>BSBM01000600.1:0-5335000 GCA_027924585.1 Larix kaempferi
AGCTGAGGCCATATTGGTATATTAGGGACAGAATTATTCTGCAGCTACAGCTGCGACTGCTGAGGTGGGTACTGAGGATATTGAGGAAATTGAGGGTATGGAGGAGAATATGGTGACTGTTGAGGTGGAGGTGGTGGAGGAAACTGGTTCCCAAGATGGAAGTTCCTCCATCCAGGAGACCACAACGTAGGTTGATGTGGTGGCTGTGTCCAAGGACTCCATGAGTTATAATTTTGCATTGCAGGTTGGGAAGGATTCCACTGAGCATAATTTGAAGGGAATTGTGTATTCACATTTTGCATGTTATTATTCCAATTGCTCATATTATTCAAAAATGGAAACGAGTCCAGAGGCATACCTTGATTTCGAGGTTGCCAAGGTTTCTTCTATGCAATGAAATAGGCTGATTCCACTTCTAGAGTTGATGCCTGCAGAACAGCCTTCACTTGAGGAGGTAAAGGGCATTCTTTCATGTCATGATTCAGCTCACACAGCTGACATACTTCTACCTTGTCAAGTGGGCATTCTTTTAGCGGATGATTCTTTCTACATCGGGGACAGAACACACCTAGTGTGATATCCTCCACTGCCTGTTTTTGTTTTGCCTTCAGGACATCAATCTCCAAAGAGATGGAGCTCATCATTTCTGTTTTAAAATTTTCAAGGAGATTGCCTATCTCTGCATGGGTAGCTCCTCCGTTGGATGACTTCTGAGTCCTGTCGAAGACATCATGTTCCAGCTTATCCCGTTTGTCCCGCTTATTGTTCCTGGAAGATCCCTGGAGTATCTCTTACATAGTTCCACAATCTTTCCAAAAGGTTCTTTGGAGATGTCTCCCCCTTCCTAGCAAATTTAACATGTCTAAACAATCATCCCTGATCCCCTGAAGCAAGATTATCTTGAGCACATCCAGCCCCATGTTCGTCTGCCCGGCTCTTTGCACATTGTACAGCAGCCTTTCTACAAAATCCTCCAGACTTTCGTCCTCCTTCTGCACCATTTTGAATAATTCCTCTCTTTTGTCCTTGGTGTTGCAATATTCCTGATATTTCTCCAGGAACACTTGTTTCATCTTATCCCAATTAGCAACGGTTCCTCCCCAAGGCTCATGAACCATCGTAATGCATTGTCCTTCAGGGTGGCGGGAAAAAGTTTTAGCTTTTTGGGCATCGGTGACATAATCATAGCTGCGACAGAGGATATCGAATTCAAAAAGGAATTCGTCTAGATCTTTTGCTGCCCTTCCATGAAAGAAGAGGCAACACCGATGGTGAGATGTTCTTCATAGGGGCTGTCCCTTCTGGATGCTGAATCGGAAATTGTAATGTAGCTGTCGTTCCTTCTGGCAAGGAGTAATTTTCATGATGATAGTTTTCCACCATTGCCTCTTCCTCGTCGGTCTCGTGTCTGTTACTCATCTTCTCTCCTGTTTCCTCTTCTTCGTTCGTTCCTGCATTCTTTTCCTTGTTTGTAATAGCTGTGTCTTCCTCAGTTGTAACAGCTGCGTCTTCCTCAGTCGTAGCAGCAGGTCCAGTTGTAACAGCTGTGTCCTCCTCGACAGGGATATACAAGGGAGTCACGGTTGCTCGTGTATTCTCCACCGTGGACGCTGGTGCCCCAGGATCAGCAGGGTTTCTTCTGATAGGAGTTTCTTGATGACGAGCCCTGGTGGATGAATCAGTTTTGTCAACAAGATCGTCGATGAATGTCCTTCTGCCCAATGGTGGTCCTCGACCACGACCCGAACCACCTGTGCTGTTAGTATTTTTTGGGGTTTTGGGAGTTGGGAGGTGATCGCATTTTATCCTCCTCGTATCCATGCGAACCAAATCATTTCAGCAAAGAAAAGACTGACTAGAAACAATTACCAGATGCAACTAATGATTAGTGTTTAATTTTTATCCTTCCCCGGCAGCGGCGCCAAAATGTCGAGCACCCTATATGCAGATAGATTATTCTAACATACAGAGCAGACGAGATTTATTGTCAACCCAAGAAAGTCTTTTATTTCAAAGGATAGATGCACAGTCTATGCTTAAACACCAAATCACTACAATTGAATACTTTTATCCTCTAACAACTATGTCCATCCCAAAGATCTGTGTAATCCCAGTTGCCTTCTAAATACTATAATTTCAATTCCTTTCTACCATGCATCAACAAGAAGTAAAATAAGATTCAAAGACAATTACAGATAAAAAGAAATCCTATTCACATCCTAGAACAAGTAACTCACTTCTTCAATATGATCACTCTTGAAAACCATAAGCATAAACTGAATATTAATCTAGAAATTCAATTGCAAGGGATTGAGTTCAGCTGCTCTAAGAAATTGAATTACAGGAATGAAAATCAACAATCATAACAGGAAAGATAAATTGCAAGGGCTCATGGGATCACAACTTAACTGCAAGATGAACAAGGTTGTGTACAACTGTCACACGAATTGCATAAAGTTTCTTACTCAGTCGACTGTCACTCTGTACTACTTGCCAATTTCAAAGAAATATAATCTTAATTATACTGGAATTCCACACCACACTTACTACTGCTGCGTACAAAGGAGATATCATCAACAAAACATCACACAACAATAAATTGAAGAATCCTAATTTAACTCAGCAATCTCTGTGGAAGACGGGCCCAGCCTTCACACAGAGATGTTGGCTGAACAACGTATTCCTTTAACTCAGAGGTAACTCCTTATATTAACAGAAGAATGATTACACAGTTTGCTTTTACTGCTAATACAATAAATAAATTCTCCATTGTTCAACCCCCTGGGTCGAGGCAGCTCCACATATTTATACAAACAGATAGTAACATCCGATCCTATTAACGGGCAGCCATGAAGATCTCTGATCTTCAGGCGCCCTAAATAAAACTAGCTGTTACAATACGTGGCAAAGTAGAGACAATGCGATAAAGCTGTTCATTGGCCCAGGAGTGGCGATCTTTCCAGATCACAACTATACTCGAGCAGCAAATAACTTAAAGATCTCCAATTATAGAGCATTCTGTTACAGCTGCCCTGTCACAGCTCTATCTAGAATGTTGCATTAGAACCACATGCATTAATTGATGATTAGAACTTCGAGGATCCTTTTAAGCAGCGAACATCCCTCCTTTCAAGACTTGTTCAGCCCCACCTTCCTGCAGTCCACTTATCTCAAACTACCTTCATAAATCATAACATGTTAGCACAATTGACAGATACATAGCCTTAATTATCACAATCATAAGCATTAATAAGATAAAGCAATGATCAGTCATACCTTGGAAGCTTGGGGAAATAAAGTGAGGACAATAGGTCTGATTAACATGATAAATGGTGTAGGGCAGGGGAAGGAAAGGTGATCAAGGATGATCAAAAGAGGCCAATTCTGGGCTCAACAGAGAGTAGCCATAACCAGGGCGCTTGCTACTCCTGAGGGAGGGAATAGGAAGGGGATTGTGTGGATGGGTGTAACACCAATATGACTAGGTACCAATGGTGGTTTGGGTAACAAGGGCGGTTGATTGTTGGGTGTTTGTGCATTGTGGAAAAGGGTACATAGGTCAGATATTTCGGTCACTGGTGACGGGGGAGGAATGGATTGGAATGTTGAGGTCATTGGCGTATCAGAGTAAATTTTGGGTCCCACGGAGGAAACCAACGAGGTAGATGCACCACAAACAAGTTGTTCAACCATGGGGAGAACATTTTCGGGTTCAGCGGGGGCATTGGGATCGTAATAGGTGAGTTGATCGACCTTGACCACGCGTCCGTCATGGGGGAACATCATGGTACGAAAAATGGATGAGGCAACAGCCCGCATGGCATACATGTAGCTGCGGCCAAGTAAGAGGTTATAATCAAGTTGGGCATTGATGACCTCTATGTCAATGAGCACGATTTTTCCATCCAACTAGACGGGGACATTAGTTAAGAGACCTTGGGGTTGAGCCGAACGGCCGTCGTAGGCTCGCAAAGCAGTGGTGGACTGCTAGAGAGTAGGGGATCCCAACTTCTGCCAAACGAATGTGGACATAATGCATGTAGAGGCACCTTCATCGATAATGCACTGATGGATGACAAGATTCCAAACGGATACAGAAACTTGGAACGCTAAAGTGGAAGGCAGGCGTGGTTCGGATTGGTCCAAATCGAAGGCCATCAGTCGTGAATCATTTGGGTCAATAGCACCAATGGCGGAGAGCAAAGTCTTGCGCTGTGAAGGACAGTTTTTTAAGACCTCTAACGCAGACATGGCTACGGGGGACTGGGCTAAGTCATCTACAATGTTGTAATTAGACGCAGCGTGAGCATTGGGATTATTGTTGATGCGGCAAAGTGGGAAGCGAGGGGATTTGGAGGCGCCATCTAGTGGAGCCGGAGGTATACGTAACGACTGATCAGTGGGATGAGCGTTAGTGTTTTTGTCGGCAGGAGGGGCTTCAGGGGTGGAGCCATATTGGTTCCGACGGGTTTGAAGGTTGACATTGGTGGATGACATCATTAACAAGTGATGGGTACCTGAGTCTAACATGGGTTGATCAAGAGTGGCATAAGTGATTTGCTGTTGTGGTGGCGCGTTTCCTTGAGGGGGAACCAATGGCTGAGTGTTCACTACACCTTGAGTCGGTAAAGGGTTGATGCTGAGGTGGTGGGGGGTTGGCCGGCACCTGAGGAGCCGCATGCCCTTGGCAATGGGAATCATCGGTCTAGAGTTGTCGAGCTCGCTCCAAATGTGGGAAAGCATGAGTGTATTGGCCATAGACCCTAAACAGAACAAGGATGGTTTCTTCGCAAATTAGGATTTTTGGCTTGTTTGGGCGGCTGATCAGGGTTCTGGTTGGAAGGTGCCGCGTTATTATTGTTTAGGGGATTGGGAGGTTGACCGCCTTGTTCTGGAGGGGGGTTGTTCCCATGGTTACGGCCTTTGCCACGGTTTTGCTGGCCCTGTTGGTGCTGGTTATTTTGGTTCTGCTATGGATTCTATTAGGCATACACTTTCCCTTGGGTGGCAGGTGGGTTCTGGGGTTGTGCAGGTGCGGGAGCAGGCTACGGTGGATAATAAGTAGGTGGAGGTGGCGCAGGTGTTGAACCTTGTGGGGGTTGTTGATATGTCTACGGAACGGGTTGTGGGTTTGCCACAGGGGCTTCCTGTGGCGAGTAATAAGCAGGTTGGGCTTGAGAGGACACAGGATTTGGTGCAGCCTGTGGGTGGTAATATGGTTGAGGTGCGACCGGGGGGGCGTAAGCGGGGGATGCATGACCAAAGCACTGAGGTGGACATGAGGGTCCATGGGAATGGTGGTGATGTGCCATGGGAGCATACGAATTGGTTGCTCCGGACTGGGATGTAGCCCGCGAAAGGTCAGGGCCAGGGCTGTTGAGATATTGTAACTTCAAAGAATATTATATTTGTACTTTATTATTTCGGAGATGTTTCATTCCTCCTTGAAGATCTTATTGTATATCCGGAGATGTTTATTCCTCCGTCAGATTGTGGTAACTTGGGTTATTAGACTTCCCTAGTGGGGATCGGCCCTGTATGTGTTATGTGGGTCAAAGGGTTATTAGACCACCCTAGAGGGGTTGGCCCAATCAGTTGTAGTGGGGTATTTAACCCAATGGTTAAATACAAGTCTACATGATTTGTGTAAAAGACAAGTCGGAGTAGTGTATAAATAGAGGAGGTTTATTCCTCATTTTACACACACTCACTCACTTGAGAGTAACGCACTTGTGGAGGAGAGGTATGCTATGGTGGAGGAGGAGATCATGTCTTTGGTTTGCATCTTTTTATATTGCTGGTCATCTATATTGAGGAAGCTTTGCTGGGTTTTCTACCCCATGAGGGTTTCCCAGGATAAATCTGTGTCTCTTGTGTTTATGCTGTGCTTGTTGTTTCTTCAGTGATCCTGTATATGCTATTATTGTGAAATGGAATGAAATGATGCTATTTTCTGTCTTAGCATATTAAATCTTAACAAGGGCTATGACGTGCTATGGAAAAGGGTTGGTTATGTGAGGCTATACGGCCAATGATGCCATCTGCGGTATGGAATGCCCCCAGCGCATCGTGTTGGGAGGAATTGCAGTGGGGGGCGTCAGGGATGATAGAATATAGATAACCCGACTGGGCATAAATAAGGTCAAATTGTTGGGCTTTGAGAATGGCCTCTTCTTCGGACTAGAGTCATTCGTATGCCACATCCTTGGCAATGATAGGAAGGAGGGATTTTAGAAACCAATCTAAGAAGATACGGTCGTCTAACTTGATTTTGCAGAGGTTGCGGCGTCGACGCCACTCATGAATGTGGTCAATGATGTGGGTAGCCGTGTTCTGTCTGCAAGACAGTAGGATCTCAACTCCCGCGTCATAGCGGACAGGTAACTGAAATAACTGCAGGAAGGTCGAGGCAAGAGAGGTAAAGGTGGCATGGGTCCCATGGGGCTGCTCAATGTACCACTTAGCTGCAGAGCCAGTGAAGGTGCATTATAACAAACAGAGGCGGACAGTCGTCCACTATGGAGTTGGAGGAACACCATAGATGGAAGGACATAATATGGTTCTGGGGGTCTTCACCTGCCTTGCCCTCAAACTTAGGGATGTCGGAGGGGAGCTTGGTGGGCATGTGGGGCCACGCAGAGTCGTGTCTGATGGGATCATTAGTCAGTCTAGCTAGGTCAGGAAGGTTGAGACTAGCCATAAATGAAAAACTAGTAGAAGGATGTGACATACTAGTGGTTGTGACCATGTTGGGGCCAATGCCCCCGAGTGGAGGGGCTGGGTTTGGGATGTTGCCCCCAGGTGGAGGAACAAATGTGGTATGGGACGGTCCTACACCGCCAAGGGTAGTGTGAGTCACTAATGGAGTGGGGATGGGTATGCTAGCTACTGGAATGGGTACAGTGATCGGAATGGTAGATGTGGACCCCATCGAGGGCATACCCAAAGCAGGTGTGGTAGCTGGTGTGGTGGTGGATGCTCCAGCAATGGTCCCTACAAAGAAAGGGTTGGAAGCCATGCCAGCCATGGGGCTGGTTGGTGCAGTGTAAGTGGGGTTCTCGGACTCTGTCTCAGAATCAGAGGTAAAATAAGGGGCGTCTAGATCGGGTGACGGAGTTCTATGTCGTTGACGAGTGGAGTCAAGTGACAAAGCTTGAGATCTATGATGAGTGGTATCAAGTGATGAAGATCTATGTCTACGACGGGTGATGTCAAGTGAACCGTGCTGTGGGGGATTTCCCTAGAGGCGCCGAGAATGTCTCAAGGACTCAATGGTGATAGATGGTGTCAAGTATCTGGGGGTTGTGTTGAGTGAAAAACAGCTCAAAAACCCTAATGCAACCGAGTGTGCAAAAGGAGAGCTCAAAAAATATGGCACTCAGGCCAACAACCAACTCAAAACACTTACTGTAACAGCTATGCTATAATAAGTGGAGTATCAACAGAAATGGTCAGAATACCAACAAGCAGCAGGTTTCCTAGAAAAATAAAAATAGTGGACTCGCTAGACCAAAAGGAGGTAAGGGAGCATGCAAACACCTAGCTAAATAGTATTCTGACTCAACTAGACATATCCTCTGCAAGGTGATGATATCCAAGTCAGACAATATGGATAGTAGAGCCAAGTGGCTAAAGATATCTCCCTACCGGGAGGGACACCGGGTAGTCAATCCTAGAAGAAAAGCAACTAAGATACCTCGTTCATGACACGTTCGGTTGGGTGAACCTGCCATTTGGTTCTATCCCCGCTGTATCCCCATACGGGTGATACACTGAGAACTACGAAAGGTATCCTTCGGTTACTGAATGGATTGCGGTATTCCACTCAGGCTTTCGGAACCAGTCTGGCGACTTCAACCCTCCTAGGGGAGAGGCCTTCCTGATAAATTGGTTTTAAACCGTGTCAAAAAATACTAGGGGATTTTAGTTCCCTAATGGACAATAGCTATGTCTCAAGTGTAAGCAACCGAGGGGTGTTATTTGGATGCCTATCCCCCCGATCCTACCTAACTACAAGATTCTTTTTGTGTTCCCCAAGTGGGGTTAGAATGTTGGTTGTGTTAAGCAGTATTTTAGGGATCACTTCAATTAGGTTACAGAGTGTGTGCGTGTGAGATAATGAACCCAAGTAAAAGTGCCACAGGGTGGGCAACTTTCTAACTAAAAATAACAATGCAAAAATTAAACTTCGAAATGCAAAATTTTCTCTTTTCAATTAAAATGCTGAAATTTTAAAAAATACTGTAAATGGAACATAAATAATACTGCAGAAAACAGGCTATAGGGAAGTAAAGCTGCAGACAGGACAGATGGTTGTGCAGGTGCAGAAAATATTGCAGCAAAGTGCTGGGTTCAAACAGGTAAAAAATGCAGAAAACAGACCGCGGGTCTATGGCAAATCCACGCGGTCGGACCACGGGAAACAGGTCGACAGTCGCAAACAGATTATGGGAATTTGGATGAAAGACGCAGGCAGACCGCGGGAATTTGGCTGAAAGTCGCAGGCGGATAGCAGGAAAATAGCTGAAAGCCGTAGGCGGGCCCGGGAAAAAGGCCGAAAGACGCAAGTGGGTAGCAGAAAAAGGGCTGCAAGCTGCAAGCGAGACGCGGTAAAAAGGCCGAAATGCGCAGGCAGGTAGCAGAAAAAGCGTTGCAAGTCGCAGGTGGGACGCGGTAAAAAGGCCGAAATGCGCAAGCAAGTAGCAGAAAAAGGGCTGCAAGCCGTAGGCGGGACGCGGTAAAAAGGACAAAATGCACAGGCAGGTAGCAGAAAAAGGGCTGCAAGCCGCAAGTGGCCCACGATAAAATGGGTAAACAACCACGGTCGGACCACACGAAACAGGCTGAAAGACACGGTCAAATCACAGGTAACAGATAGAAAACCATCAGTAGATCGCTGGTAACAGTCTGAGAGCCGCGGTCGGATCGCAGGTAACAGTCTGAAAGACGCGGTTGGGACGCAACTTTGGGGGCAAAAGACACGGTTTACGGCAGCCAAAAGGGACAGCCGAAAAGAAAAAACAGGAAAATATTACAGAAAATTAAAAACGTTTAAAACTATAACCAGAAATTCAAAGGAACACAAGGGGAGTCACCAAAACTGTAACTAGGGTTTTCACCCTAGCTTGTGCAAATGAGCACCTGCTAAGGAGAAGGGACTCCTTCGTAGCAATTCAGAAAATACAGTAAATAAAAGACAGTACAATAAAACAGTAAACTACTCTAAGCATGTGCATAAAATAACAGAAAGATAATAAAAATGGTTTTTTGTATTGATTATACCTCCAATGTGAAGGTTGATGAAGCCTTTGCAGCAGTCCAAGAGGGTTGCTTCCAAGCTCCAGTGTTGTTCCTTTCTCTTTCTCCAAAGGGTTTTGGAAATGGGCCAAAGGGGCACTCAAGTATAGGGTTTCAGGAGTGATTTTGGCAGAGTAAGGATATGGATGACTGTGGATGTGAAATGGGGAGCCTCCAAAACCTATTTATAGGTTTTTAGTGGTGGAGTGTTGGCCCATGGTTTTGGGCACCATATGGTTTAGGTCAGTTGTATAGAGTTTTTGCTTCTTTTTTCCCTCTTTTTCTTCCCTTTTTGTATTTTTTATTCCCTTTTTAAAGGGTTTTTGCTATTTTGGAGGAATTTTGGATTATTTTGGGGAAAAGGGGGTTTTTTTGGCCTTTTGGAGGCTTTTTTAATGGTTTTTTGGCCTTTTGGAGGCTTTTTAATGGGTTTTTAGGGTTTTGGAGGCAAATATGGTAGGAAATATGGACAAATGAGTCATGTATTGGGGTAGATGAGGTAATGAGCACTTTTTGGGTGTTAACAGAGGGTACTGTTGTTATTGAGTCTAGTGATGGGGAAAATTATTTCCTTGGTAAGATTTTCTCTAGTTGGAATTCCAAGGAGCTTGATTGTTTGACTGTTGTGACCATGGCGTTCAAGAACTAGGATTTTGCATTGAATTCTGAGATGGATGCCACTGGTTACCAGCGTAATGTGAAGGGAATTGTGTATTCATATTGTTCATACCATTCATATTATTCATAAAAAATGATGGGTATTGATTCATACCTTGATTGCAAGGCTACCATGGTTTCTTCTCTGCAATGAAGTAAGCTTTTCCCACTTCTGAAGTGGATGCCTGCAGAACTACTTTGACCTTAGGTAGTGAGGGACATTCCTTGGTGTCATGCTCCAACTCACATATTCTACATATTTCTGCTTTGTCCAGCGGGTATTCCTTCAGTGGGTGATTTTTCCTACATTTGGGACAAAATACACCGAGTGTAAGATCTTCTACTACTTGCCTCTGTTTTGCTCTCAAGACATCTAACTCTGATGAAATGGAGCTCATCATACCAGTTTTAAAATTCTCCAACAATTTTCCTATCTATGCTCGAGTGGCTCCTCCACTAGCTGACTTCTGTGTCCTATTGAAGACATCCTGATCTCGATCCTTGTCTCATTTGTTAGTTCTATAGGATCACCTTGAGTACCTTCGACATAATTCAATGATCTTCTTGAAGGGTTCTTTTGAGATGTCCCATTTCCCCAACAAATTCAACATATTAAGGCAATCTTCCCTAATTCCTCGTAGCAAAATAATCTTAAGTACATCTTTTCCAATCTCAGTGTGTCCAGACCTTTGTAAGTTGTACAGCAATCTTTCCGCAAAATATTCCAAGCTCTCTTCTTCCTTCTGAACCATTTTAAACAACTCTTCCTTTCTATCCCTGGTTCTACAATATTCTTGATATTTAGAAAGAAAGGTGTGTTTCATTTGGTCCCAAGTAGTAATGGTCTCATGACCTAGACTCATGAACCAGCACAGAGCATTTCCTTTCAAGGTGGTTGGGAATAGTTTCAGCTTCTGAGCATTAGAGGTATAATCATAGCTGCTACAGAGGATATCAAACTCAAAAAGAAATTCATCAGGATCTTCAGAAGATTTACCATGGAAATTCGGGAGAACTGATGGTGAGATGTTTTTCATAGGAGCTGCTCCAGGTGTCTGGAGGATAGGGATTTCTAATGTAGCCACAGTATTACCAGGCTGGTTATCTTCCACTTCTTCTTCCTGGTTCTCCCTATGTTCATCCTCGCCTTCCTGTTCTCTATTATCCATGTCATTAGTCCAAAATTTAAAGGCTTCCTTTATGCGTTCTTCCTCTGCCCTTGCTTCTTCTTCTCTCCTCCTCTCTTCTTCTTGCCTTCTCTCTTCCTCTGCTACTCGGTGAGTATCAAACCACACTTCTTTAGTAACTCTAGTTCCGTTGATAGGATAAATCTCCTCTCTATCTGGTACACCCACAGCGCTTCCCTTGTCTTCAGGAAGTTCATTTTTTGCAATGGGAGTGGATGGTCCCATTGTATTCTCCACAGTTGATGCTGAATTCTCAAGATTGGGAGGAATGAAATTTCCTCTTCCTGTAGACATCCACGGTGGTCTGGTAGAAGAATCTTCTTTAGCAATTATATCGTCAATAAATGTTGATCTTCCCAGACCTGCATTACGACCTCGGCCTCTTCCACCTGCAATGTTAGTATTCAAAGGGGGATCCCGATTTTTTTTCTTGTATTCATGCATGCTGTAAATGATTAAACTAAAATGAAATCAAAAACCAACTACTGACTATGTCTATCAATTACCATCCCCAGCAATGGTGCCAAAATGTTGGTCACCCTATATGCTAATTAATTACAACTAACATACAGGATGCTTAATATAAATTGTCAAACCCAGGGAAGTCTTTTATTTCAATGGCAATAAGCACAATATATGCATAAACATTTCAATTAGTTGATTAACTAAATGGAGATAATAATCCTACCTATCTACTCATCCAAACTCATTCCATAAGAAAACTAATCTAACTCATACATCTAGGAAATCAAAGTGCAGCTACCTTCCTACAAAAATCAACCTAGCAGTTACTGAATTAAGAATAGAAATGAACTAGATTACTTTTGTAAGAAGTTAAATCCTATAATTATCAAACTACAGTATTCAATCTTTACCAAAATGATCCATCTAGCAGCTACCATTACTCAATCACAATCTACCTATTCTAATGAATCAATTGAAGATACAACAGCAACCAAAAACTAAACATAAGCTTGAACTCAAAATTGACAACTATTGGAAATCCTAGAAAGCATAAATGACTGAAAGGAATGGTAGATGAGCTTGGCTGTAATAGCTATTGAACACACATGCATTAATCAAACTAACATACATAGTCGACTATCACACCACACAGTTGCAGCTATTCGTAATACAAAGAATAAACTACCAATAAAGAATGCAATCATAAACTCTATGTTGCAGCTATCAGAAATACACCTAATGCAATTCCACAACACACGACAAGAAATGAATAAATCTAACTACCTACTTAACTCGGCAATCTCTATGAGAAGGCGAGCCCTGGCCTTGTAAAAGAGACGCCGTGAACTACTACAAATTAAGACATAGAAATGGAAGTAACTCTACTCTTCATTAAAGATGGTAATTCACAGTCTCAGTTCTCTATTACAGCCCGTACAAAATGATAATTATCCAACCCCAGACTTTGAAAGCCTTCCTGAATTTATACATGAGGAATACAATTCGTGATCCACTAATTTCGTGCAGCAATGAAGATCTACGATCTTCATGCTGCAGAGTTACAACTAAACTATTACAGCCATAGTGAATGAGGTCGTTAATCATGAAGGATGTTGTTACACTGGCAGTCAATGGATCAACGTTTCAACCAATCGGGAGGCATCATGTCTATTGCAGCTATGCTCTGTTCCAGCAACCTGTTACAGGTTCACTTGGATAGATGCGTTGTCCCTTGAAAATATGAGTAATCAAGTTAGAAGAGTAACAGCTGGCACCACGTATGATTCTTTCCCAAGGCATTGCGACTGATACACCTGTGCTTTGGTCTTAACTTAATAAAATCAACACAAGTTAGCATAATTCGAAGGCTAGAATTCATAACCATAACAATCTTAGGCATTTAATTAAATGAAACAATAATGATGTATACTTTGTCAGGACTGTTGATTAATCTGGAAAAAGGCATACATATGGTTTATGAAAGTAGGGTGTAACTGGGCAAAATGATGTAATAGGTATGGTCAAAAAGGGGCATTGCCAGGGCCCAACAGGCACCTTGTTGTAAAGCATTATTCCAACCAAACCTTCTAAAATTGCAATGTATGAATTTTGGGGGATTATTCAAAGACCGTTATTCTAGGAGGATGGTGTATGTTGTGTTATTTTAGCAATTTTCTAGTTCAATCTTCCAAAGATCCATTTTTAGCGAGTATTCCTCATGCATCATATTTACATGCAAAATTTGGAGGATGCATGTGGGATGAGGGCAATTAGATGGGCACTCTCACATTCTATACTCTATGATTATAGCAATTTATATTTTCATAAACTTGATTTTTTTTCAGCCTTGAATAACAATAGATTTGGATACTATTGGGAAGATGGGCATGTGGTTCAAATTTGAGGCAAATCATAAGTTTTATTTTTAGCAAAAAAAAAATGAGAATATTTCTATTTTTAGAAAGTCATACTGAGACAACTAAATTTTTGAAGACCCAATGTGAAGATTGGTTTGTGTTTCGAATTGTCATCAATTCAAGGAACATGGAAATTTTATGTATATTTTCATGATGTATTTTTAGCAAGGTGATTATATTTTTGGGGACCCAGTTTGGCGTACATTTAAATGTTTGATTTTAGGCCATTCTGAGGACATATATTTTTCAGTGATTAAATATGTTTTGACACCTATTATTTTTAGAAGTTTATGATCTTACTAGGATTAGTACTCCATTTCAGTACGATTTTTACCAAGAGATAGAGCACTTGAGTTGAGGACATCCCTCATGATTTGTCACTAGTTTTAAATGCTATTTTACCCAAAGAGTGGAGCACACAGCTTTTGGGCTTGTCATTATTGATATGTGAGATATTCTTTCTATTTTGGCCAAGATGTGGAATGCATAAGTCAAAGAGGTCTATTATGTGAAAAATCCTTCTTTAGACTTGTTATTATTGCCTAAAGTTAGAGCGCATAACTTGAGGATTTTGTATTTTGTTAGAGAAGTTTTTATGGGTGGACTTTTCCCCTTTACCTTGGTTATTCTTATAAAGACCTAGAGCACATGCCTTGAGGAGTTTATTTTTGGAGATAGAGGAATTGTCCTTGGTGGACTTTCTTCATTTACACCTGATATTCTTATCAAACGCTAAAGTGCATGAGTTGATAATTCCGTGGAATTTCTTATTTTATATATGTTATTATTGCCTATAAGTGGAGTGCATGGGTTCGAGGAGGTTTATCTTGAGAAATTATTGGTCTATTAAAGCATATGATCCCTTCTAGATTCATGTTCCCTTGTCATGGATACTTATCTCTAATTAGTGATGTCCTTAGCTCTCCTAATCATACTGATGATATATTTGTACACCTCTATGTTAGTTCTTGAGATTCATTATTACTTGAGTTCTCATCTTTGCACCCTACATTTTGATTTTAGTGTGAGAGAGAATACTTTTCATTGAGGGTTAGAGTTCACTGTCATCATGTTCACATAAATTCAAACCTAAACATGGTGAGAGAAATTGGATTGTAAACGATTTGACATTTCTTGAAGTGCTTTGTAACTAAATCCAATATTTCCAAACCTTGTACTTGCATAGTTGGAACAAATATAACTACTTGTTTGGTAACTAATATCTCCAAACCTTGTACTTTCATAGTTGGAATAAATATAACTACTTGTTTGGCAACTAGCAACTAGATATCAATTGTTGCATGTGTTTTATCACTTTAATTAAAATTTCTAAATCAATTAACATCCATAATTACTCCCTTTTAATTGATTTTACAACTCCATAACCCACAAAATTCAAGGAAGTGTGGTCATAATTGATAATTCAGATTTAAAACTCACTGTTTTTTAATATTTCGCTGCATATATGCACTTTTAAGAGAGGATTTGAGATGTTTTTACCATAGATTTCCACAGTTCCAAAGGAAAAATTTATTGCTAGGTGTAAATTTTTGTTTAAGCTTGCTGTTAGGATTAATTTAAAGCAGAAATCATATCTGATTTTGATAATAACATCAAGTAGAAGTTGCAATTTGCAAGTGTTTATTTGGTCTCCCGGGCTCACACTTTGTTTCTGGATTGTATAGAGATCCCCCATGAGTTTAACAAGCATTCCCCTTGAGGTTATAAATCACTAACCCGAATTGCAGAGAAATTGCACAAGGTCACTAGACTTTCTCTAGTTACCTTTTAACTCTTCTAGTTCCAAGCATTGACTCTTCTGGAGCCTATATTTGGAATCATATGGTTTTGAAATTAACAGATCCAATGCCTTCAAATTTTCCATAAGGAACTAGAGTATTGAAGTTCGATGGGGATTCATTTTCCCCTCTGAACCTTAGGCCCAATCCTTCCCTCTGCTCAGAAGAGAGAAAGGGTCTTTTTCAGGTTTACAATCCCTATCCCTACAAGGGACTAGATCTGGGAATACTTGCCTCTTTGAGTCGAAAGGGCCAATAGGTGGGGAAGTTTCATCTAAGGTCATGGGGGTTTGGATTGTACCCTAGGAGATTATTGGGTAAGACAGGAGTATGCAAAAAATCACATCTACATCATGCTCACAATAAGCAGTTGCATAGATATTACAAGCAAAACAAAAGAAGTTGATATGGGCCCTTGGAGATAGAAATCCCTCATCCAAGGTTACTTTATGCAACTTCTCTCATTTAACATAAGGGGTTTGGACAGCCCTGCTAAAATACTTTCCCTCCATAGATTAATTGAGAAAGAGAAGCCTGACATCTTCCTTGTTCAAGAAAGGGTGAGAAAGGGGGGTTTAATTATTGGAAATCTCAAACTTTTTAAGAACTGGTATTTTCAATGGATTGATTCTTGTGGAATGTCAGGTTGGATTAGAACAAGTTGGTTATTAGATATCCCTTTGATAAATGTTTTCTATATTAATTCAAGTATATGCATAGTTTTTAGGTGTGAAATATTGGACCCTCATCTAATTGTTTTGAATATTTAGGGGTCGTAAGAGGAAAACAAAAGGTTTTGGGACAATGTTTTTTCCCTTTCAATAATCAATACTGGTAACCTGATTGTTGGTGGGGACTTGAACTTTGCGTTGACTAGGTCAGAGATATAGGAAGCAATGGCCCATATGGAGGTTTTGTCTAACTATTTTCAACATCAAATCAAGAACGCAGACTTTGTGGATGTGGAGTCTGCTAAACTCGAATCCCACTTGGTGTAACAGGAGACCAGGAGCTGCAAGGGTTTCTAAACGATTGGATTGTTTCTTGGTTGTTGAAAAGTTATTAAACGGTTTGGATAGATACCGGAGTTATGTTAATACAAGTGGAGGATGGGATCATAATCATGTCTATCTACAATTCTCAAAGGTGGAGAATAAGTCACCATCTCCTTTCAAATTTAATCTGTCATGGTTGGAGTAGGAGGACTTTCTAAATTGGTGAGGAAATAGCTTCCTTATAAGCCAAATCTAGGGATCCCTCCCAACAAACAATTTGAAAATTCTCTTTAAAGTATAAAAGGTAAGGTGGTGGGGTGGGAGTAAATAAGAGTCGGGAACAAAGATAAATCACTAATAGAAGTGGAGGTAGCTGTAGACAATCGCTTTAACAATTACAGTTGGGTTTTCTCGAAACGAGAACTTGCAGTTATGGAAAAGATAGAGAACAAAAGGACCAAGACCCTTCTTGATTGGGAGGTCAATTGGAGGATAAAAAGCAAAGCGGTCTAGATGGAACTCAAAGATGAAAGTACAAAAAAATTTCACCGTTTGCAAATTACCAAAAGAATGTTAAGCTCGGGACCTATTGAGCGCACGATATAATTTTTTCTTGGTTTTATTGATTTGGTGGGTGAGGATCTTTTAAGAGTAGTGGAAGAGGTTCGATTATCTGGATGAGTCCTCCCAAATTTCAACTCAACTTTTACTACTTTGATACAAGCCAACAAACTTCAGTGAATTCAGGATGATTTCATTATGTAACTATGTGTATAAAAGCATTGCTAAAGCCCTCAAAACGAGACTAACATGATTGTTTAAAGTCATCACTCTAGAGCAATTCAAATTTATGGAAGGAAGGAAGATACATGATGTGATTGGTGCAGCATAGGAGGGTCTCCATAGTATAAAATCTAAGAAGATAAGCATGATGGTGGAAAAACTAGATCTATCAAAAGCATTTGATAGAGTCAGCTAGTTGTACCTTAGATTGCTTCTCATACATATTAGTTTCTCCTTAAATCTAGTAAGTTGGATCATGGCTTGTGTATCATCTGTTTATTTTGTGGTTCTAGTGAATGGATCAGCATCTTCCTTGTTTACCCCTAGTAGAGGACTTCATCAAGGGTGTCCACTCTCCCCGTACCTATTTCTCTTAGTGGCGAAGGGTCTAAACCATGTTATTTCAGAAGCAAAGAGATATGGGAAATGTAATGTCCTCATTCTGATAGCACTATGGTTCACCAATATGCCCATTAGATTTCCATGGGTGGAGTGGAAATTAAATAAGTTAGTTAAGAAATTTTGGCTTATAGTCATATTGTATAATTAAATTGAATCATGCACAAGTAATTTAGCACATAGTTTCGAATATTTAATTATTAATTAATTATTTGAAGAGTTGTAAATGCTTAGGTTTCCTAGGAGGGTGCATAGGAGGTCAATTTTAGGAGCCTGTGTCAACCCTTCTCTTTACTTTGTTAGTATATTGTTGTTGGACGCATATGCCTTGTAAGTCGTCATGTAGTATTATATGTTCCATGGTTTTGATCCATAGTTTGTATTAACCCATAGTATTATATGTTCCATGGTATTGATCCATAGTATTAGACACATATGCTTTGTAAGTAGTCCCATAGTATTATATGTTCCATGGTATTGATCCATAGTATTGGTGCATAGACTTAGTATATAAGTACGTGTTGAGGCCAATGAAGGCACTGTGAAGTTATTGTATTGAGCTTGCTCAAAGGAGGTTGCCCCCTCGAAGTGGCCCACGATCAATAAATATATTATGAGTTCTTTTATTTCTGCTATCTCATGCATTTTCATTAATTAATTGTTGCAAGTTCCTCACATCTGGTATCATAGCAATTTCTTGGGCTCGTTGGGTGGAATTTCTGCAAAAAAAAAAAATCGCATTTGTATTTGTTCCTATCAATTGCAGGTTCGGATCCGAGAATAATCCCTATCCACTTAACTCTGTGAAGTACTTGGGCATAATCCCTAAAACTCATTGTGAGGAGTACCACAGAAACCCCGAAATAGATGGCCCATTGAGAGGACCTGCCAGTGAAAAGGGCAATGACCCTACCTGCTTGACTAGTTCCCACCCACGAGGTAAACCAAGAGTTGTCATTTGTGGCAAAGCGGTTATTAGTTTTACCTGAGCCGTGGAGTGAGGGGTACTGCCCCAATACGCAAGCCATTAGACAACATTGGTGGTCGAGTGAATCCCCTGATCCTTTAGGAAGCCACACATACCTGAGGTCCATATATATTGCCAACTGATAAATCGCAGATACATCTATCCATAACTGTTTTCAATCACTTTTGTTCCGTTGCAGATCCATTCTTATCACTTACGCGCCGTTGCAGATCCATTCTGAAAATAAAAATAAAAATTCTATATTTTTGGCCATATCTTCTTTGTTTTAACTCTGTTTCCCTTAAAACTTCACTGACACCCCTGCAATCCCATTCTGCATATTTCATTACTGAGGAACCTATCCCAAATTCCACTTCCCGAAGCCATAAATCCCACATTTGTCTATTTTTAGGGTTTCCCATAATTTCTTCGATTTTCACCCAATCGCCTTCAAATTTTGCCACAGTGTTCATTTACTATTTATGCTTCTTCGTCCCTCTCTAACAAATTTTCCAATTATTTCACCTCGCTTTTGAAATCCTCATTTTATGCTTCCATGTCCATTCGAAAGGCCCAAAACCTAGTCAAACCCCAATTACCCATAAGTTTTTTCCCAAATCCAAATTTTCCTTTACTAAAGCAGCTTTTGTTTTTGTTTTTCTACTCATTACAACAACAACAAAAAAATTCCTAGTTATGGTTGTCACCCTCGCAGGAGCACAAATCATGGATGAAGAACTTGCAGCCCTCAAAACCAAACTCCAAGATCTGGATGAAAACATTCTCAGCCTCCATCTTCAGCATTCAGCCATGAACAATAAACGACAGCCAGAGTCTTCTGCAGACATTGGGTTCTCTTCTTCCAGCAATTTTCGTGGGCCGAAGCTTGATTTTCCTCACTTCAATGGTAATGATCCAACTGGATGGATATACTGGGCAGAACAATATTTCAGTCTGCATAATACTTTTGATTTCCACAAAGTTCCACTTGCATCCTTTCATTTGGAACAGGAATCCCTTCAATGGTACCGTTGGTACATCAAAGCTCATGACGAGCAAAACTGAACAAATTTTTGCAAACTCCTTTTGCAACGATTTGTTCCTAGTGATTTTGATGACTTCGTAGGAGCAGTCACTAAAATTCACCAAATTGGCACTATGACAGAGTATCAGACATAATTTGAGAAACTAACCAATCACACAGAAGGATTGTTTGATGAATTCTACAGTATTTGTTTTATCAGTGGTCTCAAGAATGAAATCCACTCAGAGGTTAAAATGTTCTATCCCAACACAATGATGGAATTCCTAGGGTTGGCTAAGTTGGCGGAGGATAAGATCAAATCCCAACAAAGCTCCAAACCCACTTTTGTTCCATTCAGAAATATGGTTTCCCAACGACTGCCCATCACGCCATCTCCTCTACCAACTCTTATCAAGCATTTTTCTAAAGCAGAGATGCGAGCATGTAGAGAAAAATGGATTTGTTATAATTGTGATGAGAAATTCACTCGGGGACATAGATGTGTTGAGCAAAAGCTCTATCTCTTGGATGTGGATTCTCCACCTGCCTCTAAACTTGGTGAAGAAGCTCCAGATACAATAGATGATCAGGATGACATTCAACAGCCGCCTGTTGACCCTCCGTCCCAGGACGACCACCCAGAGATATATCTCCATGCTTTAGCCGGAGTCAACACCCCACAAACAATGTGGGTCAGGGGTTAATTCAAGAAGCTCCCTCTTACAATACTCATTGATTCCGGTAGCACTCATAACTTCATTGACCCTCGGACCGCCAAATAGGATGATTGTTTTATCCATCCTTGCTCCAACTTTGAAGGATGATTTCCAATGGGGGCACCTTACCTTGCAAGGGAAAGTGTCGTAATGTGCATATCTCTATGGAAGATTATAACCTGCGCTCTGACATGTTTTCCTTGGCCTTAGGCGGATGTGATGTGGTTTTGGGCACTCAATGGTTATGCACACTTGGCCCCATCTTATGGGATTTTGCTGAACTTTGGATGCAGTTTTCAGTCAATGGGAAACAACACACATTTAAGGGCTTACAACCAGGGTATCTCCGCATCATCAGTTCACATCACCTGGAAAAGATCCTTAAGAAGAATTCACATGGTGTCATCGCTCAGCTCCATTCCATTCAGATGCACCCATCAACGGTGTCCACTACTCCTTTGGATCTACAACACATTTTGGATAGATATTCAGGTGTCTTTTCTAAACCAGTGGGATTACCACCTTCAAGAGTCCTTTCCAGTAAGAATTTAGCCGCCTATACCTCTGAGAAGGAAACGATGGCTATTTTGCATGCAGTACAAAAGTGGCGGCCATACCTGTTAGGAAATTATTTTTGCATCAAGACTGATCACCAGAGTCTGAAATATTTCCTGGAACAATGGGTCTTCTCCCCGGAACAACTGAAATGAGTTAGCAAACTCATGGGTTATGCCTATGAGATCACTTACAAGAAGGGTAAGGACAATCTAGTGGGAGATGCTCTTTCTCGGATATTTGATGACCAAGTTTCTCTTTCAACTATTTCTATGCATGTTCCACATTGGTTGCAATCTGTTCAACAGGGTTATGTCAATGACTCCCCATTATCTCACCTCTTCCAATGGTTGGCCAACAACCCTTCTACTGTACCACATTACTCTTGGTATGGTAATTCCCAGAGATACAAGAGTCATCTCCATGCTTTGCCATCGACAGGGCACTCTGGGTTCCTCAAAATGTATGAGTGAGAAAATTGTAACTTCTTTTGGCAAGGAATGAAAAGGACAATTCAACAGATGGTGGTTGAATGTGATACTTGCCAGCTCCTTCCAGGATTTCTCGAACCCTTTCCCATCCCTACACAGATTTGGACAGATATTTTTATGGAATTCATTAAAGGGCTACCTACATCTGGAGGAAAGGCAGTTATTTTGGTTGTGGTTGCTCGCCTCTACAAATATAGTCAATTTTGTGCCCTGGACTAGCTCTTCTGTCCTCATGAAATCCCTTCTTCCATTGTCTTAGCTCACGATGCAACTTTCACCGGTCTTTTTTGGATAGAACTATTTCGCCACACTGGCACCAAACTGAAGATGAGTGTTAAGATCCTAGTGGGCGGCCTTCACTAACATCTCGAGGTTTTGGTGTAATGGTTCGTATCATCTGGTATCAGAGCCTCCACCCAGGTTCAAGTCACAAAGCGGGTGGCAACGCCGGCATTGCAGTGTTCGCCCGGGGCTCATACGGCGCAAAGGGGACACCACCGTACGGGCACACATCCAACCCAGAGTCTGGACTGCGGAGCGTGGTGGGATGTTAAGATCCTAGTGGGCAGCCTTCACTAACATCTCGAGGTTTTGGTGTAATGGTTCGTATCAATGAGTTCAGTATCTCACCCACACACAGATGGTCTGACTGAAATTACCAATAAATGTTTGGAAACTTATCTTAGTTGCTTCACCTCCGAAAAACAACCTCAATGGGTGAAGTGGCTCCCTCTCGTTGAATGGTGGTACACTACTGCATCTAAAATGACTCCATGTGCAGCAATCTATGGTCAAGCACCACCATTTCTTCTTCCATACACCCTCAGCAGTTCACCAATTCAGGAAATTGACACGGTTCTTCGAAACCACGATCAGATTCTTCGCATTTTGCAGGACAATCTTCACATGGCTAGAATTGAAACAACAATTCAATCAACACCGTTCTGAACGCACTTTTCAAGCAGGTGATATGGTTTTTCTTTATCTATAGCCTTCCAAGCAATCCTCCCTGAAACTCGAAGGGCATCATCTTCTCTCTCGATCTATCACAGAGGTATTAATTCAGTGGCACGGAATGCAACCAGAGGATGCTACATGGGAACCACTCCTTCAGATTCAGCATCAATTTCCACATCCAAAGATTTAAGGACAAAGCTTTTTCTAAGGGAGAAGGGATGTTAAGAACCCATGTCAACCCTTCTCTTTACTTTGTTAGTATATTGTTGTTGGACGCATATTCATTGTAAGTCGTCCCGTAGTATTATATGTTTCATGGTTTTGATCCATAGTTTGTATTATCCCATAGTATTATAGGTTCCAAGGTATTGATCCATAGTATTGGACGCATATGCTTTGTAAGTTGTCTCGTAGTATTATATGTTCCATTGTATTTATCCATAGTATTGGCGCATAGACTTAGTATATAATTACGTGTTGAGGACAATGAAGGCACCATGAAGTTATTTGTATTGAGCTTTCTCAAAGGAAGTTTCCCCCTCGAAGTGGCCCGCGATCAATAAATCTATTATGAGTTCTGTTATTTCTGTTATCTCATGCATTTTAATTAATTAATTGTCACAAGTTCCTCACCTTCAAATGGACCCAATGAGTTGTGTTCCTAAATATATGTGTGTGTGTGTGTGTGTGTGGAAGAAAAGTAGTAAAAATCAAGAAAGTAACTAAAAAGATGGAAGGCGACAGAAAAGCAGGAAAGCATAAAAAATCAGAAAAGTAGGAAAGTACAGAAAAGCAAGAAAGCGGTAGAAAATAAAGGAAAAGCAAGAGTTTACAAAAGTAAGAAAGCATACTAAAGTAGGAAAGGCAAGAAAGCAAGGAAAAAGTGAGATAAATCTACAAGTCCAAATTTAGCCAGTGAGGACGCATTGGATGAGGTTAGTTCTCCACATGAAGTGTATCTTAGAATCCAAATCACTTATAAAAGTAGCGAGCATAAATAAGATAATAATTAAATAATTAATAGTTAGGTTAATTAAAGTTGTTATGAAAGGAGGCCTCTCCTCAACATCAAATTCCCAAGCCATATTTAAGGCAGGGCCATCATTGTAACCTATCATCTTTTTTAGCAATTCAATATTAAATATTTTATCTTATCATCAATTTATATATCATTTATTATGGCTTATTTGGTTTATTAAATATTTTGGTAAATGTGAGCTAACTATTGTTCGCCTCATTTGATATTAGAACCCCTTTTTGGGATTGATTCCATCTTTTGGCTGCATTTTGGCTTTTACCCCTTTTTCCAGGGTTTCCCTTAATTTATGGTCATTGACCCCAACTCCCATTCGCTCCACCATTCTGCAGCTCCACTTCCACGCTCCTACACACACTCAACTCCTTTCCCTCCCACCTCAAGCCACCTACACGTTCCTCTCCCATCCTGCGCTCTTGGCTCCCACTCTTTGCCTAAAAATTCCATCATCCCCATCACCTACACTACACCGCCCTATGCACTTCTCCCTCAGCTACACTTCCGCTCAGCCACGGGGCTCCTCACATGCACATTCATGCACTCTCTATCAACCCAATTGCAGTCCATCACCACCCCTTTCACATCTCGTTTCTCGCTGCTCCACGCAGCTTCCATTCGCATAAATACTCTTCTCCACACCACCCACCACTCCACTCCACTCCATACGACCTCCCACACCGTCCAACTTCCATACACCACCACCCCACTGCACCGTTCCTCTCTCACGCCATCTGCTGCCCCACCTTCCGTCCCAACTCCTCTCCACTGCTTCGTCTGATCTCCCTCCACGCTCCTCTTCCCTTTATCGGTGATCTCTCCCCACCTCACTGCGTCCACGACCTGCTCTATCACTACCCCCGCAACCTATTCCTCGCTCCACTCTCTCATCCCACGATCTTGCTCCATTCTACACCACGCGGCCACCTTCACTCCACACCATTCATCACTTTCGCCTTCTATTTCCCTCCACCGATCCCTCTACGCCCTCCCTTCCATATCATCTTCCCACCTTCCCTCACGCCTTCTCCCGTGCCGGTCTCCCCTGCGCCCACCTCCTACTCGCTGCACCGTCGTCTGCTTCTCCCTCCTATGCTCAACCCTCACACCATTCTTTTTCTTA
Organism: Larix kaempferi; assembly: GCA_027924585.1. Lineage (NCBI taxonomy): Eukaryota > Viridiplantae > Streptophyta > Pinopsida > Pinales > Pinaceae > Larix > Larix kaempferi. Next base: position 24,365 of record BSBM01000600.1, read on the forward strand.
CCATTCCTAAAATAAAACCCTATCGCCATATGAACTCCAAATTATAATTATTATTATAATTTAAAAGACTTTCAAAATAATTTATAATAATATATATTATTATTATCAAAGGCATTAAGCCTATCTTTATAAGGAAATAATTTTGAACTCCAAATTATTATTATTATTATAATTTAAAAGACTTCCAAAATAAGTTATAATAATATTATTATCATTTATAATAATATATATTCTTATTATCAAAGGTCTTAAGCCTATTTATAAGGAAAAATATTTATAATTATTTCCGTTATAAAAAAATATAATTATTTAATAATTGTATTAATTAGAATTGTTTTATAAGAAGGGAAATAAGTCGAAAAAAAAAATCAAAGTCAAGGAGGATTTCTTTTCCAAAAAGAAACACATCAAGGGTTATTATACCTTTTGTGTGTCCACCTTTTATCAAAATAAAGAAGACAAAGGAAAGCCAAAATCAAAGGAAGACAAAATCAAAAAATTCAAAGACCATTCCTCGTTAAAGGAGTCAAAGTCAAAGGAAGAATCATTTGTCAAAAGAAGTCGAAGACCAAATCAAAGAAGTCAAAAAAGACTCTCTCATCAAAATAATTCAAGGCTATCTATCATCAAAGAAGTTAAAGTTAAAGGAAGACTCGTCAAAAAGTCGAAGACCATCTATAGTCAAGAACGGTCATCTAGTGTCGAAGAAGTCGAAGACCATGGAAGCCAGTTTGCGACTATAAATAGAAAAATTAGAGGCCAAGTTAAGACATTACCAAATAGACAATGATGAATTGTGAGACATGAATAACAAATTGGAAATAAGGATTAAAGTACATGAGCTTCAAAAAGAGCTCAAAGAACAACGAATTTTTGACCAAACAAAAGATATAGAAAAATTGTCTGCACAAATTGAGGAATTAAAAGATGAAAACGATTTCAATCAGAGATTGAAAAATCAAGATATAAAGAAAGAAATAAACGATTACGAATCGGAAATAATACACTTGAACAAAATCGTTAGAGAAAGGAATGAATAACTGATGCAAATACGACAGAAATTAAAAGATCAAGAATCAGTGGTCGACCAATATCGACAATAGATAAAAGTTCTTCAACAACAAAATGATGACTCTAAAAAGACACACAAGTTGGAGATCGCAAAGAGTAATAAAGCACTATCCAACAATTCTGAAGAAATTTTCAGATTAAGAAATCATAAAAAGACACTAGTCACAAAAATTAAAAAGTTGAAAAATAGTCGAAAGACGGGACAATCTACGGAAGGCATTGAAGGAAAACTTCTAGACAAACAGGAAGAAAATAGTTGCATGAGAAGTCATAACGAAGATCTTAAGGAACAACTTAAGAAGTATGAAGATGACAAAATCGCAAGTAGAATTGATTAATAAATTTCAAAATGATAACATTCAGTTAGAAAACAAGTTGGAAAAGATACAGAACGAAACCTTAAAACCTCAAGGGACAAAAATACAACTTTCAGCTTAGATCAATGCTCAAAAGACGACACTCGTAAAAGAAAATGACATTTTGAAAATTCCCTATCGACACCCCAACCATAAAAATCAATATTCTAAAATGTGGGAAATGTCGAAAGATAATGGTACTAATAGGGAATCCCAACAGTCAGCAACAAATAAATTTGGTATGGATTGACCCATCCACATATCGAAATTTATGCTCTACACTTATCAGTTCATATCGACATGTTTCATCGGCCACAACATCGCAAAGAACGATGTGACAACATTATAAGGCTTTGAGGACAAAGCCTTTCTAAGAGAGTGGCAATGTAACGAACATAAATAAGATAATAATTAAATAATTAATAGTTAGGTTAGTTAAATTTTTTATGAAAGGAGGTGTCTCCTCAACATCAAATTCCCAAGCCATATTTAAGGCAGGGCCATCATTGTAACCTATCATCTTTTTATCAATTCAATATTAAATATTTTATCCTATAATCAATTTATATATCATTTATTATGGATTATTTGGTTTATCAATTATTTTGGTAAAAATTTGTGTGAGCGAACTATTGTTCTCCTCACGCACCCACTCACATATTTTTTCAGTTTGATTATTGAGTTGAGGAGCTTTGAGATTTTCAAGACTTAGGAGATGTGCCCCTAGTCGCCAGTTGGGAGATGTGCCCCTTATGTTCACTACACTAGTTAAGGATTCAGCTAGACCTTGAGGAGGATGGAATTCATCCTTTCTCACGAAGTTTTATTGCATGCATTTCATGTCATTTCCATATCCAATCAACTTCCAGTCAAGAGTGCTCATGTTCTAGCAGTGTTGAAGACTCCATCAATTTTATTGTGCTTTCTGAAATATTTTGTAATACTCCATGTTATTGATGAAGGGTGATGATTTCATGGGTATTTTTTGATGTACTTACATCCCTGTAATGTAAATTTTCTCCTTTGCAAGTTAATGAGATTCAATTGCTTCTTGTTCTGTAAATATACCTTTCTCTTCATTGAATTTCTACCCCTAGGCTCGTATTGATGCCAAATCTAGCTAGTCTTCAGAATTGTTGTATTAAATTGTCCTCCACATATCCAAATATCATTTTGTAAGTTGTTGCTAGTTGGTAAGGCTCGAGTGAACCCATCCCAATCCCTGTTTCAGAAATCCGTGACCTTCCTGAGATTTGGAACCGCTTGGATATCCTCTAGTTGAACTGTCCTGAAATTTGAAATCTACTTCCTAGCTTCCAAACTCTATCAAGTTGAGTCCAATTGTCAGTATTGGTGTTTTAATAACAGGTTGGGGTAGATACAGACCAGCCACTTCCATTTCTGCACTAGAATCCATTGGGTTCCACATAAGTCCTGGGGCCATTTCCTTGAAGCCTTTGGTTTAGCCAAAGGAGTCTACCCAGGCATGATGCATCCAGATAATGTGCAGCTGTCGAAGTTGGGTGTCTGTCTTAAGAACCTGTAGGATATCCTAAGGTTCTATTTGTCCTCAGTACCAAGTTTGGGGAGAGTAGGAAGGATTTGGTGGTTTCTGTTGTGATATTTCTGTGGTTGATGGTTTCAGGTAGTCTCAAATAATCCACAGTTTCCATATTACAAAGTCGACGTTTTGAATCCATATCAGGATCATTCTAGTTAGTGGTTTCTTAATTTGTGCCTAGTGTGCCTTTTTTTTAAGAGGTACATTACAGTAGTATCAAAGCACGGTCCTCTACACCTGTGAGCAGCAAGACCAAGCTCCATTGCTTAGTTAATGAATAAAAGTTGCAGAATGAGGCTTGAACCGGTAGCCGTTGAAGAAGACCTTGAGCAGTATGAGAGGTGATCTATGTAGATGGAGGTTTGCATATGTCAAGAGATGAAGATGTTTATTTTTGTGACCAAACATCTAGAGAAGATAGAAGTCTTGATCCACCCATGTTGAGTATTTTTTATGGCAAAGTGTTCTTTGGATGACAGCCATTATGATTTAATCCTTCTAATTACTTTCAAGAATACCAAAGATTCAAGAAAGAGATTAAGGAATTCGTACCTTTCCGATACTTATGCACTTTCAAGGTGGAAATATTGTTCTGAAACAAGGATCCTTATTGCAGCACACATCAAAGAATGGCAGAATATATTGTCAAGAATGTGTGCAGAGAAGTGGAGAAAATCTTGCAGCAGAATGAATTTTTACCATCAAAATTCTCTACCTCAAATTTCTGTGAAGAAAGTGCAACCAGTATCATGGTGGATCCTACTCATGATGCAGATCCTCATGTCTCTCAAGATGAATAAGCCTCAATGTTCCAGGAGTATAGCATGGAATCAGAAGCACCTAAAGACAAGAACTATGGGTTGCATGACAAGAATGAAACTTGTGTTGTGGATCTATGCCACAAGCAAGATGATCTTAAGTGTTAGTGATTGGAAGGAGTAACCTTGGTGGAGGATCTTCTTTGTGAGCCACATCATTTGAGTGGATCATTGAAGGAGAACCAAGAGAAGCTCATGGAATCCATGAAGAACTTTGTTGATACCAATGCCTTGGTGTCAAGCTATTGTTGGAGAGCTTCAGTAGAAAATTGGGAGATTTCGAAATTCTCAGAGAAACAGTGGCCAAGATGAAAGAGAGTTACATGAATCTACTCTCAAATACAAATCTTCTCTAGATTGCATACATGTACCATCATGCGCTCAAGAAGGAAGATGAAACAACAAATAGGCTCACCGGTGAGTTGGAGTCTACCTATGATTCTTTGAAGTGCACACATGAATCCCTTCAAGAATCAGAAGAAAAGATTGATCGGCTTCGTAAGGAGTTGAGAACACCCCATCCTCCATCCTGCATGGAATATGATCATGCGCACATGGCAGTAGAAACTTTGAATATGATGGAGGAACCTCATGTGGGGGATGAACATGAGGAAATTTCAAACTTGCAGGTGTTCGTGAAGGAAGATGTTATAAAATATTTTGGAAAAACACTTGTCTTGATGCAAAAGGACATCAAGGAGGACATACCATTTGAATTTGCAAGAAAAGGTACTTATTTATCCAAGGATTGGGTAGATGAGTACATAACAAAAATGGAGAGGCAAGGATTCACCAGTATTTCTTTCCCTAGTATAAGACTTTTTGACATATCAATCATTGGGGAATCCAGTGAGCAAGAAGTGCAATCTAAAATGCATGTGCTTGATAGAAGAATTGTCATGGAGAAGGTTGGCGAAGTGCTAGATGTTCACCAAGAGGATCATGGGATGAACTTGTTGAAGGAAGATTTGATTTTGGAGGTGGTAGCTAGATTCGCTCCACTTGGACCAGCTAACAAGGATGTTGATCCATCCATGGATTGGGGGAAAAAATACATCTCAGAGATGGACACACATGGAGGTAAGAGTTTTGCATGCTTCATTAGAAAGTTGATTGATACATTCCTTACTCTCTAACATTATAAGCAGCAGCAAAGATATCCATGGTCATCATATGATGCATTCAGTATGCATGGTGGGACTTGGAAGTTCCAATTGATTCAGTTGGATGGAGCATATGGCATTGATACTCAAGAGGAGTTTCTCTTACTATTGGAAATATTCATAAAAACTCCACCAAGCACTTGGAAGAGTGTACTTCCAATTCGGGTGTGGGATTATGGCAGCCCTTGAAGTGGTGGATTGTTCCTAATGTCAGAGCAACATAGGCAGCGGGATCTTGGGCCCCTGGAATTAATTGGTTTTGCAATTTAGTAGTTGGAAATAGGGAGCAAGCCAGCCATATTTTGCAGGAGTCTATCCATATGGAGTAGTGATTTAGTTTCTTACATAGGAAACCATATGATGGATGGGCTTACTTTATCCTACTTGGTGGTTTGGGAGTCTACAGAAGACTCTTTGTGTTGACACTGAGAAGTGTAGAGGTGGGATTAGGAGACACTTCCCACTTCTCAGATTCATTTGGGACCCTGGAATCATTCTTGCTCTCAACTATTTCAGCTAGAAATATTATGTAGCAGTGTGTGGGATAGAGACACCTCTTGAGAGTTGTAAATTGTAGAGGGTAAATTACCTTCCCAAAATTGATCTCCACATAAATATTCATCATCATATTCGTATGGATGAAGAAGATCTGTAGAATACATCTCCTTGTGTCCAATGTGCCTATTTTGGATTCACATGCATGAGCATGAGTTTGTCAAGTACACCTATGGCTTCACCATCTTACATGAGCATATCATACAACAAGCAATTTGGTGATCTTGTATTTTTTCCTTTTGATGATATTATGGTTCATTATGGGATGTTGGGAAAGCATTCTTTTGGTTTGGGAGTTATGTCAAATACTTGAGAAAAGCAGTCATTGCATATCCATTTGTCTAGGCATGAATATGGAAGGATTGAGGGATCATATCTTGATTCTATGGTTGAGCTTGGTAAATATGGTGCCTACATGAAGAGGATTCAGTCCACCCTTGTTTGGATCAATTCCATAGATGTAAAGAAGTGGGAGAATGGTGCACACATGTGGTTGACCAAGTAAGGAAGGGAGTTTCCTATTAAGATGAGAACTCCAATAGAGTTTTCAAAAAGGATGAAGAAAATGATGCATGATTGTTCCATGTTGCCCCACCAGTGTGAAAATTTGAGCACGGGCTGTATCTAGTTCACAGAACAATCCTCACAATGAATTTACAAGAATGCATAGAAGAGATAAAATTTGAGAAAAATCACATGATAAAGAAAACTCAATTGAGTAAAACTCCATATTTATATTATTGAAAAATGATAGTACAATAAATAATACAGCTCATAGAGGAAATTCGAATGCACTAAGGCAATTTGAAAATCTCACAAAAGGCAAGCTTACTAAAAGCAAAAAAATAAACCCAATAGTGGCAACATGTGACTTTCCAGATTCAGTCAAGGACCTAACGAATTAGCGAAATCAGATATGGCAGCTAATGAGTGATGAAAAAGTAGTAATATGATGGATTTTGGAGAGAAAAATATGGAGGATGTGTTGGCCAAAAACTAGACAGCTTGCCAAGTCCATAAAGGCACCTAGCTTTATCCTTATCCACTGAAAAGCAGAAATAGCAGGACAAATCTGTGTAAAAGCAAGAAAGCACTCTTACCATTCTGGACTGTCATAAAAAGAAAACAGAATCTACCAAAATATATCTGGTGGCTCTCTTGTGGATAACAATGACAAGTGTGAGCCTAAAAAGGAAATATGAGGCCAACTACCTAGTCAAACACCTAGGAAAGTATAAAAAATGAATAATACTTTATATCCTAAGTCTAGATGGGTTTTTAATATTCTAACACCCCTCCTTAAGCCTGACTTAAAGTCAGTAAAAATATGATTAGGGACCAAGAAACAAGGCTTATAGTCACCCCATTACAATTATTATGCCCTTGTAAACTGAGGAAATAGGGAAAACCTCGTGGGAACAAAACCCTCCCTAAAAAATGGACATGTGCACACCAAAACGTAACTGCTCCAAACTCAAGTAGGTGTTATGCTTGATAAGACGTCTGGAGGTATCTTCCTCTTTTACAGAAGAGGATCATGCTCCCAAAACATGTGCTTGATTTCTCCACCAATGGAAGTAATCGAATCTAGAAGCTCCTTAGACTTGCTCATTGAACCAAACATGGTAAGAAAATATCCAAGAATATGAAGATCATCCTAGAACTTGAATTTTGAACCAACTAAGGCAGGATCAACTCCAATCAAATCTTATTGCTCTTGAAACTTGAACTTCTGATCAGTGGAATTTAAATCAGCTCTAAGAATTGATAGATGGTTCATTGAGACCTCCTTTGAACCAACAAGGGTGAGATCAGAACCAAAATCACGAAAATATGCCTGAGACTTGAACCCAAGCGAATGGTAGTGTCCTCCATATTCAGTAAAACTCTGAGAACCGGTGCTAGCAATCAAGTAGAAGTACATAGGAAGAATGTAATCAAGGAGGAAAAATGCATTACTTCTAATTTCCAATCTATCTTCCAAAACCTTCAGTAGATCACCATTATGCACACCAATAGACTCAAGTGAAAGAGAGGAATTGAATTCCTCTTCAGCTTTTAGAGCATGAACTGGCTTATCTTGCTCATAACTCAAAATAGAAGACTCATAGGAGAACATGAGAGAGAGAGATGGAAGTCTTCATCTTCAACAACTGTACACTGTATTGAAGAAATTTCAACAATTTATTTTTCTTTTCTTTGAATAACTTCTTCAAAGAGAGTTGAGGCCAAGACATCAGGAGGGAGAGCACATGATGAGGTGCAAGATTCGCTCCAGGAAATAGCTTCTTCTTTATGCACTCCAAAATCACTATTCAGATTGCTCCAGAGCTCAAATGGATACTCAGTAGAATTTATGAGATAATGCATATTTGGAGACATGGCCAAGCACATAGCTCTGAATGCTCTATCACGGTCATTTATCCATTCATTATTCTCTTCAAAGGACTCAGGTTCGCTCACAACACCAATAGACACATCATAGAGACATTGTCTCTTGAGAGATGCAACCATCTTTGGATTCAACTCAGCATAATTGAATGGAGTAAGAGAAGGAACTGATTTCGAATCCATGAAGTAGTTGTACCTGCAAAAAACACTCAGGAGGAAAAATCTATAAGCTCAATCATGCTCTAATACCATGTGAGAATTATATGGCTCTATACCATGTAAAAATTTGAGCACAGTCCGGATCTAGTTCACAGAAAAATCCTCACAATGAATTTACAAGAATGCATAGAAGAGAGAAAATTTTAGCAAAACAAGATGGAGGATGTGTTGGCCAAAAACTAGACAACTTGCCAAGTCCATAAAGACACCTAGCTTTATCCTTATTCACTAAAAAGCAGAAAAAGCAGGACAAATCTGTGTAAAAGAAGGAAAGCACTCTTACCATTCTGGACTATCATAAAAAGCAGACATAATCTACCAAAATCTATCTAGGGGCGCTCTTGTGGATAATGATGACAAGTGTGAGCCTAAAAAGGCAATATGAGGCAAACTACCTAGTCAAACACCTAGGAAAGTATAAAAATGAATAATACTTTATATATGTTAGGAACCCGTGTCAACCCTTCTCTTTACTTTGTTAGCATATTGTTGTTAGATGCATATGCTTTGTAAGTAGTCCCGTGATTATATTGTATTATCCCACATTCATGGGGAGTAATAGTTGTTTAGCTTAGACTTAGTATATAAGTACGTGTTGAGGCCAATGAAGGCATCCACGAGTTATTTGTATTGAGCTTGCTCAAAGGAGGTTGCCCCATCGAAGTGGCCTGTGATCAATATATCCCTTTTGTGTTCTACTATTTCTAATATATCGTGCATTTTCATCATTTAATTGCTGGAGGTTCCCCGCATCTGGTATCATAGCACTTTCTTGTGCTCGCTGGGTGGAATTTCTGCCAACTTTTTTTTTCGCAGTGGCTTCCAGGCGATGTGATTATTGCGGTAGTTCTTTTTCTTTGCATTTGTATTGTTCCTTTCAATTGAAGGTTTGGATCTAAGAATAATCCCTATCCGATTAATTGTGGGAAGTACCTAATCATAGCCCTAAAACTCATTGTGAGGAGTACCACAGGAACCCCAAAGTAGCTAGCCCATTGAGTGGACCTGCCAACGAAAAGGGCAACGGCCCCTACCTGATTGACTAGTTCCCACCTGTGAGGTAAACCAAGAGCTCTCATTTGTGGCAAAGCGGTTATCAGTTTTACCTGAGCCGTAAAGTGAGGGTTACTGCCCCCAATACGCAAATCGTAAACAGCATTGGTAGCTGATTAAATCCCCTGAACATTTAGGAACATGAGCATACCTAGGGTCCATATCTATTTCCAGCTGATAAATAACAGATTGCATCTGTGCGAGTCGTTGCAGATCAATTCCGAAAAAAAACAAAAAAACAAAAAAAAAAAACAAACAAATTAACTAAAACATTTCCCTTGAAAATTAACTAGAACCCCTGCACTTCCATTCTGCATATTTCCTTGTTGAAGACCCTATCCCAAATTCCACTTCCCGAAGCCAGAAATCCCACATCTGTCTACTTTTAGGGTTTTCCATAACTTCTTTGATTTTCACCCAATCGCCTTCAAATTTTGCCATAGTGTTCATTTCCTATTTATTCTTCTTTGTCTCTCTTAGACAAATTTTCTCATTCTTTCACCTCGCTTCTGAAATCCTCATTTTTTGCTTCCATGTCCATTAGAAAGTGTCCAAAACCTAGTCAAACCCCAATTACCCATCAGAGTTTTTGCCAAATCCAAATTTTTCTTTACTACAGAAGTTTTTGTTTTTTTTTCTACCCATTCTCTCCTTAATAAAAAAATAAAAATAAAATAAAATCCTGGTTATGGTTGTCACCCACGCAGGAGAAAAAAACATGGAGGAAGAACTTGCATCCCTCAAGACCAAACTCTAAGATCTGGATAAAAATATTCTCGACCTCCATATTTAGCATTCAGCCATGAACAATAGACAACAGCCAAAGTCTTCCACAGACACTAGGTTCTCTTCTTCCAGCAATTTTCGTGGGTCGAAGCTTGATTTTCCTCGCTTCAATGGTGATGATCCAACTGGATGGATATACCGGGCAGAACAATATTTCAGTCTGCATAATACTTTTGATGTCAACAAAGTTCCACTTGCATCCTTTCATTTGGAACACGAATCCCTTCAATGGTTTCATTGGTACATCAAGGCTCAAGAAGAGACAAAATGGACAGATTTTTGCCAACTCCTTTTGCAATGATTTGGCCCTAGTGATTTTGATGCCTTGGCACTATGAGAGAGTATCAGACAGAATTTGAGAAACTGACCAATCAAACAGAAGGATTGCCTGATGAATTCTGTAGTAGTTGTTTTGTCAATGATCTGAAGGATGCAATCCGATCTGAGGCTAAAATGTTATGTCCCAACACAATGATGAAATCCCTAGGGTTGGCTAAGTTGGCAGAAGAAAATATCATAGCCCAACAGTGCTCCAAATCCACTTGTGTTCCATTCAGAAATATGGTTCCCCAACGACCTCCCATCACGCTAGCTTCTAGAGCAACTCCTATCAAGCATTTGTATGAAGCAGATAGGCTGGCACGTAGAGAAAAAGGGCTTTGTTATAATTGTGATGATAAATTCACTTGGGGACATATATGTGTTGAGAAAAATCTCTATCTCTTGGATTTGGATTCTCTGCCTACAACTGAAATTTGTGAAGAAGATCAGGATACAGTAAATGATCAAGTCGACATTCAGCAGCCGCCTATTGACCCTCCTTCTTGGGACGACCACCCAGAGATATCTCTCCATGATTTAGCCGGAGTCACCACCCCACAAACAATGTGGGTCAAGGGTTACTTCAAGAAGATCCCTCTTACAATAATCATTGATTCTAGTAGCACTCATAACTTCATTGACTCTCGGATCGCCAAACAGGATGATTTTTTTGTCCATCCTTGCTCCAACTTTGAAGTCATGATTGCCAATTGTGTCACCTTACCTTGCAAGGGGAAGTGTCGCAATGTGCGTATCTCTATTGGATATTATAAATTGTGCTCCGACATGTTTTCCTTTCCCTTAGGTGGATGTGATGTGGTTTTGGACGCTCAATGGTTACGCACACTTGACCCCATCTTATGGGATTTTGCTGAACTTTTGATGCAGTTTTAAGTCAATGGGAAAAAACACACATTGAAGGACTTACAACTAGGGTCTCTCAGCATCATCAGTTCACATCGCGTGGAAAACCTCCTTAAGAAGAATTCACATGGTTTCATCGCTCAGCTCCATTCCATTCAAATGCAACCATCATCGATCTCCACTACTCCTTTGGATCTACAACAAATTTTGGATAGATATGCATGTGTCTTTGCTAAACTAGTGGGATTTCCACCTTCAAGACCATAGGACCATCGTATTTCGCTCCTTCCGAGAAGCGTTCCTCCCACTATGATTTTTTGGTCATGCCCTTTGGCCTCACTAATGCTCCTTCAACATTCCAGGCATTGATGAATAAAATATTCCATCCCTACTTGCGGAAATTCATTCTGGTCTTCTTTGATGATATCCTCATCTATAGTAAAACATGGGCTGAGCATCTCCAGCATCTGGATTTGGGACTGCAACTTTTCTCTGATCACCATCTCCATGCCAAAAAGTCTAAATGTGTTTTTGGAGAGAAGGAAGTAGAGTATCTCGGGCATATTATTTCAGCGCAAGGGGTTTGCATGGATCTTGCCAAAATAGATGCCATGAAAAATTAGTCGCATCCTCATACACTCAAGAGCCTTCATGTTTTTTTGGGATTGAATGGATACTACCGCAAGTTTGTCAAGGATTATGGGAAGATTGTAGCTCCATTAAAAGCTCTATTGAAAAAGGATGCTTTTACGTGGACACATGCTACTAAGTGTGCATTTGACAAACTAAAACAAGCTATGTGTACTACACCCATTCTAACTATGCCCGATTTTTCTAAGCCCTTCACTATTGAGAGTGATGCTTGCGACAATGGACTTGGTGATGTTCTCCTTCAAGATGAACATCCCATTGCGTTCACCAGCAAATCCCCTTCCAGTAAGAATTTAGTCGCGTCTACATATGAGAAGGAAATGATGGCTATTTTGCATGTAGTACAGAATTGGCAACCATACCTATTCAGGAATCATTTCTGCATTAAGACTGATCATCAGAGTCTCAAATATTTCCTGGAACAACAGATATCCTCCCCAACACAGTAGAAATGGGTTATCAAACTCGTGGGTTATTACTATGAGATCACTCACAAGAAGGGTAAGGACAATCTTGTGGCGTATGCTCTTTCTCGCACATTTGATGACCAAGTTTCTCTTTCATCTATTTCTATGCATGTTCCAAATTGGTTGCAATCTTTTCAGCAGGGCTATGTCATCGACGCCTCATTATCTCAAATCATCCAATGGTTGGCCAACAACCCTTCTGTTGTACTGCATTAATCTTGGGATGGTGATTCCCTAAGATACAAGGGTTGTCTGGTGCTTCCCCAGAGCACAGATCTTCAACAGGTTGTCTTCTATGAACTACATGCTTCTCCATCGGCAGGGCACTCTAGGTTCCTCAAAACGTATGAGTGGGCACGGTGTAACTTCTTTTGAAAGGGAATTGAAAGGACAATTCTACAAATGGTGGTTGAATGTGATACCTACCAGCGCAACAAGGGTGAAATGAAACTCCTTCCAGGATTGCTCGAACCCTTTCCCATCCCTACATGGATTTGGACAAATATTTCTATGGATTTCATTGAAGGGCTCCCTAAATATGGAGGGAAGACAGTGATTTTGGTTGTGTTTGATCGCCTCTCCAAATATAGTCATTTTTGTGCCCTCATCCATCCCTATAATGCCTCTCAGTCGCACATATTTTCCTAGACCAGATCTTCCATCTTCATGGAATCCCTTCTTCCATTGTCTCAGATCGCGATGCAACTTTTACCAGTCATATTTGGACAGAACTATTTCACCACACTGGCACCAAACTGAAAATGAGTTCAGGGTATCACCCACAAACAGATGGTTAATCTAAAGTTATCAACAAATGTTTGGAAACTTATCTTCGATGCTTCACCTCCGAACAACAACATCAGTGGGAAAAGTGGATCCCTATCGCTGAATGGTGGTACAATACCTCCTACCACACTACCTCTAAAATGACTCCATATGAAGCAGTCTATGGTCAGGCACCGCCAGTGCTTCTTCCATACAGCCCCAACAGCTCACCAGTTCAGGCAGTTGACACGGTTCTTCAAACCCGAGATCAGATTCTTCGCATTTTCAGGACAATATTCACATGGCAAGAAATAGAATGAAACAAAAATCCGATCAGCACCGTTCTGAGCGCACTTTTCAAGTAGGCGATATGGTTTTTCTTCGTTTACATCCTTACAAGCAATCCTCCCTAAAACTCAAAGGGAATCATAAGCTGGATCCAAATTTCTATGGGCCATATAAGGTTCTTCAGAAGATTGAGTCTGTTTCTTATAAATTGGAACTTCCTCCTTCTTCCCGCATTCATCCAGTATTTCATGTCTCTTGTCTAAAAAAAGCTCTTGGCACCAACATCAAAGCACAAACTATTTTACCATAACTATATAATGAAGGATCCATCATTTTGGATCCGGAGGCCATCCTCAATAGGCACACTAGTCAGCTTCTCTCTCAATCCATTATAGAGTTATTAATTCAATGGCATGGAATGCAACCAGAGGATGCTACATGGGAATCACTCCTTCAGATTCAGCAACAATTTCCACATCTACAACTTTGAGGACAAATTTTTTTCTAAGGGGGAGGGGATGTTAGGAACCCGTGTCAACCCTTCTCTTTACTTTGTTAGTATATTGTTGTTGGACGCATATGCTTTGCAAGTCGTCCTGTGAGTATATTTTATTATCCCACATTCATGGGGAGTAATAGTTGTTTAGCTTAGACTTAGTATATAAGTACGTGTTGAGGACAATGAAGGCATCCATGAGTTATTTGTATTGATATTTCACAAAGGATTTTTCCCCCTCAAAGTGGCCTGCGATCAATAAATCCCTTCTGTGTTCTGTTATTTCTGATATATCGTGCATTTTCATCATTTAATTGTTGGAGGTTCCCCGCAGTATTCTAAGTCTAGATGGGTTTTTAATATTCTAACAACCAAGTTTTGCTCCACCAATTGTGCATAAAGGTGATACTTCCAAGGAAGATTAGGAAAGGTTTTGAGGCCGAATAGACACCCCTAGAGGTTGCATCCTGATCATAGACATTATTCAATCATAAACATGGAGGTTTTAGTTATCACGCATGCATGGGCCAAATGCATAAAGTGCTTAAGGGAAAGCAAGCTTGAGATTGAAATTGACCATAATGGTTCAAGGCCAATCTTGACACATGAGGAGCTCAATGTATGGCAGCAAAAATGGGTTGAATTTGAGTTATTGGGTGGATAGAAGCACGTGAAAGGGTGTGGTACAGTCAAATTCAATCTATATATTGCAACTCAATTTGCCATGGAGTGTTTCAAAAGCAGGTTCATTCATTACTTGATGGAGAAAATTACCAATACAAGTTTGTCAAAAGGGTCATCCATGATGGAGATGAGATCCAAATGGTTTTTGAAGCATGCTTGCAGAAGTTTGGGGGAAAATGTGCAAGCACTTCATCATCCATGATCTTCACTTGCTTGAGGACAAGCAAATTTTGGGAGGGGAGGACTGTAATGTCCCCATTCTGGTAGCACTATGGTTCACCACTATGTCCATTAGATTTCCATGGGTGGAGTGGTAATTAAATAAGTTAGTTAGGAAATTTTGGCCTATAGTCATATTGTATAATTAAATTAAATCATGCACAAGTAATTTATCCCATAGTTTCAAATATTTAATTATTAATTAATTATTTGAAGAGTTGTAAATACTTAGGTGGCATAGGAGGGCGCATAGGAGGTCAAGTGGACCCAATGAATTGTCTTCCAAAAATAAATCTGGAAGAAAAACAGTAAAAATAAAGAAAGCAACTAAAAAGCTGGAAGGCAGCAGAAAAGCAGGAAAGCACAGAAAAGCATAAAGCAACAGAAAATCAGGAAAGCACAAAAAACAGAAAGTAGCAGAAAAGCAGGAAAGCAACATAAAATCAAGGAAAAGAAAGAAAACAGACTAAAGCAGGAAAGGAAATGAAGCAAGGAAAAAGTGAGATAAAGCTGCAAGTCCAAATTTAGCCAGTGAGAGCGCATTGGATGAGGTTAGTTGTCCACATGAAGTGTATATTAGAATCCAAATCACTTATAAAATAAGGAGGAGCGCACCCACTCAAATATTTTTCTAGTTTGATTGTTGAGTTGAGGAGCTTTGAGGTTTTCAAGACTTGGGAGATGTGCCCCTAGTCACCAATTGGGAGATGTGTCCCTTATGTTCACTACACTAGTTGAGGAATCAGCTAGACCTTGAGGAGGAAGGCATTCAGCGTTTCTCACTGAGTTTTATTGCATGTATTTCATGTCATTTCCATATCCAATCCACTTTCAGTCAAGAGTGGTCATGTTCCAACAGTGTATAAGACTCCATCAATTTTATTGTGCTTTCTGCAATATTTTGTAATAGTCCATGTTATTGATGAAGGGTGGTGATTTCATGGGTATTTGCAGTTGTAATTACAGCCCTATAATGTGTTAAATTTATAAGATGCAATATCTTAGATTCCTACTTCATTAGCATTTAATACATTTTCACAATAACAGCATAAAGAGGATCTCTGAAAGATACACAATGACAAGTTACACAACAATTTATCCTGGGAAACCCTCAAGGGGAATAAAACCCAGCAAAAACTTTGTTAGGAACCCATTTCAACCCTTCTATTTACTTTGTTAGTATATTGTTGTTGGATACATATACTATGTAAGTTGTCCCGTAGTATTTGTTGATCCATAGTTTGTATTATTGTTGTTGGACGCATATGCTTTGTAAGTCGTCCCGTAGTAAGTGTTGATCCATAGTTTGTATTGGCCCATGGTTTGTATTGACACATGGTATTGACCCATGGTATCGGCGCCTAGACATAGTATACAAGTTTGTGTTGAGACCAATGAAGGTACCGTGAAGTTATTTGTATTGAGCTTGCTCAAAGGAGGTTTCCCCCTCGAAGTGGCCCGCGATCAATAAAAGTGATTATGAGTTCTGGTATTTCTGCTATCTCGTGTATTTTCATTAATTAATTGTTGCAGGTTCTTCTCATATGGTATCATAGCACTTTCTTGGGCTCGTTGGGTGGAATTTCTTCCAAAAAAAAAAATTCGCATCTGTTGCAAGTTCGGATCTGGGAATAATCCCTATCTGCTTAACAGTGGGAAGTATTTGGGCATAATCCCTAAAACGCATTGTGAGGAGTACCACAGGAATCCCAAAGTAGTTGGCCCATTGAGAGGACCTGCCAGCGAAAAGGGCAACGACCCCTACCTGATTGACTAGTTCCCACCTGTGAGGTAAACCAAGAGCTGTCATTTGTGGCAAAGTGGTTATCAGATTTACCTGAGTCTTGGAGTGAGGGGTACTGCCCCAATACACAAGCCGTCAGACAACATTGGTGACCGAGTGAAACCCCTGAACTGTTAGGAAGCCAAACATACCTGGGGTCCATATCTATTTTCAGCTGAACTGTTGTCGATCCCTTCCGCACCGTTTTAGATCCATTGCGAGCCGTTTCAAATCCAGTCGTTTCAGATCCATTCTGAAAGTCGTTCCAAATCCAGTTGTTTCAGATCTATCTGTTTTCGATCCATTTGGCGTCGTTTCAGATCCATCCATTTCTGATCACTTCTGCATCATTGCAGATCCATCTGTTTCTGATCCCTTCTGCGTCGTAGCAGATCCATTCTGGGAAAAAAAAAATGTTTTTTCCTAATATCTCCTTTGTTTTCACTCCATTTCCCTTGAAACTTCTCTGACACCCCTATAATCCCATTCTACATCTTTCATTCCTGAGGAACCTATCCAAAATTCCACTTCCCAAAGCCAGAAATCTCACATTTGTCTATTTTTAGGGTTTGCCATAACTTCTTTAATTTTCACCCAATCGCCTTCAAATTTTTCTACCGTGTTCATTCCCTATTTCTGCTTCTTTGTCCCTCTTTGACAAATTTTCTCATTCTTTCACCCCGCTTCTGAAATCCTCATTTTCTGCTTCCCTGTCCATTCGAAAGTGTCCAAAACCTAGTCAAACCTCAATTACCCATTAGAGTTTTTCCCAAATCCAAATTTCTCTTTACTAAATAAGGTTCTATTTGTGTTTTTCTACCCATTCCCAACAACAACAAAAAACTCCTGGTTATGGTTGTCACCAGGACAAGAGCAAAAACCATGGAGGAAGCACTTGCAGCCATCCAAACCAAACTCCAGGATCTTAATGAAAAATTTCTCGGCCTCCATCTTGAGCATTCAGCCATGAACAACAAACGACAACCCGAGTCTTCATCAGACAATGGGTTCTCTTCTTCCAACAATTTTCGTGGTCTAAAGCTTGATTTTCCTCACTTCAATGGTACTGATCCGACTGGATAGATCTACTGTGGCGAACAATATTTCAGTCTACATAATACTTTTGATGTCACCAAAGTTTCCCTTGCATCATTTCATTTGGAACAGGAAGCTCTTCAATGGTACCGTTGGTACATCAAGGCTCATGAAGAGCCAAAATGGCCATATTTTTGTCAGCTCCTTTTGCACTATTTGTTCCTAGTGCTTTTGATGACTTCAAAAGAGCCCTCACTAAACTTCACCAAATTGGCACTATGAGAGAGTATCAAACATAATTTGAGAAACTAGCCAATCACACAGAAGGATTGTCTGATGAATTCTACAGGAGTTGTTTAATCAGTGGTCTTAAGGATGAAATCCGCTCAGAGATTAAAATGTTATGTCCCAACACAATGATGGAAGCCCTGGGGTTGGCTAAGTTGGCAGAAGACAATATTGCAACCCAACAGCGCTCCAAACCCACTTTTGTCCCCTTCCAAAATATGGGTTCTCAACAACCTCCCATCCCGCCAGCTCCTCGACCAGCTCCTATCAAGCATTTGTCTGAAACAGAAATGCAGGCACGCAGAGAAAAAGGGCTTTGTTATAATTGTGATGAGAAATTCACTCGGGGACATAGATGTGTTCAACAAAAGCTCTATCTCTTGGATATGGATTCTCCGCCTGCCTCTAAAATTGGTGAAGAAGCTCCATATACGATGGATGATCAGTTCGACATTAAAGAGCCGCCTATTGACCCCCCATCTCATGACGACCAACCAGAGATATCTCTCAATGCTTTATCTAGCGTCACCACCCCCCAAACAATGCGGGTCAAGGGTTACTTCAAGAAGCTTCCTCTTACAATACTCATTGATTCTGGTAGCATTCATAACTTCATTGACCCCCGGATCGCCAAACAGGCTGGTTGTTTTGTCCATCCTTGCTCCAACTTTGAAGTCATGGTTGCCAATGGAGGCAGCTTACCTTGCAAGGGAAAGTGTCACAATGTGCGTATCTCTCTGGAAGATTATAACCCGCACTCTGACATGTTTTCCTTGTCCTTAGGCGGATGTGATGTGGTTTTGGGCGTTCAATGGTTATGCACACTTGGCCCCATCTTATGGGATTTTGCTTGAACTTTGGATGCAGTTTTCAGTCAATAGAACACAACACAAATTTACGGGATTACAACTAGGGTCTCTCTGCATCATCAGTTCACATCGCCTGGAAAAGATCCTTAAGAAGAATTCACATGGTATCACCACTCAGCTCCATTCCATTCAAATGCACCCATCAACGGTCTCCACTACTTCCTTGGATAGATATGCAGGTGTCTTTGCTGCACCAGTGGGCTTGCCGCCTTCAAGAGACCTTTCCGGTAAGCATTTAGCCGCATATACATCTCAGCAGGAAATGATGGCTATTTTGCATGTTGTACCGAAGTAGCAGCCATCCCTATTAGGGAATTATTTATGCATCAAGACTGATCTCCAGAGTCTAGAAAAATTCCTGGAACAACGGGTCTCCTCCCTAGCACACCTGAAATGGGTTATCCAACTCATGGGTTATGACTATGTGATCACTTACAAGAAGGGTAAGGACAATATGGTGGCAGATGCTCCTTCTCGCACATTTGATGACCCAGATTCTCTTATAGCTATTTCTCTGCTTGTTCCAAATTGGTTGCAATCTGTTCAACAAGGATATCTCTTCTATGAACTCCATGCTTCTTCATCAGCATGGCACTCTAGGTTCCTCAAAATGTATGACCGGGAACAATGTCACTTCTTTTGGCAGGGATTGAAAATGACAACTCAACAGATGGTGGTTGACTGTGATACTTGCCAGGTCAACAAGGGTGAAACGACCCTCCTTTCGGGACTGCTCGAACCCTTGCCCATCCCTACACGGATTTGGACAACTATTTAAATGGATTTCCTAGAAGCGCTCCAGTGGTACAATACCACGTCTAAAAGGACACCATATGAAGCAATCTATGGACAAGCACTACCAGTTCTTCTTCCATACACCCTCAGTAGCTCCCCAGTTCAGGAAATTGACTCGGTTCTTTGAAACCGCGATCAGATTCTTCTCATTCTGTAGGACAATATTCACATGGCAAGAATTCGACTGAAACAACAATCCCATCAGCACCATTCAGAGCGCAATTTTCATGCAACTAATATAGTTCTTCTTTGTCTACAGCCTTCCAAGCAATCTTCCTGAAACTCAAAAGGCGTTAGTGGCCCGGAATGCAACCCGAGGATGCTACAAGGGAACCACTCCTTCAAATTCTGCATCAATTTCCACATCTAAAGCTTTGAGGACAAAGCTTTTTCTAAGGGAGAGGGGATGTTAGGAACCCATGTCAACCCTTCTATTTACTTTGTTAGTATATTGTTGTTGGACGCATATGCTTTGTACGTCGTCCTGTAGTATTTGTTGATCCATAGTTTGTATTATTGTTGTTGGACGCATATGCTTTGTAATTCGTCCCATAGTGAGTGTTGATCCATAGTTTATATTGGCCCATGGTTTGTATTGACACATGGTATTGAACCACAGTATCGGCGCCTAGACTTAGTATATAAGTTTGTGTTGAGACCAATGAAGGTAACGTGAAGTTATTTGTATTGAGCTTGCTCAAAGGAGGTTTCCCCCTCGAAGTGGTCTGCGATCAATAAAAGTGATTCTGAGTTCTGTTATTTCTGTTATCTCGTGTATTTTCATTAATTAATTGTTGCAGGTTCTTCTCAAACTTCCTCAATATATATTACCAAAGTACAATGCCCAAACAACAAGTCTCATAAGAAAGAGAGAACAAACCCTAACACAAGAGCCAAGAACAATCCTCCTCCTCCTTCGCTAGCCTTCATCTTCCTCTCTTGCGCAAATGCTTGAGTGAGTGAATGATACAAATGAGAGAAGTGAATGATACAAATGAGAGAATGATACTCTCTATTTATACTTTAAGTGAGGGTGACCTTTTCTCCCAATGGGTCCAACCTCACTAACTTGACTAAGTCGACCTCTCTAGGGAGACTCAAAATAATATTTCCATTAAAATCTTTTGGGTACTAATGACCGACTTACAATGGAGAATTTACCTCATGAATTTTTCATGACCAAATGTAATAATGACATCCCCGAACGGAGGTAAACACATCTCTGACGGAGGTACGATATAATAATGAAAATTACAAGTAGAATATTCTTTGAAGCTACATTATTTCAACACTCCCCCTTAACAAGAAGGGTATTCTATTGACAACAACAATCAACAACAAGTGTGCTTCTACACAACATCATCGGAAGGAGGGAGGAGGAGGCATCATCAACAACATCATTTGGAACATTGGTTGGTACATCTATAAATCATTGGAAGTTTTTTTTTCAACAACGTCAATATCAACAACTGGAACAGCATCATCATCGTCTGCAACGCGGAGATGGAATATCGTCATCCACAGCACGGAGCTGGAACATCATCATCATCATCTGCAGTACAGACCTAAAGTATCATCATCATCAGTATAAAACTAATACATCGACAACAACGACAGCACTAGGCTGGCTCATCAGCATAAAGATGGAATAACATCATCATTGTCAACATCTCAAGGATGGAATAACATCATCTATGGAAACAGAATGAGGCGGGTGCATTAACAACAAACATGATCCTTCCTTTTGTAATTACGGGATCGAGTTCAACACGGGTGATCCTTCCTTTCGAAATTACGGGATCATGGACAATCCTTCCTTTCAGAATTACGGGATTCAGTCCAACACGGGTGATCCTTCCTTTCAGAATTACGGGATCATGGACAATCCTTCCTTTCGGAATTACAAGATTTAGTCCAACAACATCTGTGGTGCTCAGACAATCCTTCCTGTCGGAAATACGGGATCAGGTCCAACACGGATGATCCTTCCTGTCGAAATTACGGGACCCAGTCTTTATGGATCTACCACTACTGATCACAATGCACAGGTACTCGAACAATCCTTCCTTTCAGAATTATGGGATCATTGTCCACCAACCACATCTTAGACAATCCTTCTTTTTGGAATTACGGGATTCAATCTAAATATCAACACTTAAGACGATCCTTCCTTTCGGAATTACGGGATCAGGTCTAAGGATGATCAATCCAAACCGAGCTACCCACTATGATCAGGATACCATAGTATCATCAACACTACTCCCCCTTTCGAGGGAATTCCATTACAGACTACACCAATCTTGTCTCGGAAGTGCTCAAACTTCACATGAGACAGAGGCTTAGTCAACACATATGCAACCTGCTCATCTGTGCTCACATATTGGAGCTTTACAGCTCCCTTCTGCACCATGTCATGAATGTAGAAATATTGGATTTCTATGTGCTTCGAATTATCATGGGACACGAGTTTCTCTGTCATATTCATGTAGCTTTGGTTATCACATAGAATCATTGTGGTATCCATCTCCAGATCGTATAGACCTGATAACAACTTCCAAATCCATATGGATTCACAACTGGCGGAACAAGTTGCAATATATTCCGCTTTTGCAGTGCTGAGAGCAACACTGGATTTCTTCCTGCTTAGCCATGAGATCATGGCTGACCCCAGACTGAAACATCCACCTGAAGTGCTCTTTCTGTCTGAGACACTGCCTGCCCAATCTGAATCTGTATAAACACACAGTCTGAAGTCATGATCTCTTGTATAACTGAGACTGTATTCTACTGTACCTTTTAGGTACCTCATCACATGCTTTGCAGATACAAGGTGTACACGTCTGGGCTCAACGAAATACTGACTCAAGGTGTTCACAACAAGGCATATATCTGGCCTGGTATTCATCAGATACATCAATGAACCAATAACCTGTCTGTATAGTGTCACATCCACTAAATCTGACGAAGCATCAGTCAGCAACTTCAAATTTGTATCCATGTGTGTGGCCATGGCTTTACTTTCCAACATATCAAACCTTTTCAGGATTTCTACTGCATACTTCCCTTGGTTAAGGAAGATTCCTTTTGGGCTCTGCCATACTTCAAGACCTAGAAAATAATGCATCAAGCCAAGGTCTTTCATCTCAAATTCTGCAGCGAGCTTCTTCTTACACTTTGAGATTTGCTTCTCATTACTTGTCAGGAATAAGTCATCCACGTATAACAATAATATGACAGGTTCATCATCCATAACCTTGAGATAAATGTTAGGATCAGCTTTACTTTTGGTAAATCCCAAGCTCGTCATAAAACTATCGATTCTTCCATACGCTTCAACCCATACAGAGCCTTCTTCAATTTGAAAACATGCGTCTTTCTGTCTTCAACTTCAAATCCTTGTGGTTGTTCTATGCACACTTCTTCTTCAATGACACCATTCAAGAAAGATATTTTGACATCCATCTGGTGTAACTTCCACTTCATCGTGGCTGCAAGTGCCATGATGGTTCTAATAGAAGTGTACCTTGCTATGGGAGCAAACGTCTCTTCATAATCAATTCCTTCCTTTTGAGAGAATCCACGAGCCACAAATCTAGCTTTGTATTTTCAATACTTCCATCAATTGCATGTTTTATCTTGAATATCCATTTGGAAGATACCACACTTTTACCTTCTGGTTTGGGAACTACATCCTACACATCATTCTTCATTATGGATTGATATTCTTCCGTCATGGCTTCTACCCATTCTTTCTTTTAAACAGCTTCTTCAAAACAAGTAGGCTCTTTGTCTACAAGGTCACACATCAAAGCCACATAAGTGGAAAATGGATTTGGCTTCTTGCTTTGTCTCAAGGAGCCTTCTGGAGCACCATACTTCTCTGTATCTTGAATAATTTCATGAGCCCAAACTGGCTTTCTCTTGTGAGAGATGGTCATGATGGGAGGTTCTTGGTCTTTTGGAATCTCGTCATCAGGATAAGGTGCAACTTCTTTTATCAGTTCTGCAACTCTGGGAGCTACAATTTCTTCATATGCTTCTTCACGCTGGCACTTTCTGGATTTCTTGAGAGCTGCATCTTCATCAAAGGTTACATCCCTGTCAATTTCCATGTGATGGTAACCTAGTATATAAATTCTGAAGGCCTTGGAGACCTCACAGTATCCAGCAAAGATTCATTTATTTCCAGAAGTATCCAACTTGGTTCTTTTCTCTTTTGGAATATGAAAAAACACTGGACAACCAAATATCTTGAGATGACTTACTTCTGGTTTATTTCCTGTGAACATCTCTTCGGGGGTTTTGAAACCAAGAGCACTATGGGATATTTTGTTTTGGACATATATTGTTGTTCTTGTTGCTTCATCCCATGGTGCATAGGAAGATCTTGATCATGGATCATAGTCTTCTGTAATATCCCTCTTTCTCCCTTAGGGTTTCTACAACAGAAAGTACAACTGTCCACCCACCAAACAACAAAGAGCTCATGGCAAGAGCTCTACAGGTAAAACTTTGAAAGTATGATTATGTTTTCCTAAGTGTAAAGTGAATTGTAGACTTCGGAGACTGAATGCTTGATGCAATGAAACGATTGGGGCATGGAATCCACTAGGGGGAGAGGGTGAATGGCTTGATAGCCATGAGTTTTGATGACAGTGGTCATCCTAGTGTCGTGAGCACTTGAAGTGAACTGTGATTTGCAGTAAGCAAATACTTAAGTTTAAAAGTATGTTAATAATTAGTCCTAGTTAAGGACGCTGAATAAACTTATAATCGTCAGAAGGCAATAATAATTTACCCTGACCTAACTATTAGCATGGAGCTAACCCATATTGAGTAACATTAAGTAAAAATAAGAGGTTAACCTAAACAACATTGGTATCTTGGTCTCGACAAAAGATTTGGTTAAAGTTCCTAAGTGGAAAATGATTAATATTTTTCCTGATTATAAATTATGAATAAAGATAAAATGATTTATTATTACTAAGAAAACATATTGGTATTTATAGATAAATATTTAAATGATTATTGCAAATAAGATAAATAAAGTGAGTAAGATTAAAGGACTGGTTGTCCTTAATTAAAAGTAAATACTTTAAAAGCTATAAAAGCTTATCTACAAAAGAAGAAAAGGTTAACTGGTATTTAATGCATAGGTATGCATGGATAACTCTTAGTTATTAATATTCAGTTAACTGAATAAATTGGAAGTTAAAGCTAAGATTATTTCCTCGTTTTTCATCAGGTAAGTACAACTATCTCGCATATTTTTTTTTATAATTTATAAATTGTTGATTGTTCTTTTATTGTGAGTTAAATTTAAGAAGTTGAACATTGGTTTTTATGGCATACCTTGGGCTTTAAATTATTAGTTATTAATGGGATGAATTCTGCGATAACATTGTTTGAAACTTACGAAGTTGATATTATAGCCTAAGATTAGCAATATGTCTGGAATCCTTGTAATAACCTGTTAAGTATCGTTTTAGATCATTACGACTATAAATTTTATTGTTATGCGGTTTTCTTTTAGCAAGATTCGAGTGGTAATACTTTATGGTTGGAATCATAACCTCGATGGGTTTTATAGTGGTAATATAGTTCAAATTCATAGATAATAACTATTTCTTTGTGGTTTGTACAGAGTTTAAATAGTTCCTATCCTTTCTTAACATAGAGATCAATTCCTGTTATTCTTGCATAAAGTTAATTCAAGACTAAGAAACTATAAATGAACGTGATTTATGTTGATGCTAAACAGAGTTAATATAATCTATGAAAATTGATTAAGAATAGAGATTGAATCCCTGTCGATGATAAAAATATGCCTGCTAAAGATTGTGTAGTTTTATTGCGAAATTAGGTTCAAATTTAATGAGTGATTCAAACGAATCGCAACGTAATTGGTTGAAGAATAGATTAATTTCTTGTAGCGTATTTGGAACTTCTCGTTCCATTATGTAAGGTTAATTTCTTGTTCCAGTCAAGTAATATCTCTATTTTAATTTAAGAGAAAACAAACCCTATGATGTAACTGTAGATCCTATCGTGTAAATGTGATCCTGATTCTATTGGAGAAACGTCTGCTACAAATTCTATGCATAACCTGGGAGGAATTCTGAGTCTATACCAGCCTAGATCCAAATCCTAAGCTCTATCAAGCGCCGAGAGGGATCAAATCTCCCGAGGTGCAAACCTCTCCTCGAAAAACTCCTTGAGTGCAATACCTGAGAAGAGGTTTGCACCTCAGGAGATTTCATCCCTCTCGACACTTGATGGAGCCTAGGATTTGGATCTAGGCTGGTTTCAATCGTGGGCGGTGACGCAAAAATGGAGTTTGATCAACATTGTGAGGAACAGGTTAAGTTGAAAACACGGAAAAAATTATGAGGATTATAATCATGTAAGTAATAAGTATGAGTAAATTGTTAAACTGAAAAATAGAGACAATAATTTTGTAAGGATTAAATAAATGAAAATATGGTTCACATCGTGATCATTCTCAATCTATCTTCTTCATCTTTTTTTATATTCACACCTAGTAGTTTTGACATCTTCTCATATCGATCATATGAGAATCTACATTGGACCTGTACTTGTATTCCAACATATGACTCCTAGCAGACATGACACATTTGAACTTCTGCTAATTGATCAATTCATTCACGAAATTTTTTATGTCTAGTATACATTTCTTCAGATGGTACCGAAATTGTCGGTTTTCAGATATGAACTGCAGTGCACGATTGGAAGTTTCTGTATCAACAAAATTAGAGTTCAAATTTTCCTTGTTATCACATTCCATGTATCCAAGTATGTCATATTCACTGATAGTTATATTGATTCCTATATAACCTTGAAATTATTTCCCATTCATGCTTTTGATAATCCCTTTGCACAAATAACACTTCTTCACGATCTCTTTAGTTCACGGTCGTGGTTTCTTTGTTCTTCTGTATGTTCTGATCCTTCTTTTTCTGTTATGGATTCGAAACATCAACTAAAGAACATGGATACTATGGATTGTCCAAAATCTCTTGAAATCAACCACCACATAAATCTTGCTACAAAGATTATTTTTCTCTTTATCTTCTATACATTTGGCGTACTTTTCTTCTTTGATAATCAATATCTTCATTATTTGCAATATTATCATGAGGATCCACGATATACCTTGAAAT
This sequence comes from Larix kaempferi, assembly GCA_027924585.1. Classification (NCBI taxonomy): domain Eukaryota; kingdom Viridiplantae; phylum Streptophyta; class Pinopsida; order Pinales; family Pinaceae; genus Larix; species Larix kaempferi. Next base: position 51,044 of record BSBM01000600.1, read on the forward strand.
AGATAACACAAAAATTTAATTTGACCTTGAAATAGATAACACAAAAATTTAATTTGTTGTAATCATTGCAGAGTAGTTTTTCTATTAAATTAATAAATTCAATGTATAGATGTAAATAACAAAAAACAATGCATTGTTGAAATTAATGAAATATTATTTTATTTATTAAATTGATAAATTCAATGCATACATGTAAAAAACAAAAAAATTCCATTGATGAAATCAATGCAACGAATGAAATAAATATGCATCTTCTATTGTTTAACAACATTTGTGTGTGGTCTATTGGTAGGAATTAAGGTGATTGGGCTTGTGTTAACCTAGAAACCAAGGTTCAAAACCCTTTTTGCTTGCAGTTATAGTTAATTATCAAATGTAACTATTATTATGGTTGCATTGTTGAAATCAATGCAACAATGTTTTTTTTTATTAAATTTATAAATTCAATGCATACAAGTAAAATACAAAAAACAATGCATTGTTGAAATCAATGCAATATTTTTTATTTATTAAATTGATAAATTCAATGCATATATGTAAAAAACAAAAAAAATGCATTGTTGAAATCAATGCAATGAATGAAATAAATATGCATCTTCTATTGTTTAACAACATTTGTGTTGTCTATTGGTAGGAAGTAAGGTGATTGGGCTTGTGTTAACCTAGAGACCAAGGTTCAAAACCATTTTTGCTTTGAGTTATAGTTAGTTATCAAATCTAACTATTATTATGGCTACATTGTTGAAATCAATGCAACAATGTTTTTTTATCAATACAACGAATGAAATCAATATGCATCTTGTGTTTTTCAAGAACATTTGTAAACCAAAAAACCAATGCATTGTTGAAATCAATGCAACGAATCAAATCATTTATTAAATTGATAAATTCAATGGGTACATGTAAAAAACAAAAAAAAAACTACATTGCTGAAATCAATGCAACTAATGAAATAAATATGCATCTTATGTTGTTTAACAACTTTTGTGTGTGGTCTATTGGTAGGAAGTAAGGTGATTAAGCTTATGTTAACCTAGAGATCAAGGTTCAAAACCATTTTTGTGTGTGGTCTAGTTTTTATGTTAGCAAATCTAACTATCCTTATGTGGGCTATAATATTCTTTTTACTTCTTTGGTTTCTACTTCTTATGTCCACCATAATATATTTTTTTTTACTTTTCATGTTTCTAGTTTTTATGTTAGTAAATCTAACTATTCTTATGTCCACTTTAATATTATTTTTACTTCTTTGGTTTCTACTTCTTATGTCCACCATAAAAAACAAAAAAACCAATGCATTTGAAATCAATGCAACAAATGAAATAAATATGCATCTTCTGTTGTTGATTGGGCTTGTCTATTGGTAAGTAGTGAGGTTATTGGGCTTGTCTTAACCTAGAGACCAAGATTGAAATCTATTTTTGCTTGGAGTTATATTTAGTTATCAAATCTAATTATGAGTTAGCAAATTTAACTATTCTTAATATGTCCGCTATAATATTATTTTTACTTCTATGGTTTCTACTTCTTATGTCCACCATAATTTTTTTTTTTTACTTCTTTATTTCTTTACTTTTAATGTTTCCAGTTTTTATGTTAGCAAATCTCACTATTCTTATGTCGCCTATAATATTTTTTTTACTTCTTTGGTTTCTACTTCTTATGTCCACCACAAACATTACATGTTACATGTTACATCCGTTACATATCACAAGATCTCCCCCATACTAAGCTGTAGAGCACCTCTGAACGCAGTAATTTGTATTACAGAATAATGTTTCCATACTTGACAGCTCTTCTTTTTCCACCGATCCTACATCACTTTAAAATCCGTCACTCCTTTTATCGCATGACTGTTTATATCGTGGCAAAGTAATTCACGCCAGGCTGCTTGTCCTACCTACCTCCTTTCGTATCAATTTTTAAATCAATGTGTTGAACTACTTGTTACAATGTTCTGTAAACTGAGTCATATCGCCTTTCAGTCGGATTATGAGTTCAGAAAACGTTTCCAAGAAACACGAGTTCAGTTAGAATTTAAAACAGTTGGATGTTTAACAAGTAGACAGCCCATCACGATGGCGATAGCCCTCAGTCGTGATTGCAACTTGCAGTCTGCATGACATAGCTTGTATCTCGAAATTATTTTTCTTTGAATCGCTATAGCCCTAAACTAATGCTCTGAAATCATCACAAGCGTGTTTTCTTTTAAAGTCTAAACTAATGCTCTGAAATCATCACAAGCGTGTTAACTTTTAAAGTCTAAACTAATGCTTTGAAATTATCACAAGCGTGTTTTATTTTAAATTCTAAACTGATGCTTTGAAGTCATTATCGGTTGTTTTATATATATATATAAATATATATTAAGTTGAGTTGAAATTAGATTGAATTATAAACTTATTTATTAAGTTGAGTTGAAATTAGATTGAATTATAGATAAGTTTAATATATAATTACAGTTGAAGTTAGTTCAGAATTATAATAGGTAATATAATATATATATATATATATATATTGAATTTAGTTGAACAATAATTATATATATATAATTATGGTAATACGCTTTATGACTCATTTATATTATTAATGTGTTTATATGAGTGTGTTAAGTAAATGGGATATGTCCCATTACTTATATGAGTGTACTAGTCGATTAGCATAAGTCAATGTGTATAATGTTAATTTTTTGGGGTGAAAAATAATATTAGACTTATAATGTGTTTATATCTACATGTTAAGTGAATGGGATATGGCCCATATTAGTCGATTAGCATAAGTCAATGTGTATAATGTTAATTTTTTGGGTGAAAAATAATATTATACTTATATTTTGATCCAAAGGAAATAGAAAGAAATTTAAAGATGACTATTCCATTCCTCATTCCTTATTCTTATAGTGATTCATTCCTTATTTCTATAGTGATTCAAAGGTATATATATCTTTATTAAATATAAAGCAAATCAAATTTAGATATTGCCATAGTTAAATATACTATGATTATAGATTTTGGAAAGATTAGGTTTTTAGTTATGTATATCTTTTAAAATGTATAAGAGTTATATATATAGATGATTAGAGGTAATCATTATTGTTTAAAAGAAAATGTATATAAGTGTTATATATTGTTGGATAAAAAGAATTAAAGTGGGATATTCTAATTCAGAGTTGAAATAAATATTTTGTTGTTTAAATATTTATAGAGAATAATAATTTAGTATGTATATTGTTGCATGAAAAGAATGTAAAAAGCTTGGTATTTCATCCCTTTTGATAGATTGTAGTTGTTATTTTTATTACATATATATATGAGACGTATATATTAGAAGAGGTTAAAGAAATCGAAATTAGGATTCTAGTTCTTATTCATAAAGTTATATATATATATATATATATATATTATATTGGTTGAATTGAAAGAAAAAAGAATGATCGTCCTTATATCAAGATTTAGATATTTCTTGGACATAATAACTCTTTATATAAGCTCTCTATATATTTGTAAGGGTTGCTAGGTGTACTAAACTAAACTCCTCCTCCTTAAAATGCTCAGGCAATATTTAATGTATGAAATTTAAAGATAGTGAGCTTAGTGTAGCATAAGTATTATAATTATGAAAGTTTGATAGCACCCTTAATACGAAATGTCAAGTATTTGGCCAAGGTTGATATGGCGACTAAGTATATTGTAAATGTTAAGGTGTCTAATTCTTATCGTCGAAATGTGTACAAGCTGAATTTACTCTGATTGATATAACAAATAAGTATTGGGGTAACCTACTTAGATGTAAGTGAAACAAACAAGAAAAACATCACTTAAGAAATAAGTGCTAAGGTTAATTTATAAAAGCATGTGTATTACGACATTTCAAAGACCCTTAAGAGAAAAAAATTAGGGTGTATTTCGAGGGACATTACATCTTCATTGCTTCCATAATAGTTCGGCTCTTTCTTTCAGCAACATCCTTTACATATTCCTTCATGATCAATCTTCATATCATGTAACCCTATTACTACCTTGCTCACATGTGGTAAGGCTTTGTAGCTTATGTGAGCAAACCTTCTATGCCATAGTTCACATGGACTTGTAGTATCATGAATCAAGACTACTTCTGAATGACCTTTTATAAGCCTCCTTCTTTTGTCCCAATAACAATTGCATCTTCTATAGATTTTCCTTTAGGCCACATAAGAAATTCACCATCTATAAAGGAAACCCTAAACCCTTTCGTATCTAAAGCTAAGATAGAAAGTAGGTTCTTCTTCAGGCCTGGTACATATAGTACATCCTTCATCTTCATCGGGGTTCTTGAATCAAGCTTGTATGTGGCTTCTCCTATTCCCTTAATGGGGTATTGATAATCATCTCCTAGTGAAATTTTATGAGGGAGTCCTTTTCTTCAAGAGTGGAGAGAGTCTTCTTCTGGCCTGTCATGTGCTTTGAAGCACCACTATCAATTAGCCATGTGTCATTTCCAGGTGTCACAGACCCGGAGAGAGCAGAGAATAAAACATATTCTTCTACTTCTTCATTTGCTAACTTCCTGGGAGGTTCTTCTTCTTCTTCTTCTTCTTCTTCTTCTTCTTCTTCGGCTAAATGAGCATCATGTCTTTTGTTATTCTTCTTCTTGTATTCTTCTTTTCTTACTAGACAATCTTTGGCAATGTGTCTCATCTTATCACAATGGTAACATTAATAAGAGGAGAAGTCTTTCTGCTTGTAATTTCCCTTCTTGTACTTCTAAAACATTTTAAGAGGATGAAACTCCTTATGAGTTTCTTTCTTGAAATGATGTTTTCATTTTCCTCTTCTAGTATGGGCAGCTAGAGCTTAATCATCATCTATGAGTAGTGCTTTTCAATTTGCCACTCTAGCTTCCTCTTGAACACACTCTTCCCATACAATTTCAAATTGTAGACTTTCCTTCCTTGCACACATTGTCTGGATAAAAGAATCCCAATGTCTAGTAAGACCATTGTTGAGAGCACTCATCACTAATTCATCTTCATCAATATTTCTCCAATTGCTTCTAGTTGTTCTTTGAATTGAGAAACCCTTGTGAAATATTATTGGATAGTTTCACCCTTATCCATCTTTGTATTTTTGAGTTGGGTTCTCAAATTCATCTTCCAATTAATGTTTCTTCCTTCATACATTCTTGATAGGGCATCAAACATCTCCTTAGGTGTTTTCTTGGAGAACACTTGAGGAATCAAGTGATCTTTGATGGAATCCGCTAAGATCATCTTGGCTCTAATCATGTCCTTGTACTTTTCCTTTGCTTCATCTTCTTCGAGCTTCGGCACAACTTCATTGATAAACATTACAAGATCATTCTCTTCTAGAATGAGTCCAATTTTGTATTTTCAAGCACATAAATGTTCTATGCCTTCCAACTTGTCATCAAGCTTATTAGTGCTTGGAGGCATCTTATCCCGGAGAACAGAAAATGACCATAAATTGAAATTTCTCATAAATGAAAACTGAACTTACCAAGAGATGCGCTTGACTGAGGCGAGTATGCTAGTACAGTCAATTTCTGAAGAATCCAAAATTTAACCTCTAAAACTGGACTCGCAAGATTCTAGGCTGTAGTTTCTAGTTCTGGTTCTGGATTTCTAGTTTTCCGGTTCCAAGTCAAACCCGGAAGTTTTGTCCACTGAAAAAATTTCGATCTAGGTGCCAAAAGATGCACCTAGGAGGGGCGCACTTCCCAGTGTCAGTTGCACTCCAAACTTCCTCTTTAGTAGGAAACCCTAATTTTCTTGTCTGAAGAGAGAGATTTACTCTAGTGAAAGCTGCTCTTTTCAGTCTAGCTCTAATACCATGTTAAATTTATATGTTCCAATATCTTAGATTCCTACTTCATTAGCATTTAATACATTTTCACAATAATAGCATAAAGAGGATCTCTAAAAGATACACAATCACAAGATACACAACAATTTATCCTGGGAAACCCTAAAGGAGAAGAAAAGCCGGCGAAAACTTCCTCAATATAGATTACCAAAGTACAATGCCCAAACAACAAGTCTCATAAGAAAGAGAGACCAAACCCTAACACAAGAGCCAAGAACAATCCTCCTCCTTCTCTAGTCTTCCTCTTCCTCTCTTGCGCAAATGCTTGAGTGAGTGAATGATACAAATAAAAGAGTAATACTCTCTATTTATACTTTAAGTGAGGGTGACCTTTTTCCCAATGGGGCCAACCTAACTAACTTGACTGGGCCGACCTCTCTAGGGAGACTCGAAATAATATTTACATTAAACTATTTTGGGTACTAATGACCCGACTTACAATGGAGGATTTACCTCATGACTTTTACATGACCAAATGTAATAATGACATCCCCGAACGGAGGTAAAATCATCTCCGACAGAGGTACAATATAATAATGAAAAGTACAAGTAGAATAGTCTTTGAAGTTACATTATTTCAACATAATGTAAATGTTCTATGCAAGTTAATGAGATTCAATTGCTTCTTGTTCTACAAATCTACCTTTCTCTTCATTGAATTTCTACCTTCCTGAATCATTTGGAACCATTTGGAACCGCTTGGGAATCCTCTAGCTGAGTTGTCCTGAAACTAGAAATCTACATCCTAGCTTCCAAACACTATCAAGTTGAGACCAATTGTCAATATTAGTGTTTTAATAGCAGTTTGGGGTAAATATAGACCAGCCACTTCCAGTTTTGCACCAGAAGCCATTAGGTTCCACATAAGTCATGGGGCCATTGCCTTGAAGCCTTTGGTTTAGCCAGAGATACAGTTGGGGTTTCTTTAATGGTCCCTATCAGGGGCTTGGTCAATTCTGTGGTTTGGGTAGATTATTGTTTATTTCAAATACTAATCACTTCACTTTTAAGGCAAACATTAGTCAAGGCTCAAATAATGTAGCAGGGTTACTAGCATTAAAAACTCTACTAAAAAAAGTATTTGATTGTAGAGTGACATCAGTTCAGGATTTTGGTGATTCTTTGTTGGCGGTCAATTGGATGATTGGAAAACAACAGATATATATACAGATCTGATGATGCTGGCAACACATGTGAAGGAAGTAGATACTATTTTTAAAAACTTTATAATCACCCATATTTTTAGGGAATTGAACCAGCAGGCAGATGTGCTTTTGAAGGAGCGATTATCGCTGCCCTCAAGGGAAGCCCACTTTGTGGAATTTTCCAACGGCAGGATACTGGAGCCACGCATATCCATTTGATTTTTCTTTCAATTTTCATATTATCATGCTATCGGATGACTGTAAAAACCAGCAGATCATACTATGGATTGTTTCAAGTCTTTTTTTTTATTCTGAAAACAAACAGTTTGGGACATAATTTTCCCAGCTTCAGTTTGTTAAAAAGCCAAGTACAAGAAACTAGAAAGGGATTTGGGTAGTAGCTCTTTTCTGGGAATCAAGATACAAGTAAAGAATTTTGGGATAGATTAGAATTTTTTTTAATGAGTGCGATAGCATATGAAGAATGTATTTTTAAATCTTGATGATAATAAAAAGGTGTACAGAAAGAAATGTAAACCAACAAAAAAAAATTGTGAATAAAAAATCAGACCTAGATAGGCACTAAAGCTCCCACTAAAATTGGCTAGTTGGCAAATCTAATGGACATTGCAAGCCCTATCCTACATCTCAAAAAGCAAACAAAATGCAAAGTCAAATTTTTACGCATGCCTGGGAATATGGAAACTATGGATCAAAATTAATCCCCACTCTTAAATCGCTGCTTTCATAGCGATGAAAACACTCTATTTCCCCTCAGATCAATGAAATACAGGGAGAAACTCCTATATGCTCTCAATCCCCTGCCCTTGTTTTTCATAATGAGATTAATAAGAAAAATAAAAACTAAAAATTGGATCTTAAAGGGTTATTGACATGGACCTGGCCATAAATTCCATCAACTCGTGATATTTTAGGAATATATCGTGAAATTTTAAAATATCACGATTTTATCTAAGTTTAAAAATATTTTGATAGATTGCCGCCCTGGAAATCTTATAATAAATCATGATATCTGCAATAATATTATTGTATTTGCAACACTGCTTTTGGCTATAACGTTCAATGTTATACTCGGGAGTGAAAACCTAATATATTATAATTTGAGCGACGGTTTGCTAAATGTGACCAAGTTACATACACAAGGTTAGATGTAACCACACATGTTCATGTAGTTGCCTATGACATATTTTATGAGTCTAATTTTTATGTATTGGAAAAAAAAAATCAAGGCCAGTGATGGATGGCTGCACCTACTAAGTTTCCAATATCCAACTATGATTCTGTTTTTGCAAGTTCACTTTTTCGAAAATGTTCCTCAATATTTCATTCATTTGCAACTTTAAAAATTCTAAAGGTGGTTTTCATTTCTGATCTGAAAGGCTGCAACAGCCATGCCTAGACTATATCATTATTTCTGAGGGCAGAATGATTAACCAGAAGGAATCACAGCAGGGCTAATTCATTGTTTTGATCCCCAAAGAACTACTACTAGGCTCTCATCCTGGACTTGGGTAGCTGGTACAAGGTTAGATTCAAAGATCAAATAATTCCGACCACGGTAATCTCTCAAATGCAATCCTATTTACACTTTGTGCAACGGGCTTGGTGGTTTTGAATGCGTTTGCAAATATCTGGAGAGGTTTTAAGCAGACATGTTCTTTTTTCCTCGGAAGCAGACATGTTGTTACATGACAATAGACCCAAAAATTAAAAAACAGAAGCAAGTATCCTACTAGTCCAGTTAAATAAAATTTGAGGATTAAAGTATGATGGAAGCATACGAACAAAACAGACACATTTTCAAGATAAGGACAGCCATATGTTCTCAACAACATACAAAGTGGCTGGTAAAAACCTTTAATGTATTTGAAGATGACGTTCAACATACTTTTCAATGTTGCTGCTTGTTCCAGTGCAAAACCAATTCCAAAACATAAACCACATTTTGAGTAATTTGGCTGGAATATAGAAGCAGAAAGCAAGGTAAATTATAAGAGCAATATTTTTATCAAGGTTCATTATGATTAATAGCTTTCACTCAGAAAACTTTCCAAAGTTTTATTTACAAATACTTTAAAGTGCAGGAACCTGTGAACAATGGACAATTCTAGCCTATACAAACAGACACTACATGCTTAAATACATGTCAGAAATGTTTAACATGGACATTGTTGACTTAATGTCATGAAATGAAGTGCTTCTATAGCCATCTCATATTGCATGCAAACTTTATAACCCACAATGTTGCTATGACTGCTATAACCATGCAGCAATGTCCTTGCGAATGAGACTTCCACCTTTTCGGTTGAACTGTGAAGACCAGGAACCTGTAAACAATGGACAATTCTAGCCTATACAAACAGACACTACGTGTTTAAATACATTTCAGAAATGTTTAACATTAACATTGTTGACTTAATGTCATGAAATGAAGTGCTTCCGTAGCCATCTCATATTGCATGTTAACTTTATAACCCACAATGTTGCTACGACTGCTATAACCATGCAGCAATGTCCTTGCGAATGAGACCTCCACCTTTTGGGTTGAACTGTGATAACGGGAAAGGTATTGATGGATGGGGAGAGCAACATGACATATGTCTACAGAGGCTAGCAGCTACAATGGTGTGTCTTACTGGCTGCCACCATAGCCTCAGTGCCATAGAAGGTATTGATCTTCTGAAAACCCCTGTATTGAATAGAATCCCTCCATCATTGTTACTAGGTTTTGGTAATGAGGCAAGAAGACCCCTGCATGCCTTTGGCACTGGCATGACCCTAGCAAGCAGGCCTCTATGAGCAGATTCACCTAACATTGAGTGTTTTGCAGAAAATGAACTGAGCCTTGCACGAGGTTTAGACTGTACGGACTTGGTAGTACTTATCAGGTGAGCCAACAACTTGGAAGGAGGATCTCCTCTAATATTTGCCGATGGTTTTACTTGATCAAGGCGCTGCAAAATCCAGTTTCCTAACCTATTTCCCATTTCAGTGTCTCTATCACGTATTCTCTTGTGCACATGAAGAACAACATCAAACACAGCACGAGTGCGCCTGCATTGGAGATAAAAACTCGTTAATATCTATATTTTTTAAAACGGCCCATTCAAACAAAAGCAATGATATTACTTGATTGGAAAGTGCTCTTTTATGCAAAAAAAAAATATAAAAAGATTGATTTTCTGGATTAGTCACCACGACACTGTAGAATGCTAGGTAAAGGAAAAGCATCCTATGCAAATATAACATTATTAAGAATTATAAAGGAGTAAAAATACTAACATTCAACAGTTTTAAGAATCCAAAGATATAGTAAAACCGAGACAAAAAATAAATAAAACAGCAAAGGCTGAAACAGAGAGTCTAAAAACATAGATACTGTTTGTTTTTCCTAGAAACAGGGAAAAACAAAGAAAGTCAAAGACGTTATTACAGGATAGTCAAAGACGTTATTACAAGATTCAAGCAAACAATTGTCGAAGAGTACGAGAAAATAAAGTGGAAGTATTGAGAAAGAACTATGAAATAAGAAACCAGGCAGATTTAATATGTCTCCTTTACCAACAACAGAAAATGAACAAGCCAAAGAATATATATGATCATCTGACTTTCTGACTGAAAACAACTTTACATGGTAGCAGAAATCTAATTGATAAAATCAAACACTATACTAAAGATACCTTTAATGGACACTTGCAAAATTGCAACTAAAAGAAATGGTGAGGACATTTGAAAGCTCACATAATGTCTAAGAAGAAGAATCAACACAAACCTTTGCATGAAGTATCATTCAAATATGTAGCTCAATGCAGTGGGGCCAGGCAATGTTTCACCTTGTAATAACTACAGATGGCATTCTTCTTCCTACATGTGGCAGCGGCTAGGATTTCGACCTAGCCACTAGCTCCATTCTTTCATGGCGGCTCAGCCTCCTCTGGCTGGCTCCTTCTCCTCCCCGCAATCTACTCCACTGGAACTCCCTTCAGATTTGTCTTCTCCTCATCCACAGGCTCCTCTCATGGCATCGACAGCCACTGCCCTTACAAGTTCTGCACCTTCATTTGGAAGGTCAGCTCTTCCAGGTTCCACAACCTTAGCTTTTGTAGGTTCAACTCCTGTAGGTTCCTTCTGTGATATAGTTAAACATGGCCACATATATGTTTAACTTAAACAGGGTATTTCCACACAGGTCGAACACCTTAAGCAACCGTTCACACAAACAGAGCACAGATCAACACACCAATGTTTTTACATGGTTAAGAGGGAAATAGTCTACGGCCCCAACCAAATAGCTACTTGAGGCAATATATCGATCCAAAAAGAAAAGAAAAATTACATATGAGTTTCTCACAATCAATCATCAAGAAAATCACCCTCCCTGCTCTTTAAATAGAGATCATGGACCAATCAGGTGTTACGCCACGGATCAATAGCCATTACGATCGAGGTGAAGATGAACCGCCGGATCACTTTATGTTTAGAACATATAGTGAACGTCAGATTACATAAATACAAAGGCATACTAAAAAAGCACACTTTACCTAAACACACATTAGACCGAATTGATTTTAACTAACTCATAAGTGTCTAAATATCCTGACATCCCCCTTGAGAACAACTTGGGATAGGATTGAAGGATTTACAAAGGTGACACTATAGGAGAAGGAAAGAGGCATTAGAACTTATCCCCCCTTAATGACATTCTTAAACTCCTAACATAGATTGAAGTTTAGAAAACTTCGCTTATGTAAGAGACTTTGTGTCTGCAACTTGATCATTTGCAAGGCAAAAGCGCACTTCGAGAAAGCAATCATTTATAAGCTTTCTAATGAAGTGCATCTGTAGTTCAATGTGTTTGTCACGCTGATATTGAACAAGATATTTGGTGAGCTTGATAGCACTCTGATAATCACACCAGAGGGTAATCAAATACTACTACTAGAATCCAAACTCTAAAAGGATCTGTCGAAGCCACAAGGCTCCTTGATTTGCATTAATTACGGCTCAATACTCTATTTCTGCTAAAGAAAAAGCAAGAGCTTGATATTTCTTACAAGCCAAAGTGACAAGTTCGAAACCAAAACTAAAAACATAAACTACAGTAGACTTCCAATCATCAAGGTCGCCAACCCAATTAGAATCAATGAAACCAACCCAATTAGAATCAATGAAACCAACCAACAAAGGAGTCCCCCCTGAACTGTACCCCAGATATACCGAAGTATCATTTTTGTTGTTTTTCAATGACTTTCATGGGGTGTTTGCATATATCGAGCAACAAGACCAACGACAAAGGAAATATCAAAACAGGTATGAGTCAAGTACAAAAGACTACCAACTAATTGACAATACAAGATGGCATCTACTTTGCGTGTAGTGCAACTGGTAGTAAGTTTGACTCCAAACTGTAAGGGAGATGGGTCTAGTTTACAATCTTCCATGTGAAAGTGACGAATAAAGTCACAAGCATACTTCGAAAGAAAAATTCTTTCTTTGATCTGTAAAACTTGGAAACCAAAAAAATAATGCAAATGTCCTAAGTCAATCATTTCAAATTTCTTCTTTAGACTAGATTTTACATGGATTAAAAGTTTAGGGTCACTACTAGTAACAGTAAGGTCATCAACATAAAGAAAAGATTATTAGATGGTTTCCTACTTCCTTGGTATAGACATTGGGGTCAGAATGACATCTAGAAAAACTGGTGTCAAAAAGAAAGCTATCCATTTTTTCATACCAAGCCCGAGGAACTTGCTTAAGGCCATAGAGAGATTTCTTAAGACAACAAACAAGGTTGGAGTCATTCTTAACATAGCCAAAAGGTTATTCCATGTAAATTTCTTCTTGCAAATCCCCATGTAAGAAGGCAAATTTGACATCCATTTGATGGACCTCCCATTTATGTGAAGCAGCGAGGACTAGAACAAGGCAGATAGAGTGCATTTTGGCAACAAGGGTAGAGGTTTCATTGTAGTCAATCCCTTCAACTTGAGAAAATCCTTTGACAACTAATCTTGCCTCAAGTCTTTCAACACTTTCATCTGATGTATACTTAGTTCTATACACCAATTTACATCTTGCAAGTTTTCATCATTTTGAAGAGGTACAAGATCCCAAGTATCATTCGCCATTAAGGAATGATATTCGTCATTATTGCTGCATCCCAATTTGGATAGCCAGAAGCTTTTACAAATGTTTATGGATCATGAATAACCGAAACTTGAGCCAAAAGAGAAGAGGTATGTTGGAACTATAAACATTTTCAATGCTAATCTTTATGATCAGCGACAAGATCACTAGTTGCTTCGCATGTTGTACAACCCATCTAGGAAACGATGATGTTGGTGCAAGTTCAAGTTCAATGGAAACCAAAGTAGGATCACCAGCAGAGAAGTTGGGAATAAAAAGTGGCACAATTGCTGAAGACATTAGAAACGCCAAATTTGGCTCACGAGACAAGAAATTTTCGTCAAATTTAACATCTCTTCAAATAATAATGTCACTGGAATTAAGTTGTAGAAGTCTAACCTAATAAACTTCAGAATATCTAACAAAAATGCACTTCTCACGCTTAGGTTGTAATGCTTTCATTTTTTCACCAAGAATGTGAGCCCATGCTTCACTACCAAACACACAAAAGTGGCTTACATCTAGTTTAATTTTATTCCATGCTTCCACCAGTGTTATATCTTTTAAAGCCTTTGTGGGAGTGCAATTGACTATCTAATTACCAGAATTAATGGCTTCCACCCAAAAATGAGGAGTTGATCCCTTGGATTCGATCATACAATTGGCATTTCCTTTAATTTGTGATTATTTCTCACAACTACACCATTTGGTTGTGGTGTGTATGGAACAGTATGTTGCATTTGAATGCCTTGTGGAATGCAGTAATTTGTAAATTTAGTGTTTATATGTTCTTAACTTGTGTATTCAAATTGTTTTTCTACAAGGGCATTGTAGGCAAAAAACATGTCAAAAACTTCACTCTTAAGTTTTAAAAAATAAACCCAAGTGCGTCTAAAGAAGTCATCATTAAAAGTTAAGTATTTGAATCCAAAAAAAGAAGAAGAAGGAAGCGGACCACACAAATCATTGTGAACAAGCTACAAGGGGGCTGTGAACAAGCTACAAGGGGGCCAAGGTGTGCCAACAGGCATGTTTGTCAAAACTATCTCGATGATGTTTGTCAAGAATACAACTAGGACAAACACCATCTCTATAAGAAACGAGAGAAATACCATTCACCGTTTTTTTATTACATAGTTGTTACAATGAGCGATAGTTTAGATGAACAAATTACTCGTGCCAAAGTTTGCTCAAGCCATCGTTATGAGCTATAAGAACTGAGGAAAAAGATGATGACCCAAAGTTGTCCAGTCTATACAACCTAGTAATATCATCAACAATTCCAGTTGCTAGGACATGGTTAGCATCTTTTAGATCCTTATTACAACTTGGTGAAGTGAAAACTCTACAATCTTACCTTCACCGAAATGAGTGACCTAACAACATATTGCAGTGGGTGCTCAATGCAAAATTAATTCCTCCCCCTTATAACTTTGCCTATAAGCACACTTTTGCAATTAATTACTTTTTAAAATTAGTAACCCACTTTTATAAAACCAGTATTTATCCATCTTAACTCTGGATCTACCAAGCCCCAAAAGGGGTCAATTACATTGAGCTTTTCCAGAGTGCAAAATTTGATAAAAGGTTTGCAACTCAAGAGATTTGATCTCTTTCGAGACTTGGTAGATCCAGAGTTAAGATGGATCTATGTTAGTTTTATTATAGTGATCCCTTTTTTTAGTTTTTTTGCTTTTCATTTTTACTAAGGTCGCTTTTATATTACGAAAACCAATAAACGAGAAACAATAGATAGGGTTGTTAAAATTAGTGCAACTACGAGACCCATTCTCAAAAAGGATGGTACCCTAGTCAATTAACTAGGGTTCCTGGTCAAGTTAACCAGGCAAAGTAGAGAGTAAGACCCTAGAAGGTACCCTAGGCCCTAGGGCCCCCAGCTGTCTCCTGGGGTTCTTGGTCAGGAACCAAGCAGGTTGATGCCACCATGGTGCAATAGTATTTGGTAATATTTAAGAAGTAAAACTGACATTCTCCTTATCTTTTATTTTCCATCATTTGACATTCTCCTTATCTTTTATTTTCCATCATTTTACTTAAATTTTTAACATTACCATTACTTGTTTCAGGATGTTTGAGAGTGGTTCCAACCTCATCAGACTTCATATGCAAAAAGTAGAATTTTAGATCCCATTCAAATTCAACATACTTAATAGTTTTTAGGATTTAAGGATTGCAAAGTTTCCACTAGATTCTATCACGTATGAGGGCATGGAATTGGCATTTAATCAAGCACATCAACCCCTATATTTCCCTTGATGTTGGTGGTGTTGATTGTTGAACTCCTCTGTCATGACCTTAATAAAAATGTACTCTTCACTCGAGCAAAATCACTTATTAAGCATGTGAAGCTTTTTCTACCTCAATTTAACAATTGGATTAGGAAGTTTCATCAAAATTGTAGGGTGTTGAGCCGTTAACTAATGTCCTTGGAGGATCAACTTTGAAATTCAAGTTAGAAGCAAGGGCTAGAGCCTAGAGGAGGGAGGCATAGGGTGCTATTGATGAATAGGATCCCAATATAGGCAATGATTCGCCAACATATATATATATATATATATATCGTGTTTCCCCGTTTTCAAAATTTTGGGGGGTCACGTTTCCCACGTTTCGACGTTTCCCCGTTTCGTGCAACTTTGGTCTTGATCTATCTCAGCGAGGGTTTGCCCAGATTTGCTGTTGAGATTTTTTTTTCTGATCTAACTGTAGGTGATGTGATCTGCTACTATTGGTCTAATCTGCCAATTTGAACTTATGTGAGCTTCGATCTGTATTTTGAGGGATCCGATCTATCTTGTGCTTATTTGTTGAGTTAGACGTGGCCCTAGTTTACCTCTGAAACTCAGTCGTGAAATTTTTTTGTTGTCTTGTTTCTGCCTGCTAATTATTGGTTGAGGTCTTGAGGCCTTAGGGTCTGATCAAAGTCTAATCTGTGGAGGCTGTAAGGCCTTGGGGATTTTTTTGTCCTATTTTTGTTTCATGTATATCTGTGGAAGCCATAAGAGTAAGAGAACTTATCTAGAGTGATCAGACTATGCTTATTATGCTGAGCCTTGTTCTTTTACTATACTGAGATTTGACTTGGTCTTTGTGTTTGGTTGAGGTTATAATCTTGCTAGGGTCCATATTTATTGTGCTTATAATTTTTGGACTTATATCTTACTGTGATTTGACTGAGGTTGTTATTGTGTTTTGACTGTCATTGACCACTCCTGATTGACTGTACCTCAGCCCAGTGAGCCTTGTTCTTTTACTATACTGAGATTTGACTTGGTCTTTGTGTTTGGTTGAGGTTATAATCTTGCTAGGGTCCATATTTATTGTGCTTATAATTTTTGGACTTATATCTTACTGTGATTTGACTGAGGTTGTTATTGTGTTTTGACTGTCATTGACCACTCCTGATTGACTGTACCTCAGCCCAGTCATCTCTCTCTCTGGTTTGTACTTACCCTTTAGTAGGGTCAGTTGGTTCCTAGTGTCAGTTGGCCTCTAAGAGGCACAGCTTTGTCTAAAAGTAATATTTCTGAGTATAAAATAGGAAGGTTCTACATTCCAGGTAAGTACCCTAAACTTGTCTTCTTTACTTAAGTTAATGTTGATTAACTATTGTTAGTAATTACATGTTACTGAAGATTACTTTAACACAGTGACCCAACTGGTAGTGTTAAAGTGGAAAAGTTGAAAGAGATGAAAATTATGTTTTGTTATTGTTGTACTATTTAGTTTCAGTACTTGTTTATTAAATGTAATTTTGCATTAGAGTATATTGATTTTTATTCTTCTGCATAAAACCCTAACTCTACCAAAAATTTAACAAGGGTTACATCACCAAACACATTGGAGCTCAATAACACAACAATTTCGACATTACAATGAGGGTCCTCGCTCTTATAAAGACTCTAAGTGACCAAAACCCTAACCATAATATGACTAAAAACCTAAGATGCCTAAAACCCTAACTTTGACCTAAAATCACTAAGGTGACTTTATTACATTTGTAACCTAATATCTTAACATTTTATTCGATTTAATTTATTAAGAATACAGCTATAACATATGACTATATGTGCAGCTATAACATATTGTGTTGTAAATTTAATATTTTTGTGATATGGTTGTAGATGCACCTAATGTTATTGACTTACAAATTCATTGACTAAAAGATCAATGAGATTCAAAAATTATTATTTTCAAGCATTATTATTATTACTACTTTATTTTTAGTTTTGCAAAATATCATATCGTGCCAAGATATGGGAACAAATGTTACAATCTCTTTAATATTGGGTTGTATTTATGTTTGTCCAATTTAATACATGGCTTTTTTTTATTTTTGTTAGGTGCCCAATGAGGGAAAATAGGAAAAAACCAACAAAGACAAGAAGAATAGGCGTTAAGCACATCATTCTCATTAATTAAATGTATATTTATACAATGAGAATGCCTCTTGGGTTCGTATTCCCAAGAGGTCTCTTGGACTCCTGAGTGACTCTTCGTATTCACAAATAACTTTTGGTCTTCTGCTTACGTGAATAGGGAGATAATCATAACACCAAGGATTATGTTCCCAACAAATCCCCCTTAATCCGAAGGGGTGTATGTGAGTCCAAGAAAAGAGAGATGAATAACTAGAAGTGGACATCTACCACTGTTGAACATTTCCAACTTGACAATCCGAATTGCCAAGCAAGTTAGCAACTGACTTATCCTACTAAATACAAGTGTTCTCTGAAGAGGTGGTTTTGGTTGACCACCAACCAAAGGGGCTAGCAGAAGCTAATGTCTTCTACTACGTGGGTGGTTTAAGGCTGACCACAAACTCTCGAACTTGGCGCGAAGGCTCAAAGGTTCTGTTTGAAACTTGGCACGAAGGCTCAAAGGTTCTCTGGAAAGTGGTGGTTTGGGGACCACCATCTGATGCCTAAAATCTTCTACTAAATGTGTGGTTTTAGGCTGACCACAAACTCTGGAGCTCAGTCGAACATGGCAATTCATGCTCACTTGTTCCGGCTCGCTTGTACTCACTTGCTTGTTTTTTATGGTCTTCATTCCCCCTGTCAAGAACAACACGAGGAGTGGAGAGTCTCATGGTGTCAAAACTAGACACATAACACGAGTACTCTGGGGCAAGGTTCTCTTCTGTCTTCTTGCTACATCTCTGAATCTAGCCTCCCAAACTGGTTGTGGCTCAGGCTCGCTTGATCTGGCTTACTTGAAGAAGGCCATGACTGTTTGTTGTCAGAATGACAAGGCTTCGAAACTTGAAACCTGACATCATGTTCCCCCCTGTTAGCTACAAGATAAGAAGCAGTACAATATTATGCTGCAAGTTTCACTCATGTAGGTTTCTTCAGCTTCACACACCTACCTGAAGAATGGTTACGCTTCCCGCAACGCTAACAAGAATGAAGATCAAAACACTGATCTTTAATATGGCCAACTCGATCACAATGTTGGCATCTGGAACTCTGAACTTCTGACATTATTTCAATGTGTGTTTCAGCTGATAAGAATCATCTTCACATAAAGGATTGTTCTGAACAAACACTAATTCAGAATGTTGATTATAGTGTTGTACATCATCCTCATTGGCTTTCAAATTCTGCAAATGTGTGATAACAGTTGGAGAGATTCTTTCTAATTGTGATTGAGTCATCTATAGCAGTAAGCATTAGAGTGTTCAACAACTCTAATATTTCTTCAGTTTGAGACATTATGAGGACTGTATGAGGCCTCCTTGTGCAGGAAGGACCAAGTAGACTCAATCAAATTGAGGGCCTCTTACAACTTCGCCCTTTACAAACAAGACTCAACAAACTCAAACTCAAAAGGTGAAGGGTGTCGATCTCAACCAAGAATGCACCCAAATACAAGATGCAATTCAATTTTCTTAAATTTTGATATTGTACAAAAACACACATGCAAGTACCAAAAAATGCACTAGAACTTGCAAACAAACAACAGTTTGCAAGTTAAACTTATGAATGTTGAATTCATGAATCTGCTATACCTAAGTTTTTAAATGATGATGTGTTGCTTCTGCAATCTTCTTCTTTTGGAGCAACTGTAGCAACAGCTGCAAACTTGTTAATTTCAAATCTGCAACTTTTCTTCACAATGCCTGCAATTTAATAGTGTTTGGAAGCAAGCCAGAGATAGGTGCACGTCTTAAAGTCTCTGCCACGTTTTTCAATACAATCGTTTAATGTTTTCTCACAAAGCAGAAAAAAATGCAGAGATTTCAAGCTTTGTTGCAACAAGTTGTGGTGTATTTTGTTAAAGATAATATGCATATGTTAGGGTTTCTCTGGCAGCACTAATGCAATACAATTATAAGCAATATATACTATTTGCAAACTATATTATTTCTGCAACTATTCACCGTACAAACCCTAGAAATCTTCTAGTATAAAGCTTGGATGACATATATTTTACAACACTACTCTCTCAACCCTTACTATGAAAACACCATTAAAAATATGGAGTATTATTGCCAACACTCATAGTCTTATACCTAATTCTTCAAAGGTCGTAGCTCTTCTCATGGCAAGGGCAGATTTGGAGAGAGGTCTTCAAAGGTCGCAGCTCTTCTCAAGGTCGCAGGTCTCTAGAAATTTCAAGGTCGCAACTTTGATCTTTCACTACGAATTCACCAACACATGAGTTCACCAACGCATGGATTCACCAACACACCCTCATGAAGTCACATCACTGAAATCGCAGCTCCAACAAAGACGCAATTCATATAGAGGAGGTTGCCATAGAGAACTTCACGATAGAGAGACATAGCATGCAGCACCTCAAAACAAATGGAGTCATGCACCATTAAGCAAGAATTAGGGTTTACGTGCAGTCTTCAATCTTTGAGAAACACAGTGCACCATGGATCGATCTGCACTCTACACAAACAATCGATGGAGAGCTTTCACCAACGAATTCATCATCTCATGGGACGTAGCAGAGAGAAATTGTCCTCAACAGCTCCACGCAACCAGTAGTACGCAGCAATACAATGAGAGGTCTTCAAACTTCAACGTAAATTTGGAGGGCACAGTACATATCAATCCAGAGGAGAAGTCGGGTTTCAATGCACCCTCACGTAGCTACAGTCTCCAAACACTGCATAACCTTGTAACAATGTGGAAACGCATCTTCACGTAGTAATAGTATGGTCCTTTTTCCACATTATTTGTAGCCAATATATCCTCGGTTTCCAAACTTCACAATTCACCAACTCTCAAATGAAGAGTCGTGATTGTTCCAGGTCTATAACAATGTCATCAAGACCACTTCTTATTTAATGGAGAACGTGGCGGGCAATAAAGCAACCACTCAAATGCAAGAAGAAGCGGGGTGTGCAAATCAACTTTTAGGAGACAATAGCTTCAACGCCACTCACTAGTCTTTTCATTCGAGCCTGAGGAATCGAAGTCGTCCTCTTGTCATAGACTTGGGGCAATGTTTGAACTTTGCAGGCTTGACCAATCCCATCTCATGCAGTAGACAAGAAGACAAGCAAATGGCTTTGTAACGCCCTTCCTAAATGGTCTTTATTAAAACTAAGTTCCTCAAGAGTGATACAGTCTATCTATGAGTGAAAGTAAACCGGGTCTGTCATATCCCCATCGTGGTTTGGCAACGTTCATTCTCGAAGCAAAAATCCCAGTCCTTCATTTTGGCGTAGCTCAAAACTGAGCAAACCCTAACCGCATTCTTCATTGATTCAATAATGAAAATCCTAACAAAAAATCCCATCCTGACTGTTAGGTGCTAGGAACCAACTCAATAATAGTCTAAAACAACAATTGCTAGGAGAAGCTACAATACGCCTGTTGTGACATCCATAGTAGTCGAGACTACCATGATTGCAAACCAGTTTTGAGCATATTTTTGAGCCAGTCCTTTACTATACTATGCACGAGATCAGCGGTTTGTGAGCAGTTTGTTGATGATCACTCTCATATTCAGTGAACCCAGAGCATACATGTTTCTAGTCTCATGTCAGGACTGAGCCTCATGACCCCAGGTCGATGACTGAGTTAGCCATACTTCCATCATCCAGAGCAGATATGATGACAGTACCCATGATATGTACAATAGCGGTGTTCCAATGCCCTTCAGATGATACAAATCATAGGTGCAAGTATATGACCCAGCAGGTATATGGTTTGTGCATTTGGATTGTTATTATGCTCATTTACTTATCTTGGTAGTTTGACTTGGTGTATGGTGGTTGTTTCCTGGCGATATTTTATATTGTTCTTATTGGTTGTTTAGAGTAGAGGTAATTCAGTCACTGTGTGTAAGAGATTCTTGTGTATACTCGTTGGTCATGCCCTTCTTGTAAGTATGGACTTGGTCAATCCCTCGTAGGGTTTTTGCTAGTCATGGCATCATGTTGTCACTTTCCCCTTCCATCCGTTGTCATCCATTCTTGATTTGATCTCAACTTACACCTTAACCACTGATATCGAGGACTTCCCCCACTTATGCCTCTGTGTTGGATAAACTCCATGTTTTCCTTGTGTCTCGGATCTGGAGTGTGTGATTCTAGTCACAGTGATTGTTCTCCTTTAGTCCTCGAAACCAACTATGCCTAACAAAGTGTCTCTAGACACTAAAGCATCGGAACTTAAGTGTGTCGTATTCTAAACGGATGCTAAGTCAACAAAAACAATGTTGCTAAACACTACAGCAAGTAAATTAAATGTATGCAATATCTAGTCAGTGGCCAAGAGACGAGCACTCATCCTTTGTATGATGTAAGGCTGTTTGCACCTATAGGGCAACAGGGTGGTCACTCCATCGCACCTATGGACGGTGGCGGGCAATGGAGGTCATATTGAGTCATTATCTGAGACCCGCAAGGCTATTCAGGGCACCTGCTCTTGGAGGCTGGCTAGTGAAAATTTATCTATAGTTAAAGTAAATCTCAAAGTGTATAAAGTTGATTATGAACTAAATGCAATAAAGGTTGCTTGTCTAGAGTCTATTGGAAGCAGTCTCATCACTCTACCCATGTGTGAGACACCGCAATCCCCTAGTGTTTCTCTTCCAACACATGTATAGGTGATTTCCCCTTGTCCTTCATCCGAGATGTCACAGTGTTGAGGTTGTCAAGTCAAGCCCATTAGCCCAGCCTTGTTTCTTCCACCTTCACCCATTACTAGCAAATTGGCCAAGTCTGTAAATGAGTATACACTTGAGGCTCTTGTTTGTAGTGATTGATTACTTTGATCTATGCTTATTATTTATATTTTATATGTGTAATCGTCAATTAAAAGCCACTTTATGCTTTAGTTTTACTGCCAATATAAGCAAGGGAGCATACCTTATCCATTTGTATTTGCAGCATCAGCTATTTTTCAGTATGGGTCATTATTTTGATCTTTCTTGACCTGGTCAACCATGTTTGACCAAGTCAACAGCATGTTCTAGGATGAGTTTGGCCGACAGTGTTCGATATTGGTTATTCATGGCCCCTTGGTGCCCATTAGATAGTTCCATGCTTCAGACAGTGGTTTCATGTGATGGTTTGTGGTATTTTTATTATTATCAGCATTTACAGACCATTATTTTTATTATCTGGGCATAAAATGAGCTTACAGATGATTGTCTTGATGGTCACATGGTGTATGAGTACTCATTCCTATTTGATTTGGACATTTTCTGAGTCCATTGGCACATTTAGTTATCAATTCTGAGCACATACAGTTGATGTTATTGTCAGTTTATCATTTTGCAGCAGATTGCCATATGAAAATGGCTTGTACAGGGCTTATAGAGATTATTTATTTTCTCCTAGGGTGCTACAGAGGAGATATGGGGTCCAACCACTTGTTATTACCATATACCCATTTCCCCAAACTTATTGGTGTAGTCAGTTTGGTGCCCGGAGCACTTGGCAGTCAGTTACAAGCATTTTTATCTTCCAGGGTGATTTTGCGATAGTAAAATAATGAAGAAATGGCTAGCAAGGAAATCGATTTAGTTCAATGAGGCAAGGAAATGGCATGAGATTGGTCCGAGACTTGATGTTGATGCTTCCTACATCTTCCAACGTAGTCTCCATCATCAGTGGGGTCCACACGTCGTCCTACTCATCATTTGGGGGCGTCTTCTTGTATCATGGGGCACACGTCCTGGTGTCTTTAGACACTTTATGTCATCTCTTATTATTATGATGTATTGTGGGTTGGCTAGTGAAAATGTTCATATCTCCTAGCCCCCACCATGGTGATATGCTATGTCCCTAGTGACATGTTATGTCTTACGTCCCCCTAGGGCATATCATTGAGGAAGGGTGTCCCCCCACTTTTGAGTGATCCATATATTACTTCATCCGACTCATCTTAGTCATTGAACTTGTTGTGATATCTTTTTATCCTGGCCCTTCATACTTTTGGGGTTTAGGGTTTTGGATTGTGAGAGCCTATTTATATCTTCTCTCACCATTTGTAAAAGGACTTTTGGGCTCTGGAATATTGGAATAAAAATATTATTTTTGCAGATCTATCTCTTGTGCTTTGATGAATGTTCTTGTACATGATTGGAATGCCTCTCTTTTGGACATCTGAGTAGATTTAGCATGATTTCATATTTTTTCTAGTGGAGGCCGAATTGATCTTTACTACAAGGGTGCGATTTGCTTGGGAGAGGATTGTGAGGGTTTTCTCCATCCATTCGCTTGGGCAAATCTCTTCGTCTTTCAGGGAGTAACCAATTGTGAAGTCTTCCATTGAGTTGTTATCTTTTAGATGTCTTGTATGGTTTCTTTTTATCTGTAAGACAAATCTAACTTGTGGTTGTTTGATTTTGCAGGTAGAGAGGGCACATCTCCTCCTTGGACCCACATGCATTGGCTTGAAATCAACTGGATCTTGCTCGGAATTGTAATCAACTGTTAGGATCATCAATGTATTTGGTGGTCACAAGCATTTGAGGTAAGATCTACAAGCTACGTTGGATTTCCATCACTTCTATCCCAATTGTCATTAAATTTTAAAAGTTTATAACCCTAGATTTGTAGATCCGATAGATCTGGCGATTATTTGGGCTTAATAACTAAAACCCACATCTTAAATCATTGAAAAACCTTAAAGACCAAGATTGGGTCAAATCCGACTCCATTAACCCTCGGATCTAGCACTGGTCACTCTTAGGCAATTCACCCTCCTTGGGTTTTCAATCATTTTTCCAAATCTATCATTTGGGTGTTGCTTGTTTGTCATCAAAACTCTAGATCTATCATCAAGCCACCAACCTAGTGCCATTTCATCCCTAAATCTCCACAAGTGGGCCCATCTCACTCATATTTGCTTAAACCCTGGGTGGATCTCATTTGGGTATCATAGATCGGCATTAGATCTATCTAGATCTATTAGCATAATCTCATTATGGTACATTTTCTCTTCGGTTGAGTAATTATTCCTTGCCTAAGCCTTTTAAACCAAGCCCTAAATCCTATAAACCACATATCTTTCCTAGATCTAGTATTATCTACTTCGGATCTCACTCCTATTATCATTTCATACATCTTAGAGTGCCTTGAGTAGGTCCGCTAGCCCTCATAGGTTGGCTAGGGCCTCCCCCTTGATCTTGCCTTCACTTGATCTAAAGTGACAAGTGCCCATTCGGTGTGACAACCTCTAAATCTAGTCGTGAACGAGGTCCTTGCAAGTGTCACCGGTTTAGATGCCCACCTCTACCATCCTGGATAGGATCCCTTTAGTTGCCAGCTACTATCTGTGTGATAACAACACCAAAGGGAGGTCTCTTTCTCATCTTATCTTTCACTCACATAAAAACATTCTACCACATAAAAACCTTCTCAAGTCGCAGGTATGCAACAGTAGTACACAACTCTCAAAAATGCAGCAATAGACAATAGAATAGATCAACGTTGTTCCAAGCAGCTTCATTCATCAACACTTCACCGCAGCTTCAACGCAACAAACAATGGGACTCCAAATCTCAGGCATTCACACCAGAAGAGAGACCGTACACACCACGACAGGCTCACGGAACACTTCAATGCACCAATAGGTTGTCGGCAATAGAGGAGTGTAGCACCAGTTACAACAATCTTCATACATCAACGATCTCAACTCTATCGTCTTCAAACAGTAGTCTAGGGTTTACAACTTCAATGGATACAAGGCAAATATGCAGTCTCTAGGGTTCACCATAGATGGAATCTAAGCTTGCATGATATGATAACAAGATGCAAATGGAAAGACACACTTCACTTGGGGAGAGAGCGTAGATGCCAGACTTGTAGGTCTAGCAAAATTTTTCCATACAGAGAAGAAATGGCTTTCTGCCAAGAATACGTTGGAGAAGAATGATGCACACCAAAAAATAGGATTTTCAGTACTGAGCAAGCAAAGGGCTGAGTGGTGCAGGCCAGGAGGAGCACACAAGAAAATATGACGAGTAAACATATATGCAAAATAATTAATATAACAGATAAACGTACAAATGCAAGGAAGAGACGTTCTCACGTAGAGAATAAGTGTAAGGAGCAAACTGCAGGACAGGAGACTAAGAATATGCAGAACCTTAGATCTCAGAATAGCACAGGCCATGGGCCAATAATATGCTTTGATACAATTGTTAGGTGCCCCAGTAAGGGAAAATAGGCAGAAACCAGCAAAGACAAGAAGAATAGGCATTAAGCACATCATTCTCATTGATTAAATGTTTATTTATACAATGAAAATGCCTCTTGGGTTCGTATTCCCAAGAGGTCTCTTGGACTCCTGAGTGACTCTTCATATTCACAAATAACTTTTGGTCTTCTCCTTACATGAATAGGGAGATAATCCTAACACAAAGGATTATGTTCCCAACAATTTTAGTTGTGAATCTACATTGTATATTTTTTTAATATTAAATTTTTTTAGCCGATATTTGTTACAAATGTGACACCTCTCACCCACCTGGGCTATAAAAAGCACCTCTCGACACAACAAGTGGGAAGCACTTTTAAAATGAAGTTCATTTATATAACATAAAGTTACATGAAATTTTTTGAAGTAACAAAAAGAACTTGAAACCAAGACCTCTTACTTAAATAAAGTAACTTTCAACCAAGTGAGTTAAACAAAACATATAGTAATATTATGAAAGAGAATGGGGGTGGTGGTGGTGGTGATGGTGGTGTGGGAGAGCGTGCCTACCTAAAAAATGGGGGTGTGAGGAGCATTGTATTATTATCATATCTCATGCATCTTGGAGATTGCACTTTGTGACTTATTCTATGTGGACATTTAGCACATTATCTTGTATCAAAGAATATTATATCATATTTTACATGTAGGAATCTTAGAGGGTGTTACCGTTCAAAGTAGCAATCCTAGATTTGCAGCACAATGTGGTTCACTCTCTAGTAAATGGTAAGCACATGGGAGAGAACTAGGCCCAAATGTCACTTCAGCCTAGTCTCTCAACTACTTTGGGTAACTCCTAAACCCAGGGGAGAGCCCTAAATGATACCTACAAACATCACACATGCAAATACCTTTCCACGACCTTGTAACTAGATCAGTGCCTTATATGGAGTCAAACAATATATAAAGAAGGCAACTTGACCTAATTAAGCAGTTAGTTCAATAGCTAATCATGTATATCATCAATCACCTTTCCAATTTAAAAGATTTCACGAATTCCATTGCAACTCACATATACCAATGCACCTCCACATGTCCCAAAGCAACCCTGAAAAAGGTGCGCTCCGAGGAAAAGAGGAAGGAGGAGGCTAGGGCGAAGCCCTAGGTGAAGTCAAAACCCTAATGTGGCCCAAGGTGAGTTAGATCCAGGGATCTCACGCTTCCCAATGCACTAGGGCAAAATGGGACACCCTTCAAGATCTGTGGGCAATTCAACTAGGGCAAAATTGAGGGGTGGACCAGATTTAGCAAATTCCAAATATTTTTAGCTTTTTGAATTTATGTAAATTTTTAGGGCTTTTTTGAAAATATATGATTTTTAGGGTTTTTTTTAAATAAAATGAGGATGCCCTACAAGATCTGTGGATAAATCCACTAAGGCGAATTTGTAAGGAGGACCAGAATTACAAACTCATGGCTACTTTTACAGTTATGAATTTTCTAATTTTAGGGTTTTTTCTAGGGTTTTAAATTTTTAGGGTTTTTTATCGATAAAAATGCAGCTAAATAACATAAAAATGCAGCCTAGCTATAATACATTAAATGCTGAAAATTTGAGTAAAAAATGTTGACAAGAGGAATGGATTATGATGTCATCTCAATCCCTAGGGCTTTCAGAGATCATGGCTAGTGTCCCTCTCTTAGAATGTCCCTCTAGTATTTGCAAGCTAGCTAGGGCATCACCTAGCAACCTCTAGGGTTCGGTAGGTGAGCCTAACCAAGGCAAATGCAAAATTCCAAGGCCCTAAAAGCAAAAGGAAGCCCTAATACAAGTGTTTCCTTCACACAAAGATGATAGAATATTGACAAAATGCCCTAATTCAAAAAAATGCAACAATACACCACCATTCAATCCACATAGAAGCATTGACTTACCAATATTCACCAAGACATGAGCAAAGAAAGAGCTTTAGGTCACTCCTAAACATGTGTTTAGCAAACAATTCTAGCACCAACCATAGCATGTGCAAAAAGAAGCCTTAGATTCATCCACCATTCACCATTCAAAAAAGAAAAGACATCCAAGGGAAGTGGACATCACCAAGAGAGCTCATAAAGTAAGAGAAAAAAGAATAACTTCATAATAGAACCCTTGTCTTATGATATTACAATGAGGAGAGGTTTTATTTATACCTTTTCCTCTTTAATATTTTAATTTTGAGCCTACAAGCCTAAATCATAAAATAATATTATTTTTAGGGTAAATCCTACAAAACATAGGAATTTTACCCTAAAATGTACAAAAATAATAAAAATAAGCTAAAATAATCAGAGAAATGGCTTCACTTGATGTAGTGAGTGAGGGGGGGACGTCATGCCCCATCTAACCCCAAAGTGTTGAAAGTCCCTCAACGCCCCCACTATTAAGGCACTAGGCTCATCTGGTGCGCAATAGCTGGAAGAAGGGGGCACTGGGCCAAGAAGGCTAAAGCAAGGGTATCTAGAAGCTGAAATAGGTCCAAGTGGGTGCAAGAAGGTGCTAGGAGGAGATCACAGTCCTTTACAAAACGCAACACCTCTGCAAGTCAAATAACTAGGATGGGCATGTGCTCCAGTGGGTCACCCCCAGAAGCCTCGAAGCACCAACCCATGGGCATAAAGCCCTGCATGGTGGAGATATCATCACACCAAAGGGGCAATCAACAAAGCCACTAAGCCAGGTACTTCTAAGAGTGAAACCAAGGGGGCTGGCCATGTCCAATCCAAGGGTAAACAGTCCCCAAACCAAATATCCATACAATAAATCCCACTTTGGCCTATACAATAAAAAAAATTGGCCCCTTGCTCTAGCCTCAGCCTCACTGGAACACTGTAGCTGCTCAAGCGCGTAACGGAGGGCACACTAGGGATGGACATGTTGACTTGCCAACTATCCTACTTTAGTGATGTGCACTCCCTCTCTTGGAGGATTTTTCTTGCTTGTTGTATCATATCTACTAATGGAGCGAACTCTCTTAGAGGGAACGGAAATCATTTGCCATGTGATTTCTCAATTAAGTAAATGAGGGCATATGCAGTTGCATGTGTTAATTTCAGTTTATTAAGCAGTTTTCTAATTGTAGCTTAAGACTAAGTTCAGTTAAGGACATGCATGTATCGAAGGGCGTAGATCTCCAAGGGAATGCATGCTTGCATGCATTAATTAGATCACTAGTTAAGGCATTGTTGTGCACGTGTCCAGATTTTTTGTACCTACTCTTCTTCCTAGTCTATAAAGGAGAAAGCAGGGGATAGGTTTATTCATTTAGTTTTCAATTCAGCAAAGCAATCCATTGTTTTCCTGTAGCAGATTTTCATTTTCAGAACAAAAAGCAGTGACAAGTTTTGACAGTCAACTTACCAATGCTTTCGTTATATATTTTCTACAGTGTCTGTTTATACTTGTAGATTCTAGCATAACTACAGAGTGCAATTTTGAGTAGCTTTAAGTTTCCCACTGTTTAGTTTCCCTTAGGAATTCCTTTAAAGTGTAGAATCTGTTTACAATGGTTTAAAAAATTTAACACTTTCACAGGTTGTTAACACTTCTTCTGCAGAGGAATCACAGCACCTACAGCTTCATCCACAGCATAGTAGCATAATTCAGCCGTATTGGACTTTCCTGTACGGAAATTCGGAGAGTTCAAAAATCACCGAATATTCGGGCATAATACGAAAATGGTAAATTTGACTAGCAATGCATAGTAATTATACATTTTTGGCATATAAAATTATTTAAACATATTCTGATTAGTGTTAATGTTAGTTTTACATTTACAAAGTTTAAAGCTTTAAACTTTATCATATATATTTTATTTTAGAATTTAGTAAATATATTTTGTTTTAGAATTTAGTTATAAATATTAGATTAGTTTTTTATATTAGATTTATTTTATAATATAAATATAAAGTTTAGTAACTAGTTATAATATTAGATATTAAATTTTACTTAGAGTAATATTTTCTGGAATATCTAATTAGAAATTTGTTTAATTGTTTTATAATTTATTTTTTGTATTTTACTTATTTAATATTTTTATAATTAAGTTTATAAATGCATTATTAGTTTTTCTTTCAAGATTTATATTTCAAGTTGCTTTTAATAAACATTAAAAACGAATGTTACATGTATTATGATCTATATTTTCAGAATTTCTAAATTTTAAAAAATATGTTTTTTTAATTTATAGGAAACCTCTTCCCGTATTTTTTTCGTACTAGATTTTTTCGTTACGTATTTTTTCCATATCGATTCGTGTTCGAATCCATATTCGTACTCGAATTATGCTACTATGATCCAAAGTTTTAAAAACCGGTCCGGTCCGAACCGGAACCGGCCGGTTTGACCGGTTAGCATAACATGAGCACCAAACCGGGGTTTAAACCGGACCGGGGGGCCCGGTTTGGTATTGAACCGGCCCTAACCGGACCGGTTCAATACCAAACCAGCCTAGCCGGAACTAACCGGTCCGGTCCCGTAATAAACCGGCCGGCCAGCAAACAGTCACATCCGCGCGCCCAGAATCACGTTTTTTTTTATTTTTTAATAAAAAAAGCATATAACCTAACCCTAATTCGCCCTCCAAAAGTCAATAAATAAGTGCCCAGCCCCCACCTTCTCATTCACTCACGATTCAAGAGCTCATTGTCTCATTGCTGCAGTCAAGTAACAAGTTTGAGTGTGTTGAGAACTTGAGTGTTCAAGTTTTGGCAAGGAGTGAACTGTGAAGTGTGAAGCCAGCTGACTGTGGACTGTGGAGGAGGCCGCTCAGCATCAAACTTCAATCATCTTCATTCCTTCAATCCAGCTGCAGATTTCAACTTCAAAGTTCAAGGTATGCTTCTTGTTTTTTTGAATTTTGAGTATGCTGATTGCAATTTGCTGTTGGCAGTCACTGTTTTTTTTAATTTTGAGTATGCTAATTGTTGAAACTTGAGTGTGCTGTCCAAACTCCAAAGTCCAAATTCCAAGTTTCTGTTTGAGACTTTGAGTATGCTTGTTGTTGCCTGTTAGCCTGTTTATGGCACTGTTTTTTTAAATTTGTATGCAAATGCACATTGCAAAGTGCAAACTCATAATTGTTTTTTTTTAAATTTAAAATTTAAATCTGTTTTGCACATTTTCATTTTTTTTCCATTATTTTGCACTTGCAGAATCTATTTTCAAATTTCCCAATGGCTCCTAGAGTGAAAGATGTTGCATGGGTCCATGTTGAGTGTGTTGAGGGGGAAATTTTTTGCAAATATTGCCACAAACACATGGGTGGGGGGGGGCATTCATAGGGTGAAGCAACACTTGGCTGGGATAAGAGGCCAAGTTCTCCCATGTGATGCACCGGATGATGTGATTGGGGAGATTAGAGTTGAGATATTAAATCAACTTAAAAAATATCAAGAAGAGAAGGCTAGGCATAAAGAAATAGAAGCTGAAATTGGGAGGAAGAGGGAACTTGCAAATGCTGCCAGGAGGGCATCTGGTTTACATGATTTTGAAGGCTCTTCCTCTGCCCCTTCTACCGTTGCTAGGGATCCCTTCCAGTATGTTCCTCCCTCTCGTCAAAAGACCCAAAACATTGGAGAAAATCAGCCTAAAAAGAAGAAGACCCTTCAACACTATTATTCTTCACATTCCCCCTCCTTTCCAAGTGGCAGTGCTTCTCAATCTCAACCAACCCACATTCAGCCCACCTTAGATCAGCATTGGAAGAAGCAATGCAAAGTAGTTGCTCATGAGTACATAGCTAGATGGTGGTATGATTCAGATATTCCCTTCAATGCTTCTCGCTCAGCTTATTATCAACCCATGTGGGATTCTGTTCTTGCAGCTGGTAAGGGCTTCAAAGGCCCTAGTATGCATGAGTTGAGGGGATCACTTTTGCATAAGGAAGTTATGTCCATACATGAATACTTGGAGGGTTTTAAAGAGTCATGGGCCACTACGGGATGTACCATCATGTCAGATGGATGGACTGATATAAGGAACCGTACTATCATCAATTTCCTTGTCTCTTGCCCACAAGGAACCATGTTTTTGAAATCAGTTGATGCATCTGATAGGGTGAAAGATGCAACCCTATTATGTCAACTCTTGGATGAAGTTGTTATGGAGGTGGGGGTGGAAAATGTTGTTCAAATCATCACAAATAATGCATCTAATTATGTTCTTGCTGGTAAGATGTTAGAGAATAAACACAAAACCATATTTTGGACCCCATGTGCTGCACACTGCATAGACCTCATGCTTGAGGATATAGGCAAACTGGATTGGGTCAAGAATGTTGTAGAGCATGGAAAGAGCATTACAAAATACATCTACAACCATGCATGGGTCTTGAACCTAATGAGGAAAAGCACTGGGAACAGGGAACTTGTTAGGCTTGCCATCACGAGATTTGCAACACACTTCCTCACATTGCAATCTCTCATTTCCCAAGAACAAAACTTGCAGAAGATGTTTTCATGTGATGAATGGAATTCATCTAAGTGGGCCCGTAAGCAAGATGCAAAAGACACCAAAAAAAGAGTTAATGATAGTGCATTTTGGAAAAAAGCAGCAGAGGTTGTGAAAATTGTTGAGCCCCTTGTTAAGGTGTTGCGGTTGGTGGATGGGGAAAAATTGGCAATGGGTTACATTTATGAGGCTATGGATCAGGCATAGGAGCAGATAAGGGCAGCATACAAAGATAGAGTAGCCAAGTATGGACCTATTTGGGAGATCATTGATAACAGATGGAACAATCAACTCCGTCGCCCTATACATGCAGTTGGGTTTTTCTTGAACCCAAAGTATCATTATAGAACTCGGCTAGGAGATGATCTAACAAGGGAGGTGAAAGATGGTTTGTATGATTGCATAGAGCGCATGATCCCTGATGAGAATGACCAGATGTAAGTACATCGACAGCTTACCTCTTTCAAAAGAGCCACGGGCACTTTTGGAAAAAGCATAGCAATAAAGATGAGAGATTGCGACTAACCAGGTAAACAATTTCAAGTTTTATTGCTTAAGACTTTAAGTTCAATTGTTTAAGCTTTAACTTTTAACTTTAAGTTGTTTATGTTCAATTCACAATCTAATTTGTTAAATTTAATTTGTCCATGCAGCAAATTGGTGGGATTCATTTGGCAGCCATTGTGGTCTATTGCAAAAGTTTGCAATTCGTATCCTTAGTCAGACTTGCAATGTTTCCGGGTGTGAGCGCAATTGGTCCGTCTTTGAGAGGATTCACACGAAGAAAAGAAACCGTTTGGAACAAAAACGGTTGAATGATCTTGTCTTCGTGCAGTACAACCTCCGACTAAGGCGCAACCAATTGCTAAACAACAGACCTGATACAGATCCCATTGTGTTGGATGATATTGATCCAACCTCAGAATGGGTAGAGGAGACCCAACAGCCAGAGTTTGGTCCCGATTTTGATATTGATGCAGTCACAGATGACTTGGCTTTGGATGTTGATCCATTGGGAGTAGGAGATGCAGGTGCAGAGCAGGATCCAGGCATGGCGGACAATGGTGGTGGCATTGGCACTGGCAGTAGCCGACCTAGCCATACAGCCCGTGCTTCTACTAGTGCTACTGCTAGGGTCATAGATGTCCGCGTGAGGAGTCCGACTCCGAGGAGTCTGAGCCATATGTTGATGTTGAGCATTCCATTTCTAGCAGTGGTGCTGAGTTTGATGATTGATTAGTTATGAGTCATGACTCATCATTGATCATGTTTTTTCATTTTGGACTGTAGACTCTAGAGGATATAGAGCCTCATTTATATTGTATTTTGTTTCAGAATTTGAGATATATGCTATGAGACTTTACTATGAGTATGTAGTGCACTTGGTGCCATTTTGTTACCCATACATGGTTTATGGATTTCCGATTTATATATATGAGTAGACTTTACATATTATGTCAATGTGTCTACTAGTCTAATGGTTTCACTTTCAAATATGCATATTATGTGTCTAATGTTTCGAAATATAGCTTGGAATGTTAAATATAATTTTTATGATTAAAATTGTAATTTTTTTTTGTATTTTTTAATAGTCCGGTTCATTTTAATCAAACCGCTCCGGTTCATTACCGGTTCCGGTTCCGGTCTGAGTTGACCCCAGACCGGTTTGATTCCCGGTTCCGGTTATTAAAACATTGCTATGATCCACAGCATGATAAGAAACAGCCTGAATGTAAACGAGGAAGAAAGCTTTGTTTATGTGAACTACAACTTGAGGTTGTTGTCCCATTATTGTGAGGTGGCGAAGAATGATAGAACATATATGACTTGGGACAACATTACAGAAGAGGGTAATTTGGAGGATATAGCTATAGCTCTAGAGCACTTGAACGCTAAACTTTTGGCTGATGCGACTCATGACAGTGATCATGCTGCAGAGATACCACCCGCATCCACCACCAGGTATCCAGATGTAGCAGCTTTGTCTTTAGCTTTACAACCTCCAGCATTGCACAAGGGTCATGTAGCTCATGGTCGTGTTCCACAACCACTTCCACCTACTCCTATGCCTCTTATTCATAGATCAAGGGAAAAGAAAAATATTCATAGATCAAGGGAAAAGAAAATAGAAGTTTCTCGTGGCAAGAGGAAAGTTCAATAAATAGTAGATTTATTTGTCTTTTTCTGTTTAAAATCTAGTTTCTACAAGAGTACTTTGTCTTCATTATGGTCTATTTTGTAAACATCACATGACAGTTTAAGTTTGAAATCTGACCCTGTCTTTGAACAATTGACTGCATATTACAACTCCTTGGTCATGAATATGATGCTCTGCTTCATTTCGTGTTTGATGTTATCTGTTACAGTTTGTTGATGACAAATGTTATCTATTGAAACTTGAAGGTTGATGTTATGGTTGATCATTTGATGATAATGTTATCACTGCTAGATGATTGATGTTATAAGTGTACTAAATGGTTGATGCTTTAAAGTTTAAAGATAATCATTAATCTAGTAGTTAAATCTATGATTTCATGTTTTCTGCATCTAAGTAAACATTTTGCATAATTATAAGTTTATATTTCTTGAATATATATGCATAAAAATATATTAGAATCTATATTATATAAAAAAACGCTCCGCTACCAGAAGCTTTTGAAAATTGGTGATTACTGCTCCCACTTTGCTCTCACTCCCAGCAGCGTAGCCCTTGAAGAGGATATCACTACTAAATGTGCTCTAAGACAATTATAAAGGTTAGATAGACAGACAAAGCCAGATCATAAAACCTTTTAACTAGATGTAAGAATAAATGAAATGCTGAGTTACAAAGATACCCCTGCAATGTATCAGAATGCTTGTTTAAACTTTATATCAAAGGAAAAGGCAGAATTGTTAAACAATAGGAATAAAAAGAGGAATATGATTGGACAAACCGGCCAATTCATCTTCATGGTGACTATCAATCTTACAGAAACTGACGAAAAGAAAAACAAAACCTGGTAAGGAAAAGAACTACCTAGTCTAGAACAGATGGGCTCATCTGGGTGCTGAAATAGTCAAAGGAGGATATTTCTTTATGTCTGCAGATTTTGGCCAGGAGAAATTTAGGCAGTTCTTTCAGTTGAAATTCAATATGGCGTGCATTTAAAATTCATTTTTTTGGTTTTCCTATTTGTCTGCTAATAGGAGAAGCAGTCTAGAAGCTGAAACTCTTATAAAAAGGGTATTCTTGGTCCCTCTGTTTGTGTGAATCTCAAGAAGAATCCTGAATTGATAACCTTTTTTCTGTTTTTGCACCTTATATTTCATTACTGAACATCAGAGAATAGATCATGAAGCCAAAGTGTGACAATACAGGTTACCACTCCCTACATGGTGACAAGAACTAGCATGTCATCTGTGGCTTCGATTGCAAAAAATCTACATCCTTCCTGACAATATCAATCCTGGCTGAGATCCGTACAGCCAACTCTTATCTATAAGCTATCACTTCTGCCAAGTGAAACAGATTAATTGCCCTATTATCAGTTGAACAGCATCGCTTTTTCCATATAAGAAAAATGCCTGTTATTCCAAAGATGTCCCATATGCTTTTTACTGCATATTGGACCATCCATGTGTAACCAGAAAGGAACCCGTTCTAATGAAGAGGGTCAACAAAGAAAATGGTGTATTCAGCAGCAACCCATGCCCAAGATGCTCTAGCAAGTTTGAAGTTTCACATAATAATAGCTTCTAACTTTCTACTTTATGGCAAATAATGTAGTAGCCATTTTAAGACGTTAAGGTCAAAGTGATGATGTCTATCTTTAACCACTAAAACTATTATTGAGGCACATCCACCCAAGCACTCTAATCATTAAGGAAGTGTCGGATTTCTTGATATCTTGATACCTTCTATGCCATCTGCTTCCATTGTCTTGAATCGTCCATTACTATCAACTGTCTTATGGCCTTAGGCTGATTTGTATGTTGCAAATAGATTTAAGGATCTAGTTTAGAGGTGTCTTTAATGCACCTATGATTTGCCTCATGGTGGAAGCCTATTTGCCACATGATATATTTCTTTATATGCTATGTTTCTTTTTGGGGAAAATGCAGCATATATTATATTACAGAAATATACAAAATAAAATCTAGAAAGGAAACGTTCTCAAACCATACCTACAAAAAACCCAATGAGTTCAGAACTATATTTCAGATCCAAAAGTGAGCCGCATCCTTTTGGAAAACAGCAAAATACAGATCTCAGATCCAAACCAGAGGTTTTCATCTCTTGCAAGAGACAAAGATCCAACTTATGCTTATACACAAAAAATTCTTAACAATTGTTTTTGAGAGCGTTAGTAACACTTCTGGGGTGTTTGTCAGCTCTGACATCCCATGCTAATGAATCTGAAATTCTTGTATGTTATTGTTTCATTAATAGAGATTTAGAAGCATGGATCAAAACAGGAAAAACAAATAGGGGAGTTGCTTCAACTTTGTGATAACATGCCTTGTACGGCAGATAAATATAAGGGCATAGATTGCATCCTCAAACAATTGAGTAAATTATCAAAGTCAAAGAAGCTAAACTATATAACTATTAACCTTATATTATTTTGAGATATTATAACTGAAATTCAACACCCATTTGTATACTTTAGCATTAACATAGAATTATAAACACTATGATGAGAGCTACTTAAGTCTGTTTCGATTAACTGCTTCTAAATAAGGGAACATCCAGCTAAAAATTGGAATGGTGAGACATACACAAAAGGCATAGACGTAAGAAAAGTCAAAGATTCCAAAACAAATCACAAAACAAAAGCATCAACCTCGGAACGAGGAATAGACATTAGCCCTATTCAACTGCTTTCCCTTAATAGAAGCATGCCAAAGCAAACAAGTTAGAAGTACAACACATAAATCCAACCAAAAGAAGAAGGCAGCTAGTGCATAGACAACAAGCAAAGAAATCTTTGATATGAAAAGCAATGTTACCAGACTCAGAATCAGCAAAAACTCGGCAAGGCAAAAGAGCAAAGAGTTTGAATCGGATTGGGAATAAATTTGAAAAAGACTCAGCAAGTACAAAAACTAAAGATATACACATATTCTAAATTTTAAATAAAAATTGTTGATATTCGATAAAGCCATGTCATGCACAGTATCAAATTATCAATGAATGTCCAAAATTTCATGGATGAATAGGTATCTCATATATAATATGAGTCCAAAACGAGAACTAGGAGCATCTGCTTATAAAAGTTAACTAAATAGTAAATACTGAATACTAAATAGTCAAAAAAACTAAGCAGTTTCTCCCATGTCTTTGGCTGCTTGACCCTCAAGGTAGCTCTGTTTGTCACTTGCAGTTAACTGGCTGAAAAGGTACTAGCTCAAATAGACGGAAAAAACTAGGAGAAAACAAACTAAAATTGAGCTTTATAGACCTTCTGGTGTGATCCATACATAACTCACAAGTCAAACTCAGGATCTGTACTTAACTCGTGAGTTTGACTGAGTCAACTCAGTCAACGCAAGTTTGACTCAGCCCACTTTGAATCAGCTCATTTAGAGGCCGGTCCAATTCAAAATCAGAAAATCGTGATTTTAAGCACAAATCTGGTAACTTTGATGCAAATGAAATGGATATAATGGCCTAAAACAAAAGAATACCTATGTTCAAGGAAAATGAGGGTTGCAACACACCAAAAAGAACATAATCAAAGGGAATGCCCTTGTTCTACCTATTATAGAGAAACTAAATGACATAACCAATTACACGAACAATATGGAAATAAAAACAAATCACACTAAAGGCAACCAAGACAACTTAAATGAATTTGATCAACATAAAAAGGTAAGAAAGTCAACTTGGACTTAAATGAGAGAAAATGTCAGTAAGCACAATGAAGTTATGAACATATAACAAAAGCAACCTTAGAAGTTCTTGTAGCTATTGCAAGGACCATATCAGTCAATTACCTGGCACAAGCAGTCATAGACAGTATGTAGGTGCTTGGCGGAGATCCTCCTATGTTGGCTCACGGGAAAAGCCTGAATAATAAGAAGATTTATAGGGGGAAGCCAAAGCTAATGTACACGTAACAATTAGGAACAATGGGAAGGACAAATCCCATGCAGTTAGGAACTTCTAGACCTACAGAAGGGCTACAAATATGTATATAGAGGTAGAGGTAATCAGGAATGATATATCTGTCACCTCTTTCTTTCTCCTTTGTCCAATGCACAATTTTTCCTTTTTAATTGAAATTTCAACCAAAGTTTGAAAAAGTGAAATCGGACTCGGAATCGGTCGAGAGTCAACTCGGAATCGGAATCGGTAATGAATCAGTCATAAATCGGCCGATTTGAATTTAATGAATCGGTTTACTCAAAAATACATAAAATATTTAAATTTTAAAGAAAAACAACATTTTCAAGATTTTAGGACTGTTGTTATGACCTAGACCTGTTGTTTGAAGGCCAAAGAGCACCTTTACTTGTTGTTTAGGGCTGCTTTCATCCACAGTAATGCCCACAATTTATTTTTAGCCTTTAAGGTGATTTTCATGACTTTTTACTGCTACAAAGGTCATAACAGGCACATGTTTGCTTCAAAATTTTTGTACGAGGGTTTGAACAGCTTCAACCTAAGTTGCATGAAATGGGGAAACGAGGACGAAACGGAGAAACTTCAAAACAGGGGAAACATGACCCCCAAAATTGTGGAAATGAGGAAATGCAATATATATATATATATATATATATTAAATTAATAAATTAGCAAAGACATTTACAAAAATGAATGTGAAATATAAATCATCAATCATACATGTCAACGAATCATTGCCTATATTGGGATCCTATTCATCAATAGCACCCTATGCGTCCCTCCTCTAGGCTCTAGCCCTTGCCTCTAACTCGAATTTCAAAGTTGATCCTCCAAGGACATTAGTCAACGACTCAACACACTACAATTTTGATGAAACTTCCTAATCCAATCGCTAAAATAATGTAGAAAAAGCTTTCGATGCTTGATAAGTGATTTTGCATGAGTGAAGAGTACATTTTTATTAAGGTCATGATAGAGGAATTCAACAATCAACACCACCAACATCAAGGTACATATAGGGGTTGATGTGCTTGATTAAATGCCAATTCCATACCCTCATACATGATAGAATCTGGTGGATACCTTGCAATCCTAAAATCCTGAAAACTATTAAGTCTGATGAATTTTGAATGGGATCTAAAAATCTACTTTTTGCATATGAAGTACGATGAAGTTGGAACCACTCTCAAACATCCTGAAACAATTAATGGTAATGTTAAAAATTTAAGTGAAAGGATGGAAAATAAAAGATAAGGAGAATGTCACTTTTAACATTACCATTAATATCACCAAGTACTACAGCACCATGGGGATATAGGTTAAAAATTCAAAAAACCATTTTTAATGGCCCATAGGCCCACACCAAAAAATCGGTGGACCGGACCGGTTCGGTACCGAACCGGCCGATTTGATACCGAATCGGCCGGTTTGGTACCAAACCGGTCCTCCGATCCGATTTGGAGACCAGTTTGAACCGGTCTTGCCTTAAATCGGTGAATCGGCCGATTCCAATTCCGATTTCACTGATTTTTAAAACACAGATTTCAACACATGCAAGCCACTGTTTGAGAAGATATCACACTTGTTCAATTGAGAGAGTTACAGTAGTGGATTTGGGCCAGTACAAGTACTCTCAGTTCACTTGAGAAGATTGATCCTAGCTTCAAAATGGAATTACGGCATTCCTACATAACCAAAAGGTCCCAAAAGAGCCCTGACAGAATTCTACATTCAAGCTGTTTGGTCATCTTTTATATGCTAATGTCATTGCTTCGGAGGGTAAAGCAAGTTCAGCATATTTTAAATCCTTATTACCCATGGAGTGCCCAGGGAGTATCAAACAAGGAGATTGTGGAGAACTAATCTCCACTAAAGTAAAATATTATTTGTGGATAGTCATCTTTCCTAAGTTCAAGTGTTGATTTCACAAGCATTTGAAATTTGTAATTGATTGAAATTGATTGCTTGAAATATTTAGTGAATCTTAAAATATAATTCGTAAACTCTACCATACAGTATCCATACTATGTCGAATATTGGTCAAATTTTGAATTACAAACGAATTTGCATACACAAACTCTCAATACGGCCAAATCTTGCTACTATGGTCTGTACACATTAATGGTAACTGGACAAGTTATATGTTTAATCTTACTAAGTTCATCTATGAAAATCGCTGTAGCGTGAGCGTATGGAGTTAGAAAATATATGTTGAGAATGCCTCACTAGCACCGAGAGAAACGAGGTGCATTCTACAGCCCCAGTGTAGGTGGGGTGACCCCTCAATTTTTCCTTCCTGTGTGTAATGGTGCAGTGAATCTAGGCAATGCATTGGCTGCATTGAATATGGACACTAGCTCAGCCCCATCTAAACCTTCTTCGAATATGCACCTTGAGATATGCAACCTCGACCTTCACAACCTCGAGGCAGATATCAGACTCAGGTTTAGATGGTTCTGTGCTGATATTGTATCAAAAACCCTGAAACTCGTTTGTAAAGATGGCCACGGGCTCAATGGACAGTTGGACCATGATGTTGCCATGGTTTACACCCAATAAATGCAGTATGTGATGTTTATTTCATTTCCTACAGGAATAAGACATATATAGAGCAGACTATAACTGCAAAAGTATGATTGCAAATGCTTTACCATGAGCATTAAGGACCATCAAGAAGAATAAGTCAAGAAGGTTTTTGATGCGTAGCTTTAATGAAGAAGATTTAGATGGATAATTTTATTTGAGAAATGGAAGGAAAGTGCATACCTTTGAACAAACTGGCGAAATGTAGGGTGTCTCTGTGCAATAAGTCGGCGTTGAAGTCTGAGAGCGAGCTTGTACGTGCGCTTGAGGCCGAGCACGTAGGCTGTGGCGAGTGTTACCTCCCACAACACCATCTCTTTGGAAATATCTCTGCTATTATTCCTTCCCACCAGATCCTAGTGGGTACATTTCAAAACCCTTCAAAAACCCTCTGGGTGGAGAGTGTATCCTTTTGGATCCCGGTGAAACGTCGTGGTTTTATTGCGCGCGCACACCCCCCGACCCTTCGAAACCCAAAACCAAACAGCTTTCTAGTCGGTTTCCGTGGCAACCAAGCAATAAAAATAGACTAGGCACAAACCAGCCATTAGGTCAATCCCTGTCGAAAACATGCTCCGTTTATTAGTAGTTGTCGGTTTTGATTTGAGATCTAAAGTATCTTATTTCCGTGTTCTCTGATCAAATTTGACTGATTAAATAAGTAGGTAATGGAAAAAACAGATTAGAAAAACAGTGTAAAACTTGGCGTGTACTCTTCATAGACCAAAACGTTGAACAAAATACTTTGACATATTTAGTGTCATTGCCAAGATTATTTAGTGGTCTTGGTAGTGGCATTTTCCATATTGATTTTGAGTAATTGAGCAATTGTCCAAAGATTATAAAAATACTTTTGCATTGCCAAGTTTTGGTAGTAGCATTTTCCGTATTGATTTTGAGTAATTGTGCAAAGATTATTGGAAATGTTACCATAGTTATAAATAAAAAGCTAATTGTTATCCATTTAAAATTAGGTAATTTATTTTAGTTACTGAGTTATTATTATATCTGTCGAAGGCAAAGTATATAGTAATTGTTTCATTATCAAACTAGTATTACTTTGCCATAAATTTTCTTCATCTTGTAATTATTTTATATTAAACATAAATTTTTAAAAATAAAAAATATTTTTCAAAATTTTATAGTTTAATATTTCTATTTTCTATTGGCTAAAATCATTGAAATGACTGTTTTTACATATGCAATATAATTATCAGGAAAAATAAATTAAAAAAATAAATAAAAATAAAAAATAAAATAAAATAATAATAATAATAATAATTTAAAAATATTAATTATCAAAAATAAGTTAAAGCGCCACCTGGCTCTTTGGAGGCTACGTGCATTTAGTGTGTGTTTAATCAAACCATATCGTATACCAAAAATGACAGGTCTGAAGTACTGAAAGCAATCAATGCTTAGTGCGCCCCTAATTTTAATAATCATAGCTATCTTAATTTATTGACAGCTATTAATGCAAAAGTCAAAATTAGTGAAACAGAAGCCCTAATTTCTAATATATACTTATTTATTAAATATAATTTAGATATTTAATGATTGTGTATTTTAGGAGAGATATTACTCTCTCTCTCTTCAGCGATTTCTTGGTAAATGTTTTTTATGCCTGACCACTCTTACACACCTTCATTCGTGATGGGAAACCCAACTATAGCGGTAGTCTAAATCTGTAACTCTACATCGGATTGATTCGGTTTCTAAACTTTCGCGATAATATCTTTCATGCATTTTCTTTTAAATGATTTCATAGTCATCGGTTGTGAACATTTGGTTATGATTAAGTTTTAAACTATAATATTAAAACATTTTTAAAATATTATTTTTAAACTATTTTCAACCTAATTTTTATTTTTGGACTATATATAATTATTAATTAAATTATTTATAACCTATTTTCAAATGGCAGATATAAGCAATTTTGCTGCTATTTTTACTTGTTATTTAAGAATATGGATATTTTGGTTTCATGTATGGGTTAAGGCAAGGTGATTTAATAAAGTGTATTTTCTTTTTGTTTGTATCCTCAGTAGTGACCAATATGTTTGTGTAATTTATGTCTACTAAATTCTCAATATTTAATTATCAACCGGGGTTGGTACACTTGGAGTTGTGACACAATATGTGCTAAGGTAGAAGGAAACCTAGGATGTATGTATGCAAGTCCTATGGGATGTACAAACTGAATGGAAAATATAATGGAATTAAATATTCTAAATAACTTTCAAAATGAAAAACCGAGTCTCTAAAACAAGAGTATTTAAACTACTATCTATCAAACAGACCTTCCTACGACATTACATTCAGAATTTAACTAGGATTAGCAATAATTACTGAGTTATTAATTACATTCTTGAGATGCAAATTAAACAAGGAGATGCAAACTTAAATAAACCAAAGTAAGTCTATCTGAACTATCTAAGTCCACTCTTCTTGAGAAACTGTGTCGAAGTGACTTGAAAATGTTACCGAGATGTATAAAGGGTGCAAATCTATTTTAACTTTTAGAATGATGTGAAAGCTGAAAATGAACCAATTGCAAGAGAACTTAAACATTGCGAATTATCACTACATCTATCATTTATCCATTAAGCAAATGACATCTATTTACTGAAATGAAAACCTAGTTATACTATCTAGAATTGTAAAAGATATTAATCTATGAAAACAAATAAAATGCTATTTAATAATTCTAACTCTAATGACAAGAAATCAAAAACACTCTGAGTTACTCTGCTTCTTCTTAACTACTTCATAATCAGAACATGAAACACTATGAAAAATCAAGGCTATACTGTTAGCAAACTTCTAATTCTATTCTATTAAAAAGCTTCAAACTTGGAAATAAACCTATCTGCAAAGCATCAAGATAAAAAGTATTATGAACTCAGAGTTTATAAATAAATCTATATATTGAACATGAAACGATAACTTGAAACTATTCTATCTTTGCAATGACTTGAAACAAATATTAACTTGCAAGCAAATCTACAGCTAATGGATATCAAAAAGCAAGACACTACTACCCTACTTCTACAGTGAACTGATTTGTAAACTAAGCTATTTTAAACAGATATCAAAAGACAATACAAACTACTCTACATTTGAGAAGCTAAACTAACATATATTATTCCATAATCAAAACATGAGAATGACTTGGAACTACTGCATTTTAAATCTGAACGGGATTGACTTGCTTAAGCTTAATCAGAAATTCATTTTATCTTCTATGCATAGTATCTAAATACAATGAAACACAATTAGATTTAACAAGAACTTACAGCAGAAATAAACTATCTACATCTTGATAAGAAACAGACATAAAATTCTTGAATGTAAATTAGAACTTGAAACCCTAGCTAAGCTATAGAACACAAATAAAATGCTGAAAATGGATTGACAATTCAAAAGCTTGTGCGTATGACAGGTTGTATGACAGGAAATGTACATATTACAAATAAAAAGGGTTAGATTGCATTTATAAACAATTGAACAGTGCATACAAGAAAACGATCTGAACATATGAACATTACACAATACTGAACATATAATTACTTAGTTGTATGATGGAGAAGAAACAAAACACATACACACAGTGAAGCCGCTGTCGTTGAGGGTCCCTCTCAGGAGACAGTGGTCAATCCTCAAGCTATTCAATCATTGACCATGAAATAGAAATAGAAAATGATAGAGTTGAGCATAGTCTTGATATTAACCATTAGCAAAACTATAAAGCA
Organism: Larix kaempferi; assembly: GCA_027924585.1. Classification (NCBI taxonomy): domain Eukaryota; kingdom Viridiplantae; phylum Streptophyta; class Pinopsida; order Pinales; family Pinaceae; genus Larix; species Larix kaempferi. Next base: position 95,766 of record BSBM01000600.1, read on the forward strand.
TATGCATGTGATTTACACAGCTCAATACGTCTTTATATAGTGTGGTTACAACAAAGAGAGGGTCGACCCTTTCAGTAGTCAACCCCTCTAATAATAGGTCGTCTTAAAATCCAAGAACAACTTCATTGATGATCTGAAACTAACTCATAAAACAGCCAACTCAAAAAACACAATTTTGGCATGAGTTGGAAAAATGCCCCCTCGGTAACTCTCTGGTGGTTGCGAGTTTGGCGAAACAAATTCTCGGTTTTGTAGCTGGATGGATTTTCTTCAAACCCATTAGAGAATTTAGCGAGAACTGCTCCCACGTGCACGCAAATCAAGGCGCAATATGGCAGTTCATAAATATTTACTACAAAAAATCTGGGCTTAACATTATTTTGGGCAAACTTGAGTTAAAGAACCCTCGAGATCTCCTGAAATATTCGGATTTTTGGAAAACCGTCTCTCGTAGACCAAATTGGATATGCTGGGAGAAAAACCCATGTTTCTGTTTGTGCCATCAATGCTTCCAGGTAGGCAAACCAACGATTTTCCAGGTGTGAATGGCAGTTCGAATGACTGTGCGTGTGCGAATGGCAGTCCGAATGACCATCCAAATGAGAACCATAGCCTCTATCAGCAAAACTATATGCCCAAAGGATTTAAACAATGTTAATTCGCCATATAAAATGATAAATTAATGAAAACCATAGGAAAATGAAATGAATTTCAAAGATGGATACCTAAGTCGATATTGGTGTCTGAATGGTGAAAAGTATGAACTTGATGTATTAAAAACGACAAAATAGTATAATCATGGCACGATCAAAGACTCAAAAACTGTGACAAAATTAGGGCACCAACAGGGATATTGGCATGTTTTGAGACACAGATCTAGGTTAAAAAAACATTTTTAATGTTGCAATATGACTTAAAACTACTTCTAATTGTATATGAGTTCATCTTTCTCAAACATAAGGAAATATGTTAATGACCCAAGACCTATAGATATTTAGCAAGAGCGGAAGTTTGTCCCCTTCTAGACCACAACAAGCCATTCTAGGTGGCATTGTTTTCCTAAACTACTGTAACATCCCTCTTTACCCATACTCTTTTGTAACTCAAATACAAATGTAAAGTGTAATTGTGTACCGGTTTCTAGCGAGGAGCTCAAGGCCAAGGTCCCTCCAGTAAAACATTGTAAGTATTGTTATGATTTCCTAAGTTGTAATTTGAATTTGTAGACTTAGGAGACTGAAGGTGTGACGCAACTAAACGATAGGGGAAACGTAATTCACTAGAGGAAGAGGCAAATGGTTGGGAAGCCATGAGAAGCTAATCACTGATGATGGGTGCCATCTTGGTACCTCGAGCACTGGAAAAAGAGTGAACTGTTGATGTTCACTTGAGGATCTAAGCTTATAGGTTTTCCTTCTAAGTAAGAATGGTTATGTGTCGCAATCAAATAGTGAGCTCCTATAACCTATCTATTAGCATAAAGTTAACTATTATTAAATGATCCTAAGTAAAACCAAATAATTGCCCTAGATATTATTATTATCTTAATTTCGGCAAAGGGTGCCAGAGAAATATTATTAAGGTCCTAAATGAAAAGAAGCTAAGGATTTTCCTATTTTCACCTTGAATACAAGGTAGAAGGAAAATTAAGGTGCATTCCCTATTGAATGCTACGTGTAACTAATTAAAAATATGTCGGGGTTTTATTTATTAATGTAGTTATTTAACCGTCTTCTTGGGGGGATTGATTGTTGTTAATGTTTTGGATTGTGCGTGCTCTAGAGGGGGGGGAGTAGCATTTGTTTCTTTTGGACGTGTTCTTTAAATTGTTTCGTATAAATTATTGATTGGGTTGTTACAAGGTGATCTCCCACGATCTCCTTGAAATCAAATTTTATTGTAATTGTTTACGGGGCCTCTACAAGGGGTAGAATGCCTTCTTGAAAGAGGGTTCCTCTCCGAAGAGTGATTCGGTTATCATTATAGACGAATACCAGTCTATGTTGGATAGAGGGGGGTGTTATTGTTGCAATCATTCTTTTTGAGATGCAATCTCCTCTCGAGAAGGGAGAGATTGGTTCTGCTAGCAGAAAAAAGACAAGACACTTTATGTGTAGGGAAGGGAGGATCGCCCTTCGTAATTAGTTATTGGTGGAGACTCCACCTAACTACTATGTATATTACTAATCAGTTACGAAAAGGGAGAAAGACTGCAAGAAACATGCCATCTCCACTTTGAACCCCGGTCTAACATTGGAAGAGGGAGAGTGATCTCTCCATGAGGGTGCCAATTATCACTCATATTGAAGAGCGAACAACTCCAGTGAGATTGATATTTACCTTCATCCAAGTAAATGCATGAGGTAACATTCCAACTTCAATGAAGGAAGGTATGTTTCTTCATTATTATTCTAAACTATATATTGATATTTATCTTTATAGTGGGAGAAAGGAGACGGCCCCTCTTATAGAGAGTCGTCATCCCTTTGTTATTCTTCTACATTCACAAGTTAATAATTTTGTGTTAGATAAGAGAAGAGACAGACTCTCGATCGAGGAGAGTTGTTCCCACTCTCGAGTAGTTATTGTTCCATCGAAAAACAAAATACTTGCATCTCATTTAGCTTATTCATGCATATTGGTTCGATTCTACACTTCATGCATCCATTTAACCGTACAAGATAAAATCAAGCACTGGTCTAAGTTAAAATCTTTAGAAACTTGTATGATAGGTTAGAGATGTGTTCCGACGTCTTTAAACATAGTAGCTGTGGTTATTTGCTTGCACTGCATCCCAGGGGCTTACGGTTCTTCCACATACTAGTCGGTATATCGAACGACCTTTCACGTATCTACGAGTATATAGAAAGGTACTTCACGTACTCAACAGTATATAGGAAGGCTCCTGTTGAACGATTGTGCATTAGACAACACTATTACGAATTGGAGCTCCCACGTACCTTGCATATATCGAGAGACCCCACTAGGATCTTGAAACCATCTGAGTCAACCATTGGTCGTCTTGGCGTTGCAATACACCGAGAGCAGCACTCAGGGAGATACTATGCACGAACTTCCAGGTGGTCGGGTAATACGGTCAGGGGTACAGTCTTAATCCTCCCTGGTTAGTGCTCTAAAGGATTGGGCCGAATAATATTACTGTTGGACCCTGCGGTATATCGTGAGTTGCAACGCCTTGACACTCCTTTGAAGATCTAGCTCTTAATCCCACCTATCATATAAGTTTGCTTGTGGCTTTAGCTTGAGTAGGACTTGAAGTGTGTTTTTCTTTAGAAGACCCTTAGGAGAAGACTTTCATCATCCATTCTAGCTGAACAACCCTTAAGGAGATCCCGTAGAATACAAAAGTTGCCACTTGAATATCCTCTCATTGAGGAAGGAAACACAGGGGCAGATATGGACCAACCCACCTCAACTAGTTCACATGAAGAAGGAATTCCAGTGACTGAATCAGGAGGGGATTATTCTCTTCCTGTAAATCCGCCCATCACTAACCCTATGGGACCATTGGTGGTGGAACAACCTCCTTCACACGACCCATCTTTCCATCACTCACTTGAAGGTCACCCTGGTGCTGTCGATTGGATATTCACTCAACCTCCATATGACCAGATAGCAACTGCTTTTGGTACAACCGCTTCATTTTGGGGAACCTCCCTAAGGCATGTTATTTCTGATTTTGGTTCACCACCAATTGTGGAGACACCACCACCTCCGTGTCCTACCAGACTTGACCCGAACGTAGATTTTTTCGGACCACTTCAAGATAGCGTGGCTCGCTTACAGACACTTGGAGAACAGGTAAGGCGACAGAGTTTCCCTTACCAATCCACTTCAGAAGTAGTGAATTTCGAACACCATTCCCTTATGTATTCTTTTACTCTTCCTTCACCAGGAATGTCTGTGCCCAACATGACCTTCTACGAACTAGGCCAACCATCTTTTCCACTTGTTTCACATTTGGTCGATTCTAGACCTCTTTTGACCCCAATGACTGGGGGGAAACCTTCGACCACTGTTAACTTTGTGACTGGAACACAACCTTCGCAACAAAGTATGGTCGGAAGTCACCCCCTAGTTAGTGGTCAAAATATGACCTCAAGGAAACCTATGGTCAGTGGCCAAAACATAATCACAGGGCAAACCTCGGTTAGTGGACAAAATTTAATTGGGGGGCAACCCTTAGCGGAAAAAATCTAACTGGGGGGCAACCTTTAGTTAGTGGACAAAATCTGGGTGGAGGACCACCTTTGTTTATGACTTATAATATGACTAGGAGTTCACCCCCAGCCATGGGACAACCCTCGTGGGCACATCACACAGGAGGACCATCTGTATGGACCCAACCTCCATGGGGTTATACATATCCGGGTAATCATAATGTAACAATGGGTCAACTCTATCAAACTACTCCAGGAAGCCTTTATCCTGAAGTACCTTACCCCGGAAACACAAACACCCCACGGGGGCATCATAATTTTCCACCGACTGGACCCCTAGCCAGTGGCCCACCCCCTCCCCCACCACCACCTGTCCCACCTCCACCTCCACCACCTGTCACACTTCCCCTCCCACAATCCGGACAACCCCCCCACTCTAGAGGACCCCCTCATTCAGGCGGAGGACCCCCACCATTTGGCCAACCCCCTATGGGAGGACCTTACAACCAATCGATCTATGGTCCTATTGGTACTCAAATTGCTTACCAATATTACTAGTACCCGCATCCAAACCGACAGTTACCATTTATGGCTACTTTAGATTTGCCAGATCTGTCACCGGTTTGACCAACGATCCCATTTAACATGGCATGAATTGGCCACCCATTCCTGTGAAACTACCATCGGACATACCCAAGTTTGACGGAAAACCTGGTGAGGATCCCAAAAGCCACGTAATGACATATCATTTGTGGTGTTCCTCGAACTCATTAATGGATGATTCTATCTGTTTGAGGCTATTTCAACGAACCCTCACCGGCACAGCCGCCAAATGGTACATCGAATTACCATCACACTCTTTCGTCGATTTTCAATCCTTGGCTATGGCTTTTCTTACGCATTTCCAATTACCAATCCGATATGAAATCGGCACGGATATTTTAACTTCCCTCTGACAATCTACCTCCACTCATATTTCCGATCATATTCACGAATGGAGAGGAGACGTCAGCTCATTAAGGCTCCCATTCTGGATCAATTATTGGCCAATTGGTTTATCAAATCATTGTTCCTATCATAGCTAAAGATGTCGCTATGGGCAGGGCGGTTACTGAAGAACAAGCTATTGCACATGCCCAGTACTTAGAATTTAAAGTCTATGCTCAATCTAGCACGTTATATGACATAATTCCCAATGCCCCTTGCCCCACACACGACCCAACGAAACCCACCACGAGATCACATGCCGATGGCATCATTGGTTCCGTTCATACCCAGCCTACTACACAATCGGTTGGATCACAAAGCCACATGGTTTCAACCCCAACCCTGTCACAGGCTGGTAATAACACCAACCATTCACCCAATCCTGCATCCACTGCGGAGGTGAATTCAGTCCAATCTTATTTGATACCAACATATACCGAGGCGTATGAACACCTTTGCAAATTCATTAACTAACTTTATATTAGATTGACACATTACACGTTTTTTAGTATTTCATTAAAAATGTATAATTGGCACAACATGTAAATTATCCATCAATACATAAGCAACATACATGAGACCCACATTCATCATAAAGACACATTGTATAAATTGCTAGGTAATATTTTATATTAAGCCTAGTAAAAGTTTTACAAAGAGTACTGATACAAAAATATGAAGCTCATAGCTTTCAGTATATCATCATGACAAAATATGAAGCTCATGGCTTTCAGTACAGCACTACATATACATGCTATCACTAGTGGTGCTCATGCTAACATATGATGGCCCTTGCCATCTGGCGGAGTAGTCGACCAAAACGACCAGAAACCCCAGTTGTCCGGCGCTGATAGTTCTGTGGCAAGTCATCTATGGAGATATCAGGAATGTCTGCGGTCAGTCGCTGGAGATTCTCCTCGATCTCGTCAGGCTCCTCTACAACCTCTCGGTTAACCGTTGTTATCTCCTTGACTACTCCTCACCTCTTAATAGGCGAAGATCCGACCGATCTCGAAGGCCCAATATCTGTGTAGCAAAGTATAAAATATTAGTACTACAAAAAAATGAAAATCATAAAATGCATAAAAAAATTAAAAAAACAAAAGACTTTTCTTCTTACCTAGTTCACCCCAGTGCTCTCCCACTGGAAGCACTAAGTCTGGATCCCCTCGAAATCCCGCTCCTGCATATGCATAGTATTCTACCATAAGTAGTTGACTACGTAACCATCTGAAGAAGGTAGACCCATAAGTGATCATAGGCCCACCACCACCATGTCGAGCCATCACTTCAACCCATCTCAGCATGCGTGGATCTCGTGGCTCAAGGTCACTAAACTCCACCTATAGGCGAAGAAGGGGTACCCTCTCTAGGAAGAAGGAAACCAAAATCGATCCATAGCCAAACTGCTTAAATTTTCCTCTCCTACATTTTATTAGTTGGTCCTTCATGCTGGTCAAGAGTCCCTCAGACCAGTTGAATATTGTGGGAGCCATGCACTCTATGTCATAAACATGTGGACTCTTGTAGCCTGATGTGGGACCCTACTTCCCACTACTCTTTCAATGGTGAATAGGATAGTCCTTAAAGGACGGTCTTGAACTCTCTTGATGGGAATATTCCCACCTAACATCTCGGTCCCGTCAGCACAAAATTGTGCAATCAAGTCCTCAGTAGTCCCATCACCACCTCTAGGACCAGAGAGTGTCATTGGAGCCCCACGTCTTGACAACCCTGTTAAGAAGTATATGTATTCAACATCCAATGTAAGGATATGAGTCCCCACTTGGAAATACCGATGATCAGGGTCTCACATCTGAATCAAGTAGTCCAATAATCGAAGTTGGGCTCTCATTCCTTGCACTTGGAAGAATTTTAGCAACCCACATTCTCTTAAAGAATTCACCGAATTAGGGTCATTTGCCGCTTGGACATCTTCCAATTTGTGTTCCCTCTCCTTCCATTTCACCATTTTGATGGATGAACCCTGCAAAAACATCAAATAAAAGAGTATTAAGATGATTTCATGGCAATAGAATTCATTTTCTTGTGTGAATTTTTATTTTTTTGGGCCAGTTTGCGCCGACGCACCCCACCTTCAGGAACAGGGCGTCATTGACGCGCTTTTTCGATTTGGGATGAGCATCACTGCTCGACCGACGCACTTCCCGAAAGGGAGAAGTGCGTCACCCTGGGTGCGCACTGGCTCCCTACAAAATGACCCTCAAAACCACCTAAATGTGCATAAAAAACAAAAATTCAACCATGAAATTGAAGGGTAGGAAGAGGGTGATTACCCGGACCTGACATAATGTAGAATGGTCGATCGATGCCACCGCAAGTTTGAGCTAAAAAGGTTTTTTTTACTCACTCCCAACTTGGTAAAAACAAAATGGTATTTTTTTTTCACTTTTTACCCCTCTTATACATATGAAATAGAATATTTTAATATTTTATTTCATTTTCTCCTAAGTTATTTTTACTAAGTCAATTATATTTTAATGTTTTAAGTCCTATAATAGTTCTAATACTTGTTGTGAAGCTTGCAGGTAAAAATTGATGACTTTTGGCTATGACGGAGATCATTTTTTACTTTATCATGCGCCTTATCAAATATGAAATAGCTTCCAAGTGCTTTTGATACCATTATCGTCCTTGTCAAAACTAAGTACAAAGGCGTCGAGCTTAGTCCTTGTTCTTTCTCGTCCTCGTAAATACATGAGAATAAGTTACCTAGTATACTTTTATCTCTTTTTTGGGCTCGTAAAACTGTTACGAAAAAGGAATTCCAGTGGAGTTTTCTTTAAGCTCTTTTCAGACTCCCAAAATATGAAAAGATCACCAAGCGAACTTGTCTCTTTCATGCTTGTAAAAGGATGTGAAAGGTCATCTATCCGGTTGTAATTTATCTCTTTTTCAGGCCATCACCCTGGAGTTTCCTTTAGATTTTTTTAGACTCTCTAAATATGAAAAATCACTAAGTTTTCCTTCTCTGGACTCATAAAACCAAACTATTGGGCGCAACCCAAGTACAATAGTTTTGATGATGGAAGTACAGTTAGGCGAGGCCTAACGTCATCCAGTTTTGCGAGAAGCAACTCCGCAATTCCCGGAAGGAGGGTATGGAGTGCATTAAAAGCGATAGGAAAGAGCCTGCCCCCTTAGTAAAGGCAAAGTACTAAGGATGTCCAGAGGTCATTGAAGTAGTTAAGAGTTAAACGACGGACTGATAGCTACATGAGCATAAGTAAAGAAGCGGAATGGTGCAAAGGACGCACCACTGTAGAGCCAGAGCCACGCGATCAGAACTGTATTGTCAGAAGAGGCATCAGATTCAGAAGAAGTGGCACAAAAGGATAGCAAAGCTACGCCAGAGTTAAAGCGAAGCATGGGAGATAGGAGAACCACACCATTTTGGGTTTAAGGGTACTATGGGGGTGGGTCCATAGTTATTGTAAAGATGTGACCTTCGGGCACATCTATATAAAGGGAAATTTTGTATAAGGAAGGGTTGATATTTTGTATATCTAAGTTAGATATTGAAGATATTATTAGAGAGATTTGAGAGAGAGATCTGGAGAGGAAAAGACTCCATAGCTGTGTGCGCAAAGATCTATTGTAGAGAAGAGTCTGCAGCTGAGTGCGCTAACTGGAACTGTTAACCCTTCCAAGTAATATAAGAACAATTCCCGTGGACGTAGCTCCCATCCGGGGGGGTGAACCACGTCAATCCATGTGTTAAATGTGTGAATGTGCGTTATATTTTGTGTTCATTCTATGATATGTTATGTATTTGATTTCATGTGTATGCCAATGGGAATCATATGTTAAGTAAGTAGAACACATGTATATGAATGTTACGAAGTTATGCTAAGTGTGATGAATGCATAGTTGTATGGGTAGAGACAACATTGATTCAGCATAGTCTGTGTATTGTTGATAACTGCGAAGTGTGAAGTCGCGTATTAACATTGTTATGCTAAGTTTATGCCAAGAAGAGAACTGCGAAGTTATATTCCACATTTGCGCATCACCACCGTTATAGAAACCTGATTCTCTAGCCCCCCATATTCGCTTCAGGTGAGACTTCAGCCTGTTCGCAGGTTGATGCTGAAAGGGCCAGTGAAAGGGGTATTTTGTTGGTCTAAGAGAACTTCGTTGAACCTGGGTAATCCCATAAGTAACCCAACACAAACATTGAAGGACCCTTTCGGGAACGAACCTCTTCTTCCTCAGTTTCGTAAAACATGTGAGGTTGGACTCATCCAAAAAATGAGGTACAACAAGTATTTGTTACCCTCTTCTAGCTCATTAAAAAGCAAAGAGGCACTCGTCAATCATGACAGGGAAATTAAAGGAAAGAGCATGTATCTACGTCTGTGTTAGTGGCGGCCTATATTCGCCCTTGAACATGGCACTTGTTTTCATTTCATTCAAACATATTTGGTAATCAGTTTGCCCTCGAGTCATACTACTTCCATGAGTTATTCTACTCCTTTGGGCCATCTGAAGAATGCATCAATCATTTGTTTTATTAGGTCTTGGTGTCTATCTCGTCATGTCAATGATGCCAAGTCATGCAATTCCATGTTCAAGGGAAGTCTGTTTTCGAGTCAACCTATGCAGTCATTATACCTTCCTTTGTGTCAGTCACCTCTGAGTCAGTCTCAAATATCACTCTACAGTCTGATCTACTTCAAAATATCTTTGATCTTGTTTCATGTTGATGATGGGGGAATCATCATGGCCCTCCTTCGACGGGTTTATCCTTGTCAACTTCAACACATCATCCAAGGATTAGACCTAGAAACCAGTCGAGTGCTTTGGAACTACATGCCTTAATGGCAAGTTACCTCGCTTTCAGCAGTAGGTTCACATCATTGACCTCTGACTGGAAGATTCCAATGAGTTTTCGACTTCAACTTGTTAATTCACATTTGGAGGAATGTACTAGAGTACCTTGGGATTCATTGACATCAATGATGATTTCCCTCGCACTTGTTGACGGTATATCTCAATGACTGGTAATCAAGTGACTTCTACCATGTTTGACATCAAGACATCTATTCACATGGTTAGAATTGTACTTTTTCAGGTTCAGAATGAAGACCCCGGGATAATTTTCTTATGTATCTTACCCAAGTTGTGACAGAGATTTTTTGAGTAGGTTCCCACATAGACATCATGATGGAACCATTATTCTGTCACATAGATCCACATTGTATTGGTCCGTGGCTATGTTCAGTTTGTCTCGTAGATCCACTGTGTATCTTCTCGTGGCTACGATCTAGTCTTGTCATGGATGTATGGATCCACATTTGTATTTTTAGAAGTAATACTTTTATTCAGTGTTTTCATGGATCTGCGATATATTGGTCGGCATCCATGCTATGAGTCGTTTGAGCACATATCTTAGAGTTAGTGGTATTGTAGAAGTCCTTGTTCAACATTTCAACCAATGATCTTTTGCCTTAAACTTCCATACATCAAATCATTTCACCTATCCTATTTCTCTAGCTTCATGCTTTAGGGGGCAATCTGTTACACCAAAATCTTGTCATCATGAGATGTGTACCCTTGGTTTGTCCTAATTCCTGAAGCATTAATGCCAAATTGCCTGAAAAGAAGGATTCCCATGCCTTTTTCCTCATTTTGTGACACAGACGCACTCTTCACATTCACAAGTAGCGTCAAATCTATGGTGATGCACTCTTCCCATTGGAAAAGTACGTCGCTGACCCTTCTTTCCTTCAGTCAACATTCGTCACCCCCTCCTCGGCGCAAGTTGCTAGTTAGCAAGGTGCATCACTGTCAGTTGGAGAAGAAAAAGAGAAGCTTCGAGTGCCTTATAGAATGAATCCCTTCGTGGAGGCCTATCCCAAAAAATCATTGAAGGTGTCAGTCAATCCCCTAACTCCATGGGATGATCCCTTAGTCTTCCCCATCAAATCCTTAACTCCTTCGATCCTCTTTGGCCTATATATACAACCTTTCTCTTCATGATTACGATCTAGAGGATGAATTAGAGCACCTGAATGCTGGAGAAATTCTGCTAAAGTTGAAATCCTTTCATCCATTAAAGACAAGGTTGGATCTTTGAGGCAAATATTAATTGGAAGAAATTGCAACGTCAAGGCAATGGTTGTAATCTCCTCTTCTCTATATTCATTAATACAACAATATATTCTCTTTCTATAAAGGTTTATTGTGCATTGTAGATATTTAGAACTTGTTTCGTTGACCACTTGTTTAGGTTAATCATTATTATTTGTTGCTTTCACTTGTGTTTCCTCTTGTTTGCTCTATGTTGTTTTGCAGCTAGGCATTGAAGATCACATAAAGCAAGGAGAGACTACTCCAATTACAAGGTGAGTAACGTGCCCTATTCTAGTATTTTATTAATTTAGGAAAGTGTTTATATTCTGTCGTGATTTGTTCTAGATATAAACCATTTAGACTAGGGAGATCAGTTGGTGTCTACACCGACGGATTTATCCGCAAACAGATACCTTATTTTTATAATGTTTAATTATGTGAGTAAGGGAGAGGGATGACTCCTTTGAGAGGGAGTCGATCCCTAGTCTCCTTATTCTTCAATTTTTGCAAATGAAAAGAATGAGTTGAACCCCATTTATGGTGACACCTCTGCGATATTACATATAATTATGTTATCGAAGAGTGAAGTAGTCACTAAGGATAAAGCACTAATTCATACCTTATAGGTTATTCTTGAATGCAATGGAACGACATGTGGCCATAAATTACATCATTTTCTTTCTTTTTTATATATTTTAACACATGCTTATGTAAATTGACACAAAATAGGGAGCCCATTAGGAAATGGCCATACATGTATGAAAGAGAAATATGTGGTATCAAACTCCAAGTCATGATGGTATTAATAGGGCTCTCGAGCCTATGAGAAAAACTCAGCATGGGCACCAACATGGTAATAGGGTGCAACTATAGTGTCCCATGTTCAATGGGATCTTCTATCGGAATGGTGGAAAATGCAGATGTGATGGGTTGACGCACCAATTTCCAACCTGTTCAACCCCAGGGCAAGTTTGGGTTGCAAAAGGTTCAAATGCATCGTAATAGAGAGATAACTTAAACCGATATGCAAGTTTCCAAATATACCTTATTGGATCGACGAACATGTAAAGAATCCTCCTATACTTGGGTATAATTAAACCAAGTATTCTCCCAGTTACCCCACAAAAGATGTCCTTAGCTGGGTGTAACCAAATATTCCTAAATTCAATGATAACTTCATCTGATGATAGCCCAATGGGTTAGCTCAAGAGGTTGAGTGCTATGAAAAGCAAGCAGAATGTCTTAGGGTCAAATCCCCAGGTGGCTATGCATATAAAGGGCCTCACTCGATATCCCCGTTGGGTTAGGTTGCCTAATCACTGCAACTGAACGGTTTACCTTGGGTACCATCCTTGAAATGAGGGGAAGTGACTGAGGGTTTCCTATGATGTGTTACACTAAAAAACAAAACTTCATATAATGATAAAATGCCATCCAAGAGGTCATGTTAGTTGGGAGAGCTCACAACCCAAATGGGAAAAGTAACCAGATCATATTCCTCCTCCAAGGGAAGACTTTGATCTGAATCTACTGGAATTCCAATGTTTCATCCAGTGGAGTGGGTTTGAGAAAAAGTGATAGTGGGAAGTAAGACTCCAATGTTATGGTAAATATTGGAGCAAATTGTGGGATGGGTATCGATGGTGGGATCGTAAAAGTTCCCGTGAGGGAAGCATCTTTGAACAATCCTACCCCAATGTCTTGAACCACCTTTAGTTAGTTCATGATGAAAGGAATATTTGATTGGACAATAGTTTCAAGTGTGCAATAATCTAAATGGTCGTTCGTGACGATCTTCCCATGATGAGGGAATCGAATCACTTGGAACACTGAAGATACTATAGCTATCAAAACATGTATCCAATTGCATCCCATTAGAAAATTGTAGTCTATGGGCACATCTACTACCTCAACATCAACTTTAATTGTTTTACCTCCCAATCCAATTGGGCTGGTCGTGATAAGTCTGTGAGGAGGGAACAAATATCCATCAAATGCCTTTAACATGGTATGGGATGGAACTAAGGTGGGTGATCCTAATGCTTGCTAACATTTCAATGACATGACACAATTCGAGGCCCCTTCACCAACTGTGGTTCAAAAAATGTTCTTACCATGAGATGATACTTTAATATGAAAATGTAATACCCCCAAGACTTTTGAATTATTTGATTAAATGTTTCTATTTGAGAAATATTCTCCAAATAATTATTTTCTAAAAGAGTTATAAAGCTCTATACTCACACTCATGTGGCTGAATATTATGAACAAGAAATATTATTTTATTATTAATAAAAATAGACACAAGGAGCCACTAGTTGAAAGAGGGGACACCATCATGAGACAATGAACAAGTGGATAGTAAGCAAGATATTTGGTATCAATCAAATCCAAGTCAAAATCTCATCAAGCCGACCAGATCCACAATTATAGGGATCAAGATATCAACTTGAGATTTGAATGAGATGGCGCAAGACCTAGGCACAAATTATATAAGGGTGCAGTGAGAAGACACGGGATGCTATGTGGTGCATAGAGAGAAATTGTTGTTATGTTGAGGGCAAGTTGTTGAGTACTCTCTCTGTTTGAAACTCCATCTTTTGATCCGTTACAGACTCTTGGGAAGAGTGTTGCACTCAGATATTGCTAAGTTCATTGGTCTATGGTGGTGATCGAGCTCGAGGGTGAAGTTGGGCAAGTAAGCGTGGATGTCCTCTTCTACAGTTGGGAGGAACTAGGAAGCTCCAAGTGTTTTTCCATTATTGTTTTCAAGTAGGTGATTCTAAACTCTTCTATTGTTGCTTGTTTACCATTAGATTAACTTGTAAATCGGTTATGGATATTTTATGAAATTATTGTCATGGAATATGTGGTATCGCTATCATCTCATAAACTAGATTAGTTATGTTGTATTGATATTATGTCCTAAATTAAACTAGTCAGAATTGTAATCTAGTCTTAGTATGTGTTTGAATCTTGGCTCGAATCCAGACAGTTGGATTGATATGCGGTTGCAATTCCTTTACAGTAGAAGAATACTTTATGTTTTTAATGAAGAACAAATGAATGCGGTACAAATTGTGACGATTATCCCTTGTTCGGTGATTAGCAAATGGGATATTTTTATCGAAATGAGTTATGGATGTGTCAACCTGAGAGAAACTCTTAAGCGTCGCTTGTCCTATTATAGACTCGGCCTTTGAATTAAAACGTTGACTGTAATTGTTTCTTTTATAATGTTTATGTGGTGTCATATCGAATTGGATTACTGTGCTCCTTTTTAAACCCTCACTTTTCAACTCTGATATTGATTATCGTGTTGCCAAACCGTGGTAGTGACTATAGGAAATTTTGCTAATAGTCATTGAGGTTGTATTTAGCCATGACAAGATTTAGAGCATAGCAATATCTTTGTATTCGGTCACTGAACATTTTTATGGGGCATAACGCTTGGGAGCGTTAAACTGATGCTAACGAATCTATTAAGCCTTGGAATAGAAGGTTAAAAGCTTAAATCAGTTAACTCTGTAACCGATGTATGGTAATGATAGCTGTGTTAGTTCTTTTAAACGTCTTCAACACTTATCTGCAGGTGATCACTGTAATGACTACCTAACTAATCTGTTAACTCTTTGAAATGGCAACTAACTCGTTAAATCTTTGAAAGGGGTTAATACATATGTGTTCATGGATTGGATTATGAGAATAGAGGAATGATTCAAATTAATGGTTATATATATATATATATATATATATATATATATATATATATATATATATATATATATTAGAATTTGCAATTGAATTAATTTGTACATTTATCAAAAAGGGTTAGTATATGCATTAGTAGATGACACCTTATATGTTTGGTATACCATTGTACTTATATAAGTTGTGAGATGGAAAGTATATAGATTGAACATGTTGGAAAAATTAGGGGTAGTTAGGTATCGAATAGTTGAGATAGTTATTGTTGCTTGTGTAACTAGAAATGAATTTTATTATTGCATTCATATAGTTACACATAATAAAAATGAATGTAAATGCTATGGCCATGGACAGCATTGTAGTTAGATGTTTTTATAAGAGTCGCAAACATTGTATGTCATATAGATGCGTTTAGATATGCTTTTAAGACATTGACGTAGTTGATTTTGTAAACAAGCTCGGAAATCGAACATAGTGTAGTTTTGTATCTTATGATTGTATTAGGGTATCAAGTATGAAAAAAGAAAATGTTTTTTTTGTTGTTATGATTTTTGGGTACATTATAGAAAAGCAATTTGGGAAGGGAGCCTACATGTTGATTGGTCTAAGTAAAATGCGATCAAAGTAGTATCTGATGGATCTACAGCCTTGATTGCATACAATAGTGCCTTTCTTTGCACAAGACAACATTGCAATACATCTAGAGACGACATGGCACATGGTGCTTGAGCTAGGTCCTCAACAACATTATAGTTTTGAGCAGCTCACATGTTAGGATTATGCGTTGTTCTACGTAGAATGCCTTTGAGACATCATTCGATGAACATCCTCCATAAAAGGGCACTAATGAGTGGGATGGTCACCTTGGCAAATTTTACAAGGGAACTTGAATTTTCGTTTCTCTTGGGTGACTTCTCCTAGAGGGTTATGGTTTTGTGTTGGTCATGTCCCCGAATTGGAATTTTGATTTTTCTTTTGTTTCTTCATATTTCCTTTTGAGTCTATGGATTGGACATAAGGACTTCAGAATTTTGGGAAGGACTAGTAGGTTGTGGCTTGGCCTAGCTAGCTTTGGGTTGTGAAGTTTGAATAGACATGTTTCCCATTTGTTGGGTAACCTGATCAAGTTGATTAACATAACCAATCACACCATTGACATGAGTTCCCTGGGGTGGCCTAGCTGGATCTGAATCAAGTCTTGCGGCATGGGGTATTAAATAATAAAGATTGCTCGATTGTAAATAAATCAAATCCATTTGTTGGGAACTCTGAATGAGTTGTTCTTTAGTCATGGCTCCTAACATAGCCATATCTTTGGCAAGAGTAGGAAACGATGATTTTACGAACCAGTCTGTTAAGAATTGGTCTGGGATATATGCTTTATCAGCCTTCAATGCCACCTCCACTCATGAATATGATCAGATATATGAGTAAAAGTAGATTTCCTAAGCAAAGTCAGTAGTTATGTACCCATTTCATAGTGGATAGGTAATTGAAAATGTGTCAAGAACACCATAGCTAAAGATGAAAAATATGTGATTGTACTACGAGGCAATTCAATGTACCATTTCATAGCACTTCCCATGAGGGTTTGCTCAAACACAACCTAATACTATCATCAACTAAGGAGTTAGATGAACACCATAAGTGGAATGTCATAACATGGTTAGATGTGTTATCTCCTGGTTTTCCATCAAATTTGGGTATATTTGATGGGAGTTTGGTTGGTATTGTTGGCCACCTGTTCATATGTAGAACATGATCATTCGCCACCCAGGATAAATATGGTAGATTTAGAGTAGCCATAAATGGTGATTTCATAGCTATCATCGCAGAACCTTGTTGCACGGGTGGAGAATGATGGCCCCATGGATTTTCTCCTTGGAATTGAGTGGCATTCCAAGTTGAATTGTCCCCTTATTGAGGTGGGTCCTAAGAAGATTAGGTACTTGTTGGAACTTGAACACTCCATTGCAGAATGGGGTTGATACGTGGATTATCCCCCCCGGCATGGTAACTATTATGGGTATTGGATTTCCCCCAGGCATTGTGCTAGGATAAGTTGGAGGATGACCCCCCATAACATTTATGCCCATATGTGGAGGATAACTCCATGCATTGTCCATGTTCCAAGGTCTAGAACTTCCAATAGGAATATTGAAATTCCATTGTATAGGGTTTCCCCTAGAAGTAGAGTCTGGCCAAATATTTGGGATATCGTCAAGATTTGGAGATCCTCTAGATGTGTGTGTTGTGTGGGATTGACCAACCAAACCATATGGGAAACCCATGTTTGGTAGAGTAGACCCATTAGTTGGTATACCTGTCGATGAAGTAGATGCATTTCCAGGATTGGAACTTGGAAATGTACCAATTGGCACTGAAATACTATTTGGAGTCATGGTAGGTGTGGGTACATTAACATATGGGATTGGTACACTTATGGATGGCATTCTGAAGATGTTCAGGTTATGCAGTGTACTGATTGATGTGGAAGTATCATGACCTCCTATAGCCACTCGAGGTTACATGGGTGTGGACCCATGTTCTCCTGATGAAGACACTAGATCAAATGGTGTGTGTTGCAAGTCTCTCCAACTTTCGAAAAATGAAATGTGACCCATCGGTGACTCACCTACAACAAGTATGACCAAATCTGAGGGATTTGTTAAGTTGGATTTATGTAAGCAACGTTTCTATCCTCTAAAGTTTCAATTTCAAAAGGAGAAAATTCATCAACTAAGTCTGTGTTTGATTCATGATATGATGAGGATTCATCAGATTCAGTTTGATGGTGTACTTCTCCAATAAGATTTTTTATGTCCAAAGGTAGTTATGTTTCTAAGTCACTGTGATGTGATTGTTGTATGCGCCTCTGCAATGTTTATTATGATATGTAAAATACAATAGAACAATCGTAAGGCCAACTAGACTCCACACAAATCAAAAGTTCATCCAACTAAAAATGTCCTAAGAGATTCAACAACATAACCACTTTTCCAACAAACCAAAGTTTAGTGAAAAGACAAATTAGGGGGCCTTCTGAAAGAGTATCTACTGAGGGGTCTAAAGCCTAAAAGATTACAAGATGAAGGTGTGAGAGATAGTTACACTAGTCTTCCATGCAACAATCGCCAGGGGTGCAAGTGCTAGCCTTCAACCAACACCCTCCCAAGGAGTTGAAACAAATATTCTATATATGTATTAGGTACCGTAAGCATTCCCCACTTACAATGACCCATGTGATATCCTAGGAATAGTAACTATGGTTACCACTTCGCAATCGACGACTAGGAGGAACAATCGTAAGTCAAGATAAATCACATAGCTAGATATTTTAACAAAGTGATATCACCTCGAGGACCTATCACTTTACTACAACACTGTCGTGTGATTATATCCCACCAAACAAGCAAAAGGGGGGGTACCACTTTTACTTATCCATCTTGACCTCATGCTTAACACGTGTGTTAGAGGTGCTTTCCCGGAAAGTGATCCTTGATACTAATGGATTTTCACTATTTAATAATTCCTAGTTTTGAAATTTAGTGGCCTTGGAGATATTTACTCTCCAATCTTGATCCAAGGCCCTAACTTAAGATACTGTTGGTTTGTTTTTAGATTAAAACGTTCATTTTTGGTTAAATTTCATTAGTCTCGGAGGGGTGGAATGAAACTGTATGATGTTATATGGCTTGATGGGTGGAACCAATCAATGCATGTATGCTTACAAAATTCACTTTTCTTTCGATGAACACTCTAAGTTATGGAAAAGTAAGAGGTTTATCGATCACTTCCCAGATCATGCAACATGTAAAGTTCCAAAATACAATCAAATTTCCGATTTGAAAAATAAAGTTTCAAAGCGTAAACAACTTCCTACTCTTTCCTTTTTCAATGAATCCTTGTAATCAAATCAAAGTAAGAGACATAGATTCCTATCTATGCATGTAGTACGTGATGTTTGCAAAACATAATCAATAAATGCTTCAATTTGAACAAAAAAGTTTCCAGAAGCAAAGACAAATTTTATACTATCTTCTCTTCCAATGAATTCTCAAACCAATGTAATGTAAGAGAAATTGACTCGTTTGTAAGCATGCAAGATATGGAATTTCAAAATATGATCAACACTTCAATGGAAAAAGAAAGTTTCAAAAGCAAAGACAACTTCCTACTGTTCTCTTTTCCAATGAATTTCTCAAATCAATGCAAGGTAGGGGGGAATTTGATTCTTTTTCATCTCATTCACATGTGACATATCAATCTAAATAAATTGCAACACTTTCCAATGTAAATCTGAAATAAACATCTCCAAAACCGTCTATTGGTTTGGTTGATAAAGAATGTTCAAAAGATAGCAACTCAATACTACTCCATACTAGTTCTTTTAATGCAAAAGCAACCAATTCTAAAAATCCTAAGGAGGATCACACCCGTAATCTGAGTAAATTGAAGATGTAAACATCAATCAACTCAAACAACAACTAATCCAAATCTGAATGTACTTCTTCCAAAAAAAATCTATATGCTCCAATCGGTAAAGAACTTTCTAAAGTGAACAAATGCAAGCCACTCAATACTTGTCATTTTAATCCAAAAACAATTGAAAATAAGAATCTTAAGGAGAAACACACTCTTTATAATTTGAGCAAATTGAAAATAAAAATATCAATCAACTCAAACAACCACCAACCCAAATCTGATTTGGCTTCTTCCAAAGAGTTCCTATATGCCTCAATTGACAAGGAATGTTCGAAAATGGTCAAATGAAAGCCACTTGGTACTAATCCATTTATTCCCAAAACAATTGAAACTAAGATATTTGTAAAAAATTCAGAGACTAAAGCACTCAAAAATATGATGGATGAAAGGATTTTAAAGCTTCAAAACACCCACTGAAAGCAAAACACCAAATTTGAGAAGAGAAATTATAAAAAGAAAGTCTCTTCCCCAGTGGAGTCTCCATTCCGATAGGGAGAGAATCAGTAGCAAAGCTAGAAAGATAGGCTAAGATCTCCTTCCTTTATTAATGGGTTGGTGAATCCCATTATCAGATCTATGAAAAGATTAATTAACAATTATCCAAAGCTAGATCTCTAGTTTCTTCAAGGATTTGAGCTAAGGTAACAAGAGTGAAAAATACCTCTTGTAGTGTGCCGTTTGGGGAAGGATCTTGGAGGAGCCTTTGCTTTCTATTCTTCAATGTTGGTTTCTCTTAGAGTTCTCCATTGTACCTACAAATTCATCCACAATATGTTTTCTCCATCATTATAACAACAAATATCATAATATTCAAAGCAAATAAGATCTAACATTCTACCAATTACTAAACACAAGCATTTGGGGGACAATTGAATCCTTTCATATTAATACTAAGAAAGAATGGAATATTACAACCTCATCAATGAGTTTCTCCCTCCTCATTTGTTCTAAATTCACTCCTTCACTTCCTAAGCATTTGATCACCAATTTTCTTTTTGAGAAAAAGAGCCTCTCACTATTCCTTCAGCATAATTTTGCTTTTCAATCCTTCTCCTCTAATCTTCACCCCAAATGCCTCCTATATAGATTTAGGATTTGGGTGATGAGAGTGAACTTTTCAATATGGGATTGGAATCCCAACTTGATTTCCTCAATTACCCTCTTTTCCACAATTTGGGCATTTGTATGAATAATGGAGCATTCAATGCACAAATCACATATGCCATGTATTTTCCTTCCGCTTTAAGTTTGTCGAGACTTGATATAAGTTTTTGGTAGGCAATTCAATCACTGAAGTTTCCCCTTTTGGGTTGCATGGGTCTTCATTTACACCTATCATTTACGAAAGTCGTGGTGTTGGGCGTGGCCCAAGTTAAGCCAATTTTGGACAAATAAGTTTTGAAGCTGCGAAGTTACAATGCAGCGCAGCGTTGGCAAAGTAGAAGTTACAGTGCCGCGAAGATCTAGTGCTGCGAAGTACCAGTGATGCAGAGATCCAGTGCTGCGGAGTTCCAGCTCCGCGAAGATCCAGCATGGCAAAATTTTGGACGAAAAACAGTACAAGTTCCGGTAAGATCGGTCGATGATATATTTTAGGGAAGATATTTCGAGATTCCCAGGAGGCGAGTAAGGAGTGGTGAAGAAGGAAAGTGATCGGTCGCACGAGCAAAGGCAACACTAAGTGAACCGGGCACATGAAACCATTAGAGAAGGAACAATGGGATGAAAGCGACCCGTCGACATTGTAGTGTCCCCTCCTACCATATCAGCGTGATAGGGAGGATGTGGTGCTCAATCCGGGCAATTAGCCCCAAAACGTTTGAATTAAAAACATTGATGTAAAGAACTGTATCTGTGCATACTATGGGAAAACGACGGTAATCAAATAAATGCTGTTGATCTCTAACACACATTCAAGATTCTATAACAGCCATGAAATAAAGATCTGTGCAGAATTATACAAGATCAGATGGAAATGCATAATCATTTTAATACACAGCTGAAGCAAATTTATTAACAGATCCATGATACATTCAAAATATTCATCAAATGGTAATTGCAATTTTAACACAGGAGAATACTTATCTTATGCAAAAGTAGTCCCACGCGACTGGCTATGCAACTGCAACGTTCCACCCAACCGTAGGCCAGTATGCTCCTCAATCTCTCAGCACCACTGCCACCCCCGAGCTGGGCATGATCTCTACAAGGAACCAGGGAACAGCAGACTCACACATAGCCAAGCATACACCAAGATGAGCCAAGCCAATCTACAATTGGGTTTATCAGGCTACTAGGAGATGGAAAGGAAGAGTTGCTAAGCTAGTGAGCTCCAGCATAGAGCCAGGGATAACCTTGCAAGATCTGTCTAGCTTGGCACCCACAATACCTACACACCCAGCACAAGGAAGTATTCTTTTCACTGCTGTGCAGTCCCTCAAGCCATACCTTCCCTATCTAGTGCTCTCAGGGTATGCATAGAAGAGTAACCAAAGCCCTCTTGATCTTCTTGAGAGGTTGTCTTCCCCACTAGGTTTATCAAGCCACTTCTATCCACTACCACTCCAACACTTCAGCTCACAGGCTCAAACCAAGAACAAGGATGCACATAACAGCAGAACCCCACTTGCTGGGCATGAGGAAAACGTTTTCCACAGTGGAATGCATGAGATGGGGTTTCAACTAACCCAGAAAAAACGTGGGAACCCACAAAAACGAAATGGGAAGTTGGTGGACAACCCAGGAAGCCAAATCCATTTTTTAGAAAAACGTCATTGGACATTCAGGGGCAAAAACGACCTCCCTACAGTCCCCAAAACGTGGCCCTCCCTCTCCCAACTGTTATATCCTGCAAAAACGACTCCCAGGCATGGAAAAATGCAGTATTTAGATGAAAAACGTAAATGGAAGACCCCAGCTAACTCCCCCTGCGTGAATGATCAAAGGTTGCCTGTTCAGAATGGCTTTGGGCACCATTTCGTGGGTGGTTTCTTGCCCAAGGAGACAAAACACGTTTTTCCAAGTTGATGGCTTGCCCATGCACGAAATTGGCTGCCATACTTCCTCATTTCCAAGGCAATAACTGCCCCAACCAATCTTTGGAAGAATTAAATGATTGGGTGCATGAGACAAAATGGGTAGTTGGTGGTTTATGGGTTTCCCCATTGACACGTGGATTAATACCATTGGCTCAAGGTTTGAATAATTTCCCTCCCTTTTCCTTGTAGAGTCATGCCCCATCTCTTTTGTTGCATTGCATAGCCAGTTGTGGGTTTTTCCATTAAAATTCGTATTTACATGGTGTCTTATTTACATTGTGCCCATCTCGCACAAGAACCATGGGCATCTATTTTTAATTGCCGATACATGAAACGCTAAATCAATGGTGGAGCCTTGGCCTTGAGCTCCTCACCATGATTAAATTACAATATTCACATCATGTATGATTTTATACAAAGGGGGTCAAAATGGGGACATTACAGACATGCGCTCGACAGAGGGGCTGAAAGCTATGTGACCATGCACATTCAGAAGATGCCAGAATCCAGAGACAACGCAGAGGGATGGCCACGATGATGAAGTCGCTATCATAGCCTAATAGATTTGGTTAGCGAGGTAACTGCACCATTTTGGGTACCTTAGGGTTTGTTTTGGCCCATATGCATTGTAACAAACGTGACCTGCGGGCACGATCTATAAAAAGGGCATATTTTGTAAGGGAAAGGGTTAATCTTCATTTTGGTTATTGATCAGTTTTCTTGATCCTGTTGAGAGACTATTGTAAAGAGGCTCTGCGGCTGTGTGCACAAAAACCCATTGAAGAGAGAAGAGAGTCTGCAGCTGAGTGCACAGACGAGAACTGTTGAACCTTCCCATTTATAATAAACAAGAGTTCCTGTGGATGTAGCTCCCATACTGGGGGTGAACCACGTTAAATCACTGTGTTGTGTGATTGAACGTATATTTGATTTTGTTGAATGGTTAAGTTCTTGCTTATGAGTAAATGTATCTTCGCTTTTGTATGTATTCTCCATAAGAACGAACGATGGGACTAATATGTTAAGTGTTGAACATGTATGCATAAATGTTGAATGTGCAAGTATTTTTGAGTAAGATGAATGCATGAGTATTGGGTAGCCACTAAGTCAGCGCAATCTCTATAAGTGTAATTCCCTCGAAGCGCAACACAAGAGGTGCACAATTGCATTGTAGCTCATCGAATCGCATAAGTCACAAGGTATATAGTCTAATATGCTTGTTGAATGCCTAAGCTTACACTAAGTGAAGTCTGTCGAAGTTGTAATGATGGTTAAAGAGGTAGCATAGTCTTCAGTTGTGTTGTCCTACCGTCAAGTAGATGTTCTGAGCCGTGTAGTCCTTGTGCGCATTATCGTATAAGTAACAACCGCGAAGTAGGCGAACTTCGCGCAGTCTCCCATTCTGTCGAACCGCGCATCACCTGGTTGTGGAAACCTGATTCCGTAACCTCCACATAACTTTGCCTCGGGTGAGACCTCAGTCTGTTCGTAGACTGTTGCCGAAAGGGTCGATGAAAAGGGGGTTTTGTTGGTTCCTTGAACCGCACAGAACCTGGGTCTATCTTGAAAAGTTAAAGAACAGTATACGAGCCAACAAGTGGTTAGATTAAGAGATTATGTTTCTTTCCGTGGCTTATCTCTGTCTTCATGTTGTGAGCGAATATTAGATCATGATTTTGGCCCACACTATTGTGGGTGTTAAATTGTGTGTTAACATCATGTCATCCTCCATCAACCTCCATGTAACCCCACTCTATCATGTGGCTCCCTTTTCCTTTATTTCCCTTGCACGATTCCCGAGAATGATGTAACTGGCGAGGTCACACATGGACGTGTGTCAAACTATTGTTAATTTTGGGAGCGAATGCCTCCCTTAACCTTCATGCACTTTACCTCCCAAACTGATTATTCATTATTAATCATGGACGATCCCTCACCATCTGATATTTTGGAGGCTCAACCTAGAGTTAAGTCTCAATCACTTTAGCTCCCAAATTCCTCCACAACAATTGACTTGGGCCATCTCTCCACTGTCAAACCAAGTTGACGATCACTTCAAGATTTTGACAAGTGCTTTCTAATACCACTTCCTGACTTTTGAAACCACTTACCGAATTTTACAAACCACTTATGGCCTTGCCCAAAAACCATCCTTTGTATTTTTCGACCATGGTGCCTACTAGACATGTGGCAACTTCTTGTTCATTTAAGGAGTGAGAACATCCATTATCCATCTATCACCTTGCATCCTAAAACGAATGTGGATTATAGACCATGAGTGATTCACCATTGTTGGATATTTCATAGGATCAACCCACAATTAACCTCTGATTACTTTTGCACCCAAAATCGTCCATAGTTGTAGATCTACGTCGCTTCTCCATCATTAGATTAACAATCACTTATGAACTTACTTAAGTGGTTTTTGATACCACTACTATGACTTCCAAAACCATTTATTTCCTTCAAAAACCACCTTATGAGTTCAACCACTCTATCATAGTTTTATCCATTGCACATTTGCTCGACGACAATTGTTTTGAGTCCATTTTCAAGCATTATGCACCTTGTCATCAACATAAATTGGCAGTTTGATGAATTTGGGGACATGATTAATGATCCCACCCTTATTAGCGGTAATTTTGATTGCAATAACAACCAAATGAACTATCGTTACAACAATTTTCCCATTTTCCACAAAACTGCGCTTCTAAAATACCATGATTTTAAAACCATATTTCAATGTCCATTTACTATTATCAATTTCATGTTATTGATTACTTGACCATTAACAAACAAATGACTTGTACATTTCATTTTTTTCAAATTTTCCTCATTGAGGCATTTTGTCAAACATATAATTTGCAAACTATATTTATGTCAAGTGTTGGACATGCAACTATTTTTCGTATGGACATTGATTCCTACCCAACAACCCTAGTGTTGCAATCTAGAGCTCTGATACCACTCTATAACATACCCAACCACCTCAGTAACACTATTTAAGTGATGGGATACTCCAATTTTCTTATAAACCTCTAAATTTTGATTCATTATTCCAAATTCCATGGATCTGTTATGCAGGTTTTTACAGTGGAAGTAACTCCTTATTCACAGTTTATTTAAATTACACATTCTATAGTAGGCATGCATTCCTATAATGAATCCATACATAGTATGTCCAGTAAATCCATGCACACATACATTTTCATAAGCAACAAATTAAATAAATTCATAAAAAACTATAACCATTTAATTCAAAGCATATTTGGTACTTATAATTATAAATTTTCTCCAACTAGCTACAAGTGAAGGGCATTCCTCCTAGCTGTAGGCACTCTGTCAAGCCTACTCTTTCTTTAGTAGATTCCACACCCGATATGGGGCTATCAATCCACAAGGGTGAGTTCCCAATTCTTTTATTCAAACACAATCACACTACCCAAAGGTGTAGAAACCCCCTCCACAGTTGTACACACCCCTGCACTCATTCCCCATCAGCCTGCACAACACAAGGGATGTCACCCCCTGATTTGATCACCTGTCCTCACATAAGAAAAAAAATGGGTCACTAAGATGTTGGGTTATGGTTATGAAATCATATATAAGAAGGGTCACGCCAATGTGGTGGCATATCCTTTGTCTAGGCAATTTTAAGAGGAGGGTTCACTTTTCGTCTTATCTTTACCAGTCTTAGGATGGTTCGACAAAGCACAAAAATAACGGTTGGACCAGGACATAGTTAGACACCTCAAAGGCTACAATACGACCTAAACCCTTTTCTTAGGTTTACATTGAACCAAAATATTTTTAGGTATACGGACTTCATCTTTCTCACCTTGGATTTTACCTTGGAACCATGAATCTTAGAGAAATTACATTCATCAACCACAACAGGCAACTCATGATTTCATAAAATTTATCAATGAAATTTAAGTGATATTTCTTCTAGGAAGGAATGAAACAAGATATCCACAACTTTGTTGCAACCTACAATAGTTTCCAATGACATAAGGGCAAAATCGTGTGAAGTCACCAAGTGTTTTGCTGCCACTCCCCATTCCCAACCACACATGGACAAACATCTCTATGGGTTTCATTCTGGGGCTTCCTAATAAAACTATCATTATGGTGGTAGCCATTCATCCAACCAAATACACCCACTTATGTGCCTTACGACCAAATTTTACACTGTCACTGGTGGCACAAGTCTTTATGGGTCAAATTTTCAAGCTCCATAGCATGCCCACTTCTATTGCCTCTAATCGTGACCCCACTTTTACCATCAAGTTTTGGCAGGAGTTGCGGGCACTTTGTTGAATCTCAACACATCATATCACCTCCAAACAGATGGTTAAACATAACCAGTCTATAAATGCTTGGAAACCTACCTGCGATGCTTTGCATCGAACATGCCACACCACTGGGCCTAATGGCTCCCTATGGTTGAATGGTGATATTGTTGGGTGTGGAGCCTGATTTTTATTTCAGGCGTGTTTGTATTCCCAGTTGACGAACTTAAGGGAGGTCTGGGGCCTCGTTGAGGCCCCCATGAAAATTTTTTGGGCCTGTTTTTGTACATTTTTCGGCCATTCAAATGTGGCGAAATTGCCTTATAAAATGTTTTAATTTCGTGGTCAATCTGAAGGCAAACCTCTTTTGTATGAGGAATTGTATTACAATTGTGTATTGTATTGTGAAAGAAGAGACTGTGTGAGAGAGCGAAGAGCAAGTTGCAGAGGATGTGCTGCAGGTTATATCCCCTCATTTTGCTGGACGGTTTAATAGAAGGGACTGACAATTTCTGTGTGGGCGTAGCCCATATTGGGTGAACCACGTTATATTGGTGTCTCTCTTGTATTGTGTTTATGTGTTTTATTTTTGCATCTTGTTTTATGTTATTGTTCCGCGATCTTGTTTTCGCATAGGTATAATACCATTTATCATGGCTCTACAAAGATGACACCATATGAAGTAGTGTATTTCCCAAAACCCTTAAAATGATTTGCTATATACTAGGTAACTCTTGGTTTCAAGTAGTGGACAACACACTTCACACTGGAGCAAACATTCTCCACATCATTAAAGAAAATCTAGTTCTACCTCAAAACATAATGAAACAATGGGTTAATCAACATCGCTCTGAGTGCTCCTTTGAAGTTGGGGATTAGGTGTTTCTTTGACTCCAACCTATAAATAGATATCCCTCGAGGCCCATGTCCATTAGAAGCTCACTTCGAAGTTATATGGACCCTACACCATCCTCCAGGGCATTGGATAGGTGGTCTACAAGTTGACTTTGCTAAACCACTCCAAGATTCACCTAGTCTTCCATGTCTCTTGCCTCAAAAAAGTGGTAGGGTCTAATTGTAAAGTGTAGGCCAACTTACAAGAACTGGATGAGGAAGGCTCCATTTGGCTTTAGCCGACTGCAATCTTGGATTCTAGGGTATGACATTTGTGAAGGCACACAATCAAATAATTTTTTTTATCCAGTGGAAGGATATGATGCTAGAAGATGCCACTTGGGAACCAACCAACATTTTATAGCAATTTCCATACCTTAAACATTGAGGACAATGCTGCTTTTGAAGGGGGAGGGCATGTTAGAGTCATACCCTAACTCGCCTCACTCTAGGAGTTAGTCACACATTTTAAAAGGCCATATCTTTGAAATAAGACCTAGTAAGTTAGTGTTCGGCAATCAATGTAAAAATGGTCTCTTTATTAATTAATACCCACTAGGAAGTTGTATTTGTTGATTATTTGACCATGTCAAGTGTTTATGGTTTTGGATATGAGAAGCCTATTTAAAGAGATACAAGGCTATAAAGAGTTTTGTTGAGAATTATTGTAACAGAGCTCTTCTCAACTGAAAGGTTGCCTTACCTCAAGATGACTGTGAACAATGCTCCCATAAGTCATTTTCTGCAATCTTTATCTTTTGATTGTCAAATGTTTCTTTTTATACTCCATAAATTCTAGTTTATTGCATCTTAACATTTGTATATCCTATGTTTTTTCAAGTTACAAGGCAAAAAGAATGCCACAAATGTGGAGTGCCATGTGCATGTAGATGCCTTAGGAATAACATTGAGAGTTTTCCTTGTGCAATCATGTGAAGGTAATATCAACTATCCCATCTATTTTCCAAGAAAGAAACTTTCACAGGCTAAGCACAACTATAGCACCACTAAAAGGGAAGGATTGGCTATGGTGTATGAATTATGAAAGTTTCACGGCTACCTTTTGGAAGGACATTTTAGTTTTAACACTAATCATTCTACTCTAAAGTATCTAGTAATTAACCCTATTTTGGAAGGACACATTTTTAGGTGGCTATTATTATTCCAGTAATTCTCCTTTGAAGTTGTGTTTAAACACAGGAAGCATAGCGCAGGACCATATCACCTTTCTTGGTTGGAACTAGGAGAATCATGTGGTACTATAAACATCCAGCTTCCAGATGTAGACTTGTTCAAAGTAGATGTTGTCCCTAATTACTTAGCTTAGGTTTGCTTGTTCCTTACCACTGGTGTTTCTTAGAAGACTATTCTACAATTCAAAATCCTTACCTAGCTGTCATAGTGTGGACTATCCATTGATTGTAGGACAGTTGTGCAATTTATGCATTGATGGAATTCTTTGACAATGCACGTTGGACCATGAATGAAATGATATTCTATGGGAATGCCATCAAGGAATTGTGAGGGGGCATGTTGCTAGCAAAGTAACAACCATAAAAGTATTACAAGATGGGATACGGTGGTCAACAATTTTCAAATATTTGAAAGAATATGTTTAGGGCTTGTAATGTTTGCTAGTGGGTAGGTAAGCCTTGTAGAATAACTGAGCTACCTTTGCATCTAGTTTGATATTTGCAACCATTTGAAAAATGGGTTGTTGATTTCACTAGACTAATCAACCCTCTTACTCACCATTCTAAAGCCTGGTACATCACCACTAAAATAGATTACCTTACCAAGTGGGACAAAGCTTCACTTGTTAAGGACTATTCTATGGACACCACAACTAGGTTCATCTTTGAAACATTATCACAAGGTTTAAATTTCCTATAAATTTGACAATTGATCAACGTATGCATTTTTTGAGTAACACTTTCACAACCTTGCATGGGAAAATCCTTATTCAACATCACAAATGTAGTCCCTACCACCCTAAGGAGAATGGAACAGTGGTAGCATTCAATAAACTATTGGAGATAGGATTGACCGAATTATGTCATGTAAATACAAATGATTGAGATGAGAGGGTTCCTATAGTTTTATGGGAATGAGAGAGCACTACTAAGGGATTGCACAAGTATACATCCTTTCAACTAGTATATAATCAAGAAGCTATTTATATTGCAAAGTTTGTCATACCTAGCCCCTGAATTTCCCATGCCACTTTTATAACTTATGATGGATTAGTAGAGGAAAGTCTAGTACAATTAATGCAAATGGAAGAATCTAGGTTTTAGTTGACTTTCATCAGATCGTGGAGAAGGTTAGACATAAAGTATGGAATGATAACCACATAAGGACTAAGGATTTTTCTAATGGAGGACTAGTTCTATTACTTGATAGCAAGTATTTGAAGAAGCCACAAAATATTAAACTCCATTGGATGAGACCTTTTGTAGTTGCATAAATCCATGATTCAAGTGCAATTCAAGCGACTCAATTGGGTGGCATTCTTAGACTTAGATGGGTGAATGAAACTTGCCTAAATCCCTATGTCTTTGCCCCATGCATATGTTCTCATGCACTCCTATGGAAGGGAGAAGGGTAGGATATGATTTATTTTTGGTTTTGGTTTCAGGTTGTTTAGTATTGCAAAACTGTATAAGTCTATTTGGCCATGTTGTGATTCAATAAATACTAGCATGTTAAGAATTCCAATGATAGGTGTTAATGTGTTTTGAATTTTATGTGGTTGGTTATTTGATTTTAGTCTTAGTAAAGCATGCGGTCATAGGAACCTACATATCTTGTTTCATTGATTTGTGTACCAAATAAAAATCGCATCCATGGGAGATGTCTCTAATAGTAAGAAATATTCGTGAGATTAGAAGAAGTCATTTGGATTGAATTTTGTGACCCCCGAGTAAAGGTATTATATGACTTATATGGGAAGATTGAACACACTAGGTTGGTAAACCATGATTTCATAGATGGGGATATTTTTCTAGATATGAAGCTCGAAGTTTATCTAGATATTTTTTTGTTGGAGTTTAGACAGATTGCCACTATTTGAAACCTAATTTGAACCATTACACTCCTCTACCCTCAATGTGTTGCTCCATATCCAAGTATTTGTTAATATAGGTGGCGTGATGAAGTGAATCAAGTACTTAATCAACAAGGTACATGGGAATACTCTTTGGCTAGACAAGGCATACCTTATTCATGTTTAATACATTCATGCATTGACCGACCTGTCTATGGATGGGGGAGACATATCTCATGCACTTAAGGACATGAGCAAGCATGGAAGAAAAAAAAGTAACCTAGCTTATATGAACAATATGTCACTAAGAGAGGGGTCTTAGCACCATTATCTCTTTAATTAACAACCCTCGGGTCCACCTTTCATGCCAACTGATTGTGGGATACAAAATGTGCAAATGTACTAGGGTTAAGTGCACCTTGGATGCAGTCTCTATGGCTAAATTATATGGACAGGGTGTTAAGATTAATTGGTGCAAATGCTTACTGGATGAACTTCTTCAAGCTCCTTCTAATGCATCAGCCTCATACTGCATCTTCGAGTACCTGCTTGTTGCCTTTTCTATGTGGAAACGATGACCCCTGTTAGATTGAGAACTTTACCCAATATTAAACACGACCATTAAACGACCATTATTACCTTTTAGTATAACTCATGGAAGAGCCATTAGTATTAAAATAATATGACATTCAACGATGTTTCCTTTCTCAATGGTATGATCACATGATTTCAACCACCAATTATATTTTCCCGATCCCACAAGCATTGTTGCATGCGCACGTGGGAAAAATTTAGTTTGGTATAAATCAAGATAACAATTTTGTGCGAGTGAGGGTGGCCGATCGCAACAAGTTTTCAGTGGCGACCTTGTCATACTATTTAATTGAATCCACCTTTGATAAGGAGGTTTCTTCATGGATAGGGGATAAGAAGTAAAAAACTTTTTCTTTAGATATGGTTAAGCCACATTTCTATGAGGCTCGGTAGTATAAAATAATACGCATTTGAGTCAACTTCCATCTTATACTACTATACCTCATGGAAATGTTTCTTAACCTTATTAAAAATCTAATTTAGACTAGGAATAAGTCAAAATTTATTGAAATAGAGGTTAACTCAAAAGCCTTACCTAGTTGTCAGAGTTGTGGGATATCAATTGATTGTAGGACAGTTGTGCAAGTTATGCAAAGATGGAAATCTTTGAAAGTGCACATTGAACCCGTTGGTGTCATTTTTTACCCAACTAACAATAGCTACAGAGACAGATTCATAGTCCTGGTTCAAGATTGCTAGTTGAGTTGACTTATATAAGTCCGAATGCTAGCATTGGTGGCAATCTGATTCAAGAGAGTGGGTTTATCCTGGTGCAATAGTTAACATGCATATTTTGATGATCATGATTACCTAGGATATATATCGATGGCCCAGCTTCATTCAGGCTCATCAACATGCTCAAGTCTTAATTTCATAGGCACACGTGGCGTTAGTAGAGAAGTTCAGGGTCATGAAAATGGTTAATAAAATCCACCCCTTCGTTGTCAAGTCTCACACAGATTGGGTGCTGGTTGAAGAAATGTTGAAGAATTTGAATTTGACTTAGGGATTTCGATGGAATTATGACCCTAAGGGGTTAATTTCTAAGAAGAGGAAAAATATAAGGTTAGATAAATACATTCATCAACCGCTTGAAACACTGGACAAGATTACCAACCTCGAAAGTTGGGAAGAAGTCAAAAGTATTCTTATGTCGGAGCAATAGAAGAAATACCAAGTGGCACCAACTCCAGCTAAAACAGATGCAAAGTTAAAAAGAACTCAAACATAAAGCATCTCTGACACAGAGATGGCATATTTGCAGCATGAAAAGCATGAAACAAAAAAGCCGAGGATTGAACCTCAATCATCCATAGAGGTTTTTCAATCACAAGAAGGCATTATATCATAGTAATCTTCTCAACCACCAATATTAATTGAGAAGTTTCCAATGGAAAAAAAGACAAAGGGAGCAGATTCATCTTCTCAAACTATTTCTCCTGCATCTGGATTAGAAAGAGTGTTCTCATCTATTAGGGCTGAGAGTGCACAATTGAAAAAATACATGTTTCCCAGATCTTAGTTCACTGCACTTGGGTAGTCTACGTTATTATCTGCTATGGACCTTAAACAATGCACTTTTAAAATGGCAGTGTTAGAGCCTACTGTTATTGGGAAGAAGCTCACTCCATAACAATATAGATCCACCCAAATGACTTTCAAAGTGGACAATTTCAGTTCACTAGATAGATTCCAATTGCATAGACATACCGAAGACATGCTATCAAGATATGTCTTGAAATCAACTATGAACATTAATAAGCTTCAGAGTATTGTAAAAAGACTGGAGAAACAACTCAAAGATGAAAAGGTGGATAATAAATCCAAGTTGTTAAGGATTTCAGAATTGGAAAACAAAGTAGTTGAAAAAGGGTTAGACACCCTTAACCCTGCCCATGCTCAAGGATTATTAAAGGAAAAGGACAAGGAGATTCAGGCGCTAAAACAAAGATTAAAAATGTCAGTGACTGAACATGTCCAAATGCTAGAGCTAGTAGCAACTTAGGAGGATGTTAGTTTTTTCAGCATTTAATTCAATCTGATCTAGGATCTTAACTGAGAGAACAACACGTGCAGGATATCAAACATAAGAGACAAGAGACACAAAGCATTGCACTGGGGAAAACCAAGAAGGTGAAAAACCCCGCAACTTCCTCAGAGATAGAATAAGCACCAATACAAAGATCACAAAGATCAAACCCCAAGATAAGAGATAGTCTCCTAGAAGCTGCTCCTCCTCCACTTATGCGCACTCCTCCTCTCTCTCACTAATGCGAAGTGAGTGAGTGAGTGAATGAACAAATGAGAGAGTCACACTCTGTTAGGAACCCATGTCAACCCTTCTATTTACTTTGTTACTATATTGTTGTTGGACGCATATGCTTTGTAAGTCGTCCTGTAGTATTTGTTGATCGATAGTTTGTATTATTGTTGTTGGACGCATATGCTTTGTAAGTCGTCCCGTAGTAATTGTTGATCCATAGTTTGTATTGGCCCATGGTTTGTATTGATACATGGTATTGGCACCTAGACTTAGTATATAAGTTTGTGTTGAGACCAATGAAGGTACCGTGAAGTTAGTTGTATTGAGCTTGCTCAAAGGAGGTTGCCCCCTCGAAGTGGCCTGCGATCAATAAAAGCGATTATGAGTTCTGTTATTTCTGCTATCTCGTGTATTTTCATTAATTAATTGTTGCAGGTTCTTCACATTTGGTATCAGAGCACTTTCTTGGGCTCGTTGGGTGGAATTTTTGCCAATTTTTTTTTTTCGGATCTGGGAATAATCCCTATCCGCTTAACTGTGGGAAGTACTTGGGCATAAGCCCTAAAACTCATAGTGAGGAGTACCACAGGAACCCCAAAGTAGCTGGCCCATTGAGAGGACCTGCCAGCGAAAAGGGCAATGACCCCTACGTGATTGACTAGTTCCCACCCGTGAGGTAAATCGAGAGCTGTCGTTTGTGGCAAAGCGGTTATCAGTTTTACTTGAGCCGTGGAGTGAGGGGTACTGCCTCAATACGCAAGCCGTCAAACAACATTGGTGGCCGAGTGCAATCCCTGAATTGTTAGGAAGCCGAACATACCTAGGGTCCATATCTATTTTCAGTTGAACTGTTGTCGATCCATTCCGAGCCATTTCAGATCTAGCTGTTTCAGATCCATTCTGACAACCATTCCAAATCCAGCCATTTCAGATCCAACCGTTTTCGATCCATTTGGCGCTGTTTTAGATCCATCTGTTGCCGATCACTCCGTTTCCCTTGAAACTTCCCTGACACCCCTGTAATCCCATTCTGCATCTTTCATTCCTGAGGACCCTATTCCAAATTCCACTTCCCAAAGCCAGAAATCCCACATTTGTCTATTTTTAGTCTCTTTGACAAATTTTCCCATTCTTTCACCCCACTTCTGAAATCCTCATTTTCTGCTTCCCTGTCCATTCGAAAGTGTCCAAAACCTCGTCAAACCCCAATTACCCATTAGATTTTTTCCCAAATCCAAATTTCCCTTTACTAAGTAAGGTTTTGTTTATATTTTTCTACCCATTCCCCCCCTTGCAAAAAAAAAAAAACTCCTGGTTATGGTTGTCACCCTCGCAGGAGCAAAAACCATGGAGGAAGCACTTGCAGCCATCCAAACCAAACTCCAGGATCTGGATGAAAAATTTCTCGGCCTCCATCTTGAGCATTCATCCATGAACAACAAACGACAGTTTGAGTCTTCATCAGACAATGGGTTCTCTTCTTCCAACAATTTGCGTGGTCGGAAGCTTGATTTTCCTCGCTTCAATGGTACTGATCCGACTGGATGGATATGTTGTGCATAATAGTATTTCACTTTGCATAATACTTTTGATGTCACCAAAGTTCCACTTGCATCATTTCATTTGGAATAGGAAGCTCTTCAATGGTACCGTTGGTACATCAAGGCTCATGAAGAGCCAAAATGGCCATATTTTTTCCAGCTCCTTTTGCAACGATTTGGTCCTAGTACTTTTGATGACTTCACAGGAGCCCTCACTAAACTTCACCAAATTGACACTGTGAGAGAGTATCGGACAGAATTTGAGAAACTCGCCAATCACACAGAAGGATTGTCTGATGAATTCTACAGGAGTTGTTTTATCAGTGGTCTTAAGGATGAAATCCGCTCAGAGGTTAAAATTTTTTGTCCCAACACAATGATGGAAGCCCTAGGGTTGGCTAAGTTGGCAGAAGACAAGATTGCAGCCCAACAACGCTCCAAACCCACTTCTGTCCCCTTCCAAAATATGGGTTCTCAACGACCTCCCATCCCGCCAGCTCCTCGACCAACTCCTATCAAGCATTTGCCTGAAACAGAGATGCAGGCATGCAGAGAAAAAGGCCTTTGTTATAATTGTGATGAGAAATTCACTCAGGGACATAGATGTGTTTAGCAAAAGCTCTATCTCTTGGATGTGGATTCTCCACCTGCCTCTAAAATTGGTGAATAAGCTCCAGATACAATGGATGATCAGGTCGACATTCAAGAGCCGCCTATTGACCCCCCATCTCAGGACGACCATCCAGAGATATCTCTCCATGCTTTATCCGACGTCACCACCCGCCAAACAATGTGGGTCATGGGTTACTTCAAGAAGCTTCCTCTTACAATACTCATTGATTCTGGTAGCACTCATAACTTCACTGACCCCCGGATCGCCAAACAAGCTGATTGTTTTGTCCAACCTTGCTCCAAATTTGAAGTCATGGTTGCCAATGGGGGCACCTTACCTTGCAAGGGAAAGTGTCATAATGTGTGTATCTCTCTGGAAGATTATAACCTGCGCTCTGACATGTTTGCCTTGTCCTTAGGCGGATGTGATGTGGTTTTAGGCGTTCAATGGTTACGCACACTTGGGACCCATCTTATGGGATTTTACTGAACTTTGGATGCAGTTTTCAGTCAATGGGACACAACACAAATTTATGGGCTTACAACCAGGGTCTCTCCGCATCATCAATTCACATCGTGTGGAAAAGATCCTTAATAAGAATTCACATGGTGTCATCGCTCAACTCCATTCCATTCAGATGCACCCATTAATGGTCTCCATTGCTTCCTTGGATAGATCTGCAGGTGTCTTTGTTGCACCAGTGGGCTTGCCGCCTTCAAGAGACCTTTCCGGTAAGCATTTAGCCGCATCTACATCTCAACAGGACATGATGGTTATTTTCCATGCAGTACCAAAGTGGCAGCCATCCCTATTAGGGAATTATTTCTACATCAAAACTGATCTCCATAGTCTGGAAAATTTCTTGGAACAACGGGTCTCCTCCCCAGCACACCTGAAATGGGTTATCCAACTCATGGGTTATGACTATGCGATCACTTACAAGAAGGGTAAGGACAATATGGTGGCAGATTCTCCTTCTCACACATTTGATGACCCAGTTTCTCTTACAACTATTTCTCTGCTTGTTCCAAATTGGTTGCAATCTGTTCAACAGGGCTATCTCTTCTATGAACTCCATGCTTCTTCATCGGCAGGGCACTCTGGGTTCCTCAAAACGTATGACCGGGAACAATGTAACTTCTTTTAGCAGGGACTGAAAATGACAATTCAACAGATGGTGGTTGACTATGATACTTGCCAGGTCAACAAGGGTGAAACGACACTCCTTTCGGGACTACTCGAACCCTTGCCCATCCCTACACAGATTTGGACACCTATTTCTATGGATTTCCTAGAAGCGCTCGAGTGGTACAATACCACGTCTAAAAGGACACCATATGAAGCAATCTATGGACAGGCACCGCCATTTCTTCTTCCATACACCCTCAGCGGCTCCCCAGTTCAGGCAATTGACTCGGTTCTTCGAAACCGCGATTAGATTCTTCTCATTCTGCAAGACAATCTTCACATGGCAAGAATTCGACTGAAACAACAAGCCGATCAACATGGTTCAGAGCGCACTTTTCATGCAGTTGATATGGTTCTTCTTTGTCTACAGCCTTCCAAGCAATCCTCTTGAAACTCAAAATGTGTTAGTGGCCCGGAATGCAATCCGAGGATGCTACAGGGGAACCACTCCTTCAGATTCTGCATCAATTTCCACATCTAAACCTTTGAGGACAAAGCTTTTTCTAAGGGAGAGGGGATGTTAGGAACCCATGTCAACCCTTCTATTTACTTTGTTAGTATATTGTTGTTGGATGCATATGCTTTGTAAGTCGTCCCGGAGTATTTGTTGATCCATAGTTTGTATTATTGTTGTTGGACGCATATGCTTTGTAAGTCGTCCCGTAGTAATTGTTGATCCATAGTTTGTATTGGCCCATGGTTTGTATTGACACATGGTATTGACCCATGGTATTGGTGCCTAGACTTAGTATATAAGTTTGTGTTGAGACCAATGAAGGTACAGTGAAGTTATTTGTATTGAGCTTGCTCAAAGGCGGTTGCCCCCTCGAAGTGGTCTGCGACCAATAAAAGCGATTCTGAGTTCTGTTATTTTTGCTATCTCGTGTATTTTCATTATTTAATTGTTGCAGGTTCTTCACACACTCTCTATTTATACTTTACTTTGACTTGCCTTTTACTCTAACTGGGCCGACCTCGATTAGGAGAGTCTAATAACCCATTACCACTTGTCACGGGGCCGACCGCACTAGGGTGGTCTAATAACCCTTTAACCCACACTGGGCCAACCCCTCTAAGGTGGTCTAAGCCCATCAAATATAAGTTGTGACACTTACAATAATACTTGTGACACTTGCAAATACAAATGACGACACTTCTAATTGGAGGAATA
The DNA here is from genome assembly GCA_027924585.1 of Larix kaempferi. NCBI lineage: Eukaryota > Viridiplantae > Streptophyta > Pinopsida > Pinales > Pinaceae > Larix > Larix kaempferi. The sequence continues at coordinate 133,863 of BSBM01000600.1, forward strand.
ATACATCTCCATCAGGAATACAATAAAGTACAAATGTAATACATAGGAGAATATCTCCCAGAGTTACAAATACATCAATACTCCCTCTTAACTAGGAAGGTATTCTCTCGACATAGACATCAATACATATAGGCACAAGTCTTCACTACTAGAACTGGATTATCATCACTGGATCACTGGAGTATCATCGCCACTGCTGTTGTACTGGTTATCTCGATCACTTGTGCTATCTCTCAATTCTTCTCGTCATAGGAAGTTCTACAGAGCCAACCCTTTTTCATGTTGGTTGTAGGCCTAGCCTCCTATAGGTCTTCATCACATCTGGCCATCCTGTGGAATCCTCAGGGATGATTACGTACGTAAACAAAACCTCGAAAGAGCATCCCAGAACTTTTACGAGCTTACTGCTCAACCTATCGGATCTCCCAGGATCTTTTACATGTGAGCACCACAAAACCTCGAAAGAGCATCCTAGGACTTTTACGAGCACACAACTCAACCTATCGGATCTCCCAATATCTTTTACATGTGGTCAAGCAAAACCTTAAAAGAGTGTCTTGCAACCTGCAAGATCTCTAAAGAGTATCCCAGGACTTTTACAAGCACACAACTCAACCTATCGGATCTCCAAGACTGATTACATGCCTTATGTAGAAAAACCTCGAAAGAGCATCCCAGGACTTTTACGAGCACGCAAATCAACCTACCAGATCTCCCAGGATCTTTTCTATGCTACCTGTAGCAAAACATCGAAAGAGCATCCCAGGACTTTTACGAGCACACAGCTCAACCTACAGGATCTCCCAGGATCTTTTCTATGCTACTTGCACAACCTGTCCATGGCCATGGAGTATCGACCTGATAATCATGATCCACCTGATCATCCTCACACGGATCATCCTCCCGATGCTCATGATCGTACTGATCATCATCATACAATACATCATCCTGATGTACAACATCTGGAGCATCGACCTGATGCTCATCACATATGATTGTCTTGATCATCATCATACAATACATCATCCCAATGTACAACATCTGGAGCATCGACCTGATGTTCACCACACATGATTGTCCTAATCATCATCATCTCATGATCATCCTCATCAGATCATCTCATCGTCCAGGGAGCACAACCCATATGCACATCATACAACACTTACACCACCGACATGGGAGAACACATCTACCACCATTCGGGGAAGGCTCCAGCCCTTACTTTTTCACCATGGGAGAACACATCTACCACCATGTGAAAAATGGCTTCAGCCCTTACATCTACACCATGTGAGAATGGCTCCAGCCCTTACATCTACACCATGGGAGAACACATCTACCACCATGTGAGAATGGCTCAGCAATTACATCATGACCATGGGAGAACACATCTACAACCATGTCAGAAAAGCTCGGCAATTACATCACAACCATGGGAGAACACATCTACAACCATGTCAGAAAATCCCATGTGCATCTGCGTCTTCCGGACTCATCACTTCCCCTTGGAAGGAAACTCGATCTGAAGTACACCAAGCCTCTTTCTGAAGTACTCGAACTTCACTCTGGTTAGTGGTTTGGTCAACACATCTACAATCTGCTCATCCGTCGCAACATACAGGAGCTTCACTGCTCCTGTCTGCACCATATCCCTGATATAGTGATATTTGATCTCGATATGCTTCGACTTGTCATGGAACATTGGGTTCGCTGACAACTTCACACAACTCTGGTTGTCACAATAGATACAAGTAGCATCCAACTGGAGATCAAATACATCGGACAATAGCTTCCTTAGCCATACTGCCTCACAACTAGTCGAACAAGCTGCGACATACTCTGCTTCGACTGTACTTAGTGCTACGCAGGATTGCTTCCTGCTAAACCAAGAGATCACACCTGATCCCATACTGAAGCAGCACCCCGAAGTGCTCTTCCTATCTGCAGCACTGCCTGCCCAATCTGAATCAACATAACCCTCCAGGTTAAACTTTTGATTCGCATCATACTTGAGCCCATTATCAACCGTACCCTTCAGGTACCTCAGAATATGCTTTACAACAATCAGGTGAACATGTCTAGGATCCATCAGGAACTAGCTCAATGTGTTCACCGCAAAGCAAATATCTGGTCTTGTGTTCGTCATGTACATCAAGGACCCAATCTTCTGACGATGCATTGTGGCATCAACCAACTCTGATGAAGCATCACTCAATAGCTTCAGGTTCGATGCCATAGGTGTGTCCATGGCCTTGCAGTCCATCATCCCGAACCGCTTCAGGATCTCTACTGCATACTTCCCTTGTCCAAGGAAGATTCCATCTGTACTCTGCTACACCTCCATACCTAGAAAGTAATGCATCATACCCAAGTACTTCATCTCGAACTCGGCAACAAGCTTCCTCTTCGTGTCGGCAATCAACCTATCCTCACCTGTCACAAACAGGTCATCCACATACAGTAGGAGTATCACTGGATTGCCTTCCTCAACCTTGTAGTAAAGGTTGGAATCCGCTTTACTCTTGGTAAAGCCCAAACTGGACAGGAAGCTGTCTATCCTTCCGTACCATGTCCTGGGTGATTGCTTCAAGCCATACAAGGATTTCTTCAATCTGCACACATATGACTCCCTGTCATGTGTCTCAAAACCAAGTGGCTGCTCCACATACACTTCCTCTTCGACTACACCATTCAAGAAAGCTGTCTTGACATCCATCTGGTGTATCTTCCACTTCATTACTGCAGCCAGAGAAAGTACTGTTCTGATGGAAGTGTATCTGGCTATAGGTGCAAAAGTCTCTTCATAATCTATCCCTTCTTTCTGGGAGTAGCCACGAGCCACAAACCTTTCCTTGTATTTCTCTATGCTGCCATCCGCAACATGCTTGATCTTGTAGATCTACTTGGAAGTCACAACAGACTTCCCTTCTAGTCTTGGGACCACATCCAAAACATCATTCTTCATGATCGATTGGTACTCTTTGATCATGACATCCTTCCATTACTGCATCCCAGATCCTGGGAACTTCAGATTCTTCAATATCTTCAATAGGTAGTTTTCTTGAACTTCATTGCTGGAATAAATGTCGTTTTTGAGTCTTCGTTGCTTGTTCTTCGAAACAAGTCTCTCTTGTAGGTGATGGTACACGGTCTTTCCTATAAGATAAGTTCAATTACATGATTAGAAACATCTCATATATTTCAGAACAAATTCTTACACATAAAGATATATGTCATACAGTCATGCAATTATCTTAGCCAATGCTTCAATACAACATTTATCCATATCCCGTAACTTTCTAGATGCCTTCCATCTCTACCAGAACATTGTTAAGAGTGTGTACAACTCCCAACATGTCAGCAAAGAGGTTTCATTCTAGATAAGTAGCAATGGAATGTTGTACAGTACCATAGGCCACTTACCCATTACTTGCATATTAGTAGTATCTTGTTCATTAATGCAACTTTTCTAAAATACATAATATACATCATAAATCTAGGAACATAAGTATATACATGACTGAACAACATCATTTAAGTAATCATATACAAGAAATGACAATTCAAATACTTATCTTTGTTTGGTTGTTGGGTGGACTCCCTCTCGATCTTTGCTTCCTTGCAGGAACTACTGGAGTGTGCTCCCTCTTGATCTTTGCTTCCTTGCGGGAACGACTGGAGTGTGCTCCCTCTTGATCTTTGCTTCCTTGATTATCTGTCTTTGAACTTATATCCATCCTGGACCATTATGCATGCTTAAGTGTGCACTAGTGTCATCATTGTGTCATCCTCAATATCTCATACATAATCATACATGCATTAGTATAATCTCAATACTATCAAAACATTATGATTCTAAATATGTATGGTCATGAACATTTCATACACAGGTAATTTATCACAATAGTTAGTATTCAAAGTTTCAGGGAGTACTTCTTTTACTCATGCATATTCTTATTTGACCATTGGACTCTTCTAGTTTGTCATATCATCAATCAAAGTAAGAAGCATAATATGCATAAACCCATGATTATTCAAACCTATAACTTCATGAATAATCATTATCAATCATACGAAAGTATACTTATATGAGACCCTTAACATAAGGTAGGATTCTAACTTGATATAAGAAAAATATACCTGGATTATCATGTTTGCGAGTCATGTCTAACATACCCAAACAATGTCTTCTTTGTTCTCTTCAATTATTTAGAGACCTTGTGCTAGTAACCTGCATATCTCATACATTAAGCATTGTAGAACCAAATTATACATACCTCGTAAGTAGAGCTTCTATGTGATCAATGGCTATGGATGAGTCTTTGTCTTCATGTCACCATGGTCATATGTTCTTGATCTAAAACTTGATTTGTCTTTCTTGATGTACCTTTCATGTTAGCGGACAACATCATCCTCATACAACACCACAATGCATTAGTACAATCATAAGTGTCATAACCCTAATCAATCAATGTCTTCCATTATTCACATGCATGCATATTTTTACTAAGGTGATAAGACAAGTCTAAAAAAGAATCAAGACTTTACTAACCTCAATTCATATGAAGACAAACATATCATAAACTTAATCATGAACAGATTTCAAAACATACCTGTATCTCCTCAAGTCATACCTGTCGGGATTACTTGTAGTCTTCTTATGTAAGGCCTTAGCCTCATCTCCCTCTGGAACTGGAACTTCTTCACTTATGTAGGTGTCAATTTGTTCTTTTCTAGGATTAACCCAATCCACTTTGATTTGTTGAAGCTGGATTTGGAGTTGGATTAGGGTTTGTCAGAGAAACCCTAAAAATTCAAACTTTGAATTTCAAACTTCTGATTAGATGAAAAAATGCGCCTTACTGAGTTGATCAAGGTAGTATACTTCAATTTTGAAATCTCCAAAATTTGACCCCTCAAAATTGACTTTGAAAGTTTCGGATCTGCAGCTTCTGTCAAATTTTGGTTTTCTGGTCAAAATCCTGAACTACGGTTTGATAGAGCCCGGGGTTCTCCCCAACCAAAAACTTCGATCTTGGTTTCTAAATTTCGATTTTGACGAGGAGCATCCAACCGTGGTCTCAGATTCCAAAATTTTTAACTTTTGCAGAAACCCTAATTTCCTGCAGCAGTGACAAGCCAAGAATGAAAGTGCTCAGAATCCAATTCTGTTTTGATAGAAATATATGCCATATTGTTTCTGATGCAACTCTAAAATTTTGGATCCTCAGGTTATGAAACTTTGACCTATGGTAGAATTCCCTGTCGTCTTTCCAACCCCATAGATCTGAACTCAAATGGATTGTCCATTAGAGAGATATGCCAAGTGTCGCAACATGACCTGTTTATGGGAAGAAATAACATAGCGAACTTGTATGGAGTGCCACGCGTCACTGTTTCAACTTTGGCCTTTGAAAAGAGGACCTGTGAAACTACAGTCCATGCCCTAATTGACACATTTTACGAAATTCCATTTGGAGCTTCCTAGCCCGAGATATGACCTCTGTGCCTAGGTCACCTGTTTAGGGATTCAATCTCGAAGAGGCAGAAACCCTAACTTGTACGGATCATATCTCAGAAAGTACAACGAATCTGAGGCTGAGCTTCAGACAAAAGGTACATGAACATTTAATCTCAGGCTTGTAAAAGTTTCAGATCTTGAACCTTCGCCAAAACTGATTTATAGCGAAAATGCCACAATGACTAGTTTTTACTATATCAAGCCCTAGCTTCCAATTTGTCGCAAGTGCAACAAATTTCATAAATGCCATACAATGCCTTCCTTCAGGCTAGCTCTGATACCATGTTAGTTTTTTCAGCATTTAATTCAATCTGATCTAGGATCTTAACTGAGAGAACAACATGTACAACATATCAAACACAAGAGATAAGAGACACAAAGCATTTCACTAGGGAAAACCAAGAAGGTGAAAAACCCCGCAACTTCCTCAGAGATAGAATAAGCACCAATACAAAGATCACAAAGATCAAACCCCAATATAAGAGATAGTCTCCTAGAAGCTGCTCCTCCTCCACTTGTGCACACTTCTCCTCTCTCTCACTAATGTGAAGTGAGTGAGTGAGTGAATGAACAAATGAGAGAGTCACACTCTCTATTTATACTTTACTTTGACTTGCCTTTTACTCTAATTGGGCCGACCTCCCTTAGGAGAGTCTAATAACTCATTACTACTTGTCACTGGGCCGAATCCACTAGGGTGGTCTAATAACCCTTTAACCCACACTGGGCCGACCCCTCTAAGGTGGTATAATAACCCATCAAATGTAAGTTGCGACACTTACAATAATACTTGCGACACTTGCAAATACAAATGATGACACTTCTGATTGGAAGAATAATACATCTCCATCAGGAATACAATAAAGTACAAATGTAATACATAGGAGAATATCTTCCGAAGTTACAAATACATCAACAGAGGAAATAGAGAAGGTCATGAAGTTGGCACAAAGAATACAGGTCCAGGATTCATATACTAGAAAAAAAATTAGGTGTCCTTAAGGAGGAGAATTACAAGTTGTTAAATTCTAAGGAAACTGCACTATTAGAATCTACTTCAATTGATCCAACGGACTAGTTGGCTAAAATCATGGATGGCATGTCGTTTAAGGATGTAGAGTTGAATTAGATCAAAGAGGATCTTAGGAAGCACTAAGAGGAGGTGGAAGACTTGAAGCAAGTAGGACATACTGGTCCTATATTTGCAAACTGTCAAAGACAAACTTCAGAAGGAAATAGATTACCTAAATAAGAAGCATTCTTGGATATCTCCTCTAGTAGGAGCAAAGCATTTGGCTTGGGATCAGATCTCGAATATTGCCGCAAACCATTGGGATCAATTCATAATTGTGCAATAATAATGGGAGTTGGATGCTGCCTCAGTGCAGGAAGCTAATGATACCCTCACTCATCTAGGAGATAAGCCTAGAATGATTTCAAGGGTAATTGATATTATAAATTCTAAAACAAGTCCTGAATGGTAGGCTTTGTCTGTCTGGGACCAAACTACTATCACCATGGAAGCTTCAAAAGTGATTTCAAAGAATAAGCTAGCACAAATGGTCCATGAAAAGGCTTTACAACTAGCCAAAGATGCTAGTACCTTTAAGAAAATCTTTGAAGAATGTTTAGATCAAGGATATCCATCTCCCTAGATTGGGAATGGAGACCTGTATCCTCGACAACATTATGACGCATTGATAGTTGAGCATCGAAATGATGACCATCGTTTTGATGACCTTGTTGGTAGTATCGAAAGACAAATTGTCTTGGACAAATTACAAAGTGATTTTGGTTTGCTCTCTAATCTGCAAGTATTGTTCAAAAGTATTCCCCCACCTTTATACTCACATTTTACTGATCTAGACATGTGTGCGAGGGAGCTGAGGTCCTATTGTGGCCACAATAGATTCCATGCTTCAGCTGAGCACGGGAGCCCCAATTTTTTAAATAAACACAAAGGTATTTGGGTAGGTGTTGTCGTGAACATGAGGTTTTGAACTTTGTTTCTATGATCTTGTACATGTACCTTTGTTTGCCTTGATTGTCATTCTCCTCTTGGAATTTCTAAGTGTTTTTGGTTTGCTGGAAGCCTTACTTTTTTAAGCGTTTTGTCTTTTACTTCTGCCAACCCGAAACCTGATAATCCGACAACCCAAAACCCACAACCCGACAGATGCCGGTTGCGAGAATTCATTTTGAGTCATTTGATTTTTGGTCAACCCGAAACCCGCAACCCGAAAGTTGCGAGTTGTGGAAATCCTTGCTAATAATTTTTGGGAATTTTTCATCCCGAAACCCAAAACCACGGCTTTCGAATTTTGGGAATTCGTTTTACCTTTTAGTTGCATTGTGTGTCCCCGAAACCCGCAACCCGAAATGTCGGGTTGTGAGATGGGAAATTTTTTTTTTTTTTTTTTATAGATTGTTTCTGTTTGCAAAACCCGCCACCCGCAAGTTTCGGGTTGTGGCTTTCGGAAACCCATTTATGTGTTTTTATTTAGTTTGCAATCCTGAAACCCGCAACTTTCGGGTTGTAGCTTTCGGGAATCATGAATCAACTTGTGAATAATTTTCCAAGACCCGATCCCGCGTCCTGCATTGGTTAGTCTTTGCCGTCGATTCATTTGATCCAGTGGATGAAATTCCATCGTTCGAACTTACGTTTTAATGCCTTGTTTTTCATTGTTCTTACGACTAGGTTTCGGATTGTAATTCTCACCTCATGATCACCTCTGAAGATATGACTACTTGATTAGATTGGCTTGTAATGACAGTTTTTAGATGCGACTTCGAATCGTGCGTGATTCTATTAAAATTGTACTTTGTTATGATCCAATTTGGATTAACACATGCTGCGACGTCGTTTCATTACAATTCAAATGATTGCAGTTCCAAATTCATAAGGTTTTAATCATAGCATCTCATCATATTCAATCATTATTATTTTCTTTAACTCTTCTTAAATATGGTCGCAAGTATGAAGCACTTAGTTCGTCGTCTGTATCCGTTAGAAAAGTTTTGTGTTTTATTTTGAAAGCTTTCTTTTTGACGATCTGGTGTGAGCAATATGCAAACAGGTTATGAATCCTTTAATGGATGTTATATGGAAGAAGAACTTCAGCCCTTGCTATTTCAAGAACCTATGTCGCCACCCTTTGACGCGGGTGTCCCTGATACCAGCAGTGATAGTGAAGATGAAGATTTTGAAACTCTGCATGTTTGCATACCACTCCCTCAGAAGAACGAAGAGAAAATCAATGAGCAGCCATGTGATCGAGATGACTCCATTATTCATGATTTTATAATCAATAAGGAACCTGCTACTCCGCCAGCTCCCGCGAAGCAAGACTCGTTGTCCGATTTTTCTTTTTTCGAAAATGTTATGGATCAACAGGAAGATTTTAAGGTGATTCAATATGAAGATTTGCTAGACCGACTGTGGCCTATTATCAACAGCTATTAGGCCGTAGTTCAATTCCACAATTTTGTTACGAGATTTTCCCGAAATTAGAAAAATGACCCTTATTTCAAACTTTATCGTAGGCTTTGAGGGAATCATTTGAGCTAAAATTGTTCAGATTATTGTGGCAGGATTTTCTGGATCAATAGCATCATCCGAAATTTGTAATCCCTATCTCTTGGGAGTTTCCATTTGTACTCTATCGTAATTCTTATTTAAGGAGGTATGGCTCTTGATGTTAGGGGTTGATAATTTTTGGGTTAGAAATCAGTAGGAGACGACCGAAGATACTCTGTCTTAGCAGAGCTTTGTAATTTTGTTTACAGACTTTAGTAATACAGTAAAGTAATCCCTTCGAATCATCTCTTGTTTATTGTTCAAATATCTTTGACAGTGTCTGATTTCTTACTTCAAATTGTCATCTATAGTGTGTGATGTTTTGCAAGCATTAATTTACATAAAGATTTGTGATATTGGTTTTCTCTTTATAGCTGATCTGTGTATGAAAATATTTTATTGAATTTCTGTCAATTGAGATATTTTCTTTATCGATTTCTGCAAATGATCAACATTCGATTTAATCATTGTTAAATTTTCAATTAACAAGGTGATTACAGGTTAATCTTGAACAAGTTTGTTGGCTACTTTTTGGACAGACCCGGGTTTTAATGAAGCGCAGCAACAAAACCCCTTGGCGCACTGGCCCTCTCGGCAACGAGCTGCGCGGCAGCTCGAGGTCTCACCCGAAGTGGCTATGGGGGGCTAAGGAATCAGGTTTCCTTAACCTAGGCGACGCGGAGATTGCTCTTTCCTCCTTGACGATTCCTCTAAGGCGACGGTCTGACCTCTCTTCAGACTTAGGAGCGCAACAGCTCTCAAGCTCCTGCTCAGCAGCCTAGCTGCGCGGTACTTTCCCTCCTGCGCTAGGGCCAATTACCCTCTGCGCGGATATTCTATGCGTCTTCTCGCTAGCGCGTCCGTCACAGCAACAAGTTCTCCTATCGCTGGGGCGTCGTTATCTACCGAGTCCTTCGACCCTTAACGATTATAGTCCTCAAGGAAGCTTCAAGAATTTACTCAATACACTCCTAAAGATAATGCAATATTTCTGTATTTACCGTTAGTAAGCTAAAACAGGTAATCATCTCTATCACAACATCACAATAGCGAGAAATATAAAGTCCACCTCCACGGGGAAAACCACGTCCACGGGAGTATCTTATATTAACCAGAAAAATGATAGATTTATACAATATGCTGCGCACACAGCTGCAGCCTTAGATCTTTCCAGGAAACTCCACGCACACAGCTGGGAGCCCTTCTCTCGATCTATTCTCTTCCTCTCCAGAGATTACAATAGTTCAGACGTCGCCTCGGACTGTCTGCAACTCAAGGATTAGCTTCACTGCTAAACCGCTTACTGACTAGTTAGCTATCTGTCTAACCAACTGACTCTCTCTCTCTCTCTCTCTCTAACCTCTACCCATTACAATTATTCATATATATAGGTGGCCATGGCGGTCGCACCTTTACAAAACTGTGGGCCTTTCCCAGCAGTAATCCCCAAAAACCCTAACCACGCACATGGCTAGGTGTACTGTAGGTGCCGCTTGCAGTCATGTCGCCGCTTCCTGCAGGCTCCATGAATTCCGATGCAGCTTACGGGTATGGATGCCTCATCCTTCGCCTTCAATGCTTTGGTCCGTTGCTCTTCCTTGATCCGAGCAACCATAACTTCTGTACTTAGCTTTAAATGAGGGTAGCTGAGCCCTCTACTCCATTGCTTCATTGATTATGGTAGCTGAGCTTTCCACTCTGCTACCTTCATTCCCTTCTGACGTGCGCGCGAGCTCCACGATTTTCGGTCCGTGATCCGCGCTGAGCTCCTCCATCTGGCACCGTACTGCGCACCGTCTTCTTCTGTCCCCAAAATTGGCGCTTATTCAAAACTTAGCATTCTTCCATACTTGTGCTTTTTCCTCAAAATTCGTAGCTTTTACCATAGCTACGGCCTTGGCTCCAACAGGCCCCTAACACTTACTTGTGGCTCGCCCTCGAGCCACTCGCACTAGCGTGTGGTCGCTTTACTTGCGCATCTGCTTTTGCTTGGGTCTGTGCGAATGTTTTCTTCCACTGCGCAATAGCGTGGTCCAATTCATCGACACATTCCACAGCAGTCTGCACCGTTTCTGCAGTGGCTTTTTCTTTAGTGATGGCATCAATCACCTCTTGAGATTCAACAATCTCTTTGATTTTTGCCTCGACTTGACCAACGATATCAGCATACTCATCCATAAATGGCTGAATGCTGTTGGTGAGCTTCTCATCTTCAGTTCTGAGCTTGTGCAGTTGCTGTTGCATTCTGCGCACTTCACTCATTTTCTTCATTTTTGGTAAGCCTGTTAAGGCCTTAGCTTCTTCAGTCAGAACAGTTAGGGACTGTTCTGCGGCTTGCACCTGTTCCAAAAGACCAACTTTAAAAGGGAGCTTCTCAAGCTCCGTCCAAGCTTCCATAGCTTGGCTCATCAGGTTCTCGGCTTCCTGTATTCTGTCTTTCATCTGTGTGGAAGCTCTGCTCAGTGCTTCAAATTGTTCCTGCGCATCATCTGTAGACTGTGCGGCAACACGAGCTTCTAGCTCCGCGATTTGGGTTCTATGGCCCTCAGCCATAGCAACTATTTCATGCTCTAGGGTTTTCACCCTTCCTCCAATAATTTGAACTTTCTCAACCAGAGGGAGGTCTGGTTGAATCTCGCAAGTGGGCAACTCCTGGGCAATCTCATCCACTGCGTTTCTGATGCCGATGTCTTGCGCCTCATAAAGTGCGATTTTCTCGGAGATATTCCTATGGCTTGCCTTCAGCTCTATCTCCTGCGATTGCAGTCGTTGATTTTCCTGGAATGTAGAGAGCTCTCTAGCTCTCAACTCAAGAGAAATTTTCTCGTGCACTAGCTGTAGAGTCTCTATAGGAATTAGAGACAAATTTATTTCAACGGGCCCAACGGCGCTTACCTGTAGTGCAGCTAGAGGATCCGGAAGTGTCATGCTTGTAGGCGGAATGTGCACGACAGTATGCCTTTCTATGAGTTCTTCAACTCGCTCAGTACTTGCGGTTACTTGTGGCGCCTGCGAAGTAGATGCTGGCGCATGGGTCTGCGCAATCCTTCCTGCGAGACCTTTTATTTCCACAAACTGGAGGTCTAGAGCACTTCTGATGTGAGCGTGCGTGTTTCGCAGCTCGCGAAATTGATCTTTCAGATATTGGTCGATCCCCGAGGGAATGGCCTCAGAGGGATGCGACACCTTTTGTTTCTTGGTCGCCGGCTCTGTCGAGCCTTCATCACTTCTTTGCTCAGGGGCTTCCTTGCCCTTATCTTTCTCGTGCGCAGCGGCGGGTGGCATCGCGGATGCGATGTCGGCGGCTTCTCTCCATTCGTTTGACCAAGACTTGATAGTTTCTTCGACATCTTCGGTGGTCATCCTGTAAAGGCCTACGGCCCATTTCTCTTGAATGCCGTAGGGACGGAGGTAAAGTTGATGTAAGTCGGCAGTAAAGGCCAACTTTCCTTCATATAGCGTCGCTGTCTCCTCACTCAGCCTTGGCATTTCCTGAATGGTATCTCTGAGGAGATAGTAGTATTCACAAAATACAGCGCGGTTCATCTTGCGCTTCGCGGGATTAGGAGATTCCCAAAGGTTTACATAGCGAATTCCGGCAGGTTCTCCTGCGCGGCGCGGAAGGAACTGAGTGTTCGGGGGCTCCTTCCACCCAACGAGAGCACATAAAATTAAAAGCCAAGAAAAATGGAACGACTGACCGGGGTTATCTTGGACGTTCCGGCAGTCTTCCAAAAAAGAATTGAGGAGGAAGAGGCACCAGTTGTACTGCTCTCCCTCCGCAGCTGCGATGGCAAGTTCCACGACAACTCCAGTAACTTCCTTCGGTCTGCACTTCGTGAGAAGTCTGCCTGCGAGCAGACTTCCTGTAAATCTGAGTGCTTCGTCTTCTACTATTGTGAGGTCATAAGCCCGACCTCCTCTTGTAAGGTTGTATTTCTGGACCAGCTTTGCAGCCAGTTTTCTATCCTTCTCCTTTCCCATAAAATGGATATTGGGATCCTTACCAACCTTAGACAGGCCAGTAATGCGATGAATCAAATCAACATTTAAATCGATTGGCCTCCCGAGCCAAAGGTAACCTCCATGAGCGTAGGATAGCAGTGTTTTAACAACTGCGTTCACTTCATTGCTACGCCCAAAATGCGGTAGCTTTAACAGGTTCAGGAGTCCAGGGCGCTCCAGATTTGCTGCAAATCCCTTCGGGATGAATTCGTCAACCTTTCTGGTGGGATTATGCACTACCGTCAGATATCGGTCTAGCTGGAACTGAGGATATGTTTTATAGTCTCCCAGGTTGAAATCAGAGAACTTGACCAGTGGAAGGTGTCCGAGCAAGGACCCTTCTATTCGCACGCCAATCGGTAGTGGAGGTAACGGAAGCGGATACTTTGCATTCTTCGGAATATGCACCTCTGGTGCATCATCTGGACGCGGCGGAATATAATTCACCATAGTGGCCAGCGGCTCTGGAATGGGCTCTTCTGGCTGTGGCTGAGATGCTCGTGTGGCCGGAGATTGTCTGGGATCCTGATAACCAGGGTGTACATAAGTCGAAGCAGTCACGGGAGTAGTCATGCCGAAATCTAGGCCTCGGCGCAGGAAATTACGAACGACTTCTTCAGTCGACAGGTTCTCCGTCGTGAACGGGTATAGGTAACAAGAACTTGGACAGAAACCACGGAACATCGTGGGATATGAACACTGACAACAAAGGAAGCACTCTGCACGACTCGGCTCTGAAAATAATGGCTTAGATTCACACAAGACTATGCAGCTCGAGAAAAGTAACCCGAAATTATACAAGTGTTGGGTATTTATAGCTAAGGTGAGAGTAAATACGGGCAAGTGGGGCTACTAGCTGTAGGCGGCTATGCATGAGTTGAAAACCCTTCTATTCCCTTCGCCTCTGTGGTGCATTTACTGTGATGGACGGGATCTGACAGGCTTCCGGGAGAAGCTAAAACTTTCCGTCACATGGTTTAAATGCAAATCTTACGGAGATCAAGCCGAATCTGTCAGAGCGGCTACACTTAAATGCCGGGTTTATCCTTCATTTATTCAGACGCGGCTACATAACTGCTGTAATTCAAATTTTTTCGGTGGGTCACTTCAACTTAGGAAACTGTGCCTATAGGGGTCCACAACAAGAATTCTTCAAGCGGCAAATTGACACCGGGAACTTCGCAAGAGCGACAGTTCAATGATTCGGGAAAAACTCCGCAAGAGCGCAAATATGAGCTCGCTCAATCCCAAATTGTTACTCGGTATGCGCGGATGTTTCATGGAACTGCGTGGGAAGCCAGAGACTGAGGGTCTCGCGACTTCCGTGTAGACTGATAATGCGATGCCTCTTTCAACTACACTGGACATCTGCATTTCTTTGAGCAGCTATTTAAGTCGACAGGGCGGAGTGGCCGTCGTGGTAAAGCTTAAGCTGACTCCCGTTGATCATGGTAGGTAGCAATTCTCCATTCAGCTTCGCAAGCTGAACTGCTCCTCCTTCAGTTATCTTCGTCACCTGAAAAGGGCCTAACCAGTGTACACGAAACTTGCCTGGAAACTTGATGAATTTACTATCATAGAGGAGTACCAAGTCTCGTTCCTGAAAGACTTTATTCTTAATATGCCTGTCATGCCAAGCTTTCTGTCTTGCCTTCTGTACCTGTTGATGGAATCCGGCTAAGAGTCTGTCTTCTTCTAAGGCAAGCAGTTGTGAGAGTCTTGCGCTCATAGTATCAGGATCTGTCATTTCTGTAATTTGCGCAATTCTGAGACTGGGAATAATGTATTCCATAGGCATAACTGCTTCTTGTCCATACACCAAACTGAAAGGTGTGTGGCCTGTTAGTTTCTTGCAGGTGGTTCTGTAAGCCCATAATACAGCTGTGACTCTAAGGTCCCAATCATCTCTTTGTTGGTTACAGATCTTCGTCAGGGCATTCTCAAGAATTTTATTGAATGCCTCCACCGTACCATTAGCTTGAGGATGGTAGGGTGTACTCTTATGGTGACTAATTTGGAATTCTTCAGTAAGGGCTTCTATAGTCTCATTGAGGAAATGTGTACCCTGATCACTCATTAGAATCAGTGGACATCCGAATCTAGTGATAATATTCTCAAAAATGAACTGCGCGGCCGTAGCAGCATCGCAGTTCTTTACTGGCTTAGCCTCAGCCCATCTGGTGAGGTATTCAGTAGCTGTGATGATGTATCTTGCGCCGGTTCTCTTTCCTGGTGGGTTGATAGGACCTACAAAATCAATGGCCCATTTATCAAAAGCGCGCAGTGTTATCTGAGGTGTTAGCGGCATTTCATCTCTTCTTGAAGGTTTTCCTGTTCGCTGGCACACATCGCAACATTTGCAGAATTCCTTAGTATCCTTATGCAATGTCGGCCACCAAAGACCTGCAGCTAAGATCTTCTGAGCAGTCGGCTTTCCTGCGAAATGGCCTCCTGCGGTGCCTGAGTGCGCTTCTGCGATGATAGAGTTCTTTTCATGCGGTAGGATACATCTGCGCAAGACTTCATCGGGGCCCAACTTATAAAGCTGGCCTGCTATCAAAGTGAAGTCTGCGGCTTTGACGACAAGTTGTTTCTTCTGCTGGACTGTAAACTCAACTGGCGCTTGTCCGGTGGTAAGAAACTCAAGGATATCAGAATAATATTCATCCGCTACTTGAATAGAGAACAACTGCGCGTCAGGAAGATTGTCCTCCAGATTTGTAGGTTCTTCTCCTGACTCTAGCCTAGATAAGTGGTCAGGTCCTGCATTCAATCTACCTGGCTTTACAATAACCTGAAAATCACATTCTTGAAAGAGCAGTAGCCATCTGCAAATTCTTCCCCCTAACACTGGCTTATTGACCAAGTATTTCAAAGCAGAATGGTCAGTATACATTTTAAAATGTGCGCCCAGTAAGTAGTGTCTGAACTTCTGTAGGGCGTACACCATAGCTAGTCCTTCTCTCTCTGTAGTAGTGTAGTTTTTCTCGGCTGTGGACAACTTTCGGCTAGAGTAAGCAATGGGGTGATCGATACCTCCTTTTCCTGGTTGTGTAAGTACGATCCCCAATGCTATGGAAGAAGCATCGACATGAACATGAAAGGGTTTATTCCAGTCTGGGAAAACTAGAATTGGCGCAGTGATCATCTTGTCTTTAAGTGTGTCCAAGCTCTGTTGGCATTCTTCTGTCCATTGGAATTTCGAATCCTTTTTCAGCAGTCTTTCCATAGGTGCTGTGATCTTTGCATAACCTTTGATAAATTTTCTGTAGTATCCAGTATGTCCCAATGTAGTGCGCAATTGCTTGACTGAGTTGGGCGCCGGTAAATTAGCAATGATGGCAACCTTCGCAGGATCCATCAGGAGTCCTTGTATGCATACAATATGACCCAACAAAATACCAAAAGGAGCACAGAAGATACATTTTTTCAAGTTAAGGGAAATCTGGTGCTGTCTACATTTTTCTAACATCATTCGCAGGTTCGCTATATGGTTCTTTAATAAGCCAAATACAGTCCAGTCATCAAAATAGACTTCTAAGAACTTATGGATAAATTCTTTAAAAACAGCAACAACTACTCTAGAGAAGATAGCAGGAGCGTTTTTAAGACCAAAGGGCATTACCGTGTACTGGAATGAGCCCCATTCAGTCGCAAAAGTAGTCTTATGGTGGTCGTCTGGATGAATTCTGATCTGATGGTATCCCGAAAATCCATCAGTGAAGGAGTAAGCCTCTTGTCCTCCAACATTATCAAGCACTTCATCTGTAAAGGGCGTAGGAAATGGATCATGCGCTGATGCGTCATTGAGTTTGCGCAGGTCCACGCAAATTCTTATTTCACCTTTTGTCTTCTTCTCTTGCACAACCATAGGACTAATCCAATTGCTTTCTTCTACTGGCTCAATAATACCTGCTGCGAGCATCTTGTCAATTTCTTCTTTGACTTTTTCTTTATAGCGCGGGTTCAACCTGTATGGGCGCTGCTTTACTGGCTTGGCATCTGGTTTCAGAGGTATGCGCATCACTCCTAAGTCTCCTAGGATGCCTTTCATTTCTGTGAATTTGGTAGGAAGGATATCCTGGTAGTCACGTAATAAATCTGAAATATGCCCAACAGTTTCATCATCCCAATAGTCTCCTATAGAAGCAAACTTGGGTTCGGCTTCTGTACCAATGTTAACCTTTTTAAGCTTGATGTGTTCTGTAATGGCAGGGATATCAAGCTGAGGACCTTCAACATTGCGCGTCCCTTCTGATTCTGGAATATTGATGTTGCGAGGATCATCCTCCTCTTCTCTAGTGGTGAAATTATAGCATTCGAGGGCATGTTCTATCTGAACAGCCCAATCCGGCTGGGAATATTCTGGTAATAGACATGGTTCAAATACCTTCTTTTTAATACACTTCAGAGCTTGATCAATACTCGGATGCTCTGACTCAAAACTGAAGGTAAGTTGAAAACTTTCTATCATTAGAGGCCAAGTAAGAGTGCCTCTGCGCAATTCTATTTTAGTGTACCAGTTCCTTGGAACTGTGTCCAATGTGTGGATGAATAGGTGAACCCACTCATCGTCCGGAATATCTGACCATTGCTGAATGCATGCTTCGATGTGTGACCTGGGGTCACTCTGTCCCTCGTATTTGCGCGACACTTCTGCTGTAGTGTCCTGGAATCTGCGCAGTATCAATCTGCGACAGTCTTGCCATGTGTGAATATTCACTTTATGCGCACCCCACCATCTTGCTGGTGTAGCGCGCAGTGATACATCTAATGCCTGTATGCACTGCTGTTCTGGAAGCTGTTGTTCATATGCTTGTATGAATTCACTTACGTTAGTTAGACCATCAAAAATTGGAGTGTCAGTCAATTCTGTGCCAATCCATCGAATGGATTTAGTCATCATGGCGCAACGTCTTGTAGAAACCTCATGTAAGCGATTCTGCCAGTTTTCCAATCCTGCATCTGAGTCTGATGTGCACGAACTATCGCATCGCCAGCTGATATGGCCATCTGCTGTGGGATTGACATAGTCACTCTGACTAGCAGTCATCTGATACAAACTTTCCATGTGGCGCGCTTCTTCTTCTGCCCGAATGGGTTCTATATACCTTGGTCCTTGAATAGGATCAAGCGGTGCAATGACCCTAGTCTGGTCGTCCTCGAAGGTCATCTGTCTTTTCTTCAAGTTGATGACAGCTAAATTATCAAATGCCCAGTCTATACCTAAAAGTGCTGGGTAAGGTCTACTATCATCCAGGATTTTAATTACTTCAAAGTCTGCAGAACTTCTTACTCCCTCGATATCAATAGGTACATTGGGTAATCTACCCAATGGATAGACTCGTTGCTGATTCGCGAGTCTTAGCTGGATGGGAGATCTTGTAAGTTGAGGACTTCCCATCTGTTCCCATGTCTGCATGGTGAGAACATTAACTTCTGAGCCCAAATCTAAAATGACTTCATCCATCTCAAATGCTCCAATCTGCGCTGTGAGCCTCATCTCTTTTCCAGTTCTAATGTGACTCCCAATCTGGTGAACAGCACGCTGCGACGTGTTCATCGAAGCAGATTGTTGACATTTATCCAATAGGTGTTGAAGTTCCATAGTTGCTTTTTCATTGCGCAACAACTTTAAGCAGTTCCTTAGAAAATTATGGACAGTACCTAGTGCATCTTCTTCATCGGGCCTTCCGGATGTAGTGGCCTGTTCTTGTACCAGGTTGTCTTGTCTTAGCACTTGCGATCTAATATCATTATGCGGATTTGTGACAGAACTTGAAGCTCTGGGATCTGAGAAATACTCTTGGGCTTGCTTGAATGCTTCTTTTTGCTTCTGCAGATTAAGTGGGGCTGGTTTAATATTAGCGCGGCGCACCCATTGCGTCGCTTGCTTTCCAGTTCCCGACTCTGGCGCACCAGTGGTTGTTCCACCGCGCGTCACAATATTAACTGTACGGTCTGGTTCCATTTTTTCTGCTCCAATCAATTGAATATTCTGGTTGACCTGTGGCGTCTTTGCTTGCATTTTTGTCATCAATTGGGGGCATTCTTCAATGATATGATCATAAGATTTACAATATCTGCAAAGGGTTGTAGGGTTTTGGCAATCTCTTGCAAAATGACCTTGCGCTCCACAATTATAACAAGTGATCTGGCCTCTTCCGCGGCCAAATTTTGTTGTGCGTCCACGGCCTCTGTAATTTCCTGTTCGGCCGTCGCGAGTTTGGTCATACTGTGGACCTGCTACGGGTCCTTGTGCTTCTGACTGTACTCTATAAACATCATGTTTCCTTTCCATCATAAGGTCATATGCTCTGCAATTGTTTTCATCGTGGCCTACTGATTTACAGAAATTGCAATATAGATTCTTTGGAGTTTGTACATATTTATGAAGTAAGTGACATTCTTGAGGTCTATGACCTCTAGTTCTATAGATTTCACACCAAGACCCTTGTGGTTGTGGTAAAGGATTAGGTGCTCCAGTTGCAATATACTCTATGAAAACAGGGCAATGGTCCTTTGAATGACCTTGTGCTTTACATTTTGTACACCATATTTCTTCCTTAACATCCTTGCCTTTCTTAATATCATGCACTTGCAGGGTTAAGTTTGCTAGCTGGTTCTGCAACTGCGCAACATCGTTGCTTGTTCCAGCAATTGGTGAAGCTTCTAGTTTCATAGCCATCTCTAGAGCTTGTTCCTGAGTAGTGAGATTCTGTTGCATAAGGGGAAGTCTAATGTGTGGAAGCAGCGCAGCAATGAACCATTCCTTATGCCGTTGTGGTGCAAACTCAAAGCTTACTTGATCTATCAAGGCTTTGAACTTTTGGTCAAAGTCCCATACTGACTCTGTGGGTAACTGCTTGATGTCTTTGAGCTCTGTTATACACTGTGATTCTGATTTAGGTTTCTTGAATTCTCTAATCATTGCATTTCTTACCTCAGCAAGCGTTCTATTCTGTGCTGCTGAGTATTTCATGAACCAAGTTAAGGCTCTGTCTCTTAGTGTGGTTGCTAACTGAACCAGTTTAACAGCATCATCATTAATTTGCTTAATTGTCCAAATGGCTTCACATAGGAACCAGTGTTGCTCAGGGTCTTCTATCCCTGTTCCTCTAAAAGTTGGTAGTTTCATGTCATCACCCATCTTTCTTGTGCTAGGTTGAGGTGTAGGTGCTGTAGCAGTTCTTCTGGACTGGTCGAACAAAGGTGGTACAGAGGTACTAGAAGTACCGTGTGGGCTACTAGAAGGTGTTACTGCGGGATTATACTGAGCTTTGTCTGGCTTTTGCGGTGTAAAAGGGTGGTAAGGGATATGAACACTCCCTTGTCTTTCTATGTGGCTTGCTCTAGGAACTTGACTGTCTTCTGGGCTTGACTCAAAAGAATGTTGGTCAAGGCCTACTTTATACCGTTTTCCACTACGAGTGCAACCAATAACTTCAGGGTCACTATCAGAGTCTACGGACATTACTTGTCTATGCTATTCATCTGAAGCTATACATAGTTTTGCTTTTTCATACAGAAGCATTTTAATCGATAAGTTCAAAGAATTCAGGAACTTACCTCTATGTGCTTGAAAGAAACTCCTCTCAGCTTCACTAAAACTCTTTCTTGTATCCACTGCAAACTCAGTGATGAAACCTTCCAGCAGACTATTCAACCAAAAGTCTACTGCGCGGGACACAAAATTATCTACCCGCTTCAGAATACTGACTAGCTCAGGCGTCCAAGCAACTGGTCGATCAATATACACAGTGGGTCTAGTATCTGCCAACTTGGCTATCCAAGCATGTAACTCAAGTGCAAATGTGACAAAGAAAATTTCATGAAGGTCAGTATAGATATACTTCTGCAACCATTCTTCTGGCTGGAGTCTAGAGCTTTTATTTTCTTGTTCAGCGAACTCTTTAGCCTTTAAATCGAACCACTCCTGAATTTCTGTAGTTGTAGGATTCCAGTAACACATTTGTTAGCTGAGCAAGTCTCAAGGCAACAGAACCATTTGTTGGCTCCAGCAATAGTCTTCTTCGTCGCAAAAATAACAAGTCTCACAGTAACAAGTCACAAGACAACGGAACCATTTGTTGGCTCCCTTCTTTCTCTGGATTTCGCCTCAATCTCGTGTGTCGCTGAAATAACAAGTCTCATTCACGCGGAAACGGAACCATTTGTTGGCTGCCTTCTTTCTCTGGATTTCGCCTCAATCCCGTGTGTCGCTGAAATAACAAGTCTCATTCACGCGGCAACGGAACCATTTGTTGGCTGCTTTTTGGACAGACCCGGGTTTTAATGAAGCGCAGCAACAAAACCCCTTGGCGCACTGGCCCTCTCGGCAACGAGCTGCGCGGCAGCTCGAGGTCTCACCCGAAGTGGCTATGGGGGGCTAAGGAATCAGGTTTCCTTAACCTAGGCGACGCGGAGATTGCTCTTTCCTCCTTGACGATTCCTCTAAGGCGACGGTCTGACCTCTCTTCAGACTTAGGAGCGCAACAGCTCTCAAGCTCCTGCTCAGCAGCCTAGCTGCGCGGTACTTTCCCTCCTGCGCTAGGGCCAATTACCCTCTGCGTGGATATTCTATGCGTCGTCTCGCTAGCGCGTCCGTCACAGCAACAAGTTCTCCTATCGCTGCGGCGTCGTTATCTACCGAGTCCTTCGACCCTTAACGATTATAGTCCTCAAGGAAGCTTCAAGAATTTACTCAATACACTCCTAAAGATAATGCAATATTTCTGTATTTACCGTTAGTAAGCTAAAACAGGTAATCATCTCTATCACAACATCACAATAGCGAGAAATATAAAGTCCACCTCCACGGGGAAAACCACATCCACGGGAGTATCTTATATTAACCAGAAAAATGATAGATTTATACAATATGCTGCGCACACAGCTGCAGCCTTAGATCTTTCCAGGAAAATCCACGCACACAGTTGGGAGCCCTTCTCTCGATCTATTCTCTTCCTATCCAGAGATTACAATAGTTCAGACGTCGCCTCGGACTGTCTGCAACTCAAGGATTAGCTTCACTGCTAACCCGCTTACTGACTAGTTAGCTATCTGTCTAACCAATTGACTCTCTCTCTCTCTCTCTCTCTCTCTCTCTCTCTACCCATTACAATTATTCATATATATAGGTGGCCATGGAAGTTGCACCTTTACAAAACTGTGGGCCTTTCCCAGCAATAATCCCCAAAAACCCTAACCACGCACATGGCTAGGTGTACTGTAGGCGCCGCTTGCAGTCATGTCGCCGCTTCCTACAGGCTCCATGAATTCCGGCGCAGCTTACGGGTATGGATGCCTCGTCCTTCGCCTTCAATGCTTTGGTCCGTTGCTCTTCCTTGATTCGAGCAACCATAACTTCTGTACTTAGCTTTAAATGAGGGTAGCTGAGCCCTCTACTCCATTGCTTCATTGATTATGGTAGCTGAGCTTTCCACTCTGCTACCTTCATTCCCTTCTGACGTGCGCGCGAGCTCCGCGATTTCCGGTCCGTGATCCGCGCTGAGCTCCTCCATCTGGCACCGTACTGCGCACCGTCTTCTTCTGTCCCCAAAATTGGCGCTTATTCAAAACTTAGCATTCTTCCATACTTGTGCTTTTTCCTCAAAATTCGCAGCTTTTACCATAGCTGCGGCCTTGGCTCCAACAAAGTTTACATAATTAAATTATTGTCACTTAATTTTCATTAATTGATTATGATCTAAGTGAATAAGTAAATGCATCTTTTACATTTCTGTTGAAGTTGGAAAACATACTTATCCCTCTCACATCAATATTGATCTACACAACAACAAGCGTTTCCCTTAGAATAGATCTAACCTAGATTAGATCCTTTTCTCAAATAGGTTAAGTTAGAACAAACTAAGCTTTTATACTTTTGTTTTCCTTAAGTGGAGAACCGATCTCAGTGATCGAAACACCAACTCATAGAGTGCCGACGGAGGTCGAATATCCATGGGAGATTTCCATACCAAACAGGCTGGGGATAGGACTACCCTTGCGTAGGGTCTTTCGAATCCTTTCAGTCTGGGTTTTCACCCTCTGTTGGGAGCCTTGGAACCCTTTCCAGCACCTTGCACTTACCCTGCACCCCCAAGGCCTCAACAAATGGCGCTAGAAGGAGGGCCAGTAGTATAACATGCCTAAATAGAACACTCATAAACCTCCTCCAGCAACTACTTCGTCGGTTGTCACTAGAAGCCAATCTAGAGCTTCAACATCTGAACAACAAACAGTGCCACAACCAACTGCCATTCCTACCATACCTGCAGCAGAGCAGGAAGCCAGGAGGGATATCTTCATCATATACCCTATGAGAGGACCCCTCACACTTGAGCAAATCTTGAAAAGATCTAGCGATAGTGTCACTAGGTTAGAACAAAGAATCGCTGCTCGAACAAGCAGAGGTTTGGCGGCTATTCATACAGACAATATTTCGCAGGCCATTGATCAAGGAACACAATTGATAGCTGATCAAAACCCTCAAAACCAGGAAAAAGCCGATCAAAACCTTCAAAACCAAGAAACAACTAACAATTCAGGATCTCTTGAATACAATATTGATCCACTTTTCCAATAAGTACAAGATCAACCGAACGTTGGAACTGGTGGACCTCCACCTAGTCCTCCTTCCTCGTCATCCTCCTCATCCGAAAGTGAACATTCTTCTAGTTCTTTGTCTGAAGAAGAAGAAGAACCACCTATGGCTGGAGAAGGCTAGAATAGACCTTGGTTGGACCAAGATGCAGTATTCATATTCGGGGACCAACATAGACTACCTAAGAACCCCGAGAAATGGCTTCCTAAGTTCAACCCCGATGACAAGTTACATGCACTAGATCATATCAAAACCTTTATGCAGGCTATTAGGCTTAGGAGTGTAGTCCACGAGGATGTGGTTTGTAGACTCTTCCCTTACACTTTTGAAGGGAAGGAATCCACATGGCATTTTGCCTTACCAGCCCAATCTATAGTCTCCTGGGATGAGTTCGAGAAACTATTCATCCAAAAGTTTGGAGATGACAAAACACCACAGGACTTAGTTTTAGAGTTGTCTTCCATGAAGATCAGAGGAAAGGAAAGGGTTAAAGACTTTAACCAGAGGTTCTCTTACCTAAAGAATAGAATTCCCGCCAACCTTCTTCCTACAGAAGAATTGTTGGTAGCCTATTATGAAAGGGGCTTGCCTGTTCCTATTGCAATGTGGGTGAAAAGGGCACAAAAATGGACTTTGCTAGAGGCATTTGCTGAAGCAATACAAGTTGAGAAGGACATGTTCTGTTTGAGGGATACTCCTGAAATTTCAGAAGAACAGCCTTCTACCTCTTGAAAAAAGACTGATAACACCCCCAAACTCACTACTCAGAACAAGGATGCTTTTGACATGTCTGATGTGAAGAAGTTCCTTCAAAAAATGTCAAATGAGATGGTTGATTTGAAAAGAAATAATAACGAGAATCAAAATCAAAACAAAGGTTTTGTAAGGCCGCCTTTTACGAGACCTTATCAACCTCCTCAGAATCCACCACCTCCTAATCCTACTGAAGGAATTTCAAATGAAGAACTCTATTATATTTTTAGAGCCTTGGAAACAGAATCCCAAACTGTTCCTGAACGCTCCAATGATCAGACCAACCAAGATTCGCAGTTACCTGAAGAGGATGAAGAACAAGAGGACCTATAGGTGAACACTGTTAGCTATTTCTCCGAACTTCCTATGAATGAAGAGGAAGAAGAACCTGAGACTGTGTTTAATGTTCAACACCCTTATAACACAAGGTCAAGGCCACAACCCCCTCAAGAACCTTCATCTTCAACAACAGTTCCCAATAAAGGCAAGGCTGTTCCCGAAAAGGACACAGTTATTCCAGAGATGGAGTATAATCTAGCTGAAGATCTGAAAAGAGTTAAGGCAAACATCTCTCTGTTTGAACTTTTAAAGATCCCTTCTATGAGGGATACTTTACCCAAAAGCATGATAATCAAACAACCTAGAGAATCACAGAATAACAACCTGGACTCTTTTACTAAACCGGATGATCAAAAACTTGGAAGCAAAAGGACACCTCCTTTTCTTCTTACTTTCGAGATCTTCAACAGAAACGTACATAACTGCATGATAGACTCGGGTGCCTCATCAAACGTGATGACCTTATCTGTGTGCAGGAAATTAAATGCCACTTGGGAACCTTGCCCTACTCAGATTGTCCAACTCGACAGATCAAAAGTCAGAGTAGTAGGAAGGTTGAGAAATGTCTTGCTTACATTATCTGCTGATCCTCGTATCCACCAAACTATAGACATTGTTGTAGCTGACATTCCAGAAGCTTATGGGATATGGCTGAGTAGGGACTGGTCATACAAGCTTAAGGGCTATTTTTCCACCGACTGGTCTCACCTATGGTTACCCTATAATGGACAACCGAACAAAATCAAAATTAGTAGGGAGCCTTTCATGAAACAAACAGTCACAGACCTTAATGATTCTAGTGAACCTGCCAACTATTACAGTGCACATATTGAACACTTTACGTTTGATACCTTCTTTGGAGATTTGACAGCCGATTCTTCACCAGACAAGTACGTACAGAAAGAATCACAAATCACTCAGGTTACTTCTGTACCTTTCTCTGGAGATGTTGTACATAATGTTTTTAATGTAAATACAAATTTTAGGATAGATCCGATTGCTTGGAATTTATTTTTTGATGGCTCTAGGTCTAAGGAAGGAGCTGGTGCAGGCTGTGTCCTCATTAACCCAAAAGGGATTAAAACTATCATAACATGCAGACTAGAATTTGACTGTACCAACAACGTAGTTGAATATGAAGCCCTTGTTCAAGGACTTAAAAAAGTTGTTGATATGGGTGTACAGGTGATTCATTGCTTTGGTGATTCTGAAATCATTGTCAAACAGGTAAGGAATAAGATACATGGCTTGTCTCCAAGCCTGATGAATTATCAGAAACTGGTAAGGGACCTTACCAACTCCTTTTCTGCATTTAACATTAACTCAGTCCCTAGGTCACAGAATTTCGATGCTGACCTTTTAGCCAACACAACATCTAGGATGATACCACTAGAGGGCTTGTCACCTCAAAACTTCTCAATAGAACTCATGTACAGGCCTTCTATACCTGACAACGTAACAAATTGGAAAGTGTTTGACGATGACCAGCAGATACTTGATTTCCTCACAGCCCAAGATACGTTTCAAAACATGGCTATAGATGAGGAAGAACATGAAAAATCACTCTATGATCCTTCAAACATTATCCCGAAATTTGTCATCAGTCTAGAGAACTTCTATGATTTACAGGATAAGTTCAGACACCAAACCAATTGCAAAACCCAGAGCTCCTCACTTAACTACCGGCCAGTTAACTTAGGTATCGAGCAAGAACCCCGTTTCATCAATATAGGAGTTAATTGTTCTCCCGAGGAAAGAAGAGCTATCATCAGGTTATGTAAAGAATATAAGGACGTTTTTGCATGGACCTATGACGAATTGAAAACCTTTGATATGAACATCATGCATCACAACATACCTATGAAACCCAAGGTGAAACCGTACCAATAGAAATTGCGGAAAATGCACCCCAGCTTGGAACCTTCTGTGAAAAAAGAACTAGAAAAACTAATGGCAACTCGAATCATTTTTCCTGTCAGGCACACCCAATGGATTGTCAATTTAGTGCCTGTGCGAAAGAAGAGTGGCGAAATCAGGCTGTGTGTCGATTTCCGAAATTTGAATCGGACTTCCAAAAAAGACAATTATCCTGTTCCACCCATGGAACAGATCCTGCAAAAGGTAGCAGGTTCAGAAATGTTCTCACTCCTGGACGGTTTTTCGAGATACAACCAAGTTATGGTTGCTCCTGATGACAAGCTGAAAACTGCTTTTAGAACCCCTTGGGGCACTTTCGCCTATAGGGGAATTCCTTTTGGGTTGATAAATGCTGGGGCCACATTTTAGAGAGCTATGGATATAGCTTTCAGAGGTTTGATGCATAACTCTGTAGTAGTTTATTTAGATGATATCACTATATATTCAAAGAAGCGACATGAACATCTTTCTACCTTGAAACAGGTTTTCGAACGTTGTAGGAAGTACGGGATCTCAGTCAATCCGAAAAAGTATATCTTTGCAGTGACAGAAGGAAAACTTCTCGGTTTCATTGTGTACAAGGAAGGTATGATTATTGAACCAGAACGTACTGATGCTATTTCAAAAATTGGCTTGCCCGGTTCGCGCAAGGCCATGCAGTCCTTCCTCGGTAAGATCAATTTTGTACGTAGATTTGTACCTAATTTTGCACAGATTGTTAAACCTTTACAACAGTTGGTCAAGAAAGATGTACAGTTCACTTGGTTGCAGGAACATAAAGATGCGTTTGTTGAAATTAGAAGGGCTATTGCTGAGGCTCCTGCTCTTATGTATCCTGATTTTGATAAGGACTTTATCCTCTATACTTTTTCCACTAATTTCTCTTATGCAGCTATTTTGACACAAAAGCATGACACCGACACTGAGATTCCGATATCCTTTATGAGCTCAACATTCAAAGGTGTAGAGTTTAATTATTCCCAAATTTACAAACAAGCCTATGCAGTCTACAAATCTGTTAAGCATTACAGGCCATATTTGTTAAAATCTCGAACAAAGGTTATTGTACCATATTCTGCCATTAGAAATGTGTTAGTTTAGAAGGAATTGGGCGAGAAAAGGGCTCATTGGATGACAGCCCTACAAGAGTATGATCTAGAAATAAGACCGACCAAAATTGTGAAAGGACAAGGTCTCTGTCTTCTTACTGCTCAGTCGAATGATCTTGCACAACAACAGACTGAATGGGAGCAGGAGGAGGATGTTCCAACAGGTTCTGTCAATGCTATTGATACTCCTACATCTGAATGGTATGACCATATCAAGTTTTTTCTGAACCATGGGTTTGCTCCTGAAACCCTTGACTTTAAGAAACGTAGAGCTTTAAGATTAAAAGCTGCTCCTTACCAATTCATTAATGAAGTTTTGTTTAGAAAAAACTATGATGGGGTTTTCCTTAGGTGTCTGGAAAAGGATGAGACTAATGATATTCTCTTTCAATTTCATACAGGACCAGCTGGAGGCCATTTCTCAGGGGAAACTATAGCTCATAAAATTCTCAGAGCGGGGTATTACTGGCCTACATTGTTTAAAGATGCATACGCCTATGTAAGAAAGTGTGAAGCATGCCAGAAATGTACAGGGAAATTCAAGAAACCTGCATTCCCACTGCAACCAGTCACAATTCAGTTCCCATTTCAGCAGTGGGGACTGGACTTTATTGGACCAATAAACCCTACCTCATCTCTGCAACATAGGTACATCCTTACAGCCACTGATTACTTCACCAGATGGACAGAAGCAATCCCACTTAGGAAATGTAATGCAAACCAAGTAATTTCCTTCCTCGACAGCCAGATAATTACAAGGTTTGGTGCCCCAGAGTATCTTGTTTTTGATAACGCATCCTATTTTTCTTCAATTGATTTGACACAATATGCCCTTGAAAAAGGGATTAAGTTAAAGTTTTCTGCCAATTATTACCCACAGGGAAATCATTTGGCTGAGTATTCAAACAAAAATATGATATATATTCTCAAGAAGACTGTAGCCTCTCATCATAAAAATTGGCACACACAGCTCTATAATGCTCTTTGGGCGGATCGAATCACCCCAAAGGCAGCAATTGGGAATTCTCCCTACTGTTTGGTGTATGGAAAGGAAGCTTTCCTTCCTGATAATATCACCATCCCTTCATTGCAATTAGACCAGTCTATCCAAGAAGATGACTCTTCTCCCCTTCAACAGAGGATTGACACACTGCTCAAACTGGAAGAAGATAGGGAGAAGGCAAAAAATAAACTATATCAACATCAACAGATGGTGAAGAGATGGTTTGATGAGAAATCTTCATCTGACAGGGAATTCTCAGTTGGGGATTTGGTATTAAGGTGGGACAAACAACATAAAGATAAAAACCAGTATACCAAATTCCAGCGCCTTTGGCTGGGACCTTTCATTATTAAAGAAAATATGGGTCCCAGTACTGTCCGATTACAAACACTGGAGGGAGTCGTGGACACCTACCCAGTGAATGTTTCACTGCTCAAAAAGTACTTCGTCTGAACAACTTGGTGCTTTTGTACATAGGTTTGGAGTGTGTTTTCTATTTCCTTTGTTTTGATTGGTTTTCTTTCATTTTATTGATAATAGACTCCACACATTTGGTAATGGTTTAAAACCAGTTTTGCTCAAAGATGATTTTAACTGAAGTTGCAGAATAGTAGGTTAGTCTCAGTTTCTTTTCAGCTGATATTAGAATTTGTTTTGTAAAGAATGCATAGCTAATAAATACAGAACCTTGATTGATACCTTTCCACCTTGGTCATTATCTTTTACATGTTTCTGTGATGCACCTGCACCAATTAATTAACAAGAATACGCGAAATAGCAGAAATGACAGAACTCAGAATCACTTTTATATTGATCACAGGCCACTTCGGGGGGGCAATCTCCTTTGAGCAAGCTCAATACAAATAACTTCACGGTGCCTTCATAGGTCTCGACACACACTTATATACTAATTCTAGGCGCCAATACTATGGGTCAAAACCATGGGCCGTTACAAACTATGGATCAACAATACTACGGGCGACTTACAAAGCATATGCGCCAACAACAATAACACAAACTATTGATCAACAAATACTACAGGATGACTTACAAAGCATATGCGTCCAACAACAACATACTAACAAAGTAAAGACATGGGTTCCTAACATCCCCTCCCCCTTAAAAAAAGCTTTGTCCTCAAAGCTTTAGATGTGGAAATTGTTGCTGAATCTGAAGGAGTGGTTCCCATGTAGCATCCTCTGGTTGCATGCCGTGCCACTAAATTAAGACCTCTGTGATAGAGCGAGAGCAAAGTTGACGCGTGCGCCGATTGAGGATGGCCTCTGGCTCCAAAAGGATGGATCCTTCATTATCCAGTTCGGGTAAAATCGTTTGTCCACTGATGTTGGTGCCAAGAACTTTCTTCAGACAAGAGACATGAAAGACTGGATGAATACGGGAAGAAGGAGGAAGTTCCAATTTATAAGCAATGGACCCAATCTTCTGAAGAATCCGATATGGCCCATAGAACTTTGGAGCGAGCTTATGACGCCCTTTGAGTTTCAAGGATGATTGTTTGTACGGCTGGAGACAAAGAAAAACCATATCGTCGACTTGAAAAGTGCGCTCTGAATGGTGCTGATCAGCTTGTTGCTTCATGCGATTTCTTGCCATGTGAAGATTGTCCCGCAAAATGCGAAGAATCTGATCGCGGTTTCGAAGGACCGTGTCAACTTCCTGAACTGGTGAACTGGTGGGGGTGTATGGAAGAAGAGCTGGAGGTGCCTGACCATAGACGGCTTCATATGGGGTCATTTTAGAGGCAGTGTGGTAAGAGGTATTGTACCACCATTCAGCAAGAGGGAGCCATTTTTTCCACTAATGTTGTTGTTCCGAGGTGAAGCAACGAAGATAAGTTTCCAAGCATTTATTGACAATTTTAGTCTGACCATCTGTTTGTGGGTGATACCCTGAACTCATCTTCAGTTTGGTGCCAGTGTGGCGAAATAGTTCTGTCCAAAAATGACTGGTGAAAGTCGCATCATGATTCGAGACAATGGAAGAAGGATGCCATGAAGACGAAAGATTTGGTCTAGAAAAATTTGAGCGACAGAGGAGGCTGTATAGGGATGGATGAGAGCACAAAAATGACTATATTTGGAGAGGCGATCAACCACAACGAGAATCACTGTCTTCCCGCCAGATTTAGGGAGCCCTTCAATGAAATCCATAGAAATATCTGTCCAAATCCGTGTAGGTATGGGCAAGGGTTCAAGCAATCCTGGAAGGAGTGTTGTTTCACCCTTATTGCGCTGGCAGGTATCACATTCGGCCACCATCTGTTGAATTGTCCTTTTCATGCCCTGCCAAAAGAAGTTACGCCGTGCTCGTTCATACGTTTTGAGGAACCCAGAGTGCCCTGCCGATGGAGAAGCATGGAGTTCATAGAAGACAACCTGTTGAAGATCTGTGCTCTGGGGAAGCACCAGACGACCCTTGTATCGCAGAGAAGCACCATCCCAAGAGTAGTGTGGTACAGCAGAAGGGTTGTTGGTCAAGTGTTGGATGATTTGAGATAAGGAGGAGTCATTGACATAACCCTGTTGAACATATTGCAACCAATTTGGAACAGGAATAGAAATAGCTAAAAGAGAACCTTGGGCATCAAATGTGCGAGAAAGAGCATCTGCCACAATATTGTCTTTACCATTCTTGTAAGTGATCTCATAGTCATAACCCATGAGTTT
Source organism: Larix kaempferi (assembly GCA_027924585.1). Taxonomy (NCBI): domain Eukaryota; kingdom Viridiplantae; phylum Streptophyta; class Pinopsida; order Pinales; family Pinaceae; genus Larix; species Larix kaempferi. The sequence continues at coordinate 165,383 of BSBM01000600.1, forward strand.
GCTAACCCATTTCTGTTGTGCCGGGGAGGAGACACGCTGGTCCAAGAAATATTTCAGACTCTGGTGATCAGTCTTGATGCAGAAATGATTACCTAATAGGTATGGGCGCCACTTCTGAACTGCATGCAAAATAGCCATCATTTCCTTCTCATAGGTAGAGGCAGCTAAATTCTTACCTGAAAGGGATTTGCTGGTGAACGCAATGGGGTGTTCATCTTGAAGGAGAACAACACCAAGTCCATTGCCGCAAGCATCACTCTCAATAGTGAAGGGCTTGGAAAAATCGGGCATAGCTAGCACAGGTGTAGTACACATAGCTTGTTTTAGTTTATCAAATGCACACTGAGCAGCAGGTGTCCATGTGAAGGCATCTTTTTTCAATAGAGCAGTTAATGGAGCTGCAATCTTCCCATAATCCTTGACAAACTTGCGGTAGTAGCCAGTCAACCCCAAAAAACCACGAAGGCTCTTGAGTGTCTGAGGCTGCAGCCAGTTGTTCATGGCATCGATTTTGGCAGGATCCACGCGAACCCCTTGTGCTGAGATAATGTGCCCGAGACACTCAACTTCCTTCTGTCCAAAAACACATTTAGACTGCTTGGCATGGAGATGATGGTTAGAGAAAAGTTGCATGACAAGATCCAAATGCTGGAGATGTTCATCCCATGTTTTACTGTAGATGAGGATATCATCAAAGAATACTAGAATGAATTTCCGCAAGTAGGGTCGAAATATTTTATTCATTAAGGCCTGGAATGTGGAAAGAGCATTAGTGAGGCCAAAGGGCATGACCAAAAACTCATAATGGCCATCATGTGTGCGGAAAGCTATTTTAGGGATATCATCCTCATGAACCCGAATTTGATGATACCCAGAACAAAGATCCAACTTGGAGAAAAAGTGAGCCCCATGAAGCTCATCAAGAAGCTCATCAACAACAGGAATTGGAAACTTATCCTTGATGGTGAGGTGATTAAGTGCTCGGAAGTCAATGCAGAGGTGCTATGACCCATCTTTTTTGCGGACAAGAATAACTGGAGAAGAAAAGGGACTAGTGCTTGGGCGAATAATACCTTGCTTCAATAAGTCCCGAACGAGCATTTCAATCTCCGTTTTTTGGTGAAATGGGTAGCGATAAGGCCTGATGTTGGGAGGAACGCTGCCAGGAAGGAGCTGAATACGATGGTCTTCTGGCATGGAAGGTGGCAATCCCACTGGTTCAACAAAGACACCTGTATATTGATCTAGAGTTTGTTGTAGATCCAAAGGAGTAGTGGAGACTGCTGATGGTTGCATCTAGATGGAATGGATCTGAGCGATGACACCATGTGAATTCTTCTTGAGGAGTTTTTCCATGTGATGTGAACTGATGATGCTGAGAGAACCTGGTTGTAATCCTGTCAATGTGTGTTTTTGTCCATTGAGGAAAAACTGCATCCAAATTTCAGCAAAATCCCATAAGATAGGGCCAAGTGTGCGTAGCCATTGAGCGCCCAAAACCACATCACATTCGCCTAAGGGCAAGACAAACATGTCAGAGTGCAAGGTATAATCTCCCATAGAGATACGCACATTTCGACACTTCCCTTTGCAAGGTAAGGTGCCCCCATTGGCAACCATGACTTGAAAGTTGGAGCAAGGATGGATAAAACAATCAGCTTGTTTGGCGATCCGAGGGTCAATGATATTATGAGTGCTCCCAGAATCAATAAGTATTGTAAGAGGAAGCTTCTTGAAGTAACCCCTGACCCGCATTGTTTGGGGGGTGGTGATTCCAGCTAAAGCATGGAGAGATATCTCTGGCTGGTCATCCTGAGACGGAGGGTCAATAGGCGGTTCCTGAATGTCGACCGGAGCATCCAGTGTTTCTGGATCTTCGTCACCAATTTCAGAGGCAGGCGGAGACTCCACATCCAAGAGATAGAGCTTTTGCTGAACACATCTATGTCCCCGAGTGAATTTCTCATCACAATTATAGCAAATCCCCTTTTCTCTGCGTGCTTGCATCTCTGTTTCAGACAAACACTTGATAGGAGTCGGTCAAGGAGCCTGCGGTATAGGTGGTCGCTGAGAACCCATATTTCGGAAGGGCACAAAAGTGGGCTTGGAGCGTTGTTGGGATGCAATATTGTCTTCTGCCAACTTAGCCAACCCTAGTGCTTCCATCATTGTGTTGGGACAGAACATTTTGACCTCAGAGCGGATGGCATCCTTTAGACCACTGATAAAACAACTCCGGTAAAAGTCATCAGACAATCCTTCGGCGTGGTTGGCTAGATTCTCAAATTCAGTTTGATACTCTCTCACAGTTCCAGTTTGGCGAAGTTTAGTGAGGGCTCCTGTGAAGTCATCAAAAGCACTAGGACCAAATCGTTGCAAAAGGAGCTGGCAAAAGTCTGTCCATTTGGGCTCTGGATGAGCCTTGATGTACCAACGGTACCATTGAAGAGCTTCCTGTTCCAAATGAAAGGATGCCAACGGAACTTTGTTGACATCAAAAGTATTATGCAGACTGAAATACTATTCTGCACGATAGATCCATCCAGTTGGATCGGTACCATTGAAGCGAGGAAAATCAAGCTTCGGACCACGGAAATTGCTGGAAGAAGAGAACCCATTGTCTGTTGAAGACTCGAACTGCCGTTTGTTGTTCACAGCTGAATGTTCAAGATAGAGACCGATAAATTTTTCATCCAGATCCTGGAGTTTGGCTTGGATGGCTGCAAGTGCGTCCTCCATGGTTTTTGCTCCTGCACGGGTGACAACCATAACCAGGATTTTTTATTTTTATTTTTGTTTCGGTTGACTGGGTAGGAAAACAAAAACAAAAGCTACTTTAGTAAAGGAAAATCTGGACTCGGGAAAAAATCAGAAGGGTAATTGGGGTTTGACTAGGTTTTGGACACTGGTGGATAGACAGGGAAGCAAAAATGATGATTTTCTGAAGCGGGGTGCAAGAATGGGAAAATTTGGCAGAGGGGAACAAAGAAGCAGAATTCAGAAAGGAACTCTGTGGTAAAATTTGAAGGTGATTGGGTGAAATCTGAGGAAGTTATGGCAAACCCTAAAAATAGACAAATGTGGGATTTCAGGCTTTGGGAAGGGGAATTGGGGATAGGGTCCTCAAAACCGAAATATGCAGAATGGGATGACAGGGGTTCCCTGAAAATTTAAAGGGAAACAGAGTAAAAATAAGGGAGATATGGCCGAAAAACTTTTTTTTTTTTTTTTTCCAGACTGGAGCGGCTATGGCTCGAAAGGGATCTGGAAGAGCGCCGAAGGGATTGAAAACGGCTGAATCTGGAACGGCTTGCAAAATGGTTCTGAAATGGCGCATCGGTGATCGACAATAGTTCAGCTGAAAGTAGATATGGACCCCAGGTATGTGCGGCTTCCTAACAGTTCAGGGGTTTCACTCGGCCACCAATGTTGTCTGACGGCTTGCGTATTGGGGAAGTACCCCTCACTCCATGGCTCAAGTAAAACTGATAACTGCTTTGCCACAAACGACAGCTCTTGGTTTACCTCACGGGTGGGAACTAGTCAATCAGGTAGGGGTCGTTGCCCTTTTCGCTGGCAGGTCCTCTCAATGGGTCAACTACTTCGGGGTTCTTGTGGTACTCCTCACAATGAGTTTTAGGGCTTATGCCCAAGTACTTCCCACAGTTAAGCGGATAGGGATTATTCCCAAATTCGAACCTGCAACAGATGCGAAAAAAAATTTGGCAGAAATTTCACCCAGCGAGCCCAAGAAAGTGCTCTGATACCAGATGTGATGCACCTGCAACAATTAATTAACAAGAATACGCGAAATAGCAGAAATGACAGAACTCAGAATCACTTTTATATTGATCACAGGCCACTTCGAGGGGGCAACCTCCTTTGAGCAAGCTCAATACAAATAACTTCACGGTGCCTTCATAGGTCTCGACACACACTTATATACTAATTCTAGGCGCCAATACTATGGGTCAAAACCATGGGCCGTTACAAACTATGGATCAACAAATACTACGGGACGACTTACAAAGCATATGCGTCCAACAACAACATACTAACAAAGTAAAGACATGGGTTCCTAACAGTTTCATCTGTTTAATTGAGATAGAGGAATGGTTGAAATATTCTTATCTTATGTCTCATTGTCACAGCACATCATAATAACCTAATCGGCTTTATCTGCTCCGGATCCTTTTACAATCACCTTGATAATAATTTTATTAAATAATTATAGATTACAAGGAGGGGGGTCTTATTTTAAGCCAACCCTTTAGGTTCATAGGTGTTTAGTGGAATGACATCTTCACATCAAGCCACCACACTTGGAAGATGACTTTCAGTTTTTGCCGAGAGGTGGAAGATCCTATCACAGGTCGGTCCATTCATGATTTGCAAAACACTAGTGAGTAACACTGCTATCATGAGGTTACCAAGCCTTGGCAGTGCCTTGTAGTCTATTATTTGAATAAAATTTGTATTTTTCTTTTATAAGATACTTGTTGTGTATAAGGACAGGGGGGTCTTATTACAAGCTATCCCTGCCATGCTCATGGGTTTAATTTGGACTGAAACTATCATCATGTGGTTACCAAGCCACGATATTCGCCTTCAGTATCACAGCTGAAGGACAAGGGGTATCCTTATTGAGCCAGCTTGATCAGTTTCTGGATCATGCCTGTGAATGGCACTGCTAATATCTGATTACCAAGTCAGGGCAGTGGCATTGTACCAACAAGGTCTTATGTGCAACTGTCCATTTTTGTTTGAATCAAAAAAATAAATGTGTATATAGCCAAAAGAACTATTGTACATAAAAGCGATTAATAAACCAAGGTGATATGTAATTTGGATATCCATAAGCAGTTTTAAGTTAGTCCCAGGTTCAACACAAGCTGATGTTCAATGATTGCATAATGGTATAAGATCGATGTTGTTTCTTAATTCTTCTTATTAGATTTGCATTATTTTTTAATATGATCATTGATGGGAATATATCAATCTCATGTTTTCTGCTTATTGGTTGTCTCCTTTATAAATATTTTCTAAAATTTCAGGTTGGAAAAGGCAGCTGATTGATATACTTTCTCTAACTGAAGTTTTCGCAGAGATAACTGGTTCTTCCCAGCCAGTCGGCATTTGTTGTGGCCACAACAGATCCCATGCTTCAACTGATCACGAGAGCCCCAATTTTTTAAATAAATACAACGGTATTTGGGTAGGTGTTGTCGTGAACATGAGGTTTTGAACTTTGTTTCTATGATCTTGTACCTGTACCTTTGTTTGCCTTGATTGTCATTCTCCTCTCGGAATTTTCTAAGTGTTTTTGGTTTGTTGGAAGCCTTAATTTTTTAATCATTTTGTCTTTTACTTCTGCCAACCCGAAACCCGATAATCCGACAACCCGAAACCCGCAACTCGACAGGTTCCAGTTGCGGGAATTCATTTTGAGTCATTTGATTTTTGGTCAACCCGAAACTCGTAACTCGAAAGTTGCGGGTTGCGGAAATCCTTGCTAATAATTTTTGGGAATTTTTCATCCCGAAACTCGAAACCGCGGCTTTCGAATTTCGGGAATTCGTTTTACCTTTTAGTTGCGTTGTGAGTCCCCGAAACTCGCAACCCGAAATGTCGAGTTGCGGGATGCGAGAAACATTTTTATTTTTACATATTGTTTCCGTTTGCGAAACCCGCCACCCACAAGTTTCGGGTTGCGGCTTTCGGAAACCCGTTTATGCATTTTTATTCAGTTTGCAATCCCGAAACCCGCAAATTTCGGGTTGCGGCTTTCAGGAATCATGAATAAATTTGTGAATAATTTTCCAAGACCCGATCCCACGTCCTGCATTGGTTAATCTTTGTCGTCGATTCATTTGATCCAGTAAATGAAATTCCATCGTTCGAACTTACGTTTTAATGCCTTGGTTTTTGTTGTTCTTATGACCAGGTTTCTGATTGTAATTCTCACCTCATGATCACCTCTGAATATATGAATGCTTGATTAGATTGGCTTGTAATGACAGTTTTCAGATGCGACTTCGAATCGTGCGTGATTCTGTTAAAATTGTACTTTGTTATGATCCAATTTGGATTAACACATGCTGCGACGTCGTTTCATTACAATTCAAATGATTGCAGTTCCAAATTCGTATGGTTTTAATCATAGCAGCTCATCATATCCAATCATTATGATTTTCTTTAACTCTTCTTAAATATGGTCGCAAGTATGAAGCACTTAGTTCGTCGTCTGTATTCGTTAGAAAAGTTTTGTGTTTTATTTTGAAAGCTTTCTTTTTGACGATCTGGTGTGAGCAATATGCAAACAGGTTATGAATCCTTTAATGGATGTTATATGGAAGAAGAACTTCATCCCTTGCTATTTCAAGAACCTATGTCGCCACCCTTTGACGCGGGTGTCCCTGATACCAGCAGTGATAGTGAAGATGAAGATTTTGAAACTCTGCCCGTTTGCATACCACTCCCTCAGAAGAACGAAGAGAAAATCAATGAGAAGCCATGTGATCGAGATGACTCCATTATTCATGATTTTATAATCAATAAGGAACCTGCTACTCCGCCAGCTCCCGCGAAGCAAGACCCGTTGTCCGATTTTTCTGTTTTCAAAAACATTATGGATCAATAGGAAGATTCTAAGGCGATTCAACAGGAAGATTTGCTAGACCGACTGTGGCCTATTATCGACAGCTATTAGGCCATTGTTCAATTCCACAATTTTGTTACGGGATTTTCCTGAAATTAGAAAAATGACCCTTATTTCAAACTTTATCATAGGATTTGAGGGAATCATTTGAGCTAAAATTGTTCAGATTATTGTGGCAGGATTTTCTAGATCAATAGCCTGATCCGAACTTTGTAATCCCTATCTCTTGGTAGTTTCCATTTGTACTCTGTTGTAATTTTTATTTAAGGAGGTATGGCTCTCGATGTTAGGGGTTGATAATTTTTGGGTTAGAAATCAGCAGGAGACGACCGGAGATACTCTGTCTTAGTAGAGATTTGTAATTTTGTTTACAGACTTCAGTAATACAGTAAAGTAATCCCTTTGAATCATCTCTTGTTTATTGTTCAAATTTCTTTGACAGTGTCAGATTTCTTACTTCAAATTGTCATCTACAGTGTGTGATCTTTTGTAAGCATTAATTTACATAATGATCTGTGATTTCGGTTTTCTCTTTATAGTTGATCTGTGTATGAAAATATTTTATTGAATTTTTGTCAATTGAGATATTTTCTTTATCGATTTCTGCAAATGATCAACATTCGATTTAATCATTGTTAATTTTTCAATTAACAAGGTGATTACAGGTTAATCTTGAACAAGTTTACATACTTAATTTATTGTCACTTAATTTTCATTAGTTGATTATGATCTAAGTGAATAAGTAAATGCATATTTTATATTTCTGTTGAAGTTGGCAAACATACTTATCCCTCTCACATCAAGATTGATCTGCACAACAACAAGCTTTTCCCTTAGAATAGATCTAACCTAGATTAGATCCTTTTCTCAAATAGGTTAAGTTAGAACAAACTAAGCTTTTATACCTTTGTTTTCCTTAAGTGGAGAACCGATCTCAGTGATCGAAACACCAACTCATAGAGTGCCAGCGGAGGCTGAATATCCGTGGGAGATTTCCATACCAAAAAGGCCGGGGATAGGACTACCCTTGCGTAGGGTCTTTCGAAGCCTTTCAGTCTGGGTTTTCACCCTATGTTGGGAGCCTTGGAACCCTTTCCAGCACCTTGCACTTACCCTGCACCCCCGAGGCCTCAACAGGTCCTTAGAATATCCAATGGGAGAATAATGGAAAAATATTTCAAAATATGCCATCCTAGACACCTCTCAACAAGTCCCATCAACTGTGTCTCAAGGAAAAACTAGGGAATCCTCGTCACAACCTCCTCAGCAACATCTTCAAGTGCCGGCGCAACAAGTGTATCATATTCCAATGTAATAGACATATCGGGTTCCCATTCAACATGATTTCCAGGTACCACACCCACAATATATGCAATGAACACCTTAGATGCATAGTCAGTATCATGGCCAAAGGAGATCCCAACATTCCAGGCCAAGGACCAGTACACATCAAAGTTGCCAACAACACTAATTGAGAGATACAAATAATAATTTTTGTAATAGAAAAAGAGTTTTTATGTAACATAAAGTTTGCTGTAATTGAATGTAAAGACTAAGTATTATAAAAAGAGTCTTAGATCTCTTCCACAAGGGTCGATGATTTTTTGAGCTAAGTGTAACTTCTCATAGAGTCTATTTCATCAAGCTTGTATGCAAGATCCATTTGCTCTTTTGTAATGGGAGCAATGGGGATTCAAAATTTTTGATGACTACAGTCTGTCATAACTTCTTTTGTGTTTTCACATATTCCATTTTCATGTAATTGGTACACAGAGTATAATACAAACTCTCGAGGCAGCCTTTCATCCTGTATTTGGTTCAAATGTTATGGTGATTGTTTACTTTCTTGTCAATATGTTATGGAATCTTCATGATATGTTACTTGAAATTAATTTGTTGTCCCTATGATGATTTTGTTCACTCTGCAATTATATTTATGTTAAACTGCTAAATTCTATTTCCTCAGTACATTTTCTGTTCCGTGAGATAAATATTTACTTTCAAAAGTACCTTTCCTCATATCACTCATCAATTTCTTACATATGTTATTATCTGTAATGTCAAAATGATGCCCATCATTTCCCATCCAGTTATATACATCTGTCATGTTATTTTGTAATTCACGCATTTACCAAGATTATTGATTATTATCTTTCTGTTCATTGAGTAGACCACTCCAAACATAAATACAATTTGACTGATGCCCTGACATAGTTCCAAAATAGCCTTGGAATACCTGATGGAATAACAACACCATGAATGAAGTGATATTCTACGGGAATACCATTAAGGAATTGCAAGGGGGCATGTTGCTAATAAAATGACAACCATAAAAGTATTACATGATGGTCTATGGTGGTCGACAATTTTGAAATATTTGAAAGAATATGTTTAGGGCTTGTAATGTCTTCCAATGGGTAGGTAATCCTTCTAGAATAAATTATCTACCTTTGCATCTAGTATGAGATTTACAACCATTTAAAAAATGGTTGTTGATTTCATTGGACTCATCAACCCTGCTACTCACCATTCTAAGGCCTAGCACATCACCACTACAATAGATTACCTTACCAAGTGGGATGGATCTTCACTTGTGAAGGAATGTTCTATGGATACCACAACCAAGTTCATCTTTGAAACATTATGACAAGGTTTTAATTTCCTATAAGTTTGACAATTGATCAACATAAGCATTTTTTGAGTAACACTATCACTCCCTTGACTAGGAAAATCCTTATTCAACATCACAAAAGTAGTCCCTACCACCCTTAGGTGAATGGAATAGTGATAGCATTCAATACAATATTGGAGACAAGATTGACCAGATTATGTCATGCAAATACAAATGATTGGGATGAGAGGGTTCCTGCAGTTTTATGGGCATGCAAGAGCACTACTAAGAGATTGCACAAGTATACATCCTTTCAACTAGTATATAATCAAGAAGCCATTTCTCTTGCAAAAGTTTGTCATGCCTAGCCTCTATATTTCCCATGACACTTTTATAACATATGATGGATCAGTAGAGGAAAGTATAGTACAATTAATGCAATTGGAAGAATCTAGGTTTTTAGTTGACTTTCATCATACCGTGGAGAAGGCTAGACATAAAGTATGGAATCATAACCACACAAGGACTAATACTTTTTCTAAAGGATGCCTAGTTCTATTACATGATAGCAAGTATTTGAAGAACACATGAAATATTTAGATGCATTTGATGAGAAATTTTGTAGTTGCATAAATCCATGATTCAGGTGCAATTCAAGTGACTCAACTAGGTGGCATTATAAGACTTTGAATGAAACTTGCCTAAATCCCTATGTATCTGCCCCGCGAAGATGTTCTCATGCACTCCTATGGAAGGGAGCAAAGTATAGTAGGGTATGATTGTTTTTGGTTTTGGTTTTAGTTTATTTTGTATTGCAAGACTATATAAGTCTCTTTGGTCATGTTGTGATTCAACAAATACTAGCATGTTAAGAATTCCAATGATAGGTGTTAGTGTGTTGTGAAGTTTATGTGGTTGGTTATTTCATTTTAGTCCTAGTAAAAGAACGTGGTCATGGGATCCTAAATATATTGTTCATTGAGTCTTTATTTGTGCCCTGGCCAACTCTTTGTTGTCAGGGAGTTGTTAGTGAGGTCAAGTTGGGTTAAAGGTCGGGAACCTATTGAATGAAAGAGTCTTTGCAGTTAGGTATAGAGGGTTTGTGCAATCAACTTGTTGGGATTTTGTGAGATTGGGTGACAAGACTTTAGTTGACCATTACCGCCAACAAATGTCTAGTGTTATCACATAACTTAAAGGGTTGAGTAAATGTTTATCGCAACTATCCAAATCATATTTAATACCAGGTGTCTAAAACTCTGCACAAGTTGGTTAGTAATCTTTACACATTTGACCGAATCCCCTATACAACTCTAGTTGTGAAAGCGGACCGTGTTAATAAAGTCACCTAAAATTTGGTTTGTTTCTCACTTTGTTTTTTTTATTAGTTTTCTGGCACCCTCGATCCTAGAGCAATTGCATAAGTACTAATGAGTGATCTGAGTTTCACGCATGTTTGGTCTCCCATTTGATTTTTGTACCAAATAAAAATTGCATCCATGGGAGATGTATCTAATAATAAAGAAATATTCGTGATATTAGAAGAAGTCATTTTGACTGAGTTTTGTGACCCTTGAGTCAAGGTATTATATGACTTATATGGGAAGGTTTAACACACTAGGTTGGTTGACCATGATTTCATAGATGGGGATTATTTTCTAGATATGAAGCTCGAAGTTTATCTAGATGATTTTTTGTTGGAGACCAGACAAATTGCCACTATTTAGAAACCTAATTTTGAACAATTACACTCCTATACCCTCAATGTGTTGCTTGATCTCCTAGTATTTGTTATTATAGGGGGGGTGATGAAGTGTATCAAGTCCTTAATCAACAGGGTATGTGGGCATACTCTTTGCCTAGTGTTGAAGCCTCGGGTATGTAGGTTGCTGGAATGGGTTCCAAGGTTAACAACAGAGGGTGAAAACGCAGCCTGAAAGGCTTCAAAAATCTCTGCGCAAGAGCAGTTCTATCCCCAGACTATTTGGTGTAGTTAACTCCCATAGATATAAAGGCCTCCGCTGACACTTATGGGGTTTGATTCTGAAAGGATTTGCCTTCCTGTGAGGGAAGATCAAAGTGTTCTAACTCTAGAAAGGAATCTATCTTAAAAAGAAATCTAATCTAAGTTAGATCTAATCTAAAGAAAGTGTTCTGTTTATGTGCAGGATAACTTAGTTTGAGTTTTAATAAGCCCTTTCACCAGCTTAACAGAAATGTAAAATTGGATCTTTTACTCATTAACTTAAGAGAGAACCAAGAGATAAAAATCAAATGATAGTAGCTTAAGGATTAGGTACATGCAAGCTTATCTTGTATCTGGAATGTCAATTGAAAAATTAACATTAATTTAATAATTTCTGTGAATCATTTGTAGAAATAGATAAATGTTTTAATTAAATAAATTCAATTAAAACATAAAGATACACAAATCACCGATTGAGACAAATCTAAATCATGGATCAATGCATTAATGATTGACTGCAAAATTAAAACAATATTCATTCAATGATTAAGGTGAAGAAATGATATATCATCAAAGAAATTTGACAACATAGACAAAGAAGATGCCAAAAGAAACTAACTTTGATTCATCAAGTCTGCAATAAATTACAAGATCTCGAGTGAAACAACGTTTCTCCAGTCCTTCTCTGGTGATTTTATCCCCCCTGGCCTATGAGACCTCTACCCTTTAAATAATAATTACAAAAAATAGTCACAAAGGATAGACCTCCCATAAAACAGGGATTACAAAATCAAACTATTCTAAGCATGACCAAGGGCGTCCTGCCACTTGGTCCAAACTTCTAGCAGCTCATCTAAAACTTGATAATTGGATGACTCGAGCCTCAAATGAGCATCACAAGTGAAATATTCCATCTCATTCTTGGCCAGCTTATGCCAAGTGAACAGAAAAATATGGATCTTTCCTTCTAAGCTGGCAGGCTGCTTGATGAACCTTTCAACTTCTGAAATCCCAATGTATTCGAGCTGTTAAATCTGTTCTTTGACATTTTCACATCTGGTGTCAACCTATTCGATCATCAAATTGGGTGGGAAAGCTTTCTCAATGATATCCATAGTAGGAAACTGCAGCTTAACCATGATATTGTCTGCATCATACCATCTTCTCCCACAGATGGCTTGTTCTTTCTAGATTGTTTCTTCTACCATGTTAGACACATTCTGCCGGACATTCAAAGATGTTTTGATTCTTCTGAACTTGAAGCTATCAAAAGCTGACATGTCCTCTGGTTTGTCCTTTATATACCTTTGCCATTCAACAACATCAGCATAAGCTTTAGAAGCTTGTCGGATCTTCTCAACGTGTTGTTCAAGGACAACAAACATTCGCCCAAAAGCACTATGAGTCTCCTAAATGTCATTCAGGGAATTGAACAACTGAGCTAAGAGTTCACAATGCTCCTCATTCACTTTACTTTATTGGCCAAGTTTTTGAACTCTTCCTGGGAAAAACTAGAGAAAGAAGAAGAGGTTGCACTTTCAGTTGCATCCTTTAACTGTTGTTCCAATATTTCTATCTTCTCCATATTTGCAGTCTTTAGGACCTATGCATCCTGCAGTTCCTCCTTAAGAGAAGTATTCTGTTCCTGCAAATCATTCAGCTAATTTTCATACTGATTCTTCAATCCATGAATTTGAGATTCATGCTCTTGATTGACTTTAACCAACTGCTCCTGTAGCATCTTCAATTCCCCTTTATTGGTATCAATTTCATTATTCAGAGAGGTTACTGTATCAAAATTATCTCCAGCAAATGCCACCATGGCTATTGCAGTTTCTAATGCTTCATGCTGGATGTCATCAGACTGTATAGCCCAAATTATCTGATTGGGAACAGGTGTTTGCAACACAACTGATCCCCTGCTTCTCTTGCTTCCTCTTTTAACCATTGCTTTTGCTGTCCTGCTGTAAAAGTAATTCCCAAGGGGAACCACAACATCATCTTCAGGATCAGCTGTCAACTCAACTGTAGATGAAATAATGTTACTTGTAGCAGATGTGGTACTGTTACTTGTTGCAACCAAAGTAACGTTTTGGGTGACAGTGGTATTAGGGATAGACATGGTAATCTGAGAGGTAGATATTAAAGGGGCATTGGTAGCAGAATCTAAAGGTGGAGAAGGAGGAGAAGTAAATAGAGTGGCAAACTCAACAAGGTAAGTTGGGTCAATAGTAAGTGAGGGCTGTAGAGAAACAGTTGGAAGCTGGATCTCCGTGACTATTGGTGATGGAGTGATAGGTGGAATTGGAAAAGTGGAAGGTGAAGTAGTGATGGAGGTCAGTGCATCAAATATTTGAGATATGGTGGATGATGGTAATGTAGTCTCAGAAGATGAGGTGGAAGTAAGTTGAACATAAGAGGTGGGAGTAAGTTCAAGAGAAGAAGGTAAGGGTGCAAAAGTTAATGTTTCAGCAGTAGAAGTGACTTGATCAAAATGGCGATCTTGAATAGGATCCTCTATCACTATGCTGTGAAGCAAATCAACATCTTCCTGGGAAACTTTAGTTATCTCTTGGACAACAATCACAGGGGGAAGTCTTTCATCCTCGACATCATTGTCTTCAATATTCAATGTATGTATAGTAGATGCAGGGGTTTGAATCTTCTGTCTCTTTGTTGGGTCACTCACAACTACTTCAGTATCACTGGCTAGACTACTTGCAGCAATGACTTGGGTGTCAAGCATCGAAGTCATATGTGCCAGCTCTTTCTTCAACTCATCAACTGACTGAATTAGGATCTCCTTGGTCCATAGAACATATTCTACAAGACCCTTGTCTTTGCCTCCATCTGGATATGTCAACATTAGAGGAGTAGATTCCTTTTGTGCTTCTTTTTCTTCCCTTTCCTTTCTGACCTGCTCTACCAGTTGCAGCTCCATTCTCCTATAACTTAAAACCTTAGTCTTAAGCTCTTTCTGGTACTGAAAGATGAATCTCTTCTCTTCTTTAGTCTCATCCCTAACCGGGACTTCAGAAAACAGATTTCCTCCTTGGAAAATAGAGTCATCAGGAGTAGCCTGATGCACATAGGTTGTTTTCATATTGTTGACCAAACCCAACGCGACCTCAGTCGACAGGGGTTCACCTCACTGTCGACACACACCTCAGTCTCCCTGGGCACCAACCTTGTGATGCACCTGCAACGATTAATTAATAAAAATATGCGAAATAGCAGAAATGACAGAACTCAGAATCACTTTTATATTGATCACAGGCCACTTCGAGGGGGCAACCTCCTATGAGCAAACTCAATACAAATAACTTCACGGTGCCTTCATAGGTCTCAACACACACTTATATACTAATTCTAGGCACCAATACTATGGGTCAAAACCATGGGCCGTTACAAACTATGGATCAACAATACTACGGGCGACTTACAAAGCATATGCGCCAACAACAATAACATAAACTATTGATCAAAAAATACTACGGGACGACTTACAAAGCATATGTGTCCAACAACAACATACTAACAAAGTAAAGACATGGGTTCCTAATATCCCCTCCCCCTTAAAAAAAGCTTTGTCCTCAAAGCTTTAGATGTGGAAATTGTTGTTGAATCTGAAGGAGTGGTTCCCATGTAGCATCCTCTGGTTGCATGCCATGCCACTGAATTAAGACCTCTGTGATAGAGCGAGAGCGAAGCTAACGCGTGCGCCGATTAAGGATGGCCTCTGGCTCCAAAAGGATGGATCTTTCATTATCCAGTTCGGGTAAAATCGTTTGTTCACTGATGTTGGTGCCAAGAACTTTCTTCAGACAAGAGACATGAAAGACTGGATGAATGCAGGAAGAAGGAGGAAGTTCCAATTTATAAGCAACGGACCCAATCTTCTGAAGAATCTGATATGGCCCATAGAACTTTGGAGCGAGCTTATGACGCCCTTTGAGTTTCAAGGATGATTGTTTGTACGGCTGGAGACAAAGAAAAACCATATCGCCGACTTGAAAAGTGCGCTCAGAACGGTGCTGATCAGCTTGTTTCTTCATGCAATTTCTTGCCATGTGAAGATTGTCCCGCAAAATGCGAAGAATTTGATCGCGGTTTCGAAGGACCGTGTCAACTTCCTGAACTGGTGAACTGGTGGGGGTGTATGGAAGAAGAGCTGGAGGTGCCTGACCATAGACTGCTTCATATGGGGTCATTTTAGAGGCAGTGTGGTAAGAGGTATTGTACCACCATTCAGCGAGAGGGAGCCATTTTTCCCACTGATGTTGTTGTTCCGAGGTGAAGCAACGAAGATAAGTTTCCAAGCATTTATTGACAATTTCAGTCTGACCATCTATTTGTGGGTGATACCTTGAACTCATCTTCAGTTTGGTGCCAGTGTGGTGAAATAGTTCTGTCCAAAAATGACTGGTGAAAGTCGCATCACGATCTGAGACGATGGAAGAAGGGATGCCATGAAGACGAAAGATCTGGTCTAGAAAAATTTGAGCGAGGGAGGAGGCTGTATAGGGATGGATGAGAGCACAAAAATGACTATATTTGGAGAGGCGATCAACCACAACGAGAATCACTGTCTTCCCGCTAGATTTAGGGAGCCCTTAAATGAAATCCATAGAAATATCTGTCCAAATCCGTGTAGGTATGGGCAAGGGTTCAAGCAATCCTGGAAGGAGTGTTGTTTCACCCTTATTGCGCTGGCAGGTATCACATTCGGCCACCATCTGTTGAATTGTCCTTTTCATGCCCTGCCAAAAGAAGTTACGCCGTGCTCGTTCATACGTTTTGAGGAACCCAGAGTGCCCTGCCGATGGAGAAGCATGGAGTTCATAGAAGACAGCCTCGTGAAGATCTGTGCTCTGGGGAAGCACCAAACGACCCTTGTATCGCAGAGAAGCACCATCCCAAGAGTAATGTGGTACAACAGAAGGGTTGTTGGTCAAGCGTTGGATGATTTGAGATAAGGAGGAGTCATTGACATAACCCCGTTGAACAGATTGCAACCAATTTGGAACAGGCATAGAAATAGCTGAAAGAGAACCTTGGGCCTCAAATGTGCGAGAAAGAGCATCTGCCACAATATTGTCTTTACCCTTCTTGTAAGTGATCTCATAGTCATAACCCATGAGTTTTCTAACCCATTTCTGTTGTGTCGGGGAGGAGACACACTGGTCCAAGAAATATTTTAGACTCTGGTGATTAGTCTTGATGCAGAAATGATTCCCTAATAGGTATGGGCGCCACTTCTGTACTGCATGCAAAATAGCCATCATTTCCTTCTCATAGGTAGAGGCAGCTAGATTCTTACCTGAAAGGGCTTTGCTGGTGAACGCAATGGGGTGTTCATCTTGAAGGAGAACAGCACCAAGTCCATTGCCGCAAGCATCACTCTCAATAGTGAAGGGCTTGGAAAAATCGGGCATAGCTAGCACAGGTGTAGTACACATAGCTTGTTTTAGTTTGTCAAATGCACACTGAGCAGCAGGTGTCCATGTGAAGGAATCCTTTTTTAATAGAGTAGTTAATGGAGCTGCAATCTTCACATAATCCTTGACAAACTTGCAGTAGTAGCCCGTCAACCCGAAAAAAGCACGAAGGCTCTTGAGTGTCTGAGGCTGCGGCCAATTGTTCATGGCATCGATTTTGGCAGGATCCACGCGAACCCCTTATGCTGAGATAATGTGCCTGAGATACTCAACTTCCTTCTATCCAAAAACACATTTAGACTGCTTGGCATGGAGATGATGGTCAGAGAAAAGTTGCATGACAAGATCCAAATGCTGGAGATGTTCATCCCATGTTTTACTGTAGATGAGGATATCATCAAAGAATACCAGAATGAATTTCCGCAAGTAGGGTCAAAATATTTTATTCATTAAGGCCTGGAATGTAGAAGGAGCATTAGTGAGGCCAAAGGGCATGACCATAAACTCATAATGGCCATCATGTGTGCGAAAAGCTGTTTTAGGGATATCATCCTCATGAACCCGAATTTGATGATACCCAGAACGAAGATCCAACTTGGAGAAAAAGTGAGCTCCATGAAGCTCATTAAGAAGCTCATCAACAACAGGAATTGGAAACTTATCCTTGATGGTGAGGTGATTAAGTGCTCGGAAGTCAATGCAGAGGCGCCATGACCCATCTTTTTTGCGGACAAGAATAACTGGAGAAGAAAAGGAACTAGTGCTTGGGCGAATAATACCTTGCTTCAATAAGTCCCGAACGAGCATTTCAATATCCGTTTTTTGGTGAAATGGGTAGCGATAGGGCCTGATGTTGGGAGGAATGCTGCCAAGAAGGAGCTGAATGCGATGGTCTTCTGGCCTGGAAGGTGGAAATCCCACTGGTTCAGCAAAGACACCTGTATATCGATCCAGAATTTGTTGTAGATCCAAAGGAGTAGTGGAGACCGCTAATGGTTGCATCTGGATGGAATGGATCTGTGCGATGACACCATGTGAATTCTTCTTTAGGAGTTTTTCCATGCGATGTGAACTGATGATGCTGAGAGAACCTGGTTGTAATCCTGTCAATGTGTGTTTGTGTCCATTGAGGGAAAACTGCATCCAAAGTTCAGCAAAATCCCATAAGATAGGGCCAAGTGTGCGTAGCCATTGAGCACCCAAAACCACATCACATCCGCCTAAGGGCAAGGCAAACATGCCAGAGCGCAAGGAATAATCTCCCATAGAGATACGCACATTTCGACACTTCCCTTTGCAAGGTAAGGTGCCCCCATTGGCAACCATGACTTGAAAGTTGGAGCAAGGATGGATAAAACAATCAGCTTGTTTGGCGATCCGAGGGTCAATGAAATTATGAGTGCTACCAGAATCAATGAGTATTGTAAGAGGAAGCTTCTTGAAGTAACCCCTGACCCGCATTGTTTCAGGGGTGGTGATTTCGGCTAAAGCATGGAGAGATATCTCTGGCTGGTCATCCTGAGATGGAGTGTCAATAGGCGGTTCCTGAATGTCGACCGGAGCATCCAGTGTTTCTGGATCTTCGTCACCAATTTCAGAGGCAGGCGGAGACTCCACATCCAAGAGATAGAGATTTTCCTGAACACATCTATTTCCCCGAGTGAATTTCTCATCACAATTATAGCAAAGCCCCTTTTCTCTGCGTGCTTGCATCTCTGTTTCAGACAAACGCTTGATAGGAGTCGGGCGAGGAGCCTGCGGTATAGGTGGTCGCTGAGAACCCATATTTCGGAAGGGAACAAAAGTGGGCTTGGAGCGTTGTTGGGATGCAATCTTGTCTTCTGCCAACTTAGCCAACCCTAGTGCTTCCATCATTGTGTTGGGACAGAACATTTTGACCTCAGAGCGGATGGCATCCTTTAGACCACTGATAAAACAAATCCGGTAAAAGTCATCAGACAATCCTTCAGTGTGGTTGGCTAGATTCTCAAATTCGGTTTGATACTCTCTCACAGTGCCAGTTTGGCGAAGTTTAGCGAGGGCTCCTGTGAAGTCATCAAAAGCACTAGGACCAAATCGTTGCAAAAGGAGCTGGCAAAAGTCTGGCCATTTGGGCTCTGGATGAGCCTTGATGTACCAACGGTACCATTGAAGAGCTTCTTGTTCCAAATGAAAGGATGCCAACGGAACTTTGTTGACATCAAAAGTATTATGCAGACGGAAATACTGTTCTGCATGATAGATCCATCCAGTTGGATCGGTACCATTGAAGCGAGGAAAATCAAGCTTCGGACCACGAAAATTGCTGGAAGAAGAGAACCCATTGTCTGCTGAAGACTCGGACTGCCGTTTGTTGTTCATAGCTGAATGTTCAAGATGGAGACCGAGAAATTTTTCATCCAGATCCTGGAGTTTGGATTGGATGGCTGGTAGTGCGTCCTCCATGGTTTTTGCTCCTGCACGGGTGACAACCATAACTTGGATTTTTTTTTTTTTTCCAGACTGGAGCGGCTACGGCTCGAAAGGGATCTGGAACAACGCCGAATGGATTGAAAACGGCTGAATCTGGAACGGCTTGCAAAATGGATCTGAAACGGCGCAGCAGTGATCGAAAATAGTTCAGCTGAAAGTAGATATGGACCCCAGGTATGTGCGGCTTCCTAACAGTTCAGGGGTTTCACTCGGCCACCAATGTTGTCTGACGGCTTGCGTATTGGGGAAATACCCCTCACTCCACGGCTCAGGTAAAAATGATAACCGCTTTGCCACAAATGACAGCTGTTGGTTTACCTCACGGGTGGGAACTAGTCAATCAGGTAGGGGTCGTTGCCCTTTTCGCTGGCAGGTCCTCTCAATGGGCTAGCTACTTCGGGGTTCCTGTGGTACTCCTCACAATGAGTTTTAGGGCTTATGCCCAAGTACTTCCCACAGTTAAGCGGATAGGGATTATTCCCAAATCCGAACCTGCAACAGATGCGAAAAAAAATTTGGCAGAAATTTCACCGAGAGAGCCCAAGAAAGTGCTCTGATACCAGATGTGATGCACCTCCAACGATTAATTAATAAAAATATGCGAAATAGCAGAAATGACAGAACTCAGAATCACTTTTATATTGATCACAGACCACTTCGAGGGGGAAACCTCCTATGAGCAAGCTTAATACAAATAACTTCACGGTGCCTTCATAGGTCTCAACACACACTTATATACTAATTCTAGGCATCAATACTATGGGTCAAAACCATGGGCCGTTACAAACTATGGATCAACAATACTACGGGCGACTTACAAAGCATATGCGCCAACAACAATAACATAAACTATTGATCAACAAATACTACGGGACGACTTACAAAGCATATGCGTCCAACAACAACATACTAACAAAGTAAAGACATGGGTTCCTAACAGACCTGGTAGGTTTGAGCCCACCTGGCAACACCGCAGAGCAGATGAGGTCTCACCCGAGGCGTCCAGGAAGAGCAGACAGAACCATGTTTCTGCCGACGGAGGAGGAAAGTTGTGGCTACACAAACTAACTCTATTGCAGTATTTAACCAGAAACTTTAAACATTCGGCAAGGAGTTATAACCGCAGCATTTACCATTATATTCAACATAGAGCATATTTAATCACAACAATTATCATTTCGGCAACAGTAACAGACATTGCATTAAGAAAATATAACAACATCCCAATATCGCAACTATTGATGTATATGTAACTTCGGAATGTATTTCATATATATGTATATTGTATTCCTATAGAGATGTTATTATTCCTCTATATGGAAGTGTCTTCATTTATATTGTAAGTGTCGTAACTTATACTTGATGGGTTATTAGACCACCTTGTTGGGGTTGGCCCTGTATAAGTCATGTGGGTCGAAGGGTTATTAGACCACCCTATTGGGGGTCGGCCATGTGGGTCAAAGGGTTATTAGACCACCAAGTGTGGGGTCAACCTGGATTAAGTTAACCATGGGTTAAGCTAGACATGTAGGCCCCATTAGTTTATTGGGCATGACAGAACAAGTATAAATAGAGATCGGGAGATCTCTATTTGATCATTCATTCACACACTTCTCTCATTTGGAAAGTGGCGCACTTATGAGGAGGAGGCTTTGCTGCTAGGAGAAGACTATCTCTTGTATTCTGGTTGTATCATTGATCTATCTATCTCTGAGGAAGTTATTGGGGTTTTTCACCTTTATGGTTTTCCCCAAGTAAACTCTGTGTCTCTTCTGTGCTTGCATTATTGTGTCCATGATTGATATGCTGTAGATTTGCTATACATGTTGTTCTCTCAGTTAAGATCCTAGATCATATTGAAGTAAATTCTGAAAATTTAACATGGTATCAGAGCTAGCCTGAAAGAAGTCATGATATGGCATGTATGACACTTGTTGCACTTACGATGCTAGGGATTGATATAGCAAAAACTAGTCATCATAGCCATTTCGCTATAAATACGTTTTGGCAAAGTTTTCGGGTCTAAAAATTTTACAGGTTGAAGATCAGATCCCCATGTACCTTGTGTCCAAAGGAAAATCTCTAATTCATTGTACTTTGTGATTTATGATCTGTACAATATAGGGTTTATGCCTCTTCCAGATCTGAGTAAAAAACAGGTGACCTTGGAAAAAAGGTCATAACTTGGGCTAGGTAGCTCCAAATGAAATTTTGTAAAAAGTGACAGGTAGTACACAGACTGTACTATATTAGGAAAAATTTTTAGAGGCCGAAGTTGAACCAGTGACACGTGGCACACCGTACAAGTTTGCTCTCCTGTTTTATCCCATAAACAGGTCACGTTACGACACGTGGCATAACTCTCTCTCAGAGAATCCAATTGAGGTCAGACCTGTTGGGATGGAAAGATGACAGGTCAGGCTATCTCAGGAACATGTTTCAGACCCCGTGGATTGAAAAGTTCATAGTTACACTAGAAACAATCAGGTACATATTTATGTCAAAACAGAATTATTTTTGAGCACCTTCATTCATGGCTTCCGGAATTTAGGGTTTCGGATAAAGTTATTTTTTTAATCGGAGACCATGGTTGAATGCTACTCATCAAAATTGAAATTTAGAGACCAAGATCAGAATTTTTGGTTGGGAAGAAGGCCGGGCTTGATCAGACCCTAGTTCGAGACTTTGATAAAAAAAATGGAAAATTAGGGCTTCTGCAAAAATGGGAATTTTTGAAATCTATGACCACGGCTGGAAGCTCCTCATAAAAATAGAAGATTAGAGCTTTGGATCAAACCTTTTGATTGAGAAAAAGTGTGGGCTTCATCAAACCCCAGTTCGGGGTCACGTCTAGTGAATCCGGAAGTTTCAAAGGCAAAATTGAGGAGTGAAACTTTGCAGTTTTCAAATTTTGAATATACCAGCTTTATTAGCTCATCAAGGTGCATATTTCTATCCTTTCGGAAGTTTGAAATTCAAAGTTTGATTTTTTTGGGTTTCTCTGACAAACCCTATTACAGCTCCAGATCCAGTTCCTGCAAATCAAGTGGATTGGGTTAATCCTAGAAGAGGGTGGATTGGTCACCTGCATAAGTGAAGAAGTTCTTGTTTCAGAGGGAGATGAGGCTAAGGCCTTCCATAAGAAGATTACAAGCAATCTTGACAGGTATGGCTTACATGTATGTTTCGAATTCTGTTCATAGTTAAGTTTATGATATGTTTATCTTCATATCATTACAGTACAATCTTGATTAATTACTAGACTTGTCGTATTACCTTAATAGAAGATATTCATTGATTAAGGTTTTGATACTTATGATTGTACTAATGCATTGTGATGTTGTATGAGGTTATGTTGTTCGCTAACATGAAAGGTACACCAAGAAAGACAAATCATGTTCTAGTTCAAGAACATATGATCATGATGACATGAAGACAAAGATTCATCCATTGTCATGGATCACTTATAAAATCTACTTACAAGGTATGTATAACTTGGTTCTACAATGGATAACTTATGAGACATGCAGGTTACTAGCACAAGTCACTGAAGAGAACCAGAAGACATTATGCGGGTATGTTAGACATAACTATCTAGCATGCTAATCCAGGTATGTTTTTCCTATATCAAGCTAGAATCCTACCTTGTGTTAGGATCTTATACTGTTGTCTTGTTGATAATGATTATTCATGAAGTCATAGGTTTGAATAGTCATGGTTGTATGCATATTATGTGTCTTACCATAATTGATGATATGACTAACCGGAAGAATCATGAAGGTATAGGTTTGAGTAATCACGGGTTTAGGCATATTATGTTTCTTACTTTAATTTATGATATGAATAACCATAAGAGTCCTATATAAACCTTGAAATGCTCATTATTTCTATTTGAAATGATCATGACTTTACATGCTTAAGATTATTGTGTTTTGATAGTATTAAGAATATACTAATGAATGTATGATTATGTATGAGAACTCAATGATAACACAATGGTGATACTAATAAGCATGCATAGTGATTAAGGATGGATATAAGTTCAAGGATAGGAAATCCAGGAAGCAAAGATCAAGAGGGAGGACACTCTAGTTGTTCCTGCAAGGAAGCAAAGATCAAGAAGGAGCACACTTCAGTAGTTTCTACAAGGATGCAGATATTCAAAGGGAGTTGACCACTTCTCACAATCCACATCAGAATGGAGTTGCAAAGATTCAGAGGGAGTCCACCCAACAACTAAACAAAGATAAGTATTTGAATTGTCATTTCTTACATAATGTTATTCAATGATGTATATGCTTATGTTCCTAGAATTAGGTTGTGTATTATGCATAGTTGCATTGATGAACAATATACTACTAATATACATGGGTAAGTGGCCTATGGCACTGTACAACATTCCATTGCTACTTATCTAGAATGAAACCTCTTTGCTGACATGTTAGGAGTTGTGCACACTCTTAACAATGTTCTGGTAGAGATTGCAAGGCATCTAGAAAGTTACGGAATATGGATAAATGTTGTATTGAAGCATTGGCTAAGACAATTGCATGATTGTATGACATATTTCTTTATGTGTAGGAATTTGTTCTGAAAACTATAAGATGTTTTCTAATCATGCAATTTAACTTGTTGTGTAGGAAAGATTGTATACCATCACCTACAAAAGAAGGACTGCAACATTTGTTCAGCAACAAAGTTATCTATTGAAAATATTGAAGATATTGAAGTTCCCAGGATCCGGGAAGAATGCCATGATCGAGGAGTATCAGTCGATCATGAAGATGTTTGGGATGCAGTCCCAAGACCTGAAGGGGAGTCTGTAGTGACTTCCAAGTGGATCTACAAGATCAAGCATGCTGCAGATGGCAGCATAGAAAAATACAAAGCGAGTGATGAGGTAGAAGATACACCAGATAGATTTCAAGACAGCTTTCTTGAATGGTGTAGTCAAGGAAGTATATGTGGAGCAGCCACTTGGTTCTAAGACACATGACAAGGAGTCACATATGTGCAGAACTTGGGGATGATGCACTATTTGTTTTTTTTTTGGTATGGAGGTGTGGCAGAGTGCAGGTGGGATCTTCCTTGGTCAAGGCAAGTACACAGTAGATATCCTGAAGAGTTTCGGGATGATGGATTGCAAGGCCCTGGACACACCTATGGCATCGAACCTGAAGCTTCTGTGTGATGCTTCATTTGAGCTGGTTGATGTCTCTATGTATCGTCAGATGATTGGGTCCTTGATGTACCCGACGAACACGAGACCAGATATTTTCTTTGTGGTGAACACATTGAGCTAGTTCCTGATGGATTCGAGGAGTGTTCACCTGGTTGCTGTAAAGCATATTCTGAGGTACCTGAAGGGTACAGTTGATTATGGGCTCAGGTATGAAGCAAATCAAAAGTTTAACCTACAAGGTTATGTTGATTCAGATTGGGCAAGCTGTGCTGCAGATAGGAAGAGCACATCTGGGTGCTGCTTCAGTATGGGATCAGGTGTGATCTCTTGGTTTAGCAGGAAGCAATCCTGTGTAGCACTGAGTACAGCCGAGGCAGAGTATGTTGCAGCCTGTTCGGCTAGTTGTGAGGCAGTATGGCTTCGAAAGCTACTGTCTGAGTTATTTGATCTCCCATTGGATGCTACTGGTATCTTCTATGATAACCAGAGTTGTGTGAAGCTGTCTGAGAACCCAGTGTTTCACGATAGGTCGAAACACATAGAGATCAAATATCACTATATCAGGGATATGGTGCAGAGAGGAGCAGTGAAGCTCCTGTATGTTACGACGGATGAGCAGATTGCATATGTGCTGACGAAGCCATTAGCCAGGGTGAAGTTTGAGTACTTCAGGGAGAGGCTTGGTGTTCTTCAGATCGACGACACTTCGAGGAAGAAGTGATGAAGACATTTGCTGAAGCCATTCCAAGCATGTTGGAAGGAGGATCCTTCACATGGCCATGGATGTAAGCACTGGATGATGAGCATCAGGATGATGTTCTAGTTTCTGCTCTGTATGATTAGTTGGATCATTTACATTTATGTATGTACGCATTATGTTGGATGCTTGGACCATGTATTTGTATATGTATCAGGTATGATCAGGTAGATCATGTATGTTGATGGATACATTGTGTGGATCATGTATCTATCTATGTATTAGGTAGATACATTGTATATGATGATATGTATCAGGTAGATACTTGGTATGCATCAGGTGGATGCATTGTATGATCAAGATGATCATGGATGACGAGCTTCAGGATGTTGCTCCAGATGACTTGTAGCAGGATGTTGCAGTGATGATGATCAGGATGATGTATGGTGAGTATCAGGATGATACTCTATGGCCGTGGATCAGGTTGTGCAGATGAACATATAATTTGGCCCTGGGATATTTGCAGATAGTCTTTCAAGGTTTTTCCTATGGCATGTAATTTGGCCCTGGGATATCTGGCAAATGCTCTCTCGAGGTTTTGATCTGGGAGGACATATAATTTGGCCCTGGGAGATCTGTAGATAGTCTTTCGAGGTTTTGCCTATGGAATATAATTTGTCCCTGGGATATTTGGCAGATGCTCTTTTGAGGTTTTGTCCTATGGCATATAATTTGTCCTTGGGAGATCCTATAGGTAGAGTTGTGTGCTTGTAACAGCCTGGGATGCTCTTGCGAGGCTTTGCCATGACCACATACAATCTATCCCTGGGAGATCCTATAGGTAGAGCTGTGTGCTCGTAACAACCTGGGATGCTCTTGTGAGGTTTTGTGGTGAGGTTTTGCTTTGGAAGGACATATAATTTGGCCCTGGGAGATATGCAGATAGTCTTGCAAGGTTTTTCCTATGGCATATAATTTGGCCCTGGGATATCTGGTAGATGCTCTTTCGAGGTTTTGTCCTATGGCATATAATTCAGCCTTGGGAGATCCGATAGGTTGAGCTGTGTGCTCGTAATAAGTCCTGGGATGCTCTTGCAAGGTTTTGCTATGACCACATGTAATATGACCCTGGGAGATCCGATAGGTTGGGTTGTGTGCCCGTAATAAGTCCTGGGATGATCTTGCAAGGTTTTGTGGTAGGTGTCACAAGTAATAAGTCCTGGAGATCTGGACAGGATGAAAAAGGCCTCATATGCTCTTTAGGGTTCTTGCTAGTCAAGAGACTCTTTTAAGGTTTTGTGACAGTCACATATAATATGTCCTTGGGAGATCCGACAGGTAGAGCTGTGTGCCCGTAACATCCTGGGATGCTCTTTCGAGGTTTTGTGACACACGTAATAAGTCTTGAGATTTCCACAGTATGGCCAGTGAGGATGAAGACCTGCAGGTGGTTGGCCTACATCCAATATGAAAAAGGACTGGCTCTGTAGAACTTCCTATGACGAGTAGATTCAGAGATTGATTGAGATAGCAGTAGCAGTGACGATGATGATGATTCGAGGATTATGATTCGCTGATAATGATCCAGAGAAGAAGACTTGTGCTAGCAGACTTGTGTCGAGAAATACCTTCCTAGTTAAGAGGGAGTGTTGATGTATATGTAACTTCGGAATGTATTTCATATATATGTATATTGTATTCCTATAGAGATGTTATTATTCCTCTATACGGAAGTGTCGTCATTTATATTGTAAGTGTTGTAACTTATACTTGATGGGTTACTAGACCACCTTGTTGGGGTCGGCCCTGTATAAGTCATGTGGGTCGAAGGGTTATTAGACCACCCTATTGGGGGTCGGCCATGTGGGTCAAAGGGTTATTAGACCACCAAGTGCGGGGTCGGCTCGGATTAAGTTAACCATGGGTTAAGCTAGACATGTAGGCCCCATTAGTTTATTGGGCATGATAGAACAAGTATAAATAGAGATCGAGAGATCTCTATTTGATCATTCATTCACACACTTCTCTCATTCGAAAAGTGGCGCACTTATGAGGAGGAGGCTCTGCTGCTAGGAGAATACTGTCTCTTATATTCTGGTTGTATCATTGCTCTATCTATCTCTGAGGAAGTTATTGGGGTTTTTCACCTTTATGGTTTTCCCCAAGTAAACTCTGTGTCTCTTCTGTGCTTGCATTATTGTGTCCATGATTGATATGCTGTAGATTTGCTGTACATGTTGTTCTCTCAGTTAAGATCCTAGATCATATTGAAGTAAATTCTAAAAATTTAACAGCAACATTGCATAAAGATTATACTAGAACATCATCATTATATTACGTCCGCAGTCATAAACCATAAAACAAAACATAGATCTCCACATACATGCATCTCTTGCTTCCTCCTACTTCAACTGCTTCCTTAACACCTACAACTCTCGTCTATTTATAGGATTCTACCATTACAATATTTGTCCACTTACAAATGACTTCCTAACCGACACTATGGACAATTAACCCACTATCTAACTGACTCGTTCCAAATGACCCCAAAAACCCGCATATCGCGGTACAACTGACTCACTATTACATAGTATGTGGTCCAAATGACCCAAAAACCCGCCAACTAAGGTATTCTTTAGTACAAAATATTCCTTTTGCACCCTCGTCCGATGTGTCGCAGCGTCGGCGGTACTGTGACATTTCCTCCTCAAACCGCCTGCCAACAGGATCCCAACACAATCTTGTGGCTCGCCCTTGAGCCACTTCAATTGCTGGACAGAGCGTTTTGGTAACTGTTCTTACTGTCTGGATCACGCGGTGTTGTCCTACTTCTTCGGCTATACTGATCAACGACTGATTTCCATGTACTTGTATCCCAAAATGGTCACTACCTGACTTGCTATCATGTACTTTTCAAACTCATCCTCCAGTCTCTTGGAATGGTATTGATGGGAAGAAAAAGAGGACGAACAGTACCAAGGTGCGAAATTAGCAGATGACTCTGGTACATCTGTTTCGCATCGGCTTCCAGGTCCTACTATGGTCGGGGAGCGACCACCCCGACCATCTTATCGGGTAAGTAGAGCACAAACCTTCGAACAACTACTGCGTACTTAACCATGCTGGACTGGCCCTCAGCTCGGGCATAACACAGTGCCAGTGCACCCGCCGTATCAAGGTGCTCAGGGACACTCGTCGTTTGGGCTCGTAGGACCCCTGGGGTGCTGCCACGGGAAATGAAGTGAAGCATTTCCACATCCTCCTTGGAATTCCTCACAACTCAACTGACAAACTGATCAACCAGCATAACCACTCTATTTCAGAACAATCATCGTTCTAACGAACAACCAGCTGCCTCGGCTACTTATAGCCAGACCGTTCCTGGGTCACGACGGTGAGAATGATGTCCCACTACGTCTCATCTGCATGTGTGATCCCATTGATTGACGCAGCAGGTGGCGACCATGTTGCCAACAAAGATGCCACGTGCCCATCATGTGAACAATCTCCTCACGTCATTTTGATTGTACCGGCACAGCGTGCCATGTAAAATATATCGTCATCTTATGGTAATCCGACCGAGTCTGTTAAGTGCAATCATGTGTAGGGATGATGGACAGTAGTGAGAACGGTAGTCACGACACTGTCCCGTACCCCCCAAATACTTCGTAATCATCACAAAATCTTTGAACAAAGTCTGCCATCGGTCCTGATTGCAATACTACCATGAGTCTCCGACTGCTCCAAACTTGCGGTAAAAGTCTCCCTGTTTCTCATTCCTTCTTCTGCTGGTGTGCCATTTTCCACCAAGCAACCTGCAACACACTTATCTCATTTATGCATTCATTTTTTTTTTTTAATGCGACTCAGACATTGCACTACTCCAAGCCCGAGCGATAGGGCTTCAATCTGTGGCCATTTACCAACTTGGGGAGTATCACCCCATCCAACTGCTACAACCAAACTGCTCCTCCTGAAGTAATACTATTGATGTGATATTGACCCAGCCAATGCATCTGCAACTTCCCTGGGTGTTTCATAAACTTGCTATCATATAACAACACCAAGTCGGCTTGCTGAAACTACTTATTTTTGATGTGGCGATCGTGCCATGCCTTCTGATGATCCTTCTCCACCCCTTGGTGAAAGCCAGTTATAAATCGATCCTCTTCCAGCTGTACTAATTGTGCGAGACGTTCGTTTAATGCTGCAATGTCATCCATGCCCGTAACAACCGCAATTCATAGACTTGGAACAATGTATTCCATGGGCATAATCGCTTCTGTCCCATATACTAGCCTAAACGGTGTTTGACCAGTCAACCTTTTACAGGTGGTGTGATAGGCCCACAATACTGCTGGGATTTTCAGATCCCAGTCGTCGCGGTTCGCATTACACACCTTTGTCAACGCATGCTCCAATATCTTGTTAAACGCCTCCACCGTTCCATTTGCCTGTGGGTGATAGGGTGTACTCTTCTTATGCTGTATCTGCAATTCCTTCGTCAATGCACTGATGGTGTGATTAAGAAAGTGGCTGCCTTGATCACTAAGCAATATCTTGGGGCAGCCGAAACGAGTGATAATGTGATCAAACAGAAATCGAGCAGCTGTGGCGGCAGAACAATCAGCTACAGGCACCGCCTCGGCCCATCGGGTCAAATACTCTGTCGTCATGATGATGTATCGCGCACCTGTGCGTTTACCTAGTGGATCGATCGGTCCGACAAAATCCACAGCCCATTTTTCAAATGGTTGCAATGTCATTTGAGCTAGCAGCGGCATCTCGTCGCGTCTCGATGGTTTGCTAGTTCGCTGACAAACATCGCAAGACTGCGCATAGTCCGTCGCATCATTATGTAATGTGGGACACCAAAGTCCTACACGCAGTACCTTCCTGGCAGTCGCCCGACCGCCATAGTGTCCTCCCGCTACTCCACCATGTGCCTCAGCCAGTATCTGCACTTTCTCATGTGGCAAGACACATCTACGCAATATCTCATTAGCAGCCAATTTATACAACTCTCCTGCGATGAGCTGAAAGTCAGCAGCCTTGACAACCAACTGCTTCTTCTGACTGGTGGTGAACTCCTCCGGTGCAGTGCCCGTTGTCAGAAACTGAAGGATGGCGTCGAAATACTAATCAGCGGAAACAACCTGAAATAGTTGGGCATCGGGAAACCTGTCGTCGATATTAGTCGGTTCCTCCCCCGTGTCAATTCGTGACAAATGATCTGGTCCAACATTCAATCGCCCAGGTTTCACAATGACTTCAAAATCAAACTCCTGAAACAAAAGTAGCCAACGACAGATCTTCCCCCCCAACACAGGCTTACTGACCAAGTATTTTAATGCAGAATGATCAATGAACATTTTAAAGTGTCCACCCAACAAATAATGCCTGAATTTCTGAACGCGTAAACCATGGCCAGACCTTCTCATTCTGTGGTAGTGTAATTGCGTTCTGCAGATGACAGCTTCCGACTGGCAAAAGCAATAGGATGATAAGGGTCACCTTCGCCAGGTTGAGCCAACACCACACCCAATGCAATCGATGAAGCATCAACATGGACATGGAATTCCTTACTCTAGTCGGGAAAGACCAAGATCGGGGCCGACGCCATCTTTGCTTTGAGCGTTTTGAAGCTATCCTGACATTCCGGGCTCCACTGGAATGTCGCGTCCTTCTTCAACAACTTTTCCATAGGGGCAGTAATCGCAGTGTAACCCCTGATAAATTTGTGGTAATATCCCATATGACCCAAAGTCACGCGTAACTGCTTAACGGTGGTTGGCGGTTGCAACCCTAAAATGAGCACAATTTTGGCTAGATCAACCAGCAATCCTTGCTTACACACGATGTGACCCAGCAAGATCCCAAACGGTGCACAGAAAATACATTTCTTCAAGTTCAGCGATATCTGGTGCTGTCGGCATCGCTCAAGCATTAACCTCAGATTGGCCAGATGATCGCGAATCAACCTGTAAATTGTCCAATCATCCATATATACCTACAAAAACTTCTGAATAAAATCTTTGAATGCAGCAACAACGACCTGGGAGAATATCGCGGGTGCATTCTTCAAACCAAACGGCATTACCGTGTACTGAAAGCAACCCCATTCAGTAATGAAAGTTGTCTTATGGCGATCTTCCTTAGGAATGCAAATATGATGGTAGCCAGAGAATCCATCAGTGAAAGAGTACATATCCTGGCCACCCACTCCTTCAAGTACTTCATCAGTAAACGGGGTCAAAAAAGGGTCATGCAAGCAGGCATCGTTCAACTTCCGCAAGTCGACACAAATGCGCACTTCACATGTTTTCTTGTCCTGCACTACCATAGGACTGATCCATTCGGATTCTTCCACAGGTTCGATAATACCGACATCCAACATGCGATCGAGTTCTGCCTTGATCTTTTCTTTATGTCGCGGATTCAGCCAATAAGGTCACTGTCGGACCGGCTTAGCATCTGGTTTCTATGGAATCCTCATCTCTCCTAAATCACCTTGGATTCCCTTCATTTCGGAAAACTTCGTGGGAAACACATCTTGAAACTCATGAAGTAACTAAGTAACCTTACTCACCATTTCATCGTCCCAATAATCCCCAACATTAGCAAACTTTGGAGTAGTCTCGGTGCCAATATTCATCTTGCGAAGCTGCAACGGTTGACTGAACTGATTACTTGGCGTAGCAGGTGGGACCACATCGCGACTTCCTTCATATTCAGGAATGTTAACATTCCGGGGATCATCCTCATCCTCCGGACCGCCATTGATGTTGAAGCACTCCATGAGAGACTGCATCTGACAGTGTGTGTGCAGATCGACAGGGTAGGCCGCTAGAACAACCTGAAATATCACGTCGCGGATAAGCTGCAGGGCGTTATGGACATCAGGGTTGGCATCTGTAAAAGTGAATGTATGAGTGAAACAGATCGTCAAATCTCCCCATGTCGTAATGTCTCGATGCAACTCGGCTGCAGTGTACCATGAACGTGGTATCTCATCCAAAGTGTGGACAAAAGCATGGATCCACTCATCTCTGGGTAATGCTAACCATAAGTGTTGGCACTCCATCACATGATCACTGGGATCAGTCCAGCCATCATACTTGCCAGCATGATAAACCTCAGTATCACCGAACCGAACCATCATCAACCTTCGACACTATGACCAACCCTTAATGAATTTCTTATGTGTCGCCCACCATCGTGCTGGAGCAGACTTTAGTGCTTCTTCCAAGGCCAACAATCGCTGTGGTTCTGGAATGCGGTCTTCAAATTCTGCTAAAAGGTGTTTATGCCAGGAAACCCCTCATAGGTAGACAATGTGATCCTTTCCGTCATAACACGACATAAGGATTGTGTAACTAACCCACATTTCTGGAATGGTACTTCATGCATTCGATTCTGCCAATGTTCCAATGCATTGTCAGAGTCGGAAGACGCAGAACTCTCACTGCACCACTCTAACTCACCATAGGCGGTAGGATGAATATAATCTTCAGAAATATTGAACGCATGGTCCCATCTAGTAGGATCATCATCTTTCACAGGCTCAACATATCGGCGTCCTTCAGCCGGATCTAACAGGGCAATGACTCTGAAATCACGGTTCTCAAAGGTCATCATGCGCTTCTTGAAGTTGATTACAGCTCCACTATTGTTAGCCCATCCAATCCCCAATAGAGTGGGATAGGAGCTTCCTCCCTCAACTACTTCAATAACATCGAAGTCAGCATAAGTCTTCATACCCTCAATATCGATCATGAGCCGTGGAACTCCCCCAATGGGTGTTACCTTCGCATGGTTAGCCAACCGGAGCTGCACAGGGGACTAGCTCAATGGGGGACTCCCCATCTTCTGCCACACCTGCTTGGTTAAGATGTTAACATCCGAACCAAGGTCAAGAATCACAGAGTCAACATCATATTCACCAATCTGAATATTCATTCGCATCTCATTGCCAGTCTTCCGTCACTGTAGAGAGTTTACTGCCGACTCCTGTCGTCCTTTCGAAAACTGCTTCAACAATCCCTCAATCTCAACCAGGGAAGCCGAGTCTTGGGATAATAACAAATAGTTTTCAAGAAACTTTTGTAACGTTCTCGATGGTGTCGACGGACCGCCTTCTGATGTAGCATCAAAGACAGGTGGCATATCGCAAACAATAGCCTTCCTGTGGTCTTCCTCTAGGGCGCGACGTGCCTAGAGGAATGCCTCCCATTCCGCATCGATGTCAAATGATACTGTCTTCTGACCTGCCAACCAAATCATTGGTCGCGAGCTATCTTCCCCAGTCGTTTTCCCTCCATGAGTCACAACGGCCATCGAAGCATCTTGCGGTCGCAGTTATGCGGAAATAGTCGCAATATTTGCACCCTATGTCTGGTTCTGCTGCAGATTCCTCGGTTGATTGACATTCGGATTGACATTCGGTAGTGGTCATGGGGGCTGGTTCTACATTGGTTGCGATACTGGATTCTATATTGGTTGCTGTGGATGGGCCTGATTCTATAGTTGCGGAGCGTTACCAGCCTGCCATCGTGCAATCAACTACGGACAATTCTCAACCGTATGATCATTAACAAAGCAGAACGTACACTGATTCTGTAGCAGTGGACAGTCTCGCTAATAATGTCCCCATATCGCACAATGGTAACATTGAACAGGTCCATGGCCACCTCGACCTCCTCCTCCGCGACCAAATCCTCCACCGCGTCCACCCAAGTATCCTCCTCGGAATCCACCCTGCTATTGGTACTGTGGCTGCATGGGAGTCTGCTGCATACCTTTCCCTTGCGGTGCATACTGTGGTTGCTGGACATACTGTGGCTGTTGTGGAGCCACCTGCATAGGAGCATATTGTGGCATGAACTGCTATGGTTGTTGCTGCGGTACAAATGGCATCTGCAGTTGAGGTAGTGGCTGGGCTACCTGTGGTTTTAGTTGTGGCTGTTGTATGGCACGCTGATCGTCCTTAACATAGAATGCATCACACATTCTCTCTTGTAGAAACCCATATGCACGACAATCCTTGTCATCATGACCCACTGATTTACAGAATGTTCAATAAATATTTCGCAGGGTTGCGACCATTTTCTGCATATACGGGCAATTATCATGACTGTGCCCATAGACCTGGAAAACGCGACACCATGGCATACTGCCGCCATTCAGCGGGTTTGGTGCACCTGACACCAAATAATTACGGAAGTCTGGGCAATTATCCTTCGTATGCCCTTCTCCTCGGCACCACGTACACCATGCTTCATCGCGCTGTTCCTTGTTCTTCTTCAAATATTGTAACTATATAGTCAGGTTGGCGAGCTGTGTCTGTATCTGCGACATCTCGGCTGCATTATCTCCAATCGGCGATGCCTCCAAGCGCATTGCAATTTCTAGAGCTTCGCTAGGCGTCGATATGTTTTGCTGCATCAGCGGCAACCGAATGTGGGGTAGCAGTGCCACAATGAACCATTCTTTATGTTGGACAGTGCTCATATCGAAACTAACCTTTTCCATCAATGTCTTGAATCATTGGTCGAAATCCCATACCGTCTCATTGGGATACTGCTTGATTTCCTTCAATTCAGTAATGTACTGGGCCTTCGACTTAGGCCGTCTAAATTCAACAATTAGTCCATCCCGAATCTCATCTAGTGACTTCTCTGGGGCCCTCGTAGGGACTAGAATAAACTTCATGAACCAATCTAATGCACGACCCCGCAGAGTCGTGGCTAACTATCCTTTCTTAGCATTGGCATCAGTGATCCGTTTCATAGTCCAGACAGCTTCACACAAAAACCAATATTGTTCTGGGTTGTCTGTCGCATTTCCATGGAACAACGGTAATTTAGCATCATTGCCTGCCATCCTGGGCTTCCTTCCTCCTATCTCTATGCTACTACTACTAATTAACTTCTGTGGAATTGACGAACTTGGCAGTGTCGAAGTAGTATTCCTTGCTGTTTGAGAGTTAGTGAGTGGAGGTGTGGGTATATTGGTGCTGGGGTTTGGTCCTGCCTCTATCCTGGACATAGCCTGGTCGTCCCTATCAGGACCGTGAGGTCGCTTCGTCCCGTTTGGTCTTCCTTCGCGGTCTTGTGGTCCGATCGCAGCAGGACCTTCTCTTGTCCTCTGCCTCTTCTCCTGTCGAAACCTCGCTCCTCCTCTTGTAAGACCACTTTCTTCCTCGGCTTTGCTCATAGTCTCCTCATGGTATGCACCCATCTACCACTTACCATTCCATGTACCATTCCCCGACAGTCGCGGTATCCATGGCCTCCGCCCACTAGGCTGTCTACTAATCAAGGTGCATCTTTAATATACCTTTTTCGTAAATTAGCATCTTAATCGACAGTTGAAGCGATAGCAGAACCCTTCCCCTTGGTCCTAGGAAGAAGTATCTTTCAGCTTCACTATAGGATTTCTTCATGTCGACTGCAAATTTAGTGATATATCCCTCTAAGATACTATCAAACCAATCTTCAACAGCCCGCGATGCCTTATTATTGACTTCCTGTAGCTCCTGAATCAACTCCGAGGTCCAAGCCATTGGCTCACCACCTTGGAAGTTCCTCTTCTGGAAAGTCAGCTTCGACAACCATTCATATAGAATAACCGGGAATTCACAGAAAAACCATTCATGTGGACCATCATGAATATATCTTCCCATCCAATGATCTACTATTAGTCGCCTGTTCTGGCTTTCTTCTTTAGCAAACTCCTTCAGCTTCTGATCGAACCATTTCTGTATCTCCGGCTTCGTCGGGTGCCACAACATGACCTCCTTCTACTCTGCACACGTTCCTGACAATGGAACCATTTGTTGACCAAACCCAACGCGACCTCAGTCGACAGGGGTCCACCTCACTGTCGACACACACCGTAGTCTCCCTGGGCACTGGCCCGGGCAGGTTTGAGCCCACCCAGCAACACCCGCAGAGTGGATGAGGTCTCACCCAAGGCGTCCAGGAAGAGCAGACGGAACCATGTTTCCGCTAAGGGAGGAGGAAAGTTGTGGCTACACAAACTAACTCTATTGCAGTATTTAACCAGAAACTTTAAACATTCGGCAAGGAGTTATAACCGCAGCATTTACCATTATATTCAACATAGAGCATATTTAATCACAACAATTATCATTTCGGCAACAGTAACAGACATTGCATTAAGAAAATATAACAACATTCCAATATCGCAACATTGCATAAAGATTATACCAGAACATCATCATTATATTACATCCGCAGTCATAAACTAGAAAACAAAACATAGATCTCCGCATACATGCATCTCTTGCTTCCTCCTACTTCAACTGCTTCCTTAAAACCTACAAATCTCGTCTATTTATAGGATTCTGCCATTGCAATATTTTTCCACTTACAAATGACTTCCTAACCGACACTATGGACAATTAACCCACTATCTAACTGACTCGGTCCAAATGACCCCAAAAACCTGCATATCGCGGTACAACCGACTCACTATTACATAGTATGCGATCCAAATGACCCAAAAACCCACCAACTGCGGTATTCTTTAGTAAAAAATATTCCTTTCGTGCCCTCGTCTGATGTGTCACAGCATTGGCGGTACTGTGACATTTCCTCCTCAAACCGCCTGCCAACACATATGTTCTTGGGCAAAATGGGCAGCCAAGAATCCTTTGGGATCATGCATTCTCTTTGGGGCTGATCCCAACTTTAAAGAAACTATCTTGTTTCCCATAACTACAACATATGTTGATGTTGGGATAACCAAAGGTCCAAGGTTCAAAGGGAACTTAGGCCATCCCTTTCTTTTGGGTCCTATCAACTTGGGGAACACCCCATCTGTCATAGTCTGGAAGGCTATCTCTTCAAGGAGTAGTCTATCCGGGACTATCCTTGTTAGCAGATGTACTATGTTACTTCCCCAAACTTTGATATAGGAGAAGAATTCCCCCACATACCAGTCACCAACGGTGTTAATGAGAATTTTGGCATTAGGGGAGAAGGCTGGTGCATCTTCCCTGAATATCTGATGGTAAATTGTACCGAAGAAGTGATCACAGATCTCATACAATGAAGGAAAAAAATTGTTCTCCCACAATGCTGAACAATAAATGTGAATAGGGGGATCTGAAAGTGTCCAATTCCATCCCATGAAAGGGTACTGGAATTCTGAGCAGAACACATCAATAACATATGCTGAATAAAAGAAAGAGGGCTTTCTTGTGGCTGGTGTCTTCTGATACCGCTCAATAGTTGACTTTAACTCCATTGAGAGAACCGAAGCCCAATTGAATGACTCTCTAGTTGTAAGAATGTGATGGGCCACAGGTTCCCACTCAGCTTTGAACATGGAACAATTAGGTAGACCATACAGCCTGCAAAGCATGGTTGCTAAGAGGGAATAAGGTTCCTTAAAACACGAAATAGGGTATAGGTTATCGGCCTTAGGTATGAATTTGGTAGGGTTATTCATCCAAGACTTAATCATCTCGTCGAAGTTAAACCCGGAGTTGGCAGATTCCGGGAAAGAAACGTTAAGAAGCTGTGTGGCCGACTTAAGGGCATAAGCCCTAATAAAAACTTTAGGGCGGAAGGAAACCAGAAGGGACCCTGCACTATCATTGAAGGAACGGTCTTTGGGGTTGGCATGGTCAATTATCCACTTGACCGCATCCGTGTAAGGTAGAAGGGCAGGTCTGGATGCTATGGCATGAAGCTGAGAATTTCTAATCTTCTCATAGACAGTCTGGTTCTCTTGAATGTTTGAGAGGTCGTCATTGTAAAAAATGGCATAAATTTTAGACCAATCAATTTGATAGGTCTCAAAGACTCTGTCACTGGTATCAACAAGGTAGCCAAAGTTGGGGTCTTTGTTCAACAGGTATTTCTGTGCAGTCTTAGAATGGGTAACTCTCGACATAGTGGAAACTGGTAAATTATGGTAAGATAAATTAAAATGAATTAAAAACAGTTTAAAATTAACCAAATCCACAAACAACCAATGAAAGACGAGGGTAAACCAACCTATGCTGAAACGAAGCGGAAAACGACCTTGGTAAAAATTCACAGTGAAAATCCTTGCAGCTGGTAAATTCTCAAAATTGGAAAATGATAAAGAAAATAGAAAAAATTCGACATGTTTAACAATTCTGTCAGATGCAATCTGGACTGTAGGATGACCAAAAATCAGTGGCTGAGATCTAATATGCGGGATGCGGAAGGAGAGTTGCAGAAGCTTATTGTTGCAAGCATGTACATTCTTTCCGCAATCCGCAATTGTGGGTTGCGGGAAGGCAACTCTAAATATAACAAACCAAAATTTTTCGCAATCCACAATTGCGGGTTGTGAGTTGCGGAAACACAAACAAGGAAAAATTAAAATAAGAACTTTCCGTAATCCGTAATTTGCGGGTTTTGGGTTGCGGAAATGCAAGGTGCAATTTATTTTTGACAAACTTGCCGCAATCCGCTATTGCGGGTTGCGGGTGCGTCAAACCATGATTATTGGAAAATATTTCCACATCCGCAATCCTCATTGTGGATTGCAGGTTGCGGAGAGAAAACCTTCCATAACAAAAAAACCAAGCTTCTGCAATCCACATTGCGGATTGCGGGTTGTGGAAAATACAAGTTTTGGGAAAATTGCTTATTTCCACAACTCAGAAAAACACACAAAAATGAAAGAATCTTCAAAGGGAAAATTACTAACTGGAAAATCCAATCATGGCAAAGAAATAAAAGCATGATGAAAAACCCCAAAATGACCAAGGAATTTAATCATTACCTTTGTATACAAAAATTTGGGGCTCCCATGTTTTCATTAAAACATGGGATCTGTTGTACCTACAACAAATGGCGACTGGCTGGGACTAACAAATTATCTCTGTGAATGATATCTGTAGTTACAAGGAAGACATGTCAGTGAACTTGATGTTTTAACCTGTAATTTACAAAATGTTCTCATAAAATACAATCAAAATAGCAGAGTAAGTCATATGATTGATATATCCCCATCCAAAACCATTTAATGATGATGTTCATATGACAAGGCAGTCTTAGAAGTAAACAAGAATCCTTAACCATTACGTAGTCATATGAAGGCAGTTTACAATGAACCTTAGAGCGAACTTAGAGCCTTTCTGGGTTACCAAATCTTGAGTCACCTTAACTTTATTTATTATTTATTTATGTACAAGCGCATTACTCACAACATATACATTTCCTTTTTTTTTCTCTCTTTTTTTTCTTTTCTTTTCTTTTCAAAACATAATGAAAATATGCAAACAAGACTTCTGTTGATACAAGGCCATTGCCCTGACTTGGTGATAAGATGTTGGCAATGCCATTCACAGATCTGATCTGGAACTTGAACAGACCAGCTCGGTAAGGAGACTCTCTGTCTTTCAGCTTTTGACACTGAAAGCAATTACCATGGCTTGGTGACCATAAGTGGTAATTCCAGTCCAAAATCAGACCCATGACCATGGTAGGGATGGCTTGTAATAAGACCCCCCTTATCCTCATATAAAACAAATTGTCTTACAAAGGAAAACAAGATTTATTAATGCATAGATTACAAGACACTACCATGGATTGGTAACCACATGACAGTAGTGTTACTCACCGATGTTTTGCAGATCATGAATGAACCGACCTGTGATAGGATCTTCCACCTTCCAGCAGCAGCTGAAAGTCATCTCCCAAGTTTGGTGTCCTGATGTGGAGATGTCATTCCACTTAAACATCTATGAACATAATGGGATGGCTTGTAATAAGACCCCCCATCTCGTAATCTATAATTATTAAAGTGAATTATTTTCAAGGTGATTAGAGTGGGATCCAAAATAGGTAAGGCTGACAAGGCTATCAGTATATGCTTCCATTCATTAATGAAACATAAGGCAGGGAAATCTAATTTCTTCCTCAACTTCAATTAACCAAATAAAACATCTATAAAGATATTGATTAAGGTGGGAAGGTATCAATCAAGGATTTGCAAATATTGATTGTTTAATTTCATGAAAAACATTTTCAACTATAGGCTAAGTGAAACAAAACTGACACTGTTACCTCAAACTTCAAACTTGTGTTAACCTAAGACATACTGATCAACAGCCTTTGCCAAAATGTGGACTTATTTTGAATAAAACCAATGTACAAAAGAAAAATCAAATAAAAGCAAAGAAGGAAAGAAAGCAAACCACACTTTATGTACAAGTAAGCGAATCTGCTCATTTAAACAAAGTACTTTTTGAGCAACTGCACATTCACTGGGTAGGCATCTGAGATACCTTCCAGTGTCTGCAACCGAACAGTACTAGGACCAATATTTTCTGTAACAATGAATGGTCCTAGCCATAAGCGTCGGAACTTGGTATAATCATTCTTGTCTTTGTGTTGCTTATCCCACTTCAACACCAAGTCCCCCATAGTAAACTCCCTATCAGATGAGGACTTCTCATCAAACCATCTCTTTACCAGCTGTTGATGTTGATACAGCTTGTTTTTGGACTTCTCCCTATCTTCTTCCAGCTTGAATAACATATCAATTCTTTGCTGGAGTGAGGAAGAATCATCCTCTTGTATGGCCTGTGTCAACTGTAGTGAAGGGATCATGAGGTTGGATGGAAAAATGGCCTCCTTACCATAAACTAAACAGTAAGGGGAGTTTCCCATGCTGCCTTTGGGGTGACCCGGTCTTCCCAAAGAGCATTGTATAGTTGGGTGTGGCAATCTTTATGGTGATTAGCAACTGTCTTCTTTAAGATGTTAATCAAGTTTTTGTTGGAAGAATTTGCTAGTCCATTCCCTTGTGGATAGTAATTGGCAGAAAACTTCAGCTTTATCCCTTTTTCAAGGGTATACTATGTAAGATCAATGGAAGAAAAATAAGAGGCATTGTCAAACACTAGAAATTCAGGGGCACCAAACCGAGTGACTATTTGGCTTTCAAGGAAGGATATCACTTGGTTTGTATTACACTATATGAGAGGGACTGCCTCTACCCATCTGGTAAAGTAGTCCATGGCTGTGAAGATGTACTTGTGCTGCAGGGAGGAAGCAGGGTTGATAGGTCCAACAAAATCCAGTCCCCACTATTGAAATGGAAACTGAATTGTGACTGGCTGTAAAGGAAAGGTAGGTTTTTTCAGTTTCCTAGCACACTTCTGGCATGCTTCACATCTTTTGGCATAAGAGTATGCATCTTTGAACAAAGTAGGCCAGTAGTATCCTGCCTTCAGGATCTTATGTGCAGTGGTTTCTCCTAAGAAGTGCCCTCCCGTAGGTCCTGCATGAAATTGCAAAAGAATATTATCAGTTTCTTCTTTCTCTAAACATCTGAGAAAAACACCATCATAATTATTCCTAAACAAAACCCCATCTATGAATTGATATGTTGTAGATTTCAACCTTAAATCTCTATGTTTTTTAAAGTCAAGGGTTTCAGGAGCAAACCCATGGGTAAGGAAGAACTTAATGTCATCATACCATTCGGATGTTTGAGTTGTGATAACATTAACAGAACCTGTTGTTGTGCTTTCCTCTTGTTCCCACTCAATCTACTATTGTACAGGATCATTGGATTGAGCGGTTAGCAGACACAAGCCTTGGCCTTTCACAATCTTTGCTGGTCTGATCTCCAAATCATATTCTTGTAGAGCTGTCATCCAGTGAGCTCTCTTTTCACCCAGTTCTTTCTGAACCAAAACATTCCTGATAGTTGCATAAGCAACAATGACTTTAGTCCGAGATTTCAATAAATATGGTCTAAAATGTTTTACCGATTTATAGACTGTGTAAGCTTGTTTATCGATCTGGGAGTAGTTGAGTTCTGCTCCTTTGAATGTGGAGCTCATAAATGAAATATGGATTTCAGCATCATTCTCATGTTTCTGTGTAAGGACAACTGCATAGGAGAAATCAATAGCAAACATGTACATAAAGAAATCTTTGCTGAAGTATGGAGACATTAGAGCGGGGGCTTCCGCAATGGCTCTTCGGATTTCAACAAAAGCATTTCTTTGTTCCTCAGACCACTTGAACTGGGCATCCTTTTTAACCAATTGTTGTAATGGCTTGACAATTTGAGCATAATTTAGAAAAAATCTATGAACAAAATTAATCTTACCAAGAAAAGATTGCATGGCTTTACGTGAACCGGGTAGGCCGATCTTCAAAATGGATTATGTGCACTCTGGATCAATGATCATGTCTTCTTTAGAAACAATAGAACCCAACAGCTTACCTTCGATGACTGCAAATATAGATTTTTTCGGGTTCAACGAGATCCCATATCTTCTGCAGCGCTAGAACACCTGTTTCAGAGCAGAAAAATGTTCATGTCGTTTTTTAGAATGAATGGTAATATCATCTAAATATACGACATAATTGTGCATCAATCCCCTGAAAGCTATGTCCATAGCTCTTTGAAAGGTAGCACTAGCATTTATCATCCCAAAAGGCATTCTCCTGTAGGCAAAGGTTCCCCAAGGGGTCCTGAAAGCTGTTTTTAATTGATCATCAGGGGCAACTAGGACTTGGTTATATCCTGAGAAGCCATCAAGGAGAGAAAACATCTCAGAACCTGCTACTTTATGTAGAATCTGCTCCATAGGGGGAGCATGGTAATTGTCCTTTTCAGAAGCTCTGTTTAAGTTCCTGAAATCAACACAGAGCCTGATCTCCCCATTCTTCTTCCGAACATGTACCGGGTTAGCAATCCACTGTGTATGTCTGACAGGGAACACAATTCGTGCTGCCAATAATTTCTCAAGCTCCTTCTTGATAGAGGGTTCCAGACTGGGATGCATCTTCCTTAACTTTTGCTGAGAAGGTTTTACTTCGGGTTTCATTGGTATATTATGGTGCATGATATTGGTGTCAAAATTTTTGAGTTCATCATATGTCCATGCAAAGACATCTTTGAACTCCTTGCACAGTTTGATAAAATATCTCTTTTCCTCAGGAGAGCATTCCACCCCTAGATTGATGAAATGAGGGTTCTGTTCAGTTCCTAGGTTTACAGGCTCATAGTTGAGGGATGAACTTTGGGTTTTACAGTTATTCTTTTGCTTGAAATTATCTTGCAGATGGTAGTATTTATCTAGGTTGATGACTGATTTAGGGATAATATTGGAAGGATGAGTGGAATCAGACAGAGACTTCTCATGCTCAACCTCATCTATTGCCACATCTTGAAAAGTGTCCTGGGCTGTGAGAAAGTCTAATATTTGTTGGTCATCATCAAACACCTTCCAATTAGGCACATTATCAGGAATAGAAGGCCTGTACATAAGTTCAATCGATAAAGTGTTAGGGGACAGACCTTCAGGTGGGATCAACCTAGATGCAGTATTAGCCAGTAAATCTGGATCAAATCTGTGATCTGGGGACTGACTTGATGTTAAATGCAGAAAAAGAGTTAGTGAGATCTCTTACTAGTTTCTGATAGTTAATCAAATGAGGAGATAAACAATGTATTTTGTTTTTCACCTGTTTGACAATGATCTCAGAATCTCCATAACATTCAATTACTGGGCACCCATATCAATCGCCTTCCTGAGTCCTTGGACCAAGGCCTCATATTCAACTATGTTGTTGGTGCATTCAAACTCGAGTCTGCAGGAAATCATAGTTTTGGTCCCTTTTGGATCAATTAAGACACAAACTGCACCAACTCCATCTTTAGATCTAGAGCCATAAAAAAATAGAGTCCATGCATTCAAATCTATCCTAAAATTAGTATTTACTTTGTATACATTATGTACAACAATACCTGAGAATGGAACAAAAGTAAGATTGACAATTTGGGACTGATTCTGTGCATTCTCAGTTGGTGAAAAATCCGCAGGTAGATCCCCAAAGAATGTATCGAAAGTGTAATGTTCCACATGTGAGCTGAAATATGCAACAGGTTCACTAGGATCATTTAAGTCTGTGACAATTTGTTTCATGTAAGGTTCCCTGCTGATTTTGATTCTGTTTGGTATTCCATTGTAGGGAATCCATAAGTGGGACCAGTCAGTATCAAAGTAGCCTTTGAGATTCTCTGACCAATCCCTGCTCAGCCACATTCCATGCATTTCTGGGATGTCAGCCACAATGATATCCACAGTCTAGTGGATTCTAGGGTTAGCAGATAGTGTCAACAGGACATTCTTCAATTCTCCCACTACCCTAACTTTGGATCTATCTAGTTGAACAATTTGAGTAGGGAAGGGATCCCAAGAGGCATTCAAATTTTTGCAAACAGATAGAGGCATCACATTTGATCAAGTCCCCGAATCTATCATACAATTGTGGACATTTCTATCGAAGACTTCAAAAGTAAGCAAGAAAGGAGGTGTTTTCTTGCTACCTGGTTTTTGATTTCCAGGTTTAGAGTATGTCTCTAGGTTGTTGTTCTGAACCTCCCTGGGTTTGTTAACAATCATGCTTTTGGGCAGATTGTCTCTCATTGTAGGTATTTTCAGAAGTTCAAAAAGAGGAATGTTGGCTTTCACTCTTTTTAAGTCATCAATTAGACTATATTCTATTTCAGGAATTACAGTGTCCTTATGTGCTG
The DNA here is from genome assembly GCA_027924585.1 of Larix kaempferi. NCBI lineage: Eukaryota > Viridiplantae > Streptophyta > Pinopsida > Pinales > Pinaceae > Larix > Larix kaempferi. The sequence continues at coordinate 209,976 of BSBM01000600.1, forward strand.
GTGCTTTGCCTCTGTTTGGTGTGGGTGTTGAAGAGGAAGGTTCTTGTGTAGGCTGTCCTTTACTCCTTGTATTATAGGGATGTTGGACATTGAAGACATCCTCAGGCTCATCTTCCTCCTCATCCATGGGAAGTTCTGAAAAGAAGCTAATTGTGTTTATCTGTTGATCTTCTACTTCATCTGGTGGTTCAGGATCTTGATTCTCTTGTGGGTTTTCATCTGGATGATCAGGATAATTATGTGATTCTGAGACCAAATCCTTAAATATAGAAATAATTTCTTCAGAGATCAATCCTTCATCAGGATTAGGTGGGAATTGGTTTTGTGGGGGTTGATAAGGTATTATGAAAGGTTGTCTATTGAATCCCCTGTTATTGTTCTGGTTTTCTGTGTTAGTATTTTTCAGGTCTACCATTTCATTTGAGATCTTTTGGAGGAACTTTTTCATGTCATTCATCTCAAATGGGTCCTTGTTTTGCATTGTGGGTATTGGAGGATTTTCTTGCTTTCTTTTGGAGGTTGAAGGCTGATATGATGTAACATTAGGGTTATCTTTCAAACATAATATATCTTTTTCAACTTGGATGGCCTTAGCAAAGGCCTCCTGCAAGTTATCTTTTTGTGCTCTTTTTACCCACATAGCAACGGGAACATGTAAAACTTTAACATAATAAGCAACCATAATTTCTTATGCAGGAAGAACAGTGGTATGGATTCTATTTTTTAAGTATGAAAACCTTTGATTGTAGTCTTTCACTCTCTCCTTGCCTCTAATTTTCATTGAGGACAAGTCTATGACCAAGTCTTCTAGAGACTTGTCATCTCCAAATTTCTGAATGAACATTTTTTCAAAGTCATCCCAGGAAGAGATGGATCTGGATTCCAGGGCAAAGTACCAAGTAGATGCTTTTCCTTGGAAGGTGTAAGGAAACAATCTACAAAATACATCTTCATGAATGGCATCCCTAAGTCTGATGGCCTGAATAAAAGTTTTAATATGATCAAGGGTAGGTGATTTCTCATCAGGATCAAACTTAGGGAGCCACTTTTCAGGGTTCTTAGGGAGTCTGTGTTGTTCTCCAACTATAAACACAACATCCTGGTCCAGCCATGGTCTGTTTCCATTTCCTGCCATGGGTATATATTCTGAGGAAGAACTAGAGTCTGACTCACTATGTGATGACTCTTTGGATGAGGATGATGAAGATGAAGGAGGAGTCGGTGGTGGTCCACCTGTGGCAACGCTTGGTTGGTCTTGTTCTGTTTCTCCGAATAATGTATTAAGGTTGAAATCGAGGAGAAGATTGTGGCGAGGTGAATTATGTTGTTCAGAGTTTTTTCCACCTGAATTTTGATTATTTGAATTATTAGCTTGCGGATCAGTATTGTGGTGATGTTGAATTGCTGCTAGTCCAAGTTTACGCACTTCTGTGATTCTTTGTTGTAACCTAGCAATACTACCAGAAGAACCTTTCAATAGTTGTTCGAGTGTGAGGGGTCCCCTAATGGGTGATATAAAAACAATATCGGCCCTCCTATTTTCCTGCTCTATCACAGGGGTAGCAAGAATGGCGGTTGGATCTTGCACCAGTTGTTCTGCAGAGGTTGATGCCTGCATGCGACTACGAGTGACAATCGGTATTCTTGCTAGAGGAGGTCTATTGGTATTCTGTTTAGGCATATCTTGCTTCTGGCCCTCCTTCTAGCGCCATTTGTTGAAGCCTCGGGTATGTAGGTTGCTGGAATGGGTTCCAAGGCTAGCAATAGAGGGTGAAAACCCAGCCTGAAAGGTTTCAAAAGCCTCTGTGCAAGAGCAGTTCTATCCCCAAACTGTTTGGTGTAGTTAACTCCCACAGATATAAAGGCCTCCGCTAGAACTTATGGGGTTTGATCCTGAAAGGATCTGCCTTCCTGTGAGGTGAGATCAAAGTGTTCTAACTCTAGAAAGGAATCTATCTTAAAAATAAATCTAATCTAAGTTAGATCTAATCTAAAGAAAGTGTTCTGTTTATGTGCAGGATAACTTGGTTTGAGTTTTAATAAGCCCTTTCACCAGCTTAGCAGAAATGTAAAATTGGATCTTTTAATCATTAACTTAAGATAGAACCAAGAGATAAAAATCAAATGATAGTAGCTTAAGGATTAGTTACATGCAAGCTTATCCTGTATCTGGAATGTCAATTGAAAAATTAACATTAATTTAATGATTTCTGTGAATCATTTGTAGAAATAGATAAATGTTTTAATTAAATAAATTCAATTAAAACATAAAGATACACAGATCACTGATTGAGAAAAATCTAAATCATGGATCAATGCATTAATGATTGATTGCAAAATTAAAACAATATTCATTCAATGATTAAGGTGAAGAAATTAGATATCATCAAAGAAATTTGACAACATAGACAAAGAAAATGCCAAAAGAAACTAACTTTAATTCATCAGGTCTGCAATAAATTACAAGGTCTCGAGTGAAACATCATTTCTCCAGTCCTTCTCTGGTGATTATCTCCCCCCCCACCTATGAGCCCTCTACCATTTAAATAATAATTACAAAAAATAGTTGCAAAGGATAGACCTCCCATAAAACAGGGATTACAAAATCAAACTATTCTAAGTATGACCAAGGGCATTTTGCCACTTGGTCCAAACTTCTAGCAGCTCATCTAAAACTCGATAATTGGTTGACTCGAGCCCCAAATGAGCGCCACAAGTGAAAGATTCCATCTCATTCTTGGCTAGCTTATGCCAAGTGTGCAGAAAAATATGGATCTTGCCTTCTAAGCTGGCAGGCTGCTTGATGAACTTTTCAACTTTTGAAATCACAATGTATTCAAGTTGTTGAATCTGTTCTTTGACGTTTTCACATCTGGTGTCAACCTGTTCAATCATCAAATTGGGTGGGCAAGCTTTCTCAATGAGATCCATAGTAGGAAACTGCAGCTTAACCATGATATTTTCTGCAACATACCATCTTCTCCCACAGATGGCTTGTGCTTTTTGGATTGTTTCTTCTACCATGTCAGACATGTTCTGCCACACATTCAAAGATGTTTTGATTCTTCTGAACTTGAAGTTATCAAAAACTGGTATGTCCTCTGGTTTTTCATTTATATACCTCTGTCATTCAACAACATCATCATAAGCTTTAGAAGCTTGTCGGCTCTTCTCAACGTGTTGTTCAAGGACAACAGACATTCGCCCAAAATCACTATGAGTCTCCTGAATGTCATTTAGGGAATTGAACAACTGAGCTAAGAGTTCACAATACTCCTCATTCACTTTATTGGCCAAGTCTTTGAACCCTTCCTGGGAAAACCTAGAGAAAGAAGAAAAGGCTGCACTTTCAGTTGCATCCTTTAACTTTTGTTCCAATATTTATATCTTCTCCATATTTACAGTGTTTAGGACCTGTGCATCCTACAGTTCCTCCTTAAGAGAAGTATTCTGTTCCTGCAAATCATTCAGCTGATTTTCATACTGATTCTTCAATCCATGAATTTGAGATTCATGCTCTTGATTGACTTTAACTAGCTGCTCCTGTAGCATCTTCAATTCCCCTTTCTTGGTATCAATTTCTTTATTCAGAGAGGTTACTGTATCAAAATTAGCTCCAGCAAATGCCCCCATGGCTGCTGCAGTTTCTAATGCTTCCTGCTGGATATCATCAGACTGTCTAGCCCAAATTATCTAATTGGGAACAGGTGCTTGCAATACAACTGATCCCCTGCTTCTCTTGCTTCCTGTTTTAACCACTGCTTTTGCTGTCCTGCTGTAAAATTAATTCCCAAGGGGAACCACAACATCATCTTCAGGATCAACTCTCAACTCAGCTGCAGATCAAATAATGTTACTTGTAGCAGATATGGTACTATTACTTGTTGCAACCAAAGCAGCTGTTTAGGTGATAGTGGTATTAGGGATAGACATGGTAGTCTGAGAGGTAGATATTAAAGGGGCAGTGGTAGAATAAGCTAAAGGTGGAGAAGGAGGAGAAGTAACTAGAGTGGAAAACTCAGCAAGGGAAGTTGGGTCGACAGTAAGTGAGGACTGTAGAGAAACAGTTGGAAGTTGGATCTTAGTGACTATTGGTGATGGAATGATAGGTGGAATTGGAAAAGTGGAAGGTGAAGTAGTGATGGAGGTCAGTGCATCAAATATTTGAGATATGGTGGATGATGGTAATGCAGTATCAAAAGATGAGGTGGAAGTAAGTTGAACATAATAGGTGGGAGTAAGTTCAAGAGAAGAAGGTAAGGGTGCAGAAGTTAATGTTTCAGCAATAGAAGTGACTTGATCAAAATGGTGATCTTGAATGTGATCCTCTATCACTATGCTGTCAAGCAAATCAACATCTTCTTGGGAACCTTTAGTTATATCTTGGACAATAATCACAGGGGGAAGTCGTTCATCCTCGACATCATTGTCTTCAATACTCAATGTAGGTATAGTAGATGCAGGGGTTTGAATATTCTGTCTCTTTGCTTGGTTACTCACAACCACTTGAGTATCATTGGCTAGACTACTTGCAGCAATGACTTGGGTGTCAAGCATCGAAGTCATATGTACCAGCTCTTTCTTCAACTCATCAGCTGACTGAATTAGGAGCTCCTTGGTCTGTTGAACATATTCTACAAGACCCTTGCCTTTGCCTCCATCTGGATATGTCAACATTAGAGGAGTAGCTTCCTTTTGTGCTTCTTTTTCTTCCCTTTCCTTTCTGACCTGCTCTACCAGTTACAGCTCCATTCTCCTGTAACTTAAAACCTTAGTCTTAAGCTCTTTTTGGTACTGAAATATGAATCTTTGCTCTTCTTTATTCTCAGCCCTAACCAGGACTTCAGAAAACAGATTTGCTCCTTGGTAAATAGAGTCATCAGGAGTAACCTGATGCACATAGGTTGTTTTCATATGTTCTTGGGCAAAATGGGCAGCCAAGAATCCTTTGGGATCATGCATTCTCTTTGGGGCTGATCCCAACTTTAAAGAAACTATCTTGTTTCCCATAACTGCAGCATATGTTGATGTTGGGATAACCAAAGGTCCAAGGTTCAAAGGGAACTCAGGCCATCCCTTTCTTTTGGGTCCAGTCAACTTGGGGAACACCTCATCTGTCACAGTCTGGAAGGCTATCTCTTCAAGGAGTAGTCTATCCGTGACTATCCTTGGTAGCAGATGTACTATGTTACTTCCCCAAACTTTGATATAGGAGAAGAATTCCCCCACATACCAGTCACCAATGGTGTTGATGAGAATTTTGGCATTAGGGGAGAAGGTTGGTGCATCTTCCCTGAATATCTGATGGTAAATTGTACCGAAGAAGTGATCACAGATCTCATACAGTGAAGGAACAAAATTATTCTCCCACAATGCTGAACAGTAAATGTGAACAGGGGGATCTGAAAGTGTCCAATTCCATCCCATGAAAGGGTACTGGAATTATGAGCAGAACACATCAATAACATATGATGAATAAAAGAAAGAGGGCTTTCTTGTGGCTGGTGTCTTCTGATACCGCTCAATAGTTGACTTTAACTCCATTGAGAGAACCGAAGCCCAATTGAATGACTCTCTAGTTGTAAGAATGTGATGGGCCACGGGTGCCCACTCAGCTTTGAACATGGAACAATTAGGTAGACCATACAGCCTGCAAAGCATGGTTGCTAAGAGGGGATAAGGTTCCTTAAACCACGAAACAGGGTATAGGTTATCGGCCTTAGGCATGAATTTGTCAGGGTTATTCATCCAAGACTTAATCATCTCATCGAATTTAAACCTGGAGTTGGAAGATTTAAGGAAAGCAGCGTTAAGAAGCTGGGTGGCCGGCTTAAGGGCATAAGCCCTAATAAAAACTTCAGGGCAGAAGGAAACCAGAAAGGACCTTGTACTGTCATGAAGGAATGGTCTTTGGGGTTGGCATGGTCAATTATCCACTTGACCGCGTCTGTGTAAGGTAGAAGGGCAGGTCTGGCTGCTATGACATGAAGCTGAGAATTTCTAATCTTCTCATTGACAGGCTGGTTCTCTTGAATGTCTGAGAGGTCGTCATTGTTGAAAATGGCATAAATTTTAGACCAATCAATTTGATAGGTCTCTGAGACTCTGTCACTGGTATCAACAAGGTAGCCAAAGTTGGGGTCTTTGTTCAATAGGTCTTTCTGTGTAGTCTTAGAATGGGTAACTCTCAACATAGTTGAAACTGGTAAATTCTGGTAAGATAAATTAAAATGAATTAAAAGAAGTTTAAAATTAACCAAATCCACAAACAACCAATGAAAGACGAGGGTAAACCAACCTATGCTGACATGAAGCAGAAAACGACCTTGGTAAAAATTCATAGTGAAAATCCTTGCAGTAGGTACATTCTCAAAATCAAAAAATGATAAAGAAAATAGAAAAAATTCGACATATTTAACAATTCTGTCAGATGCAATCTGGACCGTAGGATGACCAAAAATCGATGGCTGATATCTAATATGCGGGATGCGAAAGGAGAGTTGCGGAAGCTTATTGTTGGAAACATGTACATTCTTTCCGCAATCCGTAATCCGCAATTGCGGGTTGCGGGTTGCGGGAAGGAAACTCTAAATATAACAAACCAAAAGTTTTCGTAATCCACAATTGCGGGTTGTAGGTTGCGGAAACGCAAACAACGAAAATTAAAAGAAGAACTTTCCGCAATCCCCAATCCTCAATTTGTGGGTTGCGGGTTGCGGAAATGCAAGGTGCAATTTATTTTTGATAAATTTCCTGCAATCTGTAATTGCGGGTTGCGGGTGCGTGAAACCATGATTATTGGCAAATATTTTCGCATCCGCAATCCACATTGTGGATTGCGGGTTGCAGAAAGAAAACCTTCCATAACCAAAATAAATTTTGGGAAAATTGCTTATTTCCGCAACTCAGAAAAACACACAAAAATGAAAGAATCTTCAAAGGGAAAATTACTAACTGGAAAATCCAATCATGGAAAGCAATAAAAGCATGATGAAAAACCCCAAAATGACCAAGTAATTTAATCATTACCTTTGCATACAAAAATTTGGGGCTCCCATGTTTTCATTAAATCATGGGATCTATTGTACCTACAACACCTAGATAAGGCATACCTTATTCATATTGAAGGCATTCATGCATTGATCGACGTGTTGATGGGAGGGGGATACATATCTCACGCACTTAAGGAAGTGAGCAAGCATGGAAGAAAAAAAGGGAGCCTAGCTTATATGACCACTATGTCATGAAGAGAGGGGTCTTGGCACACTTATCTCTTTAATTAACAACTCTAGGGTCCATTTCATGCCAATTGATTGTGGGACACAACATGTGCAAATGTACTAGGGTTAAATACACCTTGGATGCACTCTCTATGGCTGAATTATATGTAAAGGGTGTTAAGATTAATGTGTGCTAATACTTGGTGTATGAAATTATTCAAGCTTGTGCCAATGCATCAACCTCATGTTGCATCTTTGGGTACCTACTTGTTGCATTTTCTATGTGGAAACGACGACCCTTGTAAGGTTGAGAACTTTACCCAATGCCAAACATGAGCATTCGACGACCATTATTGCCTTTTAGTATAACTCATGGAAGAGCCATTAGGATTAAAATAATATGACATCCAATGATGTTTCCTTTCTTAATGGTATGATCACATGATTTCAACCACCAATTATATTTTACCAATCCCACAAGTATTGTTGCATGCGCATGTGGGAAAAATTTAGTTTGGTATGAATCGAGACAACAATTTTGGTCGGGTGAGGGTGGCCGACCCCAACAAGTTTTCAAGGATGACCCTGTCATACTATTTGATTGAATCCACCTTTGATAAGGAGGTTTCTTCATGGATAGGGGATAAGAAGTAAAAAACTGCAACGTGAATGAACTACATCTTTCTTGAAATATCAACCAAGAGTTAAAAGGACAAAACAAGGTGTATTACACTCAAAGATGCTAAAGAAAATAAAGAGAATTGTGGTTCACTCAAGTTTCAAATTTAGTAGAGACACAAGTTGCCATGTCCTCGAAGTAAATTTCATTTTTTGTTGTGTTGATGCAACCCATTTTAGATACTCCTCACTACTTTAAGAAAGATCTTAAAGAATGCTTTGAACAGGTCACTGAATTTTTGCAAGTAGGGACACCCAAGATATAATGAGTGGTTAATCAATCGATCCACCTACCCCTAAAGGTATCAAACCAACCTCACTATTTTGAGTTTACAACTAAACTGATTGAAGTACCTAATGATACCTCCCAAGCCAAGTAGATGGAAGACCCCTTTTTGCACTAGCTTCTGAATTTTTGGCTAAGAATGGATGTGTCTTAAGTGAGGAGAGACTAAAGGAATATCAGCTATTGGAAAATTCCACTACTCAAACCCCAGTCATTACCATCAAGGACAACCCACTAGAGTCCATTTTGGATATCTTGGGGTTCCTAGTGAATATTGAAGCAACAAGAAATGGCCCTTCTGATGCAGGTGGTCAAATGCAACATGCCATGACAACTCCCACAATTCTTGATGTCACAAAAATTACATAGGTTGGGTCACCCACAAAGGAAGGCGTTATATAGTTTCCAGGAGGCCTTTCAAGTTTAGGGGGAAGTGGAGATGAACCATTGCATTAGCCCCATCAATATAAAAAGTGTGTAGGGGATTTAGGAGATCAAAAGGATGAATTGATGGAGGAGGAAGAAAGTGAGGATACATAAGACAACATTCACAATATCCCTCCTCCCCCATTGCCACCATTGGATATTCTCTCTTTCATGATGCAACTTGAGAAACTTGCATAAAACCCTACACATTGTCAAATGATGTTATTCATCTACCAAGACCACATATATTTGGACCCATTTTTGTCTAACGCTACTCAAGAGTGAGTGGTGAATATGTATCAAGCAATGAAGCAACACATAGAGGTGGAAATTCAAACACCGTATCATTTAGACCCCTCAACCACTCAACTAGTTGCAATCGGTGGGGCAAGTCACACCACCCACATAATTGCAACAATGGTCCACATCAAACTTAGTCAAAATGATGAGGATGGCCTTGGATGAGGTTGAACACAGAATTTTTAGGGGTGAGTAGTGCATGAAGTGTTTTAGGTTGGGGATCAATAGTTGTATATCCAGGTCACCGACGCCATCTAGAAGAGGGACAATGAGAGATAGGAACGACAACAAGTAGAGGAGAAATTTGAAGTAGTTTGAGAGCACACTTACAGGATATGTGGTCAAATTTGTGCTAGGTAAATTTGTAGTTTTATGAGAAAGTGCTAGTCTATTGATTTTTGGAAGGTCTAGAGTTAGTTTGTGTATCATGGCAACAATTACATTAAAGAGGGTAGGGGAATTACATGGATAGATGGAGAACACTTGGGAATAGGGAAGTCATCATGTAATATCCCTTTTTCAAATTTTATTAAAATGCCCAATTTTCCACTTTTTTTTCTCAATTTCGACCTTTGACTAGTTTTACTGTTTTGACCTCCAAATCAACCCAAATGCTCCCAAATATTATGTAGGAGTGTATGAACGGTATTTAGACTTGAATATCAGGTTCAGGGATGTTTTATTTCCCTCCAAATACTGCTGCAAACTTGATTTGTATTCTGATCAATACATGTAATTTTGACTAGTAATTTGTGCATCAAATCCCCCCCGGGTATCACTGCAAATGGCCTTCCAAATGCCTCCAAACTCCCACAAATTTATGAACAGAGGTATATAATGTGTTAAGTATGTGATTAAGGTCTCATATGCACCATTAATTGATTTTTACTACTGTTCTAACTCTCTCACATTCAACAGCAAAAACCCCCAATTCGACCCTTGGGGAAATGACACTATTTCACCTCCCAATACAACTAAACTGAGTAAAAATGCTTCAAATGCTCAAGTACAGTACATGAAACTTGTAGAAGACATCCATGGCAGTATATTTATCACAAATATATCAGAGAATCATCCATCCATTCGAAATAATCAACATTATAGTGTCATACATCAATGCATTGGGGAAATGGACATTGTTTGCTCATTAATCAATAGTTTTGCATACAACTAGTGGGTATTTCGACCTGAGACTTTCTGAATATTAATAAAAAAGGATATGAAGCTATTACAATCATAAATATATAATTAGAATCTCTCTCAAGAAGCACAAGTGCTCACCAAAAACGCCCTCCCTCAAGGAGCACGAATGTACCTTCAAAACTGGAAACGGTGGAGAGAAAGTGCTGCACTAAACCAAACCATGAAACTTCCTATAGCTGCTACCTACAAATACAAACTCCATTAAAGCACCATGAAAGACCTGGGTGGCCTCTCCAAACACCAACTTGGATGGGAATCTTTCACCCTCGAAATTGGCTAAGGCAAGAAACTAGTCATCCACTAGCTCTCTCTTCACAAATGCAATTTTTCTCAAATCATCAAAAGCCATTCTCATACTTGATTTCTACATTTTATAACCAACATTAGCCTTCAAGGGGTCGAAATCCTTTCAATAGATTCAATAATTTTCCATTTAGAAAATATTCCTCATTTGCCACTTGTCTCCTAGTTCCAACCTTCCATCTTCTCCCAAATTCGAATTTGAGTCTCTTTAGATTCCTCCAACTCCATGAGCACCTTCTTGAGCCTATTTTTGGGGCTGACATGTCATAATGGTCAGGTGTAAGAAGTCAGGTCTGAATTTTGTCATAAATGTCATAGATGCTTCATTATTGTTGTCATAAAACTAGGGAATCTAGCCCAAGTGTCCACTAGTCTCCAATTTGACTCTTCCTCTCCCATGGAGGTTACTATTCCATCCCATTTCAACCTAAGATGCTCAATGCCATGTGTTATGACTTACCAAATCACCCAAGAGTGTTCACCTTCCCATGAATTCGAATTGGCAAGAGAGAGCTGCCATGTGTCATTGAAAAATCAAGCTAGTGTGGGTCCCACCACCTCCATATGTCTCCAAAACCACTTGCCACCTAGAATTTCTCTTGAATTTATTTATTTATCATATTTATTAAATGCTTGAACCCTTCTAATGTCTAAATATCATTTATTAGTTTCCTTATTACCATCCCACATGTGCCCATCCAACCTAGGAAACTAGTAGGATTGATGGGATTGTCTTACTATGCTTTTATTTGAATGGGGACATTACAGTCCTCCCCACCCAATATTGCTTGTCCTCAAACAATTTCAAATTTGGATGCTGCAAAATCTTCTCCTCTTCCCATGTGGCATCTTCATTTGGTAAGTCCTTCCATTGCACTAAATATTCTTTGATGATTCTACTCCTCAACCTTCTTTCCCGTGTCTTCAAAACCTTTTCCGGAACAAGTGTGAGCTGACCTTCATCATCCAAAGGAGGAAGTATTTATGAAGTGATGATTTGATGACCAAGAGCTTTCTTAAGACAAGAAACATGAAATACATTGTGGATTTTACTCCCTTCCGGAAGTTCTAGTTCATATGCTACTTCTCCAACCTTCCGCACTACCTTGTATGGCCCATAGTACCTTGGTTTTAATTTTTCTGCTCCATTATTTTTGAGAGATGTTTGTTTATAGGGCTGCAACCTTAAATATACTAAATCATTGACTTGAAAGATTCTCTCTTCTCTATGTCTATCAGCATATTGTTTTTGCTGATTTTGAGCAACCTGCAAATTGTCTTTCAAGAGCTTTAAAATTTCTTGGCTCTCTTCCACCCAATCTTTAGCCTTTGGGGTTCTACTATCACCAAATATAATGTCAGCAAATGTAAGTGCATCATAACCATATAATGCTTTGAAAGGAGACATTCCTATTGACATATGATAAGTGGTGTTGTAGCAAAACTCACCCAAGTGTAGCCATTTTGCCCATGCTTTTTGCTGCCCTCCCACATAGTTTCTTAGGTATCCTTCCAACCATTGGTTGACCCTCTCTATTTGTCCATCAGTTTGTGGATGATAGCTGGTACTTGGAGTCAATTGAGTGCCTACCAATCTAAAAATTTCTTTCCAAAAATCACCCATGAATCTACTATCTCTATCACTGACAATGCTCTTGGGAAGCCCATGCAATCTGAAGATTTCTTTGAAAAAAATATCAGCCACTTGTGCAGCACTAAAAGATGATGTAACAACAAAAAAATGAGCAAATTTTGTCAACCTATCAACTACCACATAGATACAATCCTTACCCAAGGATTTAGGCAATCCGGTGATGAAATCCATGGAAATACTGTCCCATTTTTGCTCTGGAATGGGCAATGGTTGTAATAGGCCGGCTGGACATGTAAGTTCTGATTTGTTTTGTTGACATGATTTACATTCATTCACATACTTCTGAACATCTTCCTTCATCCCCTTCCAAAAAAATCTTTGCCTCAACTGTCTATAAGTTTTGAAGATCCCCGGATGGCCCGCTAGTGGGGAATCATGTGCTTCTTGCAAAATTCAGTACTTGAGCTTGGAGTTATGAACTAAATAAATTTTTCCCTTATAATATATCAGTCCATTCAAAATCCTATAATTATCATCCCCTTTGATTCCATCCAACACATCATAAGCAAATTTGTCTTTGGCATATTCAACTAGTAGCATGTTTTTCCAATCCTTAGCAATATCCATGAGAGAAAAAGAAGGCCTTCTTGACAAAGCATCTGCTACTATATTATTCTTTCCTTTGAAATATTCAATATCAAAATCATAAGCTTGAATCTTGCTTACCCACTTTTGTTGCCTTTCATTTAGATCTTTTTGGGTGAGAAAGTGTCTTAGACTATTGTGGTCAGTTTTCACCACAAACTTGCTGCCCACCAAGTATTGTCTGAATTTGGCCAATGCATGCATAATGGCCAGAATTTCTTTATCATAGATGGAGTAAAGTTTTTCATGAGGCTGCAACTTTCTGCTCTCAAAGGCTATGGGGTGTTGGCCTTGCTTTAGGACAGCCCCTATTCCTCCACCCGAAGCATCACATTCCACAACAAAAGGTTTAGTAAAATCAGGAAGCGCAAGTATGGGACAACTACTCATTACCTCTTTCATTTTTTGGAAGTCCTTTTCAGCCTCTTCATCCCACTTGAAAGCATCCTTCTTAGTCAAATCAGTGAGTGGAGAAGTCAACTTGGAGAACCCTTTCACAAATTTTCTGTAGTAGGTGCATATGCCAATAAAGCCTCTCAATTCGGTAATATTTTTTGGTGATGGCCATTCCAAGATAGCCCTGATTTTTTCCATGTGTACCTTCACTCCTTCTTTCCCAATAATGTGCCCAAGATACAGTAGTTCTTTCATTCCAAATTCACATTTTGATAATTTAGCAAATAAGGACTCTTCTTGCAAGATTTTCAACACAATCTCTAACTGCTGCAAATGCTCTTCCCATGTTTTACTGTAAATGAGAATATCATCAAAGAAAACCAAAACAAACCTTCTTAGTTGCTTGCAAAATATCTTATTCATACATGCTTGAAAGGTGGCTGGAGCATTGGTTAACCCAAAAGGCATGACAAGAAATTCAAAGTGGCCAAAATGACATCGAAAAGTGGTCTTTTGCACATCTTCATCTTTCATTCGAATTTGGTGATACCCTGATCTAAGGTCAATTTTTGAGAAGTATTAGGCCCCATGTAGCTCATCCATGAGCTCATCAATCCTAGGAATAGGATACCTATTCTTTATAGTCTTTTTGTTCAAGGCTCTAAAATCTATGCACATTCTCAATGTTCCATCTTTTTTCTTCACTAGCACTACTGAAGAAGCATAAGGGCTAGAGCTTGGTCTAATGAGCCCCAACTCTAGGATTTCTTGGATAGCTTTTTCAATCTCATCTCTAAACCTTTTAGGATGTCTATAAGGTGGTATCTGAATGGGTGAAGTACCCTCCTCCAAAACAATATTGTGCTCAACCCCCCTATCCGGTGGCCTACCATGTGGAAGGTCTCTAAAAACCTTTTCATATTTTTGCAAAAGTCTCTCTATCTCCTTTGGGTGTTTGACAATATTTATAGTTGTCTTGGGAGATGTACTATGACATTCAGCAGCCCATTCTATATCCCCATGCCTCAATATAGATCTCATGCTATTGCAAGTCACTACTTGATTTGGATAAGTGTGTTGCCCTCTCACAACTCTTTGTACTCCTTTTGAATCTTGGAATTTCATTTCGGGAATTTGATAATTTACTGTATGCTCTCCTATTGAATACAACCATTGCACTCCCAAAACCACATTAGTATCAGCAACATTAACCACATAAAAACTATCAACAAAAGTATAGTTACCTACGGTGACTTGCAGCTTTGGAACCCATGTTTTGCATTGCATTGTGTTGTGACTGGGAATGACAACTGTGAAGCCATCAAATGGTTCAATAGGTATATTTCTTTTCTCTACCATCTCTGCATAAATGAAGTTATGAGTGGCTCCTCCATCTACCAAAACTGAAGTTCTTTGTCCTTGTACCACACCTTTGCATCGGATAGTATGATAGCGAGGTACTGTTGAAAGCACTGCCATTCTTGCTTTGTCCGGTGAAGGCTGATTTTCTTCTTGTTTTTCCTCTTCTACTGCTGTCTCATATGCCTCTTCTTGATCTAAAATATGTCCATCTTCATCCATGCCCCCATCATACCCCTCATTATAAGAAAATACTTCTATGTATTGAGCCTTTCCTTTGGTACATTTGTGCCCCGGTGTCCATGGTTGGAAGCATGTGAAGCATAGTTTCTTTTTTCTAAGTTCATCCTTGTTTAGTCCCTCTTTTTTATTCCTCTCAAATGACTCTCTTTTCCAAGGTTTCTTATCATATCCATCCCTTTTCCAAGGTTTCTTTTCAAATTTATAGCTAGGCTTAGGAGGAAATCTCGTTCTAGGAAGCACATTTTGGAGATCCCTAGTCAAGCTCATTGCATCTTTTAATGTAGTTGGCTTGTGGGATTTGACCAAACCTCTTAAGGGTTCAGCCAAACCTTCAGTGAACATCAATACTAATCTTCCCATAGATACATCAGCCACCTTGACTGATAATTTTTGAAAGTCCATCATATATTCAGTAGGGGATCCAGTTTGCTTCAATTGAGCTAGTTCTTTGAAAAGCAATTCTGGATCTTTTTGTTCAAATCTTTCTAGTACCCTGTCAACAAATTCTCCATATGTTTTAACCTGATTATGAACCAAGGTTTTCAGCCCATGAAACCACCATTCATTGGCATCTCCTTCCAAATGCAAAATGGCCATTTTTAATGCATCCTCTTCCAACATAGGATTCAGCTGAAAATATACATCCAATTTTTGCACCCAAGTGTTAGCAGAATTTTGAGAAGAACCATCAAAAGTAGGAAGTGACATTTTTCCAATAGCACTATTTAATTCTTTGTTTTGGAATGGACTCCTATTTTCTCCCTTCCTATTAATATTTTTTATAGCATCAATGTAGTCACTGAGTGGTACACCTCTTTTACACTCTTCATTCAAATCATTCCAATCATTTACTAGTTTCTTGTAATCCAATTCAAGATTGGGCTCTTCTTTGGGTGTGAGAAATTTAGGTGCAGTAGGACTTTGTGTGCTTTGAAATTCATCAGGTCTATTATGAGGTCCTGTACTTGAGAAAATATGCTCATTCCCTTTCATCTTTTCCCCTGAGTGTGAACCACTATTATCTCCTATTATCCCTTTGCTTTGAAGCTGGCTAATCAACAATTCAAATTATTGCAACAATTTATCACCTATCCTATCCATGTTTGCTGAAAGTTTAGAGAAACATGGATCTAAGGTTGCAATAAGTTCCTCATGTTTTAATTTGTCATCCTCCTCTCTACCCATGGTTCTAGCGAAAGACTCCTCTTCTTCTACTACCTCTTCTTCAACAAAAAACCTCTTCAACTACTGGTTCAAAGGGTGGTGGATTATTATTTTGACTTCTTGTTAAGACCATCAGGTTCCAAGAACTTGCTTTGATACCACTTGTAATATCCCTTTTTCAAATTTTATTAAAATGCCCAATTTTCCACTTTTTTCTCAATTTCGACCTTTGACTAGTTTTACTGTTTTGACCTCCAAATCAACCCAAATGCTCCCAAATCTTATGTAGGAGTGTATGAATGGTATTTAGACTTGAATATCAGGTTTAAGGATGTTTTATGGCCCTCCAAATACTGCTTCAAACTTGATTTGTATTCTGATCAATATATGTAATTTTGACTAGTAATTTGTGCATCAAATCCCCCCCGGGTAACACTGCAAATGGCCTTCCAAATGCCTCCAAACTCCCACAAATTTATGAACAAAGATATATAATGTGTTAATTATGTGATTAAGGTCTCATATGCACCATTAATTTATTTTTACTACTTTTCTAATTCGCTCACATTCAACAGCAAAAACCCCCAATTCGACCCTTGGGGAAATGGCACTATTTCACCTCCCAATACAACTAAACTGAGTAAAAATGATTCAAATGCTCAAGTACAGTACATGAAACTTGTATAATACATCAATGGAAGTATATTTATCAAAAATATATCAGAGAATCATCCATCCATTTGAAATAATCAACATTATAGTGTCATACATCAATGCATTGGGGAAATGGACATTGTTTGCTCATTAATCAATAGTTTTGCATACAACCAGTGGGTATTTCGACCTGAGACTTTATGAATATTAATAAACGAGGATATGAAGCTATTACAATCATAAATATATAATGATAATCTCTCTCAAGAAGCACAAGTGCTCACCAAAAACGCCCTCCCTCAAGGAGCACGAATGTGTCTTCAAAACTGGAACTGGTGGAGAGAAAGTGCTGCACTAAACCAAACCATGAAACTTCCTGTAGATGCTACCTGCAAATAAAAAATCCATTAAATCACCATGAAAGACCTGAGTGGCCTCTCCAAACACCAACTTGGATGGGAATCTTTCACCCCGAAATTGGCTAAGGCAAGAAACTAGTCATCCACTAGCTCTCTCTTCACAAATGCAATTTTTCTCAAATCATCAAAAGCCATTCTCATACTTGATTTCTACATTTTATAACCAACATTAGCCTTCAAGGGGTCGAAATCCTCTCAATAGATTCAATAATTTTCCATTTAGAAAATATTCCTCATTTGCCACTTGTCTCCTAGTTCCAACCTTCCATCTTCTCCCAAATTCGAATTTGAGTCTCTTTAGATTCCTCCAACTCCATGAGCGCCTTCTTGAGCCTATTTTTGGGGCTGACATGTCATAATGGTCAGGTGTAAGAAGTCAGGTCTGAATTTTGTCATAAATGTCATAGATGCTTCATTATTGTTGTCATAAAACTAGGGAGTGAAAAAGTATTTACTTCTCGAGGAGATATAGGAGGGAATTAAGAAAGTTAATGTTGACTCTCAGTACTACTAACCCTCTGGAGTAGTAGGTTAAGTATGAAGAAATTCAATATGTAGATGCTTGATTCATTTGCCAATTCAAATTGGAAAGTTCTTGCCCAAATATAAACCATGCAGCTCAACAATGAGAAGGCAAATCCATTCATCGTTGGTGCCTCTATCATTTTGGGTAAATGGACTATGCAGTTAAATCATTTTGAGTCTTTTCGCAACCATGTGCTTCAAATCGTCTTGGAGTTGGCCTCTTTGTTTGAATGGTATAAAGAGAAGACAAGTTGACTCAAGGGAAACTCAATGGTTGTGGTTGGGGCTTATTGGCCCTTTCATTTTTGAATAAGAGATGTGAAAGGATGGACAAATAGAAATGCATAACAACAAAGCATAAGGATTGGTTCCAAATATGCTCCCAAGGCATAAAGGGACATGACACAAGTCATATGACAATGGTTATGAGTTGTAACATGTAATTAATGAGATGTCTTGGATAGTGGATCGACACAGTCATCCCTATCCCTTTTGTAACTATTTTTATAAGGTCAACCTTTGCAATTAATTTTGTATAAGAGCCCCTTGAGGATAAGATAGATAGGTTAATATAATAATTGGTTGATTAGGTCTTTCGATATTGATCTCTATTGTGAGTATGTATGTTATGTTGTTGTCATACCTTGGCGTAATTTTGAAGTATAAATAAAAGGAGGATGTTTCGCCCCCTTTGAATTTTTTGTGTATGTCAACAGTGAATGAATGTTGAATATAATTATTTTGCTTCTTTATTTGCATATGGATCTTGTGTATGTTGATGTATATGTAACTTCGGAATGAATTTCATCCATGTATTTCATTTATATATTATTGTACTCCTATAGAGATGTGTCATTCCTCTATACAGAAGTGTCGTCATGTGTATTGACAAGTGTCGCAAGTATGTTAACTTGCCGATGGGTTATTAGACCACCATGTGTGGGGTCGGCCCTGATTTATGTAATACATGGTTGATGTACCTAGCTAGAGGAGGAGGTTCATCTACTAGGAGGAGTCTATCTCTATATATTTGGTTGTACTTTGGTTGGGCTATTGATCTATCTATCTCTGAGGAAGTTGTGGGGTTTTTCACCTTAGGGTTTTCCCCACGGAAACTCTGTGTCTATTGTCTCTCATGCTTTTGCTTCTTGTGATGATTGACATGCTTGTTATGATTGATATGCATTGATATACTGTACATGTTATTCTCTCAGTAAAGATCCTAGAGTATTGTGAATTAATACTCAAAATTTAACATGGTATCAGAGCTAACCTGAGAAGAAGACATTGTGCAATGATAGAAACCAAGGGTTTCTTGTTTATTGGGTTTGTCTCCACAGATTTTGGAAAAGCAGTATAGTAGATTGACTCTACTCATCAAGGAGAATCTATCTATCCAATCAGAATTCAATTCTGAGCATTTTCAGATTTGGCCCTAAAAATTAGGGTTTCCACAAAAATAGAAATTTCTGGAATCTGAAGATATAGCTGGAAGCTCCTTGCAAAAATCGAAGTTTAGAGCTTTGGATCGAGATTTTTGGCTAGGTAGATCTCCGGGAAACTCAAACCCTAATTCAGGGTCCTCCTTAGTGAACCCGAGAAGTCAAAAAGGCATTTATGAAGGGTGAAGCTTTGCAGATCTCAAATTCTGAATACACCAGGCTGATCAGCTCATCAAGGCGCATCTTTCTACCCTTTCAGAAAGTTGAAATTCATATTTTGAATTTTTAGGGTTTTTCTGACAAACCCTAATCCGGGACCAGATCCAGTTTTCAGCAAGTCAAGTGGTAAGACCTAAATCTTTTCTATTTCCATTTGAAGTAATCTTTAATATGTCTCACCACACCAAGCTTGAGGATAAGCTTGAAGGGGCTGATAACTTCTGAGCCTGGAAGTATAGGATTGGGTTAATCCTAGAAGAGAATGAGTTGGACTCATATGTAAAAGAAGACATCCCTATCCGAGAGGATGAAGAGGCTAAGATATTGCACAAGAAGAACTTGGTCAAGGCAAAGACAATCATTGCTGATTCTATCAAGGACCATCTCATCCCCCATGTGTCATCTCTGAAGACACCCAAAGAGATGTTTGATTCACTATCCAAGCTATTTGAAGGGAAGAACATAAATCGAAAGATGACTCTGCGGAACCAATTGAAAGGGGTAAAAATTCAAAATGGAGAATCCATTCAATCTTATTTTTCTAGGGTCTCTCAGATCAAGGAACAACTAGAAGTAGTGGATGAAATGGTGGAGAATGGTGAAGTTGTCATGACCACTCTGAATGGCCTACCCAGGTCATGGGACTCCTTTATTCAAGGAATCTGTGCAAGAAATGTAATGTCCCCATTTTGACCCCCTTTGCATTAAATCGTAAATGATGTAAATATTGTTATTTAATCATGATGAGGAGCTCAAGGCCAAGGCCCCACCATTGATTTAGTGTTTTATGTATCGACAATTAAAAAAAATAGATGCCTATGGTTCTTGTGCTAGCTAGGCACAATGTAAATTAAGACATCATGTAAATACGAATTTTAATGAAAAACCCACAACTGGCTATGCAATGCAACAAATAGATGGGGGCATGTTTCTACAAGGAATAGGGAGGGAAATCATTCAAACCCTTGATCCAATGGTGTTAATCCATGTGTCAATGAGAAAACCCATAAACCACCAACTACCCATTTTGGGTTATGCACCCAATCATTTAATTCTTCCAGAAATTGGTTGAGGCAGTTACTGCCTTGGGAATGAAGAGGTATGGCAGCCAATTTCGTGCATGGGCAAGCCATCAAATTGGAAAAATGTACTTTTGCTTATGGGGCAAGAAAACACCCACGAAATGGTGCCCAAATCCATTCTGAACCGATAGTCTTTCCTCTCTCATGCAGTCTGAGCTAGCTGGGATTTCCCCATCACATTTTTTACCAATTTCCTGCATTTTTCCATAGCTGGGAGCTCGTTTTTGTGTTACACAGTGGCTGGGAGAAAGGGAGTCACGTTTTGGGGGTTTATAGAGGTCGTTTTTGCCCCTGAAATGCAGAAAAACGTTTTCTGAAAATGAATTTGCTCTCCCAGGGTTTATTCCCCATCTACCAGTTCGTTTTGGTTGCCCACGTTTTTCAGCACTTGTGTTTTGTTGTAGGGTGCATCCCTGTGTTGGTTGGAAATTATGAGCAAGAATTAGGAGTGGAAGTGGACCAGAATTGACTTGATAAACCTAGTGAGGAGGTAACCTCTCAAGAGTATCAAAAGGGCTGGTTGCTCTTCTATGCACACCTTGAAGAACACGAGAATGGAAGGTATGGCTTGAGGGACTGTTTGTGAAGGGAATACTTCCTTGTGCTAGGTGTGTAGGTATTGTGGGGACCAAGCTAGATAGATCTTGCAGAGGGTTCCATATCTCTATGGATGATCCCACTAGCTTAGCAATTCTTCCTTCCATTGCCTAACAGCCTGATAAACCCAACTGTAGCTTGGCTTGGCTGATTTGGTGTATCTTTGGGCTATGTGTGAGTCTGTTGTTCCCTGATTCCTTGTAGTGATCATGCCTAGCTCAGGGGTGGCAGTGTGTTGAGATATTGATGATCACAACTGGCCTATGGTTGGGTGGAACATTGCAGTTGCATAGCCAGTTGCTTGGGACTACTTTGTTATAAGATAAGTATTCTCTTGTGTTAACTTTGCAATTATTTATTTGATGAATATCTTGAATGTATGATGGATGTGTAATTGAAATTACTTCCGTTGTGTTTTCTTATAATTATACATTTCCATATGTCTTTTTATATCATGTGAATGCTTATTTAAAAGTTCATGGGGCTATATGCCCAGCTTTAGCATCACGTTCTCTCTATCATGCTGGTATGATGGGAGGGGACATTACAAGAAAGAAGTTGGTATCCTTCAGCAGACTACAGGAAGAATGCTCACAAGAAGAAGCAAGGCTTGTGGCACGAGAAGAAAAGATGGGGAATGAATATCAAGCTCTCACAGCTCACACCAAGAAAGGGAAGTCCAAGAGAGAGCCATCTCACTTCAAGAAATCTTCACATCACCATAAAGAAAGGAGAATATGCTTCACCTGTAATGAAAAGGGACATATTGCCATAAATTGTCCCAAGAACAAGAAGGGCGACAACAAATTCAACAACAAGAAGAAAGGAAACAAAAGAAGGTACCATGCTCATGCTGCCGAGGATGATGAACCTCCCAAGAAGAAGGCTAGAGCAGAAAGTAATGATGATGACTCATCAAGCGAAGAAGAGTATGTCCTAATCTCTGCTCTCACAGGTACTATCTCTCATGGTTGTAATGATTGGCTCATTGACAGAGGGGATTTAAAACACATGACTGGGTTTAAAGAATCCTTTTCTAATCTAT
The DNA here is from genome assembly GCA_027924585.1 of Larix kaempferi. Classification (NCBI taxonomy): domain Eukaryota; kingdom Viridiplantae; phylum Streptophyta; class Pinopsida; order Pinales; family Pinaceae; genus Larix; species Larix kaempferi. The sequence continues at coordinate 231,776 of BSBM01000600.1, forward strand.
CTGAACATGAGTCACCCCACAAGGTGAAACTTGGAGATGACTACCAATACCCTATCAAAGGAAGTGGTGAGGCCTCCTACAATCTAGACTCTGGGAAGTCTTTGAAGATGAAAGATGTTTTGTATGTACTTGGGATCAAGAAGAACCTACTCTCCATATCCGCATTGGATGCAAAAGGTATGAGGGTTGCATTTGTGGATGGCCAAGTTCTAATGTGGCCAAAGGGAAAGACCATAGATGATGCAGTAGTGATTGGAGAGCAAGAGGGAGGATTGTACAAATTAAAGGGACAACCTGAACATGATATGAAGACAAAGATTCATCCATAATCATGGATCACATAGAGGTATGTATAATTTTTTTTTGCAAAGGTTAACTAATGAGTTATGCAGGTCATTGAAGAGAACAAGAACACATTGTTAGACATAACTAGAAAATATGATGACCATGTATGTTTTTGTTATATATATCGTATACTTTTGTATGATTGATAATGATTACTCTTGAAGTTACAAGTTTGAGTAATCTAGGGCTTATGCATATTATGTTTCTTACCTTAATTGATGATATGACTAACCAGAAGAGTCATAGGTTTAAGTAATCACGGGTTTAGGTATATTATGTTTATGACTAACCATAAGAATGCTTATTATTTTTGTTTGAAATGATCCCGACTATACATGCTTGAGATTATTGTGTTTTATTATGTATGAGACCTCGAGGATAACACAATGATGATACTAATAAGCATGCATAGGGATCGAGAATGAATATAAGTTCAAGAACAGGTAATCCATGAAGCAAAGATCAAGAGGGAGCTCACTCCAGTGGTTTCTGCAAGGATGCAGATATTCAGAGGGAGTTGACCATCTCTCTACATTCCACAACAGAAAGGTGTAGAAGAAGCTACTTCAGATTAGGACTCCAGCAGCTCCTGCAAGGAAGCAAAGACTCAGAGAGAGTCCACCCAACAAACAAACAAAGATAAGTATTTTAATTGTCATTTCTTGCATATTTGTTTGTTTAAATAATATTGTTCAATGATGTATATGCTTATGTTCCTAGATTTAGGATGTGTATTATGCATATTAGAATGACTGCATTAATGAACAACTTACTACTAATATGCATTTGATGGGTAAGTAGGCCTATGGAACTGTACAACATTCCATTGCTACTTATCTAGAATGAAACCTCTTTGCTGACATGTTGGGAGCTATGCAAACTCTTAACAATGTTCTGGTAGAGACTGGAAGGCATCTAGAAAGTTATGGAACATGGATAAATGTTGTATTGAAGCACTGGCTAAGATAATTGCATGACTGTATGACATATTTCTTTATGTGTAAGAATTTGTTCTGAAAATTATGAGATGTTTCTAATCATGCAATTTAACTTGTTTTGTAGGAAAGACCGTATACCTTCACCTACAAAAGAAGGACTACAACATTTGTTCCAACAACAAAGATATCTATTGAAGATATTGAAGTTCCCAGGATCTGGGATGAAGAAATGGAAGAATGCCATGATCCGTCGATCATGAAGAATGATGTTTAGGATGCAGTACCAAGTCCTGAAGGGGAGTCCGTAGTGACTTCCAAGAGGATCTACAAGATCAAGCATGCTGTAGATGGCAGCATAGAGAAGTATAAAAGTGATGAAATGGAAGATACACCAGATGGATTTCAAGACAGCTTTCTTGAATGGTGTAGTTGAAGAAGAAGTATATGTGGAGCAACCACTTGGTTCTGAGGCACATGACAGGGAGTCATATATGTGCAGAACTTGGTAGGATAGACAGCTTTCTATCTAGTTTGGGCTTTACCAAGAGTAAAGTGGGTTCCAACCTTTACTACAAGGTTGAGGAAGGCAATCCAGTGATACTACTTTTGTATGTGGATGACCTATTTGTAACAGGAGATGACAGATTGATTGCCGATACAAAGAGGAAGCTTGCTGCCGAGTTCGATATGAAGGACTTGGGGATGATGCACTATTTTCTAGGTATGGAGGTGTGGCAGAGTGCAGATGGGATCTTCCTTGGAAAAGGGAAGTATACTGTAGATATATTGAAGAGGTTCGAGATGATGGATTGCAAGGCCATGGCCACACCTATGGCATCGAATCTGAAGCTTCTTTGTGATGCTTCATCTGAGCCGGTGGATGTCTCTATGTATCGTCAGATGATTGGGTCCTTGATGTACCTAACGAATACGAGACCGGATATTTGCTTTGCGGTGAACACATTGAGCCAGTTCCCGACAGATCAGAGGAGTGTTCACCTGGTTGCTGTAAAGCATATTCTGAGGTACCTAAAGGGTACAGTTGATTATGGGCTCAAGTATGATGCAAATAAAAAGTTTAACCTGCAAGGTAATGTTGATTCAGATTGGGCAGGCAGTGCTGTAGATAGGAAGAGCACTTCTGGGTGCTGCTTCAATATGGGATTAGGTGTGATCTCTTGGTTTAGCAGGAAAAAATCTTGCGTAGCACTAAGTATAGCCGAAGCAGAGTATGTTGCAGCTTGTTCGGCTAGTTGTGAGGCAGTATGGATGAGGAAGCTACTGTCGGAGCTATTTGATCTACCGTTGGAGGCTACTGGTATCTTCTATGACAACCAGAGTTGTGTGAAGCTGTCTGAGAACCTGGTGTTCCACGATAGGTCAAAACACATAGAGATCAAATATCACTATATCAGGGATATGGTGCAGAGGGGAGAAGTGAAGCTCTTATATGTTGTGACAGATGAGCAGATTGCAGATATGTTGACGAAGCCACTAGCCAGAGTGAAGTTCGAGTACTTCAGAGAGAGGCTTGGTGTTCTTCGGATCGACGACACTTCGAGGAAGAAGTGATGGAGACATTTGCTGTAGCCATTCCTGGCATGGTGGAAGGGGGATCCTTCACATGGCTGTGGATGTAAGAGCTAGATGATGAGCATCAAGATGATGTTCTAGTTTCTGCTGGATATGATCAGTTGGATCATTTATGTATGTACGCATCATGTTGGATGCTGGATATGATCAGTTGGATCATTTATGTATGTACGCATCATGTTGGATGTTGGATATGATCAGTTGGATCATTTATGTATGTACGCATCATGTTGGATGCTGGATATGATCAGTTGGATCATTTATGTATGTATGCATCATGTTGGATGCTTGGACCATGTATCTGTATATGTAGAAGGTGGATACGTTGTATGATCAGGTAGATCATGTATGTTGAGATGTATCAGGTAGATACATTGTGTGGATCATGTATCTATGTATGTATTAGGTGGATACACTGTGTATGGTGATATGTATCATATAGATACTTGGTATGCATCAAGTAGATGCATTGTATGATCAGGATGATCGTGGATGACGAGCTTCTCCAGATGACATGCATAAGGACGATGTAGTGATGATGATCAAGATGATCATGTGTACATCAGGATGATGTATGGAGAGTATCAGGTTGATACTCTGTGGCCGTGGACAGGTTGTGCAAATGAGCATGTAAGTAGACCTGGGAGATCTAGGCAGGATGAAAAAGGCCTCAGATGCTCTTTCGAGGCATTGCTCTGGGAGGACATGTAAGTAGACCTGGGAGATCTGGATAGGATGAAAAAGGCCTTAGATGCTCTTTCAAGGCATTGCTCTGGGAGGACATGTAAGTAGACCTGGGAGATCTGGACAGGATGAAAAAGGCCTCAGATGCTCTTTCGAGGCATTGTCCTATGGCATGTAATTTGCTCCTGGGATATTTGGACAGGATGAAAAAGGCCTCAGATGCTTCAGCCAGGTTTTGCCATGACCACATGTAATTTGCTCTTGGGAGATCTGGACAGGATGAAAAAGGCTTCAGATGCTTCAGCCAGGTTTTGTGGTGGATGACATGTAATGTGCTCCTGGGAGATCCGATAGGTAGAGCTGTGTGCTCGTAACAGGCTGGGATGCTTCAGCCAGGTTTTGTGGTGAGATCACATGTAATGTGCTCCTGGGAGATCCAACAGGTAGAGCTGTGTGCTCGTAACAGCCTGGGATGCTTCAACCAGGTTTTGTGATGGGTCACATGTAATGTGCTCCTGGGAGATCCGACAGGTAGAGCTGTGTGCTCGTAACAGCCTGGGATGCTACTGCCAGGTTTTGTGACGCACGTAATAAGTCTTGAGGATTCCACAGTATGGCCAGTGATGAAGACCTGCAGGTGGTGGGCCTACATCCAGTATGAAAAAGGACTGGCTCTGTAGAACTTCCTATGACAAGTAGATATAGAGATTGTTTGAGATAGAAGCAGCAGTGACGATGATGATGATTCGAGGATGATACATCGATGACGATGATCCAGAGAAGAAGACTTGTGCTAGCAGATCTGTGTCGAGAAATACCTTCCTAGTTAAGAGGGAGTGTTGATGTATATGTAACTTCAGAATGTATTTCATCCATGTATTTCATTTATATATTATTGTACTCCTATAGAGATGTGTCATTCCTCTATATGGAAGTCTCGTCATGTGTATTGACAAGTGTCGCAAGTATGTTAACTTGCTGATGGGTTATTAGACCACCATGTGTGGGGTCAGCCCTGATTTATGTAATACATGGTTGATGTACCTAGCTAGATAAGTCAATCCCATAAGGTTATTGGGAAAACATGACAAGTATAAATAGAGATCAGGAGATCTCTATTTGGATCACTTAGAAACTCATTCTTCCTTCACTTAGAAAGTGGCGCACTTGTGAGGAAGAGGTTCAGCTGCTAGGAGGAGTCTATCTCTGTATATTTGGTTGTACTTTGGTTGAGCTATTGCTCTATCTATCTTTGAGGAAGTTGTGGGATTTTTCACCTTAGGGTTTTCCCCACGGAAACTATGTGTCTATTGTCTCTCATGCTTTTGCTTCTTGTGATGATTGACATGCTTGTTATGATTGATATGCATTGATATACTGTACATGTTATTCTCTCAGTAAAGATCCTAGAGTATTGTGAATTAATGCTCAAAATTTAACAGTGTAATATAGATTCATGCTTTTGTGATCAGTTTATATTCTAGTTATGTTGTATGATACTTATTTCCACAAATACAAGATACTTTCAAATATTATAATAAGAATGTATTTTAGGTTGCAAACATCTTGTTGTGTTTCCCTATTCTTCTAATAGTATTGGCTAGGCTTCAAGTAGGCCTTCCTCCCTTTTGCGAGGATTGAAAATTCCAACGCATCTAGACTATAACAAAACCTTGTTGACCCTCTTATGAGAACCCTAGTCTCAACTAAACATTGTTAATTTTCCGATAATGTCATTCCATTATCATTCATGATCACTAAAAGAATAACATGTACAACATATCTACAACATATCAATCATAGACACAATAATGCAAGCACATAAGAGACACAGAGTTTCCTCAGGGAAAACCAAGAAGGTGAAAAACCCCGCAAATTCCTCAGAGATAGAATAAGCCCCAAAACAATATCAAAAGGATCAAACCCAAAGAGATGTCTCTAGCAGATACTCCTCCTCCTCCACATGTGAGCCACTTTCTCTCTTAGCTATGCGAGCTTGAGAAGTGAGTGAATGAATAGAATGAGAGAGGCACACCCTCTATTTATACATTGACTTGACCTGCCAATAATCCAATAGGGCCAACTTCCTAAAGAAGCCTAATAACCCAACCACATAACCTAACTAGGGCCGACCCGACATTGGTGGTCTAATAACCCATCAATACAAATGACGACACTTATAATGTAACTTGCGACACTTGTAAATACAAATGAAGACACTTCCAATCAGAGGAATATAACATCTCCGTTGGATATAAAATAAAGTACAAATATAATACATAGAAGAATATCTTCCGAAGTTACAAATACATCAACACTCCCTCTTAACTAGGAAGGTATTCTAAACACAGGTCATCAATACATATCGGCGCAAGTCTTCAATTTTGGTGTTGGATCATCAACACTGGATCACAGAGCATCATCATCATCACTGCTGCTATACTCGACATCTTGATCACTGGGCTATCGCATTATTCTTCTCATCATAAGAAGTTCTACAGAGCCAACCCTTTTTCATGCTAGATGTAGGCCTAGCCTCTTGTAGGTCTTCATCAACACTGGCCATACTGTGGAATCCTCAGGACTTATTACGTGCGTCACAAAACCTCGAAAGAGTATCCTAGGATCCTTTATGTGCCTAAGCACGACCGACAATATCTCCTAGGGAAATATTATATGTGACACCACCACAAAACCTCGAAAGAGAATCCTAGGATCCTCTATGTGCTTAAGCACGACCAACAAGATCTCCCAGGGCAATATTACATGTGGTCCCACCACAAAACCTCGAAAGAGTATCCCAGGATCCTTTATGTTCCTAAGCACGTCTGGAAAGATCTCCCAGGGAAATATTACATGTGGTCCCACAACAAAACCTTGAAAGAGTATCCCATGATCCTTTATGTGCCTAAGCATGACCAACAAGATCTCCTAGGGAAATATTACATGTGGTCACCACAAAACCTCGAAAGAGCATCCCAGGATTGATTACGAGCACACAACTCAATCTATCGGATCTCCTAGGGCAATATTACATGTGGTCATGGCAAAACCTCGAAAGATCATCCCAGGATTGATTACGAGCACACAGCTCAACCTATCGGATCTCCTAGGGCAATATTATATGCCATAGGACAAAACCTTGAAAGAGTATCCCAGGATCCTTTATGTGCCTAAGCACGACCGACAAGATCTCCTAGGGAATATTACATGTCCTCCCAAAGCAAAACCTTGAAAGATCATTTTCTAGATCTCCCAGGGCAATATTACATGTCATAGACAAAACCTCGCAAGAGTATCTACAAATCTCCCAGGGCAAGATTATATGCTCATCTGCATGTTAGGAACCCATGTCTTTACTTTGTTAGTAGGTTGTTGTTGGACGCATATGCTTTGTAAGTCGTCCCGTAGTATTTGTTGATCAATAATTTGTGTTATTGTTGTTGGCGCATATGCTTTGTAAGTCGCCCGTAGTATTGTTGATCCATAGTTTGTAACGGCCCATGGTTTCGACCCATAGTATTGGCGCCTAGAATTAGTATATAAGTGTGTGTTGAGACCTATGAAGGCACCGTGAAGTTATTTGTATTGAGCTTGCTCATAGGAGGTTGCCCCCTCGAAGTGGCCTGTGATCAATATAAAAGTGATTCTGAGTTCTGTCTTTTCTGGTATTTCGCATATTCGTATTAATTTATTGTTGCAGGTGCCTCACATCTGGTATCAGAGCACTTTCTTGGGCTCGCTGGGTGAAATTTCTGCCAATTTTTTTTTTCACATCTGTTGCAGGTTCGGATTTGGGAATAATCCCTATCCGCTTAACTGTGGGAAGTACTTGGGCATAAGCCCTAAAACTCATTGTGAGGAGTACCACAGGAACCCCGAAGTAGTTGGCCCATTGAGAGGACCTGCCAGCGAAAAGGGCAACGACCCCTACCTGATTGACTAGTTCCCACCCGTGAGGTAAACCAAGAGCTGTCGTTTGTGGCAAAGCGGTTATCATTTTTACCTGAGCCGTGGAGTGAGGGGTATTGCCCCAATACGCAAGCCGTCAGAAAGCATTGGTGGCCGAGTGAAAACCTTGAACTATTAGGAAGCCGCACATACCTGGGGTCCATATCTACTTTCAGCTGAACTATTGTCGATCGCTGCTGTGCTGTTTCAGATCTATTTTGAAAGCCGTTCCAGATTCAGCCGTTTTCAATCCATTCGGCTCTGTTCCAGATCTCTTTCGAGCCGTAGCCGCTCCAGTCTGAAAAAAAAAAAATAAAAAATCCTGGTTATGGTTGTCACTTGTGCAGGAGCAAAAACCATGGAGGAAGCACTTGCAACCATCCAAGCCAAAATCTAGGATCTGGATGACAAATTTCTCGGTCTCCATCTTGAACATTCAGCTATGAACAACAAACGACAGTTCAAGTCTTCAGTAGACAATGGGTTCTCTTCTTCCAGCAATTTCCGTGGTCCGAAGCTTGATTTTCCTCGCTTCAATGGTACCGATCCAACTGGATGGATCTATCATGCAGAACAGTATATTAGTCTGCATAATACTTTTGATGTCAACAAAGTTCCGTTGGCATCCTTTCATTTGGAACAGGAAGCTCTTCAATGGTACCGTTGGTACATCAAGGCTCATCCAGAGCCCAACTGGACAGACTTTTTCCAGCTCCTTTTGCAACGATTTGGTCCTAGTGCTTTTGATGACTTCACAGGAGCCCTCACTAAACTTCGCCAAACTGGCACTGTGAGAGAGTATCAAACCGAATTTGAGAATCTAGCCAACCACACCGAAGGATTGTCTGATGAATTTTACCGGAGTTGTTTTATCAGTGGTCTAAAGGATGCCATTCGCTCTGAGGTCAAAATGTTCTGTCCCAACACAATGATGGAAGCACTCGGGTTGGCTAAGTTGGTAGAAGACAAGATTGCATCCCAACAACGCTCCAAGCCCACTTTTGTTCCCTTCCAAAATATGGGTTCTCAGTGACCACCTATACCGCAGGCTCCTCGACCGACTCCTATCAAGCGTTTGTCTGAAACAAAGATGCAAGCACGCAGAGAAAAGGGGCTTTGCTATAATTGTGATGAGAAATTCACTCGGGGACATAGATGTGTTCAGCAAAAGATCTATCTCCTGGATGTGGAGTCTCCGCCTGCCTCTGAAATGGGTGACGAAGATCCAGAAACACTGGATGCTCCGGTCGACATTCAGGAACCGCCTATTGACCCTCCGTCTCAGGATGACCAGCCAGAGATATCTCTCCATGCTTTAGCTGGAATCACCACCCCCCAAACAATGCGGGTCAGGGGTTACTTCAAGAACCTTCCTCTTACAATCCTCATTGATTCTGGTAGAACTCATAATTTCATTGACCCTCAGATCGCCAAACAAGCTGATTGTTTTATCCATCCTTGCTCCAACTTTGAAGTCATGATTGCTAATGGGGGCACCTTACCTTGCAAAGGGAAGTGTCAAAATGTGCGTATCTCTATGGGAGATTATACCTTGCGCTCTGACATGTTTTCCTTGCCCTTAGGCGGATGTGATGTGGTTTTAGGCGCTCAATGGATACGCACACTCGGCCCTATCTTATGGGATTTTTCCAAACTTTGGATGCAGTTTTCCCTCAATGGACACAAACACACATTGACATGATTACAACCAGGTTCTCTCAGCATCATCAGTTCACATCGCATGGAAAAAATCCTCAAGAAGAATTCACATGGTGTCATCGCTCAGATCCATTCCATCCAGATGCAACCATCAGCGGTCTCCACTACTCCTTTGGATCTACAACAAATTCTGGATCGATATACAGGTGTCTTTGCTGAACCAGTGGGATTACCACCTTCCAGGCTAGAAGACCATCGTATTCATCTCCTTCCTGGCAGTGTTCCTCCCAACATCAGGCCCTATCGCTACCCATTTCACCAAAAAACGGAGATTGAAATGCTCGTTCGGGACTTATTGAAGCTAGGTATTATTCGCCCAAACACTAGTTCCTTTTCTTCTCCAGTTATTCTTGTCCGCAAAAAAGATGGGTCATGGCGCCTCTGCATTGACTTTCGAGCACTTAATGACCTCACCATCAAGGATAAGTTTCCAATTCCTGTTGTTGATGAGCTTCTTGATGAGCTTCATGGGGCTCACTTTTTCTCCAAGTTAGATCGTCGTTCTGGGTATCATCAAATTCGGGTTCATGAGGATGATATTCCTAAAACAGCTTTCCGCACACATGATGGCCATTATGAGTTTTTGGTCATGCCCTTTGGCCTCACTAATGCTCCTTTCACATTCCAGGCCTTAATGAATAAAATATTTTGACCCTACTTGCGGAAATTCATTCTGGTATTCTTTGATGATATCCTCATCTACAGTAAAACATGGGATGAACATCTCCAGCATCTGGATCTTGTCATGCAACTTTTCTCTGACCATCATCTCCATGCCAAGCAGTCTAAATGTGTTTTTGGACAAAAGGAAGTTGAGTATCTCGGGCACATTATCTCAGCACAAGGGGTTCGTGTGGATCCTGCCAAAATCGAGGCCATGAACAATTGGCCACATCCTCAGACACTCAAGAGCCTTCGTGGTTTTTTGGGGTTGACTGGCTACTACCGCAAGTTTGTCAAGGATTATGGGAAGATTGCAGCTCCATTAACTGCTCTATTGAAAAAAGATGCTTTTACATGGACACCTGCTGCTCAGTGTGCATTTGACAAACTAAAACAAGCTATGTGTACTACACCTGTGCTAGCCATGCCCGATTTTTCCAAGCCCTTCACTATTGAGAGTGATGCTTGTGGCAATGGACTTGGTGCTGCTCTCCTTAAAGATGAACACCCCATTGCGTTCACCAGCAAAGCCCTTTCAGGTAAGAATTTAGCTGCCTCTACCTATGAGAAGGAAATGATGGCTATTTTGCATGCAGTACAGAAGTGGCGTCCATACCTATTAGGGAATCATTTCTGCATCAAGACTGATCACCAGAGTCTGAAATATTTATTGGACCAGCGTGTCTCCTCCCCGACACAACAGAAATGGGTTAGCAAACTCATGGGTTATGACTATGAGATCACTTACAAGAAGGGTAAAGACAATATTGTGGCAGATGCTCTTTCTCGCACATTTGATGCCCAAGGTTCTCTTTCATCTATTTCTATGCCTGTTCCAAATTGGTTGCAATCTGTTCAACAGGGTTATGTCAATGACTCTTCCTTATCTCAGATCATCCAACGCTTGACCAACAATCCTTCTGTTGTCCCACATTACTCTTGGGATGGTGCTTCTCTGCGATACAAGGGTCGTCTGGTGCTTCCCCAGAGCACAGATCTTCAACAGGCTGTCTTCTATGAACTCCATGCTTCTCCATCGGCCGAGCACTCTGGGTTCCTCAAAACATATGAACGAGCACGGCGTAACTTCTTTTGGCAGGGCATGAAAAGGACAATTCAACAGATGGTGGCCGAATGTGATACCTACCAGCGCAATAAGGGTGAAACAACACTCCTTCCAGGATTGCTTGAACCCTTTCCCATACCTACACGGATTTGGACAGATATTTCTATGGATTTCATTGAAGGGCTCCCTAAATCTGGTGGGAAGACAGTGATTCTCGTTGTGGTTGATCGTCTCTCCAAATATAGTCATTTTTGTGCTCTCAACCATCCCTATACAGCCTGCTCCGTCGCTCAAATTTTTATGGACCAGATCTTTCGCCTTCATGGCATCCCTTCTTCCATTGTCTCGGATCGTGATGTGACTTTCACTAGTCATTTTTGGACAGAACTATTTTGCCACACTGGCACCAAATTGAAGATGAGTTCAGGGTATCACCCATAAACAGATGGCCAGACTGAAATTGTCAATAAATGCTTGGAAACTTATCTTCGTTGCTTCACCTCGGAACAACAACATCAGTGGGCAAAGTGGCTCCCTCTCGCTGAATGGTGGTACAATACCTCTTACCACACTGCCTCTAAAATGACCCCATATGAAGCAGTCTATGGTCAGGCACCTCCAGCTCTTCTTCCATACACCCCCACCAGTTCACCAGTTCAGGAAGTTGACACGGTCCTTCGCAACTGCGATTAGATTCTTCGCATTTTGCGGGACAATCTTCACATGGCAAGAAATCGCATGAAGCAACAAGCTGATCAGCACCATTCGGAGCGCACTTTTCAAGTCGACGATATGGTTTTTCTTTGTCTCCAGCCGTACAAACAATCCTCCTTGAAACTCAAAGGGAGTCATAAGCTCGCTCCAAAGTTCTATGGACCATATCGGATTCTTCAGAAGATTGGGTCCGTTGCTTATAAATTGGAACTTCCTCCTTCTTCCCGCATTCATCCAGTCTTTCATGTCTCTTGTCTGAAGAAAGTTCTTGGCACCAACATCAGCGGCCAAACGATTTTACCCGAACTGGATAATGAAGGATCCATCCTTTTGGAGCCAGAGGCCATCCTCAATCGGCGCACGCGTCAGCTTCTCTCTCGCTCTATCACAGAGGTCTTAATTCAGTGGCATGACATGCAACCAGAGGATGCTACATGGGAACCACTCCTTCAGATTCAACAACAATTTCCACATCGAAAGCTTTGAGGACAAAGCTTTTTTTAAGGGGGAGGGGATGTTAGGAACCCATGTCTTTACTTTGTTAGTAGGTTGTTGTTGGACGCATATGCTTTGTAAGTCGTCCCGTAGTATTTGTTGATCAATAGTTTGTGTTATTGTTGTTGGCGCATATGCTTTGTAAGTCGCCCATAGTATTGTTTATCCATAGTTTTTAATGGCCCATGGTTTCGACCCATAGTATTGGCGCCTAGAATTAGTATATAAGTGTGTGTTGAGACCTATGAAGGAACCGTTAAGTTATTTGTATTGAGCTTGGTCATAGGAGGTTACCCCCTCGAAGTGGCCTGTGATCAATATAAAAGTGATTCTGAGTTCTGTCATTTCTGGTATTTCGCATATTTGTATTAATTTATTGTTGCAGGTGCCTCACACTGCACAACCTGTCCACGGCCACGGAGTATCAAACTGATACTCACCATACATCATCCTGATGTACATCATCACATGATCATCCTGATCATCGTCACTGCATCGTCCTGATGCATGTCATCATCACATGATCATCCTGATCATCGTCAGTGCATCGTCCTGATGCATGTCATCATCACATGATCATCCTGATCATCGTCACTGCATCGTCCTAATGCATGTCATCATCGCACGATCATCCTGATCATCGTCGCTACATCGTCCTGATGCATGTCATCATCGCATGATCATCCTGATCATCGTCATATCATCATCCTAATGCATATCATCATACATGATCCAACTAATCATACAAAGCATCCAACTGATGCATATACAAATACATGATCCAACTGATCATACCAAGCATCCAACTGATGCATATACAAAGTAGTAACTAGAGCATCGTCCCGATGCTCATCACACAGTGCTTACATCCACAGCCATGGGAAGGATACTCCTATCACCGTGCTTGGAATGGCTCTTGCAAATGTGTCCCATCACTTCTTCCTCAAAGTATCTTTAATCTGAAGAACACTAAGCCTCTCTCTGAAGTACTCAAACTTCACTCTGGCTAGTGGTTTCGTCAACACATCTGCAACCTGCTCATCCGTCGCAACATATAGGAGCTTCACTGCTCCTATCTACACCATATCCCTGATATAGTGATATTTGATCTCGATGTGTTTCGACCTGTCATGGAACACTGCATTCTCTGACAACTTCACACAACTCTGGTTGTCACAATAGATATAGGTAGCATCCAACGGGAGATCAAATAACTCAGATAGTAGCTTCCTCATCCATACTGCCTCATAACTAGCTGAACAAGCTGCGATATACTTTTCTTCGGCTGTACTCAGTGCTACGCAGGACTGCTTCCTGCTAAACCAAGAGATCACACCTGATCCCATATTGAAGCAGCACCCCGAAGTGCTCTTCCTATCTGCAACACTGCCTACCCAATCTGAATCAACATAACCCTCCAGGTTAAAATTTTGATTCGCATCATAGTTGAGCCCATAATGAATCGTACCCTTCAGGTACCTCAGAATATGCTTTACAGCAACCAGGTGAACACCTCTGGGATTTGTCAGGAACTGGCTCAATGTGTTCATCGCAAAGCAAATATCTGGTCTCGTGTTCGGAAGGTACATCAAGGACCCAATCATCTGATGATACACCGTGACATCAACAAGCTCAGATGAAGCATCACATCAACCGGTTCAGATGAAGCATCACATAGTAGCTTCAGGTTCGATTCCATAGGTGTGGCCATGGCCTTGCAGTCCATCATCCCGAACCGCTTCAGGATCTCTACTGCATACTTCCCTTGTCCAAGGAAGATTCCATCTGCACTCTGCCACACCTCCATGCCTAGAAAGTAGTGCATCATCCCCAAGTCCTTCATCTCAAACTTGGCAGCAAGATTCCTCTTCCTCAACCTTGTAGTAAAGGTTGGAATTTGCTTTACTCTTGGTAAAGCCCAAACTGGATAGAAAGCTGTCTATCCTACCAGACCAAGTTCTAGGAGCTTGCTTCAAGCCATACGAGTCTTTCTTCAACCTGTACACATAAGACTCCCTGTCATGTGTCTCAAAACCAAGTGGATGCTCCACATACACTTCCTCTTCGACTACACCATTCAAGAAAGATGTCTTGACATCCATATGGTGTATCTTCCACTTCATCATTGCAGCTAGAGCAAGTACTGTTATGATGGAAGTGTATCTGGATATAGCAGTAAAAGTCTCTTCATAATCTATTCCCTCTTTCTGGGAGAAGCCACGAGCTACAAACCTCGCCTTTTATTTCTCTATGCTGCCATCTGTAGCATGCTTGATCTTATAGATCCACTTGGAAGTCACAACAGACTTCCCTTCAGGTCTTGGGACCACATCACAAACATCATTCTTCATGATCGAATGGTATTCCTCGATCATGCAATTCTTCCATTACTGCATCTCGAATCCTGGGAACTTCAGATTCTTCAATATCTTCAATAGATAGTTTTCTTTAAACTTCGTTGTTGGAACAAATGTTGTAGTCCTTCTTTTATTCGTGATTGTACACGATCTTTCCTACAAGTCAAATTCAATTGCATGATTAGAAACTTCTCATAGTTTTCAGAACAAAATCTTACACATAAGAATATATGTCATACAGTCATGCAATTATCTTAGCCAATGCTTTAATACAACATTTATCCATATCCTGTTACTTTCTAGATGCCTTCCATCTCTACCAGAACATTGTTAAGAGTTTGCACTACTCCCAACATGTCAACAAAGAGGTTTCATTCTAGACAAGTTGCAATGGAATGTTGTACAGTGCCATAGGCCACTTACTCATTACATGCATATTAGTAGTATACTGTTCATTAATGCAATTATTCTAATATGCATAATACACAACCTAAGTCTATGAAAATAAGTAAATACATCATTGAACAATATTATTTAAACAATCAGATATACAAGAAATGACAATTCAAATACTTATCTTTGTTTGTTTGTTGGGTGGACTCCCTCTCAATCTTTGCTTTCTTGCAGGAGCTGCTGGAGTTTGACTCTGAAGTAGCTTCTTCTACTCCTTTATGTTGTGAATTGTAAGGACTGGTCAACTCCCTCTTAATCCTTGAACCACCACCCAGAGAACTGGATGAAATTGGACTGCATACATCGGAGTGGATAATTTCCAAGATTCCTTATGCCTTGCTTTCATTGTTTGGAAATGCTTTCTTTGTGTTCTTCCCTTTTGCACATCCTTTGCAAACACCTTCCTTTTTTGACTGGATTTTAGGAAGACCTTCTACTACTTTGCTTGCAATTGGTAGTGCTCTATAGTGCATGTGTGCAAGCCTTCTATGCCAAAGTTCACTTGGCTCCATGGACTCATGTACCATGGCATGTTCAGGTTGTCCCTTCAATTTGTACAATCCTCCCTCTTGCTCTCCAATCACTACTGCATCATCTATGGTCTTACCCTTTTTCCACATGAGTACTTGGCCATCCACAAATGCAAATATAATCCCCATTGCATCCAAAGATGATATGGAGAGAAGATTCTTCTTGAGTCCAGGTACATATAGAACATATTTCATCTTCAAAGACTTCCCAGAGTCTAGTTTGTAGGAGGCTTCACCACTTCCTTTTATAGGATATTGATAGTCAACCGCAAGTTTTACCTTATGAGGTGACTCATGTTCAGATAGATCTACAAAGGATGCTTTAAACCCAGTCATGTGTTTGGAATCCCCACTATCAATAAGCCAATCATCACATCCATGAGAGATAGTACCTGTGAGAGCAGAGATTAGAACATATTCATCTTCACTTGATGAGTCATCACTTTCTACTCTAGTCTTCTTCTTGAGAGGTTCATCATCCTCAGTAGCATGAGCATGATATCTCTTCTTGTTGCTCTTCCTCTTCTTGTTGAAGTTGTTGTTGTTGTTCCTTTTGTTCTTAGGACATTCTGACGAAAAGTGTCCCTTCTCATTACATGTAAAACATCTTAGATCTTTCTTATCTCTAGATGATGGTGTGGAGTTTTCTTGTGATAAGATTTCTCCCTCTTGGACTTTCCTTTCTTGGTGTGTGCTGTGAGAGCTTGATCTTCATTTCCCATCTTTTCTTCTCGGGCCACATGCCTAGCTTCTTCTTTTGAACATTCCTCCCACAGTCTGCTGAAAGAGATCAATTTCCTTCTAGCACAGATTCCTTGGATGAAGGAGTCCCATGACCTAGGTAGGCCATTCAATGTGGTCATTACAATTTCACCATTCTACACTACTTCATCCACAGCTTCAAGTTGTTCCTTGATTTGAGAGACCTTAGAAAAGTAGGATTGAATGGTCTCTTCATTCTAGAGCTTTACCCCTTTCAATTGGTTCCGCAAAGTCATCTTCCAATTTATGTTCTTTCCTTCAAACAACTTGGTCAAGGAGTCAAACATCTCCTTAGGTGTCTTTAGGGAAGACACATGAGGTATGAGATGGTCTTTGATAGAATCAACAATGATTCTCTTAGCCTTGACCAGGTTCTTCTTGTGTAAGGCTTTAGCCTCTTCTCCCTCTGGGACAGGAACCTCTTCACTTATGTAAGTGTCCAACTCATTCTCTTCTAGGATTAACCCAATCCTATACTTCCAGGATCGGAAGTTATCAACCCCTTCAAGCTTATCCTCAAGCTTGGTGTGGTGAGACATCTTAAAGAGTACTTCAAATGGAAATAGAAAAGTTATTAGGTCTTACCACTTAATTTGCTGAAAACTGGATCTGGAGTTGGATTAGGGTTTGTCAAAGAAACCCTAAAAATTCAAACTTTGAATTTGAAACTTCTGAAAGGATAGAAAGATGCGCCTTGCTGAGCTGGTCAAGCTGGTATACTCAGATTTTGAGATCTGCAAAATTTGACCCCTCAAAATTGCCTTTGAAACTTCCGGATTCACTAGACAGGACCCCGAACTAGGGTTTTATAAAGCCCACCCTTCTGCCCAACTAAAAAGTTCGATCCAATGCTCTAAAATTCGATTTTCTTGAGGAGTATCTGGCCGTGGATTCAGATTCAAAAAATTCCAACTTTTTCCAAAACCCTAATTTCCTGCAGCAGAGATTAGGTCAAAACTGAAAATGCTTAGAATTGAATTCTGTCTTGACAGAAATATGCGCCCTTGCTAGGAGAGTCAATCTAGCCTCCTGCCTTTAATGATCTGTGGAGATAAACCTACAAATTAAGAAGCCCTAGCTTTCGCAACTGCATAGTGCCTTCTTCTTAGGTCAGCTTTGATACCATGTTAATTTTCCAATAATTTCATTCCATTATCATTTAGGATCACTAAGAGAATAACATGTACAACATATCTACAACATATCAATAATAGACACAATAATGCAAGCACACAAGAGACACAAAGTTTCCTCAGGGAAAACCAAGAAGGTGAAAAACCCCGCAACTTCCTCAGAGATAGAATAAGCCCCAATACAAGATCACAAGGATCAAACCCAAAGAAATTTCTCTAGAAGATACTCCTCCTCCTCCACATGTGCGCCACTTTCTCTCTTAGCTATGCGAGATTGAGAAGTGAGTGAATGAATAGAATGAGAGAGGCACACCCTCTATTTATACATTGACTTGACCTGCCAATAATCCAATAGGGACGACTTCCTAAAGAAGCCTAATAACCCAACCACATGACCTAACTAGGGCCAACCCCACACTGGTGGTCTAATAACCCATCAATACAAATGACGACACTTACAATGTAACTTGCGACACTTGCAAATACAAATGACGACACTTCCAATCAGAGGAATATAACATCTCTGTTGGATATACAATAAAGTACAAATATAATACATAGAAGAATATCTTCCGAAGTTACAAATACATCAACAAACACTAACAATCCCCCAGTGAATCAACTTAGGGGGGTTTTTGAGGTCCCAACAAACTATTAGAGGATCTTCCTTTAAGCATATATAAATTACTAGTGCTTTATAGTATGTAATGGATATTAATGCATATTAAATAGTGGTGCATTGATGCACCTTATTGTAGCGCATCAGTGAGAAAACCTTCACTAAAATGTTCGACTGCCTAGAAATTTTAGTTATAATAAACATATACTAAATCATATGCAAAAACCTCCACTTTCATTAGTAGAGGTTTTAGCGACTTTTTTTTTTTAATAACGTTGCTGAATTTTAATACTAAAATCCTCTACTAATTGGTGTTTTCTTTATAGTTTTATTAGTCTCTCTATGATTTAGTACATTTGATAGGCACTTTGCTTCATAGCTTTCATTGATTCGATATTTCACCTTCTGAAACGAAAACCCATAATTTCCCAAAGATGAGCAAAACTAAAAATCTCACAATAATGTAGACTGCACAATATTTGACCCTTTTATTGATGTGACCATGAACATCTCTCATGGTTGCTAATTTTTTTAGATTCAAAACTGCACAATTGCAGGATTCCATGATGTCTTAATTGATATGAGCTTGTGAGATAGCTATATAGAATCTCTTCAACAATAGTGTTGTAATTTCCCACTCACAAATGTCAACTAATGAGAAATAATGTTGCAAATATAGTTTAGGGTTTATAAGAATATATTGTCAAGGTTCCATAAATAAATTAATAGAAAGTAAAAAATTATAAAAATATATATATATATATATATAATCCAAATTGCAACTATACATTTATTGAATGATGCCAACTCAATTTTTATCAACAAAGGTTTATAGAAAACATGTTGAAACAAAAGTTCGCTTCTACACATATTATGTGTAAGTTGTTGTCAAGATAAAACAAGTTCATTGCTAAGGTTAGTACTAGCATAGAGGTTGTGATGTAGTGGAAACTAAGAAGAATTATACCTGAGCTAACTATATGATTCCCTACTATCTAATCATCCTTGAAGTCTATACGAAAAAAGACAAAACACAAGTAAGATGACAATGGTTATGAGTTGTAACATGTAATTAATGAGCTACCTTGGATAGTGGATCGACATAGTCATCCCTATCCCTTTTGGAACTATTTGATAAGTTCAACCTTAGCAATTAATTTTTTATAAGAGCCCCTTGAGGATAAGATAGATATATTAATATAACAATTGGTTGATTAGGTGTTTCGATATTGATCTCTATTGTGAGTATGTCTGTTATGTTGTTGTTATAACTTGGCGTAATTTTTAAGTATAAATAAAAGGAGGATGTTTCGCCCCCTTTAAATTTTTTGCGTATGTCAACAATGAATGCATGTTGAATATAATTATTTTGCTTCTTTATTTGCATATGGATCTTGTGTAATATATATTCATACTTTTGTGATCAGTTTCTATTCTAGTTATGTTGTATGATGCTTATTTCCACAAATACAAGATGTTTTCAAATATTATAATAAGAATGTAATCTAGGTTGCAAACATCTTGTTGTGTTTCCCTATTCTTCTAATAGTCTTGGCTAGGCTTCAGGTAGGCCTTCCTCCCTTTTGCGAGGATTGAAAATTCCAATGCATCTAGACTATAACAAAGCCTTGTTGACCCTCTTATGAGAACCCTAGTCTCAACTAAACACCAACAATCTCCCAATGAATCAACTTAGGGGGGTTGTTGAGGCGCCAACAAACTATTAGAGGATCTTCTATATACACAAATATTTCAAAGTTAATGTTGGACTCTTATTATAGAGTTAGAGGCTAAAAGACTAACTGATGAAAAGGCTTGCAATTTTTTTTGAGCCCTATAATCTAATTTCTGTATAGTGTTAAAAGCATCCAAAGTGTGTTTTCCATTCTCTCATTGAATATAAATTGCAATTTTTTTCCTTTGGAAAAAAAAGTTACGTTGTCAATTAAATATATGGATGGTTTACATTATTAAAATGAGCATAAGTGTAGTAAGTCGATATATTTGTTTAAGCAATATGATACACTACTGCAATGATTATATCCAAACACATCAATTAAAATATAAAAATCAATACTATTATAACAAATATTTAATTTCTAATAAGTGATTGGAATCTATTAAAACAGAAGAAGCTTCATTTGAATATCCTCTAAAGTATTAAATATCACGTGGGGTAATTTGACACTGAAACATATGGTGTGTTGTAATTATTTGTGCGTGCTAATGTGTTTTATACATTTTTATGCATTGCTACGTTTAACCCATTTTTATGCACCAATGTGTTTTAAGGTTTTTATGCACTAGTATGCCATAATCATTGTTATGCACTAGTGTGTTTTATTTAAATAAATGCACTAGTGCATGCTTTATATATAAGGATCGACGTGCACACGATTTTTTCATGCACTAGAGTGCATTACATGTATAACAAGTGCACTGAGGCTCCTAAGTACAAGATGAACACCATTCTTTTTAATGATATTGTTACTATTGATGCTACAATTACCATTACCATTACCAAGATTTCATAGTGCACAAGGATATATATATATATATATATATATATATATATATATATATATATATATATCCTTTAAGCATATATAAATTACTAGTGCTTTATAATATGTAATGCATATTAGTGCGTATTAAATAGTGGTGTACTGCTGCACCTTATTGTAGCGCATCAGTGAGAAAACCTTCACTAAAACGTTCGACTTCCTAGAAATTTTAGTTATAATAAACATATACTAAATCATATGCAAAAACCTCCCCTTTCATTAGTAGAGGTTTTAGCGAGTTTTTTTTATTATAATAATTTTACTGAATTTTAATACTAAAACCCTCTACTAATTGGTGTTTTCTTTATAGTTTTTTTAGTCTCTCCATGATTTGGTACATTTGATAGGCACTTTGCTACATAGCTTTCATTGATTTGATATTTCACCTTCTGAAACGAAAACCCATAATTTCCCAAAGATAAACAAAACTAAAAATCTCACAATAATGTAGACTGCACAATATTTGACCCTTTTATTGATGTGACCATGAACATCTCTCATGGTTGCCGAATTTTTTAGATTAAAAACTGCACAATTGCAGGATTCCATGATGTCTTAATTGATATGAGCTTGTGAGATAGCTATATAGAATCTCTTCAACAATAGTGTTGTAATTTCCCACTCACAAATGTTATCTAATGAGAAATAATGTTGTAAATATAGTTTAGGGTTTATAAGAATACATTGTCAAGGTTCTATAAATAAATTAATAGAAAGTAAAAAATTACGAAAAACTATATATATATATATAAAATCCAAATTGCAACTATACATTTATTCAATGATGTCAACTCAATTTTTATCAACAAAGGTTTATAGAAAACATGTTGAAACAAAAGTTCGCTTCTACACATATTATGTGTAAGTTGTTGTCAAGATAAAACAAGTTCATTTCTAAGGTTAGTACTAGCATAGAGGTTGCGATGTAGTGGAAACTAAGAAGAATTATACTTGAGCTAACTATATGATTCCCTACTATTTAATCATCCTTGAAGTCTATACGAAAAAAGACAAAATAGAAGTTTGTCAGAGTTCATTGTGTTCGAAAGCAATTTTGAAAGCAACATAAAAAAGTTGTACATATGAAAGTTATGGATTGTAGCTTTGTATGTATGTGGTCATTACGAATATGATGATTATGGATTGTAATTAGTGGGTGCTACAAATTGAATTGTGGTGGTTCTACAAAGGACAAGCTGATAAGAAGCTTGCACATATCAAAATTATGGATTTAGCTTAGTATGTATGTGGTCAAATTGCGAATATGATGATTATGGATTGTAATTAGTGGGTGCTACAAATTGAATTATGGTGGTTCTACAAAGGACAAGCTAACAAGCTTCTTGTTGCAAAAGTGATGGTGCACTTGCCAATGTAGATAAGGGAACTTGGATATGTAATTATGGATGATGACAATTGTAAGTGTATGGGCATGTGAATTATGAGCTCAAATAATTAATTCTGTAATGAGTTAGCAATCACTTTATAAGAAATATTGAAAGATGCTTTTAAATACTTTGTTTGGTGCATATCCACTATTTATCTAAAAGTTGGTTATCATGTCCTAATCTTGACTTTTGTTTTAATAACTATGATAGTAAGTTTCATTTGAACAACAATACCTTATGTATATTAACACCCAAAAATCAAATATATTACATTAAAAAATTAAACCATAATAAAAAAAAATAACATTACCTCACTCTTACTCTAACAACAACACCCCTACTCCCCTTGAATGAATTTCTAAACTTTCATATAATATTACAATACATGTGCAAGAACTTTAAACCTATCAATGAATTTCTATCGAAAAGGCTACATGTCTGCAAGAACTTTAACCCTATCATCGAGATAGATTCCTATCGAAAAGGCTAGATTTCTGGCCAAAACGCCAAATCAATGTCATAGCCAAAAGACCAAAGCGGCCTCTATACAAGGTACCAAGCATCGTTTTGCCATTTACAACTTTTCAATAAAGCATGGCCAGCGAGGCTGCATATCGCCAAGTGGCACCTAAACACAAAAGTACACGTTGATATGAAGGGAGTGATGTCTTCTATTGCCAAGTGGCACCTAAATCAGTCCATTATGGAAGAATAATAATACACGTGGCATGCAGAACAGAACGCCTCTAGTCACAGGGGCAGCTGGCAGGATGGGAGGCACTGTTGGCACCTTGCAGGGTGGCGGACGTGGTCCTATTCACAAACCTTGCAAGCACATCAGCTGTCCACTGAGCCAAATAAGTGGTGTTGTGACCAACGTGCCTGTCCTTGTGAAACAGAAAGCATGGAATTCGGCCTTGCTCAGGATTGGGGCACTCAGGTCCCTCTGTATCCCTGTAGGTGCCCTCGTGATTCATCCCAGACCAACTTGCAAACCAATGGTATATGTACTGCCCAACGCCCGCTCCTTCCAGCCAGCCCTTGGGAAACATCTCCATCACACTGCTCCCCTTCGACATGAACATCATATTTGTTAGCTGTGCCCCGTGAGCTGTTGCTAGTATGTCTGTTGTACTCATGACATTCACCTGCCATTGTCATCCAAATCAAAAAAAAATTGTAAGGTTAATATTTATACAAATAAGTGTTTATATAAAAAATAACTAGTAGTTGATGTATGAATAATCGGTAGCTAATGCATGAATAACTCGTAACTGATGCTATGAGCTATGTATGGATATCTGGTAGCTAATGCATGAATAACTAGGTGTTTATATAAACTAGCACAGCCACGAGTAAAGTGGCCGGTGAACACCAATAAGCATAGTCAACCATTTAATTCCATTTAATTTTGTGGAGATGACTGGCTCTTAAACAAAGACTAAAGATTAAACTAATTAATATAAACATTAAACTAATTAATAAACATAAAACAAATACTATTTAATAAACATACTCTTTTTTTGACCACCACTTAATTGAAGCTTATTTAAATCTTAATCAAGATGCATTTAAGCATAACTAGATACGAAGACCATGAAATGAATCCTAACAATACACTTGTTACATTTGGGTTAATCTTGTTGATCCGCTCAAGGAAGTCCAAAATCCAAGATAATATCTAAACACCTATAGATGTAGTTGATGTATGGATAACAGGTTGCTAATGCATGAATAACTTGTAACTGATGCTATGCATGGATAACTCGTAGCTAATGCATAAATAACTAGTAATTGATGCATAGATAACACATGTAGTATGTGGTAGACAACCCATTAACTAAAAAGACAGTAAAATAACATGTAACTTTATTTGTGACACTTAACTTATGCTTATGTATAATCGCTGACTGATCGCCCCAATAATCATATGATAAGAAGTATTGCTCTTTATATGTTGCTGTCAACCAGTGCTCAATCAAGTTGAATGTTGCTGTGACAGAAGGGATTGGGTTTTTATGTTGCTGTAGACCACTGCTATTTAAGGATATTTGATGTTAAGGATATTTGATGGGATTGAGCTTATCTCCATTGGGGTATGGAGCAAGGTCAACCTTTGACTTTGCTTCATGCAAGTTGGATAGAAGGAATTAGCAATCAAGATAAGGAAGGTGCAATATCAATATGGGTAACATTCTTCAGAATTGGAAGATGCAATATCAACAAGAATGTAAATGTGCTTGAGCTTATCTAGATTGCTGATTTCCTCTATCCAACGGATATGGAGCAAGGTCAACCTTTGGCTTTGCTTCATGCCAGTTGGATAGAAAAAATCAGCAATCCAGATAAGGAAGGTGCAATATCAATATGGTTAGCAATCTTCAGAGTTGGAAGGTGCAATACCAACAACTTTGTACATACCTGTTCACAGAAGCTTAAGTTAGCAATATGCAGAAGACGAAATTTGCAGCCAACAACTCTCTGGCACTCTTTTTCAATTGTCGATGCAACCAGGGATTCGTTTTTGAACGATCTTTCACCAGTTCGAGCAACGAGAGTCACGTTTATCGTTGTCTTCCCCCAGACGCTACGCTGAGGTTGGGCAATGTTACAGAACTTTCGTGCTTTGCATCGAATCATGTCGAACAGGGCGATTCTCTTTTCGAGGGACATATGCCCAAGCCCTCTTCGGTAGACCACGGCCTTCTCGAAACAAACGGGCCCATGTCCATCGCCGTAGTCGAGCCTGTCGACCACAGCCGAACGATCCAGAGCAGCGCGCAACACGCTCGAAATCCAGGATCCCATGGTCTCCACAAGCTCCCCGTTGTGATAAAGAACGAATCGATCTGGGACAACGCAGCGATCGTTGTCCATCCGCCATTGCGCAGAGACAGCGAGCGCCGACATGCTGTGCCACGGATTCGCATAGTCGTAGAAGTTGTCTGACACGAATGAGACCCCGGGGAGGAAAGTAGAATTTGGAGGGAGGTATTTTGGCCAGGCGAAGCCATAAGAATTGAGAGTACCATTAGAGCGATCTCTGCCCTTAACACACAGGATTTTTCCATGAGATTCCTCTGAAGGGAAGTAAAAGTATTCGGGATTGCCATTCTGAGATTTTCCACGTAAAGTGCTCATGAACCATGTACGATCTGGTTCTGTAGTTGGGTCCACGCTTGTGTCCTTCAATGGGAAGAACACCACGGATTCTCTTACACGGTCTCCCAAAATCCCCAATTCATGCTTCAAGGTTTCAGTTTCATGCCTTAAGGCCGCTTCAATTGTGAGGCCTTCATTTATGCTATTGGCGTTTCCATGTTCATGACTTAATACATTTCGTAGGCAATTTGCGGCATAGCTTTCGCTGATTCGATCTTTCGTCTTCAGAAACAAAAACCCTAGTCCTGTTAATTCGAAAGCCCATAATTGCCCGACGATAACCAGAACTAAAACCCCCACAACAGCATAAACTGCACAATATTTGGCCCTTTTACCAATATGACTTCGAACATATCTCATGCTTGCCGATTTTTTTAGATTCAAAGCTGCAGATTCGCAGGATTCCATGCTGTCTAAGCTCTTGGGCAATAGGGTTGCAATTTTCCCCTCACGAATCTCCCGTTATGAGAGAAACTTATATGTCAAGAAATGAAATGGGGAAAACGTATGGCCGCGGCCCGTGGCCCCTGAACACGATTCAAGCAAAGTAATATGGTTTTACGCCATTATCATCGCTTCGTGGTGGGCGGCGGACGCAAGTAGGTTTTTTTTTCCCAGATTCTCTGGAAATTCATACGATTGCCATGATCCTGGCTTCATCCGCTCTGTTATTCGATCATTCAATCCGAACACGTTGAATTTCAACTGTTCGTTCACGTGATCTTCCTACTTTTGCTGTAATTAAATTTTAAATTTGTCAACATTTGACAGCGCAAACGGAATAGCGGAGAAAAGGGATTTTGACGTGAAACGAAAATTATATTGAACGTAATATATTTACATGTCACGTGAATTGGAAAGAATGTCTCAACATGTACGCAACCTCCTTGCCTTGTAACGGCCCTGAATATGGCTGGAATTATGTAATTGTGAAATTGTCCAAGTCGTCGTGTGCAGTTTTTAAAACATATTTTAACCATTTACATTTTGAAATGCAAATTTAAATTTAATTTGGAGTAATTTATTTATTTTTTGAATTTTTTTTTTAGTGGTTTTTAGTCTGAATCTAATCTAAATTGAAAAGTGTTTAAATTATATTTTTTTAATACATAAATAGATCTCAAATACCCCTACAATATTCATATTTCCACAACCTATTTTTAACATAAACATAGTATAGATGCATATATTTAAAAAGGCATTCATTACAATAAAATGAAGCCTTGTGTCGAAGAGAGAATTCAAAATAGGGAATATAAGCTTGTCCATTTTGGCTCTAATATAGAGGAGGGATAAACCCTTATATACTGAGAATTTAGCAAAATATAGAAATGAACCCAACATGAAGAGGGACTATTCTATCCATAATTCTGCTGTTGCACCGAGGTATCTTCTGCTATTTTCATGTCCACCGTAGGGGATTCCTGGCAGTGGCTACATTGAGACATTCTAGTCATTTTTAACACTTCATCTTTGATGACATCTACAGTGCTCATCAGTTCAAAGAGATTTCTTTCCAAATCATCTATCCTGGAGTCTTGTTAGGTTAATTGCTGAGTAATGTAGCTAACATTCGTTGCCGTCTCGTTGTGCGCTTTTATTCCTGTGCAAATTGCTTCATATACCCCATGCATATGGTCCTTGAAGTTTGCGATGCTTGCTCTTATAGTCACAATTCCTTCTGCTACACCGACCATGGTGCTGTTGTGAACGTCGACACGAGGGGGAGATACAGGATAGCGGGCACGAGGAGGAGAAAAGTTGGCACGAGGAGGACATTTAGGAAAGCGAGCGGAAAGGAGGAGGTTATCCAGACCATCAGAGAGCCAAAGGGGCAGGAGAACAGAGGACTCGGAACGGGAGGGGCTCTCCTTGATGCCGAAGAGAAGATAACCGGGAGGAGGGAAGGCCCTCATAAATGTTGAAGCATGGCATCTGCCATGGAGAAGACGGTCGTGGGGAGGCCATGTGAAGGGTCACACGCCCACACTAAGCTCATAGGTGGAGGGATGGCCATTATGTCCTTTACCATTTAATTAATTCGTCCATGAGACCTTTGCCTAGGGGATGAACTTGTAATCCTCCCTTCCATTTCTATATTTGATTTTCCCCAAAGGGAAAATGGCTCCTTGGTTGGCAGCTTCGTCTGCTTGAATATTGTTTTCCCGAAGAATGTGGAGGTAATGGACTTCATAAGGGAGTGAGAGCTGGTTAATCCTCCTTTTCATTCTATTGCTTTTTGAATCTCCTTTAGATATCCCTATCCTCATTTTTTGAATAACATGTTTGGAGTCTCCAAAGTCTTTTAGCTTATTGATTTTGAGGGTTGCAATAATTTCCATGGAGTGGAGTAAAGCTAACCATCCACACCTGCCTCCCTGACATATTTCCACAACTAATAATACCATTTTAAAATATTTTAAAAAATTTCAAAAAAACAAACGAAACAAAAGAACCCAAAAATATTAAAAAAATAAACTCTAAAATATTTAGAGTACTCCATTTAATTTAGGATTGTGTGAGATTTGTATTATTCCGATCGAAAACTCTATACTATTTAGAGTACTCCATTTAATTTAAGATTGTCTAAGATTTTGTAATATTCCGATCAAATTTAAATGACATTAATGACAAAAATGCTACCCATTATTCCCGTCTTAGATTAAGGCTCAGTATCTCCAATCCCATTCAAATTTCACCAATTAAAAATAGACTCAACTTCCAAAAGAAGCCAAACATATTCCTCATGCATGCATAGTGCATCATTGCAAAGGCAAGCATTGACTTTTTAACATATCATGATGGGAAAACTTACTTCACACACGATGCACAATACAATGAAACATAAATTAATCATAACAGGGAAGAATATATAATTTAAGCATTAAATATTTGTTTTTTTAGTAATTAAAGACTTAAACAACCTTTTTAAATCACTTTGTAAAAAAAGAGAATTGTCTAAAAGATGTATTATTCCTATCGAGTACAATTAATTTAGGATTCCAGCCACACAAAGACAATTATCCCACGTCCTTAGACTAAGGGTCAATATCTCCCCTCCCAATTTCAAATTTCACCAATTAAATATAAACTCGACTTCCAAAATTTTTTAAGCCACACAAAGACAATTATACCACGTCCTTAGATTAAGGGTCAATATCTCCCCTCCCAATTTCAAATTTCACCAATTAAATATAAACTCGACTTCCAAAATTTGAGCATATAAAACTAGTAGGTTCACTAATTAAAAATATACTCGACTTCCAAATAAAGCATCATATACTCGACTTCCAAATATATTCTTAATGCATGCATAGTGCATCATTGCACATGCGAGCATTAAATTTAAACCTATGATCATGGGAAATATGGCTACACAAAATTAACACAACTTAATCATTATAATGAAAAATACATAGTTTAATGGTATAATGGATTAAATATCTATCTTTTAATAAAAGTGGTTTTAACGAGACTATGTGCATAAGAATGATTTATTATGCAACTATATGCATTGGTCAACAATGGATCATTATATAATTTGTCATCTATTTTGGTACTTTTTGGAACTATAGGGCCTATTTTGGGGGAAGGTGTCGCTTTGGTGACTTGGGATCTAGGAATTTTTGGACACTGTTTAAGGTCTTAAATGAGCATTTTTTGGGTCAAAACCTCATGAACAAAGTTTTAGCCTCTCAATGCTATTCTACACATCGAGAGGTTTCCAACAACACAAAAATCACCTCAATCAAGGCATTGACTGGATGTTAGCTTCCATTACTCACACACATGGAGCTAATCACATGTGGAATTTCAAGGAGATTCTAGATGGTCCAAAAACTTAACCCTAATTGGGGGTTGAGACATACAAAATTTCTAACCCTTGACAATTATTAGGCCATGTTAAATACTATGCCATTAGGATAGGAACGAGTTCCATTTTTATTGTATTGAATATTATTCTAGAGAGCAAATCATTCAGAGTGGGATATCGAAATAGAATGGAGGAAGTAGAAGAACCTGCAACAACCATACATGTCATGGTGTCCATGTCATCTCCATAGTGAGTGCACTTTCTTTGTATTTTCATTTCACAACTGAAAAGAAAAGAGCAAGGCATAAGCCTCACCTTCTAGCTAGATTTTTTATGTATTAGGTTTTTCTAGGATACATCTTATGTTCATTGTGTGGATGATGTGTTATTTGCTTAGCTTCTTTCATTTCAATTTTAATAAAAGTGGTTCATGAAACTAGGTGCGTAAGAGTGATTCACTATGCAACCATAGGCATTGATATGGAAGGGATCATTATATAATTTGTCATCTATTTCAGTACTTTTTCGGTGGAAAAATTGTAGCTATTGGGTTGTAGGGACCATTTTAGGGGTAGTGTTTCTTTGGGGATTTGTGGTCTAGAAACTTTCAGATCCTACTTGAGGCCTTAAAAGGCCATTTTTTGGATCAAAACATTGAGAACAAAGTATATCCTCTCAATGTTATTTTACACACTAAGAGATTTCCAATGACATGAAAACCATCTCAATTAAAGTTCACATGTATAAGTTATGGCACTTGCAAATTGACTTATCTTGTTGACTACCATGGTACCAAATGGATGGGCCACATCAAATTCCATACTGACACGTGACTCACACATGTGGAGCTAGTCACATGTGAAATTTCAAAGAGATTCTAGAGGGTCCAAAACCCTAACTCTAATTGGGGTTGGGCCATCCAAAAATCCTAACCCTGGAAAACTATTAGGCCATGTTAAGTACTATGTTGTTAGGATAGGAAAGGGCTGCTTTTTTATTGTATTGGATATTATTCCATAGAGAGTAGAGCATTGAGAGAGGGATATTGAAGTATAATAGAGGAGTAAAATATCTTGCAACAACCATACTTACCACAATGTCCATGGCATTTCCATAGTGAGTGCCCTTTGTATTTTAATTTCATAACTAAGAAGAAAAGAGAAAGGCATAAGCCTCACCTTCTAACTAGTTTTTCTCTATATTGATTTTTCTTAGGTCACATCTTATGTTCATTGTGTGGATGGTGTGCACATGGTGTGCTATTTGCTTACCTTCTTTCATTATGGTTTCATTTATTTCAATATCTTGAGCACTAAGCTAGTAATTTTAAATATGGAATCTAAAGTGAAGCATTGCATAATAAGAGATTGAAAAATATAGTAAGATATGTCGTGATAAAATGTTCCAGTGGAATATCCATGACACTTTATAGATCATGCATCCATTTTATATGTCACCTAGAAGTTAATCGATCAAGCCACTAGGATTAAGAAACCAATTACATGCTTAACTGATCTGGATCTTGACAGCTGATATCTCGAAGGCTTGAATGTCGAGCGAGGAGGAGAGAAAACATACAAATTTTCCATGAAATGAGTCACAAGAAAATGGATGAAAATACATGAATCAAATACAACACAAAAACATGAGAGAGAGAGAGAGAGAGAGAGAGAGAGAGAGAGAGAGAGAGAGAGAGAGAGAGACAGAGAGAGAGAAGAAGGATTCCCTTAAGATGAACAATTACAAGCAGTGAAGCAAATTTTTGGACCTCTCCTTCCTGATCTAAACTCTCTTCCAATTGCCTTTTTATAAGGTGTCTTATTGATGAAGTCAACTTTGATTAGGGTTAACTTCGTGTTTCCTGTAGTCTGTCAGACCCAAGGTTAGACTTATACAACCAACAAAAACCCCATAGGCATCAGCATTTTCAATAATTTGCAAGCAGAGTAAGGTCTCACCCAAGATGCACACAGGAAAATATACAGAAACCTAAATCATGGTTGCAGAGGAAGGAATGGATTCTTTCTACTCAACATATTAAAAATTATTTTCTTAAACATCCATCAGACTATTTTACACACAAACATTCATCATCCAACTAATAAGCAATCCATGGACATTCACTCATAAAGACATGGCACATAATATAGATGCGACAACAACTTCATTCTATTATTGGAAAAATTTGGCTATAACCATACATGACTACACAACTCAACTCAACAACTTTATACTTCTCATATACAAGATCATAACATGACAGAACTAATAGAATACCCTAAAAATCAGAACAAAGCCCCAACCCTTTACAAAATAAGCCTTATATAGGTTGAGGTACCAAACTACAAAATTGTTGATGGCACGTAGTTCTAATTGAACTCAACGCGCAATGTAACAACTTTCTGTTGGCGTGCAACTGCATTCTACTTGTCTGGCTCGGTGCACAGTTACTGATCAAAACTTGGGCACCAACAAGCCCCCAACGATAATATGTGGCTCATCTCGAGCCATGTAGTGCATGGTTCCAATGCTGTTATTGAGGGTAACATGTGCACAAATCACTAACAGATTCCTGAAAACTGCTTTGGATTGGTTCGATCTCAATGGTGACATCCTTGAGATGACCAATGGATGAGTCGACCTATTCCATCTTACTCTTCCCGGCTTCTGGTCATTCTTTGTTAGGAACCTGTGTCAACCCTTCTCTTTACTTTGTTAGTATATTGTTGTTGGACGCATATGCTTTGTAAGTCGTCTCGCAAGTATATTGTATTATCCCACATTGTTAGTATATTGTTGTTTGATGCATATTCTTTGTAAGTTGTCCCGTGAGTATATTGTATTATCCCACATTCATGGGGAGTAATAGTTGTTTAGCTTAGACTTAGTATATAAGTACGTGTTGATGCCAATGAAGGGTCCACGAGTTATTTGTATTGAGCTTGCTCAAAGGAGGTTTCCCCCTCGAAGTGGCCTACGATCAATAAATCCCTTCTGTGTTCTGCTATTTCTGATATATCATGCATTTTCATCATTTAATTGCTGGAGGTTCACCACATCTGGTATCAGAGCACTTTCTTGGGCTCGCTGGGTGGAATTTCTGCCAATTTTTTTTTCGCAGTGGCTTCCAGGCACTGTGATTATTGTAGTAGTTCTTTTTATTTGCATATGTATTGTTCCTTTTAATTGCAGGTTCGGATTCGGGAATAATCCCTATCCGCTTAACTGTGGGAAGTACCTGGGCATAGCCCTAAAAATCACTGTGAGGAGTACCACATGAACCTTGAAGTAGCTGGCCCATTGAGAGGACCTTCCAGCAAAAAGGGAAACACCTCCTACCTAATTGACTAGTTCCCACCTATGAGGTAAACCAAGAGCTGTCGTTTGTGGCAAAGCGGTTATCTATTTTACCTGAGCCGTGGAGTGAGGGGTGTTGCCCCAATACATAAGTCGTTAGAAAACATTGGTAGTCGAGTGAATCCCTTGAAACTTTAGGAAGCCGAGCATAACTGGGGTCCATATCTATTTCCAGTTGATAAATAGTAGATTACATCTGTCTAGAGCTATTGCAGATCAATTCCGAAAAAGGTGCAAATTTCTTCTTTTTTCCATATCTTCTTTGCTTTAGCTCCGTTTCCCTTGAAATTTCACTGGAACCCCTACACTTCCATTCTACATATTTCCTTCTTGAGGACCCTATCCCAAATTCCACTTCCCAAAGGCATACATTCCTTGGTTTCTTCTGCAAATCCACAACCTTATGCGACTGAAGTGTCTCACACTTTCACTTCTCGGTCAAGTAAGGTGACTGCCTTGGTGGGACAGATCTAGAGGCCTCACCTTTGGGGTCTTTCTACTGTACACCTACTGCTTCTAGAATCTCAATATCAAAGTTTGATAGGAACTGTAAATGTTGCAGCCACTGCATGACTATATTCTTTACTTCCTCAACAATGATAAATAATGACAACATGTACTCAACCTTCGGCTCTTAGCGTGGTAAGATCATGAAATTATGTCAATCTACCTCGAAGAGGACTTTGTCCTTGTAGCGGTCCACAATATGCCGTGGGACCCTGAAAGACTCTGCCATCTCATTCAACATCTTGATATACCACATTTGGAATGTTCTCTCTACAACGACCTAGAAATCTTGGGTCAGGTGGCGGTTGAAAATCAGAAACTTTGCCGCTACAAAGTCTTCTAGTGTAGGGTGATTGTAGGTGTGGCATGGTGGTGGCTCCCATACCACCATCGCAATGAGAAATAGGACCTAGCTGTAGTGGAACTTGGTTCCATTTTCCTACGCCTCCAGGTAGTCTTGGAAGAATTCTTGTCGCAGGTAGGGTTCTTAGGCCAATTGCTAGCCCATGGTACACTTCTCCACCTCCACTACTACTTCTAGGCACGCATCCTTGTGGTATTTTCTCAAAATATTTCACTTGAGTATTTGCATCACAAAATGGACCCGGTGCTCTAATATCGCCAATATTATACATCCGCGTGACCCTTAGCGAGTCTTATACTTCTTATACACCTCTTTTGTAGAGGTAGGGCCATAACTTTTGCTAGATCCACACCTTTCCACGGAAGCCCAGAGACCAACTGAATTAGTGTGTTGGTAATCTCATACTTCTTATTGATCCGTATATACCCTCCACGTGAGTGGCTAAGGAGGAACCGAGTCTAAGAGATAATGGAATTACCCCTCCCAAAATGTGGAACACCCATCAGGGACATTATTCTTGACTGATGGAGCAACCACGCCCAAGCTTGCTGCTCCACACTTCCGTGCCATTGGCATTACACTTAACTTCCGTATATCTCTCCACATATAGCTCGGGAAAATGCGTGTCATCTAGGATATTGAAGTTTGAATACTTCAAGAAGGGTACCCTAACCAACAGTGCTCCCTTTATCTCCACTTCTACTAGAAGTGGTACCTTTGACATCTTATATTCCTTAGTGGATTTGGTCTTGGTGAGGGCCTTCTTTTCCATTGTTGTATTTTCCATGGTTGTGCACTTACTCTCAGGAAGAATTAATCACGATTATACTTAATCTTCTCACAGCTCAATCACAATCATCGCAACAACACTCTTACTACAATGCTTCACTGCTTAGCACACTAGTGCACCTTTCCTCCTCCTTGACTTCTCTTATACTTGGTTGTGACAGGTAGGATTATCCTATGGAATTTATTGCTCTTGCCCCCTCGGGCCTCTTGTATTTAATACTGGACGGGATGGTGACTGTACACAGATTCTCGTTATTTCTACATGCCCCTCATCATGAATGCTCGACATGACGACCAAATCTGCAAAGGCTCTCTCTTCCTCTATGCACTGCCACCTTCATTCATGTAGGATGCCTCTCTTTTTATGCGCCTCTAGCTTCCTTCATCTGAGAGATATTTTTGGGATTGACAACAAATATTCTCTATCCTTTGTGATGTTACCTTTTTGAGAGATGGTTTAATGTAGTGCTTGCTCTTTATGACACTGTCCTTTGCCAATCTTTCCAAATCGGGTAAATACATTTGCGACTAACAAAAAATTTGATTGACAGTTGTGGTATGACTAGTGGAATGATGACTAATGGATGGGTGCATGAAGACTTGATGGCTACTGAGTGGGTGACTATGACCTATGGTTTAATGATTGGTGGATGGCTGGATGACAGGTGGAGTGGCACATTGA
The DNA here is from genome assembly GCA_027924585.1 of Larix kaempferi. Lineage (NCBI taxonomy): Eukaryota > Viridiplantae > Streptophyta > Pinopsida > Pinales > Pinaceae > Larix > Larix kaempferi. Next base: position 266,425 of record BSBM01000600.1, read on the forward strand.
TGACCTAGGATGCACTCTTATGATTGTAAGTTTTAAACCTTAACAGTGAAGTACAAACTCATATGATTCTTAAGCATTAACAGAAAATACACAATGGCACACACATTACACAGAGATTTTCACCTGGAAACCCTTAACCGGGAAAAAACCAGCCAAACTTAGAGCCGCATAGCTCCTTTTTCTTTATTTTTTTATTTTACATGTACAATACAATAAATGGTATTCTGCAGCATCTAAAACCCTAATTCGTTTACCCGAATTAGATTACAACCCTAATTCCTTTTACCGGAATTAGATTAGAGTACAATGGGTCAAAAATCGCGAAAAAGCAAAAAGCAACCCAAAAAATTTTGCGCTCCGCGCGGACTCCGGGGGCCTAACGGCCCCCTCCGTGTCGTTTCGGAACCTAACGGTCCGAAACGAAGGGGGTGGGCCCTGTCGGGCTACCCCCCCCTCTAAACCCCCCCCTCCGGACGCGCCCGGTGCAGGCGAATCACTAGTGCCGTAGGGATCGTGTTGTACACGCAGCGACCATGTGAAGAGATATAACATACCCAACAATGATGACATGGTGACTTCTCTTATGACATGACTAATGACTTGGATTTTCTTTATTCCCATCATTCATTACTAACGTTAACAAAATCTTAGTCGCAATGCTGACAATTGATCTTTTTCACTTGATCCCATGCTAATTTAAATGGAACTAACCATATGACATCATGACTAAAACTAAAACCACGGATTTCACGAGACTAAATACTTCTTTTGTGTTTTTTTTTAAACTTATAGGCGTTCTTGCCACCGTGGGCCATAGTAGGGCTTAAGATGACTCCCATTGATGAGCTCCTTCATAGGCTCTCTTGCTAGGGTGGCAAGATTTTTTGTGCCTACTTCAGTGATAAATATGATCTTGAATGGAGACAACCATCTCGTCTTGAGCTTTCCTGGGTTCTTTAGAAACTTACTGTCATACTTCAGCACTAGCGTGCTGGGTTCTAGGGTCTTACTCTTGATGTTCCTGTGATGCCAAGATTTTCGTCACTGCTTCTCAATGACTTGAATGAACCCTACAATGAATTAGTCTTCTTCTAGTGCCATTAGGCCCTTCAATTTGCGCGTTAGTGATTCATCAGTTGTCATATTTGTGGATAAATCTATGCATAGGTTGGAGACAACAAACTCCAACAACATTATTGCTTCCTTCCCATAAACCAGTCTGAATGGGGTCCTCTTCACGAGCCTCTTAGACGTTGTCCTGAATGCCCACAGTACTGCTAGAATGCGTTGATTCTAGTCGTCACGTTGTACATTGCAGACATTTGTAAGCACCTGCTCCAAAATCTTGTTAAATGCTGCCATTATACCATTGTCCAGTGGATGAAATAGTGTACTCTTGTGGTGGTGTATCATGAACTCCTCTATGAGTGCGGGGATAATGGAGTTCAGGAAGTGAGTTCCCCGAACGCTCATCAATACCTTTGGGAAACCACACCTGATAATGATGTTCTCAAATATGAACCACGTGGTGGTCTATGAGGTACAATCCTTCACTGGTGCAACCTATGACCATCTTGTTAGGTACTTTGTCGTGGTGATGATGTATTGGGTGTCAATTTTTCATGCTGGTGGGTTGATTGGACCCACAAAATCAATAGCACATTTCTAAAATGGATCAAGCGCATTGAGGGGAAAAAGAGGCATCTCATCCCTTCGCGATGACTTTCTGACTCGTTGGAAAACATCACACTGCTTACAATACATCTTAGCTTCTTGGAATTGTGAAGGCCACCACAACCCTGTGCGCAACACCTTGTGTGCAGTATCCTTCCCTACATAATATCCTCCATCTATTCCTTCATGTGCTTCTTTAAGAAGAAGTGGTCTTTCATGTTCGAATACACATCTGCGTAGTATGCCATCGGCTCCTAGCTTGTAGAGTTGTCCTGCGATCAATTGAAAATCTGGGCTGTGCATTTACAGTTGTCTATGCTATGCAACTGTATACTTTGTTGACATGCGACCAGAAGCAACAAACGGTGCTATCTCATGAATTGATCTAGTACAACCTCAATGCAAAACAACTACGCGTTCAGTAGATCGTCATCTAGACTTTCTCCTTCCTCGCTAGATTCAAGGATTGACAAATGATCTGGACCAACATTGTGCTTTCCTGGCTTGACAAAAAATTCAAATTCAAATTCTTGAAAGAGGAACAACCAATGACCAATGCACCCCCCAACACTAGCTTTTTGACCAAGTACCTTAGAGTAGAGTGATTTATGAAAAAAATGAAGGTGTTCCTCAATAAGTAGTCCTAGTACTTCTATAAAGCGTATACCATCACGAAGCCTTCCCGCTCAGTCGTGGTATAATTTTTTTTCTACTGTAGAAATATTTCTGTTGGCAAAGGAAATGGGGTGATCAATGTATCCTTCTCCCGACTGTGCTAGGACTACTCCCAGCATTATTGATGACGCATCTACATGTACATGAAACATGTACTTCCAATCTGGAGAGATGAGAATTGGCGCATTCACCAATTTCTCCTTTAGAGTATCCAACACTTGTTGACACTTTGACATTCATTCATGCTTAACTTCTTTTCTCAATAGGTCCTCCAATGGTGCTCTAATGCTGGCATAATTCCTGATAAATTTTCTGTAGTAGCCAGTATGTCCCAATGTTGCGAGGAATCCTTTAACATGTGTTGGGGCCGACATATTGACTATGACTGCAATATTTGCCGAATCGATTATCATACCTTCCTTCCACACAACATGTCCCAACAGTATGCCAAATGGGGTACAAAAAATGCACTTCTTCAGGTTCAATGAGATCTGCATCTTCCTGCATCGATCTAACATGAGTCCCAAGACTTACAGGGGATCCTTCAACAGGCTGAACACAGTCCAGTTGTCCAGATAGACCTCCAAAAAAATTATGCATGAATTCTTTGAAAGCGACCACCACTATCCTGGAAAATACTGCTGGCGCATTCTTCAAACCAAATAGAATGACATTGTAGGAAAAAGAGCTCCACTCAGTCCCAAAAGTAGTTTTTGTAAGATCCTCCCTTACTATATGCATTTAATGGTAACCAAAGAATCCATTAATGAACAAATAGGCTTTGTAACCTCCTACATTCTCTAACACCTCATATGTGAAAGGTGTAGGGAATGGGTCATGTATACATGATGTATTTAAGTTGCGCAAGTCCACACAAATGCATATTTCTCTAGTCTTCTTATCCTGGACCACCATCGGATTGATCCACTCTGATTCTTCCACTAGAAATATGATCCCCGCATCCAACATGTAGTCTATCTCTTTGCACACTTTTTCCTTATAACAAGGGTTTAGTCTGTATGGTCTCTCCTTTACTAGATTCACTCCTCCTTTAGCTGAATCTTCATTTCTCTAAGTGCTCTTGCAATCCTCTTCATCTCTTAGAATATGCGTAGAAAAATATCTTCCTATTCCTTCAGCAGGTCGATTATCTGGGTGATTGTGCAACAGGAAAACTAGGACATGAGATCCATATTGAATAAAAAGATATATTATTGAATTGATAAGATGCTTAATGCTTTACAAGAGCTCGCCTTTTATAAGGTTTGAGCATTCTTAAGAAGGGTTACGTCCCTTCAATTAAACTAATTAATAATTTACTGATTAATTTAATACAATATTTAATATTCATAGCATTGCCACTCCCTTTTAAAGATATTTGTCCTCAAAGCAATGGTAATGAGGGATGTAACTGTCGAAATTGTTCTGATTCCCATGTTGCATCTTCTTCGGGAAGATTTTTCCATTTAATGAGGTATTCTTCAATGACTCGCGTTCTTAATCTCTTCTCTCTAGTAGCAATGATAGATTCTGGCTCGAATATGATTCTTCCTTCTTCATCTAACAAGGGAAGTATTGTTTGTGCCTTCTGGTGTTGACCTATCATCTTTTTCAAACATGAAACATGAAAAACATTGTGGATGCGACTTGTAGTTGGCAATTCCAACGCATATGCCACCTGACTAATCTTCTTATTGATTTGATATGGGCCATAAAAACGTGGAGCCAATTTATTTTTTCCACCTTGTTTAAGTGATAATTGTTTATAGGGTTGTAGTCTTACAAATACCCAATCTCCAACTTCAAATTCTCGTTCTATTCGGTGTCGATCTTCTTGTTGTCTCATTCTATTCCTGGCAATATTCAAATTCTCTTTAAGTACTTGGACAACCTTTTGGTTTTCTTCTAAATGGTCATTTACTGATGCGACCCTTGCTTGGTTGGTAATGAAATCCTTCCATTTTGTGGGTTCATATCCATATAGGGCTTGAAATGGTGTCATTCTTGCACATGTATGATAAGTAGAATTATACCACCATTCCGCAATATGTAGCCATTGGAACCATTTATTTTTCTTATCAGTTACAAAACAACGGAGGTAGGTTTCTAAGCATTTATTGACAACTTCTGTCTGTCCATCTGTTTGGGGATGATAAGCTGAGCTCATGTTAAGAGACGTTCCAATTTGCTTGCAAAACTCTCTCCAAAAGTTCCCTTTAAACTTGGCATCCCTATCACTTACTATAATCTTCGGAAAACCATGTAATTTGTAGACATTTTTACAAAAAGCTTCAGCTGTTTCTTTTGTCGAATCAGTTTTCTTCACTCCAACAAAATGTGCATATTTGGTTAGCCTATCTACCACAACTAGTATTTTGTCTTTTCCATCTGATATGGGTAGACCTTCAATGAAATCCATTGAAATTTCCTCCCATTTTTTATTTGGAATATGTAACGGATGGAGTAACCCCGGACTTGAGATATTCTCAGTTTTATTCCACTGACAAATGTCACAATCTGCAACATACTTGTGAATGTCGACATACATACCCTTCCAAAAGAATGATTGCCTTGCATTATAGTAGGTTTTAAAAAATCCTACATGACCAGCGGCTGGGCAGTCATGTGACTCTTTAAGCACCTTGGTCTTAAAACTGGAATTGGATCTTAAGTAAATACGTCCTTTGTACCATAAGAAATCATTCTTCCATTCAAACTTCGGATACTGATTTATGTTGTTAATTATGGAGCAAACCTATGAATTCTTGGCATATTCCTTACGACTTTCGTCCAAAAATTCTGGGATCACCATGGATATAGTGTATACTTGTATCTCTTCATCTTTCCTTGATAAAGCATCAGCTACTACATTGTCCTTTCCCTTTTTATGTAGGATATCCATATCGAAGGTAGAGATTTTCTCTATCCACTTTTGTTGTTCGGTTGTTAATGTCTTCTGCTGTAATAAGTGTTGTAGACTATTATGATCTGTTCGGATTAGGAATTTACTTCCAAAAGGTATTGTCACCATTTAGTTAATGCATGCATGATGGAAAGCATTTCCTTGTTGTATGTAGACTGTAGGTATTCTCTTTTGTTCAACTTCCTGCTTTCAAAAGTGATTGGATGACGTTCTTGCATTAGCACAGCTCTTATCCCAAACCCTGAAGCATCACATTCGATTACGAATGGTTTTGCAAAATCAGGTGTTTCCAAAACGGGAGTTGAAGACATAATTTGTTTCAATGTTTCAAAGCATCTTCTTGCTTCATCATCCCATTGAAAAGAATTTCTTTTTAGGAGATTTGTTAGTGGGGCAATGACGTGTGCATAGTTCCCGATGAACCTTCGATAGTAACCTATTAATCCCAAAAATCCTCGCAATTTTGAAACATTCTTTGGTTTGGGCCACTCCTTCATCGCCTGGATCTTCTTTGGGTCCACCTTAACTCCTTCCTTTGAGATTATATGACCGAGATACTCCACTTCTTGCTTCCCAAATGTGCATTTTGACTTTTTTGCATACAACTGGTTTTCCTTTAGAAGAGATAGAACCTCTTCTAGATGCGTCAAATGTTCTTTCCATGTCTTGCTATATATAAGAATGTCATCGAAGAATACTAACACAAATTTCCTTAGGTATGGATTAAATAGTTCATTCATAGTTTCCTGGAATGTGGCAGGGGCATTAGTTAACCCAAAAGGAATTACTTTGAATTCATAATGTCCTTCATGAGTTTGGAAAGCAGTCTTTGCGATATCCTCTAATCTGACCCTGATTTGATAGTACCCTGACCTTAAATCGAGTTTCAAAAAATATTTTGCGTCATGAAGTTCATCCAGCATGTCATCGATGAAAGGGATTGGAAACTTGTTCTTAATTGTTATTTTGTTTAATCCTCTATAATCTATACATAATATAAACGATCCATCCTTCTTCCGTACTAGTACGACTGGAGCTGCATAAGGGTTTCTACTCTTGGTGATGACACCACAATTCAGTAGATCTTGAACCAACCTTTCTATTTCTGTTTTGTGGTGGTGGGGATACCTATATGGTTTAACCTTGACAGGATTTGACCCCGGTTTAATCTCGATTATGTGTTCTATACTCCTTTCTGGTGGTAGCTGCATGGGTAAGTCTTGAAATATGTGTTCATGTTTCTGGAGTAATTTTTGGATTTCCTTTTTGAACTCATTTGGTTCCTCCTCTTTTCCTTCCAGTTGATGACATTGTATTATGTATGCTGATGCCCCTTTTCGAATGAGTTTTTCCATATGCTGAGATGAAACTACTTGTGTGTTTGGTGGATGAAAACCATACAGCTTAAAATTTTTCCCTTGCCACTTAAACTTGATGAAATGTTTTTGATGATTGGCAGAATATGTTCCCAATGTTTGTAACCATTGGACTTCCAAAACGATGTCTACTCCTCCCAACGGTAAGGTGTAGAGTTCCGATTCCAGTTCGAAGTCTTGTATTTGAAGTCTCACCTTGTGGCACTTCCCAACTTTTTCGATCTTCTTGCCATCTGCAACCATCACCTTCATGTCTGGAACTAGATGTACGAACAACTTGAGTTTTCGTGCCACTCTTATATCAAGAAAGTTGTGAGTGCTTCCAGTGTCTACTAGCACTGTAACATTCTCATTTTTTATATGCCCTTTTAACTTGAGAGTATGTGGTTGAATAATGCCTGTCATGGCTGCTAGGGAGATTTTGGGGGTCTCGTTGTTCCCGGCTGCCATATTTGCGGTTTCCTCCTCTTCATCTTCTGGCTCTTATTCTTCTTCTTCTTCTTCTGATTCACTATTCTCCTTTGCTTCGCAAGTATATAATTTCTTTGAGCTGTCCTCGGGGTGACACCTATGTTTAGGATTCCATTTGTCTCCACATCGTCGACATTTTCCTTCCCTCATACATTGATTCTCGAGGCTCTTCCTATCGTCCCTTCTAGGAGGAGGGATTTATTTGTTTGTATCATCCTCTGGAGTCGACTGGATGTTTCTTTGTGAGTATGACTTCCCTTTATTTGATTGGAAACTGTCAAATTTGGCCTCGGCTGCTTTTGCTTTTCGTCTTGCTTCCTCGACATTCGTTATGTCATGCATTTTTAACTCTTTTTGTATATATGGTTTTAGTCCTCCCAAGTAGGTTTCCAACCGTTGTTTGTCGGATAGCCCAAATACTCTGGTAGCGAGGGATTCCCATTGATGCGTGAATTCTGCAGTGGTTATATCCGTTCACTCAGTTAATAGTCGAATCCGACTCTCATATTGGATAATAAGTAAGAATAACATATTAGATGATAGGATAAAAGATACAATAAGCTCTCCTTTATAGGGCTTGAGCAGGAATAGTGAAGGGTTACACCCTTTCACTTAGTAACCTAATAATCTATTAATTTATATATAATAATATTAATTAAATATTCATAGCATTGCCTTTCCCTTAGGAAAGCTTTGTCCTCAAATCTTGAGTATTTTCCTAATGTCGTCTTTTATTCTGGCTCTATGTCGCACTGATGACATGAGAGGTGCGATTTTGATTACGACCATTGCTTCCTTTTGTTTCTTTTGTTTCAGAATCTGTATTAAATCTATATTTGGTGAAGTTTTGTTTATGTTTTTACTGCTTGCTTGGTTGTTACTTTTAACTATTTTTGTTCTTGATTGAACAGACTTGATCAACTTTCCCATAATAACTATTTTCATGTTGTTATTCCGATTAACCTTATAGTTGTTCTTATTGATGTTCTTAATAGCGGTCCTTATGATGACATCTTCTCTTCGTGTGTTTATGTATGTGACATTCTTGTTGATGTATTGATCTTCATTACTGCCCTTTTCTTTAGTCTTTATCAAAAATTCTTTTGTATTTTCTTCCTTTGTACATACAGCTTCCTTCAGATACTTGACTGCATAATTGGCTTGCTTCTTGCTACAATTTTGATCAAGATCCATACTCTCTTCTTGGTTGACATAATAGTTTTTTGTATCTTCCTCCTTATCAAATATTTCGTTATTGGTTTCTTCATTAATAGGATGTGTGGTATATTTGTCTTGCATATTATCTTGATCAATTCCATTACTTTCATCATGGTTGACATAATGGTCTACTACATCTTCTTCTTTTACCTCAGTTTTAGTGGCTTCTTCTACGGAATTTTCACATACATCTTCATTTTCTGTAAGTGTTAATTTGTTAATAGAATTTTTTATTTCAATTATATACTTATTGATTTGTTCAAAAAGCTTGATCAATTCTTCATTGAATGACACCATAGGTCTTGTAGAGGGAGCTATATTTTTTTTTGTTTGCTTTCCCAACCTTGTACAATAACTTTTTAATAATATTAACAATAATATTATTATTAATTTTTTTATATATAAATTTTAATTTTTATTGTAAGTTTAAACTATAATGATAATAATAAAATTAATAAATTTTTATTATTATATTATGTTTTTTTGAATTAGGGTTTTCTAAGTTGGTGGAGGAAGGGAGCGGAGGATGAGGGGAACTGTTTGAATGGTGTAGTACGCAGAAGGTGGGTGGTTGAATCGTGGAGTGCTCAGGGTGGAGGGAGGGGGAGAGTGTGGCGTTGGGAGGGCGTTTGTGAAGTTGTGAAGGGACTGTGGGATGGAGCGTGACGCAGGATGTGGCAGGAGGGAAGAGGAATAGCGGTAGCCGGAGATGAGGGGTGGCGGAAGAATGCAGCTTGGTGAATGTGGGCGGAGTTATAAAGCGTGAAGGGAATGTGAGGGAAAGAATTGCGTGGTGCATAGGTGGGAGTGTATGCGGGCAAGGTATAGGGTGAAGGAAGAGTGCTAGGCGGAGGATCGTGTGGGAGGCTCGGAGTTGGAGGTTGGGTGTATGGGAAATGACTGTGCATGAATGGAAATGCAGGTGTGGATAATAGCGCGGGAGAGTGTGGTTGCATGGGTTTAAATGAGCGTGGAGCGGTGGTTTGGGAAATGGAGATGTCGTGAAAAAGGGAATGGGAATGGAAATGTGGAGAATGTGAAGAGGGAGGAATGGAAAGGAGTGGGGGGAGCGCGGAAAGGAGTGAGGAGTGATAGGTGGTGAAGTGGAGCAGCGGAATAATGTTGATATGAGCTGAAACCGAGCTCAAAGGTGAACGTAGCCGAATCCGAATCCGAGGAGTTGATGAGCCGAGTCCAAGCTTAGAGTGCAGGAGCGAACCCACTCTGATTGTGAGCTGAATCCAAGCTCAGATGGAGGAGCGTTCCGCTCTGATACCAAATGAAGCAAATAATTATTCGCTTCACACAAATAACTTCACCAGAAGATCTGGTATATACGATAAGCCATAAATATGGAGTAAAATAGATAATATATTTGATAATGGATAATAGGTTACAATAATGGCCCTGCCTTAAATATAGCTTGGACATTTTGATGTTGAGGAGACACCTCCTTTCATAACCTATCTTTAGTTAACCTAACTATTAATTATTTAACTATTATCTTATTTTATATTTGCAGCATTGCCACTCTCTTAGAAAGGCTTTGTCCTCAAATCCTTATAATTTTGTCGCATTGTTCTTTGCGTGTCGTGGCCGCCGAAACATGTCGATACGAACTGCTAAGTGTAGAGCATAAATTCCGATATGTGGATGGGTCAATCCATCCCAAATTGATTTGTTGCTGTCTGCTGGGATTCCCTACTGATCTGTCGTCATGAGCTTTGATCACATTAGTACCATTATCTTTCGACATTTCCCACTTTTCAAAATATCGGTTTGTATGGTTGGGGTGTCGATAGGGAATTTTTACAATGTCATTTTCTTTTATGAGTGTCGTATTTTGAGTATTGATTTGAGTTGGAAGTTGTATTTTCATCCCTTGAGGTTTTAAGGTTTCGTTCTGTATCTTTTTCGACCTGTTTTCTAACTGTATGTTTTCATTTTGAAACTTCTTAATCACTTCTACTTGTGATTTTCTGTCATTTTCAGACTTCTTAAGTTGTTCCTTAAGATCTTCGTTATGACTTATGATACAGCTATTTTCTTTCTGCTTGTCTAGAATTTTTCCTTCAATGTTTTCCGTAGAATGTTCCGTCTTTCGACTATTTTTCAACTTCTTAATTTTTGTAACTAGGGTCTTGTTATGATTTCTTAATCTGAAAATTTCTTCGGAATTGTTGGATAGTACTTTATTACTCTTTGCGATCTCTGACTTATGTGTTTTTTTAGAGTCGTCATTTTGTTGTTGAAGAACTTTTATCTGTTGTCGAGATTGGCCGACCTCTGATTCTTGGCTCTCTAATTTATGTCGTATTTGCGTTAGTTCTTCATCTTTGTCGCTAACGATTTTGTTCAAGAGTATTATTTCTACTTCATAATCATTTCTTTCTTTCTTTATATCTTGATTTTTCAACCTCTGATTGAAATCACTCTCCTCTTTTAATTCCTTGATTTGTGCACATAATTTTTCTATGTGATTTTCCTGGTTGGACATTGTTTGTTCATTGAACCGTTCTTGTATCTTATGTAGTTCAATCCTTACTTTTGATTGTGTATTAATGTCTCGTAATTCTCCATTGTCTTTTTGATAGGGCTTTAACTTGGCTTCTAATTTATCTATTTGTAGTCGTAACCTAGCTTCCATGGTCTTGACTTCTTTGGTGATATATGGTCTTTCTTTGATTTCTTCGGCGATAGATAGTCTTCGATTTTTTCAATGATAGAGGGTCTTTGACTTTTTTCGATTTGGTCTTCGACTTCTTTTTACCAACGAGTCTTCCTTTGACTTGAATTTCTAACGATAATTTGCCTTCTTCGATTTCTCTTCTTGCTTTTGATAACAGGTGGACACCAAAAAGGTATAATAATTCCCAAATATGTCTCTCTTGGAAAGAACTTTTTCGACCTTTTTTTTTTAATTAGGTCAAATGACCCTTTTTTTTCCAAAAAAAATATTATTATTTTAGTAAAATAATAATAATAATAATAATTTTTTTATTTGGACTCTTTTTTTTATTTTTATTTTCCAAGAGTAATTATTATTTTAATAAAATAATAATAATTATATATATATATTTTTATAATAATAATTATTAATTAATTAATTAATAATATTATTATATTAATCTTGTATAAACTATATGTATATAGTTTAACATATAGTTTTTCTTTTCAAAAAATAAAAAATCTAAACAATTATAATAATATTGTTATTATATTGTTTAATATTTTTTTTTTAATTTTAGGGTTTCGATGGATGGCGGGAGCGAGGGGATCCAAGGAGGGTGTGATGGAAGGAATGGAGCAGGCGTAGCGGTGGTGGGAGAAGGGGCGGTGGTTGGAGAAATAACACGGTTGAATGGATTGGAGTGGAGGTGGGATGCAACAGAGATGCGGTGGAAGGGATTCGAAGGAGGAGGAGGGTGTGATATGCAAGCGCGGGGGTAACGTGGGTGTTTTGGTGGAGGTGGACGATGTGTGTAGAGGGTGCTATGAATATTTAATTAATATTATTATTTATAAATTAATAGATTATTAGGTTACTAAGTGAAAGGGTATAACCCTTCACTATTCTTGCTCAAGCCCTATAAAAGCGAGCTTATTGTATCTTTTATCGTATCATCTAATATATTATTCTTACTTATTATCCAATATGAGAGTCGGATTCGACTATTAACTGAGTGAACGGATACATTCACTTCATTTGGTATCAGAGAAGCTCTTTCCTCGAGCCTCATTGATCCCAGGCTGGTAGCCATCCTCTTAGAATTTCTGAACTACTTGGTCTTTGACCAGATATCGGGCTCTTGGTCCTCTTCTTCACATTCCCTCCATTTGCAACTCCTCCATCGCCCCTCTCCCCATTCACTCCTCCCACAACCAACTCCACGCTCACTCTCCTTCTCCGCCTTTGGGGCGCCCTCGTTCACCATCCTCCCTCGCCACTCCTTCATTGCTGGCATCTCCCCTGCGACCCCCCATCTGCTACAATCCCCTCCTGCAATCTCCATGAATTCTGCACTCTCCTTCCATCGTTCGCCTCTCCCAAACGGCTCCATATTCCCATTGCGCTTTACTCCCACTTCCCGCGCCCTACTCCCTCCGTCCTCTGCCACCGCCGCCTTCTCCATCTTCCCGTGCTCCCAACCCCGCACTACTGCTCCCCCTGTGCCAGTATCCCCTGCACTCTTCACTCTCGCTATCCCTCACCTCCGCCCAACATCCCCTTCCTTCACTTCCGCGCTCGTCACTCCTCCCTCTCGTCTGTCCTCCCTCCAGCGCCTCCAGCTCCTCCGCTCTTTCTCTCCACTCCCGCCACCCCTCTCCCTGCACAACTGCGCCCTCCATTTCATAAACCCAGTCCCACATCCCTTGCTTCCATAGCCTCCACGACTCCCGCTACTCCTCCCAGCCATGCCCTCTGCTATGAATATTTAATTTATATTATTAATTTATAAATAATAATATTAATTAAATATTCATAGCAAATTCTTCGACGCTTCCCCTTTGTTGTAATCTGGTAAGTTTTGAGAAGAATTCATCTTCCGTGATTCCTTGAAACCTTTTTAAGAAATCATTCTTAAATAAGTTCCAAGTGTATGCGAAGTTGTCTCCCTTCCACCACATATACCAGTTGTAGGCATATCCTTCAAGGTGCATTGAAGCATACTTGACTTTTTCTTCGTCCATTGTAATGTTATATATGTCGAAATACTCTTCTGCTTTATTCAACCAAGCGACGCATTGGTCTTCTCCTCCGTTATATTTTGTCATTTCTATTTTTGCTCTCGACGGGTACATTACGAATGGTTGGTATTGAGTACCTTTCGTCCTGTTGCGTTCTGGTGACTCAGAATTGGAAGATGGGGTAGCCGACATATTAGAGCCATGTTGTTTATGATGTTTTTCCTTATCATCCATTTTTTGTAATATCGCCTGGATACCTTTCTGGCTCTTAGTTACTTTTTGGTCTAACATTTTTTGTTCCTTGCTCATAATGTCGAACTTGTCATCTATTTTCTGCTCCATTACCTGAATGATTTCATCCTTAATTTCTTTCTTAAGCGCTTCCTGGCTCTTGTTGATCATTTCCTTGAAAGGTTGGAAATCCTTCTCTATTTTCGCAATTTGAGATTTTAACTCCGTCGTCATGCTTCTTAAGTGTGGTGGTGAATAATTTGACCCAATTTTGTCTTATGGGATAGTGAGAACAATTCAAAGGTCTTTGGAAAAATGGTGATTAATAATAATTATTATAGCAATAATAATTACTATAATAAAATAATAAATATTATATTTAAATATTTATTATAGAGTGGAAATTTTTAATAAAACTAAAATATTATATAATAATATTATATTATTATAATAATATTTGTTTTATTAATTTTGGTGTGTTTTTTTTTTGTAGGGCATACATGGGCATGGAAGCGCGGAGGGAAGATGGCGGGGAGAGAGAGTAGCAGTGGGGGATGTGGCAGAAGGGAGGAGTGGTTGCGGAATGGTGACGGCGTTGGAATGGAGGAGTCAACAGGCAGGGGGTGACGGAGTAGGCTGAGTGGTGGAGCAGGCGGCTGCGTGAGGGCGGGAAGGAAGGGAGGTGCTGGTGGGGTGGACGATGGAAGGAGTTGGGGCGCTGGGAGGAGGATGGAGGATGGGAATGAGTGCATAGGTGGGGGTGACAGAGAGAGTGTGTGTGGAGAGAAGGTGGTAGTGGGGGATGTAGAATGGAATATGGCGTGGGGGTAGAGGGGAGTGCGGAGCATGGGGAAGGGCTGGGATGGGACGAGAGGAGGATTGGGGGAGGCGCTGGGAGTGAAGACCGTGGGAGAGCATGCAGGGAAGTGTGAGTGGCGAGCGAGGAGATGCAGGAGGGCGTGAAGAGATGAGGAGAGGTGAGTGTGGAATGTGGACGAGAGGAGAAGAGAGTGGGAGAGAATAAATGGAGTGAAATTGGAGGATGAGGTGAATGAGGTGAATGCCGTGAGTTGGAGCCTGAAAGCGTGAGAGAGAGGTGAGAGCCAAAGCTCTGATACCAAATGTAACAGGAAAACTAGGACACGAGATCCATATTGAATAAAAAGATATATTATTGAATTGATAAGATGCTTAACGCTTTACAAGAGCTCGCCTTTTATAAGGTTTGAGCATTCTTAAGAAGGGTTATGTCCCTTCAATTAAACTAATTAATAATTTACTGATTAATTTAATACAATATTTAATATTCATAGCAGATTGTCTCATGATCCCAATAGTCTCCTTGTTTATGCCTCGGTTGTGCAGGTGCTGGAATGGTGTCCAAGGCAAACAACAGGGGATGAAAACCTAGCCAAAGGCTTCAGATAATCCTACGCAAGTATTATCCTATCCTCAAGTTGTTTGGTGTGGTTAACACCCATTGATATTCGACCTCCACTGGCACTCTTTGAGTCGGTGAGTTTTGATCCAAAAGGATCAGTCTTGCTATGAAGGAAAACAAGATATTGTATGTCTACAAAACAACAGATCTACCTAGAAGGAATTCTAAGCCAAGTTAGAACTATTCTAAGAAGGTGGCTTGTGTATGTGCAGGTCAACTTGATGTAGAAATAGATAAGTGCATTTATCAACTTAACAGAAATGTTAAAAGGTCAATTACTTATCTTCCCAAGTTACTATTAATTAATTAAAATTAATCAACAATAGATTGAGAGTTATATGCATTCAAGATCAACCGGTAACTGATATGTTAATTGAAAAATTAACATCAATTAAACTTTACTGTGAAACCATTTGCAGAAATAAATAATGTTTTAATTAAATAAACTCTTTTAAAACATTATGAACACACAGATCATTAGCAAAGATAAACCATAACTATAGATCACCGTGTTTAATAAATTGCAAAAGATTTGACAGCATTGATAAGCAATCTAGAGTTAAAATCAACATTCATCAAAGAAACTTGATCAATAGACAAAAAAAGATCCGAAAATAACTTTATTGTATGATTGAAAGTCTGTAAGAAATTACAAGCTTAACATCAAACATAGTGTCTCCAGTCTTTTCTGCTGATTTTTCCTCCTTGGCAGTAGCGTCTCCTATTCTTATCTTCAAACAATTGAAAGTCAGAAAATTACAGAGCTCTGAAAGAGAAATCTTTTCCAGCTCTGTCGAGTGCTTCCCCCTCTCTCAAATCATAGAAGGTAGGTATTTATACAAAACAAATGACCTGAGAAGATAATATCAGTTTCTTGAATTATTGAGCTATCTAGCTGAGTTGTTCCATTTAACAAATCCGTCCATGAGAAAAATATGGGAAATTCCGTTTTGGGAAACTAATTGGATCTCCCAAATGAAGAACTTTATGTGGATTCTACTATTTAGCAAACTAATTGGGCATATTATGCACAAAATCCATGTCCCGGATTTTCTAGATTCGTCTTCATCACTTTAGAAATCATGTCCAAAGATTACTGATTTCCACTTGACATGTTTTAATCAATCCAAATTCGAGATGTAATTCTTCAATTTGATTCCTCCAAATCCAAATCCACACCTGTACAATTCAAAATAGAAATTAAAATATCATTCCAAATCTAATAAAAGAAACCTAAAACAAATAACAATTCATTTACAAATAAAAATAATGAAAATAAACAAATATTATGCAAATCTGAAATTGGCTGTTTAGGTAGATTTTAATGGTGTTTAAGCTATTCAAATGGAAAAAATAATTTTCCCAAATCATTCATCATCCTTTCAGCTTTCCAACGAGCTATCTCGGGCTTGATTTGGATTCATAAATATCGAGATATTGCTCTTGGAAGTTAAGGCTCAACAACCCTTGATTTCTTTGTTTGGGTGAATTATGCCCATTGATTTAATAATTAAAGCCATTATTCATATTAATTATTTTTCCAAATGAATATAACCAAAACAAAAATCCAAAAACAATATTCCCAACAAAATCCGAAATAAAATACGGGAAAAAAATTTTGAATTTGAAAAAATTCATTTAAACAAATCAAAATCGAGAAAAACCAAAAATTAAAACCAAATTAAAATCCTAAGTAAAAAAAATGAAATTACAAAAAATTAGAAATTTAATTAAAATATAACCTAAGATAAACTTAGAGTCCGGAAAAATGTGGGAATGGAAATGCAAAAAAGTGATTTCCACGCATTCCGCATTGCAGATTGCGGGAATGTAAAAAATCTAAAAAATAAAACCAAAGTTTCCACATCCCACAATTCCGCAATTGGGGGTTGCGGGAATATTAAATTTGAAATAAGAAAAACCCTACCTTCTGCAATGCGCCTTCCTCATTTGCGGATTGCGGAAATATAAAAATTTAACAACAAAAAACAATGTTTCTGCAACCCAACCCACAATTGCGGATTGCAGAAAGGTTGAAATTTTACCAAAAATACAATTTCCGCAATTGACAAAAATGCATAAAAATGATAGAAAACTTGGAAAAAATGCAAATTTTTTAAATATTGAATGAAGTAAGGAAATAACAATGGATAAAAGATTAAGAAAAATCTAGAAATATTTACGAAGAAAATCCAATATCTGAAAACATTAAACCTAGAAGTAAAAATAAAAATCATTTACAAGTTAATTCTTAAGAAAATAAATGTTGGAAACAGGTTACTTATATAGGAAAATAATCATTCCTATAATATAGGAGAAATAATGAATTCCATAAATAGGTTTCTAACATAATCATTTTCCAAGAATAGAAAACCAATAAAAGAATAATAATATTTTATTTTACACAATAATAAATGAAAATCCTTTTAAATTGCAAAATGGAAAAATAGAAGTTATATTTTCAAAATCAAATTAACTTATTGAAAATAAAAGATTTATCCATGATCAAACTAATTCCATATTCGTGAATGTTGAATTTTAATCCAAGTAATTTTCAAATAATCATAAAACCAAATCTCATAGAAATTAGGGAAATTAGAACCTAAACAAACTAAAATATGTGTTCTTTTAATTTTCATAACATCAAATTGTGTATAAATTTAATATATGGATTTAATAAAATACACAAATTAAGTTAATGAAAGTCAAAGCATGATCATGAATATTTAAAAGATTTTAATAAGTTTAAACTAAACATTAAAAATGTTAAACTAATATAAACTAACAAACCCAAAGACTAAGATTATTTACAATATTTAATTATGATTCTAGGCATGTAAAAGTGAGAATAAAACCCAATCAATGTCAAATATCAAACTAATGCAATATCTAAAATCATGAGAGAAGAAACCATAAGATCAATCAAAATCCCAAAACGAAGCTAATAACCAGCCATCATCTCAAATAATTGCAGTGAAGACCAAATCCAGGTGGGGAATGTAAAAGACAACATGGTAAATTAACCACCGAGATTATGGAACCAACTCAAATGGGTAAACAAAAAAAAGTAAAAACAATCCAAATAATTATTCAAATCACGCAGTGTAATCTCATCCGTAGGATCAAGACAAATCAACGGTTAAGATTAAACAGGAGGAAGTTTTATTCTTGCAAATATGTACATTCATCCCGTAATCTGCAATCCGCGATTGCGGGTTGCGGGATGCAGGATCGCAACTCTAAACATTATCAAACAATAAGTTCCCGTAATCCGCAATCCGCAATTGCGGGTTGCGGGTTCGCAAAGTGCAAAGGAACAAATTTTAAGGGAAAATTAATTCTTTCCGCAACTCACAAAAACACACAAACAATGAATGAAATCTCAAAGAGAAATTTATTAACTAAATCAAATCATGACAAGGACATCAAAGCATGAAAAGTAGGATGAAAAACCTCAAAATGACTAAGGAATTTAATCATTACCTTTGCATATAAAATTGGGGGCTCCCATGTTTGATTAAAAACATGGGATTTGTTATACCTACAACAAATGGTGACACGCTGGGACGAAGCAGTTATCTCTGCCTTGAAAAGATAGGAGTTGTACATGTATAAGGAGATGAAATATGAGGCTCTTAATAAGAATAAATCTTTCCCTAAAACATGTGCACCACATTAACAAGTCAACCTTTTAAAGATCTACTCAGCTGCAATTGATTTTAATGATATCCTTCTAACTATCGGTTGGAATGCAAAGAAAAATACTAATTGATTAGACTTCCAATGAAATATGTTCTTCATTGAAACATGCTCTAAACGAGCAATTTGTGATGACAAGAAGATGTTATCTTAATCTTTTACCTCTAATACCACAGGCATGGCCCTGCTTCCAGAAAGTGTCTATAGCCTCGACATAGTTACCTTTTAACCCAATAAGTTGCATTTATCCCATCCACTAGTTAAATATACAAAGCTTATCAATCCTTGTTAAAGATTTGCATTCTTGGAAAGAAACTGGAAACCACTGTCCTGACTTGGTGATCAGGTTGTGATAGTGTCATTCACACCAACTTATAGATAATTAGCAGTCTGGCTCGTGATGAGACCCCCCATCTTGCAACCATTTTTATGGCTACAAGTCAGTATCCTAGCTTGGTGACCAGATATTGATAAAGTCATTTCATAAGAAGGCATGCCCATGAACAGGTCGGATTGTAATAAGACCTCATGTTTCCCAACTCACTCCCAGAGATGGTAAAGAAAATGATTGGGCTATGTTTAATGTTAATCTCATAAGAGATTACTTAATGGATGGAAAACGACTATACTCCTTAAGAGAGCGGGATGGCGTTAAGAGATTTGAGATGATAACAATGCAAGCCCCACTCATTTGATCCTAAAGAAGGATCCAATTAGAACATAATTGCAGAATCTAGTTAAAAATAACTTTGTGTATTGATTTGTGATAATTAAAAGGAGAAAGATAATCAATGCAGCTAGGTTTATGTATTAAGGTAAAACTTGGAAAGTGTTCCACCACAGGAAAATGAATAGTCTCTTCTTGAAAATCACCTTAAAAATATTCCGTCACGTACAAAACTTCAAAAGATGTAAGCTTGGAATGATTAACTTGCCACATAGTATCATTAACTAAAAATCAACAATCCCCTATCAATAAATTTTTTTGTTTTATTTTTGCAAAGGTTTGATAAATAAAACATGATTCAAAATAAAGAATGGTAGAATAATTGGAATCAAATTTTTCGATAACTAAGATTTCAACCTTTCATCCGAATGTAAATTATTATCAAGCTAAGAAAAACCAAGCTTAATCAAACAAATTGAAAATGAAATGAAAAGTGATATAATCAAAATAAAACTAAAGCAAACGAGGCTGACTAACAAATCATGTGGAAGAATATGTGTTTAAATTTTTGTAGTAGAAAAGAATCTTTGATTGATAGTACTATTCACCACATGAGATATTGAGCCAATTGAAGTCTTTTATTTAGAAAATTAAAATGTAAAATAATTGCAAAAATAGGCCTTAACAAATTGCCTTATGCAAAAAATAAAGATTTGTTTGTCGTGTTTGTAGAATCGAAGGAATTTGTTATTGTAAAGAGAATAACTATATCAATTCATATATGAAAATGTATTGAACTTGTAAATTGAATTTATTATAATAAAACTCTTAAAATAAATTTATTCTCCTTCAGTTGAAGAATTACGATCAACATTGTTGCTTCGCATAAAGTTGTTTAGAACAATAAGGCCTCCTTTATTAAAATTTATGTTAAAAAAGAAACTAGACTAAATTATGTTCAATTTGTAACAACAAAATATGTAAAAACCCCCTTTTCAAGTGCATATCCAGGACAGATCAAAATTTGTGAGTAATGAAGATGTTCTAATTTTAATTAGTTTGTCTCCTTTCAAAATATCCTTGCTCTTAAAAATTGAAAAGGAATTAATTTAAAACATTTCATGACATGATTATTATGATTTACAACTAAAGACATAATTCAATCATGAATGCCTTGAAAAAATAATGAGCGAGAGCATAAATAATAGAAAGAAAAAATGATAAAAATACTTCCCTGAATGCATCTGAAGAAGCGTTGTTTCCAACTTTGACTTGGCTTGTTGTCGCAAATATTTCATTAAAAAAAACCAAAAGAGTAATCTAGTTACTAAATAAATGAACAAAACTAATCTATTATACACTTACTCCTACACTATTCTAAAAGTAAACAAAAATTAAGTATAATCGAATTTCCAATGGAGCCAATCAAATAACTTTAAACCTGCAAGAAAAAACAAGTGCTGCATGAGCAATAAAAACCTTAAAAATGGAGATCCAAAAATTGGAAAAACTAAACTAAGCTTCTTATTTACAAAGAAATGAAAATGACATAGAAAACGGTTCAAAAATGATTTTTCCAACCATAAATAAATTGAATCATAAAAAGTGGATTGGAAATTATTAATATCATGATTCAAAATGATTTCATCAAAATGGAGAGTGGAGAATATTTTCTTTAGCAATATATCATCGTTATTGTATTGAAAGAAAATACCGGAATTTGAATCTTGTGAATGATCAACTTCGTGTTCTTGATATTCATTCTTGTCAAGTGCATCAGATTTATTTGATTTCAAAGCATTTGATCGAAATGACTTTTCATTTAAAATTTGATTTATATAAAAAGTATATTTGGAACAAATATTTTGAAATTCAATCTCAATTTCAGCCAACTCATCCTCTAAAGACTTATGATTCTTATTTTGTTCATAACAATTAGAATTGAAGGACGAAGAAAAAGAATTTTCAGCTTTCGTAAAATGAGTAGAATCAACATGTTCTTCAAAATTTGAAGTGTAATTAACATCTTCAAAAATTTCTATTCTAAGATCCATCGTTTGACTAAATGAAGAATAATGAATATCACTAATAAAAGACGGACTTTTAAAATCATTAGAAATAGATGAAAAATCCTCTTCATAATTCTCGAAATATTCATTTTCATTGATAGTTGGGTCATTATGATCAAATTGAGAAAAAAACAAATGTTCAAAATTTGATTGAACAAATTGTTCATTACATAGATTGGAAGTATTAGGATTAAGATTTTCTTCAACAGTTTCAGATTGAGATTCCAAACAATGAAGGGAAAATGTGCAACATTCATCGTACTCACATCCATTTGAAAGAGAAAAAGTAGGATCATAATTTGCAACTAATTTTCCTTTGTGTCTGAGGAAGATTGGATTTTAGATGCAAAAACTATTTGTTTCAAATCATGTAAAGCTTTTTGAATATTTATTTCATTTTTAATGGACATGACTTCATTGTACAAATCATTAATTTGTGTGTTTAATTGAACAATTTGTGAAGCATTTAGTTCTTCTTCAACAGTTTCAACATCATATGAAACAAAAGGAGAAAAACAGTTTAAAGGATACCTTTTCAAGTCTTTTTCAAGCTCTTGAGCCTCTTTGCATGCATTATTGAAATCTGTTATTCCTTCACGCAAAATAAACATTGCCATAGTCTTGGGAAGATATCTAACATACCACCAAAAAGTGAGTTGTACTAAAGTCATATGTTTTTCGTGTAAGCTATAATACACTTATCGAAAACGCGTATTAAAATCCTGAATTGATTCCCCTTCATGTACCTGCATTTGAATCAGATTTTGATAAATTTCCATTATATCATAATCTTCAAAAGAATCTCTAAAAACATTCTTAAATTCTAACCAGCTAGAAATTGAATTCAAAGGTAAAAAATAAAACCAAAGAGAAGCCTTACCTTTGAAGGTAAATGGAAATAATCTGCAAGCAATATCTTCATGTATGACATTAAATAAACGCAAAATAGATTCATACCTTCTAATATGCTCGGTAACATAAACATTACCTTCGCCATCAAACTTCGGCAAGATCTTAACTTCCTTTTTAGGGAGATCATGTAAAGGCCCTTGTAGGCTTAACGAAGTATCACACTCCCATGCAGGGATTTGGGAAAGAGCCATGAAAACAGAATAAATACAAGTTATCTCTTGTTATGGGCAATGTGCCAGTTCATGCCCTCCTTCTTGCGCCATTTGTTGATGCCTCGGTTGTGGAGGTGCTAGACTGGTGTCCAAGGCAAACAACACGGGATGAAAACCCAGCCAAAGGCCTCAGATAATACTACGCAAGTATTATCCTATCCTCGAGTTGTTTGGTGTGGTTAACACCCATGGATATTCGACCTCCGTTGTCACTCTTTGAGTCGGTGAGTTTTGATCCAAAAGGATCATTCTTCCTATGAAGGAAAACAAGATATTGTACATGTCTACAAAACAACAGATCTACCTAGAAGGAAATCTAAGCCAAGTTAGAACTATTCTAAGAAGGTGGCTTGTGTATGTGCAGGTCAACTTGATGTAGAAATAGATAAGTGCATTTATCAACTTAACATAAATGTTAAAAGGTCAATTACTTATCTGCCCAAGTTACTATTAATCAATTAAAATTAATCAACAACAGATTGAGAGTTACATGCATTCAAGATCAATCTGTAACTGATATGTTAATTGAAAAATTAACATCAATTAAACTTTACTGTGAAACCCTTTGCAGAAATAAATAATGTTTTAATTATATAAACTCTTTCAAAACATTATGAACACACAGATAATTAGCAAAGATAAACCATAACTATAGATCACCGTGTTTAATAAATTGCAAAAGATTTGACAACATTGATAAACAATCTAGAGTTAAAATCAACATTCATCAAAGAAACTTGATCAATAGACAAAAGAAGATCCGAAAACAAATTTACTGTATAATTGAAAGTCTGTAAGAAATTACAAGCTTAGCATCAAACATAGTGTCTCCAGTCTCTTCTGTTGATTTTTCCTCCTTGGCAGCAACGTCTCCTATAATCTATCTTCAAACAATTGAAAGTTAGAAAATTACAGAGCTCTGAAAGAGAAATATTTTCTAGCTCTGTCGAGCGCTTCCCCCTCTCTCAAATCATAGAAGGTAGGTATTTATACAAAACAAATGACAGGAGAAGATAAGATCATTTTCCTGAATTATTGAGCTAACTAGCTGAGTTGTTCGATTTAACAAATCCGTCCATGAGAAAAATTTGGGAAATTCTGTTTTGGAAAACCAGTTGGATCTCCCAAATGAAGAACGTTCTGCGGGTTCTTCTCATAAGAAAAACTAATTGGGCATATTTTGCACAAAACCCATGTCCCGGATTTTCCAGATTCGTCTTCATCACTCCAAAAATTGCATCCAAAGATCACTTCTTTCCACTTGACACATTTTAATCAATTCAAATTCAGGATGCAATTCTTCAATTTGATTCCTCCAAATCCAAATTCACACCTGTACAATTCAAAATATAAATTAAAATATCATTCCAAATCTAATAAAAGAAACCTAAAACAAATAACAATTCATTTACAAATAAAAAATAATGAAAATAAACAAATCTTATGCAAATCCGAAATTGACTATTCAGGCAGAGTTTCAGGGTGTTTAAGCTATTCAAATGAAAAAAATAATATTCCCAAATCATTCCTCATCATTCCAGCTTTCCAATGAGCTATCTCAGGCTTGATTTGGATTCATAAATCTCGAGATATTGCTCTTGGAAATTAAGGCTCAACAACCGTTGATTTCTTTGTTTGGGTGAATTATGCCCATTGATTTAATAACTAAATCCATTATTCATATTAATTATTTTTCCAAATGAATATAACCAAAACAAAAATCCAAAAACAATATTCCCAACAAAATCGGAAATGAAATGCCGAAGGAAATTTTGAATTTGAAAAAATTCATTTAAACAAATCAAAATCGTGAAAAACAAAAAATTAAAACCAAATTAAAATCCTAAGTAAAAAAAATGAAAACACAAAAAATTACGAACCCGAAATTTAATTAAAATATAACCTAAGATAAACTTAGGGTCGAGAAAAATGCATGAATGGAAATGCAAAAAAGTGATTTCCGCAAACCACATTCCCCATTGCGGGTTCCGGGAATGTCAAAAATCTAAAAAATAAAACCAAAGTTTCCGCATCCCGCAATTCCGCAATTGCGGGAATATTAAATTTGAAATAAAAAAACCCTACCTTCCGCAATCCGCATTCAGCATTTGCGTTGCTGAAATATAAAAATTTAACAACCAAAAACAATGTTTCCGCAACCCGCAATTGTGGATTGCGGATTGCAGAAAGGTTGAAATTTTACCAAAAATACAATTTCGGCAATTGACAAAAATGCATAAAAATGATCGAAAACTTGGAAAAAATGAAATTTTTTAATTAATTTTTTAAATATTGAATGAAGTAAGGAAATAACAATGGATAAAAGATTAAGAAAAATCTAGAAATATTTACGAAGAAAATTCAATATCTGAAAACCCTAAACCTAGAAGTAAAAATAAAAACCATTTACAATTTAATTCTTAAGAAAATAAATGTTGGAAACAAGTTACGAAAAGAATCACTCCTATAATATAGGAGAATTAATAAATTCCATAAATAGGTTTCTAACATAATCATTTTCCAAGAATAGAAAACCAAGAAAATAATAATAATATTTTATTTTGCACAATAATAAATGAAAATCCTTTTAAATTGCAAAATGGAAAAATATAAGTTACATTTTCAAAATCAAATTAGCTTATTGAAAATAAGTTTAAACTAAACATTAAAAATGTTAAACTAATATAAACAAACAAACCCAAAGACTAAGATTATTTACAATATTTAATTATGATTCTAGGCATGCAAAAGTGAGAATAAAACCCAATCGAGATCAAATATCAAACTAATGCAAGATCTAAAATCATGAGAGAAGAAACCATAAGATCAATCAAAATCCTAAAACGAAGCTAATAACCAGACATCATCTCGAATAATTGCAGTGAAGACCAAATCCAGGTGGGAAATGTGAAATACAACATGGTAAATTGACCACCGAGATTATGGAACCAACTCAAATGGGTAAAAAAAGAAGAAGTAAAAACAATCCAAATAATTATTCAAATCACATAGTGTAATCTCATTTGTAGGATCAAGACAAATCAACGGTTAAGATTAAACATGCAGAAGCAGAGTTACGGAAGTTTTATTCTTGCAAATATGTACATTCGTCCTGCAATCCGCAATCTACGATTGCGGGTTGGGGGACGCCGGATCACAACTCTAAACATTATCAAACAAGAAGTTCTTGAAATCCGCAATTGTGGGTTCGCAAAGCGCAAAACTAATTTAAAATGTGTTCCCGCATGGTGGAATATTTAAGTCTTCCTACCATGTCATTTATTTACGTTAGATGCATTAATTAATCTTTTATGGTTAATTCTATGTAAAAGACTAGGAAATTGCCTTGTGTGGGCCACGAGGCAACATGGGAGGATAAGAATACATGGAAGGTGTGAACCACAAGCCATCTAGGCCACTTGGTCACTTTCCTGACTGATTCTAGATAAGATTTAGAAAGAAAGGCGCATTTATGAGTTTTAGAGCTTTTTTACTACTTTTTCCCTATGGGAGAAAAGCTAGTCTACCTAGGAAACTGTTTTTTGCACCTAAGACTTTCCTTAATGATATTTCCATCCAAACTTCGTATTTGGCATTGTTTTCGTCCATACTTCACCTTCAGATCACAAATTAGGCAATTCGTGAGCTTTTGGGCTGATTTGGAAAGTTAACTTGCCACCTAGGAGGGATGGGCATTTTTAGCAAGTCTGATGGAGAGATGGTTCTTTTGGCATCTTTAGCCATTCAAATTACTGATGTAATGTTATTTAACAACATCCTATCACTTTCATATGGTTGGATGATGTATTTTTATCAGGAGAAGTTAATACAAAAATCTACTCTTGTGCATAATTTCTGTGTCTTTGACTAGTTGTGTGAGATTTTTCTTATGAGAGAGTATAATTTCTTGAATAGTTCTTGGATGTGAACTGATTTTCACACCGCAATCCGCATTACGAGTTGCGGAATGAACAAATTTTAAGGAAAAATTAACTCTTTCCGCAACTCACAAAAACACACAAACAATGAATAAAATCTCAAAGAGAAATTTATTAACTAAATCAAATCATGACAAGGACATCAAAGCATGAAAAGTAGGATGAAAAACCTCAAAATGACTAAAGAATTTAATCATTACCTTTGCATATAAAATTGGGGGCTCCCATGTTTTATTGAAAACATGGGATCTGTTGTACCTACAAGACTCTTATGATAGCCATTTTGGGCTCCTCCTTAGTGCCAATATTATACTTCTTTGCCTTGAGTGACTCTATGAACTCTAGCACAATGCTAGAAGATGGCTCATCCTGCACTATGCGATATTCTATAGTCTCATTGATCTGTATACTAGGTGGATCCTCGTTTTCATTAGAGTCCTTACTATTGAATTTCCAACAATAAATTGATTTATTCAGTCGTGCCAAGTCCTGGTGGTAAGCGTAGAATGTCCTCTGTGTCAGATCCTACTATTCTTCAAAGATAACTTGCTTAATTCGATAGAGAACCTTGTCCATGTTCAGATCTCTAGTATTGAACCGAAATGTGGCAGTAAATTTGGTAGACACCTTCTCCCAACTTATGTTTTTCCTTCTTCTTTCCTGTTGAACATAACAACTACGCGGTATGACATCCAATGTATGGTATAATCAGTGCACCCATTGGATGCATGATACACTCTTCATATCCCATCTCTTTTGACATAACTCAAGGTTCTCTATGGGGTTCTTAGTTCCCTTGAATCTGTTAAGAAGCTCCAAATCTTAAATAGGTTGGAACCTGTCCTTAATGCAGGTTTCCACAACTTCCCAGTTGGTCAGCTCCTATTTGTGCATCTTCCACCAACGCACAAGTGTTCCTTGGGTGAAAACATCCATTGCTTCTACTTGTTGGTCCTCCAGAACTTGGGCTTGCATTTGTTTGAGGAAATTATCTACTTTCTCTTTTCCATTGTACACTGGTGATTTTTACAGCTCTGATTCAATTCCGCGCACATACTTTGTAATGCGTGCACATCTCCTTGTGGACACCTCATATAACTGGTTTTTCCAATGATCCATCGCATCTTGCGAATCCGTGTCAAAAGAACGAACACTGCACCAACCGATCTATCTATCCGCAGTGGGGTTCATGTAATCTTCTCTTCTGGAAATAACATTGTATATATTCTCTATCTCCACAATACTGATGTCATCCTGAACTGGCTCTATATATCTGTCCCCTTTCGTGGCATCCAACAGAGCTACCATGTGTAGTTCTTCTGATTCAAAGGACATGCGTCTTTGCTTCAGGTTCAGAATAACATTATTGTCAAGTGCCTAGTCAATTCCCAACAAGGCTGGACATGGATTAGTATCCTCTAGTATCTCAATCACTTCAAACTCCGCTATTGTCTTCACACCATCAATATTTAATTCCACATTGGTCAACCTTCCAATGGGGAAGACCTTGTATTGATTAGCTAATCTGAGTTGAATGGGAGACCATGCCAACTTTGGCTTTCCCATCAACTCCTAGGTATTCTTAGGAAGAATGTTCACATCTACCCTCAAGTCGATCATCAAATCCCCCCAAATCAAGGGACAAAATGAACTCCTTTCTGGTTCTTCTTTTCTTTCCCACTCTACGTGCATTCCTTTTGGGAAGTGGCACATAAATAGGTTCTTCGGATTCATCATACATTAGTAACTTTGCAAGCATACTTGTTACTTTATTGACAGTGTGAGGATCATTCAATATATTTATACAACTTCACAGAAAGGTACCTACTGGATCTTCCTGGTGACTCTTGTACACATTCCTTTAGGATGGCCTTCTTTGCGCTGTATAGCTTCACATTGCGCAATGCACCTCAGTTCCTCATCATGCATGCTACACAGTAGTTCTTCCTCGTGCAACCTTCTTCTGTGATCCTCTTCTTTGTGTATTCTGCACAATTCATCTTCTCGGTGCAACCTATCTTGGCGTAGGTATTCTTCTTGTTGCGCAACTACCTCCATCGCTCTTTGCGCCTCTCTAAGGATTTGTAGCCGGTCCTTTGCTTGAAACTTAGGTGGGGGTTGTGTAACTTTCTTAACCTTTTGCTCATTGGTATTCTAACACTGCAATATCCAAGAAGATATTCGCCTGTCTGGGCACCTCCTTCAGTCACTATATTTACTTGCACCAAATATTTTCCATTGTTGCCTTTCCTTGGTTCAACGGTCACCATGTTACAACGACCTTTCTTGTCCTCCCATTTATTCAACAAGTCCGGGAAGTCCTTTGTTGCATGGTCTATGCTATGGCAATATGTGTGTAGAGCATGAGGCTTAGTACAAAATCTTTCCAAATCTTGCCAAGTGGCTTGGCTCTTCACAGTGAAAGAAAATTGCCTATCTTCCACCGCCATCATAGCCTCTTCCACGACCTAGGAACCCACCACACGTTGCTCCCTGCTTTCCTCCCAGATCAAGTGGTCTATTTTCTTCTACAACCTGAACCCGATAAACATCCACTGTATTGTACTTCATCAATTGCAGAGTGTGATAGTTGTTCATGTCATGGTCATGGCCAACATACTTGAAAAAATCGTAGAATACGATAGTTGTCCAAAATTTGAGTATATATAATTACTAGGTTCACCAATTAAAAATAGACTCATCTTCCAAAAGAAGCCAAACATATTACTAATGCATGCATAGTGCATTATTGCAAAGGAAAGCATTAAGTTTAATATATAATGATGGAAAACATGGCGTCACACACAATGCACATGGGTACATAAATTAATCATTAAATATTTAACTTTTAATAAAAGTAGTTTATCCATTAGTAGATAAGAGTGATTTATTAAACACACAATGCACATGGGTACATAAATTAATCATTAAATATTTAACTTTTAATAAAAGTAGTTTATCCATTAGTAGATAAGAGTGATTTATTAAGGTATTGATTTAGAATGAATCATTATATAATTTATTATTTATTTTGGTATTTTTGGGTAGAAAAGTAGTAGTATGATTTTGGTAATTGAAAATTTTAACGACCAATTTTAAATCAAAACTTACTTTGACTATGTGAACAAAGTTAAAGCCTTTCATTCAATTGATACATTTTCGAAATACAAATTTTTTTCATTCAATTGATACATTTTCGAAATACAAAATTAATCTAAAATTGTCTTAAAAAAATGTATTATTCTAGTACAATTAATTTAGAATTGTCCAAAATTGTTTTATTCAACATAAAGTGAATTATCACAGAAAGTGAATTATCCCACATCCTTAGATTAAGGTTCAATATCTCTTATCCCAATTTCAAATTTCACTAATTAAATGTAAACTCGATTTTCAAAATTTGAGCATATATAACTTGTACGTTCACTAACTATGCCATAGGTGTTTCACCAACGAGAAGCATAACTATCCACATCGGCTAGATTCCTTCCTCATTGAGCAAATGGAATGCTGCCACGTAGAGGGTGCCAATGAGCTACCGCCATCCCTGCCTCCTGTCCGCTGGGTTTTCTGGAATGTTTGCTCAACGTGGCTTGATTCACAAGCAACTCTCCTATCTCCTGTCAGGGCTTTTCAATGCACCACCCTTCCGCCCCTCATCTTCATCTGAAGCTATCCAGATCAAAGAGCAGGTGATTTCCAACCTTTCTGATCTTCTCACACAGGAGAAGAGGGCGAAGAGCCGAGGTGTCTCCTCGCGCTTCTACGCCCTTTTTTTTGCTGATTCCAAAGGCTAAGACTGCTAAGATTGTCAGAGGAAGACTTGATGGGATTGCAAAAATCCCAGGGACATCATATCTTCAGATATCGCTTGGAGGGAAATGGTGGAATGGACCCGCCTAGAGAAACATACTTTTTTGAGACAACGGATTGAAGCAAGGATTTCTACTTTATTGATGAGCAATGGTCTCATCCAATCCATGCACTTGAATCAGGTTGTCTACTTGTTGCAACCGAAAAACTGGATGGAACACGGAGTTTTGAGCGAACAGTAGTTTTGCTTCTTAGAGCAGGATCTAATGACCCGAGAGAGGGTGCATTTGGGGTTATCCTTAATCGGACTTTGCAGAGGTGTATCAGAGACACGGAGCCTACAAATCCAAATTTGGACACAATATTTGCAGATTGTCCACTGCATTTTGGTGGGATGCTTGAAGCAAGTATGTTCCTATTAACTATGGGGAAAAATGTTGTTACATATTTTGACGAAGTTATTCCTGGTTTGTGTTATGGGTGCCAGGAATAGTTTACAATTTGCAGTAGAACTTGTGAGAAACGAAGTGCTTCAACCCCAAAATTTCAGGTTCTTTCTTGGCTATGCAGGCTGGGAATTGGATCAGTTTAAGCAGGAGTTATCCTTGGATTACTGGTATGTGGCAGCCTGTAGTCCCAATCTCATCACTGCCGCATTTGCTTCACTGGTTTGTGGGAGGAAATTTTGCAGCTTATGGGAGGCCAATATGCTGAACTTAGTAGAAATCCAAAAGAAGACAGTCTATAATTTATGGTAGTGTTCATCCAATTAATATCTCTGGTTATGCACATTATTTGCATTGCATGGATCTATATAGACATTTCAATTTCTTGTAAATTTTAACACATTTTTTCTCTAATGAATTAAGAATGGGCTTGGAACACTTGCATCTAGTGCTTGTCTCATTCCAGATGGCATGCTTAAAGCTACACCAAAACGGTAAACGTCCATAGTATTTGAGCATTTATTTAGAATGTAATTTACAATTATTAGCCTTCTCGTTTTAGCCTCTGAGCATAGTGCTTATTTTCTGTATGATCGGATCATGCAAAATGATCATGCCTTATTTTATTGAAAAAATATGCATTGTTGAGCAAAGTACATTGCTTCACATTGATTTTGTGAGCATCTATTTTCTTATAAACTTCTTATATTGATATTGCATCCTAGCTAAATGCATGACAGACGAAAAAATGCAAATGGGAATTATATATCCATGAACATCCAGGTACTTTGATTTCTAATTTAAGAGTATTAGTTAAGTTTTGGGTTGCATTGAAAAAAAACACTTTCTTATGATTTAGTCCATTGTATGTGCTATTAATAAAATGTACAAGTAGCATCAACTAGCATCAACGATTCCCTAGCAGACTTGAGAGAAAGATGCAAAACGTGACTAGATCTATAAAGGCCATAGAGGGTTAAAAAATAAATGGGCTAGAATTGAACATTTGCAAAACTGTTGTTAAATGTAGTATTGGCCTACAGTTCATTAAGGCAATATTTCTAGGCCATTCTTTATTTCTCACTTTCTCACAACTGAGAATATTCATTTCTCATCCTTTATTTCTCACAACGGATGGGAGTGTCTCACACCATTTTGGTGATTGAAAGAGAAATTCTTAAAGCAGTGAAACGAATTTATTATATAGATGATAAAGAGGGGAAAATGTTAATCCATAAATCTAATATCTGTCGCTGTAAGTTGATTGAATTGTTTATTTTACAAGCAGGAATATGAAGACTTTTCCTTCTCAAAGTTTCAATCATTTAGTACCATTAATCAAAGAAATTTATTTTCTATTGACATGCATTTCAAAATATTTTTTGACTTCCTAATGTTTCCAAATTCTAGACAGGTCTTCAAAACAATATTGAATGTTGTGGCATCAGGCCTCATCGCAAGCACTGGCCTATTGTTGAGCTCAGACTCTTTAATTAAACTACAAAATTCAATCAATAAATTAGGTGCTAGAAATCTACCAATCTTAGAGTTGACCAAGGGTGCAATCACTTACTTCCACATATCAACCAGGGGGAAATCATGTTTCTCCATCATTATTTTCAAAATCATGGAAACATTAATGGGCATCTGGGCTCTTGCAATTCCTAAGCATAGAAGGGTCAAAACATCCTGACACAACAACTCTGATTTCCTCACCTTGAGGACTGTAAAAATCAATGTATAGCTTTCTCTAACCATTTAGAATTTTCAAAGTATGATGAAACGATAATCAACCAGTTGAGAATTAACATTGTTGGGAAACCTACCAGCTTATTTAACTATACATATGTACTCCAAGCATCCTCAACTCTGGAGACTAGATGACACTTTCTAATCTCTCAGCCAATGTCCCTGCATCACAATTACAAACCAAGATTTTGAAAAATGCAGTAGAAGACAATTGCTTGCAAAAAGATAAGTAATAGTTTTAGGGTTTAGGGTTTGGAACCCTCAAAGTAGAATTGGATTCAGCAAAGTTACAATGCAGTGCAAAAAATTTGGCCAATCTAGACTCTCCCAATCAAATTGCCATTTTTGTTCAACGCACTATGTTGCAGAAGATCAAAACTGCACATTCCTTTGGCCTGTTGACTACCTACGGAACCAAAAACCAGAAAGCACATGCAGTTACATGCAACAATTGTTTATTGAATTGAGATAGTTGGCTATCTTATTGGAGCCACTATCACGACATGTCGGCTTGGCTAGTTGCGAAATTAAACAATACATAACACGTAGCATCATTATACTTTTTAAGAATACTTTAAAGTATATGTCACTGGTATCACCTTAAAATATATGTCACTTTCATCGGTTTAATGTATTATTTAAGAGAGACGCCACATCAATGCCATGGAATTAATAAGTGGTAATGGAATTTATTGTCATGGTTAGCATATCCAACGTTGTAAATATTGGATGATCCATGTGGCTCTCATCCCATAAGAGTCTTTTCATTTATTGGTTATGGAAAACATAGTTACGGTTACCAATTTACATATATGTCACTGGCATCAGTTTAATGTATTATTTAAGGTAGATGACACATCAATGGCGTGGAATTAATATGTGGGAATGGCATTTCCTTTCGTGCTTAGCATAGCCCAGATTGTTGTAGAAACGTTGTGCACAGTGGATGATCCATCTGTCTTTTCATATATTGGTTATGGAAAACATAGTTACGGTCACCAATTTACATATATGTCACTGGCATCGGTTTAATGTATTATTTAAGGTAGATGCCACATCAATGGCGTGGAATTAATATGTGGGAATGGCATTTCCTTTCGTGCTTAGCATAGCCCAGATTATTGTAGAAACGTTGTGTGCAGTGGATGATCCATCTGCTCTTAGCGCATCTATCATGCATTCTAACGAACAATCAGATCTTGTCGCATTCAGGGGTAATTTAATGCTACACGCAACTTTATTCTTTTAAAAACCACTGCCTGGTGAAGATTGCGAATCATTTTCCAGTTTTATGCTTTTGATATTATAAAACATACTTTATGCATATTACAAACATATCTTGATTATTTGTTAATATCTGGGTAGGTGATCAAAATTCAGTTTGCTATTGGACAAATGGTGAATGGGACCATTTGCAAGGTTCTTCTCTTATTATTATAATAAGTTATGATATTTGCTTTTTATAAAAGGTATATATATTTTCAATTATTTATTAATCTAGGTTTAAAATGACAAATAAAATTAGTGTAAAAATTGTTGAAATATTGTAACTTCAAAGAATATTATATTTGTACTTTATTATTCCGGAGATGTTTCATTCCTCCGTGAAGATCTTATTGTATATCCGGAGATGTTTATTCCTCCGTCGGAATGTGGTAACTTGGGTTATTAGACTTCCCTAGTGGGGGTCGGCCCTGTATGTGTTATGTGGGTCAAAGGGTTGTTAGACCACCCTAGTGGGGTCGGCCCAGTCAGTTGTAGTGGGGTGTTTAACCCAATGGTAAAGTTGGGGCTGACCTAGTTAATATAAAGTACAAGTCGGAGATGTGTATAAATAGAGGAGGTGTGTTTCTCATTATACACACACTTCCCTCACTTGAAATGTAGCGCACTTGTGAGAGAGAGGCCTTCTATGGAGGAGGAGGAGATCATGTCTTTAGTTTGCATCTTTGTATATTGCTGGTCATCTATATTGAGGAAGCTTTGCTGGGTTTTCTACCCCATGAGGGTTTCCCAGGATAAATCTGTGTCTCTTGTGTTTATGCTGTGCTTGTTGTTTCTTCAGTGATCCTATATATGCTATTGTTGTGAAATGGAATGTAATGATGATATTTTCTATCTTAGAATATTGAATCTTAACATAATATCAGAGCTAACCTGAAGGAAGGCAATGTATGGCACTTACGACACTTGCTTCACTTGCAACAATTTGAAGGTTTGGGTTTTATATAGAAAAAACCAGTCATTGTGGAACTTTCGCTATAAATCCATTTTTGCAAATTTTCAGGATCTAAAACCTTTACAAGTCATATATAACATCCCCAGGTATCTTGTGTCCAAAGAAAACCCTCCGATTCATTGTACTTTGTAAGTTACGATCAGTACAAGTTAGGGTTTTGGCCTCTTCCATATCTCAACCAAAATCAGGTGACCTAGGAAAAAAGGTCATAACTTGGGCTAGGAAGCTCCAAATGAAATTTCGTAAAAATTGACATGTAGTACACAGACTGTATTATATCAAGAAACGTTTTCAGAGGCCGAAGTTGAACAAGTGACACGTGGTACTCCGTACAAGTGAACTCTCCTGTTTTATCCCATAAATAGGTCACGTTGCGACACTTGGCATAAATATCTCTCAGAAAATCAAATTGAGGTCAGACCTATTGGGATGGAAATATGACAGGTCAGGATACCATAAAAAAAGTTTTTAGACCCTGGGGATCGAAAATTTTGGAGTTACAGCAAAAACAATCAGGTACATATTTCTGTCAAAACAAAATTATTTTTGGAGCACCTTCATTCATGGCTTCTGGAATTTAGGGTTTCGGAGAAAGTTAGAATTTTTGGAATCAGAGTCCATGGATGAATGCTACTCAGGAAAATCAAAATTTAGAGACCAATATCGAATTTTTTGGTTGGGTAGAAGACTGGACTTGATCAAACCCCAGTTCGGGATTTTGATCGGAAAGGTGGAAAATTAGGGCTTCAACAAAAGTTGGAATTTTTGAAGTCTGTGACCATGGCTGGATGATCCTCAGAAAAATAAGAGTTTAGAGATTTGAATCAAACCTTTTTATTAGGCAAAAGGGTGGGCTCCATCAAACCCTAGTTCAGGATCCTATCCAGAAGATCCAGAAGTTTAAAATTTTTGAGGGGTCAACATTTGGAGATTTCAAAATTGAAGTATGCAAGTTTGATCAGCCCAACAAGACACATCCTTTCATCCATTCAGAAGTGTGAAAGTCAAAGATTGATTTTTTAGGGTTTCTTTATCAAACCCTAATCAAGCTCCAGATCTAGTTTTAGGAGAAGTTGAGGCTAAGGCCTTACATAAGAAGACTACAAGAAGTCTCGACAGGTATGCCTTAAGGAGATACATGTATGTCTTGAAATTTGATTCTTGATTAAGTTCATAATATGTTTGGCCTCATATTATTTAAGTTAGTACAATGTTAGAATTATCTTATCACCCTAATAAAAGTATGGATGTGAATGATAGAAGACATTCATTGATTAGGGTTATATGATTGTACTAATGCACTGTGGTGTTGTATGAGGTTGATGTTGTTTTCTAACAAGATACAAGTACATCACGAAAGACAAATCAAGTTCCATGACCATGACAACATGAAGACAAAGACTCCTCCATAATCTTTGATCTCTTACGAGGTATGTATGCCTTTGTTCTATTATGAGATATGTAGGTTCCAACACAGAATCTCTAAATCATTGAAGAGAACAAAGAAGATATTGATTAGGTATGTTAGACATAACTAAGCAGGTATACTAATCCAGGTATGTTTTCCTATGTCAAGTTAGAATCTTACCTTGTGTTAGGATCCCTTATATAAGTATACTTGGTATGATTGGTTATGAGTATTTATAAAGTTAGTCTCTTATCTTGATTGATGATTTAACTAACCAGAAGAGTCCTACGATCAAACAAGAATATGCATGAGTAAAAGAAGACTTCCCTGAAACCTTGAATACTAATGTTTATTATGATCATGACTATACATATTCAAGAATTATAATGTTTTGATAATATTGAGAATATACTAATGAATGTATGTTTGTGTATGAGATCATGAGGATGACACTAGTACACACTTGAGCATGCACAATGGTACAGAATGAATAGAAGTTCAAAAGACATATAGAAGATCAAGCGGGAGGCAACCACACAAACATAAAAGATAAGTATTTGAGTTGTTATTTGAAATAGTAAATGATATTGCTTGTAATAGATTGCATGCATATTTATAATATATCATGCTGAGTGTAAACATTCATATAGCATTGAACAGTATACTACTAATATGCATGTGATTGGTAAATTGGACAAACATTCCATTGTTGCTTGTCTAGAATGAAACCTTTTTGCTGACATGTTGAGAGTTGTGCACACTCTCGATAGTATGTTTTGGTAGAGATGGAAAAAATCTAAATAGCCACTGTATGCATACAGGATATGGAAAAGTGTTGTTCCAAAGTATTGGTCAAGATAGTTGCATAACTATGTAAATGATATCTGTATGCATAATAGGTTATCATGTCAACCTGATTTCATGATTATGAAGTATTACTAATCATATAATTAATTTTGATTTGTAGGAAAGTGTAGCGTTCCACCTATCCTACAAGGCTATGGAGAGGACACTAATAATAATACTGGACATCTAGTTCCATACTTAACAAATAAGCATTCATATAAATTGTAGATGGAGAAATGCATATGCATAAACATTCGAAAACACAGCAAAATTTGATTCCAATACACATCCATCATACATTCCAGATTTTCACGCCATTTATCAATTTAAGCAATATCAAATTAGCAAATGAGAATACTTATCTTAACCCAAGAAATCCCTGAGCAACCAACTACGCTTCTGCAATGTTCCACCCAATCGTAGGCCAGTGTGCTCCTTAATCTCTCAGCACCACTGCCACCCCCGAGCTGGGCATGATCCCCACAAGGAAAAAGGGGAAAACAGGCTCTCACATAGCCAAAGATACACTAGAATCAACCAAGTCAATCAGCAGTTGGGTTTCTCAGGCTGCTAAGAGATGGGCAGGAGTGAATTACTAGGCTAGTGGCTCAACCATTGAGCTATGGATACTTCATTGGGCTCATCAAGACAAATCTGTCCTCTTCCACTCCTGAATCTCTTGCTTACAGTTTAAAACTAAACAGGGAGGGACATAACAACCAGAAATGCAAGTGCTAGGCATTTTTGCAGTAGGATTCCCAACGATGGGAATTCCACCAGTTAAAAAAAAATGTGGGAAAGCCCAAAACGAAAATTGGAAAATGGGAAAACAACCCCAGGAGCATAATCGTTTACAGAAAAACGTCCATGGGAATTTTGGGGCAAAAACGACCTCTATAAACCCCCAGAAAATCGTGGTTCTCTTCTCCCAGCCACTATGCTAACCAAAAACGAGTTCCCAGGCATGGAAGAATGCAGAGAATGGTGAAAACGTGAAGGAAAACCCCCAGTTCGCCCTAGGTTGCGTGAGAGGAAAAACTGTTGTTCAGAATGGCTTGAGAAGGAAAAACGTGGGTGATTTCTTGCCTTGCCAGCAAAAATTCAAATTCCCAGATTGATGGCTTGCCCTTACCCGAAATTGGCTGCCATACCTCATCATTCCCAAGGCATTAACTGCCTCCACCAATTCTGGGAAGAATTTAATGATTGGGGCATAAGCCAAAATGGGTAGTTGGGATCTCATGGGTTTTCTCATTGACACATGGATTGAATCCATTGGCTCAAGGGTTTGGTTATTTTTCCTCCCTATTCCTTGTAAGATCATGCCCCATCTCTTTGTTGCATTGCATAGCTGGTTGTGGGTTTTTTTTTTAGTCAAATTACATATTTACATGATGTCCGAATTTACATTGTGCACGGCTAGCACAAGAACCATATGCATCTATTCTAATTGCCGATACATAAAACGATAAATCAATGGCGGGGCCTTGACCTTGAGCTCCTCACCATGACTAAATAACAATATTTACATCATTTACAATATTAATTTAATAGGGTCAAGATGGGGACATCACATTTCCCTCCCCTTGGAATAACACCTTCCTCGGTGTTCCAACACTTCGAAAAATAAATACCCACTACATATGTCCAAAATTCACAAAATGTGGTAGGTTTGTCCTGCATTTCACATTTTTACTTGGGTTTTTTCAGGACTAAGTCCTTTGGTCTTTACAAGCTGCTCTTGCTGGCTAGGACCTTCTAGCTTTGTATGAGGACATCGTTCCAAAACAATTCCTTCCTTTTCTTTTCCTTCCAACCGGTCCACGAACCTGGGGAATTTACTGTTGCTACCCTCTCAATATTCTCTTGTTGGGCAGTCACGGAGGCAATGATTTCCTCCACATCCCCAACATTTCATTGGTGGCTTTACCCTTTCCCGGTCCATTTCCTTTGAGTCTTCCCACCTGGAACGTTTCTTAATTGGATGATTGGATGAATGCTTCTTCACTGAACCACTTTCCTTTCCCTTGCTGATTGCTCCCAGAATGCTTTTTACCTCTTTTTGCAGACGAATACAGTCCTGCAAAGCCTCATGGTTTATCTCATTCTATTGCCTCTATAGCTTGAGCATCTCCCCAATATTTTCTTGGGTCCTGACAATTGTTTGAAGAAGACTATCAACCAACTCTAATAGCCCTCGGTCTGCTGCCATGGTCAATGGGCACAACTGAACACACTTTTCTTACTAGCAACACTTTCTTGTGCCGGCTGCAACCAATTGTTTCACTTTCTTACCTGTGAAATTCATCATGGTAATTCTTTGTTAGGACAAGCATAACATAAACATTAAGATTAGTCAACTATTTTTCCAATTGACATGGAATGTCCATGCTTTATTCATGGGACTTCCACACTTTTCATGCTTTCCCAACATACACATGAACTCATTCATGTTCATCCTTTCACAGGAAATTTACTATTTTAGCATTCATAATTCATCTCAAGCAATTAAACACAACCTATTTTCAGCCATGATATGCACTCAACAATCTTTTGTTTTATAAATGCATCAATCAAAAGGAAAGAGAAGAGTAGGGGTTTCTCCCTCTTAGTCTTGTTCTATTATGGAGCTACACCATCGCTGTGGGTTCATGCTCCTTAGTCTCTTTCACTTCAATGTGAATGCTTTGACTTTCCTTTCTTGGCTATGACACTTAGTGTCTAAGGTCTGTATATGGACTTTCAGCTAAGGCACCCTTCCCATTACTGCCTATAGAACCTTTGGCTGCTAGGATCCACATGTATCCACTAGCACCATCTTTCATTACTGCTCATACTGAGCTCTTTAGGACGGTCACATGTCCACATGCATCTCTAGGATGCCTTCATAATCCTTGCTTCCAGCAATACCTTCACTCAAACATTGAATTAATTCACATGTTTAGTTCATTTTTCATAGGGTTTATCTCTAAACAGGAGTTTAGGAAATCATAACCAAATCATATACACACGTATATTCATAAGCAAGAAGCTGCAAGGTAACTGAATACTTATCTGTATTGGATCTTTACTTTATTCCACAGGATCCTTCTTTGCTTTACGAGCCTTGGATTTCCCGTGAACACAATAACGAATGTTGGGATAGCACGTAGGCAACTCCACAACCATTTGAATAGGAAATTCTAGGCCAGTACGTCGACTGGGTTTATCAATCATTTCTTTTAGAAATATGCTAGGCTAGTGATCCGACTGGTTTTATCAATTGTTTAAGGGGTGTTGGGCCAGCGTACACGCTGCTTTACCATATCAAGTAGTTAATGCCCAACTAGTCACTCTCTGGACTTATCAAGAACTTTATAGCGTTCAACCAGCTACTCCTAGGATTTATTAATAGTTTATATCGCCCACTTATTTACTCTCTGGATTTACCAGCAATTTATAGTATTTTAGGGTCTTGCCTTCCTGCAATGACCAAGGTTTCCAACAAAGAAACAATAGTGTATCAGCTTAGCTATTAGAAGACTTATACCTGAAATCTTCATTATTCCAAACAAGACATAAATGAAAATGAATACTTATCTGTATTGTGCGTTTTCCCTCTGGTCCACAGGATCCTACTTCGCTTTGCAAGCCTTGGGATCACCTATGGACTTGGATATGGTTAATGCTTAACCAGTATGCCTCCCCATCGGCTGGATTTACCAAGAATTTGGTGGTGCCCAACCAGTCCCATACCTGGTTGGCCCTCTCCAGTGCCGAACTAGCACATTCGTCTGGGTCATCGACCAATGGAAGGAAACTGCGCCACCGACCATTATAGGTCAAGGCTCTACTATGGAGCCATAGGCATCTCAGGGTTTTCAGTCAGTCCTCGGCGCCCGCCCTCCCACTGTTGTCCCAGTAGAGATTTTATGCCTTTACCAATGCCACCACACCTTCTTGTACCATCTGACCATTATAGGTCAAGGCTCTACTATGGAGCCATAGGCACCTCAGGGTTTTCAGTCAGTCCTCAGCGCCCCCCCTCCCACTGCTGAACCAGTAGAGATTTTATGCCTTTACAAATGCCACAACACCTTCTTGCACCATAACCCTTCACACACATCAACTCTTCATTTATACAAGGATGCCACTCCTTCTCTTGTGCAAATCGGTGGTTCCTTTTAGGAATTTTATAGGTGACTTTCTTGACTGCAGGTTAACATGACCCCCATTCACACAAGGATGATGCCTTCTCTTATTTCATAGCCCTTCGGGCCTGTCCATCCCTTCTGGTAATATTTCACGTGAGCATAGAAAGGTTTCCAATTCCCATACAGTCCCTTTGCGTACCCTTCTTCACTTTCCCCTTTTATGGGCAGTATCAATCTGCATCTGTATATGCTGACAATACAAGAAGGATAAGCAAGCTTATCAGTATTGCTGTTAAATTCTTAACCACATTCCATATCATTCACTACCAAGTATTGAAACACCAGGAATGCGTCCATTCCCTTAGGGTGTAGTCAATATTGAAAACCCTACCATGACCCAACACCAGAAAATGTGTGCACCCCCTTTCTGATGTGCGCCATGTAGGCCCTAATCATACTCAAGCAGTTTGCAATGATATAAATAAAATAGAGCATGCTCTGCATATTAACCCTAATAATTTAGACATGCATGTTCTTGTCTAGGGTCACAGAATACTCATTCATTTTGCATATGTGTCTCACATGCCTTCTGGGCATAACTTTACCATCTTACTTTCATGGTTTACCGACATGCGATTTGGATGAGACATTATCAATGGCGTTTCACCCGAAATCCATTTCCACAGCATGGGGTCTTTCCCATTTGGTTTGGTTTCTGCACGCCATCACACATGATCTTCCTGCAATGTGTCATCCTGGCACACTTTATCAAATAGGCAAACAGTCAGCAACATTTAGCAATAAGCTTCAAATATGATTGTTCCATAACCAATCAATAGCATTAATAATTAAATTCAATATGAATTTACAATTCTGTCTCCTATAGAAATTGGTTTGCAACTATGAGACTATTCTCATAAACTTAAACCAGACAATTTTCAGATTTGTTTCATGCATAAATTTACAACCATGAGAACCTTCTCATAACCTTTGTCTTTTGCACATGGTAGATCTCGGTCTTTACTATGGACTTATCCTCATTGCCATACGCAAGACCTTTCTACCTGAAAACTGAAACTTCAGTCAGCCAAACACGTTGTGAGTATCTATGCACATAATCATTCATTGCCATAACAGTTACTGAAGTGATCTCAGAATTATAATACTCAATAATTCAAACACCTTCAGCTGTTTAACATTTGAAATGTAATGAAACATATATACATTTCCATATATGCATCACTATCACAATAAAATTGCAAGACATAGTCACACTATCCATGCAATTTAAATAACTGTAAATACTCATTACTTCCTTTCCATGCAGCTCTGTCCTTCCAACAGAGTGCTCTGGTAGCCCATCACACATTTACCTTCTTCATGCAGTCATTCTCCTGCATTCATAGCAGCTTATGGAATGGTCTCAGGATTAGCAATAGTCCAACATTTCATCTATTATCTAACTGCATTGAAACATATATATGTCACACCCATGCATCCACACGATGCATTTCAACATGCGCACCTACACATGCATGCATATTTACTACATTTACCGAATTTTTCAATGCATATCTCTTCAATGTCATCTTGCATGATTTCATGACTACTATGCATTCAATCATACTATGGCCAAACCATGATTACTACATACATCATGCACTACCATGACAGGTCCATAAGTCTTCAATTGCTTTGGTTGTTAAACTCACAACCAATCTTCACTAATTGCATGACATGAATTCATATGAATGCATTGAGGTTTCTAGAAACTATAGGGTGTAAGGATTCTTGCCTTCATTTACCTACACTTGACCATACTTGGTAGGTTAACATTCACATTCAGGCACTCAATGCAACCCAAATCACCTTAGTTTAAGCTTAGTTGAAGAGATTCACCAAATCTTCTTTCAACATTCATGCAATTAAGCACAGTTAACCCTTACCTGCATGGCTGTTATCAATATTGCTTGATGTTACCTGATCAGTCGACCTCTTACGAAGGCTACTCAATCCTTTTGCCAACATCATGATCATGGATTTGTTGCACCATCCTCTCTTTGTATGCAAAAATCATCACCCACATCCTTAGCCATGCTTTGGTTGCCTCTGGTCCTACAACCAATGCGGACACAACTAATTATTAGAAACCAAAATCATTGTCTTAAGTGGCTCATTGCATATGTAAAACCTCACTATTTTTACCAATATGCAATATCATATACATACAAATTTTTTTTCACATGCACTGTGCAATATGCCATCTAGTACATATTCACTTCATCTATCTATCCTCTTGCACTTCCAGCATCCCTATGCCATAATTTTCAGTATAGACAACTCAGGAAATATAAATATAATAGCAATGGAGGAGTTAAGGAATTCTTCCTAATTCCTCATTCCATCATGGAGTTCCTCATCCACATCATAGATAATCCTTTCCTTGGCTTCCCTACCAAGCATATAAGCAATCATTAGCTATGATATTATCATGAATTAGCAATTCAACATATACATATGTGCAATCATTCAGTCTTGCTATTTTCCAAACATGCAATTCTTATGCTATAAACAGAAATAGTTTAAGGTGAGGCATTTTCCCTTTCATCTTCCATAATGGATATCACAACCAATTTCTCTTGCTGATAATTCCATCCTTTATGCAATCTGTGCTCCTCTTCCCAAGAGTGCATTTCACACTTTCAATGACTGTCTCCGGGGATGACGGGGGTCAAGGGGGCTTGCCCCCTTGTTTTACGAATCATGCCGCCGTTGCGGGGCAGTTTGTCGAACTCTTATGCAATTGCGGAGCAATTCGCCGAATGATCCCGCAGTTGCGGAGCAATTCGCCGAATGCTCCTGCAGTTGCGGAGCTATTCGCCAAATGCTTCCGCAATTTCAGAATGATTCGACGAATGCTCTTGCAGTCGCGGAGCCATTCGCAGAATCCTTCCGCAGTTTCGGAACGATTCGGCGAATTCTCCCGCAGTTGCGGAGCCATTTGCGGAATCCTTTCGCAGTTTCGGAACGATTCAGAGAATGCTCCCGTAGTTGCGGAGCCATTCACGGAATCCTTCCACAGTTTCAAAACGATTCGGCGAATGCTCCCGCAGTTGCGGAGCCATTCGCGGAATCCTTCGGCAGGTTCGGAATGATTCGGCGAATGCTCCTGCAGTTGTGGAGCCATTCACGGAATCCTTCCGCAATTTAAGAACGATTCGGCGAATGCTCCCGCAGTTGCGGAGGCATTCGCGGAATCCTTCCGCAGTTTCGGAACGGTTCGCGGAACTCTTCCGCAATTTCGGAATTCCTTCCGCAAATTCCGGAAGAGAATTCCTTCCACAAATTTCGGAAGAGAATTCCTTCCGAAATTTCGGGGCGACTTCCCGAACTCTTCTGCGTTGCGGAAAAACTCGCGGAATGCTTCCGCAGTTTCGGAAGTCATTTTGGAATTCTTTCCGAAACAGACTTAAAGAATTTTTCAAAAACACTTTAAGAAAATTTTTGACATCTTCCCTTCTTTCAGTGATGCCTACAACAGGAGGTGATCTTTACCTCTGAAATCTATCCGCATGTTTAGGCCCAATCCTGAGACCTGTGGTGATCAGGAAGGGACCTTCCCAAGTGGTTGTGATTGGATTTGGCCCATAGAGGCCCAATGCTGCAACCAGCAGCTCTGATACCAAAATGTAGTGTTCCACC
This sequence comes from Larix kaempferi, assembly GCA_027924585.1. Classification (NCBI taxonomy): domain Eukaryota; kingdom Viridiplantae; phylum Streptophyta; class Pinopsida; order Pinales; family Pinaceae; genus Larix; species Larix kaempferi. Next base: position 310,956 of record BSBM01000600.1, read on the forward strand.
TATCCTACAAGGCTATGGAGAGGACACTAATAATAATACTGGACATCTAGTCCCATACTTAACAAATAAGCATTCATATAAATTGTAGATGGAGAAATGCATATGCATAAACATTCAAAAACACAGCAGAATTTGATTTCAATACACATCCATCATACAGTCCAGATTTTCACGCCATTCATCAATTTAATCAATATCAAATTAGCAAATGAGAATACTTATCTTAAAACAAGTAATCCCTGAGAAACCAGCTACACTTCTGCAACGTTCCACCCAACCGTAGGCCAGTGTGCTCCTTAATCTCTCAGCACCACTGCCACCCCCGAGCTGAGCATGATCCCCACAAGGAAAAAGGGGAAAACAGGCTCTCACATAGCCAAAGATACACCAGAATCAGCCAAGCCAATCAGCAGTTGGGTTTCTCAGGCTGCTAAGAGATGGGCAGGAGTGAATTAATAGGCTAGTGGCTCAACCATTGAGCTATGGATACTTCATTAGGCTCATCAAGCCAAATCTGTCGTCTTCCACTCCTGAATCTCTTGCTTACAGTTTAAAACTAAACAGGGAGGGACATAACAGCCAGAAATGCAAGTGCTGGGCATTTTTGTAGTAGGATTCCCAACGATGGGAATTCCACCAGTTCAAAAAAAAGGTGGGAAAGCCCAAAACGAAAATTGGAAAATGGGAAAACAACCCCAGGAGCATAATCGTTTACAGAAAAACGTCCATGGGCATTTTGGGGCAAAAACGACCTCTATAAACCCCCATAAAATCGTGGTTCTCTTCTCCCAGCCACTATGCTAACCACAAACGAGTTCCTAGGCATGGAAGAATGCAGAGAATGGTGAAAACGTGAAGGAAAAACCCCAGTTCGCCCCAGGCTGCGTGAGAGAGGAAACACTGTGGTTCATAATGGCTTGGGAAGGCAACACGTGGGTGATTTCTTGCCTTTCCAGCAAGAATTTGAATTCCCAGATTGATGGCTTGCCCATACCCGGAATTGTCTGCCATACCTCATCATTCCCAAGGCATTAACTGCCTCCACCAATTCTGGGAATAATTTAATGATTGGGGCATAAGCCAAAATGGGTAGTTGGGATCTCATGGGTTTTCTCATTGACACATGGATTGACTCCATTGGCTCAAGGGTTTGGTTATTTTTCCTCCCTATTCCTTCTAAGATCATGCCCCATCTCTTTGTTGCATTGCATAGCTGGTTGGGGGTTTTTTTTCCAGTCAAATTGCATATTTACATGATGTCCGAATTTACATTGTGCACGGCTAGCACAAGAACCATATGCATCTATTCTAATTGTCGATACATAAAACGATAAATCAATGGCGGTGCCTTGGCCTTGAGCTCCTCACCATGACTAAATAACAATACTTACATCATTTACAATATTAATGTAATAGGGTTAAAATGGGGACATTACATTTCCCTCCCCTTGGAATAACACCGTCCTCGGTGTTCCAGCACTTCGAAAAAAAAATACCCACTTTACATATGTCCAAAATTCACAAAATGTGGTAGGTTTGTCCTGCATTTCACCTTTTTACTTGGGTTTTTTCAGGACTAAGTCCTTTGGTCTTTACAAGCTGCTCTTGCTGGTTGGGACCTTCTAGCTTTGTATGAGGACATCATTGCAAAACAATTCCTTCCTTTTCTTTTCCTTCCAACGGGTCCACGAACCTGGGGAATTTACTGTTGCTACCCTCTCGATATTCTCTTGTTGGGAAGTCACGGAGGCAATGATTTCCTCCACATCCCCAACATTTCATTGGCGGCTTTACCCTTTCCTGGTTCATTTCCTTTGAGTCTTCCCACCTGGAACGTTTCTTAATTGGACGATTGGATGAATGCTTCTTCATTGATCCACTTTCCTTTCCCTTACTGATTTCTCCCAGAATGCTTTTTACCTCTTTTTGCAGACGAATAGAGTCCTGCAAAGCCTCATGGTTTATCTCATTCTGTTGCCTCTATAGCTTGAGCATCTCCCCAAGATTTTGTTGGGTCCTGACAATTGTTTGAAGAAGACTATCAGCCAACTCTAATAGCCCCCTGTCTGCTGCCATGGTCAATGGACACAACTGAACACACTTTGCTTACTAGCAACACTTTCTTGTGCCGGCTGCAACCAATTGTTTCACTTTCTTACCTATGAAATTCATCACGGGAATTCTTTGTTAGGACAAGTATAACATAAACATTAAGATTAGTCAATTATTTTTCCAATTGACATGGAATGTCCATGCTTTATTCATGGGACTTCCACACTTTTCATGCTTTCCCAACATACACATGAAATCATTCATGTTCATCCTTTTACAGGAAATTTACTATTTTAGCATTCACAATTCATCTCAAGCAATTAAACACAACCTATTTTCAGCCATGATATGCACTCAACAATATTTTGTTTTATAAATGCATCAATCAAAAGGAAAGAGAAGAGTAGGGGTTTCTCCCTCTTAGTCTTGTTCTATTATGGAGCTACACCATCGCTGTGGTTTCATGCTCCTTAGTCTCTTTCACTTCAATGTGAATGCTTTGACTTTCCTTTCTTGGCTATGACACTTAGTGTCTATGGTATGTATATGGACTTTCAACTAAGGCACCCTTCCCATTACTGCCTATAGATCCTTTGGCTGCTAGGATCCACTTGTATCCACTAGCACCATCTTTCATTACTGCTCATACTGAGCTCTTTAGGACGGTCACATGTCCACATGAATCTCTAGGATGCCTTCATAATCCTTGCTTCCAGCAATACCTACACTCAAACATTGAATTAATTCACATGTTTAGTTCATTTTTCATAGGGTTTATCTCTAAACAGGAGTTTAGGAAATCATAACCAAATCATATACACACGTATATTCATAAGCAAGAAGCTGCAAGGTAACTGAATACTTATCTGTATTGGATGTATTTACTTTATTCCACAGGATCCTTCTTTGCTTTACGAGCCTTGGATTTCCCGTGAACACAATAACGAATGTTGGGCCAACACGTAGGCTACTCCACAACCATTCGAATAGGCAGTTCCGGGCCAGTACGCCGACCGGGTTTATCAATAATTTCTTTTAGCAATATGCTAGGCCAGTGCTCCGACTGGTTTTATCAATTGTTTAAGGGGTGTTGGGCCAGTGTACACGCTGCTTTACCATATCAAGTATTTAATGCCCAACTAGTCACTATCTGGACTTATCAAGAGCTTTATAGCGTTCAACCAGCTACTCCATGGATTTCTTAATAGTTTATATCGCCCACTCATTTACTCTCTGGATTTACCAACAATTTATAGTCTTTCAGGGTCTTGCCTTCCTGCAATGACCAAGGTTTCCAACAAAGAAACAATAGTGTATCAGCTTAGCTATTAGAAGACTTATACCTGAAATCTTCTTTATTCCAAACAAGACATAAATAAAAATGAATACTTATCTGTATTGTGCATTTTCCCTCTGGTCCACAGGATCCTACTTCGCTTTGCAAGCCTTGGGATCACCTATGGACTTGGATATAGTTAATGCTTAACCAGTACGCCTCCCCATCGACTGGATTTACCAAGCATTTGGTGGTGCCCAACCAGTCCCATACCTGGTTGGCCCTCTCCAGTGCCGAGCCAGCACATTTGTCTGGGTCATCGACCAATGGAAGGAAACTGTGCCACCGACCATTATAGGTCAAGGATCTACTATGGATCAATAGGCATCTCAGGGTTTTCATTCAGTCCTCGGTGCCCGCCCTCCCACTGCTGTCCCAGTAGAGATTTTATGCCTTTACCAATGCCACCACACCGTCTTGTACCATCTGACGATTATAGGTCAAGGCTCTACTATGGAGCCATAGGCACCTCAGGGTTTTCAGTCAGTCCTCGGCGCCCGTCCTCCCACTGCTGTCCCAGTAGAGATTTTATGCCTTTACCAATGCCACCACACCTTCTTGCACCATAACCCTTCACACACATCAACTCTTCATTTATACAAGGATGCCACTCCTTCTCTTGTAAAAATCAGTGGTTCCTTTTAGGAATTTTATAGGTGACTTTCTTGACTGCAGGTTAACATGACTCCCATTCACACAAGGATGATACCTTCTCTTATTTCACAGCCCTTCGGGCCTGTCCATCCCTTCTGGTAATATTTCACATGAGCATAGAAAGGTTTCCAATTCCCATACAGTCCCTTTGCGTACCCTTCTTCACTTTCCCCTTTTATGGGCAGTATCAATCTGCATTTGTATATGCTAACAATACAAGAAGGATAAGCAAGCTTATCAGTATTGCTATTCAATTCTTAACCACATTCCATATCATTCACTACCAAGTATTGAAACACCAGGAATGCGTCCATTCCCTTAGGGTGTAGTCAACATTGAAAACCCTACCATGAACTAGCACCAGAAAATGTGTGCACCCCCTTTCTGATGTGCGCCATATAGGCCCTAATCATACTCAAGCAGTTTGCAATGATATAAATAAGATAGAGCATGCTCTGCATATTAACCCTAATAATTTAGACATGCATGTTCTTGTCTAGGGTCACAGAATACTCATTCATTTTGCATATGTGTCTCACATGCCTTCTGGGCATAGATTTACCATCTCACTTTCATGGTTTACCGACATGCGATTTGGTTGAGACATTATCGATGGCATTTCACCCGAAATCCATTTCCAAAGCATGGGGTCTTTCCCATCTGGTTTGGTTTTTGCACGCCATCACACATGATCTTCCTGCAATGTGTCATCCTGGCACACTTTATCAAATAGGAAAACAGTCAACAACATTTAGCAATAAGCTTCAAATATGATTGTTCCATAACCAATCAATAACATTAATAGTTAAATTCAATATGAATTTACAATTCTGTCTCCTACAGAAATTGGTTTGCAACTATGAGACTATTCTCAGAAACTTAAACCAGACAATTTTCAGATTTATTTCATGCATAAATTTACAACCATGAGAACCTTCTCATAACCTTTGGATTCTGCACATGGTAGATCTCGGTCTTTACTATGGACCTATCCTCATTGCCATACGCAAGACCTTTCTACTTGAAAACTGAAACTTCAGTCAGCCAAACACGTTGTGAGTATCTACGCACATAATCATTCATTGCCATAACAGTTACTGAAGTGATCTCAGAATTATAATACTCAATAATTCAAACACCTTCAGCTGTTTAACATTTGAAATGTAATGAAACATTTATACATTTCCATATATGCATCACTATCACAATAAAATTGCAAGACATAGTCACACTATCCATGCAATTTAAATAACTGTAAATACTCATTACTTCCTTTCCATGCAGCGCTGTCCTTCCAACAGAGTGGTCTGGTAGCCCATCACACGTCTACCTTCTTCATGCAGTCCTTCTCCTGCATTCATAGTAGCTTATGGAATGGTCTCAGGATTAGCAATAGTCCACCATTTCATCTATTATCTAACTGCATTGAAACATATATATGTCACACCCATGCATCCAAATGATGCATTTCAACATGCGCACCTACACATGCATGCATATTTACTACATTTACCAAATTTTTCAATGCATATCTCTTCAATGTCATCTTGCATGATTTCATGAATACTATGCATTCAATCATACTATGGCCTAACCATGATTACTACATACATCATGCACTACCATGATAGGTCCATAAGTCCTCAATTGCTTTGGTTGTTAAACTCACAACCAATCTTCACTAATTGCATGACATGAATTCATATGAATGCATTGAGGTTTCTAGAAACTATAGGGTGTAACGATTCTTGCCTTCATTTACCCACACCTGACCATAGTTGGTAGGTTAACATTCACATTCAGGCACTCAATGCAACCCAAATCACCTTAGTTTAAGCTTAGTTGAAGAGATTCACCAAATCCTCTTTCAACATTCATGCAATTAAGCATAGTTAACCCTTACTTGCATAGTTGTTATCAATATCGCTTGATGTTACCTGATCAGTCGGCCTCTTACGAAGGCTACTCAATCCTTTTGCCAACATCATGATCATGGATTTGTTGCACCATACTCTCTTTGTATGCAACAATCATCACCCACATCCTTAGGCATGCTTCGGTTGCCTTTGGTCCTACAACCAATGGGGACACAACTAATTATTAGCAACCACAATCATTGTCTTAAGTGGCTCATTGCATATGTAAAACCTCACTATTTTACCAATATGCAATATCATATACATACAAAAACATTTTCACATGCACTGTGCAATATGCCATCTAGTACATATTCACTTCATCTATCTATCCTCTTGCACTTCCAACATCCCTATGCCATATTTTTCAGTATAGAAAACTCAGGAAATATAAATATAATAACAATGGAGGAGTTAAGCAATTCTTCCCAATTCCTCTTTCCATCATGGAGTTCCTCATCCACATCATAGCTAATCCTTTCCTTGGCTTCCCTACCAAGCATATAAGCAATCATTATCTATGATATTATCATGAATTAGAAATTCAACATATACATATGTGCGATCATCCAGTCTTGCTATTTTCCAAACATGCAATTCTTATGCTATAAACAGAAATAGTTTAAGGTGAGGCATTTTCCCTTTCATCTTCCATAATGGATATCACAACCAATTTCTCTTGCTGAGAATTCCATCCTTTATGCCATCTGTGCTCCTCATCCCAAGAGTGCATTTCACACTTTCAATGACTGTCTCCGGGGTTGACGGGGGTCACGGGGGCTTGCCCCCTTGTTTTACGAATCATGCCACCGTTGCGGGGCGGTTTGTCGAACTCTTCCGCAATTTCGGAGCAATTCGCAGAATGCTCCCGCAGTTGCGGAGCAATTCGTTGAATGCTCCTACAGTTGCGGATCTATTCGCCGAACGCTTCCACAGTTTTGGAAGGATTCGGTGAATGATCCCGCAGTTGCGGAGCCATTCGCGGAATCCTTCCGCAGTTTCAGAATGATTCGGCGAATGCTCCCGCAGTTGCAGAGCCATTCGCGGAATCCTTCCGCAGTTTCAGAACGATTCGACGAATGCTCCTGCAGTCGCGGAGCCATTCACGGAATCCTTCCGCAGTTTCGGAACGATTCAGCGAATGCTCCCACAGTCACGGAGCCATTCACGGAATCATTCCGCAGTTTCGGAACGATTCGTCCAATGCTCTCGCAGTTGCGGAGCCATTCGCAGAATCCTTCCGCAGTTTCGAAACGGTTCGCGGAACTCTTCCGCAATTTCGGAAGACATTCTGGAATTCCTTCCGCAAATTTCGGAAGAGAATTCCTTCCGCAAATTTCGGAAGAGAATTCCTTCTGAAATCTCGGGGCGACTTCCCGAACTCTTCCGCGTTGCGGAAAAACTCGCGGAATGCTTCCGCAGTTTTGGAAGTCATTCGGGAATTCTTTCCGAAACAGACTTAACAAATTTTTCAAAAACACTTTAAGAAAATTTTTGACATCTTCCCTTCTTTCAGTGATGACTACAATAGGAGGTGATCTTTACCTTTGAAATCTATCCACATGTTTAGGCCCAATCCTGAGACCTGTGGTGATCAGGAAGGGACATTCCCAAGTGGTTGTGATTGGATTTGGCCCATAGAGGCCCAATGCTGCAACCAACAGCTCTGATACCAAAATGTAGCGTTCCACCTATCCTACAAGGCTATGGAGAGGACAATAATAATAATACTGGACATCTAGTCCCATACTTAACAAATAAGCATTCATATAAATTGTAGATGGAGAAATGCATATGCATAAACATTCGAAAACACAACAGAATTTGATTCCAATACACATCCATCATACATTCCAGATTTTCACGCCATTCATCAATTTAAGCAATATCAAATTAGCAAATGAGAATACTTATCTTAAAGCAAGTAATCCCTGAGAAACCAGCTACGCTTCTGCAACATTCCACCCAACCGTAGGCCAGTGTGCTCCTTAATGTCTCAGCACCACTGCCACCCCCGAGCTGAGCATGATCCCCACAAGGAAAAAGGGGAAAACAGGCTCTCACATAGCCAAAGATACACCAGAATCAGTCAAGCCAATCAGCAGTTGGGTTTCTCAGGCTGCTAAGAGATGGGCAGGAGTGAATTACTAGGCTAGTGGCTCAACCATTGAGCTATGGATACTTCATTGGGCTCATCAAGACAAATCTGTCCTCTTCCACTCCTGAATCTCTTGCTTACAGTTTAAAACTAAATAGGGAGGGACATAACAGCCAGAAATGGAAGTGTTGGGCGTTTTTGCAGTAGGATGCCCAATGATGGGAATTCCACCAGTTCAAAAAAAAGGTGGGAAAGCCCAAAACGAAAATTGGAAAATGGGAAAACAACCCCAAGAGCATAATCGTTTACAGAAAAACGTCCATGGGCATTTTGGGGCAAAAATGACCTCTATAAACCCCCAGAAAATTGTGGTTCTCTTCTCCCAGCCACTATGCTAACCAAAAACGAGTTCCCATGCATGGAAGAATGCAGAGAATGGTGAAAACGTGAAGGAAAAACCCCAGTTCACCCCAGGCTACGTGAGAGAGGAAAAACTGTTGTTCAGAATGGCTTAGGAAGGCAAAACGTGGGTGATTTCTTGCCTTGCCAGCAAAAATTTGAATTCCCAGATTGATGGCTTGCCCATACCCGAAATTGTCTGCCATACCTCATCATTCCCAAGGCATTAACTGCCTCCACCAATTCTGGGAAGAATTTAATGATTGGGGCATAAGCCAAAATGGGTAGTTGGGATCTCATGGGTTTTCTCATTGACACATGGATTGACTCCATTGGCTCAAGGGTTTGGTTATTTTTCTCCCTATTCCATGTAAGATCATGCCCCATCTCTTTGTTGCATTGCATAGCTGGTTGTGGGTCTTTTTTGTTTTCTTCAGTCAAATTGCATATTTACATGATGTCCGAATTTACATTGTGCACGGCTAGCACAAGAACCATATGCATCTATTCTATTTTCCGATACATAAAACGATAAATCAATGGCGGGGCCTTGGCCTTGAGCTCCTCACCATGACTAAATAACAATATTTACATCATTTACAATATTAATGTAATAGGATCAAGATGGGGACATTACAGAAAGATCATGAAGAATGATGAACACCAAACAAGTGATGAATGTTCAACAAGAAGATTTACAAATCAAACATAATATAGAAGGCTCGCGGCTAAAAGATTCTCTTAGAAAGAGGAAGAGAATCATGACGAGATGTTTGCTCCAAGTGGCTAGATAAGACCATTCTCTTAATGGTGTAATTAAAGAAGAATTGTGAATCAGGTTCTGTATGGCTACCCAGGATTGATAGTCAATTGATGAGCTTAATGATCACCATGGGTGATGTGGATCTCAACCTTTGCTACAAGGTTGAATATGGTTTCTATACACAGCTGACATGGATGCAAGAAGGAAATCACCACAGAGTTTGAATTATATTGAGGCTCATATCAGTAGACCCATCTGACAAGAGATGGCATAAATAGATATGCAGAAGATCACTCAATGCAGAGTGTGAATGATGTTCAGTCACAAAGGGAGAATTGACAGTTTCTTGATAAGCTTGGGCTTTACCAAAAGTAAAGCTGATCCATTACGAATGATGAACCTATCATACTATTACTATATGAGGATGATCTATTTTTTACAAACAGATCATGAAAAGTAAGAAGAAGATAGCTAAAGAAATGAAAATGAAAGATATTAGATTGATGCATTACTTCCTAGGTCTGGAAGTGTGGAAAGGCTCAGAAGGAATCTTTTTCAACCAGGGAAAGTATGCTGAGAAATATTAAAAGGAATTGATGTGTTGGAATGGGCACTCTCATGGATTCCAACTTGAAGCTGTTAGCGGATGACTCATCAGAGTTAGTGGATATAACTCTGTACAGACAAATTATTGGCTCATTGATTTATCTAACGAATACTAGGTCAGACATATGCTTTGCTGTGAACACCTTGAGTCAGTATCTAGTGGAAACTAGATGTGTTCACCTGTTAGTTGCAAAGCATATGATGAGGTACCTAAAGGATATGATAGACTTTGATCTATGCTATCTTGGAGATCATGACTTCAGATGGCTACAAAGATGTTGATTGAGCAGAAAGTGTATCAGACAGGAAGAGCACATCGAGAGAATGTTATTATCTGGGATCAGCCATGATCTTGTGGTTTAGCAGGAAGTAGTCTAGTGTGGATCTCAGCACAAGAGGAATATATGGCTGCTTTCTAGTTATGAAGCGGTATGGCTTCAGGATTGTTTGACTTAGAGATAGACCCAACTGTGATCCTATGTGACAAACAGAGTTGTATCAAGATGGCAGAGAATCCAGTGTTCCATGATAAGTCAAAGCACATAGAGATCTGACAAGATATGGTGCAGAAAGGAACTATAAAGTTCGAATTTGTAACAAGTTACCGATGTACTAACCAAACCTCTACCTCAAGTGAAAAAGTTGTCGATGTACTAACCAAACCTCTACCTCAAGTAAAAGTTTGAATATTTCCGAGACAAGCTTGGTGTAGTTCAGAAGGACCCTCCTTGAAAGGGGGAGTGATGTGGTCACTTATGATGAGATTGCCTGCATCGACAGTGAGGTCAATGATGTGGATACCTATATTGGTTATGTTGACTGAGAGGTTGGTGGATGGTCCTTAGACAGGGTCTAAGTTGACGAGGGGATTGCATCATCCTTGAACACATGTTCTAAAAGGATCCATAGACATATGTCTCCGAGAAAGAAGGGGGATTGCATCATCCTTGAACACATGTTCTAAAAGGATCCGTAGACATATGTCTCCGAGAAAGAAGGGGGATTGCATCATCCTTGAACACATGTTCTAAAAGGATCCGTAGACATATGTCTCCGAGAAAGAAGAGGGATTGTATCATCCTTGAACACATGTTCTAAATTGATCCGTAGATAGATTTCTACGAGAATGAAGTCCTTAGTGGACAGGTGTGGGATTGGATCATCCCTCGACTTCAGTCCTAAAGTGAGCCGTAGACATAATATGTCTCCGAGAATGAAGTCCTTAGTGGACATGTGGGGATTGGATCATCCCTGGACTTCAGTCCTAAAGTGAGCCGTAGACATGTGTCTCCGAAAATGAAGTCCCTAGTGGACATGATAGGACTGGATCGTCCCTGGACCTCGGTTCAAAAGGTACATGTATGGATTAATCATCCTTAGACCGTAAATCCCGTAATTCCGAGAGGAAGGATTGTCTTAAAAGAGATTGAGTATGGATTAAGCATCCTTAGACCGTAAATTCCGTAATTCCGAAAGGAAGGATTGTCTTAAAAGAGATTGAGTATGGATTAATCATCCTTAGACCGTAAATCCCGTAATTCCGAAAGGAAGGATTGTCTTAAAAGAGATTGAGTATGGATTAATCATCCTTAGACCATAAATCCCGTAATTCTGAAAGGAAGGATTGTCTTAAAAGAGATTGAGTATGGATTAATCATCCTTAGACCGTAAATCTCGTAATTCCGAAAGGAAGGATTTTCTTAAAAGAGATTGAGTGTGGATTAATCATCCTTAGACTGTAAATCCCGTAATTCCGAAAGGAAGGATTGTCTTAAAAGAGACTGAGTGTGGATTAATCATCCTTAGACCGTAAATCTCGTAATTCCGAAAGGAAGGATAGTCTTAAAACATGATTGTGATGAGATTGATCCCGTAATTCCGAAAGGAAGGATCACCAGAGTTGATGGACTAGAATCCCGTAATTCCGAAAGGAAGGATCATGTGTATTGCAGAGTATGCTGCTATTGTGTATACTTGACTGATGAGGAGACTTGTATTGATGATGATACTTGTATTGATGAGGATACTTGTATTGATGATATGTATTGATGAGGATACTTGTATTGATGATATGTATTGATGAGGATACTTGTATGTATACTTGTATTGATGATATGTATACTTGTATTGATGAGGATACTTGTATTGATGATATGTATACTTGTATTGATGAGGATACTTGTATTGATGATATGTATTGATGAGGATACTTGTATGTATACTTGTATTGATGATATGTATACTTGTATTGATGAGGATACTTGTATTGATGATGTGTATACTTGTATTGGTGTGGATACTAATACTGATGATCTAGATGACGATGCTGCTAATCGTGATGATCTAGATGACGATGCTACTGATCGTGATGGTCTAGATGACGATGCTGATGATCGTGTGATGACGATGCTGATGATCGTGAGGATTCATATGTTGATGTTCCAGTATTGAAGATGTTCCAGTAACTAGTTGAGTTACTGATGATGTTGAGAAAGCTTCCAATGATTTATAGATGTATCATGTATGATGTTGATGACTCCTTGCTCGTGTAGATGCTGTTATAATATCCTTCTCATTAAGGGGGAGTGTTGAAATATCGTAACTTCAAAGAATATTATATTTGTACTTTATTATTCCGGAGATGTTTCATTCCTCCGTGAAGATCTTATTGTATATCCAGAGATGTTTATTCCTCCGTCGGAATGTGGTAACTTAGAATTCCCTAGTGGGGTTCGTCCCTGTATGTGTTATGTGGGTCAAAGGGTTGTTAGACCACCCTAGTGGGGTCGGCCCAGTCAGTTGTAGTAGGTTTTTTAACCCAGTGGTAAAGTTGGGGCCGACTTAGTTAATATAAAGTACAAGTCGGAGATGTGTATAAATAGAGGATGTGTGTTCCTCATTATACACACACTTCCCTCACTTGAAATGTAGCGCACTTTTGAGAGAGAGGTTTGCTATGGAGGAGGAGGAGATCATGTCTTTAGTTTGCATCTTTGTATATTGCTGGTCATCGATATCGAGGAAGATTTGCTGGGTTTTCTACCCCATGAGGGTTTCCCAGTATAAATCTATGTCTCTTGTGTTTATGCTATGCTTGTTGTTTCTTCAGTTATCCTGTATATGCTATTATTGTGAAATGGAATGTAATGCTGATATTTTCTGTCTTAGCATATTGAATCTTAACAAAAATAGCATCAAGGTTGATCATACAGATGGAATTATTAACATGGTTAGAATAGAAAGGATATTGGTGTTATTGATATACTCTCTTTAAATATAAAATAGTTTTAAAACAATTACATCATTCTAAATAGCACTCAATTACAATATATTAATACATTAATCAGAATTAAAGCAATGTTGCTTAAGCATAGATCATTAATATCATTAATATGCTTATTGATTACTTAATTATTGAATTATTTAACTTATAAAATATAACTTAAACCTGTCATCATTATTTTGATTTTCTTGACTTATCCTATTTTTATACTTGAATTGATTGTTCTTTTGCTTTTGCTATGTTTGCAAATTTCTTTTTCGTATTCATTTTTCTTTTGCTCTCAGCTGATCTTATCTTGTTAGCTATTTTTTGACGTTACAAAGGGCATGCAAGTAGTTTTGATTAAAGCAACAGCCAACACCGACATCAAGGTTGTTAGCATTGGTATTAAACACTTGGATCAAAAAATTCTACTTTTGTAAGAGAAGCTAAGCTATATGAAGATCCTCTTACAAAATATGAGCAATCAATTTCAACATGACCAAAGAAGTACCCTGGTCATTGTCCAAAATTTGGGTGCAAAGGATTCACCATTCACTTGAAGATGCAAAGATAGATTGGAGAGTGGGATGCAAATTTCGATCAGCTCTTTAGCAATCTTCAAAGTTCCTTCACATCAAATCCTTAAGACGTTACCATCCTCTTCTTCATATGCACCATGTGTGCACCATCCTCTTCTCCATATGCACTAGCTTCATCATGCACTTGAAGATGCAAAGAAAGATTGGAGAGTGGAATGCAAATTTCGATTAGCTCTTTATCAATATTCAAAGAGCCTTCGTATCAAAGCTTTTGATGTTACCATTCTCTTCTCCACACATATCATCCTCTTCTCCATATTATGCACTACATGGAGTACACAACACCTATACTGTTACATTTCAATGTAACATTTGAGCAAATCCATTCACAAATATAACTTCTTACAAATTATATTACTTTTTCATTAACGACAGGGACATCGCCATACAATGGTACTTGTTTCAAAGTATACTTGGTTTTACATTTTTTATAATCCTACATTCATATTGAGAAAAATTTGCTAGAATAGTAAAGAGGTAAGTTTATACTCTTTTGACTCAGAGTAATTAATTATTATTTTTAGGTGTCACGTATTAAAACAATTATTTATGTAATTATTAAAATAAATATTTATATATAGGATATTAGGTCCAATTAACCTAATATTCAGCCTAAGGTGGATGTGCTGTACCTGCAATAATTAATTAATACAAATACACGAGATATCAGAAATAATAGAACAGAATCGCTTTTGTATTGATCACGGGCCACTTCGAGGGGGCAACCTCCTTTGAGCAATCTCAATACAATTAACTTCACGGTGCCTTCAATGACCTTAACACACACTTATATACTAATTCTATGCCCAATACTATGAGTCAAAACCATGGGACATATAATACTACGGGACGACTTACAAAGCATATGCATCCAATACTATGGGTCAATACTATGGGCTAATATAAAATACGGATCAACAAATACTACGGGACGACTTACAAAGCATATGCGTCCAACAACAATATACTAACATAGTAAAGAGAAGGGTTGACATAGGTTCCTAACATCCCCTCTCCCTTAAAAAAAGCTTTGTCCTCAAAGCTTTGGTTGGAGAAATTGCTGCAGAATCTGAAGGAGTGGTTCCCTGGTAGCATCCTCGGTTTGCATTTCGGGCCACTGATGCCTTTGGAGTGTCAAGGAGGATTGCTTGGAAGGCTGTAGATGAAGAAGAACCCTGTCAGCTGCGTGGAAAATGCGCTCAGAACGGTGTTGATCGGCTTGTTGTTTCAGGCAAATTCTGGCCATGTGAAGATTGTCCTGCAGAATGAGAAGAATCTGATCGCGGTTTCGAAGAACCGAGTCAATTTCCTGAACTGGAGAGCTGCTAAGGGTGTATGGAAGAAGAACAGGCGGTGTTTTTACATAGACTGCTTCATATGGTGTCCTTTGAGATGTGGTATTGTACCACCAGAGCGCTACTAGGAAATCCATAGAAATAGTTGGCCAAAGCTGTGTAGGGATGGGCAAGGTTTTGAGCAATCCCGAAAGGAGTGTCGTTTCTCCCTTGTTGACTTGGAAAGTATCATCGTCAGCCACCATCTGTTGAATTGTCATTTTTAGTCCCGACCAAAAGAAGTTACATTGTTCCCGATCATACATTTTGCAGAACCCAGAGTGCCCTGTTGATGAAGAAGCATGGAGTTCATAGAAGAGATATCCCTGTTGAACATATTGCAACCAATTTGGAACAAGCAGAGAAAGAGCTGTAAGAGAAACTGGGTCATCAATTGTGCAAGAAGGAGCATCTTCCACCATATTGTCCTTACCCTTCTTGTAAGTGATCACATAGGGAGAACCCATGAGTTGGATAACCCATTGCAGGTGTGGTAGGGAGGAGACCCATTGGTCCAAAAAAAATTCCAGACTCGGGAGATCAGTCTTGATGCAGAAATAATTCCCTAATAGGTATGGCTGCCACTTCTGTACTGCATGCAAAATAGCCATCATTTCCTGCTGAGAGGTAGATGTGGCTACATTCTTACTGGAAAGGTCTCTTGAAGGAAGCAAGCGCATTGGTTCAGCAAAGATACCTCCATATCTATCCAAGGAAGTAGTGGAGACTATTGATGGGTGCATCTGAATGGAATTGAGCTGAGCGATGAGACCATGTGAATTCTTCTTAAGGATTTTTTCCAGGCGATGTAAACTGATGATGCAGAGAGACCTTGGTTGTAAGCCCATAAATTTGTGTTGTGCCTCATTGAATTTAAACTGCATCCAAAGTTCAGCAAAATCCCATAAGATGGGGCCAAGTGTGCGTAACCATTGAACGCCCAAAACCACATCACATCCGCCTAAGCGCAAGGCAAACATGTCAGAGCGTAGGTTATAATCTTCCATAGAGATACGCACATTGTGACACTTCCCCTTGCAAGGTAAGGTGCCCCCATTGGCAACCATGACTTCAAAGCTGGAGCAAGGATGGACAAAACAATTAGCCTGTTTGGAAATCCGAGGGTCAATGAAGTTATGAGTGCTACCAGAATCAATGAGTATGGTAAGAGGGAGCTTCTTGAAGTATCCCCTGACTTGCATTGTTTGTGGGGTGGTGACGCCGGTTACAGCATGGAGAGAGATCTCAGGTGGGTCGTCCTGAAATGGGGTGTCAACAGGTGGGTGTTGAATGTCGATCTGATCATCCACTGTATCTGTAGCTGCTTCACCAAGTTTTAAGGCAGGCGAAGAATCCACATCCAAGAGATAGAGCTTTTGTTGAACACATCTATGTCCCCGAGTGAATTTCTCATCACAATTATAGCAAATCCCTTTTTCTCGGCGTGCCTGCATTTCTATTTCAGACAAATGCTTGATAGGAGTTGGTTGAGGAGAAGGCGTGATGGGAGGTCGTTGGGAACCCATATTTCTGAAGGGAACAAGGGTGGGTTTGGAGCGTTGTTGAGCTGCAATCTTGTCCTCAACCAGCTTAGCCAACCCTAGGACTTCCATCATTGTGTTGGGACAAAACATTTTGACCTCTGAGCGAATTTCATCCTTGAGACAACTTATAAAACAACTCCTGTAGAATTCATCAGACAATCCTTCTGTGTGATTGGCCAATTTCTCAAATTCTGTTTGATACTCTCTCACTGTGCCAATTTGGTGAAGTTTAGTGAGTGTTCCTGTGAAATCATCAAAAGCACTAGGGCCAAATCGTGGCAAAATGAGTTGGCAAAAATCTGTCCAGTTTGGCTCGGGATGAGCTTTGATGTACCAACGGTACCATTGAAGGGCTTCCTGTTCCAAATGAAAGGATGCAAGTGGAACTTTTTGGACATCAAAAGTATTATGCAGACTGAAATATTGTTCTGCTCGGTATATCCATCTAGTCGGATCAGTACCATTGAAGCGAGGAAAATCAAGCTTCGGCCCACGAAAATTGTTGGAAGAAGAGAACCCGGTGGCTGCAAAAGATTCTGGCTGTTGGTTATTGTTCATGGCTGAATGCTGAAGATGGAGGCTGAGAAATTTTTCATCCAGATCTTGGAGTTTGGTTTGGATGGCTGTAAGTGCTTCCTCCATGGTGTTTGCTCCTGCACGGGTGACAACCATAACCAGGTTTTTTTTTTTTTTGTGGAATGGGTAGAAAAACACAAACAGAAGCTGATTTAGTAAAGGGAAATTTGGATTGGTGAAACAATCTGATGGGTAATTGGGGTTTGACTAGATTTTGGACACTGTCGAAAGGACAAGAAAGCAAAAAGAGGGATTTCAGAAGCGGGGTGATAGAATGAGAAAATTTGACAGAGAGGGACAAAGAAGCAGAGTTCAGAAAAGAACTCTGTGGTAAAATTTGAAGGCGATTGGGTGAAATCTGAGGAAGTTATGGCAAACCCTAAAAATAGACAAATGTGGGCTTTCGGGCTTTAGGAAGGGGAATTGGGGATTGGGTCCTCAGGAATGTAATATGTAGAATGGGATGACATGGGTTCCCCAAAAATTTCAAGGGAAACAGAGTAAAAATAAGGGAGATATGGAGAAAAAAACTGGTTTTTTTTTTTTTTTTATCAGACTGGAGCGGCTACGGCTTGAAAGGGATCTGGAACAACGCCGAATGGATTGAAAACGGTTGAATCTGGAACGGCTTGCAAATGGATCTGAAACAGCGCAGTAGTGATCAACAATAGTTCAACTGAAAGTAGATATGGACCCCAGGTATGTGCGGCTTCCTAACAGTTCAGGGGTTTCACTCGACCACCAATGCTGTCTGACGGCTTGCGTATTGGGGCAGTATCCCTCACTCCACGGCTCAGGTAAAACTGATAACCGCTTTGCCACAAACGACAGCTCTTGGTTTACCTCACGGGTGGGAACTAGTCAATCAGGTAGGGGTCGTTGCCCTTTTCGCTGGCAGGTCCTCTCAATGGGCCAGCTACTTCGGGGTTCCTGTGGTACTCCTCACAATGAGTTTTAGGGATTATGCCCAAGTACTTCCCACAGTTAAGCAGATAGGGATGATTCCCAAATTCGAACCTGCAACAGAAAAAAATTGGGCAGAAATTCCACCCAATGTTCAAAAACCGGATCTATATTGCTCAGAATCGCTATTATAGCATGTTTCCGGAACTAGAACAACCACTCTGCTTCTACCCATGAAAGCGGAATATAAATCTGGGCACTCGGTCAAAAGATTTTCTCGCCGCAATTTCCGCGGCCGTCACCGAAATTCTGAAAAATTGCTGATTTTAAATCCGCGATATCTCCACTTTTAGAACTCCAAATGAGATGATTTTTTTTTTGAAACTGCGTATTTTTGAAAGAGGAATTCAGATATGCAATCAGTTTCTTTTGATTTTGTGTAGAAAGTTTCATAAATTGATCTGAAAGTCGCCGCCCAAAAAAAGAAATTTTTTTTCCACTTGTGCAAAGGAAAGTGCTCTGATACCAGATGTGCTGTACCTGCAATAATTAATTAATGCAAATACACGAGATATCAGAAATAATAGAACATAATCGCTTTTGTATTGATCACGGGCCACTTCGAGGGGGCAACCTCCTTTGAGCAAGCTCAATACAATTAACTTCACGGTGCCTTCAATGACCTCAACACACACTTATATACTAATTCTATGCCCAATACTATGAGTCAAAACCATGGGACATATAATACTACGGGACGACTTACAAAGCATATGCATCCAATACTATGGGTCAATACTATGGGCTAATATAAACTACGGATCAACAAATACTACGGGATGACTTACAAAGCATATGCGTCCAACAACAATATACTAACATAGTAAAGAGAAGGGTTGACATAGGTTCCTAACAGTGGATTTTAATTATATTAAAATAGAATAAGAAATTTGATGAAATAATAATCAATTAATATAAAATTAAGTTGGATTTTAATTATATTAAAATCGAATAAGAAATTTGGTGAAATACAATTAATATAAAAGATGAAAATCGACAAAATTGCAAGATGAGAGTGATTAAAAAACTATCATTAAAGATAAGTGATAAAGGGAATACAAATTCTTTTTGTTTCAACTAGATTATCTATGTTTATGTTTACTTTTTAACGTCATCCTTGACAGTCTCAGTGGCTTTTTCTTTTACAGGTAAAATAAAAAATATGACAGTCTCGGTGGCTTTTTCTTTTACAGGTAAAATAAAAAATTGACTTTCAATAGAGTTAGGATTTGTTATTCAATATCATATGGAAGGTAACTCAATTTGTGTTCTTATTGTGTTTAACATTTTATTTCAATTAATGTTCTTTGCGTTCTACACTTGTTTTTGGGGGGGCATACTTGGTCTGAAACATTTAGTTTATTTTCATGATTCACTATTTTTCACTTTTATTGCAAAAACCATTATTGTTTCTTGCAATTTTTCATGGATTTTTATAGTTCATATGTATTCGCAAATATTTTATTTAATTACTGCAGAAAAAACAAAGTCTATTTACAGATTTAATGTTATTTTAACCTCTGAGAACCATATTTTACTCATATCACTTAGGCAAGCCCCCTCTGGTTGGTAGAGTATGAACCCAAACACAGGGATCGATATCCCAATTCTCCATTTTGTGGATCGATCAGTCTGCAACAAAGCTCACAACAAAACAGTCTAAGAAAACACACCCATCAAATCTCATTAGAGAAAACTCCAGAGAACCCTTATGGATATACATCCAATGTGTTATACCTACCTTCTGAGTTTACACTGCTTGGGAAGAGTGATGCAAATGTGCTACTCATACCCATAACTACCATGATACAAAACACACCCAACAACCTCCCCTTATGCATTGCAGACCTCGTATACCAAGACCAACACATTCTCATTCACAGTCATAGAGGCACAATGAAGGATAGGTAGGAAAAGGAGAGAAAGTGTTTTTGGATATATATGTATTGGGCACCAGACACAATAGTCCTCATTAGCATGAACACATAGGGGGAACATGAACAAGCTTATCCCCACATCCTTTGAGGACTGCAATGAGCAACAACAACACCGTGCAATGATCAATTACCCTCAAAGGTGAAATGACAACAAGAAAACACAGGCATGGCGGCATTAAAGTCTCTCATTCCCTTCTCCCTTTTCCTCGATAAATGTTTTTTTTTTCTCACATTGGGTTTCCCAAATTCCCCTAGATAGCTTGTGCTTCATGCTTGCAAGGATATTTGAGCCATCTCATCTCTACCATCCACCCTCAACCATTATGCCCACTTCTCAAATAAAATTATAAAAAGGAAAAGAAAGCAGTCTAGGCAATCCTCTCAATAACCCACTCTCTATACATCTCGTCCACCTAATTCTTTTTTCAAGGAAGCCCTGTATTATACTAAGATACTCCTTTAATTTCCTCTTCAAACTACGAATTCTTTATGCGAATTCATCACCATCACTCTATCCTATATAATTTCAATTTATATTGGGAGTTTTCCTTTCAAATCCCAACCCAACCAACATTTTGTTGCTGATATGTTTCTGCAACATTTATGCAAATTCCTAATATAGATATTCCCCTTGTGATATCCCAACCTCTTCCACTCCATGTCCCTCTATGATTCTCACAACTGATATTCCATTCCATGGGTATTTTAAATCTCATCGAGACACACACACAAACATCATGAGAAAACAGGGACCTCCCTTGGAGCAAGTCACTTTGAGATGTGAGGCCACATGCTCCTCATCTTCATTTCAATCGCCCCCCTCAATCTTTGTTGGGATTATTTTATTCCCCGTCTCTTTCTTTTTCTTGTTGGTTCTTATTCCCTCAATCCCCATCTCCATGCCTTATCACCTCCTTCACACGCAACACATGTCCTGAACAAATACATATCCATAGTACAAAACAAAAACTTTACAGAAATATTTCATAAACCAACCCATATATATGAACAGTCCAGTACAAACCTCACAATCTACATGGTCACAATCTACATGGAACTATACCTTCTTACATGGGACAGGTGCGAGTATACATTCATCCCAAGGATATATGAAAAACTTTACTCATTTCCTCCTTTTAGACAACAATCTCAACATTGTCATTCCTTATGAAATAGAAGAGTTGATTAACCATGTTTGTTTTGGGGGCTCATACAATGGTTATGATTCTATGTACCAATTTGTCACATTTATTTCAACACTGCCAATTTAGCTGAGGGCTTTGCATAATTGGGAACAAACTTCAGATTTGATATGAGTGTGCCATCTTATAATGGGGATATGATAATTCTGTAGATTTTAAACAATATACTTAGCAATAATGAAGTAAAGCAATATCTAATGCTCGTCTTCAGAATGCGATAATAATAGTAGATCAAAACATCAAAGTACTAATGCATCCAGAATCTTCACACGAAAACAATATCTGCGATCATGCAATGCAAAGTTTGAGTGAGGTCATCTTTCATCTTCCTTGATATCAGACTAAACAAATTATAATTTATCATAGCTCATCTCTAACATTTGTACTGACACTCATGGGAAGGTTAGTTGACTTATTGCAATTTTGTTTAATAGCAAAGATTGATTGTGAATAAGTTCATATATTCTACAATTTTTAAGAACTGATATTCCCACATCTCATTAATTTGTCTCTTCTATAGAAATTGTTGTCTGCAAATAGTAGCTCTGTATACTCCCAGTATCACTTACTATAGAAAATTTCAAACCTTTGATCACAAGGTTAACAACTATGACCAATTTCTTTGTAGGTCGACTAGTACCCAAATGCACATTGGTGTCTCATTATCTCCCATCTATGCAGATAATCTGATTTATAGTAGGGTGGTAGCTCACTTCTACTTTTGATAGATTTATGCTCTCCAAATAAGAGCATATGACTGACCCTTAAAAATGGCATCTTAGTGATTTTCAGAAGATTAATTCATATAGTGATAGGTATGTTCACCTTTACATGGTTGAGAAGCATGTAAAGTTTTTATTGTGGACTTGAAATCCTCAATGAGAAGAAAGAAACCTATCTGGGTTTCCCACTGTATCTTCCATTCTTGAAGCAAGCATAATGAAGATTCACCACTCCTATTGTGTTGTAAGTCTGCATTTTTATTGTGCTTTGTTGTGAACTATCTATATTGTCAGAAGACACGTGAATCCTTGATGAGGTGAGAGTCATTGATAACCAGTTACTTTCCTTGGTTTATTAGTAATTTTCAGAAGATTAGTTCATGTAGTGACAGGTCTATTCACCTTTACATGGTTGAGAAGGATGTAAAGTTTTTATTGTGGACTTGAAATCCTCAATGAGAAGAATGAAACATATTTGGGTTTCCCACTGTATCTTCCATTCTTGAAGCAAGCATAACGAAGATTCATTTACAACTTAGATTGTGGAACTATCAAGAGCTGGTCCATGAAAGAGTTCTATACCTATACTTGTATATGGAGATTCCTAAATTTATTGCTACAACACATGGCATGAAAGAAAACTTTTGCTCACAAGTAGTTTGTGCAGTTTAGGAGCTATTATAATCATTGTTTTCATTGATATTATTGCAGAAATATTTTTTCAAATTGCTTATATATTCCAGATATAGTAGTAATCTATAGTGTTGAGATTACTACTACAAAGATTGTGAGAAAAGAAATTGTAGTTGGATCACTGTGTTGATGAACTTAACATTATTTTTTGTTCCCGGTTGAGTGCCCGTGTCTTTGTAATATGAGATTGTTACAAACTTTGCTCTTTTCCTACCAGTATCCTTTGCTGCCTGTGCCTATGTTTTTGTTCCTTCTAACTTTCCTCTTTTCATACCGGCGTTCATTTTTACCCCACAAGGGGCAAATGCTAGTTTAAAATATACCCAACTTCCAAATGAAGCATCATATACTCGTATTCCAAATATAATCCTAATGTATGCATAGTGCATCATTGCACACGCACACATTAAATTTAAACATATGATCATGGGAAATATGGATACACACAATGCACAATGCATACACAAATTAATCATTATAATGAAAAATAGATAGTTTAATGGTATAATAGATTAAATATTTGTTTTTTTAATAAAAGTGGTTAATGAAATTAGGTGCATAAGAATGATTTATTATGCAACTATATGCATTGGTTAATAATGAATCATTATATAATTTGTCATCTATTTTGGTATTTTTTGGAACTATTAGCTTATAGGGCCTATTTTATGGGTAGGTGTCGCTTTGGTGACTTGGGGTCTAGGAAATTTTGGACCCTGTTCGAGGCTTTAAATGACCCTGTTCGAGGCTTTAAATGACCATTTTTTTGGGTCAAAACGTTGTGAACAAAGTTTTAGCCTCTTAATGGTATTCTACACAGCAAGAGGTTTCCAACAACACAAATTCACTTCAACCATGGTATTGAGTGGATGCCACGCTAGCTTCCATTACTCAAACACATGGAATTAGTCACATGTGGACTTTCATGGAGATTCTAAAGGGTCCAAAACCTTAACCCTAATTGGGTGTTGAGGCATACACAAATTCTAACCCTTGACAACTATTAGGCCATGTTAAATACTAGGCCATTAGGATAGGAAGGGGTTCCATTTTTATTGCATTGAATATTATTCTAGAGAGAAAATCATTTAGAGTGGGATATCAATGTAGAATATAGAAAGTAGATGATCTCACAACAACCATACATGTCATGGTGTCCATGCCATATCCATAATGAGTGCACTTTCCTTCTATGTTTATTTCACAACTGAAAAGAAAAAGGCACAAGCCTCACCTTCTAGATAGGTTTTTCATGTATTAGCTTTTTCTAGGATACATCCCATGTTCATTGTGTGGATGGTGTGTTATTTGCTTAGCTACTTTCATTTCAATTTTAATAAAAGTGGTCCATGAAACTAGGTGTGTAAGAGTGATTCACTATGCAACCATAGGCATTTATATGGAATGGATCATTATATAATTTGTCATCTATTTCATTACTTTCTGGGTGGAAAAATTGGAGCTGATGGGTTGTAGGGATCATTTTAGGGGTAAGTGTTGCTTTGGTGATTGGGGTTTAGCAACTTTCAGAGTCTGTTTGAGTCCTTAAACGACCATTTTTTGGATCAAAACTTTGTGAAGAAAGTATATCCTCTCAATGCTATTTTACACACTAAGAGATTTCCAATGACATGAAAATCATCCCATCTAAGTTCATATGTAGAATTTATGGCACTTGCAAATTGACTTATCTTGTTGACGACCATGTTACCAATTGGATGCCATGTCAACTTCCTTACTCACACATGTGGAGCTAGTCACATGTGGACTTTCAAGGATATTCTAGAGGGTCAAAAACCCCAACTCTAATTGGGGTCGAGGCATCCAAAAATCCTAACCTTAGAAAACTATTTGCCCATGTTAAGTACTACGCTATTAGGATAGGAAGGGCTTCCATTTTTATTGTATTGAATACTATTCCGTATAGAGTAGAGCATTGCGAGTGGGATATTGAATTATAATAGAGGAAGTAAAGATGTTGCAACAACCATACTTGCCGCAATGTCCATGGCATTTCCATAGTGAGTTCCCTTTGTATTTTCATTTCATAACTAAGAAGAAAAGAGAAAGGCATAAGCCTCACCTTCTAGCTATGTTTTTTCTATATTGAATTTTCCTAGGGCACAACTTGTGTTCATTGTGTGGATGGTGTGTTATTTGCTTAGCTTCTTTGATTTTGCTTTCAGTTATTTCAATATCTTGTGCACTAAGCTAGTAATTTAAATATGGAATCTAAAGTGAAACATTGCATAATAAGTGATTGAAAAATATACAAAGATATTCTTTAATGAAATGTTCTAGTGAAATATCCATGACAATTTATAGATCATGCATCCATTTTAGATGTCACCTAGAAGTCAACCGATCAAGCCACTAGGATGAAGAAACCAATTACATGCTTAACCCACTCAATCCAACCCATAGCTCTTTCTTAGGGTCCTAGCCTAACCTCCCTACTTTAGGCTACTTATGAGTTAACCAATTAATGTATGTTTCCATCTTGCTTAAATAAAGACCCATTAGATAATATGGATGGTTATTTAATGTAAAAGGTCAACTTTACTAAATAAGTCCCACTAGGTAGTTAGTACAAATTAATGATGGGACTACAAGTAGTTATAGATGTGTTATTGATAATCTGTTTAAAGAGCTAGGAGTCTAAGGAATGTTTTGTTGAGTAGTGTTGTATTTGGAGCTCTGGTCAAGTGAAAGGTCACCCCACCTTAAGAGGCAAGTGAACATTGCTTTTTTCTTTGATTATCATAATACAAGGGTTTATTATGCATTATTACATTTCAATTATCTCTTGTATTTGATTTATTGTATTATAATCTCTATATACCTAGTTATATTCTAATTTTAAGTGTTAAGGAACACTACAAGTGGTATCATGGTTCTTTCCCGAGCCTACATGAATCCATATTTAGTGATTTTTTTTAGGACTAGAGATGTGCTCCAATATCTTTAAATAACACTAAGATTTGCCTTTTGGCATGTAAAACTACAGTCAAAGATGAATACACACATAAAATACAAGTTGGTTCCATGAAATATGTGACCAACTACTATTTCTAGAAACCCTTAGGTGTATTAGAGAGATATAACACTAACATTCCTTTGTCAGTAGGACCCGATAAACCTTACCCTCTACAACTGAACAATGAAATTCCTATATCTTTGCATCTAGAAGGAATTTGAAAATTTGTCAGCACCATTGTGAGAGGCCTACATCAAAAGCATCCTTGTGACATGTTGATCACGTTGGTATACCTCTCTCATAACCTTTTTTTGTGGATCCAATAATATGATATTAGGGATATAACTCAAAATACCCAGTTTGCATCATTGGTCATATTGAGATAAATTAGTGTTCACACTTTGCGGGAGCTTTAGTGGTCCCATGGTCCATATTCATAGTATGGCACCCTTAGGAAACTAAAACTCAGACCCATAGATTAAGTTTGAATCCAAGGCTTCTCAACTTGACTCTATAGTCACAAAAATCAATACACTAGTGAATGACCAAGGCAAGATGTTGACATTGATATGCCAATGTATGGGTATAATAGATCCAAACATCAATCCAAGCAAATATGTTTTTTAACATGGAGTGTAGGAAACTAACACTCTCTTTCAAAATACACAACATCCACCTTTTCAGGATCGCAATTCATGTCACCACTTTCCAAAGGTAGACATGAACAAGTTTGATGGTTTAGATCCCTTGGTTTGGGTTACCCAAATGGAACACTATTTTTCTCTCCATGGAATTACTGATGAATTTTAGGAAGTTAAAGTGGGGGTCTTTAATCTAGATTTTGAAAGTTGGAAATGGTGGCAATGGTATAAGAAAGCGTATGGTACTACATTACTTGGACCAAGTTTGTGGAGATCCTTCATGATCATTTTGATGAGACACTCACTACTTGGGAAGATTGAAAAATTTACGCTAGAGTGACACAGTCATGGACTACATTATAACCTTTGAGAAATTATAAATCCACATAGAGGGCCTCTATGATTTAGTTTCTAGAGAATGTTTATTCAGTGGTGTCAAAGAGGCAATTAGAACACATGTCATAACGCAATTCACAAAACATGGTTGGAAGCTTGTGATAGAACTAGAGAAGTCGAGATGGTGATCAATGCCCCCCAAAAAATAACTTCATTCATTGATCACACAATTCCCCTCATGAGAACCACTCCCAACACCTCCAACCCTCAACCATTGACAGTTCAAAAGTTGTCTCTAAAAGAGATGATAGAATGCTATGCTTCAAACTTCGCTATAACTATGAAGAATGGTATTTTAGAGGGAATAAATGTAAAGAATAAATTTTATTCCAAATGGATGTATCTTCACAAGGTCACTTAGAGGACATAAAAATTGAAGACACTAAGGAACTAAAAGTATAGTATGGCACTTCGCCCATGGATGAAGGTACCACCTCTTAAGATTTTGGTGTGGAACCCCAAATTTTTCTCCATGACTTATCGGGTTTCTTGAAATCCCAAACATTGAATTTTATTGGCTACATCAAACATTGCAAAATGATTGTATGATATTGGAAATACCCTGTTAGAAAAATAGGATCGCAGAGCAATAACAATAAACAAGATGCAAATATAAATAACATAAAACACATTACAAGAGAGACACCAATATAACGTGGTTCACCCAAGATGGGATATGTCCACACATAAATTTTCTAGTCCTTATTATTATACCATCCAACAAATGAAGGGATACAACCTGCAACACATCCACTGCAACTTCCTCTTCACTCTCTCAGAGTCTCTCTTACACAATCATAGTGATCTTTACAATGCTACAATACCCAACCATATTACAATTGCTTCCTTTTAAAGAGGGATTACCATGGTAAAATAATATGGGACACCCAATACCATGGGCCCGTAAATCACCCATTATCGACCAAGTCATTACTATTAAATTACAACATTTTACAATGCATTTTTTTCGAAAATTTTGCTACAGGGGCACCACCCCCGAACCCCCGCCAGCTATTTTTGGGGGGAAATCCCCCCCAAGCCCCCCCAAAACCCCCATCATAGGCTGGGATCCAAACACGACTGAAAAACAACCTCTGAATAAGGAAGATTAGGCTCCACAACCAACAATCTCCCACTTAGAGACTGATCACAGCAACTCCACCATTCCTGCACTTGCTGGACTATGTTATGAACCTTGGATCTGGAAAATTTCTCATCTTCACCTTCATGATTGAAGGCCAACTGAAACCGAGCATGAACTAAGTTTCTCTCTAGTTACTACCTTTGTCAACATGTTGTTAGGAACCCGTGTCTTTACTTTGTTAGTATATTGTTGTTGGACGCATATGTTTTGTAAATCATCCCGTAGTATTATATGTTCCATGGTATTGATACATAGTATTGGCGCATATAATTAGTATATAAGTTTGTGTTGAGGCCAATGAAGGAATCCACGAGTTAATTGTATTGAGCTTGCTCAAAGGAGGTTTCCCCCTCGAAGTGGCCCGTGATCAATAAAAATATTCCGTGTTCTGATATATCGCTCATTTCATCAATTAATTATTGCAGGTTCCTCACATATGGTATCAAAGCACTTTCTTGGGCTCGTTGGGTGGAATTTCTGCCAATTTTTTTTTCGCATATGTATTTGTTCCTATCAATTACAGGTTCGGATCCGGGAATAATCCCTCTACACTTAACTGTGGGAAGTAATTGGGCATAAGCCATAAAACACATTGTGAAGAGTACCACAGGAACCCTGAAGTAGCTGGCGCATTAAGAGAACCTGCAAGCGAAAAGAGAAACGACCCCTACCTGATTGACTAGTTCCGACCCATGAGGTAAACCAAGATCTGTCGTTTGTGGCAAAGCGCTTATCAGTTTTACTTGAGCCGTGGAGTGAGGGATACTGCCCCAATACACAAGCCGTCAGACAACATTGGTGGCTGAGTGAATCCCATGAACCGTTAGGAAGACGAGCATACCTGGGATACATATCTATTGCCACTGATAAATCGCAGATTACATCTGTCCAGAGCTATTGTAGATAAATTTCGAGCTGTTTCAGATCCATTCCGAAAGCCGTTTCAGATCCAGTAGTTTAGATCCATTCCGAAAAAAAAAGAAAAAGTATAAAATTCTATTTTTTCGCCATATCTTCTTTGTTTTAACTTCGTTTCCATTGAAACTTCACTGGCACCTCTGCAATCCCATTCTGCATATTTCAGTCCTGAGGAATCTAACCCAAATTCCACTTCCTGAAGCCAGAAATCCAACATTTGTCTATTTTTAGGATTTTTTTAACTTCTTCGATTGTCACCCAATCGCCTTCAAATTTTTCCACAGTGTTCATTTCCTATTTCTACTTCTTTGTCCCTCTTTGACAAATTTTCCCAATCTTTCACCCCATTTCTGAAATACTCATTTTCTGATTCCCTCTCCATTCGAAAGTGTCCAAAGCCTAGTCAAACCCCAATTACCCCTCAGATTTTTTCCCAAATCCAAATTTTCCTTTACTAAAACAGTTTTTTGTTTTGTTTTTCTACCCATTAAAAAAAAAAAAAAAAAAAACTCCTGGTTATGGTTGTCATCCACGCATGAGCCAAAACCATGGAGGAAGAACTTGCAGCCCTCAAAACCAAATTACAAGATCTGGATGAAAAATTTCTTGGCCTCCATCTTGAGAATTCAACCATGAACAATAAACGATAGTCAGAGTCTTTTGTAGACATTGGGTTCTCTTCTTCCAGCAATTTTCGTGGGCCAAAGCTTGATTTTCCTCGCTTCAATGGTAATGATCTGACTGGATGGATATACCGGGAAGAACAATATTTTAGTCTGCATAATACTTTTGATGTCAACAAAGTTCCACTTGCATCATTTCATTTGGAACAAGAATCCCTTCAATGGAACTGTTGGTACATCAAGGCTCATGAAGAGCCAAAATGAACATATTTTTTGCAGCTCATTTTGCAACGATTTGGTCCTAGTGCTTTTGATGACTTCACAGGAGCACTCACTAAACTTCGCCAAATTGGCACCGTGAGAGAGTATTGGACAAAATTTGAGAAACTATCTAATCACATAGAAGGATTGCCTGATGAATTCTACAGGAGTTGTTTTATCAGTTGTCTAAAGGATGCAATCTGATCTAAGGTCAAAAAGTTTTGTCAAAACACAATGATGGAAGCCCTGGGGTTGGCTAAGTTGGAAGAGGATGAGATCGTATCCCAACAATGCTCCAAGCCCATTTTTGTTCCCTTAAGAAATGTGGGTTTCCAACAACCTCCCATCACGCTAGATCATCGACCAACTCCTATCAAGCATTTGTATGACGCTGAGATGCGGGCACGTCGAGAAAAAGGGCTTTGTTATAATTGTGATGAGAAATTCACTCGGGGGCATAGATGTGTTGAGCAAAATCTCTATCTCTTGGATGTGGATTCTCCTCCTTCCTCTGAAATTGGTGATGAAGCTCTAGATATAATAGATGATCAGGTTGACATTCAACAACCGCTTGTTGACCCTCTATCTACGGACAACCACCCAGATATATCTCTCCATGCTTTAGTCGGAGTCACCACCCCCCAAACAATGCGGGTCAGGGGTTACTTCAAGAAGCTCCCTGTTATAATACTCATTGATTCTGGTAGCACTCATAACTTCATTGACCCTTGGATCACCAAACAGGCTGATTGTTTTGTCCATCCTTGCTCCAACTTTGAAGTCATGATTGCCAATGGGGGCACCTTCTTGCAAGGGGAAATGTCTTAATGTGCGTATCTCTATGGGAAATTATAACCTACACTCTGACATGTTTGCCTTGGCCTTAGGAAGATGTGATGTGGTTTTGGGTGCTCAATGGCTATGCACACTTAGCCCCATCTTATGGGATTTTGCTGAACTTTGAATGTAGTTTTCAATCAATGGGGAAAAACACACATTGACAAGCTTACAACCAGGGTCTCTTAGCATCATCAGTTCACATCGCATGGAAAATATCCTTAAGAAGAATTCACATGGTGTCATCGCTAAGATCCATTCCATTCAGATGCAACCATCAGCGGTCTCCACTACTCCTTTGGATCTACAACAAATTATGGATAGATATAAAAGTGTCTTTTCTGAACCAGTGGGATTTCCCCCCTTCAAGACCAGAGGACCATTGTATTCATCTCCTTCTTAGAAGCGTTCCTCCCAACATCAAGCCCTATCGCTACCCATTTCACCAAAAAACAAAGATTGAGATGCTCGCTCGGGACTTACTGAAGCAATGTATTATTCGCCCTAGTACTAGTTCCTTTTCTTCACCAATTCTTCTTGTCCGCAATAAATATGGGTCATGGTGCCTCTGCATTGAATTCCGAGCACTTAACCACCTCACAATCAAGGATAAGTTTCCAATTCCCATTGTTGATGAGATTCTTGATGAGCTTCATGGTGCTCAATTTTTCTCCAAGTTGGATCTTTGTTCTAGGTATCACCAAATTCGGGTTCATGAGGATGATATCCCTAAAACAACTTTCCACACACATGATGGCCACTATGTGTTTTTGGTCATGCCCTTTGTCCCCACTAATGCTCCTTCCACATTCCAGGCATTGATGAATAAAATATTCCGACCCTACTTGCAGAAGTTCATTCTGGTCTTCTTTGATGATATCCTCATCTATAGTAAAACATGGGCTGAGCATCTCCAACATCTGGATCTTGTAATGCAAATTTTCTCTGATCATCATCTCCACGCCAAACAGGATAAATGTGTTTTTGTACAGGAGGAAGTAGAGTATCTCGGGCACATTATTTCAGCACAAGGGGTTCACATGGATCCTGACAAAATAGATGCCATGAAAAATTGGTCGCATCCTCAGACACTCAAGCACCTTCGTGGTTTTTTGGGATTGACTGGCTACTACCGCAAGTTTTTCAAGGATTATGGGAAGATTGCAGCTCCATTAACCGCTCTATTGAAAAAGGATGCTTTTACATGGACACATGCTACTGAGTGTGTATTTAAAAAACTGAAACAAGCTATGTATACTACACTTGTTCTAGCTATGCCAAAATTTTTCAATCCCTTCACTATTGAGAGTGATGCTTGCGGCAATGGAATTGGTGTTGTTCTCCTTCAAGATGAACATCCCACTGCGTTCAGCAGCAAATCCATTTCCAGTAAGAATTTAGCTACCTCTTGTTGATGTATATGTAACTTCGGAATGTATTTCATTTATATATTTTATATATATTAATTGTACCCTTATAAGAGATGTGTTATTCCTCTATAAGGAAGTGTCGTCATGTGTATTGACAAGTGTCGCAAATGTGTGTACTTGGTGACGGGTTATTAGACCACCATGTGTGGGGTCAACCCTGAAATATATTTTATATTGTGGATGTACCTAGCTAGACAAGTCGGCCCCATAGTGTAACTGGGCAAACATGTTAGTATAAATAGAGATCGAGAGATCTCTATTTT
The DNA here is from genome assembly GCA_027924585.1 of Larix kaempferi. Classification (NCBI taxonomy): domain Eukaryota; kingdom Viridiplantae; phylum Streptophyta; class Pinopsida; order Pinales; family Pinaceae; genus Larix; species Larix kaempferi. Next base: position 343,105 of record BSBM01000600.1, read on the forward strand.
AATCATTCAGAAACTCACACTTCTCTCACTCAGAAAGTGGCGAACTAGTGAGGAGGAGGATCATCTGCTACTAGGAGACTATCTCAGTGTATTTTGGTTGAGCCATTGCTCTCTCTATCTTTGAGGAAGTTGTGTTCTTTTTCACCTTAGGGTTTTCCCCACGGAAACTCCGTGTCTCTTGTCTCTCATGCTTTTGATTCTTGTGATGCTTGTCGTGCTTATTGTGATTGTTATGCATTGATATACTGTATATGTTATTCTCTCAGTGAAGATCCTAGAGTATTGTGAATTAATGCTCAAAATTTAACATGGTATCAGAGCTAACCTGAGAAGAAGACATTTTGCAGTGACGGAAACTTGAGTTTCTTGTTTATTGGGTTTCTCTCCACAGATTTTGGAAAAGAAGTATAGTATATTGAATCTACTCATCAAGGAGAATCTATCTGTCCAATTAGAATTCAATTATGATCATTTTCAGATTTGGCCCTAAAAATTAGGGTTTCCTCAAAAATAGAAATTTCTGAAATTTGAAGACATAGCTGGAAGCACCTTGCAAAAATCGAAGTTTAGAGCTTTGGATTGATATTTTTGGCTGGGTAGATCTCTGGGAAACTCAAACCCTAATTCAGGGCTCTCGTTAGTGAACCCGAGAGGACAAAAAGGCAAATCTGAAGGGTAAAGCTTTGCAGATCTCAAATTCTAAATACACCAAGCTGATCAACTCATCAAGGCGCATCTTTCTATCCTTTCAGAAAGTTGAAATTCACATTTTGAATTTTTAGGGTTTTTCTTACAAACCCTAATCCAGGACTAGATCCAGTTTTTAGCATTTCAAGTGGTAAGACCTAAATCTTTTCTATTTCCATTTGAAGTACTCTTTAAGATGTCTCACCACACCAATCTCGAGGATAAGCTTGAAGGGGATGATAACTTACGAGCTTGGAAGTATATGATTGGGTTAATCCTGGAAGAGAATGAGTTGGACTCATATATAAAAGAAGACATCCCTATCCAAGAGGATGAAGAGGCTAAGGTATTGCATAAGAAGAACTTTGTTAAGGAAAAGATAATCATTGCTGATTCTATTAAATACCATCTCATACCCCATGTGTCTTCTCTAAAGACACCTAAGGCTATGTTTGACTCTTTGACCAAGCTATTTGAAGGGAAGAATATAAATCGGAATATGACTCTGTGAAATCAATTGAAAGGGGTCAAGATGTTGAATGGAGAAACCATTCAATCTTACTTCTCCAAGGTCTCTCAGATCAAGGAACAACTTGAAGTTGTGGATGAAGTAGTGGATAATGGTGAAGTTGTTATGACCACTCTGAATGGCCTTCCTAGGTCACGGGACTCCTTTATTCAAGGAATCTGTGCAAGAAAGAAATTGATCTCTTTCAGTAAACTGTGGGAGGAATGCTATCAAGAAGAAGCTAGGCTTGTAGCTCGTGAAGAAAAGATGGGAGGTGAAGATCAAGCTCTCGCAGCTCACACCAAAAGAAGCAAGCTCAAGAAGGAGCACTCTCACTTCAAGAGATACTATCACAACCAACAAAAGAATAACAAGGATGTAAGATGTTTCTCATGCAATGAGAAGGGTCACTTTGCTTCAGAATGTCCCAAGAACAAAAGGTATAACATCAACTCTAGCAAGAAGAAGAAGGGAAACAAAAGAAAGTTCCATGCTCATGCTGCCGAAGATGATGAACCTCCAAAGAAGAAGGCTAGGGCTGAAAGTGATGATGACTCATCAAGTGAAGAAGAGTATGTTCTAATCTCTGCTCTCACAGGTACTATCTCCCATGGTTGTAATGATTGGTTAATTGACAGTGGTGCTTCCAAACACATGACTTGGTTTAAGGAATCTTTTGTAAACCTATCTGAACATGAATCACCCCATAAGGTGAAACTTGGGGATGATTATCAATACCCAATCAAAGGAAGTGGTGAAGCCTCCTACAACCTAGATTCTGAAAAATCTTTGAAGATAAAAGAAGTCCTTTATGTACCTGGGATCAAGAAGAACTTACTCTCCATCTCTGCATTGGATGCAAAAGGTATGAGGGTTGCATTTGTGGATGGCCAAGTCCTAATGTGGCCAAAGGGAAAGACCATGGATGATGCAGTAGTGATTGGAGAGCAAGAGGGAGGTTTGTATAAATTGAAGGGACAACTTGAACATGCCATGGTGCATGAATCCATGGAGCCAAGTGAACTTTGGCATAGAAGACTTGCTCATATGCACTATAGGGCACTTCCAATTGCAAGCAAGGCTGTAGAGGGTCTTCCTGAAATCAAGACCAAACATGAAGGTGTTTGCAAAGGATGTGCAAAAGGTAAGAACATTAAGAAGGATTTCCCAAGCAATGAAAGCAAGGCAAAGGATATCCTGGAAATCATCCAATCAGATGTTTGTGGTCCTATGTCATCCAGTTCTCTAAGTGGGTATGTTTACTATGTCTCATTTATTGATGACTTCTTCAGGAAGACTTGGGTATACTTCTTGAAGAACAAAGATGAGGTGTTTGATAAGTTCAAGGAATTCAAAACCTTGATGGAGAATCAAACTGACAAGAAAATCAAAACATTCAGATCCGACAATGGTGGAGAATTCACCTCAGGAGACTTCAAGAAGATTTGCAGTGATTCAGGGATTAAGAGGGAGTTGACTGCTCCTTATAATCCTCAACAGAATGGAGTTGCAGAAAGGAAGAACAGAACAATCATGGAAGCAACAAGGGCAATGTTGCATGACTAGGATCTACCTATGCATCTATGGGTAGAAGTAGCTAGAACAACTGTATATATGCAAAAAAGAACACCCCACAAGATATTGGACAAGAAAACACTAGAAGAAGTCTTTTCTGGTAAGAAACCTGAAGTCAACCATCTCAGAATATTTGGTTGTCCAGTATACACACATGTCACAAAGGAAAAGAGGACTAAACTAGATCCTTCAGGAACGAAGGGTATCTTTGTGGGTTACAGTGAAAGCTCGAAGGCTTAGAGAATATACTTTCCTGGGTTCAAGAAGATTGATGTCAGTAGGGATGTAACATTTGATGAAAACTCAACATTCATCAAATCAAGGAAGGAACCTATCGAAGTTTATGAAGAACCTAAGGAAACCAGATTTCTAGACACTACCATGACTGAAGCAATTCCAGAAGTTGTTCGTGAGTTTGAAGATCTGCAAGAACCTGTAGATCCACCCCGTGAGGATAACTCTCACAAGAGGAAACTTGCATGGGCTAGAGAGCTCATTCAAGATGCAGAAAGATTTGGCATTCTAGAAGAAGAACACAGAGCAAAGAAGAGAACCAGATCACATACCAGCTATGTTGCTTTACTCTGTGAGATTATGAACAAAGAACCTTCCAGTTATGAAGAAGCAACGGAAAAGAAAGAATGGAAGGATGCCATGGGTGAGGAATACCAATCAATAATGAAGAATGATGTTTGGGATGTTGTCCCAATACCTAAAGAGAAGTCTGTTGTGACTTCCAAATGGATTTACAAAATCAAGCATGCTGCAGATGGAAATGTAGAGAAATACAAGGCAAGATTCATGGCTCGTGGCTTCTCTCAAAAAGAGGGAATAGATTATGAAGAAGCTTTGGCACCTGTAGCCAGGTATACTTCCATCAGAACAGTACTTTCCATGGCTGCAGCAATGAAATGGAAAATACACCAGATGGAGGTCAAGACTGCTTTCTTGAATGGTGTGGTTGAAGAGGAAGTATATGTGGAGTAGCCACTCGGTTTTGAAATACATGACAGGGAGTCATATGTGTGCAGATTGAAGAAAGCCTTGTATGGCTTGAAGCAAGCTCCTAGAACTTGGTATGGTAGGATGGACAATTTCCTATCTAGTTTTGGATTTACCAAGAGTAAAGTGGATTCCAACCTTTACTACAAGGTTGAGGAAGGAAATCCTATGATTCTACTTCTGTACGTGGATGACTTATTTGTAACAGGAGATGACAGATTGATTGCAGATACTAAGAGGAAGCTTGCTGCTGAGTTCGATATGAAAAATTTAGGAATGATGCATTATTTTTTAGGTATGGAGATGTGGCAGAGTGCAGATGGGATCTTCCTTGGTCAAGGGAAGTATACTGTAGATATCTTAAAGAGGTTCGGGATGATGTATTGCAAGGCCATGGCCACACCTATGGCATCGAATCTGAAGCTTCTTTGTGATGCTTCATCTGAGCCAATTGATGTCTCTATGTATCGTCAGATGATTGGGTCCTTGATGTACTTGACGAACACGAGACCATATATTTGCTTTGCTGTGAACACATTGAGTCATTTCCTGAAAGATCCGAGGAGTGTTCATCTGGTTGCTGTAAAGCATGTTCTAATGTACCTGAAGGGTACAATGGATTACGGGCTCAAGTATGAAGCGAATCAAAAGTTTAACTTGCAGGGTTATGTTGATTCAGATTGGGCTGGCAGTGCTGTAGATAGGAAGAGCACATCTAGGTGCTGCTTCAGTATGGGATCAGGTGTGATATCTTGGTTTAGCAGGTAGCAGTCCTACGTAGCACTGAGTACAATTGAGGCAGAGTATGTTGTAGCTTGTTCAACTAGTTGTGAAGCAGTATGGCTACGGAAGCTACTGTCTGAGTTATTTGATCTCCCATTGGATGCTACTGGTATTTTATGTGATAACCAGAGTTGTGTGAAGCTATCTGAGAACCTAGTGTTTCATGACAGGTCGAAACACATAGAGATCAAATATCACTATATTAGGGATATGGTGCAGAGAGGATGTAGTGTCCCTTGTTAGGGATTTTATTAAAATGACAATTTTTCACTTTTTTCCCTAGTTAGACCTTTGACTAGTTTTGATCTCTAGGTCCCAAATTTTTCCCCAAATGATCCCAAATATTCTGAGAAGGTATATGAATGATATTAGAACATAAATATGTGTTTCAGGGATTCCTTCGGACCTTTAAAATACTTCTGCAAATCCTCTTTCAATTCTGATAAATGTAGGCAACTTTACTAGTGATTTCCCTTTGACTAGTGTTGGTCTCTAGGTCTCAAATTGACTCCAAATGCTTTCAAATATTCAAGGAAGGTGTATGAATGATATTAGAACTTGAATATGATTTTTATGGATGAAATATGGCCACCAAAATACCTTTGCAAACTCTCTTAATATTCTGGAACAATTATGCAAATTTACTAGTAATTTGGGGTTCAAATCCCCATGGGGTAAGTACTGAAAATGGCTTCCCAAATGCCTCCAAACCCACTCAAATTTATGAAAAAAGGTATGTAAGGTGTTAAGTATGTTATTAAAGTCTAATATTCACCATTAATGGATTATTACAACTGTTTTCACCCTCTCCCATTCAACTGCAAAACTCCCCAATTCGACCCTTGGGGAAATGGCACTATTTCACCTCCCAATACAACTAAATTGAGTAAAAATGCTTCAAATGCTCAAGTACAGTACATGAAACTTGTAGAAGACATCCATGGCAGTATATTTATCACAAATATATCATAGAATAATCCATTCATTCGAAATCATCAGCATTACATTGATTCACAACAAGGTAGTGGGGAAATGACACTGTTCTTTCATTAAAATTGAGATTTATACATTTCTACTTGGAATTTCGACCTGAAAATTTCTGGAGATGAATAACAGAGTATTTAATTCATATTACAAAAGAAATGGGGCATTAAAAGCTCCCCCAAAGAGTACAATAGCTCACCAAAAATGCCCTCCCTCAAGGATCAAGAATATGCCATCAAAACTGGAAATGGTTGAAGGAGTGAGCTGCAATAGAAGAAACCATGAGCTGCCCTATAGATTACACCTGCAAATAAAGACTCCATTAAATCTACAAATTAAAGGTCTGAATGGCCTTTCCAATTACCAACTTGGATGGGAATCTTTCACCCTCGAAATTGGCCAAGGCAAGAAACTAGTCATCCACTAGCTCTCCCTCTTCACAAATGCAATTGCAAATTCCACAAATGATCAAAAGATGCTTTCCTTCTTTTTTATTTACATTTATAAATTTATAATGTTCTCCATGGGTCGAATTCCTTCCAAGAGACTCATGCCAACTCAAGTTGGGAAGAGATTCCAAAGAACGCCACTTGTACACCAATTCCTAGTCTCCCACTTCCACCAAATCACATGTGGAAGCATCTTAGCTGCCCTAACACCCTTGAGCACCCTCTTGGAGTCTATTTTTATCCCTGACATGTCATATATGTCATATGTCATCCTTCAGGTCTGATTTGTGTCATAGGTGTCATAGCATCTTCATCATTGTTGTCTTAGAGCTAGGGAATCTAGCCCAAGTGTCTCACTAGCTCCAAATTGCCTCTTCCTCTTCCATGGGAGTTACTCTTCCTCTATATTTCGACCTTGGATGAGTCATGCCATGAATAATACCTTTTGGACTCCCCAAGTATGTTACCATTCACCTTGAATTCTAATTGGTGAGAGAATGATGCCAAGTGTAGTGGGAAAATCTAGCCATATGTGGGTCCCACTTCCTCCATGTGTCTTCATGATCAAATTCCACTTTTATTGTCACTTGTATATATTTATTTATCTCATTTATTAAATATTTATGCCATTCTAATGTTCAAACATCATATATTATCCCCATTATTCCAAATCCCAAAGCTTCCACCCCAAACCTAGGAAACTAGTAATTTTCCTCCTTGGCAATTATTTGACCTTTAGCATCAATTTGACAAACTCTAATGAATAGGGACAATGTTATTAGGCCATTTTGAACCAATGCCAAATTTGGGACATGACAGAGGAGTTGTGAAGCTCTTGTACATTGCGACGGATGAGCATATTGCGGATGTGCTGACGAAGCCACTAGCCAGGGTGAAGTTCGAGTACTTCAGGGAGAGGCTTGGTGTTCTTCAGATTGATGACACTTCGAGGAAGAAGTGATGGACACATTTGCAGAATCCATTCCAAGCATGTTGGAAGGAGGATCCTTCACATGGCTGTGGATGTAAGCGCTAGATGATGAGCATCAGGACAATGCTCCAGTTACTGCTCTGGATATGCATCAGGAGGATGTTGGATATGATGAGTTGGATCATTTATATGTATGTACACATCATGTTGGATGCTGGATATGATCAGTTGGATCATTTATATATATATCTATGTACGCATCATGTTGGATGATGGATATGATCAGTTGGATCATTTGTATATATTTTGTATATGCATCATGTTGGATGCTGGATATGATCAGTTGGATCATTTGTATGTATTTTGTATATGCATCATGTTGGATGCTTGGACCATGTATCTGCATATGTATCGGGTGGGTACATTGTATGATCAGGTGGATCATGTATGTTGATATGTATCATGTATTTGTATTTGTATCAGGTGGATACACTGTATGGTCAGGTGGATCATGTATGATGATATGTATCAAGTAGATACTTGGTATGCATCAGGTAGATGCATTGTATGATCAGGATGATCATGGATGACGAGCTTCAGGATGTTGCTCCAGATGATATGCAGCAGGATGTTGCTCCAGATGATATGCAGTAGGATGTTGCAGTGATGATGATCAGGATGATCATGTGTACATCAGGATGATGTATGGTGAGTATCAGGTTGATACTCTATGGCCGTGGATTAGGTTGTGCAGATGAGCATATAATTTGGCCCTGGGAGATTTGTAGATAGTCTTGTAAGGTTTTGCCTATGGCATGTAATTTGTCCCTGGGATATCTGGCAAATGCTCTTTCGAGGTTTTGCTTTGGGAGGACATATATTTTGGCCCTGGGAGATCTGCAAATAGTCTTGCAAGGTTTTGCCTATGGCATATAATTTGGCCTTGGGATATCTGGTAGATGCTCTTGCAAGGTTTTGTCCTATGGCATATAATCTGTCCCTGGGAGATCCGATAGGTTGGGCTGTGTGCCCGTAATAAGTCCTGGGATGCTCTTGCAAGGTTTTACCATAACCACATATAATCTGTCCCTGGGAGATCCTATAGGTAGAGCTGTGTGGTTGTAACAACCTGGGATGCTCTTGCAAGGTTTTGTGGTGACCACATATAATTTGTCCCTGGGAGATCCTATAGATAGAGCTATGTGCTCGTAACAGCCTGGGATGCTCTTTCAAGGTTTTGTGGTGAGGTCACATATAATATGGCCCTGGGAGATCCTATAGGTAGAGATGTGTGCTCTTAACAACCCGGGATGCTCTTGCAAGGTTTTGTGACGCATGTAATAAGTCCTGAGGATTCCACAGTATGGCCAGTGATGATGAAGACCTGCAGGTGGTGGGCCTACATCCAGTATGAAAAAGGACTGGCTCTGTAGAACTTCCTATGATGAGTAGAGTCAGAGATTGGTTGATATAGTAGCAACAGTGACGATTATGATGATGATGCATCGATGACGATGATCCTAAGAAGAATACTTGTCTAGCAGAACTGTATCGAGAAATACCTTCCTAGTTAAGAGGGAGTGTTGATGTATATGTAACTTCGGAATGTATTTCATCTATATATTTTATATATATATTAATTGTACCCTTATAAGAGATGTGTTATTCCTCTATAAGGAATTGTCGTCATGTGTATTGAAAAGTGTCACAAGTGTGTGTACTTGGCAACGGGTTATTAGACCACCATGTGTGGGGTCGGCTCTGAAATATATTTTATATTGTGGATGTACCTAGCTAGACAAGTCGGCCCCATAGTGTAACTGGGCAAATAGGTTAGTATAAATAGAGATCGGAAGATCTCTATTTTAATCATTTGGAAACTCACACTTCTCTCACTCAGAATGTGGCGCACTAGTGAGGAGGAGGATCATCTGCTACTAGGAGACTATCTTAGTGTATTTTGGTTGTACTTTGGTTGATCCATTGCTCTCTCTATCTCTGAGGAAGTTGTGGGGTTTTCCCCACGGAAACTCTGTGTCTCTTGTCTCTCATGCTTTTGATTCTTGTGATGCTTGTGATGCTTATTGTGATTGTTATGCATTGATATACTGTATATGTTATTCTCTCAATGAAGATCCTAGAGTATTGTGAATTAATGCTCAAAATTTAACACCTCTACATATGAGAAGGAAATGATGGCTATTTTGCATGCAGTATAGAAGTGGCGACCATACCTATTAGGTAATCATTTCTGCACCAAGAATGATCACCAGAGTCTGAAATATTTCCTGGAACAACGAGTATCCTCCCCAACACAACAAAAATGGGTCAGCAAACTCATGGGTTATGACTATGAGATTACTTACAAGAAGGGTAAGGACAATCTTGTGGTGGATGGTCTTTCTCGCACATTTGATGACCAAGTTTCTCTTTCAGCTATTTCTATGCCTATTCCAAATTGGTTGCAATCTGTTCAATAGGGATATGCCAAAGACTCTTCATTATCTCAAATCATCCAATGCTTGGCTTAAAAATATTCTGCTGTACCGTAATACTCTTGTGATGGTTCTTCCTTGAGATACAAGGGTCGTCTGGTGTTTCCCCAGAGCACAGATCTTCAACAGGCTGTCTTCTATGAACTCCATGCTTCTCCATCGATATGGCACTCTGGGATCCTCAAAACGTATGAGTGGGCACTACGTAAATTCATTTGACAGAAAATGAAAAGGACAATTCAACAGATGGTGGCTGAATGTGATACCTGCCAGGGCAATAAGGGTGAAATGACACTCCTTTCGGGATTACTAGACCCTTGCCGATCCTTACACAGATTTGGACAGATATTTCTATGGATTTCATTGAAGGGCTCCCTAAATATGGAGGGAAGACATTGATTTTGGTTGTGGTTGATCGTCTCTCCAAATATAGTCATTTTTGTGCCCTAGTCATTTTTGTTGGCCATTGTTATATGCAAACTCCACCGAGTGTATATAATCTTCCCACTTGTATGGTTTGTTCATCACATACATGCAAATAATGTATTCAAGAATATGATTTACTCTTTCTATTTGTCCATCTGTTTGTGGATGGTAGGTAGTGCTAAGGTTCATATGGGTACCTAAATTTGCAAAAATACTTTTTCAAAAATTTGAAGTAAATTGGGCATCCTTGTCTGAAATTATGGCCTTCGACAACCCATGCAATCTGAAAATTTCCTTCATGAAAATATTTGCAATGGCATCTGTTTTATATGTGGATTTAACTGGTATAAATTGTGCTACCTTAGACAATTTATCCACCACAACCAAGATGAAATCATGTTGTCTCACAGCCATTGGAAAACCTGTAAACAATCCATGAAAATTACTTCCCATTTCCATTACGGAATTGGAAAAGGATGCAACAAACTTGCTGGGTGTTGATGCTCAAATTTCACTTGCTAACATTTCATACACTTAGATATATAACAAAAAATATCCTTTTTCATACCTGGCCATAACTATTGTTTCCTGTATGTAGCAATCTTTTTCTAGTATCCCGGGTGACCAAAATATGGCATTTTATGGATTTCATTCATAACAATCTTCCTCAAATCTGCCACATTCAGAATATAAAATATGTTTTTATATGTAAGAAGTCCATTGTCTTCTAAAATATACCCTTAAAATCTCTTTTCAAAATTCTGCTACTGTAATTTATCTTTTATCTTTTACCTCGCCTACCCCTAACCCCCCGCACCCTCTCTATATATCTCTCCTACTCCCCTTACCCATAACCCCCTAACACCTCTCCACCTCTAACCCCCTACCCCTGACCATCCCCTATTTCTCTACCTCTCACTCTCTAACAACCCCCCCTCTTTCTAATTATCTCATACTACCCCTACCCCTAAACCCCACTCTCTATGTCTCTCCTACTCCCCCTTCCCCTAACACCCCCCCTCTACCTCCAACCCCCTAACACTCACCCATCTCTCTCTACCTCTAACCCCCTAATAGCCCCCCCTCTCTCTATATCTCTCATACTCCCCCTAATCGTAAACCCCCCTCCCTCTCTCTATCTCTCTCCTACTCCCCCTACCCCTAACCCCCTAACACCTTGTAATGTTTCCATTCAAATAAATTCATGACAGGAAAATTCCACCAATCCTACTAGTTCCCTAGGTTGGATGGAGACATTGGGATTTGCAATAAGGGAGCTAATAAATGATGTTTAGACATTAGAATGGCATAAATATTTAATAAAGGAGTTAAATAAATAAATACAAGGGAAAATCAATGTGGCAATTGATCATGAAGACACATGGAGGATGTGGGACCCACACAAACTAGATTTTCTATGCCACATGGAATCCTTCTCTTGTCAACTCGAATCCATAAGAAGTACAATGTTCTTGGGATGAGTTCGAAGGCTCGTACACTTGGCAATATGCATCATAGGTCGAATTGGGATGGAAGTGTAATTCCCATGGAAGATGAAGAGTCAAATGAGAAGTTCTTGGACACTTGGACTAAATTCCCTAACCTCTATGATAACAATGATGAAGATGATATGACACCTATGACAAATTTAAGACCTGATTGCTGACATCTGGCCAATATGACATGTCAGGCCTAAAAATATCCTCCAAGGGAGCACTCATGGGAGTTAGAGAAGCTCAAGAGATTCCTACTCGAATTGGTGGAAGGTGGAAGGCTAGGAAGTGGAAGACAAGTGGCAAATCTTGGATCCTTCCCTAATTCAAATTGGCTTGGAGTCTATGGATGGAATTCGAACCTTAGAAGGCTAAGGATTTTTATAAAATATAGGTATCAATTAAGAGAAGGGATTTTGATCATTTCCAGAATTTGCATTTGAGAGGAGAGCTAGTGGAGTGCTACTCTACTTGCCTTAGCACCAATTTCGATGGTGAAAGATGTAAAATTAGTCACAGCAGATCTATTGAACAAGTAAATCAATCACAATGATGTAAAACAAATTGGAGTAAAAACTGTGCAAGAGAGATGCATCAGTGCTCTATAACTCGGAATGGTGAGAATACAATACAATACAGTCACAATGACTGAGCAATTCGAATTAGCCGTGAAGGTTATTCGAATATACTGGATGGAATAGCTTGGAGGAGTCCTCCTCATCAGATCAGTGGAGTCATCAATGCACAAGTAACGATCAACCAGGTGTCAAACTGAGTCTAACTGAGTAAGGTAGGTGTAACTGGCACATGTAGGCACTAACTGAATGAAGGAGGCTTAGAGGAGGGCGCATGAGGAGCTAACTGGAGTCAGAATACACAGTCTAGTCTCACTGGAGGTCCATTGGAGTGATACAGGCAGTCGAGAGTCAGTCTAGCCTTAAATCAAGGAAAGATCTAAAGATAAATCAACTACCTGAAGTGTAACTGAGTGGTAGGTGAGAGAGGGCACCCGAGATGCATGCAATTGCATGCAAGGCGCACTAAGCACTAGGAGGGCTGAAACTGATCAGAAATAAGCTCCCGGGTGTTGGCAGACTGGGGACAAGGCGCTGGAGGCATCAAAATGGTGACTAGGATGCATGCATGCATGCAAAGTACATAACTGAATGATGAGATATCCTAACACCCCACCTCAAGCTATACTATGATGTAAAAAATAAATGATACGGCCCTGGTAATTGAGACCAATGGTCAACCCAATACAATAATAATCCAAATAAAGAACAGTCCATGAACTGAGGAAATGGAGAAAACCTCATGGGAAAAACCTCCCCTCAAAATGGACTGTAACACACCAAAAGATTTAACTGCCCCAAACTCAAGTAGATATGTCTGGAGGTATCTTACTCTTGGGAGTAAATGGATCATGCCCCAAAAACATGTGCTTGAATTCTCCATCAGTGGATGCAAGCGAATGTGGAGACTTTATGAACTTGCTCTTCATACCGAAAATGGTGAGAACAAATCTGAATGAGGATGATCCTGGAACCTGTGATTCGAATCAAGTGATGTAGGAATAGCTCCAATCGGATCAAATAGATCTTGAAACTTGAACTTCTTATCAGTGGAAGTTAAATCAGCTCCAATATTTGACAATGGTTTCTTGAGATCTCCTTTGAACCAATAGGGGTGAGATCAAAACCAAAATCAGAAAAATTGCATGAGAATTGAACTCAAGCGAATGGTAGTGCTCTTCATCTTTAGTAAAAATTTGAGAAACTGTGAAAATGATAGAACAAAAGTTTATAGGAGGCATGCAATCAAGGAGGACAAATGATTCACCTCCAAAATCAGATTTTACCTCCAAAACATCAAGTAGATCATTATTCTGCATGCCGGCAAACTCATGTGAAAGAGAGGGTTCAAGAACCTCTTCGGAATCTAGAGTATGAGCTAGTTTATCTTGCTCAGAATTCAAAATAGAAGACTTTGAGAGAATGAGTGTTGAATCTTCTTCATCTTGAACAATGGATGAGGCCAAGACATAATCTGAGAGAGCACATAAGGATATCTCACTAGGCTTGTTCTCCAAAAGGATAGCATGATCCTCTTCTTCCTGCTTTCCAAATTCTCTATTGAGTTGGGCCCATAGATCTCTTGGATTTTCAGTAGTAGTACTGAGGTAGTGAATACAAGGAGACATAGCAAGACATATTGTCCCAAAAGCTCTGTCACAATCATTAAGCCAATCATTCTCCTCTTCCTTGGAATCAAAATCTCTTGTAATACCAATGCACATATCAAAAAGACATTGTCTCTTCAAACATGCAATCATCTTTGGTTTCCATTCATCGTAGTTGAATGGAGTAAGAAGATTTTGTGAAGAAGAATATTCCATCTCTGCAGTAGCGGATGAAAATGGAGGAAGAAAGAAACCTACAAATCACAAGAAAACAAGAACCATAAGGTCGAACAATCCACCCGTTTTAGAGTTGCATCACACCCGGCATAGGAGATCAAGCAATCTTGATGATCTAATGATCTATATCCAGGAATTATGTGGAAAACTCACGGCTTCTGGAGTGGATTGGAGAGAAATTTCAGTCTTGCATGCACATGAGCGAATGCACATGATATTTTGCATGTCGTTGCTGAAATATTTTGTGAGCTATTCACTCAATCTTCATGTAGAACACCTGCAGAAAATAAATATTGTCCCTGCCATGGCTCTGATACCATGTGAAAATCCTCACAGTAGATCTAAGAGCTGATGTATACCTTGAAAGAAGAATAAGCAGGAAAATAGAAGAAGAGTGGACAATGCAGTGTGTGATGTTATTCTGCTTCTATCTAAGTTCTACTGTATCATAATTCTGTTGCTCTTTTACACTGCATTGTCCACTCTTCTTCTATTTTCCTGCTTAATCTTCTTGTGAGGTATACATCAGCTCTTAGATTTGCTATGAGGATTTTCACAAAAGATTCCCATCCTAGTTGGTAATTGGAAAGGCCATTCATACATTTAATTTGGAGCTTCAATGGAGTCTTATGTTTCATATGGAAGCTACAGGGTAGCTCGTGGTCACTTCTAGTTCAGCTTGTTTCTTCAACCCTTTCCACTTTTATCAACACATTCATGATCCTTGAGGTGGGGTGCACTTTTTCATACAAAAGTATGAATTTTTTTTTGGAGACCTTCCACATGGTAGACCACCTGATAGGTGGGTTGAGCACAACATTGTTTTGGAGGAGGGTACTTCACCCATCCAAATACCACCCTATAGACATCCAAAAAAAATCAGAGATGAAATTGAAAAGGCCAGCTAAGAACTCTTAGAGTTGGGACTCATTAGACCAAGCTCTAGCCCTTATGCCTCTTCAGTAGTGTTGGTGAAGAAAAAATATGGAACCTTAAGGATGTGCATAGACTTTATAGCTTTGAACAAGAAGACAATCAAGAATAGGTATCCTATCCCTAGAATTGATGAGCTCATGGATGAGCTAGTTGGGGAAAAATATTTCTCCAAAATTGATCTTAGATCAGGTTACCATCAAATTCGAATGAAGGAAGAAGATGTGCAAAAGACTGCTTTTAGATGTCACTATGGCCACTTTGAGTTTCTTGTTATTCCTTTTGGATTAACTAATGCTCCAGCCACATTCCAAGCATGGACGAATAGTATATTTTGCAAGCAGCTTAGAAAGTTTGTTTTGGTTTTCTTTGATGACATTCTCATTTACAACACAACTTGGGAAGAGCATTTGCATCATTTAGAGGTTGTGCTGAAAATTTTGCATGAATAGTCCTTGTTTGCTAAGTTGTCTAAATGTGAATTTGGGATGAAGGAAATCTTGTATCTTGGGTACATTATTGGACAAGAAGGAGTGAAAGTGCACATGGAAAAAATAAGGGCTATCCTTGAATGGTCAACACCAAAAAACATCACAGAATTAAGAGGCTTCATTGGAATATGTACCTATTATAGGAAGTTTGTGAAAGGGTTCTCCAAATTGACTTCTCCACTCACTGATTTGAAAAAGAAAGATGCTTTCAAGTGGGATGAAGAGGCTTAAAAGGCCTTCCAAAAAATGAAAGAGGTAACGAGTAGTTGTCCAGTACTTGCATGACCTGATTTTACTAAACCTTTTGTTTTGGAATGTGATGCTTCATGTGAAGGGATATGGGATGTCCTAAAGCAAAATAAACACCCTATAGCCTTTGAGAGAAAACATTTGCAGCCACATGAGAAGATTTACTCCATCTATGACAAAGAAATGTTGGCCATCATGCATGCCTTGGCTAGGTTTAGACAATATTTGGTGGGAAACAAGTTTGTGGTGAAAACTGATCACAATAGTGTAAAGCACTTCCTCACCCAAAAGTATCTTAATGAAGGCAACAAAAGTGGGTAAGGAAGATCCAAGCTTTTGATTTTGATATTGAATATGTAAAAGGGAATAATAACATTGTAGTAGATGCATTATCTGGAAGACCTTCCTTTTCTCTCATGGACATTTCAAAAGATTGGAAAAACATGCTAATGGTTGAATATGCCAAAGATAGTTTTGCTTGTGATCTGTTAGATGGGGTCAAAGGGGATGATAACTACAGGATTTTGAATGGGATGATATATTATAAAGGCATATTATTTGGTTCAAAATTCAAAACTCAAGTACAAGATTTTGCAAGAAGCACATGATTCCCCCCTAGCTGGCCGCCTGAGGATCTTCAAAACTTAGAGGAAATTAAGGAAAAGGTTTTTTTGGAAAGGAATGAAGGAAGATGTTCTAAAATATGTGAATGAATGTAAGGTATGTCAGCAAAACAAATCTGAACTCACATGCCCAACTGGTTTATTGGAACCATTGCCCATTCCAGAACAAAAATGGGAGAGTATCTCAATGGACTTCATCACAGGTTTGCCCAAGTATTTGGGAAAGTATTGCATATATGTGGTAGTGGATAGGATGAAAAAATTTGCTCATTTATTTGCTATTAAATCATCTTTTAGTGCTGCATAAATGGCTGATGTTTTTTTTAAAGAAATCTTTAGATTGCATGGGCTCCCCAAGAACATTGTAAGTGATAGAGATAACATATTTATGGGTGGTTTTTGGCAAGAACTTTTCAGATTGGTGGGCACTCAATTGACTCCAAGCATAAGATATCATCCAAAAATTGATGGAAAAATAGAGAGAGTGAATCAATTGTTGGAAGGGTACCTAAGGAACTATGTGGGAGAGCAGCAAAAAGAATGGTTAAAGTGGCTACACTTGGGTGAGTTTTGCTAAAACACCACTTTTCATATGTCAATAGGAATGTCTCCTTTGAAAGCATTATATGGTTATGAAGCACTCAACTTTGTTGAGCATATATTTGGTGATAATAGAGCCCCAAAAGCTAAAGATTGGGTGGAAGAGAGCCAAGAAATTTTAAATCTTTTGAAGGACAACTTGCAGGTTTCCCAAAATCAACAAAAACAATATGCAGATCAACATAAGGAAGAAAGGACCTTTCAAATCAATGATTTTGTATATTTGAGGTTGTAGCCATATAAACAAACATCTTTGAAAAAGAAGGGAGCAGAGAAGCTAAAACCAAGATACTATGTCCCATATGTTGGAGGGGCCTAGGTCGGCCTGTCGACTAGGTCCTCCGCCCGACCACTCTGAAGTATACGTCGAGAGGTTGCGTCGACTAGTATAGGTCGGGTCGGTCAGTTAGACCGACAGACGGTTATGTAACTGTATTGAAAGATATATATATAGGATGTTGAGCCGATGTACTAGTTAGATGGGTTCTAGGTTGTATTCTGCTCTTGCTGGTTAATACAAAGGCTTGTGCTTCTCTCTATCTGTCTCATCTCTTGTATCTGTATCATTGTGTATGCTTTCTTATAACATGTAATGTATCTATGGTAACCACATGAACCTTGGGACTATAACATCTGGTTCCATTTTCGGTTGATGCATTGAAGAAATAGCAGCATGACCTATGATTTCATAACAGGAGATTAGGGATTGGTGAGAGAAGAAAATCGCAAATTATCTGCAGAACTATGCGCGACAGAACAAGCTGACGATTAGCCAAGCGAGAGATCGATTTTTCTCCGAGACTCATGATAGATTTGTAGAGTCCATGCCGACTGCCTTGAAGAAGCTTTTGGATGAAAAGACCAGCTGATGAAGCAGAAAGGAAGCTGTTGTCGAAGTTGATCAATGGAGGACGCATGAATCTGTTGGAGTGGGGTGAAAAGATTGCAGACGATTTCTGTGAAGAGCAGGCGATTGAAGACCGTGTCTCTGTAGACGAAGTTAGAAGGAAGTTCTTCACCGAACTAGCTAATCAATTTTTGTGTTCTCTGCCGAACTTATTGTTCAAATTTTTGATCAACAAAGGAGTTGCACATATTGTCGAGACATGACCGTTGCTGCTCCCACCCCTTCCAAACTCCAATTGGGAGGAGAAAGAACGTAAGTGAGAAATATTTCTGAAGGAGCGCGAATGGGAATTCTTCTTGAACAAATCATGGTCTGTACTTCCTCAGTGATCTAGAAAACTTCAGGTCGGCATTGGGGGGGTGACGAAGAATGTTATGATGTACCGAGTTTGATGAAAAACAACATATGACAAGGCGACATGGCCAGTAGTGGATGTAAATCCGACAAAGAAATAATTATGAGTCATAAAAGCACCCCAGATATCCAGAAAATTGAAAGAGAAAAAAGGAGACAATGACATGAAGAGCTGTGGGAGCAGGCAATTGCGCTCCGGAGGACGCGAGGATCAAATGTCACGACAGATGCAGAAGAAAATATGCCATAGTTAAGTCGATCCCATGATGATCAGGGCGTCGAAGAAGACCTGTTGTCGATGGATGAAGACTTGTGGATAGAGCGTGGTAGAGCTCTCCAAGTTCAGATAACTGAAACGGTAATACCTCCTTCTCCATTTCATCAAAGTGTTCGGGTGCAGGAAATTGTCGAGGAAAACCTTGGTCTCCATGCTGGTTAGTTAGGAATCTGGAGTCGTCAAATTGAAGAAGGCGATGATATCAATAGATTATTGATTCATCGGCCGAAGGAAGAAAATTGGGTGTCCTTTCAACCCAATTTTTTGAATAGAATCTTTCATCTAGTGTACCCAGAACATGAAGAAGCGCCCACCCTTCCAATACCAAATTTGAGTGACTCGTTGAGTACGTCGGAGAACTCGAGATTCAATGAAATCCCGTTCGAGCAAAACTTTAATTGGATTTTGACAGAAGTAGTAGAAGCAGACAGACCTGACGAATCAAAAGAAGTTCTAGTCATTGGTTCTGAAGACAAAGAACCCACTCCATATAGACAGCTAGTTCAACATAATGAAGCACTTAGTTCTGGTTGTGGAAATAATCCACCTACACCACCATCAAATTCTCAAATCAATACACCAGTAGACATGTTGCACTCAACATTACACCTTCCATTCTCTGAAGGTGATGAATACCCGACAAGACATTGGTTTGTGTGCGAAGCGATATGGACAGCCAATCAAATCACCAGTGAAGAAAGATAGGTTGCTAAGTTTGTTGGTTCGCTGAGAAAAAGAGAACTGACATGGTATATGGGATACATAGCAAAATCACCAAATGCAACCAAGGAACAAATTAAACAAAGCTTTCTGGCCTTTTTCATGATAGAAGATGCAACATACCTAGCGGCCGAACGACTGAAGACAACAGTCCAGAAGCTGACATAAACTATCAAGGAGTATGACAAGAGGTTCAAAGACCTCCTAAGCAAGCTAGACTATGAGATCGAAGAAAAGCTATTAATCAAATGTTTATTTCCGGTCTCATAAGCAAAATCAAAATACATGTCCATCGACAAAGTGTTAATACTTATGTAGAAGCATTAAAAGCAGCACTGGAGATTGAAATGGATGACAAATACCCTCTAGTATCCATATACAGAAATGTCGACGAACGCCTTGAAAGTATGGAGCAAGCAATCCGAAGTATGACTTTGAAAGGGCCATAATTATGGTGTACTACATGTCGAACTTCAGGACATACCAAAGACTCTTGTCGAATTGAGGATCGACGACAAGAAGTTAAACTCATTCAAACCAGATGCTTTTGAGATCTATGCAAAGAATATAACTCGCATAACACAAACGATTGTCCATACAATCTGAAAAATAAGAAAGCAAAATGGTGTCAAATTTGTGAAGTCAGTACACATGCGATTGAAGAATGTCATCTGAACTTGAAAAATTGACAAAATTACCATGCAGTGTACCAGACAAATTCTGTCGAGCAGCATCATGAAAGAAATGCCGGAAATGACAGGTTTGAGAGAAACAATGGAAGAAATAACCGGTACAATCAGAACAGGAATGAAAGATACCCGAGGTATAGCGACTGTCGATATGATCGACGATATGACGACTACAATAGGCGCGGAGGATATCGGAGTCGTGGTCGTGGCAGTGGTGGTTGCGGTGTTCGACCCAATCAACCTGGTTTTTGTTTCACATGTCTCAGCGAGGATCATCAGCATGTAGAATGCCCCTATAAGGAAAGAACTGATCTTAAATTTTGGACAAAGTGTGGGGTAGGCGATCACTTTTTAGAGGATTTCCCTACCATGATTGAGAAAATAAATAATAAAAAGAATGTTCATGTCTTATCTTGTGTATCCAAAAATGATGTGCTTCGTACAAAAAAATTGCAAATTGAAACTAGGCAAGGTACTCACATTGGTCAAGATAAGCCACATATAAGTAAAATTGTAGATAAAGAGGATTACCCAAATCCTATGAAACAAAAATCTGTGTACAAAAATGCATCTGACATATTTTTTGACTTAGCAGCACATGAAGATATTGAAGAAAACCGATAGGAAGTTCTCAATGAATTGTTCAGATTAATTTCAAATGATGAAGCTATAGGAAAATTGATTGACCTGTTGCATAAATTGAAATATAAACATGTCAAGCAAAGACAAACTAAAAACATTTGTCGACTAAATCAAAAAGAGAAAAACGATGCTGAACCATTGGTCGACCTCAACATAAATGGATATCATGTATGACAAGTCGTACTAGATTTTGGTTCCCAAGTGAATATCATGACTCGTGATACCTAGGACCAACTTGGTCGACCACAATTGCAGGAATTAGGCATTTATCTAAAGCTCGCACATCAAGGATTAATTGAGCCGATTGGAGTATGGAAATGAGTCAAAACTTCCATCAAAGGCATCACGACAAAAGTGGATTTTGAGATCATTAATCCCAAGGATGATGCGAGTTCTTTCCTAGCCTTGGTCGGTCGACCTTGGGGGCAAAAGATGAAGGCTTCAATTTCCTTAGACAAAATTCGCATCAAGTTGAAAGGAAAAGGGTAGAAGGTTATCGTACCAATATTCCCATCTCAGGGAGAACCATGGTCGGAACCTGCATAAGTAGATAATTATATTCGACAGCTTTATCGAATAGACAATAATGAAGACTGCATTGAACCGAATTCCCAAGGAGAACTTCACCTTGGAGATCCTGTTTCACTCGGATATAACTCTGATGCAAAAATCTATGACTGGCAGATAGAGAACTATGATTTGCATGCGAAGGAATGTTGGACGGTGGAATCCATCTCAAAGAAGCAAATAAAGAAGTGTCTCTCAATATCATATACACCGAATATATTTGAACGGAAAATGTGACCATATCCAACACTTGTTCCAGACAGAAGTTCGCAAACATGTAATCCGACATTGAGGTACAAAGAACATGATTCACCTGCTGTACATGTCGAGCATGTATCAAAACATGTCGGAGAGAAAGGTCGACTACAAAGTTTGGTAGAGACATTTACTGGTCAAGCTGCGATATGGTGGGACACCCATCAGTCGAAACTCCAAAGTGTGAATACCGCATCAACATTTTTTATAGAAAGGTTTGGAGGAAAGAACCCAACGATTCAGGCCTACATCCCTATGTTTACACAGGGACAAAATCCTGAAGTCCACATCGAATATTGCGAAAAGAATGGAGAAAATTGGGCTATAAATATGAAAGAGTGCAGCAACTGTATCTGGTTGGATGTTAATCGTCGAATCCAACTCTTATATTGAATGATAATAAGAATAATATATTTGATGATGTTGATAAATTACAATAAGATTGCCTTTTGTAGGGCTTGGTCAAGCATAGTGAAGGGTTACACCCTTTCACTAGTAACTTAATAATCTATTAATTTATAAATAATAATATTAAATAAATATTCACAGCATTGCCTTCCCCTTAGGAAAGCTTTGTCCTCAAAGCTTAGATTATTGTTGTCATCTTTTCATTCTCGTTTTGTGTTGAAACAATGTCATTACTTCCTTTATGTCTTTTTTAGAACTGGTATTAGGTATATGCTTGGTATTTATGCAATAGTTTGTCATCTTCCTTTCATTTGTAACTTGAATTTGTAACTCCATTATGTTTATTATTGTTTTCCCATTTTCCTTGTACATGAATACGAGGAGTATTTTTGTGACTGACCATATCAAGCCTTGTTTTAGAAGTCACTTGTCCTACGATATTTAGGATGTCATCACGTAATGTTTTCATTTTATAATCCTTATGAGCTATCTCGAGAAGTGGCGTTTTGTGAGGCTTCTCACACTCAAAGTCACCTGATAGTGTAACATGTAGGTTTCTCCAGGGTGGTAGAAGAGTTAAGGTAGAAGATGAATCTACAATATCTGATTCCTTTGACTTGGATTCCTTTGCATATTTTAGGATCCATCTTTTGTCATTGTATGGATCGTCCTTATTGTTAATGATACTGGCTTGACTCTCATTATGATCTTGGTAGAGCTCATCTTTATCAAAAATATTATTGGTATTTTGGTCATCCCTACGATATTTAGTCTCCTTGTCTTGATCAATTTTGTTACTCTCATTTTTGTTGACATAGTGGTCCAATATATCTGAGTTACTGATATGGTTTGTATTAGACCTTAGTTTTTGTAACATTTCCATTATGGTATTCTGGTTCTATGTCATCATGCTCAAGTTCTGTGCCATGGTGCTTATGTTCTGTGTCATCGCACACATCTTGTCATCTAAATCTTTTTGTTTCTCGTGCATGATGTCTACTTTGTCATCAAGTTTTCTTCCTAGTACTAGAACAACATCTTCTTTAATTCCTTTCTTAAGTGCCTTGTTATTTTTCGTTTCTTCTCTGAATTTTTCTTGGTTGGCAACGAGGGCCTTGATGTCCTTTTCCAATTTCTCAAGTTTGTCTTGTAATTCCGCCATGGTTCTTGATTTGGTCTGGGGAGGTGAATATTTGGGCCCAATTTGGTCAGACTTAATTAATTAATAATAATTATTGTAAGGACAATAATTATTATATGGGTAAAATAAATAAATATAATAATTACGATATTTAAATATTATATATTTTTATAATTTGGGAATGCCACTTTTAATAAAATTAAATATTAATATAACAATATTAATACAATATTTAATTTTTTATTAAAAATTAGGGTTTACGATGGATGTGAGCGAATGGTGGTGAGAGCATGGGCATAAAGGATTGAGAAGGCGGAGCAGGAGAAGGGTGGAGTGGGATCGAATGGAGAAATGACGTGGGGAGAATAGCGTGTAGGTTGGAGTGCGATGGAGGGTCGTGGGGGGAGTGAAAGGTATGGAGATTGGTGGGGTTGCAGTGGACAAGGGACGGGAGGAGCAGATGGACAAGGGACAGGAGGAGCAGTGCAATGGAGGGTCATGGGGGGCGTGAAAGGTGATGGAGCTGGGTGGGGGTTTTAGTGGACGAGGGACGAGGGGCGGGAGGAGCAGATGGACGAGGGACGGAAGAAGTATGGATAGAGGGATGCAGAATGGTGGAGGGCACATGTGGTGTGTAGGAAGGGGGGGGACGGAGGGAGGATGGTTTCATGGGAAGATGGGGGTAGCAGCGCAGGGATCCGTGGCGATGGGTGGGAAGTCAGATTCAGAGGGAGGGACTGCGGCACGGGGGGTTCACTTAATGAAACTGTTACATAGCACGATCGTTCACATGATATTAAAGAATATCCCTAATTTCACTAAATATTGGAAAATGCCTCCTAAAATTGTATTTTTGAACCCCCCTCCCAATATACCTTTCCAATTAAGAAAACCCCGTAGTTTCACCAGATATTGTAGGTATCCATTTTTATAAACCCATTTTTTATACCCACTTTATATCAGATTATCAATTTGTAACAAATAGGAGCCCTAACGCATCTTAGTATAAGAAAATAATATGCTAAATAAAATAATAGTATAATGTTAATAATGATCCCATCGGGATTACAGGGGCGACAAATCAATTTGTAGCGTTGGATAGTGGAAGACCCAACGAAGTAGTAATGGGGAAGTAAAAATGCGTAAAAGGAAACCTAGTCAAGAGATCAATGTAATAAATAGTGTAAAAGACTGATAGTCCAATAGTCAGTGCAATGCTTAGAAAATATGCGAATTGTAGATGTTTCACACAACCTGCCAATCTACCAATTTTATATCATGTAAATACAGGTATATACATAGAGAGCTTATGTTTTTGAATAAATTAAAATCCATAAAAATGCAAAATTGAAACCATTTCGTGGATGGAATTTCCTACCTTCCTATCAAAACAAACATCATTGATTTTTGAACCCAAATGAACATAGAAAAAATCCTCTTACTTTCCAATAACACCATATGATCATATGCATAGCTTGGATTTGGGTCATTCAGAAGATGCAATGAATTGCCTCCATTTTCTCTACATTTATTCTTTTAAGCAAGGGAATTAACAACATTTAGTTACCTTTTTATTGGGTTATATCTAGTTTTTTTATCTTTAAGGGAGAGGGAAAAAAATCCATTGTTAAGTTTCAAGTATGCAATAGTTATAAAGATATAGAGATGGTGAAACTTATATGATATCATTTCATGGTAACAATGACACATAGGGTATGTAAATAAGGATTTATATTTTCACCTATGTTCATGTTGGTTCCAATACAATATTAAGATGGATGCCTTGCATATAAGAATTAAAATTACAATTATGAATGTGCCAAATATAATTCAACCTAACAACTATTCCTAATTGGAAATGTGAAAATGTTAAAGAAGAATACAAAAAGTTGAAAGAAATAATTATCCAAGAAATATTGATTTAACTTTTCTTGGTTCCAGTGAGCCAAGAAAGATTGATCTCACTTTTCTTGGTTGTCGTGGAGCAAGGTTTGATTGAAACAACCATTGAGCATTGGAGTTCTCCCAATCCTCTTTTGTTTTTGTTTTTTTCAAAAGAAAAGTATATATAGATGCTTAAGAGAAAATGCAAAGGAAGGTATGCAAATATCTAAGATGGAATATGTTTTTTATTTTTTTTATTTTTTCTTTATTTATTTATTCTACATGAATTGGCCCTTATGTGGATAAAAAATAAGTTTTTTTGGGGGGAGACATGCTTTTAGAGGATGATTGTTTTGTTTTGTTTTGTTTTTAATTTGTAACAACCACGAAAATGTAGATCTCGATTCGTGCAAAATGAAAAAAAAAGGTTCAATTGTTGAGTTCGGTGCTACTGAATAGAAAATTTAAACCCATAGAAATTTGTATAGGTCGATTTATGCATCTACATGGGAGATGCATGGAGAAGAACCATAATTCGATACAAATATAAAAAAAACTATGGAGAGTATTTTCCCGAACATTTCCTTCCCAGCTGGATTGCAAGTGGTATAAAATAAATAGAAAACTATGCAGGCACCACAAGGAATTCAATGGGTGACAAAATATCGATGGGAAAATTGCTTGCATCATAAAAATGTGAACCTCAACAACCAAATGGGGCACAGATCGCATTAAATTATTCAAACAACATTAGGAATTTAAAAGGACAAATCACATTTATGGATGGAGGCACAATTGACTAGGAATTTAAGAGCACATCTCATTAAGGCGAAGATCACATTTATGAATTTTATTATTTTCTTCTACTTTTTTACTACCCATTTTCAGGGACCTAGGGCCAATGAAACCTTAGATAAATCCCATTCATGAAGAAAATTATTTAAAAAAAAAGAAGATTTTATAAGTTCAATGATTTGGAGGTATAAATCTAGCCCACGATTTGGAGGTTATACCTTAGCAGTGGTTAGAAAATGAGATGAATCCATCCCATGATTTGGAGGTATGAATCTAGCCTGGGATTTGGAGGTTATTCTTTTGCAAAAAATAGGATTGGTATGAATCCAACCCACGATTTGGAGGTATGAATTGAGCTCATTATTTGGAGGTATGAATACATCCCACGATTTGGAGGTTATTTCTCAACCCACCCAAATAAAATAAGCCCCAATATTTATATTACTATGTCAAATTAAAACCCCCCCTTGACCCCTTAATACTAGGCAATATATTTTTGAGGTTTTCAGGAGTATTCAAACCCCTAATATGAATGGACGTGATATGATATTGCCTCGCTAGTGAACCCCCCGTGGACTGCGGTGCGAGGAGTATGCAGGAGGTGGACGTGGGATTTGGAGTGTTGCACAGGCGGAATGGGAACCGAGGGAGCCAGGAGGAACGCAGAAGTAATCACAAGGGTAGATCAGTGCGGAGGTAGGAGGGGCGTGATGGTGATGAAGTTGGAGGAGGAGAGTTGGTTGGAGACGAGAGATGGAGGAGAATGCGCTGCTATGGGGTAAGTGCAACGAAGAAGTGAGGGAAGAGTATGTAGGAGGATAAAGTGGAGAAGGAAGTGCACAGTAGTGGCATGGTATGGAGGCATAGTGGAGTGTGAGTGAGTTGAGGAGCCAAACCCGAGCTCAGAGGAGCGAGACCGCAACAACCGTATTCGGTTGTACTTGAAGGGAGAGCCGAAACCAATCTCTGATACCAAATGCAGCAACCGTATCCGGTTGGATGTTAATAGTTGAATCCGACTCTCATATTGAATGATAATAAGAATAATATATTTGATGATGTTGATAAATTACAATAAGATCACCTTTTATAGGGATTGATCAAGCATAGTGAAGGGTTACACCCTTTCACTAGTAACCTAATAATCTATTAATTTATAAATAATAATATTAAATAAATATTCACATCAAAGAGCATGGACTCACCTCTTCCCCAGAACACTTGATGATTTACCCAATAATGGTATAAGATGGAAGAGGCGAGAGGGGAAACTTTCACTTGGAAAGACTTGAAGAAAAATTTCATTAAAGATTTCCAGTTTTCTCCATAGGAGGAGAAGTTGGTCGAAGCAAATAAAACTATAAAAGAATTTCCGCAGCCGACAGAAAATTCAGTACTTGAAGAAAAGCAGCAGATTACTCGTCGACCTACTACCTGCTATAACATAAAGTCAATAGAAAGCTAGCATTCAACAAGATTAATCCTAGAAACGGAGAAATCAGTCGAGAAGAGTTTTCAATGGAGACAGAATCACCCCAACATGTCGAAGCATGTAAAAACAATCTTTAGCACAAAGATTGTTGAAAAAGATGAACTCGAAAGTTTGTCGGAAAAAGACTTTCCACCAGCATTCACACAAATCAAAGAAGGTGAAAGACCGATAAGTGACAGTGGTGCTCCAGAATGGATGGACGCGAAGATTAAAACAAAGGAAGTAGATATTTCAAATGATGACCGACCGAAAATGGCAAGAATTGACGATTACTGGAATCAGGAACAAAAAACATAAATCACCAGTCTCCTTAAGGAATTTCAAGATGTATTTGCTCGAGATTACAAAGACTTGAAAGGACTTGTGCAGGAGATGGGTGAGATGAAAATTGATATTAAACCATATGCTAGGATAGTAAAGAAAAGACCCTACAAACTTGCTTACAAATATAAGGATATTGTTAAAAAGGAGATCGATAGTATGCTTGTAGTAGGAATCATATATCCTATCAACCAGTCAGAGTGGGAAAGCCCGATGGTTGTTCAGCCGAAGAAACAAGATCTGACATGACTGAGAATCTGTGTCGACTTTCACGAGCTGAACAAGGTAACACTCACAGACCCCTTTCCAATCCCTTTCGAAGATGAAATTATTAATGAAGTTGCAGGGCATGAGTGCTACTCTTTCACGGATGGATTCTATGGGTACAACCAAGTACCTATTGCAAAAGAAGATCATAAAAAGACAACATTCATGTGCAAGTTCGGGTCATTTGCGTACAAAGTCATGCCCTTCAGTCTGAAGAACGTACCAGCGGTCTTTTCCATAATTGTCGTCAAGGAATTTCAAGAATATATCTACAAAACCATGGCTCTCTACTTTGATGATTGGACAATCTATACAATGCTAAAGGATAATTTCAAATGGCTTTGACTGATGTTGGAACAGTGTCGGAAGATATAGTTGTCGTTGAACATTAAAAAGTGCATTTTTGAGACACCTATTGGCATATTACTGGGCCATGTAGTTTGTAAAGAAGGAATCAAGGTCGACTATGCATAGATCAAAATTATTCTCGACCTAAATCCTCCAGTCAATCCGAAACAAGTGTGGATCCTGTTGGGTCATACCGGGTATTATAGGAAGTTCATCAGACATTACTCCAATATGACTTATCCTCTCGAAGAGCTGTTAAAAGATGATCAAGATTACAGGTGGATGGAGGAGTGTGACATCTCATTTAACACGTTGAAAATAAAAATGGTCGAAACACCCATCCTCTGATTTTTGAATTGGTTGAAAAAAAATTCATGTGCATATTGACGCGTCTGGAATAGCAGTCGGCACCATTCTAACACAACCTGGAGAAGATGGAATGGATTATCCTAATGCGTTCAGCAGTTGGAAGTTGAATAAATCTGAAAGAAATTACTCCATGACTGAAAGAGAAGCATTAGGTATGGTATTTGCACTGCAGAAATACCGTCATTATTTATTGGCGAACCCCTTCGTATTTTATACAGATCACCAAGCTTTAAAATACTTAATCAATAAACCATTGCACCATGGGAGGTTATGTCGCTGGATTCTACTGTTTTAGGAATTTGATTTCGAAGTAATTATTCGACCGAGAATCGACACTAGAGAGGAGCCGACAGGAATAGAAGACGATCTTCCGAACGCACATTTGTTTCGCATTGAAGCAGTCCCTTCAGAACTTGCGGAAATTGCACAATTTCTCGAGGATGGACAAATTCCTGAAGGAATGACTGAGAAAAAGAGGAAGATCCTGGCTATGAAAGAAACACCTTACACCTTGATCAATGGATTCCTCTATAAAATTGGCTTGGATGATATATTATGTCGATGTGCACTTGAGCATGAACAACAAAATATACTTGCAGAAGCTCATTCTGGACCGGCGGGAGGACATTATCATGCAGACATAGCAGCTAGAAAAATTCTACAAGCCGGACTTTGGTGGCTAACAGTTCATAAAGATTGTCGAGAATTTGTATCTAAGTGTGATAAATGTCAACGTATGGGTCGACCGATCCCAAGAATAGAAATGCCATTGATTCCAATTAATCCTAGCCAGACATTTGAAATTTGGGCGATCGATTTTATTGGACCATTTCCAGTAATTGACAGGCAGACAGGTGCTCGATATCTTATCACTGCTATGGAATATTTCACCAAGTGGGAAGAAGCAGAGCCCGTCGAAACATGTTCAAGCGAAGTTGCCTCCAAGTTTATCTATGAAAATAGCATAACACATTTTGGATGCCCCTTAATATTGATAAGCGACCAAGGTACGCATTTTGTGTGCAAAACCATTGAAGCATTGACTAAGGAATTTGCAGTTGATCATAGAATAAGCACAACATACCATCCTCAGTCTAATGGTGTCGTAGAGTCATTCAATAAAACACTCACAAGAGGACTGACAAAAATATGCAACACAGAGAAGGACAATTGGGATGACAAAGTACTTGCTATTCTCTAGGCATACAGAACAACATACAAAAGAACGACAGGACATACACCTTTTTCTCTTGTCTATGGATAAGAAGCAATCATCCCTTGCATTTTCGCCGACAAGCACCGACTATTGCAGCAATATTGCACATTGATGTCGAAGATGCTCGACAGGAACGACTATTACAACTGTCGAAGCTGGAGGAAATTCGACAAATGGCGATAGAACATCAGCAAGTCCAAAAACAACAACAGAAAGCGTGGCACGACAGAAATATCAAACAGAAGAATCTATCCGTTGGAGAGTTGGCACTCCTTTATAATAGCCGTGTAAAAGGGAAACTGAAGAAGTTGCATACAGAGTGGATTGGACCCTATATTGTCGAAACATTAAATCCCAATGGATCAGTCCGATTGAAAACGGTACAAGGTAGTGTTTTCAAGAAAGCGGTAAATGGTGCCTGACTTAAATAGTACAAGTCGTGAATGTTAAAAAAAAAAATGTTTAGAAGTAATCAAACGAGAGAAAGTACTTTAAGCAATCAAGTAAAAAACAAGGCATGACAAAAGCAGAATGACGAGAGTTTGGCAGAATAAGGATGGAAAGAGCAAAGAGAAAATACCGACGCATAACCATCGGTATTATAGACATCGACAAGAACGTCGACATATTGTTGAGGAAAACCAGACATGACATAAACAATGGAGCACAGACCAAAAAAACTCATCTAGAGAAGCCCGTCGATATGACACATCAAACGAGGTATCGCGACATCATGATGGCAAAGAAGTAAAAGATAAAAATACCTACAACACCAGAAGTAATGCACCTGACAGGGCACCAATATCCTGTCAGCTCAATTTAATACCTCAGTCAAATAAACCATCAATACAAGATTCTATGTCCTGTTCACCCGTGCCGAGCAACTCCATTGTAAATCTGGAGCTCGAGGATTCTTGGGCACTCTTTTGCCGAGAACTTGAACTCCAGATATAGAGCTCCTCGACCCTGTTGAAGAAACTTTCACATTCTTGAACCTTGAATCCACCATGGCTCCAAGGAAAACCTTAACAACAACCAAGGCCACTGCGACGACGGTCAAAGAGCTGGAAAAAGAGAAATCACCATTGGAAACAATATTATAGATGATTTGGAATGCAAAAGCGCTAGAACCCAGTTGGAAGAGATCTTGGAAAGACATTGAAGATCGGGGGAAGGAATCAGACGGTCGCTGGAGGGAGCAAGCACAATGGCTGCAGACAGCTACAATTCTGCATTACATGAAGGAACCTCTATTGGATATTTTCAGAGGACTTAAAGAAATCATTGCACAATTTATTGTTAGCAGGTATCACAATGGGAAGCTCTACTTAGACGTTCCAGTCAATATTGATGGAGGACTTATCCACAAAATAACTGGTCTATCGCATAAGGGAGATGCTGTACCAACAAGTTTAGGTGTGGACTTGATCGATGAATTTGTCACTACTGTAGCTGGAGAGAACTCATGAGGCATAGCCATGAGTCAGATCATATATGGTAATTATAAAACTGCTACCAAGATTGTGTCACATGCACTGTCACGAACAGGAAGAGGATCAGACTTGAAGACCGACATGCTGGAAGCTGTAAAAAATATGGTTATGCGTGGAAAAGTGTACAAGTGGGAAGACTTCTTGGATGACATAATCAAACACACATGTTATAAGTGCCAAGAGGAAGGGACCAACATTCGGTACCTATCTGTACTTATATGGATTTCCATGACCCACATTCGACCGTGAGAGAACAAGGATTTTGCTCAGGAACGAAATTTCCTTATGGAGAATTTCCATTGCTTTGCACCAGGAGCGAGCCGACATGGTCCACTGACGGTTAAAGTTTGGTTGGAAGCATGGTTTATAGACCTCAAAACAAAGGCGACAAGATGGAGGGTACCGCAGAACATTCGATGAAGTATACCTTCGAAAGCTCACATCCAACTCTCTTTGTGTTAACACCTAAAAAGTGCTCACTACCTCATCTACCCCATTACATGACTCATTTGTCCATATTTCCTACCATATTTACCTTCAAAACCTTACAATCCCATTAAAAAGCCTCCAAAAGGCTAAAAAACCCCCTTTTCCCCAAAATTATCCAAAATTCCTCCAAAGTAGCAAAAACCCTCTAAAAGGGAATAAAAAATATATAAAAAAGAGGAAAAAGAGGGAAAAAGGAGGAAAAAACCCTATACAGCTGACCTAAACCATATGGTTCCTAAAACCATGGACTAGCACTCCACCACTAAAAACCTATAAATAGGTGATGGAGGCCCCTCATTTCATATCCACAGTCAAATACACCCTTACTCTGCCAAAATCACTCTTGAAACCCTAGCTCACCCTTGAGCTACTTTCACCCTTGAGTGCCCCTTTTGGCCCATTTCCAACCCTTTGGAGAAAGAGAAAGGAGCAAAGCTGGAGTTTGGAGCAACCCTCTTGGACTATTGCAAGAACTTCACCAACCTCTACACCTGAGGTAAAATTTTAATACAAAAAAGAAAGATCTTCACCATATTTCCATGTTTTGTTATGTTTGTTAATGCTCATGCTAGTTTAGAATTCGTATTGTTTTATTACTTTAGTTTACTGTTTATTGAACTACTACTAAGGAGTCCATTCTCCTTAGTAGGTGCTCATTTGCACAAGCTGGGGTGAAAAACCTAGCTACACTTTGGATGATATAGCGGTTTAGTATATGGAAGGGGAAGCAAGTTAGGAAAAATGCCTTGACTACTATCCATCAGTAAATGAAATTTTCAAGGGGTTAAGTCAACAATCAAATGAAGTATTGGCCATTCCACCCCAAGCAAGAAAATTCAACTTCACGAATGTCGAGCCACTGGTAGATGCAGAAAAAGAAGAAGCATATGAAAGTCGGTTATACATGAACACTTTCATTTATCAGCCTGAACTGGTATCTAATCCCAATGTACTAGCACTTACACTTACTCCACATGAAGAACTAGCAGAAGCCGCAGAGCAGTCAAACAACAGTACATAGTCTGACAATCCAGAGCATATTTTGACGAACGATAATATCCAAAGGGTAGCAGGTTAACTTCTTACAACTCGACAGAACAAGGTGCTACTGACACAAGGGAAGGGAAAAAGAAAAGTAACCTTTCAAGAGCCTACGGAAGAAGATGAAATCGAGCTATACGATACTGCTACCCAGATTATCGAAGACGCAACCAAGAATAAGTTGCTTGTAGAGGAGCAGTTCCGGAAGTTTATAGAAACAAATAAGTACAAGACACCCATAATTCTTGTTAAGAAACCAAAGTTTCAAGTCGAACCCCATGTCGACCTGACTGTTCTTACTCCCCCTTCTTCCCTGACCACAGTAGAAGAAGAAAATACGCCTTTAGCATTACCTGCTCCTATTAACCCAACATACGCTGCTTTGAGCCAGTTCATCGCTAACCTACCAACACTATGTCCTAAATTGTGTGAGATGGTCACCCAACACCGAGTCTTTGCAACCACACCAACTGCTCCACTTAACCAGGATCCCCCTGACACTATTAGAACCAACATTTTACCTTTACCATCTACAGTACCAGAAGTTCTCAGTCACATAAAGACCCATCGTATCAGAAACCCCTACCCAGTAGGTATAATTTATTCACAAGAAACATCTGTTTTTACCTCCCTTCCAATCACACCACTACAACAACAAGTGAGTCCACCTCAACCCGCAGTTGGTCATAATGAAAAGTCACCAGAAGTCATTACTTCCCAAGTCGAGTCTAGATTTCAAGAAGTTAAGTCAAGTCTAGTCAGTCCGGGTCCATCTGGAAGTACCATCCCGTCAAGTCTAACTTTGACAGAAGTTGACCTTCCATATATCCCGACAAGTCAGTCGATTCTCCCTGCCGATGGATCCAAGTCTAGTCCTTTGATACAACAGCAAAACAAGGAAGCAATAGCGACATAATCAATTGAAGCCGCTATAGTTCAAGCCAATGAAACAGCCACAGTTCAATACATTGAAGCTAACATGACATAAGCACCTGAACAAACTAGCATTCAAGACACTAGTACAAGCAATATCGACACATCCAACATACCAGCAAATATTCCAGTAAGTGCCAAAGCTATTGAGCATGAAATTCCCATTACCACAAAAGCAGAGCAAAGCATATAGATCCAGACAGAACAAGCTGCTGCTAGCACACAAGCAGCTATCGACATTGATCTGGCAACATCTGACAAAGAAAAAGGGCCAAAGTAGCCAAACATAAGTAAAGAAAAAAGCAATTGGAAGAAACATAAAGATAAGAAACACAGAGAAAGAGAACTTCAACAATAGAAGCAAAAGCAACAAATGCAGCAAAGCCAAGCAGAACACACTCTCTCAGTTTACTTGGACCAATTTGGAGCCACTGCTACTTATCAGCCACAGTTGGCATCCCAAGAAGAGCTTGATCTAATTGAAGATGCAGTCTTTAGATAACAATGACATCGCCGACATGAGATAGAAGACCAGTTACATCAGCTACAGGAAGAAATAACTGCGTTTCTTTCTAAGTGTGAAGACTTAGCTCAACAAGTCATCCCACTTCCATAAAGTCCCGACATGACATCACCTATCGATAGAGCATTGCAGTTATTTGAGTTTGTCATGTCGATTCTACAATTTGAGCTTCTCAAGAAACAACAGGACCAGGCTGTCAAAGTATCTTCCCTCATGGAAAATCACTTTACATCCATCACAGAATCTCTTAATTTACTCAAGCAGCATGATATTCAAGCAGGAAAACTTGCCGAAGTTTTGAACAACTGGTATGTACATTATGGCGAAGTATACAAAGAACTTCAAAAGACTAGAACATTGTTGGGCACACTTCACCATCGGCGCCTGACTGCAGAAGAAGCCCTTAGTGAAAGACTTGATAATAAGATCATCATGGAAAATAGAAAACTAGAAAAACTAGAAAAACAGGAAGCACACTGGATATCTCAAGCACGTTACAGCCTCAACAAACTTGAAGAAATTCAGCCCCGACTCCGACATTTACTTGCTGCTGCCCAAGAAACAATTACCATATTTGGACCCGACATGATTAATTTGTAGACTTCATCCACCCAGGACGAGATGGAAAACTTGTCAAAGCTCACGACATTGACTGTCGACATTCAAAATTTGCTGCGCACCTGGGAAGAGTTCCAACACTATCTCTCTGTTTCTGCCAAAGTTATTCTTGAAGTCTGCCTGCAGATATCTGATGTTACCAGCTCTAGATTACCTTCATCATAACCGTCTTAATGATTCTTTTTTCATTTTTGATCTCTCCATTTCTTTGGGACGAAGAAAGATTTTGAGGTGGGGGAGATGCTGGAGGGGCCTAGGTTGGCCTTTCGACTAGGCCCTCTTCTCGACCACTCTGAATTATATGTCGACAGGTCGCGTCGACTAGTATAGGTCAGGTCAGTTAGTTAGACTGACAGACGGTTATGTAACTTTATTGAAAGATATATATATAGGTTGTTGAGCCGATGTAGTAGTTAGATTGGTTCTATGTTGTATTCGCTCTTGTTGGTTAATACAAAGGCTTGTGCTTCTCTCTATTTGTCTTGTATCTTGTATCTGTATCATTGTGTATGCTTTCTTATAACATGTAATGTATCTATGGTAACCACATGAACCTTGGGACTACAACACCATACAAGGTAGTTCGGAAGGTTGGGGAGGTAGAATATGAGTTAGAACTTCCGGAAGGAAGTAAAATCCACAATGTATTTAATGTCTCATGTCTCAAGAAGGATATTGGTCAACAAATTTTCATTTCAGAAACACTTCCTCCTTTGGATGATGAAGGTCAGCTCATACTTGTTCCAGAAAAAGTTTTGAAGACAAGGGAAAGAAGATTAAGGAGCAGAACTATCAAAGAATACTTGGTACATTGGAAGGATATCCCAAGTGAATATGCCACATGGGAAGAGGAACAAATTTTGTAGCATCCAAATCTGAAATTGCTTGAGTACAAGAAATCTTGGGTGGGGAAGACCGTAATGTCCCCATTCAAATAAATTCATCACATGAAAATTCCACCAATCCTACTAGTTCCCTAGGTTGGATGGAGACATTGGGATTTGTAATAAGGGAGCTAATAAATGATGTTTAGACATTAGAATGGCATAAATATTTAATAAAGGATCCAAATAAATAAATACAAGGGAAAATCAAAGTGGCAATTGATCATGAAGACACATGGAGGATGTGGGACCCACACAAGCTAGATTTTCTATGCCACATGGCATCCTCCTCTTGTCAATTTGAATCCATAAGAAGTCCAACGTTATTGGGATGAGTTGGAAGGCTCATACACTTGTAAATATGCATCCTAGGTTTAATTGGAATGGAAGTGTAACTCCCATGGAAGAGGAAGGGTCAAATGAGAAGTTCTTGGACACTTGGGCTACATTCCCTAACCTCTATGACAACAATGATGAAGATGCTATGACACCTATGCCAAATTTCAGACCTGATTTCTGACATCTGACCAATATGACATGTCAGGCCTAAAAATAGCCTACAAGGGAGTGCTCATGGGAGTTAGAGAAGCTCAAGAGATTCCTACTCGAATTGGTGGAAGGTGGAAGGCTAGGAAGTGGAAGACAAGTGGAAAATCTTGGATCCTTCCCTAATTCGAATTGGCTTGGAGTCTATGGATGGAATTCAAACCTTAGAAGGCTAAGGATGTTTATAAAATACAGGGATCAAGCAATATAAGGGCTTTTGATCATTTTCAGAATTTTCATTTGAGAGGAGAGCTAGTGGAGTGCTACTCTACTTGCCTTAGCACCAATTTCGAGGGCGAAAGATTCCCATCCTAGTTGGTAATTGGAAAGGCCATCCAAACCTTTCATTTGGAGATTAAATGGAGT
The DNA here is from genome assembly GCA_027924585.1 of Larix kaempferi. Lineage (NCBI taxonomy): Eukaryota > Viridiplantae > Streptophyta > Pinopsida > Pinales > Pinaceae > Larix > Larix kaempferi. The sequence continues at coordinate 379,298 of BSBM01000600.1, forward strand.
CTTATGTTGCATATGCAAGCTACAGGGAATATCGTGGTCACTTCTAGTTCAACTTGTTTATTCAGACATTTCCACTTTTCTCAACACATTCATGATCCTTGAGGTGGGGCACACTCAGCGAGTTGTTGTTCTCTTTGGGGCAGCTTATAATGCTCCATTATTTTATCATATGATGTAAATGCTCTGTTATTCATATTCATAATAGCTTCAAGTCGATATTCCAAGTGGAACTATGTAAATCTGATCATTAATGAGCAAATGGTACCATTTTTCCCACTATGTTGATGTATTCCAATGATATGCTGATATATTTGAATGGAAAAGTGAACCATTGATGAATTAATGATGTATGGAATGTTAATAATGTGTTATACAAGTTTTATGTTCAGTGTATAAGCTTTTGGAGTCATATTGTTCAATTTCATAGCATTTGGAGAAGATTGCCTATCATTTTCCCTAAGGTCAAAACTGGTCTTTTTATATATGATTTGAGAGGGTGGTATCAGAATCAATAAACTGAATGGTGCTGCATATGAGGCCATCTTGATGTCCCCTAGATATCCCCTGCTTCTGTTCTGAAATTTGAGAGGGTCCCATAGCATTTGGAGAGTTTCAGAAGCATGTTGAAGACTCTAAATCATCCATGAACCTCATAATCATGTCCTAATATCATCCATACACCTTCTGTAACAATTTGGGAGCATTTGGAGACCAAGAAACCAATACTAGTTAAGCGTTGAACTAGTGGAAATATTGAAATTTTCATCATTTTAATAAATTTCTAAGAAGGGACATTAAACACCCCTACCTTTAACCCCTAAACCTTACTAATACTTAGTGTCATATACAATAATGTTGTAGTAGTGCATATCGCGCACTTGATTTTGTGAACAAAATTGGGTGCACGTTTCCTAGCTATATATCGTGTACACATTTATTTTTCCACCAAAATTTTCAAGTTCTGAAAATAAAATTATGGATACATTGCCGATTCAAGATAGTACGGTAGGGTAATAATATTAGTAAGAATATATATATATATATATATATATTCTAATGTTTTGTTAAAAACTAATAATTGCGAAATAAAAATCCATGAACTTGATAACACAATTCAAATATGGAATCTCCTTTTTTGTGGACCAATGTTCTAGGCATCTCCTATGAGCATACTGTGGAGAAAAGAACACATATTTTGGATCAAGAATTTAATAACAAATAATCAATAACGATAAACCTGTTAGGAAGTCGTGTCAACCCTTCTCTTTACTTTGCTAGTATACTTTGTTAGTATATTGTTGTTGGATGCATATGCTTTGTAAGTCGTCTGGTGAGTATATTGTATTATCCTACATTGTTAGTATATTGTTGTTGGATGCATGTGCTTTGTAAGTTGTCCCATGAGTATATTGTATTATCCCACATTCATGTGGAGCAATAGTTGTTTAGCTTATACTTAGTATATAAGTACGTGTTGAGGCCAATGAAGGAATCCCTGAGTTATTTGTATTGAGATTTCTCAAAGGAAGTTGCCCCCTCGAAGTGGTCTGCGATCAATAAATCCCTTCCGTGTTCTATTATTTTTGATATATCATGCATTTTCATCATTTAATTGCTGGAGGTTCCCCACATCTGGTATCAGAGCACTTTCTTGGGCTCGTTGGGTGAAATTTCTGCCAATTTGTTTTTTCGCAGTGGCTTCCAGGTGCCATGATTATTGTAGTAGTTATTTTTCTTTGAATCTGTATTGTTCTTTTCAATTGTAGGTTCGAATCCAGGAATAATCCCTATCCTCTTAACTGTGGAAGTACCTGGGCATAGCCCTAAAAATCATTGTGAGGAGTACCAAAGGAACCCTGAAGTAGCTGGCCCATTGAGAGGAACTGCTAGCGAAAAGAGAAACAACCCCTACTTGATTGACTAGTTCGCACTCGTGAGGTAAACCAAGAGCTGATCTTTGTGGCAAAGCGGTTATCAATTTTACCTGAGCCGTGGAGTGAGGGGTACTGCCCCAATAAGCAAGTCGTTATACATCATTAATAGTCGAGTGAATCCCATGAACCTCTAAGAAGACGAGCATACCTGAGGTCCATATCTATTTCTAGCTGATAGATAGCAGATTACATCTCTCCATAGTCGTTGCAGATCAATTCCAAGCAGTTGCAGATCAATTCTGGATTTTCTTTTTTACAAATTTCTATTTTTTCGCCATATCTTCTTTGTTTTAACTCCGTTTCCTTTGAAAATTAACTGGAACCCTTGCAATTCCATTCTGCATATTTCCTTCCTTAGGACCATATCCCAAATTTCACTTCCCAAAGCCAAAAATCCCACATCTGTCTATTTTTATGGTTTGCCATAAATTCTTCGATTTTCACCCAATTGCCTTCAAATTATGCCATAGTGTTCATTTCCTATTTCTGCTTCTTTGTCCCTCTTGGAAATTTTTTCCCATTCTTTCACCCCGCCTCTGAAATCCCCATTTTCTGCTTCCTTGTCCATTAGAAAGTGTCCAAAACCTAGTCAAACCCCAATTACCCATCAAATGTTTTCCCAAATCAAAATTTTCCCTTACTAAAGAAGTTTATGTTTTTGTTTTTCTACCCATTCTTCCAAAAAAAAATTAAAAATAAAAATCTTGGTTATGGTTGTCACCCGCGCAGGAGCAAAAAACATAGAGGAATAACTTGCAGCCCTCAAGACAAAACTCAAAGATCCGGATGAAAAAATTCCCGGCCTCCATCTTTAGCCTTTAGCCATTGAAACATATTTCTTGCATTTCGATACACTTCTTCGTCTTTGTCGAAGTGGTTAGCATAATCACAATGTACTTTGACCGCTGCACAATGTTCAACCACCTTGCCATGACTATCATTCCTTGCGAAACTCTTTTCGCCAAAATGGAATGCTTCCAAATATTGGACAAAGGTTTTGACCGTCTTAATCTTAGAGAATTTGTACGCCCCAATGCAAAAGGGCAGAGGCAGAAAATAAGCTTTCTTTTGATCATGCAAGATTTTTCCCATCCCATTGATGAAAACCTGTCTTACTGCTTCCTTCTGGACCACAAAATCGGTCGCATACTTGGGTAGAAGGGATGGAGCTCGAGAACATCAATACATTCTGATGTATGTGCCTTCATGCGAGAAGTAGTAATCCCCATACTTTTTTATGAATGCCATGGCATTTTCGGACAAGAAATTTGGTTCATTGTTGAAAATCAACCAGTAGAGAGGCATGATAAATTCCTCACATATGAGCTTATAGTGACCTGCATACTTATGGGACCACAAGATCTGATAAGCAACATAGATCGGGGAATCGTCTCTATTCCAGATGCACCCAACTTAGGGAAAGGATGCCTTTATAATATACAATCCAAAAGGTACGAAGACATGTAAAATTCTGCCTTCTTCTGGGTCAAACCTCCTTTTGCAGCTGCTATTGTTGCTGACAGATTGTCTGAGATGATGTTTGCCCAATTAAAGATTGTGCCATTGAAGGCTATGTGGTAAATTAGGGGTATCTAGTTTAGTTTGTAGATCATCCCATTTTCCTTGCCGAAAATCCTGCTTAGCATTAGGGGTATGATCCTAAAAGGGGTTCTCAAGCTTTGGCAATCGTATTCTCCACTTGCTTTCTGCCTCAGCTATTTTCCCAATACTAACATTTTCTTGGCATATTCTAGAGTTTCCATGTTAAGGCTTTTGAGCCAGTCTTCAGTCATCAAGACCTGTGGTTTCAGTAGCTTGTATGCTGCTTCTATATGGGACGGATGGAATGATACAAAATATTCTCCTTTGCTGTCAGACAAGATCGTTGATGTGGCATCAGCTTGCGACAGAATCCACCAAATGACTTCTAAGCAAGGAAAAATATCCAGGCGTGTGGCTTCTTTAGTAATACCATATTTCTTGATGTTTTGATATAAGAAAATTTCCTCTAAGAATTCATTAGGGATATTCTAATCCCGGATCATGTGATACAGTTCCCCCCATTTGAATTCAGGGACAATTCTGTTACTTCCTTCGTGTCCTCGAATGTGGTCTCTATCTTGGTTTCCAATTTTACCTCGACGTCAGACCCTGACTCGACTACCTTGGATTTCCCTTTGGCTCCCTTCTTAGTCATTTTCAAAATCCGATTTGGAAGCAAAAACCATGTCTAAACAAAATTCAACAGAAATTAACCAAGTATTTTCTTTCATATCATTGGTAAATAAGCAGAGTTGAGAAAACCACCACTATCATGCTGTGAATTTCGTGCTTTGTTTTATCAGTATGCAGGTGAGAAAACACTGCATATGTAAAATAATTCAAAACAATTTTTCCAACCATTTTAACAATAAAACAAGTAACTGCTAGTAGTAATCATATATTCTGAATGCAACTCCAGGTAAGTATCTAAACCAATAGCTAAAATATTTAGCCTAAGGGAGTATAAATATGTAAGGGATTTTTGGGTTAAGGGTGGTTGTTCTTCGTTGTTGTTAAATAACGATTCTTGGGTTAGTGCTGAATTGATATTCGTTCTTCAGTAGCTGTTGTGGCTATTTTCATAGTCGTTGTTTTGCTATGTAATGTTGGGTAGTTTGGAGTCTGTAATAGATATCTAATGCGTGTTGCGCAAGTTTTGTAAGAATGTTCCAGAATCTAATATTGAAGTTGTTGGTTGTGGAGCCTTATTTTCCATATTTAGAGGTTGTGTTTCAGCTATGTTTGGATCCCATACCATGACGGGAGGGTGTGGGGGGGCTTCCCCCTCACTATAGTCACCATGGGGGGTCCAGGAGGGGCAATGAATACTTTTGGTATCCCCCCATGAAGAGGGGTTCAAGGGAAACACCCCCGTAGTGAAAAATTTGGAAAGAAATGCCTTGTAAAATGTTGTAATTTCATAGTCATGACTTGGTCAATAATGGGTAATTTACGGGCCCATGGTATTTTCCTATGGTAATCCCTCTTTAAAAGGAAGGCATTGTGATACGGTTGTGTGTGTCAATATTGTAGTATTGTAAAGATCTCTATGATTGTGTGAGAGAAACTGTGAGAGAGTGAAGAGGAAGTTGCAGCGGATGTGCTACAAGTTGTATCCCTTCATTTGCTGGATGGTATAATAAAAGGACTACAAATTTCTCCATGGACGTAGCCCAGATTAGGTGAACCATGTATATTGGTGTCTCTCTTGTATTATGTTTATGTGTTTTATTTCTGCATCTTATTTTATGCTATTGTTCCGCAATCTTGTTTTTCTAACAGAAGTAAACTTGTTTTGAAGCATATTGGTTATGTGTTTAATGTGATGAATGCTATGCTTATTGCACACATGGATGGTCTATTTATGCTACTGTGTTGAAGGACATATCATTTCATATGAGTAAGTTATATGTTTCTATGCAATAGATGAACGCATGTTAGATCTGTAAAATGAATGCTCATATCCCTTTAGCACTGTAGAAGCTTGTTTCCTGCAGTCCCCCTAAATACCTTGGGTGAGAATTCATCTTCTTCCAGGTGATGCCGAAAGGACCGGTGTCTTGGGTTTTGTTGGTGAATTCATATTCAACCCCGGTTATTCCCACCGTGTGCAACCACCAATACAGGTTATTATGGTGTCCAACAAATGTGACTTAGTACCAATTGTATTTTGTACATGTATGCTTCCCAAAACATAGCTCTACCCATTACATAATAGATCTCTATTCTATTTAAAGATGTTGAACATGTATCTAGTCTAAAAACAAATATGTGAAAATTTTGGAGGCGTTCTAGCTCATGAAAGTGCTCCGATACCACTTGTGGTGTTCTTAACCCTAAAACTTAGAACATTTCATAAGATATACATAGGTGGTAAACATTGAGGAGATATGGGGAACCTATGTGAAGTTTTGTAATCGACGTACATTTCAGAATACCCATATGATTCCATCATCAGGATATATTTCACTCCTGATGATGGACTTGGATGGGTAGTCCGAAATGTACGTTGAGTACAAAACTTCACACAGGTTCTCCATATCTCCACCAGATATACATAAATAAATGATACGAAATATCATAAATTATAATGTAGATTAACTTAATAAAAGGAAATAGATGAAATATGAGGCAAAATTAACTCTTATATTATGAAAATCAATTCAGGAAATGATGTTCACTCACCTCCTAAGGTCAGAAAACCTTTCACTTGAGAAGATCTCCAATACACCAATTCTCGACAAAATAATCCATAGTCTTTGAATTCTTTAAATTGACTTTCAATAGCCAAAACCCTAACTATTTAGTGGACATAAACCCTATCTACATACTGGGCCTTAATTAACATAGAGACCCTTTTACATTAATTATCCATTGCTAAATACTAATCCTTATTAAAAGTAAATGGATGCATACATTATTTGACTAATTTTTCTATAGTCTAAAGTAAGGGTGGCTAGGGTAGGACCTTAACAATGTGGACCTTGGGACCACTTATGATTTGAAAAGTATTAACACCAACTCATCTCCAAATGATCAAGGGAAAAATATGAGTCTTTTGAGATGTATCACCAATTTTGGTAATGGCTGGTCTACACTAAAAGGGTTGTTAGAGATGTATACCAATAAGATCAACACAATGCAAGGAATATTTTGAGATAGGTCTCCAACAATGGCATAGGTGGGTCATATACTTTTTTTTTATATGCTAAGGGAAGTATTACTCCCTGTAGAATATTACTACCTTGGCATAATTTCCAAATTCCTTATGGTTGCAAAGATGTAGGAATTTTGTTGGTAGGTTACAAAGGATATGTTTCTAGGTTCTTGAGGACAATGTATTATCAGATTCTATAACTCTTTGACATACTTGTAGGGTCCAACAATAGTACTCGACCTAATATTTCAAGGCGCTAACTAAGGAGGCTAAAAAATGCCATTAGATGTACTACCCGACTACCTAGGTACAAGAGAGTATCTTCCCAAGTGTTGTGGTTGGTGCCATTATAGCAACAAGATAGTTGATTGGATGATCTACAACTAGTTTTTGTTTCCTAGGGAACTTCTGATATACTTGAGGGTACGTGGAAATGAGATCCTGTGTATAGGTGTTGTTCGATCTGACACTGCTCGAAAGGGTAGAAAAAAAGGTTACAATAAAGTACCTCTTGTATGCTTTGCATGTATGCTCCCCCAACCACATATTTACCCAGTGAAAGACATATCTCTGTTTTATTTAAAGATGTCGGAACACGTATCTAGCCTAAAAAAATCTACTAAATTTTTGGAGGCATGTTGGCTCAAGAAAGTGCTTTGATACTACTTGTGTCATTTTTAACCCTAGAAGTTAGAACAATCACAAGAGATACATAGATAAATGATGTAAGAAACTAGGAATTATAATGCAAATTAACTAAACAAAGGAAATAGATATGAGAGATGCTCCAGAAATAACTCTTGTATTATGATAATCAGTTTCAAGAAGCATTGTTCACTTACCTCTTAAGGTTGGGAAACCTTTCGATTGAGCAGAGCTCCATTTGAAAAAAAATCCATTGTCTCCTAGCTCTTTAAATAGGCTTTCAGAATCCCAAAACTCTAACTATTTGACTTGCTCACGTGATTAATGAGTACCAACTACCTAGTGAGCCTTAATTAATAGAGAGACCCTTTTTACATTAATTGTCCACTACTAAGTACTTGGCCTTATTCAAAGGACATGGCTACATGTTAACACCCAAAAAGTGTTCACTACCTCATCTACCCCATTACATGGCTCATTCATCCATTTTCCTACCATATTTCCCTTAAAAACACTGAAAATCCCTCTAGAATGCCTCCAAAAGGCCACAAAACCATCAAAAAAGCCTCAAAAAGGCTAAAAAAACCCCTTTTTCCTCCAAAAATATCCAAAATTCCTCTAAAAATAGTAAAAACCCTCTAAAAAGGGAATAAAAAATATAAAATAATGAGGAAAAGGAGGAAAAAACCCTATACAGCTGACCTAAACCATATGGTTCCCAAAACCATGGGCTAGCACTCCACCACCAAAAAACTATAAATAGGTGATGGAGACCCCTTATTCCACATCCACAGTCATAAGCACCCTTACTCTACCAAAATAGCTCTTGAAACCCTAGCTCACCCTTGAGCTACTTTCACCTTGAGAGCCCCCTTTGGCCCATTTCCACCATTGGAGAAAGAGAAGGAGCAAATTGGAGCTTGGAGCAACCCTCTTGGAGCATTGCAAGAGCTTCACCAACCTTCACATTGGAGGTAAAATTAATACAAAAGCCATTCTTTACATCTTATTTTTTCTGTTTCATGCACATGTTTAGAGTAATTTATATTTCTGTTTTAGCATTTTAATTTACATTTACTGAACTGCTACTAAGGAGTCCCTTCTCCTTAGTAGGTTCTCATTTGCACAAGCTAGGGGTAAAACCCTAGCTATAGTTTTGGCGACTCCACTGGGTTTGAATTTCTAGTTTTAGTTTAATTTTTTTTTTAGTTTTCTGCAATAATTTCCCGTTTTTTCCTTTCGGCTGTCCCTTTCGGTTGCCGTAAACCGCATATTTTCCCTCTGCAATTGCGTCCCGACCGCGTCTTTCAGGCCTTTACCTGTGACCCGACCGTGGCTCTCAGACTGTTTCCGGTGCCCTGTCGGCGATTTCAAGTCTGTTACCTACGATCCGACCGTGGCTAATCAGCCTGTTTGCTGCAACCCGACGACATTTGTCAGTCCTTTTCCTGCATCCCGACTACGTCTGTTAGCCTTTTTCCCGTGACTCGACTGCGTATTTTTCCCTGTTTCCTGTGGTCTGACTGCCTCTGTCGGACAAAAATCCGTGACCTGTCCGTGCTTGTTTCCCTCAAACCCGCGGTCCGACTGCTCAGATTAGCCATAGACCCGCGGTCTGATTTCTGCATTTTTTCCCTGTTTTTGAACCCAGCCCCTTCATTGCAATATTTTCTGCATCTGCACAGCCATCTGTTCCACCTGCAGCCCTACTTCCCTATAGCCTTTTCTGCAACATAATTTTTGTTCCCTTTACAGAATCTTTTTAAAATTTCAGCATTTTAATTCATAAAATTTTGCATGTTAAAGTTTTGAATTCAGTATTATTGTTAGTTAGAAAGTTGCCCCCCTTGTGGCACTTCTATTTTGGGTTCATTACCTCATGTGCACACACTCTGTCACATAATTCAAGTGAGCCTTAAAAACTACTTAACTCAACCAATATTCTAACCCCACTTGGGGAACACAAAAGAATCTTTGTAGTTAGGTAGGATCGAGGGGATAGGTTTCCAATAACACCCCTCGGTTACTTACACTTGAGACATAGCTGTTTTCCAATTAGGGAACCAAAATCCCCTAGTACTTTTTGGCACGGTCACAACCAGTTTACCAGAGGGCCTCTCCCCTAGGAGGGTTGAAGTTGCGAGACTGGTTCCGGAGGCCTGAGTGGAATACCGCACTTCATTCAGTAACCGAAGGGCTACCTTTCGTAGTTCTCGGGATATCCCTGTATAGGTGTATTGCAGTAAAAGGACCAAATGGCAGATTCACCTTTCTGGACGTGTCATGAACGGGGTATCTTAGTTGCCATTCTTCTAGGATTGACTGCCCAGTGTCCCTCCCGGTAGGGGGATATCTTAGCCATTTGGCTTTCCTATTCATATTGTCTGACTTGGATTTCATCACCTTGCAGAAGATATGTCTGGTTGAGTCAGAATACTTTTTAGGTAGGTGTTTGCATGCTCCCTTACCTCCTTTTGGTCTAGTGAGTCCACCATTTTTTATTTTTAGGAAACCTGCTGCTTGTTGGTATTCTGACCATTTCTGTTGACACTCCACCTATTGTAGCACAGCTGTTACAGTAGGTTTTTTGAGTTGGTTGTTGGCATGAGTGCCTTATTTTTTTGAGCTCTCCTTCTGCACACTCAGTTGCATTAGGAATTTTGAGCTGTTTTTTACTCACCTCAACCCACAGATATTTGACACCATCTGTCACCATTGTGTCCCCGAGACATTCTCAGTGCCTCAGGGGCGAGCCCCCACAGCACGGTTCACTTGACACGACCCGTCATCGACACAGATCATCATCACTTGATACTACTTATCATAGATCTTGATCCTTGTCCCTTGACTCCACTTGTCAGCGGCATAGGACTCCGTCACCAGATATTGACGCTCCTTACTTTACCTCCGATTCTGAGGCAGAGTCTGAGAACCCCATTTATACTGCCCCTACTAGCCCCATGGCTGGCGTGACTTCCACTCCTTTCTTGGTAGGGACCATTGGTGGCACATCCACCACTACACCAACTACCACACCTGCTTTGGGTATGCCCTCCATGGGGCCCCCATCTACCGTTCCCATCACTGCACCTGTTCCCGCAGCTGGAATACCTATCCCCACTCCATCAGTGGCTCACACTACCCATGGTGGTGCAGGACCATCCTATACCACTTTACTTCCCCCACTTGGGATCCACATCCCAAATCCTGCCCCTCCACTTGGGGGCATTGGCCCCAACTTGGTCCAACCCACTACTATGTCACATCCTTCTTCCAGTTTGCCATTCATGCTAGCCTCAACCTGCCCGACCTAGCTAGATTGACCAACGACCCTATCCGACATGACCCTGCGTGGCCTCACATGCCCACCAAGCTCCCCTCTAACATCCCTAAGTTCGAGGGCAAGGCAGGTGAGGACCCACAAAACCATATCATGTCCTTCCATCTATGGTGTTCCTCCAACTCCATAGTGGACGACTCTATTCGCCTCTGTCTATTACAGCGCACCTTCACTGGCTCTGCAACCAAGTGGTATATCGAGCAACCCCACGGGACCCATGCCACCTTTGCTTCCCTTGCCTCGACCTTCCTGCAGTTCTTCCAGTTACCTGTCCGCTATGACGCAGGCGTTGAGATCCTCCTATCTTGCAGACAAAACACGGCTACCCACATCACGGACCACATTCATGAGTGGTGTCAACGCCGTAGCTTATGCAAGATCAAATTAGACGATCGTATCTTCCTAGATTGGTTCCTCAAGTCCCTTCTCCCTGTCATTGCTAAGGATGTGGCATCATAAAGACCCCAGTCTGAAGAAGAGGCCATCCTTAAGGCCCAACAATTCGACCTCATTTATGCCCAGTCGAGTTATCTTTATACCATTATACCTGACGCCCCTTAGGGCGAGTCCTCCCAGCACGATGCGTCGGGCGCATCCCATGCTACAAACGGCTCATCGACCGTGTTTCTTCGCATCCCCAACCCTTTTCCATAGCACATCCTACCCCTGGCCCCGACCTTTCATGGGCTACCTCATAGTCTGGGGCCACCAACTCGTATGCTCCTATGACACATCACCACCATTCCCAGGGACCCACCTGTCCACCTTAGTGCTTCGGTCATGCACCCACCGCTTACACCCCCCCCGTTGCACCTCAGCCCTATTACCACCAGCAGGCTGCACCAGCTCTTGCACCTTCCCAAGCCCAACCCGCTTATTACCTGCCACAGGCAGCCCCTGCGGCAACCCCACAACCCGCTCCGTAGCCATATCAGCAACCCCCTCAAGTTGTTGCACCTGCGCAGCCTCCACCTACATATCATCCACCGCATCCTGCTCCAGCACCTGCACAACCTCATAATTCACCTGTTGCCCAAGGGCAAGTTTACGCCCAACAAAACCCTCAGCAAAACCAGAACAACCAACGCAACCAGGTCCCACAAAACTGCAGCAAGGGCCGTAATCGTGGGAACAACCAACCTACAGACCAAGATGGTCAACCTCCTAATCCCCCCGATAATAATAATGCGGCCCCTGCTAACCAAAACCCTGATCGCCTGCCCAAGCAGGCTAAAAACCCCAATTTGCGAACAAACCATCCTTGTTCTATTTGCGGGGTCTATGGCCACTACACACATGCTTTCCCACACTTGGAGCGAGCTCGGCAACTTTGGGTTGATGATTCCCATCGCCAAGGGCATGCGGCTCCTCAAGCACCACCCAACCCCCCACAACCTCAGCAACCACCTTTGGTGCTGCAAAACCCCTTACCAAACCAAGGCATAGTGAACACTCAGCCATTGGCTCCCCCTCAAGCCAACGTGCCACCCCAACAACAAATCACTTACGCCGCTCCTAATCAACCCATGTTCGACTCAGGGACCCACCACTTGTTGATGATGTCATCCGCTGATGTCAACCTCCAGACTCACCGAAATCAATATGGCTCCACCTCTGAAGTCCCTCCCACAGATAAACCCACTAACGCTCATCCCACTGATCAAGCGTTACGTATACCTCCACCCCCCCTCGACGACGCTCCCAAAGCACCTCGTTTCCCACTTCGCCGTATCAACAATAACCCCAATGCGCGTGCTGCGTCCAACTACAACATTGTAGATGACTTAGCCCAATCTCCCGCAGCCATGTCTGCATTAGAAGTCTTGAAAAACTTCCCTTCCCAACGCAAGACTTTACTCTCAGCCATTGGGGCAATTGACCCAAATGATTTGAATTTGATGGCATTTGATTTGGACCAGTCCGAACCACGCCTACCTTCCTCCTTAGCATTCCAAGTTTCTATTTCCGTTCGGAATCTTGTCATCCATCGATGCATCATTGATGAAGGTGCCTCCACATGCGTTATGTCTACATTCGTATGGCAGAAGTTGGGATCCCCTACCCTTCAGCAGTCCACCACTGCATTACGCGCCTACGATGGTCGTTCGGCTCAGCCCCAAGGTCTCCTAGCCAATGCCCCGTCCAGTTAGGTGGTAAAACCGTCCTCATTGACATAGAGGTCATCAACGCCCAGCTTGATTACAACCTCTTACTTGGTCGCAGATACATGTATGCTATGCGGGTGGTAGCTTCCTATGTCTTTCGTACCATGATGTTCCCCCATGATGGACGTGTGGTCAAGATTGATCAACTCACCTACTACGATCCTAATGCCCCTGCTACACCCGAAAATGTTCTCCCCATGGTTGAACAACCTGTTAGTGGTACCGCTACCTCGTTTGTTTCCTCCTTGGGACCCAGAGTTTACTCAGACCCGCCGATGACATCCACCTTCCAATCCATTCCTCCCTCGTCATCTACGCCCGAAGTGTCTGACTTATGTACCCTGTCCCACGATAAACAAAAACCTAACAAACAACCACCCTTGTTTCCTAAACCACCATTGGTACCTAGCCACATTGATGTTACACCTATCCATACAATCCCCTTCCTAGTCCCTCCCTCGGGAGTAGTAAGCGCCCCGATCATGGCTACCCTTAGCCTCCCTGGGTTAACCATAGGATTACCCGTCTGGTATCTTTCCCCTCCCGTTCCCCCGCCGACACCAAGCATAATCCTACAACCGGTGCAACCGATGGCTACTACCACTTAGCCACCCCCCGGTGTCTCTACCCCTTCATCCTCCACGAATCCCCCTCCTCCTCCCAAACCCACTGGGGGCAGAGGCCCCCAACCTTACACTGCTGTACCACCTCCCAAGACAGTCAAAACCCCCCCGTGTTTCGTGCTCCTCCCAAATGCTCGTTGTGCGATGAGTTAGGCCATGCGACTCATCAATGTCCACAGTTACCTGCATTACAGGAACACATGCATATGCTTGACGATGACCCCAATATCCCGGTTGTCAAACTAGATCCAACCCCTAAGCCTCGCGACAAATCCCTGTGCACTAACCACCCCTGTGCCATATGCGGTGTTTACGAGCATTACTCACATCATTGTCCCGATCTCCCCGATTACAGAGCAGCTCTCTATGAGATGAACAATATGGATCTTGAGACGGCACCACCCACCATTGAAGAGATTCACCCCCCGATCCCACCCCCATCCGGGGAGATCAACACCATTTACATGATCTCTTCAACTACCATTCCCTTGTCAACCGATTTTATGGCCCACACTTTCCGTATTGATGAGGAGATTCTTGAGGCACTCACTGCCCCGGAGTATCCCTGGGATGACATGCACCATTGTTCATATTTCCTCCCAGAAGCATCTTCCTCTAGCACTGCTACCCAATTTGCGGTTGAATCCAAATATTTCCTTCCTACCAAGGTTCACTGGTTTAAGGATCCTATTCCTGCTCTAGATGCCTTTGAGGAAGGTAACATGGCCAATATTTCACCCATCATCCAAATTTATATCGCTGCCCCAGGAGGTACTCCTGAACTCATAACTTTAGGAGCATCCTGCAGTGAGCATGAGATTGAGGAGTACAAGAAACTCTTCCAGCAATTCCATGATGTCTTTGCCTGGTCCTATACCGAAATGCCTGGTCTGGACCCTGCCATTATAGAGCACCACATTGACACATGGCCTGATGTACCCCCCGTTCGTCAGAAACAACGTCCCATTCATCCCTCAAAGCTCCCCGTTGTCAAAGCAGAGATTGAGAAACTTTGCAAGGTAGGATTCATTTATCCTATTGCTTATACCACCTGGGTTTCAAACCCCGTTCCCGTTAACAAAAAATAAGGCACCATTAGAGTATGCACTGACTTCCGAGATTTAAACCCCGCCTGTCCCAAAGACAATTTCCCCACGCCATTTATTGACCAGCTCATCGATGCATGTGCGGGTCATGAAGTCCTCTCGTTCATGGACGGTTTTTCCAGATACAATCAGATCCAGATCCGAAAGGAGGATCAGTACAAAACTGCCTTTACCACCCCATGGGGCACCTTTGCCTATCGCGTCATGCCTTTTGGCCTAAAAAATGCTGGTGCCACCTTCCAGCGGGCCATCTATTGCTTTCACGACTTGGTCCATATCTTGCTAGTCTACCTTGATGACCTTACAGCTCGTTCCCAGAAATGATCAGACCACCTTAACGACCTTCGGCAAGTTTTTCTGCATTGTCGCAAATACCAAATCCGCTTGAACCCACACAAGTGTGTCTTTTGCGTTCCAGCAGGTCGATTGTTGGGTTTCATTGTTTCCCAGAAAGGAATTGCTGTTGACCCCCTGAAGGTCCAAGCCATCTTAGACCTTCCCTCTCCTCGCACGCTTCGGCAAATCCAAAGTCTGCATGGGCAATCCAATTTTCTCTGTCGTTTCGTTCCTGATTACGCTACCACTGTTCATGGTTTCTTGCACCTGCTCCGTACCCACGTACCCTTTGTCTGGGATGAGCAAGCATAAGCTGCATTCGGAGCCCTCAAGACAACTCTCACACACGCCCCCTTAATCTCCCCTTCGGATTTCTCTCAAGTCTTCATCCTTTACGTCTCGGCATCCGAGCATGCCGTGTCCGGAGTCTTGGTTCAAGAAGATGCCTCTCACCAAGAGCATGTCATTTACTACGTCAGCCAGACCTTGTCTGGCCCACCCCTACGTTACCCATATGAGGAGAGACTATCCCTAACAGTGGTATTTTCTGTCCAAAAATTGCGACACTACATTTTACTTAGTCATACCACAGTCGTCGCCGACTCTAACCCCATGGTATATCTCCTAAACCGGTGGCTCCTGCAAGGTCGTGTTGCTAAATGGGTCATTATCCTCCAGGAATATGACCTCACTTTCCAAACACCTAAGAGCACTAAAGCCCTTGCGCTTGCCCAGCTCATCACTGATCTCCCTTTCCTTCTCCCGGCCCCACAAATCTTTGATGAGTTACCCGACAATCACTTGTTCACTATCTCGTCTGATGACCCATGGTACGGTGATATTTTGTTATACCTGCGCACACAGAAGTTCAGACCCAAAGTCACTCGTAATGGACACCGTTGCATCCGTCACCAGGCCTCTCGATATCTCCTCTTAGGCGATGTCCTTTACCGGTGGGGGGTTGAAACAATTCTTCGTCGTTGCCTTACACACGAGGAAGCTGAACACGTCCTTAATGACTGTCATAGCGGTTCCTGCGGTGGCCATTTCTCAGGGATGGCCACTGCCCAAAAGGTCGTCCGCGCCGGATACTTCTGGCCCACACTTTTCACCGACTGCATCACTGCGGTCAAGCATTGCCATAACCGCCAACTTTTTTCCCCCAAGGCCCGGACACCACCTGCTCCGTTACACCCAGTCGTCACCGATGGTCCCTTTTGTAAGTGGGCCATCGACTTCATGGAGTGTAGACCCCCATCTGCGAACGGCCATAAGTACATCATTGTCGCCGTCGATTACTTCACCAAATGGGCGGAAGCCATGCCCACCTTCAATTGTACTACTGACACTGCTGCCCGTTTCTTTTTCAACCATGTTATCACTCGATTCGGGGTTCCTAAACAGTTAGTCTCAAACCATGGTTCCCACTTCGAAGATTCCGTTTGGTGCGAGTTATCCACCCTCCTCAAGTTTGAACATCAATTTTCCTTTGCTTACTACCCCCAAGGGAACGGCCAAGTAGAGGCCATTAACAAAATCTTAAAGACCATCCTCCAACGCACTGTTGATCGACATAAGTCCAATTGGCACCATATGCTCTTCCCCGCATTATGGGATTACCGTACATCCACTAAAACTGCCACTGGTTTTACCCCGTTTCATTTAGTTCACGGTGTCGAATCTGTCCTCCCCATCGAGTGTCAGATACCTGCTTTACATATCACCGTTGAGCTTCTCCCCGATACCTCCCCACTTAAGCAACGTCTGCTATCCCTCGAACAAGCCGATGAAGACCGTCATGCCGCTCTCCAGACCATTGAAGCTACCAAGAACCGCTCCAAAGCTGGTTACGACAAACACGTACACCCTCGAACTTTCCACGAAGGGGACCTTGTCCTCGCCTATGACCAAGCCCATGACAAAACCAGCAAAGGGAAGTTCGAATCCATGTGGCAAGGCCCTTACATCGTGCTGACTTGTCTCGGCAAGGGGGCATACATTTTACCTAACTCCGAAGGTCACCCTTTGCGCAACCCTCATAATGGGTTGTATCTTAAACGCTTTTATCCCTAAATAACTCGCGGCCCCATTGGTCCGCATTGTACAGTTTGCTCTCTTTTTTGTTTTTCACCTTTTTTACCGTGATCTTACATTCCTCATTTTTGCATGACCACAGATGGACCATCTTCCACCTTATTTCACTGGATTCGCTGATGGAGCAAGCCGCTGGTCTCCCAACCTGGCTTCTGCAGCGTGGGTCTTATATTCCCCTTCCCATGAAATGATTCACCTTGACAGAATCTGCATAGGCGCTGCTACCAATAACCAGGCGGAGTATGATGCTGTGACCGGTCTCCTGACTGCTGCCCTCCATATAGGCATATGTCACCTTCATGTGTTCCTTGACTCCCAGCTGCTTGTCTCCCAGCTCAACAACTGCTACCAGGTGAGTGATCCCTGCCTCTTTAGAAAATTCCTGCGCACAAAACAACTCAGCCGACAGTTTGAATCCATAACATTCACCCATGTCCCAAGAGCTCAAAATAGTGTCGTGGACCAAATGGCCAACAACATCTTAGATTGGCACATCAATCACACCATGTAAAACCTCCATCATGCATAACATCTCATAAAAATATATATAAAAAAAAAAAAAACCCAAAAAGATTGCAAGGGGCATCCACGTGCCTATCATCCCATAAACATTTGCATCCATGTGCAATAAAAAATAAAAACACATAACATACACAAGGGGCATCCATGTGCCCAACATCTTATACTACTTGCATCCACGTGCAATACAAACATATCACACATCATAAAGCGCATCCACGTGCGTAGAACTAAAACAACATCACAAAAAGGTGCATCCACGTGCATATATATATATATATATATATATATATATATATATAAATATGTGTCACAGGGCTATACATGTCCTGAGTACCCCTGTACTCAGCTATACAAAAAATGTCTATACATCCCTAAAGCCTCATAAAATACATGCCGTAGCTACAAAACTCGGGGGGAGTCCCCTGCATTCCCTAATGAGAGTCATACCCTGCATCACTTCATGCATCTGCTGCCTCTGAGTCCTCCCCTTGCTCCTCCTCCGGCAAATCCTCATCCCCTACAGGCTCATGTGCCCGTGCCCTGTCCGCCAAGATAGCCACCCGGATCACAATGGATCTGAACTCTCGGGGTGCCCTCATGCAATCCTGAACCACGTCCGGATCGACGTCCCGCCACCCCTCGTCGGTCACCCCCACCAGCAAACGGTCTAGTAGTGCCCATACGGACTCTAGCGTCCCCTCCGCATCCCGACGACGCACCTCCCCCCGCCCAGGCAGAGCTGGAATGACCACAATCCCCCTCCATGCCACATGCCCTGGCGGCGGCCTCGGGCTCACATCTGCAGATCACCCATTTGTCAGTAACAATATATAAATCAACTATCATATATAAAACTTGACATCCATAACATGCAAGCAAAACATACGTACCATCTGGTCCCCATGCCTGTCCCGGCGCCGGTGGTGCCTCTGGATCTCCGGTGTAATCCATATCTCTATATGGATAGTCATTGAGTGTCAATGGTATCTGGAGCCACTGTAGGTAAACTCCTACGTAAAATACCTACCAACATCGCCGCCACCACGGCGGCGCATCATCTCTCCCCATCGCACCATCCGCGGCTCCCTTAAGCCTCCTGCTCTGATCGGCACCCGCGGCCGCAGTGTGGGTACACTCTCCATAAAAAACGCACATAAGAAAGAACCATAGCAAAACCCCTTGCCATATTCCTTTGCTGCTGTCAGCTGCCGCTGAACGCAAGTGAGGAATATCTGGCCCCACGCATAATAAACACCGCCCAGTACGTGCTCCACTAGCTACATTTGGCCCCCAGACACCTTATCCGGTGACTGGGACCCCAAGACGTGAACCACGCATGCCGCCATGGTCTGTACTGATGGCTCTTGTAGATCTCTCACCAGAAGTGCATTCCTATGCACCCTAGCCTCTGGACCACAGTACCACTCCAACATGTCCTCCATATCTATGTCCGCGGATACCCACGGCTGCGTGTCTGCCACCCTACCCAGACAGGGAAACCCCGTCAGGAAGCATACATCTGTCAGGGTGAGGTCCATCCTCTCACCCTGCACTCTGAAGGCCTGTATGTCCGGCTCCCAGAAACTAATCAGTCGGTTCAGCAGCAACGCTGCTGACCGCATCATGGGTACCTGGGTGAACTTTAGTAGTCCGCATAGTCCCAACACCGATCGCACATGGCGATCCCCTCGGACGACGGTTACGATCTCATATGGAATCTCCCACTCTCTCCACAGAACCTGTGACATCCTGTCAATCACGCAAAGTAGACTCATCAGACTCATGACAAACAAATAGTCCTTCCCCCCCCATAAAACCCTAATAGCTCAATCCAAAACCGTGGCTTTAGGGCTCCCTGCCGCGGTTTCCAACCACGGCTGTCAGGCCTACAGTCGTGATCCTTAACTGCGCTTGTCAGCGCTAAACTCACGGTTTCGCACCGTGTGTTCCTCCTTGGAACACGCGGGTACCAGAACGTGTGTCCAGTCAAGAAACACGCGGTACAAACCCGCGTGGTTCACCCCGAAACTCGCAGTCCCCAACCGTGGTTCCACCCCTCTAACCCACGGTCCACCCCACGTGGACCGTACAAATACCCCTGGGACCCACTACCCAACCCCCGACCCTAAAAAAACATGCAGGTATGAGTTTAACGGAATACCTGTATCTCCCGGATATGCAATCGGCCGGTCGGATCGTCCAGAAATGCCACCTCAGCTCTGGTCCACTCTGATCACTAGTCAAAGTCAAATAGTACAAATGACACTTGTCATGTTGGGCCCACTCACTATTTATAGTCAATTGACTTTTTCTTGTGTAGGCCATTCCGAGCTCATACAGAGTCCATTTTTCGAACCGTTTCCACCACTAGAATCAACACGACGAGACCATCATAATGGTCCACTTGTTCCCTTAATTTTTCCACTTTATTTTTTGAGCATTTTTTTTGACACCCCTCGTCGCCTCGGTTTGCGTGCCACATCGGCCGTTCTCCATTTTTTGCATATTTTATATCATCAGATTCATTTTTCTGACCTCGTGAAGATGCTTGAGATCATTTCTCGCTCTCACCCCCATATTTTTTGGGTATTTTTTCCAAAATGCCCCCCGTCGCCTCGGTTCGCGTGCCACATCGGCAGTTCTCCGTTGTTGACACTTTTTATATCGCCGGATTCAGTTTTCCGAGCTCGTGATGATGCTTGAGGTCATTTCTCGCTCTCACCTGGTACAATTTCAACATTGTGTCCCGACACCTTGCTACCTCGGTTTGTGCACCACATCGGCCGCCATCGGATTGTTCCACACTTTTACTTGAGCCATTCACTCCTGTCATACTGCAAATGTTTCGTTATTTTGCCACCATTTCATTCACCCCGCAAGGAGGCCCACCAATGTTCCCCCCCCTACCCTCGTTCTTGGTCATCATTACTGTTCCTTGATTGAACACTTCCTCCTTGCCTGGCCATTCCTTTTGTTTGGTATAATTTTATCCCTTTTTTGGGTTGGACAAGTCCTTTACGAAAAAGGCACTTAGGGAGTTTCTGTTAAGCTCTTTTCTGACTCCTAAAACAATGAAAAGATCGCCGAGCAATCTTGCTTCCTTTCATGCTCATTAAAGTACCTGAAAGGGCGTCTATCTGGTATAAGTTTAACCCTTTTCTGGACTTGGTAGACTAATTACGAAAAAGGAATACTCTAGTCACACCGGCTAGAAGAGTTCTTCATTGCATCCTTTTATGCTTCGTCGGGCCTTGGAGACTAACCTAGGAAAAAGCAACCCCCTGGAGTCTTCTTATTTGCTTTCAAACTCTCTAAAATTGAAAGCAACCACGAGCATGAACTGTCCTGGGCTCGTCTAAATCCACACGACAGTACCATTCCATTACTTCAGAGTCTTCTTATCGCTTTCAGACTCCCTAAAATTGAAAGCAATCACGAGCATGAACTGTCCTGGGCTCGTATAAATCCACACGACAGTACCATTTTATACACACTTCTTCTAGTTCCCTAACCCATGAAGAAGTCCCCCCGTGCCTCTTGGCACTTTGATTGATCATCTCGACAGCACCCCCAATCAGGTCGCCTTTGTTCAGAGTATTCTGCAGTCTCCTGCCATTTTACCCCAGCTTGAGTATCCCTCAGCCCAGTCCCCCTACCAGATCCAATACAGCTATGATCCCTTTCCCATCAGTCAGTTTTATATGCTGCCCGATCATCCCCGCCATCATACTCTGAACAAAGGAAGTTTGAGTCCACCCACTCTACTTGCCCATTTATCCCCCCACAATTTGTTAGTCCTGCCATCAGTACTCTCACACTTTGGTTCTCCACCTCGCGCTCCTGTCAAGGAAACATCATTGCCTTGATAGTTGCAGGTCTCCCTCTATCGATGACAACCCCCCTATTCCAGAGGATAGGCCCAGAGGTCCCTACACCTTGGACTCATCACCATCTGTGGTAAGTGCCTATGGACCATTCTGAGAGGAGTCATCATTGCCTCTCCGAGTGGTTGTTTCTCACATGCTCGACTTCAGCACCTTGATCGCATCGTTGAGAATCGCGTAGGGTTATATCCCCTCAGTTTTTAGTCGAAGACCCCAGATTTCCCCTGACTCTAGCACATTGGTGAGTCACTTCGAAACGCCCAGTTTTATGTTCCCGTGGATGTCCGAGTTGCGTTGGCGATTGTATTCGGAAGCCATCTAGTTATATGATTCCTTGAGTACCCAGTTCAGTTCCAGTTCAGTGTACCATCGAGGTTATGGCTCCCAGTCATTATGATCCAGCAGCTCATCAGTTCCTCTGGTACCCCCGTCCGCAGCACTGATGTTATTCCAGTGCACCCATTTTGTCAGCTCACACATGGTCATCCCAGCAGTATGTCCAAGATTTGTGTCCCCTCTGGACCCTTATGATGTACACAATGGTTCTATATGTATCTTACAGGTCCCTCTTTTCGGGCCTCACAGTTCTTTTTATGTATCTTGATACGAGCATGGGTATGCCCGCCTCGTCCATATATTGAGATTCTTCCTCATTCTTTGTTTGAGGCTATGTATATGTCAGGTCCCCATTTTTTGGACCCCATTGTTATTATTATGTTATATCCTGATACGAGCATGGGAATGCCCGCCTCATCCATATGATCAGATGATTCCTCATCCATTATTGAGGTTATGTACTTTTAGTTCTTACAGTTTGTTTCGGGCTTTAGTTTGTTTTTTCTCTTCTCCACACCCCAGGAAAACCATACATGACTTATGATTTCCATCGGCCATACGATGAGCTCCTGCCCTCGCACATCAGGGGGCAATCTGTTAACACCCAAAAAGTGTTCACTACCTCATCTACTCCATTACATGGCTCATTCGTCCATTTTTCTACCATATTTCCCTTAAAAACCCTGAAAATCCCACTAGAATGCCTCCAAAAGGCCACAAAACCATCAAAAAAGCCTCAAAAAGGCTAAAAACCCCTTTTTCCTCCAAAAATATCCAAAATTCCTCTAAAAATAGTAAAAACCCTCTAAAAAGGGAATAAAAAATATAAAATAATGAGGAAAAGGAGGAAAAAACCCTATACAGCTGACCTAAACCATATGGTTCCCAAAACCATGGGCCAGCACTCCACCACGAAAAAACTATAAATAGGTGATGGAGACCCCTTATTCCACATCCACAGTCATAAGCACCCTTACTCTGCCAAAATAGCTCTTGAAACCCTAGCTCACCCTTGAGCTACTTTCACCTTGAGAGCCCCCTTTGGCCCATTTCCACCATTGGAGAAAGAGAAGGAGCAAATTGGAGCTTGGAGCAACCCTCTTGGAGCATTGCAAGAGCTTCACCAACCTTCACATTGGAGGTAAAATTAATACAAAAGCCATTCTTTACATCTTATTTTTTTTGTTTCATGCACATGTTTAGAGTAATTTATATTTCTGTTTTAGCATTTTAATTTACATTTACTGAACTGCTACTAAGGAGTCCCTTCTCCTTAGTAGGTGCTCATTTGCACAAGCTAGGGGTAAAACCCTAGCTACACTACATACATAGATTGACCAACTCTAAAGTGAGGGGTGCTAGAGTGGGACCCTAACATGTTGGAACATGCATAAATAAAACTAGTAAAAACATAGATTCCAAGAGTGGTGGTGTCAATAGACACCATTAGTGCTTAAGCACAATGAAAAAGGCTCCATGAGTAAATGATGATCACCACACCAAAAGTATGATGGAATATACTCATCTAAGTGATTGATTCACTTATATATATAGCTTTTCGGCAGTGAAAAAGTTTTCAATACATAGGAGGTAACTTAAAAAGTGGGGATTACTTACTTACTTACTTATATATATATATGACTCACTTTTAATGGTCCACTACTTCCTCTTTATATTTAACTACTCATTCTAACAAGATTATGTTACACAAAAACCATTCATTCACAATCAATGTGGGATAGAAGGTAAGAAGATTTTAAAAGTAAAATTTATTCCAAAATACTATAAAATAAACATATCTAACTTTTATAATCATGTTACACCAAAAACCATTCATTCCAAATGACGATGACAGGTTAAATGTATATATTTTGCAAACCAAACTTCACAATCAATATGAGATAGAAGGCAAGAAGATTTTAAAAATAAAATTTATTCCAAAATACTATAAGATAAACATATCTTTTATTATTCATAATAACATCAAAGAAAGAGAAAAAATGAGCAAACATAGAACTACTCAACCATTATGTTACACAATTATTGTTCTAACACGCGCCACATCTATATTAAGTTTTCCATCCTTCACTCTTTAACTTCCTTCTACAAACACCATGGGATGACAATATCTTACCTTCCTTCTACTAACACCATGGGATGACAATATCTTACCTTCCTTCTACTAACACCATGGGATGACAATATCTGGACCCGACATGATTCATTTGCAGACTTCATCCACCCACGACAAGATGGAAAACTTGTCAAAGCTCACGACATTGACTGTCGACATTCAAAATTTGTTGCGCACCTGGGAAGAGTTCCAACACTATCTCTCTGTTTCTGCCGAAGTTATTCTTGAAGTCTGCCTGCAGATATCTGATGTTACCAGCTCTAGCTTACCTTCATCATAACCGTCTTAATGATTCTTTTTTCATTTTTGATCTCTCCATTTCTTCGGGATGAATAAAGATTTTGAGGTGGGGGAGATGTTGGAGGGGCCTAGGTTGGCCTGTCGACTAGGCCCTCCACCCGACCACTCTGAATTATATGTCGACAGGTCGCGTCGACTAGTATAGGTCAGGTTAGTCAGTTAGACCGACAGACGATTATGTAACTGTATTGAAAGATATATATATAGGTTGTTGAGCCGATGTAGTAGTTAGATTGGTTCTATGTTGTATTCGCTCTTGTTGGTTAATACAAAGGCTTGTGCTTCTCTCTATCTGTCTCGTCTCTTGTATCTGTATCATTGTGTATGCTTTCTTATAACATGTAATGTATCTATGGTAACCACATGAACCTTGGGACTACAACACCATACAAGGTAGTTCAGAAGGTTGGGGAGGTATCATATGAGTTAGAACTTCCGGAAGGAAGTAAAATCCACAATGTATTTAATGTCTCATGTCTCAAGAAGGATATTGGTCAACAAATTTTCATTTCAGAAACACTTTCTCCTTTGGATGATGAAGGTCAGCTCATACTTGTTCCAGAAAAAGTTTTGAAGACAAGGGAAAGAAGATTAAGGAGCAGAACTATCAAAGAATACTTGGTACAATGGAAGGATATCCCAAGTGAATATGCCACATGGGAAGAGGAACAAATTTTGCAGCATCCAAATCTGAAATTGCTTGAGGACAAGAAATCTTGGGTGGGGAGGACTGTAATGTCCCCATTCAAATAAATTCATCACATGAAAATTCCACCAATCCTACTAGTTCCCTAGGTTGGATGGAGACATTGGGATTTGCAATAAGGGAGCTAATAAATGATGTTTAGACATTAGAATGGCATAAATATTTAATAAAGGATCTAAATAAATAAATACAAGGGAAAATCAAAGTGGCAATTGATCATGAAGACACATGGAGGATGTGGGACCCACACAAGCTAGATTTTCTATGCCACATGGCATCCTCCTCTTGTCAATTTGAATCCATAAGAAGTCCAATGTTCTTGGGATGAGTTGGAAGGCTCATACACTTGTAAATATGCATCATAGGTTGAATTGGGATGGAAGTGTAACTCCCATGGAAGAGGAAGAGTCAAATGAGAAGTTCTTGGACACTTGGGCTACATTCCCTAACCTCTATGACAACAATGATGAAGATGCTATGACACCTATGCCAAATTTCAGACCTGATTGCTGACATCTGACCAATATGACATGTCAGGCCTAAAAATAGCCTACAAGGGAGTGCTCATGGGAGTTAGAGAATATCAAGAGATTCCTACTCGAATTGGTGGAAGGTGGAAGGCTAGGAAGTGGAAGACAAGTGGCAAATCTTGGATCCTTCCCTAATTCGAATTGGCTTGGAGTCTATGGATGGAATTCGAACCTTAGAAGGCTAAGGATGTTTATAAAATACAGGGATCAAGTAATATAATGGCTTTTGATAATTTTCAAAATTTTCATTTGAGAGGAGAGCCAGTGGAGTGCTACTCTACTTGCCTTAGCACCAATTTCGAGGGCGAAAGATTCCCATCCTAGTTGGTAATTGGAAAGGCCATCCAAACCTTTCATTTGGAGATTAAATGGAGTCTTATGTTGCATATGCAAGCTACAGGGAATATTGTGGTCACTTCTAGTTCAACTTGTTTCTTTAGACATTTCCACTTTTCTCAACACATTCATGATCCTTGAGGTGGGGCGTACTTGGTGAGCTGTTGTTCTCTTTGGGGGAGCTTATAATGCTCCATTATTTTATCATATGATGTAAATGCTCTGTTATTCATATTCATAATATCTTCAAGTCGATATTCCAAGTGGAACTATGTAAATTTGATCACTAATGAGCAAATGGTGCCATTTTCCCTACTATGTTGATGTATTCCAATGATATGCTGATATATTCGAATGGAAAAGTGAACCACTGATGAATTAATGATGTATTGAATGTTAATAATGTGTTATACAAGTTTTATGTTCAGTGTATAAGCTTTTGGAGTCATGTTATTCAATTTCATAGCATTTGGAGAAGATTGCCTATCATTTCCCCCAAGGTCGAAACTAGTCTTTTTGTATATGATTTGAGAGGGTTGTATCATAATCAATAAACTGAATGGTGCTGCATATGAGGCCATCTTGATGTCCCCTAGATATCCCCTGCTTATGTTCTGAAATTCGAGAGGGTCCCATAGCATTTGGAGAGTTTCAGAAGCATTTTGAAGACTCTAAATCATCCATGAACCTCATAATCATGTCCTAATATCATCCATACACCTTCTGTAACAATTTGGGAGCATTTGGAGTCATTTGGAGACCAAGAAACCAATACTAGTTAAGGGTTGAACTAGTGGAAATATTGAAATTTTCATCATTTTAATAAATTTCTAAGAAGGGACATTAAACACTCCTACCTTTAACCCCTAAACCTTACTAATACTTAGTGTCATATACAATAAAGTTGTAGTGGTGCATATCACACACTTGATTTTGTGAACAAAATTGGGTGCACGTTTCCTAGCCATATATCGTGTACACATTTATTTTTCCACCAAAATTTTCAAGTTCTGAAAATAAAATTATGGATACATTGCCGATTCAAGGTAGTATGGTAGGGTAATAATATTAGTAAGAATATATATATATATATATATATATATATATATATATATATATATATATATATATATATATATATATATATATATATTCTAATGTTTTGTTAAAAACTAATAATTGCGAAATAAAAATCCATGAACTTGATAGCACAATTCAAATATGGAATCTCCTTTTTTGTGGACCAATGTTCTAGGCATCTCCTATGAGCATACTGTGGAGAAAAGAACACATATTTTGGATCAAGAATTTAATAACAAATAATCAATAACGATAAACCTGTTAGGAACCCATGTCAACCCTTCTCTTTATTTTGCTAGTATACTTTGTTAGTATATTGTTGTTGGGCGCATATGCTTTGTAAGTTGTCTTGTGAGTATATTGTATTATCCCACATTGTTAGTATATTATTGTTGGATGCATATGCTTTGTAAGTTGTCCCGTGAGTATATTGTATTATCCCACATTCATGTGGAGCAATAGTTTTTTAGCTTATACTTAGTATATAAGTACGTGTTGAGGCCAATGAAGGAATCCACGAGTTATTTGTATTGAGATTTCTCAAAGGAAGTTGCCCCCTCAAAGTGACCTGCGATCAATAAATCCCTTCTGTGTTCTATTATTTCTGATATATCATGCATTTTCATCATTTAACTGCTGGATGTTCCCCACATCTGGTATCAGATCACTTTCTTGGGCTCGTTGGGTGAAATTTCTGCCAATTTGTTTTTTCGCAGTGGCTTCCAGGTGCTGTGATTATTGTAGTAGTTATTTATCTTTGAATCTGTATTGTTCTTTTCAATTGTAGGTTCGGATCCAGGAATAATCCCTATCCTCTTAACTGTGGAAGTACCTGGGCATAGCCCTAAAAATCATTGTGAGGAGTACCAAAGGAACCCTTAAGTAGCTGGCCCATTGAGAGGAACTGCTAGCGAAAAGGGAAACAACCCCTACTTGATTGACTACTTCCCACGCGTGAGGTAAACCAAGAGCTGATCTTTGTGGCAAAGCGGTTATCAGTTTTACCTGAGCCGTGGAGTGAGGGGTACTGCCCCAATAAGAAAGTCGTTAGACATCATTAGTAGCCAAGTGAATCCCATGAACCTCTAAGAATACGAGCATAACTAGGGTCCATATCTATTTCCAGCTGATAAATAGCAGATCACATCTCTCCAGAGCCGTTGCAGATCAATTCCGAGCAGTTGTAGATCAATTCTGGATTTTTTTTTTACAAATTTCTATTTTTTCGCCATATCTTCTTTGTTTTAACTCTGTTTCCCTTGAAAATTAACTGGAACCCTTGCAATTCCATTCTGCATATTTCCTTCCTCAGGACCATATCCCAACTTCCACTTCCCGAAGCCAAAAATCCCACATCTATCTATTTTTATGGTTTGCCATAAATTCTTCGATTTTCACCCATATGCCTTCAAATTCTGCCATAGTGTTCATTTCCTATTTTTGCTTCTTTGTCCCTCTTGGAAATTTTTTCCCATTCTTTCACCCCGCCTCTGAAATCCCCATTTTCTGCTTCCTTGTCCATTAGAAAGTGTCCAAAACCTAGTCAAACCCCAATTACCCATCAAATGTTTTCCCAGATCAAAATTTTCCCTTACTAAAGAAGTTTTTGTTTTTGTTTTTCTATCCATTGCTCCAAAAAAAATTAAAAATTAAAATCTTGGTTATGGTTGTCACCCGTGCATGAGCAAAAAACATGGAGGAAGAACTTGTAGCCCTCAAGACAAAACTCAAAGATCCGGATGAAAAAATTCCCGGCCTCCATCTTCAGCCTTCAGCCATCGAAACATATTGCTTGCATTTCGATACACTTCTTCGTCTTTGTCAAAGTGGTTAGCATAATCACAATGTACTTTGACCGCTGCACAATGTTCAACCACCTTGCCATGGCTATCATTCCTTGCGAAACTCTTTTCGCCAAAATGGAATGCTTCCAAATATTGGACAAAGGTTTCGACCGTTTTAATCTTAGAGAATTTGTACGCCCCAATGCAAAAGGGCAGAGGCAGAAAAGAATCTTTCTTTTGATCATGCAAGATTTTTCCCATCCCATTGATGAAAACCTGTCTTACTGCTTCCTTTTGGTCCACAAAATCGGTTGCATACTTGGGCGGAAGGGATGGAGCTCGGGAACATCCATACATTCTGATGTATGTGCCTTCATGCGAGAAGTAGTAATCTCCATACTCTTTTATGAATGCCATGGCATTTTCGGACAAGCAATTTGGTTCTTTGTTGAAAATCAACCAGTAGAGAGGCATGATAAATTCCTCACATATGAGCTTATAGTGACCTGCATACTTATGGGCCCACAATATCTGATAAGCAACATAGATCAGGGAATCATCTCTATTCCAGATGCATCCAACTTAGGGAAAGGATGCCTTTATAATATACAATCCAGAAGGTATGAATACATGTAAAATTCTGCCTTCTTCTGGGTCAAACCTCCTTTTGCAGCTGCTATTGTTGCTGATAGACTATTTGAGATGATGTCTGCCCAATTAAAGACTGTGCCATTGAAGGCTATGTGGTAAATTAGGGGTATCCAGTTTAGTTTGTAGATGGTCCCATTTTCCTTGCCGAAAATCCTGCTTAGCATCATGGCTATGATCCTAAAAGGGGTCCTCAAGCTTTGGCACTCATATTCTCCACTTGCTTTCTGCCTCAGCTGTTTTCCCGATACTAACATTTTATTGGCATATTCTAGAGTTTCCATGTTAAGGCTTTTGAGCCAGTATTCAGTCATCAAGACCTGTGGTTTCAGTAGCTTGTATGCTGCTTCTATATGGGACAGATGGAATGATGCAAAAGATTCTCCTTTGCTGTCAGACAGGATCCTTGATGTGGCATCAGCTTGCGACAGAATCCACCCAATGACTTCTGAGCAAGGAAAAATATCTGGGCATGTGGCTTCTTTAGTAATGCCATATTTCTTGATGTTTTGGTATAAGAACATTTCCTCTAGGACTTCATTAGGGATATTCTGATCCCGGATCATGTGATATAGTTCCCCCCATTTGAATTTAGGGACAATTCTGTTACTTCCTTCGTGTCCTCGAATGTGGTCTCTATCTTGGTTTCCAATATAACCTCGACGTCAGACCCTGACTCGACTACCTTGGATTTCCCTTTGGCTCCCTTCTTAGTCATTTTCAAAATCCGATTTGGAAGCAAAAACCATGTCTAAGCAAAATTCAATAGAAATTAACCAAGCATTTTCTTTCATATCATTGGTAAATAAGCAGAGTTGAGAAAACCACTGCTATCATGCTATGAAGTTCGTGCTTTGTTTTATCAGTATGCAGGTGAGAAAACACCGCATATGTAAAATAATTCAAAACAATTCTGCCAGCCATTTTAATAATAAAACAACTAACTGCTGGTAGTAATCATATATTCTGAATGCAACTCTAGGTAAGTATCTAAACCAATAGCTAAAATATTTAGCCTAAGGGAGTATAAATATGTAAGGTATTTTTGGGTTAAGGGTGGTTTTTCTTCAGTTGTTGTTAAATAACGGTTCTTGGGTTAGTGCTGAATTGATATTCGTTCTTCAGTAGTTGTTGTGGCTATTTTCATAGTCGTTGTTTTTCTATGTAATGTTGGGTAGTTTGGAGTCTGTAATAGATATCTAATGCGCGTTGCACAGGTTTTGTAATAATGTTCCAGAATCTAATATTGAAGTTGTTGGTTGTGGAGCCTTATTTTCCATATTTAGAGGTTGTGTTTCAGCTGTGTTTGGATCCTAGACCATGATGGGAGGGTGTGGGGGGGCGTCCCCCCCACTATAGTCACCATGGGGGGTCCAGGAGGGGCAATGAATACTTTTGGTATCCCCCCATGAAGAGGGGTTGAAGGGAAACACACCCATAGTGAAAAATTTGGAAAAAAATGCCTTGTAAAATGTTGTAATTTCATAGTCATGACTTGGTCAATAATGGGTAATTTACGGGCCCATGGTATTGGGTATCCCATGGTATTTTCCCATGGTAATACCTCTTTAAAAGGAAGGCATTGTAATACGGTTGTGTGTGTCAATATTGTAGTATTGTAAAGATCTCTATGATTGTGTGAGAGAAACTGTGAGAGAGTGAAGAGGAAGTTGTAGCAGATGTGCTGCAGGTTGTATCCCTTCATTTGCTAGATGGTATAATAAAAGGACTACAAATTTCTCCATGGACGTAGCCCAGATTAGGTGAATCATGTATATTGGTGTCTCTCTTGTATTGTGTTTATGTGTTTTATTTTTGCATCTTATTTTATGCTATTGTTCCGCAATCTTGTTTTTCTAACAGAAGTAAACCTGTTTTGAAGCATATTGGTTATGTGTTTAATGTGATGAGTGCTATGCTTATTGCACACATGGATGGTCTATTTATGCCACTGTGTTGAATGAGTTATCATTTCATATGAGTAAGTTATATGTTTCTATGCAATAGATGAATGCATGTTAGATCTGTAAAATGAATGCTCATATCCCTTCAACACCGTAGAAGCTTGTTTCCTGCAGTCCCCCTAGATACCTTGGGTGAGAATTCATCTTCTTCCAGGTGATGCCGAAAGGACTGGTGTCTTGGGTTTTGTTGGTGAATTCATATTCAACCCCGGGTATTCCCACCGTGTGCAACCATCAATAGAGGTTATTATGGTGTCCAACAAATTTGACTTAGTACCAATTGTATTTTGTACATGTATGCTTCCCAAAACATAGCTCTACCCATTACATAATAGATCTCTATGCTATTTAAAGATGTTGAACATGTCTCTAGTCTAAAAACAAATATGTGAAAATTTTGGAGGCGTTCTAGCTCATGAAAGTGCTCTGATACCACTTGTGGTGTTCTTAAACCTAAAACTTAGAACATTTCATAAGATATACATAGGTGGTAAACAGAGAAAGTTTTAGGGGCGAAATTTCACCAATTGGCTAATTTTGGGGCTTTTTTTCAAAAAATAAATTCGCTATTTGGTCATTTTTAGTCTCTAATATCGCCTATATTTACATAAAAGATGTTTTTTTATCATAATATTCGCCAAACTTTACAAGTTTGAAGAGAAAATTGTATGTTTAAGATGTAATATTCGCCTACCTATCTATCTATATGTTTTTTCCAATCCAAACTAATTGCCTAAAATACTACACTTAAGTCTACTATTAGAATCCTTAAAAAATACCCTGGTGGTAAACATTGAGGAGATATGGGGAACCTATGTGAAGTTTTGTACTCGACGTACATTTCAGAATACCCATATGAGTCCATCATTAGGATATATTTCACTCCTGATGATGGACTTAGATGGGTAGTCCGAAATGTACGTTGAGTACAAAACTTCACACAGGTTCTCCATATCTCCATAAGATATACATAAATAAATGATACGAAATATCATAAATTATAATGTAGATTAACTTAATCAAAGGAAATAGATGAAATATGAGGCAAAATTAACTCTTATATTATGAAAATCAATTCAGGAAATGATGTTCACTCACCTCCTAAGGTCGGAAAACCTTTCACTTGAGAAGATCTCCAATACACCAATTCTCGACAAAATAATCCATAGTCTTTGAATTCTTTAAATTGACTTTCAATAGCCAAAACCCTAACTATTTAGTGGACATAAACCCTATCTACATACTGGGCCTTAATTAACGTAGAGACCCTTTTACATTAATTATCCATTGCTAAATACTGATCCTTATTAAAAGTAAATGGATGCATACATTATTTGACTAATTTTTCTATAGTCTAAAGTAAGGGTGGCTAGGGTATGACCTTAACAATGTGGACCTTGGGACCACTTATGATTTGAAAAGTATTAACACCAACTCATCTCCAAATGATCAAGGGAAAAAGATGAGTCTTTTGAGATGTATCACCAATTTTGGTATTGGTTGGTCTACACTAAAAGGGTTGTTAGAGATGTATACCAATAAGATCAACACGATGCAAGGAATATTTTGAGATAGGTCTCCAACAATGGCGTAGGTGGGTCATATACTTTTTTTTATATGCTAAGGGAAGTATTACTCCCTGTAGAATATTACTACCTTGGCATAATTTCCAAATTCCTTATGGTTGCAAAGATGTAGGAATTTTGTTGCCAGGTTACAAAGGATAGGTTTCTAGGTTCTTGAGGACAATGTATTATCAGATTATATAACTCTTTGATATACTTGCAGGGTCCAACAATAGTACTCGACCTAATATTTCAAGGTGCTAACTAAGGAGGCTCAAACATGCCATTAGATGTACTACCCGACTACCTAGGTACAAGAGAGTATCTTCCCAAGTGTTGTGGTTGGTGCCATTATAGCAACAAGATAGTTGGTTAGATGATCTACAACTAGTTTTTGTTTCCTAGGGAACTTCTGATATACTTGAGGGTACGTGGAAATGAGATCCTGTGTATAGGTGTTGTTCGATCCGACACTACTCGAAGGGGTAGCAAAAAATGTTACAATAAAGTACCTCTTGTATGCTTTGCATGTATGCTCCCCCAACCACAGATTTACCCAGTGAATGACATATCTATGTTTTATTTAAAGATGTCGGAACACGTATCTAGCCTAAAAAATATACTAAATTTTTGGAGGCATGTTGGCTCAAGAAAGTGCTTTGATACTACTTGTGTCATTTTTAACCCTAGAAGTTAGAACAATCACAAGAGATACACAGATAAATGATGTAAGAAACTAGGAATTATAATGCAAATTAACTAAACAAAGGAAATAGATATGAGAGATGCTCCAGAAATAACTCTTGTATTATGATAATCAATTTCAAGAAGCATTGTTCACTCACCTCTTAAGGTTGGGAAACCTTTCGATTGAGCAGAGCTCCATTTGAAAAAAAAATCCATAGTCTCCTAGCTCTTTAAATAGGCTTTCAGAATCCCAAAACTCTAACTATTTGACTTGCTCATGTAATTAATGAGTACCAACTACCTAGTGGGCCTTAATTAATAGAGAGACCCTTTTTACATTAATTGTCCACTACTAAGTACTTGGCCTTATTCAAATCAAACCAGTAAAAACATAGATTCCAAGAGTGGTGGTGTCAATAGACACCATTAATGCTTAAGCACAATGAAAAAGGCTCCATGAGTAAATGATGATCACCACACCAAAAGTATGATGGAATAAACTGATCTAAGTGATTGCTTCACTTATATATATAGTTTTTCGACAGTGAAATTTTTTTCAATACATAGGAAGTAACTTAAAAAGTGGGGATTACTTATCTATATATATATATATATATATATGATTCACTTTTAATGGTCCACTACTTCCTCTTTATACTCAACTACTCATTCTAACAAGATTATGTTACACAAAAACCATTCATTCCAATGGATGACATGTTAAAGTGTATATATTTTGCAAACCAAACTTCACAATCAATGTGGGATAGAAGGTAATAAGATTTTAAAAGTAAAATTTATTCCAAAATACTATAAAATAAACATATCCAACTTTTATAATCATGTTACACCAAAAACCATTCATTCCAAAGAATGATGACATGTTAAAGTGTATATATTTTGCAAACCAAACTTCACAATCAATGTGAGATAGAAGGCAAGAAGATTTTAAAAGTAAAATTTATTCCAAAATACTATAAGATAAACATATCCAACTTTTATTATTCATAACAACATAAAAGAAGGAGAAAAAATAGCAAACATAGAACTACTCAACCATTATGTTACACAATTCTTGTTCTAACACGCGCCACATCTATATTAAGTTTTCCATCCTTCACTCTTTAACTTCCTTCTACGAACACCATGGGATCACAATATCTTACCTTCCTTCTACTAACACCATGGGATGACAATATCTTACTTATGAAATAATTTGGCGCTTTGGATGAGAACCACGACTTTGTATTATTTTATAAAGAATTTAATTGTAAAAAATTGAAATACAATATTTTACATATGTAATTACACAACATTATACTAATATTTTTTTGTAAGAAAAATGTAAATGTCAATTTATTTTTCACCAAGAGGGCAAACCATAACCATTGACGTCAAACCTAACCAACTATAACCATAAATATTATTAGAAACTAAACTCATGTGATTTGCAAATGGAATAAAAATGTAAATGTAAGTTTATTTTTCACAAAGAGGCAAACCATAACATAAATAATATTAAAGATTAAACCTGACCAACTATAACCATAAATATTATTAAAAACTAAACTCATTTGATTTGCAATCTTTTTCAACTACATTTTTATTATTATTATTATACAATACTTTTACTATAGAACCATGTGATAATTAAAGAATCACATTGGATATGATAATTAAGGACGATGACAATATGATGAGAGAGGGTGGTTTTTATTGAAAACAATGCAAGGGTGGTTTTCTTATTCAAAACAATCTGTGACTGAAAATAAAATCATAGAATATGATAATGATCAGTTGCCGGAGAATATAAGCTTCTTGACCAGGATTTCGAAATTGATGCGACCGTTGGAGTCGCAGTCAGTTTCTTGATCGATCCAGCGATCGAACTCGTCGCCGGTCAACTTCTCGCCTACGGTGGTGAGAAGGTGGCGAAGCTCTCCTACGTAGATATTGCCCGTCTGATTCCTGTCGAGGAAGCGGAACGCCTTCACGAGATTCTCCTCCGTTTTCTGCTTCCCGTTGCCGCTGGAATTACGCGCTTCCGCCATCTGCAAGAACGACTGCAGATCCACGCCCTTCTCCGCCGACTTCACCATCTCCTGCACTTCTTCCTCCGACACATTCTCTCCGGCCGATCTCATCGCAATACCCACCTCTTTTCCGCTGATTATTCCGTCTCCGTCTCTGTCGATAAAACAGAAGGCCTCGCTGAACATTGAAGCCTGTTCTGCCGTTAATTGCACCATATTAATTTACTCAGTAATGGATGCAATACACAATCTAGAAACAACAACAATCCTGTGATCTGCTCTGAATCACATAAACCGGTAGGCACGGATATATAAATCTCATTGCATAAACTAGCAAGCAAAGGTAAAGCAGACTTAAAAAAAAAATTTGCTAGCTGAATTGTTTTCATTAGCGTAAAAAACACGGCAATACATTTTTAGGTCATACAGCCTGCCAAAACGAGGTTCTCTCCAGTCCCCACGCTGTTAAAGAAAGTGAAAGTACACCAATTCAGCCTTTCGGCAACGCAACCCATATTGTTCCTTACTTTATTCTGTATCAACCCTAGTCAACAACCAATCTGTGTTCCCTGAAGATTACTTACTAATATTAGACGCCATTGCTGCACTGTAAAGATCAAAAGAGAAAAGGCGGCCCCAATAGATTGCTTTGCATATTTGGAAGAGAATATGAGACTAAATTTTTTAAAATAAAGGCTCAAATGTCGATGCTTTACCACCTTTCTGTGGCTGAATAATTCACTTTCTTTCCATGTTTATGTAACGTTGGAAAGTGTTCAGGAATCGCATACAATCCTGGGAATGATGATTGGGATGAACACATTTCAACCAAAACAAGGGATTATAACAAGGAGGAGGGATGAGCTCGTTTCAGGAATATAATGGAATTTTTAGAAAATAAACTTAAACACTCTATCAAATTAGCATAGCTAAAAGTAAAATGGCAGGTGAATATAGGTGAATATTGATAGGTGTAGTTAACCACTTAGTTTTGTGGAGATGGTTGGTTGTTAAATAAATACTAAACATTAAATTAATTAATATAAACATTAAACTAATATAAACAATAAACTAATTAATATAAACATAAAACAATTACACTTATTACACTTAGATTAATCTTGTTGATCCACTCAAAGAAGTTCAAAATCTGAGATAATATCTAAATACTTATCCGTGTAATTAGAGTTTTCCTTAGACATATCAAGATTGTTTAATTAAAAATAGTAGAATATAATAGAATTTTTATGAAAGAAACTTAAACTATTTGAGTTTTAATAGATGGGGTTTGCTTAATTAAAAATATTAAGAAATGGTAGATTAGAATCTTGAATTTTGTGGAAAAAGAAAAGAAAAGAGTACTACAAGGTTATTAAATTAATTAAGATGTTAAGCTGGTTAAAGGTTTATTTGAGAGCTTGTTTAAGTTATTTTAATAAGTAAAGAATTAAAAGATAAAGATTGATTTGTGAGTTTTGCTTGAGTTTGTTATAGTGATATTAAAATTAACAAAATAAAGAAGAGAAAACTAGGTATATTGATCTTTTTATATGGTTATCTATTAATCCATTTAAATAAAAAACTTTTAAAGTAGAAACAAAATGCAACTTAATTAATAATTTTTAACCAATGAAAATAGTTACATTAAGCTTTGGTAATGTCATCTAATTTTACAAACTAAAGGGAACTTAGGGTTTGTATGAAGGTTTTTTTAAAGTACTTGCATTTTTTTTTGAGTCATCCAAGTCGAGAATGAAATTAAAGCTATTCTACTTGACATTAAGGAGTAGATTAGGAAGGATTGTTCAATTATTTTTCGAAAGATAAATCCTCCAAACAATAACATTACCAAGCAAGAGCACATGTCACTATAAATAATGATGTTTAACAACAAGAATGACATTACATCATAGTTTAAAAACAAAAAAAGGTAGGGAACTGGCTATCCATCAACAAAAATGATTACAATGAAAATGTTGGATCCCCTAAACAATAGTGAGAATTAATATAAGAAACTTAAAAAGAACCCCCTTAATAAGAGAGAAAGATGTCTCCAACACAATTGGATGAAGCATGGAAAAAGAGAACAAGAAATTGAACAAACGGAACTTAGGGTTTGTATGAAGGTTTTCTTTAGAGTACTTGTATTCTATTTTGAGTCATCTAAGTCGAGAATGAAATTAAAGATATTTTAGATGACATTAAGGAGGAGATTAGGAAGGAATGCTCAATTATTTTTTGAAACATAAATCCTCTAAAGCACAACATTACCAAGCAAGAGCGCCTTGCTATAAATAATGATGTTTAACAACAAGAATGGCATCATAGTTTAAAAAACACAAAAGGGTGGGGAGAATCCTCCAAACAACAACATTACCAAGAAAGAGTACCTTGGTATAAATAATGATGTTGAACAACAATAATGGCATCATAGTTTTAAAAACAGAAAAGGGTGGGGTAGTGGCCATCATGAACAAAAGTGATTAAAATGAAAATGTTGGATCCCCTAAACAATAGTGGGAATTAAGATAAGAAACGTAAAAATAACCTAAGAGAGAAAGATGTCTCCGACACTATTAGATGAAGCATGGAAAAAAAGAACAAGAAATTGAACATCAGTTGTCCTTCCACCTTGAGGATCTACAACTTTCCCAAAATTCATAAAGTAGGGGCTTCCCTTAGACCTGTGGTAAACATGATAGGAAGTCTTACCTATCAACCCATAAAGCACCTTGCTTGCAAACTAAGCCCTTGGAAGGTAATACAT
Organism: Larix kaempferi; assembly: GCA_027924585.1. Classification (NCBI taxonomy): domain Eukaryota; kingdom Viridiplantae; phylum Streptophyta; class Pinopsida; order Pinales; family Pinaceae; genus Larix; species Larix kaempferi. Next base: position 417,516 of record BSBM01000600.1, read on the forward strand.
GTTTATTTGTAAAAGGATCCACTTTCTTTGATAATATGATCGAGGAAATTAAACTTAAGACAAATGATCTTTTGGTCAGTTTTTATGTAGTCTCTCTCTTCATGAAAAATTATATACAAGGAGCTATTGAGGTCATCAATAAGATCACAAGGCACGAGACAACCAACCTAGTTGAGGTTTGTTTGAGATCAACATTTTTTAGCTTCCAATGAGAAATATATGAACACACACATGGTGTTACTATGAGATCACCCCTCTCTCCTATATGGTTGATTGTATCATGTAATATCTAGAAATAAAAATCATTGCTTCTTCTCCTCTTCAACTGATTCAAATGGATATTAGTGGCCACCCATCTATTCCACTGGCTCAAAACAAAATTTCCAATTTGGTAGTTTTTCAGGTCAGAGGACTACTCCAAATGGATACAGGTGGCCACCCACTTATCCCACGAGTTCAAGAAAGAGTATATGGAGCGTATGGGTGTATACATTCCGGATCTGTTGGTTGTAAGTCGATCTATTCCATTAATGGTGGAAAACATGGTCGAAGCATGTCCACATTGAATACTGGATGCAGACCCAAGTATGGTGGAATGCTAAGCTTACAATCATTTTCCCCAATCTTCTCAAGAATGGTATAAGGACCATATCTTAAAGGTTTCAGCTTCCTGTGCAGGTCACTGGATATTTCTTTCTTAATATGCAACCAGACCTAATCCTAAATTTTGAATGAATGAAGAATACGATGCATATCATGTTGGGCCTTAGAGTTTTCACTAGCACGTTGTAACATGTCCTGTGCTTGTTTATGAATGTCACATGCCTGATCCTTGAACTTGAGTGCCTTGTCAGTTTATTGCTATCCACGGTCAGTGTCGAACAAGCCATTTAGTCAGTTGACTAAGTCAATCGGCGCTGAGGGTTGAAATCCATAATATATTTCAAATGAAGTCTTGCATATTGAACTGTGCTGCGCTCGATTATAGAAATGATGGATGTATGGAAAAATTTTGTTCCATGTTGTGTGATGCTTGTGGTTGTAAGCAATTGTACCACCATGCGATTCACAACTTTCATCTATCCATCAGTATGAGGATGGAACACTATCGACATAGATAGTTGTGTGTCAAGATGTTTCCAGAGCATCTTCCATAATGTGCTAAAAAATCTAGAGTTGCGGTCGGAGATGATTGAAGTCGACAACCATAATGCTTCCAAACATTCTCAAAGAAGAGTTGAGAAGTTTGCTAGGATGTTGTGGTCTTCTTGCAAGGAATGATGATAGCAATTTTAGAAAATTTGTCAACTACTACCAGGATTGCATCATGTTGGTGTCGGGTAACAGGATATCCAGTCAAATAATCCAAGGAAATAGATTCCCATGGTTGACTAGGAATGGGAAAGGGTGTATACTAACCCTGTCATCGATTCAGTGGCTTGGAAATGGCACAAACCACACATGACTTGATGTACCTATTGACATCTGTTTTGAACGAAGGGCAGTAAAAATACTTCTGGAGCACAACAAGTGTCTTTGCCAATCCAAAGTGTCATGTTGTTTTGATTTAGTGTGCATTCCAGATGAGCTTCTATCGAGGCTCACTAGAAGGTACACAAATATATCCTAGCTTGTAAAGCAAGTTGTCCTTCACATAATAGTCGAGAACAATTGGATTTTATATCTGTAGATGTCAATACACCATCAAAAAATCAGTGTCTTCTTCATATATTCGCGGCCAAGTAATGGTGTCATAACCATGCATACTTAACACTATAAGAACTGAAGTAATTCACGGTTGGCTAAGGCAATCAGATGCTACATTGGCTTTGCCTTTTCGATGCTTAGTTACCAACTGAAACTGCTATAGTTAACCACTCCACTTTATTTGTCTCATCGTCTACAACTTAGACTACGACATAGCGAACTATAGAGGCTTGTGGTTAGTATGGATGACCATTTCTTTTCCTTAAATATAATGTCTCCATTGCTTAAGGGCTTGTACAATGGAATATAGTTCCTTCTCGTAGGTAGAATACTTACAAACGGTGTAGCTGGTGTTTTCACACCAGCTCATGCTAATGAGAACCTACTATGGATGATGGAACCCTTAGTAGTAGTTCATAAAAGTGGATCAAAAATAGATAATGTGATAAAGATATGTGTGAGTGCAAATAATTACAGAAAATAAATCTAACTAATTACTGCAGTAAAAGAGAACAAATAGATCGGAACCCATGAAAGATATTTTGTATTATGTTGCAAACAAGGGTTTACAAAGGTGGTTACCTTAGAATACGAGGTGATGGGGGCCCTTGCAACAATATGAAGAGTAGCACGTCGGGTCTCCAGAGTTTCTCTTCTCCAAATGCTCAATGGGTGGCCAAGATTCAACCAGGTGGCCACAAAAGTTCAAAAGGGTAGGCTAGAGTGTTGTAGGAAATTTGGCATCATAAGGGTATGAAGAGTGATCTATTAGAAAAATAGGATCGCAGAGCAATAACAATAAACATAAATGAAAATATAATCATACATACACATTACAAGAGAGACATAGATATATCGTGGTTCACCCAACTTGGGCTACGTCCACACTGAAGTTGCCAGTCCTTATTATTATTTCGTACAACAAAGTGAAGGGATACAACCTTCAGCATAACCAATGCATTTCCTCTTCATAGTCTCACAGTCTCTCTTTATGATCTCAGAGATCTTTACAATGCATAAAACCTAATACATCAACCCTAGCCATGTTACAATGTATTTATTTTATAAGGGAGATACAATGGGAAAATACCATGGGTTACCCAAAACCATGGGCCCGCAAAACAACCCCAAAAATTTTCTTCAGGGGCTTCGCCCCCGGAGCCCCCAAATCGGGGTTATAACCCCCAGACCCCGGTGGGGAGAGGCTTTGCCCCCCCAACACCCCCCTCGTTGGGGTGAGTGTACAGTCCTTTTTACATATCATATAAAGCTGGGGTACAAACACGGTTGAATAATAATATCTCTGAATCTGGAGATCAGGCTCCACAACCTACATGATCATGGATATGGAATGGGGGGCCTCCATCACCTTTTTATAGTGTGTTAGGAACCCGTGTCAACCCTTCTCTTTACTTTGTTAGTATATTGTTGTTGGACGCATATGCTTTGTAAGTCGTCCTGTAGTATTTGTTGATCCATAGTTTATATTAGCCCATGGTATTGACCCATATTATTGGACACATATGCTTTGTAAGTCGTTCTGTAGTATTATATGTCCCATGGTTTTGACTCATACTATTGGGCATAGACTTAGTATATAAGTGTGTGTTGAGGTCATTGAAGGACCGTGAAGTTAATTGTATTGAGCTTGCTCAAAGGAGGTTGCCCCCTCGAAGTGGCCTGTGATCAATATAAAAGTGATTTTGAGTTCTGTTATTTATGATATCTCTTGTATTTGCATTAATTAATTATTGCAGGTTCAGAACATCTGGTATCAGAGCACTTTCTTGGGCTCGCTGGGTGAAATTTCTGTCAATTTTTTTTTTGCATCTGTCACAGCTTCGGATCTGGGAATACTCCCTATCCGCTTAACTATGGGAAGTACTTGGGCATAAGCCCTAAAACTCATTGTGAGGAGTACCACGGGAACCCCGAAGTAGTTGGCCCATTGAGAGGACCTACCGGCGAAAAGGGCAACGACCCCTACCTGATTGACTAGTTCCCACCCGTGAGGTAAACCAAGAGCTGTTGTTTGTGGCAAAGCGGTTATCAGTTTTACCTGAGCCGTGGAGTGAGGGGTACTGCCCTAATACGCAAGCCGTCAGACAGCATTGGTGGCCGAGTGAATCTCCTGAACCGATAGGAAGCCGCAAATACCTGGGATCCATATCTATTTTTCAACTGAACTGTTGTCGATCACTTCCACGCCGTTTCAGATCCATTCTGAGCCATTTCAGATCCATTCTGATAGTCGTCCCAACTTTAGCCGTTTCAGATCGAGCCATTTTTTATCCATTCCGCGTCGTTTCAGATCCATCTGTTGCCGATCCCTTCCACACCGTTGCTGATCCATCTATTTCTAATCCCTTCCGCGCCGTTGTAGATCCATTTCTGAAGAATATATATATATATAAAATTTCATTTTTTTGCCATATCTCCCTTGCTTTAACTCCGTTTCCATTGAAACTTCCCAGACACCCCTGCAATCCCATTATTCATATTTCATTCTTGAGGACCCTATCCCAAATTCCTCTTCCCAAAGCAAGAAATCCGACATTTGTGTATTTTTAGGGTTTGCCATAACTCCTTCGATTTTCATCCAATCACCGTCAAATTTTTCCACCGTGTCCATTCCCTATTTCTGCTTCTTTGTCCATCTTTGAAAATTTTTCTCATTCTTTCACCCTGCTTCTGAAATCCCCATTTTTTGCTTAACTGTCCATCAGAAAGTGTCCAAAACCTAGTCAAACCCCAATTACCCATCCGAGTTTTTCCCAAATCCAAATTTCCCTTTACTAAATAAGCTTTTGTTTGTGTTTTTCTATCCATTCCCACAAAAAAAAAAAAAAATCCTAGTTATGGTTGTCACCCATGCAGGAGCAAAAACCATGGAGGAAGCACTTGTAGCCATCCAAACCAAACTCCAAGATCTGGATGAAAAATTTCTCAGCCTCCATCTTTATCATTCATCCATGAACAATACCAGACAGCCAGAATCTTTTGTAGCCACCGTGTTCTCTTCTTCCAGCAATTTTCGTGGGCCGAAGCTTGATTTTCCTCGCTTCAATGGTACCGATCTGACTGGATGTATATACCGAGCAGAACAATATTTCAGTCTGCATAATACTTTTGATGCCCAGAAAGTTCCACTTGCATCCTTTCATTTGGAACAGGAAGCCCTTCAATGGTATTGTTGGTACATCAAAGCTCATCCCGAGCCAAACTGGACAGATTTTTGCCAACTCCTTTTGCCACGATTTGGTCCTAGTGCTTTTGATGATTTCACAGGAGAACTCACTAAACTTCACCAAATTGGCACAGTGAGAGAGTATCAGACAGAATTTGAGAAACTGGCCAATCACACAGAAGGATTGTCTGATGAATTCTATAGGAGTTGTTTTATCAGTGGTCTCAAGGATGAAATCCGCTCGGAGGTCAAAATGTTCTGTCCCAACACAATGATGGAAGTCCTAGGGTTGGCTAAGCTGGCCGAGGACAAGATCGCAGCTCAACAACACTCCAAACCCACCATTGTTCCCTTCAGAAATATGGGTTCCCAACGACCTCCCATCATGCCTGCTCCTCGACCAACTCCTATCAAACATTTGTCTGAAACAAAGATGCAGGCACGCCGAGAAAAAGGGCTTTGTTATAATTGTGATGAGAAATTCACTCGGGGACATAGATGTGTTCAACAAAAGTTCTATCTCTTGGATGTGGATTCTCTACTTGCCTCTGAACTTGGTGAAGAAGCTCCAGATACAGTAGATGATCAGGTCGACATTCAACACCTTCCTATTGACACCCCATCTCAGGACGACCCACCCGGGATCTCTCTCCATGTTGTAACCGGCGTCACCACCCCACAAACAATGCGGGTCAGGGGATACTTCAAGAAGCTCCCTCTTACCATACTCATGGATTCTGGTAGCACTCATAACTTCATTGACCCTCGGATTGCCAAACAGGCTGATTGTTTTGTCCATCCTTGCTCCAACTTTGAAGTCATGGTTGCCAATGGGGGCACCTTACCTTGCAAGGGGAAGTGTCACAATGTGTGTATCTCTATGGAAGATTATAACCTGCGCTCTGACATGTTTGCCTTGTCCTTAGGCGGATGTGATGTGGTTTTGGGCGTTTAATGTTTATGCACACTTGGCCCCATCTTATGGGATTTTGCTGAACTTTGGATGCAGTTTTCAGTAAATGGGGCACAACACAAATTTATGGGCTTACAACCAGGGTCTCTCTGCATCATTAGTTCACATCGCTTGGAAAAAATCCTTAAGAAGAATTCACATGGTGTCATCGCTCAGCTCTATTCCATTCAGATGCGCCCATCAACGATCTCCACTACTTCCTTGGATAGATATGCAGGTGTCTTTACTGAACCAATGAGCTTGCTACCTTCAAGAGACATTTTCGGTAAGAATTTCGCCGCATCTACCTCTCAGCAGGAAATGATGGCTATTTTGCATGCAGTACAGAAGTGGCAGCCATACCTATTAGGGAATTATTTCTGCATCAAGACTGATCTCCAGAGTCTGAAAAATTTACTGGAACAATGGGTCTCCTCCCCAACACACCTAAAATGGGTTATCCAACTCATGGGTTATCCCTATGTGATCACTTACAAGAAGGGTAAGGACAATATGGTGGCAGATGCTCCTTCTTGCACAATTGATGACCTAGTTTCTCTTACAGCTATTTCTTTGCTTGTTCCAAATTGGTTGCAATATGTTCAACAGGGCTATCTCTTCTATGAACTCCATGCTTCTTCATAAGCAGGGCACTCTGGGTTCTTCAAAATGTATGACTGGGAATAATGTAACTTCTTTTGGCAGGGACTGAAAATGCCAATTCAACAGATGGTGGCTGATTGTGATACTTTCCAGTTTAACAAGGGTGAGACGAAACTCCTTTCGGGACTGCTCAAACCCTTGCCCATCCCTACACAGATTTGGCCAACTATTTCTATGGATTTCCTAGAAGCGCTCTAGTGGTACAATACCACATCTAAAAGGGCACCATATGAAGTAGTCTATGGATAGACACCGCCAATTCTTTTTCCATACACCCTTAGCAGCTCCCCAGTTCAGGAAATTGACTCGGTTTTTTGAAACCACAATCAGATTCTTCTTATTCTGCAGGACAATCTTCACATGGCCAGAATTCGACTGAAACAAAAAGCCGATCAGCACCGTTCTGAGCGCACTTTTCACGCAGCTGATATGGTTCTTCTTCATCTACAGCCTTCCAAGCAATCCTCCCTGAAACTGAAAAGGCGTTAGTGGCCCGAAATGCAACCCGAGGATGCTACCGGGAAACCACTCCTTCAGATTCTGCATCAATTTCCCCAACCAAAGCTTTGAGGACAACGCTTTTTCTAAGGGAGAGGGGATGTTAGGAACCCGTGTCAACCCTTCTCTTTACTTTGTTAGTATATTGTTGTTGGATGCATATGCTTTGTAAGTCGTCCCGTAGTATTTGTTGATCCATAGTTTATATTAGCCCATGGTATTGACCCATATTATTGGACGCATATGCTTTGTAAGTCGTCCCGTAGTATTATATGTCCCATGGTTTTGACTCATAGTATTGGGCATAGACTTAGTATATAAGTGTGTGTTGAGGTCATTGAAGGACCGTGAAGTTAATTGTATTGAGCTTGCTCAAAGGAGGTTGCCCCCTCGAAGTGGCCTGTGATCAATATAAAAGTGATTTTGAGGTCTGTTATTTCTGATATCTCATGTATTTGCATTAATTAATTATTGCAGGTTCATCACATAGTGATTTTGAATGGTGGAGTATTGACCCATGGTTTTGGGAAACAATAGTATTGGCTAATGGTATTTTGAGTTTTCTCTCTTTTTTTTTTTTGACTTTTTTCCCTTTCTCTTTTTCATTTTTGGGGATTTGGACCCTTTATGTGGGATTTTAACCTTTTTTGAAGGAATTTAGTTATTTTTGAGAGAAATAATGATTTTTTGCCCATTTGGTTATCAATTTAGGGTTTTGGAGTCCAAAAATGTAGCAAAAGTGGACAAATGGGTTATGTGACTAGGGAGATGAGCTAGTGAACAATTATTGGGTGTTAATGGATTTCCCCCTGATGTGTGAGTGAAGGATCTCATCGCATGGCTAATAGACATCATAGGTACTAAAATTTTGAGGGGTGTGAGCATTGTGATGGCGAAGAGCAGAAACTGGTTGGAGACCGGAACACATGCTCCAGCAAACTGTAAAGGCTAAAACTGAAAATAAATGACCTCAATAATGAATGGGGAATAATCTCAAATATATGGACGAGGCGGGCATACCCATGCTTGTATCAATATTTACAAATAATAATGAGGCCCAGAGGGGACCTGAATAATACATAGAGAATTGATGTGTACATCATAATGGTCCAGGGGGGACACAAATCTGGGACATACTCATGGTCCAACCATGACTGATCCGAAGAACTGATACATGGGAACAATGGAATCCATCTTGAGTGCGGTATCATAAACAACTGATGCTCTGTTGGATATGAAGGTGTCCAACAATTATAAGGACTCAAAAAATGAGAGTCAGAATCTCAAAGGTACACTGAACTACATTGGAACTGGATACTCTAGGAAGAATATAGTTGAAGGGACTCCTAACACTGTCTGTTGGGTGAGGACCAAGTTAAGCAGTTTTGTTGGCACAAGGCCCAAGTACAACCATTTTTATGGTGAAGGTACAAGTTAGGCGAGGCCTAACATTTGCCAATTTTGGGAGAAGCAACTCCGCAATTCCTGGGAGCAGGGCATGGAGCGATGCAAATTCAGCAGAAAATGACCTATCTCCTTAGTAACGACGAAGTACTAAGGATGGTCAAGGTAGTTCGAGTAGTTATAAAGGAAGCGGTGGGTTGTCACCTATAGGAGCGAAGAGTAAAGAAGAAGAATGGTGTAAAGGACACACCATGTCAGTGTCATAGGTGCGCGGTCAGAACTGTGACCGTTAGAAGAAGCATTAGAGCCAGAGAAGTGGCGCAGAAGGGTAACATAGATCCAGTTAAGTAAAGATAAGCATGGTCAACATGAGAATCATGCCATTTTGGCTTTAAGGGTATTATGGGGGTTGGCCCATAGTTATTGTAAATATGTGACCTTCGGGAGCAATCTATAAAAAGGAAAATTTTGTATAAGGGGGGTTAGATATTTAGAGAGAGAGTTAGACTTGGTTAGATATAGACTGAGAGAGATCCAAGAGAGAAAGAATCTGCAACTGTGTGCGCAAAGGGGTTTTGTTGGGTTTGTGAGTCAGTACATAGAACCCGGTTCAACCCATAAGTAAAGAAAACTAGAACAACAAATGGTTATGTTGTCGCGCTTGAACTAGTGATGTGCTCTGATAATTGGAATCTCAAGAGAACAAAGATAAAAAACTGGGTGACTCAGATAGAAAACGAGTTAGTGAAGAAGGAGAAAAAAAATCCATGTTTGTATAAAAAAGAATGGTTGAAGAAATATCTATTTTTTGACTTGCACAAATTTTTCTTCGCAATTTTCGCTAATCAGCTACACAAGTCGATATCAAGACTCGCAGAACGAAAAACTTGTTTCTAGGGTGGAGAACCTACAGTTTGGACTCCAAAGTTGATTCAGAAGCTTAAAGAGGTTGATAACCCAATTTGAAGAGAAATAGACTTTTGGTTGGATAGCGTACTAGAGAGATAAGTTACAGAATTTGTTGTGGACACTTTGAAGTCTTATAGCATAGCCAAATGAGATTTCTTCAAAGGATTTAGAGGTAAGTACCTGAAAAACCTTAGTTTATACATTAAAATGCTATTAACAGAAAAATGTGTCTTAAGAATGTAATCATATTCCTAGGGTTTGAGTCTGTAATGTTCAGTAACACAAATAGTGACATAGACGAAGAGATTGGTATTTTAATAAGTGGAAAAAGATATAAAATTAGCACTAGAAAGAGGTCTAGTGGAACCGAACCTCGCACATTCTTAGAAACTGAGTTAGGAAGTGATACAAACTCATATCAGGTTGAGTCTGATAGTGAAACAGAGCCTATACAACTTGGCTATCATCCTATCACTCCGCAGAAACCTCTAGTTGATGAAAGAAATATTGTTAGTTCACAGAACAATGGTAGCAGTAACAATGTATGAGAAAATATTACGAATTTTCCAAGTAGTGGTATACCTCCATTATTCTAGAACACTACACCTCCTAGAAGACAAATGACAGATGACATTAAGTTACCAATTTTTAAAGGAAATGGTCTAGAAGACCCAGAGAAACATTGGTTTATTTGTGAATATATGTGGAATGATAAACAAGTACAGGATGATGCCATAAGACAAGCTCAGCTAGTTACTACATTCAAAGATAGAGCTTTAACATGGTTCATGAAGTATTCTGTTGGACGAATAAGACATTAGCAGAGATCAGAACCGCGCTCATTAGAGAGTTTAACAAACCTAATTCAGAATCTTAGTGCATCACAGAGCTAAAATAAATCAAACAAAAACCTAATGAGACTGTATGGGTATTTGATCAGAAATTCAAAGCATTGTTAGATCAAGTAAGTTTTGAAATAGCACCGCAACTGATCCAGGAGGATAATCTCATCATCGATCAAAGTTAAATTCTTCAAAAAATAGTATGAAGGTTATTGTGGTCAAGATGTCTTCGACAGCTTTCCGTCGACGCTTGTTTCATGCGAAGCGACCTCAAGATGAAGAAGTTGTCAGCATTTGAAGTTTCAACAAGGAAAGTTAAAATGGTTAAAAATGATTATGAATGGTTAAAAAAATGGTCCAAAGAGTTAAAAAATATGGTTATAAAAGTTATGTTGGAGCCATGGGAATCGAACCCAAGACCTTCACAAGGCCACCTTGTGCTCCATTTTTGGGTTATATCAAAATATTGTAAAATGGGGAGGGGAGCCAAGGGCATAGCCCTTGACCCCATGCCAACACCATGGCCCCCATTGTAAATCATATATTATAAACCAACCATATTATAAGCCACATATGAAACAAACCATATGATAACCATCACAATCGACGAACCATATCACAAAGTGGGCCGATCTATAACCAAAGTTCAAACCATATCACAACAAATTGTATAACAAACCGTAGAGTGGCCATATTATATGCCACCGCGAGCCATAGTCAATGGCGGACCATATCACAAAGTGGGCCGATCTATAACCAAAGTCCAAACCATATCACAACAAATTGTATAACAAGCCATAGCGTGGCCATATTATATGCCACCGCGAGCCATAGTATAACCATACCATAAAACGTGTACATGCCACCATACAAAATTACATAGCGTGGCCATATTATATGCCACCGCGAGCCATAGTATGGCCATACCATAGAACGTGTACATGCCACCATACAAAATTACATGAAGGGAGGATAGGCACGCAGGCTTGACCCCGGGACCTTTTCCCAAATAACTCAACACCTTACCATTGTGGCACAGCCCCACCATTCCTTGATAAGCAACATGATTTTGTTTTAAGTTACAGGCGTCAGAATGTTATAAAAATCCACGAGTTTCCAAGCCACGGAGTGAAGGTTCAGAGCTCACACAAATGCAGTTTGCACAGTTTACGAGGCAGACTACAAGAACGATTCCCAAGGCACATAAGCCATTAGTGGGCATGGATCCCGAGGCAGAATCCGTAAACAGTCCGCACAATGTGTCTTTCGTGTAGAATTGTTGTCTCCATTTGTGTGCTAGAGAAGGACTTAGGAAAATGTATTCGAGTTTATACTCGTTTTTCTCAGAATTTTGAGACGAACGTAGTGGTGCAATCTGTTTCTGCGTTTGACAGACAGAACTCAGAAATGTTTGTAGAACACTCATTTTGTAACTTTTGAAGACTTAATAAGATCGACCTTCCCATTGGAAGCGGCCCAAAGACGTAGCCCAAGGAGGGTGAACTCCGTTATCAGCTCTTGTCTACATTTTTTTGGTTTGCATCTCTCTTTTATGTGCTTTATGTTCTTCAATTTTGCTCTTTAAATTGGTCATTTAATCCTTTTAATGGATTTATGCATTCAAACTTTCACATGCAAATATTGGTTATAAAGATCCTGGATAATTTTCAGATCAAGTTTGGTAGCAGAGCAGCTTAATCATTGCATTGTGAGTTTGTTTATGTTCACAAGATCTAGGCTTCAAAGAGGTGAAGGAGAGCTTGAAGAGTTTGATCCCGAGATTGGATCAAGAAGGAAAATGGATTCAGAAAAAGGAGATGATGGGAATTCTTCAATTCTTTCTGAATGGATTTTCTTAAATATTTCATGAGGATGCAAGCTATGGTAGAAGAAATTTACCAAGATCGGAAGAAGGGAGAACAAGGTGGTTCTTCTCATTGAAAAGGTAAAGAATAAGGAGGTGGTGAGGAACCTCATAGAACTCCTCCATCATCACCATCTTTTCTTGATGGTTCTTTACATTCTTCACTTGAAAAGAAAATTAATCTCGATATGCCTCAATTAAAGCTTGATATTAAGTTTGAGTTGCTTGTTTATAATTGAGAACTTAATGCTGAAACATTAGATAATTGGATCCATCAAATAGAATTCTATTGTAGGATTCAAAATTTTAATGAAGATAGCTTAGAAATTCAGTTAGCTTCTCTCCTACTTGGAGGGACTTCTCTCATATGGTGGGAGAGAAAAACTCAAAAGTATTTGGCTTCAAAAGGAAATATTATATCCTCTTGCCATGAGTTCAAGTCAACATTAAAGAAATAGTTCTATCCATTGAGTTACATACAACAAGCAATGATAGATTGAAAGAATCTGAGGCAAGGTAAGGGTCAAAGTGTGCAAGATTACACAAGAATTTCTAAAGAGAGCTTTAATACTTGGTATACCTCTCTACACCCAAGAAATTATTCTCAAGTACATAGGTGGATTGCATCATTATTTGCGTCATACAATACTTATGTTTAATCCTACTAACCTTGATGAAGTATGTGTGCAAGCTATGCACATTGAATCCAAAGGGAAGAGTAATCATTGTTTCATATAAGGGTGATCACAAAGCAAACTAAGATCAACACACTCATATATAGTGGATCTCAAGGAAGACTACATGCACGATTCCACCTTCACAAGGCCACCTTGTGCTCCATTGTTGGGTCATATCAAAATATTGTAAAATGGGGAGGGGCGCCAAGAGCATACCCTTGACCCCATGCCAACACCGAGGCCCCCATTGTAAAACATATATTATAAACCAACCATATTATAAGCCACATATGAAACAAACCATATGATAACCATCAAAATCGGCAGACAATATCACAAAGTGGGCCAATCTATAACCAAAGTTCAAACCATATCACAACAAATTGTATAACAAACCATAGTGTGGCCATATTATATTCCACCGTGAGCCATAGTATAACCATACCATAAAACGTGTGCATGCCACCATACAAAATTATGTGAAGGGAGGAGAGGCCCATGGGCTTGACCCCAGGACCTCTCCCCAAATAACTTAGTGCCTTACCATTGGGGCACTGCCCCACCATTGCTTGATAAGTGGCGTGAATTTGTTTTGAGTTATAGGTGCCAGAATGTTATAAAAATCCACGAGTTGCCAAGCCATGGGGTGAAGGTTTAGAGCTCACACAAGCGCAGTTTGCACAGTTTATGAGGCAACGTACAAGAACGATTCCTAAGGCACAGAGGCCATTAATGGGCACAGATACCGAGGGAGAATCCGTACACAGCATTTTGTGCAGACATTAAGAGAATTTTGAGGTCTAAAATGGGCCTCCTAAGAGATCTAATAAAATATTATGAGTGAGGCATTTTGTGGGGGAGGTATATTTACAACTCAACTTTTACACTACAACCAATGTAACTATGGTTAAATTAGATTGAAAAGATGTCTAAAATAAAAAAACAATTAAAAAAACTTCTTTGATGTGATTAAAAGTAAGAGTACTTTTAAATACATGAATTGTTTTTAAATATAATATGATGAATGTACTTATAAATTAATGTACTTATAAGTTTGAATTTTGAAATATAACTTATTCAATATCCAAAATATATTTATAAAACTATATATTTTGAATTTTGAATTTTAAACATGAAGTAAATTTATATGAATAAATTATCATTTTTTAAAAGTATATATTTATTATATAAATCTAACTTGCTCATTAAAAATAAAACTCAAATCATATATTCATACAAATCGTATTTATATTTTTTTATAAATATAACTTAATCATTTATTTATATTATTATTAATATTTTTAAATATATTAAACATCTATTTATATAAATATCTGCATTATTTAAATATGCTTAATAAAATTAAATATTTTTAAAATATTCATTTAACAATCAACAAATTTCATTTGTTTTACTTAATTCAAAACATAAAGATTTAAGAGGAATCAATGATCCCATAACAAGTATTCTATTGCATTATACCTATCCATTATTAATTAAATATAAAATTAAAAATTCAATAGATTAATATAATATGTATTTGTTTTAAATATTAATCTAACGGATTTACTTATTTAATTTATTTTATTTTATGTCAGAACACGTGACATTTGATTTTGAATAAAGCATTTATGTTTTCCGTATTTATAATTTATTTTGTATTGAAATATAGAGAATATCTTTCTTTTTAAGTACTTTAGTACATTTATATTATATTCAAAAGTAATTTATAAGTACTATTTTCATTATGAGTACTTTACTTACAACATTGATATGTTTAACTATGGGTTTTTATTCCCATTTAGAATTTGAGAAATAAGCACCTTTAACTCAACGAATGTCACCTCAACTATTATAGATGATGTCATCCTCTAAAATGTGATTCGTTATTTTAAAGTTGATTTCGATAATAGATTTTTTGTTTTGAGGCCCATTTTTTACCTCAGAAATCCCCTAATGATTGTTGTCTCGATTTGTGTTCCAGAGAAGGAATTTTGAAAAGGTAATCGAGTTTATACTCGTTTTTCTCAGAATTTCGAGACGGACGCAGTGATGCAGTTGTTTCTACGTTTGACAAACAGAATTCAAAAGTGTTTGCAGAACACTCATTTTGTAACCTTTGAAGACTTAATAAGATCAACCTTCCCATTGGAAGCGGTCCAGAGACATAGCCCAAAGAGGGTGAACTCCGTTATCAGCTCTTGTCTACATTTTTTCTGGTTTGCATATCTCTTTTATGTGCTTTATGTGCTTCAGTTTTTCTCTTTAAATTTGTCATTTAAGACTTTTAATGGATTTATGCATTCAAAATTTCAACTGCAAATATTGGTTATAAAGATCCTGGATAATTTTCAGATCAGCAACAACATCAAGAATGGTTTATAGTTGCGTTGTTTTAACATACCCAATACTTGAGACATTTTATGTTTGTGGAAAAACATTACTGTAACTTTTATTGTAAAGTTTATATTTGACCAAGTGGTCAAGGATGACTGTAAATGAATAATATTATTATTTAATAAAATAAAATAGGAGACACTCACACAAAGAGACTGTTGAAAGAGTGTTTATTGACCCACTAGGAAGAATGGAATCTGGGGTAGAAGGCAATGGACAAGTGGTAGCATCTAAACTCAGTAACTAGCTGTTGTTATGGGACAACTCCCTTAATTTGTGGTCAAGTTCCCAGGAATGTGGAACTGGAGCTTATGGCTCATTGCATTAAAACTAACCACCAAAAAGACCTAGGCATCTTTTATAGCCATCGAATTTGAGCAGAGGCTCACACCTTCTCTGTCGAGAGAATTTAACTTGTGGTTTTGCTGGAAATTGCACACAATAGATTCGATGAGGGGAAGCTATGTTTTGAGTTGCAGAGTAAGACTGTCTTATTTCTGCTGAGTGCAAATTGTTTCCTCCTGAGTGTAGAGGTTTGGATATGTATGCAAGTCTCCATTGATTGCTGAAGTACATGTGTGAGGTGTGTATGCAAGTCTCCATTGATTGCTGAAGTACAACTTGAGTGCCTTGCTTCTACACAGAGACTTCTTCCTAGTGGTTCAGTAAACAGGCTCGGGGGTCCAAAGGAGCAAGTGATTTGGCTACTTCTTCTAGAGAAGGTTGGGAGGAACATGCATCTTTGGGTATTTGTCCACCCTATCAAGTTATCAAGTTCTACTTGTTATATATTATTTATTTTCTGAATTGTTAAACTATTGTAAAAACTGTCTGTTTAATAGATATCAATAGGCTGTTTTAAATGTCTGATTTTCTGAACTGAATATTACTTTTATAAATCAAATGAATGATTAGATTTCAAATAATGGCTGATTAAAGATAAATATATTCCTGTATTTTTCCTTTCGTCATAGACGATGTACTCTAGTACAGGAAGAGAGTTAATTAACATAGATTAGATATGATTTCCAAACTATGGATAGAGATAAGAGTCTTCTATTTATTTTTATTTTGAGAGATGATGCAAAAACTGTAACAAATTCAAAAGTTATTTATATGTTTATTTTTTCAGACAGTAGATCTCAGTATAGGATTAAATAATGCAGAACAGAGAAAATATTTGTATTACAGTCACTATAGCTTTGCTTATATATATTTCTACCTGTATAATCATAAAACTGAAAACTCAGTTTATTCTTATTATATGTAATAAACATGTTCTGCATAGATTTAGAAATGGAAGCCTAGATTTTATATGCTTACTTTCAAACTGGTTTACACTAGAACTCATACAGTCATTATCTATCATTTAGGAAGAGTTTATAATAATTTCAATGTGTAAGAATAATAGCAGAAAATCCTAGGTTTATTCTTCTAATATAAACTGAGTATTTCCATCCATTCAAAGGACAGAGCTGTTATCTCTTATATATATATCTGTATAAATATAAAACTTGGAATACAACTTATAATCAAAACAATTAAGTCCTTACAGAGAACTTAAGCCAAACCATAGGCTCATAAATATTGTAATATGGTTTGACATATATCAAGTATTTCATTCAAAGGATAACACGATTTGTATGATCGTTATGTACCAACAATATTAACACCAGTAACTATCATACATAGAACTCGTATATATCGTGTTACATTCTGGAGAAACATATTATTTAAATAATATTGTCAAAACTGATAGAATGTTCTAAGGTTTCATATTACCTCTAAACTAATCTTTACGTTATCACATGTTAGTAATAAATGAATCAAGGGTTAGACCCTGTTCATAAATCTACCTTTCAAATTTAAAAAATGGGTTCACATACAAAGGATTAAAACCTTGAACTTTTTGAAAACCCTATACATCGTAATGGTAACAAATGAATAGATTTTGGGTTCGAATCTCTTGCAGAAGAGTTCGCCCGAATACTATATAAAAAGTATTGAAAACACAAACTTAATAAATAGACAGCGTAAGGGTTTTAAAATTTTATATCATTGTTTATCAAAACCCTACGCTTTCATTTATACAACGAAGTTACGAGGTCAATTTAAGACCCCAAATCAATTGTACATCATTTTAATGCAAAAACGAATTGGCGCAAAGCCAAGAAAAAAATACAACCATGTCAACACAAAGGAACCATAAATATAGTATCGTGGCAGAGATTAGGGTTCAAACCCTGAACGTTAGATCACTGAAACAACCATTTTAAGAAGTGGACTTAATACACTGTGATAAACGGAGAAGAGCCGAGAACAAAGCCTTAACATTTTTCAGTACAGTAAACCAAAATATAATTTGAGAAATCCTTTGTTTTTTTAATATAAACATTACAAAACTACTGCATAGAGAACCAGGGTCATCTATTCTTCAAAACTAGCATTAAAACATTCCCACCTAATTTACCAAAACCCCAAGTCAGGCCGTTGCCATGAGGACTAGCTACATTAGCGAAGTTGCTCCAAATTACTTCTTTGCCACATTGCAAACAAGTTTACATAGGAAGTGCAGCGAGACAACAAAAATCCCCTAAGCATCGACAAAGGTATCATATTAGATGAGCCCGAGACTTACCGTGGGCTCAAACTCCTTTTGAAATCCTTTTTCCTCTTCTCAAGGTGCCAACAATAAGGATTGAACTAGTCCCTACCATTACAATCGAATAGGATTAAGAGTTGTACATTGTAGATACCAAAACCTTCACAGACTGTAATATATAAAGCTCAGGGTATTAATAAAAACTTTACCTCGCGGGTTTCGAACTTGGGCCAAGTAGTGAACCAGGAAGCAAGAACTCCAAGCACGTTGAGAAAACCATAAATCCCACGACTAGCACACATACAGTTACAACTACCTCAACGAGTGGTGCTTAATTCCAGCACCCATGGCGGCCAAGAGGAGCTCAACCCACTATTCCAATGCAGAGCCAAACAACAAAATGAAAAATACCAAACCCTGCAGTTTCGTAGTAGAGTTTTGATACCCGAGACAACTTAAATGATATTCACGTGATCGCATTAAATTTTATGCCCTATCATCCACCAACCTGTAATACAAACCCTCAAGTCTATAGTTGATGGTTGCCAAAAACCCATCGAATTTTATAACCCTGGCTCCAGTTTGAATGCGACCCACATTTGTACATAATCTATAGTTTGTGATGAATACTCATCTAATTTTGTAATATTAACAATGGTTTGATATTGAGACACCACGTGATGCATAGTATATAGTTGGTGCGCATAATTAATAAACCATTACATTAGTTTGATCATACCTTTGTATTAGTCTAGGTTCTTTAAACATAGAGCTTAGTTAGGAGTCATTCCCTAACTCAACAAATCATGAACTCTAATAAGCATGGTATAGTCATGCCTTAAGACTATCTTAAGAGTTTTTGATCAAATCCTTACTAGCATTTAAACCTGTAACCTGGACAAAATCAAGAGAAATATTGCTTTAGATTTAAGCTATGTAAGTCTCAGGCTTACACCAGAGTACCGTTGCCAAACAAAAGAAATAATATATCAATTCTTGGAATTATATTCTCAACATTTATATAATAAGCTTGAGTAGGTATAAAGGAGTTTAATTATGACATAAAACACTTAGATAGGAAATAATAAGACCACATCTCAATTAACTCATGGCTTGAACTGATTTTGCATAAAAGTAATTGAATACACTATAGTACAATCAGTTTAGAACTAGTAAATATATGTCGACATAAGAAATGTTAGGATTCAGTGAGTGTAATATACAAGGTAGTAATATTCTTCTAATCAAAAGAATTTCCGTAAGATGGTACGATAAAATAGACATTTTCATATCATTCTAAACATAGGATTTTAGAAACAGCTGAATGTCATTACGACATGAAAATGATAACGACTATAAATCTAGAAATTATGATAATATATATTTAATTGTCGTTCAAACAATTCAATAATCTATGATAATTTATGAGAGGTTTAAATGTCGTTCTAAACAGTTAATTTAAATGTTGAAACTTTGTACTTCCGCATAGCATTTATTGGTGAATAGACCGCTTAGAGAAATTTTAAATTTTTACAAAATTTGGGGATGTTACAGCCATTTCCCCACATTATATTATCACTGATGCAACAAAAGGTTTCTTTGCAAATAGAGGAATTACAAATTGCTATGAAACTAGAAGCTTCACCCATTGGAGAAACTAGCATAGGAATGGTTCAAATACAGACACAGCTAGCCAACTTGACATTACAGCTATAAGACATGAAGAAAGGAAAAGAAACTAGAGAAGAGTTTTGGTGTACTAAATGTAAAGGAGAAGGACATTCCAAGGAACACTGCCCTTTATTAAGAGATTACATCGCTAGTGGAGCACCAAACCCATTGAATCAACATCAAGGACCATGGTGTGAGATTTTGTGATGTAGAGGAGATCGCCCATAAGACTGTTACCTACTTCAAAAGTATGTACAGACACCAAAGAGCTATACTGCACATTTTGTAAATCAATTTGCCACGATGATATCAACTGTAGAGCATATGACCTCATGATAGAAAGAAAACATAATGTTTACATAAATCAAGGAGAAGTACAAAATAATAATGAAAATCCGCAGTATGATCAAGGTACATATAGAGGACATGGTGGATTCAGAGGAAGAGGACGAGACACTAGACAAGGATGAGGAATAGGTCATATTGTATGTTAAAACGGTGCTCAACCAGGACACTTAGCTAGAGGCTGTCAAAATACTTGTACTACCTGTAAGTATTGTAAATCATTTGACCATGTCAATGAAGCATGTCCCATTTTGCAAGGAAAAATGCAAGAGAGAAGACCAGAAGGACAGACTCATAACATACAGATGATCGCAGCTGAAAAATGAAACAGAGATCGCAACATTCATGTTGTGACGCGAAGTGGAGAAATGATAGGGAATGACATGAGAAACGAAGCTTTGACTTCTGAGGACTACATAGCTAGACAAAATCCTGCTGAAGGGGCTTGGATAAGAAAAGCAGTTGGAAAAATGCCTGCCTTCAATTTTAACAAAGATAAAGAAGTCTTCATGGAAGCAAGAAAAGTTGTAAAGGATTCATAACCTTTGTCTATAAGAATCCAGTTGCGAAGTGAACCACCACCTGTGATTGATATGCCAACTTCGTATGATGGATCGCTAACTTCACCAGAACCGATAAGTCCTGTTAAGCAGTTCCTATAGAGCTGCATGAATATGTTAAAACATGGAAATGCATTAGGAGAATTACAGAACCTATTAGGCCATTATGAGCAACGTAATATAGTAAATAATGCACATAGCGCAGTTCATCATATCAAGAACTAGAGAAGGAATGGAAGAGAAATGAGATTAAGCGCGCAGATTGGAGATTCGAAATGGACCAGATAATTCTTGACTCAGGCTCAGAGGTGAATGTCTTGAAAAGTAGACATGGGAACAAATGGGGAAGCTGAAGTTAATTGGTCACCTATACAGTTGAGACTAGCAAATCAGCAAAAGGTTATTCCTTTTGGGAGATTATCATATGTGGTTGTTGACATTGATGGAGTGCGAAGTAAAGCAGACTTTGAGGTTAGTGAGATCATAGATGAAAATAAACCGTATGCTGCATTATTGGGTATAGATTGAGAAATTGATAACCTCACGATTATCAATTTGAAGAAAAAACAAATGATATTCGAAGGACCAGATATCAGAGTCATCTCACCTTTGGACCCTTCACAAGGACCCAGATATGTTGAACTAGTACAAGAAGAATGCAGAGTTCAAGATATCGATAATATCTACAAGATGACAGTGAATCAAGCAGATTACATTACTCTGACTGATGATGGAACATTGAGCTGGAGATGCGACAATTCTTGCATATCAAAATCAGACACAGGATTGGAGAACTGGCAGAGCAGAATGCATGAAGTATCAACAAGACGATATGTGAAGATAACAAAGTCACTACGTTGGATTGGAACATAGGTAAGTTTAATTCTTACTTATGATGGGTTGGGTGATATCCACACATTTATTCAAGAATATAAAGTATCAGTTTCAGATGAATATAAGCTAGCAACTTTGGATACAACACTACGGGCTACACATGCTAGATGGTGGGCTGCGCATAAACAAAACCTGAAAACATGGGAAGAATGTAAGCCCATGATGTAGATCATATTTGCAGAGCACAATGAGATTGTACAAGCAAAATACAATGGACAAAATAATCCTAGAGATCCTATAGCACTTTGTTCGAAAGCATGGATACACATACCATAAGCAGAATGGGTTCATCTATTTGTGCACACATTGGAGCAAATTCCAAAGAATTGGTACATAGAAAAGGAACGACATAATGGTCCAGTATGACAAAGAAATTCCAAACAACTTTCAGTTTTGAATATGATTGTCCAAGTATAAATGAGGCTTTACAGATAATTAAACATAAGGTATTTACTGATGCACTATTACCTATGTATAAACAACCATGTTGGGAAATACAAATGGAACATGCATTGAAATGTTACAACTTCACATTGGATGAAGATGAAGATGAATACCCACGCGATGTAAATATACTTAAGTCTGAAGGAAGACGCGATGTTGAAGGACCTGACTTAGAAATTCCAGATTTAAGTAATCATGTAAAAACTCAAAAAGTCAATATCGGTACCAATGATGAACCAAATTTTGCTTCTATTGGGGATTACTGGGATGAAGAAACAGTAGAACAGATTGTAGACCTACTCCGCAAGTATCAAGATTTATTTCCTACCAAGTTTTCTGAAATGAAAGGAATTTTAGGTGTCTTGGGAGTTATGAAAATACCTCTAAAGCCTAATGTGAAGCGTATTAAGCAAAGTCCATATAGACTGAATCCCAGATATAAGGAAAGAGTGAAGGAAGAAATTGATAAAATGATTGATGCGGGAATTATTGAACCAGTAGAAGAATCAAAATGGATAAGTCCTATGGTTATTCAGGACAAGAAAAATAAAGGAGAGATCCGAATTTGTGTAGATCTTCGAAAGTTAAACGATGCCTCACTGCACGATCCATTTCCTACTCCATTTACAGATGAAGTTTTAGATAATGTTGGAGGAAATGAAGCATACTCATTCACAGATGGATTTTCTGGATATCACCAGATCAAAATTGCTGCAGAAGACAGACATAATACAACCTTTTCTACTGAATGGGGATCATTTCAATATACAGTTATTCCATTTGGTTTGAAAAATGCACCTGCTATATTTTCAAGAGTAGTTGTCGCTGCATTTAAGGATTTTATCCACAAATTCTAAGAAGTTTATTTTGATGACTGGACAGTATTTGGTTTATTGGAGAACCATTATGCGAACTTAAGAATGATGTTAGCGAAGTGTAGATAGCATCAGATTTCTCGGAGTCTAAAGAAAATCATCTTCAATGTCCCTTATGGTATTCTATTTTTCCACATTGTATGTAAACAAGGACTGATGGTTGATCCAGCGAAGATCGCAGTTATAGTGAACCTACCAACACCTAGTTCAGTGAAACAGCTACACACTACATTGGGACACACATGATACTATAGGAAGTTCATCAAAAGATTCGTGTAGATCATTGTGCCTATGGATAAATTATTAAAGAAATAATTGAAGTACAATTATTGTAAAAAAGGATTGGATACTTTGAAATATAAAATGGTTATAACACTGATTCTAGTCTTTCCTGACTGGAATAAACCATTTCATGTACATGTAGATGCTTCATCTATATAACTTGGTATTGTCTTAGCTCAACCAGGTGAGGGAGGCATCAATCACCCCATCACATTTTCAAGAAGAAAGCTATCTTCCATAGAAAATAACTATACCACGACAGAAAGGGAAGGCTTAGCTATGGTGTATGCATTGCAGAAGTTTAGACACTATCTTCTAGGTTCGCATTTTTGTATGTTTACTAACCATTCAGCTTTGAAGTACCTGGTCAATAAACCAATGTTGGGGGAAGAATATGTAGATGGATCTTACTCTTTTAGGAGTATTATTTTGAAATCATTGTTAAGCTAGGAAAATTGAATTCAGGACCTGACCATCTCTCCAGAATTGAGTCAGGAGAAGAACCTAGTAATTTGGAGGATAGTCTACAAGATGCATAGTTTTTTTCTATTCAAATCACAGATGACTACTATAAGGATATTGTAGAATTTCTAACCACAAGTCTAGCACCTACAAAATTTACTACGCAGAAGAAGAAATAGTTGTTGGTAAAAGCAGCTGATTTTACCCTAATTGCAGGACAATTATACAAACTTGGACCAGATGAAGTATTGTGCAGATGTGTACTAGAACATGAAAGGCCTAGTATACTAGCCGAGGCACATTCAGGAGTGTGTGGAGGACACTACATAGGAAGAGCTACTGAGCAGAAAATTTTAAGAGCAAGACTATGGTGGCCTACACTACACAAGGATTCAAAAGAACACTGCCAAAGTTGTGATGTCTGCCAAAGGATGGGAAATACATCTCACAGAGATGAGATGCCATTGATGCCACAACTGACCTTTCATGCATTAGATAAGTGGGATATTGACTTTGTGGGACCTATTAACCCAACAGGAAAGCGAATTGGTTTGAGATATATCATTACAGCTACAGATTAGCTAACCAGACAGGAAGAGGAAAAACCAGTGAAGGACTGTAGCACAGTCACTTCCGCGCAGTTGATTTTGGAGAACGTCTTGACAAGGCTCAGATGTCCAAAGATTCTAATGAGTGATCAGGGAACTCATTTCTTAAACAAGACTATTGAATCCCTGACCGAAGAATTTCAGATCGACCATCAGAAGAGCACACCATATCATCCACAAGCTAATGGAACTATAGAAGCTTTTAACAAAGTAATGGAAAATGCACTGACTAAGGTATGCAATACAAACATGTATGATTGGTATCTAAGAATACTAGTGGTATTATGGGCATATAGGACAACTTGTAAGAAGTTGACATGTCATACACCCTTCATATTAGCGTTTGGAAAGGAAGTTGTCATGCCCATGGAATACATAGTACCAAGTTTGAGAATTGCAACATTCATAGATATGGATGATGACAAGAACATAAATAAAAGGTTATTACACTTAGTTGGGATGGAGGAAGATCGATTCATCGCAGGATTTCACCAACAAGTTCAGAAATACAGAGAAAAAGCATGGTATGATAGGCATATCAAGTACAAATTATTCTAGGTAGGAGACCTTGTACTCCTCTATGATAGTAAGTTTATGAAATTTCTTGGAAAATTTAAAATGCACTAGCTAGGACCATATATTGTCAAACATGTTACTAATGGTGACGCAATTTAGTTAGCCACATTACTAGGAGAAAAGCTACCAAGACTTGTTAATGGGAGTATACTAAAGCTTTAATGGGATAGTCCTACTCCTCCAAACATCAGTTGAGAAAAAAAAAGAAAATTTTAAGTGTCAAGTACAGTTGAAATTGGACACTAAAACTAGAGGATAGAGATTGCACACAGTTTTGGTAAAAAGCGAAGTTTCATGAATTAGAAACATATGATGTGAAGTACATACCGCAAGCTGAGATGGGAAGTACAGGAAGGAATCCTAGATGTGAAGTTCAGAATGGAAGAGAAGGAACGCCCAGTTAACTTTGTGGATTTGTCCAACCATGAGCGAAGTTACGGAAAAACTAGCCGTTACAGCTTTTTGGTCGAAAAAGTAGTGGTTATACAGTGTTTTCGAGAACCGACTGTTTTTGCATTTAAGGCATATTCCTCCATTTAAGATAAATTCAATGAAGGAAAGGACCAATATATTAGTAGGATTTGTCCGACGGAAATGGAATTTAATGCCTAGCTAGCCATTTTTTGGCACGCCTCAGTGCTGCTGCACCTATAAATAGGGAGTGACTGCGTACTTACCGGCTTTACTGCGATTTTCAATTTTTACTGCCTGTAAATTCCAAATTTTTACCAATCAAGAGAAGCAAGCAATCCAAGAGTGAATGTCTGAGCAGTCAACATTAGAAGACATCGTAAAATACTTCCAAGATTTAGGATTAGAAGGCATCGTGAAAACACCCGTGAAGAAGGTTGTCCCAGAGAAGGGCACCTCGTCTAGAAACTCATCACGCCACATACCAGAGTCATAGCAGAAGAGTAAATAGTCAAGCACTGAACCAAAGAGGCTGAGATCCAGGGGGGATCCAAATCCAGGACCGCAAGAACTACCCCGTGAGAGGCCCATATTCCTTACAACTGAGTATATTCCTCTATGAGAGCCGATGCACCACTTGTCAAGCTTTTGAAGAATCCACAGTATGAAATTCCATTACCGCCAATGTCAAGTCATGTGCACATCCAAGAGAATTTTCTAGGCATAATTCCAAATTGCAAATTCTCGAATCATGACTTGTTGCAGGAAGGGAAGTACCCTCAGTTTCAACCTAATCAGTACATGTGCCGAAGATATAACAAAGAAATGAAGCAATCCACTATTCATGCATAGGATTATCTTACGCTGTTAGCGCCGTCCGGATTGCTGAACCTTATGCACATCCCGCACTTTGATCGAAGCTCTGATATCACCATGGTTTTGCTCACCCTACTCTCATGCACGTATCAGGGATACTTGTGACTAGAATGCAAGATTGACATAAACATTGATCTAATCTACTAGATCACGCATCTAAGTAAGCAAGGTGCTGATCCCGCGACGGTGTTCGTAGGAAAAACCAAAGATAAGGAGCTTGCAAAGAGAATGAAGGAAGAATTCGGCTTGCTCAAAGAAGCCATGGATATATCACAACTGGAATCAAGGATCAAGATACATGCTTTACAGTCCAGCTGCTGGTGGGGAAAGTTTTGAGAAAATGCAGACGGACCGAGGTGTCAGCCGCTGCAATTTCCTTGGTTGCGAAAGCTAAGGATGGCATTTTGTATAATTGGTCGATTTATTTGTTGAATGAGTTCTTGGACGATGTCCAAGAAACTCAAGAGAGTGGGACTCACTTTCACTATAGTTGGTTGCTTGTGCTAATCGCATTCATAGGATGGAAAGAACCTATGTACCAACAAAATGTACCAGGTCATCATGGGGGGTTTCCGAGGAACTAGGTTTGCAAACATGTGGGAAAACACGAATCCAGAGAGACAAAGGCTGAATAATGAACAATTGTTCACATACTACGAACAATTATGCAAATTGATTCAACGCACTCCACATATTACTAAGGAAGTAACAACTGTGTACATTCAGAAGGTGGTATTCAAGGACGACCTTCACTTCATATATGTTCATCCAAAAGAAGAAAAGAAGAAAAGAAGAACCTTGAATGGTTTGAAGGTTTAAATGGGTTATATGCGCATCAAATCGAACTGACCATGAAATACTGGACACTGGAATGGAAGGTTAATACACCAGAAATGGTCATCACTACATTCGACGAAAGTAAAGCTGGAAATGCGCAGAACCAAGAAGATGACACAACAAGTGTGCAAGAAAAAGAATAAGGCCAAGAAGACAAGTAGCAAGACAATCTTGGGCACTAGCAGGAGAAAAATGAAAGGACCCTGACACCATAGTGCTGCAATTAGGGACAAGGAAGAAACAAAAAGCAAGCAAAGCACCGCTCGATGCACAGTTACATGATGATGATTATGACTGCATCGCAGTGTGAATCATTGTGCACCTAGAAGAGACGCTCGCTCTGAAGGAAAGAAAGCATGAAGAAGCCCAAACGAACCTCATAGAGCTAAAGAGTATGGTAGTGAGGATGGAACAAGTCCAGCATGACTTTCTATGAGGGTCAAACTCAGAAGGAAAAGAGGGCGAGCCAAGACAGAAAAAGCGACGAGTTCCTGCCTTAACAATGAGACCTCACTTTGTCCGGATAGAACCAATAAATGTCATTTTCTCGACCGACGAGCTTATTGAAGGTGCTAAGCAGCTATCACACCTGGGTATTAATGTTGGGATGCTACCCATTGAGGGGATACATAATCTACATATGCAGATTGTAGAGGAAAGCCGAGATAGATACCTTGTCTCTTATCACCAGCATCTGAAGCTGGAAGAAAGCTATAATGAGCTGAAGCATGAATTCGCGCAGAAAACCAGAGATCTCGCCACTGTGCAAGCAAAGCAGAGAAAACTGCAGGAAACAGTTATAGTGGTATGGAAGAAGCTAACGGAATGCGAAGAAGAACCAGAGGTAGAAGCAACTATACTTAATATTGGTGTCGGCGTGGACAATCTTAAGGCAGAGATGGCGGACATGGAGATCTCCTACAAAGAGAAGATTGCTGACTTGGAGTCTCGACAACAAATTGGCACTCCACAAGATGTGAACCAAGACAGCAGTGAGGACTTGAAGACTTCAATAGAAAAAATCTTCGTAGAAGTGGAAATATGTCAGGACCTACTTGAAGAAGTCACCGGAGTATGGGCTATGCTGCAGGAAGACCCCAATTTGCAGAAAATACAGGATGAACTACAACAACGGAAGACGGAGCTTGACTCTGTGAACATAGCTATGAAGGAATTTCCATTAAGGTAGAAGCTCCATAAGTTCGCAGAGACAAAAGAATTATAGAAAGAGTTGAATGCGTTAAGGATGAAGGAGGATGACACTTCGACGAAGTTACATCCCATGGAGGAAGAAGCGCTCGCTCTTTCAGAGGATATTGAGTAGAAGCTACAATAACTCCGTGCTACCCACAACACAATAAGGAGAAAACTCAAGAAGCCATCCCAAGGGAACTGTTGGAAACAATTAAGGAGTTTGAACAAGAGACTAAAGACCAGTTGTGAAGTTAAGGGCGACTTTCCAGATATTCGATGTGAAGTTGAACATCCCAATTGATGCGCAGTAGAAGCAACCTAGTGAAAGTAGCTCGGGGGCGAGCCACAAGTAAGTGTTAGGGGCCTGTTGGGAGAGGCCCAAGTTAAGTCGTTTTGTTGGGGAAAGACCCAAGTACAACCGTTTTGATGGATAAGGTACAAGTTAGGAGAGGCCTAACATTGGCCAATTTTGGGAGAAGCAACTCCGCAATTCCCGGTAGCAAGGCATGGAGCGATGCGATGTCATCAGAAAAGGACCTGTCTCCTTAGTAAAGGAGAAGTTCTAAGGACGGTCAAGGTAGTTGGAGAAGTTATGAAGGAAGCGGCTGGATGTCAGCTATATGAGATAAGAGTAAAGAAGAGGAATGGTGTAAAGGACGCACCATGTCAATGTCAGATCCGCGCAGTCAAAACTGCGACTATCAGAAGAAGTGTTAGATCCAGAGAAGTTGCATAGAAGGACAATAAAGTTACAAAAAGGTAAAGATAAAGCATGGTCAATGGGAGAACCGTTCCATTTTGGGTTTAAGGGTACTATGGGGGTTGGCCCATAGTTGTTGTAAAGATGTGACCTTTGGGATCAATTTATAAAAAGGGAAATTTTGTATAAGGGAGGGTTAGAGATTTAGAGAGAGAGTTAGACTTGGTTAGATATAGACTGAGAGCGATCTAAGAGATAAAGACTCTGCAACTATGTGTGCAAAGATCCATTGTAGAGAAAATTCTACAGCTGTGTGCACAAACTGGAACTATTAAACCCTTCCCTTGAATATAAAGAACAATTCCTGTGGACGTAGCTCCCATCTGGGGGGTGAACCACGTAAACATTTGTGTTGTGTGATTGGATCTATGAGTTATTTCGTGTTCATGTATGCTTATGTTTCATATGTATTTCCATGTGTATATTGATGAGAATAACATGCTAAGTAGTCAAACACACATCTCTGAATATGCTAAGTGATAATGAATGTGATGAATGCGTAGTTACATAGTTAAGAGTTAAGGAATAACAGTGAGTCAGTGGGGCCTGCACTATTGGTAACTACGAAGTGCGCAATCATGTATTCACTACAACAAATCCTGGAATTAGTGTCCCATTTAGTGTCCCCTTTTAGTGTAATTTTTTTTCATTGAGTTGTCAAAGTAGACGCTAAATGGGACGCATCATGGACAAAATTTAAAGAGTCTAAAATAATGTCTTTTTTTGCTTCCTAGATAGCATCCTTTCTAATGTCTAAAATAACACCCATTTTTTGCTTCCAGAATAGCGTCCAATTTTGCTTCCTAAACGACGTCAAGGTTTGCTTCCTAAATAACATCCTATTTTTCTTCCTAGAGATCGTCATCTTTTACTTCCTAAATGACATCCCCATAAGCACCATATTTGCATCCTTAAAAGCGTCGTGTTAGCATTTATGTTTGCATCTCATTTGCGTCATATTTTCATCCAAATTAGCATCCAATTTTGCATCCATATGTGCTACCACTTTAGCATCCCATTTTGCACCACGTTTTACTTCCAATATGCACCAATTTTTGCTTCTAATTTTGCACCAATTTTTGCTTCCTTTTTTGCATCGTGTTTTTCTACCAAGATGGAGCCAAATTTTCCTTGTATTGTTGCACCATATTTTGCTTCCTATGTAGTGCCATGTTTTGCATCCAAAGTAACATCTTATATTGCTACCATATCAACGCCATGTTTGGCTTCCTCATTAGCATCAAGTGTTGGGCCTCTTTTTAACGCCTAGTTTTGCATCTCTATTGATGTCAACATTAGCACCATGTTTTGCTACCACTTTAGTGCCCAATTTATCGTCCATTTTTACTCCCACACTATCGCCACATTTTGCTTCCCGTTTAGAAACTAATATAAATTATCACAACAAATATTATTTTTAGAAATACATTGCAATATCATTAGGGCATGGAGGAATCGAACCAACAACCTCCTGCTTGTAAGATAGGTGCTCTTCCATTGAGCTAGCACCCTTTAAGAATTGGTGATAGGAGCAATATTAACACCTAGATTGCATGATTCGTAATCCTAATAAAAGACAATATGCATTGGTTGCAATCTATTAGATTGAATATCATATTGGAGTTGTTTGTGCAAAAGGGTTCTCCTTAAAAATATTGGTATATTGTTGTATGATTTCATTTGTCTTCAGTTTTATTATTGATTAATAAGGAAATAATATATGGTTGATAATATTCAAGATACCTATTATTTGGTTTTAACTGGAAATTGATATTAGTGCCATTGGGAGATTTCAACTCATCCAAAAGATTTAGATCAATTGGTATCATAGAAATATAAATATTTATGAAACTATGGACTTGCAATAAGGCATCCATGGGAAAATATCATAAGAGAGTGATATGAACTATAGGAGATGAATAAACAAATCTATGAGGATAATGAACAACTAGAAAAGACTTTCTAGTAGTTGGACGAGAGGAATGAAGAATTGCATAAAAATTTGTAAAGCCATGTGAAGCTTCTTAAGGAGAAAAATGTCTAGGTTGTGAAAAATATAGTGTAATAGTTGGTTTGTAAGAAAGCCATATTGATGAGTCTTTAACAGGAGGTGGAAAATATTAAGAAAGAAAGGATCCTTGTTTTGACTCAAGATGCGTAGACCATGATTGAGGGAATTTTAGGGTAAGCACTTCAACTTCACCCCTTCCTCAATTTCAATCAGCATATGAGTCTTTTGGTAGTTTTGAATTTCATACCAAAGAGATAGGCTTGAAGTTTTTGCAAAGGATGGGTTGGTTTTTGATGGCCAATGTCTTGAAAATCATGGTTAAGGCATGAAGAGCCCCATTGCAGTGAACTCTAGACTACAACATGTTCATTTAGGATATTATGGTGGTAAGGAAGTCAAAGATTACCTTTGACTTCCTTCTAAGACACATTTAAATAATGTGAAAGCTTCAAAGATAATATTTGTGGAGGCTCAAGATTGATGAAATACAACAAATCCAACCAAAGAATAGATCACAAAGAATGATCAACAAACCTTTTTAAGCTTTGAGAAAGGTAGCAAGAAAACAAATTAAGCACCCATGCACATTCCAATAATTGGAAGAACAAGTAACTTGGGAGAGAGAAATCCCAAGTGAAAGTAAGAAAGGTTTCAGAACTAGAAACCTTATGTCACTTGTTTTTGTTACAAGAAGAAGAGTCACAAGGCATACCAATGTTGATATTCATAACCTTGTTACTTTTGTGGATTCAACAACCATTATGTGGCTTAGTGTTGGAGGAAGTAGTCAAAAACCAAAGACAGATTTTATAGTGCAACTCATCAAAACTAACTTCACTACGTTTTTGTTCCCAGAATTGCCAAAAGCATGCATACTCCATCCTTAGTCCAATTCCAATTTTCAATGTAGAAATTCCCACCCTCAGAAGAAATGTTGGGTTTATAGGGGCAATAGTATTTTTAGAAGGAAAGACCCTCACAAGATAGTATCATAGCATGGTCCCAGCCCACAATGAAAGGCATCCACCATCTAGGCAAGAGAAATCCAATGCCTAAGGGAAGAAATCCAAGGTAGTTGTAACAACCCTCATATAAAATAATGAAATAAAAGGGGCTAAATAATAAATGAAGAAAAAGGAGAAGGGGGGAATAAAAGGGGGAAGACAAGAAGAAAGGGGGGATCTGGGGATGAGGAGGAGTTGGAAAGGAGCAAAGGAAGAAGGAAGAGATTGACAGAAAGGGAAAGCAATATAGCATTGGCATAGGGTTAATTGTTGGGGGCTTGGGGGCCTCAACGATTTGGTTGGGGGTTGGTTGGGTGGAGATTCATCCCCCCACCTTCAGTTACACACATTGGAGCCTTCAAGGTAATCACCAGGTTCATCTATTAGGTATGAAACTAATTCAAGCAGATCTTGTGGCATGCATTATTTTTATTTTAGTTTCATGGGTTATTAATTCAGAGTTAGGGTTTTACATTTGGTATCAGAGCTATGGCTCAAAATCTAGGACCTTAAGGGCCATAATGTGCCAAATGAGACTGGCATCTATTATTGAGTTAACTAAGCATCTGTTTAACTCATATAAAAGAATTACCCTGTCACCTGCTCTATAGTTCAGCTTAGTGATCTGACTAGAATCTCCACTCTTGTCTTCCCACATCTTGTTCGACTTAGTTGACATGCCAAATGACTTCATTACCATCATTTTGTATTATCGATACTATGTCTTCTTTCAGACATTCATATTTGCGCTTCTCGCCTACCTTACTACTTGAAACATTATCCCTATTTTCTTTTTCCACTCGAAATGGAATCTGTTCATGGAGTGGTTTTGATTGATATGGGAAAAAGAATGGTGAAGGTAAACCCTAACTTGAGAGCACATTACAATAGCTCCACCTGAGGAGACCTTGTATTCTTACTTCTAGGATTGGAATCCTCTACAATTTCCTGTGCTTAGACCCAATACACATTTTTTTTTACATGAAAAACTCTCTTCAAGAATTGGTCTAAAAAAACCCTACGTGGAATACAACCATAAAAACATCCGAAAATGAGTCTTCGATCATCTAATTTCGATCTGGTTATTGATCAGGTAAAGTGTGTGATGCACCTGCAACAATTAATTAATAAGAATATGCGAAATAGCAGAAATGACAGAACTCAGAATCACTTTTATATTGATCACAGGCCACTTCGAGGGGGCAACCTCCTTTGAGAAAGCTCAATACAATTAACTTCACGGTGCCTTCATAGGCCTCAACACACACTTATATACTAATTCTAGGCGCCAATACCATGGGTCAATACTATTTGTCAATACAAACCATGGGCTAAGTCTAGGCGCCAATACTATAAGTCAAAACCATGGGCCAGTACAAACTATGGATCAACAAAACTATGGGCGACTTACAAAGCATATGCGCCAACAACAATAACAAAAACTATGGATCAACAAATACTACAGGACGACTTACAAAGCATATGCGTCCAATAACAATATACTAACAAAGTAAAGACATGGGTTCCTAACATCCCCTCTCCCTTAGGAAAAGCTTTGTCCTCAAAGCTTTAGATGTGGAAATTGATGTAGAATCTGAAAGAGTGGGTCCCCTGTAGCATCCTTGGGTTGCATTCCAAGCCACTTACGCCTTTGGAGTTTCAGGGAGGATTGCGTGGAAGGCTGTAGACGAAAAAGAACCATATCAACGATGTGAAAAGTGCGCTCAGAACGGTGTTGATCGGCTTGTTGTTTCAGTTGAATTCTTGCCATGTGAAAATTATCCTGCAGAATGAGAAGAAGCTGATCACGGTTTCGAAGAATTGAGTCAATTGCCTGAACTGGGGAGCTGCTGAAGGTGTATGGAAGAAGAACTGGTGGTGCCTGCCTAGAGATTTATTCATATGGTGTCCTTTGAGATGTGGTACTATACCACTGGAGCCCTTCTACGAAATCCATAGAAATAGTTGTCCAAATATGTTGAGGGATGGGCAAGGGTTCGAGCAATCCCGAAAGGAGGGTCGTTTCACCCTTGTTGACCTGGAAAGTATCACAGTCAACCACCATCCGTTGAATTGTCCTTTTGAGTCCCTGCCAAAAGAAGTTACATTGTTCCTGGTCATACGTTTTGAGGAACCCAGAGTGCCCTATTGATGAAGAATCATGGAGTTCATAGAAGAGATAGCCCCGTTGAACAGATTGCAACCAATTTGGAACAAGCAAAGAAATAGCTGTAAGAGAAACTGGGTCATCAAATGTGCGAGGAGGAGCATCTTCCACCATATTGTCCTTACCCTTCTGGTAAGTGGTCGCGTAGTCATAATCCATGAGTTGGATAACCCATTTCAGGTGTGTTGGGGAGGAGACCCGTTGTTCCAGGAAAGTTTCCAGACTCTGGAGATCAGTCTTGATGCAGAAATAATTCGCCAATAGGGATGGCTGCCACTTCTGTACTGTATGCAAAATAGCCATAATGTCTTGCTGAGATGTAGATGCGGCTAAATGCTTACTGGAAAGGTCTCGTGAAGGCGGCAAGCCCACGGGTGCAACAAAGACACCTGCATATCTATCCAAGGAAGTAGTGGAGACCATTGGTGGGTGCATCTCAAGGGAATGGAGATGAGCAATGACACCATATGAATTCTTCTTAAGGATATTTTCCAGGCGATGTGAACTGATGATGCATAGAGACCCTAGTTGTAAGCCCATAATTTTGTGTTGTGTCCAATTGGATGAAAACTGCATCCAAAGTTCAGCAAAATCCCACAAGATGGGGCCAAGTGTGCATAACCATTGAATTCCCAAAACCACATCACATCCGCCTAAGGACAAGGCAAACATGTCAAAGCGTAAGTTATAATTTTCCATAGAGATACGCACATTGTGACACTTCCCCTTGCAAGGTAAGGTGCCCCCATTGGCAACCATGACTTCAAAGTTAGAGCAAGGATGGACAAAACAATCATCCTGTTTGGAAATCCGAGGGTCAGTGAAGTTATGAGTGCTACCAGAATCAATGAGTATGGTAAGAGGGAGCTTCTTGAAGTATCCCCTGACCCGCATTGTTTGTCGGGTGGTGACGCAGGTTACAACATGGAGAGAGATCTCGGGTGGGTCGTCCTGAGATGGGGTGTCAACATGCGGGTGTTGAATGTCGACTTGATCATCTACTGTATCTGTAGCTTCTTCACCAAGTTCTGAGGTAGGCGGAGAATACACATCCAAGAGATAGAGCTTTTGTTGAACACATCTATGTCCCCGAGTGAATTTCTCATCACAATTATAGAAAAGCCCTTTTTCTCGGCGTGCCTGCATCTCTGTTTCAGAAAAATGCTTGATAGGATTTGGTTGAGGAGCAAGCGTGATGGGAGGTCGTTGGGAACCCATATTTCTGAAGGGAACAAAGGTGGGTTTGGAGCGTTGTTGAGCTGCGATCTTATCCTCTGCCAGCTTAGACAACCCTAGGACTTCCATCATTGTGTTGGGACATAACATTTTGACCTCTGAGCGGATTTCATCCTTGAGACCACGGATAAAACAACTCCTGTAGAATTCATCAGACAATCCTTCTGTGTGATTGGCCAATTTCTCAAATTTTGTTTGATACTCTCTCACTGTGCCAATTTGGTGAATTTTAGTGAGTGCTCCTGTGAAATCATCAAAAGCACTAGGACTAAATCGTGGCAAAATGAGTTGGCAAAAATCTGTCCAGTTTGGCTCGGGATGAGCTTTGATGTACCAATGGTACCATTGAAGGGCTTCCTGTTCCAAATGAAAGGATGCATGTGGAACTTTCTGGGCATCAGAAGTATTATGCAAACTGAAATATTGTTTTGCTCGATATATCCATCCAGTCATATTAGTACCATTGAAGCGAGGAAAATCAAGCTTCGACCCACGAAAATTGCTGGAAGAAGAGAACCCGGTGGCTGCAAAAGATTATGGCTGTCTGGTATTGCTCATGGCTAAATGCTGAAGATGGAGGCTGAGAAATGTTTCATCCAGATCTTGGATCTTGGTTTGGATGGCTGCAAGTGCTTCCTCCATGGTTTTTGCTCTTGCACGGGTGACAACCACAACCAAGAGTTTTTTTTTTTTTTTGGGAAATGGATAGAAAAACACAAACAAAAGCTTATTTAGTAAAGGAAGATTTGGATTTGGAAAAAACTCGGATGGGTAATTGGGGTTTGACTAGGTTTTGGACACTTTCTGATGGACAGGGAAGCTAAAAATGGGGATTTCAAAAGCGGGGTGAAAGAATGAGAAAATTTGGTAGAGAGGGACAAAGAAGCAGAATTAGGAAAGGAACACAGTGGAAAAAGTTGAAGGTGTTTGGGTGAAAATTAAAGGAGTTATGGCAAACCCTAAAAATAGACAAAT
Source organism: Larix kaempferi (assembly GCA_027924585.1). NCBI lineage: Eukaryota > Viridiplantae > Streptophyta > Pinopsida > Pinales > Pinaceae > Larix > Larix kaempferi. Next base: position 453,406 of record BSBM01000600.1, read on the forward strand.
GTGGGATTTTGGTCTTGGGAAGTGGAATTTGGGATAGGGTCTTCAGGAATGAAATATGCAGAATGGGATTGCAGGGATGTCAGTGAAGTTTCAGGGAAAACATAGTTGAAACAAGGGAGATATAGCCGAAAAACATAATTTTATACTTTTTTTTTTTTAAAGAAATGGATCGGCAACAGCATCGCGGAATGGATCCGCAACAAATGGATTTGCAACAGCATGGAAGAGATTGAAAATGGCTGGATCTGAAACAACGACTGGATCTGGAGCAACTTTCAGAATAGATCTGAAACAGCTGGATCTGGAGCGGAAGTGATCGACAACAGTTCAGCTTAAAATAGATATGGACCCCAGGTATGTGTGGCTTCCTATCGGTTCAAGGGATTCACTTAGCCACCAATGATGTCTGATGGCTTGCGTATTGGGGCAGTACCCCTCACTCCACAGCTTAGGTAAAACTGATAACCGCTTTGCCACAAACGACAACTCTTGGTTTACCTCACGGGTGGGAACTACTCAATCAGGTAGGGGTTGTTGCCCTTTTCGTTGGTAGGTCCTCTCAATGGGCCAGCTACTTTGGGGTTCCTGTGGTACTCCTCACAATGAGTTTTAGGGCTTATGCCCAAGTACTTCCCATAGTTAAGCGGATAGGGGTTATCCCCAGATCCGAACTTGCAATAGCGCGAAAAAAAAAATTTGGCAGAAATTCCACCCAACGAGCCCAAGGAAGTGCTCTAAGACCAGATGTGATGCACCTGCAACAATTAATTAATAAGAATATGCGAAATAGAAGAAATGACAGAACTCGTAATCACTTTTATATTGATCACAGGCCACTTCGAGGGGGCAACCTCCTTTGAGCAAGCTCAATACAATTAACTTTACGGTGCCTTCATATGCCTCAACACACACTTATATACTAAGTCTAGGCGCCAATACCATGGGTCAATACTATGTGTCAATACAAACCATGGGCTAATACAAACCATGGGCTAAGTCTAGGCGCCAATACTATAAGTCAAAACCATGGGCCAATACAAACTATGGATCAACAAAACTATGGGTGACTTACAAAGCATATGCGCCAACAACAATAACACAAACTATGGATCAACAAATACTACGGGACGGCTTACAAAGCATATGCGTCCAACAACAATATACTAACAAAGTAAATACATGGGTTCCTAACAAAGTGACGTTGGAAGCTGCTTGATACTCCTTATACTCTTTATGCATGCTGCTAAAAATGTAATAGCTTCTATTCAAAACTTATGCATGCTGCTAAAAATGTAATAGCTTCCATTCAAAACTTATGCATGCTGCTAAAAATGTAATAGCTTCTAGGAAAACCTTCATGAAGATGTTCTGAGGATTTTTAGTATAATTCAGAGGTAAGGTTACACATTGTTCACGATAAGCTAAAACATAGCTCAGCTACAATTCCCCTAGTTCAGAAAGACCAAAATTTAATCAAATAATAACTGGAAACATATATGTGTTGGCCTTGCCCGAGCTAGGTTTGAGGGTGCTCTGCTCAGGTTAGGAATATCATTGGATCCCTGCCCATATATATTTATTTGTTGTCTGGTACTTTTATTATTTATGAATAAATACATTTATGGGAAGCATCTCGTGTCAACTGAAAATTTAAACTAAAATTAATTCTATTACCTGTATCGCACTGGGGATTAATATTGAAAATATTAAATTGCTATTCAATGTGAAGGAAATCGCATTTTCTCGAGAAAGAGGTCATTTTATTTTGGTTAAGGGTCAGTCACGGTCCTTTGGTTGATTGAGGGAAGGCACTACTTTTAGCAAATGATAATGGCTGATAGAACTTCAACACCAAAAACAAGTGACATGTCGTCCAACCAAAATTTGCAAATATACAATAGTCATGTTCTTAACAAGGTCTCTAAAAGGAATCCCTTAGAAACCAGTCTCACGCTACGCATGTCCATGCTCATATAAATCCAGTATGTATTTGTGGTATGCTCATTTAAATCCAGTATGTATTTTGTATTATTGGGCTATCTACTGTAATAAGCCGATCCATGCAAATGGAAGTATGAAGTGTAAAATTATAACACCTCTGCCTGTTGCTCTCCAGTAAATTATTTGTAACGATTGTAACGCCTCCCATCAGTTTCTCTCCAGGATGAAGGATGAAGTATAAAATTGTAACACCTCCCGCCTGTTGCTCTCGTATATCCCTATATTATTTGTAGTTGTTAGTGCACGAAGTGTTTACTTAGTATTAATGTAAATGCTATATTAAATATGAACTAAAGTGGGCGCTACACTATGTTCTTAACCTCTAAGGAAATTTTAGGGTTTCACCAAAGTGTCATAGCTCCGTGGACTATTATGTCCCCAGCTCTCATAGTTTAGCATTCATCGGTGGAATCAAATAAGTGCCTTCAATGGAGGCCCCAACGTTAAATTTGTGGAGGATAACATATAGTGTTTGTGTCTAAAACAAAGCCATTTTCCCTTACATGAAGGTGATCCCCATGCACAGGTATGTAGTTGTTCTACCTTATGCACAAATGTTAAAGGTGTATCTTAACACCTCCTAGACCAACGAAGCCATACCAGAAGCTACTTAGTTAAGTGCATCGCTACAGTTTAAGACTACTCTGTTAAGTGCATTGCTACAGTTTAAGACTACTCTGTTAAGTGCACCGCTGCAATTGCGAAATAGAAGCTACTCTGTTAAGTGCACCGCTACAGTTTAAGACTACTCTATTAAGTGCACCGCTACAGTTACAAAATAGAAGCTACTCTGTTAAGTGCATCGCAACAGTTTAAGACTAGTAATATGGATCGAGTTTGTAGTTGCAAAATAGAAGCTACTCCGTTAAGTGCACCACTACAGTTTAAGACTGGTAATGTGGATCAATCACTTACAGTGAAAACAAGTACAGGGAATGGCAAAACGAACGTGGAATGGAAGGCCCAACGTTTCTGGGATACAAAGATGTAGTGAAAATTATCTGCCCAAGTGAGTAGCTATTTGAATGAAATGGCCAGTTACAAGTTTTAACCATGTAGACTGGGTCAACAAATTCACTAATACTTTAAGAAGCTTCATGTTACTCTCTACTTGAAATAATTTTTGGTTACATACAGGGACTCTGCTTACTAAAAAAAACAAGTGAATCATTGTACATCTTCAAGTTGAAACAAGTGTTCCAGATTAATGGTAGCATGATATGTGTGCTGAAAGCTAAACATTAAGATGTAGCTTTCTGAAGAAAGTAGTCAAGTATCTTGGACAGACACTTCTTACTGGAAATTACGGGAAATACATAAATTGAATAATATCACAGCAGTTATGACTAGGTGTGTTTAATCAAACATCTACAATATCGATGCTTTTGGACGACTTATTAGTTTCTGTTGTCAAATAACTTTTATGAATACACTGCCACCTTGATAGCATTGTTAACTTTGTTAATTGTTCAACCAAGTTCCCCTAAATTAGGCTACACACCTGGAGGAAAATATCATAGCCAGGTAGGCTAATTAAAAGATGCAGAGATGCTAAATAACTGCAAAGTTCTAGCTTCGATGAAAAATGCATGTGTTTAACTGAGAACAACTCAAAGTGTAAATATGATGTCACACTGAAATAGGATTCAACCACTAAAATTTATAATTTTATCCACTTGAAAAGATTATGAATATTATGCAAATCCAGAAAACTAAATGGGGACATCCAACACTATTCCATTCCCACTCCTACGTGCAGTTGGAAGGTTACAAAGTGAAAAGGAGTCGTATATTTAATGTTTGCTCAGAACAACTAGTCTATCCAACCTATCATAGATGACTGATGTTATATGATCAAAATTTTCTTTGACGAGATTCCAAAGAGTGGATTGGGTTTTTGAATGCAAGATGACAGTATGGTGTTTGACACAAAAATGATGAAATGGATGTATTTTTCATGGGTTGATCATAAGCTGAGTATCTTAATCCACACGGTTCATCTTCGACGTCTGTTGATTTGCAAAATGGACATATTCCTTCTTCCCAATAAAACTTATGGGTAGTCATCCTACTGATGTCACTCAAGTCATGGGAGTTTGTTCATTACTGCAACAGCTGAAGAGGTACTAAGCTGGTTCAAGGATACTGCTGATGATATCCTTAATCTTTCTCCTGTTAAATTTTTAGTATTAAATCACAATACTATAGGATCTTTGCTGAGAGAATAACATCTACAGTATATCAATGCATGACAATCATAATATGACAAGCATCACAAGAATCAAAAGCATAGAGACAAGAGACACAGAGTTTCCGTGGGGAAAACCCTAAGGTGAAAAACCCCACAACTTCCTCAAAGATAGAGAGAGCAATGGCTCAACCAAAATACAACCAAATAACACTGAGATAGTCTCCTAGCAGATGATCCTCCTCCTCCTCACTAGTGCGCCACTTTTCAGAGAGAGAGATAGTTACTTTTCCGAGTGAGTAAAATAGAGATCTCCTATCTCTATTTATACTCACCTTTTTGCCCAGTGACCTACTGGGGCCGACTTGTCTACTTGAGTACATCCACATTATATTATATATTAATTAGGGTCGACCCAATAAGGTGGTCTAATAACCCATCGGCAAGTACACACACTTGCGACACTTGTCAATCCACATGACGACACTTCCTTATAGAGGAATAACACATCTCTTATAAGGGTACAATAAATATATATATAATATACTGATGAAATACATTCCGAAGTTACATATACATCAACACTCCCTCTTAACTAGGAAGGTATTTCTCGACACAGATTTGCTAGACAAGTCTTCTTCTCTGGATCATCGTCATCGATGCATCGTCATCGTCATCGTCACTGCTGCTGCTATCTCGTCCAATCTCTGTCTCTACTCGTCATAGGAAGTTCTACAGAGCCAGTCTTTTTTCATACTGGATGTAGGCCCACCACCTGCAGGTCTTCGTCATCACTGGCCATACTGTGGAATCCTCAGGACTTATTACGTGCGTCACAAAACCTCGAAAGAGCATCCCAGGATATTACGGGTACACAACTCCAACCTGTAGGATCTCCCAGGGCGCTATTACATGTGACCCCACCACAAAACCTCGAAAGAGCATCTCAGGATGTTACGGGTACACAACTCCGACCTGAAATCTCCCAGGGCACAAATTACATGTGGTCCACCACAAAACCTAGCAAGAGCATATCAGGATGTTACGGGTACACAACTCCGACCTGAAATCTCCCAGGGCACAAATTACATGTGGTCATGGCAAAACCTCGCAAGAGCATCTCAGGATGTTACGGGTACACAACTCCGACCTGAAATCTCCCAGGGCCCAAATTACATGCCATAGGACAAAACCTCGCAAGAGCATCTCAGGATGTTACGGGTACACAACTCCGACCTGAGATCTCCCAGGGCACAAATTACATGTCCTCCCAGAGCAATGTCTCGAAAGAGCATCCCAGGCTGTTACGGGTACACAACTCCGACCTATAGGATCTCCCAGACATGCTCATCTGCACAACCTGATCCACGGACACAGAGTATCAACCTGACACTCACCATACATCATCCTGATGTACTCATGATCGTCCTGATCATCATCACTGCAACGTCCTGCTGCATGTCATCTGGAGCAACATCCTGAAGCTCATCATCTATGATCATCCTGATCATCAATGCAACATCCTGCTGCATGTCATCTGAAGCAACATCCTGAAGCTCGTCATCCATGATCATCCTGATCATCACTGCAACATCCTGCTGCATGTCATCATATATGATCCACCTGATCATCAATGCATCTACCTGATGCACACCAAGTATCTACCTGATACATATCATCATACATGATCCTCCTGATCATACAATGTATCCACCTGATACAAATACAAATACATGATACATATCACCATACATGATCTACCTGATCATACAATGTATCCACCTGATACATATACAGATACATGGTCCAAGCATCCAACATGATGCACATACATACATAAATGATCCACCTGATCATATCCAGCATCCAACATGATGCATACATAGATAAATGATCCAACTGATCATATCCAGCATCCAACATGATGCGTACATACATACATAAAAATGATCCAACTGATCATATCCAGCATCCAACATGATGCGTACATACATACATAAAAATGATCCAACTGATCATATCCAGCAGAAATCAGAACATCATCCTGATGCCCATTATCCAGCGCTTACATCCACAGCCATGTGAAGGATCCTCCTTCCAACATGCTTGGAATGGCTTCAGCAAATGTGTCCATCACTTCTTCCTCGAAGTGTCCTCGATCTGAAGAACGTCAAGCCTCTCTCTGAAGTACTCGAACTTCACCCTGGCTAGTGGCTTTGTCAGCACATCTGCAATCTGCTCGTCCGTCGCAACATATAGGAGCTTCACAGCTCCTCTCTGCACCATATCCCTGATATAGTGGTATTTGATCTCTATGTGTTTCGACCTGTCATGAAACACTGGGTTCTCGGACAACTTCACACAACTCTGGTTATCACAGAAGATACCAGTAGCCTCCAACGGGAGATCAAATAACTCAGACAGTAGCTTCCGTAGCCATACTGCCTCACAACTAGCTGAACAGGCTGCAACATACTCTGCCTCAGCTGTACTCAGTGCTACGCAGGACTGCTTCCTGCTAAACCAAGAGATCACACCTGATCCCATACTGAAGCAACACCCAGATGTGCTCTTCCTATCTGCAGCACTGCCAACCCAATCTGAATCAACATAACCCTGCAGGTTAAACTTTTGATTCGCCTCATATCTGAGCCCATAATCCACTGTACCCTTCAGGTACCTCAGAACATGCTTTACAGCAACCAGGTGAACACTCCTTGGATCCGTCAGGAACTGGCTCAATGTGTTCACAGCAAAGCAAATATCTGGTCTCGTGTTCGTCAGGTACATCAAGGACCCAATCATCTGACGATACATAGAAACATCAACTGGCTCAGATGAAGCATCACAAAGAAGCTTCAGATTCGATGCCATAGGTGTGGCCATGGCCTTGCAATCCATCATCCCGAATCTCTTCAGGATATCTACTATGTACTTCCCTTGACCAAGGAATATCCCACCTGCATTCTGCCACACCTCCATACCTAGGAAATAGTGCATCATTCCCAAATCCTTCATCTCGAACTCGGTAGTAAGCTTCCGCTGCGTGTCGGCAATCAATCTATCTTCACCATACCAAGTTCTGCACATATATGATTTCCTATCATGTGTCTCAGAACCAAGTGGCTGCTTCTTCTTCAACTACACCATTCAAGAAAGTTGTCTTGAATCCATCTGGTGTATCTTCTATTTCATCACTTTTATATTTCTCTATGCTGCCATCTGCAACATGCTTGATCTGAAAGTTCTATTTGGAAGTCACAACAGAATTCCCTTTAGCTCTTGGGATCGCATCCCAAACATCATTCTTCATGATCGACGGATCATGGCATTCCATTTCTTCATCCCAGATCCTGGGAACTTCAATATCTTCAATAGATATCTTTGTTGCTGGAACAAATGTTGTAGTCCTTTTGTAGGTGAAGATATACGGTCTTTCCTACAAAACAGGTTAAATTGCATGATTAGAAACATCTCATAATTTTCAAAACAAATTCTTACACATGAAGAAATATGTCATACAGTCATGCAATTATCTTAGCCAATGCTTCAATACAACATTTATCCATATCCCGTAACTTTCTAGATGCCTTCCAATCTCTACCAGAACATTGTTAAGAGTGTGCACAACTCCCAACATGTCAGCAAAGAGGTTTCATTCTAGATAAGTAGCAATGGAATGTTGTACAGTGCCATAGGCCACTTACCCAACACATGCATATTAGTAGTATACTATTCATTAATTCAATCATTCTAATATGCACAATACATATCCTAAGTCTAGGAACATGAGCATATACATCATTGAACAATTTTATTTAAGCAAACAAATATGCAAGAAAATTAAAATACTTATCTTTGTTTGTTTGTTGGGTGGACTCCCTCTGAGTCTTTTCTTCCTTGCAGGAGCTGCTGGAGTCCTTCTACACCTTCTTGTTGTGGAATGTAGAGAGATGGACAACTCCCTCTGAATATCTGCACCCTTGCAGAAACCACTGGAGTGTGCTCCCTCTTGATCTTTGCTTCCTGGATTACCTGTTCTTGAACTCATATTCATCCTTGGTCCCTATGCATGCTTATTAGTATCATGATTGTGTTATCCTTGTGATCTCATACAAAATCATACATTCATTAAAACACAATAATCTCAAGTATGTATAGTCATGATCATTTCAAACAGAAATAATAAGCATTAGCATTCAAGGTTTATATATAGGACTCTTATGGTTAGTCATATCATAAGAAACATAACATGTCTAAACCTGTAATTACTCAAACCTATGACTCTTCTGGTTAGTCATATTATTAATTAAGGTAAGACACATAATATGCATATGCCCATGATTATTCAAACTTATGACCTTATGAACAATCATCATCAATCATGCCATGCATACTTATATGATAGATCCTATGATATAAGAAACACATACTTGGTCACCATATTTGCTAGTTATGTCTAGCAATGTGTTCTTGTTCTCTTCAATGAACTGCATAACTCATTAGTTAACTTTTGCAAAAACAAATTATACATACCTCTATGTGATCCATAACTATGGATGAATCTTTGTATTTATGTCACCATGGCATGTTCAGGTTGTCCCTTCAAATTGTACAAACCTCCTTCTTGCTTTCCAATCACTACTGCATCATCTATGGTCTTTCCCTTTGGCCACATTAGGACTTGGCCATCCACAAATGAAACCCTCATACCTTTTGCATCTAATGCAGAGATGGAGAGTAAGTTCTTCTTGAGCCCAGGTACATAAAGTACTTCTTTCATCTTCAATGATTTTTCAGAATCTAGGTTGTAGGAGGCTTCACCACTTCCTTTGATTGGGTATTGATAATCATCCCCAAGTTTCACCTTATGGGGTGATTCATGTTCAGATAGGTTCACAAAGGATTCTTTAAACCCAGTCATGTGTTTGGAAGCCCCACTATCAATCAACCAATCATTACATCCATGGGAGATGGTACCTGTAAGAGCAGAAATTAGAACATATTCTTCTTCACTTGATGAGTCATCATCACTACTACTTTCTGCCCTAGCCTTCTTCTTTGGAGGTTCATCATCTTCGGCAGCATGAGCATGAAACCTTCTTTTGCTGCCCTTTTTCTTTTTACTAGAGTTGTTGTTATTATCCCTTTTGTTCTTGGGATAATCTGAAGCAAAGTGACCCTTCTCATTGCATGTGAAGCATCTTAGGTCCTTCTTACTCTTTTGATGGAATCTTTTGTGGTGAGAGTGATCCTTCTTGGTTTTGCTTCTTTTGGTGTGAGCTGCAAGAGCTTGATCTTCTCCTCCCATCTTTTCCTCACGAGCTATAAGTCTAGCTTCTTCTTGAGAGCATTCTTCCCTCAATCTGTTGAAGGAGATCAATTTCTTCCTTGCACAAATTCCTTGAATAAAGGAATCCCATGACCTGGGTAGGCCATTTAGAGTGGTCATCACCACTTCTCCATTCTCCACCATTTCATCTACTGCTTCTAATTGTTCCTTGATCTGGGAGACCCTTGAAAAGTAAGATTGAATGGTTTCTCCATTCTGAAACTTCACTGCTTTCAATTGGTTCCGCAGGGTCATCTTCCGATTTATGTTCTTTCCTTCAAATAGCTTGGTCAAAGATTCAAACATCTCTTTGGGTGTCTTAAGAGAAGACACATGAGGTATGAGATGGTCTTTGATAGAATCAGCAATGATTCTCTTTGCCTTGACCAAGTTCTTCTTGTGCAATGCCTTGGCTTCTTCATCCTCTGGGATAGGGATGTCTTCTTTCACATATGAGTCCAACTCATTCTCTTCCAGGATTAACCCAATCCTATACTTCCAGGCTCGGAAGTTATCAGCCCCTTCAAGCTTATCCTCAAGCTCGGTGTGGAGAGACATCTTTTAAGAGTACTTCAAATGGAAATAGAAAGAATTTAGGACTTACCACTTGAAGTGCTGAAAACTGGATCTGGTCCCGGATTAGGGTTTGTCAGAGAAACCCTAAAAATTCAAAATGTGAATTTTAAAATTCCAAAAGGATAGAAATATGCGCCTTGGATAGTTGATCAGCCTAGTACATTCAGAAATTGAGATCAACAAAGTCTTGTCCTTCAAAATTGCCTTTTTGTCCTCCCGGGTTCACTAGGGAGAGCCCTGAATTAGGGTTTGAGTTTCCCGGAGATCTACCCAGCCAAAAATCTCGATCCAAAGCTCAAACCTTCGATTTTTGCAAGGAGCTTCCAGCTGTGCCTTCAGTTTCCAGAAATTCCTATTTGTGTGGAAACCCTAATTTTTAGGGCCAAATCTGAAAATGCTCGGAACTGAATTCTGATTGGACAGATAGATGCGCCTTGATGAGTAGATCCAATCTACTATACTAAATTTCAAAAATCTGTGGAGAGAAACCCAATAAACAAGGAATACAAGCTTCCGTCACTGCAAAATGTCTTCTTCTCAGTTAAGCTCTGATACCATGTTAAATTTTTAGTATTAAATCACAATACTATAGGATCTTTGCTGAGAGAATAACATCTACAGTATATCAATGCATGACAATCATAATATGACAAGCATCACAAGCATCACAAGAATCAAAAGCATAGAGACAAGAGACACAGAGTTTCCGTGGGGAAAACCCTAAGGTGAAAAACCCCACAACTTCCTCAGAGATAGAGAGAGCAATGGCTCAACCAAAATACAACCAAATAACACTGAGATAGTCTCCTAGCAGATGATCCTCCTCCTCCTCACTAGTGCGCCACTTTTCAGAGAGAGAGATAGTTACTTTTCCGAGTGAGTAAAATAGAGATCTCCTATCTCTATTTATACTCACCTTTTTGCCCAGTGACCTACTGGGGCCGACTTGTCTACTTGAGTACATCCACATTATATTATATATTAATTAGGGCCGACCCAATAAGGTGGTCTAATAACCCATCGGCAAGTACACACACTTGCGACACTTGTCAATCCACATGACGACACTTCCTTATAGAGGAATAACACATCTCTTATAAGGGTACAATAAATATATATATAATATACTGATGAAATACATTCCGAAGTTACATATACATCAACATCTCCTGTCCCTAATTGTGCCTGCTTCCCGCACCTTGGAACATATTTTTCTACCAAGTACTCAACATGGATGCAAGAGAGGAATTTGGCTGCCATCTAGACATGAATTGTGTGTTAACTTGATGACTAGTCTACAAAGTTACCAGATTTAGACTTGGAGAATGACTCAGCAAGGTTGAAGGGTAAGAGTTGACTTGAACTGGAAAAAAAAATTTGCATATATTTTCAATTTTTCATTAATATAAAAGTTTTATATTTTTATGATGCAAGTTTTTAATAACAACTCGTTTCAAAGTACTTAGATGATAGTATACTACATAGTACAAAGTGCCCTAGATTTTGGATAGGCGACAAGTGTGAGATCAGACCATAAAAGCAAGCAAAATGAATGTTTCTTTATGTTTTCAGTGTCTTTTATAGACAAACAACAAAGACTGATTTGTGAGACTTGTGTGTCAAATTCACCAAGTCAATTTGATCCGCAAACTCAGGTCAATATGATTTGTGTTTGACATGCATCAGAATCGCAACTATGTCTCAGGGGCAACTTAGATTCGGAAGAGCAAACTTGATTCAATATCCTCAAAGAAAGTCGGGGAGGCTATCTAGCCCTTCCAAATGTAAAAAATCCGAGGAGTGATTTAATAATCTGGAAAAGGAGGCTATCAAGCTCTTTAAAATATTCTAACCAATAATATGCTTAAGAGTCCTACCATAAACATATATTGGTAAACACCAGGAAATGAATATTATATATTAAATAATAGAACCAATAAGATTTTAAAGATCGACCCTACGGTGTGATGGCTCTATGGTTATAGAGGCTGCCCCACGTTTTATTTTTGAGACTGCCCCACGTTATATTTTTGAGAGAATGGTGATGTCAATTATGTCCTGGTAGGAAACCGACACTGTCGCTATTCAGGCAGCAGCCAACCGACACTCACAAATTTTCTTTGGTCCTTGAAATAAGCTCATAATTTGTCCTTCAAAAACTGCACATACCCCACGTAAAACCTACATGCAAACGAAGAGATCTAATTCCTCTACTTTTTCACTTTATTCGAGTCCAGATCATTTATATTCATCATTACACTAGCGTGAGAATTCAATATATGTACGCATGAATTTGGGTAGCTTTATATACTTGGTAGCATTGGGGAACAATCTTCTAATCATAGTTCTTCCATGGGAGGATAGTGACTTGGAACCTCTCAAAACATGCCCAACAGATAAGATAGGTCCACACACCTCTAAGCCATAATGTGAAGTGTGTTCAATAGTGTCAAAGTGATGCATCATGGACAGTCTTCTCAAAGCATATATAGAGACACTGATGACCAAGTACTGCAAAGTATGTATATGGCTTATATAACCATGAATGGTATGCTGGTTTGAAAATAAAAGTGGATACTGTAAATTGGACGTAGGTCGATTACTGATCCAAATAGTTGTTTCATAGAGCTTCATAATAGCAGTGATAAGATTCTTGAAAACACCATTGTTGCAAAGCCTCTCAAACAATAAATGCCTAGGGACAGATTCAAAAGCCTTCTTGAAGTTTCCAAGGCAACAATAAGAAAAGATAAGATAATTTTATCAAGGCAATAATAAGATATGATAAGATAATTTTATCAATGTCCAACAAATGACCACAAATAAACCTTTGAAGACTGATTCCTAGCCTCCTCAATGATAGCACAAAGAATGAAAATGTGATTAATAGTTTGATAGCCTTGAATCATGTTTTTCCCTTAGCTCTGAAATGCTCCTATTCTAAAAACTCTGAAAAGAACATCTAGAGATTTGTAGCATAAATTTTGGAGAAGGTGTGCCTGATCATAATCATGTTGAATTTATTTGGGTTTAAACTATCCCTAGAGTTATAAATAGGGTGAACATGGAATAAGTTGAGATTATAAACCATGGAAGTGGAAAACAACAAAGAATATCATTAAAGAGATTAGCAATAGGAACATTGAGAGGGCATAGACTGTGCTTAAGAATTCATCTACAATACCTCACTATCAGTGTGTGCTCAGCACTATGTTTCTGGACAAGTCTCTTGATTCAATTGGGTGTAAAGATAATACAAGTAGTGGGAGATGAGACCAGAGTCGAGGAATTGTTAGGAACATCATAAAGAGGTGGTGTAAGATCTAAAGCGAGGTGGTATGAAATCTAATGGGAGGTTTGATTGTGTGATTGTGTAACAAAGAGGAGAGGTGAACAAATTCTCGAGAAATTCAAAAATGTTTATAACATACAAGCCCTTAAGTTGAGTGCTTGGGTCAATATGGGAGCCTATTACAACTTGCAAACTAACAAAAATATAAAGGGATCCCAAGGAACAACCAAGGATTGAATTTGAGTATTAAATCCCTAGGTTAGTCACCATTCTGCATATGTGTTTTATGTACATGTGTGTACTAAAACCAATCTCAATTCATTGTTAAAATTGAGTTAATAAATGATATGTGGTAAATAAACCTACACTATATCTATATATCTTATCCCTATATATGCATTCGAATAAATAAATCATTCAAAGTAAAAGGAAAAATAAAATAAATCTTTATTAAACCAATGGAAAAGGCAATATATAACTAAATATTGCTTATAAGAAGCTTGTAGCAGTGGTCTCTAGTCATTCAAGGATCTCTTAAACTTGAATGAAAATAGGTAGAACTTCCCCTTATGAAAGAAACATTTTGGAGGGGGGTTTGGGTTGCTTGGTGGTGAGGCAAGGCAAGATTTATGAGTTGAATATTGATGATTCTTCACTCTTTGAAAAATATCAAAAGCATAACCTTAGCACAAAAATCTTTATCAAATGCATGGGGAGGTATGTATTTATAGGCCACCATTGAGATTAGAAGAAACTAGCTATAGAGTGAATGCCCAAGGCTATGGTATGGGAATCCATGTGACTAATTAGACACCATTGAGGACTGAGAACCCTTTCATTGAGGATTTAACGTTCATCATTCACCAATTGAGTCCTTGATTCATGGAAAAGGATTAATGGTCCAAATAAGGGTCGAACACAAGTATCAAAAGAGGTATAATGGCTTGATCACACTAATATTGAAGGATAAGCCATGTGATATTTTTGGCAGTCAATTTGGAGTTTAACTAGGGTCTATGACATGTAATTGGGCTATGCAACATGCATTTAAATGCATTAGAAAAGGTTTCTAGTTAAAATCACTTAGGTTTTGCAAGTGAATGAAATTGATGTGATAACCCAACTAGTACATGAGCACCTAATTGCCAAAATCCAATTAAAATTCACAAGTTTCAAATTCACTGAATCAGAAACAATAAAAAACAAAGTTTAAAAAGAGATAATGAATGAACTAATGCTCACAAATTCAGGTCTCTAAAAATTGACAAATAATGAAATCGGCATACCTAGCTCTTCAGCGATTATGAGATTCTCCATTATCATTTCCTGTGTCTGTGCCTTGGGAGGTAATGGCAAAGGATCCATTGAAGGAGGATTTTGAAATGGTTGAGGCATTAGAGCTCTATCCTCATTAAAAGACTCTAAAAGCAGCATAGCCTGTTAATGCAATCATGAATATCAATATGTTAATAACATCATGAAGCAAACTCAAGGTTTTTTTTTGTCTTGCTTGCATAAAATACCTGAAAATTCCAAAAAAAACTGCATTGATAATTTATTGACATATATATGCTAAGAGAAATGAATGAGTAAACAAATCAAACACCCAGAGTAGTGATACCTGTTTATCATTTCGTTTTCCTGCCAAGCCTTGATTAGCGGAATTACCCCGATAACTTATAACAGGAGAGCGTACTTACCAGCTTCCGATCGGTGAGACCTTGGATCTCTAGTTGACCTATCCTCCCAAAGGCCATCCTTTATTTGTCCAAGCATAAAGGTGGTACCCTGTATATATAGATAATACTGCTCCAAAACACACACAATCCGCTACTCCAATGCAGTGGAGCCATATATTGAGTGAAGTCATAAAATGGTGGCACATTGTAGTAAAATTTGGTCCTATGGATTAGATATATAAGGAACCTATAATGTTGCAAGATCGCACAACTACTCAATGTGCAATTAGATTAAAATATAATAATATAGGTTGAAACACTACAAAGAGGGATAATAGAAGAAGGTACTTAAATATTCTTAATTGAGAGCTTAAGGTTATTCTTGCTTGGCATGTGCCCATTATTGGACTGAGGGGTATTAATATTCCTAATTTCAGGTGGTTTTAGTGGTTGCTAAAGTGATTACTTTAATGGTATGTTAAGAAAATTCATGGTGTGTGTTCTTGATGGTTTATGGTTAACATTTAATGGTCACATGTAATAATCAGAATTTTAAGAGAAGCATCATCTTCTCCAAACACTTAAGTAACAGTCCACACATGAACAATTTGAATTTTCTTGTGATGGCCATGGAAGGAAGGACTTAATCACCTGCCCTGTAACTCAGAGTTTGCTTCCCTAAGATGGGAGGGAACTGTGTCCAATAGGTGCACAAACTTCCTCAAAACAACAATCAGGTGGATCAGCCTCTTCTTAATCTACAAGCTGGAGAAATATAGAAGACATGGACTCAAACTATGACTCAAAACATTCAGCTAGGCTGCCACTTCCTCCCTCTCCCCCCAAACACAAATCTGCAGTGTTGTTATGATACCCTGGTGGCATAATTCCATGGGCAGACCTTATATCACCACTAAAATTCACTCCAGGCTCATAAAATCGCTGATTCATGGATGCATATTCTTACAGAAAACCCAAAATTCTACCCAGAATGCCACTTTATTCTGCATATTCTTCACAAGTTGATATTTACCTGAAGCAGGCCCAAACAACTTACAGTAAATAAAGAAAGACTATCGCAGAAAAGAATTTACTAAGACATCTAGATTTAGACTTGCATTTTTTGATTTGATGTATTACAAAATTGAACTAGTTGTGGATGATAAGTGACTACCTAAAGTTACAGCAATGTAATGGAAGGATCGAGCAATACAGAGGCAAGCTTAGCAATAAAGAAATTTAATGATAGGATTTTCCGACTGTTCCAGTTACATAAGACCAAGTCGGAGGATCTCTCATCTTCAGATGCCCTATCTATTATGAGATCAGAGAGAAGTTTTACCACATTTATCGGGATTCAGGTGGCTCCATGTTAACACACAAATTTGTCCTAGGCCTATTCTTGGATAAGATATGAAACATTGGTAGGGTTTGCAGAAGAGATGCAACAGGGGGGATTGCTGTCAAGGCTGTAAGCTACATGAAATGATAATGAGACCTGCATGAAATGATAATGAGACAAGTATATTCAAAGGAAGCAAGACCTAGGCAGTAAATTTCAGAATTGAAGACAGAGGTACAAACTGTTTTGAAGGATAAGAACAGTCTTATTGAAAAGATATCAAGGAAATAGACTTCGAGAAGGCTCAATTGAGTCTTAGGCACAGCTACAACAGAGCCAAAGTGAAGTTCAATGTTAAAGATATCAACACCTTCTGATGAGAGTAAGGGAATGGTATTCATGGCATTTTCCTGAGCTGTTTAAGATTTTTAATACATATCTCCCATTGATTTAATAAACATTGAAGCAGTTTGTGGAGGGTTATAGAACTTTTTGAGTATTGGAAGCAGCTCCATTCTTATCTCGTGTCAAGATTCAAGAACGCATGATAGCGCTCCAAAACTTGCAACTTTGATTGGTGAAATGGTAGTTGATTGATTGATCTCAGATACCAGGAGCCTTACAAACCTTGCAGAGTGTCCAACATCAATTCTTCAGATTCTGGGTGCTGAGAAGGGCCTTTTCAAGGCTCTTAATACACATGCAATCACACCAAAGTATGGTCTTATGTTTCAATCATATTTTATTGGGAGAGCTTCTTCTCAAAACATAGGGTGAATATCTCATACCTAGATAACAAATGTTCTATAGCTAACCATAGTAACTATTTCAGAGAGTAATATAAATATTTTTGGTGAAAAAATTTGAGAACAGGTTGAGGAAAGATTGGAATTTTATGGAAAGGACATTTCCCCTTAGAAGAATCTTGATGTTATGCAATAAGCTATTCAGAAAGCTGATGAGGAAAATGGTGGAACATGGAGTAGAATTTGAGAAGAAATCTGAGAAATGATAAAAGGGGGAGGTGTGTTTTTTATTTCTGAAATGTTTTAGAGAAAACTATTACAGCAGAAAACATATGATAGAGAAATTAACAGCAGTATGAATATCATGCAAATCAAAATTGTACAACAAAAATTATTAGTATAGGCAATAGCATACAAACAACAACAAAGTGAGAAGCATTCATACTTGAAAGCTTCCCTCACAGTGTGTCTTGTGTACTCCTAAATAGCGTGGGAAGCAGCACATCCTCGGGCCTATCAGCAGTGAAAATGTCACATTAAAGATCAGATTCCCATAGGAGCAAACCTGTTCACTATTGTCTAGAGCTGGCCTGTCAATCATTGAATTGGAGCCAACCTATGCATATCACTAAGACTAATGTGTACTTATGTGTAGTGCATGGCACAATTTTCTTGAGAAACACATTAATGGAGGAGCATGCATGTGCTATATGCATGGTCTTATCTTATCCACTGAATGGTTGAAACCACTATCTTTGCATGAATCGAAGGGGTTATGCTCAGTACAGCTTGAGTTTGCATGAGCTAGGGGTAAGGTAGTTTGCTATTTTTGTCAAGAGTGTTGGTTTTAAGCATTTCTTTTACCCTATTTTCAAGAGCTAGAAATGTGGAAATACAGGGAATGAGTCACACATGCAGCAAGTGAACAGTGAGTATCAGAGAAATATGGAGGAAGAAACTCATGCTGTGAGGGAGCATGCACACTTAATTTGTTCAGTATAGGGCATCATTGCTCATACTGGAGAGAACAACGACTAGTAGGGGCTATTATGGGAGATTAATTAGATCACAGTCATGGTGATATTAAACCTTGGTTAGTGGACAACATGCAATCACATATACAATGCACAATGAGGGAGTTACATTTTGTTCCTATTCTGTTCCAGTGCATGCATAGTAATTCCGGGGTTAAGGTGTAGTTTTCAAGGATGTATGGTTCTATAAAACTCCAAAATTTTATTGTAATGAGGTTGGATTACCAGAGATTGGAACTTTTTTTTTGTAATTCCAGCTGGTTTGAAGGTTGAATAAATATGGAATAATCGATCCACATGTGTTTCCTTTGTTTCCTATGTGATTAAGACTCTTAATAATTCAAGTTTGATGGAAAAAGTAATTTGACCTATCAATTTTGGTATCAATAAATCTATTGCATCTAATAAGCCTCAAAATATATGCTTGCTTACAAATGTTACCAACAGACATCCTACAACAACCCACAAATACGTTAGAAACAAACATAAATAGATCATGGATTTCATACCAATCATTTATCTGACTTCTTTTGTGGTTTTGCATCTGCAATGTCCGTGGTTTCATTTTTTTGGTCAAGTTGTGCTCCTGCTGCTGCAGTCATTTTGTCTCCCCCATCATCAAAGTCAAACAAAAAGCCATCCAAGGTCCCTGCAAAACATTAGAAATCAGAACTGTTTCAAGTGTTGGGCACATAAAAATGGTAGCAGTTCCTACTGTCTCCAAATAAAATTGACTCTCCAGATGTTATATAAATCATTTCAATACCATTTACAGGAAATTTCGGTGTCAAATTACAGGAAGAAGGAAAATTATTTACAAGAAGCATGAGTATTCATTGCAAAAGGACAAGGTGAAGGGCCAAAATCATAACCCCATCAGTCTTAATAATTCAAGTTTGATGGAAAAAGTAATTTGACCTATCGCTTTTGGTATCAATAAATCTATTGCATCTAATAAGCCTTAAAATATATGCTTGCTTACGAATGTTACCAACATACATCCTACAACAACCCACAAATACGTTAGAAACAAACATAAACAGATCATGGATTTCATACCAATCCTTTATCTGACCTCTTTTGTGGTTTTGTATTGCAATGTCCATGGTTTCATTTTTTTGGTCAAGTTGTGCTCCTGGTTTCATTTTTTTTATCAAAACATAGGGCCTTTTAAAGATGCTTGAAAACACACACAACAAAAGATGTCCATTTAAAAGAGGATTTGTTGGAAAGTTGATAGATAGGGAAGGAAATGTAGGAGAAGTTCTATAGGAAGGTACAATAATAGTTCAGAATTCCCAAGAAGCTTTGCATCCCTATGGATAAGAAGGGCATAGGAAGACTATCGATTCCTTAATAATCGGTGTACACAACAATTCCATACAACTCTTGAAGACACCATACCATATTGAACTAAAGAGCCTGCATTCCATAATGAAGAGAAGAACTTGAGGCTGAGAATAAGAAGAACTATGAGATAAGACTCAAATACTTGATGTCTTAGTAGTATGGGGTCTATGCATAGCACTTGAACCCACCTTCTATTTGAGAGAAGTAATCGATATTCCAATCAACTATTCGTAAAAAAAACAGTTTCATTTCTCATAAGATTCTACCGGCCCTAGTGTGTCTACTACTCAAGTTGACTGCTACACAGTCATGCATAGGACAGCTTGGGTTGTTGCAGTTAGGTTTAGGTTATGATTGTCATTGTGATTGTCCTTTTCACTTTCCATTGCATGGAATGGAAAGGTATATAAGGGAACTTGTTGCCACACAAAGAAGATTTAGACCTTTGGAATCATCTACTAGCCCTTTTGAGCCTATTATTTTTGGCCGTATGCTTCATATTTGGATGTGGTTGGAAGCCTTGGTTCACCAGTTATGGATGCTGCTATTCTTCTTGGGGCCATGGCTGGTCATGACAAGTTAGATGCAACTAGCAGTAAAACTATAAGTCTTTTCATTTTACTGTACTTGCTCTTAAATGTAATATGCTTTTATAAATGTGGTTTTTGCAATTAAAAATAGCCTGATACAGCTAGTCTTTTATGTGGATACTCCATCCCCATGTAGAAAAAAATTAACCTGCATGCATCAGTCAGTTCTTCTAGTTCAATGGGACATACGAAATTAGTTTCGACTGTAAAAACGAACTGTTTATATCATATATGCTATATTATTTCTGCCATCCAAAATTGATATCACGTTGAGTTCAACTGCAAAGTTACTTTGATAAAGCAATCTCCAGCCAACCCAATTCATTGCTTAGTCTTGATTTGTGTCCCTTCTAGGGATACTATAGTATATATAACACATATATTCTTGGCTTGTAGGGGGTGTTATTTTTATATTTAAAATTATGGAACAAGATTGTATCATATGAGAGAAAAGGCAGATAAATATATTGTACCTCAAGACAATGATAATTTATTTTTCATTTTTCATTTTATTCTGTTTCATTTAGTGAATACTTGCACAAGGAAATTGAAGTGAACGATCATGGTTTCTTCTTTATGTTCTAAAGCTTCTCTTGTAAAGAGCGGTGTTTGTCTTGTTGTGGTGGGCATAGACACTCATATAGTAACCTGTTTACAAACACCAACCCAAGCCAGAAGCACAAAGAAAGATTCTCTCCCAGAGATGTGAAGATGTTAGGGAAAGCTCTAGGAAAATAAAAATTTATATCTTAAAACACCATTCAATTCCATATAAAAGTTCTAATTAAAGGCTCAATTTGCAGAATCACAATTCATAATATGCCGACTATGAAAATTCATAATTTGCATTATGCCATGCTAGATACCAAATATGAATCTCTTAGGTAGAAATCCAAAACTTCCACTAACAGAACCAAAGATGAATTACGAGACTCAGTGTTAAAAGAGCAAATACTCCTCCAAATGGTTTTAAGTTTTAACAACCCTTGACCTAGATTTTCCCATTCTCATATGAAGATTAACCCTTCTAGGGGTTTTGTTTGGCTTTTTGGCTTGATTTAAGAAGTTCCTTAGTTCATTTAGCTTTGGCATTATTTTCACAGCTTGAGGAGTTCACAATAATACAATAGACAAATACATTTAGAATATCTTCCCCAGTTACATTTCTTTAACATAATTAACCTAGAAATTTAAGGTTACCCTGGAATCAGAGAGAAGTGTAGTTTAGAATTGACATGTGAGTATCACTACCATTTTCAGTAAAGTCAAAGTTTGCCTAACTATTGCTTAGGTTAAGTATTGTCAATTTTTTTAAGAAAATAATGTTTATCGGCTACCTCACTCTTTTTTCTCTCTGGTTCTATATTATATTATATCATGTTTAACCATTAAAACAAGAATTACATTCCAGGCAATAAACAGAGATATCATCCGTATTTATATGATAGTCATTAAACTCAAAATATACAATCTTATTTTTTTCAAAGTCTGACCTGTAGGTGGTTGTGAGCTTGCGGCACCTTCTCTCCAATGTTCAGTCCCTTCTAATGATTCGATTTATCTTGATATGGTAGTTGACAGGTTATAGGAAGAAGGGAATGCACCCATCTCTCTTTCTCATCTCACTTTGCAATCACGAAGAATAGTAAAATCTCAGCAGTTTGTTGGCAGCTTCCTTTGGTACAGTGAAGTGCGCCCTTTGAAACCCCCAAATCTCAATGTGAAGGTACAAATATCCTCCAACATGGACCTCAAATTGGTTAACATAGATGGTATGATGTTCCCTCTTGAAGTTCTCAGTCTAGAATGTCCTCTTGAACAGTGAATGCTCCCTTTCTCATAGGTGTGCAATAGGAAAAAAGTGTAAATCGACCACAAGAGCCCTATCAACTATTAAATCGTCCTCTTCTTGGTTGTACACAGCAATAGTTTGTAAATGAAGAAGAATAAAACTCTGTTCAATTTGAAAACCAGTGCGCCCTCCTTGGATAATGACACCCTTTCTCCCACCAGCTGAGAAACTCTCTTAAACTTCACAAAATATTCACATTCACTGGTCATTCTTCAATGGCATGAAGCAAAATGGCAATATCTGAGTGATCTTGCCTCTGTTCTTGCACCGACAATGAACGCCCTTCACCTTGCCTCTGTTCTTGCACCGACAATTCACCTTGCCTCTGTTCTTGCACCGACAATGAATGCCCTTCACCTTCCCTCTGTTCTTGCACCAACAATGAACGCCCTTCACCAAATGAAAGAAAAAAAAAATAGGGGTTTTAGGTGATGTTTGGGCGCATGCTTAATTTCTTTGGCAAGGTATATGAAATGTTTGGAAAATCGAGTGGGTCTTACATAATAAAAAATTATGTTAGAAAAATCGAGTGGATATTTCATAATAAAAATTTGTGGGGTGTCTCCATTAAAAGTTAACTAGTGATGGTTGAGTGGAAAAAAAATAATTCAAAGTATTATTCATCACAATAAACACATGTTACTATCACCTCCAACATTGTTGACTCCAAAATGTGACAAAGAAAATTATTGACTTCAAAATGTGACAAAGCAATTGGATGTTTTACATGGTTAGAAGAACTGAAAATATTAAGAAGCATTAATCCATGAGGAATAGACTAACAAATTTATTAAGATTTTATTTTCCTATCACTTTACACATTGGACATTGGACATAATGATGCATTATATCTTTATCAAATAATAATGTTTCTATATAAGGTTTTTTTTCACGTCCTAGATAAAATCTATCGATATCTTATCCCTAATAGATTTAGAACTCAGGGTTGTAAAACCTATACCACAATTTTTTATAACTATAACATTAACCATGGCTTGCGAATTACTAAAGATACAACAATAATAATTTTCCTATATATTTATCATCTTGTTCATGGAAAATTTTCAACCATATTATGTTCTATAGGCTATGTTGAAATCTAACTATAATACAGGAAGCAAAATGGCCATTTAGAACCACAGTTAGTATGTTGACATGTTGGTGGTTGAGAGGGAAAATGATTTTAAGGCATATCATAATTTTACGTGGTTTCAATAATATAAATATTGTATAGAAAGACGAAGGAATGCCAATTTAAACTTGTGACTACTTTCACTTTTTTAGGTCCTTGGTTTTGTGGGGAATAAATGACCGACGAACAAAAAAAACCCAAATTTTCAAATATCTCCCTCCAACAATATACATAAACCTCATACCAATACCATCATGTAAGATGTCCAAATTCCGTTATTTATTCATTCTATCATCACTTTATTCAGTTATAGTCTTCCTTACATTGTAGTTACTAAGATTAAACATTACTTCATCACAAATTTGAGATCTTCCAAAAAATATTCAACCACCAAAACTTGAAATGTAAACCATTGATTTTTGTTTCTAGAACAATCATTCCCTATGTAGGGCTTATGTGGTGCAATGGGGCCCTGTGTATAGATAGATGATCCCTAAAGGAAGATATTATGGCCCAATTCCATAGCATTTAGCCTAAAGTCATTGTCCTAAATTTTGTCCCAATTAGCGTATAGATTATTGTCCTCAATAGCACCTAGTATAACGTCCAATTTAGCTTCTAGATTAGCATCTACTTTTGCATGAAGTTGCACTTAAAGTGCTTGCAAAATGTAATTCATTTGGGATTCCTTTTGTGGCGTCAAGTGCGCCATTTTAGCATCCATCCAATAAAATACAATGAATCTAGTTGACCCTAATGACATCTGATTGACCATAATGGCACCTAAATGACCCTAATGGAATATGATTGTCCTTAAAAGTATTTGAGTGACCCTAATGGAACTTGAGTGACCCAATGTTGATGTATATGTAACTTCGGAATGTATTTCGCATATATGTATATTGTATTCCTATAGAGATGGTTTTATTCCTCTATAAGGAAGTGTCGTCACTTATATTGTAAGTGTCATAACTTATACTTGATGGGTTATTAGACCACCTTATTTGGGGTCGGCCCTGTATAAGTCATGTGGGTCAAAGGGTTATTAGACCACTCTATTGGGGGTCGGCCATGTGGGTCAAAGGGTTATTAGACCACCCTATTGGGGGTCGTCCCACTCAGCATTATGTTATGTGGTAAAGTTCGAGCCTACATGAGTTAGGTAAAAAGGCAAGTCAAGTCAAGTATAAATAGAGTGCGGGAGGCACTCTATTTGCTCACACTCACTTCTCACACATGCACTCAAGGAGGAGTGGCGCACTTATGGAGGAGGAGGATCTGCTGCTAGGTTATGGCTATCTCTCTTGGTTGGTTGTATCATTGCTCTATCTATCTCTGAGGAAGTTATTGGGGTTTTTCACCTTTATGGTTTTCCCCAAGTAAATCTTTGTGTCTCTTGTGTGCTTGCATTATTGTCTCCATGATTGATATGCTGTAGATATGCTGTACATGTTGTTCTCTCAGTTAAGATCCTAGATCAGATTAAAGTAAATTCAGAAAATTTAACATGGTATCAGAGCTAGCCTGAAAGAAGGCATGATATGGCATGTATGACACTTGTTGCACTTACGATGCTAGGGCTTGATATAGCAAAAACCAGTCATCGTAGCACTTTCGCTATAAATCCGTTTTGGCGAAGTTTTCGGATCTGAAATTGTTACAGGCCGAAGCTAAGATCTCCAGGTACCTTGTGTCCAAAGGACAACCTCTAATTCATTGTACTTTGTTATTTATGATCTGTGCAATATAGGGTTTCTGCCTCTTCCAGATCTGAGTCAAAATCAGGTGACCTTGGGAAAAAGGTCATAACCTGGGCTAGGAAGCTCCAAATGAAATTTAGTGAAAAGTGACAGGTAGTACACAGATTTTACTATCTCAGAAAACTTTTTCAGAGGCCGAAGTTGAACCAGTGACACGTGGCACGCCGTACAAGTTCGCTCTACTGTTTTATCCCATAAACAGGTCACGTTGTGACACTTGGCATAACTCTCTCTCAGAGAATCCAATTGAGGTCAGACTTGTCAGGATGGAAAGATAACAGGTCAAGATATCTCAGAAAACGTTTTCAGAGGCCGAAGGTCAAACAGTGACACGTGGCACGCCGTACAAGTTCGCTCTCCTGTATTTTCCCAAAACAGGTCACGTTGCGACATTTGGCATAACTCTCTCTCAGAACATCCAATTGAGGTCAGACCTGTTAGGATGGAAAGCTAACAGGTCAGGCTATCTCAGAAAACTGTTTCAGACCCTGTAGATCAAAAATTTCGGAGTTACATTAGAAACAATCAGGTACATATTTCTGTCAAAACAGAATTATTTTTTGGTACCTTCATTCATGGCTTCCGGAATTTAGGGCTTTGGAGAAAGTTGGAATTTTTGTAATCGGAGACCACGGCTGGATGCTACTCATCAAAATAGAAATTTAGAGACCAAGATCAGAATTTTTGGTTGGGCAGAAGGCCGGGCTTGATTAGACCCTAGTTCGGGACTTTGATCAGAAAAGTGGAAAATTAGGGCTTCTGTAAAAATGGGAATTTTTGAAATCTGTGACCACGGCTGGAAGCTCCTCAGAAAAATAGAAGCTTAGAGATTTGGATCAAACATTTTGATTGGGAAGAAGAGTGGGCTTCATCAAACCCCAATTCAGGGTCACGTCCAGTGAATCCAGAAGTTTCAAAAGCAAAATTGAGGAGTGAAACTTTGCAGTTTTCAAATTCTGAATATACCAACTTGATCAGCTCATCAAGGCACATATTTCTATCCTGTCAGAAGTTTGAAATTCAAAGTTTGAATTTTTGGGGTTTCTCTGACAAACCCATATCCAGCTCAAGGTCCAGTTCTTGCAAATCAAGTGGATTGGGTTAATCCTAGAATAAAATGGATTGATCACCTGCATAAGTGAAGAAGTTCCTGTCTCAGAGGGAGATGAGGCTAAGGCCTTACATAAGAAGATTACAAGCGATCTCGACAGGTATGACTCATCAAGGTATGTCTCGATATTTGTTCATGATTAAGTTTATGGTATGTTTGTCTTCATGTTATTACGGTTAGTACAATCTTGATTTTAGACTTGTCATATCACCTTAATAAAACTATGAATGCACGATAGAAAATATTCATTGATTAAGGTGTTGACACTTATGATTGTACTAATGCATTATGGTGTTGTATGAGGTTTATGTTGTCTGCTAACATAAAAGGTACACCAAGAAAGACAAATCATGTTCTACTTCAAGAACGTATGATCATGGTGACATGAAGACAAGGATTCATCCATTGTCATGGATTACATAGAAGATCTACTTTCGAGGTATGTATAACTTGTTTCTACAATGGTTAACTTATGAGACATGCAGGTTACTAGCACAAGTCACTGAAGAGAACCAGAAGACATTATGCGGGTATGTTAGACATAAATAGCTAGCATGCTAATCCAGGTATGTTTTTCCTATATCAAGCTAGAATCCTACCTTGTGTTAGGATCTTATACTATTGTGTTGTTGATAATGATTATTCACGAAGAGTCATAGGTTTGAATAATCATGGTGGTATGCATATTATGTTTCTTACCATAATTGATGATATGACTAACCAGAAGAATCATGAAGGTATAGCTTTGAATAATCATAGGTTTTATGCATATTATATCTCTTATCTTGATTGATAACTCAACTAACCCGAAGAGTCATAGGTTTGAGTAATTACAGGTTTAGACATGTTATGTTTCTTATGATTTGACAAACCATAAGAATCCTACATAAACCTTGAAAGCTAATGCTTATTATTTCTGTTTGAAATGATCATGACTATACATGCTTTAGATTATTGTGTTTTTTGATAATATTAAGATTATTCTAATGAATTTTTTATTATGTATGAGACCTCGGGGATAACACAATGATGATACTAACAAGCATGCATACGGATCAAGAATGAGTATAAGTTCAAAGACAGGTAATCCAGGAAGCAAAGATCAAGAGGGAGCACACTCCAGTTGTTCCTGCAATAAAGCAAAGGAGCACACTTCAGTAGTTTCTGCAAGGATGCAGATATTCAGAGGGAGTTGACTATCTCTCTACACTCCACAACAGAAAGGTGTAGAAGAAGCTACTTCAGTTTAGGACTCCAGCAGCTCCTGCAAGGAAGCAAATACTTAGAGGGAGTCCACCCAACGAACAAACAAAGATAAGTATTTTAATTATCATTTCATGCATATTTGTTTGTTTATATAAAATTGTTCAATGATGTATATGCTCATGTTCCTAGACTTAGGATATGTATTGTGCATATTAGAATAGTTGCATTGATGAATAGTATACTACTAATATACATGGGTAAGTGGCCTATGGCACTGTACAACATTCCATTGCTACTTATCTAGAATGAAACCTCTTTGCTGACATGTTGGGAGTTGTGCACACTCTTAACAATGTTCTGGTAGAGATTGGAAGGCATCTAGAAAGTTACGGGATATGGATAAATGTTGTATTGAAGCATTGGCTAAGATAATTGCATGATTGTATGACATATTTCTTTATGTGTAAGAATTTGTTCTGAAAATTATGAGATGTTTCTAATCATGCAATTTAACCTGTTTTGTAGGAAAGATCGTATATCTTCACCTACAAAAGCTACAACATTTGTTCCAGCAACAAAGATATCTATTAAAGATATTGAAGATCCCAGGATCTGGGATGAAGAAATGGAATGCCATGATCCGTCGATCATGAAGAATGATGTTTGGGATGTAATCCCAAGACCTGAAGGGAAGTTTGTTATGACTTCCATATGGAACTATTAGATCAAGCATGTTGCAGATGGCAGCATAGAGAAATATAAAAGTGACGAAACAGAAGATACACCAGATGGATTCAAGACAGCTTTCTTGAATGGTTTAGTTGAAGAAGAAGTGTATGTGGAGCAGCCACTTGGTTCTGAGACACATGATAGGAAATCATATATGTGCAGAACTTGGTATGGTGAAGATAGATTGATTGTCGACACGCAGCGGAAGCTTACTACCGAGTTCGAGATGAAGAACTTGGGGATGATGCACTATTTGTTTTTTGGCATGGAGGTGTGGCAGAGTGCAGAAGGAATCTTCCTTGGTTAAGGGAAGTACACAGTAGATATCCTGAAGAGATTTGGGATGATGGATTGCAAGGCCATGGCCACACCTATGGCATCGAATCTGAAGCTTCTATGTGATGCTTCATCTGAGCCAGTTGATATCACTATGTATCGTCAGATGATTGGGTCCTTGATGTACCTGACGAACACAAGACCAGATATTTGCTTTGCTGTGAACACATTGAGCCAGTTCCTGACGGATCCGAGGAGTGTTCACCTAGTTGCTGTAAAGCATGTTCTGAGGTACCTGAAGGGTACAGTGGATTATGGGCTCAAGTATGAAGCAAACCAAAAGTTTAACCTACAGGGTTATGTTGATTCAGATTGGGCTGGCAGTGCTGCAGATAGGAAGAGCACATCTAGGTGTTGCTTCAGTATGGGATCAGGTGTGATCTCTTGGTTTAGCAGGAAGCAGTCCTGCGTAGCATTGAGTACAGCTGAGGCAGAGTATGTTGCAGCCTGCTCAGTTAGTTGTGAGGCAGTATGGCTATGGAAGCTACTGTCTGAGCTATTTGATCTCCCGTTGGAAGCTACTGGTATCTTCTGTGATAACCAGAGTTGTGTGAAGCTTTCCGAGAACCCAGTGTTTCATGACAGGTCGAAACACATAGAGATCAAATATCACTATATCAGGGATATGGTGCAGAGAGGAGCTGTGAAGCTCCTGTATGTTGCGACGGACGAGCAGATTGCAGATGTGCTGACGAAGCCACTACCTAGGGTGAAGTTTGAGTACTTCAGAGAGAGGCTTGGCGTTCTCCAGATTGAGGACACTTCGAGGAAGAAGTGATGGACACATTTGCTGAAGCCATTCCAAGCATGTTGGAAGGAGGATCCTTCACATGGTTGTGGATGTAAGCGCTGGATGATGAGCATCAGGATGATGTTTTGGTTTCTGCTTGGATATGATCAGTTGGATCATTTTTATGTATGTATGTACGCATCATGTGGATGCTGGATATGATCAGTTGGATCATTTTATGTATGTATGTACGCATCATGTGGATGATGGATATGATCAGTTGGATCATTTTATGTATGTATGTATGCATCATGTTGGATGCTTGGACCATGTATCTGTATATGTATCAGGTGGATACATTGTGTGATCAGGTGGATCATGTATGGTGATATATATCATGTATTTGTATTTGTATCAGGTGGATACATTGATGATCAGGTGGATCATGTATGATGATATGTATCGGGTAGATACTTGGTATGCATCAAGTAGATGCATTAATGATCAGGATGATCTTAGATGACGAGCTTCAGGATGTTGCTCCAGATGACATGCAGCAGGATGTTGCAGTGATGATCAGGACGATCATGAGTACATCAGGATGATGTATGTTGAGTATCAGGTTGATACTCTGTGGCCGTGGATCAGGTTGTGCAGATGAGCATGTCTGGGAGATCCTATAGGTCGGAGTTGTGTACCCGTAACAGCCTGGGATGCTCTTTCGAGACATTGCTCTGGGAGGACATGTAATTTGTGCCCTGGGAGATTTCAGGTCGGAGTTGTGTACCCATAACATCCTGAGATGCTCTTGCGAGGTTTTGTCCTATGGCATGTAATTTGGGCCCTGGGAGATTTCAGGTCGGAGTTGTGTACCCGTAACATCCTGAGATGCTCTTTCGAGGTTTTGCCATGACCACATGTAATAGCACCCTGGGAGATTTCAGGTCGGAGTTGTGTACCCGTAACATCCTGAGATGCTCTTGCGAGGTTTTGTGGTGGACCACATGTAATTTGTGCCCTGGGATATTTCAGGTCGGAGTTGTGTACCCGTAACATCCTGAGATGCTCTTTCGAGGTTTTGTGGTGGGGTCACATGTAATAGCGCCCTGGGAGATCCTACAGGTCGGAGTTGTGTACCCGTAACATCCTGGGATGCTCTTTCGAGGTTTTGTGACGCACGTAATAAGTCCTGAGGATTCCACAGTATGGCCAGTGATGACGAAGACCTGCAGGTGGTGGGCCTACATCCAGTATGAAAAAGGACTGGCTCTGTAGAACTTCCTATGACGAGTAGATTCAGAGATTGATTGAGATAGCAGCATCAGTGACGATGATGATGACTCAATGACGATTATCCAGTGACGATGATCCAAAGAAGATGACTTGTGCTAGAAGAACTGTGCTGAGAAATACCTTCCTAGTTAAGAGGGAGTGTTGATGTATATGTAACTTCGGAATGTATTTCGCATATATGTATATTGTATTCCTATAGAGATGGTTTTATTCCTCTATAAGGAAGTGTCGTCACTTATATTGTAAGTGTCATAACTTATACTTCATGGGTTATTAGACCACCTTATTTGGGGTCGGCCCTGTATAAGTCATGTGGGTCAAAGGGTTATTAGACCACTCTATTGGGGGTCGGCCATGTGGGTCAAAGGGTTATTAGACCACCCTATTGGGGGTCGGCCCACTCAGCATTATGTTATGTGGTAAAGTTCGAGCCTACATGAGTTAGGTAAAAAGGCAAGTCAAGTCAAGTATAAATAGAGTGCGGGAGGCACTTTATTTGCTCACACTCACTTCTCACACATGCACTCAAGGAGGAGTGGCGCACTTATGGAGGAGGAGGATCTGCTGCTAGGTTATGGCTATCTCTCTTGGTTGGTTGTATCATTGCTCTATCTATCTCTGAGGAAGTTATTGGGGTTTTTCACCTTTATGGTTTTCCCTAAGTAAATCTTTGTGTCTCTTGTGTGCTTGCATTATTGTCTCCATGATTGATATGCTGTAGATATGCTGTACATGTTGTTCTCTCAGTTAAGATCCTAGATCAGATTGAAGTAAATTCAGAAAATTTAACACCCAATGTGACCCAACTTGTCCATTTGGTTCTAATTTTACATTATTACTAACTTGGGCATCATTCTTGGCAATTTATTTTACCCTCAACACCAATTTGACAAACTATCATGAGTATGGACAAGTGGCTTAGGCCATTGTGATCCAATGCAAAATTTGGGGACATGACATCCTCTTCATACTGAATATCAAAGAAAACATGTAGCTTGGAAGCATTGAGTGGAATCTCATATGACTTTTCCATCCTTTCCATGATAGAACCAACCTAGCACCACACCAGCACAAAATGAGGGTTTCCCATCTGCAAAGAAAAACCCCACCCAACTAATAAATATTACAACAACAATAAAAATTGATTCCAATGTCCAAGGGACTTACCTTGCCATGGTGGTCGCAGAATTCATAGAAATCCATGGAGGCCTATGATGGGCATCTTTTCTCAACCCTCTTGTAGCATTCAGCAAATCAAATGCAAATGCCCCCCTCCTCATTACAAGAGCCCCACTATAGGAAAATTTCCTATTATTTTGTTCGCAATATCCTTCACTCTATCAGGTTTCTCTAGGTTTGCTCTCACCATGCCTCCTCTTGCTTATTGTTTGATGGGCCTCAAAGCCCGAGACATTACAGAGTTAATTTAAAAAAAAAAGTTCAAGACCTAGACATTAAGGAGATTACTCACTGAGCGCGGGATTTTGATTTTGAGTCAATTCATTTTTCTTACTCTATGTTTGAATGCATCACATTTCCATTGTCATTGTTGTTATGTTGTCTCTCCATTTTTTCTCCTTTGTCTTTGATGATAATTACGTTAAGCATACATAGTTTAATAATTTAATGCCATGAGGTTGAATGCTGGAACATGTTCAATGCCTTTTTAAAAGTGCATCCAACCTTGGTGAATACCAATATGCAATTTCAAGGATGGGATTCTATTTTGATGCCATGCTATAGCAATATATAGGGCCCGTTGTTTCACCCTTAGGCTGCCTCTCCATTGGATTACTATATGATAACATAATTGTGAAGGTTGTTGGCGGGTAAGGTAGCCAATACATGCCACAGGGGTGGCCTACAGCCTCAGGTCCTTTTATACAAAGATGCCTTCCTTGCCATGAGTATACAATTAAATCATGGAGCCAAGCCTAGGTTAATTACATTCTGGGTGATTTTTTACATCATAAAGACATTTATTGTCTGATATCTCTCTTGTCTATTGTAGTCGCTGGTCCACTATAGTTAAGTTGCAAATTTTGGATGATGGATTAGCATGGATCGAGCATCACTCCATCTTTTGGAAGGGGCTAATCCTAGGTATGAAGCCAACATAACCTTGAAAGGGGGATTTTGGGACATCACCTTGTGACCACTAGTTATTATAATGAAGCATCCCTTCTTTAAAGGCCTTTTTTATATCTAGTTGACATTGAAAAGTTGGCTTTCACCACTATTTATGCTTGTTTTGAGGTTAATATGCCTTTGGTTATGGATTAATTAATATTATTTTGTGAACGTGATTTCATTACTTTGAAGAAACCTTAGATTGATTGCTAAGTGGATAGCATTGAGGGTTTTGAATCCCATAATGAACATTACTTAATGAATATGTGGTTGTAGATGTCTAGAAGATTCCTTTAGATCCTAGGATTTAGGTCTCCTCCACTAACCATGTACAAGGCCCTAAGGCCACAAGATCCAAATGCATAGCACTATATATACCACTAGAAAATATTTCATGGTACTTTGAGGCAATGTTCATTACTTTGAATTTAGGTGCCATTAGCATCAATCAGTGTCTAGAAGTATTATCGCATGCATCATCATCATGGACATCAACATTGTCATCATCATCATCATCAATGTCATATGGTACATCAACATCATCTTCATCATCATCCTCATTGTCATCGTCATAGTCACCATCAAGTACATCATCAACAAAATCATTGTCATCATTGTCATTATGGTAAGTCATATGGAATTAGTGTTCATAATCACTCATCACCATTAGGATTCATGCCATGTAATTGTTAGGGTTGTTTAGATGTCGTTACAGTCATTTCAATGATAGTAGGGTCATTTAGATGCTGTTACAGACATTTAGGTGCCATTAGGATCAATCAGGATCTAGAATTGCTACCACATGCATAATCATTGTTGACGGCGACATCATCATCATCATCATCATACAATAAATCAACATCATCATCGTCATAGTCATCAAATACATCATTGTCATCATCAATATAATTGTGATAATAATAAGCAAGGAACCCTACTTCCTTGCAAGAATGGATGATATAGTCTTATAATTATCAAATCATATCCATAAGCTCCATCATAATTATCATAATGCATCATCATCATCATGTTGTTAGGGTCAATCAGATGCCATTACGGTCTATCAAATGTTGTTGGTGAAAATCAAATGCCATTAGAGCAATTTAGGTGACATTAAGGTAATTTAACCCACATTACGATCAATGGAGATCCAAAAGTGACATGATTACGGTAATTTAGGTGCAACTACGATAAATAAAGATCCATAAGTACTATCACATGAATCATGACCATTGGCATTGATATTGTCACCATCATAACCATCATCATCAACACCATACATGAGTACATAAACATCATCATCATCATCAATGGAATCCGATCATATATCATCATGACCATAGTCATTCATCTCAATCTCATTATGATCATCATAATCATCATCATCAACATCCTTTCCATTATGCATCATCAACATGATCATCCTCATGCTTTTACGGTGAGTCAAGTTTCATTAGGGTCACTCAAATGTTGTTAGGGACATTCAGATGTGATTTGGGCCATCTAGGGGATATTGTGGTCACTCTGATGCCATTATGGTGAATTATGTTTCCATTAGGACTAGCCAATATCAAATAATGCTATAATAACCAGCATCATCATTATTGGCATTGACATCATCATCGTCATCAACATCCTATTAAATATTGTATAAATCATCATTGCCATATTTATAATTATCGATATATGCATCAACATGTCGTTAGCCACACTATAATGTCATTATGGACCATAGGATTTCTTAGGTTTATTTACAATTAATTAGGGTCTCTCAATTTCCAAAATGGCCATTTAGGTGCTACTTCTATCAACATGCCTAGCATTATCCCCGGCACAACATTGGATTTTTCCTGGCACTTTTTTCTAGCACAATTCCTTTCGAACTTCTTGGAGCAATTCCAGGCGATATGCTTGGCTCTATACCTGGCACTATATTGGGTGTTTTTCCGGGTGCAATTCATGGTGTAATTCCTTTCAGAATTCTTGGCGCAATTCATGGTGTAATTCCTTTCAAAATTCCTGGCGCAATCACTTACTTTATACCTAGCGCTATTTTGGACATTATTTTGGAGGCTATTTTGGTCGTTAAATGGGATGTTATTATGGACGTTAATTGGGATGCTAATTGGGATGCTAATTGGGACTCTATTTGGGACGTTAATTGGGACGTTAATTGGGTTGCTAATTAGCGTCCCAATTAGCATCTACTTTCAAAAAAGGATGCAAATAACGCCATTAAAAGCGCCATCTCGTGGAAAAGCGTCCACTTTGTACAAAAAATGATGAAAAATACACTAAAAGTGATAGTGGACGCTAAAAAGGGAGCTAAAATAGACGCTAATTCTAGGATTTGTTGTAGTGATTGGCGCAGTTGTATTTGACGTATAAGTGGAGTAAGAGTGTCTTTGTTGAGAGGACTGATCCCATATCCGCGCACCACCAAGGTTACATAAACCTGCTTCTGTAATCCCCCCATAACTTCGCCTTGGGTGAGACCTTAGCCTGTTTGCAGGTTGTTACCTAAAGGGAGTGTGAAAAGGGGTTTTGTTGGGTCTATGAGTCAGTACATAGAACCCAGGTCAGCCCATAAGTAAAGAAAACCAGACCAACACTGTTGCCAATGCAGCCCATATATCCGCGGGAACATACAATTGGGGGGTTCCAAATAGATTCACTAATGTGCTAGAGTCAGGGGACATCTAGGGTCTTTGACCAATAATTGAAGGGAAAAATAACTTGTACAAATATCAACGGTGCGATGATGGATTTGAAGTCGAGTATGTGAGAAAAAACCAATCTAAGAGGAACTAAGGACTCCTCTCAAATGGCCCATAGGAACTCACCACTGATGGAGATGAGTCCAAGGTACAGGTACATTTGGGTCTATCCTTTGGAATAGATGTGTTGGTGTCAATAGAGGGAGACCTGCAACTACCAAGGAAATGATGTTTCCTTGATAGGAGTGCAAGGTGTTCAACCAAGATGTGATGGTACTGGACATGCAACAGACACACTGTGGGGGGATATGGGGAGTGATGGGACTCAAACTTCCTTTGTTCAGAATATGATAACACGGCTAACCTAGAAGTAGATGAAACTGACCTCGGGAAATGGGATCATAGCTTAAGGGACTAGGGACTGTGATTGTAATGGGGGAGACTCAAGGGGGGAAAATTGATGAGTGATAGCAAGAGACTCCAAGGGTGACACATCGCAAAATACTCGGAACAAAGGATACCATGTTGGGGATGTTGCCGTAATGGTGGGAATAGTCGTGATCTGTTGTGGCACCGAGAGACACCATTTGGGCCTTCTTCATGGTTTAAGGAGCTTAAATAATGGATAGAAGTGTGCTCAGAATGGTACTATCGTGTGGATTTGTATGAGCCCAAGACAGTTCATGCTCGTGGGTGCTTTCAATTTTCAGGAGTATGAAAGAAATAAGAAGACTCCGAAATGGTAAAAAGGTACCATCGCGTGGATTTATATGAGCCCAGGATAGTGAATGCTTGTGGTCGCTTTCAAGTTTAAAGAATCTAAAAGCAATAAGAAGACTCTGAAGGGGTTATTTTTCGTGTGTTTGTCCCCAAAGCCTGAAAAAGCATAAAAGTATGCGATGGAGAACTCTTCTAGCCAGTGTGACTAGAGTATTCCTTTTTCGTAATTAGTCTACCAGGTTCGGAAAATGGTTAAACTTATACTAGATAGACGCCCTTTCAGATATTTTAATGAGCAATAAAGGAAGCAAGATTGCTCGCGCGATCTTTTCATTCTTTAAGGAGTTAGAAAAGAGCTTAATAGAAACTCCCTGAGTGCCTTTTTCATAAAGGAGTTGCTCGGCCCAAAAAGGGATAAAAGTATACCAAAGAGATGTGAAAACCAAGCAAGGAGGAAGTGTTCAATCAAGGGACAAACATGGGAACCAAGAAAGAAGGTATGGGGGCACACTGATGGGGCCTCCTTGAAGGTAGATGAACAGTGGAAAAATAATGCAATAACTACAGTATGGAGGGAGCGAAGGGATCATGAATAGGGTGCGATAAAAAATGGTCAAAGTTGGGAAAAAATGACTACGACTTGTGTGGAACGCAAATCGAGGCGAAGAGGGGCATGGAAAAAATAACTGAAAAAGGATTAATTGAGAGCAAGAAATTATATCAAGCATCATCATGGGCATAAAATTATGAATCCGATAGTGCAAATGGTGCGAAAATTGGAGGTCATATGACCCCAGAATGGTCAAAGCAAAAATTAGGGTAAAAATGACTATAAATAGCAAATGAGCCCACCTCCACATGTCATTTTCATTGTGTGTCGGGCTTGGCCCAAGTAAGGAATTTTTTGTAAGACAGTTTTGGGAAGCTGCGAAGTCACAGCGCAGTGTAGCATCAGAAGGTAAGAACCGTGTGGCTAAGTGCTAGCTCTGCGAAGTGGTAGCACCGTGCAGTGCCAGTAGAGCACCTATTTTGGGAAAAGGTCAGGCGGAGGAAAGAGACTTGTTTTGGGTATGGAGCATCGTGAAGTTAGGTGAAAGTGACCTATCAATGAGAGTGGTGGAAAATAGTTAGAACCTAAGCCATCGGGTCGACAGCGACGGGCAGACCAGAGGGACGAAAAGCGACACACCACGATGCATTGTAACCGTTTCAGGAAAGCTACGGCTGTCAGAAGGGCATGTGGGTTGCGAGTGGTCCAGCAGAATGGCCATAAGTGTTTGGAGCAGCTGTCGAATGTGATAGGATGATTTGGAGGGTAACCGCGATAGTTTTGGGTAACCTTAGGGTTTTTGGCCCACTTGATTGTAAAGACATGACCTACGGGAACGATCTATAAAAGGGAACACTTTGTAAGGGAAAGGGTTGTTGGGTTAATATTCATTGTTGAATCTTTGAGTAATACTTGTTTGTTATTACTGAAGGCGATTTTAAAAGGCTCTGTAAGTTGCGTGCACAGAGACCTACTGAGAGAGAAGAGAGTCTGCAGCTGAGTGCGCAGACTGGAACTATTGTATCCTTCCCATAAATAATACAACAACAATTCCTATGGACATAGCTCCCATCCTGGGGGTGAACCACGTTAAATCTATGTTATGTGATTTCTTATGTGCTTGAATCTTTGTATATGCTTATGTTGAATGGTTAAGATCTTGTTTATGAGCTCATGTGTTCTTGATTTTATATGTATTCTCCATAAGGATAATGATGGGGATAATATGTTAAGTATCAACATGTGTGAATGAAGGTTAATTACATAAGTATTTCTAAGTCAGTTGATGCATAAGTCAATCGGGTAAACACTTGACCAGCAAAGTCTTTATAGTGCGATTTCCTGAGCGCAGCACTGGAAGTGCGTAGTTACATTGTTGTTTGTTATTGTGTGTAAGTTCGCAAGGGTTGCAGGCTATTATGCTGTCGAACGCGTCTTTTTATGCTAAGTAAGATCTATCGAAGTTGCATAAGTGTTGTAAGGAAGTGCATACCTTTGTGGTGCTGTCCTATTGTCGAAGAACCATTCCACATTGCACAATCCTTGGATGTGTGATAGTCTAAGTGTTAACCACGAAGAAGGTGAAATTCACGTAGTCACCAGTTCATAGCGTGAGTCCTGTAGCGCGCTGCTCATCATTCTGTTAAGAGGTCATCACTTGGTCGTGGAAACCTGATTCCGCAACCTCCCCATCAACTTCGCCTCGGGTGAGAGATCAGTCTGTTCGCAGGCTGTTGCCGAAAGGGCCGGTGAAAAGGGGGTTTTGTTGGTTCCTCAAACCACGCAGAATCTGGGTCTTTCTAGAAAACCTCTAGAACAGTATAAGCAGCCAACAAATGGTTCCGTTGTCGTGCTAAGAATTGGTGATGAGAACCCAACAAATGGTTCCATTGTTGGTCTAAGAATCGGTGATGAGAACGCAACAAATGGTTTTGATGCCGTACTTGAACTGGTGATGAGTCCCTGTACTGAAAATTGGCATCCAGACAAGAAAGAGATTCGGAGCTGGTTGGACAAGACATAAAGAGATTTTGCAAGAAAGGAGAATAGACATCCGTGTCTCTCTGACATACATTGGTTAAATAAATACCCGTGCAAGGATATTCATGAAATTTTCTGGGCAAGTTTTGGAAACGAGTTACACAAGTGGTTATCAAGACTCGCATAGTGAAAGAATTGTTTCCAAGAAGGAGCACCTACCGAGTGGAATCCAAATCTTATTCAGAGGCTCAAAGCAGTAGATAGTCAACTCTCGCGAGCAGTCAACTTTTGGATTGACAGTATACTAGAAGGGTTCGTGACAGAGTTCGTTGTGGACACCCTGAAGTCCTACAGCACGATAGAGGCAGAGTTATTCAAAGGATTCAGAGGTAAGTATCTAAATAATCTGAGTTTATATATTAAAATGCTTTAAGCTGAGAAAGGAGTTTTAAGAATGGAGTAAGATTCCTGGAAAATTTTGAATCTGTAATGGTAGATAACATATATAGTGACTCTGACAAAGATACACACAATTTGAGAAGTGTAAAAAGATATAAGGTTAATACATAAAAGAACCTGAACTCCACATAGAGACTGAGTTCCAAGTTGAGCCTGATAGCCAGATAGAACCTCCATCAGCTACCTATCAACCTATCACTCCACAGAACCCACTGGTTGTGAATACTGCGCCTCGTATTGCACAAAATCCTCCAGTT
The DNA here is from genome assembly GCA_027924585.1 of Larix kaempferi. NCBI lineage: Eukaryota > Viridiplantae > Streptophyta > Pinopsida > Pinales > Pinaceae > Larix > Larix kaempferi. The sequence goes on from BSBM01000600.1 coordinate 492,498, forward strand.
GTTAATATTCCCAATCCTCAGAGCATCAATACCAGTAAAACAGTGGGAGTGAGCACTCAGACCATTCCAATTCAGAATATTCCGCACAGTAACATCCCTAACACCACTCAGAACACTGCACAAAATATTGTACCACCAAGAAGGAGAATGACTGACGATATTAAGCTTCCGATATTTAAAGGAACGGGTCTAGAAGACCCTGAGCAACACTGGTTTCTATGTGAATCCATGTGGAGCGTCAAGCAAGTTCAGGATGATGATGTGAAGCAAGCGCAACTCATCACTACATTTAGAGATAGAGCCTTGAAATGGTTTCCCTATTAAGAGAGTTCAAGAAACCAAAGTCAGAATCCCAATGTATAACATAATTAAAGGAGATTAAGCAAAAACCTAATGAAACAGTTTGGGAATTTGACCAGAAGTTTAAAACATTGTTAGACTAGGTCAGTTTTGACATCGCACCACAACAACACCAAGAATGGTTCATAGCTGCATTGTTGCCCCATATTAGACTACCACTGATGCAACAAAAGGTTGCTTCACAGGCAGAAGCCTTGGAGATCACGATGAAATTAGAAGCTCCACCCATAGGAGAGACTATCACTAGAATAGTCCAGATCCAGAACTAACTAGACACCTTTACATTATAGTTATAGGACATGAATAAGGGAAAAGAGCAAAGAGAAGAAATATGGTGTACCAGATGTAAGGGAGAAGGACACCCGAAGGAACGTTGTCCTTTGTTTCAAGATTACCTAGATAGTGGAGCACCAAACCCATTGAATCAGAACCAAGGACCATGGTGTGAGATATGTAGAACTAGAGGACACCAACCAGAAGATTGTTACTTAATGCAGAAATATGTGCGAACACCTAAGAATTCATATTGCACATTCTGTGAATCTATTGGACATGATGATTCCAACTGTAGAGCATATGAGCTCATGATGGAGAGAAAGCAAGATGTAGAACATATGCATGGTGTATTTTACAGAGTTCAAGAAGAAACACCACAGAACAAGGATAATGCGCAGTATGATCAAGGCGCATACAGAGTCCATGGAGCATTTCGCAGAAGAGGAAGAAACACTGGCCCAGGAAAAGGAAGAGGTAGAGGCCAGATGATCTGTTATAACTATGGCCATCAAGGTCACTTATCTATAGATTGCACCAATGCGTGTACTACCTATAATTATTGTAAATCTTTTGATCACGTCATTGAGGCATGCCCAGTGTTAGCAGCAAAAATGCAGAAGAGAAAGCAAGAAGCACCTAATCCGAATATACAGATGATCGCAGTAGAGAGAAGGACTAGATATCCAAATATTAATGATGTGATGCGACGTGGAGTTGCCACAGGAAAGGATAAGGAACCAGAATCTTCGACTTCTGGAGATCACCAAACTAAGCAAACCCCTGCTGAAGCAGTCTGGATCAGAAAAGATAATGGGAAAACACCTATTTTCAATCTGGAGAAAAACAAATAAGTCTTTGAAGAAGAATGGGACATATTCAAAGAGCCAACACCTGTTAGTCCAAGAAAACCTTTGCGAAGTGAAACAACGCACATACAAGATATGCCAGCAGCGTATGATCAAACCAGTACTGCAGCATAAACAGGGACTTCTGTTGTGCAGTTCCTATGGAGCTGCATGAAATTATTGAAGAGCGCAGATGATGTAGTAGAATTGTAGAATTTACTAAACCAATATGAACCGCACAGTTCCACGAATACTTCCCAGAGTGCAATTCATCGAATAAAGAGACATAAAAGAACATGTCGAGAAATGAGGCTAAGTACGAAGATAAGAGATTATGATATGGATGAGATAATCCTTGATATAGGATCATAGGTAAATGTCTTGAGCAAGCAGAAATGGTAACATATGGGGAAATCAAGGTTAGCATGGTCACCCATAAAGTTGAGGTTACCAAATCAATAGAAAGTCATACCTTTTGGGAGATTATCCAATGTACTTGTGGACATCAATGGAGTTAGAAGTTCCACGGACTTCGAGGTTTTCGAGATGACTGGCGATAGTAACCCATATCCAACATTATTGGGGATAGACTGGGTGATGGATAACCTCAAAATCATAAACCTAAAGACCAAGAAGATGATATTATAAGGGCAGGATATTAGGGTCATCGCACCATTGGACCCTTCGGAAGGAGAAAGATACACTGAGCCGATACACAAAGAATCCATAGCACAGGATCTTGATCGCATTTGTTGGTTGTGGAGCCTGATCTCTAGATTCAGAGATATTATTATTCAACCGTGTTTGTACCCTAGTTTTATATGATATGTAGGTTGACTGTACACTCACACCAGTGGGGACCATGCCCCTTGGCTGGGGGGTCCGGGGGTAGTGCCCCCGAGAAAAAGTTTTGGGGCTGTTTTTACCAACAGATTTCAGGCCCATGGTTTTGGGTATCTCGTGGTATTTTCCCATTGTATTTCCCTTATAAAAGAAATACATTGTAATACAACTAGGGTTGATGTATTAGGTTTTATGCATTTTAAATATCTCTGAGATCAGAAGAGAGACTGTGAGACAGTGAAGAGGAACTGCAATGGTTGTATCCCTTCACTTTGCTGGACGGAATAATAATAAGGACTGGCAACTTCGGTGTGGATGTAGCCCAAGTTGGGTGAACCATGATATATCTGTGTCTCTCTTGTAATGTGTGTGTGATTATATTTTCATTTATGTTTATTGTTATTGCTCTGCAATATTTGTTTTCTAACAATTGGTATCAGAGCCGAAGGTCTATTTGGCAGATAAACCTGCAGGAAGCTAGGGTTTTTGGTTTGAGTGGGAGCAATGGCAGAAGAAGGAAAGTTTAAGGTAAATAAGTTTAACGGCCAAAATTTCCAGTTATGGAAGATGCAATTGGAGGACTATCTATACTAGAAGGATCTATTCCTACCATTGGGAGGAAGAGAAAAGCAGTCGGCGGCCATGAAGGATGAAGAATGGGAGGTTCTTGACAGAAAGGCTCTGGGAACAATATAGCTGAGCCTGGCTTCATCGGTGGCTTTCAATATCTCAAAAGAAACAACAACAGAGGGTTTGATGAGCGCATTGGGTAAGCTGTATGAAAAACCCTCGGCCTCCAATAAGGTATTTTTAATGAAGCATTTATTTAATATGAAGATGTCTGAAGGTGGATCTGTTACTAATCATTTAAATGAGTTTAATACGGTTACAAATCAACTAAGTTATGTAAGTGTGAACTTTGATGATGAGGTTAGGGCTCTTCTAATCTTGTGTTCATTGCTAGAAAGCTGGAATAGATTGGTCATGGTTGTAAGTAACTTTGTCTCTGGTTCAAACACCTTGAAATTTGATGATGTTATTGGTGTTATTCTTAGCGAGGAAATGCGAAGAAAAAGAATAGGTGAAACATCAGGTAATGCATTGACAATGGAGAGTAGGGGAAGATAAAAGGAGAGAGGAAAGAGCCAAGGTCATCGCAGCAACTCTAAAAAGGGCAGAAGAAGAATGAAAAGTTAGAGCTTGTGCATAGAGATGTATGGGGACCGGCTCAGGTACAATCTCTTGGTGGATCTCATTATTATGTTACATTTATTAATGATGCAACTAGGAAAACTTGGGTTTATTGCATTAGACAGAAATCTGATGTGTTTGCTACTTTTAAGAAGTGGAAAGCTTTGGTTGAGAATGAGACAGGAAAAAAGTTGAAGTGTCTCAGATCTGATAATGTTGGCGGGAAATACTACCCTATAGTGAGGAAATAGACATTATCAACTTAAGGGGGTGACAGGTAAACATACTAATTGCATTACAGAAGTGTTTATAAAGGGAAATGGATCAGAGACCTTGAGGACATACCTTATGAACAAAGTTTGATCCTAGCTTTTGTCCAACCTTGTGCTCGATCCTCCACTCGATCTCCCGTCTGATAAACCTGCAATACAAAGACCTTTCTCAATTTATCTTGTCCAATATAATAATGATGGAATTGAAAAGTAATTCAAACATCAAGCGTTAACCAACATGATCCAAACAAATACATAGTCCATTAAGCATTTGATTTGGGACGAGAAAGATGTTTCAACCTTTTATTGTCAAAAACATATGAATGATACAAAGTATACCTGACTTTGCAGCATGCTCATGTAACCTGATCCTAGGCTCCTGCTCCTCTCTGACTTGAAAGTTTCTCTAGCATTACCACCTTCAACACAAGCTCCTTATATAAGAAGAGTCTCTCTATGGCTCTCTTGTCTTTCTATCTAACCCCTCTCTTCAAACCTCCTTGTATTTATAGGACAAGGTAGGAAGTTCAGGTCGAGAGGTGGTTGAAGGGGAAGTTGGGGAAGTTGGAAAACCAACTGCAACTAATCCCTATTTGTCAAATTAATATTTTTTTGATCATATTTTAAGATGTGTGTGACTATTTCATAGTGGAGTAGTGCACAGTGCGTGACTACATTATTAAACACCTAGCATTTGCCATTTTTTGATGTTGTGAGCTAGTTTACTGAAGTAGAGTAGCACATACCAGGAGGTGTGCACTACTATATAGCTTACAGAGTAGGGCATATGCGCTGGTTTTCTTAAGGAGAGTAGCGCCCATGCCAAAATATGATATTTTTTAGGGTTTTGTCAGCTTGCAGGAAGGTGATTCAGGTCAAAGTGTCATTTGAGGTTATCATGCTCTTCAATCCAAGTTGTCTTTTTGTGTGATCAACAACTCAAGGTGATCACAGACGGAGAAGTGTAGATTTGACCTATAATAGATGCCCCCTAATGTGTGAGGTCAGAGGGAAATGATGGCCGAAATACATTATAATCCAAAACCAGAGGAGGAGGAAGGAACCGCAGGACCAAGTCACAAAAACACCTAAAACAAAGATCAAGGTCAACGAGCAATCACATTCTTGACATGATATAGATGTGCAGTGTTATACAACATGATCTCTTATACATAACAAGGAGATGTATATATAGCATGGCCACTTGAAATACAAGCGTGGATCCATGTCAAATTGAGAGATCATAGCCATAACAACAAACTGGATCTATGTCTCATGGAGAGACGAATATAGGTGAGGCTCAGTCTTGCGCAACTTGGGTGATAACATAATAAGGTGATGTCATCAAAATCCCAAGGTCTTCATCCAAAACAACCCAAGGTAAAAACCCTAACCATGTGAATAGATGAGTTGATAGTCGAACATGGGGGGTATCATTTGATTACTGGTCCTTGATGTATACCGTTAACAAACGCGAGGGCTTCCACCGATAATGATGATGGGGCCCAAGGTATCTAGTATGATCCAACAAGTGTGAATAAGTTGACTTGGAGTCGAACACTTGAGGATCCTATCAAATAAGATACATTGATGTATTCTCATGATTCAACAACGAGGAAAATTGCCACTGGTGACTACAATCTCCAAGGTACTAACCAAAACTCTAAACTTCATTCCCAGAGCAAAATGAGTTGATGCCGATGGGAAAAATTCCATTGGAAGGGAGGCCTTAAAGCATCCTCCATCATCCAACACGAAGGACACTCAACTAGTATGAGCTGATAGGGATTAATATATGTAACAAGACTAATACTAGGATGGCCGACACATGAGGTCAAGGTAAACTGCAGAATGGCCGACATGGGGTATATCCTTGAACATTAAGCACGACACAAAGTGACTTAGGCAGTTTTCAACAAAATGGGGAAAATGATATAAGCCTGTAATGTAGGAGACATTAGCAGACCCTCCATATGGTTGGAAGAATAACCAACCGGGGGAGTAAACAACTCGGAGATCAGGTTCACCCTAAGGTAAAAAACTAAACCCAATCGACATGATATACTCAAGTAGGTGTTGTGTTCAAGGATAGAACGGACTGAACTGCCTTTGACATTGAAGATATGATACATCTTTCTCATCCCTTATTCTTTTTAGATAAAATAATACCTTTCTTGTTGTTTTAATGAGTCCAAGAAAGAATGAAAACTCAATAGATCCAACCATGTAAAAAGTTTAATGAGCCCATGGGAGGAAGACTCGGGACCTTCTTCATTGTTTACAGAGTTCGAAGAAGAGATAGAAGATTACTCTATATTACTGATCTCTGGATTTTAATATCGAGCCCAGATCTGTTCTTGCTCACCGGTGTTTTCAATTTTAAGGAGTCTGAAAAACTTAAACAATAACTCCATACACCTACTCGTGGATTTTAATATCGAGCCCAAGTAGGTTAATGCTCGCCAGTGTTTTCCTGTTTATAGAGTCTGAAAAACTTAAACAATCCTCTTTACACCTATCTGTGGATTTTATATCGAGCCCGGATTGGTCTGTGCTCGGCGGTGTTTTCTTGTTTATAGAGTTGAAAAACTTAAACAGTCCTCTATTTACCATCTCGTGGATTTCACATCAAGCCCGAGTAGGTGTATGCTCGCTTGGTGTTTTCATGTTTAGAGAGCCTGAAAACCATAAAGAAAGGATACAAAAGGTCCTTTTTCGTAAAGTTAGTCTCCTCCCCCGAAAAAGTATAAAACAATGGAAGAAGAACTCTTCTAGCGCATACAGAAGTATACCTAGAGTATACCTTTTCCGTAATTTATCCACTAAGGCCCAAAAAAGGGGTAATTCTATACCTGAGTGGATGAGCCTTCAATTAATTTAACGAGCTTGAAGAGGACAAGTTTGCTCGACGATCTTGTTTAGGTTTAAACAGTCCAAACAAGAGCTTAAAATGACTTAAATGACAGCTTCTAGGATCACGACTCATAATCTGCCAAAACTAGGACTTCAAAAAATATGTTAGTAATCGCGACAAAATTTCTTAAATGATATGTAAATTTTAACTATGAGCTAGTTGAGAAGGTCTATCATCAAGAAAATTAGTATTAAAGGATTGATCCTACAAAATTTCAGTGAAAAAATGAGAACCATTAGGTGAAATTATCATAGTACCATGTGTAGCTATTAACTGATTAAATAGAACAAATTGGTAGAATTTGCAACTATAGAGATTTTACCAAAATGGGTAAAAATTTAAAAACAAATTCATATATGTAATTTCAAAATTAAAACTCAAATTTCATTTTGGTTTTGTAGGGCAAGAAAATTTGGAGCAAACCCTTGTATTTCAATCCTCCGTGGCGATCAACTCAAGCAACCAATCAACATTTTGCCTCCACCAAGTAAGTTTAATTCATCCTAACTTGCATTTCCATTGGTTATTTGTCAATTTTTTAGCTTAAAATCATTTTTAAGGCCATGCTCACATCGTGAGAAGCATGTGCGCTACTCTGTAGTAGGAAAAGTAGCGCATACTGGAGGTGTGCGCTACTCTGCCTCTACACAGTAGCGCCCATGCGTGACTGTGTGGCTTATACAGTAGTGCACACCCCTTAACATGAAAAAAAAGTGTCTAGATGCTAAAATTTGACATTTGTGTGGCAGGATGGTACTTATTTGGATGGAGAGAGAACATGAAGAGATGGATAGGTAGGCAATGCAATACCTGACCACTCTCCATGCACTCTGAAGATGTGGTTTGTTAAAGTTTTACCGAACCATGAACATGCAGGCACTCAATAGATTGCTTCGAAGACTTGTTCAATACTGGGATGTAGATGCCAATGCATTTGTTATCCGAGGACAAACCTTGGACCTTACTATCGATGAGTCGATACTTCATTACCGGACTCTCTAGGAGGGGAGATGTGGTAAATTTGAAAGGATCTTCTCGCAATGTGGGTGCAATGTCGGTGCAAGAAATTCTAAATGCATACTGTGTGGCTGGAGCCGATTGTAAGTATGTTGAACCGCATGGCAGGGAGTGCCACACAACACCTAGCTTCGAGGCATTCCATGCATATTGGTGTTAGATGCTTGCAGGGACATGTGTATGATTGGTGCACTAGTTTATTGGAAAATATGAAGCTTCAACTCACGGGTTGCAAATCTGGGAGAACGAAGAAATTTGGATATGGCAGCATTCTATGTACCTTCTTCTTCGAGAGGGTACCTGCTCTTAGCTTGGGGATGCCTCTACCTCTAGCTAACCCTCGTGAGCCAATATTGGGCCATTGGGGTGACATATTTCTCCGCCAGGGTGGTGGGGAAAGTCACTTTTGTTATCATACTGATGATTTATGGGGGTGGTGGGAGAGATAGGTGTCGGCACTCGAGCAGTTTTCGTATATTGGATTGGAATTCCGCCATGATCCAGAGCTGGTGCTTCCTCTAGGTGGAGCCTGGGGAAATATTGGTATGTTTTTACTTTGAGAATTATTTAATTTTTTCAAATTTTCAATTATATGATTTTTATGAATGAATTTTGAAGTACTAAACAAGTGTCATATGCAGATATTGGGCCTATTCGTCCCGAGGGACATCCTACTATCTTCGTGAGGCCAGGAGATGTTGTTGCAGCCGATGCTATGTTAGGGACCATAGAGCGGAAAGTGAGTCAGTTGAATCATGATGTTCCTACATGCCGCATGGATCAGACACCTATTGATATGCAGGAAGATGTAGTTGGGGTGCCCCCAACATGGCTTAGGGTGCTGCAGAAGATAGCTCGGTTGGTCATATGTTATCGGGATGTAGTAGATGATGATGAGGCCCCTCCTTATCCATAGGAGATGGATACCTTATGTATATTTTTGAGGCCACCGAGCCCAGTTTTGTACTTTATGACATGACTTGTGATAGACTTGTGATCCAAAACTCATATATTTTTTGATACAGTATCGGATATATACAGTATCGATTATTTACATGTGTATGTGTTTTGAACTTTATGTGAGAAATGCTGTTTATGGAAGTGTATGATACAAATGCCAATCTAAAACATAATTTGCAAATGAATCAGCTAATGCATTTAAATTTCTTGGAATGTGTTGATATATAATGGAATCAAACTGTCTTTCCAATAATCTAACTCGCAAAAACTTTCGTAGCAAAATAGGATCTCTAATATGGTAAACACCCATTAACTGAAATACAACTAGTTGCGAATCAAGTCTTACCTCCAAATGTGAAATGCCATGAATAAGGGCATCTCGGAGAAGTTCTATAACCGCACTGTACTCAGCTACATTGTTCGTAGTGGGACCCAAACAAACCCCTCCTGAAGAGACCAGTTGGCCAGCGGGTGAGTAAATGACCCAAGCTACTGAAGCCAACTGTCGGGTGTGGCGACTGGCGCCATCAGCAAATCCTAAGAAATGTTCAGTCGACATCTGATACACAAAATGAAGACACAAATAAGGTTAACTAAGCAAACACAAGCAAAAACTAGCTCTACAAAATATACAGCTATGTTATAAGAAAAAACACAACTGCCTAGGCGTAGTACTTCTTCAGGTAGATCCCATTTCTAGGCTCAGGCAGCTTATTACCCTCGTAGTCTACTAGCTTGTAAGCACCCTTCTTCAGTACTTTAGAGATTATGTAAGGCCCGAGCCACATGGACTTGAACTTTCCAGGTCCTAGAGGTTCCTTGTCATGATACCAAAGTAGAACAAGGTCTCCTTCAAGGAACACCCTAGGTTTGACAGACTTGTCATATTGTCCTTTGACTCGTTTCTTGTGAAATTCATTTGTTGTGAGCGTGTCGCGGTGTTGCTCATATAGATGCTCTAAATGCAACAAATGTTCTTCCAGTGCTGAAGTATCCGGTAGTAATTGAACATCCAATTTTAATGAAGGAATCTCGCATTCAATCGAAACGACTGATTCTATCCCATGCACAAGCTAGAAGGGAGAGAGCTCGGTAGCATTCTTTACATTCGCTCGGTAAGCCCAAAGAGCAGGGTATAGCATGATGTGCCAGTTATTTTGACTGGCATTAACAGTTCTTTGCAGTATTACCTTTAAAGTTTTGTTAACTGCTTTGACTTGTCCATTCGCTTGTGGATAATATGAAGATGAATGTTCTTACCGAAAACCTAACATTGTGTACAGATCGATCATCATGCTATTCTAAAAATGACTACTTTTATCAGTCACAATTTCTTTGGGTATGCCGAACCTTGCAATAATCTGATTGAATACAAAATAAGCGGAAGTTTCTCCATCTGCCTTGATAGTAGGCATTGCCTTGGCCCACTTGGTGAAGTAGTTGATGGCAATGATGATATAATGATGTCCTCCAGCTGAAACTGGATTGCAAGTCATATAATCAACCCCCCATTTTGTGAAGGGACCTGCTATAATCATAGGATGAAGAGGAGCTGGATGTGCTCTTATTTTCCTGGTGAAAAACTGACACGGACGGCAGCGTTTCACAGCTTCCACACAATCTTTAAAGATTGTGGACCAAAATACCCGACACACAGTATTTTCTGGGTTGTTGCCAACCCAGAAAGATGACCCCCACAAACTCCACTGTGGGCATCATTCAACATTGATTATGCTTCTTCCAAAGTCAAACAACGTCATAAGATGGAATCTATCCCACATCTATACAAAGTATCAGAGATGATGAGATAGTTTTTCACATGACTTTTCAGTTTGCGTCGTTCTTCTCTAGAAAAAGTGGTAGGACACCTCAAAGTTTGGAGATATACTAAGATATCCCTGTACCATGGGTCAAAGGAGGCAATAAGGAAGATATGTTCATCCGGGAATGATGATTCTTCCTCGATATGCTCTAAGCCACTCAAAAAATCTGAGATTAACTCAGTGAACACTAGTGATTTCTTCGACTTGGCCGATTGAAAAACCAAATCGAACTCTTGTAAGATTACAATGCATTTATTGTACTTCCCACCAGTGATGCGTCGAGTGAGAACATACTGAAAAGGATTGAATTCTGCTATCACAGTAGTTGTTCGTAAAAGTATGTAATGACGAAGCCTCTATACCGCATAGACCGCAGCAAGTGCTAACTTCTCAACATGCGAATATTTAACCTCAGGAGCTATCAATGCGCGAGAAAGATAGTAAACAACATGCTCTTGGAGTGTGTCGTTCTCTTGAACTAGTACTATGCCAATTGTATTAAGAGACGCTGCCAGATATAAAAGAAAATCTTTTGCATAGTCCGGTGGGCTCAACAAGGGGGTTGAAAGTAGTGCCTTTTTCAAGGCCTCAAATGATGCTTGAGCAGCCTCATCCCACATGAAGTAGGTATCTTGTTTAAGCAGTCTCATAAAACCTTTCGTGATATTAGCATAGTTTATAATAAAGCGTCGCAAGAAGTTAGACATGCCTTGCAGACTTTGGAGTTGTCGCAAGGTGTGAGGAGGAGGCATATTTACAATCACCTCAACTTTTAACGGGTCAACCCTTATACCACGACTAGATACGATAAAATCCAGTAAACGTCCTGATTCGATGTAGAATACGCACTTATTAGGATTCAAACGAATCTTATATTGTCTGCATCTTTCAAACACAAGTCTCAAATGAGCTGGATGATCCTGTCTCTTTTGAGATCGCGCCGGGAGGTCATCCAATGTTGGCAGGTGGTTTGATGGGGAAATATCGTAGTACTGCTAATGCAGCGACATGTTGGATAAATGCGCGAAAGGAGTACTTTGTGCCAAAGGATACCGCAGTTGGTGGTGTTTGGGTCACTTGGACCATGTACTTTGTAATATCGAGTCAATTGTACTGCAGTTGGTGGGTTTTGGGTTACTTGGACCATGTATTTTGTAATATCGAGTCAATAGTACCACGGTATGCAGGTTTTTGGGTCATTAGACCAACTCAGTTAGTCGATTGTCCATAAGTGTCGGTTAGGAAAGTGGACAAGTATTGTAATTGGCGCAAGCCTATAAATAGATGAGAATTGTAAGTGTTAGAGAGTCGATGGATAGAAGATAGAGATAGAGCTATATGTAGAGATTGACAGAGAGATAATGTGGGAGTTGTGGAGAGATTTATGTACTGCTTTTGGTTTGCCACAGTAATATAAGGATGATGATTTGGTGCAATCTGTGTGTAATGTCACTCGATACTTATGTTATTGCCTTTTCTTGATGCAATTATCTGTTTCTGCTGCTATGACGTGAATGCTACAATAATGTGTTATAGATATCTATTTACTATAATGTGGAAATGTTGCAGTTAAAGTAATGTGCGATCTCTGTCTATGGTAATGTTAAATAAAGTGATGTGCTAGAACTTCATGTTGAATGTTTATAACTAATGTTGGTATCATACTGCCGCAACTCGCCTCCTCCCTCGGCGGAAACATGGTTCTGTCTGCTCTTCCTGGACGCCTTGGGTGAGACCTCATCCACTCTACGGGTGTTGCTAGGTGGGCTCAAACCTACCCAGGCCAGTGCCCAGGGAGACTGCGGTATGTGTTGACAGTTGGTGAACCCCTGTTGACTGTGAGGTCGCGACTTGGTCAACATCTAAGTAAGGTTCAACTATGTGTTTGATATCGTGAAAAGCAAAATTCATAGCTCGCTGGAACGTAGTTCCAACATTCTTTAAGCCAAACGGCATCTTCCGATACGCAAAGGTTCCCCACGGGAAAATGAAAGTTGTTTTGTGTTGATCTTTGGGTTTGATTTGGATTTGATTATATCCTGAAAATCCATCCATGAAAGAAAACATCTCGTGTCCCACACATGCATCTATGATCTGGTCGATAAATGGTGTGGGATAGTTATCTTTTGGGCAAGCTTTATTCAAGTCCTAGAAGTTAGTACAAACTCGAATGGTACCTTGCTTTTTATCAATCAGAACGGGGTTTGAAACCCATTCCATCATGTCAATCGAGTAGATAAATTCGGCTCTAAGCAATTTTTCAACTTCCGCCTTAATGGCAGCCACTTTTTGAGAATTCATAGGATGGAGCTTCTGTCTCACAGGTTTTGCATTAGGGCATGTAGTGATGACATGCTCGGCGATGGCTGGATCGATACTTGGCATCGCCTCATAAGACAAGGCAAATATGTCGCGGAATTCTTTAAAAAGCTTGGTATACAGAGCGATCTCTTCTGGAGAATAGTCCGCAACAATAAAAATGTTTTCCACGACCTTGGGTTTGGTGGAAATGTTAATCGGGATTGTTCTTGATATATTAGCCATGTTCCCTTCAGCGTAAACATCTCTTGAAGTAGAAGGAAAATATGACAAATCAACACATCTACCGGGTCTCATAGAGAATTCTCCTCTCTCTATCCTGTCTAGGTTTGGAAGCAGGTAAGACCTGTGATGCATATGTTCACATGGCTAGTCCAGGCCCATCATGGCTTCCAAAATGGCTTCATAAGACGGTAAGACCGTATCTAAATAGTCGAAAGAGTGGGTAGAATTCAATGACCATGCAGGAGCATAGTCCATAGCCGACTCAATAGAGACTGGCGGAGTCACGATATGTTCCATTGCAGCATGTTGTGCTTCCATGTATGCTATCTCTGCAATGGTTAAAGGCATTGAAGGTTCTGATACAGTAGGAAGGATCCACGGATCAGTCCTAAGACCAACCGTGAAAGTTTCAGTGTAAGTACCTACATCAGAACGCATGAAAAGAACAGGGGAAGGTAGGTCGAAAGTGCCTATTAACGACTTGTAAAGCCTTGCTCCTAAAATCTTGCTTACTGGGGCAGATTGATCAACTAAAGGAATAATGGTATACGATGAAGTCTGGTTGTTTTGCCGAGAGAACGAAAGTTGATTGACCGTGATGATCTTTCCTTCGTGAGGGAACATAACAACTTGGAAAACTACCAATGCAATGGCTTGCATGGCATATGTCCATTTCCTGCCTAATAACATATTGTAATCAAGCGAGGCATCCAGAACTTCAATCTCTACAGCAACTGTCTTACTGGCAAGTGTAATTTCAAATGATGGTAGAACTCCATGTGGACGGAAAGTCCTGCCATCGAAGGTAGTAAGCAGTGTGTTAGAGGGGGCTAGCTCAGGAGAGTCTAAAGCTTTCCAACAAGAAATGGACATCACACACGTCGACGCGCCCTCATCTACGACAACCCGTCTGATGGTCATAGCACCATGGATCACTTCTATCTATAGGGAAACGTGGTACGACAACCGATATTTGATATCAGACATATCAAAGCGCGCAGTCATGTTGGATGATTTCATACTTCCAATCACTTCCAGAAGTGTGTTTCGTTGTAACGGACAACTTTGCAAAACTTCTAAGGTGGATATAGCACAAGGGGTCTGGGCTAGATCTTCAATCACATTGTAGTTGGAAGCAACCTGAGCATTGGGATTGTGCGAGGCCCGTTTCAAGACACCTTTTGGGATCTTGGGCAGCGGATCCACTGGGATGTGGAGAGGAACGGAAGATTCAGGAATCTCTTTATCCTTGTTCTGTACATCCGGGGTATAATTTCTTGCTCGTGTTTGCAAAAGTGCATCCGCTCTAACCATATTAATGAAATTTTGATCAACTGAAGCATGAGTAGTGCCCCCAGCTTTGGAGGTGCTAGAAGCTGAACCCTTCCCTTTAGGAAATGGATCTTTAAGTACGGCAGGTTTCTTTTCTTGAAGCAAATTCTGGGCTTCTTCGAGTAGAGGGAATTGGTGAGTGAGGTGATCCTGCTTGCAAATCTTACAAGGGAACTTAACCTTCTTCTTTTCTTTATTACCCTCCTCGGCATTCTATTTGTTCTTGGGATTTTTCTAGTTCCCCTCTCCTTTCTTGCCCTTTTGTTTGTTGTTGGGTTGCTGAGGGCCCTTTTGATTGTTCTAAACCTGGTTCACAGATTCAGAAGTAGAAGGAGAGGTTGTGACAGAGGTTACTTCTGTAGTCGATTGTTTGACGGATAAGGCATGAAACTACTTGGTCAATGCTTCGAAAGCTGCAGAATCTACTGAACCCACTATGCCGTCGTCATGTGGTCCAGGTTTAAGTTTGCCAAGGTCAGTGTTTGATCATGGTGCGTCTGGTATAATCTCATAAAGTAGCCCAGACTGTGCATAAACAAGGTCTAGCTGCTGGGTTCGTAAAATGGCTTCTTCCTTTGTAGACACTCCAGAAGTAGTTACTTCCTTAGAAATGTAAGGAAGGAGTGATTTTAGATACCACTCAAGAAGAAATTCTGGGGGTATATTGGCTTTAATGAGCCTCTTCCATCTTTGCCACTCCTGAATGTGATCAGATAAGTGAGTGGCCTTATTCTGTCTAAATGTAGACAAAAGATCTGTCCCGGCATCGTATCGAACAGGAAGCTGGAAGTGGTTCAGAAAAACAGTCGGGAGATCCCGAAAATTAAAAAATGTAGCCGCAGGTAACTCAATGTACCATTTAGCCGCAGCGCCGGTTAAGGTTCTTTGGAAAAGTCTCAACCTAACAGAATATTCGTTCAACGAGTTCGAAGAACACCATAAATGGAAAGTGGTGACATGATCACTAGGGTCTTCACCGGTTTTGCCTTCGAATTTTTGAATGTCCGAAATTAACTTAGTAGGAACTGGTGGCCAAGCCGCGTTATGGCATACTGGATCATTTGTTAACTTGGAAAGGTCTGGCAAATTAGAGTTTCTAGAAATGGTAAAAGAGGTCTACAAGATGGAATTTGATAAGCTGGGGCATAAACGGGGAACCACCCATAGTTTGACCCGTAAACTGTTGATAGGGGTTTCCCCCAGCCATCTACTGGTAGGGATTTCCCCCAGCCATCTGCTGGTAGGGGTTGCCCCTAGCCATCTATTGCTAGGGGTTTCCTTCGGCCATCTGCTATTGTGTGAAAGTGTTGTTAAAATTCCCTCATCCAAATGAAAGTGGGTTAGTACTCTGAATGTTTTCCCACTGAGGCTGGGTGTTAGCCCCTCCATATTGTTGATTAAGGATGTTACCCCCTCCTCCAGAAAACAAAGAAAAAGGGGTGTTTCCTGCAGGTACATTAACTTGATTCACATTGTAACCTGCAAAGGCATTAAAACCAGGGGTAATCGAGGTGGACGGCGCAGTCATGGTACTCATGACGGGCATGGTTGCAGAGGCGTTTGGCCCTACATTTGGTGTGGAAATCCAAGTACTAGGTATAGGATATGGCTGTTGAGTTGTAAGAGGTGGAACAAGATTCACTGTACTACTGGGTCCAAAAGTGGGCGTAGAGGCGGATGCCGCAGTTGTTGAACTCGACATGCCTAAGGTACCGACATTAAAGCTGAAGGACGGAGTCGAAACAGAAGTTGGCTGTGTCGAACTCAGTGTAGCAGTGGGGGGAGGATTTACAGTATTTGTGTTCATACCTATTCTGGGAGTCTGTGGAACTCCCTTTCCACCTCCTGTATTAGTCATAATATGTCCAAGCATGAACAAATATGCACTATAATCAGGTTGCTGGAAACCAACGGGTAACCGAAGCAGGTTGTTAAGATTATTCAGAGGAGGATTAAAAGGAGTACTGAACTCACTAGAAGTGAGATCCTCAATTTCGACTGTATTAAAAGTTTGCTGATCTGGAGTCCCAGGTTGTGGTTCCTTAGGAACCTCTATTTCATGTCTTTGTGTTGCAGGTTGTGGTTCCTTAGGAACCTCTATTTCACCAGTAGTTTCCAAAGGAACACTGGGGTCTGTCCTATGTCGTCCGGGTGGCGGTAGTGGTTCCACTCTAAGTGGGAGAAGGTTTTGCAACCTTCTAGACCTACGAAGCTGTTGGTCTTCCATGATTATATATAAAAATAAAAACTACAAAAACCTAGTGGCCACTAAGACTAGGGGGCAAACAACACACCACTAAAATAATCCTAAGTATTCAAACCATTCAAACAAGATGCCTTCCGGAGAAGATTCTGGGATGGTGAGGGCCCAAAATAGATCAACGAAGGATGAAGAACAGTTACCCAGGGTCCACAATACAATGACTAAGGGTGCAAGTGTTGGAATCACCCAACCGCCCTCCCAAAAACCTGCAAGGGATTTCCTCCCATGTCTGTCCTAGGTACAACAACTATAATCCCCTGCTGTCACCTGTGTATGATCCTATAGGTCTGATACTAAGGCTACCATAAGTATGAAATATCCTGGGGGGACAGTCGTCAGCATGATCAAAACGCGTGGGAAGGGTAACAAAGCCTGAAGTCCAGATGGAACCCCGTACGCGAATCGACCTTGCTTTATGGTTGAAAGGAAAAGCGAGGGGATATTCTCAACAAATCCGATCTTCCACGGCCTCATGCTTAGCTCTGGTTTTAGTAGAGTTTCCCAGGAATATTTGATACAAATGGGTTTACCTATATGACAGTCGCACTATGAGTTTTGAGTAATGAAACAAGCTTCGAGCAGTTTAAGGTGTTTTAAGCTCGAAACTCTAGTCTGTACTAGTTGGTGTTGTGTATCCCTAGAAAGAAAATTGTTTCTAATTGATTTTATTAAGATTATTTTTAAGGTTACTTTTTACTCAGTGGGGTAGTGCATTATGTGATGTGGTTGCAATAGAAAGTAAAGTGCATAAAATGAAACAACTTTCAATAACAAAAAGAATTTTTATTTTTCGTTCAATATCCTTTCCAAACTGAAGAGTAAGCAAACCTAAATAAAGATTTTCTTTTTGTTTTCTTTTCAAATTCTGAACAAAGTAAACTATGCTACTCTGTAAAAATTATAAGCCTCACTAATCTAAGCTACCATACTTATTTTTCTTTTTTCTGTTATATATGAACGAAAAAGAACTTGAAAGCGGAAGCAAGTAAGACCTACAAAAGATGTGCAAATATGGCAAAATGACTCTAAAGTTCACAACAATCGAATCAATGACCCGACAAAGACTTGTCCTAAGAGTTTTTTCAAAGGAAAAAGCTCTTGAACTTGGAAGCAAAGTGTGAAGAAAACAAGGAGGAAAGATGCTTAAAACTGGAAATCAAACTTGAAAGAATGCCCCAAAGCACCAAACCCTAACGAGAACACTAAGCCAAGTAGTAGGTAGGCAAGCGAACTAAAGACGACCTTACTAACACAATGACTCAAAGGTGAAGCGAACTAAAGTACTTCCAACTCACTTGATACCGGAAATGACAACGAGGTCAAGAAATGTTGGGACTCAAAAAGTTTTGGAAGATACCCCAAAGACTCCAAAAAATGGGTCAAACCCTAAAACAAAGGATGAGACACCCAAAGAGCATACACGTGTTACAACAAATAGGAAATACTAAGCACAAAGGTTTGTAGGTCAGCAACACACTACTAGGGTATGGATGAGCAACTGTGTTCACTAGGGAACAATGCACAATCTCCAAAAAGAGTCACAAATGAACCAAACACTTCAAAAGAAAACAAGTGACAAAAAGATGAACCAAAGGACTCAAAAGAGGCTAATGAGACTCAATGAAGGATTACAGACCTCAAAGACTAGTTAAGAAGACCAAAAACAAAGTTAGAAACCCAGCCAAACAGGCAGAAAACTCAACCCTACTTCAAACAGAGAGCTACAAGAATGTGCCCTACTGTGCAGTAGGTAAACTAGCACATTTGGGGATGTGTGCGCTACTGTGCAAAGGCAAGCTGGCACATATGCACTACTGCATGTACATTAGAGTAGCGCACAGGTCTTAAAAAAGTCAAAAACTAACCTTGCAGACGTGTAAAAAGACTGAGTCAAACAAAGGGAAGCAGGTAGGGGAAACCTACAGGGCTTCTCAGAAGATTAAAAGGGTTAAAAGGTACTGGAAAGACAACAAGAAGGGTTTCCTAGAGCAGAAAAAACAACCTCCCCAGCGGAGTCGCCAGTTTGTTGGCGGGAAATACTACCCTAAAGTGAGGAAATAGACACTATAAACTTAAGGGGGTGATAGGTAAACATACTAATTGCATTACATAAGTGTTTATAAAGGGAAATCGATTAGAGACCTTGAGGACATACCTTATGAACGAAGTTTGATCCTAGCTTTTGTCCAACCTTGCGCTCGATCCTCCACTTGATCTCCCGTCCGATAAACCTGCAATACAAATACCTTTCTCAGCATATCTTGGCCAATATAATAATGATGGAATTGAAAAGTAATTCAAACATCAAGCATTAACCAACATGATCCAAACAAATACATAGTCCATTAAGCATTTGATTTGGGACAAGAAAGATGTTTCAACCTTTTATTGTCAAAAACACATGAACGATACAAATTATACCTGACTTTGTAGCATGCTCATGTAACCTTATCCTAGGCTCCTGCTCCTCTCTGACTTCAAAGTTTCTCTAGCATAACCAACTTCAACACAAGATCCTTATATAAGAAGAGTCTCTCTATGGCTCTCTTGTCTTTCTATCTAACCCCTCTCTTCAAACCTCCTTGTATTTATAGGACAAGGTAGGTAGTTCAGGTCGAGAGGTGGTCGAAGGGGAAGTTGGAAAACCAACTGCAACTAATCCCAATTCGTCAAATTAATATTTTTTTGATCATATTTTAATATGTGCGTGACTATTTCACAGTGGAGTAGCGCACAGTGCGTGACTACAGTATAAACAACTAGCGTTTGCCATTTTTTGATGTTGTGCACTAGTTTACTAAAGTAGAGTAGCTCATACCAGGAGGTGTGCGCTACTATATAGCTTACAGAGTAGGGCATATGCGCTGTTTGCTTAAGGAGAGTAGTGCCCATGCCAAAATATGATATTTTTTAGGGTTTTGTCAGCTTGCAGGAAGGTGAGTCAGGTCAAAGTGTCATCTGAGGTTATCATGCTCTTGAATCCAAGTTGTCCTTTTGTGTGATCAACAACTCAAGGTGATCATGGATGGAGAAGTGCAGATTTGACCTATAGCAAATAATGGAGGTGAGTACTGCGGCAAGGAGTTTGATAGTTACTGTTCATAGCATGGGATTCGTAGAGAGAAGATAGTCCCAGGAACACCACAAGAAAATGGTGTGTCTGAAAGGATGAACAGAACGATCATGGAGCATGCAAGGTGTATGAGATTGCATGCAAGGTAGTCCTTACAATTTTGGGCAGATGCTCTAAATATTGTTGTTTATTTAATAAACAGAGGACCTTCAAGTGATTTGGATGGTGGTATTCTAGAGGAGGCATGGACAAATAAAAATGTAAACTACTCATTTCTGAGAACGTTTGGTTGTGAAGCATTTGTCCATATTGATAAAGAAAATAGAACAAAGCTTGAAGCTAAATCCAGGAAATGTACCTTTATTGGATATGGGGTTGATGATTTTGGTTATCGTTTATGGGATTATGAAAATCACAAAACATTAGAAGTAGAGATGTCATATTCAATGAAAAGGTCATGTGTAAAGATCAGCTACAGGGAAAGAAACAGGAAAAGGAAAACACAAAGTACACAGTACTTGATGAAATTCAAGAAAATGAAGTTCCAAAGGTGCTAGAAAATCAAGAACAACAACAAGTACCTGAAACTCCTGCAACTGCAAGAAGATCTACCAGGTTAAGTACTCCCTGAATAATACTCTCCTTTAATGTATTATTTGTTGATGACTGATGCTGGTGAAATAGAATGTTATGAAGAAGCAATGCAGGTGGAAACTAGAAATAAGTGGGAGCAAGGCATGCATGAGGAGACAGACTCATTGGCAGGAAACCAAACTTGGGATCTAGTTCAGTTGCCTGCTGGTAAAAGAGCATTGTAGAACAAATGGATTTACAGGTTGAAAGAAGAAGAAGGAGGTAAGAAGCGGTACAAGGCGAGACTTGTTGTAAAGGCATTTGCACAGAAGAAAGGTATAGATTTTGATGAAATATTTTCTCCTGTTTTTAAGATGACTTCAATTAAGACTATCCTAAGTCAAGTAGCAGTAGAATATTTGCATCTTGAACAATTAGATGTAAAAACAACCTTTATCCATGGGGATTTGGAGGAAGAGATATATATGCAGTAGCCACAAGTATGAGGTCAAAGGTAAAGAGAACTTGGTATGCAGGTTGAAAAAGAGTTTGTATGGCATGAAGCAAGCTCCAATGCAGTGGTGTCTAAAATTTGACAGGTTTATGACAGAACAAGGTTATAGTAGATGTCATTCTGACCATTGTGTTTATTTCAAGAAGCTAGACAATGAAATATATATTATATTGTTATTGTATGTGGATGTCATGCTTGTTGCAGGGTCTAGCATGCAGGATATAAATGTACTCAAAAGGAAGCTAGCTAATTCATTTGCGATGAAGGATTTGGGTGCTACAAAGCAAATCTTTGGGATGAGAATAACGAGAGACAAGAAAAATCACAAATTGACATTGTCTCAGAGTGAGTACATACAAAAGGTGTTGGAAAGATTCAGAATGCAGAATGCAAAACCAGTTAGTACACCTTTGGCCAGCCATTTCAGTCTAAGTAAGGAAATGTGTCCCAAGACACAGGAAGAGACAGATTACATGTCCAAGATTCCCTATCAATCAATAGTTGGCAGCTTGATGTATGCCATGGTGTGCACAAGACCAGATATTGCACAAGCAGTGGGAGTTGTGAGCAGATATATGAACAATCTAGGTAAAGAACATTGGAAGGTCGTACAGTGGATTCTCAGGTATTTGAGAGGTACTACCACTCAGGCATTATGTTTTGGAGGTTCAGACACTGTTCTACAGGGATATGTTGATGCAGATATGGCAGTTGATAAGGATAGCAGAAGGAGCACCATAGGGTATGTGTTTACTGTAGGTGGAACAACAGTAAGTTGGATTTTGAAACTGTAGAAGGTTGTTGCACTTTCAACAATGGCAGCAGAGTATGTTGCTGTTACAGAGGCTAGTAAAGAGATTCTCAGGTATTTGAGAGGTACTACCACTCAGGAATTATGTTTTGGAGGTTCAGACACTGTTCTACAGGGATATGTTGATGCAGATATGGCAGTTGATAAGGATAGCAGGAGGAGCACCACAGGCCCATGTGTTTACTGTAGGTGGAACAACAGTAAGTTGGATTTCGAAACTGCAGAAGGTTGTTGCACTTTCAACAATGGCAGCAGAGTATGTTGCTGTTACAGAGGCTAGTAAAGAGATGATTTGGTTGCATAGGTTTATGGAGGAATTGGGTAAGAAGCAGAAGGATAGCAGGTTGTATAGTGACATATAGAGTGCCATTCATCTTGCAAGGAACTCAACAGTCCATTCCAGGACTAAACATATACAGCTCAAGTACCATTTCATACGCTCTGTTCTAGAAGATGAACTGTTGAAGCTAGAAAAGATACACACTAGCTAGAATCCTGCAGACATGTTCACAAAGGTAGTGATCAGAGAGAAATTGAGTTCCTCCTTGGTTTCAGTTGGCCTTCTAGCATGAAGGAGAAGAGGAGAAAGTTTCCAAGTCCAAGTCCAGCAAGTGCAGCAGTGGTGGATTTGTTGTGATCAGTCTCGAAGTGGGAGATTGTTGGTTGTGGAGCCTGATCTCCAGATTCAGAGATATTATTATTCAGCCGTGTTTGTACCCCAATTTTATATGATATGTAGGTGGACTGTACACTCACCCCAGCGGGGGGGAATTGCTCCCCCATGGGGTTCTAGGGGGGACCATCCCCCCTAGTTGGGGGGTTCGGGGGCAACGCCCCCGAGAAATTTTTTTGGGGCTGTTTTTCCCCAACAGATTTCGGGCCCATGGTTTTGGGTATCCCGTGGTATTTTCCCATTGTATTTCCCTTATAAAAGAAATACATTGTAATACGACTAGGGTTGATGTATTAGGTTTTATGCATGGTAAAGATCTTTGAGATCAGAAGAGAGACTCTGAGACAGTGAAGAGGAAGTGCAGCGATTGTGCTGCAGGTTGTATCCCTTCACTTTGTTGGATAGAATAATAATAAGAACTGACAACTTCAATGTGGATGTAGCCCAAGTTGGGTGAACAACGATATATCTGTGTCTCTCTTGTAATGTGTGTGTGATTATATTTGCATTTCTGTTTATTGTTATCACTATGCGATCCTGTTTTTCTAACAGCATCTACAAGATGACTACGAATTAGGATGAATACATCAATCCTACTGCAAATGGAGCACTTAGTTGGTGATGTGACAGTTCTTGCGTATCAGACTCTGACGTAGGACTGGAAAATTGGCAAAGCCGTATGCATGAGGTATCTACAAGAATATGCCCGCAGATCACCAAATCACTGCGCTGGATTGGAACCGAGGTAAGTCCAATCTCCATTGATGATGGTTCAACTAATCTCTATTCATTTATTCAAGAATATACTGTATCAGTTGCAGTTGAACATCACATACCAGCATTAGATATAGCACTGCGCAAGCACCTGCCATATGGTGGCCTGTGCATAAGCAGACTTTGACCACATGGGAGCAGTGCAGACACATGATGCAAATCAGATTCACAGAGAAAGTGAAGTTGAAATTTGAAAAGTATAATGGACAAATAGATCCAAGGGATCACATATAGACTTGTTCTCATGCATGGGAAAAAAGACCACAGACAAAATGGGTTCATCTATTTGTGCACACATTGGAACAAATTCCAAAGAATTGGTACACAGATGCCGAGCTTCGCAGATGAACCACATATTGGTCTATGTTAACTGCGAATTTCCGGAGAACCTTCAGTTTTGAAGATGAATCTCCAAGCATAAACAAAGCTCTGCAGGTTATCAAAGAAAATATATTCAGAGAAGAATTCCCCAGTATAAACGAGGCATTAGAAGCAATCAAAGACAGGATAATTGAAGATGTAAAAGTACATGTGAACCTACAACTAGAATGGGAAAGAACGATAGAACATGCCCTTGAGTGTTATAATCTCACTGAAAATGAAGAACAACAAGAGGAAAGCGATGAGGAGGATCTGTGCAACATCAATATACCTGAGTCAGAAGGAGCGCGTGATGTAGAGGGACCTCCATTAGAAATTCCAGATATGAGTGGACCCGTTAAGAAAAGAAAAGTGAACATCGGCACAAGCGAAGAGTCGTAGTTCGCATCCATCAGAGACTACTGGGATGACGAGACGGTTGCGCAGATCACAGACCTGCTCCATGAGTATCAAGACTTATTTCCAACTAAATTTTCCGAAATGAAAGGCATTTTGGGGGACTTGGGGGTTATGAAAATACCGCTCAAGCCCGGCGCGAAACCCATTAAACAGAGGCCTTACAGACTGAACCCCAGATATAAAGAGAGAGTGAAGGCATAGATTAATAAGATGCTTGATGTAGGGATCATTGATCCAATTGAAGAGTCAGAGTGGATAAGCTCGATGGTTATCCAAGATAAAAAGACAAAAGGTGAAATAAGAATCTGCGTAGATCTAAGGAAGCTGAATGATGCTTCGCTGCATGACCCATTTCCTACTCTCTTTACAGATGAAGTATTAGATAATGTTGGAGGAAATGAGGCCTATTCTTTCACTGATGGATTTTATGGATACCATTAGATTAGGATTGATGAAGCATACAAGCACAAGACAACATTTGCTACTAAATGGGGATCATATCAGTATACAGTTATGCCTTTTGGATTGAAGAATGCACCTGCTATATTTTCTAGAGTTGTTGTGGCTGCATTCAAGGACTTTATCCATAAGTTCTTAGAAGTTTATTTTGATGATTGGACTATCTTTGGTTTACTGAAGAACCACTATGAGAACCTTAGAATGATGTTAGCTAAGTGCAGACAACATCATATTTCTTTGAATTTGAAGAAATGTATATTTTGTGTGCCCTATGGAATTCTGTTGGGACACATTGTCTATAGACAAGGCCTGATGGTTGATCCTGCGAATATCACAGTTATTATGAACCTTCCAGCACCGAATTCAGTGAAACAACTTCGCACCACATTGGGACATATGGGATACTATAGAAAATTCATCAAGGTTTATGAGTAGATAACCGCACCAATGGAGAAGTTGTTGAAGAAGGAAGTGCAGTTCATATGGAATGCAAAATGTGAGCAAGGCCTAGACACACTAAAGGAGAAAATTGTAACTGTGCCTAACCTTGTTTTTTTGGATTGGGACAAGCAATTTCATGTACACATTGATGCTTCATCCATTACACTTGGTGTGGTGCTAGCAAAACTAGGAGAGGGAGGCATTGACCACCCCATTGCATTCTCGAGCAGGAAGCTCTCATCAGCTAAAAAGAACTATACGACCACAGAAAGAGAAGGCCTAGCTATGGTGTATGCACTACAGAAATTCAGCATTATTTTCTCAGTGCACACTTCTCAATGTTTACTGACCATTCCACTTTGAAGTATCTGGTCAATAAACCAATGTTAGGGGGGAGAATATGCAGATGGCTACTACTCTTCCAAGAGTATGATTTTGAAATTGTGGTTAAGCCAGGAAGATTGAATCTAGGACCTGACCATCTATCGAGGATTGATGTAGGCGAAGAACCCACCAATCTTGAAGAAAATATGCCTGACGTGCAGTTATTCGCCATACAAGCCACTGAGATTATTACAAAGATATTGTAGATTTTTTTACTACAGGATTGGAACACATAGAGTTCACTACACAGCAGAAGAAGCAACTAGTAGTCAGAGAAGCATACTTCACCATAATCGCGGGACAGTTATACAAGTTGGGACCAGACGAAGTGCTTTGCAGATGCGTACTGGAGCATGAGAAGCCATTTATATTGGTCGATGCACATTCAGGTGTATCGGATGGTCACTACGCAGGAAGATCCATTGTGCATAAGATATTGAGAGCATGGTTATGGTGGCCTACAATCCATAAAGATTCAAAGGAACATTGCCAGAGCTGTGATGTCTGTCAGAGGACAAGAAGGCCATCGTGCAGATACAAAATTCCATTAAAACCACAGTTGACACTACAAGCATTTGAAAAATGGGCTATTGATTTCGTGAGACCTATTAACCCATCGGGAAAGTGGACTGGTGCGAGATACATTATCACCGCGACTGATTATCTCACCAAATGGGAAGAAGCTAAACTAGTGAAGGACTGTACTGTAGTTACTGTCACACAGTTCATCTTCGAGAACATCCTTACTAGATTTGGATGCCCAAATATTTTAATGAGTGATCAAGGGACTCACTTTTTGAACAGAACTATTGAATCCCTTACTGAAGAGTTCCACATTTATGATCAGAGAAGTACACCATATCATCCTCAGGCTAATGGAACTGTTGAAGCTTTCAACAAGGTACTGGAGAATGTGCTGACAAAGGTATGCAATGTAAACAGGGATGATTGGGATCTACGCATTCCAGTTGTTTTATGGGCATACAGGACCACGTGCAAGAAGTTGACAGGCCATACACCTTTCATATTGGCCTATGGATAGGAAGTTGTGATGTTGACGGAGTATATTGTACCAAGTTTAAGGATAGCTGCATTCACAGCCATGGAATATCAAGAGATAATAGAGGAAATGATTCTACACTTGGTTGGATTGGAGGAAGATCGCTTCATCGCAGGATTTCACCAGCAAGTGCAGAAAGACATAGAAAAAGCATGGCATGATCGCCATATCAAGAACAATTTCTTTCAGTTAGGTGGCATTGTCCTCCTATATGATAGCAAGTTTATGAAATTTCCTGGCAAATTTAAAATGCATTGGCTTGGCCCATATACTATTATGCATGTTACTAACGGTGGCACAGTTCAGTTAGACACATTATCCAGAGATAAATTACTAGGTTTGGTGAATGGAAGTAGACTAAAACCCTTCGAGATAGTTCTACCTTGCAGAACCCTCAGTGATTAGAAGAGAAGGAAATTTCTAAGTGTCAAGTATAGTTGAAATTGGGCACTAGAAATTCAAAAGAGCTTGTACATAGTTTTGGTCCAATACGCGAAGTTTGATGAAAATAATGCATCAACCGCATAGCATTAGTCAAGGAGTGAAGCTGCGCAATCAGAGAAAAATAAAATGAAAATAAAAGAAAAAGCATGTAGTTCAAAGCTCAAGATGTAGCTGCGTAGATCAAATAGAACTAGAAGGATGAAAAGTTCAGAAGAAGAAGAACGACACCGTGAAGTAACCGTGCTGGGATAGTGACAACCCGTCGCGCAGTTCAACGCAACATTCCAAGAAACTAGCTGTTACAATGGCGGTCAGAAAACTAGCCGTTATACAGTGACTTTGTCGAAGATCGCTTCAGCATTTAACACAAAAGTAGTCGTTCTGAAGGAGTTAATGAAGGAAAGGACCCGAATCCTCAGCGGATTTGGCCAACAGACATGCCATTTAATGATTATCTATCCATTGATGGGCGCATATAAGCCTAACTATGCCTATAAACACAGCTAAGTCTGGACTCGCGGGCATTTCCAAAACTCTGAAAATTTTTCGCGAACCATAGATTCAACCTGTTAAGAGTATGTGCTGAGTATTTCCATGAGTCTGCAGAGAACAGTCCAGTGAATGTCTAAAAAATATACAGTTGAGCAAGAGTTCACAGTCAAGCAGGCTGTGAGGGTGTTTAAGCAAACTGGACTTGAAGGGTTGATGAGAAACCCCGATAAAAAGGTTGTTATAGAACAAAGACAGGGGTCACGCCGATCACCATGACACTCTACACAAATGCAAGGCAAGGGTAAGGAACCCACAGTTGAGAAAGTCAAAGTGAGGGTAATGGGCTCAAAGCTACCAGAAGTTCCACCAGGAGAAAAGGAGCTGCCACTAACCTTAGCTCCAGAGTACATTTCACCGTGCGTAGTAGATGCACCAGCGATAAAAATCTCCAGAAACGCGAAGTATGAGATACCACTTCCGCCCATATCAAAACATGTAAAACCAGAAGCTAATCTGTTGGGTAAGCTCTCGGACTGTAAGTTCAAAGATTACGACTTACTACAACAACAGAAGGATCTAGATGAGCCGAAGTACCCACAATTTCAGCCAGATAGATAGATGTTCTAGAAGACGGACGTCAAGAACAACCCACTGTTGGTTGCGCAGAACTAGTTGTCTGAAGTTGTCGAATCAGGGTGGTTGAACCTATTGCAGCTCCCACACTTCGACCGGATCCCAGAACTTAATGTGGTGGTTCTCACACTCATATCATGCACACACCAAGGTTACCTTTGGTTGGATAGGAACGTTGACCTAAACATAGACTTGATCCATCGAATCACATGTCTAAGAAAGTGGGGCGAAGACCCTAAGAAGTTCTTTGCTGGAAAAATAAGAGACAAGGAGATTTTCGCGGAGATGAAAGCAACTCACTGCATACCAAAAGGGAAAAGATGGTTCGTCACGGATGATATAGCCGATGATGCTATGTGGTTCGTAACACAACTGCTAGCAGGAAAAATTTTGCTGAAGGAAAGGCTGACAGAAGTCCCAGCCGGCACAGTGCTCCTTGGGGAAAAGGTAGTGCAGGGCGGAAGATTCAACTGGTGCCAATATTTATTGAATGAGTTTCTGGAGGATGTCGACAAAACTCAGGTCCATGGCATTGTTTTCCATTACAGCTGGTTGATGGTATTGATTGCATTTGTAGGATGGAAGGACCCAAGGCACTATGTTGTCCTGAACTCTGCCAACAATGACTTTCGAGGACCTAGATATGCAAATCTATGGGCGAATGTGATGCCAGAATGACAACACATGTCGAATGAAGTTTTATACACAAACTCTGAGCAGTTGTGCGATGTCATTGTTCGCACACCATGAATATAAAAAGAGGTAACATCTAAATATATTCGCACCTTAAATTTTTACGCTGACATGCATTCCATCTACATTTCAGCAAAGGCATAGAAAAAGAACCCAGAATGGTTCCAAGGGAACTATCACATGGATGAAGCGGATATCGACCTCATTATGAAGGAATCGGTGGATGAATGGAAGGTCGAAGGACCTATGATCATCGGCAGTGACTCTGAAGAAAGTAATCCAATTCCAACAACAACTATCAAAGAGTCACCGTCACAAAAAAGGAAGGAGCCCAGAATCTGAGTACCAAAGAAAGTCCAAAAAAAGAAGCAGAAGGCTTCAAAGGGCCAGTTGGGCGCAAAGCTGCATGATGACGATTATCAGATAATCACATCCATGGTCACCACACATCTAGAAGATGTGATGAACCTCAAAGACAGTAAGAATGAGGAAATTCAAGCAAGTTTGCAACAAAATCTCACCACGCTGCAAGGCATAGCGGTGAAGTTTGAGCAGGTGCAGTGCGACTTGGCCATGCCGAGAGAATCAGAGTCAGAAGGAAGGTTAGGGGACACATCGCAGTCGAAGAAAACACCTTTATCCTTGACCTTGGCACCAAAACCGTGCATCGTCAAAATTGACCCGCTAAGCATAATGTTACCGCACGATCAGTTAGCTTCGAGCAAGCAAAGCATCAAGCATGTGGAGATTGATAGCATGATGCTACCCCTCTAAGGCCTACATAATATGCACCTGCAGGTTGTGGAGGAAATACATGACTGAGATATGGTCATTGTGAAACAACATCAATAATTACATGAAAATTATAAGCAGTTGTAGGAAGCAAGTGCGAAGAAGGCTAAGGCACTTGAAAGTGAGCAGGAGCAGTGAAGAAGAATAGAGCAGACTGTCACTTCAATCTACGCGGAGATCCCAGAGTGCGACGACTAGCCAAAGCTCACAAACACTATAAAGAAGATCAGCTCAGTATTTAGTGATCTTAAGTCTGAAATGGTAGACATGGAGATAGACTACAAGGCGAAGATTGTCACCTTGGAAGGAGAGAATCAACCGAAGACACCACCAGATCAGGTAGATCTCAGAGCAGTCGAAGCAAAAGCTGCAGTAGAAAGCATATCCAGTGAAGTGGCTAAGTGTCATCACTTTCTGGATGAAGCTATGAGAGTGTTTACTACGCTACAAGAGGAACCTGAGCTGGTGTAGGATCAAACCAGTTTGCTGGAAAAGCAGGCAGCGTTAGATGCTCTGAACGCGGAGATTAAGACCCTACTACCAATAGACAGACTCCGCAGATTTCTAGAAGTCAAATAAATAAAACAACAACTTCAAGTTTTAAGAGAACAGGAGGCTGAAGCCGGAGACAAGTCACATCCCCTGCAGGAGGAATCCCATGAACTAACACAGAAGATTGAAGAAAAACTGAGAGAACTTCGTGATGCACAAGATTCAGTGCAAGAGCAAGCTTAGGATGACTTAACACCAGATGTGTTGGAAACTATAAAATTAATTGAACAGAATGCCAAGGATACGGTTTCTAAGCTGAGCGCAACGTATCAAGAGCTCGCTGCTAAAATAGCTCCGCAGGAGGAAGAGTATCTCATGGAACCAGAAGTGGAAAGTGGCTCAGGGACGAGCCACATGTAAGTGTTAGGGGCATGTTGGGCCTGGCCAAAGGAAGGCATTTTTGGCAAGATAGTTTTGGGAATCTATGAAGTCACATCACAGTGTAACATCGGAAGGTAAGAACCACGCGGCTAAGTGCCAGCTTTGCGAAGTGGTAGCACCGTGTAGTGTCAGCAGAGCACCTATTTTGGGCAAAGGTTGAGTAGAGGAAAGCAACCTGTTTTAGGTATGGAGTAGTGTGAAGTCGGATGAAAGCAACTTGTCAATAAGAGTGGCGGAAAACAGTTAGAACCTAAGCCACCGGGTCGACAACGACAGGCAATCCAGAGGGATGGAAAGCGACACGCCACGATGCATTGTAACCATTTCAGGAAGGATGCGACTGTCAGATGGACATGTGGGATGCGAGTGGTCCAGCAAAACGGCCATAAGCGTGTGGAGCAGTTGTCAACTACGACAGGCTAAGTCAGTGGGTAACCGTGACATTTTTGGGTAACCTTATGTAGTTTTTGGCCCACTTGATTGTAAATACGTGACCTATGGGCATGATCTATAAAAGGGAACACATTGTAATGGAAAGGGTTGTTGGGTTAATCTTCATTGTTGAATCTTCAAGTAATACTTGTTTGTTATTGCTGAAGGCGATTGTGAAAGGCTTTGCAAGCTGCGTGCGCAGAGACCTACTGAGAGAGAAGAGAGTCTGCAGCTAAGTGCGTAGACTAGAACTATTGTACCCTTCCCATAAATAATACAACAACAGTTCCTGTGGACATAGCTCCCATCTTGGGGGTGAACCACGTTAAATCTGTGTTATGTGATTGCTTATGTGCTTGAATCTGTGTATTTGTTTATGCTGAATGGTTAAGATCTTGTTTATGAGCTCGTGTGTTCTTGCTTTTATATTTATTAGCCATAAGGATAATGATGGGGATAATATGTTAAGTATCAACATGTGTGAATGAAGGTTAATTGCATAATTATTTCTAAGTCAGTTGATGCATAAGTCAATTGGGTAAAAACTTGACCAGTGAAGTCTGTATAGTGCGATTCCCTGAGCGCAGCATTGGAAGTGTGTAGTTACATTGTTGTTTGTTATAGTGTGTAAGTTCGCAAGGGTTGCAGGCTATTATGTTGTCGAACGCGTCTTTTTACACTAAGATCTATCAAAGTTGCATAAGTGTTGGAAGGAAGCGCATACCTCTGTGGCACTATCCTATTATCGAAGAACCATTCCACATCGCACAGTCCTTGGATGCGCGATAGTCTAAGTGTTAACCGTGAAGAATGTGAACTCCGCGCAGCCCCCAGTTCGCAGCGCGAGTCCTATAGCGTGCTGCTTGTCAGTCTGCTAAGTGCTCATCACCTGGTTGTGGAAACCTTATTCGGCAACCTTCCCATCAACTTCGCCTTGGGTGAGACCTCAGTCTGTTCATAGGCTGTTGCCAAAAGGGTCGGTTAAAAGGGGGTTTTGTTGGTTCCTCGAACCACACAGAACCTGGGCCTTTCTAGAAAACATCCCGAACAGTATAAGTAGCCAACATTGTGCAAATTGGGAGGAGTGTGGAGGGGGTCAGAAAAGGAAATTCTGATTTCTCTCAATCTTCGCGGTGGAAACTAGTTCTCTGACTTGCAGGTAAGTCTTTAAGTGATTTTTGGTGTTTTAATGCTTTTTTATTCAGATTTGGTTCTCTGAGAGGCTGTTCCAAGCAAGGCTAGGGTACCACAGTGTCGGAGCGTTCTTTTTGATCGAAATAATGCGCTTAGGGAGAGGCTCTGGGTTGTACAGTCGCGTTGTTGGGGTGAGACTGTGGGACTCACAGTCACACCTTGAAGCATGACTATGGGCCCCACAGGCACGCTTTTCAAGGTGAAATGCACGCTCCAAGGCATGCCTGGGGGAAAAAAATGTCCACTTTGGAGCACACATTTTTTCCTAAGTCTAGGTGTGATGGCCTGAAGGAGATCGTTGTTTGTTTATATGGAGGTGATTGTGATAATATGCAGGGATCTAACAACTGTAACAAACTCACAATAAAACTCTCAAGAATGTTGTAAAGAAGAAGAGAAGCATGCACTCAATAATCACTCATAAAAATAGAATAATGAACAATAACAATATCATACAATGAATAATGAATGTAAAGAATGTGCTACAATAATCTATGATGAGGCATCATATAGGATTCGAATTATCTAGGTAGGGCATTCGAATCTGAGCTCAAAGTCTATCTTGGATAGCTATGGAGACATCATCCAGTCAGTAGTATCAGTCATAAATGGTAAGAGCCAGTCAAGTGTGTCCAAATGAGTCTAACAGAACCATCTAGGCATAAATCAAGGAATGGAGACTCCAAGGGGGGTGCATGAGGCTGTCTAGCTCAAAGTCTAGCTTGGATAACAATGGAGACATCATCCAGTCAATAGTATCAGTCATAAATGGTAATAGTTAGTCAAATGTGTCTAACTGAGTCTAACAGAACCATCTACGCATAAATCAGGGAATGCAGACTCCAAGGGGGGTGCATGATGTTGTCAAATAGTCAAGTGGAACTCCAGAACTAGCTAACTAGAAGCTACAAGCAGTTAGCATGAGCAATCAGTGGAAGAACTACTCAATCAATGCACTAACTGAATGATAACTCCCAGTAGGTGAGATAAGTCGCCCTAACTGAGTGATAACTGGTGGTAGGTGAGTAAGGTGCACTTGCCATGCAGAGAAGTCAAGGAGGGCGCATTAGCTAGTTAGGAGGCCAAATGGGGGCTAAAGATAGGCTCTGGAGAGCTAGAAGCAATCTCTAGGTGTTGGGGAGACAACCATGATGATGACTGGATGCATGCAATGGCATGTAAAGCATGCATCATGCAAATTTGCATGTAGGCATGCAAAATATCAAAATGATGGTGTGAATATTCCAACACCCCCCCACAAGCTATACTATGAGATAATAACTGAAAACAAAAAAATAGGGCCCTGGTGACTAAGAAAAAAGGTCACCTTGTACAATCAATCTAAATAAACTAAGTGAGGAAAGAGGGAAAACCCAGTGGGAAGAAATCCCTCCCTCAAAAATAGAATGAAGGATGCTAATGAAGCATATAATCTCTCACCCCTGAAGGAGGTAAGTGTCCTTCTTTCTCAAAGAAGGATCGATAGATCCGAAATGGATCAGGAATTTCACAAGGGTGAATCCTTACATGTGAAAACTTTGATCTGGAAGACCGGGGAGCAGTGGTTTCCCATCGAATAAGAGGATCAATAAAGTAATAAGGATGAAACCTCTCATGCTGAAAATCTGATATGGTTGATCGGGGAGCAATGGATGCCGGGATTAGCAATGTGAGAAGGATGAAACCTTCCATGCTGAAAATATGCTTTGGTTGATTGGGGAGTAGTGGCTTCCCATTGAGGAATAGGTGAGAGATATTCAGGTTCTTATGGATCTGGATCTCCCATTCGCTCATCTTCATCATCAGTTGCTAGACCTTCATGTTCTTGTGGATTTGGGTCTACAATTCCCTCATCATCATCTCCATCTTTAGATTCTGAATCTGAAATATCATGTGAAGATGCATCATCAAATCCAAACTTTGAATCTGAAATATCATGAGGAGAATCATGTAAAACTGGATCATCACATGCAAACTCTGAATCTGAAATATCATGAGGAGAAGCAAGTGAAACTGGCTCATCATCACTCGAAGGAGGAACATATCCAAAAATGTTGATGTCATGAAACTACTCCAGAATATGCATGTAGTCCTAATTTGAACCATCATGACTGTAATCAATATTAGAAGAACTAGGACTAGATGATGATGGATCTTCATTAAGATCAAAGGAGGATGCAGTAGTGGAGGTCCATTTTGAAATAGGAGTTGGACAAATAGGTGTTAGATCTTCAGGTTCTTGTGGATCTGGATCTAGCATTTGCACTTCTTCAAGAGTCCTCTTTTTCTCAATCTCCTTTGATGTATCTTTTCCCTTTAGACAACCTTCAAAGGTGCCATGATCAAACTTTCCACTTAAAAGACCATCAACCACATTATGAGCTAGCTTGTGGTTGAGATGAGATAGTCTACTCTCTTCATGAGTATGAGAGTGAAGAGTAGACTCCTTTGAGAGAGGTAAGAAGTGTGAAAACTCATAGAGTTTTGTCTCATGATTTGCAACTCCTTTTGAAGTGATTTCCCCTGAAACCATGTGTTCTTTCTCAACTTCATATGGAGTAAAGCTCACTCTTTTGGGCTCTCTAGTATGAGTCATTTGATACACTGAAAGGACATTAGCCGCAAGAGAAGGAACATAAAGCACATCATAAAAGTAACCATGATCAATATCGATTCTTCCAATCCCCTGAGATATAAAAGTAACCATGATCATGATCATTCTCCAATTTGTGTCCTTTCATATCATGTTTCTGTCCAAAAGGGTATTTGAGCTTGTCCCAAACCTCTTTAGGAGATATAATATCGATGACATGGAAGTGAAGATCTTCAGAAATTGAGAGAAGGAGGATACCAACTGCTTCATCAAGCCCATCCAAGTACTTGGACTTTTCAAATACACTGAGAGCTTCTACCATCGTTCCGTTGAGTATTCGGGTGAAGCTCTTCGATCTCATGAAGAGAGCCATATTGGCTTTCCACTCAACATAGTTGGAAGATGTGAGCTTTAGATCCATATGAATAGAGAAATTCGAATAGTTGAAGAAGATTCCGAACGGATGAATAAACCTACAAAACAAGAAGAGTTTTTATTGATGGAGAATGTTACACTTCGACTGAACACTACCTTTTGAACACTGACCACATAGACTAAGTCCTTCACACCTAGCTAGACCTCACCGAATTTCTCCAATGAATTCAAGTAATAGCACTAGGATTTGTTGTGGAAATTCATAGGCTTCTGGTGCTCAAGTGAAAGATAGTTGCTCAAAGAAATGTCGCAACTGCTGCTGCTGCAATTCGAATAGTTGCTGACTGCTCTGATACCATGTGATAATCTGTAGATATCTAGCAACTGTAACAAACTCACAATCAAACTCTTGAGAATGTTGCAAATAATAAGAGAAGCATGCACTCAATAATCACTCATAAACACAGAATAACGAACAATAACAATCATATAATGAATAATGAATGTAAAGAATGTGTTACAATCATCTATGATGAGGCATCATATAGGATTCGAATTAGCCAGGTAGGGCATTCGAATCTGAGCTCAAAGTCTAGCTTGGACGGCTATGGAGACATCATCCAGTCAGTAGTATCAGTCATAAATGGTAAGAGCCAGTCAAGTGTGTCCAACTGAGTCTAACAGAACCATCTAGGCATAAATCAGGGAATGGAGACTCTAAGGGAGGAGCATGAGGCTGTCTAACTCAAAGTCTAGCTTGGATAACAATGGAGACATCATCCAGTCAATAGTATCAGTCATAAATGGTAATAGTCAGTCAAGTGTGTCTAACTACGTCTAACAGAACCATCTAGGCATAAATAAGGGAATGGAGACTCCAAGGGGGGCACATGTGGCTATCAAATAGTCAAGTGGAACTCTAGAACTAGCTAACTAGAAGCTACAAGCAGTCAGCATGAGCAATCAATGGAAGAACTACTCAATCAATGCACTAACTGAATGATAACTCCCAGTAGGTGAGATAAGGCATCCTAACTGAGTGATAACTGGTGGTAGGTGAGTAAGGCGCACTTTCCATGCAAAGAAGTCAAGGAGGGCACACTAGGTAGGTAGGAGGCCAAATGGGGGCTAAAGACAGGCTCTAGAGAGCTAGAAGCAAGCTCTAGGTGCTGGTCAGACAACCATGATGATGATCGGATGCATGCAGTGGCATGCAAAGCGTGCAGCATGCAAATTTGCATGCAGGCATGCAAAATATAAAAATGATGGTGTGAATATTCCAACACTGATGGGGGTTTTGTTTTCTGGTTGACAGGATGCCGAGAGTGAGTTGGCGAGAGAGATATATTGGGTAGTTACGTGATGATATCCTGGATGATGATGATGTCCAGGATACACTGGAAAATTTTGGTTTACTAAAGTTCTCCAAGGTGCCCCCAATGCGTCCAACAAAGTTGTTGTTGAACAAATTGGTGGCGTTTTGGGATGCCAATGTGGGGGAATTAGTGATACAGGGGGAGCAAATAGAGATATCGCTCACTAATGTGTATTTTATGATGGGGTTGTCGTGGTTGGGTATGATTGCAGACACCCAGCTGAGGAAGCCATGTGATGTGTCTATGGAGAACTTGTTGGATCTCCATTGTTAAGCCACAACGTATGTGAATGACAATGTGATATTGATCTGTGACATCGAGAGTCTGGAGACTCGGGATATAGAGGCACTAGTAGTGTAGATACTGGGGTCGAAGGAACCCTACAAGGTTTCTAGAGGGAAGATGGTGCTGGTTGAGCGGGCTTTAGCAGGTACCTACTTCGGGTGGGTATAGATGTACCTGACTATTGTTCGGCGAGAGCTGAACAAGGTTAGCCGCATGGAAGTGGATTTTTGTTTCCCATCATTCTTATGCTCATTCTTCTTTGAGGGATTTTCGACGCTATGACCATGCATAGCAGTGCACGATGGTGGACCGACTGAGCCGTAGATGCGGCAATGGGGTGAGATGATGACTCGCGGTGGTGGGGGACTAGTGGGTCGGTTTTTCACTCGAGAGATGTTCACACAATGGCTATGGTTTCCAATGGTGATCGAGGACTTCCCTTATGTAGGGATGGACTACAGGGGAGATGTAGAGCTACCACAACCTCCTGTCTAGGCATGGCTATGAGATGGTATGTATCTACTCACTTTACAATAGCATGTTGTTTCTACTCGATAGCATATGTGATAGCTAGAGGATTGTTATGATACTGAGTTTGATGATGTGCTTTTGTGTGCAAATGTGGGGCCGCATCCACCGACAAGATATCGAGCTCATAGGGGATTAATAGAGGGAGTGTACTCTCCCCTGTGCGGGCACCATCGATAGAGGACTGCTTCGACGAAGTTGGAGACACTACGTGTAGGGATTTAATTCCTAATTGATGGGGTGATTGATGATGGCTGACAGCATCTGGATCAGCAACTGATCAGAATTCGCTATGATGCTCCACAGGAGTGGAGACCAGTGAGGTGGAGGATTGCAACGGCGGCCGAGGCAGTGAGGGCCATGGCGCAAGGTTATGCCCCATATGACAATAAGGAGTTGGAGGCTGATTCAGATGAGGAGGAGGAGGAGGAAGAGGAGGAGGAAGAGGAAGAGGAGGAGGAGGAGGAAGACGAGAAGGAAGACAAGTAGGAGGAGGATGACAACGACGATGACAGGATTACTAAGATGACTAGGCAGTGGATGGAACTTCCCCCTAATGTGATGAGCAAGGGGAATTTTGTTACTCGACGATTATTTCTATGATTAGGAAGTTGTTGGGGTTCCTCAATGCATTGATTTTTATGTTATGATGTAAACACTGTGACACTTTGATTATATATATATATATATATGTGGATGTATTTTATTATGATGATGGTCCTCTTTTTGTTTTTATGATGATGTATGCCTATATGATGTATATATGCATGTGGATGATGTGAGGATGCATGCTTGTGGTTTACTTCCTACATGTTGTGATTGATATGCCATTCTAGAATATTATTATCCATTTGGTATTCAACACTATGGATGAATGTAATGAACTCAAACTGTCTAATCAGTTGTTTTGTGCGCATGAACTTTCTAAAAAGGCAAGGATCCTGTACCTGGAAAAAGTTGTTAAGTTGGGAGACAAGGAGGTGGGAGTCAAGAAACACCCGAAGGTGACTAATGCCAAAATAGAGGGTAGTGGTCAGGAGACCAGTCACAACATCGTACTCATCCTGGTTGTTAGTAGTAGTACCAATACACACTTCGTCGAGGTGTATTAACTCGTGTGAGGGCAGAATACAATACCCAAGATGTTGAGGTGAGGTTTGGAGAGCATCTACTTGCAGCTTCGGCAAAACCAACATAGAGTGGAGGAACAAGATCCATTTGTGGTCATGCATGGAAGAAAACTAGAAGGTTCTGTATGCAAATAGTGAAAAACAAAAAATAAAATTGTACAACATGTACTTGTGGGTCTCGAAAAGCTAAGGAAAAAATTGCTTAAGATATAACCCATTGCGAGGGTTGGGAAAAGGGTGTCCTTGGGAATCGGCAAGGATATATGCCCCATTACCGAGGAAGGTTTGGAAAATGTAAGGGCCTTGCCACATAGATTCAAACTTAGATTTTTCATGCTTTTCATGAGCTTGTTTGTAGACGATCACTAGGTCTCCTTCTTGAAAGTTGCGGGGATGGACGTGTTTATCATAATGGGATTTAGAGTGATGTTTTGAAGCCTCGATGATTTGTAATGCTACTCGTCGGTCTTCTTCTGCTTGTTCCAATAGGAGTAACCATTTCTCAAGAGGTGAGGTGTCCGTAATAATTTCAACGAAGATGTGTAAATCTGAGATTTGACACTCAATGGGGAGAACATACTCTACACCGTGAACCAAATGGAAAGGGGTAAAACCCGTGGCAGTATTAGTGGAAGTGCGAGAAATAGCATATGGTGCCAATTGGACTTGTGTTGTTTATTGTTCGTTGAAGGATTGTCTTCAAGATCTTGTTGATAGCCTCAACTTGGCCATTCCCCTGAGGGTAGTAGGATGAGTCTTACTAGTGGTCAAATTTCAGGAATGTGGAAAACTCTTTTTAAACGGTGTCCTCGAAGTGTTTTCCATGGTTGGAGATGAGTTTTTTAGGGACCCCGAACCGAGTAATGACATGGTTAAAAATAAACGTGCGGCGGTCTTGGCCTTGCGATTAAATGTAGGAATAGCCTCATCCCATTTAGTGAAATAGTCGACAACCATAATGATGTATTTATGGCCATCCTCTGAGGGGTGGTTACACTCCATAAAATCGATGGCCCATTTACAAAAAGGGCCAACAGTAATGAATGGATGGAGAGGGGCAGGAGGGGTCCTGGCTTTGGGGGGGAAAAGCTGACAATTCAAGCAATGTTTCACTGTTCTTATGCAATTGGTGAAAAGGGTGGGCCAGTGGCCAATGGCGCGGATGACCTTTTGGGAAGTGGCCATTCAAGAGAAGTGGACACCATAGGCTCCGCTATGATAATCCTTTAAAAATGGTTCAGCATCGTCATGTGTAAGGCATCGACACCCCGTCGATAAAGGATATCACCTAGAAGGAGGTATTGTGAAGCATGATGGCATATGCGATGTTGATCATCACGGTTGAGGTTGGAGTGAAATTTTTGTGTTCGTAGGTATACCAGTATGTCACCATACAATGGGTCATTCGCCAAAATGGTGAATAAGTGGTCGTCGGGAAAGATAGTGATGATGGGAGGTGACACTTACAAAGATGGTAAGTCAGTCATGAGATGTGCAAATGCAAGGGATTTGGTACTCTTGTGTATAACGAATATCAGGTCATATTCTTGAAGGATAATGATCCATTTAGCTACGTATCCTTGAAGGAGCGGGCACCTCAAGAGATACACCATAAGGTTCGAGTCTTCCACAACTATAGTGTGGCTCATCAGAATGTAGTGGCGTACATTTTGAATAGAGAAGACGATGGCTAAGGCTAACTTATCCTCATGGGGGTAGCGTAATGGTGGGCCAGATAATGTCTGACTCACATAAATGACCCGTTCTTTTCATGCACTATCTTCTTGGACTAACATGCCAGAAATGAAATATTTGGATGCTGAAATGTAAAGGATGAAATCCTTCGAGAAATTAGGAGGAAAAATCAAGGGGGCGGAAGTCAATGCTTGTTTGAGTGCTTCAAAAGCCGCTTGTCGCACACCTGGTATGGGCACCAGTATGCACGACGAGAACAAAGAGTTGGTGTCCTTTAGTATAGAATGGACTGAGTGGTATTCCACTCAGACTTCCGAAACCAATCATGCTACTTGCGCTCCTAAGGGAGAGGCCCTCCAACAAATCAGTGTCAACTGTACCAATAAGTAATAGGGGATTTTGGATCCCTAGAGGACAACAAACTATGTCTCAAATGTGTATGACAAAGGGGGTGTTATTTGGATGCCTAACCCCAATGTCCTACCTAGATACATGATTATTTTTTTATTCCCCAAGTGGGTTAAGGTGGGTTTAATTAAGCCAATTTTAGGTCTCTCTTGAATTATGGGGAGAGTGTGTGTGCACAAGTGGTGTGAACCCAAGATCGCAAGATAGTAAATGCTTGAAAATAAACAACTGAGACTGAAATAAAAAACAAATTCTTTTACTTTTCAAATAAAAATACAACTTCTATAACATGTATGCAGGAAATAAACTTACTGAAATATGATGCAAGAGATATAAATTCATGAAGGATGCATGCGCACGGAAATGTCTTTAATGCGACAGCAAGAGAAAAAGTAGAAAAACCAATGGTAAATAGGTGCAGGAAAATAGTGGTTTGTGGGTGGAACCAAGGGCAAGAAAAAAGGAAAAATAGGTGTAGGGAGTGGTTGTGAGGTGAAAAGTCTCTCTTTAGGTGCGGAAGGCTACAGAAAAATGCACCGAAACTGAAAAACAAAAAACAGGAAAACAGGGCACAGGTTTGGGCGGAAAGGGTGCGGCTGGGGCACAGGTTTCAAACTCATAAGTGCACGGAGGGAGTGGCTTTTAGGTAACCAAGCGCGTGAAAAGCGTGGGTTTCAGGAAACCAACCGTGCGCAGGGCACAAGTTTCAGGCAGTTATGTGCACGGAGGGCGCCGCTCACAGGGACGAAAGAGTGCTTAAAGCAAGGGTTTCAAGTCGATATGTGCGTGAAATGTGCAGATTACAGGGCTGAAGGCACAGTTAAAGCACAGGTGTCATGCCATAATGCGTGTGGAATGCGTGTCTAAATGGAAAGACTGATAGGCGCGGAGAGCGCGGTTTACAGGCCCAAAGGCACGCTCCGGGAATGAGTTGTGGGTCGAAAGTCGTGCTGGGGAGCACGGGTTTTGGATCGGAAGTCGCACTCGGGCTGCAGGTAAATGGCAGAAAGTCGCTGGACGGGCTGTAAAAATGGAACTGATGAAGGGAACTATGTAGGAAAGTGCTATATCTGCAAGTATAGGGGGAAAAGCTAGGTCATAACTATAAAATGCAAGCAAAATAACAAGTACAAGACTAAAAAATAAAAAAAATGATCATACCAAACCCTATATTGATGGGAATCGACCCAGTTGGAGTCACCAAATATGTAGTTGGCGTTTTCACACCAGCTTGTGCTAATGAGAACCTACTAAGGGTTATGGAACCCTTAGTAGCATTTCATAAAAGTGGATAAAAAATAGATAATGTGATAAAGATATGTGTGAGTGAAAATAATAACAGAAAATAAATCCAATTAATTACTGCAATAAAAGAGAACAAATAGATCGAAACCCATGAAAGATATTTTGTATTATGTTGCAAACAAGGGTTTAAAAAGATGTTTAGCTCAGAAGACAAGGTGATGGGGTCCCTTGTAGCAATATGAAGAGTAGAACGTTGGGTCTCCATATTTCCTTTCTCTTCTCCAAATGCTCAATGGGTGGCGAAGATTCAACTAGGTGGGAACAAAAGCTCAAAAGCGTAGGCTAGAGTGTTGTAGGAAATTTGGAAGCATAAGGGTATGAAGAGTGATCATGGATGTGAAATGGGGGGCCTCCATCACCTTTTTATAGTGATTTAGAGTGGTGGAGTATTGACACATGGTTTTGGGAAACCAATAGTATTGGCTAGTGGTATTTTGAGTTTTCCCTCTTTTTTAAATTTTATTTTGACTTTTTCTTTTTGGGGGGGGGGATTTGGACCCTTTTTTGTGGGATTTTAACCTTTTTGAAGGAATTTAGTTATTTTTTAGGGAAATAATGATTTTTTTCCCATTTGGTTACCAATTTAGGGTTTTGGAGGCCAAAAATGTAGGAAAAGTGGACAAATGGGTTATGTGACTAGGGAGATGAGCTAGTGAACAATTTTTGGATGTTAACAAACGGTATCACTTAAGGTTTCCAAGTGGAATGCTACTAGGTAACTTGATTACACAATCACGACGACCATGGCATAGTTGGATGCGTTGGTATCAATTTCAAATGGTTGATGCAAATCAGGTAATACAAGCATTGGAGTAGTGCAAAGCTTGTTCTTAATCTGTTCAAAAGCTTGTTGATATATTGTAGTCCATTTTAAACCTATATTTCCACCTCTTTTCATCAATTGATTCAGATTCCATGGTATGTGGTTGAATCCCAACACAAATATTCCATAGAAATTCACCAAACCAAGGAATATCCTTAGTTCTTGAATGCTTCTTGGAGCAAGGAAATCCATGATAGTTTGTATCTTTTCTGGGTCAACTCAAATGCGTGCTAAGTTAATTACATAGCCCAAGTATTTGATACTTGTCAATGCAAAAGAGTGTTTCTCCAAGTTCAAACAGAGTTTGTGTCATATTAGAACATTAAGCACTTGTTGAAGCTACTGCAAATGTTCCTCCCATGATCTATTGAAAATCAGGATGTCATCCAGATAGACAATGACACATTTCCCTGAAAAAGGTCTAAGAACATCATCAATATATCTCATGAAATTTGCAAGGGCATTGGTTAGACCAAAAGCAATGACCAACCATTCAAATAAACCTTCCCTGGTTTTGAAAGCAGTTTTCCATACATCTGAGGACTCTATGGGAATTTGATGATATCTTGACTTGAGGTCAAGTTTGGTAAATAATTTAGAACCTTTCAAATAATCAAGTAAATCATCTATTCTAGGAAGAGGATACCGATTCTTTACTGAAATTTTATTAAGAGCCCTGTAGTTGATGAACATGCACCATGTCCTGTCTTTCTTGGGAACTAGGGTGACTGGACTTCCACAAGGAGAGTCCTTGAAGCTAGGTCTAATATGTCATTTGTCTATCAAGTCTTGAATTTGTCTGTGGATTTCTTTATTTTCTAAAATAGACCTTCTGTAAACAGATGCATTGGGTAATGAAGAACTAGGAACAAGATCAATGGAGTGTTTTACTTGGCAATGTAGTGGTACTCCAGTTGATTATTTGAACACATTGTTTTATTCTTCAAGTATTCTATCAACTCGCTACTATTGTCGAGAATCATGGTTGGCGGAGAGACGACTAGTTGCTATGATCTTTCGGGAGTGTCCAGGTTTGATCATTAACAGCATAAACTTTTGAGCATGGTTAATCAACTTCTTGGCTTACTTGGATGAAACCATTTCGAATTTTGGTGAGGGTCAACATTTTGGAATGCCATACCACTGATTTTGAATTTTGATGATCACTTTCTGTGGCTTCGATTGATACTTTCCATATATGTCCCACAAGTAAGGCTTT
Source organism: Larix kaempferi (assembly GCA_027924585.1). Lineage (NCBI taxonomy): Eukaryota > Viridiplantae > Streptophyta > Pinopsida > Pinales > Pinaceae > Larix > Larix kaempferi. The sequence goes on from BSBM01000600.1 coordinate 536,030, forward strand.
CCAAATAGTACCTCGGCTACTGAAAGCGAAGAGACATCACAGAGCACCTCAACCTGAAAAGGCTTGATGAAGTAAGGTAACATGTGATCCTGAGTTCTTGTACGTATTTCATCTTATCATTTTTGTAAGGTTGTGGATGTGGAGTAGTGATAAGACCCGATTTATTCGCAATATCTTCAGAGACAATTATTTTGACTACCATTGTCCACAATCAGATGCAATTGGCGATTTTGAACCCATATATGTGTATGGAATAGTCGTTCTCTTTCCTCCCCGTCGATGATAGTCTATTTTGTGAGAGTTGTCGAAGTCGACGCTAATAAAGTTGAAGAGTCTGGGTCAGACACCACAATTGTCTTATCGGTTGAGTCGGAAGTAGAAATTTATGCCAAGAATGTCTTCTGATATTTGCATTCTGATGCATCATGCCAATCTAAATTGTGGTAGATGCACCATTTTACTGCAGGAGTTTGTTTACTCAATTTTCCCTTGTCTTTCTTGAAAGGATTCTTACCCTGTTCCGGCCTCTCTGTAGTACTTGGAGAAGACCATTTTGACTTGACAGAGGAAACGGTCGACTGATATTCCTTGTCGAAAGATCGAATAGTCAGTTTGGTCGAGATAAATACTTTCACATTAAATTTGATCTCAAGCTTGATGGATGTAGTGTACCAACCAGGGTCGATGATTCACTAACTCAATCTCCTATAAGAATTAGTTAAAAACAATGGATTCGGTGGGGGAGTTTGACTGAATGTAGGAAAAATCAAGTACTCTATATTGGAGGAGGACTATTATAACTGATAATACCTTTTAAAAAATCACTGGGACCATTGATGCTTTGAAATCAGCAAGGTAGAAATCTACTACAATGCTCTTGGTCACCCCAGCATATGCAAACTAGTGCTTCACTATTCATTGATTGGAAGCTATTGGTGAAGGATTATGAATTTAGGAGGATAAATAAAATCAATTTAAAGTCAATATAAATTTAGGTTTCATTCCATAATCCTTTAAAGTCAATATAAAAGAATTTGTTTTCTGCTTTAGCTTTTCCCTTGCTTTCTACTTTTTCTTTTGCTTTTTCTTTTTATTTTGATTTATCTTGCTTTTGCTTTTATGTCCTACTTTTCTACCTTATCCTTCTTTTCTGCTTTGTCATGCTTTTTCCCTGCTTTTCTTCTTTTTCTTGCTTTTCTTCATTTGTCATGCTTTTCTGCTTTGTCGCACTTTTGTCTTGCTTTTCTTCTTTGTCCTGTGTTTCTACTTTATTCTTCTTTTTCCGAACTTTGCTGCTTTATTTTGCTGTATTCTCCTTTTCCTACTTTTCCTTGCTTTGACTGCTTTATATTTTCTTGTCTTGAAAGTTACCTCTTAGTCAACCTTATCCTCTAAGGCACACTTGTGGAGCATTATCCACTTTATTCCAAAATAAAAATAACTATTTAATGAAAAATACTTTTCATCAAGTGCATATCAAACTTTAAGAAAATAAATTCAACACCTCCTAATTAATTAATTAATTAATGCTTAAACTTCAGAAAATTAACCCCATGTAAATGAAATTTCCTCCTCAACCCAAGGGATTGATTGGGTTAGGAACACAATCCAATGATCATCAATGAGGGGACATGACAATGGCGTAATGGAATGCATCTGAAAGAGTTCCAATAGTGAGAAATTCCATCTCTTGTTGGATATAAGGAGCTAAACAACTGATATATTTCAGAACAAGTAATTTTTCTTCCTCCCTGTCACCAAGTTGAGCCATTAGTCAATGGATGTCATGTCCCCCATTTTGACCCTTGTAATATTTGGGCTATAATGTAAATATTGTATGCATATTTTGTATGATTCCTAGCATGGAGCTCAAGGCCAAGGCCCCTCTAGTGAACGCTTGATCTTGAAGAGGAAGGTATGTTGGTATTAATTAACCCATGTGCTAGTGAGCCATGGGGATTGTAAATATGCATTTTAATATAAATTCCCACAACTAGCTATGCAATGCAACAAGAGATGGGGGCATGATATTTCAAGGAATGGGGAGGGAAATATTCAAACCCTTGAGCCAATCAAGTCAATCCAAGTGTCAATGAGAGAACCCATGAACCATCAACTACCCATGTGGATTTTGATGCCCAATCATTCATTTCTCCCAAGAGGTGGGTGAAGAAGATAATGCCTTGGGGATTGGGGAGGTATGGCTGTCCAAATTCGAGTATGGGCAAGCCACCCTCATGGAAAAATGTGTTTCTCCTTCTTGGCCAAGAAGACTCCCACGAATTGCCTTCCCAAGCCATTATTCATAGTCAGACTTCACCCTCTCACGTTTGGGGGGAGAGCTTGCTGGGTGTTTTTATGGGAGAGCTTGCTGGGTTTTTTTTTTGGGAGTTGACTGGGCGTTTTTATTTGAAGCCTACTGGGCGTTTTGGCTTGCTGGGGTTTTATCCTCCACGTTTTTGCCATTTCCTGCATTTTTCCATGCCTGCAAACTCGTTTTGGTTAGCATAGTGGCTGGGATAGGAGATCCACGAATTGGGGGTTTAATGGAGGTCGTTTTTGCTCCTCGGTTGTCCCCAAACGTTTTGTGAAAACAAAATTTTCCTTTCTAAGGTTTTTTTCCCATCCCTCATTTCGTTTTTGCGTTTCCCACGTTTTCCCTTCATACCCAACACTTGAGATTTTGCTGTTACATGTACCCATGGCCCGTTTATTAGATTTTGTGTATAGGAGATTGTTGGGGTTGAAATGGGTTTCCATTGTTTTGGCTTGAACTTGAGTGGAAGCATCCACAATTGAAGAGGGTTCAAATTTAGCCTGATAAACCCAGCAGTGGTCTGGCTTGGCTTAGATCCAAATGACTGTTTGGCTGCTTGGTTGTGTAGGAGTTTGAAATCCCCTTTTTCCTTGTAGATATCATACACAAATCGGGGGTGTCCTTCAGACGGATTCAGTATATGCTGTCGAAGAGCCTACGGTTGGGCGGAACATTGCAGCGACATAGCTAGTTGTTGGGGGCAACATTACATTGAGATAAGTATATTCTCGGCTTGTATTTAATTCTACAATGTGTTAAGTTAAATGGTTGTTATTGATATATTGAATGCACATGAAATTATGTGTGTGGATGAATTTATCTCCGCTGTTCATCTTTGTTGAATTTACATCTTCACACATGGGTTTTTAAAAATATGAATTTTAATGAATGGCTGAGTTTGCTTAAAAATCCCCATAGATTGGCTTCATGGTCCCTCCTTTGCCTTGGATGGATGGGTGGGGACGTTACAGTGGAATTCATTAGTATAACTCTGTATAGTTTGATCCTTCCATTGTCTCAACTGCTACAACTTCTTGTACTATTGTTCTATGTACTTGGGTGGATAAAATTCCTTCTGCACATGTTCAACAAATTTGGCCCATGTTTTAATGGCGTTACCATCTTCATCCGATTTCGTTAAGAGATTTTCCCACCAGCAATGTACAAAATCCGACATCTTCAAAGATGCAAGGGTGACTTTATTAGCCTCAAAAAATTGATTCACAGAGAAATAGGAATCCAATTGTCTATGGATTCCGAATCGATCTTTCCTTCTAGGTTTGGTATAACCAAGTTCATCTGCACCTTAAAGGGGCTAACCTTGTCAAAGGAATTTCTCGTTGGGTTTCTAACCGAAGTCGAGCCAAATGAATTGGTGATTTGAGCAAGAATCTCATTGAAATACTCATACATTTCAGTTCAATTTCGAGCGAGTGCTTTCTCAATGAGTCATTCAATTTATCTATTAGGCGTACTACCCTCTGTTTCACATGCCATCTTTGGGTTGGGGTTGCGAGAAGATAAATACTTAGAATTCGAAGGTAGAGGTATCATGGATAACTGAGTATTAGAGCATGTCTGAACTGGAATATGTTGGTTTAAATATGCAAGCAATGCTTAAACAAAGCTAGATAAAATAGGCTCTGATATGAATGATCTGTGTCACCCAAGAGGTCGACAGGGGGACAAAAGAGTTGACTGACTGAGTCGGTTACTCTTATAGCGGACACTTATAGTGCTAGTTTGATCAGATAAACAACTATGAATAATATCATACACTAAAAAATAAACAACTGCAAAATTTAATAGACAATACCAATCAGAGAAGAATGTGAAACATGGATTGATAACAGAGAAACCCCATGGGTAAATACTTTGGTTGTATTGAGTAGTTGTTGTAAGAGGTCAAATGTAGGAACCATCAAGAACCAATCATGAGTAGAAAAACCCAAAAACCTATTTCATCTTCGAGCTTATAAGTATTTATACAATTATGGGGGAAACTTGGGTAGCTACACATTGTGTTTTTGTTACAAAAAAGACAGTTACAAAGAGATCATATGTCTTCTTCCCATTCGCCAGCTAGAAGAAGATGAAGAGGCATCGTTTCCATGTCAATGGTGATTCAGATGCCTTTGGACTACTCAAAATTTCATATGATATGTGTTGGAATCATCAACTATTGTCATACATGTATGATGATTTGTCAGGAATGTGTCATTGTTCGTCAGTCGTCGATCGTGTGTCGTTGAGTCACAAATTCGACTAATCCGTTGGGACAACCGAGTCAAGGATTCGAACAAGGAATCGAATGGGACTAGGAAATAGTCGATGGATCCAGTTGATTCTTGGGATGGATCAACATGTTTTGATTTAATGCACCGGTGCGTGTATGTACGAAAGCACACCGAGGTGTTTTATGTGATTAAGTGCACCGATATCAAACTTATTTTCTATTTTGAAGTTATGTAATTTATTTTTGTAATATATTGATAGCTTATGTATTTAATGGTCGAAGTTGTTTATTGATAGAAAATGCATGGTATGAGTTGAATGAACAACAATTTTAGTCAAGATAATGGGAGCACATCCAAAATTACAAACATTCTGGGAGCATATCCATAGCAAGAACATTCTGCCAGGATTCAAAGAAGTCCCGGCTCTTCTGAGCTTGAAGTTATCCAACACTGGAATGTCATCTGGTTTCTCTTTGGTGTACCTATGCCAATCGACAATGTCATCGATAGCCTTGGAATCCTGTTTCCTCTTGTCCATCTGCTGCTCTAGGATGACAGACATTCGCTCAAAATCACTATGGGTTTCCTGAATTTCATTCTGGCAACTGAACCTTAAAAGAGTCTCTTGACTAGCAAGAACCCTAAAGAGCATCTCAAGACTTTTTCATCTTGTCCAGATCTCCAATACTTATTACATGTCACCCCCACCACAAAACCTTAAAAGAGTGTCTTGCCAAGCAAGCACCCTAAAGAGCATCTGAGGCCTTTTTCATCCTGTCCAGATCTCCAGGACTTATTACATGTGGTCATGGAAATGCCTCGAAAGAGCATCTGAGGCCTTTTTCATCCTGTCTAGATCTCCTAGGTCTACTTACATGCCATAAGACAAAACCTCGAAAGAGGGTTTGCCAGATCTCCCAGGGAGCTATTATATGCCAGTGGCAAAACCTAGCAAGAGAATCTACAAACCTCCAAGGGTGCTATTATATGTCCTCCCAAAGAAAAACCTCGAAAGAGCATTTGCTAGATCTCCCAGGGAGCTATTATATGCCAGCGGGAAAAACCTAGCAAGAGAATTTGCAAACCTCCCAGCGTGTTATTATATGCTTATCTACACAACCTGTCCACAACCACAGAGTATCAACCTGATACTCACCATACATCATCCTGATGTACACATGATCATCCTGATCATCATCACTACACCGTCCTGACACATGTCATCTGGAGCAACATCCTTAAGCTCATCATCCATGATCATCCTGATCATACAATGCATCCACCTGATGCATACACAGTATCTTCCTGATACATATCATCATACATGATCTACCTAATCAAACAATGTATCCACCTGATACATATACAAATACATGATCCCCCTGATCATACTTGATACATATCATCAGACATGATCTACCTGATCATACAATGTATCCACCTGATACATATACAAATACATACACATGATCCAACTGATCATATCCAACATCCAACATGATGCATACATACATAAATGATCCAACTGATCATATCCAGCATCCAACATGATGCATACATACATAAATGATCCAACTAATCATATCAAGCATCCAACATGATGCATATACATATACAGAGAAGTAACTGGAGCATCGTCCTGATGCTCATCATCCAACGCTTACATCCACAGCCATGTGAAGAAGCCTCCTTCCAACATGCTTGGAATGGCTTCAACAAATGTCTCCATCACTTCTTCCTCGAAGTGTCATCGATATGAAGAACACCAAGCCTCTCTCTGAAGTACTCGAACTTCACTCTGGCTAGTGGCTTCGTCAGCACATCTGCAATCTGCTTATCCGTCGTAACATACAGAAGCTTCATTGCTCCTCTCTGCACCATATCCCTGATATAGTGATATTTGATCTCTATGTGTTTTGACTTGTCGTGGAACACCGGGTTCTCATACAGCTTCACACAACTTTGGTTGTCACAAAAGATACCATTAGCCTCCAGCGAGAGATCAAATAACTAAGACAGTAGCTTCCTAAGCCATACTGCCTCACAACTAGCCGAACAAGCTGCAACATACTCTGTTTCGGCTGTACTCAGTGCTACGCAGGACTGCTTTTTGCTAAACCAAGAGATCACACCTGATCTCATACTGAAGCAGCACCCAGAAGTGCTCTTCCTATTTGTAGCACTGCCTTCCCAATCTGAATCAACATAACCCTGCAAGTTAAACTTTTGATTTGCATCATACTTGAGCCCATAGTCAACCGTACCCTTCAGGTATCTCAGAATATGCTTTACAGCAACCAGGTGAACACCTCTGGGATCCGTCAGGAACTGGCTCAATGTGTTCACCACAAAGCAAATACCTGGTCTCATGTTCATCAGGTACATCAAGGACCCAATCATCTAACGATACACAGTGACATCAATCGGATCAGATGAAGCATCACACAAAAGCTTCAGGTTCGATGCCATAGGTGTGGCCATGGCCTTGCAGTCCATCATCCCGAACCTCTTCAGGATCTCTACTGTATACCTCCCTTGTCCAAGGAAGATTCCATCTGCACTCTGCCACATCTCCATACCTAGAAAATAGTGCATCATCCCCAAGTCCTTCATCTCGAACTCGGCAGCAAGCTTCCGCTACATGTCGGAAATCAATCTATCCTCACCTGTAACAAACAGGTCATCTATATACAAAAGTAGTATCATTGGATTTCCTTCCTCAACCTTGTAGTAAAGGTTGGAATCCGCTTTACTCTTGGTAAAGCCCAAACTGGATAGAAATCCATCTATCCTGCCATACCAGGTCCTGGCTACCTGTTTCAAACCATACAGGGCTTTCTTCAGTTTGCACACATGTGACTCTCGGTCATGTGTCTCAAACCCAAGTGGCTGCTCCACATACACTTCCTCTTCGACTACACAATTCAAGAAAGCTATCTTGACATCCATCTGGTGTATCTTCCATTTCATCATTGTGGCCAGAGCAAGTAATGATCTGATGGAAGTGTGCCTGGCTATAGATGTAGAATTCTCTTCATACTCAATACCTCTTTCTAGGAGAAGCCACAAGCTACAAACCTCGCTTTGTATTTCTCCATGCTACCATCTGTAGCATGCTTGATCTTATAGATCCATTTGGAATTCACAGTAGACTTCCCTTCAGGTCTTGGGACTACATCCCAACCATCATTCTTCATGATCGATTGGTACTCCTCGATCATGGCATTCTTCCCGAATCCTGGGAACTTCAATATTTTTAATATCTTCAATAGATAACTTTGTTGTTGAACAAATGTTGTAGTCCTTCTTTTGTAGGTGTTGGTATACGGTCTTTCCTACAAAACAAGTTAAATTGCATGATTAGAAAACATCTCATAGTTTTCAGAACAAATTCTTACACATAAATAAATATGTCATACATTCATGCAATTATCTTAGCCAATGCTTTAATACAACATTTATCCATATCCCATAACTTTCTAGATGCCTTCCAATCTCTACCAGAAAATTGTTAAGAGTTTGCACTACTCCCAACATGTCAGCAAAGAGGTTTCATTCTAGATAAGTAGCAATGGAATGTTGTACAGTGCCATAGGCCACTTACCCATTACATGCATATTAGTAGTATGATGTTCATTAATGCAATTATTCTAATATGCCAAATATACACAGCCTAATTCTAGGAACATCAGTATATACATCATTGAACAGTATTATTTAAACAATCAAATATGCAAGAAATGATAATTCAAATACTTATCTTTGTTTGGCTGTTGGGTGGACTCCCTCTGAATCTTTGCAACTCCATTCTGATGTGGATTGTGAGAAGTGGTCGACTCCCTCTGAATATCTGCATCCTTGCAGAAACTACTAGAGTGTGCTCCCTCTTGACCTTTGCTTCCTGGATTACCTGTCCACAATCAGATGCAATTGGCGATTTTGAACCCATATATGTGTATGGAATAGTCATTCTCTTTCCTCCCCGTCGATGATAGTCTATTTTGTGAGAGTTGTCGAAGTCGACGCTAATAAAGTTGAAGAGTCTGGGTCAAACTCCAAAATTGTCTTTTTGGTTGAGTCGGAAGTAGAAATTTATGCCAAGAATGTCTTTTGATCTTTGCATTATGATGCATCATGCATATCTGAATTGTGGTAGTTGCACCATTTTACTGCATGAGTTTGTTTACTCAATTTTCCCTCAAGGATTCTTACCCTATTTCGGCCTCTCTGTAGTACTCGGAGAAGACCATTTTGACTTGACAGAGGAAACGGTCGACTGAGATTCCTTGTCGAAAGATCGAATAGTCAGTTTGGTCGAGATAAATACTTTCACATTAAATTTGATCTCAAGCTTGATGGCTATAATGTACCAACCAGGGTTGATGATTCACTAACTCAATATCCTATAAGACTTAGTTAAAAACAATGGACTCAGTTGGGTAGTTTGAGTGAATGTAGGAAAAATCAAGTACTCTATATGGGAGGAGGACTACTATAACTGATAATACCTTTTAAAAAATCACTGGGACCATTGATGGTTCGAAATCAGCAAGGTAGAAATCTACTACAATGCTCTTGGTCACCCAACATATGTAAACTAGTGCTTCACTATTCATTGATTGGAAGCTATTGGTGAAGGATTATGAATTTAGGAGGATAAATAAAATCAATTTAAAGTCAATATAAATTCAGGTTTCATTCCATAATCCTTTAAAGTCAATATAAAAGAATTTGTTTTCTACTTTAGCTTTTCCCTTGCTTTCTACTTTTTATTTTTATTTTGATTTATCCTGCTTTTGCTTTTATGTCCTACTTTTCTACCTTATCCTTCCTTTCTGCTTTGTCCTGCTTTTTCCCTGCTTTTCTTCTTTTTCTTGCTTTTCTTCATTTGTCATGCTATTCTGCTTTGTCCCGCTTTTGTCCTGCTTTTCTTCTTTGTCCTGTGTTTCTACTTTATTCTTCTTTTTCCGAGCTTTGCTGGTTTATTCTGCTGTATTCTCCTTTTCCTACTTTTCCTTGCTTTGACTGCTTTATATTTTCTTGTCTTGCAAGTTACCTCTTAGTCAACCTTATCCTCTAAGGCACACTTGTGGAGCATTATCCACTTTATTCCAAAATAAAAATAACTATTTAATGAAAAATACTTTTCATCAAGTGCATATCAAACTTTAAGAAAATAAATTCAACACCTCCTAATTAATTAATTAATTAATGCCTAAACTTCAGAAAATTAACCCCAAGTAAATTTTCTCCTCAACCCAAAGGATTGATTGGGTTAGGAACACAATCCAATGATCATCAATGAGGGGACATGACAATGGCATAATGGAATGCATCTAAAAGAGTTCCAATAGTGAGAAATTCCATCTCTTGTTGGATATAAGGAGCTAAACAACTTATATATTTCAGAACAAGTAATTTTTCTTCCTCCCTATCACCAAGTCGAGCCATTAGTCGGTGGAATTCATTAGTATATCTCTGTATAGTTTGATCCTTCCATTGTCTCAACTGCTACAACTTCTTGCACTATTGTTCTATGTACTTGGGTGGATAAAATTCCTTTTGCACATGTTCAACAAGTTTGTCCCATGTTTTAATGGCGTTACCATCTTCATCCTATTTCATTAAGAGATTTTGTTGAGATATTGTAACTTCAAAGAATATTATATTTGTACTTTATTATTCCGGAGATGTTTCATTCCTCCGTGAGATCATATTGTATATCCGGAGATGTTTATTCCTCCGTCGGAATGTGGTAACTCGGGTTATTAGACTTCCCTAGTGGGGGTCGGCCCTGTATATGTTATGTGGGTCAAAGGGTTATTACACCACCCTAGAGGGGTCGGCCCAGTCAGTTGTAGTGGGGTATTTAACCCATTGGTTAAATACGAGCATACGTGTACCTGTGTAAAATACATGTCAGTGTAGTGTATAAATAGAGGAGGTGTGTTCCTCATTTGACACACACACTCACTTGAGAAAGGCGCACTTGTGGAGGAGAGGTCTGCTATGGTGGAGGAGGAGATCATATCTTTGGTTTGCATCTTTGTGTATTCCTGATCATCTATATTGAGGAAGCTTTACTGGGTTTTCTACCCCATGAGGGTTTCCCAGGATAAATCTGTGTCTCTTGTGTTTATGCTATGCTTGTTGTTTCTTCAGTGATCCTGTATATGCTATTATTGTGAAATGGAATGTAATGCTGCTATTTTCAGTCTTAGCATATTAAATATTAACAGATTTTCCCACCAGCAATGTACAAAATCTGACATATTCAAAGATGCAAGGGTGACTTTATCGGCCTCAAAAAATTGATTCACATAGAAATAGGAATCCAATTGTTGTATCCAATTGTCTACAGATTCTGAATCGATCTTTCCTTCCAGGTTTGGTATAACCAAGTTCATCTGCACCTTAAAGGGGCTAACATTGTCAAAGGAATTTCTCGTCGGGTTGCTAACCGAAGTCGAGCCAAATGAATTGGTGATTTGAGCAAGAATCTCATTGAAATACTCATACATTTCAGTTCAATTTCGAGTGAGTGCTTTCTCAATGAGTCATTCAATTTATCTATTAGGAGTATTGCCCTTTGTTTCACATGCCATCTTTGGGTTGGGGTTGCGAGCAGATAAAAACTTAGAATTTGAAGGTAGAGGTATCTTGGATGACTGAGTATTAGAGCGTGTCTGAACTGGAATATGTTGGTTTAAATACGCAATCAATGCTTAAACAAATCTAGAGAAAATAGGCTCTGATATGAATGATCTATGTCACCCAAGAGGTCGACAGGGGGACAAAAGATTTGACTAACTGAGTCGGTTACTCTTATGGCGGATGCTTATAGTGCTTGTTTGATCAGATAGAAAACTATGAATAATATCATACACTAAAAAATAAACAACTGCAAAATTTAATAGACAATACCAATCACAGAAGAATGTGACACATGGATTGATAACGGAGAAACCCCATGGGTAAACACTCTAGTTGTATTGAGTAGTTGTTGTAAGAGGTCGAATGTAGGAATCATCAAGAACCAATCGATCCTTCTCTTTGGGAACCCGTCTTAATGCAATCAAGAGTAGAAAAACCCAAAAACCTATTTCATCTTCGAGGTTACAAGTATTTATACAATTATGGGGGACGCTTGGGTAGCTACCCGTTGCGTTTCTATTACAAAAATATAGTTACAAAGAGATCATATGTCTTCTTCCCATTCGCCAGCTAGAAGAAGATGAAGAGGCATCGTTTCCATGTCGATGGTGATTCAGATTCCTTTTGACTGCTCAAAATTTCATCTGATATGTGTTGGAATCATCAACTACTGTCATACATGTATGATGATTTGTCGGGAATGTGTCATCGGCCGTGAGTCATCGATCGTGTGTCGTTGAGTCGCAAATTCAACTAATCCGTTGGGACAACCGAGTCAAGGATCTGAACAAGGAATCGAATGGGACTAGGAAATAGTCGATGGATCCAGTCGATTCTTGGGATGGATCAACATGTTTTGATTTAATGCACCAGTGTGTGTATGTACGAAAGCACACCGAGGTGTTTTATGTGATTAAGTGCACTGATATCAAACTTATTTTCTATTTTGAAGTTATCTAATTTATTTGTGTAATATATTGATAGCTTATGTATTTAATGGTCGAAGTTGTTTATTGATAGAAAATGCATGGTATGAGTTGAATGAACAACAATTTTAGTCAACATAATGGGAGCACATCTAGAATTACGAACATTCTGGGAGCATATCCATAGAAAGAACATTCTGCTAGGAATCCAAAGAAGTCTTGGCTCTTCTGAGCTTGAAGTTGTCCAACACTGGAATGTCATCTGGTTTCTCTTTGATGTACCTCTGCCAATCGACAATGTCATCGATAGCCTTGGAAGCTTGTTTCCTCTTGTCCTTCTGCCGCTCTAGGATGACAGACATTCGCTCAAAAACACTATGGGTTTCCTGAATTTCATTCTGGAAACTGAACCTTAAAAGAGTATCTTGACTAGCAAGAACCTTAAAGAGCATTTGAGGCCTTTCTCATCCTATCTAGATCTCTAGGACTTATTACATGTGACCCCCACCACAAAACCTTAAAAGAGTGTCTTGCCAAGCAAGAACCCTAAAGAGCATCTAAGTCCTTTTTCATCTTGTCCAGATCTCCAGGACTTATTACATGTGGTCATGGAAATGCCTCGAAAGAGCATCGGAGGCATTTTTCATCCTGTCCATATCTCCCAGGTCTACTTACATGCCATAGGACAAAACCTCGAAAGAGAGTTTTCCAGATATCCCAAGGAGCTATTATATGCCACCGGCAAAACCTAGCAAGTGAATCTACAAACCTCCCAGGGCGCTATTATATGTCCTCCCAAAGAAAAACCTCGAAAGAGCATTTTCCAGATCTCCCAGGGAGCTATTATATGCCCGCAGAAAAACCTAGCAAGAGAATCTGCAAACCTCCCAGGGCGTTATTATATGCTTATCTACACAACCTGTCCACGGCCACAGAGTATCAACCTGATACTCACCATACATCATCCTGATGTACACATGATCATCCTGATAATCATCACTACATCGTCCTGATGCATGTCATATGGAGCAACATCCTGAAGCTCATCATCCATGATCATCCTGATCATACAAATCATCCACCTGATGCATACATAGTATCTACTGGATACATATCATGATACATGATCTACCTAATCATACAATGTATCCACCTGATACATAAACAAATACATGATCCACCTTATCATACCTTGTACATATCAACATACATGATCTACCTGTTCAGACAATGTATCCACCTGATACATATACAAATACATACACATGATCCAACTGATCATATCCAGCATCCAACATGATGCATACATACATAAATGATCAGAATATGCTTTACAGCAACCAGGTGAACACCTCTGGGATCCCTCTGGAACTGGCTCAATGTGTTCACCTCAAAGCAAATATCTGGTCTCATGTTCGTCAGGTACACCAAGGACCCAATCATCTGACGATACACAATGACATCAACTGGATTAGATCAAGCATCACACAGAAGCTTCAGGTTTGATTCCATAGGTGTGGCCATGGCCTTGTAGTCCATCATCCCGAACCTCTTCAGGATCTCTACTGCATACTTCCCTTGTCCAAGGAATATTCCATCTGCACTCTACCACACCTCCATACCTAGAAAGTAGTGCATCATCCCCAAGTCCTTCATCTCGAACTCGGCAGCAAACTACCGCTGCGTGTCGGCAATCAATCTATCCTAACCTGTAACAAACAGGTCATCCATATACAAAAGAAGTATCATTGGATTTCCTTCCTCAACCTTGTAGTAAAGGTTGTAGTGTCCCTCCCATCCTACCAAGGCTATGGAGAGAACACTAATGATAATACTGGACATCTAGTCCCAAATCGTAGTAAACAAAGATTCATATAAACTGAAGATGGACATATGCAGATACATAAATATTTTAAACACAGCAGAATTTAAATTCTATTACACATCCATCATTCATTCAAGATGTTCATGTCATTCATCAATTAAAACAATACAGAATTAGCACATGAGAGTACTTATCTTGAAACAAAGTAGTCCCTGAGCAACCAGCTATGCAACTGCAACGTTCCTCCCAACCATAGGCCAGTTGTGCTTATGAACCTCTTGATACAACTGCCACCCCCGAGCTGGGCATGATTTCTACAAGGAACTAAGGAACAACAGACTCACACATAGCCAAACATACACCAAAATGATCCAAGCCAATCTACAATTGGGTTTATCAGGATGCTAGGAAATGGAAAGGAAGAATCGCTAAGCTAGTGATCTCAACCACAGAGCTATGGATACCTCTACAAGATCTATCTAGCTTGGCACCCATAATGCCTACACACCCCACTCAAGGAAGTATTCCCTTCACCAATTCACGGTCCCTCAGGCCATACCTTCCAATTCTAGAGTGTCCCAGGTGTGCATAGAAGAGTAGCCAGCCCTCTTGATCTTCTTGAGAGGTTATTCTCCCCACTAGGTTTATCAAGCCAATTCTGTCCACTACCACTCCAAATAACTTGTTCACAAGTTCAAACCAAAACAGGGATGCACATAACAGCAAAACCACAATTGCTGGGCATGAGGAAAAACGTTTCTTCAGTGGGATGCCCAAAGAGGGGGTTTGTACCAGTTCAAGAAAATGTGGGAAAGCCCCAAAACAAAATGGCAATTGGGGAACAACCCTGGAGAGCAGAAATCATTTTCAAAAAAACGTCCATGGGCATTTTGGGGCAAAAACGACCTCCATAACAGTCCCAAATCGTGGCCCTTCTCTCCCAGCTGCTGTACAATGCAAAAACGAGCTCCCATGCATGGAAAATGAAGGAAAAATGGTGGAAAACGTGATGGGGAAAGCCCAGCTAGCTCAGACTGTGTGAGAGGTCCAAGGCCATGGGTGAAGATTGGCTTTGGGCACCATTTCGTGGGTATTTTCTTGCCCAAGAAGCAAAAAATACGATTTTCCAGATTGATGGCTTTCCCATACACGAAAATTGACTGCCATGCCTCTCCATTCCCAAGGCATTAACTGCTTTAACCAACTCTTGGAAGAATTAAATGATTGGGTGCATAACACAAAATGGGTAGTTCAGATTTATGGGTTTTCTCAATGAAATGGATTAACACCATGGGCTCAAGGGTTTGAATAATTTTCCTCGCTATTCCTTGTAGAATCATGCCCCATCTTTTTGTTGCATTGCATAGCTAGTTGTGGGTGTTTTCATTAAAATTCATTTTTACATGATGTATTAATTTACATTGTGCATGTCCAGCACAAGAACCATAGGCATCTATTTTTAATTGCTGATACATACAAAGCTAAATCGATGGCGGGGCCTTGGCCTTGAGCTCCTCACCATGATTAAATAACAATATTTACATCATCTACAATTTCAATGCAATAGGGTCAAAATCGGGATATTACAAAGGTTGAAATCCGCTTTACTCTTGGTAAAGCCCAAACTGGATAGAAATCCATCTATCCTGCCATACCAGGTCCTGGTTGCTTGTTTCAAACCATACAGGGCTTTCTTCAGTTTGCACACATGTGACTCTCGGTCATGTGTCTCAAACCCGAGTGGTTTCTCCACATACACTTCCTTTTCAACTACACCATTCAAGAAAGCTATCTTGACATCCATCTGATGTATCTTCCATTTCATCACTGTGGCCAGAGAAAGTACTGATCTGATGGAAGTGTGCCTGGCTATAGGTGTAGAAGTCTCTTCATACTCAATCCCTCTTTTTGGGAGAAGCCACGAGCTACAAAACTCGCTTTGTATTTCTCCATGCTACCATCTGCATCATGCTTGATCTTATAGATCCATTTGGAATGAACAGCAAACTTCCCTTCAGGTCTTGGGACTGCATCCCAACCATCATTCTTCATGATCGACTGGTACTCCTCGATCATGGCATTCTTCCCGAATCCTGGGAACTTCAATATTTTTAATATCTTCAATAGATAACTTTGTTGTTGAACAAATGTTGTAGTCCTTCTTTTGTAGGTGATGGTATATTATCTTTCCTACAAAACAAGTTAAATTGCATGATTAGAAAACATCTCATAGATTTCAGAACAAATTCTTACACATAAATAAATATGTCATACAGTCATGCAATTATCTTAGCCAATGCTTCAATACAACATTTATCCATATCCTGTAACTTTCTAGATGCCTTCCAATCTCTACCAGAACATTGTTAAGAGTTTGCACTACTCCCAACATGTCAACAAAGTGGTTTCATTCTAGATAAGTAGCAATGGAATGTTGTACAGTGCCATAGGCCACTTACCCATTACATGCATATTAGTAGTATGTTGTTCATTAATGCAATTATTCTAATATGCCAAAAATACACAGCCTAATTCTAGGAACATCAGTATATACATCATTGAACAGTATTATTTAAACAATCAAATATGCAAGAAATGATAATTCAAATACTTATCTTTGTTTGGTTGTTGGGTGGACTCCCTCTGAATCTTTGCAACTCCATTCTGATGTGGATTGTGAGAAGTGGTCAACTCCCTCCGAATATCTGCATCCTTGCAGAAACTACTGGAGTGTGCTCCCTCTTGATCTTTGCTTCTTGGATTACCTGTCCTTGAACTTATATCCATCCTCGATCACTATGCATTCTTACAAATATCATTATTGTGATATCCTCGAGATCTCATACATAATCATACATTTATTAGTATATTCTCAATACTATCAAAACACAATAATCTTAAGCATGTATAGTCATGATCATTTCAAACAGAAATAATAAGTATTAATATTCAAGGACTCTTATGGTTAATCATATCATAAATTAGAGTAAGAAACATAATATGCATACACCCATGATTATTCAAACCTATGAATAATCATTATCAATCATGCCATGTATACTTATATAAGAGATCCTATCACAAGGTAGGATTCTAACTTGATATAGGAAAAACATACCTAGATTAGTATGTTAGCTAGTTATGTCTAACATACCCACATGATGTCTTCTTGTTCTCTTCAATGACTAGTGCTAGTAACCTGCATATCTCATAAGTTAACCATTATAGAACCAAGTTATACATACCTCGTAAATAGATATTCTATGTGATCCATGACAATGGATGAATATTTGTCTTCATGTCACCATGATCATATGTTCTTGAACTAGAACATGATTTGTCTTTCTTGGTGTACCTCTCATGTTAGTGGACAACATAAACCTCATACAACACCATAATGCATTAGTACAATCATAAGTGTCAACACCCTAATCAATGAATATCTTCTATCATGCATTCATAATTTTATTAAGGTGATACGACAAGTCTAAATTTAAAGTCTAAATTTAATCAAGATTGTACTAACCATAATAATATGAAGACACATATACCATAAACTTAATCACAAACAAATCTTGAAACATACCCAGATAAGTCATACCTGTTGAGATTGCTTGTAATCTTCGTATGTACGGCCTTAGCCTCATCTCCCTCTGAAACTAGAACTTCTTCATTTATGCGGGTGACCAATCCATTTTCTTCTAGGATTAACCCAATCCACTTGATCTGCAAAAACTGGATCTGGAGCTGGATTAGGGTTTGTTAGGGAAACCCTAAAAATTTAAAATTTGAATTTCAAACTTCTGAAAGGATAGAAAGATGCACCTTGATGATCTGATCAAGCCGGTATACTCAGAATTTGAAAATTGCAAAGTTTCACCCCTCAAACTTGCCTCTGAAACTTTCGGATCTTCTATACATGACCCCGAACTAGGGTTTGATAAATCCCACCCTTCTGCCCAACCAAAAGGTTTGATCCAAATCTCTAAGCTTCTATTTTTCTGAGGAGCTTCCAGCCATGGTCACAGATTTCAAAAATTCCCATTTTTGCAGAAGCCCTAATTTTCCACTTTTTCGATCAAAGTCCTGAACTAGGGTATGATCAAGCCCGGCCTTCTGCCCAACCAAAAAATTTGATATTGGTCTCTAAATTTTGATTTTTATTAGTAGCATTCAGCCGTGGTCTTCGATTACAAAAATTCCAACTTTCTTTGAAACCTTAATTCCCGGAGCCATGAATGAAGGTGCTCAAAATCCAATTATGTTTTGACAGAAATATGCACCTGATTGTTTCTGGTGTAACTCTGAAATTATGAATCCATAGGGTTTGCAACTTCTACCTGTGGTAGCCTGATTTGTCATCTTTCCAAACCCACAGGTCTGACCTCAATTGGATTCTCGGAGAGAGAGTTATGCCAAGTCTTGAAACGTGACCTGTTTATGGGATAAAAAAGGAGAGCAAACTTGTACGGCATGCCACGTGTCACTGGTTCAATTTCGGCCTCTGAAACAGTTACCTGAGAAAGTACAGTCTGTGTGCTACCTGTCACTTTTTACGAAATTTCATTTGGAGTTTCCTAGCCCAAGTTATGACCTTTTTTCCTAGGTCACCTGTTTATGACTCAGATCTGGAAGAGGTAGAAAACCTAGATTGTATAGATCATAAAAGCTCCAGATCCGAAAACTTTGCCAAAATGGATTTATAGTGAAAGTGCTACAATGACTGGTTTTTTCTATATCAAGCCCTAGCATCGTAAGTGCAACAAGTGTCATACATGCCATACCATGTCTTCTTTCAGGCTAGCTCTGATACCATGTTATTTTTTCAGAATTTACTTCAATCTGATCTAGGATCTTAACTAAGAGAACAACATGTACAGCATATCTACAACATATCAATCATGGACATAATAATGCAAGCACACAAGAGACACAGAGTTTACTTGAGGAAAACCATAAAGGTGAAAAACCCCAATAGCTTCCTCAGGGATAGATAGAGCAATGATAGAACCCAAGCATGAGAGATAGACATCTCCTAGCAGCAACTTCTCCTCCTCCACAAGTGCGCCACTCTCTAAAGAGTGTGTGTGAGAATAGAATGATCAAATAGAGTGCCTCCCACACTCTATTTATACTTGACTTGACTTTCCTAATAACCTTTACTAGGTCGGCCTTAACTTAACCACATAACATAATGCTAACTGGGCCGACCCCCAGTAGGGTGGTCTAATAACCCTTTGACCCACATGACTTATATAGGGCCAACCCCAACAAGGTGGTCTAATAACCCATCAAGTATAAGTTACGACACTTCCGTATAGAGGAATAATAACATCTCTATAGAAATACAATATACATATATGTGAAATACATTCCGAAGTTACATATACATCAACATAGATGTCTTACCTTAAACTTGTAGTCCTTTCTCTTGGATGTTGCTCCATGCCTTGCGGTCATCAGATCTCAGCTGCGAGACCTGTCAAGATACACAAAACAATGCAAACATGTAAAGAGCATCTATACAATAGAAGATCTAAGTAAACAGTTAAGCAGGTAAACTACACAATACTATCAACACAACAAAATTGGTGGAAAGCGTTTATATTACTGTAAATAGGGAAAGTACATAGAAGAATGACTAAAACCAAAGCTTAACGAAGCAAACCTTCTGCATCCAAGCCAAATTCCATATCCTCTGAAGGAAGTGTGAGTCTCTCAATGGATGAGTAGAGATATCTCAATGATCATTTCACTAGCATGTAGACACTATAGACTTCCTCCCTCTGGAGAGGGGTAGAGCTTCATTTATATAGGACTAAGTAGATAGGGTATGGATAGGGTGGGTTGAGATATGGTAGGAAAGAGATAGGGGATCCTCCCAAGAGGTTAAGAACTGAGTTCCAGCTCTCCCAAGAGGTTAGGGATAAGGATCCAAGTCAGCAGGATTTGAGAATGAGCTCGAAGAGGATATTTTTTCCCATTAACTGATATCGTCGCACCCTGCAAGAGAGCAAGATGCGACGCCGCAGGTTGGATGAGTGCAGCCTGCGACGACCTTTCAAAACCTAGCATGAATGCAATGGCATCTCTTCCAAGTTGATGACTTAGCCAATGAAACTTTAGGGATGTATACACCGATTATCTTGATGGTAATATTTTAGGTGTAACAGAATGCCCCCAAAAGCATGAAGCTGTTGAAAAATTGGACAGGTGAAATGCTTTGACAGAAGGAAATGGAAATGGATTGTCGGATGAAGGACACTGCTGCAGTACAACTAAATTTGAGTACACAATCTCATATGATGTACAACATGGCTGCCGATCAATACAATGGAGATCCATGGCAGTAATGACCGACTGAACACAATCATGGCTACTAGACACAAGCATAGATCCATGATGAGATGGTAACATAGCCACGACCAATACAAATGTGGATCTGTGTGACATGACTCAATACAAACTCCATCGCAACCTAGGTAAAACATGACTCCCCAGGGTCTTCAAGCTGAACCCGCAATGATACGAATCTATCCATGTGATTACAAATGTCTTGACGTCGAACATGGTAGAAACCACTTGATTACCGATCATTGATGTATATCATTAACAAGTGTGAGGTAAATCACCATTGATGTCAATGATTCCCAAGGTATCACAGTACATATCATCAAGCGTGAATAAATGGGTTGAATTCGAACCCAAGATGAAATCTTTCAATCAAGAGTCAATGATACAAACTCATGTTGAAAGCGAGGTAACCTGCCATTGAGGCATGTAGGGCCAACGTACTTGGTTGGTTTCTAGATCCAATCTTGGATGATGTCTTGAAGTCGACAAGGATGAATCCATCGAAAGAGGGACATGATGAATCCCCCATCATCGACACAAAACACGAAAAAGGATGTGTAGAGCAGATCAGATGGTATAGTAACATGCAAAACTGACATAGAGTAGACCAACATGATGGAAGGTGTACTGACTGTAGATAATGAATAGTGAGAATATTCTTGAACATGGGCATGGCATGCCTTGGCAGTATTGACTTGACGAGTTATGCTACCAACTCCTAATGCAACTGATGATGGAAGCGTTCTTTGAATGACTCAGAGGAGTAACAAGACTCAGGAAATAGGTGAAACTCGAGGACAAATGGATGATCCAAGTGCAGTATGCAAATGAAAATGAGTGCCGTGTTCAAGAAATGACTAGGTAATACCACTGATAAGGAGTGTAACATAAAATATTTCCTTTTTCCCCATCATGAACAATGAGTGCCTCATGTGTTTTTTACGAGCTTGATGAGGGTAACCATATGCTCGGTATAGCTCATCTCATAGATGAGTCCAATCCCAAATATTTTCCGAACCTGGGATAGGAGGGGTTCAACCCATGGCGGGCCCTTCAATGTAAAAGTTTAACGAGTCCATAGAAGGTAAACTCGGTCGGTATGTCATGTTTAGAGAGTCTGAAAAGAACTAATGAAGACTCCAATGGTCCTTTTTTGTAAAGTTAGCCTCATCGCTCGAAAAGGGGTAAAACAACGCGGGAGAGGACTCTTCCAGTCATGATTTCCTAGAGTATACCTTTTTGGTAAGTAGCGCCCCCTTGTCCGAAAAAGGGGTAAACTATCACCAGGAAGATGACCATTCAAATCCTTTTACAAGCGTGAACAAATCAATTTCGCTTGGCCATCTTTTCCTATTTTAGGAGTCTAAAAAGAGCTTAAAGAGGACTCCATGAACAACTTTGTCATGGTTGATAACCGAGTACGATAAAGGAAAAAGTAAACTCAACACAATTCCTTTTATGTAAATAGTCTAGCGAGGCTGGATAAAGTGATAAAACTATACTCCTTAGACACACCGTTTTACTCAATTTTTTAACAAGCACGATAATGGTATCAAAAGCACTCTGAATCTTTTTCATGTTTGAACTAGAGCACGAAAAGGTAAAAGCTAAGCTCAAACCACTTTTCATGTTTCAACCAGAGCACGAAAAAAGTGAAAAATAAGCTCAAATACTATCTTACTGTTTTTAACGATCTCGAAGATAGGTTGGAAGAATGCTCATGATGTCTACTTCATTTTTTAACGAGCTTGTAACAGAAAATGAACTATGCTCGGGATAATGCCTATTGGCAGGTTTCTTCCCAACATGATGGAAAGTTTGCCCCCAACACAAAAAACTGACGGCTTACTTCTAGTATGATTCTAGAGGTATTGTTTCATTTTTTAGCAAGCTCGAAAACCAAAAAGGAAAGTATGCTCGGAAATGTTCCCATTGGTAGACTCTTCCCCAACTTGGTATCTAGAGGTTGGTACATGCCCCCAGCATGATTGCTAGGAATAAGTGACATAGCTCCAACGTGGTGTGGAGAGGCGATCGAGTTGACTTCAACATAACTTATAGAGGTTGAAGACATGCCCACTGAGCTTCATTTCATTCGCCTAAGGCATAGGTGAATGAAAATAAGGTTCAGGTACTAAGTTTACAAGAAGGCTCGATTGAAAGGGAAAAGAGTTGTTTCATTTTTTAATGAGCTTGACACAAGAATAGAACTCTGCTCAGTGAAGCTGGTCTCATTTTTATGAAATCTTGAAACCAAAGGTGAACTATGCTTGGGGGGTCTATTCCATTTTTTAACGAGCTTGGAATCAAAGACTAATTTGTGCTCAAACTACTAGTTTCATTTTTTAACGAGCTTGAAGCCAAAGGTAAATTATGCTCCTTCCCAACATGATATCCATAGGTTGGTAGTGTTCCCCCAACCTGATTCCTGATGGTACGACATATGACATGCCCCCCAAGCTTCATTTCAGCTGAAAATGCTGCTCCTTAACCCAAGTACCAACCTGACTACTAATATGAAAAAGTTCACCAAGGGGGGGAAAACGAGAATCAGAAGAAATGAAGGTTCAAGTTCTAACTCTAGCAAGAGACTCGAACCAATGGGAGGGAGATCTATTTCATTTTTACACAAACTTGAAATAGACAATAACAATGCTTGAAAGGACCCTTTTTATTTTTTAACGAGCTTAAAACAGAAAGAAACTATGCTCATGGGACTGGTTTCGTTTTTATGCAAGCTTGAAACCAGAGGTAAACTATGCTTGAGGGTTGGTTTCATTTTTTAATGAGCTTGAAACAGAAAATAAAATATGCTTGTGCCCCCCATCCATAGGGGGAAGAAACCACTAAAACATGTGGAACATTTAGGGAATTCTGATGACTAGGAGTCAAGCGATGAGTGGGTGTCACGTAGGAAAGCTGATCAACGGTCACAATCCTCCCATCATAAGGAAAATACATCACTCGAAAGAGTGTGGACACGAAAACTTTCATAACATAGACATAATCACGTCCAAGCAGTAGATTGAAATCTGAAAGAACTTGGACAACCATGACATCAACATAAATGTATTTACCTCTCAATGTGACAGGTAACTGCGGGAGAATCCCTAAAGGTCTAGTAGGCCATCTATTAAAAGCCAAAATATGGTCAGTTACTTGCACAAGCTGAGGGGAACTTATAGCTTTCCAAGCAGTTGAGGATAAAATACTAAAAAAAGCTCCCTCATCAACTATCATACGAAATATTTCTTTCTCAGAAACTCCTACAAATATTTGAAAAGGAATACTCGAAGGAAGACGAGATTCTGTTAGACCATTCCAATCAAAGGAAATGACCTCAGTACTTTGGGGAGGTCCTATAGGAATGGACAGGGTCTCCCCTTGCCTAGGAAATTCTGAACTGACTAGGAAAACATCAGCGGTTTCCAATTCACTCTCATCAGGGAGAGTAGGATGGGATGAAGACTATGTCAAGGTGACTATTGCAGTCTGAACGCTCTCTGATAGAAGAGAGGGATCGAGTGGGGATGACACCGACTCGATCACTTCACTCTCAGAAGGAAGAGTGGGATCAATTATGGATGAAACTGAATTGATCACCTTGTCAACCAGCGGGGAGTCGAGGGACAACTTACTATCACTTGTTGGAAGCACCTGTTGAGAACTAGTAATATCTTCCAACCACCGTGAAGCTTCATCCATGCTTGGACAAAGGTAAGTACGATGCATTCCCTTGCATAGCCAGCAAGGGTCTACCGCTCTACCCTTCCGACCCTTCACCAATGGGTCACTGGTCGAGGGAGTATCATCAACATGATGATCAGAGGTTGACGATACAAGCGGTTTGGGGTTTTTAGACCACACTTCTGACACACGGGAAAGACTGGGACAATCCTTGAGAAGGTGATCACCCTTATAAAGTTTGCAAGGGAACTTGTGCTTACGAGGTGTTCTCATAGAATGAGTGCCATCAGAGGCAGATGGTTTATTCTTGATCCCTTTCTTATCCTTCTTCTTCTTAATCTTCCCTTTCATCTTCTTCTTTTTCTCCACCTTCTTACTAACATCAGAGTTTTTAGTAGGAGAAGAGGAAGAGATGGAATCCGATTCAACTTTCAACAAAGAAGGAGAAGGGTCACCATGATATTGATGCTCATGTGGTGAAGGACCTAGGTTTGACATAATTGGTGCACTTGGTGTAACCGGATTGGAGAATAACCATACTGGTAATCCTATCGTCAATCCAGGAATTCTCAACATAGCCATGAAGGGAGGACCAACAGTTCCACAAGGGCAAATAACAAATGGCATACCCTGGAAAGGGGCCTCTTGGTTGGTAGTCCCGGAGGAATCTTACATATATAAAATTCCTAAGAGACTCTAAAGTACCACACAAATCAAACACTACTCAAGTCTAAAATCAACAAGCAAACTATGTGAATAGGGGTGGATTCAAAGTCTGGAACCTCACAGGGTTGTCAAGGCTTCGCAAATCGCTATATATCGCAGGGTCCAACAGTAAAACGCGAAAAGGAGGATTGGGACCATACCCTTTCTTGAATACCCGATTACCTGGATGGTACGTGCGTAGTAATCTCCCCGAGTGTTGTTCTCGGTGTATTGCTCCACCAAGGCGGCCAAAATGTTAACTCAATTGGTTTTAGGAATTCTAAGGGTGTCTCCCGATATACACAAGGTACGTGGGAACTCAAATCCGTAGTGGTGTTGTCTAATGCACAACCGTTCGGCAAGAGACCTTCCAATATACTACTGAGTATGTGAAACACCTTTTGATATACGCCAAGTACGTGTGGTACTTGGTGGGTACGTGAAAGATCTCGACATACCGATAAGTACATGGAAGAATACAATACCCTCGGGATACAGTGCTGGAAAATAATGATAGCTGCCATGCTTAACGACGCAGGAACATGTCTCTAACTTACACACAAGTTACTAAAAATTTTACCCTAGTTCTACCGTTAATTTTATCTAGACGGTTAGGTGAATGCATGAGGAGAGTACATAATCGTAAACATAATGTAGGCCCTAAATACATACAAAAGTATATACTTTTCTTTTGATGAACTCTATGTATGGGAGGGAGAAACTTTCTTTTTCTTTCCAACAGTTTTACCAAAACAATGCAATGCAACACAATCCCAAATCTACGAAAAATGATAATGAAGCATTCCTTTCCTTTTCAGCGAAACACAAAAAATTTTAACACAACACTACTAAGCCAAATCAAAGCATGTTTTTTTTTTTTTTTTTTTTTTTTTTTCAAAATGAAAATGATGCTAAGTTTTGAAAAGAGAGAATTCCTAAGTAGAGTATGCAAGCTTTTCACTTTCACTATGATGGCCTAAAAGCATAAAAATCAAAAGATACAATGCAACTTTCCAAGCATGGAACTACTTTTACAAAACTTGATACCTTTTCGAATTTTTCAAGAAGATGAGCAACTCATAATTCATGAAAAACACAAATAACGCAATTTTCTTTCAACGTTTCCAAAATATCTATAAATGAGACATTCCAATGCATGTGCAATTCTTCAAATGATCTTGAAAAATCATGGAAATAAAGTACTTTTGATCTTTCAATGGATGCATCAAAATAACAATTTGATAACAGCGATGCTTTTAAACATAAGTACTGAACTTGAAAATATTACTTGTAGCACTCCAACAACTTTGAAAATCTCGAGAGAAATCAAGCACCCAATGAACTGAAAGTACACACAAACACTCAAACTCAATCAGTAACAAGCAGCACTAAATCAAGCAACGCTCACAAATGTATGCAAATGAGGTCTGGGTAAACGATCTAATACACTTGACCAGATCTAGAAAGGAGAGGAGGTAATGCAAGGGTGAGTGGATGCAAGTGGGGGAGTCCAAAGTGTCCATCACTACCAAATCTCAGACTTGTCCAAGATGGAACCCAAAACAACTCCAAACCAAACCAAACAACTCTATCACACAAAGAAAAATGGGATCTCTGATTGGATCTTACAGTACCGAGAGAGTTTGCATACAAATCAACACTCAAAAGAAAAATGGAGAAAGCGTTCCTGTATGGAAACTCTGACAGATCGGCACAATTTGTGCTTATACAGAGTGCAACGTCGCAGTTCAGCAATGCAAGGAGTGCGACGATGTAGCTGTATACCAATGTAAGGGTTGTGACGAGAAGCCAACAGGAAAAGAACAGAGATCAAAAAAGACACAGTGTTGCTCTGAGTACACTGACCAGGTGCGAAAAGCGAGATCCAAGTTCAAAAATGAGCTAAATCTCCAAGTAATGAGCAATGAACTGGTTTGAAAATGAAAAGTGCAAACTCAGAGGAAGGGAATCAGACTCTTCAAAGTGAATATCTGATGGTGAAACTAGCTTAGGATGCAAGTGACAAATGAAAAAGGCTTGGCAAGAAATCAACTAAAAATAACATTCAAATTGACACTACAAAGCAATGTTCTTCCCCAGTATGGTTGCCATATTTGTTTGACAGACAATCCACTCAAGCGGATGCGAGTCGGATCTCCCTAGCTCAATGTGAGTCTAGAACAAATGGTATAGACTATAAACAACTTTCCTAGATCTAAATAAGGATCGAGTCACTAGATGTCTTACCTTAAACTTGTAGTCCTTTCTCCTGGATGTTGCTCCATGCCTTGCGATCGTCAGATCTCAACTGCAAAACTTGTCAAGATACACAGAACAATCCAAACGAGTAAAGAGCATCTATACAATAATAGATTTAAGTAAATAGTTAAGCAGGTAAACTACACAATACTATCAACACAACAATATTGGTGGAAAACATTTATAATACTGTAAATAGGGAAAGTACATAGAAGAATGACTACAACCAAAGCTTAACGAAGCAGCCCTTCTCCATCCAAGCCAAATGCCATATCCTCCCAAGGAAGTGTGAGTCTCTCAATGGATGAGTAGATATCTCTCAATGATGATTTCACCAGCATGTAGACACTATAGAATTCCTCCCTTTGGAGAGGGGTAGAGATTCATTTATATAGGACTAAGTAGATAGGGTATGGATAGGGTAGGTTGACATATGGTAGGAGAGAGATAGGGGATCCTCCCAAGAGGTTAAGAACTGAGTGCCAGCTCTCCCAAGAGGTCAGGGCAAAGGATCCAAGTCAGCAGGCTTCGAGAATGAGCTCGAAGAAGCTATTTTTTTTCCATTAACTGACATCGTCGCACCCTGCAAGAGAGCAAGATGCGAAATCGTAGGTTGCATGAGTGAAGACTACGATGACCTCTCAAAACCTAGCATGAATGCAATGGCATCTCTTCCAAGTTGATGACTTAGCCAATGAAACTTTAGGGATGTATACACTGAGTCTCTTGATGGTAAGATTTTAGGTGTAACAGGAAGCAAAAGGTCATGGCCTGCTTAAATGTGGCACCAGCATTTTTAAGACCGAATGGCATAACACGATAGGAAAAGATGCCCCATGGAGTAGTAAAGGCAATCTTATACTGATCCTCTTACGAATTTGAATATGACTGTAGCAAGAGAAACTGTCCATGAAGGATAGAATCTCATGACCCGCACATGCATCAATGAGCTGATCGATGAAGGGTGTAGGAAATTTGCCTTTGGGACACGCTAAATTTAGATCACGAAAATCAGTACATACGTGAATTGTGCCCTACTTTTTGTTAACCGGCACAGGATTGGACACCCATGTTGTGTAAGCAATGGGATAAATGAACCTAGCTTGACATAATTTTTCAATTTCGGCCTTCACCGCTGGTAGTTTAGAGGGGTGAATGGGGCATTTCTATTGGCGGACAGGTGGGACATAAGGCCAAGTATTGATATGGTGCTCAATCACGGCAAGGTCAAGACCAGGCATCTCAGTATATGACCAGGAGAAAAAATCACGGAACTCCTAGAAGGAGAGATTTTAGCCATGTTACCTTCCTCGAAGGCATCGAGAGCTGGTATGGCATTCTTAAACAAATCCACTTGGATATGGATGAAGTCTTTCGAATTGACCGAAAGTTGGTTCGTCGTAACGGGGGTAGATTCCTCAAGAATGAAGTAAGATTGATGATGCATATCATCCCAAGGAAATTCAGGTGCGGTTAATGCTTTGAGGATTTCTTCATCAATGCGAAAACATTTTGTGGAAAAATCGGAAGAGGTAAAGCTGGAGGTCGGGGGAAAATTTGGTTCTCCACTTGTGGAGATCATATAGATAGTGTTAATCTCTTTTGAGGAGGAGGATTTAGGTAGGTGAACCTCTTCGATGGTAGTGATGGATGACTCTAAAGAGGACTGATTCATTTCATTGAGAACCCGTCGATACTCAGGTAAGTTAGGACAATGATGGGAATAGTGTCCATAGACTCTACATATGGCATAGGAGTGGTTGGTGCACAATGGTTTGTTATGTGGTTGGGGGGTGGGTTGTAGTTCGACAACTGGAATATTGGTGTCATCGTCCAACGTCTTCACGTTTTCTTGGAGGTTTGTTAATTGCGAACAATTATGGGTAGCATGGCCCAAATTATCGCACAAAGAACACTTACGAGGTGCATGGAATGAAGGGGGGGTTCACGGGTTTAGTTGCTTGTGGTGTAGTATGCATTTGCATGGCCCTGCCCTGAATGTTGTTGGACAATTGCGAGATAGTGTTGGATGAAGATGTTGTCACCACACCGGGAGGTGGATGATTGGTAGTGTTGATTGGTTGGATTGGTTGAAGGATGACTTATGTCATCGGAGTGGGATTAAGAGCATGTAAATACCACACAGGAAGTCCTAATTTTAACTCAGGGAGATTCAGCGTGGCCATCACGGGCATACTTACTAGTCTTGAGTGTGGGAACAAGAACAATATTGTGTGGATTGGTGTGGCTCCAACGTGGTTGGGGACCGACGGCGGTTGAGGCAATAGTGGTGGTTGAGGGTTAGGCACTGATTGATTTGATGAAACAGTGCACAAGTGAGATATCTCAATGGCCGGAGGAGGAGGTCGTAAGGAATAAAAAGTGGAGACAATTGGAGTCTCTGAATAAATTCAGGGGACGACAGTGGAAACCAAAGATTGGGTGCACCAAAAATAGGTTGTTCAACCATGGGGAGAACATTCTTTGGTGTAGCGGGCGCGTTTGAGTCATAGTAAGTAACTTGGTCAATTTTGACAACCCGTCCTTAATGGGGGGAAATCATGAAGTGGAACACCGATGAAGCAACAGCCTTCATAGCGTTTACGAATTTGATGTCAATCAGGAAATGTTTTCCAGCTAATTGGACTAGAACATTAGCCATAAGGCCTTGTGGCTAAGATGAACGGTCGTCATAATATCGTAAGGCAGTCATGGATGGTTGTAGGGTAGGGAATCTGAGCTTCTGCCACACGAATGTAGACATAATGCATGTAGAGGCACCCTCATCGATGATGCATCGATGGATAACACGATTCTGGACTAAAACAAAAACTTGAAATGCTAATGTGAAAGGCATGCATGGTTCAGATTGCTCTAAATCGAATGCCATCATTCGTGAGCCAAAATGGTCTATTGCACCTATGGAGGACAATAGTGTTTTGCACTCTGTTGGGAAGTTCTTTTAAACTTCTAGGGCTGACATAGCAGCAGGGGAATGGGATAAGTCATCCACGATATTATAGTTTGGGGAAGCACGAGCATTAGGTTTGTTATTAATGCGCCGCAGAGTAAATCGAGGAGCCTTGGGAGCCCCTTCGAACGGTGCAGGGGGTATACATAATGACTGATATGTGGGAAGAGTTTTTGCAGCCTTGTTTGTAGGAATGGCTTCTGTGGTGGAACCATATTGGTTACGGCATTTTTGAAGGTTGATATCATCCGAAGACATGATTAAAAGGTGTTGGGTTCCTGATTCAACGGGTTGACTTCCAGGAGTTGCGTAAGTAACTTGCTATTGTGGTGTCACAGTCCATTGAGGGGGAGCAAAAGGTTGGGTGTATACTACCCCTTGAGTGGGTAGGGGTTTCTGAAATACCATAGGTTTTGCTTGAGTTTGCGGGGGGTTAGGTGGTGCCGGAGGTGCAACATGTCCTTGGCATTGGGCGTTATCATTCTAAATTTGGCGAGCTCGCTCTAAATGGGGACAATTGTGCATGTAATGGCCATAGACCTCGCCCATAGAACATGGGTGTTTTGTGCGTAAGTTGGTGTTTTTCCCTTTCTGAGGTGGTTGATTAGGATTTTGGTTAGTTGGTGCAACACCATTATTGTTTGGGAGGTTTGGTGGTGGACTGCCTCTATCCGGAGGTTGGTTGTTGCCTCGGTTACAACCTCATACCCTATTTTGTTGTCCTTGTTGGTTTTGTTGGTTAGGTTGGTTTTGATGTTGTTTTTGTTGAGAGTACACATTCCCTTGGGGAACAAGGGGTTTTTGTGGTTGAGTAGGTGCTAGGGCATCCTACGGTGGATAATAAGCGGGAGGGGCTTGGGTTTGTGTGGTCGCAGGTGTTGTTGGTGGATGGTAGTAGGTAGGTGGGGCATATGTTGGTGGTGTATATCTGTAGAAATGCGTCGGACAAGAAGGTCCATGTATATGGGGGGCTTGTTCCGAGGGAGCATACGAGGGTGATGCTCCTTAATGGGTTGTGGCGCACGAAAGGTCTGGACCACTCGTGGTGGAATTATGTGTAGGGTTATAATCCGGTGTGGTGGCGGGAGGCATATGGAAATATGCTTGAATACAAGATGAAACGTGTATAATAATGTCATTCGCAGCATGGGATGTCCCTGGTGCATCTTTCCGAGAGGAATCACCATGAGGAGCATCTAGTAAAATGGAGTAGAGGTAGCCAGATTGTGCACAGATGAGGTCAAACTGTTGGGTTTTGAGGATGGCCTCTTCTTCTGTTTGGGGCCGTTTGGATGCCACATACTTGGCGATAACTAGTGTGAGGGATTTCAATAACCAATCTAATAAGATGCGGTCATCTAACTTGATCTTGCACAAACTACGGCGTCTACGCCATTCATCGATATGGTCAGTGATATGAGTAACCATGTTCTGTCTACAGGATAGTAAAATCTAAACACCAGAGTCATAACAGACCGGTAGATAGAAGAACTGTAGGAAAGTTGAAGCAAGAGATGTAAACGTGGAATGTGTCCCATGTGGTTGTTCAATATACCACTTAGCTACAGAGCCAGTGAGGATCTGTTGTAAAATGCGTAGGTGGATCGATTCATCCACTATGGAGTTGGAGGAACACCATAAGTGGAAGGACATGATATGGTTTTGGAGGTCCTCACCACCCTTCCCTTCAAAATTTGGGATATCTAAAGGGAGTTTGGTAGGCATGGGAGGCCATGTCGGGTCATATCGGATCAGATCATTAGTCAATCGGGACAGATCAGGGATGCTAAGACTGGCCATGAATGCAAAGCTAGTAGGAGGATGTGACATAGTCGAAGTGGCCTGTGTGCTAGCCATGTATGCAATTGTGGGGCCACCTCCACTGAGGGGTGCAGAAATGGTGTGAGTCATCAAGAGGATCGAGGGACCTCCGGTGAAGGGAGGGGGGATCGTGTAGGAAGGGCCAATACCCCCAAGTGTACTACTGGTGACCAAAGGGACAATAGTTGTAACAGATCCACTATAGATGGGTATGGAAGTAGTGACTGGAATTCCAGGTGTAGGTATTGTAGATGGCATGGCAGGGATGGATGCTGAAATGGTGGCTGGGGCATTGGTGGAGCCACCTCCAACAATCCCACCATAAAAGGGGTTGTGATTTATGTCGACCATGGGGCTATACGGAGCTGTGTATATGGGTAACTCTAATTCAGAATCAGAGGTAAAATAAGGGGCATCGAGATGAATATTCGGCGATATCCCAAAAGTCAAGTGGACTATGGACCGTGCTGAGGTCAAGTGGACCATGTTGCGGGGATATCCCCCATAGGCGACAATAGTGTTGTTAGGAACCCATGTCTCTACTTTGTTAGTATATTGTTGTTGGACGCATATGCTTTGTAAGTCATCTCATAGTATTTGTTGATCCATAGTTTGTGTTATTGTTGTTGGCGCATATGCTTTGTAAGTCACCCATAGTTTTGTTGATCCATAGTTTGTACTGGCCCATGGTTTTGACTCATAGTATTAGCGCCTAGAATTAGCCCATGGTTTGTATTGACACATAGTATTGACCCATGGTATTGGCGCCTAGACTAGTATATAAGTGTGTGTTGAGGCCTATGAAGGCACCGTGAAGTTAATTGTATTGAGCTTGCTCAAAGGAGGTTGCCCCCTCGAAGTGGCCCGTGATCAATATAAAAGTGATTCTGAGTTCTATTATTTTTGATATCTCATGTATTTGCATTAATTAATTATTGCAGGTTCTTCACATCTGGTATCAGAGCACTTTCTTGGGTTCGCTGGGTGAAATTTCTGCCAAATTTTTTTTTGCATCTGTTGCAGGTTTGGATTTGGGAATAATCCCTATCCGCTTAACTGTGGGAAGTACTTGGGCATAATCCCTAAAACTCATTGTGAGGAGCACCACAAAAACCCCGAAGTAGCTGGCCCATTGAGAGGACCTGCCAGCGAAAAGGGTAACGACCCCTACCTGATTGACTAGGTCCCACCCGTGAGGTAAACCAAGAGCTGTCGTTTGTGGCAAAGCGGTTATCAGTTTTACCTGAGCCGTGGAGTGAGGGGTACTGCCCCAATACGCAAGCCGTCAGACAACATTGGTGGCTGAGTGAAACCCCTGAACTGTTAGTAAGCCGCACATACCTGGGGTCCATATCTATTTTCAGTTGAACTGTTATCGATCATTGCTGTGCCATTTCAGATCCCTCTATTTCCGCTCACTTCTGTGCCGTTGCAAATTTATCTATTCCAGATCCCTTCCGAGCTGTAGCCGCTCCAGTCTAAATATATATATATATATATATATAATTCAGTTTTTTTCTCCATATCTCCCTTGTTTTCACTCTCTTTCCCTTGAAATTTTCGGGGAACCCCTGTCATCCAATTCTGCATATTTCATTCCTGAGGACCCTATCCCCAATTCCCCTTCCCAAAGCCCGAAATCCCACATTTGTCTATTTTTAGGGTTTTCCATAACTTCCTCAGATTTCACCCAATCACCTTCAAATTTTACCACAGAGTTCCTTTCTAAATTTTGCTTCTTTGTCCCTCTCTGCCAAATTTTCTCATTCTATCACCCCGCTTCTGAAATCCCCCTTTTTGCTTTCTTGTCCTTTCGACAGTGTCCAAAATCTAGTCAAACCCCAATTACCCATCAGATTGTTTCCCCAATCCAAATTTCCCTTTACTAAATCAGCTTCTATTTGTGTTTTTCTACCCATTCCACCAAAAACAAAAAACAAAAAAAAACAAAAAAAAAACCCTGGTTATGGTTGTCACCCGTGCAGGAGCACACACCATGGAGGAAGCACTTGCATCAATCCAAACCAAACTCCAAGATCGGGATGAAAAATTTCTCAACCTCCATCTTCAGCATTCAGCCATGAACAATACCAGACAGCCAGAATCTTTTGCAGCCACCGGGTTCTCTTCTTCCAGCAATTTTCGTGGGCCGAAGCTTGATTTTCCTCGCTTCAATGGTACTGATCCGACTGGATGGATATATCAAGCAGAACAATATTTCAGTCTGCATAATAATTCTGATGCCCAGAAAGTTCCACTTGCATCCTTTCATTTGGAACAGGAAGCCCTTCAATGGTACCGTTGGTACATCAAAGCTCATCCCAAGCCAAACTGGACAGTTTTTTTCCAACTCATTTTGCCACGATTTGGTCCTAGTGCTTTTGATGGTTTCACAGGAGCACTCACTAAACTTCACCAAATTGGAACAGTGAGAGAGTATCAGACAGAATTTGAGAAATTGGCCAATCACACAGAAGGATTGTCTGATGAATTCTACAGGAGTTGTTTTATCAGTGGTCTCAAGGATGAAATCCGCTCAGAGGTCAAAATGTTCTGTCCGAACACAATGATGGAAGTCCTAGCGTTGGCTAAGCTGGCAGAGGACAAGATCGCAACTCAACAACGCTCCAAACCCACCTTTGTTCCCTTCAAAAATATGGGTTCTCAACGACCTCCCATCATGCTTGCTCCTCAACCAACTCCTATCAAGCATTTGTCTGAAATAAAAATGCAGGCACGCCGAGAAAAAGGGCTTTGCTATAATTGTGATGAGAAATTCACTCGGGGACATAGATGTGTTCAACAAAAGCTCTATCTCTTGGATGTGGATTCTCCACCTGCCTTAGAACTTGGTGAAGAAGCTATAGATACAGTAGTTGATCAGGTCGACATTCAACACCCGCCTGTTGACACCCCATCTCAGGAAGACCCACCCGAGATCTCTCTCCATGCTGTAACCAACGTCACCACCCCACAAACAATGCGGGTCAGGGGATACTTCAAGAAGCTCCCTCTTACCATACTCATTGATTCTGGTAGCACTCATAACTTCATTGACCCTCGGATTACCAAACAGGCTGATTGTTTTGTCCATCCTTGCTCCAACTTTGAAGTCATGGTTGCCAATGGGGGCACCTTACCTTGCAAGGGGAAGTGTCACAATGTGCGTATCTTTATGGAAGATTATAACCTACACTCTGACATGTTTGCCTTGTCCTTAGGCGGATGTGATGTGGTTTTGGGCGTTCAATGGTTACGCACACTTGGCCCCATCTTATGGGATTTTGCTGAACTTTGGATGTAGTTTTCAGCCAATGGGACCCAACACAAAATTATGAGCTTACAACCAGGGACTCTCCGCATCATCAGTTCACATCGCCTGGAAAAGATCCTTAAGAAGAATCACATGGTGCCATTGCTCATCTCCATTCCCTTCAGATGCACCCACCAATGGTCTCCACTACTTCTTTGGATAGATATGCAGGTGTCTTTGTTGCACCCGTGGGCTTGCCGCCTTCACGAGACCTTTCCGGTAAGCATTTAGCCGCATCTACATATCAGCAGGACATGATGGCTATTTTTCATATAGTACAGAAGTGGAAGCCATCCCTATTGGGGAATTATTTTTGCATCAAGATTGATCTCCAGAGTCTCGAAACTTTCCTGGAAAAATGGGTCTCCTCCCCAGCACACCTGAAATGGGTTATCCAACTCATGGGTTATGACTATGTGACCACTTCCCAGAAGGGTACGGACAATATGGTGGAAGATGCTCCTCCTCGCACATTTGATGACCCAGTTTCTCTTACAGCTATTTCTTTGCTTGTTCCAAATTGGTTGCAATCTGTTCAACGGGGCTATCTCTTCTATGAACTCCATGCTTCTTCATCAGTAGGGCACTCTGGGTTCCTCAAAACGTATGACCAGGAACAATGTCACTTATTTTGGCAAGGACTCAAAAGGACAATTCAATGGATGGTGGTTGACTGTGATACTTTCCAGGTCAACAAGGGTGAAACAACCCTCCTTTCGGGACTGCTCGAACCCTTGCCCATCACTCATATTTGGACAACTATTTCTATGGATTTCCTAGAAGCGCTCCAGTGGTATAGTACCACATCTCAAAGGACACCATATGAAGCAGTCTCTGGACAAGCACCGCCAGTTCTTCTTCCATACACCTTCAGCAGCTCCCCAGTTCAGACAATTGACTTAATTCTTCGAAACCGTGATCAGCTTCTTCTCATTCTACAGGACAATTTTCACATGGCAAGAATTCGACTGAAACAACAAGCCGATCAGCACCGTTCTGAGTGCACTTTTCACATCGCTGATATGGTTCTTCTTCATCTACAGCCTTCCACGCAATCCTCCCTGAAACTCCACAGGTGCCAGTGGCTCGGACTGCAACCCAAGGATGCTACGGGGGACCCACTTCTTCAGATTCTGCATCAATTTCCACATCTAAAGCTTTGAGGACAAAGCTTTTTCTAAGGGAGAGGGGATGTTAGGAACCCATGTCTTTACTTTGTTAGTATATTGTTGTTGGATGCATATGCTTTGTAAGTCATCCCGTAGTATTTGTTGATCCATAGTTTGTGTTATTGTTGTTGGCGCATATGCTTTGTAAGTCGCCCATAGTTTTGTTGATCCATAGTTTGTACTGGCCCATGGTTTTGACTCATAGTATTAGCGCCTAGACTTAGCCCATGGTTTGTATTAGCCCATGGTTTGTATTGACACATAGTATTGACCCATGGTATTGGCACCTAGACTAGTATATAAGTGTGTGTTGAGGCCTATGAAGGCACCGTGAAGTTAATTGTATTGAGCTTTCTCAAAGGAGGTTGCCCCCTCGAAGTGGCCCGTGATCAATATAAAAGTGATTCTGAGTTCTATTATTTCTGATATCTCGTGTATTTGCATTAATTAATTATTGCAGGTTCTTCACAAGTGTCTTGGTGAATCAATGGTGACAAGTGTAAAAGTGTTGCGGGGTTGTGGTGAATAAAATGCTCAATAATACTAGTGCAACCGTGTGTGCAAAAGGAAAGCTAGTAAAAAGACGACACTTAGGCCAACAACAAGCTCAAAAACATGTGTTGCAACAACATGATGCAACAAGCGGAGCGACAATAAAATGGTCATAATACCAACAAGCACCACTCCTGAAAAATAAAAAAAGGTAGAATCACTAACTGAATGGGGGTATACAAACAACTATCCAAAAGATATGAAAGCTCTAACAATTCACATCCCCTACAGGGTGATGAAATCCAGAGTCGGGGAATACAAAATGGAGAATTGAATGGCTAAAGGATATCCCTCTACCGAGAGGGAATCAAGGTAAACGAGTCCTGGAAGAATGGAAACTAAGCTACCCCATTCATGGCACGTCTAGAAAGGTGTCCCATAGCTTCAATTCTTTGATTGTCGCACACATGGTATGGGCACCAGTATGCATGATGAGAATAAAGAGTTGGTGTCCTTTACTATAGAATGGACTGAGTGGTATTCCACTCAGACTTCTGAAACCAATCATGCTGCTTGTGCTCCTAAGGGAGAGGCCCTCCAACAAATCAGTGTCAACTGTACCAATAAGTAATAGGGGATTTTGGATCCCTAAAGGACAACAAACTATGTCTCAAATGTGTATGACAAAGGGGGTGTTATTTGGATGCCTAACCCCAATGTCCTACCTAGATACATGATTATTTTTTTGTTCCCCAAGTGGGGTTAAGATGGGTTTAATTAAGCCAATTTTAGGTCTCTCTTGAATTATGGGGAGTGTGTGTGCACAAGTGGTGTGAACCCTAGATCACAAGATAGTAAATGCTTGAAAATAAACAACTGAGACTGAAATAAAAACTTTGTTCTTTTACTTTTCAAATAAAAATACAACTTCCATAACATGTATGCAAGAAATAAACTTACTGAAATAAGATGCAAGAGATATAAATTCACAAAGGATACATGCACACGGAAATGTCTCTAATGCGACAACAAGAGAAAAAGTAGAAAAACCAATGGTAAATAGGTGCAGGAAAATAGTGGTTTGTGGGTGGAACCAAGGACAAGAAAAAAGGAAAAACAGGTGCAGGATGCGGTTGTGAGGCAAAAAGTCTCTCTCTAGGTGCGGAAGGCTACAAAAAAAATGTGCCGAAACAGAAAAATGAAAAACAGGAAAATAGGGTGCAGGTTTGGGCGGAAAGGTTGCGGCTGGGGCATAGGTTTCAAACTCATAAGTGCACAAAGGGAGTGGCTTTCGATTAACCAGGCGCGTGAAAAGAATGGGTTTCAGGAAACCAACCGTGCGTAGGGCACAAGTTTCAGGCAGTTATGTGCATGGAGGGCGCCGCTCATAGGGATGAAAGAGTGCTTAAGGCAAGGGTTAAGTCGATATGTGCGTGAAACGTGAAGATTACAGGGCCGAAGACGCGCTTAAAGCACAGGTTTCATGCCATAATGTGTGTGGAACGCGTGGCTAAAGGGACAGAATAGGCATGGAGAGCGCGGTTTACAGGCGCAAAGGCGCGCTCCGAGAATGAGTTGCGGGCCGAAAGTCATGCTGGGGAGCACGGGTTTCGAGCTGGAAGTCGCACTCGGGCTGCAGGTAAATCCCAGAAAGTCGTAGGTCGGGCCGTAAAAATGGAACTGATGAAGGGAACTACGCAGGAAAGTGCCAGATCTGCAAGTATGGGGGGAAAATCTAGGTCAGAACTGTAAAATGAAAGCAAAATAACAAGTACAAGACTAAAAAATAAAAAATTGATCATACCAAACCCTAGATCGATGGGAATCGACCCAGTTGGAGTCACCAAATCTGTAGCTGGTGTTTTCACACTAGCTCGTGCTAATGAGAACCTACTAAGGGTTAAGGAACCCTTAGTATCATTTCATAAAAGTGGATAAAAAATAGATAATGTGATAAAGATATGTGTGAGTGAAAATAATAACAGAAAATAAATCCAATTAATTACTGCGGTA
The DNA here is from genome assembly GCA_027924585.1 of Larix kaempferi. NCBI lineage: Eukaryota > Viridiplantae > Streptophyta > Pinopsida > Pinales > Pinaceae > Larix > Larix kaempferi. The sequence goes on from BSBM01000600.1 coordinate 574,773, forward strand.
AAAGAGAACAAATTTATCGAAACCCATGAAAGATATTTTGTATTATGTTGCAAACAAGGGTTTAAAAAGATGTTTACCTCAGAAGACAAGGTGATGGGGGCCCTTGCAGCAATATGAAGAGTAGAACATTGGGTCTCCAGAGTTCCTTGCTCTTCTCCAAATGCTCAATGGGTGGCGAAGATTCAACTAGGTGGGAACAAAAGCTCAAAAGCGTAGGCTAGAGTGTTGTAGGAAATTTGGAAGCATAAGGGTATGAAGAGTGATCATGGATGTGAAATGGGGGTCCTCCATCACCTTTTTAGAGTGATTTAGAGTGGTGGAGTATGGACACATGGTTTTGGGAAACCAATAGTATTGGCTAGTGGTATTTTGAGTTTTCCCTCTTTTTTATTTTATTTTGACTTTTTCTTTTTTTGGGGGGGGGATTTGGACCCTTGTTTGTGGGATTTTAACCTTTTTTGAAGGAATTTAGTTATTTTTTAGGGAAATAATGATTTTTTTCCCATTTGGTTACCAATTTAGGGTTTTGGAGGCCAAAAATGTAGGAAAAGTGGACAAATGGGTTATGTGACTAGGGAGATGAGCTAGTGAACAATTTTTGGATGTTAACAAACGGTATCACTTAAGGTTTCCAAGTGGAATGCTACTGGGTAACCTGATTACATAATCATGATGGCCATGGCATAGTTGGATGCGTTGGTATCATTTTCAAATGGTTGATGCAAATCAGGTAATACAAGCATTGAAGCAGTGCAAAGCTTGTTCTTAAGCTGTTCAAAAGCTTGTTGATGTATTGTAGTCCATTTTAAACCTATATTTCCACCTCTTTTCATCAATTGATTCAGATTCCATGCTATGTGGCTGAATCCCAACACAAATATTCCATAGAAATTCTCCAAACCAAGGAATATCCTTAGTTCTTGAATGCTTCTTGGAGCAAGGAAATCCATGATAGCTTGTATCTTTTCTGGGTCAACTCAAATGCCTGCTAAGTCAATTACATAGCCCAAGTATTTGATACTTGTCAATGCAAAAGAGTGCTTCTCCAAGTTCAAACAGAGTTTGTGTCATCATAGAACATTAAGCACTTGTTGAAGCTGCTGCAAATATTCCTCCCATGATCTATTGAAAATCAGAATTTCATCTAGATAGACAATGACACATTTCCCTGAAAAAGGTCTGTTGACCTACACGACCTCAGTCGACAGGGGTTCGCCTCACTATCGACACATACCACAATCTACCTGGGCACCGGCCTGGGCAGGTTTGAGCCCACCCAGCAACACCCTCAGAGCAAATGAGGTCTCACTCGAGGCGTCCAGGAAGAGCAGACGAAACCATGTTTCCGTCAAGGGAGGAGGAAAGTTGTGGCTGCATGGACTGACTCTATTGCGGTACTTAAATAGAAACTTTAACCATTCGGCAAGGAGTTCTAACATATTACTTTATCGCAACATTTATCATCACATTCAACATAGAAAAAATTACTTAATCACAACATTTATCGTCATAGCGACAATAAACAGATATTGCATCAAACAACATTCATTCATCGCAATATTGCACAAAGTTCATACCAAAACATCATTATATTACTGTCGCAATCATATACCAGAAGAAAAACAAGGATCTTCATACATAATCATTCTTCTCTTCTTTCTTCTCCTATTCCCTTGCTTCTTCTCTTATCATCTCTTCTATCTCTAACACTTACAACTCTTATCTATTTATAGGCTTCCGCCATTACAATACTTGTCCACTTACAACTGACTTCCTAACCGACACTATGGACAATTGACCCAATATCTAACTGACTCGGTCCAAATGACCCCAAAAACCCGCATATCGCGGTATACTGACTCACTTTACATAATATATGGTCCAAGTGACCCAAAACCCGCCAACTGTGGTATTGTTTAGCACAAAATACTCCTTTCGCACCCTCCTCTGGTGTGTTGTAGCGTCAGTAGTACCGCGATCTTTCCCCATCAAACCGCCTGCCAACAGGCCCCCAACATAATCTTGTGGCTCTCCCTCGAGCCACGTTAACTGCTGGATAGAGTGCACGTACTGAACTATGTTCCGATAACTGTTCTTGTTGTCTGGATCACGTGGTGTTATGCTACTTCTTTGGCTACATTGATCGTCGACTCAGTGTCATGTATTTTTATCCAAAAATGGTCATCGTCCGACTTGCTGTCATGTACTTTGCAAATGTATCCTCCAGTCTCTTGAAATGGTACTGACGGGAAGAAAAAGAGGACGAACAGTACCAAGGTGTGAAATTAGCAGATGATTCTGGCACATCTATTTTGCACCAGTAACTGGCTCCTATTGTGGGCGGGGAGCTACCACCCCAACCCGCTCAGGGGTCAAGAAGAGCACAATCCTTTGAAAAACTACTGCGTACTTAACCATACTGGATCGACCCTCATATCAGGCATACCACAGTGTAAGTGCACCTGCCATATCAAGGTGCTCAGGGACACTTGTCGTTCGGGCTCGCAGGGCCCCTTGGGTGCTGCCACGGGAAACGAAGTGAAGCATTTCTACAACCTCCTTGGAATTCCTCACAACTTAACTCGCAAACTGATCAACCAACATAACCACTCTATTTCAAAATAACTTCATTGTAGCAACCTATCAACTACCTCAGCTACTTATAGCCGGACCGTTCCCAAGTCACGATGGTGGGAATGATGTCCCACTACCTCTCACCTGCATGTGTGAACCCATCAGCTAACCCAACCCGGGGGGTGACCATACTATCACTGAAGATCCTACGTGCCAACGTGTGAGCAATCTCCTTAGATTGTGTTGATCATACCGGTCCAGCATGCCATGTGCAAAGCATGCCGTCGTCTTGTGGTAATCCGGCCGAATCTGTGAGTTGCAATCATGTATAGGGATGAGGGGCAGTGGTGACATGATATTAGTAGGCACAACACTGCCCCGTACCCCCCAAATCCTCTGTAATCATTACAAAATCCTTCGACAAAAGCTGTCGTTGGTCCTGGTTGCAATACTGCCATGAGTCTCCAAACTGGCAGCACAATCCTCCCTACTTTCGCATACCTTCTTCTGGTGGTGCGTCACCTACCAGCAAGCAACCTGCAACACACACATATATTATTACTTTTTTTTATATGCGACTCAGGCATCGCACTGCTCCAAGCCCGAGCAATAGGGCTTCAACCTGTGACCATTTACCAGCTTGGGGAACATCATCCAACCGCTGCAACTGAACCGCTCCTCCTGAAGTAATATTGTTGATACGATAGGGACCCAGCCAATGCATCTGCAACTTTCCTAGATGTTTCATAAAATTGCTATCATATAATAACACTAAGTCGCCTTGCTGAAACTGTTTTTTTTTTTATGGGGCGATCATGCCACGCCTTCTGGCGGTCCTTCTCCACCCCTTGGTGAAAGCCAGCGATAAATCGATCCTCTTCCAGTTCCACCAATTGTGTTAGACGTTCATCTAATGCTGCAACATCATCCATGCTCGTAACAGCCGCAATTCGTAGACTTGGAACAATGTACTCCATAGGCATAATTGCTTCCTTCCCATATACCAGCTTGAAAGGCGTCTGACCAGTCAATCGTTTACATGTGGTGCGATAGGCCCACAACACTGCTGGGACTTTCAGATCCCAGTCGTCGCGGTTTGCATTGCACACCTTTGTCAACGCATGCTCCAATACCTTGTTAAACGCCTCCACCGTTCCATTCCCCTGTGGGTGATAGGGTGTACTCTTCTTATGTTGTATCTACAATTCTTCCGTCAAGGTGCTGATAGTGCGATTAAGAAAATGGATGCCTTGATCACTCAGCAATATCTTGGGGCAGCTGAAACGAGTGATGATATGATCAAACAAAAATCTAGTAGCCGCTGTGTTCGGATATCCACATCATCTTTTTCAGGATCTTGCATGCAATTAGGGTTTGCATGCAAATTCTAGGGTTTGCATGCACTCTGCATGCATCCCAGTCACCAGGTTGATGCCTCCAGCACCTTATCCACCTTATTCTAGCACCTGGGAGCCACTTACTTCAGTTCTTTAGCCATCCTAGTCTGAAAGGCGCCCACTTCTCACCTACTGCCAGAGAAGGGCACACTTTCTCACCTACCACTGCAGTTCCACTTCAGTTACATTCAGTTAGCTCCGATTCTCCCTGATTTGAGGCTAGTTTCACTCCCGACTGACTGTTTCACTTCCGTTGGACCTCCAGATTGACTAGATGACTTGTTCTGACTTCAGTTAGCCTCCCATGTGCCCCCCCACTGAGCCTCCTTCCCTTAATTAGTGCTACACACTTCAGTTACACTTGTTACACTCAGTTAGACTCAGATTGACACCTGGATGACTGGTTCTTGTGCATTGTTGAGCACCACCGATTGATGATGAGGACTCCTAGTTGGAGTCAAGCTACTCCATTCAGTGATTCGAATGGCCTACTTAGTCAATTCGAATTTCTCACTCACTAATTCATATTGTATTTGTAATTATTCACCCTTATTGGGATATTGAGCACTGCTGCATGTTTTGCACAGTTTTACACCATATTTTCTATATTCATCTGTTGTGATTGATTTACTTGTTCATTAGATCTGCTGTGACTAATTTTACATGGTATCAGAGCCATTGCAGGGACAAGATCTCTTTTCTATAGGTGTTTTTACAAGAAGATTTGACTGAATTGCTAAAATTGCAAAAAGTTTTGGCATGAGATATCTCAAGGGCATTCGCTCCTGTGCATGCAAAGCTTGAAAATAATTCCAATACCACTCCAGAAGCTTGAGTTTCCACATAATTCCTGGATCTAATACATTGGACCCATTCAACATTGTTTGATCTCCAATCCCAGGTGTGATGCAACTCTAAAAGGGTGGATTGTTCGACCTTATTTTTCTTGGTTTATTGTGATTTGCAGGTTTATTGTCTCCATCAATTGCATTCGCTACATTGTGCATGCAAGCTCCTCTACAGCAATTGCATTCGCTACACTGTGCATGCAAGCTCCTTCTACATCAGTTTGACTCGCTCCTAGCAATGGAATACTCTTCTTCAAATACTATCCTCACCCCATTCAATTATTTTGATTGGAAAGATGATACGGAGATCATATTACGTTCAAAAGGTTACTACCGAGTCACTCTTGGTCTTGAATTGGAGCCAAACAATGTGTCAGATCGAACCAAACACTACAACAAGCTTGATGAATCTTATGGTCTTCTTTGTCTCTCCATCTCCAAAGATCTTCACTTCCATCTCAGCGGATTGAAGACTCCAAAAGCTATATGGGAGCAACTTGAAACACTATTTGGCAAGCAGGATGAGCTTAGGGCTTTTCAATTAGAGAATGAATTGATTGCCCTTAGTCCTGAGAATTTCGAGACCATCAATGAATTCTTCACAAAATTCAAGAACTTGAACTTGCAGTTGAAGAACAGTGGAGTTATCAAAGAGGACAAACAATTGATCCTCTCCATTCTAAGCAAGCTTGGTAAAGATTATTCGGTATTTGTCTCTACTTTCAATTTCGGTCGGCTAACTACCCCGAATTGGAAGATGCCTACCTTGAATGCCTTCATTGAGTCCGTCACAAAAGAGCATGACAAGTTGATTCAAATGGGGTCCATAAGATCCAAAGATTCAGCCCTATATGTTCAAGGACCCAAGATCCCGAATGGTAAAGGAAAGCAAAAGAAGGAGAATCCCAAATTCAAGCCTCACAAGCAAAGAGAGAAAGGCAAACAAACGGATGCACCATCCAGTTCGAAGTTCAAGCAAAAGGGCAAAGAAGGTAACCAAAAATATAAATGTACTTATTGTAACAGTGGCTTTCATCCCGAAAGTTCATGTATGAAGAATACTATAGATCAAATGGCCCTCCTTTTGGAAAAGAACAACATAACCCTTCCTAACGGTGCAAGGAAGAAGGATAGGAATGATGATCATGAAAGAGGACAAGCACTCATGGCAACTGTTTCGAAGCCCACTACTCTCTTGATAGATTCGGGTGCATCGAATCATATGGCTGCAAATATTGATTATTTTTCTTCATTCGATCCAAACAGCTCCATCCCCATCCATTTGGGAGATGACTCAAAAATTTCTTCAAAGGGCAAAGGTACGATTCATGTAGATCATGGAAGCTTTCAGAGTGTTCTCTATGTGCCTTCCTTGGATTCAAATCTTCTTTATGTGTATCAAATGACACACACTGGTGAACTGAAGCAATTTACATTCAGCCCTAATACAGTTGAAATTTCTGATATCAAAAGTGGAAGACTTGTTGCAGTCGGAAAGGCAAACCACACTGCAAAATGCTATGAGTTTTCACACTTTATTCCGCTTGCAAATCCCACTGCTCTTCGCACACATGGTAATGAGGTTAGTAGGCTTTGGCATGAAATATTTGGACATCTTAATTATAATTATTTGCTTCTGCTATCAAACAAATCCATGGTAGATGGTCTTCCACAACTCCGTTCCTCGAAGGGAATATGCACGGGTTGCATCATTGGGAAGCACCCCGAGCACAAATTCGACCGCGGAAAAGCTAGCAGAGCTTCTACTATTTTGGGGTTGATCCATTATGATATCAGTGGTCCGCTGCCCCATATGTCATTAAATGGTTCAAGGTATGTTTTGACATTTATTGATGATTTTTCCCGCTTTACATGGGTATTCTTTCTCAAAAACAAGTCAGAAGTGCTTGGAAAATTCAAGGATTTTAAGGCTTCTGTTGAGACCGCCACTGAGAGCAAGATCAAAGCTCTTAGATCTGATAATGGTGGAGAATATATTAATTCCGAGTTGCTGCAACTTTGTGCCCAAAGCATAATTCAGATCCAACATACAGTTCCCTACACACCCCAGCAGAACGGTGTAGCAGAAAGGAAAAACCGGTCACTGAAAGAGATGGCTACATGCATGATTGAATCAAAAGGTTTGGCTGCAAATCTTTGGGCTGAAGCAATCAATGTTGCTGCATACATACAGAACCGTGTTCCACATTCATCCATGAAAGGTATGACTCCTTTCGAAGCATTCTTTGGTCACAAACCGGATGTGTCAAATTTGAGAGTTTTTGGCTCTACTGCATGGGCTAGAATTCCTTCCAAGAAGAGACAAGCTTTGGATCCACAAAGCATCGAGTGCATATTGATAGGATATGGGGAAGAATCAAAAGCATATAAAATCATGGATATCAGATCTAAAAATATATTCATAGAGCGCAGTGTGCAATTTGAAGAACCGCTTCAAGAATTGCAACTAGTCGAGGAAGAGACTGCCGATTCACCGCCTTCACCAGAAGAAGATCCGTGCAGTGATAATGAAGGTATGAGTTCTGATATTTCTGATATTTCAGCAGCATATGATGATCATGAAATATCAGGTTCGGAATCCGACCATTATGATCCTCCTCAGTTACCAAAGTGGGCCCAAAACACTCTCCAATCTGCTGGTTCGAACCTTGGAAATCCTGCTGATCCGAGACGAACAAGAGCAGACAATCAAAGAGCAGGTATGGCACTTTCTATTGCTGATCCATTACTTCCTTAGATTTGTTATTTTATGGCCGGTTCAGATCCCACATCATACTATTCTTCCCACCGAGATCAGAGATGGCAAAGTGCCATGGATGAAGAGTACAGTTCTCTTCAAAAGAACAACACATGGGAGCTAGTTTCTCTTCCACCTGGAAGAAAATTAGTGAAGTGTAAGTGGGTCTACCGCACGAAAGTTGTTGCTGATGGATCTATCAGCAAATACAAATCAAGTTTGGTGGCAAAAGTTTTCTCCCAAGTCCAAGGAGTAGACTACACTGAGACTTTTGCACCAGTTGCAAAGATGGATTCCATCCGCCTTGTTTTGGCTATTTCCGCATCCAAGCACTGGGAAGTGCACCACATGGATGTGAAGAGTGCATTTCTACATGAAGACCTTGCTGAAGAGGTATATATGCAGTAGCCAGAGGGCTACACATCAGATCCTTCATTGGTTTGCAGATTGAAGAAATCTTTGTACGGGTTAAAACAGGCCCCAAGAGCTTGGTACGCAAAGATGGACTCCTTCCTTCTTTCTCAGAATTTCCAAAGATGCAAATCTGATCCGAATGTGTATCTTCAGTGAGTTAAAGGTAATTTGTTGGTTATTGTAATTTATGTTGATGATCTTCTCATTACTGGTAGCACTCTTACTTCAATAAACAAGCTAAAAACTGCCTTAAATCTAGCTTTTGACATGAGCGATTTGGGCTTGCTGAGTCACTTTTTGGGCTTGGAGATAGCTCAAAATTTTGATGGGATCACTATATCTCAGCAAAAATATGCTTCCGACCTGTTATTGAAGTTTAATATGGCTGAATGTAAGGCTGCCCCATTCCCATTCCTCTCAGGAATCAGTCTTGAGGAGGGAGATTCTACACCGCTTGCAGATTGCAATATGTATCGACAGTTGATTGGTTCACTACTTTATTTGACACACTCAAGGCCTGATATTTCATATGCCGTGAGTGCCGTGTCAAGATATATGCAGCAGCCACATGAGCTTCATTGGCGAGCAGCCAAGCGGATCTTGCAGTATGTGCAAGGTACAAGACAGTTTGGCATACATTATGCTGCAGATTCTGAGCTTGATTTCATTGGTTTTACTGATTTAGATTGGGCAGGTGATAGCATTGATCGGAATTCCACTTCCAGTTATGTTTTCATGATTGGTCATGGTGCTATTTGCTGGTCTAGCAAAAAGCAAGCAGCCATTGTACTTTCTTCAGTAGAGGCAGAGTATCGAGGGGTAGTCAATGCCTGCATTCAGGCAGTTTGGTTGCAGGGTATTCTTTCCGAGTTTGGTTTTGGTGGCACTACTTCGACTGTCCTATTTTGTGACAATCAAAGTGCTATCAAGATCTCCACAGATCCAGTTCAGCGACAGAGGACCAAACACATTGAGATTCATATGCATTACATTCGACAGTTGGTGCATGATCGCACCATCATTCTGCAATATTGCCCTACTGATGAGCAAATTGCAGACATCTTCACCAAGAGCTTCACTGAGAAGAAGTTCTGTTACCTCCGTTCACTGTTGGGGGTGAGTTCCATCATGGTGGAGACAGATTGATTCATTATTATGCTTTAGCTTGAGGGGGGGATTTCTTCCCACTGGGTTTTCCCTCTTTCCTCACTTAGTTTATTTTCAGCATTTTTTGGATTATTGTATTGGGGTGACCTTTGGTCTTAGTTACCAGGGCCCCACATTATTTTTTGCACATCATAGTCTAGCTTGAGGGGGGGTGTTCGGATATCCACATCATCTTTTTCAGGATCTTGCATGCAATTAGGGTTTGCATGCAAATTCTAGGGTTTGCATGCACTCTGCATGCATCCCAGTCACCAGGTTGATGCCTCCAGCACCTTATCCACCTTATTCTAGCACCCGGGAGCCACTTAATTCAGTTCTTTAGCCCTCCTAGTCTGAAAGGTGCCCACTTCTCACCTACTTCCAGAGAAGGGCGCACTTTCTCACCTACCACTGCAGTTCCACTTTAGTTACATTCAGTTAGCTCCGATTCTCCCTGATTTGAGGCTAGTTTCACTCCCGACTGACTGTTTCACTTCTGTTGGACCTCCAGATTGACTCGATGACTTGTTCTGACTTCAGTTAGCCTCCCATGCGCCCCCCACTGAGCCTCCTTCCCTTAATTAGTGCTACACACTTCAGTTACACTTGTTACACTCAGTTAGACTCAGATTGACACCTGGATGACTGGTTCTTGTGCATTGTTGAGCACCACCGATTGATGATGAGGACTCCTAGTTGGAGTCAAGCTACTCCATTCAGTGATTCGAATGGCCTACTTAGTCAATTCGAATTGCTCACTCACTAAGTCAGATTGTATTTGTAATTATTCACCCTTATTGGGATATTGAGCACTGCTGCATGTTTTGCACAGTTTTACACCATATTTTCTATATTCATCTGTTGTGATTGATTTACTTGTTCATTAGATCTGCTGTGACTAATTTTACACATTGCAGCGGAGCAATCAACTATAGGTGCTGCCTCAACCCATCGGGTCAAGTACTCTATCGCCATGATAATATACAATGCACCTGTGCATTTCCCTGGTGGATGGATTGGTCCTACGAAATCCATAGCCCATTTTTCGAACGGTTGCAATGTCACTTGAGGTAGCAGTGGCATCTCGTCACATCTGGACGGCTTTCCAGTTCATTGACAAACATCACAAGACCGCGCATAGTCTGTCGCATCATTATGTAACATGGGCCACCAAATCCCTGCACGCAATACCTTCCGGGCAGTTACCCGACCGCCATAATGTCCTCCCGCTACTCCTCCATGTGCCTCAGCCAATATCTACACTTGCTCATGTGGCAAGACACATCTGCGCAATATCTCATCAGCACCTAATTTATATAACTCTCCCCTGATTAGTTGAAAGTTAGCAGCCTTGACAACCAATTGCTTCTTCTGAGTAGTGGTAAATTCAGCGGGCGCAGTGCCGGCCACCAAAAACTGAAGGATGTTATCAAAATATTGATCAACAGTGGCAACGTGAAATAGTTGGGCATCCGACAACCCGTCTTCGATATTAGTCGGTTCCTCTCCTATGTCGATCCGTGACAAATGATCTGGTCCAGCATTCAACAGCCCTAGTTTCACAATGACTTCGAAATCAAACTCCTGGAACAAAAGTAGCCAACGACAGATCTTCCCCCCCAACACAGGCTTATTGACCAAGTATTTCAATGCAGAATGATCAGTGAACATTTTAAAGGGGCCACCCAACAAATAATGTCTGAACTTCTGCAGCGCGTAAACCATGGCCAGCCCTTCACGTTCTGTGGTAGTGTAATTGCGCTCTGCAGAGGACAGCTTCCGACTAGAAAAAGCAATGGGATGATCAAGGTCGCCTTCTCCTGGTTGAGCCAACACAACCCCTAATGCAATCGATGAAGCATCAACATGGACATGGAATTCCTTACTCCAGTCTAAAAAGACCAAGATTGGGGCCGACGCCATCTTAACTTTGAGCATTTCAAAACTATCCTGACATTCCAGGTTCCACTGGAATGTCACATCCTTCTTCAACAACTTTTCCATAGGGGTAGTAATCACAGCATAACCCCTGATAAACTTGCGATAATATCCCATGTGACCCAAGGTCGCGTGCAATTGCTTAACGGTGGTCGGCGGTTGCAACCCCAAAATGAGCACAATTTTGGCTGGATCAACAAGCAATCCCTGCTTACACACAATATGACCCAGCAATAACGGTGCGCAGAAAATACATTTATTCAGGTTCAGCGATATATGGTACTGTCGGCATCGCTCAAGCATTAACCGTAGATTGGTCTGATCACGAATCAATCCATAAATGGTCCAATCATCCATATATACCTGCAGAAACTTCTGAATAAAATCTTTGAATGTGGCAACAACGACCTAGGAGAATATCGCACATGCATTCTTCAAACCAAACGGCATTACCGTGTACTGAAAGCAACCCCATTTGGTAACGAAAGTTGTCTTATGGAGATCTTCCTTGGCAATGCGAATCTGATGGTAGCCAGAGAATCCATCAGTGAAGAGTACATCTCCTGGCCACCCACTCCTTCAAGTACTTCATTAGTAAACAAGTTCGGAAAAGGGTCATGCAAGCAGGCATCGTTCAACTTCCGCAAGTCGACACAAATGCACACTTCACCTATTTTCTTGTCCTGCACCACCATAGGACTGATCCATTTGGACTCTTCCATAGGTTTGATAATACCAGCATCCAACATGCGATCAAGTTCCGCCTTGACCTTTTCTTTATGTCGTGGATTTAGCCGATAAGGTCGTTGTCGGACTGGCTTAGCATCTGGTTTCAATGGAATATTCATCTCTCCTAAATCACCTAGGATTCCCTTCATTTCAAAAAACTTCATGGGAAACATGTCTTGAAATTCATGAAGTAACTCAGTAACCTTACTCATCATCTCATCGTCCCAATAATCCCCAACATTAGCAAACTTGGAAGTAGCTTCGGTGTTGATATTCATCTTGCGAAGCTGCAATGGTTGACTAAACGGATTACTGGGCACAACAGGTGGGACCACATCGTGACTTCATTCAGATTCGGGAATGTTAACATTCCGGGGATCATCATCGTCCTTCGGGCCATCACTGATGTTGAAGCACTCCATGAGAGACTGCATTTGACAGTGTGTGTGCGGGTCGACAGGGTAGGCCACTGAAACAACTTAAAATATCACATCGTAGATGATCTGCAAGGCGTTATGGACATCAAGTTTGGCATCTGCAAACGTGAACGTATGAGTGAAACAGATCGTCAACTCCCCCCATGTTGTAATGTCTCGACGCAACTCGGCTGCAGTGTACCACGAGCGTGGTATTTCATCCAAAGTATGGACAAAAGCATGGACCCACTCATCTCTGGGTCGCGCTACCCATAATCGTTGGCACTCCATCACATGATCACTGGGATCATTCTGACCATCATACTTGCCAGTGTGATAAACCTCAGTGTCGTTGAACCGAACCATCATTAACCTTCGACATTGTGACCAACCTTTAATGAATTTCTTATGTGTCGCCCACCATCGTGCTGGAACAGCCTTCAGTGCTTCCTCAGGGCCAGCAATCGCTGTGGTTCTGGGACGCGGTCTTCAAACTCTCCTAAAAAGGTGTTTAGGCCAGGAAACCCCTCATAGACAGGCAATGTGATCGTTTCTGTCGCAACACGACATAAGGATTGCATAACTAAGCCACATTTTTGGACCGATACTTCATGCATCCGATTCTTCCAATGTTCCAATGCATCATCAGAGTTGGAAGACGCAGAGCTCTCGCTGTGCCACTCCAACTCACCGTAGGAGGTAGGATGGATATAATCTTCAGAAATATTGAATGCATGGTTCCATATAATGGGATCGTCATCTTTTATAGGCTCCACGTAGCGGCGTCCTTCAGCCGAATCCAATGGGGCTATAACTCTGAAGTCACGATTCTCAAAGGTCATCATGTGCTTCTTGAATTTGATTACAGCTCCACTATCGTTAGCCCATCCAATCCCCAAGAGCACCGGATAACAGCTTCCTCCCTCAACCACTTTGATAACATCAAAGTCAGCATAAGTCTTCATGCCCTCAATATCAATCGTGAGCCGCGGAACTCGTCCAATGGGTGTTACCTTCACATGGCTAGCCAACCGGAGCTGCACAGGAGACCAGCTCAATGGGGGGATCCCCATCTTCTGCCACACCTTCTTGGTTAAGATGTTAACATCTGAACCAAGGTCAAGAATCACAGGGTCAACATCATAGTCACCAATTTGAATATTCATTCGCATTTCCTTTCTAGTCTTCCACCGCTGTAGGGAGTTTACTGCTGACTCCTGCCGTCCTTTCAGAAATCGCTGCAACCATCCCTCAATATCAACCAGGGAAACCGGGTCACATGCTAATGACAAAAAGCTTTCAAGGAACTTTTGCAATGTCCCCGGTGGTGGTGGTCGATTAGCGTCTGATGTAGCATCAAATACAGGCGGCATATCGCAAACAACAGCCTTACCGCGGTCTTTCTCCAAAGTGCGTCGTGCCTCCAGGAATGTCTCTCACTCCGTATCAATGTCGAAGGGTACCATCTTCTGACCAACCAACCGAATCAGTGGTCGTGAACCATCTCCCCCAGTTGTCTTGCCTCCACGAGTGACAACGGCCACCGAAGCATCTTGCGGTCGCAGTTCTGCAGAAATGGTCACAATATTGGCACCCTGCGTCTGGTTCTGCTACAAATTCCCTGGTTGATTGATATTTTGATTGTACCGGGTTCTGTATGGGTTGTTGTGGCTGGGCTTGATTCTGTAGCTGCAGAGCGTTCCCAGCCTACCATCGTGCAATCAATTGTGGACAATTCTCAACCGTATGATCATTACCAAAACAAAACGTACACTGATTATGTATCAGTGGGTAGTCGCGTTGATAATGCCCCCATATCGCATAGTGATAACATTGAACAGGTCCACGACCACCTCGGCCTCCTCCTCCACGACCAAATCCACCACCGCGTCCACCCCTATATCCTCCCCAGTAGCTGCCCTGCTACTGGTATTGTTGCTGCATTGGTGTTGGAGGAATCCCTTGCCCTTCTGGTGCATACTGCGGTTGCTGTACATATTGTGGTTGTGGGGAAGTTGTCTGCATCGGGGTGTATTGCGGTATGAACTGCTGCGGTTGTTGTTGCTGTGGTGCAAACTAAATCTGCAGCTGTGGTAGCGGTTTGGCTACCTGTAGTTGCATTTGTGGTTTTTGCACCGCGCGCTGATCGTCCTTGACGTAGAATGCATCGCACATCCTCTCCTGTAGCAACCCATATGCATGACAATCTTTGTCATCATGACCCACCGACTTGAAGAATGTACAGTAAATATTTCGCAGGGTTGTGACCATTTTATACATATATGGGCAATTATTGTGATTGTGCCCAAACATATGACAAACGCGACACCATAGCATACTGCTGCCATTCAACGGGTTTGGCACACCTGACACCAAATAATTATGGAAATATGGGCAATTATCCTTCGTATGCCCTTCTCCTCGACATTGCTTACACCATACTTCATCACGCTAGTCCTTGCTCTTCTTCAAATCTTGCAACTGTATAGTTAGGTTAGCAAGCTGTGTCTGTCTCTGCGACATCTCGGCTGCATTATCTCGAATCAGTGACGCCTCTAATCGCATTCCAATCTCTAGAGCTTCACTAGGTGTCGATATGTTTTGTTGCATCAGCGACAGCCGAATGTGGGGTAACAATGCTGCAATGAACCATTCTTTATGTTGGATAGCACTCATATCGAAACTAACCTTTGCCATCAGCGTCTTGAATCGCTGGTCGAAATCCCATACCGTCTCATTGGGATACTGCTTAATTTCCTTCAATTCAGTAATATATTGAGCCTCCGACTTAGGCCGTCTAAATTCAGCAATCAACCCATCCCAAACCTTGTCCAGTGACTTCTCTGGGACCCCCGTAGGGACTAAAATAAACTTCATGAACCAATCTAATGCACGACCTCGCAGAGTCGTGGCTAACTGTCCTTTCTTAGCATTGGCATCAGTGATCTGTTTCATGGTCCAAACTGCTTCACACAAACCAGTACTATTATGGGTTGTCTGTCGCACTTTCGTGGAACAACGGTAACTTAGCATCATCGCCCGCCATCTTGGGCTTCCTTCCTCCTGTCGCTATGCTACTACCAATTAACTTCTGCGGTATTGATGAACTCAGCGGTGTCGAAGTAGTATTTCTTGTTGGTTGAGAGTCAGTGAGCGGAGGTGTGGGCACGTTGGTGCCGAGGTTTGGTCCTGCCTCTATCCTGGGCGTAGCCTGGTCGTTCCTATCAGGACTATGAGGTCGCTTCGTCCCGTGTGGTCTTCCTTCGTGGTTTTGCGGTTTGATCGCAGCAGGACCTTCTCCGGTCCTTTGCCTCTTCTCCTGTCGAAACCTCGCTCCTCCTCTTGTAAGACCACTTTCTTCCTCGGCTTCGCTCACAGTCTCCTCATGGTCTGCACCCATCTACCCCTTTACAATTCCATGTACCATTCCCTAGCAGTCATGGTACCCACGGCCTCCACCCACCAAGCTGTCTACTGATCAAGGTGCATCTTTAATATACCCTTTTCGCATATTAGCATCTTAATCGACAGTTGGAGCGATAGCAGAAACCTTCCCCTCGGTCCTCGGAAGAAGTATCTTTTAGCTTCACTATAGTATTTCTTCGTGTTGACCGCAAATTTAGTGATATATCCTTCCAAGATGCTATCAAGCCAAACTTCGACAGCCTGCGATGCCTTATTATCAACTTCCTGCAGCTCCTGAATCAATTCCGGGGTCCAAACCATCGGTTCACCACCATGGAAATTCCTCTTTTGAAAGGTCAGCTTTGGCAACAATTCATATAGAATGACCGGGAATTCATAGAAAAACCATTCATGCAGACCGTCATGAATATATCTTCCCATCCAGTGATCGACTGTCAGTCGCGTGTTCTGGCTTTCTTCTTCAGCAAACTCCTGCAACTTCTAATCGAACCATTTATGTATCTCCGGCTTCGTCGGGTGCCACAACATGACCTCCTTCTACTCTGCACACAGTCCCGAAAACGGAACCATTTGTTGACCAACGCGACCTCAGTTGACAGGGGTAAGCCTCACTGTCGACACATACCGCAGTCTCCCTGGGCAACGGCCCGGGCAGGTTTGAGCCCACCCAGCAACACCCGCGGAGGAGATGAGGTCTCACCCGAGGCATCCAGGAAGAGCAGACAGAACCATGTTTCTGCCGAGGGAGGAGGAAAGTTGTGGCTGCATGGACTGACTCTATTGCGGTACTTAAATAGAAACTTTAACCATTCGGCAAGGAGTTATAACATATTACTTTATCGCAGCATTTATCATCACATTCAACATAGAACAAATTACTTAATCACAACATTTATCGTCATAGCAATAGTAAACAGATATTGCATCAAACAACATTCATTCATCGCAATATTGCACAAAGTTCGTACCAAAACATCATTATATTATTGTCACGATCATATACCAGAAGCAAAACAAGGATCTTCTTACATAATCATTCTTCTCTTCTTTCTTATCCTATTCCCTCGCTTCTTCTCTTATCATCTCTTCTATCTCTAACACTTACAACTCTTATCTATTTATAGGCTTCCGCCATTACAATACTTGTCCACTTACAACTGACTTCCTAACCAACACTATGGACAATTGACCCAATATCTAACTGACTCGGTCCAAATGACCCCAAAAACCCGCATACCGTGTTATACTGACTCACTATTACATAATATATGGTCCAAGTGACCCAAAACCCGCCAACTGCGGTATTCTTTAGCACAAAATACCCCTTTCGCGCCCTCCTCTGGTGTGTCGGAGCATCTGCGGTATTGTGATCTTTCCCCATCAAACCGCCTGCCAACAAGGTCTAAGAACATCATCCATATATCTCATGAAATTTGCAAGTGCATTGGTTAGACCAAAAGGAATGACCAACCATTCAAATAAACCTTCCTTGGTTTTGAAAGTAGTTTTCCATACATCTAAGGACTCTATGGGAATTTGATGATATCCTGATTTGAGGTCAAGTTTGGTAAATAATTTAGAACCTTTCAAATAATCAAGTAAATCATCTATTCTAGGAAGAGGATACGGATTCTTTACTGAAATTTTATTAAGAGCCCTGTAGTCGATGAACATGCACCGTGTCCTATCTTTCTTGGGAACTAGGGTGACTGGATTTCCACAAGGAGAGGAGCTAGGTCTAATATGCCATTTGTCTATCAAGTCTTGAATTTGTCGGGAGATTTCTTTATTTTCTAAAATAGACCTTCTGTAAACAGATGCATTGGGTAATGAAGAACTAGGAACAAGATCAATGGAGTGTTTTACTTGGCAATGTAGTGGTACTCCAGTTGGATCTTTGAACACATCATTTTATTCTTCAAGTATTCTATCGAATTGCTACTATTGTTGAGAATCATGGTCGGTGGAGAGACGACTAGTTGCTATGATCTTTCGGGAGTGTTCAGGTTTGATCATTAACAACATAAACTTTTGAGCATGGTTAATCAACTTATTGGCTTGCTTGGATGAAACCATTTTGGATTTTGGTGTGGATCAACATTTAGGAATGCCATACCACTGATTTTGAATTTTGATGATCACTTTTTGTGGCCTTGATTGATACTTTCCATATATGTCCCACAAGTAAGGCTTTCCAAATAGTACCTTGGCTACTGAAAGCGAAGAGACATCGCAGAGCACCTCAACCTGAAAAGGCTTGATGAAGAGACATCGCAGAGCACCTCAACCTGTCCGTATTTCATCTAATCGATGTTGTAAGGTTGTGGATGTGGAGTAGTGACAAGACCAAATTTATTCGCAATATCTTCAAAGACAAAATTATTTTGACTACCATTGTCCACAATCAGATGCAATTGGCGATTTTGAACCCATATATGTGTATGGAATAATCATTCTCTTTCCTCCCCGTCGATGATAGTCTATTTTGTGAGAGTTGTCGAAGTCGATGCTAATAAATTTGAAGAGTCTGGGTCAGACTCCACAATTGTCTTGTCGGTTGAGTCGGAAGTAGAAATTTATGCCAAGAATGTCTTTTGATCTTTGCATTCCGATGCATCATGCCAATCTGAATTGTGGTCGTTGCACCATTTTACTGCATGAGTTTGTTTACTCAATTTTCCCTTGTCTTTCTTGAAAGGATTCTTACCCTGTTCCGGCCTCTCTGTAGTACTCGGAGAAGACCATTTTGACTTGACAGAGGAAACGGTCGACTAAGATTCCTTGTCGAAAGATCGAACAGTCAGTTTGGTCGAGATAAATACTTTCACATTAAATTTGATCTCAAGCTTGATGGCTGTAATGTACCAACTAGGGTTGATGATTCACTAACTCAATCTCCTATAAGACTTAGTTAAAAACAATGGACTCGGTGGGGTAGTTTGATTGTATGTAGGAAAAATCAAGTACTCTATATGGGAGAAGGACTATTATAACTGATAATACCTTTTAAAAAATCACTAGGACCATTGATGCTTCGAAATCAGCAAGGTAGAAATCTACTACAATGCTCTTGGTCACCCCAACATATGCAAACTAGTGCTTCACTATTCATTGACTGGAAGCTATTGGTGAAGGATTATGAATTTAGGAGGATAAATCAAATCAATTTAAAGTCAATATAAAAGAATTTGTTTTATGCTTTAGCTTTTCCCTTGCTTTCTACTTTTTCTTTTGCTTTTTCTTTTTGTTTTGATTTATCCTGCTTTTGCTTTTCTGTCCTACTTTTCTACCTTATCCTTCTTTTCTGCTTTGTCCTGCTTTTTCCCTGCTTTTCTTCTTTTTCTTGCTTTTCTTCATTTGTCATGCTTTTCTGCTTTGTCCCGCCTTTGTCCTGCTTTTCTTCTTTGTCCTGTGTTTCTGCTTTATTCTTCTTTTTCCGAGCTTTGCTGCTTTATTCTGCTGTATTCTCTTTTTCCTACTTTTCGTTGCTTTGACTGCTTTATATTTTCTTGTCTTGCAAGTTACCTCTTAGTCAACCTTATACTCTAAGGCACACTTGTGGAGCATTATCCACTTTATTCCAAAATAAAAATAACTATTTAATGAAAAATAATTTTCATCAAGTGCATATCAAACTTTAAGAAAATAAATTCAACACCTCGTAACTAATTAATTAATTAATGCCTAAACTTCAGAAAATTAACCCCAAGTAAATGAAATTTTCTCCTCAACCCAAGGGATTGATTGGGTTAGGAACACAATCCAATGATCATCAATGAGGGGAAATGGCAATGGTGTAATGGAATGCATCTGAAAGAGTTCCAATAGTGAGAAATTCCATCTCTTGTTGGATATAAGGAGCTAAACAACTGATATATTTCAGAACAAGTAATTTTTCTTCCTCCCTGTCACCAATTCGAGCCATTAGTCGGTGGAATTCATTAGTATAACTTTGTATAGTTTGATCCTTCCATTGTCTCAACTTCTACAACTTCTTGTACTATTGTTCTATGTACTTGGGTGGATAAAATTCCTTCCGCACATGTTCAACAAATTTGGCCCATGTTTTAATGGCATTACCATCTTCATCCGATTTCGTTAAGAGATTTTCCCACCAGCAATGTACAAAATATGACATCTTCAAAGATGCAAGGGTGACTTTATCAGCCTCAAAAAATTGATTCACAGAGAAATAGGAATCCAATTGTTGTATCCAATTGTCTACGGATTCCGAATCGATCTTTCCTTCCAGGTTTGGTATAACCAAGTTCATCTGCACCTTAAAGGGGCTAACCTTGTCAAAGGAATTTCTCGTTGGGTTGCTAACCGAAGTCAAGCCAAATGAATTGGTGATTTGAGCAAGAATCTCATTGAAATACTCATACATTTCAGTTCAATTTCGAGCGAGTGCTTTCTCAATGGGTCATTCAATTTATCTATTAGGCGTACTGCCCTCTGTTTCACATGCCATCTTTGGGTTGGGGTTGCAAGCAGATAAATACTTAGAATTCGAAGGTAGAGGTATCTTGGATGACTGAGTATTAAAGCATGTCTGAACTGGAATATGTTGGTGTAAATACACAAGAAATGCTTAAACAAATCTAGAGAAAATAGGCTCTGATATGAATGATCTGTGTCACCCAAGAGGTCGATAGGGGGACAAAAGAGTTGACTGACTGAGTCAGTTACTCTTATGGCGGACGCTTATAGTGCTAGTTTGATCAGATAAACAACTATGAATAATATCATAGACTAAACAATAAACAACTGCAAAATTTAATAGACAATACCAATCACAAAAGAATGTGAAACATGGACTGATAACGGAGAAACCCCATGGGTAAAAACTCTGGTTGTATTGAGTAGTTGTTGTAAGAGGTCGAATGTAGGAACCATCAAGAACCAATCAAACCTTCTCCTTGGGAACACGTCTTAATGCAATCACGAGTAGAAAAAACCAAAATCCTATTTCATCTTCGAGCTTACAAGTATTTATACAATTATGGGGGACACTTGGGTAGCTACCCGTTGCGTTTTTGTTACAAAAAGACAGTTACAAAGAGATCATATGTCTTCTTCCCATTCGCCATCTAGAAGAAGATGAAGAGGCATCGTTTCCATGTCGATGGTGATTCAGATGCCTTTTGATTGCTCAAAATTTCATCTAATATGTGTTGGAATCATCAACTACTGTCATACATGTATGATGATTTGTCGGGAATGTGTCATCGGCCATGTGTCATCGATCGTGTGTCGTTGAGTCGCAAATTCAACTAATCCGTTGGGACAACCGAGTCAAGGATCCGAACAAGGAATTGAATGGGACTAGGAAATAGTTGATGGATCCAGTTGATTCTTGGGATGGATCAACATGTTTTGATTTAATGCACCAGTGCGTGTATGTACGAAAGCACACCGAGGTGTTTTATGTGATTAAGTGCACCGATATCAAACTTATTTTCTATTTTGAAGTTATGTAATTTATTTGTGTAATATATTGATAGCTTATGTATTTAATGGTCAAAGTTGTTTATTGATAGAAAATGCATGGTATGAGTTGAATGAACAACAATTTTAGTCAACATAATGGGAGCACATCCAGAATTACGAACATTCTGGGAGCATATCCATAGAAAGAACATTCTGCCAGGAATTCAAAGAAGTCCTGGCTCTTCTGAGCTTGAAGTTGTCCAACACTGGAATGTCATCTGGTTTCTCTTTGATGTACCTCTGCCAATCGACAACGTCATCGATAGCCTTGGAAGCCTATTTGCTCTTGTCCATCTACTGCTCTAGGATGACAGACATTCACTCAAAAACACTATGGGTTTCCTGAATTTCATTCTGGCAACTGAATAACTTAGCTAAGAGTTTATGATGCTCTTCATTTACTTGATTATCCAAATCCCTGAACTCTTCCTGAGAGAACGCGGAGAAAGGAGGAATGGTTGCACTTGCAGTTGCATCCTTCGGTTGTTGTTCCAATATCTCTATCCTCTCCATATTTGCAGCGTTTAAGATTTGTGCATCCTGCAGTTCATCTTGAGGAGTGGAGTTCTGTTCCTACAACTCTTTGAGTTGATATTCATGTTGACTTCTCAATTCATGAATCTGAGATTCATGTTCTTCATTGACCTTGTCCAGCTGCTCCTGAAGCTTCTTTAACTCTTCCTTTTTCATGTCAATTTATTTATTTAGTGAAGTCACTGAATCAAAATTTGCTCCTGCAAATGCTCCCATAGTTGCAGCAATATCCAATGCTTCCTTTTGGATATCATCATATTTTTTGGTCCAAATAACTTGATTAGGAAAAGGTGCATGCAACGCACTTTGATATTTGCTTCTCTTGTTACCTTTCTTCACCAATGCCTTAGCTGATTTGCTATAAAAATATTTTCCAAGTGAGCCCACAATATCTTCCTCACAAGCAGCTACCAACTCAGCAGAAGATGTAGCTACATCTCCTGTTGCAACTAGTGGAGTTGTTTGTGTAATAGTAGCACTTGGAATGGGCATGGTGATTTGAGAAGTAGGTATGGAGGAAGTGACAGAGATGGCAGAAGTGATAGGCATAGAATTGGAAGGTTCATAAATGGAAGAAGTAGTTAAAGGGAAAATTTCAGGAAGGGAAATAGGGACGAAAGTAACTGATGGTACAGAGGTCGGAGAAGTAGTAGAAGTGATAACCTCTAAAGGTGAAGTAGGAGGAATGGTTGATGATGGTTGCAAAGAGACTGTTGGAAATTGGATCTATGTAACCTTTAGAGGTGAAGTGGTGATTGGAACTGACAAGGTTGGAAATGAATCAAGGATGGAGGTTAGTGCAGCAAATAATTGAGATATGGTAGAGCTACCAGAACTAGCTATGAAATAGCTGCAAAGGTAGTAAATATATAAGCTAATGTACTGATGGGAAAGAAATATTATCCAATGAAGTAAGAGGGAGCTCAATTGAAGTAAGTGGTAGTGTGGAAATTAATGTAGCAAGGGTGGTGGTAGATTTTGGAAAATGGTCATCGGGAATAGCGTCATCCATCGTTATGTTGTCAAGCAAAGATGTAACAACCTGAGAGACTTCTGTGACTTCATGTACAACAGGAACAACAAGAGAAAAAGAGCTTGTTGGAATCCTTTCATCTTCCACATCACTGTCTTCAATATTCAAAGTAGGAATCTAAGATGCAGGAGTCTAAATTTTCTGCCTTTTGGCTGGGTTACTCACAGCAATCACTTGAGTATCACTGATTGGGTTGGCTGTAGAAACAACTTGGGTATCAAGTACTGAATTCATTTGTGCCAATTGATTTTTAAGCTGCTCAGATGTTTGAATCAATCTTTTGTATTCTACAGATGGTTACAATTTTGGAGAATCCTCCATAAGGCCCTTTCCTTTGCCTGTTAGGATATCTCATCATTCAATTATGTACTTTGCATGCATGCATGCATACCAGTCACCAGTTTGATGCCTCCAACACCTATTCCCCAGTCTGCCAGCACCCGGGAGCTTATTTCCATTCAGTTTTATCCCTCCTAGCTAGGGAGGTGCCCACTTCTCACCTTCCACTTGAGAAGGGCTCCTTTTCTCACCTACCACTCCAGTTCACTTCAGTTAGTTGAGTTCTTTCCTTGATTTGAGGCTAGACTGACTCTCAACTGATTGTATCACTTCGATGGACCTCCAGTGAGACTAGTCTGCCTATTTTGACTCCAGTTAGCTCCCCATGCGCCCTCCACTAAGCCTCCTTCATTCAGTTAGTGCCTACATCTGCCAGTTACACCTACCACACTCAGTTAGACTCAGTTTAACACCTGGTTGACTGTTACTTGTGCATTGATGACTCCACTGATCTAATGATGAGAATCTTAGTTGGAGTCAAGCTATTCCATGCAGTAGATTCGAATGACCTCCTTGGTTAATTCGAATTGCTCAGTCATTGTTACTATATTGTATTGTATTTTCACTATTCTGAGTTATAGAGCACTGATGCATCTCTCTTGCACAGTTTTTACTCCAATTTGTTTTACATCATTGTGATAGATTTACTTGTTCAATAGATCTGTTGTGACTAATTTTACATGGTATCAGAGCCATGGCAGGGACAAGATTTCTCTTCTGCAGGTGTTCTACATGAAGAATTGAGTGAATTTTCTCAAAATACTACACAATAGCATGCAAAATCTCATGTGCATTCGTCCATGTGCATGCAAGGCTGAAATTTCTCTCCAATCCACTCCAGAAGCTTGAGTTTTCCATAGAATTCCTAGACATAAATCATTGGATCTTCAAGCTTGCTTCATATCCTATGTCGAGTGTGATGCAACTCTAAAAGGGTTGATTGTTCGAACTTATTGTTCTTGTTTTCTTGTGATTTGCAGGTTTATAACTCCTCCATTAGCACTCGTTTTCATTGAGATAGATTCTTCTTCTTCAAAGCTCCTCACTCCGTTCAATTATTTTGAATGGAAGAATGATATGGAGATTATGTTGCGCTCAAAAGGGTACTACAGAGTCACCATGGACCTCGAAGTTGAGCCAAATACACTCATTGAGAAATCCAAGCACTTCAAAAAATTGGATGAAGCATTTGGTCTTCTTTGCCTCAATATTTCCAAGGATCTTCACTTTCACCTTAGTGGATTGACTACTCCAAAGGCAGTATGGGAGCAACTCAAAAATCGTTTTGGTAAGCAAGATGACATGCGGTCTTTTCAATTGGAAAATGAATTGGTTTCCTTGAATCCTGAAAATTTCAAGACCATCAATGATTTCTTCACCAAATTCAAGCACTTGGTATTGCTATTGAAGCAAAGTGGAGTTGTAAAAGATGATAAACAATTGATTCTTTCTATTCTTTCAAAACTTGGGAAATATTATTCGGTATTTGTCTCTACATTCAATTCCGGAAAGCTCACAATTCTGAATTGGAAAATGCCTACCTTAAGTGCCTTCATTGAATTCGTGACGAAGGAGCATGATAAACTCATTCAAATGGGGACCATATGCTCCAAAGACCAAGCATTATTTGCTGGAGGATCCAAAGCTACGAATGGAAAAGGGAAGCAAAAGAAAGAGAAGCCAAATTTTGATCCGTCCAAGCAAAGAGAGAAAAGCAAGCAAGCGGATGAGCCATCTGGTTCAAGAAACATGCAAAAACGCAAAGAGACCAAAGAGAAGTCAAAATGTTCTTATTGCGGCAGAGGCTATCATCCTGAAAGCTCATGCATGAAGAATAAAATAGATCATATGGCACTTCTCTTGGATAAAAACAACATAACCCTTCCTGAGGGTGCAAGGAAGAAGGACAAAAATGATCATCCCGAAAGAGGTCATGCACTCATGGCAATAGTTTCGAATTCCTCCACTCTTCTCATTGATTATGGAGCTTCGAACCACATGGCTGCAAATAAATATTCTCTATAAAATTATGATCCATCAAGCACCATTCCCATCCACATGGGGGATGAATCTCAAATTTCATCAAAGGGCAAAGGTACCATTCATTTAGAGCATGGCAGTTTTCACAATGTTCTCTATGTGCCCTCCTTAGCTTTGAATCTTCTTTCCGTTTATCAGATGACTCACACTGGTACACCAAAGAAAGTTGTATTATTCCCTAACAAAGTTGAAATTTCTGATATTCAAAGTGAAAAACTTATTGCGGTTGGAAAAGCAAATCACACCGCAAAAGCTTATGAGTTTTCTCACTTTCTACCACAACACAAGCCCACTGCTCTTCTCACACATGGAAATGAGGTCAGTAGGATTTGGAATGAGAGGTTTGGACAACTAAATTATAAATATTTTCATCTGCTACAGAGAAATTCCATGGTCGATGGCCTTCCGACGATCAAATCCTCGAAGGGAATATGCAAAGGTTGCATCATTGGGAAGCACCCCGAGCACAAATTTGACCAAGGAAAAGCTAGCAGACCTTCTACTATTTTGGGGCTGATACATTCTGATATCAGTGGTCCACTACCACATAAATCCATGAATGGATCAAGGTATGTTCTGACATTCATCGACGACTCCTCCATATTTACATGGGTTTTCTTCCTAAAAAACAAGTCAGAAGTACTAGACAAATTCAAGTTTTTTAAGGCTTCCGTTGAGACTGCTACTGAAAGGAAGATCAAAGCTCTTCGATATGATAATGGAGGTGAATATATCAAATCATAGCTGCTGCAAATTTGTTCTGAAAGCCGCATTCAGATCCAGCACACAGTTCCCTACACACCACATATGAACGGTGTAGTGGAAAGGAAGAACAGATCACTGAAAGAGATGGCAACCTATATGATTGAATCAAAAGGTTTGGATGAAAACCTTTGGGATGAGGCCATGAATATTGATACATACATTCAAAACATGGTTCCACATTCATATTTGACTGATGTTACACCTTTCGAAGCTTACATGGGTCACAAACCCGATGTGTCCAATTTCAGGGTTTTTGGCTCAACCGCTTGGGCTAGAATTCCGTCTAAAAAGAGAAGATGTTTGGATCCGCAAAGTGTTGAATGCATCCTATTGGGATATGCTGAAGAAACAAAGGGATATAAACTCATGGATATCATATCCAAAAATATAATCATTGAGCAAAGTGTCAAGTTTGAAGAACCACTTCAAAATCTAGAGCTAGTCGAGGAAGAAACTGTCGATTCACCGCCTCCACCATAAGAAGAATTTGAAGAAGATGATGAAAGTATTGGTTCTGATATTTCTGATATTTTATCAGAATTTGATGAACATGATATATCAGGTTCAAAAGCTGATCCATTTTTTCCTCCACACTTGCCAAAGTGGGCCCGAAATACACTTGATTCTGCTGGTCCAAACATTGGAAATCCTGCTGATCCAAGGAGGACTCGAGCAGACTTTCAAAGAGCAGGTATGGATCTTTCTTTCTCTGATCCTTTGTTGTCTAAGAAATTATTTTTGATGATAGGTTCAGATCCTAAATCATATTATCATTCCCATCGAGATATGAGATGGTAAACTGCCATGGATGAAGAGTACAGTTCTCTTCAAAAGAATGCTACATGGGAGCTAGTTTCTCTTCCACCTGGAAGAAAATTAGTCCAATGTAAATGGGTCTACCACACAAAGGTTTCTAATGATGGTTCTATCAGAAAATACAAATCTAGGCTAGTGGAAAAAGGTTTCTCCCAAGTCCAAGGAGTGGACTACACTGAGACTTTTGCACCGGTTGCAAATATGGAATCCATCCGCCTAGTTTTGGCTATTTCCGCATCCAAGCACTGGGAAGTGCACCATATGGATGTGAAGAGTGCTTTTCTACATGGAGATAAAAATGAAGAAACATATATGAAGCAGCCACAAGGATACATACCAGATCCATCATTAGTTTGCAGATTGAAGAAATCTTTGTATGGATTGAAACAGGCCCCAAGAGCTTGGTATGCAAAGATGGACTCCTTCCTTCTTTCTCAGAATTTCAAAAGATGCAAATCTGATTTGAATGTGTATCTACAGAAATTTAAAGGTAATTTTCTGATTGTACTTTATGTTGATGATCTTATCATTACCGGTAGCACTCTCCTTACAATCAACAAGCTAAAAACTGCCTTAAATCTAGCTTTTGACATGAGTGATTTGGGCTTGCTGAAGCAATTTTTGGGCTTGGAGATAGCTCAAAATTTTGATGGGATCACATTATCTCAGCAAAAGTATGCTTCAGACCTACTATTCAAATTTAATATGGCAGAATGTGAGGCAGCTCCGTTCCCATTCCTCTCAGGAATCAATCTTGAGGAGGGAATTTCTACACCGCTTGCAGATTGCACTATGTATCGACAGTCGATTGGTTCACTACTATACTTGACACACTCAAGGCCTGACATTTCTTATTCCATGAGTGTTGTATAAAGGTATATGCAGAATCCCCATGAGATTTATCGGCAGGAAGCCAAAAGGATCTTGAAATATGTGCAAGGTATGAGACATTTTGGCATACACTATATGCATATTCTGAGCTAGATTTCATTGGTTTCACTGATTCAGATTGGGAGGGTGATAGAATTGATCGAAAGTCCACTTCCGGATGTGTTTTCATGATTGGCCATGGCCCTATTTGCTGTTCAAGCAAAAAGCAAGCAGCCATTGCACTTTCTTCAGCAGAGGCAAAGTATCGAGGGGCATTCAATGCCTGCATTCAGGCAGTTTGCTTGCAGGGTATTCTTTCCGAGTTTGATTTTGGTAGCACTACTTCGACTGTCATATTTTGTGACAATCAAAGTTCTATTAAGATCTCCATAGATCCATTTCAGCGGTAGATGACCAAGCACATTGAGATTCACATGCACTACATCTGAGAGCTTGTGCATGATCGCACCATTATTCTGCAATATTGCCCTACAAATGAGCAAATTGAAGAAATATTCACCAAGAGCTTCATTGAGAAGAAGTTCTCTTACCTCCGTTCACTGTTGGGGGTGAGTTCCATCATGGTGGAGACAGATTAGATTTTTCTATGTTCAGTTTGAGGGGGGGGATTTCTTCCCATTGGGTTTTCCCTTCTTTCCTCACCTAGATTTATTTCTGGCATTTTTGGATTATCGTATTGGGGTGACCTTTGGTCTCAGTAACCAGGGCCCTATTCAGTTATTATTTTTTACATCATAGTATTATAGCTTGAGGGGGGGTGTTAGTATATCTCATCATTCATTTATGTACTTTGCATGCATGCATTAGCATGCATCCGTATGCATCCCAGTCACCAGTTTGATGCCTCCAACACCTAGTCCCCAGTCTGCCAGCACTCGGGAGCTTATTTCCATTCAGTTTTATCCCTCCTAGCCAGGGAGGCACCCACTTCTCACCTTCCACTTGAGAAGGGCGCCTTTTCTCACCTACCACTCCAGTTCACTTCAATTAGTTGAGTTCTTTCCTTGATTTGAGGCTAGACTGACTCTCAACTGATTGTATCACTCCGATGGACCTCCAGTGAGAGAAGACTACCTATTCTAACTCCAGTTAGCTCCCCATGCACCCTCCACTGAGCCTCCTTCATTCAGTTAGTACCTACATGTGCCAGTTACACCTACCACACTCAGTTAGACTTAGTTTGACACATGGTTGACCGTTACTTATGCATTGATGACTCCATTGATCTAATGATGAGACTCCTAGTTGGAGCCAAGATATTCCATGCAGTAGATTCCAATGACCTCCTTGGTTAATTCGAATTGCTCAGTCATTGTTACTGTATTGTATTGTATTTTCACTATTCTGAGTTATAGAGCACTGATGCATCTCTCTTGCACAGTTTTTACTCCAATTTGTTTTACATCATTGTGATTGATTTACTTGTTCAATAGATTTGTTGTGACTAATTTTACATTTCCTTCATCTGGATAGTTTAACATGAGTGGAGCAGTTGCTTTGTGTGCTTCCTTTTCTTCCCTGTCTTTCTTGGTTTGCTCATCAAGCTGTAACTCCATATCCCCATAACTCAAAACCTTAGCTTTGAGTTCTTTTTGGTACTTGAGAATGCAGCTCTGTTCCTCTTTAGTCCCTCACCAGGACTTCAGAGAATAAATTCACTCCTAGATAAATGGAGTCATCAGGGATATCCTCATGAGCATAGTCTGTCTTCATGTGTTCTTGTTTGAAGTGAGCATCAAGGAATGATTTGGGGTCATGCAACCTTTTGGGAGAAAATCGCAATTTCAAAGAATCAATCCTCTTTCCCAGTACTACAGCCCAAGTCGAAGCTAGAATGACCAAAGGCCCAAGATTTAGGGGGAATTTAGGCCATCCCCTTCTCTTAGGTCCAGAAGCTTAATAAATACCCCATCTGTTACAGTCTGGAAGGATATCTCTTCAACTAGCATCCTGTCTGGGACTACCCTTAGCAGTAAGTGCATTGTACTGCTTCCCCAAATTCTGACATAAGAAAAAGATTCTCCCACATACCAATCACCAAGTGTAGGGATTAAAGTTCTGGCATTGGGGGAAAAAGCAGGTGCATCTTCCCTAAATATCTGTTGATAGATGGCGCCAAAGAAATGGTCACAGATATCATATAGGAAAGGAACAAAGTTGATTTCCCACAAGTTTGAACAGTAAATGTGGACTGGAGGTGACGACAAGGTCCAATTCCATCCCATGGAGGGGTACTGGAATTCTGAGCAGAAGATATCAATTACATAGGCAGAATAGAAGAAAAGTGGCTTCTTTGGTGTTTTATGATATCGCTCAATAGATGTCTTTAATTCAGATGACAAAATTGAATCCTAGGGGAATGACTCCCCCATTGTAAGGACATGATGGGCCACAGGTGGCCATTCAGCTTTGAACATTGAACAGTTAGGAATACCATAAAGCCAACAAAGCATGGCTACCAAAAGGGAATAGGGTTCCTTGAACCACGAAACCGGGTATGAGTTATCAACTCTAGGCATGAAATTTGTCATTTTGTTCATCCAAGACTTCACCATTTCATCGAAATTATACCTAGTCTTAGCAGAGTCTAGGAATGCAACATTAAGAGGTTGGATGGTTGGTTTAAGGACATATGCTCTGGTGAAAACCTCAAGGAGAAAAGTGGCCAATTGAGACCCTGAGCTATTGTTAAAGGAACAGTCCTTAGGGTTTGCATGGTCAAGAATCCATTTAAGTGGGTCTGTGTAAGGGAGAATGGCAGGTCTAGCAGCTATGGCACGTAGCTGTGAATCCCTGATTTTCTCATAGGAGGGCCGGTCACTTTGAATGTCTGACAGGTCATCATTATCAAATATGGCATAAATTTTAGACCAATCAATCTGGTAGGTCTCAGAAAATTTGTCACTGGTATCGGCAAGGATGTCGAAGTTGGGGTCTTTGTTCAATAAGTCTTTCTGAGATGTTTTGGAGCGGGTGTTCCTTGACATATTGAAAAACTGGAAATTTATGATAGATAAATAAACACAAATAAAAAATAATTCAAAAATGGCAAAAACCTGTAAACAACGAATAAGAAAAAGACATAAAACCGACCTGTGAGTGATGAAATGGCAGAAAACAAGCCCCGTAAAATATCGTGGTAAAAATATTCGCAACAGGTAAATTCTTTGAAAATGAAAATGATAAAAGAAAATGGAAAAATCAACATATTTATCAATTTCATCGGGTGAAATATGGTCCGTAGGATTAAGATAGATCAAAGGCTGAGATCTAATTAAGCGGGATGCGGGAAGAGAGTTGCGGGCGTTTATTTTGCAAATATATACATTATTTCTGCAATTCGCAATCCGCAATTGCGGGTTGCAGGTTGCAAAATCGCAACTTTAAGTATTAACAGACCATAATTTTCCGCAATCTGCAATTTCAGGTTGCGGGTTGTGGAAAAGCAAGATGTGAATTTATTGTCAAACACTTTCCGCAATCCGCATTGCGGATTGCGGGTTGTGGAAACGCAACATGCAAAACTATTTTGAGAGTCTTCCCGCAATCCGTGATTGCGGGTTGCGGGTTGCGGGTGCAAAATACCACAATTATTGAAAAAAAATTATGCATCCGCTATCTGCATTGCGGATTGTGGGTTACAAAATGAAAATGTTTTAAAACTGAAAACCAAGCTTCTGCAATCTGCATTGCGGATTGCAAATTGTGGGTTGCAGAAAGAGCTAACTTTTGGGAAAATCAAAGCTTTCCGCAACTCACAAAAAAAGTCAAAAACCAAAGGAATTTTCAAAGGGAAAATTACTAACTGAATCAAATCATGGCAAAGCCTAATAAGCAGGATGAAAAACCCCAAAATGACCATGGAATTTAAACATTACCTTTGCATACAAAATGATTTATTTATGTTTATCATTTGAATAAATAAGTTATATACAACACTATATGATGAATACTTAATTTCCTTACTAAAAATAATTATATATTATTTTGTAATGATCAACATAAAGTTATAACAAATTAATAATAATATTCTATATATAAGTATAACATTACGACAAATTTTACTACATTATTAGGAAATTAATTACAATAAATTATACTATCCATACAAATTATATGAAAACAATATTAAAACCAAATAAATAAATATATATATTATTACATAAACATAATACTATGACTGCAAACTATACAACAATTATAAACATGATACTATGACATGTTATACAACATTCATAAATCATAGAGTTGCCACAACTTCATCCATTATCAATACAAAATTAATAAAAATATTTAATTCAATGATAATTTTAATTCAATTATATTGTGTAAAAATAAAATATTTAACCTATATTAAATTACTTGAAACATTTTTCCACATTTTCAATTACCATTACTCCAATCCATATTTTCACATTTATGATGACCTAACAACCAACCATACTTTCAAATTCATTTATAACCAATATATCAACCTATATATGAAACCATACGTCAAATTGTCTACAAAATTTAGGTTGGAATGATTTAATATGAAAAATGGTCCAAAGGATGCTAAAATTTTGACCAAATTTAAAAACCCAATAACTTTCCTTACAAAGGTCTAAAATATTGGCTTGTGTTGTAATGATAGTTGATATGTTATGTTTATGAATGTTAACTATATGTATGTTATTCTCAAATCACGACTTATTTAATATGAAAAATGGTCTAAATGATGCTACAATTTTGAAAACTTTATAATGCTTACGAAGGTTGTTAAGTCATACAACAACTTCTTTTGTAACATAATTTACAATGCAAATTGTGATGTCTTTGTCGAATAAAATAGTTAGTGATTTAAAGACCCACATTTTGAATAGTACAAAGTTATTTTACATAAGGATGTGATCATCATCATTTTCAACACCTAACAAAAATAAACATAAACATCATGATCATACCATCATAAACATAACCATAAGCATAAACATAAACGTACCATCATCATCATTTTCACGACATAAACATAAACATACCATCATTATCATTGTCACCATCTATAATCACTATTCTAAACACATGATCAATCAATCACATGGCATTAATAAATATCCTAATTTATAATTTTAAA
This sequence comes from Larix kaempferi, assembly GCA_027924585.1. NCBI lineage: Eukaryota > Viridiplantae > Streptophyta > Pinopsida > Pinales > Pinaceae > Larix > Larix kaempferi. The sequence goes on from BSBM01000600.1 coordinate 607,440, forward strand.
TATATATCATCATAACACCTAAAAACATAAACATCATCATACCATCATAAAAATAACCATAAACATAAACATAAATGTACCATCATCATCATTTTCACCACATAAACATAAACATACCATCATCATGATCATTTTCACCATCTAACATAAAACATAAAAATCATCGATATAGCATCATAAACATACAAATAAACATAAGCATGAGCTTAACGTCATAAAAATTATATTTCCATCATCTAACATAACACAAGCCACATTATATTATAACGTGCATAACCATCACACACATTTAACAAACATCATCTAACCTGAGTTAACATACACATCACTATCAAGTAAATATAAAAACACATCAACATAAACATGAAAAATGCAGTATATATATAGATATCAACATATTTAACATCAAACTGATGATACAATATGACAAATATATATCTCCAGTCCAATAACTAAGTACTATGACATATTTGATCCACCTTTTCCTACAAAGGCATCATCAATATCTCTTCGACCAGATCCATATGCATCGTCACCTTCACCAATAGATCCAAAGGCAGTATCAGCACCTCTGCCAGCAAAGCTAGAGGCATTGAAACCTCCACCAATAGATACAAAGGCATCAATACCTCTACTAAGAAAAAAAAGAGCTCAGAGAGAAGTATGGATAGGTCCATGAAGATAAATTATATGCTCCCCTATGAGCATCTCTATAATAGAGTCGACTGGAGTAGGAAATGGTGGATGTTCAGGATGATCAGTAGAATCGATAGGTCGGTCGAGCAAGTGTAGAGGAGATGATGAAGTAGGATCGGCAAGTCAGTCGAGTAGGATTATAGGAGATGATGAAGGAGCTAATGGAGGAGGAGGTGGATGAGATGTCGACAATGTTTATGGAGGAGGAGATGGAGTAGTAGATGTCGAAGATGATGGAGGAGGAGGTGTAGTAGTATATGTCAAAGATGATGGAGAGGGGGGTGGAGGTGGAGGAGGTGGAGGAGTATACTGATGGTCATCCCTCCTAGAATCTAATAGAATGCATGCACCGCCAATATGCTACATCAACATCCTCATCTCACAAGGAATAATCCTCCATATCTCCGCAAGGTGATGTTGTCAAACAATATCGTGCACCCACATAGGTTGAACCCCATCATCTATGAACAATGTCTCCAACTTTTTTTCCACATCCTGGTGATACCTATCTTGGGGCCTGTGTGGACAGTGGCTAGGATGTATACCAACCAATTGTGGCCCAATCTAATCGGGATCCTCCATATCCTCATCCTCCGGAGCGGGAGGAGGTGGCCTGACCTCACAACCGAATGTGCCAATGTTTGTAAAATATATAGTACACGATAATAATTAGATAATTTCATTAAAAATTTTAATATTTAGAATATATTTCATTTGCATTAAGTATAAATAGAATAAAATGCAACTTGAGTAATTTAAACATAAGTTAATATTACCTCTCTCATCCGGTGGCTCCTCCATGGTGAAGACGATATCAGGGAACCCTCTCCAATTTCCAAGCCCGCATATGGATATGGCACAATGCCTATTGCATGGTCCTCCTTACTTCATATCATCTCAAACAACTATGACATGATCCTAACCAGGAATTCAAGATGCCCCCTCTTGGGAATCATCTTCCCCAACATGTGCATATGCACCTCTGTCATCAACCTATAAGGGAGGCATTTAAATGATGGCCTGGTGGTTGGAAACCTCTCAAAAAATAGACAAAAAATATATGAACAGAAAGGGAAGTTGGACCTCCCATCAATCAATGCACGACATCTATCCAAAGCATAACAAAACTACCACAAAAATGGCAGACCACCTAATAATCTAGGTCTCTACACTAAAGAGTCAACATAATACAATGGAGGGAAACTAATGCACTTCCCATCACTAGTGGAGTGCACCAGCTTTGAAAGCAAAAGAGAGAGGCACCTAACCTTCGGTCGTCCAAAAGCAGATATCCTAAGCTTCCCACCGCTCACCTGAAAATCGGAGGGATGGATGTCCTTGCCATTGATATATCTCAGGGAGTAAGCTAGCTGACTCTCTGTTGTACCACCAGCTGGGACATGAGGGAACTGGGGAAAATACTCCCCTCTCTTGGATATCCCAATGATGAAATAGATGTCCTCCTTAGTGGGTTGGAACCACTAACCGGGACCAACATGAAATGCCTGCCTACGATGATCCCAACATCGGATGAACTGACGCAACAATGAAAATTTACCCTTGAGGGATGTAGCCTCTTGATAAAACTTCAGGAGGTCGATATCCCTTAAGAGCTCTCAAGTATGAGCAGTAATGGGAAGAGGGTACAGATCCCTGTCCCTCTCCCTAGCCTCTTAGTCTCTGACCATGTTGAACTGATCCACCTGTGCACGCTCTTACTGAGTAGCTTGTCACCACCCACGTCTCTATTTCACATATAACATGAATCAGTGTCATAAATAGATATCTAAAAACATGTAATATTTATTTCAATTAACATCCTATAAAATTTTTAGGTATGGTGCACCTAAATAACATAGGCGCACCGCCAATGGCGCTTTTATACACCAACTGCACCGCAAACTATGCATTTATATACAAACTACACCGACAACGATGCATTTTACCTACACGCACCTCGATAAATAGAGGGTCATTGGAAATTTTAACATTTTAAAATGTTCATCATGGTGCGCCCCTTAAATGTGAACGCACCGTAAATGGCGTGTCGCTATTTATTAACTGCACGGTCGATGTATTGAGTGTTTTTTTAATTTCCTGCTTTACCGGTGCTCCATTTACAGCTAAATGCACTAGGTAACTCGGTGCGGATACTACAATGTAGTGCACTGTTTGCAATTAGTTAACCTTTTAAACCACAGTATCAGTGCGTTGTGGACACATCATCACCCTATAAACATGGTGGACTAGTTGCGGTGCAGTTATGTTTAATGGGCACACCGTCGATGTATTGTACAGAGGTTTTAAATTTAAATGGTTTGCCTGTTAGAATGAAGCGCACCAAGTAATTCAGTGCGGATATTTTAATGTAGCATAGTGCTAAGATATTTTTATAGTTTTTTTAAATTCTATTATCAAGCTGGTGCGTCAAATTAAAAATGCACCAGTGCGTTTAAAAAATTTGGTTTTCAATGCACCATAACCGGTGCGATGACTTTAACCAAAAGCACTATTGTTTATTTTGTTTTAAGGTTGATAGGGAATGTGTCCACGGTGTCCCTACTACACGTCAGAGCATGGAAGACCAGTGCACTGACGTGCACTAGGAGCACCACTGAATTATGATTGTTTAGGGTATGTAAATATTAAATTGCCTAAAGCGGTGTGTTACGATCACGTTAATGCACCGAGATCGGTGCACAGTCATGAAAAAAAGCATTGATTATTTTATTTTAATATTTACCGCTATGATCGATACACACAGGGGCACCGGAAGGTCAATGCATTACATTGATAGGAACACACTGCAAATTAGTTCATTATTTTTAAAATAAAATTAGTGTTGCTTCGATGCGCTACAAAGTGTACTAGCGCATCATTTAAGTGGTGCGTTAAATCCGTTCGGCTCGCCCCACTGGCGGTGCTCCCTGTAAAACTTTACAGGGTGCACCAAAATTCAGTGCGAGCCGAACGGCTCGAACACAATGCACAAATTTTTAAAATTTTGGGGAAAAATGCGAAATAATTGCTCAATTTCAAGATTCAATCTGCTAAAATTTTAAATTATGAATAACAATTAATTTACTTACTAAACTGCATGTAGGGGAGGTATCCTGGCTATGTATGGAGAATTTGATTTTTTTCCCATCGTTTGGAAAAATTAAAACTCGAGTCAGCAGCCAATGGGAATGAGCAATGTGTTCGCATCCAATGAGGAATGAGCACAGCTGGCAGGGCATCTAGTGGGTGATGTACGACATTGGTGCAGATGGATTAGATGCACTATACAGGGGTAAAAATGAGTTTGATAGCACAATAATTTTTTTTATAAAACTTTGTTCTGGTGCACCCGATAATAATGCACGCACCGATGCGGTTTAGAACATAATTGCACCGCGATTAGGCTTTTCAATCAAATTTAACATTTTTTAAAATATTTTTTATTTTTTTATGAAATACATATTGGTGATTTTGGTTAACTGACATGCACCAGGGCATGTCGGGTTAGGTAACACACTGGTGTAGGGTTTTAAGTAAAATATAAAGATTTTTTAATAAAATAATAAAATATGTTTTTTAATAGCGCATACACCGGTGCGTTTGGTACTTTTACACACACCGGGGCGTGGTGTGATAGGTAACGCGCGAGTTTAGGGTTTTAAATAAATTTAACTAGGTTTTAAAATAAAATAAATGTTTGTTATTTTTAATAAAATATACGACAGTGCATTCATGTCTACTAAACGCACTGGGGTGTTCAATATTAGACAACGCACCATGTATATACTTCTAAACAAAATATTACGAATATTTTAATAAAATACAATACATTGCATTTATGTTTATGGAAACGCACTGAGGCGTTTATGTTTACGTAACGCACTAATTTCGATTTTTCTTTGTCTTTTGCACTAGATGATTTTTTTGGACACGGTGCAACATGGTATATGGATTCTTGATGCATCGGTATTGGAAATGCATCTATATGTTCGTATTAAAATAAGCGTACCGAAAAAAACCTCCGCTAAAACCTTCGTCCACTCACCTCCGCTAGTAACCTCCGCTATAAACGAATATTTGGACTCTTTTGAGCAGAGCATCTGCTATAACCTATGATACAGGGCCTTTACCTTGAAGTGAGGAATGGAAGGATTGCCCAAAATTGGGCCATTTTTCTCACAACACGATTGGAAACTCAACTTTTTGTTTTTTGTTTTTTGTTCATGTCTTTAGGTTGTATTTTTGTTTTTTAACTGATTTTGGGCTCTTGAAAGACCCTTACTGTTTTTTTTATACCCTTGACCAATGAATTTTGCAGGTTGAACTCCAACTTTTCTCATTTTAGTATGTTGCACAGATCCCATCGTTTGTTCCTCATGAAATAATCTGATTTTTTGTTCAACAGTCGCGCTGCAGTGTGACTTCTCTATGTTCATTGCCACACAAATAACCTGCATGGGCATTGTAACCTATTACATACATTTTCACCTGGGACAAGATTTAAAATTATAGCACACATTTTCCACGAGACTGTTAATCTTACAAGCCGTGTTGTCATGCAACTGATAGAACAAAAACCCGGCTGCTCAAAATTCATGTTTTTTTAGCTTGATCTAGTTCACAATTGTAGTCCATGTGGTTGTTCACATTGCTTAAGAATTAAAATCAACCACAAATTTCTTTTTACTTCCTTAAGCATTGAACTCACTTAGTTTAAATTGGGGGGGGGGGGAATCATCTTTTGTAACTTTTAGTAATCCAAAGGCTTTATCCATTCTATTCAGATATTTTGACTTCCCTACAGCCAAATTAGGCTCAACCTTTATTCCCATCGTGATCATGTGAAGTCCTTTCATTCGCAATAGAATTTCAATTCTTGATTTCCATTTAAAGTAATTGAAAGGGGTAAGGATTTGTTGGTGAGAAAGATCCATTCCAACTAACATGCTCCTGCAAAGTGTCTTCAACTTGCAATGTGTTTTCAACCTGGAATCATGTATACTAACTCTATTAGATTCCATAATGCTCTAATACCATGTTATATTTTGGAGCACGATATCTATAAACTAAAACAACTAGTAATACAGTTTGCAAGTGATTAAACAAGTGACAAAATCATGATATTCATCAACAATAAAGAATCTATGCAAAATAACTTTCAGAGACCCATTATCCCAAACAAGGGATCAATGTTTACTTATATGCAATTCAAATAACTAAGGAAGGCCATTCTAACTGCTCACTAGTGCATAGAACCCTAGTTAGGGCTTAAATAGATCTCAAATTCCCTTAAATAACTATGCAATCTCTCATAGATGAGTTAACAAGCTCATAACTGACCTAAGTGGACAAGTGGGGGATTAGATACCTAAAAGCAATGATCAATTGTATGATCAAATCATGTATGAGAGGAATCTACCCAAAACAGTCAAGGAAGGCACCACTAGCTCAGAATAGCAAATAAGTGCCCTTGTAGTCCTTGATTAGTGGAGCTAAGTCCCTAGAATCACTCCATAAGTCAAACATGCAATGTGGGAATCTAAACTCAAGGAAAGAATCCCTAATTGAAGGAATGCACCTTCAACTACCAAAAATAGACTTGAGGATCACTTCCATAATCTATACATAGCATATTATTCCCCCGAATCTATGGATGAAGCTCTCTGGTGACTTAGCTAGTCAAATTGACTAGAATTTGGACCATTGTAATCATGAGACCAAGATCTAAGTCCCTAGGTGAGATGTTGATGCTATGGAGAGGGTAAATATTCTCTAACAGAAATCAATGGAAGAGAAAGTGATGAAATATTAGAGATGTGGATTTAGATGAAACTATACAAGAATGAGGAATGTTTCCTTTTTGGGAAGCATGAAAGGATTATATATAGCATATGTTTTCAGACCCAATTAATCATGTGGAAAAAAATGGTTGTCAAAAGAAGGTGATATAAGAAGTTATAGTATAAATTGATCCAAAATTTGAATCGATCTTTGACAATTTAGTTCATTTTTAAAAATTATGGACAAAATCTCTAAGAGCATTATTCCACCATGCACAAAACTTGAATCATGGTAGAACTATGATCATGCTTGAAATTTTTACGAAATTAAGGATAAATTTGGGACCAAAGAAAGAGTCTTTGCTACAATGTTAACTTACTCACATACCTTTCATGTCTTTTACCTCAAAACTAGAGGTATGGGTAGAAATTTCAAATTGGAACTATCTAAAATTTCGACGATTTGGTTCAGGGGGCTTTTCACCAAAATTTGGTATTTTTTATTTTGCAAAATCTAAATTTAACTATGTTTTAATGGTGATTTTGATGGTAGAAACGGATTCAACACTATAAAAAATGCCTGGGACATCCAAAATTTCAGAGTTTGAGAGTTGTAACTAGGATTTTTAAAAATTTCTATCGGACTTTTTCAAAATTGTGCCAGAAAAATCAAATTTTTTCGTTTGAAATCGTCAAACTTTTACACTATGCAATTTCAAATTTGTTTTCTATCTTGGATCTTGTTATATTCAAAAGAAAATCTAGTAAATTTATTAAAAGGATCAAACTCGACACAAAGAGGGCTTCCTCATTGACACTTAAAATAAGGTTAGTCGTCTCGACTCACAAAATAATATTATAAAGTCAAACAAAATTTCCATTTTATGATATATAGAAAGATACTTAAATTGTAAAAATAATGTTAAACATGTCTAACTTATTTTAATGAACATTTTGAGAAAATGTCTCATTTAATAAATGTAAATGTAGAAGGTCCCCAAGTTATTCCCTCAAATCGTAAAGTTGCTCAGTGCAATAATCAATAGAAGGCATTATCACCAACAAAAAAACAATATATAGAGAGGATTTTGTAGCTTATGAAGGAGATTACAATTGTTGGATGAAGATATCATTGTCATATATATATATATATATATATGGTGATGATACTATTGATTTATTGAACCTTTTGTAATTATTATATTTTATTAGTTGTTTCTAATCTCAAATTACTTGTAAATTATTAATTTTATTTTGGTTTTTATGGGTTAACATATTATGAATATCAATGGTATTACAAATGTGTTGTTGATAATTTTATTTTGGTTTTTATGGGTTAACACATTATGAATATCAATGGTATTACAAATGTGTTGAAAATGAGATATAATCTTTATACATACACACTCTGCATTCAAAGAGAAATGTTTTTCTTCTACCTCATTAGATTTGCAACTTTATAAATTATTTCTTCTAAGGGTATTTTAGGTCTTGTTCACTTCTCAATTTTACTAGGGAGCTCATTAGAGTTCATTCTCATTTTCACAATCTTATTTTCTTATTGAAGATAGCAATAATAGAGAGATAATTGATTTTCTAACTTATAGTTGAAGTCCACTTTGTAATATACCATGTCACGTCGCCTCCCATCGGTCCAATGCAAGGAAGGGATCATGACACTATGATCTGGGCTTTTTAGAAAACTTAGCCCCATTCATCATGAATAAAACAAATAGCATTACAATAAAATGCATATGTGTGCATATGCAAATCAAAGCAAATATGCATAGCGGAATAAAACGTCATCCACACACCTTTCACATGCATCCATCATATAAAGAACAACCATCCATTAATTAAAACAATGTAGATGTAAAACACAATAAAATAAAATACTCATCTTGATGTAATGCTGTCCCAAGCAACTAGCTATGTCGCTGCAACGTTCCACCCAACCATAGGTCTCTCCCCATCCTATATTCTCTCAGCACTCAGAGACCACCCCCGAGCTCGGCATGATATCTACAAGGAAAATGGGACTCTCAAGCTCAGCACAGCCAAAGCAATGGATACCCATCTCAACCCCAACATTTTCTTACACACAGCAAACTCAAAAACTGGGCATGGATACACATTTTCAACAATGGATTTACAAATTAGGGTCCATGGGTTTTCCCCAAATCGTGGCACACCCAAAAACGGATTATGGGAAGAGAGAATCAACCTCATGGAGGAAAACCGATTTCTCCCATAGATGTATGAGCATTCCATGGGACAAAACGACCTCTTTAAAACCCCCCAAATCGATTTGCTCTCTTCCCCACTGACAACCAAAACAAAACGCCCTTCCCAACTAGAAAAACGAAGGAAAACACAGAAAAACCATGGAGGAAAACGCCCAGGTGACTCCCAACTCGTGAGAGAGTAAAACTGATGGGTGAATAATGGCTTGGGGAGCAATTTCGTGGCTTCTTTCTTGCCCAAGAAGCAAAACACGAATTCCAATGAAGGGTGGCTTGCCCATACCCGAATTTGGACAGCCATACCTCTCCATTCCCAAGGCATTAACTACCTCAACCAACTCTTGGGAAAAATGAATGATTGGGCATAAAAGTCAACATGGGTAGTTGAGGGCTCAAGGGTTCTCTCATTGACACTTGGCTTGACTTGATTGGCTCAAGGGTTTGAATATTTCCCTCCCAATTGCTTGTAAACATCATGCCCCCATCTCTGTTGCATTGCATAGTGATTGTATAGCTAGTTGTGAGCATTTATATTAAAATGCATATTTACAATTCTCATGGTTCACTAGCACATGGTTAGCATAATATCCAATACTTGCCACTTCAAGGTCGATCATTCACTAGTGGGGTCTTGGCCTTGAGCTCGACGCTAGGAATCATACATAATATGCATACAATATTTACATTATAGCCCAAAATATTATAAGGGTCAAAATGGAGGTATGACATACCAATTTTTTTCTTATTCTCATCTCATTGTAGCACCATAACTTTCTTTAAAGTTAGGAATGACAATACTATTTAGTGTTGATACTATGATGGGAATCCTCTTCTACTATTCCTCCAATATTATCCATCATCTCTTTAGTCTAGAGTGACTTTTACTAATGCTTGAAGTTGTTACAAGAAGCCTATCTTTCTTCATGCAAGTCAAATTGTAAAAAAAGTGCATTATCATAGCTTTACTCTTCATAGATGAGAGACTTTTCTGATATATATATATATATAATCAAAAGGCGCTCTAGTGAACATGTTTCTTAGTTATTTTTAAGTATCTATGTAAAAAAAACACTCTTTAGAACCTTTTATATATATATATATATATATATATATATATATATATATATATATATAAATATATAATTATTTCTAAATATGTATGTTATAAAAAACACCCATCTCTTCGGTGTGGAGAACATTATATATATATAAGAGGCATGCTCACTAGAGAGCCCTTGGACTATATTATGTACCTAAGCTTGCTAAGAGCAATCAATTGGCCCATAAAGGATAAACACGCACGAGAGAAACTTCACTCTTTCTTGTAGTGAAATTTTAGGAAAGTTTATTTTTTATTAAATAGCTTACTAATGTCATATGAAGGGAAATTTTAGAAGTTAAATTTCACTTATGTATTAATTTTTTAAGCTTTTTCTCATACAAAGATTTGTAATTTTTTTTTATAATGATTTAAACTTAAATCAATTTTTTTAAAATGATTTAAATTTAAAAAAAAATTAATAAAAATTTGTTAATTTTTTATTTCTTTTAATTATTTAAATCCAAATTTTATAAAATGATGATGAGGATGTATAGTTACCATCAATTTAAACTAATTTTTATTTATCAAATTTAAAAAAAAAAACGTAAAAAATTATTTAATTTATTTTAAAATTTTATTTATATATTTAAAAAATTTAAAAAAAAAATTCTTAAATTATTATAATTTTAATTAAATAAAAAATTTAACAAAAAAATTTACACATTTAAAAAATAATTAAAATTTACAAAATTTCTAAAATTTCAAATAAATATAAATGTTTCACGGACAATACCATACATTTTTTAACATTACAAAAAAATCACAAACTAAATACCATGCCATACTTCACCTACAATACCATACATTCTCTAACATTACAAAAAAATCACAAACTAAATACCATGCCAACGACACACATTCAAATCTCATTAATAATCTACAGTCCACTCCGAGTGAATTTAGGATAAATTAAAATGATATGTATTCATTCTAGAACTCAGCAATTTCATAAGCAAATTTACTAAGAGCAGTTCACACAAGTAGAGAGCTCTTTGCTAACTGTTCAGGGAATACTTTTGCAGCTTTGGGTGCTGTTTACTATTGGTGATATATACAATTTCCCACCTCTCACGTTTTGAGTTGTTTGAGAATGGATCAATCAGTTTGTTCAAGAGCCTTAATTTGTCAAAAATTTAAAAGTCATGATTTGTTTTTGTCTTTTAATTCTTTTTCAAAAAAAATTATTTAGATAAAATTATTTTATTTTTAATAATTATAAAATATTTAAAATTTATATTAAATTTTTTAAAATTTAAATATATTTACAAATTTAAGTTAATTTTTTTAAAATATTAAATATTAATCAAAGTTTATATATTAAAATAAAATAAATATAAATTCTTATAACTTCCAAACATGATAAATATTAAATTGGAAAACTGGTTCAAGCTTATATGCTGTTAAGCTAAAATTATAAGACTAACAGCACGGCAGCATTAAATAGCTTGCAGCAGGCTGAATTCTGATCTACGACCTTTCATCTAAGCACTATATCTCATTGATAAAAAATTCTATGATCCTCTTGTGTAGATGCAGCAAGCTAAATATTGATCGAGGGCCTTTCATTTGAACACTGTACCTCATTGGTCAGAAATTCTATGATCCTCTTGTGTAGATGGGAAATATACCACCACATATTCTTATCTAAATTGGGTACCCATCATGTATGCAGTCTATGAAAAGAAAGCATTACACAACTGGGCAGATGTCATCTTCAGTGACCTGGCCAAAGTTGCTGGAAAGGTACTGAAACCAAAACCATATAAAGAAACAACTCCGAGATTTTATCTTATTATCCTGTAGACTGTGTTTGTGCAACCAATCCTTTTCCTAAAGTGCCCTTTCACTGGACCCTTAATACTTGCCCACCTGTTAATGTCTGTTGCCAATCTTTGTGGAAGTCAAAGATATTCATAATTATCCCTCTGTTCTCCCTAATTTTTAAAAGGATTGTTCCAGATTTTCCGGTGAAATGATGAATGCAATTGATGGTATTGTAAACAGAGGTCAGGACTGTTCCAGATATTCCAATGAAATGATGAATGCAATTGATCCCATTGTAAACAGATTGTAAACAGATAAGGAACACAGCTGCAATAGACTAGCCCTCCAGGAAATTGCATACCAAATTGGGTTTGTTAGAGCCAATACTATGCTGAAAGAAACGTCCAAACATAGGTGCCCACCTTAACCTATATCTATAGGTTTAGCAAACTTTAATCATGCCCATAAATAAGGGGAAACAATTCCAAAATACCACCTTTTAGAGGAAGCATTCAATGTACATGATCCAAAAATTCTCATTTCAACATGATCCAAAAATTCTCATGAATATTATCAAGAAGAAAGCGTTTATGCATTCATATACACACTATGCTGAAGTCATCAACCGTTCAATAAGCACCTCACAGCAGTATTTAATGTTGTTACGGAGTGGATATGAACAGTTGGATCCAATGGTTCATATCCCTGTCCCTGTCTACAGCAGCATTAAAGTAGCTGCTGCGGAGTGCTTATTGAATGCCTCAACAGGAAAGGAAGGATAGAAACTCAGAAGGAGTTCAAAAAATCCCGCAAAGACAATATTTTGTAGCAACATTAAATATTTTCTATTTAAATTTCTACACAGTAACTTTCCAAAATTATCAATACAATGTTTGAATACTGTGGAACCATTCATACTCAGCATTAAATGAGCTCCTAAGTGCTTATTGAATGCCTCAACAAGAAAAAAAAGATGAAAACTCAGAAGAAGCTCAAAGAATCCTGCAAAGACAATATTGTTCCAAAGAAATGAAAAACCCAGAATGCCATCAACACATTGGAGAACTAATTCAACAAAAACAAGGTAGTAACATGTTCTAAACATTGCATTACTGCTGTCTGATTAAGTCCGTCTACATTTTCTGAGTGCCCCTTATCCCACGCTGCATTGTCTACCCATCTCCCAACGGATCCCATAGAGCAAGGTAAGTTTAATCCACATAAAACCTCCATATTAGAAGTACGGCCATCATCAGAGCAATCAGGTCAGTGCATGGTGGGATCAACCTAGGCCCATCATCATTAGGGGGTTCTAACCCTGATGCCTCTGCTGATTCACGTTCCCAAGGTAAGGCTGAGGTTTTCTCAAGAATATAAGAACAAGCTGCTATAGACACCTCCTGCTTTTGCAACTTTGATTTCAAAGGTACAAGATCAAAGGTATGCAGAAGAGGAGGGGGTAGCCTTCCATTTGGAGACTTTTGTGTTTGGTTAAAAGAGGAAAGTACTGAAACAGCAAACACATAAAAAGATGAAGAAGAGTAAGGATCATTGAGACCTCAGTGAAAGACATGCATCTTGCGTCCTTGGGACCTACTTAAGTGGCAATGTATCCAAGCAAGTTGTTTGATATGCAAACAGAGATCAATTAAAGGATACAGAGATCACTAATTTGAAACACAATGTATCCCATTATAAGCCAGTAGTGTAAAATGGTTATTTTTCTGATTATTTTTGTTTGGAATCCATTGGAATTGGTTTATGTTGATAAGACTGCACTGAATATTTGTAAGTGTTGAATCCATTTCTACTAACAAAATGGAATTTGAACCATAAAAAATTGAGATCTAACTCAAGATTAAATGACCGGATTCCAATGATAATCTCTAGAAAAATCCAAAACTTCACATGTTAGACAACTCCTATTATAAGTCACAAGTTTCTAGCCTTGCAGCACTCATAGTTTTGCTTGTATACTATTGGATGATCATGATGATGAAGTTATGACCAGTTTTATGGTGTTGGAAATTGAATCATATAAATCAAAAAGATATTGTCAATTAAATGTATCTTGAATGGTTGTAAGGAAGTTATTCCTTTTTATATGGTTTAAATCTCATTTTATAAGTTTGCTTTTTAGTATATGTAGATTTTATAAATATATAAAATCTATTCACTAATTATTGTCCTAATCTTGTGTTATGATATGTCACCCCAGATATATAAAATACCAAACTTAACAATATGTCAAGGTGAAAACTTCAGCTCCAAACGACACCAGCCACCCAAAGCCTTTTGACCATCTTTAACAAATTTGCACATTTGGGAAAGGATTAAAAAAAGTGCAAATTTTAAGTGTGTTGGAGATCGAATGCAACATTTGGGAGTCTCGACTGTTCATCGGATGCAACATGTGGGAGCCTCTACTGTTCAAAATGTATTGTGTGTTATCCAGAATGAAACAGTGGGAAATGTTAATTATAAATTTGAGTTTTTACAGATTTCGGAATAATGTTGCACTGGCTCTTATTCAAAGATTGAATAATAAAGCTTTACCGTGTTTGAAAAGAATTTGGATGTTTGTCACTCTTCTGTGTAATATTGCTTTAAGTTGTGATTACAAACCATGGAAGTTTGTTTTTCATTATTTTTCATTGGATTGTTAATGTAATAAATGAATATGTTATAAAGTGGTTAGTTACGTTATATATAGAAAATAAGTTTTAAGTTGAACATAAAAATAAAGAAAGTAAGGAATAAATTCTAAAGATATAAAAAATCTAAAGAGTTTGTCACATCAAAATCAAAAGATTGTATAAAAAGTGATAGTATTTTTTTTATTAAACACAAATCAACAATGATATATGAAAGTTTCCACAAGGTACTTAAATTCAATAATAAATGTTGTTATTTTTTTCCGCTTTTTAAAAATAAAGCCATACTATTACATATTTATGTTCTATCCATAATTTCTTTTATCAATGAAAAGTAAAATGAATAAATTTCTAACCTTTTTTAACAATGAAAAGTAGAATGAATAAAATTCTAAAATTTTGAAATTTAATTTTAATTTTCAAAAAATGCAATTTAATAATTTGTTCTTTGGAAACATTAAAATGACATGAGGTTGAATTAATATGAAGTCAACGTACTTTGAAGCAAATGGAAAATATGCACTTTGACTTTGATTAATAATATAGAGGAACTATTTATGTTTATGAAATAAATGAAAACATAGGAATGGAATTACTTATAGTTATAGTTTTTTTAGGCAAATGGAAAAATAGCACTTTGACTTTGACTAATAATATATATAGAAATTATTTATATTTATGAAATAAAAATCACTTATATTTACGGTTTTTCAGTTATGATATAGATCTTGTTTTTTCTAACTTTCAAAAAAATTGAGAAATTTGTTGTTTAAAATAGGTATCCTAAGAAAAAGAAAAAAAAACTCTTAATCTCAAAACTCTTAAGAAGTATATAATGACATCGACCCATAGGTGAATAATGTTGGAGAGAGAAATAAAACTGTTTTATTTACTTATTTTTAATTTGCTCATTTAAAGATTTATTAAAAATATGTGGATACTCATTGCAAGTTGAATCTAGATACAAACTTTTTTGAATCTATTTGTAGTTTATCTCATGAGAAGGTTCTCAATGAGTACATGTATTTTTCAAGAAATTATTAGTTTATTTATTTATTTACAATTTTTTAAAGTATATTAAGTTATTTCTTTCTAGTTTTACTAAAAATATAAAGTGTGTAGAATTGATATTTTTAAGTAAGTTTATAGAAAAATAAATTGAAAATATGTGAAAAAAGATTGTATTTTGTCACTTCCATATTATTTAAAAGATAGTAACTTGTATTTTGTATTTTGTTAATTTCCTTGAGAGACTTATTTTAGAGTTTATATTGTCTAATATTTTATTTTAATTAAAAGATAGTTATTCTTATTTAATTTTTTACTCTTATCCATTCATAAGAATATTTAAAAAAAACATATATACTAAAAATAAGGTAAAATGTAACTTAGAGTTAGTGTTCTCATTTCAAAGTGAAGGGTGGACACCAAAGGATGGTGGGAATTTTAAATATTGGCATAGAACCCCATGCACCCTTGCACTCCCTACTCCATTGTGAGGGTTTTAACTCCTTCATGTGTGAGCTCATAATTTCAAGTGAGATACTAATTTGGTCTGGAGTGTCTAACATGGTGACATTTGTGGAAACTTGGGCATATTTGTGGAGCAGTATAGGGCTACTAGACTTGAAGACTAGGCATCTTCAACATTGAAGGTTAGTCAGTTTCCTCTTAATCTTGATATAGTATTTGCCATTATAGTCTCTCATGCTGATGAACTACACAGTCTAAAGTGTATTCCATTAGCGTATATTGGTGATTACAGCTTTGTGTATAGTGGTGATTATGGTTCTAAGTTGGAAATGGTCAAGAAAAATATTGTAGTGCGTTGTATTAGCCATGACATGGTGGAGATTAGAAGGGCCCTAAGAAGCTTGGTCGGACAAGTAGAGGATCTTCATAGAATTGTAACAAGCTTGACCAAGCAAATAAATGGTCAAATAAGCAAACAACTAGAAATGCATTAAGTACTTGATCATTAAGAGAGAAGGATTGAAAAATTGGCATTAGAACTAGAAATGCACTACAACATTATATTGGGATTCTCTTGCGGCTCCTAGTCCCAGGCTAGGCACATAACAAATTTTATAGGTATGGTTAAAGAGGCACCACATGAAGATGACATCATTCAACATAATAATGGGATCCCTATAGCACTTGAGGAACTAGTGACAACAACTGCAGATGATGATGTGGCTATGGCAGAAGTTCAGAGTGGGCATGTATTTTCTTTAATGTAATCAAGTTTTATGCACTATTAGTATCTTCTACTAGGAGGCTAATTTGTCAAAGTTTATAGTTTGAAAAAATTTGTGTAAGCTTTAGAAAGCAGGGCTAGATATGGTACACAAAATAGTAGCATATGTAGGACTTACAAATAATTTTTGGAAGTCAATTTTGAAGTTTGAAGGATTATTAGAAATCTTTGGTGTAATTATCTTTTATATTTTGATATAAATATCCATTTTTGTGGAAAAAAAATATAGAGCATCATAAAGATTTAGTTACCTTAAAGGTTTATTTAAGTATGTTTGATCCGTGCGCGCCCAGGTGCACGACGGGGACAACAATTAGACTGAATGAATCGGCATTGTTATGGCGGAAGCATAAGAATAAGCAAAGCAAGAATACACTACACACACAGACAATATGCAGGAATGCAAACTGATCTTGATTCTTCTCTATTACTTGTTGTATATATTACATATTTTACATGCTTATATAGAGTGTTGAGATGCTTGGGTTGTCTGCTTGTTACGTTCAGTTACAAGAGAAGTTAGAACGGTTTCAGAAGTTCAACCGTTACAGTCGACTAGAAGACAGAGAGACAATCTGTCGTAGTTCGTCAGTCGAAAGTGTCGACGATGCATGTCGAAGTTGATGAACTTGTTGAAGTCGTTGAACTTGTCAAAGTCGTTGAACTTGTCGAAGTCGATGAACTTGTCAAAGTTGAAGTCAATGTTGTCATCCGACAATAATGTCAATTGTTGGGTGGATCATACCTCCTTCCTTAAGAAACAATGGTCTCCATTGTTTGCTTGTACATATGAGAAAACTTGTCGGTCAATTCAGTAGCAAACTACCATTTTCCTTGTGTTGGGATATGTCTGGATTTGGACACCTAAAACAAGGGAATTGTGTTCGTCCTTGTATGGTGTACTCGTCGTCCCACAATGGTGTCGCAAGGAAGAGGCTCCTGAACATCTAGATGGATGTCTTTGGGTTCTGCTATCTGCAAGTCGTTCTGTTCCAACAATGGTGCATGGTATGGTCGAAGTAGATCCACATTAAATACTAGATGTAGACCCAGGCATGAAGGAATGTCGATCTGGAAAGCATTTTCTTCAATTTGCTCAAGAATACTGTACGGACCATATCGCAAAGGATTTAGCTTCTTATATGGACCAGTGAAGCATTCCTTCTTGAGATGCAACCAGACCTGATCCCCAATTTGAAATGAATGAGGGATACGATGCTTATCGTGTCGGACCTTAGCTTTCGCATTAGCTTGTTGCAACATTTCATGTGCTTGTCTCTGGATGTCACAAATTTGATCTCGAAACTTTAATGCGTTTTCAACATCTCGTCAGTTATAGTCGGTATCGTTCGATTGTGTCGAGGAACTAATCAAGTCAATAGGCGCTAAGGGTTGAAATCCATAATAGATCTCAAATGGACTCTTGCCCATAGAGCTGTGCTGAGCACGATTGTAGTTGTGTTATACTTATGGAAGACTTTCATCCCATGTTCATCGATGCTTGTGGTTGTACATATGAAGCAGTTGTACTGCCAAGCGATTCACAACTTTCATTTGTTCGTCTGTCTAAGGATGGAAAGCTGTCGATAAGGAAAGTCTTGTGTCGAGCTGTTTCCAGAGAGTCTTCCAAAAGATGTTGACAAATCTGGCATCTCGTTCGGAAATAATGGTTGTTGATAACCCGTAATGTTTCCAGACATGTTCAAAGAAGAGTTGAGCAGTCTGTTGCGATGTTGTAGTCTTCTTGCATGGAATGAGAATGGCCATCTTGGAAAATATGTCAACTATTACTAAGATCGCATCATGCTAATGTTTGGTATTAGTATATCCCATCCAATAGTCCATAGAAATAGATTCCCATGGTCGAATAGGAACTGGAAAAGGTGTGTACAATCCCTGTCGTTGATTAGGCGGTTTAGCAATGGCACAACACGCATGATTGAATGTACTTATTGACGTCAATTTTAAGTGAAGGCCAAAAGAAATACTTTTGGAGAATAACAAGGGTCTTTGCTACTCTAAAGTGTCATGCATCCTTGCTGTAGTGCGCGTCCCAAATGAGTTGTTTTCGATGCTCACCTGTCGGTACACAAAGTTGTCCAAGATTGTATAGCAAGGTGTCTTTCAGGAAATAGTCGGAGGTCGACGACTTGTTGGTTTGAAGTTGTCGATAGATTGATGAAAATTCGTTGTCTTCTTGATACAATTGAGGCCAAGTGGTGGTTTCATAACCCTACATACTCATCATTGTAAGAAGGAGAGTAATGGGTGGTCGACTTAGACAATCGGCGGTGGCATTGAATTTACCTTTCCGATACTTAATTACCAACTGAAATTGTTGCAGGTAATTAATCCACTTGATTTGTCGAGTTGTTTGTAACTTTGACTGGGACGTGGTGAACTCTAAAGGCTTGTGGTCAGTGAGAATGACCATCTCCTTTCCAAGGATATAATGTCTCCATTGCTTAAGAGTTTGCACAATGGTGTATAGTTCTTTTTCATACGTCGAATATCTTCTAATAGTGTCATTAAAAGTTTCGGAATGAAAAGTGACTAGGTGACCAGACTGAGTGATCACTGCGCCCAAGGCATAGTCTGATGAGTCCATCTCAATCTCAAAGGGGTGATGCAAATCAGGTAACACAAGTACTGGTGTAGTAGAAAGCTTGTATTTGAGTTGTTCGAAAGCTTCTTATTGTGTCGATGTCCATTTGAAGATAGTTTTGACATTTCCCTTGGTCAATTGATTCAAAGGCCAGGATATGTGACTGAAGCCGAGTATGAATCGTCGATAAAAATTCATCAAACCAAGAAAAATTCTTAGTTCATGAATGCTTTGAGGAATGTGCCAATATTAAAGGATTTGCACTTTGTCTGGATCGACGTGAATGCCTGCAGAGTCAATTACATACCCCAAATATTTGATGTTGTTCATCGCAAAGGAACATTTGTCCATGTTCAAGTAGAGTGGATTTTGTCAAAGATTGTTGAGGACTTGTCGAAGTTGTCCGACATGTTCTTCCCATGATCGACTGAAAATCAATATATCGTCAAGATAGACAATGACCCATTTTCTGATGAAAGGTCAAAGAATGTTATCCATATACCTCATGAAGGACGCAAGTGCATTGGTTAAGCCGAAAGGCATGACTAACCATTCAAGCAATCCTTCCTTGGTCTTGAAAGCAGTTTTCCATACATCTGCGGGCTCGATTGGAATCTGATGATATCCCGACTTGAGGTTGAGCTTAGTAAGGAATTTAGCACTTTTCAGACAGTCGATGATCTTGTCTATCTGCGGCAGAGGGTATCTATTATTTACTGAATTTTTTTTGAGGGCCTGGTAGTCGATGCACATGCACCAAGTCCCGTCTTTCTTTGGAATGAGGATGAATGGACTTCCACAAGGGGAGGAGTCGAGTCG
Source organism: Larix kaempferi (assembly GCA_027924585.1). NCBI lineage: Eukaryota > Viridiplantae > Streptophyta > Pinopsida > Pinales > Pinaceae > Larix > Larix kaempferi. Next base: position 627,360 of record BSBM01000600.1, read on the forward strand.
GATATGACCTTTGTTGATCAAATCTTGAATTTGTCTGTGAATCTCTTCATTTTCGATAATGGATCTTCTGTAAATAGATGTGTTAGGTAATGAAGAACCAGGAGCAAGTTCAATAGAGTGTTTTACCTGGAAATGTAGAGGTAATCCGTCTGGATGTTGGAATAAGTTCCGGTACTCATCAAGAATATTGTTGATTTGTTGCTTCTATCGGGAGTTGCACTGGTCGGTAAGTCGACTGGTTGCTGCAGTCTTCCTGGAGTGTTGTGGATTAATCATGATCAATGCGAACTTCTGAGCATGGTTGATGAGCTTCTACGTCTGTTTAGCAGATATCATTACAACCGTTGGTGTAGGTCTTCGCTATGGTATGTCGTACCATTGGTTCTGAATTTTGACAATCACCTTCTAAGGTTGTGACTGGTAACTTCCATGTCGATCCCATAAGTAAGGTTTCCTAAACAAGGCGTCGGCTATGGAGAGTGGTGCCATGTCGCATAGTACTTCATCTTCAAAAGGATTAATGAAGTAGGTGATTTTACATTGTCGGGTGATCCTAAGTTCATGTTCATCCTTCATCCAACCGATGTTATAAGGATGAGGATGTGGGGTGGTAACAAAGCCTAGTTTCTTCACGAGATCTTCAGAAACAAAGTTCTTCTGGATACCATTATCCACAATCAGATGCAATGGATTATTTTGAACCCATATCTGTGTATGGAATAGACTCTCTTGTTCCTCCTCATCGACGATAGTCGAGGCTGCTAGAGTGGTTGATGTCGATTTCAAAAGGGTCGTTGCTTCTAGGTCAGATTCTACCATAGTTTTGTCGAACAAGTCGGATGTCGACACTTTTTCCAAAAATGTCTTCCGAGCTTTGCATTCATACGTATCATGCAATGATGAATTGTGGTAATCACACCATTTCCCAGTAGGGGGTTGTTTGCTGCGTTCCATTTTTTCTTTTTGAGAATGCTTTTTGCCATGATCTTTCTTTGGCGGAGTTGGATGAGAAGATCTTGAATTGTCAAAGTCAGATGGTGCCTTCTTATCGAGTGGTTGTCCTGTCGGCTTGGTCACGAAGCATACTTTTCCTTTATGTTTTGCTTCAAGCTTACTGGCATAGTGGAATGCATCTGCAAGCGTATTGGTAGTCAAAAACTCCATCTCATGTTGAATGTACGGGGACAATCCGTTGATGTACTTCAGAACAAGCAATTTATCTTCTTCTTGAAAGCCAAGTCTAGCCATTAGTCAATAGAACTCGTCGGTGTAACTCTGTAAGGACTGGTCTTTCTATTTCCTTAGCCACTACCACTTCTTATATTGTTATTCAATGTACTTGGGCAGGTAGAGCTCCTTTCGCACGTAATCGACAGATTTATCCCATGTCTCTATGGGGTCTCCTCTTTTCTCCATCTTTGTTGATAGGTTCTCCCACCAACAGTGCATAGATGTTGACATCTTTAAGGATGCAATGGTGATCTTTTCAATTTCTGAGAGTTGATTCACAGACTAATAGGATTCCAATTGTTGATGGATTTCGCGTCAATCTTTCCTTCTAGATTCAGTATGTCCAAATTCATTTGCACCTTGAATGGACTAATTTTGTCGGAGTTATATCTTGTCGGAATTCCTCCTGATGTCGAAGCAAATCACGTGAGAATCTCATTGAACTGGGTGAACATTTCAGTTCGTCATCGAGCCAGGGCTTTCTCTATGAGTTTCTCTTTTTCATCAATTGCATATCGATTGTCTTCTTCTCCTGCCATCTTTGAAGGTAGTGTCTGCTTGGATTATTGAGTTTGCAAGCGTGTTTGAACAGCCATAAGTCAAGTAGCTTCGATGGAAGTGTTTACGCACAACTTAAGCACGAACAAAGCTAGCTCTGATACCAATGATCTGTACGCTCCCAGGTGCACGATGGGGACAACAGTTCGACTTAATGAATCAGAACTGTTATGGCGGAAGCATAATAATAAGCAAAGCATGAATACACTACACACATAAACATACACACACAAACAATATGTAGGAATGCGAACTAATATTGATTCTTCTCTATTACTTGTTGTATATGACATATTTTACATGCTTAAATAGAGTGTTGAGATGCTTGGGTTGTCTTCCCATTACGTTTAGTTACAAGAGAAGTTAGAACAGTTTCAGAAGTTCAACCGTTACAGTCGACTGGAAGACAGAGAGACAATATGTCGTAGTTCGTCATTCGGAAGTGTCGATGATGCATGTCGAAGTTGATGAACTTGTCGAAGTCGTTGAACTTGTCGAAGTTGTTGAACTTTTCGAATTTGATGAACTTGTCGAAGTCAAAGTCGATGTTGGCATCCGATAATAATCTCAATTGTTGGGTGCATCGATGTTTTTTCCATTGCACTTATGTGCATGAAGTAACTAGAGTTTATCCCTTCAAAAGGTTGTGGTGGAATAATTTTTATATGTTTGTACATAAATTAAGATATTTTTCTTTTATAACATGGAAACATATGGTAGGGATATTTATAGTCAAGAGTGGCGTTTCTCAACTATTGGTTACATAGCTTGACTAGATTTATCTTAGAGAGTTGTCGTAGCTCCACAACTAGCAGGACATTCATATCCATTATGTGATCACCATTATCGATTATAAACTATATTCTCCTCCTTTGTGTTATCTCACATTGTTTATGAGTTTGTCAAAACCCGAAATTTCCGAAAAATTTAAAATTTTTTATGATAGCAATAAATGTTATTAAATTGCATTCCTTGATCTGTTTGTTTTTTAATTAACTGATCAGGATCTTGTCTAAAATATTCTGTCATAATATTAATGTGCGTTTTGATGGCAGTTATTGATTGTCTTTGTTCTTAAACCTCAAAGGGAGAGGTAGCCATAGCTGACTGGCTTACTTAGCTTTCAAGCTAATGCATACTCCGTCCTTTTTCCGCAGGTTTACAGGTAAAGTATGGATCATTGTAAATGAATTTTTATAAGCATCAAAGTTCCTTTCACTGTACTATAAAGCTCAGAGAAGATTTAAATATTCTTACCGGTTGTCACGTGTAAGATGGTAGAGTTCCTTTTCTATAATCTTCATGAAATTTATGCTTGATAGATAGTTGATAGTCTGCATGACATGATTACTATTATTCTGGATAGTATAAATAGGCAGTTCGATGAATTACAGTTTCTTTGACACTATCATTGCGTTGTGACAATGACTCTTAGTTAATGCTGTATAAAGTCACTGGATCATGTTATTTGTAGCATTTTCATCATATACATGACGTAACGCTAGCATTGTGTGATGTTCTGTCAACTATTAGCTGTGACTATGGCTGTGACCCTTATCATTTGCATGAAAATTGGAGTTGTGATAGCTATAGCAATGTACTGTTCTATCCATTTATAGTTTATGATACATCGTCAACTTAATAATTTTTATAATTACACTAAGCTTAATTCATGCCTAAAATCTTTGTTCCTTTGTTTTTTGAACCACGTCCAATGTATGGAATTATAGGTGAGTTTATATCACTATATCACAAGACTAAAGGTTATTGTTCTTATCTTTGATTGTTTAAAAAAGGTGATGGAAGAATTATGATAGTAACACCTTGTAGATAAACTATGCATTCATTTATATTAGCCTAGGTAATATTTAAATGTCACAATGATGATGAACTCTCGTTGAAATTAACTATACCACCTTCTAAATGATTGTAGGGGAAAATATTATGTTCCCTAGGAAGCCTTCGATGGCCCGGTTCCAATCATGCACTATACGATGATAGTGTCTCAATCATAATAGAGTATCCTTACTATGAATAAAGTTTTCATCCATGCAATGATTTAAATTTGATGAGCAAATAATTCGAAATACAGTTTGGACTTTGGAAAGTTGACCCATGGCAAGTTAAAAATCTTAAGGCTACGTGGATGGCTCTCGTCCTTGTATTTGATGATATAAATGGCTTGTCCGAAACCCTACCTGGTCATTTCCTCTGCCTGCGGGCTCGATTACATGAGGAAACCCTTCTGGTCTGAGTTTGTTCCTTATGGCACTGTAAGTTGTAACTTCTCCTATGGTTATAGTCATGGAGTATATTCCTCGTGTGGTTTGTAAGTCTGTAAACTCCTCGTGTGGTTTGTAAGTCTGTAAACTCCTCGTGTGGTTTGTAAGTCTGTAAACTCCTCGTGTGGTTTGTAAGTCTGTAAACTCCTCGTGTGGTTTGTAAGTCTGTAAACTCTGCTAAAGGCGTCCCCTAAGTTCATTGGGCATCTTGGTTATCGTTTTGCTGTTACTGATGTTATCAGTCGCATGCTACTCACAACCTTACACTTATTACTTGTGTGATTTAGAGTCAGGGTTTTCCTATTGTCTTTATCCATGAGGTGGTCATGTATTGGGGTTTTTATTTGTGCTTCCCCAAACTGGTTCATCCATGGCGTGAGGGTTTTGTACTGTATGTTATCTGTCACGGCTATCATTGGAGAAGGAAAACTTGGAGTTTTTCTGGCCATCCTTCTGATGATCATGATGAGGTTTTTCTACCTTGCTCAACTCGTGGCTACCAGGTTGTTCACTGGGTTTGCTTCCTCTGACAATTGCTGGTAAGAGTTATCAATTGTTTTCGTAAACTTTCAGTTTTGAAAAAAGATTGTTTATAAAAGTTGACCACTAACTCGTCAACTTGTAATGTGCAGGCTTTGATCTTTCCTGAAGGTGTACGAGGCTTAACCTTTAGCGCTGGGCTCCTACCGGGTAAGCCTGATTATACCATGGTTGTTTCTCCCTTTGATAGTTTGGTTGGTTAGGGTTGTGTCTGGGAAGACCACCTTTGTGACTGGTTGTTTTCGTGTTTATGAACATGATTGCGGTCATATGTAATATTCTTGTTTGCTTACAGTAGATAGGGTTTGTATGCAAAGTCATGAATAAGAGGATCATGCTATGGCTTAGTCTGTCATGACGGCCTTGGGGTTTTTATTTATCATGGTATTTTGGAAAGAATAGGGTTATCACCCAACTCTGTAGAAGTTAAATAAATAGTGAATGTTGGCCTGCAAAGTGGCCGTATACTGTCTGCGTTTCCCTTAAATGAACACAATGTACAGTTATAGGAATGTTTTAAGTTTCTCAGATACTTTCAGAGAAATAATATCTCGGCTGTAGGTGATGGCAACATCTTATTTCTCAGCGTTTTCCTTGGTTTTTGTGTGTGGAATGATAGCGATAGGGTTCAATAATCCTTACAGTGATAGGCCATTTAATGTGTTGATAACCCTGGCGAATTTGGGGTTCTCTCCCAGGTTGAAATATATAGAAGAAAAAATATGAAAAGTGTTCAAGCTCTGTTGATCTCTTTTGTGGCTGGGAACGAGTTGTTGTAAATTTTTTTTTAAATGTTTACATACTGTAGTAAATGTCTCCTTGTTAATAACTAAAGTAGGGCTTGATTTTGAAATGCCAACAATGGCTGAGTTCAATGATAACTCTGTGTGCACTATGATGTTTGAACTATTGTCATGGTAGAATCCTGACGACGCTGTGTATTACATGAAGAATGAGCTCGATAATGAGCAGAAACTATACTTGTGATAATGGAAAGATTTTGACAAAAGAAAATAAAATTTCTATGTTGTAAAGACTCGACTTCGAGCTAATTATTATGTTTGTCTTTTAAATTCCTTCTGCCCTATGGTTATTAACTCTGTCAAACTCTGTTGTAAATTTCTTGGTTATAATAACGATAGAGTTAGGTTTTGAATAAAACAACTTCGTCACGATCTTTGTTTATAGTTTAATTGTTTGTTTTGGCTAAAATTTTGTTTGAAAGAAGATAATAGGTAATGAGTTTTAATGATGAGGCTATACTGCTATTCGAATTCTATGATGAGACAATAACAATTCAACTCTGTTCTGACAGTAAATAAATAAACTTACTAACATAAATTTATTCACCTATCCTTGGTACAGATAATAACCGGTATACTTATTTAACTAAATCACGAGACAGAAATAGACCGGTATGCTTGTTTAGCTAGGGTTTATACCTGTTAAACTATCTATGAAAATGATTCACTGTGATTATAGAGTTGTCTATGATTCTGTTCCTATAATTGTTTTAACAAGTGTATTTACAGGAATAATTACTGTATAAATAATCTATACTTATCTATTTAACTATTGAAAATAAACCAAGGTAGAATCACCATAATATTCTATTACTTTTAATAATAACAAAACATATTCTGTATAAAACAATTACTCGATCTATAGTGATAATAGGGAATTTCTAAAACATAATAGTTCTGCAGATTCTATCTAATAACAATACAGAGATGCTAACTTTACTAAAATAAATCATGTTCAAACACAGATGAGATAGTCTTATTCTACATTTAAATTTATTCAATAAATAGCAGGAAAAAGTGGCAGAACCTGTGTCAATGGTAGACAATAACAGCAATGGGAGGCTCTTCCTCCCTACCAATTCCTGGAGAGTGCCCAGACAGCACTTCTCAGGACCCCCGAGCTTGCTCTGGTCTAACTGGCTGGAACTAGGTACAGCCAACAATTCCCTCAGCCAAAGCAGCTACACTGGAACCAAGTTACTGCAGCTTCCTGACTCAAAACACTTCCTTACTGTTTTTCCCACTTCCTCAATGGGACTCCTGAATAGCATTCACCTGAATGTATTCTCCCTCCAGAACTTTCCTGAACCTTCAGCTTAGTTCATTGAGTACTATTTAAAAGATTGCCTAGGTCTTAGTTGGGTTAACTGTCATTAATGAGCCACCTGCTCAGATTCCACTTTCTTGGGGAATCATGACCCCAAAATATAGGGAAGTTGCCACCTGCAACTTAGGAAGTGTTTGAGGATGCTGCCACTTGTCTTTTGTCTTTCCACCTAGTTCCATCCACCAGTTAGACCAGTAACCTCTTTTAACATCTCTCCCATGTTGTTGTCTCCATAATTTATTTATTAATAATAAATTATTCAGAATTTACATTCCATTTCTGGTGACTCTGCTGAGTCATCAATTCCTACTTAGCAATAAATTTAACATAATGTCTCAGGAATATTAATAAAATAATTACATTATTTTTGCAAAATTGGGGTATGTGACAGAGTTCTAGTCCATGACTTCATATAAGTTTAAACATACCATGATCCTTGTGCCAATGGAGGAAACAATAAGGGAGTGGCATCTGCTACTAACATAATGGCTCATTGGTTATAGGGTAAGTATGGGTGTGAAAAACAATAATATACATATATGTTTTGTCATCTTGGAATATTTTCTAAGACTAAAATCTCCTCTCTAGCCCCCAATTTGTTGAGTTGTTTCCTAGAATAAAGATCAATTTCTGATATCTATGTATTTTTACTTGCTATGTTGATTAAGTGATCCTCTCTGTTATGTGTTGTTTGAGATCAATCAACTATGGGGATCCTTTTTATTGGTATATGTTTATGAAAATAACCATGATTATTATTGCTAGTTATGTGTGATGTGACTATTACATTATTGAGTTTATTTAGTGCTAAGACAACTCATTTGGTTAGAGATTGGTAATGTTTGTTGTTTTACAAGGTGCAATTGTTTTGAGACCTAACATGGTGTATTAACGAGCATACAACACATAAGAATTTGTCATGAAGATATTTATTCTATGAAAAACAATTTCCATACATTGGTGCAACTATCTACCTTAGAAGATTTCGATAATGATGACAAAGAACAACAAGCAAGTAGGGATTTCAAGTGCTTTTAACCCATGAAATATCACGTTCTCACAAATATAGCAGCATCCTATCATATCATGCATTGTTACAAGGAGGCAATGCAGTACATGAGGTTAGTGACAGGGTTTCTTCTTTTTCACATGCAAATCTTCTCCTTGTTCCAAAACATGATTTCAGTTTCCCTCTTCAACTTCCTCATCCCCATTCTTGGCCCTCAATATACAATAAAAATACCAATGCTTTCTAAAAGAAGGAAAGTAATTCCTAAAACAAATTATGGCCAGGATGTACTAAATGGGTAGACTTTCCTTAGAGTTACAGTTGATTTCTTAGGGTAAGTGCATCTTTCTTCCTTTTGAATAACTCTTAATTCTCATAATTTAGTTTTATACTTTATTTCATATTGGAATAAGGTTAGTTGAGTTGGAATCTAAGTTCTCTATAGACAAGGGCTTGTTCTTGAGTAGCTTTGGAAATGATGTTGATAGTCTTAAATTTTATTTTTAAGTTTAAATTTTGTGGGATTTCTCATGAGTCATGACTATGGCCTATAGTTGTCTCAAGTGAAAGCACCCATAGATTCACCATAGATTGCACTTAAGGAGGTTGTGGGTGAACATCAATGTCAAATTAGTGGCCCATGGGCACATCTTGTAAGTGTTCCATTTTTAGAAATTGGTAAGATTAACAATAGATGATCCTAGGTTTTCCTCATATCAAATCACATCATAATAACACTAGGTTTTTATATTAATTTTCCTTCAATATGCAGTATGCTTAGAAAGGATGTGGTTCTGGAATGGGAGGTTTTCCTACTTTAAGAATTTTTCATTGTTTATAACCTAGAAAATGTGTTGATGATAATGGAAGCCAATGCTAGTCCTCGCTATTATTTTTCTATGATCACATCATAAATTATATGTTGGTTAAAATATATTAAGGAAATTAAGAGTTATAATTAATAAATACATGCTATATGTTTGACAAGAATTCTTTATTTATAAAGTAGTGTTAAGAGTTTGCTTTCCAAATGTTTTATTGGCTATCTCTGCTTCGTGTCTGACAAAATGGAAGGGAAATTGACACGAGTCTCTACATCACATAAGTCAGGTAACGAATCTAGGGCCCAAAATCTGGCTAACCCTAGACTCTCACTATAGCCACTACTGTACTTATAAAATGCTCTCAAAAGTCCCTTAATACACACAATTCTCTATCCCTTTGCTCAAGTTGTCATTCTGTTGGATTTTCCTTCGAGTTGGAAGCTAGCCTCTCTTGAATTCTTTCTCACCTATTGGAGATCCATCTTGTGACGTGTGTCCAGAGGATTGCGAGACCATAAGGAGAACCAACAGACTCTCCCTCAAACAACTACAGGATCCCCTTTCACTATGCTTTTGAGTTGACTCTTCTTCTTGTAATATCTTATTTCAATACAAAAGAAAGACATTCTTTATTCTTTACATGTGTGTTGCTTGATTGAAGAATGTGAAAAGCAATTTGTTTATTTTTATTTAGATGTATCACCCTTTGATTAATTCCTAGTTTTAGTTGCAATGTTTTTGTTATTTCCTTTTTGAAACTCTGCTAAGGTTGCACAACCCCTTAGCAGGTGCCTTTTGGCACGGGTGTGTGCTTGATTGAGAAAGAGAGTTAGCTTAGTTGTTATCTTTAGATTTAAATGATGTTGTGTGCATGGCGCTTCACATTAGTATTCCTTGTGTTTAAATGTTGATGTATGCAGATGTTACTCACTTTATGTAAATGTTAGTGGATGTCATTTACTTTGTGATTCCATTAAGTTGAAAGAAACCCTAAGATGTAGCATAACATGGGATTGTTAATAACATTCTCTAAGTGTGTTTGTATTGTGTAAAAATTTCATGATGTGATAATATTTTTACTACTCTTTAATTTACTTTCAAAAACTAATAGCTTGTTCAAAAAAAAATTGTAAATTTTTAAATAAGAGAGTGAAAATAACATTTTTAGGAAATAAACTCTAGAAATAGTTCTATAGAGGTTTTTAAATTACAAAAAAAAAAACTAAAAAAATAGGGATTCTCTATCTAGGTATCATTGAAATATATGTTTGATTGATTTTTATAAGTGAAATAAATCTTAATAAATTATTATTCTTACGTTAATTGAGAGTATTAACAAAAACAACCAAAGGAGTGATGCTTCTTATTAACATAATGTTTAATTAATTACCATATGCTGCTTGTTAACATAATGTTGAATTAATTACCAAATAAATATACTTAAATAAATAACAACAAAACACATTCACACTACTATTTAAATCTTAGATCCTCGATATTTTCATGTGTGTACGTGACATAAACCAATTTTATATAAAATTTTGGAATTTATAAAAAAAATATATTATTTTGACAAACAACCCTTCTTTTCAATTGAATTAATTGCTTGATAATAACACTTCAATCATCACTAATTGGTTTGAAAAATAAAATAAAAAATATGACTTTTGGATGGTTTTAATTCAATGATCAAAGTTCTATCATAAGTAGTAAGATGGTGTATAGATTTTTCTCCTTATTAATATATGATATATTGCATATCATCAATCTGAGTATATATATAAAGATTCACACATCATAAATAACTTTATATACATGGTGCAAACATTGCTTTGTTTGTTTTCTATATTTTTTCATAACAAAAAATAATTGGGTTTACAAATCTCTCAAAATTATCAATAACTTTATATACATGGTGCAAACATTGCTATGCTTGCTTTTTACATTCTTTGATAACAAAAAATAATTGAGTTTACAAATCTCTCAAAATTATTTTTAATGCACTTCAGTGAACATTGAACTTTACACCTATTCTTACACGCCTCTCATTTTCTTATTCCTTATCTTTATTAAAAGATTTACCATTACATTCATTAACTACCATCATTATTCTATTCAGACTTTATATTTTACAATCCCTTCACTCATTTCGAAGATATACTAATTATTTAAATAATAAATATACAAAGAAATTAACTAAGATCATTATTCTGCCCACACCTAATACTTTACATTCCCTTCACTCATTTCTCTATTCATACCTAAGACTTTACATCCCTTTCACTCATTTATAAGATATACTAGTTATTTAAATTACAAATAGAAATAGAAAATAACTCATATACAAGACTTGTGTTTTTTTATCTTTAAGGATTAATGGTATGCATGTGTTTACCAAGTGAGATTCTCATATGAGACGGTGAAAACTCAAAACAGAATGGACTGTGCCCTCTAAAATCCCAGCCTTATTCAAAGATGGTATTGTTCTGCCCTCTAAATCCCGGCCTTATTCAAAGATGGTATTGTTGAAAATGCTTTCGACAATTTAATAACCTGCTATAATTTAACCGGCATTGACATGAAAAAGCTGGCAAATAGATTACTAAAGTTCCAGTTATAACAAGATGATGCCACACCATTAGTCAGAGATTGGTAATGTTTGTTGTTTTACAATGTGCAATTGTTTTGAGACCTTACATGGTGTATTAACGAGCATACAACACATAATAATTTGTTATTAAGATATTTATTATATGAAAAACAATTTTCATACATTGGTGCAACTATCTACCTTGGAAGCTTTCAATAATGATCAAGCATTTAGGGATTTCAAGAGCTTTTAACCCATGAAATATCACGTTCTCACAAATATAGCAACATCCTATCAGATCATGCATTGTTACACGGAGGCAGTGTACTGCATGAGGTTAGTGACACGGTTTCTTCTTTTCCACATGCAAATCTTCTCCTTATTCTGAAACATGATTTCAGTTTCCCTCTTCAACTTCCTGATCCCCATTCTTGGTCCTCACTCTAAAATAAAAATATTAATGCTTTCTAAAAGAAGGAAAGTAATTCCTAAAACAAATTATGGCTAGGTTGTACTAAATGGATAGACTTTCCTTAGAGTTACAGTTGATTTCTTAGGGTAAGTGTGTCTTTCTTCCTTTTGAATAACTCTTAATTTTCATAATTTAGTTTTATACTTTATTTCATATTGGAATCTATGTTCTTTATAGGCAATGGCTTGCTTTTGAGTAGCTTTGGAAATTATGTTGATAGTCTTAAATTTTATTTTTAAGTTTAAAGTTAGTGGGATTTATCATGAGTCATGACTATGGCCTATAGTTATCTCAAGTGAAAGCACCCATAGATTCACCATATATTGCACATAAGGAGGTTGTGGGTGGACATCAATGTCAAATTAGTGGCCCATGGACGCATCTTGTAAGTGTTGCATTTTTAGAAATTGGTAAGATTAACAATAGATGATCCTTGGTTTTCCTCGTATCAAATCACATCATAATAACACTAGGTTTGTATATTAATTTGCCTTCAATATGTATGCTTAGAAAGGATGTGGTTCTAGATGGGAGGTTTTCCTACTTTAAGAATATTTCATTGTTTATAACCTAGAAAATGTGTCAATGATAATGGAAGCATACGCTAGTCCTCACTATTATTTTTCTATGAGCACATCACAAATTTTATGTTAGTTAAAAGATATTAAGGAAATTAAGAGTTATAATTGATAAATACATGCTATATATTTGACAAAAATTCTTTATTTAGAAAGTAGTGTTAAGAGTTTGCTTGCCAAATGTTTTCTTAAATATATGACCTAGTTTTTAGAGATAGAAATAAGTGGTCTTAAAGATAACTGATAAGGGCTATGAATACCTGATCTTGATGTTTTTGTGCAACATTATGTTGTGTTATACTACGATTAAATCAATCAATTGTTGATTATACTTATACTCTTTGATAGGTAGTGATTTTTGAAAAAAAAAAATGTAAACTATGCATGTATGATGTTTAACTTTGTTGGTTGGGATGCACTCGAATGGAAAAGTTAACTCCTACATAATTATTATAAAGAATGATGCATTTAAACCAATAAGAGAACCTCATTGGGAATGAGTGTATCTTAAGAGAAACAAACAAGAGTATATAAGTGTTTGGGATTTCATGTAACATTTTATTGAGAAAAAACTATGTTTTATATAGAATACAATTAAAGTTAAGAAGGTGAATGCATTTTTAGAGATGTGTTCTTGTAATCAAGTGTAAAGATTTCAGGTACAATATGTTGATATGCTTAAAGCTAACATTTACTATTAACACCCAAAATTTTCTCACCTGACATGCCATCAACCCCCATCACCCTCATATGTCATCATTTCATCTCATTTACCACCCATTGGACCTTGAGAAACCATTAAAAAACTCAAAAAATTAAATTCAAACTTAAAAGAGACACTTTACAAACAGGTCGCTCTTATTCCTTCGATGAGAGCGACCCAAGTCATGCATATTCATTTGATAAGAGTGACCCAAGTCGCACAAAAACTCCAAACAAGTGCGACCCACACCTCCAAGCTCGAGTCTTGGCTATCTCTACTTCGTGTCCAACAAAATGGGAGGGAAATTGACACGAGTCTCTAACATCGCATAATTAAGGTGACGAATCTAGTGCCCAAAAGCCGACTAAGCCTAGACTCTCACTATAGCCACTACTATACTTATAAAATGCTCTCAAAAGTCCCTTAATACGCACAATTCTCTATCCCTTTGCTCAAGTTGTCATTCTGTTGGATTTTCCTTCGAGTTGGAAGCTAGCCTCTCTTGAATTCTTTCTCACCTATTGGAGATCCATCTTGTGACGTGTGGCCAGAGGATTGTGAGACCATAAGGAGAACCAACAGACTCTCCCTCAAACAACTGTAGGAGCCCCTTTCACTTTGCTTTTTGAGTTGACTCCTCTTCTTGTAATATGTTATTTCAATACAAAAGAATACATCCTGTATTCTTTACGTGTGTGTTGCTCGATTGAAAAATGTGAAAAGCAATTTGTTTATTTTTATTTTAGATGTATCACCCTTTGATTAATTTCTAGTTTTAGTAGCAATGTTTTTGTTATTTCCTTTTTGAAACTCTGCTAAGGTTGCACAACCCCTTAGCAGGTGCCAGGTATGTGCTTGATTGAGAAAGAGAGTTAGCTTAGTTGTTGTGTTTAGATTTAAATGATGTTGTGTGCATGGTGCTTCACATTCGTATTCCTTGTGTTTAAATGTTGATGTATATAGATGTTACCCACTTTATGTAAATGTTAGTGGATGTTATTTACTTTGGGATTCCATTAAGTTGAAAGAAACCCTAAGATGTAGCATAACATGGGATTGTTAATAACATTCTCTAAGTGTGTCTATGGTTGTGCAAAAATTTAGTGATGTGATAATATTTTTATTACTCTTCAATTTACATTAAAAAAACTAATAGCTTGTTCAAAAAAAATATTTTAAATTTTTAAATAAGAGATTGAAAATAACATTTTTAGGAAAGAAAACTATAGAATAAGAATAGTTCTATAGAGGATTATTAAATTACAAAAAAAACTAAAAAAATAGGGATTCTCTATCTAGGTATCATTGAAATACATGTTTGATTGATTTTTATAAGTGAAATAAATCTTAATAAATTATTATTCTTATGTTAATTGAGAGTATTAACAAAAAACAACCAGAAGGAGTAATGCTTCTTATTAATATAATGTTTAATTAATTGCCATATGCTTCTTATTAACATAATGTTTAATTAATTACCAAATAAATATACTTAAATAAATAACAACAAAACACATTCACACTACTATTTCAATCTTAGATCCTCGATATTTTCATGTGTGTACGTGATATAAACCAATTTTATATAAAATTTTGGAATTTATAAAAAAAAAAAATTATTATTATGACAAACAACCCTTCTTTTCAATTGAATTAATTGCTTGATAATAACACTTCAATCATCACTAATTGGTTTGAAAAATAAAATAAAAACTGTAACTTTTGGATGGTTCTAATTCAATGATCAAAGTTCTATCATAAATAGTAAGATGGTATATAGATTTTTCCTCCTTATTAATATTGCATATCATCAATCTCAGTGTATAAATAAAGATTCACACATCATAAATAACTTTATATACCATGAACATTGCTCTTCTTGCTTTCTACATTCTTTGACAACAATAAATAATTGGGTTTACAAATCTCTCAAAATTATCTTTAATGCCCACTTTAGTGAACATTAAACTTTACACCTATTCTTACCGGCCTCACATTTTCTTACCCTTATCTTGATTAAAAGTTTTAATAACTTACATACATTAACTACCATCATTATTCTATTCACACTTCATACTTTACATTCCTTTCACTCATTTCGAAGATATACTAGTTATTTAAATAATAAATATACAGAGAGAAATTAATTAAGATCATTATTCTGGCCACACCTATTACTTTACATTCCCTTTACTGATTTCTCTATTCATGCTTAAGACTTTATATCCTTTTATTTATAAGATATACTAGTTATTTAAATTATAAATATAAATAGAAAATAACTTATACAAGACTTAGGATAAATGGTTTCATTCCATCCACCCAGATCCCATACATATTAACTTTCTTTAATTCTTATACAAGATTTGTGTTTTTTTATCTTTAAAAATTAATGATATGCATGTGTTTACCAAGTGAGATTCTCATACGAGACAGTGAAGACTCAAAACAGAATGGACTGTGCCCTCTAAAATCCCGGCCTTGTTCAAAGATGGTATTGTTCTGCCCTCTAAATCCCGGCCTTATTCAAAGATGGTATTGTTGAAAATGCTCTCGACAATTTAATAACCCGCTATAATTTAACCGGCGTTGACATGAAAACGCTGGCAAATAGATTACTAAAGTTCCAGCTAATGGCGAACAGAGACTAACAAGATGATGCCACGCCATTAATAGAAATACAACAGGTCCAAAGCTTTCACATCTGTTTACCACATGTAAGTATTATGAATGGCACTGAAAACTTCTTATATTTATCTTAAGGAAACTAGAAGTTAGAGTTTTGACTCATTTGGATTTGTGATCAGTGATAGATTTATTTGGAATTGTGATGAATAATTTGAGTTAAATTTAGAGATGGGA
The DNA here is from genome assembly GCA_027924585.1 of Larix kaempferi. Lineage (NCBI taxonomy): Eukaryota > Viridiplantae > Streptophyta > Pinopsida > Pinales > Pinaceae > Larix > Larix kaempferi. Next base: position 643,138 of record BSBM01000600.1, read on the forward strand.
AAATTTATTTGTAATTGTAATGAATAATTTGAGTTAAATTTAGAGATGGGAAAAATTCATAGTTTTATTAATGATATTTGTAATGAAATTGTGATTATGGTAGAAATTTTGAATAAATCAATTTAAGTGAAGTGATAAAAGATGGCTTGGAAGTGATATATTTTTTGAGGGATTATTAGTTAACACAAGTTGATAATGACATATGTGAAAGTTGTCATGTGGTATTTTTAGAAAGTTTTATATTAAATGTTTTTTAATTTTTAATTTTATTTTGTGTTTTAAAAATAAAGTCACACGTTTATATATTTATGTCTCATTAATAGCTTCTTTAACCAATGAGCAAATTAAATGAATGGAATTTAAAATTTTCAAAAAAATTAATTTAATAATTTTGTTTTTTAAAATATTCTTTTATAACTAAAATTGAATTAATATGAAGTCAAAACACTTTAACTTGAGATTAAAAATATACTAATATAGGGATAGTTATTTCTTTACATGAAATGAAGAAAAACATAAAAACAAAATCACTTATATTTATGGCTTTTAAGTTCTAATATAGATATAGTTTTCTAGCATTCAAAACTTTGATGTCTAAAATGGGTGTCTTAAGAAAAATTTCCCAAAAAAAATAATCACATGAATCAGTGAGATTTAAGATGATGATGTCAAGACCGATGTGGACACACACACACATATATATAATTTTATTTTTATATATTTCCAATTTGTTTCCTTCTTGACTTACTAAAAATATATAGAATTTATATTTTTAGTAAGTTTATAAGTTTATATTAGTGACTCTTACTAAAAAAGCATGTGATGTTTCATCATGTACTTGAGAAAGGAAAATAAACTATTAAAACTAGTATATATCAATCATAACTTTGATTTACCAATATCAAAAGAGATCAAATCCCTTGAGGTACAAACTTTTTACACACCAGAAGTATTCATTAATTTTTTTAGTTTTAATTAATTGGAATATATATATTTCTTTGGTTTTGAACTTTAGGGGAAGGTTGGTAAAAAAATTATTTACTTAATATTTTACTAGCACAACAACTTAACTTGTGGTGGGTGAACACCATAGGCCACAAGTTAAGTGCCAAAGTTATATCACCTAAGAGTTATCCATTTTATTTTATAATTGTTTATTTTGAATTTGGAATTTCATAAAGTTAATTACATTTCTCCTCATACTAGTTAGGGCCAACATTGTTAAATTAATAGTTTATTATTTTATTAAAGTGCCATGTGTCACCTCCACATTAAGTGTGGAATTACACTTCTCTAGTAGGTGTGAGGAAAGATGGGTTACTAGTATGACCTAAAGACAAGAAGAAACTTTTACATGCGGGTATAATGTTGAGCATCAAGGAAAGATCTATGGGCTATATCTTGGACTCCTCACTCTATGGGATAAGAACATAAAAAAGTCAAGATAGTAGTTTGAGGAAACGCAAAAGCAAAAGCATGAGGCTTATCCAAAGATGGTATTGTTGAAAATGCTCTCAATCAATGCTGAATTTTGGCATTCACCTTTTTCCAAAAATTTATGATGTTCTAATATTTCTATTGTTCATCAATTAGTTTACTTAATAGTAAGTGAATTTTAATTTTTTTTAAAATATAAATTATGGATTTTTAAAAATAAAATATTCAGAATTGCTTGCAAATATCAAAAGTAATAGCATCAAAAATCAAGAAAATATTTAAATATAAATACCAATAAATTGTAAAAAAAATTACAATATAAAAAAAATTAAAATTTTATTATAAATTATCTATTAATAACTAAATAAAATATTCAAATAAAACTAAATAAATTGAAATTAGGTTGCTTGTATTTATAATCAAATCATAATCCTAAAGGTTAAGAACATCGGTTTCCTACTCATGTTGTGTAGAGTAATTGGTAATGAGTAAATGAGATGAGAAGTTGTAAATGGGAAGGTCACAAGTTCAAATCCCATGGGTACTTATTTACAAAAAAAAAAAAAACATGTATTTCCTCCCTCAATATCTCTCTCACCACTATTCTACAACACACTAATGCATGCATTCGGATCAATGAAATCAAAATTATTAAAAAATAAATATTTTGTTTATATAACATTTACACATTTTTAATCATTATTACTAAAAACACACCAAATTTTAAAAATTTAAATGTACGAGGATTTTAATTTTTTTTATAGGGATTCCATCCCTCCCTCGATTCGGTATGATATAGAACTAGTGGAGTAGGGTCTGTGGCGAGAGCTAGAGGAATCTCAACCACTGGCAAATTTTCAGTGCCAGAGCAGCTAGAGCAATGGATTCATGACCCGGGTACGTTGCGAGCTAGAGAGGCACTATATGAAAAGACTGTCTCTCTCTACTAGGTCATGAAGGTGCTCCTCGACCGGGTGTTGTTGGAACGAGAGGAAAAAGAGAACGAGGATGCGTCCTGGTCCAGTTCTGGAAAGAATTATATGCTGACACTAGGCTAATGCAAATGAAGATTGACGCCATTGCTAAAGAAATGGGCATCCCCTACCTCCTGCGGATGGGTGTGGTAGGGACTCAGGACGACGAGATGCAGAAAAGGAGGTGCAAGGAGAACAAAAGCCAGATGCATGACGGGTCAGCGTTCCCTCCTGCAAATTTCCCAGTGTCGTAATAGCTATGTTTTGTGTTTTCGATATGTGATCGAAATCATTCTTTTTAATTTTTGTCTAGTTTTAGTCTATTGAAGGTCATGGATCAGGTTGATAGGATATATAGATCTCAAAGTTTGGTTAGTTGTCATGATTATATATGGGCATGTTGCGACAAATTAGCAGAATGTAAATGCCATGTTTTGAAGGGTCTGTACAACTTTAATGTCGATTATGTTAACTGTTCGGTGATCTGTTAGCCCTCTTTTCTCCTAGGTCTGTTTTATGCTCAAGTGAGGACTAGTTAGTTGGTCGTTTTGGAGGTCTCACGAGGGGATTATGGTTAAAGGACTATGTAAATCTTCTGTTCAATGTTAATATAATGTGTCTACTTACCCAAAAAAGAAAAAGACCAAACATTTCACTTAAAAAAAAAAAAAAAAACTTTTACACTTTTATTAATATCACTACCATGAGTTGTTGAAGACTGCAGTACGTGGAAATCCAGTCTTAAAACCCAAAGCCTCTGATCTTTCTGTCCCTCTCAATTCAATTCTGTAGGACTGCACAATCTCAGCTACCAGCCAGCCAGTCCCACAGACATTTGTAAACAGAAGCCAGACGTTAATAGTTTTGTTGTTGTCCTCAGAACCCCGTTAATAATTTTATTAATGGAACGCCATATCTCTTCCACAAATCTCACCAATGAACATAGTGGAACCCTGAAAGCAAAACCAGAATCAATCGATTCCTGAGAAAGCAAAACCAGAATCAATCGATTCCGTACGGAACGCATATTTTCAAGCGATGAAATAAATGAGGAGTTACAATACAATTGAAAGATAACCATTAAAAAAATGAACCCTAATTTTTCTTTTTTGGGTTGGGGTGGGTTACGTGGGTATTAGGTGGGCGTTAATAGAAGGTTCGACAGGAACGGGGAGTAAGTCAACTGGGAATACGGAATCATCATCCATCTTTAGGCTCCCGAAATAATCGTAATAATTCGGCTCTTCCCGGTCTGACATGCCATGAGCAGACTAATAAATTTCAACTTTATTGCATCTGTACGTCGTCAGAAGGAGACTTCTGCTAAACTTGGCAGCTGAGGTGACGTCCAACAGTGGCCACGTGATTGTCTTTACGCGTATGTCAGAGTTTCCTTAATATCTTTCTCGACGACACGTACAATTGATTGTTCTTTTCTCCCGTTTTTGCCAGATCTAGCAGCAATAGTAATGGCGTACAAATTGGGCAATCAACGCCGGTTAAACCCTTGGACGTCCTCGGCTCCGATGACGATGAAAATGAACTTTTCCTCAAATTCAAAAGGGCCACCGGCTAAATTAACTTAGTATTCTCCGTGCTTCAACGTTTTTACAAAATCGTATGTCTGATATTCCGAGAAGTAAGGGTCGCAATGGTTGCGTCAGCCTGACAATCTGTAATAGACACGGCAATGACGTCAACGTGGCCATGCTCACCATGTCATTTCGTACACTGCAATCATACCTTCCTTTGGCTCACCAGTGATATACGTCTATAAAATATATAGAAACAGCGCGGCCATTAATACTTTTAATTTTTTCTGTCTGCAACTCTGGAGAAACATGATTTGACAGGACGAATCAACGCGAAATAAACGCTGTGCTGTTTTCTAGGTGTGAGGCTGTGAGCCACTCGACAGCGCGTTGTGATTCATAGAGATCTTTAATGACATATCTGATTAAACTTAAATGCATATTCATTTGGAAATTGAATTGCATTCATCAATAATTGTAGTTTACTGTTCAGGATAGTTCTTGTCTTCTCATCTTACAACTGTTCTCCAAATTCATAGCAATACATCAGGAACAGCCGGAGATGAATGTTTCTTATTTTAGGTTATGTTTTAATGCTATGCTATAATTTGATGGGTGAAATATTTTGCTTTGTCTGTTCAATGCTAGAATTTGACAGGTAAAATATTCAGTACTGCTTAAATAATGTGTTTAAATTGAAATTATCCAATGCTATAATTTGATGGGTGACATATTTTGGTTTGTGTATTCAATGCTGTAATTTGACAAGTAAAATATTCATTACTCGATAGATAATGTGTTTAAACTGGTGAAATTTGACTAAACATATGGTTGTATAAAGACCATAGTTTTAAGGTTGCTTTGTTTGAGTGAGTAATCATTCAATAGTTTTCCTACATTAACATTACATGCAATTGTGTATTCTCCAAATCCAAAGAAATCTTATAAGTTTAGGATCTATATAGAGTTAAAAGACTTCAATGAATGTAAGGTTATGTTTCACAATGTTAATGAGGGATTTAGTGATTTGATAATTGCGCTTAGAGGCCCTCTACAGCCAAGTACAAGGGAGATCTTGTAAAGTTTGTCCATGTTTGTCCATATTAATAAAATGTAATAATAAAATGTAAAAAGTAATAATATGAGGGAGATCTAGTAACGTTTGTTCATGTTTGTCCATATTATTGTTGGCCATTAATAAAATGTAATAATAAAAAGTAAAAAGTAATAATATGAGGGAGATCTTGTAATGTTTGTCCATATTATTGTCGCCCATTAATAAAATGTAAAAATAAAAAGTAAAAAGTAATAATATGAGGGAGATCTTGTAACGCTTGTCCATGTTTGTCCATATTATTGTCGGCCATTAATAAAATGTAATAATAAAAAGTAAAAAATAATAATATGAGGGAGATCTTGTAACGTTTGTCCATGTTTGTCCATGCTTGTCCATATTATTGTCCGTCATTAATAAAATGTGAAAATAAAAAGTAAAAAGTAAATCTCCTTGAGTGCAATACCTGAGAAGAGGTTTGATTTGATCCCTCTCGGGGCTTGATAAAGCCTAGGATTTGGATCTATGCTGGTTACATATTCATTGCTTCTCATTGGTATTGGTATTGGCATTGACCCTTTAAACTTCGATTCCTTGTGATAATGCCTCTTCTAGTTATTGCTCTAGTTTAGAGAAAACACCTCAAAAAAGATAAGACTTCCCAAAGAGGACGCTTGAAGGTAATTTTGATGGCTACTCCTTTGTGACATCGTTCATACTTAGGGTACCCTTTCCCCTCTTCAAAATATGCTTCGTATTGATTGTTTCATCTTTGCATTAGTTTAAGTTATAACCTATTAATGACGTGCAAGTTTGGCAATGCTATTTGTTATTGTGATATCTTGTATAGGACCGAACATAAGGTTATGGTGTGAAAGTCCCCCCTTATCCCTATCTATCATTAACGAACTAAATGAGGAAAGCTATTATATCAAGGTTGCACTTCTCCTCTCTTTCATGCTATTAATCATTGCATATTATTAAAGGAAATGAGTTATCATGCCTCAAGCAACCTTATTAAAACACCATTCAAACCTTTTGTCTACACCAATAGCCCACTGTATGGTTGTCCTAATTCTTTCTATTATGTATCAACCCTACAATATTTCTGAAAGGAACATGTTTCATTTCATGTGATCTTTTCTTGTGTTTATAACACAACTAAAGGTTATAAGCCCATTTAGTGAATCTCCATGAGTTGACCTCGCAACATGTCATATCCACATATAGGGCTAGCTTAGAAAATTTTCCCTTTTCAAACCTTCACAAAAATAATATTGTGAAGTTAAAATCCTTGCTTCCACTTTTAGAGGAAAATTTTCTATTTGGGATGTCAATGGGGGCCATTGACCTCACACTTGTTGAGGGGGAATAATATAACTTAGAGGAAGATGAATCGAAAAAAAGTATTTTGCAATCCAAAAACATGAAAGGGTTGATGACAAAGACAATTTGGAGTAGGACAAGGAGATTGTCGTTGATGTCAAGTGAATCATAGATGTGTTTCATGCCCAACATCAGATAGAAACATGCCTAAGGATGCAAAGAGAGAAAATGATAGTTCTAAACAGGGAAGCAACATGACATATCCAACCTTCTTGGTTTCCCACCAAACGAGCACAATAAATTGAATGCCAAATTGCAGATATAAGAGTCAAGGTGGCTAGGAAGAGGAAAGTGAAGAAGAAAGAAAAATTCAAGACAAGTGGAGACAATGAAACTACTAGTGGTAGTCCAAAGAAGGGAAGAAAGAATAAAAAATAAAGCAAACAAAGACATAAAAAAGGGCAAGGAACAACCAAAATAAGAAAAATATTGATATTGGATTGATATTGGATCCTTTGAGGATAACGCAAAGGGAACCTTAATAGTGGAAGATAACATCATACATATTAGAAGTACAAAGGGGCAGGAGATGGAAAATCAAAGGATAAAGCATGACCAATGGTCACAGTTGAGTCATCGACTTTAACAAAACTAGTAGGATTGCATCGGTTTTATAGTTTAAATCGACACTTCTCCATCTGTGACGATAGTTCAACAAACAACATTCAAAAGTGTCACCGTTTGCTCACAAAAAAAGACACTTATGGATAGAGGAGCCTATGATTTGACCCTTATTGATGGCCCTGATAATTTGAAAATGAAATCCCATCATCATTCTAGTCATCTTGAGAGTTGCAAGCCCAAAAAAAGGAAAATTCATGCCCTTCCCACTATGAGGGCACGAGTCATTCACACCTTGCTCTTGAATAGGGCGCAAATGCATCAAAAACTAACCGTTTGCACCTTGCACGCTGACAAGGAGCAAGTCATTCACATGTTTCATATAACTTGGGGGTGAATTCCCCATAATTTCATGAAAAAAATTATAAAAAATTGAAATATGGGATTTAAGGAAGTTTTACAAACCATTTTTCCCGTTTGCAACTCCCCAAACCACTTAGTAACCATTTACAACTATTTCCTCCAAACATAAAAACTAAATTAAATGGCCCAGGGGGGACACCTAGACATCCAAAGTTATGGCAGAGTAATCACTCACACACCCTTGATCCCTATCCATTAACAATCCCTGTTGTTTCCCCTTATATCCCTGAATCTTGAAGTTGCTGCCCTCAGGTAACTTCACCCCTAACATACATCTAGTGGATAGGAGTGGGATCGCCAGAGTGCATGAGTAGAGTGACTGAAATCTTGAGGTTTGATAAGGTGCTGAGCATTGAGAAGGTAAAATTGTACTTATTTCACTGCTATAATTGAGATTTTCCTTTTCCTCCTCCAATCAAGTGTTCTTGTGATTGTGCTTTGACATAAAGAATGTTTTGTCACTTATGTTGACTTTGATTAGATAGTTGATGTACTATTCACTTTCAATTTATTTACATTCTTTGTTAAGTGTCAAATTGGTTTGAGAAAGGTTGGATTTGTTCTTTTGCAGGTTAGTGTTGGGCCTCAAGGAGTGAATCCAGAGAAAGACAAAGGAGCAGCTAGGACAACCGTTGAAAAAGGTACATACCCTTCTTCTCCTTAATCCTTCTCTAGTAGTAGATTTGCTTATTGAAATTTGTACAAGGTCTTATGCATGTGTAAGAGTCTAAATATGTCTATAAACATAGCCAATTAAGTCCATCTCATTTGTTTTAGTAGGTTGGTGATCTTTCTGTAGTCATAGGATTTATTTTGGAACAATAGAACTGGCGACTCCATTGGGGAACACCTAACATTTGTAGGGCCTTGTTGGTTGATTTTTAAATTTGTTTTGGGTGTATCAATCTCTAATAGAATTAACCATGAATATCTCAGTTCCCTTAAACTTCCCAGAAATTTGAAAGTCTTCTAAAACAAATTCTTTTTTTAGTCCACTACATGAGCTATTAGCACCCTGTAGTACTTATGGGCATGCATGGTCGAGGGTATTCACACGAATGGTATACCCCACGCCCTATTGTGGTGTCATGAGTGAATGGTTCACACCCAACCTTCTGGACAGGTTCAAATTACTTGAACTTGGAAAATTTTTATGAGTTCTCTCCTCTTTTTCCATAAAGTCTTGAATTTGTTGGATTGTCCGAGTGATTTAGAAGCTTTCTCAAGGTCTTGTTTTTTTCAATCTTGGTGGTATTTGAGAGTTTTTGTCTTGAGATTGAGTAAAAATTTAGGGAAGTATTGTCTTGTACTTCGTTTTCTTTTCATTTGTTTGAGTGTTTGATAAGTCTTGAGTGTGAATACCTAGAGCATAATCAAGTTGTTTGTGCTCCTGGATTTCCTTGCTTGAAAGCAAAGTTGGCTTCCAAAACCCTGTCACCTAGTAGACCTATTAACTTGTTTGAGTCTAAGAAATTGTCGAACTTGGATTTGGATTGTGGTTGAAGAGGCTGGTGTTAGAAGCTATTTCACCATAGCGATAGGCATATCATCCTTGTTTTTGTTGTTGTTCAAAATTTGCATTTTCATCAAAAGAAAAAATTGTATTTAGTTTGCAAAATAAATTTGGTAGATTGCATTTGTATTGAAAGAGTTGATTCTGTGTGTTGAAAAGTGCCTCACCTTTCATTTTAAAGAGTGTGAATGAATGTATTTATATTGGAATATCTTTAGTTGCACTTAATTTCTTCTTTTTGAAAAAGTCTTTGAAATTGCTATTTTGAAAAGCAGAAGGCATTGGAAAGAATCTATGAGATTTTTTGTTTTAGAAACTCATCTAATAGTTTAGGTTCTAGGACCTTGGAGGTAGGATTTGTGAGTTAACTCCTCCAAGGCCACACAAGATTGAGACTAGGAACAATTAAAGAGAGTTAAATCCATTAGTAGCGTGAAGTACTTGTTGAGAAAGCGCCTCTAACATAGGTGTCAAGTGGTATGTAAAACTAGTCCAAATGGGCAGATTATGTCTTGATGCTTGGATTTGTGGGGTTATGCAGGTTTGGGAGTGGTTTAGGCATGGCAAGTCCTTGGGGTGACACTATTGCTCAATAACTGCTTTGGATCTAGGAATTGTGTCCTACATTCCCTTCCCATTCGCAGAAGCTCTTTCCTACGTCGATCGTTCCACCCGGCTACCATGCGTGAAGTGGTGACCTTAGTTTCCTTTCCTAGGATCCTCATAGGTCATTGAAAGGGAATATATTGTGGCACCAGAGGTAGACGTAGAACCTCTGTTTTGGCTCCTTGGGAGGGTATTTTCCGAAGGAAAGTACTTGCACCCCTGGTGATTGTTGCATGAAGGTTAGAGTAACTATCTCTTTTGAATATTCATTGGTTGGAATTGGGCCCTAATCATCCTAGTATGACCTCTAGAAGACCCTTATTTGTGGATCTTCACTAAATAATTTGGTCCTAAACAACCAAGTGCCTATCATTGGGAGAGTATTTCTGTTTGTTTAAATATTTTCAGGAACTTTTTTAATGCATGTTGTTTTTTTTATTTCTTAGTTTTAAAACTTCTTCCTTTGTGTCTTCAGTAGGCCACTGTGGCCGATCAACCTATGCGTAGGTCCAGAAGGATTCAACAACTTTCTCCTAAATGAAATGAGTTACCTACACCAAGAAGAATAATGGATTACGATGATCTATCCCCTCAAGGGGCAGAGGAAGAGAACCAAGAACTAGAAATAGAACATGAAGAAGAAGAAAACTAATCAAGTTCTACTGAGTATGAGAGTTTGTTCGAAGAAGGACACCTTAGTGACACTGAGGGATAGTTGAACAACTCCCCTAGAGCCACATCTCCTTATCCAGAGGAAAACGTAGGTCCTATTGCTATAGAGGATCTCTTAGACCTTCAAGGGATGTTATACCCACAACAAAGTCATAATTTTGTCCATAACCGAGACTCTGAGTTACACATCCCGAGAATTAATAATCCACTATCTAAGTGGGATAGTATGGGGATATCAAGAGAGGAACCTGTTATTGGGGGAAATCCACCTTCGGTTAGTTCCAATTCGTCAAGAGAAGTAAATTCTAATGGTTCATACATGATAGCATCCAGATGGTTTCCATTGTCCTCATTAATGGCTACCAGAGGGACCATTCCATCGAAAGGACCTCCTTTAAGTGGGGATACATATGTGCCACACGACACTAACCCTTTCTCCTTTGGGATGACCTTTCTAGGTTTCCAACCTATGAATGTTAATATCCCTACCATATCAATGAATACTACTTCCCCTTGCAGTGGTCCATTCGTTCCATCCTATGCTTTCCCACCCTATGGAGGGCATACATCCATGCCCACCCATTCCAATTTGACTATAGTTATTCCTGGCTCTATCCAGTCTCAGATGTGTAAGTTTTATACCTGTGCAAAGAAGCAAAGCATACAAATTCTTTTAAGAAAAATAGAGATTACACCACATCATTCACTCATAATACACAAAGATTTACCCCGGAAACCCTTAACCGAGAAAACCGATAAAACTTAGAGCCACACCTCTCACTTCCTCATTATGATTATTATCCAATCACAATACAATATGTAGGTATTCCACAATATCCAAAAGCCTAACCCGTCAACCCAGATTAGAAATAGACCCCAATCCCTTAACCAGAATTAAATTACACATTTTTTAGGAAAACCCAAAATAACCTAAAAATAGCCCTTTTTTTTTAACTTGTCTTCGACACTAGATGGTTGGGGATCATCAGATATAGTCATACAGACGAAAACCCCACACACTGTGAGGAACCTGCAACAATTAATTGATAAAATGCACAATATATTGGATCACCGAATATTTTTATTGATCGTAGGTCACTTCGAGGGGGCAACCTCCTTTGAGCAAGCTCAATACAAATAACTTCACGGTGCCTTCATTGGCATCAACACATACTTATATACTAAGTCTAGGCGCCAATACTATGGGTCAAAACCATGGGCCAATACAAACTATGGGTCAACAAATACTATGAGCGACTTACAAAGCATATGCACCCAACAACAATAACACAAACTATGGATCAACAAATACTACGTGTTGGCTGCTTTTGGACAGACCCAGGTTTTCAGGAGGCACAGCAACAAACACCCCTTGGCACACTGGCCCTTTCGGCAACGGGCTGCGCAGCAGCCCGAGGTCTCACCCGAAGTGGCTATGGGGGGGCTAAGGAATCAGGTTTCCTTAACCGGGGTGGTGCGGAGTCCACAGTTTTCTCCTACCTTCTTGCAGGTAACTCTTGTACCGAGCGCCTTACTCTTCTACAGGCCTCATAGCGCCACTGCGCTGGAACTTACTCGTCTCAGCCTAGCTGCGCGACAGCCCCGTCCCTGCGCACAAGGCTTTTACTCGCTACGCCGATACTCTGTATCGTCTCTGGCCTTGCGCCTCGATGCAATAACACACTCCTCAAGCGCTGCGGCGATAGCGTTCTCATAAGCTCCTTCGACACTCCACGAGTATAACTTTTAGGGGAGCTTCAAGGACTTACTTTACATACTCATTCACAAAGACAGTGAAACATTCATGTAAACATAGATAGTAAAACATAGACAAGCATTCACGCAAAACATCACCATAACAACAAGAATCATGTGGTTCGCCTCCACGGGGAAATCACATCCACGGGAGTTGTATCTTATATTATCATGAGATGGGAATTACACAGTTCCGCTGTGCACACAGCTGCAGCCTTAGATCTTTCTGGGAAACTCCACGCACACAGCTAGGAGCCCTTCTCTTAGATCTATTCTCTTCTTCTACAGAGATTACAATGACTCGGACATCAACTTAGACTGTCTGTAAACTCAGTGACTAGCTCTACAGCTATCCAATTCTCTAAATCCTTAACCCTTCTAACCCTTTTCCCTTTACAATTACACATATATATAGGTGGCCCTGAGGGTCGCACCTTTACAAAACTGTGGGGCTTTCCCCAATAGTGATCCCCAAAAACCCTAACCACTGACATGGCTAGGTGTACTTTAGACGCCTCTTGCAGTTGAGTCGCAGTTTCCTGCAGGCTCCGTGATTTTCGGCGCAGATCGCGGGTATGGGCGCCGCTTCATCGTTCTTTGGTCCTTGTCCTTCGCCTTCAATGCTTCATCCCATTACTCTTCCTTGGTCTGAGCAACCATAACTCCTATACTTTGCCTTAATGAGGGTAGCTGAGCCCTCTATTCCGTCGCTTCATTTATTGTGGTGGTTGAGCTTTCTACTCGGCCACATTTACTCTTCTTTGGCTTGTGTGCGCGAGCTCCATGATTTCCGGCCCACACTTTGCGGTGAGCTCGTCCATCTGGCGCCGTACCGCGCACTGTTCATTTCCGCCAAAAATGGTGCTTCTCCTCAAAATTAGCACTTTTCCTTCAAACTTAGTGCTTTTTCCCAAAACTTGGCAGCTTTACCATAACTGTGGCCTATGCTCCAACACTACGGGACTTCTTACAAAGCATATGCATCCAACAACAATATACTAACAAAGTAAAGGCATGGGTTCCTAACATCCCCTCTCCCTTAGAAAAAGCCTTGTCCTCAAAGCTTTAGATGTGGAAATTGATGCTGAATCTGGAGGAGTGGTGCCCATGTAGTAGCCTCTGGTTGCATGTCATGCCACTAAATGAATACCTCTATGATAGAGTGAGAGATAAGTGGATTCCCATTGAGTGTCATGGAGGATTGCTTGGAAGGCTGTAGGCAAAGAAAAACCATATCAACTGCTTGAAAAGTGCGCTTAGAACGGTGTTGATCGGCTTTTTGTTTCATTCGAATTCTGGCCATGTGAAGAGTGTCCTGCAAAATGCGAAGAATCTGATTGCGGTTTCAAAGAACCGTGTCAATTGACTGAATTGGTGCACTGCTGAGGGTGTATGGAAGAAGAAATGGTGGTGCCTGACCATAGATTGCTTCATATGGAGTAATTTTCGATGCAGTAGGGTACCACCATTCAGCGAGAGGGAGCCACTTTGCCCACAGAGGTTGTTTTTCAGAGGTGAAGCAACGAAGATAAGTTTCCAAAAATTTATTGGTAATGTTAGCTTGCCTTCCAGATTTAGGGAGCCTTTCAATGAAGTCTAGAGACATATCTGTCTAGATCCGTGGAAGGATGGGTACGTGTCATGTCCCCTCCCATCCTACCAACTAGATGGAGAGGATCGTGAGGTTAAACCGGGCATCCATCCCCATACATTATAAAGAAATATTCAAATTAAAATGAAAATATACATATACATATGAAAGTGCATGACAGACGTGATGCTAAACTGGGTGTCTAGCCCCATGAAACTTTTAACCATAAGCATTCACATAATATAATAGAGACATATGGAAATGTATGATTTTAAGAAAATCACAGCGGAATATTAAGAATTGCACATCCATCATACATTTAAGATGTTCATCAAATAAGTAATTGCAAGTTAATACAGGAGAATACTTATCTTATACGAAAGTAGTCCCATGCAACTGGCTATGCAACTGCAACATTCCACCCAACCGTAGGCCAGTGTGCTCCTCAATCTCTCAGCCCCACTGCCACCCCCGAGCTGGGCATGATCTCTACAAGGAACCAGGGAACAACAGACTCACACATAGCCAAGCATACACCAAGATGAGCCAAGCCAATTTGCAATTGGGTTTATCAGGCTGCTAGGACATGGAAGGGAAGAATTGCTAAGCTAGTGAGCTCAACCACAGAGCTATGGGTACCCCTCCCAGATCTATTCAGCTTGGCACTCACAATGCCTACACACCCAACACAAGGAAGTATTCTCTTCACTGCCACACAGTCCCTCAAGCCATACCTTCCTTTCTAGTGCTCTCAGGGTGTGCATAGAAAAGTAGCCAGCCCTCTGGATCTTCTTGAGAGGTTACTCCCTACACTAGGTTTATCAAGCCAATTCTATCCACTACCACTCCAGTTTCTTGCTCACCTGTTCACTTCAAAACAAGGATACACATAACAGCAAACTACACTTGCTGAGCATGAGAAAAACGTTTCAATAGTGGAATGCATGAGGTGGGGTTTCCTGGGCATCAGAAAAACGTGGGTAGACTCAAAACGAATTGGCAACTAGGCAAATTCGACTAGGAGAGCAACCCATTCCAGAAAAACGCCCCAAGGGAAAAAACGACCTCTCCCTCAGTCCAAAATCGCATCCCTCCTTCCCCAGCTACTGTAAAATACCAAAAACGAGTTCCTGGGCATGGAAAAATGCAGGGTTATGGAGAAAAACGTGAGGATAACTTCCAGTGAGCTCAGTCTGCGTGAGAGGAAGGACGTAATGCATGAGAAATTGCCTTAGGCAGCATTTTGTGGGGGTTTTCTTACCCAACAAGCAAAAACACGATTTTCCAGGTTGATGGCTTGCCCATGCACGAAATTGGCTACCATACTTCTTCATTCCCAAGACAATAACTGCCCCAACCAATCTTTGGAAGAATTAAATGATTGGGTGCATGAGATAAAATGGGTAGTTGGTGGTTTATGGGTTTCCCCATTGACACCTGGATTAATACCATTGGCTCAAGGGTTTGAATAATTCCCCCCCCCTATTCCTTGAAGAGTCATGCCTCATCTCTTTGTTGCATTGCATAGCTAGTTGTGGGTATTTTTCATTAAAATTCGTATTTACATGATGTCTCATTTACATTGTGCCCATCTAGCACAAGAGTCATAAGCATCTAGTTTAATTGCCGATACATAAACGCTAAATCAATGGTGGGGCCTTGGCCTTGAGCTCCTCACCATGATTAAATATCAATATTTACATCATTTATGATTTAATACAAAGGGGGCCAAAATGGGGCCGTGACAGTACGGGTTCGAGCAATCCCGGAAGGAGCTAGAAAGTATCATATGCAGCCACCATCTGTTGAATTTTCCTTTTCATTCCATACCAAAAGAAGGTATGTTGTGCCTTCTCATATGTTTGGAGGAACCCAGAGTGCCTGACCAATGGAGACGCATGCAGTTCAAAGAAGACATAGCCTTATGGAACAAATTGCAACCAATTTGGAGCAAGTAGAGAAATAGCTAAAAGAGAAACTAGGGCATCAAATGTGTGAGAAGGAGCATCTGCCACCAAATTTTCTTAACCCTTCAAGTAAGTGATCTCATTGGCATAACCCAGGAGTTGGCGAATCCATTTCAATTGTGCGGGTGAGGAGACCTATTGTTCCAGGAAATATTTCAGACTTTGGTGAGCAGTCTTGATGCAGAAAGAATTTCCGAATAGGTATGGCTGCCACGTCTGTACTGCATGAAAAATAGCCATCAATTCCTTCGCAGATGTAGAGGCGGCTAAAGTCTTACCGGAAAGGTCTTGTGAAGGCAGCAACCCACTGGTTCAGCAAAGGCACTGACATATCTATCCAAAATTGGTTGGATATCCAAGGGAGTAGTGGAGACCGTTGAGGGTTGCATCTGAATGGAATGGAGCTAAGCGATGACACCATGTGAATTCTTCTTAAGGAGTTTTTCCAAGCGATGTGAATTGATGATGCGGAGAGACCTGTTAGGAACCCATGTCTTTACTTTGTTAGTATATTGTTGTTGGACGCATATGCTTTGTAAGTCATCCTGTAGTATTTGTTGACCCATAGCTATGTTATTGTTGTTTGGAGCATATGCTTTGTAAGTCGTCCATAGTATTGTTGATACATAGTTTGTATTGGCCCATGGTTTTGACCCATAGTATTGGTTCCTAGACTTAGTATATAAGTGTGTGTTGAGGCCTATGAAGGCACCGTGAAGTTATTTGTATTGAGCTTGCTCAAAGGAGGTTGCCCCCTCGAAGTGGCCTACGATCAATAAAAATGATTTTGAGTTCTGTCATTTCGGCTATTTTGCATATTCTTATTAATTAATTGTTGCAGGTTCTCCACATCTTGTATCAGAGCACTTTCTTGGGCACATTGGGTGGAATTTCTGCTTTTTTTTTTTGCATCTGTTGCAAGTTCGGATCTAGGAATAATCTCTATCCACTTAATTGTGGGAAGTACTTGGGCATAAGCCCTAAAACTCATTGTGAGGAATACCACAGGAACCCCAAAGTAGCTGGCCCATTGAGAGGACCTGCCAGCGAAAAGGGCAATGACCCCTACCTAATTGACTAGTTCTCACTCGTGAGGTAAACCAAGAGCTATCGTTTGTGGCAAAGCGGTTATTAGTTTTACCTGAGCCGTGGAGTGAGGGGTACTGCCCCAATACACAAGTCATTATACAACATTGGTGGCCGAGTGAAACCCCTTAACTGTTAGGAAGCTGCACATACCTAGGGTCCATATCTATTTTCAGCTGAATTATTGTCGATCACTACTGCACCGTTTCAGATCCAACCATTCAGATCCAGCCATTCAGATCCATTCTGAAAGTCGTTCCAGATCCAGCCGTTTCAGATCTATTTCAGATCCAGCTGTTTTCGATCTATTCGGAACCATTTCAGATCCCTCAGTTTCTTATCACTTCCGCATCGTTGCGGATCTATCTGTTTCAGATCCCTTCCGCGCCGTAGCCACTGCATTCTGGAAAAAAAAAAATCAGTTTTTTCTCCATATCTCTCTTGTTTTCACTCTGTTTCCCTTGAAACTTACCGGGAACCCTTGTAATCCCATTTTGCATATTTCATTCCTGAGGACCCTATCCCAAATTCCACGTCCCAAAGCCAGAAATCCCACATTTGTCTATTTTAGGGTTTGTCATAACTGCCTCAGATTTCACCCAATCACCTTCAAATTTTACCACAGAGTTCCTTTCCTAATTCTGCTTCTTTGTCCCTCTTTGCGAAATTTTCCCATTCTTTCACCCCGCTTTTGAAATCCTCCTTTTTTGCTTCCCTGTCCATTCGACATTGTCCAAAACCTAGTCAAACCCCAATTACCCTTCATATTTTTTCCCAAATCCATATTTTCCTTTACTGAAATAGTTTCTGTTTTTGTTTTTCTACCCAGTAAAAAAAAAAAAACCTGGTTATGGTTGTCACCCACGTAGGAGCAAAAACCATGGAAGAAGCACTTGCAGCCATCCAAGCCAAACTCCAGGATCTTGATGAAAAATTTCTCGGCCTCCATCTTGAGCATTCAACCATGAACAACAAACGACAGTCCGAGTCTTCATCAGACAATGGGTTCTCTTCTTCTAGCAATTTCCGTGGTCCGGAGCTTGATTTTTCTCGCTTCAATGGTACTAATCCAACTGGATGAATCTATCGTGCAGAACAATATTTCAGTCTGCATAATGCTTTTGATGTCAACAAAGTTCCACTTGCATCTTTTCATTTGGAACAGGAAGCTCTTCAATGGTACCATTGGTACATCAAAGCTCATGAAGAGCCAAAATGGATAGATTTTTGCTAGCTCCTTTTGCAACGATTTGGTCCCAGTGCTTTTGATGACTTCACCGGAGCCCTCACTAAACTTTGCCAAATTGGCACTGTGAGAGAGTACCAAACCGAATTTGAGAAACTAGCCAACCACACTGAAGGATTTCCTGATGACTTCTACGGGAGTTGTTTTTATCAGTGGTCTAAAGGATGCAATCCGCTTTGAGGTCAAAATGTTCTGTCTTAACACCATGATGGAAGCCCTAGGGTTGGATAAGTTGGCAGAAGACAAGATTGCAGCCCAACAACGCTCCAAACCCACTTTTGATCCCTTCCGAAATATGGGTTCTCAATGACCTCTCATCCCACCAGCTCCTCGACCAACTCCTATCAAGCATTTGTTTGAAACTGAGATGCAAGCACACAAAGAAAAATGGCTTTGTTATAATTGTGATGAGAAATTCACTCGGGGACATAGATGTGTTTAGCAAAAGCTCTATCTCTTGGATATGGATTTTCTGCCTACCTCTAAAATTGGTGAAGAAGCTCCAGATATAATGGATGCTCAAGTCGACATTTTAGAGCCTCCTATTGACCCTCCATCTCAGGATGACCAACAAGAGATATCTCTCCATGATTTAGCTGGAATCACCACCCCCCAAACCATGCGGGTCAGGGTTACTTCAAGAAGCTTCCTCTTACAATACTCATTGATTCTGGTAGCACTCATAATTTCATTGACCCTCGGATTGCTAGATAGGCTGATTGTTTTATCCATCCTTGCTCCAACTTTGAAGTCATGGTTGCTAATGGGGGCACCTTACCTTGCAAAGGTAAGTGTCGTAATGTGCGTATCTCTATGGGAGATTATAACCTGCGCTCTGACATGTTTTCCTTGACTTTAGGCAGATGTGATGTGGTTTTGGGTGCTCAATAGCTATGCACACTTGGCCCCATCTTATGGGATTTTGCCGAACTTTGGATGCAGTTTTCCCCCAATGGAAAAAAACACACATTGACAGGCTTACAACCATGGTTTCTCAGCATCATCAACTCACATTGCACGGAAAAAATCCTTAAGAAGAATTCACATGGTGTCATCGCTCAGATCCATTCCATTCAGATGCAACCATCAGTGGTCTCCACTACTCCTTTGGATCTACAACAAATTCTGGATCACTATACTGGTGTCTTTGTTGAACCAGTGGGATTGCCACCTTCAAGGCCATAGGACCATCATATTCATCTCCTTCCTGGAAGTGTTCCTCCCAACATCAGGCCTTATCGCTACCCATTTCACCAAAAAACTGAGATTGAAATGCTCGTTCGGGACTTACTAAAGCAAGGTATTATTCGCCCAAGCACTAGTTCCTTTTCTTCACCAGTTCTTCTTGTCTGCAAAAAGATGGGTCATGGCGCCTTTGCATTGACTTCCGAGCACTTAATCACCTTACTATCAAGGATAAGTTTCCAATTCCTGTTGTTAATGAGCTTCATGGTGCTCAATTTTTCTCCAAGTTGGATCTTCGTTCTAGGTATCATCAAATTCGGGTTCATGAGGATTATATCCCTAAAACATATTTCCGCATGCATGATGGCCACTATAAATTTATGGTCATGCCCTTTGGCCTCACTAATGCTCCTTCCACATTCCAGGCCTTGATGAATAAAATATTTCGGCCCTACTTGCGGAAATTCATTCTGGTATTCTTTGATGATATCCTCATCTACAGTAAAACTTGGGTTGAACATCTCCAGCATCTAGATCGTGTAATGAAACTTTTCTCTGACCATCATCTCCATGCCAAACAGTCTAAATGTGTTTTTGGACAGTAGGAAGTTGAGTATCTCGGGCACATTATCTCAGTAGAAGGGGTTTGCGTGGATCCTGCCAAATTCGCTGTCATGAACAATTGGCCGCGTCCTCAGACACTCAAGAGCCTTCGTGGTTTTTTGGGGTTGACTGGCTACTACCTCAAGTTTGTCAAGGATTATGGGAATATTTTAGCTCCATTAACTGCTCTATTGAAAAAGGATGCTTTTACCTGGACACATGCTACTGAGTGTGCATTTGACAAACTGAAACAAGCTATGTGTACTACACTTGTTCTAGTTATGCCTGATTTTTCCAAGCCCTTCACTATTGAGAGTGATGCTTGTGGCAATGGACTTGGTGCTGTTATCCTTCAAGATGAACACCCCATTGCGTTCACCAGCAAAGCCCTTTCAGGTAAGAATTTAGCTGTCTCTACATATGAGAAGGAAATGATGGCTATTTTGCATGCAGTACAAAAATGGCGCCAATACCTATTAGGGAATCATTTCTGCATCAAGACTGATCACCAGAGTCTGAAATATTTCCTGGAACAACGTGTATCCTCCCCAACACAACAGAAATGGGTTAGTAAACTCATGGGTTATGACTATGAGATCACTTACAAGAAGGGTAAGGATAATATTGTGGCGGATGCTCTTTCTCGCACATTTGATGACCAAGGTTATCTCTTAGCTATTTCTATGCCTGTTCCAAATTGGTTGCAATCTGTTCAACAGGGCTATGTCAATGACCCTTCATTATCTCAAATCATCCAATGCTTGGCCAACAACCCTTCTGCTGTACCACATTACTCTTGGGATGGTGCTTCCCTGAGATACAAGGGTTGTCTGGTGTTTTCCCAAAGCATAGATATTCAACAAGCTATCTTCTATGAACTCCATGCTTCTCCATCGGCAAGGTACTCTGGGTTACTCAAAACATATGAGTGGGCATGACGTAACTTCTTTTGGCAGGGCATGAAAAGGACAATTCAACAGATGATGGCTAAATGTGATACGTGCCAATGCAATAAGGGTGAAACGACACTCCTTTCGGGATTGCTCGAACTCCTGTCCATACCTACATGGATTTGGACAGATATTTCTATGGATTTCATTGAAAGGCTCCCTAATTCTGGAGGGAAGACAGTGATTTTGGTTGTGGTTGATTGCCTCTCCAAATATAGTCATTTTTGTGCTCTCAGCCATCCCTATATAGCCTCTTCAGTGGCTCAAATTTTCCTGGACTAGATCTTTTGTCTTCATGGCATCCCTTCTTCCATTATCTCGGATTGTGATGCGACTTTAACCAGTCATTTTTGGACAAAACTCTTTCACCACACTGGCACCAAACTGAAGATGAGTTTAGGGTATTATCCACAAACAGATGGTCAGATTGAAATTATCAATAAATGCTTGGAAACTTATCTTCGTTGCTTCACCTCTGAACAACAACATCAGTGGGAAAAGTGGCTCCCTCTGCTGAATGGTGGTACAATACCTCTTACCACACTGCCTCTAAAATGACCCCATATGAAGCAGTCTATGGTCAGGCACCGCTAGTTCTTCTTCCGTACACCCCCAGCAGTTCACTAGTTTAGGCAGTTGACACAGTCCTTCACAACCGCGATCAGATTCTTCGCATTTTGCAGGACAATCTTCACATGGCAAAAAATCACATGAAGCAACAAGCCGATCATTACCATTCTGAGCGCACTTTTCAAGCAGGTGATATGGTTTTTCTTTGTCTCCATCCGTACAAGCAATCCTCCCTGAAACTCAAAGGGCATCATAAGCTCGCTCCAAAGTTCTATGGGCCATATCGGATTCTTCAGAAGATTCGTTCTGTTGCTTACAAATTGGAACTTCCTCCTTCTTCTCGCATTCATCCAATATTTCATGTCTCTTGTCTGAAGAAAGTCCTTGGCAACAACATCAGAATACAAACTATTTTACTCGAACTGGATAATGAAGGATCCATACTTTTAGAGCCGGAGTCCGTCCTCAATAAGCACACTCGTCAACTTCGCTCTCGCTCTATCACAGAGGTCTTAATTCAGTGGCACGGCATGCAACCAGAGGATGCTACATGGGAACCACTCCTGCAAATTCAACAACAATTTCCACATCTAAAGCTTTGAGGACAAAGCCTTTTCTAAGGGGGAGGGGATGTTAGGAACCCATGTCTTTACTTTGTTAGTATATTGTTGTTGGACGCATATGCTTTGTAAGTTGTCCCGTAGTATTTGTTAATCCATAGTTATGTTATTGTTGTTTGGCACATATGCTTTGTAAGTCACCCATAGTATTGTTGATCCATAGTTTGTATTGGCCCATGGTTTTGACCCATAGTATTGGTGCCTAGACTTAGTATATAAGTGTGTGTTGAGGCCTATGAAGGCACCATGAAGTTATTTGTATTGAGCTTTCTCAAAGGAGGTTTCCCCATTGAAGTGGCCTACAATCAATAAAAGTGATTTTGAGTTCTGTCATTTCTACTATTTTGCATATTCTTATTAATTAATTGTTGTAGGTTCTCCACAAGATCCGGGTTGTAAACCTATAAATTTGTGTTTTTTTCCATTGACTGAAAAATGCATCCAAAGTTCAGTAAAATCCCATAAGATGGGTCCAAGTGTGCGTAACCATTGAACACCCAAAACCACATCACATCCGCCTAAGGCCAAGGAAAACATGTCAGAGCGCAAGTTATAATCTTCAAGAGAGATTTGCACATTGTGACACTTCCCCTCGCAAGGCAAGGTGCCCCCATTGGCAACCATGACTTCAAAGTTGGAGCAAGGATGGACAAAACAATTAGTCTGTTTGGTGATCCGAGGGTCAATGAAGTTATGGGTGTTACCATAATCAATGAGTATTGTAAGAGGAAGCTTCTTGAAGCAGCCCCTGACCCGCATTGTTTGGGGGGTGGTGATTCTGGCTAAAGCATGGAGAGATATCTCTGGGTGGTCTTCTTGAGACAAGGGGTCAATAGGCGGCTCCTGAATGTCGACCTGATCATCCATTGTATCTGGAGCTACTTCACCAATTTTAGAGGCAGGTGAAGAATCTACATCCAAGAGATAGAGCTTTTGTTGAACACATCTAGGTTCCTGAGTGAATTTATCATCACAATTATAACAAAGCCCTTTTTCTTTGTGTTCCTGCATCTTTGTTTCAGACAAATGCTTGATAGGAGTTGGTCAAGGAGCTGGCGGGATGGGAGGTCGTTGAGAACCCATATTTCAGAAGGGAACACAAGTGGGTTTGGAGCGCTGTTGGGTTGCAATCTTGTCTTTTGCCAACTTAGCCAACCCTAGGGATTCCATCATTGTGTTGGGATATAACTTTTTAATCTCTGAGCGGATTTCATTCTTAAGACCACTGATAAAACAACTCCTGTAGAATTCATCAGACAATCCTTCTGTGTGATTGGCTAGTTTCTCAAATTTTGTCTAATACTCTCTCATAGTGCCAATTTGGTGAAGTTTAGTGAGGGCTCCTGTTAAGTCATCAAAATCACTAGGACCAAATCGTTGCAAAAGGAGTTGGCAAAAATCTAACAATTTTGGCTCTTCATGAGCCTTGATGTACCAACGGTACCATTGAAGAGCTTCCTGTTCCAAATGAAAGGATGCAAGTGGAACTTTGTTGACATCAAAAGTATTATGCAGACTGAAATACTGTTCTGCACAATAGATCTAGCCAGTCGGATCGGTACCATTGAAGAGAGAAAAATCAAGCTTCGGACCATGGAAATTGTTGGAAGAAGAGAACCCATTGTCTGATGAAGACTTGGACTGTCGTTTGTTGTTCATGGCTGAATGCTCAAGATGGAGGCAGAGAATTTTTTCATCCAGATCCTAGAGTTTGGCTTGGATGGCTGCAAGTGCTTCCTCCATGTTTTTTGCTCCTACGCGGGTGACAACCATAACCAGGAGTTTTTTTTTTTTTGAATGGGTAGAAAAACACAAACAAAAGCTTATTTAGTAAGGGGAAATTTGGATTTGGGAAAAAATTGGATGGGTAATTGGGGTTTGACTAGGTTTTGGACACTTTTGAAGGGACAGGGAAGCAAAAAATGAGGATTTCAGAAGCGAGGTGAAAGAATGGGAAAATTTGTCAAAGAGGGATAAAGAAGTAGAAATAAGGAATGCACATGGTGGCAAAATTTGAAGGCGATTGGGTAAAAAATTAAGAAGTTATGGCAAACCCTAAAAATAGACAAATATGGGATTTCTGGCTTTGGGAAGTGGAATTTGGGATAGGGTCCTCAGGAATGAAAGATGTAGAATGGGATTATAAGGGTGTCAGGGAAGTTTCAAGGGAAACAGAGTGAAAACAAGGGAGATATGGCCAAAAAACAAAATAATGTTTTTATTTATTTATTATTTTTAATTTTTTTTTTTTCATAATGGATCTGCTATGGTGCAGAAGGGATCAGAAATAGATGGATCTGAAATGGCGCGGAAGGGATCGACAACAGATGGATATGAAATGACGCGAAAGGGATCGGAAACAGATAGATTTGAAACGACGCGGAAGGGATCAGGAACAAATAGATCTGAAATGGCGTGGAAGTGATCGGCAACAGTTCTGCACAGAGGAAATCAGTGATTTATCATCTGAAAATATATATGGACCCCGTATGCTCGGATTCCTAACGGTTCAGGGGATTCACTCGGCCACCAATGCTGTCTAACGACTTGCGTATTGGTGCAGTACCCCTCACTTCATGACTCAGGTAAAACTGATAACCGCTTGGACACAAACGACAGCTCTTGGTTTATCTCACAGGTGGGAACTAGTCAATCAGGTAGGGGTTGTTGCCCTTTTTGCTGGCAGGTCCTCTCAATGGACCAGCTACTTTGGGGTTCCTGTGGTACTCCTCATAATGCATTTTAGGGCTTATGCCCAAGTATTTTCCACAGTTAAGCGGATAGGGATTATTCCCAGATCCGAACTTGCAACAGATACGAAAAAAAATTTGGCAGAAATTTCACCCAACGAGCCCAAGAAAGTGCTCTGATATTATATGTGAGGAACCTGCAACAATGAATTGATAAAATGCACAATATATTGGATCACCAAATATTTTTATTGATCACAGGCCACTTCGAGGGGGAAACCTCCTTTGAGCAAGCTCAATACAAATAACTTCACGGTGCCTTCATTGGCCTCAACACACACTTATATACTAAGGCTAGGCGCTAATACTATGGGTCAAAACCATGGGCCAAAACCATGGGCCAAGACAAACTATGGGTCAACAAATACTATGAGCGACTTACAAAGCATATGCACCCAACAACAATAACACAAACTATGGATCAACAAATACTATAGGACGTCTTACAAAGCATATGCATCCAACAACAATATACTAACAGAGTAAAGACATGGGTTCCTAACACACACATACAAAGAATATAACACATAACCAATAAGATGAACATACTTTTCAAAGGAATGGGAGGTATGAACACTAGTTCTCCTGTAGGACCAAATGTGCCACAAGGCAATATAATTATTCTAGGAGTAGGGGGCACCAGTGCCAGATTTCTCTGGGGGCATAATATGCACTAAAGAAATATTCCTTCATCTAGGGTAGGAGGGGTGAACATGGTCAATCCTTTAAATGTTAATACCTCACAAGGAAACCAACCATTCATGGGGAGCATACTTGGAGGCAATATGCCACCATTCATACAAACTAAGTTCGGTTAGAATCATAATTTTGGACAGAGTAGTTAACCTTTCATTGTTCCCAAGAATTCCTATATACCACGCCAATATTTTTTCAGTACAAACCAATGGACAACAAATGCTCCCGAGGCTTGGAATTCTAATGCACAGAAAAAGTTACCATTCTTGGATACTTTGAATTTGCTAGATTTGACGAAGTTAACCAATGACCTAGTGTTACACGATCCTAGATGGCCTCCTGTCCCTACCAAAATTAGTTTAGACATCCCTAATATTGAAGAGAATCCTAAAGAATATCTCGTTAACCACGTGATGACATTCCATCTTTACTGTTCTTTGAAATCATTGAACAGTAATAGGGGTAGTAGCGAAGTGGTACATTGAGTTTCCGCAAGATGCCTTCCAAAGCTTCAATGCAATTGCAATGACATTCTTAAGCCCTTTCCAGTTACCATTCCTCTACGAGATTGACACAAAAATCCTGACTTCATTTAGACAGGACAAGTCCATGCACATCTCCAATCACATTCATGAATGGATGAGGAGGCATAGTTTAATAAAGGCACAAATTCTTGATGAGTTATTAACTGATTCGTTCATCAAACCATTGCAACCATTCATTGCAAAGATGTGGCCCTCTCTGGAGTGAAAACAAAAGAGCAATCCATTATTAAGGCTGAACAACTTGACTTAGAGGATTCCCAGTTAAGAATGTTGTATGGGATTCTTCCTATTGCTCCTAAAGTAGATATAAATCCAACTAAACTGACCTCATGCTGATGGTGTGAATGGTTCAGTTGAGAATGAAACAGCTTATCAAGGCGATATCCAACATGCACCTATAGCTAAAAAGAACAATAACAAAAACCCCAAACCCAACCTTCCTCTAGACGTTCTGTCAGTACAAATGACTACTGCTAAGGGAAACCAACAACCCATAGGGAAGAAGAATATGAATAAAAAGTGTAGTGTGTGATTTGGAACACACCCGTAGCAAAAGGAACCTGCTAAGGGGTTGTGCAACCTCAATAGAGTTTCTAAAAGAAAGAAAAATAAATGAAAACAAAGTAAGAACTAAGTAAAAAACAAGCAAATCTAAACTAACAACATGAGCATATCCTTTAGATATGGTACACATGCAACAACATAATGTAAAGAATCAAAGAATATGTATTTCTTTTTGTATTGAATGAGAGAGTGCAAGGGGAAGAATCACCTCAAAAGTGCAATGCAAGGGTATTGAAATTTGGTTTTCATTGATTTCAAAGTTGATGCCAAAGAGGGCTTGGTGTCTATGTGCCAGTTTGAAGAAGTACATAAAACTATGTGCGCAAGTCATTAATCCCACCTAGTCATGGTACTCTAGTGTGCAAGTCCCACTAAGACGACAAACTAGTGTGTGCAAGACTCACAAAGGCATGGTATCCCATTTGTGCAGATTAAGACAAGTAGCAAATGATTGGGTAAGATTGTATGAAAAGAAAGGAAGAAGGGGTGTTACCATTTAGAGAATCCCCAACTTGTGGACACATTGTTTGAACAAGTTGAGTATAAATAAGAAGTGAAGTTGATGAGTGAAATGTAAGCTTGGAAGAACGCATGGAGTAATATTCTAGATTGACAAGCTTCGGTTAAATGAAATGATCAAGGGAATTAGAGGAAATATGATTTGATGAAGTGCACAGATAACAAGAAATGCAGAGACACAAGGAGCAAGCACGCAGATCTGAGCATTGGTGAAAGGCACAAGAAGCATGTGGATGCATATGTGCACACAATATATATTGTAAAGTGGAATTGTTGCATAATACAGTATAAGAGAAACAACGATAAGGGTTGAACCAATTGAAGGGCACGCAGTCAGTGAAGAAAAGTGAAAATATTTGTGCATGCAGACCTGAAGTCATTTTACAGTAACATCTACATCTCGGGGCGGTTGGATGGGGCAAGAAAGGAGATCGGTGTCTCCACTCAGGTTGGTTCCTTAACACTGGAAGTTGGTGCTTACGAATAGGATTGGTGTACTCACAGGTCAGAGCCCGGTTTAGCAAGTTGTTGCTTGTGTAGAGGATTGGTGTCCTCACAGGTTGAAGCCTGTAGTCTGCAAGTTGGTGCTTTCTAGTGGGATTGGTGTCCCATCAGTGGGGTGTCTGAGTGAGTCGTTGCTCACATCAATGGAGATCGATGTC
Organism: Larix kaempferi; assembly: GCA_027924585.1. Taxonomy (NCBI): domain Eukaryota; kingdom Viridiplantae; phylum Streptophyta; class Pinopsida; order Pinales; family Pinaceae; genus Larix; species Larix kaempferi. The sequence goes on from BSBM01000600.1 coordinate 670,605, forward strand.
TCCCATATTTCTCTGTAAATTCATATTTTATACACACATATATATATATATATATATATATATGTATATTAATTTTATTCAAGTATCCGTGCACATTTTGTTTTTATTGATGTGGTGTTAAATACCAATTGGTGCATGTTTTTAAAAGTGAATAATTTGTAAATTTGCACATGATACTGATTCACCCCCCCTCTCAGTGTCATTAATAATTACAACAAAGGGGCCCCTGCAGCTGTTTGAGGTAGGGTTCATTCAGTCTCCTTGCGATCTCACAATACTTCGGCCACACGTCACAATGGGGGTCTCCAATAGGTGAGACATAAGCAAGAAAAAGGTTGGATCCAATCTCAACAGGAAATTTGGCAGAATGACGGCTTGAGTAAAACAATGGAGAATTGTATTGAGTGAGGGACCTTAAAGTTTCTTTTATAGGAACGACACATGATTTAGGATAAGGATCTAGGTTGGATTTTTTCCCCCCAAATCCATAACCTAATTTGGGCCATGCCAAGATTTGTGTTGAAACTTTCCTCTTTTTTGTGAGGAAGAAAAATAGAAACAACAGAAAATCATGCCGAGTGAAAGGTCACTCTTATCTAGAATATTTGTTGGGCCTAGCCCAAGTAAGGCATTTTTGTAGAAGACAGTTTTGGAGTTGCTAAGTTACAACGCAGCTTAGATGAAGGCAGTTTTGGTAAGATAATTTTGAGGAGCTATGAGGTTGAGCGCAACACAATATCGACAAGGTAGGAACTGCACAGCTGAGCTTTGGTTCCGCGAAGTGCCAATAGGGCACCTATTTTGGGTAAAGAATGTAAGGGAAGGTCGAGCTGCGAAAGTGACCTGTTTTGTCAAAGTACTCCATGATTCCCAGCAGGAGGGTAAGGAGTGGTGCGGAAGGAAATTGACAGGTCACACAAGCAGAGGAAGCATGACGTGAACCGACCGCACAAAGCTGTTAGAGAAGGAATGACGGGGTGAAAGCAACCCATCAACATGCACTCGACAGGAGGGGATGAAAGCGACGCGACCACACGCAGAAGGATGGCCATGATGGAGAAGTCGCTATCAGAGCCTAGCAGTCTTGGTTAGCGAAGTAACCATGATAGTTTTGGGTAACCTTAGGGTTCTTAGCCCACTTGATTGTAAAGACGTGACCTAAATGCACGATCTATAAAAGGGAACATTTTGTAAGGGAAAGGGTTGAATAATATCTAATTGTGAATTGCTAAATCTTGAGTAATACTTGTTTTGCATTACTAAATGATATTGTAAAAGGATCTGCAGCTACATGCGTAGAGACCTACTGAGAGAGAAGAGAGTCTGCAGCTGAGTGCGCAGGTTGGAACTGTTGTACCCTTCCCGAAGATAATATAACAACAGTTCTTGTGGATGTAGATCCCATCCTGGGGGTGAACCAAGTTAAATTCTGTGTTATCTGATTGCTTATGTGCTTGAATCTGTGTATTTTCTTACGTTGAATGGTTAAGATCTGGTTTATGAGCTTATGTGTTCTTGCTTTTATATGTATTCTCCATAAGGATGATGAATGGGAGTAATATGTTAAGTATCAACACCTGTGAATGAATGTTAAATGCATAAGTATTTCTAAGTCTGTTGAATGCATAAGTCAATCGGGTAAACACTTAGTCTGCGAAGTCGGTATAGTGAGATTCCCTGAGCACAGCACCAGAAGTGGGCAGTTACATCGGTGTTTGTTATAGTGTATAAGTTTGCAAGGTTTAGTCTAAGGTGTTGTTGAATTCATAACTTGCACTAGGTAAAATTATATCAAGTTGCGTAAGTGTTAGAAGGAAGCGCAGTCATCAATTGCACTATCTTATCGTTGACGAATCCTCCTGCATCGCGCAGTCCTTGGATGTGCGATAGTCTAAGTGTTAACTGCGAAGAGGTGAACTTCGCATAGTCTGAAGTTCGCAATGTGAGTCCTATAGAATGCTACTCACCAGATCTGTTTAAGCGCTCATCACCTGGTTGTGGAAGCCTGATTTTGCAAACCCCCTATTGCTTCGCCTCAGGTGAGACCTCAGTCTGTTCGCAGGCTGTTGCCAAAAGGGTCGGTGAAAAGGGGTTTTGTTGGTTCCTAGAACTGCGTAGAACCTGGGTCTTTCTAGAAAACCTCAAGAACAGTATAAGCAACCAACAATATTTGTGCAACTTGGGTTGCTTATATAAAAGGAAACTAAGTGACTTGGGTCACTTATTTCGAGCTATTATGTGCAACCTGTATTTAAAGTGCCCCCCTTAGATGTTTGATTTTCATTTTGACTTTTTATTGCTTTTCCAAGGTCAAATGGGTGGAAATGAGGTGGAAAGATGACATATGTGGGAGATGGGGTTGATGACATGGAAGGTGAGCAAATTTGGACTAGTGTGTCATAGTCTAGTATAAAATGATGTAAGAAGTTGTCCTTGCCTTGAAGACTTTGCAGTTGGTGCAAGGTTCGTGGAGGGGGAAGGTTGACAATGGCTTGAACATTCAACGGATCAATAGTGATCCCTTTCTGGGAAACGATGAATCTTAGTAATAATCCAACAAGTATGCAAAAGACACACTTGAGAGGGTTCAAGTAGATATTATATTTGTGACATCAAATTAACACTTGTGGAAGGTCCTCCAGATGCTACGAGCATTTCTTGGACTGTTCCATGAGGTCATCCAAGCATGCGAGGATGATATGAACCAGGTCATGAAAATAATTGCAGTCAAACATTAACGTGGAAGACTTGCTCCAAAGAGACATCATAGAGCAACTCGACAAGCTACGAATGGTATTGCATATCACATTAGGAACAATAGTGGCGCAAACATATACAACTCCGACACCAGTCGGGCATAGGAACTCTAGAAGCAAGCTGAGGGGGATTTCCACTGGAAGCTCAGATTGAACTGCTTGGCCATCATGTCAGTCCATCCAAGGGTAACCTTCGAGACAGAACCTTTACCGTATAATGAGCTGACCTTGCATTTGATGCTATTGTCAGATCTATAGTACTATGTGATTGAGATCTTCGCAGAGCTCGGTGATGGACATGCACAGCTTGGCCATTCCTACATCGGGATGAAGTAGCCACTCTTAGTAACCCATGTCAACCCTTCTCTTTACTTTGTTAGTATATTGTTGTTGGACGCATGTGCTTTGTAAGTCCTCCTGTAGTATTTGTTGTTCCATAGTTTGTATTAGCCCATGGTATTGACCCATAGTATTGGAAGCATATCCTTTTAAAGTCATCCCGTAGTATTATATGTCCCATGGTATTGACCCATAGTATTGGGCATAGACTTAGTATATAAGTGTGTGTTGAGGCCAATGAAGGGACTGTGAGGTTATTTGTATTGAGCTTGCTCAAAGGAGGTTGCCCCCTCAAAGTGGCCTACAATCAATAAAAATATTTTGTGATCTCATATATTGTGCATTTTATCAATTAATTGTTGCAGGTTCCTCACATATGGTATCATAGCACTTTCTTGGGCTCGTTGGGTGGAATTTTTGCCAAAAAACATTTTTCGCATCTGTTGCAAGTTTGGATCTGGGAATAATCCCTATCCGCTTAATTGTGGGAAGTACTTGGGCATAAGCCCTAAAAATCATTTTAAGGAGGACCACAGGAACCCCAAAGTAGTTGGCCCATTGAGAGGACCTCCTAGCGAAAAGGGCAACGACTCCTACCTGATTGACTAGTTCCCAACCATGAGGTAAACCAAGAGTTGTCGTTTGTGGAAAAGCAGTTATCAGTTTTACCTAAGCCGTGGAGTGATGGGTATTGCCCCAATACACAAGTCATCAGACAACATTGGTGGCCGAGTGAAACCCTTGAACTGTTAGGAAACCAAGCATACCTAACGTCCATATCTATTTTCAACTGAATGGTTGCCGATTACTTTCGCGTCGTTGTAGATCCATATGTTGTCGATCCCTTCCGCACTGTTATAGATCCAGCCATTTCAGATCCATCCCGAAATCCGTTTCAAATCCAACCATTTTCGATCCATTCCGAGTTGTTTCCAGCCGTTTCAGATCCATTTTGAAATCCATTTAAGATCCATCCATTTTCGTTCCATTCCGAACCGTTTCAGATACCGTTGTTTCATATCTATTCTGGAAAAAAACATTTGTTTTTTCGCCATATCTCCTTTTTTTTAACTCTGTTTCCCTTGAAACTTCACTAACACCCCTGCAATCCCATTCTGCATATTTCATTCCTGACGACCCTATCCCAAATTCCACTTCCCAAAAACCAGAAATCCCACATTTGACTATTTTTAGGGTTTTCCATAACTTCTTTGATTTTCACCCAATCGCCTTCAAATTTTGCCACTGTGTTCATTCCCTATTTATGCTTCTTTGTCCCTCTTTGAAAAATTTCTCATTCTTTCACCCTGCTTCTAAAATCCTCATTTTATGCTTCCCTGTCTATTCGAAAGTGTCGAAAACCTAGTCAAAGCCCAATTGCCCATCATATCTTTTCCCAGATCTGAATTTGTCTTTACTAAATAAGCTTTTGTTTGTGTTTTTCTACCCATTCCCCCCTCAAAAAAAAGAAAATAAAATAAAAACTCCTGGTTATGGTTGTCACTCGCGCCAAAGCACAAATCATGGAGGAAGCACTTGCATCCCTCAAAACCAAACTCCAAGATTTGGATGAAAAATTTCTCAGCCTCCATGTTCAACATTCAACCATGAACATTGGGTTCTTTTCTTCCAGCAATTTTCGTGGGCTGAAGCTTGATTTTCCTCGCTTCTATGGTAATGATCCAACTGGATAGATATACCGAGCTGAACAATATTTCAGTCTGCATATTACTTTTGATGCCCAAAAAGTTCCACTTGCCTCCTTTCATTTAAAACAGGAAGCCCTTCAATGGTACCGTTGGTACATCAAGGCTCATGATGAGCCAAAATGGATAGATTTTTTCCAACTCCTTTTGCAACGATTTGTTGCTAATGCTTTTGATGACTTCATAGGAACACTCACTAAACTTTTCCAAATTGGCACCGTGAGAGAGTATCATACAGAATTTGAGAAACTATCCAATCACACAGAAGGATTGTCTGATGACTTCTATAGGAGTTGTTTTATCAGTGGTATTAAGGATGAAATCCACTCAGAGGTTAAAAAGTTCTGTCCCAACACAATGATGGAATTCCTAGGGTTGGCTAAGTTGGCAGAGGACAAGATCATAGCCCAACAACGCTCCAAATCCAATTTTGTTCTATTCCGAAATACGGTTTCCCAATGACCTCCCATCACGCCATCTCCTCGCACAACTCCTATCAGCATTTGTCTGAAGCAGAGATGCGGGCACGCAGAGAAAAAGGGATTTGTTATAATTGTGATGAGAAATTAACTCGGGGACATAGATGTGTTGAGAAACAGCTCTATCTCTTAGATGTGGATTCTCTGCCTGCCTCTGAACTTGGTGCAGAAGCTCTAGATACACTAGATGATTAGGTTGACATTCAGAATCTTCCTGTTGACCCTCCGTCTCCGGACAACCCACCAGAGATATTTCTCCATGCTTTAGCCGGAGTCACCACCCCACAAATAATGTGGGTTAGGGGCTACTTCAAGAAGATCCCTCTTACAATACTCATTGATTCTGGTAGCACTAATAATTTCATTGACCGTCGAATCGCTAAACAAGCTGATTGTTTTGTCCATCCTTGCTCCAACTTTCAAGTCATGATTGCCAGTGGGGGAAACTTACCTTGCAAGGGTAAGTGTCACAATGTGTGTATCTCTCTGGAAGATTATAACCAGCGCTCTGACATGTTTTCCTTGTGCTTAGGCAGATGTGATGTAACATCCCGAAAATTTACTAAAATTTAAAATTTTTAAAAGTAGCAATAAATACTGAAATTGCTAGTGCGGAAAATAAGATAAATACTAATCTTCTAACTAATGACAAATTATGATAACTACAATTTATACTTCATAATACAAAATATATCATTAGTTATGCTTGTGTTTACTTGAAATCTACATGCTGTAATTAAGTTTATCTTGTGATATATTTTCTTGAAAAAGTACTGACAGTTGTTCTTGGATGATGACGAAGGGGTCCTACAAGATACCCTGAGGTTTACTTAGCTATGTTTAGCTAAATCATTTGAACCTGTTTCTTTGCGCAGATACGCAGGTAATAGTATTACGACAATTTCAAATGTTACAAGCAATTCTAATTATATTTTCAGTTCGCCGTCAATGCTTATAGTAACTCTAAGCACTTCCCTGTATTAGTTAATAATGGTATGGATCTTTGTCCTATTTCTCGTTTACGTGCTAGTTTACAATTTATAAGTGTTATTAGAATCCTGTCATCGTTTCTCCATTTTTCAAGGAGTGGTGTTATCATGTGTATTTATTACATGAATAATTCAACTTCTATGTTACTTTATATTATAGAAACATGAGCTAAGAGTTGTTTAGCTACATATATTAACTTGAAGTACTGACGATAGTAGATTGTACATTTCTCAATTTATAAATGCATGAAACATCGTACTAAAATAGCATTGCTTATTATAATACTACCATCATATTTATGATGATTATATTGTGAATTTGCTACACTATAGGATTGAACCTTTCTAATTTAATATTTGTGCATTGTGATATAATATGCAACTTTGTGAAAAGATATAGTAATATAAACAAACATTGCGATGAACAAAATGATGCATTCTAAACTATGTACTAAGTATCAAAAACCTTCTGTGAAATGCGACCCTAGTCATTTGAGAATTATACAACATATATATAAACCGTGTATTCGAAAGACCAACACTTTGGAAATGAAATGAACCATATGTGGTAACCCTAAGTCTTGGCACTGATAGGTGATATGACAGGGTATTGAATGTTTTGAAATCAACGTGTTGGCAGACTATCAAACTCGGTCTTGGAATTCAAGTCACTAGCCTATTGTACTTAGTGGAAAACCCCATGGATGTCAACGTGGTTGTGGTTCACGTGATAGTAAACACCAAAATTCACCTTGACGCAGAGCTATGTAATGTTTTTAACCTCGGCTATTGAGCTGGATGTCGTGATGGTTATGATAATTAATAAGGTATTTAATTTTCTTGATGCTTGAACTTCGACATGCATTGATGGCTTCTTCTACATCGTTGATCTCACGTGTCCTTGGCATTTGGAATGAAACCCTATTCCTTTGTTATGGATTGCATCGAAATGGTTTCCTGGGTTTTATTTTTCTCTGATGGTGGTGATGTGGAGAGGCAGACCGCCTGCGGTAAAGTAGGGTTTAGTAGTTGTTTGTTGGGAGGGCTTCTTCCTCGGTTTCGATCCCTAGACCTCTAGGGGAAGAATTATATGTTTCCAGGCTCTGTATTCTTTATAGAGCTGAGCCACGATATAGCTTTTGAAGTAGTTTGTAGGGTTTTTCTGTTAGTTTCTTTGAGTGCAAGGTCAGACCAGAGTTAGATTCTCCTAGCTACAATGGTTGTTCTTCAAGTTCTGAATTCTTATTCTCTGTATTTGGTAGATGGCTCCGTCGTCTTGTCTACTTAAGGTGTTTCTAACTCCAAAAGCTGCGTTATTAAAGGTAATGTTTCCTTCAAAGGATTGATAATGATATTTGAGTTGCTCCGAGTTAAACTCTGCGTTTTCTTAATTTAACCTCTTAATGATTTCTATGGCTAGTTTAGCTTCGTCGAATGGTTACTGGGTTTGAAAGCTTGGCGGGAATTGTTGCTCGACCATTTGGTAAGCCTCAGTGGTTCTTACTCTTTGTAGGTACTCCTGGCACGGTGTGGCCGATGCTATGATGTTTGACAAGAGTTTTGGTGTTTGTACCCTAGCAAGGTTTCAGGCAAGTGTTTGTAATAATTTTTTTTTAAGAGTTAAAGATAAGCGTTGGAATCCTCAGCTCATTTTGAAATTTGGCTTTGCAGCATTTTACTATAACTCTTATTGTAAAAGCAAACTTGTAGATGGTGTAATGAACCCTCAGTCAATTTTTAATGGATAATACAGTGTACTAAACAAAAGTCTTGAGTTAAGAGTTAAGTGTTTCTGCAAAATAAAAGTCCTCTGCTACAATGTTAAGTCTTTTGTTTAAAATGATGATAAGAGACTGTGTTTGCTTTGATCATAACTAAAAATGGTTTCTGTGCGGTTTCTTTGTTTATATAAATCGATGTTTGTTGTAATGAAAAATGTGTGTTTAAAAATGGCTACGTGCCAAAGGTTTCTACCTTACTCTTTGCAATTAAAACCCTACTCTGTAGGTTTCGATGGTAGACTTGTTTTTAGCTAAAAATTGTACTGTTGTTTTGATAAGGGCCGAGATCCATAGGTTAACTGGTTTCTCAAAAAATGAAACCCTGATTTTGCGTTGTTTAAGTTAGGGTTTAGAATGGTGATGATACTTGGTTTCTGGTATTTGAAACACCACTTAAATAAATAATATGGTTTATAATAATAATAAAACCCTTGTATGAGTTTGTAGATAGTTATTGCTAAGTAAAAGTTGAATAATAGTAATCAATTTATTTCTACATAACATGGGGCATTGAAGGTTATCCTTTTAGATAAAGAAAATGTTAGGTTTATTTTGCAGCTGTTTAAAAATCATGAATATCGATGAAGGAACGAAATAAACTTATGATACTTTTACTGTTTTTGAATGAAAAGATAGTATAATGCATTGCATGTGAAATTTGGAAAGAAGTAAATAACCTAAGTGTAAACCCTAGGTTTTTATACAGAAAAGTACTATTCATTTCTGACAGTATGTGAAAGATAACATTAAAATGCCCGTACTAAGAAATGTTATTTTGATCCTAAATCTAGACATATACTCTATATCATAGAACATGATTGATAAGAAAATTTAGTGAAAGTCAACAGCATTAGTCTCTTCATTCATTTGGCAATTAGCGTATCAAATCATCTATCTTAAAATTTTCTTCTCTATACTAGAGTACTATGCAGAAGACAACATGAGGAAAAATACAGAGAAGATATTTAATCAATCATCTCACTTACTTAACCACATTATACAAAATCATGCTTAGGTCAGAAAAATGAAATAATTACTTATGTATGCTATTAACTGTAAATACTAAATCTACAAATGCAGAAAATCATATAACTGAAAATAAATAGGATAGAACAGTAGAACTTGATGAATGTAGGAGAAACAAACAACTCGAGGAGCCTGTTCCACCCAACCTACTCCTACAGACAACCAAATTAATTGCCTTAGGACCCCCGAGCTTATTCACTGCACCACTAGGAATAAGAATCTGTAGAAGCTTTAGGTCATCCACTTGCAGCAACAAAGTAGTTCATCCAGTCATATAGACTTAGCAGTCAAAGAGACATGCACCAGCACCTCTGGTTTCCTTCTCAGAATAAATACAGCAGACTCACAATGCACATTCACTTAGCCTCCCTATTCGAATCTCTAAGTGATCAACTGATACAGTTGAGGAATTGTTTCTGCAGAAAATAATGTGGAGCTCCCTGCTCAATTCGAATTGCCTTATCTAGGTTGCGTAGGCCCTTTTAGTGGTTAACCTGGTCATTAATGAGCTAACAGCTCTGCTCCACCCACCTGGGGAATAATGCCACAATTTTAGGGGTTGTTGTCCCATAACCAATAGCAAGTGGTGGAGTGCAAATGCTGACATATATCCCATGCCTTCTAACAGCTTCCATTCCTCCTAGTGGGTTAGTGAACACTCATTTAATAGTTCCCTTGGGTGTTTGTCTCCTGTTTTAATTTATTAAATAATAATAATATGTTATTACAATCATCCTTGACCAGATTTGGTCATAATTACAAAACTTTGTAATTATAATTTAACATAATGTTTTTGCAAATAAAATAAATAGTCTCAAAATTTGGGTAGGTGACATACACCCCCGCTTAAGCCTCGATATCGTCCTCGGTGTTGTTCATTCATTTTCTGAGTGTTCTTGAAACAGAGTTGGGTATGCTACCCGCATACTACTCTCCAACTCCTAGGTTTCATATTCTGGGATAAGGTGCTTCCATTGCACCTTTACCTGCCCAATGGTGCTATTCCGGAGTAGAGTTTCCCTCCTTTCGAGGATACAATCCAGTTCCACTTGAAAATCGTCGTGTTGTTCCACCTATACATCATTCCAATTTATAACATGAGTAGCGTCATGTACATATTTCTTTAAAACTGAAATATGAAAAACATTATATATTTTTAGATTCGGTGGCAAAGCTAATTGATATGCCACGAATTCTACCCTTGAAATTTTTTTGAAAGGACCACAATACCTGGGTGCCAGTTTGGCACAGCTTCCCAATTTTAATGAACTCTTATTCGGCCTTACCTTAATGAAAACATGCTCTCCAACCTGGAACTCTTTATGAGTCCTTTTAAGGTTTGCTTGAATCTTTTTCCTATCTTGGGCAGCTTTAAGATTTCTTTGTACTTGTTGCATGGTTAGTTCTATTTCCTTCAACAATTCAGGTCCTAATATAACTCTATTAACTGGGTCATTCCAAGAAACTGGTTTATTACATTTCCTACCATAAAGAATTTCAAAAGGGATAAGCCTGGATGATGCATGATAATGGTTGTTATATGCAAATTCTGCTAAATGCAAGTAGTCCTCCCACTTACCAGGCTGGTCCTTAACATATATCCTTAGAATGTCTTCCAATATCTGATTCACTCTTTCTGTTTGTCCATCCGTTTGTGGAAGAAATGCTGTGCTGAAGTTTAAGGTTGTATTCAACCCTTTAAACAAAGATCTCCAAAAGTTTCCAATAAACTTAGAATCACGATCTGAAACTATCATTTTTGGTAATCCATGTAATCTAAAAATCCGTTTCATAAAAATTTCTGCAATATCTAGAGCCTTATAAGTAGTTTTTACTGGTATAAAATGTGCTGCCTTGCTGAGTTTGTCCACCACCACCATGATGGAATCATTTTGTTTCTGATTCTTGGGTAGTCTAGTAATAAAATCTATGCTTATGATCTCCCATTTCCAACTATGTATAGGTAATGGCTATAACAATTTAGCCGAATGCTGATGTTCAACCTTTACTCTTTGATAGTCAAAGCATTTAGGTATATATTCTGCTACTTCATCCTTCATTCTGGGCCAATAATAATCTTTTTGTAACATAGTTATGGTTTTCTGAAAACCTGGATGACCAACATAATGACTTTTGTGCATGTTATCTAAAATCAGAATTTTTATCTTTGGTACATTGGGCACATATAATCTGCTCTTGTACAACAGCAATCCATTTTCTGTTAACTTGAAATCTGCCATAGAATTTTCAGAATTGCTTTCTGCTATTTTTTTATGTAAATTTTTGTACTCTTCATCACTTTTGAGCCGTTCGAAAATCTGAATTTTCAAATCTGTTGTGTATGTACTGATGGCTGAAATAAAATTTAACTTTGCATTACAACTTAAGGCATCAACAACTTTGTTCTCTTTACCCTTTATATGTTGAATTTCAAAATCATATTCACTTAGAAAGGTTAACCATCTAGCCTATCTAGCATTCAAGTCCGTTTGATCTAGTAAATACTTCAGCCCCATGTTATCTATCATCAAAGTAAATTTCCTTCCAATAAGATGGTGACGCCACATTTTTAAGGTGTGTATTACTGCTAATAATTCTAGATCATATTTAGAGTAATTCTTCTCATGTATTTTCAGCTTTCGAGACTCATATGCAACATCATGTTCCTCTTGTGTTAGGACTCCACCGAGTTCGTCATTACATGTGTCGGTGCATACTATAAAATACTTATTGGGATCTGCAATTCTCAGAATAGGTGCCGTAGTTAGTAATTACTTCAACTTCTTAAAACTATTTGCACACTTTTGATTCCATACAAACTTCTTCCCTTTCTTCTGTAAGGAGGTTATGGGGTTTGCAATCTTCGAAAAACCTTTTATGAATTTTCTATAATAGCCTATAATCCCCATAAATGATTGTACGTCCAACACATCCCTAGGAACTGGCCATTCATTAATGGATTTAATATTATTGGGATCAACCGAAATTCATTCCTTAGAGATTATGTGACTTAAATACTTAATTTTATCCTTGTGAAAGTCACACTTACTAAACTTAGCGTATAACTGATGATCTCTCAGAGGTTGTAAAATAATACACAGATGTTCGTCATGTTCTTCCTTACTTTTAGAATATACCAGAATGTCATCTATGAACATAATGATGAACTTATCCAAATATTTGTCCAAAATATTGGTCATTAAGCACATAAAAACTGCCGGGTCATTAGTCAATCCAAATGGCATGACTACGAACTCATAATGTCCATATCGAGTTCTAAAGGCTATTTTAAAAATATCCTCATCCTTCATACAAACTTGATGGTATCCTGACCTTAAATCTTTGAAAATATCGTTGCTCCATGCAGTTGATCAAATAGATCGTCGATGCGGGGCAACGGATATCTATTTTTGATTGTCATCTTATTCAGTTGGCGATAATCTATACAAAGCCTTAAAGTGCCATCCTTCTTCATAACAAAAATAACAGGTGCTCCCCAAGGAGACACGCTGGATCTTATATAGTTTTTATCAATCAGTTCCTTCAACTGTGATTTTAACTCATTTAATTCCAATATATTCATCCTATATGGAGCTTTGGAGTTCGGTACCGCACCTAGTATCAGCTCAATGGTAAAATCTAGATCTCTCTTCGGGGGTAATCCTGGAATCTCTTCTGGAAAAACATCCATAAATTCTTTTAGGACAAGTATGTCTTCTAGTTTCAGTTTGTCCTCTTTTGTAATTAACTCCTCATGTACTACATTCACTGCGAACATCTGACATGCTTTTCTAACTACTCTTTTTACTTGCATAGCTGAAATTTGTCTAAGTGATGTCTTTCTAGGAATGACATTTACTTCTACTGTTTCTCCTTCATGATTTAGAAAGGTAAAACTTTTCTCATAACAATTCAAAATAACATGATGTGATTCTAAGCAGTCCATTCCAATTACGATGTCATAGGATCCTAAAGGTAAAACATTTAACTTGGTTCGTGTCTTTAACTGATTCATAGATAGAACACAACTTTCAGCAAAATCAGACACTTTTCTTTTTGTTCCTGTTGCTAGTCTAACTAACCAGGATTTATTAAATTTTTCTGTTTTCAGATTAAAAGTTTCTACTATATATGGAGATATATAACTCAAGTTAGCACCTGGATCAATCAAAATAGAAACTGGGTGTTTTTGTAGCATACCTTTAATCTCTACCATAGAGACTTGATGCTCCGCTTGCCTATTGTCTAGAGCTGCATTAATTATGGGCATCTCTCTTGCCAAGTCTTCCACCGTAGGTTCAGCTTGTATGGAGTGAATATTATTGGCTTTCTATTTCTTATTGGGACAGTTTGAACCATAATGAGAATCTTGGCACTCAAAACATTTTATAGGTGTCCTCCGGTCATTAGTTCTAGTAACATTGTGTGTATTCCTAGGAGATGTAAAATTCTGCTGATGATTATTTCTGGGATTGTTTTCTTGGAAATTCTGATTTGGAAAGTTTTTCTTTTGAAAACCAAAATTCCCATTGAATCTGAATTTTTTCTTCTTCAGCTCAAAGTTGCTGGGCTTATGGTTTTTCTAGTTAGATATCCCTTCTCTTTTCTGGTTTTGATCATAGCAGAAAGTTTCTTTCCTCATGGCTTCTTCTAAGGTCTTTGGATTGTCATACTCTATCCTGTCCTTGATAATGAAAGGTAGACAACTCAGATACCGCTGAATATTTGGTTTCTCCTCCATGAGGTGTGGCACATACCTTAGCAAATTCAGAAATTTGTTGTTCAGCTCTTTCATGTTCATGGTTCCCAATCTTAGATCATAAAATTCCTTGGATTTTTCTTCGTAATATTGTTCAGATAGGAACTTCTTCTTGAATTACCGTTTAAAAGTGCTCTAATTCGTGCATCCATGTCCTTGATGCCCTTCACTCTTTTGATGTCCTACCACCAAATATCTGCTTTCCCTATCAGGTTGTATATGGCCATCTTTGCTTTTAATGATTCTGAATAATCATATATTTGAAAATATTTCTTCATGCCAGACAGCCATGCTTCAACTGTCTCTCATTTCTCAGTATCACCATTGAAGGTTGGGGGTTTGATCTTCTTGAACTCCACAAAAATATGTTCATACTGTTTATGGCTTTTTCTTCTTGGTTTGTAATCCCCTTCGCTTCTATCACTTGAATAGTTATGTTTCTTTTGACGTATCTAATTTGCAGCTCCTGATAATGTTGAATTGTTATTCTCATAATCAATTCTCACTTTCTTACCCTTGTTCTGATAAGGTAAGTCTTCAGTCTTGGAGGTATTTTCAACCCTTCTATCCTGTTCGTCAGTTGGACATTGGTCGAACAATACTTGGTTCAGTTCTTCTTGTGCCTTCAAAATTATCTCATTATCTTGTTTAACAGATCTTATTTTTGCTTTCAACTCATGAAATGCACATAACAATTCTGATGAATTTTCATTAAATTCACCATGGACCTCTTCTTCATAATGCTGTCACGTGCTATTATTGGTATGACTATTTAGTTGAAATCTATCCTCCATGTGTTCAACTGATCCTTCCATACCTGTAACTTAGAAAACAAATTTCTGTATAACAAAATAATTTAACTTGAATTAGTAAAGATTTTTGCTGTGATAAAAATTTTATGTTGGGTGTTCTTTGGACCTTTTCAGGCCGAGAGTTCGAACATGAGCTTTGATACCACATGTAACATCCCGAAAATTAACTAAAATTTTAAAAGTAGCAATAAATGCTGAAATTGCTAGTGCGGAAAATAAAATAAATACTAATCTTCTAACTAATGACAAATTTTGATAACTACAATTTATACTTCATAACAAAAAATACATCAATAGTTCTGCTTGTGTTTAATTGAAATCTACATGCTGTAATTAAGTTTATCTGATATATTTTCTTGATAAAGTACTGACAGTTGTTCTTGGATGATGACAAAGGGGTCCTACGAGGTACCTTGAGGTTTACTTAGATATGTTTAGCTAAAGCATTTGAACCTGTTTCTTTGTGCAGATATCCAGGTAAGAGTATTATGACAATTTCAAATGTTACAAGCAATTCTAATTATATTTTCAGTTAGCTGTCAATGCTTATAGTAACTCTAAGCACTTCCCCGTATGAGTTAATAATGGTATGGATCTTTGTCCTATTTCTCATTTACGTGCTAGTTTAAAATTTATAAGTGTTATTAGAATCTTGTCATCGTTTCTCCATTTTGCAAGGAGTGGTGTTGTCATGTGTATTTATTGCATGAATAATTCAACTTCTATGTTACTTTATATTATAGAAACATGAACTAAGAGTTGTTTAGCTACATGGATTAACTTGAAGTCCTAACGATAGTAGATTATACATTTCTCAATTTATAAATGCATGAAACATCATACTAAAATAGCATTGCTTATTATAATACTACCATCATATTTATGATGATTATATTGTGAATTTGCTACACTATAGGATTGAACCTTTCTAATTTAATATTTGTGCATTGTGATATAATATGCAACTTTGTGAAAAGATATAGTAATATAAACAAACATTACGATGAACAAAATGATGCATTCTAAACTATGTACTAAGTATCAAAACCCTTCTATGCAATTCGACCCTAGTCATTTGCGAATTATACAACATATATATAAACTGTGTATTTGAAAGACCAACACTTTGGAAATGAAATGAACCATATGTGGTAACCCTAAGTCTTGGCACTGCCAGGTGATATGACAGGGTATTTAATGTTTTGAAATCAACGTGTTGGAAGACTATCGAACTCGGTCTTGGCATTCAAGTCACTAGCCTACTGTACTTAGTGGAAAGCCCCGTGGATGTCAACGTGGCTATGGTTCACGTGATAGTAAACACCAAACTTCACCCTAATGCCGAGCTATGTAATGCTTTTAACCTCGGTCTACTGAGCTGGATGTCGTGATGGTTATGATAATTAATAAGGTATTTAATGTGGTTGATGCTCAAACTTCGACATGCACTGCTGGCTTCTTCTCCATCGTTGATCTCACGTGTTCTTGGTTTTTTGAATGAAACTCTATTCCTTTGTTATGGATTGCAACGAAATGGTTTCTTGGGTTTTATTTTTCTTTGATGGTGATAATGTGGAGAGGCAAACTGCCTACGGTAAAGTAGAGTTTAGTAGTTTTTTGCTGGGAGGGCTTGTTCCTCGGTTTCGATCCCTGGAGCTATAGGGGAAGACTTATATGTTTCCAGGCTCTGTATTCTTTATAAAGTCGAGCCACGATACAACTTTTGAAGTAGTTTGCAGGGTTTTTCTATTAGTTTCTTTGAGTGCAAGGTTGGACCAGAGTTCGATTCTCCTAGCTACAATGGTTGTTCTTCAAGTTCTGAATTCTTATTCTCTTTATTTGGTAGATGGCTCCGTCGTCTTGTCTGCTTAAGGTGTTTCTAACTCCAAAACATGCGTTATTTAAGGTAATTTTCCTTCAAAGGATTGATAATGATATTTGAGTTGCTCCGAGTTAAACTCCGCATTTTCTTCATTTAACCTCTCAATGATTTTTAGGGCAGGTTTAGCTTCGTCGAATGGTTACTAGGTTTGAAAGCTTGGTGGTAACTACTGCTCGACCACCTGGTAAGCCTCGGTGGTTCTTACTCTTCGTAGGTACTACTGGCATAGTGTGGTAGATGCTATGATGTTTGACAAGAGTTTTGGTGTTTGTACCCTGGCAAGGTTTCAGGCGAGTGTTTGTAATATTTTTTTTTTAAGAGTTAAAGATAAGCTTTGGAATCCTCAACTTGTTTTGAAATTCGGCTCTACAGCGTTTCGCTGTAACTCTTATTGTAAAAGCAAACTTGTAGATGGTGTAATGAACCCTCAGTCGATTTTTAATGGATAATACAGTGTATTAAACAAAAGTCTTGAGTTAAGAGTTAATAGTTTTTGCAAAATCACAGTCTTTTGCTACAATGTTAAGTCTTTTTTTTAAAATGATGATAAGAGACCGAGTTTGCATTGATCATAACTAAAAATGGTTTTTGTGTGGTTTCTTTGTTTATATAAATCGATGTTTGTTGTAATGAAAAATGTGTGTTTAAAAATGGCTACGTGCCAAAGGTTTCTACCTTACTCTTTGCAATTAAAACCCTACTCTGTAGGTTTCGATGGTAGACTTGTTTTTAGCTAAAAACTGTATTGTCATTTTGATAAGGGCCGAGAGCCATAGGTTAACTGGTTTCTCGAAAATGAAACCCTGATGTTGCGTTGTTTAAGTTAGAGTTTAGAATGGTGATGATACTTGGTTTCTGGTATTTGAAACACCGCTTAAATAAATAATATGGTTTATAATAATAATAAAACCCTTGTCTAAGTTTGTAGATAGTTATAGTTAAGTAAGAGTTGAATAATAGTGATCAATTTATTTCTACATAATATGGGGCATAGCAAGTTAGCCTTTTAGATAAAGAAAATGTTAGGTTTATTTCGCAGCTGTTTAAAAATCATTAATATCGATGAAGGAACGAAATAAACTTATGATACTTTTACTGTTTTTGAATGAAAAGATAGTATAATGCATTGCATGTGAAATCTGGAGAGAAGTAAATAACCTAAGTGTAAACATTATGTGTTTATACAGAAAAGTACTATTCATTTCTGACAGTATGTAAAAGATGACATTAAAATTCATGTACTAAGAAATGTTATTTCGATCCTAAATCTAGACATATACTCTATATCATAGAACATGATTGATAAGAAAATTTAGTGAAAGTCAACAACATTAGTCTCTTCATTCAGTTGGCAATCAGCCTATCAAATCATCGATCTTAAATTTTCCTTCTCTATACTAGAGTACTATGCAGAAGACAGCATGGGGAAAAATATAGAGAAGATATTTAATCAATCATCTCACTTACTTAACCAACATTATACAAAATCATGCTTAGGTCAGAAAAATGAAAAAATTATTTCTATATGCTATTAACTGTAAATACTAAATCTACAAATGCAGAAAATCATATAACTGAAAATAAACAGGATAGAACAGTAGAACCTGATGAATTTAGGAGAAACAAACAACCCAAGGATCCTGTTCCACCCAACCTACTCCTGAAAACATCCAAATTAATTGCCTTAGGACCCTCGAGATTGTTCACTACACCACTAGGAAGAAGAATCTGTAGAAGCTTTAGGTCATCCACTTGCAGCAACAAAGTAGTTCATCCAGTCATATAGACTTAGCAGTCAAAGAGACCTACACCAACACCTCTGGTTTCCTTCTCAGAATAAATTCAGCAGACTCACAATGCACATTCACTTAGCCTCCCTATTCAAATCTCTCAGTGATCACTTGATACACTTGAGGAATTATTTCTGCAAAAAATAATGTGGAGCTCCCTGGTCAACTCAAATTGACTTATCTAGGCTGCTTGGGCCTTTTTAGTGGTTAACTTGGTCATTAATGAGATAACAGCTCTGCTCCACCCACCTGGGGGATAATACCACAATTTTAGGGGTTGTTGTCCCATAACCAATAGCTAGTGGTGGAGTGCAAATGCTTACATCTGTCCCATGCCTTCTAACAACTTCCATTCCTCCTAGTGGGTCAGTGAACACTCATTTAACAGTTCCCTTGGGTGTTTTTCTCCTATTTTAATTTATTCATAATAATAATATGTTATTACAATCATCCTTGACCAGATTTGGTCATAATTACAAAACTTTGTAATTATAATTTGACATAATGTTTTTGCAAATAAAATAAATAGTCTTGAAATTTGGGTAGGTGACATACACCCTTCCTTAAGCCTCAACATCGTCCTTGATGTTGTTCATTCATTTTCTGAGTGTTCCTGAAACAGAGTTGGGTATGCTACCTGCATACTACTCTCCAACTCCAAGGTTTCCTCTTCTGGGTTAAGGTGCTTCCATTGTACCTTTACTTGCCCAATGGTGCAATTCCGGAGTAGAATTTCCCTCCTTTTGAGGATACAGTCCGGTTCCACCTGAAAATTGTCATCTTGTTCCACGTGTACATCATTCCAATTTATAACATCAGTAGCATCGTGTACATATTTCTTGAAAACTGAAATATGAAAAACATTATGTATTTTTTGATTAGGTGGCAAAGCTAGTTGATATGCCACGAGTCCTACTCTTGACAACATTTCGAAAGGACCACAATACCTGGGTGCCAGTTTGGCACAGCTTCCCAATTTTAATGAACTCTTCTTCGGCCTTACCTTAATGAAAACATGCTCTCCAACTTGGAACTCTTTATGAGTCCTTTTAAGATCTGCTTGACTGTTTTTCCTATCTTGGCCAGCTTTAAGATTTCTTTGTACCTGTTGCACAGTTAGTTCTATTTCCTTCAACAATTCAGGTCCTAATATAACTCTATCAACTAGGTCATTCCAAGAAATTGGTGTATTACATTTCCTACCATAAAAAAATTCAAAAGGGACAAGCCTAGCTAATGCATGATAATGGTTGTTATATGCAAATTCTGCTAAATGCAAGTAGTCCTCCCACTTACCATGCTGGTCCTTAACATACATCCTTAACATGTCTTCCAATATCTGATTCACTCTTTCTGTCTGTCCATCCATTTGTGGAAGAAATCCTGTGTTGAATTTTAAGGTTGTATTCAACCCTTTAAACAAAGATCTCTAGAAGTTTCTAGTAAACTTAGAATCACGATATGAAACTATCATTTTTGGTATTCCATGTAATCGAAAAATCAGTTTCATAATTTTTTTTGCAATATCTAGAGCCTTATAAGTAGTTTTTACTGGTATAAAATGTGTTGCCTTGCTGAGTTTGTCCACCACCACCACCATGATGGAATCATTTTTTTTTTAATTATTGGGTAGTCTAGTAATAAAATCTATGCTTATGATCTCCCATTTCCAACTAGGTATAGGTAATGGCTGTAACAGTCCCACTAGATGCTGATGTTCAACCTTTACTCTTTTACAATCAAAGCATTTAGCTATATATTCTGCTAAATCATCCTTCATTCTGGGCCAATAATAATCTTTCCGTAACATAGTTATGGTTTTCTGATAACCTGGATGACCAGCATAATGACTTTTGTGCATCTCATCTAAAATCAGAATTTTTATTTTTGGTACATTGGGCACATATAATCTGTTATTTTACAACATCAATCCATTTTCTGTTAACTTGAAATCTACCATAGAATTCTCAGAATTGCTTTTTGCTGTTTTTTTATGTAAATTTTTGTACTCTTCATTAGTTTCGAGCCCTTCGAAAATCTGATTTTCCAAATCTATTGTGTATGTACTGATGGCTGAAATAAAATTTAACTTTGCATTACGACTTAAGGCATCAACAACTTTTTTCTCTTTACCCTTTATATGCTGAATTTAAAAATCAGATTCACTTAGAAAGGTTAGTCATCTGACCTGTCTAGCATTCAAGTTCGTTTGATCTAGTAAATACTTCAGCCCCATGTTATCTTTCATCAAAGTAAATTTCCTGCAAAAAGATGGTGACGCCACATTTTTAAGGCATGTATTACAGGGTAATTTTTAGGGTCGAAATTTCGCCAATTGGCTATTTTTTTGGCTTTTTTTCAAAAAATATATTCGCTATTTAGTCATTTTTAGACTCTAATATCGCCTATATTTACATAAAATATGTTTTTTTATCATAATATTTGCCAAAATTTACACGTTTCAGTATTAAATTGTAAGTTTCATATCTAATATTCGCCTACCTATCTATATCTATGTTTTTTCCAATCCAAAATAATTGCCTAGAATACTATACTTAAGTGTGATATTATAATCCTTAAAAAAAACCCTGGTGTATTACTGCTAATAATTCCAGATCATATGTAGAGTAATTCTTCTCATGTATTTTCAGCTTTCGAGACTCATATGCAACATCATGTCCCTCTTGTGTTAGGACTCCATCGAGTCCATCATTACATGCATCGGTGCATACTATAAAATCCTTATTAGGATCTGCAATTCTTAGAATAGGTGTTGTAGTTAGTAATTCCTTCAACTTCTTAAACTTGTCTGCACACTTTTGATTCCATACAAACTTCTTCCCTTTCTTCTATAAGGAGGTTATGGGGTTTGCAATCTTCAAAAAACCTTCTATGAATTTTCTATAATACCTTGTAATCCCCATAAATGATCGTACGTCCGACACATCCCTAGGAACCGGCCATTCATTAATGACTTTAATCTTGTCGGGATCAACCGAAATTCCTTCCTTAGAGATTATGTGACCTAAATACTGAATCTTATCCTTGTGAAAGTCACACTTACTAAACTTAGCGTATAACTAATGATCTCTCAAAGCTTGTAAAATAATACACAAATGTTCGTCATGTTCTTCCTTACTTTTAGAATATACCATAATGTCATCTATGAAAATAATGACAAGCTTATCCAAATATTTGTCCAGAATATTGTTCAGTAAGCACATAAAAACTGTCGGGGCATTAGTCAATCCAAATGTCATGACTACGAACTCATAATGTCCATATCGAATTCTAAAGGCTGTTTTAAAAATATTCTCATCCTTCACACAAACTTGATGGTATCCTGACCTTAAATCAATCTTTGAAAATATCGTTGCTCCATGCAGTTGATCAAATAGATCGTCGATGCAGGGCAACGGATATCTATTTTTGATTGTCATCTTATTCAGTTGGCGATAATCTATACAAAGCCTTAAAGTTCCATCCTTATTCTTAACAAAAATAACAGGTGCTCCCCAAGGAGACACGCTGGATCTTATATAGTTTTTATCAATCAGTTCCTTCAACTGTGATTTTAACTCATTTAATTCCAATATATTCATCCTATATGGAGCTTTGGAGTTCGGTACCGCACCCAGTATCATCTCAATGGTAAAATCTAGATCTCTCTTCGGGGGTAATCCTGGAATCTCTTCTGGAAAAACATCCATAAATTCTTTAAGGACAAGTATGTCTTCTAGTTTCAGTTTGTCCTCTTTTGTAATGAACTCCTCATGTACTACATTCACTACGAACATCTGACATACTTTTCTAACTGCTCTTTTTACTTGCATAGCTAAAATCTGTCTAAGTGATGTCTTTCTAGGAATACCCTTTACTTGTACTGTTTCTCCTTCATCATTTAGAAAGGCAAAACTTTTCTCATAAAAATTCAAAATAACATGATGTGATTCGAACCAGTCCATTCCAATTAAGATGTCATAGGATATTAAAGGTAAAACATTTAACTTGGTTTGTGTCTTTAACTAATTCATAGATAGAACACAACTTTCAACAAAATCAGACACTTTTCTTTTTGTTCCTGTTGCTAGTCTAACTAACCAGGATTTATTAAATTTTTCTACTATATCTAGAGATATATAACTCAAGCTAGCGCCTGGATCAATCAAAATAGAAACTAGGTGGTTTTGTAGCATACCTTAAATCTATACCATAGAGACTTGATGCTCTGCTTTCCTGTTGTCTAGAGTTGCATTAATTCTGGGCATCTCTCTTGCCAAGTCTCCCACAGTAGGTTCAACTTGTATGGAGTGAATATTATTGGCTGTCTGTTTCCTATTGGGACAGTTTGAAGCATAATGAGGACCTTGGCACTCAAAACATTTTATAGGTGTCCTCTGGTCATTAGTTCTGGTAACATTGGGTGTATTCCTAGGAGCTGCAAAATTCTGCTGATGATTATTTCTGGGACTGTTTCCTTGGAAATTCCGATTTGGAAAGTTTTTCTTTTGAAAACTAGAATTCCCATTGAATCTGAAATTTTTCTTCTTTAGCTCAAAGTTGCTGGGCTTATGATTTTTCCAGTTAGATATCCCTTCTCCTTTCTGGTTTTGATCATAGCAGAAAGTTGCTTTCCTCATGGCTTCTTCTATGGTCTTTGGATTTTCATACTCTATTCTGTCCTTGATGTTGAAAGGTAGACAACTCAGATACCGCTGAATCTTTGGTTTCTCCTCCACGAGGTATGGCACATACCTTAGCAAATTCAGAAATTTGCTGTTCATCTCTTTCATGTTCATGGTTCCCAATCTTAGATCATAAAATTACTTGGATTTTTCTTCGTAATAGTGTTCAGATAGGAACTTCTTATTGAAGTACCGTTTAAAAGTGCTCTAATTCACATCCTTGTCCTTGATTCCCTTTAGTCTTTTGATGTCCTACCACAAAATATATTTTTTCCCTATCAGGTTTTATATGGCCATCTTTGCTTTTAATGATTCTGAATAATCATAGATTTGAAGATATTTCTTCATGCTAGACAGCCATGCTTCAGCTGTCTCTCCTTTCTCAGTTTCACCGTTGAAGGTTGGGGGGTTTATCTTCTTGAACTCCCCAGAAATATGTTCATACTGTTTATGAATTTTTCTTCTTGGTTTGTAATCCCCTTTGTTGCTATCACTTGAATAATTACGTTTCTTTTTACGTATCTAATTTGCATCTCCTGATGATGTTGAACTGTTATTATCATCATCAGTTCTCACTTTCTTACCCTTGTTCTGATAAGGTAATTCTTCAGTCTTGGAGTTATTTTCAACCCTTCTATCCTGTTCGTTAGTTGGACACTGGTCGAACATTACTTGGTTCAGTTCTTCTTGTGCCTTCAGAATTATTTCATTATCATGTTTAACAGATCTTATTTCTACTTTCAACTCCTGAAATGCGCGTAACAATTCTTATGAATTGTCATTCAATTCACCATGGACCTCTTCTTCATAATGTTGTCCCGTGCTATTATTGGTATGACTGTTCGGTCGAAATCTGTCCTTCATGTGTTCAGCTGATCCTTCCATACCTGTAACTTGGAAAACAAATTTCTGTATAACAAAATAATTTAACTTGAATTAGTAAAGATTTCTACTGTCATAAATATTTTCTATTGGGTGTTCTTTGGACCTTTTCAGGACGAGACTTCGAACATGAGCTTTGATACCACATGTAACATCCCGAAAATTAACTAAAATTTAAAAATTTTAAAAGTAGCAATAAATACTGAAATTGCTAGTGCAGAAAATAAAATAAATACTAACCTTCTAACTAATGACAAATTCTGATAACTACAATTTATACTTCATAACACAAAATACATCATTAGTTCTGCTTGTCTTTAATTGAAATCTACATGTTGTAATTAAGTTTATCTTGTGATATATTTTCTTGATAAAGTACTGACAGTTGTTCTTGGATGATGACAAAGGGGTCCTACGAGGTACCCCAAGGTTTACTTAGATATGTTTAGCTAAAGTATTTGAACCTGTTTCTTTGCACAGATACGCAGGTAAGAATATTACGACAATTTCAAATGTTACAAGCAATTCTAATTATATTTTCAGTTAGCCATTAATGCTTATAGTAACTCTAAGCACTTCCCTCTATGAGTTAATAATGGTATGGATCTTTGTCCTATTTCTCGTTTATGTGCTAGTTTACAATTTATAAGTGTTATTAGAATCCTGTCATCTTTTCTCCATTTTGCAAGGAGTGGTGTTATCATGTGTATTTATTACATGAATAATTCAATTTCTATGTTACTTTATATTATAGAAACATGAGCTAAGAGTTGTTTAGATACATGGATTAACTTGAAGTCCTAACAATAGTATATTATACATTTCTCAATTTATAAATGCATGAAACATCATACTGAAATAGCATTGCTTATTATAATACTACCATCATATTTATGATGATTATATTGTGAATTTGCTACACTATAGGATTGAACCTTTCTAATTTAATATTTGTGCATTGTGATATAATATGCAACTTTGTGAAAATATATAGTAATATAAACAAACATTACGATGAACAAAATGATGCATTCTAAACTATGTACTAAGTATCAAAACCCTTCTATGAGATGCGACCCTAGTCATTTGAGAATTATACAACATATATATAAACTGTGTATTCGAAAGACCAACACTTTTGAAATGAAATGAACCATATGTGGTAACCCCAAGTCTTGGCACTGACAGGTGATATGACAAGGTATTGAATGTTTTGAAATCAACATGCTGGCAGACTATCAAACTTGGACTTGGAATTCAAGTCACTAGCCTACTGTACTTAGTGGAAAACCCCGTGGATGTCAACGTGGCTGTGGTTCATGTGATAGTAAACACCAAAATTCACCCAGACGTCGAGCTGTGTAATGTTTTTAACCTCGGTCTATTGAGCTGGACGTCTTGATGGTTATGATAATTAATAAGGTATTTAATGTGGTTGATGCTCGAAATTCAATGTGCACTGCTGGATTCTTCTCCATCGTTGATCTCACATGTTCTTGGTTTTTGGAATGAAACCCTATTCCTTTGTTATGGATTGCATCAAAATTGTTTCTTGGTTTTTATTTTTCTCTGATGGTGGTAATGTGGAGAGGCAGACTGCTTGCAGTAAAGTAGGGTTTAGTAGTTGTTTGCTGGGAGGGCTTATTCCTTGGTTTCAATCCCTGGACCTATAGGGGAAGACTTATATGTTTACAGGCTCTGTATTCTTTATAGAGCCAAGCCATGATACAACTTTTGAAGTAGTTTGAAGGTTTTTTCTGTTAGTTTCTTTGAGTGCAAGGTTGGACCAGAGTTCGATTCTCCTAGCTACAATGGTTGTTCTTCAAGTTCTGAATTCTTATTCTCTGTATTTGGTAGATGGATCCATCGTCTTGTATGCTTAAGGTGTTTCTAAATCCAGAAGCTGCGTTATTTAAGGTAATGTATTTGAGTTGCTCCGAGTTAAACTCTGTGTTTTCTTCATTTAACCTCTCAATGATTTTTATGGCAGGTTTAGCTTTGTCGAATGGTTAATGGGTTTGAAAGCTTGGTGGGAACTGCTGCTCGACCACCTGGTAAGCCTCGGTGGTTCTTACTCTTCGTAGGTACTACTAGCACGGTGTGGCCGATGCTATGATGTTTGAAAAGAGTTTTGGTGTTTGTACCCTAGCAAGGTTTTGGGTGAGTGTTTGCAATATTTTTTTTTTAAGAGTTAAAGATAAGCGTTGGAATCCTCAGCTCGTTTTGAAATTCAGCTCTGCAGCATTTCTCTGTAACTCTTATTGTAAAAGCAAACTTGTAGATGGTGTAATGAACCCTCTGTCGATTTTTAATGGATAATACAGTGTATTAAACAAAAGTCTTGAGTTAAGAGTTAATCATTTTTGGAAAATAAAAGTCCTGTGCTACAATGTTAAGCCTTTTGTTTAAAATGATGATAAGAGACCGAGTTTGCATTGATCATAACTAAAAATGGTTTCTGTGCAGTTTCTTTGTTTATATAAATCGATGTTTGTTGTAATGAAAAATGTGTGTTTAAAAATGGCTACGTGCCAAAGGTTTCTTCCTTACTCTTTGCAATTAAAACCCTACTCTGTAGGTTTTGATGGCAGACTTGTTTTTAGCTAAAAACTATACTGTCATTTTGATAAGGGACAAGAGCCGTAGGTTAACTGGTTTCTCGAAAATGAAACCCTGATTTTGTGTTGTTTAAGTTAGAGTTTAGAATGGTAATGATACTTGGTTTCTGGTATTTGAAACACCACTTAAATAAATAATAAGGTTTATAATAATAATAAAACCCTTGTCTGAGTTTGTAGATAGTTATCGTTAAGTAAAAGTTGAATAATAGTAATCAATTTATTTCTACGTAATATGGGGTATGATAGGTTAGCCTTTTAGATAAAGAAAATGTTAGGTTTATTTCGTAGCTTTTTAAAAATCATGAATATCGATGAAGGAACGAAATAAACTTATGATACTTTTACTATTTTGGAATGAAAAGATAGTATAATGCATTGCATGTGAAATATGGAAAGAAGTAAATAACCTAAGTGTAAACCCTAGGTTTTTATACAGAAAAGTACTATTAATTTTTGACAGTATGTGAAAGATAACCTTAAAATGCCTATACTAAGAAATGTTATTTCGATCCTAAATCTAGACATATACTCTATATCATAGAACATGATTGATAAGAAAATTTAGTGAAAGTCAACAACATTAGTCTCTTCATTTATTTGGCAATCAGCCTATCAAATCATCTATCTTAAATTTTTCTTCTCTATACTAGAGTACTATGCAAAAGACAACATGGGGAAAAATACAGAGAAGATATTTAATCAATCATCTCACTTGCTTAACCAACATTATACAAATTCATGCTTAGGTCAGAAAAATGAAATAATTACTTCTATATGCTATTAACTGTAAATACTAAATCTACAAATGCAGAAAATCATATAACTGAAAATAAACAGGATAGAACAGTAGAACCTTATGAATGTAGGAGAAACAAACAACCCAAAGATCCTGTTCCACCCAACCTACTCCTAAAGATAGCCAAATTACTTGCCTTAGGACCCCCGAGCTTGTTCACTGAACCACTAGGAAGAAGAATCTGTAGAAGCTTTAGGTCATCCACTTGCAGTAACAAAGTAGTTCATCCAGTCATATAGACTTAGCAGTCAAAGAGACCTGCAGCAGCACCTCTGGTTTCCTTCTCAAAATAAATTTAGTAGACTCACAATGCACATTCACTTAACCTCCCTATTCGAATCTCTCAGTGATCACCTGATACACTTGAGGAATTATTTCTGCAGAAAATAATGTGGAGCTCCCTGCTAAATTCGAATTGCCTTATCTAGGTTGCCTAGGCCTTTTTAGTGGTTAACTTGGTCATTAAAGAGCTAACAACTATGCTCCACCCACCTGGGGGATAATTCCACAATTGTAGGGGTTGTTGTCCCATAACCAACAGCTAGTGGTGGAGTGCAAATGCTGACATCTATCCCATGCCTTCTAACAGCTTCCATTCCTCCTAGTGGGTCAGTGAACACTCATTTAACAGTTACCTTGGGTGTTTGTCTCCTGTTTTAATTTATTAAATCATAATAATATGTTATTACAATCATCCTTGACCAAATTTGGTCATAATTACAAAACTTTGTAATTATAATTTAACATAATGTTTTTGCAAATAAAATAAATTGTCTCAAAATTTGGGTAGGTGACATGTGATGTGGTTTTGGGCGTTCAATGGTTATGCACACTTGGCCCCATCTTATGGGATTTTGCTGAACTTTAGATGTAGTTTTCAATCAATGGGAAACAACACACATTTACGGGCTTACTGTCACGTCCCCATTTTGACCCTGTGGCATTACAATTGTAAATGATGTAAATATCGTTATTTAATCATGGTGAGGAGCTCAAGGCCAAGGTCCCACCATTGATTTAGCATTTTTATGTATAGGCAATTAAAATTGGTGCATATGGCTCTTGTGCTAGATAGGCACAATGTAAATGGAGACATTATGTAAATATGAAATTTAATGAAATACCCACAACTAGCTATGCAATGCAACAAAGAGATGGGGCATGATTTTATAAGGAATAGGGAGGGAAATTATTCAAACCCTTGAGTCAATGATGCTAACCCATGTGTTAATGAGAAAACCCATAAACCACCAACTACCCATTTTGGGTTATGCACCCAATCATTTAATTCTTCCAAGAGTTGGTTGAGGCAGTTAATGCCTTGGGAATGGAGAGGCATGGCAGTCAATTTTCGTGTATGGGCAAGCCATCAATCTGGAAAATTGTATTTTTTTGCTTTTGGGGCAAGAAAACACCCACGAAATGGTGCCCAAAGCCATTATGAACCCATGGCATTTTCCCTCTCACGCAGTCTGAGCTAGTTGGGCTTTCCCCATCACATTTTTCACCATTTTCCTGCATTTTCCATGCCTAGGAACTCGTTTTCGTATTGCACAATGGCTGGGAGGAAGGGAGCCATGATTTTGGGGTTTATGGAGGCCGTTTTTGTCCCTTGAATGCCCATAAACGTTTTCTGGAAACGCTTTTGCTCTCCCAGGGTTGATTCCCCAATTGCCATTTCGTTTTTGGTTGCCCAACATTTTTCTACAGCTAATGGAAACCCCATTTTGGACATCCCACTGTAAAAATGTTTCCCTTCATGCCCAGCACTTGGGATTTTGTTGTTTTGTTCATTTCTATTTTGGTTTGAACCTGTGAGCAAGAGATTTGGAGTGGCAGTGGACAGAATTGGCTTGATAAACCTAGTGGGGGAAAATAACCTCTCAAGAAGATCAAGAGGGCTGGCTACTCTTCTATGCACACCTTGGACACTCTAGATTGGAAGGTATGGCCCGAGGGACTGTGCATTGGTGAAGGGAATACTTCCTTGAGTGGAGTGTGTAGGTATTGTGGGTGCCAAGCTAGATAGATCTTGTAGAGGTATCCATGGCTCTATGCTCGAGCTCACTAGCTTAACAATTCTTCCTTTCCATTTCCTAGCAGCCTGATAAACCCAATTGTAGATTGGCTTGGCTCATTTTGGTGTATGTTGGGCTATGTGTGAGTCTGCCATTCCCTGGTTCCTTGTAGAAATCATGCCCAACTCGGGGGTGGAAGTTGCATCAAGAGATTGATAAGCACAACTGGCCTATGGTTGAGAGGAACATTGCAGTTGCATAGCTGGTTGCTCAGGGACTACACTGTTTCAAGATAAGTACTCTCATGTGCTAATTCTGTATTGTCTTAATTGATGAATGGCTTGAATATCTTGTATGTATGATGGATGTGTAATGGAATTCAATTCTGTTGTGTTTTCAAATATTTATGCATTTCCATATTTCAACCTTCATCTCATATGAACCTTTGTATACTATATATGTGGCTAGATGTCCCCGAATTAGAGTCATGTTCTCTCCCATGCTGGTATGATGGGTGCGTACGTGACACTTACAACCAGGGTCTCTCCACATCATCAGTTCACATCACCTGGAAAATATCCTTAAGAAGAATTCACATGTTATCATCGCTTAGCTCCATTCCATTCAGATGCACCCATCAATAGTCTCCACTACTTCCTTGGATAGATATGTAGGTGTCTTTGTTGAACCAGTGGGATTGTTGCCTTCAAGAGACCTTTCCTGTAAGAATCTAGCTGCATCTACATCTGAGAAGGAAATGATGGCTATGTTGCATGCAGTACAGAAGTGGCAACCATACCTATTAGGGAATTATTTCTGTGTCAAGATTGATCACGAGAGTCTGGAAAATTTCCTAGAACAACAGGTCTCCTCCCAAGCACAGTTGAAATTGGTTATCCAACTCATGGGTTTTTCCTATGCGATCACTTACAAGAAGGGTAAGGACAATCTGGTGGCGGATGCTCCTTCTCACACATTTGATGACCCAGTTTCTCTTATAGCTATTTCTCTCCTTGTTCCAAATTGGTTGCAATTTGTTCAACAGGGCTATGTCTTCTATGAACTCCATGCTTCTCCACCGGCAGGGCACTCTAGGTTCCTCAAAACATATGACCAAGAGCAATGTAACTTCGTTTGGCAGGGAATGAAAATGACAATTCAACATATGGTGGATGACTGTGATACTTTCTAGGTCAACATGGGTGAAACGAAACTCCTTTCGGGACTGCTCAAACCCTTTCCCATCCCTACATAGATTTGGACAACTATTTCTATGGATTTCCTTGAAGCGGCCTGGTGGTACAATACCACCTCTAAAATGACACCATATGAAGCAATCTATGGACAAGTACCGCCAGTTCTTCTTCCATACATCCTCAGCAGTTCCCCAGTTCAGGAAATTGACTCGGTTCTTCGAAACCAAGATCAGATTCTTCTCATTTTGTAGGACAAACTTCACATGGCAAGAATTTGAATGAAACAACAAGCCGATAAGCACCGTTCTGAGCGCACTTCTCAAGCAGGTGATATGGTTCTTCTTTGTCTACACCCTTCCAAGCAATTCTTGCTGAAACTAAAAAGGTGTCAGCTTCTCTCTCAATCTATCACTGAGGTATTAATTCAGTGGCACGGAATGCAACTCGAGGATGCTACAGGGGAACCACTCCTTCATATTCCGCATCAATTTCCACATCTCAAGATTTGAGGACAAATCTTTTTCTAAGGGAGAGGGGATGTTAGGAACCCATGTCAACCCTTCTCTTTACTTTGTTAGTATATTGTTGTTGGACACATATGCTTTGTAAGTCATCCCATAGTATTTGTTGATCCATAGTTTGTATTAGCCCATGGTATTGACCCATAGTATTGGACGCATATGCTTTGTGAGTCGTCCCGCAGTATTATATGTCCCATGGTATTGACCCATAATATCCAGCATAGAATTAGTATATAAGTGTGTGTTGAGGCCAATGAAGGCATCGTGAATTTATTTTTATTGAGCTTGCTCAAAGGAGGTTTCCCCCTCGAAGTGGCCTGCGATCAATAAAAATATTCTGTGATCTCATATATTGTGCATTTTATCAATTAATTGTTGTAGGTTCCTCACAGCCACACAAAGAATTCATTTTTGCATGGGATTAGATGGAGGCTGAAGTCGACAAAGCATATGTGGCTCTCTCAGCCCCTAGCCATCCACCTACCATTCAACTCCAACCCGTGGAGAAGATCACCCATATCATTGACATAGTAGCTACCCTCGAGTAGGAAACAAATGAAATTCGGGCGCAGATCAAGCCAAATCTGTCCCTAGAGGATTCCGAGCTAGCTAAGCAAATTGAAGAAGCAACGTAGGTTGTGAGAACACTGAAGCAGAAAGTGACAGCCTTGGGAGGCATTGTCGAGTATAGTTTTAACATCCGGAACCATCTGCAAGATGCTCCTGAGCTCCAACAAGTGGATAAGAAAATTAGAGAATGCGAAGCTCAGGTTGGTATGAAACAAAAACCTGATGCAGTTACTGGCTTCAACAAGGAAGGAAGCAATGGCAGATATCACTAGCCTGACAAATCAAATTTCATGGAGTAGAGCAAAGCAACAATTAGTCACCACCATTGTTGTCAAAGCACAAGCACAAGTGTAATAGCATTTTGATAGCCTAACAAAACTGCACACCAAAGCAACCGAGTTTATTCCCTTGGCAGAAAAGCTGCAACCAGAGGCAGGGAAGACTAAGAAGGAACATGTGGAGTCCTTCTCCAGTCAGCCCAATGAGATTGTCACAAAATTTGAGCATATCAGTGGCCATTTCTAGATTTTTGTCAGTGATTTGCATGTACACCTACCTTCGGTGGTTGCGATAGAACCATGAGATGTGTGGCTTGGGATGAGCCACATATTAGTGTTGGGGACCTATTGGTGCCCAAGTTTTGGACCAGTTTCTATGCACCGAGCCAGACAATCATAATCAGTTGTGCTTAAACAG
The DNA here is from genome assembly GCA_027924585.1 of Larix kaempferi. NCBI lineage: Eukaryota > Viridiplantae > Streptophyta > Pinopsida > Pinales > Pinaceae > Larix > Larix kaempferi. Next base: position 702,909 of record BSBM01000600.1, read on the forward strand.
AAAGCGGTTAGCAATTGCGCGCTATTAATAACTTGAAATTTTGGGAACCTTAGCCTATAGAAGGCTCTTTTTGTAAAGGGTTGGGGTTCTGCAGTAGTAATTTTGGTTCTATAGTTGATATATATTTGCACTTATGGAGAAATCCCGGGGTAATTCTATTTGGCAGTAAGAACTGATGTATGAATAATTTTAAGCTATTGAGTTGAGTTTTGTACTTTTGTATGGTGATACCCAAATTTTTCCAATCAATAGAATGAAGTTCATGTTTTCTTCTATGTTTTGCTCAATATATTTATGAGTAAATGTCTATTGAATGTGTATCCATTGAATGATGAATGCTTTCATAATGAATAGTCTGATGAATGTTTAACATAGAACTGTTAAGATGTTGAGTGAAAAGAGCCCAGTCCTCCCTGCAAAGCCCTGATTAAGGTTGTGTAATTTCCTATGCACATCTCGGTTGAGACCTTACTATGGTCACAGAGTATTAAAAGATGTCAATTGTTATGGGGTTTTTTATGGTCGGATAAGTTGAACCCTGGGTCTGAAAAACTACATCCACACTATCCTCTCACCCTGTATGAAGAAAGCCCCTACATTTGGATCCCAGTACTATATGATCCTCGTGAGTGGTAATCTAGTTGATCGCATTAGAGGGTTCTTAAGGAACTTGAGCAAGCCATATCTAGCTATTGAATCCCATATTGGGGGATCATCTCTAATTTCCCCCTTGAGTCTTGATGTTGTAATGCAAAATGTCCCTACCATCATTTTCAACTTTTTGCAAAATTGGCTTATTCTCTCTCTTTTCTTAAGCTATCTTTTGTCCAAAAACTGTTCATCACCATGAACTTGCATCCATTAATCTCGTTATGTCTAGTGTTTTTCTTTGGTTTTAAAAGTTTTATATCTCAACATTTACTTCCATCATATATTGAGAAGCCTATGCTAGTTATTTTTAAGACATCTTCCATGTCCATTTTGAGTCAAATTAAAACCAATTCCCATTTATTTCTTATATTTCTAATAGGTTTTGATGGTTATGAAATCATAGGAAAGAGTTGTTTGTTAGGTTCCTAAACCACTGGTTTGAGAGGTTTAATAACTAAATTTCTGAAAAGTATTTCAACCCCCAAAATTTAGATAGTGTGTGTTGAGTGGGAAATAAAATATTTTTTAATAAAAACTACCTTTTTAAGAATATTTCAACCTTCGAAATTGAGACAGAGTATGTTGAATGGGAAATAAAATATTTTTAAAAACAAAAGTATTTCAACCTCGAATTCCATCATATATTGACAAGCCCGCCCTACTTGTTATTTTGAAGACATCTTCCACATCCATTTTGAGTCAAATTAATAAAATCAATTCCCATATATTTCTAATGGTTTTGATGGTTATGAAATCGTTTGAAAGAGTGGTTTGTCAACAAAGCATGAAGACATGATCGATGTTAATTTGAAACCTACCATCGATTCTTCTCAAGTAGAGAAAAATGCAGGAAGATGATCTTACTAAAGTGTAAAGTTTGTGGGATCTAGCGAATAACTACATGGTCATAGTGACAATGAAAAAGGGAACTAGAGGTGGTAGTATTCCATATCAACAAAATAGAGATGGTGGAAAGGATGAGGATGATGGCCAATCCTTTGTGAACAATATTTTCCATCAAAGAATATTCAACAAATAACTAGTTCAAAGGACCCAGTAGGACAATCTACAACTAATGTATATGGAATAAGTGATGATAATGAATTAATATCTCAGTATGATGAGCAGCTGATGGGTGAGGAGGAGTTGAATTTGAAGAGAGCAGAGCTTGTGTGGAAAGGTTTTGTTACACAAAACAATGAGCTTGTAATGTTAGGCAGTGAGAGGGCTATGAGTGATCTAGAGCAATGATGACCAATGAATTTGGAATTGATGACAATCAACATAGGTCGGTGAGGTTTATCGGTGTAGGGACTCATAGTGATGTAGCTTACTTTAGCAGTGAAGTGAGGGAAGGAGAGAGAAGTAAAGGAGATGTTGTTGGAATCTGACGACACAATTTTTTGTTGAAATCATGATTTTGGTTGTTGCAATTACAATTTTGATTGCATAAATGGATTTAGCAAACTCGATTAGCCATGGAGTACCTCAATTATGCAATTCCAAATTTTCAACAACTCAAAATTGCAATTTCCACCTGATGACTGGAAAAATCACTAGATCATTTTTTAAAGAAAGTTAAATATGATTAGTCAAGGAGAACTCGTGACATTTTGGAAAAAAACCAAAGAGTTACCAAGGCAATATTTGTCTAAATATGATGCTCTGCTCTAGCACCTAATAGGAAGGACTTATGATTCCTGGCAGGATTGGAGAAAATTTGGGTATAGTCAAGCTGAGCAGAGGATCTCCAAACATCAAGGGCACCACTTACAGTCAGCTGCTTTTTATAAGCTTATGAGTGCTATTACAATATATCTTGTAGCATTGGCTTTAGAGATGAGCATTTATTGGACATATTTAATATATTTTGTTCTTTTAGCCTTTGCTTTGTTTATGTTGTTGGACTCGTAGTTCTATTCATAGGTATATACATCAATGCAGCGAGTGAAGAAGATTTGTTAGGGTGATTATGTATTAGGCCTCTTAATATAGGTGTAAATACAAGCACGTGGACTGGACAAAGTATGAAAATCACCTTTAAATAAAGAAAGAAAAAAAGGAGAATAGATAAGCACCAACTGTCCTATACAAAGTATGAAAATCCCCTTCAAACAAAGAAAGAATAAAAGGAGAATAGATAAGCACCAACTGTCCTATTTTCTAGGAAAGAGGGATAACTCATTCTTAACTCAATCAAATTTTCCTTAAGCCACTTCAGCTTTCAATCTATTTTTGGAAATTAGTTGCACAAAGAGAAGCAGACGCTCAACAATTAAACATGATAAAGGACAACATTAAAGACAAGGACAAGAGTGGAATATTGTTGTCTCGGAGGTAGAGTATCATGAGAATCCAATGGGCCATTGTATTTAGTAGGATCGAAATTTTTCCGAAGGATTCATCACTTCGTATGCATAACTTCTTCTTCTTTAGTTTATGTAACCTATCTTAGTTTTCTGCAAACTATTTCTTTCTTGTTGTACTTGGAACTATTGGGCCTCTCTTGTTTTAGTTATAAAGATAAAAGTTTTAGACCTGGTCTCAATATTGATTTGATAACTGACTTTGAATATAATACCAATAAATTCTTATAGTCTTAATACATGATTATACTCCATGTTTTGTATTGAGTTATGCCAAAGCTACATGAATATTGGTTATCTTTATTTATTCAATAATGGGAATTAGTACTAGCTACTTTGCCATTTAGTATGTAGGATGTTTAGGTTCCTGAGAACAAAATTGCATCCAGTTTCATGGTCATCTTCTAACTCTTGTATTCATTGAAAAATGCCCACCACATTGTCTGTCTTATTATCAAACATTGAAGACCTCCAACTTCTTCACTGTTTGTGGTATTTGTGTTTTCTTTGGCATTACTTACTGATAACTAAAGATGATTTATTTTCTTTTCACCTTCCTTTGTATCTTTGATTCACTTAACTTTATGCTTTTGTGAAGAACCTGCAATAATTAATTAATGAAAACACACGAAATAGCAGAAATAACATAACTCAGAATCACTTTTATATTGATCGCAAGCCACTTCAAGGGGGCAACCTCCTTTGAGCAAGCTCAATACAAATAACTTCACTGTACCTTCATTGGTCTCAACACAAACTTATATACTAAGTCTAGGCACCAATACCATGGGTCAATACCTTGTGTCAATACAAACCATGGGCCAATACAAAATGTGGATCAACAATTACTACGAGACGACTTACAAAGCATATGTGTCCAACAACAATAATACAAACTATGGATCAACAAATACTACGGGACGACTTACAAAGCATATGTGTCCAACAACAATATACTAACAAAGTAAATAGAAGGGTTGACATGGGTTCATAACATCCACTCTCCCTTAGAAAAAGCTTTGTCCTCAAAGCTTTAGATGTGGAAATTGATGCAGAATCTGAATGAGTGGTTCCCCTATAGCATCCTTGGGTTGCATTTCGGCCCACTAACGCCTTTTGAGTTTCAGGGAGGATTGATTGGAAGGTTGTAGATGAAGAAGGACCATATCAGCTGCGTGAAAAGTACGCTCAGAACGGTGTTGATTGACTTGTTGTTTCAGTCAAATTCTTGCCATGTGAAGATTGTTCTGCAGAATGAGAAGAATCTGATCGCGGTTTCAAAGAACCGATTCAATTGCCTGAACTGGGGAGCTGCTGAGTGTGTATGGAAGAAGAACTAGTGGTGCCTATCCATAAACTGCTTCATATGGTGTCCTTTCAGATGTGGTATTGTACCACTAGAGCGCTTCTAGGAAATCCATAGAAATAGCTGTCCACATCTGTGTAGAGATGGAAAAGGGTTCGAGCAGTCCTGAAAGGAGTGTCGTTTCACCCTTGTTGACCTGGAAAGTATCACAGTCAACCGCCATCTGTTGAATTGTTGTTAACACCCAAAAAGTGCTCACTACCTTATCTACCCCATTACATGACTCATTTGTCGATATTTCCTACCATATTTGCCTCCAAAACCTTAAAATCCCATTAAAAAGCCTCCAAAAGGCCAAAAAACCCCTTTTTTCCCCCAAAATAATCCAAAATTCCTCCAAAATAGCAAAAACCCTCTAAAAAGGGAATAAAAAATACAAAAGAGAGGAAAAAGAGGGAAAAAGGAAGCAAAAACCCTATACAGCTGACCTAAACCATATGGTGCCCAAAACCATGGGCCATCTCTCCACCACTAAAAACCTATAAATAGGTGATGGAGGCCCCTCATTTAATATCCATAGTCAAACACACCCTTACTTTGCCAAAATCACTCCTGAAACCCTAGCTCACCCTTGAGCTACTTTCACACTTGAGTGCCCCTTTGGCCCATTTCCAACCCTTTGGAGAAAAAGAAAGGAGCAAAACTGGAAGCTTGGAAGTAACCCTCTTGGACTGCTGCAAAGGCTTCACCAACCTCTACACCTGAGGTAATCTTTAATATAAAAAGAGAAATCTTTTTCCATATTTTCATGTCTTATTATTTATGTTAATGCTCATGCTAGGTTAAATTTCATATTGTTTTACTGTTTTTATTTACTGTTTTTTCTGAACTGCTACTAAGGAGTCCCTTCTCCTTAGTAGGTGCTCATTTGCACAAGCTAGGGTGAAAACCCTAGCTACAGTTTTGGTGACTCCCCTTGTGTTCCTTAGAATTTCTGGTTATCGTTTTAAAGTTTTAAACGTTTTCAATTTTCTGCAATAGTTTTCTGTTTTTTCCTTTCAGCTGCCGTAAACCGCGTCTTTTGCCCCCCGCAGTTGCATTCTGACCACATCTTTTAGGAATTTACCTGAGATCCAACTGCGGCTCTCAGACTGTTTCTGGTGACCTACCAACGGTTTCCAATCTGTTACCTGCGATCCGATCGCGGCTATTAGCTTGTTTCGTGCGGTCCGACAGTGTCTGTTAACCCATTTTTTTGTGGGCCGCTTGCGGCTTTCAGCCTTTTTCCTACAACCCGCCTGCGTCTTTCGACCTTTTTCCTGTGTCCCGCTTGCGGCTTTTAGCCATTTTTATGCAACCCGCCTGCGTCTTTCGGCCTTTTTCCTGCGTTCTGTTTGCAGCTTTCAGCCATTTTCCTGCAACCCGCCTGCGTCTTTCGGCCTTTTTCCCCCATCCCGCTTATGGCTTTCAGCCATTTTCATGCAACCCGCTTGCGACTTTCGACCTTTTTCCCAGGGTCCGACTATGTCTTTCGGCCAAAATCCCGCAACCCGTCCGTGACTGTTGAGTTGTTTCCTGTGGTCCGACCGCCCAGATTTGCCACAGACCCGCGGTCTGTTTTCTGCCCTTTTTTCGCTGTTTTGAACCCAACACTTTGCTGCAATATTTTCTGTACTTGCACAGCCATCTGTCCTATCTGCAACCATACTTAGCTACAGCCTTTTTCTGCCTTATTATTTCTATTCCATTTACAGAATATTTTTTAAATTTCAGCATTTTAATTGAAAAGAGAAAATTTTGCATTTCAAAGTTTAAATTCTATATTGTTATTTTTAGTTAGAAAGTTGTCCACCCGTGGCACTTTTACTTGGGTTCATCATCTCACATGCACACACTCTGTCACCTAATTCAAGTGAGCCCTAAAATACTACTTAACACAACCAACATTCTAACCCCACTTGGGGAACACATAAGAATTTTTGTAGTTAGGTAGGATCGGGGGGATAGGCATCCAAATAACACCCCTCGGTTGCTTACACTTGAGACATAGTTGTTGTCCATTAGGGAACCAAAATCCCCTAATATTTTTTGGCACGGTTTAAAACCAATTTATTGGGAAGGCCTCTCCCCTAGGAGGGTTGAAGTCGCCAGACTGGTTCCAGAAGCCTGAGTGGAATACCGCAATCCATTCAGTAACCGAAGGATACCTTTCGCAGTTCTCGGTGTATCACCTGTATGGGGATACAGTGGCGATAGAACCAAATGACAGATTCACCCAACCGAACGTGTCATGAATGGGGTATCTTAGTTGCTTTTCTTCTAGGATTGACTACCCGATGTCCCTCCCGGTAGGGGGATATATTTAGCCACTTGGCTTTACTATCCATATTGTTTGACTTGGATTTCATCACCTTGTAGAGGATATGTCTAGTTGAGTCAGAATACTATTTAGCTAGGTGTTTGCATGCTCCCTTACCTCCTTTTGGTCTAGCGAGTGCACTATTTTTATTTTTTAGGAAACCTGCTGCTTGTTGGTATTCTGACCATTTTTGTTGATACTCCACTTATTGTAGCATAGCTATTACAGTAAGTGTTTTGAGTTGGTTGTTGGCCCGAGTGCCATATTTTTTGAGCTCTCCTTTTGCACACTCGATTGCACTAGGGTTTTTTGAGCTGTTTTTCACTCAACACAACCCCCAGATATTTGACACCATCTGTCACCATTGAGTCCCCGAGACATTCTCGGCACCTCTGGGGCGAGCCCCCATAGCACGGTTCACTTGACATCACCCGTCATAGACATAGATCTTCATCACTTGATACCACTCATCCTAGATCTCGAGCTTTGTCACTTGACTCCACTCGTCAACGACATAGAACTCCGTCACCCAATCTAGACGCCCCTTATTTTACCTTTGATTTTGAGGCAGAGTCCGAGAAACCCACTTACATTACACCAACCAGCCCCATGGCTGGCATGACTTCCACCCCTTTCTTTGTAGGGACCATTGGTGGAGCATCTACCACCACACCAGCTACCACACCTACTTTGGGTATGCCCTCGATGGGGCCCACATCTACCATTCCGATCACTGTACCCATTCCAGTAGCTGGCATACCTATCCCCACTCCATCAATGACTCACACTACCCTTGGTGGTGCAGGACCATCCCATACCACTTTCGTTCCTCCACTTGGGGGAAACATTCCAAACCCAGCCCCTCCACTTGGGGGCATTGGCCCCAACATGGTCACACGCACTAGTATGTCACATCCTTCTACTAGTTTTCCATTCATGGCTAGTCTCAACCTTCCTGACCTAGCTAGACTGACTAACGATCCCATCAGACACGACTCTGCGTGGCCTCACACGCCCACCAAGCTCCCCTCCGACATCCCTAAGTTTGAGGGAAAGGTAGGTGAGGACCCCCAGAACCATATTATGTCCTTCCATCTATGGTGTTCCTCCAACTCCATAGTGGACGAATCTGTCCGCCTCTGTCTGTTACAGTGCACCCTCACTGGCTCTGCAGCTAAGTGGTACATCGAGCAGCCCCATGGGACCCATGCCACCTTTACTTCCCTTGCCTCGACTTTCCTGCAGTTCTTTCAGTTACCTATCCGCTATGATGCGGGAGTTGAGATCCTACTATCTTGCAGACAGAACACGGCTACCCACATCACTAACCACATTCATGAGTGGCGTTGACACCGCAGCCTCTGCAAAATCAAGTTAGAAAACCGTATCTTCTTAGATTGGTTTCTAAAATCCCTCCTTCCAGTCATTGCCAAGGATGTGGCATCCGAACGACCCCAGTTCGAAGAAGAGGCCATCCTCAAAGCCCAACAATTTGAACTCATTTATGCCCAGTCAGGTTATCTGTATTCCATAATACTTGACGCCCCTCATGGTGATTCCTCCCAACACGATGCACCAGGGGCATCCCGTGCCGCAGATGGCATCATTGGCCGTATTGCCTCGCATCCCTAACCCTTTTCCATAGCACGTCCTAGCCATGGCCTCGACCTTTTGCGGGCTACATCTCAATTCGGAGGAACCAATTCATATGCTCCCATGGCACATCACCACCATTCCCAAGGACCCTCATGTCCACCTCAGTTCTTTGGTCATGCATCCCCCGCTTACGCCCCCTCGATCGCAAATCAGCCATATTACCACCCACAGGTTGCACCAGCTCCTGTGTCCTCTCAAGCCCAACTTGCTTATTACCCGCCACAGGCAGTCCCTGCGGCAAACCCACAACCCGTTCCGCAGATGTATCAACAACCCCCACAAGGTTCAGCACCTGCGCAACCTCCACCTACTTATTATCCACCGCAGCCTGCTCCCGCACCTGCACAACCCCATAACCCACCTGCTGCCCAAGGGCAAGTGTACGTCCAACAGAATCCGCAGCAGAACCAAAATAACCAGCGCCAACAGGGCCAGCAAAATCGTGGCAAAGGCCGTAGCTGTGGGAACAACCCCCCTCTAGACCAAGCCGGTCAACCTCCCAATCCCCCAAACAACAATAATGCAGCACCTGCCAACCAAAACCCTGATCGGTCGCCCAAACAGGCCAAAAATCCTAATTTGCGAACAAACCATCCTTGTTCTATTTGCAGGGTCTATGGCCACTATACACATGCTTGCCCACATTTGGAGCGAGCTTGGCAACTCTGGACTGATGATGCCCATCGCCAAGGGCACGCGGCTCCTCAGGCGCCACCCAACCCCCCACCACCTCAGCATCAACCTTTGGTGCTGTAAAACCCCTTACCAACCCAAGGCATAGTGAACACTCAGCCGTTGGCTCCCCCTCAAGGAACCGTGCCACCACAACAACAAATCACTTATGCCACTCCTGATCAACCCATGTTAGACTCAGGTACCCACCACTTGTTAATGATGTCATCCGCCGATGTCAACCTCCAAACCCGTCGAAACCAATATGGCTCCACCCCTGAAGCCTCTCCCGTCGACAAAAACACTAATGCTCATCCCACTGATCAGATGTTACGTATACCTCCGGATCCACTAGATGGGGCCTCCAAAGCACCTCGCTTCCCACTTCGTCGCATCAACAATAACCCCAATGCTTGCGCTGCGTCAAATTACAACATTGTAGATGACTTATCCCAATATCCCGCAGCCATGTTTGCATTAGAAGTCTTAAAAAACTCTCCTTCATAGCGCAAGACTTTGCTCCGCCATTGGTGCTATTGACCCAAATGATTCACGACTGATGGCCTTCGATTTGGCCCAGTCCGAATCACGCCTACCTTCCACTTTAGTATTCCAAGTTTCTGTTTCCGTTCGGAATATTGTCATCCATCGGTGCATTATCGATGAAGGTGCCTCTACATGCGTTATGTTCACATTCATTTGGCAGAAGTTGGGATCCCCTACTCTCCAGTAGTCCACCATTGCGTTGCGAGCCTACGACGGCCGTTCGGCTCAACCCCAAGGTCTCTTAGCTAATGTTCCCGTCCAGTTGGCTAGTAAAACCGTGCTCATTGACATAGAGGTCATCAATGCCCAACTTGATTATAACCTCTTACTTGGCCGTAGCTACATGTATGCCATGCGGGTGGTTGCCTCATCCGTTTTTCATACCATGATGTTCCCCCATGACGGACGCGTAGTCAAGGTCGACCAACTCACCTATTACAATCCCAATGCCCCCGCTGCACCCGAGTATGTTCTCCCCATGGTTGAACAACCTGTTTGTGGCGCAAATACCTCGTTTGTTTCCTCCGTGGGACCTAGAGTTTACTCAGATACGCCGATGACCTCAACATTCCAATCCATTCCACCCCCGTTACCCGGGATCGAAGTATCTGACCTACTTTCCCACAATACACAAACACCCAACAATCAACTTCCCTTGTTACCTAAACCACCATTGGTACCTAGTCACATTGGTGTTACACCCATCCACACAATCCCCTTCCTATTCCCTCCCTTGAGCGTAGTAAGCGCCCCGGTTATGGCTACTCTTAGCCTCCTCGGCTTAACCTTGGGATTACCCGTGTGGTATATTTCGCCTCCCGTTCCCCCGCCGACACCAAATGTCCTCCTACAACCGGTGCAACCCATTGCCACTACTAGTCAACCACCTCCCGGTGTCACTACCCCTTCGTCATCTACGAATTCCCCCCTTCTTATCAAGCACACTGGGGGCAGAGGCCCACAACCATACACTGCTGTACCCCCGCCCAAAATAGTTAAACCCCTCCCCGTGTTTCGTGCTCCCCCCAAATGCTCATTGTGTGATGAGTTAGGCCATCCAACTCATCAATGTCCACAATTACCTGCATTACAAGAACACATGCAAATGCTTGACGATGACCCCAACATCCCGGTTGTCGAACTCGATCCAACCCCTAAGCCTTGTGATAAATCACTGCGTACCAACCACCCTTGTGCAATATGTAGTATTTACAGCAATTACTCACATCACTGTCCTGATCTCCCGGATTATAGAGCAGCTCTCTACAAGATGAATAATTTGGACCTTGAGACGGCACCCCCCACAATTGAGGAGATCCACCCCCCAGTATCACCCTCATCCGGATAGATTAACACCATTTATATGATCTCTTCGACTACCACTCCCTCGTCAACCGATTTGACAACTCAAAGTTTCCGCAATGATGAGGAGATTCTAGATGTTCTCACTGCCCTGGATTAACCCTGGGAAGACATGCACCATCGTTCCTATTTCCTCCCAGAAGAGTCCTCCTCCACCATAGCCACCCAATTTGCGGTTGAGTCCAAAGATTTCCTTCCCACCAAAGTCGACTGGTTTAAGGATCCTATTCCCGCTCCTGATGCCTTTGAGGAAGGTAACATGGCCAACATCTCACCCACAATCCAAATTGATATCGTTTCCCCAGGAGGTGCCCCTGAACTCATCACTTTAGGAGCCTCCTACAGTGAACATGAGATCGGAGAGTACAAAAAAACTTTTCCAAGAGTTCCGCGATGTCTTTTCCTGGTCCTATACCGAAATGCCTGGTCTTGACCCCGCTATCATAGAGCACCACAGTAACACCTTTGAGTCAAGGGGCATAATAGATTACCTCGATCCTGGGATAGGGGGCATGATCAATCATTTTGAACCTACCCCATCACATCTATCTCATCACATCAATGAACCCATTGTTCAAACCAACACATATGTGATCCACAATCACAAACCCCATGCACATAGCATGGGGGCAGGTCATTAACCCTGCTCACTTTTTCACATGCATGATCTCAACCATTTTTGAGGTCACATCTCACTTATAGATATGATTTGATTCGATACACCTAGTATCCTTCCCACGCGGGTAATCATTTCTCCCCACCATTGCATCCTTAGATTGGTGGGCTCACCTTCATTTGCAACCATTTTTTAACCTAGTTATTTCCTTTGACCATTCCGGAGTCCCTATGACCTCTGTTTTTCGCACCATTTGCACTGCCGGATTCATATTTTCGTGCCCATGATGATGCTTGAGATCATTTCTCGCTCTCACCTAAAACTTTTTGAGCAATTTTCTAGACACCACTAGTTGCCTCGGTTTGCTTGCCACTTCGGCTACTCTCCGTTTTTTATATATTTTATATCATCGGATTCATTTTTCCGAGCCTGTGATGATGCTTGAGATCATTTCTCGCTCTCACCCCCATATTTTTTGGGTATTTTTTCCAAAACGCCCCCCGTCGCCTTGGTTTGCATGCCACATCGGCCGTTATCCATTTTTGACACTTTTTATATCGCCAGATTCATTTTTTCGAGCTCGTGATGATGCTTGAGATCATTTCTCGCTCTCATCAGGTACAATTTCAACATTGTGCCATGACACCTTGCTGCCTCAATTTGCGCACCACATCGGCCGCCATCGGATTGTTCCACATTTTTACATGAGCCCTTCACTCCTTTCATACTGCAATTATTTCGTTATTTTTCCACCATTCATTATCCCGCAAGGAGGCCCACCAGTGTTCCCCCCCTCCCTCGTTCTTGGTCATCATCAATGTTCCTTGATTGAGCACTTCCTCCTTGCTTGGCCATTCCTTTTGTTCAGTATAATTTTATCCCTTTTTCGGGCCGGACAACTCCTTTACGAAAAAGGCACTTAGGGAGTTTCTGTTAAGCTCTTTTCCGACTCCTAAAACAGTGAAAAGCTCGCCGAGCAATCTTGCTTCCTTTCATGCTCGTTAAATTACCTGAAAGGGCGTCTATCTGGTATAAGTTTAACCCTTTTCCGGATCTGGTAGACTAATTACGAAAAATGAATACTCTAGTCAGACCGGCTAGAAGAGTTCTTCATTGCATCCTTTTATGCTTCTTCGGGCCTTGGAGACTAACACACGAAAAAGCAACTCCTGGAGTCTTCTTATCACTTTTAGACTCTCTAAAATTGAAAGCAACCACGAGCATGAACTGTCCTAGGCTTGTACAAATCCACACGACAGTACCATTCCATTATTTCAGAGTCTTCTTATCGCTTTTAGACTCCTTAAAATTGAAAGCAATCACGAGCATGAACTATCCTGGGCTCGTATAAATCCACACGACAGTGCCATTTTAAACACACTTCTTCTAGTTCCTTAACCCATGAAGAAGTCCCCTCGTGCCTCTTGGCACTATGATCGATCATCTCGGCAGGACCCCCAATCAGGTCGCCTTTGTTCAGAGTATTCTGCAGTCTCCTGCCATTTTACACCCACTTGAGTATCACTCACCCCAGTCCCTATCCTTGATCCATTACAGCTATGATCCCTTTCCCACCAGTCAGTTTCATATGCTGCCTGATCATCCCCATCATCATACTCTGAACAAAGGAAGTTTGAGTCCACCCAATCTACTTTCCCAGTTATCCCCCACAGTATGATAGTCCTACCATCAGTACTATCACACTTCGGTTATCCACCTCGCGCTCCTATCAAGGAAACATCATTTCCTTGCTAGTTGCAGGTCTCCCTCTATCGATGACAGCCCCTCTATTCCAGAGGATAGACCCAGAGGTCCCTGCACCTTGGACCCATCACCATCTATGGTGAGTGCCTACGGACCATTTTGAGAGGAGTCATCATTGCCTCTCCGAGTGGTTGTTTCTCACATGCTCGACTTCAACACCTTGATTGCATTGTTGAGAATCACGCAGGGTTTATATCCCTTCAGTTATTGGTCGAAGACCCCGAATTTCCCCCGACTCTAGCACATTGGTGAGTCATTTCGAAACACCCAGTTATATGTTCCCGTGGATGTCCAGGTTTCATTGGCGATTGTATTCGGAATCCATCCAATTATATGCTTCGTTGAGTACCCAGTTCAGTTCCAATTTAGTGTACCATTGAGGGTATGACTCCTTGTCACTATGATCCAGCAGCTCATCAGTTCCTCTAGTACCCCACTCCGCAGCACTATAGTTATTCCAGTGTACCCGTTCTTCAGCTCAGACATGGTCATCCCAGCAGTATGTCCCAGATTTATGTCTCCTCTGGACCCTTATGATGTACATAGTGGTTCTCTATGTATCACATAGGTCCCCCTTTTCAGGCCTCACAGTTATTTTTTATGTATCTTGATACGAGCATGGGTATGCTCACCTTGTCCATATATTGAGATTCTTCCTCATTCATTATTTGAGGCCATGTATATGTCAGGTCCCCATATTTTGGACCCCCTTGTTATTGTTGTTCTATATCTTGATACAAGCATGGGAATGCCCGCCTCGTCCATATGTTCAGATTATTCCTCATTCATTATTGAGGTCATGTACTTTCAGTCTTTGTAGTTTGTTCGGGACCGTTGTTCCGGGCTCTAGTTCGTTTCTTCTCTTCTCCACACCCCTGGAAAACCATAAAAGACTTATGATGTCTATCGGCCATACGATGAGCTCCTGCCCTCACACATCAGGGGGCAATCTGTTAACACCCAAAAAGTGCTCACTACTTCATCTACCCCATTACATGACTCATTTGTCGATATTTCCTACCATATTTGCCTCCAAGACCTTAAAATCCCATTAAAAAGCCTCCAAAATGCCAAAAAAGCCTCCAAAAGGCCAAAAACCCCATTTTTCCCCCAAAATAATCCAAAATTCCTCCAAAATAGCAAAAACCCTCTAAAAAGGGAATAAAAAATACAAAAAAGAGGAAAAAGAGGGAAAAAGGAAGCAAAAACCTTATACAGCTGACCTAAACCATATGGTGCCCAAAACCATGGGCCAGCTCTACACCACTAAAAACCTATAAATAGGTGATGGAAGCCCCTCATTTCATATCCACAGTCAAACACACCCTTACTATGCCAAAACCACTCCTGAAACCCTGGCTCACCCTTGAGCTACTTTCACACTTGAGTGTCCCTTTGGTCCATTTCCAACCCTTTGGAGAAAGAGAAAGGAGCAAAACTGGAAGCTTGGAAGCAACCCTCTTGGACTGCTGCAAAGGCTTCACCAATCTCTACACCTGAGGTAATCTTTAATACAAAAAGAGAAATCTTTTGCCATATTTTCATGTCTTATTATTTATGTTAATGCTCATGCTAGGTTAAATTTCATACTGTTTTACTGTTTTTTCTGAATTGCTACTAAGAAGTCCCTTCTCCTTAGTAGGTGCTCATTTGCATAAGCTAGGGTGAAAACCCTAGCTACAATTGTCATTTTCAGTCCCTACCAAAAGAAGTCACATTGTTATCGGTCATACATTTTGAGGAACCCAGAGTGCCCTGTTGATGAAGAAGCATGGAGTTCATAGAAGAGAGAGCCCTGTTGAACAAATTGCAACCAATTTGGAACAAGTAGAGAAATAACTGCAAGAGAAACTGGGTCATCAAATGTGCGAGAAGGAGCATCTACCACCATATTGTCCTTACCCCTCTCGTAAGTGGTCGCATAGGCATAACCCATGAGTTGGATAACCCATTTCAGGTGTGCTAGGGGGGTGAACCATTATTCCAGGAAAATTTCTGGACTCTGGAGATCAGTCTTGATGTAGAAATAATTCCCTAATAGGTATGGCTGCCCCTTCTGTACTACATGCAAAAGAGCCATCGTTTCCTACTGAGATGTAGATGCATCTAAATTCGTACCGGAAAGGTCTCTTGAAGGCGACAAGCCCATTGGTTCAACAAGGACACCTGCATATCTATCCAAGGAAGTAGGGGAGACCGTTGATGGGTGTATCTGAATGGAATGGAGTTGACCAATGACACCATGTGAATTATTCTTAAGGATCTTTTCTAGGTGATGTGAACTGATGATGCAGAGAGACCCTTGTTGTAAGCCCTTAAATTTGTGTTGTTTCCCATTGATTGAAAACTGCATCCAAAGTTCAGCAAAATCCCATAAGATGGGGCCAAGTGTGCGTAACCATTGAACGCCCAAAAACACATCACATCTGCCTAGGGACAAGGAAAACATGTCAGAGCATAGGTTATAATCTTCTAGAGAGATTTGCACATTGTGACACTTCCCCTTGCAAGGTAAGGTACCCCCATTGGCAACCATGACTTCAAAGTTGGAGCAAGGATGGACAAAACAATCAGCATGCTTGGCGATCCGAGAGTCAATGAAGTTATGAGTGCTACCAGAATCAATGAGTATTGTATGAGGAAGCTTCTTAAAGTAACCCCTGACCCGCATTGTTTGGAGGGTGGTGACATCGGATAAAGAATGGAGATATATCTCTGGTTGTTCATCCTGAGATGGGGGGTCAATAGGCGGCTCCTGAATGTCGACCTGATCATCCATTGTATCTGGAGTTTCTTGACCAATTGTAGAGGTAGGCAGAGAATCCATATCCAAGAGATAGAGCTTTTGTTGAACACATCTATGTCGCTGAGTGAATTTCTCAACACAATTATAACAAATCCCTTTTTCTCTGCATGCATGTATCTTTGTTTCAGACAAATGCTTGATAGGAGTTGGTCGAGGAGCTGGCGGGACGGGAGGTCGTTGAGAACCCATATTTCAGAAGGGAATAAAAGTGGGTTTGGAGCGTTTTTGGGCTACAATATTGTCTTCTGCCAACTTAGCCAACCCTAGGACTTCCATCATTGTGTTGGGACAGAACATTTTAACCTCTAAGCGGATTTCATCCTTAAGACCACTGATAAAACAACTCCTGTAGAATTCATCAGACAATCCTTCTGTGTTATTGGCTAGTTTCTCAAATTTTGTATGATACTCTCTCACGGTGCCAATTTGGCAAAGTTTAGTGAGTGCTCCTGTGAAGTCATCAAAAGCATTAGGAACAAATCGTTGGAAAAAATATGTCCATTTTGGCTCATCATGAGCCTTGATGTACCAACGGTACCATTGAAGGGCTTCCTGTTTTAAATGAAAGGAGGCAAGTGGAACTTTTTGGGCATCAAAAGTATTATGCAGATTGAAATATTGTTTGGCTCGGTATATCCATCCAGTTGGATCATTACCATTGAAGCAAGGAAAATCAAGCTTCGGCCCACGAAAATTGCTGGAAGAAGAGAACCCATTGGCTGTCGAAGATTCATGCTGTCAGTTATTGTTCATGGCTGAATGTTGAACATGGAGGCTGAGAAATTTCTCATCTAGATCTTGGAGTTTGGTTTGGATGGCTGCAAGTGCTCCCTCCATGGTTGTTGCTCCTGTGACAACCATAACCAAGATTTTTTTTTTTTTTTGGGGGAATGGATAGAAAAACACAAACAAAAGCTTATTTAGTAAAGGGAAATTTGGATTTGGGAAAAAATCAGAGGGGTGATTGGGGTTTGACTAGGTTTTGGACACTTTCTAATGGACATGGAAGCAAAAAATGGGGATTTCAGAAGTGGGGTGAAAGAATGAGAAAATTTGGCAGAGAGGGACATAGAAGCAGAATTAGGAAAGGAACTCGGTGGTAAAATTTGGAGGTGATTGGGTGAAATCCGAATAAGTTATGGAAAACCCTAAAAATAACAAATGTTGGATTTCGGGGTGTCAGGGAAGTTTCAAGGGAAATAGAGTGATTTGAAACAGAGGGATCTGAAACGACGCCGATTGGATCGAAAACAGCTGGATCTGAAATAGATCTGAAACGATTGGATCTGGAATGGCTTTCAGAATGGATTTGAAATTACACGGCAGTGATCGGTAATAGTTCAACTGAAAATAGATATGGACCCCAGGTATGTGCGGCTTCCTAACAGTTTAGGGGTTTCACTCTGCCACCAATCCTATTTGACGACTTGCGTATTGGGGCAGTACCCCTCACTCCACGGCTTAGGTAAAACTCATAACCACTTTGCCACAAACGACAGTTCTTGGTTTACCTCATGGGTGGGAACTAGTCAATCAGGTAGGGGTCATTTCCCTTTTCGTTGGTAGGTCCTCTCAATGGGCCAACTACTTTGGGGTTCTTGTGGTACTCCTCACAATGAGTTTTAGGGCTTATTCCCAAGTACTTCCCACAGTTAAGCGGATAGGGATTATTCCCAGATTCGAAGCTGCAACAGATGCGAAAAAAAAAATTTGGTAGAAATTTCACCCAGCAAGCCCAAGAAAGTGCTCTGATACCAGATGTGAAGAACCTGCAATAATTAATTAATGAAAACACATGAAATAGAAGAAATAATAGAACTCAGAATCACTTTTATATTGATCGCAGACCACTTCGAGGGGGCAACCTCCTTTGAGCAAGCTCAATACAAATAACTTCACGGTACCTTCATTGGTCTCAACACAAACTTATATACTAAGTCTAGGCACCAATACCATGGGTCAATACCATGTGTCAATACAAACCATGGGCCAATACAAAATATGGATCAACAATTACTACGGGATGACTTACAAAGCATATGCATCCAACAACAATAATACAAACTATGGATCAACAAATACTACGGGACGACTTACAAAGCATATGCGTCCAACAACAATATACTAACAAAGTAAATAGAAGGGTTGACATGGGTTCCTAACAGCTTTTGCATGTGGGATAAAGTTGCAAAATGGACAAGTTTTGGTCTAATATATTTAGAAGTGATTGTCTTTACCTACCCTGCACTCTCCCTCCAGCTTTGTTTATTACATCAATCATTAAAACTGACACTATGTTTACTTAAGTTGAAAGCTACTGCTGTGGTGACATTGGGCAGTCAGCTCCCTAAAAATTATTGTGGGTTACCCCTTATGGCCCCAAGAATGAGGTTGATGCCTAAAGCAGGTTGTAGCTGCCTTGGCATTGTTCCCCAGCAGCCAGGACAAACCTGCAAAACAACATCAAATTGGCTTCATTGTCTGGGATTAAAGTTGAAATATTTCCTTTCCTGGGGTACAACGAAGTTTTGAGTCCTGCTGGTGAACAAGAGTAGAACAACAAACTTCTTAGTTTTTCAAGAAGATCCTTAAAAGAAAAATTTCAACTGGCAACTTCACTCTGTTAAAAAGTCCAGTGGGAAGAAATCCCTGTCGTTGAAAATAAAATATGAATTGGCAACTCAACATTGATTTCAATGGAAAATCCAGTTGCTTCATGGGAATATTTAAGGTGTGCTCCATTTGACTTCTTTTCTATACATGGTTCTCTTGATCCTATGCCTGATAGAGAAAAATGGGAAGAATGTTTTCCTAAGTGTTGGGGGAATGATGATGATAACCATAGAAACCATTTGAGCAAGTTACACATTTGAATTTATCAGCTTAGGTTTTCCAAGAAGATGTACTGATGAAGCTGTTCATGATGTCCTTGGAGAGAGATGCAACAAGATGGTGCAGGTATCTCCCTAGTGCTAGCATTTCATTGTTAAAGGACTTTCATTCAACCTTCCACTTTTATTGTAGGAGAATGTATCCAGTTGAGTCTTTATTTGAAGATTGTTGTAATAAAGGGATTGAGTGGGAAAGTCTTTTCAGTAGTGAGCATGGATCATATTTTAACATTGAGTTTGAAGGACATATATCCCAGAATAGTACTTATGAGGATGTGCTTCAAGAACTTCAAGAGGATGCAAGAATATCCTATATTGCAAGGAGCACGTATCTGGACTCAGTGGAAGAATTTGATGCAAACAACCAAATCTCAAATATACAATATATTTCTTGATGTGGGTATACCCATGCTAAAAAATAAACAAGCATGGCCATGAAAAATACACAATGGATCCATGTCAAAAGGTACATTAGTAATTAAAACTAGCACTATGAGGAGTGCAATATATGATATTCTTCAAAGTACTTGCAACAAGACAATCTAATCTTGCGCAACTTGAGTAGTTAGCGTCGATGAGGGATACTACTGTTGTTTCCAAGGTCTTCAATCCAAAAATTCAACGTTAGTACGAGTATACAACATGCAAATAAGTGAACTGTGGTTGGGCATAGTAGAACACTGTCTAACCACCAATCATTGATGTATACAGTTGACAGATGCAAGGAGACCCATCGATAATGAAAATGGGCTCCAAGGTACCAAGTACAATCTAACAAGTGTGAATAAATGAACTTTTGTCAAACACTTGTAGAATCAAACAATCAAGGGTCATTGATGTATACCCATTTCCATTTGCAAGGATACTTGCCACTAATGACTACAAGTTCCAAGGTACTGTTAGGGTTCCTAGACCAACTTCCTAGAAAATGATTTGGCATCGATATGAAGAGGTTCTTCAAAAGGAGGGAAATAAGGAATCCGATGTCAACCAACAACAAAGATCAATATTTTGAATATGATTGGTTAGGACTAGAGTTGAGAAGATCCACTATTGTATACTAACACAAGGAAGGATGACATGATTGGTCAAGGATGTTTGAGGAATGGTCGACATATTGTATGTAACAACTTCCCTTGAACATACAAACAACTCATAATGAAACTAGGAAACATAATGCTCAAGAAATAAAATACCAATGAAATTCATCAATGCTTGGTGATTTGAAGAATGCTCGATGCTCAACTGAGCACCCAAAAATACCCTTTTAAGGATTAAAACTCAATATGCTTGCAAAATTTTCCTGATAATTGGTTTAATTGATTTGTTTTATGTTGTTTGCAAGTAGTCAAGATGATTGAGTGAAAAGAACGAGCACATTAAGCTATGGACACTGGCACATTAAATAACTAAGGCCCGATTGATGCCTTAATAGAGTGCATGCTATTAAAGTTATTTTGCATCCATAACATGCACAATCAAAACTTGTTGCTCTAGTGATTGAGATGGTTATGGGATCCAAATGAACATGTGTTTTGGGTTGGGGCAAAGACAATACACATATAAGTGGAAGATATCTACGTCATCTCAGGCTTTTCTCGCCAAGGGGAAATAGTCTTCCTCAAAGGAGGGGTTCGGGGTGGTGCCTTAGGCATGGTTGAGGACTATATTCTTGCTCACTATTGACAGGGTCCCAGAAAGAGAAACAACCAGCTTTCTATCAAGGATATTGTGGATCTCCTCCTATGGATGATCCTATTTAGCATTTCCCGAGCAATGAGATCCACTGTTGCACACTTGGATTCAAGAAAAAATGTACAATATGATTTAGAGTGTTTAGAGCCATAAGTATTTGAATGATGTAATGGGTTGGTTTAAAGGATAAGTTTCCAAAGTGCATGAATGGGGAACATAAACAATTCAGGTACACATCTATCTTGTGCATTCTTTCTTGAGCAAGTTCCCACTATTCAACCTAGAGTGATGACCTCAGTGGGAAAGACAAGTACTCCACAGATGCAGATATGGGCCGATCTGATGGCCCGTCTAGGAGGGGAATTACCAATGAACACCTTCATCCAGGACTTCTTGGATTGATGGGATGCCTAGATCATGGTCATCGAAGATTATCCACATGTTGGAATGTACTTATGACATGACCTCGATCTCATGCTACCTCTAGGGACATATACATGGGGTGATATCAGTAAGAAACTACACTTCATGAAACTATCATGTTTTTATATTTTTTTGAAAATTTTCAATGTTTTCTGGGTTTTGATATATCTGAAAGAAATGAAAAAAGAAATAATATTCTATTGTTTTTGGTATGTGCAATGTGACTAACAAACTTTGTAATGTGGATGATGTAGATGTTGGACCGACATGCCTGATGGTTATTAATCTAACCTGTTGTCGTTCAACAATAGGAGATAATGATGACAAGGACATGAGATGCTAATTGGATTTGTTCTTATTAGCTGTCATAAGGTGGTTTCTAGAATCAAATAAGTTGGTTGCAAGAATTAATGAGATTAGTTATCTCTCTCAAAGCATAAATAGGACAAGATGGGAGGAGAACTTGTTGAACACACCAAGGCAGTTGTGTGCACACAAAAGTGAAGCCAAGGAGGAGAGAAAGTAGATAGTCGGAAGAGGATCGACTAGCAAGGTGGAAGACTGCAAGCATAGTAACACATAGTGTCGTACAGGGTACACCAATTTCTCATATTTTTGTGTAGGTGTATTGTTTCATTTTAGCAGGCTCTAAACCTTAGGTTGAGGTGTCCTTGCAAGTTTTTGAAGGAATAAATGTTATTTTTCAGGAAAAAACAATATTGTGTATTATGTTTATGTTTCTATTTTTCATTTTTAGCTATATGTGTGATTGTTGCATGTTCAAAAATACGTATTTATGATGTTAAATAAGTTCATATTTGATTTATTTAATTAAAGATAAACATAGGAAAACAATCACCTAGTGCCTGAAAATTTAACAGTG
The DNA here is from genome assembly GCA_027924585.1 of Larix kaempferi. Taxonomy (NCBI): domain Eukaryota; kingdom Viridiplantae; phylum Streptophyta; class Pinopsida; order Pinales; family Pinaceae; genus Larix; species Larix kaempferi. The sequence continues at coordinate 724,905 of BSBM01000600.1, forward strand.
TATCAAACCTTGGTTCTTTTATTGAAATTCTTAAGGATTTATAACAGTAAATCAACTTCTAGAAGAAGTATAAACACTTAGAGGGTTTCATTATTTCTTTTAAGGACTAATTTTGAGATCTAGGAGTTTGTGCATTAGATCAGAGATGGAATCAACTATCCTCAGGTTCGAGCACAGATTGGATGGTGCCTAGAATTTCCTATTATGGAAAGCTAGGGTAACTCTTCTATTAGAAGATAATGACCTCTTGGATATCATTAAGGATGTGGTGGCTTCACCCGTATATACACAGGTTTCGATAGCTCATAAGAAGAAAGAATTGAAATCCAAGTGGATTCTCATGGATACTATAAAGGATCATCTAACCCCTCATATATTCGAGAAGAAGATGGTGAAGGAGATATTTGATGCCTTAGTTAGTATTTACTAGAGAAAGAACATTAGCAGGAATATGATATTGCACAACTATTTTGAGGGAAAGCGTCATAGTGACAACAAGAAAAGTTCTTTCCCAAGTGAGCGGGTTAGGTTAATTGATAGATAAACAAAAGCAATTACTTCTATTTTTCCCTAGATTCTACATGCATGGTGAGAAAAATATTTTTGAGAAGTAAGAAACATGTATCTTATTACCATAGTTTGTCCAAGGCTTTGTGAAGATGGATCCTTGTATTCTAGTTCTTTCTTCTAAGTCATGTGAGCATTCTTACACACATATACACAATACACCTTCCTCATTATTTTAACAAAACATGATCTTGCATAAAGAAACTAATCTATTCATCGATCCATAACACATAACGCATATTCTAGGGGGAGAGGGAGGGGGCGAGTGAATTGATTTGTATTGATTACTAAGAATAAGATAGTACTTACAATCCTTTGGTTGTTCTTGATGTACTCGACCCTTCTCTAGAGTCCAAGTTCCCTCCTTTTCCTTGATCCTCACTTGAAAAAGATTTGAACAACAAAATCATTCTTCATTTTGATAAACTAATTCTCTTCAACCTCTTGTCTAACCTATGTATCTTCACCACATAGATCTCTTTTAGAAATTTGAATTAGGTGTAATTTTGGTGATGATTACAAAGTGAATGCATTGGATGTAGTACAAGTCCCTTCCATGTGTAACTGAACCTTTGTTTTCTTGATTGGACACTTAAAGTGTTATTTTTTCCCAATTTGAAACCCTAGTCATGCTTTATGGGCTCAATGCAACAAACATATGACTATGGTTGTGCCTTTAGGGTTCAATAGTGCATCCGATCACCTTTCTTATTAGGAAAAGAAGAAACCAAGTTCAAATAAGCTCAAATGTCATTGTTTTCAAGTTAATTATCATTGTAGAAGATGTTTTGTTGTACACTTTAAGCCTTCGTCATCAAGGGTGTTAAATATCATTATAACAAATGCTCGCTAATGTGTTTGGTTAGAAGCTGAGATGATGGCTAAAATACATTAAGTCAAGTAATCTAAAACTATGGATAATGGGATAAGGAGGAGAACTACAGACTAGATCTCAAATAAAAGGGCATACCCATGCTTAGTAGTAAGCAAGCATGATCATGAAAAAAACATAGTGTATCTGTTAACACTAAAAACCTCCCAAACCTAAAAGGGGATACATAAATGTCAAAATTCATACAAAGGGACTAAGGATAGTTTGTGTAAATGCTTGTGGGACCAAAAAATATATGGAAATAAGGATCATGGCTGAGCAAAAGAACTGGGTGTTGAGGACCAAGTGCTAAGACAGTAGGGTCCAAGCACCGACACAAAAAGGGGTCAAGAGACCAATGATGAAGACCAAGATACTGAGCGTAAATGTGCCAAAGCACTAAAGAGATAATTGTGCCAGGGCCCAATAAATTGACGGTGAGAAACAATAGTGAATCTTGAAGGTACGAGTAAAATAAGAACGCTTCGATGATCCGTTGGCCTGAAATAGCTGGGATGCGTGGAGATTTGTGACTAGTAACAACTCTCCGAGATAAATTTGAAAACCACTAAGAGTCCAAGTCATTACCACCTTGGTTTACTGGGAGGAGGTTTTTTCCTAAGACCATGTAAGCAAACAAGGGAGCATCCATGATGGACATGAGAATAAGAGCTAGAACCCATGTGTACCAATTAGCATATGACATGTGTCAGGTGGACCTAGATCACATCATATGACATCATCCTAAAATCATCTAATAGCTTCACACTAATAGGATAAATTTAAACTTATGAATCGTTAAGTGGAAAGATATTAAAAAAGGACGGTTCATTTTGATCATAGGAAAAGAAGAGAAGGACAACTCTAACAACTCTGTGATCAAAGTTCCACCTCTCAGCACTGAAATTTGTCCAACAATAAATGTTCACCCACCGAGTACTGTTGTCTCACCTCTTATTTTTTCACTTTAACTTTTAACTGTAATTTTCAAATATTGCCTCCTCATCCAAAGATAAACCCCCAAAACCCATGATATTGGGTGACGAGCATCTATATGACCATGATGCTAATTTATTCAACACAATCGTGATCACATCAAACCTCCATATAATCATCCTTAAACTTGAATCCAACTTTGCTTGAAAACAAGACCAATTCCACCTATGGGAAACAAGCTTATTCGGTGCAATTTGTCCCCAAACCATGCCTTCCTCAGAATTCATCACTTGGTGCTCCATCTGATACTCCTATGATAAATGAGTTATCCTATCCCTGGACTAATCCAAAACCCTATTCATCGTATCCATAGATTCCTTAGCCAAAATACTATGTTTCCTAGACTCATCGTCCCTACAGATTTGGATGAAAAATCCCTGCCTTCATTATATCAAAACTTGAATCCCATAAAAAGAAGCAGTCTCCTAGCTCAACATATAAAAGAAGGCTCCCTTTTCCTAACCCGTACACCTTCATATGCAATTGTTGATTTCTGAGATAAATCAAAAGGATCCATAGCCCTAATTTGTATCATCTTGGGATATGACAATGACAAAGTTGTTTATGAAGCTATCCTGGTATTCTTAGATTTCCTGTAATGTCCCCAGCTTGACCCTATTGCATTAATATTGTAAATGATGTAAATATTGTTATTTATTCATGGTGAGGAGCTCAAGGCCAAGGCCCCGCCATTGATTTATCGTTCTATGTATCGGCAATTAGAATAGATGCATGGAGTTCTTGTGCTAGTGGTGCACAATGTAAAATCAGACATCATGTAAATATGCAATTTTAATGAAAAACCCACAATCAGCTACGCAATGCAACAAAGAGATGGGGGCATGATCTTTACCAGGAATAGGGAGGGAAAATAACCAAACCCTTGAGCCATGGTGTTAAGCCATTTCATTGAAGAAACCCATGAACTCTCAACTACCCATTTGGTCTCATGCACCCAATCGTTTAATTATTCCAAGAGTTGGTTGAGGCAGTTAATGCCTTGGGAATGAAGAAGTATGGTGGCCATTTTCGTGTATGGGCAAGCCATCAACCTGGAAATTCGTGTTTTGTCTCATTGGGCAAGAAAACGCCCACGAAATGGTGCCCAAAGCATTCTGACCAGACAGTCTTCACTCATTCACGCAGTGGGAGCTAGCTGGGTATTTCCCTACACGTTTTTCATCCAAATCCTGCATTTTTCCATGCCTGGGAGTTCGTTTTTGCATATACAGTAGCTTGGGAAAGAAGGGCCACGATTTGGGGACTGTATGGAGGTCGTTTTTGCCCCGAATGTCCAAGGACGTTTTTCTAAAAATGGATTTGGCTTACCTGGGTTGTTCCCCAACTTCCCATTTCGTTTTTGTGGTTTCCCACATTTTTATGAGTTAGTTGAAACCCCATCTCATGCATTCCACTGTGGAAAACGTTTTTTCTCATGCCCAACATTTATGCTTTTGATGTTATATGCATCCATCTCTTATCAGCCTGAGAAACCCAATTGCTGATTGTCTTGGCTGATTCTGATATACCTTTGGCTATGTGAGAGCCTGTTTTCCCCTTTTCCTTGTGGAGATCATGCCCAGCTCGGGGGTGGCAATGGTGCTGAGAGATCGAGGAGCACACTGGCCTACGGTTGGGTGGAATGTTGCAGAAGCATAGCTGGTTGCTCAGGGATTACTTGATTTAAGATAAGTATTCTCATTTGCAAATTTGATATTGCTTAAATTGATGATATGGCATAAAAATCGGGAATGTATGATGGATGTGTGTTAATTCTGCACATGATTTACTTGTGCTGTGCTTGCTTAGATTGTACATCTGCATGCCTATATTTTTATATATGTGGATGTTTCATTTAGTAAGCATCGGGGCCAATTGCCCGGTTTTAGCACAATGATCCTCTCTATCATGCTGGTATGATAGGAAGGGACATTACATTTGGTATCAGAGCTGCTGGTTGCAGCATTGGGCCTCTATGGGCCAAATCCAATTGCAGTCATCTCTGAAAGGAAGAAAGTTTTCAAATTTTTCCTAAGTCTGTTTGAAAAATTTGTTTTGAAAAAAATTCGTTTAAGTCTGTTTCAGAGAGAATTCCCAAATGTCTTCCGCAACTGCGGAAGCATTCGGCAAATTGCTCCGAAACTGCGGAAGCATTCCGCGAGTTTTTCCGCAAAGCGGAGGAGTTTGGGAAGTCGCCCCGAAATTTGCGGAAGGAATTCTCTTCTGAAATTACGGAAGGAATTCTCTTCCGAAATTTGCGGAAGGATTCCGCGAGTTGTCCCGCAACGCGGAAAAATTTTCTAGTGTCGGCGTCGAAAGGAAATTTTTGGAAGGAATTCTCTTCCGAAAATTGCGGAAGGATTCCGCGAATCGTTCCGCAATGCGGAAGAGTTCGGCGAGTCGTTCCGAAATTGCGGAAGAATTCGGCGAATCGTTCCGCAACTGCGGAAGACTTCTCCGAATCGTTCTGCAATTGCGGAAGCATTTCGCGAACCTCCCCGAAATTTCGGAAGCATTCCGTGAACGGCTCCGAAACGACAGAAGCCTTCGCCGAATGGCTCCGCAATTGCGGGAGCATTCACCGAATGGCTCCGCAACGGAAGCCTTCGCCGAATGGCTCCGCAGTCGCGGGAGCATTCACCGAATGGCTCCGCAACTGCGGGAGCCTTCGCCGAATGGCTCCACAATTGCGGGAGCGTTCGGTGAATCGCCCCGCAATTGCAGGAGCGATCGGCGCCCGAATGAAAAAAAAAAATGGAACATCCGGACTCAGAATGGAATGATTTCTGTGGGGCTCGGAGGCCATTGACAAGGGCCATGAAAGAACCAGTGAAGACCCCGAGCCCATTACTCTCCGATTTGACAGAAAATGGGGAATAGTGACTTTTGAAGGACGGAGTCCCGAGGCTTGACAGAAGGTCGGTTTGAGTTGAAATTGATCAGGCGCGGCCATGAAGCAGGCATGATGTTAAGTTCAGAATCTTGGAGCCAAACTCCAAAGGATGTGGAGTCGGGGTGAGCAAGAAGGCCAAAAAGCACAGTTCCGGGCCACTTTTTCGGGATTTTGAAAAGCTGATGTACAGTAAAAGTGACCCTAGATGTGGGAATCAAAATTTTTACTGAACTAGACATTTCATATTCTTAGTAAGACGGACAGTTTCCGTTAGACGAAGATTTCCCAGAAATGCACCGTTTGGGAGATAGCCATTTTTGGCCCAAAATTTGGAATTTTGGAAAAATGTGAAAAGTGAGAAGTAGTAAAACCGAGAAATTCATAGAAGATGAACGGTGCATCGGAATTAAAATCCGTGAATTGCTGAGTCTTCCTTGTTATATGGACTAACTTCGCTCAGTAGATAAGTTTTTGTGATTCCTCGTAGATTTTCTTCCCCAGGTGGCTAGAGTTGGCATTCTAGACCAAAAATGCAACTGTGTAAAATGTGCAGAATTGGAGTGAAAGTTGTCATTTTTGAAGAGATGCAATTTCCGCACCTGATGTTGGAATGGAGCATGAAGACAGGCATTGGAAAGCTTGTCCAACAGGGAACAATGATGCATGACCAGAGTTTGAATGAGGTCTACATACATCATAGATATTTAGTGCAGAAGAGCGCCCGCGGCTGTTTTGACAAACAAATTTTGTTGTCAATATGGGCAATTTCTACAATTGCATGATATGGAAGAGGAATTCCATGTTACAATGAGGGATCAAAAAAGGGAGAATTCTTTAAACCCCTGTTTGTTATCATACTTATAATTATGAAATTGTCATATGGCATAAAAATGTTAAGAATGTAAGGGATTACATAAATGTATATGCACTAGATGGCATCTTAACAAACATTGCATAGTGCATATGGAAATGCTTGTGCATGAATGGGATATTGCACATTGGTAAAATAATGAAGTCTGCATCTGCAATAAACCACTAATGGAGAATGTTGTGGTTGATAATCACTATTGATGTTGGCATTGGTTGTAGGACCAAAGATAACAAAGAGCATGGGTAAATGCACTGAGGATGTTGTTGCATGAAGCCAACAACCTTATGCAGAAAGGATGGTGCAACAAATCTATGATCATAAAGTTGGCAAAAGGACTGAACAACCTTGGTAAGAGGCCAACCGATCAGGTAACATCAGGCGATGTTAATGGTTACCATGCAGGTAATGATTATTGGAGTCTAATTGCATGAATGTTGAAAGAGGATTTGGTAAGATTCCTTCAACTATGTTTGAGCTATATGGATTTAGTTTGCATGTGGTATTGAATGCTAATTGGGACTGTTGACCTAACAAGCTTGGTGAGGTGTGGGTAAGTGAAGGAAATGATCCTTACACCCTATGACTGTTTAGAAATCTCAATGCATTCATATGAATTATATCATGCCATGTGTATGTTGGTTATGTGCCTAATAACCAAAGCAAGTGAGGACTGGTGGTCCTGATTATGGTAATGCAGAATAGTAAATACATGAAGAGCCAAATTATGATCGATGGGCTGCTAGAATGTTCTGTGGAAGGACAGAGTTGTATGAATGATATGACTGTAAAAAAAAAAAAAATGAGTATTTACGATTTATTTAAGTTGCATAGATAGGGTGACTATGTCTTGAAATTCTATTGTGATAATGATGCATATGTAGAAATGAATATATATCTCATTGCAATTCATATGTTGAACAGCTGAAGGTGTTTGAATTATTGAGTATTATAATTCTGAGATCACTTCAGTGACTGTTATGGCAATGAACGATTACGTGCGTAGATACTCACAACATGTTTGGTTGTTTGAAGTTTCAGTTTTCAGGTAGAAAAGTCTTGCGTATGGCAATAAGGATAAGTCCATAGTAAAGACCGGGATCTACCATGTGCAAAAGCCAAAGGTTATGAGAAGGTTCTCATGGTTGTAAATTTACACATGAAACAAATCTGAAAATTGTCTAGTTTAAGTTTATGAGAATAGTCTCATGGTTGCAGATCTAATTTCTGTAGGAAAACAGATTTACAAATTTCAGATTTGAGAATTTGCTTATAATTGCTAATGATTGTTTGGCTTATATAGAATTGTGTCAGGAGGACATGTATAGGTGAATGTTCATGTATGGTAGCAAGGGTGAAACCATAATGGGCCAAGTGATACCACTTACAAAAGCCAAACAATATGAGGAGAGACTCATTGCTAAGCAAATCAATTTCTGTAGGAAACAGAATTGTAAATTCATATTGAATTTAATTATTAATGCTATTGATTGGTTATGGAACAATCATATTTGAATCTTATTGATAAATGTTGCTGACTGTTTGGCTATTTGATTAAGTGTGCCAGGATGACACATTGCAAGAAGACCATGTGTGATGGTCTGCAGAAGCCAAACTAGATGGGAAAGACCCCATGATTGGGAAATGGGTTTCAGGTGAAACGCCATTGTCTCAACCAAACAGCATGTCGGTAAACCATGAAAGTGAGATGGTAAAGCTATGCCCAGAAGGCATGTGAGACACATATGCAAAATGAATGAGTATTCTATGACCCTAGACAAGAACATGCATGTCTAAATTATTAGATTGAATATGCAGAGCATGTTTTATTACTTCATTATTATTCCAGACTGCTTGAGTATGATTAGGGCCTACATGGCGCACATCAGGAAGGGGGTGCACACCTTTTCTGGTGCTGGGTCATGGTAGGGTTTTCAATATTGACTACACCCTAAGGGAATGGACGCATTCCTGGTGTTTCAATACTTGATAGTGAATGATATGAAATATGATTACAATTTTTGAGCAGCAATACTGATGAGTCTGCTTATCCTTCTTGTGCTATCAGCTTACACAGATGCAATTGGTGTTGCATGTAAGAGGCAAAGTGAAGAAAGGGTGCTCAAGAGGACTGTATGGGCAGTGGTAACCTTTCTACGCTCACACTAAAGGACACTAGAAGGGGTGGATAGGCCTGGGGAGCTGTTTTGCAGAAAAGGGGTATCATCCTTGTGTAGTGTGAGTGGGTATTGTGGGGCCATGCTAGCCTGCAGTCAAGTGAGTCACCTATGGAGTTCCTGGAGGGAACCACTGGTTGCATAAGAGAAGGAGCCACGTAATCATACTATGTTTTTCATATTGCCTGATAAACCCAGTCGGTGTACTGGCTTGGCAATGGTTATGGTATGCCTGATAAACCCAGTCGGCATACTGGCTTGGCATTAGTTATTTGGGTGTTGTGGCGAATGGTTGCTGGATGCCTAATAAACCCAGTCGGTGTACTGGCTTGGCATTGGTTATTTGCATGTTGTGGAGGTATTGGTTATTTGGGTGTTATTTCCTGACAAACCCAGTCGGAGAACTGGCTTGGAAATGGTTATTGTATGCTTGATAAACCCAGTCGGCGTACTGGCTTAGAATATTGATTTTGAAATGCTTGATAAACCCAGTCGGCGTACCGGCTTAGCATACTGATTTTGAAATGCTTGATAAACCCAGTCAGTGTACTGGCTTAGCATACTGATTTTGAAATGCTTGATAAACCCAGTCGGCGTACTGGCTTAGCATACTGATTTTGAAATGCTTGATAAATCCAGTCGGCATACTGGCTTAGCATACTGATTTTGAAATGCTTTATAAACCCAGTCGGCGTACTGGCTTAGCATATTGATTTTGAAATGCTTGATAAACCCAGTTGGCGTACTGGATTAGCATACTGATTTTAGGGATGCCTGATAAAGCCAGTCGGCGTACTGGCTTGGAATTGCCTATTCGGATGATGTTGTGGAGCAGCATGTGTGCTGGCCAAGCATCCACCCCACAGGTGATCCAAGGCTTGTAAAGCAGAGAAGGAAACCTGTGGAGTAGCGAGGAAAATGCACAATACAAATAAGAAGCAAGGACCCTGAAAGAGCTATAAATGCTTGGTAAAGCCAGAGAGTAACTGGTTGGAGCTATAAAATTCTTGGTAAATTCAGAGAATAGTTGGTGGGAACAGTAACCACTCGATGTTGTGGAGCAGCTAGCGTGCTGGCCAAACATTCCCTTAAACAATTGATAAAACCAGTCAGCATACTGGCCTGGAATTGCCTATTTGAATGGTTGTGGAGTAGCCTGCGTGCTGGCCCAACATTCATTGTTGTATCCACAGGGAATCCAATGCTTGGAAAGCGAAGAAGGATCCTGTGGGATAAAGTGAAGACATCCTATAAAGATAAGTATTTGGTAACTCTTGCTTATGAATATACATGTGTATATGATTTAATTATGATTTCTTAAATTCTCATTTGGAGATAAACCCTATGAAAATACACTAAACATGTGCATTGACTCAATGTTTGAGTGTAGGTATTGCTGGAAGCAAGGACTATGAAAGCATCTGGAGGATGCATGTGGACATGTGACCATCCTAAAGAGAGCTCTGTATGAGCGGTAATGAAAGATGGTGATAGTGGAACTGTGTGGGTCCTAGCAGCCAAAGGTTCTGTAAGCGACAATGGGGAAGGGTTCCCTGGTTGAAATCCATTAGACAGACCTTAGACACTAAAGTGTCATAGCCAAGAAAGGGCAAGTCAAGCATTCACATTGAAGTGAAAGAGGCCAAGGAGCATAGAACCACCACAGTGACGGTGTGGCTCCGGATTGGAACAAGACTAAGAGGGGGAAAACTCTTACTCGTCTCTTTCTTTTGACTGATGCATCTTAGAAACAAAGGATTGTTGAGTGCATGTCATAAATGAAAACAAATTGTGTTTCATTGCTTGAAATGAGTTGTGAATGCTGAAATAGTTATTTTCTTGTGAAAGGATGAACATGAATGAGTTCATGTGTGTGTGGAAAAGCATGAAATATGTGGAAGTCTCATGAGTAAAGCATGGACGTTCCAAGTCAATTAGGAAAATAATTGACTAATTTTATTATTGTGTTATGCTTGTCCTAACAGGAATTACCATGATAAGTCTCACAGATAGTTGCCGGGACAACAAGAAAGATGGCATCCATGAAATTCCAGACTTGTAGATCAGCTGGATGATAAACAAACGGAAGGGATTGCTGTGGAGCGATGCCCATCTGCAGAACTAGAGGATCAAGCTAGCAAGAGCAGCTTGTGGAAGCCAAAGGACTTGGTCCTGAAAGTTCAAGTAAAGAGATGAAACGAAGGACAGACCTGCCACCAGTTGTGAATTTTGGACATGTGTAAAGTGGGTATATAATTTGAAATGTTGGAACACCGAGGACGGTGTTATTCCAAGGGGAGGGGAATGTAATGTCCCCAGCTTGACCCTATTGCATTAATATTGTAAATGATGTAAATATTTTTATTTAGTCATGGTGAGGAGCTCAAGGCCAAGGCCCCGCCATTGATTTATCGTTCTATGTATCGGCAATTAGAATAGATGCATGGAGTTCTTGTGCTAGTGGTGCACAATGTAAAATCAGACATCATGTAAATATGCAATTTTAATGAAAAACCCACAATCAGCTACGCAATGCAACAAAGAGGTGGGGGCATGATCTTTACCAGGAATAGGGAGGGAAAATAACCAAACCCTTGAGCCATGGTGTTAAGCCATTTCATTGAAGAAACCCATGAACTCTCAACTACCCATTTGGTCTCATGCACCCAATCATTTAATTCTTCCAAGAGTTGGTTGAGGCAGTTAATGCCTTGGGAATGAAGAAGTATGGCAGCCATTTTCGTGTATGGGCAAGCCATCAACTTGGAAATTCGTGTTTTGTCTCCTTGGGCAAGAAAACGCCCACGAAATGGTGCCCAAAGCATTCTGACCAGAAAGTCTTCACTCATTCACGCAGTGGGAGCTAGCTGGGTCTTTCCCTACATGTTTTTCATCCAAATCCTACATTTTTCCATGCCTGGGAGTTCGTTTTTGCATATACAGTAGCTTGGGAAAGAAGGGCCACAATTTGGGGACTGTATGGAGGTCGTTTTTGCCCTGAATGTCCAAGGACGTTTTTCTAAAAACGGATTTGGCTTACCTGGGTTGTTCCCCAACTTCCCATTTCGTTTTTGTGGGTTCCCACGTTTTTATGAGTTAGTTGAAACCCCATCTCATGCATTCCACTATGGAAAACGTTTTTCTCATGCCCAACATTTATGCTTTTGATGTTATATGCATCCATCTCTTATCAGCCTGAGAAACCCAATTGCTGATTGGCTTGGTTGATTTTGATATACCTTTGGTTATGTGAGAGCCTGTTTTCCCCTTTTCCTTGTGGAGATCATGCCCAGCTCGGGGGTGGCAGTGGTGCTGAGAGATCGAGGAGCACACTGGCCTACAGTTGGGTGGAATGTTGCAGAAGCATAGCTGGTTGCTCAGGGATTACTTGATTTAAGATAAGTATTCTCATTTGCAAATTTGATATTGCTTAAATTGATGATATGGCATAAAAATCGGGAATGTATGATGGATGTGTGTTAATTCTGCACATGATTTACTTCTGTTGTGTTTGCTTAGATTGTACATCTGCATGCCTATCTTTTTATATATGTGGATGTTTCATTTAGTAAGCATCGGGGCCAATTGCCCGGTTTTAGCACAATGATCCTCTCTATCATGTTGGTATGATAGGAGGGGACATTACATTTCCTGAATCCATCAGTAGGGGTTATTCCTCCATATTTGACCTTTGTAATCAGCTATCTAAGAAAATCCACAACCAACTAGCAGAATTCCCTACCGTAGTGTTGTAGGTACAACAGATCCCATGTTTTAAAGAAAACATGGGAGCCCCAAATTTTTATATGCAAAGGTAATGATTAAATTCCATGGTCATTTTGGGGTTTTTATCATGTTTTTATTGCTTTGCTATGATTTTATTAAGTTAGTAACTTTCCTTTTTGAAAATGACTTTGTTTTGTGTGTTTTGTGAAGGTGCGGAAAGCTTTGATTTTCTCAAAAGTTAAGTCTTTCTACAACCTGCAATCCGCAATCCACAATGCAGATTGTGGAACCTTGGTTTTTGCTATTGAAAATTTTTCATTCCACAACCCGCAACCCGCAATGCGGATTGCGGATGTGGAATGGTTTTTCAATAATTATGGTTGTTTCCACTTGCAACCTGCAATGTCGATTGCAGGAATACCTTTTAAATGTTTTGCGCTTTGCATTTCCAATACCCACAACCCGCAATTGTAGATTGCAGATTGCAGAAAGTGTTTGAATAATAAGTTTGCGTATTGCTTCTCCGCAACCCACAACCTAAAATTGCATATTGCAGATTGCGGAGGGGTCATCATATTAATTAGTGTTGTTTGTGTTTTTGCAACCTGCAACCCGCAATTGCGGATTGCGGAAAGAATGTATATATGTCCAAAATAAATTCCCACAATTCACTTTTCGCATCTCGCTTAAATAGATCTCAGCCGTCGATCTGTTTTAATCCTACTGATGGGTCCATTTTTCAGGTATTTGATAACCCTTTTTCCATAGTCCAGCTCAAGCAATGGTAACAAAACACATTCAATTGTGGGAAAAGTGTTTTACTTTAATTATTTAATGAAATGTTTTTTTTATGATTAATCTTGTATGTTAGAATGCGTATCAAATAAACTGATTATATGGAAACCAAGCGTGATTGAGCAGGTTCAAGGTCATTAGAGGATGGATGTGTAGAAGACTAAAGGATCACCAAGCTCAGTGCCCTGTTTCCTGGTTTATAGAGGACGCACTCCCACTTTCACGATGAATTAACATTTTGACAATCAGTTAGGATCAGAGTTAAATCGTATAAATATGGACCTCTTGGGTAGCGAGAGGCCCCTGCTGTTATTTTTGGGAAAGACATTATTTTTAACATTTTCTGCACTATTGAGATACTGAGAAGTACAGACTTCTATTTTGACATGGATTTTATATATTAATGAAATATTGATGATTAATTCCAGCGAGCGTTTCTGAGTTTTTATTCTCTCTTGAGTACGGGTTGGGGTGGGCCCCTCCAACATGTAGGTCAGGAGATTCCTATTTGCAGGTATTTTTCCAAGTATGTGATTTACATTGATGAATAGTTCTATGATATATGGGAGCGTTGAATGATTCATTATTTCTGTAGTAGTTTAGAATGCATTCCGTAGTACAGTAAAATGATTTTAGTAGTACTGTATGTTCTTTCTTGCAACGCATATTTTTATCAACGATTACATGTGTGATAGCTTTGCTTTCAATGTCATGGTTTAGATCTGGAGTTCACTGCAGTTTCTCATTGTGATTAGTTTCTTTTAACTTCTTAGTAATAGATGGGTAAGCATAGAATGATCGTATTTCAATTCTAGATTGGTAAAACAAGTTAGATCAAGACTCCAATTTTGTGTGTAGATAGTAGTTACAGACTTTGTTTCCCCAATAGTAGAATAGCTTTGTTATGATATTTTCATTCTCAACATTTAGTTATTTCAGCATTTTAATTATTTCAAATAGATTTACTATTTTTGTATCTTCATTTCTTAGAACAGATCAACATCTAATTACTTCAGCATTTTAATTATTTAAAATAGGTTCCCTGCTTTATTTCTCAGAACACATTTACTGCTTTCAGCACTTCAATTCTTTTAATTAGATTTATTTGCTTTCCAGTATTTAATTCCATAGCATAATCAGTTTTCACATTTAGTAGACAATCTTTAGAACATCGATACCGACATTTAACTGTGACAAGAGATTATCCTATAAGAGCACAGATAGTGCATGCATCTCTCAAATTTGTACGTTCCCCGGGTTGACATTTAAAGTAGGCTCTTGGTATAGCTGCCCTCATTAGGCATCCACATTAGGAGCTCACCACTTTTTGGCGCCGTTGCTGGGGAGGTGCTAAATCTTTTAGGAGACATAACCTAAAAACCACAAAAAGAAAACAAAAATTACATAAAACAAAAACATAAATATCCTCTACCAATGAATGCCTCATCGGCAAAGGGATAGGTTTGGCCGCTTTCTGCCCATGCATTCCATGAGCAACAATGGTAATAATAGTTCTAACCATTCTCAGTTTGAATTTCTACACTCTGAAAATGAAACCGACTCCACATACGATCCAAACAGAAGCAACTTCACTACCAGTTTGAGCTCAAACACCTCAATGGCAAATGAAGAAGAAGAACCTAGGGAGCTTTTCACTTTTCCCATTAGCATACCTCTCGGGGATGCCAGAATGAAGAACATCAATCCTAATAATCTTCCAAACTTTCATGGGTTGACTTCAGAAGATCCTGACACATTCCTGTTTGAATTTGAGGTAGTTTGCAGATCCTTTGACTACACCACTGATGCACAAAAGCTTAGGCTTTTTCCTTCCACACTGAAAGACCTATCACTTCGGTGGTTCATGAGCCTTGAAGGAAATAGTATCTTTAGCTGGGATCAAATGAAATAGTCATTCTTAGAAAAATATAGGGACTACTGCAAGGCCAAAGATACTAGGGATGAAATCTTTAGGATGCAACAAGGAGATAGAGAGTCATTAGAAGATTATGCCCAAAGATTTCAACTCAGCTACAAACGAGCCAACCATTGCAAATGGGATCCTGAATCACTAAAGCCTGTCCTTCTCAGAGGTGTAAAAGAGGATAATTTTGAAGTTTTAAATCTCCTTGGAGATGGATACATATTCCAAAAATCTTTTGACCAAATCCTACAAATCTTCAAAAACTACTCAAGATCTAGGAAAACTAAGAACGGGACAAGGGATACACATACAACCACCAGTGGATCATCCTCAACACCAAAACTTACAAAATATGATTTAGGAAACCTACTGGATGACATGAAAACTAACATGCAGCAATCCCTAGCCATGCAACTTGATGCTCTTCAAATAAAAAAGAAACAGGATGAAATTAACCAAGCCTTGGCTGTATTTTGTCCTCATTGTAGGAAGAAGCATGAGAAGGGGCAGTGCACCTTGAACACAATAGAAGTATGTGGTCTCTGCACCGATGACCATTCCACTGATAAATGTCCCCTCTTACCCTCATGTAAGGAAACTATTCAAGACCCAGTAGCTGAAGGAACTGTAGAACAACTCTGTTTTATAAATTAGAGGAGGAATAATTTTGTTAGGCCATATCAGCAGAGCAATCAAACTTACTATAATCAAGGACATCCAAATTGGAACTCTGCACCGACTCCATGGCAAGCATAATCAAATCAAAACCAATGGAAACAAAACCAGCAAGCATATCAACCATCCTATCAACAACCATATTATCCACCGTCTTACCCTCAACACCCCCCACCATTTCCATCCACCACAAATTATGCAAACCAGTACCCCCATCCATCAAATTGGAGGGCGCCATTACAACAACCACTCATTATGCCACCCCCACAACCTCAACCACCCCCCACACCTCCACCTATGCCATCCCAACCAATTTTAAATCCTAATAATAACATGCCCCCACAACAGCAACATGCTTATAACACTGATATCACACAATTCCCAACTTATGTTGTAGACACCATAGAAATAAATAAAATAAACCTACGATCTGGAAAAATGTTGCAGAATACATCCCCACACAACATCCAACAAACTGTACCCAAAGTTCAAGACCACACATCAGAACCCTATGTTCAACATCCTGATGAACCAGAACCTCCTGAGGAAGAAATTATACCACTCACACGAACTAGAAACCCTCAATTTCGAGAAAAACTTGTCCAGAATACAAAAGAAGAGGAAGAGAATATAATCTTAAACGAATTCAAACACTTAAACATCCAAATCCCAATCTTACAAGCCATAAGGGATGTGCCCATCTGCAGCAAATTCATTAGAGAAAATTGACTAAAGAAGCCAGGAAGGAGGAAGCGTGACCCACCAACTATTAATGTAGTGGGACAATTGGCCGATTTGATGCTAGGTGTCATAATAAATCCTAAATATCTTGATCTTGGTAGTCCTGTAGTAAGCGTCACCATAAATAACAAGCAAATAAATAAAAGCTTAATTGATCTAGGAGCTGCGATCAATGTCATGACTAAAGAAACCATGTTATACCTAGGACTCCAATAAATGGTAAGACCAACCACAATAGTGCTCCAACTAGCAGACACGTCCACTGTGAAGCCTGAAGGAATGCTAGAAGACATTATGATCAATATCGAGTCCTGGGAATACCCAACTGATTTTATAATAATCGAAATCAAAAGCAAACTTAGTGGCTATCCAATTATCCTGGGTAGACCTTGGTTAGCAACTGCGGACGCTTACATAGGTTGCCGATCAGGAAATATGACAATCGCCAGTGGACATACCAGGAAGAAAATAACAATCTACCCAGCAGCAATGAAATCCTCAGAGTTAGAATATCAAAATTGGACTGGTGATTACCAAAACACACCAAATCAAAACCTCTGACCTATCCTAACAATTGATGCTACAATATCTTTAAAGGCAATAGATGAAGATGGCCATATAGATAAATTTATACAAAATATATCTCCTAACAATCATGTTATTCAAGAATTTTTTTTCTATAGAAACAGGTGAAAGTTCAAAACAGAACATGGATGACTTATGGACATAAGTGCTGCCATAACAGATTGAGAAGGTAAAAGTCGTGGAAATTAACCCTGGCAAAACAGTCAACATAAATTCCAATTTAAAACCAGAGCAAGAAGAGAAATTGATGAAGATACTAACACAACAAAGTAAAGCATTTTCCTGGACATATATAGATATGAAAGGAATACATCCTGATATCTGCAAACACTACATTTATATCAAAGAAGGTTCTACTCCCATCAGGAAACCACAAAGAAGGCTGAACCCTACACTAAAAGACATAGTCAAAATGGAATTACAAAAGTTATTAGACGCAGGGTTCATCTATCCAATATTTGATAGTGAGTGGGTCTCACCACTAGTCATAGTGCCCAAAAAAGGAGGCAAATGGAGAATTTGTGTGGACTACAGGGAGCTGAATAAAGCAACAAAGATGGATCATTTTCCACTTCCATTTATAGGCCAAGTGTTGGATACATTATCTGGAAACAAGTACTTTTCATTCCTAGACTGTTTTAGTGGTTACAAGCAAATTTTAATACACACAGCTGATCAAGATGAGACAACCTTCACATGCCCATGGGGAACTTACGCCTATAGGGTCCTACCCTTTGGTCTATGTAATGCCCTAGCAACATTTCAAAGAGCCATATTGAGTATTTTCTCCAATTTTCTGAATAACAAAATGGAAGTATTCATGGATGATTTCACACCTTATGGACAAAGCTTTGAGCAGGCGTTGGAAAATCTTGAATTAATATTAAAAAAATGTATTGAGATGAGCTTGTGCCTAAGCAATGACAAATGCAGGATTTTAATGGAAGAAGGAATTGTTCTAGGACATCATATATCATAGAGAGGTATAGAGGTGGATCAAGCCAAAGTATCAGTAATCAAGACATTGCCCCCACCTGTCAAACAAAGAGACGTGAGAAGCTTCCTTGGATAGACAGGGTACTACAGAAGGTTTTTTGAGAATTATAGCAGAATTGCTGCCCCCATGTTTGCACTTCTCACAAAAGACAATGAGTTCATATGGACAAGCAACTGCATGTCATCCTTTGAAAGTCTTAAACAGAAAACCATCACAGCACCAATACTTCAAGGACCAAAGTGGGAAATTCCATTTCACATTCACACCGATGCATCAGATAAAGCAATCGGATCTGTGCTTGGGCAAGAACAAGACAAGAAACCCTATGCCATATACTATATAAGCAAAAATTTGGCTGGGGCAGAACTCAACTACACAGTCACAGAGAAGGAATTTATGGCAGTCATACATGCAATCAACAAATTCAGGCATTACATTATAGGATACCACTCAGCAATCATATATCTTATGAACAAGCCTAATACTAGTGCAAGAATTATTCGATGGATGCTACTTCTACAGGAATTAGACATCACTATAATAGATAAACCAGGTAAGCATAATGTCGTAGCAGACTTTTTGTCAAGAGTAACACATGGGACAGATAATGAATTGGTCCAAGATAACTTCCCTGATGAGCACCTTTTTGCCATATCAATAAAAATTCCATGGTTTGCTAACATAGCAAACTATTTGGTATTTGGGAAGTTTCTAGAACATTATAGTTATAAAGAAAGGACAAAAGTAATAAGACAAAGTGCCACATATACATGGATAGAGGGCATGCTTTTTAAATAGGGACCAGATCAAGTACTTAGAAGGTGCATTAGGGAAGATGAGGTACATGACATAAAGCATGCCACCCACAATGAACCCTGTGGAGGACACTACGCTACAAAAAGGACAGCCTACAAGATCTTGCAAACAGGGTATTATTAGCCAACACTCCACAAAGATGCTTATGAGTATGTGTCCCATTGTGATGATTGCTAGAGAATGGGAAAGCCAACAAAAAAACAAGAAATGCCACTACATCCACAAATCTCTTTAGAGGCATTCGATAAGTGGGGATTCGATTTTGTTGGCCCATTCAACCCACAGTCCAATCAAAAGAGATACATCCTTGTATGCACTGATTACCTTACAAAATGGACAGAGGTAGCAGCACTGGCTGTTGCAAATGAAACCAGTGTGGCCAAATTCTTTATTGAGCAGATCTTTCACAGATTTGGGGTGCCAAGAGAAGTAGTTTTGGATCAAGGACCACAATTCACATCAAATTTAATTGAAGACTTAATGAAAAGAAACAATGTAAAGCACAAACAGTCATCCTCCTACCACCCCCAAGGAAATGGTCAAGCTGAGGTAACCAACAGGGAATTAGAGAGAATCTTGACAAAAACTGTCCAACTTCACAAAAGATATTGGGCTGACAGACTTAGTGAAGCAGTCTGGGCTTACAATACTACATGGAAAACAACAACAGGATTCACAACTTATGAACTGGTCTATGGGAAAAAGGTCATGCTACCAATCAAATTTGAAGTAAAAACATTAAGAATTGCAGCTGATCTAAATATGAACCTATCAGACATTCAAAAAGAACGCATGCTACAGCTAAATCAACTGGATGAACACCACCAACAAGCACTTACACATACTGAAATCATCCAATAGCAAAGAAAGAAATGGCATGACCAACATTTGAAGGATAAGAAATTCAAAGAGGGTGATTGGGCACTACTCTACGACTCCAGATTTCACACATTCAAAGGAAAGCTAACCACTAGATGGCTTGGACCTTACAGTATCCAGAAAATTTATGACAATGGGGCTATGAGAATTATTACAATTGATGATGATGAGTTCCCCATGATAGTGAATGGGCATCGCCTAAAACTCTACAAACAACCAAAGTCCAAAGAAGAATTTACACAAGTACTCTACCAGCAACAATTGATGCTGATAGAGCATGCTCCAAAATAGTAAGCTTCAACACATTTCATGAAAAAAAAACACAAAAAAAAGAGAAAAAACAAAAAAACAAAAAGAAAAAAAAGAACAAAGGGATAACAGGAAATACAGGGCATCAACCTATTCAAGCGAGCCTGCACAATAATTCAAGCGAGGCTGCCATCAATTCAACCGAGCCTGCAAAAATATCAAGCGAGGCTGCCAATAATTCAAGCGAGGTTTCCATCAATTCAACCGAGCCTGTAAAATATATCAAGTGAGGATGCCATCAATTCAAGCAAGGATGCCATTTATTTAAGTGAGCCTAATATCAATTCAAGCGAGGCAGCCACGTCTACATGCAGAAGTCAGTCTTCATCTACTACGCAATTCTTCAAGACACACCATACCAACCTTTTTCAAACATATTCAAGCAAGCCTACAAGTTATTCAAGGGATCCAATCACATCCAACCACGCAATCATACAAATATAAAGCACAATCGCCTGAGTCGTATCAACAACTGGCACAATTTTCAAAAGCACATACTCAGCAAATTCAAAACATGCAGAACAGAAAAAGCATCCTACGCACGTAACTATCGACATACAGAAATCAACTACAGACACTGCCAAGATATACTACAGAATCCATAGTGCATGAAAAACGGACCAGATCATCAATGCAGGTACACTTACATACCAAGGTAATCTCTAAAACGATTTTATTTGATTTTTACGATAAAACACTTTTCCACAATACAGTCATTTCTAGTCAGCTGAGGACAACTTCAATTTCAAATCGGCGGCATGGTGGAATGACCTTCATAACTCATGATTGCTACCAAAGCTCCATCACCCTCAGCAAATCATGATCGCAACCTTCACCACATGAAGTACACAGGTCAATCATGAGAAGGCAGAGATTGATCATGAAAAATAGGGGATTAAAAGTGGCAAGTACAGGTATGATGGAAAGACTAGGTGCAGAAAGGAAGTGAATTAGGGTGCAGCATATTCCACGATTTTCCATATAAGTAACCACCCGGAATTCCCGAGAAGTAGCCACCATTGTATTCCTTGAGCCTGTAGGCAGAGCCCGACCAAGTTAAAAGTATAAAACTGCATTCCAAAAGCCCTAGTTTGTCTGGTTATAAGGAAGATTCAAAAAATGACGAAGGGTTTTAAAAAGAGTGAATTGGAAGATCACAGTGCCATTTATCAAAGCCCGAGAGTCCTGCAGATCATTCGCAACTGAGGATGGATGCCATTTATCCTTGGACTGAGAGGATACCATACAGGGGTAGCCCAGGAGTTTGCAAGAAACTTCAAGCATATAAAGGATGAACAGTACGTCACCCGGGTGAAGGGGTTACGCATAAAAGTGGATGAGGACATGATAGCCAAACACATTGGTCGTCCAATGGGCCTGCATTGGAGCAGCAACGACCGGGAGGAAAACCACACGACAAAAGCAACATTCTTTGAGCATGGAGAAGTTTATGATGAAGACAAAAATGGAGTCAAGAGACCCTCCATGCACTAGAAGATTAAGCTATGTTCCCATTTTCCATTTTTCGTATTTTAGAGCTTCTTAGGCACAGAAGTCACATTTCATCAAACAACAATATTAGCATTCCATTTTACCTGCTCCAATCCCTAGCAGAGATGAGTAAGAAGGTGGCTAAAGGAAAAGAGGATGCTTTGGCCCATCATGGGCTCATCAAACTAATAGTTAGTGAGGAGATAAAAGCTCAGATTCTAGAGCTCTCCTGGGAGGAGTTCATCATAGTGTCTGCTAAAGATGTTCAGAGAATGAGGACTATGCCCTTGCCACTTGAATCAAAAAGTAAGACCACCTCTGTATTAGGGGCAAAAAGAAAAATTGACTTGGACAGTGTGGCTGACACCTTGGTCAAAATAAAACACTCCAAAGAGGACTCCCCCAAATCAGACCCAGATATTCCTACTAGTAGTCAGGGGTCGAAGAGGTGCAGCAAGAGATTCACACAGGTATCTAAAATCCGAGTCTCCAAGGAGAAAGAAAGGGAACCCAGCCCCCTGATTACCAATGTGTCTGATGATGACATTGATCCTTTTATAGATCAAAAGGATCCCACTACAGATGAAGAAGAGGACGAAGAGGAAAAAGAAGAAGAGGATGAAGAAGAGGAAAGGAATGAAGAGGAAAAATAGGATACAGAAGAAGACATGGATAAATAAGAAGGGCAGAGCTTATAGGAGCAAGGAAAATTTCAGGAAAACCCTCCAGAATGTAGTGAAGACCCCGAGGTCATTTCCCAGCTCATTGAAGCACGAGCAGAATTGGAAAGGCTCAGAAATGAGTTGGCAACATTAAGAATTCGTCCAGGAAGCCAAGCCACACCTCCCCCATTCTCAGCCGAGAAAACAAAAATCCTAAATATGCACCATGCAGAAGAGATCCAGCTGGTCGAGCAGAAGAATTTAGCGCTGCAAGAGAAGTTGGCCGAAGCACAGAGCGAATTAGCAAGGAAGGACCAGGAAATTATCAAAATTAAGGACTTTTTTCCACTACTATCGGCATATATGAGAGACTGCGTGACCTCAGACCACCGTTGATGGTCTATGCAGTTTATTTACAAGAGAAATGGGGTGAATTCCAACTCCAGAGGTTGAAGAAAGATCTCCCTATAGAGGTAAGCACTCCTAAAGAATTTATTGATGCATCATTGAACTCCACAAAGCTGGAGAAAGACCAATTGAGTGAGTTCTTCTTGCACAATTTCGTAGTTTCTGGCTCACCCAACTGGTCGCTAAACCCATATGTGGGCGATTTCCAGTTAAGGGCATTCTGTTCGTGGATGAACCATGAAATTGAGCAAGCCCATGACTATCATCTCTATGTGGCATCCAAATGGCAAACTCCATTAATGATCAGACCTGAGCCAACTCACCCTGAGGGAATAATCTATAATCACAGGATCCTCACTCAAGACGAGGAACTGATACCCATTCTCCTCACAAAACAACAGGAGGCGGTGAGTCACTTTGACATTACACTCCGCAGCACACAAAAGGAAGTTAATGAGTCCATCAGGGAAAGGTGGAGCAGGGTGGAAAACGATCTAAAATGAAGAGAACTCCACTCTCCCCTCAGGCTTAAGGATGCTCTCTTCAAAACCATACTCTACAAAGAATCGCTGGCAAGAAACCAACTCAGGTGGATTGGGATGAGACTGCATCCCCCATTCTTTCTTTCCCCAGTCCTCAAAGAACAGATTAATGAAGAGGAGGAGAGGAATGCATGGGCCAGGGAGGATCATAATTTTGGATATCTCAGACAGGTAGGGGCACCTAAGGTGGCAGCATGGGATATCAGGGAGGTCATCGACGAATGGAATAAGTCACCCAAGGATGGGTGAATCCTTCAAGTAGGGGAGAGAATGATGGGTCCATTTTTTAGGTATTTGATAACCCTTTTTCCATAGTCCATCTCAAGCAATGGTAACAAAACGCACTCAATTGTGGGAAAAGTGTTTTACTTTAATTATTTAATGAATTTTTTTTTTATGATTAATCTTGTATGTTAGAATGCGTATCAAATAAATTGATTATACGGAAACCAAGCATGATTGAGTAGGCTTAGGGTCATTAAAAGATGGACATGTAGAAGACTAAAGGATCACCAAGCTCGACGCCTTGTTTCCTAATTTATAGAGGACGCGCTCCCACTTTCAAGATGAATCGGCATTTTGACAATCAGTTAGGATCAGAGTTGAATCGTATAAATATGGACCTCTCGGGTAGCGAGAGGCCCCTACTGTTATTTTTGGGAAAGACATTATTTTTAACGTTTTCTACACTATTGAGATACTGAGAAGTACAAACTTCTATTTTGACATGGATTTTATATATTAATGAAAGATTGATGATTAATTCCAGCGAGCATTTCTGAGTTTTTATTCTCTCCTGAGTACAGGTTGGGGAGGGCCCCTCCAACATGTAGGTCAGGAGATTCCTATTTGTAGGTATTTTTCCAAGTATGCATTTTACATTGATGAGCAGTTCTATGATATATGGGAGCGTTGAATGATTCATTATTTCTGTAGTAGTTTAGAATGCATTCTGTAGTATAGTAAAACGATTTCAGTAGTCTTGTAGGTTCTTTCTTGCAATGCATATTTTTATCAACGATTACATGTGTAATAACTTTGCTTTCAATGTCATGGTTTAGATTTGGAGTTCACTGCAGTTTCTCATCGTGATTAGTTTCTTTTAACTTCTTAGTAATATATGGGTAAGCATAGAATGATCATATTTCAATTCTAGATTGGTAAAATAAGTTAGATCAAGACTCCAATTTTGTGCGTAGATAGTAGTTATAGACTTTGTTTCCCCAATAGTAGAATAGCTCTATTATGATATTTTCATTCTCAGCATTTAGTTATTTCAGCATTTTAATTATTTCAAATAGATTTACTGTTTTTGTATCTTCATTTCTTAGAACAGATCAACATCTAATTACTTTAGCATTTTAATTATTTAAAATAGGTTCCCTGCTTTATTTCTTAGAACATATTTACTGCTTTCAGCACTTCAATTATTTTAATTAGATTTATTTGCTTTCCAGTATTTAATTCCATAGCATAATCAATTTTCACATTTAGTAGACAATCTTTAGAACATCGATACCGACATTTAACTGTGACAAGAGATTATCCTATAAGAGCACAGATAGTGCATGCATCTATCAAGTTTGTACGTTCCCCAGGTTGACATTTAAAGTAGGCTCTTGGTATAGCTTCCCTCATTAAGCATCCACATTAGGAGCTCACCACCTACGACTGGTGAAATTTGATAAATATGTTGATTTTTATAATTTCTTTTATCATTTCTATTTTCATAAAAGTGTTACAGAGATTCTTACCACAATATTTTACCAGGGCTGTTTTCTGTCGTTTTCATCACTCATAGGTCGGTTTCACGTCTTTTTATGGTCTTCCAAATTGTTCAGTATTCAAAGCGGAATGGGAACCTGTATCCAATCAAGTCCTTACAATGAGAGAGTCACTCCCTTGGGCTTCAATCTTGTCATTTGAATTAAAGACAACTATTGAGAGATATTAAAAAACACCAAAGAAGCCAGTGTTCTTTTACTATGCCTATGTAATTGATATCTTTTGGTCAGAATTCCAATCCCCTCCATGGGATGGAATTGGAACTTGTCATCACCCCCAGTCCATATTTGATGTTCAGATTTGTGGGAAATTAACTTTGTTCCTTTCCTGTATGATATCTATGACCAGTTCTTTGGCGCCATTTATCAATATATATTTAGGGAAGATGCCCCTGCTTTTTCTCCCAATGCCAGAACTTTAATTCCTAAACTTGGTGATTGGTATGTGGGAGAGGCTTTCTCTTATGTCAGGATTTGGGCAAGCAATATAGTGCATTTATTTCCAAGGTTGGTCCCAGACAAGCTGCTACTTGAAGATATATCCTTCCATACTGTAATAGACGGGGTGTTTCTTAAGCTTACTAGACATAAGAGGAGGGGATGGCCTAAGTTTCCCCTAAAACTTGGACCTTTCGTCATTCCAGCTTCAACTTGGGCTGCAATGCTGGGCAAGAGGATTGCTTCTCTGAAATTGGGACTTTCTCCCAAAAGGATACATGACCCCAAAGCATTCCTTGATGCTCACTTCAAATAGGAACACATCAAGATTGATTATGCCCATGAAGATATTCCTGATGATTCCATTTATCAGGGAGTGAATATTTTCTCTGAAATCCTAGTGAGGGCTAAAAGCAAAGAAGAACAGAGCCACATTCTGCAGTGTCAACAGGAGCTCAAAACTAAGGTTTTGAGTTATAGGCAAATGGAATTAAAGCTTGATGAAAAAACCAGGAAAGACATGGAAGAAAGGGAATCACATAAAGAAAATTCTCCCTGATGTTGACATATCCTGATGGAGGTAAGGGAAACGGTCCTGTAGAAGATGTCCAATAGACCAAGAAGATCTTGATTCAAATAGCTGATGAGTTGAGGAAAGAATTGGAACACATGACTTCAATGCTTGACACCCAAGTCGTTTCTGCAAGTAGTCTACCCAGTGTTGTTCAAGTGGTTGCTGCAATTAACCCATCCAATGATACCGAGGTAGTGGTTGTAAGTAAACCAACAATGAGTCAGAAGATTCATACTCCTGCATATGCCATACCTACATTGAATATTGAATACAGTGATGTGGAAGATGAAAGACTCCCACCAAACTCTTTCTCTGTTGCTGTGTCTCTTGTACATGAACTCATAAAAACCTCTCAGGCTGTTACAGATTTACTTAACAACATAACAATGGATGACCCTATCACAAATGAACATTTTCTTGAGGTCACTACTGTTGTTAATGCAATAACTTCTTCAATCCCATTTTCCTCTGTTGAAGTTCTTACCACTTCATCCCTTGAGGTTGCACCACCATCCACCATTTCTCAATTAATTGATGCATTAACCTGCATCACTCCTTCACTCTCAACCTTGTCAGTTCCACTTGACACTCCACCACCAATAGTTACAGAGACCCAGTCTCCAAATATCTCTCTGCAACTACCACCATCTATTTCATCACCACCAGCCACTGATGTCCAAAGTCAAATTGCTCCTTTCTCACCATCAATTCCTGCAACCCTTATTTCACTTCTCGAACTTATCACTTCAAATACTTATCCAATCTCTGTACCATCAGTTTATGAAATCATCCCTTCTTCACCAACTACCTCTCAGGTCACCATGCTAATACCCAATTCTACTGTTACCTAGAATACTCCATTGGTTGCAACAAGAGAAGTAGCTACATCTTCTACTGAATGGATAGCTTCTTGTGAGGAGGATATTGTGGTCCCCTTGGAGATTATTTTTATAGCAAATCGCAAAAGGTAGTCGTGAGGAAAAGTAAGAAGAGAAATAGAGATCAAAGTGTGTTTCAAGCACCTGTTCCCAATCAGGTAATTTGGGCTAGATAGTCTGATGACATCCAAAAGGAGGCATTAGAAACTGCAGCAGCTATGGGGGCATTTTCCGGGGCTAACTTTGATACAGTAACCTCTTTGAATAAATCAATTGACATGAAAAAGGAAGAGTTAAAGAGATTGCAGGAGCAGATGGCTAATGTTAATGAGGAACATGAATCTTAGATTCATGAACCAAGGAGTCAACATTAATATCATCTCAGAGAGCTGCATGAACATAATACTTCTCTTCAAGATAAACTGAAGGATCCACAAATCAAACACTGCAAATGCGAAAAGGATTGTAATATTAGAACAACAACTAATGGATGCAACTGAAAGTGTAGCCATTTCCTCTTTTTCTACGTTTTCTTAGGAAGAGTTCAGGGATTTGGTTTATCAAGTAAATGAAGAGCATCATAAACTCTTAGCTGAATTCTTTAGTTGCCTCAATGAAATCCATGAAACTCACATTTCTTTTGAGTGAATGTCTACTACTCTTGAACAACAGATGGAAAAAATCCAGGAAGCTTCCATATCTTATGATGATATCGTGGAATGGCAAAGGCATATTAAGGATAAACCAGCTGATATCCCAATTTTGGATAGCTTCAAATGCAGGAGAATCAGAACAGCCTTTAATGCATGGAAAAATACTACTGAAATGGTTGAGGAAACAATAAAGAAAGTAAAAGCCATCTGTGTTAGAAGGTGGTATGCAGTGGATATGGTCGACCTGCAATTTCCTACCATGGATCTCATTGAGAAGTCTTGTCCTCCGAAGTTAATGATTGAACAGGTTGAGACCAGGTGCGAGAAAGTCAAGGAGCAGGTTAGGCAGCTCGAACATGTAGGAATTTCAGAGGTTGAAAAGTTCATCAGGAAGCCTGCCAGCTTTGAGGGAAAGATCCACATTTTCCTGCGCATTTGGCATAAGTTGGAAAAGAATGAGATTGATTCATTTACTTGTGATATTCAGCTATGACTCAAGTCAGCCCATTATCTAGATATTGATGAGTTGTTAGTAGTTAGGACCAAGTGGCAAGCTGCCCTTGGTTATTCTTAGATTAGTTGATTTTGTAATACCTATTTCATGGGAGGTCTATCCTTTGTAACTATCTTGTAATTATTATTTAAAGGGTAGAGGTCTCATGGGGTAAGGGGGGGGGGGAGATAATTGCCGAAGAAGGACTGGAGAAATACTGCTTCACTTGAGATCTTGTAATTTTTTACAGACTTAATGAATCAAAGTTAGTTTCTTTTGAAATCTTCTTTGTTTATGTTATCAAATTTATTTGATGATATCCGATTTCTTCACATTAATCATTGAGTGAATACTGTTTTAATTTTGCAATCAATCATTAATGCATGGATCTATGATTTGGATTTGTCTTAATTCATGGTCTTTGTGTATTTATGTTTTAAATGAATTTATTTAATTAAAACATTTATCTATTTCTGCAAATGATTAACATAAATTAATATATCATGTTAATTTTTCAATTAGCATAAGAGCTATAGGATAATATTGTGTTAAGTCAGTATATTTTTCTGCATTTTTAGTTTTTTCTCTCCAAATTTTGGTTTGTTTTTTGAGTCTACCTTAGTTAATTTTTGGTTTTCAGTTTTGGTTTTTGCCTTCTTAAGAACCTTATGAATGATTGAATAAAGTTTGAACCCAGTCCTTTCAGATTTCATTTGATTTTGGTCATTTTTTTATATTGAAAAGTGGGTCAATGAGAGTTATATATTCAAAAGGAGAATCATTAATGACTTTAGAGAGTAGCTAAAATAATGTCCTAAACCAAATAGCTGCCAAAATCTCCGACAAGTTGGCAAAAAAGTTAGAAAATTGCTAAATTTTGGTTAAAAGATATTCTTGTAGCGCTACACCAAAGTTTAACACAGAGTGCGCTACAGGAATATCGTGGGATGAGTTTTTTGTAAATTCTTGATCTGATTTCAATCATCATGCAGAGTGAAAGTATCTAATCGCATTGTGTGAAGTGTTTAACACGTGTATGCAGCATTTTGTGCATGATGTTAGTTGGTTGCTAATCATGAAGAGAAAACAAGGGCATCATTACAGGTTATGCGGGTTCAGTTGCACAGAGACCAGCCAATTCCGGGTTTAGCTGTCATTTTTCCCTTGTCACACGCATCATCACTGAGGAGTTAGTGTTTGAGGAGGAGACTTCACTGTTGAACGTTGGATTACGTTACTGTGGAAGGAGACAGCTGTGTTCTGACGCCAGCAAAAAATTAGGGCTTTTGAATTCGTTCACCTGCAGCCAAAGAATCGTTAGGAGGACACCTGTGCTCGAAGAAGAACATCATTGACACCCCAAATTGAAGACATTAAGCCACGATAGATGAGTAATTGACAGGTATTACGTATAACCCTTATAGCTGGAGAATTTGGGTTTCTGCTGCTGCGTGTTTTTCTGAAAAAGTTGGTTGTTGAGGAAGATGTAATAGAGCGTAAAGATGAGGAATTCACCACTGAAATAGTTACCTGAAGCCCATTAGGAGGATTTTGCATGATGGTTTCTCTCATGACCTAATGTTTTAAAACATTAGAATATACAGAATAGGGCGTCGAAAAGAATCACAGAATTATTGGTAGAACTCAGTTTTTACACAGCAGGGAGTCTGCTAGTTGGTAAAGGTCCTACACAGGAAGGTCTGTTAATTTGTGCAGGTGATTTAAATATCATTGAAATCGTTATAACCTGGAGAATTATTTGCTCAGAAAACAGCTTATAAGACATTTCTGAAACCTAAAACTAGACTGTTCCTGTTCCCTGAAAAGAAAGATATGGGAAAAAGCAGTAAAAGTGGTAAGGTTAATAGGGCTGAACCCACAGATTTGACATGGATTAAAAAACTCCCAGATTGTGCAGAGCTGTTCCAACAGGCAGGCTGGTTGAAATTCTTCAAGAAGATAGATGGTTTTAATGCTCAAGTGTCCTGCAATTTTGCCAAAGGACTTAAGAATGAGATGATCATAATGGATCCTTTGAGATTCAAATTGACGGTGGAATTAATTTCAGAAGCCACTGAAATTAGTAATGAGGGCGAGCTATGGTTTAAGAAGTCTCCTTTTGAGTTTGATCCTCAAAGATACTTATTGCCCAATGTTATTCCTGACTGGAACAAAGGTATTCTCATACATAATTTCAGGAGGGAATGGATTGAACCTATAAGGATTCTTCAGAGTTATGTAACTTGTGAAGGGAGGTATTCATTAGTGTTCAAATACCATCTCAGGTTCCTACAGCACATGGCAGGGGTGTCTAAAATGAATTTGCCATTCTTTTTCTTCAAAAGCCTGCAGAAAATGTCAAGCAAAATAAAACAACAGGATGATCATACTTCTCAATCATTGTTTCATCATGGTCTCATTAAGTTAATCATTTCTACAGTGTTGCAGCATGAGGAAAAGACTTGGGACTTCTTTTTGTTTTGGTCAGGGATTCATTCTAAAGGAGAAGACCAACAACCCAAAAGACAAACTGATAAGGGAAAAGTAATGATACAGAAATTAGGGCATTCAGTTAAAGCTGCAAAGAAACATGAAATTAAAGTTAAGAAGGGAACAAAGTAGGTAGCAGATGAAGGACAGAATGACAGTCAGCCTCAGAAATTTTCAGAGCACAATAAGGTCGAGTTCTCATTGTTTGATGACAAAAAGGAAGAGGAATTTCTTGAAAAGAAGTCATCTCCTATAGCAGATTTTCAAGAAGAGAAGAAAATTGATATCAAAATGATTCCTGTAGAAAAAGTAGAAGTTCATAACCAGCCAAGAAGCCCCATCACAGTCCTCTCAGATGATGAGGGCTATATGTTAGAAAAAGAGCAGTTTATGCCTGAAATAGAGGTTAAAACTGAGATTAAAGAAAATCATGCTATAAAGGATAAAACCACAAAGCCTAAGAGCAAGATAAAAAAGTTGGAAGTGGTAGAGTTAGCATCTATCCAATATCAAGGAAAGAAATTAAAAATGATGGCAGAGGCAGCTTCTTTATGGAGACCTAAAACTAGGTCGAAAAACAAATTAAGATTAAGTATGAAAAAGTTGTTAAATCCAAAATTGAATACTGATAAGGTGACCATCTCTGATGAAGAGTCCATGGAGGAGGAGCAGTCAAAGAAAAATGAATTGCATTCAGTTAAAAGAGAGGATTTTGGGTCTGTAAAGGTAACAGGTGAAGAAAGCTCTAAATCCATTGTTGAAAACAATTCTGGAAAATTGTTAACAGAAGAGATTAAATCAGCACAGGTAACAAGTGTTTCAAACCCTATCATTGAAGATATTGCTGTGAAGCCATTGACAGAGGAATTAATGTTTAAGAAGTTTGACATGTTTTGGAAACCAAGTGAAGATCAGGATGTTGCAATAGAAAAATTGGTTAATTCTGACAAGGAGAATTTGAAGAAGACTGTCAAACAGTACAAGCATCAAATGAACTACATGCAGGAAGTTAATGATGGTCTAATGTTGGAAAATAGAAGATTGAGAGAAGATATTCAAGATACTCATGACAATTTTCAGGAGTTAATGATTGATGCAAAGGAGGCACTCAGAAGGAAAAGGCTTGCTGACAGGCACTGCTCAGAATTAGAAAAGACTGTTGAAACCTTGCAGCATGAAAATGAACACCTACACAAAAGGATAGCTGAGCTGGAGCAAAAGCACAAAAGAGTGAAGAAAAGATCCTCAAGTCCAGATGGCATATCTTTGCTAGTAGAGGCATCGAAAGAGATCTGAGACAGTTAGGTTCATTTAAGGCTTTTTGTTAAAGATTTGCTATTTTTAGCAAAATTGTAATTTGTAAAAATGTAAATGCTATTTTACCTAGTTTAGTTATTCGATGGAGGATTAATCGGAAAGACCCTAACTGTTTTTGAGAGATGAAAAAACTATTTAGAGAGGGAGAAAAGGCATTGTAAGGGTTCGAATTTTTGGAGAGCTAAAGGAGGTCTGCAAACTGTGTATTCTTCCAGACTTGTTCACTGCTAAGTATTGCAAACTCTCATATTGCATTTTTGATGAAACTATGAATATATGACTCCTTATTCCACTTCTGATATGTATTGGCTTCATTTTAAACTTATACAGTTTCTTGATTGACAAATTCATTTCTGGTTTTAGGTATAATTTCCAGTGGTGCTTGTCTTTTATTGTATGAACTTCATTGCAATCTTTTGTTGGATTTCTGAGATATATGTGCATCTTCATGGATATATGTGTATGAATTAGTTTTTACTTATGCTGAATGTATTCCCTTATGCTCTTGAAGTTTCTAACCAAAACCTACAAAACAAAACCCTAAAAACCTAGTTTGAATTGATTTTTATTTTGAGATTGTGTTGGCTTGTTACCTTAGCCTTAGTAACAATTTCTGACACAAACATCTTTGGCGCCGTTGCCGGGGACGAAGCTGAAGCACATCTTCCCTGGGATACTCATCATTTTTCTGGTTTAAGAGGTGGACTTGAACCAGCAGTTTTTGAAGGCTATTTTCACCAAAAGAGGTCACACTGGCTTCTAAAGGGATTGGGACTAGGAATAAGCCTGTTTCTCCATTAAAATTGGGTGTGACAGACCCTGACCAGATATTGAAAACAACAAACAAACTCAGAAAATCCCGATCTTTGCCAGCTTCCTGTGACTCTCGCCAGTTGGGTGAATCATTAGACCCAGCTGAAATTTCACCTTGTATAAAACCTATCCTTTCTGAGAACACTTTTCAGGTTTTCACCAATCCCCATAGTTTTTTGGAAGCTAAAACCTCTTCCCCTGATAAAATACCCATTTTTCAGTTGAAAGTAGGAAGAAATCCTTTTCAAAAAGGTTCTAGTCAGATATCTTCCTCCTCAAAATCTCAGTCTAAACCTCAGTTCACAATGGCAGCCCAAAATCCACCTATGGATATGATGGATAGAATGGTAGCAGCTAGGTATGCACCATTAGTTTTACCTCAGCCTCTACATGCATTGCCTGGAGGTGATTACCAAAAATATATGCCTAGGTTCAATGGACAAGGGGAAACCACTGCTGAGGAACATTGGGAGGCTTTCTTGAGTTATGCTGACAATCAGAATATTGAGATTAAAGATGTGTGGATGAGGGTATTTGTTCAGAGTCTAGATGGAGATGTAAGAAAATGGTTTAGAGATTTGCCTGCTAACTCCATTACTATTATTGAAGAACTCCATGAGCTTTTCATGAGACAATGGGGAGATACGAAAGATCACACATACTACATAACCGAATTTGGAGCTCTCAGAAGAAAGAAAGATGAGACTGTTGTAGATTTTTCCAAGAGGTTTAATAAGATGTACAGTAGAATTCCAGCAGAAATTAAACCCACTGAAACATCAACCAAGTTGACCTATGCAAATGCTTTTGATCATGAATTCTCTTTATTACTCAGAGAAAGAAGACCTATCACCCTGCTGAACATGCAAGATGCAGCCCTAGAGGTAGAGTCTAATTTGTTAGCTTCAAATAGACTTAAGAATGAAACATCTTAGCAGCTGTATGAAAGAAAAGGAAAGAAAGAAGCTGTCACAGCAGGCTCTGCTTCTCAATCTGCTGAGGCCAAGATAGATGAGATGGCCAAAATGGTTAAGATCCTTACTGCAAAGTTGAATAAACTAGAGCTTGAAAAGAATTCTGCTAAACCTGCCCCAGAAGCTCAGAGGAATCCAAATAATCAAAATCAGTTTAGAAGACAATTTGCACCTAGATTCATGCCAAGGGAGCGAAGAAACAATGACATACAGCAAGAAAGGAGAGAAAATGAAGATCAAAAAGTGCCCCCACCTTTTCAAAATAATTTGGTTGATGAGGAAGAAATTGATCAGCAGCTCCTCTTTGAAGAGACTGAGACTGATCAGGACATGAACCACATTGGAGATAAAATGTTTACAGGCTTTGTTACTGAAGAAGATTTTCTAAATTCTGAATATTATGATGCTGATTTATATGAGGTTGAAGATGATTTGGAATGTGAAAAAACTGCTGTAAATGCTGCTATTAATCAGAATGGAGTTAAGAAAATTATTAATCTCAGAACTGGACCGAAACAAGTAGTCCAAGCTCCTAAGAAGAAAGCTGCTGTTCCTGCTCCAGTTATTCCAGATAAACCAACTGCTGATCCTGTAGCAGAAAAGAAGCAACCTGCAGAAAAACCTAAGAAGAATACAGAAATTGAAGAGGTAAATAGGTCAGGTCAAAATTTTAGTTTGGAAAATGAGTTAGGAAAACTTAAAATTCCTGTGCCATTTTCTGAGCTTATAAAAAATCCATCATACAAGAATACAGTTTTGAAAGTAATGAATATGCCCAATAATCAGCCAGTTTCAGATACAGTGAATCTACAGGAGGAAAACCCTAGAATTTTTATTGGATCAGCTTTGGCTGAGAAGATTGAAAACGAAGCTGGTGCTTCTCCTCATTTCTATATAACTCTGACTGTGCATGAACAGATGATTCATAACTGTCTGCTAGATTCAGGAGCATCCCATAATTTGATGCCAAAATCTGTGATGGAAGCCCTGGGCCTTAATGTCACTAAGCCTTACCATGATCTGTATGCCTTTGACTCCCGAGCTGTGAAATGTTTAGGAGTGATAAAAGACATGGTTGTCAATCTTACTCAGTTACCCATGAAAAGTGTAATAATGGATGTTGTGGTAGCTGACATCACACCAAAATTTGGCTTACTTCTGTCTAGGTCATGGGCTAAGAAAGTTGGAGGGACATTACAGATGGACCTCTCTTATGCTACCATTCCTGTTTTTGGTGGAGAAAACAGGAGATTTTATAGAGAGTTACAATTGGCTTACATAGTCACAGATGATAAAAATCCTACAAATCACCCAATGTATTCTGTGGATAAAGACCTTGGTTCATGCATACTACAGTTTAGTGAAGAAGAGAATTCTGCTGGTGTGTTACAAGTACAAAAAGATCAGCCTGTAAAACACAGTCAGAAAGAGCAGGATGTATTGTGGCAGTTGTATTTTGATGGGTCTTCATGCAAAGAAGGTGCTGGAGCTGGAGTTTTATTGATTTCTCCCGGAGGTGAAATGGTGAAACTTATGTATAAGTTAGAATTTGCTACCACCAACAATACTGCTGAGTATGAGGCCCTGCTACTGGGATTGAAGGCTGCAAAAGATTTGGGAATTCAACAGATTTCTGCATTTGGCGACTCCGAACTAGTTGTTCAACAAGTGAAGAACAAATATCAAGTAAAGCAGGGTTTGTTGAAAGTATATCGAAATGAGGTATGGGATATGCTTGAAAACTATTTTATAGCATTTAATATCACTCATATTCCCAGAAATCATAATGAAACTGCAGATTCTTTAGCCCTGGCTGCCACACATTTCAGAATTCCAAAAACCACTCAATTAAGGTATCCAATAGAAGTGAGATATAGACCATGTGTTCCAGATAATGTGAAACATTGGAGGGTTTTTGAAGATGACATTGAAATAAAAAAATTTCTTGAGCTTGTAGATGAATTCTCAAACAATCAAATTGATCAAGAAATAGATGAAAGGGATGAACAGTTAGATGAATTTGCTGCAGAAGAAATAGCTGGACATAAGATTATTGAATTAAAGAGCAATTTCATTCCAAAAGGTCTAGTACCTTTAGAAAGAATATTCACTAAAGATGATACACCTTCCAGACCAGTAATTCAATCTTCAGAAGACAATGTAGAGGATTACAACATTGGTTCAGCAGAAAATCCCAGAATGGTAAAACTGTCTAAGAAGCTAACAGCTGAGCAAAGAAGTAGATATATCAGGCTGTTGAGAAAATATATAGATGCATTTGCTTGGTCTTACAAGGAACTAAAAACCTATGATACAGCAGTTATCCAGCACAAAGTTCCTTTGAAACCTAATGTCAAACCTTTCAGGCAGAAATTAAGAAGAATTAATCCAGCCCTATTCCCTGTGATTGAAAAAGAATTAAAGAAGTTGTTGGATGCAAAAATAATAGTGCCTCTTAGGTATTCTTCTTGGGTGGCCAACCTGGTTCCTGTTAGAAAGAAGAATGGAGAAATTCGATTATGTGTTGACTTCAGAAATTTGAATCGATCATCATTAAAAGACAATTATCCTCTCCCCAAGATTGAACAGGTTTTACAGCAGGTAGTTGGAGCTCAAAGGATTTCTATGCTAGATGGTTTTTCAGGATACAATCAGATTGCCATGCATCCTGATGACAAAGAAAAGACAGCTTTTACAACCCCCTGGGGGACATTTATGTATGACAAG
Organism: Larix kaempferi; assembly: GCA_027924585.1. Classification (NCBI taxonomy): domain Eukaryota; kingdom Viridiplantae; phylum Streptophyta; class Pinopsida; order Pinales; family Pinaceae; genus Larix; species Larix kaempferi. Next base: position 760,968 of record BSBM01000600.1, read on the forward strand.
ATGCCTTTTGGCTTGATGAATGCTGGAGCAACCTTTCAGAGAGCTATGGACATTGCATTCGTGGGTGAAAAGGATAAGTTTGTAGTTATCTACCTGGATGATATCACTGTCTTCTCAAAGTCCGATGATGAACATTTGAAGCATTTAGAACAAACCTTCATAAAATGCAGGAAATTTGGCTTATCTTTAAACCCTAAAAAATCACATTTTGTTGTGCAAGAAGGTAAGTTGCTTGGCCACTTGGTATCAGCTGATGGTATCAGAATTGACCCGGAGAGAGTCAAAGCAATACTGAAGATTAGCTTGCCTAGGAGTAAAAAGGATGTGCAATCATTTATTGGCAAAATCAATTTTCTGCGATGGTTTATTCCTAATTTTGCTGAGACCATTAAGCAAATTACAGGTATGTTAAAAAAGGACCAAGAAGTCAGGTGGACTGTTGAAGCAAAGGCAGCTTTTGAGAAGATTAAAGTGGCTCTGACTGAAGCACCTGTTCTGGTGAGTCCAAATTTTGATAAAGAATTTCTTACATTTTCTTTTGCTTTAGAAGACACCATTGCTGCTGTCCTACTTCAGAAGAATGAGGAGGGATTGGAACAACCAATTGCCTTTTTCAGCAAAACACTTAGAGATTCAGAACTGAAATACAGTATCTTGGAGAAACAAGCCTATGCTCTGGTAAAGGCTTTAAAATTCTTCAGAATTTATATTTTACACTCCAAGGTTGTTTCATTTGTTCCAAATGCTGCAGTGAAGGATGTTTTGACACAACCTGATTCTGAAGGAAAGAGGGGAAGGTGGATTGCCAAAATTATGGAATATGAAGTGGAAATCAGACCTACAAAGCTGGTCAAAGGACAAGGATTGGCCAAACTGCTGGCTGACTCAAATTGTCAGGCATTAGGGTTACATGCTATGACGGAAGAATCAGCACCTGAAGAAAATCAAGTAATCCTGGAAAAAGAAAGAATCATGGATTCTTATTCATCTTCAGATTGGTATGCTGACATTGTCCATTTTCTGTTATTTTTGCAATGTCCAGAACATTTAGACAGAAAAGCTGCCAGGTCCCTGAAATTGAAAACTACTAAATACTGTCTGATAGAAGGTCAATTGTTTTGGAAAGATCCAGCAGGAATCTTATTAAGGTGTTTAGATCAAGCTGAAATAAAGGAAGTGATTTCAGAATCTCATGAAGGAGCTTGTGGAGGACATAAATACTGGAAAACAACAGCTTATAAAATTTTAAGAGCTGGTTACTATTGGCCTTCACTTTTTTCAGATGTTTATCAACATGTGAGAGCTTGCATACCTTGTCAAAAGTTTGCAGGTAAACAGAAGTTGTTGTCTTTACCTTTGAAGCCTATTGTAGTCAATGCCCCTTTTCAGCAGTGGGGTCTGGATTTTATTGGAGAAATAAACCCAGCATCTTCAGGCCAACATCATTGGATTTTGACTGCCACAGATTTCTTTACAAAATGGGTGGAGGCTATCCCCACAAGGAATGCCACAGATAAGGTAATTATGGATTTCATAGAAAATAATATTCTGAGCAGGTTTGGTTGTCCACAAAGATTGATTACTGATAATGCCAAAGCATTCAAATCCAAGGCAATGGTGGCCTTTTGTGAGAAAAATGGTATTATGCTAAAACACTCAACTCCCTATTATCCTCAGGGAAATGGTCAGGCTGAATCATCTAACAAAAATATCATTCAGTGCATCAAGAAATTGCTCAAACAAAATAAAAAATCCTGGGATTCAATGTTGAAATATGCATTATGGGCAGATAGGATTACTGTAAAACAGGCCATTGGTACTTCACCCTTTCAGCTGGTTTATGGAACAGAAGCAGTATTTCCAGTACAATTGGGAATCCCAGTAATGAAGTTCCTCCAAAATTCTCAAGAGGAACCAGATGATTTGCAAAGGAGGATTTTTGAAATGATTGAGTTACAGCAGAACAGGGAGAAGGTAGACAAAGAAGCCCAGCTATATAGAGCTAAAATGAAAATCAGGTTTGACAGAAATATCAAAGATCACATTTTTTCAGAAGGTGAGATGGTTTTAAGATGGGATGCAAGAAAGGAACAGAAGGGGAAACATGGAAAATTTGATAATTTATGGTTTGGCCCTTTTCTGATAGCTAAGGTTTTGGAAAATAATACTTTCATATTGCAGTCTTTGGAAGGAGAGGAATTGCTCAGCCCTGTTAATGGGCGATTCCTCAAGCATTTCTACAGTTAAATGAGGATCATGGTCACTTTTCATTGTATATACCGGTGTGAGTGAAATTGAATAAAGACTCCATAGCCCAATGGAAGACTGAAGGCACTAGTCTACAGGTTCTTGAAGCCTCACAGGGAGGACTTCATCCCGCAGCTGGAGCCAGATGTTAAGTCAGTAAATTTTTCTGCATTTTTAGTTTTTTCTCTCCAAATTTTGGTTTGTTTTTTGAGTCTACCTTAGTTAATTTTTGGTTTTCAGTTTTGGTTTTTGCCTTCTTAAGAACCTTATAAATGATTGAATAAAGTTTGAACCCAGTCCTTTCAGATTTCATTTGATTTTGGTCATTTTTTTATATTGAAAAGTGGGTCAATGAGAGTTATATATTCAAAAGGAGAATCATTAATGACTTTAGAGAGTAGCTAAAATAATGTCCTAAACCAAATAGCTGCCAAAATCTCCGACAAGTTGGAAAAAAAGTTAGAAAATTGCTAAATTTTGGTTAAAAGATATTCTTGTAGCGCTACACCAAAGTTTAACACAGAGTGCGCTACAGGAATATCGTGGCATGAGTTTTTTGTAAATTCTCGATCTGATTTCAATCATCACGCAGAGTGAAAGTATCTAATCGCATTGTGTGAAGTGTTTAACACGTGTATGCAGCATTTTGTGCATGATGTTAGTTGGTTGCTAATCATGAAGAGAAAACAAGGGCATCATTACAGGTTATGCGGGTTTAGTTGCACAGAGACCAGCCAATTCCGGGTTTAGCTGTCATTTTTCCCTTGTCACACTGTTAACACCCAAAAAGTGTTCACTACCTCATTACCACATTATATGGCTCATTTGTCCATTTTCCTACCATTTTTCCCTTAAAATCCCAAAAAATCCCATTAAAAAGCCTCCAAAAGGCCTAAAATGCCTCCAAAAGGCCACAAAACCATCAAAATAGCCTAAAAAATGCTAAAAAACCCCCTTTTCCTCCAAAAATAGCAAAAATTCCCTAAAAAGGAATAAAAAATATAAAATAATGAGGAAAAGGAGGAAAAAACCCTATACAGCTGCCCAAGACTATGTGTTTCCTAAAACCATGGGTCAGCACTCCACCACCAAAAAACTATAAATAGGTGATGGAGATCCCTTATTCCATATCCACAATCACAAGCACCCTTACTCTGCCAAAATCTCTCTCGAAACCCTAGTTCACCATTGAACTACTTTCACCTTGAGAGCCACCTTTGGCCTATCCCCAACATTGGAGAAGGAGAAAGGAGCATTCTGAAGCTTGGAGCATCCTCTTGGACACTGCAAAGGGCTTCATCAACCTTGACACTCAAGGTAACATTAATATAAAACCATTTTTTACATCTTTCATTTATGTCTCATGCAATGTTTAAAGTAGTTTGTTAATTGTTGTTTTAGCTTAGTCATTTAATCATTACTGAACTGCTACTAAGGAGTCCATTCTCCTTAGTAGGTGCCCATTTGCACAAGCTAGGGGTAAAACCCTAGCTACAGTTTTGGCGACTCCACTGGTTTTCGAATTTCTGGTTTCCGTTTTTAAATTTTTACCTTTCGGTTGTCCCTTTCGGCCGCCGCACACACGCATCATCACTGAGGAGTTAGTGTTTGAGGAGGAGACTTCACTGTTGAACGTTGGATTACGTTACTGTGGAAGGAGACAGCTGTGTTCTGGCGCCAGCAAAAAATTAGGGCTTTTGAATTCGTTCACCTGCAGCCAAAGAATCGTTAGGAGGACACCTGTGCTCGAAGAAGAACATCATTGACACCCCAAATTGAAGACATTAAGCCACGATAGATGAGTAATTGACAGGTATTACGTATAACCCTTATAGCTGGAGAATTTGGGTTTCTGCTGCTGCGTGTTTTTCTGAAAAAGTTGGTTGTTGAGGAAGATGTAATAGAGCGTAAAGATGAGGAATTCACCACTGAAATAGTTACCTGAAGCCCGTTAGGAGGATTTTGCATGATGGTTTCGCTCATGACCTAATGTTTTAAAACATTAGAATATACAGAATAGGGCGTCGAAAAGAATCACAGAATTATTGGTAGAACTCAGTTTTTACACAGCAGGGAGTCTGCTAGTTGGTAAAGGTCCTACACAGGAAGGTCTGTTAATTTGTGCAGGTGATTTAAATATCATTGAAATCGTTATAACCTGGAGAATTATTTGCTCAGAAAACAGCTTATAAGACATTTCTGAAACCTAAAACTAGACTGTTCCTGTTCCCTGAAAAGAAAGATATGGGAAAAAGCAGTAAAAGTGGTAAGGTTAATAGGGCTGAACCCACAGATTTGACATGGATTAAAAAACTCCCAGATTGTGCAGAGCTGTTCCAACAGGCAGGCTGGTTGAAATTCTTCAAGAAGATAGATGGTTTTAATGCTCAAGTGTCCTGCAATTTTGCCAAAGGACTTAAGAATGAGATGGTCATAATGGATCCTTTGAGATTCAAATTGACGGTGGAATTAATTTCAGAAGCCACTGAAATTAGTAATGAGGGCGAGCTCTGGTTTAAGAAGTCTCCTTTTGAGTTTGATCCTCAAAGATACTTATTGCCCAATGTTATTCCTGACTGGAACAAAGGTATTCTCATACATAATTTCAGGAGGGAATGGATTGAACCTATAAGGATTCTTCAGAGTTATGTAACTTGTGAAGGGAGGTATTCATTAGTGTTCAAATACCATCTCAGGTTCCTACAGCACATGGCAGGGGTGTCTAAAATGAATTTGCCATTCTTTTTCTTCAAAAGCCTGCAGAAAATGTCAAGCAAAATAAAACAACAGGATGATCATACTTCTCAATCATTGTTTCATCATGGTCTCATTAAGTTAATCATTTCTACAGTGTTGCAGCATGAGGAAAAGACTTGGGACTTCTTTTTGTTTTGGTCAGGGATTCATTCTAAAGGAGAAGACCAACAACCCAAAAGACAAACTGATAAGGGAAAAGTAATGATACAGAAATTAGGGCATTCAGTTAAAGCTGCAAAGAAACATGAAATTAAAGTTAAGAAGGGAACAAAGCAGGTAGCAGATGAAGGACAGAATGACAGTCAGCCTCAGAAATTTTCAGAGCACAATAAGGTCGAGTTCTCATTGTTTGATGACAAAAAGGAAGAGGAATTTCTTGAAAAGAAGTCATCTCCTATAGCAGATTTTCAAGAAGAGAAGAAAATTGATATCAAAATGATTCCTGTAGAAAAAGTAGAAGTTCATAACCAGCCAAGAAGCCCCATCACAGTCCTCTCAGATGATGAGGGCTATATGTTAGAAAAAGAGCAGTTTATGCCTGAAATAGAGGTTAAAACTGAGATTAAAGAAAATCATGCTATAAAGGATAAAACCACAAAGCCTAAGAGCAAGATAAAAAAGTTGGAAGTGGTAGAGTTAGCATCTATCCAATATCAAGGAAAGAAATTAAAAATGATGGCAGAGGCAGCTTCTTTATGGAGACCTAAAACTAGGTCGAAAAACAAATTAAGATTAAGTATGAAAAAGTTGTTAAATCCAAAATTGAATACTGATAAGGTGACCATCTTTGATGAAGAGTCCATGGAGGAGGAGCAGTCAAAGAAAAATGAATTGCATTCAGTTAAAAGAGAGGATTTTGGGTCTGTAAAGGTAACAGGTGAAGAAAGCTCTAAATCCATTGTTGAAAACAATTCTGGAAAATTGTTAACAGAAGAGATTAAATCAGCACAGGTAACAAGTGTTTCAAACCCTATCATTGAAGATATTGCTGTGAAGCCATTGACAGAGGAATTAATGTTTAAGAAGTTTGACATGTTTTGGAAACCAAGTGAAGATCAGGATGTTGCAATAGAAAAATTGGTTAATTCTGACAAGGAGAATTTGAAGAAGACTGTCAAACAGTACAAGCATCAAATGAACTACATGCAGGAAGTTAATGATGGTCTAATGTTGGCAAATAGAATATTGAGAGAAGATCTTCAAGATACTCATGACAATTTTCAGGAGTTAATGATTGATGCAAAGGAGGCACTCAGAAGGAAAAGGCTTGCTGACAGGCACTGCTCAGAATTAGAAAAGACTGTTGAAACCTTGCAGCATGAAAATGAACACCTACACAAAAGGATAGCTGAGCTGGAGCAAAAGAACAAAAGAGTGAAGAAAAGATCCTCAAGTCCAGATGGCATATCTTTGCTAGAAGAGGCATCGAAAGAGATCTGAGACAGTTAGGTTCATTTAAGGCTTTTTGTTAAAGATTTGCTATTTTTAGCAAAATTGTAATTTGTAAAAATGTAAATGCTATTTTACCTAGTTTAGTTATTCGATGGAGGATTAATAGGAAAGACCCTAACTGTTTTTGAGAGATGAAAAAACTATTTAGAGAGGGAGAAAAGGCATTGTAAGGGTTCGAATTTTTGGAGAGCTAAAGGAGGTCTGCAAACTGTGTATTCTTCCAGACTTGTTCACTGCTAAGTATTGCAAACTCTCATATTGCATTTTTGATGAAACTATGAATATATGACTCCTTATTCCACTTCTGATATGTATTGGCTTCATTTTAAACTTATACAGTTTCTTGATTGACAAATTCATTTCTGGTTTTAGGTATAATTTCCAGTGGTGCTTGTCTTTTATTGTATGAACTTCATTGCAATCTTTTGTTGGATTTCTGAGATATATGTGCATCTTCATGGATATATGTGTATGAATTAGTTTTTACTTATGCTGAATGTATTCCCTTATGCTCTTGAAGTTTCTAACCAAAACCTACAAAACAAAACCCTAAAAACCTAGTTTGAATTGATTTTTATTTTGAGATTGTGTTGGCTTGTTACCTTAGCCTTAGTAACAATTTCTGACACAAACATATTGCATGCACCTAATCTTCAAGCTATTCTCATTTAATTTTCATTTCCTTATTGTATTTTGAAGTAATAAGAATAGATCCAATTTTACATTTCTGTTAAGTTGGTGAGATGACTTAATAAAACTCAAACCAAGTTATCCTGCACACAGTCAAAACACTTCCCTTAGATTATATCTAACTTACTTTAGATTACTCTTAAGGTAGATTTTTTTTAGGCTTAGATCCACTTTAACAGTTAGGACACTTTAATCTTCCCTCACAGGAAGAATGATCTTTTCAGGATCAAACCCCATAAGCGCCAGCGGAGGCCTTTATATCCATGGGAGTTAACTACACCAAACAGGCTGGGGATAGAATTTTCCTCACGTAGAGTCTTTTGAATCCTTTCAGTCTGGTGTTTCACCCTCTGTTGTTAGCCTTAGAACCCATTCCAGCAACCTACACATCTAAGGCTTCAAAAAATGGCTCTAGAAGGAGGGAAAAGTGCAAATTATGCCTAAACGAAACACCAGCAGACCTCCTCCAACAAGAATATCAATTGTCACCCATAGTCACACACAGCCATCAACCTCTGTAGAACAACCGGTACAAGATACATCCGTCATTCTTGCCACCCCTATGATAGAGCAGGAATGTAGGAAGGTTGATATCATTTTTGTATCACCCACTAGGGGACCCCTCACACTCGAACAATTACTCAAAGGGTCTTTTGATAGTGTTGCTAGGTTACAACAAAGAATTACTGAAGAGCATAACCTTGGATTAGCAGCAATTCAACATCACCAGAACAAAAATATGCAAGCTAATAATTTAGATAATCAAAGTCCAGATCCCCAAAAACCTGAACAACATAATTCACCTTGCCACAATCTGCTTCCCGATTTCAACCTTGATACATTATTCAGTTAAACAGAACTAGATCAACCAAACGTTGCCACATGTGGACCACCATCGACACCTCCTTTGTCTTCATCATCTTCATCCAATGAATCATCACATAGTTAGTCATCAACCATTTCATATTCTGAAGACATACCCATGGCAGAAGGTGGAAACAGACCCTGGATGGACCAGGATGATGTGTTTGTAGCTGGAGAACGGCATAGACTCCCTAAGAACCTTGAGAAGTGGCTCCATAAGTTTGATCCTAATGAAAAATCATCTTCCCTTGATCATATTAAAACTTTTATGCAGGCCATCAGACTTAGGAATGTCATTCCTGAATATGTAGTATGTAGGTTGTTTCCTTACACCTTCCAAGGGAAAGCATCCACCTGGTACTTTTCCCTAGAAGCCAGATCCATCTCTTCATGGGATGATTTCGAAAAAATGTTCATTCAAAATTTTGGAGATGACAAGACTCCAGAATACTTGGTTATAGACTTGTCCTCAATGAAAATTAGAGGCAAGGATAGAGTAAAAGATTACAATCAAAGCTTTTCATATTTGAAAAATAGAATACCTACTACTGTTCTTCCCATAGAAGAACTGTTGGTTTCTTATTATGTCAAAGGTTTACTAGTTCCCATTGCTATGTGGGTAAAAAGAGCACGGAAAGACAACTTGCAGGAGGCCTTTCCTGATGCTATTCAGGTTGAAAAAGATATATTTTGTTTAAAAGATAATCCTGATGTTACATCAGATCAACCTTCGACCTCCAAAAAAAAGCAAGAAAATCCTCCAAATCCCACAGTGCAAAACAAGGACCCATTTGATATGAATGACATGAAAAAGTTTCCCCACAAGATCTCAAATGAGATGGTAGACCTAAATAAAAGCAACACAGAAAACCAGAACAATAACAGGGGATTCAACAGACAACCTTTCATAAAACCTTATCAACCTCCCTAAAACTAAGTCCCACACAATCCGGATGAAGGATTGAATTCTCAAGAAATTATTTCTATCTTTAAGGATTTGGTTTTAGAATCACATAATTCTCGTGATCAACAAGATGAAATCCCACAAGAGAATCAAGATGCTAAACCACTAGATGAAGTAGAAGACCAGCAGATAAACACAATTAGCTTCTTTTCAGAACTTCCCCTGGCTGAGGAGGAAGATGAGCCTGAGGCTGTCTTCAATGTCCAACATCCCTATAACACTAAGAGTAAAGGACAACCCACACAAGAAGCTTCCACTTCAACACCCACACCAAACAGAGGTAAAGCACCATCATGTAAGGACACTTTAATTCCCAAAATAGAATATAGTCTCATTGATGACTTAAAAAGAGTAAAAGCCAATATATCTCTTTTTGAACTTCTGAAAATCCCTGCAATGAGAGATAGTCTACCCAAAAGTATGATTGTCAACAAGCCTAGAGAAGCTCAGAACAACAATCTAGAGACATACTCTAAACCTGGAAATCAGAAACTAGGTAGCAAGGAAACACCTCCTTTGTTGCTTACTTTTGAAGTTTTCAATAGAAATGTCCATAATTGTATGATAGATTTAGGGGCTTCATAAAATGTGAAGCCTTTATCTATCTGAAAAAGTTAAATGCCTGTTGGGAGCCATTCCCTACTCAAATTGTCCAACTAGATAGATCCAAAGTTAGGGTAGTGGGGGAACTAAAGAATGTCCTGTTAACACTATCTGCTGACCCCAAAATCCACCAGACTGTGGATATTATTATGTTTGACAGCCCAGAAATGTATGGAATGTGGTTGAGCAGGGATTGGTTAGAGAAGCTCAAAGGTTACTTTTCTACTGACTGGTGTCACTTATGGCTTCCCTACAATTGAAGGCCAAACATAATTAAAATTAGCAAGGAACCTTATATGAAACAAATTGTTACAGACTTGAATGATCCTTGTGAGCCCGCTGCATACTTTATCTCCCATGTGGAACACTACACTTTCGATACATTTTTTGGAGATATGCCTGCAGATTTGTCACCAATTGAGAATGTATAGAATCAATCTCAAATTGTGAATCTTACATATGTTCCATTCTTGGGTATTGTTGTACATAATGTATACAATGTAAATACAAATTTTAGGTTAGATTTGAATGCATGGACTCTATTTTTTGATGGCTCTAGATCTAAAGATAGATATGGTGCAGGTTGTGTCTTGATTGATCCAAAAGGAACCAAAATTATGATTGCTTGCAAACTTGAGTTTGAATGCACCAACAACATAGCTGAGTACGAGGCCTTATTACAAGGACTCAAGAAGGAAATTGACTTGGGTGCCCAGGTAATTGAATGATATGGAGATTCTGAGATCATAGTAAAACAGGTGAGAAACAAAATCCATTGTTTGTCTCCTCATTTGGTTAACTATCAAAAATTGGTAAGAGATCTCACTAACTCTTTTATTGCATTTAATATTAAGTCAGTCCCAAGATCATAGAATTTTGATGTAGATTTACTTGCTAATACTGCATCTAGGTTGATTCCACCAAAAGGTTTGTCCCCTAACACTTTTTAAATTGAACTAATGTACAGGCCTTACATTCCTGATAATGTGACTAACTGGAAGGAAAATAAGAATGCTTCGATGATCCATTGGCCCGAAATAGATGGGATGCGTGGAGATTTGTGATTGGTAACAACTCTCCGAGATAAATTTGAAAACCACTCAGAGTCCAAGTCGTTACCACCTTGGTTTACTGGGAGGAGGTTTTTTCCTAAGACCATGCAAGCAAGCAAGGGAGCATCCAGGGTGGACATGGGAATAAGAACTAGCACCCATATGTACCAATTAGCAGATGACATATCTTCCAAAGTTACATTCTTCAACATACCCCAGGGATATTAAAGTTTCTAAGGGACATATAATTATCTCTCTAAGGCTAATTACTTGATTTTTAGTGCAGCGGATAAACCATAAATATTTAATTTCTATGTTTCCAAAATTAATTGCGACACAAAATCCAATAATTAACAATAAATTAATATAAATTAATTAACACATACAACAACTGATATAAGGGTTGTGAAGTATTCTTAACATCATATAACATCATCAAACGTTCAATCCAATCCATATCAAAGATGATAACCACTTCTAAAGGCTAATTATTCTTAATCACGGTTAACTAGTAATTAAGGTGTTAATTATGACACTTAGTGTGCAAATTATGACACTTATCACAAATCCAATTGTTTAACAAAAAAACATCGATTATCGATCCCAATGTATTAATAACATTTAATTACATCTAAATAAATCCTAACTACCAAAATTACAATAATTAATCATAGTAATTATGAAAGAGAGTCCACAAGACTAGTTAACTAGTTTTCCAATATAAGTAGCTAGTCTTGCACAAAATCAACTTGTAACCATGCCATTAAACCCAAAATAAATCCTAGAGACACTAACAACATATTTAATTGTGCACCTATAACCGATTAAATTTTTATTTTCAGATCATTCCAATCGCACATAAGGTGATCTTTTCCATCAATTCCAATGAAACTTCTTAACTTTCACCGCAAGGAATTGAATCTAAATAACTGAACCAAAATGAAATGCATCCATAAGTAAAGGATAAAACCTGATAAGTAGCCACATACAGAAAAATAACATGTTATAAATAGAGAACATGGATGTAGCATTCCATTTTTATGAAAACAAAGATTTCAATCCACAACTAGTTATCAATTTTCACCGTAATGTACCTAGTTTCCAATTTAACTTTCCAAATGCCAAGTAAAGAGAAATATATGAATACTGTAGGTCATGGAAAGAATAGTAGGGGTCAACTACATTCATATATCTGTATCATTCCACCCATATACATTCCATTAAATAATTCACAAAACTAGCTTATTCTACAAATCCAAATTGACTAGTAATTCTAGGAATCGCTAGAATAATTTAATCCACAGCTCATAGAATCACTCAAATTCCATTCCAACTCTAAATAATTTTGTTTATCATTCATAACAAAGGTATATCTCATTCAAAAATTTCTTCAAACACTTCATAATACACTTCCTAAATCTAACCTGCATAATACACTTCCTAAATCTAGGAAGATAAATATGTACACAACTGAACAATATCATTTAAATAATTAGATATACAGGAAATCACAATTCAAATACTTATATTTGTTTTTTTGGTAAGATCTCTATTTATACTTGTCTCTTTGCAAGAATTACTGGAGTCTCTGGCAGTGTGCTCTACTCCATCATTTGATTCTGAGGACCTGTTCCATTCTTGCTTATGCTTGACAATGATGAGCAAGTCTTCTACACCATAGATCCCATGAATTTGTGTACTGGTTTTGATTATGTGTGTCCCTTATTCTTCATCACCAACTACATCCCTTCTTATCCAATGCTGAAATGAATAAGAGGTTCTTCCATATAGCACCATCTTCATTCCATAATCTATCTTTGTAGGAGGATTATCCTACTCCTTTGATAATCATTTTCAAATTCCACCTTATGCAGTGAATTCTTCTGGATCAAGATACATATTCCTCATTACTAGAGGATTCTTCATATTCCTCATAACTAGAGGATTCTTCAAGGATGATACATGTGGGATCAAATGATCCTTGATAGAGTCTTCAACAATCCTCTTATCTTTGACCAAGTTCTTCTTATGCTTAGCTCTATCCTCATCTCCCTATGGATCTGCAACTTCTTCTTTGACGTAGCTTTCCAAGTCATGTTCTTCTTAATATAATAAGTACTCCATACTTCCATGATTGAAATTTCTCGGCCCCTTTAATATTATCCTCAAGATTGGTACTGTTTTTCATCATGATATAAAGAGAACATCAAATGGAAATAGAGATAATAGTACTTACCAATGAGAGTGCTTCAACTAGATGCTTTCTTTAATGCTTTTCTAGAAGACTATTTTTGTGGACCTAGGGTTTGACAGAGAAACCCTAATTTTTCAACTTTGGTGACTTGAAAATATGATTGTATAGAAATATGCGCCTCCTCAGGGTGAATTGAGCAATGCACTCCTTTTCCCAAATCCATAGATAGAACTGTAAAATATTTGATGCCTTAGTTTCTTCAATTTCTTCTACTGAATTATCTGGTCTTAATTCTGATGTATCTCAGAAAGTTCTTCTCGTCAATGTCTGAAATGTTTTTTCTAAGGGAGTATCATCTACCCTCTTTCTAACTGTTAATTTTTGAGCATTAATTCAATATAATCTAGGATCTTTACTAAGATAATAACATGTACAACATATCAATCATATCAAGCATGTCAATCATGTCAATCACAACAAGAGACAAACATACGAGACAATAGACACATAGAGTTTCCGTGGGGAAAAACCTAAGGTTTAAAACCCCACAACTTCCTCAGAGATAGATAGAGCAATAATAAAACCAAGGTACAACCAAAGTACAAGAGATAGTCTTCTACTAGCAGCTCCTCCCCCTCAACTAGTGCGCCACTTTCCGAGTGATGTACAAGTGAATAATGAGATGTCCGAATAGAGATCTCCCGATCTCTATTTATACTTGTCCTGTCCTGCCCAATAAACTAATGGGGCCGACTTGTCTAGCTTAGCCTAATAACCCATGGTTAACTTAATCAGGGCCGACCCCACACATGGTGGTCTAATAACCCATTGGCAAGTTACAACACTTGCGACACTTCCGTATAGAGGAATAACACATCTCTATAGGAGTACAATATACATAGATGAAATACATTCCAAAGTTACATATACATCAAGACTCCCTCTTAACTAGGAAGGTATTTCTCGACACAGATCTGCTAGCAGAAGTCTTCTTCTCTAGATCATCATTAGCGAATCATCATCCTCGAATCATCATCATCGTCATGACTGCTGCTATCTCAATCAATATTTGTATCTAGTTGTCATAGGAAGTTCTACAGAGCCAGTCCTTTTTCATACTGGATGTAGGCACAACACCTGCAGGTCTTCATCATTATTGGCCATACTGTGGAATCCTTAGGACTTATTACGTGCGTCAGAAAACCTAGAAAGAGCATCCCAGGCTGTTACGAGCACACAGCTCTACCTGTCGGATCTCCCAAGGCTGTATTATATGTGACCCCACCACAAAACCTCGAAAGAGCATCCCAGGCTATTACGGGCACACAGCTCTGACCTATAGGATCTCCCAGGGCTGTATTATATGTGGTCATGGCAAAACCTCGAAAGAACATCCCAGGTTGTTATGGGTACACAACTCCGACCTATAGGATCTCCCAGGGATGGATTATATGCCATAAGACAAAAACTTGAAAGAGCATCCCATGATTGATTAAAAGCACACGGATCAACCTATCAGATATCCCAGGGCTGGATTATATGTCCTCCCAAAGAAAAACCTCGAAAGAGCATTTGCCATATATCTTAAGGCCACATTACATACCATAGGAAAAACCTTGAAAGACTATCTACAAACCTCCCAGGGCTAGATTATATGCTTATCTGCACAACCTGTTTCATGGCCACAGAGTATCAACCTGATACTCACCATACATCATCCTGATGTCCACCTGATCATCTTGATCATCATCACTACATCGTCCTGATGCATGTCATCTGGAGCAACATCCTGAAGCTCATAATCCATGATCATCCTGATCATACAATGCATCCACCTGATGCATACACAGTATCTGCATGATACATATCATCATACATGATCTACTTGATCATACCATGTATCCACCTGATACATATACAAATACATGATCCACCTGATCATACCTGATACATATCAGCATACATTATCCACCTAATCATACAATGTATCCACCTGATACATACATAGATACATATACATGATCCAACTGATCATATCCAACATCCAACATGATGCATATACATACAAATCATCCAACTGATCATATCCAACATCCAACATGATGCATATACATACAAATGATCCAACTGATCATACAGAGTAGAAACTCGAACATCGTCCTGATGCTCATCATCCAACGCTTACATCCACAACCATGGGAAGGATCCTCTTCTCATCATACTTGGAATGGCTCCAGCAAATGTGTCCATCACTTCTTCCTCGAAGTGTCGTCAATCTGAATAACACCAATCCTCTCTCTGAAGTATTCGAACTTCACTCTGGCTAGTGGTTTTATCAGCACATCTGCAATCTGCTCATCTATCGTAACATATAGGAGATTCATTGCTCCTCTCTGCACCATATCCCTGATATAGTGATATTTGATCTCAATGTGCTTTGACCTGTCGTGGAACACCAGGTTCTCAGATATCTTCACACAACTTTTGTTATCACAAAAGATACTAGTAGCCTCCAGTGGGAGATCAAATAACTCAAAGAGTAGCTTCCAGAGCCACATTGCCTCGCAACTAGCCGAACAAGCTACAATATACTCTGCTTCAGTTGTACTCAGTGCTATGCAGGAATGCTTCCTGCTAAACCAAGAGATCACACCTGATCCCATACTAAAGCAACACCCAGATGTGCTCTTCTTATCTACAGGATTGCCTGCCCAGTCTGAATCAACATAACCCTGCAGGTTAAACTTTTGATTTGCATCATACTTGAGCCCATAGTCAATTGTACCCTTCAGGTACCTCAGAATATGCTTTACAACAACCAGGGGAACACCTCTGGGATCTGTCAGGAACTGGCTCAATGTGTTCACCGCAAAGCAGATATCTAGTCTCGTGTTCGTCAGGTACATCAAGGACCCAATCATCTGACGATACATAGTGGCATCAGCCAGATCAGATGAAGCATCACACAAAAGCTTCAGGTTTGATGCCATAGGTGTGGCCATGGCCTTGCGGTCCATCATCCCGAACCACTTCAAGATCTCTACTGCATACTTCCCTTGTCCAAGGAAGATTCCCTCTGCACTCTACCACACCTCCATGCCTAGAAAATAGTGCATCATCCCCAAGTCCTTCATCTCGAACTCGGTTGCAAGCTTCCTCTTGGTATCGGCAATCAATCTATCATCACCTGTAACAAACAAGTCATCCACATACAATAGTAGTATCACAGGATTTCCCTCCTCAACCTTGTAGTAAAGGTTGGAATCCACTTTACTCTTGGTAAAGCCCAAACTGGATAAAAATTTGTCTATCCTCCCATACCAAGTCCTAGGAGCTTGCTTCAACCTACACACATATGACTTCCTGTCATGTGTCTCAAAGCCAAGTGGCTGCTCCACATACACTTCCTCCTCGACTACACCATTCAAGAATGCTATCTTGACATCCATCTGGTGTATCTTCCATTTCATCACTACAGCCAGAGCAATTACTGATCTGATGGAAGTGTATCTGGATATAGGAGCAAAAGTTTCTTCATAGTCAATTCCTTCTTTTTGGGAGAATACACGAGCTACAAATCTTGCTCTGTATTTCTCTATGCTGCCATCTACAGCATGCTTGATCTTGTAGATCCATTTGGAAGTCACAACAAACTTCCCTTTAGGTCTTGGTACAACATCCCAAACATCATTCTTCATTATTGATTGGTATTCCTCGACCATGGCATCCTTCCATTCTTTCTTTTCCGCTGCCTCTTCATAACTGGAAGGTTCTTTGTTCATGATATCACAGAGTAAATCAACATAGCTGGTATGTGATTTGGTCCTCTTATTTGCTCTATGTTCTTCTTCTGGAATGCCATACCTTTCTGCATCTTGAATGATCTCTCTAGACCATGGAGGTTTCCTCTTGTGAGAGTCCTTCTCATGAGGTGGATCTACAGGTTCTTGCGGATCTTCAATTTCACGATCAGCATCTGAAATTGCTTCAGTCATGGTAGTATCTTGAAATCTGGTTTCCTTTGGTTCTTCATGATCTTCAACAGGTGTCTTCCTTGATTTGATGAATGCTGAGTTTTCATAAAATGTTACATCTCTGCTGACATCAATCTTCTTGAACCCTGGAAAGTATATTTTGTAAGCCTTCGAGCTTTCACTATAACCCACAAAGATACCCTTCTTTCCTGAAGGATCTAGCTTAGTCCTCTTTTCCTTTGGGACATGAGTATATACTGGACAACCAAATGTTCTAAGATGGCTGACTTCAGGTTTCTTACCAAAGAAGACCTCTTTTGGTGTCTTGTTGTCCAATATCTTGTGTGGTGTTCTGTTCTACACATATACAGCTGTCCTGGCTGCTTCTGCCCTAAGATGCATAGGCAGATCCTGGTCATGCAGCATTGCCCATGCAGCTTCCATGATTGTTCGATTCTTCCTTTCTACAACTCAATTTTGTTGTGGATTGTGGAGAATTCAGGGAGCCATCAAATCCCTCTTAATCCCTGAATCACTGCATAGCTTCTTGAATTCTCCTAAAGTGAATTCTCCGCCATTGTTGGATATGAATGTTTTGATCTTCTTATTAGTTTGGTTTTACATCAAGGATTTGAATTCCTTGAATTTATCAAACACTTCATCCTTGTTCTTCAAGAATTAAACCCAATTCTTCCTGGAGAAGTCATCAATGAAAGAGACATAGTAAACATACCCACTCAGAGAACTGAAAGACATCGGTATGCATACATCAAAGTGGATAATTTTCAAGATTCCTTTTTCCTTGCTTTCACTGCTTGGAAATGCCTTCTTTATGTTCTTTCCTTTTTCACATCCTTTGGAAACACCTTCATGCTTGGTCTTGATTTCAGGAAGACCCTCTATAGCTTTGTTTGCAATTGGTAGTGCTCTATAGTGCACATGAGCAAGCCTTCTATGCCAAAGTTCACTTGGCTCCATGGATTCATGTACCATGGCATGTTCAGTTTGTCCCTTCAATTTATACAATCCTCCCTCTTGCTCTCCAATCACCACTACATCATCTATAGTTTTACCTTTTGGCCACATTAGGACTTGGCCATCTACAAATGCAACCCTCATGCCTTTTGCATCCAATGCAGATATGGAGAGTAAGTTCTTCTTTAGCCCAGGTACATATAGAACCTCTTTCATCTTCAAATATTTCCCAGATTCTAGGTTGTAGGAGGCTTCACCACTTCCTTTGAGAGGATATTGATAGTCATCCCCAAGTTTCACCTTATGGGGTGACTCGTGTTCAGATAGATTTACAAAAGATTCTTTAAACCCAGTCATGTGTTTGGAAGCCCCACTGTCAATAAGCCAATCATTACAACCATGAGAGATAGTACCTATGAGAGCAGACATTAGTACATATTCTTCTTCGCTTGATGAGTCATCATCATCACTTTATGTTCTAGCCTTCTTCTTGGGAGGTTCATCATCCTCAGTAGCATGAGCATGAAATCTCTTCTTGTTACCTTTCTTCTTCTTTTTGAAGTTGTTGTTGTAATAAACCTAATTGGTTATTACAAATGTATTATTTATTAGATTAGGATAATTTTTTTTAATTAATAAATGACATGTCTATTTATCAATAGACATGTCTATTCCCATTAGGCCATATTTAATATCGGCCATTCCTATGTAATATTCATCATACAATTATAAAAATATATATATATTATCAAATATGATAATCATGTAAGCCTATAGCTTACAAGTGGTATCAGAGCTTTTTTCTCTTGCTCTTGCTCGCGCTCAAGATCCTCGGCATCTTCATTCCTCTCACTCTCCATCAATCCATTTCTCTTCACACTTCGCTCATCTTCCTCACCCTCCATATCTACACATCCACTCTACCCTCTCCACGCTCTCACACGTCATGCTTCTCTCATCATTCCCGCTCACCCAGTCCACTCCAATCTGCCTCTTGCACTCCCTCACGCACTCTGCTTCAACCACATCCTACTCACTCTCCATACTTCTTCCTCAACGTGCTTTTCCCATCACTCATACCTCACATATCTCCCTTCCACATTCGCCACTCCCATCCACTCTCTTCTCCTCTCATCCACACGCCACACTCACCTCTCCTTAGCTCACCACTAGCTCTCCCTCTTCCTTCTACTGCACCTCCACATGCCCTTCTTCCTTTTTCCAATCCAATTCCCTGCATTCCCCCATGCAGCCTTCCTTCACAGCCCTCCCACTCCACTCCCACGCTTTTTCCCTTCATGCCACTACCTTATCCTCCATTCCCCCATGCTCTCCCTGCCAGTCCACGCACACTCCATCCACACGTCCTCTTGCTCAAACCCCATGCCCTCCTTCTACTTCCCTCCACTCCCACTCCCTCACCCTTGCGACACCTCTTCCCTTTCCTACATCCACCTTTCCACTTCCACCAGCCTTCCCTCGTGCCCTCCCCTCACGCTCTCTACATCCTCCATATCCCTCTTGCATCCCTCCCCTCCCACGGTGTAGCTGCCATCTCCCTCCGCTCTCGCATCCCTCCCCCACCCCTACTCCATGCTCCGTCTACCACCACTCCACCCCTCCCTCCACCTACACACAGTTCTGCTCCCGTAGATCCACTCCATCCTCCCCCCAAGCTGCCTCCTCTCCCTCCACAACCACGGCTCTACCCCAATTCACCTCCCATCTCTGCGCCCCCTCAATCTCCCACACCAGTCACCGCTCCCATATATTATTTCAATTCAAAAAAATATTGTAATAATAATATTATTACAAATAATAATTATTATTATTTTAATATTTAAAAAAAAAACTATATATAGCTTTAATAATAATTATTATTATTATAAAAAAAAAAAATCTTTTTTTTTTAAAGAATTTTACAACCTGGAATCACCATGTTTCCCTCTTTCAACAAGATCATTATTACCTGATTCTACCAACCTAAAAGAGATGAAAGAATTGATGTCAAAGATATAAAAAGGATTGAGGCTAAAGAAATAAAAACAAACCAACATGAAGAAATAAAAAGCAGATATGAAGACATTATCAAATTCGTTAAGGAATTAAATTTGACGATGACACAACGTCAAGAAGAAGGGGATCCTATCATAAAGGAACAAGCTATGTTGACTCCTGAGTTCTCAGGTCAAGCAGAGCTGGGGTCTACATAGGCACTCATGACAGAAGAAGGGACTGCAACCAGAAAGGAAGAAGTTATTATGACTTCTGAGTTCTTAGGTCAAGAAGTGTTGGGATCTACACCCACGACAGAAGAAATAACTGTGAATCTCAATTTACCAAGTCAAGAGGAACAAGGGACTAGTGCAAATCCTATGTATTCAAGTAGGGAAGAATATAAGGTCGCTACTACCCCTAGGAAAGAAGGGAAACCATGTCGACCACCTCCTCACATCCCTCCTCACAAAAGATCTTGGGCGTTAGACACCAAGAGGGATAAGGAAAGATATCCCAATGTCAAACCTCAAAATGTGATACTCAGTAAAAAAATACACACGTCGTCCGAAAATTCGTTGCGGTTTCTTACAAGGTAGGGAAGTAAGTCACATTAATGTGCCAGTCAAAAAGCCTATAAAGATGTCCAGTGGTACTCAAGGACAAACCAAAGACCATGTTGGGATTCCTAGTCAAAGAAAAGTACATGATAAGGAAGACGATGAAACAGAAGCTGTAGAGGACAAGGATATGAAAGATCAAGATGATATTAACAATCATGATGTCAACATTGTATCAGTAGTCATAACTCAAGATGTTCCAGAATCTCAAAAGGTTCCCAGAGAACAAATAAATACAAGCTCGTCAGCGAAGGAAGTAAGTCACATTAATGCACCCGTCGAAAAGCCTATAAGGATGTCCAGTGGTACTCAAGGACAAACCAGAGACCATGTTGGGATTCCGAGTCAAAGCAAAGTACATGATAAGGAAGACAATGAAATAGAAGTTGTAGAAGACAAGGATATGGAAGATCAAGATGATATTGACAATCACAATGACAATATCAATTGTAAAGAAAATAACGATGTCGTAAAAGTCAATAAAGTCAAAGTTAACAGTAATTATGAGAGAATTGAAGTTTTAGAATGAAACAGTGATGAAAATATAAAAACTAAAAAGGACCCTAGTAAAGAAGGAAACTTTGAAGATAAGGCGACTCTTGAAAAGACAAAAGTTCTACAAATTGTCGCAAGTCAAGATATTCGAGAATCTCAAGATGGAAAGGATCCCAGGGAGCAACTAACGACAAACTTGTCAGACAAATAAGTAAGTACATTACTAATAGTTTCCCCTACATATAAGAAAACCATATCAAAACATGCAAAATTATCAAAGATCCACATAAAATTAGAAGAGAAAGGGAACACTGTCAGATTAGCAGATCCGAATTATATGTCACTTAGTTGTTATGCATTCATCTACAGAATCATAAGCATGATAAGATTTGAATGGAAATGCGACCAATTATTCCAAGAATTGCTAAACCACGACACAATTATTCGTGGCAAGAATTCAAGCTGCAGCACACTTATAGAAGATTCGTGGTCGAATCTTTTCAGAGCAGGATGACTTGTAATAAACCTAATTGGTTATTACAAATGTATTATTTATTAGATTAGGATAATTGTTTAATTATTATTAAATGACATGTCTATTTATCAATAGACATGTCTATTCCCGCTAGACCATATTTAATATCGGCCATTCCTATGTAATATTCATCATTCAATTATAAAAATATATATATATATTATCAAATATGATAATCATGTAAGCCTGTAGCTTACAGTTGTCCTTTTTGTTCTTGGGACAATCTATAGCAAAGTGTCCTTTCTCATTACATGTGAAGCATCTCATATCTTTCCTATTCTTTAGATGGGTGTGAGAGGATTTCTTGTAATGAGAGTGCTCCTTCTTAGGCTTGTTTCTTTTGGTGTGAGATGTGAGAGATTGATATTCATTTCCCATCTTTTCTTCTTGGGCTACAAGCCTAGCCTCTTCTTGTGAACATTCATCCCATAGTCTACTGAAGGATATTAACTTCCTTCGTGCACATATTCCTTGGATAAAGGAATCCCATGACTTAGGTAGGCCATTCAGAGTGGTCATCACAATTTCTCCATTCTCCACCACTTGATCTACAGTGTCAAGTTGTTCCTTGATCTCAAAGGCTTTGGAGAAATAAGATTGAATGGTCTCTCCATTCAACAACTTGACCCCTTTCAATTGATTCCACAGAGTCATCTTCCGATTTATGTTCTTCCCTTCAAATAGCTTGGTCAAAGAGTCAAACATCTCCTTGGGTGTCTTTAGAGATGACACATGTGGTATGAGATGGTCTTTGATAGATTCAACAATGATTCTATTTTCCTTGACCAAGTTCTTCTTATGCAATGCCTTAGCCTCTTCATCCTCTGGGATAGGGACCTTAGAGCTGATGTAGGTGTCCAATTCATTTTCTTCCAGGATTAACCCAATCCTATACTTCCAGGCTCGAAAGTTATCAGCTCCTTCAAGCTTATCCTCAAGGTTGGTATGGTGAGCCATCTGAACGATTACTTCAAATGGAAATAAAAAAGATTTAGGTATTACCACTTGATTTGTTGAAAATTGGATCTGGTCCCAGATTAGGGTTTGTCAGAGAAACCCTAAAAATTCAAAATGTGAATTTCAAAATTCTGAAAGGATAGAAAGATGCGCCTTGATGAGCTGATCAGCTTGGCATATTCAAAATTTGAGATTTGCAAAGTTTCACCCTTCGGAAATGCCTTTTAGTCTTCCCAGATTCACTAGGGAGGACCCTGGATTAGGGTTTGAGTTTCCTGGAGCAACCAAAAATCTCGATCCAAATATCTAAACTTTGCTTTTTCCAAGGATCTTCTAGCTATATCTTCAGATCTTAGAAATTCCTATTTTTGTGGAAACCCTATTTTTAGGGCCAAAACTGAAAGTGCTCATAATTGAATTCTGATTGGACAGATAGATTCTCCTTGATGAGTAGAGTCAATCTACCTTACTGCTTTTCCAAAATATGTGTAGAGAAACCCAATAAATGAGAAACCCTAGTTTCTGCCACTGCACAATGTCTTCTTCTCAGGGAAGCTCTGATATCATGTTAATTTTTTAGCATTAATTCAATATACTCTAGGATCTTTACTAAGAGAATAACATGTACAACATATCAATCATGTCAAGCATGTCAATCATGTCAATCACAACAAGAGACAAACATAAGAGACAATAGACACACAGAGTTTCCATGGGGAAAACCCTAAGGTGAAAAACCCCACAACTTCCTCAAAGATAGATAGAGCAATAATACAACCAAGGTACAACCAAAGTACAAGAGATAGTCTTCTACTAGCAGCGCCTCCTCCTCAACTAGTGCACCACTTTTCGAGTGATGTACAAGTGAATAATAAGATGTCCAAATAGAGATCTCCCGATCTCTATTTATACTTGTCTTGTCCTGCTCAATAAACTAATGGGGACGAATTGTCTATCTTAGCCTAATAACCCATGGATAACTTAATTAGGGCCGACCCCACACATGGTGGTCTAATAACCCATCGGCAAGTTACGACACTTGCGACACTTGTTAATACAAATGACGACACTTCTGTATAGAGGAATAACACATCTCTATAGGAGTACAATATACATAGATGAAATGCATTCTGAAGTTACATATACATCAACACTAACCCCACAGGTTATATCAATATTGGATTCACCAAGTGGAACTTATGCTAATTTTCCCAAGGTGACCTGTTTATGGACTGTTTCAGTATAGTGAACTTGTACGGACTTCCTCATGTCATTGTTTCAACTTCAGATTCTGAAAACTGCACCAACAAAAATAAATTCCATTCCCTTTCTATAACATCTTACTAATTTCGATTTGGAGCTTCATACCCAATATATATCATTTTTCCATAGTTCACCTTTTTAAGACTGAATTCTGGAAGAGGATGGAACCCTGATTTTCATGGATAATTTATCCTAAAGTACAGTGAATCTGAGGCTTAAACTCATAAAAAAGTACATAAACATTTCATATTCACCATGTCCAAGTTGAAGCTCCTGGAACTTCACCAAAATCAAGTTGTAGTGAAAATGCACGGATGACTAGATTTTGCCTTCTAGGGTTTCAAGCATGAAGCCCTAATCTCCAACAGTTGGAGCAGTAGCAACTGTTACAGCTATACAATGAATTCTTTTAGGATGGATCTGAAACCATGCTATAATTTTAATGGCCATAAAATATATTAAAACATTTAGCATCATAAAATCATAAGCATATGCAGTAGGATCACTGAAAGAAAGAAAAGCACATCATGAACAATAGTACACAATAATTTATCCTGGGAAAACCCTCCTAGGGCAGAAAAACCCAGCAAAATTATTCTATATAGATTCCTAAGAATGTAAAAAAATATTTGTCATTCAAAGAACCAAAACAAGAAGAATCCAAAAGCATCTTCTTTGTATGACTCTATCTCTCCTAGTGATGCTAACTCAATGTGAGAGTGAGGTGACAAAATGACGAGGTCGAACTCCTCATTTATGCTAATCAATTGACTTGACCTTTTTACCAAAAGGGATGACTTGACTCTCCTAATTGGGATGAACTATCCAATTTACAATAAAATATTATTTTCTAGATGTTTCGAGGCCGACCTAATAGTTAGGGTTTATGTTGACTCTTTCATTGAATTTTACATTGTCAATTGCATCACTAATAATCCCCACAGGGTGTACAGTGCAAATGATACAAATGATATAAATAAGAATATATTCCGAAGTTACATTCTTCAACATACCCCAGGGATATTATTGTTTCTAAGTGACATATAATTATCTCTCTAAGGCTAATTACTTGATTTTTAGTGCAGCGGATAAACCATAAACATTTAATTTCTATTTTTCCAAAATTAATTGCGACACAAAATCGAATAATTTAATATAAATTCATTAACACATACAACATCTGATCTAGGGGTTATGAAGTATTCTTAACATCATATAACATCATCAAACCTTCAATCCAATCCATATCAGAGATGATAACCACTTCTAAAGGCTAATTATTCTTAATCACGGTTAACTAGTAATTAAGGTGTTAATTACAACACTTACTGTGCAAATGATGACACTTATGACAAATCCAATTGTTTAACAAATAAACATCGATTATCAATCCCAATGTCTTAATAACATCTAATTACATGTAAAGAAATCCTAACTACCAAAATTCCCAATAATTAATCATAGTAATTATGAAAGAGAGTCCACGAGACTAGTTAACTAGTTTTCCAATATAAGTAGCTAGTTTTGCACAAAATCAACTTGTAACCATGCCATTAAACCCAAAATAAATCCTACAAAAACTAACAACATATTTAATTTTGCACCTACATCCAATTAATTTTTTTTTCTTTCACATCATTCCAATTGCACATAAGGTAATCTTTTCCATCAATTCCAATGAAACTAGTTAACATTCACCGCAATGAATTGAGTCTAAATAATTGAACCAAAATGAAATGAATCCATAAGTAAAGGATAAAACCTGATAAGTAGACACATACGGAACAATAACATGTTATAAATAGAGAACATGGATGTAGCATTCCATTTTTATGAAAACAAAGATTTCAATCCACAGCTAATTGTCAATTTTCACCGTAATGTACCTAGTTTCCAATTTAACTTTCCAAATGCCAAGTAAAGAGAAATATACGAATACTATAGCTCATGGAAAGAATAGTAGGGGTCAACTGCATTCATATACCTGTATCATTCCACCCATATACATTCCATTAAATCATTCACAAAACTAGCTAATTCTACTAATCCAAATTGACTAGTAATTCTAGGAATCGCTAGAATAATTAAATCCACAACTCATAGAATCACTCAAATTCCATTCCAACTCTCAATAAAATTTTTTATCATTCATAACAGAGGTATATCTCATTCAAACATTTCTTCAAACACTTCATAATACACTTCCTAAATCTAACCTCCATAATACACTTCCTAAATCTAGGAAGATAAATATGTACACCACTGAACAATATCATTTAAGCAATTAGATATACAGGAAATGACAATTCAAATACTAATATATTTTTTTTGGTAGGATCCCTCTTTATACTTGCCCCTTTGCAGGAATTACTGGAGTCTTTGGAAGTGTGCTCTACTCCATCATCTGATTCTGATGACCTGTTCCTTTCTTGCTTATGCTTGACAATGCTGAGAAAGTCTTCTACACCATAGATCACATGCATTTGTGTACTGGTGTTGATTCCGTGTGTCCCTTATTCTTCATCACCAATCACAACTACATCCCTTCTTATCCAATGCTGAAATGAATAAGAGGTTCTTCCATAGAGCACCATCTTCATTCCATAATCTATCTTTGTAGGAGGCTTCTCCTACTCCTTTGATAATAATTTTCAAATTTCACCTTATGTGATGAATTCTTCTGGATCAAAATACATATTCCTCATCACTATTGGAATCTTCATATTCCTCATCACTAGAGGATTCTTCAAGGATGATACATGTAGGATCAAATGAAACTTTATAGAGTCTGCAATAATCCTCTTGTCTTTGACCAAGTTCTTCTTATGCTTAGCTTTGTCCTCATCTCCCTATGGATCTGCAACTTCTTCTTTGACGTAGCTTTCCAAGTCATGCTCTTCTTAATATAATAAGCACTCCATACTTCCATGATTGAAATTTATTGGCTCCTTCAATATTATCCTCAAGATTGGTACTATTTTTCATCTTGATATAAAGAGAACATCAAATGGAGATAGAGATAATAGTACTTACCAATGAGAGTGCTTCAACTAGATGCTTTCTTTAATGCTTTTCCGGAAGACTGTTTTTTGTGGACCTAGGGTTTGACAGAGAAACCCTAATTTTTTGGTGACTTTGAAATATGATTGTATAGAAATATGTGCCTCCTCAAGGTGAATTGATTAATGCACTCCTCCCAAAGATGTGGACAGAACTAAAAAATATTTGATGCCTTAGTTTCTTCAATCTCTTCTACTGAATTGTCCGGTCTTAATTCTGATGTATCTATGAAATTTATGCTCCTCAAGGTCTGAAACATTTTTTCTAAGGGAGTATCATCTGTCCTCTTTCTAACCCCATAGGTTAGATCAATATTGGATTCACCAAGTGGAACTTATGTTAATTTTCCCAAGGTGACCTGTTTATGGACCGTTTCAATATAGTGAAGTTGTACAGACTTCCATGTGTCATTGTTTCAACTTCATATTCTGAAAATCGTACCAGAGAAAATAAATTCCATTCCCTTTCTATAAAATCTTACGAAATTTGATTTGGAAATTCATATCCCAATATATATCATTTTTCCATAGTTCACCTTTTTAAGACTGAATTCTGGAAGAGGCTGGAACCTTGATTTTCATGGATCATATATCCTAAAGTACAGTGAATCTGAGGCTGAAACTCATAAAAAAATTACATAAACATTTAATATTCACCATGTCCAAGTTGAAGCTCCTGGAACTTCACCAAAAACAAGTTGTAGTGAAAATTCACAGATGACTAGATTTTTCCTTCTAGGGTTTCAAGCATGAAGCCCTAATATCCAACAGTTGTAGCAGTAGCAGTTGTTATGGCTATACAATGAATTCTTTCAGGATGGATTTGAAACCATGTTATAATTTTAATGGCCATACAATATATTAAAACATTTAGCATCATTACCATATGCATTAGGATCACTGAAAGAAAGACAAGCACATCATGAACAATAGTACACAATAATTTATCCTGGGAAAACCCTCCCAGGGCAGGAAAACCCAGCAAACTTATTCTAAGTCGTAACCCCTACAAGAGGAAGCCCACGAACTCACATAGCAAATCAAAGAAAAGTTAAAGGAGCTGCGCAAAGGTCAAGAACAGGTGTAACAGCAAGCCAAGGAAGATGAAATAACACCTGAGATGTTGGAAAAAGTAAAACAAGTTGAGCAAGACACTAAGGAAATAGTTGGAAAGTTGATTTTCACATAGAACGAGTTCGTTGCGAAGCTATCTCCGTAGGAGGAGGAACAGCTAGGAGAAGGAGAAGTTGAAGGTGGCTCAGGGACAAGCCACATGTAAGTGTTAGGGGCCTGTTGGGCCTGGCCCAAGTGCTGCATTTTTTAGCAAGTCAGGTTTTGGAACTACGGAACTAACCGCAGTTCAGCTGAAGGCTTTTTGGACAAGTCAATTTTGGGATGCTGGGAAGTACAGTGCTGTGAGGAGACAACGCTGTGATGGGCCCGATCTACGGAGATCCAACAAGGCAGAAGGTTGGACAAAAGATGGAAAATACTCCGATTAGACCATCGGTGGTCGATTTTTGGTAAATATGCTCCATGATTTCCATGCAGCGGGTAACGAGCATAGCGGAAGAAAGTGACCAGTCACACATGCAAGGAACCACTACCTGAACCGGTCGCATAAGATCGTTAGAGGAAGAACGGCTTGGTGAAAGCGATTTGTTGGCATGTGCGCGACAGGGAGGCTCATAGCAATGTGAGCATGTGCTGAGGAAGGCCATGACAGAATATTCACTACCAGAAACAAGCAAGTCCGATTACCTGAAAACCGTGACAGTTTTGTAAACCTTAGGGTTTTTGCCTACGGATTGTACAGACATGACCTACGAGAATGATCTAGGTCAAATCTACACTTCTCCATCTGTGGTCACCTTGAGCTGTCGATCACATAAAAGGACAACTTGGATTGAAGAGCATGATGACCTTAGATGACACCTTGGCCTGATTCACCTCCCTGCAAGCTGGCGAAACCCTAACAAATAGCATATGTTAGCATGGGTGCTACTCCTCTTAAGAAAACTAGTGCATATGCTATACTCTAGTGTATAATAGTATTTCACACCTCCTCATGGGCGCTACTCCTCTTCAGTAGACTAGCACACAGCAGTTAAAAAGTAGTGAACGCTTGTTATAAAACATTGTAGTCATGCCCTGGGCGCTACTCCACTGTGAAATAGTAGCGCACACCTTAAAATATGATCAAAAAATAATTAATTTGACGAATGGGGATTAGTTGCAGTTGGTTTCCCAACTTCCCCTACTTCCCCTGCAACCACCTCTCGATCTAGACTGCCTACCTTGTCCTATAAATACAAAGAGGATTAAAGAGAGGGGTTAGACATATAGACATTTTTAGACATAGAGACATTTTATACATGAGAGCCATTGAGAGACTCTTCTATATGAGAAGTTTGTATTGAAGGAGGTTATGCTGGGGGAATTCTAAAGTCAGAGAGGAGCAGAAGCCTAGGATCAGGTTGCATGAGCATGCTACAAAGTCAGGTATACTTTGTATCATTCATATGTTTTTGACAATAAAAGGTTGAAGCATCTTTCTCATCCCAAATCAAGTGCTTATTAGACTATGCATTTGTTTGGATCAATGTTGGTTAATGCTTGATGTTTGAATTACTTGTCAATTCCATCATTATTATATTGGCCAATATACGTTGAGAAAGGTCTTTGTGTTGCAGGTTTATTGAATGAGAGATTGGATCAAGGATCGAGTGCAAGATTGGATAAGAGCTAGGATCAAACTTCATTCAAAAGTTATGTCCTCAAGACCTATAATCTATTTCCATTCATAAACATCCCTGTAATGCAATTAGTATGCTTACCTGTCACCCCCTTAAGTTGACAATGTCCATTTCCTCATTATAGGGTAGTATTTCCCACCAACAGACTAGCGACTCTGCTAGGGAGGTTGTCTTTTCTGCTCTAGGAAACCCTTCTTGATTGTCTTTCCAGTACCTCTAATCCATTTCAATCTTCTGAGAAGCCTTGTAGGTAGTCCCTGCTTGCTTCCCTTTGCTTGACTCAGTCCTGTTACACCTCTGCAAAGTTATTTTTTAACTCTTTAAGACCTGTGCACTACCCTACTATGCATACACTAGTGCCCATGCTCTAGTCTGTCTCTATACAGTAGTGCCCACCTCTCCAGATGCACTAGTTTCCCTACTGCACAGTAGGGCACATTCCTGTAGCCTTTTGTTGGTTGTTTGGTTGAGTTTTCTGCTTTTTTGGGTAGGTTTCAGACTTTGTTTTGGGCCTTCTTGACTGGTCTTTGAGTTATGTAACTCTTCTTTGAGTCTCAGTACCCTTCTTTGAGTCATTTTGGTGATCTTTAGGTCACTTGTTTACTTTTGAAGTGTTTGGTTCATTTTTTACTCTTCTTGAAGACTAGACCTTGTTCCTTAGTGAACACAGTCGCTTACCTATACCCTGATAGTGTGTTGTTGACCTACAAACATGTATGCTTTGCATTTGCTGTTTGTTCCAACACTTGGTTGCTCTTTAGGTATCTAATCCTTTCTTTTAGGGTTTGATCCATTTTTGGATCCTTTTGGGGTGTCTTCCAAACTTTTGAGTTCCAACATTTCCTGACTTCATTGTCTTTTCCAATATCAAGTGAGTTTTGGAGTACTTTTAGTTTGCTTCATCTTTCAGTCTTTGTGTCAGTAGGGTGGTTGTTAGTTCGCTTGCCTACCTAGTCCTTGGCTTAGTGGTCTTGTTAGGGTTTGATGCTTTGGGACATTCCTCTTGAGTTTGATTTCCAGCTTTGAGCATCTTTCCTGTTTGTTTTCTTCTTGCTTTTCTTCCAAGTGTGAGAGCTTTTTCCTTTGAAAAAACTTGTAGGACAAGTCTTTGTCGAACCATTGTTTTGACAGCAGTGAGCTTAGGAGCCATTTTTCCATACTTACACATCTTGTATAAGTCTTATTTGCTTCCTACTTTAAAGTTCTTTTTCGTTCATAATAACAGAAAAAGCAAAAAATTTGGTAGCTTAAGAATAGTGAGGCTTATATCTTTTGCAAAATAGCATACTTTATTTTGTTCAGAATTTCAAAAGAAAACAAAAAAGAAATTTTTCTTAGATTTGCTCAGTTTTTAATTTGGAAAGAACATTAAATGAAAAAATAAAAAGTTTTGTTGTTGAAAGTTATAATTTATGCACTTTGTTTTCTGTTGCAACAACGCCACACAACGCACTACCTCTTGAGTAAAAATGTAACCCTAAAAATCTTTAATAAAATTAAATAGCAACAATTTTCTTTTTTAGGGATGCACAACACCAACTAGTCTTGGTTAGGATCTTGGGTTTAAATCACCTTAAACCACCCAAGATCACACATTACGCAAAAATCGTAGTTCGACTATCACAGGTAAACCCACCTCATTCAAAGCTTTCATGGGCTCTATGCAGTAGGTCTTGTGAGATCAGATTGTTGGGAATACTCCTCCTACTTTCTATTTCGAGCATATGTCGAGATTGGATCGCGTTTGGGGACTCTTTTGAGTTTCGGAATCAGTTACCCTGCCCACGCCTTCCGATTCGACCAGAGACTGTTCCCCCAGGAGTTTTTGGTGTGGTGGTATCCTTAGTATCTGACCATAGGTTCATACACAAGTGACAGCGGAGGGTATATCTGCTGTACCTAGGATAGACGTGGGAGGAAATCCCTTGCAGGTCTTTGGGAGGGTGGTTGGCTGATTTCAGTGCTTGCACCCTTAGTCATTGTATTGTGGACCCCGGGTAACTATTTTTCATCCTTCCTTGATTTGTTCTGGGCCCTCATCATCCCAGACTCTTCTTCGGAAGGCATCTTGTTTGCTTAGTTTGCATACTTATGACCTTTTTAGTTGGCATGCTGTTTGCCCCCTAGTGTTAGTGGCCACTAGGTTTTTCTAGTTTTATTTTTATATATAATCGTGGAAGACCAAGAGCTTAGTAGATCTAGAAGGTTGCAAAAACTTCCCCCACTTAGAGCAGAACCACTACCGCCAGCTAGACGATAGAGGGTAGACTCCAGTGTTCCTTTGGAAACCACTGGTGAAATAGAAATTCCTGAAGAACTACAACCTGCAACAGAAAGACTTGAAATAGAGGTTCCTGAGGAACCACAACCCGGGACTCCAGATCAACAAGCATTTAATATAGTTGAGATTGAGGATCTCACTTTTGGTGAATTCAATACTCTTTTTAATCCTCCTTTGACTAATCTTATAAATCCATTGTTGATACCCGTTGGTTTCCAACAACCTAATTATAGTGCATATCATTTCACACTTGAGCATTTTATGACTAATACAGGAGGCAAACAGGGAGTTCCATAGACTCCCACAATAGGTATGAATAAAAATACTGTTAATCCTCCTCCTACTGCTACACCGAGTTCAGAACAGACAACCTCTGTTTCCACTCCATCCTTAAGCTTTAATGCTGACACGTTAGGCATGCCGAGTTCAACTATGGCATCTGGCTCTACACCCACTTTTGGACCTAGAAGTACACCTAATCTAGTTCCACCTCCTGTGACTCAACCGTTGTATCACATACCCGGTACTTGGATTCCCACACCTGCTGTAGGGCCAAATGCTTCTACAACTGTGCCTGTCATGAGTACCATGACTGCACCATCTACGTCAGCTACTATTGGTTTCAACAACTTTGCAGGCTATAACATGAATCAAGGTAATATAGCTGCAGGAAACATCCCTTTTTCTTTATTTTTAGGAGGAGGGGGTAACATTTTTAACCAGCAATATGGTGGGGCTAACACCCAACCATAGTGGACGAACCCACAGAGCACCAACCCACTTTCATATGGGTGGGGGAATTTCAATAATACTTTCATGCAACAATAGATGGCAGGGGAAAACCCCTACCAACAGATGGATGGGGGAAACCCCTACCAGTAAATGGCCGGGGGAAACCCTTACCAGCAGATGACAGGGGGAAAACCCTACCAGCAGACGGCCAGGGGAAACCCCTACCAGCAGTTCACAGGTCAAACTATGGGTGGTTCCCCCTTTGTGACCCCATCTTATCAAATACTGTCTTGTAGGCCTCGTTTACCATTTTTGGCAACTTTAAATTTGCCAGACCTTTCCAAGTTGACAAACGATCAATTGTATCACAATGCCACATGGCCACTAGTTCCTACCAAGTTACCTTCAGGCATTCCAAAGTTCGAAGGAAAAAATGGCGAGGATCCTGGTGACCATGTCACTACTTTCCATTTATGGTGTTCCTTGAACTCATTAAATGAAGATTCCATTAGGTTGAGACTGTTCCAAAGGACCTTAACCAGTGCTGCAGCCAAATGGTACATTGAGCTACCTGCAGCCACATTCTTTAACTTTTGGGATCTCGGGACTATTTTTCTAAACCACTTCCAGCTTCCTATTCGGTATGATGCCGGAATAGACCTTTGTCTACATTTATACAAAATAAAGCCACTCACTTATCTGATCACATTCAGGAGTGGCGAAGACGGAAGAGGCTCATTAAAGCCAACATACCTCCAGAATTCCTTCTTGAGTGGTATTTGAAGTCACTCCTTCCTTATATTTCTAAGGAAGTGGCTACTTCTGGAGTGCCTACAGAGGAAGAAGCCATCTTACGGACCCAACCGCTAGACCTCATTTATGCACAATCTGGGTTACTTTATGAAATTATACCTGATGCACCGCAATCAAATACTGATTTGAGTAGACCTAAACCTAGACCACATGCTGATGGCATAGTGGGTTTAGTTGACTCTGCAGCTTTCGAAGCATTGACCAAACAAGTTCATGCCTTATATGTTAAACAATCGACTGCAGAAATTACTTCCGTCACAACCTCTCCTTCTACTTCTAAATTTGTCAACCAGGTTCAGAACAATCAAAAGTGCCCTCGGCAGCCCAATAACAAAAAGAAGGGCAAGAAAGGAGAGGGGAACCATCAAAATCCCAAAAAAGAGAATTCCAAGGAGGGTAACAAAGAGAAGAAGAAGGTTAAGTTCCCTTGTAAACTTTGCAAGCAGGACCACCTCACTCACCAATGCCCTCTACTCGAAGAAGCCCAAAAGCTACTTCAAGAAAAGAAGCCTGCCATACTTAAAGATCCATTCCCTAAGGGGCAGGGTTCAGCTTTTGGCACCTCCAATACTGGGGGCACCACACATGCTTCGGTTGATCAAACTTTTATTAACATGGTTAGCTCGGATTCACTCTTACAAATGAGAGCAAGGAATTACACCTTGGATGCACAGAAGAAGGATAAGGAGATTCCAGAATCTTCCACTCCACTCCACATACCTATGGACCCATTGCCCAAGATCCTGAAAGGTGTCTTGAAGCGGGCATCACACAATCCCAACACTCGAGCTGCTTCCAACTACAACATGGTTGAAGATCTATCCCAGACCCCTTGTGCTATGTCTACCTTAGAAGTCTTGCAAAGATGTCATTTACAACGAAATGCACTTCTGGCAGCTATTGGAAGTATGGAATCATCTAACATGTTTGTGTGATTTGATATGGCTGATATCAAATACTGGTTTCCGTATCACGTTGCCCTTCAGATAGAAATCGTCCATGGCCCAATGACCATCAGGCGAGTTGTCGTAGATGAGGGCGCGTCTACATGCGTAATGTCAATTTCCTATTGGAAAGCTTTGGGTTCTCCCGAGTTAGCCCCTTCTAACATACTGCTTACTGCATTTGATGGTAGGACTTTCCGTCCACACGGAGTTTTGCCATCATTTGATGTCACTTTGGCCGGTAAGACAGTTGCTGTAGAAGTAGAAGTTTTGGACGCTCCGCTTGATTACAACATGTTATTAAGCAGGAGTTGGACGTATGCCATGCAAGCTATTGCATCGACAGTTTTTCGAGTTGTTATGTTCCCTTTTGAAGTTAAGGTTGTTACAGTCGATCAAATTTCTTTCACTCAGAGAAACAACCAGACTTCTTTGGAGTCCACAATTCCCTTAGTTGATCAAACTGCCCTAGTAAGAGAGAGCTTAGGAGAAGGGATTTACGGGTCATTAATAGGAATGTTTGACCTACCCTCTCCTATTATTTTTATGCGTTCTCATGAAGGCTCATCTACCGAAACTTCCACGGTCGGTTCAAAGACTGATCTGTGGATCCTTCCTACTGAACCAGAACTAGCTATGCCTATAGCTATTGCAGAGATAACCCATGAGGATTCACAACAACCTGCAACAGAACATATCCCGACTCCTTTGGTCTCTACCGAGTTGGATATGGACCATGCTTTTGCATGGTCAACGGACTCTACCCTCTCTCCTGATGATTTGGAAACATTTTTTCCTTCAGACGAAACATTTTTTGAAGCCATGATAGGCTTGAGACAACCTTGGGAACATTTACACCCCAGGACCTAACTACTTCCTCTTCTAAACTTGATAGAGAGAGGTGAGTTCCCTTCGAGACCCAGTGAGAATGTTGATTGGTCCTCTGTCCCTTCCACTTCACAAGCTATTTTTTTCGAAGGGAATAGGACGAGTGTAGTGAGAACCATCCCCATTAACATTCCCACTAAACCCGGGGTCACAGAACATATATTTATTGGAGCGGACTGTTATCTTGATGAGATCATTCCGTACACCAATCTATTTAATGATTTCCGTGACATCTTTGCCCGACCGCATGAAGAGATCCCAGGCCTTGACCCTACTTGAACGAGTCTTATGAGAATTCTTCTACCTTTACTTCGAGCTCGTTAAAAACAGTAAGTAGGTTACAAGCATTCTTCTACCTTTACTTCGAGCTCATTAAAAATAGTAAGTAGGTTATGAGCATTCTTCCACCTTTCCTTCGAGCTCATTAAAAACAGTAAGGAGGCTATGAGCATTCTTCCATCTCTCCTTTGAGCTCGTTAAAAACAGTAAGGAGGTCACGAGTTTACTTTTTCGAACTCGTTAAAATTTTACGAAAAAGATTCCTATAGAGTTCTCTCTAAGCTCTTGTTAGACTCTTTAAATATGACAAGATTGATGAGTATAGTTGTCATTTCAGACTCGTTAAAGTATTTGAAGCGACATCCACTCAGGTATAGAATTACCCCTTTTCTGGGCCTAGGTGGATAAATAACGGAAAAGGTATACTCTAGGTGTACTTTTGTATGCGCTAGAAGAGTTCTTCTTCCATTTTTTTATACTTTTTCGGGGGAGGAGACTAATTTTATGAAAAAGGACCCTTCGGAACCTTTCTTTAGAGTTTTCAGGATCTTTAAACATGAAAACACCAAGTGAGCATTCACCTACTCGGGCTTGATGTGAAATCCATGAGAGGGTAAATAGAGGATTCTTTAAGTTTTTTAACTCTATAAACAAGAAAACACCACCGAGCACAGACCAATCCGAGCTCAATATAAAATCCACAGATAGGTGTAAAGAGGATTGTTTAAGTTTTTCAGACTCTATAAACAGGAAAACAGCAGCGAGCATTAACCTACTTGAGATCGATACTAAAATCCACGAGTAGGTGTATGGAGTTATTGTTTAAGTTTTTCAGACTCCTTAAAATTGTAAACATCGTCAAGCAAGAACAAATCTCGACTCGATATTAAAATCCAGAGATCAGTAATATAGAGTAATCTTCTATGTAACGTCCCCTCCCCCTTCCAAATGCAAGGGAGGGAACATGACCAATCATACGGGGCTTTTGGCAGACTTAGCCCCAATATTACTTTCTTTTTTTTCTCATAAATTCATAACAATTAAAAACTTCTGTGTGCAGAATCAACTCAATATAAACACAACGGAATTAAACATAATAATACACAAACAGAATGAAATGCATCAACATGTTTATCTTAAGCAAAAAGGTGATTCCATATGCAGAGATTCAATCTCATTCTCATGCTATTCACAGATTCCATCTCAATTTGATTACCATGAATATTTAACATTCAGATTGAACACATTGCATAACACATAATGTATATAAATTAATTCACAAGAATACTTATCTTGAAATGTAAATGTCCAACAACTGGCTACGGGAGGCCAACGTTCAACCCAACCATAGATCTCTATCCATCCTATATTCTTTCAGCTGAGAGATCACCCCCGAGCTGGGCTGTATATCCACTAAGGAAGAACTAGCTAGGCTCACTCACAACCATGGTTTCAGTCATCAGCTATGATAAGCCAACACACCGTTGGGTTTATCAAGCATTCAAGAAGATAGAGGAGGGTAACGCTAAGCCAGTGAGCTCAACCACATAGCTACAGGCATCTCAAGTGAACTCAATAGTCAGGAACCCACATTACCTACCACATCCAACGCAAGGAAGATCCCCTTCTCTGTTACACAGTCCCTCAGGAAACTCTTCCCTCCAGTGCTCTTCAGGATGGGCATAGAAAGGTCCAGCTGCTAATCCTTGAGACCTATCCTTCACTGGGTTTATCAAGCACACCCAATCTCTGCACAGTCATTTCCTACTTGATTTCTCACCATTCTGCTCACCAAATAACTCAAATCCGTCACTGGTTTTCTAGGCTGCAAAAACTGGGTTTTCCTATGGATTTCGGGATAACTAATGCTCCCAAATTCGCCCCAAGTTTCATACCAATGGATCCCCCATTGGATTTCACTGTCCAATGCCAAATCTGGGCATTTTTGGCTCTTCAAAACGTGGGTTCTCTCAAAGTCGCGATTTCTTGTTTTTCTCCCTGCTGGCAATTCTTTTTTTTTTGGATGGAAAATGGTGCTGGTAAGTTTCACAATGGAATGGGGATGAGGAAGAAGCAACTCCCATCAGGTAGAGTGGCTTGTGGTACAAGAAAACAGATCCCATACTCTACCATACGAATTTCTGGGCAACCCATGCTCAATTAAAGCCATGGACTGAATTCCTCAACCACTTCCTTACAACATAAATAAATGTCAGCAAGGTAAGTCAAATGGGTTCTCAAGGTGACATATGGCAGCCTATGGTTCAATCCCTCAACCCCCTCACTACTCCCTAGTGGATATACATGGCCCATTCTCATTCGTTGCTCCCATAGCCAGTTTTGGTATTTTATTTCAATATTAAATATTTACATCAATTACAATATCCCATGGCTTAATAGCACGTGGGTAACACAATATCAAAGCGTGTCTAATATAAAATCTGAGCATAAACTAGTGGGGCCTTGGCCTTGAGCTCCATGCTAGGGAAACATACAACATGTGTATACAATATTTACATTAGAAGCCAATATTTCATAAGGGTCAAAATTGGGGTATTACATTCCCCTCCCCCTTAGAACAACACCGTCCTCGGTGTTCTCAAAACTAAACAAAAATGGGAATGCCTCCCTCATGGCATCCTCTAGCTCCCATGTAGCCTTATCAGGACTAAGGTGCTCCCATTGGACCTTTACCTGCCCGATGGTTCTGTTCCGGAGCAATGTGAATTTTTTGTCGAGGATGCGCATAGGTTCTACTTGGAACTCTCCCTCGGGTTCCACCTGTATCACATTCCAATCAATCATATGATTAGGATCATGTACATACTTCTTAAGCAAAGATACATGGAAAACATTATGAGCTCTTATGTTAGCAGGAAATGCAATTCTATATGCAACTGGCCCTATCCTATCAAGGACTTCAAATGGCCCACAATATCTTGGTGACAACTTGGTACAACTCCCCAACTTGAGGGAACTCTTCCTTGGTTTCACTCTCAAGTAAACATGATCCCTGATCCGAAATTCCTTATGTGCTCTTTTCAAATCTGCATAACTCTTCTGTCTGTCTTGAGCCGCCTTTAAATTCTGCCTGATCTTAACAATTTCCTGTTCCATTTCCTTGATAATCTCTGGTCCAAGTACTACCCTGTTCACTAGGCCGTCCCAATTCACTAGCATCCTGCATCCCTTGCCATACAATGCCTCAAATGGACTCATTCCCAAGGATGCATGGTGTCCATTATTGTATGCAAATTCAACCAAGTGTAAATAATCTTCCCACTTGGATGGTTTGTCCATCACATACATTCTCAACATGTCTTCAAGCACCTGATTCACTCTCTCGGTTTGTCCATCCGTTTGAGGATGGTAAGCTGTACTGAAATTCAATTTAGTTCCCAATTCCTGAAATAATCCCTTCCAGAAATTGGAGATGAACTTTGTATCACGATCATAAATTATTGCCTTAGGCAATCCATACAATCTGAATATCTCTCTCATGAAGATGTTCGCAATGTCACTAGCCTTGTGAGTGGACTTCACTGGAATAAAGTGAGCTACCTTCGATAGCTTATCCACCACCACCATGATTGAATCATGCTTCTTCACTGTCATGGGCAGACCTGTTATAAAATCCATGGAGATCACTTCCCACTTCCATTCCGGAATAGGTAAGGGCTGTAATAACCCTGCTGGATGTTGGTGTTCTTCCTTGACTTGTTGACACTTTTGACACCTAGCAATGTACTCAGCTATGTCCTTCTTCATACCGCTCCAAAAGTATTGCTTTCTTGCTGCTGTTATAGTCTTCTGATATCCTGGGTGTCCAGAGTACGGCATTTGGTGTATTTCATCCATCACTAGTTTCTTCAAATATGCATTATTTGGAATGTACAACCTATCTTTGTAGATGAGGATACTGTCTTCACCCAGTTGATATCCTACACAATTTTCATCCACATTACCGTACTGCAACTTCTCTTTAATTTGAAGGCAAGTTTCGTCACCGTTTTGGGCTTCAAGAACTCTTGTCTTCAAATCTGATTTGCACATACTTACTGCTGAAACATGAAATTTTCTGCTAAGAGCATCTGCAACCTTATTCTCCTTCCCTTTTACATGTTTAATTTCAAAATCAAATTCACAAAGAAATTCCATCCATCTAGCTTGCCTAGCATTCAAGTTTGGCTGATCAAACAAATACCTCAAGCTCATGTGGTCTGTTCTTAGCTCAAATCTTCTTCCCATCAAGTAATGCCTCCACATCTTAAGAGCATGCACTATGGCTGCTAATTCTAAATCATGTGTGGCATAATTCTTTTCATGCTCTTTTAATTTCCTGGATTCATAGCAAATCACAATTCCTTCTTGCATGAGAACCCCACCCAGTCCTTCAATGCAAGCATCTGCACACACTACAAAATCCTTCCTTGGATCTGCTATCTTCAAAACAGGAGTGCTGGTAAGTAACTCCTTCAGCTTCTGAAAACTTTTCTCACATTTCTCAGACCATACAAATATGATGTTCTTCCTTTGGAATGAAGTGATCGGATGAGCTATCCTGGAGAATCCTTCAATAAACCTTCTGTAGTAACCAGCAAAACCCATAAAAGATCTAACATCTGAAAAATTTCTTGGAGTTGGCCAATCCATGATGGAATTAATCTTCTCCGGATCCACTGCAATTCCTTCTTCTGAAATGACGTGACCCAAATATTGAATCCTCTTTTGATAGAATTCACACTTGCTTAACTTGGCATACAGCTGATGTTCTCTAAGAACTTGCAACACCATTCTTAGATGCTCCTCATGTTCTTCTTCATTTCTTGAATAGACAAGAATGTCATCTAAAAACACAATCACAAACTTATCCAAATATTTGCTGAATACACTATTCATGAGACACATGAATGTGGCAGGTGCATTGGTAAGGCCAAATGGAACCACAGTGAACTCATAATGACCATATCTAGTTCTGAAAGCCATCTTGTGAATGTCTCCTTCTTTAATCCTCACTTGATGGTAGCCAGACCTCAAGTCAATCTTTGAAAATAATTTGGCTTCCTTCATTTGATCAAACAAGTCATCAATTCTTGGTAATGGATACTTGTTCTTAACTGTCACTTTATTGAGCTTCCTGTAATCAATACACAGCCTTAAAGTCCCATCTTTCTTCTTGACAAATAACAACGGTGCTCCCCAAGGAGACACACTAGGCCTGCTCTACTTTTTATCCATTAATTCTTGCAGCTGTATCTTCAATTCCACCAAATCCGGTGTACTCATTCTATAAGGAGCTTTGGAATTCGACGCTGCCCCTGGAACAAGATCGATGGTAAAATCAATATTTCTCTTCGGTGGCAACCCTGGTACCTCATCCGGAAACACATCTTGGAACTCTTGCAATATCCTGAAGTCTTCTAGTCTTGGCCCTTTGTCCTCTAATGAATCTGGCATATGGACTGTATATAATTGACAACCCTTCTTATAAAACTTTTTCAACTGCAGGGCTGAAATCTGCCTTACTGAAACTTGCTTGGGAATCCCTTTTACCAATGTTGGCCTTCCCTTTTCATCAATGCACTCAAGTGCTTTCTCATAACAGTCCAATTTGGCTTTATGTTTTTCTAACCAATTCATGCCAATTAATGCATCATAGGATCCTAATGGCAACACATTCAATTCAACATATGTGTGGAGTCCATTCAATTCTATGGCACACTCCATCACTACCTCACTTACTTTTCTCTTGGTTCCCATGGCTAATTGCACTAGCCAAGACTTATTATGCTTCATTTTTCTAAGAGAACAACCTTCAACCACTTTTGGAGAAACATAACTATGAGTAGATCCTGGATCAATCAAAATAGAAATAGATTGCGTAGCAATCTTACCTTCGACTTCCACCACTGATGATTGATGGTCTGCTTGATGATTATCCAACGCTGCATAAATCCGAGGTGTTGTCCTTGCCATGTCCCCCACTATAGCTACCCCCTTCAAGTTGTTCAACTTTCGAGAATTTTCTTTTCGATGTGGACAATCCTTCAACATGTGGTTTTCTCCACATCCCCAACACTGAAGTGGTCCTTTTGATGCTTTGTCTACTGCCACTGCTGGTTTGAATCCACTCCTTGCTTGCTGTCCCTGTGGAAAGGTTCTAGGCTGACCTCTGAATGGTGGCTTGAAGCCATTCTTCTTTTGATCAAACTTCCCCCTTGGATTTCCTTTCCATGCTGGGTTAGCCTCTATATTTCCTTTACTTTGCTCATAGCAATGCATTGCCATCCTAATGGCTTCATCCAAACTTGGTGGATTAACAAACTCAATACGATCCTTGAAGCTTTGAGGTAGACCTCCAAGGAAGCATTGGATTTTTACTCTCTCATCCTTAATGTAGTCAACATACCTCAGCAATTCCAAGAATTTGTGGACATGCTCTTCCATAGACTTTAGTCCCAACCTGAGTTCATTAAACTCTTTTCTCTTATCGTCATAATACCTAGCAGAAAGGTATTTCTCCTTGAAGTACCTCTTAAATCTTTCCGAACTGATCTTTCTCTCATTAATTCTTTTCACTTGCATGAGATTGTCCCACCAAATGGAAGCTCTGCCATTTAGGTTGTAAATGGAAATTCCGGCTTTCTCATTTCCTGAGTA
The DNA here is from genome assembly GCA_027924585.1 of Larix kaempferi. NCBI lineage: Eukaryota > Viridiplantae > Streptophyta > Pinopsida > Pinales > Pinaceae > Larix > Larix kaempferi. The sequence goes on from BSBM01000600.1 coordinate 803,017, forward strand.
GTCTTGAATTCTAAAGTATTTCTTCATTCCAAGAAGCCATGCTTCTGCCTCTTGGCCAGTCTTTCCTTCCCCATCAAATGTGGGAGGTCTTGCATTCCTGAATTCTCCCTGTGGGATGCCCTTGAACTTCTTTCTTCCATCCAGTATCTTAGGTGCATGTCTTGGACTTCTCTTAGAACATTTGGAGTCACACGACCTGCTCGAAGAAGACCTTGATGAAGATGTTTTATGCTTTCTGCTCATCGAACTCTTCCTTGGGCTTGGAGTCCTCCTCTTCGAACGAACTCTAGAATGACTCACTGCATCTCTTCCTTCTGCATCCATATTGCTTGGGTTGGATCCAAGGTTTATCTTATGCTGCATATCAGTGAGGCTTTGCAAAATAGCAGCATTGAGTTGGTGTTGTTCTTCTTGAGCTTTCATCAATCTTTCATTGAAGCTCACCATGGTTTCAACCAAATTATGGGGAGTCACCTGCTCCCTTCTCCCATTGGATTCAGTCTCCGCATTCCCTTCATGCACATTTTCTCCTAGAACATCTTCTTCGTGTTCATAAGGATCTTGAGCATCATTTATGGTCACCATCTTTCCTGTATGCTACCTCTGCTACAATTATAAATTTTATGAGCTGCAAGCACTGTGCATTATGAAAATATTTGTCAGACATCATAAGAATGCATATAGCAATATACACAATCAATATTTAACATAATAGAACTCATGGAATAATTCACAGTTGCTATGCATTCCTTTCCCTTGCCCATTCAAGCAATTCTGGAAATTGCCCATATTTATCAATAATTTGTCAAAACCGTCGCTGGTACATTTCTTCTCTAGTTATTTGTGGGGTATGATAACTTCATTCCAATTCTGTTCATACACCATTATTCCCTACTAGACAGGCTTTCCAATGCATATCCCCGTGCTCCATTCCGACATCGGGTGTGGAAACAACGTTGTTTCAAAAATGACAACTCTTACCAATAATTCTACACATTTTACACAGTTGTATTTTGGTATGCCAACTTCAGCCACCTGTGGAAGAAAATCTATGACGAATCACAAAAACTTTTATATCAGGCGAAGTTAGTCCATATAACAAGGAACACTCAGCACTTCGTGGATCTCAATTTCGATGCACCATTCATCTTTTATAAAATTCTGGGTTTAACTACTTCTTACTTTTCACATTTTTAACTCCCTTTGCATCCTGTGCTCCACCTGTGCGCCACCTGCGCACAACCTGTGCACAACTTGCGCGCAATCCGCGCACTATTCGTGCGTAACCTGTACGCAATCTGCGTGTAATCCGCGTGCAATCTGTTCGCGACTTGCACGCAATCCGCCCGCAACCTGCACGCAATCTGCGCACAACCTGCACGCAATCCGCGCGCAATCTGTTCGCGACCTGCACGCAATTTGCGCGCAACCCGGACGCAATATGCGCGCAATCCGCGTGAAATCTGTGCGAGACCTGCATGCAATCTGCGCGCAATCCGCGCGTAATCTATGCGCGATATGCACACAATCTGCGCGCGATCTGCGTACAATCCGCACACAATCTGCGCCCAATCTGTGCGCGATCTGCATGCAATCCGTGTGCAATCTGTGCGCCATCGGCATGCAATCTGCGCGCCATCCGCACGCAATCTGTGAGCGATCTGCGCGCAATTTGTGTGCAACCTGCACGCAATCCGCGCGCAACCAGCACGCAATCCACGCGCAATCCGCACGCAATTTGCGCGCAACTCACACGCAATCTATGCACAATCTGCACGTAACCAACACGCAATCTGCGCGTAATCCGCGCGTAATCTGTGCATGATCCGTATGCAATCTGTGCGCTATCTGCGCACAATCTGCACGCAATCTGCGTGCTTGCGGGGGTCATATCTCCCTCGTCCCTTAACCAAATTGGACGAATTTGGTACCGTTCGAAAGCTCTGGGAGAGGTCCATGCAATGGTGTGATCCTCTACTACATCTTAGAAATCTAACCCTGTCATTTTTCCCAATCAAAGTGCCACCCCCAACTTCCCAATATTACATTAAAACCATTATGTTTCTTGCTTGTAGTTCAGAGTTTGGCCCAAGCAGCCCCAGTGCTGCAACATGGGCTTTGATACCACTCTGTAACATCCCCTCCCCCTTCCAAATACAGGGGAGGGAACATGACCAATCATACGGGGCTTTTGGCAGACTTAGCCCCAATATTACTTTCTTTTTTTTCTCATAAATTCATAACAATTAAAAACTTCTGTGTGCAGAATCAACTCAATATAAACACAGCGGAATTAAACATAATAATACACAAACAGAATGAAATGCATCAACATGCTTATCTTAAGCAAAAAGGTGATTCCATATGCAGAGATTCAATCTCATTCTCATGCTATTCATAGATTCCATCTCAATTTGATTACCATGAATATTTAACATTCAGATTGAACACATTGCATAACACAGAATGTATATAAATTAATTCACAAGAATACTTATCTTGAAATGTAAATGTCCAATGACTAGCTACGGGAGGGAAACGTTCCACCCAACCATAGATCTCTATCCAGCCTATATTCTTTCAGCTGAGAGATCATCCCCAAGCTGGGCTGTGTATCCACTAAGGAAGAACTAGCTGGTCTCACTCACAGCCATGGTTTCGGTCATCAGCTATGCTAAGCCAATACACCATTGGGTTTATCAAGCATTCAAGAAGATAGAGGAGGGTAACGCTAAGCCAGTGAGTTGAACCACAGAGCTACAGGCATCTCAAGTGAACTCAACAGTCAGGCACCCACATCACCTACCACATCCAACACAAGGAAGATCCCCTTCTCTGTTACACAGTCCCTCAGGAAACTCTTCCCTCCAGTGCTCTTCAGGATGGGCATAGAAAGGTCCAGATGCTAATCCTTGAGATCCTAGCCTTCACTGGGTTTATCAAGCACACCCAACCTCTGCACAGTCATTTCCTACTTGATTTCTCACCATTCTGCTCACCAAATAACTCAAATCCGTCACTGGTTTTCTAGGCTGCAAAAACTGGGTTTTCCTATGGATTTCGGGATAGCTAATGCTCCCAAATTCGCCCCAAGGTTCATACCAATGGATCCCCCATTGGATTTCACTGTCCAATGCCAAATATGGTCATTTTTGGCTCTTCAAAACGTGGGTTCTCTCAAAGTCGCAATTTCTTGTTTTTCTCCCTACTGGCAATTCGTTTTTTTTTTGGGATGGAAAATGGTGCTGGTAAGTTTCACAATGGAATGGGGATGAGCAAGAAGCAACTCCCATCAGGTAGAGTGGCTTGTGGTACAAGAAAACAGAGCCCATACTCTGCCATATGAATTTCTGGGCTGCCCATGCTCCATTAAAGCCATGGACTGAATTCCTCAACCACTTCCTTACAACATAAATAAATGTCAGCAAGGTAAGTCAAATGGGTTCTCAAGGTGACATATGGCAGCCTATGGTTCAATCCCTCAACCCCCTCACCACTCCCTAGTGGATACACATGGCCCCTTCTCATTCGTTGCTCCCATAGCCAGTTTTGGTATTTTATTTCAATATTAAATATTTACATCAATTTACAATATCCCATGGCTTAATAGCACGTGTGTAACACAATATCAAAGCGTGTCTAATATAAAATCTGAGTATAAACTAGCGGGGCCTTGGCTTTGAGCTCCACGCTAGGGAAATATACAACGTGTGTATACAATATTTACATTAGAAGCCAATATTTCATAAGGGTCAAAATTGGGGTATTACATTCTATCTCTTCTTCGAACTCTGTAAACAATGAAGAAGGTTTTGAGTCTTCCTCCCATGGGCTCGTTAAACTTTTTATATGGTTGGATCTATTGAGTTTTCATTCTTTCTTGGACTCATTAAAACAACAAGAAAGGTATTCTTTTATCTAAAAAGAATAAGGGATGAGAAAGATGTGTCATATCTTCAATGTCAAAGGCAGTTTAGTCAGTTCTATCCTTGAACACAGCACCTGCTTGAGTCTATCATGTCGGTTGGGTTTAGTTTTTGACCTTAGGGTGAACCTGATCTCCAAGTTGTTTACTCCCCCGGTTGGTTATTTTTCCAGCCATATGGAGGGTCTGTTAATGTCTCCTACATTACAGGCTTATATCATTTTCCCCATGATGTTGAAAACTACCTAAGCCACTTTGTGTCGTGCTCACTGTTCAAGGATATACCCTGTGTCAGCCATTCTGCAGTTTACCTTGACCTCATGCGTTGGCCATTCTAGTGTAAGTCTTGTTATATACTCCATATCAGCTCATACCAGTTGAGTGTCCCTCATGTTGGATGATGGAGGATTCCTTAAGGCCTCCCTCCCAATGGACTTCTTTCTATCAACATCAACTCATTTTGCTCTGGGAATGAAGTTTAGAGTTTCGGTTAGTACCTTGGAGATTGCAGTCACCAGTGGCAATTTTCCTCGCTGTTGAATTATGAGAATACATAAATGTCTCTTATTTGACAGGATCCTCAAGTGTTCGACTCCAAGTTCACTTATTCAGACTTGTAGGATCGTACTAGGTACCTTGGGCCCCATCATCATTATCGGTGGAAGCCCTCGCGTTTGTTAGCGGTATACATCAATGACCGGTAATCAAACGATACCCCCCATGTTCGACTGTCAGCTCATCTATTCACATGGTTAGGGTTTGTACCTTGAGTTGTTTTGGATGAAGACCTTGGGATGTTGATGACATCACCTCATTATGTTATCACCCAAGTTGCGCAAGACTGAGCCTCACCTATATTTGGCTCTCCATGAGACATAGATCCAGTTTGTTGTTATGGCTATGATCTCTCAGTTTGACATGGATCCACGCTTGTATTTCAAGTGGCCATGCTATATATACATCTCCTTATTATGTATCAGAGATCATATTTGTATCACACTGTACATCTATATGATGTCAAGATTGTAATTGCTCGTTGACCTTAATCTTTGTTTCAGGTGTTCTTGTGACTTGCTTCCGCAGTTCCTTGCTCCTCCTCTAGATTTGGATTATAATGTATTTCGGCCATCATTTCCCTTTGACCTCACACATTAGGGGGCATCTGTTATAGGTCAAATCTGCACTTCTCTATCCGTGATCACCTTGAGCTGTTGATCACACAAAAGGACAACTTGGATTGAAGAGCATGATGACCTTAGATGACACCTTGGCCTGATTCACCTCCCTGCAAGTTGGCAAAACCCTGAAAAACAACATATTTTAACATGGGCGCTACTCTTCTTAAGAAAACTAGCACATATGCTATACTCTAGTGTATAATAGTAGTGCACACCTCCTCATGGGCACTACTCCTCTTCAGTAGACTAGCGCACAACAGTTAAAAAGTGGTAAACGCTTGTTATAAAACACTGTAGTCACACCCTGGGCGCTACTCCACTCTGAAATAGTAGTGCACACCTTAAAATATGATCAAAAAATAATTAATTTGATGAATGGGGATTAGTTACAGTTGGTTTCCCAACTTCCCAAACTTCCCCTGCAACCACCTCTCGATCTGAACTGCCTACCTTGTCCTATAAATACAAAGAGGATTAAAGAGTGGGGTTAGACATAGAGACATTTTTAGACATAGAGACATTTTAGACATGAGAGCCATTGAGAGACTCTTCTATATGAGAAGCTTGTATTGAAAGAGCTTGTGCTGGAGGAATTCTGAAGTCAGAGAAGAGCAGGAGCCTAGGATCAGGTTGCATGAGCATGCTGCAAAGTCAGGTATACTTTGTATCATTCATATGTTTTTGACAATAAAAGGTTGAAGCATCTTTCTTGTCCCAAATCAAGTGCTTATTAGACTATGCATTTGTTTGGATCAATGTTGGTTAATGCTTGATGTTTGAATTACTTGTCAATTCCATCATTATTATATTGGCCAAGATACGCTGAGAAAGGTATTTGTGTTGCGGGTTTATTGAACGAGAGATTGGATCGAGGATCGAGCGCAAGATTGGACAAGCTAGGATCAAACTTCGTTCAAAAGTTATGTCCTCAAGACCTATAATCTATTTCCATTCATAAACATCTCTGTAATGCAATTAGTATGCTTACTTGTCACCCCCTTAAGTTGATAATGTCCATTTCCTCATTATAGGGTAGTATTTCCCGCCAACAAAGGCATATTTTGTAAGGAAAAGGGTGAATCTCTCATTTTGTATTGTTATGTTGTTGATTCTCTATCATTGATTATTATTGAGAAATCTTTTGTTGAGAGACAATTTTGTAAAGCCTCTGCAAGCTTTGTGTGCAAAGGCCTATTGAGAGAGAAGAGAGTCTGCAGCTGAGTGCATAGACTGGAACTGTTGTGCCCTTCCCAAAGACTAATAAAACAATAATTCCTGTGGACGTAGCTCCCATCCTGGGGGTGAACCACGTTAAATCTTGTGCAATGTGATTGTTTATGTGTTTGCACTTGTCTGTTTGCTTACGATGAATGCTTGAATTCTCATATATCAGTTGATATGTTCATGATTTTATATGTATCTACCATGGGAATGAGATGGGAATAATATGTTAAGTATTACATGAATGGATGAATGCTGAATGCGCAATACTTATGAGTTAATGAATGCATAAGTCATTTAGATAAGCAGTTAAGTTGGAGAGTTCACATTGTGCAACTCCCTTGAATCGCAGCATCGGGTGTGTGTAGAGTTGTGTATTTCGTTCCATTGCATAAGTCATGAGATTAAATAACCTAAGGCAGTAGATCAATGAATAAGTACTATGTAAAGTCTTCACGGGAGGTTAAGTCCCAAGAGGAAGCGTATAAGTCAATTGCGCTGTCCTGTTGATTGAATACTACCAGAACCGCCTAGTCCTTGGATGCGCTGGTTGTGCAACATCTTAGCTTGTAGAAGTGTGGATCGTGACGCAGGCTATCGTCACATAGTATTCAATCCGCAGCGCGAGCCCTGCAGTGCATTGCACAGTAGTTATGTCTGAGCAACTCATCACGTAGCTGTGGAAATATGATTCCGCAGCTTCCCCATAGTTCCACCTCGGGTGAGACCTCAGCCTGTTCATAGGTTGTTGCCGAAAGGGCCGGTGAAAAGGGTTTTTGTAGGTTCCTTGAACCGCGAAGAACCTGGGTCTTTATCAAAAACCTCAAGAACAGTTATATAAGACAACACTAGCACCAGGAAGCCCAAAGAAAAATAGGTCAAAGAAAAAACTCCTCTGCCTGAAAAAACCCCTAGGCCAAAAGAATATGAAAAACTATAAACCATATATTTTCTCATTTTTTTATAAAACAAAAACAAACATAAACAAATGTAAAAATATAAATCACATAACTTATTTTCTCATATATAAACCAAAGCACAATCATAAAAGAAAATATATTGCACAATACAATTTGATTGTAAACACATTAAATTAAAAAACATAATTTAATATTGTGTTTATATATATATATATATATATATATTGCAAATGGTAATTATATTACAACCCTAATAATGTATTAAATATATTCCATACAATATATTTGGTATAGAATAGATAACATCTATGTTTTTATATAAAAACATATAACTCCATCAAATGTGTATTTTAATATAATCTCCAACATAAAATATATTCATTTTATTAATTATAACCAAGCCTAAAAATATATGCATTTGTATTAATTTTACACAAGCATAAAATAAAAAGTATATGTGTGTAAAAATATAATATATAAAATATATGTATTTTATTTTATAAAAGCATAACCATAACATAAAAGATACTCATATCTTTATCTCTTATAAAAGAACGTATATATATATATATATATATATATATATATATATATATATATAAAAAGATGCACTATATAATTTCCTATATGCTCATATACCTGTATAAATACATGTACATATGTATTTAGAATTAATGGTTATAATGCTTTAATTAAAAAATTCAACAAACCCAATGATACTCGTTTAGGTATAATTACCAACAAAATATATCAAACATAAAATAACTTAACTCAAATTTAGAAAACTAAACCGAGTCAAAGAACACTGCGACCTTTATGACTTTAAGACTCTCCCCCTTGTGGTTCACTATGCCCTTTTACACTCTAGGTTGCATTGTGGGGATTAGTTTAAGTTATAGGTAGTGTTGACATCCAAGACAAACAAAAATTGAGTAATGGAGATATTACAAAACTCTCCATCTTGGAAGAACACCGTCCTCGGTGTTGTGCCACTTTTTCACTATTTCACTTGTGCATCTTCCTTGCATTTCTATCGCATGCAAAACACATTCTCTTTCCAACATATATTAACAACACAATAATATTATAACAAAAACATCATAAAGATATGGTTCTTATACCTGCAATACTTATCCCCCGTATCGCTTTGCTCTCTATCTTGGGAAATTGCGAATACATTGCAATGTTGATACTAGTTCCACCTAGTTCACATGTTAGTTTCATAATATAAAACATAAAACTTCGGATCCACATGCTCCCATGCACAATGATTTACTGTCTTATTGTTGTTTATTTAACTTGCACTGTCTTGCTGGCATTCATGCAGGTTACTTTACAATATACACATATTAAGTTTTGCAAAGTGCTATTAAAGTTGTTCGACTTCAGCCTGAAACTATAATCATCGAAATACAAAGACAACTAGCACCCCTAAGTGCTTTCATCTTATCATGTACCAACAAAAACTGTTGCGCCAAGCGACCGCTTCACATCCAATGTGTAAGAAAACAAACTATACATGCATAATCATGCTACCAGTATACCAAGTACGATGTTAAAGCAAGACATTACATGTACTTCAATATTTTTACAATTAACAATAACATTTTATTTGAGTAACAACTCTACGACACATTCAATTATCTCATCAATACAAAGTACATCATAGTATTTTCATTCCAACTTAAGCTATTCATTAATTCATATATACAAGAATTTAAATAAACATATTTTTGCCGCAAAATTTTCCATTTGCGTACTTGTGGTATAACCATACCAGTCATAGCATCGTTGGAGTGTATCAGCAAGTGATATTCAAGTTTTTCCACTCAATCCCTCTCGCTTGAATTTCAGAAAATTCTCTTTCCCCTCAAGCCCCCTCGCTTGAGTCTAGGACAACTCTATTTACCCTCAAGCCTTCTCACTTGAGTCCAAGAACTCTTTTTCCCCTCAAGCCTCCTCGCTTGAGTCCAGGAACTCTTTTTTCCTTCAAGCCTCCTCACTTGAGTCTAGGAACTCTTTTTCCCCTCAATCCTCCTCGCTTGAGTCCAAGAACTCTTTTTCCCTTCAAGCCTCCTCGCTTGAGTCCAGGAACTCTATTTCCCCTCAAGCCTCCTCACTTGAGTCCAAAAACTCTTTTTCCCCTCAAGCCTCCTCGCTTGAGTCCAGGAAAAATTTCCAAGCCTTCTTGGCATGCACCAAGCACAAAAATGGTACTCAACACCTTCTCAGTGGCATGCCCCTCAGGGTGTGCATCACGCACATGACGATTCCCAGCACTCACCCAATGCTCCTGAGTTACAGAGTGCTCTAGGGACTTGTTCGTCACTAAAATCATGGAGCCACCTCTAACAGCTATTCAGGGTAAATGCAGTGCTCCTGCAAGCTTGGGGCAGTTCTCCTACCTGCACACAATCAAGAGGCCAAGCCCATACCCAACTATAGGTGTTCCTTGTGCTCCAGAGGCTACTCTCAAAACATAATAAAGTAGTCCATGTGCTCCAGAGCGTATGCTCTACACATAACCAAGTAATCCATGTGCTCCATAGCCTATGCTCAACACATAATAAAGTAGTCCATGTGCTCCAGAGCTCACGCTCAACACATGACAAGTAGTCCATGTGCTCCGGAGCTTATGGTCAACACATAACCAAGTAATCCATGTGCTCTAGAGCTTATTCTCAACACATATATAAAAGTTTTATCTTAATTTTAAGTTAGTGTTATTTTAAATTTTAAGTTAGCTTTAATTTAAAATGCAGGGTGCCTCCCTCCCCCTCCTGCTTGTCTTATTAAGGTGAGGGTTTTATTTTTTTTGGGGTTATCTTTTGAATTTCTCTTGATGCTCTCAATATTTCCACTTTCCATTCATAATGTCTCATGTGCATGCAACAATGTCTCATAACATTGTATTAGTGAACCCTTGGTTCTCATTGTGGCTCTAATGCCACTATCATGGCCAACTGGATTGACACCACAAGTTGTAAGTTGAGCCTTTTGCACATAACCATATATTAAATTAAACAACCATATAGAGGCATTCACTTATAGTGATTTTTGCAAACTCCTTTTGGTCTAGCGATTCTATCGCCATTGATTAGCTTTGGTTCTTGACTTCCAAGCTTTTATAATTGTGTGTTCAATTCCTCACACACAAAAACCAATTATGCATATTAGTTAAAGCCTCATGGATGTCAATAGTCAATCACATAAACATAATCATAACAACATTTTTCATGATTCATATTTCATTGCAACTCTAAATCTATGTTGCAGCATCAAGCATAAATGAGCCTATAGGTCCTAGAGTAGAAACCTTCGCTCTGATACCATATGTAACATCCCAAAATCCTTTACCCTTTCAAGAGGAAATGTGGAGAAATTTTTTCATTTTAATTAAAATACTTTCAATATCTGTACAATCATCAATTCACCTACCAAGTGAATAACATCTAGACAAATAGGTACCACATAGACGAACACTCCTACACAATAACCTAGTTCCATAACTCGATGTTATCTTTAACGCAGCACTCTTAACTAGAGTCATCTAACATCAGGAGCATGCCAATGTACCATAAGTCTCACATAGCTATAAACCAAGGTATACACCTATCTTTCCATATAATAACAAGCAATACTTGTTCAACATTATATTAAATAACAAAAGATATATCACGGTGCGAATACTTGTAGAGTAATGAAGCAATTCGACACTCAATCATACTTGGTAATTATAACATTAAATGCAATGGTGTACGAACATACATTCATGTGTTAGATTCCATTTCATACAAAGATACTCATACAATAAGTTACATACTTAATCGACCTTTAGAAAACTTGTCGACACATCTTTAATGCATAATGGAAAACCTTATCAAACACGGAAGTATGCAAACCACATAATATTCAATCATCATGGTGTCATTTTTTTCATTAACAAGAAATTCAACTAACCATTAGATGTAAATGTGCTATTAATCTCACCATAAGTCAATGACAACAAAGTTAAGCACCGATATATAAATATAAGAACATGTCAAGTTTTTCTCTTACACACAATGAATACTAAGTCAACCATAGACTATGTCGAAAGGTGTAATCATAACCTTAGGAAGATTCGGCTAGGTTATGTTGACCATTCTCCCTTGAATCAATCATGAAAATGCATACAAACATGTTCTTTTTCATGCATACCCTTACATAGATCACACTCAATAGAAACTAATCTAAGATAATATATTGTTCTTAGTCCACATAAGACTATACACATTTATTCAAGAGCATTAGAAGCATAACCATTCTTCTATTGCATCCACAATCATATGTTCATACATTCACATAACTTCTATTATATGTTTTCACATCAAATACGTGGATTAGTAAAACCTTAAGCATGTGTATGATACTATTTTTCCCTAGGGTTAGCATCATACTGAAATCTCTTTTTTAAACAATGGTAGTCTCTTTCCCTTGGACATCTACCAATCAAATTCACATGAATTCATGAATAAGTAAACATAATAGATATTACTCTTCACTTTCATTAACCGAATACAATTGAAGACATAATTAGATGCATCAATATATATATATATATATCAATCAGTATGATAACTTTACAAGCATACTTTTCTTACCACCTTGGTAGAACTAAAGAAGGGTTGTTCTTCCTATATTTATGATACATACAACATTCATTAGTATTATAAAATATACTCTACAAACTCTAGATGCATTTTCTTTATTCATGATACATCAAAATTGAATTGACAAGCATAAAATATTTATTAAGGGGAACTTTTTTGGGCAATGCAACGCTCCACCCAACTGTAGGCTCTTCGACGGCTTATACTCAGTCCATCCAAAGGCCACCCCCAAGCTGGGCATGGTGATCCACAAAAAGGATAGAGAGTCTTAAGTCTCGTTTCCCTAGAACTAATCACCCAGAGCTCTTGAGGTTACTGCAGTACTCCTGTAAATCAAAAGGTAGTACTCCTACCTAGACACTTTTCGTGTCCTAACCTTTTACCTAACTGTGGTATTGTTCTCGGCGGGCCCAAGTTTGTACTCCATACTTGACCTTCTATGCCCCCACGGCATATGCATGTGTTTACCGACTTTCATTCACGACAGTTGTACCATAAGTAACTAACCAATGCAATCGACAAGCCACCCAGGCATTGACATGCACTTAAGCATTCAATCATGCAACCAAAAGATATCATGTGATACAATCATCATAACCATGTAGATGAAACATAAGAAACGTGTTCGACATGCACATAATGCATTCGACATGCAACCACAAGATGCCGAGCATCATAATTATGTGTATGTAACATTCCAATGCATTCGACATGCAACTCATCGACATCGTGTAAATGCAATTAATACGAACATGTGTGTGTAACATTTTCGATGCATTTGACATGTAACTAAAAGACATCACGTAACACAAATAACGTGAATATGCATAAAACAAACTGTCCAATGCATTCGTTATGCAATCTATGCATTCGACATGCAACTAATGAAAAAAATGTGATGCCAACATTCCTTATATGTTGGGCGTGGTCCACATCAAGTAATTTTTCGACAAGTCAGCTTTAGAGCTACGAAGTTACAGCACAGTGCAACATCGACAAAGTAAAAGTTACAATGCTGCGAAGATCTAGCGCTGCGAAGTGCCAGCTCCGCGAAGATCCAGCATGGCATAATTTTGAAAGGAAAATGGTAGAAGTTCCGGTAGGATCGGTCGGTGATCTATTTTGGGGGAGATGCTTAGATATTCCCAGGAGGTGGGTAAGGAGTGACGAAGAAGGAAATCGACCAGTCGCATGAGCAAAGGCAACAGTAAGTGAATCGGATGCACAAAAATGTTAGAGAAGTAACATCGGGATGAAAGTGACCTGTCGGCATGCACTCGGTAGAGGGGTTGGAAGCGATGTGACCACGCACAATCAGAAGATGCCAGAAGCCAGAGACAACGCAAAAGGATGGCCACTATGATGAAGTCATTGTCATAGCCTACCAGATTCGGTTAGCTGGGTAACCGCACCATTTTGGGTATCTTAGGGTTTGCTTTATCCCACCATGAATGTAAAGACATGACCTGCGGGCACAATCTATAAAAAGGGAATTTTTGTAAGGTAAGGGTTGGTCATTGTTTTAGATATTTTTTTTGGTAGCTTGAGAAGCTAAGTATTGTAAGAGCCAAAGAGAGGAATAGGCTCTGCAGCTATGTGCAGAGAGACCTCCATACACATTACTTAGACTATTCTGCGTTTAATACCTTCTGAAATGAAGTATGCATACATTTCACAAGTATTAACCACTTGTATATCTATCTTAGAGTGAGATTACTTAGACTTTAATCTTTTCATTCACATTCCAAAAATATAGACGATAACGCAAACTTGAAGGAATAAATGTGCATAAGAAAATACAACATCATAAGCAAAGAACACATTCACATAAATCTCATCACAGAAAACATGATTTAACGCGGTTCACCCCTAGGATGGGAGCTATGTCCACAGGAACTGTTGTTCATAATAAAGGGGAAGGGTTCAACAGTTCCAGTCTGCGCACACAGCTGTAGACGAAGGAAAAAGTTACATAGTTGCAAAGATCTGACGAGTGTTGGGAGTGTCTAAGTGTCCAACCGCACAGTCCTAGGTAGTGCAACTACCTTGCATACTTGGTGTTTTCAATAGCGTGAGTCCCGTGGCGCATTGATCACTAGATGGAGAGCTAGAGGAGAAGAGTCTCCGCATTGCAAAGCCAGTCTGAACCATGCATCACCCGATTGTGGAAACTTGATTCTACAAACTCCCCATAACTTCGCCTCGAGTGAGACCTCAGTCTGCTCGTAGATTGTTGCCGAAAAGGCTAGTGAAAAGGGGTTTTATTGGTTCCCTGAACCGCGCAGAACTTGGGTCAATATTTGAAAGCTAAGGAATGAGAATTTGAGCCAACAAATGGTTCTGTTGCCATGCTTGAACTGGTGATGTGTTCAGAATATTGGCACCCCGAGAGGACAGAAATACAGAACTGGGTAGACAATATAGAGAAGGAGTTTGCAAGAAAGTAGATCAAACATCCGCATTTCTCTGACAAAGAATGGTTGCATAGATACCTATACTCTGATATTTATGAAATTTTCTTCACAGCCTTCAGCAATGATCTATACAAGTGGTTGTTGAGACTAGTAGAACAAAAAACTTGCTATCAAGGAGGAGAGCCTACGGCGTGGACTCCAGAACTGATTTAGAGGCTTAAAGCGGTGGATAGCCCAATCTCAAGAGCAGTATACTTTTGGCTCGATAGCACACTAGAAGGATACATTACAGAGTTCGTTGTGGACACCCTGAAGCCCTACAACGCAGCAGAGGAAGAGTTCTTCATAAGATTCAGAGGTAAGTACCTAAAAAATATGAGTCTATATATCAAAATGCTTTTAGCAGAGAAAGGTGTTTTAAGAATGCATTAACATACCTAGAAGTTTTGATTCTGTAATGTTCAGTAGTAAAGACAGTGATACCGAAGAAGAAATTCACACATTAAGAAGTGGTAAAAGATACAAGTCTAGTACCAAAAAGAGACCTAACGAACATGAGCTTCGCATCTCTATAGAAACTGAGTTACAAGTTGATCCTGATAGCGAAACACAACCTTGCATAGCTACCTATCAGTCTATTACTCCACAGAACTCTCCAGTTGAAAATACTACTAATACACAGAACAATAGTAGTAATAACATCACAAGAGCAAGTACTCAGAATATTCCAAGCAATAGTATCCCTAGCGTAACACAGAACACTGTGACGCCTAGAAGGAGAATGAAAGACGATATCAAACTGTCGATATTCAAAGGAACGGTTCTAGAAGACCCTGAGCAACATTGGCTTCTTTGTGAATCCATGTGGAATGTTAAGCAAGTCCAGGATTGTTATCGGACAATCCACTCAGGCGGACACGAGCCGAATCTCCCTAGTTCAAGTGAATCTAGAACAAATAGAACATAATACAAAACTCATTTCCTAGATCTAGCTACAGATCAAGTACTTAGATATCACACCTTTTAGATCGCGGATCCTTCTCCTTGTTGTTGCTCCAAGTCTCGCGGTCGTCAGATCTCCAGCTGCAAGTCCTGTCAAGACAATATGGAAACGATACAAGCAGTACAAGATATCTAAACAATAACTGATCTAAACTAACAATTGAGGAAGAAAGTTCTAAGCATCATCAATGAGACAAAATTTATGGAAAGAGATTATATTAACTATCTAAAAAGGTGGGAATACATAGAAAGGATGAAGCTACAACCAAAGCCTCAATGTTGCATCCTCCATCCAACATGTCCAAGCCAAGTCTCCAAGATGGTACAAGCCTCCTAAACACTAGTATGGATCCTATCAGCATAAGGGTACCATAGACCTTCCCCCCTCCCATGGAGAGAGTGGGTGTTTATATAGGGCTAAAGAGATAGGGTAGGTTGAGGATTAGGGGGAGATGGTTAAGGGATCTTACCATAAGGTTAGGAACCGAAATGCCACCTCATCTAGAACCTAGGGATAGGCCTCCACATCACTCATCTTCGAGAATGGGCTCGAAGATACTCTTTTATCCAAATAACTGACATCGTTGCAGGTTGCATTAGGACAACCTGCGATGTCACATGTTGCACAAGGGTAGACTATGATGACCTTGAAAAGTAGGTCAGTTAAGCCATCCAGTCATGGGAAACTTCAGGGATGTGTTTTTACTCTAAAATGGGTTTAGGTAAAATAGAAAAGAGTTTACACAATGGTCAAGATGACGACATTATCACAATGGTCATGATGACAACACTTGGTCATAATGACGATACTTGCAATGGTCATGGTGACAACACTAGGTCAGGATGACGACACTTGCAACACTTGCGACACTTGCACAAGGGTGATGACATTTTGGTGTAACAGAATGCCCCCCCAAAGCATGAAGCTAATGGAATGAGATAGGTGAAATGCTTTGTAATAAAAAAAAATGGCAAGGACTTGCTGGTTGGAAGGATTTGCTGCAAACATGACTTGAGATCCACAAGTCTCATATAGCACAAAACATAGTTGCCGACCAATACATTGCAGATCCATGATAGTAAAGACCAACTGAACACAATCATGGATACTAGACACAATCGTAGATCCATGATGAGATGATAACACAACCATGACCAATACAAAAGTGGATCCATGTAATATGACTCAATACAAACTCCATTGCAACCTGGGTAAAACATGACTCCCCAGGGTCTTCAAGCTGAACCCGCAATGATACGAATCTATCCATGTGATTACAAATGTCTTGACGTTGAACATGGTAGAAACCACTTGATTACCGATCATTAATGTATACCATTAACAAGTGCGAGGGAAATCACCATTAATGTTAATGATTCCCAAGGTATCACAATACATATCATCAAGCATGAATAAATGAATTGAAGTCGAATGCGAGATGAAATCTTTCAATCAAGAGTCAATGATGTAAACTCATGATGAAAGCGAGGTAGCCTGCCATTGAGGCATGCAGGGCCAAGGTACTTGGTTGGTTTCTAGATTCAATCTTTGGATGATGAGTTGATGTCGACAATGATGAATTCGTCGAAGGAGGGCCATGATGAATCCCCCATCAATCGACACAAAACATGACAAAAGATGTGTAGAGTAGATCAGTTGGTATAGTAATGTGCAATACTGACTCAGGGTAGATCGACGTGATTGAAGGTATACTGACTGCAGATGATGAGTAATGAACATCTCTTGAACATGGGCATGGCATGACTTGGCAGTATTGACATGACGAGAATGATACCAACCCCTAATGCAACTAATGGTGGAAGCATTCTTTGGCTGATCCAAAAAAGCGACGTGACTCATGGAATTGACAAGACTCGAGGACAAATTGATTATCCAAGTATTGAATGCAAATGCAAATGAGTGCCATGTTCAAGAGTGACTATGTACTACCGTAATTATGATGTAACACAAAATCTTCCCTTTTTCCCCATCATAAATTATGACTGCCTCACTTGTTTTTTAGCGAGCTTGATGAGGGTAACCAGATGCTCGGTATAGCTCATCTCATAGATGAGTCCAATCCCAAATGTTTTACGAACCTAGGAAAGGAGGGGTTCATCCCATAATGGGCCCTTCAATGTTTAAAATTTAACGAGTCGAGAGAAGGAAAACTCGGTGTCATTTCATGTTTAGAGAGTCTGAAAAGAACTAAAGGAGACTCCAACGGTCCTTTTTCATAAAGTTAGCCTCATTGCCCGAAAAAAGGGTAAAACAATGCGGGAGAGGACTCTTCCAGCCATGATTGGTTGGAGTATTCCTTTTTCGTAAATAGTGCTTCCTGGTCCAAAAAAGGGGTAAACTATCATCAGAAAGACGATCATTCAAATGCTTTTACAAGCATGAAAGCATCAAGTTTGCTTGGCAATCTTTTCCTATTTAGGGAGTCTGAAAAGAGATTAAAAGGACTCCATGAACAACTTTGTCATGGTTGATGACCGAGTACGACAAAGGAAAAAGTAAACTCGGCACAGTTCCTTTTCCGTAAATAGTCTAGCTAGGCCAGATAAAGTGATAAACCTATACTCGTTAGACACACCTTTTTACTCAATTTTTTAACGAGCACGATAATGGTATCAAAAGCACTTGGAATCTTTTTCATGTTTGAACCAGAGCACGAAAAAGTAAAAACTAAGCTCAAATCACTTTTCATGTTTTAACTAGAGCACGAAAAAGGTGAAAAGTAAGCTCAAACCACTTTTCATGTTTCAACCAAAGCACGAAAAAAGTGAAAAAGTAAGCTCAAATGCTATCTTACTATTTTTAACGAGCTCGAAGATAGGTTGGAAGAATGCTCATGATGTCTACTTCATTTTTTAACGAGCTTGTAACAGAAAATGAACTATGCTCGGAATAATTTTCATGGTTTAATGAGCTCAAAACCTAAAAAAGGAAAGTATGCTTGAAAATGTTCCCAATGGTGGATTTCTTCCCGTCATGAAATCCAAAGGTTGGTGCATGCCCCCAGCATGATTGCTAGAAGTAAGTGACTTAGCTCCAATGTGGTGTGGAGAGGCGATCATGTTGACTTCAACGTAACTTCCAGAGGTCAAAGACATGGCCCCAAGCTTCATTTCATCCGCCTAAGGCATAAGTGGGTGAAAAGAAGGTTCAGGTACTAAGTCAATGGGAAGGAAAGGATATGTTTCATTTTTTAATGAGCTTGACACATGAATAGAACTCTGCTCGTGGAAACCTATTTCATGGCTTAAGAAGCATTCATGCATTTTTCCAAGAATACACTGTGATAACATATGAATATAAGCTGTCAGCATTAGATTCAGCACTACGCGCTACACCTACTAGCTGGTGGGTCGCGCATAAGGACAATCTAAAAACATGGGAACAGTGCAAGCATATGATGGAAATCAGATTCACAGAGCAAGCTGCTCTGACACTAGTATAGTATAATGGACAAAAGAATTCAAGAGATCACATAGAGATTTGTTCAAAAGAATAGGAACATAGACCTCAAGTAGAGTGGGTCCATCTATTTGTACACACATTAGAGTAGATCCCAAAGAACTTGTATACAGACGCAGAGCTTCGCAGAGGAACAACAGACTGGTCTATCATGATTGCGAACTTCCAAAGAACTTTCAGCTTCGAAGATGACTGTCCAAGCATAAATGAGGCTCTACAGATTATCAAAGAGAAGATATTTGAAGAAATACAGATACCTGTTTATCAGCAACCGGAATGGGAAAGACAGATAGAACATGCCTTAGAGTGTTATAACCTCGTTGCAGATGAAGAAGATGAAGAGGACGAAAGCGATGATGATGACCCACGCAATATCAATAGACCAGAGCCAGAAGGAACGCGCGATGTAGAGGGACCTCCATTATAAATTCTAGATTTGAGTAGCCCTGTCAAAACAAGAAAAGTTAACATTGGCACAAGTGAAGAACCAAAGTTCGCATCTATAAGGGATTACTGGGATGAAGAAACTGTCACGCAGATCATAGACCTTCTGCGCAAGTATGAGGATTTGTTTCCTACAAATTTCTTTGAAATGAAAGGCATTTTGGGCGACTTGGGATTCATAAAGATACCTATCAATCCAGGTGCAAATCCCATTAAGAAGAGACCTTATCGATTGAATCCCAGATAGAAGGAAAGAGTGAAGGTAGAGCTCGATAAGATGCTTGATGCAGGAATCATTGAGCCTGTGGAAGAATCGGAATGGATAAGACCTATGGTTATCCAGGATAAGAAAACAAAAGGGGAAATAAGAATCTGTGTAGACCTCAAGAAGCTTAATGATGATTCACTACACGACCCATTTCCTACTCCATTCACAGATGAAGTACTAGACAATGTTGGAGGAAATGAGGCCTACTCCTTCACTGATGGATTCTCTGGATACCATCAAATTAGAATTGACTCAGCAGACATACATAAAACTACATTTGCTGCGGAATGGGGCTTGTTTGTGCTAGAAATTGTCCCTAGACTACAAAGGGCACAAGCTAGAACAATCTCAATAAAACTTAAGGAAAATGAATTTGTTTTTATAGTTTTATTTTGAAGGTTTCATTCACAAGAAATGATTAATTGATAACCAAACATATACAACACTAAATCATAAAGAAATCTTGAAGAGCTGAGATATAAAGATATAAAACACATAGATAAACGATAAGCATCCATTAAACAAGAAATTGGTTTTGTCCACAAATTCATAAGCATTCACATTAATAATACCTTAATCAAGAAATGAAATCACAAATAAGGTGGTCAAACAGGCCATAAGCATAACGAGCAAAAATAGTCAATAAGTGTCTTGTATAATGTATTTAGATCAATGTTCAGTCTTCAAAAAAGAACTTACATGAGAGTGTATATCATAAGTCTAAGTGTAACATAGTATATTTATCCCTAATGCCTTTCTCCCAAACAAAACCCAACCCTTCTAGTGTATTGGTCTCACTGTTTTATAATTACAAAATGAAATAGTTTCATAACCACCTCTTTAGGTCTCCCTAATGCCTTTCTCCCAAACAAAACCCAACCCTTCTAGTGTATTGGTCTCACTGTTTTATAATTACAAAATGAAATAGTTTCATAACCACCTCTTTAGGTATCGAACTCTTTAATCAGTTACATTCGCAGTTACATGAACTAACCTTCAAATGAGTGAGGACTAATTAACCAAAAGTAACTTTTTAACAACTAGGAACAAGTTGAAATGTAACAATACTTGGATAGCTGGGCAATTAAGTGGCATTTATATTTGCTTCATAGCTTCTGCTAACATAGCTATTCCTTCCAATGCATGAGATTTATTTTCATGTCGAGCCTGCTCTGTCTCCATGCTTTGAACCGTATTTGATAGAACTTTATTTTGTTTGTTCAAATCCATGATCTGTTTGGTTAATTCTACAGCTTGTATCTCTACATGTCCTTTTCTTCTTAAATGCTCCTTTGCTACTACAATCAACTCTTGATAATGAGCATTTACATCTTCCAGGTCTTCTCTTAGTCTTTTATTTGTAGTCATGAGTCTTTCATTGGATTCATTCAGGAACTCTACTTGTGTCCTATGTTGTTGTAATGTCTTCTTTAGATTTTCTATCTCCGAGTCCATCTGAAAATCTCCATGCAATGTTGAATTCTGATTTGATAGCAATGGAATATCCAATTTTTTGAAAATCAAGTCTTCTTCGTGCTTATTCCTTGTTGTTGCTTCTGACAATGGAGCTTTTGAACACATGCCTTGTTCAAAACTAGAAATGATTTCTTCTCCTGCAACTTCATCACAGCCTTTGATTATTTCTAATATCATTACATGATCTTCCTCTTTAGCTATTTGAACCTGCTCTAATTTTAGTTCTTTCTTATTATATCCATTTCTTCCCCTGAAGAATCCTGGATAATGGTCACCTTATCCTTCTCTAACTTAGGGTTTAATATCTTCTTCATGTTCAACCTAATTTTGTTCGTGGCTCTGGTTTTAGGTTGCCATTTAGGCTTTTCGAGCTCTGCCAGAGATTTCACATCAGCGCTAAAATCTAGAACATGGAAGATCTTCTCCTTGGTATTGACAACAGGAGAAATTAAGGCTGAGCTCCATTCTTTATAAATATAACTCTGCTTTACCTCTACTGAACTTACAGCTTCTTCCTGATTTGAACTAGCTGTATTTTCCATTATATTATCTTCAAAAATGCATTCAGGCTCATCTCCATTCATGTTTTCCTACTCTATACCATCATGGTTTATAAACTCTTCCTGTAAATTATCCTTTTGCAAATGATCTTGTACTATGTCTTCAGCTACATCCCTTCTGAATTTTTTAACAAAACTATATTGTTTATTGGGCAATGGTTTCTTTCCATGTTCGCCTTGCTCAATTACAAACCCTAACCAAAACAAAAAATGGTCCCAACTTCGATTCTTTTTCTGCAATACTATTGAAACAATCAATTTGATCAATCCATGACTGGCTCGTGTGATCAGTGTGACCTTTAACCCTAGCTGGCATCTTTTGAAGACTTATAAGTAGGAAAAACGGTAAATTCATCTCGGATTGTTGATTTAAGTGCAGCAAAAACCTGATATGGTATTTAAACACTGCTATAAACCTTCCTTCACATGTAAGATAGCTCTGCACAATTCCAATAACCTCCTTCCATTATGGTTTGAAGTTTTTTAGATGAACCCCTTTGCTCCAGTCAAGGGATTGACAACCTGGTAGCATAAACATGCTTGGGTCAAAGTCAAAAGGGGTTTTCTTAAACCAGGATTCTCCCTCCATGGGCGCACTGGTAGCTTCTGCAATTAAATCCTATGTCAGTTCAAACTTCAAAGTATTGAATCTTACAGTGATATTGGTAAGATTTTGAGCGAAGGCATGAGTCACATCAACATTAAAACCTGTAATTCTCTCAAATAAATCAAACCACCTGACTGCCTTAAACAACGCTGCACATTTAGGAAAATTCGCGGCCCTGCTAGTGTCTATTGGCTCAAAACAACTCAGTTTACCATTCTTACCCATAAATTTTGCAGTTATTCACCGACTGGCTTCTTAGAACAAAACAGAATTGGAAATGTTAACAAATCTCAAGATACATGGCTTCAAAATTAAGAATTTTCGGTTTGCCATGTCCTCAACTCTTTCGATGATGAATCATCATGGGCTTTGAAAAATGTTATGAGATAGGGAACTGCTTCCTCGAGGTCTTCGAACATCATGAATGTTATGTGCCAACACTTTCCATGAATCAACCATGATCCTCCATTATTTCGGATTCCAGCAGCGCCTTAATGTATGCAGTTTAGTTACCACACTACGGGAATGTCTCCATATGAAAATTTTGCAAACAAGCTCAACATAGAGGTTAAATTTTCAACATAGGATTTAGGGAAAAATTAATAAGTATTTTGAAGACCTTTTAAGGAAATAAAACACGTAATAAGCCACTGTATATAACCTAAGATAAAGATAAAATAAAATGAAATAAAGAAATACTCATAACATAGAAAATGGAAAGAAAATCAAAACCATTCAACTTAAAATAAAGCAAAATAAAAGTAAAAAGGAATGAAAAATTAAGAAAAAATCAAATAAGGACTAGGTACATTTCCCATCCTAATAGGGCTCATATCAATATACAGTTATTCCCTTTGGTCTAAAGAACATGCCTGCTATATTTTCAAGAGTTGTTGTTGTTGCATTCAAGGATTTTATCCACAAGTTCCTAGAAGTATACTTTGATGATTGGAATGTATTTGGTTTACTAATGTTAGGAACCCGTGTCAACCCTTCTCTTTACTATGTTAGTATATTGTTCTTGGACGCATATGCTTTGTAAGTCATCCCGTAGTATTTGTTGATCCATAGTTTATATTATCCCATAGTATTGACCCATAGTATTGGACGCATATGCTTTGTAAGTCGTCCCGTAGTATTATATGTCCCATGGTTTTGACTCATAGTATTGGGAATAGACTTAGTATATAAGTGTGTGTTGAGGTCATTGAAGGCACCGTGAAGTTATTTGTATTGAGCTTGCTCAAAGGAGGTTGCCCCCTCGAAGTGGCCTGCAATCAATATAAAAGTGATTATGAGTTCTGTCATTTCTGCTATTTCGCATATTCTTATTAATTAATTGTTGCAGGTTCTTCACATCTGGTACCAGAGCACTTTCTTGGGCTCGTTGGGTGGAATTTCTGCCAGTTTTTTTTTTTCACACTATTGCAAGTTTGGATCTGGGGATAACCCCTATCCGCTTAACTGTGGGAAGTACTTGGGCATAAGCCCTAAAACTCATTATGAGGAGTACCACAGGAACCCCAAAGTAGCTGACCCATTGAGAGGACCTGCCAGCGAAAAGGGTAACGGCCCCTACCTAATTGACTAGTTCCCACCCGTGAGGTAAACCAAGAGCTGTCGTTTGTGGCAAAGCGGTTATCAGTTTTACCTGAGCCGTGGAGTGAGGGGTACTTCCCCAATACGCAAGCCATCAGACAGCATTGGTGGCTGAGTGAATCCCCTGAACTGATAGGAAGCCGCACATACCTGGGGTCCATATCTATTTTCAGCTAAACTGTTGCCGATCACTTCTGCTCTGGATCCAGCCATTTCAAATATATTCTGAAAGTCATTCCAGATCCAGCCGTTTTCGATCTCTTCCGCGTCGCTGCTACCGATCCATTTCTGGAAAAAAAAAAAAACTCAAACTCTTGGTTGTGGTTGTCACCCGCGTAGGAGCAAAAACCATGGAGGAATCACTTGCAACCATCCAAACCAAACTCCAAGATCTGGATGAAAAATTTCTCAGCCTCCATCTTCAGCATTCAACCATGAATAATAACCTACAGCCAGAATCTTTTGTAGCCACCGGGTTCTCTTCTTCTAGCAATTTTCATGGACCGAAGCTTGATTTTCCTCGCTTCAATGGTACTAATCCGACTGGATGGATATACCGTGAAAAAAAAAATTTCAGTCTGCATAATACTTTTGATGTCCAGAAAGTTCCACTTGCATGCTTTCATTTGGAACAGGAATCCCTTCAATGGTACCGTTGGTACATCAAAGCTCATCCCGAGCCAAACTGGACAGATTTTTTCCAACTCCTTTTGCCATGATTTGGTCCTAGTGCTTTTGACGACTTCACAGGAGCACTCACTAAACTTCACCAAACTAGCATAGTGAGAGAGTATCAGATAGAATTTGAGAAACTCACCAATCACACAGAAGGATTATCTGATGAATTTTACAGGAGTTGTTTTATCAGTGGTCTTAAGGATGAAATCCGGTCAGAGGTTAAAATGTTCTATCCCAACACAATGATGGAAGTCCTAGGGTTGGCTAAGTTGGTAGAAGACAAGATTGCAGCCCAACAACGCTCCAAACCCACTTTTGTTCCCTTCTGAAATATGGGTTCTCAACGACCTCCCATCCCGCCAACTCCTCAACGAAATCCTATCAAGCATTTGTCTGAAATCGAGATGCAGGCACACCGAGAAAAAGGGCTTTGTTATAATTGTGATGAGAAATTCACTCAGGGACATAGATGTGTTCAACAAAATATCTATCTCTTGGATGTGGATTCTCTGCCTTCCTCTGAACTTGGTGAAGAAGCTCCAGATACAGTAGATGATCCGGTCGACATTCAGCACCCGCCTGTTGACACCCCATCTCAGGATGACCCACCCGCGATCTCTCTCCATGCTGTTACCAGTGTCACAACCCCACAAACAATGCAGGTCAGGGGATACTTCAAAAAGTTCCCTCTTACCATACTCATTAATTTTGGTAGCACTCATAACTTCATTGATGCTCAGATTGCCAAACAGACTGATTGTTTTGTCCATCCTTGCTCCAACTTTGAAGTCATGGCTGCAAATGGGGGTACCTTACCTTGCAAGGGGAAGTGTCACAATGTGCGTATCTCTATGGAATATTATAACCTGCGCTCTGACATGTTTGCATTGTCCTTAGGCGGATGTGATGTGGTTTTGGGCGTTCAATGGTTACGCACACTTGGCCCCATCTTATGGCATTTTGTTGAAATTTGGTTGCAGTTTTCAGTCAATGGGGCACAACACAAATTAATGGGCTTCCAACTAGGGTCTCTCTACATCATCAGTTCACATTGCCTGGAAAAAATCCTTAAGAAGAATTCACATGGTGTCATCGCTCAGCTCCATTCCATTCAGATGCACCCATCAACGGTCTCCACTACTTCATTGGATAGATATGTAGGTGTCTTTGCTAAACCAATGAGCTTGCCGCCTTCAAGAGACCATTTCGGTAAGAATTTAGTCGCATCTACCTCTCAGCAGGAAATGATGGCTATTTTGCATGCAATACAGAAGTGGCATCCATACCTATTAGGGAATTATTTCTGCATCAAGACTGATCTCCAGAGTCTGGAAAATTTTCTGGAACAATGGGTCTCCTCTCCAACACATCTGAAATGGGTTATCCAACTCATGGGTTATCCCTATGCGATCACTTACAAGAAGGGTAAGGACAATATGGTGGCAGATGCTCCTTCTCGCACAATTGATGACCCAGTTTCTCTTACAGCTCTTTCTCTGCTTGTTCCAAATTGGTTGCAATATGTTCAACAGGGCTATATCTTCTATGAACTCCATGCTTCTTCATCAGCAGGGCACTCTACGTTCTTCAAAATATATGATTGGGAACAATGTAACTTCTTTTGGCAGGGACTGAAAATGACAATTCAACAGATGGTGGCTCACGGTGATACTTTCCAGGTCAACAAGGGTGAAACAAAACTCCTTTCGGGATTGCTCAAACCCTTGCCCTTCCCTACACAGCTTTGGCCAACTATTTCTATGGATTTCCTAGTAGTGCTCTGGTGGTACAATACCACATCTCAAAGGACACCATATGAAGTAGTCTATGGAGAGACACCGCTAGTTCTTCTTCAATACACCCTTAGTAGCTCTCCAGTTCAGGAAATCAACTCAGTTCTTCGAAACCGCGATTAGATTCTTCTCATTCTGCAGGACAATCTTCACATGGCCAGAATTCGCCTGAAACAAAAAGCCGATTAGCACCGTTCTGAGCACATTTTCCACGCAGTTGATAGGGTTCTTCTTCGTCTACAGCCTTCCAAGAAATCCTCCCTCACACTCCAAAGGCATCAGTGGCCCGAAATGCAACCCGAGGATGCTACCGGGGAACCACTCCTTCAGATTCTGCAGCAATTTCTCCAACCAAAGCTTTGAGGAAAAAGCTTTTTCTAAGGGAGAGGGGATGTTAGGAACCCATGTCAACCCTTCTCTTTACTATGTTAGTATATTGTTCTTGGACGCATATGCTTTGTAAGTCGTCCTGTAGTATTTGTTGATCCTTAGTATATATTAGCCCATAGTATTGACCCATAGTATTGGACGCATATGCTTTGTAAGTCGTCCCGTAGTATTTGTTGATCCATAGTTTATATTACCCCATAGTATTGACCCATAGTATTGGACGCATATGCTTTGTAATTCGTCCCATAGTATTATATGTCCATGGTTTTGACTCATAGTATTGGGCATAGACTTAGTATATAAGTGTGTGTTGAGGTCATTGAAGGCACCGTGAAGTTATTTGTATTGAGCTTGCTCAAAAGAGGTTGCCCCCTCGAAGTGGCCTATGATCAATATAAAAGTGATTCTGAGTTCTGTCATTTGTGCTATTTCACATATTGTTATTAATTAATTGTTGCAGGTTCTTCACAACTAAAGAACCATTATGAAAACCGCAAAATGATGTTAGCAAAATGTAGACAACATCAAATCTCGTTGAACTTGAAGAAAAGTATTTTCTGCGTACTCTATGGTATCCTACTTGGACACATTGTGTGTAAACAAGGTCCGATGGTTTATCCCGCGAAGATCACAGTTATTGTGAATCTACCAGCACCAAATTCAGTAAAGCAACTTCGCAGTACACAAGGACACATAGGCTATTACAGAAATTTTATCAAGGATTATGCGCAGATAATCGCACCTATGGAGAAACTGTTGAAAAAAGAAGCAAAGTTGATATGGAATGAAGTTTGCCAGAGACAATAAAACAAACAAACATTAATGAATATTTATGCTTTGGTTACGCTATCCCTTACCTTGACTCATTGTCCTGATGATGAACCATGATTAAGGTTCGAAACATCGACTTTTCATAATGGGTACTGCGTTCTTCCCGAGCACTTCACTAGAAGTGAAGGCTACTGCAGAAAACATATCTAGTGAAATAGCTAAGTGCTAGAACTTACTGGATGAAGCAAACAAAGTATGGACTATGCTACAAGAGGACCCTAAGCTGCTGGAGGTCTAGAACAGCTTACAGCAAACACAAGCAGAGTTATATTCTCTAAATGTGTAGATGAAGACCCTATCGGCGATAGGGAGACTCCAACGGTTTGCGGAAGTCAAGGAACTAAAGAGGGAAATCCAATTTTTAAGAGAAAGGGAGGCTGACACCACGTCAAAGTCACAACCCCTATAGGAAGAAGCCCTTGCCATCTCACAAGAGATTAAAGAGAAATTCCAGGAAATCCACACATCAGATACGACAATACAAGAATAGGCTAAGGAAGACCTGTCACCAAATGTGGTGGAAACTATCAAGGCAGTTGAGCAGGAAGCTAAGGACACAGTTGCGAATCTAAGCACAACTTATCAAGAATTCAATGTGAAGATAGCTCATCAAGGAGAAGATCACCCCACTAAACCTACTGAAAGTGGCTTGGGGATGATCCACATGTAAGTGTCAGGGGCCTGTTGGGCGCAGCCCAAGTCAAGTCATTTTTGGCCAAGTCAATTTTGGTGCTGCGAAGTTACAGCACAACGCAGTATTGACAAAGTAAATATTACAGTGCTGCGAAGATCCAGCGCTACGAAGTGCCAGCTCTGTGAAGATCCAGCATGGCATAATTTTGAAAGGAAAATAGTATAAGTTCCAATTGGATCTACTGGCGATCTATTTTGGGGGAGATGCTCCGACATTCCCAGGAGGTGGGTAAGGAGTGGTGAAGAAGGAAAGTGACTGGTCGCACAAGCAAAAGCAGCACTAAGCGGACCGGATTCACAAAACTATTAGAGAAGGAATAGCGGGATGAAAGCGACCCATCGGCATGCACTCGACAGAGGGGTTGAAAGCGACGTGACCATGCACAGTCAGAAGATGCCAGAAGCCAGAGACAACACAGAAGGATGGCCGCGACAATGAAGTCGCTTTAAAATCCTAACAAATTCGGTTAGCGAGGTAACCGCACCATTTTGGGTACCTTAGGGTTTGATTTATCCCACCATGAATGTAAAGACATGACCTACGGGCATGATCTATAAAAAGAGAATTTTTGTAAGGAAAGGGTTGGTCATTTTTGAGATTTTTTTTTGGTAGCTTGAGAAGATAAGTATTGTAAGAGCTGAAGAGAGGAACAAGATCTGCAGCTGTGTGCGCAGAGACCTATTGTAGAGATAGGAGTCTGCAGCTATGTGCGCAGACTAGAATTTTTTAACCCTTCCCCATTATTATAAACAATAGTTCCTGTGGGCGTAGCTCCCATCCTGGGGGTGGACCACATTAAATTCTGTGTTGTGTGATGATATTTATGTGAATGTGTTCTTTGCTAATGATGTTGTATTTTCTTATGCACATTTATTCCTTCAAGTTTGCGTTATTGTCTATATTTCTGGAATGTGAATGACAAGATTAAAGTCTAAGCAATCTCGCTCTAAGACAGATATACAAGTGGTCAATACTTGTGAAATGTATGCATACTTAATTTCAGAAGGTATTAAACGTAGAATAGTCTAAGCAATGTGTATGGATGAAGGCATAAGTTACATAGTTGCACATATCTAATGAGCGCTGGGAGTGTCTAAGTGTCCAACTGCACAGTCTAGGTAGCGCGGCTACCTTGCATACTTGGTGTTTTCGATAGCACGAGTCCCATGGCACGCTGCTCACTAGACGGAGAGCCGGAGGAGAATATTCTCTGCGTCACAAAGCCAGTCCAAACCACGCATCACCCAGTTGTGGAAACTTGATTCTGCAACCTCCCCATAACTTCACCTTGGGTGAGACCTCAATCTACTCACAGATTGTTGCCGAAAGGGCCGGTGAAAATGGGTTTTGTTGGTTCCCTGAACCACACAGAACCTGGGTCAATCTTGGAAAGCTAAGGAATGAGAATCCAAGCCAACATTATATCTATGTAAACTAAATTTGTGCATACAATGTACAATACATCCAATGCATACATATCCCATGCATAAGATAAACATAATGCCTGTATAGTTACAAATATTTAGGCATCCAAAATTTATATTCAACCAAAGCATATATTGATCGATGCATATATCATAATTCCTATGATTCCATGCATCCAATATACTTTTGAAGCTTACAACGAAGTTCTAATGCATAGCATGCAATTCTGGTGCATACCATCGTGTGACATACATCCTCAAGATGCAATGCGATACCAATCATTTATTACATAGATAGGTACAGTTAGTCAATGCATATAAACTTAATGCATAAAACATATATATTACACACCCATTGTATAATATATATATATTTAAATAGGTTCAATACATAAGAAAATCAATGCATCAAAACATATATATCATACAACCATATATGACATACATATATATCTCAACTATATGCACGTAACCATTGCATACAATATATATGATATTGCCATTTCATACAATAGATAAAACATAACAACTTTATGCAACATATATAAATATAGTCTAACCATTTCATACCGTATACATAAACAATTGTGACCAATGTATAAATATATATGTATTAACCAATGCCATACAACCGGCCTCCCAACTTTGCATGCACACGCATGAAACTCGCCTACCCAAACACTCTATCATCAAAGGAGGAAAGTTATAAATATTGTGGTAGCTCCACCACAGGCCTCCCCATTCTCTCCTCTGCGCAACATACACATGTAACTTCCACAGAGGTCATGGCACAGGCAGTTTATTAACAATACCTCGACAACCATTAACAATTAAATGTTTGACGGGGATCATTCCTTCGAAGCCCTGCACAGCAGGTAACACTTAACCTGGATATACATGATCCAACATTCTTTCCATCATGAGTAGCATCGGCCATGGTATTAATAGATCCCCGACTAAACAACCCACAACTGAGGGGCAATCCTAAGTGTGTAGGGAAAAAGGATCCAAAGGCATGCATAAAACAGAGCACCACGCATAAAATGGAGCACAACTAAATGAAAACCATTGACGCTGGCAATATAGCCTTCACACTATCTCCAGAGACTCTATACAGAGCATCCCCTAAATTACCAAGCAGAGCACCCAAAATACCCACCATTAAAATGTAAAGAGAAAAAGAAGCAGAGCGTGGGGCTCTCCAACCACTACGATTTCTGCTCAGCAACCATAAGCATAAAAATACAAATAGAAAAACGAGGCATTGGGGCTCCTTGTTGATGTATATGTAAATTCAGAATGTATTTTACCCATGTATATTGTATTCCTATAGAGATGTTATTATTCCTCTATACGGAAGTGTTTGTATTCATATAGAGATGTTATTATTCCTCTATACGGAAGTGTCGTCATTTATATTGTAAGTGTCGTAACTTATACTTGACGGGTTATTAGACCACCTTGATGAGGTCATCCCTGTATGAGTCATGTGGGTAAATGGGTTATTAGACCATCAAGTGTGGGGTCGGCCCAGATTAATGTAACCATGGGTTATTAAGCTAAGCTAGACAAGTCGGCCCCACTGGTTTATTAGGCAAGACAGGACA
The DNA here is from genome assembly GCA_027924585.1 of Larix kaempferi. Taxonomy (NCBI): domain Eukaryota; kingdom Viridiplantae; phylum Streptophyta; class Pinopsida; order Pinales; family Pinaceae; genus Larix; species Larix kaempferi. Next base: position 834,181 of record BSBM01000600.1, read on the forward strand.
AGTATAAATAGAGATCGGGAGATCTCTATTTGATCATTCATTCACACACTTCTCTCATTGAGAAAGTGGCGCACTTATGAGGAGGAGGCTCTGCTGCTAGGAGAAGACTATCTCTTGTATTCTGGTTGTATCATTGCTCTTTCTATCTCCGAGGAAGTTGCAGGGGTTTTCACCTTCTTGGTTTTCCCCGGTGAAACTCTGTGTCTCTTGTGTGCTTGCATTATTGTGTCCATGATTGATATGCTGTAGATATTATGCACATGTTATTCTCTCAGTTAAGATCCTATATGAAATTGAAGTAAATTCTGAAAAATTAACAATCCTCAACCACCATGCTAATTCTCGATAGCTAGATGCACATAACATACAATTCAAATCGTTGGGGGATCTTCCAGCCATCCACGTTGTTCGCGGCATAAACAGAGGCACAAAACATATAATGCAAAGCGTTGAGGGATCTTCCATCCATCGATGTTGTTCGCATCATAAAAAAAGGCACAAAAAAAAAAGCAAACTATTGGGGGCCCTTCCAGCCATCCACGCTATTCACAACATAAACAGAGGCACAAAACATATAATGCAAAGCATTGGGGGTTCTTCCATCTATCCACGTTGGAAATCACAAAACAAAAGATATCAATGTAGAGTATAAACAAACAATTGGTAACTCGTCCCTGTCACAGAGGTTCCAATCATATCTGGGTGTGTTCTCTTTAATAGAGATCCCCAGAAAAACATTGAGATACAAATAACTGAAGGGTAACTTCTGTAAACTTTGTAGCCTCATCCGGGCTGGGCATTTTTCTCTCAGCCACAAAATACATAACAAACATGTAATGAAATACAAAGCAATAAAAATATTTGGTCCCCTCACTTGGAAGCATACAGAGCCATAAAAATAAGAAATGTAACCCCTTCATCAATTTTATAGGGTTTTAAAACCAAGAAATCGAAGCATCAATCCAAAGACCGGGGTTATCCCCCTATCCTCGACCGCCTCCTTAAAGAGAAAAAAAAACCCTCCCAAAACAACTATGCCAAGTCTCCCCCCTCTGCGAGAAAAAACCAGCATTAAGAAGCAAAAAAAATTAAGTCAAAGAAAAAACTCCTCTGCCTGAAAAAACCCTAAGCCAAAATAATATGAAAAACTATGTACCATATATTTTCTCATGTTTTTATAAAACAAAATCAAACATAAACATATGTAAAAATATATATCACATAATTTCTTTTCTCATATATAAACCAAAGCACAATCATAAAAGAAAATATATTGCACAATACAATTTGATTGTAAACATATTAAATTAAAAAACAACGTAATTTAATATTATGTTTATATATATATATATATATATTTTAAATCGTAATTATATTAAAACCCTAATAATGTATTAAATATATTCCATACAATATATTTGGTATAGAATATATAACATCTATGTTTTTATATAAAAACATACAACTCCATCAAATGTGTATTTTAATATAATCATAAAAACATACAACTCCATCAAATGTGTATTTTAATATAATCTCCAGCATAAAATATATCCATTTTATTAATTATAACCAAGCCTAAAAATATATGCATTTGTATTAATTTTCCAAAGCATAAAATAAAAAGTATATATGTGTAAAAATATAACATACAAAATATATGTGTTTTCTTTTATAAAAGCATAACTATAAAGCATAACCATAACATAAGAGATACTCATATCTTTATCTCTTATATATATATATGCATGCACTATATGATTTCCTATATGCTCATATACCCTTATAAATATATGTACATATGTATTTAGAATTAATGGTTATAATGCTTTAATTAAAAAAGCCAACAAACTCAATGATACTTGTTTAGGTATAATTACCAACAAAATATATCAAACATAAAATAACTTAACTCAAATTTAGAAAACTAAACCGAGTCAAAGAACATTGCGACCTTTATGACTTTAAGACTCTCCCCTTGTGGTTCACCATGCCCTTTTACACTTTAGGTTGCATTGCGGGGATTATTTTAAGTTCTAGGTAGTGTCAACATGCAAGACAAACAAAAATTGAGTAATAAAAAAATTTACCCGAGATGGAGACATTACAGAAAACCAAAAACACTTTCTATAAATGCAAAATTATATTTACAATTGTTTTTGCAAGCTACAAATTGCTACAAACTTCAATCCCCAAGTTTCTTAGCTACAACTGAAGGATGCTACAACACCCTGGTTTATGCCTGCTACAACAGACAAGGATGCTACAACACCCTTTTAATTAGCTACTACTGGAAGGAGGCTACGACCCCTTGTTTTATCAGCTACTACTTAAAGGATGCTTCGACACCCTATTTACCAACTACTACTAGAAGGAGGCTATGACCCCCTAGTTTATCAGCTACTACTGAAAGGATTCCTCGACACCGCAGCAACCAGTGGAAGGAGGCTACAACCCCCTTGCAGGCCTGTAGTCTACCCTAGCACCACCCTACCTTCCTATTCTTTGTTTTCCATAACTTTAATAACTTCTTACAGTATCGTTTATTCTATGTCCTCTGCTCCAAATCATCAATTCTGACCACAAAAACAATAATGCTCTTTTCTTACATTCTCTAACTTATGTACTGCATCAAATATTCATATTAAACAATCAGCAGACATCCTCTGTTCTTCCTTTTATTTCTTTGGTCTCTATACAGCTTCAAATCTTCATGTTCCTTCAAGTCTGTTATTGGATCTTCTTTATTTCATTGGTCTATGTTTTTCTTGAAGCTACATCAATCTAAACTACAGATCCATCTTTCTTCCACTTCGAACTTTTGTTTAAATACTTCTTTCATCATGTCTTTTGAACCATTATGTCTTTTCATCATTGTGTCCCTTCATTAAAACCTTTTCACCAAATGCATCTCTTCATTCCGGAAACGTGCATTTTCATCAAAACGCATCCCTTCACTTCTTTGTTTAATTAACATACTATGTTTATTAATCCTTCTATGTTTTAAGTAATCCTGTAAAATACTTCTCTGTTTATTTAATCATAATTTACATTCCTACAGGAATAATATATTTATGTTTATACTATGCTTTATTAATAATACTTTGCTTAAGAATAATATACTTGTGTTTATATCTGCTTCATGATTTTTAATTCTGTTTTAATAATAAACATGTTGTTTCTCAGAATTCATGTTTATAAATATGTTTATAATTTATACAATCATGCCTTTTCTTATTAATCATAACTCTTCAAATGAACTTGTAATTGTATCATTGATTCAAAACAAGTTAAAAGGAGCCACCTAAAAATCTCATGATTACCAAAAATTGTGTGAAGGGACAAAGATAAGTGACAATTTGGGAATGACATATCATGGATAATCAATAAATAAACTGGTCATGACTTGTAATGATAATGCAGATGTTCAAAAATTCATTTTGGCATTATGGTAATTAAGAGAAAGCAATAAGATGTTGTGAGCGAGGGTTTGTAGCGATAAGCTAACTAGGGATCTATAGGATGGTTGATCGCGAGAGGGCCAAGTTGCTACAGTCGGGTTGGGGTCTACGGACTAGGTTCATCCAGTGGGGGCCGTATCCCCCTACAGTTTCGTCTGTGGATGATGTCTTCGCGGATTCAGAAGTCTGAGGGCATGGATGGTGATGTGGAGATGGGTGAGGCAAGCGGATCAGAGAAAGGGTCCAAACGAAGGGTGGTTTCGGGGGGCTGCCTCCCGAAAACCCTAACCATTACAGCCATACAAATCAAGTCTGATAAAATCAGAGAGAAGGTTGAACTTTGGAAGGAAAATGCCCTAATTGGAAAATTTGTGGGGATTTGGCCATGCGAGAGAGATCTAGTCCATTGGATCAAGAGCAACTGGAACCCTAAAGGACATTATGATCTTCACTTGGGTTCCAAGGGTTTCTTTACAATTATTTTCTTTAACCTAGAAGATAGAGATAGGGTGTTGGAGGGAGGACCCTATTTTTTCTTTTTAGTTGGTCTGTATCTACGACAATGGAAAGAAAGATTCAACCGAGAAACGGAGGATATGAATGTAGCCCTAGTGTGGAATATTGGGATCTGGAAATCTTGCAGCATATTGGTAACACATTAGGGGAATTTGTCAAAGTTATGGAGAAGACAAAACAATAGAGATATATTCCTTTTTCTCGTATCTTTGTTTACATGGATCTCTCTAAAGACCTTCCAGAAGAAATGAGTCTAAACTAAGATGATGAGAAATGGATCCAGCCGATTGATTATGATCAAATCCCTTTCATATGTAGACAGTGTCATGAATATGGACACTTAGGTAGGAATTGTCCACAGTCGCCACACTCTTTATCCTCCACTAAACCAACCTCGGAAGGAGACAAATAAAAGGAGGGTTTTGTTGAAGTCAGGATTCGAAAAAAGAATAGAATGGGGGAGCAGCAGAAGATGGGGAAGGAGAAGGTGGATAAAGGGATTACTAGCAAAAATCCCTTTCAAATATTGGAAGAAACAAGAGAGGAAGGCGAGGTTGGTAGGAACAAGAAGGGTCCCTCAGGAGAAGAAGGTAGTGGGTTCTGTTGAAGTATCATATCAGGGGGTGTCTCTCGACAACCAAACTGCTACCATGGAGGAGGATGGAAAGGAAGAAATGGAACTGGGGGAATTGGATCTAGATGAGATTGAGAAAGAATGCGAAAAAAGGGGAAGGGGTATGTATCTAGGTGGCAAGTGGAACTTATCCAAGCAGCAATAATCAAGAACAAAGCTATCCAACATCTGGGGATAGAGACTGAACCTCAAAAAGGGACTAAAAGGAAATCTCCAGAGGAGGATCTGAAACGAGGAAGGAAGACGAACAAATAGACAATTGTTGAGGTTGGAGTTAAACTCATAGAATTTGTCCAGTACCCGACGATAAGGGAGGCTTTATCTGAAGTAAACAAGGTTAACCAATGAATATTGTATCTTGGAACATTCAGGGACGTAACCATCCTCGGAAACTAAATACCTTAGCAAGAAAAACCCGATGTTCTTTTTTTGCAGGAAAAAAAATGCAACTCCGAGACAATGGAGAAAGTGGGGCAGAAGATTTGGAGGGGAAGCAAGGTAATGGTGATTGATGCTTCCAGAACGGCAGGTGGTTTGGCCGTCCTTTGGAATCCAAATTCAATCTACTTATCTGATTGGAGGGCTAATATTTTTTCTCTCACCTCAAATTTCACTGTCCTAGAATCAAGGGCTATTGGCTCCCCAGTGAATGTCTATGGCCTTGCCTTCCCTAAAAAATCGGCCTTTTTACACTTCTTGTCTTGGCTGTCGGAGCAAGCTAGCAATGGCTCGTGGATAGTCGGTGGGGATTTCAACCTCATAACCTCTCTCAATGAAAAGAAGGGGGGAAGGAGGGTTATGGATAGATTCCAAGAATCTTTTAGGGATTTATTGGTTCATAGCCATTTTATAGATATTGAAACTGGAAATGGTTGGCACACTTGGAATAATAAGCATGGAGGAAATCACCTTGTCGCTTCTAGATGTTAGTTTTTCAGCATTTAATTCAATCTGATCTAGGATATTAACTAAGAGAACAACATGTAAAACATATCAAACACAAGAGACAAGAGACACAAAGCATTTCACTAGGGAAAACCAAGAAGGTGAAAAACCCCACAACTTCCTCAGAGATAGAATGAGCATCAATACAAAGATCACAAAGATCAAACCCCACAACAAGAGATATTCTCCTAGCAATTTCTCCTCCTCCACTTGTGTGCACTCCTCCTCTCTCTCACTAATGCGAAGTGAGTGAGTGTGTGAATGAATAAATGAGAGAGTCACACTCTCTGTTTATACTTTACTTCACTTGACTTTTAACTCTAACTAGGTCGGCCCCAGCTTAACCACTTAACATAATGCTGACTGGGCCTACCCCACTAGGGTGGTCTACTAACCCTTTGACCCACACAACTCATACAGGGACAACCCCACCAAGGTGGTCTAATAACACATCAAATATAAGTTGCGACACTTACAATAATACTTGCGACACTAGCAAATACAAATGACGACACTTCCAATTGGAGGAATAATACAGCTCCATTGGTGATACAATAAATTACAAATGTAATACATAAAATATACAAGTGAATATCTTCCGAAGTTACAAATACATCAACACTCCCTCTTAACTAGGAAGGTATTCTCTTGACACAAGTATTCAATACTGGAGCTGGATCATTGTCACTGGATCACTGGAGCATCATCGTCACTGTTGTTGTACTCTTCATCTCAATCACTGGTTCTATCTCTCAATTCTTCTCGTCATAGGAAGTTCTACAGAGCCAGCCCTTTTTCATGTTGGATGTATGCCTAGCCTCCAGTAGGTCTTCATCATCTCTAGCCATCCTGTGGAATGTGCATCAACAAAACCTCGAAAGAGCATTCGAGCACAAACTATCGGATCTCCCAGGATCTTTTACATGTGACCACCACAAAACTTCAAAAGAGCATCCGAGCTCAAACTATCGAATCTCCCAGGATCTTTTACATGTGGTCAGGAAAACCTTAAAAGAGTGTCTTGCAAACTACAAGCTCTCTAAAGAGCATCCCGGGACTTTTACGAGCACATAGCCCAACCTATCGGATCTCAAGGACTGATTACATGCCTCCTATAGCAAAACCTCTAAATAGAATCCGAGCTAAAACTATCGGATCTCCCAGGATCTTTTCTATGCTACCTGTAGTAAAACCTCAAAAGAGTATCCGAGCTCAGACTATCGGATCTCCTGGGATCTTTTCTATGCTACCTGCACAATCTATCCACGACCAACCTATAGAAATACCTTGAAAGAGTATTTGAGCTCAGACTATCGGATCTCCCAGGATCTTTTCTATGCTACTTGCATAGTCTGTTCACGGCCGCGGAGTATCATCCTGATACTTGTTGGGTCCAGGAATTGTCCCTTTTTGGCCATACGTATTACATCATTTTTCCCTAATTACATCCCATTTTCACAAGCCATATATATGCCTTTCTTCCAAATCAATCAATTATCTTGACAAGTATAGCTCATTATTTCTTTATTCATTTTATGCCTAAGATTTTTAAAGTTATGAATTCTACTCTTTGAATTATGCTAACTTGTGCCATTTCATTTAGTCAAAGTTCAAAGCACAGGTGTATCAACTGCAATGCCTTGGGAAAGAATCATACATGGGGCCAGCTGTTACTCTCATAACTCAATTCCTCATACTTTCAAGGGACAACGCATCTCTCCACGTGAAGCTGTAACAGGTCGCTGAAATAGAGCATAGCTGCAACAGATAGGATGCCTCCCAATTGGTTGAACTGTTGATCCATTGACTGCCAGTGTAACAACATCCTTCATGACTAACGGCCTCATTCATTATGGATGTAACAGTTTAGCTGTAACTTTGCAGCATGAAGATCGTAAATCTTCATTGCTGCACGAAATTAGTGGATGATAAACTGTATTCCTCATGTATAAATGCGGGAAGGCTTTCCATGTCTGGGGTTGGATAATTATCATTATGTACGCTTTGTAATAGAGGTCGATACTGTGCAATACCATCTTTAATGAAGAGCAGAGTTATTTCCATTTATGTGTCTTAATTTGTGGTAGTTCATGGCGTCTCTGTTAGAAGGCCAGGGCCCACCTTCTCACAGAGATTGCTGAGTTAAGTAGGTAGTTAGATTTATTCATTTCCTGTTGTGTGTTGTTGAATTGCATTAGGTGTATTTCTGATAGCTGCAACAGAGAGTTTATGATTGCATTCTTTATTGGTAGTTTATTCTTTGCATTACAATTAGCTGCAACTGCATGGTATGACAGTCGACTGTGTAGGTTAGTTTGATTAATGCATGTGTGTTCAATAGCTGTTACATCCAAGCTCAGCTCCCATTCCTTTCAGTCATTTATGCTTTCTAGGATTTCCAATAATTGTCAATTTGAGAGTTCAAGCTTATGTTTAATTTCTGGTTGCCGTTGTATCTTCAATTGATTCATTAGAATAGGTAGATTTTGATTGAGTAATAGTAACTACTAGATGGATCATTTTGGTAAAGATTGAATACCGTAGTTTGATAATTATAGGATTTAACTTCTTGCAAAGGTAATCTAGTTCATTTATATTCTTAGATCAATAATTGCTAGGTCGATTTCTGTAGGAAGGTAAATGCACTTTGAATTCCTAGATGTATGAGTTAGATTATTTTTCTTTATGGAATGAGTTTGGCTGAGCAGATAGGTAGGATTATTATCTCCATTTACTTGATCAACTACTGAAGGTGTTTATGCATAGATTGTGCGTATTGCCGCTGAAATAAAAGACCTCCCTGGGTTTGACAATTTATATTGAGCATTTTGTATGTTGGTTGTAATTAATTGGCATATAGAGTGACCAACATTTTGGCGTCGTTTCTAGGGATGGTAATAGATAGACATAGTTAGTAGTTGTTTTGTTTTTTCATTTTAGTTTAATCATTTACAGCATGCATGAATACAAGAAAAAAAAATCAGGAACCCCCTTTGAATACTAACATTGCAGGTGGACGAGATTGAGGTCGTAATGCAGGTCTGGGAAGAGCAACATTCATCGACGATATAATTGCTAAGGCTGATTCTTCTACCAGACCACTGCGGATGTCTACAGGAAGAGGAAATTCTGTTCCTCCCCATCTTGAGAATTCAGCATCAATAATGGAGAATACAACGGGACCTTCAACTCCTGTTGCAGAAAATAAACCTCCTGAAGATAAGGGAAGCATTGTGGGTGTACCAAATAGAGAGGAGATTTATCATATCAACGGAACCAGAGTTACTAAAGAAGTGTGGTTGGAGAGTCGCCGAGTAGAAGAGGAAGATAGGAGGCAAGAAGAAGAGAGGAGAAGAAAAGAAGAAGAAAAAGCAGAGGAAGAATGCACAAAGGAAGCCATTGAATTTTGGACTAAAGCCATGGCTGATAGAGAACAGGAAGGAGAGAATGAACATAGGGAAAGCCGGGAAGAAGAAGTGGAAGATAATCATCCTGGTAATACCGTGGCTACATTAGAATTCCCTATCCTCCAGACACCTGGAGTAGCTCCTATGAAAAACATCTTACCATCAGTTCTCCCGAATTTCCATGGTAAATCTTCTGAAGATCCTCATGAATTTCTTTTTGATTTTGATATCCTCTGTCGCAGCTATGATTACACCTCTATGCTGAGAAGCTGAAACTGTTCCCAACCACGTTGAAAGGAAACTCTCTGTGCTGGTTCATGAGTCTAGGTCGTGAGACCATAACTACTTGGGACCAAATGAAAAACACCTTTCTCTCTAAATATCAGGAATATTGTAAAACCAGGGATAGAAAGGAAGAGTTGTTTAAAATGGTTCAGAAGGAAGAAGAGAGCTTGGAAGACTTTGTGGAAAGATTGTTGTACAATTTACAAAGGTCTGGACACACTGAGATTGGAAAAGATGTACTTAATATTATTTTTCTACGAGGAATTAGAGAAGATTTCCTTGATATGTTGAATCTGTTGGGGAAAGGGAACATCTCAAAAGAACCCTTCGAGAAGATTGTTGAATTATGTCGAAGGTACTCAAGGGGATCCTCTAGAACTAACAAACGAGACAAGGATCGAGATTAGGATTTCTTCACTAGGACACATAAGTCAGCTAGTTGAAGAGCCACTCGAGCAAAAATAGGCAACTTACTGGAAAAATTTAAAACTGATATGATGAGCTCCATTTCTTCAGAGTTAGATGTCTTGAGAGAAAAACAAAGGCAAGTAATAGAAGATCTTACACTTGGTGTATTTTGTCCCAAATGTAGGAAAAAGCACCCATTGAAAGAGTGCCCACTGAACATAGCAGAAATATGTAGAATATGTGAGTTGGAGCATGACACCAAGGAATGTCCCTCACTACCTAAGGTCAAAGCAGTTCTGCAGGCATCCACTTCAAAAGTGGAACAAGCTTACTTCATTGCACGGAAGAAACCATGGCAACCTCGCAATCAAGGTATGAATCAAGACCCATCATTTTTTCTGAATAATATGAATGGTATGAACAATATGAATAATATGAATACACAATTCCCTTCACATTATTCTGGTAACCAGTGGCATCCATCTCAGAATCCAATGCAAAATCCTAATTCTTGGACACCATGGTCACAACAGTCAAACAATCAAGCCCCTTGGAATTCCAACTGGAGAAATATTTACCAAGGAAACAACTTTCCCCATCACCAGACTCAGTATCAACAGTACCCTCCTCAACAGTATCCTTACCAACAATACCAACAGCCATAGTTGCAATTCCAAAACAATGCTACACCTATGAATGCACCACTTCGACCACAGCTACCTGCACAACCTAACCCAAACCTAAACAATAAAGCAGTCCATCAGTTTGAGACTACCAATATGCTTGCGTATTCCATTTCCCAAGTTCCCTGCAATGATATACGATTACGATCAGGGAGGTTAGTGGAACCCATCATCACTGAGGATGTTCCATCCCCAGTGACTGAAACTGGAGTGAGTCGGCACTATGAAGATATTGTTCATTCAGCAATCGCCATTATTGAGGATGCTGATATTCCTACCGAAACAGTGGGTGAAACTCAGGAAGTAACACACAATGAAGCATAGCCTACACATTTGATGAGAGAACCGCCATACCCTGAACGATTCGCCCTGCAGAAAACAGTGGAACAACCTCAATTCAATCTCTTAGGAGAATTGAAAATTTTGTATGTTAAAATTCCACTCTTACAAACCCTTCATGACGTGCCCATTTATGCTAAGATTGTTAGGGACTTATGTGTCAAGAAACGAGGAAGAAAGCCTAGGGATCCTCCAACTGTCCATGTATTGGGAAAAATTTCCGAATTGATAATGGGAAAGACGCCTATGGCAAAGTACAATGACCCTGGAAATCCTACTGTGACAATTCACATAGGAAACACACAAATCCCCAACGTCTCAGTTGACTTAAGCGCGGCTATTAACGTTATGACCATAGAAACTATGAAGAAACTTGGACTCACTAACCTTCGGTCGACCCCTACTATTTTGGAACTTGCCGACAGATCAATAATCAAGCCTGAGGGGATCCTAGACAACCTTTTAATCTCTGTTGACTCATGGGAATACCCTGCGGATTTCTTGGTGTTACAGCCGAAATCCTAGTTGGGGGGACACCCACTAATCCTGGGAAGACCATGGTTGGCCACAGCAGATGCTTGTATCAGCTGTCAATCAAGATCTATGACCATCTCAAACAGGACTGAGATCAAAGGCCTAACCTTATATCCTCCAGCGCGACCAAGTGTTGAGATATTGTAACTTCAAAGAATATTATATTTGTACTTTATTATTCCGGAGATGATTCATTCCTCCGTGAAGATCTTATTGTATATCCGGAGATGTTTATTCCTCCGTCGGAATGTGGTAACTTGGGTTATTAGACTTCCCTAGTGGGGGTCGGCCCTGTATGTGTTATGTGGGTCAAAGGGTTATTAGACCACCCTAGAGGGGTCGGCCCAGTCAGTTATAATGGGGTATTTAACCTAATGGTTAAATACGAGCCTACATGTACTTGTGTAAAATACATATCAGAGTAGTGTATAAATAGAGGAGGTGTGTTCCTCATTATACACATTCACTCACTTGAGGATAGCACACTTGTGGAGGAGAGGTCTGCTATTGTGGAGGAGGAGATCATGTCTCAGGGTTTCATCTTTGTATATTGCTGGTCATCTATATTGAGGAAGCTTTGCTGGGTTTTCTACCCCATGAGGGTTTCCCAGGATAAATCTCTGTCTCTTGTGTTTATGCTGTGCTTGTTGTTTCTTCAGTGATCCTGTATATGCTATTATTGTGAAATGGAATGTAATGCTGCTATTTTCTGTCTTAGCATATTGAATTTTAACATGGTATCAGAGCTGACCTGAAGGAAGACAAGGTATGGCACTAAAGACACTTGCTTTACTTACGACAATTTGAAGGTTAGGGTTTTACATAGCAAAAACCAGTCATCGTAGCACTTTCGCTATAAATCCTTTTTGGAGACGTTTTCGGATCTGAAATTGTTACAGGACGAAGATAAAATCTCCAGGTACCTTGTGTCCAAAGGACAACCTCTAATTCGTTGTACTTTGTGATTTATGATCTGTACAATATAGGGTTTCTGCCTCTTCCAGATCTGAGTCAAAATCAGGTGACCTTGGGAAAAAGCTCATATCTTGGGCTAGGAAGCTCCAAATGAAATTTCGTAAAAAGTGACAGGTAGTACACAGTCTGAAATATCTCAGAAAACTTTTTCAGAGGCCGAAGTTGAACCAGTGACACGTGGCACTCCGTACAAGTTCTCTCTCCTGTATTATCCCATAAACAGGTCACGTTGCGACACTTGGCATAACTCTCTCTCAGAAAATCCAATTGAGGTCAGACCTGTCAGGATGGAAAGATAACAGGCCGAGCTATCTCAGAAAACTTTTTCAGAGGCCGAAGGTCAAACAGTGACACGTGGCACGCCGTACAAGTTCACTCTCCTGTATTTTCCCAAAACAGGTCACGTTGCGACATTTGGCATAACTCTCTCTCAGAGAATCCAATTGAGGTCAGACCTGTCAGGATGGAAAGATAACAGGCCGAGCTATCTCAGAAAACTTTTTCAGAGGCCGAAGGTCAAACAGTGACACGTGGCACGCCGTACAAGTTCACTCTCCTGTATTTTCCCAAAACAGGTCACGTTGCGACATTTGGCATAACTCTCTCTCAGAGAATCCAATTGAGGTCAGACCTGTCAGGATGGAAAGATAACAGGTCAAGCTATCTCAGGAAACTTTTTCAGACCCTGTGGATCAAAAATTTCAGAGTTACACCAGAAACAATCAGGTACATATTTCTGTCAAAACAGAATTATTTTTTGGTACCTTCATTCATGGCTTCCGGAATTTAGGGCTTTGAAGAAAGTTGGAATTTTTGTAATCGGAGACCACGGCTGGATGCTACTCATCAAAATAGAAATTTAGAGACCAAGATCAGAATTTTTGGTTGGGCAGAAGGCCGGGCTTGATTAGACCCTAGTTCGGGTCTTTGATCAGAAAAGCGGAAAATTAGGGCTCCTGTAAAAATGGGAATTTTTGAAATCTGTGACCACGGCTGGAAGCTCCTCAGAAAAATAGAAGCTTAGAGCTTTGGATCAAACCTTTTGATGGGGCAAAAGAGTGGGCTTCATCAAACCCCAGTTCAGGGTCACGTCCAGTGAATCCGAAAGTTTCAAAGGCAAAATTGAGGAGTAAAACTTTGCAGTTTTCAAATTCTGAATATATCAGTTTGATCAGCTCATCAAGGCGCATATCTCTATCCTTTCGGAAGTTTGAAATTCAAAGTTTGAATTTTTGGGGTTTCTCTGACAAAGCCATATCCAGCTCTAGGTCCAGTTCTTGCAAATCAAGTGGATAGGGTTAATCCTAGAAGAAGATGGATTGGTCACCTACATAAGTGAAGGAGTTCATGTTTCAGAGGGAGATAAGGCTAAGGCTTTACATAAGGAGATTACAAGCGATCTCGATAGGTATGACTCATCGAGGTATGTTTTGAGATTTGTTCATGATTAAGTTTATGGTATGTTTGTCTTCATGTTATTACAGTTAGTACAATCTTGATTTTAGATTTGTTGTATCACCTTAACAAAATTATGAATGCATGATAGAAGATATTCATTGGTTAGGGTGTTGACACTTATGATTGTACTAATGCATTATGGTGTTGTGTGAGGTTGAGGTTGTCTGCTAACAAGATACAGGTACATCACAAAAGACAAATCAGGCTCCATGACCATGAAAACATGAAGACAAAGACTCATCCATAATCTTTGTTCTACTTACGAGGTATGTATGACTTTGTTATATTATGCTTAACCTATGAGACATGCAGGTTCTAGCTCAGGATCTCTAAATCATTGAAGAGATTGTTTAGGTATGTTGTACATAACCAAGTAGGTATACTAATCCAGGTATGTTTCCCATGAATCTTACCTTGTGTTAGGATCCCTTATATAAGTATACTTGATATGATTGGTTATGCTTATTCCTAAAGTTAGTAATCAAGGGTTTATGCATGATTTAATTAACCAGAAGAGTACTATGATCAAACAAGAATATGCATGAGTAAAAGAAGACTTACTTGAAACCCTGAATACTAATGATCATGACTATACATATTCAAGATTATTTAGAATTAGAATGTTTTGAGAATATACTAATGAATGAATGTTTGTGTATGAGATCATGAGGATGACACTAGTGCACACTTGAGCATGCACAGTGGTACAGAATGAATAGAAGTTCAAAGGACATATAGAAGATCAAGCGGGAGGCAACCACACAAACATAAAAGATAAGTATTTGAGTTGTTATTTGAAATAGTAAATGATATTTCTTGTATGCATATTTGTATTCCTAGAACATATCATGCTGAGTGCAAACATTCATAGAGCATTGAACATTATACTACTAATATGCATATGATTGGTAAGTTGGACAAACATTCCATTGTTGCTTGTCTAGAATGAAACCTCTTTGCTGACATGTTGAGAGCTGTGCACACTCTCGATAGTATGTTCTGGTAGAGATGGAAGGCATCTAGATAGCCACTGTATGCATACAGGATATGGGAAAGTGTTGTGCCAAAGTATTGGTCAAGATAGTTGCATAACTATGTAAATGATATCTGTATGCATAATAGGTTATCATGATTTCATGATTATGAAGGATTACTAATCATGTACTTAATTTTGTTTTGTAGGAAAGATCATGAAGAATAATGAACACCGAACAAGTGATGGATGTTCAACAAGAAGATTTACAAATCAAACAAAATATAGAAGGCTTGTGGCTAGAAGATTCTCTTAGAAAGAGGAAGAGAATCATGATGAGATGTTTGCTCCAAGTGGCTAGATAAGACCATTCTCTTAATGGTGCAATTAAAAGTATGAATCAGGTTCTGTATGGGTTCCCAGGATCGATAGTATATTGATGAGAATACATGTGGGGATTGTATCATCCTTGAACACTTGTTCTAAAGTGAGCCGTAGACAGGTGTCTCCGAGAAAGAAAAGGGATTGGATCATCCCTGGACTTTCAGTCCTAAAGAGAGCCGTAGACGTGAGGTCTCCGAGAATGAAGTCCTTAGTGGACAGTTGAGGGGATTGGATCATCCCTGGACTTTAAGTCCTAAAGAGAGCCGTAGACGTAAGGTCTCCGAGAATGAAGTCCTTAGTGGACAGTTAAGGGGATTGGATCATCTCTGGACTTTCAGTCCTAAAGAGAGCCGTAGACGTGAGGTCTCCGAGAATGAAGTCCTTAGTGGACAGTTGAAGGGATTGGATCATCCCTGGACTTTCAGTCCTAAAGAGAGCCGTAGACGTGAGGTCTCCGAGAATGAAGTCCTTAGTGGACAGTTGAGGGGATTGGATCATCCCTGGACTTTCAGTCCTAAAGAGAGCCGTAGACGTAAGGTCTCCGAGAATGAAGTCCTTAGTGGACAGTTGAGGGGATTGGATCATCCCTGGACTTTCAGTCCTAAAGAGAGCCGTAGATGTGAGGTCTCCGAGAATGAAGTCTTTGGTGGACTTGAGGGGATTGGATCATCCCTGGACTTTCAGTCCTAAAGAGAGCCGTAGACGTGAGGTCTCCGAGAATGAAGTCCTTGATGGACTTGAGGGGATTGGATCATCCCTGGACTCTCAGTCCTAAAGAGAGCCGTAGACGTGAGGTCTCCGAGAATAGAGGATAGGACTGCATCGTCCCTGAACTGATAGTTCAAAATGTACGTGAGGACTGCATCGTCCATGAACTGGGTTCAAAATGTACGTGAGGACTGCATCGTCCATGAACTGGGTTCAAAATGTACGTGAGGACTGCATCGTCCATGAACTGGGTTCAAAATGTACGTGAGGACTGCATCGTCCATGAACTGGGTTCAAAATGTACGTGAGGACTGCATCGTCCCTGAACTGATAGTTCAAAATGTACGTGAGGACTGCATCGTCCATGAACTGGGTTCAAAATGTACGTGAGGACTGCATCGTCCATGAACTGGGTTCAAAATGTACGTGAGGACTGCATCGTCCATGAACTGGGTTCAAAATGTACGTGAGGACTGCATCGTCCATGAACTGGGTTCAAAATGTACGTGAGGACTGCATCGTCCATGAACTGGGTTCAAAATGTACGTGAGGACTGCATCGTCCATGAACTGGGTTCAAAATGTACGTGAGGACTGCATCGTCCATGAACTGGGTTCAAAATGTACGTGAGGACTGCATCGTCCATGAACTGGGTTCAAAATGTACGTGAGGACTGCATCGTCCATGAACTGGGTTCAAAATGTACGTGAGGACTGCATCGTCCATGAACTGGGTTCAAAATGTACGTGATGGGATTGCATCGTCCCTAGACATGAGACTTGTCTTAAAGTGATAAGGACTAATCATCCTGTAAGTAGATTGGGATTGCATCGTCCCTAGACATGGTGAGGTGTCTTAAAGTGATAAGGACTAATCCTCCTGTAAGTAGATTGGGATTGCATCGTCCCTAGACATGGTGAAGTGTCTTAAAGTGATAAGGACTAATCATCCTGTAAGTAGATTGGGATTGCATCGTCCCTAGACATGGTGAGGTGTCTTAAAGTGATAAGGACTAATCATCCTATAAGTAGATTGGGATTGCATCGTCCCTAGACATGGTGAGGTGTCTTAAAGTGATAAGGACTAATCATCCTGTAAGTAGATTGGGATTGCATCATCCCTAGACATGGTGAGGTGTCTTAAAGTGATAAGGACTAATCATCTTGTAAGTAGATTGGGATTGCATCGTCCCTAGACATGGTAAGGTGTCTTAAAAGGATAAGGATTGATCATCCTGTAAGTTGATCTGGATTGCATCATCCATAGACATGAGAGATGTCTTAAATTGAGAGGGATTGATCATCCCATAAGTGGATCAGGATTGTATCATCCTTGGACCTATGTCCTAAAGTGAGAGGGATTGACCATCCCGTAATTGGATCATGTGTGTTGTAGGGTATGCTGCTGTTGTGTATACTTGTATCAGTGTGGATACTTGTATTGATAGATGTATTAGTGAGAATACATGCTTTTGATGATAGATGTATTAGTGAGAGTACATGCTTTTGATGATAGATGTATTAGTGAGAATACATGCTTTTGATGATAGATGTATTAGTGAGAATACATGCTTTTGATGATATATGTATTAGTAAGAATACATGTTTTGATGATAGATGTATTGGTGAGAATACATACTTTTGATGATACATGTATTGATTAATGTACTTGTATGGTTGAGGATACTTATGTTGTAGATTGAGATGATCCAGATGCTGTAGATCGAGATGATCTAGATGCTGTAGATCGAGATGATCCAGATGCTGTAGATCGTGATGATCCAGATGCTGTAGATCGTGATGATCCAGATGCTGTAGATCGAGATGATCCAGATGGTGTAGATCGAGATGATCCAGATGGTGTAGATCGAGATGATCCAGATGGTGTAGATCGAGATGATCCAGATGCTGTAGATGAGATGATCCAGATGCTGTAGATCGAGATGATCCAGATGTTATAGATCGAGATGATCCAGATGCTGTAGATCGAGATGATCCAGATGTTGTAGATCATGATGATCCAGATGCTGTAGATCGAGATGATCCAGATGCTGTAGATCGATATGATATGACAATGCTGATGATCGTGAGATAACGATGCGGATGATCGTAAGATGACGATGCTAATGATCGTGTGATGACGATGCTGATGATCGTGAGATGACGATGCTGATGATCGTATGATGACGATGCTGATGATCATGAGATGACGATGCTGATGATCGTGTGATGACGATGCTGATGATCGTGAGATGACGATGTTGATGATCGTGTGATGACGATGTTGATGATAGTGAGATGACGATGTTGTTGATCATGTGATGACGATGCTGATGATCGTGTGATGGCGATGCTGACAATCGTGAGGATTCAGATATTGATGTTGCTGTAGCTGTTTGAGTGCTGCAGAAGATAAAGACTCAGTACTGAAGATGTTGATGTTCCAGTATTGAAGATATTCCAGTAACTGGTTGAGTTACTGATGATGTTGAGAAAGCTTCCAATGATTTATAGATGTATCATGTATGATGTTGATGACTCCTTGCTCGTGCAGATGCTGTTATAATATCCTTCTCGTTAAGGGGGAGTGTTGAGATATTGTAACTTCAAAGAATATTATATTTGTACTTTATTATTCCGGAGATGATTCATTCCTCCGTGAAGATCTTATTGTATATCCGGAGATGTTTATTCCTCCGTCGGAATGTGGTAACTTGGGTTATTAGACTTCCCTAGTGGGGGTCGGCCCTGTATGTGTTATGTGGGTCAAAGGGTTATTAGACCACCCTAGAGGGGTCGGCCCAGTCAGTTATAATGGGGTATTTAACCTAATGGTTAAATACGAGCCTACATGTACTTGTGTAAAATACATATCAGAGTAGTGTATAAATAGAGGAGGTGTGTTCCTCATTATACACATTCACTCACTTGAGGATAGCACACTTGTGGAGGAGAGGTCTGCTATTGTGGAGGAGGAGATCATGTCTCAGGGTTTCATCTTTGTATATTGCTGGTCATCTATATTGAGGAAGCTTTGCTGGGTTTTCTACCCCATGAGGGTTTCCCAGGATAAATCTCTGTCTCTTGTGTTTATGCTGTGCTTGTTGTTTCTTCAGTGATCCTGTATATGCTATTATTGTGAAATGGAATGTAATGCTGCTATTTTCTGTCTTAGCATATTGAATTTTAACACCAAGCACATAAGCTGAAACTCCACTTTGGGTAGATTTGGAGGAGGAGGAAGGTGTTCAGCTGTTATTAATGATAGGGAGATCCTTAACATTTAAATATGAAATAGAGGACGATTCCATCAACAGTTTCAATCAGTGAGCACACATCTGTCAACAAACATGTCTACCAGATTCTTAATAGTAAGTTAGACGAAGCAGAACAAGAAAATATTACAGAAGAAACTCTAGTCAGTGATGCCATTATAATTCCAGTACTCCAGAATTCAAAAAGTGTACCAGTGGAAATTGAGCCAAGGAAAACATTGAACATCAATTCAAATCTTGGGCCCAGTGAGCTGGAACAGCTAGTCACCTTGTTGAAACAACGTAGAGGAGCTTTCGCTTGGGGGTACACAGACATGAAGGGTATTCCTTCTAATATGTGCACCCATCATATTTACATTAAGAGTGACTCTAGGCCTGTGTGTCAACCACAACGAAGGATGAACCCGAACCTAAGAGACATAGTGAAAGAGGAGATCCAAAAACTTTTGGAAGTAGGATTTATATACCCAATTTCAGACAGTGAGTGGGTTTCTCCACTCCTGATTGTGCCAAAGAAGAATGGGAAATGGAGGGTCTGCGTGGATTATAGAGAATTGAACAAAGCAATGCAGAAAGACCACTTCCCCTTACCTTTTATCGATCAGGTCCTTGATACCTTGTCTGGGAAGAAGTATTTTTCTTTTCTAGATGGCTTTAGTGGCTATAACCAAATCCAAATCGCTCCACAAGACCAAGACAAAACCACTTTCACCTATCCCTAGGGCACTTTTGCATACAGGGTACTTCCTTTTGGGTTGTGTAACACACCAGCCACATTTTAGAGAGCAGTGATTGGAATCTTTTCAGAGATGGTAAATGATTGCATGGAGATTTTTATGGATGACTTTACTTCATATGGTGATAGTTATGAAGAAGCACTAAAAAATTTAGAAAAGGTCTTGAAACGCTGTGAACAAAGCTAGCTCTCTTTAAGCACTGAAAAGTGCCATATGATGATGAGCAAGGGCATAGTTCTGGGGCACTTCATCTCTTTTGAGGGTATCCAAGTAGATCCATCCAAAATCAAGGTAATTGAAAGTATACCAACTCCTGGAACACAAAAATATGTACGTAGCTTCTTAGGGCATGCTGGCTATTATAGAAGGTTCATACAAAATTTCTCCAAACTAGCTTCTCCTTTGTTTACTTTGTTAATGAACGATGCACAGTTTGTTTGGAATGATGCATGCCAAACAGCGTTTACCGAGCTAAGGAAAAGGCTGTATACAACACCCATCTTATGAGGGCCCAATTGGGCTCTGCCTTTTCATATTTCTTAGATGCTTCAGACACTTCCATTGGAGCAGTTCTAGGACATCAAGAAGGAAATGCCCCATATGCAATTTATTACATTAGTAAGAACTTATGCCCTGCCGAAATAAACTATACTATCATAGAAAAGGAATTCCTTGCCACAGTTTATGCCATCAACAAATTTAGACATTACATTACTGGCTACTCCACTTTTGTGCACACTGATCATTCTGCCATCAAATATTTAATGAAAAAACCAATCACGAGTGCTAGAGTTACTAGATGGATGTTACTGTTACAAGAATTTGATATCACAATTATTGATAGACCAGGAAAGGAAAACGTTGTTGCATACTTTTTATCTCGACTTACTAATAGTGATGACAATTTACCAGTCGAAGATTCCTTCCCTGATGAGCATTTGTTTGCAGTATCAGCTCATTCCCCATGGTATGCATATATTGCTAACTTCTTGGCTGCAGGTAAGCTACCAGCACATCTGTCGAAGAGAGAAAGAAGAAATATCATACAACAGAGTGCTAGGTACTGCTCGTAGATTGATGGACATCTTTTCTACACAGGGCTTGATTTAGAAATCAAAAGATGTGTTAGAGAAGATGAAATTTTTAGTATCCTTAAAGCTTTCCATGATGAGCCCCGTGGGGGACACTTTGCTGATAAAAGGACAGGTCATAAGGTTTTGAGGATGGGTTATTTCTGGCCCACATTGTTCAGATATGCAAAGAAGTATGTTTAGGCATGTGATAGCTGCCACAGAATGGGGCAACTCAACAGATTTGATGAAATGCCTTTGCAGCCACAACTCATGGTTGAACCATTTGATAGATGGGCTCTAGATTTTGTAGGGCCTATCAATCCTCCCTGAAAATAGAAAGTTCACATCTTGGTTTGCATAGATTACATGACCAAATGAGTGGAGTTGTAGCCTTGGTTAAGGCTAATGATCAAGCTGTGATTGATTTTTTGTATGAAGAAATTTTTACTCGGTTTGGAGTACCCAAGGAAATCATCACAGATGGTGGACCACAGTTTGTGTCTCATAGACTAGAAGCACTGTTACAAAAATTTCATATTCAGCACAGAATAACCTCGCCATATCATCCATAAGCCAATGGCCAAGTGGAGAGATCAGACAAGGTCATTGAGGCTATTTTGACAAAGACAGTGAAAAGCCATCGTAAAGATTGGGCTGAGAGACTTCCAGAAGCACTATGGGCATATCACACTACATGGCATAAAATCACTGGTTCCCCCCCCTATGAATTGGTATATGGTAAGAATGTTGTTTTCCCAATTGAATTTGAAATCAGAACCTTGAAAACAGCTGTAGAATCAAACCTCGATCTATCAGAGGCACAGAGGAACCGACTGAACCAGCTTAACGAATTGGATGAAAAGTGCACAGCAACAATAAATCATACAACTTTAATCCAACAACAGTGCTCTAAATGGCATGATAGATTCATAAGGAACAAATTCTTCCAGGAAGGAGACTGGGCTCTGTTATATGATTCGCGGTTCAAGAGGGATTTCAAAGGCAAACTATGCACTCGTTGGTTGGGACCTTATCAAATAGATCGTGTATTTGACAATGGAACAATATGATTGATCACTATTGATGAAAACAAGACACCATTATTCGCAAATGGTCATCGGCTGCGACTGTATCACAAACCGATCTCAAGGGATGCTTTTGTTTCGCAAGTTGCAGCAAATCCAGATTATCAGTTAATGCCAGGGCAGGTATTTTTCTCAACCCCTCTGAATTTTTAAGAACTGCAATATCCACACATAATTTGTATATAAATAATTTTTTTTTTTCATTCTATATTTTATCTATTTTCATTTTGCACTTGATCGGGTTTCGTTTTGAAGAATTGTGTGCAGGAATTAATTGGAGGAACAGTAGTCGTGACTGGGCGAGACTATTGCAGGCACCTTGCATTATTCCTGATTTAATAAATCTCTTTGAAGAAGATGGATGATTCGTTAGATTTCAGTAGCGAGCTGAAATTTGCCTATTACTTCATTCCGCACAGCTGCGACTCCTTGCCTTGCTCATTCCTCCTATTTTCGCAGCTGTAACTCCGCCATTTTCCATTCACTTCATTTTACCAGCAGCTGCGACTTCGCTATTCTTTCCTATTCCGCCAAGTTCAGCAGTGTGACTCCGCTATTTCCACTTCTTTTTTTGCCTTTTGCCAACAGCTGTGACTCCACTATTCTTGCTTATTCCGCCATGTCTAGCAGCTGTGACTGTGCCATTCCATTTCATTCCCTCTTTTTGCCAACAGCTACGACTCCGCTATTCCATTTCATTCCCGCTTTTTTCCAGCAGTTGTGACTTCGCTATTTTAGCCTATTCTGCTAAGTCTAGCAGCTGCGACTCCGCTATTTCCATTTCATTTTCTCCTTTTTCCAAGCAACTGCAACTCCGCTACTCTTTCCTATTCCGCCAAGTCTAGCAGCTGCTATTCAACTAGCTTTTCCTTCTCTCAATTTTTTGCAATTAGAACTCTATCACATTTCTCCAAACTCTGCTCAAATCAATATAAGTTTGTAGCTGTGACGCCACTAGAATTTTCCTATGCCCAGCTGTGACTCCACTAAGTTGTCCTTTTTCCAAATTAATGTCGTCGATAATGACTCAATCTGGCATCAATTTGAAATTTTCCTCCATAGATCCAATTGTAGTCCACCAACAAGACAGCTATTAGGTATCTTGGGCATCTTTCAGCCGAGTGGCAGTGGCCAAATCACTTCAGCACATGTGCATTTATGCTCGTTTCATTTGGAGGTGGGCTATAATGGTAACTCACGGCTGAATGCATAACGTAAAGGTACAGATTCAGACTTTTTACATGATTAAGCGTGAAATTGAATATGGTAATAATGATTATGCATTGTCTTTTAGTCTCCGTCAGCAAATACGTACCATTTAAACACCAAGGAAGATGTCAGAGTCATGCTTGTATCTATTGCATTCCCAGCACCGTACCCGATTCATATCAAAATACCCTAATTATTTCAACTTTCCATAACTGTCTCATTCCACCGAGATTTCATACCTGTGTCAACTTTCCTAAAATACCTGATTCTAAAAAATCCCAACGATTCCTTGCATGTTCGTAAGCTGCAACTCCCACGTCTGGACTGTTAATTGTTGTATTCTTCACTTGAGGTTTGAGGAGAGGTTGCTATGGGGAACCCAGTTCGGCATGAACCTGTGAATACAGAACCCTTGTGCGCTAATGTAGAAGTTGTTAACATCTTCATAGCAGTAGGTTGGATGGAATATTTTGAATGGTTGAATGGTTACCACACAGAAACCGCATTGCAATTCGCCCTTAACCTGACTGATACTCACTCTGAGGTAAGGGGACTGCGTGTGGATGTTACAGAAGAAATTATAAAAGAAGTTACTTGCTTACCCCGGGTTGGAAAGAAGTCATTTGGATGGAAAGCAGATAATGCGATGGCTGTAAGAGAATTTCTCACAGTTAGGGAGAATGTTTGTCCAAAACATCGTGGGTTAGAATTGGCATCATTACCATGACCCTGGAATCAAGTGGCAGTCTTCATGAAGAAATATATCTCTTGTAAAGGTAGGTACCAAACTATTTCCTTCTCTGAAATTCCCTTATTATCTCACTTACGCCATGGAATTTTAGTAAATATGTCATTCTACCTTTTTAAAGCCCTGCAAACTATGGTTGGATATGTAAAAACAACCCAACACCCAGTTTCCTCCCTTACCAATCATGGCCTAATTAAATTGTTAGTCTTAAGTGCCCTTGAAAATCACAATTTAACTTGGGAGCAATTTCTTGCTGGGGTCTGGCCATTTAGAGAACCTGTGTTAGAAGTGGGGGGTATTGGAGAAGGTGAAGCGGACCGGTGTTCCTCAAATCCAGTTGGGGGGAGGTTAGAGCATCGGGAAACTAGAATGAGGACAAAGATGAGGTAAATATGGGGGAAGCTGGAACAACAGTAGAACCTGTTATTGAAGAAATGGTGATGGAAGCCATGGCACAGGAGGCAGTGACATTAGAAAACTGTTGTTGCCTTGGAAATTGTGGCATCAATCAGAAAGGGATCCTCCCCGGTAAGCAAGCCCAATTAGAATATTTCGGATACTGTAAGATTTAAAGATTCTTATTTTTTACATCAGTTGCGGCCCGATCCACCGTTTATGTATTTTATTTAAAGATAACATGCAAGTTCCCTAAGCTAAATGTAGGTAACTAATCTAAATTAACCTAAAATAGTATAAGCAAATCTAATCTATCCTTGCAAGGAGCAAACTGTAAATATGAGCAATACGTTGAAAGAAACATCTAAAGATCATACAGATAGCCGTTAAATCATAAAGATACAATCTCAGCAGAAGATAAAAGATATTAAAGATAGCTTTAATTCACTAAATGCATTCCATTACTCATTTAAGAGAGACAGCATTGTACAGAAAGAAGCAAAATCATCCATTACACAGAAATAATTCATATAGCAAAGAAAGATCTCACAGTTGTATATGAATGACACAAGAGTAGTCTAGCAAGCATTCAATACATATTTCCAGACAAAACGTCCTCTCCAAGCTTTCATTAGGAAAAATTCCAGTTCTTAGAGCAAGTAGCAAAATAATTCGTACCAGCTAGAAAATTTCTTTCACCTACAAAAAGTCCTTTATTCCTCTTCTATTCTTCTGTTTATAAATTTACAAATTGCTCTTTGAGCTGACAAGTGTACCCTAAACTCTAGCACCTTCTAATTTTCTCTTTAGTGCACAATTACAAAACCCACAGATTCGTGGAGAGCCTTCCATATAAGACAAAATCAGAGCCAGTTGTCTTTTAAAGCATTTATACAATAAAGGAATTTCAGCCTTTTCTCACATTAAGACAAATAAGAATTCTGATGGTTTATCTATTTTATTTGGCTTCCTTTTGCTGACTCGCTGACTCATCCCCACCATCTGGCTCGCTTGTGGATGCTTGTCCATCTACACTTTGGATATGGGTGGCCCATTGACTGAGCTCTTTCAAGATAATTTTTCTCTGAACACATATTGTTGCCTTTGCTGCAATCTCATGCTTACGCATATATGATTTGACTTGTGCTTCTCCTGCTGCTGCTTCTTGGGCAATTGCTTCCAGAAAGTAGATATGCACAGCGGGCTAGCCAATGAACTATTGGAGTTCATCTTGGGTTATCACCTCTACCTTTTTAACATAGTCCAAGACTTGTTCCAACTCGCCTTGCAACTCAGCCAACCGATGTTCTCGTCCCGGGAATTCATAGATAGTTTCAGGCAGAACCAAGCAACACATTGCTGTGAATATTTATTTAATATTATTATTTATAAATTAATAGATTATTAAGTTACTAGTGAAAGGGTGTAACCCTTCGCTATTCTTGCTCAATCCCTATAAAGGTGAGCTTATTGTATCTTTTATCTTATCATCAAATATATTATTCTTATTTATATCAAATATGGAAGACGGTCTCACTTCTTAACCCTTAACCGGACATGGTTAACTTAGTGAACGGATACGTTCACTGCATTTGGTATCAGAGCATGGTTTCGGCTCCTTCAACCTAAGCTTGGATTCGGCTCCTCCTACTATCGAGCTTGGATTCAGCTCTTCATTCTCATCACTTTCCATACCCATCGCTGCTACACTCCTGTCGTTCCATAAACCCCACTCCCTTCTGCTCGTTCGACCCCTCCTCACCATGCTGCTTTCCCATTGTTTTCCCCATCTACCACATCATTCCCCATCTCCCTATCGGCTGCTCCATGCACTTCTCCACTGGCTCCCTGACGCCCCCTCTCTCCAATCATCCCTCCCATCCTCGGCCTACTCCCTTCCCATCTCGCCAGCACACTTCATCCATCCCAAACCCCTTCGCTCCACTCTCCACGCAACGCCTCTCCTCTGGCTACGCCCCCCTCTAATCCTCCCTACCATTGCGCTTTCCCTAATCTCTTCGCCTCCACCCACGCCGTCCTCCCACACTCTACAACCCTGCATCCTACATCCCACCCCCGCCGCCGTCTATCTCCCTGCCACCTCTGCCACCATAGCTTCTCCCCCACTGTTCACCTCCCCATTTCTCATCCTCCTACTACACCACCTTCTTCTCGTCTCCCTCGTCCCCCGCTACTCCTCACTCCCTGCTGCACTGCCTCTGCTCCACGTGACCCCTCCAGCGCCACCATCTCCTGCACGCTCCTCTAGTGCCACCCTCTCCACCTCACACGCTGCCTCCTCCTCCCATCTCAGCTACCATCTCCCTTGCTCTCCACCTCTTCCCCACGCTGCTCCCTGCTGCTCTCGCCAGACTCCCACTAGACTTCCTCTCCTGCCTCCCTGCTACACCGCCCTCTACTCCACCATCTCCCGCCTCCTTGCTACTACGCTTTCCTTCTCACATGGCTCCACCATTTTTTGTGGCATTTTCACTCCACCAAAACCCTAAATTTTAATAAAGTAAAATATTATATAATAATATTTATATTATTATATTAATCTTTGTTTTATTAAAATCTATTATTCCAGCTTATAATAAAAAATATTTAAATATAATATTTATTATTATTTTTTTTTAACTACACAAAAAAAATTATAGTAAATCTTATTACTATAGTTATTATTGATTCATCACTTTTCTCAACATCAAAATCTATTCCAAATATTCACCTCCCCACACCAGGTCAAAAACCATGGCTGAGTTATGAGATCGACTAGAAAAATTAGAAAAATACCAAATTAGAGATTTAAAAATCGTCAAAGGTCTAAACTCCCGAATGGACGAACTTGAGAAAGTGTTTCAAGAAGATTTAAAGGAAGAGATGAAAAATAACAATGCCGTGCTTAAAAAATAAATCAAAGATGAAGTTGTTCTGGTACTAGAAAGAAGGTTGAGTGAAAAATTTGACACTCTGAATGAAAAACAAAAAGACTTGGATGACAAAATGAGTGCTATGACTCAAAACATAAACACCATAACACAAAACTTGAGCACCATGACGCAGAACCATAAGACATTAATGGAGGCAGGAGGCGGAGAGAGTGGCTAATGGGGAGAGCACAGGTGGGTTGAACAGAATGGGGAGAGATGGAAGTATTGCAGAGTGTGGGATGTGCGCAGGGGTGTAAATATGTGTAAGGTGGCAGCGTAGAGGACAGATTGTGGTCAGAGATGAGAGCTGAGTGATGAAGTGGGGGTGTGTGGTGATGGGAACACGTGGAGAATGGAGGAAAGGAGTATGAGCGATGGTGAGGGAGCGTAGGGACGGCATGGGGAGACTGGGAGGCGAGTTGAGCGAGGCTCGTGGTTGTGCAGGAAGATGGAGGCAGAACGTAGGGGATGGAGGAGATGAACGTATCCGTTCACTAAGTTATTAGTCGAATCCGACTCTCATATTTGATAATAAGTAAGAATAATATATTTGATGATAGGATAAAAGATACAATAAGCTTGCCTTTATAAGGATTGAGCAAGAATAGCGAAGGGTTACACCCTTTCACTAGTAACTTAATAATCTATTAATTTATAAATAATAATATTAAATAAGTATTCACAGCATTTCCACTCCCTTTTAAGGAGCTTTGTCCTCAAAGCTAATTTTTCTAGTATCAACTTTATCCTGGATTTTTGTTGTAATCCTTTCTGCTTGAGTGGTGAATTTTTGAAACAATACAATTTGTAATTATTTGTCTTGCATATCGCCTTTTGGATTTCATGTATGAACACTTGTGGACCTTCATTACTTCCACTTTTTGCATTGGTTGTGGTTCCAACATTGAATGTCATAATGATGGAGGTATTTTTAAAAGATGTTCTTCGATCTTGGAAATTAGGACAATGGTCATCTTTAAGACTTTGAAGTTTGAAATTCTCCATATGAGTCTTCTTAATTTCCTGGAGCCATATTATTGTAGATGGATTCCATCTTCCAATCTTAGTATCTATGCACTTAAATTCCAACAATTTCAAAGATATGTGGTGGTTGTCACAAGAAATATGCACATCTAAACTGACATCAATTTGATTAGAAATCTTTAGGTCTTGTACTAGTTTCCTCTGAATCGTAGCCTTCATGGCTTCTTTCTTGGAAGGAACTTTAAGGACCTTCATTCTCGATTTCCATATGATTGTGTCCAAGGATCTAATTCTGGAACAATATAAATGTTGTTCATCTGTAGTAACCTGCTCCACAAGGATTCCTAACGACGTGGATGAAATACCTTTTATGTCCCCTAGCTTATGGACATTAGGCCCATTATCATATTCACCATCATTTGGAACGTAAGTGACAGTGGGCAAAGAAACAATTTCTACATAACTATCTACACTTGTGTTTGTAGAACCATCGTTAGTTCTTCCAACATGTTTAAGTAGACATTTACTACTTCCGTGGCTTCCAACTTCATCAATCATATCAATAGATTTATCTAATAAAACAAATTGGGAACAATGTTCAAGTGTCTTCTCCTGCTCAACGAGAACAATTACATTTGAAATGTCACTTGGTATTGTAGACCTATAATCTACAACTTCATGATCCACAACTGGTGGATGTTGATCTAATGCACATACATGCTCTGTCGCTTTGATGTCATCTTTTTCTTCAATTTCTACAATAGGTTTCCTTATTTTTTCTTCCTTAGCTTCTATGTATATGTATTCTTTTGGATATTTATCAACAATGGCTTGACTCTTATCAATGTCATCTCTATACGTGCCAATTCCACGGGAGACATAGGTTTTAAATATTTTTTCCTCAAAACTATCATCGTCGTCACCGAGAACGGACCAATCTTTTCGATACTTATCAGCAACACCTGTTTGACTCTCCTTGGTATTGTGAACAATGTCATTTTTACTTCCATGAGAGATGATGGCTTTAAGTCTCTTCTCTTCATAGCTTTCATCTTCATTATTGAACCACTTCATGGTTAAAAGTTTGAGACTTAATTAATAATAGGAATTAATAGTTTCCATTGAAATTTAAATTTTATAATAATAATTATAAAATTATTATTATGGAGCAATAAAGTTTTAATAAAAATAAAATGTTATATAATAATATTTAATATTATTATAATAATATTTGATTAATATTTTTTTTTTTTGGTTTTGTTTTGTGTAGGGCTACGTGGATAAGAGATGGGAGGTAGCGGCTGGAAGACGAGGAGCAATGGCGGAAGGGGTGCGTAAGGGTGTGAGGAGGAGGGTGCGCAGGGCGTGAAGGAGAGGAACAATGAGCAATGGAGGATGTGGTGGGAGAGTTGGAAGGGAGCTACGGGAGGAGTGAGGTTCAACAGACGTGGGCGATGGAGTGCTCAGTGGAGGGGCGTTGGCATGGAGGTGGAGGCAAGTGCAGGAGGAGTAGCAAGGGACAGGTACGGGAGTGGGGGCGATTGTGCTTGCGGCTGGGGGGAGGTAGGGTGGATGGAAGGGGAGTAGGAGGGGGCCGCATAGGTAGTAGCGCGTGGAGGGAGAGGAGGTGAAGGCAAGGTGGAGGAGAAACGCACAGGGAGGAGCGTGGGGATGGAAGAGGGCGTGGAAGGGGGAGGTTGCAGGTGGGGTGAAGGGAATTCTAATGGAGGCAGGCGGCAGAGAGAGTGGCTAATGGGGAGAGAACAGGTGGGTTGAAAAAAATGGGGAGAGATGGAAGTGTTGCAGAGTGTGGGATGTGAGCAGGGGTGTAAATATGTGTAAGGTGGCGGCGTAGAGGATGGATTGTGGTCAGAGATGAGAGCTGAGTGATGAAGTGGGGGCGTGTGGTGATGGGAACATGTGGAGAATGGAGGAAAGGAGTATGAGCGATGGTGAGGGAGCGCAGGGATGGCGTGGGGAGACTGGGAGGCAAGTTGAGCGAGGCTCGTGGTTGTGCAGGAAGATGGAGGCAGAACGTAGGGGATGGAGGAGATGGGTCGTGTGGTTGGAGATGGGGAGATGGAGCAGCGGAAGAAGGGGAAGGATGGCTGAACAGTAGCTTGGAGAGTAGGATGCAGCTGAAACCATGCGTGTAGAGTAGAGTTGAACTAATGTGAGCTGAAACCGTGCTCAGCAACCATATCCGGTTGGATTTGAAGGGAGAGCTGAAACCGAGCTCAGGTCGAAGGAGCCGAATCCGAGCTCCGATACCAAATGCAGTGAACGTATCCGTTCACTAAGTTATTAGTCGAATCCAACTCTCATATTTGATAATCAGTAAGAATAATATATTTGATGATAGGATAAAAGATACAATAAGCTCGCCTTTATAGGGCTTGAGCGAGAATAGCGAAGGGTTACACCCTTTCACTAGTAACTTAATAATCTATTAATTTATAAATAATAATATTAAATAAATATTCACAGCACACTTACCATGGGATTCTCTAATTTTGAAGTAGAAAGAGTGACATTTGCAGACAGTCTTTATGATCTCCAAGCTTATCTTGGTTCCACAATCTTTACTGAATTCAAGGACTCCTGCATGTAAGTCAAATTCTTCTTCAATGGTGGCGCGCAAGTTTGAGGGGAATCCAGATTTTCCTCTTCTCCACTCAAATTGTTGTTTTAACTCTTCCACATGCTCTGTAAATTTGTCTTTGTTCTTTAAGGCTCCGACTTCGATGGTTGTCATCTTCATGATCATTTCTTTCACGTTGCAAATTTCTCCTGAGATCAGCACTAGCAGTTGATGGCCTTTTATTTGCATGTCACATGCTTGCTTATGAAACATGAATAGGTCTTGCTTGTTTTCTGTTGCTTCTTTGAGTTGTTTCAACAATTGCTCCTTTTCTTGAATCAACCCCTCATATTGATCCCTGTGGAGATGAATTTGTTGGGCCCTGCTGGCTTTGAGCTCCTCCAATTCTGATATCCGAGTCTTTAAGTTCTTTTGCTCATCTTCGGAGACAACCGGCTACATCTCTAGTGAATTCTTCTCATTTTCAAGTTGTAGAGCTCCCGAAGTTATCCTTAACTTCTCTTATGTCATTTCCCTGTATTTCTTCTTCAATTCATTTGCTTCTAGAACCTCCCTCTTCCTATCATCTCTTATTTTGAAGAATTGATCTCTGTAATGCTTTACCTCATTTATTAACCGATCAGTATTGGCTTTACTCACCTCAGCTGATGCCACTGTGCATTGGGCTTGGAATGAATGGTCAATATCAGTTCCTTGGACCAATGTGGTTTTCGATACCCTAAATTCATATAAGTCCTCCCCAATTTCCATTTTCCTTACTCTTCAGTCAATGATATCCCTTTTCCACTCGTGAAAATATACGGAATCCAGGTTGGCCACCTGGCGCTTCTTTCTGCGGTTGTATGGGGTCAACGCTAATCCTTCAGTAGAAGCAACCCCTTCTCAAGCTATCCCTGGTTGGTCTATCAGTGGCGGATCCAATTACATGTCTTGTGGAGTAGACATATCTGGTTCGGGAGTTTTCTCAGTTTTCTCCCTTTCTTGCCTTTCAGATAGCTCTACTAACACCTTTTGTAATATGTCTACCTCTTCTAACAAAATCCTCTCTTCTTCTTTCTCCTCTTGCAGTTTAGCAGCTTGCTCCTGGATGATTCTGTCGTGTTCTTCTCTTTGGGCCCTTACTTCCTCCTCCTTCTGGCTTCTAGCAGCCTCATCTTCCAAAGCTTTTTTCTCTTGCTCCCTTTGGACTTTAGCAACTTCTTCTTGCTACTGCAATTGAACAACCTACTCTCTCTGGATTCTTGCTGCCTCTTCTTGTTGAAACTTGGCAGCTTGTTCATTTTGAATCCTAGCTGCTTCTTGATCTTGATGATGTTTGATAGTTTGTTCCCGTAATATCCTGTCATCCTCCTCTTGTTCTATTCCTGTCAGATCTCCTGATTGAGATAGGCCTGGGGTTAGACCTCTTTCCACCTTTCTTCTTGTAGTGCTTGCCTAATTCCATTAATTTCTGAGCACTACGGAAAAACTATTCTTCCTTGTCCATAAGATGGGTGTACTCAAAGTTGACTTTGACATCAATAACATGTTCAACAACGGTACCACAAGGGTCATGCCTTCTGAAAAAATTTGTACCAAAATGGAAGATATCTAGATCTTGAACATAGTTTTCTCCTTCCCTGCCCTTTGGGAGGCTATATGCACCAATAGTGAAAGGCATTGGCAGATACATCCCTTTCTTCCTTTCAGTGAGAACTCTATTGATCCTGCCAACACTGAAGAGTTGCCTTATGGCTTCCCGGTGTATCACAAAATCTATAGCATATCTGGGAAGCAAAAAGGGAGCTACGGATCCTCCACTCATTCGGATATAGGTACCTTCCATACCATGGCAATAATCTCCAAGCACTTCGATAATGGGCATGGAATTCTCTAAAATGCAATATGGTTCCTTTACAAAAATAAGCTGGTGTAGAGGCATGATGAATTTCTCGCAAACCTGCTTGTAATAGCTCACGTACTTGCTTGCCCATGTGAGTTGATAGGCCATGAAGAGAGGTGTCTCTTTTCTAATCCATGAGCAACCCAATTCAGGGAAGGTATGTTTTCTCAATAGGCAGTCTATCAAGTATGAGGACATTAAGATTTTCGCCTTCTTCTAAGTCATTCCTCCTTGGGCAGCAGTTAGCTGTGAGACCAAGCTTTCTGAAATTATATCATCCCAATTAAAGATGGTACCATGCATAGCTATATGGAATATTACTGGTACCCATCCGAGCTTAAAGATATTTCCATTTGGCATACCAAAGATCCAGCTCAACATCAAAACAATGAGTCTATAAGGATTCTTTAGGAGGTTTCTCTCATACTCATTATTATTCCTCCTTCTTATCTGTTTGTCAGTTATCATCATTTTCCTAGTGGCGTCCAGCGGGTCCATAAGATGTTCTGCTATCCATTTATTATCTAACCACACTTTGGGTTGAGGTAATGTGTAGGTGGCTATGATATGCTCAGGAGAAAAATATGCTAGGTTCATCCCATTTTTATCATTTATGAACCTAGTCTCAGTCCTGACGTGAGGGATCAACCAACCAATGACTTCAGAACATAGGAACAATTCAGGACGAGTTGTTGCCTTATGGAGGTAAGACCTTCGGATGTTTGCATACACTAGAGCATCTTCTATGGAGGCTTGAGAATTGTCTTGGTCCATGATAAATGTATATAGATCACCCCACTGAAATTCTGGGGCAGAACTCCTAGGGGGCACATTGGTGGTAGCTTGTGTGTCAACAAACATTGTCTCGAGTGAATTTTCCAACAGGATTTCTATGTCTGAATATGAATCGATCGTTTGTGCAGCCTTCTTCCTTGAAGACCTCCTATGCATGACAATCCTGTGGTAAGCAGGGTAGTACAAATAAGGCGTATGTGGACATTCAACCATTATTAAAATGCAAAACCTCCTATAGATCTGTGAAAGAAAATATGACAGAGTTGGCTTTACTAGATAACCTTCAAGCATTAGCAAAACAATTTGAAGAATTCAGAATATGCCACTTTCATAATATGGAAGTTGCTTTAACAAAATGATCAACTAACTCACAATTGTAGCTGCCATTTCATAGTTGAAAATCATGAGAAATACTAGACGCAAATGCCAACAAGCTATACAAGCCACCGTGGTTTCATATATAACATAAATGGCACTATGGTTTCATTATTCTTGGAATGATGGTTAGGATCAGGGTTGTCTTGATTTCATGTTCAATTAGCTTATCACGACAAAACTAGTTCGTCGTCAATGTAATACCAAGAGGAAAGACAAGATTTGGGAAATTTAACAACAAGGAAATCGACATGGTGGAAAGGTAGCAATAAAGCTTCTCATTTGCGCTATTACTTTGTTCAAAATGTAGGTGTCTTCCAAATCAAAATACCTAGCCAAGACAGACTGATGGAGGAATAAGGAACTGGAGCATTTAATGGTGTCATGTCATTCACAGAAATGCGCAAGTACCTAAAATGTTTTGTGCACCTAGAGAGACCATTGAGTTCACGCAACTAATGCAAGTAAATAACACATGGGTGGTTTTATTGGGTTATTCTTTCACGGTTGCTGGTCTTTATAAGTAAAAACTAAACGGAGCTATTCATAATGTTCCTACCGCTAGCCCATCAGGTCTTTCTCACATGCTCTAAGGTGGTTTTGGCCGAGCACTGTGGGTTTTAGGTGGCCTCGGCACGAAAGGTATCGTCGCTTGGTAGCAATTTTCCATGGGGTGTGCGTGAATGCAGCGTTTTAACCGAAAACGAGCACTTAGATACGGATTTAAGCGTGGAACGCAAGATATGTGGCCATTAAGATATAACCGGGAAAACCCAAAGACGGCAAGATACATGAAAAACTTACTTAGGATGCCGAGCACGCGACAGTGGGAAAAATTTCATGCGCACATGGAAGGATAGGGCCATCCAGGCTCTGGTTCGCATATGGTGGTTTTGTGTCTTCATGGTTTCGAATGAAGAGGAATGCGTGTTCTAAGCATTTCAAGGTTCCTTACAGTGAAAATATATAGTGATAACGAGCTATCAATGGCATAAAAATTAATTTAGAACCTCGGATGATACGAATGGGGAAGGGTAGAGCACCTACCTGTCAACCATGCAGTGTTCCTCGATGGCTATTGGTCATTCCGAGACAGGAAATAGTTCCCACATAAGTAAGATTGCGAATGGCGAGCTTTGTTATCCTTGGCAGATGGCAGAATGACTTTAAAAACCTCGTTCTATGCATTTGATAAGGCGAGGCATTGAATTCACATAAGGTGGTGGGTTGGTGGATTTAATGAGCACGGGGCTCGAGGCCTTGTGCATTTAAAATGGCACATGGCCACATTCATGACCCTACTGACTCCATGGTTTAACATTAACCAAAATAAAACTTCGTGCCAAAGTGGCGATCGCAACATTAAATCCTTCCCTTAAGCGACGGTCATAACGTTAGGTCCTGCCCTAAAGTGGCGATTGCAAGATTAAGCTCTGCGATGATAGTGCTGTGCCAAAATTAGAATTCGAGTAAAGATGAGGCGTGGATATGGAAGCGGGAGCTATATGGATAAGCCTTGCGCCTTTGGCGCAAGTTTTAGTCACAAAATGTGCGCTAACGGGAACTGTGCCAACGGGCCATAAAGAAAAGAATTAAGAGATTTTTTGTGTCGGCATTCTTAAGGACAAATCTTGTGCCAAAGTGCTCATCCTATTATTAGCAATTGCGCCGATGGCGGCCGAGCTAGACTTAGACTCTGCGAAAGAATCATGCATTAATACGGCGTAGATTTTAAAACTTTAATTTGCTCTGGGAAACTTCGCTGAAAAGCCAAGTTTTGGCAACGAGGTGAAAGCATACGCAAGACATAAGCCTAAATTTTGCACTTCCAATCTATGCTTTGAGCGTGCGCACAGTTAACCATTAAAATGGTGCCGACTGATGTGCATAGTTAAGCTTTAAAACAGCGCACTGCTTTTCAATAGAAGGAAAAAAATGCCTTAGTCAAAAACAAAAAGAACTAGAAGGGTCGGCACTTTCAGGAAAAGTTGAAGATTAAGTGAGAAAGATTTGATAAAAAACAAGTGCTTAAACAAAAGAATATGAGGGACCAAATATTTAAAAAAAATTTGGGGGGAAGTTGTAGCAACAACAAAACCGCAATATCATTAAACCCTACAATAGAGGAAACAGACCCAATTGAAATTGCAGTAGAGGTGGTGGCTGAAGTAGCTGAGAAGGCATCAGTTACAGTACTAGCAGAAGAAGCTGAAACTGGAACAGTTGTTAAATCTGTGACAGTAGAAGTTGCAAATACAGGAGCAGAAATTCAGGAGGAAGAGTATCAGGCAGAAGCAGCAGGAGAAGGAAATGTGGAGGTTTTGGATGTTGTGTCCTCTCCTGAGATAAGGGGGACCATTATTGAGGAGGAGAAGATTGAAGAAAAGACCCCTGTTTCAAACAAAAGATGAAAAAGGCCAAGGAACAAGGGTCAGACATCCACTACAGCAAAAAAAAGAAAAACTAGAGCTGTCACAGTATCAGTAGCAGCATGCAGTGGAGACCAGCCACTGGAAATGGTGAAGAAAAGGAGGACTTGATCTATGGTACCAGCAGAGACAGCAAGTGCAATTGGGGTCAATAGTGAAGCACCCTCAGCAGAGACAGTAGATGCAATTGGGGTTAACAGTGAAGTACCCTTAGCAGAGACAGTAGGAGCAATCAGAACAAATATTGAGTCACCTATGGCAGAAATAGCACCTGTAACAAGGGTACATATAGAAATTCCCATTCTGAACCCCAAGTCACCTATTGTTACACAGGAACCTTTCATGGAAGAACCTCAAATTGAAAACCTCCTGTTTGAAAATGAATTAATAAAGGAGGAGGTGCAGACATTGTGAAATGAGTTGGAAATATTGAAGGGAGCAGTTGGGAAACAAGTAGAGAAGAATTTGAACACATTGTTAGATGCTGCAAATTTATTAGAAAATTTATCTCTTGCATTAGAAAATGAGGAGAAAGGAGATATTGTTTTCCCAAAGTGTGGAGACATATTCTTTGTAGCAGGACACAGATTTATGGTGTTGGGATTTGTATCACAAAAGCATGCACAGATAGAGAAGGAGGAATAAAAAGCACCAAAAATAGAATTAATGAGGGGAAATGAGCCAAAAATTGAAGAGATCCCTGATTTGAATATAGGAGATGAAACAGTACAGTCCCAGCCATCAGGGGATACCGAACTTCTTCAGGACCAATCTCATCAGTCAAAGGGATTTGAGATAACCCAGGAACAATCTCAGCAGTTCGAAGAAATTGAAAGGAAGGGGGATGTTACACAAGAACCAGCACCCTTGGAAATATATAGTGAGGCTGCAACCCAGACAACAAAATCTAACATCAAGGATCAAGAAGAAAACATTGTTACACAAGAACCAGTGTTTTCAAAAACATTTGCTGAAGTTGCAACTCAAACAGATGTGGATGAGGTTGGTACTCAGGTAGAGGGTACTGTTACACAAGAACCAGTACTCTTGAATTTGTACTTTGATCTAGCAAGACAGACTGAAGCTGAGGAGGTTGAGGTACAAAAAGAATATGCTGATACACAAGAACCAACATCCTCAAAATCAATTGCTGAGACTGCATTACAGGAACAGGCCACTGCAACACCAATGGAGGATGAAACTGTTACACTGCCAGAGCAAAATAATGGGGCTAGTATAGCAAGGGACAAGGTAGAAATACAGCCCCCCCAGGAGGTCATTTATCTAGCTAGGAGAATTCAACGGTTAGAGAAAAATATTCTCTGGATAAATCTTGATTTGGATAAATGGCATAAATATATTACTCAGTGCAGAATAGGGATGATCTTTCTCCATGAACATAGAAATACTATCATAGAGTTGAGAGAAAAATGGGTTGAGGAGCTATTCTTCCAGAAAATCTAGGAAAAACTTCAAGAAAGGATGGAAGAATTGAAGAAACTTAAAACCCTACAAAAAGAAAAAGACCAAATGTATACTCTTTCCCTAGAATTACTAAGTTGCAGGGTTCCATCCTCCTCTTACCCTGTCTTTCTTCATGAGCATACCACTTTATTTAAATTGAGGGCTCTAAAGGAAGGAAGAGCATTTGATCTAGCAACAACTAGCCAGTTTCTAGAAACTTTTATGGGGAGTGATTTTGAGGATCAGCATTTGTTATGTGAATTATATTTACATGATAGGGCATGTTACATTGACTCTCCCTCCAATCCTTTGCCTTGTTTGGGGGATGTTCAGCTGAGGGAGTTTGCCTCTTTTGTCATCAACCATGTCAAATGGAGGAATGATTTCCAAACCATCACAAAGAATGAAGAGAATTCTACTCTCTGGATTAGGGATGAACCTCGGGATCCAAAAGGACTCATAGAAAATCATGATGAAGCTCTTAGGGTTCCTGCAATTGCCCAATATTTTGAAATTTTGCGAGATAAAATCCTCACTACCTATGTCCCAATGATTGTTAATATGCAGCAGAAGGCTCTGGAAGGTAGTGAATATATATGGCTATATTCTTCTTCATCTCTGAGGGAAGGGGATCCATACTGCTTTGAGAATTTCAAGCAAGCCTTGACAAGGGTTCCTAGGTATGTGCAGTGCATCAAAACATGTGGACCTTGGTGGATTGGATTGAGATTCGGATTTCCCCTCATATGGATTCCTGTGAGTCCTTAAAGCAACAACTATGTTTTGACTGAGGAAGAAGAGAAGCTGTGTTGGGAGAAATGGATAGCCTGCTATGGATTTGTGCCTTATGGGAAACCACCTGAACTTGCCTACAATCTCACCAATCTTCACAAATACAGCTTGGACTGAGATTCGGACTAGTGGAGGTTGTTGCATAAGGACATGCAATCGGATACTTGGGGGGAGATGCTGTGTCTAGGAATTATCCCTTTTTGGCCATACTTATTACATCATTTTGCCCTAATTACATCTTATTTTCACAAGCCATATAACTCATTATTTCTTTATTCATTTTATGCCTAAGATTGTTAAAGTTATGAATTCTACCCTTCTAATTATGCTGACTTGTGTGATTTCATTTAGTCAAAGTTCAAAGCAGAGGTGTATCAACTGCAACGTCTTGGGAAAGAATCATACGTGGGGCCAGCTGTTACTCTCATAACTCAATCCCTCATACTTTCAAGGGACAGTGCATCTCTCCACGTGAAGATGTAACAGGTCGCTGAAACAGAGCATAGCTGCAATAGA
This sequence comes from Larix kaempferi, assembly GCA_027924585.1. Lineage (NCBI taxonomy): Eukaryota > Viridiplantae > Streptophyta > Pinopsida > Pinales > Pinaceae > Larix > Larix kaempferi. The sequence goes on from BSBM01000600.1 coordinate 873,185, forward strand.
CAGGATGCCTCCCGATTGGTTGAACTGTTGATCCATTGACTACCAGTGTAACATCATCCTTCATGACTAATGGCCTCATTCATTATGGCTGGAACAGTTTAGCTGTAACTCTGCAGCATGAAGATCGTATATCTTCATTGTTGCACAAAATTAGTGGATCACGAACTGTATTCCTCAAGTATAAATTCGGTAAGGATTTCCAAGTTTGGGGTTGGATAATTATCATTCTGTATGGGTTGTAACCGAGGTTGATACTGTGGATTACCATCTTTTAATGAAGAGCAAAGTTATTTCCATTTCTTTGTCTTAATTTTTGGTAGTTCATGGCGTCTCTATTAGAAGGCTAGGGTCCTCCTTCTCACAGATATTGCCGAGTTAAGTAGGTAGTTAGATTTATTCATTTCCTATCGTGTGTTGTGGAATTGCATTAGGTGTATTTTTGATAGCTGCAACAGAGAGTTTATGATTGAATTCTTTATTGGTAGTTTATTCTTTGCATTACAATTAGCTGCAACTACATGTTGTGACAGTCGACTGTGTAGGTTAGTTTGATTAATGCATGTGTGTTCAATAGTTGTTACAGCCAAGCTCATCTCCCATTCCTTTCAGTCATTTATGCTTTCTAGGATTTCCAATAATTGTCAATTTGAGAGTTCAAGATCATGTTTAATTTCTGGTTGCTGTTGTATCTTCAATTGATTCATTAGAATAGGTAGATTGTGATTGAGTAATAGTAGCTACTAGATGGATCATTTTGGTAAAGATTGAATACCGTAGTTTGATCATTATAGGATTTAACTTCTTGAAAAAGTAATCTAGTTCATTTATATTCTTAGATCAATAATTGCTAGGTCGATTTTTGTAGGAAGGTAGCTGCACTTTGAATTCCTAGATGTATGAGTTAGATTAGTTTTCTTTATGGAATGAGTTTGGCTAAGCAGATAGGTAGGATTATTATCTCCATTTACTTGATCAACTAATGAAGGTGTTTATGCATAGATTGTGCGTATTTCCATTGAAATAAAATACCTCCCTGGGTTTGACAATTTATATTGAGCATTCTGTATGTTGGTTGTAATTAATTGGCATATAGAGTGACCAACAATACTCGTGATAATATTGATCATCATCATATAGTACATCATCCCAATGCACATCATCATCACATGATTACCCTGATCATGTACACAACATCATCTTGATGCTCATCACACATGATCATCCTGATCATCGTCGTAGAGTCGTCCTAATGCCTATCATCTAGAGCATCATCCTGATGCTCATCACACAGCACTTACATCCACAACTATGGGAAGGATCCTCCTACCACCATGCTTGGAATGGCTCCTGCAAATGTGTCCCATCACTTCTTCCTTGAAGTATCTTCTATCTAAAGAACACCAAGCCTCTCTCTAAAGTACTCGAAATTCACTTTGGCTAGTGATTTGGTCAACACATCTGCAATCTACTCATCTGTCGCAACATACTGGAGCTTCACTGCTCCTCTCTGCACCATATCCCTGATATAGTGACATTTGATATTGATGTGCTTCGACCTGTCATGGAACACCGAGTTCTCTGACAACTTCACACAACTCTGGTTGTCACAATAGATACAGGTAGCATCCAACTACAGATCAAATAAATCAGACAGTAGCTTCCTTATCCATACTACCTCACAACCAGCCAAACAAGTTGCGACATACTCTGCTTCGGTTGTACTTAGCGCTACGCAGGACTACTTCCTACTAAACCAAGAGATCACACCTGGTCCCATACTGAAGCAGCACCACCTGCCCAATCTGAATCAACATGACCCTCCAGATTAACCTTTTGATTCGCATCATACTTGAGCCCATAGTCAACCATACCCTCCAGGTACCTCGGAATATGCTTTACAACAATCAGGTGAACATGTCTAGGATCTGTCCGGAACTAGCTCAAGGTGTTCACCGCAAAGAAAATATTTGGTCTCGTGTTTGTCAGGTACATCAATGAACCAATCATCTGATGATACATCATGGCATCAACCGACTTTGATGAAGCATCATTCAATAGCTTCAGGTTCGATTCCATAGGTGTGGCCATGGCCTTGCAGTCCATAATCCCGAACCACTTCAGGATCTCTACTGCATACTTCCCTTGTCCAAGGAAGATTCCATCTGCGCTCTGCTACACCTCCATACCTAGAAAGTAATGCATCATACCCAAGTCCTTCATCTCGAACTCAACAGCAAGCATCCTCTTCATGTTGGTAATCAATCAATCCTCACCTGTCACAAACAGGTTATCCACATACAATAGGAGTATCATTGGATTTCCTTTCTCAACCTTGTAGTAAAGGTTGGAATCCGCTTTACTCTAGGTAATTCCCAAACTGGTCAGGAAGTTGGCTATCCTATCGTACCATGTCCTAGGTGCTTGTTTCAAACCATACAAGGCTTTTTTCAATTTGCACACATGTGACTCCCTATCATGTGTCTCAAATATGAGTGGCTTCTCCACATACACTTCCTCTTCGACTACACCATTCAAGAAAGTTTTCTTGACATCCATCTGGTGTATTTTCCACTTCATCATTGCAACCAGAGCAAGTACTGTTCTGATGGAAGTGTATCTGCCTACAAGTGCAAAGGTTTCTTCATAATTTATCCCTTCGTTCTGGGAGAACCCATGAGCAACAAATATTTCCTTGTATTTCTCTATGCTACCATCTGTAGCATGCTTGATCTTGTAGATCCACTTGGAAGTCACAATAGACTTCCCTTCTCGTCTTGGGACCACGTCCCAAACATCATTCTTCATGATCGACTAGTACTCCTCGATCATGGCATCCTTCCATTACTGCATCCCAGATCATGGGAACTTCAGATTCTTCAATAGATAGTTTTCTTTGAACTTCGTTGCTAGAACAAATGTTGTAGTCCTTCTTTTGTAGGTGATTGTACACAATCTTTCCTACAATTCAAATTCAAATGCATGATTAGAAACTTCTCATGGATTACAGAACAAAGTCTTACAGATAAAGGCATATGTCATACAGTCATGCAATTATCTTAGCCAATGCTTCAATACAACATTCATCCATATCCCGTATTCATACGGTAACTTTCTAGATGCCTTCCATCTCTACCAGAACATTGTTAAGAGTTTGCACTACTCCCAGCATGTCAACAAAGAGGTTTCATTCTAGATAAGTAGCAATGGAATGTTGTATAGTTCCATAGGCCACTTACCTATCACATGCATATTAGTAGTATACCATTCATTAAGGCAATTATTCTAATATGCATAATACACAACCTAAGTCTAGGAACATAAGTATATACATCATTGAACAACATCATTTAAGTAATCATATATGCAAGAAATAATAATTCAAATACTTATCTTTGTTTAGTTGTTGGGTGGACTCCCTCTCAATCTTTGCTTCCTTGCAAGAACTACAAGAGTGTGCTCTCTCTTGATCTTTTCTTCCTTGATTATCTGTCCTTGAACCATTCTGGACCACTATGCATGCTTAAGTGTGCACTAGTGTCATCATTGTGTCATCCTCAAGATCTCATACATAATCATACATTCATTAGTATAATATCAATACTATCAAAATATTATGATTCTAAATAATCTTAAACATTTATGGTCATGATCATTTTATACACAAGCGTTAGTATTCAAGGTTTCAAGGAGGACTTATTTTACTCATGCATATTTTATTTGACCATAGGACTCTTCTAGTTTGTCATATCATTAATCAAACTAAGAAGCATAATATGCATAAACCCATGATTACTCAAACTTATAGCTTCATGAATTATCAATCATAACAAGTATACTTATATAATATCCTAACACAAGGTAGGATTCTAACTTGATATACGAAAAACATACCTGGATTACCATGCCTTCTAGTTACGTCTAACATACCCACATAATGTCTTCTTGTTCTCTTCAATAACTTGTGCTAGTAACCTGCATATCTCATAAGTTAAGCATTATAGAAACAAATTATACATACCTCGTAAGTAGAGCTTCTCTGTGATCAATGGTTATGGATGAGTCTTTGTCTTCATGTCACCATGGTCATATGTTCTTGATCTAGAACTTGATTTGTCTTTCTTGATCTACCTTTCATGCTAGCGGACAACATCATCCTTGTACAACACCACAATGCATTAGTACAATCATAAGTGTCATAACCCTAATCAATGAATGTCTTATATTATTGACATGCATTCATAATTTTACTAAGGTGATAAGACAAGTCTAAAATTAATCAATATTGTACTAACCTAAATAATATGAAGACAAGCATATCATAAACTTAATCATGAACAGATTTCAAAACATACTTGTATATCCTTAAGTCATACCTGTCGGGATTGCTTGTAGTCTTATTTTGTAAGGCCTTAGCCTCATCTCCCTCTGGAACTAGAACTTCTTCACTTATGTAGGTGTCAATTCATTCTCTTCTAGGATTAACCCAATCCACTTTGATTTGATGAAGCTGGATCTGGAGCTAGCTAGGGTTTGACATAGAAACCCTAAAAATCAAAACTTTGAATTTCAAACTTCTGATTGGATGAGAATATGCGACTTGCTAAGCTGATCTTGCTGGCATACTTCAATTTTGAAATATCCAAAATTTGACCCCTCAAAATTGACTTTGAAAGTTTCAGATCTGTAGCTTTTGGTTTTCTGGTCAAAATCCCAAATTAGGGTTTGATAGAGCTCGGGGCTCTACCCAACCAAAAATTTTGATCTTGGTCTCTAAATTTCGATTTTTCTAAGGAGCATCCAGCCGTGGTCTCATATTCAAGAAATTCCAACTTTCTCCAAAACCCTAATTTCCCACAGTAGTGACAAACCAAAAATGAAAGTGCTCAGAATCCAATTCTTTTTGGACATAAATATATGCCATATTGTTTCTGATGTATCTCTGAAATTTTGGATCCTCAGGGTTTGAAACTTCGGCCTATGGTAGAATGACCTGTCATATTTCCAACCCCACATATATGAGCTCAAATGGATTCTTTGAGAGAGAGATATTCCAAGTGTCCCAACGTGACCTGTTTATAGGATGAAACAGTATAGCGAACTTGTATGGCATTCCACATGTCACTGTTTCAACTTCGGCCTTTGAAACCCAGATGTGTGAACTAAAGTCTATGCCCCTACTTTCAATTTTTACAAAATTCCATTTGGATCTTCCTAGCCCAAGATATGACCTGTTTTCCTAGGTCACCTATTTAGGACTGCATTATGGAAAAGGCATAAACCCTAACTTGTACGGGTCATATCTCACAAAGTTCAATGAATATGAGGCTATCCTTCGGACACAAGGTACATGGACCTTTCATCTTCAACCTGTAAACGTTTCAGATCCTGAACCTTCTCCAAAATGGATTTATAGCAAAATTTCCACGATGACTATGTTTTACTATACCAAGCCCTAGCTTCTAATTTGTCGCAAGTGCAACAAGTGTCATAAATACCATACCATGCCTTCCTTCAGGCTAGCTCTGATACCATGTTATTTTTTCAGCATTTATTTCAATATGATCTAGGATCTTAACTAAGAGAACAACATGTACAACATATCAAACACAAGAGACAAGAGACACAAAGCATTTCACCGGGGAAAACCATGAAGGTGAAAAACCCCGCAACTTCATCAGAGATAGAATGAGCATCAATACAAAGATCACAAAGATCAAACCCCACAACAAAAGATATTCTCCTAGCAGATTCTCCTCCTCCACTTGTGCGCACTCCTCCTCTCTCTCACTATTTCGAAGTGAGTGAGTGTGTGAATGAATAAATGGGAGAGTCACACTCTTTATTTATACTTTACTTCACTTGACTTTTAACTCTAACTAGGTCGGCCCCAACTTAACCACTTAACATAATGCTGACTGGGATGACCCCACTAGGGTGGTCTAATAACCCTTTGACCCACACAACTCATACAGGTCCGACCCCACCAAGGTGGTCTAATAACCTATCAAATATAAGTTGCGACACTTACAATAATACTTGCGACACTCGCAAATACAAATGACGACACTTCCAATCGGAGGAATAATACATCTCCTTTTGGGATACAATAAAGTACAAATGTAATTCATACAATATACAAGTGAATATCTTCCGAAGTTACAAATACATCAACACTAGAATTGGCAGATTTCTGGCCACTGAGGACATTTCCCAAGGCATGGGGGAGGTCAAAGCTAGTGTTATCCTGGCTGCAAGATCTGACCATTGGTTCATAAGCCTCCAATGGGATTGGTTGAATGCTTTCTTAAATAAGCCATTTATACATGAGAAATTTTTGTTGGATCATAAAAACTTCAAAGATATTGTAGGACAATGGTGGCAGGAGTTCGTTCCCCCTAAGAGAACTGGAATGTACCAATTTTAGCAAAAACTAAAGGCTCTTAAATTTAAGATCCGCTCCAGGAAAAGGGAAGACTTTGGAAATATATTTCAAGACAAGAAAAAAATGGTGGAGGATATTGAGTACATCCATAGAAAAGGTATGGACGAGGGCTGGGATGACAATCTATGAGAGAAGGAGTGAAACCTGCTAGAGTAGCTTGAAGCTAGGGAAAGATAGGAAGAGATTTATTGGAAGCAAAAATATCGGAACCAATGGCTCCAAGAGGGGGAGAAAAATACCAAATTATTCCAGAACACTGTTATTCAAAATCATCATAGGTCGTAGATCTTCAAACTTAGGAGAAGCGACGAGGGCCAGGTGGAGTCTAGAAGAGAAATTGAGGATGAGTTGGTCAACCACTTTGAAACTATCCTGAAGGAGTACCGTGGTGACTGGAGACATGAAATTGCCAGAATCACTAGCCTCATTCCCAGGTTAGTCACTTGGGAGCATAATAAGATGATGGGAAAACCAGTCTCTTTGCAAGAAGTTGAGGAAGCCATGAATCAGATGGCCTTGGGGAAAGCTCCTGGTCCTGATGGGTTTACAACCAATTCCTTCCACTTCTTCTGTTCGGATATCCATCATCTATTTCGGGATACATATCTATTTCAGGATCATCTATTTCAGGATACATATCTACTTCAGGATCTTGCATGATCTATTTCAGGATATGCAGTCCAGTCACCAGTTTGATGCCTCCAGCACCTTATCCACCTTCTTCTAGCACCCGGGAGCCACTTACCACAGAGTTTTAGCCCTCCTAAGCTGAAAGGCGCCCTCTTCTCACCTACTGACAGAGAAGGGCGCACTTGTTCACCTACCACTGCAGATTCACTCCAGTTACATTCAGTTAGCTCCGATTCTGATTGATTTCACTCCGATTTCACTCCTGACTGACTGTTTCACCTCCGATTGACCTCCAGTTCGATTAGGTGACTTGTTATGACTCCAGTTAGCCTCCCATGCGCCCCCACTGAGCCTCCAGATCCTATATCAGTGCTACACACTTCAGTTACATTTACTATGATCAGTTAGACTCAGCTTGACACCTGGATGACTGGTTGGTGTGATTGATGAGCACCACCGATGATTGATGAGGACTCCTAGACAGAGTCAAGCTACTCCATTCAGTGATTCGAATGACCTCCTTAGGCAATTCGAATTGCTCTGTTCATTGTAACAGTTTGTATTGTAATTCATTCACCCTTTCTGGGATAGAGAGCACTGCTGCATGTTTTGCACAGTTTTGCACCATATTTTCTATGTTCATCTGTTGTGATTGATTTACTTGTTCATTAGATCTGCTGTGACTAATTTTACATGGTATTAGAGCCATTGCAGGGACAGATCTCCTTTCTACAGGTGTTTATACAAGAAGATTTGACTGAATTGCTAAAAATTGCAAAAGTTTGGCATGAGATATCTCAAGGGCATTCGCTCCTGTGCATGCAAAGCTTGAAAAATACTCCAATACCACTCCAGAAGCTTGAGTTACCACATAATTCCTGGATCTGATACATTGGACCTATTCAACATTGCTTGAAATCCAATCCCAGGTGTGATGCAACTCTCAAAGGGTGGATTGTTCGACCTTATTGTGATTGTTCTTATGTGATTTGCAGGTTAATTATCTCCTCCAAGTGCATTCGCTACATTCTACATGCAAGCTTCCCTACAGCATTTCCATTCGCTATAGTCTGCATGCAAGCTTCTTCTTCATCATTTGAATCGCTCCTAGCAATGGAATACTCTTCTTCAAAGCCTATCCTCACCCCATTCAATTATTTTGATTGGAAAGATGATATGGAGATCATATTACGTTCAAAAGGATACTACCGAGTCACTCTTGGTCTTGAATTGGAGCCAAACAATGTGGCAGAAAGAACCAAACACTACAATAAGCTTGATGAAGCTTACGGTCTTCTTTGTCTCTCCATCTCCAAAGATCTTCACTTCCATCTCAGCGGATTGAAGACTCCAAAGTCCATATGGGAGCAACTTGAGACACTATTCGGCAAGCAGGATGAGCTTAGGGCTTTTCAATTAGAGAATGAATTGATTGGCCTTAATCCTGAGAATTTCGAGACCATCAATGAATTCTTCACAAAATTCAAGAACTTGAACTTGCAATTGAAGAACAGTGGTGTTATCAAAGAGGATAAACAGTTGATCCTCTCCATTCTAAGCAAGCTTGGGAAATATTATTCGGTATTTGTCTCCACTTTCAATTCCGGTCGGCTAACTACCACGAATTGGAAGATGCCTACCTTGAATGCCTTCATTGAGTCCGTTACGAAAGAGCATGACAAGTTGATTCAAATGGGGTCCATAAGCTCCAAAGATTCAGCCCTATTTGTTCAATGACCCAAGATCTCGAATGGTAAAGGAAAGCTAAAGAAGGAGAAGCCCAAATTCGAGCCTCACAAGCAAAAAGACAAAGGCAAGCAAACGGATGCACCATCCAGTTCGAAATCCAAGCAAAAGGGCAAAGAAGGTAACCAAAAATCTAAATGTACTTATTGTAACCGTGGCTTTCATCCCGAAAGTTCATGTATGAAGAAGACTATAGATCAAATGGCCCTCCTTTTGGAAAAGAACAACATAACCCTTCCTGACGGTGCAAGGAAGAAGGATCGGAATGACGATCATGAAAGAGGACAAGCACTCATGGCAACGGTTTCGAAGCCCACTCTCTTGATAGATTCGGGTGCATCAAATCATATGGCTGCAAATATTGATTCTTTTTCCTCATTCGATCCAAACAGCTCCATCCCCATCCATTTGGGAGATGACTCAAAAATTTCTTCAAAGGGCAAAGGTACGATTCATGTAGATCATGGATGCTTTCAGAATGTTCTCTATGTGCCTTCCTTAGCTTCGAATCTCCTTTCTGTGTATCAAATGACACATACTGGTGATCCAAAGAAAGTCACATTCAGCCCTAATACAGTTGAAATTTCTGATATCAAAAGTGGAAGACTAGTTGCGGTTGGAAAGGCAAACCACACTGCAAAATGTTATGAGTTTTCGCACTTTATTCCGCTTGCAAAGCCCACTGCTCTTCGCACACATGGTAATGAGGTTAGTAGGCTTTGGCATGAAAGATTTGGACATCTAAATTATAATTATTTGCTGCTTCTATCAAATAAATCCATGGTTGATGGGCTTCCACAACTCCGTTCCTCGAAGGGAATATGCACCGGTTGCATTATTGGGAAGCACCCCGAGCACAGATTCGACCGCGGCAAGGCTAGCAGAGCCTCTACTATTTTGGGATTGATCCATTCTGATATCAGCGGTCCGCTGCCCCATATGTCATTAAATGGTTCAAGGTATGTTTTGACATTTATTGATGATTATTCTCGCTTTACATGGGTATTCTTTCTCAAAAACAAGTCAGAAGTGCTTGGAAAATTCAAGGATTTTAAGGCTTCTGTTGAGACCACCACTGAGAGCAAGATCAAAGCTCTTAGATATGATAATGGTGGGGAATATATCAAGTCTGAGTTGCTGCAACTTTGTGCCCAAAGCGGAATCAAGATCCAACATACAGTTCCCTACACACCCCAGCAGAACGGTGTAGCGGAAAGGAAAAACCGGTCACTGAAAGAGATGGCTACATGCATGATTGAATCTAAAGGTTTGGCTGCAAATATTTGGGCTGAAGCAATCAATGTTGCTGCATATATACAGAACCGAGTTCCACATTCATCCGTGAAAGGTATGACTCCTTTCGAAGCATTCTTTGGTCACAAACCGGATGTGTCAAATTTGAGAGTTTTTGGCTCTACTGCATGGGCTAGAATTCCTTCTGAGAAGAGACGAGCTTTGGATCCACAAAGTATCGAGTGCATATTGATAGGATATGGGGAAGAATCAAAAGCATATAAACTCATGGATATCAGATCTAAAAAGATATTCATAGAGCGCAGTGTGCAGTTTGAAGAACCGCTTCAAGAATTGCAACTAGTTGAGGAGAAAACTGCCGATTCACCGCCTTCACCAGAAGAAGATTCGAGCAGCGATAATGAAGGTATGAGTTCTGATATTTTTGATATTGTAGTAGCATATGATGATCATGACATATCAGGTTCGGAATCCGACCATTCAGATCCCCCTCAGTTACCAAAGTGGGCCCAAAATACTCTACAATCTGCTGGTTCTAGTCTTGGAAATACTGCTGATCCGAGACGAACAAGAGGAGACTTTCAAAGGGCAGGTATGGCTCTTTCTATTGCTGATCCATTTCTTCCTGAGATTTGTTATTTGATGGCTGGTTCAGATCCCCAATCATATTATTCAGCCCATCGAGATCCGAGATGGAAAGATGCCATGGATGAAGAGTACAGTTCTCTTCAAAAGAACAATACATGGGAGCTAGTTTCTCTTCCACCTGGAAGAAAATTAGTGAAGTGTAAATGGGTCTACCGTACTAAAGTTGCTGCTGATGGCACTATCAGCAAATATAAAGCAAGGTTGGTGGCAAAACGTTTTTCCCAAGTCCAAGGAGTGGACTACACAGAGACCTTTGCACCGGTTGCAAAGATGGATTCCATTCGCCTTGTTTTAGCTATTGCCGCATCCAAGCACTGGGAGGTGCATCACATGGATGTGAAGAGTGCATTTTTACATGGAGACCTTGCTGAAGAGGTCTATATGCAGCAGCCAGAGGGTTATACATCAGATCCATCATTGGTTTGTAGATTGAAGAAGTCTTTGTACGGTTTAAAACAGGCCCCAAGAGCTTGGTACGCAAAGATGGACTCCTTCCTTCTTTCTCAGAATTTCCAAAGATGCAAATCTGATCCGAATGTCTATCTTCAGCGAGTTAAAGGTAATTTGTTGGTTATTGTACTTTATGTTGATGATCTGCTTATTACTGGTAGCACACTTACTTCAATAAACAAGCTAAAATCTGCCCTAAATCTAGCTTTTGACATGAGCGATTTGGGCTTGCTGAGTCACTTTTTGGGCTTGGAGATAGCTCAAAATTTCGATGGGATCACTATATCTCAGCAAAAATATGCTTCCGACCTGTTATTGAAGTTTAATATGGCTGAATGTAAGGCAGCCCCATTCCCATTCCTCTCAGGAATCAGTCTTGAGGAGGGAGATTCCACACCGCTTGCAGATTGCAGTATGTATCGACAGTTGATTGGTTCACTACTTTATTTGACACATTCACGGCCTGATATCTCATATGCCGTGAGTGCCGTGTCAAGATATATGCAGCAGCCACATGAGCTTCATTGGCGAGCAGCCAAGCGGATCTTGCAGTATGTGCAAGGTACGAGACAGTTTGGCATACATTATGCTGCAGATTCTGAGCTAGATTTCATTGGTTTTACTGATTCAGATTGGGCAGGTGATAGCATTGATCGGAAGTCCACTTCCGGTTATGTTTTCATGATTGGTCATGGTGCTATTTTCTGGTCCAGCAAAAAGCAAGCAGCCATTGCACTTTCTTCAGCAGAGGCAGAGTATCGAGGGGCAGTCAATGCCTGCATTCAGGCAGTTTGGTTGCAGGGTATTCTTTCAGAGTTTGGTTTTGGTGGCACTACTTCGACTGTCCTATTTTGTGACAATCAAAGTGCTATCAAGATCTCCACAGATCCAGTTCAGCGGCAGAGGACCAAACACATTGAGATTCATATGCATTACATTCGACAGTTGGTGCACGACCGCACCATCATTCTGCAATATTGCCCTACTGATGAGCAAATTGCAGACATCTTCACCAAGAGCTTCACTGAGAAGAAGTTCTCTTACCTCCGTTCACTGTTGGGGGTGAGTTCCATCATGGTGGAGACAGATTGATTCATTATTATGCTTTAGACTTGAGGGGGGGCTTTCTTCCCACTGGGTTTTCCCTTTTTCCTCACTTAGTTTATTTTTCAGCATTTTTTGGATTATTGTATTTGGGTGACCTTTGGTCTTAGTTACCAGGGCCCCACATTATTTTAGTTGGCACATCATAGTCTAGCTTGAGGGGGGGTGTTCGGATATCCATCATCTATTTCGGGATACATATCTATTTCAGGATCATCTATTTCAGGATACATATCTACTTCAGGATCTTGCATGATCTATTTCAGGATATGCAGTCCAGTCACCAGTTTGATGCCTCCAGCACCTTATCCACCTTCTTCTAGCACCCGGGAGCCACTTACCACAGAGTTTTAGCCCTCCTAAGCTGAAAGGTGCCCTCTTCTCACCTACTGACAGAGAAGGGCGCACTTGTTCACCTACCACTGCAGATTCACTCCAGTTACATTCAGTTAGCTCCGATTCTGATTGATTTCACTCCGATTTCACTCCTGACTGACTGTTTCACCTCCAATTGAACTCCAGTTCGATTAGGTGACTTGTTATGACTCCAGTTAGCCTCCCATGCGCCCCCACTGAGCCTCCAGATCCTATATCAGTGCTACACACTTCAGTTACATTTATTATGATCAGTTAGACTCAGCTTGACACCTGGATGACTGGTTGGTGTGATTGATGAGCACCACCGATGATTGATGAGGACTCCTAGACAGAGTCAAGCTACTCCATTCAGTGATTCGAATGACCTCCTTAGGCAATTCGAATTGCTCTGTTCATTGTAACAGTTTGTATTGTAATTCATTCACCCTTTCTGGGATAGAGAGCACTGCTGCATGTTTTGCACAGTTTTGCACCATATTTTCTATGTTCATCTGTTGTGATTGATTTACTTGTTCATTAGATCTGCTGTGACTAATTTTACATCTTCTAGGATATGATCAAGTAGGAATTTCTAGAAATTGTGGAGGAATCATGCAGGAATAGTTGGGTCTTAAAGGCTTTTAATGCGACCTTCCTTTCCCTAATTCCAAAGGAGGAAGGAACTGATATCCCTAGAAATGTCAGGCCTATATCCCTCTATAATTTTATATACAAGATCATCACTAAGGTGATAACCAATAGGCTTAAGCCTCTCCTGCCCAACCTCATTAGCCCGAAGCAATTGGGGTTTGTCGAGGGTAGGAAAATTGTGGATGGAATTATTTTAGTCCAAGAGACTATTCATTCCTTGAAGATCACTAAGAAACTAGGCATGCTGGTTAAATTGGACATAGCAAAATCCTATGATAAACTCAGTTGGAAGTATATGTGCAGTATTCTGGAAGCCTTCGATTTTGGCAGGGATTGGATTGATTGGATTATGAACCTAGTATCCACACCCTTTTTTTCTATTTTGCTTAATGTCTCACTGACTAGACTTCTGCAAGCCTCCCTGGGAATTCGACAAGGAGACCCCTATTCCCCTTTTTTTTAATTCTAATGGATGAAGGGCTGAGTAAGCTCCTTCAGAATCAAGTTGCTAAAGGTGGGATCCGGGGACTTTAACTCCACGAAGGAATGGATAAGAAAACACATCAACAATTCATGGATGACACGATGTTAATGGGGTACCCTTCAGTCCAAGAATCCTAATCCTTCAAGAAACGTTTGGTTCTTTTTGCAAAGGGATCGGGGTTGAAGTTAATCCTGATAAATCGCAGGTGTTTTTCTTCAACACTGCTGGCAGTACTTAGCGAAATATTCTTGGTATCCTTCGATTTTCAAAAGGATCTTTCCCCTCCAATTATATGGGAGTCCCGCTCACGGAAGGAAATATGCGTAAGATATCCTGGCAGGACTTGCTTGATAGAATACGAAGTAGGCTGGCTAGTTGGACTCTCTGGCCTTTAACCCTTCCTAGTCATCTGATTTTGGTCAAACCTGTTCTCCAAGCTATGCCGGTCTACCTTTTTTTGATGCTCTCAGCACCAAAGGCAATTATACAGGAAATATGTGGTATCCAAGGAAATTTTCTCTTGGGGGGTAGGGAGAGGAAAACCAAATTTGCTTTGGTTGGCTGGGATAAAAATTTTAGCCCCGAGGACAAAGGGGTTCTTGGCATCAGAGATCATGAGGTGTTAAGTGAAATATATGGCTCTAAAATTTGGTGGAGGTGGTGCAACTACAGGCTAGAACCATGGGCGAAACTATGGCATGTGAAATATGCCAAGGACAGACCAATGGGGCAACTGATCAGATATAATGAAGAGAGGAATGGATATCATATTTGGATGAAAGCTTATTCTTGCCAAAAGCTAGTCCAAGACCATAGCTTCTGGGAAATTTGTGATGACAAACTAGCGAATTTCTATGATGACTTATGGAACCAGCTTCCAAAATTAGGAGAAGACCCTAGGTGGATGAATATCAGAGCCAGAGGGTTGGAAGAAGGTAAATTTAAAGTTTTCCACTATTGGGAATATCTGCCCGAGGACGGGCATAGACAATGGTTGGATCGTCTTTGCTGGGAAGGCCTAACTAATGGTGAGGACCTCTGTTCTTTTGAGACTACTCTCCAGGAAAGATTCATACGATCCAAAACTAGAGCTGATATGTTGAGATGGGACTACCAGGAGAAAGTTACTTTCAGTATTCAAGAAGCTTATGACATCCAGACTAACCATGAGGTAGGGGTTGATAATACCTAGAAGAAGATATGGGAGATGAATCCTTGGCCAAAAACTACATCTTTTGTTGGTTGGTCGTTTGGAGGAGGATTCTTACAAGTGAAAATCTAAGGAAGAGAGGGATCCATTTCCCCTCTCGGTGTCCCTTATGCCTCAACTCTAACGAAACCTTGGGGAATCTTCTAGATGGATGCCCCTATGCCTCATCATCGTGGGACAGAGGAGCCATGATCTTTATATGAAGCGATCGTGTGAGAGGTCAACCTGACCAATCTCTCAGTGAATGGGATGTTAAAGCCTTCAAGAACCCGAATATCGGGACTTTATGGAAAATGTTTCCAGGGATGGTTATATGGAATGTGTGGAAGGAAAGAAATGAACGTATTTTCAGGGACAAGAAGCACAATGAAGAGGAGGTCTGGCAAAAATTGGTCACCAACCTACAAGAAATGATAAGAATGTGATGAACCTGCAATAATTAATTAATAAGAATATGCAAAATAATAGAGATGACAGAACTCAGAATCACTTTTATATTGATCATGGGCCACTTCGAGGGGGCAACCGCCTTTGAGCAAGCTCAATACAATTAACTTCACGGTGCCTTCAATGACCTCAACACACACTTATATACTAAGTCTATGCCCAAGACTATGAGTCAAAACCATGGGACATATAATACTACAAGACGACTTACAAAGCATATGCGTCCAACACTATGGGCTAATATAAACTACAGATCAACAAATACTACGTGACGACTTACAAATCATATGCGTCCAACAACAATATACTAACATAGTAAAGAGAAGGGTTGACATAGGTTCCTAACATCCTCTCTCCCTTAGAAAAAGCTTTGTCCTCAAAGCTTTGGTTGGAGAAAGTGCTGCAGAGTCTGAAGGAGTGGTTCCCCAATAGCATCCTCGGGTTGCATTTCGGGCCACTAACACCTTTGGAGTGTCAAGGAGGATTGCTTGGAAGGCTGTAGATGAAGAAGAAACCTGTTAGCTGCGTGGGAAATGCGCTCAAAATGGTGCTGATCGGCTTGTTGTTTCAGGCGAATTCTGGCCATGTGAAGATTGTCCTGCAGAATGAGAAGAATCTGATCGCGGTTTCGAAGAACCGAGTCAATTTCCTGAACTGGGGAGTTGCTAAGGGTGTATGGATGAAGAATTGGCAGTGTTTTTCCATAGACTGCTTCATATGGTGTCCTTTGAGATGTGGTATTGTACCACCAGAGTGCTACTAGGAAATCCATAGAAATAGTTGGCCAAAGCTGTGTAGGGATGGGCAAGGGTTTGAGAAATCCCGAAAGGAGTGTCGTTTCACCCTTGTTGACTTGGAAAGTATCATCGTCAGCCACCATCTGTTGAATTGTCATTTTTAGTACCTGCCAAAATAAGTTACATTGTTCCCGATCATACATTTTGCAGAACCCAGAGTGCTCTTTTGATGAAGAAGCATGGAGTTCATAGAAGAGATCGCCCTGTTGAACATATTGCAACCAATTTGGAACAAACAGAGAAAGAGCTGTAAGAGAAACTGGGTCATCAATTGTGCGAGAAGGAGCATCTTCCACCATATTGTCCTTACCCTTCTTGTAAGTGATCACATAGGGATAACCCATGAGTTGGATAACCCATTTCAGGTGTGTTGGGGAGGAGACCCATTGTTCCAGAAAATTTTCCAGACTCTGGAGATTATTCTTGATGCAGAAATAATTCCCCAATAGGTATGGCTGCCACTTCTATATTGCATGCAAAATAGCCATCATTTCCTACTGAGAAGTAGATGTGACTAAATTCTTACCGGAAAGGTCTCTTGAAGGAAGCAAGCGCATTGGTTCAGCAAATATACCTGCATATCTATCCAAGGAAGTAGTGGAGACTATTGATGGGTGCATCTGAATGGAATTGAGCTGAGCGATGACACCATGTGAATTCTTCTTAAGGATTTTTTCCAGATGATGTGAACTGATGATGCAGAGAGATCCTAGTTGTAAGCCCATAAATTTGTGTTGTGCCCCATTGAATTTAAACTGCATCCAAAGTTCAGCAAAATCCCATAAGATGGGGCCAAGTGTGCGTAACCATTGAACGCCCAAAACCATATCACATCCGCTTAAGGACAAGGCAAACATGTCAGAGAGTAGGTTATAATCTTCCATAGAGATACGCACATTGTGACACTTCCCCTTGCAAGGCAAGGTGCCCCCATTGGCAACCATGAATTCAAAGTTGGAGCAAGGATGGACAAAACAATTAGCCTGTTTGGCAATCCGAGGGTCAATGAAGTTATGAGTGCTACCAGAATCAATGAGTATGGTAAGAGGGAGCTTCTTGAAGTATCCCCTGACCTACTGTAGCTAGGGTTTTACCCCTAGCTTGTGAAAATGAGCACCTACTAAGGAGAAGGGCTCCTTAGTAGCAGTTCAGTAAATGGAAATTATTATGCTAAAACAGAAATATAAATTACTCTAAACATGTGCATGAAACAGAAAAAACAAGATGTAAATAATGGCTTTTGTATTAATTCTACCTCCAATGTGAAGGTTGGTGAATCTCTTGCAATGTCCAAGAGGGTTGCTCCAAGCTCCAACTTGCTCCTTCTCTTTCTCCAATGGTGGAAATGGGCCAAAAGGGGCTCTCAAGGTGAAAGTAGTTCAATGGTGAACTAGGGTTTCGAGAGATATTTTGGCAGAGTAAGGGTATACTTGATTGTGGATGTGGAATAAGGGGTCTCCATCACCTATTTATAGTTTTTGGTGGTGGAGTGCTGGCCCATGGTTTTGGGAACCATATGGTTTAGGGCAGCTGTATAGGGTTTTTTCCTCCTTTTCCTCATTATTTTATATTTTTTCTTCCCTTTTTAGGGGGTTTTTGCTATTTTAGAGGAATTTTTGATATTTTTGGAGGGAAAAGGGGTTTTTTAGCCTTTTTGAGGCTTTTCTGATGGTTTTGTGGCCTTTTGGAGGCATTTTAGGCCCTTTGGAGGCTTTTTAGTGGGATTTTCAGGGTTTTTAAGGGAAAAATGGTAGGAAAATGGACAAATGAGCCATGTAATGGGGTAGATGAGGTAGTGAACACTTTTTGGGTGTCAACAGATTACCCCCTGATGTGCGAGGGCAGGAGCTCATCGTATGGCCGAAGGACATCATAAGTCATGTATGGTTTTCCTGGGGTGTGGAGAAGAGAAGAAACAAACTGAAGCCCGGAACAACGATCCCGAACAAACTGCAAGAACTAAAAGTACATAACCTCAAAAATGGATGAGGAATCATCTGATCATATGGACGAGGTGGGCATTCCCATGCTCGTATCAGGATATAACATAATAATAACAATGGGGTTCAAAAAATGGGGACCTGACATATACATGACCTCAAATACTGACTGAGGAATAATCTCAATATATGGACGAGGCGGGCATACCCATGCTCGTATCAAGATACATAAAAATAACCGTGAGGCTCGAAAAGAGGGACCTGTAGGATACATAGAAAGCCACTGTGTACATCATAAGGGTCCAGAAGGGACACAAATCTGGGACATACTGCTGGGCTGACCATGTCTGAGCTAAAAAAACTGGTGCACTGGAAGGACAGCAGTTCTACTGAATGTGGTACCAAAGGAACTGATGAGATGTTGGATCAGAGTGACAAGGGTCATACTCTCAATGGTACACTGAACTGGAACTGATCTGGGACGGAACTGGGTACTCAAGGAAGCATAGAACTGGATGGATTCCGAATACAATCGCCAACGCAGCCCGAACATCCACGGGAACATATAACTGGGCGTTCCGAAGTGACTCGCCAATGTGCTAGAGTCGGGGGAAATCTGGGGTCTTCAACAACTAGTGGAAGGGATGTAAATCCTGCGCGATTCTCGATGATGCGATCAAGGTGCTCAAGTCGAGCACGTGAGAAACAACCATTCGGAGAGGCAATGATGACTCCTCCCAAAATGGTCCGTAGGCACTCACCACAGATGGTGATGGGTCCAAGGCGCAGGGGCCTCTGGGTCTATCCTCTGGAATAGAGGGGCTGTCGTCGACAAAGGGAGACCTGCAACTATCAAGGCAATGATGGTTCCTTGACAGGAGCGCGAGGTGGAGAACCGAAATGTGATAGTACTGATGGCAGGATTGACAAACGGGGGGAATAACTGGGCAAGTAGAGTGGGTGGACTCAAACTTCCTTTGTTCAGAGTATGATGACGGGGATGATCGGGCAGCATATGACAGGGATCATAGCTGTAATAGATCAAGGGTGGTGACTGGGATGAGGGAGACTCGAGCTTGTATAATATGGCAGGAGACTGCAGAATACTCTGAACAAAGGTGACCTGATTGGGGGTGCTGCCGAGATGATCGATCATAGTGCCAGGAGGCATGGGGGGGAACTTCTTCATGGGTTAAGGAACTAGAAGAACTGTGTGTAAAATGATACTATCATGTGGATTTAGACGAGCCCAGGACAGTTCATGCTCGTGGTTGCTTTCAATTTTAAGGAGTCTAAAAGCAATAAGAAGACTCTGAAGTGATGGAATTGTATTGTCGTGTGGATTTTATGAGCCCATGACAATTCATGCTTGTGGTTGCTTTCAATTTTAGAGAGTCTGAAAGAAAATAAGAAGACTCCAGGGGGTTGCTTTTTCGTGTGTTAGTCTCCAAGGCCCGAAGAAGCATAAAAGGATGCAATGAAGAACTCTTCTAGCCGGTGTGACTAGAGTATTCCTTTTTCGTAATTAGTCTACCAGGTCCGGAAAAGGGTTAAACTTATACCAGATAGATGCCCTTTCAGGTACTTTAACGAGCATGAAAGGAAGCAAGATTGCTCGACGATCTTTTCATTACTTTAGGAGTCAGAAAAGAGCTTAACGGAAACTCCCTAAGTTCCTTTTTTGTAAAGGACTTGTCCGGCCCTAAAAAGGGATAAAATTATACCAAACAAAAGGAATGGCCAGGCAAGGAGGAAGTGTTCAATCAAGGAACATTTATGATGACCAAGAACGAGGGTAGGGGGGGAACACTGGTGGGCCTCCTTGTGGGGTGGATGAAATGGTGGCAAAATAATGAAACATTTGCAGTATGACAGGAGTGAATGGCTCATGTAAAAAAGTGGAACAATCCGATGGTGGTCGATGTGACGCACAAACCGAGGCAGCAAGGTGTCGGGACACAACATTGAAATTGTACCAAGTGAGCGCGAGAAATGATCTCAAGCATCATCACAAGCCCGGAAAAATGAATCCGGCGATATAAAGGGTGTCAAAAATGGAAAACGGTCGATGTGGCATGCAAATCGAGGCGACGGGGGGTGTTTTGGAAAAATGCCCGAAAAATTTGGGGGTGAGAGTGAGAAATGATCTCAAGCATCCTCATGAGCTCAGAAAAATGAATCCGATGATATAAAATATGTGAAAAACGGAGAGCGGCCTAAGTGGTGCGCAAACCGAGGTGACTAGTGGCATCTAAAAAATGCTCAAAAAATGATGTAGAAAAAACAAGAGCACAAGGTGACCATCATGACGGTCGCGTCATGCTGGTTCTAGTGGTGGAAACGATTCGAAAAATGGACTCCGTATGAGCTCGGAATGGCCTAAACAAGAATAAGTCAACGGACTATAAATAGTGAGTGGGCCCCACATGACAAGTATCATTTGTACTATTTGACTTTGACTAGTGATCCGAGTGGACCAGAGGTGAGGTAGCGTTTCTGGATGATCCGACCGGCCGATTTCAGATTCGGGAGAGACAGGTATTCCGTCAAACTCATACCTGCTTTGTCATTGGGTTCGGGGGGTGGGTAGTGGGTCCCAGGGTACTATTTGTACGGTCCACGTGGGGTGGACTGCGGGTTAGGGGGTGGGAACCACGGTCAAGGACCGCGGGTTCCTTGGTGCAACACGCGGTTGGGGACCGCGAGTTCTGGGCCGAACCACACGGTCAGGTACCGCTTGTTTCGAGGAGGGATACGTGGCCGGGTACCGCATGTTCCAAGGAGGGACACGCGGTGCAAGACCGTGGGTTTAGCGCTAACAGACGCGGTTAAGGACCGTGACTGTAGGCTTGACACCCGAGGTCAGAAACCGCAGCAGGGAGTCCTAAAGCCGCATTTTTGGACCGAGCTATTAGGGTTTTTCGGGGGGAGGGGAAGGATTATTTGTTTGTCATGAGTCTGATGAGGCTACTTTGTGTGATTGATTGACAGGATGCCGCAGGTTCTATGGAGAGAGCGGGATATTCCAGATGAGATCGTGGCCGTCATCCGAGGGGATTGCCATGTGCGATCGGTGCTGGGACTATGCGGACTTCTAAAGTTCGCCCAGGTACCCATGATGCGGTCAGCAGCGTTGCTGCTGAACCGACTGATCAGTTTCTGCGAGCCGAACATACAGGCTTTCAGAGTGCAGGGTGAGAGGGTGGACCTCACCCTGACAGATGTGTACTTCTTGACAGGGTTGCCCTGTCTTGGTAGGGTGGCAGACACGCAGCCGAGGGTATCCGCGGACATAGATATGGAGGACATGCTGGAGAGGTACTGTGGTCCAGAGGCGAGGGTGCATAGGAATGCACTCCTGGTGAGAGACCTACAGGAGCCATCAGTACAGGCCATGGCGGCATGCGTGGTTCGCGTCTTGGGGTCCCAGTCACCTGAGAAGGTGCCTGGGGGCCAGATGCAGCTGGTGGAGCGTGTACTGGGCGGTGTTTAATATGCGTGGGGCCAGATGTTCCTCACCTGCGTGTAGCGGCAGCTGACAGCAGTGAAGGAATCTAGCAAGGGGTTTTGCTATGGTTCTTTCTTATGTGCATTTTTTATGGAGAGGGTACCCACACTGCGGCCGCGGGTGCCGATCAGAGCAGGAGGCTTGAGGGAGCCGCGGATGGTGTGGTGGGGCGAGATGATGCGTCGCCGTGGTGGCGGCGATGTGGGTAGGTATTTTACGCAGGAGTTGTACCTGCAGTGGCTCTAGATACCATTGACACTCGATGATTTCCCGTATAGGGACATGGACTACACCGGAGATCCGGAGGTGCCACGGGCACCAGGAAAGGCATGGGGACCCGATGGTACGTATGTTTTTGCTTGCATATTATGGATGTCAAGTTTTATATATGATAGTTTATTGATATATTGTTACTGACAAATGGGTGATCTGCAGATGTGGGCCCGAGGCCGCCGCCAGGACATGTGGCATGGAGGGGGATTGTGGTCGTTCCAGCTCTACCTGGGCGGGGTGAGGTGCGTCGACGGGATGCAGAGGGGATGCTAGAGTCCGTACGGGCACTACTAGACCATTTTCTGGTGGGGGTGACCGATGAGGGGTGTCGGGACATCGATCCAGACGTGGTTCAGGATTGCATGAGGGCACCCCGAGAGTTTAGATCCATTGCCATCCGGGTGGCTATCTTGGTGGACAGGGCACGGGCACAGGAGCACGTAGGGGATGAGGATTTGCCGGAGGAGGAGCAAGGGGAGGACTCAGAGGCAGCCAATGCAGGCAGTGATGCAGGGTATGACTCTCATTAGGGAGTGCAGGGGACTCCCCCGAGTTTTGTAGCTACGGCATGTATTTTATGAGGTTTTAGGTGTGTATAGACATTTTTTGTATAGCTGAGTACAGGGGTACTCAGGACATGTATAGCACTATGACATGTATTTTTTGATATATATATATATATATGCATGTGGATGCACCTTTTTATGATGTTGTGTTAGTTGTACGCACGTGGATGCGCTTTATGGTATGTGATATGTTTGTGTTGCACGTGGATGCAAGTAGCATAGGATGTTGGGCACGTGGATGCCCCTATGGATACAAATGTGGTTTTATGGTTTATGTACATGGATGCAAATGTTGATGCGATGCAATCTTTTTGGGCTTTTATATATTTCTTATGAGATGTTATGGGATGATGATGCATGATGGAGGTGTTAAATGGTGTGATTGATGTGCCAATCTAGGATGTTGTTTGCCATTTGATCTACGACACTATTGTGAGCTCTTGGGACATGAGTGAATGTAATGGATTCAAACCGTCGGCTGAGTTGTTTTGTGAGCAAGAATTTTCTAAAGAGGCAGGGATCACGCACTTGGTAGCAGTTGTTGAGTTGGGAGACAAGTAGCTGGGAGTCAAGGAACACATGAAGGTGACATATTCCCATCTGGAGGGCAGCAGTCAGGAGACCGGTCACAGCATCATACTCCGCCTGGTTATTAGTAGCAGCGCCTATACATATTCCGTCAAGGTGGATCATCTCATGTGAGGGGGAATATAAGACCCATGCTGCAGAAGCCAGGTTTGGAGACCAGTGGCTTGCTCCATCAGCGAAGCCAGTGTAACAAGGTGGAAGATGGTCCATCTGTGGTCATGCAAAAATGATGATTGTGAGATGATGGTAAAAAAGGTGAAAAACAAAAAAGAGAGCAAACTGTACAATGCGGACCAATGAGGCCGCGGTTTCATTTATGGGTAAAAACGCTTAAGATACAACCCATTACGGGGGTTGCGCAAAGGGTGACCTTCGGAGTCAGCTAAAATGTATGCCCCCTTGCCGAGGCAAGTCTGCACAATGTAAGGGCCTTGCCACATAGATTCAAACTTTCCTTTACTGGTTTTGTCATGGGCTTGGTCATACGTGAGGACAAGGTCCCCTTCGCGGAAAGTTCGAGGGTGAACATGTTTATCATAACCGGCTTTGGAGCGGTTTTTGGCAGCTTTGATGTTTTGGAGAGTGGCACGACGGTCTTTATCAGCTTGTTCGAGGGATAGCAGACGTTGCTCGAGTGGGGAGGTATCAGGGAGAAGCTCAACGGCGATATGTAAGGCAGGTATCTGACACTCGATGGGGAGGACAGACTCTACACCGTGAACTAAATGAAACGGGGTAAAACCGGTGGCAATCTTAGTGGAGGTACGGTAAGCCCATAAGGCAGGAAATAGCATGTGGTGCCAGTTGGACTTATGTCGGTCAACAGTTTGTTGGAGGATGGTTTTTAAGATTTTGTTGATGGCCTCTACTTGGCCGTTCCCTTGGGGGTAGTAAGCAGAGGAAAAGTGGTGTTCAAATTTGAGGAGGGTGGATAACTCACACCAGACGGCATCTTCGAAGTGGGAACCATGGTCTGAGACTAACTGCTTAGGGACCCCAAATCGAGTGATAACATGGTTGAAAAAGGAACGGGCAGCAGTGGCGGCGGTACAATTGAAGGTAGGCATGGCTTCCGCCCATTTGGTGAAATAATCAACGGCGACAATGATATACTTGTGTCCGTTGGCAGACGGGGATCTACACTCCATGAAGTCGATGGCCCATTTACAAAAGGGACCAACGGTGACGACTGGGTGTAACGGAGTAGGTGGTGTCAGGGCCTTGGGTGCAAAAAGTTGGCAGTTATGGCAATGCTTGACCGTAGTGATGCAGTCGGTGAAAAGTGTGGGCCAGAAGTATCCGGCGCGGACGACCTTTTGGGCGGTGGCCATCCTAGAGAAATGGCCGCCGCAGGCACTGCTATGACAGTCATTGAGGATGTTTTCAGCTTCCTCGTGTGTAAGGCAACGACGAAGAATCGTGTCGACCCCTCGCCGGTAAAGGACATCTCCTAGGAGGAGATAGCGACAGGCCTGGTGACGAATGCGACGATGTCCATTACGAGTGACTTTGGCTCTAAACTTCTGCGTGCACAGGTATAACAAAATATCACCGTACCAGGGGTCATCAGACGAAATGATGAACAAATAGTTGTCGGGTAACTCGTCGGAGATTTGAGGGGACGGGAGAAGGGAGAGGATATCGGTGATGAGCTGGGCAAGGGCGAGGGCTTTGGTGCTCTTAGGGGTTTTGAAGGTAAGGTCATACTCCTGGAGGATAATGACCCATTTAGCAACACGACCTTGTAGTAGCCGCCGGTTTAAGAGGTAGACCATGGGGTTAGAGTCGGTGACGATGGTGGTATGACAAAGTAAAATGTAGTGTCGCAATTTTTGGATGGAAAAGACCACAGCTAGGGCGAGTCTCTCCTCATATGGGTAACGTAAAGGTGGTCCAGACAAGGTCTGGCTGACGTAATAAATGACATGATCCTGGTGAGAAGCGTCTTCTTGAACCAAGAATCCGGACACAGCATGCTTAGATGCCGAGACGTAGAGGATGAAGTCCTGAGAGAAATCTGGAGGGGAGATTAAGGGGGCTTGTGTGAGAGATTTCTTGAGGGCTTCGAATGCAGCTTCTGCTTTCTCATCCTAGACAAAGGGTACGTGGGTACGGAGCAGGCGCAAGAAACCATGAATGGTAGTGGCATAATCAGGAACGAAGCGTCGAAGGAAATTGGAGCGCCCCTGCAGACTTTGGAGCTGTCGGAGCGTGCGAGGAGAGGGAAGGTCCAAGATGGCTTGGACTTTCAGGGGATCAACAGTAATTCCTTTATGGGAAATAATAAAACCCAACAATCGGCCTGCCGGAACGCAAAAAACACACTTGTGTGGGTTCAAGCGGATTTGATATTTGCAACAACGCAGAAAAACTTGCCGAAGGTCGTTAAGGTGGTCTGATCATTTCCGGGAACGAGCTGTAAGGTCTTCAAGGTAGACTAGCAGGATATGGACCAAGTTGTGGAAGCAATAGGTCATGGCCCGCTGGAAGGTGGCACCAGCATTTTTGAGGCCAAAAGGCATGACGCGATAGGAAAAGGTGCCCCATGGGGTGGTAAAGGCATTTTTGTACTGATCCTCCTTTCGGATATGAATCTGATTGTATCCAGAAAAACCGTCCATGAAAGACAGGACTTCATGTCCTGCACATGCATCGATGAGCTGGTCAATAAATGGCATGGGGAAGTTGTCCTTGGGACAGGCGCAGTTTAAATCTCGGAATTTAGTGCATACTCTGATGGTGCCTTGTTTTTTGTTAACAGGAACGGGGTTTGAAACCCACGTGGTATAGGCAATAGGATAAATGAATCCTGCCTTGCGAAGTTTCTCAATCTTGGCTTTGACAGCTGGGAGCTTTGAGGGATGAATGGGGCGTTGTTTCTGACAAACGGGGGGTACATCAGGCCATGTGTCAATGTGGTGCTCTATAATGGCGGGGTCAAGACCGGGCATCTCGGTATAGGACCAGGCAAAGACATCACGGAACTCTCTGAAGAGGTGTTTGTATTCCTCAATCTCTTGTTTACTGCAGAAGGCTCCTAAAGTGATGAGTTCAGGGGCACATCCTAGGGCAGCGATATCAATTTGGATGATAGGTGATATGTTGGCCATGTTACCCTCCTCGAAGGTGTCAGGAGCAGGAATAGGATCCTTGAACCAGTCGACCTTGGTGGGAAGGAAGTCTTTGGATTCAACTGTGAATTGGGTAGCTGTGCTAGAGGAGGATTCTTCTGGGATGAAATAGGAATGGTGGTGCATGTCATCCCAGGGATAATCTGGGGCAGTGAGGGCCTCGAGAATCTCCTCGTCAGTACGGAAAGTTTGTGTCGTCAAATCGGTTGACGAGGGAGTAGTGGTTGAAGAGATCATATAAATGGTATTAACCTCTCCTGAAGGGGAGGAGACCGGGGGGTGGATCTCCTCAATGGTGGGTGGTGCCGTCTCAAGGTCCAAATTGTTCATCTCATAAAGAACCGCTCTGTAATCTGGGAGATCGGGACAGTGATGTGAGTAATGCTCGTAAACACCGCATATGGCACAAGGGTGGTTGGTACGTAGGGATTTATCTTTAGGCTTGGGAGTGGGGTCTAGTTTGACAACCGGCATATTGGGGTCATCATCAAGCATTTGCATGTGTTCCTGTAATGCCGGTAACTGTGGACATTGATGAGTCGCATGGCCTAACTCATCGCACAACGAGCATTTGGGAGGAGAACGAAACACTGGGGGGTTTTTTTACTGTCTTAGGAGGTGGTACAGCAGTGTAAGGTTGGGGACCTCTACCCCCAGTGGATTTGGGAGTAGGAGGGGGATTCATGGAGGACGAAGGGGTAGCGACACCGGAGGGTGGCTGAGTGGTAGTAGCCATGGGTTGCACCGGTTGGAGGATGACGCTTGGTGTCGGCGGGGGAATGGGAGGCGAAAGGTACCAGACGGGTAATCCCAAGGTTAACCCAGGGAGGCTAAGGGTAGCCATAACTGGGGCGCTTACTACTCCCGATGGAGGGACTAGGAAGGGGATTGTGTCGATAGGTGTAACACCAATGTGGCTAGGTACCAATGGTGGTTTAGGAAACAAGGGTGGTTGATTATTAGGGGGTTGGTTATCGTGGGACAAGGTACATAAGTCAGACACATCGGGCGTAGATGCCGGGGGAGGAATGGATTGGAAGGTGGAGGTCATCGGCGTGTCTGAGTAAACTCCGGGTCCCGTAGAAGAAACAAACGAGGTGGTTGTACTAGAAACAGGTTGCTCAACCATGGGGAGAACATTTTCGGGTGCCGCGAGGGCATTGGGATCATAGTAGGTGAGTTGGTCAACCTTGACCACGCATCCCTCATGGGGGAACATCATGGTGCGAAAGACGGAAGAGGCAACCACTCGCATGGCATACATGTAGCTGCGGCCAAGTAAGAGGTTATAATCCAGTTGGGCGTTGATTACCTCAATGTCAATGAGTACAGTTTTTCCACCTAACTGGACGGGGACATTGGCTAGGAGGCCTTGGGGCTGAGCCGAACGACCGTCGTAGGCGCGTAATGCAGTGGTGGACTGCTGGAGAGTAGGGGATCCCAACTTTTGCCATACGAATGTAAACATAATGCATGTGGAGGCACCTTCATCGATGATGCACCGATGGATGACAAGATTTCGAATGGAAACAGAAACTTGGAATGCTAAGGTGGAAGGCAGGCGGGGTTCGGACTGGTCCAAATCAAATGCCATCAAATTCGAATCATTTGGGTCAATAGCCCCAATGGCTGAGAGTAAAGTCTTGGGCTGGGAAGGGCAGTTTTTCAAGACTTCTAACTCAGACATGGCTGCAGGAGATTGGGCTAGGTCATCTACAATGTTGTAGTTTGACGCAGCGCGCGCATTAGGGTTATTGTTGATACGATGAAGTGGGAAACGAGGTGCTTTGGGAGTGCCATCTAGTGGAGGTGGAGGTATATGTAACGCTTGATCAGTGGGATGAGCGTTAGTGGGTTTATCAGTGGGAGGTACTTCAGTTGTGGAGCCATATTGGTTCCGACAGGTCTGGAGGTTGACATCAGTGGAGGACATCATCAACAAGTGGTGGGTCCCTGAGTCGAACATGGTTTGAGCAGGGGCGGCATAAGTGATTTGTTGTTGGGGTGGCGCATTGGCTTGAGGGGGAGCCAACGGCTGAGTGTTCACTACGGCTTGGTTTGGTAAGGGGTTTTGCAACACCAAAGGTGGTTGCTGAGGTTGTGGGGGGTTGGGCGGTGCTTGAGGAGCAGCATGCCCTTGGCGATGGTCATCGTCAACCCAGAGCTGTCGAGCTCGCTCCAAGTGTGGGCAAGCATGTGTGTAGTGGCCATAGACCCCATAGATAGAACAAGGATGATTCGTTCGCAAATTAGGGTTTTTAGCCTGCTTGGGCAGGCGATCAGGGTTTTGGTTAGCAGGGGCCGCATTATTATTGTCAGGGGGATTAGGAGGTTGACCAGCTTGGTCTGTAGGTTGGTTGTTCCCACGATTAAACTGTAGCTATGGTTTTACCCCTAGCTTGTGCAAATGAGCACCTACTAAGGAGAAGGGACTCCTTAGTAGCAGTTCAGTAAATGGAAATTATTATGCTAAAACAGAAATATAAATTACTCTAAACATGTGCATGAAACAGAGAAAACAAGATGTAAATAATGGCTTTTGTATTAATTTTACCTCCAATGTGAAGGTTGGTGAAGCTCTTGCAATGTCCAAGAGGGTTGCTCCAAGCTCCAACTTGCTCCTTCTCTTTCTCCAATGGTGGAAATGGGCCAAAAGGGGCTCTCAAGGTGAAAGTAGTTCAATGGTGAACTAGGGTTTCGAGAGAGATTTTGGCAGAGTAAGGGTATACTTGATTGTGGATGTGGAATAAGCGGTCTCCATCACCTATTTATAGTTTTTGGTGGTGGAGTGCTAGCCCATGGTTTAGGGCAGCTGTATAGGGTTTTTTCCTCCTTTTCCTCATTATTTTATATTTTTTCTTCCCTTTTTAGGGGGTTTTTGCTATTTTAGAGGAATTTTGGATATTTTTGGAGGGAAAAGGGGTTTTTTAGCCTTTTTGAGGCTTTTTTGATGGTTTTGTGGCCTTTTGGAGGCATTTTAGGCCCTTTGGAGGCTTTTTAGTGGGATTTTCAGGGTTTTTAAGGGAAAAATGGTAGGAAAATGGACAAATGAGCCATGTAATGGGGTAGATGAGGTAGTGAACACTTTTTGGGTGTTAACACCTACATTGTTTGTGGGGTGGTGACGCTGGTTACAACATGGAGAGAGATCTCGGGTGGGTCGTCCTGAGATGGGGTGTCAACAGGCGGGTTTTGAATGTCAACCTGATCATCTACTGTATCTGTAGCTTCTTCACCAAGTTCTAAGGCAGGTGGAGAATCCACATCCAAGAGATAGATATTTTGTTGAACACATCTATGTCCCCTAGTGAATTTCTCATAAAAATTATAGCAAAGCCCTTTTTTTCGACGTGCCTGCATTTCCATTTCAGACAAATGCTTGATAGGAGTTGGTTGAGGAGAAGGCGTGATGGGAGGTCGTTGGGAACCCATATTTCTGAAGGGAACAAAGGTGGGTTTGGAGCGTTGTTGAGTTGCGATCTTGTCCTCAGCTAGCTTAGCCAACCCTAGGACTTCCATTATTGTGTTGGGACAAAACATTTTGACCTCTAAGTGGATTTCATCCTTGAGACCACTGATAAAACAACTCCTGTAGAATTCATCGGACAATCCTTCTATGTGATTGGCTAGTTTCTCAAATTCCATCTGATACTCTCTCACTGTGCCAGTTTGGTGAAGTTTAGTGAGTGATCCTGTGAAGTCGTCAAAAGAACTAGGACCAAATCATGACAAAAGGAGTTGGCAAAAATCTGTCCAGTTTGGCTCAAGATGAGCTTTGATATACCAACGGTACCATTGAAGGGCTTCCTGTTCCAAATGAAAGGATGCAAGTGGAACTTTCTGAACATCAAAAGTATTATGCAGACTGAAATATTATTTTGCTCGGTATATCCATCTAGTCGGATCAGTACCATTGAAGCGAGGAAAATCAAGCTTCGGCCCACGAAAATTGTTGGAAGAAGAGAACCTGGTGGCTGCAAAAGATTCTGGCTGTCTAGTATTGTTCATGGATGAATGCTGAAGATGGAGGCTGAGAAATTTTTCATCCAGATCTTGGAGTTTGGTTTGGATGGCTGCAAGTGCTTCCTCCATGGTGTGTGCTCCTGCACGGGTTACAACCATAACCAAGTTTTTTTTGTTTTTTTTTTCCTTTTTGGTGGAATGGGTAGAAAAACACAAACAGAAGCTGATTTAGTAAAGGGAAATTTGGATTGGGGAAACAATCTGTTGGGTAATTGGGGTTTGACTAGATTTTGGACACTGTCGAAAGGACAAGAAAGCAAAAAGGGGGATTTTAGAAGCAAGGTGATAGAATGAGAAAATTTGGTAGAGAGGGACAGAGAAGCAGAATTCAGAAAGGAACTCTGTGGTAAAATTTGAAGGTGATTGGGTGAAATCTGAGGAAGTTATGGCAAACCCTAAAAATAGACAAATGTGGGATTTTGGGCTTTGGGAATGGGAATTGGGGATAGGGTCCTCAAGAATGAAAGATGCAGAATGGAATGACAGGGGTTCCCCAAAAATTTCAAGGGAAACAGAGTGAAAACAAGGGAGATATGGAGAAAAAACTGAATTTTATACTTGTTATTTTTTTTAGAAATGGATCGGCAACAGCAGCGCAGAAGGGATCTGCAACAGATGGATCTGCAACGGCGTGGAAAGGATCGAAAACGACTCGATCTGAAATGGCGACTGGTTCTGGAATGACTTTCAGAATAGATCTGAAACGGCTAGATCTGGAGCGGAAGTGATTGGCAACAGTTCAACCGAAAATAGATATGGACCCCAGGTATGTACAGCTTCCTAACAATTCAGGTGTTTCACTCGGCCACCAATGCTGTCTGATGGCTTGCATATTGGGGCAGTACCCCTCACTCCACGGCTCAGGTAAAACTGATAACCACTTTGCCACAAATGACAGCTCTTGGTTTACCTCACGGGTGGGAACTAGTCAATCAGGTAGGGGTCATTGCCCTTTTCGCTGGCAGGTCCTCTCAATGGGCTAGCTACTTTGGGGTTCCTGTGGTACTCCTCACAATGAGTTTTAGGGCTTATGCCCAAGTACTTCCCACAGTTAAGCGGATAGGGATTATTCCCAAATTTGAAGCTGCAATAGATGCGAAAAAAAAAATTGGCAGAAATTCCACCCAACGAGCCCAAGAAAGTGCTCTGATACCAGATGTGATGAACCTGCAATAATTAATTAATAAGAATATGCGAAATAGCAAAAATGACAGAACTCAGAATCACTTTTATATTGATCACGGGCCACTTCGAGGGGGCAACCTCCTTTGAGCAAGCTCAATACAATTAACTTCACGGTGCCTTCAATGACCTCAACACACACTTATATACTAAGTATATGCCCAATACTATGAGTCAAAATTGTGGGACATATAATACTACAGGACGACTTACAAAGCATATGCGTCCAATGCTATGGGCTAATATAAACTACGGATCAACAAATACTACGGGACGACTTACAAAGAATATGCGTCCAACAACAATACACTAACATAGTAAAGAGAAGGGTTGACATAGGTTCCTAACAAAGAAGCAAGCAATGGGGAGACCAACATAAAGATCTTTCGTAGGAGGAGTTATGCATTGCGGTAAGATGGGGTATGGGAAGGGAAGATCTGGAGGGGCTTCGCAGGAGAGATAAGACCTGTAAACCGTCCAGTCTAAATTTCTGGTCTCCTCCTGTGCAGCAGGGGTTTAAAGTAAATTTTGATGGAGCTTCTCGGGGAAATCCGGGTGTTGCGAGGTCTAGAGGAGTGTGTAGAAATGCCTCTGGGAATGTCATGAAAGTTTTTTTCAGATACCTTGGCATTGACTCTAACAATTCTACTGAACTGGAAGGTCTCATCCACGACCTCCACCTAGTTTTCAGAGAAGGATTGTTTCCAATGATAATGGAGGGAGACTCCCAAATTATCATTCAAATGGAAAAGAAACTGTCTAGTGGCCAATCTACGAATAAGATCTCTACTATTTGGTGACTCTTGAATAGATTGGAAAATTTGAGAACCCTCGTCTCCAATCATAATGCCATATCATTCATCCATGTCAGACGAGAGGTGAAAAAAGTCACGGATATTTTATCCAACCATGGTATTGAAGGGGGTGAGGCCCTCACTATTGGTACTCTGGAAGACTTTCAGAATGAGGACTAGATGCCCAACTGCTGCCACCTCCCTAACTGTGATTTCGTGAAAAGTAGACAGATGGCTGGTGGAGTATCGACTTCCCATGATGATGCCAAGTGATAGTTGGAGATCATTAATGGGGTGTCCTATCATCAAGGACAATCATGAGGGTAATGACACACACCTCCATCCTGACCCCCAATTTCAGTACGAGAGAGTACGAGTTTAGGTGTGTGAAGAGAGGAAGTTTGGATCCATATTAGTTTCCATATCTGGCTATCATTTTCATCTTAATTTTCATTACTGGGAGTAATATATCCATGCATGTGGGTTGGTACCATCAGGAATATGATCGAAGCTTTATCATCACATTAATAATGGTTTCTCGGGATTTATATTCTCATGAGGTTATGGGAAAATCCATTTGCATTCCACATTGCTCTTGTGTTTTTTCTCCACTTGAGGCTGGCAAGTTTCCTTGGGAGTTGATTAGAGGTTGGCTTTCTTTAGATCGTCCACTAGATCGTTTCTGGGTCAGTTTGATGGCGCCTAAATGACATTTTTGTTCTGATGATGAGATGGGTTCTGGTCACTGTGGGCAACGAGGAAAAGGAAAGCTGAAGTATGAACTGGATGGTAACGAGGCTTGTCTTATGAGGGCTCAAGCCAGGGCCCAGGATGCGGCCACTTTCCTTTGGGAAAGTATTCCTCCTTCGATTCGTGATGAAATTGACTCTATTGAGAATCATTTGTGGGATACGGTGCAGACAATCCTCATGGAGGACATTCGAAGGGAGGTCAATGAGTGGGTGGTTGACCCAGGAACCATGGCTAGCAGAGTCTCCACTTCTGACCGAATGATAATGGTCTACTGGGTGATGAAAAACCTGTTGGCACACGTCACCATGAGTGGCTTGGAAAAGCACTAGGGGTATGAGGAACCAGTTGGGGCTTGGAAGGCGCATAATGTCGATTGTCGTCTATTGCACAGCAAAATCGACGCGATCGCATCCAAGCTGGGAATTTCCTTCTATTATCCTAAAATGGAGGATGTGATGAATCTCGGTACCAGCAGTAGGCGAAAGCATAGTGTCGTTCCAAAGCAATCGAAGGGCGAGAAAGAAAATATGGCTGACAAGATGAAGGAGGCGGACATGGATGTCACTAGTGGGGGTAGTGGATCCAAGAACCCTGTCTGTTGATTCTGGGGTTAGCAGCTTGTTTGTTTTTCTACTGTCTTTTTTACAGCATAGTCTCTTGGGACTATTAGCTATAGACCTTAGTAGTTTTCTGGTTAGGTTTTATCTTGTTTTTTGGGTAGGTGCAGTGTACAGTCTGTTCTTTTTTGGTTCACTTTTGTAATTCAGGGAGTCGTTGTGATCTTTAAGACTATGAAAATTCTGAAAGAGCACTATGTACTTGGTTTTTAAGCAGTAATACAATTTTTATTTACAAAAACAAAATCATAACTCTTCAAATATTAATGTTTGTGTTAGTCCCAGAGACGTTCTAAGGTTATTTTAGAACTGTTCCTGGGCATCAATAAATTTTACTCTTTCTTTGTTTACACTTAATCAAAATCACATTTATTTGAATACCATGCTGATAACCAATCTTGGAGTAATGTGGGAAGTACTTCAATATGCCAATGAAAACTTGAATGAATTTTGTGTTAATGAAATCACACAAGAAAAAGGTACTTAATAAAAGTAAATCTTTATCTTATGTGTGGAGAAAAACATACTGAGCCGAACATGAATTTAGCAGTTTGAACAAGATGATCATAGAGCTAAAATCCGAATACTATGACGATAATATAACCAGATCATATACCATGAATATTTCACGCCATAAACAGCTAGAAATAGTAATTTAATCATGTAGCACTCATATTTGGATCAAGAATAGCTTTGCAAATCATAGAAAATATATGAAAGGGATGAAATCACAAGAGAAGAGATTACTAAATGGACATATCAAAGCTTTGAATCCACAAAACACCAAGAAGTAGCTTGAAGTTCTCTCTTAATATCTTGATCAGACTTCAATTATCTGAAGTTACACTTCTTACAAAAAGAGTCAACCTCAGCTCATTGGCCTTTTCTTCAATATATAGCCTTCACAGGCCTTACAAAATGGTTTGTTACAACCCAACGACTTATAGTTTTTTGTTTGTATTTTCTAACAAATAATAGTCTGTTGGAGTAATGTTGACTTGTTTGCTGCTGGGACTGGGATTCATCCTGTTGAGGTGGAGGAATGTCCTGTTGCATGGAAGATGTTCCTGCTATTGGCTGTGATGATGAAGCATCGACCGTCACCTGCGCCTTTGTAGATTGTTCTAACTGCTAGAGCAGGAGAAATATCGTGATGCATTTCCAATCCTTACCCGTATGATACTGGAAAAATTTGATTTCTATGAGGGATAAATCCAACTTGGTATACCGCTCAAAAGAGACCTTTGGTAGATTTCTGAAAATAGTTTGAAGGGGATTGAGAATTTCAAAATTTGCATGCAGCCTGTCCACTATCATTCTTCCATTGATCTCTTGCAAAGTGTCCTCCATGTAAATTTTGTAGTTCCTCGCCTCTACCATCATGGAATTATAGTTTTATTTTGGGTAGAGATCTCCATGTCCATCCCATAAATATGGGAGGCCAAGGGGAAGAACTGATTTGAATAGCTCTTTGAACGAGTGCACATCCTACTTTAGCTGAGTTGCACTGTCAGCGACGTTCTGAGCCAAAACTCCCTTGGTAATCACTTTATTTGCTTCCATGATGATCTTAGTTTGGTCACGGACAGAATACGCCTGGAGCTCCTCAAAGGTATTCTAATTTAAGAAGTTGATCACTACTTTGGATAACTTAGTATTCTTACTTACATTGTTCCCAATTGATCGGGCATCCTAAGTGGTGTCTCCAGGAATCTCCGACTCTTCTTGGGACATGATGAAATGGCCCCACTGCGTGATTATCAAAGATGCTACCTGCTCCCATATTGAAAACTTGGAACTCTTTATCAAGGACTTACTGGGCATCTTCCTAGATAGTTCTTGGACTTCATTCTGGATCTCCTCCTTAGATTGTTGTAGATCCGTGATGACCTGGTCTCTTTGAACTAGTTTTTCATTCATGCTGAAGAGCTCCTCACATTTTACATTCAGTTGGTCATGTACTTGGTTCATTTGTGCGTCCTTGAGGCTCATCTCAGCAACTGCATGAGCTATTTTGTCGGTAGGATCTAAAGATGAGGAGACTTGTAGCTAGGTAGCCCATTGTTGGAGGATGCCTTGATTCAACTATCTTACCTCATCCAACTCGCTTCCTAAGGCAAAAATATTTTCTTTTAAGGCCTAACCATTGATCACTAATTTCTCTAACTCTGACTGTATCATCGATACTTATGCAGTTTGTGAATGCTCAACTGTGGGGATGTTGAGTCTCTTCTTTAGGCCTGCAATTTCTTTGTCTTTCTCTTTCAACATGGCTTTTAATGGAGCCATGTCATTTGGATTTTGCACCATTCTTGCAATCTGTTTCTCTAAGTCAACTATTTTCAACTGCTTAGCCTTTTTAGAGGATTTCTCATTCTTCAACTGCTTCTCTAGCTTCTGGATAGCAGCCTGCAACTTATTGGTGCTCATAGTATACTTCAATACGTCCCTGTACACCCCTTCACTCGTCTATCGGTGAAGTTCCATGATGTCTTTGGAAGGGAACGCATCCAAATTTATTGTCACTTGAGTGGTTTTTGAATTCTTGGGTACTTTCTTCCCCCCAGGCAACAGTGGTTCTAGAATCGCCATTTTCAGAGTTCCATGTCTCAAATCTAGTGCTAATAGCATCCCAGATTGCTTCCATGTGTCAAGTTCCTTCTTTGGGAACAATGACTTCTCCAGGTCGGTGTTGTCGCATTGAATTTGTGCATATATACCAAACAAACTTGATTTAACAGGTGATGTGGTGACCAAAGTGCCTTATGTGGACTGAGATTCCTACTTTTGGGGACATGTTGCGGATGGGAAGCTTTCCAAGATGACAGGTACCAATGAGGTGGGTGTCAGCATGACTTTTGATGTTGCTCTAGACGTTCCCTCTGCCTTTAATCTCTTCACCTTTGATCCCACACTCCCTGATCCCTCTTTCTCAGTTGTAGACGTGGGATCCGATGTGTCCCTTTTTCCCAATGTATCCAACTTAAGAGGCGTTCGAATGACCGGTGCCCCAATGGCCTTACTAGGATCTAATGCAGATGGTTTCTTCTCCCAGATGTCTAAGTTGTCCATTTTTTCCAACAATGGAGGAGGTTCATGGGGTTAAGATGAAGACTAGAAAGCTTTTCTTTTTTGGGAGATGATCCCTCTAGGATCATAATTGTGCATTACGCTCAATGGGAAGCTGAAAGATGCTAGTAGTTCCTCCACTAATTTCTGAGCAGCTCTGCTCTTGACCTTGAATGGTCCAGCTTCATTGGGGACCTTAAAAGTCTTGATATTGTTTCCTTTCACAAAATGTATATTGTCACAATTGAATCTTTGACGAATGTACTCTAATGCAAAAATTCTAGGAGTTAGGAAAATGGGGAGCTTGTAAGGAGCTATTTCTGCCCCATACACCGGATTTTAGTGCGAGTATTGAAACAAAACCAATCAACAATACCCTATTTTGGGTTGAGCTGAAGCAATTACTTGCACTCTAGGGAGATTCTAGGAGGAGGAAAATCAAACAATAGTGAGTATATCTTGGAAATAATAGTGTCTATGAATACAGAGAAATCCTTCAGTGGGGGGACTGGGACAACTGATTTTTCAAGTTCACCTTTACTGAAGAAAATCTTATTCTGGTAGAAAATCATGTATAGGAGTGTTGTAGACACAACAGATCCCATTAATTAATTAAATAATGGGAGCCCTGACATTTATTTTCAAAGGTAATTTTCAATTCCCTTACTCATTTTGGGGTTGTTATGATTTTTTATCCTACATTTCCTTTCTTTGTCATGTTTCAACCCAATTAATAAATTTTCCATTAAAAAATTTATGGATTTTTTGTGTGTTTTTTAGAGTTGCAGAAAGAATAAATTTTCTCCAAAATTTGTCCTTTACGCAACCTACAATCCACAATACGGATTGTGGATGATGGCTCATTTTGGTTTAAAATTCATTCTTTACGCAACTTGAAACCCGCAATTTCGAATTGTGGATGTCGAAAATGATTTTGAATAAATTGGATTTTCTTTTCCACAACCCGCATTGCAGATTTCGGAAAGAGTTTGAAAAATAAATTTTCTCTTTGCATTTCCACAACCTGCAAACCGTAATTGTGTATTGCGGATTGCAGAAAATTTTGGTTCATTTATATTTCAAGATGCGATCCTGCAACCCGCATTGCGGATTGTGGAAATCATGTATATTGTTGCAAAAATCAACTCCGCAACTTTTCTTCTGCCTTTTCATTTTTAATCGTAGTCGTTGATTTGGTTTGATCCTACGATCCATAATTCATTCCATGAGTTCCTTAAAAATTTTGAATTTTTTATTTTCCTTACCATTTTCAATTTCGTGAATTTCACCTATGACAAAGATTTTACTCCGGTTTTTTACCAGGGTTGTTTTCCTGCCTCTTTCGTCAGCACAGGTTGGTTTTATTTCTTTTCCTATTGGTTGTTTATGGAATTTCCTCATTTGAAATTTTTTATTGATTGGTTTTATTTATTTCTCAGAATTTACCACTCTCCCACCATGTCAAGAAATATCCGTTCCAAGACAACCCTAAAGGATTTGAAAAAAAAATACCCTAATGCTGGAATTCTCACTAATACCAATGGTGGAGTGTCTGAAACCTATCATCTGGATTGGTCAAAAATTTATGCCATCTTTGATAATGACTACCTATTGGAAATTCAAGTTAACCAGTCTTTTTATAAGAATATCATAGATTCTTAGTTGCATGCAATAGCAGCCAGACCAACACATTTTCCCCACACAGACCTTGTGAAGTGGATAATCGACCGTGCAAACCCCAGACACTGTTCTTTCAACAACAATGCAGGGTCCCAACTAACTTCTTTCTGCTCAGAAGTTTGTGTTAGAGCATATTCCCTTAGGTCAGCCAGCCAATTCCTCAATGCAGCTTTCCTAGACTTTGTAAAGACCCGGTTTAACTTTGATGAATTCATAAAATCCTAGATGAACAACCCAACTAGCTTTGCACCCAAAGCCTATAATTCCTACCCTATTTCATGGTTCAAGGAACCCTTTTCCCTCGTAGAAGGCATTCTTTGCAGACTATACGGCTTCCCAAACTGTTGTGTGTTTAAAGCTGAATGGGAAGTTATGGCTCATCATGTTCTCACAACAGCGTAATCTTTTAATTGGGCTCAGATTCTTTCAGCCGATTTGAAGACAGCAATTGAACGTTACCAGAAAACACCGGACTCGAGAAAGCATCTTTTTTACTATTCATCTTATGTTATTGATGTATTTTATTCATCCTTCTAGTTCCCCTCCATGGGATGGAACTAGACCCTTTCAACACCACCAGTTCATATATATTGTTCTGCATTGTGGGAAGATAACTTTGTACCTCTGTTGTATGACATTTGTGATCACTTCTTTGAAGCAATTTATCAGAAGATATTCAAAGAGGATGCACTTGCCTTCTCTACTCATGCCAAAACACTCATCCCCACTATTGGTGATTGGTATGTAGGAGAATACTTCTCCTATATTAGAGTTTGGGGAAGTGATATAGTTCATTTGCTACCAAGAATAGTCCTAGATACGTTGCTACTAGAGGATATTTCTTATCAGACTGTTACTGATGGAGTGTTCATGAAGCTAACTGGACCTAAATGAAAAGGATGGCCCAAATTCCCATTGGACCTTGGGCCTTTGATCATTCAGAACTCAACACATGCTGCAGTGTTGAGGAAGAAAATTGTTCCCTAAAGCTGGAAAAGCTCCCAAAAGGATGCATGATCTCAAGGCATTCCTGGATAACCACTTTTCCCAGGAACATATGAAGACTACTTATGCTCATGAGACTGTCCTTGATGATTCTATTTACCAGGGAGCCAATTTTTTTTCTGAGGTCCTAATTAGGGCTAAATCCAAAGAAGAACAAAGTTTCATTCTCCAATACCAACATGAGCTCAAGTCCAAGGTTTTGAATTACAAAAAATTGGAACTCTCAATTGTTAAATATTGTAACTTCAAAGAATATTATATTTGTACTTTATTATTCCGGAGATGATTCATTCCTCCGTGAAGATCTTATTGTATATCCGGAGATGTTTATTCCTCCGTCGGAATGTGGTAACTCGGGTTATTAGACTTCCCTAGTGGGGGTCGGCCCTAAATGTGTTATGTGGGTCAAAGGGTTATTAGACCACCCTAGAGGGGTCGGCCCAGTTAGTTGTAGTGGGGTATTTAACCTATTGGTTAAATACGAGCCTACGTGTACTTGTGTAAAATACATATCAAAGTAGTGTATAAATAGAGGAGGTGTGTTCCTCATTATACATACTCACTCACTTGAGAAAGGCGCATTTTGTGGAGGAGAGGTCTGCTATGGAGGAGAAGGAGCTTATGCTCAGGGTTTGCATCTTTGTATTTTGCTGGTCATCTATATTGAGGAAGCTTTACTGGGTTTTCTACCCCATGAGGGTTTCCCAGGATAAATCTCTGTCTCTTGTGTTTATGCTATGCTTGTTGTTTCTTCAGTGATCCTGTATATGCTATTATTGTGAAATGGAATGTAATGCTGCTATTTTCTGTCTTAGCATATTGAATTTTAACATGGTATCAGAGCTAACCTGAAGGAAGACAAGGTATGGCACTAAAGACACTTGCTTTACTTACGACAATTTGAAGGTTAGGCTTTTACATAGCAAAAACCAGTCATCGTAGCACTTTCGCTATAAATCCGTTTTGGCAAAGTTTTCGGATCTGAAATTGTTACAGGACGAAGATAAAATCTCCAGGTACCTTGTGTCCAAAGGACAACCTCTAATTCGTTGTACTTTGTGATTTATGATCTGTACAATATAGGGTTTCTGCCTCTTCCAGATCTGAGTCAAAATCAGGTGACCTTGGGAAAAAGGTCATATCTTGGGATAGGAAGCTCCAAATGAAATTTCGTAAAAAGTGACAGGTAGTACACAGTCTGCACTATCTCAGAAAACTTTTTCAGAGGCCGAAGTTGAACCAGTGACACGTGGCACTCCGTACAAGTGCGCTCTCCTGTATTATCCCATAAACAGGTCACGTTGCGACACTTGGCATAACTCTCTCTCAGAGAATCCAATTGAGGTCAGACCTATCAGGATGGAAATATAACAGGCCGAGATATCTCCGAAAACTTGTTCAGAGGCCGAAGGTCAAACAGTGACACGTGGCACGCCGTACAAGTTCGCTCTCCTGTATTTTCCCAAAACAGGTCACGTTGCGACATTTGGCATAACTCTCTCTCAGAACATCCAATTGAGGTCAGACCTGTCAGGATGGAAAGCTAACAGGTCAGGCTATCTCAGAAAACCTTTTCAGACCCTGTGGATCAAAAATTTCGGAGTTACACCAGAAACAATCAGGTACATATTTCTGTCAAAACAGAATTATTTTTTGGTACCTTAATTCATGGCTTCCAAAATTTAGGGCTTTGAAGAAAGTTGGAATTTTTGTAATCGGAGACCACGGCTGGATGCTACTCATCAAAATAGAAATTTAGAGACCAAGATCAGAATTTTTGGTTGGGCAGAAGGCCGGGCTTGATTAGACCCTAGTTCGGGACTTTGATCAGAAAAGTGGAAAATTAGGGCTTCTGTAAAAATGAGAATTTTTGAAATCTGTGACCACGGCTGGAAGCTCCTCAGAAAAATAGAAGCTTAGAGATTTGGTTCAAACTTTTTGATGGGGCAAAAGAGTGGGCTTCATCAAACCCCAGTTCAGGGTCACGTCCAGTGAATCCGAAAGTTTCAAAGGCAAAATTGAGGAGTAAAACTTTGCAGTTTTCAAATTCTAAATATATCAGTTTGATCAGCTCATCAAGGCCCATATTTCTATCCTTTCGGAAGTCTGAAATTCAAAGTTTGAATTTTTGGGGTTTCTCTGACAAACCCATATCCAGCTCCAGGTCCAGTTCTTGCAAATCAAGTGGATAGGGTTAATCCTAGAAGAAGATGGATTGGTCACCTACATAAGTGAAGGAGTTCATGTTTCAGAGGGAGATGAGGCTAAGGCTTTACATAAGGAGATTACAAGCGATCTCGATAGGTATGACTCATCGAGGTATGTTTTGAGATTTGTTCATGATTAAGTTTATGGTATGTTTGTCTTCATGATTATTACAGTTAGTACAATCTTGATTTTAGATTTGTTGTATCACCTTAACAAAATTATGAATGCATGATAGAAGATATTCATTGGTTAGGGTGTTGACACTTATGATTGTACTAATGCATTATGGTGTTGTGTGAGGTTGAGGTTGTCTGCTAACAAGATACAGGTACATCACAAAAGACAAATCAGGCTTCATGACCATGAAAACATGAAGACAAAGACTCATCCATAATCTTTGTTCTACTTACGAGGTATGTATAACTTTGTTATATTATGCTTAACCTATGAGACATGCAGGTTCTAGCTCAGGATCTCTAAATCATTAAAGAGGTTGTT
This sequence comes from Larix kaempferi, assembly GCA_027924585.1. NCBI lineage: Eukaryota > Viridiplantae > Streptophyta > Pinopsida > Pinales > Pinaceae > Larix > Larix kaempferi. The sequence goes on from BSBM01000600.1 coordinate 915,240, forward strand.
TAGGTATGTTGTACATAACCAAGTAGGTATACTAATCCAGGTATGTTTCCCATGAATCTTACCTTGTGTTAGGATCCCTTATATAAGTATACTTGGAATGATTGGTTATGCTCATTCATAAAGTTAGTAATCAAGGGATTATGCATATTATATCTCTTATCAATGATATGCATGAGTAAAAGAAGACTTCCCTGAAATCTTGAATACTAATGTCATGACTATACGTTTTCAAGATTATTTAGTACTATAATGTTTTGATAGCATTTAGAATATACTAATGAGTGTATGTTTGTGTATGAGATCATGAGGATGACTCTTGAGCATGCACAGTGGTACAGAATGAATAGAAGTTCAAAAGACATACAGAAGATCAAGCGGGAGGCAGCCACACAAACATAAAAGATAAGTATTTGAGTTGCTATTTGAAATAGTAATGATATTGCCTGCATGCATATTTGTATTCCTAGAATATATAATGCTGAGTGTAAACATTCATAGAGCATTGAACAGTATACAACTAATGTGCATATGCTTGGACAAACATTCCATTGTTGCTTGTCTAGAATGAAACCTCTTTGCTGACATGCTGAGAGTTGTGCACACTCTCGATAGTATGTTCTGGTAGAGATGGAAGGCATCTAGATAGCCACTGTATGCATACAGGATATGGGAAAGTGTTGTGCCAAAGTATTGGTCAAAATAGTTGCATCACTATGTAAATGATATCTGTATGCATAATGGGTTATCTTTTGATGATTATGAAGTATTACTAATCATGTACTTAATTTTGATTTGTAGGAAAGGTCATGGACACCGTACAAGTGGTGGATGTTCAAACAAGAAGATTTACAAATCAAACAAAATATAGAAGGCTCATGGCTAGAAGATTCTCTTAGAAAGGGGAAGAGAATCACGACAAGATGTTTGCTCCAAGTATGGTGTAATTAAAGAAGAAGTATGAATCAGGTTCTGTATAGGTACCTAGGATCGATAATATTTTGATAAGCTTAATATGGGTGATGTGGATCTCAACCTTTGCTACAAGGTTGAATAAGATACACATATGACATGGATGCAAGAAGGAACTCACCACAGAGTTCGAATGATATTGAGGCTCATTTCAGTAGACCCTCCTAACGAGAGATGGCACAGATAGATATGCAGAAGTTCATTCAATGCAGAAATGAAAAATGAAAGATCTCAAATTAATGCTTTACTTCCTAGGTCTGGAAGTATGGCAAGGCTCAGAAGGAACATTTCTCAACCAGGGAAAGTATGATGAGAAATATGACTTGAGGTGTTGGAATGGCCACTCTTATGGATTCCAGCTTGAAGCTGTTAGGGGATAACTCATCAGAGTTAGTGGATATAACTCTGTACAGTCAAATTATTGGGTCTTTGATATATCTAACATATACTAGGTTAGATATATGCTTTGTTATGAACACCTTGAGTTAGTATCTAGTGGAAACTAGATGTGTTTACCTAATAGTTGCAAAGTATGTGATGAGGCACATAAAGGACACGATAGAATTTGATCTATGCTATCTTGAAGACCATGACTTCAGATGGCTATTCAGATTCTGTTTGGGCAGGAAGTGTATCAGACAAGAAGAACACATCGAGAGGATGTTATTGTCTGGGATTAGCCATGATCTCGTGGTTTAGCTGGAAGCTGTCTAGTGTGACTCTCAGCACAAGCAGAATATATGGTTGCTTGCTCTGCTAGTTGTGAAGAAGTTTGGCTTTAGGTTACCGTTGTACTAACCAAGCCTCTAAGTCAAGTGAAGAAGTTACCAACCAAACCTCTGTCTCGAGAGAAGTTTGAATACTTCCGAGACAAGCTTGGTGTAGTTCAAAAGGACCCTCCTCGAAAGGGGGAGTAGTATAGTCACTACTGATGAGATTGTCTCATCGAACATCAAGGTCGATGATGAGGTAACCTGTTACTTAGAAATATTTAGATTTAGGACTCTCTTACTTAGAATACTTAGTTTTACTTATACATGGTTTGATGTTAGATGTATTAGTAAGAATACATGCTAGATGTGATGTGTACATATTTTGATTAGTGATGTATACATGTCTTGATGTACATATGTTTTGATGTGATGTGTACATGTTTTGATTAGTGATGTATACATGTTTTAATGCACATATGTTTTGATGTGATGTATACATGTTTTGATTAGTGATGTATACATGTTTTTGATGCACATATGTTTTGATGTGATGTATACATGTCTTGATGTACATATGTTTTGATGTGATGTGTACATGTTTTGATTAGTGATGTATACATGTTTTAATGCACATATGTTTTGATGTGATGTATACATGTTTTGATTAGTGATGTATACATGTTTTTGATGCACATATGTTTTGATGTGATGTATACATGTTTTGATTAGTGATGTATACATGTTTTGATGTACATATGGTTCGATGTGATATGTACATGTTTTGATGAGATGTATACATGGTTTGATGTGATACATGTTTGTACCTGTATGGATAAGAATACAGTTGAGGGGATTGGATCATCCCTGGACTTTCAGTCCTAAAGAGAACCGTAGACGTAAGGTCTCCGAGAATGAAGTCCTTAGTGGAAAATTGAGGGGATTGGATCATCCCTGGACTTTCAGTCCTAAAGAGAACCGTAGACGTAAGGTCTCCGAGAATGAAGTCCTTAGTGGACAGTTGAGGGGATTGGATCATCCCTGGACTTTCAGTCCTAAAGAGAACCGTAGACGTAAGGTCTCCGAGAATGAAGTCCTTAGTGGACAGTTGAGGGGATTGGATCATCCGTGGACTTTCAGTCCTAAAGAGAGCCGTAGATGTAAGGTCTCCGAGAATGAAGTCCTTGATGGACTTGAGGGGATTGGATCATCCCTGGACTTCCAGTCCTAAAAAGAGCCGTAGACGTAAGGTCTCCGAGAATGAAGTCCTTGATGGACTTGAGGGGATTGGATCATCCCTGGACTTTCAGTCCTAAAGAGAGCCGTAGACGCAAGGTCTCCGAGAATGAAGTCCTTGATGGACTTGAGGGGATTGGATCATCCCTGGACTGTCAGTCCTAAAGAGAGCCGTAGACGCAAGGTCTCCGAGAATGAAGTCCTTGATGGACTTGAGGGGATTGGATCATCCCTGGACTTTCAGTCCTAAAGAGAGCCGTAGACGTAAGGTCTTCGAGAATGAATTGAGTGGATTAAATCATCCTTGGACAGTAAATCCAGTAATTCCGAAAGGAAGGATAGTCCTAAATGAATTGTGGTTGGATTAAATCATCCTTGGACAGTAAATCCAGTAATTCCGAAAGGAAGGATAGTCCTAAATGAATTGTGGTGGGATTAAATCATCCTTGGACAGTAAATCCAGTAATTCCGAAAGGAAGGATCGTCCTAAATGAATTGTGGGATTAAATCATCCTTGGACAGTAAATCCAGTAATTCCGAAAGGAAGGATCGTCCTAAATGAATTGTGGGATTAAATCATCCTTGGACAGTAAATCCAGTAATTCCGAAAGGAAGGATAGTCCTAAATGAATTGTGGTTGGATTAAATCATCCTTGGACAGTAAATCCAGTAATTCCGAAAGGAAGGATAGTCCTAAATGAATTGTGGTGGGATTAAATCATCCTTGGACAGTAAATCCAGTAATTCCGAAAGGAAGGATCGTCCTAAATGAATTGTGGGATTAAATCATCCTTGGACAGTAAATCCAGTAATTCCGAAAGGAAGGATCGTCCTAAATGAATTGTGGGATTAAATCATCCTTGGACAGTAAATCCAGTAATTCCGAAAGGAAGGATCGTCCTAAATGAATTGTGGGATTAAATCATCCTTGGACAGTAAATCTAGTAATTCCGAAAGGAAGGATCGTCCTAAATGAATTGTGGGATTAAATCATCCTTGGACAGTAAATCCAGTAATTCCGAAAGGAAGGATCGTCCTAAATGAATTGTGGGATTAAATCATCCTTGGACAGTAAATCCAGTAATTCCGAAAGGAAGGATCGTCCTAAATGAATTGTGGGATTAAATCATCCTTGGACAGTAAATCCAGTAATTCCGAAAGGAAGGATCGTCCTAAATGAATTGTGGGATTAAATCATCCTTGGACAGTAAATCCAGTAATTCCGAAAGGAAGGATCGTCCTAAATGAGTTGTTGGATTAAATCATCCTTGGACAGTAAATCCAGTAATTCCGAAAGGAAGGATTGTCCTAAATGAATTGTTGGACTAATCATCCTTAGACAGCAAATCCAGGAGGGATAGTCTTAAATATGATTGTGGTTGGACTAATCATCTTTAGACAGCAAATCCAGGAGGGATAGTCTTAAATATGATTGTGATTGGACTAATCATCCTTAGACATCAAATCTAGGAGGGATAGTCTTAAATATGATTGTGGTTGGACTAATCATCCTTAGACAGCAAATCCAGGAGGGATAGTCTTAAATATGATTGTGTGATGACGATGCTGCTGATCGTGTGATGACGATGCTGCTGATCGTATGATGACGATGCTGCTGATCGTGTGATGATGATGCTGTTGATCGTGTGATGACGATGCTGCTGATCGTGTGATGACGATGCTGCTGATCGTGTGATGACGATGCTGCTAATCGTATAATGATGATGCTGATCGTGTGATGATGATGCTGCTAATCGTATAATGACAATGCTGATCGTGTGATGACGATGCTGCTGATGACGATACTGCTGATCGTATGAAGACGATGCTAAAGATCGTGATGTTGATGATTGATGTTGACAATGATGTTCCAGTAACTGCTTGAGTTACTGATGATGTTGAGAAAGCTTCCAGTGATTTATAGATGTATCATGTGTAGTGACTCCATGCTCCTGCAGATGCTGTTATAATATCCTTCTCGTTAAGGGGGAGTGTTAAATATTGTAACTTCAAAGAATATTATATTTGTACTTTATTATTCCGGAGATGATTCATTCCTCCGTGAAGATCTTATTGTATATCCGGAGATGTTTATTCCTCCGTCGGAATGTGGTAACTCGGGTTATTAGACTTCCCTAGTGGGGGTCGGCCCTAAATGTGTTATGTGGGTCAAAGGGTTATTAGACCACCCTAGAGGGGTCGGCCCAGTTAGTTGTAGTGGGGTATTTAACCTATTGGTTAAATACGAGCCTACGTGTACTTGTGTAAAATACATATCAAAGTAGTGTATAAATAGAGGAGGTGTGTTCCTCATTATACATACTCACTCACTTGAGAAAGGCGCATTTTGTGGAGGAGAGGTCTGCTATGGAGGAGAAGGAGCTTATGCTCAGGGTTTGCATCTTTGTATTTTGCTGGTCATCTATATTGAGGAAGCTTTACTGGGTTTTCTACCCCATGAGGGTTTCCCAGGATAAATCTCTGTCTCTTGTGTTTATGCTATGCTTGTTGTTTCTTCAGTGATCCTGTATATGCTATTATTGTGAAATGGAATGTAATGCTGCTATTTTCTGTCTTAGCATATTGAATTTTAACATCAATTGAAGAACAAGCTAAAAAGGAAAGGGCAGATAAAGATTCACAAAAGGTAAACACCCCCTTGATTTTAACCTACCAGGATGAAGGAAAAGGAAAAGACCTTGTGGAGGATGCTCAACAATCCAAGCCTGCTACAAAACTGAATACCTTAATTCAATCAGATATTGATCTAAAGAAGGAATTGGGATACTTGACCTTAGTGGTTGATACTTAGGTGGTTGCTACAGGCACCCCGGAAAAAAGGCAAAAGATTCAAGCCCCTATGTCTTAGATACCCACATTAAGCATTGAAGAAAGTGATGCAGAAGATGAAAGGATTCCATTCAGACCTCTTTTCCATGTTGTGCCTATTGTGCAAGAGGTCACTGAATTTTCTCAGGCTATTGTTAATTTGCTTGATAGCATTGTAATTGATGATCCCACTCCAGATATTCATTTTCCTGAATTCACCATCATTGTTGCTATATTAACTTCCACATCCCCTCCCACTTGTATTGAGATTCCTTCCACCTCATCTATTGAGGTTACCCTTCCACCATCCACCATAGCTGAATTACTTGCTACTTCCATCATTACCTCACAACAAACCTTGCTAACTCCACCTGCCACCTCATTGCCACAGGTTACTGAGGTGCAAATCCCAACTGTTTCTCTGCAACCATCAGTAACCATTGCTTCTGCTTCCCTCCTCAAGGTTGCCACTTTGGCTACTTCTCCTGCTTCTCTACCTTCAATTTTTTCTACCACTACCCATTCTATATCTACCTCCCAGATCACTCTGTCCATTCCAAATTCTACTGTCACCCAAACATCCCCATTGGTTGCAACATGTAATGTAGCCACATCTTCAGCAGAATTGGTGGTTGATTATGGAGATGATTCTTTAGTTTCCCTTGGAGATTACTTCTACAGTAGATCAACCAAAGCAGTGGTGAAAAGAGGTAATAAGAGAAGCATGGAAGCAACTATGGTGCAAGGACCTATTCCCAATCAAATAATTTGGACAAAATAGTCTGCTGACATCCAGTATGAGGCATTAGACACTGCTGTAGCAATTGGGGCATTTGTTGGAGCTAACTATGATTCGGTTACCTCATTGAATAAGGAGATTGGTTTGAAGCAATAGGAGTTACAAGAGCTTAAGCAGAAGTTGATATAGGTTGAAGAAGAGCATAAAGTTCAAATTCAAGAAATAAAGGATGAGCATGAGAGTCAGCTTAAAGAGTTGAAAGAAAAGGACACAACTCTTGTACAATAGCTTCAAGAGGCCAAATTGTTAAATGACAGTTATGCTTAGAAGATCACAGCATTGGAATCACAAGTTCAGGAGCCTGCATCCATGGCAACTGTCTCTTCTTTCCCTAGTTTTTTCTGCAAAAGAATTTAAGGAACTTCCTTTGAAGGTAAATGAAGATTATAAGAACCTTTTAGTTCAGTTGTTTGAATGCTTAGAGGAAATTAGGGATACCTACATTGATTTTGAAAAACAGTCTGATGTTCTCCCCTAACATAATGAAAGGAGACAGGAAGAACTCAGCACCATTGAGAATGTTGGATATTGGAAAAAGTACATTAAAGATAGGCCTGAAGACATACCTTTCTTTGAAATCATGAAGTTTAGAAAAGTCAGGCTTTCGTTGGATTCATGGGAAAATGCCTGTGAGACAGTGGAAGTTACTATAGAGGAAGCACAAGTGATTTGTAGAAGAAGATGGTATGCTTCTAATGAGTTGTTGACCACATTGGGTTTCTCAACTCGCACTCTGATCGAAAAATCTAATCCTCCCAAGATATTGATACTGGATGTAGATGAAATATATGAGGCATCTAAGGAGAGGATAAATCAGTTGGAGCAGCTTCAAATTGCCGAACTAAAAGAACTGATTGAGTCACCTATCAATTTTGGGGTGGAGATCAAGCCTTTCCTATGACAGTGGGATAAGTTGAAGGCTAAGGAAATCGAATCCTTTAGTTGAAAGACCCATTTGACACTTGGACATGCTAGATATCAAGATATTGAAGACTTATTAGATGCAGTTGCCAAGTGGAGAAATGCCTTAGTTGTTTTTAAATGATATTTTTTAATCCTTGTTTTCATGGGATATTTGCCTTTGTAATATTTTATAATTATTATTAGAGGGCTTAGATCTCATAGGGGCGGGGGGAGAGAAATCACCAGAGAAGGACTGGAGACACTCTGTTTCACTTGTGACATTGTAATTTCTTGCAAGCTTAAGGAATCGAAGTTAGTTTCTCTTTGTCATATTATTTGTTTAAATTGTCAAATTTCTTTGATAATTTCTGATTTTCTCACCTTGGTTACTAAATCAATTTATTTGTATCTTTGAAATTCAATGAATGCATCTGATTTGTAGGTTGGATTTGTTTGAACTTATAATTCAGATGTTACTGTGTGTTAAGTGAATATATTCATTAATTCATTTATCTATTTATGCAAATGATAAATAGCTATAATTTCATTACTACTAGTTTGTCAATTAGCACGGCATAACAGAATAGTCTTAGATGCGCTCAAATATTTAGATAAAATTAATTCAATTTTTATTGTTCGTTTTTTCTAAACATGGTTAAACTAGATCCAATTCATATGTCTATTTTTGGGTGAAATATTCAACCAAATTCTCAAATCGGATTGTTCTGCATATCAAACACATTTTCTTAAATTTGGATCTAACTTACTTAGATTTCCCTTAAGCAAACACTGATTACCCTTAGACATAGGACACCTTTGATCTTCCCTCACAGGAATATAGATTTATAAGGATCAACTCACATAAGTGCCAGCGGAGGCCTAATATCTGTGGGAGTCCACCACACCAAACAGTCTAGGGATAGAATGCCTCTTGAATAGAGTTATTTGAAGCATTGCACATTGGGCTGTTGTTTGACGGACAATCTACCGAGAGTGGACTCAAGGCCTGATCTCTCTAGCTTAACGTAAGTCTAGAACAAATAAGACAGAACAAAAAATACTTTCCTCGATCAAATAGAGGTGCAAATGGAAGGATAGATCGTTTACCTTGGATTTGCAGAGCCCTTTCTCCTTCATTGATCCAATGCTCCAGCGCTGCCAAATTTTAAATGGCTATACCCTATTGAACATAAAACAGACCAAGAATAGTGAAAGCATACATTTCATATGATAGATCTAAGTTAACACTTAAGGAGGAAAACTCTAAATATCATCAATGCGACAACATTTATGGAAAGCAATTGTATTAACTGTATTGAAAAGTGGAGAGTACAATAGAAAAGAGGATTACAACCATTTCCTTAACATTGCAAGCTCCTTCCGACAAGCTATGCCAAAGCTCCTAGAGGGAAGTGGATGTCTCCCAAGCTAGAGTGCTAAATCTATTGAGCCTAATTTCACTAGCATAAGAGTACCATAGACTTCCTCCCTTTGGAGATGGGTAGAGCTTCACTTATATAGGGCTAAGTGGATAGGATATGGATAGGGTAGGTTGAGATATGGTAGGAGAGAGATAGGGGATCCTTCCAAGAGGTTAGGAACCGAGTGCCATCTCCCCCAAGAGGTCAAGGATAAGGATACAAGTCAGCAAGCTTCGAGAATGAGCTCGAAGAAGCTATTTTTTTCCATTAACTGACTTCATCGCACCCTGTAGTGGAGCAAGCTGCGATGTCACAGGTTGCATGAGTACAGCATGCGACGACCTCTCAAAACCTAGCAATGAATGTAATGGTGTCCTTTCCAAGTAAATGACTTAGCCAATGGAACTTCATGGATGTATACATTGAATCTAATGGTGGTAAGATTTTAGGTGTAACAGAATGCCCCCCAAAGCATGAAGCTGTTGAAATATTGGACAGGTGAAATGCTATGACAGAAAGAATGGAAAATGGACTTGTCGTATGAAGAACGCTGCTGCAGTACAACTGACTCTGAACTGACAATATCATATGATGTACAACATGGCTGCTGACCAATACAATGAAGATCCTTTGTAGTAATGACCGGCTGAACACAATCATGTCTACTAGACACAAGCATAGATCCATGATGAGATGGTTACACAGCCACGACCAATACAAATGTGGATTCGTGTAATATGACTAAAATAAAAACTCCATCGCAACCTGGGTAAAACATGACTCCCCAGGGTCTTCAAGACGAACCCGCAATGATACGAATCTATCCATGTGATTACAAATGTCTTGACGTCGAACATGGTATACACCACTTGATTACCGGTCATTGATGTATACCGTTAACAAGTACGAGGGAAATCACCATTGATGTCAATGATTCCCAAGGTATCACAGTACATATCATCAAGCGTGAATAAATGAGTTGAAGTCGAATGCGAGATGAAATCTTTCAATCAAGAGTTAATGATGTAAACTCATGTTGAAAGCGAGGTAACCTGCCATTGAGGCATGCAGGGCCAAGGTACTTGATTGGTTTCTAGATTCAATCCTCGGATGATGAGCTGAAGTCGACAAGGATGAATCCATCGAAGGAGGGCCATGATGAATTCCCCATCATCGACACGAAACATGACAAAGGATGTGTAGAGTGGATCGGATGGTACAGTAATATGCATGATTGACTCAAAGTAGACCAACATGATGGAAGGTGTACACACCGCAGATAATGAATAGTGAAAGTATTCTTGAACATGGGCATGGCATGACTTGGCAGTATTGACATGATGAGTACAACACTAAATCCTAATGAAACTGATGATGGAATATTTCCTTGAATGACTCAAAGGAAATCGAGGAAATATAGATGATCCAAGTACTGTATGCAAATGAAGATGAGTGCCATGTTCAAGAACGACTAAGTACTGCCACAGATAAATGTGTAATACAAAAGATTTCCTTTTTCCCCATCATGAACGATGAGTGCCTCATGTGTTTTTTACAAGCTTGATGAGGGTAACCAAATGCTCAGTATAGCTCATCTCATATATGAGTCCAATCCCAAATATTTTTTGAACCTGGGAATATTTTCCGAACCTAGGATAGGAGGGGTTCGTCCCATGGCGGGCCCTTCAATGTAAAAATTTAATGAGTCCATAGAAGGTAAACTCGGTCATCATTTCATGTTTAGAGAGTCTGAAAAGAACTAAAGAAGACTCCAACGGTCCTTTTTCGTAAAGTTATCCTCATCGCCCGAAAAAAGGTAAAACAACGTGGGAGAGGACTCTTCCGGTCATGATCGGCTAGAGTATACCTTTTTCGTAAGTAGTGCCCCCTGGTCCGAAAAAGGGGTAAACTATCACCAGGAAGACGACCATTCAAATCCTTTTACAAGCATGAACATGAATAGTTCGCTTGGCAATCTTTTTGTATTTCAAGAGCCTGAAAAGAGCTTAAAGATAGACTCCGGGGGGGTTCCTTTTCTGTAGGAGTTTAACGAGCCCGGAAAAGTGATAAATCGTAACTCAGTAACGTATTGTCATAGTTTCAAGAGAACAAGAAAGAACAAAGAGTAAGCTCATAATCATTAACTAATTACAATCTAATGAATGAAAATATAAATGACAAAAATTCACAAGGGGTGTTCATACCTGAGATGACCATTCCAATGTGAAAATGGCATAAAATGACACTTAATAACTCCTGCACACTCAGAAACTAGGTCAAATAGTTGATCGAATGTTCAAATATGATAAAATCAATCCAAACTATAGAAAAATGGCATAAAGGAATCAATTATTTGAAGAAAGGAATATTCCCATTTTTTATAAATAGAAATAAAAAACAAATATAGTCACCATTGTTCTATTTTCCAAATTTGGGAGGAGTAGTGCCCTTTGGAGCCAAAACTTCACTCGTCGATTCCGGGAGCTATGAGTAGCCATTTCATTCGCCATCCAGAGCAGGTAACCCTAAACTTCGTCCAGCATAATTGTAGTGGTTTACATTTTTGAATTTCGTATAGCTTTTGGGTTTTGGCTTGGTTTGGGAAGGGCCATTGCGCCCTCAGCTCGTTGCAGTCTGCCCTTTTGGGAACTGCGACAAGATTGAGTCGTCGCAAGGGTCACATAACTGGACTGCGATGAAATTGCACTGTTTACGAAAACAGGGTGCGAAGATGGAAATGTCCAACCCCAAACTCAAGCCAAGCTCAAAAAAGGAACTTTTGGTGGTTGAAGCAAGTTCTAACAATGTTAAAACTCTCCTTTTGGCAGGTTCCAAGCATCCAAAATGGTTTTGGAGTGGCATGAACAGGAGCATGAGTTATATGATGAATAGGCTGCAAATGATCCATGATGTGTGGAAGCATGGCTCCTCAAGTTCTTCGCGATTCAGGGGATGAGGTCCCAAATCCCACTACTGACCCATACGCTCTGATGCTGGGATGCGGCCCAACAATACTTCGTGATCGGAGAGCACGTCCTTACCATAGATGTCGAGGACATCTATTTCCTGACTGGATTGTCCCATAGAGGGGACAATGTGCTTCTGACTAGATCACGTGGAAGTGATCGGACTATGGGTGAAATGATCCTGTAGCACTGTGTTCCCAACACTTGTGCTTCTAGTGGGAAAATTCCCATAAAATATGTGCAGGAATGTCCATTGCGCGCCATACTTTTCACCATTACGAGGATGGAAGGGAGCCAAGCTCCTCACTTAGCCACCATATCATAGATGCTATATGCGGAGGACTGCATGTCTCCGAATATCCTTAACTTGTGCGAGGGACTCCTCGCAAACATGCGAGCTCAGCTGACCAAGTGTCAATGGGGAGACCTCAAACAATTTGGTTATGGCTCGATAGTGATCTCATTCTTATTGGAATGGGTTCCCCTCTTGCATCCTCAAGTACCACTAGAGGATAGGTATCCTAGGGATCCACACGTAGCTAGATGGACAAGGGTGATGACTCGTCATGGTGGGGGTCCCATCATTGGATATGGTCCTAAGTTATTCACTTGGCTGGAGGGCCAATTATTGATGGTGGAGGACTTCCCGTATAATGGTACGGACTTTAGAGATGACCCGGACTTGCCGCTTCCAAAAGGAGTGGCATGGGGAGACCTTGGTAAGAACAAATAACCCTTGCACTTTTTAAGTTTTGTGCATTTATGATTTTTTTGATGTAGTGCTGACAAGAAAACAACATGTCTGTGTAGACGTGGGACCTGTACGACCGGTGGGAGTCTCTCTTCTTGCAAGGAGAGAGAGAGGAGAGGGAGCAATCATGGGACTTGTAGTGAATGCTGCCATTGAAGAGATGGATGGAGTCTATGCCAACCTGAGTGGGTTAACACTAGACGTTCCTGAGCTGACGGTATATGAGGTGCTGCGACCCATGCAGGTGTACACGGTTGGAGTGACTACGCGCTTCAACGCATTGCTTCGCAGGGTTGTGAGAGCAGTTGACTGTTTCCACACTCAGCAGGCCAGAGCTATTAGACCCCCTAGGGTTGTATGGGCCAAGCATTAGGCCTTACGTTGTTACTATGTATGTACTGAGAGCTTAGAGGCCTCAGATTTTGTACTACTGAAAGCTACAAGGCTTTAGATTTTGTAGAGACTCACTGAAAGGTGTCGTGCTTCATATTTTTGTACCAACACTACTTTTTGAGATATATATATATATATATATACAGACATTCCGGCGATTTATACATTATGAGTTTTCAAATGGATGAATGATGTGGTCTTGTTTATACATTTGCTTATAAAATAAATTATTCATATGTTATTTCTACTTTTAACAATTCATGAATATGCTTATGTGTGTGCAATGTACCAATCTAAGATGAATTTGGCCATAGAATCATCGACTATGTTAACGTCTCGTGGAATGTGCAGGTACTAAATGGACTCGAAGGACCTTTCCAGAAGACGAACTCATCGATAGAGATGGATTAAGGTAGGATCGTGGATGGTGTAGACTCAGTTAAGATGAGAGACCACTAGTTGAGAATCCAAGTGGATGACCACTTGGTCCATACCCAAAGAAATGTCGTCAATTAGGGTTCCAATGACTGCTTGATATTCTGCAACACTGTTGGTTGCAAAACCTAGACACATTCCTCCTGAGCTGATGAGCTCACTGGTAGGTGAATAGAGTACCCAGGCTACCGAGCCAAGGTTACGGGTATGCCGGCTGGCGCTGTCCGCGAATCCATAGCACGTTGCCAGCTACACACGCAGACAGAACATGGTATAAGAAACAAAACAAGACCTAAATAGGCAAGAAATCAAAAGCATCACACCACACAAAAACACACACACTCCATGTACAGTATATACAAAAGTACTTATCCATGAAAGAATCAAGCATAGTACCTCTTTAGGTAGAGCCCATTGCGGGGCTCACCCAAATATATCTATCCCAGGCATCTCCTCATAGGTCCAAGCGAAAACATCTCGAAATCGCTTGAATAAGGCCATACAAGCAATGACTTCTTCATGGGAAATCTTCTGGCCTAAATGAATGTGTTCCACTACACCAGGGGTAATCGAAATGTCTACCGAGGTGGTGGGTTCGATGTTGGCAAGGTTTCCTTCAGAGTCCTTTTGACACGTAAGCATTGTGGATTGGGACCCAGAGTAGATATCCAATGTCACGATGGTGTGAATGTTGTTCTCTACAGAGTAGATATCCAGTGTCACGATGGTGTGAATGTTGTTCTCTACAGTATCCAGCATGGGAAAAGAAGATGAACGATGATGGAGGTCTTCCCATGGAGGATCATCTGCAGATATGATTTCCATAATGGACTTGTCAGAAGGAAAAGTCCGTAGCAGAGGATCGGATGATGTCCATTGCAGAGAATAGGAAATGGAGGCCACAGCTAAGTGGCCCTCAGGTGCTGCTTGGATAGCCTCGTACATGAGTTCAATAGGTGATAGAGGCATAGTGTCTCCAATCAAGTGTGTGGTGGCTTCATTAGGTACAAGCCATGAATCAATGGAGTTGCGGATAGATGAAGTCTACGAGGAGATCATGTTCACCGTGGCAACATGATTTGTGTTAACACCCAAAAAGTGCTCACCATCTCATCTCCATCATTACATGACTCACTTGTCTACATTTCCTACCATATTTGCCTCCAAAACCTTAAAAAACCATTAAAAGTCACCAAATGGCCAAAAAACCCCCTTTTTCCCCAAAATAATTTAAATTTCCTCTAAAAATAGCAAAAAACCTCTAAAAAGGCCCTAAATTCCCAAAAATCAAATAAAAGGGAATAAAAAACTATAAAAAAAGAGGAAAAAGAGGGAAAAAGGAAGTAAAAACCCTATACAGTTGACCTAAACCATATGGTGCCAAAAACCATGGGTCAACACTCCACCACTAAAAACCTATAAATAGGTGATGGAGGTTCCCCATTTCACATCCACAATCTTCCCTATCCTCACTCTGCCAAAATCACTCTTGAAACCCTAGCTTACCATTTGAGTTAGTCTTTCCCATTTGAGTGCCCCTTTGGCCCATTATTCAAACACATTGGAGAAGGAGAAGGAACCAATTGGAGCACGGAAGCATCCCTCTTGGACTACTACAAGAGCTCCACCAACCTCAACACTTGAGGTAAATTTCATACACAAGAAAATATTTATCATAATGTCATGTCTTTTTATTTCTATTAATGCTCATGCTAGGTTAAATTTCATACTGTTTTACTGCTTTAATTTACTTTTTATTGAACTGCTACTAAGGAGGCCCTTCTCCTTAGTAGGTGCTCATTTGCACAAGCTAAGGTGAAAACCCTGGCTACAGTTTTGGCGACTCCACCGCTGCTGTTCCTTTGAATTTATGGTTAAAATTTTTAGAAGTTTTTTGTTTTCTGCAAGTATTTTTCTGTTTTCCCTGTTCGGCTGTCCCGCCACAGATCGCAGCTTTCAGCCATCTTTCTGTGATCCAGATCGCATTTGTTTACTCTTTCCCCGTGACCTGAGCGCAGCCTTTTGCATCTTTCCCACGCTCCAGATTGCAGTTTTTAGCCCCTAACCTGCGATCTTACCTCGGCTTTCTGCCTATTTGTCGCGCTCCTAAGCTCACATTTTGGTCGTAAACCCGTGATCCAACTGCAGCTCTTCCCCTTTAGCTGTGCCCCAGACCGCGCCTCTTTACCCCATACCCATGATCCGCCCACAGGTTTCAGGCCTTTAGCCACACCCTAAAGCACGCCTGTTGGCCACTGACCTGCGCTCCGACCGCAGGGTTCAGCCCTATATCTGTGCCCAGCCCGTGCCTTTCGGCCACAGACCCATGCCCCGCCCGCAGGTTTTCCCCTAACAGCCGCGCTCCAGACCGCGCATTTCAGGCACAGACCCTCGCTCTGTTTTTTGCATTTTTAACCCCTTTTTGAACCCAGAACTTTGCTGCAATATTTTTTGCACCTGGACAGCCACCTGTTCTTTCTGCAGCCATACTTACCTATAGCCTTTTTCTATAGTTTGCTTTCTATTCCATTCACAGAGTTTAAAAAAAAAAAAAAAGTTTAAGCATTTCAATTGAAAAAAGAAAATTTTGCATTACAAGTTTAATTTCTGCATTATTATTATTGGTTGAAAGTTTCCCACCCTGTGGCACTTTTGATTGGGTTCATTACCTCACACGCACACACTCTGTCACCTAATTCAAGTGAGCCTTAAAATACTACTTACCACAACCAACATTCTAACCCCACTTGAGGAACACATAAGAATATTGTAGTTAGGTAGGACAGGGGGGATAGGCATCCAAATAACACCCCTTGGTCGCTTACACTTGAGACATAGTTATTGTCCATTAGGGAACCAAAATCCCCTAGTATTTTTTGGCACGGTCATAACCAGTTTATACGAGGGCCTCTCCCTTAGGAGGTTTGAAGTAACCAGACTAGTTCTGGAGGCCTGAGTGGAATACCGCAATCCATTCAGTAATCGAAGGCTACCTACTCGTTGGTCTGCATGTGGTGATTCCTTTTAGGCCCACACGGTGATAGGACCGGAGCTACAGATTCACCTTTCTGGACGTGTCATGAACGGGGTATCTTAGTTGCCTTTCTTCTAGGATTATCTTACCCAGTGTCCCTCCTGGTAGGGGGATATCTATAGCCACTTGGCTCTACTATCCATATTGTCTGACTTGGATTTCATCTCCTTGCAGAGGATATGTCTGGTTGAGTCAGAATACTATTTAGCTAGGTGTTTGCATGTTCCCTTACCTCCCTTTGGTCTAGCGAGTCCACTATTTTTATTTTTTAGGAAACCTGCTGCTTGTTGGTATTCTGACCATGGTTGTTGATACTTCGCTTTGTAATGTCCCTAGTTTGACCCCATGGCATTAACATTATAAATGATGTAATATTGTTATGAAATCATGGTGAGGAGCTCAAGTCCAAGGCCCCGCCATCGATTTAGTGATGCATATGGGTTGCGTGCTAGCAATGCACATTGGAAATTCAAATATCATGTAATATGCATTTTAATAAAAATACCCACAACTATCTATGCAATGCAATAAAGAGATGGGGGCATGATTTCACAAGGAATTGGGAGGGAAAACATTCAAACCCTTGAGCCAATAGAGTCAAGCCAAGTGTCAATGAGGGAACCCATCAAACCCTCAACTACCCATGTTGATTTTTGTACCAAACCATTGATTTTTCCCAAGAGTTGGTTGGGGTAGTTAATGCCTTGGGAAGGGAGAGGTATGGCTTTCCAAATTCGGGTATGGGAAAGCCACCCTTCATGGAAAATCATGTTGGTCTCCTTGGGCAAGAAGAGAGCCATGAAATTGCTCTCCAAGCCATTATCCATGACCATTCTTCCTCCCTCACGAGTTTAGAACTACCTGGGCGTTTTCTAGGCATGTGGAAAACGTTTTCTTCATTTCCCCAGCAGAGAAGGGCGTTTTTCTGTGTTGTATACCAGTGGGGAAGAGGGGAAAATGAATGGGGGTTCAATAGAGACCATTTTGGGCTGTTGAAGGCTGAGATATTGGGGAAGAAATCGTTTTTCCTCCCGGGGGTTGTTTGCCCCATCCCATAATCCGTTTTTGTTGGGAACATTTTTGGGAAAACTCATGGCCATCTTATTTGTAATTCCCATTGTTTAAAATGTGTATCCCTGCCCCTGTTTGTGCTTACTGTGTGAATGAAGAGTGTGCTGGGTATGGGTATCCATGGCTTGAGCTTGAGTGTAAGCCTCCAGGTTTCAATTGTAGCCTGATAAACCCAGTTGGACTGGCTTGGCTAAAATGAATCGGTTAATGGACTGTGTGTGAGCGTGAATGTCCCCTTTTTCCTTGTGAGAATCATACCCAGCTCGGGGGTGGCCTTCGGATGGACTTGGTATAAGCTGTCGAAGAGCCTATGGCTGGGTGGAACGTTGCAGCGACATAGCTAGTTGCTTGGGACAATTGCAATGAAGATAAGTGTTTTTGTCTATGTATTTACTCCTGCAATGTTTAATTAATGACTGATTATTGATATGTTGAATGCATATGAAGAGTGTGTGAATGTTGTTTTAATTCCGTTGTGCATAATTTTCTTGTGTTACACCTGCACAATCATATTTTATTCCTTTTAATCAAATGAGTGGGATGAATTTTGATTAAAAGCCCCATCGATGGGTAGTATGTTCCTTGCCTTGCAGTGGTCAGCAGGTGGGTACATGACACGCTTATTATAGAACAACTGTTACAGTGATTGTTTTGAGCTGGTTGTTGGCCTGAGTGTCGTCTTTTTTGTGCTCTCCTTTTGCACACTTGGCTGCATTAGGGTTTTTGAGCTGTTTTTCACTCAACACAACCCCCAGATACTTGACACCATATGTCACCATTGAGTCCTCGAGACATTCTTGGCACCTCTGGGGCAAGCCCCCGCAGCACAGTTCACTTGACATCACCCATCATAGACGTCGAGGTTCATCACTCGACTCCACTTGTCGACGACATAGAGCTCCATCCCCTGGCCCTGATGCCCCTTATTTTACATATGATTCTCAGGCAGAGTCCGAGAACCCCACTTATACTGCACCAACTAGCCCCATGGTTGGCATGACTTCCAACCCTTTCTTTGTAGGGACCATTGGTGGAGAATCCACCACCACCCTAGCTACCACACCCACTTTAGGTATGCCCTCGATGGGGCCCACACCCACCATTCCGGTCACTGTGCCAATTCCAATGACTAGCATACCCAACCCAACTCCACTAGTGACTCACTCTACCCTAGGTGACACAGGACCATCCCATACCACCTTCGTTCCTCCACTTGGGGGTACCATCCCCAACCTGAACCTAGCCCCTACACCTGGGGGCATTGGCCCCAATGTCACATCCTTCTACTAGTTTGCCATTCATGGCTAGTCTCAATCTTCCTGACCTGGCCAGACTGACCAACGATCCCATCAAACACGACCCTACGTGGCCTCACATGCCTACCAAGCTCCCATCAGACATCCCTAAGTTTGAGGGCAAGGCAGGTGAAGATCCCCAGAACCATATTATGTCCTTCCATCTATGGTGTTCCTCCAACTCCATAGTGGACGACTATTTCTGCCTCCATCTGTTACAACACACTCTCACTGGCTCTGTAGCCAAGTGGTACATCGAGCAGCCCCATGGGACCCATGCCACCTTTACGTCCCTTGCCTCGACCTTCTTGCAGTTCTTTCAGTTACCTGTCCACTATGACATGGGAGTTGAGATCCTACTGTCTTGCAGACAGAATACGGCCACCCACATCACTGATCATATGCATGAGTGGCGTCGACGCCGAAGCCTGTGCAAAATCAAGTTAGATGACCGTATCTTCTTAGATTGGTTTCTAAAATCTCTTGTTCCTGTCATTGCCAAGGATGTGGCATCCGAGCAACCCCAGTCTAAGGAAGAGGCCATTCTCAAAGCCCAACAATTTGACCTTATTTACGCCCATTATGGTTATCTATATACCATTATACTTGACGCCCCCCGCGACGATTCCTCCCGAAACGATGCACCGGGGGCATCTGATGACGCAGATGGCATCATTGGCCGTATTAGCTCACATAACCAGCCCTTTTCCATAACACGCACTAGCCATGGACCCGACCTTTCGCGGGCTACATCCCACTCTAGAGCAACCAATTCATATGCTCCCATGGCCCATAATCACCATTCCCATGGAACCTAATGTCCACCTCAATGTTTTGGCCATGCATCCCCCGCTTACGCCCCCCCCCCCCGGCCGCACCTTAGCCATATTACCACCTGTAGGTCGCCTAAGCCCCCGTATCCTCTCAAGCCCCCCCTGCTTATTATCCACCACAGGCAACACCTATGGCAAACCCACAACCCATCACATAGATGTATCAACAACCCCCACAAGGTTCAGCACCTGCACCGCCTCCACCGACTTATTATCCACCACCGTGTACTCCCGCACCTACATAACCACAGAACCCACCTACCGCCCAAGGGCAAGTGTATGCCCAACAAAATCCGCACCAGAACCAAAATAACCAATGCCAACAAGGCCAGCAAAACCGCAGAAAAGGACATAACCATGGGAACAACCCCCCTCCGGACCAAGGCGGCTAGCCACCTAATCCCCCAAACAACAATAACGCGACACCTGCCAACCAAAACCCCGACAGGCCGCCCAAACAAGCCAAAAACCCTAATTTGCGAATGAACCATCCTTGTTCTATTTGCGAGGTCTATGGCCATTACACACACACTTTCCCACATTTGGAGTGGGCTCAAAAACTATGGACTGATGATGCCCAACGCCAAGGGCACGCGGCTCCTCAAGTGCCTCCCAACCCCCCACCACCTTAGACTCAACCCTTGGTGTTACAAAACCCTTTACCAAACAAAGGCGTGGTGAACACTCAACCATTAGCTCCCCCTCAAGGAAAGGCACCACCACAGCAGCAAGTCACTTATGCCGCTCCTGATCAACCCATGATAGACTCAGGTACCCATCACTTGTTAATGATGTCAT
This sequence comes from Larix kaempferi, assembly GCA_027924585.1. Lineage (NCBI taxonomy): Eukaryota > Viridiplantae > Streptophyta > Pinopsida > Pinales > Pinaceae > Larix > Larix kaempferi. Next base: position 935,683 of record BSBM01000600.1, read on the forward strand.
CCGCCAATGTCAACCTTCAAACCCATCGAAACCAATATGGCTCCACGGATGAAGCCCCTCCCGCCGACAAAAACACCAACGCTCTTCCCACCGATCAGTCGTTACGAATACCTCCAGCTCCACTAGATGGCACCTCCAAATACCCTCGCTTCCCACTTCGCTGCATCAACCATAACCCCAATGCTCACGCTGCGTCTAATTACAACATTGTAGATGACTTAGCTCAGTCCCCTACAGCCATGTCTACGTTAGAGGTCTTAAAAAATTGTCCTACATAGCGCAAGACTTTTTTATCGGTCGTTGGTAATATTGACCCGATTGATTCACAAATGATGGCCTTTGATTTGGACCAATCCGAACCACGCCTTCCTTCCACATTAGCATTCCAAGTTTCAGTATCTGTTTGGAATCTTGTCATCCATCGGTGCATCATCAATGAGGGTGCCTCTACATGCGTTATGTCCACATTCGTTTTGCAGAAGTTGGGATCCCCTAATCTCCAATAGTCCACCACTGCATTGCAAGCCTACAACGGCCATTCGGCTCAAGCCCAAGGTCTCTTAGCTAATGTCCCAATCCATTTGGTTGGTCAAATAGTGCTTATTGACATCGAGGTCATCAACGCCCAACTTGATTATATCCTCTTACTTTGCAGCAGTTACATGTACGCCATACGGGCAGTTTCCTCATCCATTTTTCATACCATGATGTTCCCCCATGACGGACGCATGGTCAAGGTTGATCAACTCACCTATTACGATCCCAATGCCCCCACTGCACCTGAAAATGTTCTTCCCATGGTTGAACAACCTGTTTGCGGTGCATCTACCACGTTGGTTTCCTCAGTGGGACCCGGAGTTTACTCTGATTCGCAGATGAACTCAACATTCCAATCAATTCCACCCCCGTCACCAGCAACCGAAATATCTGACTTATGTACCCTTTCCCACAATACACCAACACCCAGCCATCAACTGCCCTTGCTACCCCAACCACCATTGGTACCTAGTCATGTTGGTGTAACACCCAACCATCAACTGCCCTTGCTACCCCAACCACCATTGGTACCTAGTCATGTTGGTGTTACACCCATTCATTAAATCCCCTTCTTATTCCCCCCCTTCGGGAGTAGTAAGCAACCCGGTTATGGCTACTCTCAGCCTCCCCGGCTTAACTTTAGGATTACCTGTATGGTACATCATGCCTCTCATTTCCCCTCGGACACCAAATGTCGTCCTACAACCAGTGCAACCCAGCACCACTACTAGTCAACCACCTCCCGGTGTCACTCCTCCTTCCTCATCCACCAGTACCACCCCTCTTATCAAGGAAACTGGGGGCAAAGGCCCACAACCATACACCGCTCTACCCTCGCCCAAACCAGTTAAAAATTCCCCTATGTTTCATGCTCCTCCCAAATGGTCTTTGTGTGATGAGTTGGGCCATGCTACCCATCAATGTCCACAATTACCCGCATTACAAGAGCACATGTAGCTAGGGTTTTCACCCTAGCTTGTGCAAATGAGCACCTACTAAGGAGAAGGGCCTCCTTAGTAGCAGTTCAATAAACAGTAAATAAAAGCAGTGAAACAGTATGAAATTTAACCTAGCATGAGCATTAACATAAATAACAAAACATGAAAATATGGTGAAGATCTCTCTTTTGTATTAAAAATTACCTCAGATGTAGAGGTTGGTGGAGCCTTTGCAGCAGTCCAAGAGGGTTGCTTCCAAGCTCCAGTGTTGTTCCTTCTCCTTCTTCCAAAAGTGTTTTGGAAATGGGGTCAAATGGGGTTCTCAAGTGGAAAGTAGCTCCAAAGGGAGAGCTAGGGTTTCATGAGAATTTTTGGTAGAGTGAGGATAGGGATGATTGTGGATGTGAAATGGGGAGCCTCCATCACCTATTTATACGTTTTTAGTAGTGGAGTGCTGACCCATGGTTTAGGTCAGCTGTATAGGGTTTTTGCTTCCTTGTTTTCCTCTTTTTCCTCTTTTTTGTATTTTTTATTCCCTTTTTAGAGGGTTTTTGCTAATTTGGAGGAAATTTAAATTATTTTGGGGGAAAAGGGGGGGTTTTGACCTTTTGGAGGCTTTTTAATGGTTTTTTAAGGTTTTGGAGGCAAATATGGTAGGAAATATGGACAAATGAGTCATCTAATGGGGTAGATGAGGTAGTGAGCACTTTTTGGGTGTTAACAGCACATGCAAATGCTTGACGATGACCCCAACATCCTGGTTGTCCAACTCCACCCTACCCCTAAGCCTCGTGATAAATCCCTGCGTACCAATCACCCTTGTGCAATCTGTGGTATTTACGGCCATTACTCACATCACTGCCCTGATCTCCCAGATTATAGAGCCACCCTCTATGAGATGAATAATTTGGACCTTGAGATGTCTCCCCCCACCATTGAAGAGATCCACCCCCCAGAGTCTCCGCCAACAGGTGAGATCAATACCATTTATATGATCTCTACTACTAGCACTCCCCCGTCAACTGATTTGACGACACAAAGTTTCCAAAATGATGAGGAGATTCTTGATGCTCTTACTGCACCTGATTACCCCTGGGAGGATATGCACCATCATTCCTATTTTCTCTTGGAAGAGCCCTCCTCCACCACAGCCACCCAATTTTCGGTTGAGTCCAAAGATTTCCTCCCCACCAAAGTTGACTAGTTTAAAGAGCCCATTCCTGCTCCCGATCCCTTTAAGGAAGGTAACATGGCCAATATCTCACCCACAATCCATATTGATATCTTTGACCCAGCTGGTGCTCATGAACTCATTACATTAGGAGCCTCCTGCACTGAGTACGAGATCGAAGAGTACAAAAAACTTTTCCAAGAGTTCTGCGATGTCTTTTCCTGGTCCTATACCGAAATGCCTGGTCTTGACCCCGCTATCATAGAGCACCACATTGACACATGTCCAGATGTACCCCCCCCCGTTCGCCAGAAACAGCGCCCCATTCACCCATCAAAGATCCCTGCCGTTAAAGCAGAGATTGAGAAACTTCGCACACCAGGATTCATTTATCCTATTGCATACACCACTTGGGTTTCTAACCCCGTCCCTGTTAACAAGAAACAAGGCACCATCCGAGTATGTACTGACTTCCATGATTTAAATCGAGCATGTCCCAAAGACAACTTCCACACGCCATTCTTCGACCAACTCATCGATGCGTGTGCGGGGCATGAATTCCTATCCTTCATGGACGGTTTCTCTAGATACAACCAGATTCAGATCCGCAAGGAAGATCAATACAAGACTGCCTTCACCACCCCATGGGGCACCTTCGCCTAGCATGTCATGCCTTTCGGCCTTAAAAATGCTGGCGCCACCTTCCAGCGGGCCATGACCTATTGTTTGCATGACTTGGTCCATATCCTATTAGTCTATCTTGACGATCTCACAGCACATTCCAAGAAACGATCCAACCACCTCAATGACCTCCGACAAGTTTTTTGCGCTGTCACAAATATCAGATCTGCTTGAACCCACTCAAGTGCGTCTGTTGCATTCCGGCAGGCCATTTGTTAGGTTTCATTGTTTCCCACAAAGGAATCATTGTAGACCCCCTCAAATTTGGCGCCATATTAGACCTCCCCGCACCATGCACGCTATGGCAGCTACAGAGCTTACAAGGGAAATCTAATTTCCTCCGTTGCTTCGTCCCTGATTATGCCACCACAGTTCATGGTTTCTCACATCTGCTTCGTACTCACATATATAGTGCATCCTGCCTTGGACATGGGGCATATATTCTAACTGACTCAGAAGGCCACCCCTTGTGCAACCCCCGTAATGGGTTGTATCTTAAACACTTTTATCCTTAACAATCCGGCAGACCCGCTAGTCTGTATTGTACAGTTTGATTTCTTTTGTTTTCCAATTTTTTCCATGCATGTCGCCATCTCGATTTGTGCACCACATCGGGCGTTGCCAGTTTTTAGCATTCTGTATACCATCGAATTCAGTTTTTTGAGCCCGTGATGATGCTTGAGATCATTTCTCTCTCTCACCACCAGATTTTTTGGGCATTTTTAACTAGCCCCTCGTCATCTTGGTTTGCGTGCCACCTCGACGGTTATCCATTTTTGACACTTTTTACATCACCGGATTCAATTTTCCTATCTCTTGATGATGCTTGAGATCATTTCTCACTCTCACTAGAAACAGTTTCAACATTGTGTCTCGACACCTTGCTGCCTCAGTTTGCACACCACATCGGTCACCATCGAATTGTTACACATTTTTACATGAGCCATTCACTCCATTCATACTGCAATTATTTCATTATTTTTCCAACATTCATCATCCCACAAGGAGGCCCACCAGTGTTCCCCCCCACACTCCTTCTTGGATCTCATCAATGTCCCTTAATTGAGCACTCTCTCCTTGCATGGCCATTCCTTTTGTTCGGGATAATTTTATCCCTTTTTCGGGCCGGACAATTCCTTTACGAAAAAGGCACTTAGGGAGTTTTTGTTAAGCTCTTTTCTGACTCCTAAAAGAATGAAAAGATCGCCGAGCAATATTGATTCCTTTCATGCTCGTTAAAGTACCTAAAAGGGCGTCTATATGGTATAAGTTTAACCCTTTTCTGGACCTGGTAAACTAATTACGAAAAAGGAATACTCTAGTCACACCAGCTAGAAGAGTTCTTCATTGCATCCTTTTATGCTTTTTCAGGCCTTGGAGACTAACACACGAAAAAGAACCCCCCTGGAGTCTTCTTTTTGCTTTCATACTCTCTAAAATTGAAAGCAACCATGAGCATGCACCGTTCTAGGCTCGTACAAATCCACACAACGGTACCATTCCATTATTTTAGAGTCTTCTTATTGCTTTCAGACTCCTTAAAATTGAAATCAATCATGAGCATGAAATGTCCTAGGCTCGTATAAATCCACACGACAGTACCATTTTGAGCACACTTCTTCCAGCTCCTTCAACCATAAAGAAGTCCCCCCCAGTGCCTCTCGGCACTATGAATGATCATCTCGGCAACACCCCCAATAAGTTTGCCTTTGTTCAGAGTATTCTGTAGTCTCCTGCCATCTTACACCAACTTAAGTATCAATCAAACCAGTCATCATCTCTAATCCATTCAAGCTATGATCCCTTTCCCACCAGTCAGTTTCATATGCTGCCCGATCATCCCCACCATCATACTCTGAACAAAGGAAGTTTGATTCCACCCACTATACTTGCCCAATTATTCCACCCATCCCCAGTATGTCAGTCCTACCATTAGTACTCTCACACTTCGGTTCTCCACCTCGTGCTCCTATCAAGGAAACATCATTTCCTTGCTAGTTGCAGGTCTCCCTTTGTCACCAACAGCCCATCTATTCCAGAGGATAGACCCAGAGGTCCCTGCACCTTGGACTCATCACCATCTCTAGTGTGTGCCTACGGACCATTTCGAGAGGAGTCATCAGTGCCTCTCCGAATGGTTGTTTCTCACATGCTCAACTTCAACACCTTGATCGCATCGTTGAGAATCGTGCAGGGTATAGATCCATTCAGTTATTTGTCGAAGACCCTAGACTTCCCCCGACTCTAGCACATTGGTGAGTCACCTTCGAACACCCAGTTATATGTTCCCATGGATATCCGGGTTACGTTGGCGATTGTATTCGGAAGCCATCCACTTATATGCTTCCTTGAGTACCCAGTTCAGTTCCAGTTCAGTGTACCATTGAGAATGCATGACTCCCCGTCACTATGATCCTACAGTTCATCAGTTTCTCTGGTACCATACTCAGCACCACTATTGATCTTCTAGTGTATCAGTTCTTCAGCTTAGATATGGTCAGCCTGGCAGTATGTCCCAGATGTGTGTCCCCTCTAGACCCTTATGATGTACATAGTGGTTCTCCATGTATCTTTCAGGTCCCCATTTTTGGGCGTCATTGTTGTTTTTATATATCTTGATACGAGCATGGGTATGCCCGCCTCGTCCATATATTGAGATTATCCCTCATTGATTATTGAGGTCATGTATTTTCAGTATTTGTAGTTTGTTCGGGACCGTTTTTCTGGGCTCTAGTTCGTTTCTTCTCTTCTCCACACCCCAGGAAAACCATAAAAGTCTTATGATGTCTATCAGCCATACGATGAGCTCTTGCCCTCACACATCAGGGGGCAATCTGTTAACACCCAAAAAGTGCTCACCATCTCATCTCCATCATTACATGACTCATTTGTCTACATTTCCTACCTTTTTTGCCTCCAAAACCTTTAAAAACCATTAAAAGGCCACCAAATGGCCAAAAAAACCCCCTTTTCCCCAAAAATAATTTAAATTTCCTCCAAAAATAGCAAAAACCCTCTAAAAAGGCCCTAAATTCCCAAAAATCAAATAAAAGGGAATAAAAAACTATAAAAAAAGAGGAAAAAGAAGGAAAAAGGAAGTAAAAACCCTATACAATTGACCTAAACCATATGGTGCCAAAAACCATGGGTCAACACTCCACCACTAAAAACCTATAAATAGGTGATGGAGGCTCCCCATTTCACATCCACAATATTCCCTATCCTCACTCTACCAAAATCACTCTTGAAACCCTAGCTTACCATTTGAGCTAGTGTTTCCCATTTGAGTGCCCCTTTGGCCCATTATTCAAACACCTTGGAGAAGGAGAAGGAACCAATTGGGGCACGAAAGAAGCTCTCTTGGACTACTGCAAGAGCTCCACCAACCTCAACACTTGAAGTAAATTTAATACAAAAGAAAATATTTATCATATTGTCATGTCTTTTTATTTCTGTTAATGCAAATGCTAGGTTAAATTTCATACTATTTTACTGCTTTAATTTATTGTTTATTGAACTGCTACTAAGGAGGCCCTTCTCCTTAGTAGGTACTCATTTTCCCAAGCTAGGGTGAAAACCCTGGCTACAATTTGGGGGATCCGAAGTAGGAAAGACGCCCATAAGGGATGAATCCTTAAGGAGGCCAACCCCCACACTCTCATACTTCTGCGAAGATTGTCCAACCGAAGGAACGTTATCTCTTGGATGAGTAGTGGTGTCAGGTGTGCAGAAATCCAGTTGGTCGACTGTGACAATTCAGCCTTGATGGGGGAATTGTACTATGCGAAATATAGATGATGCGACCGCAGTCATGGCGTAAAACTAATTACAACCAAGAAGAATGTTATAATCCAATGGGTCAGCGACTACCTCCACATTAATGGTTGTGGTCTTTCCCCCCATCTCGACTGGTAAAGCTTGTAACAGCGCATGAGGTTGAAATCCACATTCGTCAAAGGCTCTCAAAGTGGTAGGAGAATGGTTCAACTCGGGAGAACCAATGGCTCTCCAACATTGGATCGACATGACTCACATAGAGGCTCCTTCATCCAAGACGATACGATGGATTATCTTCCCAACAATGTTTGTGGAAACTTGAAATGTCAGCTGATGGGAGACCCTCAGTTTAAAATACTCCAGCCAGAACATAATGGTATTCAATGAATCCAGGTCAACTGCACCAATGGCAGCGAGGAGAGTCTTACGCTGGTTTGGGCAGTTTTTCAAGACCTCGAGCGTCGACATAGCCCAAGGAGCTTGTGCTAGGTCCTCTACAATGTTGTAGTTTTGAGCAGCCCGAGTGTTAGTATTAAAAACTTGTTTTCTAACTGTGCTCTTGGGTGGATGCAACACTAACTCGAGAGAGGGCTTCTCTATGGTGAGAGGAACAGCCGGCATGGTGACGTCGGGCATCGAAGTGGAAGCTTTTTCAGTATTACTTCCAATAGGTTCCTTAGCTAGAACAAAGTCATATGAACAATAATAGGTGTTCAAGTTGATGGTCTCATTACGCACCATGAGAAAATGTGCGGTGGTGGATGCTTTTCCTTGGGAAGAAGAAGTGTGAATGATCGACTACTAATTTTGAGCAGGGAAGGGATCGTTGAGAACTGCGGGTGTGGGTTTACCCTTAAGAAACTTTTGAACTTCGTCCCTATCGGGGCACTCTTTAGAAAAGTGATCATCACCACACAGTAGGCAAGGATACTTCAACTTCCTTTTATGTTTGGTATCATCAGGGGTTCTCTTTTGTTCCTGTTGGGTGGAATATTTCTTAGGTTTCCCCTTGTTCTTCTTCTTACCACCAGACTTTTGAGGTGAAACTAATGAAACATAATTCACTTCTTCGGTGATAGAAGGAGTGGATGATTTGGAGGTGTTGTGACCAGCCTATGTTGGTGATGGGGAAGAACCTGAGGATTTCGACGAACCAACAGCTTGAGAAGAATGCTGGGTGGTAAGGGATCCAATGATGCCGTCGGTTTTGGGGTCCCTTGGGTGGTTTCACGGGGTCGTAAGTGTTGCGGGGTGTGTCAGGAAGGATATCAAACAATGTGCCAGACTGAGCATAGACTAAGTCTAGTAAGTGGGCACGTGCGATGGCTTTTTCTTCAGTGACAACACCTCCCATGGAAACATCTCGTGCTATGGTTGGTATGAGAGACTTCGTAAACCAATCTGCTAGGATCTGATCTAGAATAGGAGCCTTAATGAGACGTTGTCTCCTCCACCACTCATGTATATGATCTGAGATATGAGTAGCGGTATTTTGACGGAGCGAGGTTAAAAGCTCTGTACCAATTTCATACCGTATAGGCAGTTGGAAATGAGTCAAAAAGTTCATAGCAAGAGAACCAAAATCAGGAAAAGAATGGGGTGGTAGTTCAACGTTGTTAGAAAAACAGGATCACAGAGCAATAACAATAAACAGAAATGCAAATATAATCACACACACATTACAATAGAGACACAGATATATCGTGGTTCACCCAACTTGGGCTACGTCCACACTGAAGTTGCCAGTCCTTATTATTATTCTGTCTAGCAAAGTAAAGGGATACAACCTGCAGCACAACCCCTGCACTTCCTCTTCACTATCTCACAGTCTCTCTTCTTGATGTCAGAGATCTTTACAATGCATAAAACCTAATACATCAACCCTAGATATATTAAAATGTCTTTATTTTATAACAGAATTACAATGGGAAAATACCACGGGTTACCCAAAACCATGGGCTCGATCATAACCAAACCTGGGGTATGGACACAACTAAATAATAATATCTCTGAATTTGGAGATTAGGCTCCACAACCAACAAATGTACCACTTGGAAGCCAAACCAGTGAGAGTCCGTTGGAATAACCGAAAATGGATCAAGTCATCCATCAGGGAGTTGGATGAACACCATAAGTTGTATGTCATCACGTGGTTTTTAGGATCCTCACCCGGCTTACCATCAAATTTTGGGATATTTGACGGAAGTTTCACCGGAATGGGTGGCCAATTAGTTCTGTGGTGAATGGGGTCATTTGTTAAACGAGATAGGTCAGGTAGATCCAAAGTAGCCAAAAAGCGCAGCTGCGGATTAGGCTACGAGTACTGATAGTATGGATAATGCGTATAAGGACCTGTGGGACCTTGTCTCGACTGACCATAGGGTGTTCCATGGGGAAACTAGTCGTAGGGGTACTAGCCGGTCGGACCAAATGTAGGTCCGCCGCCATAGTAAGGTGGTCCATAACAATAATAAGGTGGCCCGTTACCATAAGGTGGGGGCCCACCTCCGTCGCTGGGAGGGGGTGGGCCACCTCCAAATGGTGGGGATCCGCCACCACCAGGGTAGGATGGGCCTCCACTGCCTCCACCGAGAGGAGGTGTTGGTCCACTACCACCACCAGAATAGGACGGGCCTCCACCACCTCCACCGGGAGGGGGTGGTGGGCCATCGCCGCCTTCGAAAGGGTAAGAGCCTCCTCTGCCACCTCCACCATAGTAGGGTGGGGGTCCACCTCCACCACCACCTGGATTAGAAGGTCCTCCACCACCACCACCGGGATTAGGTGGTGCTCCTCCACCAACACCGTGATGAGATGGTCCTCCTCCACCACCGTGATGAGATGGGGGTCCATGTTGTAAAACATTTTGTTGTCCCCATAGTGTAAGGATTACCAGGGTAGGGTACCCCGTAGAGTGCATTTCCAAGATTAAGTTGACTCGGCACAGGGTTAAGAGGACCTGGATATGCTTGACTCAATGGAGGTTGAATTACGTTGGACGGTTTCCCCAACATGGGATAGGCCCAAAGTGGAAGGTCCAAGAGGTAGGGAACTTCCAATGGAAGGCCCAATGGGAACTCCTGCTATAGTATTATGGTTAAGAGACGGGGGTTTCCCCCCAGCAACAACTTGCTGAACACTAGGTAAAGGTTGACCCAACACTGGTTGTTGATTATTCACCGTAGGATTGCCACTACCCATAGAGAAGGTAGGGGGTAAAGAGTATCCTCCCCGCGAAGTTTGGGGTGGGGGAGGAGTAGGTTATGTAGCTGTGGTAGTTATGGGTGTGTTGGACTATTGTCCTTCAATAGGTTGGGTTATGGGAGGTACTAAATTGGTCTCCTGTCTAGGAGATACATGTGCAGGGATGGATGGTTGACTAGTTTCAGTAGTGGTCACGTTGTTACAACGTAATATTCCACCTTGTGAGCATCAGCATTCTTTGGCCTGTAAGATCCATTTCACTAACTCAGATTCATTTTATATCCTTCAGAAATATTTTTCCTCATTTTTCCTCTAACCTGCTTGTTGAATCATTATAGAAAGTGTACCCGCGAGTTGCTTCACTATAGCCTACGGGTATCAAGTAAAATGGTAAAAACCGCTAGTTTATTATTTTTTACTCCCAAAAAGCGGTCATTGGGTGACCTTTGGCCCTCCATCTTCCCAAGTAACTTCTCGATGTGTCCTTTCACTTAACTTTGAGAGGACTATATATTGCGCACATATGGCTTATGGACGGAAGGAGAAAGAAGAACAAGAGAACTCTAGTGGATTTTTGCCCTATCTTGAGTCTACACTCATTGATCCTTGTAGTTGTGAACCCTTTATGTTCACCTTCTAAACTCCTATCTAGTTTGAGTTTTCCATTCATGGAGGATTGAAGTGGTGGAGGCACAAGTGGATTGATCCAGATCTTGGTTCAGATTGGTTGCCGGCAAGAGGTCGTATCACTTTGTACTTCTTCTTGTTTATTAATAGAAATACTCATATTCTCATCCATTAATGTTGTAAATGTTGTTTATCTTACATTGGGTTGCATTTCCTTGTTATATCATGGACCATTGCTATTGATGATGTTAATGTCATTTATATATTATATGTACTTGTTGTATATTGGTTGTCAAGACTAATTTCCAGATTCAAGTGCATGGATCGGAAAGCTCCAACGGGGATCTACATCAAACGTTTGGATCAAGGTTGGTTATCTTCTTCATTATCTTGGCATTGTCATTTATATAGCGTAGTTCTGAGAATTGAGTCGATTTCTGGTATTCATCTATCTGTTGTGGTATACCCCAAGCCATAGTCAGTTTTCTCCAACATAGAAATGGCGACTCCGCTGGGGAAAACATCCAACTTGGGGATTTTTTGAGCATTAGTCCATAATTAGAGTTGTTGTTTGTCAAAGCTCTATGTCACTTATCTGCCATTGAGATACACTTTAGAAAAATTGCTTTTTCTTAGCCATTGGACTCTCTATTTTCCAATTTACCTTTCCTCACCTGTGGGCTAGCTTAGCTCTACCTGCATATACTTGCCTCTGTTTACTCTACTGCTCATGGGTACCCGCCGATATTCCTTCGACAGTAGCGTACAACTCCGGCTTTTGTTGGTTTATGACCTTTGGTTGTTGATGGGTTGGTTTTGGTTGATCCTAAGTCTTTGTTGGCCTATTTCTTGAGTGTTCCATGCCTTGGTTGTGACTAGAACTCTTCGTTTATCTTGGTTGAGCCTTGTTGGTTTCCTATCCACCTTTGGATTTATCCTTGTTGGTTTTTTCCTTTTGAGCTCATTCCTTTGGCTGAGACTTATGTATCTGCCTGGTTGTCTTAGTGATATCTATGGCATATCAGTGACTAGATAGTAGGATTTTGCTTACATTTTTCATTTCCATATATTGAAAAATACAAAAAATACACACAGTTTTTTTCATTTTCCTTTTGTTTATAAGAGAAAATACAACAAAAAAAATTTGCTTTTATGTATTGCATCTTGCATTGACTGCTTTCTTCCTTCATTTAGATTTTGATTGTGCATTGAAAAATATAAAAGGATTGCATATTTATTTCGAAATCGTTGGTTTTATTGTGCATATTAGGGGCATTGTTTTCATTGGATAGATGAGTCTAGGATTTGACAATTTTGCATACCATTGAGTCTTACACATCACTATTTTCACGATCATATAACTTGAGTAATCACAGCCATTAAAATTAACACTTAATCTTAAAATTGATTAGACCGATTTTATTTACAGGGTACACAAACTAGCATAGGTTTAGAGTCTTGGAATAGATCATTGTGAGTTAACAATCCAAGACTACTAAACGAAACATTAGGTGTCTGACCAGGGAGTGGAGGAATCCATGGTATAGATTGGTGTTCTCAGGAAGCTCTACTCAAGCCAGAGTTAAGCACGAGGTCACGGGAGGTTGGTTGAAGGGATATCCCTCTGATACCGGCTAAACGTGGGAGATATTTCCAGGATTTGTTCGTATCTAGGGACTCTTGGGGGATTTGACCCTCATTGAGTTTCGGGCTCAGCTCCTTTTCCCATACGACGGATCCCACCTGCGACTATCCCCCTGAGCATTGCTTATATTGCGGTGACCATAGTTTCCTTACCTAGGTATCGCATAGGGTATTTGCAGTGGTTATACTGTTCGTGTCCTGAGTCAGATAGGGATTGGACAGCACTATTGTTTGTTGTCGAAAGTTACGGCCCTTTGCACACAGTGAAGCCTGGGTGTCTCTATAATTGATTCTGTTACCTCCGACTATAGTTTGGGAGTCTCAAGCCTCTCCTAGGAGAGACATACCGGATCTAGTGTCGGGAGCTCATTTAGACACTCTGTGTTTCTTATCTTGGTTGTATTTTCTCTAGGTGTGTGCTTTTGATTTACTGTTTTTGATCGATAGTTGGCCTTTAGGGGACGTTTTGATTATATATTCTCCCCGGAGATATCGTGGTGTGGATCCCTACTCTCCGTCGATCCCGTCGGTTGGCTGGTTTAAAGCCGGCCGAGTTTCACACCGTATTGCTAGAGGACGCTGGAAGGCTCCCTTTGAGTCTTCAGATTCTTATGAGACATATGTGCAAGACGTCATGACTACTACACATTCTGATACTGAGGAAAAACCTTTGACTCCATCGGGTAGAGTTGACCACACTTATGATCCCCATACTCCTCGCGAGGAGTGGGGAGGTGATCCACCTGAGACTCAACCTGGTTCTATTTGGCCTAATCCACTTGAATGAGATCCGTTCGATCCTTCGAATCCGGATAATTATCTTTACGGGATTCCAACCTTACCCAAGGATGAAGAATGGGACGACACGTTCATTCCTTCGTTTCCACGCGGTTATAGACACGAGATGCCAGAGTTACATGACGACACTATTCCTATGATCAACCTGACAGCACTCTCTTTTGGTATGCCTAGTCATAGTATAGTTGAACCTTCCACTACGTTTGGTAGTCATGCTGGCACAAGTCATGGTGTTAGCCATACTATACCCACTGGGGGCACTACCCTCGTTGGGGGCACTACGTTGTCCACTCACACACATAGTATGGGGACTGGTTATGTTCCTCCTAACAATGCTAATGTTGGAAGAAGACCACCTCCTAGGATTTCCCAACCTAATAGCGACGTCGTTCAAAACACGACTCACCATCCACCACCTAATACACATGACGCTACTCATCAACCCAGTTCTACTTTTACGGATGTTAATGCTCCTCCCAACCACAGGGGTGAACATATACCGCATACTTTTGCGTCCACTACTTCTCTTAGTAATGCTAATGTAGGGGTGGGAATATCTCCTATCCAAATGGACATCATGCCACCATCCTTGCTACTAGTCACACCAATATTGGGGCTGGGTATACTTCTCATACTTCTGGTCACCACACGACTGCTCAAGCTAATCCTAATGCTGGGGGTAAGAACATACCATACCATTATGGTCATTACAACACAGTTCCCGCTATGAATAGTACATGTATGCCCCATACTCATGGTGGAAACCCTTACTACAACACAGTCGGTGCTAGCCACCAGTATAACCCACTAGCCCAATATGGCACCCAAAATACGCACATACCTGCTTACTCTCAAATGGGTCAGTCAGGAGGAGGTTATCAATCCTATGGCCATGGGAAAGCTTATGGTCTGTCAGGTCCTTATTGTCAGCAGTTTAATCCTCATGGTCAAGCTTTTGGTCCATCTTATAACACGGTTCCATTTAAAAAACCTTTTATGGGGGATTATAATCAATCTTTCTAGCCTCAGCTCTCGTTCATTGCATGCTTGAATCTTCTGGATCTTTCGAAGCTCACGAATGATCCGGTGTGTCACGACCCAACTTAACCCTTGGTCCCTACCAATCTCCCTTCGGACATTCCTAAGTTTGAGGGGAAAGATGGTGAGGACCCAGGAGATCATGTCACGACATTTCACCTTTGGTGCTCCTCCAACTCATTGAATCATGTTTCCATTAGATTGTGACTATTTCAATGCACCCTCACGGGGGCAGCCGCGAAGTTGTACATCGAGTTGCCTGGAAACACCTATAGGGTTTTTAACAAGATCCCTTTGGTTTTCTTAGATCATTTCCAGTTGCCGGTTCACTATGATACTGGCACTGAACTTTTATCTACCTTCCATCAGAACAAGGCCACACATATTTCTGACCATGTTCAAGAGTGGTGTCGGCGGAAGAGGTTAGTGAAAGCCAACATTCCTCCAGAGTTCTTGTTGGAATGGTTCCTCAATTCTCTACTCCCATACATTGCTAAGGATGTTTCGATGTCTGACATTGTGACTGAGGAACAAGCTATCTTGAAAGTCCAGCAGTTAGACTTATTATACTCTCAGTCTGGCATTTTGTATGACATCATCCCTCACACACCACGTACACATCATGAGCCTACGTCAGTTCCTGGGCGGCATGCCGATGGCATCGTTGGATCTACAAGCACTCGCCCCGTAGATTTGGTAGCTAATCAAATGCAGAATTTGTCGCTAAACCAGTCTATTTTTGGACGGGTTCACAACTTGTCCACTTCCAACCCATCGTCTGATGTACACAGTGTGCAAACAACGAACTAGTTAGGTAACCAAAAACCTGGTGGTAAGAAAAAGGGGAGAAATAATCGTAAGGTGGAAAAAATGGGAATAACAATAGCAATCGCAATACCCCGTAAGGATAATGCCAACCCTCCTTGAGAAGGCAGAAATGCTGGTGAGGACCGTAAACCTAGGCATAAGGTGAAGTTTCCTTGCAAGCTCTATGGGGAAGACCATCTTACTCACTTATGTCCTTGTATTGAAGAAGCATTGAAGCACTTGGCAGAGAGCCCAGCCATGTTGAAGGATCCCCTACCTCATCACCAAAACATGGCTTCACATTCTCCCACCACTAGTTATGGACCTACTGAGATGACTACGTCTACTTACAATACTAGTGGTTATGGATGTGTGAACATGGTTCAGTCAAAGGTTAGCGTTGGCACTCGTCAGCGCGATTATGATGCACCACAACCCAATTTGGGGAGTGAGCCTCCCCCTCCTCCTAATAATTCCTTGCATATCGAGAAGCCCTCTATTATGTTGTGGATACCAAAAGGTGTTCTTAAGTGCTCTACGCATAATCCTAATGCTCGAGCCACCCACAACTACTCCATTATAGAATATTTGGGACAAACTTTGTGTGCCATGTCGGCTCTTGAAGTTTTGCAAGCTTGTCCTTCTCTGAAGCATGCTCTTTTGAGTGCGTTAGGAGTTCAGGATGGGGGAATTCCCACTGTTATCAAGTTCGATACTACTAATGTCCAACCTCGCTTACCCTACCACGTGGCTTTTCAAATCCAGGTGGTGTGCCTTTAGATTTTTGTCAAACGTACTATGGTTGACGAAGGTGCTTCTGCGTCAGTAATGTCATTAGCTTGTTGCAAAGCTCTTGGCTCTCCTCCCCTTCTTGTGTCTAGAACCATGCTCACTGCATTCAACGGCCATTCATTTAAGCCACATGGAATTATCCCTTCCCTTGTTTTCTCCTTGGGAGGTAAGTCTGTACCTATTGAAGTCAAGGTGGTTGATGCACCCATCGACTACAACCTTTTACTGGGTTAGAATTGGATGTATGCCATGAAAGTTGTCGCATCCACTGTATTCAAAGTTATCTGCTTTCCTCACGAAGGCAAGATTGTGACCATCGATCAGCTGGATAACATTAACTCCTCTTCCACAGCATCCACGGGATTCATAGTCCCGCAGGTTACTCATTCTCAGCCGGCAACTAGGAACATGGGTGTTGGCATGTACCCTTCATTGATGAAAACTTATGATTTTTGTTAACACCCAAAAAGTGCTCACTAGCTCATTTCCTTATTCACATGACCCATTTGTCCACTTTTTCACCATTTGAGCCTCTAAAGCCACCAAAAGACCTTAATACACCCCTTTTTTCCACTCAAAATGAATATTTTTCCTCAAAAAACATAAAAAACCCTCAAAAAGGGTCCAGAATTCCCAAAAATATTAAAAAGGGAATAAAAATATTCAAAATATTCAAAAAAGGAAAAAGGAGGGAAAAGGTACCTAAACCATGTTGGTCAATACCATTGGTTTCCTCAAAACCATAATGGTATTCCCCACCACCAAAAACTATAAAAAGGTGGTAGGGGCTCCTCACTTTCCATCCATCCACTCATCATCTCCTTATGATGTCATCGTCCGACATGAATCTCCAAATGCGTCGAAACCCATACGCTCCCATTACACCTACAAATGTTCTCCCTATGATTGAACAATCAGCACAGAATCCACCATCATCGTTTGTCCCCCTAAAAAACGATGTGGGGTCGAGGCACCCTCTGCAGGTACCCACTAACTCACCAACTTGTTCAGTAGGGATCCTACTGAACACATTGGTGGAATCTGAGCGAACTTTAGTAGTCCACCCACTGCCAAAGCCTGTCGGACCCCCTGATCTGTACGAATCCGGACCATCAAATATTCCTCCATCTCTCGCTCTCTCCATGACGTCAATGGTCTCCTCATCATCCTGCCAAAAAAAAAAGAAACTTTTAGCACCATAGAAAAAAATTTCAAAACTACCATTGCGGCTTTTCCATCAAAAGCCGCGATGATCATCGCAGCTTTTATACAAGAACCCATGATGAACATCGCGGGTATTGGCTAGACAGTCGCGATGAACATCGCGACTGTCTCCCCCATACTCGCAATGAACATCGCAACTTTTGAAACTGACAGTCACGATGAACATCGCGACTGTCAGCCTCAAACCCGCGATGTCCATCGCGGCAAAGGAGCCAAAACCCGCAATATTCCACATTGAAAGGCCAACATGGAATTTTGCGGCCTTCGGGAGCCCGCAGCTAACCAAAATGGAAATAATTGAAAAGGCTAGGGCGAATAGAGTAACCTGAAACTCACGGAATCGAAAACCAACGGTGAAATCTCCTAGAAATCAAGAAAGAGCTCTGACTGCTCTGCCAAACTCACATGTAACAATGACACGTCATATGGGCCCCACGCCCTATTTATAGAGATTCCACCATTTTTCAAACAACCATTCCGGTGTCATACGACGTTCGTTTCTCAAACCGTTGGTACCGTTGGAATTAGAACAGCGAGAACTTCATGACAGTTCTTTCCTTTTCCTGTTTTCACCAGGTCCATTTTTTGACCATTTTTTCATGCCCTTGTTGCCTCGATTTGCGTGCCACATCGACCATCATCCATTTTTGACGAACCTTATATCACTGGATTTAGTTTTTCATGCTCGTGATGATGCTTGAGATCATTTCTCACTCTCACGCTCAGATTTTTCAGCCATTTTTCCCATGCCACCTCGTTGCCTCGGTTTGCGTGCCACATCGGCCGTCCTCCATTTTTGACAAGTCTTATATTGTCGGATCTAGTTTTCCGCGCTCGTGATGATGCTTGAGATCATTTCTCACTCTCATCTCCAGATTTTTTGGGCATTTTTTCCATGACCCCTCGTCACCTCGGTTTGCGTGCCACATTGGCCATTGCCCCTTTTTGACAATCTTTATGTCACCGGATTCAGTTTTCAACACTCATGATGATTCTTGAGACCTTTTCTCGCTATCATCAATCCCTTTTTGTTCGGTATAATTTTATCCCTTTTTCGGGCCGAGCAATCTCTTTTACGAAAAAGGCACTTAGGGAGTTTCTGTTAAGCTCTTTTCTGACTCCTAAAACAATGAAAAGATCGCCAAGCAACCTTGCTTCCTTTCATGATTGCTAAACGTATCTAAAAGGGCGTCTACCTGGTATAAGTTTACCCCTTTTCCAGACCTTGTAGACTAATTACGAAAAAGGAATACTCTAGTCACATCGGCTAGAAGAGTTCTCCATTTGCATCATTTTATGCTTTTTCGGGCCTTGGAGACTAACTTACGAAAAAGAACACCAATGGAGTCCCCTTACCGCTTTCAGACTCTCTAAACATGAAAGAAACCATGAGCACGAATAGTCCTGGGCTCACAAAATCCACAGGACGGTACCATTTCAGAGCACACTTTTATCCCTTCTTGGATCTCATTAAAACTACGAAGAAGGACCCAATGGTGCTTCTTGGTGCCACAACATATCACGTCTACTCATATGGCAGCTTCCCCATTTTGGTCACCTTTGTTTAGAGTATTCTGCAGTATGTCACCCTGAGAATCCCTTGACAGCACCCATCAGCTCGTCCCCTCAGTTAATACATACCCTTCAGTGCCTAAAAGCTATGATCCCCACACCTACAAGTCAGTTCCCTAAGTCATCATGCTCTGAATAAAGGAAGTTTGAGTCTACCCACTATATGACCCCAGTTACTTCCCATCCCCACAAGTATGAGAGTCCTACCATCATTACTACCACACTTCAGTTCTACACCTCGTGCTCCTATCAAGGAAGCATCATTGCCTTGTTAGTTGCTGGTCCCCCTCTGTCGACGACAACCAAATTTATTCCAGAGGATAGACCTAGAGGTCCCTGTCTCTTGGACTCATCACCATTTAAGATGAGTGCCTACAAATCATTTTCGAGAAGAGTCCTTAGTGCCTCTCTAAGTGGTTGTTTCTCACATGCTCAACTTCAACACCTTGATCGCATCGTTGAGACTCGCACAGGGTATTGGTCCATTCAGTTATTAGTCGAAGACCTCGGATACCACCTGACTCTTCCACATTTGAGAGTCTACTTATGGAAACAACCAGTTACACTTTTTCTATAGATATCCGTGTTGCACATGGCGACAGTATTCCGATGTACCCCAAGTCATTGAGTCCCTACAGATGTTGGACACCTTCAGTTTCAGCAGTCCATCAACCCTTCTGAGACCTTATTCAGAATGGTTGTTGCTTCATTCCAGTGTATCAGTCATTCAGATCAATCATGTTATGATCATGATTACATCCCAAAATGATGTCCCCTCTGGACCATTATGATGTACTAGCAGATTTTTTTATGTATTTTTCAGGTCCCCCTTCTTGGGACTAATTGTTATGTATATGTCTTGATACGAGCATGGGTATGCCCACCTCGTCCATTATCAGAGATTATTCCTCATTCATATTGAGGCCATGTAATATTGTTTATTTTTGCAGCTTCCAAGGGTCATGGATCCAGTCTCCAATCAGTCTCTTCTCCTCCCCAAACCCCAGAAAAAAGACAAAAGAACTATGATGTCTATCGGCCATACGATGAGCTCCCGCCCTCACACATCAGGGGGCAATCTGTTAACACCCAAAAAGTGCTCACTAGCACATTTCCTTATTCACATGACCCATTTGTCCACTTTTTCACCATTTGAGCCTCTAAATCCACCAAAAGGTCACCAAAAGACCTTAATACACCCCTTTTTCCACTCAAAATGAATATGTTTCCTCAAAAAACATAAAAAACCCTCAAAAAGGGTCCAGAATTCCCAAAAATATTAAAAAGGGAATAAAAATATTCAAAATATTCAAAAAAGGAAAAAGGAGGCAAAAGGTACCCAAACCATGTTGGTCAATACCATTGGTTTCCTCAAAATCATAATGGTATTCCCCATCACCAAAAACTATAAAAAGGTGGTAGGGGCTCCTCACTTTCCATCCATCCATCATCCTATCCTCATGCTGTCAAAATCTCCCATGAGCTTTTGGCCATTGTAGCTACCTTGGAGAAGGGACCTTTGGAGTTTGGAGCTGCTCACCCTTGGAGCTACTCAACAATCTTCACCATTTGGAGGTATCACCATTGCAAGCACTTGCTTGCCCCTATTCTTAATACAAAGTTATTCTTTATTCTATTTCTTGTTCTTGTTTTCTATAATATTTCCATTGTTTGCGTATTTACTTCACATAAAACAATGTTTAATATAGTTTAGATTAGTTTGTTATTTATTTCTATTGAAACTGCTGCTACTAGTTAGCAGGTGTCCATTGCACTAAGCTTGGTTGCAAAACCAAGCCAACAATTTTGCTGCACTTGTGAATTTTATTGGAACCATTATCGACGATGCATCTCCTCCTTTGCATAATATGTCATTCTGAATTTCCTATTTTGATGATCTGTGGACTTTACCGTCCACGAGTTCCATGTCTGGAAACATTTCGCATGTCAGGATGTCTATGCCACTGTCTGTAGCTGAGCTTGCTTATTAGCATATTCAAAGAGCCACTGCAGAGCCGGGTTTCTCTTCTTCACAGACAGTCGAGGAAGATCCCATTACACTGTCGGTTTGGGCAGCCAACTCGTCTTATTCCCACGTTTGCCTCGATGATAATTTGCCTTCTGATGAAGCTATTATGGAGGCCATGTGTGGTAGTGAGAGACCTTGGGAAAATATGCACCATCGCTCTTACTTCCTTCCCAAACTCGAGCTCATCGAACGAGAGGAGTTTAGGACGACTCTAGCAGAGATGGTTGGTCACCCTGTGGCTCTTTTGGAGTCGCATGATGTTTTTGCGGAAGGGAATATGGCTAACATTTCCCCAACTACGTCGATCAATATCTCTCGTACTCCCGGAATAGTTGAGAATGTCTACATCGGTGACAATTGCACTCCCGAGGATATTTCTATTTACACTGAATTGTTTATAGAACTCCAGGAAGCTTTCGCCTGGTCATATGAGGAGATGTCAGGAATAGACCCCTGCATTGTTGAACATGAGATTAGAACGTATCCCAACACTAAACCGGTTCGACAACACTTACGTGCTGTGAACCCTAGAAAAGCAGCCGCTATCAAGGCAGAGGTGGAGAAACTGCTCAAACTTGGTTTCATCTACCCCGTTCCCCTTACCGAATGGGTGTCAAACCTCGTTCTTGTGGATAAGAAGCAGGGAACGATCCGTGTATGCACCGACTTTAGGGATTTGAACCATGCATGTCTGAAAGACAACTTCCCCACACCATTCATAGATCAAATCTTGGATGCTTGCACCGGAAGTGAGATTTTTTCCTTCATGGATGGATTTTCCGGATATAACAAGATTCAAATCAAACCCAAGGATCAACATAAGACATCTTTTATTTGTCCTTGGGAAACTTTGGCATATCGAAAAATGCCCTTCGGCCTTAAAAACGTTGGAGCTACGTTTCAGCGCGCCATGACCTATGCCTTTCACGATCTTAAAAAGATTATGGAGGTTTCCTTGGATGATATTGCCAGTCATTCCCGCAAGAGGATGGACCACCTCAAGCACCTTCGCATGATTCTCAAACGATGTATATGATACAAGATTTGATTGAATCCTGACAAATGCATCTTTGTTGCAAGGACGGGTCACCTTCTAGGCTTCATAGTTTCAAAAGAAGGTATTAGAGTCGATCCTCTCAAAGTTGAGGCAATACTTCAGCTGCCTCCTCTGCGCAATTTGTTACAACTTCAGAGCCTCCAAGGGAAATCCACTTTTCTACCTCGCTTCATAGTCAATTATGCTAATCTTTGCAAAGGTTTCGCGCGCTTATTGAAGAAGGACACACCTTTTATCTGGGATGAGCGAGCCCAGCAGCCTTTCGACGCCCTTAAGAAAGCTTTGGTATCAGCCCCTGTGCTTAGTCAACCAGAATTCGCACAAGATTTTATTCTTTATGTGGTTGCGTCTCAAGAGACGATTGGCATGGTCTTGGTTCAGGTTGATGATGCGCTTGTCGATCATGTCATCTATTATCTTAGTTGAAATCTAGTAGACGTTGAGCTAAGATATACTCATGTGGAAAAGCTGGTGCTTGCGAATGTTCATTCAGTCAAGCGGTTACGACATTACATTCTGCTTAGAATGACCACATTTGTTGCGCATATCAATCCATTTCAGTTTGTGCTATCACGACGCCTTATCGGGGGGAAGTACAATAAATGGATTGTTATCCTTCAAGAGTTCGATCTCGATTTTGCTTCGATGAAGTCGGTGAAATCATTGGTATTTGCTGATCTTATGTCGGACCTCCCGAGACTTGATGATATGTCCTTCATGAAGATTCCTTTGTGGATGAGCACTTATTTCTTATCTTGTCCGAGGACCCTTGGTATGGGGATGTCATTGTATATCTCCAAACTTTGAAGTATCCTCCATACTATTCACGAGATGAGCGACGACATGTAAAACATCATGCAAAAGATTATACTATCATCGGTGACACTTTGTATCGCCGAAGAAAGGATCCTATCCTCCGTCGTTGCTTAACTCATGAAGAAGCGGAGCGGGTGCTTAATGATTGCCATGCTGGGGCGTGTGGCGGTCACTTATCCGGGCTTGCTATAGCCCAACGTATTATGCAAGCTGGTTATTTTTGGCCTTCCATCTTTAAGGATTGTGTTAATGCTGTGAAGAGATGTCACCCTTTCCAGGTGTTTTCTCGGATCATATACACGAGTGGTGGAGGAGACGATGTCTGATTAAGGCTCCTATTCCAGATCAGCTCCTAGCATACTGGTTTAGGAAGTCTCTCATACCAACCATAGCACGAGATGTTTCCATGGGAGGCACTATCACCAAGGAACAAGCCATTGCTCGTGCCCATCTGCTAGACTTAGTCTATGCTCAATCTGGCACGTTGTTTGATATTCTTCCTGACATGCCCCGCAACCCTTACGACCCCGCGAAACCACCCAAGGTACCCCAAGCCGATGGCATTATTGGATCCCTTCACACCCAACCTTCCTCTCAAACTGTTGGTTCGTCGAACCCACAGGGTTCTTCCCCATCACTAACACAAGATGGTCATGGCACCACCAAATCATCCACTCCTACTGTCACCGAAGAAGTGATTTATGTTTCTTCAGCTTCACCTCAAAATTCTGGTGGTAAGAAGAGGAACAAGGGGAAACCTAAGAAATATTCCACCCAGTAGGAACAAAAGATCACCCCTGATGATACCAAACAGAAAAGGAAGTTGAATTATCCTTGCCTACCATGTTGTGATGATCACTTTTCTAAGGAGTTCCCCCATAGAGATGAAGTTCAAAAGTTTCTCAAGGGAAAACCCACACCCGCAGTTCTCAATGATCCCTTCCCTGCTCAAAATTAGCAGTCGATCTCTCACACTTCTTCTTCCCAAGGAGAAGCATCCACCACCGCACATGTACTCATGGTACGTAATGAGACTATCAACTTGAACACCCGTTCTCGTTCATATGACTCTGTTCCATCCAAAGAACATGTTGGAAGTAATACTGAAAAAGCTTCCACTTCGATCCCTGACATCACCGTACCGGCTGCTCCTCTCACCATAGAGAAGACTTCTCTCGAGTCAGTGTTGCATCGACCCAAGAGCACGATTAGAAAATTGATTTTAAATCCTAATGCTCAGGCTACTCAAAACTACAACATTGTAGAGGACCTAGCACAAGCTCCTTGTGCTATGTCGACACTCGAGGTCTTGCAAAATTGTCCCAATCAGCGCAAGACTCTCCTCACTGCCATTGGTGCAGTTGACCCAGATTCATCGAACACCATCATGTTCCAACTGGAATACTTCAAACTGATGCTCTCCCATCATCTGGTATTTCAAGTTGCTACAAACATTACTGGGAAGATAATCCATTGTACCATTTTCGACGAAGGAGCCTCTACGTGAGTCATGTCGATTGCATGTTGGAGGGCCATTGGCTCTTCCAAGTTGAACTGTTCTCCTACCACTTTCCGAGCCTTCGAAGAATGTGGCTTTCAACCTCATGGGATGTTACAAGCTTTACCAGTTGAGCTGGAGGGAAAGACTGCAACCCTTAACGTGGAAGTGGTCGCTGCCTCGTTAGATTATAACATTCTACTTGGTCGTAATTGGTTTTATGCCATGACTGCGGTCGCATCATTTGTCTTCCTCATAGTACAATTCCCCCATCAAGGCCGAATTGTCATAGTCGACCAACTAGATTTCTACACACCTGACACCATTACTCATTCGGGCGATAACGTTCCTTCAATCGAACAATCTTCGCAAAAGTATGAGAGTGTGGGGGTTTTCCTCCTTAAGGATTCATCCCTTATGGGTGTCTTTCCTACTTCATATCCCCCAAATCATGTTTCCACAGTGAACATGATCTCCTCATAGACTACACCTATCCCTAACTCCACTGATTCATGGCTTGTACCTGATGAAGCCACCGCACACCTGATTGGAGACATTATGCCTCTGTCACCCGCTGAACTCATGTACGAGGCTATCTAATCAACGTTGGAGGACCAATTAAATGTGGCCTCCACTTCCTGTTCTCTACAATGGACATCATCCGATCCTTTGCTATGGACTTTTCATTCTGACGAGTCCATTATGGAAATCATGAGCGCAGATGATCCTCCGTGGGAATACCTCCATCATCGTTCGTCTTCTTTTCCCATGCTGGATACTATGGAGAACAGCATTCACACCATCGTGACACCAGATATCTACTTTGGGTCTCATTCCATGATACTTATGTGTCAAATGGACTCTAAAGGAAACTTAGCCAACATCGAACCCACCACCTTGATAGAAATTTGGTTACTCCTGGTGTAGTGGAACACATTCATTTAGGCCAGAAGTGTTCCCCTGAATAAGTCAGTGCTTGTACGGCCTTATTCAAGCGATTCCGAGACGTTTTCGCTTGGACCTACGAGGAGATTCCTGGGATATATCCCTCCATTGTTTTACATGAGATTAAAACCTATCCCTACATCAAACCTATCCGCCAAAAGCTACGACCAGTACACCCTCGGAAGACTGCGGAAATCAAGGCAGAGATTGAGAAACTTTTGAAGGTTGGCTTCATCTATCCTGTCCCATTGAGAGAATGGGTCTCAAACATCGTCCCTATTACTAAAACACAAGGTACCATTCATTGTTCAGGTATACAGGGTACTACCAAAGGACCAAACACCAAGAGAAACCACTTCACACAATCAGATCACATATCAACACACCGATGTTTTGACATGGTTTAAACCCTCTTGAAGGAAACACTCCACAACCCCGGCCAAATAGCTTCTACGGGACAATTTATTATGCAAAGAAAGAAAGTTACAAATGAGCTTCTCATAATCGATCAACTAAACAATGACCCTCCATGCTCTTTAAATAGAGATCATGGACCAATCGGGTGTTAAGCCACGGATCAAGGTTAGGTTTGATCTAAGAGAAGTTGAGCCGTCAGATCACTGTATGTCGGGAACATATCGTGACCGTCGGATTAAGTATTTACAAATGCATGCTAATGCATACTAAAGAAACACACTATCCCTAATGGATATATTATACAAGTTGATCTTAACTAACTCCTAAGTGTCTAAATATCCTAACATCCCCCCTTAAGAACAACTTGGAATAGGACTGAAGGATTTACAAAAGTGACACTATTAGGAGAAGGAAGGAGGCATTAGAGCCTATCCCCCCTTAATGACAAGTTCCTGAACTCCTAACATAGATCGAAGTTTAGAAAACTTCGCTTATGTAAGAGACTTGGTGAAGATGTCTGCAACTTGATCATCTGTAGGGCAAAAGAGCACTTCAAGAACATGATCATGAACAATATTTCTGATGAAGTACATATGTAGCTCAATGTGTTTGTTGCGTTGATGTAGAACTGGATATTTGGCATGCTTGATGGCACTTTGATTGTCACACCAAAGTGGAGTAGGCTGCTGCTTCTCAAATACAAACTCTGAAAGGATCTGTCAAAGCCATAAAGCTTCCTGACTGGCATTAACTGATGCTCGATATTCTGCCTCTGCTGAAAAAAGAGCAAGAGCTTGTTGTTTCTTACAAGCCCAAGTAATAGGTCCAGATCCCAGACTAAAAACATAACATGCAGTAGACTTTTGATCATCAGGATCGCCAGCCCAATCTGAATCAGTGAAACCAACCAACAAAGGTTTCCCCCCTGTACTATAATGAATCCCAAACTAAACTGTACCTCGAATATATTGAAGTATTCTTTTAGCTGCTTTCCAGTGACTTTCATGAGGTGTCTGCATATAACGGTCAACACAACCAATGGAAAAGGAAAGGTCAAGACGGGAATGAGTCAAGTATATGAGACTACCAACAAGCTGACGATATAAGGTGGCATCGACTTCAGGTGAAGTACAAGTGGCAGAAAGTTTGACTCCAGACTGGAAGGGAGAAGGGGCTGGTGTACAATCTTCCATGTGAAAGCGACGAAGAAGGTCACAAGCATACTTAGACTGAGAAAAAAAGATTCCTTCTTTGGTTTGCAGGACTTGGAGACCAAGAAAATAATGCAAATGTCCTAAGTCTAACATTTCAAAATTTTGTTTAAGACTGGATTTCACATGGGTTATAAGCTTAGGGTCACTACCAGTAAGAATAAGGTCATCAACATATAGAACAAGTATGATGATATGGTTTTCTACTTTCTTGGTATAGACATTGGGGTCAGAATGGCATCTAAAAAAACCAGTGTCAAGGAGAAAGTTATCCATTTTGGCATACCAAGCTCTAAGAGCTTGCTTAAGGCCATATAAGGATTTCTTAAGGCGGTAGACAAGGCTAGAGTTATTCTGAACATAGCAAGGAGGTTGTTCCATGTAAATTTTATCCTGTAAATCACCATGTAAGAAGGCAGACTTGACATCCATTTGATGGACTTCCCAGTGGTGTAAGGCTGCAAGGGAAAGAACAAGGCGGATGGAGTTCATTTTTGCAACGGGAGCAAAGGTTTCATTGTAGTCAATCCCTTCAACTTGGGAAAAACCTTTGGCAACTAACCTTGCCTTAAGTCTTTCAACACTTCCATCTGACACATACTTAGTTCTGTAGACCCATTTACATCTGACAAGTTTTCTTCCTTTTGGAAGAGGTAAAAGATCCCAAGTATCGTTCGCCATTAAGGAACGATATTCTTCATCCATGGCTGCATCCTAATCTGGATTCCCTGAAGCTTCTGCAAAAGTTTCTGGATCATGATTCTCGGAAACTTGAGCCAAAGAGAAGAGGCTCACTGAAACTGAGAACGTGTTCGACATTGATCTCTAGGATCACTAGCTGCTTCACATGTTGAACGGACCCATCGAGGAAGCACTTGTTGTGGTGAAACTGGAAGAACATGAGCAAGCAGAGGTGGATTTTCATCCTCACTGTCATCATCAGAAACTAGAGTTGGAAACTTGTCAAGGAATTTGGAAGAAGAAGAAGAATGCACAAACGTCGAATCAGGCTCGCAGGCCAAAGATGACATGATCACCGAGTTAGGCTCGCAGGCCAAGAGATTTTCATCATATTTAACATCTCTTCTAATGATTATATCATGAGAATGTGATTGAAGAAGTCTATAACCTTTTACATCTTCATAATATCCAACAAATATGCACTTTTCACTTTTAGGTTGCAATGCTTTCCGTTTTTCATCCGGAATGTGAGCTCATGCTTCACTACCAAACACACGGAAGTGACTTACATCAGGTTTAGTTTTACTCCATGCTTCTTCCGGTGTTATACCTTGTAATTCTTTAGTGGGGGTGCGATTAACTATGTAATTTGTACAATTTATGGCTTCATCCCAAAATTGAAGACTTAGTCCCTTAGATTGGATCATACAATTAGCCATTTCTTTTAAGGTGCGGTTCTTCCACTCAGCTACACCATTTTGTTGTGGTGTATATGGAACAGTGTGTTGTTGTTGGATGCCTTGTTCACTGCAGAAAGTAGTGAACGTTTTGTTAATATATTCTCCTCCATTCTCAAATCTTAACTTAATAATTTGATGACCATATTGTTTTTCAACAAGGGCCTTGTAGGCCAAGAACATGTTAAATATTTCGCTCTTAAGTTTGAGGAAATAAACCCAAGTGCATCTGGTGTAATCATCAATGAAAGTTAAGAAATATTTGAAATCGGAAAAGGAAGCAGATGGAAGAGGACCACACAAGTCACTATGCACAAGCTCCAAGGGAACCGAGGCATGCCAAGAGGCACGTTTGTCAAAACTGTCCTGATGATGTTTTTTGAGTACACAATCGGAACAAACACCATCCCTACAAGATACCATTGGAAGACCTGTCACCATATTGTCTTTACATAGTATTTGCAATGATCGGTAGTTTAAGTGACCAAATCGCTCATGCCAAAGTTTGCTCAAGTTATCACTATGAGCAACAAAAACTGAAGGGAAAGGTGATGACCCAAAGTTGTTAAACTTGTACAACCTAGTAATATCATCAACAATTCCGGTAGCTAGGACCTGTTGAGGATCTTTAAAATCCTTGATTACAACTTGGTGAGGTGTAAAGGTCACAGTTTTACCTTCACCAGAATGAGTGATTTGATAGACTGATAACAAATTGCAGAAAATTCTTGGAACACATAGTACATCACTAAAATGACCATTATCTATGGGAACTGTTCCAGCTCCTACAACACTTAGAGATCTATCATCACCAACAAATATTTGTTTGGTGTTACATTCATGCATAGTAGAAAACATGGCTTGATCCTTAGCCATATGATAAGATGCTCTAGAATCAATGAGCCATTCATTTGAAGTAGAAGAAGAAGATGCATTATAAGAATAACCAAAAGCACAAAGTGCATGTCCATGAGAGGCAGATTCTGAAGGTGAATCTAGGTTGATGTGGTGCTTCTTCATTATTGCTTCCAAGGCTGCCATCTTCTTGAAACACTTAGATTCATCATGATTATCTTTCCCGCAATAGTTGCAATGACACTCAGTCTTCTTGCCTTTTGGCTTGGATCATTTGTCATGTTTTAAAGAAGGAGCTGACTGAGAGGACTTTAGACCCTTGTTTGACTTATTATTGCAAAAATTTTATTTCTTGGGAGGCTTGGACTTTTCTTTCTGTTGGGACAATAAGGCTTTCCCAAATGTATCTGCATTGTTGATTATTCCAAGATGAATGAGTTTATCTTGCTCTCTAATCAAGGAATCATAAAAGGATTCAAGACTAGGCTCTTGATAGCTAGTTGCATTCAAGTATTCTTTCATGGAGTAAAATGTAGATACAAAAACAGAATATGCAGGTCCAAGTTTGGAAAGAATATGATAAATGCATTGTTTGTCTTCCCTCTTAATCTTACATTCTGCACATAAGAGTTTAAGAGTTTTGTACTTAGATAATTGTACTTAGATAAATAATCTTGAATGCATGAAAAGTCACTTGGATTTAAAGAAATCAACTCATTTTCGAGTTGGTGACCTCGAATTTCATTGCGTTTACCAAACACAGATTCCAACTTGTCCCAAGCAGTATCAGGTTCATCAATTCCACATATGTGGAATCGCAAATCAGTATAGATTGACATCCCAATCAATCCATGAGCTTCATCACATCTATTTGCCCATTTTATTTTCTTATCATCATCAGTGGGTTCGGTTTCTTTCCCTGAGGTAATTCTGAAAAGTCCCCTACTTCATAGAACATTCTCCATACGAGATTTCCATGAGAAATAGTTGAAACTGTTAAGTAGAATATCACAAGGGGCATCCATATTTGTAATTGAATGGCTGTAAAAGCAGAAACCAATAGTCTAGATGTGAAGAGCTTGAAAAAATAGGCAGTTTAAAAAAAACGGCACTAAAAAGTGACTCTGTATGATGAAGTTATGCTTGAACAAAGAAACTGTTGAAGATGTCCCCAATAGTGATGTGGCAGCTAGAGAATGTCCAGCAAAAAAAAGAACCCCCCTCTTCCCAAGATGAACCTTTTGACAATCACTTTACAAGAAAGTTGCTTTAAGTAAACCACTTTTGTAAAATAAGTGATTTCACTTTTACAATGATATTACTTTTAAATAGTTCAACAATAAAAAAAACTTAAGTGACTCACTTGTATTTTTATTTTTTTTATTATTTAAGTGAGATGCACTTTTACAATAAAGTAACTTGAAAATAGAAATTGCATGCACTTTTTCTTTTAAAAGTAACTTCCTAAGACTTGAACTCAAAACCTATTAAGGAATAAAGCAACTTTGAACCAAGTGAGCTAGATTAAAAGGTATGTAAAATATGGGAATGAGGATGGGGGCTTTTTTTTTTAGCTCTTCTTACTCGGTTTGTGTGCTTGCCCTTTTTCCTACAAAACACACCACAAATTTAAAAAAAAAAAAAACTTTTCCACACTTGTGGAGTTAGATCTCGTTATATTTCCTGGAAAGTCTACGTTTTCTCTCTGTTTCTTATTTGCCGAGATCGCGCAAGGTGCACGGCAAAGAGCATACACAGCCGAGAAAAACCCTTTCCCTTTCTGTTTCTGATTTGTCGAGATCACTCTAGGTGCACAGTAAAGAACATACACAAATGGGAAAGCAACAATCCGAACCCCAAAAAAAATCTAACAGTAAAAAAATGGTAAAATATGAGATTTTTTCTTTTAAAAACAGAAAATAAAAAAATGCGTCACTATAACATTATACCTTCAAATCTGATGAAATACGCGTTTCTGGAGCAACTGGGAACCGTTTTCGATCAAACACAAACTATTTCCCAATGGAAATGACACTCTGGACACAATGGAACACCTCCCACAGCTCAAAAATCCACAAAAATACTAGCACCAGAAACCCTTTCGAGTTTCGGCAACAACAGTTCAAGATCTAGATCATAACTGGAAGCGGCTCTTCATAAAAGCTCTGATACCATGTTCGGGTATACAGGGTACTACCAAAGTACTGAACACCAAGAGAAACCACTTCACACAAACAGATCACAGATCAACACACCAATGTTTTGACGTGGTTTAAAAACTCTTGAGGGAAACACTCCACAGCCCCAACCAAATAGCTTCTACGGGACAATTTATTATGCAAAGAAAGAAAGTTACAAATGAGCTTCTCATAATCGATCAACTAAGCAATGACTCTCCATGCTCTTTAAATAGAGATAATGGACCAATCAGGTGTTAAGCCATGGATCAAGGTTAGGTTTGATCTAAGAGAAGCTGAGCCGTCGGATCACTCTATGTCGGGAACATATCGTGACCGTCGGATTAAGTATTTACAAATGCATACTAATGCATACTAAAGAAACACACTATTCCTAACGGATATATTACACAAGTTGATCTTAACTAACTCCTAAGTTTCTAAATATCCTAACATACGTGTCTATGTCAACTATCGGAATCTCAACAAAGCTTGTCCCAAGGACAACTATCCGACTCCCTTTATTGACCAGATTATCGACAATTGTGTTGGTAGTGTCATTTTTTCATTCATGGATGGCTTTTCTGGATATAACTAAATTGAGATCCACCCCGCCGACCAACACAAGACTGCATTCATCTTCCCTTGGGGAACATTTGCATATCGTAAACTTCTGTTTGGTCTTAAAAACGCTGGTGCCACATTCCAGCGGGGCATGTCGTACGCCTTCCATGATATGAAGGACTTTGTGGAGCCTTACTTGGATGACCTCCCTGCCCACTCGAAACAGCATGACTTCCACTTAGATCATTTAACGGTCGTTTTCCTCAGATGCAGGTGGTATAATCTCCATCTGAATCCTCATAAGTGTATTTTTTGTGTCGATTCTGGACGCCTCTTAGGGTTTATTGTCTCGAAAGAGGGGATCCGCATTGATCCCTTGAAGGTGGAAGCCATTGTCACTCTTCCACCTCCAACTAACATTACGGAACTTCAGAGTCTGCAAGGACGTTCCACTTATTTAAGGTGTTTTGTTTGTAATTTCACACAAAAGACGCAGGGTTATATGATATTGATGAAAAAATACACCCCATTCATTTGGGATGATCAAGCTCAACAATATTTCGAAAGTTTGAAACATGCCCTCATGCATGCCCCTGTGATCCAACCATCGAATTACTATCAAGATTACATTCTATATCTCACCGCTTCCGACACCACTATCGCCATGGATTTGGTTCAGGAAGACCAGAATGCCCAATGACATTTGATATACTATGCCAGCAAAGGTCTTATTGACACTGAAACTCGCTATTCACATGTTGAGAAGCTCGCTCTCATGGTAGTCATTGCCATGCAGAAGTTCTGACATTACATTTTGCTTTGCACCACCACCATAATCATTGATTCAAACCCCATGTACCACGATCTGAATCATCAAGTGCTTGGGAGCAAGTATTCATGCTGGATCGTGATACTGTAAGAATTCGATCTTCTTTTCAAAAAATCCAAGTTGAAAAAGTCTTTGGTGTTTGCTGAGCTCATATGCGACATTCCCCGTACTGATGTAGCGTCTAAGCCCAATGATTGTTTTTCGGACGAGTCATTGTTTCTTATCAGTACGTCTGATCCGTGGTATGGAGATATCACATTGTATCTTCAAACCCAACGTTTCAGCCCCGAATTGTCTCGTGACAACCGTCGTCGAATATGCCAACATGAAAAGTACTATCTGATTATCAATGATACTTTGTACCATCGTGGCATCGACTCTATCCTTCGACGTTGTCTGACTCATGATGAGGCTAAACGCATTCTGAATGAATGTCACGCTAGGGCATGTGGCGGTCACCTCTCTGGGATGGCTACATGTGAAGATCCTGCAATATTTAATTAATGAAAACACACAAGATAGCAGAAATAACAGAACTCAGAATCACTTTTATATTGATCGCAGGCCACTTCGAGGGGGTAACCTCCTTTGAGAAAGCTCAATACAAATAAATTCAAGGTACCTTCATTGGTCTCAACACCAACTTATATACTAATTCTAGGCGCCAATACCATGGGTCATTACCATGTGTCAATACAAACCATGGGCCAATACAAACTATGGATCAACAATTACTACGGGACGACTTACAAAGCATATGCGTCCAACAACAATAAGACAAACTATGGATCAACAAATAATACGGGATGACTTACAAAGCATATGCATCCAACAACAATATACTAACAAAGTAAATAGATGGGTTGACATGGGTTCCTAACACTACAGCCCAGAATATCTTGCGCGCAGGATATTATTGGCAATCTATCTTCAAAGATTGCATCGAGGCTGTAAAAAAATGTCCTCCATGTCAACATTTTCATACGAAAAAGCGCACCCATCCCACCCCGTTACACCCGGTTATCGCTGTTGGCCCCTTCGCTAAATGGGGCATCGATTTCAGGCATTGTGAGCCTACCTTGGCTGAGGTCATAGTTACGTCATTATAATTGTGGGCTACTTTACAAAGTGGGACGAGGTAATGCCTACATACATGAACGACAACAAGACCGCTGCACTCTTCATGTTTAATCATGTAATAGCACGGTTCGAAGTTCCTCAAGCAATAGTTACTAACCATGGTTCTCACTTTATGAACCATATGGTTGACGATTTGAGTGATAGATTGGGTTTTCACCATGAAAAATCAACATCATACTACCCACAGTTGAACGAACAGGTCGAGGCCATTAACAAGGTCTTGAAAACTATGGTTCAACGTATGGTAGGTAAGCACAAGGACAATTGGCATAATATGCTCTTCTATGTGCTTTGGGCTTATAGAACCTTTGTTAAAACCACCATCGGGTTTACTCCTTTCCAAATAGTGTATGGTTTGGAGGCGGTCCTTCCCATTGAGTGCGAGATTCCGTCTCTCAAGCTCGCCATCGAACTTCTCCCAAA
Source organism: Larix kaempferi (assembly GCA_027924585.1). NCBI lineage: Eukaryota > Viridiplantae > Streptophyta > Pinopsida > Pinales > Pinaceae > Larix > Larix kaempferi. The sequence goes on from BSBM01000600.1 coordinate 969,872, forward strand.
CACTACTGTCGAGGAAGAACGCTTCCTCTTCCTAGCTAAGCTCGATGAGACTCGTCGAGATGCCACTCTTTCCAACGTGGCTCACAAGAAATGCATCAAACCACACTACAACAAGTCGGTAGAACCTCGCACCTACAGCGAGGGAGATTTGATCCTCACATATGACCAAAAGCATGATAAGCTGGGGGCAGGAAAGTTTGAGCCCATGTGGCATGGACCTTACGTAGTGAAATGCGTCTTAGAGAAGGGAGATTATGAGCTTGAATACTACGACAAGATATCTTTGGGTGAGCCCTACAACGGGCTCTACCTAAAGAGGTACTATGCATGAGTCTTTCACGCACAAGTACTTTAGTATATACTGTACATGGCGTGTGTGTTTTTTTGTGTGGTGTGATGCTTTTGATTTCTTGCGTATTTAGGTCTTGTTTCGTTTCTTATACCATGTTCTGTCTATATGTGTAGCTAGCAACGTGCTATGGATTTGCAGACGGCGCCAGTCGGCATACCCGTAACCTTGCCTCGGTAGCCTGGGTACTCTATTCACCTACCAACGAGCTCATCAGCTCAAGAGGAATGTGTCTAGGTTTCGCAACCAACAATGCTGCAGAATATCAAGCAGTCATTGGAATCCTAACTGACGCCATTTCTTTGGGTATGGACCAAGTTGTCATCCACTTGGATTCTCAACTAGTGGTCTCTCATCTTAACCGAGTCTACACCATCCACGATCCTACCTTAATCCCTCTCTATCGACGAGTTCATCTTCTAGAAAGGTCCTTCGAGTCCATTTAGTGCCTGCACATTCCACAAGACGTTAACACAGTTGCCGATTCTATGGCCAAATTCATCTCAGATTGGTACATTATACACACATATGCATATATCATGAATTGTTAAAAGTAGACATAACATGTAAATAACTCATTTCATATAAGCAAACACATAACAAGACTGCACAATTCATCCATTTTAAACACATAATGTATAAATCGTCGGAATGTTCATATATATATATATCATCATTATAAAAAGTAGTGCTGGTAAAAAATCTGAAGCACGATGGCTTTCAGTGAATCTCTACAAAATCTGAAGCCTTGTAGCTTTCAGTAAGTACAAAAAATCTAAGGCCTCCAAGCTCTCAGTACATACATAGTAACAACACAAGGCCTATCGCCTGGCCCATACAACCCTAGGTCTAGCAGATCTAGCTTGCTGAGTGTGGAAATAGTCAACTGCTCTCGCAACCATGCGAAGCAGCGCATTGAAGCGCGCAGTCGCTTCAACCGTGTACACCTACATGGGCCGCAACACCTCATCTACCATCGGCTCAGGAACGTCCAACGTCAACCCACTCAGGTTCGTGTAGACTCCATCCATATCTGCAATAACAGAATGTATGGTAGGACCCACGACTGCTCCCTATCCTCTCTCTCTCCCCGCAAGAAGAGAGACTCCCACTAGTCGTATAGGGCCCACATCTACACACACATGTTGTTAACTTGTCAGCACTATAACAAAAAAATTATAAAAACACAAAACTTAAAAGTGCAAGGTTTTATTGTTCTTACCTATGTCTCCCCATGCTTCTCCCTTGGGAAGCGGCAAGTCAGGATCATCTCTGAAGTCTGTACCACTATACGGAAAGTCCTCTACCATCAGTAACTGGCCCTCTAGCCAGCTAAAGAACTCAATACCGTAAGTGATGATGGCGCCCTGTAATGTCCCCCGGCTTGACCCCATGGCATTAAAATCGTAAATGATGTAATATTGTTATAAAATCGTGGTGAGGAGCTCAAGGCCAAGGCCCCGCCATCGATTTATCAAAGCATATGGTTCACATGCTAGCCATGCGCAATGGAATTGCGAATATTATGTAAATATGCATTTTTAATAAAATGCCCACAACTAGCTATGCAATGCAACAAGAGATGGGGGCATGATTTTACAAGGAATTGGGAGGGAAAACATTCAAACCCTCGAGCCAATCAAGTCAAGCCAAGTGTTAATGAGATAACCCATCAAACTCTCAACTACCCATGTTGACTTTTGTACCCAATCATTCATTTCTCCCAATAGTTGGGTGAAGTAGTTAATTCCTTGGGGAATGAGAGGTATGGCTATCCAAAATTTGAGTATGGGCAACCACCCTTCATGGAAAAACGTGTTTGGCTTCCTTGGCAAGAAAAGATCCATGAATTTTCCTCCCAAGCCATAACCCATCAACCAGTTTTGCCTCTCTCATGTTTTTGGAGCTGCCTGGGCGTTTTCCAGCCATGTATTCCTAGTTTTTCTTTGCTCCCTAGCTGGGAAGAGGTCATTTTTGTGTTGCAGAATGTCTAGGGAAAGAGGGAGTTCGATTTGGGGTTTCAATGGATCTGTTTTGGCCATTGGAAATGCCCATAACCTGTGGAAGAAATTGGGTTTCTCCCTGGGGACGATTTTTCCTTTTTACAGTTAGTTTGGTGAGCCACGATTTGGGGAAAACCCATGGCGTTTTCCCTCTCACGCAGTCTAAGCTAGCTAGGCTTTACCCATCACATTTTTTCACCATTTTCCTGCATTTTCCATGCCTAGGAACTCGTTTTTGTATTGCACAATGGCTGGGAGGAAGGAAGCCACGATTTTGGGGTTTATGGAGGCCATTTTTGTCCCTTGAATGCCCATAAGCGTTTTTTGGAAACGATTTTTCTCTCACAGGGTTGATTCCCCAATTGCCATTTCATTTTTGGTGTGCCCACGATTTGGGAAAGTCCATGGCCATCTTATTTGTAAAAATCCCATTGTTGAAAATGGGTATCCTTGCCTAGTTGGAGTTGTTGTGTGTAAAAGAAGGTTGGGGTTGAGATGGGTTTCTATTGCTTTGGTTGTGAATGAGCTGGAATGTTCCCTTCCCCTTGTAATAACCATGCCCAGCTCGAGGGTGGCAGTTGTGTTGAGATATCTATGAACACAACAGGCCTATGGTTGGGTGGAATGTTGCAGCAACATAGCTAGTTGTTTGGGGGCAATTGCACAAATGAAGATAAGTGTGTTATATGTGCATTTTACTTCTGCAATGTTTTAATTTGATGTTTATTATTGATATGTTGAATGTATATGAAATATGTGTGTGGGTGATGTTCTTATTCTGCTGTGCATATATGTTTGATTTGCATCTGCACACATTAGTTTTATGGCTATGAGTCTAATGAATGGGCTGAGTTTTTTGTGAAAGCCTCGTAGATTGGCATCATGTTTCCTTACCAGAGTTGGATCTGCGGGTGGGGACGTGATAGGCCCCCACCATATCAGGCCATCACCTATGTTCGTCAGGCCATGTGAGGATCCCTAGAATCCTTGTCATCTAGTGGTACCTGAGGGCGCAAGAGGAGAACCCGCTCCAAGAGGAATGAGATCACTATCGAACCATAGCCAAACTGTTTGAGCTCTCCCCACAGACACTTGGTTAGCTGAGCTCACATGTTTGTGAGGAGTCCCTCGCACCAGTTGTATATATTCGGAGACATGGAGTCCTCCGCGTATAGCATCTACGACCTGGTGGCTAAGTTAGGATCTTGGCCCCCTACCATCCTAGTAATGGTGAAAAGTATGGCACGCAATGGACGTTCCCGTACGTCTCTAATGGGAATCTTCCCATTCGAGGCACGGGTATTGGGAGTATAGTGCTGTAGGATCATGTCACCCACAGTCCGATCACTTCCACGTGATCTAGTAAGAAGCACATTGTCCCCTCTTTGGGACAATCCAGTCAAGACGTATATGTCCTCAACATCTATGGTCAACACGTGCTCATCGATCAAAAAATATTGATGGGCCGCATCCCAACATCAGAGCATATGTGTCAATAATGGGATTTGGTCCCTCATGCCCTAGATATCGAAGAACTTGAGGAGCCCACAATTCCTCAGTGCTTCCACACATTGTGGATCATTTGCAACATGTATATCATCCATCTCATGCTCCTGTTCACGCCACTCCAAGACCATTTTGGCTGCTGGTAACCTGCCAAAAGGAGAGTTTAAACTTTGTTAACGCTTGCTTCAACCACCAAAAGTTCTTTTTTTGGGCATGGTTTGTGTTTGGGATTGGACGTTTCCATTGTCACACCCCATTATTTCTAGCAGTGCGATGTCATCGCAGTCCATCCATGTGACCTTTGCGATGACTCAGTCTCGTCATATTCCCGAAAGGGCAGACTGCGACGAGCCGAGGACACAATGGCCCTTCACAAACCAAGTTAAAACCCAAAAACATGAACCAAATTGAAAAATGTAAACCACTACAATTATGCTGGATGAATTTTAGAGTTTCCTGCTCCGGACGGTGGGTGAAATGGATGCTCGTAGCTCCCCGAATCAACAAGTGAATTTTTGGCTCCAAATGGCACTTCTCCTCCCAATTTGGCAAATGAAACAATGGTAACTCTATTTAGCCCATTTTTCTATTTATAGATCAAAATGGAATATTCTTTTTTCAAATATTTGATGCTTTTAGGTCATTTGTTGTAGTTTGGGTCAATTTTATTGCATTTCAATGCTTGGTTGGCTATTTGACCTATTGTTTTAGTGTGCAGGAGTTATTAAGTGTCTTTTCACGCCGTTTTCACATTGGAGCAATCATCTCAGGTATGAACACCCCTTGTGTGTTTTTGTCATTATTTTCCATTCATTAGATTGTAATTATTTAATGATGACGAGCTTGCTCTTTGTTCTTTCTTGCGCTCTTGAAACTATGAGAATATGTTACCGAGTTATGATTCATCACTTTTCTAGGCTCGTTAAACTCCTATGAAAAGGAACCACCCTAGAGTCTATCTTTAAGCTCTTTTTAGGCTCTCAAAATACGAAAAGATTGCCAAGCGAACTTGTCGCGTTCACGCTTGTTAAACAATTTGAATGGTCATCTTCCTGGTGATAGTTTATCCCTTTTTTGGACCAGGGGGCACTACTTACGAAAAAGGTATACTCTAGTCAATCATGACTAGAAGAGTCCTCTTGCACGTTGTTTTACCCTTTTTCAGGCGATGAGGCTAACTTTATGAAAAAGGACCATTGGAGTCTTCTTTAGTTCTTTTCAGACTCTCTAAACATGAAATGACGACCAAGTTTACCTTCTATGGACTAGTTAAACTCTCACATTGAAGGGCCCGCCATGGGACGAACCCCTCCTATTCCAAGTTTGGAAAATATTTGGGATTGGACTCATCTATGAGATGAGCTATACCGAGCATCTGGTTACCCTCATCAAGCTCGTAAAAAATACATGAGGCACTCATCATTCATGATGGGGAAAAAGGAAATCTTTTATGTTACACCCCTTATCAATGGCAGTACCTAGTCATTTCTTGAACATGGCACTCATTTGCATTTGCATATTGCACTTGGATCATGCGTTTGTCCTCGAGTTCAACCTATTTCCTGAGTCCTGTTACTCCTTTGGGTCATTCAAAGAATGCTTCCATCATCAGTTGCATTAGGAATTAGTACCATAACTCGTCAAGTCAATACTACCAAGGCATGCCATGCCGATGTTCAAGAATACTCTCACTACTCGTCATCTGCATTCAGTACACCTTCCATCATGTCAGACTACTCTGAGTCAAGTTTTGCATGTCACTATACCATCTGATCTGCTCTACACATCCTTTGTCGTGTTTTCGTGTCGATGATGGGGGATTCATCATGGCCCTCCTTTGACGGATTCATCCTTGTCGACTTCAGCTCATCATCCAAGGATTGAATCTATAAACCAACCAAGTACCTTGGCCCTGCATGCCTCAATGGCAGGTTACCTCGCTTTAGACATGAGTTTACATCATTGACTCTTGATTGAAATATTTCATCTCGCATTCGACTTCAACTCATTTATTCACTCTTGATGATATGTACTGTGATACCTTGGGAATCATTGACCATAATGGTGATCTCCCTCGCACTTGTTAATGATATACATCAATGACCAGTAATCAAGTCGTTTCTACCATGTTCGATGTCAAGACATTTGTAATCACATGGATAGATTCGTATCATTGCGGGTTAAGCTTGAAGACCCTGGGGAGTCATGTTTTACCCAAGTTGCGATAGAGTTTGTATTGAGTCATGTCACATGGATCCACATTTGTATTGGTCGTGGTTGTGTTATCATCTCATCATGGATCTACACTTGTGTATAGTAGCCATGATTGTGTTCAGTTGGTCATTATTACCATGGATCTATAATGTATTGGTCAGCAACCATGTTGTGTGTCATATGAGACAATGTACTCAGAGTCAGTTGTACTGCAGTAGTGTCCTTCGTCTGACAAGCCATTGCCATTCTTTCTGTCAAAGCATTTCACCTATCCAATATTTCAACAACTTCATGCTTTGGGGGGCATTCTGTCACACCTAAAATCCTACCATCATGAGATTCAATGTATACATCCCTAAAGTTTCATTGGAAAAGTCATTTACCTAGAATGGATACCATTGCATTTATGCTAGGTTTTGAGAGGTCGTTGCAGGCTGCACTCATGCAACCTGGGACGTCGCATCTTTCTCTACTGCAGGGTGCAACGAAGTAAGTTAATGGACAAAAATAGGTCCTTCGAGCTCATTCTCGAAGCCTGCTGACTTGGATCCTTATCCCTGACCTCTTGGGGGAGCTGGCACTCTGTTTCTAATCTCTTGGAAGGATCCCCTATCTCTCTCCTACCATATCTCAACCTACCCTATCCATACCCTATCCACTTAGTCCTATATAAGTGAAGCTCTACCCCTCTCCGAAGGGAGGAAGTCTATAGTGTCTACATGCTGGTGAAATCATCTTGGAGAGATCCCTAACTCATCCATTGAGAGACTCGCACTTCCTTGGGAGGATATGGCAATTGGCTTGGATGGAGAAGGGATACTACGTTAAGCCTTGGTTGTAGTTTATTCTTATCTATGTACTTTCCTGATTTACACTAATATAAACGCTTTCCACCAGTATTTTTTGTGTGTAATGATATTGTGTACTTTACCTACTTAACTGTTTACTTAGATTTCTTATTGTATAGATGCTCTTTACTCGTTTGCGTTGTTCTATGTGTCTTGAAAGGTCTTGCAGCTGAGATCCGACGACCGCGGGACGTGGAGTAGCATCCAGGAGAAAGGATTGTGAAGTAAAGGTAAGACATCTAGTCACTTGATCCTTAATCAAATCTAGGAAAGTAGTTTGTAGTATGTACTATTTGTTCTAGATTCACATTGAGCTAAGGAGATCCGGCTCACGTCTATGTTAGGAACCCATGTCAACCCTTCTATTTACTTTGTTAGTATATTGTTGTTGGACGCATATGATTTGTAGGTCATCCCGTAGTATTTGTTGATCCATAGTTTGTATTATTGTTGTTGGACGCATATGCCTTGTAAGTCGTCCCATAGTAATTGTTGATCCATATTTTGTATTGGCCCATGGTTTGTATTGACACATGGTATTAACCCATGGTATTGATGCCTAGACTTAGTATATAAGTTTGTGTTGAGAACAATGAAGGTACCGTGAAGTTATTTGTATTGAGCTTGCTCAAAGGAGGTCACCCCCTCAAAGTGGCCTGCGATCAATATAAAACTGATTCTAAGTTCTGTTATTTCTTCTATTTCATGTGTTTTCATTAATTAATTATTGCAGGTTCTTCACATCTGGTATCAGAGCACTTTCTTGTGCTCATTGGGTGAAATTTCTGTCAAAATTTTTTTTCGCAGCTTCGGATCTGGGAATAATCCCTATCCTCTTAACTGTGGGAAGTACTTGGGCATAAGCCCTAAAACTCATTGTGAGGAGTACCACAGGAACCCCAAAGTAGTTGGCCCATTGAGAGGACCTACCAGTGAAAAGGGCAACGACCCCTACCTGATTGACTAGTTCCCACATGTGAAGTAAACCAAGAGCTGTCGTTTATGGCAAAGTGATTATCAGTTTTACCTGAGCCATGGAGTGAGGGGTACTGCCCCAATACGCAACCGTCAAATAGCATTGGTGGCCGAGTGAATCCTCTGAACCGATAGGAAGCCACACATACCTGGGGTCCATATCTATTTTCAGTTGAACTATTGTTGATCACTTCCGCATCATTTCAGATCCATTCTGACAGTCGTTCTAGATCCATCCGTTTCATATCTACTCTGAAAGTCGTTTCATATCCAACCATTTTTTTATCCATTCGGCGTCGTTTCAAATCCATCTATTTCCGATCCCTTCCATGCCGTTACAGATCTATTTGTTTCCGATCCCTTCTGTTTTTTTGCCATATCTCCCTTGTTTTAACTTCGTTTCCCTTGAAACTTCCTGGACACCCCTGCAATCCCATTGTCCATATTTCATTCCTGAGGACCCTATCCCAAATTCTACTTTCCAAAGCCGGAAATCTCACATTTGTCTATTTTAAGGGTTTCCCATAACTTCTTCAATTTTCACCCACTCCCCTCCAAATTTTGCCACCGTGTTCATTCCCTATTTCTGCTTCTTTGTCCCTCTTTGACAAATTTTCTCATTCTTTCACCCTGCCTCTGAAATCCCCATTTTTTGCTTCCCTGTCCATCAGAAAGTGTCCAAAACCTTGTCAAACCCCAATTACCCATCCGATTTTTTCCCAAATCCAAATTTCCCTTTACTAAATCAGCTTTTGTTTGTGTTTTTCTATCCATTCAAAAAAAAAAAAAAACTCCTAGCTATGGTTGTCCCCCGCGCGGGAGCAAAAACAATGGAGGAAGCACTTGCAACCATTCAAACTAAACTCCAAGATCTGGATGAAAAATTTCTCAGCCTTCATCTTCAACATTCAGCCATGAACAATAACCGACAGCAAGAATCTTCTGCAGGCAATGGGTTCTCTTCTTCCAGCACTTTCTGTGGTTCGAAGCTTGAATTTCCTCGCTTCAATGGTACTTATCCGACTGGATGGATGTATCGTGTAGAAGAGTATTTCAGTCTACATAATACTTTTGATGTCCAAAAATTTCCACTTGCATCCTTTCATTTGGAACAGGAAGCCCTTCAATGGTACCGTTGGTATATCAAGGCTCATGACGAGCCAAAATGGACAGATTTTTTCCAACTCCTTTTGCAACGATTTGGTTGTAGTGCTTTTGATGACTTCACCGGAGCACTCACTAAACTTCGTCAAATTGGCACTTTGAGAGAGTATCAAACAGAATTTGAGAAACTAGCCAACCACACAGAAGGATTGTCTGATGACTTCTACAGGAGTTGTTTTATTAGTGGTCTTAAGGATGAAATCTTCCCAGAGGTCAAAATGTTCTGTCCCAACACAATGATGGAAGCCTTGGGGTTGTCTAAGTTGGAAGAAGAAAATATTGTCACCCAACAGTGCTCCAAACCCACTTTTGTTCCCTTCCAAAATATGGGTTCTCAATGACCTCCCATCCCGCCAGCTCCTTGACCAACTCCTATCAAGCATTTGTCCGAAACAAAGATGCAGGCATGCAGAGAAAAAGGGCTTTGTTATAATTGTGATGAAAAATTCACTCAGGGACATATATGTGTTCATCAAAGCTCTATCTCTTGGATGTGGATTCTTCGCCCGCCTCTGAAGTTGGTGAAGAAGCTCCAGATACACCGGATGATTAGGTCGACATTCAGAAGCCGCCTATTGACTTCCCATCTCAGGAAGACCACCCAGAGATATCTCTCCATGCTTTATCTGGCGTCACCCCCCCCCAAACAATGCGAGTCAGGGATTACTTCAAGAAGCTTGCTCTTACAATACTCATTGATTCTGGTAGCACTCATAACTTCATTGACCCTCAGATCGCCAAACATGCTGATTATTTTTTCCATCCTTGCTCCAACTTTGAAGGCATGGTTGTCAATGGGGGCACCTTACCTTGCAAGGGAAAGTGTCACAATGTGTGTATCTCTCTAGAAGATTATAACCTGTGCTCTGACATGTTTTCCTTGTCCTTAGGCGGATGTGATGTGGTTTTGGGCATTCAATGGTTACGCACACTTGGCCCCATCTTATGGGATTTTGCTGAACTTTGGATGCAGTTTTCAGTCAATGGGACACAACACAAATTTATGGGCTTACAACCAGGGTCTCTCTGCATCATCAATTCACATTTCCTGGAAAAGATCCTTAAAAAGAATTCACATGTTGTCATCGCTTAGCTCCATTCCATTCAGATGCACCCACCAACGGTCTCGACTAATTCCTTGGATAGATATGTAGGTGTCTTTGTTGCACCAATGGGCTTGCTGCCTTCAAGAGACCTCTCCGGTAAGAATTTAGCCACATCTACATCTCAGCAGGAAATGATGGCTATTTTGCATGCAGTACAGAAGTGGCAGCCATCCCTATTAGGAAATTATTTCTGCATCAAGAATGATCTCCAGAGTCTGGAACATTTTCTGGAAAAACGGGTCTCCTCACCAGCACATTGGAAATGGGTAATCCAACTCATGGGTTATGACTATACGATCACTTACAAGAAGGGTAAGGATAATATGGTGGCAGATGCTCCTTCTCGCCAATTTCATGACCCATTTTCTCTTATATCTATTTCTCTGCTTGTTCCAAATTGGTTGCAATCTGTTCAATAGGAGTATCTCTTCTATGAACTCCATGCTTCTTCATCGGCAGGGCACTCTGGGTTCCTCAAAACCTATGACCGGGAACAATGTAACTTCTTTTGGCAGGGACTGAAAATCAAAATTCACCAGATGGTGGTTGAGTGTGATACTTTCTAGGTCAACAAGGGTGAAACGACACTCCTTTCGGGATTGCTTGAACCCTTTCCCATCCCTACACAAACGTGGACAGCAATTTCTATGGATTTCCTAGAAGCGCTCCAATGGTACAATACCACATTGAAAAGGACACCATATGAAGCAGTTTATAGACAGGCACTACCAATTCTTCTTCCATACACGCTCAGCAGCTCCCTAGTTCACGAAATTGACTCGGTTCTTCGAAACTACGATCAAATTCTTCTCATTCTGCAGGACAATCTTCACATGGAAAGAATTTGACTGAAATAACAAGCCGATCAACACCGTTCTGAGCGCACTTTTCACACAGTCGATATGTTCCTTCTTCGTCTATACCCTTCCAAGCAATCCTCCCTGAAACTCAAAAGGCGCCAGTGGACCGGAATGCAACCCGAGGATGCTAAAGGGTAACCACTCCTTCAGATTTTGCATCAATTTCCACATCTAAAACTTTGAGGATAGAGCTTTTTCTAAGGGAGAGGGGATGTTAGGAACCCATGTCAACCCTTTTATTTACTTTGTTACTATATTGTTGTTGGACGCATATGCTTTGTAAGTCATCCCATAGTATTTGTTGATCCATAGTTTGTATTATTGTTGTTGGATGCATATGCCTTGTAAGTCATCCTGTAGTAATTGTTGATCCACATTTTTTATTGGCCCATGGTTTGTATTGACACATGGTATTAACCCATGGTATTGGCGCCTAGACTTAGTATATAAGTTTGTGTTGATTTTGTGAGGAAAATGCACCTATATTTCAGGGGAGAAACTACCAACTTACGGTGATAAAGATAGACTTACAAGAATTATGCAAGTATAACAAATAAGTGAAGAGATTAGGGTTTAGAGATGTAGGAACCTCATTCAAAAGATTGATCCTAGCTTTTCCTCCCTCACTCTTTAATGCTTATCAAGTGTCGCAATGCCCAGACCTGCAAAACAACTTGATACCTTTCTCAAATGCATTTGACTACATATATAAAACTAATATTCATAATAGAAGAAGACATTAGATTATAAACAAACTGTAATCAAATATGAGACACATTAATAGGTCATATTTGGAAAGAGAAGAACGTCTGATCTTTATTAATGAATGAAAGCAAGTACATAAAGTTATACCTTCTTTCAAGCTTGGCACTTCACGAAACCTAGATTCAAGGTCTCCTGCTTCTGTTCTCCAAGGATCTCAACCTCTAATCAGTTGTGCTAGGGTTTATGAGAAACTGAGGCACAAGAGAGGGGGATGAGGGTCTCCATTCCTCTAGCACAACAATGTTATAGGCTTGGTCCCTTCACATGGCCCTTCTACCCTCCTTATATAGTCAGTGAAGGAGAGGAAAAGAAGTTATAACCGAGTAGGAGGTTCCCCAACCAACTTAACTTCCTAAAATTTTGAGATTTTGACTTGCACAGGAATGTACTCTACTCTACAGTAGACAAACTAGCGCACATGTGGAGGTGGGCGCTACTTTAATGAAGCAGAGTAGGGTATAGGCACTACTATCATGCCTGTGTACCAGCGCCCATGTGAAAAAATGGCCAAAAACAGGCTTTTCTGCTAATTTTCAGGAGATGGTTTAGTCTGGAAAAATGTTCCTAAGGGTTGTAATCATCAAATGGGTCAAGAATGAGGTAATTTCAACCATTTTTAGTGTCCCAAATGACCCATCAATCCAAAAGTGTCATGTTGTGTGACTGAACTTATCTCAAGAAGTGTCGTCATGCGACCAAGGGATGCAAGTGTCATCACGGACGGAGAGGTGTCATTTTAAGCTATAACAGATGCCCCCTAATGTATGAGGTTAGAGGGAGTGTGGGACACGATGGCTGAAATACATTATAAATAACAAAGAGTTGAATCATGGAGGAACAAAAGAAACCAAGAATCATAGGCTCAAATGAAGTACCTGAAAGCAAAGGCAATGTCATACAAACTCAATCTTGGGGTAACTATCCATGTTCAAATAATGGAACATGACCTCCAGGAGGATACAATAATGATCCAAATAGTGATGCATATATCATGGCCACTAGAATACAAGCGTGGATCCATGAGGAACATAAGTGTAAACATAGCCACATGAATACAAGGTGGATCTATGTCAAAACTGGAGAGCATAGCCATAGAGAACAAGCTGGATCTATGTCTCATCAAGAGCCAAAAAGAGTGTGGCTCAGTCTTGCACAACTTGGGAGATAACATAAATGAGGTGATGCTATCAAGGATCCCAAGGTCTTCATCCAAAAACAACCCAAGGTACAAACCTATCCATGCGAATAAATGAGTTGACATCGAACATGGGAGGTATCGTTTGATTACCGGTCATTGATGTATACCGTTAACAAACGTGAGGATGACCACCAATAATGAAAATGGAACCCAAGGTACCTAGTACATTCAAGCAAGTGCGAATAAATGGTCTTGCCGTCGAACACTTGAAGAATCCATCGGATAGGAGACATTGATGTATTCCCATCTATCCAATAGCAAGGGAAACGGCCACTAATGACTACAATCCCCAAGGTACTAACTGAAACTCTAAACTTCATTCCCAGAGCACAATGAGTTGAATTCGATGGGAAGAAGTCCGTTGGAAGGGAGTCCTTAATGCATCCTCCATCATCCAACATGAGGGACACTCAATAGGTATGAGCTGATTTGGAGTAGGACTGAACACATGATGAAACATACTGACACCAAGAAATGGCTGACACATGAGGTCAAGGAAACTGCAGAATGGCCGACACATGTTATATCCTTGAATAGTGAGCACGACAAAATAGTGACATAGGCAGCTTTTAACACAAAGAGACCACGATACAAATCTGCAAGGTAGGAGACATTAACAAATTCTCCAAATGATTGGAAAACTAACCAAACGGAGGAGTAAGAACTCTGAGATCAAGTTTATCCTAAGGCTAACACTAGAACCCAACTTGTTTGATAGACTCAAAATAGGTGCTTTGTTCAAGGACATAGTTGACTTGCTGCCATCATATTGAAAGATATTTTAACATTCTTCCCTTCCCTTTCCTTTTTCATTTTTTAACGAGCTTGACAAAGAACTAAAGCATGCTCGACGGTATTTTCATATTTGAGTCTGAAAAACCTAGAAGAAAACTCCATACACCTATCCGTGGATTTTATATCGAGCCTGGATTGGTCTATGCTCGGCGGTGTTTTCTTGCTTATAGAGTTGAAAAACTTAAACAGTCCTCTATACACCTACTCATGGATTTTAATATCGAACCCAAGTAGGTTAATGCTCACCGGTGTTTTCTTGTTTATAGAGTCTGAAAAACTTAAAAAATCCTCTATTTACCCTCTCATGGATTTCACATCGAGCACGAGTAGGTGAGTGCTCGCTGGGTGTTTTCACATTTCGAGAGTTTGAAAACCCTAGAGATGACTCCAAAGGTCCTTTTTCGTAAAGTTAGTCTCCTTCCCCGAAAAAGTGTAAAATGATGGAAGAAGAACTCTTCTAGCACATACAAGAGTATACCTAGAGTATACCTTTTCCGTAAATTATCCACCAAGGCCCGGAAAAGGGGTAATTCTATACCTAACTGGATGTCAGTTCAGTTATTTTAACGAGCCCGAAAAGACAACTATGCTCGGCAAACTTTTCCTATTTAAGGAGTCTGAAAAGGGATTAAAAGAACTCCATAGGAATCTTTTCCGTAAAGGTTTAACTGTTAAATTTGAGCATTAATTCACAATACTCTTGGATCTTTACTGAGAGAATAACATATATAGTATATCAATGCATAACAATCACAATAAGCATGACAAGCATCACAAGAATCAAAAGCATGAGAGACAAGAGACACAGAGTTTCCGTGGGGAAAACCCTAAGGTGAAAACCCCACAACTTCCTCAGAGATAGAGAGAGCAATGGCTCAACCAAAGTACAACCAAAATACACTTGAGATAGTCTCCTAGAGCAGATGATCCTCCTCCTCACTAGTGCGCCAATTTTTGAGTGAGAGAGATATGACTTTCCGAATGATCTAAATAGAGATCTCCTGATCTCTATTTATACTAACCTGTTTTCCCAGTGACCTTATGGGGCCGACTTGTCTAGCTAGGTACATCCACAATATAATATATATTTCAGGGCCGACCCCACACATGGTGGTCTAATAACCCATCGGCAAGTACACACACTTGCGACACTTGTCAATCCACATGACGATACTTCCTTATAGAGGAATAACACACCTCTAATAAGGGTACAATAAATATATATGAAATACATAGATGAAATACATTCCGAAGTTACATATACATCAACACTCCCTCTTGACTAGGAAGGTATTTCTCGACACAGATCTGCTAGACAAGTCTTCTTCTCGGGATCATCGTCATCAATGCATCGTCATTATCATCGTCACTCCTGCTGCTATCTCAACCAATCTCTGACTCTACTCGTCATAGGAAGTTCTACAGAGCCAGTCCTTTTTCATACTGGATGTAGGCCCACCACCTGCAGGTCTTCATCATCACTGGCCATACTGTGGAAATCTCAGGACTTATTACGTGCATCACAAAACCTTAAAAGAGTCTCTTGACTAGCAAGAACCCTAAAGAGCATCTAAGGCCTTTTTCATCCTATCCAGATCTCCAGGACTTATTACATGTGACCCCACCACAAAACCTTGAAAGAGAATCCCAGGATTGATTACGAGCACAAGGCTCAACCTATCAGATCTCCCAGGGCACAAATTACATGTGGTCACCACAAAACCTCGAAAGAGCATCCTAGGACTGATTACGAGCACAAGGCTCAACCTATAAGATTTCCCAGGGCACAAATTACATGTGGTCATGGCAAAACCTTGAAAGAGCATCCCAGGACTGATTACGCGCACACGGCTCAACCTATTGGATCTCCCAGGGCACAATATACATGCCATAGGACAAAACCTCGAAAGAGCATCTGCCAAATATCCCAGGGCACAAATTACATGCCATAGGCAAAACCTCGAAAGACTATCTGTAGATCTCCCAGGGCACAAATTATATGTCCTCCCAAGCAAAACCTCAAAAGAGAATTTGCCAGATATCCCAGGGCACAAATTACATGCCATAGGCAAAACCTCGAAAGACTATCTGCAAATCTCCCCGGGCACAAATTACATGCTTATCTACACAACCTGTTCCACGGCTACAGAGTATAAACCTGATACTCACCATACATCATCCTGATGTACACATGATCATCCTTATCATCAGCACTACAACATCCTGCTGAATGTCATCTGGAGCAACATCCTGAAGCTCGTCATCCATGATCACCCTGATCATACAATGCATCCACCTGATGCACACCAAGTATCTACCTGATACATATCATCATACATGATCCACCTGATCATATAGTGTATCCACCTGATACAAATACAAATACATGATCCACCTGATCATACTTGATACATATCAACATACATGATCTACCTGATCATACAGTGTATCCACCTGATACATATACAGATACATGGTCCAAGCATCCAACATGATGCATATACAAAATACATACACATGATCCAACCGATCATATCCAGCATCCAACATGATGCGTACATACATATAAATGATCCAACTGATCATATCTAGCATCCAACATCATGCATACCTACATATACATATAAATGATCCAACTGATCATATCCAGCATCCAACATGATGCATACATACATATAAATGATCCAACTGATCATACAAAGCAGAAACTAGAACATCATCCTAATGCTCGTCATCCAGTGCTTACATTCACAGCCATGTGAAGGATCCTCCTTCCAACATGCTCGGAATGGCTTCAGCAAATGTGTCCTCACTTCTTCCTCGAAGTGTCATCAATCTAAAGAACGCCAAGCCTCTCCCTGAAGTACTCGAACTTCACCCTGGCTAGTGGCTTCGTCGGTACATCTGTAATCTGCTCGTCCGTCGCAACATACAGGAGCTTAACGGCTCCTCTCTGCACCATATCCCTGATATAGTGATATTTTATCTCTATGTGTTTCGACCTATCATGAAACACTAGGTTCTCAGACAGCTTCACACAACTCTGGTTATCACAGAAGATACCAGTAGCATCCAACGGGAGATCAAATAACTCAGATAGTAGCTTCCGTAGCCATACTGCCTCACAACTAGCTGAACAGGCTGCAACATACTCTACCTCAGCTGTACTCAGTGCTACACAGGACTGCTTCCTGCTAAACCAATCACACCTGATCCCATACTGAAGCAGCACCCAGATGTGCTCTTCCTATCTACAGCACTGCCAGCCCAATCTGAATCAACATAACCCTGCAGGTTAAACTTTTGATTTGCTTCATACTTGAGCCCATAATCCACTGTACCCTTTAGGTACCTCAGAACATGCTTTCCAGCAACCAGGTGAACACTCCTCGGATCTGTCAGGAACTGACTCAATGTGTTCACCTCAAAGCAAATATTTGGTCTTGTGTTCATCAGGTACATCAAGGACCCAATCATCTGACGATACATAGAGACATCAACCGGCTCAGATGAAACATCACATAGAAGCTTCAGATTTGATGCCATAGGTGTGGCCATGGCCTTGCAATCCATCATCCCGAATCTCTTTAGGATATCTACTGTGTACTTCCCTTGACCAAGGAAGATCCCACCTGCACTCTGCCACACCTCCATACCTAGGAGATAATGCATCATTCCCAAATCTTTCATATCGAACTCAGCATCAAGCTTCCTCTTAGTATCTGCAATCAATCTATCATCTCCTGTTACAAATAAGTCATCCACATATAGGAGTAGAATCATAGGATTCCCTTCCTCAACCTTGTAGTAAAGGTTGGAATCCGCTTTACTCTTGGTAAATCCCAAACTAGATAGGAAACTGTCCATCCTACCATACCAAGTTCCGGGAGCTTGCTTCAATCCATACAAGTCTTTCTTCAATCTGCACACATATGAATCCCTGTCATGTATTTCGAAACCGGGTGGCTTCTCCACATATACTTCCTCTTCAACTACACCATTCAAGAAAGCAATCTTGACATCCATCTGGTGTATTTTTCATTTCATTGCTGCAGCCAAGGAAAGCACTGTTCTGATGGAAGTATACCTGGCTACAGGTGCAAAATTTTCTTCATAATCTATTCCCTCTTTCTGAGAGAAGCCACAAGCTATGACTCCTGCTTTGTATTTTTCTACACTGCCATCTGCAGCATGTTTGATTTTGTAGATCCATTTGGAAGTCACAACAGACTTCTCTTTAGGTCTTGGGACAACATCCCAAACATCATTCTTCATTATTGATTAGTATTCCTCAACCATGGCATCCTTCCATTCTTTCTTTTCCGCTGCTTCTTCATAACTGGAAGGCTCTTTGTTCATAATGTCACAGAGTAAAGCAACATAGCTGGTATGTGATCTAGTTCTTTTCTTTGCTCTGTGCTCTTCTTCTGGAATGCCAAATCTTTCTGCATCTTGAATGAGCTCTCTAGCCCATGCAGGTTTCCTCTTGTGAGAGTTATCCTCACGGGGTGGATCTACAAGTTCTTGCAGATCTTCAAACTCACGAACAACTTCTGGAACTGCTTTAGTCATTGTAGTATCTTGAAATCTAGTTTCCTTAGGTTCTTCATAAATTTCAATAGGTGCCTTCCTTGATTTGATGAATGTTGAGTTTTCATCAAATCTTACATCCCTGCTGACATCAATCTTCTTGAACCCAGGAAAGTATATTCTGTAAGCCTTCGAGATTTCACTGTAACCCACAAAGATACCCTTCTTTCCTGAAGGATCTAGTTTAGTCCTCTTTTCCTTTGGGACATGAGTGTATACTGGACAACCAAATATACTGAGATGACTGACTTCAGTTTTCTTACTAGAAAAGACCTCTTCTGATGTCTTGTTGTCCAATATCGTGTGGGGTGTTCTGTTTTGCACATATACAGTTGTTCTAGCTACTTTTTCCCATAGATGCATAGGTAGATCCTAGTCATGCAACATTTCCCTTGCTGCTTCCATGATTTTTCTGTTCTTCCTTTTTGCAACTCCATTCTGTTGAGGATTATAAGGAGCATTCAACTCCCTCTTAATCCTTGAATCACTACAAAGCTTCTTGAAGTCACCTGAGGTGAATTCTCCACCATTGTCGGATCTGAATGTTTTGATCTTCTTGTCAGTTTGATTCTCCATCAAAGTTTTGAATTCCTTGAACTTATCAAACACCTCATCTTTGTTCTTCAAGAAGTATACCCAAGTCTTCCTGGAGAAGTCATCAATAAATGAGACATAGTAAACATACCCACTTAGAGAACTGGATGACATAGGACCACATACATCTGAGTGGATGATTTCCAGGATGTCTTTTGCCTTGCTTTCACTGCTTGGGAAAGCCTTCTTAATGTTCTTACCTTTTGCACATCCTTTGCAAACACCTTCATGTTTGGTCTTGATTTCAGGAAGACCCTCTACAACCTTGCTTGCAATTGGAAGTTCCCTATAGTGCATATGAGCAAGTCTTCTATGCCAAAGTTCACTTGGCTCCATGGATTCATGTACCATGGCATGTTCAAGTTGTCCCTTCAATTTATACAAACCTCCCTCTTGCTCTCCAATCACTACTGCATCATCTATGTTCTTTCCCTTTGGCCACATTAGGACTTGGCCATCCACAAATGCAACCCTCATACCTTTTGCATCCAATGCAGAGATGGAGAGTAAGTTCTTCTTGAGCCCGGGTACATAAAGGACTTCTTTCATCTTCAAATATTTTTCAGAATCTAGGTTATAGGAGGCTTCACCACTTCCTTTGATTGGGTATTGATAATCATCCCCAAGTTTCACCTTATGGGGTGATTCATGTTCAGATAGATTCACAAAAGATTCCTTAAACCCGGTCATGTGTTTGGAATCCCCACCGTCAATCAACCAATCATTACAACCATGGGAGATAGCACCTGTGAGAGCAGAAATTAGAACATATTCTTCTTCACTTGATGAGTCATCAGTATCACTTTCTACCCTAGCCTTCTTCTTTGGGGGTTCATCATCTTCGGCAGCATGAGCATGATATCTTCTTTTGTTATTCTTCTTCTTGTTGATGAAGTTGTTGTTGTTGTCTTTCTTCTTCTTGGGACAATCTGAAGCAAAGTGTCCCTTCTCATTGCAATTGAAGCATCTGAGATCTTTCTTATCTTTATGATAATGGTGGTGTGAGAATCTCCTGTTATGAGATGATTCCTTCTTGGACTTACCTTTCTTGGCATGTGCTGTGAGAGATTGATCTTCATTTCCCATCTTTTCTTCTCGGGCCACAAGCCTAGCTTCTTCTTGAGAGCATTCTTCCCGCAATCTGTTGAAGGAGATCAACTTCTTCCTTGAACAAATTCCTTGAATAAAGGAATCCCATGACCTGGGTAGGCCATTTTGAGTGGTCATCACCACTTCACCATTCTCCACCATTTCATCCACTGCTTCTAGTTGTTCCTTGATCTGGGAGACCCTTGAAAAATAAGATTGAATGGTTTCTCCATTCTGAAACTTTACTCCTTTTAATTGGTTCTGCAGGGTCATCTTCCGATTTATGTTCTTCCCTTCAAATAGCTTGGTCAAAGAGTCAAACATCTCCTTGGGTGTCTTTAGAGAAGACACATGGGGTATGAGATGGTCTTTGATAGAATCAGCAATGATTCTCTTTGCCTTGACCAAGTTTTTCTTATGCAATACCTTAGCCTATTCATCCTCTGGGATAGGGATGTCTTCTTTTACATATGAGTCCAAATCATTCTCTTCCAGGATTAACCCAATCCTATACTTCCAAGCTCGGAAGTTATCAGCTCCTTCAAGCTTATCCTCAAGCTTGGTGTGGTGAGACATCTTAAAGAGTACTTCAAATGGAAATAGAAAAGATTTAGGTCTTACCACTTGAAATGTTGAAAACTGGCTATGGTCCCGGATTAGGGTTTGTCGAAAAAAACCCTAAAAATTCAAAATGTGAATTTCAATTTTCTGAAAGGATAGAAAGATGTGCCTTGATGAGCTGATCAGCCTGGTGTATTCAAAATTTGAGATCAACAAAGCTTTACCCTTCAGATTTTCCTTTTTGTCCTCTCGAGTTCACTAGGGAGAGCCCTGAATTAGGGTTTGAGTTTCCCGGAGATATACCCAGCCAAAAATCTCGATCCAAAGCTCTAAACTTCGATTTTTGCAAGGAGCTTCCAGCTATGTCTTCCGATTTCAGAAATTCCTATTTTTGTGGAAACCCTAATATTTAGGGCCAAATCTGAAAATGCTCAGAATGGAATTCTGATTGGACAGATAGATTCTCCTTGATGAGTAGAGTCAATCTATTATACTGCTTTTCCAAAATCTGTGGAGAGAAACCCAATAAACAAGAAACTCAAGTTTCCGTCACTGCAAAATGTCTTCTTCTCAGGTTAGCTCTAATACCATGTTAAATTTGAGCATTAATTCACAATACTCTTGGATCTTTACTGAGAGAATAACATATACAATATATCAATGCATAACAATCACAATAAGCATGACAAGCATCACAAGAATCAAAAGCATGAGAGACAAGAGACACAGAGTTTCCGTGGGGAAAACCCTTAGGTAACCCACAACTTCCTCAGAGATAGAGAGAGAAATGGCTCAACCAAAGTACAACCAAAATACACTTGAGATAATCTCCTAGAGCAGGTGATCCTCTTCCTCACTAGTGCACCACTTTTTGAGTGAGAGAGATATGATTTTCTGAATGATCTAAATAGAGATCTCCTGATCTCTATTTATACTAACCCGTTTTCCTAGTGACCTTATGGGGCCGACTTGTCTATCTAGGTACATCCACAATATAATATATATTTCAGGGCCGACCCCACACATGGTGGTCTAATAACCCATCGACAAGTACACACACTTGCGACACTTGTCAATCCACATGACGACACTTCCTTATAGAGGAATAACACATCTCTAATAAAGGTACAATAAATATATATGAAATACATAGATGAAATACATTCTGAAGTTACATATACATCAACATTAACAAGTCTGAAAAAGTAAACTCATGACCTCCTTACTATTTTTAACAAGCTCAAAGGAGATATAGAAAATGCTCATAACTTCCTTACTATTTTTAATGAGCTCGAAGGAAAGGTGGAAGAAATGCTCGTAACCTACTTACTGTTTTTAACGAGCTCAAAGTGAAGGTAGAAGAATGCTCGAAATGGGAGGAGACGAGTGTCAGGGACATGAAAGACTAGCTCCAAGCGCATGGAACAAAGCTATTCCTAATGCAAGGAACATGGGAAAGATAAGGACACTCAGGGTGTGTCTCCTCCAGGTAAAAGGTGTCAAATTACGAAGGAAAAATGATACAGGGCTTAGTGGAAATGAGATCAGAGATGGAGGCTTATATAACGTGCTAAAAGTGTGGAAGCCGGCATCAGGCTCATTAGCACAAGCGGAATCATAACATATGCATATGCAACTTAAACACAAAGATGGGAGCCTTATCAGGAATGGCCAGAAATATATGACGAAGAAAGATATGAGGCTTCTTCTCAAAGTCATGGTAAATCTAAAAAGGCTTTCAAGCCTATGAGAAAAACTCAGCATGGGCACCAAAATGGCATAAGGGTGCTGACTAGGGTGACCCATGTTAGGTAGGATCTACTGTCGGACTGGTGCACGATGCATAAAGAGATGGCTAACACACCAATATCCAACAGGTTCGACCCTATGGCGAATTCGGATGACAAAAGTTTCAAATGCAACATAACAACGGGGAATCCTAAACCTATATGCAAGGTTCTGAATATACCTGACAAGGTCGCACAAGGTGTCTAAAAGGACCAGTAAGCAAGTATACATACAGCTAAAAATCCTGTCTCCAAGAAACATCAGTACCAAGATCATATCTAAAACATATGTCAAGAAAGGCCCGATACAAGTCACTGTGGTAGAAATACTTTCAACTTCACTATCATCAACAACAGGAATAAACAAAGTAGAGTTTTCAAATGAAGACTCTATGGTACCCAAGCCCGAGGACTTACAATCAACAAGATGAACTTCAGGATGAAGATCAAAGTTGAAGGTCATGATGGAATCTGCAGAAACAAATTCATCATCACGGGAATTGAAAATTCTAGAAGCAGAATCAAACTCAGCAAGAACACCAATTTGCGGATCTGTAGGAGAGTCCAAAGACTCAACAGTAGGAAGATCAGACTTTAAGGTCAAACCGGGGCTGGACATAACTGTGACTGGATCAAATGAGGTCGCCCCCTCAAAGTGGCCTGCGATCAATATAAAAGTGATTCTGAGTTCTGTTATTTCTACTATTTCATGTGTTTTCATTAATTAATTATTGCAGGTTCTTCACAGTCTGCTCGAGTGGATTGTCTGTCAAACACTTCCCTTTACAAAAATTCCCCTTATAAATATCTTGCCTGCAGGTCACATCTTTACATTCATGGTGGGATAAATCAAACCCTAAGGTACCCAAAATGGTGCAGTTACCCCGCTAACCAAATCTATTAAGATATGATAGTGAATTCATCGTCGTGGCCATCCTTCTATGTTGTCTCTGGCTTCTGGGATCTTCTGACTATGCGTGGTCACGTCACTTTCAACCCTTCTACTGAGTGCATGCCGACGGATCTCTTTCATCCCGATGTTCCTTCTCTAACGGTTTCGTGCGCCTAGTTCACTTAGTGCTGCCTTTGCTCATGTGACCGGTCACTTTCCTTCCCGACCACTCGTTACCCACCTCCTGGGAATCTTGGAGCATCTTCCCCAAAATAGATCGTTGACCGATCCTACCGGAACTTATACCATTTTCCTTCCAAAATTATGCCATGCTGGATCTTCTTGGAGATAGCACTTCGCAGCGCTGTAACTTTTACTTTGTCGATGGTGCGCTGCATTGTAACTTCGCATCTCCAAAACTGACTTGTCCAAAAATTACTTGACTTTGGACGCACCCAATAACCACACCAAACAGTCTGGGGATAGAATTGCTCTTGCACAGAGTTATTTGAAGCCTTTCAGATTGAGTTGTCACCCTCTGATGTTTTCCTTGGAAAAAATTCTATCATTAACATACACAAGGCTTCAACAAGGAGGAGGAAACAGAATATGAACATATTTTTGCAAGAAAAACTTTTTAGTTGAAGGTGGATGGACTGGGCAAGAAAATATGGTAAAACTAACATGATGGGGGTATCCTGGTGAGATAGGTTCATGAAAAAGAGAAAACCCAACACTGCGTCATCGATCACCAGGTCATGGTCATATCAAAGGACCTAACATATCATTAACAATACCGACCTAGCAGAACCTGCAAATACCTCCAAACTAAACATAGCCTGATTACTAAGCAAAATGGTCTCAGGTGGAACTATCATATGAAAGAAAGCATCTCTACTTTCTAGGGAAAGATCTCGAATTTTTTCCATCAAAAATTCCTCGTCGAAATGAAGCCTTGAGGTGTCTTCGTCAGTGTCGTTCAACTCTGTGATGAGCTCCTTGCTAATCGGCTAAAATATGGCTCCCAACCTAGAGATAATGGCTCTTCTTTCAGGTGCATACCTCTCAGCACACCACTGTATCATCTCAGGGAAAAGCTTGTGTAATATCCCAATTTTAACCCCATTGCATTAAAATGTAAATGATGTAATATTTTTATAAAATCATGGTGAGGAGCGGCCAAGGCCCGGCCATCAATTTAATGATGCATATGGTTTACGTGCTATCCAGGCACAATGGAATTGCAAATATCATGTAAGTATGCATTTTAATAAAATACCCACAACTAGCTATGCAATACAACAAGAGATGGGAGCATGATTGTTATACCTCAAAGTTACACATTGAGCCCTAGTGTTGCATCTTTGTACCATGTGACCTAGCGACACTTCTCCCTAATGACCATCATACATTATTGGCTCCCTCCTTGGTCTCATCTGGACACCTTGTTAACACCCAAAAAATGCTCACTAACTCATCTCCTTAGTCACACGACCCATTTGTCCACTTTTCCTACCATTTTAGCCTCTAAAACCTCAAAAAACCTTCAAGTGGTCACCAAAAAGGCCAAAATCAATCTTTTTCTCCTCAAAATAATTAAATTTCCTCAAAAAATGCCAAAAAACCCTCCAAAAAGGCCCAAAAATCCCAAAAATCAATTAAAAGGGAATAAAATTCAAAATATTAATTCAAAAAAGGAAAAAGGAGGGAAAAAGAGGAAAAGAAACCCTAAGCCATTTACCAATACCATTGGTTTCCCAAAACCATGGTTCAATACTCCATCACCCAAAATCTATAAAAAGGTGATAGAGACTCCCCATTATTCATCCATTATTCATCCTATCCTCATGTTGTCAAAATTACTCCAGAACCCTAGCCCAACTTTTTGAGCTTGAGTTTTCCATTTAGAGTGAACCTTTGGCCCACCCTTGGAGCATCTTAGAGAAGAGAGAGAATGTTGGAACACTGGTACACTACTCCCATATTGCTACAAGAACAACAACCTCATCATTTGAGGTAAAACCATTGCAAACACTTGTTTTCCCATTAATACAAAAATATCAATTTTATTTACTGTATCTCTCAAGGTTATTTAGTTTTTACTATTTTAAATTTAGATTTACTTTCATGCACATGTTATCTATTAATGGTTAAATTTTATTGATTCTGCATCTTGTTTTTACTTATTATTGAACTGCTACTAAGGAGTCCATTCTCCTTAGTAGGTGATCATTTGCACAAGCTAGGGTGAAAATCCTAGACACACACCTAGGAGCAAAATCCATTGACTGAATGCCGAAGACATCATTTTATCTGCCACATGTCACAATAGCTGACCCTATCTACATATATTTCTGGGCTATGCACATCTACTGGGTAGCAAAAATTAGGGTTTTCGTGCTATGCTCAGACCCTAGGGCGCAATAATCTAGATTATTATCGCGTTATGCTTATACCTGGGTGCACGAAAATCCCTTTTTATCCTTTTTCCATGGATCATGGATCTCATCCTTCGAGATATTTTCTTGGCATTATCAACCCTTATTCGATCCCAACCCCCTCTCCCTATTTAGTTTGGTTGATCCACTAAACACTCATTAAATCCACCTTACTCTCCTTTTGGTTAACCCTTCCAAGCACTATAAAGGAAAGGCCTTCCATGAGCCAAAGGGAGGACTTTTGGGGCATCCAACCTATGATGTTGATACTTTTGCAGAGATAGCTAGAGGAGGAACTTGGAGCTGAAAGTTGGCTTGGACATCAAGCAACCATTGTAAGCACTATCAAGTTTCCAATAAAGATAACTTGTCTTGCTTCCCAATTTATGTATGTTGATTATGATTCAGTTACATGATTTGTATCTAGCTAGATATAGATTCTAATTTGTAATTCAAGGTACTTGGAGAATTGTATATGCTTGTATCTTGTCTAATTCTAACAGGTTCATCGCGAGGACTTCGAGATCTGGACTACAAGCAGGACAAACATCAGAGTGAAAGGTCAATCATCTTCTCTCATATTCTTCAATACTGAAATCTTGAAATACTTGTTTGATCTAGGATTCAAGATAGCATTTGTTTCATTTTTGTCTTAGATTAGAGTTAGTTTATCCTGCTTTAACCTAAGAGGGCTTCTTTCTATCTGTAGGATGAAATATCTACAACAATGATTTTACAAGGAATTGGGGGGGGGATATTCAAAACTTTTGAGCCAATCAAGTCAAGACAAGTGTCAATGAGAGAACCCATAAACCCTCAACTACCCATGTTGTCTTTGGTACCCAGTCATTCATTTCTCCCAAGAGTGGGTTGAAGTAGTTAATGCCTTGGGGAAGGGAGAGGTATGGCTATCCAAATTCAGGTATGGTCAAGCCACCCTTCATGGAAATTCGTGTCTGACTCCTTGGGCAAGAAGAGAGCCACAAAATTTCTCCCCAATCCATTATTCACCCTTTCCTTTTCTCCCTCACACAGTCTGAGATTCTTGGGCATTTTTCCTCTACGTTTTTCTTGGTTTTCCCTTGTTTTCTAGCTGGGAAGAGGCCGTTCTTATGTTGCAGAGCTGCTGGGAGGAAGGGAGCTCAATTTGTGGTTTATTGAGGCTGTTTTGGCAATTTGGAATACTAATAACCTATGGGAGAAATCGGTTTTTATCACTGTGGTCGAATTCCCCTTTCCATAGTTCGTTTTGGGTGAGCCACGATTTGGGGAAAACCCATGGACTCTGTTTTGTAAATCCCTTGTTGAAAATCTATATCCATGCCCAATATTTGAGTTTGTTGTGTGTAAGAGAATGTTGGGGTTGAGATGGGTATCCATTTCTTTAGTTGTGCTGAGCTTGAGAGTCCTCTTTTCCTTGTATAAATCATGCCCAACAAGGGGGTGGTATCTGAGTACTGAAAGAATACAGGATGGGCGAAGACCTATTGTTGGGTGGAACATTGCAATGACATAGTTAGTTGCTTGGGACAACATTACATCAAGATGAGTATTCTTTATGTGTATTAATCTTTGCATTGTTATTTAATTATTGATTGTTATGTTTATGAAGATCAATGCATGTTAGATATGCATGTAATGGATCTTGCTTCTGTTGTGTTTATTTGAATTATACACCTGCACATGTGCTTTTATTTACATGAATTTGATGAAATGAGTTTTTTATAAAAGCATCAGAGGTGTAGTCATGTTCCCTTCCTTGCATTGGATCGACCAGAGGGGACGTGACAGATTGGTATCAGAGCATAGGCTACAACATTGGGCCTAATGGGCCAAATCAGGCAACTTGTAGAGGTAAGTATGCTTCCTACTTAGTAGGGATCATTAAGAAAAAAAAATCAAATTTTTCTAATTGCTTTGAGTTTTTCTACTAAGTATGTTGTGTTGAAGAAAACTCACTATGGCTTGGGGTGTACCACAACAGACAGATGACTACCAGAAATCAACTCAATTCCCAGAACTATGCTATATAAATGACAATGCTAAGATAAGGAAGAAGATAACCAACCTCGATCCAAACATTTCATGTAGATCCCCGTTGGAGCTTTTCAATCCATGCACTTGAATCTGCAAATTAGTCTTGACAGCCAATATACAACAAGTACATATAATATATAAACGGAATTAACATCATCAATAGCAATGGCCCATGATATAACAAGTAAATGCAACCCAATGTAAGATAAACAACATTTACAACATTAATGGATGAGAATATGAGTATTTCTATTAATAAACAAGAAGAAGTACAAAGTGATACGACCTCTTGTCGGCGACCAATTTTAACCAATATCTAGATCAATCCACTTGTGCCTCCACCACTTCAATCCTCCATGAAAGGAAAACTCAAACTAGATAGGAGTTTGGAAGGTGAACATAAATGGTTCAAACCTACAAGGATCAATGAGTGTAGACTCAAGATAGGGCAAAAATCCGCTAGAGTTCTCTTGCTCTTCTTTCTCTTCCCGTCCATAAGCCATATGTGCTCAATATATAGTCCTCTCAAAGGTAGGTGAAAGGACACATCGAGGAATTACTTGGGCAGATGGAGAGCCAAAGGTCACCCAATGACCGCTTTTTGGGAGTAAAAAGTAATAAACTAGTGATTTTTACCATTTTACTTGATACCCGCGGGCTATAGTGATGCAACTCGCAAGTATGCATGCTATAATGATGCAACATGCGGGTAGGAATAAAAATAGGGAAAAATAGTATCTCTGAAGGATATAAGTGGATATGAGTCAGTGAAATGGATCCTACAAGCCAAAGAATGCTGATGCTCACAGGGTGGAAGATTACAATGTAACATATTCCCCCTAATGTGTGAGGTCAAAGACTGATGCTAGGGTGTCCAAAATACATTATAAAACTCAGAAGTGGAGTGATGGAGACACAAGTGGAAAGAGCAGCTCACTCGTCATCATATAATAGTATCCCTGAATACATGTCGGTAATACAACAATCTAATATAATGGCCATGAATAGGCAGTACATAGTGGATACACGCCATAAGTGATCATAGCCATGATCCCTCTATAGTAAGATATGGTCTCCTGCTGAAAAGGAAACAACTGGTGCAAAATAGAGGTACAAACTGCTGATATCTGAGAGGTGATATCTCAGATGTAAAGTCAAAGTCATAAGTAGCATATTGAATGCCACTATCACCTGGGGTCTTCTACACAAGTCTTCGACAGTGAAGTCCCATCAAGTGAATAAAAGGAGCTGGGGTCGAACCTGATGTTGGAGCATAGGCCGCAGCTATGGTAAAGCTGCCAAATTTTGGGGAAAAAGCACTAAGTTTTGAAGGAAAAGTGCTAATTTTGAGGAAAAACACCATTTTTGGGTAGAAATGAACAGTGCGCGGTACGGCGCTAGATGGATGAGCTCACCGCAGATTGTGGGCCGGAAATCACGGAGCTCGCATGCACGTCAAAGGAAAGAGTAAATAAGGTGGCCGAGTAGAAAGCTCAACCACCACAATAAATGAAGCAGCGGAAGAGGGCTCAGCTACCCTCATTAAGGCAAAGTACAGGAGTTATGGTTGCTCGGACCAAGGAAGAGCAACGAGCCGAAGCATTGAAGGTGAAGGAAAAGGAGCAAAGAACGATGAAGCGGTACCCATACCCACGATTTGCGCCGAAAATCATGGAGTCTGCAGGAAGCTGCAACATGACTGCAAGAGGCGCCTACAGTACACCTAGCCGTGTCAGTGGTTAGGGTTTTTGGGGATCACTGTTGGGAAAGGCCCACAGTTTTGTAAAGGTGCGACCCTCAAGGCCACCTATATATATGTGTAATTGTAAAAGGGAAAAGGGTTGGTTGGTTGGCTAGATAGTTTATAGTCACTGAGTCACTTGTATTGCTGTGTCTTGTAAAGCTGTTAATGATCATTTTATGCATGTAAGAAGGCTGCCATCTCACAGGAGACCGCTTGGTGTAAAGGCCATTGTATGTATCGATCAGTCGCAAGAGGACTGAGAGGAATGTAATTGTATGTCTTTGTCATTGTAATACCTGTAGAAGAAGAGAAAAGATCTAAGAGAAGGGCTCCCAGCTGTGTGTGTGGAGTTTCCCAGAAAGATCTAAGGCTGCAGCTGTGTGCGCAGCAGAACTGTGTTAGCCCCATCTTAAGATAATATAAAACAGTCCAGTGGACGTGGTTTCCCTCCTGGAGGTGAACTACATAATTCTTGTTGGTGTGGTGATGCTTTATGTGATTGCATTTCTTTGCTTTACTGTCTAGGTTTCCATGAATGTTACGCTATATTTATGAATGATTATGTAAAGTAAATCATTAAAGCTCCCTTAGAAGCGTACTTGTGCATTGTCGAAGGAGTCTGTAAGAACACTGTCATCGCAGCGCTTAAGGTGTGTGTTGTTGCGCCGTGGCACAAGGGCAGAGACGATACATAGTGTATCGGATGTAGCGGGTAAACGCCTCGTGCGCAGGCGAGGAGCTACTGCGCAGCTAGGCTGGGAAGAGTGAGTTCCCGCGTTGTAGCGCTGCAAGACCTATGGAAGAGTAAGACGCTCTGCTCTGGGGTTACCTGCAAGAAGGGAAGGGAGAAGACTGTAGTCTCCATACCACCTAGGTTAAGGAAACCTGATTCCTTAGCCCCCCATAGCCACTTCGGGTGAGACTTCGAGCTGCTATGCAGCTCGTTGCCAAGAGGGCCAGTGCGCCAAAGGGGTGTTTGTTGCTGCGCATCCTGAAAACACGGGTCTGTCCAGAAAGTAGCCAACAAATGGTTCTGTTGCCGGCTTTAACCCTATTCTTTTGAAGGCAATGTGGTGCTGGAATCCTACAGCTAAAGAAATTCAAGAGTGGTTTGATTCAAAGGCTAGAGAGTTCGCTTAACGTGAAAATAGAAGCCTTAGGCTTCAGACAGAGGACTGGTTGCAGAAGCATATTTATACTGACCTTCACAAAATATTCTTTGTAACATTTGCACTTGAGTTGCATGAGTGGGTATCCAAGCTAGCAGATACTCGACCCACTCTGCATGTTGATCAACCTATTGTTTGGACGCCTGAGTTAGTTAGCATTTTGAAGCGGGTAGATAATCCTGTGTCCCTCGCAGTAGACTTTTGGTTGAACAGTCTGCTGGAAGGTTTCATCACTGAGTTTGCAGTAGATATGAGAAAGAGCTTCAGTGAGGCTGAGAGGAGCTTATTCAAAGCATACAGGGGTAAATTCTTAAATTCTCTAAACTTGTGGATTAAAATGCTCTTATATGAAAAAGGAAAACTAGGCATAGCTTCCGATGAATAGCATAGACAAGTAATGTCTGCAGATTCTGATAGTGATCTTGAAGTTATTGGTTGCACTCGTAGCGGAAAATGGTATAAAGTAGGCCTCGACCAACATTCTTTTGAGTCTAGCCCAGAAGATAGTCGAGCCCGTAGAGCGAGCCATATAGAGAGACAAGGGAGTGCTCATATCCCTTATCACCCTTTTACACCGCAAAAGCCAGACGAGGCTCAGCATAACCCCGCAGTAACATCCTCTAGTAGCCCGCACGGTACTTCTAGTACCTCAGCCCCACCTTTGTTTAACCATCCCGGAGGCAGTGCCACAGCACCTCCACATCAACCTAGCGCAAGAAGGATGGGTGATGACATGAAGTTACCAACCTTTAGAGGAACAGGGCTAGAAGACCCTGAACAACACTGGTTCCTATGTGAAGCCATTTGGATGATTAAGCAAATTAATGATGATGATGTTAAGCTGGTTCAGTTAGCAACCACACTAAGAGAGAGAGCCTTAACCTGGTTTATGAAATACTCAACAGCACAGAATAGGACGCTGGCTGATGTAAGAAGTGCTATGATTAAGGAATTCAAGAAACCTAAATCAGAATCACAGTGCATAACAGAACTCAAATACATAAAACAGTTACCTACAGAATCAGTATGGGACTTTGACCAGAAGTTCAAAGCCTTGATAGATCAAGTAAGCTTTGAGTTTGCACCGCAGCAGCATCAGGAATGGTTCATTGCTGTGCTGCTTCCTCATATTAGACTTCCTCTCATGCAACAGAATCTCACTACTCAAGAACAAGCTCTATAGATGGCTATGAAACTAAAAGCTTCACCAATTGCTGGAACAAGCAACGATGTTGCGCAGTTGTAGAACCAAATAGCAAACCTAACCTTGCAAGTGCATGATATTAAGAAAGGAAAGGATGTTAAAGAAGAAATTTGGTGTACAAAGTGTAGAGCACAAGGACATTCAAAGGACCATTGTCCTGTTTTCATAGATTATATTGCAACTAGAGCACCTAACCCTTTACCACAAGCTCAGGGGCCTTAGTGTGAAATATGTAGAACTATAGGCCACAGACCACAAGAGTGCCACTTGTTACAGAAATATGTACAAACTCCAAAGAATCTATATTGCAATTTCTGTAAATCAGTAGGCCATGATGAGAACAATTGCATAGCATATGACCTTATGATAGAAAGAAAACACGATGTTTATAGAGTATAGTCAGAACCACAAGGACCCACAGCAGGTCTGCAGTATGACCCAGCTTGCGAAGGCCGGGGAGGAAATTACAGGGGCCGAGGACTCGTAGCAGGTTTTGGTCATGGAAGAGGACATATCACTTGCTATAACTGCGGAGCTCAAGGCCATTATGCAAGGGATTGCCAAAACCCTACAACCACCTGCAGATACTGTAAATCTTATGATCATGTCATTGAAGAATGCCCTCAGTTGATGGCCAAGATGCAAGAAAAGAAGCCATAGGTTAACCAAAATATTCAGTTGATTGCAGCAGAAAAAAGAGAACCAGACCCTACAATTAATATAGTGACGCGCAGCGGTGCAACCACTGGTGCGCCAGAGTCAAGAACTCGAAAGCCAGTGACACAATGGGTGTGCCGCGCTAATATTAAACCATCCCCGCTTGACCTACAGAAGCAAAAAGAAGCCTTCAAGCAAGCTCAAGAGTTTTTCTGAGATCCACGAGCTTCAAGTTCTGTCACATTACCGCACAATGATATCAAACTGCATGTGCCACGACAAGAGAACCTGGTATGAGAGCAAGCCACTACATCTGGAAGGCCTGATGAGGAGGATACACTAGGTAGTGTTCATGCTTTCCTAAGAAGCTGCTTAAAGTTGTTGCACAATGAAAAAGAAACTCTGGAACTCCAACACCTGTTGGATCAGTGTCAACAATCTGCTTCGATGAACACACCGCAGCGTGCTGTTCATCAGATCAGGAGTCATACTAGAACTGGAAGAGAGATGCGACTCACAGCGCAGATTGGAGCATTTGAAATGGACGAAGTCATTTTGGATTTAGGCTCAGAAGTTAATGTTCTCACCATGCAGACATGGGAACAGATGGGTAGCCCTCATCTTATCATATCTCCTATCCATCTAAGACTAGCAAATCAGCAACGAGTGTCCCCATTGGGCAGATTACCCAATGTACCCATTGATATTGAGGGAGTAAGAAGTTCTGCAGACTTTGAAGTAATCAAAATTCTGGATGACAGTAGACCTTATCCAGGACTTTTAGGCATAGACTGGGCATTCGATAATCTGGCTATAATTAATTTGAAGAAAAGACAGATGACCTTTGAGGATGACCAGATTAGGGTCATTGCACCACTTGATCCCCTTCAAGGACCATGATATATTGAACCCATTCAAGCGGAAGAAGAAGTGCGCCACATGGAAAGTTTGTATCAGATGACTGCTAGTCATAATGATTATGTCAATCCCACAGCAGACGGCCATATCAGCTGGCGATGCGATAGCTCATGCACATCAGATTCGGAAGCAGGACTGGAAAACTGGCAGAATCGCTTACATGAGGTTTCTGCAAGGCGTTGCGCCATGATGACTAAATCCATTCGATGGATTGGCACAGAACTGAATAACACTCCAATCTTTGATGGTTTAACTAGAGTAAGTGAATTCATACATGCATATGAACAAGAAATCCCAGATGAGCAGCGCATACAAGCATTGGATGTAGCACTGCGCGCTACACCCGCAAGATGGTTGGGTGCGCATAAAGAAAATATCAACACATGGCAAGACTGTCGCAGGTTGATACTGCGCAGATTTCAAGAGACCACAGCAGGAGTTTTGCGCAAATATGATGGACAGAGTGACCCCAGATCACATGTTGAAGCATGTATTCAGCAATGGTCAGATATTCCAGAAGATGAGTGGGTTCACCTATTCATCCACACATTGGATATAGTTCCAAGGAACTGGTACACTGAAACAGAATTGCGCAGAGGCACTATCACTTGGCCTCTCATGATTGAAAGTTTTCAACTCACTTTCAGCTTTGAGTCAGAACATCCAAGCATCGATCAGGCTTTAAAGTGTATTAGAAAGAAGGTATTTGGACGATGTCCCTTAACAGAGTACTCTCAACCAGATTGGGCTGTCTAGATGGAACATGCCCTGGAATGCTATAATTTCACCGCTGGAGAAGAGGATGATGATCCTTGCAACATCAATATTCCAGAGTCAGAAGGGACGCGCAAAGTCGAAGGCCCTCGGCTTGATATCCCTACCATTACAGAACACATCAAGCTCAAAAATATTAACATTGGTATAGAGGCCGAACCCAAGGTTGCCTCTATAGGAGATTATTGGGATGATGAAACTGTTGGCCATATTGCAGATTTACTACATGAGTACGAGGATATCTTTCCTACCAATTTTACAGAAATGAAAGGCATCCTAGGATATTTAGGAGTTATGCGCATACCTTTGAAAGCGGACACTAAGCCAGTAAAACAGTGCCCGTATGGGTTGAACCCAAGATATAAAGAAAAGGTCAGAGAAGAAATTGATAAGATGCTCGCAGCTGGTATCATTGAGCCAGTAGAGGAAAGTGATTGGATTAGTCCTATGGTGGTACAAGAGAAAAAGACAAAAGGTAAAATAAGAATCTGCGTGGACATGCGCAAGCTCAATGATGCATCAGTGCATGATCCATTTCCTACGCCCTTTACAGACGATGTGCTTGACAATGTGGGAGGACAAGAGGCTTACTCCTTCACTGATGGCTTTTCAGGATACCATCAGATCAAAATCCATCCAGAGGACCGCCATAAGACCACTTTTGCGACTGAATGGGGTTCATTCCAGTATACGGTAATGCCCTTTGGTCTTAAAAATGCTCCTGCTATTTTCTCTAGAGTCGTTGTTTCTATTTTCAAAGAATTCATTCATAAGTTTCTAGAAGTCTATTTTGATGAATGGACCGTGTTTGGTTTACTAAAGAACCATATAGGGAATCTAAGGATGATGTTAGAAAAATGTAGACAGTATCAGATCTCCCTTAACTTGAAAAAATGTATCTTCTGTGCTCCTTTTGGTATTTTGTTGGGTCACATTGTATGCAGACAAGGACTCATGATGGATCCTGCGAAGGTTGCCATCATTGCTAACTTACCTGCGCCCAACTCAATCAAACAATTGCACACTACATTGGAACATACAGGATACTACAGGAAATTTATCAAGGGTTATGCAAAGATCACTGCGCCTATGGAAAGACTGCCGAAAAAGGATTCGAAATTCCAATGGACAGAAGAATGCCAACAGAGCTTGGACACACTTAAAGGAAATATGGTCACAGCGCCTATTCTAGTTTTCCCAGATTGGAGAAAACCCTTTCATGTTCATGTAGATGCTTCTTCCATAGCATTGGGTGTTGTACTGACACAACCGGGAGAATGAGTTATTGACCACCCCATTGCTTACTCTAGCAGAAAGCTGTCTACAGCTGAGAAGAACTACACCACTACAGAAAGAGAAGGACTAGCTATGGTGTATGCCTTACAGAAGTTCAGACACTATCTATTGGGTGCTCATTTTAAAATGTATACTGACCATTCTGCCTTGAAGTACTTGGTCAATAAGCCGGTGTTAGGGGGAAGAATTTGCAGATGGCTACTCCTCTTCCAGGAGTATGATTTTGAGATTATTGTGAAGCCAGGTATATTGAATGCAGGACCTAACCATTTATATAGGATAGAGTCAGGGGAGGAACCTAAAAATTTGGAGGACAATCTGCCTGATGCGCAGCTGTTTTCTATTCAAGTAGCAGATGAATATTATTTCGATATTCTTGAGTTTCTCACTACTGGGAAAGCGCCAGTTGAGTTCACAATACAGCAGAAGAAACAACTTGTTGTCAAAGCCACAGACTTCACTTTGATAGTAGGCCAGCTCTATAAGTTGGGCCCCGATGAAGTCTTGCGTAGATACATTTTACCGCATGAGAAGAACTCCATAATCGCAGAAGCGCACTCAGGAACCGCAGGAGGCCATTTCGCAGGAAAGCTGACTGCGCAGAAGATCTTAGCCGCAGGTCTTTGGTGGCCAACATTGCACAAGGATCCTAAGTAATTCTGCAAGTGTTGCAATGTGTGCCAGTGAACAGGAAAACCTTCAAGAAGAGATGAAATGCCGCTAAGACCCCAGATAATGGTGCGTGCCTTTGATAAGTGGGCCATTGATTTTGTGGGACCTATCAACCCACCAAGAAAGAGAACCGGTGCAAGATACATCATCACAGCTACTGAATACCTCACCAGATGGGCTGAGGAGAAGCCAGTTAAGAATTGCGACGCTGTCACTGCCGCGCAGTTCATTTTTGAGAATATTGTCACTAGATTTGGATGTCCACTCATTCTAATGAGTGATCAGGGCACACATTTCCTGAACGAAACTATAGAGGCTCTTACTGAAGAATTCCACATTAGTCACCATAAGAGTACACCCTACCACCCTCAAGCTAATGGTACGGTGGAGGCATTCAATAAGATTCTGGAGAATGCCCTGACCAAGATCTGTAATCAACAAAGAGATGATTGGGACCTTAGAGTCATAGCTGTGTTATGGGCTTACAGAACCACATGCAAGAAATTAACAGGTCACACACCTTTCAGTTTGGTGTATGGACAAGAAGCAGTCATGCCCATGGAATACATTGTTCCCAATCTCAGAATTGCTCAAATTATAGAAATGGCAGATACTGATACTATGAGTGAAAGGTTGTCACAATTGGTTGCCTTAGAAGAAGACGGGCTTTTAGCTGGATTCCATCAACAAGTGCAGAAGGCGAGATAGAAGGCTTGGCATGACAGGCATATTAAGAATAAAGTCTTTCAGGAAGGAGACTTGGTACTCCTCTATGATAGTAAATTCATCAATTTTCCAGGCAAGTTTCGTGTACATTGGTTAGGCCCTTTTCAAGTGATGAAGATATCCGAAGGTGGAGCAGTTCAGCTTGTGAAGCTTAATGGAGAGTTGCTGCCCACAATGATCAACGGGAGTCGGCTCAAGCTTTATCACGACGGCCACTCCGCCCTGTCGACCTAATCAGCTGCTAAAGACGTGTAGATGTCCAGTGTAGTTGAAAGAGGCATCGCACTTATCATTCTACATGGAAGTCGCAAGAAGTTTTTCAGTCTCTGGCTTCCCGCGCAGTTCCTCGAACCATTCACGCAGTCAATAAAGCCTGTTCTGAGAGAGCCTATTTTCGCTCTTACGAAGTCCCCCGGGTTGTCGAAATCTTGCTCTTGCGGAGTTCCCTGTTGTCTATTTGTCGTTCTTGCGGAGTTCTCCTCGCCGTGGAGCCCACCATGTGCACAGTTACCCATGCTGAAGTTACCCACCGAAACTTTGAATTTCGGTAGTTATGTAGACGCGTCTGAGTCTTAATGAAGGACGAGACCGCCATTTAATTGTATTTGCTCTGACATATTCGGCTTGATTTCCCTAAGATCCGCATTTAATTAAGGAGCCGAAGGCCTTAGCTCATCTCCCGAAGGCTGTTAGAGCCCATCTGTCGCATTTAATGCACCGCAGAGGCGTGGGGGGTAGGGGGGTTGTCAACTCATCCGCTTAGGCGCCAACGGTTATTAGTGCCACTTGTCTGCATCTACTACCGCCTTCAGCTATAAATACCCCTCATTCGCATATGCTTGGGTTACTTTTCCTTGATATTGCATTGTATAGCTGTCCTGTTTGAGAGTTTAAGTCATTGCTTCAGAGCCGTGTCGTGCAGACTGCTTTCACGTTTTCACAGTTCATATCCTACATTGTTCCGCCCTATTCTGTCCAGTAGTTGTCGTGTATGCAAGTTCATGACGGAGAAACTATCAACTGAAGAATTCGTCCGTCAATTCAGACGCAGAGGGTTAGATTTCGATATGGGTACCCCGATCAAGATCGTCGAGCTTCCTAATTTTCCTGATCCCAGACAGTACCCGGGCACAAGGGCGTCTGAGCAACAGCACCAGCAGTAGCATCAAACGGAGGAACCCATTCCAGATCCCTTGGCCACTCTAGTTAACTACATTCCTCCGTGCCCAGATGATGCACCCGAGGTGCGTATTCCCAAGAATGCCAAGTATTCGATTTCGTTGCCACCAATGGCGGAAGTCGTGCAAGAAAAAGGATCCCTGCTTGGACATCTTCCATTGGTTAAGTTTTCTAACTTCAACTTGGGAGATTATAGAACATATCCTCAGTTCGCGCCAAATCACTATCTAATAGTGGCCCATAATCCTGTTAAGAAGATTGACGAATTCGTCCCACAGGAATTTGCAGTAAATCTAGAGAGGCCTGGACTGTTGAACCTGTTGAAGCTACCGCACTTCGGGCATAGAAATGAAGTTAATGCAGTTGTCAAGGTCTTGTTATCCTGTGTTCACAGTGGTTATCTTTGGCTCGGGAGTCCAATTGATATGAATGTGGACCTGATTCACCGAATTACCGGCCTATCTAAGGTTGGTAAGGACCCCAACATCCATTTCGTTGGTAAAGACAAGGACCAAAAGCTGGCTGCACAGGTGGTGCAGAAATACAAATTGTCGAGAGGAGGTCGGGCTTATGACCTCACTATAGTTGAAGATGAAGTGCTCAGATTCATAGGCAGTGTGCTCGTAGGCAGACTTTTAACGAAGTGTCGATCGAAAGAAGTCCCTAGAGCTGTTGTAGAGCTCGCAGTTGCAGCTACGGAGGGTGAGCAGTATAACTGGTGTCTCTTCCTCTTGAATACATTCTTGGACGACTGCCGAAACGTTCAGGACACCGCCAATCAGCTGTTCCATTTTTCTTGGCTCCTAATTTTGTGTGCCTTTGTCGGGTGTAAGGAACCTCCCAACACTCAGTTTCTTCTGCGTCATTCAGGAGAGGTTACAGGGATGCGCTATGTTAACGTTTGGGATTCTAATAATCCCGTGAAGCGCAAGATGAATCGCGCCGTGTTCTTTGAGTACTACCATCTCCTCAGGGATACCATCCTGCAGATGCCGAGGCTTACTGAGGAGACGGCAGAACTCTATGGAATGAAGTTGGTCTTTTCTTCCAACTTGCATGAAATCTATTTCCGCCCTCGTGGAATTTAGTCGAAAGAATGGGCCCTAGGGCTCTACCGAATGACTACCCAAGACGTGGAGGACACTGTGAAGTCCTGTCCAGATGAATGGAAGCAGGCTGCTGAAATCGCTACCACGATGCCACCCCCTGCGGCGCCAGAGAAAGATAAGGGCAAGGAAAAGGTCACGCAAAAGAATGATGAAGGTCCGTCAAGACTGGCTACCAAGAAGCAGAAGCTGTCGCACCCCGCAGAAGCGACTGGAGATCCCTACGAGACCCTTACCGCGGGGCTCAACCGGTACTTGAAGGAGCAATTTCATGAGCTGCATGCCTCTTAGGCCAATATCAGAAGTGCTCTGGACCTTATGCTCGTGGAGTTGAAAGGTCTCACAGGACGAGTTGCGCAGACCCATGCGCCAGCATCCGGCTCACAGGCGCCGCAAGCATCTACAAGGATCGAGCAGGTTGAAGTACCTACAGAGAGGCACACTGTCGTCCACATCCCGCCTGCAAGCATGACACTCCCGGATCCTCTGGCTGCACTGCAAGTAAGCGCGTTTGGCCCTATTGAAGTAAATTTGTCACTAATTACGTTGGAAACTTTACAGTTGGTTCAGGAGCAGGTCTCTACTGAGCTGAGAGCTAGGGAGCACTCCACATTCCATGCCAATCAAAGACTGCAGACACATGAAGTAGAGCTAAGGGCAGGCTATAAGGAGATCTCTACGCAACTTGAAATTCATGAAGCACAAGACACTGGGCTAAGGAATGTCGTCGATGAAATCACCCAGGAGCTGCCAGCCTGCCAGATTCAACCAAACCTTCCTCTAGTTGAGAAAGTGCAACGCATCGGCAGAAGGGCGCAAGCCCTAGAACAACAAGTAGTTGCTATGGCTGAAGACCATAGAAAGCAGCTCGCCGAGTTGGAAGCTCGTGTCGTAGTGCCTCCCGTAGATGAGACGCAAGAACGACTGGAAGCACTGCGCATAGCTTCCACCCAAATGAAGTGCAGAACAGATGAAGCCCAGCAGTTAATGACGCAAGATATGCAGGCTTGGGCTGAGCTCGAGAAGCTCCCTTCCAAAGTTGCCCTCGTGGAACAGGTGGAAGCAGCAGAATAGTCTCTAACTATTCTGAACGAAGAAGCTAAGCCCTTGGAAGGCTTAGCCAAAATGAGAAAGATGAGCGAAGTCCGCAAAGTCCAGCAAGAACTGCACAGGCTCAGAAACAAAGATGCTACTCTCACCAACATCATTTAGCCATTTATGGATGAGTATGCTGAACTTGCTACCCAAGCAGAGGCCAAGGTCAAAGCATTCGCTGAGTCTCAAGAATTGGTCGATGGCGTAGAAGAAGAAGAAGCTACTGCAGACCTGGTGCAGATAGCCACGAAGTGTGTAGAAGACATGGACTCCACTATTGCGCAGTGGAAGCAATCCTTCGCTGCGACCCAAGCCAAGTCAAATGAACAACTAAAACGACCGCAAGCTAGTGCGGGTGGCTCGAGGGTGAGCCACAAGTAAGTGTTAGGGGCCTGTTGGAGCATAGGCCGCAGCTATGGTAAAGCTGCCAAATTTTGGAGAAAAAGCACTAAGTTTTGAAGGAAAAGTGCTAATTTTGAGGAAAAGCACCATTTTTGGGCAGAAATGAACAGTGCGCGGTACGACGCCAAATGGACAAGCTCACCG
Organism: Larix kaempferi; assembly: GCA_027924585.1. NCBI lineage: Eukaryota > Viridiplantae > Streptophyta > Pinopsida > Pinales > Pinaceae > Larix > Larix kaempferi. The sequence goes on from BSBM01000600.1 coordinate 1,010,729, forward strand.
CAAATTGTGGGCCGGAAATCACGGAGCTCGCGTGCACGTCAAAGGAAAGAGTAAATAAGGTGGCCGAGTAGAAAGCTCAACCACCACTTTACTGTCTAGGTTTCCATGAATGTTACGCTATATTTATGAATGATTATGTAAAGTAAATCATTGAAGCTCCCTTAGAAGCATACTTGTGCATTGTTAAAGGAGTCTGTAAGAAAATTGTCATCGCAGCGCTTAAGGTGTGTGTTGTTACGTCGTGGCACAAGGGCAGAGACGATACATAGTGTATCGGACGTAGCGGGTAAACGCCTCGTGCACAGGTGAGGAGCTACTACGCAGCTAGGATGGGAAGAGTGAGTTCCCACATTGTAGTGCTACGAGACCTGTGGAAGAGTAAGATGCTCTGCTCTGGGGTTACCTGCAAGAAGGGAAGGGAGAATATTGTAGTCTCCACACCACCTAGGTTAAGGAAACCTGATTCCTTAGCCCGCCATAGCCACTTCGGGTGAGACTTCGGGCTGCTGCGCAGCTCGTTGCCGAGAGGGCCAGTGCGCCAAAGGGGTGTTTGTTGCTGCGCATCCTGAAAACCCGGGTTTGTCCAAAAAGCAGCCAACACCTGATGAGACATCATTTGATTACCATTCAATGATGAAACCTGTTAACAGATGTGAGATAACCCACCAATAATGAAAATGGGCATCAAGGAACAGAGTACAATCATTGGAGTGTGAATAAATGGATTGAAGTCGAACACTAGGATGAATCCATCGATCAGGGGACATTGATGTATTCCCAAAACTGTTGATGGCAAGAGAACCTTCCACTAATGACTTCAAGCCTCAAGGTACTCAACCGAACTCTAAGCCACAAGTCCCGGAATAAATGGGTTGGATTCGATGGAACGAGACTCGCTGGAAGGAGGGCATTAAGGAATCCCACATCAACCAGCACGAGGTACTAGCTAAGTTGAAATATTTGGAAGAACTCAGGTAAAATGGACTGACTCTATAAGGATGGCTAATATGCAATAGTCAAGAGATCTGAGGAGTGGTCGACACTAGTTCAGGACTTCCTTTGAACAAGAGCATGAGCAGATGGATATACTTAGGCAGCATAGATTTGACAGAAACTATGCAATGCAGGAGGCATTACAGAGGGCTCCATAATGACTGGAAGCTTAACCAATCGGTGGAGAAAATTGAGAAACTAGTACAGCTCCTAAGGTCCAATTATAGTCCCAACTCATAATGTACGGAGTGGACTGAATGCTCTGTTCAAAGGTGACACAACAACTGCCAACAAGAAATAGTGACCATAATCCCGTCTGACTTTATGGAATATTTGATTTTTTTGGTCTTTTTCATATTTGGGAAAAGCTTGAAAAAGAATAAAATTGCTTATAGTACAACAGGTGAGGGAATGAGTTTCAAATAGCTAGCAGACTAGTCCCAAGTAGTGGAACATACCTATGCTCAATGCAAGGAAGTGTGTGCAAGATGTGGACACTCGGGGGTATGTTCCCTTAGAGTCAAAAGGTCATCAAATTGTGAAGGGAAAATATAAGCTCTTCAGGGCTCGACAAGGAAAAGTGATCAGGCACCAGGCTAACAATTGAGTAAGCGGGAGCTGGCACAAGGCTCAAGCGGCAAGAAGGATGATGCAATGCAATCACAACATGATATAGCTGAGGGGAGTCCTTAAGGGAGATGGCCAGCATAAGACAAAGTAGAGTATGAGTCTTTATCGCAATTTCATGGCGGAACTATGAAGGACTCCCAATCCTAAGGAAAAACAACGGCATGGGCACCAGAATGCACAAAGGGGTTCTAACTAGGGTACCCATGTTTGGAAAAGCCCTACCGCCACATAACGACACTTCTATAGCAGTGTGAAGGTTCCGTGTCAGTTACAAAGCGGGGTTGCACCTAGGGTTTATTAAAATGGTCAATAGGTCAAATGCATAATGCATATGAAAATGGCCTCTAACCCACTGCTGTAGGTGTGAAATGGTTCAGAACAACTTTTGCCAAGGAAATCTGATTAAAAAATTCTACTCCATGACACAATATTAGTTCATAACGGCTCAAAATGGCAAAAACTATAGAGAAGTGGGTCCATAAAATCATCAATAGTAACAAAATTTTCCAAATTCTAATTCATTTGCACTATTCACCAATTTGGAGTTGTTTGGTTAGTTTTTACCTGAAAATTCAGTTGTCGATCCTAGGAGCTACAAGCGACCATTCATCGAACCATCTGGAGTAGGTTGGTAGTCACTTCCATACCTTTCATTTCAATGCTTTCATTTTGATTTTCAGCGGTGGGATTTTTAGTTTGGCCAAGCCCTAGATGGCTTCGGCACTACCCGTGGGCTATAACTATGCGGGTCATGGGTAGGGCACCAAACGTAGAGGAAAAAAATAGATTGGCCATGGGTACCCACACCTGTATACAAATTAGCCCGCGGGTACGACCGTGAAGAAATTTTTAGACAAGGATTTGACCAAAACTATTTGTTTCTCAATCCAAGATGGTTCTAGAGTGGAGGGAGAGAGAGCATGACCAAGTTGATGAGGCCGTGTGCAATGATGTGCAAGCACAGCAGGCATTGCAAGCATGTGGGTTGTACAAGTTCTGGAGTATAGGGTGTTTAAGGGCCCAAAACCTATTACTCCATCACCTAATAGACTACTGGGATGTGGACGCATAGAACTTCATCCTCAATGGGAAAACCCTGACACTGGAAGTGGAAGATATCTACTTCATTACCAGTTTATCCCGTATAGGTGAGGGGGCCAGTCTTCGGTCTTGGACCGTGGGTGGTGGGATCACTTTTCAGGACTACATAGCGCGGTATTGTCCCGCAAACACATGAGTGGTGGGAAGTCAAGTGCCTGTCAACGCCATAGTATATATGAGTACAAAGATCATTGTGGCTACCTTGGTGCGGATCACTGGATCCAAAGCTCTGCACCAGGCATCTAGGCCAGTGATGTTCTATGCATCACAATGCATGTAACCTATGGTATTCGACTGGTGTACTACACTGCTGGTGTCTATGAAGACACAATTGAAAGAATACAAAGAGGGGAAGGCCAAAAACTTCAAGTATGGTAGTATCCTATGCAGCTTCTTCTTTGATAGGGTTTCGGGGCTTAGTCCGAGGGTGGATGTCCCTCCGCACAGTCTCCATGATCCAGCCCTGACCTGGTGGGATGAGATTTTGACACGACAGGGTGGTGGCCGTCTGGCGTCACCATATACTAAGGATTTATTCTGCTGGTGGAACCGAGAGGTGATCGCTATAGAGGACTATCCCTATGCGGGGATAAACTTCAGACAAGATCAGGACATGCCGCTCCCACCAGGCGCAGCATTCGGAGACATTGGTGAGTACTCTTTTGGTTTTGTGTTTATTAAATTTTTACGGATTTTTTATTATAGTTGAAAATGCAAAAATATTTTTGGTGGTAGTATCAAGTGCTAAAGTTTAACTATTTGCTTGCAAACAAAGGCCCAATGAGACCCGAGGGCTTCCTGAGACATGTTCGTTGGGGTAGAGGTGATGAGGCAGGAGATGCTATAGCAAGGCACACTCTATAGACATTACGGCACAACATATCACGGATGGTTGCCCGGGTACCACAGATAGAGGTGGCCCGACTACCTAAGGCCATGCAGTGCCAAGTAGTGGGTGTTGCTGGTGAGTCGGTGCAGCTACTGCAGCGGGTAGCCAATGCAATACAGTACTTCTATGAGACACATCCCATCGAGGCGGCAGCTAGGCCTCCTAGGAGGGAATAGATATCCCAAGGTCTCATTTTTTGTATTGATATGTATATTTTGAGGGCTACGGGATCCATTTTTGTATGACACTACCATTTTTGGACATATTTATATATATATAAGACTTTGGTTCATGGTTCTACTATATGTGTGTATGTACAAATGTATGAATGTCTTTGTATTTATGTGCTTCATGATGAATGTGACAAATGCCAATCTAATACATAGTTAGCGTATGCATCAGATATATAATTAAGACTTCTCGAAATGTGAATATATGTAATTGAAACAAAATTTCTCTCCAAGAGTCATACCATAAGGAATTTCCATAGTAATGTGGGGTCTCGTACATGGTACTACCCATTCAGTTGAGACACAACTAGTTGTGAATCCAGGCAGACTTCTAAAGACTGGATGTCATGTGAAATAGCATCTCGAAGTAGCTCAATAACGGCACTATACTCAGCCACATTATTAGATGTAGGACCAAGACAAGCACCTCCTGAGGACACAACTAGGTGTTCAAGTGAGAAGATAACCCAGGCAGCAAAAGCAAGCTGATGCGTATGTCGGCTAGCACCATCCGCGAAACCAAAGAATGTAGGAGATCCCATTGACATCTGTCAATCAAAGAGAAGCTAATCAGCAGACCTAACAACCAAAAGACAACCTAAACTATATACAGAAAAACTATACAATAGTGTACAAAAGTATCAGCCTGAACCAGAGGTTCAAGCATAATACCGCTTGAGGTAGAGCCCATTTCTAGGCTCCTTCAAAGCAACTCCCTCATAGTCTTCTAACTCATAAGCTCCTTTTTCGAGGACACGCCTCACAATGTAAGGACCGTGCCACATGGGATTGAACTTTCCTGCCCCCAGGGGTTCTTTAGCTTGGTCATACAAAAGTACCAAGTCACCTTCAGCATACTGTCGGGGATGGATAGACCTGTCATATTGAACCTTGACACGACGCTTGTTAACATCAATGGCCACAGCGGCATCTCGACATTGCTCATCAAGTTGCTCGAGGTGTACTAAATGTTGCTCAATATCTGTCGTATCAGGGAGGAGCTCTATGGCTAGCTTGAGCAAAGGGATTTCGCATTCAATCGATAAAAGTGACTCCACACCATGAACTAACTAAAATGGTGAGAACCCGGTGGCAGTCTTAATTGCGGTTCGGTATGCCCACAAAGAAGGATATAACATGATATGCCAATTAGTCTTTCTTTGTTGGATGGTACGTTGGAGAATGGTCTTCAAAGACTTATTTACTGCTTCAACTTGACCATTCTCTTGAGGATAGTAGGAAGACGAGTGTTCCTGACGAAACCCAAGCTTGAGAGACAAATCCTCCATCATCTTGTTTTGAAAGTGACTGCCATGGTCAGTGACAATCTCTTTTGTGATACCGAACCAAGTGATAATCTGGTTGAACACGAAATGGGCTGCAATAGCACCGTCGGCTTTTACAGTAGGCATGGCCTCAGCCCACTTGGAAAAATAATCCACGACCACGATAATATGGTGATGCCCCCCAGCCGAAGCTGGTTTTCAATCCACGAAATCTACACCCCACTTAGTGAAGGGACCGACAGTGACGAACGAATGGAGAGGTGTTGGGTGCGAGTGTATGTTCTGAGAAAACACCTGGCAAGGTTGACATCTCTTCACAGTGTTAATACAATCTTTAAAGATGGTAGGCCAAAAATAACCAGCTCGCATGATACGCTGGGCTGTAGCAAGCCCGGATAAGTGACCGCCACATGCCCCTGCATGGCAATCATTAAGTACCCATTTCGCTTCTTCATGATTCAAGCAACTACAGAGAATGGAATCCTTTCCTCGGTGATACAGAGTATCACTGACGATAGTATAATCTTTAGCGTGATGTCTCACATGCCGTCGCTCATCTCGTGAATAATGCGGAGGAAACTTCAAAGTTTGGAGATATACAATGACATCCCCATACCAAGGGTCCTCGGATGAGATAAGAAATAAGTGTTCATCCACAAAGGAATATTCATGAATGACATCCTCATCAAGTCATGGAAGGTCCGACATAAGCTCAGCGAACACCAATGATTTCACTGATTTTGCCAAAGCAAAATCAAGATCAAATTCCTGAAGGATTACAATCCATTTATTATACTTACCCCCGATAAGGCGTCGTGATAGCACGAACTGAAATGGATTGATGTGAGCTACAACTGTGGTTGTTTGAAGAAAAATGTAATGTCGTAATCCCTGAACTGCATGGACAGTCACAAGTGCCAGCTTTTCTACGTCAGTGCACCTTAGCTCAACATCTACTAAATTTCGACTGAGATAATAGATAACATGATCGACGAGCGCATCATCTACCTGAACCAATACCATGGTAATAGTCTCTTGAGACGCGGCCACATAAAGAAGAAAATCTTGTGTAAAGTCTGGTGGACTAAGCACAGGGGCCGATACCAAAGCTTTCTTAAGGGCATCGAAAGACTGCTGGGCTCACTCATCCCAGATAAAAGGTGTGTCTTTCTTCAATAAGCGTGCGAAACCTTTGGTAATATTAGCATAATTAGCTATAAATCGACGGAGAAAAGTAGCTCTCCCTTGGAGGCTCTGAAGTTGTAACAAATTACGCGGAGGAGGCAACTGAAGTATTGCCTCAACTTTGATAGGATCGACTCTAATACCCTCTCTCGAAACTATGAATCCTAGAAGGCGACTTGTCCTAACAATGAAGATGCATTTGTTTGGATTCAATCGAATTTTGTAGTGGATACATTGTTCGAGAATCATACGGAGGTGCTTGGGGTGGTCCACTCTCTTGCGAGAATGGCCAACAAGATCACCCAAGAAGACTTCCATAATCATCTTAAGATCGTGAAAGGCATAGGTCATGGCTCACTGAAAATTAGCTCCAGCGTTTTTAAGGCCGAAGGGAATTTTTCGATATGCAAACGTTCCCCATGGACAAATAAATATCGTCTTATGTTGGTCTGCGGTTTTGATTTGAATCTAATTATAAACCGAAACCGTCCATGAATGAAAAAATCTCACTCCCCGCACAAGCATCCAATATTTGGTCAATAAATGGCATGGGGAAGTTGTCTTTTGAACATGCACGGTTCAAATCTCTAAAATCAGTGCATACACGGATCGTTCCCTACTTCTTATCCACAGGAACGGGGTTTGACACCCATTCGGTAAGGGGAACGGGGTAGATGAAACCAGCTTTGAGCAGTTTCTCCACCTCTGCCTTAATAGCATCTTCCTTCCTAGGGTTCACGGCACGTAAGCGTTTTTGAACCGGTTTAGCATCAGGATACATTCTAATCTCGTGTTCAACAATGTGAGGGTCTATTCCTAGCATCTCCTCGTATGTCCAGGCGAAATCTTCCTGGAGTTCTGTAAACAAGTCAATGTAAATAGCGATCTCCTCAGGAGTTTAATCGGCATCGACGTAAACATTCTCAATATTTCCGGGAGTGCGATAAATGTTGATCGAAGTGGTTGGGGAAATATTGGCCATATTCCCCTCCGCAAAAACATCGTGCGACTCCAAAAGAGCGACAGGGTGACCAACCATCTCTGCTAGAGTCATCCTAAACTCCTCTTGCTCAACGAGCTTGAGGTTGGGAAGGAAATAAGAGTGATGATGCATATCTTCCCAAGGCCTCTCACTACCACACATGGCCTCCAGGATAGCTTCATCAGATGGTAAAGTATCATCAAGGAAATTGTGTGAACAAGATGAGTTGGCTGCCCAAACTAGCAGCATAACCGGATCTTCTTTGACTGTTTGGGAAGAAGAGAGATCCGGATTTGTAGTGGTTTGTTGGATATGATCGTAAGCGAGCTCCGCTACAGATAAAGGCATAGACATCCCGACGTGTGCAATGTCTCCAGACATGGAAATCATGGATGGTAAAGTCCACAGATCATCTAAATAGGAGGTCCAGAATAACATATTATTCGAAGGAGGAGACGCATTGTCGGTAATGGTTCCAATAAAATTCACAGGTGCAGAAAGATTATAAGTTCCCATCAATGAGGGGTACATTCCAACACCTATGTTCCCAGTTGCCGGTTGAGAATTAGAAACTTGTGGGACTACAGATCCCGTGGATGCTGCGGAAGGAGTGCCAACAAAATCCATTTGATCGATCGTCACAATCTTGCCTTCATGGGGAAAGCAGATAACTCTAAATATAGTAGATGCGACAGCCTTCATAGCGTACATCCAGTTCTGACCCAATAAAAGGTTGTAGTCGATGGTCGTATCAACCACTTCGACTTCAATAGGCACAGACTTACCTCCCAAGGAGACAACAAGGGAAGGGATAATTCCATGCAGCGTAAAAGATCTACTGTCGAATGCAGTGAGTGTAGTTCTAGATGTGAGTAGAGGAGGAGAGCCAAGAGATTTCCAACAAGCTAACGACATTACTAACGCAGAAGCACCTTCATCAACCATAGTACGTTTGGCGAAGCTCTGAAGGCACACCACCTAGATTTGAAAAGCCACGTGGTAAGGTAAGCAAGGCTGGACATCAGTAGTATCAAACTTGATAACACTAGGATTTCCCCCATCCTGAACTCCTAACGCGTTCAAAAGGGCATGCTTCTAAGAAGGACAGGCTTGCAAAACTTCAAGAGCCGACATGGCACACGGAGTTTGGCCCAAATCTTCTACGATGGAGTAGTTATGGGCAGCTCTAGCATTGGGATTATGCGTAGAGTGCTTGAGAACACCTTTCGGTATCCGCAGCATAATGGAGGGCTTCTCGATATGCAAGGAATTGTCAGGAGGAGGGGGAGGCTCACTCCCCAAATTAGGTTGTGGTGCACCATAATCGCGCTGACGAGTAGCAACACAAACCTCTGACTGAACCATGTTCACACATCCATAACCACTAGTATTGGAAGAAGACGTTGCCGTCTCATTAGGTCCATAACCGGTGGTGGGAGCATGCGAGGCCATGTTTTGGTGATGAGGTAGGGGATCCTTCAACACAGCTGGGCTCTGTGCCAAGTGCTTCGATGCTTCTTCAATACGAGGACACAAGTGAGTAAGGTGGTCTTCCCCACAAATCTTGCAAGGAAACTTCACCTTACGCCTAGGTTTGCGATCCTCACCAGCATTTCTGCCTTCCCGAGGAGGGTTGGCATTATCCTTACGGGGGGTATTGCAATTGCTATTGTTATTCCCATTTTTTCCACCCTTACAATTATTTCTCCCCTTTTTCTTACCACCAGGTTGCTAGTTACCTGACTAGTTTGTCGTTTGCACACTGTGTACATCGGACGATGGGGTGGAAGTGGACAAGGTGTGAACCTGTCCGGGAGTAGACTGGTTTAGCGACAAATTCTGCATTTGATTAGCTACCAAATCTATAGGGTGAGTGCTTGCAGATCCAACGATGCCATCGGCATGCGGTCCAGGAACTGACGTGGGCTCATGACGTGTATGCGGTGCATCAGGGATGATGTCATACAAAATACTAGATTGAGAGTATAATAGGTCTAACTGTTGGACTTTCAAGATAGCTTGTTCCTCAGTCACAATGTCGAACATCGAAACATCCTTAGAAATGTATGGGAGTAAAGACTTGAGGAACCATTCCAACAGGAACTCTGGAGGAATTTTGGCTTTCACTAACCTCTTCCGCCGACGCCACTCTTGAACGTGGTCAGAAATATGTGTGGCCTTATTCTGACGGAAGGTGGACAACAACTCAGTACCAATATCATAACGAACCGGTAACTGGAAATTATCTAAGAAAACCAAAGCAATCTCATTGAATCCCCTATAAGTGTTTCCAAGCAACTCCACATACCAGTTCACGGCTACCCCCATGAGGGTGTGTTGAAATAGTGGTAATCTAATGGAATCATGATTCAAAGAGTTGGAGGAGCACCAAAGGTGAAACGTCGTGACATGATCTCCCAGGTCCTCACCACCTTTCCACTCAAACTTCGGAATGTCCGAAGGGAGCTTGGTAGGGACTGGGGGCCAAGTAGGGTTGTGACACACCGAATCATTAATGAGCTTCAAAAGATCTGGAATATTCAAGTGTCCAAGGAACGGGAGCTGAGGCTAGAAAGCTTGATTATAAGCCCCCATAAAAGGTTGGTTAAACGGAAACGTGTTATGAGATGGACCAAAAGCTTGACCATGAGGATTAAATTGCTGATAATGAGGACCTGATGGACCATAAGCTTTCCCATGGCCATAGGATTGATAACCTCCTCCTGCCTGACCCATTTGAGAGTAAGCAGGTATATGCGTGTTTTGGGAACCATATTGGGGTGGTGGGTTATACTGGTGGCCAGCACCGACTATGTTGTAGTAAGGGTTGCCACCATGAGTATGGGGCATGTATGTACTATTCATAATAGGAACCATGCTGTAATGACCATAATGGTATGGTATGTTCCCACCCCCAGTATTAGGATTAGCTTGAGCAGTCGCGTGGTGACTAGAAGCATGAGAAGTATTCCCAACTCCAATATTGGTGTGACTAGTAGCAGGGATGGTGGCATGATGTCCATGTCGATAGGAGATGTTCCCACCCCCTACATTAGCATTACTAGTGGCGGAAATGGACGCAAAAGTATGCGGTATGTGTCCACCCCCGTGGTTGGGAGGAACATTATCATCCATAAAAGTAGTCCTGGGTTGACGAGTAGTGGCACATGTATTAGGTGGTGGATGGCGGGTCGTGTTTCGAACAACATTCCTATTAGGTTGGCCAATCCTAGGAGGTGGTCGTCTTCCAACATTAACATTATTAGGAGGAACATGACCAGTCACCATACTATGTGTGTGGGTGGACAACGTAGTGCCCCCAGTGGGTATAGTATGGCTAACACCATGACTAGTGCCAGCGTGACTACCAAACGTAGTGGAAGGTTCGAAGGTACTATGACTAGGCATACCAAAAGAGAGTGTTGTCAGGTTGATTGTAGGGCCAGTGTCATCATGTAACTATGGCATCCTATGTCTATAAATGCATGGAAACGAAGGAATGAACATGTCGTCCTATTCTTCGTCCTCGGGTAAGGTTGGCATTCCGTAAAGATAATTATCCAGATTTGAAGGATCAAACGGATCTCGTTTAAGTGGATTAGGCCAAATAGAGCCAGTTTGAGTCTCAAGTGGATCACCTCCCCACTCCTCATGAGGAGTATGGGGATCGGACGTGTGCTCAACTCTACCTGATGGAGTCAAAGGTTTTTCCTCAGTATTGGAATTTGTAGCAATCATGACGTCTTGGACGTAAGTCTCATAAGAATACGAAGACTCAGAGGGAGCCCTCCAGCATCCTCTAGCAACACGGCGTGAAACATCGGCTAGCTTTAAACCAGCCAACCGACGGGACCGGCAGAGAGTAGGGATCCGTGCCACGATATCTCCAGAGAAAATATATAATCAAAACGTCCCCTAAAGGCCAACTATCGATAAAAAATAGTAAATCAAAAGCACACACCTATAGAAACTACAGCCAAGAGCAGACAAACAGAGTGGCTAAATGAGCTCCCGACACTAGAGCCAGTATGTCTCGCCTAGGAGAGGCTTGAGACTCTGAAACTATAGCCATAGGTAACAGAATCAGTTATAGAGACACCTAGGCTTCACTGCGTGTACAGGGTCAAGTGCACTGCACAAACACAACTATGTTGTCCAATTCCTATCTGAATCAGGACAAAAACAGCATAACCATTGCAAGTACCCTATGTGATACCTAGGTAAGGCAACTATGGTCACCGCAATATAAGCAATGCTCAGGGGGACAGTCATAGGTGGTACCTGTCATATGGACAGGGTAGCTAAGCCCGAAGCACAAGAGGATGATCCTCTGCTACCCCCAGATACGAACAAATCCTAGATATATCTCCCACGTTCAACTGGTATCAGACAGATATCTCCTCAACCAACCTCCCGTGACCTCGTGCTTAAATCTGGCTTGAGTAGAGCTTCCTGAGAATACTGATCTATACCATGGATTCCTCCACTCCCTGGTGATACACCTAATGTTGCGTCTAGTAATCTTGGATTGTTAACTCACAATGATCTATTCCAAGACTCTAAACCTATGCTAGTTGGTGTACCCTATAAATAAAATTGGTCTAATCAATTTTAAGATTAAGAGTTAATTTTCATGGCTATGGTCACTCAAGGGATATGATCGTGAAACTAGTGATGTGTAGACTCAATAGTATGCAAAATCATCCAATCCTACACTCGTCTATCCAATAAAACAATGTCACTAATATGCAAAATCAACCAACAATTCTGAAATAAAGATGCAAACTTTTATCTTTTCGATGCACAAGAAGAACCTAAATGAAGGAAACAAGCACTCAATGCAAGATGCAGTACATGAAAGTAAAAAAAAATTGTATTTTCGCTTATAAACAAGAAGGAAAATGCAAAAAACTAGATGTATATTTTTGTATTTTTTCAATATAGATGGAATGAAAAAAAATGCAAGCAAAATCCTACTATTCAGTCACTGAAGTGTCGAGAAGATCACTAAGACAACCCAGCAGATCCTAAACAGCAAGACTCAGCCAAAGGAATGAGATTAAAAGGAAAAAACCAACAAGGCTCAACCAAGAGAAACGAAGAGTTCTGATCACAACCAAGGCATGGAACAGTAAAGAAACAGGCCAACAAAGACTCAGGATCAACCAAAACCAACCCAGCAACAACCAAAGGTCATAAACCAACAAAAGCTAGAGTTGTACGCTATTGTTGAAGGAATACCTGCGGGTACCCGCGAGCAGTAGAGTAAACAGAGGTGGGTGTACGCAGGCAGAGCTAAGCTAGCTCGTGGGTGAGGAAAGGTAAAATGGCAAACAGAGAGTCCAATGGCTCAGAAAAAGCAAGTTTTCTATAGTGCATCTCAATGGCAGATAAGTGACACAGAGCTTCAACAAACAGCAACTCTAATTAAGGACTAATGCTCAAAAAATTTCCCAAACATGGATGTTTTCCCCAGCAGAGTCGCCATTTCTGTGTTGGAGAAAACTCACTATGGCTTGGGGTGTACCACAACAGACAGATGACTACCAGAAATCAACTCAATTCCCAGAACTATGCTATATAAATGACAATGCTCAGATAAGGAAGAAGATAACCAACCTCAATCCAAATGTTTCATGTAGATCCCCGTTGGAGCTTTTCAATCCATGCACTTGAATCTGCAAATTAGTCTTGACAGCCAATATACAACAAGTACATATAATATATAAACAGCATTAACATCATCAATAGCAATGGCCCATGATATAACAAGTAAATGCAACCCAATGTAAGATAAACAACATTTACAACATCAATGGACGTGAATATGAGTATTTCTATTAATAAACAAGAAGAAGTACAAAGTGATACGACCTCTTGCCGGCAACCAATCTGAACCAAGATCTGGATCAATCCACTTGTGCCTCCACCACTTCAATCCTCCATGAAAGGAAAACTCAAACTAGATAGGAGTTTGGAAGGTGAACATAAAGGATTCACAACTACACGGATCAATGAGTGTAGACTCAAGATAGGGAAAAAATCCACTAGATTTCTCTTGCTCTTCTTTCTCCTCCCGTCCATAAGCCATATGTGCTCAATATATAGTCCTCTCAAAGGTAGGTGAAAGGACACATCGAAGCATTACTTGGGTAGATGGAGAGCCAAAGGTCACCCAATGACTGCTTTTTGGGAGTAAAAAGTAATAAACTAGTGATTTTTACCATTTTACTTGATACCTGCGGGCTATAGTGGTGCAACTCGCGGGTACGCATGCTATAATGATGCAACATGCAGGTAGGAATAAAAATAGGGAAAAATAGTATCTCTGAAGGATATAAGTGGATCTGAGTTGGTGAAATGGATCCTACAGGCCAAAGAATGTCGATGCTCACAGGGTGGAAGATTACGGTGTAACATATGTGTCAGCAAAGAAAGTGGAAGGTCGCCGACGTGTTTCGGTGAAAAATTGGTAAAACTTCGTCGAAAAGGCGTTTCGGCACAAAAATGATAAGTCCGACAGTCAGCGAAAAAAGCTGAGTCACGCTAAAATGGTCGGCGGAAAAATCTAAGTTGCGCCGAAATGGTCGGCAGAGAATGATGAGTTCGTCGATCAGAGAGAAAATCCCAGCAACAGTGGTCGGCGAAAGATGGCTAAGTCGCACCGAAACGGTCTGCAGAGAATGATGAGTTCGCCGATTGGAGAGAAAATCCCGACGAAAGTGGTCGGCGAAAGATGGCGAGTCGCGCTGAAATGGTCGACGGAGAATGATGAGTTAACCGATCAGAGAGAAAAGCACAGTGAAAGTGATCAGCGAAAAAGAGCGAGTTGCGCCGATCGAAGACAAAGGTTGAGTCTTCTAAAACGGTCGACGAAAAAGAGAAAAGTCCGTCGATCGGCGAGAAAATGGAGGGTCTTCCAAATAGGTCAACGAAGAATTTCCAAGTCCTATGAAATGGTCGGTGCAAGAACTCGACTTGTGTTGATCGGCGACAAAAGGCCAAGTCCGCCGAAATGGGTCGGAGCAAATCGATAAGTCTGTCGAAACAAGGAAATTTAAGCAGTTTTCCAGGAATATTTGGAGGTGCCAAAATTTGAAAAATGCCTTGGAACTTATGCGTCAGATTGTGCGAAATCGAAGGATTTGAAAAAAAAAATGAGGGTGCTTGAACCCCGTTGTCCCCCTGAGATGTCGTCAATGGTGAGAAATTTCTATGGTAATGACAGGATTCATAGAAATGGAAATGTTTCATCATGGGTAAATCATCATTGTGGGCAAGTGCAATTTTGATAAAAAGGGAAATCTCTCACCTTAAACTATTTATGTTTATAACATAATAATTGTATGCTTGGAAAGTAGCAAGAATGAATGTTATACAAGTGTATATATATATTGAATTGCTACTTGGTGAGAAGATCATAGCTAATAATTGCTTGTGTGCATGGTAGAGAGGCCATGAAATTGGATCAGCTATGATTTGGAAGAGGAAATTCCATGCTATAATGAGGAATTGGAAAGGGAGAATTCCTTAACTCCTCTCTTGCTAGTGTATGAGCTTTATATACATAAATTATGGCATAGGAAGGTTGAAAATGCAAGAGATTAGATAGATGAAGTGAATATGCACTAGTTGGAATATTAATAAACATTGCACAGTGCATGTGAAAATGTTTGTGCATGTATATGTTATTGCATATTGGTAAAATAGTGAGGTTTTGCATATGCAATGAGCCACTTAAGCTAATTATTGTGGTTGCTAATAATTAGTTGTGTTCACATTGGTTGTAGGACCAAAGACAACCAAATTAGCATGGATAAAGATGTACATGATGATGTTGCATGTGACTAGCAACCTTATGATAAGGGTTGGTGTAACAAATATGTGATCATAAGGTTGGCAAAAGGATTATGTAGCCTTGGTAAGAGGCCAGCTGATTAGGTAACATCAAGCAATGTTAATGGAAGCCATGCAGATAATGGTTATTTGTGCATAATTGCATGAATGTTGAAAGAGGATTTGGTAAGATCCCTTCAACTATGTTTAAACTAGGTTGATTCGGTTTGCATGTGGTACTGAGTGCCTGAATGGGAATGTCATCCTACCGAGTATGGTGAGGTGTGGGTAAGTGAATTCAAGGAGCCTTACACCCTATAGTTTCTTAGAAACATCAATGCATTCATATGAAATTATATCATGCCATTTGTGTATGTTGGTTGTGAGTTTAACAACCAAAGAAAGTAAGTAATTATAGTCATGTTGTGGTAGTGCATGCCATATGAGACATTCATGGGTAAGGCCATGATGTGATTGGAATGGTAGTGCTATAGTGCTACACAAGTATCCCATGAACTCCCTATTGGTGTTAATTTGGGATGAAACCTCTTTGCCAACGACCAAGGAGTGAGTAAACTCCTGACATGCTATTCGGGTGGAGAAGGAAGGCACCAAGATAAGTTAAACAAGTGACTGGGGAGATAGTTGGATGATGTGTTGAGCAAACAACCATACTTTCCAAAAAATCATGGTGGAATGAATTGTTAATGTATTTGTAACTTCGGAATATATTCTTCTTTGTATTACATTTATACTTTATTGTATCCCCAACAGAGATGTATTATTCCTCCGATTGGAAGTGTCATCATGTGTACTTGCATGTGTTGCAAGTTATATTGTAAGTGTTGTAACTTATACTTGATGGGGTCAGCCCTGTATGAGTCATGTGGATCAAAGGGTTATTAGACCACCCTAGTAGGGGTCGGCCTAGTCAGCATTGTGTTAAGTGATTAAGTTGAGGACGACCTAGTTGAGTAAAGGTCAAGTCAAGTTAGTGTATAAATAGAGAGTGTGTCTCTCTCATTTTACACATTCTATTATTCACTCACTTCGCATTAGTGAGAGAGAGGAGGAGTGCACACAAGTGGAGGAGGAGCATGCTACTGAAGATATCTATCTCTTGGGTTTGATCATGGTGATCCTTGTATTGATTCTTATTCTATATTTGAGGAAGTTGCAGGGTTTTTCACCTTCTTCGTTTTCCCCGATGAAATATTTTGTGTCTCTTGTCTCTTGTCTCTTATGCTTGATATGATGTACATGTTGTTCTTTCAGTTAAGATCCTAGATCAAAATGTATTAAATGCTTAAAAAACTAACATGGTATCAGAGCCAGATTGAAGTAAGGCATGCTATGTCATTTATGAGACTTGTTGCACTTGTGACAAATCGAAAGCTAGGGCTTGATATAGCAAAAACTAGTCATCGTGGAACTTTCGCTATAAATCCATTTTGGAAAAGGTTCAGATTCTGAAACTTCTACAAGTCGTAGATAACATCCCCATGTACCTTGTATCCAAAGAAAAAATTCTAATTCGCTGTACTTTGTGATTTATGATCAGTAAAAGATAGGGTTTCTGCCTCTTCCTGAACTCAGTCATAAATAGGTGACCTAGGAAAAAAGGTCACAACTTGGGCTAGGAAGCTCCAAATGAAATTTCATAAAACATGATAGGTAGGGAACGAACTGTAATTTCACAGGTAAGTTTTTCAAAGGCCAACATTGAACCAGTGACATGTGGCATGCCGTACAAGTCGCTCGCCTATTTTATCCCATAAACAGGTCACGCTGCAACACTTGGCATAACTCTCTCTCAGCGAATCCAGTTGAGTTTAGACCTATGGGGTTAGAAATATGACAAGTCAGGCTACCACAGGCCAAAGTTTCAGACCCTCTAGATTCTTAATTTCTTAGTTACATTAGAAACAATCAGGTGCATATTTCTGTCAAAACAGATTTGGATTTTGAGCACCTTCATTCTTGGATCATCACTGCTGTGGGAAATTAGGGTTTTGGAGAAAGATGAAATTCTTGGAATCGGTGACCACAGCTGGATTCTCCTCATCAAAATTGAAATTTAGAGACCAATATCAAATTTTTTGGTTGGGAAGAAGGTCGGGCTTGATCAAACCCTAGTTCGGGATTTTGATCGGAAAGATGGAAAATTAGGGCTTTTGCAAAAATTGGAATTTTTGAAATCTGTGACCACGGCTGGAAGCTCCTCAGAAAAATCGAAGTTTAGAACACAAGATCAAACCTTTTGGATGGGCAAAAGACCAGGTGTAATGTACCCACCTGCTGACCCAATGCAAGGAAGGGAACATGGCACTAAAATATGTGCGTTTCATAATACTCAGCCCACTAATTAGAATCATAAGAATATAAACATTGGTGTGCAGATACAAATTAGGCAATATGCACAGTGGAATTAAAACTAATCCACACACACACAATTCATGCCCATCCAGCATATCAAAACAGTCATCAAATTAATGCATTGCAGAAGTAAATACATAGACAGAAAACACTTATCTTCATTGTGCAATTGTCCCAAGCAACTAGCTATGTCGCTGCAACATTCCACCCAACCATAGGCTCTTCAACAGCTTATACTAAGTCCGTCCGAAGGCCACCCCCGAGCTGGGCATGATTCTCACAAGGAAAGGGAACATTCCAGCTTATTCACAACCAATTGATCATTTCATCTGAGCCAATCCAATCCACAGCTAGGTTTATCAGGCTACATTTGAACCCTGGAGGCTTATACTCAAGTTCAAGCCAAAGCAATGGATTTACCAACATGTTGGCCAAGGGTTTTCCCAAATCGTTTCTAGTCAACAATGGATTAAGGGATGGGAAAAACAATCACAGGGGAAAATGAGTTCTTCCCTAGCTAATTAGGCATTCAACAGTCCAAAATGACCTCTATGGAACTCCAAGTCAGTTCCTCTTCTTCCCCACTGGTAGACAACACAAAAACGCCCTTCTCCCGGTTGAGAAAACAAGGATAACTAGAAAAACATGGCTGCAAAGCACCCAGGTAGCTCCCAACTCATGAGGGAGGAAGACGGGTTGATGGGTAATGGCTTGGGGAGCAATTCATGGCTCTTTTCTTGCCCAAGAAGCAAAATGCGATTTCCCATGCAGGGTGGATTGCCCATACTCGAATTTGGACAGCCATACCTCCCATTCTCCAAGGCATTAACTACCTCAACAAACTCTTGGGAGAAATCAATGATTGGGTACAAAAGTCAACATGGGTAGTTGAGGGTTTGATGGGTTCTCTCATTGACACTTGGCTTAACTTGGTTGGCTCAAGGGTTTGAATTTTTTCTGTCCCAATTCCTTGTAAAATCATGCCCCCATCTCTTGTTGCATTGCATAGCTAGTTGTGGGTATTTGTTTATTAAAATGCATATTACATGATGTTGAAATTCCAACGTGTCTGGCTATCACGCAAACCGTATGCATCAATAAATCGATGGCAGGGCCTTGGCCTTGAGCTCCTCACCACGATTTATAACAATATTACATCATTTACAATTTAATGCCATGGGGTCAAACTGGGGACATTACATTTCCCTCCCCCTTGGAATAACACCGTCCTTGGTGTTCCAATACTTAGAAGTATATACCCACTTTACATATGTCCAAAATCTCACAAAATGTGGCAGGTATGTCCGGTGTTCATCTCTTTTCTTTGAACTTTCAGGATCAAGTCCTTTAGCTTCCATAAGCTGCTCTTGCTGGCTTTTGTCTTCCAGTTCTGCAAGTGGGCATCGCTCCACAGCAATCCCTTTCGTTTTTTTATCTTCCAGCTGATCTACAAGTATGGAATTTCATGGATTTCATCTTTCTTGTTGTCCTGTCAATTATCTGAGGAATATTTCCATCCAAAACAAATAGCTCTCGGTCTGTTGCCATGATCAATATGCACAACTGGCCCACACTTTGCTCACTAGCAACACTTGGCTAGTAACGGCTACAACAGATGGCTCTCAATGTCTCACCTATGAGACTTATCATGGCAATCCCTATTAGGACAGGCATAGCACAATATTAAAATTAGTCAATTAATTGCCCAATTGACATGGAACGTCCATGCTTTACTCATGTGACTTCCACATGTTTCATGCTTTCCTAACATACACATGAACTCACTCATGTTCACCTTCCACGGGAATATAACCATTTCAACATTCACAATTTATTTCAAGCAATAAACACAATCAACTTCATCTATGACATGCACTCAACAATATTTTATTTCTAAGATGCATCAATCAAAAGGAAAGAGAAGAGTAAGAGTTTCCCCCTCTTAGCCTTGTTCCAATCCGGAGCCACACCATCACTTGTGGTTCTATGCTCCTTAGCCTCTTTCACTTCAATGTGAATGCTTGACTTGCCCTTTCTTGGCTATGACACATAGTGCCTAAGGTCTATTTGAGGATTTTCAACCAGGGAACCTTTTCCCATTGTTGCTTACAGAACCTTTGGCTGCTAGGACCTACACATGTCCACTAGCACTATCTTTCATTACTACTCATACCGAGCTCTCTTTAGAATGGTCACATGTCCACATGCATCCTCCAGATGCTTTCATAGTCCTTGCTTCCAGCAATACCTACACTCAAATATTGAATCAATTCACATGTTTAGTTTATTTCATAAGGTTTTCCTCTAAACAAGGGTTTGAGAAATCATAACCAAATCATATACACACGTATATTCATAAGCAAGAAGCTGCAAGGTAAATAAATACTTATATGTATTGGATGTCTTCACTTTATTCCACGGGATCCTCCTTTGCTTTACGAGCCTTGGATTTCCCCGTGAACACAATTATGAATATTGGGCCAGCACGTAGGCTACTCCACAATCATTTAAATAGGCAATGCCATGCCAGTATGCTGACTGGTTTTATCAATTGTTTAAGGGGTATTGGGCTAGCATACACGCTGTTTCACAATATTAAGTAGTGAATGCCCAACCAATTACTCTCTGGATTTATCAAAATTTCATATCGCCTACTCATTTAATCTCTAGATTTACTAGTAATTTTATAGCACCCGACCAGCTACTCTCTGGTTCTACCAGGGAATTTATAGTGCACAACCAGTTACCCTCTGGTTTTATCAAGCATTTCATAGTGCACAACCAGTTACTCTCTGGCTTACCAAGCATTTGTGGCTCTTTCAGGGTCCTTACTTCCTGCAATGGCCAAGGTTTCCAAACAAACAACAGTGTATTAGCTTGGTTTTCATAAGACTTATACCTGAAATATTCATTATTCCAAACAAGACTTGAATGAAAACAAATACTTATCTATATTGTGTGTTTCCCCTCTGGTCCACAGGATCCTGCTTCGCTTTGCAATCCCTGGGATTGCCTATGGACTTGGATGTAGTTAATGCTTCACCAGTACACCTTCACGCCAACTGGATTTACCAAGCATTTGGGGGTTCCCAACCAGTCCCATACATGGCTGGCCCTCTCCAGTGCTGAGCCAACACATTCATCTGGGTCATCGACCAATGGAAGGAAACTATGCCACCTGACCATTATAGGTCAAGGCTCTACTATGGAGCCATATGTATCTCAGGGTTTCCAGTCAGTCTTCGGCGCCCGCCCTCCCACTACTATCCCAATAGAGATTTCAGGGTTTTCAGTCAGTCTTCGGCGCCCGCCCTCCCACTTCTGACCCAATAGGCATCTCAGGGTTTTCAGTCAGTCCTCAGCGCCCACCCTCCCACTGCTGACCTAATAAAGATTTCATGCCTTTACCAATGTCACCACACTTTCTTGCACCATAACCCTTCACACACATCAACTCTTCATTCATACAAGGATGCCACTCCTTCTCTGGTGCAAATCGGTGGTTCCTTTTAGGAACATTATAGGTGACTTTCTTGACTGCAGGTTAACATGACCCCTACTCACACAAGGATGATACCTCTTCTTATTACACAGCTCTTCGAGCCTGTCCATCCCTTCTGGTAATATTTCACATGAGCATAGAAAGGTTGCTAATTCCCATACAGTCCTTTTGCATACCCTTCTTCACTTTGCCCTTTAATGTGCAGTATCAATCTACATCTGTGTAGGCTGACAACACAAGAAGGATAAGCAAGCTCATCAGTATTGTTGTTCAAATTCTTAACCACATTTCATATCATTCACTATCAAGTATTGAAACACTAGGAATGCGTCCATTCCCTTAGGGTGTAGTCAATATTGAAAGCCCTATCATGACCTAGCACCAGACAAGGTGTGCACCCCCTTTTCGATGTGTGCCATGTAGGCCCTAATCATACTCAGGCAGTCTGCAATGATATAAACAAAATAGAGCATGCTCTGCATATTAACCCTAATAATTTAGACATGCATGTTCTAGTCTAGGGTCTCAGAATACTCATTCATTTTGCAGATGTGTCTCACATTCCTTCGTGGCATAGCTTTACCATCTCATTTTCATGGTTTACCGACATGCGGTTTGGCTGAGACATTATCAATGGCGTTTCACCCGAAACCCATTTCCAAAGCATGGGGTCTTTTCCATCTAGTTTGGATTTTGCAGGCCATCACACATGGTCTTCCTGCAATGTGTCATCCTGGTACACTTATCAAATAGCCAAATAGTCAGCAACATTTAACAATAACTTCAAATATAATTGTTCCATAATTAATCAATAACATCAATAATTAAATTCAACATGAATTTACAATTCTGTCTCCTTCAGAAATTGATTTGCTTAGCAATGAGGCTATCCTCATATTGTTTGGCTCTCATAAGTGGTATCACTCTGTCCATTATGCTTTCACCCTTGCTACCATACATGAACATCCACCTACAACATGTCCTTCTGACACAATTCTATATAAGCCAAATAGTCATTACCAATTATAAGCAAATTCTCAAATCTGAAATTTGTAAATATGTTTTCCTACAGAAATTAGATTTGCAACCATGAGACTATTCTCATAAACTTAAACCAGACAATTTTCAGATTTGTTTCATGCATAAATTACAACCATGAGAACCTTCTCATAACCCTTGGCTTCTGCACATGGTAAATCTCGGTCTTTACTATGGACTTATCCTCATTGCCATACACAAGACTTTTTCTACCTGAAAACTGAAACTTCAATCAGCCAAACGTTTTGTGAGTATCTTGCATTTAATCCTTTCATTGCTACAACAGTCACTAAAGTGATCTCAAAATTATAACACTCAATAATTCAAACACCTTCAGCTATTAACATTTGAGATGCAATGAAATATATACATCT
This sequence comes from Larix kaempferi, assembly GCA_027924585.1. NCBI lineage: Eukaryota > Viridiplantae > Streptophyta > Pinopsida > Pinales > Pinaceae > Larix > Larix kaempferi. The sequence goes on from BSBM01000600.1 coordinate 1,033,151, forward strand.
CTATATAGGCATTATTATCAAAATAAAATTGCAAGACACAATCATGTCATTTATGCAATTTAAATGAAGCTTTAGATACTCGTTACTTCGCATTCCATGCAACTCTATCCTTCCAATAGAGTGCTTTGGTAGCCCATCACATGTCTACCTTCTTCATGCAGTCCTTCTCCTGCATTCATAGCAACTCATGAAATGGTCTCAGGATTAGCAATAGTCCACCATCTCATCCATTATCTAACTGCATTGAAACATATATATATGTCACACCCATGCATTCACACAATGCATAATCACAACATTTACATCACTCACATAATTTTTCAATACAACCTTGCATTAATTCATGAATACTATGCATTCCAACACATTATGGCCTAACCATGCCTGTCTCATATGGCATACACTACAACAGGACCATAAGTCATCACTTGCTTTGGTTGTTAAACTCACAACCAACATACACAAATGGTATGATATAATTTTCATATGAATGCATTGAGGTTTCTAAGAAACTATAGGGTGTAAGGCTCCTTGCCTTTACTTACCCACACCTCACCATACTCGGTGGGTTGACATTCACATTTAGGCACTCAATACCACATGCAAACCAATCAATCATAGTTTGAACATAGTTGAAGGGATCTCACCAAATCCTCTTTCAACATTCATGCAATTACGTACAGTTAATCCTTACCTGCATGGCTATCATTAACATCGCTTGATGTTACCTGATCAGTTGGCCTCTTACCAAGGCTTCGCAATTGTTTTACCAACTTTACGATCATAGATTTGTTGCACCATCCTTTCTTCACAAGGTTGTATGCAACAATCACATTCCACATCCTTAGCCATGATTCGGTTGTCTTTGGTCCTACAACCAATGCGAACACAACTAACTTATTAGAAACCACAATAATTATGTTAAGTGGCTCATTGCATATGAAAAACCTCATTTTTTACCAATATGCAATATCATATATATGCACAAATATCTCCACATTCACTGTGCAATGTTTATCAATATGCCATCTAGTGCATATCTATTTCAGCTATCTAATCTCTTACATTTTCAATCATGCTTCTATGGTCTAATTCATACAACCATTATCAACAACATTACTGGTGATAAACCATAAGCAATACCATTAATGGGCTATTGCATGTGTAACTTCACTATTTTATCAATATGCAACACCATGCTCATGCATTATGCAATGTCTCTCTAATCATGCCCACTAATTCATATGCATTACTTTCTTGCATTTCCAGCATCCCTATGCCATAATTTTCAGTATATAAAACTTGGGAATATAAATACAATAGCAAGAGAGGAGTTAATGAATTCTCCCTTTCCATTCCCCCTCATGACATGGAGTTCCTCCTCCACATCACAGCTGGTCCTTTTCTTGGCTTCCCAACCAAGCATACAAGCAATCATTAGCTATGATCTTCCCACGAATTAGCAATTCAGTATATACATATATGTATAACATTTATTTTTGCTATTTCCCAAACATGCAATTCTTATGCGATAAACAGAAATAGTTTAGAGTGAGGAATTTCCCTTTCAGCCTCCATAATGGATATTACAAGCCATTACTCTTACTGAGATTCCACAACCCCTTCTATGCAATTTCTGCTTTTCATTCCAAGCATAGAGAATGCATTTCACACTTTCAACGACTATCTCCAGGGGACGATGGGGGTCAAGGGGGCTTGCCCCCTTGTGGCTTCCCTGTGCCACTGCAGGGCGAGTCGAGGGCAGCACCCTCATTTTTTTTTTCTATAAATTCTTCAATTTCGCGCAATCTGGCACATGAGTTCAAAGCGGTTTTTCTCTTTCGGGCACCTGAAAATTTCACTGAAAAACTGTTGTATTTTCTCTGTTTCAGTGGACTTCGTCATTCTCTTCCATCATTGCGAACAAACTTGTCAAGTCCTTCCGACGTGTTGCGAACGATCTCGCGGAGTCCTTTCGACTTTGTGGACTCTCTTCTATCCCGTTGCAGCAAAGACTTCCGAGTTTCTTCCGCCGTTTCGGCAAGAACTTCCAAGTTATTTCCGCCGTTTCGGCGAGAACTTCCAAGCTTATTACGGAACTTTCCCCTTGGACGCCGAGAACTCTTAGAAAACTTTTCCCCTGTTTCGGTTCAACTCGGCGAGTTCTTCCACCATTGTGGACCAACTCGCTGAGTCCTTCCGAAACTTTCCCTTTGACGCCGAACACTTAGAAAAAATTTGAAAATTTTCGGACCAACTCGCCGAGTCCTTCCGCCGTTGCAGACCAACTGGCCGAGTTCTTTCGCTGTTGTGGAGCAACTCGCCAAGTTCTCTGCCATTTTGGAGCAAATCGCCAAGTTCTCCCAAAATTTCCTTTATGACACCGAAAACACATAGAAATTTTTTCGGACCAACTCGCCGAGTCCTTCCGACGTTGCAGGGCGACTTGCCAAGTTCTTCCGATCGAACTCAGCTTTTCCTTCCGAAATTTTTTCCATCTTTTTCACCGAACTTAAAATTTCTGGGCGATCCATCCCGAAGCACGCCGATCTCTTCCACCATTGCAGACGAACTCGCTGAGTTCTTCCGCCCTTGCGGACGAACTTGCCGAGTTCCTCCACCGTTGCGGACCAACTCGCCAAGATTCGCCAGCACAGTTTTTGGCAGAAACTCATAGACACTTAGAAAATTTTTGAAAATTTAAAATTTTTTATTTTTTATTTTTTTTTCTTAACTATCAGTGCTAAGCAAGAAGCATACTTACCTCTACAACTATGATAGGTAGCCCATAAAGGCCCAATGTTGCAACCAGCAGCTCTGATACCAAAATGTAATGTACCCACCTACTGACCCAATGCAAGGAAGGGAACATGGCACTAAAATCTGGGCGTTTCATAATGCTCATCCCACTAATTAGAATCATAAGAATATAAACATTGGTGTGTAGATACAAATTAGGCAATATGCACAGCAGAATTAAAACTAATCCACACACACACAATTCATGCCCATCCAGCATATCAAAACGGTCATGAAATTAATGCATTGTGGAAGTAAATGCATAGACAGAAAACACTTATCTTCATTGTGCAATTGTCCCAAGCAACTAGCTATGTCGCTGCAATGTTCCACCCAACCATAGGCTCTTCGACAGCTTATACTAAGTCCGTCCGAAGGCCACCCCCGAGTTGGGCATGATTCTCACAAGGAAATGGAACATTCCAGCTTATTCACAGCCAATTGATCATTTCATCTGAGCCAAGCCAGTCCACAGCTAGGTTTATCAGGCTACATTTGAACCCTGGAGGCTTATACTCAAGTTCAAGCCAAAGCAATGGATTTACCAACAGGTTGGACAAGGGTTTTCCCAAATCGTTTCCAGTCAACAATGGATTAAGGGATGGGAAAAATAATCACAGGGGAAAACGAGTTCTTCCCCAACTAATTAGGCATTCAATAGTCTAAAACGGCCTCTATGGAGCCCCAAGTCAATTCCTCTTCTTCCCCACTGGTAGACAACACAAAAACGCCCTTCTCCTAGCTGAGAAAACAAGGATAACCAAAAAACGGTGGCTGCAAAGCACCCAGGTAGCTCCCAACTCGTGAGGGAGGAAGATTGGTTGATGGGTAATGGCTTGGGGAGAAATTCATGGCTCTTTTCTTTCCCAAGAAGCAAAATGCGATTTCCCATGCAGGGTGGCTTGCCCATACTCGAATTTGGACAGCCATACCTCCCATTCTCCAAGGCATTAACTACCTCAACCAACTCTTGGGAGAAATCAATGATTGGGTACAAAAGTCAACATGGGTAGTTGAGGGTTTGATGGGTTCTCTCATTGACACTTGGCTTGACTTGGTTGGCTCAAGGGTTTGAATGTTTTCCCTCCCAATTCCTTGTAAAATCACGCCCCCATCTCTTGTTGCATTGCATAGCTAGTTGTGGGTATCTTTTTATTAAAATGCATATTACATGATGTTGAAATTCCAATGTGCTTGGCTATCACGCAAACCGTATCCATCAATAAATCAATGGCGGGGCCTTCGCCTTGAGCTACTCACCACGATTTATAACAATATTTCATCATTTACAATTTAATGCCATGGGGTCAAACTGGGGACATTACACTAGGCTTTAACAAACTCTAGTTTGGGATCCTGTCTAGTGAATTCGGAAGTTTCAAAGGCAATTTTGAGGGGTCAAATTTTACAGTTTTCAAAATTGAAGTATATTAGCTTGATCAGCTCAGCAAGCCACATATTTCATCCATTCAAAATTTTGAAACTCAAAGTTTGAATTTTTAGGGTTTTTCTGACAAACCCTAATCCAACTCCAGATCTAGTTTCAGCAAATCAAAGTGGATTGGGTTAATCTAAGAAAAGAATGAATTGGACACCTGCATAAGTGAAGAGGTTCCAGTTCCAGAGGGAGATGAGGCTGAGGCTTTACATGAGAAGGATACAAGCAATATCGACAAGTATGACTTGAGGAGATACAGGTATGTGTTGAAATCTTTCATGATTAATTTTATGATATGATTGTCTTCATATTATTGAGGTTAGTACAATCTTGATCATTTTTAGAATTGTCTTATCACCCTAGTAAAAGTATGAATGCATGTGAATGATAGAAGACATTCATTGATTAGGGTTATATGATTGTACTAATGCACTGTGGTATTGTATGAGGATGATGTTGTCCGCTAACATGAAAGGTACAAATCAAGTTCTAGATCAAGAACATATGACCATGGTGACATGAAGACAAAGACTCATGGATCACATAGAAGCTCTACTTATGAGGTATGTATAATATGGTTCTACAATGGTTAACTTATGAGTTATGGAGGTTACTAAGCACAAGTCATTAAAGAGAACAAGAAGACATTGTTTGGGTATGTTAGTCATAACTAGAAAACATGATAACCATGTATGTTTTTCCTATATCAAGTTAGAATCCTACCTTGTTGCTACGAACATAAAATAAGATAATAATTAAATTATTATTAATTATTTAATTATTATCTTATTTTATGTTCGTAGCAACAAGGTAGGATTCTAACTTGATATAGGAAAAACATACATGGTTAATGCAGCAACCGTATCTGGTCAGATGCTTAATAGTCGAATCCGACTCTCATGTGAAATGATAAATATGAATAATATATTAGATAATGATGATATGTTACAATGATGGCCCTGCCTTAAATATGCCTCGGGCATTTGATGTTGAGGAGACACCTCATTTCATAACCTAACTTTAGTTAACCTAATTATTAATTATTTAATTATTATCTTATTTTATGTTCGTAGCATTGCCACTCTCTTAGAAAGGCTTTGTGTTCAAAGCCTTATGAGGTTTTCACATTGTTCTTTGCGATGTCGTGGCTGAAGAAACATGTCGATAAGAACTGCTAAGTGTAGAGCATAACTTTCGATATGTGGATGGTCAATCCATCCCAAATTGATTTGTTGTGGACTGTTGGGAGTCCATACTAGTCTGTCATCGAGAACTTTGATCATATTAGTATCATTATCTTTCGACATTTCCCACTTTTCAGAATATTGGTTTTTATGGTTGGGGTGTCGATAGGGAATTTTCACAACGTCATTTTCTTTTACGAGTGTCGTCTTTTGAGCATTAATCTGAGTTGGAATTTGTATGTTCGTCCCTTGAGGTTTTAAGGTTTCATTCTATATTTTTTCCAACTTGTTTTCTAACTGCATGTTATCATTTTGAAACTTCTTAACCAGCTCTACTTGTGATTTCCTGGCATCTTCTAACTTCTTAAGTTGTTCTTTAAGCTCCTCATTATGATTTCTGATGCAGCTATTTTCTTCCTGCTTCTCTAAAAGTCTCCCTTCAATGTCATCCATAGATTGTTCTATGTTTCGACTATTTTTCAACTTCTTAATTTTTGTGACAAGTATCTTGTTATGATTTCTTAGTCTGAAAATTTCTTCAGCATTGTTGGATAATGCTTTATTATTCTTTGCAATCTCTGACTTATGTGTCTTTTTAAAGTTGTCATTTTGTTGTTGAAGAACTTTTATCTGTTGTTGACATTGGCCGACCTCTGATTCTTGACTTCCTAATTTATGTCTTATCTGTGTTAGTTCTTCATCTTTGTCGCTAACGATTTTGTTCAAGCATATTATTTCTGCTTCGTAATTATTTATTTCCTTCTTTATATCTTGATTTCCTAACCTCTGATTGAATTCATTTTCGGCTTTTAATTCATCAATTTGCGCATACAATTTTTCTATACGCCTTTCCTGGTCGGAGATTTTTATTTCATTGTACCTTTCTTGTAATTCAATTCTTATTTATGAATTGTTATTTATGTCACGCAATTCTTCATTGTCTTTTTGATAACGTTTTAACTTGGTTTCTAATTTCTCTATTTGTAGTTGCAAACTAGCTTCCATGGCCTCAACTTCTTTGGTGATCAATGATCTTTCTTTGAGTTCTTCAGCGATAGATAGTCTTCGACTTTTCGACGATAGAGGGTCTTTGACTTTTTGACGAGTCTTCCTTGATTTTAACTTCTTTGGTGATAGATAGCCTTGACTTTTTCTTTTTTTACGAGGGAGTCTTCTTTGACTTTTTCGATTTTGTCTTTGACTAATTTTGACAAGGAGTCTTCCTTTGATTTGACTTTCCTTTGTCCCCCTTTTTTTTTGTGGACTCCTTTTGATTTTTTTTTCTTTTTTGATAATAATAATTATTATTAAAATTTAATAATAATATTATTATTAATAATTTTTTGTTTTCTTTTGAAATGTGATATAGTGTAATAATAATTATTATTATTATTTTTTTCAATAATAATAACTATTGTTAATTTCAATAAAAATATAATAATAATAATAATTGAAATGAATACTATTATATTATATATTTTTATTTTCTTATTAAAGTCAAAACTATGATAATAATAATTATTTATTATTATATTGTAAATTTTGTTTTTGACCTAATTCGAGGCGGAGTCTTGAAGGAGGTTGAGAGAGTGGAGGCTGGACGTGGAAGTGGTGTGGAGGGGAGGCACAGAGCGCGGGGATAGGGAGGTGGTGTGCAGGGATCTAAATGGGAAGGTGGCTTGGAGGAACATGCTTGGAGGAGCACGTGGAGTGGAAATGTTGGATGTGGATGTGGAGGACGGCTTGGAGGAGCATGCTCAAGTCAACAGGGTGGAGAGGAGAGAGGCGTGCCCGAGGTGGTGGAAACGCTGTGGTAGGGGAGGTGGCTCCAGGTAGGCACGTGAGGAGATAGGAGGTTGTGATGGCGGTGGGCGGGAGGGGACGGACTGCGTGGGTGGTGGATGGATCCAGTTGGAAGGAGGGAGGACAGGGGATGAGCGTAGTGGTGGAGGCAAGGGGATGGACAAGTAGGGGTAGGAAGAGATGATTGGGTTGGAGTAGTGCAGAGATGTGGTGGAGGTCATGGGAAACGATGGGGCGTGGAGTTGTTTTGGGAGTAAGTGCCAGGTGCGCAGAGTAGGACTGGTGGATGGCGTGAGCAAGCAGCGGGGAGCATCTCATGGAGGATGGCGTGATGGAGAATGAGGTGGTGGTGGCAGGATGAGAGTAAGGGTAAACGCAGTTGCAGATGATTAGAAGAAGGTAACGGATCTGTGTGGGGTTATGTGGTGAGATTTCAGGGAAACCCTAGAGTAAGGCCACAAGCCAAGAAGATCAGACAAGGTCTGCAAATTTTTTTTGGCCAAAGGCCGAATCGAGAGCCATACTTTGATACCAAATGCAGCAACCGTATCTGGTTGGATGCTTAATAGTCGAATCTGACTCTCATGTGAAATGATAAATATGAATAATATATTAGATAATGATGATATGTTACAATGATGGCCCTGCCTTGAATATGGCTTGGGAATTTGATGTTGAGGAGATGCCTCATTTCATAACTTAACTTTAGTTAACCTAATTATTAATTATTTAATTATTATATTATTTTATGTTCGTAGCACTTGTGTTAGATACTTTTGTATGAATGATAATGTTTATTCTTGAAGTTAGAATTTTAAGTAATCAAGGGTTTATGCATATTATGTTTCTTACCTTGATTGATGATATGACTAACCAGAAGATTCCTATGGTCAAATAAGATTATGCATGATTAAAAGAAGTTTTCCCTGAAAATGCTAATGCTTATTACCTATGTATGAAATGATCATGACCATACATGTTAAGTTTAATTAGGATCATAATGTTTTGATAGTATTGAGATTATACTAATGGATGTATGATCATGTATGAGATCTTGAGGATGACATTAGTGCACACTTAAGCATGCATAGTGGTCCAGGATGAATATAAGTTCAAGGACGGGTAATTGAGGAAGCAAAGATCAAGAGGGATAACACTCCAGTAGTTCTTGCAAGGAAACAAAGATTGAGAGGGATTCCACCCTACAACTAAACAAAGATAAGTATTTGGATTTTCATTTCTTGTATATTTGATTGTTTAAATAATATTGTTCAATGATGTATATACCTATGTTCCTAAACTTAGGTTGTGTATTATGCATATTAGAATAATTGCATTAATTAATAGTATACTACTAATATGCATGTAAAGAGTAAGTGGCCTATGGCACTGTACAACATTCCATTGCTACTTATCTAGAATGAAACCTTTTTGCTGACATGTTGGGAGTTGTGCACACTCTTAACAATGTTCTAGTAGAGATGGAAGGCATCTAGAAAGTTACAGGATATGGATAAATGTTGTATTCGAGCATTGGATAAGATAATTGCATGACTATATGACATATATTCTTATGTGTAAGATTTTGTTCTGAAAACCATGAGAAGTTTCTAATCATGCAATTGAATTTGACTTGTAGGAAAGATCATGTACAATCACCTACAAAAGAAGGACTACAACATTTGTTCCAGCAATGAATCTATCTATTGAAGATATTGAAGAATCTGAAGTTCCCAGGATCCGGGATACAGTAATGGAAGGATGCCATGATCGAGGAATACCAGCCGATCATGAAGAATGATGTTTGGGATGTGGTCCCAAGACCTGAAGGGAAGTCTGTTGTGACTTCTAAGTGGATCTATAAGATCAAGCATGCTGCAGATGGTAGCATAGAGAAATACAAGGCGAGGTTTGTTGCTCGTGGCTTCTCCCAGAAAAAGGGGATAGACTATGAAGAGACTTTTGCTCCTGTATCCATATACACTTCCATTAGATCAGTACTTGCTCTGGCTGCAGTGATGAAGTGGAAGATACACCAGATGGATGTCAAGACAACTTTCTGGAATGGTGTAGTCGAAGAGGAAGTGTATGTGGAGCAGTCACTCAGTTTTGAGACACATGACAGCGAGTCTTGTATGGCTTGAAGCAAGCTTCTAGGACTTGGTATGGTAGGATGGACAGCTTTCTATCTAATTTGGGCTTTACCAAGAGTAAAGCAGATTCCAAACTTTACTACAAGGTTGAGGAAGGAAATCCTGTGATACTACTACTGTATGTAGATGACCTGTTTGTGACAGGTGTGGATGGGTTGATTTCCGACACGAAGAGGAAGCTTGTTGCCGAGTTCGAGATCAAGGACTTGTGGATGATGCACTACTTTCTAGGTATGGAGGTGTGGAAGAGTGCGGATGGAATTTTCCTTTGACAAGGGAAGTATGTAGTAGAGATCCTGAAGAGGTTCAAGATGATGGACTACAAGGCCATGGCCACACCTACGGAATCGAACTTGAAGCTTCTGTGTGATGATTCATCTGATCCGGTTGATGCCACGATGTATCGTTAGATGATTGGGTCCTTGATGTACCTAACGAATACAAACATTTTCTTTACGGTGAACACCTTGAGCCAGTATCTGACAGATCCAAGACATGTTCACCTGATAGCTGCAAAGCATATTCTGAGGTACCTGAAGGGTACAGTTGATTATGGGCTCAAGTATGATGTGAATCAGAAGTTTAACCTGGAGGGTTATGTTGATTCAGATTGGACAGGCAATGCCATTGATCAGAAGATCACTTCGGGGTGCTGCTTCAGTATGGGATCTGGTATGATCTCTTGGTTTAGCAGGAAGCAGTCCTGTGTGGCATTGAGTACAGCCGAAGCAGAGTATGTTGCAGCTTGTTTGTCTAGTTGTGAGGTAGTATGGCTTAGGAAGCTACTGTTTGATTTGTTTGATCTCCAGTTGAGTGCTACTTTTATATATTGTGACAACCAGATTTGTGTGAAGTTGTCGGAGAACCCAGTGTTCCATGACAAGTCGAAGCACATTGAGATCAAGTATCACTATATCATGGATATAATGCAGAGAGGAGTAGTGAAGCTCCTGTATGTTGCGACGGACGAGCAGATAACCGATGTGTTGACCAAGCCGCTGGCTAGAGCAAAGTTTGAGTACTTCAGAGAGAGGCTTGGTGTACTTCAGATCGAGATTCCTTCCAAGGGGAAGTGATGAGTCTGGAGACACAAATGCACATGAGCCATTCCGACATGGTTGAATTTTGTCTTGCCATGGTTGTTGATGTAAGGGATGGAGCCATTCCAACATGGTTGAAGTTTGTCTTTCCATGGTCATTGATGTAAGGGCTGGGGCCATTCCGACATGGTTGAAGTGTGTCTTCCCATGTTCGTTGATGTAAGAGTTATGCCATTCGAGCATGGTTGAAGTGTGTCTTCCCATGGTTGCAATATAAGTGTTGTGCCATTCGAGCATGGTTGAAGTGTGTCTTCCCATGGATGCGATATAAGTGTTGTGCCATTCCTAGCATGGTTGAAGTGTGTCTTCCCATGGCTATGGATATAATTGTGATGCCATTCTCGCATGGTTGAAGTGTGTGTTTCCATGGCATAGATATAAGTGTTGAGCCTTTACAGATGGTTGAAGTGTGTCTTCCCATGCCGATGAATGTAAGTGTTGTGTGATGTGCATCTGGGTTGTGCTCCATGGACTATGAGGTGATCTGAAGACGATGATGTGAAAATAGGGTACATAGGTTTTACAGAGGCATATAATCAGTCCTGAGATGCTCTTGCAGGTTTTGCAGAGGCAATGTAATCAGTCCTGGGAGATCTTGCAGGTTTTGCAGAGGCAGTATAATCAGTCCTGAGGTGTACCTACTTGATGGCTTGCTCGCAGAGATGATAAAGACCTATATGGAGGCTAGGCCTACATCTAGCATGAAAAAGGGTTGGCTCTGTAGAACTTCCTATTACGAGTAGATTAGAGATTGATTGAGATAGCAGCAGCAGTGACGATGATCCAGCTCTAGAATTGAAGACTTGTGCCTATGTGTATTAATGACTTGTGTCTAGAGAATACCTTCCTAGTTAAGAGGGAGTGTTGATGTATTTGTAACTTTGGAAGATATTCTTCTATGTATTACATTTGTACTTTATTGTATCCCCAACGGAAATGTATTATTCCTCTGATTGGAAGTGTCGTCATGTGTACTTGCATGTGTCGCAAGTTATATTGTAAGTGTTGTAACTTATACTTGATGGGTTATTAGACCACCTTGATGGGGTTGGCCCTGTATGAGTCATGTGGGTCAAAGGGTTATTAGACCACCCTAGTAGGGGTCGGCCTAGTCAGCATTGTGTTAAGTGATTAAGTTGAGGCTGACCTAGTTGAGTAAAGGTCAAGTCAAGTTAGTGTATAAATAGAGAGTGTGTCTCTCTCATTTTACACATTCTATTGTTCACTCACTTCGCATTAGTGAGAGAGAGGAGGAGTGTGCATAAGTGGAGGAGGAGCATGTTGTTGAAGATATGTATCTCTTGGGTTTGATCATGGTGATCCTTGTATTGATGCTTATTCTATCTCTGAGGAAGTTGCGGGGTTTCTCACCTTCTTGGTTTTCCCTAGTAAAATGTTTTGTGTCTCTTGTCTCTTGTCTCTTATGCTTGATATGTTGTACATGTTTTTCTTTCAATTAAAATCCTAGATCAGAATGAATGACATGACATTATGGTATTCATGAATCCATGCAAGAAGGCTTGAGTGAGTGCACATTAAAATATTGTGTGAATGTCGTAGGTGTGCATGCATGTGTGTGGGTGCACATGTTGAGATGCATTGTGTGAATGCACCGTTGTGTTATGTATGTTTCATTGCAATTAGATAATAGATGAAATGATGAATTAGAGGTAATTCTGAGATCATTTCATGAACTGCTATGAATGCAAGAGAAATATTGCATAAAGGTAGTCATGTTGAAGGGCTACCAGGATGCTCTGCGGAGGATGCTCTGCGGAAAGGCCAAAGTTGCATGAAATGTGAAGTAATGAGTATTTAAAGTTTATTTAAATTGCATGGATAGTGTGCCTATGTCTTGCAATTTTATTATGATAATGATGCATATATAGATATATATTTCATTGCATTTAAAATGTTAACATCTAAAAGTGTTTGAATTATTGAGTGTTATAATTCTGAGATCACTTCACTGACTGTTGTAGCAATGAACAAATTATATGCATAGATACTCACAACATGTTTGGTTGATTGAAAGTTTCACATTTTGGGTAGAAATGTCTTGAGTATGGAAATGAGGATAAGTCCATAGTAAAGACGAGGACCTACCATGTGCAAAGGCCAAATATTGGGAGAAGGATCTCATGGTTCACAAATATGATTTCTACATGAAACAAATCTGAAAATTTTCTGATTTAAGTTTATGAGAATAATCTCATGGTTGCAAATCTAATTTCTGTAGGAAAACAGATTTCTAAATTTTAGATTTGAAATTTTGCTAATAATTGGTAATGGTTGTTTGGATTATATCGAATTGTGTCAGGAGGACATGTTGTAGGTGGATGTTCATGTATGGTAGCAAGCGTAAAACCATAATGGACAGAGTGGTACCACTTACGAGAGCCAAACAATATGAGGATGGCCTCATGGTTAAACAAATCAATTTCTATAGGAGACAGAATTGTAAATTCATGTTTGAATTTAATTATTAATGCCATTGATTGATTAGGGAAATCAGATTTAAATTTGATTGTCTAAATGTTGTTGATTGTTTGGTTGTTTGAGGAGTGTGTTAGGAAGACACCTTGCAGGAAGACCATGTGTGATGGCCTGTAGAAGCCAAACTCCATGGGAAGGATCCCATGATTTGGAAATGGGTTTCGAGTGAAACGCCATTGTAAATTTTGATAATGTCTCAACTGAACTACATGTTGGTAAACCATGTGAGTGAGACAGTAAAATTATGCCAAGAAGGAATGTGTGGGTTATGGAACATGAAAATATTGGGGTGGCAAACCGAAGGATTGTTGACTCAGAGAAGGGAGTCGCCATTCTTCACAAATGAAGAAAAGATACATTTGCAAAACAGATGAGTATTCTATAACCCTAACTAAGAATATGCATGTCTGGTTATTAGAGCATGTTTTATTATTTCAGTATTATTCCATACTGCTTGAGTGTGACTAGGACCTACATGACTCACATCGGAAAGGGATGCATACCTTTCATATGCTAGGTAATGATAGGGTTGTCAATATTGACTACACCCTAAGGGAATGGACGCATCCCTCGTGTTTCAATACTTGATAGTGAATGTTATGAAATATGGTTACAATTTTAGAGCAGCAATACTGATGAGCTTGCTTATCCTTCTTGTGCTATCAGCTTACACAGATGCAATTTGGTGTTGCACATTAGGACACAAAGTGAAGAAAGGGTACTCAAGAGGATTGTATGGGCAATGTTAACCTTTCTATGCTCACACTAAAGAAAATTAGAAGGGATGGATAGGTTCGAGGAGTTGTGTAGTTGAAAAGGGGTATCATCCTTGAGTAGTGTGAGTGGGTATTGTGGGGCCATGCTATCCTGTAGTCAAGAAAGCCACCTATAGAGTTCCTAGAGGGAACCACTGGTTTGCATAACAGAAGGAGTGCCATCCTTGTGTGGATGAAGAGTTGATGTGTGTGTGAAGGACTATGGTGTGTAAAGGTGTGGTGATATTGATGAAGGCATAAAATATCTATTGGGTCAGCGGTAAGGTGGGATATCGAGACTGACTGAAAACCCTTAGATTCCTAAGGCTCTGTAGTAGAGCCTTGATCTAGAAATAGTCGTGGTGCAGTTTCCTTCCATTGGTTGATGAACCAGACGGATGTGCTGGCTTGGCAATGTAGAGGGAAAACCAGGTATGGGATTTGTTTGGCACCACCAATGCTTGGAAAATCTAGAGAGTAAATTGGTTGGGCATTAACTACTTGATGTTGTGGAGCAGCATGTGTGCTAGCCAAACATCCACTCCACAGGTGATCCAAGGCTTGTAAAGAAGAGAAGGAAACCTGTGGAGTAGTGAGGAACTGCCAAATACAGATAAGTATTGAATTTTCATTCATTTTTTTTTTCGGATAATGAAAATTTCATGACAAGTCTTATGACAACCAAGATGATACGATGTTGTTTCTTTGTTGGAAAAGTTAGTCATGGCAGGAAGCAAGGACCCTGAAGGCATCATAAGTGATTCGTAAATCCAGTCGGTGCACTGGTTGGGCATTAAATGTTGTGGAGCAGCCGACATGCTGGCCAAACATTGCTTAATACTTGATAAACCTAGTCGGAGTACTGGCTTAGCATATTTCTAAATGGGATGTCTGATAAAACCAGTCAACGTACCGGGTTGGCATTGCCTATTTGAATGAATGTGGAATAGCTTGCATGCCATCCCAACATTCATTATTGTATCCAGTGGAAATCCAAGGATTGTAAATCAAAGAAGGAGCCTGTGGAATAAAGTGAAGACATCCCAGACAACTAAGTATTTGGTTATCTTGTAGCTTCTTGCTTATTTAATATGCATATACGTGTGTACATGATTTGGTTATGATTTCTTAAACTCTTGTTTAAAGATAAACCCTATGAAAATAAAATAAGCATGTGAATTAATTCAATGTTTGAGTGTAGGTATTGCTAGAAGCAAGGACTATGAAGGCATCCTAAGGATGCATGTGGACATGTGATTGTCCTAAAGAGATCAGCATGAGCAATAATAAAATATGGTTCCAGTGGACTTGTGTGGGTCCTAGCAGCCAAAGGTTCCGTAGGAAACAATGGGGAAGGGTTCCCTATTTGAAAATCCTTAGACAGACCATAGACACTAAGTGTCATAGCCAAGAAAGGGAAATTCAAGAATTCACATTGAAGTGAAAGAGGCTAAGGAGCATGAAACCACAGTGGTGGTGTAGCTCTGGATTGGAACAAGACTAAGAGGGGGAAATTATTACTCTTATCTTTCCTTTTTTATTGATGCATTTCAGAAACAGAATATTGTTGAGTGCATGTCATGGCTGAAAATAGATTGTGTTTCATTGCTTTAATTAATTGTGAATGCTGAAATAGTAAATTTCCTGTGAAGGGATGAACATGAATGAGTTCATGTGTACATTGGGAAAGCACGAAAAGTGTGGAAGTCTCATGAGTAAATCATGGAATTTCCATGTCAATTGGAAAAATAATTGACTGACTTTAATATTGTGTTATGCTTGGCCTAACAAGTGTTAAATTTTGAGCATTAATTCACAATACTCTTGGGTCTTTACTGAGAGAATAACATATAGTATATCAATGCATAACAATCACAATAAGCATCACAAGCATCACAAGAATCAAAAGCATGAGAGACAAGAGACACAGAGTTTCCGTGGGGAAAACCCTAAGGCGAAAAACCTCACAACTTCCTCAGAGATAGAGAGAGCAATGGCTCAACCAAACTAAAACCAAAATACACTTGAGATAGTCTCCTAGAGCAGATGATCCTCCTCCTCACTAGTGCGCCACTTTCTAAGTGAGAGAAGTGTGTTTTTCCGAATGATCCAAATAGAGATCTCCCGATCTCTATTTATACTTAACCTGTTTGCCCAGTGACCTTATGGGGCCGACTTGTCTATCTAGATACATCCACAATATAATATATATTTTAGGGCTGACCCCACACATGGTGGTCTAATAACCCATTGGCAAGTACACACACTTGTGACACTTTTCAATCCACATGACGACACTTCCTTATAGAGGAATAACACATCTCTTATAAGGGTACAATAAATATATATGAAATACGTAGATGAAATACATTCTGAAGTTACATATACATCAACACTCCCTCTTAACTAGGAAGGTATTTCTTGACACAGTTCTGCTAGACAAGTCTTCTTCTCGGGATCATCGTCATCGATGCATCGTCATCATCATTGTCACTGCTGCTGCTATCTCAACCAATCTCTGACTCTACTCGTCATAGGAAGTTCTACAGAGCCAGTCCTTTTTCATACTGGATGTAGGCCCACTACCTGCAGGTCTTCATCATTTGTGCGAACGGTCTGATAGAGGTGGCCTCTCAAGACTAATTTTATGTGCGGATGCAATACTGGAAAGAGTATCCCAGGAACATTTATGTGCCTAAGCATGACCGGCAAGATCTCCCAGGACTGATTACATGCATCTCCTCCACAATACCTTTAAAGAGCATCCCAGGAACATTTATGTGCCGCAACACGACTGGCAAGATCTCTAAAGAGCATCCCAGGACTTATTACGAGCATACAGCTCAACCTCTCGGATCTCCGAGACTGATTACATGTGGATAGACAAAACCTTTAAAGAGCATCCCAAGAACATTTATGTGCCGCGGCACGACCAACAAGATCTCTAAAGAGCATCCCAGGACTAATTACAAGCACACAGCTCAACCTCTTGGATCTC
This sequence comes from Larix kaempferi, assembly GCA_027924585.1. Lineage (NCBI taxonomy): Eukaryota > Viridiplantae > Streptophyta > Pinopsida > Pinales > Pinaceae > Larix > Larix kaempferi. The sequence continues at coordinate 1,049,877 of BSBM01000600.1, forward strand.
CAGGACTGATTACATGTCTCCGTAGTAATACCTCATCCCAGGACTGATTACGAGCACACAGCTCAACCTATCAGATATCTGAGGACTAATTACATACTACATAGCAATACCAGAAAGAGTACCCAGGGAACATTTATGTGCCGCAGCACGACTGGCAAGATCTCCTAGGACTGATTACATGCTATTTGCACAACCTGCCACATATCATCTCTGACCTCCAAGTATCAACCTGATACTCATGATCAAACGGATCATCATCACATGAGGCATCATCCTGATTCCCATGATCATACTGATCATCATCACTTGTACCATCCTGGTACATATCATCTGGAGCAACATCCTGAAGCTCATCATCATGATCAACCTGATCATACAATGCATCCACCTAATGCACACCAAGTATCTACCTGATACATATCATCATACATGATCCACCTGATCATACAGTGTATCCACCTGATACAAATACAAATACATGATACATATCAACATACATGATCTACCTGATCATACAATGTATCCACCTGATATAGATACATGGTCCAAGCATCCAACATGATACATATACAAATACATACAAATGATCCAACCGATCATATCTAGCATCAACACGATGCGTACATACATACAAATATAAATGATCCAACTGATCATATCCAGCATCAACACGATGCGTACATACATAGAAATATAAATGATCCAACTGATCATATCCAGCATCCAACATGATGCATATACAGAGCAGTAACTGGAGCATCATCCTGATACTCATCATCCAGTGCTTACATCCACAGCCATGTGAAGGATCCTCCTTCCAACATGCTTGGGATGGCTTCAGCAAATGTGTCCATCACTTCTTCCTCGAAGTGTTGTCGATCTGAAGAACACCAAGACTCTCCCTGAAGTACTCGAACTTCACCCTGGCTAGTGGCTTCGTCAGCACATCTGCAATCTGCTCGTCTATCACAACATACAAGAGCTTCACGGCTCCTCTCTGCACCATATCCCTGATATAGTGATATTTGATCTCTATGTGTTTCGACCTGTCATGAAACACTAGGTTCTCAGATAGATTCACACAACTCTGGTTATTGCAGAATATACCAGTAGCATCCAATGGGAGATCAAATAACTCAGACAGTAGCTTCCGTAGCCATACTGCCTCACAACTAGCTGAGCAGGCTATAACATACTCTGCCTCAGCTGTACTCAGTGCTACGCAGGACTGCTTCCTGCTAAACCAAGAGATCACACCTAATCCCATACTGAAGCAGCACCCAAATGTGCTCTTCCTATCTGCAGCACTGCCATCCCAATCTGAATCAACATAACCCTGCAGGTTAAACTTTTGATTTGCTTCATACTTGAGCCCATAATCCACTGTACCCTTCAGGTACCTCAGGACATGCTTTACAGCAACCAGGTGAACACTCCTCGGATCCGTCAGGAACTAGCTCAATGTGTTCACTGCAAAGCAAATATCTGGTCTCGTGTTCGTCAGGTACATCAAGGACCCAATCATCTGACGATACATAGAGACATCAATCGGCTCAGATGAAGCATCACATAGAAGCTTTAGATTCGATGCCATGGGTGTGGCCATGGCCTTGCAATCCACTATCCCAAATCTCTTCAAAATATCTACTGTGTACTTCCCTTGACCAAGGAAGATCCCACCTGAATTCTGCCACACCTCCATACCTAGGAAATAATGCATCATTCCCAAATCTTTCATATCAAACTCAACAGCAATATTCCTCTTAGTATTTGCAATCAATCTATCATCTCCTGTTACAAATAAGTCATCCACATACAGGAGTAGAATCACAGGATTCCCTTCCTCAACCTTGTAGTAGAGGTTGGAATCCGCTTTACTCTTGGTAAATCCCAAGCTAGATAGGAAACTGTCCATCCTACCATACCAAGTTTTGGGAGCTTGCTTCAAGCCATACAAGGCTTTCTTCAATTTGCACACATGTGACTCCCTGTCAGGTCTTGGGACTGCATCCCAAACATCTTCTTCATGATCGACGGATCATGGCATTCCATTTCTTCATCCCAGATCCTGGGAACTTCAATATCTTCAATAGATATCTTTGTTTCTGGAATAAATGTTGTAGTCCTTTTGTAGGTGAAGAGATACGGTCTTTCCTACAAAACAAGTTAAATTGCATGATTAGAAACATCTCATAATTTTCAGAACAAATTCTTTACACATAAAGAAATATTTCATGCATTCATGCAGTTATCTAGCCAATGCTTCAATGCAACATTTATCCATGTTCCACAACTTTCTAGATGCCTTCCAGTCTCTACCAGAACATTGTTAAGAGTTTGCACTACTCCCAACATGTCAGCAAAGAGGTTTCATTCTATATAAGTAGCACTGGAATGTTGTACAGTGCCATAGGCCACTTACCCATCACATGCATATTAGTAGTATACTGTTCATTAATGCAATCATTCTAATATGCACAATACATCTCCTAAGTCTAGGAACATAAGCATAATATTATTTAAACAAACAAAATAGGCAAGAAATGATAATTGAAATACTTATCTTTGTTTGTATGTTGGGTGGACTCCCTCTGAGTCTTTGCTTACTGGCAGGAGCTGCTGAAGTAGCTTCTTCTACACCTTTCTGTTGTGGAATGTAGGAAGATGGTCAACTCCCTCTGAAAATCTGCATCCTTGTTGGAGTTGCTGGAGTGTGCTCCCTCTTGATCTTTGCTTCTTGGATTACCTGTTCTTGAACTTATATTCATCCTTGCTAACATCAATCTTCTTGAACCCTGGAAAGTATATTCTGTAAGCCTTCGAGCTTTCACTGTAACCCACAAAGATACCCTTCTTTCCTGAAGGATCTAGTTTGGTCCTCTTTTCCTTTGGGACATGAGTGTATACTGGACAACCAAATATTCTGAGATGGCTGACTTCAGGTTTCTTACCAGAAAAGACCTCTTCTGGTGTCTTGTTGTCCAATATTTTGTGGGGTGTTCTGTTCTGCACATATACACTTGTTCTAGCTATTTCTGCCCATAGATGCATAGGTAGATCCTGGTCATGCAGCATTTCCCTTGCTGCTTCCATGATTGTTCTGTCCTTCCTTTCTGCAACTCCATTCTGTTGAGGATTATAAGGAGCAGTCAACTCCCTCTTAATCCTTGAATCACTGCAAAGCTTCTTGAAGTCACCTGAGGTGAATTCTCCACCATTGTCGGATCTGAATGTTTTGATCTTTTTGTCAATTTGATTCTCCATCAAGGTTTTGAACTTATCAAACACCTCATCTTTGTTTTTCAAGAAGTATACCCAAGTCTTCCTGGAGAATTCACCAATAAATGAGACATAGTAAACATACCCACTTAGAGAACTGGATGACATAGGACCACATACATCTGAGTGGATGATTTCCAGGATATCTTTTTCCTTGCTTTCACTGCTTGGGAAAGCCTTCTTCATATTCTTACCTTTTACACATCCTTTGCAAACACCTTCATGTTTGGTCTTGATTTCAAGAAGACCCTCTATAGCCTTGCTTGCAATTGGAAGTGCCCTATAGTGCATATGAGCAAGTCTTCTATGCCAAAGTTCACTTGGATCCATGGATTCATGCACCATGGCCTGTTCAGGTTGTCCTTTTAATTTATACAAACCTCCCTCTTGCTCTCCAATCACAACTGCATCATCTATGGTATTTCCCTTTTGCCACATTAGGACTTGGCCATCCACAAATGTGTTGAATTTAAACCAAATAGACAAGCAAGATCTCTGATAGAAACACAATCACAAGATAAACACACTATATATCCTGGGAAACCCTCATGGGGTAGAAAACCCAGTAAAGCTTTCCTCAATAAGATGATCAACCAAAATACAAGATGTGCTCCTTCCTCCTAAGTCTCCTTAGCAGATCTCCTCAACTAGTGCGCACTCTTTCACAAGTGAGTGAATGATCTAATGAGGAGTTCACCTCCTCTATTTATACTTGAATCTCAACTGACTAAAAGACCTGTTGGGGCCGACCTCACCTGGAGAAGTCTAATAACCCCTAAAATATAACTACAGGGCCGACCCACACATGGTGGGTCTAATAACCCTAGTTAATACTAACCATCGGAGGAATAAACATCTCCGGATACATAATAGGGTTACCTCGGAGGGATGAAACATCTCCGGAATAATAAAGTACAAATATAATATTCTTTGAAGTTACAATATTTAACACTCCCCCTTAACGAGAAGGATATTATAACAGCATCTGCAGGAGCATGGAGTCACTACACATGATACATCTATAAATCATTGGAAGCTTTCTTCAATTTGACTTCATTAGTAACTCAAGCAGTTACATCAACATCACGATCATCAGCATCGTCATCACACTGTCGTCATCATATGATCAGCGGCATCGTCATCACACAATCAGCAGCATCGTCATCACACAATCAGCAGCATCGTCATCACACAATCAGCAGCATCGTCATCACACGATCAGCAACATCGTCATCACACGATCAGCAGCATCGTCATCACACGATCAGCAGCATCGTCATCACACGATCAACAGCATCGTCATCACACGAACAGCAGCATACGATCAGCAGCATCGTCATCACACAATCATATTTAAGACTATCCCTCCTGGATTTGCTGTCTAAGGATGATTAGTCCAACCATAATCATATTTAAGACTATCCCTCCTGGATTTGCTGTCTAAGGATGATTAGTCCAACCACAATCATATTTAAGACTATCCCTCCTGGATTTGCTGTCTAAGGATGATTAGTCCAACAATTCATTTAGGACTATCCTTCCTTTCGGAATTACTGGATTTACTGTCCAAGGATGATTTAATCCAACAATTCATTTAGGACGATCCTTCCTTTCGGAATTACTGGATTTACTGTCCAAGGATGATTTAATCCCACAATTCATTTAGGACGATCCTTCCTTTCGGAATTACTGGATTTACTGTCCAAGGATGATTTAATCCCACAATTCATTTAGGACGATCCTTCCTTTCGGAATTACTGGATTTACTGTCCAAGGATGATTTAATCCCACAATTCATTTAGGACGATCCTTCCTTTCGGAATTACTGGATTTACTGTCCAAGGATGATTTAATCCCACAATTCATTTAGGACGATCCTTCCTTTCGGAATGACTGGATTTACTGTCCAAGGATGATTTAATCCCACCACAATTCATTCTCGAAGACCTTACATCTACGGCTCTCTTTAGGACTGACAGTCCAGGGATGATCCAATCCCCTCAAGTCCATCAAGGACTTCATTCTCGGAGACCTTGCATCTATGGCTCTCTTTAGGACTGAAAGTCCAGGGATGATCCAATCCCCTCAAGTCCATCAAGGACTTCATTCTCGGAGACCTTACGTCTACGGCTCTCTTTAGGACTGAAAGTCCAGGGATGATCCAATCCCCTCAAGTCCATCAAGGACTTCATTCTCGGAGACCTTACGTCTACGGCTCTCTTTAGGACTGAAAGTCCAGGGATGATCCAATCCCCTCAAGTCCATCAAGGACTTCATTCTCGGAGACCTTACGTCTACGGCTCTCTTTAGGACTGGAAGTCCAGGGATGATCCAATCCCCTCAACTGTCCACTAAGGACTTCATTCTCGGATACCTTACGTCTACGGCTCTCTTTAGGACTGAAAGTCCAGGGATGATCCAATCCCCTCAACTGTCCACTAAGGACTTCATTCTCGGAGACCTTACGTCTACGGCTCTCTTTAGGACTGAAAGTCCAGGGATGATCCAATCCCCTCAACTGTCCACTAAGGACTTCATTCTCATCCATACAGGTACAATCATGTATCAAACCATGTATACATCTCATCAAAACATGTACATATCACATTGAAACATATGTACATCAAAACATGTATACATCAAAACATATGTGCATCAAAACATGTATACATCACTAATCAAAACATGTACATATCACATCAAAACATATGTGCATCAAAACATGTATACATCACTAATCAAAACATGTACACATCACATCAAAACATGTGTGCATCAAAACATGTATACATCACTAATCATATCAAAACATGTGTGCATCAAAACATGTATACATCACTAATTAAAACATGTACACATCACATTAAAACATGTATACATCACTAATCAAAACATGTATACATCACTAATCAAAACATGTATACATGTGTACATCTAGCATAAATGATATGTAAGAATTCTAAATCTAAATAAATAAATGTAGGTAGCTAACAAAACAGAAAGTAAATGATAGTAACACTACTCCCCCTTTCGAGGAAGGTCCTTCTGAACTAAACCAAGTTTGTCTCGAAAGTACTCAAACTTCACTCGGGACAGAGGTTTAGTTAAGATATCAGCAACCTGCTCCTCAGTGCTTATATACTCGAGCTTGATGGCTCCTCTCTGCACCATGTCTCGTATATAGAAGTAACGGATCTCAATGTGTTTTGACTTATCATGGAACACAGGATTTTCAGTCATCTTAATGCAGCTTTGATTGTCACACATAATCACAGTGGGATCCATTTCTAAGTCAAAGATTCCAGATAAGAGTTTCCGAAGCCACACTGCTTCACAGCTGGCAGAGCAAGCAGCTATATATTCTGCTTCAGCGGTACTGAGGGCCACACTAGATTGTTTCTTGCTGAACCAGGAGACCATGGCAGATCCAAGACCATAACATCCACCTGAAGTACTTTTTTCTGTCTGAAACATTACCTGCCCAATCAGAATCTGAGAAACCATGCAACTTGAGTTCATTGTCTCCAAGATAGTAAAGACCAAAGTCCACTGTACCTTTTAGGTACCTCATGATATGCTTTGCAGCTATAAGGTGAACCTTTCTAGGTTCTACTTGAAACTGACTGAGAGTATTTACAGCAAAGCATATATCAGGCCTAGTATTTGTTAAGTACATCAGTGATCCAATGATTTGTCTATATAGGGTTATATCCACTAATTCTGACGAGTCATTAGCTAACAGTTTTAAGTTGGAGTCCATGGGAGTGGCCATAGCTTTACACTCCAACATATCAAATCTTTTGAGGATCTCCACAGTATACTTACCTTGATTTAGAAAGATTCCTTTTGGCTCTTGCCACACTTCTAGGCCTAAGAAGTAGTGCATTAGCCCGAGATCTTTCATCTCGAATTCTGAAGAAAGCTTCTTCTTGCTTTCAATGATTTGTTTCTCATTTCCTGTTAGAAATAGATCATCTACATATAATAGCAAAATAACAGTTTCATCATTCATTACTTTAAGATAGAGGTTGGGGTCAGCTTTACTTTTGGTAAAGCCCATGCTTAATAGGAAACTGTCAATTCTTCCATACCAAGCTCTGGGAGCTTGCTTCAAGCCATATAATGCCTTTTTCAGTTTGCATACATGGGTCCTCCCGTCTTTGACCTCAAAACCTTGAGGTTGTTCTATATATACTTCTTCTTCAATCACACCATTCAGAAAAGCTGTCTTAACATCCATTTGGTGCAATTTCCATTTCATCATGGATGCAAGTGCCATGATAGTTCTAATTGAAGTATACCTAGCAACAGGTGCAAAAGTTTCTTCATAGTCAATTCCCTCCTTCTGAGAGAAACCTCTGGCTACAAATCTTGCCTTGTACTTTTTCAATGCTACCATCTGCAGCATGCTTTATCTTAAAAATCCATTTGGAGGAAACCACACTTTTATCTTTTGGTTTGGGAACTATATCCCAAACATCATTTTTCATTATTGACTGATATTCTTCTGTCATTGCTTCTACCCATTCTTTCTTTTGAGCTGCCTCTTCATAGCTGGTAGGTAGTTGATCCACAAGATCACACATCAAAGCCATGTAGTTGGTCACTAGTTTTGGTTTCTTCCTTTCTCTAGTGGAGCCTTCGGGAGCACCATATCTTTCAGCTCCTTGAATGATATCTCTAGCCCATGCTGGTCTTCTCTTCCTAGATAATTCTGCTACAGGAGGTTCTTGTGGTTCCAGCATGTCATGATCCTCTGGTGTATCCTCTTCAGGGACATGAACAGTCTCTGAGATTCTGGGAGAAGAATCTTCTTCATAAACTTCTTCAAGTTGACACTTCCTGGATTTCTTGAGAGCTGCTTCCTCATCAAAGGTTACATCTCTACTTATTTCTATATGATGAAAACCTGGTATGTAGATTCTGAAGGCTTTGGAAGTTTCACAATAACCAACAAACATTCCCTTCTTTCCTGAGGGATCCAACTTGGTTCTCTTTTCTTTTGGAATGTGGATGTACACAGGACACCCAAATATTTTAAGATGACTTACCTCAGGCTTCTTACCTGTAAACACTTCTTCTGGAGTTTTGAATTCAAGAGCACTGTGAGATAATCTATTTTGCACATAAACTGCTGTCTTGGCTGCTTCAGCCCATAGATACATGGGAAGATCTTGGTCATGTAACATAGTCTTCACAGCTTCCATGATGGTTCTATTTTTCCTTTCTGCAACCCCATTTTGTTGGGGATTGTAGGGAGTGGTTAGTTCTCTCTTGATTCCAGCTTCTCTACAAAAATCTTCAAAATCTTTTGAAGTATATTCTCCACCATTATCTGTTCTGAGAATCTTGATCTTCTTTTCTGTGAGATTCTCTATTAGAGCCTTGAATTCTTTGAACTTTCCAAAGACTTCATTCTTACCTTTTAGAAAGTAAATCCAAGTTTTCCTTGAATGATCATCAATGAAAGAAAGGTAGTATTCAAAACCACTTAAAGAGGTGGTGGGCATTGGACCACATACATCTGAGTGTATTAACTCCAAGATACTCTTAGTTTTTGTTTCACTCTTTGGAAAGGGGTTCTTGACATTCTTCCCTTTCTTACATCCTTTGCAAGAGCCATTATGATCCACCTTCAAGTCTGGTAGTCCTATGACTACCTTGCTTACATAGGGTAAGGCTTTGTAGTTAATGTGAGCTAGTCTTCTATGCCATAGCTCACTGGGACTAGAAGTTTCATGAACAAGGGCAGCTTCTGGATGACCCTTGAGTTTATACAAGCCTCCTTCTTCTTCACCAATGACAATTGCATCCTTAATGGATTTGCCTTTGGACCACATTAACACTTGTCCATCAATGAATGCAACTCTATAGCCTTTCTTGTCCAAAGCTGATATTGAGAGTAAATTCTTCTTCAACCCTGGAACATACAACACTTCTTTCATTTTCATGGGGGTTCCAGAATCAAGTTTGTAGTTTGCTTCTCCAACTCCCTTAATGGGATACTGATAGTTATCTCCAAGAGATACCTTTAGTGGTGAGGTCTTTTCTTCAAGACTTGATAAAGTCTTCTTTTGTCCTGTCATGTGCTTTGAGGCACCACTATCAATTACCCATGTATCTTCTCCTGGAGTTATAGATCCAGAGAGTGCGGAGAAAAGAACATACTCTTCTGCATCTTCTTCTTCATTTCTTCTAGATCTTCTTTTGAAGAAAGTCCTTTCTTCATCTTCTTCTTCTTTTCTAGATCTTTTCTTGAGAGGCCTTTCTTCTTCAACTTCTTCTTCACTCTCATCTTCTGCAAGATGTGCATGATGTCTTCTGAGTTGAGTACCCTTAATCTTTTTGCTAGGACAGTCTTTGGCAATGTGTCCTAATTTGTGACAAATGAAACATTGGTATGAGGAGTAGTCTCTTCCTTGGAAGGATCCTCTTTTCTTTTGAAATCTCTGTGGAGGATGAGACTCCTTTTGACTATCCTTCTTAAAGTAGGATCGAATCTTTCTTCTCTTGGTATGGGTGGCCAAGGCTTGGTCATCTTCCTTGAGCAATGCCTCTCTGTTGGCAACCCTAGCTTCTTCTTGAACACAATCCTCCCATACTACATCAAACTTCATGCTTTCTTTTCTGGCACACATGGTTTGGATGAAGGATTCCCATGATCTAGTGAGACCATTTAGAGCTGTCATCACAAGTTCATCTTCATCAAGAGTATCCCCAATGGCATCTAGTTGCTCTTTGATTAGAGAGACTCTTGAGAAGTAGTCTTGAATGGATTCTCCTTTGTGCATCTTGGTACTCTTCAACTGAGTCCTTAGATTCATCTTTCTGTTGATGTTCTTTCCTTCATACATTCTTCCTAGGGCATCATACATTTCCTTTGGAGTCTTCTTGGAAGACACTTGGGGAATCAAGTGGTCTTTAATTGAATCAGCTATGATTCTCTTTGCCCTAATCATATCCTTCCTGTGTTTTTCCTTGGCTTCATCTTCTTCTGGTTCTGCAACCTCCTCCTTGATATAATGAGCAAGATCATTCTCTTCAAGAATGAGGCCAATTCTGTATTTCCATGCCCGGAAATTCTCTAAGCCTTCTAGCTTGTCTTCAAGCTTAGTATTTGGAGCCATCTTCTCTTGGGGGAGTCCAAGAGACAGAGTAAACTTACTTGGAAAGTTACTTTTTACTTTTCCGGAAACTGAAACAGAATTTTATCGCACTTTTGGTAGAATTAGGGTTTGCAATTCCCGGAGTTCTACTTAACCAAAAAGTTCGATCTATAGCTTAAAAGAATGTTCTTGATAAGGGCTATCCAGCCATGCAATCAGAAATCAAAAATTCCAACTTTTTTCTGAAACCAAAATCTGACGTATCGCACTTTTGGTAGAATTAGGGTTTGCAATTCCCGGAGTTCTACCCAACCAAAAAGTTCGATCTAGAGCTCAAAAGAAAGGTATTGAGGAGGGCTATCCAGCCATGCAACCAAAAATCAAAAATACCAACTTTGGGCTGAAACCCTAACTTCACCAAAAGGAGAGAGAGAGAGAATCTTACCTTGTGAAAGATGTCCTATTCAGTCTAGCTCTGATACCATGTTGAATTTAAACCAAATAGACAAGCAAGATCTCTGATAGAAACACAATCACAAGATAAACACACTATATATCCTGGGAAACCCTCATGGGGTAGAAAACCCAGTAAAGCTTTCCTCAATAAGATGATCAACCAAAATACAAGATGTGCTCCTTCCTCCTAAGTCTCCTTAGCAGATCTCCTCAACTAGTGCGCACTCTTTCACAAGTGAGTGAATGATCTAATGAGGAGTTCACCTCCTCTATTTATACTTGAATCTCAACTGACTAAAAGACCTGTTGGGGCCGACCTCACCTGGAGAAGTCTAATAACCCCTAAAATATAACTACAGGGCCGACCCACACATGGTGGGTCTAATAACCCTAGTTAATACTAACCATCGGAGGAATAAACATCTCCGGATACATAATAGGGTTACCTCAGAGGGATGAAACATCTCCGGAATAATAAAGTACAAATATAATATTCTTTGAAGTTACAATATTTAACAAAATGCAACCCTCATACCTTTTGTATCCAATGCAGAGATGGAGAGTAAGTTCTTCTTGAGCCCAGGTACATAAAGGACTTCTTCCATCCTCAAATATTTTCGAGAATTTAGGTTGTAGGAGGCTTCACCACTTCCTTTGATGGGATATTGATAATCATCCCCAAGTTTCACTTTATGGGGTGATTCATGTTCAAACAGATTTACAAAGGATTCTTTAAACCCAGTCATGTGTTTGGAAGCCCCACTATCAATCAACCAATCATTACAACCATGGGAGATAGTACCTGTGAGAGCAGAGATTAGAACATACTCTTCTTCACTTGATGAGTCATCATTACTATCATCACTTTCTGCCTTAGCCTTCTTCTTTGGAGGTTCATCATCTTCGGCAGCATGAGCATGGTACCTTCTTTTGTTACCCTTCTTCTTCTTGCTGGAGTTGTTGTTGTTGTGGTTGTCCCTTTTGTTCTTGGGACATTCTGAAGCAAAGTGACCCTTCTCATTACAAGTGAAACACCTTAGATCTTTCTTGTCTTTGTGAAAATGATGAGAAGATTTCTTCTTGTGATGGGATGGCTCCCTCTTGAACTTGCCCTTCTTAGTGTGAGCTGTGAGAGCTTGATCTTCATTTCCCATCTTCTCTTCTCTTACCACAAGCCTTGCTTCTTCTTGAGAACATTCCTCCCATAATCTACTGAAGGAGATTATCTTCTTTCAGGAACAGATCCCCTGGATAAAAGAGTCCCATGACCTAGGTAGGCCATTCAAAGTAGTCATAACAATTTCACCATTCTCCACCATTTCATCTACAGCTTCAAGTTGTTCCTTGATCTGAGAGACCTTGGAGAAATAGGATTGAATGGTTTCTCCATTCGACATCTTGACCCCTTTCAATTGATTCCGTAGGGTCATGTTCCTATTTATGTTTTTTCCTTCAAATAGCTTGCTCAAAGAGTCAAAAATAGCCTTGGGTGTCTTTAGAGAAGACACATGGGGTATGAGATAGTCTTTGATAGAATCAGCAATGATTCTCTTTGCCTTGACCAAGTTCTTCTTATGCAATACCTTAGCCTCTTCATCCTCTGGGATAGCGATGTCTTCTTTTGTATATGAGTCCAACTCATTTTCTTCCAGGATTAACCCAATCCTATACTTCCAAGCTCAGAAGTTATCAGCCCCTTCAAGCTTATCCTCAAGCTTGGTGTGGTGAGACATCTTAAAGAGTACTTCAAATGGAAATTGAAAAGATTTAGGTCTTACCACTTGAAATGCTGAAAACTGGATCTGGTCTCGGATTAGGGTTTGTCGGAAAAACCCTAAAAATTCAAAATGTGAATTTCAAATTTCTGAAAGGATAGAAAGATGCGCCTTGATGAGCTGATCAGCTTAGTGTATTCAGAATTTGATATCAGCAAAGCTTTACCCTTCAGATTTGCCTTTTTGTCCTCCTGGGTTCACTAGGGAGAGCCCTGAATTAGGGTTTGAGTTTCCCGGAGATCTACCCAGCCAAAAATTTTGATCCAAAGCTCTTAACTTTGATTTTTGCAAGGAGCTTCCAGCTATGTCTTTCGATTTCAGAAATTCCTATTTTTGTGGAAACCCTAATTGTTAGGGCCAAATCTGAACATGCTCAGAATTGAATTCTGATTGGATAGATAGATTCTCCTTGATGAGTAGAGTCAATCTACTATACTGTTTTTCCAAAACCTGTGGAGAGAAACCCAATAAACAAGAAACTCAAGTTTTCGTCACTGCAAAATGTCTTCTTCTCAGGTTAGCTCTGATACCATGTTAAATTTTGAGCATTAATTCACAATAATCTTGGATCTTTACTAAGAGAATAACATATACAGTATATCAATGCATAACAATCACAATAAGCATGACAAGCACCACAAGAATCAAAAGCATGAGAGACAAGAGACACAGAGTTTTCGTGGGGAAAACCCTAAGGTGAAAAACCCCACAACTTCCTCAGAGATAGAGAGAGAAATGGCCCAACCAAAATACACTTGATATAGTCTCCTAGAGCAGATGATCCTCCTCCTCACTAGTGCACCACTTTCTGAGTGAGAGAAGTGTGTATTTCCGAGTAATCCAAATAGAGATCTCCCGATCTCTATTTATACTTAACCTGTTTGCCCAGTGACCTTATGGGCCCGACTTGTCTATCTAGATACATCCACAATATAATATATATTTTAGGGCCAACCCCACACATGGTGATCTAAAAACCCATCGGCAAGTACACACACTTGTGACACTTGTCAATCCACATGACGACACTTCCTTATAGAGGAATAACACATCTCTTATAAGGGTACAATAAATATATATGAAATACATAGATGAAATACATTCCGAAGTTACATATACATCAACAACAAGAATTTCCATGATGAATCTCACATGTGAGGAATTGAAAGCCATTGATTACAGCTGTTACCAACCAAGTGTTGCTAGTAAGCAAAGTGAGAGCCAGTTGTGCACATTGGCCATGGAAGCAGACCAAAGGCTATGGGGTTTGGATGAAAATATTCCTCAAATAGTTGCCAGGACAACAAGAAAGATTGCAGCCATGAAATCCTAGACTTGTAGATCATTTGGAAGGTAAATAAAAAAAATGGATTGTTGTGTAGCAATGCCCACCTAGAGAGCTGGAAGATCAAATCCAGCAGGAGCAGCTTGTGGAATCCAAGGACTTGGTCCTCGAAGTTCAAAGTAAAAATATGAAACACAGGACATACCTACCACATTTTGTGAATTTGGACATGTGTAAAGTGCGTATGTATTCCTAAGTGTTGGAACACCTCGGACGGTGTTATTCCAAGGGGGAGGGGATTGTAATATCCCGATTTTAACCCCATTGCATTAAAATGTAAATGATGTAATATTGTTATAAAATCATGGTGAGGAGATCAAGTCCAAGGCCCCGAAATCAATTTAATGATGCATATGGTTTACGTGCTATCCAGGCACAATGGAATTGCAAATATCATGTAAGTATGCACTTTAATAAAATACCCACAACTAGCTATGCAATGCAACAAGAGATGGGTGCATGATTTTACAAGGAATTGGGAGGGAAATATTCAAACCCTTGGAGCCAATCAAGTCAATCCACGTGTCAACGAGAGAACCCATAAACCCTCAACTACCCATGTTGTCTTTGGTACCCAATCATTCATTTCCCCCAAGAGTGGGTTGAAGTAGTTAACGCCTCGAGGAATGGAGAGGTATGGCCGTCCAAATTCGGGTATGGGAAAGCCACCCTTCATGGAAATTCTTGTTTGACTCCTTGGGAAAGAAGAGAGCCACGAAATTTATCCCCAATTCATTATTCACCCTTGACTTTGCTCCCTCACGTAGTCTAAGCTTCTTGGGCGTTTTTCCTCTACGTTTTTTCTGGTTTTCCCTTGTTTTCTAGCTGGGAAGAGGGCGTTTTTATGTTGCAGAGCTATTGGGAGGAAGGGAGCTCGATTTGGGGTTTCATTGAGGTTGTTTTAGCCATTTGGAATGCTCATAACCTATGGGAGAAATCGGTTTTGCTCCCTGTGGTGGAATTCCCCTTTCCATAGTTCGTTTTGGGTAAGCCACGATTTGGGGAAAACCCATGGACCATGTCTTGTAAATCCCTTGTTGAGAGAATGTTGGGGTTGAGATGGGTATCCATTGCCTTGGCTATGTTGAGCTTGAGAGTCTCCTTTTCCTTGTAGAAATCATGCCCAGCTCAGGGGTGGTCTCTGAGTGCTGAAAGAATACAGGCTGGGAAGAGACCTATGGTTGGGTGGAACGTTACAGCGACATAGTTAGTTGCTTGGAACAACATTACATCAAGATGATTATTCTTTATGTGTATTAAAATATGCCATGTTATTTAATTATTGGTTGTTATGTTTATGAAGATCCATGCATGCTAGATATGCATGTAGTGTATCTTGCTTTTGCTGTGTTTATTTGAATTATACACCTGCACATGTGCTTTTATTTACATGAATTTGATGAAATGGGATGAGTTTTTTGTAAAAGCCTCAGAGGTGTAGTCATGTTCCCTTCCTTGCATTGGGTCGACGAGAGGGGATGTGACAGCTTGGCCTATGGTAGAACCGTTTTGGTCAATTGAGACTTCCACACATTGAACAGGTCACTGCCACTTTTCTCCTATTCCTCGGCTTCATGGGATAGCTTATGCAGGTTTGGAAAAGAGGGGACAGAATCATGGATGTTGAATAACTCGTTGCAATGGTGATCCTCTTGACTGGGGACTGAGGACACAGCGAGGGATTCAAGGGTAGATGCAGAGGCCATGGTGATGTTGGAGTGGAGAAGGGAAAGCTGGTACTGGTTGGCTTTAGGAGACAAGAAATATGACGCAAAGAGTGATGAGAGAGAGCTCGGAATGTTGGAGGCAGAATGCTTGGTAGTTCCCCTGGGGGCGTATTTACAGGGAGCAATTTGAATTTGGCGGGTTTTAATGCGGGGTAGACGTGGCACTTGGATATTGGCCCAACTTCCAAGGGGTAGTTGGTTCCTTAAATTCAAAGGGAACATTTACCTCCTAAGCGGTGGCGGTAATGACCATTAGGGGTGGCTTGAGGACAAAAAGAGAGGAGGATGAGCTGAGCAGAGAGGCGGTAAACCATAACCCATAAGTGGTTTCAAGGCTCGGAGAAGGAAATTTATGAAGACTGCTTTTCGGGCCCTGACTCAATGTGAAGTCACCACGTGGAAATGGCGGTTTCCGCTCAGGGGCACTCTTGGGGTGTTAAACTCCGAGTGCTTTCCAGGCCTTGAAGATCAGGTATCCGTTGATCTCGTTCCTCTGTCTTCTTGATATCTGCACCAAATCGGCGTAACTTCATGGGGTGGGGCCCTCTATTCTGACGGCTTAACTGCTTAGTGGCTCGTGGCTAAAAACCACTGTGGCGTATTTTAGAAGTTTCATGGCTCCGAGTAAGCGGCTTAGGTAGAATTATTTCAAGGCCCTAAACTGCTCTAAGGATGCCATGTGTTTACAATGGTTTTCATTCAGGAGCATTCTGAGCTTGATAAACGTTGAGCGCTTTAACACCCTAAATTAAATATCAGTCATTGATCTGAAATCAATTGGCCATCGATATTTCATCTACCTCTATATCTTCAACGGTCGATCTTTCGCCATAGGATGAGTTGTATTTCCTCCTTTTCAGGTTGTCGCTGCTCTAGACTTCGCTTAGAGATCTTTGTCAGCTTAGTGTATGGTAAAGCTTCCTTTGGCCGATCAGGCTGCGAATATTAGTACTAACATTTTGCATTATTTAGATTCGTTACTAAAAACTCCCTTCAGCATAGATAAAACATTCAACCTCCTCCATCTTTAGATTTTCATTGCAGTTACAGGTTTATTCCTTTTATTATGCATGAAGGAGTTTTCTGGAAATGCCTGAATTATCTTGCATTCCAATTTTTTTTTCAATTTGGTTAGTTTATATCTCACACGTGTGATCACCAAATGGAGAAGTAAGACCAAGAATGGATGGACAGATCACCAAAGAACATATTCATTCCATTGGATGAATTTACTGGATCAAATACAGCCTATGGCGTGCATTTCCAAATGACCTTTCATATTTCTTATGGTTAACACTTAACCGATTTTATTTATTTTTAACAAGCAAACATAATTTTTCTCAATTTGGCAGGTTTATATCTCACACATGTGACCACCAGAGAGGAAAATAAAACCATGTATATATATACAGATCACCAAGGAACAGACTCATTCCATTAGATGATTTTATTGACATAAAGACAGCATTTGGTGGGCATTTGCAAATAGCCTTTTGTAACTAGTTTTAACACTTACACAATTTTATCAAAACCTAGGTTTACTAAGGTGATTTTTTCTTTTACCAATATTGAAAATATGAAGCATCCAAAGCATGGGGGACAACATGCTTATTCCATCCATTCCAATTTCATCCTCTGAAACCTCATCCTCTCTCCTTGGCGGGCATTGTACTGGAACAGTGCAAATCAAGCCAGAAGGCACTTTTGGCAAACTGATAACTTCACCCTCAGAGACGTTTTGGACAAGATAATAATATGGTCAGATGAAACCATAAAAAACCTAGTTCCCTGTGTCCTCATAATCAATTCCTCCATCAAATACAAATTATGGCGTGCATTTCCCTAAGGCCACTTAGGCAGTTTTACCAGCACTGTTGCAAAACAGCCTGGAACTCTGTTTTGGAAGACCTATAACTTTGTCATCAAACACCCTTTTTGAAACTGATACCATGGTCAGATAGCCTCTTAAACAATATAAACCACTTATACTATGAAACGAGAACTATATACTAAGAACGAGAACTCTAGCCATAAAAACTCATATTTTTGCATAAAAAACATCGAAAACAACCCCCAAATCAAAAAGTGTTGATGCCAGGATCATGTTTTCATAAAAAACACCAAAAACAACCCCCAAATCGAAAAGTGTTGATACTAGTATCAACGTTTTTTTTCTCTGGGTTAAAAATATAGCCATGGCTTAAAAATCTCATACTGTTGTTTACGAAAGCCTTAAAATCAACCCCTAAATTGAAATTTTATGTTTTCAACAAATAAATTCCTAACCCTAACCCCCAACAAACTATTACAAAAGTTTAAAAAAAAATTGTAATGCGCCCCTCCTACATTACCCCCTACCTTAACCGCCCAAAAATTACATTTCCTAATGCCCTACCCACTACGTTAACCCCTTAATGTTACCCCATTACCCCTCACACATTGTTTTAACTAAAAAAATTTATAACCCAGCTTAAAAAAATTAAAATAAAAACCTAAACTTAAAAAATAAAAAGTAAAACCTAAGCTTTACAAAAGAAAATAACAAAATACAAACTAGACTTTACAAATTAAAAAAAAAAAAGACTTTACAAAAAATAAATTTTAAAACAAATTAAAAATTTTAAAAAAAACTTTAAAAATAAAAATTAAAAATTAAAAAAAAAAAAATTTTAAACAAATTAAAAATTTTAAAAAAAACTTTAAAAAAAAAAACAAAATTTAAAAAAAAAATAAATTTTAAAACAAATTAAAAATTTAAAAAAAAACTTAAAAAAAAAATTAAAAAATTTTTTAAAAAAATAAATTTTAAAACAAATTAAAAATTTTAAAAAAAAATTAAAAATTTAAAAAAAAAAAAAATTTTAAAACAAATTTTAAATTTTAAAAAAAACTTAAAAAAAGAAAATTTAAAATTTAAAAAAAAAAAAATTTTAAAACAAATTTAAAATTTAAAAAAAAACTTAAAAAAAAAAAATTAAAATTAAAAAAAAAACCGTTGGGCGCCCAAAGGGCCGCCCCACGGGGGCAGCTCGATGCCCGGCATCGAGCTGCCACCGTGGGGCGGCCCTTTGGGCGCCCAACGGGGCGGAGCCAGCATCCGCCGCCCACGTTTGGGCGGGCGGGCGGAGCCAGCATCCGCCGCCCACGTTTGGGCGGGCGGGCGGAGCCAGCATCCGCCGCCCACGTTTGGCCGGGCATCGAGCTGCCCCCGTGGGGCGGCCCTTTGGGCGCCCATCGGTTTTGTTTTTAATTTTTAATTTTTTTTTTTTAGGTTTTTTTTTTAATTTTTAATTTGTTTTAAAATTTATTTATTTTTTTAAAATTTTTAATTTGTTTTAAAATTTATTTATTTTTTTAAAGTTTTTTTTTTAATTTTGAATTTGTTTTAAAATTTTATTTTTTTTTAATTTTTAAATTTTTTTTTTAATTTTAAATTTGTTTTTAAATTTATTTATTTTTTAAATTTTTATTTTTTTTATTTTTAAGTTTTTTTTTTTAAATTTTAATTTGTTTTAAAATTTATTTATTTTTTTAAAGTTTTTTTTAAAATTTTTAATTTGTTTTAAATTTTTTTTTTTTTAATTTTTAATTTTTTTTTCAAAGGTTTTTTTTTAAATTTTAAATTTGTTTTTAAATTTATTTATTTTTTAAATTTTTATTTTTTTATTTTTAAGTTTTTTTTAAAATTTTTAATTTGTTTTAAAATTTATTTTTTGTAAAGTCTTTTTTTTTTTTAATTTGTAAAGTCTAGTTTATTTTTTTGTTATTTTCTTTTGTAAAGTTTAGGTTTTATTTTTTATTTTTTAAGTTTAGGTTTTTATTTTAATTTTTTAACTTTTTTAAGCTAGGTTTTAAATTTTTTTAGTTAAAACGATGTGTGAGGGGTAATGGGGTAACATTAGGGTTAACGTAGTGGGTAGGGCATTAGGGAATGTAATTTTCGGGGGGCTAAGGTAGGGGGTAATGTAGGGCGCTAGGACATTAGAAAATGTACTTTGTTTTTTTAAATGTTTATTAATGGTTGGTTGAGGGGTTAGGGTAGGATATGTAATTATTTTTTTAAATGTAATTTTTTAAAAAAATTATTAATAGTTTGTTAGGGGGTTAGGGTAGAAGGGACGCATTATAATTATTTTTTTAACTTTTGTAATAGTTTGTGGGGGAGTAGGGATAGGGTTAGGGTAGAAGGGGGCAATGTAATTTTTTTAAATATTTTCTTTTTAAATTTTAATAATAATTGGTTAGGGGGTTAAATATTATGAAAAATAATGTGAAATAGTATCATTTTTATACAAAATGACTAAAAATCTGTTAAAAATGGGTTTAAATGTCTTCTTTTTCTCGATTTGTTTACTATTTTTTCCATAAAAATATATTATTTATGATTGAATTTTAAAGATAAATGTCGAAAATGTATGTGTTTTTCATTATAGCTAGCTTCTAAATGTATGTTTTTTGTTAAATTTCTAAAAAACACACTTGAAAATAGAAATTAAAAATACTTTACAATAAAGATGTGTCAAAGGCCCAAAAAAATGCCTCAAAATGAAAATGTGTGATACTGGCATCAACCATTTTTGAAACGGAGGTAAAAATAGCTACTAAAATTAGGAGAGAGAAAAACGAGAACTGTGTCGAGTTCTCGTTTCATAGTATAAGTGGTTTATATAGCCTGATACTTTCAGATAGTTTTTATCATTTACTTATGAGATATGGAGGGCATTTTCCTGAGGCCACTTAGATCAGTTTTCTAACACTTAGTCAATTTCTAGATTTTCACCAACATGCCATATTTTTACAGAATGATGTCAGGTTGTAACAATGACTTCATGATAGCACTAGAACACTATCATATGTATTCTCAACCTCATCACACATACCACATCATCATACATGCCATTTCATCACTTCCTTTGTTATTCCTTTGTTTACTCTTTTACCATTCACTGAGTTTGCCATACCATCATGCCTTCTGTTATCATTTGTCATTAATGAAATCCTTTGACATCAATGACAATCACTCAAAATTCTCCCCCTTTGGCATTGATGGAAACATATAAACACTCTACCCCTTTGACAACAATGACAAAGGATAACTTGTTATGCCCTTGCTAGTAACCATCTTAACAAAGAATTTCCAAATTTTCTCCTTTTTGACAACTGCCCTTCTTTTTGGTTCTCTTCCTCCTGTTAACTTGGACTTGGTGTTGAAAATTTAGTTAACATCCTTCTTTACCTTATTGTATTTGGTCTTTGAATAAGATGTTGGATGATAAGTTTATAGACTCCCCCTATCAGTGTTCCTCCTCTTATCAACATTTTCTTCATCTTGTTGTTGGTTGTGTGAGCTATCTCAAAAAAACACATAATATTTAATTATCGATCGGGATTGGTAATCTTAGATTTGAGGCAAAATATATGCTGAGGTAGAATGGCACCTAAGATTTCGGTTTGTCAGGCCTTAAAAATATTTAATAAAGAAAAGATCGAAAAATCTTTCAAAATGAAAAACCAAGTCAAACTTCAGGAAAACAGTAAAAGGAATTAAATCAAACTTAGTTAAACAGATAAACTAGAATAGTATCAAATCATACTACTCTAAATTGAAAAATGGAAACTGATTGAAAAAAAAAAAACTACGAAATATGAAAATGGAAACTATATAATTTCAAATTCTAATCTAAGAATTAGAAAAACAATTGTAAATAAACTAAAGGCATATCTATGAAATGGATTAAATTAAGGATAAATTAGAAAGCTGTGATAATCAAAGCAAATTACAAACTATTTAAATAATTTCAACAACTAATTCCAAAGAAACATCTATTCCCATGTAACAAAAACTGGAATGAATGTGTCGTAATGGCTTTCAAACGTAATAGCAAAACTAAACGAAACTAAATCTAATATAACTTCAATGAAAAGATGTAAACTACAGAAAGACAAATTACAGTTAACTTTAAACATTCTGATCTATCTACTATCTATGAGTAGAAAATAATATAAAACTAATGGAAACTAAAAGCAAGATAAAGATATTTACTTCTGAACTTGATTTGGAAGCAAGTAGAAAACTTGATAAATATATTAATTTAGAAGCAAGTAGAAAACTTGATAAAGATATTAATTTCTGAATCCAAATCCTATTCCATGAACATCTTCATTATTTATTGAAATGAGAGACTGATTCCAATCTAAATGAAATAAATTATCATAACTAGAATACTTGAGAAATGGAACTATTAACTTTATTCTAACTAAATCTTAAGAACATGAAGTAAACTAGATTAGGAATAAAACTAATAAGTTATGAAACAACAATATGCTAGTAAACTAAATACGAAAGACATAATTTAAAAGACAGTTAAAACAAACTAGGAAAAATAACAAGACTTGAATCAAAGCTTTATGGAATGTAAAACAAAGACCTAAATACGATTAAAAATAATAATTAAAAGCATGAAAGATAACAGTAAAGAAAACTAAAGAACTAAATTCAAACTAGCATAAAACAGTGCAAAAAGAGTAAAAGTCCGAACGACAATCCGAATGCCAGTCCGAATGACAGTCCGAATGGAGAAAAAATGAGTTAAACTAAGGAAAGGAGTAGTTTTGATGATCTTGACATCAGCTGGCGAATGCAGATGAACCTACAATGCAAAGAATCAATGAGAAGACTTGTTGAGAAGCTAACATAATAGAAAGAAACCTATTCTAATCATGACTAGAGAGATAAACTATTCCTATTCTATACTAAAGCAAGATTGAGATGAAAGAAGAGAACTAACCTACAGCTACAAAAGAGAATCTAACTAAACTAATTCTAACTATTAACAGAGCTTAAAAACAGAGGCTAACTAAGTTCTATTTAATGGTAGGAAACAAACTAGCTAATTATAAAAGATTGGAATTAAACTATCAAAACTATATTGTTGGTCGACCATTTACTAATCCTATAAGCACAAACTGTTAGCAGCATAATATAAATTACAGAAAAGAAATAAATAGCATGTACAGAAAAACGAATTACTTACATATACAAGAAAATAAACTAACTAATTACAGAAAAGAAAATACAGAAAACGAAGACAAAACCTCCGGTTGATGAGGCGCCCTTCCCAGCAATCAGAGATGGAAAACGAAACTGGTTTAGCTACTCAGAATATCAACAAACTGGAACTTCCATTAACTTGAGAAAATTACAAACTGTCTGCTATCTACTTGCAAATCCTACGAACTATCTGCAGTCTTCTCCAACTATAAGCTAACTAGAATAACTCTATTTCTATCTACAAGCATCTATTTATACATTTTACAATGGATGAGAGGGTCGACAGAGTCGACCTCTTTAATAATAGAGGTGTTTAATGAATAACTGGCTTCTTTGAATGGTGCGTGACAACGTAGGGAGTATACACTAGGCTGAATGGAGTTGATTCCTTCATGAGGCAGCTACAGCGTTGGTTTTCCTTGGACGTGGGCAGAGAGGTAACATGTTGGCGAGCTAAACGAACGGAGGAGAGGCTGCTGGAGCACTGTCGTGGCAAGGCGTTGCGATGGCAGGCTAAACGTGTGCAACCTAGACTCCTTCCAGAACAATGGCGTGAACAAGTAACGTGATTCCAGGATGAATGCGAGTCTGAATCGGCGTGTTGGAGTATTGAGGTGGATGTGGGATGCGTTGTCAAGCCTGGGGATGGATCTTCTAGAGCAACGGCTCATTAACCATGCGCATTGTGTGGCAAACAGAACCCACATTCCCTTTTCTGCATTTAATGGTCTGGGATATGCCAACCATGGATTTTGGGGGTTGAACGCAAGGCTGAACGACGAGTTAAACGCGGTTGATCTTAGCATCATAAGCACGCGGTCTGAATGAAGGGTCATTTGAAAAATGCAGCCTGTTAATCAAAGCTTAAATACCATGCATGACTGGAAATGTAACTTTAATCATTAATAAATCGTAATATAACAAGATTTGACCAAAATTTATATGATAAACTAATGCATGCATACCTGGTCTATTTGATGAGCCAAATGGCTAAAAGAATAACTTATTATATCAAAAATAGTAAAATTAACGCCATTCAGAGCAGATTTAATGATCAAAAATAGTGACAAAATGGACACCAACACTTGTGACAGATTTTAGACTTATCAGTTTTATTTTGAGTTCTTACATTCAATCCTTAGTGCTCTTCCATAGATTTCTCTTTAAATATGCAACATATAACTTGTTTTTTATAAGGAGTCTTCAATGCCATACAAGCAACTTCTCAACTTTATTCAATGATTGGATTCATAATAAGTCAAAAGGAAGTAATTGGCTCATTTAAGGAACATGGCATCAAATGGATGAGTTATAAGGATGACACTTATAAAAAGAGGATTTAATCTCCCATAGGCCCCCTTTCCTCTTCCACTCTAGTGGGATCATATCCCCTCTAGTGCCCTTCACACAACCGTCTTAGACCATTTTATTATTTTTAAATATAATATTGAAATATAGTTTGAGTCATGATGACAATCCAACTGCATGGCCCATATAGAACTATTTATATTATACATGCATGTCCATTCACTAGGCAAGCCTTGGCCTTGAGCTCCACACTAGGAATCCATACTAGAATATTTAAATCATTTACATAATCGTGATTTAATGCATTTTGGGGGTCCAAACTGGGGGTATTTCAATGCCTAAATTTATTAATTACATGGACAATAGCAAGGAATTATTTTTCAATGATTGTATAATTTAACTGTTCTCTAGAAATATTTTTACTAATGAAATAGATTGCAAATTGTTCTTTGTCTTGTTTGTGTCCAATGATTTCCCGTAAGGTTTTGTCAAATGCATCTATATGAATCTGGAATGGAATATACCACCTTAGGCCTTCAACACAGGGGATGTCATTAGTTTTTATTTTATGTTGTCAAAGGAATTTTGACAATATGTTTTCCTACAAAAATATGCATTCTTTAATAGTAATGAAAACATGGATGCAGCCAATTTTCTAAATTCCTTTATGAATCTTTTGTAGTATCCTGCAAGGCCTGGAAATATTCTTACATATTTTTCATTTTTAATGGATAAGCAAGTGTTCGATGGTGTTTATTTTGGCTCAATCTACTTCAATCCCTCTAGAAGAAATGTGATGACCTAATACAATTCCTTCACTTATTAGCATAACGCATTTTTCATTACTTAATGACAAATTCATCTCTTGACATCTATTTGACACATTTGTGAGGTTGTTCAAGGATTCCCCATAGGGAGTGAAGTCATCCACGTATATTTTGACACTATCATGTACTAAATAAAAAAAATGCTAAGGATAGCTTGTTAGAATGTTGCAGGAGCATTACATAGGCCAAATTGATGAACCTTATATGAAAATGTGCCCCATGGACAAGTGAATTTAGTTTTTACTTGGTGCCCCATTTGTATCTAATTATATCCACTAAACCCATCTAGGAATGAAAAGTACTTTTTACCTACTAAGGCATCATGTACTTGGTCAATGAAAGGTAAGGTAAAGTGGCATTTTCTTGTGGTTTTGTTGAGTTCCCTATAATATACATTGCACACACCCCATTTTACATTCTTTTTGGGTACTATGGCTAAAGGTGAGACCCATTAATTATCATATATTGGATAGATAATCCCAACATCCAGAATCTATTCAATTATGTCTTGACTATGTCTTTTAAAATAGGGTTTGTTCTTCTTTGGGGTTGTTTCATAGATTAAAAGTCATTTTGATATAGATATGGTGTGTGCAGATATTTGGATGGATTCCTTTGATGTACTTATAGTCCCAAGCAAAAGTTGAGTTGTACTTCTTAAGTATTTCAAGTAGTTGTTGCTCTTGATTTTGTTGGGTAGAATTTCAATTCTTTTGATTGGTTCTTTCCTACATCAACAGAGAATATATTATGCAAGTAGGTCTAATCCAATTTATCATAATTTTCCTTGTCTTCCTTCCCCTTTTACTCTTCTATTCAAACATAAATTGGGTATATGTTTTTCATTTAGTTGGAAATGATTTTGTCCTCATTAGGATCCTTAACTGATATAGTAACTTCTATAGTAAGGACTAGATGGATGGTTTGGAACATGTCTTCTCTATCTTCTACCCATAAAGTTGTCTCTGTGTCAATGAAAGGTTTGGAAGGGAGGCAAAGGGGTCAATATTTTTTGCACTTGGCCATTTGTGATGGCCATAGCCCCAGCTCTGCATCCTATGTGTGCATCAATTATGTCCAAGCAAGGCCTACCTAGATTAAGAGGGTACCCATTAAGTTTGGGTTTTGTTTACAAGACAATGAAGTCTTTTGAGTACTCCCATGAGTCAATTGATACAATGATGTCCTTTAAAACTCCTTATAGGTTGATTGTTGACCTATTTTCAAGTTGAAGGAAAATATATGTATGTCCTAACATTTCTCTTAACTTCAATGTTAGCATGGTGTCTTTGGTCATTACATTAATTTCAACTCCTAAGTCCACCAATGTGTTTTGGATTAAAATTTTCTTGATGTACACATCAACTACAGAGTTTCCTAGATCAGAATATTTGTGGGTGGATACTTTCCTTAACATTAGGTTAACAAGCTACCCATGACGTTTATGGTAGGAGGGTATTTCTTCTTTCTTCCAGGCCTCTTAATGCACTTTTCTTTGATGAACTTATTATAGATTGATACACCCTTAATAGCTGGGAGTGAAGGTATCTTCACACACAAATTTTTGAGTTTCCCATAAGGTTGTTTTTTAAATTAGTATAGGTCTACACTTGTTCTAACCTTTCAGGGAAAGGAGGATCTTTGTCACGTCCCCTCCCATAGCTCCAATTCGAGGAAGGGAACATGATGCCAAGTTCTGGGGATTTTACATAAACTCAGCCCATTCATTAGATTCACAGCAATAAAACAAATGTGTGCAGATGCAAATCAAGCAAACATGTACAGTGGAAATAAACCTCATCCACACACATTTCATATGCATTCAGCATATCAAAAACAATCATCAATTTAAAACATTGCAGAGGGAAAACACATAGTTAGAAAAACACTTATCTTTATTGTGAGATGGTCCCAAGCAACTAGCTATGTCGCTGCAACGTTCCACCCAACCATAGGTCTATTCCCCGCCTGTATTCTTTCAGCACTCAGAGACCACCCCCAAGCTGGGCATGATTTCTACAAGGAAAAGGGGACATTCAAGCTCATACACAGCCAAATAATCATTTCATCTAAGCCAAGCCAGTCCACAGCTGGGTTTATCAAGCTAAATCTGAACCCTCTTCATTTCTGGATGCTTGCACTCAAGCTCAATCCAAAGCAATGGATACCCATAACCCATACCCCAACATACACTACTTACACACAGCAAAACTCCATCATTGGGCATGGATACACATTTTAACAATGGGATTTACAACAAGATGGCCATGGGTTTCCCCCAAATCGTGGGCACACCAAAAATGAACTGTGGAAAGAGAAATTCAACCACAGGGAGCAAAACCAATTTCTCCCACAGGTTATGAGCATTCCAATGGTCAAAACGGCCTCAATGAAACCCCAAATCGATCTGTTCTCTTCCCCACTAGTAACCAAAACAAAAATGCCCTTCCCAGCTAGAAACATGAAGGAAAACATAGAAAAACCATGGAGGAAAACGCCTAAGAAGCTCCAAACTCGTGAGAGAGCAAAAACTTATGGGTGAAGAATGGCTTGGGGAGCAATTTCGTGGCTCTTTTCTTGCCAAGGAATCCAAACACAATTTTCCATGCAGGGTGGCTTTCCCATACCCAAATTTGGACAGCCATACCTCCCATCCCCCAAGGCATTAACTATTTTAACCAACTCTTGGGAGAAATGAATGATTGGGTACAAAAGTCAAAATGGGTAGTTGAGAGTTTTATGTGTTCTCTCATTGAAACTTGGCTTGACTTGATTGGCTCAAGGGTTTGAATGTTTTCCCTCCCAACTCCTTGTAAAACCATTCCCCATCTCTTGTTGCATTGCATAGCTAGTTGTGGGTATTTTATTAAAATGCATATTTACATTATATTTGTAATTCCAATGTGCCTGGCTAGCACATAAACCATATGCATCACTAAATCAATGGAGGGGCCTTGGCCTTGAGCTCCTCACCATGATTTTATAATAATATTACATCAATTACATTTTAATGCAATGGGGTCAAACTCGGGATATGGCAATCTTGTTGAGAGGATTCATTTATTGGTTCTTGATCCTTTTGTATTTGAGTGATTATTTTTCTAATTTTATTGAGGTTCATAAGTGTCATCTATATTGTTATTAGTCAGATTGGCACTTCTATGTCTGTGACGACACTACATTATCGGACACACAAAAGGACTTTATGGATTGAAGAGCCCCATTGACTATACATGCACTTGATATAAATATTACATCATCCTCTCCAATTTATCTATTTTGTGAAGTATATTTAAAACATAGCCACGACCCTCACATCTGTCAGCTCACGGGTCACCTGTCGGTGCTCCATTGACCACCTGTGGTTTTTCCCAAAAACGTTGCACCCGCTAGTTGCTGGCATTATACTCGCAGGTTACTCATTGATATTCAAGCATTATACCTGCGGATTCCTCTTAAAATCATGAAAAAAAAGTATTAAAAATTGAATTAGAGATAGTTATGGTAGTTACCCTAACCACCATAACTTCCCTAACCATTTACCTTTCGAACCTATCCTTTCAAATATTGTTATAAATACAAAGAGAAGGATTTAGGGAAAGGGAGAGAACCATTTGTATAAGGAAATGCTGGATAAATATCCATTGAAGGAAGAGGAGCAAGGAGCCCAGGATCAGGTTTCAACAGTGCAGGTCAAAAATCAAGTATAGCTTGTTGCCATTGATGTGAATAATGCAAAATATTTTATTTCCCATAAGATAAATTCTCTACTTTGTGAGTCTATTCTATTGAATTAGTCATATCTTCTTTATATATGAGTTTAAAACTAGGTTATTTATATTTATGTAGTCAAAATATTTGAGGAAGGTGTCTTGTTTTTGCAGGTTTCTCATTTGGGACTATGGATCGGAGGAAGAAAGCTTAAATCTTGGATCAAACTTCATATATACAAGGTATGTTCTTTTGGCTTGTAACCCTATCTTTTCTTGATTAAATAAATATCTTATGCTATACTTGTTTATCAATTATATTATCTACCTTCTTAGAAGCATGTTGATGATCTCTTTGAACTTCCCAGTCATAGGTTGAATTACCGAACAACATATATTTTCACCTACAAGCCAACTTGTTTCGTCAGGAGGTGCTTGTTTAGGACCTATAATGAACAATATAGCCAAGTATAGTGATGTTATTGAGCTACTCTGAGATGCTCTTCACCATGAAATTTCATGTTTGGAAGTGAGGCTCGATTCGTAGTTAGTTGTACCTCAGCTTACGGGTGATTATCAGGTTAGAGATCCTTTATTGTTACGTCATTTTTTGAAGGTTAAGTTACTTGAAAGACAATTTGATTACATTTTATATCAACACATTTCAAGGAACCAAAACACATTAGCTGATGCATATGCAAATTATGTACTCGATTGGCATTTGTATCATATACAATAAAATAAACCATCACACACATTAAGCAACATGTATATAACTGATAGTGTATATATATAAGTCCAAAAATATAATAATCGGTGAGTTTGATTCAATATCTGTCAAATACATATATCAATATACAAAATGGGCATGATAGCCCCAAAATAGTGTCAGTCTCCCTAAGGGGAGGCAGGAGCCTCAGCCTGCTCTGTTATGGCCTCTCTATAGCATATCACTAGCCTAGCTAATTTCCTAAGTAGCCTAATCCATGCATGGGTCATGCCCACTACATGTTCATGCATCTCCATGGGCATGCACTCTATGCGATATGTAGGTATGCCACGTGTCATTTGGCTCATCTTCCCCATATTCCCCTCATCTTCCCCTAAAATGCCTTTCATTTCAGAAAAATTGGTAGGAAACAGATCTTGGTAATCGTGCAGCAGGTCTGCAATCTGTTCTACTATTTCTTCATTCATGTAATCCCCAATAGAGTCAAACTTTGGTTCTTCATTGGTACCAATATTGACTTTTCTAGTCTTAATAGGATTGCTCATCTCTGGTACCTCTAAATCAAGTCCTTGGACATCGCGATTTCCTTCTGATTCAGGTATATTCACATCGCGTGGGTATTCATATTCATATTCATCTAATGTGAAGTTATAACATTCCAGGGCATGTTCCAACTGTATTTCCCACTCTGGTTTCTTTTTGACAAGTAAAGGGCCATCATTAAATACCTTCTTTTTAATGATCTGTAAGGCCTCATTGATGTTCGAGAAGTCATCCTCAAAACGAAAAGTCATTTGAAATTTCTTTGTCATGTTGTGCCTCTGTGAATTTGTGTTTCTGTATACCAATTCTTTGGTATTTGATCCAATGTGTGCACAAACATATGGACCCAGTTTGTTTGTGGTATATGCGTCCATGCTCTTAAGCAAGACTCTACATGTTCTCTAGGATTAGTTTGTCCATTATATTTTGCTTGTATGACCTGAGAATGTTCAGTGAATCTGATTTCCATTAAGTTCTTACATTATTCCCATGTGTTCAGGTTAGCTTTGTGCACATCCCACCACTTAGCTGGTGTAGCTCGCAATGTTGTATCTAAAGTTGCTAGCTTATGTTCTTCTGCAACTGATGCTAAATATTCATGAAGAAATCCATGGATATCACCCAAACCATCATAAGTAGGAATTGGACTTACCTCTTTTCCAATCCAACAAAGTGACTTTGTTATCTCTGCACATAATATAGATGATACTTCATGCATTAGGCTTTTCCATTTCTCCAATCCTGCGTCTGATTCTGATACGCAAGAACTGTCACATCTACAGCTCAATGTTCCATCATCTGTAGGGTTGATTTAATCTTCTTGATTTAATGATCTGTAGGGAAATATCTTCAGATTTTTTGGATTTAAGGAATATTTATGTCCTATAGATAACTTCAAACTCAAAAAGAAAAGCATCAAGGTCCTATGTAGTAAGACTATAAAATTGTGGGAGAGATATAGGGTAGATATTTTTCATCCTAGTTTCTCCCCTGGTTTCTCAAATAGGAAACTCAAATATTTTACATTGTTCCACTCCTTCCTATACTATGTGGCTTTGACATGAATATTCTCAAAACTTGCAAAAGGATTCTCAAATCCAAAAGGAGGATCAACAAAGATATTAGTTCTTAATTTAGGGTGGTCGAAAAGTTCTCCAATAATTTGTTGAATATAAAATCACCTCTCCTCTTGTTGTTGTTCTTGACTATTTATACATGTTATATTTGTAACAAAAGGTTTATCTCTTGGTAAAAAACTTCCAAATCTATCTCTATGTCGATGCATGCAACGAATTATAAAATGTTGTTGTTTTAAAAAAAAAAACAAGCTTAGTCGTAATGCAAGTTAGAAACCTCCCTAACAAACGGTGCCAAAAAGTGTTGGGACAATGAATTGAAATAATGGATATTGAATCCCTTGAATTTTCTCTAAATATCAACCCAAGGCTCATAGAAACTTATGAGGTGTTTGCACAATGTATGCAACTACAAAGGTCTAATATGAAACTAGTATTCTAAAAATGAAATGCTCAACTTCAACAGGTCACTCTTTTTAACCACCTATACCATGGGCTCATGACCTTCATCCCTATCTCCCTTGTAAATGAGTAATGTATATCAATATCTTAGTCACTACTTTGGATTAAAGAGATAACTTATGTGAGTCCATTCAATCAAATGAATCTGGAATCTTTGAGCTTCTACTAGGCCAATCAGCCGTCACAACCTTGGTGAAATGTAGATTGATAGGATGTACTATAAAGTGTTGAAAATTATAAATAAAACTATAACAATGAATTATATGAATTAAAACATCACACAAGCTATAAATGATAAAATGAAACACTTGGAAATGGTAGAAAACACATAAAGTAGCTAATTGTATTGTTTACTACAAGGGTCTATAATGTTACTACATTAATCTGTAATCACAACTAAAAAGAAATAAAATGTAAATGGAAGATAAATACACAGGTTCCCATTCCTTCCCTTGAGTGGTCCCTACTCAAGGATTCTCTTGGAACCCTTGTTAACACACAAGACTAAGTAATAGGCAAAATAAATTTCTTTTTTATTCAAACTCTATTCATAATATGAAGGCATCAAAGTGTCTTCTTCTATAGCTCGAATTCCAAAAACTCTATGAGAAATGATAATATATAAAATGAAGTTTAAGAACATTCACATAATGTCCTATGCTCTTATTTATGATAGA
Organism: Larix kaempferi; assembly: GCA_027924585.1. Lineage (NCBI taxonomy): Eukaryota > Viridiplantae > Streptophyta > Pinopsida > Pinales > Pinaceae > Larix > Larix kaempferi. The sequence continues at coordinate 1,081,949 of BSBM01000600.1, forward strand.
AATAGAAACCTAATTGAATGCTCCATCAATCCATTGATTGATGGGGGTTGCTCCTATAAACATGCATTGGTGTTTCCTTGGATCCTAGAATACTTGTGCAGCTCGAACTCTTGAGGTGATTTGAGTTTTCTGGGGCCATAAATTCCTCTTAGAGTATTGGAAAATTTTGGAGTGATAAAAAGGGATGAGATCCCTAGGAATACTCATCATGCTTCTAGCTTGTTTGTAATCATAAGTGAGGACTTTAGTGATTTGACCCCTGTTGTAGGTACAACAGATCCCATGTCCTAATGGAACATGGGAGCCCCAAATTTTTCCTAATGCAAAGGCAATGCTTTAGATCTCTCTGTCATGATTGGATTTTATCATCTTTATTAGGATTTCATGCCTTTGCATCGTTTTGATTGAAATTAGAATTTTACCTTTAAAAATTCTTGATTTTTTTACTGTTTTTCTGAAGTTACGGGAAGCGCTAAATTCTTCCCAAAGGTCACTTTGAAGCCCACAATCCTACAATTGCAGATTGCGGGGGCCTTGTTTTTCTTTTTCGGGATTTTTTTCATCCCGCAACCCGCAACCCATAAGTTGCGGATTGCGGGAAGACTGTGTAAATATTTCGTTGAACTTTTTGTTCCGCAACCCACAATTGCAGAAATTTTATTTCATATTAAAGGTTGTTTGCGTTCCCGCATCCCGCAACCCACAATTGCGGATTGCGGGATGTTGTTGAATAAAGTTTTGAACTTTTCAGTCCCGCAACCCGCAACTTGCAGATTGCGGATTACGGAATTATCTTTTCATTCAATAACCATGGTTTTGATCCCGCAACCCGCAACTTGCGGATTGCGGATTGTGGAATTATCTTTTCATTCAATAAACATGGTTTCGATCCCGCAACCCACAAACTACAGTTGCGGATTGCGGATTGTGGAGACGATGTACATACCTGCGAAACCAAGCCCTGCAATTTATTCCCCACAAATATTAATAACGGATCTCAGCCGTTGATTGGTTTCGATCCGACGGATCAGATTTTACCTGTTCAATTTATTAAATAGGTCATTTTTCTTATTTTTCCTTATCATTTTCGAATTCGGAAAATTACCCTGCTACTTGAATTTTACTGTGAGTTTTTACCAGCGGTCCTTTGCCCACCATTTTAGCTGAAGCAGGTTGGTTTTATCCGTTTCTTTCTTCAGTTATTTACAGTTTTAATCGTTTTGGATTACTTTTTATCATTGTTCCTTCATTCGTCATAATTTCTCCGGTCTGCAAACATGTCGTGCAGCAAACGTTCCAAAACTACCCTGAAAGACCAATTGAACAAGGACCCGAATTTTGGCATCTTCTCAGACACCAGTGGAAAAATCACTGAAACTTACCAGGTAGACTAGTCTAAAATATTTTCCATATTCGACAACGATGACCTATCCGACATAGAAAATGACCACCAAGCCTATGAGAAGATTAGGAATTCCCAGCTTCATGCAATTGCTGCTAGACCTGCCATATTTCCTTATACTGGTGCAGTGAAGTGGATAGTACAATATGCTAACCCTAAAGATCGCTCATTCAATGATAGCGTGGGATCCTAGTTAACCACATTTCGTCCTGAGGTATTTATCAAGGCATTTTCCCTTAGGCCACCTGTGCATATCCTCCATGTCGCATTCCTAGAGTCTACAAACACCAAGTTTAACTTCAATGAGATTATCAAATCCTGGATGCACAAACCAGCCAGCTTTATGCGTAGGCCTGATAATTTATACCCAGTGTCATGGTTTAAGGAACTCTACTCTTTATTGCTAGCTATGCTTTCTCGATTGTATGGCCTTCCTAACTCCTCAATCTTTAAAGCTAGATGGGCTCCTATGGCTCATCATGTTTTTACTACCAATGAATCTTTTCCTTGGGCTTCTATTTTGTCTTTGGAGATTCAAACTGCAATTGAGAAGTATCAGAAGTCCCCTGCAACACAGAAACCCTGTTTCTTCCTTTCATCCTATGTGATGGATGTGTTCTGCGCTGAATTTTAGTATCCCAACATGGGATGGAATTGGACTCATGTTGCTCCTCCAGTTCATATATATCATTCTGCACTATGGGAGGATAATTATGTGCCTTTGTTATATGACATTTGTGATCATTTCCTTGGTACCATTTACCTCAAGATATTCAAGCAAGATGCACCAAATTTCTAAGCTAATTCCAAGTTGTTCATTGCCACTATTGGAGATTGGTATGTAGGAGAATCCTTCTCCTATGTCAGGATCTAGGGAAGCGGTGATGTTCACATGTTACCTAGAATTGTTCTAGATAGGCTGTTCATTGAAGAAGTATCCTATCATACTATTATTGAAGGGGTTTACCTTAAACTTACATGTCCTAAGAGGAGAGGATGGCCCAAATTTCCCTTGAACCTTGGACATTTTGATATCCCTACTTCTACCTGGGCCCAAGTATTGGGTAATAAAATTGCTTCTCTAAAACTAGGATATGCTCCTAAAAGAAGACATGATCCTAATAAATTCCTGGATGCTCATTTCAAGCACAACCGTATGAAGATGAGTTATGAACATGAATATCTTCCAGATGACTCCATCTACTTGAGAGTCGACACTTTTTCTAAAGTCTTGGAAAAAGCTAAAAGCAAGGATGAGCAGAGCCATATTTTTCTATATCAGAAAGAGCTCAAAGACAAGGTCTTCAGCTACATAAAAATGCAATTTGATTTGATAGAGCAGGTAAGAAGAGGGAAAGAAGAGAAGGAGGCTCAAAAATATAAAACTCCTCTCATGCTGACTTATCCCGATGGTGATAAGGGAAAAGGACCTATGGAGGAGCCTCCACAACTGAAAATTTCTAAATAGTAGAAAGAATTACTTCAAACTACCCAGCAAGCCAAGAAAGAACTAGCACAAATGACTTCAGCACTGCATACCAAAGAATTCAAAACACCTTGCTCAGTTAGTGATGTACAGATAATTGTGGTGAATAATCCAGCAAAAAGACAAAAGCTTATAACTGCTACCTCTCAAATTCCCACTTTTGATGTTGATAGTGATGAAGAGGGGGAAGTAATTTCTCATGTGCTTGTGTTAGAAGAAATCACTGAAGGGTCACAGGCAGTTTCATATTCACTAGACACTATAGCTATGGATGAACCTGATTCAGGTGAAGGTATTTCTCAAGTGTCTACTGCTCTTGATGTAACAACTGTAGCCACATCATTCCCCTTAGCAGAAGTTCCACTTGTCACAACTTCTGAGGTAATACCACCAACAACCATGTCTCAGTTGTTTGATGTATTGTTCACTTCCACACCTCCACCTTCGACAATTCCACTCCCTATTTCCCCTTCAACTATTGCAGAAGTCCAGTATTCAACTATCCCCCTACAATCATCTCCACCCTCTTCATTACCCTCTACTACTAATGTTCCAGACCCCTTACCTCTTTCTTCACCATCAGTTGTTAACATTCGGGATCCACCACGGGAAGGTATTGCTTCCATTCCTTTATCAACCACTATACCATCAACTAGTGAAGCTTCATCTCCTTCCCAAACCTCATCTCAAGTTGTTGTGTCTATTCCTAGCCCTATTGTCACCCAAACACCCCTTTTGGTTACAAAAACAGATGTGACTACATCATCCACTAATGTGGTGGATACCTTTGAAGATGAGGTTATTGTGCCTCTAGGGAACTAATTTTACAGTCAGGAAACTAAGGCAGTAGTGAAGAGAGGAAAGAAGAGAAGCAGAGATCATGGAGGGTTGGAGGCACCCATTCCTGATCAAATAATTTGGGCTTACCAGTCTGATGATATCTAGGCAGAAGCAGTGGATGCAGCTCAAGATTTAGGTGCTTTTGTACGAGCCAATTTGGATTCAGTCAAGACCCTGAACAGGGAGATTGACTTGAAAAAAAAGAACTAAAAAAGCTTCAGGATCAATTGGCAGCAACCAAAGATGAGCATGAGGTTTATGTTCAATATCTGAGGAAGCTATTTGAAGATAAGTTGGAAGATTTGCAGTTGCAGAATTCTTCTCTCCAAGCAAAACTAAATGATGTAGAAACAGAAAATGATGTCAAGGAGGAAAGGATTGTTGTACTTAAAAATCAACTTGAGGATGCAACTGCAAGTGCAGCCTCCTCTGCATTTTCTAGGTTCTCACAGAAAGAATTCAAAGACCTAGCTCATCAAGTCAACTTGGAGCATCATCAGCTTCTGGCTAATCTATTCACTACTTTGGGTGAAATTCATGAGACCTTCATCGCCTTTGTCAAACTGTCTAACACCTTGGCCTAGCAAGTGGAGAAAGATAAAAAGGTTTATAAAGCTGTGGAAAACATCATAGACTGGCAGAAGTACATTGAAGATAAGCCAGCTGATATTCCTGAGTTAGGAAGCCTCAAATTCAGAAGAATTAGAACTGTTGTGCAAGCTTGGGACAATGTCATCGATATGGTACAGGATAAATCATGCTCAATCTCTTTGCCGAAGAAGATGGTATGCCTCAGATAATCTATTGGAGATACTGGCATTCCTTGCAATGGGGATCATCAAGGAGGCAGATCCGCCAAGATTGATGATTGAGCAGGTCGAAATTCGTTGTGATCAAGTCAAGGAGAAAATCCTACAGATTGAGCACATCCAAATTGAGGACGTGGATTGGTTAATCAAGCAACCTATTTGTATGGAGGCTAAGATCTACATGTTCATCCACACATGGCACAAAATAGCTAAACATGAGATTGAGGGATTCATGTGTGATGCCCAGCTGGGGCTCGAATCTTCTCATTATCCTTGTTAATTTTTCAGAATTTACTTCAATCTGATCTAGGATCTTAACTGAGAGAACAACATGTACAACATATCTACAGCATATCAATCATGGACACAATAATTCAAGCACACAAGAGACACAGAGTTTACTTGGGGAAAACCATAAAGGAGAAAAACCCCAATAACTTCCTCAGAGATAGATAGAGCAATGATACAACCCAAGCATAAGAGATAGACATCTCCTAGCAGCAGCTTCTCCTCCTCCACAAGTGTGCCACTCTTCTGAGAGTGTAAGAGAGAATAGAATAATGAAATAGAGTGCCTCCCGCACTCTATTTATACTTGACTTGACTTGCCTAATAACCTTTACTAGGTCGGTGTAATGTCCCTCCTATCCTACAAGGCTATGGAGAGGACACTAATAATAATATTGGACATCTAGTCCCATACCTAAACAAATAAGCATTCATACAAATTATAGATGGAGAAAATACAAATGCATAAACATTTGAATACACAACAGAATTTGATTCCAATATACATCCATCATACATTCCATATTTTCATGCCATTCATCATTTTAAGCAATATCAAATTAGCAAACGAGAATACTTATCTTAAACCAAGTAATCCCTGAGAAACCAGCTACGCTTCTGCAACGTTCCACCCAACCGTAGGCCAGTGTGCTCCTTAATCTCTCAGCACCACTGCCACCCCCCGAGCCGGGCATGATATCCACAAGGAAAAAGGGGAACACAGGCTCTCACATAGCCAAGGATACACCAGAATCAGCCAAGCCAATCAGCATTTGGGTTTCTCAGGCTGCTAAGAGAGGGGCAGAAGTGAATTACTAGGCTAGTGGCTCAACCATTGAGCTATGGATACTTCATTGGGCTCATCAAGCCAAATCTATCCTCTTCCACTCCTGAATCTCGTGCTCATAGGTTCAGGGAGGGACATTACAGCCAGAAATGCAAGTGCTGGGTGTTTTTACAGTAGGATGCCCAACGATGGGAATTCCACCAGTTCAGAAAACATGGGAAATCCCAAAACAAAAATTGGAAAAAGGGAAAAAAAAACCCCAGGAGCATAATCGTTTACAGAAAAACGTCCATGGGCATTTTGGGGCAAAAATGCCCTCTATAAACCCCCAGAAAATCGTGGTTCTCTTCTCCCAGCCACTATGCTAACCAAAAACGAGTTCCCAGGCCTGGAAGAATGAAGAGAATGGTGAAAATGTGAAGGAAAAACCCCAGCTCGCCCCAGGCTGCGTGAGAGAGGAAAAACTGTGGTTCAGAATGGCTTGGGAAGGCAAAACGTGGGTGATTTCTTGCCTTGCAAGCCAAAAATTTGAATTCCCAGATTGATGGCTTGCCCATACCCGAAATTGGATGCCATACCTCATCATTCCCAAGACATTAACTGCCTCCACCAACTCTGGGAAGAATTTAATGATTGGGACATAAGCCAAAATGGGTAGTTGGGATCTCATGGGTTTTCTCATTGACACATGGATTGACTCCATTGGCTCAAGGGTTTGGTTATTTTTCCTCCCTATTCCTTGTAAGATCATGCCCCATCTCTTTGTTGCATGGCATAGCTGGTTGTGGGTTTTTCATTAAAATTGCATATTTACATGGTGTCCGAATTTACATTATGCTCGGCTAGCACAAGAACCATATGCATCTATTCTAATTTCCGATACATAAAATGATAAATCAATGGCGGGGCCTTGGCCTTGAGCTCCTCACCATGACGAAATAACAATATTTACATCATTTACAATATTAATGCAATAGGGTCAAGATGGGGACATTACAGTCGGCCTCAAGTTAACCACATAACACAAAGCTGACTGGGCCGACACCCAATAGGGTGTTCTAATAACCCTTTGACCCACATGGCCGACCCCCAATAGGGTGTTCTAATAACCCTTTGACCCACATGACTTATACAGGGCCGAACCCAACAAGGTGGTCTAATAACCCATCAAGTATAAGTTATGACACTTACAATATAAATGACGACACTTCCGTATAGAGGAATAATACCATCTCTATAGGAGTACAATATACATATATGAAATACATTCCGAAGTTACATATATATCAACAATCCTGATATAGATGAGTTGATGGAAGTTTGGGACAAGTGGGAGGATTTCCTCACTAGATAGGATATTTTGATTTTGTAATCCCTGTTTAAGGGGAATTTATCCTTTGTAATATTTTTGTAATTTACTATTTAAAGGGTAGTTTTATCCTATATTGGGGATGATGATTTTGGGGTAGAAATCGACAGAAGAAGACTGGAGATGCTCTGTTTTGTGCTAAGCTTGTAATTTCTTACAGACTTTCATTAATACAATAAAGTTATTCTCTTGCATCATCTTTTGTTCATTGATCAAGTTTAATTGATAAATATTGATTTCTATTTTAGACTTTTATCTATGTTGTTCAATCCATTTGCAACTAATATTTGATACAGGGATCTATGATTTGGGTTTCTCCTTTTGTTTGATCTGTGTATGTATTATGTTTTAATTGAATTTCTTCAACTAAAACATTTTATCGATTTCTGCAAATTATTTACAGTGAATCATAATCTATGTTAATTTTTCAATTGACATATAAGTTACAGGTTAATCTTGAATGGGTCTAAACACTTAATATTGCACTCAGTTAATTTTGATTAATTGGTTGTAACTTAATAAAATAAGAAATTGATCTTCTTCACATTTATGTTAATTGGATGATTGTACTTATGTATTTTTCACATCAAGTTAATCTACAATACAAACAAGACACCTTTTCAGAATAGGTCTAACTTAGTTTAGATTTCCCTTTCTAGGTAGATTTGTTTTCAAATAAAACATACTTTGTTTTCCTCCATTGGAAGGCATATCCTCTTAAGATCAAAACCCCAAGTGCCAGCGGAGGCCTTTGTATCCGTGGGAGATTACTATCCCAAACAGCTCGAGTATAGGGTAATACTTGCGTAGGATTATCTGAAGCCTTTGGCTGGGTTTTCTTCCTCTGTTGTGAGCCTTGGAACCCATCCCAACACCCTGTACACCCTGCACACCCGAGGCCTCAACAACCCCCTACACTTTTATACTTGGAACCACATTAGTTTCATAAGAAAAATGTGTGCATGTTTACTCAAAATCACCTAAGAAACAAAGTACATCACATGCATTCAATATTATAGGGAAAGTAATCATAAGAAAATAAGCAATGTCATAATAACCTCAAGAAATATAAAAATCCATATTTAATTAGCAAGGATGAGCAAGTCTTAAGGAGAAGAGTGTATCAAATGTTTATACAAAAATTGCAAAATATGGATAACTATAGAGGCCCATCAATTTCTAACTAAGGTTTACAAGTAAGTCTAAGGGATTATTTTAATAATTCACTAGGGTTATCACCCCTTATCCCCTTTCACTTCCCCCACTTGTGGAATCATAGCTCCCAGACTCTTCCTCTCCCTTATTTAATTGCAACCATCATGGATTTTGTATTATAATCCCTATACATATTTACAACATATTTGGTCATTCTAGACCATTTATGTCTAGCTCCTAGACATTTCATCATTACATATATAATTGCATTCCAAGTTCAAAATCGACGTATTAAAATTTCCTTGATTATATATCTTTCCTCAAATGCATTCAAACTATAAAAAATAGGCAGAAAGCAAATTATCCATTTTCATCTCCTTATGAACATAAATAACAATAGATATATATGCATATGCATTAAACCACTATTTTCATGCGACATCAAAAACAATTTAACAATTCAAATACATAATTTCATGTATGTTCATAGCTAAAAAGGTTCTCAATAGGCATACAACAAGTGGATCAACAAACATCTCATGATAAATATTAGTGTAGATGCCCCTGTTTAAATAAACAATGTTCCCATTTTGAATAGAAATTTGTGTCCACTCAGAGATATCATCCATGGCTTGGGTTGCATCCTTCGCTTGAACTACTAGTAAAGACAAAACAATATACCTCACTTGACATTTCATTACATGACACAATCAAATGTAACAAGTTTATGCTACCACTAACTTAAAACCATGCATTAACCTGCATTATGCATGCTATAGGAAATGAGATAAATGCAATAAGGGCATGTGAAATGACAACTATGTGCACAAGGGAAGAATGGATGAAAAGGGTAAACATGTGGATGGAAGAAAAAACTCTAGTAGAATGTAACTCAGAAGATAATGCATATCAACCATCTACAATCAGCATCCAACACAATCACTTTCTCAAATTCAATCAAACATTAAATCTAGACAGTCACATAACATCAACTTATTTCTATTGTGATTATTAACTATCCACAACTTTAACATCAAACATATACGGTAATGATATCCCTAACACAAATGCAAATAATTTTTCCTTCATATCCCTTTTAATGCCATAACACAATAGCTAGTAAAATCATTTCATTTGCAAAATATAATACATGCATCGCTCTACAAATGTAGAAACGTATCATAATAATTATGATGCCAGGTAAGGATATCCTTCAACAATGTAATGCATTAATAAACAATCAACCCTAACCCTACTTATACTTTAAGCATGGCCATTCAATGTCACATCTAGGTAGCATGCATGCTAAATAGAACCATAATTATGTGCAAGTGAACAAACTATATATCCTTCAAAAAACCTTCAAAAAATGTAATGCATTAATATACAATCAACCGTAAGCCTGCTTCTACTTCAAACCTAGCCTTTCAATGTCACATCTAGGTAGCGTACACGTGAGAACACACTGTTAAATTTTGAGCATTAATTCACAATACTCTAGGATCTTCACTGAGAGAATAACATATACAGTATATCAATGCATAACAATCACAATAAGCATGACAAGCATCACAAGAATCAAAAGCATGAGAGACAAGAGACACGGAGTTTCCGTGGGAAAAAACCCTAAGGTGAAAAACCCCAAAACTTCCTCAGAGATAGAGAGAGCAATGGCTCAACCAAAGTACAACCAAAATACACTAAGATAGTCTCCTAGTAGCAGATGATCCTCCTCCTCACTAGTGCACCACTTTCTGAGTGAGAGAAGTGTGACTTTCTGAATGATCAAAATAGAGATCTCCCGATCTCTATTTATACTAACCTATTTGCCCAGTTACACTATGGGGCCGACTTGTCTATCTAGATACATCCACAATATAATATATATTTCAGGGCCGACCCCACACATGGTGGTCTAATAACCCATCGGCAAGTATACACACTTGCGACACTTGTCAATCCACATGATGACACTTCCTTATAGAGGAATAACACATCTCTTATAAGGGTACAATAAATATATATATGAAATACATAGATGAAATACATTCCGAAGTTACATATACATCAACACTCCCTCTTAACTTAGGAAGGTATTTCTCGACACAGTTCTGCTAGACAAGTCTTCTTCTCGGGATCATCGTCATCATCATCGTCACTGCTGCTGCTATCTCAACCAAACTCTGACTCTACTCGTCATTGGAAGTTCTATAGAGCCAGTCCTTTTTCATACTGGATGTAATCCCACCACCTGCAGGTCTTCATCATCACTGGCCATACTGTGGAATCCTCAGGACTTATTATGTGCGTCACAAAACCTAGCTGCAGCATCCCAGGATATTACAAGCACACAGCTCTACCTGTCGGATCTCCCAGGAGCACATTACATGTGACCCATCACAAAACCTGGCTGAAGCATCCCAGGCTGTTATGAGCACACAGCTCTAAATATCAGATCTCCCAGGAGCACATTACATGTGATCTCATCACAAAACTTGGCTGAAGCATCCCAAGCTGTTACGAGCACACAGCTCTACCTATCGGATCTCCCAGGAGCACATTACATGTGATCTCACCACAAAACCTGGCTGAAGCATCCTAGGCTGTTACGAGCACACAACTCTACCTGTTGGATCTCACAGGAGAACATTACATGTGGTCCACCACAAAACCTGGCTAAAGCATCTGAGGCCTTTTTCATCCTGTCCAGATCTCCCAGGAGCAAATTACATGTGGTCATGGCAAAACCTAGCTGAAGCATATGAGGCCTTTTTCATCTTATCCAGATCTCCCAGGAGCAAATTACATGCCATAGGACAAAACCTCGCAAGAGCATCTTAGGATGTTACGGGTACACAACTCCGACCTGAAGATCTCCCAGGGCACAAATTACATGTCATCCCAGAGCAATGTCTTGAAAGAGCATCCTGGGCTGTTATGGGTACGCAACTCCGACCTATAGGATCTCCTAGACATGCTCATCTGCACAACCTAATCCACGGCCACAAAGTATCATCTGATACTCACCATACATCATCCTGATGTCAACATGATCATCCTGATCATCATCACTGCAACATCCTGCTGCATGTCATCTGGAGAAGCTCGTCATCCACGATCACCCTGATCATACAATGCATCCATCTGATGCACACCAAGTATCTACCTAATACATATCATCATACATAGTGTATCCACCTGATACATAGATACATGATCCACACAATGTATCCATCAACATACATGATCTACCTGATCATACCTAATACATATCAACATACATGATCTACCTGATCATACAATGTATCCACCTAATACATATAAAGATACATGGTCCAAGCATCCAACATGATGCATATACAAAATACATACAAATGATCCAACCGATCATATCCAGCATCCAACATGATGCGTACATACATATAAATGATCCAACTGATCATATCCAGCATCCAACATGATGCGTACATACATATAAATGATCCAACTGATCATATCCAGCATCCAACATGATGCGTACATACATATACATATAAATGATCCAACTGATCATATAAAGAAGAAACAAGAACATCATCCTGATGCTCATCATCCAGCCCTTACATCCACAGTCATGTGAAGGATCCTCCTTCCAACATGCTTGGAATGGCTTCAGCAAATGTGTCCATCACTTCTTCCTTGAAGTGTCCTTGATCTGAAGAACACCAAGCCTCTCCCTGAAGTACTTGAACTTCACCCTGGCTAGTGGCTTTGTCAGCACATCTGCAATCTGCTCGTCCATCGCAACATACAAGAGCTTCATAGCTCCTCTCTGCACCATATCCCTGATATAGTGATATTTGATCTCTATGTGTTTCGACCTGTCATGAAACACTGGGTTCTCAGATAGCTTCACACAACTCTGGTTATCGCAGAAGATACCAGTAGCATCCAATGGGAGATCAAATAACTCAGACAGTAGCTTCCGTGTCCATACTGCCTCACAACTAGCTGAACAGGATGCAACATACTCTGCCCCAGTTGTACTCAGTGCTACACAAGTTTGCTTCCTGCTAAACCAAGAGATCACACCTGATCCCATACTGAAGCAACATCCAGATGTGCTCTTCCTATCTGCAGCACTGCCAGCCCAATCTGAATCAACATAACCCTGCAGGTTAAACTTTTGATTTGCTTCATACTTGAGCCCATTATCCACTGTACCCTTCAGGTACCTCAAAACATGCTTTACTGCAACCAGGTGAACACTCCTAGGATCCGTCAGGAACTAGCTTAATGTGTTCACAGCAAAGCAAATATCCGGTCTCGTGTTCATCAAGTACATCAAGGACCCAATCATCTGACGATACATAGAGACATCAACCGGCTCAGATGAAGCATCACATAGAAGCTTCAGATTCGATGCCATAGGTGTGGCCATGGCCTTGCAATCCATCATCCTGAATCTCTTAAGGATATCTACTGTGTACTTCCCTTGACCAAGGAAGATCCCACCTACACTCTGCCACACCTCCATACCTAGGAAATAATGCATCATTCCCAAATCTTTCATATCGAACTCAGTAACAAGCTTCCTCTTAGTATCTGCAATCAATTTGTCATCTCCTGTTACAAATAAGTCATCCACATACAGGAGTAGAATCACAGGATTCCCTTCTTCAACCTTGTAGTAAAGGTTGGAATCTGCTTTACTCTAGGTAAATCCCAAGCTAGGTAGGAAACTGTCCATCCTACTATACCAAGTTCTATGAGCTTGTTTCAAGCCATACAAGGCTTTCTTCAATCTACACACATATGACTCCCTGTCATGTATTTCGAAACCGAGTGGCTGCTCCACATATACTTCTTCTTCAACTACACCATTCAAGAAGGCAGTCTTGACATCCATCTGGTGTATTTTCCATTTCATTGCTGCAGCCAGGGCAAGTACTGTTCTAATGGAAGTATACCTGGCTACAGGTGCAAAGGTTTCTTCATAATCTATTCCCTCTTTTTGAGAGAAGCCACGAGCTACCAATCTTGCTTTGTATTTCTCTACACTGCCATCTGCAGCATGCTTGATTTTGTAGATCCATTTGGAAGTCATAATAGACTTCTCTTTAGGTCTTGGGACAACATCCCAAACATCATTCTTCATTATTGATTGGTATTCCTCAACCATGGCATCCTTCCATTCTTTCTTTTCCATTGCTTCTTCATAACTGGAAGGTTCTTTGTTCATAATATCACAGAGTAAAGCAACATAGCTGGTATGTGATCTGGTTCTCTTCGTTTCTCTGTGTTCTTCTTCTGGAATGCCAAATCTTTCTGCATATTGAATGAGCTCTCTAGCCCATGCAGGTTTCCTCTTGTGAGAGTTATCCTCACGGGGTGGATCTACAGGTTCTTGCGGATCTTCAAACTCACGAACAACTTCTGGAATTGCTTCAGTCATGGTAGTGTCTTGAAATTTAGTTTCCTTAGGTTCTTCATAAACTTCGATAGGTGCCTTCCTTGATTTGATGAATGCTGAGTTTTCATCAAATGTCACATCCCTGCTAACATCAATCTTCTTGAACCCTGGAAAGTATATTCTGTAAGCCTTCGAGCTTTCACTGTAACCCACAAAGATTCCCTTCTGTAAAATCTCAATCACAGCAGAACCTAGCTACTATGGATTCCTCACTAGTGAAAGATTGCACAACATTTGCAAGAATGGCATAAATCTGTAAATGAATGAAGAACAATACACATGAAATGGGTGAATAATGTAAATATTATTAACTGTCCAACCTCAAAATAGGTTAAGAACATCCATATATACAAATCTGGAAGAATTCGAATCCATCTGGAGTGTTCACACTGATCTAGCTTAGAAAATAGCTCAAACCCCCCTAGGTTGACCAAAATATCCCAAACCATCCCAAATTGGTTCGAAACTGCTATGTGAATGCTAGGAATGACTGGACAGGCCCATTTGACCTCACACATGTGAAGAAACTGGTTGGTTAGAGGTTAGGTAGCTAGAATTGGCCAAAAATTGGACAAAGTTGGCAAGATTGTCCACAATTTGAGCAAGTGCGCCCTAGGTAGAAGAGAAGCATGCTGAATGCATTAATTAACCTGGGGAGGGCGCTCTAGGCATGCTGAATGCATTAAATGCCCTGGGGAGCGCACCAAACAGCTAGTTTGACTCAGCACTTGTTCACATTTGCTAACTAGTTCATGATAATTGACCATTTAGTAGCTAACCAACTTAGGGATGTAATAATTAATCACTTGGGCACTAATTAACCATCAATTAATAAATGATTAATGGACATAGGTGTAAAAATGTTCTAACACGCCCCCTTAAGCTAGACTTAGTGAAATATCAAAAATTAAGGCCTTGGCAACTAGGCTCAAGTCACCTTTTACATCATAAAAATTTATTTGTCCATGTAACCAAGGTAAGGAGGAAAACCACATGGGAAATAAAACCTCCCCTCTAAAATGGACATGTGGCATATATCAGAATACACCAATCATCACCATGCATCACTCACCCCAAGCAAAGATCTAAGGTGAGTGAAGGTCTTCTCGGTAAAACACTTGGTGAAGATATCAGCAGTTTGCTCACTGGATGGGCAATACTGCAATGCTATGGTCCGGTCATGCACCAAACCCCGAATGTAATGCATGTGTATCTCTATGTGCTTGGTCCTCTGTCTCTGTACTGGATCGGTAGAAATCTTGATTGTACTTTGATTATCGCACCAAAGAATAGTGGGTGAATCAAAGACAATCCCGAACTCTGCAAGAATACCTTGCAACCAAACACATTGTGTGGCTGCATTAACTGCTCCCCTGTACTCGGCCTCAGCTGAAGATAAGGAAATAGTGATTTGTTTCTTGCTTGACCAGCATATAGGTCCATGTGCAAGCATAAAAACATAACCGGAAGTTGATTTTCGATCGATACAATCACCGGCCCAATCAGAATCTGTAAATCCTACTAGTTCAAGGGATGAACCAGCAGCATAATGGATACCAAAGGACTTAGTACCCTGAACATAATGAAGGATCCTCTTGGCTGCCTTCCAATGGATCTCATGAGGCTCTTGCATGTGCCTTGCAACAGCCCCAACAGCATAAGACAAATCTGGTCGAGAGTGTGTAAGATACAACAAACTCCCAACTAGTTGTCTATACAGTGAACTGTCAACTAGTGGTGAAGAACCCCATTCTGTAAGCTTAACTCCTGAAAGAAATGGAAATTTTGCAGACTTACATTCAGCCATCTTAAATTTCTGCAGCAAATCTGAAGCATACCTTGACTGACATACAGAAATACCATTCACAGTTTGATCTATCTCCAAACCTAGAAATTGTTTTAGCAATCCTAGATCGGTCATGGAGAATGCACTGTGCAATGCTCTCTTAACTAAGTCAAGTTCTTTGGTGCAGCTATCAGTGATCAAAAGATCATCAACATACAGTACAATAATCAATATCAGATCACTAACATGCTGCATATACACATTTGGATCAGACTTACACCTCTCAAACCCCAAAGATAGCAGAAAATTGTCCATTTTTGCATACCATGCTCTAGGAGCTTGCTTGAGCCCATAGAGTGACTTGTTCAACCTGCAAATAAGTGTATGATCAGAAATAAAACCTTCAGGCTGCTGCATATATATCTCCTCATTCAGATCCCCATGAAGAAAGGCACTTTTTACATCCATGTGATGAATCTCCCATCTCTTGGAAGCCCCAATGGCCAAAACTAGTCTTATGGAGTCCATCTTTGCCACCGATGCAAATGTCTCTGTATAGTCCACTCCTTGGACCTGAGAGTAACCCTTAGCCACCAACCTGGCCTTATACTTCAGATCAGAGCAATCAGATCCAACTTTGGTTCTATAAATCCATTTGCATTGCACTAGTTTCCTCTTGGGAGGAAGAGGGACCAAATCCCAAGTTTTGTTCTCATGGAGTGAGTTCATCTCTTCTTGCATGGCTGATTGCCACCTTGGGTCTGTACATGCTTCTGAATATGACATTGTATCAGATCCAACCATCAAGTAACATGCCTCACTCAGATCAGAATTATCACATGCAAAGGAATTGTGAAATTGAAATCTAGTTTTCCTAGCATCTTGGGGATCTCCCACAAGCTCTCCGACACTTTGAATTGTTTTCTCTGCCCACTTGGGCCTTGAGGGAGGGATATGTTCAGAATCCATATCAACATCATCTTCAGCAATATCAGAATCAGAAATATCAGAGAAAGAATCACTACTTACTTCATCATCAAGACGAGGAAATGAGCATTCCCCATCACCTTGTTCACTAGCTTGCAAAAACTCTTCTTCTTCGAATTTGACACTTCTTTCGATGAAAGTTTTGTGAGTGGATGGATCAAAGAGATTGTAGCCCTTGGAATCCTCTGCATACCCAACCATGATTGACTCCTTGCTTTGGCGCTGCAAGGCCTTTCTCTTCTCCGGTGGAATTCTGGCCCAAGCCCTTGAGCCAAAAATTCTGAAATGTGAGACATTGGGCTTGTGGCCCATCCATGCTTCAAATGGAGTGATTCCTTGCAATGCTTTGTGTGGTGCTCTATTCTGAACATATGCTGCACAATTCATAGCTTCAGCCCATAATTTGGGAGACAAATCCCTTGCTTGCAACATGCAAGTTGCCATCTCTTTCAGTGCTCTATTTTTGCGCTCTGCAACACCATTTTGCTGTGGTGTGTAGGGCACTGAGTGTTGCATCTGAATGCCATGCTCTTGACAGAGCTGATGCAAATTGTTGTTGACATACTCTCTGCCATTATCAGTCCTCAAAACCTTCATGGTCTTCCCACTGAAGTTCTCAACCATGCTCTTGAAAATTTTGAAACATTCAAAGACTTCAGATTTTTGCTTAAGGAAAAATAACCAGCAGTACCTTGAGTAGTCATCAATGAAGGTGAGCACATATTTGCTGCAGCCATAGGAGGGAGTGGGGAGTGGCCCTATCAAATCAGAATGCACTATCCCAAGTGGTTGATCATCCCTCCTTTCCTTCCCTTTGTCATACTTCTTTTCAGGATGCTTCCCAACCATGCAACCCTTGCATGTTCCAGTTGAAAAACTGATTTGTGGCAGCCCTTCTACCATCTTTTCTTTGCTTAAAGCTTGAAGATATCTGTAGTTTAGGTGACCATACCTTTGATGCCATAGCTTGCTGGTATCATTCCCATGTGACAGAAGCACACTTGGTGAAGAGAACTCGAGAAAGTGGGAGAACTTGTACATCTGCATGTCATGGTCTGCAACACCCATTGCAACAATTTTCCCGGTGGAAATTTCTGATATCTCCACATCGTCCTGAGTGAAGACCACCTTCTTTGCTGCTCCAGTATGTGTCATTTGATATACAGAGAGAAAATTTTCTGCAAGTTTTGGTACATACAACACATTGGAGAAGAAGCCATTCTCCATAGAGATTTTCCCAATGCCATGAGCAGGGATTTCTGAGTCATCTCCCATTCGAATGGAGAGGCCACTGTAGGGTGCAAGTTCAGAAAACGAATCTCTTGAGGAAGCCATGTGCCTTGAGGCACCTGAATCAATGATGAACAAGGGTGAATGAGATGAACTAGCCACCAAAGCATGGCAGCTCTCCTTGTCTTCAGAAACGCACTCCTTCTTCTTGGAACTTTCAGGAAGAGGAATATTATTTTTCTGTAGGAGATGGGTCATGGTGTTTATGGTTTTCTTCATGCATGAGCTCTCTGGATGAAAACCTCTTTGACAGTAGCTACATTTTGTCTTCTCAGCCTTCTTTCCCTTGTTCTTGACAGGATTCGAAACCCCCTCAGAGGATTTGGGCCTCTCATCCTTCCTCTTCTTCTCTTGAGGTTTCGACCCCCTGGGTTTTTGCTTGCCTCTTCCACATTTCGAATCTCCAGCTGCAAGAACTTGGTCTTTTTGCTTGATGGAGCCCATCAAGACTAGCTTGTCTTTCTCTTGAGTTAGCATCTCCATGAAGTCAGCCAAAGATGGCATCTTCCAACCTCTAACTGTGAGCCTTGTGGAGTTGAAGGAAGACACAAAAACTGAGTATTCAGAACCCAATTTGGAGAGAATGGACAACACCAACTGTTCTTCTTTCTTCTCTATGCCACATTGTCTGATCTGCAAGACCAAGTTCTTGAACTTGGTGAAGAAGTCCTGGATGGAATCGAAATTCCCTGGGCTCAGTGAGACAAGCTCATTTTCGAGCTGGTGGCCTCTCATCTCATCAATCTTTCCAAACAGGGTCTCAAGCTTGAGCCACACTTCATTTGGAGTTGCTAGACTTTCTACATGAAATAGGAGGTCTCTCGAAATGCTGAGACAAAGGAGGCCAAATGCCTCATCCATTCTGTTAAAAAAATTGGATTTCTCCACAGCTGAGTTTGGCTCAACCTCAGTGCCCATCGTAATTCTGTAGAGACCCTTAGATCTCAGCAAAATCACCATTTCTGCCTTCCAATCGAAATAGTTGAAGGGAGTGAGCACGTTTGGGTGAGATGGATCCATTCTTCTCTGCTGCAATTCGCACTTGCTGACAATGTTGATCTTCAATACCTGCAAACAACTCTCAAATCACTCAGGAGGGATCTACACTAACAGATTCGAACCCTGTTTGGATAGTGGGTGCATTCGGGAGAGCACCACACCTGAGAGGAGCCACTAGATTTCTCCAGTAAGCTCAAGGCAATGGCCTCAGGAATTATGTGGTTTCTCCACTGCTTCTGGCAATCCACTAAAACAGTCTTGCTGGTTCGAATGGTAGCTCCAAGAGCTCTGATACCATGTAAAATCTCAATCACAGCAGAACCTAGCTACTATGGATTCCTCACTAGTGAAAGATTGCACAACATTTGCAAGAATGGCATAAATCTGTAAATGAATAAAGAACAATACACATGAAATGGGTGAATAATGTAAATATTATTAATTGTCCAACCTCAAAATAGGTTAAGAACATCCATATATACAAATCTGGAAGAATTCGAATCCATCTGGAGTGTTCACACTGATCTAGCTTAGAAAATAGCTCAAACCCCCCTAGGTTGACCAAAATATCCCAAACCATCCCAAACTGGTTCGAAACTGCTGTGTGAATGCTAGGAATGACTGGACAGGCCCATGTGACCTCACACATGTGAAGAAACTGGTTGGTTAGAGGTTAGGTAGCTAGAATTGGCCAAAAATTGGACAAAGTTGGCAAGATTGTCCACAATTTGAGCAAGTGCGCCCTAGGTAGAAGAGAAGCATGCTGAATGCATTAATTAACCTGGGGAGGGCGCTCTAGGCATGCTGAATGCATTAAATGCCCTGGGGAGCGCACCAAACAGCTAGTTTGACTCAGCACTTGTTCACATTTGCTAACTAGTTCATGATAATTGACCATTTAGTAGCTAACCAACTTAGGGATGTAATAATTAATCACTTGGGCACTAATTAACCATCAATTAATAAATGATTAATGGACATAGGTGTAAAAATGTTCTAACACCTTCTTTCCTGAAGGATCTAGTTTGGTCATCTTTTCCTTTGGGACATGAGTGAATACTGGACAGCCAAATATTCTGAGATGGATGACTTCAGGTTTCTTACCAGAAAAGACCTCTTCTGGTGTCTTGTTGTCCAATATCTTGTGGGGTGTTCTGTTCTGCACATATACAGCTGTTCTAGCTGCTTCTGCCCATAGATGCATAGGTAGATCCTGGTCATGTAGCAATGCTCTTGCTGCTTCCATGATTGTTCTGTTCTTCCTTGCTGCAACTCCATTCTGTTGTGGATTGTAAGGAGCAGTCAACTCCCTCTTAATCCCTGAATCACTGCAAAGCTTCTTGAAGTCACTTGAGGTGAATTCTCCACCATTGTTGGATCTGAATGTTTTGATCTTCTTGTCAGTTTGATTCTCCATCAAGGTTTTGAATTCCTTAAACTTATCAAACACCTCATCTTTGTTCTTCAAGAAGTATACCCAAGTCTTCCTGGAGAAGTCATCAATAAATGAGACATAGTAAACATACCCACTTAGAGAACTGGATGACATAGGACCACATACATCTGAGTGGATGATTTCCAGGATATCCTTTGCCTTGCTTTCACTGCTTGGGAAAGCCTTGTTAATGTTCTTACCTTTTGCACATCCTTTGCAAACACCTTCATGTTTGGTCTTGATTTCAAGAAGACCCTCTACAGCCTTGCTTGCAATTGGAAGTGCCCTATAGTGCATATGAGCAAGTCTTCTATGCCAAAGTTCACTTGGCTCCATGGATTCATGCACCATGGCATGTTCAAGTTGTCCCTTCAATTTATACAAACCTCCCTCTTGCTCTCCAATCACTACTGCATCATTTATGGTCTTTCCCTCTGGCCACATTAGGACTTGGACATCCACAAATGCAACCCTCATACCTTTTGCATCCAATGCAGAGATGGAGAGTAAGTTCTTCTTCATCCCAAGTACATAAAGGACTTCTTTCATCTTCAAAGATTTTCTACAATCTAGGTTGTAGGAGGCTTCACCACTTCCTTTGATTGGGTATTGATAATCATCCCCAAGTTTCACCTTATGGGGTGATTCATGTTCAGATAGGTTCACAAAAGATTCCTTAAACCCAGTCATGTGTTTGGAAGCCCCACTATCAATTAACCAATCATTACAAACATGGGAGATAGTACTTGTGAGAGCAGAGATCAGGACATACTCTTCTTCACTTGATGAGTCATCATTACTATCATCACTTTCTGCCCTAGCCTTCTTCTTGGGTGGTTCATCATCCTCGGCAGCATGAGCATGAAACCTTCTTTTGTTTCCCTTCTTCTTTTTGTTGAAGTTGTTGTTGTCCTTCTTTTTCTTGGGACAATTTATGGCAATATGTCCTTTCTCATTATAGGTGAAGCATATTCTTCTTTCTTTGAAGTGATGTGAATATTTCTTGGAGTGAGATGGCTCTCTCTTGGACTTCCCTTTCTTGGTGTGAGCTGTGAGAGCTTGATCTTCATTCCCCATCTTTTCTTCTCATGCCACAAGCCTTGCTTCTTCTTTTGAGCATTCTTCCCGTAGTCTACTAAAGGAAATCAACTTCTTTCTTGCACAAATTCCTTGAATGAAGGAGTCCCATGACCTAGGTAAGCCATTCAGAGTGGTCATGACAACTTCACCATTCTCCATCATTTCATCCACTGCTTCTAATTGTTCCTTGATCTGGGAGACCCTTGAAAAATAAGATTGAATGGTTTCTCCATTCTAAAACTTTACTCCTTTCAATTGGTTCCGCAGGGTCATCTTCCGATTTATGTCCTTCCCTTCAAATAGCTTGGTCAAAGAGTCAAACATCTCTTTGGGTGTCTTTAGAGAAGACACATGGGGTATGAGATGGTCTTTGATAGAATCAGCAATGATTCTCTTTGCCTTGACCAAGTTCTTCTTATGCAATAATTTAGCCTCTTCATCCTCTGGGATAGGGATGTCTTCTTTTATATATGAGTCCAACTCATTCTCTTCCAGGATTAACCCAATCCTATACTTCCAAGCTCGGAAGTTATCAGCCCCTTCAAGCTTATCCTCAAGCTTGGTGTGGTGAGACATTTTAAAGAGTACTTCAAATGGAAATAGAAAATATTTAGGTCTTACCACTTGAAATGCTGAAAACTGGATCTGGTGCCGGATTAGGGTTTGTCAGAAAAACCCTAAAAATTCAAAATGTGAATTTCAACTTTCTAAAAGGATAGAAAGATGCGCCTTGATGAGCTGATCAGCCTGGTGTATTCAGAATTTGAGATCAGCAAAGCTTTACCCTTCAGAATTGACTTTTTGTCCTCCCAGGTTCACTGGGGAGAGCCCTAAATTAGGGTTTGAGTTTCCCGGAGATCTACCCATCCAAAAATCTCGATCCAAAGCTCTAAAATTTGATTTGTACAAGGAGCTTCCAGCTATGTCTTCAGATTTCAGAAATTCCTATTTTTGTGGAAACCGTAATATTTAGGGCCAAATCTGAGAATACTCAGAATTGAATTCTGATTGGACAGATAGATTCTCCTTAATGAGTAGAGTCAATCTACTATACTGCTTTTTCAAAAATTGTGGAGAGAAACCCAATAAACAAGAAACTCAAGTTTCTGTCACTGCAAAATGTCTTCTTCTCAAGTTAGCTTTAATACCATGTTAAATTTTGAGCATTAATTCACAATACTCTAGGATCTTCACTGAGAGAATAACATATACAGTATATCAATGCATAACAATCACAATAAGCATGACAAACATCACAAGAATCAAAAGCATGAGAGACAAGAGACACAGAGTTTCCGTGGGGAAAACCCTAAGGTGAAAAACCCCACAACTTCCTCAGAGATAGAGAGAGCAATGGCTCAACCAAAGTACAACCAAAATACACTGAGATAGTCTCCTAGTAGCAGATGATCCTCCTCCTCACTAGTGCGCCACTTTCTGAGTGAGAGAAGTGTGACTTTCTAAATGATCAAAATAGAGATCTCCCGATCTCTATTTATACTAACATGTTTGCCCAGTTACACTATGGGGCTGACTTGTCTATCTAGATACATCCACAATATAATATATATTTCAGGGACGACCCCACACATGGTGGTCTAATAACCCATCGGCAAGTATACACACTTGTCACACTTGTCAATCCACATGACGACACTTCCTTATAGAGGAATAACACATCTCTTATAAAGGTACAATAAATATATATATGAAATACATTCCGAAGTTACATATACATCAACACACACACACACACATTGTGCAAGTGAACAAACCATATATACTTCAAAAAACCTTCAAAAAATGCAATGCATTAATATACAATCAACTGTAAGCCTACTTCTACTTCAAACCTAGCCTTTCAATGCCGCATCTAGGTAGCACACATGCGAACACACACACACACACACACACACACACACACACACACACGTGTGCACGCGCGCACACGCGCACGCATCACTTTCATGCATGTAGAGTTCTAACAATTTGAGAGGATATATCATATATCCCAACAAAACATGGCAATCATCACAATAGACTCTACCAACATCATGCATACATATAGCATAATCCTTGTAAATAGTGGTGACACACACACACACATCACTTTCATGCATGTAGAGTTCTAACAATTTGAGAGGATATACCCCAACAAAACATTACAATCATTACAATAGACTCTACCCACATCATGCATACATAGAGCATAAGCCTTGTAAATAGTAGTGTGTGCTTCATATGATATCCATCCTATACATATAGCCTCTTCAATAAATGGTGTACATATATATTTAACAATGTTGAGTATACACCAGCTATCAATCATGCGTGTTCAATGCACGAACAGATTTGGGGTCATAAACAATCAAATTATGGTAGAATTCCTCTTCTGCCATGTCCCCAATTAAATGGTTTTTAGATAAATAATTAAGTTGTCCTACCCAATTCCTAAGGGTTTGTTGGAATATTCTCACCATCATTTTTGTATTTTGCATGCCTGCATGCAATTACATGCATCCAGTCATCAATTTGGTGGTCTCCCAACACCTAGTCCTTATTTTGCAGCCCCTGGGAGCTTGTTTCTGCTCAGTTCTATCCCTCTTGGCCACCGATGCACCCTTGTTTTCAACGCTGGAGAACATGTGCACCTTCTTCCACCTATTTAGGAGTTACTTCAGTTAGTTAGTTAGTTGATGACTCGGCTCCTTGATTCAGGGGATGATTGACTAGTTAACTGACTGAAGCACTTAGATAGGCACCTACTAAGACTAGTTTGAGCTCCACTGACTACTGACAGCTCCTCATGCGCCCACATTGGAGTCTCCTCCCCTACATTAGTTCCCATGCACTTAGTTAGACTCATTTGACTGACTAGTTGACCTTTATGACCACTGCCACTGGTTTGGATGATGTCTCCAATGCTATCCAAACCAACCATTGAGGATGATTCAAATGACCTTAGTGGCATTCGAATTATTTTGACTGTATTCAGTTATTATTCACATTACAGAGTGCCAGCTTATAGCTGATGTATGATACAACAGTTTTTCTCCATTTTCTATATAATGAGTGTTAATTGATTAAGCATTTCGTCTTCTTCTTTTTGCACTACATGAGTAAATTCTAGTGAGGTCTGCTACTGTTGAATGATCCTAGCTCTAAAATATTACATGGTATCAGATCCATGGAAGGAAAAACAACTTTTCTATGATGATTATGCACTCGTGATTCTGCACTAGTGATTCTGCACTGGTGATTCTGCACTGGTGATTTTGCACTAGTGATTCTGCATTGGCGATTATGCACTAGTGATTCTACACTTCTGCACTAGTGATTCTGCACTTCTGCACCAGAAACACAAATGGATATTGAGCCTACAGTGGAGGTAATTTGTATAAATATATGGTGGAGGTAAGTTGTATAAATATACAGTGGAGGTAAGTTTGCTCAAAAACATTCCAACTCTTCATCAAAAGCCAAACGTTTTCCACGTAATTCCTGGATATTGTGCATCCAACTCTTCAAGCTTGCTTGATAGTCTATGTCGGGTGTGATGCAACTTGAAAAGTGCAGGTTGTCGACCTAAAGATTGTTTGTTGTTTGTGACTACAGGTTCATTTCATCATTCGAATTCAAGAGCTATGTATCTGGAAGGAGTTCCTTATCTCTCTCCATTCAACTATGATGAGTGGAAACCAAAGATGATAGCATATCTAAAGAGATACGGTCTTTTTTATGTGTGTATTGGTATTAAGAGAGATTTTTCTTCCTACGAAGAGAAAGAAGATTTCCTTGATCCTTGTGATAGAGCCTTAGGAAAAATGTGTATTACTATGTATTCCAATATGTACTACCTCATTGATCTTGATGAACATCCAAGTGATCTATGGAATAGATTGGATAGATTATTTGGAAATCAAGAGGAAGAGGATGATGCTAGCCATTTGGAAAACAAGCCCAGTGATACTTCCTCCAGTTCTCTCTCTATTCATGATTCGGCCTACATCATCTCTCATGATGAAGTTGTTCAAGATGAAGTCGAAATACAAGACATGGTTTCAAGATTTGATCCATTTTCAAATTCAAATTCTGAGCAGGAGATGTCTGCTACTACTCTAGAATTTGAAGAGACCTTTGAAATATCTACTTCCCGTGAGCTTTTTGATGTGCAAGGTGATGATCTACTGAATTCTTTGGAGGTAAAATCATCTTTTGGAGGTGATGCATTCACCCTCCTTGATCAAATTCTTCCTTTGCACTCCTATTTGTTCACTGGAACTTATTTTCAGAGTTTTACCAAAGATGGAAGACACCATCATTTGCTTGGTTTCAAGTCTCATGCATATCCTAGTTCATTTGGTTATGATCTCACCTATGTTGGTTCAAAGGAGATATCAAAGAACTACATACACCTTCATGGAGTTGATTCTACCTTAGTTGGTTCGAATCACATGCTCCATAATGATATTCATATTTTTGTATTTGTTCTCACCGTGCTTGGTAGGAAGAGCAAATTTAGAAATCCTCCAGATTCGCTTGCATCCATTGTTGGAAAATTCAAGCACATGTTTTTGGATCATGATCCACTTCTTCCCAAGAGGAAGATACCACCATCACTGCTTGATGAGCTCCAAGAGAGTGAATCTTCATCAGATGATAGTTCAGATTCAGAGTATGAGAGTGATGATGATGAAGAGCAAATGCTAGATCCAGATCCACAAGAACTTGAAGATATAGCAATTGATTCAGAAGATGAGCTAATGGGAGATCCAATTCCACAAGAACCTGATGATCTCTCAACTGATGATCCTCCTCTTCCAAGATGGGCAGCCACTACTCTTAGATCTGTTGGAGATCTTATTGGTGATCCAACTGATTGACGGAGAACCAGATCGGATTATCAGAATGGAAGGTTTCATCTATCTCACATTACTGATCCATTTTAGGTCGATCGGTCCTTATTTGGAAAAGGACGCTTGCCTCCTTCTAAGGTGAGTGATGATATGCTACATTAGCATCCTTCAGTCTATTTTGAGGTAGGGATTTCTTCCCACTAGGTTTTCCCTCTTTCCTCTTTTATTATTTAGATTTCATTGTATGGGGTGACCTTTGGTCTCAGTCACCAAGGCCCTACTTTACCATTTCAGCTACTACCTCATGTTTAGCTTGCGAGGGGGTGTTGGAATATTCTCACCATCATTTTTGTATTTAGCATGCCTACATGCAATTCTGCATGCATCCAGTCATCATTTTGGTGGTCTCCCAACACCTAGTCCTTATTTTGCAGCCCCTAGGAGCCTGTTTTTGCTTAGTTCTATCCCTCTTAGCCACTGTTGTGCCATTTTTTTCATCATTGGAGAACATGTGCGCCTTCTTCCACCTATTTAGGATTTACTTCAGTTAGTTATTTAGTTGATGACGCAGTTCCTTGATTCAATGGATGATTAACTAGTTAACTGACTGAAGCACTTATAAGATAGGCACCTACTGAGACTAGTTTGAGCTCCACTAACTACTAACAGCTCCTCATGCGCCCACATTGGAGTCTCCTCCCCTACATCAATTCCCATGCACTCAGTTAGACTCAGTTAGACTCATTTGAATGACTAGTTGACCTTTATGACCACTGCCACTGGTTTGGATGATGTCTCTAATGCTATCCAAGCCAACCATTGAGGATGATTTGAATGACCTTAGTGGCATTCGAATCCTTTTGATTGTATTCAATTATTATTCACATTATAGAGTTCCAACTTATAGTTGATGTATGATACAGTAGTTTTTCTCCATTTTCTGTGTAATGAGCATTAATTGACTCAGCATTTCTTCTTCTTCTTTCTGCACTACATGAGTAAATTCTAGTGAGGTCTGCTACTGTTGAGTGATCTTAGATCTAAAATATTACAGGGTTATGTGGAAGAATTAAAATATTGACATTTAACCCCAAGCGTTATAGTTTCTCATGAAAATTCAATATCCTAAATTGATGGTGGAAAAATAGGCCAATAAATTATGGAATAAATGTTAAATGCTCCAAAATGATGTGGAATTAGGTCTTAGTTGGACTTGGGGGCGCATAAGTGGACATGTGGGATCCACATGAGAGAATATTCCTCTTTTAAACATGGAGCCATCCCCAAATTCGAGTTGGAAGGGAAGAGGTTATTGGTTGTGGAGCCTGATCTTCCAGTCTCATAGATGATGTTGTTTCATCCGTGTTTGTACCCTAGGTTTGGTTATGATCCCGACACGCGCAATGGGGGGTCCTAGGGGGGTTTTGGCCAACATATTACGGGCACATGGTTTTGGGTAGCCCGTGATATTTTCCCATGGTATTTCCCCTTTAAAAGGAAGACATTGTAATACGGCTGTGTAATGTATTGTAACTTGTAAAGATCTATGAGATCGTGTAAGAGAGACTGAGAGAGAGTGAAGAGGAATTTGCAGTAGATGTGTTGCGGGTTGTATCCCTTCATTTTCTAGATGTTATTATATTAAGGACTGACAATTTCTTTGTTGCGTAGCCCATCTTGGGTGAACCACATTATATTGGTGTCTCTCTTGTAATGTGTTTGTGTAATTTATATTTTCATCTTGTTTATTGTTATTGCTCTGCGATCCTGTTTTTATAACAGAGGTAACATTCATGAAAGAAGAGGAAGAGTCATAGGGCTAAAAATAGGCAATGACAGATTCTATGACAACTATGACAAGCATTATGACAGATTCTATGACACCTATGACACTTATGACAAATTCTATGAAATCTATGACAATGTAAGAGCTAAAAATAGACCAATAGGGCGCATGAGAGGAGTTACACATATCCAAGGCATCCAAAGGATTCCCCAATTCGAATTCATGGAGTAGTTGAAGACAAAATATGAGCCAAGTGTCATGTGGGGCCAATGAAGGGTCATAACTCCCACTAATTTGAATTTAATGAGTAATTAGGAGATAATTTGAGTTCTAAGGAGGTAAATGAGTCGACTAAAGTTATTAAAAGGAGGCCAAGTCGAAATGGAGCAGCTTTTGGTCATTTTTTATTTGCATCTTTGCAATTTGGGAGAGCTTCAAGCTCGTCCTTGCACGGTGGATGTTCATCCTCCCTGCCTTAGAACCAATTTCGAGGGTGTAAGATTCCCATCCAAGTTGGTTGATGGAGAGGCCATTCATACCTCTCAACAGAGCTTCATGGATATGTTTTTATGCAAGTTCAAACCCCAACTGAGTTCGAGTTCATCTTCTCTCATTCTTCTCTATGCTTATTCTACTATCTTTCTCTCAATGTCATGTAAATGTGCAAGGGTGCACTTGTTGTTGCATATAGTTAGTGGAGGATTTTTATTTAGACTTCATGGACATGTTGGATGCTACATATCTCTGTAATAATCATATCATGAGAGGCACATCTCTAAACACTATGTATTTCAAGTGATATTTACAATCAAGAAAGTGATTCGAACCATTTTCCCCATAGCATTTGCATAGTGATTTTGGAATGATGTTGTACCCATTTTATATCAAAGTTTGTTGAGATATTTATCCTATTATGAGATTCATATGAATTTACTTTGATGGCCCAAATGATTTTTTCATACCTCTGAAGTGTTACTATGGTTTATGATTAAATTCAAGACTCCTTGCCCACCAATTTCACCTCAAATACTAGACTCTAGAAGTTGTTGTTCATTAGCATACCTATTCAACCCTAAAACCAAATCTAATGCTGCACATATATTGTTCATAATTTAATATAACAGAGCCAAGTCTCATGCCAAGAATTAGTGAAGGCCGTACATTGTTTGGAAGAGCATTAAATGGAAGACCTAGGGGGGATTTCCACTTCTCAAATTAACTAGTCTTGTCCCGAAACTTATTCCCTTGCAATTTGCAGAATATGGATGGGTATATCGGTTGTTTGAATGTTCAATAGGTGTATTAATGTTTCCTATATCCTCCTAAGTCCCTCCATACATAATTTGAAACCATTTGGGATCATTTGGGACATTTTAGGGTTTCACTAGTCCAAGATTCAAAAATTGGCCAAATTGTGTAAACTTTTAAATTAGGGATATTACAACTTCATACAAATAAATCCGCATAACCATCAACCAACAAATGCGCAAATAGTAGACCAATATATAGTATTTGTGCATTTGACCAATATCTACTATCAAAGGAAACAAACCATAAGAAGTTGACCAATATCTACTATCAAACACCTTCAATAGTTACAATTTTGAAGTTGTTATCATATAAAATCATAAAACATAAACCAAATCATGTCATGGCCCCCAAATCATGCTATCAAGAGTAGATTTACACCACTATATTTTTCATACATGGTTATACAACATCTAATACAAACACCAATGGTATCAAGTGTTGGGTCAAATAATTCAACTGTTAAACCATTACTAACATGCACATGTTAACCTATTTCTTATGAGGGCTACCAATAGAGTTTGAAAGGAGTTATGAGTTTGAATATATAGAGAAGGAAATCGAATGAGAGCCTTCAGTCTTTGTATTATATCACACAATGGTTGAAAGGGTGAGCTTGACTACAGGGTGAGCTTGACTACAAGCATGAATTTTGACTTTGCATGGGAGTGTTGATAAAATGAGGTCATGGGGTCAAGATTCATGACGCACCCTACAAACCACTAGAATAAGAGAGACACCATTGTATAATCATGCACTCAATATAATATCCAACAATGCAAAAGGCTAAGCATTGGCTTAGCCTTTGCATGCCCTATCATTGTAAACAAATAACTCATCAAATATACATGGGTGAATCCACGAATGTGGTTCACCATTTTTGGTGGATCGCATGGGGAAAATTCATTTTTCGGACCCTCGATCGAGGTTTTAAATGCTCGATCGAGGGTTTAAAAATACCTCGATTGAGGGCTCTAACATACCTTGATTGAGGGTATTTTAAACCCTCGATTGAGGGTCTAACCAAACCCTCGATCGAGCAAACCCTCAATTGAGGGTTTGGTTAGACCCTCGATCGAGGGTTTGCTCGATCCGACAGGGGAAAAAAAAAAAACAGGGCTCGGCCGATTGTGCAGTGGCTTGACAGACCCTCGATCGAGCAAACCCTTGATCGAGGGTTTGGTTTTCTCGATCCGACAGGGAAAAAAAATACAAAACAGGGCCCGACTGGTTGTGCAGTGGCTTGATAGACCCTCGATCGAGGGTATGTGACAGGGAAAAAAAAACAAAACAGGGCCCGGCCGGCCCTGTTTTGTGCAGTGGCTTGATAGAGATGGAAACAACAGCGACCGGGGACCTCAACCAAGCACACGCCCGACGCCACCTCCCAAAAGCGACGCCACCTCCCCACACAGACGCCATCATGTCATCTATTCCACCAGATGAGTAGAATTCCACCATTTTTTTTGTTATTTAAAAAATATATATATTTTGTATTTGTTCTATAAATTTGTGTTTTTGATCAAATCTAGTTTTAATTTGGTTTTCTAGAAATGGTTAGGATGTAGGCATTGAAACTAAACCAAGATT
This sequence comes from Larix kaempferi, assembly GCA_027924585.1. NCBI lineage: Eukaryota > Viridiplantae > Streptophyta > Pinopsida > Pinales > Pinaceae > Larix > Larix kaempferi. Next base: position 1,112,653 of record BSBM01000600.1, read on the forward strand.
GAAACCGAAAACTGCCATTGAAACCAAACTAATTGAAAAAAAAACATTTGATTTAACTAAAACAAAAACCCATTTCAAACCAAAACCATTTGAAATTTGAAATAGATTTAGGGTTTTAGATATTTTGCAGTTATTTGTTTAAATTATTTGATTTATTTTTGTTTATATATCAACCGGTAGCATTTCACCGCATAAATGCTACCGGTTTTATTTTAAAATGTGTTTTTACAAGCAGAAATGATGCCCATTTTTTTTCAATCCTCCGAGAACACCAAGAGGATTGAAAAAAAAAACCATTTGAACCTAAAACAAAAAACCATTTCAAAACAAAAACCAAAACTATTTGAAATTTGAAATAGGTTTAGGATTTTAAATTTATTTTGCATTTATTTGTTTAAAAATTATTTGGTATGTAAATTTGTTTATATATCAACAGGTAGCATTTCACCGCATAAATACTACCGGTTTTATTTTAAAATGTGTTTTTACAGGCAGAAATGCTGCCAATTTTTTTTCAATCCTCCGAGAACGCCAAGAAGATTGAAAAAAAAATCATATATTAATATTAATATTATAATATAAAAAATTAAAAAATGAATATTAATAATATATATAATCATATATTATTTATTAATTTTTACTTAATTTATTTTAAAAAAACAATATTTAATATTAATAATATAATATAAAAAATTAAAAAATGAATATTAATAATATATAATCATATATTATTAATCATAACCATATCCAACTTGCCAAATTGTCCTAAATAGGATCCCCTCTTAGGCCATGAAAAGTATGTCCACAATGTGAGCATCAATGAAAATAAATTGGCCTGGAACCATAATGGGTAGCTTGGAAAAATTCCCAACATGAGGTGGCCTAACATCATTAGATGATGTCTCTGAATGATATAAGCCACTACAAATGCATTTTGCTGGACTAGACTACATGTGTTTGGATTAGATTTTTCCACCATCTTTGTGGAATACAAAGTACAATTCAACAATAAAAACACCTTTTCAGAAATATGGACATTTCTAAAATGTAAAAATTATAAAAATGGCTAGACAAATAAAACTTATGGAAATGCTCCTTGGAAATTGGCAATGGATGACTATAGGTCCTCTTAGAACAAGCTCATATTACCTAACATTACTTTGTCAACCTTATTAAAATTCCTTTGGCATGTGGTCTATCCTTTGCAAGAAAATAAAATTCCTGAATTTTGGGCATGCACATGATTATTTGAAATTCATTCTTACTAGATTTGGGATCATAGCCTAGGCCGCCATAGTTTTTACAAACATAGAAATTATTCAAACAAGTACAATCATTATAAGAAAATTATGCACAAAAAATGGTCATGAACAATACAAAATAATTCCTCCATTATTTAGTGAACTAGAAAATAATTATTTCTAGAACTACAAACTTTTCTCATTCGATCCTCCTAAAATGGTGAACCACATTCGTGGATTCACCCACATCTTCTTATTGCTAGAACTACTCTATTGGTGTTGAACTCTAGATGTGGATCTTGATTTAGTGGAACATTGTTGCAAGTTGGTGTTGAAACCATGCAGTCTTCATTCATATCCAAACCTTTGGTACAATTCTATCTATGTGAATGATTTTGTTAAATTCGAGCATGGGAAGAAATCATGGATTACTGGCCATTGGCGTATGGTGTTAACCAATGTGAGACAACCAACCAATAATGAAAATGAGTGTCAAGGTACCTTAGTGCATTTTGACAGGTATGAAATGATATATTGAAATCGATTCCCCCGTAGAACATGATAGTCAAGATGATAGAATATGATAGTCAAAATTAAAAAATTACAATGATCTCCCTAAATCTGATCTAGGTATGTGATATTCTTGGTGAGTGTGTATGTGGTGAATTTATGAGTTCACCCCACAAAAAATATTTTATACCTATCTCTTAGATCTAAAATATGGTTTTTAAACAACTTGTGGCAATTTATAACAAAATATTGTAGATGGTCAAGTCAAAGTAGACATTACAAGGTTTTGAGCTCACTACCTTGCAGGGGGTAAGCTTATCACCTTCTCCATAATGTGTTAGAACTGGATGTTATAAACATGTCCCATCAAGAGATCATGCACTCATGAATTGCAAACGGATTTAATTTTTCAGAAAACCCCGACAGTAGAATTACAAGTTGATATAAAGACTTGTATCCATATTTTTCTTTTCTAATCTTCCAAATCACAACTAGACATAGGAAGAGAGCATACTCATGAATATGGTGACTCTCTATATTTTGAAATCTACAACTTTAAAATCATAGTAGAAAAAAATTCACCTCGTATGCAAACCTCAGACTTTTAGCTCCTGAAACTCTACTTGTTTTTCCTCCTTCATATGCATCCCTTCATAATTTATCCTTCCAATGGTTAGTGGATGGGGTGGTTCTTACTGCACCACCAAATGAAATTGAAATAATTAAAAACTACTCTACCATTTATATTCAAATGAAATAAATATATAGAAAACACACCCTACTTAGAAAATTCCAATGCAAAACTAATCATGTATTTGTATGCCTTCATGCTACTAAGACCATGTTGTCACAAAGTTCTCTATTGACATGAGTTAGATTTGTACTTATCAATCTGGGGTGTCTGTAAAATTATGAGATGCTAACAAAATATATGCAGAACTAGGCATCTAAACTAATCAACTTGCTTAATAGATCATTTCCAGAAGTCAATATTAAACATTGAGGCTATATTCATTTAGTTCACTCAACAATTCAAATAACTCGCTTAGCTCTATCAAACACCAAATCCGAAAAAATAAATCTTGCAAAATTGAATCCAAAACTCTAAAACAATGATTGTTGGAACCTTCCTCTCACTCGATGGTTGAGGATCAATAGGAGCAAACTCTAGTCCAGTGGTGGCCTTGATTTGAATTGGAATTGAAATTGAATTTGGAATTGAATTTGGAATTGAATTTGAAATTTGAAATTGAAATTGAAATTTGAATTTGAATTGAATTTAAATTTGAAATGTGAAATTTGAAATAGAATTTGAAATTTGAATTGAATTTGAATTTGAAATTGAAATGTGAAATTTGGAATAGAATTTGAAATTGAAATGAGAAAATTTGAAATTGAAATGTGAAATTTGGAATAGAATTTGAAAGAAAATTAGAATTAGAAATAGAAATGTGATGTAGATAGTCCTGAAGAGAGAGATTCAGTGCTTCATGCTCCGTAAAGAACGAGAGGATCGGACATCGTCCGACAAAGCGGCCATCGGCAACGCTCCCGTTCACTGAGGAGTGATGCTAGACCAGGGTCGGCTGCCACTGGTGGCGGCAGCAAGAGAGATGGTGTGTTGGTTCATCCCGACGACATACATGTGGATCCCCGGGAGGAGGATGTGCAACAAGACACGAGTGCATCAGGTGCGTATTTTTTGTTAGCACATTTTCAGTAAAGTTTTAGTATATAATGCATTGAATTTAAGCTGCAAGTTATAATATATAATTTTAGTAACATTTGTGTTTTGGTTTGGATCACAAGTGCCCCATCAGGGGGATCGTACGATGATGAGGTCACACAAATCACTCTCGCTGATATCATTTCCCAGCGAGAGTGGGTGAGATCATGTGTGTGCACTTTGAGGGAGGATTCTCCCACACGGCGATCTTTGTCGATGATGTTATCAACAGTTGATGAGATGTTGACCATCTACAAGAGGGTAGGACCTCTCAGTGACATTTGGCGACATTCATGCCAGAGGAGGAGACATGGTGTCATTGGGATCCACAAATGGGAGGATGTCGAAGTCGCCATAAGAGGGCATGACATCAAGGGTGCTTTATTCGACATCCCTCGTGACCGCGCCCTCGGTCAACCGCTTAGACTCAGGGAGTTTAAGTTGGAGGTCGCTGCAACACATCTATATGATAGATTCGTGGGAGCATGGGGCATGTTCCCCCACCATGACCAGGTCCCATTGTACTTTGCAAAACATGTTTATGCAAAGTTTTTCTTGGACATGCACCCAGATTACACTAGAACAGGGTCCCAGTTCTATGGGGCTGGTAGGGGATGCTCCTACCAATGTCTTGGAGCTCGAAGAGACCCTGCCTTCGTGGCACCTGCTCCAAGGTTGGTACTGTTTCCAGATAGGATGGTTATCAGGTCGAGGGATGTGGCACAATCATCCCAGCTTGTTGTAGAGTCTAGACAGGACCTTGCAGAGTCGTTGTTCACTACCATGGGTAGTGCTATTGTTGCGGTGCATGGAGAGGCATCTAGACCACCCCCTCCACCTGCAGAGCCAGAGATAGAGTATTTCTCTAATGACATGCTCAGGAGTTTCGATGGCGAGACCCTACTGCGGTATGCTGAGTCAGTGCGAGATGCATACTTTCAGTTATATCATAGATGCGTCGCTACATGACAGGTATACTTTTGTACAATTATGTATATATGTTCTTCATGTTACATCATATCAATGTCGCAAATTGAATGGTCAATAATACTTAAGGGAGTTGTATTCTATTGATCCATGCAGGGGACCCCATTCATGGATCAACTCTTTGGTAGAAACCATCAGTTGGTCCATCCGCTCGTCCCCACCCGTAGACGACAGTAGTCGAGGTGAGTTATAATTTATGTTCCAATTTAATTTGTGTTTGAATATTATTTCTCAATTTAAATAATTTGTGTTTTATTTCTTAATTTTTGAGATTTTATGTTGTAGATCTTGACTTCAAATGAATTTCAAATTGTATAGGGCAAAGGAAAGGAGGTAGATCCTGATTATGGACATGAGGACCGCGAAGGTCCTGACGAGTCGGTTTCAGAGACACATGTGAGTTTTAATTTATGTTCCAATTCATGTTATTTAGTCACATTTAGTAATTAATTTGTGTACTTTATGTTTCAATTTTTTACGGATAGCTTTTAAATTATATTAAATTTAGTTTTAATTTTTAATAAATCTAACTTATTATATGTAATGGCATATTACACAGGCATCGCTATAGGCGAGTGTCAATGCTGCAATGGATTTCACACATGGTTGGGATGTAGCTCGAGTACATGGTCCTGATGAAGGGCCATCTACCCGTATTCCTACCCAGATCCCGGATATCACCATTGACGTGATGGATATGGAGGAATTCCTTGAGGGTTTAGAGTCTCAAAGACAGCAGTGGACTATTGCACATGAGGGCAGTCAGAGGGATGATCACAAGCCTCGTGGGGGTACTGGCCAATGAGTTGATGATCTATACATTTTCACGTTTTGGATATTTTCATATTTTATATATTTTCATGTGTTTGGATGATCTATGTATACGTTTTCATGTTTTGGATATGGATTTCTATCGTTTATACATGGACTTTTATCATATATGGACTTTGGATATGGACTTTTGGCACAGGGTCATGTGATTCTTGATCACCATGATGTGATGTCTGACCATAATCTCTCCCTACATAACATGTAAATTAACAAACTGAAAATTGGTTACTTGATATTTGTGCATTGAACTTTAAAATTGCTAGTAACTTGAAATTTGATGTGGAAATTGAAAAATTGAAAAATTGAAAATTGCAGGTGAATTGAATTTTCCAACTAATACATTTAGCTTGAGAATTGTTCTAAGTAAAAATTGAAATTGCTAGTAACTTGAAATTTGAAATTGCTCAAGTGATACGAACCGTTACACCAAAACCCCGAGGTGTTAGTGAAGGCCGCCCAATAGGATCTTAACATCCCACCATGCTCCACAGTCCAGACTCTGAGCTGGATGTGCGCCCGTACGGTGGTGTCCCCTCTGTGTTGTACAAGCCCCAGACGAACACTGCAATGCCGATGTTGGATCTAAAATGACGCGGAAGTGATCGACAACAGTTCAACTGAAAATAGATATGGACCCTAGGTACGTTTGGCTTCCTAACGGTTCAGGTGTTTCACTCGGCCACCAATGTTGTCTGACGGCTTGCGTATTGGGGCAGTACCCCTCACTCCACGGCTCAAGTAAAACTGATAATCGCTTGGCCACAAACGATAGCTCTTGGTTTACCTTGCGGGGAAAAACTAGTCAATCAGGTAGGGGTCGTTGCCCTTTTCGCTGGCAGGTCCTCTCAATGGGCCAGCTACTTTGGGATTCCTGTGGTACTCCTCACAATGAGTTTTAGGGATTATTCCCAAGTACTTCTCACAGTTAAGCGGATAGGGATTATTCCCAGATCCGAACTTCCAACAGATGTGAAAAAAAAAGGGCAGAAATTCCACCCAACAAGCCTAAGAAATTTCTCTGATACCAAATGATACGAACCGTTACACCAAAACCCCGAGGTGTTAGTGAAGTCCGCCCACTAGGATCTTAACATCAAGTAACTTGAAATTGCTTGTAACTTGAAATTTGAAATTGCTCGAGTAACTTGAAATTGTTAACTTAATTAAACTTGAGAATTGTTCTAGAAGTAAAGTTTGAAATTCCTAGTAAAATTTGAAATTACTTGTAACTTGAAATTGATAGTAATTTGTACATTTAACTTTAAAATTGCTAGTAACTTGAAAATCAACTATATATATTTAAGTCAAGATAATTATTAATAACTTGATAAAAATTATTATGGGCATAAAAATTAATATCATTTACAATCATCACATTATATAATTGTGGGCCAATTTTTTTTATGCAATTTATGTCCAATTTACTTTTACATTACAAGAAAAATGTTATTTTAACTTTATGGTATAATTTATAAATAAATAAATATTTAAAATACAAGTTGCAAATCACCATGCAAAAAATAAATGATTACAACACTTCTACCCTAGAATTTCAAGGACAACATCATGCATCCCATGTTGTATATACATGCAATAAAAATATAAGATTGAATTTCTACCTATTATACTCTAAATGTGGGAAAAAAACATTGATTTAGGGATGAATACGATATTTAATTAAAAACATTGCAGTGATATGATTGAGGAGAAATTCATAATTTTTAATGCAAAATAGCATTTTCATTAGTTGATGATTTTGCAATTTCAACAATAGACATTTAAATGGAAATTGTAATTTTATCATAAATTGCAATTTAAGGATTTTTTATCAATAATGCTTCACATATCAATGCAAGGTTGCAAACATTGCAAATTTAATTATTTCCAATTTGTCCTAACAAAATATATGATTCTAATCATTAATCTTATCATGGTGATATGCCATATTATGCAAATAAAAATATATGTGCTAGAATTTTTTTTAAGTAAACATTATAATTAAATAGCTCTTTGAACATTCATTTGTATTCAAATATTCATTACTATGCAAATATTACCAACCACCATAACTATGAAAATATTCATTCATTTGTTTTCAAATTGAATAAATTCTAACTAATACATAACTATCAAACATGTAAATTTCAAAATATTCGTTCATTTGTTTTGAAATCGAATTTTCTAACAAAACAAGAATTGAAATTACATTTAACTTGAAATTGTTAGTAACTTAAAAAATTGCAATTAGTTAAATATGTACAATTGAACTTGAAAATATAGTGTCTAAGTGTACATTTAATTTGAAAAATATTCTAATAACATTGAAAATTGTTAGTAAAGTTTAGAAATTTGAAAATAATTAATATGTACATACACTTTAACTTGAAAATAGAATCTAAGTGTACATTTCATTTGAAAATTGTTGAACAGTAAAATTGAAAATTGTTAGCAAACTTTGAAATAATTTGAAAATTGTTTTAAAGCAACTTTGAAGCATAATTTGAAAATTGTTAGCAACTTTGAAATAATTTGAAAATAGTTAAAAGTATGTCCATTTGAAAATAGAATCTAAATTTACATGTTTCATTTGAAAATTGTTTTAATTTAACTTTTGTTTAAAGCCACTTGAAAATTGTTCGTTTAACATAAAAATTGTTGCAAACTTTGAAATTTAAATAACAAATTGATGAAATAAATATGAAAATAATTACAAATAAATATGAAACAAATTAAATTATGAAATTTAGTTAAATTTATTGGAAAATTGTTATTAATTTTGTAAATTATGTAGCATGATATTTAAATTATGATAGCATGTAATTCGATAATTTACCTTGGTTGTCCTCCATTGGAATTTGTTGCACCAAATGTGCATCTTCTTCTTCTCTCAACTTTGCTCTTTGTTGTCTCATTCGTTCTCTATTGTACTCACGTTCTTCATTGGCATTTTGTTGTCTAACATGTTTTCTTTGTCTTTTTTTTTTTATTTCCCATCAATCTACAATGAAAACAAACAATTTTTTTTCAAAATGTTATAAGAAACAACAATATGTTAGTATGAAATCTTAAAATATGCCTACAAAAAAATCTTACATGAATCAATATACAATGAAAACAAACAAAAAAAAATTCAAATTGTTATAACAAACAACAAAATGTTAATATGAAATCTTGAATTATGCCTACAAAGAAATCTTACATGTCTAATGAGGTCTAATTCAGCAATATGAAAATGACAAATCTCTAATTCAACAAGATCAAATTGACAAATGTCTAATTCAACAAGATCAAATTGACAAAGCTCTAATGGAAAAAAAAAAAAAAAAAAAAAACTAGAAATGAGGTAAATCGTTATTTGTGAATCCTTGTTTTCTCGTTATATACAGGTTCGTTGATGTTTTTACGAGGGAAGGGTAGTTGGCAACATTAATTTTTGCCAACTCCTTTCGCGGTTTCGCCCCGGTTGGTTTATATATATTTTTTTACACAGATGAACCCTCGATCGAACCTATTTGACAGACCCTCGATCGAGCAAATACCTCGATTGAGGGTTTAACAACACCTCGATCGAGGTCTTGTTAAACCCTCGATCGAGGGATTGTTAAACCCTCGATCGAGGTTCTATTAATCCCTCGATCGAGGGATTTAAAAAAGCTCAATCGAGCAAATAGCTCGATCGAGGGCTTAAAATACAAGCCGAGAGCTCTTTTCCCTGCAGAATGGAATGTTTGTCTGCCTTCCACAGAGTTAAACCATGTCATTAAATGCTCATTAATGAGCGGACTTAATACCATTGGATTCGTCAATGAATCCTCTATCCAGATATATAAAATTTACGAATTTTTATCTTCATATGTCTTTTGTTTTTAAATTTCTACTTAAACTTGCCCTAGAAAACCATGTCGACAACTTCGATTGAACTCAAAGATAAATCCACAACATTCAAAATACACATCCAAAAATTTTGAAAAAATAAACAAGCCCTAGATAAACGCGTCCTCTTTAAAAGGGTATTTTTAGTTTTGCAAATTATGTAAAAAATCAAAAGATTTCGTGCACGCACACACATGTGTGCAAAATGCAACTTAAATATTCATTGGTAAGTTTCGAAAAATAATAATAAATATAATTTTTCGAGAAAAAATAAAAGATAAATATATAAGCCCCAGTGCACTCTGTCTAGATCATGTTCACGTATTTCATTTTTTTAAATTATTACTTTAACATTAATTTATTGTGCACGCACATAAACTACTTGTTAATTGCTCTTCAAATTTTTAAGTACACACATTTCATTAAATAAAAATTCGACACGATATATGGCATTGATATATTTCGAAAAAAATATCATTGGAAAGCCAACATAATTATCTACATTTTGTTTTTCAACCGCATGTCAAAATTCATGTGGCAAGTATGAGTTTCGAGGGCTTCAATTTAATACATGGGTAAAATTTTCGTTTTTCACCGTCATGTTTGGCCAAAAAGAGTTACCCATCTTCATGGAATCACCCACATGAAATAGGTTGATGCCTAGAATTATTGAGGAAGAAATGGCTTCAAGCAAAGGGTTGAGAAATGCACAATAGTTACCCGAGCTACAAATCACTCAATGCCATGCAACACACATAGTGGGAAAAAACATGAGTTATTCAATGAACGGACTTACCTTACCTCCATCACCTAGGTTGGTGTTGAATCCATGATGATTTTGGCCTCCAAACAAACATCCACTGTGAGCATCAACCCAACAAGAATTTCCTTCAATGTCAACCAAACACATATGAAAGATCTAGTTTATTGAATCAATCTAATCCATTACTCACAAAGATGTAATACCCATGAAATGAGAAAGTAGAGCTGTTATTGACTCAATAACCCAATCTTTCAAACCACCCATAAGAGCAATGAAAAATATGCCCACAAATACCATCCAAATCTATGTCAAAAGGAGATGGTAGATACACCCTTTTAGCCTCCAAACACCAATACTATGTAGTTCAATCTCAATTAGAGCACCAAGAGAAAGGTTGAAATGACTGAATGAAACTAAGGTAAATGCCATTGAAATACAAGTTTGCATTCCCACCATTAGATTGGGATCAAGAGTCAAGATAGCTCGATGCACAATGCATGGATGTATAGAATTTAACCATGGTTTTCATCGTTTTGATGCCTACTATCTCAATAACATGTGACACCATTCTCCCAATACTTTGGCTCCCAACTATCCTTAGAAGATGTCTTTTTCGTAGGCATGTTATACCATATAATCAATATATGCCAAACCCAAAGTTCCTATGTATTGCATATTTATCAACCTTTGGATAGGGTCAAGACCATTGGCCTTAATATTTAGTAATATTTTCATATGCATTCATTTACATATAGGTCTTGATCTTATAGCTCTACACAAATAGTTATTTTCACCAAAAATGATACGATAGAACACGTGTGCACACACATCTTTCATTACAGTAAACTATTTGTTTTGAAGGTATACCATATCAAAATGTAAAAAAAACCAAGGTCATCATGTACCATAATAAACCAATAAGCCATCATCAACCAACCCTATTATATTGCCATTGCATATACAATCATATTCACAATTTATCTATAGGTGTCCTACAAAAATATGAGTGAAATTAGACTTGTATTATAATCATCATTATAACCAATCATGCGCATCCCTATAGCATCCTATCGTCAACATGAAATCAACACAACCATAATCATCACCATGCAAGCAATAGAGATAAACTAGAATACTCCCCCGTTCATCCTCAAGGTGACGCAAACATGGCAACCCTGCACGAGTGAAGTACTGAGGGGAGGACGACCAGCTGAAATGGGAGTTATATCCTTTGCACATATCATTAAATTGAGGGAAACGATCACACATGTCTCTTGATGGAAAGACCCGAGTGAATAATTGCCCAGAATGGCGTGTACATCAATCTGCCTGAATACATCTTTTGATATTGATTTATAAAAAAAACTTGCGGAACTTCCGCCGCCTGTAGGGGCTCTTTTTCCTGTCATAACTTATGGAATTGGTTTGTATGATAATTCGCCATTGGTCCTTAACACTCCGACCCTCTCCCTTAGAGCCATATTCGCTTGCCGATCCGCTCCTTGGTTGTTCTTTCTTAAGACACGGAACACACTAACTTTGCTAAAGGCTTGGGTTTCTTTGGAAAAAAATTGGAAGAAGGATTTGAGTATCGTTTCTTAGGACAGTGTTCTGGATCTTAAATGATTGATAATCAACCTAGAGTCTCCAAGGATTGCAAGGGAAGTCCATCTCTTCTTTGCTGTTAAAGAAATATTAAGAAAGGGCCCTAAAGCCTCTAATGGGTTATTAGCTGCTTAACCTATATTCTAAAAATAATTTATACAAGAGTTTTTTCATGGAGATATGATCTTCCCACTGGCTCCTTGTCACTTTATATACAACCCACTTTACTCTAGGTAGCATCTTTGAAATAAGGGGATATAATCTCCCCGGTGGCTCCTTGCTACCCTATATACAACCCACTTTATTCTAGGTAGCATCTTTGAAATAAGGGGATATGATCTTCCTACTGGCTCCTTGCTACCCTATATACAAACCACTTTACTTTAGGTAACATCTTTGAAATGAGGAGAAATGTCCTCATTTAACAAAGACATTAGTTTCATACCACTTCAATTATTTAAGATGACCCATAATTTATATTTAAATAAATAATAAAAATATTTAAATGACATTAATTTCCTACCACTTCAATTATTTAAGATGGACCATAATTTATATTCAAATAAATAATAAAAATATTTTTAAGTTTCTATATGATTAGATTAAGATTAAGTAGTAATAAACAAAAATATTAAAATAATCATCCTTTTACTTTTAGCAATTTTTTAACATAAACTTAAAATATTCATAAATTAGAACCCTATTTCAAAAACATTCTCTTTGCATAAAGAGAAGTCTTTGTGAATTATTTTGCAACTTCCGTCACTCCACTTAACATATGGGGAATATCAACTTTGATTACCATGTGGATTCCATCATAATATATTCCTTTGTTTATGTGGAATCAACACTATTAAACATAATTTTTAGGTAATTTTTTAATCTGTAATGGATTATTATATTGTTTGTCATCTAGTTTGGTATTTTTTATGAAGAAAAATTGGATGTATTAGTTTGTAGGACTCATTTTATGGGAAGGTTCCATTTTTATAATTTAGTGTTCAAAAACTTTTAGAGCTCGTTTGAGGTCTTAAATGACTATTTTTGGGGTCAAAACTTGTAAGTTAGATTTTAGCCTCTTGATCTTGTTCTACACATTCGCCCCCTTTTCAACAATGCAAAAGTTGCCTCAATCGAAGTTCGTATGTAAAAGTGATGCCTCATGCAAGTTGACCTATCATGTTGACCACCATGATTATATTGAGTGGATGCCACATTAGTTCACATCAGTGATACATGTGGAGCTAGTCATGTGTAGACTTTCAAGAATATTATATAGGATCCAAAACCCTAACATTAATTAGGGGTTGTGTTAGTTGTATATCACCTTCTTGAGGTTTCCAGTGTAGAGCCAGGTACTTCGTGGTTCACGGAACCAACAAAACCCCTTTTCACCGGCCATTTCGGAAACAGACTGTGTGCAGCCTGAGGTCTCACCCAAGGCGAAGCTGAGGGGTGGGTGCGGAATCAAGTTTCCGCAGCCTGGTGATGTTGAAATATTGTAACTTCTTATTGGCTTGGTTTTGCAACCAAGCTTTGTGCAATGGGCACCTATCAACAATGTGATAGCAATTTCAATATTGAAAGCAAAAACAATTAAAAATTAAATCTAAATCTAAACTAGCATGTGCATATAACAAATAAAAAATTTTAAAAACGATTCAAGAACAAGAAATAAAAGAATAAGTATTTTGTATTAAGATACCTCAAATGGTGAGGATTTGTGTTGAGCAACTCCCAAGGTGAGAAGCTCCAAGCTCCAAAGGTCTCTTCTCCAAGATGCTGAAAATGGCCAAAAGTCTCATGAGATATTTTGACAGCGTGATGATAGGATGATGGATGGATGGAAAGTGAGGAGCCCCTACCATCTTTTTATAGTTTTTGGTGGTGGGGAATACCATTATGGTTTTGAGGAAACCAATGGTATTGACCAACATGGTTTAGGTACATTTTTCCTCCTTTTTCCTTTTTTGAATATTTTTAATATTTTTATTCCCTTTTTAATATTTTGGGAATTATGGACCCTTTTTTAGGGTTTTTTATGCTTTTTGAGGAAAAATATTCATTTTGGGGGGGAAAAGGGGTGTATTATGGTCTTTTGGTGACCTTTTGATGGCTTTAGAGGCTCAAATGGTGGAAAAGTGGACAAATGGGTCATGTGAATAAGGAAATGAGCTAGTGAGCACTTTTTGGGTGTTAACAGATTGCCTCCTGATGTGTGAGGGCAGGAGCTCATCGTATGACCGATAGACATCATAGTTCTTTTGTCTTTTTCCTGGGGTTTGGGGAAGAGAAGAGACCGGTGGAGACTGGATCCACGGCCCTTGGAAGCTGCAAAACAAACAATATTACATGGCCTCAATATGAATGAGGAATAATCTGTGATAATGGACGAGGCGGGCATACCCATGCTCGTATATATACATAACAATTAGTCCCAAGAAGGGGGACCTGAATAATACATAAAAAATCTGCTGGTACATCATGATGGTCCAAAGGGGACACTATTTTGGGATGTACTCATGATCATGATATGATTGATCTCAATAACTGATACACTGGAATAAAGCGACAACCGTTCTGAACAAGGTCTCAGAAGGGTTGATGAACTGCTGAATCTAAAGGTGTCCAACATTTGTAGGGAGTCAGTGACTCTGAGTCAACTCTGGGAAGTACATGTAACTATATACTCGAGGGAGTATAAAACTGGGGTACATCTGAATACTATCACCATGTGCAACCCAGATATCTATAAGAAAAATGTAACTGGTTGTTTCCATAAGTAGACTCTCAAATGTGGAAGAGTCAGGTGGTATCCGGGGTCTTCAACAAATAACTGAAAGGAGCAATACCCTGTGCGAGTATCAACGATGCGATCAAGGTGTTGAAGTCGAGCATGTGAGAAACAACCATTTGGAGAGGCATTGAGGACTCTTCTCGAAATGATTCGTAGGAACTCATCATAAATGGTGATGAGTCCAAGACACAGGGACCTCTAGGTCTATCCTCTGGAATAAATTTGGTTGTCGTCGACAAAGGGAGACCAGCAACTAACAAGGCAATGATGTTTCCTTGATAGGAGCGCGAGGTGTAGAACTGAAGTGTGGTAGTACTGATGGTAGGAATGACATACTTGTGGGGATGTTAAGTAACTGGGGTCGTAGAGTGGTTAGACTCAAACTTCCTTTGTTCAGAGCATGATGACATGGTTGACCTGGGAACTGACTTGTAGGTGCGGAGATCATAGCTTTTAAGGACTGAAGGGTATGTATTAACTCTGGGGGGGACGAGTTGATGGGTGCTGTCGAGGGATTCTCAGGGTGACATACTGCAGAATACTCTGAACAAAGGCGACCAAAATGGGGAAGCTACCATATGAGTAGACGTGATCTGTTGTGGTACCGAGAAGCACCATTGGGTCCTTCTTCATAGTTTTAATGAGCTCCAAGAAGGGATAAAAGTGTGCTCTGAAAATGGTACTGTCCTGTGGATTTTGTGAGCCCAGGACTGTTCGTGCTCATGGGTGCTTTCATTTTTAAGGAGTCTGAAAGTGATAAGAAGACTTTGCAGTGGTTGTGAGTACCGTCTTGTGGGTTTTTACGAGCCCAGGATGGTGATCGCTCGTGGTCGCTTTCATGTTTAGAGAGTCTGAAAGCGGTCAGTGGACTCCATTGGTTTTCTTTTTCGTAAGTTAGTCTCCAAGGCCCGAAAAAACATAAAATGATGCAAATGGAGAACTCTTCTAGCCGATGTGACTAGAGTATTCATTTTTCGTAATTAGTCTACAAGGTCCAGAAAAGGGGTAAACTTATACCAGGTAGACGCCCTTTCAGATACATTTAGCGAGCATGAAAGGAAGCAAGGTTGCTCGGCAATCTTTTCATTGTTTTAGGAGTCAGAAAAAAGCTTAACAGAAACTCCCTAAGTGCCTTTTTCATAAAAGGGATTGCTCGGCCCGAAAAAGGGGTAAAACTATACCGAACAAAAAGGGATTGATGAGAGCGAGAAAAGGTCTCAAGCATCGTCATGAGTGCGGAATTCTGAATCCGGTGACATAAAGATTGTCAAAAAGGGGCAACGGCCAACATGGCACGCAAACCGAGGTGATGAGTGGCATTTTGAAAAAATGCCTGAAAATTATGGGGTGAGAGCGAGAAATGATCTCAAGCATCATCACGAGCGCGGAAAACTGAATTCGATGATATCAAACTTGTCAAAAACGGACGACGATCGATGTGGCATGCAAACCGAGGCGACGAGGGGGCATGGGAAAAATGCCCAAAAAATCTAGGCATGAGAGCGAGAGATGATCTCAAGCGTCATCACGAACGCAAAAAACTGAATCCGGCGATATAAGACTTGTAAAAAATGGAGAACAGCCGAAGTGGCAAGCAAACCGAGGCGACGAGGGGGCATGGGAAAAATGCCCAAAAAATATGGAGGTGAGAGTGAGAAATGATCTCAAGCGTCATCACGAGCGCGGAAAACTGAATCCGGCGATATGAGACTCATAAAAAATGGACAACGATCGAAGTGGCACGCAAACCGAGGCGACGAGGGGGCATGGGAAAATGCCCTAAAAATCTAGGCATGAGAGCGAGAAATGATCTCAAGCATCAACACAAGTTTGGAAAACTGAATCCGACAACATAAAGATCATCAAAAGAGGGCAACGACCAATGTGGCACGCAAATCGAGGCGATGAGGGGCATTTTGGAGAAATGCCCAAAAATTATGGGGGTGAGAGCGAGAAATGATCTCAAACATCATCACGAGCACGAAAAACTGAATCCAGCAATATAAGACTCATCAAGAAAAAACCACGGCCGATGTGGCACGCAAATCGAGGCTACAAGGGGCATGGGAAAAATGCCCGAAAGTTTTTGGTGAGAGCGAGAAAGCATCATCACGGGCACGGAAATATGAATCCGGCAGTGCAAATGGTGTGAAAAACGAAGGTCATAAGGACTCTGGAATGGTCAAAGGAAATAACTAGGTTAAAAAATGGCTACAAATAAAGGTGAGCCCACCAAGCCAAGGATACAGTGGTGGGGGAAATGATGACCCGCGGGGGAAGAATACTAGGTGTACCAAATCAAATCAAATATGCAAGTGATATGTGACCTCAAAAATGGTTAAGATCACGCATGTGAAAAAGTGAGCAGGGTTAATGACCTGCCCCCATGCTATGTGCATGGAGTTTATGATTGTGGATCACATATGTGTTGGTTTGAACAATGGGGTCATTGAAATAATGAGATAGATGCGATGGGGAAGGTTCAAAATGATTAATCATGCCCCCTATCCCAGGGTCGAGGTAATCTATTATGCCCCCTAACTTAGAGGTGTCAATGTGGTGCAGATGTTGTCTCAGAGAGGGATCAATAGGTCATTGAGCAACTGTTGGCGGGGGAGTGTACCATGAGGCTGTGGGCCGTGGTGGCATACTGAAGTGATGATATGATGATGGGGGATTCCCCTTGTGGGGTGGATGCCCCCAGTATCTCCGACGAGAATCACGATGATGATGAGTAGGCAAGGTTTTGGGCCTGCCCCCATGTTGTGGACATGTGGTTTCCTCGTCGATTTGAAAGGGTTGAACATGTGTGTCAAAGGGATCAATGGAAGGGGCCGACCGGACAGAGGGGTATTCAGTGGAAATCGTGTAAATGGTGTTAATTTCTTCCGAGGAGGAAGATGGTGGGGGATGAATTTCCTCAATGAGAAGAGGGGATATCTCTAGGTCGACGTTATTCAACTCGTACAGTGCTGCTCTGTAATCTAGGAGATCGGGGCAGTGATGTGAATAATGGTCGTAGATTCCACATATTGCACAAGGATGGTTTGTGCACAATGATTTATCACGAGGTTGAGGGGGGAGTTCTAGTTTGACTACTATAACGTTGGTGTCGTCATCCAACATATTCATGTGTTCTTGAAGTGCTAGTAACTGTGGACATTGATGGGTGGCATGGCCTATGTCGCCGCACAAAGAGCACTTGGGGGTATGCAGATTGTTGGGGGATTCTTCACCAACTTGGGGGTCGCTGGGGGGGTACGAGTTCTGGGTCCAGTGGTATAGGTTTGTGGACCTCTGCCCCCAATGTTTCTAAGTGGTGGGGGAGTATAATTGGATGTTGATGCGGTGGTCACTATTGGGGGTGGTCTGTTTTACAGATGAGCGACAGGAGGGGGTGGGTGGTTGGTAGTAGGGATAGGTTGTACCGGTTGTAAAATAACATTCAGAGTCAGCAGGGAGCTCGAAGCAGGTAAGTACCATACAGGTATCCCTAATGTTAAACCAGGAAGGTTGAGTGTAGCCATTACTAGCGAACTAACAACTCGAGAAAATGGGAACAAGAACGGGATAGTATGAATTGGCGTTGTGCCAATATGAGTAGGAACTGTGGGTGTTTCTGGTAGTGACGAAGGCTGCTGTGTGGTGTGCGACAGGGTGCACAAATCCGATGTTTTTGTTATCGGAAAAGGTGGTGAGATCGATGGAAATGTGGAAGTCATAGTTGACTCGGTGTAGATTCCAGGACCAATTGACGACATAAATGATGTTGGTGTGGTTTGAATGGTTTGTTCAATCATTAGTAGCACATTTTGAGGGGCTGCAGGGGCGTTAGGATCATAATATGTGAGTTGATCAATCTTGATAACGCGTCCTTCATGTGGGAACATCATGAGGCGAAAAACAGATGAAGCCACTGCTTTCATTTTGTACATATAGCTACGTCCAAGAAAGAGGTTGTAGTCGAGCTGGGCATTAATCACTTCGATGTCGATAAGAACTAATTTTCCTTCTAGTTCTACGGGTACGTTGGCTAAGAGGCCTTGTGGTTGAGCTGAGCGTTCGTCGTAAGCTTGTAATGCCGTGGTGGATGGTTGTAAAGCGGGGGAGCCAAGTTTTTGCCACACAAGGGTGGACATAACGCAAGTTGAAGCTCCTTCATCGATGATGCATCAATGCACAACAAGGTTTCGAATGTTTACTGACACTTGGAAAGCCAAATTTGATGGCAATCGAGGTTTGGCTTGGTCTAAGTCGAAAGCCATCATGTGTGTGTTGTCAGGGTCTACTCCTCTGATGGCGGATAGTAGTAGTTTTCGTTGTGCAGGGCATGTTTTCAGTATCTCTAAAGCAGACATAGCAACGGGGGATTGTGCTAGGTCTTCCACGATGTTATAATTGGATGATGCGCGAGCATTAGGATTGTTGTTAATCCTTCGTAAAGGGATGCGAGGGATTTTAGGTCCTCCGTCCAACGGCATATTTGGTATGCGTAGTGGTTGATCTGGTGGAAGGGAGGTGGATGCGTCAGTGGGAGGAGTTTCTGGGGGTGGGCCGTACTGATTCCTGCGAGTTTGGAGGTTAATGTCATTGGATGACATCATTAATAAATGGTGTGTACCTGGATCCGTATGCTGATAATCAGTTGCAGCATAGGTGATTTGCTGCTGGTGTGCAACAAATCCTTGTGGGGGGTCCATAGGGCGAGTATTTACTACTCCCTGGTTTGGCAATGGGTTTTGTAATATCACGGGTTACGGTTGATTAAGTGGAGCTGGCTGTCCAGCGTGGCCCTGGCTTGGGCATCGTCAACCCAAATTTTACGTGCTTTCTCTAAATGGGGGCAGTTATGAGTGTAGTGTCCATAGACTCCACATATAGAACATGGATGGTTTGTTCTCAGGTTATTGTCTTTTGGCTGCTTGGGATGATGATCAGGATTTTGGTTGGGAGGAGCAGCATTGTTATTATTTGGAGGATTGGGAGGTGGTGGACCTTGATTATGTTGTCGGTTGTTGCCGCGGTTACATCCTCTTCCACGGTTTTGTTGTCCGCCCTGGTTATGTTGGTTGTTTTGATGTTGGGGCTGATTGTGTTGTGTGTACACTTGCCCTTGAGTAGTGGGAGGATTTTGGGGTGCCGCAGGTGCGGGAGCAGGTTGCGGTGGATAATAAGCTGGTGGGGCTGGAGGTGGTCCAGTTGCCTGCTAGGGTTGTTGGTAACCCTGAGCTATTGGAGGTGTTGGGTTAGCTGGTGTAGCTTGCTGTGGGTAATACATTGGTTGTGCCAGTAAATGAATTGGGTTCTGGGTGGCCGGTTGGTTATAGTATGTGGGTGGTACATATGTCAATGGCGCTTTTCCATAGCAATGTTGTGGACAAGAGGGTCCATGAGTGTGATGAGTCTGATTCGTTGGAGCGTACGAATTTGTCGCTCCAGAATTAGATGTAGCCCTAGAGAGGTCTGGGGCATTTATGGTGCTCACCATGCTAAAAAGTTTATTTTGTGTCGTGACTTGGCCGATAATACCATCAATGGCATGTGATGCCCCGGAGCGTCACCGCATGAAGAATCGCCTCGTGGGGCGTCTGGTATGATGGTGTAGAGATAGCCTGACTGGGCATAAATCAGGTCGCATTGCTGAGCTTTTAAGATAGCTTCTTCCTATGACTGGGGTCGTTCGGAAGCTACATCTTTGGCTATGAGGGGTAGGAGTGATTTAAGAAACCAGTCCAAAAATATACAGTCATCCAGTTTTATCTTACAGAGGCTACGACGCTTGCGCCACTCATGGATATGGTCGGTGATGTGGGTAGCTGTGTTTTGTCTGCAAGACAACAATATTTCAATTCCTGCATCATAGCGTACAAGTAGCTGAAAAAACTAAAGGAAAGTGGAGGCGAGAGACGTAAATGTATAGTGGGTCCCATGTGGTTGTTCGATGTACCACTTGGCTGCAGAGCCAGTGAATGTTCGTTGCAACAGTCTTAGTCTAATGGAGTCATCCACTATGGAGTTAGATGAACACCATAGGTGAAATGACATTATGTGGTTTTGGGGATCCTCCCCAAGTTTTCCTTCAAACTTGGGGATGTCCGAGGGGAGCTTTGTAGGCATGGGTGGCCATGTAGGGTTGTTCCTGATAGGATCGCTGGTTAGCCTGGCTAGGTCTGGTAAGTTCAGACTAGCCATGTAAGGTAAACTAGCAGATGGGTGTGTCGTAGTGACTGGGACATAACTATTAATGGTGGCATTATGTAGTGGTCCAGTAGCCCCTAAGGGTATGCTAGGTATCGAAGGTATGTGTCCTCCAACCGTTGTGGTTTGGGAAAGGCCAACGCTCCCAAGTGCAACATGGGTTGCAGAGGGGTTAGGAATAGTGCTAGGAATTCCTGGGATCTGGGTTGTGGTAATGAGAGGGGGTGTGACCCCTATGTTGGGCATACCCATAACAGGTGGTGGCCCTGTGTTGGGCATACCTAAAGGGGGAATGTCCCCTATATTAGGCATGCCTAATGGGGTTGTTGTTAACCTGGGTGGCACCGTAGTAGTAGGGTTTTTCGATATATCTCCAATAGTACTGGTGAAAAGGGGATCGTATGGTGATCTAGCCATGGGGTTGGTTGGTGATATTTCAATAGGGTTTTTGGATTCAGCCTCAGAATCAGATGTGAAGTGAGGCGTGTCAGAATTGGATGACTGTGTGTTTGGCCAATGACATGTCGAGTCAAGGGATAAGGCTCTACATCTATGACGTGTAGAGCCAAGTGTACCGAACTGAGGGGGTTGACCATGAAGACGACGAGATCATCTTAAATTCTCAATGGTGAGAAATATTTAAAAATTTCAGTGTAAGGTGGTGATGTAAAAAACTCGAAACCCTAATGCAACAATGAGTGCAAGAGGGGAGTGAAAAAATAAAGGCTCTCAGGCCAACAAACAACCTCAAAAAGCACTTATTATAGCAGTTGTGCTATAATAAGTGGAGGAATGCAACAAAATTGGTTAGAATACCAAAAGTCAAACAGTTCCTAGAAAAAAGGGGTGTTACTAGACCAAAGGTGGGTAATGTATCATGCAAACACCTAACTAGAAGTATTGTGAGTCGACAAACGATATCCTCTGCAAGATGATGAAATCCAAGTCAAACAATATAGAGTGTTGAATCAACGGCTAGATATCCCCCTACCGGGAGGGATACCGGGTAGACAATCCTAAAGAGTGGCAACTAGGATACCCCGTTCATGACACGTTCGGTTGGGTGAATCTGCAGTTTGGTTCTATCATCGCTGTACACCCTCTTGGGTGTACACCGAGAACTCCGAAAGGTATCCTTTGGTTACTGAATGGATTGTAGTATTCCACTCAGACTTCCGGAACCAGTCTGGCTACTTCAACCCTCCTAAGGGAGAGGCCTTCCCGATAAATTGGTTGATAACCGTGTCAAAATTATAAGGTATTTTGGTACCGTAGAGGTCAACCACTATGTCTCAAATGTAATAATTGAGGGGTGTTATTGGAACACCTATCCCCTCAATTCTACCTAACTACAAAATTCTTTAAGTGCTCCCCAAGTGGGGTTAAAAGTTTGTTGAGTTTAAGGTAAATTTTAAGGCTCAGTTTAAATTATGTGGCAGAGTGGGTGCAAGTGTGGTATTTAAACTGAAATTGATTTGCTTCGCTTGGGCGATTGATTACAAATAAAAGAAAAGATGCTCCCAGTTTTGCAAAAAATAAAGGCGTTTTTGAAATGTAAATGCTTGAAAAAACTATTCAAAAATAATGGATCTCTGAAATAATTTGAAGGAAAGCAAATAACATAAATATTTCAAGAAATAAATGGATCTCTTAAAAGTTGCTTGGGCAAAGTATCGAGCAAATAAACAGTAAAACATTGATCTAAATAAAATGCAGAAAATATTTCTTTCAATTACTGAATTTTTTTTTAAAATACTTTTAATAGAGCATATATAAATAGTAAAAGATTTAATATGGCTGTAAAAATGCAGAAAAATTAATGCTGTAAAATATGCTAAATGGGCAAAAAATACAGCAAAAACTATTTTCAAAAAATTGGTCGAATTCAAAAGAATTGCATCGCGGATTTTGGGAAAATAGCCGCGATGTGCAGTGCGGGTTTCGGCCGCGCAGTCGCAATGTGCAGCGCGGGTTTCGGCCGCGCAGTCGCGATGTGCAGCGCGGGTTTCGGTCGTGAAGCCGTGATGTGCAGCGCGGGTTTCGGCCGCAAAGCCACGATGTGCAGCGTGGGTTTCGGTCACACCTTCGCGATGTGTAGCGCGGAAAATGGCCACGAAGCCGCGATGTGCAGCGCATAAAATGGCCGCGAAGCCGCGGCGCGCCGTGCGGAAAAAAGCCGCGAGGTTGCGATGAGCCGCGCGACTGTCGGGCGAAAACCGTGAGGCGAAAGCCGAAAAACAGACGCCGAAAAACGAACCCGAAAATGAAAATTTCAGGCTATTAATGGAAATAGAAGGGGCCAAAATCTAAAATAGCAATGGATCTGCTGTCTAGGATGGCAGATCTATGAATTAAAATGATTAAAACTAACAAAAACTAAGATCTAAAACAAAAAACTGAGATCTAAGAATTCGAAGCTAGCGGAGTCGCCAAAAACTGTTGGCTTGGTTTTGCAACAAAGCTTTGTGCAATGGGCACCTATCAACAATGTGATAGCAGTTTCAATATTGAAAGCAAAAATAATTATAAATTAAATCTAAATCTAAACTAGCATGTGCATATAACAAATAAAAAAATTTAAAAACGATTCAAAAACAAGAAATAGAAGAATAAGTATTTTGTATTAAGATACCTCAAATGGTGAGGATTTGTGTTGAGCAACTCCCAAGGTGAGAAGCTCCAAGCTCCAAAGGTCTCTTCTCCAAGATGTTAATAATGGCCAAAAGTCTCATGAGAGATTTTGACAGCGTGAGGATAGGATGATGGATGGATGGAAAGTGAGGAGCCCCTACCACCTTTTTATAGTTTTTGGTGGTGGGGAATACCATTATGGTTTTGAGGAAACCAATGGTATTGACCAACATGGTTTAGGTACCTTTTTCCCTCCTTTTTCCTTTTTTGAATATTTTTAATATTTTTGGGAATTTTGGACCCTTTTTGAGGGTTTTTTATGCTTTTTGAGAAAAAATATTCATTTTGAGGGGAAAAATGGGTGTATTATGGTCTTTTGGTGACCTTTTGATGGTTTTAGAGGCTCAAATGGTGGAAAAGTGGACAAATGGGTCATGTGAATAAGGAAATGAGCTAGTGAGCACTTTTGGGGTGTTAACACTTCTAAGAATATTATATTTGTACTTTATCATTCTGGAGATGTTTCATTCCTCCGAGAAGATCTTATTGTATATCCGGAGATGTTTATTCCTCCGTCGGATTATAGTAACTTGGGTTATTAGACTTCCCTAGTGGGGGTCGGCCCTGTATGTGTTATGTGGGTCAAAGGATTATTAAAACACCCTAGAGGGGTCATCCCAGTCAGTTGTAATGGGGTTTTTAGCCCAGTAATTAAGTTGGGGCCGACCTAGCTTGTGTAAAAGTCAGTCGGGGAACAAGTATAAGTAGAGGAGGATGTTCCTCACTTATCTCACTCATTCATTCACTTGTGAGTGGCGCACTTGTGTGAGAGAGGTCTGATATGGAGGAGGAGGAGCTCATGTCTTTGGTTTACATCTTTGTATTTGCTGATCATCTATATTGAGGAAGCTTTGCTGGGTTTTCTACCCCATGAGGGTTTCCCAGGATAAATCTGTGTCTCTTGTGTTTATGCTATGCTTGTTGTTTCTTCAGTGATCCTGTATATGCTATTGTTGTGAAATAAAATGAAATGCTCATATTTTTTGTCTTAGCATATTGAATCTTAACATAGTATCAGAGCTAACCTGAAGGATGGCAATGTATGGCACTTACGACACTTGCTTCACTTGCGACAAGTTGAAGGTTAGGGTTTTGTATAGCAAAAACTAGTCATCGTGGAACTTTCACTATAAATCCATTTTGGAAAAGGTTCAAGATCTAAAACCGTTACAAGTCGTAGATAACATCCCTAGGTACCTTGTGTCCAAAGGACACCCTCAGATTCGTTGTACTTTGTGAGTTATGATCAGTACAAGTTAGGGTTTCTGCCTCTTTTAGATCTCAGTCAAATTTAGGTGACCTAGGAAAAAAGGTCATAACTTGGGCTAGGAAGCTCCAAATGAAATTTCGTAAAAAGTGACAGGTAGTACACAAAATTTATTATCTCTGAAAAATGTTTTCAGAGCCCGAAGTTGAACCAATTACATGTGGCACACCATACAAGTTCACTCTCCTGTTTTATCCTATAAACAGGTCACGTTGCAACACTTGGCATAACTCTCTCTCAGAAAATCCAATTGAGGTCAGACCTATTGGGATGGAAATATGACAGGTCAGGCTACCACAAAAAAAAAATTCAGACCCTGTGGATCCAAAAGTTCAGAGTTACAGCAGAAACAATCAAGTACATATTTCTGTCAAAATAGAATTATTTTTGGAGCACCTTCATTCATGGCTTCCGGAATTTAGGGTTTCGGAGAAAGTTGGAATTTTTGGAATCAAAGTCCACGGCTGAATGCTACTCAGGAAAATCAAAATTTAGAGACTAAGATCGAATTTATTGGTTGGGTAGAAGACCGGGCTTGATCAAACCACAGTTCGGGATTTTGATCAGAAAGATGGAAAATTAGGGCTTCATCAAAAGTTGGAATTTTTGAAGTCTGTGACCACGACTGGAAGCTCCTCAGAAAAATAGAATTTTAGAGATTTGGATCAAACCTTTTGATTGGGAAGAAGGGTGGGCTTCACCAAACCCTAGTTCGGGATCCTGTCCAGAAGATCCAGAAGTTTCGAAGGCAATTTTGAGGGGTCAAATTTTGGAGATTTCAAAATTGAAGTATGCTAGCTTGATCAGCTCGGCAAGGCACATCTTTCCATCCATTCAGAAGTGAGAAAGTCAAAGTTTGAATTTTTAGGGTTTCTCTGACAAACCCTAATCAAGATCCAGATCCAGTTTCAGGGGGAGATGAGGCTAAGGCCTTACATAAGAAGACTACAAGAATTCCCTAACAGGTATGACTTGAGGAGATACAGGTATGTGTTGAAATGTGATTCTTGATTAAGTTCATAATATGTTTGTCTTCATATTATTTAGATTAGTACAATCTTGATTAATGTTAGAATTGTCCTATCACCCTAGTAAAAGTATGTGAAGACATCCATTGATTAGGGCTATATTATTGTACTAATGCACTGTGGTGTTGTATGAGGTTGATGTTGTCTGCTAACAAGATACAGGTACATCACGAAAGACAAATCAAGTTCCATGACCATGACAACATGAAGACAAAGGCTCCTCCATAATCTTTGATCACATAGAAGTTCTACTTACGAGGTATGTATGACTTTGTTCTATTATGCTTAAACTATGAGATATGCAGGTTCTAGCATAGGATCTCTAAATCATTGAAGAGAACAAAGAAGATATTGTTTAGGTATGTTAGACATAACTAAGCAAGTATACTAATCCAGGTATGTTTTTCCTATGTCAAGTTAGAATCCTACTTTGTGCTAGAATCTTAGTATACCCATGTATTGAATATGGCCATACATATTCAAGATTATTTAGAATTATAATATTTTGATAATATTGAGATTATACTAATGAATATATGTTTGTGTATGAGATCATGAGGATGACACTAGTGCACACTTGAGCATGCACACTGGTACAGAATGAATAGAAGTTCAAAAGACATATAGAAGATCAAGCAGGAGGCAACCACAAAAACATAAAAGATAAGTATTTGAGTTGTTATTTGAATCTCTGAAATAGTAAATGATATTACTTGTAATGGTTGTATGCATATTTCTAGAATATATCATGTTGAGTGTAAACACTCACATAGCATTGAACAGTATACTACTAATATGCATATGATTGATAAGTTGGACAAACATTCCATTGTTGATTGTCTAGTATGAAACCTCTTTGCTAACATGCTGAGAGCTGTGCACGCTCTCGATAGTATGTTCTAGTAGAGATGGGAGGAATCTAGATAGCCACTGTGTGCATACAGGATATGGAAAAGTGTTGTGCCAAAGTATTCGTCAAGATTGTTGCATAACTAAAAAAAATCATATTTGTATGCATAATAGGTTATCATGTCAACATGATTTGATGATTATGAAGTATTACTAATCATGTACTTAATTTTGATTTGTAGGAAAGATCATGAAGAATGATGAACATTGAACAAGTGATGGATGTTCAACAAGAAGACTTACAAAACAAACATACTATAGCAAGCTCATGGCTAGAAGATTCTCTTAGAAAGAGGAAGAGGATCATGATGAGATGTTTGCTCCAAGTGGTTAGATAAGACCATTCTCTTAATGGTGTAATAGAAAGAAGAAGATGGTTGCAGAAATGAAAATGAAAGATCTCAGATTGATGCATTACTTCCTAGGTCTAGAAGTATGGCAAGGCTCAAAAGGAATCTTTCTCAACCAAGGAAAGTATGCCGAGAAATATTAAAAGGACTTGATGTGTTGGAATGGCCACTCTCATGGATTCCAACTTGAAGCTGTTAGCGGATGACTCATCAGAGTTAGTGGATATAACTCTGTACAGACAAATTATTGGATCATTGATGTATCTAACAAATACTAGGTCAGATATATGCTTTGCTGTGAACACCTTGAGTCAGTATCTAGTGGAAACTAGATGTGTTCACCTGATAGTTGCAAAGCATGTGATGAGGTACCTAAAGGATACGATAGACTTTGATCTATGGAGATCATGACTTCATATGGCTACACAGATGTTGATTGAGCAGAAAGTGTATTAGAAAGGAAGAGCACATCGAGAGGATGTTATTGTCTGGGATCAGCCATGATCTTGTGGTTTAGCAGGAAGCAGTCTAGTGTGGCTCTTAGCACAAGTGGAATATATGGCTGCTTGCTCTGCTAGTTATGAAGAAGTATGGCTTCAGGATTGTTTGACTTAGAGATAGACCCAACTGTGATCCTATGTGACAAACAAAGTTGTATCAAGATGGCAGAGAATCCAGTGTTCCATGATAAGTCAAAGCACATAGAGATCTGACAAGATATGGTGCAGAGAGGAACTATAAAGTTTGAATTTGTAACAAGTTGCCGATGTACTAACCAAACATCTACCTCAAGTGAACAAGTTACGGATGTACTAACCAAACCTCTACCTAAAGTGAACAAGTTACCGATGTACTAACCAAACCTCTACCTCAAGTAAAGTTTGAGTATTTTCCAAGACAAGCTTGGTAGGACCCTCCTCGAAAGGGGGAGTGATGTGGTCACTTATGATGAGATTGCCTACACCGACAGTGAGGTTGATGATGTGGATACCTATATTGGTGGTGCAGATAGAGAGGTTGGTGGATGGTCCTTAGACAGGGTCTAAGTTGAAAAGGGGATTGCATCATCCTTGAACACATGTTCTAAAAGGATCTGTAGACATATGTCTCCGAGAAAGAAGAGGGATTGCATCATCCTTGAACACATGTTCTAAAAGGATCCATAGACAGTTGTCTTCGAGAATGAAGTCCTTAGTGGACAGGTGGGGATTGTATCGTCCCCAGACTTCGGTCCCTTGAATTGATCAGTAGACCTATGGCTTCGAGAATGAAGTCCTTAGTGGACAAGTGGGGATTGTATCATCCCCAGACTTCGGTCCCCTGAATTGATCCATAGACATATGTCTCTGAGAATGAAGTCCCTAGTGGACGTGATAGGACTACATCATCCCTAAGCACTTAGTTCAAAATGATTGAGATTGGATTAATCATCCTTAGACAGTAAATCCAGTAATTCTGAAAGGAAGGATAGTCTTAAATGAGATTGAGAGTGGATTAATCATCCTTAGACAGTAAATCCAGTAATTCCTAAAGGAAGGATAGTCTTAAATGAGATTGAGAGTGGATTAATCATCCTTAGACAGTAAATCCAGTAATTCTGAAAGGAAGGATAGTCTTAAATGAGATTGAGAGTGGATTAATCATCCTTAGACAGTAAATCCAGTAATTCCGAAAGGAAGGATAATCTTAAATGAGATTGAGAGTGGATTAATCATCCTTAGACAGTAAATCCAGTAATTCTGAAAGGAATGATAGTCTTAAATGAGATTGAGAGTGGATTAATCATCCTTAGACAGTAAATCTAGTAATTCTGAAAGGAAGGATAGTCTTAAATGAGATTGAGATTGGATTAATCATCCTTAGACAGTAAATCTAGTAATTCTGAAAGGAAGGATAGTCTTAAACATGATTGTGATGAGGTTGATCCCAGAATTCCGAAAGGAAGGATCGTGTGTGTTGCAGGGTATGCTGCTATTGTGTATACTTGTATTGATGATATGTATACTTGTATTGATGAGGATACTTGTATTGATGATATGTATACTTGTATTGATGAGGATACTTGTATTGATGATGTGTATACTTGTATTGGTGTGGATATTAATACTGATGATCTAGATGACGATGATGCTGATCGTGGTGATCTAGATGATGATGCTGCTGCTGGTGATGATCTAGATGACGATGTCGCTGATCGTGATGATCTAGATGACGATGTTGCTGATCGTGATGGTCTAGATGACGATGCTGATGATCGTGTGATGACGATGCTGATGATCGTGTGATGATGATTCTGATGATCATGTGATGACGATGCTGATGATCGTGTGATGACGATGTTGATGATCGTGTGATGACAATGCGGATAATCATGAGGATCTAGATGTTGATGTTGCTGTAGCTGTTTGAGTGCTGCAGAAGATAAAGACTCAGTACTGAAGATGTTGATGTTCTAGTAACTGCTTGAGTTACTGATGATGTTGAGAAATCTTCCAATGATTTATAGATGTATCATGTATGATGTTGATGACTCCTTGCTCGTACAGATGTTGTTATAATATCCTTCTCGTTAAGGGGGAGTGTTTAAATATTGTAACTTCTAAGAATATTATATTTGTAATTTATCATTCTAGAGATTTTTAATTCCTCCGTGAAGATCTTATTGTATATCCGAAGATGTTTATTCCTCCGTCGGATTGTGGTAACTTGGGTTATTAGACTTCCCTAGTGGGGGTTGGCCCTGTATGTGTTATGTGGGTCAAAGGGTTATTAGACCACCCTAGAGGGGTCGGCCCAATCAGTTGTAATGGGGTGTTTAAACCAGTAATTAAGTTGGGGCCAACCTAGCTTGTGTAAAAGTCAGTCGAGGAACAAGTATAAGTAGAGGAGGATGTTCCTCACTTATCTCACTCATTCATTCACTTGTGAGTGGCACACTTGTGTGAGAGAGGTCTGCTATGGAGGAGGAGGAGCTCATGTCTTTGGTTTACATCTTTGTATTTGTTGATCATCTATATTGAGGAATATTTTCTGGGTTTTCTACCCCATGAGGGTTTCCCAAGATAAATTAGTGTCTCTTGTGTTTATGCTATGCTTGTTGTTTCTTGAGTGATCCTGTATATGCTATTGTTGTGAAATGAAATGCAATGTTGATATTTTATGTCTTAGCATATTGAATCTTAACAGGTGATGCGTGAGTGGGTAGGAAGGATAAGCAGCACAATATCATGCGTACTGCGGTGGACAGAAGCTGTGCAGAGCCTCTGTCCCACGTCGGATACTTCTTCGAGCCTAGGGGCTTGCACGCCTAGCACGTCTAAGGACTATGCGGTATGGACTATCCCCTGCCTGGCGTAGTTAAGCTATTGACAGCTTACCTCACAACACAGACTTGGACTGGCATGTCTACGAGACCGCGCATCTATTCGAGGTCGTCTACTTCAGCCAGCTTACCATTCTTTATGCATTCAACACTTAAGGGTTTATCGTTACGGTGTATGCAAACAAGTAAATCATGCAACGCTACGCACTCAAATGCTGCACTCTAAGTTCAATGTTCAACTATGTGACTAATTAGTAGATTCATACATTCACAAACTTGTAGTTGCAACATACTTAACATTCCTCCATGCATGTGTTCGTCTATCAATCAATACATTCACCATCTGAAATACTTTGCATCCATCAATCATTCACTCATATAATGCTTAACATATTATTACCATCTTTCTCCTATAGCGAATACATATAAAATCATTAACATACAATTGATAATTGGAATTCAAGCATACATGTAAGCAAACAGGTAATTGCAAACAACACATTCAGTCTCACTACACAGGATTTAACATAGTTCACCCCCTGGATGGAGGCTACGTCCACAAGAACAGTTGTTAATATTGATCTTTATGGGAAGGGTACAACCGTTCTTAGTCTACGCACTCAGCTATAAACTCTCTTCTCTCTCAGATAGGTCTCTGCGCACTCAGCTGCAGAGCCTTTACAATGGCTTCCAAGCTTATGATTCTACAATAATAAATATTTTTCCCAAAATTGAAGAGTAACCCTTCCCTTACATTATCGTGCCTTCTTTATAGATCATGCCCGTAGGTCATGTCTTTACAATGCGCAGGCCAAAAACCCTTAGGTTTACCAAAAACGATTACAGTTTCCAGCCCATCCAGCTAGCTAGCGCCTGGTAGCGAATCTTCCATCATGGCCTGCCCTTCGGCCTTCCTATCACATGCGTGCCAACAGGTCGCTTTCGCCGAGCTGTTCTTCTTCTAACGGGTTCGTGCGACTGGTACAGGTGGTGGCATCTCTTTCATGTGCGACCAACCGCTTTCTTCCTGATCTGCTCATGTCCACCGCTTGGCATTCCTGGAGCATCTTTACCAAAATTAGACCACCGCTGGTCTGTCTGGAACACGTGCCATCTTTCCCGTCCAACACTCTTCCCTGTTGGATCCTTGTAGACTGGACACTTCACGGTATTACATCCTCACAGCACCGAGCTTCGCAGCTATCCGACACTATGCTGCGCGCAACTTCACAGCATCCCCTGAAACTTACACAAAAGCAAGGAAGTATTTAGGTTGAGCTGCGCTCAACTTCAAAGTTCCAAAAAAATCCTTGTTCAAAATTGCCCCTCTTGGGCCAGGCCCAACAGGTTGAAACATGCAAAAACTCTAACCCTAGATGGCTATAACACAATGTTAAATACTAGGTCACTAAAAAAAGAAGGGGTTTCATTCTTATTATAATGTATATTGTTTCATAATTGAGCATAGCGTCTAAGAGTGGGATATTGTATGAATGATATGTTATTTACTTTTTTTCATTTCAATTTATTTTAACATTAAACCTACAATTTAAAATAAAATATTTTATAATAAAAAAATTAAAAAATTGTTATGAAAATTATTCCAATAAAATATCTATTGGAATTTACAAAACATTTTCATTACAATATATGAAAAATGAAAACTATAAGTTTATTTCTTAATATTTCTCATACATGAGAAATTATAGATATTAGACATGTAAGTTTTAAACTCTTGAAACTTAACCAGGTGTATACTTTACATGTAAGTTTTAAAAGCTTTTTTTAACAGAAACGAGAAAAGCCTTTATATATTAAAAACAAGAATTACAGAAGCCCCCAAGGCAGCAAAAAACACAGAGTGAAGGTCTGAACATAAAAATTCCATGCAGGCAAGGCCCATAGTCTGCTCAGTCAGATATGGAGCCTTACAATGCTTATCAAAATTTGTTCTACTACTTCTAACTATATAAACCTTAATATATTGTCCACTAATATATTGGCAAAAAAAACATAGCAAGAAACTAGAAAGTAAAACCAGAAACTTCATTCCTGGGGAGGGTCTTCATCTACAGCTGGCTTGACAGTGGAGACTTTGTCCATAAGGAATGCTTCATCCTGGTCACGAATGTGGCCACTGTTTCCTCTATACAAGCCATTGACATCCACCTGAACTTCTTCCAGGATTTCCTTCAACTGCACAAAACGAGACTCGTTTCTTTCAGAGGAATTCATGCTTTGTTCCTGCACTACACACTTCAATTCTGCAACCATCCCACACATCCCATCATGCCTGGACCTTAGTTTCCTCTCCATATCATTCAGGCATCGCTTGACATCCTCAACCTCTCCTTATTGGACCTGGTAACCTCCTTCAATATATTCCACATGGGAATCCAGACAGGAAATGTCCAAGGAGACTCTCCTGGTTTCTTCCAAACCCACCTTCACCACTTCTAAAACGCATCTTAACGTTTTCTTGTAGTCCACCATATCATTTTTCAAACCACCAATTTCATCTAGAACCTATTTCAGAGTGATGTCTTCAGCGGAAAGGGGCTCTTCCATCTTCTTCTCCATTTCACTATTACTTCGGTCAAGCCTTAGCACATCTTGGAAATTCGACCCCATTTTGTGGATGGAACGCCCACAAATGTGCATAAGGTGAAGACGAGACTGGATACTTCTATAGGAATCCAACTCATAAACAAGGGAAAGATCCTCAATATCCGTGCAATTAACCAAATCATGAGAGCTTTTGCAGAAAATACGAGCCAAGGGGATGGGAGTAAATGAGCTCTGGTGGGGCCATATAATGCCCACACCAACCCAACAACACAGCGAACCACCTGGCCTAGAGGTCGGGCGGTTGTCACCTTTGTCCCAAATCCAAAAGCGCTTGGGAAGAGGGGCCATAAATGCTAAGAGTGGAGGGCGCATAACCATTTTTGAAATGAAATAGTATTGTCAAACAATATTTCCCCTTGCTTTAGTTTTGAACCAAGGTTAGCAAGTCGATCAACTTCATGATTGTTCTGGCATTTGATGTGAAAGAAGTTGATTCTGGAAATGTTTGGGAAGAAGGTCAAGGCTCTTTTTTGGACTATCCCTTTCTCCTTCTCTTTGCTAGACAAAAGGCCATGCATTGATTGAATAACAATCCAAGAGTCTCCAAAGACGTTTAAGTCATCTATGTTTAATTCATACATAGCTTCCAAACCTTGCATCAACGTGGCCCATTCAGCCTGATTGTTCGTTCTCCTGCCTAACCCCCAAGCAAAAGACTTAATATTTTTCCCTCTAGGATCAAAGATGACCCCTCCCGCACCTGCCTCCCCTGCTCCCCTAATGTCAGTTTCAAAATCTTGAAATATAACAAAGTGTACACTTTATTTATTTCATAACCACTTTAAGATATTTTGATTTTCACTTTATAATTGATTACATTAAAAACAATTAATGATAACTATTTATTGAAACTTTTTTTTATTTTTTATTATATTTTGAGTTTGAGTATTTTGAAATAAAAAAACTAAAAAAAATTATATAAAAGGAAGCCTATCATAGAACAAGAATCATTCAAAGAAAAACAGAACAGTTATATTAAATGCAACAGTGAAAGAACATTATTAACATTAAACACAATAAACATTAATACAAAATTAAACATTATTAATTAATTCAATGATCAAATTTTGTTATGTAAATATATAAAATTAGTTATCTTAATTTATATGTTATAATGTAACATTTAAAAATATTATTAATATTAAATATAATATTTAAAAAATAATATAAAATTAAACATTATTAATTAATTTAATGACCATTCTTTTCTATTAAATTTTTTTATGTACATATATAAACTAATTATTAATTAATGTAATTCTTTTGTAAGTATATAAATTAAGGAATTCAATTTTATTACACATATCCAATTTTGTTCATGTATAAACTAATTAGTTACCTTTTAATTATGTTATTTTATGTGATTCTTTTATAAGTATATAAATTAAGGAATTCATTGTTATTACATATATTTTAAATAATATATTTGATTTGTTTTAAATAATATATTTGATTTTTTATATTAAGAAAAAATTATTTTAATATTTTATTTAAAAATAATGATTAAATTATTTTTATCATTTAAATTTAGATTAATGATTTCTTTATAATATTTTAAAATTGTTCTATTTTATTTATTTACTAAAAAAAGTTTAATTTTAAAAATTATTTAATTTTTTAATTAAATTTACTCTTTATTTAAGTTTACTTGTCAATTCAATGGAGATATAGTTAATTGGGTTAGTTTGAGTGGTATCTTTACCACTCTCCACCCTAGGTATTTTCACAATTCCTCAAAGTATTAGAGGGTGGGACTATATGTTTTTAAACATTTTTAAATCTAAGGGGTTTCCTCAATTAGCTAAAGTAAGAATTATATATAATGTTGGAAATATTTTATTACAAAACTTAAAATTGGAAATATTTTATTATAAGAATAAAAGTAGAATTGAAGTTTTTAGTTATTTTTTAATTCTAGATCCATTATTTAATTACAAATTTAATGAAATATATGTGATTCTCAATATTTTTTAAGTTTAGCATTGAAATTTTACATTCAATTTGAACATCTTTACTTATTTTAAATGTTTTTTAAATATAATGATAAATTTATTAACAATATAACTATTTATCATATAAACGAATCTATATTATGTTGCATTCTTTAATTTTTTACCTTATTATCTAAACTTTTACTTAATATATATTAAATAATAGTTAGTTTATAAAGAAAGTATTTATAAGAGTTTGCTTATAAAGAGAGAAATACATCCACATACTTATTAAATAGGGGTATTAAATAAGAGTTGGTTTATGAAGATAATGCATTAATAAGAATTGGCTTATAAAAAGAAAAACATACTCACTTTTTTATTTAATATGTATTAAATTATTGTTATATATATATATATATATATATATATATATATAAACCAATTTTCATTAATGCTTTGTCTTTATAAATCAATTTTTATTTAATATATATTAAATATGTGTGTCATACAAAGATAAAGCATTAATAAAGGGATGGGAGACATAGATTGTTACATAAAGAACATTTTTCCTTGTATTAGGATTCACAAGAAAGATCCTTTCAAACACTACATGTAAACGAAGATTTTAGGTATTATTGCTAAGAATATTTATATAGCAATACTATTTTGCACCTATTAATTCAACATTTATATAAAAAAAGCATTCTAGATAAAAATTGTTATTACAATGGATTAGAACATGTTTATAATCTGATAAACTAGGGAAGTATCTTCTTTCTAGGAGGCTTTAATGCTAAAACAACAACTAACCAAACTATTATATTAAGTAATGATTCCAACCCTAACCCTTTATAGCAAGATGGCCTTGTTTCAGCTGGAAAATACAAAAGAAACTTTGATGACTTGGTTCAGAATTTGTTTGATAGAGTTTATCAAGCTCTACAATTCTCAAGATCTAATAATTTGCAATGGACCACTAAACTGGACAAAATTCAACCAAAAACCTTGTATTCCTAGGCTTAATAGTAGTGTCGTATTAAGTGATACATGCATCACCAACAAAATAATAAATTTTGGCATCTTAAACAACCGTGAGCCTCTTTATGCTCAAAGACCTTTAACCCTAACTCTAAATTTCTCATGCACAAAATACCCATAGAAGGTAATTCTAATAACCAAAAGCACTTCAACATTGACAAAAATAAAGTTAATATTTTTAAAGGATTTAAATAATGAATCAAATCTTATGTCAAATAAAAAAAATATTAAAGACTTATATCTTAATTTTACAACCCTCTTTACTTCTATTACCAATCTATCAAGGTGTCGTGTAAAAAGAGTATAAGATTACTAAAAATTTATTTAGGTGTGCTTCTAACAAGCCCTAGCAATATGACAAGTTAAATAGTTATAATCCCTAATTAAAATGGAAAAATTGTGCTATATAAATAGAAAGAAAAAGAATCTTTGCATATCTCTCTCGCACTTGGATCCTAAGAAATTCTATAAACAAGTTTTAATTCGCAAAACTAAATAAAACAATATGATTCCCTTGAAGGACTATTATCCTAATGTAAAAATCTTTATGAAACCCTTAATGTCATAGACAACATTCAAACCCTTTTTATAGGGGAAGATTTTTTTCTTTTAGAAAACGTAGTGTTTGGGGTTAAGAAACTTGCAAACACCAAGGACATCAAAGCTTCCTCATCCCTCACATCAACAAACTCTTCAATTTTGCAATCAGGTAGGATTACCCTAAACCCTATACTCAAATCCTCATTGTTCATATTTTTAAAGCATAGATAAAAACAAACCCTCTATTTATAGGACCATTATGAGTAGCCCCATTTTAGCCAAGTTATACAAAATTATTTCTGAAAATATATCAGCATATGACTAAAAATCCATGGAAAGAAAGCTGGCTATGGAAGCAACAAAAATGAGGGGGCTGTGTGTATCCACTAGGGAGAGGAGAGGGGTTGTGGAATCAAATCCTTTGTTGCCAAGTGTCATTTTCAAAACCCATCTTGACTTCCCTTGTTGATATTTAATTATGTTGTGAGAAGGCAGTTGAGGAGTCATCTCATGAATTTAATAGAGCATGGGATCACTGCATAAATTCGTATGGCAGGTTATGGGCTTAGTTTACTTGGCCCAGAAGTCAATTTTCCTCATGGGGATTCGTTTCCCATCATCCCCATTCCATTATTTTGCAACCAGACACCAATTTGGAGTATGGTATGCATTCCTAGTAAGACAAATAGCAGAAATCGCAACTTGAGAAACAACCAATTTTTAAATTGTCAAAAATGCCCAGAAACTCATGTTGGTCGTGAAATCCAGTGAGGAATCCATAGACCCGAACCCTGGGGCGAATTTGAGAATATTAAAAGTCCATAAATCCATGGGAGAACCCAGATTTTGAACCCTGAAATTTTGATTTTGTGGCTACAAATTAATATGGTTGAAAAACAAAGAATCCAAGAGATAATTGAAGTCTGAGAGAGACCAAAGGTTCGAATGGCTTGATAAACCCAGTTAATGCAAGAATATCTGAAGGTTTAGCAGCTTGGACCTTTCTATGCCCACCCTGAATAACAATGGAGGGAAGGTGTGCCGGAGGGACTGTGTACTGTAGCAAAGAAGGGAACCTTCCTTGTGTTGGATGTGGTAGGTATTGTGAGTTCCAAGCTGGCTAAGACCAATTGAGATGCATGTACCTCAATTTTCTCTTTGTATGCTGTATAAAACCAGCTGTGCACTAGCTTAACATGAGAGTGTGTTCGTGTGGCTGTGACTGAGCCTATGTAGTTCCTCCTTGGTGGATACATAGCCCAACTCGGGGGTCAGCAGAGAGATAAAAGTGCTGGACAGAGTGCCTATCGCTGGGTGGAACATTGTTCTTCCATAGCCAGTGGCTTGGACAAATTCATTTAAAATATAAGTGTTTATTGGTAATTTATTATTCTATTGAATGTGCATGAATTATTGTTATTATTATTATGTTTGTGATGAGTATGCTGGTATCTACATGTTGTGTATGTGGAATGAATTTATTTTCCGCTGTGTATTTTTATTATGCATTTACACACATTAAAATTTTTACGAATTTCATAATATGGTCGTGGGGCAAAATTTAAAATCCCCCATAATTCATCATGTCCCCTTCGTTGGTCGGATCGATGGGTGGGGACATGACACAACAAATTTGAGGGAGTGACTTCATACAAATATCTTACAATCGATCTTTATCACAAGCTTAACTATAGCATTGAGAAAATGATAAATGGAAGCTGGAAAGTTAATAATGGACTTGAAAACAACTATAATTCACAAACCTTTCAATGTGGGATAAGAAGAAACTCATATTTGAGACTCATCACATCTTCTACGGTTGTGAAGTTTGGGGCTACACTATCTCTAGAGAATCCTAGAGAAAGATAGAGCAAATCCAATCATTTTATACTTCATTCTTTCAAAATTAAAGGCAATAAACCCTATCATATCATCTTTATTCCCCCATCGAGGGCATTGCTATGACTAGGTACCTAATATACAAGAACAAGATAACCAATGGAAGAAAAGAAACCTCCTAAGACTACTTCCAACTCCAATCAAAACCACTTGCCACTGAAATAGAGTTGGCCTAAAAATACCAAGTCTTGGTCAAATCATTGATGAATCAAGAAAGAAGTCACTTTACAAAATAATGGTAATATTAAAAATATTATTAAATTGTATCATAAATAATTAGAGGATAAGAGAAAATTGAAATATCTTATAGAGGTGATCAACCATAATCTACCATAATCTATAAGATCAACAATAACTCTATATTTGAAATAGTTTAAAGAAAAAAATCAACATTGTTAAAATAAAAACAAACTTTACATAACCCATAATTAAACAAAAATGTTGAACAATTCCTAAAACTTCATATTACAATAAAATTTCTCATCCCCTAACAACTAAGAGGATTCAACTAAGAGGATTGAGATAGAATATTAGTCTCCCTATCCATTTCTATTTCCTTAAACGACATTTGAATTAGTAAAAATCTAATAATAAAAAATAAAAAAATATCATAATTTTTATAATATTTTTATTCCAATAACATATTAAAGATCGGATAATGCAAATAAAGTATTTCTATTCTAGTAATACTAAGATGGGATAATGCAAAAAGTATTTCTATACCACTAATATTAAGAAAATGACCTCCAACATATTAGATTAAAAATTCAAGTAACATGA
This sequence comes from Larix kaempferi, assembly GCA_027924585.1. Taxonomy (NCBI): domain Eukaryota; kingdom Viridiplantae; phylum Streptophyta; class Pinopsida; order Pinales; family Pinaceae; genus Larix; species Larix kaempferi. The sequence goes on from BSBM01000600.1 coordinate 1,151,570, forward strand.
TAAACATCGGATAATGAAGCAATTAAATTTGATAAAACTATAACCAAAGTCTTATTCAAGTAGCATAATAAAGATCGGATAATGAAGCAATAAATTTTGAAAAAACCATATTGAAATTCTGATTCAAATGGCATAATAAAGATCGGATAAAGCAAATAAAGAATTTCTATACTTCAAATATTATGTAATAGCGTCCAAGATACTACATTAATAAACTCCTGGTTATGTCTATACCATCTAGATGTAATAACATGATTAAAAACTGTAAACTCCTGGTTATGTCTATACCATCTAGATGTAATAAGAATGATTAAAAACTGTTGTTTATTATCACAGGACATAATAAAAAGACCAGATAATGCAAATAAAGTATCTAGAAATTAATATCTAAGTTGATAAACTCTGAAATGATGAATGAAAATAGCTCATCTTGAAAAAAGAAAAAATTTAATATCTTAACATACTTAAGATTAAAGAAAAACATAAATTTTAATATCTTCAAGATTAGATAATGCAAATACAATATTTTAATATCTTATTAAGATTAAAGAAAAACATAAATTTTAATATCTTAACATACTTAAGATTAGATAATGCAAAATACAATATCCAACTGAAGTTATTTCATCTAAATCCAACCAAGTAATAATTGTGGCAGATGGATAAGGGTACCTGTGACTAAAATCAAGGATCGTTGACACAATATGATGATTCAAAATTCAAAATAATCATGGATCGCTGGCACAATATGATGTTTCAGCTTCAAAATATGAAACTTCAAAATACTCATGGAAACTAAGACAAATCTACCAACTGTCTTTAATGATATTTACAGTTCTATGTAATTCAGTTCTTTAGAATGGCCAACCTTTGTTTCCGCAGAAGACTCAGTGATTGAAAATCAATAGCAATATAGTCTTAATAATTATAAAATGAAATGAGATAGATCCCTCAGACGCACCCCCATAACGTATTTCATACTTGAATTAAAAAACATTACATTGTTTTCAAGGAACAGGAGAATTTAGTGAATTTAGCGGCTTATAGAACTATGGGCGTACAATTGGCATCAAAACTTTTTCATTGTCGGAATTTTAAATATTAAAATGTCCTCCTGCTCATATATAGCTTTAAATTCATTCCCGATGCAAGTATTATGAGCTTTAAATTCTTTCCCGATGCAAGTATTATAGTATGCACGGCGCAGTTCAAGTATATGGAAGATCTGGAGAACAATATATCTATTTAGAAGCACTGCTCGTCTGGTATCATAACGTAAAAATTCGGTCTCGGGAATTTAGTCAGTTGTACAGTACGGTGTATATATTTAATTACTCTTTTCTAAGAATCGATTTAAAAAGTTGCGAAACGCGGTGATCCATCATCTTCTGGAATGAATTTAATACGTCAGAATTTTAAAAGAATGGTCTGTATAAATTTATAAACACAAGGTGCATAGGGCATTGATAAAATCTCAAGAACATCTAGAATAATAAAATCTCAAGAACACCGACAGTGTTACAGCATCTACCATAGAAATCTACAACCTTAAAAATGCCAGTTTTACAAACAATGGAATACTATTGGGGGCTTTGGTTTCCAGGGACGAATGCATATTGCCATCAGATTTATTTACTTTTTCAATTGTCCGATGCTCGAAAATGTGCAAGAGACTCAAGTAAATGGGATGTGATAACAATGGCCTGCCTGTGTGGAGTCTAGTATTTATAAGCATTTACTGTTATTAGATGTTGGCATTGCAAGAGCGTTAGAATTTAAGGCCGAACAGTACATCAGCTATAAAACTCAATGGCTGTCAAAATAAATTCAAACTGATCATAACGTAGAACACAAGCAACAGCAATGAAAGTGATGAGCATAAAACACAAGCAAATTGCTCAAACTGCATAACTAATTAGTGTGCCTGTCACAAAAAGAATCAAAGGGAGCTTTAGTACTCCAAGACCAATAAAGATTGTTTTATTGCAATTTGCAATTTGTTTCCCTCCCTCACATCGTGGGCAGGAAGTCAATGCCCGAACCATAACCCTTGCTGTGTGGTGAAGCACATGCATTTAAACTCTCTCTCTCCATCAGGATTTTGACAGAAGAAGAGTACTGACAATCGTCTACGCATGATAATAAAAAATGTTGACAACTTTACCAAATAGCAAGGATAGATTGAGTGTGGTGCGTTCTTGACTTCCCCAACGCCGCCTTCCAAAAAAGTAGTACTAGCCCCATATAGATTTAGCCCTATTTCAGCAATGGCTGGCTGCCAGCCAATATTTTTCTCTGCTTGGGGGCATCTCGTTCTGGAGGTTGGAATCCAACACTTCGCTCAATGTGAGCTCTTCATAATAAACATATAATACTATCCATCCTCCTCATCAACAGATATTCATGTGTGTAGAAGCAATTCCAAAACCAACAGATGTTAGGCCTATGGTTAAAACTCAAAATGAAAGTTGGTAAAATTGTACAGTGAAGCAATTAATGGATGCCTGCAGCATCAGACATCTGGACAATGCAGTGCAGCTCTGATTTTTTGCACCGCATTGCATACGATTTGATTGACAATTTTGGCGTGGTCCATGTTTGGGGATGATGAATTGCCAATATTTATTTCGAATACCGCCGTCAATAATGAGCCTCCTGCTCCTGTATTGCTAGGGCTACCAAAATTACTGCTGTTGCTAGAAGATGCCTGCAATCTCCTGTTATCTGAACCGTCAGGCAGAATAGCGATGCCAGACGTAATGACGTTTATGATAGAAGGGTCCCCCCCATTATTCATTGCAGCGTTCATAGCATTTATGTCAACTGGTCCATAGACTATCAAGGACCCCGAAGAATCTGTGCAACTTTCCTGGAGAAGAAACAATTCGTTGTTGTTACGAGTAGGAGCCTGTCAATTGCAATGGATTCACCTTATAAGTTAGATACGGTGGTAGTTCTAATTTCTAGTTGCCAAGCTGCCAAATCATCAATCGAAAGGAAACAATAGAGATGAAACCAAAAAGCACAAACTCACTCTAAAAAGGGTAATACAATTTCCAGGATGTGGCCCGATAAAGATATGTGCAACCTCCTCAGTCGAATTCCCACCTGAAACTGCATCCCACTGCGTCCACAATTCTAAGATCAAATCATTCCAGGTGTAAAAATTAAATTTGCTCACAAGATGGAGAGATGAAATGCATGCTACTATGCTAGAGTTGTCTAAAATCAGTTTTTTATCTTTTTCACAGTGATGGGAAAGTGGTTATAGCCGTGGTCATAGCCATGGCCGATTGAGATGAACGCTGAAAATTGGTTCTTCAATGGAATCTGTATTTAGTTTTCCCACATTGATGGAATCTGGAATGGACATCTTTTATGATAATAGCCATGGCCGATTGAGATAAACGCTGAAAATTTGGTTCTTCTATGGAATCTATACTTAATTTTTCCACATTGATGAATCTGGGATGGAAATCTTTTAAGATAACTACACTAAAATAGTAATTTTTTGGAGTGATCGGATTGAGGACATAAGTTATCATGGTCAGAAAGCATTTAAGGTAACTGCACCTAAATAGTATTTTCCTGAAACTTACCGAAAAAATAATCCCTATATGAACACTATAGCAAAGGTTTCAAAGATAACCTGGGGTGAAAGGAAGAAAATAATTCATTACCTGGGGTCTATTTCGTTTGTCTATAAAAAAATCGAACACCCGCTCCGGAGAAACCGGCAGCCAGAGCGAAGTGGCACCGCTGATGATAGTCCCGATGGTGCTTTTCCTCGTAGAAAAGCGGACACCGTCATCGTTTGATCCGGAGGCAGCGCTCCACCTGTGGACTGTTGACGCGCTAATGTTGGCGCAGAAGCTGCTCGTCATACACCGCGCCAGCTTCATCAAGAAGCTCCGCTCATCTGGGGAAGAACCTGCCGCCGAACAAGATTGATTTATCAGGCAGGCACGTACTACTTATTACTGCCAGTTTGAAATCTAAAACCACACATTTCGCAGTTGATTAATACATTAGAATCGAATACCTCCGAGTTCTCTTGCCGCGATGTTAGTGGGCATGAGATTTGAGAGCCTTTCGCAATTCCTCTGCAGAGTCGCCAACCAGCGCTGCGCACCAAAGGCCATTCCACTGCTGACTAGCTGTCGATACATGCGATGAACGCCTGCTCGATCTTCAGGTTCAACATGCTCTATCCAAGTGACCTGAATAATGATACAAACATGTAAGAATGAAGAAATAGTATGGATTTGATATGAGAATTAGGAAGACAACCTCGTTCGAATATGTTCACCTTGGAATACCCATTGGGCATATCTTGAATGACAAGGCCTGAAGGAAGCTTGCGGCAGCGCGACAACGATGCTTGTGGATTCTGCATTATGTTATCTACAGAAACATCTACAATTGCCCATATTCCGTCGGGAGATTGATGGCAATAACGAAGGAAAAAAATCTCTCGCGGTAAGACTAAGTGGGATATAACATGCAGTTCTGCATACATCTGTGAACACAAAAAGAATAAATTCGCCCTGAGAGTTGTATAAAACAATTGAGGGGCAAACTAGAAATCAAATGTGTAGCAGTATTTCATACCAGCTGCAACGAGCCATGTCTGTTTCCAGGCGTTCCAGGAATTAGAATTTCCACTGTTTTGGCTTTAGCCACGATCGTCGGAAACATTTCAATCCACTTATTCTGTAACAAAACCATTCATTAAAACAATTAGTTACAGAAAGAATTCGATTTGGGAATGATATAATAGACTATTATTTATTTACCGTGTCCATGAAGATGTCGGCCAATGAATGTCCATTAATTATGACCAAGCGAGAGTCCCTGGTTACCTCCTTCCTGACATTATAGGCCTTAGACTCCATGGCCCTAGGAAATATCTTGGTGTAACATTCCAAATTGAGAACATCTTTATTGTCATGGATATTTCTGATCCACAGCGGTTCGTTTGTATGTGCCAAGTTAGTAACCTCTTCCACAGCATTAATTGCTAACTCTCTAATTAGATTCTTCTCTAAAGCGGAGCCTGTGGGCATGGCAAAACCAGCTAAAGATTGGCCGGAAGTGATAATATCTGTTGAAGGCCCAACATTTTGCATTCCATAACCTACAACGCCCAGGTCCAAAGAGGGCATTGAAACTTGATGTAAAGAATCTGGTGTTTGGATTGGTCTCCCAATGTACTTTGCAGCAATACCAGACAAACGATCCAGCTGCAAGATGATGTCGAGTGTACTGTGAATTTCTCAGTCTTTTTAAAAACCCACAAAAAAATCAAGCATTTCCTTTAAATTTGATGCAAAAGACAGTGATTAGCAATACCTCTTCTTTCAAGCGGGCATTTTCCAGACGTAGGCGTTGTTGTTCTTCAAATGAAGTTTCTCCAGTAGGTGGTCCTCCACAATTTGAGCATAGTACATACTTGAGAGTGTCTCGAATGGCCAGGTTCTCACTTCTTATTCTCTCGTTCTCAGAACGGAGAGTATTGTTGTCTGCACGTTCGCCCTGGGCCTGTAGAGTAGCAAAAGCTAAATAACCGAGAAAAACCTAAAATACATAAAATTCTGAAACCTGGTAATATATGAAAAGACGAAAACGGGCATTGCTCACCTTCATTTGGGTTCGGCGATTCTGAAACCAAAACTTAACCTGTCTGGTTTCCATGCCCAGATCTCTGCTGAGCTGAAGCCTTTGTTTATCATCAGGATGTGGGTGCTTCTTGAACAACCTTCATGACAAAATAACTTCAGATCCTAGTACCCATATTCTACTAAACATGCAATCTCCTATAGAGTCAATAGCAATAGAGAACTTTAAAGTAATAATACTGTGGCCTTACGCTTCTAATTCCTGAATTTGGTGTGCAGTGTGTCTGTGATAACGCTTCCTCGCTGGGTTTTGCTTATCAGCAGCTTCTTGATCTGATCCTGATCCTTCCATGTTCACGCCTACAACTCTTGCTCTCTCAATTCCCTCGTCTGTTCTTCCATTCGACACTCAAATACCTCTTAGAAATAGTACCCAGTTCGTCTTTACACTTAAACTTTTCCTGCCATGAAAAGCCCTAGAATCGTCTGTAGACCCCAAGCAACGTAGTGATAATACTAGCACCATTGAACTTCCATTGCTCGTTCGTTGCTCACGATTAGTCTACCCTGTGCAGGAGACGAGCTATTCAAGTATTTTCGCGCAGCGCAGCTACGGCAGGAGGGCTTGGCTCCCTTCTTCCCCAAAGCTCTCTACACACATCAACAGAAAAAAGGGGCTTAATAATATTCAATAATATCTCTTGGAGAAGAGCTACGCTACGCCATATAGTCTCCGTGTCCACTCAAACCAAGCAAAGCTTCTGACAATTGAAATAAAACACGGCTCGTTCGCCTCACAACCTTGCTTAAGAATGGCGGATTAATTAGCTAGCAAGGCAAGGCACTGTTAGACTGTGGATGGAACAGAAAATGAATGGGGACTGGCAAGTAACCAGTGGCAATGAAGATGAAGATGGAAAGAACCGACATTAAAAAAAGCCGAGTAGAATTGAGTATAAAATGGCGAATAGAAGATGCCTTGAGTCGGACATTAGAGTTTCGAGACAACAACCGAAACCAGCTCAGCTACTGGTAATGAGTTTATCGAAAATCTCCATCGTCATCGACCGAGTCAATTTTGTTTACCCCCTCCACGAGGCGGGGAAAGGGGAATTGCTGCAGTCGAGGCCGAGGCTGAGGCGCAGGTAACGGTAACGCTATCTGAAGGTGGAGGAGCAGAAGAAATCATCATCGTTATCGCTATCGCGCCCATTCTCCCACCGCAACAAACGCCGCGCTTAACGAATTCATTTCAGAAAACCAACCGATGACGGCTCCCTCAAACCCTCATCCGAACAAAAAAACCCTCATTTCTTTAAACACCGGAAAAACGAGATCGGAATTTTGAAAACCCTAGAAACTGGGCCTCATCAGAGAATTCTCGGCTTTGAACCGCGTAAAAGCGACAAGGATTTCGTATTTACTGCACTGATGATGCCGTTGAGCAAAACGGAAATTGACCGACTAACTCCATTTAATGCCACCCTTCAAATGAAGAGCACGGTCATTAATATATATTTATTTTTACCCTTTAGCTCGCAACACGTGGGTTGTAAGAAAGGAAAAGGCAGTTGCCTTCCAATCTCAATGTACGTCCTTAAGAAGGGGATTGATTGCTTTAGCGAGGGGTCAAAGTGGTTCCAATCTGAAAGTAAAGCCCGTAGCAAAGGAAGTGATGGATTTAACAATGGGATTTTAAGGTCAAAGTGGTTCCAAAGCAAAGGAAGTGATGGATTTAACAATGGGATTTTAAGGTCAAAGTGGTTCCAAAGCAAAGGAAGTGATGGATTTAACAATGGGATTTTAAGGTCAAAGTGGTAGTACACTAGAAACTTAAGGTCAAAGTGGTTAAGGAAGTGATGGACATAACAAAATTATTTAGGTGTAAAAGTGGACATAGATTAGTTGCTTAACGTGTGAATTGGGATGATCCGAAATTTCGAAATTCATAAGTGGACTACGTTTAGAAATTCATAAGTGGACTACATTTAGTTTTTATGTGGATTCATTTGAGCTGTAATTTACTTTTTACGAGGTGATTTTCTCATAAATGACTATATAGTGCCGTGTCAAAGGTGAATAGTCATTATAGTGTTTTGTTATACATTTTGTGGTTAGTGTTGCTGCGTGAGTTATTGAAAATTTGTTAGTGGTTGGTCATAAATATTTAGTGATACTCTAGTTTATGTTTGATTAAGAAAATTAGGCTTCTTATTTATTAAATAATGGTTTGGTAAAAGGGATTTATATTTTGTAAAATTATTTATATTGTAAGTGGTTTGTCATAAATATTTGCGGTGAGTGGTCATAATATAATAAGTGGTTTGCCATAATATAATAATAATTTAATTTTAAGGTTACAAAGAAGCGAGTATTTAAATTGGTGTTTGAGAACTCTTTGTTTATGGGATAAGGAACCCTTTATGGTACAAGAGCCCCTTTGTTTATGGGATAAGAAACCCCCTTAGGGTAATGATTTAACTACTAAATGAGGTGTACATGCCTTACACCTTTAGATCACCTTTAGATTTGGACCTCTAACATTTGACTTGAAAAAATGTACATTTAAACTAATAAATTGGTACATATTTTGTAAAATAAATTTCTTTAAAATAAACAAATTACAAAGATCCAAAAATTAGCAAATAATTAATATGGGATAAGGAACCCTTTATGGTACAAGAGCCCCTTTGTTTATGGGATAAGAAATCCCCTTAGGGTAATGATTTAACTACTAAATGAGGTGTACATGCCTTACACCTTTAGATCACCTTTAGATTTGGACCTCTAACATTTGACTTGAAAAAATGTACATTTAAACTAATAAATTGGTACATATTTTGTAAAATAAGTTTCTTTAAAATAAACAAATTACAAAGATCCAAAAATTAGCAAATAATTAATATGGGATAAGGAACCCTTTATGGTACAAGAGCCCCTTTGTTTATGGGATAAGAAACCCCCTTAGGGTAATGATTTAACTACTAAATGAGGTGTACATGCCTTACACCTTTAGATCACCTTTAGATTTGGACCTCTAACATTTGACTTGAAAAAATGTACATTTAAACTAATAAATTGGTACATATTTTGTAAAATAAATTTCTTTAAAATAAACAAATTACAAAGATCCAAAAATTAGCAAATAATTAATATGAATTTTCTCAAATAAATTTAAATATAAATTATAAAAATATTAGTTTTAAGATAAGTTTATGTGTAGATAAAGAAAAGTGTTCCTCGCAACAATAATTTGATTCCTAAAGTCTACAAAGGTGTGCATACTCTACCCCCTTAGGATTTGAACACGTGACCTCTTATGAGAAACACATGTTCTTAACCACCAGGCCCACTCAAGCTATAAAGGTGCCCCCTCTTACTAAAAATGGATTGCCCCTTATGGAGATAAAAATAATCTATCTAATTATAGGACCATTATGATTAGTCTTCTTTTAGCCAAGCAATATGTAATTATTTGGACAAGAAGATTGCCATATGGCTAGAAAGTCACGAAAAAATAGCTAAAGCTTAGGCGAGATTTAGGAGGTATCATTCAACTATAGGTCACCTTGTTGCGCTTAGGACCAGTCCTAAGGAGTGTTGTAATGATAAAACCAATCTTCTATGTTGCTTTGTTGACATTAAAAAACCATTTGACACAATGCCCAGAACTAAACCTTGGAATATATTAGAAGAGCTAAAATTCCCTTTCGAGTTGGGAGTTATTGCGATAAGGTTGTATGAGAAGGTTATTGCCAAGTTTAGGAACTTTGAGGGTTGGTTAGAAAAAAAAAACTGTAATATAGGAGTCAAGCTAGGTTATCCCCCGTCCCCTACCCTTTTTTTATATACAGTGACAAGCTAGAGGGTTGTTTAAAAGACGCAACTTGCATTGACGTGACTTTGTTTGATATAGTCATCGTCGTTCTTGATTATGATGATGATATTATTCTTGTGGAGAGGAGTCCTTATGTTCTCAACAAGAAACTAAAACTTTTCAAGGATTTTTTCTCTAATATGGGTATGATTGTTAACATTAACAAAACAAAGGTTATGATAATCAAATCCCATAAGATCACTTATGTTACTTTCATATATGACAACAACTTGGAGGAAGTGTCTTCATACAATATCTTGGAATCGATCTTCATCACAAACTTAATTGAAACTATAACATTGATAAAATGATCAATGGAGGATGGAAAGCTTATATGGACTTGAAAATAGTTGTAAATCAATAGACCTTTGGCTCTGGGATAAGAAGAAGCTCCTCTTTGAGACTCTCGTCAATCATGTTAACTTATATGGATGTGAAGTTTGGGGTTGCAACATCTCTCAAGAATCGTGAAGAAGGATAGAGCAAATCCAAAAGTGCTTTATAACATATATAATCTCAAAGTTAATGGAAATACATCATATCTTATCCTAATCATAGAAGCAAAGTATATGCCCCCCTTGAGAGCATGGTTATGACTAGGTACCTAATGTACAAGGACAAGATAAATAACATGGGAGATAAGATTCTTCCTAAGATTGCTTCATACTGTAGTCAAAACATGCAGCTTAAGCAAGGTTGGCATAAAGATGCCACGTCTTGGCTAAATCATTGGGGAGTTGAGGAAGATGTCACTTTCGAGATTAATATTACTATCAAAAGTATTATTACATATAAATTCAAGGAGAAGTTGTGGTGCGATAAATAATTCTCAGATAAGAGAAAATTAAGATATTATAAGGAGGTGATCAACCATAATCTAGAATATCAAAAGTATATCTATGTTTTAACTAGCATAAAGAAGAAAATCAATATTGTTAAAATAAGAACAAACCCTCACAAACTCCATAGTGCAGTGCTAGTCAATTCCTAAAACATCCTAGGATGAAAGAATTTGTCATATTTGTGATATCAAGAAGGTATGAAAACCACTTTCTCATATAATGTCCTTTGTACACCTATATTAAATAGCAATTTCAAAATATTTGTTATAATAATGACCTTCTTAACATTTTAACTCATCATAACTAAAATGATATAAAACTAATTTTTAAAAATTTATTTAGTATAAAATAAAATTAATAAAAAAAACTAAATAATTTTTTACTAAATAATAAATCAAAATTAATAATAAAAAACTCATTCTTAAAATGAATATATAAATATTTAATAATAATAAAAATTACACAAATCTTATATAGAAAGATCATCTTGAATACTATACATATTGGGTAAAAAACCTATGTATGAAAACATGGATAACAAACAAATTTTATACCGGATTAAACAATACATCTTAATAAATAAATATGTAAATGCGCTATAAACATGTATTTAAATGTTAGGTTTTGTAAATTACATATATAAAGTACAAAGGCTCAAGTATCTTAATAATACACATTTAAATTATTTTGACTTATTGGATATGTGTACGATTTAAATTAAGTGTTTTTAATGACAATGATTTTTTTGGAGGGTGGTGACCAGTGATCAAATTTGAAGGGCTGGTCTTACTTTCAAACTGAAGGGCATATAATCATCCAACCCTTCAATGATGAAGGGTTATACAAATAGTTGTACTTCTATTGACAAGTATGAATTAAGTAAACCCATCTTAAAAAATAAAACTAAAATAAAATTGTCTTTTTACAATAAAAATACTAAACAATAATTATATATAAAAAATTAATAAATAAACAAAATTTTCTTTCAAAATTGTGGTATCCACTAAATTATTATGTTTGTAAATTTTACATAATTGAACACATTCAAGTCAAAATAGTAAGCAAACATATTTCTTCTTCCATTCAGTTGATATTTTTCAAAAACATTTGAGGCTACATCATTGAAAGCATGAAACTATTTTCCCAATGGAAGAGGCTTTCTAGCTTTCATTTGTTTCCATACATCATAAATAGCATTCCAATCTACCTCATTCAGATCATGAGGTGCACTAAGAGAGAGAAACATTAACATATCCAATGTCTCCATTGAAAGTCTTGATCTATCATCATTTTTTATCCTGTTTAATTTTGAGAAGCCTCTTTCACACACTGCTGTACTTGTTGGAATAACAAGAATAACTTGCCATAATTGCATCAAAGAGGGAAAGCCTTCAAACCATTCAGGCTCATCTCCACATAGATCCCATGCTCCAAACATGTGTTTTTTTGGGTATGCTTTATAGATAGTACAAACAAATTCATCCATTTCACCCAAACATTTGACAATATCCACAATAGGTGAGTCCCCAACACCAAATTTTTCACATAAAGATTCCAACCATCTTTTTGTTTGAGAGTCTCTATCATCCATCTCTTCATAATAATAACGAGGACTAAAAAACTTAGCAGCATTAAATATAGGTAAATCTGTGAACCTCCTATCTAGAGATTCAATCACCTTCATAATGAAGCATTTTCCCAAATTTATGCAATCATCTAGTGTCCCTGATGTTTGCATCTTTGGCAAATTTTCAAACCTTAGTCGATGTGAATGTACCATACCTGTGCTATCTGCAAACTCAAGAGTTCCTCCTTGTGCTTTAATTAAAAAAGAGGATATGTGCATTGCACCTACCCCAAATATGCTTCCTAAAAACCGTTTACGAAGCATGCTAATAGTAACATCTAAAGTAGTGCCGATGGAGGTAATGTCAACATGATCCTCTTGGAATTTTTGGTTCAACTTATTTAATTCAATAAGCACATCTGCAAGTAAATGGATGCAAAATTGTACTTGAAATATTGTTGCCAACTCATACATTTTTTTTTCCCCTAACTCCCAATCTTTTAGCAGAGCAGGCATGAGTTTAACAAGTCTTTCCATGACCTTTCCTCTAGAGAGCCACCTAATTTGATGGATTTGTAGCACCTCTAACTTGTTGATTTGAAATGATTCCATTAGCTCTTTCAATTCTCCATGTCTTTTAGCAGATTTTCCAAGCCATGAATAAACTTTGTTTGCAAATTTGTCAATATATTGCAACTCTAAAAAATGAGATGAAGCATCATTTGCTGCTAATGCTTCTCTATGAGCTATGCAATGGATATCTAATAGATGAGGAGCATCACGGCGAAGCTTGGTAGATAAACCTTCACGAATACCCCTCATGGAGGATGCCCCATCAGAGCCAAATCCAACTAACTTCATCAAAGATAGATCCATCTCTACTAAAAGTGTTCTCACTGCATCATACATAGATTGAGCTGTTCCATCCTTTATTTGAAGCAAGCGTATGAATTTTGTTACACATTTGCCTCTTCCTTCATTTGTCAAATATGTAATATAAACAATCAAATGTTGGTCCATGGTTCGATCAGTGCTTTCATCAACTAAAATAGAATAAAATGGGCTATGGAAAATATCATCTTTTAACTTTTTCCAATATACCTCCTTAGCGGCTTGTAGAAACTCCTTCCCAGATGATGTATTTGTGTATGCAGAGTATTCATCTGTTAGAGGCATGTGTGGAGTGCATTTATACCTATTCAAGTCACAAATTGACTTATATGTTTCTAAAGGTAAATCATGTATAGCAACAAAATACATGTTTTCAATCACTGATATGATTCTCTCCTTCTCAGCATCTACCATTAGTTCTATATGCTTGGTAATTGGGAGATTACTTCTTTTGGTTTCTCCCTCCAAAAGTTGCAAAGAAAATTTATGAGCTTCTGAATTTGCATGGTCATTTAGACCACTAACTTGAAGAGTGGTACTTCCATCTTTAGCAAATGGAGTGTCTCTCTTAAATTTAACACACCATGAACATTTTATCCTTTCATTGCCATTACAATCTTTAATAACATAAGCCCATGGAAATCTTGTCTTCCATTTAGATTTGAATGTTCTTTTGCATTTCTTTGATGGTTGTTCTCCTTCAACAAGTTCTGTATTATCTAATTCATCATCTTCAGGTGGATGATCAGTAACTTCATTTTGGAAATATGGTTGATTAGATTGCTGTGGGATACCAAATGCATCAACAATTGATAATTGTTTTTTATCCTTCTTAGGACGACCAATGGGAGCCATTTTCTCGATTTACACCTATTTAAACAATTCAAACATTAACATAAGTAAATGCACAAGCATATATATAAAGACATAGTTTTACAATAAAACAATTGAAATACTTAATATTATTTTCACATATTCATTAGTATTTAAACCACTGAAAATTTGCTTCTATAATTTCAACATTTCTTTATATATAAATGAAATAAAACTTAATTCAAGATAATTAATAATAAGTTGATATCTAAAATTTTATAATTCTTTATTGTTATTAAAATTAAAATAAAACATAATTAATTGGTTAAAAAAAAATTTAATAACTCATATTTTTTATCAACTTAGAAAAATGTAAAAACACTAATTTATGAAACATATCATTATTCAAAAACTATATTTTGAATATTGAATAAAAGTATATTGAAAAAAATTAAAAAATTATAACTTGGCTTTGAATGAAGTTGTTGACACTTTAATTGATGTGTTTTGAACATTAAATAAATAATTAGATTTATAATTTTAACCCAAATCATAATTCATAATATTAATAAAAATGAAGTACTAAAATATTATATAAATTTAGTATTACAAAATATAAAAAAAATTATTGTAATTTTTTTAACTTAAAAATATGAGTTTAAATAAAATCTTTGAATATTACTGTATTGAATTAATGTACACAATTACCATTTGACATTGTTGTATCAATTTACATAAAAGCATATTACTAAAATTATTGTGTAATTGAGCGTCGTTAACCGCAATCATTAATTCACGTATTCTATTGAGTATCAGTTTTCAAGTCCGTAGGGAGCGTCGTTAACCGCAATCATTTTCCGAGCACTAAGACACAACCTTTGACAAATAATTACTATAATAGACAGTTCAAGGGCGAGTTTCTGCTTAAATTTGCAGCTATAACCCCTCAAAGGATGAGTTTTCGCTTAAATTTACAGTTATAACCACTGAAAGGACGAGTTCCCGCTTAAATTTTACGGTAATAGCTACTAATAGGACGAATTTCCGTTTCAAGTTTCAGTAATAACAATTACGAGGACTAATTTTCGCTTAAATTTTACTGTAATAAATAAGCATTACAACTAAAAGGCACGTTTTCGCTTAAAATCACGGTCATAATCACAAAAGCTCGAGTTTCGGCTTACAGTCATAGTAATAAACACTAAAAAGACTAGCTTCCGCTTGAACTCAGTTAAACAAGAAAAGAACGAGTTCCTAAATCATAAATTTACAGTAATATGGGCAAATTTTCGCATGAATTTACAGCAAATTTCAGCAACACTGCAAAAAATAAACTCATTAACACGAATTACGTACCTCAAAGGGAGGAAGCGACGCCTGTCCGTCCAGATTAACAACAGATAACCCCATGACGGCCCTAAACAGCGGCTCGGCCGTGTAACGGACTTTGTCAATCTATACCCTCAACTTGGCTCCCACATTGCCGATTGCTGAACAACCTATACCCTCGAGTCTTGACAGTCGACCCTCGATCTATAACTCCAGTCTCCACCACGAGCCACGAGCTGAGATTACTACAGGTCTACGCTCACCCCTGGCTCTACCATGATAGAAAGAATAAAAAAGGATTCAGCGAATTAACACGTAGAGGCCTGACGGTTCAGCTGGTTTAAATAGAATATCAAGTGAGCAATTCAATGGCGGGAATGAGCTCAGATTAATTAAGATACAAATTTCACAGGGCTCAAGACACAAGATTCCAGCCAAGAAGATCGATGATTAGATATTCTTAAGCCTTGAGCAGCGAGCCTCAGTAAATTTGGTGATGGCATCACGGCAGCTGAGCAGTGGATGGGTACTGGGTAGATATACGATCTACCTTTACATTTATATTGTAAGGGTGGGTGACGGGTCGCCGGTCTTTGTGATGAATGCTCAGAATCTCCCTTCGTCCAAATTTCCAATATATTTCTTTGTCATCGCCCGCCACTCGCCAGATCGTATTGCACAACACTCTATCTCGTAAATGTAAGGGTGGGTCGCCGTCACTCGCCGGTCTTTGTGATAAATGCTCGAAATCTCCCTTCGTCCAATATATCTCTTTGTCATCGCCCGCCAGATCGTATTGCACAACAGTTACACTCTATCTCGCATATTGCCCTTACAAGTTACACCGTGAATAAAAACCATGATGGGATATTATAAAAATTACCCTTCATTTGAAAGATTTTAATTTATTTTCCCCTTTTTATTTTGCAGGGTGAAATTAAGTTTTTAACCTTTTTTTTTACGGGCATTTTTCATTTAGTACTTCAGGGACGGGTCAGAAGCCTTTGGAAGGGCTTTGACGGGTTCAATTTTGATCGCTGGTAATGACACACTTTTTTCACATCCATAGAATTATTTAAATGTTATACTAGATCTTAATTTTAATTATGAAAAATGTTACATAATGTTATAATAAAGTTTATATAACATATGTTAACAAAGTTTAGATTGGGTAGTTGGGAGTAGTGGGAGTGATACTTTCCATTGAAATTGAAATTTAATTCGCAACATATTATGTTAGATATTGGAGATACCTAAATTCTTAGTAAATAATAAATTTAAAAAAATATTGATAATATATTTGATATTAAATTTACAAATTATATATGGAAGAAAAGAATTTTCCACATAAAAATAATAATAATTTTTTTTTTTAAATTACAATATAATTGATATTAAATTTACAAATTATATATAATTATGGTGGTGGTGGTTATTTATATTCATTAAATCAAACTTCAGCTTAAACAAAACAAAAGTAAAAAAAATACTTATTTTTCATTTCAAACTTCATCTTAAAGTAAAAAAAAAACTTATTTTTCTTTAAAAAGAATTTGTATTGGAAAAAAATTAAGATAAATATTCCTAATTAACATGTTAAGAAGGT
This sequence comes from Larix kaempferi, assembly GCA_027924585.1. Taxonomy (NCBI): domain Eukaryota; kingdom Viridiplantae; phylum Streptophyta; class Pinopsida; order Pinales; family Pinaceae; genus Larix; species Larix kaempferi. The sequence continues at coordinate 1,168,113 of BSBM01000600.1, forward strand.
TGGTATTTTACAAATATTTTGAAATTACAATTTAATATGAGTGTAAGCAAAGCATTCAAATTACAATTTAATATGAATATAAGAAAAACATTAAAAAAAATCATTTTCCACTCTTTTATAAATATTATTAGCAATAATAATAAAATATGATGATGATGATGATGATGATGATTAATGTTCATTAAGATTTATTTGATCTATCCAACATAAAGAAAAAAGAAATAAATTAATTAGATTTCTATAAAATTTAATTATATAATGCAATTCTATTAATTCACATAGCTATTTAAAATGAGTAAATTTTATAAAAAAAATTAATAACATAATTTTTATAATGTTTTATTTATTAAATTTAAAAATTTGATATAATAATAACAATGATAAAGATGGAAAAAAAATTATGATATACTTTATAAATGTTAATATTATTCCTAAAAATCACATTTATGTTAAAAGTTTATGGAAAATATATAATTTAATTAAGAAAATGTAATATTTTGTAATAGAGAATTATATTTATTTTCACACAAACCTATGGGTTTGTATTTATAAAAAGGTATTGGAAGAACCAACGGTTAGAAGAGTGCGAAATTTTCAAAATTATTCCAAAAATTATTTGTATTGTTTTTTATCAAAAATAAAGTTTGAAGATGCATTTTCAACTTTCTTGCATAGACTATTATGTGTATATTATGTTGTGCACGCTTGTCCCTGTTCTAGATCGTTGTTATGCTCTATGAGGGCCAAGGATGTCTATTGGATAGTGGTTTTATTAACTAAATGCAAGCTAGAAAACATTAGGAAACGTGTAGCAATTTACAAACTTTTACCCATGTTTAAAATGATGTTCTAATGCATTTTAAAATCTAAGGTTAATTTATCATAGGTTATCTTCAATTCTTGCAATTTGTTTTTCATATTTTCTTGTTTGTCTTTTTGTTTTTCTATGTGATTGCTCAGTACTCTATTGCATGTGTCATGCTTTCTAATTGACAAGTCATTTACCTAAGGATTTTCTTAATTTCGTGGTTATTATCATTAGTTATCTTTGGACATTGAATTTCACCTATGAAACAAGGCAAATAGGCCACAAGACTATTGGTGACAAAATAAAGACAAATTTGAATTTCCTCCAATGCCGAAGGTTTTCTCGATCTAAGAGCACTTACAGACTTATAAAGAAACCAAATGTAGGCTCTAATCCATAATGTTGGATGCTCTATGGTCGTTCCATAAAGTGCCTTGGCATCAATTGCTAACAACATGGTTTCAAGAGAAGAGAACTTACTAGAAAATACAAGGTTGCATACTCCACCACAAATACGATGGCCCTGTGCAGCAATCCCAGACTCCATAATGTCATTGAACCCAAGTTCATGACACAATCAAAATCAATTTGCAATACATTAATACAACCTATGAATTGTAGCCCATTAATTACATTTCTTAAAATCAAATCCACTAGATGAAGAATACGATTGAGTGTGCAGTTCGACACAAGGAGCGTTTGAACCTACTCATCCATCATGTATTCTCCTAATACACTTGTCATTACTTTGAATATGAATGGAATGCAATTGCAACAGGGGTTTCAAACTTGGAATATGTTTCATGGTGATTCTCATGGCATCAACAAAACCTTGGGGTCAACCCCATTTTCCATAAGCTCAATGCCAAGTTTTTCATACCATCTACCCTATGATTGTTTCAAGGACAAACGTGGAGCAGTTGAAACAAATCTAGGGAGTCTAGTATACTTAGAATTTGAAGCTTCATTCTTCCAATGATGAAGATTTCTCGCAAGTCCTATGATCAGGGAGGATACTCCAAATATGAGCATGGACTTGATGCTTCTAGAGATTAAGAGAGATCTACTGGTGAAAAGGGTGTGAATCTCTTCGTCAATATTCTAAACCCACATGCAAAGTTGATTTCTTCATTACCTTCAAGATCAAGAATGTTGCCCCCTTAACTCTTTATAACAATACATTCAGTAAAAGTTCAACATGTCACTTGCTGGAATTGAACTTAGGTGTGAAGGATAACAACCACTCCTCCTAATTAACATAATAGAGAACTATACTCGTCATAATTAGAAAAATATATTTAATTAATCAATAAAATTATTAATTATTAATAAATACTTACATTATACATAATAATAAATTTAAAATGCATATTTACATTTGGAGTTAATAAATAATGTAAATTATATATACGTTATGAATTATAAATTTTATTAAAAATGTTTATTAATGGTGTTATAATGTTAATTCATAATTTTGTCCAATAAAATTGTAAAATTAATAATTTGAAAATATTTATTATTTTATTAAAAAAATATCATTCCAATTTATAAAATCATTTAGCATTTTTGCTATTTTCATAAAAATAATCGATAGAGAATAATGTTTGTTGCTTCTAGACGTGTGGATGGGAATATAAGAGAGTAATGAATAATTGACATGATCGAATTTTATTCTATCATTCATAAACATATAAGAGTAAGTGTTCATCTATTTGAGTTACTATGTTTAATTTCTATTCCAAATCCATAATGTTAGACACAAAGTTGGCAAGATAGGTAATACTATCCAATCACATTGATATAAATATATTTACATACACTAAGGTAGGAAATCAAGTGCAAATGTTTGTATCATTGATCGTTTGTTGTTAATAATAGTTCATTATCTTAGTCATGATGTTCATGAAATTGTAAAATGTTATATAAAGTAGGAAATCAACTGCAAATGTTTGTATCATTGATCATTTGTTGTTAATAATGGATGTTCATAAAATTGTAAAATGTTATATAAGTAAAAATCAGTTTGAAATAAATACTTGCTCTCTCATGTTAATGTTATTGATTATGGCTAAGATTCATTTTCAAAATTATATATAACATGTAGTTGAATTAAAAGAGTATTTATAATAAAAATAACATAAATTTAAAAAAATAAAATAAAGATATTTTTTATTATAAATCATTTTTAATTTATAAATTTATTTTCAATTTAACAATGTTTATAAAAATAATTATATCCATGTGAAACAAAGAGAAGTTTCGTATAATTTAAAGTGAATAATTGTCGTGGTGAAGTTGTATTCTATCATATATTTTTTTTCCATGAAAAGTCACACATTCATAACCACATGTCTTTGCTTTCTTTCATAACAAAAAAGCCGCGAGAGCATTTCTATACTAGAATCTACCTTCATCCAATGGCTATCATTCTTTAGCCTATGCTTTATAGCACCAAAATTGATTCAAAAAAAAGCATAGAGTGGAAATTCAGTTTTGGGAGAGGGACTCTAAATTGTTGTTCTATCAATAAATGTTCCTGCATACATATACCTTCTTTGGATAACTTATCCATCCACTCATTCAAATTTTATATATGGGAGAAAGAAATTTAAAAAAACTTCACTTTTACCTCTGACATTTTGTTCATGATTGGCAAGCGTACCAAATTTGGTGTGGCTTCTATCATTTGTATAGTCCATGACTAATTTAAGATTTATATTCTTCTCTTCACTACAATTTACAATTTTCATAGCACCGACAAAGAATAAAACTCAATGCTATTAATGGTGCTAGCGCATGTCATCAAACACTTAGTCTACAGAGATTTCATCAAACAATTTTTGTGCAAGTTTTTTATACAACACCTAGCATGCATCTCCATCATAATACAGAAATTGGTTTAACCCCACAAACAACTTATCTACAATGACATTAAAATCAAGCTCTCCAAGAACATTATTGTAAGCCTACAAGTCCCCCACATCTAAATTGTGCCCAACATAAAAAGATGAGATAGGCAATGCATACAAGTTGTGTAATTGAGCACTCCCCTGACTTACAACAAGGAGTTGTTTTGATAAATGAGGCAGTGTAATAGTCTTCTTTGATAAACAATAAAGAATTTAAGAGGAAATTCGAGAATTTCTAGATAAGGACCACATTTAACCCATCTCATCAACATGTGGATTCACCATTGCACTAATTGCAAAGAAGGATGACATATGGACATTGTGCATAGACTAACGATTGTTAAACATAATCATCATCAAGAATTGGTATCCATATTATTGTGTTTTCATGACCTTATTGACCAACTTTAGGGAGATAAGTACTTCAATGAGATTGATTTGAACTCTTATTACCACCATATTGTGAAATTCTAGAACACAATAGATCATAGAGCTGAGAATACATCACAGTGAAAAGAATGAGCAGAAAAGATGAATTACAATGAAAATTGTAGTGAAATGAGCAGTAAAATTATTCATGCATTGGAACTCATATAGAAACTGAAATGTGTGTTATGATCCATTAATCCGTATAGTTAACATATATGTTTCAATGGAGAGAATTCAATTATCCTAGGAGAATTCGAATCCATGTTAGTCTAGCATAGGAATTGTCACCACTGGAGTGCTCCGAAAGTCCCAAACTCAACTCAACTCAACCAAAACTCAGTTAAATGAAGCTACTGTCAGTTAACTAACCAAGGAGGGTTCAATTGTGTGTTTTTCATGCAAATCAACTAGAAAAGGGTGCATTGGATCACAATCAGTGATGATGGGAGCTCAAACCCCCACCAGAGTTCAGGAACTCAGGTGGACTAAACTAGAACACAAAGTTAGCTCCTAAAATGTAGGGAATTAACTCTGGTGGGACTAAAAGCATGCATGCAAGGCGCATTAGGTGGCTAATGGGTCCTAGATGACATATGCACACCACTAGGGGGGAAATAACATCATCAACTACTTGGAAAAGGTAAATAATGCTAAGTAGGATAAGGATGGAATATTAATTATACTAACACCCCCCCTTAATCCAAACTTGGACATCCCGGACCCTGGTTACTGAGACCAAAGGTCACCCATACATTCAAATAAATGATAAAAAAGAACTGTTATGAAACTAAGAAAATGGGGAAAACCTCATGGGAAAAATACCCCCCCTAAAAAATGAACAGTAGGAAACGCAAACATCCTTCACACCAAGCAGAGAAGGAAAATCTCTTTTGAGTGAAAGAATTTGTAAAAATGTAGGCAATCTGCTCCTATGTAGGATAGTAATGCAGGTGTTGGATCTGGATATGCTCCTCTAATGTACCTCCCATTGTTTCAAAGCTGCATTTTCCAAAACAAGTCTTTCAGAATCCACTCTTGCTACTGGGGCGAATGACTCATTGTAGTCCAAACCATGAACCTTTGAGTACCCTTTGTTAACCAACCAAGCTTTGTACTTGGTTGTAGATCCATCATGGCAAGTCTCTTTGAAGGATTGTGGATCACACCCCACCATCATGTAGCACCTCTCTGAGATAAGTGGATTTGTATGACATAGTGCAAGGTTTGCATATCGATACTCAGATTTAGTTCTTCTATGGTCAGATGGATCCCTAGATATGTCCCCAACATCTTCAAGGACTTTGTGAGCCCATATTGGCCTTAACCATGGATTGGGAGCAGTGGTTGGATCTGGATATGGATCGGTTTGAAATTCATACTCAACATCAAGATCTTGGTCCTCATCTTCAAAATCTGAAACTAGATCATTAGAAGAGACATCAATCTAATCTTCATCAGATTCCAATGGAGTAGGCAGAGAGTATGGAAAAAAGTGAGAGAATTCATATGCCTTGGAGTCATGGTTTGCAACACCTTTCGCTATTAGCTTCCCAGATGAGATATCAATAATCTCAACTGTGTCACGTCCAAAAATAACTTTCTTTGATGAACCTGTGTGTGTCATCTGATAAACAGATAACAAGTTTGCTGTCAAAGAAGGCACATACAGAACATTTTTGAACTTTCCATGCTCCAGTTGTATTGTGCCCTTTCCTTCAGTTGAGATCTTTGAATCATCTCCCATGTGATTACTAGGACCATCAGTCAGATATAGAGAATAAAATGATTCTCTGAAGGAAACCATGTGGTTGGAGGCTTTAGAATCTATAAGGAAGGATTGTGATTGTGAGAATCCAGCCTTCAATGGATGGCATCTCTCATGATCATTTGTCTCACTTCTAGAATCAGTCTCCCTTGTGCCTTAAGGGAGGGAAATGTTGTGTTGTTCAAGAAGTTGTTCAATTAATCTATCTTATTCTTCATGCATGAACTCTTTAGATGGTTTCCTTTCTTGCAATATGTACACTTGGTCTTCTCAAACCTATGTTGCTTATTATTCTTGGAGTTGGAGGCTCCTTCTGATGGATTAGGCTTCTCATATGGTTTGGATTCCACTTGCTTATTATATTTCCCTTTATGCTTCCCTTTAGCATTCACACTTTTTTACCCTCCATCCATAAGAGCTTGATTTTTGGAGGCCTTCGAGGCGCCCATCTGAATAAGTTTGTATTGTTCTTGGATAAGAGATTTAATGAATGCATCTAAGGAGGGAATTTTCCAATTGGGGATTGACAATCTCCCAGAATGGAAGGTAGAAAAATATTGAAAATTTTGGACCAAGCTTGCTTAGGATGGATAACACCAACTGCTCATCCTTCTTCTCAATGCCACATTGTTTGCACTGCATAACCAAGGATTTGAATTTAGAAAAGAACTGTTGTATGGTTTCGAAACTGTTGGGTTGAAAAGAAATTAATTCATTCTCCAGAATATGGCCTCTCGGCTCATCTTGCTTGTCGAAGAGAGTCTCAAGCTTCAACCAAACATCTCTTGGAGTCTTCAATCCTTCAAGGTGGAAGATAAAATATCTGGAAATATGAATACACATGAAACCAAACACTTCATCTAATATGTTTAGGTACTTAGCCTTCTCAACAACTACCCGAGGTTCGACCTCCTTGCTCAATGTGACCCTGTACAGACTTTTGTTGTGAAACACCATCTGCATATCATCCCTCCAATCAAGATAATTGAAGGGTATTAGGATCCTTGGAGACAAAGGAACATTCAAATTCTTCATGTGAAACTGCTGGAGAGAATACAAACTGACACTGGTGCTACTCCTGCAATGAAAAACCTTCAAAATCCTGCAAAAAACTCTCAAATTTGGAGATAAGATTCTACTGAGCACTGCTTTAGGAAAATAGGAACTTTTATCTGGATCCTTCACACCTGGCTAGACCTCAAAGGATTTCTCCAATGAATTCAATGCAATGGCACCAGGATTTGTTGTGGAAATCCAGAGGCTTCTGGTCCACTATTGAAAGCAGCTGATAACCTACGCTCTCTGAGCTCTGATACCATGTGAAATTCTAGAACACAACAGATCATAGAGCTTAGAAAACCTCACAATGAAAAGAATGAGTTGAAAATATGAATTACAGTGAAAATTGCAGTGAAATGAGCAGTAAAATCAACCATGCATTGGAACTCATATAAAAACATAAATGAGTGTTATGATCCATTAATCAGTATAGTCAACATATATGTTACAATGGAGAGAATTCGATTATCCTATGAAAATTCGAATCCATGTCAGTCTAGAATAGGAATTGTCACCACTGGAGTGCTCTGGAAGTCCCAAAATCAACTCAACTCAACCAAAACTCAATTAACTGAAGCTACTGTCAATTAACTGACCAAGGAGGGTGCAATTGTGGTTTTTCATGCAAATCAATCAGAAAAGGGCGCATTATATCATAATTAGTGGTCATCAGAGCTCAAACCCCCACTAGAGTTTAGGAACTCAGGTGGATTGAACTAGAACACAAATTTAGCTCCTAAAACATAGGGAACTGACTCTGGTGGGCCTAAAATCATGCATGCAGGGAGCATTAGGTGGCTAATGGGTCCTAGATGACATATGTACACCACTAGGGGGCAAATAACATCATCAACTACTAGGAAAAGTTAAATAATGCTAAGTAGGACAAGGATGGAGTATTAATTATCCTAACACATATCCATATCAATATAGAAGATATGTGGAAAGCAACATTTATGACACACAGATGACTATTTGAATTGATGGTGATTTAGTTTGGTCTAATTAAAACCTTTTCCACATTTATGTGAATGGTGAATGAAGTTAGTTTTTCATTATAGTTATAGTAAGATACCACACTACCACACAATAGAAAGACACGAGCTTGAGCACTTGGAAGGGGCATTGAGTGCCACCCAAGTTTGGAAAAAGGTTGAGAAACTTGGATGAGTGTAAAAAGGTAGAAAGAGGTAGAACACTAAATTATTTAAGAGATAAATATTTTTTATGTCCATACAAATTTTATGATGGTTTATGTGTGTCTTGGCTTAGTTTATTACCAAAACAAGTAAAACAACTAGAGAAATCAATAAAGACAAGAAGAAAATGTAGGACCTATTTACAAGCTTTTTTTTGTGATATTTTTAATTATTGCATGAAAGTAAAGAGCTCAAGTTGAAAGTATGCATCCCAATTATCCCACTTTTGAACCCAATGAAATAGTTCACACAACAAGCATTACTTTCTTTACTTTATTCATTTGATGATCAAGAAATCAAGAAGGGAACCTAAGGTTAATTTTCCTCCTACATGGGTGATATCCTTTAACTAGGTGTTGATATAATATACATTAATTTATTATACTCTATAGCAATCCGCCTATGCTTTTAGGAAAAGAAATAACAACAAGTAGTAAAGAAAGGTTACGAACCTACTCTACATAAATGTAAAGTTGCTTTGCCTCTTATGAAAGCAAACTAGGAAATGATATCTCAAGGTAAAACTAAGGACAATATGGCTAGGCCCGTATCAAATTAACACATGTTATAAAAATAGATTAGTTGAAGTTAGGACAAGTGATGAAGAACAAATACCTTTATTGGTTAATGAACATAAACAAGTTTACAAGAAGTCATTGAGCAATGAGGAGCTTAGTATCAAGATTCAAGGTTAAAATCATGGTCTCATTAAGAGCAACAATGCTCTAAACACATAGTAGTTGTCATCAAGAAAAAAACAAAATAAAAATAAAATCTCATATGAAAACCTCTACGAGGAATTTGGTATAGTCCTACTGATGGGGAAAAATGTTTAGCAACAACAATAGGGGTTATCCTCGAAAGAAAGGCCCAATTAGACTCTCTCCCATTTGGTGTAGGAAAACCCATATGGATTCTGGCCCAACAACAATAAGTGATTTTGGGGTTTTACGGATTGCGCGATGGTCCACCAGTCTGATTTTTATAAACACAATGAATGAAAATGCAACTAGATTAAAATGCAAAAAAAAAAAAAAAACAGAAAAGGATATGAAGCTGACAGAAATATATTCAAGCAATAAAATAAATTAATTCATAGGATTACTATTACATACATTCAAATCACTAACAATCTGCTAAGAAAAATCTAAACTCTAGTTGAAAGCTACAGTCTCATATCCAACTAATCTACTCTAACAAAAACAAGAAGAACATGAAATTAAATGAAGTGAATATAAGACAATATCCTTGAAAGAAATCAAAATATATTCTTACATAAACCCATAATCACATCAACAAGCTGAGGATAACCTGTAAGCATAGCTGAAAGTGACAATTTCATACTCCAACTAGCCAAAGTAATGAAACAAGAGAGAGCATAAATAAGTATCAAGTTGTGAAAGTAACCTAGAACAAAAAATATTATTCCCACAGTCTTCCAAAGTACCAAAGAACAACAAAAACAATATAAGCTAGTTCCATAACACAATAGAAATATGTTGACACAGGGTCTTTCGATAAGGGTTCACTATGTCGTCAACAACACCAAAAACCCCTTATTCACCGGCCCAGAAAGGAGTTACCCTTCCCAACAACACCTGCAAAGCAGGTGAGGTCTCACTCGAGGCGGATAAGGGTGCTGCAGGAACCAAGCTTCCGCAGTTGCGAAGAAGATATGTGCACGTTAACCAGAGATTACAATATTTACGACAATTTATTCAACCAAACATTCGCATATTTATCTCAAAGCATATTCAACAGCATATTCACGTTAACAAACAACATGTATCAACACAAATCAACAGAAAGCATTTAAATAACCCATCATCGCATAACAACAGAATTCATAACCGAACATCTTCATTCACTAACATCTGCAGAACAACCTCGTAGGGAATAGTCAACAGAATCCAAAAGATCGCATTTATCTCTAAACTCCGATGCCCTTAGGCTTACAATATACTTCTATTTGTATGCTTCTATCCTATTACAAAATGGCCCATGTTGGCCGACTTAGCAATTAAATATTCTAAACTATTCTTGCGCTTCCTTAGACTTCGCGGTAATTCCTTCTTTCGCAGGATTTGGCTTTTGTGCCTGTCAGCTTCCGCACTTCCTGCGGATCTATCCCGTGCCAACAAAATATATAGCAGTTATCTTGGCTAGTTAATGGATTCTCTCATTTAGAAATCAAAGATTAATTACCTCAAAAGTAAAATGGTATCTTCTTAGAGGAGCATAGTATCCATCTATCCAAGGGGAATAATCCCCTTCTTCTTCTCCTTTATTACATTTATATTAACTTTTTTCCATAGCTACCTTTTCTTGATTCTCTTGCCATGTGGAAATTTGGGGTTTTAATCAAGAATTTGTTTTCCATTTTTAACGATCTCTTTTAAATAAGTAGGAATATTTCGAAAATGTTTTGCACATATTATTGAGATCATATAGTGACAATAATACTCATATAACTGAGACTTAAAATATAAGCGAGTGCTTATTTTTGAGGTATGTAGGGTCCACATTCTTGCTTCTTAGTTTGATGCCAAGAGTAGGTTATTTATCACAATTTGGAGTCACTTTGATCATTTCATGCTTGATATTAGACTTTGATTTCTCATCATCTTGTCTTTTATCTTCTCATCCCCCACTATCTTTTGCATAATAGATTCTCATTAGTTCTATGTCATTTAAATTTCAAAATCATGATAATAATAATAAGAATTTGGAGAAACAATCAAGAGGTACTCACCATAATGTCATGATGGAATTATTTTACCTTAGTAAACAAATACTCCTTGGTGATACAAACAAAGTTATCCACCAACTCAAGTTAGGTTTCATACATGCAAATCATTAATTATTTACTTGTGAAGCATTAAACTTGAAAGTTAAAGTAAAATCCTAACTTGAGTGGTGTTGATGCCTCGGTTTTGTATGTGCTGGAATGGTGTTCAAGGCAAACAACAGGGGATGAAAACCCAACCAAAGGCTTCAGATAATCCTATGAAAGTATGACCCTATCCTCGAGCTGTTTGGTGTGGTTAACATCCACGGATACAAAGGCCTCCGCTGGCACTTGTGAGTGTTTGATCCTAGAAAGGATTTGTCTTCCTGTGAGGAAAGACAAGAGTTTTACTAATCCTAAGAGTTAGTCTAACCTTGAAAATAAATATAATCTAAGTCGGGCCTATTATAAGAGGAGTGATTTGTTTGTGCACAAGATAAATTGATCTAAAAATTATTAAATCTTTTCACCAATTTAACAGACATGCAAAACTGGATCTTGACTCAGTAGCTCAAGATATAATCAGTTAAAGACATTCAACAATTAATAGCTTAAGAATTAAGTACATACAAGCTTAGCCTGTATCTGGAATGTTAATTGGCAAATTAACATTAACTCAATGTTTTCTGTGAATGTTGGCAGGCGGTTTGGGCAAGTCAGCATCGCAGCATCACAGATGTTGCGTAAGGCCGAAGGTACCGCGAAAGGAGGAAAGCAGCGCGCAAGTCGATTAGTTTATGTAGTTTTGGGTCATTTGGACCGCATTATGTGGGTTTTGGGTCATCTTTTTGTAGAGTTTGTTAAGAAGTAGTTAGGCGGTTGCCTAAGTGGACCATAAATGAAAAGGTGCAAGCCTATAAATAGACATAGGATTGTAAGTGTTGAGATACCGAGTTGGAAATCCATGAGCTGAGGAATTGAAGAGACAATTGAGCACATATGATTTTGCTTGTCTTTTAATCTGGGTATGTGACAGAGGAATGATTGTTGTATCTATGGGTTGTTGCAAAGGTTAATATGATATAATGTTGAGCAAAATTACTGTGTCTTTCCTGTTCCCTTGTGATGAATGCATTATGTGATATGAATCTGTGAATGATGTGATGTTTCCTTGCTGTGATTAATGTCTTACTGTTATATCTATTGTGAATTTATGGTTTTGTCAATGATGAGATCTGTTGAATGATGCTGCGTTTATGCTTAATGCCTAAGTTGAATGCTTAGATCTGTTATGCAATGCTGCGATAAGTCAATCAGTTGATGCGCACAAAGTCCTCCTTCATTCGGCAGAAACTTGGTTCCATCAACTCTCCCTTGAACATCTCAGGTGAGACCTCATCTGCTCCGCAGGTGTTGCTGGACAGGGTAAAACTTGTCTCGACCGGTGCTCAGGGAGATCGTGTTGGTTTGGGTGTCGACAGTGCGAGGAACCCTTGTCGACTGGGTTTGTGTTAACAAATGGTTCCATTGTTGGGACCGTAGAGCAAAGTGAAAGGAGGATATGTTGTGGCATCTGACAAGACCGGAGATTCAAGATTGGTTCGACCTAAAGTTGCGAGAGTTCGCTGAAAAAGAAAATCAGAACCCTGGGTTGTCGACGGATTGGTGGTTGGCAAAGTATATACACGACGGTCCACACGAATATTTTTTCTGCGAATTCCCAATCATCCTGTATGAGTGGTTAGCGAAATTGACCTATCAGAAGTGAAATTTCCAAGGTGGTGAGCCGACAGCTTGGACCCCATAACTGATCCAAGAGCTGCAAAAAGTCGACAACAAAGCATTGTGAGCTGTTGAGGTCTGGGTCAACAGTATACTGGAAGGTTATATCACTGAGTTTGCAGTTGATACGACAAAGTCTTATAGCGAAGCTAAAAGGGAATTTTTCAACAGACCAAGAGGCAGGTTTCTGTTATTGCTATAGTTGTCCATTGAGATGCTCATTTGTGAAAAGGGAATACTGAAGATGCACCTCGATCAGTAGAAACCTGGTGGACAGAGGCTGTGGATACCGCGACAGCAGGGGGGCGGAGGCTGTGGATACTGCGACAGCAGGGGGGTGGTAAATGGAATGATACGGGGTATATGGGTGCAAGTTATGACGAGACTGTGAAGGAAGCCGAGGAAGAGAGTGGTCTTACGAGGGGAGGAGAAAGGTTTTGATAGGAAAAGAGGCAGAGGACAGGAGAAGGTCCTGTTGCGATCTAAACGCAAAACCATGAAGGAAGACCAAATGAGACGAAGCGACCTCATAGTGCCGACAATGACAACCAGGCTACGCCCAGGATAGAGGTAGGACCAACCCCCAGCAGCAACGTACCCACACCTCCGCTCGCTATCTCTCAACTAGGAAGAAATACAACTTTGACACTGTCGTGTTCCTCATGTCAACATAATTTGATTGCTAGTAGCTCAGCGACTGTAGGAAGGAAGCCCAAGATGATGGGCGAAGATGCAAAGTTACCGTTGTTTCATGGGAATGGCACTGACAACCCAGAGCAATACTGGTTCTTATGTGAAGCAGTATGGACTGTTAAGCAGATTATGGATGATGATGCAAAGAAGGGTCAGTTGGCAACAAATCTTTGATGTCGCACATTGGAATGGTTTATGAAGTTTGTACAAGTTCCCACAGGAACTCTAGAGAAGACGCTGGAGGAAGTTAGAAAAGGATTGATTGCAGAGTTCAAAAATCCCAAGTCTGAAGCACAGTATATTACAGAACTAAAAGAGATTAAACAATATCCAAATGAAACTGTGTGGGATTTTGACCAACGGTTCAAAACGCTGATGGAAAGAGTTAGCTTTGACATGAGTGATGTCTAGCACAAAGCATGGTTCATCGCAACATTGCTACCTCACATTCGACTACCGCTGATGTAACAAAACATTACAATGCCGAGTGAGGCTCTGGAGATTGCAATGCAGTTAGAAGCTTCGTCGATTGGTTAGAATGCAGCGGGCATGTCACAGATTCAGACACAACTGGCCAACTTGACAATATAGTTGCAAGACCTTAAGAAGGGTAAGGAACATCGTGAAGAGGCTTGGTGTATGTGATGTCGTGCAGAAGGGAATACTAAGGATAGCTGCCCAGACTTCCGCAACTATCTGGTATCCGGAGCGCTGAACCCATTGAGTGGCGGAGGTATGCCGTGGTGCCACATCTGTCAAGTATATGGCATCGACATGAGGAGTGACAATACATGCAGAAGATGGTCACAAAGTCGATGAATTTGTATTGTACATTCTGCAAATCCGTGGGACATGAAGATAAGGATTTCTGTGCGTACAACTTACTTCGGGAAAGAATGTACGACACATTCTATGTGAAGGACGACCAGCGTGCTGTACAACAACTGCAACCGTAGCCACAGGTAGCCCAGCCACTACCTCAACCGTAGATGCAGTTTGTACCGCAACCACAACCACAACAGTTTATGCCACAATATACTCAGATCCCGATGGATCCGCAGCAGCCACAGTACATTCAACAGCCACAATACGTTCAGCCAGCACCATGCATTCATCCAGGACAGTGTGTGCAGCTACAACCAAATCCCATGCAGCAGCAATTTCCTCAACCAGAATATCAGCAGCAAGGGGGATTCCGTGGAGGATTTTGGGGAGGACGTGGTGGAGGCTTTGGTCGCAGAGGAGGACGAGGTCGCGGACCTGTCCAATTTTATAATTGCAGAGTGTTGGGACACTACGAGAGAGATTGCCCACAGTTGCAGACCCAGTGCACGTTTTGTTTTGTTACTTACTACACTGTTAAAAACTATTCACAGTTGATTACGTGATGGCAGGCAGGAAGTATACCGCAGTTACAGAATCAAAACCAGTTGCCAAATCAGAATCTGCTGCAGAATCAGAACCAACGTCCGAATCAAAACGCCAACCAGAATGTAGTACGATGGAAAAAGATCGCGGTAAGTCAATTGTTTATGACATGCCCCCGGCTTTTGACTCAACGTTGGAAGCAGGACCGTCGCGTCAGTATGGAACCTTACAACACTTCATGGAAAGTTGTTTATTGCTGGAAAGAGATCCTAATGCTCTGGCCGAGATAGAGAGTCTGTTGCGTCGACCAACTCAGGGACAGAGGGAGTCTGCGGTGAATTCCTTGTAAAGGAAGCAGACGGGCAAAGAAATACGCATGAATGTACAGATTGAGGATTAGGAGGTCGATTCATCTATTCTGGATCTAAGCTCCAATGTTAACATATTGACAAAGTAGGCATGGCAGAAGATGGGGAGCCCAACGTTGAGTTGGTCTCCTGTACAACTGCAATTGGCTAATCAGGCCAAGGTGACACCAATTGGGAGAGTTCTGTGCCTTGTTGTGGATATTGAGGGGATGAAGACATATGCGGATTTTGATGTCATTAAGGTTGTCGAAGGTGGAAGCTCCTATCCTGCATTATTGGGGATTGGATGGGCTAATGACAGTGCAACGATCATCAATTTCAAGAAGCGGGTGATGAATTTTGAAAATCATGATCTCCGTGTCATCGCTCCATTGGATCCGGCTGAAGGGAGACGAGATGTTGAACTTGTCAAAGATGAAGTTGGAAAGGATGGGACCATGCATATAACATTTCAGAAGATTACATCCATCCGACTGCTGGTGGAGAACTTGGTTGGCGCAGTTCTAGCTCTGCATCTTTCGACTCAGATGATGCTTTATAGAATTGGCAGAATCGCCTGCATGAGGTATCGTTCCGAAAGTGTGGGTTGATCACACAGTCGCTGCGGCGTGTTACGACTGAAACTATTGAGTTGCCGGTATACGAAGGACTGCTTGAATTGTCTAAGTTTATAGTTGCATTTGAAGCTAAGGTGTCAGAACCGCAACAATTGCTGGCATTGGAGGAGGCACTGAAGGATACTCCAGCACGGTGGTGGGCGACCCATAGGAAGTTGATTACTGGTTGGTCGCAGTGTCGATGGTTGATGATGGTTCTCTTTGGCGACGCAGAAATATACCACACTGGAAGGTATGATGGGAGGAATGACCCTAGCAGTCATCTGATGGAATGTTAGACCTTGTGGGCCTCGCGACCAAGGGATGAATGGGTCCATGCTTTTATCCATACTTTGGATGAAATGCCGCGATCATGGTATGCCGCAGCTGAATTGCAAGGGGAGATTACCACTTGGTTAGAGTTGACAGTTTGCTTTACTCATACCTTTAGCTTCACGGATTCCAACCCAGATGTCCATAATGCTTTGCAGCTCATCTGCGAAATTATTCTGAAGGTAGTTCCAGCAGCATATCCTATGGATTCGCATACTCATGGTAAGATGCAATCGATGATGGAATCTTATAATATCACTAGCGGGCCAGAGGATGGTGATGACCTGTGAAATGTCAATATTTTGGAATCAGAAGGAAGTCACAATGTTGTAACACCTAACGTGCCAATAGATCCGATTAGTCAGCTGCTGAAGCTCGGGAAGGTCAACATTGGGATAGAAGAGAACCCAAAGTTTGCGAATGTTGGTGACTATTGGGATGAAGAGATGATGGTGAAGGTCATAGACCTGTTACATGAGTTCCAATATTTGTTCCCTACGAATTTTTCTGAGATGAAGGGAATCTTGGGGGATCTAGGGGAGATGAAGATCCCATTGAAACCAGATGCAAAACTGATAAGGCAACGCCCGTATCACCTGAATCTGCGACATAAGGAACGAGTCAAAGTTGAACTTGATCACATGCTGGATGTTGGCGTCATTGAACCAGTTGAAGAATCGGAATGGATTAGTCCAATGGTGGTGCAAGACAAGAAGACTGGTGAGGTCCGGATTTGTGTCGACCTGAGAAAGATGAATGACGCATGTATGCATGATCCATTTTTGACACCATTCACTGATGAAGTACTGGAGGGAGTGGGTGGCCAAGAGATGTATTCCTTCACGGATGGTTTCTCTGGCTATGATCAGATCAAGATTGCGAAAGAAGACTGCCACAAGACAACGTTTGTGACTGAGTGGGGTTGTTTCCAGTACACGGTGATGCCGTTTGGGCTGAAGAATGCACCTACGATATTCTCTCGATTTATTGTCGCTGCCTTTAGGGATTTTATTCAGATGTTTCTGCAAGTTTACATGGATGACTGGACAGTTTATGGATTGATCAACGATCATCTGGAAAATATGCAACTCATGTTGGAGCGCTATGGACAACATCAGATATCGCTGAACTTGAAGAAGTGCATCTTCTGTGCACCATTTGGGATATTGTTGGGTCACATTGTTTGTAAGCAGGGATTGTTGGTTGACCCAACAAAGATTGCGCTCATTCTGAGCCTAACACCGCCTACCAATGTCAATCAATTGAGAGTGACGTTGGGACACACCGAGTACTATCGCAATTTTATCCGAGGTTATGCAGTGATCACGGCTCCTATGGAGAAATTGTTAAAGAAGGACGCGGTATTTTTGTGGAGTCCCGAATGTCAAGTCAGTTTCGAGACGCTGAAGGCTAAGATGGCTTCTGCACCAATATTGGTATTTCCTGATTGGAGCAAGGAATTCCATGTTCATGTAGATGCATCATCGATTGCGCTGGGTGTAGTGCTCGCGCAACCAGGGGAAGGAGATCTAGATCACTCAATTGCTTTTGCGAGTCGGAAGTTGTCATCTGCAGAGAGGAATTATACCACTATAGAGAGGGAAGGCTTGGCGATGGTATATGCAGTGCAGAAGTTTAGGCATTACCTGTTAGGGGGTCACTTCAAGATGTTCACAGACCATTCTGCTTTGAAGTATCTGGTTAATAAGCCTTTGTTGGGGGGGGAATATATGTCGCTGGTTACTTCTCTTTCATGAGTCTGATTTTGAGGTAATTGTGAAACCAGGCCGCTTGAATGCAGGGCTAGATCATATATCGCTGATTGAGATAGGGGAGGAACCAACCAACATTGAACATGGGTTATCAGATGTGCAACTATTTAGGGTCGAAGTAGCTGATGACTACTATGAAGAAATCATTCATTTTCTGGCGATAGGAACTCCACCAGAGGGGTTCACCACAAGTCAGAAGAAGCAGCTGGTGGTTAAGGCTGCAGATTTCCAGTTGATTGTAGGACAATTGTATAAGCTAGGATCAGACGAAATCTTGAGGCACTATGTCTTGCCTCATGAGCAAGGGAAAATATTGTCGGAAGCACTACCCGGAAGGTGCTTCGTGCAGGGATTTGGTGGCCCACTCTTCACAATGATGTAACAGTGTCACGTCCCCTTCCATCAAACCAGTGCTAGGAAGGAAACATGACCAACATACCGGGCTTATTTGGTAAGCTCAACCCATACCATTACTCATAAATTCATAATAAATAAAAAACTTCTGTGTGCAAATTCATACTCAATATAAACACAATGGAATTAAATCATATATGCACACACACAAACAGAAATGCATCAGCCTATCTATCACAGGCATATGATGAATCAACATGCAGAGAATTCAATCTCTTTCTCATGCTACGCACAGACTTCATGTCGATTTCATTAAGATAGTCATTTTAGTTCATTAACATGGACAATTATCATTTCGAATTAACACATTGCAAAACACAAAATGCGTATAATTTAAAACACAAAGAACACTTATCTTCGAGATGAAGCTGTCCAAACAACTGGCTATGTGAGAGCAACGTTCCACCCAACCATAGATCTCTGTCCAGCCTGTATTCCTTCAGCTGAGAGATCACCCCCGAGCTGGGTTGTGTATCCACTAAGGAGGAACTAAACAGGCTCACTCACAGCCATAGTTTCACTCAAACAATCATGCTAAGTCAATACACAATTGGGTTTACCAAGCATGCGATAAGCAAAGGAGGAGGATGCTAATCCAGTGAGCTCAACCACAGAGCTACAGACATCTCAAGCTAAATTCAAGCAATCCAATCCTCTATTCAAACATTCATACTTGGATTTCTCACAATTCTGTCATCAAAATAACTCAATCCCGTCACTGGACTTCTGGGCTATGAAAACTGGGTTTTCCAATGGATTTCGGGGTATCTAATACTCTCGATTTTGCCCCAAGGTTCATATCTATGGATCCCCCATTGGATTTCACTGTCAATATCAAATTCTGGGCGTTTATGGCTCTTCAAAACGCAGGTTCTTACAAAGTTGCGATTTCTGGTTTTGCTCACTGCTAGGAATTCATAATGGATTCCAAATGATGCTGGGGTATTCCACAATGGAATGGGAATGAGGAAAAAAAACCCATTCCCATGAGGTAGGGTGACTTGTAGGTCAAGAAAATAGAGCCCATACTCTGCCATACAAATTTCTGGGTTTCACATGCTCCATTGAAGCCATGGATTGATTTCTTCAACTACTTTCTTACATAGAATTAAATGCCAGCAAAGAAAGTCAAATGGGTTCTCAAGATGACATTTGGAAGCCTATGGTTCAGTCCCACAACTCGCTCATCACTCCCTAGTGGATACACATGGCCCCTTCTCATTAGTTGCTTCCATAGCCAGTTTTGGTATTTTATTGCATGATGTTTATTTACATCATTTTTACAATGTTCCATGGCTAAACAACACATGGGTAATATAATATCTAATACTTGCCTTTTAAATAAAATTCGAGCTTCCACTAGTGGGGCCTTGGCCTTGAGCTCCACGCTAGGAAAACATACATCACATGTATACATTATTTACATTAAAATCTAGTATATCCTAAGGGTCAAAATGGGGTATTACAGACGGATTATGCACGAACTTGCGATGTTTGTTAACGGACTGGAAAACCCTCCAGGAGGGATGAGATGCCGCTAATACCTCAAGTGACACTGTATCCATTTGATAAATGGGCTATGGATTTTGTGGGACCTATCAACCCACCTGGGAAGCGCACTAGTGCATGATACATAATCATAGCGACAGATTATTTGACAAGATGGGCGGAGGCTACACCAGTTGTAGAGTGCACCACTGCGACAACAACGCGGTTATTGTTCGACAATATTATCACTTGGTTTGGATGCCCGAAGGTATTGATGAGTGATCAGGGTAGTCACTTCATCAATCGCACAGTTAGCGCATTGACAACAGAACTTTAGATACAACATAAGAAGAATACGCTGTATCATCCGCAGGAAAATGGCATGGTGGAGTCCTTCAACAAGGTGTTGGAGCATGCACTTACTAAGGTTTGTAACGCGAACCATGATGACTAGGATTTGAAGATTCCAGCAGTCTTGTGGGCATATCGCACCACTTGTAAAAGGTTGACGAGTCAGACACCTTTCAAACTGGTGTATGGGCAAGAGGTAGTTATGCCTATGGAGTACATTGTTCCGAGTTTGCGCATAGCAGCCGCGACAGGTATGAATGATGAAGCAGCATTGGAAGAATGACTGGAGCAATTGGTACAGCTTGAGGAAACCCGCTTTATTGTAGGATTTCACTAGCACGTGGAGAAGGATCGACAAAAGGCTTGGCATGATTGCCACATCAAGAACACACAGTTTCAACAAGGGGACTTGGTGTTGTTGTATGACAACAAGTTCATGAACCATCCACGGAAGCTACAGATGCATTGGCTTGGTCCATATCGCATTAGTTGCATAACTTCAGGAGGCACAATACAACTGCAGCAGTTAGACGGAGTGATGCTACCAAAGCTAGTAAATGGTAGCAGGTTGAAGCCCTATCGGACGAGCTCGGAGCAACGCGATGCCTGAACAACATCGGGAAAGAAAAAAAAGTGCAGGAGGCTGGGTGGCAGGATGGCGCACCAGCAGGGACAGAATGCGTAAGCAGGAGTGATTGTATCACCGTTTGGGGTCTATGCCATGAGCTGCAGGGTCGTGATCCCGTCAAATCAACAATAAATGCAAGAAATTAAAGGCCGTTAATTAGCAGTGCGTGATGAAATGATCGGCATTAATGGTGGATCTGGCTGTTGGATTGGCAGGATCGACGGAGGATTCGGGTAATTAAGGCATGATTTGGTAATGATGAGTGGTTTGATTTGGTAATGATGATTAAGTGAACAATCTAGCATTATAAGAAGGCGTTGAACGCGGTCGGAAGGGACCATTGTGCAAAGTGTGAAGTATTGGTCAGTGTTGCAGTCCTGAGTCGAGTTGCAGAGTCGAGTGTTGTGTGTTTGCTAGTAGTGAGTTGTGCACGTTTCTCAACCTCGGAGGGTGAGTAACTGTTGAGATAAGAGGGGTCTTGGTGCGGCATGCTGAGTGAGCCAGTGGTCGAAGTCTCGAGTGGCATAGGGTCACCAACCAACCCAGTGAGCATCGAAGAGGAAGTCACCAGTACGTCGGTTGGATCATTGTTCATTCCCAAGAAGCGGAGTGGGGGCCAATAGTTTGACTCCCCGTAAAGCAAATGATATCCAAGATCATCCACGACCGCACAAGAGGAGATGCAAGTGGAGGTGGGCCAGTCGAGCCAAGGAATTGAAGATTCGACCCCTTAGGCAGGGATATCTGCTGCAGATATCCATGGGTATGTACCCCCATGTCAGCCTGGTGTGCCTACCCGAAAGCCTACGAAGAACCAACGGTATCAAGTGAAGATGCCAGCGATACTGTCCGAAATGGCATGCTCTGCAGATATTGTGCCGACACTGATGCGCATGCGGTATGATGACCACGACATGTTGGCATACAAGGAAATTACCATCGATCCCTATGTGTCGGGGACACAACTTGACGGAAAACCGATTTCGCATGCTTGGGCGCGTGGGTTGGACAAAGTGAGATTGCTCAGACTCATCAACATGCCACACTTTGGGTGATTTCCAGAGGTCAATGTGTGTGTGAAGCAGTTGCTGGCCTACTTCCACAGTGGAACATTATGGCTGGACACATCAGTTACAGTCACGGTCGATCTGATTTCTAACATCACCGGGTTGCCGAAGGATGGACTGGACCCTTCGCAATACTTCAAAGGGAAGGAGAATGATAAAAAGTGGGCAGCAAAGTTGGTACAACGTTAAGGATTGGAACGCGAAGGCCGTGCCTACCGCACTGATAGTATTAATGATAGGGCGGTCTGAACCGGGGCGAGGATTCTGTGTTGCAAAGTTGTACAGAAAAATCGAACCAACCAGTGCAATTCAGGGGTCATGGCGTGTACGAAGCAGTGCACGGAAGGCGTACAGATGAACTGGTCACTCTTCCTATTGAACCCGTTAGCAGAGGATGCAACAGCTGTCCAAGATGGGAAGGGAGCATTCGCATACAGTTGGCTCTTGATCTTGATCGCATTTGTAGCGTGGAAGGAGCCCAACACTTACCAGGGAATGGAAGTCAATGCTGCGAAAGACCGTAAGGGTGCGCGCTATCAGAATTTGTGGTGGGTATAAGAACCCGAACGCCTTAAGGATTGTGCAATGCAGTTTTGGGTCTACTGGGAGACACTACAGGCAACAATGATAAGAGTGCCTTGCTTATCTGAAGTCGCGGTGACAAAATATAAACTGGTTGCTCAGTTTGTAATTGGACCTCATGCGATTCATGTGCAAGCTGTTGGGCCCCAAAATAGCCCCTTTTTGCCTACACCTATCTACACCTTTTTCCTTGTTTTGCCTTACTATTCCTTGATCTAAGAAGATATTTTCCCAAGCATAGCATGGATTGCAACAGGTATACTTTATTATTGATTTATTCAATTAATGCCTGATTTGTTTATGGTTTTGTACTCTATCTTTTAAAGTTGTGCTAATATTGTCTAATTCAATAAATATAGCCCAGAAGCCTTTACAAGACCGCAGGTGTAGCAGCTCGCTGACCTTGAAGAAGAGGCATATGTGGCACCAGCTGTCCCTTCTTAAGTTCGGTTCCACAATTCGCTACACCAGTTCGAGCATTCCTTCACATGGCCAGCTGCGACTGAGGCACAACAGAGTATCCAAGTACCAACCAGTCCACTCAGCTCAAATTTGTTCTGGGCTATGACAGTGTGCAATAGCTCAGGCCTGAATGTAATGATTTCATTCAAGATCACTTATGGCTGTAACAGTTCCATTGTAAATCGACAGCCTGAAGATCGTAGATCTTCATGGCTACCCGATATTTTGGTGTAACAATTTCATGTCATAGGGTATAAATGTAAAGAGGCATTATGAGCTTGAGGTTGGAGAATTTATAATTGTATAAGCTGAGACAGAGAGCTGTGACTGTAATTTCATCATTCTTAATACAAGGAGCATTGTTTCTTATATCTGAGTTTTAATTTGTGTTAATCTTTGGCATCTCTGTTAGAAGTCCAGGGCCCACCTTCTCACAGAGATAGCCGAGTTAAGTAGTAGTTAATTTCCTTTATGTTGTATGGTGTGGAATTGTATTAGATGTGTTACTGCAAGCTGCAACAGTGGATTGATACTTGCATTCCCTTCTGGTAGTTTATAATTGCATCTTGAATAGCTGCAACTGTGTGGTGTGACAGTCGACTGTGTAGGTTAGTTTATTTGATGCATAGTTTGTTAGATCAGCTATTACAACCAAGCTCAGCTCTAATTCCTTTCAGTCATTTATTCTTCCTAGGATTTCCAATATTAATCAAATTAGAGTTCAAGCTATTTCTAGTTTCTGGTTGTTGTTGCATCTTTCCTGAATTCATTAGATTAGACAGATTGTGATTGAGTTACAGTAGATGCTAGATGAATTAGTTCAGTAGATATTGAATACTGTAGTTTGATAATTATAGGATTTAACTGCTTGCAAAAGTAATCTAGTTCATTTTTATTCCTAGATTAGTAACTGCTGGATTGATATTTGTAGGAAGGTAATTGTACTTTGAATTACTAGATGCATAAGTTAGATTAGTTTTAGTTATGAGGTGAGTTTGGCTAAGCAGATAGGTAGGAACATTGATCTCCATTTACTTAATCAACTACTTGAAATGTTTATGCATAGACTGTGCTTATTTCCATTGAAATAAATGACTTCCCTATGTTGACAATTCATATTGAGCATCCTATGTGTTAGTTGTAATTAATTTGCATATAGGGTGACCAACACAAGCACGCCACGACCCAACAAAGCAATGGCTACTGACATAGTGAAAAATGTCTGACGAGGAGCTGGATGACATCGTCAATGATTGGCCTATCGAATGGCAGGAACCAGTTAGTATGGCGAAGATCATGACGGGACCACCAGCGGCGGGCCCAGTTGATCCACCACTCGTGTAGGACCAGCATAGTCACCATGACTCAGATCAGGAATCAACGTAGACGCCCACGGATGATGAGATAGACCGCGTGCTTGAGGAGGGCAGAATGAAGGCACGCTACAAGCAAGGTCTGCCCAGTGGTACCATACTAGTAGTGGATGCACAGTTGGATCAACTTATTGCAGCCTTGACATATGCAACGAATGCGACAGCTAATGCAATGAAGGCACAGACAATAGAAGGTTTCCAGGAGGTAAAATATCGACTTGATTCCTTAGTTGATCTTGTTTTGAAGAGGGTACCAGAGATCGTGACTGTGCAGGGAGTTGGCGCAATAAGCACTACACCATGGGTTCGGAATGTGCAAATTCCCCCGACTGTGATTGCGACCGATAATGAGGCCCTCCAAGATTTGTTGTAGTAGTTAGAAGGATTGTCGATCGACATCAACATGCTGTCCTTGCAGATGTTGGTGCAGCTACAACCGGCCAAGAAATGGCGGACAAGGAGCAAGATGTTAGTGGTCAGTTATTACGATCGTAGGAGAACGAGGCAACGGCCCGCAAAGAGGTAGAAGAACTAAATTGAAAATCAGTCGCGGCAAGGGAGGTGGTAGATGAGTTGGAAGACAAGCTAGAACAGCTAGCTGCGGAGAAGGCACGTGTGATATAGGAGCTGAAAAAGGAGCAGGATCGGTTAACGGTGGAGAAAGCCACCCTTTGGGATGGTAGTGTGCGGTTGGAAGAGGAAATTGTTGAGGCCTGTAACTACATGTTGGATCCCACTGCAGTGTTGGATGCAGTTGAAAGAGCACAACGACTTGGGGCCGTCATTTCCCAATTGCAGCGCGGCAATGCCGACTTATGAGCTATGGTGCAACCATGTACACCGCCGGAGCAAGTAGCTCAATGGAAGAGAGCTATAGAGGAGTTGGCAACACAGCTGGGCGAGTTGAAGCAGGAAGCGACAACGATCACTGCAGAGACTGCGCAGCTTTGGGGAAACATTGTTCAGGACGAGCAGTTAGAACAGCTGACCAAGCTGCGGCAAGAAGTGGAATGGCAGCTGGAAACACTAAAGGTGTTGATGAGAATGCTGCCACATGTTGTTCAGGTCACCAAATCGACAAAAATGAAAGAATTGCAACAACGTGTCGCAAAGGTAGAAGAGCATCAGAAGAAGCGCAACACATAGCTGGAGGAGTTCCAAGAGGTTGGAGCACAATTTTCGTTTAAGGCAAGTTCCACACTACAGGATGTGCAGGAAGGACATCGAAAAGTTGCTGAGAAGCTGAGTGAGCACCTATCAGTGCAGGATGTGGAAGAGAGTCAGCAGACAGCTACAACAGTTCAGGAGCAAGTGCGGGAGATTAACCAGTTGTACGAAGACTTCCGGCTGGATATCAACGAGTACACCATGTCTAGTTGACGTGGCTCAAGGGCGAGCCACAAGATTGTGTTGGGGGCCAGTTAGCAGGCGGTTTGGGTAAGTCAGCATCGCAACATCGCGGATGCTGCGCAAGGCCGAAGATACCGCGAAAGGAGGAAAGAAACATGCAAGTCGATTAGTTTATGTAGTTTTGGGTCATTTGGAATGCATTATGTGGGTTTTGGATCATCTTCTTGTAGAGTTTGTTAAGAAGTAGTTAGGCGTTTGCCTAAGTGGACCGTAAATGTAAAGGCACAAGCCTATAAATAGACATAGGATTGTAAGTGTTGAGATACCGAGTTGGAAATCCATGAGCTGAGGAATTGAAGAGACAATTGAGCACGAATGATTTTGCTTGTTTTTTAATCGGGTATGTGACAGAGGAATGATTGTTGTATCTATGGGTTGTTGCAAAGGTTAATATGATATGATGTTGAGCATAATTACTGTTTCTTTCTCGTTCCCTTGTGATGAATGCATTATGTGATATGAATCTATGAATGATGCGATGTTTCCTTGCTGCGATTAATGTCTTACTGTTATATCTATTGCGCATTTATGGTTATGTCAATGATGAGATCTGTTGAATGATGTTGCGTTTATTCTTAATGCCTAAGTTGAATGCTTAGATCTGTTATGCAATGCTACGATAAGTTAATCAGTTGATGCACAAAGTCCTCCTTCATTCGGCGGAAACTTGGTTCCGTCAACTCTCCCTTGAACATCTCGGGTGAGACCTCATTTGCTCCGCAGGTGTTGCTGGACAGGGTAAAACCTGTCTAGGCCAGTGCTCAGGGAGATCGTGCTGGTTTGGGTGTTGACAGTGTGAGGAACCCCTGTTGACTGGGTTTGTGTCAACAGTGAATCATTTGCAGAAATACATAAAATGTTTTAGATAAAGACATTCATTTAAAACATCAATTACAGAGATCATAAGTTGAGAGAAATATGAACTGTAAACCAATGTAAGTTACTGATTGCAAATAATAAACAATATTAGTGAATGTGTTGAAGCGAAATCATAATCCATCAAAGACATTTGACAAATTATAACATAAGAGATAGCTGAAGAAAACTGACTGTGTATTAAGGCCTGCAAAACATTACATAGTCTGCAACAATAGAGCATCTCCAGTCTCTTTTGGCGATTCTGCCCCCTAACCATCCATCCCTTGCTATGAGATCTAAAACCCTTTAAATAATAATTACAAAGTAATAATTCAGGATCAAATCTCCCATAGAGTAGGGTAATCAAAACTAAATTATTCTAAAAATGGCCAAGAAAAGGCTGCCCCTTGGCCTAAAACATCTAACAATCCTTATACATAGGAATAATAAACCAATTCCAATCCCAAACTGGGCATCATACAGTTTCTAGAAAGGTTGCACCACATAATTTTGAGAACATCCTGTCATAAGTTGAGGAGAATCACGATAGATCACGATGAGGAGAATCACGATAGATCACGATCTGTTGAAGGTAGTTGGTGAGGAACATATGAAATATTCCTTGGATTCACGAAAACCAGACATATCTTCAAAGACCGAAAAATTAGCTAACGGATCATCCTTGAGAGGAATTGCGGGACACACAGGTGGCAAGTTGATGATTAGGTCCTGAACAATTGTATTATCTCGATCAACATAATCTTTATCACCTTTATTCTGCATGTTGAAAAGGAGTCATTCATATGTGAATTGAATCCTATCATCTCCCTCTTCACTATCTGTGTTTTCATCAGAAACATCAACGTCGAATGGTGCAGGCACAGGTTCAGATTATTCCATTGGCTGAGGCTCTTTCCCAACAGAATGCTTGACAAAGATGCCAGAAACTCTCTGCATTTTACTTACAGCATGCAATTGTTAGCAGGGGTATTAGGATATCAATCAAAATCTGCATATATCATCATAAACCAACAGATTATTCATAACAACCCATATAGGAAATAAAACCACAGGATTTGACGTCGATTGAGTATAACTAGTTGGCATGATTACAAATCTACGATGTGCAGATTGCAATTACCGTTACTGTGAGCGAAATATCAGTCAGTTATGCATCAATTGAAACTTGGCGTAAGATTGTGATAGGTTTACATAATAACACATGCAATTAATAGTCAAATCTTAGAGTTTTAATCATTAAGCAATCATTGGATTCAAGGACTTCATGTCTAATCAAGAATAACGCAGACGGAAACTGGATTAACACTTGGAAACAATGATCAAATAACGAAAAATCAAGAATTCAAATCATTCTGGTAGATGCAATTAAGGCCGTTAGATCATCGCATATCAATGGTCGGGATATGAGATGCGGGATGCCAAGTGTGGGCACTCGTTATTTGTGAATATGTACACCCTTCCGCAATACGCAATCCGCAAATGCGGGTTGCGGAACACAAAACACAATGCATGGTCAAAGTACTTCCCGCATCCCGCAATTGCGGGTTGCGGGGAGTATTAAACTATTCTTTATCAAAAGGTATTCCCGCATCCCGCAATTGCGGGTTGCGGGGAGTATTAAACTATTCTTTATCAAAAGGTATTCCCGCATCCCGCAATCTGCAATTTGCGGGTTGCGGGAATAAAACTTTACGTGCAATTTTTATAAAAAAACCCCTTCCCGCATTGCACAATCCGCAATTTGTGGGTTGCGGGTTGCGGAAGGAAAAACTTCAAATGCAAACCAAAAGAGTCCGCAATCCACAATCCGCAATTGCGGGTTGCGGGATGATCGAAATTTTTTAACTAAAAACTTATTTCCGCAATTCATAAAAACACACTAAAAATGCATATTTTAAAGAAGGAAAATTTACTAACTTAATTAAATCAAATCAAAGGCAGCAAAAATGAATGGCAAACAGGTTAGACAACCCCCAAATTGATTAAGTTAGTCTTTGATATGAAATTGGGGCTCCCATATTTTGGATAAAACATGGGATCTGTTGTGCCTACAACAAGTGGTAATCCAAATCATAAGATATTGTTGTGCTCTGCAACTTTCATCTTCATCTTGCAATGCCAAAACGTTTTCTCAAAATACCCAAAAAAAGAAAGCTTTAAAAACTACCCTAAGGATACATGGTGATGAATCAAGAAAAACATATAACATAAAAGTTATAGATATCAACTATACCTTTCCAATGGTATAAGGCATGCCCAAAATAGAGTTCCAGGATCAAAAGTTATGAGAATTTTATACACACCTAAAAGCTTGTTTTTTTCAATGATATTGAAACTCAGAGAAGCCCAATTTTGAAACTCGACATGATTCCAAAACTCAACCCAATTTTAAAAATCAAATAAGCATGACTTTAGAACTCAAATTGACCCAATTTAAAACTCGACCCAATTTTAAAATTCAAATCAGCATGACTTTAGAATTCAAATCGACCCAATCTAAAACTCGACATGATTTCAAAACATGGCATGGTTTTAGAAATCAGCCCAATTTTAAAACACAAATAGGCATGATTTTGAAACTCGCCTGATTTTGGAACTCGATCTGATTTTGAAACTCGACATGATTTTGAAAATAATTTCAACAAGATTTTCAAACTCAATCAACAACATT
Source organism: Larix kaempferi (assembly GCA_027924585.1). Lineage (NCBI taxonomy): Eukaryota > Viridiplantae > Streptophyta > Pinopsida > Pinales > Pinaceae > Larix > Larix kaempferi. The sequence continues at coordinate 1,197,247 of BSBM01000600.1, forward strand.
TTAAAACTTATTTTGACAAGATTTTCAAACTCAATCGATAATGTTTGAGAAATCATTTTAGCGGGATTTTCAATCTCAATCGACAACATTTAACAACTCATTTCAGGATGACTTTGGAACTCAACATGATTTTGAAACTCGTAAACACTTAAGAAATTAGCATGATTTTAAAATTCGATGACATTTAAGAACTTTGCATGATTTTAAAACTCAATCGACATAATTTAAAAACTCATTTTGGGATCTTTACTTGACTTTTTATGATTGGTGGCAGTCCATGAATAATTGTCACTAATGTGCAAAGTGTGAGAATTCTATATAGTTTGAATACCATGAAAGAATTCTAATAGCCAAGAATCTTGAAGCAAAGAAGTCCTCACAAGAATTTATTCAAAGATATGCAAGAGTAAGAAGAAATGATGAAACATAACATAAGAGAAGGAACTCAATTGATGGAAATATGATCTCATATGTTATTAATCAATGTGAATACAATATATAATACATCTCAAGAGAGAAAATAGAAAGCCTTAAAGGAAAGTTGTAAAGCACAAAAAGTAAGGCTTACTAAAAACATAAAAACCCCCTAGGTGGCAAAAGCAGTTTCCAAAATTGTGCTAGAGGCTCACGAATTTGGCAAGTATGGTATGGCAGCTCATGAGTGAGGTAAATGGAATGTAATGGTGTATTTAGAAGAGAATATATGATGTGGAGGTCGAATTGGTCAAGTGGTAAGAGTTTCCAAGTGAACTAGCTTTTCCTTATCCACTAGAAAGTAGAAAAAAATAGGATAAAGCTGTCTAAATTAGGAAAGTGTCTTTCTAATTCAGGAATAGAATAAAATAAGACAAAATCCAAGGAAATATTATCTAGAATTTGTCCAAATTCGTTTTTGTGACTTAGCATGGCAAGTGGTCCACTAAAAGACAAAACTGGCTCTATTTAGCTAGTCAAAACTTAGGAAATTAATCTAGGTGACTAGTAAAATATATCGTAAGTATTTAATGGGTTTTTAAATGTTCCAACAGAAAGAGTTGCATAAAATGTCAATAAAGTTGTAGAAAAGTGCCTATCACTAATTAGTGAAAATTTTGAGCTCGCATTAAGACAGAGTTAAATGAAAATGTTCATAATACATCAACAAAATATTTAAATATTCTAAATTTTGAATTTCCCAAGTAAAACACCAATAATATAGGAAGTCAAAAGTTTATTGATGTTTTAGCCAAAAATTTTCTAAAAATCAAAACATGAAATTTCAAAAAACCCAAATCATAATCAAACCACAAAATTCAAAAAAAGAATTAAAGAAAAGAACTAACTTTAGGTTTATGCGTGAACTTCAAATGATGAAAACTTCCTCATATAAACTATGATCAAGAAACTATATTTTTTCAATGTGAAGAGAATACAAAGAACTATTCAATGAGTGGTTGCAAGCCCATTTTGAACATAATCTTCATTGTTTTCAAATTTAATGAAGTACAACTTGCTTCACCGATGGGAAAACAAACTGTAGACTTTTGTATTTTTCATGGTTGCAGACATTAAAATCAAATTCCAAGAGTTGCATTGAGTTTATAATCACCAAAAACTTATAGATAGGCTAACCCGGTAGTTCAAATGTCATTTTTTTATTGGGAGTGAAAAATGCAAAATAAACATTTTTTAATGAAAATTCAAACCATTTTACAACTCTACTTTGCCCAATTTGATTTACGTCAACTCATCTTAAATATTTGTTGATTTGTATTTCAATGTGATAACTGCTATTGACTTAAACCATCATCATATGAGAAATTTGAATCCATAAAAAAGGGCAAGTGTCACCTGGACACCTTAGACTAAACACTTGGTGGTCCTATCAATTATTCCCAGAATGTAGTTCTAATTCAGCTGAAGATACATGATATTGTTAATAACCATAGATGATGTTATTCGTACTCTTACATAGGTCAACCTGTGAATTCTATGTCACAGTAGATCTAAATAGCTGAGGATACCTCGCAAAGAAAGAATGAGCAGAAAATTTGAAGAAGATTGAAAACTACAGTAAAAAAGAGGAGAATAATAATAATGCAACATAACTAAGATAGGAGCAGAATAATGTCACATGTTCCAATAATCAATATAATAAAAAATGGTGTTACAATTGAGATAATTTGAATCATGCAAGAGAATTTGAACCTCAGTTGGTCTAGCATAGGGATTATCACCACTGGAGTGCTCCGGAAGACTCAAAGTCAACTGAACTGAACCTAAAATCAACTAACCGAAGTCACAGTCAGTTAACTGACTAAGGATGGAGCAATAGTGAGTCTGTCATTGTTAGGAACCCATGTAAACCCTTCTCTTTACTTTGTTAGTATATTGTTGTTGGACTCATATGCTTTGTAAGTCATCCTGTAGTATTTGTTGATCCATAGTTTGTATTATTGTTGTTGGACGCATATGCTTTGTAAGTCGTCCCGTAGTAATTTTTGATCCATAGTTTGTATTGTCCCATGGTATTGACCCATAGTATTGGTGCCTAGACTTAGTATATAAGTTTGGGTTGAGGCCAATGAAGGCAGGGTGAAGTTATTTTGTATTGAGATTGCTCAAAGGAGGTTGCCCCCTCGAAGTGGCCCGCAATCAATAAAAATATTCTGTGATCTGATATATCATGTATTTCATCAATTGATTGTTGCAGGTTCTTCTCATATGGTATCAGAGCACTTTCTGGGGCTCATTGGGTGAAATTTCTGCCAATTCTTTTTGCATCTGTTGCAAGTTCGGATCTGGGAATAATCCCTATCCGCTTAACTGTGGGAAGTACTTGAGAATAAGCCCTAAAACTCATTATGAGGAGTACCATGGGAACCCCGAAGTACTTGGCCCATTGAGCGGACCTGCTAGCGAAAAGGGAAATGACCCCTACTTGATTGACTAGTTCCCACCCATGAGGTAAACCAAGAGCTGTCGTTTGTGGCAAAGTGGTTATCAGTTTTACCTGAGCCATGGAGTGAGGGGTACTGCCCCAATACGCAAGCCATCAGACAGAATTGGTGGCCGAGTGAATCCCCTGAACTGTTAGGAAGCCAAGCATACCTGGGGTCCATATCTATTTTCAGCTGCTAAATCGCATATTTCTTCTGTCCATAACTATTTCCGATCACTTCCGCGCCATTGCAGATCTATTTGTTGTTGATCACTTCCCCGCCGTTGCATATCTATCTGTTTCCAATCACTTATACGTCGTTGTAGATCCATCTGTTTCTGATCCCTTCCGTGCCGTTGCGGATCAATTCTAAAAAAAAAGAAAAGAAAAGAAAAGAAAAGTATAAAATGTTGTTTTTTCGCCATTTCTCCCTTGTTTTGACTCAGTTTCCCTTGCAACTTCCCTTCCACCCCTGTAATATCATTATGCATATTTCATTCCTGAGGACCATATCCCAAATTCCACTTCCCAATGCTAGAAATCCCACATTTGTCTATTTTTAGGGTTTGCCATAACTTCTTCGATTTTCACCCAATCGCCTTCAAATTTTACCATAGTATTCATTTCCTATTTCTGCTTCTTTGTCCCTATCTGCCAAATTTTCTCATTCTTTCACCCTGCTTCTGAAATCTTCCTTTTCAGCTTCCCTGTTCATTCGAAAGTGTCCAAAACCTAGTCAAATCCAAATTACCCATCATATTTTTTCCCAAATGCAGATTTTCCTTTATTAAAACAGTTTCTGTTTTTGTTTTTCTACCCACTCAAAAAAAAAACTCATGGTTATGGTTGTCACCCGCGCAGGAGAAAAAACCATGGACGAAGAACTTGCAGCCCTCAAAACCAAACTCCAGGATCTAGATGAAACATTTCTCGGCCTCCATCTTGAGCATTCAGCCATGAACAATAAACGACAGTCAGAGTCTTCTTCAGACAATGGGTTCTCTTCTTCCAACAATTTTCGTGGTCCGAAGCTTGATTTTCCTCGCTTCAATGGTACTAATCTGACTGGATGGATATATTGGGAAGAACAATATCTCAGTCTGCATAATACTTTTGATGTCAACAAAGTTCCACTTGCATCATTTCATTTGGAACAGGAAGCTCTTCAATGGTACCATTTCTACATCAGGGCTCATGAAGAGCCAAAATGGCTAGATTTTTGTCAACTCCTTTTGTAACGATTTGGTCCTAGTGTTTTTGATGACTTCATAGGAGCCCTCACTAAACTTTGCAAATCGGAACTGTGAGAGAGTATCAAACTGAATTTGAGAAACTAGCCAACCACACCGAAGGATTTCCTGATGACTTCTACAGGAGTTGTTTTATCAGTGGTCTAAAGAATGCAATCTGCTCTGAGGTCAAAATGTTCTATCCCAACACAATGATGGAAACCCTGGGGTTGTCTAAGTTGGTAGAAGACAAGATTGCATCCCAAAATCCCTCCAAACGCACTTTTGTTCTCTTCAGAAATATGGGTTCTCAACGACCTCCCATTCTAGCTCCTCGACCAACTCGTATCAAGCATTTGTATGAAACAGAGATGTGGGCACGTAGAGAAAAAGGTCTTTGTCATAATTGTGATGAGAAATTCACTCGGGGACATAGATATGTTGAGAAAAAGCTCTAACTCTTGGATGTGGATTCTCCGCCTGCCTATGAAATTGGTGAATAAGCTCCAGATATAATAGATGATCAGGTCGACATTTAGGAGCCACCTATTGACCCTCTGTCTTAGGACGACCTACCAGATATATCTCTCCATGCTTTAGCCGGAGTCACCACCCCCCAAACAATTCAGGGGTTACTTCAAGAAGCTTCCACTTACAATACTCATTGATTCTGGTAGCACTCATAACTTCATTGACCCTCGGATCGCCAAACAGGATGATTGTTTTGTCCATCCTTGCTCCAACTTTGAAGTCATGGTTTCCAATGGGGGCACCTTACATGGCAAAGGGAAGTGTCGCAATGTGCATATCTCTATGGGATATTATAACCTACGATCTGACATGTTTTCCTTGAACTTAGGCAGATGTGATTTGGTTTTGGGCGCTCAATGGCTACGCACACTTTGGCCCCATCTTATGGGATTTTGCTGAAATTTGGATGCAGTTTTCAACCAATGGACAAAAACACACATTGATAGGCTTACAACCATGGTCTCTCAACACCATCAGTTCACATTGCATGGAGAAACTCCTTACGAATAATTCACACGGTGTCATCGCTTAGATCCATTCCATTCAGATGCAACCATCAATGGTCTCCACTACTCCTTTGGATCTACAACAAATTCTGTATCGATATACAGGTGTCTTTGCTGAACCAGTGAGATTGCCTCCTTCAAGGCCAAAGGACCATCGTATTCAGCTCCTTTCTGGAAGTATTCATCCCAACATCAGGCCCTATCTCTACCCATTTCACCAAAATATAGAGATTGAAATGCTCGTTCGGGACTTATTGAAGCAAGGTATTATTCACCCAAGCACTAGTTCCTTTTCTTCACCAGTGCTTCTTGTCTGCAAAAACATGGGTCATGGTGCCTATGCATTGACTTCCGAGCACTTAATCACCTCACAATCAAGCATAAGTTTCCAATTCCTGTTGTTGATGAGATTCTTGATGAGCTTCATGGTGCTCAATGTTTCTCCAAGTTGGATCTTCGTTCTGGGTATCATCAAATTCGGGTTCATGAGGATGATATCCCTAAAACAACTTTCTGCACACATGATGGCCACTATGATTTTTTGGTCATTCCCTTTGGCCTCACTAATTATCCTTCCACATTCCATGCATTTATGAATAAAATATTTTGGCCCTACTTGCGGAAATTCATTCTGGTCTTCTTTGATGATATCCTCATCTATAGTAAAACATGGGTTGAACATCTCTAGCATCTGGATCTTGTAATGCAACTTTTCTCTGACCATCATCTCCACGCCAAACAATCTAAATGTGTTTTTGGACAAAAGGAAGTAGAGTATCTTGGGCACATTATTTCAACACAAGGGGTTCGCGTGGATCCTGCCAAAATCGCTCCCATGAACAATTGGCCGAATCCTCAGACACTCAAGAGCCTTCGTGTTTTTTTGGGGTTGACTGGCTACTACCGTAAGTTTGTCAAGGATTATGGGAATATTGCAACTCCATTAACTGCTCTATTGAAAAAGGATGCTTTTACATGGACACATGCTACTGAGTGTGCATTTGACAAACTGAAACAAGCTATGTGTACTACACCTATTCTAGCTATGCCCGATTTTTCCAAGCCCTTCACTATTGAGAGTGATGCTTGTGGCAATGGACTTGGTGCTGTTCTCCTTCAAGATGAACATCCCATTTTGTTCACTAGCAAAGTCCTTTCAGGTAAGAATTTAGCTGCATCTACATATGAGAAGGAAATGATGGCTATTTTGCATGCAATACAAAAGTGGCGACCATACCTATTAGGGAATCATTTATGCATCAAGATTGATCACCAGAGTCTGAAATATTTCCTAGAACAATTTGTATCCTCCCCAGCACAATAGAAATGGGTTATCAAACTCATGGGTTATGACTATGAGATCACTTACAAGAAGGGTAAAGACAATATTGTGGCGAATGCTCTTTCTCGCACATTTGATGACCAAGTTTCTCGTTCATCTATTTCTATGCATGTTCCAAATTGGTTGCAATCTGTTCAACAAGGCTATGTCAATGACTCTTCATTATGTCAAATCATCCAATGCTTGGACAAAAACCCTTCTACTGTACCACATTACTCTTGGGCTGGTGCTTCCCTGAGATACAAGGGTCGTCTGGTGCTTCCGCAGAGCACAGATCTTCAGAAGGATGTCTTCTATGAACTCCATGCTTCTCCATTAGCAGGGCACTCTGGGTTCCTCAAAACGTATGAGCGGGCACGACATAACTTCTTTTGACGGGGAATGAAAAGGATAATTCAACAAATGTTGGCTGAATGTTATACCTGCCAGCGCAATAAGGGTGAAACGACGCTCCTTCCGGGATTGCTCGAACTCTTTCCCATCCCTACACGGATTTTGTGAAAATCCTCACAATAGATCTAAGAGTTGATGTATACCTCACAAGAAATATTAAGATTAAGCAAGAACATAGAAAAAGAGTGGTCAATGTAGTGTAAAGGAGCAACAGATGTATGATACAGTAGAACTCAGATAGAAGCAGAATAACATCACACACTAATTCATTAATCACAATATGGACAAATAAATAATACAATGGTGAGGATTCAAATGCCAAGGTGGCAATTCGAATTAGCCTACATGGGCATGGCTAAACTGCACTAGGATTCAGCATCACCATCAGTGGAATGTCATCAAAGAACAACTAGGAGTCCTGATCATCATCAGTGGAGTCATCAATGCACAAGTAACTGCCAACCATATGTCAAACTGAGTCTAACTAAGTGTGGTAGGTGTAATTGGCACATGGAAGCACTAATGTAGTCAAGGAGGCTCAGTGGAGGGCGCATGAGGAGCTAATTGGAGTCAAAATAGGTAGTCTAGTCTCACTGGAGGTCCATCGGAGTGATACAGTCAGTTGAGGAGTCAATCTAGCCTTAAATCAAGGAAAGTTCTAAAGATAACTCAACTAACTGAAGTGCAACTGAGTGGTAGGTGAGAGAGGGCGCCTTTCACAAGTGGTAGGTGAAAGGAGGGCGCACTAAGCACTAGGAGGGCTAAAACTGATCAAAAAGTAGCTCCCGGGGGTAGCTAATTGAGGGCTAGGTGTTGGGTCTGATGACTAGGATGCATGCAATTGCATGACTACATGCAAAAATGCATGCATGACTGAAATGCAAAAAATGATAATGTTGGTTGGACTAGGATGGAGTATAGGAAAATCCCATGTGAAAATCCTCACAGCAAATCTAAGAGTTGATGTATACCTCACAAGAAAGATTAATATTAAGCAGGAAAATAGAAGAAGACTGGTCAATGCAGTGTAAAGGAGTAACATAATTATGATATAGCAGAACTCAGATAGAAGCAGAATAACATCACACACTAATTCATTAATCACAATACAGACAAATAAATAATACAATGGTGAGGATTCGAATGCCAAGGTGGCAATTCGAATTAGCCTGCATGGGCATGGCTAAATTGCACTAGGAGTCACCATCATCATCAATGGGTGTCATCAAAGCACAACTAAGAGTCCTGATAATCATCCGTGGAGTCATCAATGCACAAGTAACTGTCAACCATATGTCAAACTGAGTATAATTGAGTGTGGTAGGTGTAACTGGCACATGGAAACACTAATGTATTGAAGGAGGCTCAGTGGAGGGTGCATGAGGAGATAACTGGAGTCATAATAGGCAGTCTAGTCTCACTAGAGGTCCATCGGAGTGATACAGCTAGTTGAGGAGTCAATCTAGCCTTAAATCAAGGAAAGATCTAAAGATAACTCAACTAACTGAAGTGCAATTGAGTGGTAGGTGAAAGAGGGCGCCTTTCACAAGTGGTAGTTGAAAGGAGGGCGCACTAAGCACTAGGAGAGCCAAAACTGATCAGAAAGAAGCTCCCGAGGCTAGCTAACTGAGGGCTAGGTGTTGGGTCTGATGACTGGGATGCATGCAATTGCATGCCTGCATGCATGACTGAAATGCAAAAAATGATAATGCTGGTAGGACTAGGATGGAGTATAGGAAAATCCAAACACCCCCCCTTAATCCATCCTGGGCCATGGTAACCGAGACCAAACGTCACCCAATACAATGAATAATAAATAACAGTCCATAAACCGAGGAAATGGGGAAAACCTCATGGGAAAAATACCACCCTCAAAATAGACTGTAGGGCACACCAAAATAAATGCTCCAAACTCAAGAAGGTGTGATGCTTGGTCATATGTATGGAGGTATCTTCTTCTTGGGAAGAAGTGGATCATGCTCAAAAAGCATGTGCTTGTACTTGCTCTTCAGATCGAATGTGATGAGAAAAAATCTAGAGGAATGAGGATGATCCTGGAACCTGTGATTCGAATCAGCTGAGGTAGGATCAAATACATGAATGTGTAGATAGTCTTTTGTTTTCTCCTTTGAACCATCATAGGTGAGATTATGCCCAAAAGAACCATCACATGATAGTGATTGCTTGGAATCCAAATCAGATCCAAAACTTGAAAAATGGTTTCTTGAGATCTCCTTTGAACCATTAGAGGTGATATCAAAACCATGAAATGCATGGGAAATTATCCCAAGCGAATGGCAATGCCCTACATCTTTAATAAACTTATGAGAGCATGTACAAATGATCATATAGTAGTACATAAGAGGTGAGTGATCGGAGAGCGAATGCATTACCTCCAATTGTTGATTTAACCTTTGAAACATCAACTAGATCATCATGATGCAAACCAACAAACTCTTGTGCAAGAGAGGATTTAAGAACGTCTACATTTTCTAGAGTGTGAGCTGGCACATAATTCGAAATAGAAGAACTTTGGAGCATGAGTGTAGAATCTGCAAGTTCTTCTTCTTTGTGGACAACTTCATTATGAGATATGTTTGATACTGATTCATGATTAGAGATACCATCAAGGAGGGCAAATGCAATAGTGGGCTTGCTCTCGAAATGGTTTGGACCAATCCCTTCATTCTGTTTTCCAAATCTTTCATCCAGATGGGCCCATAGCTCTTTTGGAGATTCAGCAGAAAGGAAGTGGGTTACCATGCAACGAGACATAGCATAAATCATTGCTACATAGGCTCTGTCACCTTCATTTAACCAATCATTCTCTTCTTCAGAGGATTCGAACTCTCTTTCAAAACAATAATCAAAGAGACCATGTCCCTTCAAATGTGATATCATCTTTGGTTTACACTCATCATAGTTGAATGGAGAGAGAGGAGGAATTCCTTCCGGATTCATGGAAGCTGTTTTAGAAGACCTGCAAAAAAAGACAATAGAAGGAATCTGCAACTACTACTGCTGCAAAAGTGCAGAAACTGCTACACTTGAAATCTTGATAATAACCTGCAAAAAACTCTCAGGAATGGAGATAGACAATACTCTCAATGTTACACCAAAATGTCGTCACCCTTGTGCAAGTGTCGCAAGTGTTGCAAGTGTCATCATCCTGACCTAGTGTCGTCAGCATGACCGTTGCAAGTATCGTCCTTATGACCAAGTGTCATCATCATGACCGTTGTGATAAAGTCGTCATCTTGAACATTGTGTTAACTCTTTGCTCTAACCCCTAAACTAATTCTGGGCTAAAACACATCCAACTGAGAGATTTCCCTGCCTAGTTGACCTCTTTGAGTAGGCTGTCACACTTCTCCTTCATCTAGGGTGTGATGCCGCAGTTTCTAGTCAGCTAGGGTGAGACACTGTCGCACTTTGTCTTCCTACAGAGTGCGATGACCCCTCTTTGTTGTTCTGTGTCCTCTAATAGGGTGCAACGAGATTGGTTAAAGGGTTATTTGGGGAGTCTCAAGGTCTTTCTAGAAGTTTGTTGAGGTGGAGACCTATCCCTAGGCTCTAGCTGAGGTGGAATTTCGGTTCCTAACCTAATGGGAAGATCCTTTAACCATATCCCCCTAATCCTCAACCTATCCTATCTCTTTAGCCCTATATAAACACCCACTCTCTCCATGGGAGAGGGGAAGGTCTATGGTATCCTTATGCTGATAGAATCCATATTGGTGATTGGGAAGCTTGTACCATCTTGGAGACTTGGCTTGGAAATGTTGGATGGAGGATGCGACGTTGAGGCTTTGGTTGTAGCTTCATCCTTTCTATGTATTCCCACCTTTTTTATACAGTTAATATAATCTCTTTCCATAAATGTTGTCTCGTTGATGATGTTTAGAACTTTCTTCCTCAACTGTTAGTTTAGATAAGTTATTGTTTAGATATCTTGTACTATTTGTATTGTTTCCATATTGTCTTGACAGGTCTTACAGCTGGAGATCTGACGACCATGAGACTTGGAGCAACAACAAGGAGAAGGATCTGCGATCTGAAAGGCATGATATCTAAGTACTCGATCTGTAACTAGATCTAGGAAATGAGTTTTGTATTTTGTACTATTTGTTCTAGATTCACTTGAACTAGGGAGATCTAGCTCGCGCTCGCTCGAGTGGATTGTTCGTTAACAAATCTGGCGACCATACTGGGGAATGAACATAGTTTTAGTTTTCAATTTGAATTCCATTTTCAGTTGATTTATTTTGCTAGCCATCAAAATTGCCTCCCAAGTCTCTTTCACCATCAGATCTACACTTTTAAGAGTATGATTACCTTCCTCTGAGTTTGCACATCTCATTTGCAGACCTGTTTATTGCTCATTATCTGGAGAATTGGTTAATTTTTGAACTTAGATCTCGCCTGTCGCACCTAGTCAGTGTACCCAAAGCGACACTGTGTGTTTTTTTATCGCTGTTCTTAGCCTGTTAGTATGTCGTTGCAGCCCTTCCATTGGTCGACTGGGTTGTCGTTGCACTTCCCGCATTGGTGAACTACGACGTCGCACTGTGCACAAGCACAGAGTGCGCCGATCTTCCAAAATTTCCATACAGGCACCCCTTCTCCATTTCTGATTTAAGTTTTGGTTTGTGTGCAGACTCCTCTACACTGTGTCTTCCAGGCAGAGACCCTTTTGTCCAGCAGTGTTTTGTTTGGCTTGTTTGTATTGGTTTTTGGGTCTTTCAAGATTTGGATTCATGTTTGGCCCTTTTAGTCAAAACTAGTGTTTTGCTTGCATTTTTAAGCGAAATGGGTTCTATTTTTGAAAAAAAAATCCCCCTCATGGCCGAGGGCCATGAATTGTGCATCCTTCAGTCGTTTTGACCCATCTCAAGGTTTTGAGATCATTTTTTTTTGGTTTGGCATGATTAGCTTATTTTAAAGACTTGAAGAGTGTGGGATATCCATGTCTTTTTGAGCCTCTTTTTCTTGGGTTGTGCATCTTGTTTCCTTTACATTCTAAGCTATCTAATGATTATTGGAAAATATTGATTCTTTGTCTCCACTTTAGTTCAAAGAAAAACTTGATTTTGTCACTCTTTTGCTATATTCATGAAATTGGAAAACATATGTATTATTCTTGCTTTAATTTGATCATTTGGCATTCTTGGTCTTACACTCATAAGAAGAAGAAAATATTCGTTTCATATTTGTATGCATTTGAGTTAGATAAGATGGTAAAGTGCTTTGCTTTGTCTTGCATTTAATTGGAAACGTTGGTGGGATCTTTCTTTCCGTAGCTTAGATGTGTCTTTTTCAAGTGTAAAAATATAGAAAATGAGTTATAATTATTGCATGTTGATGTATATGTAACTTTGGAATGTATTTTATCTATGTATTTCATATATATTTATTGTACCCTTATAAGAGATGTGTTATTCCTCTATAAGGAAGTGTCGTCATGTGTATTGACAAGTGTCGCAAGTGTGTGTACTTGCCGATGGGTTATTAGACCACCATGTATGGGGTTGGCCCTGAAATATATATTATATTGTGGATGTACCTATCTAGACAAGTCGGCCCCATAGTGTAACAGGGCAAACAGGTTAAGTATAAATAGAGATCGGGAGATCTCTATTTGATCACTTGGAAACACATACTTCTCTCACTCAGAAAGTGGCGCACTAGTGAGGAGGAGGATCATCTGCTACTAGGAGACTGTCTCAGTGTATTTTGGTTGTACTTTGGTTGAGCCATTTCTCTCTCTATCTCTGAGGAAGTTGTGGGGTTTTTCACCTTAGGGTTTTCCCCATGGAAACTATGTGTCTCTTGTCTCTCATACTTTTGATTCTTGTGATGCTTGTGATGCTTATTATGATTGTTATGCATTGATATACTGCACATGTTATTCTCTCAGTAAAGATCCTAGAGTATTGTGAATTAATGCTCAAAATTTAACATGGTTTCAGAGCTAACCTGAGAAGAAGACATTATGCAGTGACAGAAACTAGGTTTTCTTGTTTATTGGGTTTCTCTCCACAGATTTTGGAAAAGTAGTATAGTATATTGACTCTACTCATCAAGGAGAATCTATCTGTCCAATCAGAATTCAATTCTGAGCATTTTCAGATTTGGCCCTAAAAATTAGGGTTTCCTCAAAAATAGGAATTCCTAGAATCTGAAGACATAGCTGGAAGCTCCTTCCAAAAATCGAAGTTTAGAGCTTTGGATCGAGGTTTTTGGCTGGGTAGATCTCCGGGAAACTCAAACCCTAATTCAGGGCTCTCCTTAGTGAATCTGGGAAGACAGAAAGACAGTTTTGAACGGTGTAGCTTTGAAGATCTCAAATTCTAAATACACCAGGTTGATCAGCTCATAAAGGCGCATCTTTCTATCCTTTCATAAAGTTGAAATTCACATTTTGAATTTTTAGGGTTTTTCCGACAAACCCTAATCCGGGACCAGATCCAGTTTTCAGCAATTCAAGTGATAAGACCTAAATATTTTCTATTTCCATTTGAAGTACTCCTTAAGATGTCTCACCACACCAAGCTTGAGGATAAGCTTGAAGGGGCTGATAACTTCCGAGCCTGGAAGTATAGGATTGGGTTAATCCTGGAAGAGAATGAGTTGGACTCATATATAAAAAAGACATCCCTATCCCAGAGGATGAAGAGGCTAAGATATTGCATAAGAAGAACTTGGTCAAGGCAAAGAGAATCATTGTTGATTCTATCAAAGACCATCTCATCCCCCATGTGTCATCTTTGAAGACACCCAAAGAGATGTTTGACTCCCTGACCAAGTTATTTGAAGGGAAGAACATAAATCGGAAGATGACTCCGTGGAATCAATTGAAAGGGGTCAAGATGTTGAATGGAGAAACCATTCAATCTTACTTCTCCAAGGTCTCTCAGATCAAGGAACAACTTGAAGCTGTGGATGAAGTAGTGGACAATGGTGAAGTTGTTATGACCACTCTGAATGGCCTACCTAGGTCACGGGACACCTTTATTCAAGGAATTTGTGCAAGAAAGAAATTGATCTCTTTCAGTAAATTGTGGGAGGAATGCTCTCAAGAAGAAGCTAGACTTGTAGCTCGTGAAGAAAAGATGGGAGGTGAATATCAAGCTCTCGCAGCTCACACCAAAAGAAGCAAGCCCAAGAAGGAGCACTCTCACTACAAGAAGTCCACTCATTATCACCAAAAGAATAAGAAGGATCTAAGGTGCTTCACATGCAATGAGAAGGGTCACTTTGCTTCAGAGTGTCCCAAGAACAAAAGGGATAAAAACAACATCTCCAGCAAGAAGAAGAAGGGCAGCAAAAGAAAGTTCCATGCTCATGCTGCCGAAGATGATGAACCTCCAAAGAAGAAGGCTAGGGCAGAAAGTGATGATGACTCATCAAGTGAAGAAGAGTATGTTCTAATATTTGCTCTCACAGGTACTATCTCCCATGGTTGTAATGATTGGTTAATTGACATTGGGGCTTCCAAACACATGACTGGGTTTAAGGAATCTTTTGTAAACATATCTGAACATGAATCACCCCACAAGGTGAAACTTGGGGATGATTATCAATACCCAATCAAAGGAAGTGGTGAAGCCTCCTACAACCTAGATTCTAGAAAATCTTTGAAGATGAAAGAAGTCCTTTATGTACCTGGGCTCAATAAGAATCTTCTCTCCATCTCTGCATTGGATGCAAAAGGCATGAGGGCTGCATTTATAGATGGCCAAGTCCTAATGTGGCCAAAGGGTAAAACAATCGATGATGCAGTGGTGATTGGAGAGCAAGAGGGAGGATTGTACAAATTGAAGGGACAATCTGAACTTGCTATGGTGACATGAAGACAAAGATTCATCCATAGTCATGGATCACATGGAGGTATGTATGATTTGGTTTTGAAAAGGTTAACTTATGAGTTATGCAGGTCATTGAAGAGAACAAGAAAACATTGCTAGTCATAACTAGCAAATATGGTGAACAAGTATGTTTTCCTTATATCATAGGTTCTCTTATATAAGTATGCATGGCATGATTGATGATGATTGTTCATAAAGTCATAGGTTTGAATAATCATGGGTATATGCATATTATGTGTCTTACCTTAATTAATGATATGACTAACCAGAAGAGTCATAGGTTTGAGTAATCATAGGTTTAGACATGTTATGTTTCTTATTATATGACTAACCATAAGAGTCCTATATAAACCTTGAATGCTAATGCTTATTATTTCTGTTTGAAATGATCATGACTATACATGCTTGAGATTATTGTGTTTTAATAGTATACTAATGAATGTATGATTTTGTATGAGATCACAAGGATAACACAATCATGATACTAATAAGCATGCATAGGGACCAAGGATGAATATAAGTTCAAGGACAGGTAATCCAGGAAGCAAAGATCAAGAAGAAGCACACTCCAGTAGTTTTTGCAAGGATGCAGATATTCAGAGGGAGTTGACCATCTTTCTACATTCCAAAAACAGAAAAGTGAAGAAGAATCTAATTCAGCAGCTCCTGCAAGGAAGCAAAGACTCAGAGGGAGTCCACCCAACAAACAAACAAAGATAAGTATTTTAATTACCATTTCTTATATATTTTTTTGTTTAAATAATATTGTTCAATGATGTATATACTTATGTTCCTAGACTTAGGTTGTGTATTTTGCATATTTGCATTAATGAACAATATACTACTAATATGCATATGATGGGTAAGTGGCCTATGGCACTGTACAACATTCCATTGCTACTTATCTAGAATGAAACCTCTTTGCTGACATGTTGGGAGTTGTGCACACTCTTAAAAATGTTCTAGTGGAGACTGGAAGGCATCTAGAAAGTTATGGAACATGGATAAATGTTGTATTGAAGCATTGGCTCAGATAATTGCATGACTGTATGACATATTTCCTTATGTGTAAGAATTTGTTCTGAAAATTATGAGATGTTTCTAATCATGCAATTTAACTTGTTTTGTAGGAAAGACCGTATACCTTCACCTACAAAAGAAGGACTACAACATTTGTTCCAGCAACAAAGATATCTATTGAAGATATTGAAGTTCCTAGGATCTGGGATGAAGAAATGGAAGAATGCCATGATCCGTCGATCATGAAGAATGATGTTTGGGATGCAGTACCAAGACCTGAAGGGGAGTCTGTAGTGACTTCCAAGAGGATCTACAAGATCAAGCATGCTGTAGATGGCAGCATAGAGAAGTATAAAAGTGATGAAATGAAAGATACACCAGATGGATTCCAAGACAGCTTTCTTGAATGGTGTAGTTGAAGAAGAACTATATGTGGATCAGCCACTTGGTTCTGAGGCACATGATAGGGAGTCATATATATACAGAAATTGGTAGGATAGACAGCTTTCTATCCAGTTTGGGATTTACCAAGAGTAAAGTGGGTGCCAACCTTTACTACAAGGTTGAGGAAGGCAATCCTGTGATTCTACTCCTGTATGTGGATGGCTTATTTGTAACAGGAGATGACAGATTGATTGCAGATACTAAGAGGAAGCTTGCTGCCGAGTTCGATATGAAAGACTTGGGAATGATGCACTATTTCCTAGGTATGGAGGTGTGGCAGAGTGCAGATGGGATCTTCCTTGGTGAAGGGAAGTACACAGTAGATATCTTGAAGAGATTCGGGATGATGGATTGCAAGGCCATGGCCACACCTATGGCATCGAACCTGAAGCTTCTATGTGATGCTTCATCTGAGCCAGTTGATATCTCTATATATCGTCAGATGATTGGGTCCTTGATGTACCTGACGAACACGAGACCAGATATTTGCTTTGCGGTGAACACATTGATCCAGTTCCTGACGGATCTGAGGAGTGTTCACCTAGTTGCTGTAAAGCATTCTGAGGTACCTGAAGGGTACAGTTGATTATGGACTCAGGTATGAAGCGAATCAAAAGTTTAACCTGCAAGGTTATGTTGATTCAGATTGGGCAGGCAGTGCTGCAGATAGGAAGAGCACATCTGGGTGCTGCTTCAATATGGGATCAGGTGTGATCTCTTGGTTTAGCAGGAAGCAGTCCTATGTAGCACTGAGTACAGCTAAGGCAGAGTATGTTGCAGCCTGTTCAACTAGCTGTGAGGCCGTATGGCTTCGGAAGCTACTGTCTGAGTTATTTGATCTCCCGCTGGATGCTACTGGTATCTTCTGTGATAACCAGAGTTGTGTGAAGCTGTCTGAGAACCCAGTGTTTCATGACAGGTCGAAACACATAGAGATCAAATATCACTATATCAGGGATATGGTGCAGAGAGGATCAGTGAAGCTCCTGTATGTTGTGACGGACGAGCAGATTGCAGATGTATTGACGAAGCCATTAGCCAGAGTGAAGTTTGAGTACTTTAGAGAGAGGCTTGGTGTTCTTCAGATCAATGACACTTCGAGGAAGAAGTGATGGAGACATTTGCTGAAGCCATTCTGAGCATGTTGAAAGGAGGATCCTTCACATGGCTGTGGATGTAAGCACTGGATGATGAGCATCGGGATGATGTTCTAGTTTCTCCTCTGTATGATCAGTTGGATCATTTACATTTGTGTATATATGCATCAGGATGATGCTCGATATGATCAGTTGGATCATTTATATGTATATGTATGTACGCATCATGTTGGATGCTGGATATGATCAGTTGGATCATTTGTATGTATTTTGTATATGCATCATGTTGGATGCTTGGACCATGTATATGTATTTGTATCAGGTGGATACATTGTATGATCATGTAGATCATGTATGTTGATATGTATCACGTATGATCAAATGGATCATGTATTTGTTTGTATCAAGTGGATACATTGTATGATCAGGTGGATCATGTATGATGATATGTATCAGGTAGATACTTGGTATGCATCAGGTGGATGCAGTGTATGATCAGGATGATCATAGATGACGAGCTTCAGGATGTTGCTCCAGATGACATGCAGCAGGATGTTGCAGTGATGATGATCAGGATGGTCATGTGTACATCAGGATGATGTATGGTGAGTATCAGGATGATACTTTATGGCCGTGGATCAGGTTGTGCAGATGAGCATGTATGGGAGATCCTATAGCTCGGAGTTGTGTACCCGTAACAGCCTGGGATGCTCTTTCGAGACATTGCTCTGGGAGGACATGTAATTTTTGCCCTGGGAGATTTTAGGTCGGAGTTGTGTACCCATAACATCCTTAGATGCTCTTGCGAGGTTTTGTCCTATGGCATGTAATTTGTGCCCTAGGAGATTTCAGGTTGGAGTTGTGTACCCGTAACATCTTGAGATGCTCTTTCAAGGTTTTTCCATGACCACATGTAATTTGTGCCCTGGGGAGATTTCAAGTCGGAGTTGTGTACCCGTAACATCCTGAGATTCTCTTGCTAGGTTTTGTGGTGACCACATGTAATTTGTGCCCTGGGGAGATTTCTGGTCAGAGTTGTGTACCCGTAACATCTTGAAATGCTCTTGCTAGGTTTTGTGGTGGGGTCACATGTAATAAGTCCTGGAGATCTAGACAGGATGCAAAAGGCCTTAGATGCTATTTAGGGTTCTTGCTAGGCAAGAGAATCTTTAAAGGTTTTGTGACGCACATAATAAGTCCTGAGGATTCCACAATATGGCCAGTGATAACAAAGACCTGCAGGTGGTGGGCCTACATCCAGTATGAAAAAGGACTGGCTCTGTAGAACTTCCTATGATGAGTAGAGTCAGAGATTGGTTGAGATAGCAGCAACAGTGACGATGATGATGATGATGCATCGATGACGATGATCCTGAGAAGAAGACTTGTCTAGCAGATCTGTGTCGAGAAATACCTTCCTAGTTAAGAGGGAGTGTTGATGTATATGTAACTTTGGAATGTATTTCATATATATTTATTGTACCCTTATAAGAGATGTGTTATTCCTCTATAAGGAAGTGTCATCATGTGTATTGAAAAGTGTCGCAAGTGTGTGTACTTGCCGATGGGTTATTAGACCACCATGTGTGGGGTCAGCCATGAAATATATATTATATTGTGGATGTACCTAGCTAGACAAGTCGGCCCCATAGTGTAACTGGGAAAACAGGTTAAGTATAAATAGAGACCGGGAGATCTCTGTTTGATCACTCGGAAACACACACTTCTCTCACTCAGAAAGTGGCGCACTAGTGAGAAGGAGGATCATCTGCTACTAGGAGACTATCTCAGTGTATTTTGGTTGTACTTTGGTTGAGCCATTTCTCTCTCTATCTCTAAGGAAGTTGTGGGGTTTTTCACCTTAGGGTTTTTCCCACGGAAACTCTATGTCTCTTGTCTCTCATGCTTTTGATTCTTTTGATGATTATTATGATTGTTATGCATTGATATACTACACATGTTATTCTCTCAGTAAAGATCCTAGAGTATTGTGAATTAATGCTCAAAATTTAACATTGCATTTGGTAGATTTTCTTGAGTATCTTTGAGTTGTTTGGGTGCTTTCCCTTTTTCTTTGGGAATTTCTGAATGATTAGAGTGTTTTAGATATTCTCTCACTTTCTGTACATAGATATGAAAAGCGTTTAGCTATCAAATTTCATTTTTGGTACATGCATTTGAAAATTGAAAGTGCTTCATTATTGTATCTTATACATTGTTGAGATTAGTTGCATCTTTTGTTTTCTTTGCGCTTTTTAGTTGATTATTGCAGAAAGTTAGAGTAATTGCACTCTAGGAAGGAATTCTTCTTTTCGCTACTACTTAAGTACTTTTGGTTTGAAAGAAAGAAAAATCTCTCCCTACCTTAAATAGTTTTCATTGAAAAGGAAAGGAAAATGCGCATTATCATGTAGTTGAGGATTGCATTATGTTTACATTTATGTACTCACCTCATGCGTCCACCTAACCGTACAAGATAAAATTAACGCTAGCTTAGGTTAAAATCATTTAGTAACTGTGTGTAAGTTAGAGACGTGTTCCGGCGTCGTTAAGTGTGGCAGCTGTCGTTATTTGCCAGCACTTTATTCCGGGGGTATTGTAGTCTTCCATGTACTTATCGATATATCAAGCTCCTTCATGTACCCACCAAGTACCATAATCCGTACTTGGCGTATATCGAAGGGTGTACTACATACTCGGTAGTATATCGGAAGGTCTCTTTCCGAACGGTTGTGCATTAGACAGCACCACTACGGATTTGAGCTCCCATGTACCTTGTGTATATAGGGAGACACCACTAGGATTCTTGAAACCAACTGAGTTAACCATTTGGCCATCTTGGCAAAGCAATACACTGAGAACAGCACTCAGGGAGATTAGCACGCATGTACTGTCCAAGTAATCAGGTATGCAGGCAAGGGTACGGTCCCAATCCTCCTTGTCGCGTCATATTGTTGGACCCTACAATATATAGCGGTTTGCGATGCCTTGATAATCCTGTGAGGATCCTGAATTTTCATCCACTCCTATTCACATAGTTTGCTTGTTGATTTTAGACTTGAGTAGTGTTTGACTTGTGTGGTACTTTAGAGTCTCTTAGGGAGGTCATATATGGAAGATTCTTCCAGGACTACCAACTAAAACGCCCCTTTCCAGGGTGTGCCATTTGTTATTCCCCCTTGTGGAACTGTTGGTCCTCCCTTTATGGCTACACTGAGTCTTCCTAGATTGATGATACGATTACCAGTGTGGTTATTCTCCAATCCAGTTACACCAAGTGCACCAATTGTGTCAAACCTAGGTCCTTCACCACATGAGCATCAATCTCGTGGTGACCCTTCTCCTTCTCTATTGAAAGTTGAATCAGATTCCAACTCTTCTTCTTCTCCTACTGAAAACTCTAATGTTAGTAAGAAGGCGAGTGAGAAGAAGAAGAAGAAAAGGAAGATTAAGAAGAAGAAAGATAAGAAAGAGACCAAGTGTCAACCATCTACCTTTGATGGCACTCATTCTATGAGAACACCTCGTAAGCCCAAGTTCCCTTGCAAAATTTGCAAGGGTGATCACCTTCTCAAGGATTGTCCCAGTCTTTCCCGTGTGTCAGAAGTGTGGTCTAAAAACCCCAAACTTCTTGTATCGTCAACCTATGGCCATCATGTTGATGATACTCCCTCAACCAGTGACCCATTGGTGAAGGGTCGAAAGAGTAGAGCCGCAGATCCTTGCTGGCTATGCAAGGGCATGCATCGTACTTACCTTTGTCCAAGCATGGATGAAACTTCACGGTGGTTGGAAGATATTACTAGTTCTCAACAGGTGCTTCCAACAAGTGATAGTAAGTTGTCCCTCGACCCCACGCTGGTTGACCAAGTGATCAATTCAGTTTCATCTGTAATTGATCCCACTCTTCCTTCCAAGAGTGAAGTGATCGAGTCGCTGTCATCCCCACTCGATCCCACTCTTCTATCAGAAAGTGTTCAGATTGCAACTGTCACCTTGACACAGTCTTCATCCCATCCTACTCTCCCCGATGAGAATGAATTGGAAACTGTTGATGTTTTCCTAGTTAGTTCAGAATGTCCTAGGCAAGGGGAAACCCTGTCCATTCCTACAAGACCCCCCCCAAGTATTGAGGTCATTTCCTTTGATTGGAATGGTCTAACAGAATCTCGTCTTCCTTCGGGTATTCCTTTTCAAATATTTGTAGGAGTTTTCGATAAAGAAATCTTTCGTACGATAGTTGATGAGGGAGCTTATGTTAGTATTTTATCCTCAACTACTTGGCAAGCTATAGGTTCCCCTTAGCTTGTGCCAGTAACTGACCATATTTTGGCCTTTAATGGAAGGCCTACCGGACCTTTAGGGATTCTCCAGTAGTTACCTATCACGTTGAGAGGTAAAACGGTTTATGTTGATGTCATGGTTGTCCAAGGTCCTTTAGATTTCAATTTGCTCCTTGGACGTGATTATGTCTATGCTATGAAAGCTGTAGTGTCCACGCTCTTTCGAGTGATGTATTTTCCTCATCATGGGAATATTGTGACCATTGATCAGCTTTCCTTCGTGATACCCACTCATCATATGACTCCTAGTCATCAGACTTCTCTGAATGTTCCGCATGTTTTAGTGGTTTATGTTATGTTTCAAGCTCGTTAAAAAATGAAACCGAACACTCTAGCATAGTTTACCTTTGGTTTCAAGCTTGCATAAAAATGAAACCATCCACTCGAGCATAGTTATTGTCTATGTCAAGCTTGTGTTAAAATGAAATAGATCTCCCTCCCATCGGTTCGAGTCTCTCGCTAGAGTTAGAACTTGAACCTTCTTTTCATATGATTCTCGTTTCCCCCCCTTGGTGAACATTTTCATATTAGTAGCCAGGTTGGTAGTTGGTTTAGCAAGCAACATTTTTAGACGAAATGAAGCTTGGGGGGCATGCCACATGTCGTACCATCAACAATCATGTTGAGGGAACACTACCATGTTAAGCCGCTAGCAATCATGCTGGGGGCATTTACCAACCTCTGGGCATCATGTTGGGAAGGTTCCCGTGAGCATAGTTCCCGTTCTATGTCAAGCTCGTTAAAAAATGAAATAGGTTCCCGTGAGCATAGTTCCCGTTCTATGTCAAGCTCGTTAAAAAATGAAATAGGTTCCCGTGAGCATAGTTCCCGTTCTATGTCAAGCTCGTTAAAAAATGAAATAGGTTCCCGTGAGCATAGTTCCCATTCTATGTCAAGCTCGTTAAAAAATGAAATAGGTTCCCATGAGCATAGTTCCCGTTCTATGTCAAGCTCGTTAAAAAATGAAATAGGTTCCCGCGAGCAAAGTTCTAATCTTGTGTCAAGCTCATTAAAAAATGAAACAACTCCTTTCCCTTTGAGTTGAGTCTCCTCATAGACTCAGTACCTGAACCTTCTTTTCACTCGCCTATGCCTTAGGCGAATGAAATGAAGCTTGGGGGCATGTCTTCAACCTCTAAAAGTTACGTTGAAGACAACTTGATTGCCTCTCCACACCACGTTGGAGCTAAGTCACTTACTTCTAGCAATCATGTTGGGGGCATGTACCAACCTTTGGATTTCATGACGGGAAAAAGTTCACCATTGGGAACATTTTCGAGCATACTTTCCTTTTTTAGGTTTCGAGCTTATTAAACCATGAAAATTATCCTGAGCATAGTTAATTTTATGCTACAAGCTCGTTAAAAAATGAAGCAGACATCATGAGCATTCTTACAACCTATCTTCGAGCTCGTTAAAAAAAGTAAGATGGTGTTGAGCTTACTTTTCACTTTTTTCGTGCTCTGGTTAAAACATGAAAAGTGGTTTGAGCTTACTTTTTACTTTTTCGTGCTCTAGTTCAAATATGAAAAAGATTCCGAGAGATTTTGATACCATTATCGTGCTCGTTAAAAATTTGAGTAAAAATGTGTGTCTAACGAGTATAGGTTTATCACTTTATCCAGCCTCGCTAGACTATTTACGAAAAAGGAACTGTGCCGAGTTCACTTTTTCCTTTGTCATACTCGGTCATCAACCATGACAAAGTTGTTCATGGAGTCCTTTTTAAGCTCTTTTCAGACTCCCTAAATAGGAAAAGATTGCCAAGCGAACTTGATGCTTTCACGCTTGTAAAAGCATTTGAATGATCGTCTTTCTGGTGATAGTTTACCCCTTTTTCAGACCAGGAAGCACTATTTACAAAAAAAGGAATACTCCAACCAACCATGGCTGGAAGAGTCCTCTCCCGTGCTATTTTACCCTTTTTTGGGCGATGAGGCTAACTTTACGAAAAAGGACCATTGGAGTCTCCTTTAGTTCTTTTCAGACTCTCTAAACATGAAATGACGCCGAGTTTTCCTTCTCTGGACTCGTTAAATTTTAAACATTGAAGGGCCCATAATGGGATGAACCCCTCCTTTCCTAGGTTCGTAAAATGTTTGGGATTGGACTCATCTATGAGATGAGCTATACCGAGCATCTGGTTACCCTCATCAAGCTCATCAAAAACACATGAGGCACTCATCAATCATGATGGGGAAAAAGGGAAGATTTTATGTTACATCTTAATTACGGCAGTTCATAGTCACTCTTGAACATGGCACTCATTTTCATTTGCATTCAGTACTTGGATAATCTGTTTGTCCTCAAGTCTTTTCAATTCCATGAGTCGCGTCGCTCATTTGGATCAGCCAAATAATGCTTCCACCATCAGTTGCATTAGAGGTTGATATCATTCTCGTCGTGTCAATACTACCAAGTCATGCCATGCCCATGTTCAAGAGATGTTTCATTACTCATCATCTATAGTCAGTATACCTTCGATCATGTTGGTCTACCTTGAGTCAGTCTTGCACATTATTCTACCGTCCGATCTACACCAAACATTTGTTATCGAGTTTCATGTCGATGATGGGGGATTCAACATGGCCCTCCTTTGACAGGTTCATCCTCGTCGACTTCAAATCATCATCCGAGGATTTATAAGTGAAGCTCACTCCCATTCCAAAGAGAGGAAGACTATGGTATCTACACACTGGTGAAATCACTCTTAAGACACCTCCATTCACCTATTGGAGAACTCATACTTCCTTGGAAGGTTATGGCAATTGGCTTGGTTAGAGAAGGGCTACTGCATTAAGTCTTGATTGTAGTTCTATATCTCTATCATGTACTCCTCTATTTACAGTAATACAAATGCTTTCCACCAATATTGTTCATGTGTGCGATGATACTGAGTAGTTTACCTGCTTAACTGTTTCGTTAGATCGCTTATTTTATAGATGTCTTTTACTGGTTTCTCTTGTTTCTTTGTCTTGATAGGTCTTGCAGCTTGGATCTGACGACCGTGAGACGTGGAGCAACATTCGGGAGAAAGGATTGCGAAGTAAAAGGTAAGACATCTAGTACTCGATCCTTAAGTAGATCTAGGAAATGCATTAGTAGTTTGTTCTATTTGTTCTAAACTCACATTGAGCTAGGGAGATCCTGCTCGCGTCCGCTTGAGTGGATTGTCCGACAACACTCAACAGGATCTGATACCATGTGAAAATCCTCATAGCAGATCTAAGAGTTGATGTATACCTCACAAGAAAGATTAATATTAAGCAGGAAAATAAAAGAAGAGTGGTCAATGCAGTGTAAAGGAGCAACATAATTATGATACAGTAGAACTCAGATAGAAGCAGAATAACATCACACACTAATTCATTAATCACAATATGGACAAATAAATAATACAATGGTGAGGATTCGAATGCCAAGGTGGCAATTCGAATTAGCCTGCATGGGCATGGCTAAACTACACTAGGAGTCATCATCATCAGTGGAGTGTCATCAAAGTACAGCTAGGAGTCCTGATCATCATCAGTGGAGTCATCAATGCACAAGTAACTGTCAACCAGATGGAAAACTGAGTCTAATTGAGTGTGGTAGGTGTAACTGGCACATGGAAGCACTAATGTAGTCAAGGAGGCTCAGTGGAGGGCGCATGAGGAGCTAACTAGAGTCAGAATAGGTAGTCTAGTCTCACTGGAGGTCCATCGGAGTGATATAGTCAGTTGAGGAGTCAATCTAGCCTTAAATCAAGGAAAGATTTAAATATAACTCAACTAACTGAAGTGCAACTGAGTGGTAGGTGAGAGAGGGCACCTTTCACAAGTGGCAGGTGAAAGGAGGGCGCACTAAGCACTAGGAGGGCTAAAACTAATAAAAAAGAATCTCTCAAGGCTAGCTAACTGAGGGCTAGGTGTTGGGACAGATCACTGGGATGCATGCAATTGCATGACTGCATGCATGGCTGAAATGCAAAAAATGATAATGCTGGTAGGACTAGGATGGAGTATAGGAAAATCCCAATAGATTTGGACAGATATTTCTATGGATTTCATTGAAGGGCTCCCTAAATATGGAGGGAAGACAGTGATTTTGGTGGTGGTTGATCGCCTCTTCAACCATATTCATTTTTTTTCTCTCAGCCATCCCTATACAGCCTCCTCAGTCGCTCAAATTTTCTTGGACCATATCTTTTGTCTTCATGGAATCCCTTCTTCCATTGTCTCGAATTGTGATGCGACTTTCACCAGTCATTTTTGGACAGAACTATTTCGCCACACTGGCACCAAACTTAATATGAGTTCAGGGTATCACCCACAAATAGATGGTAAGACTGAAATTATCAATAAATGCTTGGAAGCTTATCTTCGTTGCTTCACCTCTGAACAACAACATTAGTGGGAAAAGTGGCTCCCTCTCGCTGAATGGTGGTACAATACCTCTTACCACATTGCCTCTAAAATGACTCCATATGAAGCAGTCTATGGTCAAGCACACCAATTCTTCTTCCATACACCCCCAACAGTTCACCAGTTCAGGCAGTTGACACGATCCTTCGAAACCGTGATCAGATTCTTCACATTTTACGGGACTATCTTTACATGGAAAGAAATCGCATGAAGCAACAAGCCGATCAACACTGTTCTGAGCGCACTTTTCAAGCAGGTGATATGGTTTTTCTTCGTCTCCATCCTTAAAAGCAATCCTCCTTGAAACTCAAAGGGTGTTAGGAACTCGTGTCAACCTTTCTCTTTACTTTGTCAGTATATTGTTGTTGGATGCATATGCTTTGTAAGTCACCCCGTAGTATTTGTTGATCCATAGTTTGTATTATCCCATGGTATTGACCCATAGTATTGGAGGCATATGCTTTGTAAGTCATACCGTAGTATTATATGTCCCATGGTATTGACCCATAGTATTGGGCATAGACTTAGTATATAAGTGTGTGTTGAGGCCAATGAAGGTACCGTGAAGCTATTTGTATTGAGCTTGCTCAAAGGAGGTTTCCCCCTCGAAGTGGCCTGTGATCAATAAAGCCACTACGAGTTCTATTATTTCTGCTATCTCGTGTATTTTCATTAATTAATTGTTGCAGGTTCTTCACATGTGGTATCAGAGCACTTTCTTGGGCTCATTGGGTGAAATTTCTACCAATTTTTTTTTCACATTTGTTGCAGGTTCGGATCTGGGAATAATCCCTATCCACTTAACTGTGGGAAGTACTTGGGCATAAGCCTTAAAATTCATTTTGAGGAGTATCACGGGAACCCCAAAGTAGTTGGCCCATTGAGAGGACCTACCAGCAAAAAGGGCACCGACCCCTACTTGATTGACTAGTTCCCACTTGTGAGGTAAGCCAAGAGATGTCGTTTGTGGCAAAGCAGTTATCAATTTTACCTCAGCTGTGGAGTGAGCGGTACTGCCCCAATATGCAAGCTGTCAGACAACATTGGCAGCCGAGTGAATCCCCTAAACCGTTAGGAAAGCGAGCATATAGGGTCCATATCTATTTTCAACTGATAAATCGCAGATTTCCTCTGTCAAGAACTGTTGCCGATCACTTCGGCGTCATTTCAGATCTATCGGTTGCCGATTCCTTTCGTGTCATTTCAGATCCATCTGTTGCCAATCCCTTCCGTGTCGTTGCAGATCCATCTGTTTTCGATCCCTTCTGCATCGTAGCAGATCCATTCTGCGCTGTAAAAAAAAGTATAAAATTCTGTTTTTTCGCCATATCTCCCTTGTTTTCACTTTGTTTCCCTTGAAACTTCCCTGACACCCCTGTAATCCCATTCTTCATCTTTCATTCCTGAGGACCCTATCCCAAATTCCACTTCCCAAATCCAGAAATCCCACATTTGTCTATTTTTAGGGTTTGCCATAACTTCTTTTTAATTTTCACCCCATCACCTTCAAATTTTACCACCATGTTCATTCTTTATTTCTGCTTCTTTATCCCTCTCTAATAAATTTTCCCATTCTTTCACCCCTCTTCTGAAATCCTCATTTTCTGCTTCCCTATCCATTAGAAAGTGTCCAAAACTTAGTCAATCCCTAATTCCCCATCAGAGTTTTTCGCAAATCCAAATTTCCCTTTACTAAATAATCTTTTGTTTGTGTTTTTCTACCCATTCAAAAAAAAAAAAAAAACTCCTGGTGATGGTTGTCACCCGCGTAGGAGCAAAAACCATGGAGGAAGCACTTGCAGCCATCCAAACCAAACTCCAGGATCTGGATGATAAATTTCTCAGCCTCCATCTTGAGCATCGAGCCATGAACAACAAACGACAGTCCGAGTCTTCATGAGACAATGGGTTCTCTTCTTCCAGCAATTTCCGTGGTCTAAAGCTTGATTTTCCTCGCTTCAATGGTACTGATCCAACTGGCTGGATATATCGTGCAAAACAGTATTTTAGTCTGCATAATACTTTTGATGTCAACAAAGTTTCACTTTCATCCTTTCATTTGGAACAGGAAGCTCTTCAATGGTACCGTTGCTACATCAAGGCTCATGAAGAGCCAAAATGGCTAGATTTTTGCCAGCTCCTTTTGCAACGATTTGGTCCTATTGCTTTTGATGACTTCACAGGAGCCCTCACTAAACTTCACCAAATTGGCAATGTGAGAGACTATCAAACAGATTTTGAGAAACTAGCCAATCACAGAGAATGATTGTCTGATGAATTCTACATGAGTTGTTTTATCATTGGTCTTAAGGATGAAATCCGCTCAGAGGTTAAAATGTTTTGTCCCAACACAATGATGGAAGCCCCGGGGTTGGCTAAGTTGGAAGAAGACAAGATTGCAGCCCATCAATGCTCCAAACCCACTTTTGTTCCCTTCCAAAATATGGGTTCTCAACGACCTCCCATCCCGCCAGCTCCTCGACTAACTCCTATCAATCATTTTGATAAAACAGAGATGCATGCACACAGAGAAAAAGGGTTTTGTTATAATTGTGATGATAAGTTCACTCGGGGACATAGATGTGTTCAACAAAAGCTCTATCTATTGGATGTGGATTCTCTGCCTGCCTCTGAAATTGGTGAAGAAGCTCCAGATACAATGGATGATCAGGTCGACATTCAAGAGCCGCCTCTTGACCCTCTGTCTCAGGAAGACCACCCAGAGATATCTCTCTATGCTTTAGCTGGAATCACCATCCCCTAAACAATGCGGGTCAGGGGTTACTTCAAGAAGCTTCCTCTTACAATACTCATTGATTCTGGTAGTACTCATAACTTCATTGACCCTCGGATCGCCAAACAGGTTGATTGTTCTGTCCATCCTTGCTCCAACTTTGAAGTCATGGTTGCCAATGGGGGCAACTTACCTTGCAAGGGGAAGTGTCACAATGTGCGTATCTCTCTAGCAGATTATAACCTGCGCTCTGACATGTTTGTCTTGTCCTTAGGCGGATGTGATGTGGTTTTGGGAATTCAATGGTTACGCACTCTTGGCCCCACCTTATGGGATTTTGCTAAACATTGGATGCTGTTTTCATTCAATAGGAAACAACACAAATTTACGGGCTTACAACCAAGGTCTCGCTGCATCATCAGTTCACATTGCCCGGAAAAGATCGTTAAGAAGAATTCACATGGTGTCATCACTCAGCTCCACTCCATTCAGATGCACCCATCAATGGTCTCCACTACTTCCTTGGATAGATATGCAGGTGTCTTTGCTGAACCAGTGGGCTTGTAGCCTTCAAGAGACCTTTCCGGTAAGAATTTAGCCACATCTACATCTCAGAAGGAAATGATGGCTATTTTGCATGTAGTATAGAAGTGGCAGCCATACCTATTATGGAATTATTTCTGCATCACGACTGATCTCCAGAGTCTGGAAAATTTCCTAGAACAATGGGTCTCCTCCCCAGCACACCTGAAATGGGTTATCCAACTCCTGGGTTATGCCTATGCGATCACTTACAAGAAGGGTAAGGACAATCTGGTGGCAGATGCTCCTTCTCGCACATTGGATGACCCAGTTTCTCTTACAGCTATTTATCGTCTTGTTCCAAATTGGTTGCAATTTGTTCAACAGGGCTATCTCTTCTATGAACTCCATGCTTCTCCATCGACAGGGCACTCTGGGTTCCTCAAAACGTATGACCAGGAACAATGTAACTTCTTTTGGTAGGGACTAAAAATGACAATTCAACAGGTGGCTGACTTTCATACTTTCTAGGTCAACAAGGGTGAGCCGACACTCCTTTCGGGACTGCTTGAACCCTTTCCTATCCTTACATCGATTTGGACAGCTATTTATATGGATTTACTTGAAGCGCTCCGGTGGTACAATACCACATCTAAAATGACACCCTATGAAGCCGTCTATGGATAGGCACCACCAGTTCTTCTTCCATACACCCTTAGCAGTTCCTGAGTTCAGGAAATTGACTCAGTTCTTTGAAACCGCGATCATATTCTTCTCATTCTGCAAGATAATCTTCACATGGCACGAATTTGACTGAAACAACAAGCCAATCAACACCATTTTGAGCACACTTTTCACGTAGCTGATATGGTTCTTCTTCATCTACAGCCTTACATGCAATCCTCCCTGAAACTCAGAAGGCGTCAGCTTCTCTCTCAATCTATCACAAAGGTATTCATTCAGTGGCACAGAATGCAACCTGAGGATGCTCCAGGGGATCCACTCCTTCAGATTCCGCATCAATTTACACATCTAAAGCTTTGAGGACAAAGCTTTCTCTAAGGGAGAGGGGATGTTAAGAACTCATTTCAATCCTTCTCTTTACTTTGTTAGTATATTGTTGTTGGACGCATATGCTTTGTAAGTCGTTCCGTAGTATTTGTTGATCCATAGTTTGTATTAGCCCATGGTATTGATCCATAGTATTGGATGCATATATTTTGTAAGTCGTCCCGTAGTATTATATGTCCCATGGTATTGACCCATAGTATTGGGCATAGACTTAGTATATAAGTGTGTGTTGAGGCCAATGAAGGTATCGTGAAGTTATTTGTATTGAGCTTGCTCAAAGGAGGTTTCCCCCTCGAAGTGGCCTATGATCAATAAAGCGATTATGAGTTTTGTTATTTCTACTATCTCATGTATTTTCATTATTAATTGTTGCAGGTTATTCACAAAGGGCGTCATAAGATCGCTCCAAATTTCTATGGGCCATATAGGATTCTTCAGAAGATTGGGTCCGTTGCTTATAAATTGGAACTTCCTCCTTCTTCCCGCATTCATCAAGTATTTCATGTCTCTTGTCTAAAGAAAGTTCTTGGCACCAACATCAGAGGACAAACTATTTTACCAGAACTGGATAATGAAGGATCCATCCTTTTGTAGCCGGAGGCCGTCCTAAATAGGAGCACTCGTCAGCTTCGCTCTCACTCTATCATAGAGGTCTTAATTCAGTGGCACAGAATGCAACCAGATGATGCCACATGGGAACCACTCCTTCAGATTCAACAATAATTTCCGCGTCTAAATATTTGAGAACAAAGCTTTTTCTAAGGGAGAGGGGATGTTAGGAACATATGTCAACCCTTCTCTTTACTTTGTTAGTATATTGTTGTTGGACACATATGCTTTGTAAGTCATCCCGTAGTATTTGTTGATCCATAGTTTGTATTATTGTTGTTGGACACATATGCTTTGTAAGTCATCCCGTAGTATTTGTTGATCCATAGTTTGTATTATTGTTGTTGGACACATATGCTTTGTAAGTCGTCCCGTAGTAATTGTTGATCCATAGTTTGTATTGGTCCATGGTATTGCCCCATAGTATTGACGCCTAGAATTAGTATATAAGTTTGTGTTGAGGCCAATGAAGGCACAGTGAAGTTATTTTGTATTGACCTTTCTCAAAGGAGGTTTCCCCCTCGAAGTGGCCCGCGATCAATAAAAACATTCTGTGATCTGATATATCGTGTATTTCATCAATTGATTTTTGCAGGTTCTTCTCAGTCATGCATGCTTGTAATAAAAGGGCGCATGAGGCCACAATCAGTGGCATACGGATCTCTAACCCCCACAAGAGTCAGATAACTTAGGTGGACTGCACTGGAACAATCAGTAGGTTCCTATAAAATAGGGAACTAACTGAAGTGTTCCTAAAATGATGCATGCAGGGCTTAGAAGGTGGTAGATGGATCCTGGATGACATCTGCACACCACTAGGGGGGAAATGACATCATCAACAACTAGGAAAAATAAATAATGCTAGGTATGACAAGGATGGAGTATTGAAATACCCTAACAACCCCCCTTAATCCATACTTTGCATCCTAGGCCCTGGTTACTAAGACCAAAGGTCACCCATACAATCAAATAAATGATAAAAAAATAAAGAACTGTCCATGAACCAAGGAAATGGGGAAAAACCTCATGGGAAAAATACCCCTCCTAAAAAAGAACAACAATAGGGAAATCAAAGAACCTTCATGCTAAGCATAGAAGGAAAAAACTTTCCTCAATTAAATCCTTTGCAAAAATATTGGCAAGATGCTCCTCTGTAGGATAGCAATGCAGGTGCTAGATCTGGATCTACTCCTCTGATATGCCTCCCACTGTGTAGAAGTTGTATTTTCCAAAACAAGTCTTTCAGGAACCCTTCTTGCTACTAGAGCAAATGGCTCATTGTGGTCCAAACCATGAAACTTTGAGTACCTTTTGTCAGACAACCGATATTGTTGCTTGGTTGTAGATCCCCCATGGAAAGTCTCTACAAGATATTGTGGATCAAAACCCACCATCATGTAGCACCTCTCTGAGAGAAGTGGATCAACATGAAATAGTGCAAGTTCTGCATGACACTGAGATCTGGTGGTTCTATGGTCAGATGGATCCCCAACTGTGTTCCCAGCAAGTATAAGGACTTTGTGAGCCCATATTTACCTTGGCCATGGATTGGGAGCATGTGTTGGATCTGGATCTGGATCTAAATTTGAATCTCCTTGAACTTTATTCTCAACATCAAGATCTTGATCCTCATCTTCATTAGAAGAGGTATCACTCTAATCTTCATCATATTCCGATGGGGTGGGAAGAGAGTATGGAAAAAATGTGAGAATTCATATGCCTTGGAGGCATGGTTTGCAAACCCTTTCGCTATAATCTTCCCAGTGGAGATCTCTGCAATCTCAACTATGACAGGACCAAAGACCACTTTCTTCGGTGAACCTGTGTGAGTCATCTGATATACAGACAACAAATTTTCCCACAAAGAAGGCACAAACAGAACATTCTTGAACTTGCCATGCTCCATATGTACCGTGCCCTTCCCTTCAGTAGAGATCTGAGAGTTGTCTCCCATGTGAATAATTGGACCATCTTTGAGATCTAGAGAAGAAAATGATTCTCCGGGGGAAACCATGTGGTTGGAGGATCCTAAATATATGAGGAGGGATTGTGATTTCAAAAATCCATCCTTCAGTGCATGGCAACTCTCATGACCATTAGACTCACTTCCAGAATCAGTCTCTCTTGCACCTTTTGGGAGGGAAATGTTGTGTTGTTCAATAAGCTTGGTCATATGATCTATCTTCTTCTACATGCAAGATCTCTCTGGGTGGTTTCCTTTGTTGCAATAGGAACACTTGGATTTCTCAAATCCATTATGTTTGTCCTTCTTAGAGATGGAGGCTCCTTCTGATGGACTTGACTTGGCATTCTGCTTGGGTTCAGATTGCCTCTTATCCTTGCCTTTGTGCTTCCGCTTTACATTCACACTTTTTGCTTCTCTAGACATAAGAGCTTGATCTTTGGAGGCCTGCAAGGCGCCCATTTGTATCAGCTTATCTTGTTCTTGGATGAGAGATTTAGTGAAAACATCTAAGGAGGGTATCTTCAAACCAGGGATTGAATTTCTCCTAGAATGGAAGGTGGAGACAAAGATAGAGAACTCAGGACCTAGCTTGCTCAGAATGGATAGCACCAATTGCTCATCCTGCTTCTCAATGCCACACTGCTTTCATTGCATAACCAAAGATTTGAATTTTGAAAAGAACTGTTGAATGGTCTCAAAACTGCTTGGTTGTAGAGCAATCAACTCATTTTCCAGAATATGGCCTCTTAGCTCATCTTGTTTGCCGAAGAGGGTCTATAACTTCAACCATAACGCTCTTGGAGTCTTCAATCTTTCAATGTGGAAGAGTATATCTTTGGAAATATGAATACACATGAAACCAAATGCTTCATATAATCTATTTAGATACTTTGTTTTCTCCATAGCTGATGTTGGTTTGGGATCCTTCCCCATTGTCACCTTGTACAGTGATTTTTTTTACAATACCATCTGCATATCGACCCTCCAATCAATATAATTGAAGGGTGTCAAGATCCTGGGAGAGAGAGGAGAGTTCGAATTTTCCATTACAACATCTGGATCGAATACAAGGTGAAATTGCTGCTACTACAAAAAACTATGGTAACTGCTGCAACTGCAGAAAACAGTTGTAACTACTGTTGCACTCAAAAAATTTGAATAAAAAAACTCTCAATAAGGAGGTAGACTACTACTGAGCACTGATTTAAGATAGTAGGCACTTTTATCCGGATCCTTCACACCTGGCTAGAACTCATTGGATTTCTCCAATGAATTCAATGCAATGGAACTAGGATTTGCTGTGGAAATCCAGAGGCTTATGGTGCACTACCGAAAGCATCTACTCAACCTATTCGCTCAAATGGCTCTAATACCATGTGAAATTCTATGTCACAGCAGATCTAAAGAGCCGGGGATACCTCACAAAGAAAGAATGAGCATAAAATTTGAATAAGAGTGAACACTGCAGTAAAAAAGAGCAGAAGAATAATAATGCAACATAAATCAAATAGGATTAGAATAATGTCACATGTTCCAATAATCAGTATAATAAACAATGATGTTACAATGGATAGAATTCGAATCATGTAGGAGAATTCGAACCTCAGTTCGTATAGAATAGGGGTTATCACCACTAGAGTGCTCCAGAAGACTCAAAGTCAACTGAACTAAACCTAAACTCAGCTAACTAAAGTCACAATGAGTTAACTGACTAAGGAGGGCGCAATAGTGATTTTGTCATGCATGCCAGCCAGAAAAGGGTGCATGAGGCCACAATCAGTGGCATCCAAAGCTCTAACCCCCCACAAGAGTCAGATAACTAAGGTGGACTGCACTGGAACACTCAGTAGGTTCCTATAAAATAGGGAATTGACTGAAGTGGTACTAAAATGATGTATGAAGGGCTCAGAAGGTGGTATATGGATCCTGGATGACATCTGCACACCACTAGGGGGAAAATGACATCATCAACAACTAGGAAAAATAAATAATGCTAGGTAGGACAAGGATGGAGTATTGAAATATCCTAACAAAATCCAGTTAAACTAGATTGAAAAAATGGTCAAGTTAAGATGCATGCATTGAAACAGATGCAAGAAAAAAAATATGTGACATATACTAATGAAATTAAAACTTGCTTTCATGATCACACATTAGAACCATAAAACCTAAGATACATCAAGAAATTTTAATCCAAGTCAACAATATGTAATCTTCAATTGAAACAAAAAAATGAAGACTTGGAAAACAACACTCGGACTAAAGTATTTGATTTTAAAAATTTAAAAGGGGGGTCCCTAAGTCAATTAACTTGGGGTGTGTTGAAGAATCAAGAAGTCGTTGGGTTGAAAACCTCCCTAGAGGCAATCTTAAGGCTCTAAATGAGAAAAATTATCATGGTGAAAACCCCCCTCAAAGGAACTATGGGACAAACCAAAGAAGAAAACGAGAAATGGCATCTGTGATCTAACTAAAAAAAGGAAAAGAAAACAAATCTAACGTTCTTCAAGTTTCCTTGCAAGTTAATTTAAATATTACAAGTTCTTATTCCAATCGTCAACATCAAAGCAAGAAAAATACACAAGAATATGAAAGTCAATAGTTCCTGATCTATAATGGCACTCACTTCCAATACCAGGATAAAAAAATATTGCAATTAAACCTAGAAGAAGCACCATACAAGAAAATTCAACCATACATCATGGAGAACCCTACAATATCATGCAGACATATTTTCAAGCTGAGTAGCATCAAAGGTTGATAACAACTTCAAATTTCAAAAAGTATTCATACATCATGTAAGTACATAGTATTATGTTCTCTTATGTAATTAAAATGTTCTCTACATCTTGCAAAACCAACAAGGGTGACTCAAGTTTTACATTGAGAATAGAAAGGAATAAGTAACAACAAGATTTCTGTACCAAATTATTTCAACCGAATTCAGATCATAACACATCATAATTGAGTGCCCAAGAGCAGAAACCTTCTTAGATTCTATATCAAGCTTTCAACAATCATTCATACATTTAAGTTTGTTTTAAATTTGGAGAAACAAAAGTCACATGCAAGGCTTTGTCATGATTGACACTTCTCAAAACAGTGGATGTCATTACACTTAAGTGAGGAAACACAAAGGTAGAGATGTCTCATGGCCAATATCATTATACAATTGTTAACAAATGGATTTGTCGGTAGAGCCTTGGAGGAAAATTAAATTCCATTCTTACAAAGTCCTTGAGGTTCAACATGATTAGAGTATATCCAATAAAACTCCATATTAAGCAGTATAAAGTGCTAAACAAATGAAACACTTTCAATATCTTTTATCCACAATCAAATGAAACATTTTCTATTCTAACATTTAAAAAAACCCACTATGTCATTCTAGACTTAGGATAAAATTAATTAATCATTTATGATTAATTTCCTGAGTTTTGACTAGGTAGAATAGGCCAGTTTTGTCTTTTAGTGGACCACATGCTATCCTCATTCTCAAAAACGAATTTGGATAGATTCTGGATAAGCTTTCCTTGGATTCTGTCTGATTTTATTCCATTCCTGAATTAGAAAGACACTATCCAGTTTTAGTTAGCTTTGTCCTGTTTTTTCTGCCTTCTAGTGGAAAAGATAAAGCTAGTTTACTTGGAATCTTTTGCCACTTGACCAATTCGACCTCCACATCATATATAACCTTCTAAATCCATCATTACATTCCATTTACCTCACTCATGAGCTTCCATACCATACTTTCCAAATTCGTGAGCCTCTAGCACAGTTTTGGAAACTGCTTTTGCCACCTAGGTTTTTTTTGGTCTTTTCTAAGCCTTTTCTTTTTGCTCTTTCCATATTGCTTCAAAGCAATTCGATTTTCTCCATGGAGGATGTATTATATATTGTTACAATATCAATGAATAATATACAGAGTGTTTTCCATAATTTATTCTCTCTATTCTTCTTCTCTCATTGCCTAAAATATTCCATGGTGAAATTGTCTTATGAATCTAGTTCCTAGTAATTGAAAATCTCACACTTTCAATATGTTTTCTCTAAAAATCAGTATTTGTGTAATTACAGATAAAAAAATGTTTAGAATACAAAAATAGAGTAATCAAAGAAAAACATAGTATTTCATAGAATATAGCCTTTTCACTACTTCGTGTCAACTCAAGATACCTTTGATCTTGAAAGTAGCTACAATATTTCAATAAACAACTTCAACAACCACAAAGCCTACAACACCATTGCAATAAACAAATCCCGACAAGAAACCCTACAACACAAATATTTCAGGTCCATTTCCATAATAAAATGGGGCACCATATATGGAAAATCTCATGGCTCATTTCAAGGAATATCATTAAGCATAAAAAACATAACTCCCTCCACTGACATGTGATGTACCCACACCATCAACTTATCAATGTATTCAACAAGCATGAGACATAACCTGCAAGATACTATGTGATCTTCACCTATAGGATACTAGAAGAGTCTCCACCTACATTATACTATGGGAATCTACGACTGTAGGTTATTGTGGGGGTGTTAACACAATATTTAACACCCTTAAATGTGAGAGCCGAAAGCATGTACCGAGTTCTCCTGCAACATGAAGACTAATATAGAACACTAAAAGAGACAAAATCTCATATCCTAATTGCTACTTTCCTAGAAGAAAGGTGCACGTGGGTATTGATGTAGCTTGAGTAGGTGTAACTACAGTGATTGAAGTGGCCTAATATGAGCTTAGAATAAAAATACCACAGTCTTCAAGTGGTTAAAATTGCAAGAAATATGTCTTTTAAGTGCAAAAATCTCAAAATATCATGAAGTTCTTAAACACTATGGAAAACCAAAGTGTGAAGGAAATGAATGAAAGTAATGAATTGGGATTCTATACAACATTTTATTTTTGCTCCTAAACACCCAAATCCAAAATCTATTTAAGAGATACTTGGTAGAAGAGTTTGAGGGGAAGGATTGAGAAGCAAAGTTATGCTGAAGGAATAGTGAGAGGGTCTTTTGCTTAAACAAAATTTGGTGATCAAAGTCTTGGGAAGTGAAGGCGGGAACCTAGAGAATTAAAGGAGGAGGGATCAATTCATGATGAGGTTGTGATATTCCACTATTATTTGAATGAATATGAAAGGATTCAATTGTCCCCGAAATGCTTGTGTTTAGTAATTTGTAAAATGTTAGATCTAGTTTGATTTGAATATCATGTGAAATTTTGTTAGTAGCATGGAGAAAACACATTCTGTATGATTTTGCAGGAACAAAATAGAGATTGAATAGCAAAGGACATTGAAGAGCAGTAGGAAAAGGGCTTCTCCAAAAGGCTTCCTCAAACGACATACTACAAGAGGTATTTTTCTCTCTTCTTACCTTAACTCCAATCCTTGAAGAAATCAAAGATCTAGCTATGGATAATTTTTAATTAATATTTCCATTGATTTGATAATGGAATTCACCAACCCATTAGTAAGGAAGGAGATATTATCCTATCTATAGAGCTCTACTACTAATTCTCCCCCTATCATAATGGCGAATCCATTGGGAAGGAGACTTTCTTCATAGAATTTCTCCTCTCAAATTTGGTGTTCTTGAATTAGATTTCAATGTTCTAAAGATTTAAGATCCATTCCTCCCTCATATTTTTGGGTTGTTTAGTCTCAGATAGATTAAACCATACCCAAATACCTTGAAAATCCCCCAAAATTGTGAAAATTTAGGGGTTCTTGGCCCCATAAATCCATATATAGGTCCATTTGCACTCAATATTTTACACATAAGTGAATGGGAAGGGGATTTAACACCCTATATTGTTCGACTACATAGGATGATTGCAAAAGACCGAAAACCTAGAGAATCCGCTCACACAAACAAATCACAAATCAACACATCGATGTTTCACATGGTTTAAACCCTCGAAAGGGAAACACTCGACGACCCCATCCAAATAGCTACTTGAGCCAGTTTATTATGCAAAAGAAAGAAAGTTACAAATGAGCTTACAAATGAGCTTCCATGGTCTTTAAATAGATATCATGGACTAATCGGGTTTTAAGCCACATATTAAAGGTAGTTATGATCTAATATAAGTTGAACCGTTAGATCACTCTATGTATAGAACATATCGTGACCGCCGGATTAGATATTTACAAATGCATACTAAAGAAACACACTTTTCCTAATGGATATATTATAACAAGTTGATCTTAACTAACTCCTAAGTGTCTAAATATCCTAACATATATTCCATTTAGGTATGAGTGGGTGAGGAAAATCTGTACCTAGTCTTCTACACCGGTGAAAATGGTGTAGAGTTTGAAATTTGACCAAATATATCTCGCTTTTGCTTGAAATTTGGCCTAGGTTCTTGTACTACAATGATTCTTAATATCTTGGAGGTAATGATACATTTGTTTTCATAATCATTAGATCATTTCATGACTGATTTGAGGGGTTAAATAACAATTTTCTTAGCTTTTTACCTAGAACAAATTGTTGGCATTTTGCTTCTCTATAAGCATTTGTGCTTTCAATTTGTGGAAGAAATTGCATTCATAGATATATTGGCCCTGTTTGATTTGATTTTGAGTAGTATATTGGCATTTAGTAAGGCATTTTAGCCCTCTAGTTTTAAAATTTTCACCTGATTGCCCCCAAAATGTTAATAAGTTGCATAAAGATTATGTTGATTTTTTGCAATTAGGAGTGTTGATCAAACTTTTAGATATGAAAATGTTGGAAGGGATCATGGTTTCAATCCTTGATTCTCTTTTAATTTCATATCAATAGGCCTAGAAGTCCCTTGTTTTGAAAATTTGTCAAGCTAGTACCTCTATCAATGAGAACAATTGCATTGAAAGTGTATACAATTTGTTGATTTGGAGGCTTTGATTTGGTGCTTGAGCAACTGTTAGTAGGAGAGATCTTGGTTTAAGTACTTGATTTCTTTGAATTTTCATTTAATTCTCCTTAATATTCTTAGTTTCCATTTTTTTTGCATTAAAATAACTAGTATTGAG
Organism: Larix kaempferi; assembly: GCA_027924585.1. Classification (NCBI taxonomy): domain Eukaryota; kingdom Viridiplantae; phylum Streptophyta; class Pinopsida; order Pinales; family Pinaceae; genus Larix; species Larix kaempferi. The sequence goes on from BSBM01000600.1 coordinate 1,237,279, forward strand.
CGGCTTGCATTTGTTCACTTTAGAAAGTTTTGTATTGATTGGGGCATATAGAAAATTTCTGGAAGAAGTACATTCATATTTGAGTTTGAAAAGCATATATGAGATCTATGTATCCTTTGTGCTTGTTCCTTTGTGTTGGTCCTTTTAGATGACCCGGGTTCGGCGAAGTTATTTGTAGACGCAACAAAACCCCTTTCACTATCACTTTTGGCATCAACCTGTAAACAAGATGAAGTCTCACCCGAAGTGAAGTATGAGGGGTTACATAATCAGGTTTCTACAAACGTGGCGATGTGAATATGTGGTTAATGACCTCACAACATGTCCCTTTCTTAACATATACTTAACAAGAAAATATAGACAGATGAATTCACACTTCGCAATTACCAACAACCTACAGAACTAAGCTGACTTGTCGCATGTCACGAAGATGCGACACGAAGGATCGAAGTGTAACTTTGAGGTATAACAATAGATGTGCCTGAAGGTCACATATTACAATAACTATGGGCCAACCCCCATAGTACCCAAAACCCAAAACCCAAAACCCCGCATAGTTCTCCTATAGACCACGCTTAGCTTTAACTTTGTTGTCCCTTCGGCACCGCTTCCTCTAACTTTGACGCTTCTATGAAAGGTGTAGTTCTGATTTTGCAGTGGCGTTTACTTTACACCACTCCGCTTCTTTAATTCCTTCTCCTGTAGCAGTCAGGTAGCCGCTTGGCCTTTAACTGCTTCAACCACCTATGGTTGTCCTTAGTACTTCATCTTTACTAAGGAAACAAGTTCTTTCCTATCGACTGTACTCTTGTCCATACCCTCTACCTAGTATTTGTGGAGTCACTTGTCTCCAAAACTGGTCAATGTCAGGCCTCGCCTAACTATACTTTTCATTCAAAACATCCTTTACTTGGGCTGCTCCCAACAGGCCCCTAAAAATTACTTGTGGCTCATCCCCGAGCCACTTACACTGGGATTCCTTGACTTCATAGCACTTGGTGTGTTCATATTCGCTGTAAAATATTGATATGTTGCGGTTAGCTTCACAATAACCTCCTTAGTCTCTTGCTCGTATTCTTTCACCGTGTTGAGAAACATCGCGGATATTGGTTCTTGCATTTGGTCCTTTACCATGCTCTCTGTCGTGCGAAGCTCTTGCTGCTTCATCTCGATATCCTCAGAGAGTGTCAATGCCTCTTCTTGCATAGGTTTCAACTTTGTTGAAGTTTTAGATTCCTTCCATCTTAATGCCTTTAACTCTTTCTGAAGCTTTTTTGTCTCGGTGAACTTCTGTATTCTTTTCCTTAGCAAAAAATCCTTCATAGCCGCGTTCATTATGTCGAGGTCCTTCTGCTTCGTTTGGAATTCATCCTAAATTTTCTGTAAGTCTGGGTCTTCTTACAACGTGGCCCATGACTTAGTCACTTCTTCTAGCAAGTCTTGACACCTCGCAACTTCTGCGGAGATGTTCTTTGTTGAAGTATTTAGTTATTCAGCCCTTGCTTCTTTTACTTCTGGCAGAGTGCCAACATTTTTACTAAACTCTAAGTCAACAATATTTTCTTTGTAACCAATCTCCATATCTTCCATTTTTTCTTTGAGATTGTCTACTCCAACACCAATCTTAACAACGGTCGCTTCTACCTAAGGTTCTTCTTCGAAGTCTGGGATCTTAGCACAGACTTCTATGACGACCTTCTTCAACTTCTTCTACTTCTCATGATAATTTTCTAGCTCATTCATCTTCACTCTGCATTCATTCCCCAAATCTTTATAACTTTCTTCTAGCTTGAGATGCTGGTTGTAAGAGATCATATCTCTATCTTTAATTTATTCTACAATTTGTAGATGTAGATCATGTAGGCCTTCAATGGGAAACATTCCCACATTAAAATCCAAGTGTGCGAGCTGCTTTGCGCCTTCTGTGGTTTCATCGGATGGGAATAACCCTTTTGTTGGCTCTATGCGTACTGACCGAGGTCGCATTGTTAGTGCAAGCGCTTTTCTTTTCCTTCGGCTTGAATCCTTTGATATGTATTCAGAGTCTGATTCCCTTATTAGATCTCTCTGGAATTTCTCTATTCTTGCCATCATACTTTTTAGTTCTGCGATGCTCTCTACCATGATTGCTTGGAGTTGCTCTTGCTTACTATCTTTTATTGCGAGCGTCTCTTCAATATGCTCGTGGACTTTGGATGCGATGCAGTCATAGTCATCATCATGCAACTTCGCATCGAGCAGATTCTTTCTTTCTTTCCGCTTCTTTCTTTTCGATCCCTCCGGCACAGCTGTGTCGGGGTTCTTCCTTTTTTACCCTGCTGGCAAATCAGCAGCTTGTTTCTTTTCTTGTCCTTGATATTGTTCTTATTATTTCCCTTGGGTGTCTCTTTCATTGGCGCTTTCCTCCTATGTCGTGATCAATGACTTTGGCGCATCAATTTTCCATTCGGGGCGACCAATCTTCAATGATGAGGTCAATCTTCTAGGCATCCAGTTGATATTGACCCTCGTACCATTCCGGGTTTGTTGGTTCTCTAGGCTGTATGAAGATAAAGTGGAGGCCCACTTTGAATCACATCTTTCATATGTATTCTATTGTTATTCCATTAGGAATACGCAAAGTGCGCTTGATTACTTCACATAATTGTTCATAAAATGTGTGCAATTGCACATTATTCACTCTTTGTCTTTCTGTCCTTGAATTGCTCCACATGTTCACATATTTGGGTCCTAGACAATCTACAATGAACACCAGTACGCTTTGTTGGTAATTTGGCTCTTTCTAGCCAATGAATGCGAGCAGGACTATCAACCAGCTATAGTGAAACTTATAGCCGTTTTCTTACGCATCCACCACATCATCCAGGAATTCATTCAAAAGGTAACTTGCCCAATTGAATTGTAGTCCATCCTTAGCCTTAGCAGCTAAGGAGATCACAGCGGACAACATTTTTGTCGGTCTGCATTTCCTTAATACTTTTCCTGCAAGCAGTTGTACCATGAACCGCGTGGAAACATCCTTAATTTGATTCGCTTGATAGCCACAGGTTCCTTTTACCAAGCTGAATTTGCTCTTCGTCCTTCTTGTGATTTCTTTGTCCTTATTCTTGCCTACGTATTTTTTTGCAGGGTCAATGCTCGTTTCCTTAAGTTCATAATTCTGTAGATAAGGTCAATGTTTATATCAATCTTGTGGTCTAGCCACAAGTATCTCTGGTGCGTGCACGACAACAATGTATGCACAACTGCTGTAACTCTAGACTTTGGTCAAAATGCAGAATTCTCAGTAAATCTAGCAATCCTGAGGATTGCAATAGAGAAATCCAGTCTTGCGCTTGAATTATCGTTTGCTTACTGGCTTCATCATAGTGTATACACATGTATTGGTCCGGCTGAAAATGTGGATACTTATTTGAGTGCAACAAATCGTGATCTGCGAACTTGCAGTCAGGAATCTTTCATAGCAAATTCTCCTTCTCCCGAACATGAGCTGACATCGGTGGCAGCGGGATCTCATACTGTGGATTCTTATTTAATATAACCACCAGCGCATCATCTCTTCATGGAGGGATGTATTCGAGTATCAACAGAATTGGCCTCTTGTGAGGTCGCTCTGGCGGATACTCTTTCGGAATTTCTGCAGGCTTCTGTTTTTCTTTCTCTATAGCTTTTTGCTTATCCTTCTGTTTAGGTTGTGTTACATGCCGCGGTGAGGCTTTGGAGGTCTTGCCTTTCTCTGGAGCTATTTTCTTTATAGGAGTCTTCATAAACCCTTTTAGACCAAACTGCTGGAACTCCCTTAATATCTCGTGTAGGCTTTCTTGCTCAAACATAAATTAGAGAAATTTTGAGGTAAAAAATGGGCCTCAAAACAAAGAAAATGTACTATAAAAATCAACCAATCACATTTTAGTAGATGACATCATCCCCCATGGTTGAGGTGGCATTGCATGAGTTAAGAATGTTTATTTGTCAAATTTTCTATGGTGGATGAAAACCCATAGTTAACTAAGGTAGTGGTATAAGTACTTTTAAGTCATAAAGTAAAGTACTCATAATGAAAGTCCTTTAACTTTTTTTCATAAAATAATATTATTGTCATTTTCAAGTAAAATACTCATAATGAATATCTTTTCACACTTTCTCATAAAATAATATTATTGTCATTTTCAAGTAAAATACTCATAGTTCATAAAGAAGGTCCTTTCACATTTTTTGATAAAATAATATTTTTGTCATTTTCATGTTTTTAATTTTTAATTATATATTCATTCCATTTTATTTAATATTATAATTCCAAACTAATTTATACACACATATAAATTAATATTATGATTTTGATATTAATTTACCAATATAGATTTAATGAATAAATAATAATAATAATAATGCAATGTGGATTATAATAATATTATTAACATTTTACATGTAAATAAATTTTCAATTAAATAGCATTATATTAAATTGATGAGAAAAATACTAAATATAAAAAGTCAACATAACTTAAAAAAATAGCTCTTAAAAATGTTTATTATTATTTAATTTCAATTGCAAGTTCAAGACAAATAAATGCTAAAGGAAAATAAATTTTTGGGAATTTACAATGAATCTTAGTCACATCAATGTAGAGTTATTTTATTAATTTTATTTCTAGTGAATTTTGAAAAGTAACTCAACCATGGTTATTTATATTGTGCATAGAAAATAGTGTAGGAGGTGACTTGTCATATATATCTACCCCATAAAACCCCTAACTCATAATATTTTAATATATCTCATACCTTTTTAGTACATCTCTCAGGAGGCCATTTTTTGACCTCAAAATCTCTTTAATTGACTATCGGAATGCTCTGCTCTTAACTGGTAAAAACTTAGAAGTTACTCGCGGTAAAAATTAAAAGTCATGGCAAAACCGGTAACTATGCAATCTTTTCTATTTATAACCACAGCTTCACTAAGACACGCCCAAAAACGACTAAGTTAACATTAAATTCTATGTCTGTTGGCCAAATCTTGCTTAGATCTTGGTTCTTTCCTTTCATTAAATTTGTCTTCAATGGACAAATATGCCTTAAAGCAGAAAAATCCAGTTTCCCAAAAGTAGTGTATAATGACTAGTTTTTGAACAAAATTGTAATGACTAGTTTTCTCTAGCTTCGGTGACGGTTGGGTGAGTGGCGAGGCTCACTTCACATTTTATTTCTTTTAATTAAACTACGCAAATTGAATTTCTATGTGTGCTTCGCAGCACATCTTCACATCTTATAAACTTCACATTATAACAAAACTGCTGTGTGCAAACTCTCTTCTCTGTTTTAGTGTTCAATTTCAACTACACTTGACACTTAAAATTTGTTGCGTTGTTTAACCTCTGCCTGTAGGAGTAGGACCATCCCCGTAAGGTTTTAATCTACTCCCATTGACAAGTCCTTGTAAGTTTTCTCCAAGTAATGTGGCTAATTGAACTGTGCCACCATTAGTAACATGTTTGACAATGTATGGTCCTAACCAATGCATTCTGAATTTTCCAGGAAATCTCATCAATTTGCTATCATAAAGGAGGACAAGGTCTCCTTCCTGGAAGAACTTGTGCTAGATGTCTCTATCATGCCATACTTTTTCTCTATCTTTCTGCACTTGTTGGTGAAAGCCTGCAATGAAGCGGTCTTCCTTCAATCCAATTAACTGTAATAGTCTTTCATCCATTGTCTCAGCATCAGCCATGTCTGTAAATGCTGCAATTCTCAAGCTTGGTACTATGTATTCCATGGGCATGATAGCTTCCTGTCCATATGCTAATCTGAAAGGTGTATGGCCTGTTAACGTTTTACAAGTTTTTGTATATGCCCACAATATTGCTGGTATTCCGAGATTCCAATCATCCCTGTTTGTATTGCATACCTTTGTTAATGCATTCTCCAACACTTTCTTAAAGGATTCTACAGTTCCATTAGCTTGTGGATGATATGGTGAACTCTTTTGATGGTAGAGATGAAATTATTCTGTCAAGGCTTCAATAGTTTTGTTCAGGAAATGGGTTCCTTGATCACTCATTAGAATCTTTGGACATCCAAACCTTGTCAAGATTTTCTCAAAAATGAACTACGCTGCTGTAATTGTGATATAGTCCTTCACTGGTCTTGCTTCTGCCCATCTGGTTAGATAATATGTAATTGTAATAATGTATCTCAAGCCAGTTCTCTTTCGTGGTGGGTTAATAGGTCCCACAAAGTCAATAGCCCATTTATCATAGGCTTTCAATGTCAATTGTGGCATCAATGGAATCTCATCTCTACTGTTCTTTGGCATACATCGCAATTCCTACAATGTTCCTTTGAATCTTTATGTATGGTAGGCCACCATAGTCCCGCTCTTAAAATTTTCTGCGAGGTAGATTTCCCTGCATAGTGTCCTGCATATACTCCTAAATGTGCTTCAACAAGTATGATAGTTCTCTCATGTTCTAATACGCATCTACGCAATACTTCATCTGGTCCCAATTTGTATAGTTGTCCTATAATCAGGGTAAAATCAGCTGATCTTACCACTAACTGTTTCTTCTGCTGCGTAGTAAGTTCTATGGGTGATAACCCTATAGTCATAAATTCTACAATGTCTTTGCAGTGGTCATATTCTATGTGAATAGAAAATAACTGCGCATCTGGTAGATTATCCTCCAAATTATTAGGTTCTTCTCCTGACTCGATCCTTGAAAGATGATCAGGTCCTGCGTTCAATCTTCTTGGATTCACTATGATCTCAAAATCATATTCCTGAAAAAGTAAGAGCCATCTACATATTCTTCCCCCTAACAATGGATTATTGACCAAGTACTTCAAAGTTGAATGGTCAGTGAACATGTAAAAGTACGAACCTAGCAAATAGTGTCTAAATTTATGCAATGTATACACCATAGCTAATCCTTCCCTTTCTGTTGTGGTATAATTCTTTTCTGTTGAAGATATATTTCTGCTTGAAAATGCGATGGGATGGTCAATGCCTCCATCACCTGGTTGTGCTAATACAATGCCAAGTTTTATAGATGAAGCATCTACATGTACGTGAAATGGCTTATTCCAATTAGGAAAGACTAAAATATGCACTGTAACCATATTCTCTTTCAGTGTATCTAATCCTCTTTGGAAATCTTCAGTCCAATTGTACTTCGGTTCTTTTTTCAATAGTTTCTCCATAGGCACAGTTATTTGCACGTCCTTTAATGAATTTTCTATAATATCCCGTGTGTCCCAATGTAGTGCATAGTTGCTTAAATGAATTAGGCGTTGGGAGGTTTACTATGATCTCTATCTTCGATGGATCAACCATCAATCCTTGTTTACATACTATGTGTCCTAATAAAATACCATTAGGAACACAAAATACACACTTCTTCAAGTTCAAGGAAATATGATACTATCTACACTTTTCTAAAATCATTCTTAAGTTCACATGATGGTTCTTCAAAAGATTGAATACTGTCGAGTCATCAAAGTAAACCTCTAAGAATTTATGAATATAATCCTTAAATGCAACTACAACCACTCTTTAAATGATAGCAGGTGTGTTCTTCAATCCAAAAGGCATAACAGTGTACTGAAATGATCCCCATTCAGTAGAAAATGTAGTCTTGTTATTGTCTTCTATAACAATTCTGATCTGATGGTAGCCCAAAAATCCATCAATAAAAGAGTATGCCTCCTGTACACCTACATTATCTAGTACCTCATCTATAAATGGTGTAGGAAACGGGTCTTGTACAGATGCATCACTCAGTTTCATGAGATCCACACAAATTCTGATTTCGCTTTTAGCTTTCTTCTCTTGAATCACCGTGGGACTTATCCATTCTGATTCTTCTACAGGTTCAATGATGCCTGCCTCGAGCATTTTATCAATTTCTAATTTCACTCTTTCTTTATATCTGGGGTTCAGTCTATAATGAATTTGCTTGATAGGATTCACATCCTTCTTGAGAGGTATTTTCATAACTTCCAAGTCACCTAAAATGCCTTTCATTTCAGAAAACTTGGTAGGGAACAAGTCCTGATATTCGCACAGTAGGCTTGCGATCTGTCCTGCTATTTTTTCATCCCAGTAATCTCCAATAGAAGGAAACTTTGGTTCTTCATTGGTGCTAATATTGATATTTCTAGTCTTCATAGGGTTACTAAAATTTGGAATTTCCAAGTCAGGTCCTTGTACATCGTGTTTTCCTTCAGACTCAAGTATATTCACATCGCGAGGATCTTCATTTTCATCTTCATCTAGTGAAAAATTGTAACACTCAAGGGCATGTTCCAACTGTATTGCCCAATATGGTTGATGATACACATGCAACAAGACATCATCAAATATTTTCATTTTAATGATTTTCAAAGCTTCATTAATGCTCAGACAGTCATCCTCAAAACTAAAAGTTAGCTGAAAATTATTTATCATTATGTGCCAATTTGTTGTACTCGGTCGAATTTCTGTTTCTATATATCATTTTTTTGCTACTAGATCCAATGTATGCACAAACATATAGACCCATTCTGTCTTTGGTATATGCGTCCATGCTTTCAAGCAAGATTCTATATGATCTCTAGGATTAGTATGTCCACTGTATTTTGCTTGTATATTCTCAGTTTTTTTAGGAAATCTAACTTCCATTAAGTGTTTACATTCTTTCCATGTGATCAACTTATCTTTATGCACATCGCACCACCTAGCAGGTGTAGCTCACAATGCTATGTCTAAAGCTAAGAGCCTATGTTCATATGAAACTGATGCTAGATATTCCTGAAAAAATGCATGGATATTGCCCAAAACCATCATAAGTAGGAATTGGACTTACCTCTATTCCAATCCAGCGGAGTGACTTTGTTATCTTTGCACATATTCTAACTGATATTTCATGCATTCTACTCTTCCAGTTCTCCAGTCCTGCCTCTGACTCTGATACGCAAGAGTTGTCACATATCCAACTCAATGTTCCATCCTCTGTTGGATAATTGTAATCTGCTTGATTAACTGTCATATTGTAGATATTATCAAGTTCTTGAGCTCTGCATTCTTCTCTTATTGGCTCAACATACCTTGTTCCTTGTGAAGGATCCAAGGGTGCAATACCCTTGATATCGTGTCCTTCAAATATCATTTTTTTTTTCTTCAGGTTGATAATTGTGAGGTTATCAATTTCCCAGTCAATCCCTAATAATGTAGGATACATATTATTTTCATCTATGATCTCAATAACCTCGAAGTCTGCTTTACTTCGCACTGCATCAATGTTAATAGGAACACTTGACAATCTCCCAAAAGGTATAACCTTCTGCTGGTTAGCTAATCTCAACTGTATAGGAGACCAAGATAACTTTGGTTTCCCCATCTGCTTCCATGTCTGTTTTGTTAGCATGTTCACCTCTAATCCCAAATCAAGGATGACCTGTTCATTTCAAAATCTCCAATCTGTGAGCTTAACCTCATTTCTCTTCTTGTCCTTTTATGGTTCTTAATGTGATGGAATGCTCTATGTGTGTTTTTCATTGTACTACACTGTTCGTAATATCCCAGTATGTTCTGTAATTATCCTAAGGCGTGCTCATGCCTTTGCAGTTTTATACAACTATGTAGAAACTGTATTACAGGACTTGTCTGTTTTGGTGAAGCTCGAAACCCATCATACAAGGATGGCATACCTAATATAGTTTTCTACTCACTTCGCAAAGGGATCCTTGCAGTCGAAGCTCCTGAGTACTGAAATTATTTTCTTGCTTCTATGAATACTTCTTTTTCTCTGTTAGGGTCAAATACATGTATATTTCCAACTGCATTTCTCACCCAAGCCCCATCAGTAGGCTTTGATCCATTTATATGATTATCAGAAGTCAAAGCTTCATTTGTTCTATCATCTCCAGTCAAAGCTCCACTACGCGTCACAACATGTATGTTGTGATCTTCATTTCTTTTCTCGGCTGCGATCATCTGAATATTCTAGTTCTGTCCTTCCAATATTTTTTCTTTCATTTTTCCTAGCAAAATGGGACATGATTCAATGATATGGTCATAGGATTTACAATACTTACAAGTAGTGCATGGGTTCTAACAATCTATTGCCAAATGTCCAAGTTGAGTGTAGTTATAAGAGACAATCTGACCTCTTCCTTGTCCTTGTCCAGTATTACGTCCTCTTGCTCTAAATCCACCATGTCCTATGTATGTACCTTGATCATACTGCACATTCTCATTATTGTTCTGTGTTTCTCCTTGGACTTTGTAGACATCATGTTTTCTTTCCATCATAAGGTCATATGCTCTACGGTGTGTATCATCATGGCCAAATAACTTACAAAATGTGCAATACAATTTCTTTGGTGTCTGTACATACTTTTGAAGTAGGTAACAGTCCTCTGGTCGATGTTCTCTGCATAAAAAAATCTCGCACCATGGTCCTTGTGGTTGGTTTAATGGATTCAGTGCCCCACTAGCGAGGTAATATTTGAATACAAGACAATTTTCCTTGGAATTTCCTTCTTCTTTACATTTAGTACACCAAACCTCTTCTCTTACTTATTTTCCTTTTTGTATATCCTGTAACTGTAATGCTAGGTTTGCTAGTTGTGTTGTATTTGTACCATTCCTACGCTGGTTTCTCCGATGGGTGAAGCTTCTAGATTGATTGCAATTTACAATGCTTCTGTTTGCGAGGCAACCTTCTGTTGCATCAATGGTAATCTAATGTGGGGCAACAACGCAGTGATAAACCATTCTTGATTTTGTTGCGGTGCTATATCAAAGCTAACTTGATCCAACATGGCTTTGAATTTCTGATCAAATTCCCACACAGTCTCATTAGGTTTATGTTTTATCTCTTTTAGCTTTGTAATGCATTGAGATTCTGATTTAGGATTCTTAAATTCTCTAATCAGTGCAGTTCTGATATCAACTAATGTTCTGTTCTGTCCAACAAAATATTTCATGAACCATATTAAAGATCTCTCTCTGAATGTGGTGACTAAATGAGCTTGTTTATAGCATCGTATTGTACTTGTTTAACATTCCAAACCGCATCACAGAGAAACCAATGTTGCTCTGGATCTTCTAGACTAGTACCTTTAAAAACATGTAGCTTTATATCATCTGCCATTATTATTCTAGGAGGTGTAGGGTTCTGAAATACTACAGTGCTTCATGCGGAGTGAAATGGTGGAGGTATAGCACCACTCGGCTGATTCTTTGTGCATGTTCCTACAGTATTGCTGCTACTAGTGTTCTACAAAGTAGGACTATCTATTTCAACAAGTATAGATTTCTGCAGAGTAATAGATTGATAGCCAATATGTCTAGGTTTTGTCTCACTATCAGACTCAACTTGAGATGAATTTCTATCACTTCCTAACTTAGTTTCTAGGAATGTGCGAGGTTCAACTTCTCGAGACCTCTTTCTAGTGCTAACTTTATATCTTTTTCCACTACGCAAAATGCATATGTTTTCGTCTGTGTCACTATATGTGTTTTTGAACATTATAGACTCAAACCCTAGGAATTTGACTGCATTCTTAAGATACCTTTTTCAACTAATAACATTTTAATGCATAAACTCAGGTTTTTCAAGTACTTACCTCTAAATACTTGGAAAAAGTATATTTCGGCTGCACTGTAAGACTTCAAAGTGTCCACACCAAAATATGTAATATAGCCTTCCAACAAGATATCCAACCAAAATTCTACTGCTCTTGAAATCTAGTTATCAATTCCTTTAAGCCTCTGAATCAACTCTGGATTCCAAACTATAGGTTCTTCACCCTGGAAACAATTTTTACTTTCAGATACCCTGGATATCCACTCAAATAGCTTGTTAGCAAAAGATGCAAAGAAAAATTCATGCAGCTCAGTAAATATATGTCTTTGTAGCCACTGTTCTATAGTAAGCCCAGGATATATGTTTTCTTTTTGACTCACCTAGTTCCGTATTTCCTTCTTCTTTCGATTCCACATTAACATGATGCATCACCGAAATATCAGTTCAAAGCAAAACAACATAACCATTTGTTGGTCCTTTTAGCTGACCCGGTTTCGACAAAGTTATTTGTAGACACAACAAAACCCCTTTCATTGGCCCTTTCGGCATGAACCTGTAAACAGGATGAAGTCTCACCCGAGGCGAAGTATGGGGAGTTACAAAATTAGGTTTCTGCAACTGTGGCGATGTGCAGATGTAGTTAACGACCTCGCAACATGCCCCTTTCTTAACATATAATTAACAAGAAAATATAGACAGATGACTTCGCACTTTGCAATTACCAATAGCCTACATAACTATGCTGACTTGCTGTTGTCTTTACCCTTATAACTACACATCCATCGTACTTAGTGTTACTTCGCAACATTCATCAACATGTGTTCCATTCCCTTAACATATGATTTCCGTTCACATACACATGAAAGGAAATACATAAACATATAATAACATGAACTAAAAACATGCCATAAACTCATACATAATGCATAGATTTACGTGGTTCACCCCTAGGAGGGAGCTACGTCCACATGAACTATTCTTACATTACTTGGAAGGCTCATAGTTCCAGTTTGCGCACTTAGCTGCAGAATCTTCTCTACAATCAGATCTCTACGCACTCAACTGTAGAGTATGTTCTCTCTCAAGCTAGATCTACAATCAAAACAACAACACTTGGCTGTCTGAACAAAATACCAACCCTTCCTTATACAAAATTACCCTTATATATAGATGTGCCCGAAGGTCACATATTACAATAACTATAGGCCAACCCGCATAGTACCCAAAACCCCGTGCGGTTCTCCTATAGACCACGCTTAGCTTTAACTTCATTGTCCCTTGGGTGACGCTTCGTATGAATTTGATGCTTCTCTGACACGCACAGTTCCGACTCTGCAGTGGCATGTCCTTTACACCACTCTGCTTCTTTACTTCCTGCTCCTGTAGCAGTCAGGTCCCTGCTCGGCCTTTAAATGCTTCAACCACCTTTGGTTGTCCTTAGTACTTTTTCTTTACTAAGGAAACAGGTTCTTTCCTGTTGACTGTACCTCGCTCCACACCCTATGCCATGTATTTGCTGAGTCACTCCTCTCCAAAATTGGTCATAGTCAGGCCTTGCCTGACTGTACTTTTCATTCAAAACTTCCTTTACTTGGGCTGCGCCCAACACTTTGTGCGATCTTGCATACGAGAAACAATGATATCAAGTGAAAAGAAATTTGAGTTTTAAAGCATATTCGAGCTCTGCATATCCTTTGTGCTTGCACCTTGTGTGATCTTGCATACGAGAAACAAGGATATGAAGTGTAAAGAGATTTAAATTCAATAACTTGAGAAAATTTTCAGTTTAGGAATTCTAAGATTGAAGAAATTTCTTAGTGATTAGGTAAATTTCTCATTTGGAACTCTTGAATTGACGATTAATTGTAATTAGAAGAGATCTTGGTTTCAATCCTTGATTTATTTGATTTTCATATACTCTTTATTAGAATGTATTAGTTTCAATTGTTTTTGGATTAAAGGGATTAGTACTAAGTGGCTTTCATTTTACCATTTTTTAACATTCCTTATCAATTGAGACATATAGGAACTCTTTGGAAAAAGCCAATTCATATTTGAGTTGGTTATTATTTGAGTTGATTGATATTTTCATCTTCAATTTAGTTAGATTACAAGGGTGTGATACTCAAGATTTTTAGGATTGATTGTTTTTGCATTAAAAGAACTAGTATAGAGTGGCATAGATTTGCTATCTTTTGAACATTATTTATCAATCAAACCAAATAGAAGTTTTTTGGAGATGTTTATTTAAGTTTCAACATTTGAGAAGAGTTGAATGTAATTTGTAAATTGAAAAGAATCATGTTTCCTCATTTTGCATTGGTTTTAGAGCTTCTTGGAAAATGAAAAACATTAAAGCATTTTGATTTTGAAAATTTTCTTTCCCAATTAGTAGAATTGAATTACTTTGGGCAAGTCATATGTTTGAATCAACCTTTTGAGCCTTTGCTTTAGATTTGGAAAATTTTTAGAAGAAGAAAGATAGTAAGGCATTGCCACTTTAAAAACTTATTTTTTTAATTTGATAGTAGCAAGGAGAGCTTTCCAGGAAATCACCTCTAACACACGTGTTAAGCATGAGGTTAAGTTAGATAAGTGAAAGTGGTATCCCCACTTTTGCTTGTTTGGTGGGATACAATCACACTACAGCGTTCTAGTAAAGTGACAAGTCCTCGGGGTGACATCACTTTGTTATAATATATAGTCTATGTGATTTATCTTGACTTATGAATATTCCTCCTTGTCGTCAATTTTGAAGTGGTAACCATAGTTTCTCTTCCTAGGATATCACATGGGTGATTGCAAGTGGGGGATACTTAGGACACTAGAGACAAACATAGAATCTTTGTTTCATCTCCTTGGGAGGGTGTTGGATTAAGGCTAGTATTTTCACCTTTGGAGATTGTTTTGTGGAAGATTAATGTAACTATTTATCACACCTTTGTCTAGTAATTTTTGAGGCTTGAGATCGCTCTGTAGCTACTATTTTAGAAGGCCCCCTAATTTGGATTTTCACTAAACTTCATTTTTTTGGAAAAGTGGTTTGCTTGCTGAATCACTTAGGAAATTTTTAATTGGATGAAATTTTGATTTGTTGAGTCTAGTTGGACTTAGTATTGTTTGATTGTATTTTACATATCATAATAAACAAATATTTACTTAAAATTCAAAGTGGATAACCTCTCAATCCACCATTAAAGGTGGAAGTGTGGTAAGTCACCATAGTTTAAAGGCCCTGTTCCATCATAGGGGCGAATACAAGAATCACACCATAGTGACTTAGACATAGAACTACCTTTGAATGTAAAAAATATTGTTGGAGAAGTACACCATCAAACTGATTCTAAAGAATCCTCGCCATATAATGAATCAAATACAGACTTAGTTGATGACCTTGCTCCTTTTGAAATTGAAAGTTTAGATGATAGTTCAGTTGTTTACATAAATCCACCTTTAACAAATCCTTGACATCTGATCATACTTGTTGTAGGTGAGTCACAAGTGGGTCGCAGTTCTCTTTTGGAAAGTTGGAGAGGCTTGCAACACATCATTTAATCCAATGTATTTATTGTGAGATTTTCAATGGCTTAGATCTAGATTCAATAAGACAACTTCACAAGGAATATTTCTGAGAATGAGAGAAGAAGAACAAAGAAGATAATTTGTGGAAAACACTCTATATCTTATACCTCAATATGATCACAATATATAATACATCTTCCATGGAGAAAATCAAATTCCTTAGAGGCAAGTTGAAAAGGACAAAAATAAAAGTCTTACTAAAGGCAAAAAACCCCCTAGGTGGTAAAAGCTATTTCCAAAACTGTCTAAAAGCTCACGAATTGGATAAATATGGTATGGAAACTCATGAGTGAGGTAAATGGAATGTAATGATGGATTTAGGAGAGATTATATGATGTGTATGTCGAATTGGTCAGGTGGAGAGAGTTTTTAAGTAAACTAGATTTACCTTATCCACTAGAAAGTAGAAAAACTAGGATAAAGCTGTCTAAATCAAGAAAGCACCTTCTAAACCAGAAATCGAAAGAAATTAGACAAAATCCAATGAAATCTTATCCAGAATCTCCTCAAGTGATCCCTAGTGACTTAGGATGGCAAGTGGTCCACTAAAAGACAAAACTGACCTTATTTACCTAGTCAAAACTTAGGAAATTAATCATAAATGATTAATTAATTATGTCCTAAGTCTAAAATGGTATAGGTGGGTTTTTTAATACTCCAACACCCCCCCTTAATCCTTAATTTATGTGGTGGAAATCATAAAAATATCATAAATATAGGGCCCAAGCAACAAGGCTTATGGTCACCCCAATACAAAAATAACTAGTCCATGTAAAACGAGGAAACATGGAAAAATCACGCGAACAAAACTCTCCCTCAAAACTGGACATGCTTGGAAGTATTGATACTGTCTTGTTCCTCATTTGGAGGAGCTGAATGAGCTCAATGGACTACTTCTGAGTAACATACTTGATTAAGAGATTGTGAATGTCATGATCATGCAATGCATGAATGTGGTGTAGGAAAGAATCATGTGTAGAGGCTCCATGAAGATCATATTCTAATGATGGGGGAGCATCATATGAATTATTCTTACTATTATAACATATATAATCTGATATGGAAACATAATCAATGATGGAAAGAAGATCTGTGCAAACTCCTTCCAAAGAGCATCAATGGACTCAACTGGATCAACTTCTTGTGTAGCTGCAATGTGGTGCACTAATTCGTGTACCTTCTTCTCAAACTGATGTAGAACCTTTCTGATATTGTAAAGGAGATCATGCAGCTCTGAAATATCAGAATTTGAGTCATATGGATCAGAAAACAACAAGAGTGGAGAGTCTCCATGATCGGATAGAGTTTCAATAGGAAAAAAGTGAACAACTAGGTCACCCTGACAGCTGAGCGAGCCTGGAGAGTTTGAGGACTTGAATTTTGAACCATGAGTGATGGGGTCAGGTACAGATGTGTGAAATATCAGTCCAATGATGGCCAACAACATGTCTTTCCAACCGATGAAATATATGGTAGACATAAGATCAATAGAGACAAGTGACACACTATAGGAAACCATGGAATTGTGTGGTTTCTTAACTAGATAACTTGGGGTTTGTAGGGTCTTTTGTGCATCCAATGGTTGGGAAAATGGTGTGGGAGGTGTCATGAACTGTATATAATATTCAAAATTAGAATCTAAAATATTTGAATGGAGGTGGAAAGACATTTCAGAAGACAAGTCAGAAACTAGTGAAAAATGACTAGGTTTGAGAGGAGACTTGGGTGAACAGACTGGAGATTGTACCAAGGAAGAGGTGGAGGTTTCTGATTCTAATATATCAGAATGTGAATCAAAATTAGAGACATAAGAAGGTTTTTTCACTATAGTACTCAAATCATAAGCATGATTACCTTTGGGAGAGGCTTGGAGACAGTGTTCTTGCTCTACAACAAGATTGCCTTGTTCTTTTCTTGCAAAGTCAAGAACATCTATGTTATGCTCTTCAAGCATCTTGGACATGATGTCCAATTTATTTTTGAAACAAGATTTGTCAGTATGAGTTCCTTTGTAGCAATAAGAACACTTGGGCTTTTCCTTCTTCATTTTCTTATCTTTGGAATCTTCATCAAAGTCCTCTTCATCTGACAACATCTTTTGTTTGGATTTGTCATTCTTGAAACTCTTTGCTCCATGAGAAACAAGTGCAAAGTCCTTGGAGGTTGTTAGATCCCTCATTTGGAACAGCTTGTCCTTCTCCTTAGTGAGCTAATCAATGAATGTATCCAAGGTTGGAATCTTCCAATTGGGAACTACAAGTCTTGTAGTATGAAAAGTAGACACAAATACTGAGTATTTAGAGCTCAGTTTTGACAGAATGGTAAGGATTAGATGCTCATCCTTCGTATCTATCCACATTTCTTTATTTGAAGAACCAGGTTATTAAATTTTGAGATTAACTCTTCCATTGAATCGAAATCACTTGGACTAAGTGAGATCAGCCCCAATCTCCAATAAATGACCTCTGGGATCATCCTGTTTTCCAAAGAGAGACTCTAGCTTTGTCCACACTTGATTTGGAGTGGATAGAGAGTCAATATGGAATAGAAGACCTGGAGATAAAGAGAGACAAAGTAACCCATAAGCTTCATCAAGCCTATTGAACCATTTGGATTTTAATGCAACAGCTCCTGGCTCAGTTTCAAGCCCCCATAGTGACAATACAATCCTTTGCTTTAAAGCTGGATGATCATATGCGCCTTCCAGTCAAAGTAGTTGAAGGGAGTGAGAGTCACAACTTTAGACTGATTTTTATCCATGTTGATGCGCTCCTGGTGATGGAATTACCTTGCAAAAAACACTCTGGAAATTGTTTTGAATCAATCTAGCTCTAATACCATGTGATATTTTCAGTGGCTTAGATCTAGATTCAATAAGACAACTTCACATGGAATATTTCTGAGAATGAGAGAAGAAGAATAAAGAAGATAATTTGTGGAAAACACTCTATATATTATTCATAAATATGATTACAATATATAATACATATTCCATGGAGAAAATCGAATGCCTTAGAGGCAAGTTGAAAAGGACAAAAAGAAAAGGCTTACTAAAGGCAAAAAAACCCCCAGGTGGCAAAAGCTGTTTCCAAAATTGTCTAAAGGCTCATGAATTGGATAAATATGGTATAGAAACTCATGAGTGAGGTAAATGGAATGTAATTATGGATTTAGGAGAGAATATATGATGTGGAGGTCGAATTGGTCAAGTGGAGAGAGTTTCTAAGTCAACTAGCTTTACCTTATCCACTAGAAAGTAGAAAAAATAGGATAAAGCTATCTAAATTAGGAAAGCACCTTCTAAACCAAAAATGGAAAGAAATCAGATAGAATCCAATGAAATCTTATCTAGAATCTCTGCAAGTGTTCCCTAGTGACTTAGGATGGCAAGTGGTCCACTAAAAGACAAAACTGGCCCTATTTACCTAGTCAAAACTTAGGAAATTAATCATAAATGATTAATTATTTATATCCTAAGTCTAAAATGGTATAGGTAGGTTTTTTAATACTCCAACATTTATTAGGAGAACATGGGTCCACACCCATGCAACCTTAAGTGGCTGTTCGAGTAGGTTTTGGACATGTCTTGGAAGTCGCACACCAGAGATGGACCATGGGACAACTTAGCAATTGGACCAAAACCACGAAGGAGGCAGGAGTTAGTTACAAGTTAGTTAAGAGTTGTGTTCACTTTGTAACGAGATCCACCCATGTTTTGATTTATAAATATGTAAGGGTTCTATGGATTAGGGAGATTTTTGGTATGTCATTGTTACCACTCTTAATAGAAGAGTATCGCTCATGATGTTATCCTGTTGTATGATCACGAGTTGCCATTTGTTGTAATGTTGGGTAATTGAAGAATGGTTGCACACTTGCGTAAGGCTGTCATGTTGATAATGAGAATGAGTACATATGGTTGCAGTAACTTACATTTGTTTTAAATGTTATGAATTATTATGTTTAATGCGCACATGGATGTTGTCCTATGCTTCTATTGTGAATTTGTTGTTGATTATCATGAGTGCGTCATAATGTATTGCATAGTAGTTGAATGAATAGTATATTTGTTACATGTATATCTACCTCCCTCCAGCACTGCGAAAACTTGGTTCCTGTAGTCCCCTCTAATACCTCAGGTGAGATGTCATCTACTTGCAAATGATGCCGAAAGGGATGGTGTCTTGGGTTTTGTTGGTGTGATTTAGAATCTTAGGTATGCCTGTGTGCCAACAAATTATTTTGTTGCCGGGACTAGGATCTACACCTGAAGGGACGTGAGATTTGACTAATGGTTCTGTGGATACTAACTAGAGAAGAAATAGAATATCGGCTTAAACAAAAGGAGTATGAGTTTTCTAGAGAATAGAATAAGAACCCCCGGTTCAACGAAGTAGACTCGTTGCAGAGGTATGTCTATCAAGACCTGTATTAATGGTTCTTCTGTGAATTTCCCATACTTTTGGTAGAGTGGTTGCTAAGATTGGTTGAGGATAACCTAATATATAGTGGTCTGGCTCCGAGGAACTCGACCTCGGAAGACATCTAACTAGTTAACATTGTAAGTAATCCTATCTCGCACGTAGTTGACTATTGGATGGATAGTGTTTTGAAGCGGTATGTTGTAGAGTTTGCCATGGATTATACTCAGTCTTATAACGTTGCCGAGAGGGAGTTATTTAAGGGTTCACGTGGAAGGTACTTGAGGTTGTTATATACCTGGATTAAGATGTTGTGCGACAAGGTGATGATGATATTGGAGTCGAATTAGCTTAGAATTTAAGCACTTACATGCACAGTTGGGAACTGGGGGTTGACCAAGAATGATCTGAATTAAGGAAGGCAGGAATGCATGAAGAAAGGATGAGCTGAGGATGCTGAGAAAAGAATAATATGCGACCTTCGAAGAGATGATATTACTATGCGGAGGGAAAAGATTTAAGAAATACATGAGGAAGAGTACTGTGGCTAAGGTAGAGAAGCAGTGCAGTGAGTGTCAAGAAAGAGATTTGTGTGTAGGAATCCATTTTGAGGGATTGTCTGTCATGTCCCCTCCCATCATACCAGTGCGATGGAGAGGATCGTGATGCTAAAATCGGGCATCTAGCCCCATGAACCTATTAAATAAGCATTCACATAATAGAAAAGACACATGGAAATGTATAATTATAAGAAAACACAACGGAAGTAATTTCAATTACACATCCATCATACATTCAAGATATTCATCAAAAAAATAATTGCAAAGTTAACACAAGAGAATACTTATCTTATAACAAAGTAGTCCCAAGCAACTGACTATGCAACTGCAATGTTCCACCCAACCATAGGCCAGTTGTGATCATCAATATCTCAACACACTGCCACCCCCGAGCTGGGCATGATCTCTACAAGGAATTAGGGAACAACAGACTCACACATAGCCCAAAGATACACCAAATCAGCCAAGCCAAGCTACAATTGGGTTTATCAGGCTGTTAGGCAATGGAAGGAAGAATTGCTAAGCGATTGGGATCATCCATATCGATATGGGCACCCTCTGCAAGATCTATCTAGCTTGGTCCCCACAATACCTACACACCTGGCACAAGGAAGTATTCCCTTCACTAATACACAGTCCCTCAGGCCATACCTTCCATTCTAGTGCTCTTCAAGGTGTGCATAGAAGAGCAACGAACCCTTTTGATACTCTTGAGAGGCTACCTCCTCACTAGGTTTATCAAGCCAATTCTGGTCCACTTCCACTCCTAATTCTTTCTCATAATTTCCAACCAACACAGGGATGCACCCTACAATCAAAACACAAGTGCTGAAAAACGTGGGCAACCAAAACAAACTGGTAGATGGGGAATAAAACCTGGGAGAGCAATTCGTTTTCAGAAAACGTTTTTCTGCATTTCAGGGGCAAAAAGGACCTCTATAAACCCCCAAAATGTGACTCCCTTTCTCCCAGCCACTGTGCAACACAAAAACGAGCTCCCCGCTATGGAAAAATGCAGGAAATTGGTAAAAAAACGTGATGGGGAAAGCCCAGCTAGCTCAGACTGCGTGGGAGAGGAAAGACTATGGGTTCAGAATGGCTTTGGGAACCATTTCGTGGGTGTTTTCTTGCCCCAGAAGCAAAAGTACGTTTTCCCAGGTTGATGGCTTGCCCATGCACGAAATTGGCTACCATGCCTCTTCATTCCCAAGGCATTAACTGCCTCAACCAATTTCTGGAAGAATTAAATGATTGGGTGCATAAGTCAGAATGGGTAGTTGAGGGTTTATTCATTGACATTTGGCTTATCACCATTGGCTCAAGGGTTTGAATAATTTCCCTCCCTATTCCTTGTAGAATCATGCCCCCATATCTTTGTTGCATTGCATAGCTAGTTGTGGGTTTTTCATTAAAATTCGTATTTACATGATGTCTTAATTTACATTGTGCCTATCTAGCACAAGAACCATAGGCATCTATTTTTAATTGCCGATACATAAAACGCTAAATCAATGGTGGGGCCTTGGCCTTGAGCTCCTCACCATGATTAAATAACAACATTTACATCATTTATGATTTAATGCGAAGGGGGTCAAAATGGGGATGTGACATTCCCCTCCCCTTACATCAGCACTGTCCTCAGTGCTCATCAAAACTGAACAAAAATGGATATGCCACTCTCATGGCATCCTCTAGCTCCCATGTAGCCTCATCGAGACCGTAGTGCTTCCATTGCACCTTTACTTGTCCGATGGCTCGGTTCCGGAGCAATGTTACCTTCTTGTCTAGGATGCGCAATGGATCGGTTTGGAACTCTCCCTCGGGTTCCACTTGGATCACATCCCAATTAATCACATGGTTAGGATCATGTACATATTTCTTAAGTAAAGAGACATGAAAAACATTATGAGCTTTAGTGCTAGCAGGAAATGCAAGTCTATATGCATCTGGCCCTATTCCTTCAAGCACTTCAAATGGCCCACAATATCTAGGTGATAGCTTGGAACAACTCCCAAGCTTCAAGGAACCCTTCCTTGGCCTCACTCTAAGATACACATGATCCCCAACACTGAATTCCCTATGGATCCTATGCTTATTTGCATAGCTTTTGTGTCTATCTTGGGTTGCTTTTAAATTTTGCTGGATCTTTGCAACCTCTTGTTCCATTTCCTTAAACAATTCTGGCCCAAGTACAATTCTGTTCACTGGATTGTCCCAAGTCACTGGTGTCCTACACCTTCTGCCATACAAAGCCTCATATGAACTCATTCCCAATGATTCTTGCTGCCCATTATTATATGCAAACTCTACCAGGTGTAGATAATCCTCCCACTTGGATGGCTTGTCCATTACATACATGCGAAGCATGTCTTCAAGCACCTGATTTACTCTTTCTGTTTGCTCGTCTGTTTGATGATGGTACGCGGTGCTAAAGTTCAACTGTGTACCCAAATCTGCAAAGAGACCTTTCCAAAAATTGGAAGTGAACTTGGTATCCATGTCAGAAATTATTGCCTTAGGCAATCCATGTAATCTGAAAATTTCCTTCATGAAAATATTTGCAATGGCATCGGCTTTGTGTGTGGACTTAACCGGTATGAAATGTGCTACCTTTGTTAACTTGTCCACCACAACCATGATAGAATCATGTTGTCTCATAGTCATTGGCAATCCTGTAATAAAATCCATGGAAATTATTTCCCATTTCCATTCTGGAATTGGCACTGGGTGCAATAAACCTGCGGGGTGTTGGTGTTCAACCTTCACCTGCTAACATTTCATGCACTTAGAAATGTATTCAGCAATGTCCTTCATTCCTGGCCAGGAATAATATTTTCTTGCTGTAGAAATTGTTTTCTGATATCCTGGGTGACCAGAGTATGGAGCTTTATGGATTTCATCCATAACGATCCTCCTCAAATCTGCCGCTTTTGGAATATAGACTCTATTCTTATAAGTAAGAAGTCCGCCTTCTTCCAAATGACAGCCTTCATACTTCTTGCCAAGGTCTTGCTGCTGCAATTTTTCCTTTATCTGCACGTACACTTCATCCTCAACAATATGGTTAACAATCTGCTGCTTTAAATCTGGTTGGAAAGTACTAAGTGCTGCCACATGCATTTCATGTACCTTCCTGCTGAGTGCATCAGCCACCTTTTTTTCTTTCCCTTTTATGTGTTTGATTTCAAAATCAAATTCACACAAAAATTCCAACCATCTAGCTTGCCTAGCATTTAAAGTTGGTTGATCAAACAAGTATTTCAAACCACAATGGTCTATCCATAACTCAAATTTTCTTCCCATTAAGTAATGCCTCCACATCTTTAAAGCATGTACTATGGCTGCAAGTTCTATATCATGAGTAGCATAGTTCTTCTCATGCTCCTTCAACTTTCTTGACTCATAGCATATCACGTGGTTGTCTTGCATAAGAACTCCTCCAAGTCCTTGATTGCATGCATCGGTACACACCACAAAGTCTTTTTCTGGGTCTGCAATTTTCAAAATTGGTGCACTTGTAAGAAGATTCTTCAACCGTTGAAAACTTTCCTCACATCTTGGTGACCATTCAAACTTTATTCCCTTCTTTTGCAAAGAAGTGATCGGGTTTGCAACCTTGGAGAATCCTTCGATAAACCTCCTGTAGTAACCAGCAAGGCCCATAAAATATCTCACATCAGTCACATTCCTTGGGGTTGGCCAATTCATAATGGCTTCAATCTTCTCAGGGTCTACAGATATTCCTTCGTCGGAGATGATGTGACCCAAATAATGAATTCTATCTTTATAAAAGTCACATTTGCTCAACTTTGCATATAGCTTATGCTCCCTTAGTAATTGCATTGTCATTCTCAAATGTTCTTTATGCTCTTCTTCATTCTTAGAATAGATGAGAATGTCGTCTAGGAATACAAGAACAAACTTGTCCAAATACTTGCTAAAAACATTATTCATGAGACACATGAATGTAGCTGGTGCATTTGTGAGACCGAATGGTACCACTACAAACTCATAGTGTCCATACCTCGTTCTAAAGGCTGTCTTATGAATATCTTCTTCTTTGATTCTTACCTGATGGTAACCAGACCTCAAGTCAATCTTTGAAAATACCTTTGCTCCTCTCATTTGGTCAAAAAGGTCATCAATTCGGGGCAATGGGTATTTGTTCTTCATAGTGACTTTGTTCAACTGCCTGTAGTCAATACATAACCTGAGTGTTCCATCTTTCTTTTTCACAAATAGAATAGGTGCTCCCCACGGGGACACACTTGGCCTAATATATTTCTTTTTCAGTAATTCTTGTAATTGCATTTTCAATTCTAGCAATTCCGGTGTACTCATCCTGTAGGGTGTCTTAGACACTGGTGCCTCTCCTGGCACAAGTTCAATTGTAAAATCAATGTCTCTCTTTGGAGGGAGTCCTGGAATCTCTTCAGGAAAAACATCCCTGAATTCTTGCAATACATGATAGTCCTCCAATTTAAGAGTTTCATTCTCTGCTGCCTCTAAAATGTGGGCTGCATACAATTGACATCCCTTCCTACAGAACTTCTTTAGCTGCATGGTTGTAACCTGTCTAACAGAAGTCACCTTTGGAATGCCTTTTACAACCCTCGGGTTTCTTTCTTCGTCCATGCATTCAAATGTCTTATTGTAGCAGTCAAGTTTAACCCTGTGTGCTTCTAACCAATCCATTCCAATGAGAATATCATAGGAACCCAGTGGTAAAATATTCATATTTGCGTAAGTGAATAGCCCGTCCATCTTTAATGGACATTTCTCTACAATTTCACTAACTTTTCTCTTGGTTCCAGTGGCTAGTTGAACTAACCATGATTTACTATGCTTTAATTTCTTAAAAGCACAAATCTCAACAATTCTATGAATGACATAACTGTGAGTAGATCCAAGATCAATCAAAATAGAAACAGATTGCTTAGCAATCTTACCTTCAACTTCAACCACAGTTGATTGATGATCTGCCTGGCAGTCTTCTACTGCTGCATAGATTCTAGGGATTGTCCTTGCCACTTGACCCACAGTTTCAGCTCCTTGGATGTTGTGAACTTGATTTGGATTCCCATTCTGATGTGGACAGTTCCTAAGCATGTGCTCCCCTCCACAACACCAACATTGAAGTGGTTCTCTTGGCTCCTTTGGATCTCTTGGCTTGTCTCCCATCATCCTAGTTGGCTTAGTCACAACCTGTGATGGTTTCCTTTGCTGATTTCGAAATTGAGGAGGCTTGAACCCCTTCTTCCTTTGATCAAACTTTTCATTTTTCTTATCCTTCCATGCCTTATGGAATTCTGGTTTGCTTCTGTTTTGATCAAAGCAATACTTGGCCTTTCTTATGGCCTCCTCTAGAGTTCGAGGTTCATCAAACTCAATTCTATCTTTATATGACTGGGGCAGTCCACTTAGGAAACGCTGAATTTTCACCTTATCATCTCGAATGTACCTGACATACCTCAGCAGCTCCAAGAACTTGTTTGCATATTCTTCCATGGTCAATTGTCCCAATCTCAGCTCATGGAACTCTTTGATCTTATCATCATAGTACCTATCAGAGAGGTACTTCTGCTTGAAGTATTTCTTGAATTGCTTCCACACAATCTTCCTTTCATTGATCTTCTTCACTTGCCTGATGTGTTCCCACCATATAGATGGTCTTCCATTCAAGTTGAAGATGGCTACCCTTGCCTTCATATTTCCCGAGTAGTCTTGGACTTGGAAGTACTTTCTCATCCCAAGAAGCCAAGCTTCAGCTTCTTGACCATACTTTATCTCTCCATCAAATGTAGGAGGTTTCGCCTTCTTAAATTCCCCATGTGAATTGTTCTTGTAGTGCTTCTTCCTCTTACTTCTGCGAGACGAAGAGCTTGAAACCTCAATGGATTCTTCAGAGTTAGATGATTCATTAGAAGAGATTTATGGAGATATGTTCTATCTGTAGAAACTCTTCTTGAGCTACTGGCCCTCTTACGGGAATTCCTTCTAGAACTACTCCCACCCCTTTCTGGATTTGATGTCTGATGCCCAGAGTTTATTTGCCTTTGGATGTCTGTCAAACTCTGCAGCATGGCTGCATTCAACTGATTTTGTTCTTCTTGAGCTTTAATCATCCTTTCATTGTCTTCTCTACAGCTTTGCAACTCCACCCTTAGGATTCTCATGGTTTCTGCAATACCTGGAGGAGTCTCTTGATTTCTTCTCCCATTAGATTTTGTTTCAGCATTTTCAACATGTATGTTCTCCCCCATGGCATCTGTCTCAGGCTCATAGGGATCCTATGCATCATCCATGATGTTGATTTTCTTGGCCAAACCAAGATCCAAAACTTTCCAACTGTACTATCTAGAGTGCTGCCCTGATGTAACTGTGATTCTGCAAAATGTGTTCATCCACACAATTGTTAGTTGCATTATATTCTCAGAAATTCATAAATTACTTTCATGCACGTGGGAAAATATTATATTGACAATTTGTCAAATCATAGAATTTTCTCACAATCAACGACATATGAGGGGGGACGATGGGGGTCAAGGGGGCTTGCCCCCTTGTGGCTTCCCTGTGCCACTGTAGGGCGGGTTGAGGGCAGCGCCCTCATTTTTTTTTTGTAAATACTTCGATTTCGCGCAATCTGGCGCACAAGTTCCATGGCATTTTTCAACTTTCGGCACCTGAAAAATCTCCCTGGAAAATGGCTGAAATTCCTTGTTTCAGAGAAACTCAACGAGTTCTTCCGACCTGTTTCGGGCCAACTCGCTGAGTTCTTCCAGTCGAAGACTCAGTTTTTCCTTTCGATCTGTTGCGGACCAACTTGCCGAGTCCTTCCGCCATTGCGGGGCGACTTTCCGAGTTCTTCTGAAATTTTCTCTTGGACGCCGAAAAATACTTAGAAAAACCTTTTGCCGTTTCAGACGATCTTGTTGAGTTCTCCCGCTGTTTCGGAGCAACTCGCCGAGTTCTCCCGCTGTTTCGGAGCAAATCGCCAAGTTCTTCCGAAATTTCTTCTTTGACGCCGAAAACACTTAGAAAGTTTTTCGGACCAACTCGCCGAGTCCTTCCGCCATTGCGGGGCGACTTGCCGAGTTCTTCCGATCAAACTCAGCTTTTCCTTTCGAAATTTTTCCATCTTTCCGCTGAACTTATTGATTTGTTTTGCTACATTGCGGAACGACTTGCCGAGTCCTTCCGCAGTTTCGGGCCAACTCGCCGAGTCCAGCCGCTGAAAACACTTAGAAAAATTTTTGAAATTTTTTCTTCCCTTCCCCGGGCACTTCCGCAACTTCGGGCCAACTCGTGGAGTTCTTCTGCAATTTCGGGCCAACTCATGGAGTTCTTTCGCAATTTTGGGCGAACTCGTGGAGTTCTTCCGAAATTTCCCTTTCGACGCCGAAAACACTTAGAAAATTTTTCGCCGTTTCGGGCCCACTCGGCGAGTTCTTCCGCTGTTGTGGACCAAATCGCTGAGTCCTTCCGAAACTTTCCCTTTGACGCCGAAAAACACTTAGAAAATTTTCGCCGTTTCGGGCCAACTCGGCGAGTTCTTCCGCTGTTGCGGACCAACTTGCCGAGTCCTTCCGAAAATTTCCTTTCGACGCCGAAAAACACTTAGAAAAATTTCAAAAACTCTTAGGAAATTTTGAAATCTTTCCTTCTTTCTGTGATGACTGTTGCTCAGCAGGAGGTGATCTTACCTCTGTAATTTTATTCAACTTAGCCAGTTTAGGCCCGATGCTGATACCTGTGGTGATTAGGAAGGGACCTTCCCATGTGACTGTAATCGGATTTGTCCCATAGAGGTCCAATGCTGCAACCAACAACTCTGATACCATTCTGTCACGTCCCCTCCCATCATACCAGTGCGATGGAGAGGATCGTGATGCTAAAACCGGGCATCTAGCCCCATGAACCTATTAAATAAGCATTCACATAATAGAAAAGAAATATGGAAATGTATAATTATAAGAAAACACAACGGAAGTAATTTCGATTACACATCCATCATACATTCAAGATATTCATCAAATAAATAATTGCGAAGTTAACACAAGAGAATACTTATCTTATAGCAAAGTAGTCCCAAGCAACTGGCTATGCAACTGCAACGTTCCACCCAACCATAGGCCAGTTGTGATCATCAATATCTCAACACACTGCCACCCCCGAGCTGGGCATGATCTCTACAAGGAATCAGGGAACAACAGACTCACACATAGCCCAAAGATACACCAAATCAACCAAGCCAAGCTACAGTTGGGTTTATCAGGCTGTTAGGCAATGGAAGGAATAATTGCTAAGCTAGTGGGATCATCCATATAGATATGGGCACCCTCTGCAAGATCTATCTAGCTTGGTCCCCACAATACCTACACACCTGACACAAGGAAGTATTCCCTTCACTAATACATAGTCCCTCAGGCCATACCTTCCATTCTAGTGCTCTTCAAGGTGTGCATAGAAGAGCAACCGGCCCTTTTGATACTCTTGAGAGGTTACCTCCTCACTAGGTTTATCAAGCCAATTCTAGTTCACTTCCACTCCTAATTCTTGCTCATAATTTCCAACCAACATAGGGATGCACCCTACAATCAAAACACAAGTGCTGAAAAATGTGGGCAACCAAAACGAACTGGTAGATGGGGAATAAACCCTGGGAGAGAAATTCGTTTTCAGAAAACGTTTTTCTACATTTCAGGGGCAAAAACGACCTCTATAAACCCCCAAAACGTGACTCCCTTTCTCCCAACCACTGTGCAACACAAAAACGAGCTCCCCGCTATGGAAAAATGTAGGAAATTCGTAAAAAACGTGATGGGGAAAGCCCAGCTAGCTCAGACTGCGTGAGAGAGGAAAGACTATGGGTTCAGAATGGCTTTGGGCACCATTTCGTGGGTGTTTTCTTGCCCCATAAGCAAAAGTACGTTTTCCCAGGTTGATGGCTTGCCCATGCATGAAATTGGCTACCATGCCTCTTCATTCCCAAGGCATTAAGTGCCTCAACCAATTTCTGGAAGAATTAAATGATTGGATGCATAAGTCAGAATGGGTAGTTGAGGGTTTATTCATTGACATCTGGCTTATCACCATTGGCTCAAGGGTTTGAATAATTTCCCTCCCTATTCCTTGTAGAATCATGCCCCCATCTCTTTGTTGCATTGCATAGCTAGTTGTGGGTTTTTCATTAAAATTCGTATTTACATGATGTCTTAATTTACATTGTGCCTATCTAGCACAAGAACCATAGGCATCTATTTTTAATTTCCGATACATAAAACGCTAAATCAATGGTGGGGCCTTGGCCTTGAGCTCCTCACCATGATTAAATAACAATATTTACATCATTTACGATTTAATGCGAAGGGGGTCAAAATGGGGATGTGACATTGTCGTACTTAGAGTAATAAGAAGGTAGACAAATTGATCCATGTAGAGGAGGTAGTCCTATTTAGATTTGGATCTGCATCGAACCCATGACCTCGTGCATGTCCCCAACACATGAGGTAAGAAGTCTGAATCTTCTATTTCCAATTAGTAACAATAGTAATATTAGTCAAAGTAGAGGAAGTAAGTTGGCTGGTCACATATTGCAAGACCTAGTAACAATACTGCACAAAATATGATGGCAGCTCAGGTGAGCTTGTGTAAAGGAAATTGACTGCTTGTGGGATACCTATAATTCTTGACCGAGCTATAGGGGGGATCGAGGGGTTGTACCACCCCCTGGACTAAATATTCATGGGGGTTCGGTGGCGGGACCCCCGAGAAAAAAAAATTGGCCCATTTTTTTCAAGATTTCTTATTACCAATGCTGGAGAAGAGAAAATGCATCATTCTAAAGGGTAACCATTATGGTTTCAGAAGATTCCCATTTCGACTGCATATGAAAGGATCTAGATCCGTGAAGTGTGGAGTGCACATCTATGAAGAAACTGATTTTGGAAAAAGCTCACTGTCCAAAATTCTTTTCACTGGATTTGTTGAGTTACGTGTTGCTGGGTATTCGTGCCTCTTGAATTTAGGCACCGATATGGTGAATTAGAAGTATCCAAGAGAACCTGTGGTTGTTCATGTAAATTGAACTTACCCTGTGTAAATATATTTGCATGCTATTGAGACCTGTAATGATTTATGAATTCCTCATCAACCTTGCGATAATTGTGAGCTTCTAGTGATGGAAGTGGAGATATTGAATTTTTTGTGCAATTGATTCAAAGAAGAGAATCCACGTTCAATTGAAGGTGTAATCAAATTATTAAGAGTAGATTCAAGTATAGGGGAAAATTGTCACGTGAGGGAGATTGAAGCTTGAGTTTGTTGGCATAGAAGGGAGGCCGAAACCCTAGCATATTTCGATGAAGAGAACCCCATGTAGAAGAAGAGGTGACATCATTGCAGGAAGATCTACATGAAGGAGAATTGCTGGGCCCAAATTGCTATACTGGGTAGATGAAACTTCATAAAAATTGGATCTATGCAATAGAGAATT
Organism: Larix kaempferi; assembly: GCA_027924585.1. Taxonomy (NCBI): domain Eukaryota; kingdom Viridiplantae; phylum Streptophyta; class Pinopsida; order Pinales; family Pinaceae; genus Larix; species Larix kaempferi. Next base: position 1,267,900 of record BSBM01000600.1, read on the forward strand.
GGTGCTCTATTTTGCCGTGAGAAGTTGGTTGAAGATGGTATTGGTATCTGCACGCTGGAAGTATAAGGATTGCTTATGTAATTTCTACTGCCATAACCTACTATTGCGCTTGCCAATGTGTTGATCTATTGTTTTCTTGAATTATGTACGGTGATATTTGTTGATGGATATAGCAATGGCATGGTGTCCATGATCTATTTGGAACAAGAAGAGATATTGATTTCAACATTTTGGGGGGTGGACCATAAGTGTTTTTATTATGTAGGTTGCGATCTGTAGCATCTGACATAGATTTATGGCAGTAAAGGCGTGGATGGGTGCGTGTCATATGAAGAGATGCAAACAATTAGAGGATTGGAAAACAATCTAGTATATAGGCCAGTGTGCATGTATGGATAATCGAAGCTGCTAGAGTAAGCATTGATGAGGACAAGCAGTGACTAGGTACAAAAGGAGAACAACTTACAACCATAGTGCTCTGATACCTCTTATTAGGATTTACAAGCATAATAAATAATATGCGAGAGAAAAATTTAAAATAACAAGAAACCATAAATGAGACACATAATTTACCCTAGAAAAACCCATGAGGGGAAAAACCAGCCAATGAAGATCTTCATTACCTTGGCCAAAATTGGCCAACTGGACCAAGTGAGCTCACCCGCTGTAATGTCCCTCATTTTGACCCTTAGGATATTTTGGCTGTAATGTAAATATTGTATGCATGTGATGTATGATTCCTAGCGTGGATCTCAAGGCCAAGGCCCCGCTAGTGAATTATCAGCCTTGAAGAGGCAAGTATTTGGTATTATGTTAACCATGTGCTAGTAAGCCATGTAAAATGTAAATGATACCATGTAAATAAAATACCAAGGATATGGCTATGGATGCAACTAAATGAGGGGGCTGTGTATCAACTAGGGAGTGTTGAGGGGGTTGTGGGATGGAACCTTAGGCTGCCATATGTCACCTTGAGAACCCCTTTGACTGTTATAGCTACCATTGAATGCTATTTTAAGGACGTGGGTGAAGAGCACTATTCATGAGGTCGATGGAGTATGGGACAACTTTGAAATCCGTAAGGTAGGGTATGGGGCTCTAATCACTTGTCCCATAAGCCACTCCACCTCTTGCGAGGATGCATTCCTCATCTCTAGGCAGTGGTTGATCATCAAAGAGAGTGGAACCCATATGAAGATCCAACAGACCAAGCTGAGAGGAAAAGAACCAAAATCGTGATCTGGAGGGAGGCCACGATTTGCAGAGCCAATATCGCTCAGAAAAATCGTGTGGGAAGTGAAATCTGAGGAGGAACCACAGACCTGAACCTGGGGTGAAAGGAAGAGGCTTAGATGTTCAGAACCTCATGTGAGAACCTGAATTTGTTAGCCAAAACCTTTTTGTGGGACAGATCCATTCGGTCGCAACGTGAAGGAAGAACCGAGTGTGGATTTCAATGGGAAGAGACCATGAGGGTTTAAACTTTATCTCTACATGCTAGAGTAAGTGACACCTCAATTACCTTGATTTAGCAGTCAGAACCATCCACACTTACCCTCTCAGTGCTAAGGGAAGGGGCTCCCTAGGGATTGAGAAGCAGAGAAGGGGACCTTACTTAGGCTGAGAGTGGAGGTGATGGGGGTGCCTGAACTATCTGAGGGCATTGGGATATGCCTATAGCTCTGTGGATGAGTTATTGACCTAGAAAAACCTTACCTGCCTACCTAGTTGCCTAATAAATAAACTGTGTGCTGGATGACCCTAATTGACTATGAACCAAGGCTGTGAGTGAGCGTTCCTAGTCCCTGCTTAGTGGATACATAGCCTCATCTTGAGGGTGGTATCTGAGTGATGAAATAATATAGGTTGAGAAGAGACCTATGGTTGGGTTGGAACGTTGTAGTCCATAACCAGTTTGCTTGGAGATTCGATGAAAAAGATAAGTGTTCTCTGTGTTAATTTATGCCCATTCCATGTGTTTTACCCCTGCAATGGTTTAACTAGTAATGACTATTATTGATATGCTGAATGCATGGCAGATGTGTGAGTGACTAAGGTCTCATTTATCAATGTTTAATTGAGTAGGCATATGCCCACATGTGTTTCTAATTACCATGAATGGTTCATTAAGGAATAGGGATAAGTCTATATGTTGGCACGGGGTTAGAGCATAGGAAATGCAGAGCCGACAACGACAAAGGGGTCATCGACGAAGGAAAAGGACCATTCACGAAGGATAAAGAGCCAGCGAAAGAGGAAGCTTTGGTACAATTTAGTTATTGATGGGTCATTAGGACCATTTGTAACAGCCAAGTGCGCCTATAAATAGAAATGATATTGTAAGTGTTAGAAATAGAAATAGAGGTAGAGGATAGCAGATGGGAAGATCTAAGGAGAAGAACCTTTTTGTGCGATTGTAATCCTAAGGGAATTTTCCTCAGTTGTGAAATATGAGATGATATCTTCACATCTGTTGTGTTTCTATCTTTTGGATCGATCTATGGAGTATTTATCTAGGTTTGTTTCTATATTATGAGTAATGTGCAGCTTTTTTTTATTGCAATATGATGTTTTCTTGAGATCGCATTAGATGTTTTCGCAGATATGTTATGTATCACAGATTCCTCAAACATGCCTTGTTGATTTGTTTAATTCGTTAAGTATAAAATGATAATGCAATTAAGAATTACTAGAGCGATAATGTGATGTTTTAAGGCGAATGCAAATCTCTGGGTTTTGTTAATTGAGAGTGGAAGAACGCATGTCTTCTCCCAACTGCGAAACTTAGTTCCTGCAACCCCCCTTAGATATATCGGGTGAGACCTCACTTGCTCTGTGGGTGTTGCTGTAAAGGGTAAAACCTTTATGGGCCGATGCTTGAGGGTGTCTGGTTGACCTTTGTTGACAACAGTGCGAAGTTAACCCCTGTCGACAGAACTGTGTCAACACTATGCATGTTATTTAATCAATCTGCCTGGTAGAGATATGTTGATGTATCCCATTCCATGTATGTGGATAATGTTCCATTCCTTTGTGTTCACTGAGTATGCTTCTACACATTTACATTTCCATTAGTATAATGTATTTGAATTGTCCCTTGATGAATAGGGATAAGTATTTGAATGGTTCTTGATGAATATGACTAAGTGAAAGGACCAGGAGGTACAAAGTACTCTAGTCATGACTGTGGGGAAAGAATAGACACCCTGTGGTGTTCATGACCCATGTGGACCAATTGAAGGAGAGAGGACATGGCAGAGTGGAGCAGAGCTTCTTGCGGAGCGGTAAAGAGGCATAGATGGGGTTTAAGACCATCTTTTAGAGTGGAATAAGGGAAGGATCAAAATCCTCAGGTGTGGACGAAGACCTTACAGCTGGATAGTTCTCACCAAGATATTTCCAACGGTATGGGTATTTCCCAAAATGGACTTAGGATGAAGAAGTTATGGGCTGGAGAAGTTGTGCAGTTGGAGCTTCCGACTTTCCAAACCTGCATGCGGATTTCAGATTCTGGAAGTCGAAAGGGCGTTTTCGACGGGGTTGTGAAATGGGAGTTCCAACCTCCGAGTTCTGCATGCGGATTGTGGATTGCAGAATTCGGAAAGGTAAAATCTTCCGGAGTGGTAAAGTTGGACTTCCGACTTCCAAGTTCTGCAAGGCAGATTGCAAATTGTGTAAGTTGGGGAGGTAATTTTCCTGGGTTGGCGAAGTTGGAGTTCCGAGTTCTGAGTTCCGCATTGCGGATTGCAGAAGACGGAAAGGTAATTCGTAGAAGTTGATAAATTGAGGTTTCCGACTTCCGACTTTCACAATGCGATTTGCGGATTGCGGAAGTTGGGTGAGTAATTCGGCAAGGTGGTGAATTTAACGTTCTGATTTTTGATTTCTGCACTGTGGATTGCGGATTGCGGAAGTCAGAAATGTGGTTTTTGGCGCTATGAATTTGTTGTTACAATTTTCGATTTCGGCACTACGGATTGTGCATTGCGGAAGTCGAAGACGTGGTTTTCAGTGCTATGTATTTGGCGTTCCAATTTCTGATTTCTGCAATGCAAATTGCGGAAGTCGGAGACGTGGTTTTTGGTGCTGTGAATTTGACGTTCTGATTTTTCGATTTCTGCACTGCAAATTGCATATTGCGGAATTCAGAGATGTGGTTTTCGGCGCTGCGTATTTAGCGTCCCGATTTCCGCATTTCGCACTGTGGATTACAGAATGCGGAAGTCGGAGGTGCATTTTTGTCGAAGTTGTAATTGTGGTCCGACTTCCGACTTCTGATTGCGGGTGCAGAGTTGCGGAACCTTTGGATTGCTTGGAAAAGAAGAAAAAAATAGCTGGTGATTCAAGGGTTGTCTCCCATCGCCTCTAAAAGGCACCGAGGTAACCATGGACGTGAAAAATGGTATCAAAGCGCAATTTTCCAGCATTGGGGCTGCTTGGGCCAAAGTATGAACTTACAGGGAAGTCCAAGAGAGGCCAATATGGACTTGGCCATAAATCTGAAGCAGTATGAACAACAAAGCATGAGAACCTGGTGCAATGAGAGTTTTTGTAGTGCTCAAGGAAAGCTACCATTAGAGGAAATTTGAGGTCTAAAATGGGCCTCTATTGGTGTTTATTATGTGTTAAATAGTTCCAATATTTAAATTGTCAACCCGAGGAGGGAGCTTATGAGATGCAATCACTATATGTGCAGGATTGGAGGCTTAAACTAACTTGAGCTGACTAAAGATGCAAATGTGCTAACATGCAACTATATGATTTTAAACTACTTGCATGACTTCCATAATTCAAATGCAAGAATTTATTCTATCTATGAAAACAGGAAACTGATTAACAAATGAAGCAAGTAGAAAACTTAATAAAGATGTTTAATCTGAACTGGATTTGATTTGGAAAGTAGAAAACTTGATAAAGATATTTATTATAGATGTAAGTAGAAAATTTGATAAAGGTATTAATTTCTGATCCAAATCTTATATCATGAACATCTTCATTATTTATAAAAATGGAAACTAGTTCTATGATTAATGAATAAAACTATCAAACTGAAAATAAACTATACTTGAGAAGGAACTAATACATTATGAAACAGTAACTAATTAACAAATCAGATTTGAAGAATTGAAGTTTGGAAGAAGGTTGGAAGAAAGTTTAAGAAGAAGTAAGAGAAAAGAGGAAATAATGATGAAGTTTGATCAAGAACTCTGAATAACATAAAACAAAAGTTAAATTACATCTAAAACCACTAATTATAAATAAGAAGAATTATGATTGAGAGGCAGAAGAAATTAGATTATGAAGAAGGCCTAAAATAATGCAGAAAGTAAACAGGTTCGAATGACGATCCGAACGCCTGTCTGAATGGCGGTCCGCATGACAGTCTGAATGGAGGAAAATGAGTTAAAGTGAGGAAAAGGAAGAATTTTAATGATTTAATGACTAGCTGGCTTTATGCAAATGATCCTACAGTGCACAGGAAGCAATAGATGATTATGTAGAAGCTAAACTAATAAGAAGCTATCTATTCTAATCATTACCAAGGTAGAGGAATTTTATGAAAAGTAGGAAGAAAGTTGGGATGGAAGAAGAGAATGAGTTAACCTACAGCAGATAGGAAGAGAAACTAATAGAAGAGAAGAGAAGAGAACTAACTAAGGAAGAATTTGGAAGCAATTTTGAACTACAATGATGGAAGGAGAAAACTGAAAAACAACTACAAACTGTTAGACTTTTCGTCGACCATTTGAAAAAAGGATTATGTTAGCAGCATAATATGATTTACAAGAGAGTGAGAGAAGGACAGCTACAAGAAAACATAAATAGTTAGATAAGTGAGACATAAACTATCTATTTGCAAAAATGAAATGGTTGTAATAGATATGTGCAAAATCGAAATAACCTAGCTGAAAATACAAAGAAGTAAACTGTTGAATGTACAAAGATGAACCTCTGATTGTTGAGGGGTCCTTCCCAACAATAGGGGTTTGTTTCCTAAGCTACCCAGTCACCAACCATCAACAGAAAATGAAACTGATCATCAACAGCTGCAAACAAAACGTTTTATTAAGTGAGGCAGAGTTTACACACTATTTTTTCACTTCCTCTTTCTCAATCTTGGAGGTCTTTATATAGATTTTACAAAGAGAGAGTAGGTCAGGGTCAACTTCTCTAAAAATAGCAAGATTCTATAGCTGGAGAAACAACCCACTGAAACAGGAACCAGATCCGAAACGGTCAGCCACGTTTTTCTGTTTTTTGGGCAAGTGGGCTTCAAGCAACCACAGATTTCCCTCAAACGGCTTGGAATTTTGGCGAAATTCCCCAAGGTGACCTAAATGGGCCTATTGCGCACAAAACCCATGTTCCAGAATTTCCAAATTCGCCTCCGTTTTCCCGCAGATCCATCCCAAAATTTGTTGTCTGTTAAAACACATTTTTAACAGAGAGATGAATGAAGGTCTGAATGACCTGTAACGGAAATGAATTCGGATTCTGAGTGGATTTTCTGCTAAGTTGTTTGTTGACTGATGTGTTGGCTTGATGTGTTCTTGGATTCCTGGAATTTGTTGGTGAATCATGCCTTAATCCATTGAATACATCTGCATCCATTCTTCTCGTGAGTGTGAGACAAAAGACATTGTGCGTTGATATGGCATGTATGTAATCCTGTATAACAAACAATCAAAGTATTAAATAACTTAAATGGAAACTTAACAATCCACATAGTTTTGAAAAGCCATTAAGATATTTTTAAAAGTGACATATCAACGTTACTTCATTTCAATACTCAATTCAAATGGTCTTTTAATGTTTAAATTCAAATGACTTTGCTTTTATATATTCTAATACTTAATTCAAATGGTTTTATTTAATAATTTAAATAAATCCCTCAATAACATTTTAGTATTCGTTTATTTGTTATTTGTTTAAATTTTGAAACAAAGAAGTTTTTCATTAATTCACGCTTTCATTTTCACTTGCAGGTATTTACAAAACTACCAAGAATCGAAAGATCAACCAAACCAATAATCCAAGTAAGAAACATGCCATCAAACCTAGTACAAGAATTAGAGACTGAAAGAAGGGTTGAATGAAAGATCAAATGAAGCACCAGAAGTTTATCATTTGCACAATATTACGTTTAATACATTAAAAGTAACATATTAGGCTTCATTTACATTTAAGTGTTTTAATCGATGAAATACAATAAAAGACAACCGTTTTTATGGATAGTTGTGTCAAATTACAATAATAGGTTAGGAAATTAATGTAAATAAAATCATTATAAATGACAATTTCGGAGCCCAACACTCCCCCAGACCAAAGGTATGGCACGTCCACATGCCATGAATAAATTGGAAGTGGTCTTTCATTTATTCAAAAACTATGATCATCATCAATAGTTTATAGAAAATCTTAGGCAAAACTAAGCCAACTTTATTATTGCATGAAAAACTAGAACTTAGAATTTTTTTTATTAATGTTATGTTATGAGAAGACCAAAACATCTTCATATTACATAAGATTTTGCTAAAAAATTATGAAGATCATATAAATTGAGACTCTTTGCTCCCCTAGACCAGAGATATGGCACGTCCTTGTGCCATGAATGAATTAAGATTGGGTTGTGTTCTCTTATGTTAACACTCTGGATCAACAACACTTAGCAGGTTATATTATAAAAAGGCAGATTCTTTAATACATGCGAGTTCATCAGTTTATGTTCACAAAGACCACATAAAGAATAATAGTGTAAGAGATACGAAAAATGCCATAGGAAAACTAGTCGTCCATGACTCATTGTAAAGATATCTTTTCATCCAAAGAATATAGATAAGGTTCACTGTAAAGTTTGTGAGATCTACTATAATTATGGGTCCCATTTCCAAGATAATCATATCTTAGGTATTTGTTTGAATTAGATGACAGGGTCCAAGTCCAACTTACAACCATTATCTAATGATAGTATAAATAATCGGCCTAAACATTTGTTTGTATACTCAGGTTTCTTATCAGCTATGTGAATAGCAATGCATTAACCAAACCTCTTTTACCCGATATTGACCCGCTTCCAGCAGGCCTGTTCAGTACCCCGACGGGTTTATCTTGGTACCATGCAAGCATAGACCCGCTGCCAGGGAGCCTGTTCAGTACCCCGACGGGTTTACTTGCACTTATCGAGCTTCCTTGTTTAAGATTTTACTTAGCATGGACCCACTGCCAGTGAGCCTGTTCAGTACTGCGGCGGGTTTGCTTCGTATAATGATATATATATATATATATTTGTAAGGAAGCTGGTTGTCACTAGAGTGTGCTAAGCCTGCTAAACACATAATTCAATATTTTAGCATGAACCTTATGAGCAACTTTATTTATAATGGCCTAAATTACAGATCATGTCAAAAGATAATAACCTAAAGCTGTTCTTTGACTTCATAGTCTATCTTCTTCATAAAAGGTCAGTAATATTCCCCACAAAATAGAAAATATCACCCACTTTTATGCTACCTTTTAAAGGCGTTTTAGAGACAAGTTTTGATAATGAGTCCAGGATGAACTAGGAGTCCATAGTTCTAAGATTGAGTTTTGTGGAGATCATAATAATTATAGTAGGTCTTTGAGTAGCTGGTATGATAAGAAATATGCATGCATGATGTAAGATTGCTTTGGTTTAGTGATTAACATGATCTTATTCTTAGTTCTTTTATTTTAAATAAAAACAGAAAGTGAAGTTGTATGAATATCTAAAGCTAAATAACCACATACAACTTTTTATTTATATACATACTATCCTATGCTATCTAAAACAAAGAAAAACCCTTTATTCAAGTGTAAGAACTTTTCCAATGTAACCATGTGCGAAGCAAAATGAAAAACATACCTATATCCACATATGAAAAATTTAAAGCAGTGATTACCTGGATGTGGAGAATCAATTGACTTACTTGCTTTTGCAACAAAAGGTGTTGAATGAAGGAATGGTATTGTGGCCTCATTACCTCTTGGAACCATCTTTCGATGTAATCCTGATACTAATCTTCCTTCCTAATGCTATGCAGATATTTTTCTTCTGAATGTTCAATTGCTTGAGGACATGAAAGATCTGTCGGTAGATATGTGGAGAACTCTTCAACATCAGGTCTCTCTCCATCAAATGTAGTCTCCAAGTTTTCGGTATCCTTGGTAGATTCGCAAGGAGATTCGGTTTGTAGCTTATGGAACTGTGGTTCTTCTATTATTTCTGGAGAGGTAGATAAATTTTTTATTTTTGTAAAGATGTATTCTCCTTGAGAAGAAGATATTGAGATCCCAGCTGCTGCTAGGTTTCGAGAGAGTTATCTCATGCTGATGGTCACCTCAGAATCCATTTCGTCGGTTGATAGATCCTACTTCACACATGGATTAGTCCTGGGGTTCTTACAACACCAAATTTTTATTTTTATGTGTTTTTAAAAGACTTTATATTACTAAAACAAATTTGCGAACTTAAACAAACCACACTTGCTGAAAGAATAACACTCCTGAAAGGAAGGAAGACAAACTTTACGAAATAAATTGCAGAAAATTAAACACTCAAACGAACAGAAAGGAAATCACACATATGCGGAAAGGAACAACAAGGATTTGGGGCAACCCACCAATGTGGATGCGTCAGGCTATTACACTATGGAAAACTGTAGTGCGGTCGTCTTTGCGTCTTACCATTTCCCCTTCCCCTTGCTGTGTAATGTAAAAGCAGCCTATATACCTAGACTCCAATCCCTTTAGCACCTCCCCGACAACGACGTCAAAATGTTGGCGTTTATTATGTGTTAAATAATTCCAATATTTAAATTTTCAACCTGAGGAGGGAGCTTATGAGATGCAATCACTATATGTGCAAGATTGAAGGATTAAACTAACCTAAGCTGACTAAAGATGCAAATGCGCTAACATGCAACTATATGATTTTAAACTACTTGCATGACTTCCATAATTCAAATGCAATAATTTATTCTATCTATGAAAACAGGAAACTGATTAACAAATGAAGCAAGTAGAAAACTTAATAAAGATGTTTAATCTGAATTGGATTTGATTTGGAAAGTAGAAAACTTGATAAAGATATTTATTATAGATGCAAGTAGAAAATTTGATAAAGATATTAATTTCTGATCCAAATCTTATATCATGAACATCTTCATTATTTGTAAAAATAGAAACTAGTTCTATGATTAATGAATAAAACTATCAAATTGAAAATAAACTATACTTGAGAAGGAACTAACACATTCTGAAACAGTAACTAACTAACAAATCAGATTTGAAGAATTGAAGTTTGGAAGAAGGTTGGAAGAAAGTTTAAGAAGTAAGAGAAAAGAGGAAATAATGATGAAGTTTGATTAAGAACTCTGAATAACATAAAACAAAAGTTAAATTACATCTAAAACCACTAATTAGAAATAAGAAGATTTATGATTGAGAGGCAGAAGAAATTATATTATGAAGAAGGCCTAAAATAATGCAGAAAGTAAACAACTCCAAATGATGATCCAATCGCCTGTCTAAATGGCGGTCCGAATGGAGGAAAATGAGTTAAAGTGAGGAAAAGGAAGAATTTGAATGATTTAATGACCAGATGGCTTTATGCAAATCATCCTACAGTGCACAGGAAGCAATAGATGATTATGTACAAGCTAAACTAATAAGAAGCTATCTATTCTAATCATTACCTAGGTAGAGGAATTTTATGAGAAGTAGGAAGAAAGTTGGGATGGAAGAAGAGAAAGAGTTAACCTACAGCAGATAGGAAGAGAAACTAATAGAAGAGGAGAAGAGAACTAACTAAGGAAGAATTTGGAAGCAATTTTGAACTACAATGATGGAAGGAGAAAATTGAAAAAAAACTACAAACTGTTAAACTTTTGGTCGACCATCTGAAAAAAGGATTGTGTTAGAAACATAATATGATTTACAAGAGAGTGAGAGAAGGACATCTATAGGAAAACAAAAATAGTTAGATAACCGAGACATAAACTATCTATTTACAAAAACGAAATGGTTGTAACAGATATGTGCAAAAATGAAATAACCTAGCTGAAAATACAAAGAAGTAAACTGCTTAATGTACAAAGATGAACCTCTGATTGTTGAGGGGCCCTTCCCAACAATAGGGGTTTGTTTCCTAAGCTACTCAGTCACCAACCATCAACAGAAAATGAAATTGAACATCAACAGCTGCAAACAAAATGTTTTATTAAGTGAGGCAGAGTTTACACACTATTTTTTCACTTTTTCTTTCTCAATATTGGAGGTCTTTATATAGATTTTACAAAGAGAGAGTGTTACACCAAAATGTTGTCACCCTTGTGCAAGTGTCGCAAGTGTTGCAAGTGTCATCATCTTGACTTAGTGTTGTCACCATGACCATTGCAAGTATCGTCCTTATGACCAAGTGTCGTCATCATGACCGTTGTAATAAAGTTGTCATCTTGACCATTGTGTAAACTCTGTGCTCTAACCCCTGAACTCATTCTAGTCTAAAACACATCCAATTGAGAGATTTTACCTGCCTAGTTGACCTTTTTGAGTAGGTTTTCGCACTTCTCCTTCATCTAGGGTGCAACGTCACAGTTTCTGGTCAGCTAGGGTGAGACACTGTCACACTTTGTCTTCCTACAGAGTGCGACGACACCCCTCTGTCACTCTATGTCTTCTACCAGGGTGCGACGAGGTTGGTTAAAGGTTATTTTGGGGAGTCTCGAGGTCTTTCTAGAAGTTTGTTGAGGCGGAGGCCTATCCCTAGGCTCTAGGTGAGGTGGCACTTTGGTTCCTAACCTTATGGGAAGATCCCTTAACCATCTCCCCCTAATACTCAACCTACCCTATCTATTTAGCCCTATATAAACACCCACTCTCTCCATGAGAGGGGGGAAGGTCTATGGTATCCTTATGCTGATAGAATCCATATTGGTGATTGGGAAGCTTGTACCATCTTGGAGGCTTGGCTTGGACATGTTGGATGGAAGATGCGACATTGAGGCTTTGGTTGTAGCTTCATCCTTTCTATGTATTCCCACTTTTATACAGTTAATATAATCTCTTTCCATGAATGTTGTCTCGTTGATGATGTTTAGAACTTTCTTCCTCAACTGTTAGTTTAGATCAGTTATTGTTTAGATATCTTGTACTACTCGTGTTGTTTCCATATTGTCTTGACAGGTTTTGCAGTTGGAGAGCTAACGACCGTGAGACTTGGAGCAACAACAAGGAGAAGGATCCGCGATCTGAAAGGTATGATATCTAAGTACTCGATCTGTAACTAGATCTAGGAAATGAGTTTTATATTTTGTTCTATTTGTTATAGATTCACTTGAACTAGGAAGATCACGCCTTAGATCCGTCTTTGGTAGATTGTCCTATAATAGAGAGTAGGTCAGGGTCAACTTCTCTAAAAATAACAAGATTCTACAACTGTAATATACCCACCCTTGGACCCAATGCAAGGAAGGGAACATGATGCCATTCTATGGGGCTTTTCATAAACCCAGCCAAATTCATAGGATTCACAACCATAAAACAAATGTGTGCAGCTGGAAAACAAGCAAACATGCACAGCGAAAATAAATTCATCCACACACATTTTTCATATGCATTCAATCACATCGATAACAATAATGAAATTACACATTTGCAAAGGCAAACCACATAGACAGAAAAACACTTATCTTTGTTGTGCAATTGTCCCAAACAACTAGCTATGTTGCTGCAACATTCCACCCAACCATAGGTCTCTGCTCAGCCTATACTCTTTCAGCACTCAGAGACCACCCTCGAGCTAGGCATGATATCTACAAGGAAATTGGGGACTCTCAAGCTCAACATAGCCCAAAGAAATGGATACTTAACTCAACCCCAACATTCTCTTGCACCCAAAACTCAGATATGGGTTGGGAAACACAATTTCAGCAATGGGACTTAGAAGCTAGATGGACAAGGGTTTTCCCCAAAACGTAGGCACACCAAAAATGGATTCTGGGAAGAGGGATTCAACCCCAAGGAAGAAAACCAATTCCTCCCACGGATGTATGAGCATATAGTGGGCCAAAATGGCCTCTATAAAACCTCAAAATCCAGTTATCCTCTTCCCCACAATTAACCAAAACAGAAATTCCCTTCCCAGCTAGGAAAATGAAGGAACACATAGGAAATCAATGGAGGAAAATGCCCAGGTAGCTCCAAACTCGTGAGAGAGGAAAACATATGGATGAATAATGGCTTGGGGGCAATTTCATGGCTCTTTTCTTTCCCAAGAAGCCAAACACGAAATTCTAGGAAGGGTGGCTTTCCCATACTCGAATTTGGATATCCATACCTCTCCATTCCCCAAGGCATTAACTACCTCAACCAACTCTTGGGAGAAATGAATGGTTGGTTACAAAAGTCAACATGGGTAGCTAAGGGTTCATGGGTTTTCTCATTGACACTTGGCTTGACTTGATTAGCTCAAGGGTTTGAATATTTCCCTCCCAATTTCCTTGTAGCATCATGCCCCCATCTCTTGTTGCATTGCATAGCTAGTTGTGGGCATTTATATTAATATGCATATTTACAATTCCCATGGTTCACTAGCACATGGGTAGCATAATATCAAGTACTTGCCTATTCTAGATCGAACGTTCACTAGTGGGGCCTTGGTCTTGAGCTCCACGCTAGGAATCATACATAATATGCATACAATATTTACATTATAGCCAAAATATTACAAGGGTCAAAATGGGGGACATTACAACAACTGGAGAAACAACCCACTGAAATAGGAATCGGATCCGAAACGGCCAGCCACATTTTTCCATTTTCTGGGCCACGGCTTGGAATTTTGGCGAAATTCCTCGTGATGACCTAAATGGGCCTATTGCGCACAAAACCCATGTTCCAGAATTCCCAAAATTTCCTCCGTTTGCCCGCAGATCCAGCCCGAAATTTGCTATCCGTTAAAACACGTTTTTAATAGAAAGACGAATGAAGGTCTGAATGACCTGTAATGGAAATGAATTCAGATTTTGAGCGGATTTTTTGCTAAGTTGTTTGTTGACTGATGTGTTGGCTTGATGTGTTCCTGGATTCCTGGAATTTGTTGGTGAATCATGCCTTAATCCATTGAATACATCGTCATCCATTCTTCACGTGAGTGTGAGACAAAAGACATTGTGCGTTGATATGGCGTGTATGTAATCCTGTATAACAAACAATGAAAGTATTAAATAACTTAAATGAAAACTTAACAATTAACATAGTTTTGAAAAGCCATTAAGATATTTTTAAAAGTGACATATCAACATTACTTCATTTCAATACTAAATTCAAATGGTCTTTTAATGTTTAAATTCAAATGAATTTTCTTTTATATATTCTAATACTTAATTCAAATGGTTTTATTTAATAATTTAAATAAATCCCTCAATAACATTTTAGTATTCGTTTATTTGTTATTTGTTTAAATTTTGAAACAAAGAAGTTTTTCATTAACTCACGCTTTCATTTTCACTTGGAGGTATTTACAAGACTACCAAGAATCGAAAGATCAACCTGTTAGGATATTTAGACACTTAGGAGTTAGTTAAGATCAACTTGTGTAATATATCCGTTAGGGATAGTGTGTTTCTTTAGTATGCATTTGTAAATACTTTATCTGACGGTCATGATATGTTCCCGACATAGAGTGATCTGAAGGCTCAACTTCTCTTAGATCAAACCTAACCTTGATCCGTGGCTTAACACCCGATTGGTCCATGATCTCTATTTAAAGAGCATGTAGGGTCATTGTTTAGTTGATCGATTATGAGAAGCTCATTTGTAACTTTCTTTCTTTGCATAATAAATTGTCCCGTAGAAGCTATTTGGCCAGGGCCGTGGAGTGTTTCCCTCAAGAGGGTTTAAACCACGTCAAAACATCGGTGTGTTGATCTGTGATCTGTTTGTGTGAAGTGGTTGCTCTTGGTGTTCGGTCCTTTGGTAGTACCCTATGTACCCGAACACAACTAAACCAATAATCCCAGTAAGAAACACGCCATCAAACCTAGTACAAGAATTAGAGATTGAAAGAAGGGCTGAATGAAAGATCAAATGAAGCACCGGAAGTTTATCATTTACACAATATTACGTTTAATACATTAAAAGTAACATATTAGGCTTCATTTACATTTAAGTGTTTTAATTGATGAAATACAATAAAAGATAGCCCTTTTTATGGATAGTTGTGTCAAATTACAGTAATAGGTGAGGAAATTAATGTAAATAAAATCATTATAAATGACAATTTCGGATCCCAACAGCCTCCTAAAGAAAATAATAAAATAATAGTTAAACTAATGAAATAATAGTTAAAATAATAATAATATTTATTAATTTTCAAGGAAGAAAGAAAAAAACTATTTTTTTTGTTCGTATTTTGAACATCTCCTTGTGTTTTTACTCAAATTTCGAGCAGGAGCACTTGTCGGATGCGGAATTAAATTCCGCATCTAGCGAGTGCCCCGTCTTGAAATTTGAGTAAAACCACAGGGAGATATGTTGAAAATACGAACAAAAAAGTAGTTTTTTTATGACAAATATCTCAAGTCAACCATTGTGGTTAACTCATTTTATTGAAATTTTGTTGGTACTTGAATTCCAACTCATCAAGAAATTATGGTTGGCTCATTTTCTTATAAGGCCCATTTTAGACCTCAAATTTCCTCCAATGAGGGCTGACAAGGCCATGCAATTGGACCAGCTATGATATGGAAGAATAATTCCATGCTATGAAGGGGAATGTAAAGGGGGAATTCCTTAACCCCTGTCTTGCTCTCTGTTGATATTTTATGAGTTTTATATACAGAAAATTATAGCATAGGAATGCTGAAAATGAAAGAGATTAGTTGGGTGAATTGGTTATGCACTAATGGGCATATTACTAGTTATTGCATGTTGGAAAATTTAAAAACCCATTCCATAGTTAAGATACATTTTATTAGTCATCTAGATTAATTTTCCTAGGTGTAAACTATGTAGTTGGCCTAGTTTTGTCTTTTACCTCTCCATATGCCATCCTAAGTCACAAAATCGAATTTGGATAGATTATGGATAAGATTTCCTTGTATTCTGTCTGATTTGATTCTATTCCTGAATTAGAAAGACACTTTCTTGATTTTGACAGCTTTATCCTGTTTTTTCTACTTTCTAGTGGATAAGGTAAAGCTAGTTGACTTGGAAACTCTCTCCACTTGACCAATTCGACCTCCACCAGTTTATTCTCTCCTAATTTCATCATTACATTCCATTTACATCACTCATGAGCTTCCATACCATATTCAGACAATTCGTGAGCCTTTAGAGTGTTTTGGAAAGTGTTTTTGACACCTAGGGGGTTTTTATGCTTTTAGTAAGCCTTACTATTTGTGCTTTAGAACCTTCCTTTAAGGCATTCTATTTTCTCTCTTGAGATGTATTATATATTGTATTCATATTGAGGAATAATACATGAGATGATATTTCCATCAATTGAGTTCCTTCTCTTATGTTTCTGTCTCAATATTTCTTCTTCTTATTCTTGCATATCTTTGAATAATTCTTGTGAGGAATGATTTGTTTCAAGCTTCTTGGCTATTATAATTATTTCATGGTATTCAACCTATATAGAATTCTCACATTGCATAGTGCATGTATATGTTGTTGCATGTTGGTAAATCTAGTGAGGTTTACATATGCAATGAGCCACTTAAGTTAATCATTGTGGTTGATAACCACTATTAGTGTTGGTATTGGTTGTAGGACCAAAGAAAATAGAAACATGGCTAAGAATCTACCTGATGTTGTTGCATGTGACCAACAACCATATGAAGAAATGTTGGTGCAACAAATATGTCATCATGAGGTTGGTGGAAGAATGATGTAATCCATTGTTGTTACTGGACAATCTTCTCGAGCGGACGCAAGCATGATCTCCCTAGTCCAAGTGGATCTAGAACAAATGAGAACAAAATGTACAACTACTTTCCTTGATCAAATTAGAGATCAAGGTAATTAGATGCCTTACCTTCATATTCGTAGATCTTTCTCCTTTTTGTTGCTCCAAGCTTTGTGGTTGTCAGATCCGTAGCTGCAAAACTTGTCAAAGCACACAGTGACAAAACAAGCAGTAAAAGTACATTTAAACACTAATTGATCTAAGCAAACAGTTAAGGAAGTGAGCTCTAAATATGATTAACACAAAGAAATTTATGGAAAGAGATTATATTACTGTAAATGAGTGAGAAATACATAGAAGAGTGATGATTACAACCCAAGACTTAACGCTGAAATCTTCCTCCAACAAGCCAAGCCAATGCCTCCAAAGGAAATGTATGCCTCCCAAGAGATGGATAGGGATCACCTAGGTTAATTCCACCAGCATGTAAGTGCTATATACTTCCTCCCTTTGGAATGGAGAGGAGCTTTGTATTTATAATACCAAGTGGATAGAGTAGGTTGAGGATCATGGGGAGAGGACTAAGGGATCCTCCCTTGAGGTTAGGGAACTGTAGGACAACTCACCTACAATTTAGGGATAGAGATCCACCTCATCCACTTTCTACAATTCACTCGAAAGCTACCTTTATCTAATTTAATTAACTCTGGTGCAAGATGCATGAGGAAATCTGTGCCTGAGAGGGAAAGCACGGGCTGCACAAAGGCAACCTGAGCCACCGATGCAGTCCGTCAGAATACAGTCTGTGCCTGACCTAGTTGGGCGCTCCTTGCTATAAGTAAACCTACGCCAACCCAACTAGAAATGGTGGACAAAGGTTAACAACTTGCTCTAAATTATTACTTGATCAAGAAGAATTTAGGGATCATGGCACTGAGTTGACATGGGTCTCATGATGACGAGAATTAGGTGTAATAGAATGCCCCCAAAGCATGAAGCTTGCAAAATAATACAGGTGAAGTTCTTTGAAATATGGATGGAAAGGACTTGTCAGTTGGAAGATGCTGCTGCAGTACAACTGACTTTGAGATCCAAGTCTCACATGACTCACAACATGGCTACTGACCAATACAATGCAGATCCATGGTAGTAGGGACCGACTGAACAAAATCATGGCTACTAAACACAATCATAGATCCATGATGAGATGATAACAGAGCCACGACCAATAAAAAGTGGATCAGTGTAATATAACTCAAACAATCTCTATTGCAACCTGGGCATGATATTATTTTCCCCAGGGACTTCAAGCTGAACCCGCAATGATACAAATCTATCCATGTGATTACAATGTCTTGGAGTCGAACATGGTAGAAACCACTTGATTACTGGTCATTGGTGTATACCGTTAACAAGTGCGAGGGAAATCACCATTGATATCAATGATCCCAAAGGTATCATAGTAAATATCTCCAAGGTATCATAGTACATATCACCGAACTCCCGATGAAATACTTCAATCAATAGTCAATGATGTAAACTCATGTTGAAAGTGAGATAACTTGCCATTAAGGCATGTAGGCCTAAGGTACTTGACTAGTTTCTAGATTCAACCCTTGGATGATGTGTTGAAGTCTACAAGGATGAATCCATCGAAGGAGGGCCATGATAAATCCCCCATCATCCACACGAAACTTGATAGCATATGTTTGGAGTATATCGGACGGTAGAGTAACATGCAAGAGTGACTTAGGGTAGACCAACATGATGGAAGGTGTACTGACTGTAGATGATGAGTAATGAACATCTCTTGAACATGGGCATGGTATGACTTGGCAGTATTGACATGATGAGAATGATACAGACCCCCAATGCAACGGATCATGGAAACATTATTTGGATGACTTAAAGGAGTGACATGACTTATGGAATCAACAAGACTCAAAGACAAACGGATTACCCAAGTACCGAATGTGAGTACAAATGAGTGCCATGTTCAAGAGTAACTATGTATTGCCGTAAATTATAGTGTAACACAAAATATTTCCTTTTCCCCATCATGACTGATTAGTGCCTCTTTTGTTTTTTAACGAGCTTGAGGAGGGTAAAAAAATGCTCGATATAGCTCATCCCATGGATGAGTCCAATCCCAAATGTTTTATGAACCTAGGATAGGAGGGGTTCTTCCCATGACGGGCCCTTCAATGTTAAATTTTAACGAGTCCAAAGAAGGTAAACTCGACGTCATTTCAAATTTAGAGAGTCTGAAAATAACTAAAGAAGACTCCAAAGGTCCTTTTTTCGTAAATTTAGCCTCTTCGCCCGGAAAAGGGTAAAACAATGCGAGAGAGGACTCTTCTAGTCATGATCGACTAGAGTATTCCTTTTTCGTAAATAGTGCCTCCTGGTCCTAAAAAGGGGTAAACTATCACCAGGAAGACGACCGTTCAAATACTTTACAAGCATGAACGCATCAAGTTTGCTTGGTGATATTTTTGTATTTTGAGAGCCTGAAAAGAGTTTAAAGAAAGACTCCAAGGGGTTCCTTTTTAATGGGAGTTTAATGATCCCGAAAAGGTGATAAACTATAACTTGGTGACTTATTCTCATCGTTTTACGAGCACGAGAAAGAACAAAGAGCTAGCTTGGTGTCATTAATAATTGAATTTAATGAGCGAAATAATGACATAAAGACGCTCAAAGAGTTGTTCATAGCTGATAATACACGAAATTACCATAATTATGAAAACAACAATAATGAGGGACTTAAATTCACCTGCAAGCTTCGAAACTAGGTCAAAATGATTAACCGAGTATAAATAATTCCAACTATAGTAAAATAACCCACAATGGAATAAATTAAAAAAGGAATATGCTCTTTTTTGATATAAAAGGGGTAAATAGTAAAAACAATTACTATTCGTTTCTACCAAATTGGAGAGGTGAGAAGTACCATTTGGATCCGTTTTTCCTTTGTCGATTTCAGGAGCCGTGATCTACCGTTTCGAGTGTCGTCAGTGACAGGTAACCCTAAACTCAACTATTTAAATTTTGAGCGGTTTAATTTTTTTCTTTTCTTCATTTTTGTTGGGTTTTGGACATGGTTGGAGGGAGATATTGCGCTCAGCGGCCGACATAGTCTCCCCTTTCGGGAACTGCGCCGCGATAGCGCGGGCGCAAATCCCGAGCTGAGATCTTGCACTGGCGGCACCGGCGCAAGTTTGCTAAGCATGTGCAAAATATAACCACAAAAAATCACTTTGGTTGGGTTGAAAAGATTCTAATGATGTTTTATTGGCCTTTTGGACAGGATTACAACGACCAAAATGGTCCTCAAGTGGTGAGAACGCGAGCATGAGCTCGACGATGCTCAAGTAGAAAATGATCCTCAATGCATAGCCGCATTGAGGAATTGCAGTTTGCTCAAGTACTTCCGAGTGTCGGGAATGAGGGCCCAAGTACCGTTGCTGTCACATTTGATCGAATGTTGGGACCCGGTACGACAACACTTTCAGATCGGTGTGCACACTTTGAGTATAGATGTTGAGGACATCTACTTTCTTACAGGGCTATCCTAACGAGGAAACCCTATGTCCCTATCTAGATCACAAGAGGGTGATCACACTATGGAGGACATGATTTACCAATAGTGCACTCCAGGCACTTAGATGGTTGGTGGGAAGATTCCCATCAAGGATGTCCGAGACCAAGCTCTTCGTACTGTGCTCTTTAGCATCGTGAGGGTGGATGGTAGTCGATCTTCTCATATGGAGAGCAAATCGCATCTGATGTACACTGAGGAGTGTATGGATCCTACTGTATTCAACTGGTGTGAGGGACTCCTCACTAGTCTACTGGATCAACTGACCAAATGCTGGTGCGGGGCGCTGAAGCAATTTGGCTATGGTTCAGTGGTGATATCATTCATGTTGGAGCACGTGCCACACTTACACCCGTAGGTAGAACTTGAGGATCGAGATGCTCGAGATCCTCATATGACAAAGTGGTCCAAGGTGATGGCCCGCCATGGTGGCGAGGGTCCTATTATTAGCTTCGGTTCGAAATTCTTCACATGGCTGAGGGTACATCTCCTCGTGTTGGAGGATTACCCGTACGATGGGACAGACTTCAGAGGGGACCCTGACCTGGTGCTTCCCGAGGGAACGTAGTGGGGCGATATCGGTAAGAACAATTACTGCAAGTGTTTTTCAGTTTATGTTTTTCAGTTTATGTATTTATGATTTTTTTTGGAGTAATGACTGGTTGGAGTCTCTCCTATTGCGCGGAGAGGGGTGGTGTTGAAGATGGGCCCCGTTGCCCGAGATGCCATCGAGGAGATGGAGGAGGTCGAGGAGAACCTCCGCAGGCTGACACTGGATATCTCGGAGCCAGGTGTCCATGACCTACCCCGTCGCTACCAGCGACTTACGGTCGGGGTATCTTTGCATTTTGGCACATTGCTCCGGAAAGGGGCAAGGGCCGTGATCTGCTATCATGTGCATCCTAGGGACTAGGCTCATGTTTTATATGTATATACTGAAAGCCTATGAGCTTCATATTTTGTAGAGAGGACTCTTACTAAAAGTTTGCATGCTTCAGATTTTGTATTAGCACTACCATTTTTGTACTTTGTACCGATTTTATATATACAGACACGATTGACGGATTTTATACATATTGTGTTCTATTGGTGATTGATGGGATCTTGTCTTCCTGTTTTACTTATACAATGGATGATTTACATGTCATGTCTGTTTTTGTATCTTATGGATATCTTATGTGTGTGCAATGTACCAATCTAGAATGAAATTGGCCATAGCATTGGAAATAGTGTTCATGTCTCATGGAATGTGCAGGTATTGAACAAATTCAAAGGACCTCTCCAGGAGACGAACTCGTCAGAAAAGAAGGATCAGAGTGGGGTCGCGGATAGCATAGATCTGGTTAAGATGAGAAACCATTAGTTGTGAATCGAGATGACTTACAATGTGGTTCATCCCCAAGGAAAGAGCATCGGTTAGGGATCCAATCACCACATGATATTCTACGATGTTATTGGTTGCGTATCCTAGACAATTTCCTCCTGATATGATAAGCTCGCCTGTAGGGGAATAAAGTATCCAATCTGCCGAAGAAAGGTTACGGGTATGCCAGATGGCACCATCCGTGAATCCAAAACAAGTTTCCATTTGCACATGCAGATATAACATGGTATAAGTAGAGAAACAAGATCCTGGCACACTAAAACAAAGCATCACACCACACAAAAAACACACCATGTACAGTATATACATGATACTTATGCGTGAAAAAACTCAGGCATAGTACCTCTTTAGGTAGAGCCCATTTTGAGGCCCTCCTAGAGATATTCCATCGTAATCCTCTAGCTCGTATGCTCCTTTCTCCAGAACACGTTTTACAATGTATGGCCCATGCCACATGGACTCAAACTTACCTGCCCCTAGCTTATCATGCCTTTGGTCATATGTGAGGACCAAATAAACCTCGTTGAAGATACGAGGTTTGACCGACTTATCGTACTGATATTTGATGCGTTTCTTATGTGCCTCGTTGGCAAGAGCAGCATCGTGGCGAGTCTCATCAAGTTTTCTAGGTGGAGGAAGCGTTCTTCCTTGGCAGTGGTGTTCGGGATAATTTCAACTACAAGTTGGAGAGATGGAATCTCACACTCTACTAGTAAAACTTCCTCTAATCCATATACTAGTTGGAACAGTGTGAATTTGGTGGCAGTATTGATGGAGGTCCGGTATGCCCATAGGGTAGAAAAGAGAATGTTATGCAAATTCAATTTTTGTGTACCCACCATGCATTGAATCATGGTTTTCAAGACCTTGTTGATGGTCTCTACTTGTCCATTGGACTGTGGGTAGTAAGGTGTTGAGTTTTCAAGGCGACAACCCAGTTTGGCGCTCAATTCATCTACCATGTGGTTTTGAAAGTGAGATCCATGACCAGTGACTATGGCTTGGGGAACTCCGAAACGTGCAATGACATGATTAAACATGAAGAGTGCAACAATTTTTTCATCCTCATTGTACGTAGGCATAGCCTCGGCCCATTTAATAAAATAATCGATGGCTACAATGACGTAACCATGCCGCCCGACCGAGGTAGGCTTACAGTGCATGAAATCTATGCCCCACTTAGCAAAGGGGTCGATGGAAATAACCAGGTGTAAAGGGGCTGGATGGGAGCATTTTTTTGATTGAAAGTGCTAGCATGGAGGACACTTCTTAACGGCCTCAATACAGTCCTTGAAGATCGAAGGCTAGTAGTATCCTATGCATAGTATTTTTTGGGCTATAGCCATCCCCAAAAGATGACCTCCACAAGCCCCAACGTGACAGTCATTCAGTACGTGTTCATCCTCCTCGTGTGTCAGACAACGTCGAAGAATGGAATCAACACCAAGATGATACAAGGTATCACTGATGAACAAGTAATATTTGGCATGGTGGTGTATACGACGATGGTCGTCATAAGATAGTTGGGGGTTGAACCGTTGGGTTTGAAGATATAAGGTGATATCTCCATACCATGGGTCTAACGTGATGATGAGAAACACCGACTCATTTGGAAGAGAATCGTTGGGCTCAGATCTTGAATCAACATGGGGAAGATCAGAAATGAGCTCCGCAAACACCAAATATTTATTTGGCTTGGCCGTCTCGAAGACGAGATCAAATCCTTGAAGTATCACGATCCAGCGTGTGCCCCTGAGCACTTGACGTGTCAGAACGTGGTACATGGGGTTCTGTCACGTCTCTTCAATGAGATTTTTTTTTTGCTCAAAGAATGTAACTACTAAAACAAATGTGGAAACATAAATACTGGTTGTCACTACAGCCTAAATGATTAATAAACTGATAATGTGAGCGCTATGATGCACTATTACTTTTGTCGCTAACCACGCAAGTGTCGACACTTGACATAATTTTATAACTACGATGGTGTATCTATATGTGAACCCAATAGTATAGGGCCCACTTCAAAAATATGAACCAAACAACATAATGACTCTGTGCTACAGCAGTTGCGACACTTTCAATTTATAAGCGACGTTAATACTACAGTGCACAAATATATTAAAATTATTAATATATTGATATCATATTATTTAATATAATACTTTATATATTGCATGCTAATTAATATTTAAAACACATATCAACATAGTTATATGTTATAACCTAGTTAATAACATATAGCCTATGTATTATTATTATTCTAAGCTCAAGGATTATTTTATAAACCACCTAGGCTCAACACTTATACCTTATGTACTTATGCTAGCTCCATAAGGTATCTCAATACAAATAACATTATTAAAATGTAATATCAATGTATACAAGTGTGGGTTATGCACTCAAGGGTTGAATCAAGGTCAATTACAAAACCATAATGCACATTATCCATGACCATGACGATCACTCCAAACGTTTGGCAATGTCATGATGATTCCTTATGTTATAGCATTTTAATGTGATGGTTTGTAAATATGAAGGTTGACATTATGTGCATAACATAATTTACATGGTGACTGTGCTTTGACTCAAGCTTTGCCATGCAGACTTCAGCGTAAGAATCAACGTTTTAAACCTTGTTGGGTGTGCCCTCCTGGAAGGTAATGCAAAAATCTTAGTGATGGGGAGACACCACTCAAAAAGAAAGTGCATGCTCGTGTCCAGCTAGCCCCAAGATGGCTAGCACACGGGGTTACCAACCCAACCTCCATGCAATTAAAGTTCTGCTAGTTAAAATAAATGCAACAACGATCCAAAACCATCGATTGTTATCCAAGTTGGTTACTTGGGTGACATGAAGAGCATCGACAACGTTGATTTAGTTTTGGAGGTTGGCGCCCAAATATTTCGACGTACCAAGAAAATAAGGAATGAACCCATTGGGTTAAGTGGTCACCACTGTCTCGACCGGTATCACAAGGCTCACAAAAACCCTGGCCTTTTCGACGGGTTACTCATTTGATACTGTGACGAGGCTCATGGAGCACCTATGCTTTGAGGAGAGGGATCAGACCCAAAGCAGGATGTAAGGGTGCTCTTCAGTATGGAAATGCCAATAGGCAGGTCGTGGCTTACACGACCATGCAAGGCAGGTAAACTAGATTGTCTTTAAGATTTGTTACCTAGTTTCATTGGTTAGTTTTCAGTTGTAAACGTAATGCTGTCAATTGACACCACTATGGTTTATTTGTGCAGGTAGAGTGAAACCATGACTTGGAATTTGCGTCCAGCTCAAACCCAAAAGGTGAGTGGTTACAGTGGTTACTATTTTTACCGACAAATGTTTTCACATTCACTTGTTACTGCTCCAACTAATTTTTGTTTTGCATTGTTTGGTGAGATAGGAACCAAGGCCGGTGAGGGTGTGTTGGGTGCTCCACAGCTGGAACCATGACCTCGACGAGTAGAATAGTCTCCATAGTGTCCAGGTAACTCATCCTCGCTTTGTCTCTCGGGTTAACCTCCTGGGTGTTTGAGGTGGGTTACTTAAGACTTAGTTCTAGTTTTAGTTTGCAACATGAAACATGATGGCCCTCAGCCTTGTTCGCAGATGCATTCGATTGTAATAATAAGTAGTGTGAAGGATTTCTTTGGCCTGTAGGTAGTTGCACACTTTAAGATGTTGGAAAGTAATGCTCTGGGAAAACATTAAAACACAATTATTTTGGGTCAACCACGATAGTGGGTTGCCGGTTCTCCAACTCGGTTTCACATTTCAATTCTCCCATGTTGTGACTCAGATTAGGAAAAGAATACGATAGATATGCAAATAGTTTTTCTTTGTAAATAATGAATGCATTAAAATGAATTGTATCAACCCTAGGTGGTTGCATCCACAGTGCTGTTTCATAAATAAATTTTGCTTCCTGTCTTTCCATTTCTGGTTTGAAACAATGAACAGGGTTATGATAATATAAATATGACTGTATTCGTCTTTCTGATTCCAAGTTGTTTAAATGAACACCTTACTGTGTGCTAGTAATCCAATAGGTATTAATACAATCTTAGCCTTCGTGCGTATATTTTACTGCTATTTAAAATAGGAATTTAAACTTGTAACGAAATTGTGATAATGATGTTGCATTCAACGCACTGTGTTTAGCTTCGCTAAACACTCATGGTCAAGCTTCGACCATGAACACTCGGCTCCCAAGCCTAGATTACAACGCAACCACTTTGGCAGTATGGAAGCGAAGCCACGGTGCTATCGCGCGGTTATGGGGTTATACAAAAATCCCAGAACAAGAACAGAATGCTCGCTGAGCATAGGGTTATGCACACTTAGATGTTTGGCTTGCCAAGTTAGGGTTGCCGACATAAACTGAAACCCAGCGCCATTTCAATTAAGTGCTTGATGTGTGCATAATGTGAAGGCTAAGCCATTGTCTTTTATGTCGTAGCACATAGGGTAATATATCTTTGTTAGAGAAAACGTAGATGCATGCAGGGTTTACATGCTGCAAAAATGCTTTCTCACTAACACTTGTGCACTATTATATATATGGTTTACCTCTTATGGGATTCAACTCGGCCACAGGTCTAGCTCCTATGCCGAGGGCATAGTATTCACTTGTCCATATATTAATGCCTTCGGGAAAAACAATGCATCATGTACATTATTTTTTTGTTTTTTATGAATGCAATGGGACCATATCGAATTCCATTTTCTAGTCTTTGATGGTGATGGAGTTAAATTAATAAGGCCGAGTTCCATGCTAGAACTGACTGTAGGTATAAACCGAGTTTGGATAACATACAAGTTCCAGACAAGAAATTAAAATAACATTCATACTTAGGTTAAGAAAGACGCATATAAAATGGTCATGCATTCTGAGATTTAATTATTGTTTACAAAAACAATCTCCATACTGAAGTTGAAAATGCTATCTACATATATATGTTCATCCAGAATTTATACACTCTGTCCAAATAAATGAAAACTACTTACTGTAGGTTTACCATCATTTAATCAATGCATTTGCGTTTATCTATGTAACGATAGAATCAAAACTTACGTAATGCCATGGATGGACATGTAAACCTCATGGTTTACATGTCTTCCTCTTTTCATCCATTTAACTAAGAACATATGCTTAGCTAATAATAAGGATATGATGAGTACAAGAAACCTGTTCTATCAAAATACAAACATCATATCCTTAAGGTAAAATATAAACAATGATCCTTTCATGCTTCCTATCATAGGATTATAAATCATTATTTACATTACATGTGTATCTGCTTACTGCATAGAAAAATGTGTAAATCAAACATAGACTATGAAACTGAAGGTGTCTCCAATAGATCATAAATCTGCATAATACAACATGTTGACACATGATCTTTCGACAGGGGTTCACTCTGTCATCAACAACACCAACAACCCCTTATTCACTGGCCCAGAAAGGAGTTATCCTTCCTAGCAACACTTACGAAGCAGGTGAGGTCTCACCCGAGGTGGATAAGGGTGCTGCAGGAACCAAGCTTCCGCAGTTACATAGAAGATACGAGTGCTTTTACCAAAGATCACAATCATTCACTATAGTTCAATTATTCGCATCAAAACACATTAGCATTAAGAAACAACATGTTTTCACATAAACCAAGAGAGAACATTTAAATAACCCATTATTGCATCATAACATAACACCATAATTCACAACCGAACATCTTCATTCATTAACATCTGCGGAAAACCTGTTGCAGAGATATTCAAAGCATGATATCGTAAGTACAATCAAACTCAAAAGATCGCATTAATCTCCTCAACTCTTATGCCCTTAGGCTTACAATATACTTCTATTTGTATCCTTCTATTCTATTACAAAATGGCCCATTTGGCCGACTTAGCAATTAAGTATTCTAAACTATTCTTGCGCTTCCTTAGACTTCGCGGTAATTCCTTCTTTCGCGGGATTTGGATTTCACGCTTCTCGGATTCCACACTTCCTGCGGATCTATCCCATGCCAACAGGCCCCCAACACAAACTTGTGGCTTGTCCCAAGCCACCTTAGGCGGACTCTGCTGTTGTGCGTCTGCCTTGGACTATGCTCGGTCTCTGAAACTGTTCTTGCTGTCTGGAACTCGCTGTTGTGTCTTTCCTATTGCCGTCCATCGGGTACTGGTTCGTTGTCATGTACTTCTTGTGCTCAGCTGCCATTCCCTTGGAACCTTCATCATCTACCTCTTCGGCCGCTACCACCCTGCGAAAAAGTTCATCTACGTCACCAAGGTGGAAGACAGGCCGAGTACTCCGGCACATCTGTTTCGCACCCTAGGCAGCCTTCTACCGGGGCTGTGGAGCCTTTATCCCTAGCATTTTGGTGGTCCGTGTGACCCCGAAACTTTGCACTTCTGCCACGTACTTAGACATCTTGGATGATACCTCAACGGTGTTTTCCCAGAGTCTTTGCGCTACTTCCCTCACTGGTTTTGTATGGACGCTCATCGTTCTAGCTCTCAGTGCACCTGGTGTGTTGCCATGTGAAATGAAATGGACCATTTCCACAACCTCCTTGGAACTCCCTATTCAACTAACTATTTGATCAACTTGTAACATGTAGTTTCCTGAATGTTCTCTCCCTATTCATTGATAGCTTTCTATTCTAGCAGCCTCCTCGCTCGGTATTTATGCTTGTGCTTTGTGTCTGTAGGGTCAGTTACCATCATTATTTGTACAATCCCGGCCCTTCTTTTGCAGTTCAATCATCCTTTCCCTTTATCGTCGGTTGCGGTCGCATGCTCGGATGCGATTCGATCATCATATCCTTCGCCGTCTTCTGGCGATGCTTATTTGGTGTCGCATGTGTAGGTGTGGAGTCGCACGTGTAGAGTGGACCTCCACACGTAGTGGGGACATGCGATCTGACTGACCACCTCCTCCCATTCTACTGTCCTGGTTAGATTCTAACTGGTCTTCATGTCTTCGCGTTGGTCAATTCATGCTCCTTCTCTCTCTCTCTCTCTTTTTTTGTTTTTATTGCTGTGTCAGATCACAGCGATAGAGCTTTAGCCTATTGCCGTTCACCATGCAAGGTAACAATACCCCATCTAGGGTCTGTAGCTGCACTGCACCACCGTTGGTGACAAAATTGATGATATAGGGTCCTAACCAGTGCATTTGTAGTTTACCCAGGTGTTTCGCGAACTTGCTATCATATAACAACACCATGTCACCTTTCTGAAAGTATCTCTGCTTAATGTGATGGTCATGCCATGCTTTCTGGTGATCCTTTTCAACCTACTGGTGGAATCCTGTGATGAACCGATCTTCTTCTAAGTGTACTAATTGTGTTCTTCCAGCCCACTATCATCGCTTATATCTGTGGCGACTGCAATACGCAAACTTGGAACGATGTGTTCCATCAGCATAACCGCTTCCTTACCATAGACTAGTTTGAATGGAGTTTGGCCGGTTAATTGCTTGCATGTAGTTCGATAGGCCCAGAGGATCGCTGGAATCTTAAGGTCCCAATCATCTCGATTTGTGTTGCATACTTTTGTGAGTGCGTGTTCCAGGATTTTGTTGAATGCCTCTACTGTTCCGTTTGCTTGAGGGTGGGAGGGAGTACTCTTCTTATGCTGAACCTGAAATTCCTCCGTTAGTGCTGTTATTGTCTTGCTCATAAAGTGCGCCCCTTAATCGCTTAGTAAAATATTTGGGCATCCGAATCGGGTGACCACGTTGTCGAAGAGGAATCTTGCGACTGTTGATGCGGTACAATCCTTGACTGGCGTAGCCTCCTCCCAACGTGTCAAATATTCTGTTGCAGTTATGATGTAGCGTGATCCGGTGTGTTTTCCTGGAGGGTTAATGGGCCCTACAAAATCTACCGCCCATTTGTCGAATGCTTGTAGCGTAACCTGGGGTACTAATGGCATCTTGTCCCATCTCGATGGTTTCCTTATGCGTTGACAGACCTCGCAGGTTTTTGCATAGTCAGTGGCATCGCTATGCATGGTTGGCCACCATAACCCGACTGTCAGGATATTTTTCGCAGTGGCCCTACCTCCATAATGTCCTCCGACAATGCCAGCATGTGCCTCGGCTAAAATCCATTCCTGCTCGTGTGGGAGAATGTAACGGCGTAATATATCGTCGGGGCCCATTTTGTACAATTGTCCTGTGATTATTTGGAAGTACGCAACCTTGAAAACTAACTGCCTCTTCTGACTGGTGGTGAATTCCTCTGCTGCTTTTCCTATTTCTAGGAAATGAATAATTGGTTCATAGTAGTCGTCAACCATTTCAACTCTAAATAGCTGAGCATCTGGTAATCCTTCATCGATGCTTCGCGGTTCCTCTCCTGACTCGATCCTTGATAGGTGGTTGTATTGGGGAAAACTCACTATGGCTTGGGAATACCACAATAGACAGATGACTACCAGAAATCTACTCAATTCTCAAAAAAATTCTATTATAAATGACAATGTTAAAACAATGGAGAAATGTAACCAACCTCGATCCAACGTTTGATGTAGATCCCCGTTGGAGCTTTCAATCCGCGCACATCCAAGCACTTGTAACATGCAAATTAGTCTTGATAACCAATATCTAACAAGTACATGTGATATATAAATAACATTAACATCATCAATAACAATGGTCCATAATATCATAAGCAAATGAAACCCAATGTATAATAAATGACATTCACACCATGAATGGACGAGAATATGAGTATTTCTATTAATGAACAAGAAGAAGTACAAAGTGATACAACCTCTTGCCGGCAACCAATCTGAACCAAGATCTAGATCAATCCACTTGTTCCTCCACCACTTCAATCCTCCATGAATGACAAACTCAAACTAGAAAGGAGTTTGGAAGGTGAACATAATTGGTTCACAACTACGAGGATCAATGAGTGCAGACTCAACATGGGGAAAAAATCCACTAGAGTGCCTTTACTCTTCTCTTCCTCCTCTCGTCCATAAGCCATATGTACTCAATATATAGTCCTCTCAAAGGTAGGTGAAAGGACTCATCGAGACGTTACTTGGGCAGATGGAGAGCCAAAGGTCACCCAATGACCTCTTTTTGGGAGTAAAAAGTAATAAAATAGTGGTTTTTACCATTTTACTTGATACCCGCGGGCTATAGCGATGCAACTCGCGGGTACGCATGCTATAGTGATGAAACATGTGGGTAGGAACAAAAATAGGATAAACTGGTATCACTGAAGGATAAAAATAAATCCGAGTCACTGAAATGGATCCTACAGGCCAAAGAATGCTGATGTTCACAGGATAGAATATTTCTATGTAACAGTGGTTTGGTCCTGCATTCAACCGTCCTGGTTTCACGATGATCGCAAAATCAAATTACTAAAAGAGCAGTAGCCATCGAAAAATTCCCCCCCCCCAACACAGGCTTGTTCACCAAATACTTCAGCGCTGAATGGTCAATGAACATTTTGAAGTGGCCCCCTAAAAGGTAATGTCGGAACATTTGTAGGGCGTAGACCATCACTAGTCCCTCTCATTTGGTGGTTGTATAATTCCTTTCTACTGTTGACAGCTTCGTACTTGTGAAAGCTATCGGATGGTTGATGTCACCTTCACTTGGTTGGGCCAAGATAACACCGAGTGCGATGGACGATGCATCAACGTCGACATGAAACTCTTTCTTCCAATATGGGAAGGCAAGGATGGGTGCTTCCACCATCTTTGTCTTCAAAACATCTAAGCTCTTCTAGCATTCTCCGTTCCATTCAAACTTCGCATCCTTCTTTAGTAGTTTTTCCATAGGTGCTGTGATTGCGGCATATCCTCTGATGAATTTGCAGTAGTAGCCTGTGTGTCCCAATGTTGCCCTGAGTTGCTTAACTGTTGTTGGTAGTGGAAGGTCAACAATGATGGAAATCTTTGCTGGATCAACTAACATGACCTCTTTGCAAACAATGTGTCCCAACAGTATCCCAAATGGGGCACAAAAGATGCATTTCTTCAGGTTAAGAGATATCTGGTGGTGATGACATCGTTCTAGCATTAATCTGAGGTTCACAATGTGGTTCTTGACTAGCCCATATACTGTCCAATAATCCATGTATACTACGAGAAATTTATGGATATAATCTTTGAATGCTGCAATGACCAGTCGTGAGAATATTGCGGGAGCATTCTTTAGACCGAATGGCATCACTGTATATTGGTAACACCCCCATTCCATGACAAACATGGTCTTATGCATATCCTCCTTCGCAATCCTAATTTGATGGTAGCCTGAGAACCCATCTATAAACGAATAAATTTCCTAACCGCTAACTCCTTCGAGTACCTCATCTGTAAATGGTGTCGGGAATGGGTCATTTAAATAGGAATCGTTCAGCTTTCGTAGGTCGACACAAATTCTTACTTCACCGATTTTCTTATCTTGGACGACCATCGGGATAATCCATTCTGACTCTTCGATTGGTTCAATGATGCCAGCTTCCAGCATTCTCTCAAGTATTGCATGTACTCGTTCCTTGTGTCGCGGGTTTAAGCGATATGGTCTTTGTTTAACCGGTTTCGCACCAGGTGTCACGGGAATCTTCATTTCGCCGAGGTCTCCAGAGATTCCCCTCATTTTTGAGAATTTTGTTGGGAACAAGTCCTGAAACTCATGAAACAGATTTGTCATATTCACGATAGTCGATTCGTCCCAATAATCTCCAATGCTTGCAAATTTCAGGTTTTCTTTTGACCCGATGTTTACCTTCGTAATCTTCAGCAGTTGGTTGTACTTGTCGGATGGCAGTTTAGGTGCCTTCACGTTGCGACTTCCTTCAGACTTTGGCACGTATGTGGCTCTTGGGTCATCGTCATCATCATTCAATTCTCCTGAGACATTGTAGCAGTCCATCATCATATCAGGGGTCATGGTCCATCGGAGTTCTGACAACTGCACCGTTGGTTCTATCTCAAAAATATTCTTCTTAATTTCCTGAAGTGCATTATGGATGAAGGGATTTTCATCTGCGAAGGAGAATGTTTGGCTAAATCCAATCGTTAACTGATCCAAAGAAAGTGTACCGAGTTGCAGCTCCATCACGACAAACCAACTCCGCGGTACTTCATCCAACGTATGCACGAAGGCATGCACCCACTCCTGTTCCGGTCGCACTTCCCATCGGTGTTGACAAGCATTCACATGTTTGTTTGGGTTACCCTGGCCATCGTATCTTTATCAGTTCCATGTTGTGGTGTCATTGAAACGTACCTCCAAAAGGCGTCAGCATAGTGGTCAGTTTGATATCCTTGATTTGTGTGCTACCCACCAACGCGCAGGAGTACCCTTCAGGGCTTCCTCCAAGGCCAAGAGTCTTTGTGGTTCCGCTACCTTTCCTTTGAATTCTGTTAAGAAGGTGCTCAAATTTGGTAAACCTTCGTACGTTGGTAATGTGCACTCCTCAGTAGCCACCCAATGTACGGACTGTGTAATCCTTGTACATCTGCGAAAAGATACTTCGTGAAGTCGGTTTTGCTAGTTTTCCAGTGGCTCGTCTAAGTCCGAAGATGCTGAGCTAGAGCTGCGCCATTCCAACTCCCCTTTGTTAGTTGGATTGATGTATTCTTCAGAGATATTATATAGGCTATCCCATCCTTCCCTATCTTCATCTTTGGTAGGATCTATATATCATTGTCCTTCCGTAGGATCTAGTGGTGCGACAACCCTTATTTCCCGATCTTCAAATTACATGATCTGCTTCTTGAAATTGATGATTTCCTGATTTTCCATCGCCCAGTCGACTCCAAATAGTGTTGGATATGGACATGTCTTATATACTATTTCTATAAAATCGAAATCAACATATGTTCGAAGTCCTTCGATTTCGAAAGGAAGTTGACACACTCGGCCAAGAGGGGTGACCTTGCTCTGGTTTGCTAAGCGTAGCTGTACTGGTGACCAGGTCATTTGTAGTTTTCCCATTGTTTCCCATGTTTGTTTTGTCAGGATGTTCACGTCTGATCCTAAATCCAAAATGATGGAGTCGACATTGAACGCTCTGATTTGTTCCTACATCCTCATTTCTCTACCCATCTTCCTTTACTTATGTATGCGATTAACCCTGGGTTCCCGTCATCCGCCTTCCTGCCGATGGAGTAACCTGGCTATTTCCCCCAGTGCCTCCTCATCTTTTACTAATTCCAAACAACTTTCGATGAATGCTCTTATGGTATTGGCCTTGTGTCACGATTTCGTTCGATCGAATGTTGGTGGCATATCGTAAATCTCCGCTTGAGGGGATGCATTCCTTTGTCGCACCAAAATTCCCTGTCATGGCTTTGAGAAAACCTTTTTTTTAGCTTCTGCATCGGAAGTGACCTGTTTCACTGGTCGAACGGTATGGTGCGGCTGGTCAGCTTCTGTTGTTGCTTTTTTTTGTGTTACTATTCCTACTGTCGCAGATTGCTTTCTAGCTTTCACTGATATCTTCTGTACTACCGGTTGGTTTTGGTTCTGGTTCTGGTTTTGGCTAGGCAGAGATGGTAGGTTCTTTGTCTGCCATCTGGTGATAAGCTGTGGGCAATCTTCGATGCTATGGTCCATTCCACTGCAATACATGCATTGTGAG
Source organism: Larix kaempferi (assembly GCA_027924585.1). Lineage (NCBI taxonomy): Eukaryota > Viridiplantae > Streptophyta > Pinopsida > Pinales > Pinaceae > Larix > Larix kaempferi. The sequence goes on from BSBM01000600.1 coordinate 1,302,436, forward strand.
GCCAGATTCGGGCAATCCCTTGTAAAATGTCCTTGTTTCCCACAATTATAACATGTAGGGGGTCCTTGGCCCCGTCTAGCAGCTCCCCCTCTTCCGGTGCCACCACCATGTCCTCCTCGGAATCCTCCACCAAATCCTCCGCGTGGTGGTCCGTACTGCGCCTACTGGTACTATGGCTGCTGATATTGCGGTTGTGGGTATTGTTGGTACAGCGACTGCTAGTACTGTGGTTGTGGATACTGCAGTGCGCCATACTGTAGTTTCCCATACTGTCCTTGGTAAAATTGCGGCGTCTGCATAAACTGTGGTTATTGCTGGACATACTGCGGCTACTATAGTCCTAGTTGTTGCTCTTCTCCCTTTACCAAGTATGCGTCCATGTTCTGCTCTTGCAGCAATCGTGTGCCCTGCAGTCCTTTTCGTCATGCCCTACTGATCAATGGAATTTACAATACAGATTCACCAGTTTCAACACCATCTTCTGTAAGTATACGCAGTCCTCTAGTCAATGCCCCTGGCCTAGAAAACGAGGCACCATGGTAGACTTTCCTGGAGAAGGGGGTTCGGCACCCATGAATTCAAATACTGTTGAAACACTGAACAATTATCCTTATGATGGCCCTTCGTCCTACATCTAGTGCACCATACGTCTGTGCGGTTATTTTTCCCTTGCTTCATGTCCTCCAATTGGAGCATCAACGTAGCCAGTTATGGTTGAATCTTATCCATTCCAGCTCCAGTCTCTCCGATCGGCGAAGCCTCTAGCTTCTTCGCGATTTCTAATGCTTCGGCTTGATCCGCAACTTTCTACTACATCAATGGTCCTCTAATATGTGGTACTAGCCCGGCAATATACCACTCTTTATGCTGCAGGTCGTTTATTGGAAAACTGACTTTCGCTATCAATGTTTTGTATCTCTGATCAAACTCCCATACTGGTTCATTCGGGTATTTCCTAATCTCTTTGAGCTTAGTAATGTACTGTGCTTCCAACTTGGGTTTTTTAAATTCCTGAATCATCGCTGCTTTGATTTCTGCCAATGTTTTTCCTGTAACCTTAGTATATTTTATGAGCTAGTCCAGCGCACGGCCCCGAAAGGTCGTCGCCAATTGTCCCTTTTTTATGTCTTTATTTTGGACCTGCTTCACAGTCCATACTGCTTCGCATAAAAACCAAAACTATTCGGGATCCTTCGTCCCGCTTCCTACGAAACTCGACATCTTTGTATCGTCCGCCATCCCGGTGTTCCTACTATTGCTACTTATTGATGCGCTACTTTTTCCACTACACATGGGACAACTCTGTGAATTATTTGTGGTGTTTCCTTTATATTGATAGGTGGCATGCGGGGTCGAAGGTATGTGATAGCTTACGATCCACCCTTCTTCCGGGGTAGCCTGGTAATCGCCTTCCTCCTCGTAGTAAGGGAGCTCTGTCCTTTGTGGCCCTATTGCATAGTCTTCCCTTCCAATCCTCTCAAGGGACTCTTCCTCAGTCCTCCTCCTCTCATCAGGATGCCAAAATATCATTCCACTTCTCAAGGTGCTACAGTCCTTCTCAACTTCCCTTATAAATTCGTCGTTGCTCATGTCCATCTACCCTGCATCTTTCCTAATGGATCCGTAACAATGCAATACCTACAACCCCTACACACCAATCTGTCTACTCATCGAAGGTCATTTTCATCATAACCTTTTCACACACCAGCATCTTAATCCACAGGTTCAACGATAGGACGAACCTACCCCTTGGTCCCCTGAAAAATCGTCTCTCCGCGTCGCTGTAAGAGCTATTGGTATCTACCGCAATCTCAGTGATGTACGCCTCTAGGATACTATCGATCCAGAAGTCAACAACCCTTGATACTGTATTTTCGACTCGCTTCAGCTGTCAAGTGAGTTCTGGAGTCCACTGATCTGATCCGATATTCTGGTTGGTATGTCCTCTGAATGTCAACTGCGCGAGCCACTCTTGTAGTATTATTGGAAATTTGGCGAAGAATATCTCATGGATATATGAGTATATGTGCTTTTGTAACCAACTTTCTACTGTTTCTACCGGGTTCCTCCTTTCTTCTTTTGCAGACTCTTCCGCTTTCTGACTGAACCACTCTTGGATCTCTGGTTTCGTCGGATGCCACAACATATCCTCTTTTTTTTTTTAAGGTCCTGGAAACAGAACCATTTGTTGACATAGGGTCTTTCGACAGGGGTTCACTCTATCGTCAACAACACCAACAACCCCTTATTCACTGGGCCAGAAAGGAGTTATCCTTCCTAGCAACACCTGCAAAGCAGGTGAGGTCTCACTCGAGTTAGATAAGGGTGCTGCAGGAACCAAGCTTCCACAGTTACAAAGAAGATACGAGTGCTTTTACCAGAGATGACAATCATTCACTATAGTTCAATTATTCGCATCAAAACACATTAGCATTAACAACAACATGTTTTCACATAAACCAATAGAGAACATTTAAATAACCCATTATTGCATCATAACAAAACACAAGAATTCACAACCGAACATCTTCATTCATTAACATCTGCGGAAACCTGTCGCAGAGATATTCAAAGCATGATATCGTAAGTACAATCAAACTCAAAAGATCACATTAATCTCCTCAACTCTTCCGCCCTTAGGCTTACAATATACTTCTGTTTGTATCCTTCTATTCTATTACAAAATGGCCCATTTTGGCCGACTTAGCAATTAAGTATTCTAAACTATTCTTGCGCTTCCTTAGACTTCGCGGGTAATTCCTTCTTTCGTGGGATTTGGATTTCATGCTTGTTGGCTTCCACACTTCTTGCGGATCTATCCCTTGCCAACACAACAGAGACCTAAAAGTCTATCCATGATCCATAAGCAAAGTTCAGTAAAATAACACAGTCATGTTTAGATTTGGAAAACAATCCATTCAACAGTAGATTAGAGTTATATCGGGTGCCACAACATATCCTCCTTTCACTTCGTACATGGTCAAGGAGACTGCGGTATGTGTCGACAGTGAGTGGAACCCCTGTCGACTGGAGTCTCGCTAACAAGTGGTTTTATCCCGCCCAGCAACACCTGCAGAGTAAATGAGGTCTCACCCGAGGTGTCCAGGAAGAGCAGACGGAACCATGTTTCCGCTGAATGAAGGAGGATGGTTGCGGCTGTAATACTTAAACTTATTGCATAATTGGGACAGAGATATCTAAGCATTGAAAATGGTATTAAAGCAATATTCAACGAAGACATTCATCATTGCAATGACAGTAATTGTAAAACAAGTATCGCATCAAAGAAGCATGACATTATTTGTATAGTGCAACATCACATTACCATAACTGAACAGATTGAACATAGAGATTGTACCAAAATAGCTTCATCATATTATCAATGTCGACCCAGATATAATGTCTCTATAAAAACTAGATCTTTGCAATGACTCTTGACATCAAAACATACCCAGAAGACATACAACCAACAATAGAGCTTCACATAATATCTCCAGCATTCGATGATCCCCTCCAACACTTACAATTCTTATCTATAAATAGGCTTCTGGCTTACAACTCTTGTCCACTTTCTAACAACTTGTTAACCGACACTATGGAAAAATGACTCAATATCTAACTGACCTAGTCCAAAAATACCAAAAACCCGCATTCTGCGGTATAACTGACTCAACAGTACATAATATGTGGTCCAAACGACCCAAAACCTGCAATCCGCGGTACAATTGACCCACACATGAATAAAATAATCTTCCGCTTGTCGCCATTCGTGCCATCTTCTACCTTGTCGCCTTTCGCGCCATCTTTTTCCTTGTCGCAGCATCAGAGATGCTGCGATAACACTTTACCAAACCGCCTTCCAAATGGCCCCCAACACAATCTTGTGGCTCACCCTCGAGCCACGTCAACTGGATATAGTGATCTTTGTGGTATTTACTTTACTAGGGCGGAACTCGAGTTCTGCAACTGTTCTTGCTGTCTGGATTGTGCGGGGTTGTTCTGCTTTTTCTAGTACACTGACCATCTGCTCACTGTCATGTACTTCTTACCCAAAAGTGGATTCTTCCCAGCTTACTGTTGTAGGATTTGCAAACTCATCCTCTAGTCTCGAGAGACCCATTGGAGATGGAGAGGAATTTTGCAAGCAACTCTAGGGTGTAAAACAGGCCAGCAGTTCCGACACATCTGTTGCACACCAGTAAGCATACGTTACAGGGACCCGGGGCCGACGACCCCGGCTTTTTGTGTGGTCGCAGGGACCACAAGACTTCGAACCATCACCAACTTCCTAGACATCTCGGATGAGAATTCATGCTTGTAACCCAGAGTGTCCGAGGCGTAGCTTGCTCCAACTGCTCATGGACACTCGTGGTTCGAGCCCTCAGCACACCTGGTGTGCTACCATACAAAATAAAATAGATCATTTCCACAACCTCCTTGGAATTCCTAACTTAGCAAAATGCCTTAGCATCTTAGAACATAAACTCTCTTAACTGAAACAACCTCTATGTTCTTATTCTCCTCCAATACTATATTTATACAGCGCATTCAGTCATTCATCTGCCTCCGCAATTCGTTGCACCACGTACTTGCATTCCATGGTAATCATAATATTCTGTTATTCCGTGTGACGTTCAGCTTGACTTTAGAGGAAATGTACTTCCTCCTGGTTCCCTACATGCAAAAATGTGTGAAGCATATCTGTGGCCATGCCGCCATGGTGGATGCCTCGTGCCACCCATGAAAACCATTCTTCCAGGTGCCATTGGCCATGCTGCCTTGGTGTATCCATGATTTCAAACGTGCGTTCTTCTGACACAATCGAAATTGACGAACGATCATATCCGTCAAGAAAGGGAAAAGTCCCATCTGCGTAATGATTTCGGATGTGACCCAACCGCAACGCTACTACTTGTCGCAGACTGCTCCAAACTTGTGGTAGAAGCCTCCTTGCTTCTGCATTCCATTTGTTAAATTTTCAGAATTTACTTCAATCTGATCTAGAATCTTAACTGAGAGAACAACATGTACAACAAATCTACATCATATCAATCATGGACACAATAATGCAAGCACAGAAGAGACACAGAGTTTACTTGGGGAAAACCATAAAGGTGAAAAACCCCAATAACTTCCTCAGAGATAGATAGAGCAATGGTACAACCAGAATACAAGAGATAGTCTTCTCCTAGCAACAGAGCCTCCTCCTCCACAAGTGCGCCACTCTCCCAAGTGTGAGTGAGAGAATAGAATGCGTAAAATGAGAGAGACACACTCTCTATTTATACACTAACTTGACTTGACCTTTACTCAACTAGGTCGGCCTCAACTTAACCACTTAACATAATGCTGACTAGGCCGACCCCCTCTAGGGTGGTCTAATAACCCTTTGACCCACATGGCCGACCCCCAATAGAGTGGTCTAATAACCCTTTGACCCACATGACTTATACAGGGCCGACCCCAACAAGGTGGTCTAATAACCCATTAAGTATAAGTTACAACACTTACAATATAAATGACAACACTTCCGTATAGAGGAATAATAACATCTCTATAGGAATACAATATACATATATGTGAAATACATTCCGAAGTTACATATACATCAACACTCCCTCTTAACTAGGAAGGTATTTCTCGACACAGGTCTTCTAGCACAAGTATTCTTCTCTGGATCATCGTCACTGGATAATCCTCATCGAGTCATCATCATCGTCATTGCTGCTGCTATCTCAATCAATCTCTGAATCTACTTGTCACAGGAAGTTCTAGAGAGCCAGTCCTTTTTCATACTGGATGTAGGCCCACCACCTGTAGGTCTTCATCATCTGTGCGAACGGTCTGATAGAGGTGGCCTCTCAGAAATAATTTTATGTGCGGATGCAATACCGGAAAGAGTATCCTAGGAACATTTATGTGCCTAAGCACGACCGGCAAGATCTCCCAGGACTGATTACATGCATCTCCTCCACAATACCTTTAAAGAGCATCCCAGGAACATTTATGTGCTGCAGCACGATCGACAAGATCTCTAAAGAGAATCCCAGGACTTATTACGAGCACACAGCTCAACCTCTCGGATCTCCGAGACTGATTACATGTGGATAGAAAAAACCTTTAAAGAGCATCCCAGGAACATTTATTTGCCGCAACACAACTGGAAAGATCTCTAAAGAGCATCCCAAGACTAATTACGAGCACACAGCTCAACCTCTCGGATCTCCAGGATTGATTACATGTCTCCGTAGTAATACCTCATCCCAGGACTGATTACGAGCACACAGCTCAACGTATCGGATATCTGAGGACTGATTACATACTACATAGCAATACCGGAAAGAGTATCCCAGGAACATTTATGTGCCGCAGCATGACCGGTAAGATCTCCCAGGATTGATTACATGCTATTTGTACAACCTGCCACATATCATCTCTGACCTCCAAGTATCAACCTGATACTCATGATCCAACGGATCATCATCGCACAAAGCATCATCCTGATGCTCATGATCACAATGATCATCATCACTGCACCATCCTAATACATATCATTTGGAGCAACACCCTGAAGCTCATGATCATGATCATCCTGATCATACAATGCATACACCTGATGCATACCAAGTATCTACCTGATACATATCATCATACATGATCCACCTGATCATACAGTGTATCCACCTGATACAAATACAAATACATGATACATATCAACATACATGATCTACCTGATCATACAATGTATCCACCTGATACATATACAGATGCATGGTCCAAGCATCCAACATGATGCATATACAAAATACATACGAATGATCCAACCGATCATATCTAGCATCCAACATGATGCGTACATACATATACATATAAATGATCCAACTGATCATATCCAGCATCATCCAGCATCATCCTGATGCATATACAAAGTAGTAACTGGACCATCGTTCTGATGCTCATCATCTATGATCCTCCTGATCATCATAGCATCATCCTCTTCAGATCATCTCATCGTCCATGAAGCACATCCCAGATGCACATCATCCAACAATTACACCACCGACATGGGAGAACACATCTACCACCATTCAGGGAAGGCTCCAGCCCTTACTTTTTCACCATGGGAGAGCACATCTACCATGTGAAAAATGGCTTCAGCCCTTACATCTACACCATGGGAGAACACATCTACCACCATGTGAGAATGGCTCAGCAATTACATCACGACCACGGGAGAACACATCAACCATGTCAGAAAAGCTCATGTGAATCTGCATCTTCCAGACTCATCACTTACCTTTGGAAGGAACCTCGATCTGAAGTGCACCAAGCCTCTCTCTGAAGTACTCAAAATGCACTCTGGCCAACGGCTTGGTCAATACATCTACAACCTACTCATCCATCGCAACATACTCTGCTTCGGATGTACTTAGTGCTACCAAGAGATAACACCTGATCCCATACTGGAGCAACACCCATAAGTGCTCTTCCTATCTGCAGCACTGCCTGCCCAATCTGAATCAACATAACCCTGCAGGTTAAACATTTTATTCTCATCATACTTGAGCCCATAATCAACCGTACCCTTCAGGTACCTCAGAATATGCTTTACAGCAAGCAGGTGAACATCTCTCGGATCCGTCAGGAACTGGCTCAATGTGTTCACCGCAAAGCAAATATATGGTCTCGTGTTCGTTAGGTACATAGAGGACCCAATCATCTGACGATACATCGTGACATCAACCGGATCAGATGAAGCATCACACAAAAGCTTCAGGCTCGATGCCATAGCCTCGCAGTCCATCATCCTGAACCTCTTCAGGATCTCTACTACATACTTCCCTTGTCTAAGGAAGATTCCATCTGCACTCTGCCACACCTCCATACAAAGAAAGTAGTGCATCATACCCAAGTTCTTCATCTCTAACTTGGCAGCAAGCTTCCGTTGCGTGTCGACAATCAATCTATCCTCACCTGTAACAAACAGGTCATCCACATACAAAAGTAGTATCATTGGATTGCCTTCCTCAACCTTGTAGTAAAGGTTGGAATCTGCTTTACTCTTGGTAAAGCCCAAACTGGATAGAAAGCTGCCTATCCTACCATACCAAGTTCTGCACATATATGATTTCCTATCATGTGTCTCAGAACCAAGTGGCTGCTCCACATACACTTCTTCTTCTACTACACCATTCAAGAAAGCTGTCTTGAAATCCATCTGGTGTATCTTCTATTTCATCACTTTTATATTTCTCTATGCTGCCATCTGCAGCATGCTTGATCTTGATAGATCCATATGGAAGTCATAACAAACTTCCCTTAAGGTCTTGGGACTACATCCCAAACATCATTCTTCATGATCGACGGATCATGGCATTCTTCCCATATCCTGGGAGCTTCAATATCTTCAATAGATAACTTTGTTGCTGAACAATGTTGTAGTCCTTCTTTTGTAGGTGATGGTATACGATCTTTCCTACACAACAAGTTAAATTACATGATTAGCAAACATCTCATAGTTTTCAGAACAAATTCTTACACATAAAGAAATATGTCATACAGTCATGCAATTATCTTAGCCAATGCTTCAATACAACATTTATCCATATTCCGTAACTTTCTAGATGCCTTCCAATCTCTACCAGAACATTGTTAAGAGTGTGCACAACTCCTAACATGTCAGCAAAGAGGTTTCATTCTAGATAAGTAGCAATGGAATGTTGTACAGTTCCATAGGCCGCTTACCCATGTATATTAGTAGTATACCGTTCATCAATGCAACTATTTTAATATGCACAATACACAACCTAATTCTAGGAACATAAGCATATACATCATTGAATAACATTATGTAAGAAATGACAATTCAAATACTTATCTTTGTTTGGTTGCTGGGTGGACTCCCTCTGAATCTTTGCAACTCCATTTTGATGTAGAATGTGAGAAGTGGTCAACTCCCTCTGAATATCTGCATCCTTGCAGAAACTACTGAAGTGTGCTCCTTTGCTTTCTTGCAGGAACAACTAGAGTGTGCTCCCTCTTGATCTTTGCTTCCTGGATTACCTGTCCTTGAACTTATATTCATCCTTAACCACTATGCATGCTTATTAGTATCATCATTGTGTTATCCTTGAGGTCTCTTACATAATCACACATTCATTAGTATAATCTTAATACTATCAAAACACAATAATCTTAAACATGTATAGTCATGATCATTCACAGATAATAAACATTAGTATTCAAGGTTTCAGGGAAGTCTTCTTTTACTCATGCATATTCTTATTTGATCATAGGATTCTTCTGACTAGTTAAATCATCAATGCATAAACCCGTGATTACTCAAACCTATACCTTCATGATTCTTCTAGTTAGTCATATCATCAATTATGGTAAGAAACATAATATGCATACAACCATGACTATTCAAACCTATGACTTCATGAATAATCATTATCAACAACACAATAGTATAAGATCCTAACACAAGGTAGGATTCTAGCTTGATGTAGGAAAAACATACCTGGATTAGCATGCTAGCTAGTTATGTCTAACATACCCGCATAATGTCTTCTGGTTCTCTTCAATGACTTGTGCTAGTAACCTGCATGTCTCATAGGTTAACCATTGTAATACCAAGTTATACATACCTCGAAAGTAGATCTTCTATGAGATCCATGACAATGGATGAATCTTTGTCTTCATGTCACAATGATCATATGTTCTTGAAGTAGAACATGATTTGTCTTTCTTGGTGTACCTTTTATGTTAGCGGACAACATAAACCTCATACAACATCACAATGCATTAGTACATTTATAAGTGTCAAAACCTTAATCAATGAATATCTTCTATTAAGGTGATACGACAAGTCCAGTAATTAATCAATATTGTACTGTAATGATATGAAGACAAACATATGATAAACTTAACCATGAAACATACCTGTTAGCCATACCTGTCAATATTTCTTGTAATCTTCTTATGGAAGGCCTTAGCCTCATCTCCCTCTGAGACAGGAACTTCTTCACTTATGCAGGTGACCAATCCATCTTCTTCTAGGATTAACCCAATCCACTTGATTTGCAAGAACTGGACCTGGAGCTGGATTAGGGTTTGTCAAAGAAACCCCAAAAATTCAAAATTTGAATTTCAAACTTCCGAAAGGATAGAAATATGTGCCTTGATGAGCTGATCAAGTTGGTATATTCAGAATCTGAAAACTGCAAAGTTTCACCCCTCGAAATTGCCTTTTAGATTTTCGGATTCACTAGGAGGACCCTGAATTAGGGTTTGAGTTTCCCGGAGCTTCACCCAACCAAAAGATTTGATTCAAAGCTCTAAGCTTCGATTTTTCTGAGGAGCTTCTAGCCGTGTTCACAGATTTCCAAAATTCCAATTTTTGCATAAGCCCTAGTTTTCCATCTTTCCGATCAAAGTCCTGAACTGGGGTTTGATCAAGCCCGGCCTTCTTCTCAACCAAAAAATATGATCTTGGTCTCTAAATTTTGATTTTGATGAGTAGCATCCAGCCGTGGTCTCCTATTACAAAAATTCCAACTTTCTCCGAAGCCCTAAATTCCGGAAGCCATGAATGAAGGTACTCAAAAATAATTCTGTTTTGACAGACATATGTACTTGATTGTTTCTGGTGTAACTACGAACTTTTCGATCCCTAGGGTCTGAAATTTTTTCTTGAGATAGACCGACCTGTTGTCTTTCCATCCCGACAGGTCTGACCTCAATTGGATTCTCTGACAGAGAGTTATGCCAAGTGTCGTAACGTGACCTGTTTATGGGATAATATAGGAGAGCGAACTTGTACGACATGCCACGTGTCACTGGTTCAACTTCGGCCTCTGAAAATGTTTCCTGAGATAGCCTGACCTGTTATCTTTCCATCTCAATAGGTCTGACCTCAATTGGATTCTCTAAAAGATATTTTTTAAAAGTGTCGCAACATGACCTGTTTATGGGATAATATAGGAGAGCGAAATTGTACAGCATGCCACGTGTCACTGGTTCAACTTCGGCCTCTAAACAATTTTCGTGAGTTAGTAAAGTTTGTGTACTACCTGTCACATTTTATGAAATTTCATTTGGATCTTCCTATCCCAAGTTATGACCTTTTTCCCAAGGTCACCTCATTTTGACTCAGATCTGGAAGAGGCAGAAACCCTATATTGTACAGATCATAAATCACAAAGTACAACGAATTAGAGGTTGTCCTTTGGAAACAAGGTACATGGGGATCTGATCTTCGACCTGTAAAAGTTTCGGATCCGAAAACATCGCCCAAACGAATTTATAGTGAAAGTTCTAAGATGACTGGTTTTTGCTATATCAATCCCTAGCATCGTAAGTGCAACAAGTGTCATGCCATATCATGCCTTCTTTCAGGATACCTCTGATACCATGTTAAATTTTCATAATTTAATTCAATATGATCTAGGATATTAACTGAGAGAACAACATGTATAGCAAATCTACAGCATATCAATCATGGACACAATAATGCAAGCACACAAGAGACACAGAGTTTCCTTGGGGAAAACCATAAAGGTGAAAAACCCCAATAACTTCCTCAGAGATAGATAGAGAAATGATACAACCAGAATACAAGAGATAGTCTTCTCCTAGCAGCAGAGCCTCCTCCTCCACAAGTGCGCCACTCTCCCAAGTGCGAGTGAGAGAATAGAATGCGTAAAATGAGAGAGACACACTCTCTATTTATACACTAACTTGACTTGACCATTACTCAACTAGGTCGACCTCAACTTAACCACTTAACATAATGCTGACTGGGCCGACCCCCACTAGGGTGGTCTAATAACCCTTTGACCCACATGTCCGACTCCCAATAGGGTGGTCTAATAACCCTTTGACCCACATGACTTATACAGGGCCGACCCTAACAAGGTGGTCTAATAACCCATCAAGTATAAGTTACAACACTTACAATATAAATGACGACACTTCTGTATAGAGGAATAATAACATATCTATAGGAATATAATATACATATATGTGAAATACATTCTGAAGTTACATTGATACGAACCATTACACCAAAACCTCGAGGTGTTAGTGAAGGCCGCCCACTAGGATCTTAACATCCCACCACGCTTCGCAGTCCAGACTCTGGGCTGGATGTGCGCCCGTACGGTGGTGTCCCCTTTGCGTCGTACGAGCCCCGGGCGAACACTGCAATGCCGACGTTTCCACCCACTCTGTGACTTGAACCTGGGTGGAGGCTCTGATACCAAATGATACGAACCATTACACCAAAACCTCTAGGTGTTAGTGAAGGTCGCCCACTAGGATCTTAACATACATATACATCAACACCGTCCTTGTTGGTGTGCCATCTTGCCACCAAACAATCTACCTCTTTTTTTTTCTTTTCCCGATGCAACTCAGGGATCGCACTGTTCCAAGCCCGAGTGATAGGGCTTCAACCTGCTACCATTAATCAACTTGTGGATCATCACCCCATCTGATTGCTGCAACTGTACCACTCCTCCTGAAGTAATACTACTGATGCGATATGGACCAAGCCAATGCATCTGCAACTTCCCTGGATGTTTCATAAACTTGTTGTCGTACAACAGCACCAAGTCGCCCTACTAAAACTATTTGTTTTTTATGTGTCGATCATGCCATGCCTTTTGGAAATCCTTCTCTACCCCCCAATGGAACCCAGCGATGAAATGATCTTCCTCCAACTTCACCAACTGCTCTAGACATTCATCTAGTGCTGCTGCATCATCCAGGCCTGTTTGTAATACCCCCAATTCAACCCTTAGGATATATTAGCCTTTAAAGTAAATAATGTGTACATGTGATGTATGTTTTCCTAGCGTGGAGCTCAAGGCCAAGGCCCCGCTAGTGAAATCCCGAATTCTATTTAAAGAGCAAGTATTTGATATTTTGATACCATGTGCTCTGAAGCCATGGAAATTTTAATAGGATGTAAATAAACATCATGCAATATAAAATACCAAAACTGGCTACAGAGGCAACGAATGAAAAGGGGCCATATGTATCCACTAGGGAGTGGTGAGGGGGCTAAGGGAGTGAACCATAGGTTGCCATATGTCATTATGAGAACCCATTTAACTTTTCTAGATGACATTTATGCCTGTTGTAAGGAAGTGGTTGAGATGTCAGCCCATGGCTTCAATGGAGCATGGGCAGCCCTGAAATTCGTATGGGTAGGTATGGGCTCTGTTTTCTTGTAAAATAAGTCACTCAACCTCATGGGAGGTTGCTTCATTCTCATCCCCATTCCATGGTGAAGGAACCCAACATCATTCTCCACCCAAAAACGAGCTCCAATGAGGGAGAAAACCAGAAATCGCGACTTGGAATGAACCCACGTTTTGGGAAGCCAAAAACCCCCAGATTGGGTATTGGACAATGAAATCCAATGGGGGATCCGTTGGTATAAGACTTGGGGCAAATTTGGGAGCATTGGCTACCCCAAAATCCATGGGAAAACCCAGTTTGGATAGCCCAGAAAATCAGTGACGGATTTGGGGTTATTTGTGACAGAGTTGTGAGAAATCCAGTTGTGGATGTATGAACAGAGGATGGGATTGCTGAGTCCAGCTTGAAGTGCATGTGGCTCTGGGATTGAGCTCAGTGGACTAGCATCCTCCTCCATCTCCTATTGCATGCTTGAAAAACCCAACTATGTGTTGGCTTAGCATGGTTGTTTGAGTGAAACCCTGACTGTTAGTGAGCCGTCTAGTTCCTCCCTGGTGGATACACAGCCTAGCTCGGGGGTGATCTCTCAGCTGAAAGAATACAGGCTGGACAAAGATCTATGGTCGGGTGGAACGTTGCTCTCACGTAGCCAGTCATTGGGCATTTGCGTTGCAAGATAAGTATTCTTTGTGGATTAAATTATATACAATATGTGTTCTGCAATGTGTTATTTGAATGATTATTCTTCATGTTAATGAAATCGATATGAAGTAGCATAAGAAGGGGATTGAATTCTCTGCCTATTGATTGCTTGAGATAAATAGGTTGATGCGAATCTATGCTTATGTGTGTTGTTATGTTTAATTCCGCTGTGTTTTATTGAGTTGAATCTGCATATAGAAGTTTTAATTGTTATGTATTTATGAGTATAAATATTGGGGCTAAGTCTGCCAAAAGCCCCGATGTGTTGTTGATGTTTCCTTCCCTGCAATTGAATGAGAGAAGGGGACATTACAGAGTGGTATCAGAGCTCTAGGTTCAACACTACGACTGTTGGGCCCTTCACAGAGATACAAATCATTGTGTGTACATGCATTTTGTATTTGGAACTAAAATGCATTAAAGAAACCTCAAGATCGCATGGCTTTTATTTGTTGGAATGGAAAATCATTTCCATGACTGTTCGGGGATTTTTGCAAGCTGTTCGCATTGATTGCATTCTATGAAATAGAGGAAGGAGGGAGAAAATTCATTTTCAGGTTGAATGCTTGCTCTAATTTGTCCCCAATGCTGTAGCATTCAGTTTTGTATTTGTCTGTTTGCCTCCATGCCATCTTATATTGTTTTTGTTGTTTTGTTGTTTCATGCTTAACATGAAGAGGTGCAATTTATTTTCTTGAAATACTGTTTTTGTTGCAAATATGATTTCAAAGTTTTCAATTTTTCCTAAGTGTCTTTGAAAAATTCGTTTAAGACTGTTTCGGGAAGAATTCCCGAATGTCTTCCGCAACTGTGGAAGCATTCGGCGAATTGCTCCGAAACTGCGGAAGCATTCCGCGAGTTTTTCCGCAACGCAGAGGAGTTTGGGAAGTCGCCCCGAAATTTGCGGAAGAAATTCTCTTCCTAAATTTACGGAAGGAATTCTCTTCCGAAATTTGCGGAAGGATTCCGCGAGTTGTCCCGCAACGCGGAAAAATTTGGCAAAATGCTCCGAAAAAGCACAAAATTTTCTAAGTGTTTGGCGTCGAAAGGAAAATTTCAGAAGGAATTCTCTTCCGAAATTGCGGAAGGATTCCGCGAATCATTCCGAAATGCGGAAGAGTTCGGTGAGTCGTTCCGAAATTGCGGAAGACTTCGGCGAATCATTCCGCAACTGCGGAAGACTTCAGCGAATCGTTCCGCAATTGCGGAAGCATTCCGCAAAACCGCCCGAAACCGGGGAAGCATTCCGCGCAACGGCAGAAGCCTTCGCAATTGCGGGAGAATTCGCCGAAGTCTTCCGCAGTTGCGGGATCATTCGCCGAATGGCTCCGCAGTTGCGGGAGCATTCACTGAATGGCTCCACAATTGTGGGAGCGATCGGCGAACCAGCCCGAAAATATAAAAAAAAAAAAAGGGTTTGACCAAAACTTGATTTTTGGATAGCAGGAGCATCCGGGCTCAGAATGGAATGATTCCTGTGGGGCTCGGAGGCCATTGACGAGGGCCATCAAAGAACCAGTGAAGACCCCTAGCCCATTACACTCCGATTTGACAGAAAATGGATAATAGTGACTTTTGAAGGATAGAGTCCCGAGGCTTGACGGAAGGTCGGTTTGAGCTGAAATTTATCAGGCGCGGCCATGAAGCAGGCACGATGTTAAGTTCAGAATCTTGGAGCCAAACTCCAAGGGATGTGAAGTCGGGGTGGTTAAAGTCGGCACTGTGGACCAAAATGCAACTGTGTAAAATGTGCGAAATTGGAGTGAAAGTTGTCATTTTTGAAGAGATGCAGTTCCCGCACCCGATGTCGAAATGGAGCATGAAGGTAGGCATTGGAAAGCTTGTCCAGCAGGGAACAATGATGCATGACCATAGTTTGAATGAGGTCTACATATATCATAGATATTTAATGTAGAAGAGTGCCAGCGGCTGTTTTGACAAACAAATTTTGTTGTCAATGTGGGCAATTTCTACAATTGCATGATATGGAAGAGGAATTCCATGTTACAATGAGGGATCGAAAAGGAAAGAATTCTTTAAACCCCTATTTGTTATCATACTTATAATTATGAAATTGTCATATGGCATAAAAATGTTAAAATGTAAGGGATTACATAGATGTATATGCACTAGATGGCATCTTAACAAACATTGCATAGTGCATATGGAAATGCTTGTGCATAAATGGGATATTGCATATTGGTAGAATAATGAAGTCTGCATATGCAATGAACCATTAATGGACAATATTGTGGTTGATAATCACTATTGATGTTGGTATTGGTTGTAGGACCAAAGATAACAAAGAGCATGGCTAAATGTGCTGAGGATGTTGTTGCATGAAGCCAACAACCTTATGCAGAAAGGATGGTGCAACAAATCTATGATCATAAAGTTAGCAAAATGACTGAGCAGCCTTGGTAAGAGGCCAACTGATCAGGTAACATCAGGCGATGTTAATGGTAACCATGCAGGTAATGATTATTGGTGCCAAATTGCATGAATGTTGAAAGAGGATTTGGTAAGATCTCTTCAACTATGTTTGAGCTATGTTGAGTTAGTTTGCGTGTGATATTGAATACCGATTGGGATTGTTAACCTACCAAGCTTAGTGAGGTGTGGGTAAGTGAAGGAAATGATCCTTACACCCTATGACTGTTTAGAAATCTCAATGCATTCATATGAATTTATATCATGCCATGTGTATGTTGGTTATGTGCTTAATAACCAAAGCAAGTGAGGACTGGTGGTCCTGATTATGGTAATACAAGTTGTATGAGATAGTCATGTTTCGATCATAATATGCTTGAATGCATAGTACTCATGAAACAATGCAAGATAGCATTGAGTAGATGTGCATTAAGAGATTTTATAAATCTTGTGATGCATTGTATGAATGCATAGGGATGATGCATATGTTATTGCAAAATAAATAATGAATGAAATGATGAATTGATGATAATTCCAGGACCATTTCATGGGCTATTTTGAATGAAGAATAGTAAGTGCATGAAGAGCCCAATCATGATCGATGGGCTGCTAGAATGCTCTGTGGAAGGACAGAGTTGTATGAATGATATGACTGTGAAATAATGAGTATTTATGATTCATTTAAGTTGCATGTATAACGTGACTATGTCTTGAAATTCTCTTGTGATAATGATGCATATATAGAAGTGTATATATTTCGTTGCATTTCAAATATTAACAGCTGAAGGTGTTTGAATTATTGAGTATTATAATTCTGAGATCACTTCAGTGACTGTTATGGCAATGAATGATTATGTGCGTAGATACTCACAACGTGCTTGGCTGATTGAAGTTTTAGTTTTCAGGTAGAAAAGTCTTGCGTATGGCAATGAGGATAAGTCCATAGTAGAGACCGGGATCTGCCACATACAGAAGCCAAAGTTTATGAGAAGGAATCTCATGGTTGAGAGCTCTAAGTTCTGTTAATAAGAACAGTTGTAAATATCAGATTTGTAAATGTTTCGGATTTGAAATTTTACTAATAATTGCTAATGACTGTTTGGCTTATGTGAAAATGTGTCAGGAGGACATGCTGTAAGTGGATGCTCATGTATGGCAGCGGGCATAAGACCATAACGGGAAGAGTGGTGTCACTTATAGGAGCCAAACAATATGAGGATAGCCTCATGGATAAGAAAACCAATTCCTGTAGTAGACAGAGTTGCAAATTCATACTGAATTTAATTATTAGTGCCATGGATTGGTTATGGAACAATCGGATGTGAGTTGTATTGTTAAATGTTGCTAACTGTTTGGCTGTTCAATAAGTGTGCCAGGAAGACACATTGCAGTAAGACCATGAGAGTGGGCCTGTAGAAGCCAAACTTCATGGGAAGAGATTCCATGATTTGAAAATGGGTTTCAGGTGAAACGCCATAAGACATTATTAATGTCTCATCTGCACTACATGATTGGTAAACAATATGAGTGGGATGGTGAAGATTATGTCAGTAAGACATATGAAGGTTATGTAACATCAAAAGGAATTGGGATGGCGAACCGAGGGACTGTCAACTCAGAGAAGGAGCCTCCATTCCTCATTAAAGAAGAGAAATTACGTCTGACAAATGGATAAGTGTTCCGCAAACCCTAAATGATATATATATATACATACCTGCGTGCCTAATTATTAGAGTTAATATACAGAGCATGTTTTGATTTTATTTCCATTATGGCAGACTACTTGAAGTATGATTAGAACCTTCATAGTTCACATCAGTAAGGAGTGCATGCCTTTCTGGTGCTGAGTTATGTTAGGGATGCCAATATTGACTACACCTTAAAGGAATGGACGCATTCCTGGTGTTTCAAGGTTGGATAGTGAATGTTATGAAATATGTTTACCGTTCGAGAGCAGCAATACTAATGAGCTCGCTATCCATTTTGTGTTGACAGATTATACATATGAAATTCGGTGCTGCACATTAAAGGGAAAAGTGAAGAAAAGAATACTCAAAGAAGACTGTATGAGCAGTGGTAACCCTTGTGTAGGGTGAGTGGGTATCATGGGGCCATGATAGCCTGCAGTTAAGAAAGTCACCTAAAGAATTCCTTAATGGAACCGCTGGCTTACACAAGAGAAGAAGTGCCACCCTTGTGTGGGTGAAGAATTGTTATGCGCATTGAGGGATTGTGATACATGTGAAAGGCTGATGCAAGCCTAAGGCAGTGTAGTGGAGCCTTGACCTGTAATGGTCGGTGGCGCAGTTACCTTCCATTGGCCGATGACCCAGATGTATGTGCTGGCTCGGCAATGGAGAGGGACAACCAGGTATGGGACTCGTTGGGCACCACCAAATGCTTGGTAAACCCAGTCGGCGTGAAGGTGTACTGGTAGGGCATTAATTATTTGATGATTTGGAGTAGCCTGCGTGCTGGCCAAACATCCCAGTCCGCAGTAGTATCCCAAGGCTTATAAAGTAAAAGCAGGACCCTGTGGACTAGAGAGGAAATGCACAATACAGATAAGTATTCAATTTCATTCATTTCTTATTTGAATAATGAAGGTTTCAAGCATAAAGCTTGTAACAGTGAGCTGATGCATTATTGTTTCTTTGTTGGAAACCTTGGTCAATGCAGGAAGCAAGGACCCTGAAAGAACTATAAATTGCTTGGTAAATCCAGAGAGTGGCTGGTTGGGAAAGATTATTGATGATTTGGAGGAGCCTACGTGCTGGCCAAACATGCAAGATTGCTGATGATTTGGAGCAGCCTGCGTGCTGGACAAACATGCAAGATTGTTGATGATTTGGAGCAGCCTGCGTGCTGGCCAAACATGCAAGATTATTGGTGATTTGGAGCAGCCTACATGCTGGCCAAACATATAAGGTTATTTGATGTTGTGGAGCAGCCTGCGTGCTGGACAAACATACAAGACTATTTGATGTTGAGGGGCAGCCTGCGCGCTGGCCAAACACCCAAATCCGTAGGCGATTCCAAGGCTTGTAAAGCAAAGAAGGACCCTATGGAATAAAGTGAAGACATCTAGTGCAGATAAGTATTGCTGGGAGCAATGACTATGAAAGCATCTCAAGGATGCATGTGGACATGTAACCACCCTAAAGAGCTCAGCATGAGCAGTAATGAAAGATGGGGCTAGTGGAACTGTGTGAGTCCTAGCAGCCAAGAGTTAGACCAACCAAGTGGAGGAACTCCATGGTTGAGAGATCTGGAATAGACCATAGACACTACGTGTCATAGCCAAGAAGGGCGGGTCGAGCATTCACGTGAAGTGAAAGAGGACAGGAGCATGAAAAACCACAGTGGTGGTGTGGGTTCCAGAGTGGAACAAAACTAAGAGGAGAAACTCTTACTGCTCTCTCTCTTTCCTTTTTTTTATTGATGCATTTATAGAATTAGAAAATTGCTGAATACATGCATGACTGAAAGTAAAAGTGTGTTTATTTGATTAAAGTGAATTGTGAATGCTAACTAATGAATTCCTGTGAATGAATGAACATGGAGGAATTCATGTGTATGTTGGGCAAGCATGAAAAGTGTGGAAGTCTCATGAGTAAAGCATGGACTATGCATGTCAATTGGGGAAAAACCATTGACTGATTTTTAATGTTTGGGTTATGCTTGGCCTAACGAGAATTGTAATGATGAATTTCACAGGTGGAAATTGAATCAATTGGTTGCAGCCGGTGCAGGAAAGTGTTGCTAGTGAGCAAAGTGTGGTCAGTTGTTTCCATTGACCATGGCGACAGACCAAGGGCTATTAGAATTGGCTGGAAGTCTTCTTCAAACAATTGCCAAGACCCAAGAAAATCTTGGAGAGATGCTCAAGATGCAAAAGCAGCAGAACGAGATGAACCACAAGGTCTTGCAGGACACTCTTCGTCTGCAGAAAGAGATAAAAAGCATTATGAGAGCAATCAGCAAGGGAAATAAAAGTGGATCAATGAAGAAGCATTCATCCAATCGCCCGATTAAGAAACGCTCGAGGTGGGAAGACTCAAAGGAAATTGAACAGGTAAAGATGAAGCAACCAGTGAAGTGTTGGAAATGTGGAGGGGATCATTGCCTCCGCAATTTCCCAACAAGAGAACCTCAAGAGGGTAGTAGCCATAAATTTTTTAGACTTATGGATGAACTGGAAGATCTGAATCAGCAGGAGCAACTCGTGAAGATCAAAGGACTTGGTCCTGAAAGTTCAAAGTAAAGGATAGAATGCAGGGCAGATCTGCAAAGTTTTTGAAGTTTTGGACATGTGTAAATTGTATATGTATGCCTAAGTCTTGGAACACCGAGGATGGTGTTGTTCTAAGGGGGAGGGGAATGTAATACCCCCAATTCGACCCTTAGGATATATTAGCCTTTAAAGTAAATAATGTGTACATGTGATGTATGTTTTCCTAACGTGGAGCTCAAGGCCAAGGCCCCGCTAGTGAAAGCCCGAATTCTATTTAAAGGGCAAGTATTTGATATTTTGATACCATGTGCTTTGAAGCCATGGAAATTGTAATAGGATGTAAATAAACATCATGCAATATAAAATACCAAAACTGGCTATGGAGGCAACGAATGAGAAGGGGCCACGTGTATCCACTAGGGAGTGGTGAGGGGGCTAAGGGAGTGAACCATAGGTTGCCATATGTCATTATGAGAACCCATTTAACTTTTCTAGATGACATTTATGCCTGTTGTAAGGAAGTGGTTGAGATGTCAGCCCATGGCTTCAATGGAGCATGGGCAGCCCTGAAATTCATATGGGTAGGTATGGGCTCTATTTTCTTGTACAATAAGTCACTCAACCTCATGGGAGGTTGCTTCATTCTCATCCCCATTCCATGGTGAAGGAACCCAACATCATTCTCCACCCAAAAACGAGCTCCAATGAGGGAGAAAACCAGAAATCGCGACTTGGAATGAACCCACGTTTTGGGAAGCCAAAAACGCCCAGATTGGGTATTGGACAGTGAAATCCAATGGGGGATCCATTGGTATGAGCCTTGGGGCGAATTTGGGAGCATTGGCTACCCCAAAATCCATGTGAAAAGCCAGTTTGGATAGCCCAGAAAATCAGTGACGGATTTGGGGTTATTTGTGACAGAGTTGTGAGAAATCCAGTTGTGGATGTATGAACAGAGGATGGGATTGCTGAGTCCAGCTTGAAGTGCATGTGGCTCTGGGATTGAGCTCAGTGGACTAGCATCCTCCTCCATCTCCTATTGCATTCTTGAAAAACCCAACTGTGTGTTGGCTTAGCATGGTTGTTTGAGTGAAACCCTGACTGTGAGTGAGCCGTCTAGTTCCTCCCTGGTGGATACACAGCCCAGCTCGGGGGTGATCTCTTAGCTGAAAGAATACAGGCTGGACAAAGATCTATGGTCGGGTGGAACGTTGCTCTCACGTATCCAGTCGTTGGGCATTTGCGTTGCAAGATAAGTATTCTTTGTGGATTAAATTATATACAATATGTGTTCTGCAATGTGTTATTTGAATGATTATTCTTCATGTTAATGAAATCGATATGAAGTAGCATAAGAAGGGGATTGAATTCTCTGCCTATTGATTGCTTGAGATAAATAGGTTGATGCAAATCTATGCTTATGTGTGTTGTTATGTTTAATTCCGCTGTGTTTTATTGAGTTGAATCTGCATATAGAAGTTTTAATTGTTATGTATTTATGAGTATAAATATTGGGGCTAAGTCTGCCAAAAGCCCCGGTGTGTTGTTGATGTTTCCTTCCCTGCAATTGAATGAGAGAAGGGGACATTACACTGTTGCAGCCGCGATGTGCAAACTGGGGACAAGATACTCCATGGGCATAATTGCTTCTTGCCCATATACTAACCTGAATGGTGTTTGACCTGTCAACCTTTTACATGAGGTGCGATAGGCCCACAACACCGCTAGGATTTTCAGATCCCAGTTGTCGCGGTTCGTATTGCACACCTCTGTCAGTGCATGCCCCAATATCTTGTTGAATGCTTCCACCGCGCCATTTGCTTGCGGATGATATGGTGTACTCTTCTTGTGCTGTATGTGCAGTTCCTCCGTCAATGCACTGATGGTGTGATTGAGAAAGTGGCTTCCCTGGTCACTCTGCAGTATCTTGGGGCAGCCGAAATGAGTGATGATGTTATCAAACAAAAATCGTGCCGTCGTTGCTACAAAACAATCAACTATTGGTTCCGCCTCTGCCCATCTAGTCAAATACTCTATCGCTGTGATAATGTAGTGCGCACCCGTGCGCTTCCCTGGTGGATTGATCAGTCCTACAAAATCCACTTCCCATTTGTCGAATGGCTGCAATGTCAACTGAGGCATGAGTGGCATCTCATTATTTCGGGATGGTTTTCCAGTTCGCTGACAGACATCATAGGACCGTGCATAGTCTGTCGCATCAGTATGCAGTGTGGGCCACCACAGCCCGGTACACATCACTTTCCTAGCAGTCGCCAACCGCCATAGTGTCCTCCGGATACTCCTCCATGCACTTCTGCTAATATCTGCGCGTGCTCATGTGGCAAGACACACCTGCGCAATATTTCATCGGCACCCATTTTGTATAACTCTCCTGTGATTAGCTGGAAGTCTGCAGCCTTGAGTACCAACTGCTTCTTCATACTGGTGGTGAACTCATTGGGTGTAGTACACATTGTCTGAAACTGAATGATTTCTATAAAGTAGTCATCTGCAACCTCAACCCGAAACAGTTGAGCATTAGGTAAACCATCTTCAATGTTGGTTGGATCTTCTCCTGTATCGATCCGCGAGAGATGATTAGGACTGACATTCAACCGGTCGGGCACAATGACTTCAAAGTCGAACTCCTGAAAAACAAGTAACCAACGACATATCTTCCCCCCCAACACAGGCTTATTGACTAGGTATTTCAACGCAGAATGGTCAGTGAACATTTTAAAGTGACCACCCAACAAATAGTGTCTGCACTTCTGCAGCACATACACCATTGCCAGACCTTCCCTCTCAGTAGTAGAGTAATTTCTTTTGGCAGAGGACAACTTTCGACTTGCAAAAGCAGTAGGATGATCAAGGTCACATTCTCCTGGTTGGTCCAATACGATGCCCAATGCAATCGATGAGGCATCAACATGGACATGGAATTCCTTACTCCAGTTCGGAAATACAAATATCGGTGCCAACGCCATCTTCACCTTCAGTGTTTCAAAGCTATCATGACATTCCGGGGTCCACTAAAATAGCGCATCCTTCTTCAGAAATTTCTCCATAGGGGCAGTAATCGCTGCATATCCCCTGATGAATTTACGATAATACCCAGTATGCCCCAGAGTCGCCCGCAACTGCTTAATAGTGGTCGGTGGTTGCAAGCTCAAAATGAGCGCAATCTTAGCCGGATCAACCAACAACCCTTTCTTACACACAATATGACCTAGCAATATCCCAAACGGTGCACAAAAGATGCATTTATTCAAAGTCAGCGATATCTGATGCTGTCGACATCGCTCTAGCATCAACCGTAGATTATCCACATGATCATGGACCAACCCATAGATCGTCCAATCATCCATGTAGACTTGTAAAAACTTCTGAATGAAATCTTTGAATGCAGCAACGACAACTCGCGAAAATATCGCAGGTGCATTCTTCAATCCAAATGGCATCACATGTTAGGATATTCCTATACTCCATCCTAGTCCGATTAGTATTTTGATCATTTACATTTTCAGTCATGCATGTAATTTTAGGGTTTGCATGCATCATTTAGGGTTTGCATGCATTCCAGTCATCAGTGCATCACCTAGCCCTCAGTTAGCCATCCCCCGAGAGCTTCTCTCAGATCAGTTTTATCCCTCCTAGAGCTTAGTGCGCCCTTCCTGCTTGATTTAAGGAAGCCACTCATCCTTTCTCACCTACCAGTCCAGTTTACTTCAGTTAGCCACCAGTCTTTCCTTGATTTGAGGCCAGACTGACTCCTCACTGCTGTTATCACTCCGATTGACCTCCGATGAGACATGACTACCTGTTCTGACTCCAGTTAGCTCCTCATGCACCCTCCACTAAGCCTCCTTCATTCAGTTAGTGTCTCCATGTGCCAGTTACATTCAGTTACACCTACCACACTCAGTTAGACTCAGTTTGACTGACGGTTGACAGTTACTTGTGCATTGATGACTCCACCGATGATGAGATAGACTACTAGTTGTGCTCCGATAACATTCCAGTGATCCTTTGATCACTCCATGAAGGCTAATTCGAATTTCCACCTTAGGCATTCAAATCCTCATGCATGGTATTATTTATATGTCCATTTGTGATTAATAATTGAGTGTGTGTGAAGTATTTTTGCTTCTATCCGAGTTCTACTGTATTATTATTCTGTTGCTCATTATACTGCATTGACCACTCTTCTTCTATTTTCTTGCTTAATCAATTACTTTCTTGTGAGGTATACATCATCTCTTAGATCTGCTGTGAGGATTTTCACATGGTATCAGAGCATGTTGAGAGTATTGTTTATCTCCATTCTTGAGAGTTTTTTGCAGGTTATTATCAAGATTTCGAGTGCAGCAGTTTCTGCATCTTTGCAGCAGTAGCAGTTGCAGATATTCTCTATTGTTTTTGCAGGTCTTCTACAACTTCAATGTATTCATATTTAGAAGGAGTCCCTCTTCTTTCTCCATTCAACTATGATGAATGGAAACAAAAAATGATAGCATATTTGAAGAGCCATGATCTCTTTGAATGTTATTTTGAAAGAGAGTTCGAATCCTCTAAAGAGAATATTGACTGGTTGAATAAAGGTGACATGGCCTTTGGAAGAATGATGTTTGCTTTGCCTGAATACATGTTTTACCAAATCATCGATGATGTTGAAACTCCAAAAGAGCTATGGGCCCATCTGGATTAAGGATTTGGCAGATGGAATGAAGGATTTTGTCCAAACCCTTTCGAGAACAAGCAAAGTGATGCATTCACTCCCCTTGATGGTCTCTCAAATCATGAACCAGTATCATCTCATATTGAAGTTGTCCACAAAGAACTTGCAGATTCTACACTCATGCTCCAACTTTCTTCTCTTTCTGTGCCATCTCACACTCTAGATATTGCAGAAGGTCCTAAATATTCTCTTGCACCAGAGTCTACTGGTTTGCATCATGATCACATGATTATTTCGGAGGTAAAATCAGCTATTGGAGGTAATGCATTCGCTCTCCTTAAGCAATCACCTCTTATTTACTACTATATGATCATTATTCCATGATTTCAGAAGGTTATTGAAGAATATGGCCATTGCCGTCCGCATGGGATAATTTCTCATGCACATCATGGTTTTGATCTCACCCCTGCTCTTTCAAAGGATATCTCAAGAAACCATGGCCATTCGGTTGGGATAATTTGTCATGAATTTACTGGTTTTGATCTCACCTCTTATGGTTCAAAGGAGATCTCAAGAAACCATGATTCAAGTCTTGGATCTAATTGGGATCCAAAGCAAACAATACTTGAGATAATTTCTCATGCATATAATGGTTTTGATCTCACCCCTGCTGGTTCAAAGGAGATCTCAAGAAACTATTCTTCAAGTCTTAAATCTGATTTGGATTTCAAGCAATCATTATTATTTGATGGTTCTTTTTGGCATAATCTCACCCATGATGGTTTGAAGGAGAAGACAAAAGACTATCTGCATATTCATGTTTTTTATCCTACCTCAACTGATTCAAATGGCAGGTTCAAGGATCATCCTCATACTTTTGGATTTGTTCTCATCACATTCGATCTGAAGAGCAAGTACAAGCACATGCTTTTTGAGCATGATCCACTTCTTCCCAAGAAGAAGATACCTCCAGACATATGACCAAGCATCACACCTGCTTGAGTTTGGAGCATTTATTTTTTATGTGTGCCTTACAGTCTGGTTTGAGGGGGCGGGGTAATTTTCCCATGAAATTTTCCACATTTCCTTGGTTTATTGACTGTTATTATTCATTGTATTGGGTGACCTTTGGTATTAGTTACCAGGGCCCAAGATGGATTAAGGGGGGGTGTTAGGATATTCCTATACTCCATCCTAGTCCCACCAGTAGTTTGATCATTTACATTTTCAGTTATGCATGCACTTTTAGGGTTTGCATGCATCATTTAGGGTTTGCATGCATTCCAGTCATCAGTCCATCACCTAGCCCACAGTTAGCCAGCCCCCGAGAGCTTCTCTCAGATTATTTTTATCCCTCCCAGAGCTTAGTGCACCCTTCCTCCTTGATTTAAGGAAGCCACTCGTCCTTTCTAACCTACCAGTCCAATTTACTTCAGTTAGCCTCCAGTCTTTCCTTGATTTGAGGCCAGACTGACTCCTTGCTGCTGTTATCATTTCGATTGACTTCCGATGAGACATGACTACCTGTTTTGACTCCAGTTAGCTCCTCATGCACCCTCCATTGAGCCTCCTTCATTCAGTTAGTGTCTCCATGTGCCAGTTACATTCAGTTACACCTACCACACTTAGTTAGACTCAATTTGATTGACGGTTGACAGTTACTTGTGCATTGATGACTCCATTGATGATGAGATAGAATACTAGTTGTGCTCCGATGACACTCCAGTGATCCTTTGATCACTCCATGAAGGCTAATTCGAATTTCCACCTTAGGCATTCGAATCCTCATGCATTGTATTATTTATATGTCCATTTGTGATTAATAATTGAGTGTGTGAAGTATTTTTGCTTCTATCCGAGCTCTACTTTATTATTATTTTGTTTCTCATTATACTGCATTGACCACTCTTCTTCTATTTTCTTGCTTAATCAATTACTTTCTTGTGAGGTATACATCATCTCTTAGATTTGCTATGAGTATTTTCACATCACGGTGTACTGAAAGTAGCCCCATTTGGTAACAAAAGTTGTCTTATGGCGGTCTTCTTTTGCAATGCGGATTTGATGGTAGCTAGAGAACCCATCCATGAAAGAGTACATCTCCTGGCCACCCACACCTTCGAGCACTTCGTCGGTAAACAGGGTTGGGAACGGATCGTGCAAACATGCCTCATTTAGCTTCCTGAAGTCGACGCAAATGCGCAGCTCGCTAGTCTTGTTATCTTGTACCACCATAGGAATGATCCATTTGGACTCCTCGACTGATTCGATGATACCGTCATCTAGCATGTGATCAAGTTCTTCCTTGACCCTCTCCTTATGTCATGGATTTAGCCGATAGGGTCACTGCCGAATCGGTTTAGCGTCTGGTTTTAATGGAATCTTCATTTCCCCTAAGCCTCCCAGGATCCCCTTCATGTCGAAATTTTTTTTCGGAAATACATCCTAAAACTCATGGAGCATATCAGTGACCTTGCTTATCAGCTCATCATCCCAATAATCCTCGACATTTGTGAACTTCAGAGTGTCCTCTGTCCTAATGTTAATCTTGCGGATCTTCAGCGGCTGACTTATAGGATCGCTTGGCGCATCAAGTGGCACCACAACACGACTTCTTTTGGATTCTAGGATATTCACATTCCGCGGATCATCACCATCTTCTGGACCACCATTGATATTGAAGCATTCCATGAGAGACTGCATCTGGAAATGTGTATGCTGATCCGCAGGATAGGCCACCGGGACAAACTGCAGAATTACATCACGGATGAGCTGTAATTCAATATTGACCTCGGGATCGGCATCCGCAAAACTGAATGTATGGGTAAAACACACGGTGAGCTCCAACCAAGTAGAAATTTCCCCTCATAACTCAGCTGCAGTATACCATGAGCATGGCATCTCATACAAAGTATGGATAAAAGCATGGACCCACTCATATTTTGGTCACGATACCCATAACCGCTGACACTCCATTAAATGATCACCAGGGTCGTCTCGACCATCATACTTTCCAGTGTGATAGACCTCGGTATCGCCAAAGCGTACCATCATCAATCTTCTGGATTTTGACCATCCATTAATTGATTCCTTGTGTGTTTCCCACCAGCATGCTGGAGTAGCCTTCAATGCTTCGTTCAACGCCAGCAATCGCTAAGGTTTAGAAAATATTTCTTTGAACTCCGTCAGGAAGTTAGATAAGCCAGGAATCCCTTCATATGTTGGTAGTGTAACCGTTTCAGTTGCGATACGGCATAATGATTGTGTGACCAACCTGCACTTACGGAGCGATACCTCGTGCAAGTGGTTCTGCCAATATTCTAGCGCATCATCAGAGTCGGAAGACGCAGAGCTGTTGCTGCGCCATCCCAGCTCACCGTTGGCAGTCAAATGGATATAATATTCAGAAATATTGAATGCATGGTCCCATCTGCTGGGATCGTCGTCCTTCACTGGCTCTATGTAGCGACGTCCTTCAGCTGGATCCAACAGGGTGATAACTCTGAGCTTGCGATTTTCGAAAGTCATAATCCGTCGCTTGAAGTTGATTACAACTCCACTATCATTAGCCCATCCAGTCCCCAGTAATGCTGGATAAGAGCTTCCGCCCTCGACTACTTCTATTACATCAAAGTCAGCGTATGTTTTCATTCCCTCAATGTCCACCACCATTCGTTGAACTCTCCCAAATGGGGTCACCTTAGCATGATTAGCTAATTGGAGCTGTACAGGAGACCAGCTCAACGGGGGACTCCCCATCTTCTGCCAAGCCTGCTTGGTCAAGATGTTGACATCCAAACCATGGTCCAGAATAACTGAATCAACATTATAGTCACCAATTTGAATATTCATCCGCATCTCCTTACCCATCTTCCGTCGTTGCAGGGAATTAACCGCGAGCTCTTGTCGGTCCT
This sequence comes from Larix kaempferi, assembly GCA_027924585.1. Taxonomy (NCBI): domain Eukaryota; kingdom Viridiplantae; phylum Streptophyta; class Pinopsida; order Pinales; family Pinaceae; genus Larix; species Larix kaempferi. The sequence continues at coordinate 1,331,603 of BSBM01000600.1, forward strand.
GGGCCGGTCGTCACAACAAGGCTTCAATTGCAGTAAGAGCGTCGAGATCTCTTTCCAGGGACAAACAATGTTCCAAAAATGCTCGAAGTGTGTTGTACCGTTGTGACGAGCCGGCCTTTGAAGTAGCATCAAAAGTAGAGGGCATGTCATACACAACAAATTTGCCTCGGTCATTGTCTAGTGCGTGTTGTGTTTGAAGAAACGTCTCTCGCTTCCCATCAATGTCAAATGATACCTTCTTTTGTCTGGCTAACCTGATCATTGAGTTGTCTGCTCCAGTTGTCTTTCCTCCGCGAGTGACCACAGCAACAGAAGCATCTTGCGGTCTTGGCTCTACAGAAATTGTTGCGATGTTCACACCCTAGGTCTGGTTCAACGGCGGATTCCCAGGTGGGTCCACATTCTGATTCTAATTCTGTCGCATATTCTGGTTCTGCACTAGTTGCTGCACTTGGTTCTGGGCAGGCTGCTGTGCCTGGGGCTGGATTTGCAACTGGGGATTATTTCCTGCTTTCCATCGTGCAATCAACTGTGGACAATTCTCAATCGTGTGATCGTTAACAAAGCAGAATGTACACTGGTTGTGCAGTAGTGGATGGTTGCTGGTAGTGTCCCCATACCGCACAATGATAGAATTGAACAGGTCCACGACCACTTCTCCCTCCTCGATGACCAAATCCTCTGCCATGGCCTCCTCGGTATCCTCCCTGGAATCCTCCCTGCTGCTGATACGGCGGTTGGTTGAACTGTTGCTACATTGGTGCTGGCTGCATTCCTTTCCCTTATTGTGCATACTGCGGTTGCTGTACATACTGTGGCTGCTGCGAAGCCATCTGCATTGGAGCATATTGCGGCATGAACTGTGGTGGTTGCTACTGCTGTGGTACAAACTGCATCTGCGATTGAGGTAGCGACTGGGCTACCTGCGGTTGTGAATGTTGTATGGCACGCTGGTCGTCCTTTACATAGAATGCATCACACATTCTTTCTTGTAGCAACCCATATGCACGACAATCCTTGTCGTTGTGACCCACCGATTTGCAGAATGTACAATAAAGATTCCTCGAGGTGGTGAACATTTTTTGCATATATGGGAAATTGTCATGACTATTCCCATACACCTGGCAGACGTGACACCACGGCATGCTACCACCATTCAATGGATTTGGTGCTCCTGAAACCAAATAATTGCAGAAGTCCGGGAAATTGTCCTTCGTATGCCCTTCTCCTCAACATCGCGTACACTAGACATCTTTGCACTGCTCCTTGCACTTTTTCAAATCTTATAGCTGTATAGTTAAGTTAGCGAACTGTGTTTGTATCTACGACATCCCGGTTGCAGTTTCTCCAATCGGCGATGCCTCCAATCGCATTGCAATCTCCAGAGCTTCACTGGGCGTCGAAATGTTTTGTTGCATCAATGGTAGCCGAATATGTGGTAGCAGTGCCACGATGAACCATTCTTTATGTTAGACAGTGCTCATATCAAAACTAACCTTTTCCATCAGTGTCTTGAATCGCTGGTCAAAATCCCATACCGTCTCATTGGGATATTGCTTAATTTCTTTCAATTATGTAATATATTGAGCCTCAAAATTGGGCTTTCTAAATTCGGCAATCAACCCATCTCGAATCTCATCCAACGACTTCTCTGGGGCTCCTGTAGGGACTAGAACAAACTTCATAAACCAATCTAATGCACGACCTGTTAAATTTTGAGTATTAAATTACAATACTATAGGATATTTGCTGAGAGAATAACACCTACAGTATATCAATGCATGACAATCATAATATGACAAGCATCACAAGCATCACAAGAATCAAAAGCATAGAGACAAGAGACACAGAGTTTCCATGGGGAAAACCCTAAGGTGAAAAACCCCACAACTTCCTCAGAGATAGAGAGAGCAATGGCTCAACCAAAATACAACCAAATAACACTGAGATAGTCTCCTAGCAGATGATCCTCCTCCTCCTCACTAGTGCGCCACTTTTCAGAGAGAGAGTGAGTTACTTTTCCGAGTGAGTAAAATAGAGATCTCCTATCTCTATTTATACTCACCTTTTTGCCCAGTGAACTACTGGGGCCGACTTGTCTACTTAGATACATCCACATTATATTATATATTAATTAGGGCCGACCCCATATGGTGGTCTAATAACCCATCGACAAGTACACACACTTGCGAAACTTGTCAATCCTCATGACGACACTTCCTTATAGAGGAATAACACATCTCTTATAAGGGTACAATAAATATATATATAATACACAGATGAAATACATTCCGAAGTTACATATACATCAACACTCCCTCTTAACTAGGAAGGTATTTCTTGACACAGATCTGCTAGACAAGTCTTCTTCTCTGGATCATCGTCATCGATGCATCGTCATCATCATCGTCACTGCTGCTACTATCTCAACCAATATCTGACTCTACTCGTCATAGGAAGTTCTACAGAGTCAGTCCTTTTTCATACTGGATGTAGGCCCACCACCTGCAGGTCTTCATCATCACTGGCCATACTGTGGAATCCTCAGGACTTATTACGTGCGTCACAAAACCTCGAAAGAGCATCCCAGGCTGTTACGAGCACACAGCTCTACCTATAGGATCTCCCAGGGCACCGAATTACATGTGACCTCACCACAAAACCTCGCAAGAGCATCCCAGGCTGTTACGAGCACACAGCTCTACCTATAGGATCTCCCAGGGCAACGAATTACATGTGGTCATGGGAAAACCTCGCAAGAGCATCCCAGGACTGATTACGGGCACACAGCCCAACCTATCGGATCTCCCAGGGAACCGAATTACATGCCATAGGACAAAACCTCGAAAGAGCATCTGCCAGATATCCTAGGGCACCGAATTACATGCCATAGGCAAAACCTCGAAAGACTATCTGCAGATCTCCCAGGGCACCGAATTATATGTCCTTCCAGAGCAAAACCTCGAAAGAGCATTTGCCAGATGTCCCAGGGCACCGAATTACATGCCATAGGCAAAACCTTGAAAGACCATCTGCAAATCTCCCAGGGCACCGGATTACATGCTCATCTTGCACAACCTGATCCACGGCCATAGAGTATCAACCTGATACTCACTATACATCATCCTGATGTATCCATGATCATCCTGATCATCATCACTGCAACGTCCTGCTGCATGTCATCTGGAGCAACATCCTGAAGCTCGTCATCCATGATCATCCTGATCATCCAATGCATCTACCTGATGCATACCAAGTATCTACCTGATACATATCATCATACATGATCCTCCTGATCATACAATGTATCCACCTGATACAAATACAAATACATTATACATATCACCATACATGATCCACCTGATCATACAATGTATCCACCTGATACATATACAGATACATGGTCCAAGCATCCAACATGATGCATATACAAAAATACATACACATGATCCAACTGATCATATCCAGCATCCAACATGATGCGTACATATAAATGATCCAAATGATCATATCCAGTATCCAACATGATGCGTACATACATATAAAAATGATCCAACTGATCATATCTAGCATCCAACATGATGCGTACATACATACATAAAAATGATCCAACTGATCATATCCAGCATCCAACATGATGCGTACATACATACATAAAAATGATCCAACTGATCATATCCAGCAGAAACCAGAACATCATCCTGATGCTCATCATCCAACGCTTACATCCATAGCCATGTGAAGGATCCTCCTTCCAACATGCTTGGAATGGCTTCAGCAAATGTGTCCATCACTTCTTCCTCGAAGTGTCCTCGATCTGAAGAACGCCAAGCCTCTCTCTGAAGTACTCGAACTTCACCCTGGCTAGTGGCTTCATCAGCACATCTGCAATCTGCTCATCCATCACAACATACAGGAGCTTCACAGCTCCTCTCTGCACCATATCCCTGATATAGTGATATTTGATCTCTATGTGTTTCGACCTGTCATGAAACACTGGGTTCTCGGACAGCTTCACACAACTCTGGTTATCACAGAAGATACCAGTAGCCTCCAACGGGAGATCAAATAACTCAAACAGTAGCTTCCGTAGCCATACTGCCTCACAACTAGCTGAACAGGCTGCAACATACTCTGCCTCAGCTGTACTCAGTGCTACATAGGACTGCTTCCTGCTAAACCAAGAGATCACACCTGATCCCATACTGAAGCAACACCCAGATGTGCTCTTCCTATCTGCAGCACTGCTAGCCCAATCTGAATCAACATAACCCTGCAGGTTAAACTTTTGATTCGCTTCATACTTGAGCCCATAATCCACTGTACCCTTCAAGTACCTCAGAACATGCTTTACAGCAACCAGGTGAACACTTCTCGGATCCGTCAGGAACTGGCTCAATGTGTTCATAGCAAAGCAAATGTCTGGTCTCGTGTTCGTCAGGTACATCAAGGACCCAATCATCTGACGATACATAGAGACATCAACTGGCTCAGATGAAGCATCACATAAAAGCTTCAGATTCGATGCCATCGGTGTGGCCATGGCCTTGCAATCCATCATCCCGAATCTCTTCAGGATATCTATTGTGTACTTCCCTTGACCAAGGAAGATCCCACCTGCATTCTGCCACACCTCCATACCTAGGAAATAGTGCATCATTCCCAAATCTTTCATATCGAATTCAGCTGCAAGCTTCCTCTTAGTATCTACAATCAGTCTGTCATCTCCTGTCACAAATAGGTCATCCACATACAGGAGTAGAATCACTGGATTCCCTTCCTCAACCTTGTAGTAAAGGTTGGAATCCGCTTTACTCTTGGTAAAGCCCAAGCTAGATAGAAAACTGTCCATCCTACCATACCAAGTTCTGGGAGCTTGCTTCAAGCCATACAAGGCTTTCTTCAATCTGCACACATATGACTCCCTGTCATGTATTTCAAAACCGAGTGGCTGTTCCACATATACTTCCTCTTCTACTACACCATTCAGGAAAGCAGTCTTGACATCCATCTGGTGTATTTTCCATTTCATTGCTGCAGCCAGGGCAAGTACTGTTCTGATGGAAGTATACCTGGCTACAGGTGCAAAGGTTTCTTCATAATCTATTCCTTCTTTCTGAGAGAAACCACGAGCTACGAATCTTGCTTTGTATTTTTCTACACTACCATCTACAGCATGCTTGATTTTGTAGATCCACTTGGAAGTCACAACAGACTTCTCTTTAGGTCTTGGGACAACATCCCAAACATCATTCTTCATTATTGATTGGTATTCCTCAACCATAGCATCCTTCCATTCTTTCTTTTCTGATGCCTCTTCATAAATGGAAGGCTCTTTGTTCATAATGTCACAGAGTAAAGCAACATAACTGGTGTGTGATCTGGTTCTCTTCTTTGCTCTGTGTTCTTCTTCTGGAATGCCAAATCTTTCTGCATCATGAATGAGCTCTCTAGCCCATACAGGTTTCCTCTTGTGAGAGTTATCCTCACGGGGTGGATCTACAGGTTCTTGTGGATCTTCAAACTCACGAACAGTTTCCGGAACTGCTTCAGTCATGGTAGTGTCCTGAAATCTTGTTTCCTTAGGTTCTTCATAAACTTCGATGGGTGCTTTCCTCGATTTGATGAATGCTGAGTTTTCATCGAATGTTACATCCCTGCTGACATCAATCTTCTTGAACCTTGGAAAGTATATTCTATAAGCCTTCGAGCTTTCGCTGTAGCCCACAAAGATACCCTTCTTTCCTGAAGGATCTAGTTTAGTCCTCTTTTCCTTTGGGACATGAGTGTATACTGGACAACCAAATATTCTGAGATGACTGACTTCAGGTTTCTTACCAGAAAAGACCTCTTCTGGTGTCTTGTTGTCCAATATCTTGTGGGGTGTTCTGTTCTGCACATATACAGCTGTTCTAGCTGATTCTGCCCATAGGTGCATAGGAAGATCCTGGTCATGCAACATTGCCCTTGCTGCTTTTATGATAGTTCTGTTCTTCCTTTCTGCAACTCCATTTTGTTGAGGATTATAAGGAGCAGTCAACTCCCTCTTAATCCCTGAATCACTGCAAATCTTCTTGAAGTCACTTGAGGTGAATTCTCCACCATTGTCGGATCTGAATGTTTTGATCTTCTTGTCAGTTTGATTCTCCATCAAGGTTTTGAATTCCTTGAATTTATCAAGCACCTCATCTTTGCCCTTCAAGAAGTATACCCAAGTCTTCTTGGAGAAGTCATCAATAAATGATACATAGTAAACATACCCACTTAGGGAACTGGATGACATAGGGCCACATACATCTGAGTGGATGATTTCCAGAATGTCTTTTGCCTTGCTTTCACTGCTTGGGAAATCCTTCTTAATGTTCTTTCCTTTTGCACATCCTTTGCAAACACCTTCATGTTTGGTCTTGATGTCAGGAAGACGCTCTACTGCCTTGCTTGCAATTGGAAGTTCCCTATAGTGCATATGAGCAAGTCTTCTATGCCAAAGTTCACTTGGCTCCATGGATTCATGTACCATGGCATGTTCAGGTTTTCCCTTCAATTTATACAAACCTCCCTCTTGCTCTCCAATCACTACTGCATCATCTATGTTCTTTCCCTTTGGCCACATTAGGACTTGGCCATCCACAAATGCAACCCTCATACCTTTTGCATCCAATGCAGAAATGGAGAGTAAGTTCTTCTTGAGTCCAGGCACATAAAGGACTTCTTTCATCTTCAAAGATTTTCCAGAATCTAGGTTGTAGGAGGCTTCACCACTTCCTTTGATTGGGTATTGATAATCATCCCCAAGCTTCACCTTATGGGGTGATTCATGTTCAGAAAGGTTCACAAAATATTCCTTGAACCCAGTCATGTGTTTGGAAGCCCCACTATCAATCAACCAATCATTACAACCATGAGAAATAGTACCTGTGAGAGCAGAGATCAGAACATACTCTTCTTCACTTGATGAGTCATCATCACTATCACTTTCTGCCTTAGCCTTCTTCTTTGGAGGTTCATCATCTTCGGCAGCATGAGCATGAAACCTTCTTTTGTTGCCCTTCTTCTTCTTACTGGATTTGTTGTTATTATCCCTTTTGTTCTTGGGACAATCTGAAGCAAAGTGACCCTTCTCATTGCATGTGAAGCATCTTAGGTCTTTCTTGTTCTTTTGATAGGATCTATTGTGGCGAGAGTGATCCTTCTTGGTTTTGCTTCTTTTGGTGTGAGCTGCAAGAGCTTGATCTTCACGTCCCATCTTTTCTTCACGAGCTATAAGTCTAGCTTCTTCTTGAGAGCATTCTTCCCGAAGTCTACTGAAGGAGATCAACTTCTTCCTTGCACAAATTCCTTGAATAAAGGAATCCCATGACCTGGGTAGGCCATTTAGAGTGGTCATCACCACTTCACCATTCTACACCATTTCATCTACTGCTTCTAATTGTTCCTTGATCTGGGAGACCCTTGAAAAGTAAGATTGAATGGTTTCTCCATTCTGAAACTTCACTACTTTCAATTGATTCCGCAGGGTCATCTTCCGATTTATGTTCTTTCCTTCAAATAGCTTGGTCAAGGATTCAAACATCTCTTTGGGTGTCTTAAGAGAAGACACATGAGGTATGAGATGGTCTTTGATAGAATCAGCAATGATTCTCTTTGCCTTGACCAAGTTCTTCTTGTGCAATGCCTTGGCTTCTTCATCCTTTGGGATAGGGATGTCTTCTTTCACATATGAGTCCAACTCATTTTCTTCCAGGATTAACCCAATCCTCTACTTCCAGGCTCAGAAGTTATCAGCCCCTTCAATCTTATCCTCAAGCTTGGTGTTGAGAGACATCTTTAAGAGTACTTCAAATGGAAATAGAAAAGATTTAGGACTTACCACTTGAAGTGCTGAAAACTGGATCTGGTCCCGGATTAGGGTTTGTCAGAGAAACCCTAAAAATTCAAAATGTGAATTTCAAAATTCCGAAAGGATAGAAAGATGCGCCTTGGAGAGCTGATCAGCCTAGTACATTCAGAATTTGAGATCAGCAAAGTCTTGTCCTTCAAATTATCCTTTTTGTCCTCCCAGGTTCACTGGAGAGAGCCCTGAATTAGGGTTTGAGTTTCCCAGAGATCTACTCAGCCAAAAATCTCTATCCAAAGCTCTAACCTTCGATTTTTGCAAGGAGCTTCCAGATATGCCTTCAGTTTCCAGAAATTCCTATTTTTGTGGAAACCCTAATTTTTAGGGCCAAATCTGAAAATGCTCGGAACTGAATTCTGATTGGACAGATAGATGAGCCTTGATGAGTAGATCCAATCTACTATACTGAATTTCAAAAATCTGTGGAGAGAAACCCAATAAACAAGGAACACAAGCTTCCGTCACTGCAAAATGTCTTCTTCTCAGTTTAGCTCTGATACCATGTTAAATTTTGAGTATTAAATTACAATACTATAGGATCTTTGCTGAGAGAATAACATCTATAGTATATCAATGCATGACAATCATAATATGACAAGCACCACAAGCATCACAAGAATCAAAAGCATAGAGACAAGAGACACAGAGTTTCCGTGGGGAAAACCCTAAGGTGAAAAACCCCACAACTTCCTCAGAGATAGAGAGAGCAATGGCTCAACCAAAATACAACCAAATAACACTGAGATAGTCTCCTAGTATATGATCCTCCTCCTCCTCACTAGTGCGCCACTTTTCAGAGAGAGAGTGAGTTACTTTTCCGAGTGAGTAAAATAGAGATCTCCTATCTCTATCTATACTCACCTTTTTGACCAGTGACCTACTGGGGTCGACTTGTCTACTTAGATACATCCACATTATATTATATATTAATTAGGGCCGACCCCATATGGTGGTCTAATAACCCATCGGCAAGTACACACACTTGCGACACTTGTCAATCCTCATGACGACACTTCCTTATAGAGGAATAACACATCTCTTATAAGGGTACAATAAATATATATATAATACACAGATGAAATACATTCCGAAGTTACATATACATCAACACGACCTCACAGAGTCGTCGCTAACTATCCTTTTTTAGCTGCATCATCGGTGATCTATTTTATGGTCCAGACCGCTTCACAAAAAAACCAATACTGTTCTGGGTTGTCTATCCCACTCCCGTGGAACAACGGTAACTTATCATCATCGCCCGCCATTCTGGGCTTCCTTCCTCCTTTCGCTGTACTACTACCAATTAAATTTTGTGGGATTGACAAACTTGGCGGTGTCGAAGAGGTATTTCTTGCTATCTGAGAGATAGTGAGCAGAGGTGTGGGTATGTTGGTGTTGGGGTTTGGTCCTGCCTCTATCATGGGCGTAGCCTGGTTGTCCTTGTCAAGGCTATGAGGTCGCTTCGTTCTGTGTGGTATTCTTTCACGGTCTTGCGGTTCGACCATAGCAGGACCTTCTCCCATCCTCTGCCTCTTTTCCTGTTGGAACCTTGCTCCTCCCCTCATAAGATCACTTTCTTCCTCGGCTTCACTCACAGTCTCATCATGACTTGCACCCATCTACCCCTTGACATTCCATGTATCGTCCCCCAACTATCGTGGTACCCACGACCTCCGCCCACCAGGCTATCTACTGATCAAGATGCATCTTCAATATACCCTTTTCGCAAATAAGCATCTTGATCGACAGTTGAAGTGACAGTAAAAATCTACCCCAAGGTTCGCGTAAAAGATATCTTTCAGCTTCACTATAGGACTTTTGAGTATCAACCACGAACTCTGTGATATAGCCCTCTAGGATGCTATCAAACCACACTTCGACAGTCCACGATTCTTTATTATCAACTTCCTGCAGTTCCTGAATCAATTCGGGGGTCTAGATCGTCGGTTCACCACCATGGAAGTTCTTCTTTTGGAAGGTCAACTTTTCCAACCATTCGAACAATAGGACCGGGAACTCACATAAGAACCATTCGTGAAAACCGTCGTGAATGTATCTATCTACCCACTGTCCTACTATCAATTGAGTGTTCCAGCTTTCCTCTTCAGTGAATTCCTGCAACTTCTGATCAAACCATTCTTGGATCTCCGGTTTCGTCGGGTGCCACTCACTGTCAACACATACTGCAGTCTCCCTGGCCACCGACCCAGATAGGTTTTATCCCGCCCAGTAACACCTGCAGAGGAGATGAAGTCTCACTCGAGGCGTCTAGTAAGAGCAAACAGAACCATGTTTCCGCCAAATGTAGGAGGATGGTTGCGGCTGTAATACTTAAACTTATTGCATAACTGGGACATATATTTCTAAGCATTGAACATGGTATTAAAGCAATATTCAACCAAGACATTCATCATTGCAACGACAGTAATTGTAAAACAAGTATCGCATCAAAGAAGCATGACATTATTTGTATAGTGCAACATCACATTACCATAACTTAACATAATGAACACAGAGATTGTACCAAAATAGCTCCATCATATTATCATTTTCGACCCAGATACAATGTCTCTGCAAAAACTAGATCTCTGCAATGACTCTTGACGTTAAAACATACCCGGAAGACATACAACTAACAACAGAGATTCACATAATATCTCCAGCATTCGATGATCCCGTCCAACACTTACAATTCTTATCTATATATAAGCTTCTGCCTTACAACTCTTGTCCACTTTCTAACAACTTGTTAACCGACACTATGGACAAATGACTCAATATCTAACTGACCTAGTCAAAAAACGACCAAAAAACCTCATTCTGCGGTATAACTAACTCAACAGTACATAATATGTGGTCCAAATGACCCAAAACCCGCAATTCGCGGTACAATTGATCCACACATGCATAAAATAATCTTCCGCTTGTCGACTTTCATGCCATCTTCTGCCTTGTCGCCTTTCGCGCCATCTTCTGCCTTGTCGCAACATCGGAGATGTTGCGATAGAACTTTACAAAACTTCCTGTCAACATTGAGTACTGCGTTGGGGGGCTCGCACTGCGGACTGAAGACTGGGGGACGATAGCCTTCGTTGTGGTCAACACTTCTACAAGCTAAAATGCTTGCATAGCCAACGCATCCAAGGATTGCGCAGTTTAGGCAGGATTCAATCGACATGATAACGTAACTGACTTCTACGCTTCCTCTTCGGACTTAACCACTATTGATGACTTTACTTAGTGCTTATTCATCCATCTACTGCCTTAGATTTTTTAGTCTTATGACCTATGCAACGGGACGAAATACACTGCTCTATGCACATCCGGTGCTGGGCTTCAAGGGAGTCACATGACGCGAACTCTCCAACTTAAGTGCACGTTAACTCAGAAATACTGTGCATTCAACATTCATTCATACATGTGCTACTTAACATATTATTCCCATCTCATTCTCATGGCGAATACATATAAAAGAATGAACATATCAACTGATAAACGATAATTCAAGCATTCATTGTAAGCAAACAGACAAGTGCAAAACACATAAACAATCACACTGCACAAGATTTAATGTGGTTCACCCCTAGGATGGGAGCTACGTCCATAGGAACTATTGTTGTATTACTATTTGGTAAGGGTACAATAGTTCCAGTCTGTGCACTTAGCTGCAGACTCTCTTCTCTCTCGATAGGCCTCTGTGCACACAGCTTCCAGAGCCTTTACAAAATTTTCTCTCAATAGAAGATTTCTCAATACTAATACACAATAGAGAATCAACAACCCTTTCCCTTACAAAATATGCCTTATTTATAGATCATGCCCGTAGGTCATGTCTTTACAATCTGCAGGAAAAGACCCTAAGGTTTACAAAATTGTCGCGGTTTTCAGCTAACCGGACTTGCTGGTTTCTGGTAGTGAATCTTCCGTCATGGCCACCCTCAGCGCATGCTCACGTCGCTATCAGCCTCCCTTTCATGTGCACGGAAACAAGTCGCTTTCACAGAGTCGTTCTTCCTCTAACGACCTTATGCAACCAGTTCATGTAGTGGTTCCTTGCATGTGTGACCAGTCGCTTTCCTCCTCTTTGCTCCTTACCCGCCGCCTGGAAATCATGGAGCATCTTTACCAAAAATAGACCACCGATGGTCTAACAGGAATAGGTGCCTTATTCTATCCAACCTTATGCCTTGCCAGATCTTCGTAGATCTGGTTCATCGCAGCACTATCTCCTCATAGCACTGTACTTCACAGCTCTTCCGACACAGTGTTGCGCTCCACTTCGCAGCATCCCAAATCTGACTTGTCCAAAAATCCTTCAGCTGAACTACGCTTAGCTTTGCAGTTCCAAAATCCGACTTGCTAAAAATGCCCCACTTGGGCCAGGCCCAACAGGCCCCTAACACTTACACGTGGCTCGGCCCCGAGCCACTTTCTACTTGTGGTTCTCCCTCCTGCGGAGCCAACTTCATAGCGAACTATTGGTATGTTGCAACCAACTTTTCAACTGCTTCCTTAGTGTATTGTTCCACTTGTCTGACGGTTTCCAACATCTTAGTTGTTATATCATCATCGGCTTGCTATTCCACCTATTCCTAACCTTTGCACAGCTCCTTTAACATTTATTCGATTTGCTGTGTGAGTTAGTTGGCTTCCTTTTGTAGGGGTTGCGACTTGTTTCCAACTTCTGTCTCTCTTTCTCTTAACGCTTGAACTTCCTTTTTCAACGTCTTGACTTCCGCGTACCTTTGGAGTCTTTCTCTTGGCTGCGGCACGTTAACTTCTGTGTCCAGCAGTTCTAATGTTGCCTGCTTATCCTTCACAGCGTTCTTGACTTCCAACAATTCTGGGTCTTCTTCAAGTGCAGTGAATGTTTTCGTCAACTCATCTAACAAATTTTGGCACTTAGCCACCTCAATGGCTATACTTTCTGCTACGGCTTTTACTTCTTTTTCTCTTAACTTTTGCTAATCAGGTGGGGTATGCACTTCCAACGCAACGATCTTTTCTTGATAACTGATCTCCATATCCTTCATCTCCGCCTTAAGATCGTTAACTACCTCACTGATCTTAATGACAGTGTCCACTGGGTCTGGCTGTACGTCACATTTGGATATCTCCTCGGCTACTGCGAGGACCATAGACTTTGGTCTCTTCTGTCGGTTGTTCTCATCTTGCAGTTCCATAGCCCTCTACAAGCTAGATTCTTCCAATTGCTTATAGTTTGCCTGCATCTCAGCGTGCTGGTTCAGAGCATCTTTACTTTGCTCATGAATCTCCTCAATAACCTGCAGATGCAGATTGTGCAGAACAGGCAGTGGTATCTTCGCAATGTCAAGGTCCACATGCTCTAGGTCCTTCGTACCCAAGATTAATTGTTCTGGCAGTGGTAGCCTTACAGTTAAGGGATCAAGCTTCACAATGTGGGACTTCGCAGGCAAGGTCAGGGAGAGAGGTGCTGTCTTCGGCTACAAAGTGCCTCCTAACTTTCCTTCAAACTTTGAGTCCCGCGGAAAGAGTATGCAGCGGTGTACTTCTTAAATCTTGTCTGTAATTCCTTGCAGCGTGGTAAGGTTATTCTGCAAAGCTTCTTGAATTACCTTGTCCTTTTTCTCCTTCTCGGTCATCAGATCTTCCATCTGTGTCATGACCATCGACACGAACATGTCAAAATAATCCTCATGGAGTATTCCTTCTGATTGGCCTTTACTAGCTTTTTGCTTCTTCCTTTGCACATTCTACTATATAGGGCTCTCGGCTTCCTTCCTTTTTACTATCCACGACTCTTCAACAATGGGCGTAGGAATGGGATTGTCCTCGCCGGAGTCACTTTCGATATCCAGAATTTCAACTCGGAATTCAGCAGGCCATTCCTTCATGGTGTTGTCAATGTCCTCTTTAGTCATATGGTATATTCCTATGAACCATTCAGGGTTCTTTGTCTATGCCTTAGCATAAATATGAATAGAACACATGTCAGCATAAAAATTGACCATGCAAATGTACTTATCCGATACCTCTTTTGTTATCTGCGGCGTGACGATAATGGCTTCGCGCAGCTGCTCATAATACGTGTAGAATACTTCAGCTATCACGTGATGTCTTTGTGAATTCAAGTTCTCCCAAAGGTTTGCATAACAGGCTCCTCTGCAATCGCCTCTATTAGTTATTATGCCAATGTAATCCTTTGGGTCCTTCCATCCTACAAACATGATCAACACTATTAACCATGTAAAATGGAAATTACCGCCATGTGCTTGTGTATCATTCAACTCATCCAGGAACTCATTCAACATGTATTGACACCAGTTGAATCGTCCACCCTCCGCAGCTATTGCACCAAGTAGTATTGCGCCCGCAGGTACCTCCAATGGTCTTTCTTTTCTCAGAATCTTTCCGGCTAACAGTTGCATGACAAACTGCGTGGTCTTATCATCTATTTCCTCCGTCTGAAAGCCTCTCTTTCCTTTGATGATGGTTTGCGTTTTCTTCATCTTCACGGAAACTTCTTTGTCTCTGCTTTTTCCTTGAAAGAATTGCTTCGGTCTTCACCTCTTTTGCTCAATCCTGTGATCCAGTTGATTAAGTCAATGTTCAGGTCGATATTGCGATCAAGCCCCAAATATCCCTGGTGGATGCACGACATTAGAGTTCGCACCACCATATTCAGCTCTGGAGTCCCGATGCAACTACTCCGGATAGCCAACTTTCTACAACCAAGGTAAGGTTTCCTTTCACGTCTTTCTTCAAGCACATGTACTGGTCAGGATGGAACTGTGGAAACTTAGGTTCATTGGGTTCCTTCTACATCTGAAGCAGATCATGGTATTCCCACTTACAGTCTTGGATCTTACCCAACATATTTTTATCCACCTCAACATGCTTCGATATAGATGAGAGCGGGATCTCATACCTAGCATTCTTCATCAGCTTAATGGCCGGTGTGTCCTACGCACGCGGCAAGATATACTCAGGGGTTCGCTTCAATGGTATCTCCTTGTCGGCTAGCGGAGCCTGTGGTACTGTGGAACTCATCTTTGGTTGCTTCATTTTCGGCACCGCTAGTTCTTTTCCTTTGTATTGCATTGCTGGGGTGTGTCTTGGTGATCTTCTGGAAGCTTGACCTTGTTCTATTACAACTTTCTTAATGGGGGTTCTCATCAACCCTTTGATTCCTCCATACCTGAATACCTTCACAGTCTCCTGGACCGTGAACTCTTCCTCAGTAGAGGACCTCTTAGAGATTCACTAGATGAATCTAGGCAAAGAAACAGAATCTATGATAACTTGCTGTAGACAATCACAATGTAACGTCCCCTTCCATCAACCCGATGCAAGGGAGGAAACATGACCAATCTACCAGGCTTATTGGCAATCTCAGCCCCGTTCATTACTAAGAAATTCATAACAATTAAAAACTTCTGTGTGCAATTCATACTTAATAAAAACACAGCGGAATTAATCAAATTTGCATACACACAAACAATAATGCATCAACATATTTAACTCAAGCAGATGGTGAATCAATAGACAACGAATCAATCCCATTCTTAGGCTACGCACAAGCTTCATATCAACCATATTAAGATATTCATTTCATCTCATTTAGCATGAACAATTAACATTTAGGATTAACACATTGCTGAACACATAATGCAAATAAATTGATCTACATAGAATACTTATCTTGAAATGTAAATGGCCAAACAACTGGCTACATGAGAGAAACGTTCCACCCAACCATAGATCTTTGTCCAGCCTATATTCTTTCAGTTGAGAGATCACCCCTGAGCTGGGTTGTGTATCCACTAAAGAGGAACTAGACAGGCTCACTCACAGCCATGGATTCACTCAAACGGCCATGCTAAGCCAACACACAGCTGGGTTTATCAAGCATGCAATAAGGAAATGATGAGGATGCTAAGCCAGTGAGCTCAACCACAGAGCTACAGACATCTCAAGCTAAACTCAAGCAATCCCATCCTCTGTTCAAACATCCACTCGGATATCCACATCATCTTTTTCAGGTTCTTGCATGCAATTAGGGTTTGCATGCATAATCTAGGGTTTGCATGCACCGGCATGCACTGGCATGCATCCCAGTCACCAGTTTGATGCCTCCAGCACCTTATCCACCTTCTTCTAGCACCCGGGAGCCACTTACCACAGAGTTTTATCCCTCCTAGGATGAAAGGCGCCCACTTCTCACCTACTACCAGAGAAGGGCGCACTTGTTCACCTACCACTGCAGTTCCACTTCAGTTACATTCAGTTAGCTCCGATTCTCCCTGATTTGAGGCTAGTTTCACTCCCGACTGACTGTTTCACTTCCGTTGGACCTCCAGATTGACTAGATGACTTGTTCTGACTTCAGTTAGCCTCCCATGCGCCCCCACTGAGCCTCCTGATCCTTAATCAGTGCTACACACTTCAGTTACACTTATTACACTCAGTTAGACTCAGATTGACACCTGGATGACTGGTTGTTGTGCATTGATGAGCACCACCGATTGATTGATGAGGAATCCTAGTTGGAGTCAAGCTACTCCATTCAGTGATTCGAATGACCTCCTTAGGCAATTCGAATTGCTCAGTCATTGTGACAGTTTGTATTGTAATTCATTCACCCTTTCAGGGATAGAGAGCACTGCTGCATGTTTTGCACAGTTTTGCACCATATTTTCTATGTTCATCTGTTGTGATTGATTTACTTGCTCATTAGATCTGCTGTGACTAATTTTACATGGTATCAGAGCCATTGCAGGGACAAGATCTCTTTTCTACAGGTGTTTGTACAAGAAGATTTGACTGAATTGCTAAAAAATTGCAAAAAGTTTGGCATGAGATATCTCAAGGGCATTCGCTCCTGTGCATGCAAAGCTTGAAAAATATTCCAATACCACTCCAGAAGCTTGAGTTACCACATAATTCCTGGATCTGATACATTGGACCTATTCAACATTGCTTGAAATCCAATCCCAGGTGTGATGCAACTCTCAAAGGGTGGATTGTTCGACCTTATTGTGGTTGTTTTTATGTGATTTGCAGGTTTATTGTCTCCTTCAATTGCACTCGCTACATTTTGCATGCAAGCTTCCCTACAGCAATTGCATTCACTATCTTGTGCATGCAAGCCTATTCTACATCAGTTTGACTCGCTCCTAGCAATGGAATACTCTTCTTCAAAGCCTATCCTCACCCCATTCAACTATTTTGATTGGAAAGATGATATGGAGATCATATTACGTTCAAAAGGTTACTACCGAGTCACTCTTGGTCTTGAATTGGAGCCAAACAATGTGTTAGATCGAACCAAACACTACAACAAGCTTGATGAAGCTTATGGTCTTCTTTGTCTCTCCATCTCCAAGGATCTTCACTTCCATCTCAGCGGATTGAAGACTCCAAAATCCATATGGGAGCAACTTGAAACACTATTCGGCAAGCAGGATGAGCTTAGGGATTTTCAATTAGAAAATGAATTGATTGGCCTTAATCCTGAGAATTTCGAGACCATCAATGAATTCTTCACAAAATTCAAGAACTTGAACTTGCAATTGAAGAATAGTGGTGTTATCAAAGAGGATAAAGAGTTGATCCTCTCCATTCTAAGCAAGCTTGGGAAAGATTATTCGGTATTTGTCTCTACTTTCAATTCCGGTCGGCTAACTACCCCGAATTGGAAGATGCCTACCTTGAATGCCTTCATTGAGTCCGTTACAAAAGAGCATGACAAGTTGATTCAAATGGGGTCCATAAGCTCCAAAGATTCATCCCTATTTGTTCAAGGACCCAAGATCTCGAATGGTAAAGGAAAGCAAAAGAAGGAGAAGCCCAAATTCGAGCCTCACAAGCAAAAAGACAAAGGCAAGCAAACGGATGCACCATCCGGTTCGAAATCCAAGCAAAAGGGCAAAGAAGGTAACCAAAAATCTAAATGTACTTATTGTAACCGTGGCTTTCATCCCGAAAGTTCATGTATGAAGAAGACTATAGATCAAATGGCCCTCCTTTTGGAAAAGAACAACATAACCCTTCCTGACGGTGCAAGGAAGAAGGATCGGAATGATGATCATGAAAGAGGACAAGCACTCATGGCAACGGTTTCGAAGCCCACTACTCTCTTGATAGATTCGGGTGCATCAAATCATATGGATGCAAATATTGATTCTTTTTCCTCATTCGATCCAAACAGCTCCATCCCCATCCATTTGGGAGATGACTCAAAAATTTCTTCAAAGGGAAAAGGTACGATTCATGTAGAACATGGATGCTTTCAGAATGTTCTCTATGTGCCTTCCTTAGCTTCGAATCTCCTTTCTGTGTATCAAATGACACATACTGGTGAACCCAAGCAAGTCACATTCAGCCCTAATACAGTTGAAATTTCTGATATCAAAAGTGGAAGACTAGTTGCGGTTGGAAAGGCAAACCACACTGCAAAATGCTATGAGTTTTCGCACTTTATTCCGCTTGCAAAGCCCACTGCCCTTCGCACACATGGTAATGAGGTTAGTAGGATTTGGCATGAAAGATTTGGACATCTAAATTATAAGTATTTGCTGCTGCTATCAAATAAATCCATGGTAGATGGGCTTCCACAACTCCGTTCCTCGAAGGGAATATGCACCGGTTGCATTATTGGGAAGCACCCCGAGCACAGATTCGACCGCGGAAAGGCTAGCAGAGCCTCTACTATTTTGGGATTGATCCATTCTGATATCAGTGGTCCGCTGCCCCATATGTTATTAAATGGTTCAAGGTATGTTTTGACATTTATTGACGATTTTTTCCGCTTTACATGGGTATTCTTTCTCAAAAACAAGTCAGAAGTGCTTGGAAAATTCAAGGATTTTAAGGCTTCTGTTGAGACCACCACTGAGAGCAAGATCAAAGCTCTTAGATCTGATAATGGTGGGGAATATATCAAGTCCGAGTTGCTGCAACTTTGTGCCCAAAGCGGAATTAAGATCCAACATACAGTTCCCTACACACCCCAGCAGAACGGTGTAGCGGAAAGGAAAAACCGGTCACTGAAAGAGATGGCTACATGCATGATTGAATCGAAAGGTTTGGCTGAAAATATTTGGGCTGAAGCAATCAATGTTGCTGCATATATACAGAACCGTGTTCCACATTCATCCGTGAAAGGTATGACTCCTTTCGAAGCATTCTTTGGTCACAAACCGGATGTGTCAAATTTGAGAGTTTTTGGCTCTACTGCATGGGCTAGAATTCCTTCTGAGAAGAGACGAGCTTTGGATCCACAAAGTATCGAGTGCATATTGATAGGATATGGGGAAGAATCAAAAGCATATAAACTCATGGATATCAGATCTAAAAAGATATTCATAGAGCGCAGTGTGTAGTTTGAAGAACCGCTTCAAGAATTGCAACTAGTCGAGGAGAAGACTGCCGATTCACCGCCTTCACCAGAAGAAGATCCGAGCAGCGATAATGAAGGTATGAGTTCTGATATTTCTGATATTGTAGCAGCATATGATGATCATGACATATCAGGTTCGGAATCCGACCATTATGATCCTCCTCAGTTACCAAAGTGGGCCCAAAACACTCTACAATCTGCTGGTTCTAGTCTTGGAAATCCTGCTGATCCGAGACGAACAAGAGGAGACTTTCAAAGAGCAGGTATGGCTCTTTCTATTGCTGATCCATTTCTTCCTGAGATTTGTTATTTGATGGCTGGTTCAGATCCTACATCATACTATTCATCCCATCGAGATCCGAGATGGAAAAGTGCCATGGACGAAGAGTACAGTTCTCTTCAAAAGAACAACACATGGGAGCTAGTTTCTCTTCCACCTGGAAGAAAATTAGTGAAGTGTAAATGGGTCTACCATACTAAAGTTGCTGCTGATGGCACTATCAAAAAATATAAGGCAAGGTTGGTGGCAAAAGGTTTTTCCCAAGTCCAAGGAGTGGACTACACAGAGACCTTTGCACCGGTTGCAAAGATGGATTCCATCCGCCTTGTTTTAGCTATTGCCGCATCCAAGCACTGGGAAGTGCACCATATGGATGTGAAGAGTGCATTTTTACATGGAGACCTTGCTGAAGAGGTCTATATGCAGCAGCCAGAGGGTTATACATCAGATCCATTATTGGTTTGTAGATTGAAGAAATCTTTGTACGGGTTAAAACAGGCCCCAAGAGCTTGGTACGCAAAGATGGACTCCTTCCTTCTTTCTCAGAATTTCCAAAGATGCAAATCTGATCCGAATGTGTATCTTCAGTGAGTTAAAGGTAATTTGTTGGTTATTGTACTTTATGTTGATGATCTGCTTATTACTGATAGCACACTTACTTCAATAAACAAGCTAAAATCTGCCTTAAATCTAGCTTTTGACATGAGCGATTTGGGCTTGCTGAGTCATTTTTTGGGCTTGGAGATAGCTCAAAATTTTGATGGGATCACTATATCTCAGAAAAAATATGCTTCCGATTTGTTATTGAAGTTTATTATGGCTGAATGTAAGGCAGCCCCGTTCCCATTCCTCTCAGGAATCAGTCTTGAGGAGGGAGATTCCACACCGCTTGCAGATTGCAGTATGTATCGACAGTTGATTGGTTCACTACTTTATTTGACACACTCACGGC
The DNA here is from genome assembly GCA_027924585.1 of Larix kaempferi. Lineage (NCBI taxonomy): Eukaryota > Viridiplantae > Streptophyta > Pinopsida > Pinales > Pinaceae > Larix > Larix kaempferi. The sequence goes on from BSBM01000600.1 coordinate 1,352,115, forward strand.
CTGACATCTCATATGCCGTGAGTGCCGTGTCAAGATATATGCAGCAGCCACATGAGCTTCATTGGCGAGCATCCAAGCGGATCTTGCAGTATGTGCAAGGTACGAGACAGTTTGGCATACATTATGCTGCAGATTCTGAGCTAGATTTCATTGGTTTTACTGATTCAGATTGGGCAGGTGATAGCATTGATCGGAAGTCCACTTCCGGTTATGTTTTCATGATTGGTCATGGTGCTATTTGCTGGTCCAGCAAAAAGCAAGCAGCCATTGCACTTTCTTCAACAGAGGCAGAGTATCGAGGGGCAGTCAATGCCTGCATTCAGGCAGTTTGGTTGCAGGGTATTCTTTCCGAGTTTGGTTTTGGTGGCACTACTTCGACTGTCCTATTTTGTGACAATCAAAGTGCTATCAAGATCTCCACAGATCCAGTTCAGCGGCAGAGGACCAAACACATTGAGATTCATATGCATTACATTCGACAGTTGGTGCATGACCGCACCATCATTCTGCAATATTGCCCTACTGATGAGCAAATTGCAGACATCTTCACCAAGAGCTTCACTGAGAAGAAGTTCTCTTACCTCCGTTCACTATTGGGGGTGAGTTCCATCATGGTGGAGACAGATTGATTCATTATTATGCTTTAGCTTGAGGGGGGGCTTTCTTCCCACTGGGTTTTCCCTCTTTCCTCACTTAGTTATTTTCAGCATTTTTTGGATTATTGTATTGGGGTGACCTTTGGTCTTAGTTACCAGGGCCCCACATTATTTTTGTTGGCACATCATAGTCTAGCTTGAGGGGGGGTGTTCGGATATCCACATCATCTTTTTCAGGTTCTTGCATGCAATTAGGGTTTGCATGCAGAATCTAGGGTTTGCATGCACCGGCATGCACTGGCATGCATCCCAGTCACCAGTTTGATGCCTCCAGCACCTTATCCACCTTCTTCTAGCACCCGGGAGCCACTTACCACAGAGTTTTATCCCTCCTAGGCTGAAAGGTGCCCACTTATCACCTACTGCCAGAGAAGGGCGCACTTGTTCACCTACCATTGCAGTTCCACTTCAGTTAAATTCAGTTAGCTCCGATTCTCCCTGATTTGAGGCTAGTTTCACTCCCGACTGACTGTTTCACTTCCGTTGGACCTCCAGATTGACTAGATGACTTGTTCTGACTTCAGTTAGCCTCCCATGCGCCCCCACTGAGCCTCCTGATCCTTAATCAGTGCTACACACTTCAGTTACACTTATTACACTCAGTTAGACTCAGATTGACACCTGGATGACTGGTTGTTGTGCATTGATGAGCACCACCGATTGATTGATGAGGACTCCTAGTTGGAGTCAAGCTACTCCATTCAGTGATTCGAATGACCTCCTTAGGAAATTCGAATTGCTCAGTCATTGTGACAGTTTGTATTGTAATTCATTCACCCTTTCAGGGATAGAGAGCACTGCTGCATGTTTTGCACAATTTTGCACCATATTTTCTATGTTCATCTGTTGTGATTGATTTACTTGCTCATTAGATATGCTGTGACTAATTTTACAATTCTTAGGCTACGCACAAGCTTCATATCAACCATATTAAGATATTCATTTCATCTCATTTAGCATGAACAATTAACATTTAGGATTAACACATTGCTGAACACATAATGCAAATAAATTGATCCACAGAGAATACTTATCTTGAAATGTAAATGGCCAAACAACTGGCTACATGAGAGAAACGTTCCACCCAACCATAGATCTTTGTCCAGCCTATATTCTTTCAGTTGAGAGATCACCCCTGAGCTGGGTTGTGTATCCACTAAAGAGGAACTAGACAGGCTCACTCACAGCCATGGATTCACTCAAACGGCCATGCTAAGCCAACACACAGCTGGGTTTATCAAGCATGAAATAAGGAAATGATGAGGATGCTAAGCCAGTGAGCTCAACCACAGAGCTACAGACATCTCAAGCTAAACTCAAGCAATCCCATCCTCTGTTCAAACATCCACACTTGGATTTCTCACCATTCTGGCAACAAATAACTCAATCCCGTCACTAGGTTTTTGGGCTATCAAAACTGGGTTTTCCAATGGATTTCAGGGTAGCTAATGCTCCCAAATTCGCCCCAAGGTTCATACCTATGGATCCCCCATTGGATTTCACTATCAAATACCAATTCTGGGCGTTTATGGTTCTTCAAAACGTGGGTTCTTTCACAGTTGCGATTTCTGTTTTTTGCTCCCTGCTGGAATTCGTTTTTGGATGGAAAAATGATGCTGGTTCCTTCCACAATGGAATGGGAATGAGGAAGAATCAACTCCCATGAGGTAGAGTGACTTGTGGTACAAGAAAATAGAGCCCATACCTGCAAATACGAATTTTTGGGCTACCCATGCTCCATTGAAGCCATGGACTGAAATCTTCAACTACTTCCCTACAACACAAATAAATGTCATCAAGGAAAGTCAAATGGGTTCTCACAATGACATTTGACAGCTTATGGCTCAATCCCACAACCCCCTCACCACTCCCTAGTGGATACACATGGCCCCTTCTCATTAGTTGCCTCCATAGCCAGTTTTGGTATTTTATTGCATGATGTTTATTTACATCATTTTTACAATGTTCCATGGCTAAATAGCACATGGGTAATGTAATGTCTAATACTTGCCTTTAAATAAAATTCGAGCTTCCACTAGCGGGGCCTTAGCCTTGAGCTCCGCGCTAGGAAAACATACATCACATGGGGTATTACAATCCCCTCCCCCTTAGATTAACACCATCCTAGGTGTTCCACTACTTAGGAAAACATATACAGTTTGCACATGTCCAAAATTTCAAAAACTTTGCAGGTTTGCCCTGCATTTTATTCTTTACTTTGAACTTTCAGGACCAAGTCCTTTGACTTCCACGAGCTTCTCCTGCTGGTTCCGATCTTTTAGCTCATCCACAAGTCTGAAAACTTTATGGTTTCTACCCTCTTGATGTTCCCTTGTTGGGCAGTCGCGGAGGCAATGATGTCCTCCACATTTTCAACATCTCACTGGTTGCTTCATCTTTACCTACTCAATTTCCTTTGACTCTTCATGCCTGGAACGTTTCTTAATGGACCGATTGGACAAATGTCTCATCATTGGTCCACTTTCCTTTCCCTTATTGATTGCTCTCATAATTCTTTTTACCTCTCTTTGTAGACAAATAGAGTTCTGCAAAACCCTGTGGTTCATCTCGTTCTGCCTCTTCTGTATCTTGAGCATCTCTCCAAGATTTTCTTGGGTCTTGTAAATTGTTTGAAGAAGACCTTCAGCCAATTCCAACAGCCTATGGTATGCTTCCATGGTCACTGTGCACAGCTAGTTCGCACTTGGCTCACAAGCAACACTTGCTCATAAGAGCCGCAAGCAATTGATTTAATTTCTACCTATGAAATTCATCATTACAAATCTTGTTAGGTCAAGCATAACCTAAACATTAAAAATCAGTCAATTGTTTTTCCCCAATTGACATGGAGATCCCATGCTCTATTCATGAGACTTTCACACTTTCCATGCTTGCCCAGCATACACATGAATTCTTTCATGTTCATCCATTCACAAGAAATTAACTACTTCAGCATTCACAATTTATTTCAAGCAAATAAACACATTCTACTTTCAGCCATACATGCATTCAACAATTTTTTGTTTTTATAAATGCATCAATAAAAAGGAAAGAGAGAGCAGTAAGAGTTTTCTGCTCTTAGTCTTGTTCCATTCTGGAACCCACACCACCATTGTGGTTTTCATGCTCCTAGCCTCTTTCTCTTCCATGTGAATGCTTGACCATCCTTTCTTGGCTATGACACTTAGTGTCTATGGTCTCTCTCAGACCTCTCAATCATGGAGTCCCTCCACATGGTTTGTCTACAACTCTTGGCTGCTAGGACCCACACAGTCCCATTAGCACCATCTTTCATTGCTGCTCAAGCGGAGCTTTTTAGGCAGTCACATGTCCACATGCATCCTTTAGATGCTTTCATAGTCCTTGCTTCCAACAATACCTACATTCAAACATTGAATCAATTCACATGTTTAGTTTATTTTCATAGGATTTATCTCTAAACAAGAGATTAGGAAGTCATAACCAAATCATATACACATATATATTCATAAGCAAGAATTTACAAGATAACGAAATACTTATCTGCATTGGATGTCTTCACTTTATTCCATAGGGTCCTTCTTTGCTTTACAAGCCTTGGAATCGCCTATGGACTTGGATGTTTGGCCAGTGTGCAGGCTACCCCAGAATATCAAATAATCTTGTATGTTTGGCCAGCATGCAGGCTGCTCCACAACATCAAATAATCTTGTATGTTTGGCCAGCACGCAGGCTGCTCCACAACATCAAATAATCTTGTCTGTTTGGCCAGCACGCAGGCTGCTCCACAACATCAAATAATCTTGTATGTTTGGCTAGCACGCAGGCTGCTCCACAACATCAAATAATCAATGCCCAACCAGCCACTCTCTGGATTTACCAAGCAATTTATAGTTATTTCTGTTCAGATATCCACATCATCTTTTTCAGGATCTTGCATGCAATTAGGGTTTGCATGCAAATTCTAGGGTTTGCATGCACTTGCATGCATCCCAGTCACTAGTTTGATGCCTCCAGCACCTTAGCCACCTCATTCTAGCACCCGGGAGCCACTTACTACAGAGTTTTAGCCCTCCTAGGCTGAAAGGCGCCCACTTCTCACCTACTGCCAGAGAAGGGCGCACTTGTTCACGTACCACTGCAGTTCCACTTCAGTTACATTTAGTTAGCTCCGATTCTCCCTGATTTGAGGCTAGTTTCACTCCCGACTGACTGTTTCACTTCCGTTGGACCTCCAGTTTGACTAGATTACTTGTTCTAACTTCAGTTAGTCTCCCATGTGCCCCCCACTGAGCCTCCTTCCCTTAATCAGTGCTACACACTTCAGTTACACATGACACACTCAGTTAGACTCAGATTGACACCTGGATGACTGGTTCTTGTGCATTGATGAGCACCACCGATTGATGATGAGGACTCCTAGTTGAAGTCAAGCTACTCCATTCAGTGATTCGAATGGCCTACTTAGTCAATTCGAATTGCTCATTGATAGAGATTGTATTCTATTGTAATTCATTCACCCTTTCTGGGATATTGAGCACTGCTGCATGTTTTGCACAGTTTTACACCATATTTTCTATATTCATCTGTTGTGATTGATTTACTTGTTCATTAGATCTGCTGTGACTAATTTTACATGGTATCAGAGCCATGGCAGGGATAAGATTTCTTTTCTACAGGTGTTCTACATGAAGAGAGAGCAATCTTTGCTCACCAATATATTTCAGCAGCGGCATGCAAAATCTCATGTGCATTCGCTCATGTGCATGCTAGGCTGAAAACATATTGTTTGTTTGTGTGTAATTTGCAGGTCTCTTACTTCTCCATGTGCATTCGCTAATGCAAAGATGGAGACTTCTTCTTCACAAAATCTTCTTACTCCATTCAACTATGATGAATGGAAACCAAAGATGATTGCATTCTTGAAGAGACAATGTCTTTTTGATATGTGCATTGGTAATACAAGAGTTTTTGATTCCGATGAAGAGGAGAATGATTGGCTCAATGATTGTGACAGAGCTTTTGGAGCAATATGTCTTGCTATGTCTCCTTGTATGCACTACCTCAGTAAGACTGCCGAAAATCCAAGTGATCTATGGGTCCAACTTGACAGAGAATTTGGAAAGCAGGAAGAAGAGGATCATGCTAGCCTTTTGGAGAACAAGCTCAGTGAGATCTCCTTATGTGTTCTTTCCGATCATGTGTTGGCCTCAACAATTGTTCAAGATGAAGAAGAAGCTGTAGATTCAATAGTCATTCTCTCAAAGTCTTCTATTTCGAATTCTGAGCAAGATAAACAAGCTCATACTCTAGATTCCGAAGAGGTTCTTGAATCCTCTCTTTCACATGAGTTTGCCGGCATGCAGAATAATGATCTACTTGAAGTTTTGGAGGTAAAATCTGATTTTGGAGGTGAAGCATTCGCCCTCCTTGATTGCATGCCTCCTATAGACTTATGTTCTATCATTTGCAAAGTTTCTCAGATTTTTAATGAAGATGAAGAGCACTACCATTCGCTTGAGTTCAATTCTCATGCACTTTTTGCTGATTTTGGTTTTGATCTCACCCTTGTTGGTTCAAAGGAGATCTCAAGAAACCATTCATCTATTTTTGGATCTGATTTAACTTCTATTGATAAGAAGTTCAAGTTTCAAGATCTATTTTATCCGATTGGAGCTATTCCTACCTCACTTGGTTCGAATCACAGGTTCCAGGATCATCCTTATATTTTCAGATTTGTTCTCACCATTTTCGGTATGAAGAGCAAGTTCATAAAGTCTCCACATTCGCTTGCATCCACTAATGGAGAATTCAAGCACATGTTTTTGGAGCATAATCCATTTACTCCCAAGAGTAAGATACCTCCAGATATATCTATTTGAGTTTGGAGCAGTTAAATCTTTTGGTGTGTTACAGTTCATTTTGAGGGGGGGTATTTTTCCCATGAGGTTTTCCCCATTTCCTCGGTTTATTTACTGTTATTAGTTTGGATTATTATTGTATTGGGGTGACCTTTGGTCTTAGTTACCAGGGCCCCACATTATTTTTTGAACATCATAGTCTAGCTTGAGGGGGGGTGTTCGGATATCCACATCATCTTTTTCAGGATCTTGCATGCAATTAGGGTTTGCATGCAAATTCTAGGGTTTGCATGCACTTGCATGCATCCCAGTCACCAGTTTGATGCCTCCAGCACCTTAGCCACCTCATTCTAGCACCCGGGAGCCACTTACTACAGAGTTTTAGCCCTCCTAGGATGAATGGCGCCCACTTCTCACCTACTGCCAGAGAAGGGCTCACTTGTTCACCTACCACTGCAGTTCCATTTCAGTTACATTCAGTTAGCTCCGATTCTCCCTGATTTGAGGCTAGTTTCACTCCCGACTGACTGTTTCACTTCCGTTGGACCTTCAGTTTGACTAGATGACTTGTTTTGACTTCATTTAGTCTCCCATGCGCCCCCCACTGAGCCTCCTTCCCTTAATCAGTGCTACACACTTCAGTTACACATGACACACTCAGTTAGACTCAGATTGACACCTGGATGACTGGTTCTTGTGCATTGATGAGCACCACCGATTGATGATGAGGACTCCTAGTTGAAGTCAAGCTACTCCATTCAGTGATTCGAATGGCCTACTTAGTCAATTCGAATTGCTCATTGACAGAGATTGTATTCTATTGTAATTCATTCACCCTTTCTGGGATATTGAGCACTGCTGCATGTTTTGCATAGTTTTACACCATATTTTCTATATTCATCTGTTGTGATTGATTTACTTGTTCATTAGATCTGCTGTGACTAATTTTACACTTTCAGGGTCCTTGCTTCCTGTATGACCTAGGTTTTCAACAAAGAAACAATAGTGCATCAACTTAACTGTTACAAGACTTATACTTGAAATCTTCATTATTCCAAACAAGAAATAAATGAAATTGAATACTTATCTGTATTGTGCCTTTCCTCTCTGGTCTATAGGGTCCTGCTTTTACTTTACAAGACTTGGGATCCTCTTGCGGACTGGGATGTTCGGCTAGCACGCAGGTTGCTCCAAAACATCAAATAATCAATTTCCAACCAGTACACCTTCACGCTGACTTGGAAGGAAACTTCACTACGACCATTTCTAGGTCAAGGATCTACTATGGAGCCATAGGCATATAACATCCCTTTCATTAACACCTTCACAACCCTTCATCAAAATCCCCACAACCTCCACAACATCCTTTCATGCACATTAACCCTTCCACCACAACCCCTCACAACAACCTTTTACTTTGTCCCTTTAGTGTGTAGCACCAAATTGCATCTGTTTAAGGTGACAACACAAGTAGTATAGGCAAAATTGTTAGCATTGTTATTCTAAAATTGTAACAATAACCATAGCATTCACTATCAAGTATTGAAACACCAGGAATGCGTCCATTCCCTTAGGGTGTAATCAATATTGGCATCCCTAACATAACTCACCATCAGAAAGGCATGCACTCCTCACTGATGGGAGATATGCAAGTCCTAATCATACTTCAAGCAATATGAATAATGTACATAAATAGAATATGTTATGGATAGTAATTCTAACAATTAGACTTGCACACATATATGTATATATATATATATATATCAGTCAAGGTTTACAGAACACTTATCCATTTTGCAGATGTAATTTCTCTTCACTAATGAGGAATGGGGGCTCCTTATTTGAGTTGATAGTCCCTCGGTTTGCCATCCCAACTCCTTTTGATGTTACATAACTCTCATATGTCTTACTGTCATAATCTTTATCATCTCACTCATATTGTTTACCAATCATGCAGTGCAGATGAGACATTAATAATGTCTAATGGCGTTTCACCCGAAACCCATTTCCAAATCATGGAATCCCTGCCCATGAAGTTTGGCTTCTGCAGGCCCTCTCACATGGTCTTCCTGCAACGTGTCTTCCTGACACATTCCCCAATCATCCAAACAGCCAACAACATTTAACAATAAAATTCAAATGTGATTGTTCCATAACCAATTAATGGCATTAATAATTAAATTCAATATGAATTTGCAACTCTGTCTACTACAGAAATTGATTTTCTTAGCCATGAGGCTATCCTCATATTGCTTGGCTCTCATAAGTGGCACCATTCTGTCCATTATGGATTTATGTTTCTACCATACATGGACATCCACCTACAACATGTACTCCTGACACAATTTTACATAAGCCAAACAGTCATTAGCAATTATTAGAAAAATTTCAAATCTGAAAATTTACAAATCTAAGATTTACAATTCTTCTTTCTAACAGAGCTTAGATTTCTCAACCATGAGATTCCTTCTCATAAGCTCTAAATCGAATTTCCAAATCTATTCCTTACAGAAATTAGATTTGACACCATGATATTATTCTCATAAACTTAAATTAGAATATTTTCATATTTGTTTCATGCATAAGTTAAATTTCACACCCATGAGAATCTTCTCGTAACCTTTGGCTTTTGCACATGGTAGACTCCATCTTTCATCATGGACTTACCCACATTTCCATGCCTAGAACAATCTACTTGACATCTGAAACTTCAATCAGGAAAACACTTTGTAAGTCTCTATGCATATAATATTTCATTACTGCAACAATCACTGAAGCATTTCCAGAATTATAACATTCCATAATTCAAACACTTCCAACTGTTAACATGTCAATATAACAAACTCATTTATTTCACATAAATAATTATCATACTAAAATTGCAAGGTATAGTCACACCATTCATGCAATTTAAATGAAACTTTTAGATACTCATCATTTCTCAGTCATATGAATTATACAACTCTACCCTTCCAACAAAGCACTCTAGAAGCCTATCAATCATGACTACCTTCATGCAATTCTTCCCCTGCATTCATAGCAGCTCATGAAATGATCTCAAAATTATCATTAATTCATCATTTCATCTATTGCTCAATTGTAATGAGACATATACATATATCACAATCATGCATGCACACAATACATCTCCTTAGGTGTAGCTACCCACATGCATGCATATTCACAACATTTACTCAAGTTTTTCATATGCATTCACTCAATGCTACCTTGCATTGTTTCACGAGTACTATGCATTCAAGAATATTATGGCCTAACCATGAATACCTCATATAGCATGCACTACCATAATTTAAGACCACCAATCCTCACTTGCTTTGGTTATTAAGCCCATAACCAACGTACACATGGCATGATATATTTTATATGAATGCAATCTAAATTTCTAAACAAGTATTGGGTGTAGGGATCATTTCCTTCACTTACCCACACCTCACCATACTCGGTAGGTTAACATTCCCATTCAGGCACTCAATACCACATGCAAACCAAATCAATATAGTTCAAACATAGTCGAAGGGATCTTACCAAATCCTCTTTCAACATTCATGCAATTATGCATCAATAACCATTACCTGCATGGTTGTCATTAACATCACTTGAGGTTACCTGATCGGTTGGCCTCTTACCAAGGCTACACAGTCCTTTTTCCAACCTCATGATCACAGATTTGTTGCACCATCCTTTCTTCATAAGGTTGTTGGCTTCATGCAACAACATCCTCAACATATTTAGCCATGCTTCTGTTGTCTTTGGTCCCACAACCAAAACCAATCACCAATAGTGATTATCAACCACAATATTTACCATTAGTGGTTAACTGCATATGTAAAATCTCACTACTTTTACCAATATGTAATGTCATATGCATGCAAAACATATACTTATGCACTGTGCAATGTTTATTAATATGCCAATCAATGCATATTCATGCCAATCATCTAATCTCTTGCATTTTTAGCATTCTCATGCCATAATTTTATGCACATAAAGCTTATAAAATATAAATGCAGTTAGCAAGGCAGTGGTTAAGAAATTCTCCCTTTCCAATCCCTCATCTTTGCATGAACTTCCTCTTCCACATCGTAGCTGGTTCGATTTCATGGCATGCTACTTCCAGGCATGCAATTCTAGAATTTTCCCATATTGACAACAATTTTTCCAAACAGCGTCTGACACTTTTCTGCTCCAATTATCTATGGTGTATGATAACCTCCTTCAAATTATGATTATGTACCACTGTTCCCTGCTGGATATGCTTTCCAATGCCTATCCACTTGCTCCATTCCAACATTGGGTGTGGGAACTACATCACTTCAAAAATGACAACTTTTACCAATAATTCTGCACATTTTTACACAGTTGTATTTTGGTCCGGAATGCCAACTTCAGTCACATGTGGAAGAAAATATATGAGGAATCACGGAAACTTTTCTACCGAGAGAAGTTAGTATATATAACAAGGAACGTTCAAGAACTCGCGGATCTCTGTTCTGATGCACCATTCATCTTCTATAAAATTCTGGGTTTGACTACTTCTCACTTTTCACATTTTTCCAAAATTCCAAATTTTGGGCCAAAAATGGCTATTTTCCAAACGGTGCATTTCTGGGAAATCTTTGTCTAACGGAATATGTCTGGTTACTGAGAATATGAATTGCTGAGTTCAGTAATTTTCTTGATTCTGAATTATAGGGTCATTTTCAACCACTGCAAGCTTTTCAAAATTCCCAAAACGTGGCCCGGAATAGTGCTTTTTGGCCTTCTTGCACACCCCGACTCCACATCCTTTGGAGTTTGGCTCCAAAAATCCAAACTTAATACCGTTCCTGCTCCATGACTACCCCATATCAATTTCGGTCCAATCCGCCCTTCTGTCAAGCGTCGGGACACCGAATTGTGAAAGCCATTCATTCTAATTTTATGCCAAATCGGAGCATAATGGGCTCGGGATCTTCACTGCTTCATTCATGGCCTCAGAATGCCCCTGAACTCATCAAATTCTGACTTTGCATGCTCTTGCTATCCAAAAATCAATTTTGGGCTTTATACTCGGGTTTTTTTTTTTTTAAAATTTTTTTATCCCGACACACACAGGCCGCATCTCGCAACCCGAAACCGGAAACTGCGGGTTCGGGAAGTCAAGTTTCGGTCACGGAATGTAATCATCTTGTAACCCGAAACCCGAAATTGCGGGTTCGGGGAGTCAAGTTGCGGTCACGGAACATAACCATCCTGCAACCCGCAACCCGAAACCCGACACCCGAAATTGCGGGTTCGGGATTGCAGAAACCGGAATGCGCAACTTAAAGAATTTGCATTCCCGCAACCCGAAACCCGACATCCTAAAAGCCGAAAATTGTGGGTTCGGGATTTCGGAAATCCAAACGCAAATTTTTGAAAATTCGCGTCCCCGAAACCCGAAACCCGACATCCCAAAATCCGAAAATTGCGGGTTCAGGGTTTCGGAAATCCAAACGCAAATTTTTGAAAATTCGCGTTCCCGAAACCCGAAACCCGACATCTCGAAAGCCGAAAACTGTGGGTTCGAGATTTCGAAAATCCAAACACAAATTTTGAAAATTCGCGTTCCCGAAACCTGAAACCTGACATCCCGAAACTGTGAAAACACCTGTGTTTCCTGTAACTTCCGGGGTTCCTAACTCCCTCATCCCTTGGCCAAATGAGGCAAGTCTGGTACTGTTGGAAAGCTGTTGGAGAGATCTATGCAATGGTGTGATCCTCTCCCACACCTATGAAATCTAACCCTATCATTTTTCCAATAAAAAATGCCACCCCAAATTCACCAATACTGCATTAAAACCATTCTGCTGCTTTCCTGTAACTCAGAGTTTGGCCCAAGCAGCCCTAGTGCTATAAGCTGGGCTCTGATACCACTCTGTCACGTCCCCTTCCATCAACCCGATGCAAGAGAGGAAACATGACCAATCTACCGGGCTTATTGGCAATCTCAGCCCTGTTCATTACTAAGAAATTCATAACAATTAAAAACTTCTGTGTGCAATTCATACTCAATAAAAACACAGTGGAATTAATCAAATTTGCATACACACAAACAGTAATGCATCAACATATTTAACTCAAGCAGATGGTGAATCAATCCCATTCTTAGGCTATGCACAAGCTTCATATCAACCATATTAAGATATTCATTTCATCTCATTTAGCATGAACAGTTAACATTCAGGATTAACACATTGCTGAACACATAATGCAAATAAATTGATCCACAGAGAATACTTATCTTGAAATGTAAACATCCAAACAACTGGCTATGTGAGAGAAACGTTCCACCCAACCATAGATCTCTGTCTAGCCTATATTCTTTCAGCTGAGAGATCACCCCCGAGCTGGGTTGTGTATCCACTAAGGAGGAACTAAATAGGCTCACTCACAACCATGGATTCACTCAAACGGTCATGCTAAGCCAGCACACAACTGGGTTTATCAAACATGCAATAAGGAAATGATGAGGATGCTAAGCCAGTGAGCTCAACCATAGAGCTACAGACATCTCAAGATAAACTCAAGCAATCCCATCCTCTGTTCAAACATCCACACTTGGATTTCTCACCATTCTGGCAACAAATAACTCAATCCCGTCACTGGGTTTCTGGGTTATCAAAACTGGGTTTTCCAATGGATTTCAGGGTGGCTAATGCTCCCAAATTCACCCCACGGTTCATACCTATGGATCCCCCATTGGATTTCACTATTAAATACCAATTCTGGGCGTTTATGGCTCTTCAAAATGTGGGTTCTTTCACAGTTGCGATTTCTGTTTTTTGCTCCCTGCTGGAACTCATTTTTGGATGGAAAGTGATGCTGGTTCCTTCCACAATGGAATGGGGATGAGGAAGAAGCAACTCCCATGAGGTAGAGTGACTTGTGGTACAAGAAAACAGAGCCCATACGTGCAAATACAAATTTCTGGGCTGCCCATGCTCCATTGAAGCCATGGATTGAAATCTTCAACTACTTCCTTATAACACTAATAAATGTCATCAAGGAAAGTCAAATGGGTTCTCACAATGACATTTGGAAGCTTATGGCTCAATCCCACAACCCCCTCACCACTCCCTAGTGGATACACATGGCCCCTTCTCATTAGTTGCCTCCATAGCCAGTTTTTGTATTTTATTGCATGATGTTTATTTACATCATTTTTATAATGTTCCATGGCTAAATAGCACATGGGTAACGTAATGTCTAATACTTGTCTTTAAATACAATTCGAGTTTCCACTAGCGGGGCCTTAGCCCTGAGCTCCACGCTAGGAAAACATACATCACATGTATACAATATTTACATTAAAAGCTAATATATCCTAAGGGTCAAAATGGGGTATTACACGCAAAGTATCACTCGCAAGAAAATTCAAGGGTTTTGGTAACTCCTGCGAGTCCAAATACAGTGGTATTTATAGGCGCAGCTAGGCTCCTTCGCACCCCTCAATGGCTAGATAAGCATTAAATGTGGTATCCGTTGGCCGAGTCCGGCGACGATTTCGGTCTTTTCCTTCATAAATATTTCAGAACGGCTATTTTTGAGTTAATTACTCAAGCGGTCGCTGGCAAAGTACTGTACAACGGCTATTTTTGTGACCGACATTCTAATGGTTACTTTTCTGGAATGTTGTGTCGAATTGTGCGACGGGTCATCTCTACTCCGACGCAGTTACTTCGCGGTGCCTGATTTCCTGCTTATGAACTTAGCCTCTTTTCTCATTCAACTTGATCTTGGCAGTTGCATTCTGGGCTTCGCAACTGCACGGTTCCTTTTTTTCTTTTTCTCTTTTTCTCTTTTCAATTTTTTTTTTTGGCGAAGCTTCTCTTCTCAACAAGTGCTGCGCGGTATAGACATTTTATTCATCACACCTCGCGTACAGACTCTTTCCCATTTCTAGTGCCCAATTTCAACTGTACTTGACACTTAAAAATTTCCTCATTTTTTTGATCATCAAGGGTTCTGCGAAGCAGAACTATCCCGATAGGGTTTTAGTCTGCTTCCATTGACTAGGTCGGGCAAGCTATCTCCTGCTAATGTGGCTAACTGAGCTGCGCCACCGTTAGTAACATGTACAATAGTATATGGACCATGAAAATGCATCTTAAACTTTCCAGGAAACTTCATAAATTTGCTATCATACAGGAGGACTAGATCACCTACCTGAAAGGTCTTTTTTTTGATATGGAAATCATGCCATGCTTTTTCCCTTTCTTTCTGCACTTGTTGGTGAAAGCCTGCAATGAAGCGATCTTCCTCCAGACCAGCCAAGTGTAGAAGCATTTATTCTAATGCGTTGCAATCTGCCATGCCTATGAAAGCAGCTATTCTTAAGCTGGGAATAATGTACTCCATTAGCATTATTGCTTCCTATCCATAGGCCATCCTAAAAGGAGTGTGGCCAGTCAATTTCTTGCATGTGGTCCTGTATGCCCATAAAACAGCTAGAATGCATAGGCCCCAGTCATCCCTATTAACATTGCATATTTTTGTCAGCGCATTCTCGAGCACCTTATTGAACGCTTCAATAGTTCCATTTTCTTGCGGATGATATGGCGTACTTCGCTGATGATGAATGTGGAGTTCTTTTGTTAATGCCTCAATAGTTCTTTTCAGAAAGTGAGTGCCTTGATCACTCATCAAAATCTTCGGGCATCCAAACCTTGTAAGGATGTTCTCAAAAATGAATTACGGGCAGTAAATGTGCTACAGTGCTTCACTGGCTTCACTTCGGCCCATCTGCTGAGGTAATCAGTTGTAGTAATAATGTACCTCACACCATTTCTCTTTCCCAGTGGGCTTATAGGTCCTACAAAATAAATGGCCCATTTCTCAAAATCCTGTAATGTCAACTGTGGATTCAATAGCATTTCATCTCTTCGCGATGACCTTCCTGTCCTCTGAAAGACTCTGCAGCTTTGGCAATGTTCCTTTGCATCTTTGTGAATAATAGGACACCATATTCCTGCTCGCAATATCTTCTGTGCAATGGCTCATCCTGCGTAGTGACCTATTGCTTCTCCTAAATGTGCATCAGCCAGTATGAATGGTTTCTCGTTCTCTAACACACACCTACGCAGTACTTCATCCAGCCCCAATTTGTATAGCTGACTGACAATTATGGTGAAGTATGTTGCTCTTACTACGAGCTGCTTCTTCTGCTGCGTAGTGAACTCAATGGGTGCCAACCCGGTAGTCAAGAAGTCTATGATATCTTTATTGTAGTCACTGGCAATATGAATAGCGAACAACTCTGCATCAGGAATATTTTCTTCAAGGTTCGTAGGTTCTTCTCCTAACTCGATCCTTGACAGATGATTGGGTCCTAAGTTCAATCTGCCAGGCTTAACCACTATCTCAAATTCATACTCCTGAAAGAGTAACAACCATCTGCAAATTCGCCCCACTAAAACTAGCTTGTTGACCAGGTATTTCAAAGCAGAATGGTCAGTGAACATAGAGAAGTGTGCACCAAGCAAATAGTGCATGAACTTCTGCAATGCATAGACCATAGCAAGGTCTTCTCTCTCAGTGGTGGTATAATTCTTCTCAGCATACGAGAGCTTCCTGCTCGAAAATGCAATGGGGTGGTCAATACCTCCCTCTCCTGGTTGTGCTAATACAACTCCCAATGCTATACATGAAGCATCGACATGGACATGGAATGGCTTTTCCTAGTCTATAAAAACTAGAATTGGCGTAGTTACCATTTTCTCTTTTAATGTGTCAAAGCCTTTCTCACATTCTGCATTGCACATGAACGGCACATCTTTCTTTAATAGCTTCTCCATAGCTGCAGTTATCTGCGCATAAACCTTTATAAACTTCCTATAGTAACCCGTATGCCCCAATGTGGTGCGCAACTGCTTTACTGAATTCGGTGTTGGCAAGTTTACAATAACTGCGATCTTTGCAGGATCAACTATCAAGCCCTGCTTGCACACAATGTGTCCCAATATAATTCCATAAGGTACACAAAAGATACACTTCTTCAGGTTTAGTGACATTTGATGTTGTCTGCATTTTTCTAGCATCAATCTGAGATTTGTGCAATGGTCCTTCAACAACCCAAATACTGTCCAGTCATCAAAATAAGCTTCTAAAAACTTATGCATGAAATCTTTAAATGTTGCGACCACAATTCTGGAAAAGATGGCAGGCGCGTTCTTCAGACCATACGACATCACTCTGTATTGGAACGACCCCCATTCAGTGGAAAAAGTGGTCTTATGCCTATCTGTTGGATCAATACTTATATGATGATATCCCGAAAAGCCATCAGTAAAGGAATATACCTCATTTCCTCCAACGTTTTCGAGCACCTCATCTATGAAGGGAGTAGGAAATGGGTCACGCATCGAAGCATCGTTCAATTTTATGAGATCTACACAAATCCTGATCTCGCCTTTTGTCTTCTTATCTCGGAAAACCATAGGGCTTATCCATTTAGACTCCTCAACCGGCTCAATGATCCTTGCGTAAATCATCTTATTGAGTTTTTCCTTGACTCGTTCTTTATATAGCGGATTCAGTCTATAGGGCCTTTGCTTAACATGCTTCACACCTGGCTTAAGAGATATCTTCATAACCCCTAAGTCACCCAGAATACCTTTCATTTCTATAAACTTTGTCAGGAATAAATCTTGATACTCATGTAATAGGTCTGCGATCTCTGCAACCGTCTGATCGTCCCAATTGTCTCCGATAGACACAAACTTCGGCTCTTCATTGGTGCCAATGTTCACTTTCCTCGTTTTCATAGGTCCACTCATGTCTGGAATTTCTAGCGGAGGTAATTCTACGTCACGCGCTCCTTCTGACTTCGGTATGTTAACATTGCGCGGATCCTCCTCATCACTTTCTTCTTTATCTTCAGCCTCTTCAACTAGATTATAACAATCCATGGCATGCTCTACCTGTTCCTTCCATTTTGGATGTAGGCTAGTAGGTACACTGTTAGCTCCAAATACTTCCTCTAATGTCATGTTTCTATGTGGACATTCCGGTCTGAATATTCTTTCCTTAATAATATGCAAAGCATCATTTATGGTAGGACTCTCATCTTCAAAACTGAAGCTCTTATGGAAGTTCGCAGTCAGGGTAGGCCAATCTATAGTTTCTCTACACAACTCCATCTCTAGATACCACTTCTTTGGAATTTATTCCTCCAACATGTGCACAAACAGATGCACCCATTCTGTCTGTGGTCTCTCCTTCCATGCTTGTGAACAGATTTCAATATGCTCTCTTGGATCTGTTTGTCCATTATATTTTTCAAAGTGTAGTGTAACCTTGTCAGCAAACCTGATCTGCATCTTGATTCTGCACTGATCCCATGTGGTCAATGTCTTCTTATGCGCATCCCACCATCTGGCAGGTGTCTTGCGCAGTGCCATGTCTAGTGTTGGTAAACGATGTTCTTCTGGAATTGCTACAGTATATTCTTTGATAAAGCAATAAACATTAGATAAACCTGTTGCTTGGTGGTGAGCTCTAAGTATGGGTGCCTAATAAGGGCAGCTGGACTAAGAGCCTACTTTAATTATCAACCTGGGGGACGTACAAACTTCAGAGGTGTAGGCACTATATGTTCTCTCTAGGATAGTATTTGTCGAAGTTGGGTGTTTGTATCCATGTTTTTAAAGAGTTGCTTAAAAATGATTCAATAAACTGTAAAAATGATTGTTTAATATATGGAGGTGAAATTCCTATACTAAGAAATTTAAGTACTGAAAGCAGGAAATCTATGTCTAAGAAATCAAATGCAGGAAACAGTAAGCATATCTTTAAGAATTAACTTGTTGAAAGCAGTAAAAATTATACTATGGAATTGAATACTGAAAACATAACAGATCTATTCTAACGTAATGAAAGCTTAATCTCTAACTTAAGGAGTAATTACTGTAAATCGAATGCATAAAACTCAAAGTATGATCTAACATAATCTAATGCTAAAGCTAAATTCGGAATGCCATTATCTAATGCTGCAATTTTAATCAAAACATTAAGGAGTGAATGTCATCATGTAACCAATAAATACTGAAAGAAATCAATCTCTGTGAGCAGTTCTAATAATGAAATGAATACATAGGCTTAAGATCAAGATCGCTACTTCATAAGTAAATGAAAGTACATAGAGAAATAGGTGTTAAAGTATGCCTTGGTGGAATGATGCTACATGACTACAAACACAGCGTTATTATACTACATAATGCATTGTAATGAACTACGGAATCAGAAAGGTTCAACTACTACAGAAATCAAGTCGTGTTATTTAGATGCTATTTAGAATACTCTCATTTGCAATATAAATTCAACCAATGCAAAACACATAATGAGAAATACTTGAACAGTAAGATCTCCTGACTTACACGTTGGAGGGGCCCTCTCCAACCTGTACTCAGGAGTGAAGGGAACTTATAAACGTTGAATTGTAAGTAACATCAAGTCTGTATTAAAATAGGAACTTCATAGTTTAAAACCAGGTCTGTAACACAATTGTCTCGGTGGTATAAAATGTAAAACAATAATTCTCCAAAATAGTAGCAGGGGCCTCTTGCTACCTGAGAGGTCCATATTTATATAATTCTAATGCTTAACCTAACAAAATGTCTAAATGTCGATTCTCTTTGAACAGGAGTTCGTTCTCCACAGATCAGGAAAAAGGCGCTGAGTTTGGTGATGTTCTTTTAGTTCTTCACTTGATTTGCGTGTTGTCCTTTAGTGCACCTACACCTGCTCATTCAAACTCGTTTTTCATGCAATTAGCTCATACAACGCTTTCAAAACATAACAGAAATAATCTCTTAAACAACTTCATTAAATAATTAAGGTAAATCATTTTCCCACAAAACAAGTGTATTTCTTCTCCCTTTATTGTGTTTTTGCTATGGGGAAAGGCCTATTAGATACCTGTATTTTGGACCCATCATTCTCCCCCATACTTGAAGGATTCACCCATCCGTGGGTGACGTATTCAGCTCTTCAACAACTTCTCTGATGTCCCGTGCTACCACCCTGGGTGTTCCTGCTTTCCTGTAGTAGCCCATGCTCTGATCTTATTTGACCCATGCCCTCCTTTCTTCTTCGTCATTAGTATGTTCCTTAATAACCAGGGGAAGGAAAAATGGAGGATTCAGCCTCATTCCAATCCATCGAAGTTGATTCTTTATCAGGGCTTCTCTGTAAAGTTTGGCTTTGAACAGAGCAGCTGCAAGTCTGATAGGGGAGTGGAGCTCTCTCCTTTTAAGGTCATTTGCCACCCTGCACCATCTCTCATTAATGGACTCATAAATTTTTTTATGTGTGCTTTGGAGAGTGACATCAAAGTGTGCCAGATCCTCCTGTTGCTTTGCAAGGAGAATAGGGATCAGCTCCTCATCTTGGGTGAGGATCCTATGATTGTAAATTATTCTCTCAGGGTGAGTCACCTCTACCCTGATCATTAAGGGAGTCTGCCATTTTGATGCAATGTAGAGGTGGTAGTCCTGACCTCATTTGATTTCGTGATTCATCCATGAACATAGTGCCCTCAACTGGAAATTGCCCATGTAAGGGTTGGGCGACCAGTTGGGTGAGCTAGGGACTCAAAAATTGTGTAAGAAAAATTCGCTTAACTGGTCCTTCTCCAATTCTGTGGCATTTAGAGATGCATCCATAAATTCTTTGGGGGAATTTATCTCTATCGGGAGTCCCTGTTTTAACCTTTGAAGCTGGAATTTGCTCCACTTTTCATGTAGATAAACTGCGTAGACTGCTGATGGTGGCCTGAGGTCACGTAGTTGGTCATATATTTTAATGGTAGTAACCAAAGTGTTGTAACGTCCCCTCCTATCATACCAGCATGATAGAGAGGATCGTGATACTAAATCCGGGCATCTATCCCCATGGCATCTTTAACTAAGCATTCACATAATATAAAGGACATATGGATTGTATGATTAAAAGAAAAACACAGCGTAAATAATATCAATAACACATCCATCATACATTCATAATATTCATCAAATAATAATTGCAAAGTTAACACAAGAGAATACTTATCTTAATAAAGTAGTCCCAAGCAACTAGCTATGCAACTGCAACGTTCCACCCAACCATAGGCCAGTTGTGCTTATCAACCTCTCGATACAACTGCCACCCCCGAGCTGGGCATGATCTCTACAAGGAATCAGAGAACAACATACTCACACATAGCCAAGCATACTCCAAGATGAGCCAAGCCAATCTATAATTGGGTTTATCAGGCTGCTAGGATATGGAAAGGAAGAATTGCTAAGCTAGTGAGCTCAACCACAGAGCTATGGATAGCTCTACAAGATCTATTTAGCATGGCACCCACAATGCCTACACACCCCACTCAAGCAAGTATTCCCTTCACCAATTCATAGTCCCTCAGGCCATACCTTCCAATTCTAGAGTGTCCCAGGTGTGCATAGAAGAGTAGCTAGCCCTCTTGATCTTCTTGAGAGGTCACTCCCTTCACTAGGTTTATCAAGCCAATTCTGTCCACTACCACTCCAAGTTTCTTGCTCATAGATTCAAACCAAAACAAGGATGCACATGACAACAAAAGTATAAGTGCTGGGCATGAAGAAAATTTTTTGCAGTGAGATGCCCAAAGATGGGGTTTACATTAGCTTCAGAAAAACGTGGGAAACCCAAAAACGAAACTGGAAGATGGGGAACCACCCTGGGAAGCCAAATCCATTTTCAGAAAAAATGTCCATGGACATTCTGGGGCAAAAACGGCCTCCATAACAATCCCAAATCGTGGTCCTCCTCTCCCAGCCACTGTGTAACACAAAAATGAGCTCCCAGCCATGGGAAATGCAGGAAATTGGTGAAAAAACGTGATGAAGGAAGACCCAGTAGTTCAGACTGTGTGAGAGAGAAAAAACTATATGTTCAGAATTGCTTTGGGCACCATTTCGTGGGTGTTTTCTTGCCCAAGAAGAAAAAATACGAATTCCCAGGTTGATGGCTTGTCCATACACGAAATTGGCTGCCATACCTCTTCATTCCCAAGGCATTAACTTCCTCAACCAATTTATGGAAGAATTAAATGATTGGGTCCATAACCCAAAATGGGTAGTTGGTGGCTTATGGGTTTTCTCATTGACACATGGATTAACACCATTGGCTCAAGGGTTTGAATAATTTCCCTCCCTATTCCTTGTAGAATCATGCCCCATCTCTTTGTTGCATTGCATAGCTAGTTGTGGGTTTTTTCATTAAAATTCGTATTTACATGATGTCTTATTTACATTGTGACTATCTAGCACAAGAACCATAGGCATCTATTCCTTTAATTGCTGATACATAAAACGCTAAATCAATGGTGGGGCCTTGGCCTTGAGCTCCTCACCATGATTAAATAACAATATTTACATCATTTACGATTTAATACAAAGGGGGTCAAAATGGGGACATTACATTCCCCTCCCCTTACATTAGCACTGTCCTTAGTGCTCATCAAAATTGAACAAAAATGGATATGCCACCCTCATGGCATCCTCCAGCTCCCATGTAGCCTCATCAAGACCGTAGTGCTTCCATTGCACCTTTACCTGTCCGATGGCTCGGTTCCGGAGCAATGTTACCTTCTTGTCTAGGATGCACACCGGATCGGTTTGGAATTCTCCCTCGGGTTCCACCTGGATCACATCCCAATTAATCACATGGTTAGGATCATGTACATATTTCTTAAGCAAAGAGACATGAAAAACATTATGAGCTTTAGTGCTAGCAGGCAGTGCAAGTCTATATGCAACTGGCCCTATTCTTTCAAGCACTTCAAATGGCCCACAATATCTAGGTGATAGCTTGGCACAAATCCCAAGCTTCAAGGAACTCTTCCTTGATCTCACTCTAAGATACACACGATCCCCAACACTCAATTCCCTATGGATCCTATGCTTATCCACATAGCTTTTCTGTCTATCCTGGGCTACTTTTAAATTTTGTCGGATCTTTGCAACTTCTTGTTCCATTTCCTTAAGCAATTATGGCCCAAGTACAATTCTGTTCACTGGATTATCCCAAGTTACTGGTGTCCTACACCTTCTTCCATACAAAGCCTCATAAGGACTCATTCCCAACAATGCTTGTTGCCCATTGTTATATGCAAATTCTACCAAGTGTAGATAATCCTCCCACTTGGATGGTTTGTCCATTACATACATGCGGAGCATGTCTTCAAGCACCCGATTTACTCTTTCTGTTTGCCCATCTGTTTGAGGATGGTATGCGGTACTAAAGCTTAGCTGTATACCCAAATATGCAAAGAGACCTTTCCAAAAATTGGAAGTGAACTTTGTATCCCTGTCATAAATTATTGCCTTAGGCAACCCATGTAATCTGAAAATTTCCTTCATGAAAATATTTGCAATGGCATCGGCTTTGTGTGTGGACTTAACCGGTATAAAATGTGCTGCCTTTGTTAACTTGTCCACCAAAACCATGATGGAATCATGTTGTCTCACAGTCATTGGCAATCCTGTAATAAAGTCCATGGATATTACTTCCCATTTCCGTTCTGGAATTGGCACTGGGAGCAATAAACCTGCTGGATGTTGGTGTTCACTCTTCACATGCTGACATTCCATGCACTTAGAAATGTATTCCGCGACATCCCTCTTCATGCCTGGCCAGAAATAATATTTTCTTGCTGTAGAAATTGTTTTCTGATATCCTGGGTGACCAGAGTATGGAGCTTTATGGATTTCATCCATAACAATCCTCCTCAAATCTGCCGCATTTGGAATATAGACTCTATTTTTATAAGTAAGAAGTTTGTCTCCTTCCAAATGATAGCCTTCATACTTCTTGCCAAGGTCTTGCTGCTGCAATTTGTCCTTTATCTGCTCATACACTTCATCCTCAACCATATGGTTAACAATCTGCTGCCTCAAATCTGGTTGGAAAGTACTAAGTGCTGCCACATGCATTTCATGTACCTTCCTGCTGAGTGCATCAACCACCTTGTTTTCTTTCCCTTTTATGTGTTTGATTTCAAAATCAAATTCACACAAAATTCCAACCATCTAGCTTGCCTAGCATTTAAAGTTGGCTGATCAAACAAATATTTCAGACCACAATGGTCTGTCCTTAACTCAAATTTTCTTCCCATTAAGTAATGCCTCCACATCTTTAAAGCATGTACTATGGCTGCAAGTTCTATATCATGAGTAGCATAGTTCTTCTCATGCTCCTTCAACTTTCTTGACTCATAGCATATCACGTGGTTGTCTTGCATAAGAACTCCTCCAAGTCCTTGATTGCATGCATCGGTACACACTACAAAGTCTTTTTCTGGGTCTGCAATTTTCAAAATTGGTGCACTTGTAAGAAGATTCTTCAACCGTTGAAAAATTTCCTCACATCTTGGTGACCATTCAAACTTTATCCCCTTCTTTTGCAAAGAAGTGATTGGGTTTGCAACCTTAGAGAATCCTTTGATAAACCTCCTGTAGTAACCAGCAAGGCCCATAAAAGATCTCACATTAGTCACATTCCTTGGAGTTGGCCAATTCATAATGGTTTCAATCTTCTCAGGGTCTACGGATATTCCCTCGTCGGAGATGATGTGACCCAAATAATGAATTCTATCTTTATAAAAGTCACATTTGCTCAACTTTGCATACAACTTATGCTCCCTTAGTAATTGCATTGTCATTCTCAAATGTTCTTCATGCTCTTCTTCATTCGTAGAATAGATGAGAATGTCATCTAGGAATACAAGAACAAACTTGTCCAAATACTTGCTAAAAACATTATTCATGAGACACATGAATGTAGCTGGTGCATTTGTGAGACCAAATGGTACCACTACAAACTCATAGTGTCCATACCTTGTTCTAAAGGATGTCTTATGAATATATTCTTCTTTGATTCTTACCTGATGGTAACCAGACCTCAAGTCAATCTTTGAAAATACCTTTGCTCCTCTCATTTGGTTAAAAAGGTCATCAATTCGGGGCAATGGGTATTTGTTCTTCACAGTGACTTTGTTCAACTGCCTGTAGTCAATACATAACCTGAGTGTTCCATCTTTCTTTTTCACAAATAGAACAGGTGCTCCCCACGGGGACACACTTGGCCTAATATATTTCTTTTCCAGCAACTCTTGTAATTGCATTTTCAATTCTAGCAATTCCGGTGTACTCATCCTGTAGGGTGTCTTAGACACTGGTGCCGCTCCTGGCACAAGTTCAATTGTAAAGTCAATGTCTCTCTTTGGAGGGAGTCCTGGAATCTCATCAGGAAAAACATCCCTGAATTCTTGCAATACTTGATAGTCCTCCAATTTAAGAGTTTCATTCTCTGCTGCCTCTAGAATGTGGGCTGCATACAATTGACATCCCTTCCTACAGAACTTCTTCAGTTGCATGTCTGAAACCTGTCTAACAGAAGTCACCTTTGGAATGCCTTTTACAACCCTTGGGTTTCCTTCTTCGTCCATGCATTCAAATGTCTTATTGTAGCAGTCAATTTAACCCTATGTGCTTCTAACTAATCCATTCCAATGAGAATATCATAGGAACCAAGTGGCAAAATATTCAGATCTGCATAAGTGAAGATCCAATCCATCTCCAATGGACTTTTCTGTACTATTTCACTAACTTTTCTCTTGTTTCTAGTGGCTAGTTGAACTAACCATGATTTACTATGCTTTAATTTCTTGAAAGCACATATCTCAACAATTCTAGGAGTGACATAACTGTGAGTAGATCCAGGATCAATCAAAATAGAAACAGATTGCTTAGCAATCTTACCTTCAACTTCAACCACAATTGACTGATGATCTTCCTGGCGGTCATCTAGTGCTGCATAGATTCTAGGGATTGTCCTCGCCACTTGACCCACAGTTCCAGCTCCCTGGATGTTGTGAACTTGATTTGCATTCCCATTCCTATGTGGACAGTTCCTAAGCATGTGGTCTCCTCCACAACCCCAACATTGAAGTGGTTCTCTTGGTTCCTTTGGATCTCTTGGCTTGTCTCCCATCATCCTAGTTGGCTTAGTCACAACCTGTGATGGTTACCTTTGCTAATTCCAGAACTTAGGAGGCTTGAACCCCTTCTTCCTTTGATCAAACTTTTTGTTTTTCCTATCCTTCCATGCCTTAGGGAATTCTGGTTTGCTTCTGTTTTGATCAAAGCAATACTTGGCCTTTCTTATGGCCTCCTCTAGAGTTCGAGGTTCATCAAACTCAATTCTGTCTTTATATGACTGGGGCAGTCCACTTAGGAAATGCTGAATTTTCACCTTATCATCTCGAATATACCTGACATACCTCAGCAGTTCCAAGAACTTGTTTGCATATTCTTCCATGGTCAATTGTCCCAATCTCATCTCTTGGAACTCTTTGATCTTATCATCATAGTACCTATCAGAGAGGTACTTCTGCTTGAAGTATATCTTGAACTGCTTCCACACAATCTTCCTTTCGTTGATCTTCTTCACTTGCCTGATGTGTTCCCACCATATAGATGCTCTTCCATTCAAGTTGAAGATGGCTACCCTTGCCTTCATATTTCCTGAGTAGTCTTGGACTTGGAAATACTTTCTCATCCCAAGAAGCCAAGCTTCAACTTCTTGACCAGACTTTATCTCTCCATCAAATGTAGGAGGTTTCGCCTTCTTAAATTCCCCATGTGAATTGTTCTTGTAGTGCTTCTTCCTCTTACTCCTGCGAGATGAAGAGCTTGAACCCTCAATGGATTCTTCAGAGTCAGATGATTCATTAGAAGATATTTCCAGAGTATATGTTCTGTCTGTAGAAACTCTTCTTGAGCTACTGGCCCTCTTACGGGAATTCCTTCTAGAACTACTCCCACCCCTTTCTGGATTCGATGTCTGATGCTCAGAGTTTATTTTCCTTTGGATGTCTGTCAAACTCTGCAACATGGCTGCATTCAACTGATTTTGTTCTTCCTGAGCTTTAATAATCCTTTCATTATCTTCTCTGCAACTTTGCAACTCCACCCTTAGGCTTCTCATGGTGGCTGCAATACCTGGAGGAGTCTCTTGATTTCTTCTCCCATTAGATTCTGTTTCAGCATTTTCAACATGTATGTTCTCCCCCATGGCATCTGTCTTAGGCTCATAGGGATCCTGTGCATCATCCATAATGTTGATTTTCTTGGCCCAACCAAGTTCCAAAACTTTTCAACTGTACTATCTAGAGTGCTGCCCTGATGTAACTGTGATTCTGCAGAATGTGTTCATCCACACAATTGTTAGCTGCATTATATTCTCAGGAATTCATAAATTACTTTCATGCACATGGGAAAATATTATATTGACAATTTGTCAAATCATAGAATTTTCTCACAATCAACGAGCAATGGTCAGTCAAATTACTTTCGGGGCATTTTGCTGAACGCTTCTGCAATTGCGGGGTGATTTGCTGAGTGCTCCCATAGTTTCAGAGCAATTCGCTGAATGCTCCCGCAGTTGCGGAGAAATTATCCGAATGATTCCGTAGTTGCGGAGTAATTCGCAGAATGCTTCCGCAGTTGTGGAGCAATTCTCCGAATGCTTCCGTAGTTGCGGAGCAATTCACCGAACGCTTCCGCAGTTGCGGAGCAATTCGCCGAACGCTTCCGCAGTTGCGAAGCAATTCGTGGAATGCTTCCACAGTTGCGAAGCAATTCGTGGAATGCTTCCACAGTTTCGGGGCAGTTTGTTGAAGTCTTCAGCAAATTTTGGAACGATTTCCCGAACTCTTCCGCGTTGCGGAACGATTCGCGGAATCTTTCCGCAGTTTCGGGATGACTTCCCGAATTCTTCCCGAAACAGACTTAAACAAAAATTTTCAAAAACACTTGAAACAATTTCCGAGTTCCTTATTTTCTTCTTCCTGTGATGACTACTGCCCAGTAGAAGGTAACCTTACCTCTGCAACTATCCAACTGAGCCAGCTCGTCTTGATGCTAGTACCTGTGGTGATTAGGAAGGGATCTTCCCTTGTAACTGTAATTGGATTTGGCCCATAGAGGCCCAATGCTGCAACCAGTAACTCTGATACCAAAATGTAACGTCCCCTCCTATCATACCAACATGATAGAGAGGATCGTGATACTAAATCCGGGCATCTAGCCCCATGGCATCTTTAACTAAGAATTCACATAATATAAAGGACATATGGATTGTATGATTATAAGAAAAACACAGCGTAAATAATATCAATAACACATCCATCATACATTCATAATATTCATCAAATAATAATTGCAAAGTTAACACAAGAGAATACTTATCTTAACAAAGTAGTCCCAAGCAACTGGCTATGCAACTGCAATGTTCCACCCAACCATAGGTCAGTTGTGCTTATCAACCTCTCGATACAACTACCACCCCCAAGCTGGGCATGATCTCTACAAGGAATCAGGGAACAACAGACTCACACATAGCCAAGCATACTCCAAGATGAGCCAAACCAATCTATAATTGGGTTTATCAGGCTGCTAGGATATGGAAAGGAAGAATTGCTAATCTAGTGAGCTCAACCACAGAGCTATGGATAGCTCTACAAGATCTATTTAGCTTGGCACCCACAATGCCTACACACCCCACTCAAGGAAGTATTCCCTTCACCAATTCACAGTCCCTCAGGCCATACCTTCCAATTCTAGAGTGTCCCAGGTGTGCATAGAAGAGTAGCCAGCCCTCTTGATCTTCTTGAGAGGTCACTCCCTTCACTAGGTTTATCAAGCCAATTTTGTCTACTACCACTCCAAATTTCTTGCTCACAAATTCAAACCAAAACAAGGATGCTCATGACAACAAAAGTATAAGTGTTGGGCATGAAGAAACATTTTTGTAGTGAGATTCCCAAAGATGGGGTTTACATTAGCTTCAGAAAAACGTGGGAAACCCAAAAATGAAACTGGAAGATGTGGAACCACCCTAGAAATCCAAATCCGTTTTCAGAAAAATGTCCATGGACATTCTGGGGCAAAAACGGCCTCCATAATAGTCCCAAATCGTGGTCCTCCTCTCCCAGCCACTGTGTAACACAAAAACGAGCTCCCAGCCATGGGAAATGCAGGAAATTGGTGAAAAAACGTGATGAAGGAAGACCCAGTAGTTCAGACTACGTGAGAGAGCAAAAACTATATGTTCAGAATTGCTTTGGGCACCATTTCGTGGGTGTTTTCTTGCCCAAGAAGCAAAAATACGAATTCCCAGGTTGATGGCTTGTCCATACACGGAATTGGCTGCCATACCTCTTCATTCCCAAGGCATTAACTGCCTCAACCAATTTCTGGAAGAATTAAATGATTGGGTCCATAACCCAAAATGGGTAGTTGGTGGCTTATGGGTTTTCTCATTGACACATGGATTAACACCATTGGCTCAAGGGTTTGAATAATTTCTCTCCCTATTCCTTGTAGAATCATGCCCCATCTCTTTGTTGCATTGCATAGCTAGTTGTGGGTGTTTTCATTAAAATTCGTATTTACATGATGTCTTATTTACATTGTTCCTATCTAGCACAAGAACCATAGGCATCTATTCCTTTAATTGCTGATACATAAAACACTAAATCAATGGCGGGGCCTTGGCCTTGAGCTCCTCACCATGATTAAATAACAATATTTACATCATTTACGATTTAATACAAAGGGGGTCAAAATGGGGACATTACAAGTGTCCTTTAGTTGAACAATCTCCTGGTCCTTTTTGGCTAGCTCACCTTGTGCCTTAGCCAATTTCTCTTGAAGTGCTGAATTTCTCTGCTCAGCCAGTCTTAGCTCCCCTGCATGATGCATTTTTAGAATTTGTGTCTTCTCAGATGATAACGGGGGTGATGCGGGATGGCTTCCTGATTCAATTTTCAATGTCGCCATCTCCTTTCTGAGCTTTTCTAATTTTTCCCGTGCCTCATCTAGTTGATTGATGACCCCAGGGTTTTCATTATGCTCAGGAGGGTTCCCCTGGGGGTTGTCTTGCTCTTTTTGTTCATTCTGTTCTTCTTCTGCCTCCTCTTCTTCTTGTTCATCCTGCATTTCCTGTTCATCCTGCTCCTCTTTTGTAGTGGGATCCTTCTAATCTACCCACTGATCATCGTCCTCATTCGACACATTTTGAACTATGGGACTGGGTTCCCTACTCTTTTTCTTGGTAATTCGGATTCTGGATGCTTGTGTGAATCTCTTACTTCTTCTCTTTGGCTCTTGATTACTGGCAAGAATCCCTGGGTTCATTTTGGGGGAGTCATCTCTTGAATGCTTGATTTTCACTGGGGTATCAGCCACATTGTCTAGGTCAATTTTCCTCTTCGCCCCTAATGTCTAGGTCAATTTTCCTCTTCTCCCCTAATGTAGAGGTGGTTTTGTTCATTTCTCCTGGTGGTAGGGATATTCCAGCTGTGGGTGTACCTTTCATTCTTTGAACATCTTCAGTGGATACCAACACAAATTATTCCCAAGAAATCTCTAGTATCTGTGCCTTTAATTCCTCACAAACAATTAACTTGATCAACCCATGATGGGCTAAGGAATCCTCCTTACCTTTAATCACCTTCTTGCTCATTTCTGCTAGAGATTAGAGTAGGTAGTATGGAATACTAATGTTGTTGTTTGGTGGATGATGGGCCCTGTGCCTTAACAACTCTAGAATTCAAAAATGGAAAATGGGGACATAGCTTAACCTACCAGAGCATGTGAGGTACTTCTGAACGATTGCAGCCACTTCCTCCCATGGTGCTGGCATGGAGAGTCTTTTGAATATGTTTTTGTCTTCATCATAGACCTCTCCTTGCTCTAAGAATGTTGTCTTTGCTTCATGGTTTGCCTCCCTGTCATCCCTGCTCCAATGCAAACCCCTTTGCAGACCAGTAAATTTGGCAATCACATCATCATCCAACTTTATACGTAACCCCTTCACTCAGGTGACGAACTGTTCATCCTTGATATGTTTAAAATTTCTTGCAAACTCCAGAGCCACCCCTGTATTGTACCCTTTCAATCCTAGGATGAAAGGCATCCAGCCCGCACTGTGGATGGTTGTTAATATTCACAGGTTCTGGTAGATGGTGTTGTGCTCCTTTGGTTTACTTTTCTTGAATCCCTTTGTCATCTTAAAATCTCTTCTGTAATCAATAAAACCAAAAATTTGAATTGTGGCTTTTAAATCAACTGGTCGGGGTCAATTATAGGCTCAAGGACTGAATTGCTGGTTGAGTGACCACACTACTTCTAGTTCCTTGTGTTTGGAGAGTTCTGAGAGGTTCGCATTTGTAAAACTAGTCCTTTGGACGATTATACCGCCTTACTTAATGTGCCTTCCCGCACTTAACCTCAGCATTGCTCAGTGTACTTGCCGCTTTATCCCTTTCTTTCCATAACCAAGCCCTTTGTTTCATTTCATGATTGTACTTTTGCACTTCTGCTCCGATTATTGGAAGGTATGGTGGTTTCTGCGGGTTCATCATTTATTGATATGACGGGGGTGTGCAATCATGATTTTGTAATCTGAACCTTTCCCCCTCGACTTTATTGAAAAGTTATCCTCGGCTTAAAAAATAACCGTTTTGGGGATAATGATTTGACCGTAAGAATATAACAAATATGTTTAGAGATTACCTTGTTATGCCTTAGCATACCTGAGATGATGAGTTTGCTTGATTTCTGTGTGTGCAGGATTCTATAGTAGATTCGGCATGTTTCGTAGTAAATTCTGGCATGTCAGTAGTTCCTTGTGTTGTGTGCATTTTTCTTTTGCTCGTTTGAAATTGTTGTATCACCTTCATTTGAACTTCGTGCCATTTCTAATTTGACATTGTGATAAAGCTCTGCAATGATTTTTGATCTCATTCTGTGCTGGCTCGCTTGAGGATGTGGCAGGCTCGCGTGATCAAATGGTAGAATTGATTAAACATTGTGCTTTGATTTATTCCTGTAGTGGTAGATATCTTTGTTGGCTCTCTTGAATAGATGTCTGGCTCGCTTGATTGCTGTGGATGTTTGATAATTCCCAGGCTAACTTGATTGCTGTGGATGTTTTGATACTTCTCTGGCTTGCTTGATTGTTGTGGATGTTTTGATACTTCTCTGGCTCGCTTGATTATTGTGGATGTTTTGATACTTCTCTGGCTCACTTGCATATTGATGTTTCTTTTGCTTGATATTTCTATTTTCAATATTTAATGCTCCAACTTCATAGGTATGTATGTGGCCTTGTAATTTGGTCAGATAATTCATTCAACTATATTTATTTTTCTTTCTTTCTTTTCCTTTTTTTTTTTTTTGCTTCTTTTTTCATCTTTTTTTTCATTTTTCCTTTTTTCATTTTTTCATTTTTTTTTTTCGCTTTTTCTGGTTTTTTTTCATCATTTTTTTCAATAAAATTCCATATTCTCTATCAGCATCAGTTGTTGCTGGTAGAGTACCCATGTAAAATCTTCCTTTGATTGTGGTTTCTTGTAAAGTTTTAGCCGATGTCCATTCACTATCATGGGAAACTGTTGTTCATCTATTGTAATAATCTTGACTGCTCCATTTTCATATATATGCTCAATGATGTAAGGTCCTAGCCATCTAGTTGTTAGTTTTCCTTTTAATGTGTGAAACCTGGAATTATAGAGTAGTGCCCAGTCACCTTCCCTGAACTTTTTATCGTTTAGGTGCTTGTAATGCCACTTCTTTCTTTGCTGCTGGATGATTTCTGTGTGGGAAAGTGCTTTTTGGCGTTGCTCATCCAGTTGATTCAATTGTAGCATGCATTCCTGTTGTATTTCTGCTAGTTCCATGTTCAATTCTGCTACAATTCTTAGTGTTTTTATTTCAAATTCAATTGGCAGCATGACTTTCTTTCCATATACTAACTCATAAGGTGTGAATCCTGTTGTTGTCTTCCATGTGGTGTTATAGGCCCAAACTGCCTCACTTAATCTGTCAGCCCAATCTCTTTTGTGGAGTTGGACTATCTTTGTCAGAATCCTCTCTAATTCTCTGTTGGTGACTTATGCTTGACCATTTGCCTGAGGGTGATAGGAGGAGGACTGTCTGTGCTTGACATTGTTTTGTTTCATCAAGTCTTCTGTTAAGTTGGATGTGAATTGGGGGCCTTGATCAGATACTAGTTCTCTCGGTACTCCAAACCTGTGAAATATTTGCTCAGTGAAGAATTTTGCTACGTTTTTTTCATTGGTTGCAGCAAGTGCTGCTACCTCTATCCATTTTGTGAGGTAGTCAGTGCATATTAGGATGTAGCTTTTCTGATTTGACTGTGGGTTGATTGGACCAACGAAATCAAATCCCCATTTTTCGAATGCTTCCAAGGAAATTTGTGGATGTAGGGGCATTTCTTCTTTTTGTGTTGGTTTTCCCTTCCTTTGGTAGTCATCACAGTGTGAAACATATTCATAAGTATCCTTGTGGAGTGTTGGCCAATAGTATCATGTTTGTAAAATCTTATAGGCTGTCCGCTTTGCAGCATAGTGTCCTCCACATGGTTCATTGTGAGTGGCATGCATGATGTCATGCACTTCATCTTCTTTGATGCACCTTCTGAGTATTTGATCAGGTCCTTGTTTGAATAGCATGCCTTCTATCCATGTGTATGTTGCACTTTGCCTTATTACTTTTGTCTTTTCCTTATAACTGTAATGTTCTGGAAATTTTCCAGACACTAAATAGTTTGCTATGTCAGCAAACCATGGGATTCTTGTGGATATGGAAAAAAGGTGCTCATCTGGAAAACTGTTGTTGATTACTTCACTGTCTTGTCCATGTGTCAGCCAAGATAGAAAGTCAGCCACTACATTGTGTTTACCTAGCATGTCTAAAATGGTGATGTCAAATTCTTGAATTAGTAGCAGCCATCGAATTACTCGAGCACTTGTGTTTGGTTTGTTCATTAGATATCTTATGGCCGAATGGTCTGTATGAACAAAAACTTGGTAGCCAGTGATATAGTGCCTAAATTTATTAATGGCAAGTATGATAGCCAAAAATTCCTTCTCTGCTACAGTATAATTTAATTCTGCCCTTGCTAAATTCTTACTGATATAATATATTGCATAGGGCTTCTTCTCTTTTTCTTGTCCAAGGACAGATCCGATTTCCTTATCTGATGCATTAAAGTGGATGTGGAATGGTAGTGCCCAGTCCGGTCCTTGGATTACTGAAGCTGTAATTGTTTTCTCCTTGAGATTTTTAAATGTTGTCATGCAATTGGGTGTCCATATGAACTCAGTGTCTTTTGTGAGAAGTGAAAACATCGTGGCAGCAATTCAGCTATAATTTTCAATAAACCTTCTGTAGTACCCTGTTTTCCCAAGGAAACTTCTGACATCCCTTTGTTTAACAGGTGGTGGAAGCGTTTTGATTACTGAGACTTTTGCTTGGTCAACCTCTATCCCTCTTTGTGATATATGGTGCCCTAAAACGATGCCCTCTTCCATTAACATTCCGCATTTGTCATTGCTAAGGCATAGGCTCATCTCAATACATTTTTTTAAATATCAATTCAAGATGACTCAATGCTTGGTCAAATTTTTGTCCATAGGGTGTGAAGTCATCCATGAAGACTTCCATTTGATCATTTATGAAATCATAGAATATACTTAGAATGGCCCTTTGGAATGTTGCTGGAGAATTACATAAGCCAAAGGGTAGTTCTTTGTATGCGTAAGCACCCCAAGGACATGTAAATGTTGTCTTATCTTGATCAATTGGGTGTATTAAAATCTGGTTGTACCCACTGAAACCATCCAAAAATGAAAAATACTTGTTTCCAGCTAATGTGTCCAGAACCTGATCTATAAATGGCAGTGGAAAGTGATCTTTCTTTGTTGCTTTATTTAGCTCTCTGTAGTCTACACAAATTCTCCATTTGCCTCCTTTTTTAGGCACTATAACCAGTGGGGAGACCCACTCACTGTCAGATATTGGATAGATGAACCCTGCATCTAATAACTTTTGTAGTTCCACTTTGACTATGTCTTTCAATGTAGGGTTTAGCCTTCTTTGTGGTTGCCTGATAGGAGTAGAACCTTCTTTGATGTAAATGTAGTGCTTGCAGATATCAGGATGTATTCCTTTCATGTCTGCATATGTCCATGCAAATGCTTTACTTTGTTCTACTAGTATCTTCATTAATTTCTTTTCTTGCTCTGGTTTCAAATTGGAATTTATGTTGATTGTTTTTTCAGGCAGAATTTCCACTATTTTTACCTTTTCAATTTGTTCTTTTAGTACTTCTATCCATAATTCATCCATGTTATGTTTTGAACTGTCACCTGTTTCTGTGGAAAAAAATTCTTCAATAACATGATTGTTAGAAGATACATTTTGTATAAATCTATCTATATGGCCATCTTCGTTTATTGTTTTTAGTGATAGTGCAGCATCAATTGTTAGGATAGGTCGCAGGTTGTGACTTGGTGTGTTTTGATAATCATCAGTCCAATTTTGATATTCTAAATATGAATATTTCTTTACTGGTGGGTAGATTGTGATTTTCTTCCTGGCATGTCCACTGGTGATAGTCATATTCCTTGATCAGAAACCTATGTAAGCGTCCGCAGTTGCTAACCAAGGTCTACCTAGTATGATTGGATAACCACTAAGTTTGCTTTTGATTTCAATTACTATGAAATTAGCTGGGTATTCCCAGGATTCAATATTGATCATAATGTCTTTGAGTATCCCTTCGGGTTTTACAGTGAATGTGTCAGCTAGCTGGAGTACTGTAGTTGTTGGTCTGATTAATGATTGTAGCCTTAGGTATATCATGGTTTCTTTAGTCATGATGTTGATATCAGCTCCCAAATCTATTAGGATTTTATTTATTTGCTTGCTATTGATAGTGATGTTCACTACAGGGCTTCCTGGATCAAGATATTTAGGGTTAATGATAATACACAGCATTAAATCAGCCAATTGTCCTACTACATTTATTGTTGGTGGGTCACACTTCCTCCTCCCAGGTTTCTTCAGACAATTTTCTCTAATAAATTTGTTACAGATGGGCACATCCCTTATGGCTTGCAAAATCGGGATTTGGATGTTTAAATGTTTTAATTCGTTTAAAATTACATTTTCTTCATCCTCTTTTGTACTACATATACGTTTCTCGGGAAATGGAGGGTTTCTGTTTCGTGGGAGTGGTTGGGTTTCTTCCTCTAGAGGATTTGGTTCATCTGGGTGCTGAATATAGGGTTATGTTGTTTGCTCTTGAGCTTCCGGTTGTGGGATATTCTGTGTTGATGTATTTTGCAATGTTTTTCCCGATCTAAGGTTTATTTCATTTATTTCCATGGTGTCTATGACATAGGTAGGGATTTGTGTGATATCTGCATTATAAGTCTGCTGCTATTGTGAAGGTCTGTTATTATTAGGGTTTGGGATGGGTTGGGCTGGAATTGGTGGAGGTCTTAGGGGTGGTTGATTTAGTGGGGGTGGCATGATAAGTGGCTGTTGTGAAGGGGCTCTCCAATTGGATGGGTGGGGGTATTGATTTGTATAATTATTATTTGTTGGGGAAAAAGGTGGGGGGTATGGAGGGTAGGATGGTGGGTAATATGGGTGCTGATAGGTTTGCTGATTTTGCTGCCACTGGTTCTGAGTTGGCTGTGATTTCCAAGGGGTTGGTATAGAGTTCCAATTTCGCTGACCCTTAGTATAGTAGGTTTGATTGCTAGGTTGATATGGTCTAACAAAGTTACTCCTCCTTTGATTTATAAAACATAGTTGTTCTTGTTCAGATATCCACATCATCATTGTTAGGGTTTTGTATGCAATATCTAGGGTTTGCATGCATTTTGCATGCATCCTAGTCACTAGGTTGATGCCTCCAACACCTTATCCACTTCTTTCTAGCACCCAGGAGCTTCTATCCTTAGAGTTTTATCCCTCCTAGTCATGAAGGCGCCCACATCTCACCTACTTCCAGAGAAGGGCGCACTTCCTCACCTACCCACTTAGTTTACACTCAGTTAGCTCCGATTCTCCTTGATTTGAGGCTAGTTTCACTGCTGACTGACTGTTTCACTCCGTTGGACCTCCAAATTGACTAGATGACTTGTTCTGACTTCAGTTAGCCTCCCATGCACCCTCCACTGAGCCTTCTTCCCTATATCAGTGCTACACACTTCAGTTACACTTGTTACACTTAGTTAGACTCAGATTGACACCTGGATGACTAGTTCCGGTGCATTGATGACCACCACTGATTGATGATGAGGACTCCTAGTTGGATCCAAGCTATGCCATTCAGTTAATTCGAATGACCTCCTTAGGCAATTCGAATTGCTCACTCATTGTGACATTATTGTATTGTATTTTCACCCTTACTGGGATATTGAGCACTGATGCATGTTCTTGCACAGTTTACACCATATTTTCTGAGTTTCATCTATTGTGATTGATTTACTTGTTCATTAGATCTGTTGTGACTAATTTTACATGGTATTAGAGCTTTGGTTTTGGTGGCACTACTTCGACTGTCCTCTTTTGTGACAATCAAAGTGATATCAAGATCTCCACAGATCTAGTTCAGCGGCAAAGGACCAAACACATTGAGATTCACATGCACTACATCCAAGAGCTTATGCATGATCGCACTATCATTATGCAATATTACCCTACCGACGAGCAAATTGTAGACATCTTCACTAAGAGCTTCACTGAGAAGAAGTTCGCTTATCTCCGTTCACTGTCGGGGGTGAGTTCCATCATGGTGGAGACACATTGATCCATTATTATGTTTTAGCTTGAGGGGGGGCTTTCTTCCCACTGGGTTTTCCCTCTTTCCTCACTTAGCTTATTTTCAACCATTTTTTTTGGATTATTGTATTGGGGTGACCTTTGGTCTTAGTAACCAAGGCCCTACATTATTATTTTTTACATCATAGTCTAGCTTGAGGGGGGGTGTTTGGATATCCACATCATCATTGTTAGGGTTTTGCACGCAATTAGGGTTTGCATGCAATCTCTAGGGTTTGCATGCATTTTGCATGCATCCCAGTCACCAGGTTGATGCCTCTAGCACCTTATCCACTTCTTTCTAGCACTCGGGAGCTTCTATCCTCAGAGTTTTAGCCCTCCTAGTCATGCAGGTGCCCACATCTCACCTATTGCCAGAGAAGGGCGCACTTCCTCACCTACCCACTCAGTTTACACTCAGTTAGCTTCGATTCTCCTTGATTTGAGGCTAGTTTCACTCCTGATTGAATGTTTCACTCCGTTGGACCTCCAGATTGACTAGATGACTTGTTATGACTTCAGTTAGCCTCCGATGTGCCCTCCATTGAGCCTTCTTCCCTATATCATTGCTACACACTTCAGTTACACTTGTTACACTCAGTTAGACTCAGATTGACACCTGGATGACTGGTTCTTGTGCATTGATGACCACCACTGATTGATGATGAGGACTTCTAGTTGAAGCCAAGCTATGGCATTCAGTTAATTCGAATGACCTCCTTAGGCAATTTGAATTGATCACTCATTGTGACATTATTGTATTGTATTTTCACCCTTACTGGGATATTGAGCACTGATGCATGTTCTTGCACAGTTTACACCATATTTTCTTAGTTTCATCTATTGTGATTGATTTACTTGTTCATTAGATCTGCTGTGACTAATTTTACAGTTTTATTGCTCCTTCAACTGTTGGATCCTGAATAGTAGCTTTACATGAGGGTAAGAGGGGACATTTATCAGTGGAGTGGTCATTAGTGAAGAGACCACATACTTCTATGGTGTTTAAAGTGCACTGACCCTTCTCATGTTTCTTTCTACAACGAGGACAAAATACTGCTAAGGCTTGGTTAATTTCATCTTGCTTCTTTTTTATCTGAAGTGCATCAAGTTGCATGGCCAGAGATTGTAAGATGTCGGTCTTCATATAATCTAACAGGTTTCCTAAATCAGATTTTGTAATAATGGGTGCTGAAGATAATGAGGATCCTATGGGTGGATGTGAATCTCTTGTCCCATTCTTGCTTTTCCTAGAACTAGAATGGTTCTTGAAGATCTGGAGTATCTGGTCATAAGTGTTCTGAAATATGTCTCCATCTCCTCAGAGGTTTAAGATCTCAAAATTCTCTTCTTTGATCCCTCTAAGAAGGACAAGTTTCAGTGATTCAGGGTCTAGGGTGCAATGGTTAGCTCGTTTGTAGCTGAGCTGAAAACGTTGGGCATAGTCTTCTAAGGATTCACGGTCTCCCTGCTGCATCCTAAATATTTCATCCCTCATATATTTTGCCTTACAGTAGTCCCTGTATTTCTCTAAGAATGCTTGTTTCATCTGGTCCCAGCTAAAAAGACTATTTCCCTCTAAACTCATGAACGACCTAAGTGATAAATATTTCAGTGTGGAGGGAAAAAGTCTCAGCTTTTGTGCATCCGTAGTGTAATCAAAGGATATGCAAACTACCTCAAATTCAAACAGGAATGTGTCGGGATCTTCTGAAGTCAATCCATGGAAGTTTGGTAAATTGTTAGGGTTGATATTCTTCAGCCTAGCATCTCCGAGAAGTATGCTAATGGGGAAGGTGAACAACTCCCTAGGTTCCCCTTCTTCGTCTGCCATAGTGGTGTTTGAGCTGGAACTAGGAGATAAGTTGTCTCTGTTTGGATCGTATGTGGAGTCGTTTTCAGAGTTTAGAAATTCAAACTGAGAATTCTCAGAACTGTTTATTACCATTGTTACTCATATGATGTTGGGGCAGAAATCGTCCAAACCTATCCCTCTGTCGGCGAGGCATTCATTGGTAAAAATTTTATGTTTTTGTTTTTCGTGTTTTAAGTATGTTTTTGTTTTTGTTTTTGAAGATGTCTCCTAAAGATTTAGCACCTCCTTGGCAACGACACCAAAAGTAGTGAGCTCTAAGTATGGGTGCCTAATAAGGGCAGCTGGACTAAAAGCCTACTTTAATTATCAACCCGGGGGACGTACAAACTTCAGAGGTGCAGGCACTATATGTGCTCTCTAGGATAGTCTTTGTCGAAGTTGGGTGTTTGTATCCATGTTTTTAAAGAGTTTCCTAAAAATGATTCAATAAAATGTAAAAATGTTAGTTTAATCTATGGAGGTGAAATTCCTATACTAAGAAATTTAAGTACTGAAAGCAGGAAATCTATGTCTAAGAAATCAAATGCAGGAAACAGTAAGCATATCTTTAAGAATTAACTTGTTGAAAGTAGTAAAAATTATACTATGGAATTGAATACTGAAAACATAACAGATCTATTCTAACGTAATGAAAGCTTAATCTCTAACTTTGTGAAGAACTTGCAATAATTAATTAATGCAAATACATGAGATATCAGAAATAACAAAACTCAGAATCACTTTTATATTGATCACGGGCCACTTCGAGGGGGCAAACTCCTTTGAGCAAGCTCAATACAATTAACTTCACGGTGCCTTCATAGGCCTCAACACACACTTATATACTAAGTCTAGGTGCAAATACCATGGGTCAATACCATGTGTCAATACAAACCATGGGCCAATACAAAATATAGATCAACATTTATTACGGGTCAAAACCATGGGCCAATACAAACTGTGGATCAACAAAACTATGGACGACTTACAAAGCATATGCGCCAACAACAATAACACAAACTATGGATCAACAAATACTACGGGACGACTTACAAAGCATATGCATCCAACAACAATATACTAACAAAGTAAAGACATGGGTTCCTAACATCCCCTTTCCCTTAGAAAAAGCTTTGTCCTCAAAGCTTTAGATGTCGAAATTGATGCAGAATCTGAAGGAGTGGGTCCCCTGTAGCATCCTCGGGTTGCATTCAGGGACACTGGCGCCTTTTGAGTTTCAGGGAGGATTGCATGGAAGCCTGTAGACGAAGAAGAACCATATCAGCGATGTGAAAAGTGCACGCAGAACGGTGCTGATCACCTTGTTGTTTCAGTCGAATTCTTTCCATGTGAAGATTGTCCTGCAGAATGAGAAGAAGCTGATCGCAGTTTTGAAGAATTGAGTCAATTGCCTGAACTGGGGAGCTGCTGAAGGTGTATGGAAGAAGAAATGGCGGTGCCTGTCCAGAGACTGCTTCATATGGTATCCTTTTAGATGTGGTACTATACCACTGGAGCGCTTCCAGGAAATCCATAGAAATAGTTGTCCAAATCTGTGTAGGGATGGGTAAGGGTTTGAGAATTCCTGAAAGGAGGGTCGTTTCACCCTTGTTGACCTGGAAAGTATCACAGTCAACCACCATCCGTTGAATTGTCATTTTCAATCCCTACCAAAAGAAGTTACATTGTTCTTGGTCATACGTTTTGAGGAACCCAGAGTGCTCTGCTGATGAAGAAGCATGGAGTTCATAGAAGAGATAGCCCCGTTGAACATATTACAACCAATTTGGAACAAGCAGAGAAATAGCTGTAAGAGAAACTGGGTCATCAAATGTGAGAGAAGGAGCATCTGCCACCATATTGTCCTTACCCTTTTGGTAAGTGGTCGCATAGTCATAACCCATGAGTTGGAGAACCCATTTCAGGTTTGCTGGGGAGGAGACCCGTTGTTCCAAGAAAGTTTCCAGACTTTGGAGATCAGTCTTGATGCAGAAATAATTCCCCAATAGGGATGGCTTCCACTTCTGTACTGCATGAAAAATAGCCATCATGTCCTGCTGAGATGTAGATGCGGAAAAATGCTTACCGGAAAGGTCTCGTGAAGGCAGCAAGCCCACTAGTGCAACAAAGACACCTGCATATCTATCCAAGGAAGTAGTGGAGACCATTGGTGGGTGCATCTGAAGGGAATGGAGCTGAGTAATGACACCATGTGAATTCTTCTTAAGGATCTTTTCCAAGCGATGTGAACTGATGATGCAGAGAGACCCTGGTTGTAAGCCCATAAATTTGTGTTGTGTCCCATTGACTGAAAACTGCATCCAAAGTTCATCAAAATACCATAAGATGGGGCCAAGTGTGCGTAACCATTGAACGCCCAAAACTACATCACATCCACCTATTGATCACGGGCCACTTCGAGGGGGCAACCTCCTTTGAGCAAGCTCAATACACATAACTTCACGGTGCCTTCATAGGCCTCAACACACACTTATATACTAAGTCTAGGTGCAAATACCATGGGTCAATACCATGTGTCAATACAAACTATGGGCCAATACAAAATATAGATCAACAATTATTACGGGTCAAAACCATGGGACAATACAAACTATGGATCAACAAAACTATGGGCGACTTACAAAGCATATGCGCCAACAACAATAACACAAACTATGGGTCAACAAATACTACAGGATGACTTACAAAGCATATGCGTCCAACAACAATATACTAACAAAGTAAAGACATGGGTTCCTAACAAACTTAAGGAGTAATTACTGTATATCGAATGCATAAAACTCAAAATCTGATCTAACATAATATAATGCTAAAGCTAAATTCGGAATGCCATTATCTAATGCTGCAATTTTAATCAAAACATTAAGGAGTGAATGTCATCATGTAACCAATAAATACTGAAAGAAATCAATCTCTACGAGCAGTTCTAATAATGAAATGAATACATAGCCTTAAGATCTAGATCGTTGCTTCAGAAGTAAATGAAAGTACATAGAGAAATAGGTGTTAAATTATGCCTTGGCGGAATGCTTCTACAGGACTACAGACACAACGTTATTATACTACATAATGCGTTGTAATGAACTACAAAATCAGAAAGGTTCAACTAATACATAAATCAAATCGTGTTATTTAGACGCTATTTAGAATACTCTCATCTGCATATAAATTCAACCAATGCAAAACACATAATGAGAAATACCTGAACAGTAAGATCTCCTGACTTACGTGTTGGAGGGGCCCTCTCCAACCCATACTCAGGAGTGAAGGGAACTTATAAACGCTAAATTGTAAGTAACATCAAGTCTGTATTAAAATAGGAACTTCATAGTTTAAAACCAGGTCTGTAACACAACTGTATCGGTGGTATAAAATGTAAAACAATAATTCTCCAAAATAGTAGTAGGGGCCTCTCGCTACCCAAGAGGTCCATATTTATATAATTCTAATGCTTAACCTAACAAAATGTCTAAATTCCAATTCTCTTTGAACAGGAGTTCGTTTTCTGCAGATCAGGAAAAAGGCGTTGAGTTTGGTGATGTTCTTTCAGTTCTTCACTTGATTTGCATGTTGTCCTTTAGTGAACCTACACCTGCTCATTCAAACTCGTTTTTCATGCAATTAGCTCATACAATGCTTTCAAAACATAACATAAATAATCTCTTAAACAACTTCATTAAATAATTAAGGTAAATCATTTTCCCACAAAACAAGTGTATTTCTTCTCCTTTTCTTGTGTTTTTGCTGTGGGGAAAGGCCTATCAGATACCTGTATTTTGGACCCATCACTTGGGTTTTCACCCAAGCATGTGCAAATGTGCACCTACTAACTTCGTAGTAGCACTCTCGATTAAAGCAATAAAAACTAATGTAAAAACAACTATTAATCTAAGATGTGCAAGAAAAGTACATCTACAGTAAATAGTAAAAACTCGAATGATCCATGTAAAAGAAATTTTTATTTATAAAAAAATAGCTTTACAACTAATATATTACCGCAAAGGGTGAGGATGGTTGAGCTTGAGCAGCTGCAATAGTGAGGTGCTCCAATTCTCCAATGATCTTTATCTTCTCCAAATGCAAGTGGGAGGATTGGCCAAGAAGGGATTCCAAATATGGATCTAAGCTCAAATGAGGGCTCAAGATCTCAGGGAAGAAATTGGCAGCATAAGGATAGGATGAGTGTGGATGAATAGTGAGGAGCCTCTATTACTTTTTTATGGATTTTTGGTGATGGAGAATACGACTATGGTTTAAGGAAACCAATGTTATTGGTAAAAAATGGTTTAGGTTTTCTTTTC
Source organism: Larix kaempferi (assembly GCA_027924585.1). Lineage (NCBI taxonomy): Eukaryota > Viridiplantae > Streptophyta > Pinopsida > Pinales > Pinaceae > Larix > Larix kaempferi. The sequence continues at coordinate 1,395,555 of BSBM01000600.1, forward strand.
CTCTTTTTCCTTTTTTGAATTTTATTCCCTTTTAATTGATTTTTGGGAATTCTGGACCCTTTTTGAGGGTTTTTATTATTTTTTGAGGAAAATTAAATATTTTGAGGAGAAAAAGATGGATTTTGGTCTTTTTGGTGACCTTTTGAAGGTTTTAGAGGCTAAAATGGTAGGAAAAGTGGACAAATGGGTCATGCGAATAGGAAAATGAGCTGGTGAGCATTTTTTGGGTGTCAACAGATTGCCCCCTGATGTGTGAGGGAAGAATCTCATTGTATGGTTGATAGACATCGTAGTTCTTTTATAGTTTTCCTGGGGTTTGGAGGAGAGAAGAGACTGATTGGAGACTGGAGAAAGGGTCCCATGCAAACTGCAAAAAATGAAAATACATGGCCTCAAAATTAATGAGGAATAATCTCTGATAATGGACGAGGCGGGCATACCCATGCTCGTATCAAGACATATAAATAATAATAAGGCCCATTTAGGGGACCTGAACAATACATATAAACCTGCTGTATAGATCATAATGGTCTAGAGGGGACACAATGCTGGGACATACTCATGGTCATACCATGACTGATCTGACAAACTGATACACTGGAAAATAGCAACAACCGTTCTGAATGAGGTGTCAGAAGGGTTGATGAGTTGTTGGATCTGAAGGTATCCAAAAACTGTAGGGACTCAATAACTGTGAGTTAACTTCTGAATAGTATATGGAACTGTATACTCGAGGGAGTATAACACTGGGGTACTTCTAAATACTGTCGCCAAGCGCAGCCCAGATATTTATAGGAACATGTAACTGGTTGTTCCGAAAGTAGACTCATGAATGTGCTGGAGTCCGGTGACATCTCGGGTCTTCGACGAATAACTGAAAGGATTGATACCCTGTACAAATCTCAACGATGCGATCAAGGTGTTGACGTTGAGTATGTGAGAAACAATCATTTGGAGAGGCATTAAGGACTCCTTTCAAAATGATCCGTAGGTACTCACCACTAGTGGTGATGAGTCCAAGGCACAGGGACCTCTGGGTCTATCCTCTAGAATAGATTGTTTGACGTCCATAGAGGTAGAACTACAACTATTAAGGCAATGATGGTTCTTTAATAGGAGCATGAGGTGTACAACCAAGAGGTGATGGTACTGATAGTGGTACTGACATACTGTGGGGATGGGGAATAACTGGGATGATAGAGTGGGGGGGACTCAAATTTCCTTTGTTCAGAGCGTGAAGACATGGATGACCTAGCAGCATATGAAATTGACTTTAGGTATGGGGATCATAGCTTAAGGGATCAGGGGTATGTACTACAATGGAAGAGGCTGAGTAGGGAAAACTAATGTATGGTATCGGGAAACTCGCAAGGTGGCATATCACAGAATACTCTGGACAAAGGCGACCAAATTTGGGAAAGCTGCCTTAATAGTGTGATTATATATGCTTATGGCACCGAGAGGCACCATTGGTGCCTTCTTCATGTTTTAAGGAGTTCACAGAAGGGATAAAAGTGTGCTAAAAAATGGTACTGTCGTGTGGATTTTTACGAGCCCAGGACAATTCATGCTCATGGTTTCTTTCAGTTTTAGAGAGGCTGAAAGCGATAAGTAGACTCTAAGGGGGTTCTTTTTCGTGTGTTTGTCTCCAAGGCTTGAAAAATCCTAAAAGGATGCAATGAAGAACTCTTCTAGCCGATGTGACTAGAGTATTCCTTTTTCGTAATTAGTCTACAAGGTATGGTAAAGGGGTAAACTTATACCAAGTAGATGCCCTTTCAAATGCATTTAACGAGCATGAAAGGAAGCAAGATTGCTTGATGATCTTTTCATTTTTTTTAGGAGTAAAAAAAGAGCTTAACAGAAACTCCATAAGTGCCTTTTTCATAAAGGAATTGATTGGCCCAAAAAAGGGATAAAATTTTACCGAACAAAAGTAATGGTGAGGCAAGGAGGAAGTGTTCAATCAAGGGATAAGTATGGGGATGAAGCAAAATGATAGGTGAGGAACATTGATGGGGTGGTAGAGGGCATACATGATACCATCGATCATCTATTGGATGGTGTGGAAGATGATGGCTTGAGGGATTTGATCTGGGAGGTGTTAGAACTATGTTTTGATGCTCCACGAGAGTGGAGATCGATTTTGTTGCGGATTATTGTGTTGGTAGCGGAGAGGAGGGATAGGGACTAGCATGATCTAGAGGAGGAGGATCCCGAGGAGGAGGCAGGCCATGATGACGAGGACTAGGATGGTCATCCTACCCCCAAATTCTGATGAGCATATGGGGATGTTTTTGTTGATATGTATTATGTACGGATGATGTATTTTTTGTATATTCGGGTGTTGAGGGCACTCTTGACATTATGACTATATGATGATATATATATTTATGCACATGGATGCATTGTTTATTATATAGTCGTGTATGCACATGGATGCACATTTGTCATTATTTTTATGTTCTGTTGCACGTGGATGCAATTGTTTATGTTTTTGTATGCCCGTGGAGGCACATTCTATGCACGTGGATGCAATATTATGTTTTGGTATGCCCGTGGAGGAACGTTCTATGCACGTGGATGCAATATTATGATGGGTTATTTTGTCTGTTTATATGTTTTTTTGATGCTTATGTAATATTATGTTGATGCATGTTTGATGTCCTATATGGTTTGGTTGACGTGCCAATCTAGAATGTTGTTATCCATTTGGTCTGCTACACTATTGAGATTTCTTGGGACATGAGTGAATGAAATGGATTCTAAATTTCTAATCATTTGTTTAGTGTATGGGAATTTTCTAAAGAGATAGGGATCACGTACTTGGTAACAATTGTTGAGTTGGGAAACAAGAAGCTGGGAGTCGAGGAAGACGTGAAGGTGACTTATGCCCATATGGAGGGCAACGGTTAGGAGACCGGTCATAACATCGTACTCAGCTTGGTTATTGGTAGCAGCACTTATACACACTCTGTCGAGGTGAATCAAATCATGTGAGGGGGAATAGAGTACCCAAGCTGCGAAGGCGAGATTTGGAGACCAGCGACTAGCACCATGAACGAAGCCAACATGGTAAAGTGGAACAGGATCCATATGTGGTCAAGCAAGAAAAACAAAATGTAAGGTTTTTTGAAAGCTTTGGTAGTGAAAAAAAGAATTAAAACTGTACAATATGGATTGTGGTGTCCAAAATATTTTATGGGTAAAATCATTTGAGGTACAACCATTACGAGGGTTGCATAGGGGGTTTCCTTCTGAGTCGGTCAGAATGTATGCCCCATGTCCGAGGAAAGTGTATATGATCTATGGGCCTTGCCACATGGATTCAAATTTTCCTTTGCCCTTTTTGTCATGGGCTTGATCTTAAATGAGTACAAGGTCTCCTTCACGGAAGGCTCTCGGGTGGACATGCTTATCATAGTTGGATTTGGAGCGGTGTTTTGCGGGTTCAATGATTTGGAGGGCTGCTTAGATATCCTTGTTGGCTATAGCTGACCCAGAGGTTTTCTATAAGACCCAGGTTCTTTGTGGTTTCCCTTTGACCAACAAAACCCCTTCGTACCGGCCCTTTCGGCAACAACCTGCGAGCAGGTTGAGGTCTCACCTGAGGTATATCTATGGGGTACTGCGGAACCATATTTCCACAGTAAGTGATGGGTTGCTTGGATGGACATACTACGTAGCGCAACAAGGGGTAAGCCCTGCGAGGTGATACTGCGCAGTGATGGGCAACGTTGCGGTCTGCACCACTAAGTTCTTCTACTACAGAGCTTCTACTGAAACTGTGAACTATGCAGTGCAACTTTATACTCGACTACCTTGAAAATGCTTGAGGTTTTGAATTGAGTATCAGTCATCCACTCATTCAACTACTCAACCGATTATCCATCTACTATTTGTTCATCCACTTGGTATGGTTACGATTTGGGCATATTACACTGATACCATCTAATTGTTATGCATTTGTTCTATTGCGCATAAGGAAATACTTAAGTGATCTCTTAATACTTAAGCAACTAACTGACTTTCTGCTCTCAAACATAAACTAAATATTCACCATTCATCTATTCATGCAGAACTTAACATATCATCTCCATACCTCTTCTGATGGCAAATGCATACAACATTTCTCTCATAACAGCATGCAAGGAAACATCTAGACATTTATTTATAGAAAACATAGATAAGCATTCATCCATAAAACATAATCGCACAACACAATATTTAACGTGGTTCACTCCCCCGGATGGGAATCTATGTCCACAAGAACGGTTGGTAATATATATCTTTAAAAAGGGATGGGGATAACCGTTCTTAGTCTGTGCACTCAGCTGCAGACTCTCCTTCCTCTCAGATAGGTCTCTGCGCACAGAGCTGCAGAGCCTTTACAATCTTCTCAGCTCAAAAGAGATTTTACAATACCACATCCAGAACCCCAAAAATGTAACAACAAAAAGTAACCCCATCCCATACAAAATTGTCTTCTTAAATAGACCATGCCCGAGGGTCATGTCTTTACAATGCCGAAGATCTAAACCCAAAAACCCTTAGGGTTTACAGTGTCGATTTCCCTAAACTGGCCTATTGGCATCTGGTAGCGTCTGCTTCATCGTGGTAACTCTCCACGTCTTCATTCTGTCACTATCAGCCTTCCTGTCAGACGCGTGCCAACAAGTCACTTTCACTGAACCGTTCATCTCTAATGGTCTTTCCCACTAGGCATGCCAAGCCATCACTTTCCCTGAGATGTCCTTTCCTTAACAAACTTGTGCATTGGTCACCTTCCTGATTTGCTCGTGCTCGCCGCTCAGCACTCCTGGAGCATCTTTCCAAAATTAGACCACTACTGGTCCATCCGGTACCTGCACCTGATCCTTGTCAAGCACTCCGCTTTGCTGGCTTCACGTGGCCTGACTGCTTCGCAGCACTGCTTCCTCGCAGCGCTGGTATTCGCGGTACTTCCAAAATTCGGATGCTGCGCACAACTTCGTAGCATGGCCAAAACTTGGATGCTGCGCACAACTTCGCAGCATCCTCAATACTTAGACAAAATTACATCTTTTTCTGAGCTGTGCTCAGCTCAGCTTTTCCTGCTTATCAAAAGTGTTACCGAAACTTTGTCCCAACTTGGGCCCAACATACCCCTAACACTTTCATGTGGTTCGTCCCCGAGCCACTTGTTGCTTCGGTCGTCTCGCTCTGCTCTGCGATCGGTGGAACTAATTTGGCCGCGAACTCATTATATGTACTGAACAACTGTTCCACTATTTCTCTGGTATCTTGTTCAACTTGTTTTACTTTCTCAAGCAGTGCTGGAGTTATCTCTTCTCCAATCTGTCGTTGTACCTGCTCCTGGTTGTGGTGCAGTTCCTTCATCTTGTCTTCTATCTACTGCGACACCCCCATGGCATCCTCCAGGAGTTGCTGCGACTGATCATCCATCTCAGTCTCTTTTTCTCTTAATGCCTGGACTTCCTTCTTCAAGCCTGATATCTCCTTATACCTTGACAACCTCTCCCTGGATGGTAGAGCCTTGACCTCTACGTCCAACGTTTCTAGCGCAGTCTGCTTTTCTTTTACCGCGGTCTTCACCTGCAGTATCCCTTGATCCTCTTCAAGGGTAGTGAATGCCTTTGAAACCTTTTCCAAGAGATCTTGGCACTTAGCCATCTCACTGGTTATGCTCTGCGCGACAACACTCACTGCTTACTCTCTTAACTGCTGCTCAGTTAATGGCATCTGCATGTTCACTTTTTCCTTCAAGGCTTCAAGCTCGGCCTCATAGAGGATGTCCCTATCCTGCATCTCCATCTTCAAAGATCTCACCTTGTCTCTGATCCTCAGAACTGTGTCCACAGGATCATCCTGGAGTTCTACACCTTCCATATCTTAGGCAATAGTAGATATGGTAGTCTCCAATTGTTGCCGATGGTCTTGTTCATCACGTAGCTACATTTTTGCGTGCAACTCAATCTACCTATTTTCTGTGTGCAGCTCTGCTTGAGACTTCATGGACTTTACTATTCTTTCATGCATCTCATCGACGATCTGGGTGTGCATAAAGTGTAATCCAGGCAAAGGAATCTTTCCCAAGTTGAGCTCTACCCTCTCGAATCCCTTTGTGTCCAGGACGATCTGTTCTGTCATTGGTAATGAAATAGCCAATGGGTCCAAATGGACAACCCTGGTCTTAGAAGGCAACGTTATTGCTAGCTGCGGTGGTGTTTTCTGCGAGGTTCCTACCGACCTCCCTTCAGCTTCTGTGTTGCGCGACAAGGTTAGGCTCTTCTGGACATCGTCCATTTTCTTCATGAGACCTTGCAGTGCGAGCCTAGTCTTTTGCAGGTCATCCTGGATGACCTTATCCTTTTTGTCTTTGTCATCCATGAGCTCCTGCAATTGTTTTGAGACCTTTTCTGCTATCATCTCAAAGTCATCTTCGTTCAACACTGTCTCAGATTGAGTCTTTGTGTCCTTCATCTTCTTCCGCGCCTTCGGTTTCTACGAGGTCTCAGGCTCTTTCCACTTTCCTGTTTCTTCAACAATCGGGCATGATAGCGGGATTGGCTCATCTTCTTCAGAGTCTGTCTCAGCATCCATGAATTCAACACAGAAGTCGGTCGGCCAATACTTCATGAGGATGTCAATGTCCTCCTCATACATATGGTAGCTACCCCCGTACCATTCTGGCTTCTTCATTCTCCCTTTGGGTGAAATTAAGATACATCGCATGTCCGCCATGAAATCAAGAACGAGAATGTACTTCAACGTTACCTGCTTTGTGATGCGGGCTGTATGGGTGATCACATCGTGCATTTGAGTGTAATACTGATAAAAAACTTCAGCTGTCGCGTGTTGTCGCTCTGCGTTGATGTTTTCCCAGAGGTTGTCATAATGGAATCCTTTAGGATCGTTGGTTTCTATAATGACACCAACATAGTCCTTTGGCTCCTTCCATCCGGAAAAGGCAATGAGGATGATCAGCCATGTAAAGTGGAACTGTCCACCATTCTCCTGGGTATCATTGAGTTCATCCAAGAACTCATTAAGAAGATACTGACACCAACTAAATTCGGTGCCTTTAGCCACTGCGACACCGAGTAGTATTATGCCCGCAGGCACCTCCAGAGGCCTAGCTATTCTGAGGATTTTTCCTGTGAGCAGCTGGGTGATAAATCTTGTTGCTCTGTCTTCAATTTCTTCTATGGGAAAACCTCTTTTCCCTTTCACCAATGCATGAGTTTTCTTCATCTTTTCGACCGCCTCTTTTTCCTTATTCTTCCCCTAGAATAATTGCTTGGGATCCTTACCAGGCTTGCTTAACCCTGTGATGCGGTGGATTAAATCAATGTTTACATTTACATTTCTATTGAGCCACATATATCCTTGGTGGATTTGCGCCATCAGCGTGTGAACCACCACATTCACTTCTGGCGATCGATAAAAATGTGGCAACCTTAACAAGTTCAGCAGTCCTGACTGAACGACAGGTGTCAGCTAGCTTTCAACAACCAAGGTAAAAGTTCCCTTGGCATCCTTTTTCCAACACATATACTGGTCAGGCTAGAACTGTGGGTACTTAGGCGCGTGGGGCTCTTCCTTTTGCATGCCTAGGAGGTCAAAGTCTTCCCACTTACAGTCTGCGATCTTTTCGAGTAGGTTCTTGGCAACCTCTACATGTTTTGAAATCGTCAACAATGGGATTTCATATCTAGCATTCTTGGTCAATTTAAAGACCGGGGCATCCAATGCCCATGGTGATATATACTCTGGGGTCAACTTCAAGGGTTCCTTTTGAAAGACCAACGATCTTTGCGCTGTCTGACCTATCTTTGGAATCTTGCTTCGTGGTCCAGTTATTTCTTTCCCTTTGTCCTGCATGATTGGATTATGGTGAGGTGATCTTCTGGATGCTTGAATAGGTTCGAGTACAACCTTCTTGGCAGGGTTTTTCATTAACTCTGCAATCCCCCTGTGCTGAAAGACTCAGATTGCTTCTTGAAGTGTAAGCTCTTCTTCTCTATTTGGTGATTTGGACATTCACTGGCGAGAGTAGGCAACTGTTTCTGAGATATGACTAAGGATTGCTAACACAGGAGTGAATGCATGAAAATTCTAAGTGTCTGGTAACACCCGCAAGTCCTTATGCGGCGTTATTTATAGGCATAGCTGAGTCCCCACCACGCCTTCCAATGGCTAGATGAGCATTTAATGTGGTGATTGTTGGTGAATTTGAGTGGATCCTTCGGTCCCTCTCATTGTCAGCATGTTCAGAGTGGCTATCTTTTCGTTAAATGCTGAAGCGAGTGCTTGCAACGGTCACCTAATGGCTATTTTTTTTTCTTTCCAAAAGCAGTGTAATGGCTGTTTTTCTGAGTCTTGCGCCGAGCTGCGCGACAAGCCATCTGCAATCCTGTGTAGTTACTTCACAGTATTGGTGTTTGAACTGCGTGGCTCCCTTTTTTTTGTTTTTTTTTTGTTCCGTGCAGCTTCAACAGTACTGCACGGTACACACATTGTTCTACTTATCATACATGTACAGACTCCTTTACATTTCGAGTGTCCAATTTCAACTGTACCTGACACTTGGAACTCTCTTTGTCTGCTTGTTATTCAAGATTCTGCGAAGCAAGGTTGTCATGGTACAGCTTTAGCTTGCTTCCATTTATCAAAGTTGGTAGGGTATCGCCAGCTAAATTGGCTAACTGGACTACACCAGTGTTAGTAACATGTATCACAGTATATGGACCAATCCAGTGCATCTTAAATTTACCAGGAAACTTCATGAATTTGCTATCATACAGGAGGACTAGGTCACCTACCTGAAAGCACTTTCTCTTTATATGGCGATCATGCCATGCTTTCTCATGGTCTTTCTGAACTTGTTGGTGGAAGCCGGAAATGAAGCAATCTTCCTCTAACCCAACGAGGTGTAGCAACCTTTCTTATAATGCTTTGTAGTATACCATCCCTGTGAACACAACGATCTGCAAACTAGGGAAAATATATTCCATTGGCATTATAGCTTCCTGTCCATAAGCAAACTGAAAAGGTGTATGTCCTGTCAATTTCTTGCATGTAGTCCTGTATGCCCATAACACAGAAGAGACGCACAGATCCCAATCATCTCTATTTACATTACCGACCTTAGTGAGTGCGCTCTCCAGTATTTTATTGAAAGCCTCAATAGTGCCATTCGCCTATGGATGATATGGAGTACTGCGGTGATGGCGAATGTGGAATTCCTCTGTAAGTGCCTCAATGGTCTTGTTCAAAAAGTGAGTACCTTGGTTACTCATCAAAATCTTTGGATAGCCAAATATTGACAATATGTCTTCAAAAATGAACTGCGCAGCAGTCCTTTACTGGCTTTGCTTCCACCCATCTAGTGAGGTAATCAGTAGCAGTAATAATATACCTCACACCAGTTCTTTTTCCTGGTGGGTTTATAGGACCCACAAAATCAATTGCCCATTTCTCAAACACCTGCAAGGTCAACTGTGGGTTTAATGGCATCTCATCTCTTCGTGAAGGTTTCCTTGTCCTTTGACAGACATCACAGTTCCTGCAGTGTTCTTTGGAATCTTTGTGGATAGTGGGCCACCATAGGCCTATGCGCAATATCTTATGTGCAGTATCCCTTCCTACATAGTGACCTCCCGCGATCCTTGAATGCGCATCTGCTAGAATAAACGGTTTCTCATGATCTAGTACACATCTGCGCAGGACTTCATCCGGTCCGAGTTTGTATAACTGACCTGCAATTATAGTGAAGTCGGTGGTGCGCACCACTAGCTGCTTCTTCTACCGAACAGATAATTCCCGTGGTGCCAGCCTTGTTGTTAAAAAATTAATGATATCCTTATAATAATCATCGGCAACCTGTATAGCGAATAGTTGTGCATCAGGAAGATTGTATTCAATGTTCATTGGCTCTTCTCCTAACTCAATCCTTGACAGATGATCAAGTCCCAACTTCAATCTTCCTGGCTTAACAATAATCTCAAAGTCATATTCCTGGAATAGCAGTAGCCATCTGCATATGCGTCCCCCTAACACTGGCTTATTGACCAAGTATTTCAATGCATTATGGTCAGTGAACATAAGGAAGTGCGCACCAAGCAAGTAATGTGTGAATTTCTGTAGGGCATATACCATCGCAAGGCCTTCCCTCTTGGTAGTAGTATAGTTTTTTTCTATTGTTGAGAGCTTCCTGCTCGAGAATGCAATAGGGTGGTCAATACCTCCTTCTCCTAGCTGAGATCATACCATTCCCAAGACAATGCATGATGCGTCAACATGGACGTGAAATGGCTTCGTCCAATCTAGAAAGAATAGAATTGGCGCAGTCACCATCTTTTCTTTTAGTGTATCAAAACCCTGTTCGCATTCCGCGTTCCAAATGAACGATGCGTCTTTCTTTATCAGCTTTTCCATTGCTGCGGTTATCTACGTGTAACCCTTTATAAATTTCCTATAGTATCCAGTATGGCCTAAGGTAGAGCGCAACATCTTGACTGAATTTGGTGTTGGCAAGTTTACAATTATTGTGATTTTCACAGGATCCACCATCAATCCTTGCTTACAAACAATGTGCCCAAGTAGAATCCCATAAGGAACACAAAAAATACACTTCTTTAGATTTAAAGAGATTTGATGCTGTCGACACTTCTCAAGCATCATTATAAGGTTCGCGCAATGGTTCTTCAATAGACCAAACACAGTCCAATCATCAAAATACGCTTCGAGAAACTTATGCATAAACTCTTTGAATGCTGCGGCGACCACTCTGGAAAATATGGCAGGTGCGTTCTTCAGGCCAAAAGGAATTATTGTGTACTGGAATGACCCCCATTCTGTAGCAAAAGTCATCTTATTCCTTTCTGCGGGATCAATCCTTATTTGATGATACCCCAAAAAACCATCAGTAAAAGAATAGGCCTCATTCCCTCCAACATTATCAAGCACTTCGTCCGTGAATGGAGTAGGGAATGGGTCGTGCATGGAAGCATCATTCGGTTTTCTGAGATCAACACAAATCCTGAACTCACCCTTCGCTTTCTTGTCTTGAACGACCATGGGACTAATCCACTCTGATTCCTCGACAGGTTCAATGATTCCTGCTTCAAGCATCTTATCCAACTCTACACGTACTCTTTCTTTGTAGCATGGATTTAGTCTGTATGGTGTCTGCTTCACGGGCTTTGCGCCTAGCTTCAAAGGTATTTTCATGACTCCTAGGTCTCCCAGAATTCCTTTCATTTCTATAAATTTTGTCGGAAACAGATCCTGATACTCATGCAAGGTGTCTGCAATCTCTGCAATAGTCTGATCATCCCAATAGTCTCCGATTGCTGCGAACTTCAGTTCTTCGCTTGTGCCAATATTCACCTTCTGCGTTTTTACTGGTCCGCTCATATCTAGGATTTCTAACGGAGGTCCTTCTTTGTCGCGAGCACCCTCTGATTCTGGTATGTTTATGTTGCACGGATCATCTTCATCGTCTTCATTTCTATCATCGATGTCTTTAGCTAGGTTGTAACACTCGATGGGGTGTTCTTCGTGTTCCTTCCATTCCGACTGTAGGTGTGTAGGAATGCGATCTGCCCCGAAGAATTCCTCCAACGTCATATTTCTGTGAGGACAGTCTTCCCTGAATATGTGTTCCTTAATTATCTGCAACGCGTCATGGATCAATGGGTTTGCATCCTCAAAGCTGAAGTCCCTCTGGAAGTTCGTAGTCAACATTTCCCAATCAGTGTTTTCTCTGTGCAACTCCAGGTCTAGGTACCATTTCTTTGGAATGCCATCATCCAATGTATGTACAAATAGATGCACCCATTCTGTGTGTGGCCTTTCCACCCATGCTTGTGAATAGACTTCAATGTGTTGACTAGGATCTGTCTGTCCATTAAACTTTTCAAAGGGTAAGGTAACCCTTTCAACAAACCGAATCTGCATGTTAATTCTGCATTGATCCCAAGTGGTCAATGTCTGCTTGTGTGCATTCCACCATCTGGTAGGTGTGTCGCGCAGTGACATATCCAATGTTGGTAATCTGTGCTCATCTGTAATGGCTGCAGTATATTCTTGGATGAAAGTGTAAACATTAGCAGAACCATCATATGTGGGAATAGGACTTACCTCCTTTCCAATCCAGCACAGTGATTTCGTAACCTGCGCACACCTTCTTGCTGATACTTCATGCATCTGGATTTGCCAATTTTCAAGCCCTGCCTCTGAATCAGAGATGCAGGAGTTGTCACATATCTAGCTGAGTGTACCATCTGTAGTAGGATTAGTGTAATCTTCCTGGTTTGCTGTGAGCTGGTATAGTCTGTCCAAGTCTTGAGCCTTGGATTCCTCCTGAATCGGCTTGCTGTATTTGTCGTCATCTGGAGGATCCAACGGTGTGATGACCCTAATATGCTTTCCTTCAAATATCATCTTCTTTGTTTTTAAGTTGATTATAGCCAAGTTATCAATAGCCCAGTCAATTCCTAGTAGTGCAAGAAAAGGATGACTATCATCCACAATCTCGATAACTTCAAAGTCTGCATGACTTTGGACTCCATCGATGTCTACTATCACATCAGCTAACCATCCAAAAGGTATGACTTTCTCTTGGTTAACCATTCTCAATTGGATAGGTGGCCATGACAAATTTGGTCGACCCATCTACTGCCATGTCTGCTTAGTTAAGACATTTACTTCAGATCCCAGATCAAGGATGACTTCATCCATTTAAAAATCTCCAATTTGCGTGGTAAGCCTCATTTCTCAGCCCATTCTTTTATGCTTCCTTATGTGATGTACTGCGCTATCAGAAGTCTCTGTTCCGGTCTGCGGCTCATACTGGTTTATGAGCTTCTGCAACTCTACTATGGCATTTTCACTTTTGAGTAGCTTCATGCAGCTTCGCAGGAACTGCGCAACGGAAGTGCTGACATCCGTCGCAGTGCTCATTTTATCATAATTCATTGGCATGTCTTCAACATCCAGTGCTTCACTGCGCAACGAGATCCGCTGTGACTCTGTTGCTAGTTCTCTGAAGGTATCCTATGCATCGATAAAGGCTTCCTTATTCTTTCGTAGGTTGAGAGTAGGTATTTTTCCCAGAGCTTTCGTTATCCATACTGTCTCAAGAGGAGTCTGCTTTGTGTGAGTGTAACGTCCCCTTCCCCATAGAACAACAGGAATGGAAACATTAACAACGTACCGGGCTTTTGGCAAACTTAGCCCCAATATTTTTGCACATAAATGGCTAAAATTTAAAACTTCTATATGCAGATTCGATTCAATATAAACACAGCGGAATGAACATGCTAACAAGCACTCAAACAGACAGTAATTGCAATCATATCAATTACAGCAAGGAATGATTCAACATACAGAGACCCAATCTCATTCGTATGCCATGCATGGATTCTATATTAATTCATTTCATTAAACATGGGCAATTTAACATATTGCAGAATGCAAAAAGGAATAATTTATAATCCACAGAACACTTATCTTGAGAAGATGATGTCCAACGACTGGCTACGTGAGAGCAACGTTCCACCCAACCATAGATCTCTGTCCAGCCTGTATTCTTTCAGCTGAGAGATCACCCCCGAGCTGGGCTGTGTATCCACTAAGGAGGAACTAGATGGCTCACTCACAGTCAGGGTTTCACTCAAACAGCCATGCTAAGCCAACACACGGTTGGGTTTCTCAAGCATGTAATAGGAAATGGAGAGGGATGCTAGTCCACTAAGCTCAATCCCAGAGCCATTTACCCTTCAAACTAGACTCAGCAATCCCATCCTCTATTCATACATCCACAATTGGATTTCTCACAAATCTGTCACAACCAACCCCAAATCCGTCACTCGTTTTCTGAGCTGCAAAAACTGGGTTTTCCCATGGCTTTTGGGGTAGCTATTGCTCCCAAATTCGCCCCAAGGTTCCTACCAATGGATCCCCCATTGGATTCCTCTGTCCAATACCAAGTCGGGACGTTTTTGGCTTCCCAAAACGTGGGTTTCCTTCAAGTCGCGATTTCTGGTTTTCTCATTGCTGGGAGCTCGTTTTTGGTTGGGCAAAGATGTCCCATACTTCCACAATGGAATGGGGATAAGGATGGAGCAACCCCCAAGGTGTAGAGTGACTTGTGGGACAAGTCGAAAGAGCCCATACCTTCCCATACGAATTTCAGGGCTGCCCATACTCCATCAAAGTCATTGACTTAATTCCTCAACCACTCTCTTACAGCAGGAATAAATGTCATCTAAGGAAGTCAATGGGTTCACATAATGACAAATGGCAACCTATGGTTCACTCCCATAGCCCCCTCACCAATCCCTAGTGGATACACATGGCCCCTTCTCATTCGTTGCCTCCGTAGCCAGCTTTGGACATTTTATATTGCCTGATGTTTATTTACATCCTATTACAATTTCCATGGCTTAAGAGCACATGGTATCAAAATATCAAATAATTGCCCTTTAAATAAAATTCGGCTTTCACTAGCGGGGCCTTGGCCTTGAGCTCCACGCTAGGGAAAACATACATCACATGTACACTGATTTACATTAAAGGCTCATATATCCTAAGGGTCGAATTGGGGGTATTACAGTGAGCCTCTCCTGACGTGGAAGCTTCTGCTCCCCTATCGCGGCCTGTCTGAGTGCCACTGTGCATGACCACATTGATGCTCGGGTCTACTGGTCTGCTCTCCACTGCGATCCATTGGACGTTCGTGTTTGGTGTGTCTTTCCGTCTTCTTTTTTGCATTTCAACCTCTAGTACTGGGAAATATTCAATAACATGCTCAAATGATTTACAATAATTGCACGTAGTGCATGGGTTAACACAATCTCTAGATACATGACCGGGCTGGCCACAATTATAACAAATGACCTGGCTGCGGCCTCTTCCCTGCGCTGGGCTAGCATTTCTTCCTCTGTCGCGGCATCCAACACCACGACCTTTGTATATATTGTGCATTCTCTTGTTTCGGTTGGTTTTCTTCTTGTACGTGGTATAAGCCAGCACCTCTGATTGAGTCCATATCCCGTTTCTCTCATTCATTAGCTCATATGCGCGGCAGTTGGATTCATCATGTCCAACTGATTTACAGAAAGTGCAGTATAAATTTTTAGAGGTTTTCACATATTTCTGTATAAGATAACAGTCTTCAAGTCTGTGTCCTATGGTTCTACAAATTTCACACCATGGGGCCTGATTTTGATTTATTGGATTGGGCGCACCACTATTAAGATAGTCGCGGAACAAAGGGAAATGCTCCCGGTCATGGCCTTCTCCTTTACAACTTGTACACCAGACCTCATGTCTAGGTTCATACCTTTGTTCTTTTCCATTCTTCATGCTTTGCAGCTCTAGTGTCAGGGTAATCAGTTGGTTCTAGATCTGACACATTCCAGAACTAGTCTCACCAATCGGCGAAGCCTCTAGCTTCATTGTGATCTCCAAGGCCTCTGCCTGCGACATAACTTTCTGCTGCATCAATCATAATCTAATATGGGGAAAAGCGCAGAAATGAACCATTCCTTGTGCTATTCCGAAGCTATAACAAAGCTCACTTGGTCTAATAGAGTCTTGAACTTCTAATCAAAATCCCAAATAGTTTCAGTCGGTTTCTGCTTTATTTCTTTCAACTTGGTTATACACTGAGATTCAGATTTAGGTTTCTTAAACTCTACCACAAGCGTAACTTTAATTTTTGCAAGGCTTCTCAGCTGTGTGTTGTTAAGATTTAATATGCTAAGAAATAAAATAGCAGCATTACATTCCATTTCACAATAATAGCATATACAGGATCACTGAAGAAACAACAAGCACAGCATAAACACAAGAGACACAGATTTATCCTGGGAAACCCTCATGGGGTAGAAAACCCAACAAAGCTTCCTCAATATAGATGACCAACAAATACAAAAGATGTAACCCTGAGCATAAGCTCCTCCTTCTCCATAGCAGACCTCTCTCTCATAAGTGTGCCACTCTCAAGTGAGTGAGTGTGTGTAAAATGAGGAATACACCTCCTCTATTTATACACTACTCCGACTTGTCTTTTACACAAATCATGTAGGCTCGTATTTAACCATTGGGTTTAATACCCCACTACAACTGACTGGGCCGACCCCTCTAGGGTGGTCTAATAAACCTTTGACCCACATAACACATACAGGGCCGACCCCCACTAGGGAGGTCTAATAACCCAAGTTACCACATTCCGACAGAGGAATAAACATCTCCAGATATACAATAAGATCTTCACGGAGGAATGAATCATATCTGGAATAATAAAGTACAAATATAATATTCTTTGAAGATACAATGTCTCAACATGTGTTAGAGTACTTCATGAACCAATGTAAAGCTCTATCCCTGAAAGTGGTGATGAGCTGTGCTCTCTTCACGGCATCATCCTGGATTTGTCTTACACTCCATATGGCTTCACAAAGAAACCAATGCTGATCAGGGTCTTCTAGGCTAGTTCCTTTGAATATCGGTAGCTTCATATCTATGTTTTCCAGTGTTATATTAGGTGGTGGAGCGCCTGGATTGGCGCGCGGCTACTGTAAAGGGCTCCGTGCAGTGAAAACAAATTGGCTTATCGGGATAGATGTACTGGGCTGAGTATTTTGTGGGGTGGGATGTGTAGCGGGTGGGTTTTGAGATAAAGGTGGTGTGGTATCTGCAGCCGGTGGGTTCTTAGGGGTAAATGGTGGTGCGGCTTCATTGTCAAGGTCACAAGGAATCTCAATATCAATATGGAGTCCAGGGCCTCCAAGATTCTTATTAAATTTATACCTCTTACCACTTCAAAGATTATGGGTATCTTTGTCAGAATCACTATATATACTGTTTACCATGACAAACTTAAGAATATTATTGCATTCTTAAAACACATTTCTCAGCTAATAGCATCTTAATGTATAGACTGAGATTGTTCAGCAACTTACCTTAGAATCCTCCGAAAAAGTATGCTTCTGCCTGGCTGTAGGATTTGAGTGTGTCTACAACAAATTCTGTTACGAAGCCTTCTAGCATATGATCGACCCAAAAATCAACTGCACGTGTCAACGGGATGTCTATTGCTTTGATCCTTCGCTATGAGCTCAGAAGTCCACTCTATAGGTACTCCTCCTTGAAAATAGGTTTTATTTTCTGCGAGCCGCGAGATCCACACATGCAGCTCGTTTGGAAATGATGCCCAGAAAATCTCGTGAATATCTTTCCACAGATATCTATCCGACCATTGTGTGTCACATAGACGCGGATGTCTATTCTCTTTCCTTGCAAAGTCTCTTATGGTCTTGTCCCACCAAGCTTGGATTTCTGTCTTTTTAGGATGTCAATTGTCAGAGCCTACCGGGAACTGGTATTCTTCGTCACACATCACGATTGCAACTCATCACGGATTCTAGTGTGGCAACGGAACCATTTGTTGGCTATAACTTACCTAGAGGTTTTCTATAAGACCCAGGTTCTTCGCGGTTTCCCTTTGACCAGCAAAACCCCTTCGCACCGGCCCTTTAGGAAACAAACTGCGAGTAGGTTGAGGTCTCACCCGAGGTGTATCTATGGGGTACTGCAGAATCAGGTTTCCACAGTAAGTGACGAGTTGCTTGGATGGACGTACTACGCAGCGCAACAGGGGGTAAGCACTGCGAGGTGAGACTGTGCAGCGATGCGCAACGCTGCGGTCCGCACCACTATGTTCTTCTACTGAAACTATGAACTATGCAGTGCAACTTTATACTCGACTACCTTGAAAATGCTTGAGGTTCTGAATTAAGTATCACTCATCCACTCTTTCAACTACTCAACCGATTATCCATCTACTATTCGTTCATCCACTTGGTATGGTAATGATTTGGGCATATTCCACTGATACCATCTAATTGTTATGCATTTGTTCTATTGCGCATAAGGAAATACTTAAGTGATCTCTTAATACTTAAGCAACTAACTGACTTTCTACTCTCAAACATAAACTAAATGTTCACCATTCATCTATTCATGCAGAATTTAACATATCATCTCCATACCTCTTCTGATGGAAAATGCATACAACAGTTCTCTCATAACAGCATGCAAGGAAACATCTAGACATTTATTTATAGAAAACATAGATAAGCATTCATCCATAAAACATAATCGCACGACACAATATTTAACGTGGTTCACTCCCCCGGATGGGAAGCTACGTCCACAAGAATGGTTGGTAATATATATCTTTAAAAAGGGATGGGGACAACCGTTCTTAGTCTGTGCACTCAGCTGCAGACTATCCTTCCTCTCAGATAGGTCTCTGTGCACACAGCTGCAGAGCCTTTACAATCTTCTCAGCTCAAAAGAGATTTTACAATACCACATCGAGAACTCCAAAAATGTAACAACAAAAAGTAACCCCATCCCATACAAAATTGTGTTCTTAAATAGACCATGCACGAGGGTCATGTACTTACAATGCCGAAGACCTAAAACCAAAAACCCTTAGGGTTTACAAAACTCTGTCGGTTTCCCTAAACTGGCCTGTTGGCATCTGGTACCGTTTGCTTCATCGTGGCAGCTCTCCACATCTTCATTCTGTCACTATCGGCCTTCCTGTCGGACGCATGCCAACAGGTCACTTTCACTGAACCATTCATCTCTAACGGTGTTTCCCACTAGGCATGCCAAGCCATCGCTTTGCCTAAGCTGTCCTTTCCTTAACAAACTCGTACATTGGCCTCCTTCCTGATTTGCTCGTGCCCGTCGCTCAGCACTCCTGGAGCATCTTTCCAAAATTAGACCACTACTAGTTCATCCAGTACCTGGACCTGATCCTTGTCCAGCACTCCGCTTTGCTGGCTCCACGTGGCTTGACTGCTTCGCAGCACTGCTTCCTCGCAACGCTGGTCTTCGCTGTACTTCCAAAATTCGGATTCTGCGCACAACTTCGTAGCATGGCCAAAACTTGGATGCTGTGGACAACTTCGCAGCACCCTTAATACTTAGAGAAAATTACATCTTTTTCTGAGATGCGCTCAGCTCATCTTTTCCTGCTTATCAAAAGTGTTACCAAAACTTTGTCCCAACAATCCTCATCAGCATGCTCCAAGAGAATCAAGCGTTGTTCGATGGGTGAATTTTCTAGGAGGAGTTCGATGGCAATATGCATTGTTGGTACCTGACACTCAATAGGGAGGACAGATTCCACGCCGTGAACCAAATGGAAAGGGGTAAAACCAGTGGTAGTTTTAGTTGAGGTACGGTAAGCCCAGAGTGCGAGAAAAAGCACGTGATGCCAATTGGACTTATGTCGGTGGACAGTGCGCTGGAGGATTGTCTTCAAAATTTTGTTAATTGCTTCAAATTGGCCGTTCCCTTGGGGGTAGTAGGGGGAGGCATATCTATGTTGGAATTCAAGGAGGGTTGACAATTCTTGCCAGATAGAGTCCTCTAAATGAGAACCATGGCCTGAAACGAGTTGCTTAGGTACTCCAAAACGAGTAATAACATGGTCGAAGAAGAAGCGGGCTGCAGTGTCGGCTGTGCAGTTAAAGGTAGGCATGGCTTCTACCCATTTGGTCAAGTAATCGACGGCCATGATGATGTATTTATGGCCACCAGCTGATGCAGGATTACACTCCATAAAGTCGATGGCCCATTTGGAAAAGGGACCAACGGTGATTACTGGATGTAGGGGGGAAGGGGGAGTCCTTGCCTTGGGGGAAAAGAGCTGGCAATTTTGGTAATGTTTGACTGCATGCAATCAGTAAATAGTGAGGAAAAAAATACCCTGCGCGGATCACCTTTTGGGCAGTGGCCACTCCTGAGAAATGGCCACCGCAGGCACCGCTATGACAGTCATTAAGAACTTGTTCTGCTTCCTCTCAAGAAAGTGTTAACACCCAAAAAGTGCTCACTATCTCATTTCCTTATTCACATGACCTATTTGTCCACTTTTTCCACCATTTGAGCCTCTAAAACCATCAAAAGGTCACCAAAAAGACCATAATACACCCTTTTCACCTCAAAATATGCATTTTTCCTCAAAAACCCCTAAAAAAGGGTCCAAAATTCCCCAAAAATATTAAAAGGGAATTAAAATATAAAAAATATTCAAAAAAAGAAAAAGAGGGAAAAAGAGACCTAAACCATGTTGGTTAATACCATTGGTTTCCTTAAAACCACAATGGTATTCCCCATCACCAAAAACTATAAAAAGGTGATAGGGGCTCCTCACTTTCCATCCACATTTCATCCTATCCTTATGCTGCCAAATTCCCTTTGAGAGCCATTGCCTCCCATTTTGAGTTTGAAGATCCCCATTGAAGCTTTGGAGAAGAAGAGACCATTGGATATTGGAGCTTCTCAACCTTGGAGTTGCTCAACACCCATCATCCTCACCATTTGAGGTAATACAAAATCAAATATTTTTCAAGTTATTGTTTTTCCATAGATCTTATTGCTTATGTTCTTAAATTCAGTTTTTTATTTCTTTTACACATGTTAATGTTAGATTCGGTTAAAGTAGTATTTACATACTTTTATTGAGATTGCTGCTACTAGTTAGCAGGTGCATCTTTGCACATGCTTGGTTGTAAAACCAAGCAACAGTTTTTGGCGACTCCACTGGTTTCGAACTTTAAATTTTTGCTTTAGATCTTCATTTCAGTTGTTTTTTCCATTTAAAACTGTAGATCTACCATACTAGTTAGCTTCTTGCTAGCTGCCCTAGCCATTGGCCCTTTCTGCAGCCCGAATTTTCCTAAAATTTCCATTTTTGGGGTCATTTTTCGCGGGCCATTTTTTCGTTCATACATCGCGACTTTCGGCACCCATAGTCATGCGGTCCATCGCGACTGTGTGCCCTTTTTTCGTGCAGTCCATCGCGACTTTTTGACTTTTTCCTGCACGGCTCATCGCGACTAGGCGAACTTTTCTCGCGCATCGTGATTGTTTTGCATTTTCCCGCGCGGTTCATCTCAACTTTTGACCACAACACCGCGATTCACATCGCAGCTTTCGCCCACATTGCCGCGTGGTTCATCGCAGGTTTTGACCTGATAGCCGCGATATTTTCAGTTTCATTTCGACCAATTTTTTTTTTTAAATTTTGCCCAATTAGCTTATTTTTCTAGCATAAATTTTTGCAATTTTTACAGCCCACTGTGTTATTATTGCAGCATTATTAAATTGATATTTGTTAAATACTTCATTTATCTTTTTGAAAATTTTCAGATAATTGAATGAAATATTTTTTTTTTTAAAGTATTTCTGAGATTTTAAGTCTATACATTGCAAAGTTAGAACCATATTTCTAAAATTGCTTAATTTTATGCCCAAGAAAGACTCTAAAAATCCATTTATTTTTACATCTTTTATGCGCTTTACTGTTTAAAGGATCCATATTTTTTGAAAAGGTTATTAAAGCATTTACATTTGAAACGTCTTTCATTTTTTCACAAATTGAATTCATTATTTTGGTTTGTGATTAAATCACCCATGCGAGGCACATCGTTTTGGTATACACCTACACCAGCACACAATCTGTCACAATAATTTCAAGTGAGCCTTAAAAATTACCTTAACTCAACCAATATTCTAACCCCACTTGTGGAACACAAAAAGAATTTTGTAGCTAGGTAGGACCGGGGGGATAAGTATCCAAATAACACCCCTCACTCATTTTTCATGTTGAGACATAGTGATTTGACATTTAGGGTACCAAAATCCCTTATTATTTGTTGACACAGTTTAACACCAATTTATCGGGAAGGCCTCTCCCTTAGGAGGGTTGAAGTAGCCAGACTGTTTCCGGAAGCCTGAGTGGAATACCGCTATCCATTCAGTAATTTACGGATACCTTTCACAGTTCTCGTTGTACCACCCTTATGGGAGTACAGTGGCGATAGAACCAAATTGTAGATTCACCCAACTGAACGTGTCATGAACGGGGTATCTTAGTGGCCAAACTTTTAGGATTGTCTACCTGGTGTCCCTCCCGGTAGGGGGATATCTAGGCTTTGATTCCACTACTCATATTGTCTGACTTGGATTTCATCACCTAGCAGAGGATATGTTTTTGTTGAGTCATAATACCACTTCTAGTTAGGTGATTGCATGATCCATTACCCACCATTGGTTAGTGAGTACACCTTTTTCAATTTTTAGGAGTCGTTTGCATGTTGGTTTTCTGACCACATTTCTTGATTGCTTCACTTACTATAGCATAGCTGTTATAGTAAGTGTTTTGAGATTTTTTTTGGCCTAAGTGCCATTTATTTTTTACGCTCCCCTCTTGCACGCACTGTTGCATTAGGGATTTAGAGCTTTCCACTCACCACCACTTGGTAGTATTTTGATAAAACTGTCACCATTGATTCCTCGAGGTGTTCTCAGCGCATCCGGGGAGACCCCCCTCAGTACGGTTCCCTTGACTCCACACGTCATCGAAATAGAGCCCCTTCATCTGATTCTGACGCGCCTCATTTCACATCAGATTCTAAGGCTGAATCCGAAAATCCCACATACACCGCACCCACTAGCCCTGTGGCTGATTTTTCTTCCAACCCTTTCAACACAGGGACTGTTCCTAGAATGTCTTCCACCATCCCAACTACCACATTGGCCACCACTCCCACAACCAATGTTGGTATTCCCAACCTGGGAACTGCTTCCACTCTAGGCATGCCTAATATGGGAACTACATCTACTCTATGGATGCCCAACAAAGGACCTACACCTGCTATAGGTATACCTTTGACTGGAACCACTTCCAGCATACCAAATCCTAGGTCTACTATACCAAATCCAAACCCATCTGTAACTCAAGCTACACTTGGGAACACAATTCCCACCCATACCCCTTTGATTGGAGGACATATCCCTTTCACACACATTCCCCTAGGAGGCAGTGGTCTAATACATAACGCCACCACCAGCACTTATGCACCAATGACAACATCACACCCCTCTTCCAGTCTGCCATACATGGCTAGCCTTAACCTACCATATTTGGATAGGATAACAAATGACCCCATTCGACATAACCCTACTTGGCCCACTATACCCACAAATATTCCCTCAGATATCCCGAAATTTGAAGGAAAAACTGGGGAAGACACCCAAAACCACATCATGTCATTTCACCTATGGTGTTCCTCAAACTCCATAGTAGATGACTCTATTTGACTTAGACTTTTACAAAGAACTTTCACTGGCTCTGTAGCCAAGTGGTGCAATGAGCAGCCACATGGGACACACCCCACTTTCACATCCCTCGCCTCAACGTTCCTTCAGTTCTTTCAACTACCTGTACACTATGATGCAGGAGTGGAAATCCTTTTGTCTTGTAGATAGAACACTGCTACACACATTACCGATGTTAAGATCCTAGTGGACGACCTTCACTAACACCTCAGGGTTTTGGTGTAACGGTTTGTATCATTTGGTATCAGAGCCTCCACCCAGGTTCAAGTCACAGAGCGGGTGGCAAAGTCGACATTGCAGTGTTCGCCCGAGGCTCGTACAGCGCAAAGGGGACACCACCGTACGGGCGCACATCCATCCCAGAGTCTAGACTGCGGAGCGTGGTGGGATGTTAAGATCCTAGTGGACGACCTTCATTAACACCTCGGGGTTTTGGTGTAACGGTTTGTATCAACCGATCATATCCATGAGTGGCGTAAGTGCCATATCCTCTGCAAGATAAATCTTGATGACCGTATCTTTTTGGATTGGTTCCTCAAATCACTCCTCCCCCTCATAGCCAAAGATGTAGCTTCTGAACGACCCCAATCGGAAGAAGAAGCCATCTTAAAAGCTCAACAGTTCGATCTCATATATGCCTAGTCTAGATATCTATACACCATTTTACCTGACGCCCTGCACAACGATCCATCCCAAAATGACACACCGGGGGCATCCCATGCTGTCGACAGTATTATCGACCAGGTTATGGTGCAAAAAAAACCTTTTACCATGATGAGTACAAACAATGCCCCAGACACTTCTAGGGCTACATATCATTTTGGAGCTACAACTTCCTATGCTCCAGTAATTCACACCCACCACACTCATGGAACCTCATGTCCACCATAGTGTTATAGGAAAGCACCATCAGCTTATGCACCATCTCCATATTATAACCAGCAGGCCCACCAGACTCCAGTTCAACCATAAGCCCAAGTGGCTTATTATCCTCAACAGGAAGCACCTCTTGCTCCAACACTTCCAACAGCTCAAGGTTACCCACAATCGCAACAAGCAATAGTTCCACCTCATAACCCTCCTGCTTACTACCCATCGCAACCTGCTCTAGAGCCTCCACGACCTCAAAACCCACCTACTACCCAAGGGCATGTGTACGCACAGCAAAACCAACCTCAAAACCAGAACAACCAGCTTAACCAAGGAGGTCAACAAAATCGTGGAAGAGGACGTAACCACGGAAACAACCAGCAACAAAACCAAGGTGGACCAACAGCTAATCCCCCAAATAATAACAATGTTGCTCCCCCAACCAAAACCCTGATCGTCCACCAAAACAAGCCAAAAATAATAACTTGAGAACAAACCATCCATGTTCCATATGTGGAGTCTACGGCCATTACACACATAATTGTCCCCATTTAGATTGAGCGCGTTAACTCTGGATCGACGACGCCCAACGACAGGGACATGCTGCTTAGCCAATACCTCCTCCTCAGCCACAACCCATGATATTGCAAAATCCCCTACCAAACCAAGGCATGGTAAACACTCATCCAAATGATCCCCCTCAAGGATCCGCTGCAACACAGTAGCAAATTACCTATGCAGCTGCTGATTACCAGCATATAGAGTCCAACACTCACCATTTGCTAATGATGTCATCAAATGATGTCAATCTTCAAACCCGTTGAAATCAATATGGCTCCGCCCCTGAGGCCACACCTACCGACCCATCTTCCAGTATTCTCCCAACCGATCAACCACTTTGCATACCCAATATGCCCATGGACGGGGTCCCAAAAGCACCTCGTTTCCCTTTGAGACGAATTAACAATAACCCTAATGCTCGTGTAGCTTCCAACTATAACATTGTAGAGGATTTAGCTCAGTCCCCCACCGCTATGTCCGCTCTAGAAATCCTAAAAAATTTTCCTCCACAGAGAAAATTGTTGTTATCTACCATCGGTTCCATAGACCCTAACGACTCCAACATGATGGATTTCGACTTAGACCAAGCCAAACCTCGTCTTCCTTCATCTCTAGCTTTCCAATTTTCTATGTCCATTTGCAACCTCGTCGTTCATCGATGCATAATCGATGAAGGTGCCTCCATCTGCGTTATGTCGACTTTTGTATGGCAAAAACTTGGATCCCCAATGCTACAACCATCAACTACCGCATTGCGATCTTATGATGTATGTGCAGCTGAACCTCAAGGTTTGTTAGTGAACGTACCCATACAACTTGGGGGCAAATTGGTTCTCATAGATATAGAGGTCATTAATGCCCAACTTGATTACAATCTCCTTCTGGGATGAAGCTACATGTATAAAATGAAAGCTGTCGCTTCTTCAGTTTTCTACCTCATGATGTTCCCCCATGAAGGACGTGTAGTCAAAATCAACCAGATTACATACTATGATCCCAATGCCCCCGCAGCGCCTGAAAATGTTCTTCCCATGATCGAACAACCCATTCAGAATGCACCCACATCGTTCGTCTCCTCAGTTGGACCTGAGATATATTCAGATAATCCCATGACCACCACTTTCCCTTCTATCCCACCCCCTCTCTAGGTAACTGAAGTATCCGATTTGTGCACCCTATCACACAATGAAAACCAACATCCTCAACAACCTCAACCACCACCACAAGAACCCATCGTGCCTAGTCATATCGGAACAACATCGATTCACACTATCCCATTCTTGTTTCCATTTTCAGGAGTTGTCAGCAAAGATGAAGCATCATAAAAAAGCTTCAGGTTCGATGCCATAGGTGTGGCTATGGCCTTGCAGTCCATCATCCCAAACCTCTTCAGGATCTCTACTGCATACTTCCCTTGCACTCTGTCACACCTCCATGCCAAAAACAAATAGTGCATCATCCCCAAGTTCTTCAACTCGAACTCGGAAGCAAGCTTCCGTTTCATGTCAGCAATCAATCTATCCTCACCTGTTGCAAACAGGTCATCCACATAGTAGTATCACTGGATTTCCTTTCTCAACCTTGTAGTAAAGGTTGGAATCTGCTTTATTCTTGGTAAATCCCAAACTGGATAGAAAGCTGTCTATCCTACCATACCAAGTTCTGCACATATATGACTCCCTGTCATGGTTCTCAGAACCAAGTGGCTGCAGCACATACACTTCTTCTTCAACTACACCATTCAAGAAAGTGTATCTTCCTCTTCATCACTACAACATTCTTGATCTTGTAGATCCACTTGGAAGTCACTACAGACTCCCCTTCAGGTCTTGGGACTGCATCCCAAACATCTTCATGATCGACTGATACTCCTCGATCATGGCATTCTTCCCAGATCCTGGGAACTTCAATATCTTCAATATTTTCAATAGATAACTTTGTTGCTGAACAAATGTTGTAGTCCTTCTTTTGTAGGTGATGGTATATGATCTTTCCTACACAACAAGTTAAATTGCATGATTAGAAAACATCTCATAGTTTTCAGAACAAATTCTTACACATAAAGAGATATGTCATACAGTTGTGCAATTATCTTAGCCAATGCTTCAATACAACATATATCCATATTCCGTAACTTTCTAGATGCCTTCCAATCTCTGCCAGAACATTGTTAAGAGTGTGCACAACTCCTAACATGTCAGCAAAGAGGTTTCATTCTAGATAAGTAGCAATGGAATGTTGTACAGTGCCATAGGCCACTTACCCATGTATATTAGTAGTATACTCTTCATCAATGCAACTATTCTAATATGCATAGTACACAACCTAATTTTAGGAACATCAGTATATACATTATTGAACAGTATTATTTAAACAATAAAATATGCAAGTAATGACAATTCAAATACTTATCTTTGTTTGGTTGCTGGGTGGAATCCCTTTGAATCTTTGCAACTCCATTCTGATGTGGATTGTGAGAAGTGGTCAACTCCCTCTGAGTACCTACATCCTTGTAGAAACTACTGAAGTGTGCTTCTTTGCTTTCTTGCAGGAACAACTAGAGTGTGCTCCCTCTTGATCTTTGCTTCCTGGATTACCTGTCCTTGAAATTACATCCATCCTTAATCACTATGCATGCTTATTAGTATCATCATTGTGTTATCCTTGAGGTCTCATACATAATCACACATTTATTAGTATAATCTTAATACTACCAAAACACAATAATCTTAAACATGTATATTCATGATCATTCACAGATAATAAACATTAGTATTCAAGGTTTAAGGGAAGTATTCTTTTACTCATGCATATTTTTATTTGATCATGGGACTCTTCTGATTAGTTAAATCATCAATGCATAAACCCATGATTACTCAAACCTATACCTTCATGATTCTTTTGGTTAGTCATATCATCAATTATGGTAAGAAACATAATATGCATACAGCCATGACTATTCAAACCTATGACTTCATGAATAATCATTATCAACAACACAACAGTATAAGATCCTAACACAAGGTAGGATTCTAGCTTGATATAGGAAAAACATACCTAGATTAGCATGCTAGCTAGTTATGTCTAACATACCCACATAATGTCTTCTGGTTCTCTTCAGTGACTTGTGCTAGTAACCTGTATGTCTCATAGGTTAACCATTGTAGGACCAAGTTATACATACCTCGAAAGTAGATCTTCTATGTGATCCATGACAATGGGTGAATCTTTGTCTTCATGTCACCATGATCATATGTTCTTGAAGTAGAACAGGATTTGTCTTTCTTGGTGTACCTTTTATGTTAGTGAACAACATAAACCTCATACAACATCACAATGCATTAGTACATTCATAAGTGTCAAAACCTTAATCAATGAATATCTTCTATTCAGGTGATACGACAAGTCTAGTAATTAATCAAGATTGTACTGTAATGATATGAAGACAAACATATGATAAACTTAACCATGAAACATACCTGTCAAGATTTCTTGTAATCTTCTTATGGAAGGCCTTAGCCTCATCTCCCTCTGAAACAGGAACTTCTTCATTTATGTAGGTGACCAATCTATCTTCTTCTAGGATTAACCCAATCCACTTGATTTGCAAGAACTGGACCTGAAGCTGGATTAGGGTTTGTCAAAGAAACCCCCAAAATTCAAACTTTGACTTTCAAACTTCCGAAAGGATAGAAATATGCGCCTTGATGAGCTGATCAAGTTGGTATATTCAGAATTTGAAAACTGCAAAGTTTCACCCCTCGAAATTGCCTTTTAGATTTTCGAATTCACTAGGGAGGACCCTGAATTAGGGTTTGAGTTTCCTGGAGCTTCACCCAACCAAAAAATTTGATTCAAAGCTCTAAGCTTCGAGTTTTCTGAGGAGCTTCTAGCTGTGGTCACAGAATTCCAAAATTCCAATTTTTGCAGAAGCCCTAATTTTCCATCTTTCCGATCAAAGTCCTGAACTGGGGTTTGATCAAGCCTGGCCTTCTGTGTTAGGAACCTATGTCAACCCTTCTCTTTAAGATGTTAGTATATTGTTGTTGGACGCATATGCTTTGTAAGTCGTCCCGTAGTATTTGTTGATCCGTAGTTTATATTAGCCCATAGTATTGACCCATAGTATTGGACGCATATGCTTTGTAAGCCGTCCCGTAGTATTATATGTCCCATGGTTTTGACTCATAGTATTGGGCATAGACTTAGTATATAAGTGTGTGTTGAGGTCATTGAAGGCACCGCGAAGTTAATTGTATTGAGCTTGCTCAAAGGAGGTTGCCCCCCTCGAAGTGGCCGTGATCAATATAAAAGTGATTCTGTTCTGTTATTTCTGATATCTCATGTATTTGCATTAATTAATTATTGTAGGTTCATCTCATCTGGTATTAGAGCACTTTCTTGGGCTCGTTGGGTGGAATTTCTGCCAATTTTTTTTTTTTCGCATCCGTTGCAGCTTTGGATTTGAGAATAATCCCTATTCGCTTAACTGTGGGAAGTACTTGGGCATAAGCCCTAAAACTCATTGTGAGGAATACCACAGGAACCCCAAAGTAGCTGGCCCATTGAGAGGACCTGCCAGCGAAAAGGGCAACGACCCCTACTTGATTGACTAGTTCCCACCCGTGAGGTAAACCAAGAGCTGTCGTTTGTGGCAAAGCGGTTATCAGTTTTACCTGAGCCATGGAGTGAGGGGTACTGCCCCAATATGCAAGCCGTCAGACAACATTGGTGGCCGAGTGAAACACCTGAACTGTTAGGAAGCCGTACATACCTGGGGTCCATATCTACTTTCAGTTGAACTGTTGCCAATCACTTCCGCTCCAGATCTAGTTGTTTCAGATCTATTCTGAAAGTCGTTCCAGATCCATCCGTTTTCGATCCCTTCCACGCCGTTGAAGATCCATATGTTGCGGATGCCTTTCGCGCCGCTGTTGCCAATCCATTTCTGAAAAAAAAAATAAAAAAAATTCAGTTTTTTCTCCATATCTCCCTTGTTTACACTCTGTTTCCCTTGAAATTTTCGGGGAACCCCTGTCATTCCATTCTGCATCTTTCATTCCTGAGGACCCTATCCCCAATTTCCCTTCCCAAAGCCCGAAATCCCACATTTGTCTATTTTTAGGGTTTGCCATAACTTCCTCAGATTTCACCCAATCACCTTCAAATTTTACCACAGAGTTCATTTCTGAATTCTGCTTCTTTGTCCCTCTCTGCCAAATTTTCTCATTCTATCACCCCGCTTCTGAAATCCCCCGTTTTGCTTTCTTGTCCTTTCGGCAGTGTCCAAAATCTAGTCAAACCCCAATTACCCATCAAATTGTTTCCCCAATCCAAATTTCCCTTTACTAAATCAGCTTCTGTTTGTGTTTTTCTACCCATTCCACAAAAAAAAAAAAAAACCTGGTTATGGTTGTAACCCGTGCAGGAGCACACACCATGGAGGAAGCACTTGCAGCCATCCAAACCAAACTCCAAGATCTGGATGAAAAATTTCTCAACTTCCATCTTCAGCATTCAGCCATGAACAATACCAGACAGCCAGAATCTTTTGCAGCCACCGGGTTCTCTTCTTCCAGCAATTTTCGTGGGCCGAAGCTTGATTTTCCTCGCTTCAATGGTACTGATCCGACTGGATGGATATACCGAGCAGAACAATATTTCAGTCTGCATAATACTTTTGATGTTCAGAAAGTTCCACTTGCATCCTTTCATTTGGAATAGGAATCCCTTCAATGGTACCGTTGGTACATCAAAGCTCATCCCGAGCCAAACTGGACAGATTTTTGCCAACTCCTTTTCTCACAATTTGGCCCTAGTTCCTTTGACGACTTCACAGGAGCACTCACTAAACTTCACAAAACTGGCACAGTGAGAGAGTATCAGACGGAATTTGAGAAACTAGCCAATCACACAGAAGGATTGTCCAATGAATTCTACAGGAGTTGTTTTATCAGTGGTCTCAAGGATGAAATCCGCTCAGAGGTCAAAATGTTTTGTCCGAACACAATGATGGAAGTCCTAGGGTTGGCTAAGCTGGCTGAGGACAAGATCGCAGCTCAACAACGCTGCAAACCCACCTTTGTTCCCTTCAGAAATATGGGTTCCCAACGACCTCCCATCACGCTTTCTCCTCAACCAACTCCTATCACGCATTTGTCTGAAATAGAAATGCAGGCATGCCGAGAAAAAGGGCTTTGCTATAATTGTGAAGAGAAATTCACTCAGGGACATAGATGTGTTCAACAAAAGCTCTATCTCTTGGATGTGGATTCTCCACCTGCCTTAGAACTTGGTGAAGAAGCTATAAATACAGTAGATGATCAGGTCGACATTAACCACCCGCTTGTTGACACCCCATCTCAGGACGACCCACCCGAGATCTCTCTCCATGCTGTAACCGGCGTCACCACCCCACAAACAATGCGGGTCAGGGGATACTTCAAGAAGCTCCCTCTTACAATACTCATTGATTCTGGTAGCACTCATAACTTCATTGACCCTCGGATTTCCAAACAGGCTGATTGTTTTGTCCATCCTTGCTCCAACTTTGAAGTCATGGTTGCCAATGGGGGCACCTTACCTTGCAAGGGGAAGTGTCACAATGTGCGTATCTCTATGGAAGATTATAACCTACGCTCTGACATGTTTTCCCTGTCCTTAGGCAGATGTGATGTGGTTTTGGGCGTTCAATGGTTACACACACTTGGCCCCATCTTATGGGATTTTGCTGAACTTTGGATGCAGTTTAAAGTCAATGGGGCACAACACAAATTTATGGGCTTACAACCAGGGTCTCTCTGCATCATCAGTTCACATCGCCTGGAAAAAATCCTTAAGAAGAATTCACATGGTGTCATCGCTCAGCTCAATTCCATTTAGATGCACCCATCAACAGTCTCCATTACTTCCTTGGATAGATATGCAGGTATCTTTGCTGAACCAATGCGCTTGTTGCCTTCAAGAGACTTTTCCGATAAAAATTTAGCCACTTCTACCTCTCAGCAGGAAATGATGGCTATTTTGCATGCAGTACAGAAGTGGCAGCCATACCTATTAGGGAATTATTTATGCATCAAGATTGATCTCCAGAGTCTGGAAAATTTTCTGGAACAATGGGTCTCCTCCCCAACACACCTGAAATGGGTTATCCAACTCATGGGTTATCCCCATGTGATCACTTACAAGAAGGGTAAGGACAATACGGTGGAAGATGCTCCTTCTTGCACAATTGATGACTCAGTTTCTCTTGCGGCTCTTTCTCTGCTTGTTCCAAATTGGTTGCAATATGTTCAACAGGGCTCTCTCTTCTATGAACTCCATGCTTCTTCATCAACAGGGCACTCTGGGTTCTACAAAATGTCTGACCGGGAACAACATAAATTCTTTTGGCAGGGACTAAAAATGACAATTCAACAGATGGTGGCTGATGATGATACTTTCCAAGTCACCAAGGGTGAAATGACACTCCTTTCGGGATTGCTCAAACCCTTTCCCATCCCTACACAGCTTTGGCCAACTATTTCTATGGATTTCCTAGCAGCGCTCTTGTGGTACAATACCACACCTCAAAGGACACCATATGAAGTAGTCTATGGAAAAACACCGCCAGTTCTTCTTCCATACACCCTTAGCAGCTCCCTAGTTCAGGAAATTGACTCGGTTCTTCGCACCCGCGATCAGATTCTTCTCATTCTGCAGGACAATCTTCACATGGCCAGAATTCACCTGAAACAACAAGCCGATCAACACTGTTCTGAGCGCTTTTTCCACGCAGCTGACAGGGTTCTTCTTCATCTACATCTTTCCAAGCAATCCTCCTTGACACTCCAAAGGCGTCAGTGGCCCGAAATGCAACTCGAGGATGCTACCGGGGAACCACTCCTTCAGATTCTGCAGCAATTTCTCCAACCAAAGCTTTGAGGACAAAGCTTTTTGTAAGGGAGAGGGGATGTTAGGAACCTATGTCAACCCTTCTCTTTACTATGTTAGTATATTGTTGTTGGATGCATATGCTTTGTAAGTCGTCCTGTAGTATTTGTTGATCCGTAGTTTATATTAGCCCATAGTATTGGACGCATATGCTTTGTAAGCCGTCCCGTAGTATTGTATGTCCCATGGTTTTGACTCATAGTATTGGGCATAGAATTAGTATATAAGTGTGTGTTGAGGTCATTGAAGGCACCGTGAAGTTAATTGTATTGAGCTTACTCAAAGGAGGTTGCCCCCTCGAAGTGGCCCGTGATCAATATAAAAGTGATTCTGTTCTGTTATTTCTGATATCTCGTGTATTTGCATTAATTAATTATTGCAGGTTCATCTCATTCTGCCAAACCAAAAAATATGATCTTGGTTTCTAAATTTCAATTTTGATGAGTAGCATCCAGCCATGGTCTCCGATTACAAAAATTCCAACTTTCTCCGAAGCCCTAAATTCCGGAAGCCATGAATGAAGGTGCTAAAAAATAATTATGTTTTGACAGAAATATGCACCTTATTGTTTCTGGTGTAACTCCGAGCTTTTCGATCCATAGGGTCTGAAAACTGTTCGTGAGATAGCCTGACCTGTTATCTTTCCATCCCGATAGGTCTGACCTCAATTGGATTCTCTGAGAGAGAGATATACCAAGTGTCGCAACGTGACCTATTTAGGGGATAATACAGGAGATCAAACTTGTATGGCGTACCACGTGTCACTAGTTCAACTTCAGCCTCCGAAACATTTTTTTGAGATAGTACAGTCTGTGTACTACCTATCACATTTTATGAAATTTCATTTGGAGCTTCCTAGCCCAGGTTATGACCTTTTTCACAAGGTCACCGGATTTTGACTCAGATATGGAAGAGGAAGAAAACCTATATTGTACAGATCATAAATCACAAAGTACAACGAATTAGAGGTTTTCCTTTCGACACAAGGTACATGGGGATCTGGTATTCGACCTGTAAAAGTTTCAGATCTGAAAACTTTTCCAAAACGGATTTATAGTGAAAGTTCTACGATGACTAGTTTTTTCTATATCAAGCCCTAGCATCGTAAGTGCAACAAGTGTCATACATGCCATATCATGCCTTCTTTGAGGCTAGCTCTGATACCATGTTAAATTTTCAGAATTTACTTCAATCTGATCTAGGATCTTAACTGAGAGAACAACATGTACAGCAAATCTACAGCATATCAATCATGGACACAATAATGCAAGCACACAAGAAACATAGAGTTTACTTGGGGAAAACCATAAAGGTGAAAAACCCCAATAACTTCCTCAGAGATAGGTAGAGCAATGATACAACCAGAATACAAGAGATAGTCTTCTCCTAGCAGCAAAGCCTCCTCCTCCACAAGTGCGCCACTCTCCCAAGTGTAAGTGAGAGAATAGAATGTGTAAAATGAGAGAGACACACTCTCTATTTATACACTAACTTGACTTGACCTTTACTCAACTAGGTCGGCCTCAACTTAACCACTTAACATAATGCTGACTGGGCCGACCCACACTAGGGTGGTCTAATAACCCTTTGACCCACATGGTCGACCCCCAATAGGGTGGTCTAATAACCCTTTGACCCACATGACTTATATAGGGCCGACCCCAACAAGGTGGTCTAATAACCAATCAAGTATAAGTTACAACACTTACAATATAAATGACAACACTTCCGTATAGAGGAATAATAACATCTCTATAGGAATACAATATACATATATGTGAAATACATTCTGAAGTTACATATACATCAATAGATATAGGACACGCTACCCATCTATGTCCAGAACTACCATCACTTCAAGAACACATGAACATGTTGGATGACGACACCAACATTCCAGTCGTCAAATTAGAACTCCCCGCTCAGCCTCACAATAAATCATTGCGCACAAACCACCCTTGTGCAATATGCGGCATCTACAGCCATTATTCACATCACTGCCCCGATATCCCAGATTACAGAGCAACACTATACAAGTTGAATAATGCCGACCTAGAGATATCCCCACCACTTATTGAGGAAATTTTCCCCCTAGAATCTTCCCATTCATAAGAAATCAATACCATTTATATGATTTCAAATACCTATAAACCCGAACCAATTAATTTAATGACACACTACTTCCACACTGATGAAGAAATCCTAGAAACACTCACTGCACTAGACTACCCTTGGGATGATTTGCACCATCGATCATACTTCCTCCCTGAGGCATCTACGTCCACCACGGAAAACCAACTATCTGTTGAATCCAAGGACTTCTTACCAACCAAGGTCGATTGGTTCAAAGATCCAATACCAGCTCCAGAAGCCTTCGAAGAAGGTAACATGGCTAACATTTCACCCATTATAAAAATTGACATCTCCACCACCCTCGGAAAACCTGAGCTTGTCTCTTTAGGCGCATCATGCACTGAAAAAGAAACCCAAGGTTATAAGAAACTATTCCAAGAATTTCGAGATGTCTTTGCCTGGTCTTATACCGAGATGCCTGGTCTTGATCCTACCATCATAGAACATCACATAGACACTTGGCCCAACATATCACCGGTATGCCAGAAACAATGTCCCATTCACCCATCCAAGCTTCTAGCCGTCAAAGCAAAAATTGAGAAGCTTCGAGAAACAGGTTTCATATACCCGATCGCAAATACCACCTAGGTTTCAAACCCAGTACGAGTCAATAAAAAAGTCAGTACAATTCGCGTCTGTACTGACTTCCATGACCTCAACCTAGCCTGTCCCAAGGGAAAATTCCCCACACCATTTATTGACCAACTAATTGACGCATGTGTGGGGCATGAGGTACTTTCTTTTATGGATGGTTTCTCTGGATACAACTAAATCAAAATCCAAAAAGAAGATCAATACAAGACCGCTTTTACTACCCCATGGGGCACCTTCGCCTATCGCACCATGCCTTTCAGTATCAAGAACGCTGGAGCCACTTTCCAATGAGCCATGACTTATTGTTTCCATGATCTGAATAAAATCATATTAGTTTATCTAGACGACCTCACGACTCGATCTAAGAAACGATCCGACCACTTAGATGATCTTTGACAAGTCTTCTTGCATTGTCGAAAATACAACATCCGCCTGAACCCACTCAAGTGTGTCTTTTGCGTTCCAGCAGGTCGCCTACTGGGATTTTTCATTTTAGAAAAAGGGATCACTGTTGACCCCCTAAAAGTCCAAGCCATAGTAGACCTACCGTCACCTCATACATTAAGACAACTACAAAACCTCCAAGGGAAGTCCAACTTCCTTCGTCACTTTGTCCCAGATTACGCCACCACAATACATGGTTTCCTCCGTTTACTTCTCCTTCATACCTATTTTTATTGGGACGACCAAGCAGAAGGGGCTTTCACAGACCTGAAAAAAGTGCTTATGAGTGCCCCCCTTATTTCTCCTCCATATTTCACGAAAGACTTTACCCTGTACATTTCGGCATCAAATTACACCGTTTCCAGAGTACTTGTCCAAGAAGACTCCGCTCGTTAAGAACATGTCATTTACTATGTTAGCTAGACCTTGTTAGGCCCACCACTGCGCTACCCACATGAAGATAAAATGGCCCTCATCGTCATCTTTTCAGTACAAGAGCTGCAACATTACATTCTCCTTAGCCACACCACGGTTGTGGCCAATTCCAACCCAATGGTCTATCTCTTGAATCACCGCCTTCTACAAGGCCGTGTTGCCAAATGGGTGATTATCTTAGAAGAATATCACCTAACTTTTAAAACCCTGAAGAGCAAAAAAGCATTAGCACTTGTTGGCTTGACTGATGCTGACCCAGAGGTTTTCAATAAGACCCAGGTTCTTCGCAGTGTCCCTTTGACCAACAAAACCCCTTCGCATCGGCCCTTTCGGCAACAACTTGTGCGCAGGCTGAGGTCTCACCCGAGGTGTATCTATGGGGTACTGTGGAATCAGGTTTCCACAGTATGTGATGAGTTGTTTGGACAGACGTACTACGCAGCGCAACAGGAGGTATGCACTGCGAGGTGAGACTATGCGGCGATGGGCAACGCCGCGGTCCGCACCACTAAGCCCTTCTACTGCGGGACTTCTACTGAAACTGCGAACAGTCTAGTTCAACTTTATACTTGAAATACTCAGAAATGCTTAAGGAACTGAACTGAGTATTACTCATCCACTCATTCATGCGCTAAATTAATTATTACTCTAACATTCGTTTATATGCTTAGAAGGGTTACAATTTAAGCATCTACCGCAGATGTAAATCACTAACATTCATTCATCTACTGCACATAGAAAAGTACTTAAGCAATCTCCTAACACTTGAACAAATAACTGATTCACTGCTCTCAGAAGCAAAGATAAGTATTGACCATTCATCTATTCATGCAGACTTAACATATCATCTCCATACTCTCCTGATGGAAAATGCATACAAAAGTCTTCACATAACAAAATGCAAGGAAATATTCAGACATTCATCTACAAAAAACAGGTAAATGCAATCATACACAACAATGTTCCACTCAATCACACAACACAATATTTAACGTGGTTCACTCCCCCGGGTGGGAAGCTACGTCCACAAGAATGGTTGTTATATATATATCTTTAATGGGAAGGGGACAACCGCACTTAGCCTATGCACTCAGTTGCAGACTCTCTCTTCTCTCGACTAGGTCTCTGCGTGCACAGCTGCAGAGCTTTTACAATGGCTTCTCACTCAGAAAAGATCTTACAATACATCAACAACAAAAAGTAACGAGAGAACCCCCAAAAGAAACCAACCCCTTCCCTTTTAAAAATGTCTTCTTTTATAGACCATGCCTGAAGGTCATGTCTTTACAATGCTGAAGACCGAAACCCTTAGGGTTTCCAAAACTGCTACGGTTTCTCTAAACCATCCTGTTGGCATCTGGTAGCGAGTGTGCTGTCGTGGCAGTCCTCCACGCCTTTTTTCTGTCACTTTCAGCCTTCCTATTGTGTGCACACCAACAGGTCATCTTCATCGAGCCACCCTTCCACTAATGGACTCGTGCGATTGGCTCAGCTCCTAGTCGCTTTCTTTGCAGACCGTTCATCCCCTTAACGGCCTCGTACACTAGCTCGGCCTCCAGTCGCTTTCTTAGCACCGTTCTCCACTTAACGGTCTCGTACCACTAAGCACACTTAGCTGTCACTTTCCCTGAGTTGTTATTCGCTTAATGAACTCGTACAATTGGCTGCCTTCCTGATATGCTCATGCCCGCAGCTCGACATCCTAGAGCATACTTTCCAAAATTAGACCACCTCAGGTCTATCCGGTACCTGTACTTGTCCTTCATCCATCAATCTGCTTTGCTGGCTCCACGTGGCCTGATCACTTCGTAGCACTGCTTCCTTGCAACGCTGACCTTCGCGGTACTGCCTAAACTTGGTTGTTGTGCACAACTTCGCAGCATCCCCCATACTTGTACAAAATTATATTTTTTGTTGAGATGCGCTCAACTCCACAGCTCAATGTCCTTGTGCTATCCAAAATTGCCCCAACTTGGGCCAGGCCCAACATGCCCCTAACACTTACATGTGGCTCGTCCCCGAGCCACCTTCTGCTCTGGCCTTCTAGATCTGCTCCGCGACCTGTGGAGCTAGCTTGGCCGTGAACTCATTGTAAGTGTCGATCAACTGTTCCACTGTTTCCTTGGTGTCTTGCTCGACTTGCTTTATTGTATCTAGCAGTACCGGAGTTATCTCTTCTTCAATCTGTTCTTGTACCTACTCCTGGTTGTCACACAGATTTTTGAGCTTGTCTTCGATCTGCTGCGATACTACTATATCATCCTCCAGGAGTTGCTGCGCCTGATTATCCATCTCAGTCTCTTTTTCTCTTAGTGCTTCGACCTCCTTCTTCAAGCCTGAGATCTCCTTATACCTTGGCATCCTATCTATGGGTGGCAAACCCTTGACCTCTGCGTCCAATTGTTCCAGTGCGGTCTGCTTTTCTTTTACCGTGGTCTTTACCTGCAGTAGCCCTTGATCCTCTTCAAGGGTAGTGAATGCCTTTGAAACATTCTCCAACAACTCTTGGCACTTAGCCATCTCACTGGTTATGTTCTGTTCCGCGGCGCTAAATGCTTTCTATCTTAACTGCTGCTTAATTAATGGTGTTTGCGCTTTGAGCTTTTCCTTCAAGGCGGCAAGATCGGCCTCATGAAGAATGTCCTTATCCTGTAACCCTGTCTTCAAAGATTTCACCCTTTCTCCGATCCTCAGAACGGTGTCCGCAAGATCGTCCTGCAGTTCTAAATCTTCAATATCTTTTGCGACATCAGTAATGGTGTTCTCCAATCGTAGCCAATGGTCCTGTTCATCATAAAATTGTATCTGTGTGCGCGAACTAGAGTCCTTGAGCAGCCTTTTTGCGGCTTGCAGCTCCACCTGCGACTTCATGGAATCTACTGTTCTTTCATGCATCTCATCGATGATCTACATGTGCAGAAAGTGTAATCCAAGAAAAGGAATCTTGGCCAAGTCGAGCTCTACCCGCATGACACCCTTTGTGTCTAGAGCGCTCTGTTATGACATTGGTAACGCTATGGCCAATGGGTCCAGATGAACAACTCTGGTCTTTGGAGGCAGCGCTATGGCTAATTGCGGCGGTGCCTGCTGCGAGGTTCTTGTCGACCTCCCTTCAGCTCCTGCATCACGTGGCAAGGGTAGGCTCTTCTGGACATCGTCCATATTTTTCATAATCCCTTGCAGTGTGAGCTTAGTCCTTTGTAGGTCATCCTATATGACCTTGTCCTTCTTGTCTTTTTCTGTCATCAGCCCTTCCATCTGTTCTGAAACCTTTTCTGCAATCATGTCGAAGTCCTCTTCGTTAAGCACTGTCTCATATTGACTCTTTATTGCTTTCATCTTCTTCTGCGCCTTTGGCTTCTATGGGGTTTCAGGTTCTTTCCTCTTTCCGTTTTCTTCAACAATAGGGCATGACAGCAGGATTGGTTCATCTTCTTCTGAATCAGTCTCAACATCCATGACTTCGACACGGAAGTCATCCGGACAGTCCTACATTAGGATGTCAATGTCTTCCTCGTACATATGGTAATTACCTGCATACCATTCTGGTTTCTTCATCTTTGCTTTGGGTGAGATAAAAATACATCGCATGTCTGCCATAAAATCAATAACGTGAATGTACTTTGACGTTACCTGCTTTGTAATGCGCAACGTACGGGTGATCTCCTGGTGCAGCTGGGTGTAATACTTATAGAAAACTTCAGCTGTCGCGTGCTGCCACTCCGCGTTCAGATTTTCCCAAAGGTTGGCGTAGAGGAATCCTCTAGGATCGTTGGTTTTTGTAATTACACCGACATATTTTTCTAGTCCCTTCAATCTTGCGAATGTAATGAGGATAATCAACCAGGTGAAGTGGAATTGACCTCCATTCTCCTGAGTATCGTTGAGTTCGTCCAGGAACTCATTTAGAAGGTACTGACACCAATTGAATTGGGTCCCTTCAGCCGCTGCGGCACCGAGTATTATTACGCCCGCAGGCACCTCCAGAGGCCTGGCTGTTCTTATGATTTTTCCTATGAGCAACTGTGTGACAAATCTGGTCGCTCTATCTTCAATTTCTTATGTGGGAAACCCTCTTTTTCCCTTCACCAATGCATGGCTCTGCTTCATTTTTGCGATAGCTTCTTTTTCCTTACCCTTCCCTTGGAAGAACTGCTTGGGATCCTTTCCATGCTTGCTTAATCCTGTTATGCGGTGGATTAAGTCAATGTTCAAATCCACATTTCGATCCATCCATAGGTATCCCTGGTGGATTCGCGCCATCAAAGTGTGAACCACTGCATTAAGTTCTGTTGAATGATCAAAATGAGGTAGTCGGAGCAGGTTCAGCAATCCGGACTCCACTATCGGCATCAACCAGATTTTGGTGATGAAGTTAAATATGCCCTTAGCATCTTTCTTCCAGCACATGTACTGGTCAAGATGGAACTGTGGGTACTTGGGATCGTGGGGTTCTTTCTTCTATATTCCTAGGATGTCATAGTCTTCTGATTTACACTCCGGGATCTTTCCTAGTAGGTTCTTGGCAACCTCTACGTGCTTTGAAATTGGCGACAAGGGGTTTTCATAATGGGCACTCTTGACCAAATTAAAAACAGGGGCATCCAGCACTTGAGGTGATATGTACTCCTGTGTCAACTTCAAGGGTTCCTTTTGAAAGACCTACGATCTTGGCGCTGTTTGGCCTGTCTTGGGAGTCTTGCTTCGTGGTCCAGCTATGGCTTTCCCTTTGTCCTGCATGGCTAGATTATGTCGAGGTGACCTTCTAGACGCTTGACCGGGTTCAAGTACAACCTTCTTGGCAGGGGTTTTCATTAACTCTACAATCCCCCCTGTGTTGAAAGACTCGGATTGCTTCTTGAAGTGTAAGCTCTTCTTCTCTGTCTGGTGATTTGTACATTCACTGGCGAGAGTAGGCAACTGTTCCAGGAATATGGCTAAGGGTTGCTAACACAATAGCAAATGCATGAAAATTCTAAGTGTCTGGTAATTCCTGCTAGTCCTTATGCAGTGTTATTTATAGGCGCAATTGAGTCCCCCCCGCGCCTTCCAATGGCTAGATGAGCATTTAATGAGGTGTCCGTTGGCCAATTTGAGCGAATCCTTCAGTCCCTTCCGTCGTCAGCGTGTTTAGAATGGTTATCTTTTCGTTAAATTCTCAAGCAAGTGCTTGCAACGGTCACCTAACGACTATTTTTCTAAGTACTGTGTTGAGCTGCGCGGCAGTCCATCTCTGATCCTGTGCAGTTACTTCGTGGTTACAGTGTCTGAACTGCGCGGCTCCCTTTTTCTTTCCTTTTTTTTTTTTCCCTTCTGCGCAGCTTCAGCAGTGCTGCGTAGTACACACATCGTTCTACTTATCATACATGTACAGAATCCTTTACATTTCCAGTGTCCAATTTCAACTGTACTTGACACTTAGAAATTTCTTCCTCTGTTTATCATTCAGGATTCTGCGAAGCAGGGCTGTCATGGTACATCTTTAACCTGCTTCTATTTATCAAAGTTGGTAGGGTATCGCCATCTAAATTGGCTAACTGGACTGCACTAGTGTTAGTAACATGTATCACAGTATATGGAACAAGCCAATGCATCTTAAATTTACCAGGAAATTTCATGAATTTGCTATCATACAGGAGGACTAGGTCCCCTACCTAAAAGCACTTGTTCTTTATATGGCGATCATGCCATGCTTTCGCGCGGTCTTTCTAGACTTGCTGGTGGAAGCCGGCAATGACGCAATCTTCCTCTAACCAAACTAGGTGTAGCAACCTTTCTTCTAGCACTGCGGGGTTTTCCATCCCTGTGAATGTAGCGATTCTTAAGCTGGGGACAATGTACTCCATTGGCATTATAGCTTCCTGTCCATAAGCCAACCGAAAGGGTGTGTGCCCCGTCAATTTCGTGCAAGTGGTCCTGTATTCCCATAACACAGATGAGACGCGCGGGTCCCAATCATCTCTATTCACATTGCAAACTTTAGTCAGCGCATTCTCCAGTATTTTATTGAAAGCCTCAATAGTGCCATTCGCTTGCGGGTGATATGGTGTACTGCACTGATGATGGATATGGAATTCCTCCGTGAGAGCTTCAATAGTCTTGTTTAAAAAGTGAGTGCCTTGATCACTCATCAAAATCTTTGGGCACCCGAATCTTGACAACATTTCTTCAAAAATGAACTGCACAGCAATGCCTGCGCTATAGTCCTTCATCGGTTTTGCTTTTGCCCATCTGGTGAGGTAGTCAGTAGCAATAATGATATACCTCGCACCAGTTCTTTTCCCTGGTGGGTTTATAGGTCCCACAACATCAATGGCCCATTTTTCAAATGCCTGCAAGGTTAACTATGGATTCAATAGCATCTCATCCCTGTGCGAAGGTTTTCCTGTCCTCTGACAGACATCGCAAGTCCGACAGTGTTCTTTAGAGTCTTTATGAATCGCAGGCCACCATTACCCTGAGCGTAGTATCTTCTGTGTGGTAGCCTTTCCTGCATAATGTCCTCCTGCGATCCCTAAGTTTGCATCTGCTAAGATGAATGGTCTCTCATGGTCTAGTACACATCTGCGCAAGACTTCATTCGGTCCGAGTTTGTATAACTGACCTACAATAATAGTGAAGTCTGCGGCCCGCACTACCAGCTGCTTCTTCTATTGGACGAAGAACTCCTGCGGTGCCAATCCTGTTGTTAAGAATTCGATGATGTCCTTATAGTAATCATCAGCAACTTGTATAGAAAATAGCTGCGCATCAGGCCGACTGTCTTCAATGTTCGTCGGCTCTTCTCCTGACTCAATCCTAGAGAGATGGTCAGGTCCCAAGTTTAGCCTGTCGGGCTTAACAACAATTTCAAAATCATACTCCTGGAATAGCAACAACCATCTGCATATATGCCCCCCTAACACTGACTTATTAACCAAGTATTTCAACGCAGAATGGTCAGTGAAGATAAGGAAGTGCGCACCAAGCAAGTAGTGTCTGAACTTCTGGAGCGTGTATACCATCGCAAGGCCTTCCCTCTCAGTAGTAGTGTAATTTTTCTCCACTGTCGAGAGATTTCTGCTTGAAAATGAAATGTGATGGTCAATACCTCCTTCTCCTGGCTGAGCTAATACAATTCCCAGGGCAATGCATGATGCATCAACATGAACATGGAATGGCTTTGCCCAGACTGGGAAGACTAGGATCGGCGCAGTAACTATCTTTTCTTTAAGTGTGTCAAAACCCTGTTCACATTCCGTTTTCCAAATGAACGGTCCGTCTTTCTTCAGCAGCTTTTCCATTGTTGCGGTTATCTGCGCGTAACCCTTTATGAACTTCCTATAATATCCAGTATGGCCTAAGGTAGAGCGCAACATCTTAACGAAAGTTGGTGTAGGAAAATTCACAATAATGGCAATCTTTGCAAGGTCCATCATCAATCCCTGCTTACAGACAATGTGTCCGAGTAAAATTCCGTATGGAACACAGATGATGCACTTCTTCAGATTCAATGAGATCTGATGCTGTCTACACTTCTCAAGCATCATTTTGAGATTCGCGCAATGGTTCTTCAATAGACCAAACATAGTCCAATCATCAAAATAGGATTCTAGAAACTTGTGCATGAAATATTTAAATGCTGCGACGACGACTCGGGAAAATATGGCAGGCACGTTCTTCAGCCCAAAAGGCATTACTGTGTACTGGAACGACCCCCATTCTGTAGCAAACATTGTCTTATGCCTATCCACGGGATCAATTCTGATTTGATGGTATCCAGAGAAACCATCAGTAAAGGAATAGGCCTCATTCCCTCGAACATTGTCAAGCACTTCATTTGTGAAAGGGGTGGGGAATGGGTCGTGCATAGAAGCATCATTCAGTTTTCTAATATCCACACAAATCTAGATGTCACCCTTCATTTTCTTATCCTAAACGACCATGGGACTGATCCACTTGGATTCCTCGACAGGTTCAATGATTCCTTCTTCTAGCATCTTATCCAGCTCTGTGCAGACTCTTTCTTTATACCGTGGGTTCAATCTGTATGGCCTATGCTTCACAGGCTTGGCACCTCGCTTCAAGGGGATCCACATGACTCCTAGGTCTCCCAGAATTCCTTTCATTTCTGTAAATTTGTTTGGAAATAGCTCCTGATACTCATGTAAGGTGTCTACGATC
This sequence comes from Larix kaempferi, assembly GCA_027924585.1. Taxonomy (NCBI): domain Eukaryota; kingdom Viridiplantae; phylum Streptophyta; class Pinopsida; order Pinales; family Pinaceae; genus Larix; species Larix kaempferi. The sequence goes on from BSBM01000600.1 coordinate 1,439,904, forward strand.
TCCGCAACAGTCTGATCGTCCCAATAGTCTCCAATTGATGCGAAATTTGGCTCTTTACTTGTTCCAATGTTCACCTTCTGTGTCTTTACCGGTCCGCTCATATCTGGGATTTCCAGTGGAGGTCCTTCTACATCGCGTGCACCCTCCGACTCTAGTATGTTTATGTTGCATGGATCATCGTCATTGTATTCCTTTCTATCCTCATCTTCTTCAGCTAGGTTATAACACTCTATGGGATGTTCTTCATATTTCTTCCATTCCGAGTGTAGGTTCGCAGGAATGGTATCTCTCTCGAAGAATTCTTCCCATGTTGTATCTTCGCAAAGACAGTCTCCCTTGAATATGTGTTCGTTAATTATCTGCAATGCCTCATGGATCAGCGGATTCTCATCCTCAAAGTTGAAGTCCCTCTGGAAGTTGGCAGTCAACATGTCCCAATCAGTGGTTTCCCTGTGCAACTCCAGGTCTAGGTACCATTTCTTTGGAATGTCGTCCTGCAGGGTATGCACAAACAGGTGCACCCATTCTTCATGTGGTCTTTCCATCCATGCCTGCGAACAGACTTTAATGTGCTGACTAGGATCTATCTGTCCATTAAACTTCTCAAAGGGTAAAATAACCCTGTCGTCAAACCGAATCTGCATCTTAATCCTGCATTGATCCCAAGTGGTCAATGTCTGCTTGTGCGCAGCCCACCATCTGGTTGGTGTGTCGTGCAATGCCATATATAATGTGAGTAACCTATGCTCATCTGGAACTGCTACAATATATTCCTGGATGAAAGTGTAAACATTAGCGGAACCATCATATGTGGGAATGGGACTTACCTCCTTTCCAATCCAGCGCAGTGATTTCGTAATCTACGCGCACCTTCTTGCTGATACTTCATGCATGCAGCTTTGCTAATTTTCCAGTCCTGCCTTCGAGTAAGAGACACAAGAGATGTCACATCTCTAGTTGAGTGTACCATCCGTAGTAGGATTAATGTAATCTTCCTAGTTTGCTATGAGCTGGTATAGTTTGTCCAAGTCTTGAGCCTTGGATTCCTCCTGAATCGGCTCGCTGTATCTGTCACCATATGCAGGATCCAACGGTGCGATGACCCTAAGATGTTTTCCTTCAAATTTCATCTTCTTTGTCTTTAGGTTTATGATAGCCAAGTTATCAATAGCCCAGTCAATTCCTAGTAGTGCAGGAAAAGGATGACTATCATCCACAATCTCGATAACTTCAAAGTCTGCATGACTTTGGACTCCATCGATGTCGACCACCACATCAGCTAACTGGCCAAAAGGTATGACTTTCTCTTGGTTAGCCATTCTCAACTGGATAGGTGACCATGACAACTTTGGTCGACCCATCTGCTGCCATGTCTGCTTAGTCAAGATATTCACTTCAGATCCCAGATCAAGGATGACTTCATCCATTTCAAAATCTCCTATCTGTGCAGTAAGCCTCATTTCTCAGCATGTTCTTTTATGCTTCCTTATGTGATGTACTACGCTATCAGAAGCTTCTGTTCCCGTATGTGGTTCATATTGGTTTATGAGCTTCTATAGCTCTACTATGGCATTCTCACATTTTAGTAACTTCATGCAGCTTCGTAGGAATTGTGCAACGGAACTGATGACATCTGTTGCGGTACTTGTTTTGTCATAGGCTGCTGGCATGTCTTCAACATGTGGTGTTTCACTGGGCAACGGGATCCTCTGTGATTCTATTGCTAGTTCTTTGAAGGTATCCTACGCGTCGATGAAGACCTCCTTATTCTTTTGTAGGTCCAGAGTAGGTATTTTTCCCGAGGATTTCCTTATCCATACTCTCTCAAGAGGGGTTTGCTTTGTGTGAGCCTCCCCTAACGTGGAATCTTATGCTCCCCTATCACGGCCTGTCTCAGCACCACTGCACATGACCACATTGATGCTCGGGTCCACTGGTCTGTTCTCTGCTGCTATCCACTGGATGTTTGGATTTGGTGTCTCCGTCTGTCTTCTTTTCTCCATTTCCACCTCTAGCACTAGGCAGTCTTCAATAACATGCTCGAATGATTTACAATAGTTGCATGTAGTGCATGGGTTAACACAATCTCTAGATACGTGACCTGGTTGGCCACAATTGTAACAAATAACCTGGCCACAGCCTCTTCCCTACTCCGGGCCAGCATTTCTTCCTCTACTGCGGTATCCACCACCACGACCTCTGTATCCTCCTTGGTCATATTGCACATTTTCTTGTTTTGGCTGGTTTTCTTCTTGTACACAGTACAAGCCAGCGCCTCTCATTGAGTCCATATCTCGTTTTCTCTCATTCATTAGTTCATATGTGTGGCAGTTGGATTCATCATGTGCAACTGATTTACAAAAAGTGCAGTATAAATTTTTAGGTGTTTTCACATATTTCTATATGAGATAGCAATCTTCAGGTCTGTGTCCTGTGGTTCTACAAATTTCACACCACGGGGTCTGATTCTGATTTATCGGGTTGGGCGCACCGTTATTAAGATAATCGTGGTATACTGGACAATGCTCCCGGTCATGGCCTTCTCCTTTACAACTTGTACACCAAACCTAATGTCTAGGTTCATACCTTTGTTCTTTGCCATTTTTCATGCTTTGCAGCTCTAGTGTCAGGGTGGTCAGCTGGTTTTGGATCTGAGACATCCCAGAACTAGTCTCACCAATCAGCGAAGCCTCTAGATTCATTGCAATCTCCAAGGCCTCTTCCTCCGATGCAGCCTTCTGTTGCATCAATGGTAATCTGATGTGGGGCAACAGCGCATCAATGAACCATTCCTTGTGTTGTTGCGGAGCTATAACAAAACTCACTTGGTCCAAAAGCGTCTTAAACTTCTGATCAAACTCCCAGACCATTTCACTTGGTTTCTGATTTATTTCTTTCAACTCGGTTATACACTGAGATTCAGATTTGGGTTTCTTAAACTCTGCCACAAGCGCATCTTTAATTTCCGCAAGGGTTCTTGGTTGTTCTTGAGAGTACTTCATAAACCAATGTAAATCTCTATCTTTGAAGGTGGTGATGAGATGTGATCTCTTCACAGCATCATCCTGGATTTGTCTTACACTCCATACGGCTTCGCAAAGGAACCAATGCTGGTCGGGGTCTTCTAGGCTAGTTCCTTTGAAGATCGGTAGCTTCATATCAGTGTTTTCCATTGTCCTATTAGGTGGTGTAGCGCTCGGACTAGTGCGCGGTTGCTGTAAAGGGCTCTGTGCAATGAAAACAAATGGGCTTATCGGGGTATATGTACTGGGCTGAGTATTCAACGGGATGGGCTGCGTAGCGGAAGGGTTCTGAGATAAGGGTGGCGTGGTTTTTGCAGGCGGTGGGTTCTGAGGGGTAAATGGTGGTGCGGCTTCATTGTCAATGTCACAATGAATCTTAGTATCTATATGGAGTCCAGGGACTCCAATATTCTTATAAAATTTATATCTCTTCCCACTTCTAAGATTATGGGTGTCTTCGTCAGAATCACTATATATACTGTTTACCATGACAAACTTGAGAATATTACTACATTCTTAAAACACCTTTCTCAGCTAACATCATCTTAATGTATAGACTGAGATTGTTTAGGTACTTACCTTGGAATCCTTGGAAAAAATATGCTTCTGCTTGGCTGTAGGATTTGACTGTGTCTACAGCAAATTCTATTACGAAGCCTTCTAGCATATGATTGACCCAGAAGTCAACTGCGCGTGTCAATGGGCTGTCTATCGCTTTGAGCTGCGCTGTGAGCTTAGGAGTCCACTCTGTAGGAACTCCTCCTTGAAAACAGGTTTTCTTTTCTGCGAGCCGCGAGATCCACCCGTGCAGCTCGTTTGGAAATGATGCCCAGAAAATCTCGTGAATATCTTTCCACAGATATCTATTCAACCACTGTTTGTCAGATAGACGCGGATGTCTATTCTCTTGCCTTGCAAAGTCTCTTATGGTCTTGTCCCACCAAGCTTTGATCTCTGTCTTTTCAGGATGCCAATCGTCGAAGCCTTCCGGGAACTGATATTCTTCATCACACATCACAATTACAACTCATCACGGATTCTAGCACGGAAACAGAACCCTTTGTTGGCTTGACTGATGCTGACCCAGAGGTTTTCAATAAGACCCAGGTTCTTCGCGGTTTCCCTTTGACCAACAAAACCCCTTCACACCGGCCCTTTTGGAAACAACCTGTGAGCAGGTTGAGGTCTCACCCAAGGTGTATCTATGCGGTATTGCAGAATCAGGTTTCCATAGTATGTGATGAGTTATTTGGATAGATGTACCGCGCAGTGCAACAGGGGGTATGCGCTGTGAGGCGAGACTGCACGGTGATGGGAAACGCTGCGGTCCACGCCACTAAGCCCTTCTACTGTGAGACTTCTACTGAAATTGCGAACAGTCTAGTTCAACTTTATACTTGAAGTACTTAGAAATGATTAAGGCACTGAACTGATTATCACTCATCCACTCATTCATGCGCTAAATTAATTATTACTCTAATAGTCGTTTATACGCTTAGAAGGGTTACAATTTAAGCATCTACCGTAGATGTAAATCACTAACATTCATTCGTCTGCTGCGCATAGAAAAGTACTTAAGCAATCTCCTAACACTTGAACAAATAACTGATTCACTGCTCTCGGAAACAAAGCTAAGTATTAACCATTCATCTATTCATGCAGACTTAACATATCATCTCCATACTCTCCTAATGGAAAATGCAAACAAAAGTCTTCACATAACAGAATGCAAGGAAATATTCAGACATTCATCTATAGAAAACAGGTAAATGCAATCATACACAACAATGTTCCACTCAATCACACAACACAATATTTAACATGGTTCACTCCCCTGGGTGGGAAGCTACATCCACAAGAACGGTTGTTATATATATATCTTTAATGGGAAGGGGACAACCGCTCTTGGCCTACGCATTCAGCTGCAGACTCTCTCTTCTCTCAACTAGGTCTCTGCGAACACAGCTGCAGAGCCTTTACAATGGCTTCTCACTCAGAAAAGATCTTACAATACATCAACAACAAAAAGTAATGAGAGAACCCCCAAAAGAAACCAACCCCTTCCCTTACAAAAATGTCTTCTTTTATAGACCATGCCTAAAGGTCATGTCTTTACAATGTTGAAGACCGAAACCCTTAGGGTTTCCAAAATTGCTACGGTTTCTCTAAACCGTCCTGCTGGCCTTTGGTAGCGAGTGTGCTGTCATGGCAATCCTCCACGCCTTTGTTCTGTTGCTTTCATCCTTCCTGTTGTGCGCACACCAACAGGTCATCTTCATCGAGCCTCCCTTCCACTAACGGACTCATGCGACTGGCTCATCTCCTAGTCGCTTTCTTTGTAGACCGTTCGTCCCCTTAATGGCCTCGTACACTGGCTCGGCCTCCAGATGCTTTCTCAGTGCCATTCTCCACTTAACGGTCTCGTACCACCAAACACGCTCAGCTGTCACTTTCCCTGAGTTGTTCTTCGCTTAACGAACTCGTACAACTGGCCGCCTTCCTGATATGCTCATGCCTGTAGCTTGGCATCCTGGAGCATACTTGTCAAAATTAGACCACCGCTGGTCTATCTGATACCTGTACCTGTCCTTCGTCCATAAATCCGCTTTGCTGGCTCCACGTTGCCTGATCACTTCGCAGCACTACTTCCTCGTAGCGTTGACCTTCGCGGTACTGCCAAAATTTGGTTGTTGCGCACAACTTTGCAACATCCCTCGTACTTGTACAAAATTATATCTTTTGTTGAGCTGCGCTCAACTCCGTAGCTCAACCTCCTTGTGCTATCCAAAATTGCCCCAACTTGGGCCAGGCCCAACAGCACTCACTCAACTCATTACGGACTTACCATCCTCGTCATCATCACCAGCTATCCACACTGAAATAATCGACGAACATTTGTTCATAATCTTGTATGACGACCCTTGGTACAACAACATTTTGGTATACCTCCGCACATAGAAGTTTCGACCCAACATCGAACGTGACAGACGCCCTTGCATCCATCACCATGCCCCCCGTTATCTCCTCTTGGGTGATTTCCTCTATCGACGTGGCGTCGACACAATCCTATGACGATGCCTTTCCCAAGACGAAGCAGAGTAAGTCCTTAAAGACTATCATAACAGTGCCTGCGGCGTCCATTTCTCTGGAATGGCCACCACCCAAAAGGTAATTCGCACAGGTTATTTTTGGCCATCATTTTTCACTAATTGTATCACAACAGTCAAACATTTCCAAAACTGCCAGCTCTTTGCCCCCAAGGCAAGAACCCCCCCCCCGCCCCCCTTCATCCAGTCATCACCGTTGGACCATTTTGCAAATGGGCCATCGACTTCATTGATTTCAATCCTGCATCAGCCGGCGGCCACAAACACATTATTGTGGCTGTTGATTACTTTACCAAATGGGAGGAAGCCATGCCTACTTACAATTGCAAAGCCGACACTATAGCTCATTTTTTCCTCAACCATGTTATTGCTCGTTTCGGAGTACCAAAGCAACTCATCTCAGACCATGGCTCTCACTTCGAGGACTCCGTTTGGAAAGAATTGTCAATACTCCTTAAGTTTGAACATCATTTCTCCTCTGCCTACTACCCCCAAGGGAATGGCCAATTCGAAGTTGTTAACAAAATTTTGAAGACCATCCTCTAGCGCACTGTTGACAAACATAAATCCAATTGGCATCATATGCTTTTTCCCGCATTATGGGCATACCGCACATCGACTAAAACTGCCACCCGATTTACCCCATTCCATTTAGTTCATGGTGTGGAATATGTCCTCCCCATTGAATGCCAGATACCAACATTACAAATTTCTGTAGAACTTCTCCCCGATATGTCACTAATTGAAGAACACTTACTTCTTTTAGAGCAGGCCGACGAAGATCGCCGTGCAGCTCTCCAAACAATCGAAGCCGCCAAGAACAGATCTAAACTTCATTACGATAAACATGTTCACCCATGAGCATTTAGTGAAGGATACCTGGTACTTGTTTACGACCAAGCCCATGACAAAACAGGCAAAGTGTTACACAGAAATCTTCCACCCTGTGAGCATAAGCATTCTTTGTCCCGTAGGATCCATTTCAGTGACTCAGATCCATTTTCATCCTTCAGTGATACTAGTTATCCTATTTTTGTTCCTACCCGCATGTTGCATCAGTATAGCATGCGTACCCACGAGTTGCATCCCTATAGCCCGCGGGTATCAAGTAAAATGGTAAAAACCACTATTTTATTACTTTTTACTCCCAAAAAGCGGTCATTGAGTGACCTTTGGCTCTCCATCTGCCCAAGTAACGTCTCGATGAGTCCTTTCACCTGCCTTTGAGAGGACTATATATTGAGTACATATGGATTATGGACGGGAGGAAGAAGAGAATAGTAATGGCACTCTAGTGGATTTTTGCCCTATCTTGAGTCCACACTCATTGATCCTTATAGTTGTGAACCAATTATGTTCACCTTCCAAACTCGTTGCTAGTTTGAGTTTGTCTTTCATGGAGGATTGAAGTGGTGGAGGCACAAGTGGATTGATCTAGATCTTGGTTAAGATTGGTTGATGGCAAGAGGTCGTATCACTCTGTACTTCTTCTTGTTCATTAATAGAAATACTCATATTCTTGTCCATTCATGGTGTGAATGTTGTTTATTATACATTGGGTTACATTTGCTTATGATATTATGGACCATTGTTATTGATAATGTTAATGTCATTTATATATCACATGTACTTGTTAGATATTGGTTGTCGAGACTAATCTGCAGATTACAAGTGCTTGGATGTGCACGGATTGAAAGCTCCAACGGGGATCTACATCAAACGTTGGATCGAGGTTGGTTCCATTTCTCCATTATTTTAACATTGTCATTTATAATAGCATTGTTTTGAGGATTGAGTAGATTTCTGGTAGTCATCTGTCTGTTGTGGTATTCCCAAACCATAGTGAGTTTTCTCCAATACAGAAATGGCGACTCCGCTGGGGAAAACATCCATGTTTGGGAAAAATTTTGAGCATTAGTCCATATTTAGAGTTGTTGTTTATCGAAGCTCTATGTCACTAATTGGTCGTTAAGATACACTGTAGAAAACTTGTTTTTTCTGAGCCGCTGGACTCTCTGTTTGACCATTTTCTTTTCCTCACCCGCGGGCTAGCTTAGTTCTGCCCGCGTATACCCGCCTCTATTTACACTACTGCTCGCGAGTACCCGCAAGTATTCCTTCGACAGTAGCGTGTAACTCCGGCTTTTGTTGGTTTATGGCTATTGGTTGTTGCTGGGTGAATTTGGTTGATTCCTGAGTCTTTGTTGGCCTCTTTCTTGACTGTTTCATGCCTTGGTTGTGACCAGATCTGTTCGTTTCTCTTGGTTGATCCTTCTTGGTTTTTTACCAATCTTTGGTTTTAACCTCTTGGTTTTTCCTATTGAGCTCATTCCTTTGGCTGAGTCTTGCTGTTTAGGATCTGCTGGGTTGTCTTAGTGATCTTCTCGGCACTTCAGTGACTGAATAGTAGGATTTTGCTTGCATTTTTTCATTCCATATATATTGAAAAAATACAAAAATATTCATTAGTTTTTTGCATTTTCCTTTCTGTTTATAAGAGAAAATACAAAAATATTTTATTTCCATGTACTGCATTTTGCATTGAGTGCTTGTTTCCTTCATTTTAGGTTCTACTTGTGCATTGAAAAGATAAAAGTTTGCATATTTATTTCGGAATTGTTGGTTGATTTTGCATATTAGTGACATTGTTTTATTGGATAGATGAGTTTAGGATTGGACGATGTTGCATACTATTGAGTCTATACATCACTAGTTTCATGACCATATCCCTTGAGTAATCGTAGCCACTAAAATTAACACTTAATCATAAAATTGATTAGACTTATTTTATTTATAGGGTACACCAACTAGCATAGGTTTAGAGTCTTGGAATAGATCATTGTGAATTAACAATCCAAGACTACTGAATGAAACATTAGGTGTTTGACCAGGGAGCGGAGGAATCCATGGTATAGATCAATGTTCTCAAGAAAGCTCTACTCAATCCAGAGTTAAGCACGAGGTCACAGGAGGTTGGTTGAGGAGATATCCCTCTGATATCGGCTAAACATGGGAGATATATCCAGGATTTGTTCGTATCTGGGGGTACCGGAGGTTTGTCCTCTTGTGCTTCGGGCTTAGCTACCCTGCCCATACGATGGATCCCACCTGCGACTGTCCCCCTGAGAATTGGTTATATTGCGGTAGACATAGTTGCCTTACCTAGGTACCGCATAGGGTACTTGCAGTGGTTATGTTGTTTGTGTCCTAAGTCAGATAGGGATTGGACAACATAGTTGTGTTCGTGCAGTGGAATTGACCCTGTCGACACAGTGAAGCCTGGGTGTCTTTATAAGTGATTCTATTACCTCCGGCTATAGTTTGGGAGTCTCAAGCCTCTCCTAGGCGAGACATACTGGCTCTAGTGTCGGGAGCTCATTTAGCCACTCTGTCTGTCTGCTCTTGGCTATAGATTCTCTAGGTGTGTGCTTTTGATTTACTATTTTTTAATCTATAGTTGGCCTTTAGGATACGCTGTGTCTCTCTCTGGAGAGAACGTGGAGCGGAGCCCTACTCTCCGTCGGTCCTATCATTTGGTTGGTTTAAAGCCAGCTTTGGTTACACAACACATTATTAGAGGACGCCGGAGGGCTCCCTCTGAGTCTTCAGATTCTTACATGACTTACGTTGAGGATTATATGGCTACACATCTCGATATCGAGCAAGACCTTTCTACTCCTTCGGGTAGAGTTGAACATACTTCCGATCCCTAGACTCCTCGTGAGGATTGGGGAGGTGATCCACCTGCGACTCAACCTGGTTCTATTTTTCCTAATCCACTTGAACGAGATCCATTTGATCCTTCAAATCTGGATAATTATCTTTACGGGATGCCCGACTTACCCAAGGAGGAAGAACAGGACGAGCCTTTCGTTCCTTCAATTCCACGTGATTCTAGATATAGGAGGCCTGAGACTCATGATGATTCCAGCCCTATGGTCAACCCCACTGCACTCTCTTTTGGTATTCCTAGTCACAATAGTGTCGAACCTTCCACTATGGTTGGTACTCATGCTGGCACTAGTCAAAGTGTTAGCCATACTATACACACTAGGGGCACTACCCTAGCTGGGGGCACTACGTTGGCCACCCACTCACATAGTATGGGGACTGGTTAAATTCCTAACCACGCTAATGTTGGAATGCGACCACCTCCTAGGAATACCCAACCTAGTCGGAATGTTGTCCGAAACACGACTTGCCATCCACCACCTAATACACATGTCGCTACTCGTCAACCCAGGACCACTTTTGCACATGATACCGTTCCTCCGAACCACGGGGGTGGACACATACCGCATACTTTTGCGTCCACTGCCGCCGCTAGTAATAGTAATGCAGGGGGTGGAAATATTTCATATCCATATGGACATCACACCACCAACCCTGCTACTGGTCATGCCCATATTGGACCTAGGGATACTTCTCATGCTTATGGTCATCACACGACTGCTCAAGCTAATCCAAATATTGGGGGTGGGAACATACCATACCATTATGGTCAATACAACACGGTTCCCACTATGAATAGTACATACATTCCCCATACCCATGGTGGCAACCCTTACTACAACACAGTCGGTGCTGGCCACCAGTATCACCCACCACCCCAATATGGTGCTCAAAACGCACATATACCTGCTTACTCTCAAATGGGTCAGGCAAGGGAAGGTTATCCATCTTATGGCCATGGGAAAGCTTATGGGTTGTCAGGTCCTCAGTATCAACAGTTTAATCCTCATGGTCAAGATTTTGGTCCATCGTATAACACTATTCCATTCAATCAACCTTTTATGGGAGCTTATAATCAAGCTTTCCAGCTGCAGCTCCCATTCCTTGCACGCTTGAATCTCCTAGATCTTTCAAAGCTCACGAATGATCCAGTGTGTCACAACCCTACTTGGCCCCCAGTCCCTACCAAGCTCCCTTCGGACATTCCAAAGTTTGAGGGGAAAGGTGGTGAGGACCCGGGATATCATGTCATGAAATTTCACCTTTGGTGCTCCTCCAACTCTTTGAATCATGATTCCATTCGATTACGACTATTTCAACGCACCCTCACGGGGGCAGCCGCGAAGTGGTATGTGGAGTTTCCCTGAAACACCTATAGGGGTTTCAACGAGATTGCTTTGGTTTTCTTAGACCATTTCTAGTTTCCGGTTCGCTATGATACTGGTACTGAGTTGTTGTCCACCTTCCGTCAGAATAAGGCCACACATATTTCTGACCACGTTCAAGAGTGGTGTCGACGGAAGAGATTAGTGAAAGCCAACACTCCTCCAGAGTTCCTGCTGGAATGGTTCCTTAAGTCTTTACTTCCATATATTGCTAAGGATGTTTCGATGTCCGGCATTATGACTGAGGAACAAGCTATCTTAAAAGTCCAGCAGTTAGATCTTCTTTATTCTCAGTCTGGCATTTTGTATGACATTATTCCTGACGCACCGAGAATAAGACATGAGCCCATGTCAGTTCCTAGACCACATGCCGATGGCATCGTGGGGTCCGCATGCACTCGCTCTGTAGACTTGGTAGCTAATCAAATGAAAAATTTGTCGCTAAACCAGTCTGCACCCGAATAGGTTCACACCTTGTCCACTTCCACTCCGTCGTCTAATGTACACAATGTGCAATCAATGAAACTGTCGGGTAACCAACAACCCGGTGGTAAGAAAAAGGGGAGAAATAATCGTAGGGGTGGAAACAATGGAAGTAAAAACAATAGCAATCGTAATACTCCTCGTAAAGAGAATTCCAACCCTCCTCAGGAAGGCTGTAATGATGGCAAGGATCGTAAACCTAGACGTAAGGTGAAATTCCCTTGCAACCTTTGTGGGGAGGATCATCTTACTCACTTATGTCCTCGTATTGAAGAAACATCGAAGCATTTGGCACAGAGCCCAGCTGTGTTGAAGAATCTATTACCTCATCACCAAAACATGGCTTCGCATGCTCCCACCACTGGTTATTGTACTAATGAAACGACAGCATCTTCTTCCAACACCAGTGGTTATGGATGTGTGAATATGGTTCAGTAGGAGGTTTGTGTTGCTACTCGTCAACGTGATTATGGTGCACCACAACCGAATTTGGGGAATGAGCATCCCCCTCCTCCTGATAATTCCTTGCATATTGAGAAGCCTTCTATTATGTCACAGATACCGAAAGGTGTTCTCAAGCGCTCCACGCATAATCCTAATGCTCGAGCCACCTAGAACTACTCCATCATAGAAGATTTGGGCCAAACTCTGTGTGCCATGTCGGCTCTTGAAGTTTTGCAAGCTTGTCCTTCTCAGAAACATGCCTTTTTGAGTGCTTCAGGAGTTCAGGATGGGGGAAGTTCTAGTGTTATCAAGTTCGATACTACTGATGTCCAACCTCGCTTGCCTTACCATGTGGCTTTTCAAATCCAGGTGGTTTTCCTTAAGAGCTTCGTCAAACGTACTATGGTTGATGAAAGTGCTTCTGCGTCGGTAATGTCATTGACTTGTTGGAAAGATCTTGGCTCTCCTCCCCTACTCGCGTCTAGAAATACACTCACTGCATTCAACGGTAGATCTTTTATGCCGCATGGAATTATCCCTTCCCTTGTTGTCTCCTTGGGAGGTAAGTCTGTGGCTATTGAAGTCGAAGTGGTTGATGCACCCATCAACTACAACCTTTTACTGGGTCGGAACTGGATGTACACTATGAAGGCTGTCGCGTCTACTATATTTCGAGTTATTTTCTTTCCCCATGAAGGCAAGATTGTGACGATTGATCAGCTGGATTATGTTGGCACTCCTTCCACAGCATCTACAGGATCAGTAGTCCCGCAAGTTTTTGATTCTCAGTTGGCAACTAGGAACATAGGTGTTGGGATGTACCCCTCATTGATGGGAACTTTTAACCATTCCGCACCTATGAATTTTATTGGAACCATTTCCGACAGTGCGCCTCCTCCTTCGAATAATATGTTATTTCAAACCTCTTATTTAAATGATCCGTAGACTTTACCATCCACGAGTTCCACGTCTGGAGACATTGCGCACGTCGGGATGTCTATGCCTTTATCTGTAGCTAAGCTCACTTATGATCATATCCAACAAACCACTGTAGATACGGATCTCTCTTCTTCCCAGACAGTTGAGGAAGATCCCGTTACGCTGCCAGTTTTGGCAGCCAACCTATCTTGTTCACATGATTTCCTCGATGGTATCCTACCTTCAGATGGAGTTCTTTTTTAGGCCATGGGTGGTGATGACAAGCCGTGGGGGGGTCTTTATCATAGATCTCATTCCCCTCCTCCCCTTGATCTTATTGAACAAGATGGGCCTATAATACAACCTGCCATCCATTTGAATTTGGATCCATTCACCGTCTCGTCCAGCCCCGATTTGACATTTGAATCTAGTGAGTCTTTGAGCTCTCCTATAGATCCACAAATCGGTGATCCTGATGAGTTCGATTCTACTTCTAGAATTTCCAAATCCTGTGATGATGAATTTTCCACTGCATATTCCTTCACATCCTTCAGCTTTGCTCTTGATTTTGAAGATGATCATTTTGATCCCTCGGGTATTGGTACTATGGCACCTTCAGTGGTTAGCTCTACCTGCGTTATGTCTGAGCTTAACAATAGTGAAGTTGAAAATGTTTCTACCGCCGTGACTTGTATCATATTTTTCTTTACGTACATTTTAGAAATGATCTTGGTACTTATGTTTCTTGTAGACAAGATTCTTAGCTGGACTTATACTTGTTTACTGGTCCTTTTCGACATTTGCTTCGGCCATTGTAGGAATATTCGGAACCTTGCATATAGGTTTAGGCCTCCCCATTGTTATGATGCATTTGAACCTATTACTATCCGAATTCGCAGACACCCCCTGAGTGTCCTTATCTTGCTCATGTTCCTTGCATTATGCATATCTTTGTCCCATGCGCTTGGAACTAGTCTCGCATATCCCTGACACTCGTCTGCTCTCATTACAAGCATTCTTCCATATCTCCTTTGAGCTCATTAAAAACAGTAAGGAGGTCATGAGTTTACTTTTTCAGGCTCGTTAAACCTTTACGGAAAATATTTTTATAAAGTCTTTTTTAAGCCCTTGTTAGACTTTTTCAAAATCAAACAAGATTGCCGAGTATACTTGTCATTTCAGACTCGTTAAAGGATTTGAAGTGACATTCACTTAGGTATAAGTTTACCCCTTTTCCGGACCTTTGTGGATTAATTATGAAAAAGCTATACTCTAGTCATACGCGACTAGAAGAGTTCTTCTTTCATTGTTTTACACTTTTTTGGGTGAGGAGACTAACTTTACGAAAAAGGACTTATTAGTTATATCATGTTGTGATTGCATTGCATCATCCTGCTTGCCGCTTGAGCCTTGTGACGGTTCCAGCTTACTCAGTTGATAGCCTGGTGCGTGAGCACTTTTCCCTGTCGAGCCCTGCAGAGCTTATATATTTTCCCTTCACAATTTGATGACCCTTTGACCCTGAGGGAACACACCCCCGAGTGTCCACATCCTGCATGCACTTCCTTGCATTGAGCATAGGTATGTTCCACTGCTTGGGACTAGTATGCTAGCTATTTGACACTCGTTCCCTCACTTGTTTTACTATAAGCAATTTTATTCTTTTTCAAGCTTTTCCCAAATATGAAAAAGACAAAAAAAATCAAATATTCCAAAAATCCGGACGGGATTATGGTCATTATTTCTTGTTGGCAGCTGTCGTGTCGCCTTTGAACGGAGCATTTATTCCACTCCATACATTATGAGTCGGGACTATAGTTGGGCCTTAGGAGCTGTACTTGTTTCTCAGTTTTCTCCACCGATTGGTTAAGCTTCCAGTCATTATGGAGCCCTCTGTAATGCCTCCTGCATTGCACAGTTTATGTCCAGTCTATGTTTCCTGAGTCTATCCATCTTCTCATGCTCTTGTTCAAAGGAAGTCCTAAAACCAGTGTCAGCCACTCCTCAGATATCTTGACAATTGCATGTCGGCCATCCTTATTGAGTCAATCCGTTTCACTTGAGATCTTCCAAATCTTTCAGCATTGCTGGTACCTCGTGCTGGTTGATGGGGGATGCCTTAATGACCTCCTTCCAGCGAGTCTCGTTTCGTCAACCTCAACTCATTTATTCTAGGACTTGAGGCTTAGAGTTCGGTTGAGTACCTTGAGGCTTGCAGTCATTAGTGGCAGGTTTTCTCACCACCGACAGTTTTGGGAATACATCAATGTCCCCTGATCGATGGATTCATCCTAGTGTTTGACTTCAACCCATTTATTCACACTTTGATGATTGTACTATGTTCCTTGATGCCCATTTTCATTATCGGTGGGTCATCTCGCGTCTGTTAACGGTATACATCAATGACCGGTAATCAGACGATGTCTCATCAGGTTCGACCCCAAATCCTTTATTGACTTGATGGGACTTGCACCATCAAAGACTTGTGTAGAAGACCCCAGGCGATTGTGGAATTCAGTATGCTACATATAACTTTGAATTTACATCTGAGATATCACCTCTCATATTTCAGCAGTTTGTACCTCCAGTTTGCACCAGTTGTCTTCTTTTCAGCAGAAGACCATATCTTACTGTAGAGGGATCATGGCTATGATCACTTATGACATGTATCTACTTATGTAATGCCTATTCATGGCCATTGTATCATATTGTTGTACTATATCGACATGTATTCAGAGATACTATTGTATTATGACGAGTGAACCGTTCTTTCCACTTATGTTTCCATCACTCCACTTCTGAGTTTTATAATGTATTTCGGCCATCGTAGCACATTTCAGTCTCTGACCTCACACATTAGGGGGCATCTGTTACACAAAAATCTTCCACCCTGTGAGCATCAACATTCTTTGGCCTGTAGGATCCATTTCAGTGACTCAGATCCATTTTCATCCTTGAGTGATACTAGTTATCCTATTTTTGTTCCTACCTGCATGTTGCATCACTATAGCATGCGTACCCGCGAGTTGCATCCCTATAGCCCGCGGGTATCAAGTAAAATTGTAAAAACCACTATTTTATTACTTTTTACTCCCAAAAAGCGGTCATTGGGTGACCTTTGGCTCTCCATCTGCCCAAGTAACGTCTCGATGAGTCCTTTCACCTACCTTTGAGAGGACTATAGATTGAGTACATATGGCTTATGGACGAGAGGAAGAAGAGAATAGTAACGACACTCTAGTGGAATTTTTCCCTATCTTGAGTCTACACTCATTGATCCTTATAGTTGTGAACCAGTTATGTTCACCTTCCAAACTCCTTGCTAGTTTGAGTTTTCCTTTCATGGAGGATTGAAGTGGTGGAGGCACAAGTGGATTGATCTAGATCTTGGTTCAAATTGGTTGCCGGCAAGAGGTCGTATCACTCTGTACTTCTTCTTGTTCATTAATAGAAATACTCATATTATCGTCCATTCATGGTGTGAATGTTGTTTATTATACGTTGGGTTACATTTGCTTATGATATTATGGACCATTGTTATTGATAATGTTAATGTCATTTATATATCACATGTACTTGTTAGATATTGGTTGTCGAGACTAATCTATAGATTATAAGTGCTTGGATGTGCGCGGATTGAAAGGTCCAACGAGGATCTACATCAAATGTTGGATCGAGGTTGGTTACATTTCTCCATTGTTTTAACATTGTCATTTATAATAGAATTGTTTTGAGGATTGAGTAGATTTCTGGTAGTCATCTGTCTGTTGTGGTATTCCCAAGCCATAGTGAGTTTTCTCCAATACACAAAGGAAAGTTCCAATCTATGTGGCAAGGCCCATATATCATACACACTTTCCTTGGACATGGAGCATACATTTTGACCGACTCAGAAGGCAATCCCATGCGCAACCCCCGTAACGGGTTGTACCTCAAAAGATTCTACCCATAAAAACTCCTGGACACCATAGTCCATATTGTACAGTTTTTTTTAATTGATTTTTTCACTGTAAATTTTCAAAACCTTACATTTTATTTCTTTCCTGCATGAACACAGATGGATCCTGTCTCACTCTACCACGTGGGTTTTGCCGATGGCACAAGTCGTTGATCTCCAAATATTGCTTCAGCGGCTTGGGTAATTTATTCCCCTTCACATGAGTTGATCCACCTCGACGGAGTGTGCATAGGTACTGCCACAAAAAACCAAGCTAAGTACAATGCTGTAACCGGTCTACTAGTCACTTCTCTCCAAATGGGCATAAGTCACATTAGTGTTTTCCTGGACTCTCAGCTCCTTGTTTCCCAGCTCAATAGTTGTTACCAGGTACGTGATCCCTGTCTATTTAGAAAATTCTTGCACACAAAACAAATGATTCGACATTTTGAATCCATCTCTTTCACTCATGTCCCAAGAAATCATAACACTGTAGTAGACCAAATGGCTAACAACATTCTAGATTGGCACGTCAACCAAAACATGAAGGACATCACGACATGCATCACATAGGAATTATAAAATCATCAAAACATTGCATCAACGTGCATAAGATATGCCTCCATGGGCGTACAAAAAATCAAAACATTGCATCCATGTGCATAAGATATGCCTCCACCGGCGTACAAAAAATCATAACTTTGCATCCATGTGCATCAAACATGCCTCCACGAGAAAACAAACAAATTACAATTGCATCCACGTGCAACAAAACATAAACGAAAAGACAAGATGTGCACCCACGTGCATACACGACTATATAACAAAATATATACATATATATATCATCATAAGAGTCATAATGTCAGCGGTGATCTCAGCACCCAAATATACAAAAGGTACACTAGCCATACACAATGTGTATCAACAAAATACATCCCCATATGCTCATCAGCATTTGGGGGCAGGTATAAGATCACCTAATCATCATGATCACTGGGATCCTCTGGCTCCTCCTCCTCTAGCTCCTCTGGATCATATTGATCCCAAGCTCTCCTCTCGACCATCACCACAACTACTCTCAGCAGGATCGACCGCCACTCACGGGGAGCATCGAAACAACGCTCAATAGTAGGCCGATCTAGATCCCTCCAACCCTCCTCTGGTGCACCCACTAGAAGCCCCTCTAAGGTATCACGTACGTCCTCTAGGGCGTCATCTCGTGGGTGCACAACTCCTCGTGCACGAGGTGGCGATGCTGCTATCGACGGAGGTACCACCACCGCCATTCGTCCCTGACGTCCTATATGATCCACTGGTGGCCTTGGACCAACATCTGCAAAAAACCCACAGTGAATAAAGTTAGTATCATATAAAACATCTCTAGCTATACTCATAACAAAAACATCTAAACATGATATAATAGAGAAACAAAAACAAAGATGTACCGTCCAACCGCCAAGCCTGTCCCTGAGCTTGAGGCATCTCAAGGTCCCTCCGGAAGTCCATACCTGCATATGGATAGTCATCAATAAAGATGGGCATCTGCTCCCACTAGTCATACATCTCCGACGAGAAGAACTGCCGGATGACACCACCACCTCGGGGCATCATCTCCCCCCACCGCAGCATCCGTGGTTCACTCCTCAACCCCTCCCGAACTGGCACACGTGGCCGTAGGGTAGGTACCCGCTCAAAAAAGAAACAACAGAGGAAAGAAGCATATCTAAACTCTCCTCCCTCCTGACTAACCTTGTTCAGCTCTCACCGAACACAGGCCAAAAACATCTGCCCCCAAGCAAAATAGGTCCCCCTCAGGACACTGTCTACCATCATTGTTTTCCCCCCAGACAAAGGATGGGGTGCCTGTGCACCAAGAACCCGCAAAACACAAGCCGCCACCGCCTACATCTTTGTCTCCCACAGATCAGAGACACTCAATGCGTTGTTCTGTGTACGGGCCCCCGGAATGCAGAATCTCTCCAGTAGATCCTCAATATCCATGCCAGCCGGAATCCTCGGCTACAGCTCCCCTATCTCACCCAAACGGGGCAAGCCAGTAAGAAAGTACACATCGATCAAGGTGATCTCCAGTCGCTCACCTTGCACCATGAAAGCCACCTCCTCCGGGACCTAGAAGTCAACCAACTTGTTCAGCAGATCTCTGACTGAACGCATAATAGGAACCTGAGCAAACTTTAGTAGTCTGCCCAAGGCCAAGGCTGCTCGCACATTCAGGTCATCCTGAATCCTTCCCATCAGCTCCACATCAATCTCTCTCTCCCTCCACGACACCAGCAGCCTCCTCAATATCCTGCCAAAAAACAAAGGAAAATTTTTTAGAAAACAAAATTTTTCCCCAAAATCCCCATCGCGACTTTCAGGCTCTTAGCCGTGATGAACATCATGACTTTCAAACTCACAGCCATGATGAACATCGCAGGTATCAGCTCCACAATCACGATGGGCATCGCGGCTATAAGATCCACAGCCGCGATGAACATCGTGACTGCCAGACCCCACAGCCGTGATGAACATCGCGATTGTCGGACCCACAGTTGCGATGCACATCGCGGCTATCAAACCCATACTCGCGATGTGCATCGCGGAAAATGAGCCGAAACCCATGATATTCCACGTTGGGAAGCCAACGTGGAATTACGTAGCCTCTGGGGCCCCGACGCTAACCAGAAAGGAAATAATTTAAAAGGCTAAGGCACATAGGCTTACCTGAAACTCGCAGAATGAAAAACCAACGGTCGAATCTCCCACAAATCGAGAAAATGCTCTGACCTAACTCAATTACTCTGTGAAACTCAACGGTGAAAATGACACTTCTCACATTGGGACCACTTGCTATTTATAGAAATTTGACCATTTTCAATCAACCATTTCGACATCATACGATGTCCATTTTTCAAACCGTTGGAATCAGTGCAGTGAGAACTTCATGATAGTCCACTCCTTTTCCCAATTCCACCAGGTCCCTTTTTCGGGCATTTTTTCCATGCCCCTCGTCACCTCGATTTGCGTGCCACATCGGCCGTGGTCCATTTTTGACGAGTTTTATATTGCCAGATTCAGTTTTCCGCGCTCGTGATGATGCTTGAGATCATTTCTTGCTCTCACAACCAGATTTTTTGGGCATTTTTTCCATGCCCCTCGTCGCCTCGATTTGCGTTCCACATCGGTCGTGGTCCATTTTTGACGTGTTTTATATCGTGGGATTCAGTTTTCCGTGCTCGTGACGATGCTTGAGATCATTTCTCACTCCCACCACCATATTTTTCAGGCCCTTTTTCCATGCCCCTCGTCACCTCAATTTGCATGCCACATCGGCCGTGGTCCATTTTTTACGAGTTTTATATGGCCAGATTCAGTTTTCCGTGCTCGTGACGATGCTTAAGATCATTTCTCACTCTCACCCTTATAATTTTTGGGCATTTTCTCAAAATGCCACTCATCGCCTCAGTTTGCATGTCACATCAACCGTTGCCCATTTTTGACGATCTTTATGTCGCCAGATTCATTTTTTCGCACTCGTGACGATGCTCGAGATCATTCCTTGCTCTCACCAATACCTTTTTGTTCGGTATAATTTTATCCCTTTTTCAGGCCAAGCAATTCTTTTACGAAAAAGGCACTTAGGGAGTTTCTGTTAAGCTCTTTTCTGACTCCTAAAACAATGAAAAGATCACCAAGCAACCTTTCTTCCTTTCATGCTCGCTAAAAGTATCTGAAAGGGTGTCTACCTGGTATAAGTTTACCTCTTTTTTCCATACCTTGTAGACTAATTACGAAAAATGAATACTCTAGTCAAATTTCCTAGAAGAGTTCTCCATAAGCATCATTTTATACTTTTTAAGGCCTTGGAGACTAACATACGAAAAAGAACACCAATGGAGTCTACTTACCACTTTCAGACTCTCTAAAATTGAAAGCAACCACAAGCAATCACAATCTTGGGCTCATATAAATCCACAGGACGGTACTCCACCACCAATGCAGAGTCTTCTTATCATTTTCAGACTCCTTAAAAATGAAAGCACTCACGAGCATGAACAGTCCTGGGCTCACATAAATCCACAGGATAGTACCATTTTAGAGAAAACTTTTATCCCTTCTTGGAGCTCATTAAAACTACGAAGAAGGACCCAATGGTGCTTTTCGACGCCACAACAGATCATGTCTACTCATATGGAAGCTTCCCCATTGTGTTCGCCTTTGTTCAGAGCATTCTGCAGTATGTCACCCTGAGAATCACCTCATAGCATCCATCAGCTTGTCCCCCCAGAGTCATTCCAGTATACAATACATACCCCTAAGCTATGATCCCCACACCTAAAAGTCAATTTCCTATGCTTCCCAGTCATTCATGTCATCATGCTCTGAACAAAGAAATTTTGAGTCCACCCACTATATGACCCTAGTTATTCCCCATCCCCACAGTATGTCAGTCCTACCATCAGTACTATCACACTTCAGTTGTACACCTCGTGCTCCTATTAAGGAAACATCATTACCTTGAGACTTGTTGGTCTCCCTATATCGATGCCAACCAAATATATTCCAGAGGATAGACCCAAAGGTCCCTTTGCCTTGGACTCATTACCATTTGTGATGAGTGCCTACGGATCATTTCGAAAGGAGTCCTCAGTGCCTCTCCAAATGATTGTTTCTCACATGCTCGACTTCGACACCTTGATCGCATCGTTGAGACTGGTACAGGGTATCGGTCCTTTCAATTATTTGTTGAAGACCCCGGATATCACCTGACTCTAGCACATTTGAGAGTCTAATTGAGGAAACAACCAGTTACATTTTCCTATGGATATTCGGGTTGCGATTGATGACATTATTCAGAAGTACCCCAGTTGTATACTCCCTTGAGTATACGGTTCCATATTCTCTTCAGAAGTTGACTCACAGTAATTGAGTCCCTGCAGATGTTGGACACCTTCAACTCTAGCAATTCATCCACCCTTTTGAAACCTTATTCAGAATGGTTGTTGCTCTTTTCCAATGTATCAACTATTGAGATCAGTCATGGTATGACCATGAGTACGTCCCATAATTGTGTCCCCTCTAGACCATTATGATGTACCAACAGATTTTTATGTACTATTTAGGTCCCCCTTTTTGGGCCTAATTGTTATGTATATGACTTGATACGAGCATGGGTATGCCCGCCTCATCCAGAATCAGAGATTATTCCTCATTCATTTTGAAGCCATGTATTTTTTTAGTTTTTTGCAGCTTCCAAGGGGCTGTTGTTCCAATCTCCAATTGGTCTCTTCTCTTCTCCAAACCCTAGGAAAAAAGACAAAAGAACTATGATGTCTATCAGCCATATGATGAGCTCCTTCCCTCACACATCAGGGGGCAATCTGTTAACACCCAAAAAGTGTTCACTAGCTCATTCCCTTATTCACACGACCCATTTGTCCACTTTTTCCACCATTTGAGCCACTAAAACCATCAAAAGGTCACCAAAAAGACCATAATACACCATTTTCCCCTCAAAATATGTATTTTTCCTCAAAAAACCCTCAAAAAGGGTCCAAAATTCCCAAAAAATATTGAAAGGGAATAAAAATATAAAAAATATTGAAAAAAGGAAAAAGAGGGGAAAAGAGACCTAAACCATGTTGGTTAATACCATTGGTTTCCTTAAAACCATAATGGTATTCCCCGTCACCAAAAACTATAAAAAGGTGATAGGGGATCCTCACTTTCCATCCAAATTTCATCCTATCCTTATGCTGGCAAATTCCCTTTGAGAGCCATTGCCTCCCATTTTGAGTTTGAAGATCCCCATTGAAGCTTTGGAGAAGAAGGGACCATTGGATATTGGAGCTTCTCAACCTTGGAGTTGCTCAACACCCATCATCCTCACCATTTGAGGTAATACAAAATCAAATATTTTTCAAGTTATTGTTTTTCCATAGATCTTATTGCTTATGTTCTTAAATTCAGTTTTTTATTTCTTTTACACATATTAATGTTATATTCGGTTAAAGTAGTTTTTACATACTTTTATTGAGATTGCTACTACTAGTTAGCAGGTGCATCCTTGCACATGCATGGTTGAAAAACCAAGCAACAGAAAGGCAACATCGTAGGATGGTGTCGACACCACTTCGATAGAGGACATCACCTAAGAGGAGATATCGGGAAGCATGGTGGCGGATGCGACGGCATCCATCACGGTCGACATAGGGTCAAAATTTTGTGTACGGAGGTAAACCAAAATGTCACCATACCAAGGGTGATCTGACGAGATGATGAATAAATGGTCGTCAGTTAGATTAGTATTAACTGATGGTGATGGCGATAGGGATGGTAAGTTTGTAATGAGTTGAGCAAGTGCTAAGGATTTGGTGCTCTTAGGGGTTTTGAAAGTCAGGTCATATTCTTGTAGGATAATCACCCATTTAGCGACACGGCCTTGCAGAAGGAGACAGTTCAAGAGATAGACTATTGGGTTGGAATTCGCAACTACTTTAGTATGGCTTATGAGGATGTAATGTCACAAATTCTGTACTGAAAAGACGATGGCAAGGGCCAGTTTCTCTTCGTATGGGTACTGTAGCGGTGGGCCAGATAAGGTTTGGCTCACATAATAAATGACGTGCTCTTGATGAGCAGCGTCTTCTTGAATGAGAACTCTTGAAATGGCATAGTCGGATTCCGAAACTTAAAGAATAAAATCTTTGGAGAAATATGGAGGGGAGATCAATGGGGCATTGGTGAGCGCTTTCTTTAGTTCATCGAAATATCCTTGCGCTTGGTCATCCCACACAAAAGGGATGTGGGTACAGAGCAAATGAAGGAAACCATGAACCGTCGTGGCGTAACCGGGGACAAAATGACGAAGGAAATTTGCTTTGCCTTGAAGGCTTTGTAATTGTCGAAGCGTACGTAGTGATGGGAGGTATAAGATGGCTTGGACCTTTAATGGATCAACGACGATACCTTTCTGTGAGATAATGAAAACTAAAAACCAGCCTGTTGCAATGCAAAATGCACACTTGAGGGGGTTGAAGCGGATTTGGTATTTGCGACAACGTATGAAGACATGCTAGAGGTCATTAAGATGATCAGATCGTTTTTTCGATCGTGCCGTGAGGTCATCAAGGTAGACAAGGATAATGTTGACCAAGTCATGTAAACAATATGTCATGGCTCGCTGAAAAGTGGCTCCAGCGTTTTTAAGACCAAAGGGTATAAACCAGTAATAAAAAATGCCCCATGGGGTGGTGAAGGCAGTTTTGTACTGATCTTCTTTGGGAATGTGAATTTGGTTACACCCAGAGAAACCATCCATGAAAGATCGTATCTCATGCCCCGCACATGCATCGATAAGTTGGTCGATAAATGGTGTGGGAAATTGTCTTTGGGACAAGCTTGGTTTAGGTCATGGAAGTCAGTACAAACACGGATAGTGCCTTGATTTTTGTTAACTGGTACTGAGTTAGAAACCTAGGTGGTGTAGGCTATGGGGTAAATGAACCCTGTTGTGCGAAGCTTCTCAATTTCTGCTTTGACAGCAGGAAGCTTAGATGGATGGATGGGTTGTTGTTTTTGGTGGATAGGTGGTATGTTGGGCAAAGTGTCAATGTGGTGTTCTACAATAGTGGAATCAAGACCCGACATCTTGGTGTAGGACCATGCAAATACGTCGCGAAACTCTTGGAAGAGTTTCTTGTAATCTTGTACCTCATCCTTTGTACATGAGGCACCCAAGGAAATGAGTTCGGGTATTCTGGGATTGGTAGAGATATCAACTTTAATAACTGGTGAAATGTTGGCCATATTGCATTCCTCAAAGGCATCAGGGGCTGGGATGGGATCCTTAAACCAGTCGACCTTGGTGGGAAGGAAATCTTTGGATTCAATGGAGAATTGATTTTCCATGGAAGAGGTAGATGCTTCAGGGATGAAGTATGATCGATGGTGCATATCATCCCAGGGGTAGTTTGGTGCAGTAAGTGCTTCAAGTATTTCCTCATCATTGAGGAAGCATTGTGTTGTCAAATCGGTTGACTGGGGTGCACTGGTGGTTGAGATCATATAAATGGTATTAATCTCTTCCGAGGAGGAAGATTTTGGGGGATATATTTCCTTAATGAGAGGAGGGGATATCTCTAGGTCGACATTATTCAATTCATATAGAGTTGTTCTATAATCTGGGAGATCATGGCACTGATGTGAGTAATGGCTGTAAATGCCGCATATCACACAGGGGTAATTGGTATGCAGTGATTTATTGCAAGGCTGAGGGGGCAGTTCAAGTTTGACAACTAGAATGTTAGCGTCGTCATCCAACATTTGCATGTGTTCTTGAAGTGCTGGTAATTGTGGACAATGATGGGTAGCATGGCCTATATCGTCGCACAAAGAGCACTTGGGGGGAGCACAAATTGTTGGGGGATTCTTCGCCAGCTTCAGAGTCGATGGGGCGTTGCGGGTTGTGGGTCCAGCAGTGTAGGTTGGTGGGCCTCTTTCCCTAGTTTAGTGGAATGGAGGGGGAGCATTACTAGATATTGATGCAGTGGCCACTGTTGGAGGTGGTTGGTTTTGGATGTTTGCTACACCAGGGGGTGGACGATTAGAGGTATTGATGGGTTGCACTAGTTGGAGAATTACATTCAGTGTTGGGGGATGGGTTGGGGCAGACAGGTACCACACAAGTAGTCCTAATGTTAATCCTGGAAGGTTGAGCGTAGCCATTACAAGGGTATTGACTACTCCTGAAGGAGGAAATAGAAACGGGATAGTGCGGATGGGTATAGCTCCTACATGACTGGATACTGAGAGTGGTTGTGGTAGTAAAGGAGGTTGTTGGTTAGGCGCCTACGAGAGGGTGAAAAAATAAGATATTTCGGTTATTCGTAAAGGGGGTGGAATGGATTGGAATGTGGAAGTCATGGGAGTATCTAAGTATATCCTGGGTCCAGCTGTGGAGACAAACGATGTGGGTGCGCTTTGAATAGGTTGTTCAATCATGGGTAGAAAATTTTCAGGTGCGACTAGAGCATTAGGATCATAGTACGTCAATCGATCAATTTTGACTACATGTCCCTCATGGGGAAACATCATGAGGCGGAAGATGGATGAAGCGACAGCTTTCATGGCATATATCTAACTTCGTCCTAGTAAGAGGTTGTAATCAAGCTGGGCATTGATGACCTCTATGTCTATGAGAACTGTTTTTCCACCTAATTGGACGGGTACATTATCCAAAAGGCCTTGTGGTTGGGATGAACGACCATCGTAAGCTCGTAAGGTGGTGGTGGATGGTTGCAATGCAGGAGATCTGAGCTTCTGCCAGAAAAATGTCGACATCATGCGGGTGGAGGCACCTTCATTGATGAATGACATGGTTTCAAATGGACACAGAAACTTGAAATGCTAATGTCGAAGGAATACGTGGTTTGGATGGGTCCAAATCGAATGCCATCATTCATGAATCGTTAGGGTCTATTGCACCAATGGTGAATAACAATAATTTCCTTTGTGCAGGATAGTTTTTTAGGACTTCTAGGGCGGACATATCAGCGGGGGACTAGGCTAAGTCTTCCACAATATTATAATTTGAGGCTACACGAGCATTAGGATTATTGTTTATCCATCGTAGGGGGAAGCGAGGGGCTTTAGGGCCCCTGTCCAATGGCTTAGTAGGTATGCATAATGGTTGAACGGCAGGAAGGGTGTTTGTGGCTGGATCAGTAGGCATGGTTTTAGGGGTTGAGCCGTATTGGTTTCGGCGTGTTTGGAGGTTTATATCATTTGATGACATCATTAATAGATGGTGGGTACCTGAATCCGTATGCTGATAATCAGTTGCAACATAAGTGATTTGCTGTTGTGGTGCCGCGGGTCCTTATGGGGAATCCATTCGATATGTGTTTACTACTCCTTGGTTGGCTAAAGGATTTTGCAATATCATGGGTTGTGGTTGAGGAGGTGGCACTGGCTGTGTCGTGTGCCCTTGGCATTGGGCATCATCAGTCTAGAGTTGGTGTGTGCGCTCCAAATGGGGGCATGAGTGTGTGTAATTTCCATATACTCCACATATGGAACACGGATGGTTTGTTATTAGATTAGGATTTTTTCCCTGTTTTGGTGGATGATCAGGGTTTTGGTTGGTGGGAGCAGCGTTATTATTATTCTGAGGATTAGGTGGCTAATCGCCTTGGTTTTGAGGTTGATTGTTCCCGTAGTTGAGTCCTCTTCCACAGTTCTGTTGACCTCCTTGATTACGTTGGTTGTTCTAGTTTTGGGGTTGGTTTTGCTATGCATACACTTGCCCTTGGGAAGTAGGTGCATTTTGAGGTCGTGCAGGTGCTTGAGTAGGTTGTAGTGGATAGTAAGTGGGAGGGTTCAAAGGTGATCCAGGTGCTTGTTGTGGTTGTTGGTAATTTTGAGCTATTGGAAGTGTTGGGGCAGCAGGTGTTGCTTGATGAGGGTAATAAGCCGATTTTTCTTGTGAGTGAACAAGAGCATGAGTGGCCTATTGTTTATAATACGCAGGGGGTGTGTAAGCTGATGGTGCATGCCCGTAACACTGTGGTGGACATGAGGGTCCATGAGTGTGATTCGAGTGTGCCATGGGGGCATACGAGTTTGTGGCTCCGGATTGAGATGTGGCCTGCGAAAGGTCAGGGCTAGTATTATTAGTCATAATTGAAAAGGGTTTCTTGTGTGATACAACATGACCAATGATACCATCGGCGACATGGGATGCCCCCGGTGCGTCATTCCGGGATGGATCACCTCGGGGGGCGTCAGGTAAAATTGTATATAGGTAGCCCGACTGGGCATAGATTAAATCGAACTACTGGGGTCGTTCAGAATCCACATCTTTGGCTATGGCTGGAAGGAGAGATTTTAGGAAACAATCCAGGAAAATACGATCATCTAGCTTTATCTTGCATAGACTACGATGTTTACGCCACTCATGGATATGATCTGTGATATGGGTAGCCGTGTTTGGTCTACAAGATAGTAGGATTTCTACTCCCGCATCATAGCGGACGGGTAGTTGAAAGAAATGTAAGAAGGTCGAGGCAAGGGATGTGAACGTAGGGTGTGTCCCACAAGGCTGTTCGATATACCATTTGGCTGCCGAGCTCGTGAAAGTTCTTTGCAACAACCTTAGGCAAATAGATTTATCAACTATGGATTTGGAGGAACACCATAGATGAAAAGACATAATGTGATTTTGCGGGTCCTCACCTGTTAGGAACCTATGTCAACCCTTCTTTTTACTATGTTAGTATATTGTTGTTGGATGCATATGCTTTGTAAGTCATCCCATAGTATTTGTTGATCCATAGTTTATATTAGCCCATAGTATTGACCCATAGTATTGGACGCATATGCTTTGTAAGTCGTCCCGTAGTATTATATGTCCCATGGTTTTGACTCATAGTATTGGGCATAGACTTAGTATATAAGTGTGTGTTGAGGTCATTGAAGGCACCGTGAAGTTAATTGTATTGAGCTTGCTCAAAGGAGGTTGCCCCCTCGAAGTGGCCCGTGATCAATATAAAAGTGATTATGTTCTATTATTTCTGATATCTCATGTATTTGCATTAATTAATTATTGCAGGTTCATCACATCTGGTATCAGAGCACTTTCTTGGGCTCGTTGGGTGGAATTTCTGCCAAAATTTTTTTCGCATCTATTGCAGCTTCGGATTTGGGAATAATCCCTATCCACTTAACTGTGGGAAGTACTTGGGCATAAGCCCTAAAACTCATTGTGAGGAGTACCACAGGAACCCCAAAGTAGTTGGCCCATTGAGAGGACCTGCCAGTGAAAAGGGCAATGACCCCTACCTAATTGACTAGTTCCCACCCATGAGGTAAACCAAGAGCTGTCGTTTGTGGCAAAGCGGTAATCAGTTTTACCTGAGCTGTGGAGTGAGGGGTACTGCCCCAATACGCAAGCCGTCAGACAACATTGGTGGCCGAGTGAAACACCTGAACTGTTAGGAAGCCGTACATACCTGGGGTCCATATCTATTTTCAGTTGAACTGTTGCCGATCACTTCCGCTCCAGATCCAACCGTTCCAGATCTATTCTGAAAGTTGTTCCAGATCCAGCCATTTTTTATCCCTTCCGCGCCGTTGCGCCGCTGTTGCTAATCCATTTCTGGAAAAAAAAAATCAGTTTTTTCTCCATATCTCCCTTGTTTTCACTCTGTTTCTCTTGAAATTTTCGGGGAA
This sequence comes from Larix kaempferi, assembly GCA_027924585.1. Lineage (NCBI taxonomy): Eukaryota > Viridiplantae > Streptophyta > Pinopsida > Pinales > Pinaceae > Larix > Larix kaempferi. The sequence continues at coordinate 1,469,170 of BSBM01000600.1, forward strand.
CCCCTCTCATCCCATTCTGCATCTTTCATTCCTGAGTACCCTATCCCCAATTTCCCTTCCCAAAGCCCGAAATCCCACATTTGTCTATTTTTAGGGTTTGCCATAACTTCCTCAGATTTCACCTAATCACCTTCAAATTTTACCATAGAGTTCCTTTATGAATTCTGCTTCTTTGCCCCTCTCTGCCAAATTTTCTCATTCTATCACCTCGCTTCTGAAATCCCCATTTTTGCTTTCTTGTCCTTTCGACAGTGTCCAAAATCTAGTCAAACCCCAATTACCCATCAGATTGTTTCCCCAATCCAAATTTCCCTTTACTAAATCAGCTTTTGTTTGTGTTTTTCTACCCATTCCACCAAAAAAAAAAAACAAACCTGGTTATGGTTGTCACCCGTGCAGGAGCACACACCATGGAGGAAGCACTTGCAGCCATCCAAACCAAACTCCAAGATATGGATGAAAAATTTCTCAGCCTCCATCTTCAGCATTCAGCCATGAACAATACCAGACAGCCGGAATCTTTTGCAGCCACCGGGTTCTCTTCTTCTAGCAATTTTCATGGGCCGAAGCTTGATTTTCCTCGCTTCAATGGTACTGATCCAACTGGATGGATATACCAAGAAGAACAATATTTCAGTCTGCATAATACTTTTGATGTTCAGAAAGTTCCACTTGCATCCTTTCATTTGGAACAGGAATCCCTTCAATGGTACCGTTGGTACATCAAAGCTCATCCCGAGCCAAACTGGACAAATTTTTTCCACGATTTGGTCCTAGTGCTTTTGACGACTTCACAGGAGCACTCACTAAACTTCACCAAACTGGCACAGTGAGAGAGTATCAGATGGAATTTGAGAAACTAGCCAATCACATAGAAGGATTGTCTGATGACTTCTATAGGAGTTGTTTTATCAGTGGTCTCAAGGATGAAATCCGCTCAGAGGTCAAAATGTTTTGTGCCAACACAATGATGGAAGTCCTAGGGTTGGCTAAGCTGGCCGAGGACAAGATCGCAGCTCAACAATGCTCCAAACCCACCTTTGTTCCCTTCAGAAATCTGGGTTCCCAACGACCTCCCATCACGCCTGCTCCTCAACCAACTCCTATCAAGCATTTGTCTGAAATAGAAATGCAAGCACGCCGAGAAAAAGGGCTTTGCTATAATTGTGATGAGAAATTCACTCGGGGACATAGATGTGTTCAACAAAAGCTCTATCTCTTGGATGTGGATTCTCCGCCTGCCTTAGAACTTGGTGAAGAAGCTACAGATACAGTAGATGATCAGGTTGACATTCAACACCCTCCTGTTAACACCCCATCTCAGGACGACCCACCCGAGATCTCTCTCCATGCTGTAACCGGCGTCACCACCCCACAAACAATGCGGGTCAGGGGATTTAGCTCACTCTTACCATACTAATTGATTCTGGTAGCACTCATAACTTCATTGACCCTCGGATTGCCAAATAGGCTGATTGTTTTGTCCATCCTTGCTCCAATTTTGAAGTCATGGTTGCCAATGGGGGCACCTTACCTTGCAAGGGGAAGTGTCATAATGTGCGTATCTCTATGGAAGATTATAACCTACGCTCTAACATGTTTGCCTTGTCCTTAGGCGGATGTGATGTGGTTTTGGGCGTTCAATGGTTACGCACACTTGGCCCCATCTTATGGGATTTTGTTGAAATTTGGATGCAGTTTAAAGTCAATGGGGCACAACACAAATTTATGGGCTTACAACCATGGTGAAGAAGCTCACTCTTACCATACTAATTGATTCTGGTAGCACTCATAACTTCATTGACCCTCGGATTGCCAAATAGGCTGATTGTTTTGTCCATCCTTGCTCCAACTTTGAAGTCATGGTTGCCAATGGGGGCACCTTACCTTGCAAGGGGAAGTGTCACAATGTGCGTATCTCTATGGAAGATTATAACCTACGCTCTAACATGTTTGCCTTGTCCTTAGGCGGATGTGATGTGGTTTTGGGCGTTCAATGGTTACGCACACTTGGCCCCATCTTATGGGATTTTGCTAAACTTTGGATGCAGTTTAAAGTCAATGGGGCACAACACAAATTTATGGGCTTACAATCAGGGTCTCTCTGCATCATCAGTTCACATCGCCTGGAAAAAATCCTTAAGAAGAATTCACATGGTGTCATCGCTCAGCTCAATTCCATTCAGATGCACCCATCAATAGTCTCCACTACTTCCTTGGATAGATATGCAGGTATCTTTGCTGAACCAATGCGCTTGCTGCCTTCGAGAGACCTTTCCAATATGAATGTAGCCACATCTACCTCTCAGCAGGAAATGATGGCTATTTTGCATGCAGGACAGAAGTGGCAGCCATACCTATTAGGGAATTATTTCTGCCTCAAGACTGATCTCCCGAGTCTGGAAAATTTTCTGGAACAATGGGTCTCCTCCCCAATACACCTGCAATGGGTTATCCAACTCATGGGTTATCCCTATGTGATCACTTACAAGAATGGTAAGGACAATATGGTGGAAGATGCTCCTTCTCGCACAATTGATGACCCAGTTTCTCTTACAGCTCTTTCTCTGCTTGTTCCAAATTGGTTGCAATATGTTCAATAGGGCTATCTCTTCTATGAACTCCATGCTTCTTCATCAACAGGGCACTCTGGGTTCTGCAAAATGTATGATCGGGAACAATGTAACTTCTTTTGGCTGGGACTAAAAATGACAATTCAACATATGGTGGCTGACGCTGATACTTTCCAAGTCAACAAGGGGGAAACGACACTCCTTTCGGGATTGCTCAAACCCTTACCCATCCCTACACAGCTTTGGCCAACTATTTCTATGGATTTCCTAGCAGCGCTCTGGTGGTACAATACCACATCTCAAAGGTCACCATATGAAGCAGTCTATGGAAAAACACCACCAGTTCTTCTTCCATACACCCTTAGCAGCTCCCCAGTTCAAGAAATTGACTTGGTTCTTCGAAACCGCGATCAAATTCTTCTCATTTTGCAGGACAATCTTCACATGGCCAGAATTCACCTGAAACAACAAGCCGATCAGCACCGTTCTGAGCGCATTTTCCACGCTGCTGACAGGGTTCTTCTTCATCTACAACCTTCCAAGCAATCCTCCTTGACACTCCAAAGGTGTCAGTGGCCCGAAATGCAAACCGAGGATGCTACCGGGGAACCACTCCTTCAGATTCTGTAGCAATTTCTCCAACCAAAGCTTTGAGGACAAAGCTTTTTCTAAGGGAGAGGGGATGTTAGGAACCTATGTCAACCCTTCTCTTTACTATGTTAGTATATTGTTGTTGGATGCATATGCTTTGTAAGTCATCCCGTAGTATTTTTTGATCCGTAGTTTATATTAGCCCATAGTATTGACCCATAGTATTGGACGCATATGCTTTGTAAGTCGTCCCATAGTATTATATGTCCCATGGTTTTGACTCATAGTATTGGGCATAGACTTAGTATATAAGTGTGTGTTGAGGTGATTGAAGGCACCGTGAAGTTAATTGTATTGAGCTTGCTCAAAGGAGGTTGCCCCCTCGAAGTGGCCCGTGATCAATATAAAAGTGATTCTGTTCTATTATTTCTGATATCTCATGTATTTGCATTAATTAATTATTGCAGGTTCATCACATCACCAGCCTTCCCCTCAAACTTAGGGATGTCAGATGGGAGTTTAATGGGCATGTAAGGCCAAGTGGGATCATGTCTAATGGGATTGTTTGTTAATCTTTCTAGGTCCGGTAGGTTAATAATAGCCATAAATGGTAAACTGGAAAAGGAGTTTGACATGGTCAGTGGGGCATATGTGCTATTGGTAGCATTATTGATTAGGCCACTGCCTCTAAAGGGGATATTAGTCGTGAGGGGGATATGACCCCCAAATATAGGTGTGGAGTTGGTATGGGAGGGTCTTGCGCCTCCAAGTGTAACATGGGTTACAGATGGGTTGGGATTAGGTATGGTAACTGTTGGGTTTGGTATAGTAGCAAGGATGGTAGTTGTAGGTCCTATCGAGTGCATGCCTAGGGTATGTCCCATGGAGGGCATACCCAAATTAGGTGTGGGTTGCATTGAGGGCATACCCATAGTAGTTGTTGTAGTTGTGGCTACCATGGTGGCTATTGTGGTGGCGGGGGTGGTTGATGTTCCACCAACAGTCACTATAAAGAATGGGTTGGAATTCATACTAGCCATGGGGCTAATTGGTGCCGTGCATGTAGGGTTTTCAGATTTTGCCTCAGAGTCAGATGTGAAATGAGGGGCGTCAGAATCAGATGATGAGGCTTTATGCCGATGACATATGGAGTCAAGTGACAATGCTCTTCATCTGTGATGAGTGGTGTCAAGTGAACCATACTGCGGGGGTTCGCCCTAGAAGCCCCCAGAACATCTCGGGGACTCAATGGTGACAATCGGCTAGTAAAACTAATGGGTGGTGGTGAGTGGAAAGCTCAAAAACCCTAATGCAACCGTGTGTGTAGGAGGGGAGCACAAAAACAATGGCACTCGGGCCAACAACCAAACTCAAAACACTTACGGTAACAACTGTGCTACGGTAAAAGATTAAAAGCTGTACTCTCCAAATTTATTTCTCTCGAACAATTTGGTTTCCTGGAAGGCCGACAAATTCATGAAGCTATTGGAGTTGCGTAGGAAGGTTTACACTCACAAAAGAAAAAGGGCATTAAAGGAGCGGTCATAAAATTGATCTCTCAAAGGCTTTTGATAGAGTCAGTTAGCTGTACCTGAGGCTTCTTATGACTCATCTAGGGTTCGACTATTCTTTCATAAAATGGACTATGAGTTCAATCACCACAGTCTCTTTCTCTGTACTCATAAATGGCTCCCCTTCACCTTTCTTCAATGTGGAGAGGGGTCTTAGACAGGGTTGTCCACTGTCTCCACTACTCTTCCTGCTGGTTGCTGAAGGACTAAGTCGGGCTATTACTGATGCTAAAGGTAGGGGCACTTTTCAGGGTCTTTCACATCACCAACAACCTTCGGCTTACTCATCTACTCTTTGTAGATGACATCTTGATTTTCTGTGATGGGTCCATCAGGGATGCAGAAAAACTGGACAACATACTCTCTATTTTTCAGGATGCTACAGGGATGGTCATTAACATCAACAAATCTTCTATCACCCTCTATAGACTGACAGAGGAGGAACGATAAAGGTATCTCACTCTTTTTCCCTTTGAAGTACTCTCTCTGGATGTTGGTTTAAAATATTTGGGTTTCCACCTAAAGCCAAATGCTTACAAGATGTGTGATTGGACCTGGCTCATTGCAAAATTGGAAAAAAGGCTTTCTATTTGGAGTCACTGCTGGCTCTCCAGGGCTGGACATTTGGTCCTCGTTAAATCAGCTTTGGAAGCCATTCCAATTTACTGGATTTCCTTGGCTTGGATTCCCATGGGTATTCAGGAAAAAGCTCGCAAACCATGCTTCCACTTTCTCTGGTCAGGACATTCCGAACATCACACAACTCCCTGGGTCAAATGGGATTGCCTAGCCTTACCAAAATATCTAGGGGGATTGTTGATGTATATGTAACTTCAGAATGTATTTCATCGATGTATTTCATATATATTTATTGTACCCTTATTAGAGATGTGTTATTCCTCTATAAGGAAGTGTCGTCATGTGGATTGACAAGTGTCGCAAGTGTGTGTACTTGCAGATGGGTTATTAGACCACCATGTGTGGAGTCGGCCCTAAAATATATATTATATTGTGGATGTATCTAGCTAGACAAGTCGGCCCCATAAGGTCACTGGGAAAACAGGTTAGTATAAATAGAGATCAGGAGATCTCTATTTAGATCATTCGGAAAGTCACACTTCTCTCACTCAGAAAGTGGCGCACTAGTGAGGAAGAGGATCATCTACTACTAGGAGACTATCTCAGTGTATTTTGGTTGTACTTTGGTTGAGCCATTGCTCTCTCTATCTCTGAGGAAGTTGTGGGGTTTTTCACCTTAGGGTTTTCCCCACGGAAACTCTGTGTCTCTAGTCTCTCATCCTTTTGATTCTTGTGATGCTTGTCATGCTTATTGTGATTGTTATGCATTGATATACTTATATGTTATTCTCTCAGTGAAGATCCTAGAGTATTGTGAATTAATGCTCAAAATTTAACATGGTATCAGAGCTAACTTGAGAAGAAGACATTTTGCAGTGACGAAAACTTGCGTTTCTTGTTTATTGGGTTTCTCTCCACAGATTTTGGAAAAGTAGTAGAGTAGATTGACTCTACTCATCAAGGAGAATCTATCTGTCCAATCAAAATTCAATTCTGAGCATTTTCAGATTTGGCCCTACAAATTAGGGTTTCCACAAAAATAGGAATTTCTGAAATCTGAAGACATAGCTGGAAGCTCCTTGCCAAAATCGAAGTTTAGAGATTTGGATCGAGATTTTTGGCTGGGTAGATCTCCGGGAAACTCAAACCCTAATTCAGGGCTCTCCCTAGTGAACCCAGGAGGACAAAAAGGAAAATCTGAAGGGTAAATCTTTGCTGATATCAAATTCTGAATACACCAGGCTGATCAGCTCATCAAGGCGCATCTTTCTATCCTTTCAAAAAATTGAAATTCACATTTTGAATTTTTAGGGTTTTTTCGACAAACCCTAATCCGCGACCAGATCTAGTTTTCAGCATTTCAAGTGGTAAGACCTAAATATTTTCTATTTCCATTTGAAGTACTCTTTAAGATGTCTCACCACACCAAGATTGAGGATAAGCTTGAAGGAGATGATAACTTCCGAGCTTGGAAGTATAGGATTGGGTTAATCCTGGAAGAGAATGAGTTGGACTCATATGTAAAAGAAGACATCCCTATCCCAGAGGATGAAGAGGCTAAAGTATTGCATAAGAAAAACTTGGTCAAGGCAAAGAGAATCATTGCTGATTCTATCAAAGACCATCTCATACCCCATGTGTCTTCTCTAAAGACACCCAAGGAGATGTTTGACTCTTTGACCAAGCTATTTGAAGGGAAGAACACAAATCGGAAGATGACCCTGCGGAACCAATTGAAAGGAGTAAAGTTTCAGAATGGAGAAACCATTCAATCTTATTTTTCAAGGGTCTCCCAGATCAAGGAACAACTAGAAGCAGTGGATGAAATGGTGGAGAATGGTGAAGTGGTGATGACCACTCTAAATGGCCTACCCAGGTCATGGGATTCCTTTTTTCAAGGAATTTGTGCAAGGAAGAAGTTGATCTCCTTCAACAGATTGTGGAAAGAATGCTCTCAAGAAGAAGCTAGGCTTGTGGCCTGAGAAGAAAAGATGGGAAATGAAGATCAAGCTCTCACAGCACATGCCAGGAAAGGCAAGTCCAAGAAGGAATCATCTCATAACAGGAGATTCTCACACCACCATTATCATAAAGATAAGAAAGATCTTAGATGCTTCAATTGCAATGAGAAGGGACACTTTGCTTCAAATTGTCCCAAGAAGAAGAAAGACAACAACAACAACTTCAATAAGAAGAAGAAGAATAACAAAAGAATATATCATGCTCATGCTGTCGAAGATGATGAACCCCCAAAGAAGAAGGCTAGGGAAGAAAGTGATAGTGATGATGACTCGTCAAGTGAAGAAGAATATGTTCTAATTTCTGCTCTCACAGGTACTATCTCCCATGGTTGTAATGATTGGTTGATTGACAGTGGGGCTTCCAAACACATGACTGGGTTTAAAGAATCTTTTGTAAATCTGTCTTAACATGAATCACCCCATAAAGTGAAACTTGGGGATGATTATCAATACCCAATCAAAGGAAGTGGTGAAGCCTATTACAACCTAGATTCTGGAAAATCTTTGAAGATGAAAGAAGTCCTTTATGTACCCGGGCTCAAGAAGAACTTACTCTCCATCTCTGCATTGGATGCAAAAGGTACGAGGGTTGCATTTGTGGATGGCCAAGTCCTAATGTGGCCAAAGGGAAAGACCATAGATTATGCAGTAGTGATTGGAGAGCAAGAGGGAGGTATGTATAAATTGAAGGGACAACCTGAACATGCCATGGTGCATGAATCCATGGAGCCAAGTGAACTTTAGCATAGAAGACTTGCTCATATGCACTATAGGGCACTTCCAATTGCAAGCAAGGCTATAGAGGGTCTTCCTGAAATCAAGACCAAACATGAAGGTGTTTGCAAAGGATGTGCAAAAGGTAAGAACATTAAGAAGGCTTTCCCAAGTAGTGAAAGCAAGGCAAAAGACATCATGGAAATCATCCACTTAGATGTATGTGATCCTATGTCATCTAGTTCTTTGAGTGGGTATTGTTGGCTCGGTTTTGCAACCAAGCTTAGTGCTATGGGCACCTACTAACTAGTAGTAGCAGTTTCAATAGAAATAAAAGCAATAAACTAAATAAACAATACTTTTCATGGATCTAAACAAGAATCTAAGCAAATAATGTAAATATTTCAAAATCAAGAACAAGAAACATAAGAAATAAATTTTGTATTGAAAAGTGGGGGGGGAAAGCAAGTGCTTGCGATATTACCTCCAATGGTGAAGGTTGATGTTGAGCAACTCCCAAGATGAGTAGCTCCAAACTCCAATAGGTCTCTTTCTCCAAGGTTGCTTCAATGGCTAAAAGTGCTCATGGGAGATTTCAGCAGCATAAGGATGAGATAATGGAAGGATGTGAAATGAGGAGCCCCTACCACCTTTTTATAGGTTTTGGTGGTGAGGAATACCATTTGTGGTTTTGTGGAAACCAATGGTATTGACCAACATGGTTTAGGTAATTTTCCCTCCTTTTTCCTTTTTTGAATAAAAATAATATTTTAATTCCATTTTTAATATTTTTGGGAATTTGGACCCTTTTTGAGGGTTTTTTATGATTTTCTTGGAAAAATAATCTTTTTTAATGGAAAAAGGGGTGTACCAAGGTCTTTTGGTGACCTTTTGTTGGTTTCAGAGGCTCAGATGGTGGAAAAGTGGACAAATGGGTCATGTGAGTAAGGGAATGAGCTAGTGAGCACTTTTTAGGTGTTAACAGATTGCCCCCTGATGTGTGAGGGCAGGAGCTCATCGTATGGCCGATAGACATCATAGTTCTTTTGTCCTTTTTCTGGGTTTTAGGGGAGAGAAGAGACCGTTTGGAGACTGGAGCCACGGCCCTTGGAAGCTGCAAAAACAAAAAATATTACATGGCCTCAATATGAATGAGGTATAATCTCTGATAAAGGACGAGGCGGGCATTCCCATGCTCGTATCAAGGCATATACAAAACAATTAGTCCCAAGAAGGGGGATCTAATACGTGAAGAAATATACTGGTACATCATAATGGTCCAGAGGGGACATGATGGTGGGATATACTCATGATCATGAATGATCTCAATAAGAATGATCTCAATAACTGATACACTGGATCAACTGTGGAACTGCTGAAACTGAAGGTGTCCAACATCTGTAGGGACTCAGAGACTATGAGTCAAATCTGGGAATAAATGTAACTGTATACTCAAGGGAGTATGAAACAGGTGTGAATCTGAATATTGTCGCCATGCGCAGCCCGGATAACTATAGGAAAAGGGTAACTGGTTGTATCCATAGGTAGACTCTCAAATGTGGAGGAGTCAGGTGGTATCCGGGGTCTTCGACTAATAACTGAACGGACCAATACCCTGTGCGAGTCTCAACGATGCGATCAAGGTGTTGAAGTCGAGCATGTGAGAAACAACCATTTGGAGAGGCACTGAGGATTCCTCTCGAAATGATCCGTAGGCACTCATTATAAATGGTAATGAGTCCAAGACACAGGGACCTCTAGGCCTATCCTCTGGAATCAATGTGGTTGTCGTCGACAGAGGGAGACCAGCAACTAACAAGGCAATGATGTTTCCTTAATAGGAGCTCGAGGTGTAGAACTGAAGTGATGTAGTACTGTTGGTAGGACTGACATAGTTGTGGGGATGGGAAATAACTGGGTCAAAAAATGGGTAGACTCAAACTTCCTTTGTTCAGAGCATGCATGCCCAAAACCTTGCCTACTCATCATCACCGTGATCCTCGTCGGAGATACTGGGGGCATCCACCCCACAAAGGGAATCCCCCATCATCATATCATCACTTCAGTATGCCACCACGACCCACAGCCTCATGGTATAACACCCCGCCAGCAGTTGCTCAATGCCCTATTGATCTCTCTCTGAGACAACATCTACACCACATTGACACCTCTGAGTTAGGGGGCATAATAGATTACCTCGACCCCGGGATAGGGGGCATGATCAATCATTTTGAACCTTCCCCATCATCTCTATCTCAACACCTCAATGAGCCCATCGTTCAAACCAACACATATGTGATCCACAATCACAAATCCCATGCACATAGCATGGGGGCAGGTCATTAACCCTGCTCACTTTTTCATATTCGTGATCTCAACCATTTTTGAGGTCACGTGTCACTTGTATATTTCAGTTGATTTGATACACCTAGTATTTTGCCCGCACGGGTCATCATTTCTCCCCACCACTGCATCCTTCGCTTGGTGGGATCACCTTTATTTGTAGCCATTTTTTAACCTAGTTCTTTCCTTTAACCATTCCGGAGTCCTTATGACCTCCGTTTTTCGCACCATTTGCACTGCCGGATTCATATTTCCGTGCCCGTGATGATGCTTGAGATCATTTCTCGCTCTCACCAGGACCAATATCAACATTGTGTCCCGACACCTTGTCGCCCCAGTTTGCGTACCACTTCGGCTGCTCTCCATTTTTGATATATTTGATATCATCGGATTCATTTTTCCGCGCTCGTGACGACGCTAGAGATCATTTCTCGCTCTCACGCCTAGATTTTTCGGGCATTTTTTCCACGCCCCCTCGTCGCCTCGGTTTGCGTGCCACATCGGCCGTTCTCCATTTTCGATGTGTCTTATATCGCCGGATTCAGTTTTCCGCGCTCGTGATGATGCTTGAGATCATTTCTCGCTCTCACCTTTAGATTTTCCGGGCGTTTGTTCCACGCCCCCTCGTCACCTCGGTTTGCGTGCCACATCGGCCAGTCTCCGTTTTCGACAATCCTTAGGTCACCCGATCCAGCCGCCGGATTCAGTTTTCCGCGCTCGTGATGATGCTTGAGATCATTTCTCGCTCTCACCTTTAGATTTTCCGGGCGTTTGTTCCACGCCCCCTCGTCACCTCGGTTTGCGTGCCACATCGGCCAGTCTCCGTTTTCGACGTACCTTATATCGCCGGATTCAGTTTTCCGCGCTCGTGATGATGCTAGAGATCATTTCTCGCTCTCACCTTTATATTTTTCGGGCATCTTTTCCACGCCCCCCTCGTCACCTCGGTTAGCGTGCCACATCGGCCGTTCTCCGTTTTCGACAATCCTTATGTCACCGGATCCAGTTTTCCGCACAGATGACGGTGCTTGAAACCTTTTATCGCCCTCATCAATCCATTTTTTGTTCGGTATAATTTTATCCCTTTTTCGGGTCGAGCAACCCCTTTTACGAAAAAGGCACTTAGGGAGTTTCTGTTAAGCTCTTTTCTGACTCCTAAAACAATGAAAAGATCGCCGAGCAATCTTGCTTCCTTTCATGCTCGATAAACGTATCTGAAAGGGCGTCTACCTGGTATAAGTTTACCCCTTTTCCGGACCTTGTAGACTAATTACGAAAAAGGTATACTCTAGTCACATCGGCTAGAAGAGTTCTCCATCCGCATCATTTTATGCTTTTTCGGGCCTTGGAGACTAAACTTACGAAAAAGAAACACCAATAGAGTCCACTTACCGTTTTCAGACTCTCTAAACATGAAAGCAACCATGAGCATGCGCCGTCCTGGGCTCACAAAATCCACAGGACCGTACCATTTCAGAGCATACTTTTATCCCTTCTTGGAGCTCATTAAAACCACGAAGAAGGAATCAATGGTGCCTCTTGGCGCTACAACACATCACGTCTACTCACATAGCAGCTTCCCCATTTTGGTCGCCTTTGTTCAGAGTATTCTGCAGTATGTCACCTTGACAATTCCTCGACGGCACCTATCAGCTCGTCCTCTCCCCAGCGGAGTCGCCAAAAACTGTTGGCTCGGTTTTGCAACCAAGCTTAGTGCTATGGGCACCTACTAACTAGTAGTAGCAGTTTCAATAGAAATAAAAGCAATAAACTAAATAAACAATACTTTTCATGGATCTAAACAAGAATCTAAGCAAATAATGTAAATATTTCAAAATCAAGAACAAGAAACATAAGAAATAAATTTTGTATTGAAAAGTGGGGGGGGCAAGCAAGTGCTTGCGATATTACCTCCAATGGTGAAGGTTGATGTTGAGCAACTCCCAAGATGAGTAGCTCCAAACTCCAATAGGTCTCTTTCTCCAAGGTTGCTTCAATGGCTAAAAGTGCTCATGGGAGATTTCAGCAGCATAAGGATGAGATAATGGAAGGATGTGAAATGAGGAGCCCCTACCACCTTTTTATAGGTTTTGGTGGTGAGGAATACCATTTGTGGTTTTGTGGAAACCAATGGTATTGACCAACATGGTTTAGGTAATTTTCCCTCCTTTTTCCTTTTTTGAATAAAAATAATATTTTAATTCCCTTTTTAATATTTTTGGGAATTTGGACCCTTTTTGAGGGTTTTTTATGATTTTCTTGGAAAAATAATCTTTTTTAATGGAAAAAGGGGTGTACCAAGGTCTTTTGGTGACCTTTTGTTGGTTTCAGAGGCTCAGATGGTGGAAAAGTGGACAAATGGGTCATGTGGGTAAGGGAATGAGCTAGTGAGCACTTTTTAGGTGTTAACAGGTATGTTTACTATGTCTCATTTATTGATGACTTCTCTAGGAAGACTTGGGTATACTTCTTGAATAACAAAGATGAGGTGTTTGATAAGTTCAAGGAATTCAAAACCTTGATGGAGAATCAAACTGACAAGAAGATCAAAACATTCAGATCCGACAATGGTGGAGAATTCACCTCAGGTGACTTCAAGAAGCTTTGTAGTGATTCAGGGATTAAGAGGGAGTTGACTACTCCTTATAATCCTCAACGGAATGGAGTTGCAGAAAGGAAGAACAGAACAATCATGGAAGCAACAAGAGCAATGCTGCATGACCAGGATCTACCTATGCATCTATGGGTAGAAGCAGCTAGAACAGCTGTATATGTGCAGAACAGAACACCCCACAAGATATTGGACAACAAGACACCAGAAGAGGCCTTTTCTGGTAAGAAACCTGAAGTCAGCCATCCCAGAATATTTGGTTGTGCAGTATACACTCATGTCCCAAAGGAAAAGAGGACTAAACTAGATCCTTCAGGAAAGAAGGGTATCTTTGTGGGTTACAGTGAAAGCTCGAAGGCTTACAGAATATACTTTCTATCGTTCAAGAAGATTGAAGTCAGCAGGGATGTAACATTTGATGAAAACTCAGCATTCATCAAATCAAGGAAGGCACCTATCGAAGTTTATGAAGAACATAAGGAAACTAGATTTCAAGACACTACCATGACTGAAGCAATTCCAAAAGTTGTTAGTGAGTTTGAAGATCCGCAAGAACCTATAGATCCACCTCGTGAGGATAACTCTCACAAAAGGAAACCTGCCTGGGCTAGAGAGCTCATTCAAGATGCAGAAAGATTTGGCATTCCAGAAGAAGAACACAGAGCAAAGAAGAGAACCAGATGACATACTAGCTATGTTGCTTTACTCTATGACATTATGAACAAAGAACCTTCCAGTTATAAAGAAGCAGCAGAAAAGAAAGAATGGAAGGATGCCATGGTTGAGGAATACCAATCAATAATGAAGAATGATGTTTGGGATGTTGTCCCAAGACCTAAAGAGAAGTCTGTTGTGACTTCCAAATGGATCTACAAAATCAAGCATGCTGCAGATGGCAGTGTAGAAAAATACAAAGCAAGATTCATAGGTCGTGGCTTCTCTCAGAAAGAGGGAATAGATAATGAAGAAACTTTTGCACCTGTAGCCAGGTATACTTCCATCAGAACAGTACTTGCCCTGGCTGCAGAAATGAAATGGAAAATACACCAGATGGATGTCAAGACTGCTTTCTTGAATGGTGTAGTTGAAGAGGAAGTATATGTGGAGCAGCCACTTGGTTTCGAAATACATGACAGGGAGTCATATGTGTGCAGATTGAAGAAAGCCTTGTATGGCTTGAAGCAAGCTCCCAGAACTTGGTATGGTAGGATGGACAGTTTCCTATCTAGTTTGGGCTTTACCAAGAGTAAAGCGGATTCCAACCTCTACTACAAGGTTGAGGAAGGGAATCCTGTGATTCTACTCCTGTATGTGGATGACTTATTTGTAATAGGAGATGACAGATTGATTGCAGATACTAAGAGAAACCTTTCTACCGAGTTCGATATGAAAGATTTGGGAATGATGCATTATTTCCTAGGTATGGAGGTGTGGCAGAGTGCAAGTGGGATCTTCCTTTGTCAAGGGAAGTACGCAATAGATATCCTGAAGAGATTCGGGATGATGGATTGCAAGGCCATGGCCACACCTATGGCATCAAATCTAAAGCTTCTATGTGATGCTTCATCTGAGCCGGTTGATGTCTCTATGTATCGTCAGATGATTGGATCCTTGATGTACCTGATGAACACGAGATCAAATATTTGATTTGCGGTGAACACATTGAGTCAGTTCCTGACAGATCCGAGGAGTGTTCATCTGGTTGCTGTAAAGCATGTTCTGAGGTACCTGAAGGGTATAGTGGATTATGGGCTCAAGTATGAAGCGAATCAAAAGTTTAACCTGCAGGGTTATGTTGATTCAGATTGGGCTGGCAGTGCTGCAGATAGGAAGAGCACATCTGGGTGTTGCTTCAGTATGGGATCAGGTGTGATCTCCTGGTTTAGTAGGAAGTAGTCCTTCGTAGCACTGAGTACAGCTGAGGCAGAGTATGTTGTAGCCTGTTCAGCTAGTTGTGAGGCAGTATGGCTATGGAAGCTACTGTCTAAGTTATTTGATCTCGCATTGGATGTTACTGGTATATTCTGCGATAACCAGAGTTGTGTGAAGTTGTCTGAGAACCCAGTGTTTCATGACAGATCGAAACACATAGAGATCAAATATCACTATATCAGGGATATGTTGCAGAGAGGAGTTGTGAAGCTCCTGTACGTTGTGACGGACAAGCAGATTGCAGATGTGCTGACGAAGCCACTAGCCAGGGTGAAGTTCGAGTACTTCAGGGAGAGGCTTGGTGTTCTTCAGATTGATGACACTTCGAGGAAGAAGTGATGGACACATTTGCTGAAGCCATTCCAAGCATGTTGGAAGGAGGATCCTTCACATGGCTATGGATGTAAGTGCTGGATGATGAGCATTAGGATGATGTTCTGGTTTCTGCTTTGTATGATCAGTTGGATCATTTATATTTATATGTATGTATGCATCATGTTGGATGCTGGATATGATCAGTTGGATCATTTATATGTATGTATACATCATGTTGGATGTTGGATATGATCAGTTGGATCATTTATATGTATGTACGCATCATGTTGGATGCTGGATATGATCGGTTGGATCATGTGTATGTATTTTGTATATGCATCATGTTGGATGCTTGGACCATGTATCTGTATATGTATCAGGTGGATACATTGTATGATTAGGTAGATCATGTATGTTCATATGTATCATGTATTTGTATTTGTATCAGGTGGATACACTATATGATCAGGTGGATCATGTATGATGATATGTATCAGGTAGATACTTGGTATGCATCAAGTAGATACTTGGTATGCATCAAGTAGATGCATTGTATGATCAGGATGATCATGGATGACGAGCTTCAGGATGTTGCTCCCGATGACATGTAGCAGGATGTTGCAGTGATGATGATCAGGATGATCATGTGTACATCAGGATGATGTATGGTGAGTATCAGGTTGATACTCTGTGGCCTTGGAACAGGTTGTGCAGATAAGCATGTAATTTGTGCCCTGGGAGATTTGTAGATAGTCTTTCGAGGTTTTGCCTATGGCATGTAATTTGTACCCTGGGATATCTGGCAAATGCTCTTTCGAGGTTTTGCTTGGGAGGACATAAAATTTGTGCCCTGGGAGATCTGCAGATAGTCTTTTGAGGTTTTTCCTATGGCATGTAATTTGTGCCCTGGGATATCTGGCAGATGCTCTTTTGAGGTTTTTTCCTATGGAATGTAATTTGTGCCCTGGGAGATCCGATAGGTTGAGCTGTGTGCTCATAATCAGTCCTAGGATGCTCTTTCAAGGTTTTTCCATGACCACATGTAATTTGTACCCTGGGAGATCCGATAGGTTGAGTCTTGTACTCGTAATCAGTCCTGGGATTCTCTTTCGAGGTTTTGTGGTGACCACATGTAATTTGTGCCTTGGGAGATCCGATAAGTTGAGCTGTGTGCTCGTAATCAATCCTGGGATTCTCTTTCGAGGTTTTGTGGTGGGGTCACATGTAATAAGTCCTGGAGATCTGGACAGGATGAGAAAGGCCTCAGATGCTCTTTAGGGTTCTTGCTAGTCAAGAGACTCTTTTAAGGTTTTGTGATGCACATAATAAGTCCTGAGATTTCCACAGTATGGCCAGTGATGATGAAGACCTGCAGGTGGTGGGCCTACATCCAGTATGAAAAAGGACTGGCTCTGTAGAACTTCCTATGACGAGTAGAGTCAGAGATTGGTTGAGATAGCAGCAGCAATGACGATGATGATGACGATGCATCAATGACGATGATCCCGAGAAGAAGACTTGTCTAGCAGATCTGTGTCGAGAAATACCTTCCTAGTTAAGAGGGAGTGTTGATGTATATGTAACTTCGGAATGTATTTCATCTATGTATTTCATATATATTTATTGTACCCTTATTAGAGATGTGTTATTCCTCTATAAGGAAGTGTCGTCATGCGGATTGACAAGTGTCGCAAGTGTGTGTACTTGCCGATGGGTTATTAGACCACCATGTGTGGGGTCAGCCCTGAAACATATATTATATTGTGGATGTACCTAGCTAGACAAGTCAGCCCCATAAGGTCACTAGGAAAATAGGTTAGTATAAATAGAGATCAGGAGATCTCTATTTAGATCATTCAGGAAGTCACACTTCTCTCACTCAGAAAGTGGCGCACTAGTGAGGAGGAGGATCATCTGCTACTAGGAGACTATCTCAGTGTATTTTGGTTGTACTTTGGTTGAGCCATTGCTCTCTCTATCTCTGAGGAAGTTGTGGGGTTTTTCACCTTAGGTTTTTCCCCACGGAAACTCTGTGTCTCTTGTCTCTCATGCTTTTGATTCTTGTGATGCTTTTCATGCTTATTGTGATTGTTATGCATTGATATACTGTATATGTTATTCTCTCAGTGAAGATCCTAGAGTATTGTGAATTAATGCTCAAAATTTAACAGGGATGGGGCCTAAAGCACATTCATTTGTTTGCAACCTCTCTCGTGGCGAAGGTGGACTGGCGAATCCTCTCTTGAGATAACTTGTGGACAATAGTTATATTACAAAAATATATCACCCCAGATATGATACTTCAATGGATTCGCACTCCCATTAAACCACTCCATGGCATGTCTATCATCTGGAAAGCGGTACTAAACTCCCTCCCACTTATCTCTCAGGGACTTGCATGGAAAGTAGGCACTGGTACAAATATCCGTATTGGAGCTTGGTTAGGGTGCAACAATTGTCACATCTTACAGGAACCTATCTTATACATTCTACACCAACAAGGGTTTTTTCACCTCTCTCAAATTGATGAACCTAATACTACTACTCTCTGGCAACAAGGCTGGTTTTCTCTAGAGATCCTTGAAATGCCTGTGGCAATGCATGATCAATGGAATGCTTACCTCCTTGCACTCATGTTATCTCATGCCCGCATCTCTGAATCACCAAACGCTCTCATCTGGGATTCTTCTTCAGACGGCTACTATTAACCAAAGCTGGGTTACAAAATTTTAATGGAATTAAAGCAGTAACAGGTTGAACCACAGTGGTCATGGAAAAATATCTGGAAGTCACACTGTCCTTCTAAAAACAAAATTTTCATGTGGTGCACTCTCTCAAATAGGATCCCCACTTGGGACTGTATTAAGAAAAAGAACATTGAGGGATTGGGATGGTGTACTCTGTGCAGGAAGGATGAAGAAAATATTCCACACCTCTTCCTTCTTTGTGCGTTCTCGAAGCAGGTCTAGTCTGAATTAATGATTTTACACACTCCTAATGGGCTCTAGACTGGTTGGGCTATTGAAGAGGCTTGGAATCGCTGGTCCGACTCCCCGAACACTTCCTATATTAGAGCTCTTCCTCTGATCATCATTTGGGGTATCTTGCTGGCTCGGAACCATCAAATCTTTCTGGACAATACCGCCACCCCCTCCATTTTGGTGAACCATTGCCTCACTATACTCTCCCATTTTCCTTAGGAAAATATCCCCCCATAACCCCTTGGCTGAATTTATCATCCCCAACATTCCCTGGGCATTTTTTGATGGTGCCTCACAAAACAACTTATGTGGAGGGGGTGCTATTCTTTATCTCTCAAACTCTCATTTTTTCAAAATTCATTTGGGGTTGGGCAATGGAACAAACAATTTTGTTGAACTTTTTGCTCTAAAACTGCTGCTCCATTTTGCACTGGATTCTCACTGCACTCAATTACAAGTCTTTGGTGATTCCATGATCATCATAAATTGGATTAACAAAATTCAGGGATGTCACATTCTTTTTCTGAACACTATTCTTGAGGAGACCCTACGTATCACTGAGATGTTTGACACTTTCTCTTGCAAACATGTTTACAGGGAGAGGAACATGGTGGCGGACCACCTATCAAAGCAGGGGCTGACTCTACCACTAGGACAGTGGAAAATATTGGAACATGAAAATGATACCTATCATGAATACTATCATAGACCATTTATAGAGGGCACTACAAACACTGCACTCTGAATTTACTACTCTACACTTTTTTGACACATTCGTTACTTATATGTTTTTGGGTCGTCCACTGTACCTTTGTGGTCATTTTGTAATTGTATATGAAGCTCTCTCGTAGAGTCTTGCACACTTTAAATTCTCTGAACTTTTATGAAGCAGCTGAAAAGCTTATATATGAAAGAGCTCTTGAAGCTCTGATATGTAATTTCGTTATGAATATAATGAAATTGCGTTTTTTTCCTTGGAAAAAAACCAGCTGTGCTATGGTAAGTGGAGTAATAAAAAAGGGTGTTCAAAATACCAACAAGCAAGCGACTCCTAAAAAATAAAAATGGTGTACTCAGTAACCAAGGGGAGGTAATAGAGCATGCAAACACCTAACTAAAATGGTATTATGATTCAACAAGACGTATCCTTTGCAAGGTGATGAAATTCAAGGTAGACAATACAAAACGTAGAACCAAAGGCTAATGATATCCCCCTACCAGGAGGGACACCGGGAAGACAATCCTAGAAGAAAGGTCACTAAGATACCCCATTCATGACATGTCCAGAAAGGTGAATCTGCAGCTCCTATTCTATCACCACTGTACTCCCATACAGGTAGTACACCGAGAACAATGAGTAGGTATCCTTCGGTGACTAAATGGATTACGGTAGTCCAATCAGGCCTCCGGAACCACTCTTTCTACTTCGAACCTCCTAAGGGAGAGGCCTTTTCGAAAAGTTGGTGTATAACCATGCCAATAAGTACTAAGGGATTTTGGTACCCTAATTGTCAACCACTATGTCTCAAATGAAAGTGAGTGAGGGGTGTTATTTGGATACCTATCCCCTCAATCTTACTTAACTACAATGTTCTTTTGATGTTCCCCAAGTGGGGTTAGAATGTTGGTTGAGTTAAATAGATTTTAAGGCTCACTTTGATTAATGGTGACAGAGTCTGTGTAGGTGTGGTTATGTACCAAAATAAAATGCCTCCCTTGGCTGAATATCTATCAAATTAAAATTCTGATTTCAACTTGCAAAATATGAAATTTTTTAACTGTAAATGCTCAACAATTTTTTCTTTCAATAAACTGAAATTTTTTCAAAATGATGTAGTAAAGAAAATAACAGAAAAAATAAAATGAAGCTCTAAGGCTGCAAGTAAAACACTAGGCTATCAAAGCGCAGGGGAAATGGCTGGAAAATATGGGTCGAAAGGGGTGAGGAAAACTCACATAGAAAATCGTAGGGTTTGGGACGAAATTGTGGTTGTTTGTGGCAAAACTTGCGATATGGGAAAAACTCGCGATCTGCATCGCGACTGGGGGGCTGTAAGTCGCGATATGGAATTGCGGCTGTGGGTCTGAAACCCGCAATCTAGATCTCAGATAATAGGGAAAAACCCATGATGTCGAGTGAAAAACAGGTTTTTGAAATCGCGGCTTTCAGCTAAAAACCTGTGATGTGGATCACAGCTATGGGTGCAGAAACCTGCGATTTTACGGACAGAAAAAAGTTGCCGAAAATGAAAGCCGAAAATTAAAATTTTGGACTGTGTGGGCTGCAGCAACGGCCAATGGATAGGGCAGCAAGCTATGGGCTTAGTAGTAGGCCAGATCTACAACAATAAAGCTAAATAACAACAATAATAAGAAGAAATCTAGATCTAAAGAAAGATTCAAAGATTCGAAGTAAAGCGGAGTCGCCAAAAACTGTTGCTTGGGTTTTTACCCAAGCATGTGCAAATGTGCACCTACTAACTTCGTAGTAGCAATCTCGATTAAAGCAATAAAAACTAGTGTAAAAACAAATATTAATCTAAGATGTGCAAGAAAATTAAATCTATAGTAAACAGTAAAAACTCGAATGATACATGTAAAACAAATTTTTATTTATGAAAAAATAGCTTTACAAATAACATATTACCTCAAAGGGTGAGGATGGTTGATCTTGAGCAGCTGCAATGGTGAGGTGCTCCAATGCTCCATTGATCTTTCACTTCTCCAAATGCAAGTGGGAGGATTGGCCAAGAAGGGATTCCAAAGATGGATCTAAGCTCAAATGAAGGCTCAAGATCTCACGGAAGAAATTGGCAGCAGAAGGATAGGATGAGTGTGGATGAATAGTGAGGAGCCTCTATCACCTTTTTATAGCTTTTTGGTGATGAAGAATACAACTATGGTTTAAGAAAACCAATGGTATTGGTAAAAAATGGTTTAGGTTTTATTTTCCTCTTTTTCCCTCTTTTTCTTTTTTTGAATATATTTTTGAATTTTATTCCCTTTTAATTGATTTTTGGGAATTTTGGACCCTTTTTGAGGGTTTTTTGTATTTTTTGAGGAAAATTAAATATTTTGAGGAGAAAAAGATGGATTTTGGTCTTTTAGGTGACCTTTTGAAGGTTTTAGAGGCTAAAATGGTAGGAAAAGTGGACAAATGGGTCATGCGAATAGGGAAATGAGCTAGTGAGCATTTTTTGGGTGTCAACAAAACCATCATAGGTGGGAATTGGGCTTACCTCCTTTCCAATCTAGCAAAATGACTTTGTAACCTGTGCGCATCTCCTTGCTGATACTTCATGCATACAACTTTTCCAGTTATCCAATCCTACATCAGATTCTGAGATGCAAGAGCTGTCGCATCGTCAACTGAGTGTTCCATCCGCAGTAGGATTAATATAGTCTTCCTGGTTCGCAGTCATCTTGTAAAGACGGGCCAAATCTTGAGCTCTGTATTCTTACTGAATCGGCTCGCTCTATCTTTCTCCGTCTGAAGGGTCTAATGGTGCGATGATCATGAGATGCTTTCCTTCGAATATCATCTTCTTTGTTTTCAAGTTTATGATGGCGAGGTTATCCATTGCCTAGTCTATACCCAATAGTGCTGGATAAGGCTGACTATCATCCACAATCTCGATAACCTCAAATTCTGCATGACTTTACACTCCATTAATGTCAACAAAAACATTGGCTAACCTTCCAAAAGCTATGAATTTCTCTTGGTTGGGCATTCTCAACTAGATAGGTGACCATAACAGCTTTGGTCTCCCCATCTGCTACCATGTCTGTTTAGTTAATACATTTACTCCAGATCGCAGATCAAGGATGATATCATCCATTTCATAGTCTCATATCTGTGCACTGAGCCTCATTTCTCGGCTTGATCTTTTGTCTTTCTTGATCTGGTGAACTGCGCTATCGGTGGTTTCCATCTCACTCTGTGGATCATACTGGTTCAACAATTTTTGAAACTACACTATAGCGTCTGCGCTCTTCAACAACTTCATGCAGCTCCTCGGGAACTGTGCAACAAATGTGCTTGTCTCTGCTGCGACGCTCGTTTTATCATAAGCAGTCGTCATATCTTCTATATGTGGTATTTCGCTATGCAACAAGATTCTTGGCGACCTGGGTGCTGACCCTTTGAAGATATCCCGTGTTTCTTCAAAGACTTCTCTATTTTTCTCCAAGTTGAAAGCAGGTGCTTTCCCATTAGCTTTTCTTATCCTTATTGTTTCAAGAGGGGTCTACTTAGTGTTAAAGTCTCCAGAAGTCGAAGCTTCTGCTCCTCTATCTCTCCCTGTCGTAGCGCCACTTCGCGTCACTACATTGATACTTGGATCCGCAAGTCTCTTCTCTACTGCGATCAACTGAATGTTTAGGTTTGGCGCATATTGCCGCTTCCGTTTCTGCATTTCTGCCTCTAACACTGGGCAGTCTTCAATAACATGACCGAAAGATTTACAATAACTACACGTAGTGCATGGGTTGGTACACTCTAGATACATGACCTGGATAGCCACATTTATAACAGATTATTTGACCTCAGCCTCGTCCTTGTGCTGGGCTGACATTCCTTCCTCTCCCGCGGTATCCTCCGCGGCCTCTGTATGCTCCCTGATCGTGTTGCACATTATCTTGTTTCTGTGCAGTCTCTTATTGGAATCTGTATACTCCTCCATACATATGCTCAATATCTTTCTTTCTTTCCAACATGAGCTCATATGTGTTGTAGTTGGACTCATCATGCCCAACTAACTTACATATATTGCAATATAATTTTTTAGGTGTACTTACATATTTATGGATTAAGTAGCAGTCCTCTGGCCAGTGTCCTCTAGTTCTGCATATTTCACACCATGGCCCTTGGTTCTGATTTAATGGGTTTGATGTACCCACGTTAATGAATTCTTGGAATAAAGGAAAATGATCCTTAGTGTGTCCTTCTCCCTTACATCTTGTACACCAGACTTCTTATCTCTCTTGCTTTCCTTTCTTTATATCCTATAGTTGTAGTCTCAGGGTGGCCAACTGGGTCTGAATCAGAGACATCATAGTGCCAATTTCTCCAATAGGTGAAGCTTCTAACTTCATTGCGATCTCCAAGGCTTCGGCCTGCGAAGCCACTTTTTGCTGCATCAACGACAATCTGCTATAGGGAAACAACGCTGCTATAAACCATTCCTGGTGTTGTTGCGGTGCTATGACGAAACTTACTTGGTCTAACAACGTCTTAAATTTCTGGTCAAATTCCCAGACTGTCTCATTAGGCTTCTGCATGATTTCCTTTAACTTTGTGATACATTGGGATTCTGACTTCAGTTTCTTGAACTCACTCAATAGTGCAGCCTTAATCTCCACTAAGGTTCTCTGTTTTCCACCAGAATATTTCATGAACCAATTCAAGGCTCTTTCTCTAAATGTAGTAATGAGCTGCGCTCTCTTCACAACATCATCCTGGAATTGTTTAACATTCCATATGACTTCACATAAAAACCAATGTTGCTCAGGGTCCTCTAGACCCGTTCCCTTGAATATCGGCAGTTTAATATCATCAGTCATGCTTCTTCTAGGTGGTGTAAGGTTCTACGTAGGTTGCTGAGCGAAACAAATAAAAGTAGTATTGCGCGTAACGTTCTGATTTGGAATGTTATGAGTACTAGGGATATTCGCAACTGGGGGGTTCTATGCAATGGGGGGCATAGTATTCACAACCGGCGTATTGTATGGAGTAATAGGCTGATAGGTGGAAGATTAAGGTGCAGTTTGGCTATCAGGTTCAGCTTGTGAATCAATATCTACATGAAGTCCATGCTCAGTGGAAGTCTTCTTAGGGGTATATTTATATCTTTTTCCACTTCTCAAATTATGTGTCTCTTTGTCAGACTCACTATTAATGTTATTGACCATTACAATTTCAAAAATTTCACTGCATTCTAAAAATGCCTTTCTCAGCTAAAAGCATTTTAATGT
Organism: Larix kaempferi; assembly: GCA_027924585.1. Taxonomy (NCBI): domain Eukaryota; kingdom Viridiplantae; phylum Streptophyta; class Pinopsida; order Pinales; family Pinaceae; genus Larix; species Larix kaempferi. The sequence continues at coordinate 1,493,374 of BSBM01000600.1, forward strand.
ATAAACTGAGGTTGTTCAAGTACTTACCTTTGAATCCCTTGAATAACTCTCTTTCGGCTTCGCTGTAGGACTTTAGCATGTCCACAACGAACTGCATCACAAATCTCTGTAGTGTACTGTCGACCCAGAAGTCGACTGCTCGCGTGAATGGACTATCTACTACTTTGAGCCTTTCAATGAGCTCTAGTGTCCACTCGGTCGGTACGTCTCGTGGGGTATAGTTTTTGCTCTCTGCGAGCCTTGAAAACCACTGGTGTAGCTCGTTTTGAAATGATGCATAAAATATTTTGTGAACATCTTTCCACAGGTATTTGTTCAACCACTGAACGTCAGAAAGATGTGGGTGCCTATTTTCTTTCCTTGCGAAATCTCTTTCTGTCTTGTCACACCAAGCCCAGATTTCTTTCTTGTCTGAATGCCAAACGTCAATACCCAATGAAGCTTCTTCTTCATCGCACATCCCGACTTCAACTCATCTCGGATTCTTAGCGTGACAATGGAACCATTTGTTGGCTTCTATACTGTTCTTGACGTTTTCGATAAAGACCCAGGTTCTTCGCGGTTCAAGGAACCAACAAAACCCCTTTTCACCAGCCCTTTCAAAAACAATCTGCAAACAAACTGAGGTCTCACCTGAGGTGGAGCTATGGGGGAGCTACAAAATCAGGTTTCCATAGATACGTGATGAGTTGTTCAGACATAACTACTGAGCAGCACACTGCAGGGCTCGCACTGTGGACTGAAGACTGTGCGACGATAGCCTTCATCGCGGTCAACACTTCTACAAGCTAAAATGCTTGCACAACCAGTGCATCCAAGGACTGCACGGTTCGGGCAGGATTCATTCGACAGGACAGTGCAACTGACTTCTAAGCTTCCTCTTCAGACTTAACCACTATTGATGACTTTACTTAGTGCTTATTCATCCATCTACTGCCTTAGATTATTTAGTCTTATGACCTATTCAACAGGATGAAATACACTGCTCGGCGCACATTTGGTGCTGCACTTCAAGGGAGTCGCACGACGTGAACTCTCCAACTTAAGTTCTCGTTAACTTAGAAATACTCCAGATTCAACATTCATCCATACATGTGATAATTAACATATTAGTCCCATCTAATTCTCATGGCAAATACATATAAAAGCATTCACATATCAATTGATAAACGAGAATTCAAGCATTCATTGTAAGAAAAACACATAAAAAATCACACTGCATAAGATTTAAAGTGCTTCACCCCTAGGATGGGAGCTACGTCCACAGGAACTGTTGTTGTATTAGTCTTTGGGAAGGGTACAACAGTTCCAGTCTGCGCACTCAGCTGGAGAATCTCTTCTCTCTCAATAGGCCTCTGCGCAAACATCTTACAGAGCCTTTACAAAATTGTCTCTCAACAGAAGATTTCTTAATACTAATCAACAATAGAGAATCAACAACCCTTTCAGTTACAAAATATTCCTTATTTATATATCATGCCCATATGTCATGTCATTACAATCTGCAGGCAAAAACCCTAAGGTTTACAAAACTATCACTGTTTTCAACTAACCAGACTTGCTGGTTTCTAGTAGCGAATATTCATCGTAGTGCCCTAAGCGCATGCTCACATTGATATCATCCTCCCTATCATGCGCACGCCAACAGATCGCTTTCACCGAGCCGTTCTTCCTCTAACGGCCTTATGCGACCGGTTCATGTAGTGGTTCCTTGCATGTGTGACCAGTCGCTTTCGTCTGCTTTGCTCCTTACTCACCACCTGGAAATCATGGAGCATATTTACCAAAAATAGACCACCGATGGTCTAACCAAAATATGTGTCATCTTCCATCCAACCTTCTGCCTTTCCGTATCTCCGTAGATCGGGCTCATCGCAGCGCTATCTCCTCACAGCACTTTACTTCGCAGCCCTTCCGACACTGTGCTGCGCTCCACATTGCAGCATCCCAAAACTGAATTGTTTAAAAAAAATTCAGCTGAACTACGCTTAGCTCTGCAGTTCCAAAATATGACTTGCTAAAAAATGCCCCACTTGGGCCAGGCCCAACAGTAGGCAACCCAAAATCCAACTTAGTGCTGCTAAGCTCCAAGATGCTCTAGGGGATTTTAAGCCTCAACCATTAAGGGAATCATTAAATGTGTTGGTACACATGGTCATTAGAAATAAATTTCTCAAATTTGTAATGTCATCTAATTAAACTAAAATAATACTTAGCAAAATATAAAAGGGGTTAAAGTCCAGCATTTGGGGTATGACATTTCCTCTCCCCTTAAGTTTTCACTGTCCTCGGTGTTAAACAGTTTGAAAAACAAAAAATAACATAATAACCAAAATCAATTTGTTTCATGTACTTCTTCGAATAGGAAAGGATATGCTTCTTGCATTTCCCTTTCCATTTCACAGGTATCCTCCTCAGGCTTATAGTGCTCCCATTGCACTTTTACCTAAATGATGGTTCGATTCCGAAGTACCACCTCTTTCCAATCCAGTATGCATACAGGATTTGTCTAGAAGTATCCTTTTGATTCCACCTGAATCACATGGCAATTCACAATATGCTTAGGATTATATACATATTTATTCAGCAATGAAACATGTAGCACATCATGTACTTTAAAATTTGCTGGTAGAGCTAACTGATAAGCAACATGTCCTACTCTAGCAAGTATTTGGAAATGACCATAAAATCTTGGTGAAAGTTTGGAAACCTTGCCCAAACACAAAGAACTTTTCTTTGCTTTCACTCTTAGGAACACATGATCCCCAATTTCAAATTATTTATGCTCTCTATAATGCTGATCAACATAAATTTTTTGCCTGTCTTGAGAAGTTTTTAAGTTCGTTTTAACTTTCTGCACAATGTTTTCTAGTTCTGCTAACATTTCAGGATCCATCACAATTCAATTCACTAGATCATCCCAAATCATAGGGGTTTTGCCTTTTCTGCCATACAAAACTTCGAATGGACTCATTCATGAAGAAGTTTGGTACCCATTATTGTAGGCAAATTCAACCAAGTGTAGGTAGTTTTCCCACTATTTTGGGTTATCCATGACATACAAGCAAAGCATGTACTCTAGGATTTGGTTCACCCTCTTAGTATGTCCATTAGTTTGAGGATCATAGTCTCTACTAAAACTCAGTTTAGTACCCAAACCTGTAAATAACTCTTTCCAGAAATGTGAAGTGAAATTTGCATCTCTATCAGATACAATCACCTTTGGAATTCCATGAAGTCGAAATACTTCCTTCATGAATATTTCTGAAATGTTTATTGCTTTGAATGTGGATTTGTCTGGTATAAAGTGAGTTGTCTTAGTCAACTTATCCACCACAACCATGATTGCATCATGTGTTTTGTTATTTTTAGGCAACTCGGTGATAAAATCCATAGAAATGGTCTCCCATTTCCATTCTGGTACGGGTATAGGCTGTAACAAACCAACCGAGTGTTGATGTTCCACTTTCACCCTTTGACAGTCCATGCACTTTGCTATATACTCACCAATTTCATACTTCAATCTGGGCCAATAGTGTTGTTTTTAAACAGCTGTTATCATTTTCTGATAACCCAGATGAGCAGAAAATGGCCTTTTGTGAAACTCATCCAGAATTAAATGTTTTTGATATTCCTGATCTGGTATGTAAAGTCTGTTTTTAAATAGAAACAGTCCATCTTTAGATATACTATAATCTGTCACTTGCTGTTATGAATTTTTTGCAAGACTTTTTTGTCTTAATTTCAGATATCTTAGGTCTTTTTCAGCTGCTATCCATATTTGCGACACTAAATTAGATTGAAACTGTTAATGGATGTCATTGTTAACATGTGCATCTTCCTGCTAAGTGCATCGGCTATTTTGTTTTCCTTGCCTTTGATGTGCTGAATTTCAAAGTCAAACTCGCTTAAGAAATCCAACCACCTTTCTTGTCTTCCATTCAGATTTGGCTGTTCAAAAATGTATTTTAGCTCAATGTGGTCAGTTTTAAGAAAAAACCTTTTTCCAAGAAGGTAATGTAGCCACATCCTTAAAGCATGAATTATGGCAGCCAGTTCTAAATCATGCGTTTTTAATTTTCTAGATTCATAACTGATTACGGAACCATCCTGCGTTAACACGCCTCCCAAGACAACCTTGCCTGCATCCGTGCATACTACAAAGTCACCATAAGGATCAAGCACTTTTAAAATAGGGGAAAGTAAGCAACTATTTTAGCTTCGCAAAACTTGCTTCACATTTGGCTATCCAAATAAACTTGACTTCCTTCCTCTAAAGAGAGGTTATGGGATGAGCCACCTTGGAAAATCCTTCAATGAATTTCCGATAATACCCAAATAATCCCATAAACGAGCGCACATAGCTTACATTTTGGGGAGTAGGTCATCTCATTATGGCCTTGATCTTGTCCAGATCCATGACAATGCCTTGGGTTGATATTATGTGGCCCAAATATTGGATCTGGTCCTTGTAAAAATCACATTTAGTTAGTTTTGCATAAAGCTGATTTTATCTTAGGACTTGCAGCACCAACCTTAGGTGTTCCTCATGCTCACTTTTGTTCTTCGAATACATGAGTATGTCATCAATAAACACTACAATAAACTTATCTAGGTACTTGTTGAAAAAATTATTCTTTAGAAACATAAACGTGGCTGGTGCATTTGTCAAACCGAATGGCATCACCACAAATTCATAATGTCCATACCGAGTACAAAAAGCTGTCTTATGCACGTCTTCTTCTTTAATTCTAATTTGATGGTAACCCGACCTTAGATCAATTTTTGATAAGAGAGTAGCACCCCCAACCTGATAGAACAGATCATCAATCCTTGGCAAGGGATACCAATTTTTGATAGTTACTTTGTTCAACTGTCTATAATCTATGCATAGTCGGAATGTGCCATCTTTATTCCGTACAAATATCACTGGTGCTCCCCACGGGGACACACTTGGACGGATATAATCTTTTTCCAACAACTCCTACAATTGTCCTTTCATATCTATCAATTCAGGAGTGCTCATTCGATAAGGTGACTTAGAATTTGGTACTATTCCCGGGGATAGGTCTATTGTAAAATCCAGTTCTTGTCTAGGAGGTAACTCAGGAATCTCCTCGGGAAACACATCCTCAAATTCAACCAAAACAAGATGTTTTGTGAAATCTCAAAATTTCACTTTTCTGATTTTCTGTCAGGTGGACAACATAAAGTTTACACCCTTTCCGTGCATTTCTTTTTAGTTGAAGAGCATAAATTTCCCTTAATTTCACTGCTCTTGCTATTTCTTGTATCTTTTTAAACTGTCCAACATCATTCATAAAGGTAACAGATTTTTGATAGCAGTCTATGACAACTCTATGTTTTTCCAACCAATCCATGTTGATAAGCAAATAGTAAGATCCCAATGGAAAAACATTTAAATCTGCACTAGTGTACGATTCGTTAATCTTCAAAGGAGACCGATTTACTACTTCATAAACTTTTCTTTTTGTTCCCGTGTCCATTTGAACCAGCCAAGGCTGCGTGTATTTGTTTTTTCTAAGTTTGCAAGACTCACAAAGTTTTGGGTTTATATAACTTTTACATGCACCAAAATCAATCAAGGTAGACACATGTGTCCCTGAAATCATACCTTCAACCTCGATTATAGAAGCTTGATGTTCTGCTTGACGGTTGTTCAAAGCAACATATATTTTTGGACTCCTTTTTATATCCTTGTCTGTAGAAGCCTCTTGAATATTATGCACCGTTTTGTTTTTGTCCTTCGCCACAGCCCAACATTTGAGTGGTGGCTTAGATGGTGTGTCTTCCGGTTTTCTAGTGCCTTCAATGTTCATCCTCTTGCTTGGTAGAACAGTGTTAGATTGTGACTTGCTGCCATCAAATCTGTTTCTAAAAGGTTCCCGTGTAACCTGATTTCTAAAATGGATGGGCCTGTGTCCTTTCTCCCTACTATCAGATTTTGTTTTCTTCTTTTTGTTCCACCTTTTTGATACTTTATCCTTATTCTTCCCCTATTCATAACATAGTCTAGCTTTCCTGAAAGCATCTTCCAATGTCTTGGGATCGTCGAACTCTATCTGATCCTTGTAACCAAACATAAAACAATTCAGGAAACATTGAATTCCAACTTTTTCATCTTGAATCTAAGTAACATACTTGAGCAACTCCAGAAACTTGCTGATTAATTCCTCCATGGTTTGATGTCCCAACTTAAGGTCATAAAAGTATTTTACTTTTCTGTCATAGTACCTTTCTGATAGGTATTTCTGTTTGAAGAATGTTGTAAAATTTTTCCACTTTACCTTCTTCTCGTTGATTTCTCGGGTCAGCTTGAGATCATCCCACCAAGCTGAAGCTTTCCCTTGTAGATTGAAAACAACAATCCTAGCCTTTATGAGACTAGAATAGTCGAACATTTGCAAATATTTTTCCATTTCCCTCAGCCACAGTTTGGCTTATTCTCCGGTTTTAATTTCTCCATTAAAGGTCGGAGGCTTGATCTTTCTCAATTCAGAGTGTAGCTGATTTACTTTTCCGTTTTTCTTTTTCTTCTTAGGAACATATTCTTCAGAATCTTCGCCATGTGATTCTTCATCACTGGCATCCATATTATAGCTTGCATAAATTCTTGGAGAGTTAGTCTTAAACTTTGAATTTCTTTTCGTCACTGACTTTTCTGCATGTTATTCTTTTGGTGTTGGGATGTGACTGTTTTCTTTTTCAATCAACGTTTGCAGCAGAATTGCATTTATTTCTCTCTGTTCTTCAAAGTTTTTAATGTTGTCTTCTTTGATGCTGAGTAGCTCAACCTTCATATTTTGACTGTCTCCAACATCTCAATAGATGTTGTCGCTCCTTGTGGAGAATTTGGATTCCTCTCCTTCCTACTGGACATTTCTCCTTGCTGACTAGATGTTTCTACATCCAGCTTTCCTTCCTATTTTGCATAATTGATTTCAGCTACTTACTGTTTCAACCACTTTTTTGTCTAATTGTGGTCAACAACTGTTTGTTAGAATTCATAAACAACAATGTAATTATTCATAAAATTTACAAAACAATATGTTACATAAATTTTATTTATTTATTTATATAAAACAAAGCATTCATGTAAGCGAGCTTAAAGGTCCTAGTGTAGTGACCGTAGCTCTGATACCAATTTGTCACGTCTCTTCTACGCGTTTTTTTTTTTTTTTGCTCAAAGAATCTAGCTACTAAAATAAATGTGGAAACATAAATATTGGTTGTCAGTACAGCCTAAATGATTAATAAACTGATCGTGTGAGCGCTATGATGCACTATTACTTTTGTTGCTAACCACGCAAGTGTCGACACTTGACAGACTTTTATAACTGCAACAGTGTATCTATATGTGAACCCAATAGTATAGGGCCCACTTCAAAAATACGAACCAAACAACATAATGACTCTATGCTACAATAGTTGCGACACTTTCAATTTATAAGCGACGTTAATACTTCAGTACACAAATATATTAAAATTATTAATATATCGATATCATAATATTTAATATGATACTTTATAGATTGCATGCTAATTAATATTTAAAACACATATCAACATAGTTATATGTTATAAACTAGTTAATAACATATAACCTATGTATTATTATTATTCTAAGCTCTAGGATTATTTTCTAAACCACCTAGGCTTAACACTTGTACCTTATGCACTTATGCTAGCTCCATAAGGTATCTCAATACAAATAACATTATTAAAAACATGCAGAAGAACCACTGCTTGAACTACTCGTGCATAAGACCGTTAGAGGAAGAATGGCTCGGTGAAAGTGACATGTTGGCATGCGTGAGACAGGAAGGCCGATAGCGATGTGAGGCATGTGTTGAAGGAAGCCAGGACGAAATTTTCACTGCCAGAAGCTAGCAAGTACGGTTAAGCTGAAAACCGTGACAGGTTTGTAAAACTCAAGGGTTTTTTCCTTTGAATTGTAAAGACATGACCTATGGGAATGATATATAAATAAGGAATATTTTGTATGGGAAAGGGTTACTCTTCATTTTGTGTTGTTTTCATTATTGATTCAATAGATTTCTATTGAGAGACATTTTGTAAAGGCTCTGCAAGCGGTCAGCGCAGAGGCCTATTGAGAGAGAAGAGAGTCTGCAGCTGAGTGCGTAGAAAAAAATATTGTACACTTCCCCAAAGACTAATACAACAACAGTTCTTGTGGATGTAGCCTCCATCCTGGGGGTGAACCACATTAAATTCTGTCTAGTGTGATTGTTTGTGTGTTTACATTTGCTTATTTGCTTACATTGGATGTTTGGATTCTCATTTATCAGTTGTTGTGTTAATGCTTTTATATGTATTATCCATAGGAAAAAGATGGGAATAATATGTTAAGTATTACGGGAATGAATGAATGTTGAATGCACAGTATTCCAAGTTTGTGAAAGTATCAGTTTCTTGAATAATCATGTGGATATGTAAAGTTCGGACTGTATAACTCTTCGACGTGCAACACCGGGTGCGTGTAGTATTGTTTATATCGTCTGTTTATATCAGTCTAAATCTAAATAATATAAGGCAGTAGATTAATGAATAAGTGTTAAGTGAAGTCTTCATAGTGATTAAGTCAGCTGCACTGTCCTACTAGTTGTAGACTGTCCAAACCGCCCAGTCCGTAGATGCGATGGTTGCGCAAGTATCTTAGTTTGTGAGCGAGGACCGCAACGCAGTCTATCATCGTGTAGTCTTCAGTTCGTAGTGCAAGCCCCACACTGCGCTGTGCAGTAGTTCCATCTAAAAAAATCATCACATTGTTGTGGAAACCTGATTCCGCAGCACCCGCATAGCTACACCTCGGGTGAGACCTCAGCCTGTTCACAGGCTGTTGCCGAAAGGGCCGGTGAGAAGGGGTTTTGTTGGTTCCTTGAAACCGCGAAGAACCTGGGTCTATATTGGAAACCTCTATATCAGTATTTAAGCCAACAAATGGTTTTGTTGCCGTGCTAAGAATCCATGATGAGTTGAAGTCGAGATGTGCGAAGTAGAAGAACTTGAGTTGGGTGTCGACTTTTGGTTTCCATACAAGAAAGAAATATGGGCTTGGTATGACAAGATAGAGAGACACCTTGTAAGAAAGGAGAACAGACACCCACATCTCTCTGACATCCAGTGGTTGAACAAATACCTGTGGAAAGATGATCACGAGGTTTTTTGGGCGTCTTTTGGAAACGAGCTACATGAGTGGTTGTCAAGGCTCATAGAACAAAGAAACTGTACACCGCGAGACGTACTGACTGAGTGGACTCCAGAGATTATTGAAACGCTCAAAGCACTAGATAGTCCATTCATGAGAGAAGTTGACTTCTGGGTTGACAATACACTACAAAGTTTTGTGACGCAGTTTGTTGTGGACATGCTAAAGTCCTATAGCGCAGCCGAAAGAGATTTTTTCAAGATTTAGAGGTAAGTACTTGAACAACCTCAGTTTATACATTAAAATGCTTTTGGCAGAGAAAGGTGTTTTTAGAATGTAGTGAAATTTTGTTTAAAATCTGTCATGTTAGATAGTACATATAGTGGTTCTTACGAATAAACCCATAACCTGAGAAGTGGAAAGAGATACAAGTTCGTCTCTAAGAAAAATCCTGGACCACATGGACTCCGCGTAGATACCAAGATACCATGTGAGCCTGATAATCAAACCGCACCTCTGTCAGCCACGTATCATCCTATTATGCCACAGAACCTGCTGGTTGCAGAAACCGCGCCTCCCCTATCTCAGAATCAGTCAATTCAGAACCCATTAGTTGCAAGCACCACGCAACCTGCACTGCAGAACATCAGTACTGGTAACACTACAGGAGAGGGTGCCCAGCCTATTCTGACTTAGCCTAGTCCATCTCAGGCTGTACCACTTCAGAACATTCCTCGGAGTATTATCCCTAGCACCACTCAGAGAACTATGCCACCTGGAAGGAGGATGGATGATGATATCAAACTACCAATATTCAAAGGAATGGGTCTAGAAGACCCTGATCAACACTAGTTCCTATGTGAAGTCGTATGGAGTGTAAAACAAGTGCAGGATGACGTTGTGAACAAAGCGTGGCTTGTTACCACTTTTAGAGATAGATCCTTGTATTGGTTCATGAAATACTTGCAGGGACATAATAGAGCACTGATAGAATCAAGGCTACACTCTTAGCAGAATTTAAGACGCTGAATTCAAAGTCGCAGTGTATAACAAAATTGAAAGAGATCAAGCAGAAACCTAATGAAAGAGTTTGGGAGTTTGATCAGAAATTTAAGACTATGTTGGACCAAGTAAGCTTCGTTATAGCACTGCACCAGCACAAGGAATGGTTTATAGTCATGCTGTTGCCCAATATTAGACAGCCTTTGATGTAGCAGAAAGTGGCTTCGCAAGCAGAAGCCTTGGAGATCGCGATGAAGTTGGAAGCTTCACTGATTGGAGAAAGTAGCACTGGGATGTCGCAGATTCAGAACCAGATGGCTACCCTGACACTATAACTACAAGATATCAAGAAAGGAAAGAAAGAGAGATAGGAAATCTGGTGTACAGGCTGTAAGGGAGAAGGACACACTAAGGACCATTGTCCTTTATTCCAATATTTCCTTAACATGGGTGGACCAAACCCATTAAATCCGAACCCAGGGCCGTGGTGTGAAATTTGCAGAACTAGAGGACACTGGCCAGAAGACTACCACATGATACAGAAATACGTAAGAACACCTAAAAACCTATATTGTAATTTATGTAAGTCAATTGGGCACGATGAATCCAATTGCCATGCATATGAGCTCATGCTAGAAAGAAATAAAGATATTGAGAATATGTATGGAGGAATGTACAGAGTCCAAGAAGAGACTCCACAGAAACAAAATAATGTACAAAATGATTAGGGAGCATACAAAGGCCATGAAGGATACCGCAGGAGAGGAAGGAATAACGGCCCAGGGCAAGGACAAGGCCGAGGTTAAGTAATCTGTTATAACTGTGGCTAAGCAGGCTATGTATCTAGAGATTGTATCAACCCATGCACTACATGTAGTTATTGTAAATCATTTGATCATGTTATTGAAGACTGCCCAGTGTTAGAGGTAGAAATGCATAAAAGAAAATGGCCAGAGGTGTCGAACCCAAATATTCAGTTGATCGCAGTAGAGAGGAGACTTGCGGATCCTAGTATCAACGTAGTGATGCGAAGTGGCGCTACAACTAGGAGATATAGAGGAGCATAAGCTTCAACCTATAGACACTTTAATACGAAGCTGACACCTCTTGAAATGATATCGATAAGAAAAGTTGTCGGGAAAGAACCTTCTTTGAACCTGGAGAAAAGAAAGGAAGTCCTTGAAGAAGTGTGGGATATCTTCAAAGAATCAACAACTGAGTCACCGAGAATTCCGTTGCATAGTGAAATACCGCATATGGAAGATATGTCGGTTGCTTATCACAGAACAAACGTCGCAATAGAGATATGCACCTCTGTTGCGCAGTTCCTCAGGAGCTGCATGAAGTTGTTGAAGAGTCCAAATGCTATAGCAGAATTGCAGAAGTTGTTAGATCAATATGAATCGTGCAGCGAAAGTGAAACTACTAATAGAGCAGTTCACGACATCAAGAAACGCAAGAGAACAGGGAGAGAAATGAGACTTAGTGCACAAATAGGAGATTATGAAATGGATGAGATCATTCTTGATCTGGGATCAAAAGTAAATGTCTTAACCAAATAGACATGGCAGTAGATGGGGAGACCAAAAATGTTATGGTCACCTATCCAGTTGAGAATGGAAAACCAGGATAAATTCATACCTTTTGGAAGACTCGCTAATGTGGTTGTTGACATTGATGAAGTGCAAATTCACGCAGATTTTGAGGTTATAGAGATTGTGGATGATAGTGAGCCTTTTCTTGCGCTGTTAGGGATTGAATGGGCTATGGATATCCTTGCTATCATAAACTTGAAGACGAAGAATATGATCTTCAAAGGAAAGCATCTCAAGGTCATTGCACCACTAGACCCTTCAAACGGAGACAGATACAGCGAGCCAATTCAGGAGGAATCTAGGGCTCAAGATTTGGACCGACTGTACAAGATGACTGCGAACTAGGAAGATTACATTAATCCTACTATGGATAAAACACTCAGTCGGATATGCGATAGTTCTTACATCTCAGACTCTGATGCAGGATTGGAAAATTGGCAAAGTCGTATGCATGAAGTATCAGCAAGGAGATGCGCGCAGGTTACAAAATCACTACGTTGGATTGGAAAGGAGGTAAGCCCAATCCCCACTTATGATGGTATATCTAATGTTTATTCCTTTATCAAAGAATATACTGTAGCAATTGTAGCTGAGCATCGCTTACCAGCACTAGATATGGCACTACACGAGACACCTACCAGATGGTGGGCTGCGCATAAGCACACATTGACCACATGGGATCAATGCATAATCAAGATGCAGATCAAGTTTGCTGATAAGGTTACACTACCATTTGAAGAATATAATGGACAGACAGATCCAAGACAGCATATTGAGGTTTGTTCAAAAGCATGGCAAGAGAGACCACAAATAGAATGGGTGCATCTATTTTTGCACACATTGGAGGAATAAATTCCAAAGAAATAGTACTTAGACATGGAGTTGCGTAGGGGAACTACATATTGGTCTACCATGACTGCGAACTTCCAACAGTGTTTCAGTTTTGAAGATGAGAGCCCTACCATAAATGACGCGCTCCAGATTATTAAGGAAAGAATATTCAGACCAGAATGTCCACATAAGAACATGACATTAGAGGAATTCTTTGGAGCTGATAGCATACCTACAAGCCTACAGACAGAATGGAAGGAACAGGTAGAGCATGCCATGGAATGTTATAACCTAGCTGAATAAACTAAAGAAAAAGAACGAAATGATGAGGAGGACCCGTGCAACATAAGTATACCCGAGTCGAAAGTTGCGCGTGAGGTAGAAGGACCTCCACTTGAAATCCCAGACATGAACAAACCTGTGAAAACAAGAAAAGTGAACATTGGAACCAGCGAAGAGCCGAAGTTCGCGGCTATTGGAGACTGCTGGGATGATCAGACCGTTACAAAGATCGCAGACCTATTACATGAGTATCAAAAGTTGTTCCCAACAAAATTTACAGAGATGAAGGGAATTTTGGGAGACTTAGGGGTTATGAAGATACCTCTTAAGCCAGGTGCGAATCCTGTTAAGCAAAGGCCCTATAGACTGAATCCACGATACAAAAAATGAGTTAAGGCAGAACTTGATCAAATGCTCGTTGCAAGGATCATCGAGCCAGTCGAAGAGTCAGAATGGATAAGCCCTATGGTTGTCCAAAATAAGAAGACAAAAGGTGAGATAAAGATTTGTGTGGATCTCAGAAAACTGAACGATACTTCAATGCATGACCCATTTCCTACTCCTTTCATTGATGAGGTACTTGATAATGTTGGAGTAAATGAGGCCTATTCCTTTACTGATGGATTTTCGGGATATCATCAGATAAGAATTGATCCCACGGATAGACACAAGACCACTTTGGCCACCGAATGGGGGTCATTCCAGTACATAGTCATTCCGTTTGGTCTGAAGAACGCGCCTACCATCTTTTCCAGAGTTGTGGTCATAGCATTCAAATATTTCATGCATAATTTTTTAGAAGCTTATTTCGATGATTGGACAGTATTCGGGTTACTGAAGGACCATTGCACAAATCTGAGACCGATGCTAGAGAAGTGCAGACAACGTCAAATGTCGCTTAACCTGAAGAAGTGCATCTTTTATGTAGCTTATGGAATTCCCTTAGGACATATTGTGTGCAAGCAGGGCTTGATGGTTGATCTTGCGAAGATCGCAGTTATTGTAAACTTTCCCACACCAAATTCAGTAAAACAGTTGCGCACTACATTGGGGAATATGGGTTACTACAGGAAATTTATAAAGGGTTATGCACAAATAACCGCAACAATGGAGAAGCTGCTGAAGAAAGATGTACCATTCATTTGGAATGGAGAATGCGAACAAGGCTTTGACACCTTGAAAGAGAAAATGGTCACTGCGCTGATCCTAGTTTTTCCAAACGGGGAGAAGCCATTTCATGTCCATGTTGATGTGTCATGTATAGCATTGGGGGTTGTCTTAGGACAACCTGGAGAGGGAGGTATTGACCATCCCATCACATTTTCGAGTAGGAAACTCTCATCTACAGAGAAGAATTATACCACCACTGAGAGAGAAGGCCTATCTATGGTCTATGCACTGCAGAAGTTCAGGCACTATTTGCTTGGTGCATACTTCTCTATGTTCACCGACCATTCTACTTTGAAATACCTGGTCGACAAGCCAGTGTTAGGGGGGTGAATTTGCAGATGGCTGTTACTCTTCCAAGAGTATGATTTTGAGATAGTAGTTAAACCTGGCAGATTAAACTTAGGACTTGACCATCTGTCAAGAATCGATTCAGGAGAAGATCCTACAAATCTTGAAGACAATCTTCCTGATGCACAGTTGTTTGATATCTAGATAGATGATGATTATTATAAAGACATCCTATACTTTTTGACTATTGGGTTAGTAGCCATAGAGTTCACTACGTAGCAAAAGAAGCAGCTGGTAGTGCGAGCAACAGACTTCACCATTATTGTAGGTCAGTTATACAAATTGGGACCGGATGAAGTACTGCGCAGGTGTGTGTTAGAGCACGAGGAGCCATTTATATTGGCAGATGCACATTCAGGAGTACCAGGAGGTCACTATGCAGGATGAGCCACCACGTAGAAGATATTGCGGGCAGGGCTATGGTGGCCTATGATTCACAAAGACGCAAAGGAATAGTGTCAGAGATGCGATGTCTATCAGAGGACAGGAAGGCCATCACGAAGAGACGAGATGCCATTGAATCCACAGTTGACACTACAGGCATTTGAGAAATGGGTGATTGATTTTGTGGGACCTATAAACCCATTAGGAAAATGAACTGGTGTGAGGTACATTATTACTGCAACTGATTAACTCATCAGATGGGCAGAAGCGAAGCCAGTAAAGACTGTAACCCAGGTACTGCCGCGCAATTCATATTTGAAGAAATCCTTACAAGATTTGGATGCCCAAAGATTTTTATGAGTGATCAAGGCACTCACTTTCTGAACAGAACCATTGAGGCATTGACATAAGAGTTCCGCATTCATCATCAGTGAAGTATGCCATATCATCCGCAAGCAAATGAAACTATTGAAGAGTTCAATAAGGTACTGGAGAATGTGCTAACTAAGGTGTGCAATGTGAATCGGGATGACTGGGACCTCCGCATCCCAACCATAATATGGGCATACAGGACCACATGCAAGAAGTTGACTGGACACACACCTTTTAGGATGGCATGTGGACAGGAATCAATAATGCCAATAGATTACATTGTTCCCAGCTTGAGAATAGCTACTTTTATAGGCATGGCAGATCACGACGCACTAGAAGAAAGGATTCTACACTTGGTTGGTATGGAGGAGGATCGCTTCATCGCAGGATTTCAACAACAAGTGCAGAAGGAAAGAGAAAAAGCATGGCATGATCGCCACATCAAGAACAAGTCTTTCTAGGTAGGTGATCTAGTCCTCCTGTACGATAACAAGTTTAGGAAATTTTCTTAAAAGTTTAAAATGCATTGGCTTGGTCCATATACTATTTTACATGTAACTAATGGTGGCGCAATCCAGTTAGCCACATTAGCAAGAGATAACTTACCCATCCTAGTCAACAGAAGTAGACTAAAACCCTATCGGGATAGTCCTGCTTTGCAAAACCTGTGATGATCAGAAAGAGGAAAATTTCTAAGTGCCAGGTACAGTTGAAATTGGTCACTAGAAAGGGGAAAGACTCTGTATGCAATGTATTATGAGGAACATGTATATACCATGTAGCACTATTAAAATGTGCCACTGCGCTAAAAAAAGAAAAAAAGAAAAGAGGAACTGCGCAGTTGCGGAGTTCAAAGTACAATTGCGAAGATCAAGTTGAACGAAGAATGGGGATAAGTTTAGAAGTAAGAAATCAAGCACCACGAAGTTACTGTGTAGGAGCAATGATGACCTGTCGCGTAGTTAGATGCAATACTCCAAAAAAATAGCCATTATAATGTCGATCGAAAATATAGCCGTTATACAGTACTTTTCCAGCGATCGCTTGGGCATTTAATGCACAAATAGCCGTTCTGAACGAGTTTATGGAGGAAAGGACCAAAGAATCCACCAGATTTGGCCAACGGATACTGCATTTAATGCTTATCTAGCCATTGAGGGGCGTGAAGGGGGTTAGCTGTGCCTATAAATAATGCTTCATTCAGAATCGTGGGCATTACCGAACACTTAGAATTTTCCTACGAGCACTACTTGGTGGGTTAATTTCAACAAGTTTTTCGACATCCTGTTGAGAGTTGTTCTAGTGAATGTCTGAAACGTCTACCATTAAAGAAGAATTCACTATCCAGGAGATAGTGAAGGTGTTCAAGTAAAGAGGGATCAAAGGGTTAATGAGAACCCCAGCCAAGAAGGTCATCTTAGAACCAGGTCAAGCGTCCAGAAGATCACTGAGACATGGTCCAACAATGCAAGACAAATTCAAAGATCCAGTGGGGCTGAGAACGAAGCAACAAAAGATGAGTTCGACAGTGCCGAAGCCGCTGATACCTGATAAATAAATACCGTTGACAATGACCCTGGACTATATCTCACCGCGTGCACTAGACGCACCAGTCTACAAGATAATGAAGCATGCCAAATACGACATTCCGCTATCGCCAATATCAAAGCATGTCGAGGTGGACAAGAATTTGCTGGGTAAAATTCCAGAGTGTAAATCAGAAGATTTTGATATGCTTCAGATGCAGAAGGAGCCTAATAAACCTAGGTTCCCACAGTTCCAGCCGACCAGTACATGTGTTGGAAGAAAGATGTGAAGGGAAACCTTACCTTGGTTGTGGAAATCTGGTTATCCGGAGTAGTCAAGTCGGGACCGCTCAATCTACTCAGACTCCCGCATTTTTACAGATCACTAGAGCTGAATGTGGTGGTGCGAACACTGATGGCAAGCATTCACTAGGGATATTTGTGGCTTGACCACAATGTCGACCTGACTATTGACATTATCCACTGCATCACTAAATTAAGCAAAAGGGTTAAAGATCCGAAGCAGTTTTTCCAAGGGAAAAAAAAATATAAAGAAGTAGCCGCAAAGATGAAGAAAACTCAAACTGCCATCAAAGGAAAGAGAGGCTTTCAGAAGGACGACATAGACAATAAAGCAACAAGGTTTGTCACGCAACTGTTAGCCGGCAAGATTCTCAGAAAATGTAGGCCTTTGGAGGTACCCGCGGGCGCAATACTACTTGGCGCTGCAGCCGCGGAGGGCAAGCAATTCAACTGGTGTCAATACCTATTGAATGAGTTCCTAGAGGAATTAAATGACACACATCTCAATGGAGGAAATTTCCATTTTACGTGGTTAATATTATTGATCGCCTTCGTAGGATGGAATGAGTTGAAGGATTACATTGGCGTAATCACCGATACCAATGACTACAGAGGGGCCCGTTACTCAAATCTATGGGAAAATTTGAATTCACAAAGATATCACACGAAAGCTGAGGTCTTCTATGCCTATTATCACCAGCTGTGCACAGTAATCATGCTCACACCGTGGATAACAAAGCAGGTAACAAGTAAGTATATTCGCACTATTGATTTTTATGCTGACATGCATTGCATTCACATTTCAGCCAAAGCACAGAATAAGAACAATGAATGGTACCCAGGAAGGTACCACATGTATGAAGAAGATATTGATAATATCATGAAGGAATGGCATGTCGAATTTTGAATTGAAATTGTAGATGTCCAAAGCGACTCCGGTGATGACAACCCCATTACGTGTCGTATTACTAAAGAAAAAGAAACAACAAAAAGGAAGGAAGTTGAGAGCCTGACACCGAAAAAGGGGGCGTGGAAGAAGCAGAGAGCCGTTAAAGACGTATCAGACACAGTACTCCATGATAATGATTATGAAATGATCACGGGAAGGGTCACGGAGAAAATGGGATATCTGATGACTGAGAAGGAGAAAAAGGACAAAGCGATTCAAGAAAGTCTGCAGAAGAATATGACCACGTTGCAGGGGATTACAGAGAAAATTGAAGAAGTACACAAAATATCACCCTTTTCACGGGAGTCAGAGTCTGAAGGAAAGTCAGGAGGAACTTCGCAGTAGAAGACGCCACAGCTAACCATGACCGTGCCTGCGAATTCCCACATTATCCATCTGGATCCCTTAACAATAACGCTGCCACTACCAGAACAACTAGTGTTGGACACGAAGGATGTAGAGCGTGTGGAGCTTGATATTGCGAAGATACCACTACCTGGTCTACACTAACTTCATCTGCAGGTTGTCGAAGTAATGCATGAGAGAAATATCGACGTGCTGAAAGGACAGGCTGAGCTGCAAGAAACTAATAAGCAGTTGGAGGAATCTAGCTCGTGGAGAGCTATGGAATTGCAGGATGAGCATGATCGTCAGAAACGACTAGAGTCCACAATCACTGCACTCACAGATGATATATCAGAATTTGAAGTACAGATGGACCCCATGGATACTGTCATGAAGATCGGCGAACTGGTTAATGATCTTAAGGAGAATATGCGAGATATGGGGATCATCCACGAAGCTAAGGTTGCTTCCTTGGAGGCATAGATTCATCTGTAGACTCCACCAGATCAGCAGCAGGTAAGAGCGAAAGAAGTGAAGGCCGAAGCAGAGAATATAGCCACTGAGGTGGCTAAGTGCCAAAGTCTGTTAGATGAGGCGTCAAAGGCATTCACTACCCTTAAAGAGGATCCAGGGTTGCTCGAAGTAAAGAATGTTGTGAAAAATAAGAAGACAACATTAGAATAGTTGGATGCAGAAGTTAAATCCCTGCTACCAAGAGAAAGACTTCACATGTACAAGGAATTCAACGCGCTGAAGAAGGAATTTCAAGCCTTAAGAGAAAAAGAGGCTGAAATGGGAAATAAATCGCAACCCTTGTTAGAGGCTACCCAAACGATTTCACAGGAGATCGAGGAGAAGTTGAAGGAGTTTCACGAGGGACAAGAACAAGTAGAAGTACAAGTAGGTGATGAAATAACACTTGAGATGCTGGAAACAGTGAAACAAGTTGAGCAAGACACAAAGGAAGCAGTCGAAAAGCTGATTGTCACATACAACAAGTTTGTTGCGAAGCTCACTCCACAGTAGGAGAAGTAGCTAGGGGAAGTTGAGGTTGAAGGTGGCTCGGGGACGAGCCACATGTAAGTGTTAGGGGCCTATTGGACCTGGAACAAGTAGGACATTTTAAGCAAGACATATTTTGGAACTACGGAGCTAAGCGCAGTTCAGCGAAAGGAGTTTTGCCATAAGTTTTTGGGATGTTGCGAATTTGTGCGCAGTGCAACGTCGGAAGAGCTGCAAAGTTCAATGCTGTGAGGAAACAGCACTGCGATGTGTCCAGTCTACAGGGATCCATCAAAGCAAAGTGTTGGATGGAAGGAGGCACGTATTCCGGTTATACAATCGGTGGTCTATTTATGGTAAAGATGCTCCAGGAGTACCAAGCGGTGGGTAGGAGCAAAGCAGAAAGAAAGCGACTACTCACACATGCGAAAGAACCACTACCTGAACCAGTCGCACAAGACTGTTAGAGGAAGAATGACTCGGTGAAAGTGACCTGTTGGCATGCGTGCGATAGGAAGAATGATAGCGACATGAGGCATGTGCTAAAGGAGGCCATGACGGAATATTCACTTCCAGAAGCCAGCAAGTCCGGTTAAGCTGAAAACCGTGACAGGTTTGTAAAACCTAAGGGTTTTTGCCTTCGAATTGTAAAGACATGACCTACGTGCATGATATATAAATAAGGCATATTTTGTATGGGAAAGGGTTACTCTTCATTTTGTGTTGTTTTCATTATTGATTGAATAGATCTCTATTGAGAGACATTTTGTAAAGGCTCTGCAAGTTGTGTGCACAGAGGCCTATTGAGAGAGAAGAGAGTCTACAGCCGAGTGCACAGACAAAGAACTATTGTACCCTTCCCCAAAGACTAATACAAAAATAGTTCTTGTGGATGTAGCCTCCATCCTGGGGGTGAACCACGTTAAATACTATCTAGTGTGATTGTTTGTGTGTTTACATTTGCTTATTTGCTTACACTGGATGCTTGGATTCTCATTTATCAGTTGTTGTGTTAATGCTTTTATATGTATTCTCCATAGGAGAAAGATGGGAATAATATGTTAAGTATTGCAAGAATGAATGAATGTTGAATGCACATTATTCCAAGTTTGTGAAAGTATCATTTTATCGAATAATGACGTGGATATGTAAATTTTGGACTGTATAACTCTTCGACGTGGAGCACTGGGTGCGCGCAATATTGTTTATCTCGTCTGTTTGTATCAGTCTAAAGCTAAATAATCTAAGGTATTAGATGAATGAATAAGTGTTAATTGAAGTCTTCATAGTGATTAAGTCCGCAGAGGAAGCGTATAATTCAGTTGCACTATCCTATTAGTTGCAGACTGTCCGAACCGCGCAGTCCGTAGATGCCTTGGTTGCGCAAGTATCTTAGTTTGTAAGCGAGGACCGCGACGCAGTCTATCATCATGAAGTATTCAATCCACAGTGCGAGCCCTGCACTGTGTTGCGCAGTAGTTCCATCCGAGCAACTCATCACATTGCTATGGAAACCTGATTCCACAGCACTCCCATAGCTACACCTCGGGTGAGACCTCAGCCTGTTCGCAGGCTATTGCCGAAAGGGCCAGTGAGAAGGGGTTTTGTTGGTTCCTTGAAACTGTGAAGAACCTGGGTCTATATTGGAAACCTATAGATCAGTATTTAATCCAACATTAAGTGTCAATTGCAGTTGAAATTGGACACTAAAACAGAGAAGAGAGTATGCACACAACAATTTTGTTAAAATGCAAATTTCACAAAATTTTAAGATGTGTTGTGAAGCACACATAAAATTCAAGTTGAGAAGTTCAATCAAAAGAAGGGGGTAGTGTTGAGAAGTTCTAGCAAGTGAAGGAAAATGATAAGTGAGCCTCTTCACTCACCTAACCACTAGCGAAGCTAGAGAAAACTAGTCATTACAGTTTTGTTCGAAAACGAGCCGTTATACAGTACTTTTGGGAAACTAGATTTTTTTCGCTTTAAGGCATATTTGTCCATTGAAGACAAATTTAATGAAAGGAAAGGACCAAGATCTAAGCAATATTTTTCCAACGGACATAACATTTAATGTTAACTTAGCCGTTTTTGGGCGTGTCTTAGTGAAGCCGTGGGTATAAATAGTAAAGTTCGCATAGTTACCGATTTTAGCGTGACTTTTAATTTTTACCACAAGTAATTTCTGAGTTTCTACCAGTTAAGATCAAATCAGTCCGATAGTTTATGTCAGAGCAATAAAATCTACAGGATATATTAAGAAAATTCCAGCACTCTGATCTAGAAGGAGTTATGAAGACTCCTGTAAAGAAATCAAATCAAGAAAAATGTGGGGCCTATAGAGCATCACCATGTTGTTATAGATTAAAATGACACTTTTCCGTCCGTGATGACACTTGCATCGCTTGGTCGCATGATGACAATTCTTGAGATCAAGTTTAGTCACACAACATGACACTTGTGGATTGAAGGGTCATTTGGGACACTAAAAATGGTTGAAATTACCTCACTCCTGGCCCATTTGATGGTTATAACCCTTAGGAACACTTTTCCAGACCAAACCATCTCCCGAAAATCATCAGAAAACCCTGTTTTTGGCCATTTTTCCCCAAAAACGCTGGTATCCTATGCATAGAGTAGGGCATACTAGGATGTGTGCGTGACTCTTATGCCTATGGAGTAGGGCATGTGTGCGACTATCATGCCTATAGAGTAGTGCACACCTTGAAAAATATGCAACTCTGCTTCACTAGAGTAGCGCACACCTTGAAAAATACGCTGGTTGGCAGTAGGAAGAGTAGGGCACTTTCCTGTACTAGTCAAAATCTTGAATTTTGGTTAAAATAAGTTGGTTTGGAAACCTCCTGATCAGTTATAACTACTTTTCCTCTCCTTTGTTGACTATATAAGGAAGGTAGAAGGGCCATGTGAAAAGGACCAAGCCTATAACAATGTTATGCTGGAGGAATGGAGACCCTCATCCCCCTTTCTTGTGCCTCAGTTTCTGATAAACCCTAGCACAGCTGATTAGAGGCTGGGATCCTTGGAGAATAGAAGCAGGAGACCTTGAATCTAGGTTTCGTGAAGTGCCAAGCTTGAAGGAAGGTATAACTTTATGTACTTGCTTCATTTATTAATAAAGATCAGACGTTCTTCCCTTTCCAAATATGACCTATTCATGTGTGTCTTAGATTTGATTACAGTTTTCTTATAGTTCGATGTCTTCTTCTGTCATGAATATCAGTCTTATATATGTAGTCAAATGTATTTGAGAAAGGTATAAAGTTGTTTTGCAGGGGTGGGCATTGCGATACTAGATAGCATTGAAGAGCAAGGAAGAGGAAGGCTGGGATCAACCTTCTTAATAAGGTACACATCCTCTTTAACCTTTATCTCTTTGCTTACTAGTTGTACTTGTAGAACATTTGTAGGTCTATCTTTTATCACTGTAAGTTGGTAGTTTCTCCCCTGAACTATAGGTGCATTTTCCTCACAATAGAATGGTGACCATACTAGGGAAAGTCTATCTGCTTAGGGTTATCCAAGGTCATTTCTTCAGTTTTTTTTGATGGTCTTTGTTCAATTTCTTGATTAGAATCAGTTATTAGGCTTTGTTTGACCTTCCTTGGCTCTTACAGACCCTTCCTAGCCCTTACAAACCCTTACTAGCTCAGGTGTGGGGTTTTTAACCCTATTTTTTCAACTTTTCCCACCTGTGCGCTACTGTTGTGCAGCACAGTAGTGCATTCCTTTGTTTTGGGTGCTGGTATTCCTCATACATAGTAGCGCACACATTCTGGGTTTGAGTTTTTTGAGTCTTGACCTATTTTGGGGGGCTGTGGCTGCATTTTTTGGGGTCCCTGATGACCCTAGGTCTAAGTTAAGCCATTGTAAGTGGTCTCCTATCCTTGTACTGATCCTATGTTCATGATTTGGACCTCCTTTGATCGATTTGGGATTGTTTGGAAATTTTTGGGGTTTGTTGACCCAAGTTGGGGGGTTGTGGACCAATTTGGTGTTTTGTACCCTGATTTGAGTCCAACTGAATCTACTTGCTCCATTTCCACTGGATTTGAAACCTATTGAGTCTACTTGACCCTGTTTGTATCTATTTGAGTGAAATTTCTCTTTAGATTGGTTTCTTATCCTCCCCTATGCTCTTATTTTTTTTTTTTGTAGTGAAAGATCAAGTGTCTTTGCTGTTGTTCAGGACCTTGACTGCACTGTTTATGTGCAGACTTGACTTGACTAAATGATACTTCTTTGTAGGTCATTTTCTTTGTTTGGGTCTAAAAGTAGACTTTGTACTCTTTTCCCAATGGTTGGCATGCTTACATCAATAAGAATCTGAAAGTCGTATTGGTAGCTTTTACTGTTTCAATAAGGAAACCTGAAAGTTCTTTGTTTTTGCTTTGATAGTAGGTGTATGTTACCTTCAATTTCAGTTTTTGTTTCTCACCTTTGAAAAGCATAAAAAAAATTGATTTATTTTATGAGTAGAGTGCCTTGCAAGTGGCTTGAAGGATTTAAGAGTGCTTTGCATAAAAAAAAAGAAGTTTTCTTTTTCATACTTATTTGTTTGAGTAGCTACATTCTTAGGTTTTGAGTTTAATTTTGTACATTTATATTTTATTTTTACCTTTTTGCATTCGAAAAGACTAAAAATTTCATTTGCATATGCATTCTAAATCGTATCTTTAAGACTTGCATTGAAAAGAAAAGATTTGTTTAGTGGTAAGCATTTCATTTAAGTATTCTATATCTGTTATAACCACTCTCACACACCCACTACCTTTTTGAGTAAGCAAGTAACCTTTAAAATGAACCCTAATAAAATGTACTAGCAACATTTTCTTTTCTAGGTTACACTTTTCACCAACTAGTTTTGGTTAGGATCTTGGGTTTAAAACACCTTAAACCACCCAAGATCACACATTACGCAAAAATCGTAGTTTGACTATCACAGGTAAACCCACCTCATTCAAAACTTTCCTGGGATCTATGCAGTAGGTCTTGTGAGATCAGATTGTTTGGAATAAGCCTCCTACTTTCTATTTCGAGCATATACCAGGATTGGATCGCGTTTGGGGACTCTTTTGAGTTTCGGGCTCAGTTACCCTGCCCACGCCTTCGGATTCAACCAGAGACTATTCCCCCAGGAGTTTTCGGTGTGGTGGTATCCTTAGTATCTGACCATAGGATCATACACAGGTGATGGCGGAGGGTTATATCTGTTGTACCTAGGACAGACGTGGGAGGAAATCCATTGTAGCTCTTTGGGAGGGCGGTTGGGTGATTCCAGCGCTTGCACCCTTAGTCATTGTATTGTGGACCCCAGATAACTGTTCTTCATCCTTCGTTGATCTGTTATGGGCCCTCATCATCCCAGACTCTTATCTAGAAGGCATATGTTTGCCTGCTTTGATTTACCTAGGACCTTTTTTAGTGGTGTGCTCTTTGTGCTACTTGTCTTAGTTTGCCTTAGAGAACTTCTTGCTCATTTGAGCAGGAAACTATGTCTAGCGTTCCGGCGAGCGCCAATCACGATAGCCCTATTCCAGGGGATCCTTGTGCTATTCCATTCATTGGAAACATTGGTACTCCCTTAATGGCTACCCTGAATCTTCTTGGATTAACTATAGGGTTGTCGGTTTGGTTGTTCTCCACTCCGAATGCCTTGCATGCTCCTGATGCTTCTTTTGTGAGCACCTCAAATTGGGAGCATCAGAACCCTGTGCCTTCTTTGCCAGTAACATCTTCTCCTCCTCCTTCTATCTCATGTGGCAAAAGTAGCAATACTAGTAACCAGCAATCTAAAAGGAATAGATGGAGGAAAAATAGGAAGAAGATGCCAAAACAAGGGGGCAGCAACCCAACCTCTGTAAATCATGCTGGGGGAAAGAACCCTACCTCTGCAAATCATGCAGGGGGCACCTACCCATCCTTTGGAGGTCATGCTGGGAGAAAAATTTTAGTCACTAAAAGTCACACTGAAAGTTTGTCTTCAATCACTGTCAATCATGTTAAGGACACGTCATTGATCACTGCTAGTCATATTAATGACAAGTCACCAGTTCTTGTGAGTTATACTGGAGACACCAGATCAGCCACTGCAAGTCATGCTGAGGGAGTTGACATTGTCTACAAACCCAATAAACAGAAGTATAAGTTCCCTTGCAAGTTTTGTGAGGGAGACAACCTTACTTATTTGTGCCCTGTACTTCTAGAAGTACAAAAAGTGTGGTCCTTAGTTCAAAAGTCTTCTGCTTCTAAGCAACCAGCCACTGTAAGTCATGCTGGGGGAAAGCTGTCAGCAAATGCTAGTCATGCTGAGAGTACTAACGTTGTAAAGGAGTCTAAACCTATAGGACAGAAACCAAAGTTCCCTTGTAAACTTTGTAAGGGAGATCACCTTACTCACTGATGCCCTGCCATTCCAGAGGCACGAAGAGTGTGGTCCATGTCTGAAGGAACCTCTGTTCCTGAGTTTTCTATAGATTCCCTAAAGTCAGATCAACCTTTGGTTGATAAAGTGGTTGAACTAATGCAATCTTTGGTTGACCCCACTCTTCCTTCGGAGAGTGAAGTGATTGAATCGATGCAATCTTCAACCGATCCCATCAATCTTGCAAAGATTGATGCACCTACTGCAGAAGTTTTCTACACTACCAGTTTGGATGTTCCTGAAAAAGGGGGTACTTCATCTGTGTCATGTGAACCCATACCAAGCCCTAGGATCGTTTCCTTTGATTGGAATAGTCTAGCCGAGCCTCGTCTTCCTTCTTCAACACCTTTCCAGATAAAGGTTGATATCGGGAACCATATGGTTGATTGATGCATTGTTGACGAAGGAGATTCTGTTAGTATCTTATCCGCTTATGCTTGGAGATATTTTGGTTTCCCTAATGTTATTCCAGCTGTTAATTGGTCGTTGACCTTCGATAAAAGACCTAGTGAACCATTCGGATTCCTCCGTCAGGCACCTGTTACTTTGGGTGGAAAAACAATCTTAGTTGATTTTATGGTTTTAAAGGACCCTGTGGACTTTGACATGATCCTCGGGCATGATTACGTTTATGCTATGCATGTTGTGGTGTCTATGCTCTTTCGTGTGATGCATTTTCCTCATAACAAAATCATCGTCACCATCGACCAGCTTGCATTCGTTGATCCTCCTTATTACCCAACCGTAGACCAGTCAGATCCCTCGTCATTAGGCACTACTATGTCACATGGGAATTATGTGGCATATTGTTCCTTGAGTTCAACTGCTACTGAGAAGAAGTCTCTGAGTTCATGCTTACCTTCTCGGGACTTGGTCCCAGCTTTTGACCAAGTGACACCTCCATCTGAATGTTTAGATATGTGTTCTATCTGGGACGATATACTTCCTTTTGATGAAGTTTTCCTAGAGTCCATAGTACAATCTTCCATTCATTTGGATGTTGATCCAGTCGCAGTCATGTCCAGCCCCGGTTTGACCTTAAATTCTGATCTTCCTACTGTTGAGTCTTTGGACTCTCCTATAGATCCACAAATCGGTGTTCCTGCTGAGTTTGATTCTGCTTCTAGAATTTTCAACTCCCGTGATGATGAATTTTTTTCTACAGATTCCATTATGTCCTTCAACTTTGATCTTCATCCTGAAGTTGATCTTGTTGATTGTAAGTCCTTGGGCTTGGGTACCATAGAGTCTTCATTTTAAAAATTTGCCTTGTTTATGCCTGCTATTGATGATAGTGAAGTTGAAAGTATTTATACCATAGTGACTTGTATCGGGTCTTTCTTTACATATGTTTTAGATATGATCTTGGTACTAATGTTTCTTGGAGACAGGATTCTTAGCTGGATTTATACTTGCTTACTGGTCCTTTTCGACACCTTGTGCGACCATGCCAGGCATATTTGGAACTTTGCATATAGGTTTAGGCTTCCCCGCTGTTATGTTGCATTTGAACCTTTTGCCATCCGAATTCGCCATAGGGTCGAAATTGTTGGATATTGGTGTGTTAGCCATCTCTTTATGCATTGTGCACCAGTCTAATAGCAGAGCCTACCTAACATGGGTTACCCTAGTCAGCACCCTTATGTCATTTTGGTGCCCATGCTGAGTTTTTCTCATAGGCTCAGGATCCTTTTTAGATTTACCATGACTTTGAGAAGAAGCCTCATATCTTTCTTCCTCATATATTTTTGGCCATCCCTGATAAGGCTCCCATCTACGTGTTCAAGTTGCATATGCATCTGTTATGATCCCGCTTGCACTAATGAGCCTGATGCCGGCTTCCATGCTTTTAGCTCGTTGTATAAGCCTCCATCTCTAATCTCATTTACGCTAAGCCCTGTATCATTTTGCCTTCGTAGTTTGACACCTTTTACCTGGAGGAGACACACCCTGAGTGTCCTTATCTTGCTCATGTTCCTTGCATTAGGCATAGCTTTGTTCCATGCGCTTGGAGCTAGTTTCGCACGTTCCTTACACTTGTCTCCTCCCATTTGGAGCATTTATTCCACCTTCACTTTGATCTCATTAAAAACAGTAAGTAGGTTACGAACATTTCTTCCACCTTTCCTTCGATCTCTTTAAAAACAGTAAGGAGGCTATGAGCATTTCTTTCATCTTCACTTCGAGCTCATTAAAAATAGTAAGGAAGTTATGAGCTTTTTTCCTGTATCTCCTTTGAGCTCATTAAAAACAGTAAGGAGGTCATGAGTTTACTTTTCCAGACTCGTTAAACCTTTACGGAAAAGATCCCTATGGAGTTCTTTTAAGCCCTTTTCAGACTCCTTAAATAGGAAAAGTTTGCCAAGCATAGTTGTCTTTTCGGGCTAGTTAAAATAACTGAACCGACATCCACTTAGGTATAGAATTACCCCTTTTCTAGGCCTTGGTGGATAATTTACGAAAAAGGTATACTCTAAGTATACTCTGGTATGCGCTAGAAGAGTTCTTCTTCCATTATTTTACACTTTTTCGGGGAAGCAGACTAACTTTACGAAAAAGGACCTTTGGAGTCGTCTTTAGGGTTTTCAGACTCTCGAAATGTGAAAACACCAAGCGAGCATTCACCTACTTAGGCTCGATGTGAAATCCACAAGATGGTTGATAGAGGACTGTTTAAGTTTTTCAACTCTATAAGTAAGAAAACACCGCCAAGCACAGACCAATTCGGGCTCGATATAAAATCCATGGATAGGTGTATGGAGTTTTCTTCTAGGTTTTTTAGACTCCTTAAATATGAAAATACTGTCAAGCATGCTTTAGTTCTTTGTCAAACTCATTAAAAAATGAAAAAGGAAAGGGAAGGGAAGAATGTTAAAATATCTTTCAATATGATGGCAGCAAGTCAACTACCTCCTTGAAGAAAGCACCTGTTTTGAGTCTATCAAACAAGTTGGGTTCTAGTGTTGGCCTTAGGATAAACCTGATCGCAGAGTTATTATTCCTCCATTTGGTTAGTCTTCTAATCATATGGAGAATCTGTTAATGTCTCCTACATTGCAGATTTGTATCATGGTCTCTTTGTGTTAAAAGCTGCCTAAGTCACTCTTGTGTCGGGCTCACTATTCAAGGATATAACCTTTGTCAGCCATTCTGCAGTTGCCTTGAACTCATGTGTCGACCATTCCTTGGTGTTAGTATGTTTCATCATGTGTTTAGTCCTACTCCAAATCATCTCATACCTGTTGAGTGTCCCTCATGTTGGATGATGGAGGATGCATTAAGGCCTCCCTTCCAACGGACTTCTTCCCATCGACTTCAACTCTTGTTCTCTGGGAATGAATTTTAGAGTTTCGGTTAGTACGTTGTGGATTGCAGTCATTAGTGGTAGTTTCCCTCGCTATTGGATAGATGGGAATACATCAATGTCTCCTATCTATAACGTCCCTAGTTTGACCCCATGGCATTAAAATTGTAAATGATGTAATATTGCTATGAAATCATGGTGAGGAGCTCGAGGCCAAGGCCCCGCCATCGATTTATTGATGCATACGGTTTGCATGCTATCCAGGCACATTGGAATTTCAACATCATGTAATATGCATTTTAATAAAAATACCCACAACTAGCTATGCAATGCAACAAAGAGATGGGGGCATGATTTTACAAGGAATTAGGAGGGAAAAAATTCAAGCCCTCGGAGCCAATCAAGTCAAGCCAAGTGTCAATGAGAGAACCCATCAAACCCTCAACTACCCATGTTGACTTTTGTACCGAATCATTGATTTCTCCCAAGAGTTGGTTGAGGTAGTTAATTCCTTAGGGAATGAGAGGTATGGCTGTCCAGTTTCGGGTATGGGCAAGCCACCTTGCATGGGAAATCGCGTTTTGCTTCTTGGGCAAGAAAAGAGCCATGAATTGCTCCCCAAGCCATTATGCATCAACCAACTTTGCTCTCCCACAAGTTTGGAGCTACCTGGGCGTTTTCCAGCCATGTTTGTTGTGTTTTTCCCTCATTCTCCCAGCTGAGAAGGATGTTTTTGTATTGTATACTAGTGGGGAAGAAGGGGAATGGAATTGGGGTTCCATAGAGATCGTTTTTGCTGTTAAATGCTGAGAGAGTTGGGGAGAAAATTTTTTCCTCCCTGTGAATGTTTTTCCCCATCCCACAATTCGTTTTTGGATGGAAATGACTTGGGGAAATCCCAAACCCATGGCCATCCTATTGGTAAACCCATTGCTTTGGCTTGAGCTTGAGTGCACCCAGGGTTCCAATGTAGCCTGATAAACCCATCTATCGACTGGCTTGGCTTAGACGAAATGATTAATTCGCTGTGAATGAGCTGGAATGTCCCCTTTTCCTTGTAGAAATCATGCCCAGCTCGGGGGTGGTCTCTGAGTGCTGAAATAATATAGGCTGGGCAAAGACCTACGGTTGGGTGGAACGTTGCAGTGGGTGGAATGTTTCAGCAACATGGCTAGTTGTTTGGGACCATTTCACCATAAAGATAAGTGTTTCTTTGTCTATGTATTTACTTCTGCACTGTATTAATTGATGACTGTTGATATGTTGTATGCATGGGTAATGTGTGTGGATAGTATAATTCCACTGTGCAGAATTGATTTGTTTTACATCTACACCCAAATGATTCATTCATATGATTCTAATAAATTGGCTGAGTTTTATGAAAAGCCCCATAGAATGGCATCATGTTCCCTTCCTTGCATTGGGTCCAAGGGTGGGTACATTAAATTTGGTATCAGAGTTGCTGGTTGTAGCATTGGGCCTTCATGGGCTACCTATCACAGTTGCAGAGGTAAGTATGCTTACTGCTCAGCATTGATAATTTTAAAAAAAAAAAAAAAATTCAAAGGAAAGAGAGGTTTTCAACCGGACGACATAGATGATAAAGCACAAAGGTTTGTCACACAACTGTTAGCCGTCAATATTCTCAGAAAATGCATGCCTTTGGAGGTACCCGCGGGCGCAGTACTGCTTGGTGCCGCAGCCACAGAGGGTGAGCAATTCAACTGGTGTCAATACCTATTGAATGAGTTCCTAGAGGAATTCAATGACACACATCTCAATGGAGGAAATTTCCATTTTACGTGGTTAATATTATTGATCACCTTCATAGGATGGAAAGAGTCGAAGGATTACATTGGCATAATCACCGATACCAATGACTGCAGAGGGGCCTGTTACTCAAATCTATGGGAAAATTTGAACTCACAAAGATAGCACACAAAAGCTAAGGTCTTCTATGCCTATTATCACCAGTTGTGCGCAGTAATCATGCTCACACCGTGGATAACAAAGCAGGTAACGAGTAAGTATATTCGCATTGTTGATTTTTATGCTAATATGCGTGGCATTCACATTTCAGCCAAAGCACACAATAAGAACACTGAATGGTACCCAAGAAGGTACCACATGTATGAAGAAGATATTGATAATATCATGAAGGAATGGCATATCGAATTTCGAATTGAAATTGTAGATGTCCAAAGCGACTCCAGTGATGACAACCCCATTACGTGTCCTATTACTGAAGAAAAAGAAACAGTAAAAAGGAAGGAAGTTGAGAGCGTGACATCTAAAAAGGGGGCGTGGAAGAAGCAGAGAGCCATTAAAGACGTATCAGACACAGTACTCCATGATGATGATTATGAAATGATTGCGGAAAGGGTCACGGAGCAAATGGGATATCTGATGACTGAGAAGGAGAAAAAGGACAAAGTGATTCAGGAAAGTCTGCAGAAGAATATGACCACGCTGCAGGGGATTACAGAGAAAATTGAAGAAGTACACAAAATATCACCCTTTCCGCGGGAGTCAGAGTCTGAAGAAAAGTCAAGAGGAACTTTGCAGTAGAAGACGCCGCAGCTAACCATGACCGTGCCTGCGAATTCCCGCATTATCCATCTGGAACCCTTAACAATAACACTACCACTACCAGAACAACTAGTGTTGGACACGAAGGATGTAGAGCGTGTGGAGCTTGATATTGCGAAGATACCACTTCCTGGTCTACACTACTTGCATCTATAGGTTGTCGAAGTAATGCATGAGAGCTGAAAGGACAGGATGAGCTGCAAGAAACTAATAAGAAGTTGGAGGAATCTAGCTCGTGGAGAGCTATAGAATTGCAGGATGAGCATGATCGTCAGAAATGACTAGAGTCCACGATCACTGCACTCATAGATGATATATCATAATTTGAAGTACAGATGGACCCCGTGGATACTGTCATGAAGATCAACAAACTGGTTAATGATATTAAGGAGAAGATGTGAGATATGGAGATCATCCACAAAGCTAAGGTTGCTGCCTTGGAGGCACAGATTCATCCGCAGACTCCACCAAATCAACAGCAGGTAAGAGCGAAAGAAGTGAAGCCCGAAGCAGAGAATATAGCCACTGAGGTGGCTAAGTGCCAAAGTCTGTTAGATGAGGCGTCAAAGGCATTCACTACCCTTAAAGAGGATCCAGGGTTTCTCGAAGTAAAGAATGTTGTGAAAGATAAGATGACAACATTAGAATAGTTGGATGTAGAAGTTAAATCCCTACTACCAAGAGAAAGACTTCACATGTACAAGGAAGTCAACGTGTTGAAGAAGGAATTTCAAGCCTTAAGAGAAAAAGAGGCTGAAATGGGAAATAAATCGCAACCCTTGTTGGTGGTCGCCCACACAATTTCGCAGGAGATCGAGGAGAAGTTGGAGGAGTTTTGTGAGGGACAAGAACAAGTAGAAGTACAAATAGGTGATGAAATAACACTTGAGATGCTGGAAACAGTGAAACACGTTGAGCAAGACATGAAGGAAGCAGTCGAAAAGCTGATTGTCACATACAACGAGTTTGCTGCGAAGCTTGCTCCATAGTAGGAGAAGTAGCTAGGGGAAGTCGAGGTTGAAGGTGGCTCAGGGACGAGCCACATGTAAGTTTTAGGGGCCTATTGGTCCTGGCACAAGTAGGACATTTTGAGCAAGACAGATTTTGGAACTACAGAGCTAAGCGCAGTTCAGCGAAAGGAGTTTTGGCATAAGTTTTTGGGATGCTACGAAGTTGTGCGCAGCGCATCGTTGGAAGAGCTACAAAGTTCAGTGCTGCAAGGAAGCAACACTGTGATGTGTCCAGTCTACAGGGATCTGGCAAAGCAGAGTGTTGGATGGAAGGCGGCACGTATTCCGGTTAGACCATCGGTGGTCTATTTATGGTAAAGATGCTCCAGGAGTACCAAGCGGCGGGTAGAAGCAAAGCCGAAAGAAAGCGACAACTCGCACATGCGAAAGAACCACTACCTGAACCAGTCGCACAAGATCGTTAGAGGAAGAACGGCTCGATTTATTGATGCATACGGTTTGCGTGCTAGCCAGGAACATTTGAATTTCAACATCATGTAATATGCATTTTAATAAAAATACCCACAACTAGTTATGCAATGCAACAAAGAGATGGGGGAATGATTTTACAAGGAATTGGGAGGGAAAACATTCAAACCCTCGGAGCCAATCAAGTCAAGCCAAATGTCAATGAGAGAACCCATCAAACCCTCAACTACCCATGTTGACTTTTGTACCAATCATTGATTTCTCCCAAGAGTTGGTTGAGGTAGTTAATTCCTTGGGGAATGAGAGGTATGGCTATCCAATTTCGGGTATGGGCAAGCCACCCTGCATGGGAAATCATGTTTTGCTTCTTGGGCAAGAAAAGAGCCATGAGTTGCTCCCCAAGCCATTATCCATCAAACAACTTTGCTCTCCCACGCGTTTGGAGCTACCTGGGCGTTTTCCAGCCATGCTTGTTGTGTTTTTCCCTCATTCTCCCAGCTGAGAAGGGTGTTTTTGTATTGTATACCAGTGGGGAAGAAGGGGAATGGAATTGGGGTTCCATAGAGATCGTTTTTGCTGTTAAATGCTGAGAGAGTTGGAGAGAAAGCGTTTTCCTCCCTATGAATGTTTTTCCCCATCCCACAATTCGTTTTTGGATGGAAACGACTTGGGGAAATCCCAAACTCATGGCCATCCTATTGGTAAACCCATTACTTTGGCTTGAACTTGAGTGCAGGCACCCAGGGTTCCAATGTAGCCTGATAAACCCAGCTGTGGACTAGCTTGGCTTAGACAAAATGATTAATTCGCTGTGAATGAGTTGGAATGTCCCCTTTTCCTTGTAGAAATCATGCCCAGCTCGGGGGTGATCTCTGAGTGCTGAAATAATACAGGCTGGGCAGAGACCTACGGTTGGATGGAACATTGCAGCGACATAGCTAGTTGTTTGGGACCATTTCACCATAAAGATAAGTGTTTCTTTGTCTATGTATTTACTTCTGCACTGTATTAATTGATGACTGTTGATATGTTGTATGCATGGGTAATGTGTGTGGATAGTGTAATTCCACTGTGCATAATTGATTTGTTTTACATCTGCACCCAAATGATTAATTCATATGATTCTAATAAATTGGCTGTGTTTTATGAAAAGCCCCATAGAATAGCATCATGTTCCCTTCCTTGCATTGGGTCCAAGGGTGGGTACATTACATTTGGTATCAGAGTTGCTGGTTGTAGCATTGGGCCTTCATGCGCTACCTATCACAGTTGCAGAGGTAAGTATGCTTCCTGCTCAGCACTGATAATTAAAAAAAAAAAAAAAAATTCAAAATTTTTCTAAGTGTCTATGAGTTTTCTGCCAAAAATTGTGTCGGTGAATCTCGGCGAGTTGGCCCTAAACGGCGGCAGAACTCGTTGAGTGGAGCCGACACGTTCGATGAAATTGGTTGAGTTGCGCCGACAGAGTTGCGGAATGCCGGGGGAAAGGAAGAAAAACTTCAAAATTTTTCTAAGTGTCTTTCAGCGGAAGAACTCGGCAAGTTGGTCCGCAACGGTGAAAGAACTTAGCGAGTTGGTTCGTAATGGCGGAAGGACTCGTCGAGTTGGTCCAAAATTTTTTTCTAAGTGTCTTTCGATGGAAGAACTCAGCAAGTTAGTCCACAACGGTGGAAGAACTCAGTGAGTTGGTCCACAACGGCGTAAGGACTTGGCGAGTTGGTCCAAATTTTTTTTCTAAGTGTCTTTCGACGGAAGAACTCGGCGAGTTGGTCCGAAATTTTTTTCTAAGTGTCTTTTAGTAGAAGAACTCAGCAACAGCGGAAGAACTCAGCGAGTTGGTCCGCAACGGTGGAAGGACTTGGCGAGTTGGTCCGAAAATGTTTCTAAGTGTCTTTCGGCGGAAGAACTTCGCAAGTTGGTCTGCAACGGCAGAAGAACTCGGCGATTTGGTCCGCAACGACGAAAGGACTCAACGAGTTGGTCTGAAAAATTTTCTAAGTGTTTTCTGTGGAAAAACTACGCGAGTTGGCCCAAAGCTACGGAAAAAATCGACAAGTTGGCTCGAAACAAGTCGAAAGAACTCAGTGAGTTGCTCCGAAACAGGCAATTTCAGCCGTTTTCCTGGGAACTTTTTCAGGTGCAGAAAGTTGAAAAATGTCATGGAACTTATGCGCCAGATTGCGCAAAATCGAAGGATTTACAAAACAAAAAACAAAAAACAAAAACCAGGGCGCTGCCCTCGACCTTCCCTACAGTGGAAAACCACAAGGGGGCAAGCCCCCTTGACCCCCGTCGTTCCCCGGAGATAGTTGTTGAAAGTGTGAAATGCATTCTCTATGCTTGGAATGAGAAGCAGGAATTGCATAGAAGGGGTTGTGAAATATCAATACGAGTAATGGGTTGTAATACCCATTGTGGAGGATGAAAGGGAAATTCCTCACCTTAAACTATTTATGTTTATAGCATAATAATTGCATATAGCAAGAATGAATATTATACACGTATGTATATGTTGAATTGCTAATTCATGAGAAGATCATAGCTAATGATTGCTTGTATGCTTGGTAGAGAAGTCAAGAAAAGGATTAGCTATGATGTGGAGGAGGAACTCCATATCATGATGAGGAATTGGAAAGGGAGAATTCCTTAACTCCTCCATTGCTATTATATTTATATTTCCTAAGTTTCCTATACTGAAAATTATGGCATAGGGATGCTGGAAATGCAAGAAGATAGATAGATGAAGTGAATATGTACTAGATGGCATATTACATAGCGCATGTGAAAATGTTTTTGTGTGTATGTGATATTGCATACTGGTAAAATAGTGAGGTTTTACATATGCAATGAGCCACTTAAGATAATGATTGTGGTTGCTAATAATTAGTTGTGTTTGCATTGGTTGTAGGACCAAAGACAACCGAAGCATGGATAAGGATGTGGATGATGATTGTTGCATACAACCTTATGAAGAAAGGATGGTGCAACAAATCGGTGATCATGAGGTTGGAAAAAGGACTGTGAAGCCTTGGTAAGAGGCCAACTGATCAGGTAATATCAAGCGATGTTAACAACAACCATGCAGGTAATGATTATTTATGCGTAAATTGCATGAATGTTGAAAGAGGATTTGGTGAGATCCCTTCAACTATGTTCAAACTATGATTGATTGGTTTGCATGTGGTATTGAGTGCCTAAATGTGAATGTTGAACCACCAAGTATGGTGAGGTGTGGGTAAGTAAAGGCAAGGAGCCTTGCACCCTATAGTTTATTTGAAACCTCAATGCATTCATATGAAAATTATATCATACCATTTGTGTATGTTGGTTGTGAGTTTAACAACCAAAGCAAGTGATGACTTATGGTCCTGTTGTAGTGTATGCCATATGGGATAGGATGGTTAGGCCATAATATGTTGGAATGCATAGTATTCATGGATTAATGCAAGGTTGTATTGAAATATTATGTGAGTGATGTAAATGGTGTGAATATGCATTGTGTGAATGCATGGGTGTGACATATATATGTTTCAATGCAGTTAAATAATAGATGAAATGGTGGACTATCGTTAATCCTGAGACCATTTCATGAGCTGTTATGAATGCAGGAGGAAGACTGCATGAAGAAGGTAGACAGGTGATGGGCTACCAGAGCACTCTACTGGAAGGACAGAATTGCATGGAATGTGAAGTAATTAGTATTTACAGTTATTTAAATTGCATGGATAGTGTGACTATGTCTTGCAATTTTATTGTGATAATGATGCATATATAGAAATGTATATATTTCATTTCATTTCAAATGTTAACATCTGAAGGTGTTTGAATTATTAAGTGTTATAATTTTGAGATCACTTCATTGACTATTGTGGCAATGAAAGGATTATATTCATAGATACTCACAACATGTTTGGCTGATTGAAGTTTCAGTTCTCAGGTAGAAAAGTCCCACGTATGGCAATGAGGATAAGTCCATAGTAAAGACCGAGATCTACCATGTGCAGAAGACAAAGGTTATGAGAAGCTTCTCATGGCTGTAATTTATGCATGAAAC
Source organism: Larix kaempferi (assembly GCA_027924585.1). Lineage (NCBI taxonomy): Eukaryota > Viridiplantae > Streptophyta > Pinopsida > Pinales > Pinaceae > Larix > Larix kaempferi. The sequence goes on from BSBM01000600.1 coordinate 1,530,501, forward strand.
AAATCTGAAAATTGTCTGGTTTAAGTTTATGAGAATAGTCTCATGGTTGCAAATCTAATTTCTGTAGGAAAACAGATTTACAAATTTCACATTTGAGAATTTGCTTATAATTGCTAAGATTGTTTGGCTTATATATAATTGTGTCAGGAGGACATGTTGTAGGTGGATGTTCATGTATGGTAGCGAGGGTGAAACCATAATGGACAGATTTATACCACTTATGAGAGCCAAACAATACGAGGATAGCCTCATTGCTAAGCAAATCAATTTCTATAGGAGATAGAATTGTAAATTCATGTTGAATTTAATTATTAATGCCATTGATTGGTTATGAAGCAATCATATTTGAAGCTATTGTTAATTGTTGCTGACTGTTTGGCTATTTGATAAGTGTGCTAGGATGACACATTGCAGGAAGACCATGTGTGATGGCCTGCAGAAGCCAAACTAGACGGGAAGGATCCCATGCCTTGGAAATGGGTTTTGGGTGAAACGCCATTATAAATTTTGATAAAACCTCAGCTGCACTGCATGTGAGTGAGAGGGTGAAATTATGCCAAGAAGGAATGTGTAAGTTACGAAATGTGGAAATAATGGGGTGGAAAACCAAAGTACTGTTGACTCAGAGAAGGGAGCCCCATTCTTCTCCAATCAAGGAAAGATACATATGTGAAATGAATGAGTATTTGGTAACCCTAAACGAGGATATACATGTCTGGTTATTAGATTTAATATGCAGAGCATGTTTTATTATTTCATTATTATTTCAGACTACTTGAGTGGTACTAAGGCCTACATGGCTCACATCGGAAAGGGATGCATACCTTTCGAGTGATGGGTTATGTTAGGGTTTTCAATATTGACTACACCCTAAGGGAATGGACGCATTCCTGGTGTTTCAATACTTGATAGTGAATGTTATGAAATATGGTTACAATTTTAGAGCAGCAATACTGATGAGTCTGCTTATCCTTCTTTTGCTATCAGCTTACACAGATGCAATTTGGTGTTGCACATAAGAGGAAAAGTGAAGAAATGGTGCTCGAGAGGACTGTATGGGTAGTGGTAACCTTTCTACGCTCACACTAAAGGACACTAGAAGAGATGGATAGGCCCGAGGAGCTGTGTTACAGAAAAGGGGTATCATCCTTGTGTAGTGTGAGTGGATATTGTGGGGCCATGCTAGCCTACAGTCAAGTGAGTCACCTATGGAGTTCCTGGAGGGAACCACTGGTTACATAAGAGAAGGAGCCACATAATCATATTATGTTGTTCATATTGCCTGATAAACCCAGTCGATGTATTGGTTTGGCAATGGTTGTTGTATGCCTGATAAACCCAGTCGGTGTACTGGCTTGGCATTGGTTATTTGCATGTTGTGTAGGTATTGGTGAAGGGTGTTATTTCCTAACAAACCCAGTCGGAGAACTGGCTTGGAAATGGTTATTGTATGCTTGATAAACCCAGTCGACGTACTGGCTTAGCATACTGATTTTTGAAATGCTTGATAAACCTAGTCGGTGTACTGGCTTAGCATACTGATTTTTGAAATGCTTGATAAACCCAGTCTGCGTACTGGCCTAGCATACTGATTTTAGGGATGCCTGATAAACCCAGTCGACATACTGGCTTGGCATTGCCTATTCGGATGATGTTTTGGAGCAGCAGGTGTACTGGCCAAGCATCCACCCCACAGGTGATACAAGGCTTGTAAAGTAGAGAAGGAAACCTGTGGAGTAGTGAGGAAACGCACAATATAGATAAGTATTCATTTCCATTTATTTCTTGTTTGGAATAATGAATATTTCAGGTATAATTCTTCTAACAGCTAAGCTGATACACTATTGTTTACTTGTTGGAAACCTTGGCCATTGCAGGAAGCAAGGACCCTAAAAGAACTATAAATTCTTGGTAAGGCCAGAGAGTAACTGGTTGGGCGCTATAAAATTCTTGGTAAATTTAGAGAATAGTTGGTGGGAACATTAACCACTTGATGTTGTGGAGCAGCCAGCATGCTGGCCAAACATTCCTTAATTAATTGATAAAAACCAATCGGTGTACTAGCCTGGCATTTCCTATTCGAATGGTTGTGGAGTATCCTGCGTGTTGTCCCAACATTCATTATTGTATCCACGGGAAATCCAATTCTTGGAAAGCAAAAGAAGGATCCTGTGGAATAAAGTGAAGACATCCGATACAGATAAGTATTTGGTTATCTTGCAACTTCTTGCTTATGAATATACATGTGTGTATGATTTGATTATGATTTCTCAAACTCTTGTCTAAGAGATAAACCCTATGAAAATACACTAAACATGTGAATTGATTCAATGTTTGAGTGTGGGTATTGCTGGAAGCAAAGACTATGAAAGCATATGGAGGATGCATGTGGACATGTGACCGTCCTAAAGAGAGCTCAGTATGAGCGGTAATGAAAGATGGTGCTAGTGGACATCTGTGGGTCCTAGCAACCAAAGGTTCTGTAAGCAACAATGGGGAATGGTTCCCTAGCTGAAAAGCATTAGACAGACCTTAGACACTAAGTCTCATAGCCAAAAAAATGGCACGCCAAGCATTCACATTGAAGTGAAAGAGGCTAAGGAGCATGAAACCATAGTGATGGTGTGGCTCCGGATTGGAACCAGACTAAGAGGGGGAAACTCTTACTCTTCTCTTTCCTTTTGACTAATGCATCTTAGAAACAAAATATTGTTGAGTGCATGTCATAGATGAAGTTGATTGTGTTTATTGCTTGAAATGAATTGTGAATGCTGAATTAGTTATTTTCCTATGAAAGGATGAACATGAATGAGTTCATGTGTATGTTGGGAAAGCATGAAATGTGTGGAAGTCTCATGAGTAAAGCATGGATGTTCCATGTCAACTGGGAAAATAATTGACTAATTTTAACATTGTGTTATGCTTGTCCTAACAGGAATTGGCATGATGAGTCTCACGGGTGAGAAATTGAAAGCCATTGATTGCAGCTATTACTAGCCAAGTGTTGCTAGTGAGAAAAGAGAGAGCCATTTGTGCACCGTGATCATGGCAGCAGACCAAAGATTATTTTTTTTGGGCTGGAAATATTCCTCAACAAGTTGCTAGGATGTTAAGAAAGATGGTATCCATGAAAATTCCATACTTGTAGATCAACTGGAAGGTGAATAAAAGGAAGGGATTGCTGTGGAGCAATGCCAACTGCAGCGATGGAAGATCAAACCTAGCAGGAGCAGCTTGAGGGAGCCAAAGGACTTGATCCTGAAAGGTCAAAGTAAAGAGATGGAATGTAGGATAGACCTGCCACCATTTGTGAATTTTTTAGGCATGTGTAAAGTGGGTATACATACTGAAATATTGGAACACCGAGGACGGTGTTATTCCAAGGGGAGGGGTATGTAACGTCCCTAGTTTGACCCCATGGCATTAAAATTGTAAATGATGTAATATTGTTATGAAATCATGGTGAGGAGATCAAGGCCAAGGCCCCGAAATCGATTTATTGATGCATATGGTTTGTGTGCTATCCAGGCACATTGGAATTTCAACATCATGTAATATGCATTTTAATAAAAATACCCACAACTAGCTATGTAACGCAAAAAAGAGATGGGGGCATGATTTTACAAGGAATTGGGAGGGAAAACATTCAAACCCTCGGAGCCAATCAAGTCAAGCCAAGTGCCAATGAGAGAACCTATCAGACCCTCAACTACCCATGTTGACTTTTGTACCCAATCATTGATTTCTCCCAAGAGTTGGTTGAGGTAGTTAATGCCTTGGGGAATGAGAGGTATGGTTGTCCAATTTTGAGTATGGGCAAGCCACCCTGCATGGAAAATCGCGTTTTGCTTCTTGGGCAAGAAAAGAGCCATGAATTGCTCCCCAAGCCATTATCCATCAACCAGTTTTGCTCTCCCACGAGTTTGGAGCTACCTGGGAATTTTCCAACCGTGTTTATTGTGTTTTTCCCTCATTCTCCTAGCTGAGAAGGGCATTTTTGTATTGTATACCAGTGGGGAAGAAGGGGAATGGAATTGGGGTTCCATAGAGATCGTTTTTGCTGTTAAATGCTGAGAGAGTTGGGGAGAAAACGTTTTCTTCCCTGTGAATGTTTTTCCGCATCCCACAAATCGTTTTTGGATGGAAACGACTTGGGGAAAGCCCAAACCCATGGCCATCCTGATGGTAAACCCATTGCTTTGGATTGAGCTTGAGTGTAGGCACCCAGGGTTCCAATTTATCCTGATAAAGCCAGCTGTGGACTGGCTTGGCTTAGACGAAATGATTAATTGGTTGTGAATGAGCTGGAATGTCCCCTTTTCCTCGTAGAAATCATGCCCAGCTCGGGGGTGGTCTCTGAGTGCTGAAATAATACAGGCTGGGAAGAGACCTACGGTTGGGTGGAACGTTGCAGCGACATAGCTAGTTGTTTGGGACCATTTCACCATAAAGATAAGTGTTTCTTTGTCTATGTATTTACTTTTGCACTGTATTAATTAATGACTATTGATATGTTGTATGCATGGGTAATGTGTGTGGATATTTTAATTCCGCTGTGCATAATTGATTTGTTTTACATCTGCACCCAAATAATTCATTCATATGATTCTAATAAATTGGCCGAGTTTTATGAAAAGCCCCATAGAATGGCATCATGTTCCCTTCCTTGCATTGGGTCAAAGACTGCAGAAATTCCAAAAGAATATGTGCCAGAGCAACCTTGCAAGAGGTCGATTCTGCTAATACTAGAGTACATCCCTCCATGAAGAGATGATGCTTTGGTGGTAATATTGAAGAAGAATCCACAATATGATATCCCGCTGTCGTCGATGTCAAGTCATGTTCGGGAGAAGGAGAAATTGCTAGGAAAGATTCCCGAATGCAAGTTCGCAAATCATGATTTGTTGCACTCAACTAAGTATCCACAGTTTTAGCCGGATCAATACATGTGTATAAATTACGATGAAGCCACTAATAAAACAGAAATTCTGGTGCAGGATTGGATTGCTCCATTACAATCCTCGGGATTGCTGAATTTACTGAGAATTCTACATTTTGAACAAAGTCCGGAGCTTACAACAGTTTTAAGTACATTGTTGTCATGTTGTCACCAGGGATACTTGTTGTTAGACCGCAAGATCGATAACAACATAGACCCATCTACATAATTACGCACTTAAGCAAACGAGGAACTGACCCTGAAATAGAATTTGTGGGAAAGAAAAAAGACAAAGAGCTCGCAAGGAGGGTGAAGAGCAAATACGGCTTTGTAAAAGGAACCCGTTGCTATCAAGCGAATCATATTAAGGATGTTGCCATGCGGTTCACAGTACAACTGGTCACAAGAAAGGTATTAAGTAAATGTAAAGTGATAGAAGTATCGGCCACTCCGATATCCTTAGCTTCTAAGGCTAAGGATGGACTACAATTCAATTGGGAAAGTTACCTTTTGAACGAATTCCTGGACGATGTAGCAGATGCGCAAGACATCGGCTATCAGTTTCACTATAGCTGTATGATAGTCCTAATCGCATTTGTGGTATGGAAAGAGCCAAAGTACCAAGAGAGTGTACTGGTGTTCGCTGGAGACTTCTGTGGACCCAGATATGTGAACATGTAGATCAATTCAAGGCCAGAAAGACAACGAGTGAACAATGTGCAGCTGCACACATTTTATGAGCAGCTATGTGAAGTAATCAGATGTACTTCATGTATTCCTAATGGAATAAAAACAAAATATATCTGAAAGATGAGATTCAAAGTGGGCCTCCACTTTATCTTCATATAGGCTAGAGAACCTGCAAACCCAGAATGGTATGAGGGTCAATATCAGCTAGATGCGCAAAAGATTGAACTCATCATTGAAGATTGGCCACCCAAATGGAAAATTGATGCACCAGAGGCATTGATCACCACATTTGAGGAAAGCATAAATGAAAATGATAACCAAGAGCAAGGATAAGATCAAGAACAAGAAAAAAACCATACTAGAGACTTGCCAGAAGGTGATAAGAGGAAGAACTTTGACATAGATTTGCTGAAGGGACCGAAAAGAAAGAAGCAGAAAGCAAGTAATACTTCGCTTGATATGAAGTTGCATGATGATGACTATGACTGCATCGCATCCATATTCCATGAGAATTTTGAAGAAACGCTCGCAATAAAAGACAGTAATCAAGAGTAACTTCAAGCAAGCATGGTAGAAAGCATCGCGGAACTGAAAAGCATGGTGGCAAGAGTAGAGAAAGTCCAAAGAGATCTAATGAGGGAATCTGACTCCGAAGACAAGTCAGAAGAGTCAATACGAAGGAAAAGAAAAGCACCTGCACTAACAATGCAACCTCAGTTAGTCCGCATAGAGAAGACTAACATTACACTTCCATCTGATGAAATCACTGAAGGTGTGAAGCAGCTCGCACACTTGGATATTAATGTGGGAACGTTACCCATTGAAGTACTACATGATCTACATCTACAAGTTGTAGAAGAAATTAAGGACAGAGATATTATCTCATACAACCAACATCTCAAGCTACAAGAAAGTTATAAAGAGTTGGGGAATGAATGAAGAGCGAAGAACAATGAGCTAGCAAGTGCTCATGAGAGGCAGAAAAGGATAAAGAAGTTCGTAGCAGAAGTCTATGCGAAGATCCTAGATTGCGAAGAAGAACTTGAAGTGGAAGAAACCATTGTTAATATTGGTGTTGTAGCAGACAATCTCAAAGCAAAAATGGAAGATATGGAGATACAAAAAACGATTGTTGACTTAAAGTCAAGGAAACAACTTGGCACTTTGCCAGAAGTAAATTAAGCAAGGGCTGAAGAACTAAAGACATCAACAGAGAACATCTCCACAGAAGTTGCGAGATGTCAAGACTTGCTAGAAGAAGTGACTAAGTCATGGGCCATGCTGCAAGAAGACCCAGACTTACAGAAAATTCAGTATGAAATCAAAACAAAGCAGAAGGACCTCGACACAATGAACATGGCTATGAAGGATTTCCCTCCAAGACAAAGAATACAGAAGTTCACAGAGATGAAGGAGCTTCAGAAATATTTGAAGGCATTAAGAGCAAAGGAAGCTGAAACTTCAGCGAAGTTACAACCTATGCAAGAAGAGGCATTCACACTCTCTGAAGAGATCGAGGTGAAGCTAAAAGAGATTTGAAAAACAGAGAGCGTGGTGAAGGACCAAATACAAGAACCAATATCTATGATGTTGCTGGACACTCTGAAATAATACGAGCAAGAGACTAAGGAGGCTATTGCGAAGTTGAGTGCAACATCTCAAGAGTTTGCAGCGAAGATGATCATGCCAAGTGCTACGGAATCAAAGAATACCAGTGTAAGTGGCTCGGGGACGAGCCACAAGTAAGTGTTAGGGGCATGTTGGGCATAGCCCACATAAAGGAATTTTTGGACATAAAGTATAGTTACAGGTAATCTCGGAGAATCCACAGTTTCCATCTTACGAAGTCGACGTTTCGAATCCATATCAAGATCCATCATCAGGACGTAAGTGTCGATCTTGTGGAGAGCTTAAGAACTAAGATAAATAGTGGAGATGTAGAGATGATCATAAATAAGTAGTCGGCTATGTTTATGTGAGGAAATTAGGGTTTCGGTGAAAATAATAATTAATTTTAATTTTAATATTTAATTTAATGATATTAGATGAAAAAACTAAGTTACAAATTAGTTTTAATAGTTTAATTAAAAATTAGTTTTCATGATTTAATAAAACCTTATTTAAACTATTGAAAGTTATATAATATTTAGTAGTAATTAAAGTTTTTGATAACGAAATAAAGTAGTAATATTAAATAAAGGTTTTTATCAAAGTCCTAATTTTAATTTTTAATTTTGATTTTAATGATCTTAAATGGAAACTTAAGCTAAATTATTAGATTATAATAGATTAGTTAGAATAATAGTTTACATGGATTAATAAAAGCTTTATTTAAACTTAAAGAAAGTTGGTTGGAATTTTATTAAAAAGGATCTTATGTATTAGTAGTATTAAATAGGGTTCTAAATTAGATAGTAACTTTAAGTGAAACTAAGTAAAGTAATGGGTTGTATGGTGAGGGGGTTTTAACTAGAAAAATGTTATTGATTGTGAGAAGGAGGTTAATTAAGTTAGTAATTGAAGAATTAATTGGTTGTTATCTTGATCTATGGTTAAGTAAAGGAGGAATCCAACTAGTGCTAACTTCGAATCCTCCATCCCTATTTAGATTGTTAGGTAGTTTTATAATTTCTAAGGCTTCCCTAAGTTTTCTTTTAAAATAATGGTCCTCTTTAGTTATAATTTAGGCGAGGCCTAACATTGACCAATTTTGTAGACAAGCGACTCCACAAATACCAAGCAGAGGGTATGGAGTGAAGTACAGTCGACAAGAAAGGACTTATTTCCTTAGTAAAGACGAAGTACTAAGGATAGAAAGAGGTGGTTGAAGCAGTTAAAGGTCGACCGATGACCTGACTGCTACAGGAGCAGAAAGTAAAGAAGTGAAATGGTGTAAAGGACACGCCACTGCATAATTCAGAATTGCGTTGTCAGAGGAAGCGTCAAAGTTAGAAGGAGCAGCGCCGAAGGGATAGAAAAGTTAAATATTAGCGTGGTCTACAGGAGAAACACGTTGGGTTTTTGGGTTTTGGGTACTATGGGGGTTGGCCCATAGCTATTGTAATATGTGACCTACGGGCACATCTATATATATGGGTATTTTTTAATAAGGGAGGGTTCCTCTATGCTAATGTTATCATGTATTTGGTTGGTTAGAATGCAGAGAGAACTGAGAGAGAATGGACTCTACAACTGAGTGCGTAGAGATATGATTATAGAGAAGAGTCTGCGGCTGAGTGTACAGACTGAAACTGTTACCCTTCCAAGTAATATAAGAATAGCTCTTGTAGATGTAGCTCCCGTCTGGGGGTGAACCATGTAAACTTATATGTTATGTATGAGCTTATGGAATGTATTTAGTTCATGTTATTATATTTTGATGCATTTGCTTTCATAGGTATGTGAATGGTAATCATATGTTGAGTTAATGGAATGGACGTGAATGAATGTTGTGTCGTAACACTAAGTATGATGAATGCGTAGTTACAAGAGTAAGGATAGTAGAGATACATCATAGTTCTGTAGGTTGTCGATAAATGTGAAGGGAAAAGTCATTTGTTTACATTGTCTTTTTAAGTATATGTTAGCAAGGAACTTGTTGCGAGGTCAGTTAACCACATCCGCGCATTTCCACGGTGACAAAAACCTGATTTTGTAACCCCCCATACTTCGCTTTGGGTGAGACTTCATCCTGTTTACAGGATGGTGTTGAAAGGGCCAGTGAAAGGGGTTTTTTTGTGTCTACAATAAATTCGCCAAACCTGGGTCATCCCAAAAATACCAACACAAAGCCATCAAGGCAAGTCCAACTTTCTGCACCAATTCATCCTAGACTATGCTACAAAATTCCATGGCTTCTTGCGCTTGCTTCGAACCAACATCCCTTTCATATTGGATGAGAAGGCGCAAGCCGCTTTTGATGCATTGAAGCAAGCCTTAAATTCCGCTCCCTTGATTTCACCATCGGATTTCATGAAGGATTTTATCCTTTACGTTTTAGCATCCGATTATTTTGTCACATGATTTCTAGTCTAGGAATACAATGCTCTTCATGAGCATATCATATACTACGTGAGTCAGATGTTGTTTGTCCCACCATTTCCCTACCCCCATGAGCAGAAAATGGCACTTGTGGTCATCTTATCGGTTCAAAAACTACACCATTACATTCTTATGAGCCAAACTACAGAAGTGGCAGACTCCAAACCGATGGTCTATCTCTTGAGTCATTGCCTCATCCAAGGTCGAGTGGCCAAGTGGATCATAATCCTTCAAGAGTATGACCTTGAATTTTTTACACCCAAGAGAACCAAAGCACTAGCATTAGTGGAACTCATGATAGACTTGCCATCTTTGTCCGTGTCCTCTCCTATCATGATCAATCTGCCCAACGAACACATGTTCACAATTTCTTCGGATGACCTATGGTACAGAGACATCATAGTTTATCTATGCATGAAAAAAATTTGTTCCACCAATCTTCTCGATACTTCATTATCAATGATGTCCTTTATCGATGCAGTGTTGACACCATTTTATGTCGATGCCTTACACACGATGAGGCAAAGTAGGTCTTGAATGGATGCCACAACAGAGCCTACGGTGGCCAAATTTCAAGGATGGCCATTTGTGAAATTCAAATTATAGTTGGATCAACTAGCTAAACATATCCTCACAATTAATAATTTGACTAAGTATACAAGAAAACAGTGTAAAAGAGGCACTCTGAACACACAAATGATCAAATAGCAGGTTATTGTATTACTGTCCAAACCATAAATGAGTTGTGATCACCATTATATTACATTTGAGAAAATTCGTGAGCCTTTGGAAGCATCAGAATGAGCTACAAGTGGCTAGCTTACATTGGAACCCAATCCCCCCTAGGTTGACCAATAGTCTCCCAAATCACCTTAGATTGTCATGAATTCTTAATATGAACATTGGGATGGAATGGGAAGGAATTAATGATGGAATCACATGAATGGTGTAGGATTTGGTGGAGTGTAGGTGGCCAAGGATAGGCCAAAACTATCGAAGATGAGGAAAAATGGCCACATTCAATGCATGGGTGCCTCAAGTCAAACTCGGATCCATAAAACAGAGGATAAGGGTGTGCCTAAAGTAGGTAGTGGTAATAAATGAGGGTGGTTTCCATAAATGAGGGCTCCTAACTAACTTTTTGATAAAAAAATGGGCGCTTAGGTGGTGGAAGTGATCATTAATTGCTTAACCAAATTTGGATAACCATCATTAACCTTTGCTTGGACCATTAGAAATCAAATAATAATCATGAGACTATGGTCCTGGGTGTAATAATTCTCTATCACCCCCGTTAAGCTATAATTATGTATCCAAAACAAAAATGAGGCCTTGGAAACTAAGGTTCAAATCACCTCTTACAATTTTTATTAGTCCATGTAACCAAGGTAAGGAGTAAACCCACATGGGAAATAAAACCTTCCCTCTAAAATAAACATGAAATAAAATATGGAAAATATACCAGTATTCACCATGCATCAACCAACCCAAGAAGTGTTCTAAGGTAGGTGAAGGTATTCCATGTGAAACTCTTGGTGAAAATATCAGTAGTTTGCTCAGCAGATGGGAAATACTGCAAGGCAATAATCCGATCATGCACCAAGATCCTGATGTAGTGCATGCATATCTCTATTTTCTTGGTCCTTTGTATCTGTACTGAATCAATGGAGATATTTATTTCAATTTTATTATCACACCAAATGATTGTGGGTGAATCAAATGCAAAACCAAACTCCCCAGGAATACCTTGTAACCACACACATTGTGTAGCTGCATTCACTGCTCTCTTGTATTCGGCCTCAACTGATGATAAGGAAATAGTGTGCTGCTTCTTGCTAGACCAGAAAATGGGACCTTGTCCAAGCATAAATGCATAACCAGAAGTGGACTTCCGATCAATGCTATCACCAACCCAATCTGAATCAGTAAAACCAACTAATTCAAGTGATGAAATAGTTGCATAGTGTATCCCAAAATGCTTGGTTCCTTGCACATAATGCAAGATACTTTTGGAATCCTTCCATTGGATCTCATGAGGCTCTTGCATGTATCTAGCAACAAAACCTACTACATAATCGAAATCTAGTCGAGAGTGAGTGAGATACAACAAGCTCCCAACTAGATGTTTATATAACAAACTGTCCACCAATGGTGAGGAATCCCAATCATGAAGCTTTACCTCTAAAAGGAATGGAAAATTAGCATCCTTACATTCAACCATTTTCAAAATTTGTAGAATATCTGAAGCATACTTTTATTGTGAAACAGTGATCCCTTCATCAGATTGATCAATCTCCAAACCAAGAAATTGTTTCAACAATCCTAGATCTGACATGGAAAAAACACTATGTAATGCATCTTTAACAGAGCCTAGTTCTTTAATGCAACTAACAGTGATCAAGATGTCATCAAAATATAGTACAATGATCAAAATAAAGTCACTAATATGTTGCATATAAACATTTGGATCAGATTTGCATATTTCGAAACCTTGTGATAGCATAAGTATGTCCATCTTGGCATACCAAGCTCTAGGAGCTTGCTTGAGACCTTAGAGGGACTTATTCAACTTGAAAAAAATTCAATGATCATGAATGAAACCTTCATGTTGCTGCATATATATATCCTCATTAATATCCCCATGAAGAAAAGAACTCTTCACATCAATATGATGAACCTCCCATCGCTTGGATGCTACAATGGCCAAAACTAGCCTGATTGAGTCCATATTTTCCACAGGTGCGAATGTATCTTTGTAATCCACTCCATGGACTTGAGAGAATCCATTAGATACCAATCTGGCCTTATAATTCACATCATAGCCATCATCATCCATTTTGGTCCTATACAACCACTTGCATTGCACCAACTTCCTCTTGGAAGGTAGAGGAACCAACTCCCACGTTTCATTGTCATGGACAGACTTCATCTCTTATTGCATGGTTGTTTGACATATTGGGTCATGTGATGCTTCTTCATATGACTATGGATCAGATCCAACCATAATAAAAAACCTCCCATGAAGATTTGGATCACAAGAAGACAATGCATTGTGAAACTATGATCTAGTCTTCCTAGGTTCTTGTGGATCACCTGCAAGTTCACTAGTTGCTTGTATTGTTTTCTCAACCCACTTAGGCCTTGTAGGAGGGTCATGATCTACATGCATTTAGTCATATTCATCCCAACATCAAAATCAGAAATATCATAAAATGAAGCATCACTTACATCCTCTTCAAGTGGGGTTTTTGAGCATTCCCCTTCTTCTTGCTCAGCTGCATGCATGGGATCTTCTTCGAACTGAACACTCCTCTCAATAAAAGTATTTTGAGATGAAGGGAAAAATAAATTTTATCCCTTTACATATTATGCATATCCAACCATAATGGACTCTTTTATTTGGGGCTGCAAGGCCTTTCTTTTCTATGGAGGTATTCTAGCCCATGCTCTTGAGCCAAACACCCTGAAGTGACACACGCTAGGCTTGTGTCCCATCCAAGCCTTGAATGGAGTCTTTCCTTCCAAGGATTTGTGTGGTACTCTATTCTAAACATATGCTTCATAGTTAATGGATTCATCCCATAGTTTAGGATACAAGTACTTATCCTCCATCATACAAGTAGCCATCTCCTTCAATGCTCTATTCTTGCGATCTACCACACCATTCTGTTGGGATGTGTAAGGCACATAATGTTGCATTTGAATGAAATCTTCTTCACATAGCTGCTTAAGGTACTTATTGACATATTACCTTCCATTATTAGTCCCTAATACCTTTATCTTACTCACACTAAAGTTATCCGTTGAATATTTGAAAAAATTGATGGAATGGAACACTTCAGATTTGAGCTTGAGAAAGAATACCCAACAAAATCTTGAAAAATAATCAATGAATGTAAGGACATATTTTGAGTTCACATAGGAGCATGTAGGAATAGGTACTATCACATATGAATGGACCAAATCAAGAGGATGAGCAACTCTTCTTGCCTTCCCCTTCTCATACTTGTGCTCTGCATGCTTCCCAACAATGCACCCCTTGCACGTGCCTTTGGAAAATTTGATGCTTGGAAGTCCTTCAACCATATTTTCTTTGATCAAGGCTTGAATATATATGTAGTTTAAGTGTCCAAACCTCTCATGACAAAGTATACTGACCTCATTAGCATGTGACAGAATATCATTAGGAGAGGAGTATGGAAGAAATTGTGAAAACTTGTACATTCTTGACTCGTGATCTACAACATCAACTACTACCACTTTTCTTATAGAAACTTTAGAAATTTCAACATCTTATTGAGTGAAAATCACTCTCTTGGACGAACCAGTGTGGGTCATTGGGTAAACATAGAGAATATTTGAAGCAATATCAAGCACATACAGTACACTACTGATGTACCCATTATCTAGATTGATCCTTCCAATGCCTCTCGTTGGGATATCAGAGTCATCACCCATGAGAATAGGAGGACCACTGCATGATGAAAGAGTAGAGAAAGTATCTCTTGTAGAAGCCATATTCCTTGAGGAACATGAATATATGATGAAAGAAGAGGATTCTGAAGTATTAGCCATCAATGCATGGCATCTCTCCTTGTCTTTAGAACCACCCTCCTTATTCTTTGCTCCTTCTGGAAGAGGGATGCTATCTTTATCAAGGAGATGAGCCATCATGTCAATGGTATTCTTCATGCATGCACTTTCAGGGTTCCAACCCTTTTGACAGTAAGTGCATTTGGTTTTATCCTTCTTCTTCCCTTTCTACTAGCCAGGATTTGAAACACCTTCAGAAGATCTGGGCTTCTCTTTTTTATTTTCTCTTATCTTGTTGCTTTGAACCTTTGGCCTTTTACTTCCCCTTTGAATGCTTTGAATCACTAGCTGCAAGAACTTCATCCTTTTGCTTGATGGCACCCATTTGGACCAACTTATCTTGTTCTTTTGTCAGAATCTACATGAAGTCTGCCAAAGATGGCATCCTCCAGTTTTGAACAGTGATCTTAGTGGAATGGAATATTGAAATAGACACAGAGTACTCAGGACCCAACTTGAAAAGTATGGACAACACCAATTGTTCGTCCTTTTTTTCAATGCTACATTGCTTTAGCTGCAAGACCAATGATTTGAACTTGGTGAAGAAGTCTTCGATGGTATCGAAACTTCTTGGGATTAGAGAGAACAAATCATTCTCAAGTTGGTGGCCCCTCAACTCATCATCTTTCCCAAACAGTGACTCAAGCTTGATCCAAACTTCATTTGGAGTAGTGAGACTATCTATATTAAATAGGAGGTCTCTTGAGATGTTGAGACAAAGCATGCCAAAAGCTTCATCCATTCTTTTGACTAACTTCAAATTCTCTACTGCAGAATTCATCTCATTCTAAGTCCTGATGGTAACTTTGAAGAGACCCTTGGATATCAACTGGATTATTATTTCGGCCTTCCACTCAAAGTAATTGAATGGAGTGAGCAAGATGACTTGAGAGTGCTCCATTCTGAAGCTTGTGCACTAGGTGACAAATAACAATGTAAACCTACAATTCAAACACTCAATCACTTAAGAGGGGATCCAAAATATCTAATTAGAACCATGCATTGATAGAGGGAACATTCAAGAGCGCATCACACCCTAGGTAGACTCCAAAGGATTGCTCCAATGGCTTCAAGGAAATGCCCCTACGATTTCTATGGTTGCTCCACTTCTTCTGGTGCACCTATGAATCAGAATAGTTCGACTAGAAGCTCTAATAGATATGATACCATGTGAAATTCAAATCAAGATAAACTAGCTAAAGATATCCTCACAATTAATAATTTGATAAAGTATACAAGAAAACAGTGTAAAAGAGGCACTATGAACACACAAATTATAAAATAACAAGTTATTATATTATTGTGCAACCCATAAATGAGTTTTGATCACCATTATATTACATTTGGGAAAAATTGTGATCCTTTGGAGGCATCAGAATGAACTACAAGTGGCTAGCTTACATTCGACCTCAATCGCCCCTAGTTTGAACAATAGCCTCCCAAATCACCTCAAACTATCACGAATTCCTAATATAAACGTTGGGATGGAAAGGAAAGGAATTAATGATGGTATCACATGAGTGGTGGAGGATTTGGTGGAGTGTAGGTGGCCAAGGATGGGCCAAAACTTCAAAAGAGGAGGAAAAATAGCCACATTCAATGCATGAGTGCCTCAAGTCAAACTCAGATCCATAAAATAGGGGATAAGGGAACGACTTAGGAAGGTAGTGGTAATAAATGAGGGTGGTGGCCATAAATGAGGGTGCCTAACTGACTGTTTAACCAAAATTGGGCTTTAGGTGGTGGAAGTGGTCATTAATTGCCTAACCAACTTTGGATAACCATCATTAACCTTTTCTTGGACCATTAGACATGAAATAATCATCATGAGACTATGGTCCTAGGTGTAATAATGTTATAACACCATTTCCCAAAAGGTTATCTACGCCAGCTATTTTTGGATGAATATTTTTACCGATTGCATCACGACAGTTAAGAACTGTCGTGATTGCCAACATTTTTCCCCAAAAGCAAGGACCCCTCTGGAGATGCTACACCTAGTCATTAATGTTGGCCCTTTCTACAAATGGACCATTGATTTCATGGAGTGTAATATGACCTCAGCCAGTGGCCATAAGTACATCATCGTGGTCGTCGACTACTTCACCAAGTGGGCTGAGGCTATGCCCACATTTAACTACCACGTCGAGACTGTGGCACATTTTTCTTAATCATGTTATTACATGTTTTCGGGTCTCTAAGTAACTCATATCGGACCACATAAAACATTTTTAGGGCACCATTTGGAAGGATTTTTCCGCCTACTACCCACATGGAAATGGCCAAGTTGAGGCTGTCAACAAGACCCTCAAAACCATGCTTCAATTGATGGTGGATAAACACATGTCCAACTGGAATCATATTTTGTTCCTATCCCTATGGTCCTACTGCAAATCTACCAAAACCAAGATGGGTTTTACCCCATTCCATTTGGTTCACGACATGGAATCTGTTCTCCCCATTGAGTGCCAAATCCTATCCTTACACATCGTTGTTTAACTCCTCCCATATACCTAGCCACTCGAGCAACACTTACTCATTTTGGATCAAGCAGATGAAGATCGCCAGGCCACCCTCAAGATGATCAAGGCAGCCAAACATCGATCCAAATCTCATTACAATACTCGTTTCCATCCCCTCACCTTCAAAGAAGGCAACCTTGTGCTTGTTTACGACCAAGTCCATGACAAGAATGAGAAAGGAAAGTTTGAATCAATGTGGAAAGGCCCATACATCATTAAAACCTACCATATCTTCTTTGTTTTCACTTTGTTTTCCTTGAAACTTCACTGACACTCCTACAATCCCATTCTACATATTTCATTCCTGAGGTCCCTATCCCAAATTCCACTTCCCGAAGCCAGAAAATCCACATTTGTTTATTTTAGGGTTTTCCATAATTTCTTCAATTTTCAGCCAATCGCTTTCAAATTTTGCCACAGTGTTCCTTTCCTATATATGCTTCGTTTCCCTCTCTGAAAATTTTTCCCATTCTTCCACCCCGATTCTGAAATCCTCATTTTCTGCTTCTGTGTCCATTCGAAAGGTCCAAAACCTAGTAAAACTCCAATTACCCATCGGATTTTTTCCCAAATCCAAATTTTCCTTTACTAAAGAAGCTTATCTTTTTGTTTTTCTTCCCATCCCCCAACCCCCCCACCACCCCCAAAAAAACAATCCTGGTTATGGTTTTCACCCACGCAGGAGAAAAAACCATGGATGAAAAACTTGCAGCCCTCAAAACCAAAATCCAAGATCTGGATGAAAAATTTCTTAGCCTCCATCTTCAGCATTCATCCATGAACAATAAACGATAGCCAGAATCTTCTGCAAACATTGGGTTCTCTTCTTCCAACAATTTTCATGGGTCGAAGCTTGATTTTCCTCGCTTCAATGGTAATGATCGGACTAGATGGATATACTGGGAATAACAATATTTTAGTCTGCATAATACTTTTGATGTCCACAAAGTTCCACTTGCATCCTTTCATTTGGAACAAGAAGCCCTTCAATGGTACTGTTGGTACATCAAAGCTCATGACGAGCCAAACTAGACATATTTTTTCCAACTCCTTTTGCAACGATTTGGTCCTAGTGCTTTTGATGACTTCACAAGAGCACTTGTTACAATGTAATCTTCCACCTTGTGAGCATCAGCATTCTTTGTCCTGTAGGATCCATTTCACTGACTCAGATTCACTTTATATCCTTCAGACATATTTTTTCCTCATTTTTCCTCTGACCCACTTATTTCATCATTATAGCAAGCGTACCCGCGAGTTGTATCACGATAGCCTGCGGGTATCAAGTAAAATGGTTAAAATCACTAGTTTATTACTTTTTACTCCCAAAAAGTGGTCATTGGGTGGCCTTTGGCTCTCCATCTGCCCAAGTAATGTCTCGGTCTATCCTTTCACTTACCTTTGAGAGGACTATATATTGAGCACATATGGCTTATGGACGGGAGTAGAAAGAAGAGCAAGAGAAATCTAGTGGATTTTTTCCCTATCTTGAGTCTACACTCATTGATCCTTATAGTTGTGAACTCTTTATGTTCACCTTCCAAACTCCTATCTAGTTTGAGTTTTCCATTCATGGAGGATTGAAGTGGTGGATGCACAAGTGGATTGATCTAGATCTTGGTTCATATTGGTTTCCGGCAAGAGGTCGTATCACTTTGTACTTCTTCTTGTTTATTAATAGAAATACTCATATTCTCATCCATTAATGTTGTAAATGTTGTGTATCTTACATTGGGTTGCATTTACTTATTATATCATGGACCATTTCTATTGATGATGTTAATGCCGTTTATATATTATATGTACTTGTTGTATATTGGCTGTCAAGACTAATTTGCAGATTCAAGTGCACGGATTGAAAAGCTCCAACGGGGATCTACATCAAACGTTTGGATCGAGGTTGGTTATCTTCTTCATTATCTTAGCATTGTCATTTATATAGCATAGTTCTGAGAATTGAGTTGATTTTTGGTAGTCATCTATCTGTTGTGGTATACCGCAAACCATAGTGAGTTTTCTCCAACACAGAAATGGTGACTCCGCTGGCAAAAACATCCATCTTGGGGATTTCTTGAGCATTAGTCCATAATTAGAGTTGTTGTTTGTCGAAGCTCTTTGTCACTTATCTACCGTTGAAATACACTATAGAAAACTTGCTTTTTCTGAGCCATTGGACTCTCTGTTTGCCAATTTTCCTTTCCTCACCCGCGGGCTAGCTTAGCTCTGCCCGCGTATACCCGCTTATTTTTACACTACTGCTCGCGAGTACCCGCAGGTATTCCTTCGACAGTAGCGTACAACTCCGGCTTTTGTTGGTTTATGACCTTTGGTTGTTGCTGGGTTGGTTTTGGTTGATCCCGAGTCTTTGTTGGCCTGTTTCTTGACTGTTCCATGCCTTGGTTGTAACCAGAACTCTTCGTTTCTCTTGGTTGAGCCTTGTTGGTTTTTTCCTTTTGAGCTCATTCATTTTTTCTGATTCTTACTATTTGGTATCTGCCTGGTTGTCTTAGTGATCTACTTGGCATATCAGTGACTAGATAGTAGGATTTTGCTTGCATTTTTCATTTCCATATATTGAAAAATACAAAAAAATACACATAGTTTTTTGCATTTTCCTTTCGTTTATAAGAGAAAATACAACAATTTTTTTTTTCTTTTATGTATTGCATCTTGCATTGAGTAGTTTCTTCCTTCATTTAGATTCTGATTGTACATTGAAAATATAAAAGGATTGCATATTTATTTCGGTATCGTTGGTTTGATTGTGCATATTAGGGACATTGTTTTCATTGGATAGATGAGTCTAGGATTTGACGATTTTGCATACAATTGAGTCTTACACATCACTAGTTTCACGATCATATCCCTTGAGTAATCACAACCATTAAAATTAACACTTAATCTTAAAATTGATTAGACCGATTTTATTTATAGGGTACACCAAGTAGCATAGGTTTAGAATCTTTGAATAGATCATTGTGAGTTAACAATCCAAGACTACTAGACGAAACATTAGGCGTCTGACTAGGGAGTGGAGGAATCCATGGTATAGATCGGTGTTCTCAGGAAGCTCTACTCAAGCCAGAGTTAAGCACGAGGTCACGGGAGGTTGGTTGAAGGGATATCCCTCTGATACCGGCTGAACGTGGGAGATATTTCCAGGATTTGTTCGTATCTGGAGACTCTTGGGGGATTTGACCCTCATTGAGTTTCAAGATCAGCTACCCTGCCCATATGACGGATCCCACTTGTGACTGTCCCCTCGAGCATTGGTTATATTACGGTGACCATAGTTTCCTTACCTAGGTATCACATAGGGTACTTGCAGTGGTTATAATGTTCGTGTCCTGAGTCAGATAGGGATTGGATAGCATAGTTGTTTGTTGCCAAGGGTTACGGTCCTTTGCATGTAGTGAAGCCTGGGTGTCTCTATAACTGATTCTGTTACCTCTGGCTATAGTTTGGGAGTCTCAAGCCTCTCCTAGGTGAGATATACCGGCTCTAGTGTCGGGAGCTCATTTAGCCACTTTGTTTGTCTGCTCTTGGCTGTAGTTTCTCTAGGTGTGTGCTTTTGATTTACTGTTTTTGATCGATAGTTGGCCTTTAGGGGATGTTTTGATTATATATTCTCCCCAGAGATATCGTGGCATGGATCCCTACTCTCCATTGATCTCGTCGGTTGGCTGGTTTAAAGCCGACCAAGTTTTCACGCCATGTTGCTAGAGGACGCCGGAGGGCTCCCTCTGAGTCTTCGAATTCTTACGAGACATACGTCCAAGACGTCATGACTGCTACACATTATGATACTGAGGAAAAACCTTCGACTCCATCGAGTAGAGTTGACCACACTTTCGATCCCCATACTCCTCATGAGGAGTGGGGAGGTGATCCACCTAGGACTCAACCTGGTTCTATTTGGCCTAATCCACTTGAACGAGATCTGTTCGATCCTTCGAATCCGGATAATTATTTTTAGGGGATGCCAACCTTACCCAAGGAGGAAGAACAGGACAACACATTCATTCCTTTGTTTCCACGCAGTTATAGACATGGGATGCCAGAGTTACATGACGACACTGGTCCTATGATCAACCCAACAACACTCTCTTTTGGTATGCCTATTTATAGTACAGTTGAACCTTCCACTACGTTTGGTAGTCATGCTGGCACTAGTCATGGTGTTAGCCATACTATACCCACTGGGGACACTACCCTCGCTGGGGGAACTACGTTGTCTACTCACACATATAGTATGGGGACTGGTCACGTTCCTCCTAACAATGCTAATGTTGGAATAAAACCACCTCCTAGGATTTCCCAACCTAATAGGAACGTTGTTCGAAACATGACTCGCCATCCACCACTTAATACACGTCACTACTCATCAACCCAGGACTACTTTTATGGATGTTAATGCTTCTCCCAACCACGGGGGTGGACATATACTGCATACTTTTGCGTCCACTACCACCACTAGTAATGCTAATGTAGGGGGTGGGAATATCTCCTATCCACATGGACATCACGCCACCATCCCTGCTACTAGTAACACCAATACCGGGGCTGGGAATACATCTCATGCTTTTGGTCACCACACGACTACTCAAGCTAATCCTAATGCTGGGGGTGGCAACATACCATAACATTATGGTAATTACAACACGGTTCGCACTATGAATAGTACATATATGCCCCATACTCATGGTGGCAACCCTTACTACAACACAGTCGGTGCTGGCCACGAGTATAACCCACCACCCCAATATGGTACCCAAAATACGCACATACCTGCTTACTCTCAAATGGGTTAGGCAGGAGGAAGTTATCAATCCTATGGCCATGGGAAAGCTTATGGTCCTTCAGGTCCTTATTATCAGCAGTTTAATCCTCATGGTCAATCTTTTGGTCCAACTTATAATTCGGTTCCGTTTAACCAACCTTTTATGGGGGCTTATAATCAAGCTTTCCAACCTCAGTTCCCATTCCTTGCACGCTTGAATCTTTTGGATCTTTCAAAGCTCACGAATGATCCAGTGTGTCACGACCCTACTTGGCCTTCGGTCCCTACCAAGCTCCCTTCAGACATTCCTAAGTTTGAGGGGAAAGGTGGTGAGGACCCGGGAGATCATGTCATGACATTCCACCTTTGGTGCTCCTCCAACTCATTGAATCGCGATTCCGTTAGATTGTGACTATTTCAATGCACCCTCATGGGGGCAGTCGCGAAGTGGTACATCGAGTTGCCTGGAAACACCTATAGGGGTTTTAACGAGATCGCTTTCGTTTTCTTAGATCATTTCTAGTTGCTGGTTCGCTATGATACTGGCACTGAACTTTTATCTACCTTCCATCAGAATAAGGCCACACATATTTCTTACCACGTTCAAGAGTGGCGTCGGCAGAAGAGGTTAGTGAAAGCCAACATTCCTCCAGAGTTCCTATTGGAATGGTTCCTCAAGTCTCTACTCCCATACATTGCTAAGGATGTTTCGATGTCTGGCATTGTGACTGTGGAACAAGCTATCTTGAAAGTCCAGTAGTTAGACTTATTATACTCTCAGTCTAGCATTTTGTATGACATCATCCCTGATGCACCGCGTACACGTCATGAGCTCATGTCAGTTCCTAGACCACATGCCGATGGCATCATTGGATCTGCAAACACTCGCCCCATAGATTTGGTAGTTAATCAAATGCAGAATTTGTCGCTAAACCAGTCTACTCCCGGACAGGTTCACACCTTGTCCACTTCCACCCCATCGTCTAATGTACACAGTGTGCAAACGATGAACTAGTGAGGTAACCAACAACCTGGTGGTAAGAAAAAGGGGAGGACATAAGGGTGGAAACAATGGGAATAACAATAGCAATCACAATACCCGCTGTAAGGATAATGCCAACTCTCCTCGGGAAGGCGGAAATGCTGGTGAGGACCGTAAACCTAGGCGTAAGGTGAATTTTCCTTGCAAGCTCTGTGGGGAAGACCATCTTACTCACTTATGTCCTCATATTGAAGAAGCATCAAAGCACTTGGAACATAGCCCAGCTGTGTTGAAGGATCCCCTACCTCATCACCAAAACATGGCTTCGCATGCTCCCACCATTGGTTATGGACCTACTGAGATGACAACATCTACTTCCAATACTAGTGGTTATGGATGTGTGAACATGGTTCAGTCAGAGGTTAGTGTTGCCACTCGTCAGCGCGATTATGATGCACCACAACCCAATTTGGGGAGTGAGCCTCCCCCTCCTCCCTGACAATTCCTTACATATCGAGAAGCCCTCTATTATGCCGTGGACACCGAAAGGTGTTCTTAAGAGCTCTACGCATAATCCTAATGCTTAATCTGCCGACAACTACTCCATCGTAGAATATTTGGGCCAAACTCCATGTGCCATGTCGGCTCTTGAAGTTTTGCAAGCCTGTCCTTCTCAGAAGCATGCTCGTTTAAGTGCATTAGGAGTTCAGGATGGGGGAAGTCCCACTATTATCAACTTCTATACTATTGATGTCCAACCTCGCTTACCCTACCACGTGGATTTTCAAATCTAGGTGGTGTGCCTTTAGAGTTTTGTCAAATGTACTATGGTTGACGAAGGTGCCTCTACGTCAGTAATGTCGTTAGCTTGTTCGAAAGCTCTTGGCTCTCCTCCCCTACTCGTGTTTAGAACCACGCTCACTGCATTCGACATACATTCATTTAAGCCGCATGGAATTATCCCTTCCCTTGTTGTCTC
The DNA here is from genome assembly GCA_027924585.1 of Larix kaempferi. NCBI lineage: Eukaryota > Viridiplantae > Streptophyta > Pinopsida > Pinales > Pinaceae > Larix > Larix kaempferi. The sequence continues at coordinate 1,554,027 of BSBM01000600.1, forward strand.
CTTGGGAGGTAAGTCTGTGCCTATTGAAGTTGAGGTGGTTGATGTGCCCATCGACTACAACCTTTTACTGGGTCGGAATTGGATGTATGCCATGAAAGTTGTCGCGTCCACTGTATTCAGAGTTATCTGCTTTCTTCATGAAGGAAATATTGTGACCATCGATCAGCTGGATTACGTTAACTCCTCTTCCACAGCATCCACGGGATCCATAGTCCCGCAGGTTACTCATTCTCAGCCGGAAATTGGGAACATGGGTGTTGGCATGCACCCTTCATTGATGGGAACTTATGATTTTTCCACACCTATGAATTTTATTGGGACCATTATCAATGATGCATCTCCTCCTTCGCATAATATGTCATTCTGGACTTCCTATTTCGATGATCCATGGAATTTACCGTCCACGAGTTCCACATCTAGAAACATTTCACATATCGGGATGTATATGCCACTGTCTGTCGCTGAGCTTGCTTATCAGTATATTCAACAAGCCACTTCAGAATCGGATCTCTCTTCTTCCCAGACAGTCGAGGAAGATCCCATTACGCTGTCGGTTTGGGAATCCAACTCATCTTGTTCCCACAATTGCCTCGATGATACTTTGTCTTCTGATGAATCTATTATGGAGGCCATGTGTGGTAGTGAGAGACCTTGGGAAGATATGCACCATCGCTCTTATTTCCTTCCCAAACTCGAGCTTGCTGAATGAGAAGAGTTTAGGATGACTCTAGCAGAGATGGTTCGTCACCCCATGGCTCTTTTGGAGTCACATGATGTTTTTGCGGAAGGGAATATGGCTAACATTTCCCCAACTACGTCGATCAATATCTCTCGTACTCCCAGAATAGTTGATAATGTCTACATCGGTGACGATTGCACTCCTGAGGAGATTGCTATTTACACTGAATTGTTTACAGAACTCCTGGAAGATTTCACCTAGTCATATGAGGAGATGCCAGGAATAAACCCCCGCATTGTTGAAAATGAGATTAGAACGTATCCCAACGCTAAATCGGTTCGACAATGCTTACGTGCTGTGAACCCTAGAAAAGCATCCGCTATCAAGGCAGAGGTGGAGAAACTGCTCAAAGCTGGTTTCATCTACCCCGTTCCCCTTACCGAATGGGTGTCAAACCCCGTTCCTGTGGATAAGAAGCAGGGAACAATCCGTGTATGCACCGATTTTAGAGATTTGAACTGTGCATGTCCGAAAGACAACTTCCCCACACCATTCATAGATCAAATCTTGGATGCTTGCGCTGGAAGTGAGATTTTTTCCTTCATGGATGGATTTTCTGGATATAACCAAATTCAAATCAAACCCGAGGATCAACATAAGACAACTTTTATTTGTCCTTGGGGAACGTTTGCATATCGGAAAATTCCCTTCGGCCTTAAGAATGCCGGAGCTACGTTTCAGCGTGCCATGACCTATGCCTTTCACGATCTTAAAAAGATTATGGAGGTTTTCTTGGATGATCTTACCGGCCATTCCCGCAAGAGGATGGACCACCCCAAGCACCTCCGCATGATTCTCGAATGATGTATACGATACAAGATTCGATTGAATCTTAACAAATGCATCTTTACTGTAAGGACGGGTCGCCTTCTAGGCTTCATAGTTTCGAAAGAGGGTATTAGAGTCGATCCTCTCAAAGTTGAGGCAATACTTCAATTTCCTCCTCCGCACAATTTGTTAGAACTTCAGATCCTCCAAGGGAGAGCCACTTTTCTATGCCATTTCGTAGTCAATTATGTTAATCTTACCAAAGGTTTCACGCGCTTATTGAAGAAGGACACACCTTTTATTTGGGATGAGCGAGCCCAACAGTCTTTCGACGCCCTTAAGAAAGCTTTGGTATTGGCCCCTGTGCTTAGTCCACCAAACTTCGCACGAGATTTCATCCATTATGTGGTCGCGTCTGAAGAGATGATTGGCATGGTCTTGGTTCAGGTTGATGATGTGCTTGTTGAGCATGTCATCTATTACCTTAGTCGAAATCTAGTAGACGTTGGGCTAAGATATACTCATGTGGAAAAGCTGGTGCTTGCAACTGTTCATTTAGTCCAGTGGTTACGACATTACATTTTTCTTAGAACGACCACAGTTGTCGCGCATATCAATCCGTTTCAGTTTGTGCTATCACAACACCTTATCGGGGGGAAGTACAATAAATGGATTGTTATCCTTCAGGAATTCGATCTCAATTTTGCTTCGACGAAATCAGTGAAATCGTTGGTATTTGCTGAGCTTATGTCGGACCTTCCAAGACTTGAGGAGGATGTCATTCATGAAGATTCCTTTGTGGATGAGCACTTATTTCTTATCTCATCAGAGAACCCTTGGTATGGGGATGTCATTGTATATCTCCAAACTTTGAAGTTTCCTCCGCACTATTCATGAGATGAGCGACGACGTGTAAGACATCACGCTAAATATTATACTATCATCGGTGACACTTTGTATCGCCGAGGAAAGGATTCTATCCTCCGTCGTTGCTTAACTCACGAAGAAGCAGAGCGGGTGCTTAATGATTGCCATGTTGGGGTGTGTGGCGGTCACTTATCCGGGATTGCTACAACCCAACGTATTATGCGAGCTAGTTATTTTTGGCCTTCCATCTTTAAGGATTGTGTTAATGTTGTGAAGAGATGTCACCCTTTCCAGGTGTTTTCTCGGAACAAATGCTCGCATCCAACTCCCCTCCATCCGGTCGTCACCGTCGGTCCCTTCACCAAGTGGGGGGTGGATTTCATGGATTGCAAACTAGCTTCGGCTGGGGGGGATCACCATATCATAGTGGTCGTGGACTATTTTTCCAAATGGGATGAGGCCATGCCTACCGTTAAAGCCGATGGTGCTACAGCAACCCACTTCATATTCAATCAAATTATAACTCGGTTCAGTATTCCGAAAGAGATTGTCATTGACCATGGCAGTCACTTTCAAAACAAGATGATGGAGGATTTGTCTCTCAAGCTTGGGTTTCGTCAAGAGCACTCATATTCTTATTATCCCCAAGCGAATGGTCAAGTAGAAGCAGTCAATACGTCTTTGAAGACCATTCTCCAATGTACCATCCAACAAAGAAAGACCAATTGGCACATCATGTTATATCCTACTTTGTGGGCATATCGAACCGCAATCAAGACTGCCACCGGGTTCTCACCGTTTCATCTAGTTCACAATGTGGAGTCACTTTTACCGATTGAATGTGAGATCCCTTCGCTTAAACTGGCCATAGAGCTCCTCCCTGATACGACGGGGCTTGAGCAACATTTAATCCACCTTGAGCAACTTGACGAGCAATGTCGAAATTCCGTTGTGGCTATAGATGCCAACAAACATCGTATTAAGGTTCAGTATGATAGGTCTATCCATCCCCGGCAGTATGCTGAAGGTGACTTGGTCCTCTTATATGACCAAGCTAAAGAACCCCTGGGGCAGACAAGTTCAACCCCATGTGGCACGATCCTTACGTCGTGAGGCATGTCCTGGAAAAAGGAGCCTATGAATTAGAATACTATGAGGGGACTGTCTTGAAGGAGCCTAGAAATGGGCTCTACCTCAAGCGGTATTACGCTTGAACCTCTGGTTCAGGCTGATACTTTTGTATACTATTGTATAGTTGCTTCTGTACATAGTTTAGATTTGTTTTAGTTTTCGGGTCTGTTGATTAGATTCCGTTTGATTGAAAGATGTCAGCAGAGTTTCCTATGTTCTTAGGGTTCGTGGATGGTGCTAACTATCATACGCAGCAGCTTGCTTCTACTGCCTGGGTTATTTTCTCACCTGACCACCTAGTTGTGTCCTCAGGAGGTGCTTGTCTTGGTCCTACATCTAACAATGTGGCTGAGTATAGTGCCGTCATTGAGATACTTCGGGATGCCATTTGACATGGCATCCAGTCTTTAGAAGTCTGCCTGGATTTACAATTAGTTGTGCCTCAGCTGAATACCGGGTGCGAGATCCTATGCTACTACGGAAATTCCTAAGGGTAAGACTCTTGGAATGACATTTTGTTTCAATTACATACATACATGTTCCGAGAAGTATTAATCATATATCTGATGCATACGCTAACTATGTATTAGATTGGCATTTTTCACATTCACCATGAAGCACACAAATATAAGAAGACATTCATACATTTGTACATACACACATATAGTAGAACTAGAGAACCAAAGTTTTTTATAAATATGTCCAAAAATGGTAGTGTCATACAAAAATGGAGCCCGTAGCCCTAAAAAATATACATATCGATACAAAATGAGATCCTAAGATATCTACTCCCTATGAGGAGGCCTAGATGCCACCCCGATAGGATGTGTCTCGTAGAAATACTGAACTGCATTGGCTACCCGCTGCAATAGCTGCACCCAGTCACCCGGAACCCCCACTACTTGGAACTGCATGGCCACAGGTAGTCTCGCCACCTCTATCTGTGGAACCCTAGCAACCATCCATGTTAGGTTGCACCGCAAGTTCTGTAGAGTGCCTCCTGCTATAGCATCACCTGCCTCCTCACCCCTTCCCCGACGACCATGTCTCGGGAAGCCATCGGGTCTCACTGGGTCTTTTTCTGTGAGCAAACAATCAACCATTAGCATATGATACTACCACCAAAAATATTTTTGCATTTACATCTATAATAAAAATTTAATACACAAAAACCTAAAAAGAGTACTCACCAATGTCTCTGAACGCTGCATCTGGTGGGAGTGGCATGTCCCTATCCTGGCGGAAGTCTATCCCTGCATAGGCGTAGTCCTCTATGGCAATGACCTGTCGGTCCCACCAACGGAAGAACGCCTCGGTATATGGTGATGCCAGAAGGCCACCACCCTGTCATGTCAAGACCTCATCCCACCAGGTCAGGGCTGGATCCTGGAGACTATGAGGAGGGACATCCACCCTTGGACTAAGCTGTAATGTCCCTTATTAGGAATTTTATTAAAGTTGTTATTTTCCACTTTTTTCCCTAGTTCGACCTTTGACTAGTTTTGATCTCTAGGTCCCAAATTTGCCCCAAATGATCCCAAATATTTTTAGAAGGTATATGAATGATATTAGAACATAAATATGTGTAATAGGGATGCCTTTGGACCTTTAAAATAATTCTGCAAATCCTCTTTCAATTCTGATCAATGTAGGTAACTTTACTAGTGATTTTCCTTTGCCTAGTATTGGTCTCTAGGTCTCAAATTGACTCCAAATGCCTTCAAATCTTCAAGGAAGGTGTATGAATGATAGTAGAACTTGAATATGATGTTTATGGATGACATATGGACACCAAAAGACCTCTGAAAACTCTCTTAAGATTCTGTACCAATTATGCAATTTTACTAGTAATTTGGGGTTCAAATCCCCTTGGGGTAAGTACTGAAAATGGCTTCCCAAATGCCTCCAAACCCACTCAAATTTATGAAAAGAGGTATGTAATGTGTTAATTATGTTATTAAAGTATCATATGCACCATTAATGGATTATTACAACTGTTCTCACCCTCTCCCATTCAACTGCAAAAATCCCCAATTCGACCCTTGGGGAAATGGCACTATTTCACCTCCCAATACAACTAAACTGAGTAAAAATGCTTCAAATGCTCAAGTACAGTACATGAAACTTGTATAATACATCCATGGCATTATATTGATCACAAATATATCAGATAATCATCCATTCATTCGAAATCATCAGCATTACATTGATTCACAACAAGGTAGTGGGGAAATGACACTGTTCTTTCATTAAAATTGAGATTTATACATTTCTACTTGGAATTTCGACCTGAAAATTTCTGGAGATGAATAACAGAGTATTTAATTCATATTAGAAAATAAATGGGGCATTAAAAGCTTCCCCAAAGAGTACAATATCTCACCAAAAATGCCCTCCCTCAAGGATCAAGAATATGCCATCAAAATTGGAAAAGGTTGAAGGAGTGAGATACAATAGAAGAAACCATGAGCTTCCCTGTAGCTTACAACTGCAAATAAAGACTCCATTAAAGCTACAAATGAAAGGTCTGAATGGCCTTTCCAATTACCAACTTGGATGGGAATCTTTCACCCTCGAAATTGGCTAAGGTAAGAAACTAGTCATCCACTAGCTCTCCCTCTTCACAAATGCAATTGCAAATTCTACAAATGATCAAAAGCTGCTTTCCTTCTTTGTTATTGACATTTATAAATTTCTAATGTCCTCCATGGGTCGAATTCCTTCCAAGAGACTCATGCCAATTCAAGTTGGGAAGAGATTCCAAAGAACGCCACTTGTACACCAATTCCTAGTCTCCCACTTCCACCAAATCACATGTGGAAGCATCTTAGCTTCCCTAACACCCTTGAGCGCCCTCTTGGAGTATAATTTTATCCCTGACATGTCATATATGTCATATGTTAGCCTTTAGGTTTGATTTGTGTCATAGGTGTCATAGCATCTTCATCATTGTTGTCGTTGATCTAGGGAATCTAGCCCAAGTGTCTCACTAGCTCCAAATTGCCTCTTCCTCTTCCATGGGAGTTACTTTTCCTCTATATTTAGACCTTGGATGATTCATGCCATGAATAATACCTTTTGGACTCCCCCAAGTATGTTACCATTCACCTTGAATTCGAATTGGTGAGAGAATGATGCCAAGTGTAGTGGGGAAATCTAGCCATATGTGGGTCCCACTTCCTCCATGTGTCTTCATGATCAAATTTCACTTTGATTTTCACTTGTATATATTTATTGATCTTCTTTATTAAATATTTATGCCATTCTAATGTTCAAAAATCATTTATTATCCCCATTATTCCAAATCCCAAAGATTCCACCCCAAACCTAGGAAACTAGTAATTTTCCTCCTTGGCAATTATTTGACCTTTAGCATCAATTTGACAAACTCTAATGAATAGGGCCAATGTTATTAGGCCTTTTTGACCCAATGCCAAATTTGGGACATGACAAATCCTCCCTTCCCAATACTGCTTGTCCTCAAGCAATTTCAAACATGGGTGTTGAAGAACCTGCTTTCTGTATAATTCTTTGAAGTTGCGATTGAATTGCCCAACCTTGAATCTTTGAGTTTCCATGAAGATTTTAGAGAGGAACCACCCTGCTTGCTGCTGCACGACTTTGATAAAAATCACTTTATTTAGTGGGAAATCCATCTCCCATACTTCTTGTTTCCCCCCAAAAATTGAAACCAATGAGACAAAAATTATTCCAGGATCCCATTGCTTGTATTGCACCCGAACAATTAAGAGTGCTCTCCAACCCATACCATCAGATAAGAGGATTCCTGGATCTCATTTTCTTGTATGCATTCTTCCAAACATCATGAGTACAAAATATATATCATCAAAGTACATAACTACATAATGAAAATTAATATCAAGGAGGTGCTTCATCAAAGAATCATGAAAGTGCTTATACCTCCAAGAAAGTAGACCACCGTTTTCCAAGTGCATACAAGCTTCAAGTGACCAATCAAATCTGCTCCAATGACATAGGTGAGGATCCCATGTCCTATAAAGCTGCTCCAAAAGGATGTGATATGCATCAAAATATTCAGCCATGTATTCTTTCATCCAAGAAGTGAATGAAGAATCTCCACTAAAATCTTAACCAAATAATGAGCAGAAAAAACAAGGAGACTTCAAATGACTCAAAGAAGTCTCACCCATACATCCCTGAATGTGATCATCATAAAGATATAACAAATTATGTGGCTTCCAACAAAAATGTTCTCCAATAATAAATCTATTCACCCAAGTGTTGGATGAAGTTCCTCCAACATCAAATGAATCAAGTGTTGAGCAAGAAAAACCATGAGTCTTCAAGTGACTCAAATGCATATCATAGGTGCATCCATGTAGATGTGCATCATCATAAAGTAACAAAGGATGTTGCTGCAAATGTGAATAAGAATGTGCTCCAACCATATCATCATAAAAAGTAAATCTAGGAGTTCCATACTCCTCATGTGGCACCATAAAAAAGAACCCTTTCACCCATACTTCATTGAGACTAATGTTGGAAAACATGGAATTGTAGGATGTAGGAGAATGAACCAAATCACCCAAATGATAAAAAAATACAGAAGTTTCATCATGGGAAGAATCCATATGGGTAGTATCATGCAGCTCCTTCAAAAGTGTGAACTCTTTGTCATAGTTTGGTTCCAATGTAGAGGAATCATGCTCTTCTTTAAAAATTGCATAACCTTCATCAAGAGACAATTCAAATTCCTCTTCCACCACATCAAGTGTTTGGATCTCTCCAAGTTCATCTTCAAACACATCAAAAACATTCAAATTTTCACATTTCTCATGATCCACCATGTCATGAGAATCCTCCAAACAATCTACCATTTGACAATCTGAAACATAGGAGGAAAAACAAGTATCTTGCAACTTTTCAAGAAGTTGCTCATTTTGAATTGTGAGCTTATGATTATCCTCATTATTCTTCAAGTATGCATCATGTAACAATTCATTAAGCTCAAACAAATGGTTTCTATAAAAAAGCAAAGACATGAAATTACCTTTGATGTGGCACATTGCTCTTTGAATATTCTCCATGTCTTCAAGGAAGGATGTTTCCTCCAATGAAGTAGCTCTCCAACAAGAATTTGACACCAATGCTTGAGTGTCATGGAGAATGCCGAGGGACTCTTGGATCTTCTTTTCATTCATCTTTAAGGACCCTTCAAGAAAATGAGGCTCTTGCAAATGAACCTCCTCATCTTCTTCATTTTTTCTTGGACCAACTTCATGAAGCTCAAGTGGTGATGGGGAAGTTGATCTTGGTTCTTCTTCAACTGATACAAGGTCTTCATTATCATGCTTAATGAAACTTGTACTTGTAGAAACAATTTCAAAAGTGATCTCTATGTCACCAACATAGAGGTGTGAGCACCCATCAGTAGGTACTCCTTCATAGTTTAGGCATCCATTAGTAGATGCTCTTTGGTTCATGTCTAAGCTAGAAGGTGTCTCGAAATGATCTTCCATATTTTCAATAGAATCTTATTCATGCTCTTGTGATGTCTCTTCCTTTTTCTCCTTAAAGCAAGCTAATTCATTTTGCCCCTTGTTTTCCTTAGGATCAGTATATTTGGAATCTCTTCTTGAATAAATCTCAAAATCTCTCCTCAAGGAGGACATCATTTGATGCACACATATATGATACTCGCTCCAAGGGTTTTTACAAGAAGGGCATAAACCTTTCTTCACTAACTCCACATCTTCATTTTTGGACCTATTTTCAAAAACATGTTCAGCATAGTACTCAAAAGACATGTTCAGCATAGTACTCAAAAGACATGGCATTTTGTGTATTTTTGCTCGAAGCAAGATATTCTTGATATTTTTTATATTGTTGGGGCAAGGTTTTATATTTTTCTCTCCATCTTTGGAACTCGCTCATAGAATTATCCTTGGTGGTGTGACACACTCATATTCATCAGATCTAAAGTCATAAGAATAATCTTCATTTCTCTTGAAATTGTAATAAGTGTTGCATGATGGCACCTCTTCCTCGTACCATTCACATTCTGCTTCATATTGCTCATAAGCATCTGCATATTCCTCATAAGAATTGTACTCATAGGATTCATCATAATAGTAAGACATGGATTCCAATTATTCTTGAATGTATGTACCTAATCCATAGGTGCAAGGACCATGCTCTGATACCACTGTAATGTCCCTTATTAGGAATTTTATTAAAGTTGCAATTTTCCACTTTTTTTCCCTAGTTCGACCTTTGACTAGTTTTGATCTCTAGGTCCCAAATTTGCCCCAAATGATCCCAAATATTCTGAGAAGGTATATGAATGATATTAGAACATAAATATGTGTTTCAGGGATGCCTTTGGACCTTTAAAATACTTCTGCAAATCCTCTTTCAATTCTGATCAATGTAGGTAACTTTACTAGTGATTTTCCTTTGCCTAGTATTGGTCTCTAGGTCTCAAATTGACTCCAAATGCCTTCAAATATTCAAGGAAGGTGTATGAATGATATTAGAACTTGAATATGATGTTTATGGATGACATATGGCCACCAAAAGACCTCTGCAATCTCTCTTAAGATTCTGGACCAATTATGCAATTTTACTAGTAATTTGGGGTTCAAATCCCCCTGTGGTAAGTACTGAAAATGGCTTCCCAAATGCCTCCAAACCCACTCAAATTTATGAACAGAGGTATGTAATGTGTTAAGTATGTTATTAAATTCTCATATGCACCATTAATGGATTATTAAAAAATTTCTCACCCTCTCCCATTCAACTGCAAAAATCCCCAATTCGACCCTTGGGGAAATGGCACTATTTCACCTCCCAATACAACTAAACTGAGTAAAAATGCTTCAAATTCTCAAGTACAGTACATGAAACTTGTAGAAGACATCCATGGTAGTATATTGATCACAAATATATCATAGAATCATCCATTCATTCGAAATCATCAGCATTACATTGATTCACAACAAGGTAGTGGGGAAATGACACTGTTCTTTCATTCAAATTGAGATTTATACATTTCTACTTGGAATTTCGACCTGAAACTTTCTGGAGATGAATAACTGAGTATTTAATTCATATTACAAAAGAAATGGGGCATTAAAAGCTTCCCCAAAGAGTACAATAGTTCACCAAAAACGCCCTCCCTCAAGGATCAAGAATATCCCATCAAAACTGGAAAAGGTTGAAGGAGTGAGCTACAATAGAAGAAACCATGAGCTGCCCTGTAGCTTACACCTGCAAATAAAGACTCCATTAAAGCTACAAATGAAAGGTCTGAATGGCCTTTCCAATTACCAACTTTGATGGGAATCTTTCACCCTCGAAATTGGCTAAGGCAAGAAACTAGTCATCCACTAGCTCTCCCTCTTCACAAATGCAATTGCAAATTCTACAAATGATCAAAAGCTACTTTCCTTCTTTGTTATTGACATTTATAAAGTTCTAATGTCCTCCATGGGTCGAATTCCTTCCAAGAGACTCATTCCAATTCAAGTTGGGAAGAGATTCCAAAGAATGCCACTTGTACACCAATTCCTAGTCTCCCACTTCCACCAAATCACATGTGGAATCATCTTAGCTTCCCTAACACCCTTGAGCACCCTCTTGGAGTCTAATTTTAGCCCTGACATGTCATATATGTCATATGTGACCCTTCAGGGCTGATTTGTGTCATAGGTGTCATAGCATCTTCATCATTGTTGTCATAGAGCTAGGGAATCTAGCCCAAGTGTCTCACTAGCTCCAAATTGCCTCTTCCTCTTCCATGGGAGTTACTCTTCCTCTATATTTAGACCTTGGATGAGTCATGCCATGAATAATACCTTTTGTACTCCCCCAAGTATGTTACCATTCGCCTTGAATTCAAATTGGTGAGAGAATGATGCCAAGTGTAGTGGGGAAATCTAGCCATATATGGTCCCACTTCCTCCATGTGTCTTCATGATCAAATTCCACTTTGATTTTCACTTGTATATATTTATTTATCTCCTTTATTAAATATTTATGCCATTCTAATGTTCAAACATCATTTATTATCCCCATTATTCCAAATCCCAAAGCTTCCACCCCAAACCTAGGAAACTAGTAATTTTCCTCCTTGGGAATTATTTGACCTTTAGCATCAATTTGACAAACTCTAATGAATAGGGCCAATGTTATTAGGCCGTTTTGACCCAATGCCAAATTTGCGACATGACATAAGCCCTAGAACCCTCTCAAAGAAGAAGCTGCATAGGATACTCCCATAACCGAAGTTTTTTGCCTTCCCTTCTTTGCATTCTGTCAGTTGGGTATTCATAGACCCCAGCAGTGTGGTACACCTGTCAAACACTATAGGATGCATGCATTGTGATGCATAGAAAATCACCGACCTGGATGCCTGGTGCAGAGCTTTGGATCCAGTGATCTGCACTAAGGTAGCCACAATGATCTTCATGCTCAGATTTACTATGGCATTGATGGGCACCTGATTTTCCACCGTGCATGTGTTTGCGGGACAATACCGCGCTATGTAGTCAAGGATGGTGATCCCACCACCCATAGTATGAGACCGAAGACTAGCCTCCTCACCTCGACGGGACAAACCGGTAATGAAGTAGATGTCATCCACTTCCAGTGTGAGGATTTTCCCATTGAGATTGAAGTTCTGTTTATCAACATCCCAATAGTCAATCAAGCGGCGGAGTAATAGGTTTTGGGCCCTCAAACCCGCTATACTCCAGAATTTGTACAACCCACATGCTTGCAATGCCTGTTGTGCTTGCACATCATTGCGCACAGCCTCATCAACTTGGTTATGCTCCCACTCCCTCCACTCTAGAACCATCCTGGAGTGCAGACAAACAAGGATTTTAGTCAAATTCTTTTTCATTTTCAACTTCACGGCCGTACCCACGGGCTAACTTCTATACAGGTGCGGGTACCCATGGTCAGTCTATGCATTGACTGCGAGTATCTTTCCCTACCCACGACCTGCATAGCTACAGCCCGCGGGTAGCACCAAAGCCATTTAGGGCTTGACCAAACAAAAAATCCCACCGCTGAAAATCAAAATGAAAGCATTGAAATGAAAGGTATGGATGAGACTACCAACCTGCTCCAGACGGTTCAATGAACAGTCGCTCGTAGCTCCCAGAATCGACAACTGAACTTTCAGGTGAAAACTAACCACAAAGCTCCAAATGGGTGAATAGTAAAAATGAATTGTAAATTGTAATTTTTTATTACTATTTATAATTTTCAGGACCCACTTGTCTATATTTTTTATCATTTTATGTTGTTATGGACTAATATAATGTCTTGGAGTAGTATTTTTTAATCAGATTTCTTCGGCAAAAGTTGTTCTGGACCATTTCACACCTACGGTAGGTATGTTTCACACCTAACATATAGGTTAGATGCCATTTCCATGTGCATTATGCATTTTACCTGTTGACCACTTTCATAAACCCTAGGTGCAACCCCACTTTGTAACTGACACGGAACCTTCACACTGCTATAGAAGTGTCGTTATGCGGCGATAGGGATTTTCTGAACATGGGTACCCTAGTTAGAACCCCTTTGTGCATTCTGGTGCCCATGCCGTTGTTTGTCCTTAGGATTGGGAGTCCTTTGTAGTTACGCCATGACATTGAGATAAAGACTTATACTCTACTTTGTCTTATGCTGGCCATCTCCCTTAAGGACATCCCCTCAGTTATATCATGTTGTGATTGCATTGCATTATCCTGCTTGCCACTTGAGCCTTGTGCCGGCTCTCGCTTACTCAATCGTTAGCTTAGTGCCTGAGCACTTTTCCCTATCGAGCCCTGGAGAGATTATATTTTCCCTTCACAATTTGATGACCCTTTGACCTTGAGGGAACACCCTCCCGAGTGTCCACATCCTGCATGCACTTCCTTGCATTGATCATAGGTATGTTCCACTGCTTGGAACTAGTCTGCTTTTTATTTGACACTTGTTCCCTCACTTGTTGTACTATAAGGAATTTTATTCTTTTTCAAGCTTTTCCCAAATATGAAAAAGACCAAAAAAATAAAATATTCCAAAAAGCTGGACAGGATTATGGTTACTACTTCTTGTTGGCAGCTGTTGTGTTGCCTTTGAATAGAGCATTCATTCCACTCCGTACATTATGAGTCGGGACTATAGTTGGACCTTAGGTGTTGTACTTGTTTCTCAGTTTTCCCCACTGATTGGTTAAGCTTCCACTCATTATGGAGCCCTTTGTAATGCCTCCTGCATTACACAGTCTATGTCAAGTCTATGCTGCTTGAGTCTATCCATCTACTCATGCTCTTGTTCAAAGGAAGTCCTGAACCAGTGTCGGCCACTCCTCAGATCTCTTGACTAATGCATGTCGGCCATCCTTATTGAGTCAGTCTGTTTCACCTGAGTTCTTCCAAATCTTTCAGCGTAGCTGGTACCTCGTGCTGGTTGATGGGGGATGCCTTAATTCCCTCCTTACAGAGAGTCTCGTTCCGTCGACTTCAACCCATTTATTCTGGGAGTTGAGGCTTAGAGTTCGATTGAGTACCTTGAGGCTTGCAGTCATTAGTGGCAGGTTCTCTCACCGTCGACAGTATTGGGAATACATCAATGTCCCCTTATCGATGGATTCATCCTAGTGTTTGACTTCAACTCATTTATTCACACTCCGATGATTGTACTCGGTGCCTTGATGCCCATTTTCATTACTGGTGGGTTATCTCATGTCTGTTAACGGTATACATCATTGACCGATAATCAGACGATGTCACATCAGGTTTGACCCCAACTCCTTTATTCACTTGATGGGACTTACACCGTCGAAGACTTGTGTAGAAGACCCCAGGTGATAGTGGCATTTAGTATGCTACTTATGACTTTGACTTTACATCTGTAGCTAGGGTTTTCACCCTAGCTTGTGAAAATGAGCACCTACTAAGGAGAATGGACTCCTTAGTAGTAGTTCAATAAACAGTAAATTAAAATGCTAAAACAATATGAATTCTAAACTAGCATGAGCATTAAGAAACATAACAAAACATGGAATATAAATGGTTTTCTTTTGTATTAAAATTTTACCTCCAATGTGAAGGTTGGTGAAGTTCTTTCAATTATCCAAGAGGGTTGCTCCAAACTCCAACTTTGCTCCTTTTCTTTCTCCAAAGGGTGGAAATGGGCCAAAGGGGCACTCAATGGTGAAAGTAGCTCAAGGGTGAGCTAGGGTTTCAAGAGTGATTTTGGCAAAGTAAGGGTGTATTTGACTGTGGATATGAAATGAGGGGTCTCCATCACCTATTTATAGGTTTCTAGTGGTGGAGTGTTGGCCCATGGTTTTGGGAACCATATGGTTTAGGTCAGCTGTATAGGGTTTTTTCCTCCTTTTTCCTCTTTTTCCTTTTTTTTTCTATTTTTTATTCCCTTTTTAGAGGGTTTTTGCTATTTTGGAGGAATTTTGGATAATTTTGGGGAAAAAATGGGGTTTTTTAACCTTTTGGAGGCTTTTTTGATGGTTTTGTGGCCTTTTAGAGGCTTTTTAGGCCTTTTGGGGGCTTTTTAGGCCTTTTGAAGGCAAATATGGTAGGAAATATGGACAAATGAGTCATGTAATGGGGTAAATGAGGTAGTGAGCACTTTTTGGGTGTTAACAGATTGCCCCCTGATGTGTGAGGGCAGGAGCTCATCGTATGGCCGATAGACATCATAAGTCTTGTATGGTTTCCTTGGGGTGTGGAGAAGAGAAGAAACAAACTGGAGTCCAAAACAACGGTCTCGAACAAACTGCAAAAACTAAAAGTACATAACCTCAATAATGGATGAGGAATAATCTGATCATATGGATGAGGCGGGCATTCCCATGCTCGTATCAAGATATAAAACAAGAATAACAATGGGGTCCAAAATATGGGGACCTGACATAAATGGCCTCAAATAATGAATGAGGAAGAATCTCAATATATGGACGAGGCGAGCATACCCATGCTCGTATCAGGATACATAAAAAATAACTGGGAGGCCCAAAAAGGGGGACCTGTAGGACACATAGAGAACCACTGTGTACATCATAAGGGTCCAGAGGGGACACAAATCTGGGACATACTGCTATGATGACCATGTCTGAGCTGAAGAACTGATACACTGGAATGACCTTAGTGCAACTGAGTGTGGTACCAAAGGAACTAATGAGCTGCTGGATCATAGTGACAAGGGGTCATACTCTCAATGGTACATTGAACTAGAATTGAATTGGGTACTCAAGGAAGCATATAACTGGATGGCTTCCGAATACAATAGCCAACGCAACCCAGAAATCTGTGGGAACATATCACTGGGTGTTCCGAAGTGACTCACCAATGTGCTAGAGTTGGGGGAGATCCGGGGTCTTCGACCAATAACTGAAGGGATATATACCCTGCCCAATTCTCAACGATGCGATCAAGGTGTTGAAGTCGAGCATGTGAGAAACAACCACTCGGAGAGGCAATGATGACTCCTCTCAAAATGGTCCGTAGGCACTCACCACAGATGGTGATGGGTCCAAGGCGCAGGGACCTCTAGGTCTATCCGCTGGAATAGAGTGGCTATCGTCGATAGAGGGAGACCTGCAACTATCAAGGCAATGATGTTTCCTTGATAGGAGTGCGAGGTGGAGAACCGAAGTGTGAGAGTACTGATGGTAGGACTGACATACGGTGGGGGATAACTGGGCAAGTAGAGTGGGTGGACTCAAACTTCCTTTGTTCAGAGTATGATGGCGGGGATGATCAGGCATCATATGAAACCGATTGGTGGGAAAGGGATCATAACTGTGATGGATCGAGGATAGTGACTGGGATGAGGGATACTCAAGCTGGTGGAAAATGGTAGGAGACTGCAGAATACTCTGAACAAAGGCGACCTGATTGGGGGTGCTGCCGAGATGATCGATCATAGTGCCAGGAGGCACGGGGGGACTTCTTCATGGGTTAAGGAACTAGAAGAAGTGTGTGTAGAATGGTACTGTCGTGTGAATTTATACGAGCCCAGGACAGTTCATGCTCGTGTTTGCTTTCAATTTTAAGGAGTCTGAAAGCGATAAGAAGACTCTGAAATAATGGAATGGTACTGTCGTGTGGATTTGTACGAGCCCAGGACAGTTCATGCTCGTGGTTGCTTTCAATTTTAGGGAGTCTGAAAGTGATAAGAAGATTCCAGGGGGTTGCTTTTTCGTGTGTTAGTCTCCAAGGCCCGAAGAAGCATAAAAGGATGCAATGAAGAACTCTTCTAGTCGGTGTGACTAGAGTATTCCTTTTTCGTAATTAGTCTACTAGGTCCAGAAAAGGGTTAAACTTATACCAGATAGACGCCCTTTCAGGTACTTTAACGAGCATGAAAGGAAGCAAGATTGCTTGATGATCTTTTCATTTTTTTAGGAGTCAGAAAAGAGCTTAACAGAAACTCCCTAAGTGCCTTTTTCGTAAAGGACTTGTCCGACCCGAAAAAGGGATAAAATTATACCGAACAAAAGGAATGGCCAGGCAAGGAGGAAGTGCTCAATCAAGGGACATTGATGATGACCAAGAATGAGGGTGGGGGGCAAAACTGATGGGCCTCCTTGCGGGATAATGAATGGTGGAAAAATAACGAAATAATGGCAGTATGACAGGAGTGAATGACTCATGTAAAAATGTGGAACAATCCGATGGCGGTCGATGTGGTGCGCAAACCGAGGCAGCAATGTGTCGGGACACAATGTTGAAACTGTACCAAGTGAGAGCGAGAAATGATCTCACGCATCATCACGAGCTCGGAAAAATGAATCCGGCGATATAAAAAGCATCGAAAATGGATAACGACCGATGTGGCACGCAAATCGTGGTGACGGGGGGCGTTTTGGAAAAATACCCAAAAAATATGGGGTGAGAGCGAGAAATGATCTCAAGCATCATCACAAGCACGGAAAAATGAATCCGACAGTGCAAATGGTGTGAAAAACAGAGGTCATAAGGACTCTGGAATGGTCAAAGGAAACAACTATGCGTATCAAATCAAATCAAATATACAAGTGACACGTGACCTCAAAAATGGTTGAGATCACAAATGTGAAAAAGTGAGCAGGGTTAATGACCTACCCCCATGCTATGTGCATGGGGTTTGTGATTATGGATCACATATGTGTTGGTTTGAATAAGGGGGTCAGGGACGTGCTGAGATAGATGTGATGGAGTAGGTTCAAAATGATTGATCATGCCCCCTATCCCAGGGTCGAGGTAATCTATTATGCCCCTTGACTCAGAGGTGTCAAGGTGGTGCTCTATGATAGCGGGGTCAAGACCAGGCATTTCGGTATAGGACCAGGCAAAGACATCACGGAATTCTTGGAAAAGTTTTTTGTATTCTCCAATCTCATGCTCATTGCAGGAGGCTCCTAAAGTAATGATTTCAAGAGCACCAGGTGGGTCAGAGATATCGATGTGGATGACGGGTGAGATGTTGGCCATGTTACCTTCCTCAAAGGCATCAGGAGCAGGAATAGGATCCTTAAACCAGTCGACTTTAGTGGGAAGGAAATCTTTGGACTCAACCGCGAATTGGGTCGCTATGGTAGAGGAGGATTCTTCTGGGAGGAAACAGGAACGATGGTGCATGTCATCCCAGGGATAATCTGGGGTAGTGAGAGCCTCTTGAATCTCCTCATCATTGCAGAAAGTTTGATTTCTCAAATAGGTTGACGAGGGGACGGGTGTCGAAGAGATCATATAAATGGTGTTAATCTCACCGGGTGTGGATGAGACCAGTGGGTGGATCTCCTCAATTGTGGGGGGTGCCGTCTCAAGGTACAAATTATTCATTTCGTAGAGAGCTGCTCTGTAATCTGGGAGATCAGGACAGTGATGTGAGTAATGGCCGTAAACACCGCATATTGCACAAGGGTGGTTGGTACGCAGTGACTTATCACGAGGCTTAGGGGTTGGATCAAGCTCGAAAACCAAGATGTTGGGGTCGTCGTCAAGCATTTGCATGTGCTCCTGTAATGCAGGCAGTTGTGGACATTGATGAGTCGGATGGCCTAACTCATCACACAACGAGAACTTGGGGGGAGCACGAAACACGGGAGGGGGTTTAACTGCCTTGGGAGGAGGTATAGCAGTGTATGGTTGTGGGCCTCTTCCCCCAGTGGGCTTGATAAGAGGAGGGGGATTCATAGATGTCGAAGGGGTAGTGACACCGGGAGGTGGTTGACTAGTAGTGACAATGGGTTGCACCGGTTGGAGGACGAAATTTGGTGTCGACAGGGGAACGGGAGGTGAAAGATACCAGACGGGTAATCCTAAGATTAACCCAGGGAGGCTGAGGGTAGCCATAATCGGGGCGCTTACTACTCCCTAGGGAGGGACTAGGAAGGGGATTGTGTGGATGGGTGTAACACCAATGTGACTAGGTACCAATGGTGGTTTAGGTAACAAGGGTGGTTGATTGTTGGGTGTTTGTGTATTGTGGGAAAGAGTACAGAGGTCAGATACTTCGGTCGCGGGTGACAGGGGTGGAATGGATTGGAATGTGGATGTCATCGGCGTATCTGAGTAAACTCTAGGTCCCACGGAGGAAACAAACGAGGTAGCGGCACCACTAACAGGTTGTTCAACCATGGGGAGAACATTTTCGGGTGCAGCTGGGGCATTTGGATCGTAGTAGGTGAGTTGGTCGACCTTGACCACACGTCCGTCATAGGGGAACATCATGGTATAAAAAATGGATGAGGCAACCGCCCGCATGGAATACATGTAGCTGCAGCCAAGTAAGAGGTTATAATCAAGTTGGGCATTGATGACCTCTATGTCAATGAGAACGGTTTTACCAGCCAGCTGGATGGGGACGTTAGCTAATAGGCCTTGGGGTTGAGCCAAACGGTCATCGTAGGCTCGCAACGCAGTGGTGGACTGTTGGAGAGTAGGGGATCCCAACTTCTGCCAAACGAATGTGGACATAACGCATGTAGAGGCACCTTCATCGATAATGCACCGATGGATGACAAGATTCCAAACGGAAACAAAAACTTGGAATGCTAAAGTGGAAGGCAGGCGTGGTTCGGACTGGTCCAAATCGAATGCCATAAGTTGTGAATCATTTGGGTCAATAGCACCAATGGCGGAAATCAAAGTCTTGCGCTGTGAAGGATAGTTTTTTAAGACTTCTAACGCAGACATGGTTGCGGGAGACTAGGCTAAGTCATCTACAATGTTGTAATTTGACACAGCGCAAGCATTGGGGTTATTATTGATACGATGAAGTGGGAAATGAGGTGCTTTGGAGGCGCCATCAAGTGGAGCCAGAGGTATTCGTAACGTCTGATCAGTGGGATGAGCGTTAGTGTTTTTGTCGGCGGGAGGGGCTTCAGGGGTAGAGCCATATTGGTTCCGACGGGTTTGGAGGTTGACATCAGCGGACGACATCATCAACAAGTGGTGAGTACCTGAGTCGAACATGGGTTGATCAGGAGCGGCATAAGTGATATGTTGTTGTGGTGGTGCGTTGCCTTGAGGGGGAGCCAACGACTAAGTGTTCACTATGCCTTGGGTTGGTAAGGGGTTTTGCAGCACCAAAGGTTGCTGCTGAGGGGGTGGGGGGGTTAGGCGGCGCTTGAGGAGCCATATGCCCTTGGCGATGGGCATCATCAGCCCAGAGTTTCCGAGCTCGCTCTAAATGTGGGCAAGCATGTGTGTAGTGGCCATAGACCCCGCAAATAGAACAAGGATGGTTTGTTCGCAAATTAGGATTTTTGGCCTGCTTGGGTAGCCGATCAGGGTTTTGGTTGGCAGGTGCCGCGTTATTGTTGTCTGGGGGATTAGGAGGTTGACCACCTTGGTCGGGAGGGGGGTTGTTCCCATGGTTACGGCCTTTGCCACATTTTTGTTGGCCCTGTTGGCGCTGGTTGTTTTGGTTCTGCTGCGGATTTTGTTGGGCGTTGACTTGCCCTTGGGCAGCAGGGGGGTTCTGGGGTTGTGCAGGTGCGGGAGCAGGCTGCGGTGGATAATAAGTAGGTGGAGGCTGTGCAGGTGCTGAACCTTGTGGGGGTTGTTGATACGTCTGTGGAGCGAGTTGTGGGTTTGCCGCAGGGGCTGCTTGTGGCGGGTAAAAAGCAGGTTGGGCTTGAGAGGAAACAGGAGTTGGGGTAGCCTGTGGATGGTAATACGGCTGAGGTGCGGCTGGGGGAGCATAAGTGGGGGACGCGTGTCCAAAGCACTGAGGTGGACATGAGGGTCCGTGAGAATGGTGGTGGTGTGTCATGGGAGCATACGAATTGGTTGCACCAGAATGTGATGTAGCTCGCAAAAGGTCGGGGCCATGGCTAGGGCGTGCTATGGAAAAGGGTTGGGGATGCGAGGAAACACGGCCAATGATGCTGTCTGTGGCATGGGATGCCCCCGGCGCATCGTGTTGGGAGGAATCACCGCAAGGGGCGTCAGGTATGATGGTATATAGATAACTTGACTGGGCGTAAATGAGGTCAAATTGCTGGGCTTTGAGGATGGCCTCTTCTTCGGACTGGGGTCATTCGGATGCCACATCCTTGGCAATGATAGGAAGGAGGGATTTTAGAAACCAATCTAAGAAGATACGGTCATCTAACTTGATTTTGCAAAGGCTGCGGCGTTGACGCCACTCATGAATGTGGTCAGTGATGTGGGTAGCCGTGTTCTGTCTGCAAGACAGTAGGATCTCAACTCCCGCGTCATAGCGGACAGGTAACTGAAAGAACTACAGGAAAGTCGAGGTAAGGGAAGTAAAGGTGGCATGGGTCCCATGGGGCTGATCGATGTACCACTTAGTTGCAGAGCCAGTGAAGGTGCGCTGTAACAGACGGAGGCAGACAGATTCATCCACTATGGAGTTGGAGGAACACCATAGATGGAAGGACATAATATGGTTTTGGGGGTCATCACCTACCTTGCCCTCAAACTTAGGGATGTCAGAGGGAAGCTTAGTGGGCATGTGAGGCCACGCAGGGTCGTGTCTGATAGGATTGTTAGTCAGTCTAGCTAGGTCAGGAAGGTTGGGGCTAGCCATGAATGGCAAACTAGTAGAAGGATGTGACATACTAGTGGGTTGGACCATGTTGGGGCCAATGCCCCCAAGTGTAGGGGCAGGGTTTGGGAGGTTTCCCCCAAGTGTAGGGATGAACGTGGTATGGGATAGTCCTGCACCTCCAAGAGTAGTGTGAGTCACTGATGGAGTGGGAATCAGCATTCCGGCTACTGGAATGGGTACAGTGATCGGAGTAGTAGATGTGGGCCCCATCGAGGGCATACCCAAAGCAGGTGTGGTAGCTGGTGTGGCAGTGGATGCTCCACCAATGGCCCCTACAAAGAAAGGGGTGGAAGTCACGCCAGCCATGGGGCTGGTTGGTGCAGTGTAAATGGGGTTCTCGGACTCTGTCTCAGAATTAGAGGTAAAATAGGGGGCATCTAGATCAGGTGACGGAGTTCTATGCCGTTGACGAGTGGAGTCAAGTGACAAAGCTCGAGATCTATGATGAGTGGTATCAAGTGATGGAGATATATGTCTATGACGGGTGGTGTCAAGTGAACCGTGCTGTGGGGGCTCACCCCGGAGGCGCCGAGAATGTCTCGAGGACTCAATGGTGACAGATGGTGTCAAATATTTGGGGATTGTGTTGAGTGAAAAACAGCTCAAAAACCCTAATGCAACCAAGTGTGCAAAAGGAGAGCTCAAAAAATATGGCACTCAGGCCAACAACCAACTCAAAACACTTACTGTAATAGCTCTGCTACAATAAGTGGAGTATCAACAGAAATGGTCAGAATACCAACAAGCAGCAGGTTTCCTAAAAATAAAAATAGTGGACTCGCTAGACCAAAAGGAGGTAAGGGAGCATGCAAACACCTAACTAAATAGTATTCTGACTCAACTAGACATATCCTCTGCAAGGTGATGAAATCCAAGTCAGACAATATGGATAGGAGAGCCAAGTGGGTAAAGATATCCCCCTACCGGTAGGGACACCGGGTAGTCAATCCTAGAAGAAAGGCAACTAAGATACCCCGTTCATGACACGTCCAGAAAAGGTGAATCTGTCGTTTGGTTCTATTACCGTAGTATCCCCATACAGGGATACCCCAAGAGCTGCGAAAGGTAGCCTTCAGTTACTGAATGGATTGCGGTATTCCACTCAGGCCTCCGGAACCAGTCTGGCGACTTCAACCCTCCTAGCGGAGAGGCCTTCTGATAAATTGGTTGTGACCGTGCCAAAAAATACTAGGGGATTTTGGTTCCCTAATGGACAACAACTATGTCTAAAGTGGAAGCAACCGAGGGGTGTTATTTGGATGCCTATCCCCCCGATCCTACCTAACTACAAAAATTCTTATGTGTTCCCCAAGTGGGGTTAGAATGTTGGTTGTGTTAAGTAGTTTTTTAAGGCTCACTTGAATTAGGTGACAGAGTGTGTGCGTGTGAGATGATGAACCCAAGTAAAAGGGCCACAAGGGGGACAACTTTCTAACTAAAAATAACAAGACAGAATGTAAACTTTGAAATGCAAAATTTTCTCTTTTTCAAGTAAAATGCTGAAAATTTAAAAAACGATTTTGTAAATGGAACAGAAATAAAACTGCAAAAAAAGGCTGTAAGGAAGTGTGGCTACAGGTAGGACAGATGGCTGTGCTAGTGCAGAAAATAGTGCAGCAAAGTACTGGGTTCAAAAAAAATGAAAAAAGTGCGGGAAACAGACCGTGGGTCTGTGGCGATTCTGGGCGGTCGGAACGCAGGAAACAACTCAACAGTCGCGAACAGGTCGCAGGATTTTGGCCGAAAGATGTAGTCGGACCGCGGGAAAAAGGTTGAAAGCTGCAGGCGGGTTGCAGGAAAATCGCTGAAAGCCACAGGCGGGATGCAGGAAAAAGGTCGATAGGCGCATGCGGGTTGCAGAAAAATGGCTGAAAGCCGCAGTCGGGACGCATGAAAAAGGCCGACAGGCGCAGACGGGTTGTAGAAAAATAGTTGAAAGCTGTAGTCGGGATGCGTGAAAAGGGGGAACAGCTGCGGTCGGATCACCCAGAACAAGCTAATAGCCGCGGTCGGATCGCAGGTAACAGACTTGAATCTGCCGGCAGGTCACTGGAAACAATCTGAGAGTCGCGGTTGGGTCGCAGGTAAATGCCTGAAAGACGCGGTCGGAACGCAATTGCGGGGGTAAAAGATGCAGTTTATGGCAGCCGAAAGGGACATCCGAAAGGAAAAGACAGGAAAATATTTAAAAACTATAACCAGAAATTCAAACCAAGGGGAGTTTCCAAAACTGTAGCTAGGTTTTTCACCCTAGCTTGTGCAAATGAGCACCTACTAAGGAGAATGGACTCCTTAGTAGCAGTTCAATAAACAGTAAATTAAAATGCTAAAACAATATAAATTCTAAACTAGCATGAGCATTAAGAAACATAAAAAAACATGGAATATAAATGGTTTTCTTTTGTATTAAAATTTTACCTCCAATGTGAAGGTTGGTGAAGTTCTTGCAATTGTCCAAGAGGGTTGCTCCAAACTCCAACTTTGCTCCTTCTCTTTCTCTAAAGGGTGGAAATGGGCCAAAGGGGCACTCAATGGTGAAAGTAGCTCAAGGGTGAGCTAGGGTTTCAAGAGTGATTTTGGCAGAGTAAGGGCGTATTTGACTGTGGATATGAAAATGAGGGGTCTCCATCACCTATTTATAGGTTTTTAGTGGTGGAGTGCTGGCCCATGGTTTTGGGAACCATATGGTTTAGGTCAGCTGTATAGGGTGTTTTCCTCCTTTTCCTCCTTTTTTCTATTTTTTTATTCCCTTTTAAGGGTTTTTGCTATTTTGGAGGAATTTTGGATAATTTTGGGGAAAAAAGGGGGTTTTTTAGCCTTTTGGAGGCTTTTTTGATGGTTTTGTGGCCTTTTAGAGGCTTTTTAGGCCTTTTGAAGGCAAATATGGACAAATGAGTCATGTAATGGGGTAGATGAGGTAGTGAACACTTTTTGGGTGTTAACAGATTGCCCCCTGATGTGTGAGGGCAAGAGCTCATCGTATGGCCGATAGACATCATAAGTCTTGTATGGTTTCCCTGGGGTGTGGAGAAGAGAAGAAACAAATTGGAGTCCAGAACAACGGTCCCGAACAAACTGCAAAAACTAAAAGTACATAACCTCAATAATGGAGGAGGAATAATTTGATCATATGGATGAGGTGGGCATTCCCATGCTCGTATAAAGATATAAAACAAGAATAACAATGGGTTCCAAAATATGGGGACCTGACATACATGGCCTCAAATAATGAATGAGGAAGAATCTCAATATATGGACGAGGCGAGCATACCCATGCTCGTATCAAGATACATAAAAAATAACTGGGAGGCCCGAAAAGGGGGACATGTAGGACACATAGAGAACCACTGTGTACATCATAAGGGTCCAGAGGGGACACAAATCTGGGACATACTGCTGGGATGACCATGTCTGAGCTGAAGAACTGATACACTGGAATGACCTTAGTGCAACTGAGTGTGGTACCAAAGGAACTGATGAGCTGCTAGATCATAGCGATAAGGGGTCATACTCTCAATGGTACAATGAACTGGGTACTCAAGGAAGCATACAACTAGATGGCTTCCGAATACAATCGCCAACGCAACCCGAAAATCCACGGGAACATATAACTGGGTGTTCCGAAGTGACTCACCAATGTGCTAGAGTCGGGGGAGATCCGGGATCTTCGACCAATAACTGAAGGGATATATACCCTACGCGATTCTCAACGATGCGATCAAGGTGTTGAAGTTGAGCATGTGAGAAACAACCACTCGGAGAGGCAATGATGACTCCTCTCAAAATGGTCCATATGCACTCACCACAGATGGTGATGGGTCCAAGGCGCAATGACCTCTAGGTCTATCCGCTGGAATAGAGGGGCTGTCGTCGACAAAGGGAGACCTACAACTATCAAGGCAATGATGTTTCCTTGATAGGAGCGCGAGGTGGAGAACCGAAGTGTGAGAGTACTGGAGGTAGGACTGACATACGGTGGGGGATAATTGGGCAAGTAGAGTGGGTGGACTCAAACTTCCTTAATTCAGAGTATGATGGCAAATGAGCACCTACTAAGGAGAATGGACTCCTTAGTAGCAGTTTAATAAACAATAAATTAAAATGCTAAAACAATATGAATTCTAAACTAGCATGAGCATTGAGAAACATAACAAAACATGGAATATAAATGGTTTTCTTTTGTATTAAAATTTTACCTCCAATGTGAAGGTTGGTGAAGTTCTTTCAATTGTCCAAGAGGGTTGCTCCAAACTCCAACTTTGCTCCTTCTCTTTCTCCAAAGGGTGGAAATGGGCCAAAGGGGCACTCAATGGTGAAAGTAGCTCAAGGGTGAGCTAGGGTTTCAAGAGTGATTTTGGCAGAGTAAGGGTGTATTTGACTGTGGATATGAAAATGAGGGGTCTCCATCACCTATTTATAGGTTTTTAGTGGTGGAGTGTTGGCCCATGGTTTTGGGAACCATATGGTTTAGGTCAACTGTATAGGGTTTTTTCCTCCTTTTTCCTCTTTTTCCTCCTTTTTTTCTATTTTTTTATTCCCTTTTTAGAGGGTTTTTACTATTTTGAAGAAATTTTGGATAATTTTGGGGAAAAAAAGAGGTTTTTTAGCCTTTTGGAGGCTTTTTTGATGGTTTTGTGGCCTTCCAGAGGATTTTTAGGCCTTTTGGGGGCTTTTTAGGCCTTTTGAAGAAAAATATGGTAGGAAAAATGGACAAATGAGTCATGTAATGGGGTAGATGAGGTAGTGAGCACTTTTTGGGTGTTAACAACATCTGAGATATCACCTCTCAAATATTAGCAGTTTGCACTAGTTGTTTCCTTTTCAGCAGGAGACCATATCTTACTGTAGAGGGATCATGGCTATGATCACTTATGACATGTATTCACTATGTACTGCCTATTCATGGCCATTGTATCAGATTGTTGTACTACCAACATGCATTCAGGGATACTATTGTATTATGACGAGTGAGCTTCTCTTTCCACTTGTGTCTCCATCACTCCACTTCTGAGTTTTATAATGTATTTCAGCCATCTTAGCATCAGTCTCTGACCTCACACATTAGAGGGCATCTGTTACAATGTAATCTTCCACCTTGTGAGCATTAGCATTCTTTGGCCTGTAGGATCCATTTCACTGACTCAGATTCACTTTATATCCTTCAGACATATTTTTTCCTCATTTTTCCTCTAACCCACTTGTTGCATCATTATAGCAAGCGTACCTGCGAGTTGCATCACTATAGCCCATGGGTATCAAGTAAAATGGTAAAAATCACTAGTTTATTAATTTTTACTCCCAAAAAGCGTTCATTGGGTGACCTTTGGCTCTCCATCTTCCGAAGTTAACAACATCTGAGATATCACCTCTCAAATATTAGCAGTTTGCACTAGTTGTTTCCTTTTCAGCAGGAGACCATATCTTACTGTAGAGGGATCATGGCTATGATCACTTATGACATGTATTCACTATGTACTGCCTATTCATGGCCATTGTATCAGATTGTTGTACTACCAACATGCATTCAGGGATACTATTGTATTATGACGAGTGAGCTTCTCTTTCCACTTGTGTCTCCATCACTCCACTTCTGAGTTTTATAATGTATTTCAGCCATCTTAGCATCAGTCTCTGACCTCACACATTAGAGGGCATCTGTTACAATGTAATCTTCCACCTTGTGAGCATTAGCATTCTTTGGCCTGTAGGATCCATTTCACTGACTCAGATTCACTTTATATCCTTCAGACATATTTTTTCCTCATTTTTCCTCTAACCCACTTGCTGCATCATTATAGCAAGCGTACCTGCGAGTTGCATCACTATAGCCCATGGGTATCAAGTAAAATGGTAAAAATCACTAGTTTATTAATTTTTACTCCCAAAAAGCGTTCATTGGGTGACCTTTGGCTCTGCTTGTTAGATTTTAAGAATTTACTTCAATCTGATCTAGGATCTTAACTGAGAGAACAACATGTACAGCATATCTACAGCATATCAATCATGGAGACAATAATGCAAGCACACAAGAGACACAAAGATTTACTTGGGGAAAACCATAAAGGTGAAAAACCCCAATAACTTCCTCAGAGATAGATAGAGCAATGATACAACCAACCAAGAGAGATAGCCATAACCTAGCAGCAGATCCTCCTCCTCCATAAGTGCGCCACTCCTCCTTGAGTGCATGTGTGAGAAGTGACTGAGCAAATAGAGTGCCTCCCGCACTCTATTTATACTTGACTTGACTTGCCTTTTTACCTAACTCATGTCGGCTCTAACTTAACCACATAACATAATGCTGAGTGGGCCGACCCCCAATAGGGTGGTCTAATAACCCTTTGACCCACATGGCCGACCCCCAATAGGGTGGTCTAATAACCCTTTGACCCACATGACTTATACAGGGCCGACCCCAAACAAGGTGGTCTAATAACCCATCAAGTATAAGTTACGACACTTACAATATAAATGACGACACTTCCTTATAGAGGAATAATACCATCTCTATAGGAATACAATATACATATATGTGAAATACATTCCGAAGTTACATATACATCAACACTCCCTCTTAACTAGGAAGGTATTTCTCAACACAGTTCTTCTAGCACAAGTCATCTTCTCTGGATCATCGTCACTAGATAATCGTCATCGAGTCATCATCATCGTCACTGCTGCTGCTATCTCAATCAATCTCTGAATCTACTCGTCATAGGAAGTTCTACAGAGCCAGTCCTTTTTCATACTGGATGTAGGCCCACCACCTGCAGGTCTTCATCATCACTGGCCATACTGTGGAATCCTCAGGACTTTTACGTGCGTCACAAAACCTCGCAAGAGCATCCCAGGCTGTTACGAGCATACTGCTCTACCTATAGGATCTCCCAGGGCAACGAATTACATGTGACCTCACCACAAAACCTCACAAGAGCATCCCAGGCTGTTACGAGCATACTGCTCTACCTATAGGATCTCCCAGGGCAACGAATTACATGTGGTCATGGCAAAACCTCGCAAGAGCATCCCAGGACTGATTACGGGCACACAGCCCAACCTATCGGATCTCCCAGGGAAACGAATTACATGCCATAGGAAAAAACCTCGCAAGAGCATCTGCCAGATATCCCAGGGCGCTATTATATGCCATAGGAAAAACCTCGAAAGACTATCTGCATATCTCCCAGGGCAACGAATTACATGTCCTCCCAGAGCAAAACCTCGAAAGAGCATTTTCCAGATGTCCCAGGGCAACGAATTACATGCCATAGGAAAAACCTCACAAGACCATCTGCAAATCTCCCAGGGCAACGAATTACATGCTCATCTGCACAACCTGATCCATGGCCACAGAGTATCAACCTGATACTCACCATACATCATCCTGATGTATCCATGATCATCCTGATCATCATCACTGCAACGTCCTGCTGCATGTCATCTGGAGCAACATCCTGAAGCTCGTCATCTATGATCGTCCTGATCATCACTGCAACATCCCGCTGCATGTCATCTGGAGCAACATCCTGAAGCTCGTCATCTATGATCATCCTGATCATCACTGCAACATCCTGCTGCATGTCATCTGGAGCAACATCCTGAAGCTCGTCATCTATGATCATCCTGATCATCAATGCAACATCCTGCTGCATGTCATCTGGAGCAACATCCTGAAGCTCGTCATCTATGATCATCCTGATCATCACTGCAACATCCTGCTGCATGTCATCTGGAGCAACATCCTGAAGCTCGTCATCTATGATCATCCTGATCATCAATGCAACATCCTACTGCATACCAAGTATCTACCTGATACATATCATGATCCATGATCCTCCTGATCATCAATGCAACATCCTGCTGCATGCCAAGTATCTACCTGATACATATCATCATACATGATCCTCCTGATCATCAATGCAACATTCTGCTGCATGCCAAGTATCTACCTGATACATATCATCATACATGATCCTCCTGATCATCAATGTATCCACCTGATACAAATACAAAACATATGATATATATCACCATACATGATCCACCTGATCATACAATGCATCTACCTGATGCATACCAAGTATCTACCTGATACATATCATCATACATGATCCTCCTGATCATCAATGTATCCACCTGATACAAATACAAATACATGATACATATCACCATACATGATCCACCTGATCATATCCAGCATCCACATGATGCGTACATACATACATAAAATGATCCAACTGATCATATCCAAGCAGAAACTAGAACATCATCCTGATGCTCATCATCCAGCGCTTACATCCACAGCCATGTGAAGGATCCTCCTTCCAACATGCTTGGAATGGCTTCAGCAAATGTGTCCATCACTTCTTCCTCGAAGTGTCCTCGATCTGAATAACGCCAAGCGTCTCTCTGAAGTACTCGAACTTCACCCTGGCTAGTGGCTTCATCAGCACATCTGCAATCTGCTCGTCCGTCGCAACATACAAGAGCTTCACAGCTCCTCTTTGCACCATATCCCTGATATAGTGGTATTTGATCTCTATGTGTTTCGACCTGTCATGAAACACTGGGTTCTCGGACAGCTTCACACAACTCTGGTTATCACAGAAGATACCAGTAGCTTCCAACGGGAGATCAAATAACTCAGATAGTAGCTTCCGTAGCCATACTGCCTCACAACTAGCTGAACAGGCTGCAACATACTCTGCCTCAGCTATACTCAGTGCCACGCAGGACTGCTTCCTGCTAAACCATGAGATCACACCTGATCCCATACTGAAGCAGCACCCAGATGTGCTCTTCCTATCTGCATCACTGCCATCCCAATCTGAATCAACATAACCCTGCAGGTTAAACTTTTGATTCTCCTCATACCTGAGCCCATAATACACTGTACCCTTCAGGTACCTCAGAACATGCTTTACAGTAACCAGGTGAACACTCCTCGGATCCGTCAGGAACTGGCTCAATGTGTTCACAGCAAAGCAAATGTCTGGTCTCGTGTTCGTCAGGTACATCAAGGACCCAATCATCTGACGATACAAAGAGACATCAACCGGCTCAGATGAAGCATCACATAGAGGCTTCAGATTCGATGCCATAGGTGTGGCCATATCCTCCCAGTCCATCATCCCGAACCTCTTCAGGATCTCTACTACATACTTCCCTTGTCCAAGGAAGATTCCATATGCACTCTGCCACACCTCCATGCCAAAAAAACAAATAGTGCATCATCCCCAAGTTCTTCATCTCGAACTTGGAAGAAAGCTTCCGCTGCGTGTCGGCAATCAATCTATCTTTACCTGTAACAAACAAGTTATCTGCATACAAAAAGTAGTATCACTGGATTGCCTTCTTCAACCTTGTAGAAAAGGTTGGAATCTGCTTTACTCTTGGTAACGCCCAAACTGGATAAAAAGCTATCTATCCTACCATACCAAGTTCTGCACACATTTATGACTACACCATGCTGTCTTGAAATCCATCTGGTGCATCTTCTATTTCATCACTTTTATATTTCTTAATGCTGCCATCTGCAACATGCTTGATCTGATAGTTCCATTTGGAAGTCATAACAAACTTCCCTTCACGTCTTGGGACTACATCTCAAACATCATTCTTCATGATCGACGGATCATGGCATTCCATTTCTTCATCCCAGATCCTGGGAACTTCAATATCTTCAATAAATAAATTTGTTGCTGAACAAATGTTGTAGTTCTTCTTTTGTAGGAGATGGCATACAATCTTTCCTACACAACAAGTTAGATTGCATGATTAGAAAACATCTCATAGTTTTCAGAACAAATTCTTACACATAAATAAATATGTCATACAGTCATGCAATTATCTTATCCAATGCTTCAATACAACATTTATCCATATCCCGTAACTTTCTAGATGCCTTCCAATCTCTACCAGAACATTGTTAAGAGTGTGCACAACTCCCAACATGTCAGCAAAGAGGTTTCATTCTAGATAAGTAGCAATGGAATGTTGTACAGTGCCATAGGCTACTTACCCATGCATATTAGTAGTATACTGTTCATTAATGTAATTATTCTAATATGCACAATACATATCCTAAGTCTAAGACCATGAGCATATACATCATTGAACAATTTTATTTAAACAAACAAATATGCAAGAAGTTAAAATGCTTATCTTTGTTTGTTCGTTGGGTGGACTCCCTCTGAGTCTTTGCTTCCTTACAGGAGCTACTGGAGTCCTAATCTAAAGTAGCTTCTTCTACACCTTTCTGTTGTGGAAAGATGGTCAACTCCCTCTGAATATCTGCATCCTTGCAGAAACTACTGAAGTGTGTTCCTTTGCTTTCTTGCAGGAACAACTGGAGTGTGCTCCCTCTTGATCTTTGCTTCCTGGATTACCTGTTCTTGAACTCATATTCATCCTTGGTTCCTATGCATGCTTATTAGTATCATGAATGTGTTATCCTTGTGATCTCATATAAAATCATACATTCATTAGTATACTATTAAAACACAATAATCTCAAGCATGTATAGTCATGATCATTTCAAACAGAAATAATAAGCATTATCATTCAAGGTTTATGTAGGATTCTTATAGTTAGTCAAATCATAAGAAGCATAACATGTCTAAACCTATAATTACTCAAGCCTATGACTCTTCAGGTTAGTTGAATCATCAATCAAGATAAGAGATATAATATGCATAAAACCTGTGATTATTCAAACCTATACCTTCATGATTCTTCTGGTTAGTCATATCATCAATTATGGTAAGAAATATAATATGCATACAGCCATGACTTATTCAAACCTACGATTTCATGAATAATCATTATCAAACAACACAACAGTATAAGATCCTAACACAAGGTAGGATTCTATCTTGATATAGGTAAAACATACCTGGATTAGCATGCTAGCTATTTATGTCTAACATACTCACATGATGTCTTCTTGTTCTTCTTCAATGACTTGTGCTAGTAACCTGTATATCTCATAGGTTAACTATTACAAAACCAAGTTATACATACCTCGTAAATGGATCTTCTATGAGATCCATGACAATGGATGAGTCTTTGTCCTCATGTTATCATGATCATATGTTCTTGGATCAGAACATGATTTGTCTTTCTTGGTGTACCTTTCATGTTAGTAGACAACATAAACCTCATACAACACCATAATGCATTAGTACAATCATAAGTGTCAACACCCTAACCAATGAATATGCATTCATAATTTTGTTAAGGTGATACGACAAATCTAAAATCAAAATTGTACTAACCGTAATAACATGAAGACAAACATACCATAAACTTAATCATGGACAAATATCGAAACATACCTCGATGAGTCATACCTGTTGAGATCGCTTGTAATCTTCTTATGTAAGGCCTTAGCCTCATCTCCCTCTGAAACAGGAACTTCTTTACTCATGCAGATGATCAATCCATCTTCTTCTAGTATTAACCCAATCCACTTGATTTGCAAGAACTGGACCTGGAGCTGGATATGGGTTTGTCAGAGAAACCCCAAAAATTCAAACTTTGAATTTCAAACTTTCGAAAGGATAGAAATATGCGCCTTGATGAGCTGATCAAACTGGTATATTCAGAATTTGAAACTGCAAAGTTTCACTCCTCAATTTTGCCTTTGAAACTTCTGGATTCACTGGACATGACCCTGAACTGGGGTTTGATGAAGCCCACTCTTTTTCCCCATCAAAATGTTTGATCCAAAGCTCTAAGCTTCTATTTTTCTGAGGAGCTTCCAGCCGTGGTCACAGATTTCAAAAATTCCCATTTTTACAGAAGCCCTAATTTTCCACTTTTCTGATCAAAGTCCCGAACTAGGGTCTAATCAAGCCCGGCCTTCTGCCCAACCAAAAATTCTGATCTTGGTCTCTAAATTTATATTTTGATGAGTAGCATCCATCCGTGGTCTCCGATTACAAAAATTCCAACTTTCTCCAAAGCCCTAAATTCCGGAAGCCATGAATGAAGGTACCAAAAAATAATTCTATTTTGACAGAAATATGTACCTGATTGTTTCTGGTGTAACTCCGAAATTTTTGATCCACAGGATCTGAAAAAGTTTCTTGAGATAGCCTGACCTGTTATCTTTCCATCCTGACAGGTCTGACCTCAATTGGATTCTCTGAGAGAGAGTTATGCCAAATGTCGCAACGTGACCTGTTTTGGGATAAAACAGGAGAGCGAACTTGTACGGCGTACCACGTGTCACTGTTTTAACTTCGGCCTCTGAAAAAGTTTTCTGAGATAGCTCGGCCTGTTAACTTTCCATCCTGATAGGTCTGACCTCAATTGGACTCTCTGAGAGAGAGTTATGCCAAATGTCGCAACGTGACCTGTTTATGGGATAATACAGGAAAGCGAACTTGTATGGAGTGCCACGTGTCACTGGTTCAACTTAGGCCTCTAAAAACGTTTTCTGAGATAGTACAGACTGTGTACTACCTGTCACTTTTTACGAAATTTCATTTGGAGCTTCCTAGCCCAAGATATGACTTTTTTTCCCAAGGTCACCTGATTTTGACTCAGATCTGGAAGAGGCAGAAACCCTCTATTGTACAGATCATAAATCACAAAGTACAACGAATTAGAGGTTTTCCTTTGGACACAAGATACCTGGAGATCTTAGCTTCGTCCTGTAACAATTTCAGATCCGAAAACTTCGCCAAAACGGATTTATAGCGAAAGTGCTACGATGACTGGTTTTTTTCTATATCAAGCCCTAGCATCGTAAGTGCAACAAGTGTCATACATGCCATATCATGCCTTCTTTCAGGCTAGCTCTGATACCATGTTAGATTTTAAGAATTTACTTCAATCTGATCTAGGATCTTAACTGAGAGAACAACATGTACAGCATATCTACAGCATATCAATCATGGAGACAATAATGCAAGCACACAAGAGACACAAAGATTTACTTGGGGAAAACCATAAAGGTGAAAAACCCCAATAACTTCCTCAGAGATAGATAGAGCAATGATACAACCAACCAAGAGAGATAGCCATAACCTAGCATCAGATCCTCCTCCTCCATAAGTGCGCCACTCCTCCTTGAGTGCATGTGTGAGAAGTGAGTGAGCAAATAGAGTGCCTCCCGCACTCTATTTATACTTGACTTGACTTGCCTTTTTACCTAACTCATGTCGGCTCTAACTTAACCACATAACATAATGCTGAGTGGGCCGACCCCCAATAGGGTGGTCTAATAACCCTTTGACCCACATGGCCGACCCCCAATAGGGTGGTCTAATAACCCTTTGACCCACATGACTTATACAGGGCCGTACCCCAAACAAGGTGGTCTAATAACCCATCAAGTATAAGTTACGACACTTACAATATAAATGACGACACTTCCTTATAGAGGAATAATACCATCTCTATAGGAATACAATATACATATATGTGAAATACATTCCGAAGTTACATATACATCAACAAGCAGGAGACCATATCTTACTGTAGAGGGATCATGGCTATGATCACTTATGACATGTATTCACTATGTACTGCCTATTCATGGCCATTGTATAAGATTGTTGTACTACCAACATGCATTCAGGGATACTATTGTATTATGACGAGTGAGCTTCTCTTTCCACTTGTGTCTCCATCACTCCACTTCTGAGTTTTATAATGTATTTCAGCCATCTTAGCATCAGTCTCTGACCTCACACATTAGAGGGCATCTGTTACAATGTAATCTTCCACCTTGTGAGCATTAGCATTCTTTGGCCTGTAGGATCCATTTCACTGACTCAGATTCACTTTATATCCTTCAGACATATTTTTTCCTCATTTTTCCTCTAACCCACTTGTTGCATCATTATAGCAAGCGTACCTGCGAGTTGCATCACTATAGCCCGTGGGTATCAAGTAAAATGGTAAAAATCACTAGTTTATTAATTTTTACTCCCAAAAAGCGTTCATTGGGTGACCTTTGGCTCTCCATCTTCCCAAGTAACATCTCGATCTGTCCTTTCACTTACCTTTGAGAGGACTATATATTGAGCACATATGGCTTATGGACGGGAGGAGAAAGAAGAGAAAGAGAAATCTAGTGGATTTTTGCCCTATCTTGAGTCTACACTCATTGATGCTTGTAGTTGTGAACCTTTTATGTTCACCTTCCAAACTCCTATCTAGTTTGAGTTTGCCATTCATGGAGGATTGAAGTGGTGGAGGCACAAGTGGATTGATCCATATCTTGGTTCAGATTGGTTGTCGGCAAGAGGTCATATCACTTTGTACTTCTTCTTGTTTATTAATAGAAATACTCATATTCTCATCCATTAATGTTGTAAATGTTGTTTATCTTACATTGGGTTGCATTTACTTGTTATATCATGGACCATTGCTATTGATGATGTTAATGCTGTTTATATATTATATGTACTTGTTGTATATTGGTTGTCAAGACTAATTTGCAGATTCAAGTGCATGGATTGAAAAGCTCCAATGGGGATCTACATCAAACGTTTGGATCGAGGTTTGTTATCTTCTTCATTATCTTAGCATTGTCATTTATATAGCATAGTTCTGAGAATTGAGTTGATTTCTGGTAGTCATCTGTTTGTTGTGGTCTACCCCAAGCCATAGTGAGTTTTCTCCAACACAGCACTCACGAAACTTCTCCAAATTGGCATTGTGAGAGAGTATCAGACAGAATTTGAGAAACTGGCCAATCACACAAAAGGATTGTCTGGTGAATTCTACAATATTTGTTTTATCATTGGTCTCAAGGATAAAATCCACTCAGAGGTTAAAATGTTCTATCCCAACACAATGATGGAAGTCCTAGGGTTGGATAATTTGGTGGAGGATAAGATCACAGCCCAAAAATGCTCCAAATCCACTTTTGTTCCATTCAGAAATATGGTTTCCCAATGACCTCCCATCATGCTAGCTCCTTGACCAACTCCTATCAAGCATTTTTCTGAAGCAGAGATGCGAGCACATAGAGAAAAAGGGATTTGTTATAATTGTGTTGAGAAATTCACTCGGGTACATAGATGTGTTGAGAAAAATCTCTATCTATTCGATGTGGATTCTCTGCCTACCTCTAAACTTTGTGAAGAAGATCCAGATATAATGGATGATCAGGTCAACATTCAACAGCCGCCTGTTGACCCTCCATCTTAGGAGGACCACCCAAAGATATATCTCCATGCTTTAGCTGGATTCACCACCCCATAAACAAAGAGGGTTAGGGGTTACTTGAAGAAGTTCCCTCTTACAATACTTATTGATTCTAGTAGCACTCATAAATTCATTGACCCTCAAATTGCCAAAAAGGTTGATTGCTTTATCCATCCTTGCTCCAACTTTGAAGTCATGATTTCAAATGGGTGCACCTTACCTTGCAAGGGAAAGTGTTGCAATGTGCGTATCTCTATGGAATATTATAACCTACGCTCTGACATGTTTGCCTTGGCCTGAGGTAGATGTGATGTGGTTTTGGGCGCTCAATGGTTAAGCACACTTGTCCCCATCTTATGGGATTTTGCTTAACTTTAGATGTAATTTTCAGTCAATGGGAAACAACACACATTTACGGGATTACAACCAGAGTCTCTCCGCATCATCAGTTCACATCGACTGGAAAAGATCCTTAAGAAGAATTCACATGGTGTCATCACTCATCTCCATTCCATTCAAATGCACCCATCAACGGTGTCCACTACTCCTTTGGATCTACAACACATTTTGGATAGATCTGTAGGTGTCTTTGCTGAACCAGTGCGATTTCCTCCTTCAAGAGACCTTTCTGGTAATAATTTAGCCACGTCTACCTGTGAGAAGGAAATTATGGCTATTTTGCATGTAGTACAGAAGTGGCGGCCATACCTATTAGGGAATTAATTCTGCATCAAGACTGATCACCAGAGTCTAAAATATTTCCTAGAACAATGGGTCTCCTCCCCAACACAACTGAAATGGGTTTCCAAACTCATGGGGTATTCCTATGAGATTACTTACAAGAAGGGTAAGGATGTGAAGAACCTGCAACAATTAAGTAATGAAAATACACGAGATGGCAGAAATAATAGAACTCAGAATCGCTTTTATTGATCGCAGGCCACTTCGAGGGGGAAACCTTCTTTAAGCAAGCTCAATACAAATAACTTTACGATACCTTCATTGGTCTCAACAAAAACTTATATACTAAGTTTAAGCACCAATACCATGGGTCAATACCATGTGTCAATACAAACCATGGGCCAATACAAACTATGGATCAACAATTACTACGGGACGACTTACAAAGCATATGCGTCCAACAACAATAAGACAAACTATGGATCAACAAATACTACAAGATGAATTACAAAGCATATGCATCCAACAACAATATACTAACAAAGTAAATAGAAGGGTTGACATGGGTTTCTAACATCCCCTCTCCCTTAGAAAACGCTTTGTCCTCAAAGCTTTAGATGTGGAAATTGATGCAGAATCTGAAGGAGTGGTTCCGCTGTAGCATCGTCGGGTTGCATTCCAGGCCATTGACACCTTTTGAGTTTCATAGAGGGTTGCTTGGAAGGATGTAGACGAAGAAGAACCATATCAGCTGCGTGAAAAGTGCGCTCAGAACGGTGCTGATCGGCTTGTTGTTTCAGTCGAATTCTTTCCATGTGAAGATTGTCCTGCAGAATGAGAAGAATCTGATCGCAGTTTCGAAGAATCGAGTCAATTTCCTAAACTGGGGAGCTACTGAGGGTGTATGGAAGAAGAATTGAGGGTGCCTATCCATAGACTGCTTCATATGGTGTCCTTTTAGATGTGGTATTGTACCACTGGATCGCTTCTATGAAATCCATAGAAATAGTTGTCCAAATCTGTGTAGGGATGGGCAAGGGTTCAAGCAGTCCCGAAAGTTCCCATTGAATGAAAACTACATCCAAAGTTCAACAAAATCCCATAAGATGGGGCCAAGTGTGCATAACCACTGAACGCCCAAAACCAAATCACATCTGCCTAGGGACAAGGAAAACATGTCAGAGCGCAGGTTATAATCTTCCAGAGAGATACGCACATTGTGACACTTCCCCTTGCAAGGTAAGGTGCCCCCATTGGAAACCATGTATTCAAAGTTGGAGCAAGGATGGACAAAAAAATCAGCATGCTTGGCGATCCGAGGGTCAATGAAGTTATGAGTGCTACCTGAATCAATGAGTATTGTAAGAGGAAGCTTCTTGAAGTAACCCCTAACCCGCATTGTTTGGGGGGCGGTGACATCGGTTAAAGCATGGAGAGATATCTCTGGTTGTTCATCCTGAGATGGGGGGTCAATAGGTAGCTCCTGAATGTCGACCTGATCATCCATTGTATTTGGAGCTTCTTCACCAATTTTAGAGGCAGGCGGAGAATCCATATCCAATAGATAGAGCTTTTGTTGAACACATCTATGTCCCCGAGTGAATTTATCATCACAATTATAACAAAGCCCTTTTTATCTGCATGCCTGCATCTTTGTTTCAAACAAATGCTTGATAGGAGTTGGTTGAGGAGCTGGTGGGATGGGAGGTCATTGAGAACCCATATTTCGGAAGGGAACAAAAGTGGGTTTGGAGAGTTGCTGGGCCACAATCTTGTCTTCTGCCAACTTAGCCAACCCTAGGACTTCCATCATTGTGTTGGGACAGAAAATTTTAACCTCTGACCGGATTTCATCCTTAAGACCACTGATAAAACAACTCCCATAGAATTCATCAAACAATCCTTCTGTGTGATTGTCTAGTTTCTCAAATTCTATCTGATACTCTCTCACAGTGCCACTTTGACGAAGTTTAGTGAGTGCTCTGGTGAAGTCATCAAGAGCACTAGGACCAAATCGTTGAAAAAGGAGTTGGCAAAAATATGTCCATTTTGGCTCGTCATGAGCCTTTATGTACCAACAGTACCATTGAAGGGATTCTTGTTCCAAATGAAAGGATGCGAGTGGAACTTTTTGGACATCAAAAGTATTATGCAGACTGAAATACTGGTCTGCATGATAAATCCATCCAGTCGGATCAATACCATTGAAGTAAGGAAATTCAAGCTTCGGACCACGAAAATTGCTGGAAGAAGAGAACCCATTGGCTGCAGAAGATTCTTGCTATCGGTTATTGTTCATGGCTGAATGTTGAAGATGGAGGCTGGGAAAATTTTCATCCAGATCTTGGAGTTTGGTTTGGATGGCTGCAAGTGCTTCCTCCATCATTTTTGCTCCTGCGCGGGTGACAAACCAGGAGTTGTTTTTTTTTCGGGGGGAATGGATAGAAAAACACAAACAAAAGCTTATTTAGTAAAGGGAAATTTGGATTTTGGAAAAACTCGGATGGGTAATTTGGGTTTGACTAGGTTTTGGACACTTTCTGATGGACATGGAAGCAAAAAATGGGGATTTCAGAAGTGGGGTGAAAGAATGAGAAAAATTGTCAAAGAGGGACAAAGAAGCAGAAATGGGAAATGAACACGGTGGCAAAATTTGGAGGCGAGTGGGTGAAAATTGAAGAAGTTATGGCAAACCCTAAAAATAGAAAAATGTGAGATTTCTGGCTTTGGGAAGTAGAATTTGGGATAGGGTCCTCAGGAATGAAATATGTAGAATGGGATTGCAGGGGTGTCCGGGAAGTTTCAAGGAAAATAGAGTTAAAACAAGGGAGATATGGCGAAAAAATGAAATTTTATACTTTTTATTTTTTTTATTTTATTTTTTTTCAGCGCGGAAGGGATCAGAACAATTGGATCTGAAACGATACCGAATGGATCTGGAATGGCTTCGAATGGATCTGAAACGACGGGGAAATGATCGACAATAGTTCAGTTGAAAATATATATGGACCCCAGGTATGTTCGGCTTCCTATCGATTCAGGGGATTCACTCGACCACCAATGCTGTCTGGTGGCTTGCGTATTGGGCCAGCACCCCTCAATCCATGGCTCTGGTAAAACTGATAACCACTTTGCCACAAACAACAGCTCTTGGTTTACCTCACGGGTGAGAACTAATCAATCAGGTAGGGGATCGTTGCCCTTTTCGCTGGTAGGTCCTCTCAATGGGCCAACTACTTTGGGGTTCCTGTGGTACTCCTCACAATGCATTTTAGGGCTTATTCCCAGGTACTTCCCACAGTTAAGCAGATAGGGATTATTCCCAGATCCGAACCTGCAACAGATGCGAAAAAAAAAAATTGGCAGAAATTTCACCCAGTGAGCCCAAGAAAGTGCTATGATACCAGATGTGAAGAACCTACAACAATTAATTAATGAAAATACACGGGATAGGAGAAATAATAGAACTCCTAATCACTTTAATTGATCGCAGGCCACTTCGAGGGGGCAAGCTCAATACAAATAACTTCACGGTACCTTCATTGGTCTCAACACAAACTTATATACTAAGTCTACGCACCAATACCATGTGTCAATACAAACCATGGCCAATACAAACTATGGATCAACAATTACTACGAGACAACTTACAAAGCATATGCGTCCAACAACAATAAAACAAACTCTAGATCAACAAATACTATGGGACGATTTACAAAGCATATGCGTCCAACAACAATATACTAACAAAGTAAATAGAATGGTTGACATGGGTTCCTAACAAAATAAAATCTGGTGGAAAATGCTCTTTCTCGCACATTTGATGATTAAGTTTCTCTTTCAGCTATTTCTATGCATGTTCCACATTCGTTGTAATATGTTCAACAAGGCTATGCCAATGACTCTCCATTATCTCACCTCATCCAACAGTTTGCCAACAACCCTTCTATTATACCGCAGTACTCTTGGGATGGTACTTCTCGGAGATACAAGGGTCATCTCATGCTTCCCCAAAGCTTAGATCTTCAACAGGATGTCTTCTATGAACTCCATGCTTCGCCATCGGTAGGGCACTTTGGGTTCCTCAAAACGTATGAGTGGGAAAATCGTAACTTATTTTGGCAGGGACTGACAAGGATAATTCAACAAATGGTGGTTGAATGTGATACTTGCTAGCTCGTTCTGGGATTGCTCGAACCCTTTCCCATCCCTACATAGATTTGGACAAATATTTTTATGGAATTCATTGAAGGGCTCCCAACATTTGGAGGAAATACAATGATTTTGGTTGTGGTTGCTCGCCTCTACAAATATAGTCAATTTTTTTCCCTAGACCAGCTCTTTCGTCCTCATGGCATCCCTTCTTCCATTGTATCATCTCACGATGCAAATTGCACCAATCATTTTTGGACAGAACTATTTCTCCACACCGACACCAAATTGAAGATGAGTTCAAGATCTCGCCCACACATAGATGGTTCGACTAAAATTACCAATAAATGTTTGGAAACTTATCTTTGTTGCTTCACCTCCAAACAACAACCTCAGTGGGAGAAGTGGCTCCCTCTCGCTCAAGGGTGGTACAATACCGCATCCAAAATTAATCCATATGCAACAATCTATGGTCAAGCACCGCCATTTCATCTTCCATACACCCTCAGCAGTTCACCAGTTTAGGCAATGACACGGTTCTTCGAAACCGTGATCATGTTTTTCGCATTTTGCAGGACAATCTTCACATGGCCATAATTCGACTGAAACAACAAGCCGATCAACACCATTCTGAGTGCACTTTTCAAGCAGGTGATATGGTTTTTCTTCCTCTACAACCTTTGAAGAAATCCTCCCTGAAACTCAAAGGGATTCAGCTTCTCTCTCAATCTATCATAGAGGTATTAATTCAGTGGAACGGAATGCAACCAGAGAATGCTACATGGGAACCACTCCTACAGATTCAACATGAATTTCCACATATAAAGCTTTGAGGACAAAGCTTTTTCTAAGGGAGAGGAGATGTTAGGAACCTGTGTCAACCCTTCTCTTTATTTTGTTAGTATATTTTTGTTCGATGCATATTCCTTGTAAGTCATCCCGTAGTATTATATGTTGATCCATATTTTGTATTA
Organism: Larix kaempferi; assembly: GCA_027924585.1. Lineage (NCBI taxonomy): Eukaryota > Viridiplantae > Streptophyta > Pinopsida > Pinales > Pinaceae > Larix > Larix kaempferi. The sequence goes on from BSBM01000600.1 coordinate 1,596,573, forward strand.
TCCCATAGTATTGATCCATAGTATTGGACGCATATTCTTTGTAAGTCATTCCATAGTATTAGCGCCTATAATTAGTATATAAGTTTGTGTTGAGGCCAATGAAGGCACCATGAAATTATTTGTATTGAGATTGCTCAAAGGAGGTTTCCCCCTCGATGTGGCCCATGATCAATAAATCTATTCTGAGTTTTGTTATGTCTGCAATCTCATGCATTTTCATTAATTAATTGTTGCAAGTCAATCAAAATAGTGTTGCGGACCAGATGGCCAATGACATTCTAAAATGGCAAATCAATCATCGCATATAGGAATCAAATCATCAACATGCATCATCATATCATTTTTCATTCACATGTACATACATACCATATATGCATCATCATCAAATAAAAGGCTCATCAGCATCAAAATATCATAAAAAGTGCATCCACATGCACACACACACACACACACACACACACATATATATATAAACTTTCATAATGTCTACATCATCATATGGGCATGTCAACATAGAGGAGCCCCAACATCTTCCTCGTCATAAATATAAGTCGATTACAACAAAATTCCCCGTGCATTGGGGGGAAGCTCCATAAACTTCCAAATACTCATCTGATCCCTCTGACTCGTATTCCTCATCATCCTCATTGGTATCCTCCTTTGTTTCCTCCTCCTCATTGTCTAGAGTCACATCACCCTAGGCCATGGCCTACTAATGAGCCCAGGATATAGGTACTCTATAGCCCCTTTATGCCACACAAGTGCAAGGAAGGATAAGAAAATACCTATGTTTATAGGGGAGAATGCATTTGTTTTGATTATTTAATGAAGTAGTTTAGAGATTATATTTCTTATGCTTAAAAGTGTTTTATGTGCTAATTATATGGATGTAGGCATGTGTGACCAGGGCACAGGTGATATGGAAAACAACAAGTAAATCAAGTTCAAGATTGAAGATAACAAGTGACGTAGCGCTGACATTTTCCCGATTTATAGAAAGAACTCCTATTAACCTGGATCATTGTTCCCAATGTAGAGCTAGGTTAGAATTAGGAATACATAGGGACCTCTTGAATAGTAGGGGGTTTGGTTGACATTTTTTAGAAACAATCTTCAACATACTTTGTATTTGAGATAGTCCTGTTTAAGTTTTCAAAGACATGAAGTTATGATTTGATAATGGAAGATCAGTGTTATACCAATTTCTCGATTTTATAAGTCTCTTTTCCTCCTGAAATACGTGTTGGGGAGGGCACCCTCAATATGTAGATCAGGAGTCTCGTGTATCATTGCAGGTATTTCTCATGCATTTTATTAACTATTTAAATCATTATGATGTGTGAAAGTGCTTTGGTATTTGCTTAAACATTAGATTCTGATTTCAGTAAAAACAATTTTCTTCTGTAGTTCGATAACACTGCTTCTGTAGTTCTGTAACGCATAGTCCGTAGTCCTGTGTGTGCCTTCCGCGCATGCAGGTTTTACATCTGAGTTCTAGCAATTTTATACTATTTCCAGATAATGAATTAGATCTATGAGTTCATGCATATTGTCTTTGTTTCAGTTTGATCACATAGATTATTAGATATTTCAGTATTTGATTTGCATCTGATTTGAATAGAATAGGTTTAATTGCTTTCAGTATTTGATTTGGTAGACAGAATTAGGAATACATAGGGACCTCTTGAATAGTAGGGGGTTTGGTTGACATTTTTTAGAAACAATCTTCAACATACTTTGTATTTGAGATAGTCCTGTTTAAGTTTTCAAAGACATGAAGTTATGATTTGATAATGGAAGATCAGTGTTATACCAATTTCTCGATTTTATAAGTCTCTTTTCCTCCTGAAATACGTGTTGGGGAGGGCACCCTCAATATGTAGATCAGGAGTCTCGTGTATCATTGCAGGTATTTCTCATGCATTTTATTAACTATTTAAATCATTATGATGTGTGAAAGTGCTTTGGTATTTGCTTAAACATTAGATTCTGATTTCAGTAAAAACAATTTTCTTCTGTAGTTCGATAACACTGCTTCTGTAGTTCTGTAATGCATAGTCCGTAGTCCTGTGTGTGCCTTCCGCGCATGCAGGTTTTACATCTGAGTTCTAGCAATTTTATACTATTTCCAGATAATGAATTAGATCTATGAGTTCATGCATATTGTCTTTGTTTCAGTTTGATCACATAGATTATTAGATATTTCAGTATTTGATTTGCATCTGATTTGAATAGAATAGGTTTAATCGCTTTCAGTATTTGATTTGGTAGACAGAATTTGATCGTTTTTCCAACATTCAAATTCCTAGATTAGATTTACCGGTTTTCAGTATTTAAATTCCTAGACTAAATTTCCAGTTTTCCAGTATTCAATTCTTAGATTCAATCTATCAGTTTTCAACATTTTGCAATTCATGGATTTACATACTTTCATATTTCCTGCTTCTTTGTTTTTAGGACGATACTTCCTCTTTTTCTTAGAGTAGTCTTTAAGATGCATTGAATCACTTAGAATGACAAAGACCACCCTATAGTGCACATACAGTGCCTAGCATCTGTTAATTTTGTACGCTCCCTGGTCGATAATTAAAGTATACTTCTTGTATAGCTACCCTAATTAGGTAACCATTCCTGGAGTCCACCACGTTTTGGCGTCATTGTCGGGGAGGTGCTTAATCTATAGGAGACATCTTAAAATAAATAAAAAAACCTTAAAATTTTTACTATGAATGCCTCGACGAAAGAGGGATGAATTTGGATGATTCTTGCCTAACCACCCTATGAGCAATACCAGCTCTGAACATTCTCAATTTGAATTCTTCAACTTTGATGAAGAAGCTGATTCCAGCTACGATCCACACCGTGATAACTACTTTGCTACCTCTAGCTCAAACGATACTATGGCAGAGGAAGAGGATGAACATAGGGAACTGTTTACTTTTCCCATTATTGTACCCCTTGGGGATGCCATGATGAAGAATATCAACCCTAATAATCTACCAAACTTCCATGGCTTAACTTCAGAAGACCCTGACACATTTCAATTTGAATTGGAGGTAGTTTGTAGGTCTTTTGGGTATACTACTGATGCACAAAAACTGAGACTCGTTCCTTCTACACTGAAAGATCTATCACTTAGATGGTTCATGAGCCTGGAAGGGAACAGTATTTTCACTTGGGAGCAAATGAAACAATCCTTCCTGGAAAAATATAGGGACTACTGTAAGGAAAAAGATACAAGAGATGAAATATTCAGGATGCAATAGGGGGAAAGAGAATCCCTAGAAGACTATGCACAACGCTTTCAACTCAGCTACAAAAGAGCTAGTCACTTCACCCTAGATCAAGAATCATTGAAACTTGTCCTTCTTAGAGGAATAAAAGAATAAAATCTAGAACTCTTAAACCTATTAGGATATGGGGATACATTCCAGAAAACCTATGACCAAATCCTACAAATATTCAAGAAATTATTCTAGATCCAGAAAAGGTAAAAATGGGACATAGGATACACATCCATTTATAGGAGGATCATCATATTTAGGACCAAACCTCACAAAGTATTATTTAGGAAATCTTCTTGATGATATTAAAACTGATATCCTTCAGTCCCTAGCAATGCAACTAGATGCACTCCAAATTAAGAAGAAACAGGATGAGATAAACCAGGCACTAGCAGTGTTTTTCCAACGCTGCATAAAGAAACATGAAAAGGGATAGTGCACATTGAACACAATAGAAATATGTGGCCTCTGCACTGATGATCACTCTACTGATAAATTCCCTCTACTACCATCATGCAAAGCTTCCATTCAAGATCTCACATCTGAAGGTACTATAGAACAACCCTATTTTGTTAATCAAAGAAGAAACAATTTTGTTAGGCCATTCCATCCCAACAACCAATCATACTTTATCCAAGGAAGAAATCAACAAAATTGGAACCCCTCAGCCCCAACCACATGGCCAGCTCAAGCAGCTCCAAACCAGTGGCAGCAAATCCAAACACTGTATCAACAACCATATTATTCACAGCATTATTCTCCCTACCCCCTCCTTTTTCTCAGCCACCAATGAATTATGGAAATCCATATCCTTATTCAGCAAACTGGAGGGATCCATTACAACAGCCACTCCTCATGCTGCTCCTAAAGAACCAACCACCTCCCAGACCACCCCCAATTACTGCCCAACCAGTTCGAAACCCAAACAACAACAGAGCAACACATCAACAACCCTATAACACTGAAGTAGTGCAATTCCCTACATATGTCATGGATACACTTGAAATAAATGAAATTAATATCAGATCTGGTAAAACATTGCAGAACACCCATCCACAAAATAATCAAGCGTCGAACAATCACAAACAAGTAACACAACCTGAACCACAATAGCCAACTGAGACACACTCTCAGGAAGACAAAAGTCAACCACAAATATCAAACAAAACACCCCCATTTCTTGAGAAAATCATACAAAACACTAGAGGGGAGGAGGAGAATGTTATCCTTATTGAATTGAAGCATTTGAACATCCAAATCCCCATTTTACAAGCCAGAAGATACGTACCAATATGTAATAGGTTTATTATGGAAAATTGCTTAAAACAACCTGGCCGAAGAAAACGTGACCCACCAACTATAAATGTTGGGTGTCATTGTCAACCCCAAATACCTTGACCAAGGCAATCCAGTCATCAACGTAACCATTAACAATAGAGGTATTGCAAGCAATCTAATTGATTTAGGGTCTGCAATCAATGTGATGACAAATGACACAATGATAGCCTTAGGATTTCAATCAGTTATCAAACCATCCAATAAAGTGTTGCAACTTGCTGACACATCAACTGTAAAACCTGAAGGAATGCTTGAGGATATCATTATCAACATAGAATCGTGGAAGTATCCAGCTAATTTTATAGTTATAGAGGTGAAGAGTAAACTCAATGGATATCCAATAATCCTAGGGAGGCCATGGCTAGCAACAACAAAATCCTACATAGGTTGTAATCTGGACACATGACAATCACCAGTAGGCTAGAAAGAAGATCACATTTTATCCTCCAACAAGAAAATCTACAAACATAGAATATCAAAATTGGACAGATGACTATAATGATATAAACAACCGAAACATACAACCTGTTCTTACCATTGAAAATTCCCCATCTCTAAAATCTATTGATGAAGACAGTCATTTAGATAGATTTATTCAAAATGCATCTTCTAATCATGCTATTCTTGAAGATTTTTTTGAAACAGATCAACAACAAGAAGATAAAAATCCACCCCACAAATCTGACAGAATGTGGGAAGAAGTTCTCTCACTTGAACAATAGTCAACACAAATCAAAACAGTTGAGATCATTCCTGGAAAGACAGTTAATATTAACTCCAATTTGGAGCCAAAACAAGAGCAGCAATTAATGAAGGTACTCTCGGAACACAACAAAGATTTTGCATGGACATACACCGACATGAAGGGTATCCACCCAAAAATTTGCAAAAATTACATATATATCAAAGAAGGATCCGTACCTATCAGACAACCTCAAAGAAGGATGAACCCATCATTAAAGGATATAGTCAAATTGGAATTATAGAAGCTATTGGATGCATGATTCATCTACCCAATCTCAGATAGTGAACGAGTCTCACAATTGGTAGTAGTCCCTAAGAAGGGAGGAAAGTGGATAATCTGTGTGGATTACAGAGAAATCAACAAGGCAACTAAAAGAGACCACTTCCCTCTACCATTCATTGACCAAGTATTAGACACACTGGATGGAAATAAATTATTCTCATTTTTAGATGGATTCAGTGGATGCAACCAGATCCTAATCCACCCAGCTGATCAGGATAAAACCACATTTACATGCCCATGGGGCACTTATGCATATAGAGTGCTACTCTTTGGACTCTGTGATTCCCCAACAACATTTCAAAGGGCCATTTTGAGCATATTCTCAGATTTTATCAATGATCAAATGGAAGTCTACATGGATGACTTCACACCCTATGGCCAAGACTTTCACCAAGCATTGTAGCATCTTGAATTAGTATTAAAAAAATGCATTGAAATGAGCTTATGTCTAAGCAATGACAAATGCATGATGCTAATGCAAGAGGGCATAGTGTTGGGACACCATATCTCACAAAGAGGCATTGAATTTGATCAAGAAAAAGTCATGGTCATTAGGACACTTCCACTACCTATAAAACAAAGAGATGTGCAAATTTTTCTTGGGAAAACATGCTACTACAAAAGAATTATAGAAATTTATAGCAAAATTGTTGCACCTATGTTTTTGTTAGAAAAAACAGGATCGCGGAGCAATAACAATAGACATAAATGCAAATATAATCAAACACACATTACAAGAGAGACACAGATATATCGTGGTTCACCCCAACTTGGGCTATGTCCACACTGAAGTTGCCAGTCCTTATTATTATTTCGTCCAGCAAAGTGAAGGGATACAACCTACAGCACAACTGCTACACTTCCTCTTCACTGTCTCACAGTCTCTCTCTTTCGATCTCAGAGATCTTTATAATGCATAAAACCTAATACATCATTCACCCTAGCCGTGTTACAATGTCTTTCTTTTATAAGGGAAATACAATGGGAAAATACCACGAGTTACCCAAAACCATGGGCCCGAAAACTGGTGGCGAAAACAGCCCCAAAAATTTTCCTCGGGGGCTACGCCCCCAATTCCCCTTTTTCGGGGGCACTGCCCTCGAACCCTCAACAAGGGCCCACTGGCCCCTAGACCCCTTGAACGTTAGGCCAGGATCATAACCAAACCTAGGGTACGGACACGGCTGAATCATCATCTATGAGACTGGAAGATCTGGCTCCACAACCAACAGTTTTCTCTTCTAACAAAAGATACATAATTCATCCGAACCAAGCATTGTATGTCAGCATTTGAAAACCTCAAAGAGAAGACAATCACATCCCCAGTACTCTAAGGACCCAATTGGAAACTACCATTCCACATACATTATGATGCTTCAGATAAGGCCATTGGATCAGTCCTTGGGCAGGAAGAAGAAAATAAACCATATGCCATATATTACATTAGCAAAAAACTGGCAGGAGCTGAACACAATTATACAGTCACAAAAAAGGAATTTTTGGCTGTCATACATGCAATAAACAAATTCAGGCACTATATCACTGGATACCAATTCTTTGTACACACTGACCGTTCAACAATCAGGTACCTTATAGATAAACCTAATACAAGTGCTAGAATTATTCGATGGCTACTCCTCTTGCAAGAATTTGACATAACAATCCTGGATAAGCCAGGTAAACATAATGTGGTAGCATATTTTCTATCTAGATTGACCCATGGACAGGACAATGAGTTGGTAAATGATAACTTCCCTGATGAGCACCTCTTTGCAATCTCAACAAAAATCCCATGGTTTGCTGACATAGCAAACTACTTAGTATTTGATAAATTTCCACAACATTACAACTACCAAGAGAAGTGCAAAATCATAAGACAAAGTGCAACTTACACATGGATAGAAGGGATGCTTTTTAAAAAAGGGCCAGACCAAATATTGAGAGGATGCATTAGAGAAGATGAAGTCCATGATATACTACATGCCACCCACAATGAGCCATGTGGAGGACATTATGCTGCAAAAAGAACAACGTATAAAGTATTACAAACTGGATATTATTGGCCAACACTTCACAAGGACTCCTATGATTATGTATCACATTGTGATGATTGTCAACGAATGGTGAAGCCTACACAAAGAGAAGAAATGCCTCTACATCCCCAAATATCTTTGGAAGCATTTGAGAAATGGGGATTTGATTTTGTTGGTCCATTCAACCCCCAATCAAATAAAAAAATCTATATTCTAGTATGCACTTACTACCTGACAAAGTGGGCAGAGGTGGCAGCACTTGCAACACCAAATGAAACAAATGTGGCAAAAAATTTTACAGAACAAATCTTCCACAGATTTGGAGTTCCAAGAGAGTTAGTTTATGACCAAGGAACACAATTTACATCCAACCTCATCGAGGACCTGCTTTGGAGAAATAAAGTTAAACATCGAAGATCCTCCTCCTACCACCCTCAAGCTAATGGTTAAGCTGAAGTGACAAACAGAGAACTTGAGAGAATTTTGACAAAGACAGTACAACTTCACAAAAGAGATTGGGCAGAAAGATTGAGTGAAGTAGTTTGGTCTTATAACACAACATGGAAGACAAAAACAGGCTTTATCCCATGTGAGTTGGTATATGGAAAGAAGATAATGCTTCCCATAGAGTTTGAAATCAAAACATTGAGAATTGCAGCCAATTTAAACATAGAACTTTCAGATATTCAAGAGGAACGCATGCTACAGCTAAATCAGTTGGATGAGCACCACCAACAAGCCCTTAGCCACACTGAAATCATCCAGCAACAGAGGAAGAAATGGCATGACAAAAACATCAAGCAAAAGAAATTCAGAGAAGGTGACTGGGCACTACTATATGATTCCAGGTTTAAAAAATTTCAAGGCAAACTCACCACTAGATGGCTCAGACCCTATATCATTGACATAATCTATGACAATGGAGCAGTCAGAATTACAACAATTGATGAAACATAATTCCCAATGTTGGTAAGTGGACATAGACTCAAGCTATATAGGAAACCACAGTCCAGAGAAGAGTTCACACAAACACTCTATCACAAAAATCTAAAGATGATAGAGGACATAGATAATCATTGATTACCATTAGGGAAAAAATATTAAAAAAAAAACAAACAAAAAAAACAAAAAAAAAAGAGAGAAAAGAAGAAGAGAAAAACATGATGAAAAAACAGAGAAGAAAAATAGAAAAAAACAAAAAGAGAAAAAAAAACGAAAAAAGAGAAGAAAAAATGATGATGAAACCCGCTCAGAATCATGTCAAGACAGAAATGAATGCACTAGATCTATACCAATGAATATCTACGGTTGCAAAACAATCTCACAAAAATAAAATAATTGATCGAAACGATTTACGACAAATGTTAAATATCACGGACAAACAACTGTCAGATCAATACATGGAAACAAATATACGGTCAATAGATATTGCGCAGATTGAACATGCACGAGTAAATAAGATTCTCAAATCATCGAAGTTTTGGTAGACTCGACATACGTAAAAGGTCAAGATCTGATGAACAAATGAATCTATGGTGGTTGTTCACTTCCCAAATACAACAAGCACGGGAAAAACAAAGTTCTTAAAATCGCAAACTTTAGTAAGGGTCGCGCTCCTAGACGGTCGAGGTGGTGATTGGATTCCGATCAATGGTTGACAACGAATCAAGCGAGGTAGCATGCTATATTTAGAAAATTCGAAGTAAAATCAAGCGAGACAGCAAGCAATATTCATAAAATTACAACTAAAATCAAGCGAGCCACAAAATCATTGAAAAGTGAGATTCAATAAATTCAAAGGTCAAATCAAGCAAGCAAATGACAAAAAGCAAGCGAGCCAGCAACATAAATCATAAAAAGCAATACTACTGACATGACAAAAATAACTACAGACACAGGGAAAATCTACTACGAAATCCCATGCCCATGCATACAAGCCCACATCATCCACTCAGGTACGCTAGCATAACAGGTAATCACTGAACTCTTTGTTTTATTTTCAAATCAAATCATTCTCCCCACAAAACAGTTATTTTGAAAGTTGAGGACAACGTTTTAGTCAATTCGGCGGCACGGTTCAGGGTAACCTTATTGAGTCATGATGAACCACCTTAGCCATGTTAGGGAATGATGACCTTCGTATCTCGCTACTATATCCTCTGATGATCAAAGAACCCATGTAGTGTGCAATGATGTAAAGGAATGCAATGTGCAATAATGAAAAGGAACGCATAAGATGGAAATACGATGCACAATCATGAGGACGAGTGCATAAAAATAGAAAAATAGGACAGTGGGATATGCAAGAAGACCCACTTAAGCAATACAAGTTTCTCAGAAGGAAGAAAACTGAAAGGTGGGATCTCCACTTAGTCAGCAAGTTGCCCACAAGCCGACGATTGATCCCAAGCAGATAGGTAATTCATCCACCCTCAAGCTTTGTGGTTTGATAATTGTTTAGCAAACTCAGAAATGACTAAAGGATTCAAGAAGAGCGAGCCATAAGACCACACACCTATCTATGAAAACCCACAGGTGTTGGCCATCCTCCGCACAGCAGGATGGATGCCATTTATTATGGGCCTGAGAGGATCTAATACACAAGTAACCTTAGAATTTACCCAGAACCTGAAGCACATAAAGGAAGAACAATATGTTACTCAAGTGAGGGGACTATGCATCAGGATTTATGAAGAAGCAATTACAAAGTATACAGGATTTCCCATGGCGCTAAATTGGGGAAGAGATGATAGAGAATCTAACCAAAGGGAGAAAGCAGCTTTCTTTGCACAAGGGGGAAGCTATGAGTAAGACAAGAACATGGTTGAAAGAAACACCATGCATGCGCCCTGGGATGAGGTATCTTCCATTGTCCTAAAGTATATAACATGCACAGGGAGGCTAAGTTACATCCCAATCTTCCATTTCAAAATTTTGGAGCTCTTAAGGCATAGGGGGCACATTAGATCAAACAATAATATCAGCATTCCCTTCTACCTTATACAGTCTCTCGAGGAAATGAGCAAGAAGGTAGTGCAAGGGAAGGAGGATGCACTGGCTCACCATGGACTGATCAAGTTAATTATTTGTGAGGAATTGAAGGTGCAAATTCCAGAGCTCTTGTGGGAGGAATTTGTTCTGGTTTCAGCTGAAGACGTGCAAAGGATGAGAGGCATGCCTAACCCAGTCATACCCCTTGATCCAGGTGGATATCGGTGGCGACAAACCTTTTCCAACTGGCTCAAAATAGCTTTCTCGCAATTTTGGTAATTTACTATTTTCAACAGTTTTTCGGGTCTTGAACTTTGGGAGTCATTTTGAGGCCCTAAACGACGTTTTTTGGGGTATCTTTTACTGGAAAATTTCATGAAAATTTTCATCATAAAAATTATCTAAATAGTTGTATTTCTCAAATATATCTTTCCAATGAGCTATCGTACGCCCCAAACGGAGATCATATGCCAAAGTTACACCCCCGGGAAGTTGATACACCAAACTACCCAAAACGGGGTCCACAAAACAGTTGGCCCAAAATCCAAAACCCTAACCTCGGAAGATGAAAGGCCAATAGTTTTGTGGACCCGTTTTGGGTAGTTTTTTTACAATACCCAAAATCCAAAACCCTAACCCCGGAAGATGAAAGGCCAACAGTTTTGTGGACCCCGTTTTGGGTAGTTTGCTGTATCAACTTCTCGAGGGCTTAAATTTGGCATAAGATCTCCATTTGGGGCGCACAGTAGCTCATTGGAAAAATCTATCCGAGAAATACAACTGTTCAGACAAATTTCATCATGATGAAATTTTTTGGTAAAAGATACCCCAAAAACATCGTTTAGGGCCTCAAAACGGCTCCCGAAGTTCAGGACCCGAAAAACTGCTGAAAATAGTAAATTACCAAAATTGCCAGAAAGTTGTTTTGAGCCAGTTGGAAAAGGTGGGTTGCCACCGATATCCACCTGGATCACCCCTGGCCTTTGGATCAAAAGAAAAATCCACCTCGGCATCCGCAGCTAAATGAAAAATTGACCTGGATAGCGATAATGAGGTCATGGCTCACACACTGATCAGAATAAAGCATTCAAAGGATGCCTCTTGCCCGAAAGCCTCAGAGGTTTCTGCTAGCAAGAAAGGGTCAAAACGACAGAGTAGAAGGTTGGCACAACAGAACAAATCCAAGCATACAAAGAAGGAAGAAGAAAAGGCCAGCCCCGTAATACAAAACCTATATCTTACTCTAAAGATTTCGGGGCAGAGCAGGATAACCCTTCTACACCAGTAGAAGAAGATACCTTCCAGTGGAACACTGTAAATGAAAATGTAAGCATTGGAATTAATGACTAGCTGACTGAGGCATTGGCTGAACTGGAAAAAGTCAGAGAAGAGATGGCTTCCTTAAAGCTTGAAACAAGGCTCCACAAAAGCCAGCCCGTTTGACCAACATCCCCGCCATTTATACATGAAAAGACCCAAATATTAAAGATACAGCATGCAGGGGAATTGAAGCTGGTGGAGTAGCAAAATTCAGCATTAAAATAAAAATTGGGCCAAGCCCAGGAGGAGTTGGCTCAGATAGATCAGAAAATGCTATAGTTGGAAGATACCTTAACCACCACTGCCAAAATTTATGAAGATATATTGGGGCTCAGGCCACCATCCAGGCTCTACATTGTTTATCTGAAAGAGAAATGGGGCAAGTTCCAGTTACATAAGTTGAAGCAAGGACTACCTTTGGAACTAACCACTCCAAAGGAGTTCGTAGACACCTCTCTCACTTGCACAGAATTAGAAAAAGATCAATTATGCGAATATTTCCTGCATAATTTTGTGGTACCAAATTCGCCCAATTGGTCATCGAATCCCTACATGGGTGACTTCAAATTAAGAGCACTATGCTCTTGGATGAACCATGAAATAGAGAGAGCCCAAGATGCTCATATCTACCTGGCAGAAGAATGGCAAAACCCACTATGGATTAGAGCTGAAGAAACTCATCCTGAGAAAGTAATTCAGGATCACCTTGCCATCACCTTAGATGAAGATTTGATTCCCATACTTCTGGAAAAACAACAAGAAGCAATCTCGCATTTTGACCTTACCACTCAATGCACCTATAGAGAATTTCAGGAAGCCATCGGTGATAGGTGGACAAGAATATCACGAGATTTGAATAAGAGGGAGCCTCACTCACCCCTTAGGCTGGAAATTGCACTCACAAGAGCAAAGATTTATAGACAGTCTTTGATAATGAACCAGCTCAGGTGGATAGGTATGAAATTGAGCCCTCCTTTCTTTCTCCCTCTGACTATTAAGGGATAGATCGATGAAGAGGAGGAAACAAGAGCATGGGCCAAAGACGATCAGACTCAAGGTTATTATAGATAGGAAGGAACTCCTCGAGTGGTTGCCTGGGATATCAGGGAAGTTGTCATGGAATAGGATGTGTCACCCAATGATGGGTGACTTCTTCAAGTCTAGGGAGATGATGAGCCTGGGATATAGGTACTCTATAACCCCTTTGAGCCACACAAGTGCAAGGAAGGATAAGAAAATACCTCTGTTTATAGGGGAGAATGCATTTATTTTGATTATTTAATGAAGCAGTTTAGAGATTATTTTTCTTATGCTTAAAAGCATTTTATGTGCTAATTCTATGGATATAGGCATGCATGAGCAGGGCATAGGTGATCTGGAAAACAACAAGTAAATCAAGCTCAAGACTAAAGATCACGAGTGACTCAACACTTACATTTTCCTGATTTATAGAAAGAACTCCTGTTAACCTAGATCATTGTTCCCAATGTAAAGCTAGGTTAGAATTAGGAATAAATAGGGATCTCTTGAATGGCAGTTCTGTTGACATTTTTGAGAAACAATCTTCAGCATACTTTGTATTTGAGACAGTCATGTTTAAGTTTTCAAAGACATGAAGTTATGATTTGATAATGGAAGATCAGCGTTATACCAATTCCCTGATTTTATAAGTATATTTTCGTCCTGAAATATGTGTTGGGGAGGGCCCTCTCAATACGTAGATCAAGAGTCTCATGTATCATTGCAGGTATTTCTCATGCATTTTATTAACTGTTTCAATCATTATGATGTGTGAAAGTACTCTGGTATTTGCTTAAACATTAAATTCTGATTTCAGTAAAAACAATTTTCTTTTGTAGTTCGATAACACTACTTCCATAGTTCTGTAATGCATAGTCCATAGTCTTGTGTGTGCCTTCCGCGCATGTAGGTTTTACATCTGAGTTCCAGCATTTTTATACTATTTCCAGATAACGAATTAGATCTATAAGTTCATGCATATTCTCTTTGTTTCAGTTTGATCACATAGAGTATTAGATATTTCAGTATTTGATTTGCATCTGATTTAAATAGAATAGGTTTAATCGCTTTCAGTATTTGATTTGGTAGACAGAATTTGATCGTTTTCCAGCATTGAAATTCCTAGATTAGATTTACTGGTTTTTAGCATTTAAATTCCTAGACTAAATTTCTAGTTTTCCAATATTCAATTCTTAGAGTCAATCTATCAGTTTTCAACATTTTTCAATTCATGGATTTACATACTTTCATATTTCTTGCTTCTTAGTTTTTAGGACGATACTTCCTCTTTTTCTTAGAGCAGTCTTTAGGATACATTGAATCACTTAGAATGACAAAGACCACCCTATAGTGCACATACAGTGCCTAGCATCTGTTAATTTTGTACGCTCCTTGGTCGATAATTAAATTATACTTCCGGTATAGCTACCATAATTAGGTAACCATTCCTGGAGTCCACCACCTAATTAGTCTCGATTTCCACCACGATTGACCGCATAATAGGTCCCCACTCTCAAGGAGTCTGGTAGCATATGGCGATCAAGTCATCATCCAAATATTGCCAACCATCATCCACGGCCCCCTCTAGTAGATGTTCAATCCCAACCCGCAGTGACTCCAAATTTGCCGAAGCACTCTGCTGATGCTAATGCCTATGATCGGGGGTTTTGATGCCCTCTACTCTGCCCCTACACCTTCAATATCCAACTGGGGGCACTGGTACAACATCTACACATGCATGATCAAGTCATCAGTACCATCTCTACCTCAAAATATCTAGCTACCATCTATGCTAAGAAGTATAAAACATGGTACTCTAAAATAAACTATTTACATATAGTCATGTCACCAAGTCTTCCCAAGAGGACGCGGTAGCTCTGCGTCTCCCCTAAAATCCATTCCCGCATACGGGTAGTCCTCGATCACCACCGGAAACTTCTGCCACCGAATACAAATCTCTTGGGTAAAGAACCAACCGACTAGTCCATCTCCCCCATAGGTCATCATCTCTCCCCACAACTGCATCCTTGTCTTAGTGGGCCCCCTGTCACACACTGCGATATGTGTTCATAGTGTCAACACTCACTCAAAGAAGAATGAGCACAGAAATGATAGGAAATAGAAACACCCTCCCCTACGGCTCACATTGTTCATCTCTCGTTGAACAGTTGTCAAGTACATATGTGCCAATCTGAAGTAAGTACCCACCAATACCTGCTCCACTAGCATCAACTGACCACCCAAAACCTATGTGTCACCTTCGACCCCAGTACCCACACCATTGTAGCCTCTACTGCTTGTGTCTCCAAGCCCTCCATATCAAAAATGAAGATGGCATTATCATGCACCTTTGTTATTACATAACAGTGTCGTGCTAGCATATCCTACATCGAGACGTATGTCGGTCGTCTCGGCTATGTGTTTGCAATCACCCCTAACTATGGGATCCCTGTCATGAAGTATATATTTGTCATAGTCAGCTCTATAATCTCACCTTGTATCACAAATGACCCCACGTCTTGATCCAAAAGCTCGACCATCTTGTTCAGTAACAACTTGGTGTTAAATTTTCAAAATTTACTTCAATCTGATCTAGGATCTTAACTGAGAGAACAACATGTACAGGAAATCTACAGCATATCAATCATGGACACATTAATGCAAGAACACAAGAGACACAGAGTTTACTTGGGGAAAACCATAAAGGTGAAAAACCCCAATAACTTCCTCAGAGATAGATAGAGCAATGATACAACTAGAATACAAGAGATAGTCTTCTCCTAGCAGCAGAGCCTCCTCCTCCACAAGTGCGCCACTCTCCCAAGTGTGAGTGAGAGAATAGAATGTGTAAAATGAGAGAGACACACTCTCTATTTATACACTAACTTGACTTGACCTTTACTCAACTAGGTCGGCCTCAACTTAACCACTTAAGATAATGCTGACTGGGCCGACCCCCACTAGGGTGGTCTAATAACCCTTTGACCCACATGACTTATACAGGGCCGACCCCAACAAGGTGGTCTAATAACCCATCAAGTATAAGTTACGAAACTTACAATATAAATGACGACACTTCCGTATAGAGGAATAATAACATCTCTATAGGAATACAATATACATATATGTGAAATACATTCCGAAGTTACATATACATCAACACTCCCTCTTAACTAGGAAGGTATTTCTTGACATAGGTCTTCTAGCACAAGTCATCTTATCTGGATCATCGTCACTGGATAATCGTCATCGAGTCATCATCATCGTCACTGCTGCTGCTATCTCAATCAATCTCTGAATCTACTCGTCATAGGAAGTTCTATAGAGCCAGTCCTTTTTCATACTGGATGTAGGCCCACCACCTGTAGGTCTTCATCATCACTGGACATACTGTGGAATCCTCGGGACTTATTACGTGCGTCATAAAACCTGGCTGCAGCATCCCAGGCTATTATGAGCACACAGATCTACCTGTTGGATCTCCCAGGAGCACATTACATGTGACCAATCACAAAACCTGGCTGAAGCATCCCAAGTTGTTACGAGCACACAGCTCTACCTGTCGGATCTCCCAAGAGCACATTACATGTGATCTCACCAAAAAACCTGGCTGAAGCATCCCAGGCTATTACGAGCACACAACTCTACCTGTCGTATCTCCCAGGAGCACATTACATGTGGTCCACCACAAAACCTGGTTGAAGCATCCCAGGTTGTTACGAGCACACAGCTCTACCTGTTGGATCTCCCAGGAGCACATTACATGTGGTCCACCACAAAACCTGGCTGAAGCATCTGAGGCCTTTTTCATCCTGTCCAGATCTCCCAAGAGCAAATTACATGTGGTCATGGCAAAACCTGGCTGAAGCATCTGAGGCCTTTTTCATCCTGTCCAGATCTCCCAGGAGCAAATTACATGCCATAGGACAAAACCTCTCAAGAGCATCTCAGGATGTTATGGGTACACAACTCCGACCTAAAGATCTCCCAGGGCACAAATTACATGTCCTCCTAGAGCAATGTCTCGAAAGAGAATCCTAGGCTGTTACGGGTACACAACTCTGACCTATAGGATCTCCCAGACAAGCTCATCTGCACAACCTGATCCACGGCCACAAAGTATCATCCTGATACTCACCATACAACATCCTGATGTACACATGATCATTCTGATCATCATCACTGCAACATCCTGCTGCATGTCATCTGGAGAAGCTCGTCATCCACGATCATCCTGATCATACAATGCATCCACCTGATGCATACCAAGTATCTATTTGATACATATCATCATACATGATCTCAGTATCCACCTGATACATATACAGATACATGGTCCAAGCATCCAACATGATGCATATACAAAATACATACAAATGATCCAACTGATCATATCCAGCATCCAACATGATGCATACATACATAAATGATTCAACTGATCATATCCAGCATCCAACATGATGCATATATATATAAATGATCCAACTGATCATAACAAGCATCCAATATGATGCATATATACATATACAGAGTAGTAACTAGAGCATCGTCCTGATGCACATCATCCATGATCCTCCTGCTCATCATAGCATCGTCCTCTTCAAATCATCTCATCGTCCATGAAGCACAACCTAGATGCACATCATCCAGCACTTACACCACCGACATGGGAGAACACATCTACCACCATTCGGGGAAGGCTCCAACCCTTACTTTTTCACCATGGGAGAACACATCTACCACCATGTGAAAAATGGCTCAGCAATTACATCACGACCAAGGGATAACATATCAACCATGTCAGAAAAGCTCATGTGCATCTGCATCTTCCAGACTCATCACTTCCCTTTGGAAGGAACCTTGATCTGAACTGCACCAAGCCTCTCTCTGAAGTACTCAAACTACACTCTGGCCAATGGCTTGGTCAATACATCTGCAACCTTCTCATCCGTCGCAACATACTCTGCTTCGGCTGTACTCAGTGCTACGCAGGACTGATTCCTGCTAAACCAAGAGATCACACCTGATCCCATACTGAAGCAGCACCCAGAAGTGCTCTTCCTATCCATAGCACTGCATGCCCAATCTGAATCAACATAACCCTGCAGGTTAAACTTTTGATTCACATCGTACTTGAGCCCATAATCAATCGGATCAGATGGAGCATCACACAGAAGCTTCAGGTTCGATTCCATAGGTGTGGCCATAGCCTTGTAGTCCATCATCCCGAACCTCTTCAAGATCTCTACTGCATACTTCCCTTGTCCAAGGAAGATTCCATCTGCACTCTGCCACACCTTCATGCCAAAAACAAATAGTGCATCATCCCCAAGTTTTGCACACATATATGACTACACCATTCAAGAAAGTTGTCTTGAAATCCATCTGGTGTATCTTTTATTTCATCACTTTTATATTTCTCTATGCTGCCATCTGCAGCATGCTTGATCTGATAGTTCCATTTGGAAGTCACAACAGACTTCCCTTCAGCTCTTGGGACCGCATCCCAAACATCGTTCTTCATGATCGACGAATCATGGCATTCTTCCCATATCCCGGGAACTTCAATATCTTCAATAGATAATTTTGTTGCTTGAACAAATGTTGTAGTCCTTCTTTTGTAGGTGAAGGTATACAGTCTTTCCTACAAAACAATTTAAATTGCATGATTAGAAACATCTCATAATTTTCAGACAAATTCTTACACATAAAGAAATATGTCATACAGTCATGCAATTATCTTAGCCAATGCTTCAATACAACATTCATCCATGTTCCACAACTTTCTAGATGCCTTCCAGTCTCTACCAGAACATTGTTAAGAGTTTGCACTACTCCCAACATGTCAGCAAAGAGGTTTCATTCTAGATAAGTAGCACTGGAATGTTGTACAGTGCCATAGGCCACTTACCCATCACATGCATATTAGTAGTATACTATTAATTAATGCAATCATTCTAATATGCACAATACATATCCTAAGTCTAGGAACATAAGCATATACATCATTGAATAATATTATTTAAACAAACAAGTATGTAAGGAATGGTAATTAAAATACTTATCTTTGTTTGTTTGTTGGGTGGACTCCCTCTGAGTCTTTGCTTCCTTGCAGCAGCTACTGAAGTAGCTTCTTCTATACCTTTTTGTTGTGGAATGCAGAAGGATGGTCAACTCCCTCTGGATATCTGCATCCTTGCAGAAACTACTGGAGTATGCTCCTTTGCTTTCTTCCAGGAACAACTGGAGTGTGCTCCCTCTTGATATTTGCTTCCTGGATTACTTGTCCTTGAACTTACATCCATCCTTAATCACTATGCATGCTTATTAGTATCATCATTGTGTTATACTTGAGGTCTCATACATAATCACACATTTATTAGTATAATCTTAATACTATCAAAACACAATAATCTTAAACATGTATAGTCATGATCATTCACAGATAATAAACATTAGTATTCAAGGTTTTAGGGAAGTCTTCTTTTACTCATACATATTCTTATTTGATCATAGGACTCTTCTTGTTAGTTAAATCGTCAATCAAGATAAGAGATATAATATGCATAAAACCCATGATTACTCAAACCTATACCTTCATGATTCTTCTGGTTAGTCATATCATCAATTATGGTAAGAAACATAATATGCATACAACCATGACTATTCAAACCTATGACTTCATGAATAATAATTATCAACAACGAAACAGTATAAGATCCTAACACAAGGTAGGATTCTAGCTTGATATAGGAAAAACATACCTGGATTAGCATGCTAGCTAGTTATGTCTAACATACCCGCATAATGTCTACTAGTTCTCTTGAGTTACTTGTGCTAGTAACCTGCATGTCTCATAAGTTAACCATTGTATAACCAAGTTATACATACCTCGTAAGTAGATCTTCTATGTGATCCATGACAATGGATGAATCTTTGTCTTCATGTCACCATGATCATATGTTCTTGAAGTAGAACATGATTTGTCTTTCTTGGTGTACCTTTTATGTTAGCGAACAACATAAACCTCATACAACATCACAATGCATTAGTACATTCATAACTGTCAAAACCTTAATCAATGAACATCTTCTATTAAGGTGATACGACAAGTCTAGTAATTAATCAAGATTGTACTGTAATGATAAACATATGATAAACTTAACCATGAAACATACCTGTAAACCATACCTGTTGTTGGCTTGGTTTTGCAACCAAGCTTTGTGCAATGGGCACCTATCAACAAGTGATAGCAGTTTCAAATATTGAAAGCAAAAAATAATTATAAATCTGAATCTAAACTAGCATGTGCATATAATAAATAAAATTTTCTGAAAACGATTCAAGAACAAGAAATAAAAAGCATAAGTATTTTGTACTAAGATACCTCAAATGGTGAGGATTTGTGTTGAGCAACTTCCAAGGTGAGTAGCTCCAAGCTCCAAAGGTCTCTTCTCCAAGATTGCTACAATGGTCAAGCACTCATGAGAGATTTTGACAACATGAGGATAGGATGATGGATGGATGGAAAGTGAGGAGCCCCTACCACCTTTTTATAGTTTTTGGTGGTGGGGAATACCATTTATGGTTTTGAGGAAACCAATGGTATCGACCAACATGGTTTAGGTACATTTTCCCTCCTTTTTCCTTTTTTGAATATTTTTATTCCCTTTTTAATATTTTTGGGAATTCTGGACCCTTTTTGAGGGTTTTTTATGTTTTTTGAGGAAAAATATTCATTTTGAGGGGGAAAAGGGGTGTATTATGGTCTTTTGGTGACCTTTTGATGGCTTTAGAGGCTCAAATGGTGGAAAAGTGGAAAAATGGTTCATGTGAATAAGGAAATGAGCTAGTGAGCACTTTTTGGGTGTTAACACCTATCAAGATTGTTTGTAATCTTCTTATGGAAGGCCTTAGCCTCATCTCCCTTTGAGACAGGAACTTCTTCACTTATGCAGGTGACCAATCCATCATCTTCTAGGTTTAACCCAATCCACTTGATTTGTAGGAACTGGATCTGGAGCTGTAATAGAGTTTGTTAGAGAAACCCCAAAAATTCAAACTTTGAATTTCAAACTTTTGAAAGGATATAAATATGCGCCTTGATAAGCTGATCAAGCTGGTATATTCAGAATTTGAAAACTGCAAAGTTTCACTCCTCAATTTTGCCTTTGAAACTTTCAGATTCACTAGACGTGACCTAGAACTAGGGTTTGATGAAGTCCACTCTTCTGCCCAATCAAAAGATTTGATCCAAAGCTCTAAGCTTCTATTTTTATGAGGAGCTTCCAGCTGTGGTCACAGATTTCAAAAATTCCCATTTTTGCAGAAGCCCTAATTTTCCACTTTTCTGATCAAAGTCCCGAACGAGGGTCTGATCAAGCTCGGCCTTCTGCCCAACCGAAAATTCTGATCTTGGTCTCTAAATTTCTATTTTGATGAGTATCATTAAGCCGTGGTCTCCTATTACAAAAATTCCAACTTTCTCCGAAGCCCTAAATTCCGGAAGCCATGAATGAAGGTGCTCAAAAATAATTCTGATTTGACAGAAATATGTACCTGATTGTTTCTGGTGTAACTCTAAACTTTTCAATCCATAGGGTTTGAAAATTTTTCTTGAGATAGCCTGACTTGTTATCTTTCCATCCTGACAGGTCTGACCTCAATTGGATTCTCTGAGAGAGAGTTATGCCAAGTGTCGCAATGTGACCTGTTTATGGGATAATACAGAAGAGCGAACTTGTACGGAGTGCCACGTGTCACTGGTTCAACTTCGGCCTCTGAAAAATTTTCCTGAGATAATATAGTCTGTTTACTACCTGTCACGTTTTACTAAATTTTATTTGGGGCTTCCTAGCCCAGGTTATGACCTTTTTCCCAAAGTCACCTGATTTTGACTCGGATCTGGAAGAGGCCGAAACCCTATATTGTACAGATCATAAATCACAAATTACAACGCATTAGAGG
Organism: Larix kaempferi; assembly: GCA_027924585.1. Taxonomy (NCBI): domain Eukaryota; kingdom Viridiplantae; phylum Streptophyta; class Pinopsida; order Pinales; family Pinaceae; genus Larix; species Larix kaempferi. The sequence goes on from BSBM01000600.1 coordinate 1,618,553, forward strand.
TTGTCCTTTGGACACAAGGTACATGGGGATCTGATATTCGACCGGTAAAAGTTTCAGACCCGAAAACTTCACCAAAAAATATTTATAGTGAAAGTGCTACGATGACTGGTTTTTGCTATATCAAGCCCTAGCATCGTAAGTGCAACAAGTGTCATACATGCCATATCATGCCTTCTTTCAGGCTAGCTCTGATACCATGTTAAATTTTCAGAATTTACTTCAATCTGATCTAGGATCTTAATTGAGAGAACAACATGTACAACAAATCTACAGCATATCAATCATGGACACAATAATGCAAGAACACAAGAGACACAGAGTTTACTTGGGGAAAACCATAAAGGTGAAAAACCCCAATAACTTCCTCAGAGATAGATAGAGCAATGATACAACTAGAATACAAGAGATAGTCTTCTCCTAGCAGCAGAGCCTCCTCCTCCACAAGTGCGCCACTCTCCCAAGTGTGAGTGAGAGAATAGAATGTGTAAAATGAGAGAGACACACTCTCTATTTATACACTAACTTGACTTGAGCTTTACTCAACTAGGTCGGCCTCAACTTAACCACTTAACATAATGCTGACTAGGCCGACCCCCACTAGGGTGGTCTAATAACCCTTTGACCCACATGGCCGACCCCCAATAGGGTGGTCTAATAACCCTTTGACCCACATGACTTATACAGGGCCTACCCCAACAAGGTGGTCTAATAAGCCATCAAGTATAAGTTACGACACTTACAATATAAATGACGACACTTCCATATAGAGGAATAATAACATCTCTATAGGAATACAACCACTTCCGTATAGAGGAATAATAACATCTCTATAGGAATACAATATACATATATGTGAAATACATTCCGAAGTTACATATACATCAACACTTGGTCGCGTGCATCAGAGGCACTCTCACAAACTTTAGTAACCCGCTTTAGGCTAAAGTATCATGCACTTCCCGGTCACCATTAATCTCCCCCAATAGTGGCCCAAGCTCCCTCTCTCGCCAATTCACCCACAACATCCTGACATCCCACAAAAAAACAACCAGTCAGTATTGTGCATAAAAAACCCTCCTCCTGACCCAAAGTGTGCATATTTGGCCAAAAAGCATGCCCCAGAGCACAACGAATGGCCTGACAGGAGTGCCCTGGAGCGTGCTTGTCCCTCAGATAGTTGCACTCCAGCGCATGCATGTCTGGCCTAAAGGAACGCCCCAAGGTTCATTTTTCCCTTCGAAAAGTGTGCCCCAACATGGAAATCCATAGCAAGCTTCGCCGAGGTCCCTCATAGGCCAAAAACCCAAAATAAACCAGTGAAATTGACAAGAATGGCATGAAGAGTTACCTAGAATTCATAGAAGTCGATTCCACCGGTCTAATCAAGATAAATCAACAGTTCTTTTCTTGGGCCCCTCCACACACCTTCACCTCTCAACAGTGAAAATGACATGTGGAATGTGGGCTCCCCCTAATTTATAGCCCCTTTTTTTCCCTTTTTCTCCCTTTGACCATATCAAAGTCCTTCTACCTCCGTTTTTCGCACCATTTGTACCGCTGGAATCATCATTCTCTGCCCGTGATGATGCTTGAGACCATGTCTCACTCTCCCCAATAATTTTCAGGCCATCCTTGTATGGCCCCACCTTGATTTGTGTGTCATCACTTACGTCGATGCTTTCTTTTACCTCTATACATCCCCCTCTATCGCGTCCTATCCACAATCCCTTTGCTCCTGTTAACATGTAAATTTTATGATTTTGTATGACTTTGATGTCATTTGAAGTTGAAAAATAGGGAAATTAGTGCTCATATAGAAGGAGAATAAGTCACATGAAATCATAGTTTGAAAATTGGAGTTCACCCTATAGTTTTGCACCATAATCAATTTTTTTTAAATAAACTCAAAGTGCTTAAAGAAGCACGGGACTAAAGTGAATAGGATCAAGAGCTATGACCAACGGCTAAGGGAAAAAGAGTGCAGGGAATTCTATCATGTGACTTTAACCTATGACCAAGAGAAAATTGAGGAAAGCACTAAAGGATGGATGAATAAGACCAAAGTCATAACATATAAGCAAGAAACAAATCAATGGTGCGGATCCACTTTGAAGCATATCAACAATGGAGAGAAGTTTCACGATGGGAAGAAGCATGAGGGTTAAAACCAAAAGGATGGAGCATAAATAAAACTACCTACCACATGGAAATTGTTAGTGAATTATGCTACCAAAAGTGGTTGAGGTTATACCACTTATCATGATCTCCAAAACCACTTTAGTATCGGTTATACAAAAGGAATAGCTTGAAATTTAAAAAGCATTTGTTATTTGCTTCATGGAGGAAACAGAGTCGCCGACAACACCTAAATCTTCTTTGTCAACCCTATGGAGAAGTCAACTCTGGTTTCTTCCTGTTCGCAAGTTCAATCCATAGGTAGCTCGAAACTCTATGTTTTCAAAATTTCCTGTCCTTATGGAGCAAATCAAAGAATCTCTATCACTCTATGAAACTTTAGATGAAAAAGAAGAGGTTGTAGTTGATAGGGAAAGGGACATTTTTGACCCACTTATGTTTGTAGGTAGTATTTCATATTCCAAAGAACAGTTGATGGATTTCAAGTCACAGGGAAGAGATGTGTTGAATGTTTTTAGCTCTTTTTTGTACTATTTCTGCATCAAACATACCCAATACTTCCATGAGTTCATTGTTTGGTGTGTGGGAAACTACTCACAGATCAAAAGGGTAGTTATAAATGTTAATATGACCAAAATACTGTATCGAGTCAATGCACAAACTGTTCGTGAATTCTTAGGTTTACCTGAAAATTTTTCCCCGAAACCCTGAGTCATTTAGTGAAGAATTTTTTGTAAAATTGTATAGAGGTTGTAATCTGGAAGAAAAAGAAAATTTTCTATCACAAGTTCTTAAAGTCGATCATCCACATGAAAACCTTCCCTTTCCTTTGAATATTGATGTCTTTCGAGAGGATGTCCAATTATTCTTGTCCTTGTTGAGTCAATTTTTAGGTCTCGATAATGATAAGTCAGTCGTGGAGATTATGATAGGTTTCCTTCAACAAGTCAATTCGCCTGAGTCAGAGTCAATTCCAACATGGTACTTTAAATTTGATGAATTCCTAGCTGAATTTATTCATGCTCAGTTGGTGAATTTCCACGAAATGAAACATTTCATAAATCAGTATTATTTATTAAACGTGTTCTTATGCTCTAATGTTTCTGAATTGAAGTTTCTCGGCACTAGCGTTCTCTTCCGATCTTCCTAAGCAGGTCAATATGTTTGAATTTACCAATACAATCATGTCAGAAGTTTACAGAATTATTTTCGACACTGAACTGCCCAGAATATTAGAAGATATGAAATCAATTTTGCATCCTACACCAGAAATTCGAACAAGTGATTAGTTTTTGTATAAATAACATACTATTATTAGAGTATATGGCTTCACTGGAACACCATACCATTTTCCATCCTTCTTGATATCGAGAGTTTTTTCTTTAGAATTCATAAGACAGAGGATATATTCAGAAGAAGAATATTTTGGTTTTTTCAAAAAATCATCAAATGTGTAATTTCTTCTTAAAGTTGGTCCATTCGCCATAAGGAATAAGGCAGCTTTGTCTATAGTGGAAAAATTGTTAAAGGTCATGGATTTTAAAGAAGCTGAAAGAATTGATTATGATCCACATCAAATTATATCTCGAAGGAGACAACAAAACATGAATAGATATTTTGATCATCAAACAGTGGAAGTATTAGATAAAATAGCAAATTTATTGAAATTTGAACAGAATCAAGAAGAAATAGAGGCAGCAAATGTAGAACAAACAAGTAATTTGGCATTGTTGGTTCATATACAAGATAAGTATGATATTACCAACAAAAGAGTTATTTCAAAGGTTGATAGCATGGAAATTGATGGAGAAGTTTCAATTAGGAAGACTAAAATAGAACAACATAACGAAATTATCAGTATCGAAGAGCAAGATCCAGTTGTTTCAGGAAAAAATACTATGTTTTCACAACCACCTGTAAATATACAACAATATTCTTTTTCATAAATAAAAGCATCTAGAACCGGTTCTCAATGTAAATCTAGATTTGATTTTATTTCACAATATGCAGAAAAGAAGAAGCAATCTTTAGAACAAACCCAGAAGTTGTTCCCACAAGTAAGGAAGTTGAAAGAACAAAATATTTCCCTTGTTACAGTTAAGGATTCAAAGAGAAACACTCTAAGGTTTTCACTTGTAAATGATGAGAAAGTATATGAGATGGAAGTCAAGCTTGATGATATTGATATTCTAGATAAGATCCAATTTCATAGACAAATAGGATATGTCTTGTATTCCGATTTGCTACAGTCAACTTTGAAAATTTATAAGTTGCAGTCAGTAATAGGAAAGCTAGAGGGTCATCTAAGGAAAGAAAAATGGAAAATAAAGCAAATTTGGTCCAAACTAAGATACTGAAAGTTGATCTTGTGAATGTAGGGGCTGAGCCAGGAAACAGTACCCAGTGCACTCCTTGATGAAAAAGAAAATATTATTCAAATGCTCAAGAAAAATTTGAAGGTTCCAAATACTCAACATGTACAATATTCAAAGTTAATAGCATTACAAAAGGAAAAAGAGGTTTTATATCAAGAAATGATGGACTACAATGGTAAGATGTTCAAATTACAGGATGAAAAAAAGACTTGGGAAAAATAAAAATTTGAATTATTGTCACAGATATCGGTGCTAAATACAAATCAAATTGAAGAAATGTGAGTACCAGAGGATCCAAAGAACCAAGTTTTATGTACAGAAGAAAAACAAATAGATAGATCTTCCACAAAATAATTGACCAAATCCATGTCTCAAATTAGTTTAAAGGATGTATATATTGAATAATTGAAAGGAGAAAACCATAAACTCAAACAATGTTCAAAACATTGAGGAAATGAAAAAATCTTTGAGTGATAGAAAGCAATTGCAAAAAAGGGTTGATGAATTGAAGGATAGACTAACAGCTAAACTTCCCTTGCAAGCTGCTAAGAACCTTATATGGGATGCAATATCAGTGGAAATTACCAAATTATGGTCACATTTAAATTTATAGATGAAAAATATGCTATAGAAAACATATCTCTCCAAGGATGTAAAGTGGAAAATGAGACATTGAATAAAAGGCCTTCAGAGACAACTCAAAATACAATTATTTTCTTAAATACTCTGACTCAAATGAGATATGCAGAATTTGGGAATTAAAGACAAAACTGTGACCATTATTTGGGAAAGAAGAATTATTGGCAAACATAATCATGTTATATATGTACAAGATAAAGCAGAACAGATGCTCCTTCAAGTTCAAAGTTTAAAAAAATTATTTCAGAAACTCTTTGAGAATGATCTACCCTCTTTTTGGGATAATGATGGAAACTTAATTTCTCAATAACATTATCATAGTTTAATAGTACAGGTTCACATGGATCACTAAAAATTAAAAGGTTTGATCAAAGGACTCACTGAAAAACAATAATTGAAAAGTTAAGCACTGATTTCGAGATATTTGATCAATTCTTGATGATTAAAAATGATTTGCCACCTATATCTTACACAACTTGCATAGAATTGGAGGTGATGATTAAGGAGATGATGGATTATGAAATCCCAAACCAAGAGTAGTGGAAGATTGTTGAAAATTTTGGGAAAACTAAATACAGGTTATATCAACAGTAAATATCTAGATGTCCCAATTTGAAACGAAGTTGCAGTTTCCTTTAGTTATTTGTCCAAGTTGCCACATAAGCAATCCAGATAAAATAGATTCACTATTGAAGAAACATGCTACAGGAATTGTCAACAACAAAGCAAATGCTCCTGAATTTTAGGGACTTCTTTTGAAATTTCTATTCTTATCAAAAAATCAGTTAGGGTTTTCTTATAGAACATTTTGTATAAATTTTGAATTTTACAATGTAATCAGGGTTGGATCTGAGAGAAAGAAAACTCAATGATGTAATATTTTTTGAAATAATTTAATGAAGAGCGGAAGTACAGGTCTATCTAGAGCAGAGATTCATATGTTATCAATTTTCTTCAGTCTGTTAGTATCTCTTATGTGAATGTTTTCCTTTTTAAACCATTTTATTGCCTTGCCTCATATTTGAATGAATATGTGACTTAGAATTCATTTTATATGGTCTGATTCACACATTTAAATATTGTTGATGTTTTTTCTTCCAAATTGATGTAGAATTCATCTTGGTTTGATGCTCTGTGTTGATAAAATGTTTTCTTTAATCTTCTACCACTCTTAAACTGGTATTTGGTTGAAGAAATGATACCTACTTTTCCTCTGTTAATGATTTATCCTACCACCAGTCTCTAAATGACTTTGAGATATGTATGTATTGACAACATGCCCAATGCTTTTTCTTCCTGATTCAACTATTTTGATAATATTCGTTATAATTAAATATCTGGTCATTGTTTTAAAAGAAATGAAGTTGTTGTTATAGTGACTTTGAATAGCAGACTAATAAAGGGAGCCCCATTTGGATAGAAAAAGGCTATTTTTCATCCTAAAGATTGGTTTGAGGTTACCTCGGATATTTTATCTAGCAGTTAGGGAAAACATTCTGAGTGATAACAGCTCCCTCCATACTGTAGTAATTGCGTTGTTTTTTCCACCATCCACCTACCCGTAAGGAGGCCCCATTAGTGTTCTACCCACCCTCTCAATGGTCCACTTATACATATCCCCTTCTCTGAACACTACCTCATTGCTTGACTTACATGGTTCTCCCACATAGGTTTCTCTCAAACTTCCAACACTATTTTTCCTCTGTTAGTAATCCTCATTTATAACTTCATTAGAACTGGACTTGTCTTCAAGTATATCTTGGGACAAAACTGGAACTTGACTTCAAAACATAACTCAATCCTCTACAATTGATAGTCATACACTAATACCCTGCATTAAATTATTAAATTAAATCAAACATAAGAAAGGATAATCACTTCTATCATTATAATTCTATTCATTAAATACATAAACAACCTCAAAACATGTAACTAATCCCTTAAATAATGTTCCTATGTCTTTGTTGTTATGCTTTAAGACATGTGTTTTACCTACGAAAACTGAGGCTCATTAGTGCACTTGGATGAGAGAAAAAAACAAATACGACAAATCCATGATGAAGCTTCTAAAATTTATCAAGTTGTTTATGAATATGAAAAGTTGAACCAATATAGAAACAAATGATATTTGTCTTGGCAAGTAGTGGGAGTGGCACAATGTGAGATGTATGGTGTTGATAAAGCATGATGGTGATGGTGACAATGAGTATGGGAATGGTGAAGAATGATGATGATGATGATGCATGGGGATCTTATTGTGTACATGGATGGGAGAAAAAAACAAAGACAACAAATCCATGACAAAGCTTATGCAATTTATCAAGTTGTTTATGAATATGAATAATTGAACCAATATAGAAAAAATGAGCATGGTGATGATGATGATGTTGACAATGATCCTTAAGATGATGACAGTGACAATGAGCATGAGGGAGATGATGGTGATTGATGAGTCCAAGATACAGGTATCTGATATCCCTTCCCCACAGCAAAAACACAAGAAAGGGTGAATAAATACACTTGTTTTGTGGAGAAAATGATTTACCTTGATTATTTAATGAAGTTGTTTAAAAGACTATTTTTGTTATGTTTTGAAAGCGTTGTTATGAGCTAATTGCATGAAAAACGAGTTTGAATGAGCAGGTGTAGGTGCACTAAAGAACAACGCGCAAATCAAGTGAAGAACTGAAAGAACATCACCAAACTCAGCGCCTTTCTCCTGATCTGTAGAGAACAAACTCCTGTTCAAAGAGAATCAGAATTTAGACATTTAGTTAGGTTAAGCATTAGAATTATATAAATATGGACCTCTCGGGTAGCGGGAAGCCCCTGCTGCTATTTTGGAGAATTATTGTTTTACGTTTTATACCACCGAGACAGTTGTGTTACAGACCTGGTTTTAAACTATGGAGTTCCTATTTTATATAAAGACTTGATGTTACTTACAATTGAGCGTTTATAAGTTCCCTTCACTCCTGAGTATGGGTTGGAGAGGGCCCCTCCAACACGTAAGTCAGGAGATCTTACTGTTCAGGTATTTCTCATTATGTGTTTTACATTGGTTGAATTTATATTGCAGATGAGAGTATTTTAAATAGCATTTAAATCGCACGATTTGATTTCTCTAGTAGTTGAACCTTTCTGATTCCGTAGTTCATTATAACGCATTCTGCAGTTTGGTAACATTGTGTCTGTAGTCCTGTAGCAACATTCCGCCAAGGCATAATTTAACACCTATTTTACTATGTGATTGCATTTACTTCTGAAGCAGCGATCCATATCTTAAAGCCCGTGTATTTATTTCATTATTATAGCTTCTCATGGAGATTGATTGCTTTCAGTATTTTTGGTTACATGATGATATTCACTTCTTAACGTTTTGATTAAAATTGCAGCATTAGATAATGGTATTCCGAACTTAGCCTTAGCATTAGATTATGTTAGATCAGACTTTGAGTTTTATGCATTCAATTTACAGTAATTACTCCTTAGATTAAAGATCAAGCTTTCATTACTTTAGAATAGATCTGTTATGTTTTCAGCATTCAATTCCATAGTATAATTTTTACTGCTTTCAGCAAGTTAATTCTTAAAGATATGCTTACTGTTTCTTGCATTTAGTTTATTAGACATAGATTTCCTGCTTTCATTATTTGAATTTATTAGCATAGGAATTTCTCCTCCATAGATTGAACAATCCTTTTTACAGTTTATTTAATCCTTTTTAGGCAACTCTTTAAAAACATTGATACAAACACCCAACTTCGACAAAGACTATCCTAGAGAGCACATATAGTGCCTGCACCTCTAAAGTTTGTACATCCCCCGGGTTGATAATTAAAGTAGGCTCTTAGTCTAGCTGCCCTCATTAGGCATCCATTTTGAGAGCTTACCACATTTTGGCGCCGTTGCTGGGGAGGTGCTAAATATTTTAGGAGACATCTTCAAAAACAACACAAAAAGAAAAGAAAAAATCACATAAAAAAAAACATAAATATTTTTACCAATGAATGCCTTGTCGGCAACGGGATAGGTTTGGACGCTTTATTCCTAAGCGTCCCATGAGAAACAACGGTAACAACAGTTCTGACCATTCTCAGTTTGAATTTCTAAACTCTGAAAATGAAACTGACTCCACATACGATCCAAACAGAGACAACTTCTCTACTAGTTCCAGCTCAAACACCACTATGGCAGGAGAAGAAGAGGAACCTAGGGAGTTGTTCACCATACCCATTAGCATACCTCTTGGAGATGCTAGGATGAATAATATCAACCCTAACAATTTTCCAAACTTCCATGGATTGACTTCAGAAGATCCCAACACATTCCTGTTTGAATTTGAGGTAGTTTGCAGATCCTTTGATTACACTACAGATGCAAAAAAGCTGAGACATTTTCCCTCCACACTGAAAGATTTATCACTTAGGTGGTTCATGAGTTTAGAGGGAAATAGTATTTTTAGTTGGGATCAAATGAAACAGGTATTCCTAGAAAAATATAGGGACTACTGCAAAGAAAAGGATACAAGGGATGAAATATTTAGGATGCAGCAGGGAGACCGTGAATCCTTAGAAGACTATGTCCAGCGTTTTTAGCTCAGCTATAAACGAGCTAACCATTGCACCCTAGACCCTGAATCACTGAAACTTGTCCTTCTTAGAGGGATCAAAGAAGAGAATTTTGATATCTTAAACCTCTTAGGAGATGGAGACATATTTCAGAAAATGTATGATCAGATACTCCAGATCTTCAAGAACCATTCTAGGTCTAGGAAAAGAAAGAATGGGACCAAAGATACACATCTACCCATAGGATCCTCATCATCTTCAGGACCCAATATTACAAAATCTGATCTAGGAAACCTGTTAGATGATATGAAGACCGACATCTTACAATCTCTGGCCATGCAACTTGATGCACTTCAGATAAAAAAGAAGCAGGATGAAATTAACCAAGCCTTGGCAGTATTCTGTCCTCATTGTAGAAAGAAACATGAGAAGGGGCGGTGCACTTTAAAAACCATAGAAATATGTGGTCTCTGCACTGACGACCACTCCACTGATAAATGTCCCCTCTTACCCTCATGTAAGGCTCCTATTCAAGATCCCGCAGCTGAAGGAGAAATAGAACAACTCTGTTTTATAAATCAAAGGAGAAGTAATTTTGTTAGACCGTATCAACCTAGCAATCAAGCCTACTATAATCAGGGCTAACAAAATTGGAACTCTGCACCAACTCCATGGCAAGCACAGCCAAATCCAAATCAATGGCAACAAAATCATTAGAATTATCAGCAGAATCAACAAACTTATCAATCACCTTATCAACAATCTTATTACCCACCATCTTATCCTCCATACCCCCCACCTTTTCCTCCATCAACCACGAATTATGCAAATCAATACCCCCATCCATCAAATTGGAGGGCCCCATTACAACAACCACTTATTATGCTACCCCCACAGACTCAACCACCCCCCAGACCCCCACCAATTCCATCCCAACCCATCCCAAACCCTAATAATAACAAACCTCCACAACAGTAACAGACTTATAACGTTGATATCACACAATTGCCTACCTATGTCGTAGACACCATGGAAATAAATGAAATAAACCTCCGATCTAGAAAAACATTGCAAAATACATCAACACAGAATATCCCACAACCTGAAGCTCAAGAACAAAGAATAGAACCCTATGTTCAGCATCCGGATGAACCAAATCCTCCAGACGAAGAAATACGACCCCTCACGCAAAATAGAAACCCTCCATTTCCAAAGAAACTTATACGAAGTACAAAAGAGGAAGAAGAAAATGCAATTTTAAACGAATTAAAACACTTAAACATCCAAATCACAATTTTGCAAGCCATAAGGGATGTGCCCATCTGTAACAAATTCATTAGAGAAAATTGTTTGAAGAAACCTAGGAGGAGGAAACGCGACCCACCAACAATCAATGTAGTAGGCCAGTTAGCCGATTTAATGCTGGGTATTGTCATTAACCCTAAGTATATCGATCCAGGTAGCCCTAGTAGTAAACATGACCATCAATAACAGAAATATAGACAGAAGCCTAATCGATTTAGGGGCCGCTATAAATGAGATGACTAAAGAAACCATGATATATCTAGGACTCCAATCATTGATCAGACCAACAACTACAGTACTCCAGCTAGCTAACACTTCCATTGTGAAACCCGAAGGGATGCTCGAAGACATTATGATCAATATTGAATCCTGGGAATACCAAGCTAATTTCATAGTAATTGAAGTCAAAAGTAAACTTAGTGGTTAACCAATCATACTAGGTAGACCTTGGTTAGCAACTGCGGACGCTTACATAGGTTGCTGATCAGGAAACATGACAATCACTAGTGGACATGACAAGAAGAAAATCACGATCTATCCACCAACACGAAAATATTCAGATTTAGAATATCAAAATTGGACTGATGATTATAACGACACACGAAATCAGAACCTACGACCTGTCCTAACAATTGATGCGGCACTATCATTGAAAGCAATAGATGAAGATGGCCATATAGATAGGTTTATACAAAATGCATATTCTAACAATGCTAGTCCTGAAAGATTTTTTGCCACAGAAAAGCAATAAGAAGGCGAAAGTTCAAACCAAAACTTAAATCAAATGTAGGAAGAAGTACTACATCTGGAAGAACAATCAGAAAAAGCAAAGACGGTGGAAATTATGCCTGGAAATATAGTCAACATAAATTCCAATCTCCAGCCAGAGCAAGAAAAGAAATTAATGAAAGTATTATTAGAACAAAATAAAGCTTTTGCATGGACATATGCAGACATGAAAGGAATACATCTTGATATATGCAAACATTATATTTACATCAAAGAAGGTTCTATCCCTATCAGGCATCCACAAAGGAGGTTGAACCCAGCATTAAAGGACTTTCTCAAAGTAGAACTACAGAAGTTATTAGATGCAGGGTTCATATATCCCATCTCTGACAGCGAATGGGTCTCACCACTGGTTATAGTCCCAAAAAAGGGAGGCAAATGGAGAATTTGTGTGGACTACAGAGAGCTAAATAAAGCAACCAAGAAAGATCACTTTCCACTGCCATTTATAGATCAGGTGCTGGACACATTAGCTAGGAACATGTATTTTTCATTTTTAGATGGCTTCAGTGGGTACAACCAAATTTTAATACACCCAGTTGATCAAGATAAGACAACATTTACATGCCCTTGGGGTACTTACGCATACAGAGTACTACCCTTTGGGTTATGTAATGCTCCAGCAACATTCCAAAGGGCCATACTAAGTATATTCTCTGATTTCATAAATGATCAAATGGAAGTCTTCATGGATGACTTCACACCCTATGGACAAAATTTTGATCAAGCATTGGGCCATCTTGAATTGGTATTAAAAAAATGTATTGAGATGAGCCTATGCCTTAGCAATAACAAATGCAAAATGTTAATGGAAGAAGGCATCGTTCTAGGACATCATATATCATAGCGGGGGATAGAGGTTGATCAAGAAAAAGTCTCAGTAATCAAAATGCTACCACCACCTATTAAACAAAGGGATGTAAGAAGTTTCCTTGGTAAAACAGGGCACTACAGAAAGTTTATTGAAAATTATAGCAGAATTGGTGCCCCGATGTTTGCACTTCTCACAAAAGACACTGAGTTCATATGGACAAACAATTGCATGACAGCATTTGAAAATCTTAAGGAGAAAACAATTACAGCTCCAGTACTACAAGGACCAGACTGGGCACTTCCATTCCACATCCACTCTGATGCATCAGATAAGGCAATCGTGTATGTACTTGGACAAGAAAAAGAGAAGAAGCCCTATGCAATATATTATATCAGTAAGAATTTAGCAGGGGCATAAATAAATTATATTGTAACAGAGAAGGAATTTTTGGCTATCATACATGCCATTAATAAATTCAGGCACTATATCACTGGCTACCAAGTCTTTGTTCATACAGACCATTCAGCCATAAGATATCTAATGAACAAACCCAACACAAGTGCTCGAGTAATTAGATGGATGCTACTACTCCAAGAGTTTCACATCACGATTTTAGACAAGCCAAGTAAACACAATTAGTGGTTGACTTTCTATCTAGGCTGACACATGGACAAGACAGTGAAGTAATCAATGACATTTTTCCAGATGAGCACCTTTTTTCCATATCCACAAGAAGCCCGTGATTTGCTGGCATAGCAAACTATTTAGTGTCTGGGAAGTTTCCAGAACATTACAGTTATAAAGAAAAGACAAAAGTAATAAGGCAAAGTGCAACATACATGTGGATTGAAGGCATGCTATTCAAACAAGGACCTGATCAAATACTCAAAATGTGCATCAGAGAAGATGAAGTGCATGACATAATGCATGCCACTCACAATGAACCATGTGGAGGACACTATGCTGCAAAGAGGACAACCTATAAGATTTTACAAACAGGATACTATTGGCCAACACTCCACAAGGATACTTATGAATATGTTTCACACTGTGCTGACTGCCAAAGGATGGGAAAACCAACACAAAAGGAAGAAATGCCCCTACATCCACAAATCTCCATGGAGGCATTCGAAAAATGGGGATTTGATTTCGTTGGTCCAATCAACCCATAGTCAAATCAGAAAAGCTACATCCTAGTATGCATTGACTACCTCACAAAATGGACGGAGGTAGCAGCACTTGCTGCAGCCAATGAAAACAACGTAGCAAAATTCTTCAATGAGCAGATATTTCACAGGTTTGTGTAGCTAGGGTTTTCACCCTAGCTTGTGCAAATGAGCACCTACTAAGGAGAAGGGACTCCTTAGTAGCATTTCAGTAAAACAGTAAAACAAGGTAAAATCTAAGCTAACATGTGCATCAACAGAAAATAAAAAGACAATAATATAATGGGAATTTTTCTTTTGTATTAAAAATGAGAACAAAGTTACATTTACCTCAAGTGTTGAGGTTGGTGGAGCTCTTGCAGTCATCCAGGAGGGCTTCTTCTGTACTCCAATGGGTTCCTTCTCCTTCTCCAAGGTGTTTGAATAATGGGCCAAAAGGGGCACTCAAATGGGAAAACTAGCTCAAATGGTAAGCTAGGCTTTCAAGAGTGATTTTGGCAGAGTGAGGATAGGATAGATTGTGGATGTGAAATGGGGAGCCTCCATCACCTATTTATAGGTTTTTTAGTGGTGGAGTGTTGACCCATGGTTTTTGGCACCATATGGTTTAGGTCAATTGTTTTAGGGTTTTTGCTTCCTTTTTCCCTCTTTTTCCTCTTTTTTATATTTTTTATCCCTTTTATTTGATTTTTGGGAATTAGGGCCTTTTTAGAGGATTTTTGCTATTTTTTGAGAAAATTTTAACTATTTGGAGAGGAAAAAAGGGGGTTTTTTTGGCCTTTTGGTGGCAAAGATGGTAGGAAATATATACAAATGAGTAATGTAATGAGGGAGGTGAGATGGTGAGCACTTTTTGGGTGGGTAACAGATTTCCCCTTGATATGTGAGGGCAGGAGCTCATCGTAGATGGCCGATAGACATCATAGGTCTTTTATGGTTTTCCTGGGGTGTGGAGAAGAGAAGAAACGAACTAGAGCCCGGAACAACGGTCCCGAACAAACTACAAAAACTGAAAATAAATGACCTCAATAATGAATGAGGAATAATCTAAATATATGAACGAGGCGGGAATTCCCATGCTCGTATCAAGATATATAGAATAACAATGAGGCCCAAAAAGGGGACCTGAAAGATACATGGATAACTACTATGTACATCATAAGGGTCCACAGAGGACACAAATCTAGGACATACTGCCAGTCTGACCATGTCTGAACTGAAGAACTGATACCCTAGAATAATAATAGTGTTGCTGAGTGTGGTACCAGAGGAACCAATGAACTGTTGGATCATAATGACGGGGAGTCATACTCTCAATGGTACACTGGATTATAGTTGAACTGGGTACTTCAAGGAAGCAGGCAAGTGGATGGCTTCCGAATACTATCGCCAACGCAACCCAGATATCCACGGGAATATATAACTAGGTGTTCTGAAGTGACTCACCAATGTGCTAGAGTCGGGGGAAATCTGGGGTCTTCGACCAATAACTGAAGGGATATATACCTTGCACGAATCTCAACGATGCGATCAAGGTGTTGAAGTCGAGCATGTGAGAAACAACCATTTGGAGAGGCACTAATGACTCCGCTCAAAATGGTCCGTAGGCACTCACGACAGATGGTGATGAGTCCAAGGCATAGGGACCTCTGGGCCTATCCTCTGGAATAGATGGGCTATCGTCGACAGAGGGAGACCTGCAACTAGCAAGGAAATGATGTTTCATTGATAGGAGCATGAGGTGGATAACCGAAGTGTGAGAGAACTGATGGTAGGACTGACATACTATGGAGGTGGGGAATAACTGGGAAAATAGAGTGGGTGGACTCGAACTTCCTTTGTTCAGAGTATGATGGCAGGGATGATCAGGAAGCATATGAAACTGACTGGTGGGAAGGGGATCACAGCTTTAAGGGACCAGGGATGGTGACTGGAATGAGGGATACTCAAGTTGGTGTAGGATGGCAGGAGACTCTGAGGGTGGTATATCGCAGAATACTCTAAACAAAGGCGACCTTATTAGGGGTGCTTCCGAGATGATTGACCATAGTGCCAAGAGGCACCAGTGGGGACTTCTTCATGGTTTAAGGAACTGGAAGAAATGTGCTCAAAATGGTACTGTCATGTGGATTTATACAAGCCCAGGACAGTTCATGCTCATGATTGCTTTCAATTTTAAGGAGTCTGAAAGCGATAAGAAGACTCTGAAATAATGGAGTGGTACCATCATGTGGATTTGTACAAGCCCAGGACGGTGCATGCTCGTGGTTGCTTTCAATTTTAGAGAGTCTGAAAGCAATAAGAAGACTCCAGGGGGGTTCTTTTTCGTGTGTTAGTCTCCAAGGCCCAAAAAAGCATAAAAGGATGTAATGAAGAACTCTTCTAGCCGGTGTGACTAGAGTATTTCTTTTTCATAATTAGTCTACCAGGTCCAAAAAAGGGTTAAACTTATACCAAATAGACGCCCTTTCTGGTACTTTAATGAGCAATAAAGGAAGCAAGATTGCTCAGTGATCTTTTCATTCTTTTAGGAGTTAGAAAAGAGCTTAACAAAAACTCCCTAAGTTTCTTTTTCATAAAGGACTTGTCCGGCCCGAAAAAGGGATAAAATTATACCGAACAAAAGGAATGGCCAAGCAAGGAGAGAGTGTTCAATCAAGGGACATTGATGAGAACCAAGAATGAGGGTTGGGGGGGAACACTGATGGGCCTCCTTGCGGGATGATGAATGGTGGCAAAATAACGAAATAATTGCAGTATGAATGGAGTGAATGGCTCATGTATAAATGTGTAACAATTCGATGGCGGCTGATGTGGTGCGCAAATCGAGGTAGCAAGGTGTCGAGACACAATGTTGAAAACTATTTCTGGTGAGAGCGAGAAATGATTTCAAGCATCATCACGAGCTCGAAAAAATGAATCTGGTGATATAAAAAGCATCAAAAATGAATAATGGTCGAGGTGGCACACAAACTGAGATGACTAGGGGCTAGTGAAAAATGCCTGAAAAAGCTGGGGGTGAGAGCGAGAAATGATCTCAAGCATCATCACGAGCTCGGAAAACTGAATCCAATGGTATAAGGAATGCTAAAAATTGACAACAGCCGATGTGGCACACAAACCGAGATGGCGAGGTGCATGGAAAAAAATTCCAAAAAAAGGGTTCGAAGAAAACGAGAAGTCGAGTCGACCATTCTGGAGGTCTAGTCATTTTGATTCCAATGGTGGAAACGGTTTCAAAAATGGACTCCGTATGGATCCAAAATGGACAAATCAAGAAAAAGTCAACTATCTATAAATAGTAAGTGGACCCATAATGCCAAGTGTCATTTGTTTGGTTGACTTTGACAGGAGAGTGTGGTGGGATAGAGCGGATTTGGCATTTCTGGGCAATTGGACCAGTCGATTTCATTTCCGCGAGTTGCAGGTATTTCACTGAACTCATACCTTTAATTTTTTCTCGATTT
This sequence comes from Larix kaempferi, assembly GCA_027924585.1. Taxonomy (NCBI): domain Eukaryota; kingdom Viridiplantae; phylum Streptophyta; class Pinopsida; order Pinales; family Pinaceae; genus Larix; species Larix kaempferi. The sequence goes on from BSBM01000600.1 coordinate 1,635,815, forward strand.
GGGTGGGTAGTGGGTCCGCAGGGAGGTGTTAAATTTTTAGTATTAAATCACAATACTATAGGATCTTTGCTGAGAGAATAACATCTACAGTATATCAATGCATGACAATCATAATATGACAAGCATCACAAGCATCACAAGAATCAAAAGCATAGAGACAAGAGACACAGAGTTTCCGTGGGGAAAACCCTAAGGTGAAAAACCCCACAACTTCCTCAGAGATAGAGAGAGCAATGGCTCAACCAAAATACAACCAAATAACACTGAGATAGTCTCCTAGCTGATGATCCTCCTCCTCCTCACTAGTGCGCCACTTTTCAGAGAGAGAGTGAGTTACTTTTCCAAGTGAGTAAAATAGAGATCTCCTATCTCTATTTACACTCACCTTTTTTCCCAATGACCTACTGGGGCCGACTTGTCTACTTAGATACATCCACATTATATTATATATTAATTAGGGCCGACCCCATATGGTGGTCTAATAACCCATCGGCAAGTACACACACTTGCGACACTTGTCAATCCACATGACGACACTTCCTTATAGAGGAATAACACATCTCTTATAAGGGTACAATAAATATATATAATACACAGATGAAATACATTCCGAAGTTACATATACATCAACACTCCCTCTTAACTAGGAAGGTATTTCTCGACACAGATCTGCTAGACAAGTCTTCTTCTCTGGATCATCGTCATCGATGCATCGTCACTGCTGCTACTATCTCAACCAATCTCTGACTCTACTCGTCATAGGAAGTTCTACAGAGCCAGTCCTTTTTCATACTGGATGTAGGCCCACCACCTGTAGGTCTTCATCATCACTGGCCATACTGTGGAATCCTCAGGACTTATTACGTGCGTCACAAAACCTCGAAAGAGCATCCCAGGATGTTACGGGTACAAAAATCCAACCTATAGGATCTCCCAGGGCGCTATTACATGTGACCCCACCACAAAACCTCGAAAGAGCATCCCAGGATGTTACGGGTACACAACTCCAACCTGAAGGATCTCCCAGGGCACAAATTACATGTGGTCACCACAAAACCTAGCAAGAGCATCTCAGGATGTTACGGGTACACAACTCCGACCTGAAATCTCCCAGGGCACAAATTACATGTGGTCATGGCAAAACCTCGAAAGAGCATCTCAGGATGTTACGGGTACACAACTCTGACCTTAAATCTCCCAGGGCCCAAATTACATGCCATAGGACAAAACCTCTCAAGAGCATCCCAGGATGTTACGGGTACACAACTCTGACCTGAAAGATCTCCCAGGGCACAAATTACATGTCCTCCCAGAGCAATGTCTCGAAAGAGCATCCCAGGATGTTACGGGTACACAACTCCGACCTATAGGATCTCCCAGACATGCTCCTCTGCACAACCTGATCCACGGCCACAAAGTATCATCCTGATACTCACCATACATCAACCTGATGTACACATGAAGTTCATCATCCATGATCATCCTGAAGTTCATCTGGAGCAACATCCTGAAGTTCATCATCCATGATCATCCTGATCATCACTGCAACATCCTGCTGCATGATCCACCTGATCATCAATGCATCTACCTGATGCATACCAAGTATCTACTTGATACATATCATCATACATGATCCTCCTGATCATACAATGTATCCACCTGATACAAATACAAATACATGATACATATCACCATACATGATCCACCTGATCATACAATGTATCCACCTGATACATATACAGATACATGGTCCAAGCATCCAACATGATGCATATACAAAATACATACACATGATCCAACTGATCATATCCAGCATCCAACATGATGCATATACAAAATACATACACATGATCCAACTGATCATATCCAGCATCCAACATGATGCGTACATACATACATAAAATGATCCAACTAATCATATCCAGCAGAAGCCAGAACATCAACCTGATGCTCATCATCCAGTGCTTACATCCACAGCCATGTGAAGGATCCTCCTTCCAACATGCTTGGAATGGCTTCAGCAAATGTGTCCATCACTTCTTCCTCGAAGTGTCCTTGATCTGAAGAACGCCAAGCCTCTCTTTGAAGTACTCGAACTTCACTCTGGCTAGTGGCTTCGTCAGCACATCTGCAATCTGCTCGTCCGTCGCAACATACAGAAGCTTCACAGCTCCTCTCTGCACCATATCCCTGATATAGTGATATTTGATCTCTATGTGTTTCGACCTATCATGAAACACTGGGTTCTCGGACAGCTTCACACAACTCTGGTTATCACATAAGATACCAGTAGCCTCCAATGGGAGATCAAATAACTCAGACAGTAGCTTTCGTAGCCATACTGCCTCACAACTAGCTGAACAGGCTGCAACATACTCTGCCTCAGCTGTACTCAGTGCTACGCAGGACTGCTTCCTGCTAAACCAAGAGATCACACCTGATCCCATACTGAAGCAGCACCCAGATGTGCTCTTCCTATCTGCAGCACTGCCAGCCCAATCTGAATCAACATAACCCTGTAGGTTAAACTTTTGATTCGCTTCATACTTGAGCCCATAATCCACTGTACCCTTCAGGTACCTCAGAACATGCTTTACAGCAACCAGGTGAACACTCCTCGGATCCGTCAGGAACTGGCTCAATGTGTTCACAGCAAAGCAAATGTCTGGTCTCGTGTTTGTCAGGTACATCAAGGACCCAATCATCTGACGATACATAGAGACATCAACTGGCTCAGATGAAGCATCACATAGAAGCTTCAGATTCGATGCCATCGGTGTGGCCATGGCCTTGCAATCCATCATCCCGAATCTCTTCAGGATATCTATTGTGTACTTCCCTTGACCAAGGAAGATCCCACCTGCATTCTTCCACACCTCCATACCTAGGAAATAGTGCATCATTCCCAAATCTTTCATATCGAATTCAGCTGCAAGCTTCCTCTTAGTATCTGCAATCAGTCTGTCATCTCCTGTCACAAATAGGTCATCCACATACAGGAGTAGAATCACTGGATTCCCTTCCTCAACCTTGTAGTAAAGATTGGAATCTGCTTTACTCTTGGTAAAGCCCAAACTAGATAGGAAACTGTCCATCCTACCATACCAGGTTCTGGGAGCTTGCTTCAAGCCATACAAGGCTTTCTTCAATCTGCATACATATGATTCCCTGTCATGTATTTCAAAACCGAGTGGCTGTTCCACATATACTTCCTCTTCTACTACACCATTCAGGAAAGCAGTCTTGACATCCATCTGGTGTATTTTCCATTTCATTATTGCAACCAGGGCAAGTACTGTTCTGATGGAAGTGTACCTAGCTACAGGTGCAAAGGTTTCTTCATAATCTATTCCCTCTTTCTGAGAGAATCCTCGAGCTACGAATCTTGCTTTGTACTTCTCCACGCTGCCATCTGCAGCATGCTTGATTTTGTAGATCCATTTTGAAGTTACAACAGACTTCTCTTTAGGTCTTGGGACAACATCCCAAACATCATTCTTCATTATTGATTGGTATTCCTCGATCATAGCATCCTTCCATTCTTTCTTTTCCGCTGCTTCTTCATAACTGGAAGGCTCTTTGTTCATGATGTCACAGAGTAAAGCAACATAGCTGGTATGTGATCTGGTTCTCTTCTTTGCTCTGTGTTCTTCTTCTGGAATGCCAAATCTTTCTGCATCTTGAATGAGCTCTCTATCCCATACAGGTTTCCTCTTGTGAGAGTTATCCTTATGGGGTGGATCTACAGGTTCTTGTGGATCTTCAAACTCACGAACAACTTCTGGAACTGCTTCAGTCATGGTAGTGTCCTGAAATCTTGTTTCCTTAGGTTCTTCATAAACTTCGGTAGGTGCCTTCCTTGATTTGATGAATGTTGAGTTTTCATCAAATGTTACATCCCTGCTGACATCAATTTTCTTGAACCCTGGAAAGTATATTCTGTAAGCCTTCGAGCTTTCACTATAACCCACAAAGATGCCCTTCTTTCCTGAAGGATCTAGTTTAGTCCTCTTCTCTTTTGGGACATAAGTATATACTGGACAACCAAATATTCTGAGATGGCTGACTTCAGGTTTCTTACCAGAAAAGACCTCTTCTTGTGTCTTGTTGTCCAATATCTTGTGGGGTGTTCTGTTCTGCACATATACAGCTATTCTAGCTGCTTCTGCCCATAGATGCATAGGAAGATCCTGGTCATACAACATTGCCCTTGCTGTTTCCATGATAGTTATGTTCTTCCTTTCTGCAACTCCATTCTATTGAGGATTATAAGGAGCAGTCAACTCCCTCTTAATCCCTGAATCACTGCAAAGCTTCTTGAATTCACTTGAGGTGAATTCTCCGCCATTGTCAGATCTGAATGTCTTGATTTTCTTGTCAGTTTGATTCTCCATCAAGGTTTTGAATTCCTTGTGTTATCACTCCAAGAAACCCTTTGTGGTTGTAGACCAAAGGTGCTTGGTAACTTAAGAAATTATAATAATCGAAGTGTGGATCAATGGGATAACTGAGAAGACTAAGCAGTGAGACAACATGCCATGCCTCTAAATAAGCCAGTGCTTCGAGAAATCAAATATCAGCTACAGTAAATAATCAAGGTATGAAGAAAGACATTCAAGATAACCAAATAGAGAGCTGTAGGGTCATACAAGAATATAAAGAAGATCTAATTCCTCCATGAGCTGTATCAGAAGATGACAGTTCTGAACAACTGAATTGAATAGAATCAAACTGTAGAATAATGGAAATTGTGGAAAGACTGATATCTAATGACCAAAGAAAACTGTGATTCATATAGCAAGAAAGTGTCAAGTACATAGCCCAAAAATGTATCCAAACTTGAACCTCCTCTAAATAGTCTTGGTTCTGTGGCTTTATAGCCTTTACTCTGCTAGTTCAGCGAACAAAATTGAGATCTGGGCGAAATTAGAGAAAATTGGCAAAAACAGGCTTTCGGCAGTTAACTCTTCTGCTGATTTCGTGCCTTAGCCACCGGAAGTCAGACCTTTCGGCAGCTAATGAGCTCTGTGGGGCTCGCCTAAGCTGCCGAAAGCTGTAACTGTTTCAAAAATTAAAACCCAAACGCTGCTTTCTGCTGATTTCGTGCCTTAGCCGCCGGAAGTCAGACTTTTCGGCAGCTAATGAGCTCTGTGGGGCTCGCCTAAGCTGTCGAAACCTGTAGGATTCCTGAAAAAACTGCCTTTGGAAAAAATCGATTTTCTCAACCGTCCGATGTCCGTTTTGCACGTTCGAATAGTCGATTTTGATCTACAGATCATAATCTATCCATTGGTGCTTCCAGATCTGAATTTGGTGTTCGGGAAGGCCGTCAAAATGGCCCCGCAAGATCACATGATTTCAGCAGAAAATTCTTCCGAATTATCACTTGACTTGTCTTTATTAATGGTTCAATCTGTGAACGAACATGCAAAACAGAGAATTGACAACTGCTGAGCAAATCATAAACTCGAGACTCATGATAGGATTCATAAGTATGAGTTGCTTTGAGTTGGACTGAGATTCTGGCTGAAATTCAGGAATTGACTTGACATTGGAGCGTGCAAAAGTAGGATTTTATTTTTTGCATATTGAAACATTTTCGGCAACTTATGTTTTGTCTGTTAACCCCCTTAGCTGCGGAAACTAATCCTTTTTGGCCATTAAGCAAACTTCCACAGACTCAGTTAACTGCTGAAAGCTTAAATTTTCAAATTTTGAAACCCAAGACTCACAGAAATTTTTTTTTTACCTATTCTATCACCCAAAAAGACGGTGGTCAATTTGGGAGATAACATCTGGCTCCTACTCGGGGATGGAATCCTCCCAGTGAGGTTCCAAGAATCCCAGAACCAAATGCCTTTCCTGGAGAAAACTCAAACAGAACTTTAAACTCTAGTGTTTCATTGGGCATGGAGTCATCTGGTTTCCTTTCGCGTTGGGCATGGAGTCATCAAGCTACCTTTGGCATTGGGCATAGAGTCATTAAGCCTGTGCCACTGTTCCCTCTGCAAACCTGCTGTAGTCTGCCTGTAGCCTGCCTTTATTCAACCAAGTTAACTATTATTTCTGCTGCAAACTGGAAGAAAGAAATGCTCGGGCAGCGAGCTTATTTCCTACTCCTACACTAACCAGCTGTACCATTTGTTAAGTGAATGCTGATTTCCATAGTAGCCATCCAAGCAATTTCAAGACTGAAGAAACTTTATCTCTATCACTGCTCAACAACTGATATTTTCCATGAATCAACAGTAATAAGAGTTCCTTTAGGAAACCATACTTACCCGGAAACACTGGCAAGCTAAGGAAATCTGAAATCTCCAGGTTCTTTGAAAAGCATAGGTCCATGAAAGCTGCCACTGGATCCTTAGAAGGAAGATAAGTAACATGCTCCTCGGAAAACAGTTGCACATCTATGGCAGCCTCATGCTCAGCCATGATTGTTTCTCTACAAGAGGACTGATCATCTTCTTGTTTTCTCGAAATCAGTGATTGATCAATAAAGATGATAACTTCTTCCTCAGACAAATGTACACAAGATGGTGACAGAATAGGTTTTATATCATATGAGTTTGGATCAGCTGAAAATATGTAGTTACCTATATAATCATCAATTAATATAGGCGCTTCTTGATTTGCAAACTGGTCATAAACTTCATAGTCATACCTGTCTCTGGAATACTCTGCACATACTGAAGAAACTGATTCTGAATCTGAAATGTACTCACCCTCAGGCTGCTGGTCCAAATCTGTTTCATACCCACTGCTTTCATACTCGAAATCTGAAATGTACTCACCTTCGGGCTGCTGGTACAAATCTGTTTCATACCCACTGCTTTCATACTCGGAATCTGAAATGTCCTAACTGTCTTCTTGCTCATATGTTTGCAGATTTTCAGAGTCATCCTGCATTCTGATCCACCTGGATGCACGGATGTTCTCCTCTACCTTTTGTGCATCTTCAAACAACTGGGTTAATGATGAAGACTCCCTTTCCAGCAGAAGAAGGGCAAGTTCTGAATGAAGACACATAACATAATGTATCATAGCAGATGTTTCTGTAGGTCGGATCTCCAAAGGCATGTCATGATATATGCGGCTAAACTTTCGATTGAAAATATGCAAAGTTTGATTCTGCTCTCTCTTCAAAGCATAAAAGTCAGCAAGGTAAGAATCAAAAGATTTGTACTTGCCCCAATACTTCAAGAAAGCATTAGAGAACTCGGTCCAAGAGCCAATTGAATCAGCTTTCAGACTTTTAAACCATATAGCAGCATCTTTGATCAGAGACTTGGAGAAATATCTCATGATCACATCTTCATGGGTAAGCTGAAAGCGATCAACAAAATCCAAAAAGGATTCCACGTGTTCCTCAGCTGAAGTTTGATTTTCTCCAGAAAACCAAGGGAGATATTCATAACAATCATCGGGATAAGGATGAAGAAGAAGGGGGCAGCTTTAAAGGCTTAAACATCTTCATCCGGATCTTAACTTCAAAGCCTGTGGGCTGATCATGAGAGTTAACGGGTTCATGACAAGGTACAGAAATTATAACAAGAGGGGCTGAGATCTGTATAGGGTCTGAAACAATTTCTATACTTTCAAGGTCACATGGCTGATCAGATTCTGAAGGCAACGAAATACCGTGGTCATCTTTGTGAATGGGCTGAGGTAAAGCTACCGAATCTACATCTACAATGCAGGGCTGTAGGCTTTCCTCTTCTAAAGATGAATATATACAAGAAGGATGATGATTTTCTGAATATACAAAACAGAAAATAATTCTCTTTACACGCGAAGGGAAAAGAATGAAAGAGGTAATAAAGAATAACAACAGTTCATGAAGCAAAATAATGAACTGATACCTGGACTTTGATTTGAGCTTCTTCATATTTTATCAACAGGATCCTCCCCAGTGGAGTCTTTGAACGTGGAGTCGCCAGATAGATGTTTACAACCAATATAATGCTCAACCTTTGTCTATCATCAAAAGCTGAAACTATGTCATCTCCCAGGGAAGCTTGCTTCACTCTCCGTTCCCCGGCAACGGCGCCAATTTGTTATCACTCCAAGAAACCCTTTGTGGTTGTAGACCAAAGGTGCTTGGTAACTTAAGAAATTATAATAATCGAAGTGTGGATCAATGGGATAACTGAGAAGACTAAGCAGTGAGACAACATGCCATGCCTCTAAATAAGCCAGTGCTTCGAGAAATCAAATATCAGCTACAGTAAATAATCAAGGTATGAAGAAAGACATTCAAGATAACCAAATACAGAGCTGTAGGGTCATACAAGAATATAAAGAAGATCTAATTCCTCCATGAGCTGTATCAGAAGATGACAGTTCTGAACAACTGAATTGAATAGAATCAAACTGTAGAATAATGGAAATTGTGGAAAGACTGATATCTAATGACCAAAGAAAACTGTGATTCATATAGCAAGAAAGTGTCAAGTACATAGCCCAAAAATGTATCCAAACTTGAACCTCCTCTAAATAGTCTTGGTTTTGTGGCTTTATAGCCTTTACTCTGCTAGTTCAGCGAACAAAATTGAGATCTGGGCGAAATTAGAGAAAATTGGCAAAAACAGGCTTTCGGCAGTTAACTCTTCTGCTGATTTCGTGCCTTAGCCGCCGGAAGTCAGACCTTTCGGCAGCTAATGAGCTCTGTGGGGCTCGCCTAAGCTGCCGAAAGCTGTAACTGTTTCAAAAATTAAAACCCAAACGCTGCTTTCTGCTGATTTCGTGCCTTAGCCGCCGGAAGTCAGACTTTTCGGCAGCTAATGAGCTCTGTGGGGCTCGCCTAAGCTGCCGAAACCTGTAGGATTCCTGAAAAAAACTGCCTTTGGAAAAAATCGATTTTCTCAACCGTCCGATGTCCGTTTTGCATGTTCGAATAGTCGATTTTGATCTACAGATCATAAGCTATCCATTGGTGCTTCCAGATCTGAATTTGGAGTTCGGGAAGGCCGTCAAAATGGCCCCGCAAGATCACGTGATTTCAGCAGAAAATTCTTCCGAATTATCACTTGACTTGTCTTTATTAATGGTTCAATCTGTGAACGAACATGCAAAACAGAGAATTGACAACTGCTGAGCAAATCATAAACTCGAGACTCATGATAGGATTCATAAGTATGAGTTGCTTTGAGTTGGACTGAGATTCTGGCTGAAATTCAGGAATTGACTTGACATTGGAGCGTGCAAAAGTAGGATTTTATTTTTTGCATATTGAAACATTTTCGGCAACTTATGTTTTGTCTGTTAACCCCCTTAGCTGCGGAAACTAATCCTTTTTGGCCATTAAGCAAACTTCCACAGACTCAGTTAACTGCTGAAAGCTTAAATTTTCAAATTTTGAAACCCAAGACTCACAGAAATTTTTTTTTTACCTATTCTATCACCCAAAAAGACGGTGGTCAATTTGGGAGATAACACCTTGAATTTATCAAGCACCTCATCTTTGCCCTTCAAGAAGTATACCCAAGTCTTCCTGGAGAAGTCATCAATAAATGATACATAGTAAACATACCCACTCAGGGAACTGGAAGACATAGGGCCACATACATCTGAGTGGATGATTTCCAGGATGTCTTTTTCCTTGCTTTCACTGCTTAGGAAAGCCTTCTTAATGTTCTTACCTTTTGCACATCCTTTGCAAACACCTTCATGTTTGGTCTTTATTTCAGGAAGACCCTCTACTGCCTTGCTTGCAATTGGAAGTACCCTATAGTGCATATGAGCAAGTCTTCTATGCCAAATTTCACTTGGCTCCATGGATTCATGCACCATGGCATGTTCAGGTTGTCCCTTCAATTTATACAAGCCTCCCTCTTGCTCTCCAATTACTACTGCATCATCTATGGTCTTTCCCTTTGGCCACCTTAGGACTTGGCCATCCACAAATGCAACCCTCATACCTTTTGCATCCAATGCAGAGATGGAGAGTAAGTTATTCTTGAGCCCAGGTACATAAAGTACTTCTTTCATCTTCAATGATTTTCCAGAATCTAGGTTGTAGGAGGCTTCACCACTTCCTTTGATTGGGTATTGATAATCATCCCCAAGTTTCACCTTATGAGGTGATTCATGTTCAGATAGGTTCACAAAGGATTCCTTAAACCCAGTCATGTGTTTGGAAGCCCCACTATCAATCAACCAATCATTACATCCATGGGAGATGGTACCTGTAAGAGCAGAAATTAGAACATATTCTTCTTCACTTGATGAGTCATCATCACTACTACTTTCTTCCCTAGCCTTCTTCTTTGGAGGTTCATCATCTTCGGCAGCATGAGCATGAAACCTTCTTTTGCTGCCCTTCTTCTTCTTACTGGAGTTGTTGTTGTTATCCCTTTTATTCTTGGGACAATCTGAAGCAAAGTGACCCTTCTCATTGCATGTGAAGCATCTTAGGTCTTTCTTACTCTTTTGATGGAATCTTTTGTGGTGAGAGTGGTCCTTCTTGGTTTTGCTTCTTTTGGTGTGAGCTGCAAGAGCTTGATCTTCTCCTCCCATCTTTTCCTCGCGAGCTATAAGTCTAGCTTCTTCTTGAGAGCATTCTTCCCTCAATCTGTTGAAGGAGATCAACTTCTTCCTTGCACAAATTCCTTGAATAAAGGAATCCCATGACCTGGGTAGGCCATTTAGAGTGGTCATCACCACTTCACCATTCTCCACCATTTCATCTACTGCTTCTAATTGTTCCTTGATCTGGGAGACCCTTGAAAAATAAGATTGAATGGTTTCTCCATTCGGAAACTTCACTGCTTTCAATTGGTTCCACAGGGTCATCTTCCGATTTATGTTCTTTCCTTCAAATAGCTTGGTCAAAGATTCAAACATCTCTTTGGGTGTCTTAAGAGAAGACACATGAGGTATGAGATGGTCTTTGATAGAATCAACAATGATTTTCTTTGCCTTGACCAAGTTCTTCTTGTGCAATGCCTTGGCTTCTTCATCCTCTGGGATAGGGATGTCTTCTTTCACATATGAGTCCAACTCATTTTCTTCCAGGATTAACCCAATCCTATACTTCCAGGCTCGGAAGTTATCAGCCCCTTCAAGCTTATCCTCAAGCTTGGTGTGGAGAGACATCTTTAAGAGTACTTCAAATGGAAATAGAAAAGATTTAGGACTTACCACTTGAAGTGCTGAAAACTGGATCTGGTCCCGGATTAGGGTTTGTCAGATAAACCCTAAAAATTCAAAATGTGAATTTCAAAATTCCGAAAGGATAGAAAGATGCGCCTTGGAGAGCTGATCAGCCTAGTACATTCAGAATTTGAGATCAGCAAAGTCTTGTCCTACAAAATTGCCTTTTTGTCCTCCCGGGTTCACTAGGGAGAGCCCTGAATTAGGGTTTGAGTTTCCCAGAGATCTACTCAGCCACAAATCTCGATCCAAAGCTCTAACCTTCGATTTTTGCAAGGAGCTTCCAGCTGTGCCTTCAGTTTCCAGAAATTCCTATTTTTGTGGAAACCCTAATTTGTAGGGCCAAATCTGAAAATGCTCGGAACTGAATTTTGATTGGATAGATAGATGCGCCTTGATGCGTAGATCCAATCTACTATACTGAATTTCAAAAATCTGTGGAGAGAAACCCAATAAACAAGGAACACAAGCTTCCGTCACTGCAAAATGTCTTCTTCTCAGTTTAGCTCTGATACCATGTTAAATTTTTAGTATTAAATCACAATACTATAGGATCTTTGCTGAGAGAATAACATCTACAGTATATCAATGCATGACAATCATAATATGACAAGCATCACAAGAATCAAAAGCATAGAGACAAGAGACACAGAGTTTCCGTGGGGAAAACCCTAAGGTGAAAAACCCCACAACTTCCTCAGAGATAGAGAGAGCAATGGCTCAACCAAAATACAACCAAATAACACTGAGATAGTCTCCTAGCAGATGATCCTCCTCCTCCTCACTAGTGCACCACTTTTCAGAGAGAGAGTGAGTTACTTTTCCGAGTGAGTAAAATAGAGATCTCCTATCTCTATTTATACTCACCTTTTTGCCCAGTGACCTACTGGGGCCGACTTTTCTACTTAGATACATCCACATTATATTATATATTAATTAGGGCCGACCCCATATGGTGGTCTAATAACCCATCGGAAAGTACACACACTTGCGACACTTGTCAATCCACATGACGACACTTCCTTATAGAAGAATAACACATCTCTTATAAGGGTACAATAAATATATATATAATACACAGATGAAATACATTCCAAAGTTACATATACATCAATAGGAGGGTGGTACGGTCCACGCGGGGTGTGGATCATGGGTTTCAAGGAGATGGTCGCGATCATGGATTGCGGTTGTGGCCTCCATAGCTGCGATCCGAGATCGCGGCTATGGCATGGATAGTCGCAATCTGAGACCGCGGCTGTGGCTTGTACAGCCGTGATCTGTGATCACGACTGTGGCCTGAATAGCCGCAATATGCGATCGCAACTGTGGCCCCCATAGGCGCAATATGTGATCGCGGCTGTAGTCCCGATAGCTGCGATTTGGGATCGCGACATTGGGCCCCACAGCCGCAATCTGGATCGGGATTGTGGAGTCATACCAGGGGGGGATGATGGTTTATTTGATGATGTGCTGATGAGTTTTCATTGTGGGATTGATAGGATGCCAAGAGTACTATGGAAAGAGTGCGAGATACCTGATGATCTCATGGAGTACATACAGGATGATCGACATGTCCGGGGGACCTTGGGGATGTGCAGGCTGTTGAAGTTAGCGCAGGTGTCAATGATGTGTTCAGCAGCATTATTGCTGAACAGGTTGGTGGGATTCTGGGAGCCTGATAGACAGTGCTTGATGGTGGAGGGGGAGAGACTGGAGCTCACCCTGGCAGACGTTTACCTTTTGATGGGATTGCCTTGTTTGGGTAGGGTGGCGGATACTCAGCCACGGAGGTCCGCAGATGTGGACATGGAGGAGATGCTCAATCGGTACTGCCTCCCTACGGCAGAAGTACATAAGAATGCACTTCTGATTTGTGACTTAGAGGATCCATCAGTTTGGGCAATCGCAACATGTGTGGTCCGAGTGTTGGGGTCGCAAGGTCCCAACCGAGTGTCTGGGGGACAGATGCAGTTGGTAGAGCGAGTACTACAGGGTACCTTCTTTGCGTGGGGCCAGATATTCCTCACTTGTGTTCAGCAGCAGCTGAGCTCGGTGAAGGTATATGGAAATGGGTTCTACTATGGGTCATTTTTGTGCTCTTTCTTCATGGAGCGGGTTCCAACGCTACGGCCCGCGAGTGTCGATCCGGGCTGGGGGTTTGAGCGAGCCGCGGATGGTGCGGTGGGGTGAGATGATGCGCCGGCGAGGTGGGGGAGAGGTGGGGCGGTATTTTACATAGGAGCTCTATTTGCAGTGGTTGCAGATGCCGCTGGCATTTGATGACTACCTGTATCGCGAGATGGACTACCGGGGAGATCCAGAGGCGCCACGACCTCCAAGGCAGGCTTGGGGCCCAGATGGTATGTATCCAATTTCATGATTGTTGGTTTTATGTTAGATTGGTTGCTAGAGATATATATGATGATCCTGACTATTGGTGATGTGGTTTGATGCAGATATGGGACCGAGGCCACCACAGGGATATAGAGACCATAGGGGTCGTTGCATAGCAGTGCCATCCCTACCAGATTGGGGGGAGGTGCAACGATGGGATGCGAATGGGACTTTGGAGTCCTTGCGAGTTACCTTTGATCGGCTACTAGTTGGGGTCTCCGATGCGGGGTGGAGGGAGCTTGATCGGGAGGTGGTTGAGGCCTGTCACGAGGCTCCATGGGATTGGTGGTCGATTCTGATTCAGGTGGCAGTACTAGTCGAGGCGAAGAGGGCTTAGGATCGATCGGGGGATGAGGAGGATCCAAAGGAGGAGCGAGGAGAGGATGAGTCCGCAGCAAAGGTGGTTGCAATGGAGAGTGATGATGGTTCGGATTTTTATGTTTTTGATGTGTTGATTATGTGATGATTATGTATGATGGATGATTTACATGGTGTGATTGATATGCCAGTCGAGGATGTTGTTAGCCATTTGATCTGTGACACTATTCTGAGCTCTTGGGACATGAGTGATTGTTATGGATTCAAACTGTTGGCTTAGCTGTTTTGTGCGCAGGAAATTTCTAAAGAGGCAAGGATCACGCACCTGGTAGCAGTTGTTAAGCTGGGAGACAAGCAGCTGGGAGTCAACGAATACATGAAGGTGACGTATACCCATCTGAAGGGCAGTAGTCAGGAGACCGGTCACAGCATCGTACTCCGCTTGGTTATTGGTAGCAGCGCCTATGCACATTCCGTCAACGTGAATCAACTCATGTGAAGGGGAATATAAAACCCAAGCTGCAGAGGCAAGATTAGGAGACCAGCGGCTTGCTCCATCGGCGAAGCCAACGTAATAAGGTGGAAGATGGTCTATCTATGATCATGCAGGAAAATGATGAATGTAAGGTTGCGGTAAAAAAGTGAACAACAAAAAGAAATCAAACTGTACAATATGGACCAACGGGTCTGCGGGATTGTTAAGGATAAAAGCGTTTAAGATACAACCCATTACGGGGGTTGCGCAAGGGGTGGCCTTCTGAGTCAGTTAAAATATATGCCCCATGTCCAAGGTAGGTATGCACTATGTAAGGACCTTGCCACATGGATTCGAACTTCCCTTTACCTATCTTGTCATGGGATTGGTCGTAAACGAGGACTAGATCTCCTTCACAGAAAGCTCATGGGTGGACATGTTTGTCATAACCAGCTTTGGAGCGGTTCTTGGTAGCTTCAATGGTTTGGACGGGTTGCACGACGGTCTTCATCGACTTGCTCTAACAATAGCAGACGTTGTTTGAGTGGTGAGGTGTCTGGGAGAAGCTCAATGGCGATGTGTAAGGCAGGTATCTGACACTCGATGGGGAGGACAGATTCGACACCGTGAACTAAGTGAAAAGGGGTGAAACCGGTGGAGGTCTTAGTTGATGTATGGTAAGCCCATAATGCAGGGAAAAGCATGTGATGCCAATTGGACTTATGCTAGTCAACGGTGCATTGGAGGATTGTTTTCAAAATTTTATTAATGGCCTCAACTTGGCCGTTCCCTTGGGGGTAGTAAGAAGAGGCATACTGATGTTTGAACTTAAGGAGAGTTGACAACTTGCGCCAAATGGCATCTTTAAAATGTGAACCATGGTTCGAGACAAGCTGTTTTGGGACTCCGAATCGTGTAATGACATGGTTAAAGAAGAAATGGGCAGCGGTGTTGGCTTTACAATTGAAGGTAGGCATGGCTTTATCCCATTTGGTGAAGTAGCCGACGACGAAAATGATGTACTTATGGCCATTTGTGGATGAGGGTTTACATTCTAGGAATTCGATGGCCCATTTGCAAAAAGGGCCAACAAGGACGACTGGGTGGAGTGGGGCGGGTGGTGTTTGGGCCTTACGGGCAAAGATTTGGCAATTATGGCAATGCTTGACTGCTGTGATGTAGTCAGTAAATAGTGTGGGCCAGAAGTATCTGGCGCGGATGACCTTCTGGCGGTGGCCATCTCTGAGAAATGATCACCGCAGGAACCGCTATGACAGTCATTGAGGACTTGTTCGGCTTCCTCTCGTGTGAGACAACGATAGAGGATAGTATCAACCCCTCGTCGGTAAAGGACATCGCCCAAGAGGAGATACCAAGAGGCGTGGTGATGGATACGGTGGCCTCCCTCATGGTCTATGTATGGTTGAAACTTCTGCGTGCGAAGGTATAGCAGAATATCACCGTACCACGAGTCATCTGGTGAGATGATAAACAAATGGTCATCAGGTAATTCAGTGGTGATCGGCGGTGACAGCGAAAGAGATGGTATGTCGGTTATGAGTTGGGGAAGCGCGAGGGATTTAGTACTCTTAGGGGTTGTGAAATTTAGGTCATATTCTTGGAGGATAATTACCCATTTAGCGACATGACCTTGCAGAAGTCGTTGGTTCAAGAGGTAGACCATGGGATTGGAGTTGGCAACAACTGTAGTATGACTGAGTAAAATGTAATGGCGCAATTTTTGTAAGGAAAAGACGATGGCAAGGGCCAGTCTTTCCTCATATGGGTAACGTAGGGGTGGTCCAGACAAGGTTTGGCTGATGTAATAAATGACATGCTCCTGGCGAGTAGCGTCTATTTGAACAAGGACCCTTGACACAGCGTGGTCAGATGCCAAGACGCAAAGGAGGAAGTCCTGCGAGAAATCCATAGGGGAGATCAAAGGGGTTTGCGTGAGAGATTTTTTAAGGGCTTCGAATGCAGCTTGCACCTGGTTGTCCCAAACAAAGGGTATGTGAGCATGAAGCAGATGTAAGAAACCATGAACTGTGGTGGCATAATCAGGAACGAAGCGGCAGAGGAAATTAGATTTCCCCTGTAAGCTCTGTAGCTGCCAGAGCGTGCGGGGTGCGGGAAGGTCTAATATGGATTGAACTTTGAGGGGGTAGACAGCAATTCCTTTGTTTGAAATAATGAAACCTAACAACCAGCCTTCCAGAACGCAAAAGACACACTTGAGTGGGTTCAAGTAGATCTGATACTTGCGACAACGCAGAAAAACTTGTTGGAGATCGTTAAGGTGGTCGGATTGTTTCTTGGAATGTGTTGTGAGATCGTCAAGATAGACTAATAGGATATGGACCAAGTCGTGAAAACAATAGGTTATGGCTCGCTGGAAGGTGGCCCCATCATTTTTAAGGCCAAAAGGCATGACCCGATAGGAAAAGGTGCCCCATGGGGTGCTAAAGGCAGTCTTGTATTGATATTCTTTGCGGATCCGAATCTGGTTATACCAAGAGAAACCATCCATGAAGGATAGGACTTCATGCCCCATGCACGCATCGATGAGTTGGTCAATAAATGGCGTCAGGAAGTCATCTTTGGGACATGCTTGGTTTAAATCGTGGAAGTCAGTACATACCCTGATGGTGCCTTGTTTTTTGTTAACAGGGATGGGGTTAGAAACCCAAGTGGTGTAGGAAATAGGATAAATGAAACCTGTTGCACGAAGTTTCTCAATCTCTGCTTTAATGGCGGGGAGCTTTGATGGGTGAATGGGGCACTGTTTTTGGCGAATGGGGGCACATCTGGCCACATGTCAATGTGGTGCTCTATGATAGCGGGGTCAAGACCAGGAATTTCAGTGTAGGACCAGGCAAAGACATAGCGGAACTCCTGAAAAAGTTTTTTGTACTCTCTGATCTCGTACTTGGTGCGGGAGGCTCCCAAAGTAATGAGTTCAGGGGCACCACCTGGGGCAGAGATATCAATGTGGATTGTGGGTGAGATATTGGCCATGTTACCTTCCTCGAATGCATCGGGAGCAGGAATGGGCTCTTTAAACCAGTCGACCTTGGTGGGGAGGAAATCTTTGGATTCAACCGAAAATTGGGTGGCTGTGGTGGGGGAGGGATCTTCCGGGAGGAAATAGGAACGATGGTGCATATCTTCCCAGGGGTAATCAAGTGTGGTAAGAACCTCGAGAATTGCCTCATCATTGCGAAAATGTTTTGTAGTCAAATTGGTTGATGAGGGGATGCTAGCAGTAGAGATCATATAAATGGTAATGATCTCTCCTGTTGGCAGAGATGGTGGGGGGTGGATCTGTTCAATGGTGGGAGGAGACATCTCGAGGTCCAAATTATTCATCTCGTAGAGAGCGGCTTTGTAATCTAGGAGATCAGGGCAGTGATGTGAGTAATGGCCATAAATACCGCATATTGCACAAGGGTGATTGGTACGCAGTGATTTATCGCGAGGCTTAGGGGTAAGGTCGAGTTGGACAACCGGGATGTTGGGGTCGTCGTCAAACATTTGCATGTGCTCTTGTAATGCGAGTAATTGTGGACAATGATGGGTAGCATGGCCCAACTCATCACACAAAGAGCATTTGGGGGGAGCTTGAAACACGAGGGGATTTTCAACTGGTGCAGGCATAGCGGTATAAGGTAGTGGTTCTCTGCCCCCAGTGTGTTTGGAAAGAGGGGGTGGGTTGGTAGAGGAGGAAGGAGTGGTGACACCAGGAGGTGGCCAACTAGTAGTGGTGATAGGTTGCACTGGTTGTAAGATGACATTAGGCGTCGGAGGGGAAACGGGAGGTGTGATGTACCATACAGGTAGTCCTAAATTTAACCCCGGGAGGTTTAGTGTGGCCATCACCGGAGCGTTTACGACTCCCGAAGGGGGAAATAGGAAGGGGATAGTATGAATGGGTGTAGCACCAACATGACTAAGTACCGTCGGTGGCTGGGGTAGCAAAGGCAGTTGATGGCTGGGTGTTTGTGTATTGTGGGAGAGGGTACATAAGTCAGATATTTCTGTCACTGATGACGGGGGTGGAATGGATTAGAATGTGGAAGTCATCGACGTATCTGAGTAGACTCCGGGTCCAACTGAGGAAACCAATGAGGTAGATGCACCACGAATAGGTTGTTTAACCATGGGAAGAACATTTTCGGGTGCAGCGGGGGCATTGGGATCGTAATAGGTGAGTTGATCAATCTTGACCACTCATCCTTCATGGGGGAACATCATGGTACGAAAAACGGATGATGCAACCGCCCGCATGGCGTACATGTAACTACGGCCAAGTAAGATGTTATAGTCAAGTTGGGTGTTGATGACCTCTATGTCAATAAGCACTGTTTTACCAGCCAACTGGACGGGGACTATTGCTTGGTTTTTCAACCAAGCATGTGCAAGGATGCACCCATTAACAAAGTAATAGTAGTTTCAAATGAAAAGCAAAAACAACTATAAATTTAATCTAACATTAACATAAACATGTGTAAATAAACAAGAACTAAATCAATAACAAGAGATCTATGGGAAGAACAAGAGAAAAAATAATAGATTTTTTGTATTACCTCAAAGGTGAGGATGTTTGGTGTTGAGCAGCTCCAAGGTTGAGGTGCTCCAAGCTTCAATGGTCTCTTCTCCAAGATGCTGAAATGGGGGTCTTCAAACTCGAAATGGGAGGCAATGGCTCTCAAAGGGAATTTGGCAGCATAAGGATAGGATGAAATGTGGATGGAAAGTGAGGAGCCCCTATCACCTTTTTATAGTTTTTGGTGATGGGGAATACCATTATGGTTTTGAGGAAACCAATGGTATTAACCAACATGGTTTAGGTCTCTTTTTCCCTCTTTTTCCTTTTTTGAATATTTTGAATATTTTTATTCCCTTTTAATATTTTGGGGGAATTTTGGACCCTTTTTTAGGGTTTTTTGTGTTTTTTGAGGAAAAATACATATTTTGAGGGAAAAAAGGGGTATTATGGTCTTTTTGGTGACCTTTTGAAGGTTTTAGAAGCTCAAATGGTGGAAAAAGTGGACAAATGGGTCATGTGAATAAGGAAATGAGCTAGTGAGTACTTTTTGGGTGTTAACAGATTGCCCCCTGATGTGTGAGGGTAGGAGCTCATCGTATGGCCGATAGAAATCATAGTTCTTTTGTCTTTTTTTCGGCGTTTGGAGAAGAGAAGAGACCGATTGGATACTGGAACAATGGCCCCTTGGAAGCTGCAAAAACTGAAAAAATACATGGCCTCAAAATGAATGAGGAACAATCTCTGATAATGGACGAGGCGGGCATACCCATGCTCATATCAAGACATACATAACAATTAGGCCCACGAAGGGGGGCCTGAAAAAATACATAAAAATCTGCTGGTACATCATAATGGTCCAGAGGGGACACAATGCTGGGACATACTCATGGTCATACCATGACTGATCTGAATAACTGATACAATAGAAAAAAGGCAACAACCGTTCTGAATAAGGTATCAGAAGGGTTGATGAACTGCTGAAACTGAAGGTGTCCAACATCTGTAGGGACTCAATGACTGTGAGTCAACTTCTGAGGAGTATATGTGACTGTATACTTGAGGAAGTATAAACTGTAGTACATCTGAAAATTGTCACCAAGTGCAACCCAAATATCCATAGGAATATGTAACTGGTTGTTTCCTCAATTAGACTCTCAAATGTGGCAGAGTCAGGTCATATCCAGGGTCTTCAACAAATAACTGAAAGGACCGATATCCTGTACGAGTCTCAACGATGCGATCAAGGTGTTGAAGTCGAGCATGTGAGAAACAATCATTTGGAGAGGCACTGAGGACTCCTTTCAAAATGATCCGTAGGCACTCATCACTTATGGTGATGAGTCCAAGGCACATGAACCTCTGGGTCTATCCTATGGAATAGATTTGGTTGGCATCGACAGAGGGAGACCAACAACTACCAAGGCAATTGTGTTTCCTTGATAGGAGCGCAAGGTGTACAACTGAAGTGTGATAGTACTGATGGTAGGACTAACATACTGTGGGGATGGGGAATAACTGGGGTCATAGAGTGGGTAGACTCAAACTTCCTTTATTCAGAGCATGATGACATGGTGGTTAATCTGACAGCATAGGAAACTAACTTTTAGGTGTGAGGATCATAGCTTATCAGGGGTATGTATTGCATACTTGAGTGACTTTGGGGGGGACAAGCTGATGTATGTTGTAGGGGGACTCTCAGAGTGACATATTGCAGAATACTCTGAACAAAGGCGACCAAAATGGGGAAGCTGCCATATGAGTAGACATGATCTGTTGTGGCACTGAAAAGCACAGCTGGGTCCTTCTTCGTGGTTTTAATGAGCTCCAAGAAGGGATCAAAGTGTGCTCTAAAATGGTATTGAAATGTGATCTAAAATGGTACTGTCCTGTGGATTTATGCGAGCCCAGGACTGTTTATGCTCATGAGTGCTTTCATTTTTAAGGAGTCTGAAAACGATAAGAAGACTCTTAATTGGTGGAGGAGTACCATCTTGTGGATTTTTACGAGCCCAAGACGGTGATTGCTCGTGGTTTCTTTCAATTTCAGAGAGTCTGAAAGCAGTAAGTAGACTCCAATGGTGTTCTTTTTCATGTGTTAGTCTCCAAGGCTCAAAAAAGCATAAAATGATGCAAATGGAGAACTCTTCTAGCCAATGTGACTAGAGTATTCCTTTTTCATAATTAGTCTACAAGGTCCGGAAAAGGGGTAAACTTATACCAGGTAGACTCTCTTTCAGATACTTTTAGCGAGCTTGAAAGGAAGCAAGATTGCTCGGCGATCTTTTCATTGTTTTAGGAGTCAGAAAAGAGCTTAACAGAAACTCCCTAAGTGCCTTTTTTGTAAAAGAATTGCTCAGCCTGAAAAAGGGATAAAATTATACTAAACAAGAAGGTATTGGAGAGAGTGAGAAATGATCTCAAGCATCGTCATGAGCACGGAAAACTAAATCCGGCGACATAAAGATCGTCAAAAATGGGCAACGGTCGATGTGGCACGTAGACCGAGGCGATAAGGGGCATTTTGGAGAAATGCCCAAAATCTTTGTGGGTGAGAGTGAGAAATGATCTCAAGCATCATCACAAGGGCGAAAAACTGAATCCGACGATATAAAACTCATCAAAAATAGACCACGGCCGATGTGGCACACAAATCGAGGTGACGAGGGGTATGGGAAAAAATGCCTGAAAAATCTAGTGGTGAGAGCGAGAAATGATCTCAACCATCATCAAGAGCGTGGAAAACTGAATTTGGCGATATAAAGAACTTCAAAAATGGACAACGGCCAATGTGGCACAGAAATCGAGGCGACGAGGGGCGGGTGAAAAAATGCCCAAAAAATATGGTGGTGAGAGCGAGAAATGATCTCAAGCATCATCACAAGTTCGGAAAACTGAATCCAATGGTATAAAAATCGCCAATAAACTAACAACAGCCGATGTGGCATGTGGGGCATGGAAAAAATGCCCGAAAGTGTTTAGTGTGAGCGAGAAATGATCTCAAGCATCATCACGGGCACGGAAATATGAATCCTACGGTGCAAATGGTGCGAAAAACGGAGGTCATAAGGACTTAGGAATGGTCAAAGGAAATAACTAGGTTAAAAAATGGCTACAAATAAAGGTGAGCCCACCAAGCCAAGAATGTAGTGGTGGGGAGAAATGATGACCCGCGGGGGAAGAATACTGGGTGTATCCAATCAAATCAAATATACAAGTGATATGTGACCTCAAAAATGGTTGAGATCATGCATGTGAAAAAGTGAGCAGGGTTAATGACCTGCCCCCATGCTATGTGCATGGGGTTTATGATTGTGGATCACATATGTGTTAGTTTGAACAATGGGATCATTGAAATACTGAGGTAGGTGTGACAAGGAAGGTTCAAAATGATTGATCATGCCCCCTATCCCAGGGTTGAGGTAATCTATTATGCCCCCTAAATAAGAGGTGTCAATGCGGTGCAAATGTTGTATTAGAGAGGGATCAATATGGAATTAACCAACTGCTGGCGGGGGGGTATACCATGAAGCTGTGGGTCGTGGTGGCATATTGAAGTGATGATATGATGATGGGGGATTCCCCTTGCGGGGTGGATGCCCCCAGTATCTCCGACGAGAATCACGATGATAATGAGTAGGCAAGGTTTTGGGCCTGCCCCCATGTTGTGGACATGTGGTTTCCTCGTTGATTTGAAAGGATTGAACATGTGTGTCAAAGGGATCAGTGGAAGGGGCCGACCGAACAGAGGGGTCTCCAGTAGAAACTGTGTAAATGGTGTTCATTTCTTCCGAGGAGGAATATTTTGGGGGATATATTTCCTCAATGAGAAGAGGGGATATCTCTAGGTCAGCATTATTCAATTCGTATAGAGCTGCTCTATAATCTGGTAGATCAGGGCAGTGATGTGAGTAATGGCCGTAAATGCCACATATTGCACAAGGGTGATTGGTACATAGCAATTTATCACGGGGCTGAGGAGGCAGTTCAAGTTTTACCAACGGGATACCAGCGTCATCTTCCAACATATTCATGTTTTCTTGAAGTGTTGGTAACTGTGGACATTGATGGGTAGCATGGCCTATATCGTCGTACAAAGAGCACTTGGGGGGAGCACGGATTGTTGGGGGATTCTTCGCTAATTTGGGGGTCACTGGGGGGGTGTGAGTTGTGGGTCCAGTGGTGTAGGTTTGTGGGCCTATGCCCCCATTGTAGTGGAGTTTAGGGGGAGCATTACTAGATGTTGATGCAGTGGCCCCTGTTGGAGGTGGCCGGTTCTGGATGTTTGCTACACCAGGGGGTGGACGGTTAGAAGTATTGATGGGTTGAACCAGTTGTAAAATGATGTTTGGTGTCGGGGGAGGGGTTGGGGCAGGTAGGTACCACACAAGTAGTTCTAATGTTAATCCTGGGAGATTAAGTGTAGCCATGACTGGTGTGCTGATGGCGCCTGAAGGGGGGAATAAAAATGGGATAGTATGAATTGGTGTGGCTCCTACGTGAGTTGGCACTGAGGTTGGTTGCAGGAGTAAAGGGGGTTGTTGGTTTCGACGCATTTGGGGATTCATGTCAGATGATGACATCATAAGGAGATGATGAGTACTTGAATCCATTGGTTGGTTTGTGTGTGAAACGTATGTGATTTGCTGTTGTGGTGCTATGGTTCCTTGAGGAGGATCTGATGGACGAGTGTTCACCATTCCTTGTGTGGGAAAAGGATTATGCAGCACCATGGGTTTTGGTTGAGGCAGTGGCGCTGGTTGTGCCGCGTTCCCTTGGCGTTGGACGTCATCAGACCACAGTTGGTGTGCTCGCTCCAAATGGGGGCAAGTGTGTGTGTAATGGTCGTATACTCCGCATATGGAACATGGGTGGTTTGTTCATAAATTGGGGTTCTTACCCTGTTTCGGTGGTCGATCAGGGTTTTGGTTGGGGGGAGCAGCATTATTATTGTTTGGAGGATTAGGTGGTGGTGCACCTTGGTTGTGTTGTTGGTTGTTTCCATGATTACGCCATCTTCCACGATTTTGTTGACCTCCTTGGTTATGCCGGTTGTTCTGTTTTGGAGGTTGGTTTTGCTGGGCGTAGACATGCCCTTGGGAAGTAGGTGGGTTTTGAGGTCATGTCAGCTCTAAAGCGGGTTGCGGTGGGTAGTAGACAGGAGGGTTCTGAGGTGGACCTGGTGTTTGTTGCGGTTGTGGGTAACCTTGAGCTGCTGGAAGTGTTGGAGCAAAAAGTGCTGCCTGTTGAGGATAATAAGCCGCTTGGGCTTGTGGTTGAAACGGAGTCTGATGGTCCTGCTGGTTATAATATGGAGTTGACGAATAAGCTGATGGTGCTTTCCCATAACACTATGGTGGACATGAGGGTCCATGAGTGTGGTGGGTGTGTGTTACCGGAGCATACGAAGTTGTAGCTCCAGCATAAGATGTAGCCCTAGAAAGGTCTGTGGCATTGTTTGTACTCATCATGGTAAAAGGTTTGTTTTGCACCATAACCTGGCCGATAATATCGTCGGCGGCATGGGATTCCCCCGGCGCATCATGGTGGGATGGATCGCCAAGCGGGGCGTCAGGTAAAATAGTGTATAGATATCCAGACTAGGCATATATGAGGTCAAATTGCTGAGCTTTTAAGATGGCTTCTTCTTCTGACTGGGGTCGTTTAGAAGCTACATCTTTGGCTATGAAGGGGAGGAGTGATTTGAGGAACCAGTCCAAAAAGATTCGATCGTCAAGTTTTAAATTCTAAAACTTTTTGCTAAAATATCCAAAAGCCAGAAGAAATTACCACAAATAAGTGGAAGAAAAAAGTTTAAAATACAAAAAACAAGAAGGAAAACCCACTTATGCAAAGTCCGAAAACAAATTTTTGAAAGGATTAAATCCAGACCAGGTTCTGATAGCGGAGATGATAAAGATCAAGATCGACGGATAATATCATTTCCCGCACCGCCAAAGTGATCGGTCTCATGGAGTTGAGAGCGGTTGCAGACTCAATACCGCTGGGCACGTGTCCTAATCTCGTCAGTCCGCATATGTGATATGGTGGTATCATAAACCACCACAGCGCCGTGCGGAACCACCAAATAGAAAAGCGCAGCGGGGCCATAGCACATGGCGTGGTGGGACCTGATACGTGGCAGATGGAGAAAGCATAAGGAAATACGCCATACGTTGATAGCAATCGGAGGGTCAATATAAATCTGAAACAAAATCAACGGCCATTGTTTATCCGCATCTAGGAAGGTGCACACTTGATAAAAGGAAGAGAGGTCGCAGAAAGCGAAACCACTCAAACAGGTGTCATCAGATGGTTGATCCGCGCAAGGAACAAACTGGAGAAGAAAAACCGCTTTAAGATCGCGGATACCACCATAGGGGATAAAAGGAAGCGAGATCTGACGGCCAAAATCAAAATCTCGAGATCAACGGTTGGATGTGAACCTCATTCAGCAAGTTGCCAGGAAGTTAATAAAAAATACTTATATAAAAAAAAGGGCTTCACACAATGGCATTTTGCATATGTGTCGCTATCTTCGGGAGCTCTAAGGACTGGTGGAGATCAGCGATTGCAACAGAAGGCAAAAGGCGTGTACATACAGGTAGGGTCTGGTGACCTGACCCACTTTTTTAAACACAATTTTGTTTAAAGAAACGTTTAAATGGAAACTGTACACGATATAGACATTTTTAAAGCAAAAGAAGCCCTAGAGGATAGAGACGAAGACGTTCATGATACCCTAATTAGGTTACCAGTCTCTGAGATTAAACTTAGGTTGTCTGAATTGTTAAAGGAAGGGATAGACCTACATAGAGTCCACCAGTCGTCTTTGATAGCCTTTTGCCCAGACCAAATCCCTTTTTTCCCAGAATTTGTATCATGGTGTGCCGAAAATTACTCCCGAGAAGAAAGAATTGTTCTAAACAGTCAAAAAACCAGAGCCGTTTGTGAAATAAAGCCAGCTGAGTTAATTAAAGCCCTAGGAATAGATTTTTCCCAAACCCTCGAGTCTGAGATTTTTTCTGAAACCTCCATTATTGAAAATTATCATCATACTTCTCAAAATGATAGGGAAATGTTTTTTTCGTTGTGTCTCAAGCCAGAAACCAGCATTTCGGAGGTCCCATACCTTGTAGATATCAATTTGTTTGATGAAAATACCCAATTAGTTTTAACATTATTGGCTTTAGTTCTAGGGTTTGATACGGACTTGTATGTAACCGAGTTTCAATTGAGTCTGTTGTACAAAATGAGTACGGTTCAGTCAGGGATCGATGAAAATCAAATCCCTCAACTTAATTTTGAAGTATTTTTGACAGAGAAGATTCATGACCCGATGGTCAATTTTCCCACTCTGAGACATTTCAGGTTTCAGTCCTTTTTGATGAAAATGATTATGATAGCCAGTCATGAAGAGTTGCAGTTCCCAGAAATCATTTTCATGACTTTATTAGAAAATAACATCTTCAATTACATCAATTTCATGCTCTCAGAGATTTACAGAATGATCTTTGGTAAAAATTTGCCTAGAGTATTACCAGAAATGCAGGCATGCATGCAATTGAGTACAGAGTACGCGACCGGAGATTGATTTTTGTCAAAGGACAGTACAGTAATCAGATAATACGGGTTCAAACATAAACCTTATGTTTTACCAACTTTTCTTACTTTAAGGGTTTTTGCTTTGGAATTCCTGAGACAAAAGTTGATTGTTGAAGATAACAATTTTTTGGTTTACAAACAAGCAACAGACATTAAATATCCATTCACACTTGGCCCATTCACAATAAAGAATAAAAATGTTGTTGTGTATATAGAGAAGTTATTGAAGGATATGAATTTTGAGACAGATATGGCTATTGAGTATGATCCATTAAACATAATATCAAAACGGAGAACGGATCATCGCATCAAAGCCCTGAACCACCAAATGATTGAAGGGATGTCTGACAGAGCCAATTGGCTGGAATATAAAGAAGAAATCATTCCGGATGCACCCGACAAAGAAATGGCATTGATCGATACAACAACAGAGACAGAAAACACAATGAATACTGCATTGGTGGGGTTTAAAAGACCCATACAAGACATAATGAACATTGAGGATGAAGAAACAGAAAGAGGAAAAAAGTTGAAAATGAATGAACAACAGGAGTTGATAGCAGTTTCAGAAGAGGCAAAAAGAACTGAAGAAAAGATACCAGAGGTTACAGTTAAAGAATACAGCATTGAAGAAACCCTAGTAGAGGGTGATGTAAATAGACCCCGGAATATGATGGATGTATTTGATGAACATAGTCAGAATAAACAGGAATCCTCTAAGCAAACTAGTCAGTTGTTTCCAAAAGTTAGAAATATATCCAATACTGAAGTAAGTTTATTTACTAGCAGAAATATTAGAGAGAATTCTTTGAAATTTTCAGTTGTCACAAAAGATAAGATTTCAGAGATGAAAGTAGATTTGTCTAAAATAAATGCCCCAGATAAAATTTTATTGCACAGACAAATGGGAGAAGTTATATATTCAGAATATTTGGGGGCAATATTGAAGGTAGACAAATTAAAAATTTCACTGGATAAATTGAATAATCAGTTGAGACAGGAGAAGGCAGAAAATAAGTCTCGACAGCAACAGATTAAAAAAATGCAAGTAGATTTGATAAATAAAGAAGGAGATGCAGCAACAAAATTGCTCAAAGAAAAAGATGATACGATCCTGATGTTAAGACGAAAGCTAAAAATTTCAGACACTGTACTTATCCAAGGAGCAGAATTAACAATATTGGAAAAAGAAAAAGAAGAATTATCTAATGAAGTAAACGATGTTACTGCAAAAATGTTAAAGCTTTCTGATGAAAAAGATCATTGGGAAAAAGAGAAAATCTGTAATGTCCCCTCCTACCATACCAGCATGATAGAGAGGATGTGGTGCTCAATCCGGGCAATTAGTCCCATATTGCATTACATAAACATTCGATTTAAAAGAAGATGAACATTTGCAAATGCATAACCATTTGAAAACACAGCGGAAGTAAATTCATTTGACACATTCACATACATTCTTACTATTCATCAAATGATAATTGCAAATATTAACACAAGAGGATACTTATCTTAATGAAGAAGTCCCAAGCAACCAGTTACGCTTCTGCAACGTTCCACCCAACCGTAGGCCAGTGTGCTCCTCAATCTCTCAGCACCACTGCCACCCCCGAGCTGGGCATGATCTCCACAAGGAACAGGGGATGAACAGGCTCTCACCCAGCCAAAGGTATATCAAAATCAGCTAAGCCAATCTATACAGTGAAGTTCCCAATAGTGGATTTTTCTTGAGCTTCAGAAAAACGTGGGTAGACTCAAAACGAATTGGCAACTAGGAAAATCGACGGGGAGGGCAACCCATTTCAGAAAAACGCCCCAGGGGCAAAAACGACCTCTCCCTCAGTCCCAATTCGCGTCCTTCCTTCCCCAGCTGTTGCACAATCCAAAAACGAGTTTTATGGGCATGGAAAAATGCAGGGTTATGGTGAAAAACGTGAGGATAAATTCCAGTGGGCTCAGACTGCGTGAGAGGAAGAACGTAATGGGTTCAGAATTGCCTTAGGCAGCATTTCGTGGGGGTTTTCTTTCCCAACAAGCCAAAAATACGATTTTCAGGTTGGTAACTTGCCCATGCACGAAAATCTGACTGCCATACCTCTCCCATCCCAAGACATTAACTGCCTTAACCAATTTCTTGGAAGAATTAAATGATTGGGTGCATGAGACAAAATGGGTAGTTGGTGGTTTATGGGCTTTCTCATTGACACATGGATTAACACCATTGGCTCAAGGGTTTGGTTATTTTCCCTCCCTATTCCTTGTAAAGATCATGCCCCCATCTCTTTGTTGCATTGCGTAGCTGGTTGTGGGTTTTTCATTAAAATTGCCTATTTACATGATGTCCGATTTTACATTGTGCACAGCTAGCACAAGGACTCTATGCATCTATTCTAATTGCCGATACATAGAACGATAAATCAATGGCGGGGCCTTGGCCTTGAGCTCCTCACCATGACTAAATAACAATATTTACATCATTTACAATATTAATGCAATAGGGTCAAGCTGGGGACATTACAAAATCATTTTAGAAGAACAGTTGGAGGAAACAAGGAAAAGATTAGCAGAAAGTGGTCAGCAACAAGTACAAACAGCCACAGATAAAGATAAAACTGGAGTAGATGGTATTTTACAGGCCATGTCCCAAGTAAGCTTGAAAGAAAGTGAAATCAAAGAATTGAAGATAGAAATAGAGAAGCTAAAAGAAAAAAATGAAATTAAAAATAAGGAAATAAAAACTTTGCAGACAAGGAATCAGGAATTAAGTGATAATAATAAAGGATTGGCAGCTCATGTGACAGGGCAAGCTGCTATGCAAGGTTGCAAACACATGGTATGGGACCAAATTATAAAGGAAGTTGAAAAACTAAGACCATATCTGGATTACATAAGAGTCAAAGAAAAGGTAGCCAAAGATGCCTTCGAAAGTTGCAGAGCAGTCAGGGAGAACTTAAATAAAAAGCCAAAAGAAGTAGCCCAGAAAGCAATAACATTTTTAAACAGTCTAACTGAAGCAGACCTGACAGCCATGAATATAATGAACAGAATTTCAGTCATCACATGGGCCAGAAGGATCTTGGGGAAGTACTCGCATGTTGAAAATATTGAAGCTAAAGCTGGAGAAATACGGGAAGAAGTAGTAAAGTTCAAGAAGCAATTTGAAAAATTAGTAAACAAAGGATTCCCTGCTTTTTGGAAGAAAAGAATGAATTAATTCCTCTTAATTAGTATAAGAGATTGCTGTTTGACATAAGGATGGATCACAGAAAGTTCCAGCAGTTTTATCATATGCTTACAGGAAAAATTTTAATGGAGAAAATAGCAGAGGACTTTGAAATTTTAAATATGCTAATCTCAACCTCTGAGAATCTTCTTCCTGTTTCTATGCAGGTCATGTTGAAATGCGAGTCTTGGTAAAAGAAATGACCAACTATGATTTATCCACGGCCGACCAGTGGAATTATGTGGACAAATATGGAAGGACAAGATATTCTGTCCATTCATAGATGAATTCAAAACTCTTGCCAAGTGGCGAAAAGATGATATTCAAAATTTTTGCCAAGTGGCAAAAAGATACTTTTATTTTAAATTTGTAATATTATTTGGAGACAGTTATCTATTGCTCAAAGACAGTTATCTTTTAAGTTAAAGTATTTTCAGTTATTAGTAAAAGAAGCAGTTATGTCAAGCTTCTTCCGAATTTTGTATAAAAACAATGAGAGTCATTGTTGAAAGGGTTGGAAATTTTTTGAGAGACAGAGTATGTTTTGAAGTCTATTTTTGATAAATAAAGGCAGTACAGTGAAAGTACCCATCTTCTGAGACCAGAGATTCATGTGTTGATCAGTTTTACAGTCTGTTTTTTCCTTTATCTTTATATGTGAATGTTCATTTTCTTTGTTGTATCTTCCATTATGTCTTTCTTCTATATTTAAATGAACACTTGAAATAATTCGAGATTCATACTGGTTATGCCTCGTTTTATCGCAATTAAATATTCACTATTTTCTCCAAAGTTGACAATGGATTCATCCCAGTTAGATGCCTTTTGTTGATGGAATGTCATTACTTCTTTCTATATTCCCTGAAAAAATCAAATTGACCGTGATATGATTGCTATCTTGCCTCTGTGGAAATCTATTTGGTATAAATCTCTTACTGGCATATTATATATTTGAAACTTTGACTCCATGCCCAATGTTTCTTGTTTTCCTTTTCAACCAGAAAATCCTTTTGAAAAATTTTGAGAGAACTTTTATATATTTCAGCATTTACATATATATCGTGAGAGAGCCCTCTCTGGTGGAAAAATGGCTGAGTTTTCTACCAAAAGCTTGGTTTGAAATAGGTTACCTTAGGTCTTATTTTCTTACAACCGGAATAAAATCTAAGTGCTAACATTTTGGCGACGTTGCCGGGGAACGAAAGTGAAATTTTCCCTGGGAGAAACGACAAAGAAAGGTCAAATTTCTTGGGCAAGGAAGTTTGAAAAAAGTTGGTTGTAGATATTGCCCTGGCGACTTCACTTGTGACAATTTCTTAAAGTTTTTTTTGAATATATTTTGAGAAAGACATTGTGGCTATAAGAAGAAATCCCGGTTTGCAGTTCTTCTCTGGTGTGGATAATCCAGAAAAGCTCCTCAAGACGGAGAAAGGCAAAGGCAAGACGAAAGAAGGTATTTCTCAGTTTTCAAATATATTCCCTTCTTTGCAAGAAAATCTGTTTGAGGAAGAGAATATTGGTTCAAGTGAAAAGATTTTGCTTAGAACTAAGTCAGATTCTGATTTGAAAGAAACAAAAGTTGATCCAAAAAGTTTGTGGGATTATTCTTTAAAATCTGTTTGGGAAAATTTACAAAAATCTGAAAGGGCAGAGTCCAGAATATCCAAAGCCCAAAGAATACCTGTGCAGAGTAGTAGACAACAGGAACTAATTGTTCCACCTTATAACTCACCACTCATGGCTGCCAGATTTGCCCCATTGGTTTTGCCCGCGGTTTTACATGATTTGCCCCAAAATTATGGACATAGAATCTTTACTTTTGATAATGAAGGTAATTATACAGCCCAACAACATGTTGATAACTTTAGTGATTTCATTGATTTGGAAGAAGTGGATTATGATGATGCAAAAATGAGGCTGTTTGCTCAAAGCTTGAGGGGTGAAGTCAAAAAATGGTTTAGAGCTTTAGCTGCTGGATCAATTGCTAATTATGATGCCTTTACAACTCTTTTTATCGAAAGATGGGAAGACCAGAAAAATCCTTCGCAGGTGTTGACACAGTATAACAATTTGAAAAAGGGAGGTTTTGAGTCAGTTCAGGAGTTCTCTGCCAGATTTATGAAAGTCTATAATTCTATCCCTACAGATATAAAACCTCTAGTGGGAGCAGCCAAGTTACATTATGCAGATGCTTTCGAAGGTGATTTGTCATGCACATTAAGAGAAAGAAGATCTACTACTTTGGCAATAATGATGAAAGATGCAGTAGAAGTTGAGGCTAATATGATGGCTTCTGTAAAAATGAGACATAGAGATATGGACAGAAAGAAAATTAGAGAAGATAATCAAAATGCAGCATCTTCTTCTTCTTCCACAGATGTAAAATTTGAAGCAATGATGAAAACTATGGAAAAGTTGTTAGAAAGGTTAGTGGTGGATAACAAAGCTCCAAATAAAGAACAAGCAGAACCTCAAATCAGAAACCCAAATTTTAGGAGACCCTTTGTTCCAGCTACAAGGCCGAGAGAACAGCAAAACCCAAGGAATGCAGAAGAAGATCAAATCAGACCTCCTTTCCCCGAAAATTATATTGCTGGAGAAGTTGAAGCTGAGATACCTGAGAGTGATATTCACCATTGTGGCAGTTCTGATTCAGAAGTGTATTTGACTAAACATGAGCATGATATGTTCCTTGCAGAAGGGGAATGTTGTAATTTGGAGATGGAAATTGATCAATACCAGATTGGATACCAAAATGCTATAAACAATCTTCAAAGAAAGATAAATCTGAGAAACCAAGACGTTATAATAGACAAAGGAAAAGAACCAATGGGAAAATCAAAAAGAACTACAGATAAACCTTCTACTAGTCAGTATGAACAGCAAACGAGAAGAAAAGAAAATGAAGATGTGTCAAAAGTAATTCCAGATAATAAGAAAGATTCGATGAAGGAAGGTGACAAAAATTTGGTTCCTTTCAATATACAGAGTGAAATGTCGAAAGTCAAGATTTCTGCACCTTTCAATGAGATATTAAAGAATAAGGAATACAAGGAACAAATTTTTAAGATGATGCAGGTAGAAAATCGGGTGGAAATAGACACTTTGGAATTAGATGATGATAATCCTAATATCTGCTTAGGTTCAAGAATGGAAGATAATAGTTTTGAAGAAGTTTCTCCTTTCTATGTGAATTTTAATATTCATGATAAAGTTGTGCATAATTGTATGTTAGACTCCGGACCTTCTCATAATTTGATGCCAAAACTTGTAGTAGAATCTTTGGGATTGGAAATCACAAGACCTTATGATGACTTATTTTCTTTCGATTCAAGGAAAGTTAAATGTTTAGGGCTGATAAAAGATTTGACAGTCAATCTCAGTAAAATACCAGCCAAAGGTATTCTTATGGATGTGGTGGTTGCTGATATTCCAGCAAATTTTGGTATGTTATTGTCCAGATCGTGGGCCTCAAAGTTAAAAGGAACTCTGCAGATGGATATGTCTTTTGCTACTATTCCGGTGTTGGGGGTACACAGAAGATTATATGCTAAAAAGATGGTTGCTTATTTGGTAAGTGACTTAAAAGAACATGAGAAACATGCTATATATGCAGTAGATACAGATTTGGGTTCTTGCATTTTGTACAATGATGTTGAATCTAAAGAAAAGATTGATTTAATTGAACCTAAAGAAAATGAAAAAGAAAGATTGTTAAGAGAAAAGATCAGAAAAGAAGGAACCTGGACAATGCACTTTGATGGGGCTAGAAGCAGAGAAGGAGCTGGTGCAGGAGTATGTATAATTACACCTGACCGAGAATTCCTAATGTTTTCTTACCAATTGAATTTTGAATGTACCAACAATGTTGCAGAATATGAAGCTTTAATTCTGGGGTTGAACGTGTTAAGAGATTTAAAAGCAAAAAGGATTGGAGTGTTTGGAGATTCCGAATTGGTTATAAATCAAGTAAAAGCTATTTATCAGACCAAACACCCTAAAATGAGGTCCTATAGGAATGAAGTGTGGGATTTACTGGAAATTTTTTTCGATGAACATGATGTTGTTTCAATTCCCCGAGTTAGCAACACTATAGCAGATTCTTTGGCCACTGCAGGAGCTGCATTCAAAAATACTATCTTTTCTAAAAATAAATACGATATTGAGGTCATACACAGACCATCTCTCAAAGAAAATATCAAACATTGGCAGGTTTTTTAGGATGATCAACAAATTAAACGCTTTTTAGAAATGACAGATGAATTCAATTACAGGTCTATTGATGCAGAAGGTGATGAAGCTGGTCCAGATGAAGTGGATTCTCCAGAAGAAACATAAAAGTTCAAGCAAAGGATTGGAGGTAAGGATATAATTCAGCTGAAGAATAATGTTATCCCTAGAGGCTTAATTCCTTTAGAAAAATTATTTGATAAAAATGATGTGGTGAAAAATCCAAAGGTAGAACCTAAACCTTAAGATGTAAAAGATTACAATTTAGGTTCTGAAAAGGATCCCAAATTGGTAAAACTTTCAAAGAAATTACCAAGAAAGGAAGAGGATAAAAGCGTGGAAGTGATGAAAATATTTTCGGATGTTTTTGGTTGGAGTTATGAGGACCTGAAAGAATATGATATTTTTGTTATACAGCATGCAATTCCTATAAAACCTGATGAAAAGCCTTTTAAAAAGAAATTAAGAAGAATAAATCCCAAGTTGCTGCCAGTGATAGAAAAAGAGGTGAGAAAGTTGTTTGATGCTAAGATAATTGTATCCTTGAGGTTTTCTAAGTGGTTAGCTAACCTAGTACCAGTAAGGAAAAAGAATGGTGAAATAAGGCTGTACGTAGATTTTAGAAATTTGAACAGAGCTTCTTTGAAAGATAATTATCTACTCCCTAAAATGGATCAGATTTTACAGAAAGTTGTGGGAGCTGAAAGAATTTCCATGTTAAACGGTTTCTCGGGTTATAATCAAATTAAAGTTCATCCAGAAGATCAAGAAAAAACTGCTTTTACTACTCCATGGGGAACATTTATGTATGCCAAAATGCCATTTGGTTTGATGAATGCAGGCGCAACCTTTCAGAGAGCCATGGATATTGCATTTGCAGATGAAAGGGACAAAATTGTGGTAGTATACATGGATGATATCACTGTTTATTCAAAGAATGCTGCTAATCACTGGAATCATCTGGAAAGAGTTTTTATAAAATGTAGAAAATTTGGGATTTCCTTAAATCCAAAGAAATCTCATTTTTGCATGGAAGAAGGAAGATTATTGGGACACATCATATCAAAAGAAGGCATTAAGATTGACCCGGAGAGAGTATCTGCGATACAAAAGGTAGGAATCCCTAGGAGCAAAAACGAAATTCAGTCATTTATTGGAAGGGTAAATTGGTTAAGAATGTTCATTCCTAGTTTCGCCGAAATTCTAAGAAACATAACAGAAATGTTAAGGAAAGACAAGGATATTAAATGGACTGAAGAAGCAAGACAATCCTTTGATAATATTAAAAGAGCATTGACTGAAGCACCGGTGTTAATTAGTCCATATTATACAAAGGATTTCATTATGTTTACTTATGCATCAGAACACACAGTAGCTGGGGTATTGTTGCAAAAGAATCAAGAAGGTGCTGAACAGCCCATTGCATTTTTTAGTAAGATTCTGAGAGATGCAGAATTAAAATACAACATCATGGAGAAACAAGCTTATGCTTTAGTGAAAGCATTGAAGGATTTCAGGATATATATATTTTGCATTCTCATATAATAGCACATGTTCCATCAGTAGCAGTGAAAGACATTCTTACCCTGCCAGATCCTGAAGGGAAAAGAGCGAAGTGGATAGCAGTGTTATTGGAATATGATCTGGACATTAAACCTACGAAACTGATAAAAGGCCAAGGTTTGGCTAAAATGATGACTGAAACAAATTGGGACTCTCTCGGTATGAATTTTCTTTCTGATACTTCAACTGAAAATGTTCCAAATTCACAGATAATTGAAGATTTCTCTTTATCCCCCTGGTACGCGGATATTTTATATGTTTTGCAGAATCTCCAAGCACCTGCGAATATGGAAAAAACTAGGGCAAGATCAGTAAAATTGAAAGCAGCCAAGTTTTGCATATTAGATGGAAATTTATTTTGGAAAGATCCCGAAGGAATCCTGTTTAATTGCCTATTAGAGAATGAAGTGTAGCATATTATGGTGGAATTTCATAAAGGAATGTGTGGGGGACATCATTCATGGAAGGCTACTGTGAACAAAATTCTTAGAGCTGGTTTTTATTGGCCCAGCATGTATTCAGATGTATATAAACAAGTAACAAAATGTCATGAATGTCAAATTTTTGATGGAAAAAGAGAATTATTGCCATTTCCATTGAAACCTATTTCAGTTGAAGCACCTTTCCAACAATGGGGGTTAGATTTTATTGGTGAAATTAACCCAAATTCTTCAGGGCAACATAAGTGGATTCTGACTGCTACAGATTATTTCACAAAATGGATTGAGGCCATCCCAACCAGAAACGCCACAGAAACAGTGATTATGAACTTTTTGGAAGAGAACATTTTATCCAGATTTGGTTTTCCTAAAAGAATAGTGACAGATAATGCTCCAGCATTCAAGTCAAAAAAGATGATAAATTTTTGTTACAAATATCACATACATCTGAATCATTCAACTGCTTATTATCCACAAGGGAATGGGTTGGCTGAATCTTCAAATAAAAGTTTAGTGAGAATCATAAAGAAATTGCTAGAAGAAAATAAGAGGGCTTGGCACACTAAACTGAAATATGCTCTGTGGGCAGATAGAATCAGTACAAAGAGAGAAATTGGCACTTCCCCTTTCCAGTTGGTGTACGGTACAGAGGTAATTTTTCCTATTTCTTTGGGTTTGCCATGTAACGCCCATATTTTTGATTCGGCATATTTACTAGTTAGATACACCATACTTTATTTCTTATATATTCTGTTGAACTCAGCTCGACTGAGTAAACTATATTGGACCTCATTATATGATGTTACTCTGTTTTATGATTTCACCATGATTATGATGTTACTATGCTATGCGGTTATGATGTCATGATTATCATATGATTTCTTTATTTTATGATTACAGTATATGTTTATATGTTTTCATTAATGAAATGAGAAATATACGATTCGGTACGTGGATACCATCTTCTTATATGAATTATTGAAGTGTTATATGTCATACGCATCTATGATGAGCTAAAAAGGTTGCATGAAATGAAATGATTTTTGATAGCATGGATCAATTGGCGATCAATGGGAAATGTTTTCTATAAATTTGTATTTTTGCAAAATACTAACCTACAGGACACAAGGGCTATGGGATAGCCAGTTACTTGATCTGATATATATTGGAAAGGAAAAACATGTTCATACAGTAAACCTTAGCAGCCAAAATGATGATACGATAACACAAACTGATAATCCTGATAGCAGCAAAGTATGAGTTGATAAGGGCGTAGGCCCAGTATGTTGAGAGGGATGGATGTGTTTCCCACCCTATGTTTCCATGAGACCCGAGGTCGTGGGAGGGCCGTGCTGAGACACGCTCCCCATGTTGTTGTGATGATGATGGTCGGATGCCTTCTAGGGGAGGATAGGTCCGCTGTTCAACCGACGCTATCGCTCTCAAGTTCTATGTGGTCAGATCGGTGAGTCCGACATCCACTTTTGTACTAGCAGAGGAAGGATAGGGAGGATGCTGGACGTAGGTTATGATGGGAGGATGTGTTAGTTAGTACTGTTGGGGGTTTAGTATTCCTTGATTCCGAGTTAGTGGTAGTAGGCACCCTTCCTTGTACATGATTGATTAAACTAATGTAAAGATAAAGATAATGATGTGAAATCATAAAGAACTAACTGTTAAATAACTGAGAATGTTGGAGTAATTGTACTATGTATATATTATGTTTGTTCTTCTACATGGGGGTAAATACTACTATTAGTTAGCAGGTATGCATAGGCGGGATGGGGTTTGTCTATAGTACATTTATGATTTGTGCATGCGCTGGCCACACATGCACACCTTGCACATGTACACTAGTATCAATATACAAACACTTAACATATTGAATAAATGTATAAGTTGTCATAAGTAATTAGGTTAATCATGCATTGACCGAATTCAGATAATGAATATAAAGTTATTTAAGATGTGTAAAACAAGTCAATTAAGCTATGTATTACTCGTTGGTAAACATCGTGATATACTATGGAGACAAGTGTCATCAGTTAACATTATCATCTGAGAATTGTTGTAAATAAGGTAATGGTACTGTCTAATTAATTAGTAAGATTGTTTAAGCACTTAAGGGTGCTTTGTTTAGAAGAACGACGATACTATGTAGATATTAGGGTACTCATGTGATAAACAAATGATGTAAAAGACATCTTTATTAAATTCACCATTATTATTACCTTATGAGGATTTAATTAATATTATTACTTAAAATTTATTTTAATAATATTACTACCCATGTCATAACAATTGCAAAATAGGTAAAATTTAAATATTGACTAATGAATGATTAGAGTGTGATTATTTTACATTTCTAAGTTAAACATAATAGGATAACAATTTTGAAATGAATGTGATGTGATGGAAAATGGTTATTTAATTATTCAATACGAATCTTGGAATTTAAATCTCAAGATAAGTGATCTCGACGGATGGGGTAGACCATTAAGACACATCATGTCCAAGTTGAAAAGGGTCAACTATTTATATAATATTTTATTAATTACATTAATAACATTAAATACCAAGGATGGCGAATAGACTTGTAATTAATGAAGCTTGTCCCGAATGGATAACCTTTGGGTAATAATTCCCACCGTAATAAATTCTTACGACCGTCAATCAAAATCAAATGAATTTACCATGAGAGTAATTAATTATTCGGTACATTGAATGTGAAAAATATATTTTTAAAAAGAAACGTGTATGAATGAACTAGTGGGAGGAGTAAATGTTTGAGGGGCTCGAGAGGGGGATTTTGGGGCGGTGGAGTAAGCCCAAGGTCTTCTCGAGGAAGGAACTGTATATAGAGGGGGAGAGAGTTGAAGGGAAGGAGGAGCTTGAAGTGGAGAGAAAGGTTTTGGGAACAGAAAGGAGGTTTGAGAACAGAAAAGTTTGGAGAACTTAAGTGAAGACTGCTCTCGGGATTATCAGATTGTGGGCTCGGGGGCTTGGAAATCCTTTGATTTCCAAGGGCCAGCAAGATAATAGCTGGTCGGTAGGGTGGACACTTCATTTTGGCTGACCAATAGGATATACAACCTGCTACAACCTATGGTTAGCATCAACATCAGGTAATTTTCTTGATTATTTATTTTATTTAATTATTATGTGGAAACGTACTCTGAAACCTGCATATACCTTCTTACTGATTTATGATTTATTACTCTGAAAATATTCTTATGCAAAAACTACAAGTTGTTGAAGGAAACTATTGA
Source organism: Larix kaempferi (assembly GCA_027924585.1). Taxonomy (NCBI): domain Eukaryota; kingdom Viridiplantae; phylum Streptophyta; class Pinopsida; order Pinales; family Pinaceae; genus Larix; species Larix kaempferi. The sequence continues at coordinate 1,675,032 of BSBM01000600.1, forward strand.
TATATTAGTTATTCTATTAAATGTGAATGTATGATTATTGGAGACAACACAGTATGCTAAACATCATTTAAAAACCATAGAATTTTCTTCAGAAATTTACTCACACATACCTGAATGAATTACTACATAGGAAATTAACTTAGAAATTAACTTAGTGCTCTGCTGTAAAAACCAGAGCACTACATATGGTATCAGAGCTTAAGGCTCAGACACTTTAGACCTTTCGGGCAAACCACCATGAAGATTCAGGATGTTAAATCCTACAAAAAAATTAGAACTTAGGACATAAACCTGGATAGAATTGAGGTATGAACAACACCAAACTTCAGCCTCTTTTACCTGCACGAACACAAAATTGGAACAGCATTAGAAAATCTGGATATGTTAGAAAACTGCATATGTATACATCTGTGTTGGTATTTCAAAATAGATACATATTTGAAATATATTTAGAAATAAAAATAAATAGAGCAAATATATTTAGAAATAAAAATAACACGAGCTAGCAGTATTTTTTTTTAGTACAGCTTGGGTTAAAATTTATAAACTAACCGAGCAAATTAGAAGTGATAAATTTCGGTAAAATTTGTGCAAACGAAAATCAAGGAGCCTAAATAATTGCATTACACTAGATATTCTTAAACTTATGGACTGCATATAGTTGCATGCAATGTCACAAAACTCATCATTTTTTTTAGGGGGCAAAGTCTCATTCCAGTGGCCACCATTCACATGCGAAAATCCTAAAACATAACTTTATTTTAATATTTTACCTACTGAAATAAAGCCTAAGCAAAAAAAAAAAAAAAAAAAACCCAACCATAAAGCAAGACGTGAAGTGAAGGGTAGTAGAAAGCACTTATAGAAAACAAATAAAGTGCAATTCAGTAAACAACAACAAATAGGAAAAAAAAAAAAAAAAAAACGTAAACAAAAAATTACTTTGAGGCTCTATATTGAGATAAACACTGAAAAAAAAACCATCAGTGCAGAAAATGAAGAACTCGAAGTAAGGACAGCAGATAGCACTCATAGAAATGAAGTTTGAAGGTGTAGTTCAGCAACGAGCAGGAAAGAGGATAGATGGGAATGGATGCTGTGCTCGATACCCCCACCAACTCAAATGGAGGTAGCAGCAGCAGAAATATATAAAACCTATGCAAAGGCTCATTATGTTTCTGATGGTTAATCTTTGATTTTGCCTCACATTTGGGCTACCTCAAATATGACGACTGCTATTGTATACATAGGCATTCCAAATTAATATATGCATTTAAATGTTACACAAACACATGCCCTATTTCCATCTAATGCATAAAATCAGGTCCACTCCCAAAATGTTATTCTTGATATTTTGTATGTCAAGAGAAGTGCCTAGAACACTAATATTTAGGTGAGATTTTTATTATAGCTAGCAAAGTGTTGCCTCACACAGATGCTTACCCACAGTCAATTTGACGTAGAGAAAATAGTATCCTGCAAATTTTGGTCCATTGTGAGGCATACCCAAACCTGGAGCAAGGTCAGCATCCAGCTGCGTATGAGGTGCAGGCCCTTGCATTTGCTTTACCCGTTTCTTGTGGCATTTGGTTTGAAAGTGCTCGTCTCTGATTGAAATATTAGCGAAGTACCGATCGCACTGTAAACAGTAGAATTGGCCCATTCTAGGGAGAACCCTGCAGCTGTAATGAATGAAGTTGTAAAAAATAAATATATATATATATATAAAAAGATAAAATCAAATAAAATTTTATTTTTTTGATAAAATAGAAACGGGGAAACCCCATGTACTTAACAGCCACACGCTCTAAACCAACTGAGCTATTCCAGCATGAATATCATGCTGAAAATGCAAGGCTTTTACGATTTTTTTTGCAATTCATGGTAATCTATTCCTTTCGTTGGCATTTTGGTTTCATGCTAGTCTGCTGAAAACGAAAATGAAATATTAGCAGGCACACGCCTTAACCACTAAGCCAGAACGACCTCTAAGCCAGAACGATGGTGAAAACGCCTTAGAGTGTGATTATTTTCGATAAAAATAGAAAAAAGTGAAACCCTAGCGCAGTTTCAGAAAAGAAATAATGGGCTAAGCCCAAGTGCCCAGCACCGAGAAGATACAAGACCAAAAATGCAGCCATCCACACCCGAACATCACTACAGCCGATAGCCCATGCTTTCTTTGTTCCTAACCCATGCGCTCAACACCGAGACAACAAGCTGCCGAGTCCAAGCGAACCCACGCGCTTTATTGCAGTTCAAACGCCCAGCCCAAGAGCATAGCTCTCCTGTATAATAAAAGAATTGTTTTGGGACTCGAGGAGCATCCTCTGGCTATTTCACCACAGCCGCGGAAACGCACTAAACTACAGCCCAAGCGCTAAGCTCACACAAGAGCCCAGCCGCACTAAACGCACTAAACTACAGCCCAAGCGTTAAGCTCACATAAGAGCCTAGCCCAGATGCTCTTTTATTTCCTGTATAATAAAAGATATATCAGGCCTAGCCCAGATGCTCAGCAACGACAGCCTTCAAAGCAACCATCCGCCAAGCCGAAGGGAAACACGCATCATCCACTGCACTGTTCACAGCAGGACTGCAAAATAATCTTGCGCATTTTTCTTTCCGCATTACCTTACCTACGTATACAGACAACTCCTCAATTCTTCAATGCAATTGAGTTTCTTAGAATAAGTAAGCCCAAATCCATGGATGCCACCGACAAGCTGCAGAGATTTGAGAAACTGGATTCCACAACGTCAACCCCGTGAAATCAATCTGAAAGGAATGATAAACACAGTAAAATCGAGCACATAAAAAGCTGCAACTGGGCCTTAAAAGTCGCCCTATAGAGACAAAAAAAAAAATCCACGGGAGGAAACCCAAGTATTTTGTTTGAATTCTCCTTGTACTGTAAAGGCTGTGAGGGGGACTGGGATTTTGATACATGCCATCGCAAGCGCTGTCAGCTGGTGCGATTGTGTGAAAGTGTTCACACTGGTGTGATTGTGTGATTGTGTGAAAGCGTTACCAAGTAAAATGAAACCTACCAAATTAAAAGTATGAAGAAAGGAAAGGAAAACTACCAATTTAAAACGGAACCAGGTGGAGATTATACCTGAAATCAGACGGAGCTTGAACCACTTTCCATGGCGGAGTTGCAGAGCTAAAACTCAGAAAGAGAAGGCAAAATGGCTGCGTCTTGGGGATTGACCCTATTTAGGGTTTCCCCCACTTTCGCATGGCGGTGGGGTGCATGGAGAGACCACATGCCTTCATGCTTCTTCTCATGGCAGTAGGAGGACGCGTGGGCCTCATGCAAGGGCGCGATGGGCCCATGAAGATCTTAGGGGTAGGTTAGTATTATTTGAACAAATTAAAATTTTCTAAATTTGGTAATTGATTAAAATTGTTAAAAAATTAAACTAATTATTATAAATCAATGTTGTCAATTATTCGAAAACTTTAAAATAATTTAAAGTTATTTTTTTTGTTGTTTGATGAAATTAAATTTGGTTAAATTTATTAGCACAATTATCAATTAATTAAAATTTAACAAAACCATAATTCCACTTTAGTGATTATTACATGAATTATAATTAGAATTAAAAAAAAAAATTAATATGAATTATGGTTTAATTAATTATGGTTTACATCTCATGTTAGGATTAGTAAAATTCTAGTTATTTATTTGATTTCTTATAAAAATAAAAATAAAAATAAAAAGACATAAAATTTGCCGAGATTTCAACTCCTACTCGAAGGGATGAGAGAGACCCGAAATCTCAAAAACAAGACACCGTTAAGATCAGCAAGACGAGCTGAACACCATGACAAAAATTGTTTAACTAAAAACGATTGTGGATTTTACTGTGCTAATCCTAACAAATTGTTATCCCATGATGCAAGTTAATTCTTACGCATAAGTATAAAGTATGAATACTTACATTTTAGTTCCGTGTGTATTTGATTGAACAACTAAGAATGTGATTTTATTGCAATAACTCAGGAACTATCATGGTAACAACACGTAGAGGTCGAGGTCGGGGTCAAGGTCGACCACCGTCACCGCCACCTCCGCCACCGTCGTCGCCGCCAACGCCGCCACGACCAACCTCAACACCTGAAATGCAGATCATAATGAGGTCTTTGGAGGCTATTATGACCATGATGAACAGGCAGTCGGAAAGGGCCGTTGAGGTGGAAACCACTCAAGTGAGTCGAGAGAACTCTGAAAGGGCACATGGCCCAAGACTGGAACCGCTTCAGGACATATCGAGGGAGTTGCAAAAGATAAAGGTTCCAGATTTTTCAGGAGGATGACCCGGTAAGCATGCTGAAGCATGGCTAGAAGGCATGAAGAGATGCTTCGCATTGAATGAGTACACATCTAGTTCCAAGGCTAGAATGGCCGTCTTCCAGCTTAAAGGTGATGCTTTGAATTGGTGGTCGGATCTCGAGAAGCAGTTGCACCTTACTCCTCTTACAACGTCTTGGGAACTGTTCGAGGAGAGGTTCCACAAGAAGTATTTGCCAAATTATTACAAGGAAGAACAGGCAGGTGCACTCCATGCCTTAGTACAGGGAGACAAGACGGTGGAGGAGTATGAATCTCGATTTATGGAACTGGTAAAATATGTTCCTTACCTAGATGCAGATGATTGTCAGGTAGAGCGTTTTGTGTATGGACTTAACTACAAGATTAGAGCTGATGTGCGGATGTGGAAGCCAACTTCAGTTGCCATGGCAGTTGAGTATGCTCGTTATGCAGCTGATATGTCAGATGGAAAGGGGGGTAGTAACTTGACAGGAACCAATCAGTATGTTTCAGGGAAGGCGTTACGTCCTTACTTCAGGGGAGGACAATCTAGACCTCCTCCTTACGGTAACAGGTTCACACCAAGGCGTAATACTTCAGTTAACTCAATCTCGCAGGCATCGTCCGCAACCCACCAAAGCCAGGGACGTACACAGGGGAGTTCCTATAGAGGAGCAAGGGGTTTTAGAGGACCCAGGGGAAGGAACTCATCTCAGAGGATTCCTCCGAGAAACATGCAAGCCCCTCCCAATCTCTCTTGTTGGGGATGTGGAGGTCCTCATTTCCAGCGAGACTGTCCCAAGGGTCGGTCAAGCAGCAGGCACAGGGAAGGAAAGGCACCCATGGATAGTTCGGGTAACAGTCATCGGATTCATGCAGCGGTGCATAACCACCAAGCAGAACATCAGTCTACCGTAGTAGAATCCACTGGTAATGTAAACAATGTCAAACTTAAAATTTTGTTTGATCCAGGAGCAACTGATAGTTTTATTTCACCATTTGCATTAGATAAATGTGGGTTGGCAGCCTACGAGCACGATGATTTCAAACTGGTTGAAATGGCTTCAGGAGCTAAGCAAACAGTAGGTCTTAAAGTGAGAAGTTGTGAGGTTGACTTAGGAGTGTGCACCACTAAGTTGGATGCTTATGTCACCAATTTGGGGACTTATGACCTCATTATTGGCATGGATTGGTTAGAAGGCCATAGAGCTTTCTTAGACTGCTATGCGAAGAAGGTGTTGTGCCTCGATGACGAGGGAAGGACAATTCAAATCCAAGGCTTGAAGAGGAAGGTATCCCTCCGTTTCATCTCTATGGTGAAAGCTAAGCGGTGCCTAAGACAAGGATGCCAGTTGTTCGTAGTGGAGGCCGTGAGCGATAGTAAAGGACCTTCCTTGAATTCTTACCCAGTACTTTCCGAGTTCAAGGATGTCTTTCCGAAGGAATTGCCAGGACTACCTCCAGAAAGAGAGCTCGATTTCACAATCGAACTAAAACCTGGTGCAGAACCTATCTCAAAAACTCCTTATAGAATGAAAACTCCAGAGCTCCGTGAGTTACAGATCCAGTTAAAAGAATTGCTAGATTTGGGACTGATTAGACCTAGTATCTCACCGTGGGGAGCACCAGTGATCTTCGTTAAGAAGAAGGATGGATCTCTGCGACTGTGCATAGATTACAGAGATTTGAACAAGGCCACCGTGAAGAACAGGTATCCCATACCAAGAATTGATGACCTCTTTGATCAAATGAAAGGTGCGTCAGTCTTCTCAAAGATTGATTTACGATCAGGGTATCACCAGTTGAGGATCAAGGAAGGCGACATTCCTAAGACTGCATTTCGAACTCGATTTGGGCATTACGAGTTTGTAGTGGTACCATTTGGTTTGACCAATGCTCCAGCTGTATTCATGAGCCTCATGAATGGTGTCTTCTGAAAATACTTGGACCACTTTGTTCAGGTCTTCTTAGATGATATTCTTATCTATTCTAAAAATGAGAAGGAGCATGAGGAACACTTGCGGTTAGTCTTGACATGCTTGAGGGAACATAAACTTTATGGTAAATTATCAAAGTGTTCCTTCTTCCAAAAAGAGATTCACTACTTGGGGCACATCATCTCAGGTGAAGGGATCTCTGTAGACCCGGAAAAGGTAAAGGCCATTGAAGATTGGCCAATTCCAAGGAATGCTCATGAGGTGCGCAGCTTCATGGGGTTAGCAGGCTATTACTGGAGGTTTGTGGAAGGATTTTCTAAAATTGCAAAACCTATTACCACCTTGCAACGCAAGGGAATCCGGTATGAATGGACCGATGAATGCGATGCCTCTTTTACAGAGTTAAAAAGATTGTTGACTAGTGCACCGATCTTGCGGGTACCTGACATGGATAAAGATTTCATGGTATGCACCGACGCCTCGAAGCAAGGACTAGGAGCGGTGTTGATGCAGGAAGGTGGGGTAATAGCTTATGCATCTCGAAAGTTGAAACCTCATGAGGAGCAGTATGCCACGCATGATCTAGAATTGGCAGCAGTAATGTTGGCACTAAAATTATGGAGGCACTACCTAGTTGGTAGAAGCTTCACCCTTAAAACCGACCATCAGAGCTTGCAGTACATCTTTACCCAAAGGGATTTGAATGCTAGGCAAAGGAGATGGAGTGAGTTCATGAGTGAGTATGACTTTGGTATCTCTTACATCAAAGGAAAGGAGAATGTGGTGGCAGACGCTCTAAGCCGAAGGCCGAGACTTTTCTCCTTAATTCCCTTGAAGGTTGACTTGAGGGAAAGGGTACTAGGACAACTATTGGTTGATAGTTGGTATCTAAAAGTAACCTCAGCTATTCAGAATGGAAAGGAACAGGAATTGAAGTATGATGGGTACCATCTCGAGGAAGATGGATTGTTGCGGTATCAGGGAAGGATGTATGTTCCTAAGGAAGGTGATATCAGGGAAACAATCCTTAGAGAGGCCCATAGATCGCATTACTGTGCGCACCCAGGGGTGAAGAAGATGTATACTGACATGAAGCAACTCTTCTTCTGGCCAGGTATGAAGAAGGATGTAGTGGATTTTGTGTCAAAGTGCCTTGAGTGTCAACAAGTTAAGGCAGATCATCATCACTCAGCCGGTCTCCTACAACCGCATGATATTCCTATGACTAAATGGGAAGTCATTTCCATGGACTTCGTTGTAGGATTACCACTCACATCTCTGAGACATAATGCTATTTTGGTGGTAGTCGACAAACTGACCAAAAGTGCTCACTTCATTCCAGTCAGAGACACCTATGATGTGACAGATGTGGCAAGGGTATTCATAAATGAGATTGTACGTCTTCATGGAGTTCCTAAAAAGATAATCTCTGACAGAGACCCTAAGTTCACCTCCAGATTTTGGACAAGCATGCAGTCAACATTAGGGACACAGTTGAACTTAAGCTCAGCTTATCACCCCGAGACAGATGGACAGACTGAGAGGGTGAATCAAGTGATGGAGGACATGCTTAGGATGTATGTTATGGATCAACAGACATAGTGGGAGAAATATCTTCCTTTAGTGGAGTTTGCATACAACAATAGTCATCACAGCTCCATTGGTATGCCGCTGTATCAGGCATTGTATGGGAGGCCGTGCAGGACACCACTCAGTTGGGACAGGTTAGAGGATCGAGTTTTAATTGGGCCTGAATTGATTCAGGAAATGGAGGAGCAAGTGTTACAGATTAGGCAGCGGCTGAAGGAAGCACAGGATAGGCAAAAGAGTTACGCTGATGCACACAGATCAGATAGAACTTATGAAGTAGGGGATCGTGTATTTATTCTCATCAGACCAAATAAAAGTACCATTCGGTTTGGGAAGGGTACCAAGCTGTCACCTCGCTTTATAGGTCCATTTGAGATTCTTGAGAAAATCGGACCAGTTGCTTATCGTCTTGCGCTACCACCCCACTTGCATAAAACTCATAATGTATTTCATGTTTCTGTATTACGACATTACATAGCTGATGAGACTCACAAGATTCATTGGAAGGAATTGCAGGTCTCGGACGAGGGAACCTTCAGGGTCGAACCATTACGTATACTTGATCGTAGGGTTCGACAGCTCTGTAGTCGCCATGTGGACCAGGTTAAGGTCCAATGGGACAAGTACAGCCCAGGGTCTGCTACCTGGGAGGACGCAGAGACCATGCGTCGATATTTTCCCTCACTATTTTGACCATAACTTCGGGACGAAGTTTCCCGAAGGGTGGGTGTATGTAACGCCCATATTTTTGATTCGGCATATTTACTAGTTAGATTCACCACACTTTATTTCTTATATATTCTGTTGAACTCAGCTCGACTGAGTAAACTATATTGGACCTCATTATATGATGTTACTCTGTTTTATGATTTCACCATGATTATGATGTTACTATGTTATGCGGTTATGATGTCATGATTATCATATGATTTCTTTATTTTATGATTACAGTATATGTTTATATGTTTTCATTAATGAAATGAGAAATATACGATTCGGTACGTGGATACCATCTTCTTATATGAATTATTGAAGTGTTATATGTCATACGCATCTATGATGAGCTAAAAAGGTTGCATGAAATGAAATTATTTTTGATAGCATGGATCAATTGGCGATCAATGGGAAATGTTTTCTATAAATTTGTATTTTTGCAAAATACTAACCTACAGGACACAAGGGCTATGGGATAGCCAGTTACTTGATCTGATATATATTGGAAAGGAAAAACATGTTCATACAGTAAACCTTAGCAGCCAAAATGATGATACGATAACACAAACTGATAATCCTGATAGCAGCAAAGTATGAGTTGATAAGGGCGTAGGCCCAGTATGTTGAGAGGGATGGATGTGTTTCCCACCCTATGTTTCCATGAGACCCGAGGTCGTGGGAGGGCCGTGCTGAGACACGCTCCCCATGTTGTTGTGATGACGATGGTCGGATGCCTGCTAGGGGAGGATAGGTCCGCTGTTCAGCCAACGCTATCGCTCTCAAGTTCTATGTGGTCAGATCGGTGAGTCCGACATCCACTTTTGTACTAGCAGAGGAAGGATAGGGAGGATGCTGGACGTAGGTTATGATGGGAGGATGTGTTAGTTAGTACTGTTGGGGGTTTAGTATTCCTTGATTCCGAGTTAGTGGTAGTAGGCACCCTTCCTTGTACATGATTGATTAAACTAATGTAAAGATAAAGATAATGATGTGAAATCGTAAAGAACTAACTGTTAAATAACTGAGAATGTTGGAGTAATTGTACTATGTATATATTATGTTTGTTCTTCTACATGGGGGTAAATACTACTATTAGTTAGCAGGTATGCATAGGCAGGATGGGGTTTGTCTATAGTACATTTATGATTTTTGCATGCGCTGGCCACACATGCACACCTTGCACATGTACACTAGTATCAATATACAAACACTTAACATATTGAATAAATGTATAAGTTGTCATAAGTAATTAGGTTAATCATGCATTGACCGAATTCAGATAATGAATATAAATTTATTTAAGATGTGTAAAACAAGTCAATTAAGCTATGTATTACTCGTTGGTAAACATCGTGATATACTATGGAGACAAGTGTCATCAATTAACATTATCATCTGAGAATTGTTGTAAATAAGGTAATGGTACTGTCTAATTAATTAGTAAGATTGTTTAAGCACTTAAGGGTGCTTTGTTTAGAAGAACGACGATACTATGTAGATATTAGGGTACTCATGTGATAAACAAATGATGTAAAAGACATCTTTATTAAATTCACCATTATTATTACCTTATGGGGATTTAATTAATATTATTACTTAAAATTTATTTTAATAATATTACTACCCATGTCATAACAATTGCAAAATAGGTAAAATTTAAATATTGACTAATGAATGATTAGAGTGTGATTATTTTACATTTCTAAGTTAAACATAATAGGATAACAATTTTGAAATGAATGTGATGTGATGGAAAATGGTTATTTAATTATTCAATACGAATCTTGGAATTTAAATCTCAAGATAAGTGATCTCGACGAATGGGGTAGACCATTAAGACACATCATGTCCAAGTTGAAAAGGGTCAACTATTTATATAATATTTTATTAATTACATTAATAACATTAAATACCAAGGATGGCGAATAGACTTGTAATTAATGAAGCTTGTCCCGAATGGATAACCTTTGGGTAATAATTCCCACCGTAATAAATTCTTACGACCGTCAATCAAAATCAAATGAATTTACCATGAGAGTAATTAATTATTCGGTACATTGAATGTGAAAAATATATTTTTAAAAAGAAACGTGTATGAATGAACTAGTGGGAGGAGTAAATGTTTGAGGGGCTCGAGAGGGGGAGTTTGGGGCGGTGGAGTAAGCCCAAGGTCTTCTCGAGGAAGGAACTGTATATAGAGGGGGAGAGAGTTGAAGGGAAGGAGGAGCTTGAAGTGGAGAGAAAGGTTTTGGGAACAGAAAGGAGGTTTGAGAACAGAAAAGTTTGGAGAACTTAAGTGAAGACTGCTCTCGGGATTATCAGATTGTGGGCTCGGGGGCTTGGAAATCCTTTGATTTCCAAGGGCCAGCAAGATAATAGCTGGTCGGTAGGGTGGACACTTCATTTTGGCTGACCAATAGGATATACAACCTGCTACAACCTACGGTTAGCATCAACATCAGGTAATTTTCTTGATTATTTATTTTATTTAATTATTATGTGGAAACGTACTCTGAAACCTGCATATACCTTCTTACTGATTTATGATTTATTACTCTGAAAATATTCTTATGCAAAAACTACAAGTTGTTGAAGGAAACTATTGATATATTAGTTATTCTATTAAATGTGAATGTATGATTATTGGAGACAACACAGTATGCTAAACATCATTTAAAAACCATAGAATTTTCTTCAGAAATTTACTCACACATACCTGAATGAATTACTACATAGGAAATTAACTTAGAAATTAACTTAGTGCTCTGCTGTAAAAACCAGAGCACTACATGCCAGTTATGAAATTATTACAAGAAGTCGATGAAGAACCAAATCATATGCAAAGGAGAATAAATCAAATGATAGAATTGCATGAAGTCAAAGAAAAAGCATATAACAGAACCCAAATGCATCAGGAAAAAATGAAGAAAACTTTTGACAGAAAGGTTAAGGAAAAGGATTTTCAGATAAATGATTTGGTTTTGAAGTGGGACTCCAGAAATGAAGATCACCATGGAAAGTTTGAGCATTTATGGAAAGGTCCATATATTGTTGCAGGATGTCAAGGAGAAAATGCATTTATCCTAAAAAATTGCAATGGAGAATTTTATCCTGGAGGACCAGTAAATGGGAGACACGTCAAACATTATCTTTCCTAAAAGACAGAAGTGAAAGAGAGTTTTTTGTACAGTGTAAATATTTTTTCAAAAAAAAAAAAAAAATATGGAAGAGAGTTTGAATGCAGCCCGATGGATCATGCACTTGGTCTACGATGTTCTTTGCTACCTCACAGGGAGGATAGCATCCCCAGTTGGAGCCAGTTGTTGACATTATGTCTGAGAATGCTTAAATCCTAAAAAAATTTGCTAAAATATCCAAAAGCCAGAAGAAATTACCACAAATAAGTGGAAGAAAAAATTTTAAAATACAAAAAACAAGAAGGAAAACCCACTTATGCAAAGTCCGAAAACAAATTTTTGAAAGGATTAAATCTAGACCAGGTTCCGAGAGCGGAGATGATAAACATCAAGATCGACGGCTAATATCGTTTCCCGCACCGCCAAAGTGATCGGTCACATGGAGTTGAGAGCTGTTGCGGACACGATACCGCCGGGCACGTGTCCTAATCTCGTCAGTCCGCATATGTGATATGGTGGTATCATAAACCACCACAGCGCCGTGTGGAACCACCAAATAGAAAAGCGCGGCGGGGCCATAGCACGTGGCGTGGTGGGACCTGATACGTGGCAGATGGAGAAAGCATAAGGAAATACGCCATCTGTTGATAGCAATCGGAGGGCCGATATAAATCTGAAACAAAATCAATGGCCATTGTTCGTCCGCATCTGGGAAGGTGCACACTTGATAAAAGGAAGAGAGTTCATGGAAAGCGAAACCACTCAAACAGGTGTCATCATATGGTTGATCCGCGCAAGGAACAAACCGGAGAAGAAAAACCGCTTTAAGATCGCGGATACCACCATAAGGGATAAAAGGAAGCGAGATCTGAAGGCCCAAATTAAAAGCTCAAGATCAACGGTTGGATGTGAACCTCGTTCAGCAAGTTGCCAGGAAGTTAATAAAAAATACTTATATAAAACAAAAAGGGCTTCACACAATGGCATTTTGCATATGTGTCGCTATCTTCGGGAGCTCTGAGGACTGGTGGAGATCAGCGATTGCAACAGAAGGCGAAAGGCGTGTACATACAGGTAGGGTCTGGTGACCTGGACAACTTTTTTAAACACAATTTTGTTTAAAGAAACGTTTAAATGGAAACTGTACACGATATAGACGTTTTTAAAGCAAAAGAAGCCCTAAAGGATAGAGACGAAGACGTTCATGATACCCTAATTAGGTTACCAGTCTCTGAGATTAAACTTAGGTTGTCTGAATTGTTAAAGGAAGGGATAGACCTACATAGAGTCCACCAATCGTCTTTGATAGCCTTTTTCCCAGTCCAAATCCATTTTTTCCCAGAATTTGTATCATGGTGTGCCGAAAATTACTCCCGAGAAGAAAGAATTGTTCTAAACAGTCAAAAAACCAGAGCCGTTTGTGAAATAAAGCCAGCTGAGTTAATTAAAGCCCTAGGAATAGATTTTTCCCAACCCCTCGAGTCTGAGATTTTTTCTGAAACCTCCATTATTGAAAATTATCATCATACTTCTCAAAATGATAGGGAAATGTTTTTGTCGTCGTGTCTCAAGCTAGAAACCATCATTTCGGAGGTCCCATACCCTATAGATATCAATTTGTTTGATGAAAATACCCAATTAGTTTTGACATTATTGGCTTTAGTTCTAGGGCTTGATACGGACTTGTATGTAACTGAGTTTCAATTGAGTCTGTTGTACAAAATGAGTACGGTTCAGTCAGGGATCGATGAAAATCAAATCCCTCGACTTAATTTTGAAGTATTTTTGACAGAGAAGATTCATGACCAGATGGTCAATTTTCCCACTCTGAGACATTTCAGGTTTCAGTCCTTTTTGATGAAAATGATTATGATAGCCAGTCAAGAAGAGTTGCAGTTCCCAGAAATCATTTTCACGACTTTATTAGAAAATAACATGTTCAATTACATCAATTTCATGCTCTCAGAGATTTACAGAATGATCTTTGGTAAAAATTTGCTTAGAGTATTACCAAAAATGCAGGCATGCATGCAATTGAGTACAGAGTACGCGACCGGAGATTGGTTTTTGTCAAAGGACAGTACAGTAATCAAATTATACGGGTTCAAACATAAACCTTATGTTTTACCATCTTTTCTTACTTTAAGGGTTTTTGCTTTGGAATTCCTGAGACAAAAGTTGATTGTTGAAGATAACAATTTTTTGGTTTACAAACAAGCAACAGACATTAAATATCCGTTCACACTTGGCCCATTCACAATAAAGAATAAAAATGTTGCTGTGTATATAGAGAAGTTATTGAAGGATATGAATTTTGAGACAGATATGGCTATTGAGTATGATCCGTTAAACATAATATCAAAACGGAGAACGGATCATCGCATCAAAGCCCTGAACCACCAAATGATTGAAGGGATGTATGACAGAGCCAATTGGCTGGAATATAAAGAAGAAATCATTCCGGATGCACACGACAAAGAAATGGCATTGATCGATACAATAACAGACAGAGAAAACACAATGAATACTGCATTGGTGGAGTTTAAAAGACCCATACATGACATAATGAACATTGAGGATGAAGAAACAAAAAGAGGAAATAAGTTGAAAATGAATGAACAACAGGAGTTGATAGCAGTTTCAGAAGAGGAAAAAAGAATTGAAGAAAAGATACCAGAGGTTACAGTTAAAGAATACAGCATTGAAGAAACCCCAGTAGAGGGTGATGTAAATAGACCCCGGAATATGATGGATGTATTTGATGAACATAGTCAGAATAAACAGGAATCCTCTAAGCAAACTAGTCAGTTGTTTCCAAAAGTTAGAAATATATCCAATACTGAAGTAAGTTTATTTACTAGCAGAAATATCAGAGAGAATTCCTTGAAATTTTCAGTTGTCACAAAAGATAAGATTTCAGAGATGAAAGTAGATTTGTCTAAAATAAATGCCCCAGATAAAATTTTATTGCATAGACAAACGGGAGAAGTTATATATTCGGATTATTTGGGGGCAATATTGAAGGCAAACAAATTAAAAATTTCACTGGATAAATTGAATAATCAGTTGAGACAGGAGAAGGCAGAAAATAAGTCTCGACAGCAACAGATTAAAAAATTGCAAGTAGATTTGATAAATAAAGAAGGAGATGCTGCAACAAAATTGCTCAAAGAAAAAGATGATACGATCCTGATGTTAAGAGGAAAGCTAAAAATTCCAGACACTGTACTTATCCAAGGAGCAGAATTAACAATATTGGAAAAAGAAAAAGAAGAATTATCTAATGAAGTAAACGATGTTACTGCAAAAATGTTAAAGCTTTCTGATGAAAAAGATCATTGGGAAAAAGAGAAAATCATTTTAGAAGAACAGTTGGAGGAAACAAGGAAAAGATTAGCAGAAAGTGGTCAGCAACAAGTACAAACAGCCACAGATGAAGATAAAACTGGAGTAGATGGTATTTTACAGGCCATGTCCCAAGTAAGCTTGAAAGAAAGAGAAATCAAAGAATTGAAGATAGAAATAGAGAAGCTGAAAGAAGAAAAAGAAATTAAAAATAAGGAAATAAAAACTTTGCAGACAAGGAATCAGGAATTAAGTGATAATAATAAAGGATTGGCAACTCATGTGACAGGGAAAGCTGCTATGCAAGGTTGCAAACACATGGTATGGGACCAAATTATAAAGGAAGTTGAAAAACTAAGACCATATCTGAATTACATAAGAGTCAAAGAAAAGGTAGCCAAAGATGCCTTCGAAAGTTGCAGAGCAGTCAGGGAGAACTTAAATAAAAAGCCAAAAGAAGTAGCCCAGAAAGCAATAACATTTTTAAACAGTCTAACTGAAGCAGACCTGACAGCCATGAATATAATGAACAGAATTTCAGTCATCACATGGGCCAGAAGGATCTTGGGGAAGTACTCGCATGTTGAAAATATTGAAGCTAAAGCTGGAGAAATACGGGAAAGAGTAGTAAATTTCAAGAAGCAATTTGAAAAATTAGTAAACAAAGGATTCCCTACTTTTTGGAATGAAAAGAATGAATTAATTCCTCCTAATGAGTATAAGAGATTGCTGTTTGACATAAGGATGGATCACAGAAAGTTCCAGCAGTTGGATCATATGCTTACAGGAAAAATTTTAATGGAGAAAATAGCAGAGGACTTTGAAATTTTAAATATGCTAATCTCAACCTGTGAGAATCTTCTTCCTGTTTCTTATGCAGGTCATGTTGAAATGCGAGTCTTGGTAAAAGAAATTCCCAACTATGATTTACCCACGGCCGACCAGTGGAATTATGTGGACAAATATGGAAGGACAAGATATTCTGTCCATTCATAGATGCATTCAAAACTCTTGCCAAGGGGCGAAAAGATGATATTCAAAAAATTTTCCAAGTGGCAAAAAGATACTTTTATTTTAAATTTGTAATATTATTTGGAGACAGTTATCTATTGGTCAAAGGCAGTTATCTTTTAAGTTAAAGTATTTTCAGTTATTAGTTAAAAGAAGCAGTTATGTCAAGCTTCTTCCGAATTTTGTATAAAAACAATGAGAGTCATTGTTGAAAGGGTTGGAAATTTTTTGAGAGACAGAGTATGTTTTGAAGTCTATTTTTGATAAATAAAGGCAGTACAGTGAAAGTACCCATCTTCTGAGACCAGAGATTCATGTGTTGATCAGTTTTACAGTCTGTTTTTTCCTTTATCTTTATATGTGCATGTTCATTTTCTTTGTTGTATCTTCCATTATGTCTTTCTTCTATATTTAAATGAACACTTGAAATAATTCGAGATTCATACTGGTTATGCCTCGTTTTATCGCATTTAAATATTCACTATTTTCTCCAAAGTTGACAATGGATTCATCCTAGTTAGATGCCTGTTGTTGATGGAATGTCATTACTTCTTTCTATATCCCCTGAAAAAATCAAATTGACTGTGATATGATTGCTATCTTGCCTCTGTGGAAATCTGTTTGGTATAAATCTCTTACTGGCATATTATATATTTGAAACTTTGACTCCATGCCCAACGTTTCTTGTTTTCCTTTTCAACCAGAAAATCCTTTTGAAAAATTTTGAGAGAACTTTTATATAATTCAGCCTTTACATATATATCGTGAGAGAGCCCTCTCTGGTGGAAAAATGGCTGAGTTTTCTACCAAAAGCTTGGTTTGAAATAGGTTACCTTAGGTCTTATTTTCTTACAACCGGAATAAAATCTAAGTGCTAACATTTTGGCGCCGTTGTCGGGGAACGAAAGTGAAATTTTCCCTGGGAGAAACGACAAAGAAAGGTCAAATTTCTTGGGTAGGGAAGTTTGAAATAAGTTGGTTGTAGATATTGCCCTGGCGACTTCACTTGTGACAATTAGTTAAAGTTTTTTTTGAAGATATTTATAGAAAGACATTGTGGCTACAAGAAGAAATCCCGGTATGCAGTTCTTCTCTGGCGTGGATAATCCGGAAAAGCTCCTCAAGACGGAGAAAGGCAAAGGCAAGACGAAAGAAGGTATTTCTCAGTTTTCAAATATATTCCCTTATTTGCAAGAAAATCTGTTTGAGGAAGAAAATATTGGTTCAAGTGAAAAGATTTTGCTTAGAACTAAGTCAGATTCTGATTTGAAAGAAACAAAAGTTGATCCAAAAAGTTTGTGGGATTATTCTTTAAAATCTGTTTGGAAAAATTTACAAAAATCTGAAAGGGCAGAGTCCAGAATATCCAAAGCCCAAAGAATACCTGTGCAGAGTAGTAGACAACAGGCACTAATTGTTCCACCTTATAACCCACCACTCATGGCTTCCAGATTTGCCCCATTGGTTTTGCCCGCGGTTTTACATGATTTGCCTCAAAATTATGGACAGAGAATCTTTACTTTTGATAATGAAGGTAATTATACAACACAACAACATGTTGATAACTTTAGTGATTTCATTGATTTGGAAGAAGTGGATTATGATGATGCAAAAATGAGGCTGTTTGCTCAAAGCTTGAGGGGTGAAGTCAAAAAATGGTTTAGATCTTTAGCTGCTGGATCAATTGCTAATTATGATGCCTTTACAACTCTTTTTATCGAAAGATGGGAAGACCAGAAAAATCCTTCGCAGGTATTGACACAGTATAACAATTTGAAAAAGGGAGGTTTTGAGTTAGTTCAGGAGTTCTCTGCCAGATTTATGAAAGTCTATAATTCTATCCCTACAGATATAAAACCTCCAGTGGAAGCAGCCAAGTTACATTATGCAGATGCTTTCGAAAGTGATTTTTCATGCACATTAAGAGAAAGAAGATCTACTACTTTGGAAATAATGATGAAAGATTCAGTAGGAGTTGAGGCTAATATGATGGCTTCTGGAAAAATGAGACATAGAGATATGGACAGAAAGAAAATTAGAGAAGATAATCAAAATGCAGCATCTTCTTCTTCTTCCACAGATGTAAAATTTGAAGCAATGATGAAAACTATGGAAAAGTTGTTAGAAAGGTTAGTGGTGGATAAAAAAGCTCCAAATAAAGAACAAGCAGAACCTCAAATCAGAAACCCAAATTTTAGGAGACCCTTTGTTCCAGCTACAAGGCCGAGAGAACAGCGAAACCCAAGGAATGCAGAAGAAGATCAAATCAGACCTCCTTTCCCCGAAAATTATATTGCTGGAGAAGTTGAAGCTGAGATACCTGAGAGTGATATTCACCATTGTGGCAGTTCTGATTTAGAAGTGTATCTAACTAAACATGAGCATGATATGTTCCTTGCAGAAGGGGAATGTTGTAATTTGGAGACGGAAATTGATCAATACCAGATTGGTTACCAAAATGCTATAAACGATCTTCAAAGAAATATAAATCTGAGAAACCGAGACGTTATAATAGACAAAGAAAAAGAACCAATGGGCAAATCAAAAAGAACTACAGATAAACCTTCTACTAGTCAGTATGAACAGCAAACGAGAAGAAAAGAAAATGAAGATGTGTCAAAAGTAATTCCAGATAATAAGAAAGATTCGATGAAGGAAGGTGATAAAAATTTGGTTCCTTTCGATATACAGAGTGAAATGTCGAAAGTCAAGATTTCTGTACCTTTCAATGAGATATTAAAGAATAAGGAATACAAGGAACAAATTTTTAAGATGATGCAGGTAGAAAATCGGGTGGAAATAGACACTTTGGAATTAGATGATGATAATCCTAATATCTGCTTAGGTTCAAGAATGGAAGATAATAGTTTTGGAGAAGTTTCTCCTTTCTATGTGAATTTTAATATTCATGATAAAGTTGTGCATAATTGTATGTTAGACTCCGGACCTTCTCATAATTTGATGCCAAAACTTGTAGTAGAATCTTTGGGATTGGAAATCACAAGACCTTATGATGACTTATTTTCTTTCGATTCAAGGAAAGTTAAATGTTTAGAGCTGATAAAAGATTTGACAGTCAATCTCAGTAAAATACCAACCAAAGGTTATCTTATGGATGTGGTGGTTGCTGATATTCCAGCAAAGTTTGGTATGTTATTGTCCAGGTCGTGGGGCTCAAAGTTAAAAGGAACTCTGCAGATGGATATGTCTTTTGCTACTATTCCGGTGTTGGGGGTACACAGAAGATTATATGCTGAAAAGATGGCTGCTTATTTGGTAAGTGACTTAAAAGAACCTGAGAAACATGCTATATATGCAGTAGATACAGATTTGGGTTCTTGCATTTTGTACAATGATGTTGAATCTAAAGAAAAGATTGATTTAATTGAACCTAAAGAAAATGAAAAAGAAAGATTGTTAAGAGAAAAGATCAGAAAAGAAGGAACCTGGACAATGCACTTTGATGGGGCTAGAAGCAGAGAAGGAGGTGGTGCAGGAGTATGGATAATTACACCTGACCGAGAATTCCTAATGTTTTCTTACCAATTGAATTTTGAATGTACCAACAATGTTGCAGAATATGAAGCTTTATTTCTGGGGTTGAACGTGTTAAGAGATTTAAAAGCAAAAAGGATTGGAGTGTTTGGAGATTCCGAATTGGTTATAAATCAAGTAAAAGCTATTTATCAGACCAAACACCCTAAAATGAGGTCCTATAGGAATGAAGTGTGGGATTTACTGGGAATTTTTTTTGATGAACATGATGTTGTTTCAATTCCCCGAGTTAGCAACACTGTAGCAGATTCTTTGGCCACTGCAGGAGCTGCATTCAAAAATCCTATCTTTTCTAAAAAGAAATACGATATTGAGGTCATACACAGACCATCTATCCCAGACAATATCAAACATTGGCAGGTTTTTGAGGATGATCAACAGATTAAACGCTTTTTAGAAATGACAGATGAATTCAATTACAGGTCTATTGATGCAGAAGGTGATGAAGCTGGTCCAGATGAAGTGGATTCTCCAGAAGAAACATAAAAGTTCAAGCAAAGGATTGGAGGTAAGGATATAATTCAGCTGAAGAATAATGTTATCCCTAGAGGCTTAATTCCTTTAGAAAAATTATTTGATAAAAATGATGTGGTGAAAAATCCAAAGGTAGAACCTAAACCTGAAGATGTAAAAGATTACAATTTAGGTTCTGAAAAGGATCCCAAATTGGTAAGACTTTCAAAGAAATTACCAAGAAAGGAAGAGGATAAAAGCGTGGAAGTGATGAAAAGATTTTCGGATGTTTTTGCTTGGAGCTATGAGGACCTGAAAGAATATGATATTTCTGTTATACAGCATACAATTCCTATAAAACCTGATGAAAAGCCTTTTAAACAGAAATTAAGAAGAATAAATCCCAAGTTGCTGCCAGTGATAGAAAAAGAGGTGAGAAAGCTGTTTGATGCTAAGATAATTGTATCCTTGAGGTTTTCTAAGTGGTTAGCTAACCTAGTACCAGTAAGGAAAAAGAATGGTGAAATAAGGCTGTGCGTAGATTTTAGAAATTTGAACAGAGCTTCTTTGAAAGATAAATATCCACTCCCTAAAATGGATTAGATTTTACAGAAAGTTCTGGGAGCTGAAAGAATTTCCATGTTAGACGGTTTCTCGGGTTATAATCAAATTAAAGTTCATCCAGAAGATCAAGAAAAAACTGCTTTTACTACTCCATGGGGAACATTTATGTACGCCAAAATGCCATTTGGTTTGATGAATGCAGGCGCAACCTTTCAGAGAGCCATGGATATTGCATTTGCAGATGAAAGGGACAAAATTGTGGTAGTATACATGGATGATATCACTGTTTATTCAAAGAATGTTGTTGATCACTGGAAGCATCTGGAAAGAGTTTTTATAAAATGTAGAAAATTTGGGATTTCCTTAAATCCAAAGAAATCTCATTTTTGCATGGAAGAAGGAAGATTATTGGGACACATCATATCAAAAGAAGGCATTAAGATTGACCCGGAGACAGTATCTGCGATACAAAAGGTGGGAATCCCTAGGAGCAAAAAAGAAATTCAGTCATTTATTGGAAGGGTAAATTGGTTAATAAGGTTCATTCCTAGTTTCGCCGAAATTCTGAGAAACATAACTGAAATGTTAAGGAAAGACAAGGATATTAAATGGACTGAAGAAGCAAGACAATCCTTTGATAATATTAAAAGAGCATTGACTGAAGCAACGGTGTTAATTAGTCCAGATTATACAAAGGATTTCATTATGTTTACTTATGCATCAGAACACACAGTAGCTGGGGTATTGTTGCAAAAGAATCAAGAAGGTGCTGAACAGCCCATTGCATTTTTTAGTAAGATTCTGAGAGATGCAGAATTAAAATACAACATCATGGAGAAACAAGCTTATGCTTTAGTGAAAGCATTGAAGGATTTCAGGATATATATTTTGCATTCTCATATAATAGCACATGTTCCATCAGTAGCAGTGAAAGACATTCTTACCCAGCCAGATCCTGAAGGGAAAAGAGCGAAGTGGATAGCAGTGTTATTGGAATATGATCTGGACATTAAACCTACGAAACTGATAAAAGGCCAAGGTTTGGCTAAAATGATGACTGAAACAAATTGGGACTCTCTCGGTATGAATTTTCTTTCTGATACTTCAACCGAAAATGTTCCAAATTCACAGATAATTGAAGATTTCTCTTTATCCCCCTGGTACGCGGATATTGTATATGTTTTGCAGAATCTCCAAGCACCTACGAATATGGAAAAAACTAGGGCAAGATCAGTAAAATTGAAAGCAGCCAAGTTTTGCATATTAGATGGAAATTTGTTTTGGAAAGATCCCGGAGGAATCCTGTTGAATTGCCTATTAGAGAATGAAGCGCAGCATATTATGGTGGAATTTCATAAAGGAATGTGTGGGGGACATCATTCATGGAAGGCTACTGTGAACAAAATTCTTAGAGCTGGTTTTTATTGGCCCAGCATGTATTCAGATGTATATAAACAAGTAACGAAATGTCATGAATGTCAAATTTTTGATGGAAAAAGAGAATTATTGCCATTTCCATTGAAACCTATTTCAGTTGAAGCACCTTTCCAACAATGGGGGTTAGATTTTATTGGTGAAATTAACCCAAATTCTTCAGGGCAACATAAGTGGATTCTGACTGCTACAGATTATTTCACAAAATGGATTGAGGCCATCCCAACCAGAAACGCCACAGAAACAGTGATTATGAACTTTTTGGAAGAGAACATTTTATCCAGATTTGGTTGTCCTAAAAGAATAGTGACAGATAATGCTCCAGCATTCAAGTCGAAAAATATGATAAATTTTTGTTACAAATATCACATACATCTGAATCATTCAACTGCTTATTATCCACAAGGGAATGGGTTGGCTGAATCTTCAAATAAAAGTTTAGTGAGAATCATAAAGAAATTGCTAGACGAAAATAAGAGGGCTTGGCACACTAAACTGAAATATGCTCTGTGGGCGGATAGAATCAGTACAAAGAGAGCAATTGGCACTTCCCCTTTCCAGTTGGTGTACGGTACAGAGGTAATTTTTCCTATTTCTTTGGTTTTTCCAGTTATGATTTTATTACAAGAAGCCGATGAAGAACCAAATCATATGCAAAGGAGAATAAATCAAATGATAGAATTGCATGAAGTCAGAGAAAAAGCATATAACAGAACCCAAATGCATCAGGAAAAAATGAAGAAAACTTTTGACAGAAAGGTTAAGGAAAAGGATTTTCAGATAAATTATTTGGTTTTGAAGTGGGACTTCAGAAATGAAGATCACCATGAAAAGTTTGAGCATTTATGGAAAGGTCCATATATTGTTGCAGGATGTCAAGGAGAAAATGCATTTTTCCTAAAAAATTGCAATGGAGAATTTTATCCTGGAGGACCAGTAAATGGGAGACACCTCAAACATTATCTTTCCTAAAAGACAGAAGTGAAAGAGAGTTTTTTGTACAGTGTAAATATTTTTTCAAAAAAAATATATATATATATGGAAGAGAGTTGGAATGCAGCCCAATGGATCAGGCACTTGGTCTACAATGTTCTTTGCTACCTCACAGGGAGGATAGCATCCCCAGTTGGAGCCAGTTGTTGACACTATGTCTGAGAATGCTTAAATCCTAAAAAATTTTGCTAAAATATCCAAAAGCCAGAAGAAATTACCACAAATAAGTGGAAGAAAAAAGTTTAAAATACAAAAAACAAGAAGGAAAACCCACTTATGCTGATCCGAAGACAAGATCTTTGCTACTCTATGACGTTAACATGAATTGTATAAAGAGCATGAATGAAGCTCACAAATCCATAAGAAGAGAACCAAACATCATAGACAATACACACATAAAGACAACAAGTTGATAACGGAGTTCGTCCAGGATGGACTACGTCTCCGGGCCTGCTTCTCAATAGGAGGGTCGATCTATAATCTCAGCATAAAGGCAAAATACATGGCAATAATACAATGATACCTTGGCGACAATGGCCAGGAAGAGAACCGCTGCCCAAAACACAACAAGACTGCTTCCAGCAACTCCGAAGCCTGAAGACGGTGTAAAACGAGTATAAACACTCGTACCTTCCTCCTGCAGAGCTACACAATCTCCCTTCTCTCCTTTAGCTACAAAGTCTCTACTCCAAAACATGAGTGGCAAATGGAGAATAAGAGGGTTTATATAGCTTGAGTAGACCCCCTTCACATGTTCCTCATGTTCTCTTTGGTTACAACAAATTTTGCCTAAATAGGCATGTGGTTACAACTCCATGTTTGGTTTATCATGTAGTTGGGCTCTTTATTAACTAATAAACAAACATATTTTAAAAAATACCCTTTTAAGATGGCATATGGTTAAAACCATATACCAACCCACCTTTAAAACTTAACCACAAAGTTTGTTATGCATTGGTGGCGCTCCAACCCATATTGGGGGCATGTAATTCATTTGAGAGGTTGTTATAACACCCACTTTAAGTCATAACCAAAGTTTTTTTTTAAAACGCACATGTGATAAAGCGTGGTCGGAATGGCGGGCTCCACGCGCAGAGCTCCATTGGGTGGAGCTACTGGTCATCTTGTTGAAGGGGAGAACCAGGGGTCGGGGCTAGCCCCAGCCCCTTCTGGCGCCAATACAACTTTAAAACAAAAGTTTTCCCATTACTTGCACATCAAGCACCTTGTGGCCCAACGGTAAAGCGGAGCGCTTATGCAGGAGAGGTCACGGGGTCAAACCCCGTGGAAGCCATAACTTTTGTATTAAACATATTGGCTAATCCCGTGCTACCACGTGGCGGCCTAGGATTGGTCCACCTCATGCCCAGTCGACGTCCAGTCAACCGCCACGTCACTGTCTGTACTGCCACATCACCATCCGTACACCCAGTCAGCTGTATGCCAGTTCGGATCCGTACTGCCATGTGTCACCTTGTGATTGGTCTGTACACCTGCCATGTCACCTTGTCCGTACTGTACGGATGCCATGTGTCACCCTGTCAGTGGTGCCACGTGGCACCTCTTTTTGCCAATTTTGCCTGTTGACCTTGTAGAACAGAATGCGATAACTTTCTCATACGGAGTCCGTTTGAGGTGAAACGAACGCCGTTGGAATCATCTCGACGAGCCCTTCGATCTAGTGTTGGTTTTGCTGAGATTGGAGGACTTCAAGAATTTTTCCTTCTTGGATCCTCCTGGATCATTCCTCCCCACTGAGAAGCTTTTGGCCTCCAAAAGCCTTTACTAATCAACAGATAGGTGAGGGAATTGCTCCCTCACTTTCTCCTTCTCGATCCACTTGGCTTTGCTTGGATGAGTGCCTTTGATGCCCATTCGAAGATACTCAACATCACCTCTGCGAGAAGTCCTTGTCCTTCTGTCCAAGATGACATCTTCTTTTAGCTCATCCATGTACTCAGGAGCAAATTCATCAACTGATGGTAATGAGACATTCTCCCTTTCATCCATGATCATGGGAGGCTCATAGAGTTTCAGGTTCTCCACATTCACCACTGAGTAGATCTGCATGTATGGCCCAGCTCTAAGCGAAAGGCATTCGTCCCAATCTTCTCCAAGATGGTGAAGGGACCATATCTAATGGGCTTGAGCTTCTTGCCTTCTCCTTTCATCCTCTCCTTGCTGATGTGAAGCCACACTTGATCTCCTACCCGAAACTGATGATAAACTCTATGCTTGTCATGGCGAGCCTTGTACTGGGCTTGACTCTTCTCCAACTTCTCTTGCACTGCCTGATGTACCTGTTGAACTCTCTGAATGAACCTGCGGGCTTTGTCTTCATCCTTGGAAGCGCTTGAATCAACCTCTCTCCCATAAGTCAAGTCCAATGGAGTCTTTGGCAAGTACCCAAAGCATGTCTCAAATGGCGAGCTCTGAGTGGAAGAATGCATAGCCCTGTTGTAGGCATGTTGCACATACTAGATCTGTTCATCCCATAACTTAGGATGCTTGTTGCAATAGCCTCGAAGCAAATGGACAACCGTCCTGTTGACTACCTCTGTCTGTCCGTCGGTCTGTGGATGGAAAGCGGTGCTCCTCTTTAGCTTGGTGTCCATCATACACCATAATTTTGTCCAAAACTCTCCAAGGAATCGGGAGTCCCGATCCGAGATAATGGACGTAGGGAGTCCAAAGTGAACCCATACATGCTGAAAGAAAAGAGAAGCAGCCTGCTCTGCAGTGACCTGCTTTTTACATGGCATAAGAATACACATCTTGCTAAACCTATCCACAACCACATACAAGTAGTCATGACCCCTCCTAGACATAGGCAAACCCCCCACAAAATCCATGGAAATGCTTTCCCAAGGATGGGAAGGAACAGGAAGTGGTGAGTACAACCCCAATTTTCTATTAGTGGGCTTACAAGTAGAGCACATCACACACCCCTTTACATATTTTGTTACAATGTCTTTCATGCGAGGCCAATACACGAGTCTTTGCAAATGAGCCAAAGTCTTACCTACCCCAAAATGCCCTAATATAAGAGAAATATGAGCTTCTCGTATTACATGGACTCTTTCACTGATAGGAACACATAACTTGCCCAAATGATAGAGCAACTTTCCCTGCAAATAGTAGTCTTCCACCTGTGTGCCATTGGTTAGCTTCTCATAAACCTCCTTGAAATCATCATCAGTAGCATACTGCTCAATATAACTTTCATGGGATAAATAAGCATTTTTCAAAACAATAAATGCAACAATAGGAGGTCTAGAGAGCATATCTGCCACTTTGTTACTAGGACCCTTCTTGTACTTGATCACTAGATGGAATTGTTGAGGGAATCCCATCCACCTGAAATGACTAGCTTGCTGGAGCTTAGTCTGGGACTGGAGATACTGCAAGGGCTGATGATCGGTATGGATGATCGTCTCCTTACCCATCAAGTAGTGCTTCCACTTCTTGACACTCTGAACCAAAGCATACAACTCTTTGTCATAGGTGGGGTAGTTGATCACTGCTTGAGTAAAAGTCTCTGAATGGTAGAAAATAGGCTTGCGGTGCTGCATCAATACTGCCCCCATGGCATATCCACTAGCATCTGTCTCTATCTCAAATGGCTGTTGCAAATCAGGCAAGGCTAGGACTGGGGCGGTGCTGATCTTTCCCTTCAATGTGTCAAAGGCTTTCTGCTGCTTTCCTCCCCACTGGAAGGCTTTCTTCACACTTGTTAAGGCATGCAAAGGAGATGCTAGGTATGAGAAGTTCTGAATGAACCTCCTCCAATATTGAACACCTCCTAAAAAGATTCTCACTTCAGTAGCATTAGTAGGCTTAGGCCAATTGACAATTACATCAACTTTTGAAGGATCAATTTTTAAATTTCCACCTCCTACAATATGACCCAAGTAAACTAATGAAGTTTTGCCAAATTCACACTTTGACAATTTTACATACAATTTCTCCTTTTTCAAAGTATCTAATACTTGCTTTACATGCCCCACATGTGCTTCCCAAGTTTTGCTAAAGACCAAGATATCATCTAAGTATGCAATGACAAAATCATCTAAGAATGGCCGGAAAACATCATTCATTACCCGCATAAAGGTTGCAGGTGCATTGCAAAGCCCAAAGGGCATCACCAACCACTCAAATAGACCTTGCTTGGTCTTGAAGGCCATCTTCCACACATCACTTTCTGCAATTCTGATCTGGTGGTAGCCACTGCGCAAATCCAACTTGGTAAAGAACACAGCATCTTTCAACTGGTCGAGCAAGTCATCTATGCGAGGAAGCAGGTATCGATTCTTGATCGTGATCTTGTTGAGAGCCCGATAGTCAACGCACATCCTCCATGTGCCATATTTCTTCATCACCAACACAATCGGCGAACCACATGGAGAGGAGCTGGGTCTGATCACTCCTTGGTCCAACAAGTCTTGAACCTGCTTCTTAATCTCTGCCATTTCAACTGCGGACAACCTGTACATGCCCACATTAGGAAGAGGGGCATCCTGCTGGAGATGGATTTCATGCTGAATCTCCCTTTTGGGAGGAAAACCTGTAGGTTCCTGAAATATTTCATCATAGTTAGCCACAATATCAATCATAGCCTTTTTATGAGAAGGATCACAACCTTTGAAAGCATCGGATGCCTCAGCATCTTTTGCTCTCACAACCATGAGCATGTATCTCTTATTAGTGTTGATGAGCCGCTTCATCTGTCCTGCACTAACCAGAGTGGTGTTAGCCTTCATACTGTGAGCTCTCACAATGTACTCCACCCCTTTTTTGGTGAGATGGTACTTGTTCTCATGATGGAAGAACACTGCTTTTCGATCATACAAGTATGGGCTTCCCAATACAATACCGCAGATGTCAAGAGGAACAACATCTAAGTCCACCTCATCAATCAACTTTGAAGCAATAGCAAACCTTAACCTGCATTGCTTAGTCACCTGCAACTTAGCATTATCACATACCCATCCAAGAGGATAAGGCTTGGGGTGAGGTTTAGTCTGTATGCCCAACTTCTTAACAACTGATTCTGAGATCAAATTTACTTGAGAACCCGGATCAAATAATGTTTCAATCTTTGTATGCTTAGACACAACTCTGATGTGAAACAACTCACTTCTTCTTTTATCATTTTCTTTAGAAACATGAGTAGAACTTGAACCAGTATGAGGAGTTTTGTTACCTTGCATTCCCACGGCTGTAATCATGGTTTTGTCACCTGATTCGGAACCCAAATCTCGTTGCGCTGTTGCAACGGTCTTTTTCTTCTTTTTGCCTCCATAATGCTTTGGCCTTTGTTCAGGATGCAACTTCCAACAACTTTCTTCATCATGCCCATCAGTATCGCAATGGTTGCAATGGGGCTTTCCTCCTTCCTTCTTGGCAGTAGCTGTCTTCTTGCTCTTGTCTTTTTTCTTGAACTTGTGGTGGTTGTTGGGCTTGAAAGGCTTCTTCTGATGGTCTTCTTGCAAATGCTTCCCCCTGTTCTCAAGATGAGTAGCCTGAACACTTGCTTCATCCACACTAGTAGGATTCAACAACAGCAAAGTATGGCGTAGATAATGATGAAGAGCACCAATGTACTTCAAAAGAGTGTCAGGAGAATCTAAAGCAATATTCAATTCTAAAGCTTTCTTTCTAAATTCTTCAGTAAAACTCTGAACACTCTGACCCTTGCCTTGTCTAAAACTTTGCCAATCCATCATTGCCTTCTGAACATAACCCAACGGATAAAATTTCTTACGTAAAGCAGAAATAAAAGCAGACCACGATGAGAGAAGATTACCCATTTGTTTGCTACCTTGCTGAAGCTTGCTTTCCCACCATACAAGTGCGGTGCCTGTCAGCCGAAGTGAAGACAACTGAATATTCACATCTTCTTCTTCGATCTGCTGGACTCGGCAATAGACCTCAATTTGCCTTATCCAATTGTTTAACTTCTCTGCATTCGCTTCCCCATTGAACATGGGAAAATCAAACTTCACATCGAGCTTCAATAAGGGCTTCTTTTGAGGCTCTTTGTGAGGAACCTTGGAATGTTGAGAATGAGATGAGGAAGAAGCACTTGAACTTGTGCTTGAAGCTGAAGGTGAAGAGGGAGGCTCAGGAGGCTCTTCACCACCTTCCCCTTGGTTAACTGAAGCGTTGCCTTCGTCCTTCACTTCTTTGTCTTCCTTCTTTACTTCACTGCCTTTTCTTTCTTTTGCCATGCGTTCTTCATAGTCTGCAAACAACTTGTCTACCTTGTTGGCCATCATATAGAAGACCTTGTGAAAGTTTTCCTCCATCTCGATGCGGGCATCATTAGCATCCATCTTCCTCCTTCGGTGTGCACGTCCAATCTCAAAATTGTAAGGCTCTAATGTACCCTCACCAGCTTGCAGTTTAGCCCTCGTGAGCATCCACACTCACAATCCAACGTCAAATAGACCTGCTCTGATACCACATGATCCGGAAACAAGATCTTTTCTACTCTATGACGTTAACATGAATTGCATAAAGAGCATGAATGAAGCTCACAAATCCATAAGAAGAGAACCAAACATCATAGACAATACACACATAAAGACAACAAGTTGATAACGGAGTTCGTCCAGGATGGACTACGTCTCCGGGCCTGCTTCTCAATAGGAGGGCCGATCTATAATCTCAGCATAAAGGAAAAATACATGGCAATAATACAATGATACCTTGGAGACAATGGCCAGGAAGAGAACCGCTGCCCAAAACACAACAAGACTGCTTCCAGCAACTCCGAAGCCTGAAGACAGTGTAAAACGAGTATAAACACTCGTACCTTCCTCCTGCAGAGCTACACAATCTCCCTTCTCTCCTTTAGCTACAAAGTCTCTACTCCAAAGCATGAGTGGCAAATGGAGAATAAGAGGGTTTATATAGCTTGAGTAGACCCCCTTCACATGTTCCTCATGTTCTCTTTGGTTACAACAAATTTTGCCTAAATAGGCATGTGGTTACAACTCCATGTTTGGTTTATCATGTAGTTGGGCTCTTTATTAACTAATAAACAAACATATTTTAAAAAATACCCTTTTAAGATGGCATATGGTTAAAACCATATACCAACCCACCTTTAAAACTTAACCACAAAGTTTGTTATGCATTGGTGGCGCTCCAACCCATATTGGGGGCATGTAATTCGTTTGAGAGGTTGTTATAACACCCACTTTAAGTCATAACCAAAGTTTTTTTTTAAAACGCACATGTGATAAAGCGTGGTCGGAATGGCGGGCTCCACGCGCAGAGCTCCATTGGGCGGAGCTACTGGTCATCTTGTTGAAGGGGAGAACCAGGGGTCGGAGCTAGCCCCAGCCCCTTCTGGCGCCAATACAACTTTAAAACAAAAGTTTTCCCATTACTTGCACATCAAGCACCTTGTGGCCCAACGGTAAAGCGGAGCGCTTATGCAGGAGAGGTCACGGGGTCGAACCCCGTGGAAGCCATAACTTTTGAATTAAACATATTGGCTAATCCCGTGCTACCACGTGGCGGCCTGGGATTGGTCCACCTCATGCCCAGTCGACGTCCAGTCAACCGCCACGTCACTGTCTGTACTGCCACGTCACCATCCGTACACCCAGTCAGCTGTATGCCAGTTCGGATCCGTACTGCCATGTGTCACCTTGTGATTGGTCCGTACACCTGCCATGTCACCTTGTCCGTACTGTACGGATGCCACGTGTCACCCTGTCAGTGGTGCCACGTGGCACCTCTTTTTGCCAATTTTGCCTGTTGACCTTGTAGAACAGAACGCGATAACTTTCTCATACGGAGTCCGTTTGAGCTGAAACGAACGCTGTTGGAATCATCTCGACGAGCCCTTCGATCTAGTGTTGGTTTTGCTGAGATTGGAGGACTTCAAGAATTTTTCCTTCTTGGATCCTCCTGGATCATATGCAAAGTCCGAAAACAAATTTTTGAAAGGATTAAATCTAGACCAGGTTCCGATAGCGAAGATGATAAAGATCAATATCGATGGCTAATATCGTTTCCTGCACCGCCAAAGTGATCGGTCACATGGAGTTGAGAGCTGTTGCGGACTCAATACCGCTGGGCACGTGTCCTAATCTCGTCAGTCTGCATATGTGATATGGTGGTATCATAACCACCACAGCGCCGTGCGGAACCACCAAATAGAAAAGCGCGGAAGGCCATAGCACGTGGCGTGGTGGGACTTGATACGTGGCAAATGGAGAAAGCATAAGGAAATACGCTATACGTTGATAGAAATCGGAGGGCCGATATAAATCTGAAACAAAATCAACGGCCATTGTTCGTCCGCATCTGGGAAGGTGCACACTTGATAAAAGGAAGAGAGGTCGCGGAAAGCGAAACCACTCAAATAGGTGTCATCAGATGGTTGATCCGCGCAAGGAACAAACCGGAGAAGAAAAACCACTTTAAGATCGCAGATACCACCATAGGGGATAAAAGGAAGTGAGATCTAACGGCCCAAATCAAAAGCTCGAGATCAACGGTCGGATGTGAACCTCGTTCAGCAAGTTGCAAGGAAGTTAATAAAAAATACTTATATAAAACAAAAAGGGCTTCACATAATGGCATTTTGCATATGTGTCGCTATCTTCGGGAGCTCTGAGGACTGGTGGAGATTAGTGATTGCAACAGAAGGCGAAAGGCGTGTACATATAGGTAGTGTCTGGTGACCTGGCCCACTTTTTTAAACACAATTTTGTTTAAATAAACGTTTAAATGGAAACTGTACACGATATAGACGTTTTTAAAGCAAAAGAAGCCCTAGAGGATAGAGACGAAGACGTTCATGATACCCTAATTAGCTTACCAGTCTCTGAGATTAAACTTAGGTTGTCTGAATTGTTAAAGGAAGGGATAGACCTACATAGAGTCCACCAGTCGTCTTTGATAGCCTTTTGCCCAGACCAAATCTCTTTTTTCCCAGAATTTGTATCATGGTGTGCCGAAAATTACTCCCGAGAAGAAAGAATTGTTCTAAACAGTCAAAAAACCAGAGCCGTTTGTGAAATAAAGCCAGCTGAGTTAATTAAAGCCCTAGGAATAGATTTTTCCCAAACCCTCGAGCCTGAGATTTTTTCTGAAACCTCCATTATTGAAAATTATCATCATACTTCTCAAAATGATAGGGAAATGTTTTTGTCGTCGTGTCTCAAGCCAGAAACCAGCATTTCGTAGGTCCCATACCCTATAGATATCAATTTGTTTGATGAAAATACCTAATTAGTTTTGACATTATTGGCTTTAGTTCTAGGGTTTGATACGGACTTGTATGTAACCGAGTTTCAATTGAGTCTGTTGTACAAAATGAGTACGGTTCAGTCAGCGATCGATGAAAATCAAATCCCTCGACTTAATTTTGAAGTATTTTTGACAGAGAAGATTCATGACCAGATGGTCAATTTTCCCACTCTGAGACATTTCAGGTTTCAGTCCTTTTTTATGAAAATGATTATGATAGCCAGTCAAGAAGAGTTGCAGTTCCCAGAAATCATTTTCACGACTTTATTAGAAAATCACATGTTCAATTACATCAATTTCATGCTCTCAAAGATTTACAGAATGATCTTTGGTAAAAATTTGCCTAGAGTATTACCAGAAATGCAGGCATGCATGCAATTGAGTACAGAATACGCGACCGGAGATTGGTTTTTGTCAAAGGACAGTACAGTAATCAAATTATACGGGTTCAAACATAAACCTTATGTTTTACCAGGTTTTCTTACTTTAAGGGTTTTTGCTTTGGAATTCTTGAGACAAAAGTTGACTGTTGAAGATAACAATTTTTTGTTTTACAAACAAGCAACAGACATTAAATACTCGTTCACACTTGGCCCATTCACAATAAAGAATAAAAATGTTGCTGTGTATATAGATAAGTTATTGAAGGATATGAATTTTGAGACAGATATGGCTATTGAGTATGATCCGTTAAACATAATATCAAAACGGAGAACGGATCATCGCATCAAAGCCCTGAACCACCAAATGATTGAAGGGATGTCTGACAAAGCTAATTAGCTGGAATATAAAGAAGAAATCATTCCGGATGCACCCGACAAAGAAATGGCATTGATCGATACAACAACAGAGACAGAAAACACAATGAATACTGCATTGGTGGGGTTTAAAAGACCCATACAGGACATAATGAACATTGAGGATGAAGAAACAGAAAGAGGAAATAAGTTGAAAATGAATGAACAACAGGAGTTGATAGCAGTTTCAGAAGAGGCAAAAAGAACTGAAGAAAAGATACCAGAGGTTACAGTTAAAGAATACAGCATTGAAGAAACCCCAGTAGAGGGTGATGTAAATAGACCCCGGAATATGATGGATGTATTTGACGAACATAGTCAGAATAAACAGGAATCCTCTAGGCAAACTAGTCAGTTGTTTCCAAAAGTTAGAAATATATCCAATACTGAAGTAAGTTTATTTACTAGCAGAAATATCAGAGAGAATTCCTTGAAATTTTCAGTTGTCACAAAAGATAAGATTTCAGAGATGAAAGTAGATTTTTCTAAAATAAATGCCCCAAATAAAATTTTATTGCACAGACAAACGGGAGAAGTTATATATTCGGATTATTTGGGGGCAATATTGAAGGCAGACAAATTAAAAATTTCACTGGATAAATTGAATAATCAGTTGAGACAGGAGAAGGCAGAAAATAAGTCTCGACAGCAACAGATTAAAAAATTGCAAGTAGATTTGATAAATAAAGAAGGATATGCAGCAACAAAATTGCTCAAAGAAAAAGATGATACGATCCTGATGTTAAGACGAAAGCTAAAAATTCCAGACACTGTACTTATCCAAGGAGCAGAATTAACAATATTGTAAAAAGAAAAAGAAGAATTATCTAATGAAGTAAACGATGTTACTGCAAAAATGTTAAAGCTTTCTGATGAAAAATATCATTGGGAAAAAGAGAAAATCATTTTAGAAGAACAGTTGGATGAAACAAGGAAAAGATTAGCAGAAAGTGGTCAGCAACAAGTACAAACAGCCACAGATGAAGATAAAACTGGAGTAGATGGTATTTTACAGGCCATTTCCCAAGTAAGCTTGAAAGAAAGTGAAATCAAAGAATTGAAGATAGAAATAGAGAAGCTGAAAGAAGAAAATGAAATTAAAAATAAGGAAATAAAAACTTTACAGACAAGGAATCAGGAATTAAGTGATAATAATAAAGGATTGGCAGCTCATGTGACAGGGCAAGCTGCTATGCAAGGTTGCAAACACATGGTATGGGACCAAATTATAAAGGAAGTTGAAAAACTAAGACCATATCTGGATTACATAAGAGTCAAAGAAAAGGTAGCCAAAGATGCCTTCGAAAGTTGCAGAGCAGTCAGGGAGAACTTAAATAAAAAGCCAAAAGAAGTAGCCTAGAAAGCAATAACATTTTTAAACAGTCTAACTGAAGCAGACCTGACAGCCATGAATATAATGAACAGAATTTCAGTCATCACATGGGCCAGAAGGATCTTGGGGAAGTACTCTCATGCTGAAAATATTGATACTAAAGCTGGAGAAATACGGGAAGAAGTAGTAAAGTTCAAGAAGCAATTTGAAAAATTAGTAAACAAAGGATTCCCTGCTTTTTGGAATGAAAAGAATGAATTAATTTCTCCTAATGAGTATAAGAGATTTCTATTTGACATAAGGATGGATCATAGAAGGTTCCAGCAGTTGGATCATATGCTTACAGGAAAAATTTTAATGGAGAAAATAGCAGAGGACTTTGAAATTTTAGATATGCTAATCTCAACCTGTGAGAATCTTCTTCCTGTTTCTTATGTAGGTCATGTTGAAATGCGAGTCTTGGTAAAAGAAATGACCAACTATGACTTACCCACGGCCGACGAGTGGAATTATGTGGACAAATATGGAAGGACAAGATATTCTGTCCATTCATAGATGCATTCAAAACTCTTTCCAAGTGGCGAAAAGATGATATTCAAAATTTTTGCCAAGTGGCAAAAAGATACTTTTATTTTAAATTTGTAATATTATTTGGAGACAGTTATCTATTGCTCAATGACAGTTATCTTTTAAGTTAAAGTATTTTCAGTTATTAGTTAAAAGAAGCAGTTATGTCAAGATTCTTCCGAATTTTGTATAAAAACAATGAGAGGCATTGTTGAAAGGGTTGGAAATTTTTTGAGAGACAGAGTATGTTTTGAAGTCTATTTTTGATAAATAAAGGCAGTACAGTGAAAGTACCCATCTTCTGAGACCAGAGATTCATGTGTTGATCAGTTTTACAGTCTGTTTTTTCCTTTATCTTTATATGTGCATGTTCATTTTCTTTGTTGTATCTTCCATTAGAACACTCGAAATAATTCGAGATTCATACTGGTTATGCCTCGTTTTATCGCATTTAAATATTCACTATTTTCTCCAAAGTTGGCAATGGATTCATCCCAGTTAGATGCCTGTTGTTGATGGAATGTCATTACTTCTTTCTATATCCCTTGAAAAAATCAAATTGACTGTGATATGATTGCTATCTTGCCTCTGTGGAAATCTGTTTGGTATAAATCTCTTACTGGCATATTATATATTTGAAACTTTGACTCCATGCCCAACGTTTCTTGTTTTCCTTTTCAACCAGAAAATCCTTTTGAAAAATTTTGAGAGAACTTTTATATATTTTAGCCTTTACATATATATCGTGAGAGAGCCCTCTCTAGTGGAAAAATGGCTGATTTTTCTACCAAAAGCTTGTTTTGAAATAGGCTACCTTAGGTCTTATTTTCTTACAACTGGAATAAAATCTAAGTGCTAACACGGTGCTTACGCCACTCATGGATGTGATCAGTGATGTGTGTAGCAGTGTTCTATCTACAAGACAAAAGTATTTCCACTCCTGCATCATAGCGTATAGGTATTTTAAGGAACTGAAGGAACGTTGATGCGAGGGATGTAAAAGTGGGATGGGTCCCATGTGGCTGCTCAATGTACCATTTGGTTGTAGAGCCGGTGAAAGTTCTTTATAAAAGTCTCAGTCTAATGGAATCATCTACTATGGAGTTAGAGGAACACCATAGGTGAAACGACATGATGTGGTTTTGGGGATCTTCCCCAACTTTTCCTTCAAATTTTGGGATATCTGAGGGAAGATTTGTGGGTATGGGGGGCCATGCAGGGTCATGTCTAATAGGGTCATTGGTTAACCTTGCCAGGTCTGGTAAGTTTAGACTAGCCATGTATGGCAGACTGGCAGATGGGTGTGGTATGGTCACTGGGGGATAATTGCTAATGGTAGCATTATGGATTGGTCCAGTGCCCCCTAAGGGTATGTTAGGTATGAAAGGGATGTGTCCTCCAACCAATGTGGTGTGGGAGGGGCCTGTGCTCCCAAGTACAACATGGGTTGCAGATGGATTAGGAATGGTTCTAGTAATCACTGGGATCTGGGTAATGGTGATGAGGGGGGGGTGACACCCATGTTGGGCATACCTAAAATACGCATTGGTCCTGTGTTGGGCATGCCTAAAGGGGGGGTGTGTTGGAGCCTAGGCCGCAGCTATGGTAAAGCTGTGAATTTGGAGGAAAAAGCACAAGTGTTGAAGAGAAAGTGCTAATTTTGAATAAACACCAATGTTTGGGGCAGAAGGAATTGGTGCGCAGTACGGTGCCAGGTGGATGAGCTTAGCACAGATTACGGACCGGAACTCGCGGAGCTCGCGCACACACGTCAAAGGAGAATGAATGTGGCCAAGTAGAAAGCTCAGCTACCACAATAAATGAAGCGATGGAGTAGAGGCATCAGCTACCCTCATTTAAGGCTAAGTACAGAAGTTATGGTTGTTCTGATCAAGGAAGAGCAACGGACCAAAGCATTGAAGACAAAGGACAAGGAGCAGTGAACGATGAAGCGGCGCCCATGCCCGCAATCTACGCCGGAAGTCACGGAACCTGCAGGAAGCGGTGACGTGACTGCAAGCGGCGCCTACAGTACACCTAGCCATGTCCGTGGTTAGGGTTTTTGGGGATTACTGCTGGGAAAGGCCCACAGCTTTGTAAAGGTGCGACCGTCATGGCCACCTATATATATGTGTAATTGTAATGATAGACGTTAGTTAGTTAGTTAGCTAGCCTTTAGATGTTGAGACGCAGGTTAGCTGTTTGAGATAAGCTATCTAGGTAGTAAGTCTTCTACTGTGTTGTTAGGAGACAAGAGTTGGAACTGGATAGCCGTGAAGCTAATCCCTGAGTTGTAGACAGTCTGAGTCGACGTCTGAACTATTGTAATCTCTGTAGAGGAAGAGACTAGATCGAGAGAAGGGCTCCCAGCTGTGTGCGTGGAGTTTCCTGGAAAGATCTAAGGTTGCAGCTGTGTGCGCAGCATATTGTGTAATTCTATCCTCCCCGGATTAATATAAGAGACACTCCCGTGGACGTGGTTTCTCCGTGGAGGTGAACTTCATAATTCTCGTTGTTATGATGCTGTGTTGAGTGATTGCATGTTTTAGTTCATTGTTTATGTATACATGAATATTGTGTTATCTTTATGAGTATGTTAAGTGAGTGCTCAAGGCCTCCTTGGTAACTATAATCGTTAAGTGTCGAAGGAATCTGTAGAACACTGTCACTGTAGCGATAGAGGAATGCGTTACTGCGCTGGGCGTGCAAGCAGAAACAATAGAGTAGCGATGCAGAGGATAATCGCCTTGTGCGAAGGAGTGAAGATACCGCGCAGCTAGGCTGTCGAAGAGAGAGTTCGGTGCAGTTGCGCTGAGAGGTCTGCGGAAGAGTAAGGCATTCCGCTTCGAGGAATCATCAAGGAAGAGAGAGAGCAGTCTCCGCATCGCCTTGGTTAAGGAAATCTGATTCCTTAGCCCCCCATAGCCACTTCGAGTGAGACCTCGAGCTGCTGCGCAGCTCGTTGCCGAGAGGGCCAGTGCGCCAAGGGGTTTTGTTGCTGCGCTTCATTAAAACCTGGGTCTGTCCAAAAAGAAGCCAACAAATGGTTCCATTGCCTCGTGACTTGTTACTGTGAGACTTGTTATTTCGGCGACGTGTGAGATTGTTGCTGAAGCCAACAAATGGTTCTGTTGCCTTGCGACTTGTTACTAAGACTTGCTATTTCCGTGACATGTGAGATTGTTGCTGAATCCAACAAATGGTTATGTTGCCTTGAGACTTGCTTAGCTAACAAATGTGTTACTGGAATCCTACAGCTAAAGAAATTCAAGACTGGTTTGATTTAAAGGCTACAGAGTTCGCTGAACAAGAAAATAGAAGCTCTAGGCTTCAAACAGAAGACTGGTTGCAGAAGTATATCTATACTGACCTTCATGAAATTTTCTTTGTCACATTTGCACTTGAGTTGCATGCTTGGATAGCCAAGTTAGCAGATACTAGACCCACTGTGCATGTTGATCGACCCGTCGCTTGGACGCCTGAGCTAGTCAGTATTTTGAAGCGGGTAGATAATTCTGTGTCCCGTGCAGTAGACTTTTGGTTGAATAGTCTGCTGGAAGATTTCATCACTGAGTTTGCAGTAGATACAAGAAAGAGTTTCAGCGAAGCAGAGAGGAGTTTCTTCCAAGCACACAGAGGTAAGTTCTTAAATTCTCTGAACTTATGGATAAAAATGCTCCTATATGAAAAAGCAAAACTTGTTAGGATATTCCTATACTCCATCCTAGTCCCACCAGTATTTTGATCATTTACATTTTCAGTCATGCATGCACCTTGTAGGGTTTGCATGCATTCTAGGGTTTGCATGCATCCCAGTCATCAGTCCAGCACCTAGCCCTCAGTTAGCCAGCCCCGAGGAGCTTCTCACTATTCAGTTTTAGCCCTCCAGTTGCTTAATGCGCCCTTCTTCCTTGATTTTAGGGAGCAACTCGCCCTCCTTCACCTACCAGTCCAGTTGTCACTCAGTTACACTCAGTTACACTTAGTTACCCTCAGTTACACTCAGTTACACTCAGTTACACTCAGTTACATTCAGTTACATTCAGTTACACTCAGTTACATTGAGTTACACTCAGTTACACCTACCAGAGTTAGTTTGACTGATGGTTGACAGTTACTTGAGCATTGATGACTCCACTGATGATGATGAAGACTTCCAGTTGCGCTCCGATGATCATGAGGACACCTAGTTGTGCTCCGATGACACTCCAGTGATCCTTTGATCACTCCATGAAGGCTAATTCGAATTGCCACCTTAGGCATTCAAATTCCTCATGCATTGTATGATTTATATGTCCATTTGTGATTAATAATCCAGTATGACCGAAGTATTATTGCTTCTATCTGAGTTCTACTGTACCATATTATTCTGTTGCTCATTATACTGCATGTATCACTCTTCTTCTATTTTCTTGCTTAATCATAATTATTCTCTTGTGAGATACATCATCTCTTAGATCTGCTGTGAGGATTTTCACATGGTATCAGAGCATGTTGAGAGA
This sequence comes from Larix kaempferi, assembly GCA_027924585.1. Lineage (NCBI taxonomy): Eukaryota > Viridiplantae > Streptophyta > Pinopsida > Pinales > Pinaceae > Larix > Larix kaempferi. Next base: position 1,714,552 of record BSBM01000600.1, read on the forward strand.
ATTGTTTATCTCCATTCTTGAGAGTTTTTTTTTGCAGGTTATTACCAAGATTTCGAGTGCAGCAGTTGCAGTAGTTTCTACATTTTTGCAGCAGTAGCAGTTGCAGTTATTCTATATTGTTTTTGCAGGTCCTCTATAGCTTCAATGTATTCATCAGGAATTACTCCTCTTGATCCACTCAACTATGATGAATGGAAACCAAGAATGATAGCAGACTTGAAGATCCATGATCTTTTTGATTGTTATTTTGAAAGAGAGTTTGAATCCCCTGAAGAGAAGTTTGACTGGTTAAATAAAAGAGACATGCACTTTGCAGCAATAATGTTTTCTTTGTGTGCATACCAGAGATTCCAATTCAAATACCGTGATGGTGTTGAAATTCCAAGAGAGTTATGGACTCCAAAAGAGATATGGGCTCACCTGGATGGAAAATTTGGCAGAGAGAATGAAGGACTTGGTCCCAACCCATTCGAAAGAAAACAAAGTGATGCATTCGCTCCTCTTGATGGTCTCTCAGATCATGAACCAGTATCATCTCATATTGAAGTTGTTGACAAAGAACTTGCAGATTCTTCGCTCATGCTCAAACTTTCTTCTCTTTCTGTGCCAGCTCACACTCTAGATATTGCAGAAGGTCCTAAATCCTCTCTTGCACCAGAGTCTGTTGGTTTGCATCATGATCACATAATTATTTCAGAGGTAAAATCAGCTAATGGAGGTAATGCATTCGCTCCTCTTCAGCAAACATCTCTTTTATACTACTATATGATCATAAATTCATGCTTTCAGAAGGTCATTGAAGAATATGGCCATTGCCATTCGCTTGGGATAATTTCTCATGCATCTACTGGTTTTGATCTCACCTCTCACGGTTCAAAGGAGATCTCAAGAAGCCATGATTCAAGTCTTGTATCTAATTTGGGTTCTAAGCAATTACTGCTTGGGAAAATTTCTCATGCATATGATAGTTTTGATCTCACCCCTGCTGGTTCAAAGGAGATCTCAAGAAACTGTTTTGAAAGTCTTAAATCTGATTTTGATTTCAAGCAAACATGTAATAGTTCTTTTTGGCATAATCTCACCCATGGTGGTTCGAAGGAGAAGACAAAGGACTATATGCACATTCAAAAATTTGATCCTACCTCAGCTGATTCGAATCACAGGTTCAAGGATCATTCTAATACTGTTGGATTTGTTCTCATCACATTCGATCTGAAGAGAAAGTACAAGCACATGCTTTTTGAGCATGATCCACTTCTTCCCAAGAAGAAGATACCTCCAGACATATGACCAAGCATCACACATGCTTGAGTTTGGAGCTTTTATTTTTTATGTGTGCCTTACAGTCTATTTTTTGAGGAGGGGGTATGTTTCCCATGAAATTTTCCCACTTCCTTGGTTTATTGATTGTTATTATTCATTGTATTGGGTGACCTTTGGTCTTAGTTACCAGGGCCCAGGATGGATTAAGGGGGGGGTGTTAGGATATTCCTATACTCCATCCTAGTCCCACCAGTATTTTGATCATTTACATTTTCAGTCATGCATGCACCTTGTAGGGTTTGCATGCATCCCAGTCATCAGTCCAGCACCTAGCCCTCAGTTAGCCAGCCCCCAGGAGCTTCTCACTATTCAATTTTAGCCCTCCAGTTGCTTAATGTGCCCTTCTTCCTTGATTTTAGGGAGCAACTCGCCCTCCTTCACCTACCAGTCCAGTTGTCACTCAGTTACACTCATTTACACTTAGTTACACTCAGTTACACTCAGTTACACTCAGTTACAGTCAGTTACACTCAGTTACATTCAGTTACATTCAGTTACACTTAGTTACATTGAGTTACACTCAGTTACACCTACCATATTTAGTTTGACTGATGGTTGACAGTTACTTGAGCATTGATGACTCCACTGATGATGATGAAGACTTCCAGTTGCGCTCTGATGATCATGAGGACACCTAGTTGTGCTCCGATGACACTCCAGTGATCCTTTGATCACTCCATGAAGGCTAATTCGAATTGCCACCTTAGGCATTCGAATTCCTCATGCATTGTATTATTTATATGTTCATTTGTGATTAATAATCCAGTATGACCGAAGTATTATTGCTTCTATCTGAGTTCTACTGTACCATATTATTCTATTGCTCATTATACTGCATGTATCACTCTTCTTCTATTTTCTTGCTTAATCATAATTATTCTCTTGTGAGATACATCATCTCTTAGATATGCTATGAGGATTTTCACAAAACTATGCATAGCTTTCGATGAATAGCATAGACAAGTAATGTCCGCAGATTCTGATAGTGATCCTGAACTTATTGGTTGCACTCGTAGTGGAAAACGGTATAAAGTAGGCATTGACCAGCATTCTTTTGAGTCTAGCCCAGAAGCTAGTCAAGTTCCTCGAGCAAGCCATATAGAGAGACAAGGGAGTTTTCATATCCCTTATCACCCCTTTACACCGCAAAAGCCAGACGGAGCTCAGTATAACCCCGCAATAACACCTTCTAGTAGCCCGCATGGTACTTCTAGTACCTCTGTACCACCTTTGTTCAACCATCCCGGAGGCACTGCTACAGCACCTCCACCTCAACCTAGCGCAAGAAGGATGGGTGATGACATGAAGCTACCAACTTTTAGAGGAACAGGGATAGAAGACCCTGAGCAGCACTGGTTCCTATGTGAAGCCATTTGGACAATTAAGCAAATTAATGATGATGCTGTTAAACTGGTTCAGTTAGCAACCACACTAAGAGAAAGAGCCTTAACTTGATTCATGAAATACTCAGCCGCACAGAATAGGACGCTTGCTGATGTAAGAAATGCTATGATTAGAGAATTCAAGAAACATAAATCAGAATCACAGTGTATAACAGAGCTCAAAGACATCAAACAGTTACCTACAGAGTCAGTATGGGACTTTGACCAGAAGTTCAAAGCCTTGATAGATCAAGTAAGCTTTGAGTTTGCACCACAGCAGCATAAGGAATGGTTCATTGTTGCGCTGCTCCCACACATTAGACTTCCTCTTATGCAACAGAATCTCACTACTCAGGAACAAGCTCTAGAGATGGCTATGAAACTAGAAGCTTCACCAATTGCTGGAACAAGCAACGATGTTGCGCAGTTGCAGAACCAATTAGCAAACTTAACCTTGCAAGTGCATGATATTAAGAAAGGCAAGGATGTTAAGGAAGAAATTTGGTGTACAAAATGTAAAGCGCAAGGTCATTCAAATGACCATTGTCCCGTTTTCATAGAGTATATTGCAACTGGAGCACCTAACCCTTTACCACAAGCACAGGGGCCTTGGTGTGAAATCTGTAGAACTAGAGGTCATAGACCACAAGAATGTCACTTACTTCAGAAATATGTACAAACTCCAAAGAATCTATATTGTAATTTCTGTAAATCAGTAGGTCATGATGAGAACAATTGCAGAGCATATGATCTTATGATGGAAAGAAAGCATGATGTTTATAGAGTACAATCAGAGACACAAGGACCCACAGCAGGTCCACAGTATGACCAAACTCGCGACGACAGAGCAGGAAATTATAGGGGTCGCAGACGCGCAACAAATTTTGGTCGAGGAAGAGGACAGATCACTTGTTATAATTGTGGAGCGCAAGGTCATTTTGCAAGGGATTGCCAAAATCCTACAACCATTTGCAGATATTGTAAATCTTATGATCATATCATTGAAGAATGCCCTCAGTTGATGGCTAAGATGCAAGCAAAGACGCCACAGGTCAATCAGAATATTCAGTTGATTGGAGCAGAAAAAAGAGAACCATACCCTACAGTTAATATAGTGACGCGCAGTGGAGCAACCACTGGTGCGCCAGAGATGGGAACTGGAAAGCAAGCGACGCAATGGGTGCGCCGCGCTAATATTAAACCAACCCCACTTAACCTGCAGAAGCAAAAAGAAGCATTCAAGCAAGCTCAAGAGTATTTCTCAGATCCGAGAGCTTCAAGTTCTGTCGCAATTCCGCATAATGATATTAGATCGCAAGTGCTAAGACAAGACAACCTGGTACAAGAACATGCCACTACATCCGGAAGGCCTGATGAAGAGGATGCACTAGGCAGTGTCCATACTTTTCTGAGGAACTGCTTAAAGTTGTTGCGCAACGAAAAAGAAACTATGGAACTTCAACACCTATTGGATAAGTGTCAACAATCTGCTTCGATGAACACACCGCAGCGTGCTGTTCACCAGATTGGGAGTCACACTAGAACTGGAAAAGAGATGAGGCTCACAACGCAGATTGGCGCATTTGAAATGGACGAAGTCATTTTAGATTTGGGCTTAGAATTTAATGTTCTCACCATGCAGACATGGGAACAGATGGGTAGCCCTCAGCTTACAAGATCTCCTATCCAGCTAAGACTTGCGAATCAGCAACGAGTCTCTCCATTGGGCAGATTACCCAATGTACCTATTGATATCGAGGGAGTAAGAAGTTATGCAGACTTTGAAGTAATCAAAATTCTGGATGATAGTAGACCTTACCCAGCACTTTTAGGTATAGACTGGGCATTTGATAATTTGGTTGTCATTAATTTGAAGAAAAGACAGATGACCTTTGAGGATGACCAGATTAGGGTCATTGCACCACTTGATCCTATTCAAGGACCAAGGTATATTGAACCCATTCGGGAAGAAGAAGAAGCGCGCCACATGGAAAGTTTGTATCAGATGACTGCTAGTCAGAGTGACTATGTCAATCCCATAGCAGACGGCCATATTAGTTGGTGATGTGATAGCTCGTGCACATCAGACTCAGACGCAGGATTGGAAAACTGGCAGAATCGTTTACATGAGGTTTCTGCGAGGCGTTGCGCCATGATGACTAAATCCATTCGATGGATTGGCACAGAAGTGACTGACACTCCAATTTTTGATGGTTTAACTCAAGTAAGTAAATTCATACACACATATGAACAGCAGATTCCAGATGAGCAGCGCATACAAGCTTTGGATGTCGCACTGCGCGCTACACCCGCAAGATGGTGGGGTGCGCATAAAGAGAATATTTACACATGGCAAGACTGTCGCAGATTGATACTGCGCAGATTTCAGGACACTACAGTAGAAGTGTTGCGCAAATATGATGGACAGAGTGACCCCAGGTCACACGTTGAAGCATGTATTCAGCAATGGTCAGATATTCCAGAAGATGAGTGGGTTCACCTATTCATCCACACATTGGATACAGCTCCAAGGAACTGGTACACTGAAACAGAATTGCGCAGAGGCACTATTACTTGGCCTCTTATGATAGAAAGTTTTCAACTTACCTTCAGTTTCGAATCAGAACATCCGAGCATCGACCACGCTTTAAAGTGTATTAAAAAGAAGGTATTTGAACAATGTTCATTACCAAAATATTCCCAACCAGATTGGGCTGTCCAGATAGAACATGCCCTGGAATGCTATAATTTCACTACTGAAGAAGAGGAAGATGATCCTCGCAACATCAATATTCCAGAATCAGAAGGGACACGCAATGTTGAAGGTCCTCAGCTTGATATCCCTGCCATTACAGAACACATCAAGCTCAAAAAGATTAACATTGGTACAGAAGCCGAACCCAAGTTTGCTTCTATCGGAGATTATTGGGATGATGAAACTGTTGGCCATATTTCAGATTTATTACGTGACTACCAGGATATATTTCCTACCAAGTTCACAGAAATGAAAGGCATCCTAGGAGACTTAGGAGTGATGCGCATACCTCTGAAAGCAGACACCAAGCCAGTAAAACAGCGCCCGTACAGATTGAATCCGCGATATAAAGAAAAGGTTAAAGAAGAAATTGATAAAATGCTAGCAGCAGGTATCATTGAACCAGTAGAGGAAAGTGATTGGATTAGTCCTATGGACGTACAAGAGAAGAAGACAAAAGGAGAAATAAGAATCTGTGTGGACTTGCGCAAGCTGAATGACGCATCAGCGCATGATCCATTTCCTACTCCTTTTACAGACGAAGTGCTTGATAATGTTGGAGGACAAGAGGCTTACTCCTTCACTGATGGCTTTTCCGGATACCACCAGATCAAAATCCATCCAGACGACCGCCATAAGATGACTTTTGTGACAGAATGGGGCTCATTCCAGTATACGGTAATGCCCTTTGGTCTTAAAAATGCTCCTACTATATTCTCTCGAGTTGTTGTTGCTGTATTTAAAGAATTCATTCATAAGTTTCTAGAAGTCTATTTTGATGACTGGACTGTGTTTGGTTTACTAAAGAACCATATAGGGAACCTGCTCATGATGTTAGAAAAATGTAGACAGTATCAGATCTCCCTTAACTTGAAAAAATGTATCTTCTGTGCTCCTTTTGGTATTTTGTTGGGACATATTGTATGCAGACAAGGACTCCTGATGGATCCTGCGAAGGTTGCCATCATTGCTAATTTACCTGCGCCCAACTCAGTCAAACAATTGCGCACTACATTGGGACATACAGGGTACTACAAATTTTTTATCAAAGGTTATGCAAAGATCACAACACCTATGGAAAGATTGCTGAAAAAGGATTCGAAATTCCAATGGACAGAAGAATGCCAACAGAGCTTGGATACACTTAAAGAAAAGATGATCACTGTGCCAATTCTAGTTTTCCCAGACTGGAGAAAACCCTTTCATGTTCATGTCGATGCTTCTTCCATAGCATTGGGGGTCGTGCTTACACAACCGGGAGAAGGAGGTATTGACCACCCGATTGCTTACTCCAGCAGAAAGCTGTCCACAGCCGAGAAGAACTACACCACTACAGAAAGAGAAGGACTAGCTATGGTGTATGCCCTACAGAAGTTCAGACACTACCTACTGGGAGCACATTTTAAAATGTATACTGACCATTCTGCTTTGAAATACTTGGTCAATAAGCCAGTGTTAGGGGGAAGAATTTGCAGATGGCTATTACTCTTCCAGGAGTATGACTTTGAGGTTATTGTAAAGCCAGGTAGATTGAATGCAGGACCTGACCACTTATCTAGGATAGAGTCGGGGGAGGAACCTACAAATCTGGAGGACAATCTGCCTGATGTGCAGCTGTTTTCTGTTCAAGCACCAGATGAATATTATTCCGATATCCTTGAGTTTCTCACTACCGGGCAAGCGCCGGCTGAGTTTACAATCCAGCAGAAGAAGCAACTTGTTGTCAAAGCCGCAGACTTCACTTTGATAGCAGGCCAGCTCTACAAGCTGGGCCCCGACGAAGTCTTGCGCAGATGTATCCTACCGCATGAGAAGAACTCCATCATCGCAGAAGCGCACTCAGGAACCGCAGGAGGCCATTTCGTAGGAAAGCCGACTGTGCAAAAGATCTTAGCCGCAGGTCTTTGGTGGCCGACATTGCACAAGGATACTAAGGAATTCTGTAAATGTTGCGATGTGTGCCAGCGAACAGGAAAACCCTCAAGGAGAGATGAAATGCTGCTAAGACCCCAGATAACACTGCGTGCTTTTGATAAATGGGCCATTGATTTTGTAGGACCTATCAACCCACCAGGAAAAAGAACCGGCGCAAGATACATCATTACAGCTACTGAATACCTCACCAGATGGGCTGAGGCTAAGCCAGTTAAGAACTGCGACGCTGCCACTGCCGCGCAGTTCATTTTTGAGAACATTATCACTAGATTTGGATGCCCACTAATTCTAATGAGTGATCAGGGTACACATTTCCTCAATGAGACTATAGAGGCCCTTACTGAAGAATTCCAAATTAGTCACCATAAGAGTACACCCTACCACCCTCAAGCTAATGGTACGGTGGAGGCATTCAATAAGATTCTCGAGAATGCCCTAACGAAGATCTGTAATCAACAAAGAGATGATTGGGACCTTAGAGTCACAGCTGTACTATGGGCTTACAGAACCACATGCAAGAAACTAACAGGTCACACACCTTTCAGTTTGGTGTATGGACAAGAAGCAGTTATGCCCATGGAATACATTGCTCCCAGTCTCAGAATTGCGCAAATCACAGAAATGGCAGATACTGATACTATGAGTGAAAGACTTTCACAATTGCTTGCCTTAGAAGAAGACAGACTTTTAGCCGGATTCCATCAACAGGTACAGAAGGCAACAGAAAGCTTGGCATGACAGGCACATTAAGAATAAACACTTTGAAGAAGGAGACTTGGTACTCCTCTATGATAGTAAATTCATCAAGTTTCCAGGCAAGTTTCGTGTACATTGGTTAGGACCTTTTCGGGTCATAAAGATAACAGAAGGAGGAGCAATTCAGCTTGCGAAGCTTAATGGAGAATTGCTACCTACAATGATCAACGGGAGTCGGCTCAAGCTTTATCGCGACGGCCACTCCGCCCTGTCGACTTAATACAGTGCCAAAATAAATGCAAATGTCCAGTGTAGGTAAAAGAGGCATCGCATTATCAGTCTACACGGAAGTCGTGAGACACTTTTAGTCTCAGGCTTCCCGCGCAGTTCCTTGAACCATCCACGCATATCAGTAAAGTTTGTTTTGAGAGAGCCTATATTTGTGTTCTTGCGAAGTTTTTTCGGTCGTCAAACCGTCGCTCTTGCGGCGTTCCCTGTGTCAAGTTGCCGCTTGAGGAGTTCTCGTTGTGGACCCCTCTATCTGCACAGTTACCTATGCTGAAATGACCCACCGAAAAATTTGAATTACAAAAGTCCTATAGCCGCTTTGAATATTAATGAAGGATAAGTTCGCCATTTAATTGTATCTGCTCTGACAGTCGGCTTGATCTCCTTAAAGATTTGCATTTATGTTATGCACTGAAAGCTTTAGCTTCCCCCGGAAGGCTGTCAGAACCCGTCTATCACAATTAATGCACCGCAGAAGCGCGTCGGTCGGAGTCTTGTCAATTCATGCAGAGTCGCCTACAGCTAGTAACCCCACTTGCCCGCATTTACTGTCGCCTTTAGCTATAAATACCCCGCACTTGTATATTTTCGGGTTACTTTTCTCGAGTTGCATAGTCTTGTTTGAGAATCTAAGTTATTGTTTTTAGAGCCGAGTTGTGCAGAGTGCTTCCTTTGTTTTCAGCGTCCGTATTTCACGTTGTTTCATCATCCGTCTGTTCAAGTTTTGTTGTCTATACCGGTTCACGACGAAGAATCTGTCTACTGAAGAAGTTGTTCGTCAGTTTATGCGCCGAGGATTAGATTTCGGCATGACTACTCCGGTGACGGCCTCGACTTACATACACCCTAGTTGGACTGATCCTAGACAGTCTCCGGGCACAAGGGCATCTCAGCAGCAGCAGTCGGACGAGCCCGTTCCAGAGCCGTTGGCCACTATGGTGAATTACGTTCCGCCGCGCCCAGATGATGCACCTGAGGTGCATATTCCGAAGAATGCAAAGTATCCGATTCCGTTGCCTCCATTGCCGGAAGGCGTGTGACAAGAAGGGTCCCTGCTTGGACACCTTCCACTGGTCAAGTTATCTGATTTTAACTTGGGCGACTACAGAACATATCCTCAGTTTGCGCCAGATCGCTATCTGACGGTAGTTCACAATACCACCAGAAAGGTTGACGAATTCGTCCCAAAGGAATTCGCAGCAAATTTAGAGAAGTCTGGACTACTGAACTTGTTGAACCTACCGCACTTCGGGCGTAGCAACGAAGTTAATGCAGTTGTTAAAACACTGCTATCCTGCATTCAAGGTGGTTACCTTTGGCTGGGGAGGCCAATCGATTTGAACGTCGACTTAATCCATCGTATTACCGGCCTATCTAAGGTTGGTAAGGACCCAAATATTCATCTTGTTGGAAAGGACAAAGATAGAAAGTTAGTTGCACAGTTGGTGCATAAGTACAAATTAACAAGAGGAGGTCGAGCTTATGACCTCACGATCGTTGAGGATGAAGCACTTAGATTTACAGGCAGTCTTCTTGCAGGCAGACTTCTCACAAAGTGCAGACCGAAGGAAGTTACTGGAGCTGTCGTGGAACTCGCCATCGCAGCTGCGGAGGGAGAACAGTACAATTGGTCTCTCTTCCTCCTCAATTCTTTTTTGGAAGACTGCCGGAACGTCCAAGACAACCCCGGTCAGTTGTTCCATTTTTCTTGGCTTTTAATTTTATGTGCATTGGTCGGGTGGAAGGAGCCCCCGAACACTCAGTTCCTTCCGCGCCGCGCAGGAGAAGTCGCAGGAATGCGATATGTCAATCTATGGGATTCTAACAATCCCGCGAAGCGCAAGATGAACCGCGTTGTATTTTGTGAATACTACCATCTCCTTAAAGATACCATTCAGGAAATGCCAAGGCTGAGTGAGGAGACAGCAAAAATATATGAAGGAAATTTGGCCTTTTCTGCCAACTTGCATCAACTTTACCTCCGCCCTTACAGCATTCACGAGGAATGGGCCGTAGGCCTTTACAGGATGACCACTGAAGATGTTGAAGAAACCATCAAGTCTTGGTCGGATGAATGGAGGGAGGCCGCCGAAATCGCACCCGCGATGCCACCTCCTGCTGCGCAAGAGAAGGATAAGGCAAGGAAGCCCCTAAGCAAAGAAGTGATGAAGGTTCGACAGAACCAGCGACCAAGAAGCAAAAGGTGTCGCACCCCCCTGAGACCATTCCCTCGGGGATCGACCAGTATTTACAGGAGCAATTTCGTGAGCTGCGGACTGTGCACGCTCACATCAGAAGTGCTCTGGACCTGCAATTCGTAGAGTTAAAAGGTCTCGCAGGAAGAGTTGCGCAGACCCATGCGCCAGCATCCACTTCGCAGGCGCCACAAGTAACCACAAGTACCAAGCGAGTTGAAGTACTCGCAGAAAGGCATACTGTCGTGTACATCCTGACTACAAGCATGACACTTCCGGATCCTCTGGCTGCACTACAGGTAAGCGCAGTTGGGCCCGTTGAAATAAATTTGTCTTTGATTCCCATAGAAACCTTGCAGCTAGTGCACGAGAAAGTTTCTGTTGAGTTGAGAGCTAGAGAGCTCTCTACCTTCCATGCAAACCAAAGACTGCAATCGCAGGAGATAGAGCTGAAGGCAGGCTACAAGAATATCTCCGAGAAGCTCGCACTTTATGAAGCACAAGACATTGGCATAAGGAACGCAGTTGATGAAATTGCCCAGGAATTGCCGGCCTGCGAGATTCAACCAGACCTTCCTCTGGTTGAGAAAGTTCAAATTATTGGAGGAAGGGTGAAAACCTTGGAGCACGAAATAGTTGCTATGGCTGAAGACCATAGAACGCAGATCGCCGAGTTGGAAGCTCGTGTTGCAGCGCATTCTACAGATGATAGGTAGGAACAATTTGAAGCGCTGCGCAGAACTTCCACACAACTGAAGAGCAGAGCAGGTGAAGCCGAGAACCTGATGAACCAAGCTATGGAGGCTTGGACGGAGCTTGAGATGCTCCCTTTCAAAATTGGTCTTTTGGAACAGGTACAAGCCGCAGAACAGTCCCTAACTGTTCTGACTGAAGAAGCTAAGGCCTTGGAAGGCTTAGCAAAAATGAGGAAAATGAGTGAAGTGCGCAGAATCCAACAGCAACTGCACAAGCTTAGAAATGAAGATGCTAAACTCACCAACAGCATTCAGCCATTTATGGATGAGTATGCTGACCTCGCTGCCCAAGTCGAGGTAAAGATCAAAGAAATTGCAGAATCTCAACAGGTGATTGATGGCATAACTGAAGAAGAAGCCACTGCAGAAACGGTGCAGACAGCTGTGGAGTGTGTCGATGAAATGGACTCCGCTATTGCGCAGTGGAAGAAAACATTCGCGGAGACCCAAGCAAAAGCAGATGCGCAAGTAAAGCGACCACACGCTAGTGCGAGTGGCTCGAGGGTGAGCCACAAGTAAGTGTTAGGGGCCTGTTGGAGCCTAGGCCGCAGCTATGGTAAAGCTGCGAATTTTGAGGAAAAAGCACAAGTGTTGAAGGGAAAGTGCTAATTTTGAATAAACACCAATTTTTGGGGCAGAAGGAAAAGGTGCGCAGTACGGTGCCAGATGAGTGAGCTTAGCGTAAATTACGGACCGGAACTCGCGGAGCTCGCGTGCACACGTCAAAGGAGAATGAATGTGGCCGAGTAGAAAGCTCAGCTACCACAATAAATGAAGCGACGGAGTAGAGGGCTCAGCTACCCTCATTTAAGGCTAAGTACAGAAGTTATGGTTGTTCTGATCAAGGAAGAGCAACGGACCAAAGCTTTGAAGACGAAGGACAAGGAGCAGTGAACGATGAAGCGGCGCCCATGCCCGCAATCTACGCCGGAAGTCACGGAACCTGCAGGAAGCGGTGACGTGACTGCAAGTGGCGCCTACAGTACACCTAGCCATGTCTGTGGTTAGGGTTTTTGGGGATTACTGCTGGGAAAGGCCCACAGCTTTGTAAAGGTGCGACCGTCATGGCCACCTATATATATGTGTAATTGTAATGATAGACGTTAGTTAGTTAGTTAGCTAGCCTTTAGATGTTGAGACGCAGGTTAGCTGTTTGAGATAAGCTAGCTAGGTAGTAAGTCTTCTACTGTGTTGTTAGGAGACAAGAGTTGGAACTGGATAGCCGTGAAGCTAATCCCTGAGTTGCAGACAGTCTGAGTCGGCGTCTGAACTATTGTAATCTTTGTAGAGGAAGAGACTAGATCGAGAGAAGGGCTCCCAGCTGTGTGCGTGGAGTTTCCTGGAAAGATCTAAGGTTGCAGCTGTGTGCGCAGCATATTGTGTAATTCTATCCTCCCCGGATTAATATAAGAGACACTCCCGTGGATGTGGTTTCCCCGTGGAGGTGAACTTCATAATTCTCGTTGTTATGATGCTCTATTGAGTGATTGCATGTTTTAGTTCACTGTTTATGTATACATGAATATTGCGTTATCTTTATGAGTATGTTAAGTGAGTGCTCAAGGCCTCCTTGGTAACTATAATCATTAAGTGTCGAAGGAATCTGTAGAACGCTGTCGCTGTAGCGATAGAGGAATGCGTTACTGCGCTGGGCATGCAAGCAGAAACGATAGAGTAGCGATGCAGAGGATAATCGCCTTGTGCAAAGGAGTGAAGATACCGCGCAGCTAGGCTGTCGAAGAGAGAGTTCGGCGCAGTTACGCTGAGAGGTCTGCGGAAGAGTAAGGCATTCCGCTTCGAGGAATCATCAAGGAAGAGAGAGAGCAGTCTCCGCGTCACCTTGGTTAAGGAAATCTGATTCCTTAGCCCCCCATAGCCACTTCGGGTGAGACCTCGAGCTGCTGCGCAGCTCGTTGCCGAGAGGGCCAGTGCGCCAAGGGGTTTTGTTGCTGCGCTTCATTAAAACCCGGGTCTGTCCAAAAAGCAGCCAACAGGGTGGCCCCCATATTAGGAATGCCTAAGGGGGTTGTGGCTACCATGGTTGTCACGGTAGTAGTGGGGTTTGTTGATGTAGCTCCAATAGCACTGGTGAAAAGGGGGTCATATTGTGATCCGGCCATGGGGTTGGTTGGTGATGTCTCGGTAGGGTGTTCGGATTTAGCCTCAGAATCAGATGTAAAATGAGGCGCATCAGAATCGGATGACTGGGTTCTATGCCTATGACGTGTGGAGTCAAGGGATAACGCTCTACGTCTATGACATGTAGATTCAAGTGTACCGAACTGAGGGGGTTCACCCTGAAAACGGCAGGATCATCTTAAGTTCTCAATGGTGAGAGATGTGTAGAAATGCCAATGTATGGTGGTGAGATAAAAAAACTCAAGACCCTAATGCCACGATGTGTGCATGAGGGGAGTGTAAAAAAACAATGGCTCTCAGGCCAACAACCAACCTCAAAAGCACTTATTATAACAGTTGTGCTATAATAAGTGGAGGAATCAAGAAAAGTGGTCAGAATACCAAAAATCAAACGGTTCCTATAAAAAAAAGTGGTGCTTACTAGACCAAGGGGGGTAGCAGAGCATGCAAATGCCTAACTAAAAGTGGTATTATGATTCAACAAAACATATCCTCTGCAAGGTGATGAAATCCAATTCAGATAATATGAGTAGTGGAATCAAAGGCTAGATATCCCCCTACCGGGAGGGATACCGGGTAGACAATCCTAAAAAGTGGCCACTAAGACACCCCGTTCATGACACGTTCGGTTGGGTGAATCTGCAGTTTGGTTCTATCGCCGTTGTACTCCCATACGGGTGGTACACCGAGAACTGCGAAAGATATCCTTCGGTTACTGAATGGATAGCGGTATTCCACTCAGGCTTCCAGAACCATTCTGGCTACTTCAACCCTCCTAAGGGAGAAGCCTTCCCGATAAATTGGTGTATAACCATGTTAACAAATAATAAGATATTTTTGGGACCCTAAAATTCAACCACTATGTCTCAGATGTAAATAATTGAGGGGTGTTATTGGAACACCTATCCCCCCAATCCTACCTAGCTACAAGATTCTTCAAGTGTTCCCCAAGTGGGGTTAAAGTGTTTGTTGAGTTTAGGTAGATTTTAAGGCTCAGTTAATTAAAAATGTGGCAGATTGGGTGCAAGTGTGATTATTTAACTGAAAATGAATTTGCCTCGCTTGGGCGATTGATTACAATTTAAAGAACAAGATGATTTCAATTTGCAAAAAATAAAAGGCTTTTTTCTTAAATGTAAATGCTTTAACAAAAATGATTCGAAAACTATGGAGTTTTGAAATAATTTTTTAAAGGAAAGCAAATATCGGAAAAATAGCAAGAAATAAATGGATTTCTAAGTGCTTGGTTGAGCAAAACTATTGAGCAAATCAGAAAGATGGTTCGAAATTTGCAAAGAAATGAACTCTATGATCCAAACAAAGTGCTAAAAAACTTTCTTTCACTTGTTGAAAATTTTTAAAAAGATTTTAATTGAGCATATGTAATAGAAAAAAGATTCACTATTGCTGCAATAATTAAAACAGAATGCTGGAAACAATTGCAAAAAAAATGATGCTGGACGAAATAGGCTAAATGGGAAAAAATGCAGCAAAAATTCTCTAAAAATTGGGTCGAGCGAAAAATAGCGGCATCGCAGGTTTAGGGGCAAAAGCTGTGATGTGCATCACGGGTTTTAGGTGCACAGTCGCGATGTGCAGCGCGGAAAAAGGCCGCGAAGTCGCGATGTGCAGCGCGAAAAAATGCCGCGAAGTCACGATGTGCAGCACGGAAAAAAGCCGCGAAGTCGCGATGTGCAGCGCAGAAAAAAGCCGTGAAGCCGCGATGTGCAGCGTGGAAAAAGGCCACGAGATCGCAATGAGCCGCGCGACTGTCAGGCGAAAAGTCGTGATGCGAAAACGGAAAAATGGTCGTCGGAAACGAAACCGAAAAGTGAAATTTCGGTCCGTTAAAGGTTACAGAAAGGGCCAATAGCTAGGGCAGCAATGGATATGCTATCTAGTATGGCAGATCTGCTAATTGGAATGGTAAAAACAAGTAAAAAACAAAGATCTAAAGAAAAAATTTAAAGCTCGAAACCCAGCAGAGTCGCCAAAAACTGTTGCTTGGTTTTTCAACCAAGCATGTGCAAGGATGCATCCATTAACAAAGTAATAGCAGTTTCAAATGAAAAGCAAAAACAACTATAAATTTAATCTAACATTAACATAAACATGTGTAAATAAACAAGAACTAAATCAATAACAAGATATCTATGGGAAGAACAAGAGAAAAAATAATAGATTTTTTGTATTACCTCAAAGGTGATGATGTTTGGTGTTGAGCAGCTCCAAGGTCGAGGTGCTCCAAGCTCCAATGGTCTCTTCTCCAAGATGCTGAAATGGGGGTCTTAAAACTCGAAATGGGAGGCAATGGCTCTCAAAGGGAATTCGGCAGCATAAGGATAGGATGAAATGTGGATGGAAAGTGAGGAGCCCCTATCACCGTTTTATAGTTTTTGGTGATGGGGAATACCATTATGGTTTTGAGGAAACTAATGGTATTAACCAACATGGTTTAGGTCTCTTTTTCCCTCTTTTTCCTTTTTTGAATATTTTTAATATTTTTATTCCCTTTTAATATTTTTGGGGAATTTTGGACCCTTTTTTAGGGTTTTTTGTATTTTTTGAGGAAAAATACATATTTTGAGGGAAAACAAAATGGGTATTATGGTCTTTTTGGTGACCTTTTGAAGGTTTTAGAGGCTCAAATGGTGGAAAAAGTGGACAAATGGGTCATGTGAATAAGGGAATGAGCTAAGATACCTTGGGGTTGAGCCGAACGGTCGTCATAGGCTCGCAACGCAGTGGTGGACGGCTGGAGAGTAGGGGATCCCAACTTCTGCCAAACAAATGTGGACATAACGCATGTAGAGGCACCCTCATCGATGATGCACCGATGGATTACAAGATTCCGAATGGATACAGAAACTTGGAATTCTAATGTGGAAGGCAGGCGTGGTTCATATTGGTCCAAATCAAAGGCCATCATTTGTGAATCAGTCGGGTCGATAGCACCAATGGTTGATAACAGAGTCTTACGTTGTGCAGGACAATTTTTTAAGACCTCTAATGCAGACATGGATGCGGGGGACTGAGTTAAGTCGTCCACAATGTTGTAATTAGACGTAGCGCGAGCATTGGGGTTATTGTCTATGCGACGAAGTGGGAAGTGAGGGACTTTTGGGGGTCCATCTAATGGGGCCGAAGGTATGCGTAGTGGCTGATCGGTGGGAAGAGAATTGGTGGTTTTGTCGGTGGGAGGGGCTTTAGGGGTGGAGCCATATTGGTTCCGGCGGGTTTGAAGGTTAACATCAGCGGATGACATCATTAACAAGTGATGGGTTCCTGAGTCTAAAGTGGGGTGGGCAGGCGCAACGTACGTGACTTGTTGTTGTGGTGGCACGTTTCCTTGAGGGGGAGCTAACGGTTGAGTGTTCACCACTCCTTGGGTTGGTAAAGGGTTTTGTAACACCAAGGGTTGAGTTTGAGGTGGTGGGGGGTTAGGAGGCACCTGAGGTGTCGTGTGCCCTTGGTGGTGGGCATCATCGGTCCAGAGTTGTCGTGCCCACTCCAAATGTAGGCAAGCGTGTGTGTAATGGCCATAGACACCGCAAATAGAACAAGGGTGGTTCATTCGTAAGTTAGGGTTTTTAGCTTGTTTTGGCGGCCTGTCAGGGTTTTGGTTGGCAGGTGCCACATTATTATTGTTTGGGGGATTAGGTGGCTGGCCGCCTTGGTTTGGAGGGGGGTTATTCCCACGGTTACATCATTTTCCGCGGTTTTGATGGCTTTGTTGGCGTTGGGTATTTTGGTTATACTACGGATTTTGTTGCACGTACACTTGCCCTTGGGCGGCAGGTGGTTCCTGGGGTTGTGCAGGTGCAGGAGCAGGCTGCGGAAGATAATAAGTGGGTGGAGGTGGAGGCGGTGCAGGTGCTAGCCCTTGTGGGGGTTGTTGATACGTCTGTGTGACGTGTGGTTTATTTGTCGTAGGTGCTGCCTGTGGCGGATAATAAATGGAGGGGGCTTGAGAGGATGTAATGTCCCCAGTTCGACCCCATGGCATTAAAATCGTAAATGATGTAATATTGTTATAAAATCGTGGTGAGGAGCTCAAGGCCAAGGCCCCACCACTGATTTATCAATGCATATGGTTCACGTGCTAGCCATACGCAATGGAATTGCGAATATTATGTAAATATGCATTTTAAATAAAATACCCACAACTAGCTATGCAATGCAACAAGAGATGGGGGCATGATTTTACAAGGAATTGGGAGGGAAACAATTCAAACCCTTGGAGCCAATCAATTCAAGCCAAGTGTCAATGAGAGAACTCATCAAACCCTCAACTACCTATGTTGACCTTTGTACCCAATCATTGATTTCTCCCAAGAGTTGGTTGAGGTAGTTAATGCCTTGGGGAATGGGAGGTATGGCTGTCCAAATTCGAGTATGGGAAAGCCACCCTACATGGAAAAACGTGTTTTGCTTCTTGGGCAAGAAAAGAGCCATGAATTGCTCCCCAAGCCATTATCCATCAACCAGTTTCCCTTCCTCACGAGTGGGGAGCTACCTAGGCGTTTTTCATCCACGTTTTTTTGTGTTTTTCCTTGATCCCCAGCTGGGAGAAGGGTGTTTTTGTGTTGTATACCAGTGGGGAAGAAGGGGAATCGAACTGGAGTTCAATAGAGACCGTTTGGGTTGTGAATGCTGAGATATTTGGGGAAGAAATTGTTTTTCTTCCCTGGGGTTGTTTGCCCCATCCCACAATCCGTTTTTGGTTGGAAACGTTTTAGGGAAAACCCATGGCCATATTATTTGTAAATCCCATTGTTTAAAATTTGTATCCATGCCCAATGTTTGTGCTTGCTGTGTGAGAGAAGAGTATGTGGGTATGGGTTATGAGTATCCATTGATTTGGCTTGAGCTTTAGTGCAAGCATCCAGGGTTCAAATGTAGCCTGATAAACCCAGCTGTGGACTAGCTTGGCTCAGATGAAATGATTAATTGGCTGTGTGTGAGCTTGAATGTCCCCTGTTCCTTGTAAGAATCATGCCCAGCTCGGGGGTGGCATTTGTGTTGAGAGATTGATGAACACAATTGGCCTATGGTTGGGTGGAATGTTGCAGCGACATAGCTAGTTGTTTGGGACCGCATTATAGTGAGATGAGTATATTCTCTTATGTGTATTTACTTCTGCATTGTTTAATTAATTGATGACTGTTATTGATATATTGAGTGCATATGAAAATATGTGTGTGGATGAATTTATTTCCATTGTGCATATGTGTTTGATTTACATCTGCACACATTTGTTTTTAACTGTATGCATCTAATGAATGGGATACGTTTTATGAAAAGCCCCATAGATTGGTAGCATGTTCCCTTCCTTGCATTGGGTCCAAGGGTGGTTACATTACATTTGGTATCAGAGCTGCTGGTTGCAGCATTGGGCCTTCATGGGCTACCTATCACAGTTGCAGAGGTAAGTATGCTTTCTGCTTAGCACTGATAATTTTCAAATTTGCAAAATTTTTTCTAAGTGTCTATGAGTTTTCTGCCAAAAACTGTGCCAGTGATTCTCGGCGAGTTGACCCAAAACGGCTGCAGAACTCGCTGAGTGGAGCCGACACGTTCGACGAAATTGGCTGAGTTGCGCCGAGAGAGTTGCGGAATGCCCGAGAAAGGAAGAAAAATTTTCATAATTTTTCTAAGTATCTTTCGACGGAAGAACTCGGCAAGTTGGTCCGCAACGGCAGAAGGATTCTGCAAGTTGGTCTGCAACAGTGGAAGGACTCGGCAAGTTGGTCCACAACGGCGAAAAAAGTTGGCGAGTTTTCGCCGAAACAGCGGAAGGAACTTGCGAGATTTTCACCGAAACAGCGGAAGGAACTTGCAAGATCTTAGCCGAAATGGCAGAAAGAACTGATGAGTTTTTGCCGAAATGGTCGACCGGAAGAACTCGGTGAGTTGCTCTGCAATGGATCGGCAAGCCCCCTTGACCCCCATCGTCCCCTCGTTGAAAGTGTGAAATGCATTCTCTATGCTTGGGATGAAAAGCAGGGATTGCATAGAAGGTTGTGGAAGCCTTATTAAGAGTAATAGGCTGTAATGTGCATTGCGTAAGAGCAATGGGAGCAGCAAAGCAATGTTGATAAGAGGGAAATTCCTCACCTTAAACTATTTATGTTTATAGCATAAGAATTGCATGTTTGGAAAATAGCAAGAATGAATATCATACACTTATGAATATACTGAATTTCTAATTCATGGGAAGATCATAGCTAATGATTGCTTGTATGCTTGGTAGGGAAGCCAAGAAAAGGATCAGCTATGATGTGGAGGAGGAACTCCATGTCATGATGAGGAATTGGAAAGGGAGAATTCCTTAACTCCTCTCTTGCTATTGTGTTTTTATTTCCTGAGTTTTATATACTGGAAATTATAGCATAGGGATGCTGGAAATGCAAGAGAATAATATATATGAATTAGTGGGCATGATTAGAAGAGTTATTGCATAATGCATGTGAATTGCTTATGCATGAGCATGATGTTGCATATTGATAAAGGTAGTGAGGTTACACATGCAATAGCCCATTAATGGTATCCCCTATGATTGATGACTATTAATGCTGTTGATAATGGTTGTGGGAATCAGACCATAGAAGCATGATTGAAAATGCAAGAGATTAGATAGATGAGATGAATATGCACTAGATGGCATATAAATAAACATTGCATGGTGCATGTGAAAATGTTTGTGCATGTATATGATATTGCATATTAGTAAAATAGTGAGGTTTTACATATGCAATGAACCACTTAAGATCATTATTGTGGTTGCTAATAATTAGTTGTGTTTGCATTGGTTGTAGGACCAAAGACAACCGAAGCAGGGCTAAGGATGTGGATGATTTGTTGCATATGACCAAAAACATTATGAGGAAAGGATGGTGCAACAAATCTATGATCATGAGGTTGTCAAAAGGACTCTATAGCATTGGTAAGAGGCCAACTGATTAGGTAACATCAAGCAATGTTAATAACAACCATGCAGGTAATGGTTAATTATGCTTAATTGCATGAATGTTGAAAGAGGATTTGGTAAGATCCCTTCAACTATGTTTAAACTATGTTGATTTGGTTTGCATGTGGTATTGAGTGCCTGAAGGTGAATGCCAACCTACCAAGTATGGTCAGGTGTGGGTAAGTGAAGGTAAGGAGCCTTACACCCTATAGTGCATTCATATGAAATTATACCATACCGTTTGTGTATGTTGGTTGTGAGTTTAGCAACCAAAGCAAGTGATGACTTATGGTCCTGTTGTAGTGTATGCCATATGAGATAGGCATGTTTAGGCCATAATATGTTGAAATGCCTAGTATTCATGGATTAATGCAAAGTTGTATTGAGGGGTTATGCATTGAGTGAAGGCACATTAAAAGATTATGTAAATGTTGTGAAGGTGCATGCATATGTGTGGGTGCACATGTTGAGATGCATTGTGTGAATGCATGGGTGTGACATATATATGTTTCAATGCAATTAGATAATAGATGAAATGGTGGACTATTGTTAATCCTGAGACCATTTCATGAGCTTCCATGAATGCAGGAGAAAGACTACATAAAGAAGGTAGACATGTGATGGGCTACCAGAGCACTCTATTGGAAGGACAGAGTTGCATGGAATATGAAGTAATGAGTATTTACAATTTATTTAAATTGCATGGATAGTGTGACTGTGTCTTGCAATTTTATTGTGATAATGATGCATATATAGAAATGTATATATTTCATTGCATTTCAAATATTAACAGTTGAAAGTGTTTGAATTATTAAGTGTTATAATTCTGAGATCACTTCAGTAATTGTTGTAGCAATGAAAGGATTATATGCATAGATACTCATAACGTGTTTGGCTTATTAAAGTGAAGATTTCAAGTAGGAAAGTCTTTCGTATGGCAACGAGGATAATTCCATAGTAAAGATCGGGATCTACCATGTGTAGAAGCCAAAGGTTATGAGAGGGTTCTCATGGTTGTAACTTATGCATGAAACAAATCTGAAAATTGTCTAATTTAAGTTTATGAGAATAATCTCTTGGTTGCAAATCTAATTTCTGTATGAAAACAAATTTGTAAATTTCAGATTTGAAAATTTGCTTATAATTGCTAATCACTGTTTGGCTTATATAAAATTGTGTCAGGAGGACATGTTATAGGTGGATGTTCATGTATGGTAGCAAGGGTAAAACCATAATGGGCAGAGTGATACCACTTACAAGAGCCAAACAATATGAGGAGGGCCTCATTGCTAAGAAAATCAATTTCTGTAGGAAACGGAATTGTAAATTCATATTGAATTTAATTATTAATGCTATTGATTGATTATGGAACAATCATATTTGAAGCTTATTTCTAAATGTTGCTGACTGTTTGGCTATTTGATAAAGTGTGCCAGGATGACACATTGCAGGAAGACCATGTGTGATGGCCTGCAGAAGCCAAACTAGATGGGAAGGATCCCATGCTTTGGAAATGGGTTTTGGGTGAAACTCCATTGTAAATGTGACAATGTCTCAACCGAACTGCATGTCAGTAAAGCCATGTGAGTGAGATGGTGAAATTATGCCAAGAAGGAATGTGTGGTTATGGAACGTGAACATATTGGGGTGGAAAATTGAAGTACTTTTGACTCAGAGAAGGGAGCCCCCATTCTTCACAAATGAAGGAAGGATACATCTGAAAAGGGATAAGTATTATGTAACCCTAAGTCAGAATATACATGTCTGGTTATTAGATGTAATATGCAGAGCATGTTTTATTATTTCATTATTATTCCAAACTACATGAGTATGATTAGGGCCTACATGCCTCACATCCGAAAGGGAGTGCACACCTTTCTGGTGCTGGGTTATGATAGGTTTGTCAATATTGACTACACCATAAGGGAATGGACGCATTCCTGGTGTTTCAATACTTGATAGGGAATGTTATGAAATGTGGTTACAATTTTAGAGCAGCAATACTGATGAGTTTGCTTATCCTTCTTGTGCTATCAGCTTGCACAGATGCAATTGGGTGCTGCACACGGATGAAGCAAAATAGAAGGTTGTTGTGAAGAGTTGTTGCATGCCTAATGAACCCAGACGGTGTACTGGATTGGCATTATTTGCTTGGATGTTGTGGGTGTTGTGAAGGTTGTTGTGAAGGGTTGTTGCATGCCTAATAAACCCAGTCATTGCACTGGTTTGGCATTATTTACTTGGATGTTGTGTAGTGTGAGTGGGTATCATGGGGCCATGATAGCCTACAGTCAAGAAAGTCACCTATAGAATTCCTAAAGGGAACTGCTGGTTTTCCCGGGTGAAGGAGTGCCATCCTTGTGTGGATGAATAATTGTTATGCGCATGAAGGGTTGTGACACGTGTGAAAGGCTGATGCAAGCCTAAGGCAGAGTGGTAGAGCCTTGACCTATAATGGTCGATGGCGTAGTTCCTTCCATTGGTCGATGACCCAGATGAATGTGCTGGCTCGGCAATGGAGAGGGCCAACCAGGTATGGGACTGGTTGGGCACCACAAATGCTTGGTAAACCCAGTCAGCATGAAGGTGTACTGGTTGGGCATTAACTATTTGATGTTGTGGAGCAACATGCATGTTGACCAAACATCCAAGTCCATAGGCGATCCCAAGGCTTGCAAAGTGAAGCAAGATCCTGTGGACCAGAAAGGAAAATGCACAATATAGATAAGTATTCATTTTCATTTATTTCTTGTTTGGAATAATAAAAATTTCATGTATAAGTCTTCTAACAGCTAAGCTGATACACTATTGTTTCTTGTTGGAAAATTTGGTCATTGCAGGAAAGCAAGGAGCCTAAAAGAACTATAAATGCTTGGTAATCCAGAGAGTAACTGATGCTCGATAAATTCAGATAATAGTTGGTGGAAACCTTAACCACTTGATATTGTGGAGAAACCGGCGTGCTGGACAAACATTCCCTAATTAATTGATAAAACCCAGTCGGCATACTGGCCTGGCATTGCCTATTCGAATGGTTGTGGAGTAGCCTGTGTGCTGGCCCAACATTCATTATTGTATCCATGGGAAATCCAATGCTTGTAAAGCAAAGAAGGAGCCTGTGGAATCAAGTGAAGACATCCAATACAAATAAGTATTTGGTTATCTTACTGCTTCTTGTTTATAAATATACATGTGTATATGATTTAGTTATGATTTTTATCAAACTCTTGTTTAGAGATAAATTCTATGAAGATAAACTAAACATGTGGATTGATTCAATGTTTGAGTATAGGTACTGCTGGAAGCAAGGACTATGAAGGCATCATAAGGATGCATGTGGACATGTGACTGTCCTAAAGAGATCAGTATGAGTAGTAATGAAAGATGGTGCTAGTGGAACTGTGGGTCCTAGCAGCCAAAGGTTCTGTAAGCAACAATGGGGAAGGGTTCCCTAGCTGAAAAGCATTAAACAGACCTTAGACACTAAGTGTCATAGCCAATACAGGGCAAGGCAAGCATTCACATTGAAGTGAAAGAGGCTAAGGAGCATAGAACCACAAGTGATGGTGTGGCTACGGATTGAAACAAGACTAAGAGTGGGAAACTCTTACTCTTCTCTTTCCTTTTGACTGATGCATCTTAGAAACAAAGGATTGTTGAGTGCATGTCATAACTGAAAATAGATTGTGTTTAATTGCTTGAAATAAATTGTGAATGTTGAATTAGTTATTTTCCTGTGAAAGGATGAACCTGAATGAGTTCATGTGTATGTGGGAAAGCATGAAATGTGTGGAAGTCTCGTGAGTAAAGAATGGATGTTCCAAGTCAATTGGGAAAATAATTGACTAATTTTGATATTGTGTTATGCTTGTCCTAACAGGAATTTCCGTGATGAGTCTCATAGGTGAGACATTGAAAGCCATTGTTGCAGCTGTTACTAGCCAAATGACGGCTAGTGAGAAAAGTGAGAGCCATTTGTGCACACTGATCATGGCAGCAGACCAACAGCTATTTAATTTGGCTGAAAATATTCCTCAAATAGTTGCCAGGACAACAAGGAAGATGACAGCCATGAAGTTCCAGACTTGTAGAACAGTTGGAAGGTGAATAAAAGGAATGAATTGTTTTAGCACAATGCCCACCTGCAGAGATGGAAAATCAAAGCTAGCAAGAGCAGTTGTGGAAGCCAAAGGACTTGGTACTGAAAGCTCAAAGTAAAGAGATGTGAAGAACCTGCAATAATTAATTAATGAAAACTCACAAAATAGTAGAAATAACAGAACTCAGAGTCACTTTTATATTGATCGCAGGCCACTTTGAGGGGGCAACCTCCTTTGGGCAAGCTCAATACAAATAACTTCACAGTACCTTCATTGGTCTCAACACAAACTTATATACTAAGTCTAGGCGCCAATACCATGGGTCAATACCATGTGTCAATACAAACCATGGGCCAATACAAAATATGGATCAACAATTACTACGGGACGACTTACAAAGCATATGCGTCCAACAACAATAATACAAACTATGGATCAAAAAATACTACGGGACGACTTACAAAGCATATGCGTCCAACAAAAATATACTAACAAAGTAAATAGAAGGGTTGACATGGGTTCCTAACATCCCCTCTCCCTTAGAAAAATCTTTGTCCTCAAAGCTTTAGATGTGGAAATTGATGCAAAATCTGAAGGAGTGGTTCCCCTGTAGCATCCTCAGGTTGCATTCCGGCCCACTGACGCCTTTTGAGTTTCAGGGAGGATTGCTTGGAAGGCTGTAGATGAAGGAGGACCATATCAGTTGCATGAAAAGTGCGCTCAGAATGGTGTTGATCGGCTTGTTGTTTCAGTCGAATTCTTGCCATGTGAAGATTGTCCTGCAGAATGAGAAGAATCTGATCACGATTTCGAAGAACCGAGTCAATTTCCTGAACTGGGGAGCTGCTGAGCGTGTATGGAAGACGAAATGGCGGTGCCTATCCATAAACTGCTTCATATGGTGTCCTTTTAGATGTGGTATTGTACCACTGGAGCGCTTTTAGGAAGTCCATAGAAATAGTTGTCCACATCTGTGTAGGGATGGGAAAGGGTTCGAGCAGTCCCGAAAGGAGTGTCGTTTCACCCTTGTTGACCTGGAACCTATCACACTCAACCACCATTTGGTGAATTTTCATTTTCAGTCCCTGCCAAAAGAAGTTACATGGTTCCTGGTCATGGGTTTTGAGGAACCCAAAGTGCCCTACCGATGAAGAAGCATGGAGGTCATAGAACAGATAGCCCTATTGAACAAATTGCAACCAATTTGGAACAAGCAAAGAAATAGTTGTAAGAGAAACTAGGTCATCAAATTGGCAAGAAGGAGCATTTTCAACCATATTATCCTTACCCTTCTTATAAGTGATTGCATAGTCGTAACCCATGAATTGGATAACTGTTATAGGTCAAACTTGCACCTCTCCGTCCGTGATCACCCTGAGCTACTGATCACACAAAAGGACAACTTGGATGGAGGAGCATGTTGACCTTGGATGTTATGACAACTCATCCCATTTCCTGAGAATACTGGAAAACATACAAAAATGTCATTTTGAGGTATGAGCGCTACTCTACTTAAAGAGACTAGCGCCCATACGTGACTCCAGTGCATAATAGTAGCGCCCATATCATTATATACGCTACTCTTTCTCATCAAAGTAGCGCTCGGAATTTAAAACTAAATGAGCGCTACTTATTAAACAATAGAGTAGCGCCCTATACGCTACTCCACTGTGTAATAGTCGCGTGTATCTTAAAAATGATTAAAAAATATATTAATCCATCGAAGAGGATTAGTTGAAGTCAGTTTCTTAACTTCCCCAACCTCCTCATCGACTTGAACTACTTCCTTAAACCTATAAATTCCTAGAAGGCTAAGGGAGCAAGGTTAGAAGAAATTATGAATGCAAATGATTACTAAAGAATGAGAGGATGAGTTAATGGAGAAACTGTTGCAGAAGACATTCAGACCAGAGCAGAGCCAGAGCCCAGGATCTAGTTGCAGGAGCCTGCTTCATTATCAGGTATATTTGTACTGCATACTATTTTGACAAATAAAGGTTGAAGTGTTTCCTTGTTCCAATCTGAAGGTGTTATAAAATGGCATTTTGAGTTGGATTCATTTTGATCAATACTGGATATTAAACATAATCTTTGTTCATTTTATGATTTATATGTTGCCCAAAGTGTTTGAGGAAGGTATTGTTGTTTCAGGTTTGCTGGAAGAAAGTAGATTTGAGAGCTGGATACAAGACTGGGTCAAGGCTAGGATCAGACTCCAGTAAAAGGTATGTTCTCTAAATCTGTAATCTATTTCTTTTGCAAACATCTCTGTAATGACATAAATGCACTTACCTGTCACCCCAACCAAGTTGATAGTTTAGTTTCCTGACTATAGGGTAGAAATATCCGCCAACAGACTGGCGACTCCGCTGGGGATAAAGTGTTTTTGGCTTTAGGAAACCATTGTTTTTGGATGTCTTCTCGGTTTATTTTGATTCCTTCGATGTGTTAAGAACTTTTTTAGGTATCCTGTGTTTTTGGCTTGCCTACTTTCATCGATTTTCATACCCTCCAAAGTCATTTTCCTAGCCTTTAAAATATGAGCGCTACTCTTACATATACACAGTAGCGCCCATACGCTACTGTTCTGTATATACAGTAGCGCCCGTTTTGGCATGGGCGCGAGTTGCTCTACTGCACAGTAGAGTATATTTCCTGAAGCAGTCATTTTTTGATTTTTCTTGCTTTTGGCCCTTTGGAGACTTTCTGACTTTGTTGTAGGATTCTTGGGATGATTGCATAAGGTTTTTAATCGTTGATTCAAGTCATAGAACCACTCCTTAAAGTTTTTCCATTTTTTAAACCATTTGTTGACCTTTGGATTTCTTTGAGACCTTTTTGACCTATTTGGAAGACCTAGTGGTGTTTGGTGACGAACATTTTCACTTGTTTTCAGACCTTGACTGTCTTTGCCCATTTACAAACCTGTACACTCCTGTGTCCGTTGTTTGTGGTGAAGTTGTCTGCTCTCTCCTATCCATGTCCTTTGTTTAGGGTTTGGTCTTTGGTAGAGCTTCTAGGGTGTCTTCTCTTTTTGTCAAGTTTCATTTTCTTCCGAGACTTTTTGTCTTCGATGGTCACAAGTGCTTTTTGAATAGCTGTAGGCTAGTTTCACCTCTCAGTTTTCTTCGTATTAGTAGGGCAGCCTGCTTGTCTACGTGTACTTGGCTTTGTGGTCTTGTTAGGGTTAAACACTTTAGGTCAGTCCTTGGGTGTTCTCTCCTTGGTTTTCTCCCACTTGGTGTCCAAGTTTATAGGCTTTTTCCTGAGTAAAAAACCTGTAGACCAAGCCTTTCTCGAGTGAGGTCTCGATAGCTGTAGGCCCAAGAACATTTGCCATACTTCCACTTTTTTTGGCATAAGAAGTTTTATTTGGCTTTTCCATTTTTACGTAGTTCTTTTTCGGTCATTGAAAAAGCAAAAAATTTGGTACTTTAAGTTAAATAGAACTTGTTGTTGTCAATACAAAATAGCTTAGTATATTTTGTTCAATTCAAAAAGAAAACAAAAAATTAGTAGGAAAGTTTGCTTAGGTTTTCATTTTCGAAAAAGGTAGATGAAAAAATAAAAAATAAAGAGTTTTGTTGTAAGAAAATTTGAATATATTTGCATTTAGTTTTCTTGTTATAACCACGTTCACACACTCACTGTCCCTTTTGCGTAATAAAAGCCCTTAAAATTTATTAATAAAATTAACTAGAAACCTTTTCTTTTTTTTAGGGCACACTACACCAACTAGTCTTGGTTAGGGTCTTGGGTTTAAATCACCTTAAACCACCCAAGATCACACATTGCGCAATAATCGTAGTGAGATTATCATTTAGGCAAATCCACTACACTCAAAAATTTCCTGGGAGCATATGCAGTAGGTCAATGTGAGATTGGTTTGTGGGAATACCTCTCCTACTTTCTGATTGAGCATACGCCAGGATCGGATAGCGTATTGGGGACTCTTTCGAGTTTCGGGCTTAGCTACCCTGCCCACGCTTTCTGATTCGACCGGTGACTGTTCCCCCAGGATTTTTCGGTGTTTTGGTATCCTTAGTATCAGACTTTTAGGTTCTTACACAGGTGACAGCAGAGGGTATATCTGCTGTACCTAGAACAGACGTGGGAGGAAATCCCTTGCAGGTCTTTGGGAGGGCGGTTGGGTGATTCCAGCGCTTGCACCCTTAGTCATTGTATTGTGGACCCCGGGTAACTGTTCTTCATCCTTCGTTGATCTGTTCTGGGCCCTCATCATCCCAGACTCTTCTCCGGAAGGCACCTTTGTTTGATTGGTTTGAATACTTAGGAATTTTTAGTTGGTGTGCTGTTTTCCCCCTAGTCTTAGTGGCCACTAGGTTATAGGCTGTTTATTGGATATCTATAATCACGGAGAATCAACAACTCCGTAGATCGAGAAGGATTCAAAACCTTCCTCCTATTAGAATAGAACCTATTCAACCAGCTACAAGACAGCGGGTAAACCCCAGTATTTCTTCAGAAATTACCTCTGAAATAGAACTGCTTGAAGAAATACTTATAACAGAAAATCTTGAAACTGAGGTTCTTGAGGAACCATCACCAGGTATCACAGATCAACAACATTTTAGTACTGTTGAGGTGGAAGATCTTACTTCCGCGGAGTATAGCACTCCTTTCAATCCTCCCTTAACTAACACTAGAATTCCGTTGCTGTCACCTGTTGGTTTACAACAGCCTCTTTTCAGTGCAGATCTTTTGCTTCCCGATTATCTGATGACTAACACAGGAGGTGAACCAGGGGGTCCCCAAACTCCCACTTTAGGTATGAATACCAGCACAGTTAACCCTTCTTTCACTGCTACATCTGGTCAGGCACAAACTTCGTCTGTGCCTACTCCATCTTTCAGTTTTAACACTAGTACTTTAGGAATGCCTAGTTTCACAACAATGGCATCTATTCCCACGTCTACTGTTAGACCTAGCGGTATGGCCAACTGTGCAACACCTTCTACTTCACAACCTTTATATCAGATCCCTAGTACTTGGGTTTCCACACCTGTGGTAGGACCAAGTGTTTCAGCAAACATGCCAGTCATGGGTACCATGACTGCACCGTCCACATCAGCTTCGGCTGGTTTCAACAACTTTGTAGGCCCTAACTTGAATCAGGGTAGCATGCCTGCAAATAATGTTCCTTTTTCCTTATTCTCAGGGGGAGGGGGCAACTTTTTCAACCAACAATATGGCGGGGCTAACACCCAGCCACAATGGACGAACCAACAAAGCACTAATCCGTTCTCGTACGGGTGGGGAAATTTTAATCATTCTTTCTCACAACAACAACAACTGGCAGGGGGTAACCCCTACCAACAGTTAACTGGGGGTAACCCCTATCAACAGTTGGGAGGTGGAAACTCCTACCAACACATGGCCGGGGGCAACCCTAATCACCAAATGGCTGGGGGCAACCCCTACCAACAATTTATGGGACAAACAATGGGTGCTTTCCCTTATCAAGCTTCATCTTACCGGCCTCGTCTACCTTTTCTGGCAACTTTGAATTTGCCAGATCTTTCGAAATTGACAAATGATCCTGTGTGTCATAACTCAGCATGGCCATCAGTTCCCACCAAATTACCTTCGGATATTCCCAAATTCGAAGGCAAAGCTGGTGAAGATCCTGGTGACCATGTCACTACCTTTCACTTGTGGTGTTCTTCAAATTCATTGAACAAAGATTCCATCAGATTGAGATTGTTTCAAAGGACCTTAACTGGTCCCGCGGCCAAATGGTACATTGAGTTACCTGCGGCTACTTTCTCTACTTTTGGGGATCTGGCCACCGTCTTTTTGAACCATTTCCAACTTCCTGTTCGGTATGATGCCGGAACAGAACTTTTGTCTACTTTTAGACAAAACAAAGCCACTCATCTATCTGACCACATTCAGGAGTGGCGAAGACGGAAGAGGCTCATAAAGGCCAATATCCCTCCAGAGTTCCTGCTCGAGTGGTACTTGAAATCACTCCTTCCTTATATTTCTAAGGAAGTAGCGACATCTGGAGTCTCCAATGAATAAGAAGCCATCTTAAGGACTCAACAGTTAGACCTTGTATACGCACAATCTGGTTTACTGTATGAGATTATACCGGACGCACCGAGATCAAACACTGATCTAAGTAGACCCAAACCTGGACCACATGCTGACGGCATAGTGGGTTCGGTTAACTCTGCAGCTTTCGAAGCACTGACCAAACAGGTCCAAGCCTTAACTGTCAAACATTCGACTGCAGACATTGCTTCCGTCACAACCTCTCCTTCTACTTCTGAATCTGTTAATCAGGTTCAGAACAATCAAAAGGGCCCTCGGCAGCCCAACAACAAAAAGAAGGGCAAGAAAGGAGAGGGGAACCAACAAAAGCCCAAAAAAGATAATGCCGAAGAGGGTAATAAAGAAGAGAAGAAGGTTAGGTTCCCTTGTAAACTTTGCAAACAAAACCACCTTACTCATCAATGCCCTCTACTAGAAGAAGCCCAGAAGCTTTTGAAAGAGAAGAAGCCTGCCGTCTTGAAAGATCCATTTCCCAAAGGGAAAGGCTCCACTTCTGGCACCTCCAAAACTGGGGGCACTTCACACGCTTCGGTTGATCAAACATTCATAAATATGGTCAACTCAGATGCACTTTTGCAAACCAGAGCTAAGAACTATACCCCGGAAACGCAGAGAAAGGATAAGGAGATTGCTGAATCCTCCACTCCACTCCACATACCTGTGGACCCAATGCCTAAGATTCTGAAAGGTGTCTTAAAGAGGGCATCGCACAATCCCAACACGCGGGCTGCTTCCAATTACAATGTAGTTGAAGATCTAGCCCAAACTCCTTGTGCCATGTCTACCTTAGAAGTCTTGCAGAGTTGTCCTTTGCAACGAAATGCACTTCTGGCAGCTATTGGGAGTATGGAGTCTTCCAACATGTCTGCGCGATTTGATATGACTGATGTCAAATACCGGTTGCCATATCACGTTGCCCTCCAGATTGAAGTCGTTCATGGTCCAATGACCATAAGACGAGCTGTAGTAGATGAGGGAGCGTCGACTTGCGTAATGTCTATTTCCTGCTGGAAAGCTCTAGGTTCTCCTGAGTTAGTCCCTTCCAACACAATGCTTACTGCATTTGATGGCAGAACTTTCCGTCCACATGGAGTTTTGCCATCATTTAATGTCACTTTGGCCGGTAAGACAGTTGCTGTTGAGATTGAAGTTCTGGACGCTCCGCTCGATTACAACATGTTATTGGGCAGGAGTTGGACTTATGCCATGCAAGCTATAGCATCGGCAGTTTTCCGAGTGGTCATGTTCCCATTTGAAGGTAAGATCGTTATAGTCGATCAACTTTCTTTCACTCAAGGAAAACACCAGACTTCTACGGAAACCACGATTCCTTTGGTTGATCAAACCGCCCCGGTTAAGGAGAGTTTAGGAGCAGGGTTGTATGGTTCGTTATTGGGCACTTTCGACATCCCCTCCCCTGTTCTGTTTATGCATTCTGATGTGGGTACCGTTACTGAAAAATTTACGGTTGGTTTAAGAACTGATCCTTGGATCCTTCCTACCACGTTAGATCCTTTTGTGCCTCCCTCCATTGCAGAAGTAGCCTATATGGAAACTCAACACACTACAATGGAACATATCATGACTCCACCAGTCTCTGTCGAGTCAGATATGGACTATGCTCCGGCATGGTCACTGAATTCTACTCACTCATTCGATTGTTTAGATACGGTTTTGCCATCTGATGAAGCCATCTTAGAAGTCATGATGGGCCTGGACCAACCTTGGGAACATATGCATCATAGGTCCTACATACTTCCGGATCTAGACAGAATTGAGAGAGGAGAATTCACTGTGAGACCCGGTGGACTTGTTGATTTGTCATCTTCTCCTTCTACTTCAAAAGCTGTTTATGCTGAAGGGAACATGGCTAATATTTCAAAAACAATTCCAGTCAACATTTCCACCAAGCCCGGGGTCGTGGAAAATATTTTTATTGGTGCAGACTGTTCTCCAGAAGAGATAGCCCTGTATACAAATTTGTTTAAAGAATTCCGCGACGTTTTTGCCTGGTCATATGAGGAGATGCCAGGTATTGACCCAACCATTGTGGAACACGTCATTACAACATATCCTAATGCGAAACCTGTGAGGCAAAAACTCCGTCCCGTAAACCCTAGAAAAGCAGCCGCCATCAAAGCTGAGGTGGAAAAGTTGCTCAAAGCCGGTTTCATTTATCCGATCGATATGACGGAATGGGTTTCAAACCCCGTTCCGGTTGATAAAAAGCAAGGCACTATTAGAGTTTGCACTGACTTTCGAGATTTGAATAAAGCTTGTCCGAAAGACAACTATCCCACACCATTTATCGATCAAATCATAGATGCGTGTGCAGGACATGAAATGTTCTCTTTTATGGATGGTTTTTCAGGATATAATCAAATAGAAATCAAACAGGAAGATCAGCATAAAACAACTTTCATTTGCCCATGGGGCACCTTTGCTTATCGGAAAATGCCATTTGGTTTGAAAAATGCTGGGGCTACCTTCCAGCGAGCAATGAATTTTGCTTTTCATGACATCAAACACATTGTAGAACCTTACTTGGACGATCTCCCGGCGCGATCTCGAAAGAGACGGGACCATCCAGATCACCTTAGACAAGTGTTTGAAAGATGCAGAAAATATAAGATTCGTTTGAATCCGAACAAATGTGTATTCTGTGTCAAATCAGGACGTTTACTAGGTTTCATTGTCTCTAATCGTGGCATAATGGTTGACCCACGTAAAGTTGAGGCGATTGTAAATCTGCCTCCTCCTCGCACCTTGCGACAACTTCAAAGTCTGCAAGGCATGTCTAATTTCTTACGGCGATTTATAATAAACTACGCCAAAATTACCAAAGGTTTTATGAGGCTACTCAAACAAGATTCTTACTTTGTGTGGGACGAAGCTGCACAATCATCCTTTGAAGCATTAAAAAAGGCACTTCTTTCAGCACCCTTGTTAAGCCCGCCAGATTACTCAAAAGATTTTCTGTTATACCTGGCGGCGTCTCTTACTACAATTGGTATAGTTTTGGTTCAGGAAGACGATATGTTCCAAGAACATGTTGTCTACTATCTTTCTCGCGCATTGATAGCCCCTGAGGTTAAATACTCGCACGTTGAGAAGTTAGCACTTGCTGCAGTCTATGCGGTCCAGAGACTTCGTCACTATATACTTTTACGAACTACTACAGTGATAGCAGAGGTAAACCCTTTCCAGTATGTTCTCACACGACGAATCATTGGTGGGAAATACAATAAATGGATTGTAATTCTACAAGAATTCGATTTGGTTTTCCAATCAGCTAAATCAAAAAAATCACTAGTATTCGCGGAATTAATCTCAGAATTTCCAAGTGACCTAGAACGCATGGAGGAAGAAACATCTTTTCCTGATGAACATATCTTTCTAATCGCCTCCTCTGACCCATGGTACGGAGATATCTTAATATATCTCCAGACTTTGAGATGTCCTACCTCTTTTTCCCGAGAAGAGCGACGTAAACTTAAAACCCATGCAAAAAATTACCTTATTATCTCTGATACTTTATATCGACGTGGGGTAGATTCCATTTTACGACGTTGCTTAACTAGGGAAGAAGCTGAAGCAGTGTTAAATGATGCCCACAGTGGAGCTTGTGGGGTACATCTTTCCGGGTTGGCAACAGCTCAGAAGATACTGCGTGCCGGATATTTTTGGCCCACGATCTTTAAAGATTGTGTAGAAGCAGTGAAACACTGTCGACCATGTCAGTTTTTCACTAAGAAAATGATGGCACACCCAGCTCCTCTTCATCCTATAATTACAGCAGGTCCCTTCACAAAATGGGGGGTTGATTTCATGACATGTAATCCAGTTTCAGCTGGAGGAAATCATTACAT
Organism: Larix kaempferi; assembly: GCA_027924585.1. Lineage (NCBI taxonomy): Eukaryota > Viridiplantae > Streptophyta > Pinopsida > Pinales > Pinaceae > Larix > Larix kaempferi. The sequence goes on from BSBM01000600.1 coordinate 1,749,037, forward strand.
CATCGTTGCCGTTGACTACTTTACTAAGTGGGCAGAGGCAATGCCTACTGTTAAGGAAGATGGAGAAACTGCCGCTTATTTCGTATTTAATCAGATCATAGCACGGTTTGGTATACCTAAAGAGATAATGACTGACCATGGTAGTCATTTCCAAAATAGCATGATGACTGAGTTATATACAATGCTTGGTTTTCGACAAGAACATTCGTCCTCATATTATCCTCAGGCGAATGGACAAGTTGAAGCAGTGAATAAAACGTTAAAAGTTATATTACAACGAACTGTTAATGCCAGTCGAAATAACTGGCACATCATGCTATACCCGGTTCTTTGGGCTTATCGAGCCAACGTTAAGACTGCTACTGGTTTCTCTCATTTCCAACTTGTGCATGGGATAGAGGCAGTGGTGCCGATTGAATGCGAGATTCCTTCGCTAAAACTAGCAGTTCAGTTACTACCCGATACTTCAATACTCGAAGAACGTTTGTTACGCTTAGAACATCTAGATGAACAGCGCCGGGATGCGCTTACAACAAATGAAGTTCACAAAAAACGAGTCAAAGGACAATACGACAAATCCGTTAAACCTAGAGTTTTCATTGAAGGAGATTTGGTCCTACTTTGGGATCAAGACAAAGAACCTTTGGGACCCGGTAAATTCAAATCCAGATGGCTCGGACCTTATATCATTTCTAAAGTATTGAAGAAAGGTGCCTACGAACTGGTGGATTACGAAGGGAATAAGTTGGATGAGCCTAGAAATGGGCTCTACCTGAAGAAGTACTATGCCTAGGTTGAAGTACTTTTTCTTGTAACATAGCTGTATATTTTTGTATAGTTAGTTTTGTTATGTTCGTTAGGTGATCTGATGTGTGCTTCTCGTTTCATGTACCAGATGTCAACCGCACATTTCTTAGGATTTGCTGATGGCGCCAGTCGCCACACCTGTCAGTTGGCTGCAGCAGCTTGGGTCATTTATTCACCCGCTGACCAACTTGTCTCTTCGGGGGGGGTTTGTTTGGCACCTACCACGAACAATGTGGCTGAATACAGTGCAGTTATAGAACTTCTCCGAGATGCCCTCAGTCATGGCATTTCATACCTGGAGGTAAGGCTTGACTCACAACTAATTGTATTTCAGTTAACAGGTGTCTATCGGATTAGAGATCTAGGATTGCTACGACAGTTTCTACGAGTTAGATTATTGGAAAGACATTTTCACTCTATCAGATATGAACACATTCCAAGAAATTTAAACAATTTAGCTGATTCGTTAGCAAACTATGTGTTAGACTGGCATTTGCATCATACATTGTAAACAACATTCCACACATAAAATTTTAAAACACATTCACATGTAAATAACCGATACTGTATATATAACCGATACCGTATCAAAAAATATGAGTTCCGAGTCATGAGTCTCATAAGTCAAGTCATAAAAGTACAAAAGTTGGGCATGGCAGCCTCAAAAATATATACATATAATGTTTTTCTTCTCCTATGGAGAAGGAGGAACCTCCTCATCATCTACCCCATTACGGTAGCATATCACTAGTCTAGCAACCCTACGCAGTAATCTAAGCCATGCTGGGGGCACCCCAACAACATCTTCCTGCATGTCAACAGGTATCTGGTCCATGCGGCTTGCAGGAATCTCATGAGTCAGCCGACTCATTTTCCTCTCCAGGGTTCCCAGCATAGCTTCTGCTGCGGTGATATCAGCCGGCCTCACATAGATAGTAGGATGGCCCTCGGGACGAACAGGCCCAACATCTGCATTGAGCACTTGATTAGAACTCCAAAACTCATTTCATAAAAATCAAATATTTGAAAAGTTTGAAAAAATTAAATAAATTCTCAAAAAGTAAACATACCAATATCTCCCCAGGCTCCACCTAGCGGAAGTACCAGCTCTGGGTCATGACGAAAATCCAGTCCAGCATAGGGAAACTGCTCAAAAGCGGGAACTTGCCTCTCCCACCACCCCCAGAAGTCATCTGTATGGTAACAATAGTGACTCTCCCCACCACCCTGGCGGAGAAAAATGTCACCCCAACGGCCTAGTCTAGGCTCACGGGGGTTAACCTGTGGTAATGGCATTCCCAAACTAATAGCGGGCATTCTCTCGAAGAAGAAAGTACACAAGATACTCCCGTACCCAAAATTCTTCATTGTACCAGATTTGCAACTTGTCAATTGATACTTCATGTTTTCCAACAAGCTAGTACTCCAATCATAAACATGCCCATGCAAGCACTGTACACCGACATGCATCGAGTTCCTCGAAGCCAAGTGTTGTGATGCACTACCGGATACCCGGTTGATCGTGCTCACTATCACTTTCAGCGGGAGACCATCAATAGTTGAAATCAGGATTTGGCTTCCCGATTTCTCTGCTCCGGCAACACAGTAGGTGTTCACATATTCTTGCACTGATCGTGCACCCAAGCGAGATGTGCTTTTTAGATTGATTACGTCTCCTCTCCTTGAGAGACCGGTAATAAAATATATATCCTCAACGGTAAGCTCAAGAGTTTGTCCCCGGATGATGAAGGTATTAGTATCGACATCCCAATACTGAATCAATCTCCGAAACAACTTGTTTAGTGCCCGCATGTTTACGGTTCGATAAAATTTTAACAAACCGCATCTACGGAGTGCATGGAGGGTAGCCGGGTCTTGCATAGCTAGTCTATCCATGTCTTCATGCTCCCTTTCCCTCCATTGTAAGACCATCCTGCACAAAAACCCCAAAAATTTTGAGTCTCGGCGCTTTAATTTGGCTTTGCAAATATGTACGCTACTGTGTATATTACACAGTAGCGTATAGGCGCTACTCTGTTTGAGCAAAGTAGCGCCCATTGCCTTCGTACGCTACTGTTATGTATATACAGTAGCGCCCGCGCATAAAACTTTATGAGCATTGCGTTTCGGGCCATTTTTCCTCAAAATTTTAAAAATAAACCATTGAAATGCAAGTTGGGTTGATTTATACTTACTTGGTGGAAGCAGTTTGGCGATTGGATGCTCCGTTCGATCACAAAGGAGATTTGAAATTCGTGAAAATGTGCCCAATGTTTGCCCTACAACACAAAATGCAAATTGATTTGTTAATATTGAAATTATATATATAATTGGATTTTAATTTTTACCCATAATTTTTTAATTTTCTATAGTTTCAAACATTTTCAAAAACCCTAATTAATCAATTGAAACACAAAATAAGGTATAAAACTGATCCAAGTTCAATTTTCACTCAAATGTTGTCGAATTCGTCTCCTGACCTCAAATTTCTTAACGATAAATCTTGTCAATTAGCTAAACATTTCAAATCCTTATATTCTTTAAGATTTTTGCGTCATCGACTAATATTTTGTTGAAAACCTAGTTTTTGGCAGGACATGAAGTTACGATCCCAGAAGCTGACCTTTAAGTCATTTTAAGCCCTTGTTTGGACTATTTAAACCTAAACAAGATTGCCGAGCAGACTTGTCCTCTTCGAGCTCGTTAAAGTATCCGAAGGCTCATCCACTCAGGTATAGAATTACCCCTTTTCCGGGCCTCAGTGGATTAACTACGGAAAAGGTATACTCTAGGTATACGTCAGTATGCGCTAGAAGAGTTCTCCTTTCATTGTTTTATACTTTTTCGGGGGAGGAGACTAACTATACGAAAAAGGACGTTCTGGAGTCTCTCTTTAGGGTTTTCAGACTCTCTAAATATGAAAATACCAAGCGAGCATTCACCTACTCGGGCTCGATGTGAAATCCACGAGAGGGTAAGTAGAGGACTGTTTAAGTTTTTCAACTCTATAAACAAGAAAACACCGCCGAGCACAGACCAATCCGGGCTCGATATAAAATCCACGGATAGGTAAAAAGAGGATTGTTTAAGTTTTTCAGACTCTATAAACAGGAAAACACCGGCGAGCATTAATCTGCTTGGGCTCGATACTAAAATCCACGAGCAGATATATGGAGTTATTGTTTAAGTTTTTCAGACTCCTTAAAATTGAAAACACCGGCGAGCAAGAACAGATCTCGGCTCGATACTAAAATCCAGAGATCAGTACATATAGAGTAATCTTCTATCTCTTCTTCGAACTCTTTAAATTATGAAGAAGGTACTGAGTCTTCCTCCCATGGGCTCATTAAACTATTTACATGGTTGGACCTATTGAGTTTTCATTCTTTCTTGGACTCATTAAATCCACAAGAAGGGTATTCTTTTATCTAAAAAGAATAAGGAACGGGAAAACACATCATATCTTCATTGTTAAAGGCAGTATCAGTCAAGTCCTATCCTTGAACACAGCACCTACTTGAGTCTATCTTGTCGGTTGGGTTTAGTTTTTGGCCTTAGGGTGAACCTTTCCTCCGAGTTATTTACTCCCCCGGTTGGTTATTCTTCCAACCATATGGAGGGTCTGCTAATGTCTCTTACATTTCAGACTTATTTACCCCATTATGTCAGAAACTGCCTGAGTCACTTTGTGTCGTGCTCAATGTTCAAGGATATACCCTGTGTCGGCCATTCTGCAGTTTACCTTGACCTCATGTGTCGGCCTTCCTAGTGTCAGTTTTGTTACATATCATTTCATATCAGCTCTTACCATTTGAGTGTTCCTCGAGTTGGATGATGGAGGATGCCTTAAGGCCTCCCTTCCAACAGACTTCTTCCCATCGACTTCAAATCATTATTCTGGGATTGAAGTTTAGAGTTTCGGTTAGTACCTTGGAGATTGCAGTCACCAGTGGCAATTTTCCTCGCTGTTGAATGATGAGAATACATCAATGTCTCTTCTTCGACAGGATTCCCAAGTGTTCGAATCCAAGTCCATCTATTCACATTTGGCGAATCGTACTTGGTACCTTGGACTCCATCATCATTATCGGTGGAAGTCCTCGCGTTTGTTAACGGTATACATCAATGACCGGTAATCAGACGATGCCCTCCATGTTCGACTGTCAACTCATCTATTCACATGGCTCGGGTTTGTACCTAGGGTCGTTATGGGATGAAGACCTTGGGATTTGGATGACATAACCCCATTTTGTTATCACCCAAGTTGCGCAAGACTGAGCCTCACTTCTATACGGCTCTCCATGAGACATGGATCCAGTGTGTTGTTATGGCTATGATCTCTTAGTTTGACATGGATCCACGCTTGTATTTCAAGTGGCCATGCTTTTATATACATCTCCTTGTTATGTATCGGAGATCATGTTGTATCACCCTACACATCTATAAGATGTCAACAATGTAATTGCTCACTGACCTTGATTTTTGTTGCAGGTTTCTTGCAACTTTTTCCTGCGGTTCTGTGCTCTCTCTCTGGTTTTGGATTATAATGTATTTCGGCCATCGCTTCCCTCTGATCTCACACATTAGGGGGCATCTGTTATAGGTCAAACTTGCACCTCTCCGTCCGTGATCACCCTAAGCTACTGATCACACAAAAGGACAACTTGGATGGAGGAGCATGTTGACCTTGGATGTTATGACAACTCATCCCATTTCCTGAGAATACTGGAAAACATACAAAAATGTCATTTTGAGGTATGAGCGCTACTCTACTTAAAGAGACTAGCGCCCATACGCGACTCCAGTGCATAATAGTAGCGCCCATATCATTATATACGCTACTCTTTCTCATCAAAGTAGCGCTCGGAATTTAAAACTAAATGAGCGCTACTTATTAAACAATAGAGTAGCGCCCTATACGCTACTCCACTGTGTAATAGTCGCGTGTATCTTAAAAATGATTAAAAAATATATTAATCCATCGAAGAGGATTAGTTGAAGTCAGTTTCTTAACTTCCCCAACCTCCTCATCGACTTGAACTGCTTCCTTAAACCTATAAATTCCTAGAAGGCTAAGGGAGCAAGGTTAGAAGAAATTATGAATGCAAATGATTACTAAAGAATGAGAGGATGAGTTAATGGAGAAACTGTTGCAGAAGACATTCAGACCAGAGCAGAGCCAGAGCCCAGGATCTAGTTGCAGGAGCCTGCTTCATTATCAGGTATATTTGTACTGCATACTATTTTGACAAATAAAGGTTGAAGTGTTTCCTTGTTCCAATCTGAAGGTGTTATAAAATGGCATTTTGAGTTGGATTCATTTTGATCAATACTGGATATTAAACATAATCTTTGTTCATTTTATGATTTATATGTTGCCCAAAGTGTTTGAGGAAGGTATTGTTGTTTCAGGTTTGCTAGAAGAAAGTAGATTTGAGAGCTGGATAAAAGACTGGGTCAAGGCTAGGATCAAACTCCAGTAAAAGGTATGTTCTCTAAATCTGTAATCTATTTCTTTTGCAAACATCTCTGTAATGACATAAATGCACTTACCTGTCACCCCAACCAAGTTGATAGTTTAGTTTCCTGACTATAGGGTAGAAATATCCGCCAACAATAACCCATTTTCGGTGTGCTGGTGAGGAGACCCGTTGTTCCAGAAAATGTTCCAGACTCTGGAGATCAGTCTTGATGCAGATATAATTCCCTAATAGGTATGGCTGCCACTTTTGTACTGCATGCAAAATAGCCATCATTTCATGCTGAGATGTAGATGCGGCTAAATTCTTACTGGAAAGGTCTCTTGAAGGCGTTCAGCAAGGACACCTGCATATCTATCCAAGGAAGTAGGGGAGACTGTTGATGGGTGCATCTGAATGGAATGGAGTTGAGCGATGACACCATGTGAATTCTTCTTAAGGATCTTTTCCAGGCGATATGAACTAATGATGCAGAGAGACCCTTGTTGTAAGCCCTTAAATTTGTGTTGTTTCCCATTGACTGAAAAGTGCATCCAAAGTTCAGCAAAATCCCATAAAATGGGGCCAAGTGTGCATAACCATTGAACGCCCAAAACCACATCACATCCTCCTAGGGACAAGGCAAAGATGTCAGAGCTCAGGTTATAATCTTCCAGAGAGATACCCACATTGTGACACTTCCCCTTGCATGGTAAGGTGCCCCCATTGGTAACAATGACATCAAAGTTGGAGCAAGGATACACAAAACAATCAGCATGTTTGGCGATCTGAGGGTCAATGAAGTTATGAGTGCTACCAGAATCAATGAGTATTGTAAGAGGAAGCTTCTTGAAGTAACCCCTGACCCGCATTGTTTGGGGGGTGGTGACGCCGGATAAAGCATGGAGAGATATCTCTGGTTGTTCATCCTAAGATGGGGGGTCAATATGTGGCTCCTGAATGTCGACCTGATTATCCATTGTATCTGGAGTTTCTTCACCAATTGTACAGGTAGGCGGAGAATCCATATCCAAGAGATAGAGCTTTTGTTGAACACATCTATGTTCCCGAGTGAATTTCTCATCACAATTATAACAAAGCCCTTTTTCTCTGCGTGCCTGCATCTCTGTTTAAGACAAATGCTTTATAGGAGTTGGTTAAGGAGTTGGCGGGATGGGAGGTCGTTGAGAACCCATATTTCGAAAGGGAACAAAAGTGGGTTTGGAGCATTGTCGGGATGCAATCTTGTCTTCTGCCAACTTAGCCAACCTTAGGACTTCCATCATTGTGTTGGGACAGAACATTTTAAACTCTGATTGGATTTCATCCTTAAGACCACTGATAAAACAACTCCTGTAGAATTCATCAGACAATCCTTTTGTGTGATTGGCTAGTTTCTCAAATTCTGTCTGATACTCTCTCATAGTGCCACTTTGACGAAGTTTAGTGAGTGCTCCGATGGACTCATCAAAAGCACTAGGACCAAATCGTTGCAAAAGGAGTTGGCAAAAATCTGTCCATTTTGGCTTGTCATGAGCCTTGATGTACCAACGGTACCATTGAAGGGCTTCCTGTTCCAAATAAAAGGATGCAAGTGGAACTTTTTGGACATCAAAAGTATTATGTAGACTGAAATATTGTTCTGCACGATAGATCTATCCAGTCAGATCAGTACCATTGAAGTGAGGAAATTCAAGCTTCGGACCACGGAAAGTGTTGGAAGAAGAGAACCCATTGGCTGCAGAAGATTCTTGCTGTCGGTTATTGTTCATGGTTGAATGCTGAAGATGGAAGCTGAGAAATTTTTCATCCAGATCTTGGAGTTTGGTTTGGATGGCTACAAGTGCTTCCTCCATGGTTTTTGCTCCTGCGTAGGTGACAACCATAACCAGGAGGTTTTTTTTTTGGAATAGATAGAAAAACACAAACAAAAGCTTATTTAGTAAAGGGAAATTTGGATTTGGGAAAAACTCAGATGGGTACTTGGGGTTTGATTAGGTTTTGGACACTTTCTGATGGACAAGGAAGCAAAAAATGGGGATTTCAGAAGCGGTGTGAAAGAATGAGAAAATTTGTCAAAGAGGGACAAAGAAGCAGAATTAGGGAATGAATGAATTAGGGAAAATTTGTCAAAGAGGGACAAAGAAGCAGAATTAGGGAATTAATGAATTAGGGAAAATTTGATTAGGTTTTTTTTTTTTTTTTTACAAGAATGGATCTGCAACAGCGCGGAAGGGATTGGAAATAGATAGATCTGCAACGGCGCGAAAGGGATTGGCAACAGATGGATCTGAAACGACGCCGAATGGATAAAAAATGGTTGGATCTGGAATGACTGTCAGAATGGATCTGAACGGCTGGATATAAAACGGCTCGGAAGTGATCGGCAACAGTTCAGCTGAAAATAGATATGGACCCCAGGTATGTGCGGCTTCCTATCAGTTCAGGGGATTCACTCAGCCACCAATTTTGTCTGAGGGCTTGCGTATTGGGGAAGTACCCGTCACTCCACGGCTCAAGTAAAACTGATAACCGCTTTGCCACAAACGACAGCTCTTGGTTTACCTCACAGGTGGGAACTAGTCAATCAGGTAGGGGTCGTTGCCCCTTTCGCTGGCAAGTCCTCTCAATGGGCCAGCTACTTCGGGGTTCCTGTGGTACTCCTCACAATGCGTTTTAGGGATTATGCCCAAGTACTTCCCACAGTTAAGCGGATAGGGATTATTCCCAGATCCGAAGCTGCGACAGATGCGAAAAAAAAAAATGACAGAAATTTCACCCAGCGAGCCCAAGAAAGTGCTCTAATACCAGATGTGAAGAAACTGCAATAATTAATTAATGAAAACACACAAAATAGCAGAAATAACAGAACTCATAATCACTTTTATATTGATCGCAGGCCACTTTGAGGGGGCAACCTCCTTTGAGCAAGCTCAATACAAATAACTTCACAGTACCTTCATTGGTCTCAACACAAACTTATATACTAAGTCTAGGATCCAATACCATGGGTCAATACCATATGTCAATAGAAACCATGGGCCAATACAAAATATGGATCAACAATTACTACGGGACGACTTACAAAGCATATGCGTCCAACAACAATATACTAACAAAGTAAATAGAAGGGTTAACATGGGTTCCTAACAAGAGATGAAATGCAGGAAAGACCTGCCACCTTTTGTGAATTTTGAGGCATGTGTAAAGTGGGTATTTATTCCTAAGTGTTGGAACACCGAGGACGGTGTTATTCCAAGGGGAGGAGAACGTAATGTCCCCAGTTCGACCCCATGGCATTAAAATCGTAAATGTTGTAATATTGTTATAAAATCGTGGTGAGGATCTCAAGGCCAAGGCCCCGCCATCGATTTATCAATGCATATGGTTCACGTGCTAGCCATGCGCAATGGAATTGCGAATATTATGTAAATATGCATTTTAAATAAAATACCCACAACTAGCTATGCAATGCAACAAGAGATGGGGGCATGATTTTACAAGGAATTGGGAGGAAAAACATTCAAACCCTTGGAGCCAATCAAGTCAAGCCAAGTGTCAATGAGAGAACTCATCAAACCCTCAACTACCCATGTTGACCTTTGTACCCAATCATTGATTTCTCCCAAGAGTTGGTTGAGGTAGTTAATGCCTTGGGGAATGGGAGGTATGGCTATCCAAATTCGAGTATGGGCAAGCCACCCTGCATGGAAAAATGTGTTTTGCTTCTTGGGCAAGAAAAGAGCCATGAATTGCTCCCCAAGCCATTATCCATCAACCAGTTTCCCTTCCTCACGAGTGGGGAGCTACCTGGACATTTTCCAGCCACGTTTTTATGTGTTTTTCCTTGATCCCCAGCTGGGAGAAGGGCGTTTTTGTGTTGTATACCAATGGGGAAGAAGGGGAATGAAACTGGGGTTCAATAGAGACCGTTTGGGTTGTGAATGCTGAGATATTTAGGGAAGAAATCGTTTTTCCTCCCTGGGGTTGTTTGCCCCATCCCACAATCCGTTTTTGGTTAGAAACGTTTTGGGGAAAACCCATGGCCATATTATTTGTAAATCCCATTGTTTAAAATGTGTATCCATGCCCAATGTTTGTGCTTGCTGTGTGAGAGAAGAGTATGTGGGTATGGGTTATGAGTATCCATTGCTTTGGCTTGAGCTTGAGTGCAAGCATCCATGGTTCAAATGTAGCCTGATAAACCCAGCTGTGGACTGGCTTGGCTCAGATGAAATGATTAATTGGATGTGTGTGAGCTTGAATGTCCCCTGTTCCTTGTAAGAATCATGACCAGCTCGGGGGTGCAATTTGTGTTGAGAGATTGATGAACACAACTGGCCTATGGTTGGGTGGAACGTTGCAGCGACATAGCTAGTTGTTTGGGACCGAATTATAGTGAGATGAGTATATTCTCTTATGTGTATTTACTTCTGCATTGTTTTAATTAATTGATGACTGTTATTGATATATTGAGTGCATATGAAAATATGTGTGTGGATGAATTTATTTCCGCTGTGCATATTTGTTTGATTTACATCTGCACACATTTGTTTTTAACTGTATGCATCTAATGAATGGGATGAGTTTTATGAAAAGCCCCATAGATTGGTAGCATGTTCCCTTCCTTGCATTGGGTCCAAGGGTGGGTACATTACAGAGGATACAGGAGCGTGCGCAACCTACGAGTGGTAATATGGTTGAGGTACAACCGGGGGAACGTAAGTGGGGGATGCATGGCCGAAGCACTAAGGTGGACATGAGGGTTCATGGGAATGGTGGTTATTCGCCATGGGAGCATACGAATTGGTTGCTCCAAAGTGGGATGTAGCCCGCGAAAGGTTTGGGCCATTACTAGTACGTGTCATGAAAAAGGGCTGCCTATGCGATGTAACATGGCCAGTGATTCCATCAGTGGCATGGGATGCCCCCAACGCATCGTTTCGGGAGAAATCAGGGCATCGGGTATAATGGTATATAGGTAACTAGACTGGGCGTAGATAAGGTCAAACTGCTGGGCTTTTAGGATGGCCTCTTCCTCAAACTGGGGTCGCTCGGATGCCACATCCTTAGCAATGACGGGGAGGAGAGATTTAAGAAACCAATCTAGGAAGATACGGTCATCTAACTTGATTTTGCATAGGCTTCGGTGTCGACCCCACTCATGAATGTGGTCAGTGATGTGGGTAACTGAAAGAACTGTAGGAAGGTCGAGGCAAGGGAAGTAAAGGTGGCATGGGTCCCATGGGGCTTCTCAATGTACCACTTGGCTGCAGAGCCGGTGAGAGTTCTTTGTAACAGACGGAGTCGAATAGAGTCGTCCACTATGGAGTTGGAGGAACACCATAGATGGAAGGACATAATGTGATTTTGGGGGTCTTCACCTTCCTTGCCCTCAAACTTAGGGATGTCTAATGGGAGCTTGGTGGGCATGTGAGGCCACGTGGGATCGTGTCTGATGGGATTGTTGGTCAGTCTGGCCAGGTCAGCAAGGTTGAGACTAGCCATGAATGGAAAATTAGTAGAAGGATGTGACATGCTGGTGGTGGTGGCCACATTGAGGTCGATTCCCCCAAGCGTAGGGGTTGGGTTTGTGATAGAGATGTCACCCCCAAACGGGGGGGGGAGGTGGTATGGGAGGGTCCTGCACCACTAAGCATACTGTAAGTCATCAGTGGGGTTGGGTTGGTTATGCTAGCCACTAGAAGTGGCACAATGACCGGAATGGTGGGTGTGGGTTCCATCGAGGGCATACCCAAAGCAGGTGTGGTGGTTGGGGTGGTTGTGGACGCTCCACCAAGGGTCCCTACAAAGAAAGGGTTGGAATTCATGCCAGCCATGGGGCTGGTTGGTGCAGTGTAAGTGGGGTTTTCGGACTCTGCCTCAGAATCAGAGGTGAAATAAGGGGCGTCAGATCCGGGGGACGGAGCTCTATGTCGTCGACGAGTAGAGTCAAGTGACGAAGCTCAAGGTCTATGACAAGTGGTATCAAGTGATGAAGCTCTAAGCCTGTGGTGGGTGATGTCAAGTGAACCGTGCTACAGGGGCTCACCCTGAAGGCGCCGAGAGTGTCTCGGGGACTCAATGGTGATAGATGGTGTCAGATATCTGGGGGTTGTGTTGAGTGAAAAACAACTCAAAAACCCTAATGCAGCCAAGTGTGCAGAAGCAAAGCACAAAAAATACGGCACATAAGCGGAGCGTCAACAACAATGGTCAGAATACCAACAAGCAGCAGGTTTCGTAAAAAATAAAAATAGTGGACTCGCTAGACCAAAGGGAGGTAAGAGAGCATGCAAACACCTAGCTAAATAGTATTCTGACTCAACTAGACATATCCTCTGCAAGGTGATGAAATCCAAGTCAAACAATATGGATAGTAGAACGAAGTGGCTTAAGATATCCCCCTACCAGGAAGGACACTGGGTAAGACAATCCTAGAAGAAAGGAAACTAAGATACCCCGTTCATGACACATCCAGAAAAGGTGAATCTACAGCTCGGGTCCTATCACCGTGTGGGCCTAAAATGAATCACCACACATGGACCAATGAGTAGGTAGCCTTCGGTTACTGGGTGGATTGTGGTATTCCACTCAGGCCTCCAGAACCAGTCTGGCTACTTCAACCCTCTTAAGGGAGAGGCTCTCTGATAAACTGGTGATGACCATGTCAAAAAATACTAGGGGATTTTGGTACCCTAAAGGACAACAACTATGTCTCAAGTGTAAGCGACTGAGGGGTGTTATTTGGATTCCTATCCCCCCTATCCTACCTAACTACAATATTCTTATGTGTTCCCCAAGTGGGGTTAGAATGTTGGTTGTGTTAAGTAGTGTTTTAAGGCTCACTTGAATTAGGTGACAGAGTGTGTGCGTGTGAGGTAATGAACCCAATCAAAAGTGCTACGCGTGGGCAACTTTTGTAACCAATAATAATGCAGAAATTTAACTTACAATGCAAAATTTTCTTTTTTCAATGTAAATGCTTAAACTTTAAAAATTCTGTAAATGGAACAGAAAGAAAACTGCAGAAAAAGGTTGTAGGTAACTGTGGCTGTAGACAGAACAGGTGGTTGTGCAGGTGTAGAAAATATTGTAGAAAAATTATGGGTTCAAAAAGGGTAAAAATGCAGAAAACAGATCGCGGGTCTGCGACTGAAATGCACGGCCTGGAGCGCGGCTGTAGGGGTGAACCCTGCAGTCGGATCGCGGGTCTATGACTACAATACGTGGTATGGAGCGCGGATGTAGGGGTGAAACTTGCGGTCGGATCGCGGGTCTGTGGCCAAAATGCGCAGTCTGGAGTGCGACAAAGGGGTAGAAAGCTTCGGTCTGGGCTGCGGGAAAGGGGCGAAAAACTGCGGTTTGGAGCACGGCAAAAGGGCAGAAAGCTGCGCTCAGATCATGGGTTTGTGGCCGAAATGCGCGGTCTAGGGAGCGGCAAAGGGGCAGAAAGCTACGATTTGGATCATGAAAAAACTTCCAAAAGCTGCGATCTGGGCCGCAGCTGCAAGAAACAGAAACACGATCGGCGGCAGAAAACCAAACTGGCCGAACCCATAGCCGAACAGGGAAAACAAAAAAATACTTACAGAAACTAAAAACTTTTAAATTTTTAACCAGAAATTCAAAGGCCAATAGTGGAGTCCCCAAAACTGGAGTTAGGGTTTTCACCCTAGCTTGTGCAAATGAGCACCTACTAAGGAGAAGGGCCTCCTTAGTAGCAGTTCAGTAAAACAGTAAAACAAGGTAAAATCTAAGCTAACATGTGCATCAACAGAAAATAAAAAGACAATAATATAATGGGAATTTTTATTTTGTATTAAAAATGAGAACAAAGTTACATTTGCCTCAAGTGTTGAGGTTGGTGGAGCTCTTGCAGTCGTCCAGGAGGGCTGCTTCCATGTTCCAATGGGTTCCTTCTTGTTAACACCCAAAAAGTGCTCACTAGTGCTCACTAGCTCATTTCCTTATTCACATGACCCATTTGTCCACTTTTCCACCATTTGAGCCTCTAAAGCCATCAAAAGGTCACCAAAAGACCATAATACACCCTTTTTCCCCTCAAAAGATATATTTTTCCTCAAAAAACATTAAAAACCATCAAAAAGGGTCCAAAATTCCCAAAAAATATTAAAAGGGAATAAAAATATTCAAAAAAGGAAAGAAGAGGGAAAAATGTACCTAAACCATGTTGGTCAATACCATTGGTTTTCTCAAAACCATAATGGTATTCCCCACCACCAAAAACTATAAAAAGGTGGTAGGGGCTCCTCACTTTCCATCCATCCATCATCCTATCCTCATGCTGTCAAAATCTCTCTTGATTTCTTGACCATTGTAGAAATCTTGGAGAAGAGACCATTGGAGCCTGGAGCATCTCAACCTTGGAGCTGCTCAACACCACAAATCCTCACCATTTGAGGTATTGTAATACAAAACATTCTTTCATTTCTTGTTCTTTCCATGAATCGTTTTAGATTTATTTGTTATATGCACGTGTTAGTTTAGATTTAGATTTAGTTCATAATCATTTTTTCTATCTATATTGAAACTGCTATCACATTGTTGATAGATGCCCATTGCACAAGTTTGGTTGCAAAACCAAGCAACAGTTTTTGGCGACTCTACTCGCTTCGAATTCTTAGATCTTGATTTTTTGCTTTAGATCTTAGTTTTTGTTAGTTTTAAATCATTTGAATTTACAGATCTTCCATACTAGGCAGCAGATCCATTGTTGCTCTAGATCTTGGCCCTCTCTATAGCCATTAACAGCCTGAAATTTCCATTTTCGGGTTCATTTTTTAGCTTTCGCATCGCGGCTTTCGGCCCGACAATCGTGCGGCTCATCATGGCCTCGCGGCCTTTTTCCCCACGGCGCGCCGCGGCTTCGTGGCCATTTTCCGCGCTACACACCGTGGCTTCGCGGCCATTTTCCGCGCTACACATCACGGCTTCGCGGCTCAAATCCGCGATGCACATCACGGCTTTTTCCCTAAAACCCGCGATGCTATTTTAGTGAATTCAGCTCAATTTTTAGAAAAAATTTTGCTGTATTTTTTGCCCATTTAGCCTATTCTCCAACATTATTTTTTCTGCATTATTACAGTCATAGTGAATTATTTTCTATTTACAAATGCTCCTTTAAAAAGTCTTTTTAAAAATTTTCAGTAAGTGAAAGAAAGATTTTTAGTATTACTTTTAGATCATAGGTTTCACTTTTAATTTGCTCAATAGTTTTCCCAAGAAATATTTTTTCAAAAATCCTTTTATTTCTTGAATTTTATATTTATTTTGCTTTCCTTTAAAAAAACTATCTCAAAAAGTCCATTACTTTTTTGAATCATTTTTATTAAAGCATTTACATTTTGAAAACGCCTTTATTTTTTGCAAACTAGAAACGTCTTATTTTTTCATTTGTAATCAATCGCCCAAGCGAGGTAAATCAATTTCAGTTAAATAATCACACTTGCACCCACTCTACCACATTATTTAAACTGAGCCTTAAAATCTACCTTAACTCAACAAACTTTTTAACCCCACTTGGGGAGCACTTAAAAGAATCTTGCAGTTAGGTAGGATTGAGGGGATAGGTGTGCCAATAACACCCCTCAATTATTTACATCTTAGACATAGTGGTTGTCTTTTAGGGTCCCAAAAATCCCTTATAATTTTGACATGGTTATCAACCAATTTATCAACAAGGCCTCTCCCTTAGGAGGGTTGAAGTAGCCAGACGCGTTCCAGAAGCCTGAGTGGAATACCGCAATCTATTCAGTAACCGAAGGATACCTTTCGAAGTTCTCGGTGTACACCCGTATGGGGGTACAGCGGCGATAGAACCAAACTGTAGATTCACCCAACCAAACGTGTCATGAATGGGGTATCCTAGTTGCCATTCGTTAGGATTGTCTACCCGGTGTCCCTCCCTGTAGGGGGATATCTAGTCGTTGATTCAACACTCTATATTGTCTGACTTAGATTTCATCACCTTGCAGAGAATATCGTTTGTTGACTCACAATACTTCTAGTTAGGTGTTTGCATGATACAATACCCACCTTTGGTCTAGTAAGCACCACTTTTTTCTAGGAACTGTTTGACTTTTGGTATTCTGACCACTTTTTTTTATCCCTCCACTTATTATAGCACAGCTTTTATAATAAGTGCTTTTGGATTGGTTGTTGGCCTGAGAGCCATTATTTTTTCACTCCCCTCTTGCACTCATTGTTGCACTCGGGTTTCGAGTTTTTTACATCACCAACTTCCACTGGAATTTTTATACATTTCTCACCATTGAGAATTTAAGACGATCCCTCCATTTTCAGGGTGAACCCCCTCAATTCGGTACACTTGACTCTACACGTCATAGACGTAGAGACTTATCCCTTAACTCGACACATCATCGACATAGAACACAATCATCCAATTCTGACGCACCTCACTTCACATATGATTCTGAGGCTGAATCCGAACACCCTACTGAAACATCACCAACCAACCCCATGGCTGGATCACAATATGACCCCCTTTTCACCAGTGCTATTGGAGATACATCGACAAACCATACTACTACTGTGTCAACCATGGTAACAACAACCCCTTTAGGCATGCCTAATATAGGGGCCATTCCCCCTTTAGGTATGCCCAACACAGGACCACCACCTATTATGGGTATGCCCAACATAGGGGTCACGCCCCCTCTCATTACCACAACCCAAATCCCAGGAATTCCTGGCACTATTCCTATCCCCTCTGCAACCCATGTTTCACTTGGGAGCGTTGGTCCTTCCCACACCACATCAAGTGGAGGACACATACCTTCAATACCTAGCATACCCTTAGGGGCCACTGGACAACTACATAATGCCACCATTAACAGTTATGTCCCAGTCACTACGCCACACCCATCTGCTAGTTTACCATACATGGCTAGTTTGAACTTACCAGACCTAGCCAGGTTAACCAACAATCCTATCAGGCACAACCCTACATGGCCACCCATGCCTACAAAGCTTCCCTTGGACATCCCGAAGTTTGAAGGAAAACCTGGGGAAGATCCTCAAAACCAAATAATGTCATTTCACCTATGGTGTTCGTCTAAATCCATAGTGGATGAATCCATTAGAATAAGACTGTTGTAACGAACGTTCACTGGCTCTGCATCCAAGTGGTACATTGAGAAACCACATGGGACCCACCATACATTTACATCCCTCGCCTCCACTTTCCTTCAGTTTTTTCAGCTACATGTACGCTATGATGCAGGAGTTGAAATATTGTTGTCTTGTAGACAAAACACAGCTACCCACATCACCGACCATATCCATGAGTGGCGCAAGCGCCGTAGCCTCTGCAAGATAAAACTGGATGACTGTATATCTTTGGATTGGTTTCTCAAATCAATCCTACCCCTCATAGCCAAAGATGTAGCTTCCGAATGACCCCAGTCAAAAGAAGAAGCTATTTTAAAAGCTCAGCAGTTTGACCTGATTTATGCCTAGTCAGGTTATCTCTACACCATCATACCAGATGCCCCACGAGGTGATTCTTCACGCGGTGATGCTCTAGGGGCATCACATGCCGCTAATGGTATTGTCGGCCAAGTCACGGCACAAAATAAACCTTTTAGCATGGTTAGCACCATAAATTCCCTTGACCTCTCTAGGGCTACATCTAATTCTGGAGCTATGACTTCATACGCTCCAACAAATCAGACTCATCACACTCATGGACCCTCTTGTCCACCACATTGCTACGGGCAAGTGCCATCGACCTATGTACCACCCACATACTATAACCAATTTGCCACCCAGAACCCAATTCACTTACCAGCCCAACCAATGTATTACCCCCAGTAGGCTATACCAGCTAACCCAACACTTCCAATAGCTCAGGGTTACCAACAACCCCAGTAGGCAACTGGACCTCCCCCAGCCCCACCAGCTTACTGTCCACCACAACCTGCTCATGCACTTGCGGCACCCCAAAATCCTCCCACTACTCAAGGACAAGTGTACACACAACACAATCAGCCCCAGCACCAAAACAACCAACGCAACCAGGGTAGACAAAAAAACCACGGAAGAGGACGAAACCGCGGAAACAACCAGCAACATAATCAAGGTTCACCACCAACTAATCCTCCAAATAATAACAACGCTGCTCCCCCCAATCAGAATCCTGATCGTCCTCCCAAACAGGCGAAAAACAATAACCTGAGAACAAACCATCCATGTTCTATATGTGGAGTCTATGGCCACTACACTCACAACTGCCCCCATTTAGAAAAAGCACGTAAGCTTTGGGCTGACGATGCCCAACGCCAAGGCCACGCTTGACAGCCAGCTCCACCTAATCAACCGCAACCCATGATATTGCAAAACCCATTTCCAAACCAGGAGTAATAAATGCCTGCCCAATGAATCCCCCACAAGGATTTGCTGCACCTCAGCAACAAACCACCTATGCCGCAACTGATTATCAGCATACGGATTCAGGCACACACCATTTATTAATAATGTCATCCAATGATATCAACCTCCAAACTTGCAGAAATTAGTATGGCCCACCCCCAGAAAATTCACCCACTAATGCATCCACCTCCCTTCCATCAAATCAACCACTACGCATACCAAATATGCCATTGGACGGAGGACCTAAAATCCCTCGCATCCCTTTGTGAAGGATTAACAACAAAACTAATGCTCGCGTAGCATCCAATTATAGCGTCGTGGAAGATTTAACACAATCCCCCGCTGCTATGTCTGCTTTAGAGGTATTGAAAACATGCCCTGCACAACGAAAACTCCTACTATCTGCCATCGGAGGAGTAGACCCTAATGATACACATATGATGGTTTTTGACTTAGACCAAGCCGAACCTCGATTGCCATCAAATTTTTCCTTCCAAGTATCCGTAAACATTCGAAACCTTGTTGTGCATCGATGCATCATCGATGAAGGAGCTTCAACCTACGTCATGTCCACTCTTGTGTGGCAGAAACTTGGCTCCCCCACTTTACAACCATCCACCACAGCATTACGAGCTTACGATAGGCGCTCAGCTCAACCACAAGGCCTCTTAGCGAACGTACCCGTAGAACTAGGCAGCAAATTGGTTCTCATCGACATTGAAGTGATCAATGCCCAGCTCGACTACAACCTCCTTCTTGGACTGAGCTATATGTACAAAATGAAAGCCGTCGCTTCATCTGTGTTCCGCGTCATGATGTTCCCACATGAAGGACGCGTTATCAAGATTGATCAACTCACATATTATGATCCTAATGCCCCCGCAGCCCCTAAAAATGTGCTACCAATGATTGAACAAACCATTCAAACTGCACTGACATCATTTGTCTCGTCAATTGGTCCTGGAATCTACACCGAGTCACCTATGACTTCCACATTTCCATCGATCCCACCACCTTTATCGATAAAAAAAACATCCGATTTGTGCACCCTGTCGCACACCACACAACAGCCCTCGTCACTACCACAAACACCCACAGTGCCTACTCATATCGAAACAACGCCAATTCATACTATCCCATTCTTGTTCCCGTTTTCCGGAGTTGTCAATTTGCCATTAATGGCTACACTCAACCTTCCTGGTTTAACATTAGGGTTACATGTATGGTACTTACCTGCTCTGAGCCCCCCGCCGACTCCGACTATTATTTTACAACCGGTACAACCTATCGCTACTACCAACCACCCACCCCTCCTGTCACTCATCTGCAAAACAGACCACCCCCAATAGTGACTATGGCATCAATGTCTTGAAACGCCCCACCTCCATTACGAAACACAGGGGGCAGAGGCCCACAAACTTATAACACTGGACCCATAACTCGCACCCCCCCAGCAACCCCCAAGGTAGCCAAGAACCCCCCAACTATTCACATTCCCCCTAAGTGCTCGTTGTGTGACGACGTAAGCCATGCCACTCATCAATGTCCACAATTACCTGCACTCCAAGAACACATGAATATGTTGGATGACGACACCGGAATTCCAGTGATAAGACTTGAGCCACCTCCTCAACCTCATGAAAAAACGCTTCGCACTAACCACCCTTGTGCGATATGCGGCATTTATGGCCATTATTCACACCACTGCCCTGATCTCCTAGATTATAGAGCAGCTTTATACGAGATGAACAATGCCGACTTAGAGATATCTCCTCCCCTCATCGAGGAGATCTACCCTCTGAAATCATCTTCTTCGGAATAAATCAATACCATCTATATGATTTCAACCACATACAAACCCGAACCAGTTGATTTATGGTCTGATTACTTTCGTACTGATGAGCAAATTCTAGAAACACTCACTGCCCCGGACTACCCTTGGGATGATATGCACCATCGATCATACTTCCTCCCTGAGGCGTCTACATCCACCGTGGAAGACCAACTATCAGTCGAATCAAAATATTTTCTACCAACTAAGGTTGATTGGTTTAAAGACCCCATCCCAGCACCGGATGCCTTTGAAGAGGGGAATATGTCCAACATTTCCCCTATCATAAAAATTGACATTTCCACCACACCCGGAAAACCTGAGCTCATCTTGCTAGGCGCATCATGCACTCAAGCGGAGACTCAGGCATATAAGAAACTTGTTGTTGCAGCAACATCCCCCCCAAATTTTTGTACATATTGGGGCCCCTCCTTTAAAATTTTTAGAAAGGCTACCTCAAGGGGCCATTCCCAGCTTTTATCTTTTGCTTTCCAACAGAAAATCTTGCCATAAGCCTTTCCAATTTTCTTCCAAGGAACAGAAGAGGAACTTAGAAATTTTTCCAAAATTTCGGAGCTTTTCAGACTATCTCCCCGCAGTTGCGTAATTTTTTGAGTTTTCATCCCGAAAGGCGGAAGCCTTTGTTTAAAACTCCCAAAAGGGACTTAGAGACTTTCGTTGAATAAATTGCGGAGAGATTCGGGTTGTTCTCCCGAAACGGCGGAAACCATTCGCCTAAGCTTCCCCGAAAAGATTTGAAAGTCTTCGTTAAAAAAATTGCGGAAGCATCTGATGAATTCCTCCCGAAACGGCGGAAGAATTCAACGAAGCCGCCCGAAACTTGCGGAAGCCGTTCGCATAAAACTCCCGAAAGAGACTTAGAAATTTTCGTTGGAAAGTTGCGAGAACCTTTGGGTAATTCTTTCCGAAACGGCGGAGTTATTCGTCAAAACTTTCCGCAGTCGCGGAGGAATTCGGTTTTTCCGTTCGAAACGACGGGCGCCATTCGTCAAATCCCCCCGAAACTTTGAAAAAGAACTTAGAATTTTTCCTTTGAAATGTTGCGGAAGCCTTCAACTTTTCGTTCCGAAACGGCGGAAGCCGTTGGCAAAAGCTCTCCGCAATTTTGGAGGCCTTCGCGATAGCATCCCGAAAAGGGGCGCCGAAAAGGTTTAAACACTCACGTCCTGTTGTGGAAGTCGTTCATCGATCTCTACCGAAACGGCGGGGAGCTTCACCATTTCTTTCCGAAACATCCGCGAAGACTTAGAAGCTTTTCATTTGCGGGAACCATTCACGAGAAGCTCCTGAAACAGCGGAGGCCTTCACGATATCTTTCCGAAGAGACTCGACTAATTGCGGATGTTTTTCGGTTTTCCTTCCGCGACTGCGGCAGTCTTTAGCGGAAACCTTTGGCGAAACCTCTCTGAAACCCCGTGGGAACATTCACCATATCCTCCCGAGACCCCGCAAGACTTAGAAAATTTTCGAATTGCGGAAGCTATTGATGAACTACTCCCGAAATTGCAGAACGCTTTGAGTTCTCCTTCCGCAACGCGGGAGCCTTTTTGCGGAACGTTTAAGTTTTCCTTCCGCGACAGCGGAAGCTTTCGCTATGCCTTTCCACAATGGTGGATGGAATTAACAATTCGTCCCGCTGGTGGCGGCTGCACACGCAAACCGATGCAACTCGATATGACCGCAGCATACAACATTTAAAACTTGTTTTAATATGCCACCAACCGTATTAAAGTCCCACACGTGTTCGACTTATTTAAATATACGGTGGGGGCTCGAACCGACCCCATTGCTATTTGTGTCGATTAAACAACTGTTGGACGTTGCGCGACAGATCCAGCTCGGCTCGCTCATCCACGTTCACGGCCACCTCAGTTAGCTGTCCTTGTCGGTGCCAGGTAGGATCTTAACCATTAAATTTGTCCCTTCTACGCATCAAGTTGCTATTGGGTTGTCTTTTTTTTTTTTTTTTTTTTTTAAACGATAGGCATTGGTTGGATTCCGACGGGAAAAATGCCCGTCATAGGCTATTTTGCCCGTCAAACTGTCTAAGTTGCATATTTCCCATCAAAAAGCATAGGAATTATAGAATGTTTCATAGTGGGTAAAGACCGTCAATTTGGACGGATAAATTTGTTCTAAATTCCTCCCCAGGCCGCGTCCTTCGTTGTTTAAAAATTGCCGCAGCCCCATGGACTTTTCGTATCCCCAGCCGAGAGCGGAAGCTATAGCCACCCGGTCCTGTTGCATAAATCTTAGTCTCGGCCAGTCGCTACCCCATTCAGATCCTGACCTTGACCATAGGACCTCACGCTAAAATGCGATAAATAAACCCTGCCGGCCGAGCCCCTCGCCTGTTCATCAGCACGGAGAGCCATCGCTGGCTTAGTTTTTATCAAACCCAGCTAACCGGCCACTTACCATTTGAACCTAAATGAGGGACACCCTTTCCCACAGAGCTAAACCGAAAGCAGGTTGCTTCTGTAACAGGCTCACCCTCGCGAGAGCATTCCAAACTTGCCCCTTTAAAAGAATCGGGATGACTAAAACTAGAATTCTTGTTTGAAATGGTGTATTTTTGCTTCCTAAGCATACAGCTTCACATTGCATTTATCTCATTGACATGTTAGAATGGTGATGCTCTTGAAATCTCACAGTATGTTGCTCAATTTTATAATGGCTTATATTTGGTTGCCATCAGGGATAAGTCAAAATGCCAAAAGGTGGGAAGAAGAAGGCTAAGACGACAGAGAAGAAGCCTGCACCACTTAAAACTGAGACCTCACTCCAGGATACTAGGTGCACCACCGGTGTTCCTCCAGAAATCCGCTGGGGTGACATTTACAGGATGATCCGAGACCAGGATGTCCCGGACATGTTGTTAGAGGAGGGGCCGATTTATCTGAATATCAAAGCTTCAGGCATAACCAGAGATGCTACCCGCCCTGAGCTATTCCCCTGTGTTGAAGTAATCGGATGGATAATCCAACATGCCGATGCGGAAGGAAGAGTGATAAATGACAGCGGCAAAGTAGCCATTGCCTCATTCCACCCAGCATACATTGCCGCAGCCTATAAGTTTCCCCGCTCCCAGCAAGCTCTGACTGATGAATGGTTGGGAAAAATGAATAACGTTGAGATGGCCAAAAAGCTACTAGTAGCAGGCAAGTATTTGAGAAAGAAAGGAAACGACGAATATGACGTACAGAATCTGAGAGCTCCTTTCAGATTGATTGCCCTAATGTTGTGCAGAATCTTCGGCATGCCCGATGGCACCGTGTATAAGATTCAGTGGGTCCCTATTATTCACTTCGTGGCGTTTCAAGGAACTGTGTTTAACTGGGCCACTCTCCTGTCAGACAGTTTGGCCTCAATGATAGTTGCTGCAAGAGAAGGACTAGCCTTGAAGAAGGCAGAATTTTTCATGTCCTCATATCTGATTGATTGTGTTTTGGCCAAGATAGACTTCCCCAAATTGGGCTGTACATGGGATAAGGCCACCACCCCGGTTTACACCGCTTTCAAGATGATGTGGGCCCAAAATTACAAACCTAGCTACAAACTCATCTGTGAGGGGTTCATCATGCCCCTATATGAGAAGTTATTCAAGGAGGAGCCCAACTGCCTATCAGAAAACGCTGTGGAAGTCCTTGAGAATTATGGGGATTTTTACTTTTCAGAGCAAGGCACCTACCTCAGAATGTTTGGAGGGACTAAGCCCCCATACATTTTGCCGCAGTATGCCACAGATTATGTAGTCCTTAAGGAAGCAGTAAGACAAATCTTCCTGGATGGAATTGGGGCAATGCTCCACAAGCAGCATAAGGCTTCCTTTCCCCCTCTACCTTTCTGCATAGGTGCTTATAAGTTCTCGGGGGTCTCCTCAGCCGAAGAGTTTGTGCAGGAGCTGAAAGCTTTCCACTTCGGTGAGGTGATCTTCCACAGGAATGACAGGAAGGGAAGAGTAGCCGAGCACTGTGAGGAAATCTATGCTCATTTTGGGTACTCTCACTATCCCGATGTCGAGGAAGAGGTATTCAGGGGCTTCAGCAACATGGATGAGCTGCGAACCTTTCACCAAGGCAGCGGAGCAAGTTCTGGCTCCACCAAGATCCAGAAGACCAGCCAGCAGAAGGAGAAAGAAGCTGATGATGCCCGAGCTCAGGAAGAGCTCAGATTAAGAGAAGAAGCAAGGTTACTCCAGGAGGCTGAGGAAGCCAGGTTGCAACAGGAAGCTGAAGTGGCAAGAATGCAACAAGAAGCCGAAAAGGAAAGGCTGCAGAAAGAGGCTGAGGAAGCCCAGCAGTAGAAAGAGGCTGAGGATGAATGGCTACGGAAAGGAGATGAAGGTCAGCCACAAGTTGAAGGAGGGGAAGGAGGACAGGATGCTGAGACAGAAAGGAAAGCGGAAGAAGAGCTGAAAGCAGGGGAAGATGCCCAAGCAAGTGGGTCCGGTGTCCAAGACATGGAAATAGACGCATCTCAAGCAGGTGGCTCTGGTACCCAAAATGCGGGAGTAGATCCAGCTCAGGAAGTCCGGACCCCACCTGCTGAAGAAGACATAGACATCATGGACCGCCCAATTATCCCGTACACTCCATCGGGAAAACATACGGTGTCCAGGTGGAATGAGTTTGTCTATGACAAGAAAAGGAAAGCTATGGTCCTCAAATCGGAAGAGAGGATCAAAAGTCCCTTCCATGAAGACATCGTTACCCACCGAGAGGTCACCATAATGCAGAACACAGATCAAGATCCCTTTGCTATGGCATCCGCAGCTGTGGAAACAGCAAAAGCATCACTAGACAATGTGGGTGTTATAGTCAAAGAAAATGTATTGACAAAGAAGAGAGATCGTACGCTACAACAGACGGTGGCTAATGAGCAGGCCCAAAGGGATCTTCTGGTGAACAAGTATAATTGCCTGTACGCAAAGCATAAGGAGCTATCAGGCAAATATAACCAGCTGGAGGAGGAAAAGGACCAACTAACACTCCAAATGATGATTTTGGAAGCTGAGAAGAATGGAGCGGAAGAAAAGGCATCCCAGCTAGAAGCAGACAAGCGGGCATTAGCTGAGCAGTTAGAGCAAGCTGAGAACAGAACGATGGACATGTCTCCCTTCCATGAGTTGTCCTGCAACATTCTAAAGCAAATATATGACACTCAGGAGCTAATCACTAATGAGGTTTGCAAGCTCAAGGCCATGGTAGTCAGGTTAAAAGAAATTAATGCGGAGGCCCATAGGCTCAAAGCTAAGAATACCCGTGTCAAGGCAAATATCATGAGTCAGATGGAATGGAGAGAAGGAAAAGGGGGTTTCCCCCCGAATCTCCCATTTAAATCTGTGGACGGCTTTAATGAGGACATAGCCCTGTTGGAGTTTGGCAGGAACTGTGCCAGTAAGCTGATAGCCAATATGCAAAGAACAACAGATAAAATTAATAGTCTGTACCAAAGGCTCCAAGGGGTACATGACAAATGCAAATTGAGCTTCCCTCAGACCCTGGAGGACTTTCCAGAAAAGGAGCAACGTTTGTCTCAACTAAAGGAAGAACTAGGCGTTCAAACGGAGTATGTGAAGAGGATTGATGTCCTGGCTATTGATGACCTCCAACATTATATTGGATTGTCATCACTCCACAACCATGTGCTGAAGGAAGTGCATCAAGCTGCAGTAGCAGAAGTTCAAAGCATTGGAGCAGAGCTCGGGAAGAATGTGACTTCTCAGAAAATCTTGTTCCCCGCTGCAGCAAACATAGTCATAAGGGACACAGGTATGTGGTATAGCTACATAGCGGAGGAGGAGAAGAAAGCTGCAGTAGTAGTAGGAGCAACAGCAGATCCAGAATCTTCTCTCCCAGTAGCCACTCCAGCAACAACAGTGAGCTCAATCCCTTCTTCCCAAGTAGAAGCAGCAACAACAATTGGTTCGAGTGTCTCTTCCTAGGAAGCATCAGCAGCATCAATTGACTTGGGCGATCCTCTGCCAGCAGAAGCTCACACACAGGAGTGAAATCGTTGATTTCAAAGCATTATTTCTGTTATTTTTGTATTTGACTCTCAAATGTGTAATGTGTAAAGCGTAAAACTATGGGACAGCTGTCCCTATTTTGTTTTAAATAACTTCTGTAAAAGAAAGGGAATCGCATTTTTGTCTATTATAGGAGAGAATTTTCTGTAGATGACAAGTGGAAGGTGCTAGGTGGCAGCCCAAAGGGCAGATTTTTAATTATAAATAGAAGCTAGGAAGAATAGAGAAGGACTTTTGGCAGGGAATGAAATTTTGAAACCCATACGAGCTATCTTGTATCGGTTCTGTAAAAATCGAATTTTCTAATAAAAGCCAGGGAGATGTACGTTTTGCATGGGAACGAAAGATGGATGTGTATTGGACTGTTCTGGTGATTTCCATCCTGTAATGTGAGATCCTTCTTGTTATTTGAACTATTTCTTTGCAACAAATGATTTTGCTTATTTCTGTGTGAATGATTTCTCCATTTCATGAACAGTGAATGTGTTTCATATTAAATCAGGAGCTATCTGCTGATATCTTTATTTTTGCTGTAGAGTTCTCTTTTAGATTAAATGGCTAACTGTTCTTTCTTCAAGATAACTCATATAGCTCATTGTTCATGCCTTTAAGTTTGCTCCTTGCAGGGATCTTTAGAGTTATTTCAGTTTGTTTACATTTAGATCTGTTTCTTCACTCTTTCCATTTAGATTAAATAATTTTGCTTCTCTGTTTCATGAGCAATAGATGCGTTTTATATTAAATTAGAAGCTATCTTCTAAAGATCTTTTATCTTGCTGTAACTTTACCTGTGAGAATTGATGGCTATCTGTTCTTTCTTTATGATATATGTTACAGCTCATTGCTCATCCTTAATGTGTTCCTGGAAAGGATAGGTAGATTTACTTCAGTTTTAGCATCAAATCTATTTTAGTTTTGCATTTAGATCAGATATAAATTAGGCACTTGCATCTCATTAAAACATAAAATCCAAAAGAAAGGTGGATCGGGCCATAACCGGTGCATTTGGAATTAAACTCCAAAACCACGGTTGCCGGAACCGCTAACCGGACGGATTCCCTATTCCAAACGGTAGATAATCTAATTGGGATCATCTATCGGGGAGAATCCCTTTCTGATTGATGCTACGATATCCGAGGCATCAACAGTTTTTGGCACTAGAAGGAGGGCCTGAAAGTGCATGGCCGATAGAGGAAAATCTCCCACTGCCATAGATGACACTGAAAACCCGCTTAAAGAAAGCATTTCAAACAGCCCAGATCTTGAATTATTAAATCAAGAACGCCTCATTTTTTATCCTGACCCTCAGGAAGCTTTATACGCTGTCCCTTTTATAGAAATAGAGGATTTGAGAAGACATACCAGATCCTACGTTAGGCAGCTAGGTGGTTTGAACGCTGTAAGTTTTCTCCCTAAGAAAACTACCCCTAGAAAGGAGCCACAATATACCCGAGATTCAATTCTTGTTCAAAGCTTTGAAGAACTTGTGAATCTGACTTTGGAAGAAATTTCAGACACTCTTAACAAGGCAGATCTTGAAAACTCAGAAAAAATTTCAGACCAAGAAAACTTTGAAGAAATTATCACTCCGAAAAGTACCCCACAGGATTCACCTTACAATTCTCCACCAGGGTCTCCACATCCAAACATGGTTGTACCTGGTTGGAAAGCAAGGGGAGCGCTGAACCTAGCTGGACCATTCCATAATATTCCAAAAAAACCGGAAAAGGTCTTGCCTAAGTTCGATCCAGGGAAAGCCATTTCGGCGGAAGATCATCTCAAGAGTTTTTACTTAGATCTGAACCTTTTGAACGTACAACATGAAGACGTAGTCTGCAGGTTGTTTCCATATACATTCGAGCCAAAGGTATCATCTTGGTACTTTAGCCTACAACCCAGCTCAATCTCTAGTTGGGATGAATTCGAAAATTGTTTACTAATGAAATACGAAAACCAAAAGACTGTGGCAACACTTATGAAAGAACTCTTATCCATGAGAATGGAAAAGAAAGAAAAGGTTCAAGATTTCAATCAAAGATTCACAACACTGTTAAATAATTTCAGCGAGGCTAATAAACCAGCGGAGGAATCTCTGATTGAATACTACACAACAGCTCTTGAAGGACCAATAGAAATGTTCGTAAAACGATCCAAGAAAACTACCCTGATAGAGAACTTTGAGGAAGCTAGAAAGGTAGAAGAAGAAGCCGATAGCATTGCTAAACATGCCTTAGATGTAGAACCAAAACCAGCAGCTAGCAAAAAACCTTTGCTGCTCACTAGAGGTAAAGAAGAGCCATCTACAGACATGGAAAATGTAGTCAAGATGATGAAGAAATTATCTAATAAAATTGTAGATCTCGAGAAAGACAAGGCTGCTAGCACATATAGGAAACCTTTCAAGCCATTTTATAAAAGAAGGGAAGACGGTGACCAAACTCATCCACCAATGAATACTGCCCCTGTCTTAAACTTATATGAAATCGGGATGGAAAATTTCTGCACTTTTCATCAGGAACCACATTCGGAAAAGAGCTGCCCGCAATGGATTAATTCTATGAGCTTAGTCATGAACCAAATGCTAGATTCACAGATCCCAGACCAAGATGATTCTCCATAGGAATCGAACCCTGAGTTAGAGGAACCAACCCCGGACACTACTATGGTGCTATGGGATTGGGTACCTATGACTGAATTAGCAAAAGAGGATCCCATAGATAGTTCTCCCTCTACCGTAAACGTTGCTACTCGCAGCAAAGGCCCAATTGCCGATCCTCTGCCAAGCACAGCTCCTCATAAGCCTAAAGTTTCAAAAGAACCACCTAGGAGGCACATAACGATTATCCCACCGCAGCCCAAAGTTAGCCAAACAGTGACCAAACAGCCAAACGCTGACACGACAGTTCAGCCACCTAAGGTCACAACGAGCAAAACAGATCAGCAAGCTCGAATTGGGAACGAATCTGACATAGGATACGATATTATCGAAGACATCAAGAAGGTCAAAGTGAATGTGTCAATATTTGACATGTGTAGCTTGCCCCATCAACGAGAAAAACTGTTGCATGTTCTACAACCTCAGACCAACACCCCATTAACGGATTCTCAAAACAGTCCCGAAATTAATGAAGCTAGCATTGGTGGGAAGTCTAAATCTCAAACTTTGCCATTCCTTTTGACTTTTGAAATTTTTAACCATAATGTTCACAACTGTTTGGTAGATTATGGAGCATCCTCAAACGTTATGCCACTGTCAATTTGTAAAAAGATTAACGGGCAGCCTGTTCCATCTCCAGCCCAAATTATCCAATTAGATAGGACTGTTGTCAAGGTTATTGGGGAGATGAAAGATGTTCTAATTAGACTATCAGCTGACCCTAGAGTTTGTCAATTCATTGACATAATGGTGGTTGACATTCCTGAAGCCTATGGGCTGATTTTAAGTAGGGATTGGTCTACCAAGCTGAGTGGTTACTTTGCTACTTATTGGTCCCACCTATGGATGCCTTATCAAAACAGGCGGAATCAGATTAAAGTTCTTAGGGAACCTCATATGAAACAAAACGTAACTCAGTTAGAAGAAAAAAATGAGGCCGTAGCTTTCTCATCCTCGGTTCTGGGGAATTATTTCTTAGAGATGGATCCGGGTAACTATCAATATGAAACCATTAGCCATGAATCAGATAAACAGTCTGATCTCCTTCATTTCTCTCGGACTGATGATGTTGATTGTAACATAGTCAATTTAGTTACTGACATAGATCACAAAGAAACTAACTTAGTTGAATTTAAAGATACCTTTTGGACATTATACTTTGATGGTTCTAAAAATCTGGAAGGATCCGGAGCCAGTTGTGTTCTAATGGATCCAAAAGGAAACAAGTATTTTTTGTCTTGTAGATTAGAATTCGATTGTACTAATAACACCGCTGAATATGAAGCTTTGGTACATGGATTAAAGAAGGCCATTGGCTTAAATGTTAAGTACCTGAAGGTCTTTGGTGACTCCGAGATAGTTGTAAGACAGGTAAGGGACACCATTCATTGTCTCTCACCTCATTTGAAGGGTTATCAGGATGAGGTATGGGATTTAATTATGCATTTTGACGCTTTTAATATAAAATCAATTCCTAGATTGCAAAATTCTGCTGCTGATCTGTTAGCAACATCTGCTTCTAGGTTAGTGCCGTCAAATAATAAATGCTCAATTGAATTGATTTTCAGGCCTTCCGTTCCCGATAACATCACAAACTTCAGAGTCTTCGATGATGATGAACAAATTATCAGCTTCCTAACAAACGAAGATAGCTTTCAAGGAGCTGCAATAGATGAGGAAGAACACGATGCTGATTTGATGAAGAAGGATGAGGAGAAAGGAAATTTCATGCCCAAGGGGGTAAGGTCCCTCGAAATGTTGTTCGATCTTCAAAATAAGTTCAAAAGGCCAGCTAATACCAAAACTAACAGCTCATCAATGCAACATGAGTTAGTTAATTTGGGTACCGAGGCAGGACCAAGATTTGTCAACCTTGGCAAATGTTGTTCACCAGGAGAAAGAGACAGGTTCATTAAATTGTTTAAACAATACAAGGATGTTTTTGCATGGACCTATGAAGATCTGAAGACGTATGACGTCCGCATTATTCAGCATGTTATACCAATGAAAGCGGGCGTCAAACCATTTCAGCAGCAGTTAAGAAGAATGCATCCCACTCTAGAACCGCTGATCCAAAAAGAATTAAAGAAGCTCCTGGACGCTAAGATAATCTTCAAAGTTCGGAATTCTGAGTGGGTTGCGAACTTGGTTCCCGTAAGGAAGAAGTCGGGAGAGATAAGGCTATGTGTAGATTTCAGAAATTTAAACAAAGCTTCGGATAAAGACAATTACCCCGTACCTTCAATGGAACAAATCCTACGGATGGTGTCAGGATCCGAATTGTTTTCTCTTCTTGATGGTTTCTCTGGCTACAATCAAGTGATAGTAGTCGAAGAAGATCGTCTCAAGACTACTTTCCAAACTAAATGGGGAACTTTCGCATACAGAAGGATGCCATTTGGTCTGATAAACACAGGAGCTACATTCCAAAGGGCGATGGATATTGCCTTCCGAGGATTGGGTGGACAATGCGTGGTTGTATACTTGGATGACGCGACAGTCTTTTCGAAGAAAAGAGAAGATCATGTCGTGCATCTAAAGCATATCTTTGATCGTTGTCGGAAATACGATATTTCCTTGAATCCCAAGAAGAGCGTATTTGCTGTTCCCGAAGGTAAGCTCTTGGGTCATATCATCTCCAAAGGGGGAGTGTCAATTGATCAAGAAAGAGTCCAAGCCATTAATAAGATTCCAATGCCTCACAACAAGAAATCTATGCAGTCTTTTATGGGCACCATCAATTTTGTCCGTAGATTTGTTCCAGATGTCGCACAAATTGTTAATCCGTTGCAACAGATGGTTAAACAAAGCATGCAATTCAAGTGGACAAATTTGGAGAAGGACGCATTTAGAGATATCAAGGCATGTAAAATTAGTCACAGCAGATCTAATGAACAAGTAAATCAATCACAACAGATGAATATAGAAAATATGGTGTAAAACTGTGCAAAACATGCAGCAGTGCTCAATATCCCAATAAGGGTGAATGAATTACAATAGAATACAATATATGTCAATGAGAAATTTGAATTGCCTAAGAAGGTCATTCGAATCACTGAATGGAGTAGCTTGACTCCAACTAGGAGTCCTCATCATCAATTGGTGGTGGTCATCAATGCACAAGAACCAGTCATCCAGGTGTCAATCTAAGTCTAACTGAGTGTAATAAGTGTAACTGAAGTGTGTAGCACTGATTAAGGAGAAGGAGGCTCAGTGGGGGCGCATGGGAGGCTAACTGAAGTCAGAACAAGTCATCTAGTCAATCTGGAGGTCCAACGGAAGTGAAACAGTCAGTCGGGAGTGAAACTAGCCTCAAATTAGGGAGAATCAGAGCTAACTGAATGTAACTGAAGTGGAACTGCAGTGGTAGGTGAACAAGTGCGCCCTTCTCTGGAAGTAGGTGAGAAGTGGGCGCCTTTCAGGCTAGGAGGGCTAAAAATCTGAAGTAAGTGGCCCCCGGGTGCTAGAATAAGGTGGCTAAGGTGCTGGAGGCATCAACCTGGTGACTGGGATGCATGCAAAGTGCATGCAAACCCTAGAATTTGCATGCAAACCCTAATTGCATGCAAGATCCTGAAAAAGATGATGTGGATATCCGAACAAGGCATCCATAGCTAAGGCTCCTTCCTTGAGGAGCCCAGATTTTGATAAGTATTTCATCTTGTATACTTTCGCTTCGGACGACTCTCTCGCAGCTGTGCTCACGCAAAAGGTGGAGCTGGGGGATGAATACCCAATTTCGTTTATGAGCACTGGTCTGCAAGGGGCTGAGCTGAATTATCCCGTGGTTGACAAGCATGCATATGCGGTCTTCAAAGTAGTCAAGCAGTTTAGGCCATACATTCTGAAGAATAGAACTAAAGTCATAGTTCCCCACCCAGCTGTTAGATCCATTTTCGTTCAAAATGAATTGGGAGAAAGGAGAGGGAACTGGGTCACAGCTCTGCAGGAGTATGATTTGGAATTTAAACCAGCTACAATCATCAAAGGGCAAGGCCTGTGCAAATTACTTGAGGGAAACTCAACTGATGAAGAACAACATTGGAAAAATGAAGTTGAGCTCAATTCGGTTGAAGTGTGTCATATCTTCACAGCTCCCCAGTCATGGTATAGAGATCTGGTGCACTATTTACAGCAGGGATATCTACCTGAGCACTGGAACTCTAAGCAAAGAAGGGCACTCCACTTGAAATCAGCACCTTATCAAATCATTGATGGGATTCTTTTCAGGAAGAATTATGATGGAGTTCTCCTTAGATGTTTGGAAAAGGAAGATGCAAACAAATTTGTCAAAGAATTGCATGATGGCCCCGCAGGCGGACATTATTCAGGAGAAACGACAGCACACAAGATACTGAGAGCTGGTTATTATTGGCCCACTCTGTTCCGAGATGCCCACACATATGCGCGAAATTGTGATGTATGTCAAAGGAGTGCCGGAAAGTTACCCAAGGCAGCAGGACCATTGCAGCCGGTCATCATCTCTGAGCCTTTTGAGCAATGGGGTATAGATGTTATCGGAGAAATAAATCCAAATTCTTCGTTGCAACATCGATACATCCTGACGGCTACTGACTACTTCACTAGGTGGACGGAGGCCATCCCTTTGCGCAAAATCAACGAAGACACGGTCATCAGTTTCTTGAAGGAGAACATCATAACCAGGTTTGGGGTTCCAATTTCCCTTGTTTTTGATAATGCTACTTATTTTTCGTCTTGCAAGATTAATGAATTTGTTTATGAATGGGGAATTAAGTTGCATTATTCAGCCAATTACTATCCTCAAGGGAACGGATTAGCTGAATCCTCAAACAAGAATCTGATTCGAATTCTTAAGAAGACTGTGATAGAAAATCAGAGAAGTTGGCATGTGGCTCTCCCAAACGCCTTATGGGCAGATAGGGTGACCCCCAAGAACGCTTTAGGTGTTTCCCCTTTCACGCTTGTCTATGGAAAGGAAGCCATCCTTCCTCCAAATATCTTACTCCCATCCTTACAATTATCCCAAGCCTCTCGCGGTTCTGGTAGCCAAGCCTTACAATCTAGGATCAATACCCTGCTTCAACTTGAAGAAGCCCAACAAAAGGCTAAAGACCGATTTCATCAACATCAAGACATAGTTAAAAGATGGTTCGATAAGAGGAAGTCTGGAAATAGAAGCTTTGAAGTTGGGTACTTAGTCCTGAAATGGGACCATAATCACGAAGGAAAAGGAATGCATACGAAGTTACAACATCTATGGGTAGGTCCGTACTAGATTTTGGCAAAGTTAGGCCCATCCACTTACAAATTGACAAATCTCGAGGGAGAAGAAGTAAACTTCCTCTCAATGGCCTCGCTCTGAAACAATACTTCGCATAGTCTCTTTGAGACTTCCTGTACATAAATAACATTTTCTTTTATTGTTGCTTTAGCCGTTAGTTGCTTTATTTTTCGGCCATGTTGTTTCTGTCTTTATCATTTGAGCCTGTGCAACAAGTTTTGTTTTCTGAAATCCTTTATGGTTGAGTTTATCGTCGAGGATAGATCTTTCAAAGAAATCTCTCAACCCATGAGTCTGGAACTATGCTCAAATGAATTATGTCTGTTGTGCTCTCGCTGAAATATTCAGAAGGAAGGAAGCCTACTCTGCTAGTCGCACTAATCCTGTTCAAAATAGCAGAGGCCCATGACCATCTTCACTACTATCGTTGGGCTCCACTCATTCTCACACTTTAAAGGCATCTCAAGAAGGTTATTAAAGTTGGACCCACGGAAAGTAGCACACCTCGAGGACATAGGGTATTGAAATGACTCCATGCTGCAAATCTAACAGCCAAAATGGCTTGTATTCAAGAGTCTGTTTTCCAGAGATTCTCGCCTCAATTAAAGCATGGCTGAGACAAAAGCAAAAGACATGTAAAATCAAGAAGGTTGTCCAAAAGGCCCAGCCCAAAATGGGCTCCTCTCCGTCCGTGAGGTTTGATCAAATCAATAAAATTTCTAACTCACACAAAAGGACATTATGGATTGAGGAGCCTAAATCAAAGATCATGTCCAAAAGAAAATATCTCTGGAAGGCTCAAACAGCTAAGCTGTCCAAAGTACAAACATCCAAAAGGATGCAAGCAGCATGGGAATGAGGAACAAGAGCAATAATGTCCATGAGAAAGTGTTGCGAATCCTGTGGAGTCCGGAAGTAGTGACCATCTGAAAGATGACCCTCCTAAAATGAATCTCATATATTGGCCCTTTGAGAGTGGTGAAGATGTCTCGGTCAAAGCTCCCCTTTCCCCAATGGCTAGCAGGTAAAGTGCCTTCTTCCCCTCGCATGAATTTAAAATGCTCAGCTGAGTAGTGCACCTAAGATAGATGTCTTTGATGAGGTTTCGTACCATGAAGAGGAATTTTTTTAGAGATCTGTGTTCGCCAGCGACTCGCCATTGTTGTTGCAGCAACATCCCCCCCAAATTTTTGTACATATTGGGGCCCCTCCTTTAAAAATTTTAGAAAGGCTGCCTCAAGGGGCCATTCCCAGCTTTTATCTTTTGCTTTCCAACATAAAATCTTGCCATAAGCCTTTCCAGTTTTCTTCCAAGGAACAGAAGAGGAACTTAGAATTTTTTCCAAAATTTCGGAGCTTTTCAGACTATCTCCCCGCAGTTGCGTAATTTTTTGAGTTTTCATCCCGAAAGGCGGAAGCCTTTGTTTAAAACTCCCAAAAGGGACTTAGAGACTTTCATTGAATAAATTGCGGAGAGATTCGGGTTGTTCTCCCGAAACGGCGGAAACCATTCGCCTAAGCTTCCCCGAAAAGATTTGAAAGTCTTCGTTAAAAAAATTGCGGAAGCATCTGATGAATTCCTCCCGAAACGGCGGAAGAATTCAACGAAGCCGCCCGAAACTTGCGGAAGCCGTTCGCATAAAACTCCCGAAAGAGACTTAGAAATTTTCGTTGGAAAGTTGCGAGAACCTTTGGGTAATTCTTTCCGAAACGGCGGAGTTATTCGTCAAAACTTTCCGCAGTCGCGGAGGAATTCGGTTTTTCCGTTCGAAACGGCGGGCGCCATTCGTCAAATCCCCCCGAAACTTTGAAAAAGAACTTAGAATTTTTCCTTTGAAATGTTGCGGAAGCCTTCAACTTTTCGTTCTGAAACGGTGGAAGCCGTTGGCAAAAGCTCTCCGCAATTTCGGAGGCCTTCGCGATAGCATCCCGAAAATGGGCGCCGAAAAGGTTTAAACATTCACGTCCTGTTGCGGAAGCCGTTCATCGATCTCTCCCGAAACGGCTGGGAGCTTCACCATTTCTTTCCGAAACATCCGCGCAGACTTAGAAGCTTTTCGTTTGCGGGAACCATTCACAAGAAGCTCCCGAAACAGCGGAGGCCTTCACGATATCTTTCCGAAGAGACTCGACTAATTGCGGATGTTTTTTGGTTTTCCTTCCGCGACTGCGGCAGTCTTTAGCGGAAACCTTTGGAGAAACCTCTCCAAAACCCCGGGGGAACATTCACCATATCCTCCTGAGACCCTGCAAGACTTAGAAAATTTTTGAATTGCGGAAGCTATTGATGAACTACTCCCGAAATTGCGGAACGCTTTGAGTTCTCCTTCCGCAACGGCTACACTCAATTTCTGGAGTTGTCAATTTGCCATTAATGGCTACACTCAACCTTCCTGGTTTAACATTAGGGTTACATGTATGGTACTTACCTGCTCTGAGCCCCCCGCCGACTCCGACTATTATTTTACAACCGGTACAACCTATCGCTACTACCAACCACCCACCCCCTCCTGTCACTCATCTGCAAAACAGACCACCCCCAATAGTGACTATGGCATCAACGTCTAGAAACGTCCCACCTCCATTGCGAAACACAGGGGGCAGAGGCCCACAAACCTATAACACTGGACCCATAACTTGGACCCCCCCAGCAACCCCCAAGGTAGCCAAGAACCCCCCAACTATTCGCATTCCCCCTAAGTTCTCGTTGTGTGACGACGTAGGCCATGCCACTCATCAATGTCCACAATTACCTGCACTCCAAGAACACATGAATATGTTGGATGACGACACCGGAATTCCAGTGATAAGACTTGAGCCACCTCCTCAACCTTGCGACAAAACGCTTCGCACTAACCACCCTTGTGCGATATGCGGCATTTATGGCCATTATTCACACCACTGCCCTGATCTCTCAGATTATAGAGCAGCTTTATACGAGATGAACAATGCTGACTTAGAGATATCTCCTCCCCTGATCGAGGAGATCTACCCTCCGAAATCATCTTCTTCGGAAGAAATCAATACCATCTATATGATTTCAACCACATACAAACCCGAACCAGTTGATTTATGGTCTGATTACTTTCGTACTGATGAGCAAATTCAAGGTCCACAATTCACATCAAATTTAATAGAAGACTTGATGAAAAGAAACAATGTCAAGCATAGAAAGTCCTCCTCCTATCACCCTCAAGCAAATGGTCAAGATGAGGTAACCAACAAAGAATTAGAGAGAATATTAACAAAGACTGTCAAACTCCACAAAAGAGATTGGGCTGACAGACTGAGCAAGACGGTTTGGGCCTTTAATACCACATGGAAGACAACAACAGGATTCACACCTTATGAACTAGTATATGGAAAGAAAGTCCTGCTACCAATTGAATTTGAAATAAAAACATTAAGAATTCCAACAAAGTTGAATATGGAACTATCAAAAATAAAACAAGAACGCATGCTACAATTGAATCAACTAGATGAGCAAGGCTAGCAAGCACTTGCCCATACTGAAATAATCCAACAGCAAAGGAAAAAGTGGCATGACAAACACCTAAAGGATAAAAAGTTCAAGGAAGGTGACTGGGCACTACTCTATGATTCTAGGTTCCATACTTTCAAGGGAAAACTAACAACTAGATGGCTAGGACCTTACATCATTGAGCATATCTATGAAAATGGAGCAATCAAGATTGTTACAATAGACGAACAATAGTTTCCCATGATAGTGAATGGACATCGGCTAAAACTTTACAAGAAACCACAATCAAAGGAAGAGTTTACATAGGTACTCTACCATCAACAACTGATGCTGATAGAGAATATGGAATATTATTGAAAAAAATGATGAAAAAATGAGAAAAAGAAGCAAAAATAAAAAGGAAAAGAAAGAAAGAAAAATAAAAATTGTTGAACGAATAACAGGGCAAATTACAAGGCCACATACATACCTATGAAGATGTAGCATTATTATTGCAAAGAGAAATATCAATCAAAAGAAACATCAATATGCAAGCAAGCCACCTAACAAATCAAGCGAGCCAAAAAATTATCAACGTTTACAGCAATCAAGTGAGCCAGACATGTATTCAAGAGAGCCAGCAAAGATATCTACCACTACAAGAATACATCAAAGCACACTATTCAATCAACTCTGCCATATGATCACGCGAGCCTGCCATATATACAAGCTAGCCATCACAGCTTACAAAGACAACAGAACGGGATCAAAAATCAATGCACAGCATTATCACAATGTCAAATCAGAAATGGCACGAAGTTCAAATGAAGGTGATACAACAAATTCAAACGAGCCAAAGAAAAATGCTAACAGCACACGTAACTACTGACATGCCAAAATTTACTACGGAACATGCCAAATCTACTATAGAATCCTGCACACATAGAAATCAAGCCAACTCATCAACTCAGGTACGCTAACGCATAACGAGGTAATCTCTAAACATCTTTGTTATATTCTTAAGGTCAAATCATTATCCCTAAAACGGTTATTTTTAAATTGAGGACATCTTTTCACTAAAGTAGGGGGAAAGGTTCAGATTACAAAATCATGATTGCACACCCCCGTCATATCAGCAAATGATGAACCCGCATAAAACCACCATACTTCCCAATAATCGGAGCAGAAGTGCAAAGTACAATCATGTTGTTGCAGCAACATCCCCCCCCAAAATTTTGTACATATTGGGGCCCCTCCTTTAAAATTTTTTAGAAAGGCTTCCTTAAGGGCCATTCCCAGCTTTTATCTTTGTTTTAACAGAAAATCTTGCCATGAAAAAACTCCAAGTCTGCCAGAAAATCTTGTTTTCAACAGAAATATTTTCATGAAGTCTCCCTGGAAGTAGCGGAACGATTTGCTAAAGCCCCGCAGTGGCGGAAGTCTTTTGTTTAAACTACCGAAAAGGGACTTAGAAATTTTCGTGAAAAAATTGCGGAGAGATTCGGGTTGTTCTCCCAAAACGGCGGAACCATTCGCCTAAGCTTTCCGAAAAAGACTTAGAAAAACTTTTCGATTTTTTGCGGAGAGATTCGGGTTTCCCTCCCGAAACGACGGGAACCGTTCGTCTAAAGTTCTCGAAAAGATGTGGAAGTCCTTGTTAAAAAATTGCGGAAGAATTCAAGGGAACCGCCCGAAACTTGCGGAAGCCACTCGCGTAAGCCTCCCGAAACCACGGAAGAATTCAAGAATTCCTTCTGAAACTGTGAAGAGACTTAGAAAATTTCTTTTTGCGGAGCTATTGGAATTTCTATCCCGAAACTGCGGAGCCGTTCATTTTATCCTTCCGAAACTATGGAAGCATTCGTCATAAGTCTCCCGAAAAGGATTCAAAATTATTGTCGAAAAGGTCGCGGAAGCGTTTGACAAATTCCTTCCGAAACGGTGGAAGAATTCAAGGAAGCCGCCCAAAACTTGCGGATGAAATTCGCCAACCTTCCCTGAATCTGCCAAGTAGCTTAGTCTTTTCGAAAATCTTTAAGTCTTGAAGTTGCGGAAGCGTTAGCGATATTCTTCCCGAGCCTTCGCGGAAGCGTTGGCGATATTCCTTCCGAAACACCGCAGAGTCTTAGAATTTTTGGTTCGAGTTGCGGACGTCTTCATCTTAGTCTTCCGAAACAGCGGGACCATTCGTTGTTTCCTTCCGAAACGGCGAAAGCAAATTGCGAGAGCTTTCCGCAACGTCAGAAGCGAGTGCAGCCGAAAGTTAGAGAAATTCTCGATTTCGCGAGGGCCTTTTGCGGAAGCATTGGCGGAAGTCTTCCGAAACGGCGGAAGCCATTCGAAAAAGCTCTCTGCAATTTCGGAAGCCTTCGCGATATCACCCCGAAAAGGGCCGCCGAAAGAATCAACCATTCACATCCTTTTGCGGAATCCGTTCATCAATGCCTTCCGAAACGGCGGGGAGTTCGGCGGAAACCTTCGTTCTATCGTTACGCAACAGCGGGTGAGGGTCGCGAGTTCATCCCACGGGTGGCGGTCGCACGCGTACCGAGGCGGTTTGATTTGACGCCGACATACCTATATTTAAGCCGCGCTTTAAATGTGCCACCCACCAAATTTGAATGCCACACGTGCCCAGTTCATTTAAATGGATGGTAGGGGTTCAAACCAAAACATTGTCATTTTGTTGATTGGCAAAACCATTGGACGCCGCGCGACTGATCCAGCTCAGCTCGCTCATCCATGATTCACGACCACCTCATCCGGCCATCTTCACAGTGCCAGGTAGGTTGTTCTAACCATCACTTTTGTCTCTTCCACGCGTTAGTTTACTGTTGGGATTGCTATGTTTAGAAGCCGATAGGCATTGGGTGGATTTTGACGGACAAAATGCCCATCATGGGCTATTTTTCCCGTCAAATACGGATTAAATTGCATGATTCCCATCATATAAAACTGAGGAGTTATAAAACGTTTGCATATGATGTAAAGAACGTCAGTTTGTCTTGGCATTTTTTTATTATCGTCTGAGACGTGGCTGATAGGCATTGGTCGAATATATCGTTATTTCGTTTTTTTTTAATCCCCGAGGCCCCATGGATTTTCTCATTCCACTAAAATCAATCCTAAAGAAATTGTGGCCGCCCGAGCCTCTTCGTCAGCCTTTCTCTGGGCGCCATCACCCTTGTTTAAACCAAAACCCACCATAGAACACCTCGTCAGGTGATTTGGAGAGCAATAGCGGTCGGAACCCTTGCCTGTTAATGAATACGAAAGCGGCCCCGTACTCGCCTGTTCATAAATATGAAAACGGCTCCCTATTTAGTCACAGGGTCATTTCACCCCAGATTTCCCCGCCACTCACCTTTTAAAAGCACAGCGACGAAGGTCACATTTTCTCCTAGAGCCAGCCCGAGAGCGGATTGTTTCCGTGACATACCATTCCTCTCAGGAGCATTCCAAACCCATGCCTTTAAAAAAATCAAATTTCTATAATTATGTTTCCTGTTGGAATGATGTATCATAGCTTCCCAACATGCAGCTTCTCATTGTATTTATCTCATTGACATATTAAAACAATGATGCTCTCTATTAAAATCTCACAGTATGTTGCTCAATTTCATGATGACTTGTATATGGGTGCTATCAGGGATAAGTCAAAATGCCAAAAGGTGGGAAGAAGAAGGCTAAGATGACAGAGAAGAAGCCTACGCCACTTAAAACTGAGACCTCACTCCAGGATACTAGGTGCACCACTGGTGTTCCTCCAGAAATCAGATGGGGTGACATTTACAGGATGATCCGAGACCAGGATGTCCCGGACATGTTGTTAGAAGAGGGGCCAATTTATCTAAATATCAAAGCCTCAGGCATAACCAGAGCTGCTACCCGCCCTGAACTATTCCCATGTGCTGAAGTGATCGGATGGATACTCCAACATGCCGATGCTGAAGGAAGAGTGATAAATGACAACGGGAAAGTGGCCATTGCCTCATTTCAACCCGCATATCTTGCAGCAGCCTACAAATTTCCCCGCTCCCAGCAAGCTCTGACTGATGAATGGTTGGGTAAAATGGACAACGTTGAGATGGCCAAAAGGTTGCTGGTCGCAGGCAAGCATCTAAGAAAGAAAGGTAGCGACGAATATGACGTACAGAATCTGAGACCTCCTTTCAGATTAATCGCTTTGATGCTGTGCAGAATCTTCAGCATGCCCGATGGCACCATGTATAAGATTCAGTGGGTCCCTATTATCCACTTCATGGCATTTAAGGGAACTGTGTTTGACTGGGCCACTATCCTGTCAGATAGTCTGGCCTCAATGATAGTAGCTGCAAGGGAAGGACTAGCCTTGAAGAAGGCAGAATTTTTTATGTCCTCATATCTGATTGATTGTATTTTGGCCAAGATGGACTTCCCCAAATTGGGCTACACATGGGATAAGGCCATCACTCCGGTTTTCACCGCCTTTAAGATGATGTGGGCCCAGAATTACAAGCCTAGCTACAAACTCATCTGTGAGGGGTTCATCATGCCCCTATATGAGAAGATATTCAAGGAGGAGCCCAATTGCCTGTCAGAGAACGTTGTGTAAGTCCTTGAGAATTACGGGGATTTTTACTTTTCAGAGCAAGGCACCTACCTCAGAATGTTTGGAGGGACTAAAGCTCCATACATTTTTCCGCAATATGCCACGGATTATGTAGTCCTTAAGGAAGCAGTAAGACAACTCTTCCTGGATGGAATTGGAGCAATGCTCCACAAACAGCATAAGGCTTCCTTTCCCCCCTTACCTTTCTGCATAGGAGCTTAGAAGTTCTCAGGGGTTGCCTCAGCCGAGGAATTTGTTCAGGAACTGAAGGCCTTCCACTTCAGCGAGGTGATCTTCCACAGGAATGACAGGAAGGGAAGAGTGGCGGAGCATTGTAGGGAAATTTATGCTCATTTTGAGTACTCCCAATATCATGATGCCGAGGAAGAGGCATTCAGAGGCATCAGCAACATGGGTGAGCTACGGATCTGTCGTCGAGGCACGGGAACAAGTTCTAGCTCAGCCAAGGCCCAGAAAACCAGCCAGCAGAAGGAGAAAGAAGCTCATGATGCCCGAACTCAGGAAGAGCTCAGATTAAGAGAGGAAGCAAAGATTACTGCAGGAGGCTGAGGAAGCCAGGATTGCAGCGGGAGGCTGAGGAAGCCAGGTTGCAACATGAAACCAAAGGTGAAGAGGCTGAGGAAAGAAGCAGAGGAAGCTCAGCCGCAGAAAGAGGCTGAAGATGAGAGGCAACGGAAAGCGGAAGAAGATCTGAAAGCAGGGGAAGATGCCCAAGCAAGTGGGTCCGGTGTCCAAGACATGGAAATAGACGCATCTCAAGCAGGTGGCTCTGGCACCCAAAAGGCGGGGAGTAGATCCAGCTCAGGAAGTCCAGAACCCACCTGCTGAAGAAGACATAGACATCATGGACCACCCTATTGTCCCATACACTCCATCGGGAAAACATACCGTGTCCAGGTGGAATGAGTTTGTCTATGACAAGAAAAGGAAAGCTATGGTCCTCAAATCGGAAGAAAGGATCAAAAGTCCCTTCCATGAAGACATCGTTACCCACCGAGAGGTCACCATAATGCAGAACACAGATCAAGATCCCTTTGCTATGGCATCCGCAGCTGTGGAAACAGCAAAAAGCATCACTGGACAATGTGGGCGTTATAGTCAGAGAAAATGTATTGACAAAGAAAAGAGCTCGTACGCTACAACAGACTGTGGCTAATGAGCAGGCCCACAGGGATCTGGTGGTGAACAAATATAATTTCCTGTATGCCGAGCATAAAGAACTATCAGGAAAGTATAATCAGCTGGAGGAGAAAAAGGACCAGCTAACACTTCAAATGATGATTGTGGAAGCAGAGAAGAATGGAGCGGAAGAAAAAGCATCCCAGCTAGAAGCAGACAAGCGGGCATTAGCTGAGCAATTAGAGCAAGCTGAGAGAAGAACGATGGACATGTCTCCCTTCCATGAGCTGTCCTGCAGCATCCTGAAACAAATGCATGAAACTCAGGAGCTAATCACTAATGAGGTTTGCAAGCTCAAGGCCATGGTGGTCAGGTTAAAAGAAATTAATGCGGAGGCCCATAGGCTCAAAGCTAAGAATACCTGTGTCAAGGCAAATATCATGAGTCAGATGGCATGGAGAGAAGGAAATTGGGGGTTTCCCCACGCATCTCCCATTTAAATCTTTGGACAGTTTTAATGAGGACATATCCCTTTTGGAGTTCG
Organism: Larix kaempferi; assembly: GCA_027924585.1. Taxonomy (NCBI): domain Eukaryota; kingdom Viridiplantae; phylum Streptophyta; class Pinopsida; order Pinales; family Pinaceae; genus Larix; species Larix kaempferi. The sequence goes on from BSBM01000600.1 coordinate 1,793,254, forward strand.
GCAGGAACTGTGCCAGTAAGCTGATAGCCAGTGTGCAAAGAACAAGGGATAGGATCGACGGTCTGTATCAAAGAATCAAGGGGAGTGCATGACAGGTGCAAGCTGAATTTCCCACAATCCCTCGATGACTTCCCAGATTCAGAACAGCGCTCGACTGAGCTAAAGGAAGAGCTGGTCATTCAAACCGAATACATGAAGAAAATTGATGTCCCTAGCAATTGATGACTTACAACATTATGTTGGAATGTCATCAGTCCACGATCATTTGCTCAAGGAAGTGCATCAAGCTGCAAGTAGCAGAAGTTCAAAGCATTGGAGCAGAACTCGGGAAGAATGTGACTTCTCAGAAAATCTTGTTTCCTGCTACAACAAACATAGTCATAAGGGGACACAGGTATGTGGTATAACTACATAGCGGAGGAGGAGAAGAAAGCTGCAGCAATAGCAGGAGCAACAGCAGATCCAGAATCTTCTCTCCCAGCAGCCATTCCAGGCAGCAGCAGTGGGCTCGATTCCCTCTTCCCCAGCAGTGAGCAGAAAGTCTGGCCAGCTCAATCCCTTCTTCCCAAGTAGAAGCAGCAGCAACAATTGGTTTGAGTGTCTCTTCCCAGGCAGCATCAGCAACATCAATTGACTTGGGCGATCCTCTCCCAGCTGAAGCTCACGCACAAGAATGACAGCACGATATTAGAACATCATTTCTGCTATGTGTATTTTGTTAAACTCTCAAATGTATAAAGCGTGAGCTATGGGACAGCTGTCCATTCTCTTTTGTTAAATATTTTGTAAAAGAAAGAGAATCACAATTTTGTCTATTATAGGAGAGAAATTTCTGTAGATGACAAGTGGAAGATGCTAGGTGGCAGCCCAAAGGGCAGATTGGTAACTATAAATAGAAGTTAGGAAATATTAGGAGGGACTTTTGGCAGGGAATGAATTTTTGTAAACATGTACGAGCTATCTTGTATCGGTTCTGTAAAATTGAATTTTCTAATAAAAGCCAGGGAGATGGACGTTTTGCATGGGAACGAAAGATGGATGTGTATTGGACTATTCTGGTGATTTCCATCCTGTAATGTGAGATATTTCTTGTCATTTGAACTATTTCTTTGCAACAAATGATTTTGCTTATTTCTATGTAAACGATTTCTCCATTTCATGAGCAGTGAATGCATTTATATTAAATCAGAAGCTATCTTCTGATATCTTTATCATGGCTGTAGCTTTCTCTTTCTGATTTAATGGCTATCCATTCTTTCTTTAAGATATCTGTTACAGCTCATTGTTCATCCTTTAAATGTGCTCCTTGCAGGGATAATTAGTTTTATTTCATGTGTTTCTTTATTAGACTTAGATCTGTTCTTTCAGTTTGCATTTAGATTAAATAATTTTGCTTCTCTGTTTCATGAGCAATAGATGCGTTTTACATTAAATTAGAAGCTATCTTCTAAAGATCTTTTATCTTGCTGTAGCTTTACCTGTAAGAATCAATGGCTATCCGTTCTTTCTTTATGATATCTGTTACAGCTCATTGCTCATCTTGTAAATGTGTTCCTTGCAAGGATAGGTAGATTTTACTTCAGTTTTAGACTTAGATCTGTTTAGTTTTGCATTTTAGATCAGATATAACTTAGGCACTTGCATCACATTTAAAACATAAAACCCAAAATAAAGGTGGATCGGGCCATAACCGGTATAATCGGAATTAAACTCCAAACCCACGGTTGTCGGAACCGCTAACCGGATGCATCCCCTATACCAAACGGGGAGATAATCTAATTGGGATCATCTCTCGGGGAGGATCCCTTTCTGATTGATGCTACGATATCCAGGGCATCAACAGTTTTTGGCGCTAAAAGGAGGGCCTGAAAGTGCATGGCTGATAGAGGAAAATCTTCCACTGTCATAGATGACACTGAAAACCCGCTTAAAGAAAGCATTTCAAACAGCCCAGATCTTGAATTATTAAATCAAGAACACCTCATTTCTGATCCTGAGCCTCAAGAAGCTTTATACGCTGTCCCTTTTACAGAAATAGAGGATTTGAGAAGACATACCAGATCCTACGTTAGGCACATACCAGATCCTACGTTAGGCAGCTAGGTGGTTTAAACGCTGTCAATTTCCTCCCTAAGAAAACTACCCCTAGAAAAGAGCCACAATATACCCGAGATTTGATTCTTGTTCAAAGTTTTGAAGAACTTGTGAATTTGACTTTGGAAGAAATTTCAGACACTATTAACAAGGCAGATCTTGAAAACTCAGAAAAAATTTCAGACCAAGAAAACCTTGAAGAACTAATCACTCCCAAGAGTACTCCACAACATTCACCTTACAATTCTCCACCAGGGTCTCCACATCCAAACATGGTTGTACCTGCTTGGAGAGCAAGGGGAGTGCTGAACCTAGCTGGACCATTCCATAATCTTCCTAAAAACCCAGAAAAGGTCTTGCCTAAGTACGATCCAGGGAAAGCCATTTCGGTGGAAGATCACCTCAAGAGTTTTTACTTAGCTCTGAACCTTTTGAATGTACAACATGAAGACGTAGTATGCAGATTGTTTCCATATACATTCGAGCCAAAAGTATCATCATGGTACTTTAGTCTACAACCCAGCTCAATCTCTAGTTGGGATGAATTCGAGAAATGTTTTCTAAAGAAATACGGAAACCAAAAGACTGTGGCAACACTCATGAAAGAACTCTTATCCATGAGAATGGAAAAGAAAGAAAAGGTTCAAGATTTCAATCAAATATTCACAACGCTGTTAAATAACTTCAGTGATGCTAATAAACCAGCAGAGGAATCTCGGATTGAATACTATACAACCGCTCTTGATGGACCCATAGCAATGTTCGTAAAACGATCCAAGAAAACTACCCTGATAGAGAACTTTGAGGAAGCTAAAAAGGTAGAAGAAGAAGCTGACAGCATTGCTAAACATGCCCTAGATGTAGAACCAAAACCAGCAGCTAGCAAAAAACCATTGCCACTCACTAGAAGTAAAGAAGAGCCATCTACGGACATGGAAAATGTAGTCAAAATGATGCAGAAATTATCTAATAAAATCGTGGATCTCGAGAAAGACAAGGCTGCTAGCACATCTAGGAAACCTTTCAAGCCATTTTATAAAAGAAGGGAAGACGGGGAGCAAACTCATCCACCAATGAACGCTGCCCCTGTTTTAAACTTGAATGAGATTGGGATGGAAAATTTCTGCACTTTTCACCAAGAACCGCATTCGGAAAAGAGCTACCCGCAATGGATTAATTCCATGAGCTTAGTCATGAGCCAAATGCTAGATTCACAGATCCCAAACCAAGATGATCCTCCAGAAGAGTCGAGCCCTGAGTTAGAGGAACCAACCCTGGACACTACTATGGTGTTGTGGGATTGGGTACCTATGACTGAATTAGTAGAAGAAGATCACATAGATAGCTCTCCCTCTACCATAAATGTTGCTACTCGCAGCAAAGGCCCAATTGTTGATCCTATGCCAAGCACAGCTCCTCATAAGCCTAAAGTTTCAAAAGAACCACCTAGGAGGCACATAACAATTATCCCACCGTAGCCCAAAGTTAACCAAACAGCGGCCAAACAGCCAAGCGCTGACACCATAGTCCAGCCACCTAAGGTCACAATGAGCAAAACAGATCAGCCAACTCGAATTGGGAACGAATCCGACATAGGATACGATATTATTGAAGATATCAAGAAGGTCAAGGCAAACGTGTCAATATTTGACATGTGCAGCCTACCCCATCAACGAGACAAACTGCTACATGTTTTACAACCTCAGACCAGCACTCCATTAACGTTTCTCAAGACAATCCCGAAATTAATGAGGCTCGCATCGGTGGAAAGTCTAAATCTCAAACTTTGCCATTCCTATTGACTTTTGAAATTTTCAACCATAATGTTCACAATTGTTTGGTAGATTCTGGAGAATCCTCAAACGTTATGCCACTGTCAATTTGTAAGAAAATTAACGGGCAGCCTGTACCGTCTCCAGCCCAAATTATCCAATTAGATAGGACTGCTGTCAAGGTTATAGGGGATATGAAAGATGTTTTAATTAGACTATCAGCTGACCCTAGAGTCTGTCAATTCATTGACATAATGGTGGTCGATATTCCTGAAGCTTATGGGCTGATTTTAAGTAGGGATTGGTCTACCAAGCTAAGTGGCTACTTTGCGACTGATTGGTCTCATCTATGGTTGCCTTATCAGAACAGACAGAATCAGATTAAAGTTCTTAGGGAACCTCATATGAAACAAAACGTAACTCAGTTAGAAGAAAAAAATGAGGCCGTAGCTTTCTCATCCTCGGTTCTGGGGAATTATTTCTTAGAAATGGATCCGGGTAATTATCAGTCTGAAGCCATTAGCCATGAATCAGATAAACAGTCCGATCTCCTTCATTTCTCTCGGACTGATGATGTTGATTGTAACATAGTCAATTTAGTTACTGACATAGATCACAAAGAAACTAACTTAGTTGAATCTAAAGATACCTTTTGGACATTATACTTTGATGGTTCTAAAACTCTGGAAGGATCCGGAGCCGGTTGTGTTCTAATGGATCCAAAAAGAAACAAGTATTTCTTGTCTTGTAGATTAGAATTTGATTGTACTAATAACACCGCTGAATATGAAGCTTTGGTGCATGGATTAAAGAAGGCCATTGGCTTAAATGTTAAGCACCTGAAGGTCTTTGGTGACTCCGAGATAGTTATAAGACAGGTAAGGGGACACCATTCATTGTCTCTCACCTCACTTGAAGGGTTATCAGGCTGAGGTATGGGATTTAATTATGCATTTTGACGCTTTCAATATAAAATCAATTCCTAGATTGCAAAATTCTGCTGCTGATTTGTTAGCAACATCTGCTTCTAGATTGGTGCCGTCAAATAATAAATGCTCAATTGAATTGATTTTCAGGCCTTCCGTTCCCGATAACATCACAAACTTCAGATTCTTCGATGATGATGAACAAATTATCAGCTTCCTAACAAACTAAGATAGCTTTCAAGGAGCTGCAATAGATGAGGAAGAACACGATGCTGATTTGATGAAGAAGGATGAGGAGAAAGGAAATTTCATGCCCAAGGGGGTAAGATCCCTTGAAATGCTGTTCGATCTTCAAAATAAGTTCAAAAGGGCCAGCTAATACCAAAACTAACAGCTCATCAATGCAACATGAGTTAGTTAATTTGGGTACCGAGGCAGAACCAAAATTTGTCAACCTTGGCAAATGTTGTTCACGAGGAGAAAGAGACAGGTTCATTAAATTGTTTAAACAATACAAGGATGTTTTTGCATGGACCTATGAAGATCTGAAAACGTATGACGTCCGCATTATTCAGCATGTTATACCAATGAAAGCGGGCGTCAAACCATTTCAGCAGCAGTTAAGAAGAATGCATCCCACTCTAGAACCGCTGATCCAAAAGGAATTAAAGAAGCTCCTGGACGCTAAGATAATCTTCAAAGTTTGGCATTCGGAGTGGGTTGCAAACTTGGTTCCCGTAAGAAAGAAGTCGGGAGAGATAAGGCTATGTGTAGATTTTGGAAATTTAAACAAAGCTTCGGATAAAGACAACTACCCCGTACCTTCGATGGAACAAATCCTTCAAATGGTGTCAGTTTCCGAATTGTTTTCTCTCCTCGATGGTTTCTCTGGCTACAATCAAGTGCTAGTAGCCGAAGAAGATCGTCTCAAGACTACTTTCCGAACTAAATGGGGAACCTTCGCATACCGAAGGATGCCATTTGGTCTGATAAACGCAGGAGCCACATTCCAAAGGGCGATGGATATTGCCTTTCGAGGATTGGGTGGACAATGCGTGGTTGTATACTTAGATGATGTTACAGTCTTTTCAAAGAAAAGGGAAGATCATGTTGTTCATCTAAGGCATATCTTTGATCGTTGTCGGAAATATGGTATTTCCTTGAATCCCAAGAAAAGCGTATTTGCGGTTCCCGAAGGTAAACTCTTGGGTCATATCATCTCCAAAGGAGGAGTGTCAATTGATCAAGAAAGAGTCCAAGCCATTAATAAGATTCCAATGCCTCACAACAAGAAATCTATGCAGTCCTTTATGGGCACCATCAATTTTGTCCGCAGATTTGTTCCAGATTTCGCACAAATTGTTAAGCCATTGCAACAGATGGTTAAACAAAGCATACAATTCAAGTGGACAGATTTGGAGAAAGACGCATTTAGAGATATCAAGGCAGCTGTAGCTAAGGCTCCTTCCTGAAGAAGCCCAGATTTTGATAAGGATTTCATCTTGTATACCTTCGCTTCGGATGACTCTCTCGCAGCTGTACTCACGCAAAAGGTGGAGCTGGGGGACGAATACCCAATTTCATTTATGAGCACTGGTCTGCAAGGGGCCGAGCTGAACTATCCCATGGTTGACAAGCATGCATATGCGGTCTTCAAAGCAGTCAAGCAGTTTAGGCCATACATTCTTAAGAACAGAACTAAAGTCATAGTTCCCCACCCAGCTGTTAGATCCCTCTTCATTCAAAAGGAATTGGGAGAAAGGAGAGGGAACTGGGTCACAGCTCTGCAATAATATGATTTGGAATTTAAACCAGCCACGATCATCAAAGGGCAAGGCCTGTGCAAGTTACTTGCGGGAAACTCGACGGAGGACGAACATTGGAAGAACGAAGCTGAGCTAAATTCGGTTGAGGTATGTCATATCTTCACAACTCCCCAGTCATGGTATAGGGATCCGGTGCACTATTTGCAGCAGGGATACTTACCTGAGCACTGGAGCTCTAAGCAAAGAAGGGCACTCCATTTGAAATCATCTCCTTATCAAATCATTGATGGGATACTGTTCAGAAAGAATTATGTATGGAGTTCTTCTTAGATGCCTAGAAAAGGAAGATGCAAGTAAGGTAGTCAAAGATTTGCATGATGGCCCCGCAGGTGGACATTATTCAGGAGAGACAACAGCACACAAGATACTGAGAGCTGGTTATTATTGTCCCACTCTGTTTCGAGATGCCCACACATATGCACGGAACTGTGATGTATGTCAAAGAAGCGCTGTGAAGTTACCTAAGGCAGCAGGATCATTGCAGCCGGTCATCATCTCTGAGCCTTTTGAGCAGTGGGGTATAGATGTTATCGAGGAGATAAATCCAAAATTCTTCGTTGCAACATCGATACATCCTGACGGCTACCGACTACTTCACTAGGTGGACGGAGGGCTATCCCTTTGTGCAAGGTCAATGAAGACGCGGTCATCAGCTTCTTGAAAGAGAACATCATAACCAGGTTTGGGGTTCCAATCTCCCTTGTCTTTGATTAATGCCACCTATTTTTCGTCTTGCAAGATAAATGAATTTGTTTATGAATGGGGAATTAAGTTGCATTATTCAGCCAATTACTATCCTCATGGAACGGATTAGTTGAATCCTCAAACAAAAATCTGATTCGAATTCTTAAGAAGACTGTGATAGAAAACCAGAGAAGTTGGCATGTAGCTCTCCCAAACGCCTTATGGGCAGATAGGGTGACCCCCAAGAACGCTTTAGGTGTTTCCCCTTTCACTCTTGTCTATGGCAAGGAAGCCATTCTTCCTCCAAACATCTTACTCCCCATCCTTACAGTTATCCCAAGCCTCTCAGGGTTCTGGTAACCAAGCCTTACAATCTAGGATCAATACCCTGCTTCAACTTGAAGAAGCCCGACAGAAAGCTAAAAACCGATTTGATCAACATCAAGACATAGTTAAAAGATGGTTTGATAAGAGGAAGTCTGGCAAGAAAAGCTTCGAAGTTGGGGACTTGGTCCTGAAATGGGACCATAATCACGAAGGCAAAGGAATGCATACGAAATTCCAACATCTATGGGTAGGCCCGTACAAAATTCGGCAAAATTAGGCCCATCCACTTACAAATTGACAAATCTTGAGGGAGAAGAAGTAACCCTTCCTCTCAATGGCCTCGCTCTGAAACAATACTTCGCATAGTCTCTTCGAGACTTCCTGTACATAAATAACGTTTTCTTTTATTGTTGTTTTAGCCTTTAGTTGCTTTATTTTTCGGCCATGTTGTTTCTGTCTTATATAATTTGAGCCTGTGCAACAAGTTTTGTTTTCTGAAAGCCCTTATGGTTGAGTTTCCCGTTGAGGATAGATTTTTCGAAGAAATCTCGCAACCCATGAGTCTGGAACTATGCTCAAATGAATTCTGTCTGTTGTGCTCTCGCTGAAATGTTCAGAAGGAACGAAGCCTACCCTGCTAGTCACACTAAATCCTGTTTAATAGCAGAGACCTATGACCATCTTCACTACTATCGTTGGGCTCCACCCATTCTCTAACACTTTAAAGGCATCTCAAGAAGGTTACCAAAGTTGGACCCATGGAAAGTAGCACCTCTCGAGGACATAGGGTATTGAAATGACTCCATGCTGCAAATCTAACAGCCAAAATGCCCGGTATTCAAGAGTCTGTTTTCCAGAGATTCTCGCCTCAATTAAAGCATGGCTGAGACAAAAGCAAAATACATGTAAAATCAAGAAGATTGTCCAAAAGGACCAGCCCAAAATGGGCTCCTCTCCGTCCGTGAGGTTTGATCAAATCAATAAAATTTCTAACTCACACAAAAGGACATTATGGATTGAGGAGCCTAAATCGAAGATCATGTCCAAAAGAAAATATCTCTGGAAGGCTCAAACAGCTAAGCTGTCCAAAGTACAAACATCCAAAAGGATGCAAGCAGCATGGGAATGAGGAACAAGAGCAATAATGTCCATGAGAAAGTGTTGCGAATCCTGTGGAGTCCGGCAGCAGTGACAATCTGAAAGATGACCCTCCTAAAATGAATCTCATATATTGGCCCCTTTGAGAGTGGTGAAGATGTCTCGGTCAAAGCTCCCCCTTTCCCCAATGGCTAGCAGGTAAAGTGCCTTCTTCCCCCTCGCATGAATTTAAAATGCTCAGCTGAGTAGTGCACCTAAGATAGATGTCTTTGATGAGGTTTCGGACCATGAAGAGGAATTTTCAGAGATCTGTGTTCACCAGCGACTCGCCATTGTTGTTGCAGCAACATCCCCCCCCCAAATTTTGTACATATTGGGGCCCCTCCTTTAAAAATTTTTAGAAAGGCTTCCTTAAGGGCCATTCCCAGCTTTTATCTTTGTTTTAACAGAACATCTTGCCATGAAAAAAACTCCAAGTCTGCCAGAAAATCTTGTTTTCAACAGAAATCTTTTCATGAAGTCTCCCTGGAAGTAGCGGAACGATTTGCTAAAGCCACGCAGTGGCGGAAGTCTTTTGTTTAAACTCCCGAAAAGGGACTTAGAAATTTTCATGAAAAAATTACGGAGAGATTCAGGTTGTTCTCCCGAAACGGCGGAACCATTTCGCCTATGCTTTCCGAAAAAGAATTAGAAAAACTTTTCGATTTTTTGCGAAGAGATTCGGGTTTCCCTCCCGAAACGGCAGGATCCGTTCGTCTAAAGTTCTCGAAAAGATGTGGAAGTCCTTGTTAAAAAATTGCGGAAGAATTCAAGGGAACCGCCCGAAACTTGCGGAAGCCACTCGCGTAAGCCTCCCGAAACCACGAAAGAATTCACGAATTCCTTCCGAAACTGTGAAGAGACTTAGAAAATTTCTTTTTGCGGAGCTGTTGGACTTTCTATCCCGAAACTGCGGAGCCGTTCATTTTATCCTTCCGAAACTATGGAAGCATTCGTCATAAGTCTCCCGAAAAGGATTCGAAATTATTGTCGAAAAGGTCGCGGAAGCGTTTGACAAATTCCTTCCGAAATGGCGGAAGAATTCAAGGAAGCCGCCCGAAACTTGCGGATTAAATTCGCCAACCTTCCCTGAATCCGCCAAGTAGCTTAGTCTTTTCGAAAATCTTTAAGTCTTGAAGTTGCGGAAGCGTTAGCGATATTCTTCCCGAGCCTTCGCGGAAGCGTTGGCGATATTCCTTCCGAAACCCCGTGGAGTCTTAGAATTTTTGGTTCGAGTTGCGGACGTCTTCATCTTAGTTTTCCGAAACAGCGGGGCCATTCGCTATTTCCTTCCGAAACAGCGTAAGCAAATCGCGAGAGATTTCCGTAACGTCAGAAGCAAGTGCGGCCGAAAGTTAGAGAAATTCTCGATTTCGCGAGCGCCATTTGCGGAAGCATTGGCGGAAGTCTTCCGAAACGGCGGAAGCCATTGGCAAAAGCTCTCCGCAATTTCGGAAGCCTTCGCGATATCACCCCGAAAAGGCCCGCCGAAAGAATCAACCATTCACGTCCTTTTACGGAAGCCGTTCATCAATGCCTTCCGAAACGGCGGGGGAGTTCGGCGGAAACCTTCGTTCTATCGTTTCGCAACAGCGGGTGAGGGTCGCGAGTTCATCCCGCGGGTGGCGGTCACACGCGTACCGAGACGGTTTGATTTGAAGCCGACATACCTATATTTAAGCCGCGCTTTAAATGCGCCACCCACCAAATTTGAATGCCACACGTGCCCAGTTCATTTAAATGGATGGTAGGGGTTCAAACCAAAACATTGTCATTTTGTTGATTGGCAAAACCATTGGACGCCGCGCGACCGATCCAGCTCAGCTCGCTCATCCACGATTCACGACCACCTCATCCGGCCATCTTCACGGTGCCAGGTAGGTTTTTCTAACCATCACTTTTGTCCCTTCCACGTGTCAGTTTACTGTTGGGATTGCTATGTTTAGAAGCCGACAGGCATTGGGTGGATTTTGACGGACAAAATGCCCGTCATGGGCTATTTTTCCCGTCAAATACGGCTTAAATTGCATGATTCCCATCATATAAAACTGAGGAATTATAAAACGTTTGCATATGATGTAAAGAACGTCAGTTTGTCTTGGCATTTTTTTATTATCGTCTGAGACGTGGCCGATAGGCATTGGTCGGATATATCGTTATTTCGTTTTTTTTTAAGCCCCGAGGCCCCATGGATTTTCTCATTCCACTAAAATCAAGCCTAAAGAAACTGTGGCCGCCCGAGCCACTTCATCAGCCTTTCTCCGGGCGCCATCACCCTTGTTTAAACCAAAACCCACCATAGAACACCTCGTCAGGTGATTCGGAGAGCAATAGCGGTCGGAACCCTCGCCTGTTCATGAATACGAAAGCGGCCCCATACTCGCCTGTTCATAAATATGAAAACGGCTCCCTATTTAGTCACAGGGTCATTTCACCCCAGATTTCCCCGCCACTCACCTTTTAAAAGCACAGCGAAGAAGGTCACATTTTCTCCTAGAGCCAGCCCGAGAGCAGATTGTTTCCGCGACATACCATTCCTCTCAGGAGCATTCCAAACCCATGGCTTTAAAAAAATCAAATTTCTATAATTATGTTTCCTGTTGGAATGATGTATCATAGCTTCCCAACATGCAGCTTCTCATTGTATTTATCTCATTGACATATTAAAACAATGATGCTCTGTGTTAAAATATCACAGTATGTTGCTCAATTTCATGATGACTTTTATATGGGTGCTATCAGGGATAAGTCAAAATGCCAAAAGGTGGGAAGAAGAAGGCTAAGATGACAGAGAAGAAGCCTGCGCCACTTAAAACTGAGACCTCACTCCAGGATACTAGGTGCACCACTGGTGTTCCTCCAGAAATCAGATGGGGTGACATTTACAGGATGATCCGAGACCAGGATGTCCCGGACATGTTGTTAGAAGAGGGGCCAATTTATCTAAATATAAAAGCCTCAGGCATAACCAGAGCTGCTACCCGCCCTGAACTATTCCCCTGTGCTGAAGTGATCGGATGGATACTCCAACATGCCGATGCTGAAGGAAGAGTGATAAATGACAGCGGGAAAGTGGCCATTGCCTCATTTCAACCTGCATATCTTGCAGCAGCCTACAAATTTCCCCGCTCCCAGCAAGCTCTAACTGATGAATGGTTGGGTAAAATGGACAACATTGAGATGGCCAAAAGGCTGCTAGTCGCAGGCAAGCATCTAAGAAAGAAAGGTAGCGACGAATATGACATACAGAATCTGAGACCTCCTTTCAGATTAATCGCTTTGATGCTGTGCAGAATCTTCGACATGCCCGATGGCACCATGTATAAGATTCAGTGGGTCCCTATTATCCACTTCGTGGCATTTAAGGGAACTGTGTTTGACTGGGCCACTATCCTGTCAGATAGTCTGGCCTCAATGATAGTAGCTGCAAGGGAAGGACTAGCCTTGAAGAAGGCAGAATTTTTTATGTCCTCATATCTGATTGATTGTATTTTGGCCAAGATGGACTTCCCCAAATTGGGCTGCACATGGGATAAGGCCATCACTCCGGTTTTCACCGCCTTTAAGATGATGTGGGCCCAGAATTACAAACCTAGCTACAAACTCATCCGTGAGGGGTTCATCATGCCCCTATATGAGAAGATATTCAAGGAGGAGCCCAATTTCCTGTCAGAGAACGTTGTGGAAGTCCTTGAGAATTACGGGGATTTTTACTTTTCAGAGCAAGGCACCTACCTCAGAATGTTTGGAGGGACTAAAGCTCCATACATTTTGCCACAGTATGCCACGGATTATGTAGTCCTTAAGGAAGCAGTAAGACAACTCTTCCTGGATGGAATTGGAGCAATGCTCCACAAACAGCATAAGGCTTCCTTTCCCCCCTTACCTTTCTGCATAGGAGCTTACAAGTTCTCGGGGGTTGCCTCATCCAAGGAATTTGTTCAGGAACTGAAGGCCTTCCACTTCGGCGAGGTGATCTTCCACAGGAATGACAGGAACGGAAGAGTGGCGGAGCATTGTAGGGAAATTTATGCTCATTTTGAGTACTCCCACTATCATGATGCCGAGGAAGAGGCATTCAGAGGCATCAGCAACATGGGTGAGCTGCGGATCTGTCGTCGAGGCACGGGAACAAGTTCTAGCTCATCCAAGGCCCAGAAAACCAGCCAGCAGAAGGAGAAAGAAGCTCATGATGCCCGAGCTCAAGAAGAGCTCAGATTAAGAGAGGAAGCAATATTACTGCAGGAGGCTGAGGAAGCCAGATTGCAACGGGAGGCTGAGGAAGCTAGGTTGCAGCAGGAAGCCGAAGGTGAGAGGCTGAGGAAAGAAGCAGAGGAAGCTCAGCAGCAGAAAGAGGTTGAAGATGAGAGGCAACGGAAAGCGGAAGAAGAGCTGAAAGCAGCGGAAGATGCCCAAGCAAGTGGGTCCGGTGTCCAAGACATGGAAATAGACGCATCTCAAGCAGGTGGCTCTGGCACCCAAAAGGCGGGAGTAGATCCATCTCAAGAAGTCCGGACCCCACCTACTGAAGAAGACATAGACATCATGGACCTCCCTATTGTCCCGTACACTCCATCGGGAAAACATACGGTGTCCAGGTGGAATGAGTTTGTCTATGACAAGAAAAGGAAAGCTATGGTCCTCAAATCGGAAGAAAGAATCAAAAGTCCCTTCCATGAAGACATCGTTACCCACCGAGAGGTCACCATAATGCAGAACACAGATCAAGATCCCTTTGCTATGGCATCCGCAGCTGTGGAAACAGCAAAAGCATCACTAGACAATGTGGGCGTTATAGTCATAGAAAATGTATTGACAAAGAAAAGAGCTTGTACGCTACAACAGACTGTGGCTAATGAGCAGGCCCACAGGGATCTGGTGGTGAACAAATATAATTGCCTGTATGCCGAGCATAAAGAACTATCAGGCAAGTATAATCAGCTGGAGGAGGAAAAGGACCAGCTAACACTTCAAATGATGATTGTGGAAGCAGAGAAGAATGGAGCGGAAGAAAAAGTATCCCAGCTAGAAGCAGAAAAGCGGGCATTAGCTGAGCAATTAGAGCAAGCTGAGAGAAGAACGATGGGCATGTCTCCCTTCCATGAGCTGTCCTGCAGCATCCTGAAACAAATGCATGAAACTCAGGAGCTAATCACTAATGAGGTTTACAAGCTCAAGGCCATGGTGGTCAGGTTAAAATAAATTAATGCGGAGGCCCATAGGCTCAAAGCTAAGAATACCCGTGTCAAGGAAAATATCATGAGTCAGATGGCATGGAGAGAAGGAAAGGGGGGTTTCCCCAAGCATCTCCCATTTAAATCTGTGGACAGTTTTAATGAGGACATAGCCCTTTTGGAGTTCGGCAGGAACTGTGCTAGTAAGCTGATAGCCAGTGTGCAAAGAACAAGGGATAGGATCGACGGTCTGTATCAAAGAATCAAGGGAGTGCATGACAGGTGCAAGCTAAATTTCCCACAATCCCTCGATGACTTCCCGGATTCAGAACAGCGCTCAACTGAGCTAAAGGAAGAGCTGGGCATTCAAACCGAATACGTGAAGAAAATTGATGTCCTAGCAATTGATGACTTACAACATTATGTTGGAATGTCATTAGTCCACGATCATTTGCTCAAGGAAGTGCATCAAGCTGCAGTAGCAGAAGTTCAAAGCATTGGAGCAGAACTCGGGAAGAATGTGACTTCTCAGAAAATCTTGTTTCCTGCTGCAGCAAACATAGTCATAAGGGACACAGGTATGTGGTATAACTACATAGCGGAGGAGGAGAAGAAAGCTGCAACAATAGCAGGAGCAACAGCAGATCCAGAATCTTCTCTCCCAGCAGCCATTCTAGCAGCAGCAGTGGGCTCGATTCCCTCTTCCCCAGCAGTGGCAGAAAGTCTGGCCATCTCAATCCCTTCTTCCCAAGTAGAAGCAGTAGCAACAATTGGTTCGAGTGTCTCTTCCCAGGCAGCATCAGTAGCATCAATTGACTTGGGCGATCCTCTCCCAGCTGAAGCTCACGCACAAGAATGACAGCACGATATTAGAACATCATTTCTGCTATGTGTATTTTGTTAAACTCTCAAATGTATAAAGCGTGAGCTATGGGACAGCTGTCCATTCTCTTTTGTTAAATATTTTGTAAAAGAAAGAGAATCACAATTTTGTCTATTATAGGAGAGAAATTTCTGTAGATGACAAGTGGAAGATGCTAGGTGGCATCCCAAAGGGCATATTTGTAACTATAAATAGAAGTTAGGAAAGATTAGGAGGGACTTTTGGCAGGGAATGAATTTTTGTAAACCTGTACGAGCTATCTTGTATCGGTTCTGTAAAATTGAATTTTCTAATAAAAGCCAGGGAGATGGATGTTTTGCATGGGAACGAAAGATGGATGTGTATTGGACTATTCTGGTGATTTCCATCTTGTAATGTGAGATCTTTCTTGTCATTTGAACTATTTCTTTGCAACAAATGATTTTGCTTATTTCTGTGTAAACGATTTCTCCATTTCATGAGCAGTGAATGCGTTTATATTAAATTAGAAGCTATCTTCTGATATCTTTATCATGGTTGTAGCTTTCTCTTTCTGATTTAATGGCTATCCATTCTTTCTTTAAGATATCTGTTACAGCTCATTGTTCATCCTTTAAATGTGCTCCTTGCAGGGATAATTAGTTTTATTTCATGTGTTTCTTTATTAGACTTAGATCTGTTCTTTCAGTTTGCATCTAGATTAAATAATTTTGCTTCTCTGTTTCATGAGCAATAGATGCGTTTTACATTAAATTAGAAGCTATCTTCTAAAGATCTTTTATCTTGCTATAGTTTTACCTGTAAGAATCAATGGCTATCCGTTCTTTCTTTATGATATCTATCACAGCTCATTGCTCATCTTGTAAATGTGTTCCTTGCAAGGATAGGTAGATTTACTTCAGTTTTAGACTTAGATCTGTTTAGTTTTGCATTTAGATCAGATATAACTTAGGCACTTGCATCACATTTAAAACATAAAACCCAAAAGAAAGGTGGATCGGGCCATAACCGATATAATCGGAATTAAACTCCAAACCCACGGTTTCCGGAACCGCTAACCGGACGGATCCCCTATACCAAACGGGAGATAATCTAATTGGGATCATCTCTCGGGGAGGATCCCTTTCTTATTGATGCTATGATATCCGGGGCATCAACAAATCATGAAACGAAATGAAGGGCTTGGTTATGGAAATAAATGGATAAAGCGTCAAGTACAATGAATGAAGATGAGGTTAAGTGTGGAAAGGCAGTTAAGTAAGGCTGTATAATATTCCAAAGGGCCAGTTTTGCATATACAAACCTCTTAGAACTCTCCAGACGCAAGGAACCGGAAGTAGTGTGGTCACCCAGCCAACAATCCAGTCCTCGAGCCTATAATCGACCCCGACCAGCTGAGGTAAAAGACACAATTCAAATTTTTGGTTTTTGTTGATTACAGTAGAGGTTTTAAGATGACAAAGGGGTTCAAGAAAAGTGAACCAGAGGAACACAGTTCTATTTTTCAGAACCCATGAATCTTAATAGTCATTCGCAGTGCGAACTGGATGCCTTTAATCTTGGGATTGAGAGGATACAATGCAGGGGTGGCTATGGAATTTGCAAGAAATTTAAAACATATCAAGGATGAACAGTTCATCACCCAAGTGAAGGGGTTACGTATAAGGTTGGATGACGAAGCAATTGCAAAATACACTGGTCTGCCAATGGGTCTGTATTGGGGCAGGGACGATAGGGAGGTAAACCATGAAGCAACGACAGCATTCTTTGAAAGAGGAGAGGTCTATGACGAAGATAAAAATGGATTCAAAAGGCTCTCCATGCTTGCACCATGGGATGAAATGGCTGCCATTGTCCAGAAATATATTACATGCACTGGTAGGTTGAGCTACGTCCCCATTTTTCATTTTCGAATTCTAGAACTATTGAGGCACAGGTCCCATCATCCACCGAACAACAACATAAGTATTCCATACTACCTACTCCAATATCTAGCAGAAATGAACAAGAAAGTGATTAAAGGAAAGGAGGATGCCTTAGCCCATCATAGGCTGATCAAATTAATCCTTTGTGAGGAATTAAAAGCACAGATACCAGAGCTTTCTTGGGAAGAATTCGTGTTGGTATCTGCTAAAGATGTTCAAAGAATGAAGGGTACACCCACAGCTGGCGTACCCCTACCACCAGGATCAATGAACAAAACCGCCTTTACATCAGGGGCGAAGAGGAAAATTGACCTGGACAGTGTGGTTGATACCCTGGTGAAAATAAATAATTCACGAGATGACTCCCCCAAAATGAACCCAGGGATTCCTGCCAGTAATCAAGGGCCGAAGAGAAGAAGTAAGAGATTCACACAAGCATCCAGAATCCGAATTACCAAGGAAGAGAGTAGGGAACCCAGTCCCATAGTTCAAAATGTGTCGGATGAGGACGATGATCTTGGGGTAGATCAGGAGGATCCCACTACAAAAGAGGAGTAGGATGAGCAAGAAATGCAGGATGAACCAGAAGAACAAGAGGCAGAAGAAGAGCAGAATGAACAAGAAATGCAGGATGAACAAGAAGAACAGGAGGCGGAAGAAGAACAGAATGAACAAGAAGAGAAAGACAACCTCTAGGGGGACCCTCCTGAGCACAATGAAAACCCTGGGGTCGTCAACCAACTCGCAGAGGCACGGGTGGAATTAGAAAAGCTCATAAAGGAACTGGAAACATTGAGAATTGAATCAGGAAGCCAGCCCACATCACCCCCATTTTCATCTGAAAAGACACAAATCCTGAAAATGCATCATGCAGGAGAGCTAAGACTGGCGGAACAGCGAAATTCAGCACTTAAAGAGAGGTTGGTTGAGACACAAGGGGAGCTAGCCAAAAAGGACAAGGAAATTGTTCAACTAAGGGACATTTTGGTTACTACCACTAAAATATATGGTACACTACTGGACCTCAGGCCACCATCAGCAATTTATGCAGTTTATCTACAGGAGAAGTCGGGAAAATTGCAGCTCCAAAGGTTAAAACAAGGACTCCAGATAGAGATCAGCAACCCGAAATAATTTATGGATGCATCTATAAATGCCACAGAGTTGGAGAAGGACCAGTTAAGCGAATTTTTCTTGCACAATTTTGTAGTCCCTAGCTCGCCCAACTGGTCGCCAAACCCTTACATGGGCGATTTCCAGTTGAGGGCACTATGTTCATGGATGAATCACGAAATTGAGCGAGCTCAAGACTACCATATTTATGTTGCAGCAAAATGGAAAACCCCATTAATGGTCAGGGCAGAGGAAACTCACCCTGAAAGAATAATTTACAACCATAGGATCCTCACCCAAGATGAAGAGCCGATCCCCATTCTCCTTGCAAAGCAGCAGGAGGTTGTGGCTCATTTTGATGTTACTCTCCAAGGAACACACAAAGAGGTTCATGAGTCCATTGAGAAAAGATGGCGCAGAGTAGCAAACGACTTTAAAAGAAGAGAGCTCCACTCCCCTCACAGACTTGAAGATGCTCTTTTCAAAGCCAAGCTCTACAGGGAATCCCTGATAAAGAACCAACTTAGATGGATCGGAATGAGGCTGAATCCCCCATTCTTCCTTCCCCTGGTTATTAAGGAACAGATGAATGAAGAAGAAGAGAAGAGAGCATGGGTCAAGGAGGATCAGACCTTCGGCTATCACAGGCAGGCAGGGACCCCCAGGGTAGTAGCATGGGACATCAGAGAGGTCATCGACGAGCTGAATCTGTCACCCAAGGATGGGCGAACCCTTCAAGTATGGGGGAGAATGATGAGTACAAGATACAGGTATCTGATAGCCCTTCCAAATAGCAAAAACACAAGAAAGGGTGAAGAAATACACTTGTTTTGTGGAGAAAATGATTTACCTTAATTATTTAATGAAGTTGTTTAAAAGATCATTTCTGTTATGTTTTGAAAGTGTTGTTATGAGCTAATTGCATGAAAAATGAGTTTGAATGAGTAGGTGTAGGTGCACTAAAGGAAAACGCGCAAATCAAGTAAGAACTGAAAGAACATCACCAAACTCAGTGCCTTTTTTCTGATCTGTAGAGAATGGACTCTTGTTCAAAGAGAATCGACATTTAGACATTTAGTTAGGTTAAGCATTAGAATTATATAAATATGGACCTCTCGGGTAGTGGGAGACCCCTGATGCTATTTTGGAGAATTATTGTTTTACGTTTTATACCACCGAGACAGTTGTGTTATAGACCTAGTTTTAAACTATGGAGTTCCTATTTTAAATAAAGACTTGATGTTACTTACAATTCAACGTTTATAAGTTCCCTTCACTCCTAAGTACGGGTTGGAGAGGGCCTCTCCAACACATAATTCAGGAGATCTTACTGTTCAGGTATTTCTCATTATGTGTTTTACATTGGTTGAATTTATATTTCAGATGAGAGTATTTTAAATAGAATTTAAATCACACGATTTGATTTATGTAGTAGTTGAACCTTTCTGATTCTGTAGTTCATTATAAGGCATTCTGTAGTTTGGTAATGTTGTTTCTGTAGTCCTGTAGCAGCATTCCGCCAAGGCATAATTTAACACCTATTTTCCGATGTGCTTGCATTTACTTCTGAAGCAGCGATCCAAATCTTAAAGCCCATGTATTTATTTCATTATTATAGCTGCTCATGGAGATTGATTACTTTCAGTATTTTTGGTTACATGATGATATTCACTTCTTAACGTTTTGATTAAAATTGCAGCATTAGATAATTTTATTCCGAACTTAGCCTTAGCATTAGATTATGTTAGATCAGACTTTGAGTTTTATGCATTCGATTTACAGTAATTACTCCTTAGATTAAACATCAAGCTTTCATTACTTTAGAATAGATATGTTATGTTTTCAGCATTCAATTCCATAGTATAATTTTTACTACTTTCAGCAAGTTAATTCTTAAAGATATGCTTACTGTTTCCTGCATTTAATTTCTTAGACATAGATTTCCTGCTTTCAGTATTTGAATTTCTTAGCATAGGAATTTCTCCTCCATAGATTGAACAATCCTTTTTACAGTTTATTTAATCCTTTTTAGGAAACTCTTTAAAAACATTGATACAAACACCCAACTTCGACAAAGACTATCCTAGAGAGCACATATAGTGCCTACACCTTCGAAGTTTGTACGTCCCCTAGGTTGATAATTAAAGTAGGCTCTTAGTCTAACTGCCCTCATTAGGCATCCATTCTGAGAGCTCACCAGTGATGGTAGCCACAAGGATGAGGATGGTGATGGTGACAATCAGACAATGAGACAATGGGGGTGGTGATGGTAACAATGAGCATTACATTTGATGAAGCATGATGGTGAAGGTGATAATGGTACTTTTGATGGTGCAAAATTGAGATCGGGTTTCTTGCGCATGGGCCAACAAAAGGGCATCGTTGCAGTCTAATGTACTGTAATTCTCAATTCTCTTAAGGGGGAAGGTCTCACCTAAAGCACAACCAAGATCGGCATGAGATAGGGAAAGGTTAACTATATGGATGCGGTTGTGGGGTTTTTTCCATTCATATCACCATATCTACCGCAACATCATTCATTCGAGTACATCACAACAAATACTTATTCAGCTACATTATCCAATAATCATATCATAATAATAAACAAAAATAAGCACAATAGAAGATAAAATGCTTAATTTGAGTATTTGTTTTCAAAATGATTCCATAATAGAATATTTGTTCAATTTGCATTTGATTCAAGGGTAGTTTGCATGGAAAACAATTTTATAAGTAGGTTGATATCATAGACATTTGAGCCTATAGGCAGTTTATTTGATGAATCTGGTTGAAAATGAAGATGTTCTATGAATAGATACCATATTTATAATCTTATTGAACCCCTCATGTCATCATTATTTTTAGATTAAATTTACTTGGTTGTATTATAAATGGATACAATGTCACTCGTTGATGTTGCTCTTATGTTACAGGACTCAAATATGTCTAGAAGTATCTCTAAGCGCAACGTCAAGGTAGTGGAATCAGATTCAGATATCGAGGTGGTCCCCCGAAATCCACCATGGAAACTCAGTTTGAAGATACAAAGGTTGCTACGGGAATAGTCCCTGAATATAAGTGGGGATAAATCTATCAACTTATAAGGGATCATAATATACCATACATAACGATAGAAGAAACCATAATATACCAGAATATAATGAAGTCCATCCTCCACAAAGATTCCACACAACCAGAGTTGTTCCCATGTTCATAGGTGATCTGTTGGATTCTTCTGCATGTAGACATGAAGTTTAGAATCATTTTGAGAGTTAATCGAAATGGGCTTGGTTCTTTTCATCCCTCACATATAAGTGCAGCTTACATATTTTCAAAACCCAAATTCTTTGTGATAGATGAATGGGTCAAGGGTATAAAGTTAGACCATTCGGAATACGTGGAGAAAATGTTACTCCCGGGTAAGCAATTGAGGCAAAGGTCTAGTAGAAAGTACGAAGTCAGGAATTTGAAGACTCCATTCAAGATCCGCAATGCTTCTATGTAGGATATATGGACAAGTGAATGCGAACATTTACGAACTCAACTGGATTCCTCTAATGTACCACATCACCACACGGGACGCCATATTCAATTGGGCAGATATCATTTCGGATAATATGGCTCATACTATATCAGAGGATCATGAAGGGTTGAAGCAAAACAAGGATGAATTCTATATGTCATCGTATTTAATCGATTGTATTCTCATCATAAATCCTTTCCCAAAGCTAGGATGTCATTAGGTTACAAATGAAACTCCAATATATGTGGCCTACTAGATCATGTGGGCACATAAACATGCCATCTTTTATAAGTTGATCTGCGAGGAATTCTTGATGCCTTTATATCAATTGATTTTCAATGAGGAACCAAATTGTATGTCAAATGCAACCTTAGAAGTTATCAATAAACATGGATATTATTATTTCACCCCGGAAGGTACCTATCTCTGAATGTGCATCATCCAGAATCAACTTTGAATATTCTGATCACTTCTTGAAAGATGAAGAAGTATACAAGAGAGTGAAGAACATTGCATATTTGAATAAGAGGTTCGAAAAGAATACGGAGGAAATCTTGAGAAAAACAAGAGAACCCTCAAAAGAAGCAACACAAAAGAAAGCCAATGAGGAGGCTCTAGTAGTAGAAAATGCGAAGAAATTGCAAGAGGAAGAGTTAGAGAAAAAGTTGCAAGAAGAGAAGCTAGTGAAGCAGAAGGAAGAAATGAGACAAAAGCATTAGAGGAAATTTGGATGAGAAATGGTCCTCCTAAGAAAATCCTAAGGACAATAATAAAATAATAGTAGAGAGAGAGTAAAAAAACTACTTTTTTGGATCATATTTTCAACTTATATTCTTGTAGGTTTGCTCAAATTTCAAGTGGGAGCACCTGTTGGATGTGGAATTAAATTATGAATCCAATGAGTACCTACCTTGCATAATTTTGACAACATCCACATCATGAAAAATTGAAAATACATATAAAAAAATGTGTTTCTAGTGAGAGAAAAACATGTTTTCATGTATTTCCAATTTTTTGTGATGTAGATGATGTTAAAAGTAAGAAATTTGGGTACTCGTTGGATACATAATTTAATTCCAAATCCAATGAGTGTTCCTGCTTGAAATTTGAGTAAATCTACAAAGAGATAAGTTGAAAATACGATCCAAAAAAGTAGATTTTGTTTTTTCCCTCCAATGTTTTTATATGCACCTCTTTTGAATTTTTAAACATTTTGATTGGATAATACATGATGACATGGAATTTGAATTAGGTTTCGGTGGACCATTTTTCATCTAAATTTCCTCTAATGGGAAGAAGAAGCTGAGGAAGCAAGAAGAAAAGAAGAACGGGAAGAGGAAAATAAAGCAAAAGGAGAAAACATTACAAGATGAAGCTAAAAAGAAAGAAGAGGATGAAGAGAGAGTCAAGAAAGATGTGGAAGATAAATACCATCACGAAGAGAGTTAGGATCAACCATACGTGGAAATAGACAATCCCACAGATCCTGAAACAAAGGTACCTCTTACTGGGGGCCATCTCCCATTGGATGAGCTTGGACTCACGCCCTTCACACCATCAAAGCAACATTCGGTGGCTAAATTGGATACTATAGTTTTTTATCCCAAAATTAAAACCATTCTCAGACGAACAGAAAAAGGATTGAATATTTCCACGTAGTCGAACATCATAAACATACAGGAAAGTGCGGTCATGGAAAGCACCAATAAAGACCCGAAATTCATGGCTTTCATTAATGTTGTTGCTTCGCAAGCAAATACCTATAATATTGATAAGTTAACTGAATATTTAGAAAGGAGAAAGGACAACATGATCAAACTTAAGGACAACCTGGTGAAATCTTGGAGTGAAGATATAGAAATGAGAAGAAAGTGGGACGCCTTAGAATCAGAAAAGGAAAAGGTCTTGCAGGACATTCAAAGTCTTGACGATGAAAAGGATTCATTGAACGTACACCTTATCATCATATTGGAAGGTGAAAAATTCGATTTCCAGACTTGGATAAGCGAGTTAGAAGATAGGGAAACTCAGCTAGATTAGCGAGTTGAGTCACTCACAATTGAAAAGGAATCTTTGTAAGCTCAGATATCCAAGTTAACTAGAGAAAAGGAATCCTTGGTAGAACAACTTAAATATGCTCAAGCACAAAAATAGGACCTAACTCCAGTTCATGGGCATGCTTGTGAATTTCAAGAACAATTGTTTCACTCTCAGGGATTGCTTACTAAGCAAACTTAAGAGTTAAAATAAATGGTCACTAGATTGAAGCAGATCTCTGCAGAGGCTTCAACTGTAAAACATAAATTAGTATGGACCTATGGTAAAATGAAGAAGCTAATTACCTGGAAGGGAAGAGCCAAGGATATCCCTACACATTTACCAAAGAGGACCACTACACAGTTGAAATTGGACATAGCACTCTTAGAGAGTTGTCGAAAGGCAGAAAAGAAGATACAGAATGAACTACAAAAGTCAATCAAAAAGTGTGAAGATATTTATCAAACCATATACAAATCATTTGAGAGATGGCACCAAAAGAACAACGTACAACAGAATTAAGAAATAGTCTAGATGAAGATATTACTTACATAAAAAGGCCGGACTCACTTACTGCAGAAGATCTTCAACTACGTATTGTACAAGCTATTATGAATGCCTATTTTTTAGGAGAAGGTCACAAGACTACAGCAAAAGGATTGATTGATATGGTCAACGAATTATCTACACATGAAATAGATTTGAAATTATTAGAGCCCCAACAACTAAATGTGATATCCTATGAAAGTGATATTTAGGATAATTATATCCAAAGTCAAGAGAATATACAATCTAATTAATGTAATATTGTTAGTGCAACGCCAAAAGACAAAATTGTTGGAAACCAAAGGTGTAGAAGGGAATATGAAGTGACAGGTCACATCGGGACAAGTGTTTTAAAGATAAATAGAAGGGAATAGAAAAGAGAGGGGCGTTTGGCTGGTGTAATTGTGAGCTAGTACCATTTTATAAGAGAATTATTTTTTTCCTAATGAGAAAGAATTATTTTGTTGGGTGAAGGCTTACATAGACTGTTGCATGGAATTACATGAATGAATGTGTAGAATTGCTTCTTCATTTTGTTCATCTATTTGCTATAAGATATTTCCTATTTTATTGGATTACTCTAATGGTATGTGAATTATTTTACTTCTTTCAATGATAAAAAAGCAATTTTCTGTGTGATTTTGAGTGATGAATGAATTAATTTTATGCCAAAGCTATATTAGTTAATTATACTGTGATTGTGAATATATTTCTTTCAATAGTTACTTGTTGAAGTTGTAATAAAAAATTCCACTCATTACTCAAACTTTAATTCCGCTCCTTGCAAGGATAGGTTAAAGTTATGTATTTTGGTAGCTTAATTTTAGCTAATTGGTAAGGAAGAGGTGGTAAGACGAGAGGTAAGAACCTGCGCATCACTTCGTGAGGCCTATGTCTTCCAGTCAAACTTAGTTTAGATAGGATCATGCACAGTTAGAAATAGGTCATTTTCATTTGCATTTCTTAATAATAAATTTAAACGGTGGATCGGGCCGTAACCGGTAATCTCAACTAAAATCATATCCTACGGTAGTCGAATCATAAATCAGACAGATTCCCCATTCCAAAAAGTGAATAGTCTAATTGGGACTTTTCATTAGGGAGAATCTCTACTGTCAACGCAAGGAATTTTCGAGGCATCAATAGATTTGGCACTAGAAGGAGGGCCACCAGTGTATGGCTGGTAGAGGAATTCCTTTCTCTCAAGGAAATTTCTCTGGGTCTCCATTTGAAATATCTCAACTATAAAATTCCATTCCTGAAATTGAACAAGAAACTAGCTATCAAGAAAATCCTAATTATGAAATTGAGAACATTGAGCATTTATATGTTGTTCCACATCAATGGGTAGATAGTTTCAGGAGATATACCAGGTCTTACATCAGGAAGCTTCGAGGATTACCCATAGTTCTATTATTACCTAGAAGAAGTGGTCCTAGAATAAAAGTTATAGAAAATCAGGACTTTGTTCTTATTGAATCATTGGAAGAATTGGTGGATTTATCTTTACGAGAAATACCAAATCCTATCAATCAATTAAGACCATCTTCTCTGGAGTGCCTTTCTTCTCCTCACATATAGTCACCCCCACACTCACCTCCACATTCTCCTCCACATTCACCTCCTCGTATTGGAAATATGGCTCATAATTTTAACCAACCACTGGCCTGGAGAGCTAGAGGACCATTGAATTTACCCGCTCCTTTACATGACCTGACTAAACATCCTGAGCGGGTATTGCCTAAGTTTGACCCCAGAAAAGGAATTTATGCAGATGATCATTGAAAAAAAAATTATTTGGCATGGAATTTACTAGATGTGGAACATGAATATGTAGTGTGTCGTCTATTTCCTTATACATTCGAACCTAAAGCTTCATCTTGGTTTTTTAGTTTACAAACTAGTTCTATAACTGATTGGGATAGATTTGAAAAAGTCTTCTTGAGTAAATTTGGTGAACAATGAAATTTAGCTTCACTTATGAAGGAATTATTGTCTTTGAAGATGGATAACAAGGAAAAAGTGCAGGATTTCAATCAAAGATTTACTACTATTTTGAATAAATTTAGTGCTACTACAAAACCTGTTGAATAATCCTTAATTGAATATTATACCACTGCATTACATCCATCTCTAGCTATGTTTGTTAAACGTTCATGCAAAAATACTTTAATAGAGAATTTTGAAGAAGATAAAAAGGCCAAAATGGACATGAATAGCATAGTGAAACATGTTGTAGAAACAGAGTACAAGCCTATAACCTCCAAGAAACCACTATTATTGACTAAAACTACTAAGGAATCAACAACCGATTTAGAAAGTGTAGTAAAATTGGTTCATAAATTATCCAATAAGGTAGTTGAATTGGAGAAAGATAAGGGAATTAGCTCGTCAGCAAGAAAACCATTTAAACCTTTTTACAAGAAAAGAGAAGAAGTTCCTGTTAGGATATCTCATCATTTAGTATGTACTTTGCATGCATGCATTGCATGCACCCACATGCTGCCCAGTCACCAGTTTGATGCCTTCAGCACCTAGTCCCTAGTCTTCCAGCACTCTGGAGCTACTTTCCACTCATATTTAGCCCTCCTAGCCAGGGAGGCGGCCACTTCTCACCTTCCACTACAGAAGGGCGCCTTTTCTCACCTACCAGTCAGTTTCACTTCAGTTAGTTAGTTGTCTTTCCTTGATTTGAGGCTAGACTGACTCCTAACTATTGTTACCACTCCAATTGACCTCCGATGAGCCTTGACTACCTATTCTGAGTGCAGTTAACCCCTCATGCGCCCTCCACTGAGCCTCCATCCCTAGATTAGTGCCACTTACCATCAATTACACTTATTACACTCAGTTTGACAACTGTCTGACAGTTACTTATGCATTGATGACCACCACTAATTGATGATGAGGACTCCTAGTTGGAGCCAAGCTATGCCATGCAGTATATTCGAATGACCTCCTTGGCTAATTTGAATTGCTCACTCATTGTGACAGTATTGTATTGTAATTCTACCATTCTGGATTATAGAGCACGGATGCATTTCTCTTGCACAGTTTTTAATCCAAATTGTTTTACATCTTTGTGATTGATATTCTTGTTCAACAGATCTGATGTGACTAATTTCACATGGTATCAGAGCCATTGCAGGGACAATATCTCTCTCCTATAGGTGTTCTACATGAAGAATTGAGTGAATTTGCTCAAAATTACTGCAATTTTGGCATGCAAAATCGCATGTGCATGCAAATCAGAAAATACACTCCAATCCACTCCAGAAGCTTGATATTTCCACATAATTCCTGGATTTGATACATTGGATCCATTCAAGCTTGCTTGATCTCCAATCCCAGGTGTGATGCGACTCTAAAAGGGTGGATTGTTCGACCTTACTGCTCTTGTTTTTATTGTGATTTGCAAGTTAATCATCTCCATCAAGTGCATTCGCTATCTTGTGATTTGCAGGTTCTTCACTATCAATTGCACTCGCCATCAGTGATGGAATACTCTTCTTCAAAGCCTATGATAACTCCTTTCAATTATTTTGATTGGAAAGGAGACATGGAGATCATATTGCGCTCTAAAGGGTTCTATAGAGTCACCATGGGCCTCGAATTGGAGCCAAACACATTGGTTGAGAAAACAAAACACTTCAATAAGCTTGATGAAGCTTATGGTCTTCTTTGCCTCACCATCTCCAAGGATATTCACTTCCATCTCAGTAGATTGAACTCTCCAAAGGAAGTATGGGAGAAACTTGACAAACATTTTGGCAAGCAGGACGAGCTTAGGGCTTTTCAATTGGAAAATGAATTGATTGCTCTTAGTCCTGAGAATTTTGAGACCATCAATGAGTTTTTCACAAAATTCAAGCACTTGGCATTGCAGTTGAAGAACGGTGGTGTTGTTAAAGAGGATAAACAATTGATCCTCTCCATTCTTTCAAAGCTTGGTAAATATTTCTCAGTATTTGTCTCTACTTTCAATTTCAGTCAGCTGACTACCCCGAATTGGAAGATGCCTACCTTGAATGCCTTCATTGAATCCGTTACCAAAGAGCATGACAAGTTGATTCAAATGGGGTCCATAAGCTCCAAAGATTCATCCCTATTTGTTCAAGGATCCAAGAATTCGAATGGCAAAGGAAAGCAAAAGAAAGAGAAGCCCAAATTCGAACCTAACAAGCAAAGAGAGAAAGGCAAGCAATCGGATGCACCATCCAGTTCAAGGAACAAGAAAAAGGGTAAAGAGGGTAAAGAAAAATCTAAGTGTTCATATTGCAACTGTGGCTTTCATCCTGAAAGTTCATGCATGAAGAAAACAATAGATCAAATGGCCCTCCTTTTGGAAAAGAACAACATATGTCTTCCTAACAGTGCACGGAAGAAGGATAGAAATGATGATCATGAAAGAGGTCAAGCACTCATGGAAACTGTTTCGAAACCCACCACTCTACTGATAGATTCTGGTGCCTCAAATCATATGGCTACAAATATTGAATCCTTCTCTTCATTCGATCCAAACAGATCCATCCCCATCCATTTGGGAGATGACTCAAAAATTTCATCAAAGGGTAAAGGTACTATCCATTTAGAGCATGGAAGTTTTCATAATGTTCTCTATGTGCCTTCCTTGGCTTCAAATCTACTTTCTGTGTATCAAATGACACACACTGGTGAACTGAAGAAAGTTACATTCATCTCTAACAAATTTTAAATTTTTGATATCAAAAGTGGAAGACTTATTGCAGTCGAAAAGGCAAACCACACTGCAAAATACTATGAGTTTTCTCACTTTGTGCCGCTTGAAAATCCCACTGCTCTCCTCACTCATGGAAACGAGGTTAGTAGGATTTGGAATGAAAGGTTTGGACACCTTAATTACAAGTATTTTCTTCTGTTACAACATAAATCCATGGTTGATGGTCTTCCGCAACTTCGTTCCTCGAAGAGAATTTGCCCCGGTTGCATTGTTGGGAAGCACCCCGAGCACAAGTTCGACCACGGAAAAGCTAGCAGAGATTCTACTATTTTGGGCCTCATACATTCTGATATCAGTGGTCCACTGCCAAATATTTCCATGAATGGTTCAAGGTATTTTTTGACATTCATCGATGACTTCTCCCGCTTTACTTGGGTATTTTTTCTCAAAAACAAGTCAGAAGTGCTTGGAAAATTCAAGTATTTTAAGGCTTCTGTTGAGACTGCCACTGAGAGAAAGATAAAATATCTTAGATATGATAATGGCAGAGAATATATCAAGACTGAGTTGATGCAACTTTGTGATGAAAGCGGAATTCAGATCCAACATACAGTTCCCTACACACCCCAGCAGAACGGTGTAGCAAAAAGGAAGAATCAGTCACTGAAAGAGATGGCTATCTGCATGCTTGAGTCAAAAGGTTTGGCTGCAAATATTTGGGATGAAGCTATTAATGTTGCTGCATATATTCATAACTGATTTCCACATTCATCCGTGAAAGGTAAAACTCATTTCGAAGCATTCACTAGTCGCAAACCAGATGTGTCCAATTTGAGGGTTTTTGGCTCCACTGCATGGGCTAGAATTCCTTCTGATAAGAGAAAGGATTTGGATCCACAAAGTATTGAATGTATCCTAATAGGATATGGGGGAGAATCAAAAGCATATAAACTCATGAATATCAGATCCAAAAATATATTCATAGAGCGAAGTGTGAAGTTTGAAGAACCGCTGCCAGATCTGAAACTAGTTGAGGAAAACACTGTCGATCCGCAGCCTCCAAAAGAAGAAGATTCGAGAGAATATGAAGAAAGCATTGGGACTAATATTTCTGATATTTTATCATACTTTGATGGCCATGACATATCAAGTTCAGAATCGGACCACAATGATCCTCCTCAGTTACCAAAGTGGGCCCAAAACACTCTACAATCTACTGCTCCAAACATTGGAAATCCTGCTGATCCAAGGAGAACAAGAGCAGACTATCAAAGAGAAGGTATGGCTCTTTCATTTTATGATCCATTATTATCTGAGAAATGTTATTTGATGATTGGTTCAAATCCCAAATCATACTATCATGCCCATCGAGATCCACGATGGCAAACAGCCATGGATGAAGAGTACAGTTCTCTTCAAAAGAACAATACCTGGGAGACAGTTTCTCTTCCACCAGGAAGAAAATTGGTCCAATGTAAGTGGGTCTACAACAAAAAAGTTGCTGCTGATGGCTCTATCAGCAAATACAAAGCTATGTTGGTGGAAAAAATTTCTACCAAGTCCAAAGAGTGGACTACACTGAGACTTTTGCACCGATTGCAAAGATGGATTCCATCCGCCTAGTTTTGGCCATTTCCGCATCCAAGCACTGGGAAGTGCACCATATGGATGTGAAGAGTGATTTTTTACATGGATACCTTCATGAATAATTATATATGAATCAACCAGAAGGATACATATCAGATCCATCATTAGTTTGCAGGTTGAAGAAATCTTTGTATGGATTGAAACAGGCCCCAAGAGCTTGGTACGCAAAGATGGACTCCTTCCTTCTTTCTCATAATTTCAAAAGATGCAAATCTGATCTGAATGTGTACCTACAGCAAGTTAAAGGTAATTTTCTGATTTTTGTTTTATATGTTGATGATCTTCTCATTACTGGTAGCACTCTCCTTACAATTAACAAGCTAAAAACCGCTTTAAATCTAGCTTTTGATATGAGCGATTTGGGCTTGCTTAAGCAATTTTTGGGCTTGGAGATAGCTCAAAATTTTGATGGGATCACATTATATCAGCAAAAGTATTCTAAAGACCTGCTATTAAAGTTTAATATGGCAGAATGTAAGGTTGCTTCGTTTCCATTCCTCTTAGGAATCAGTCTTGAGGAAGGAAATTCCACACCACTTGCAGATTGCACTATGTATTGACAGTTGATTGGTTCACTACTCTACTTGACACACTCAAGGCCTGATATTTAATATGTCATGAGTGTTGTATCAAGGTATATGCAGCAGCCCCATGAGATTCATTGGAGGGCAGCCAAGCGGATCTTGCAATATGTGCAAGGTACGAGACATTTTGGCATACATTATGTTGCAGATTTTGAGCTAGATTTCATTGGTTTTACTGATTCAGATTGGGCGGGTGATAGAATAGATCGGAATTCCACTTCCATATATGTTTTCATGATTTTTCATGGCCCTATTTTCTGTTCAAGCCAAAAGCAGGCAGCCATTGCACTTTCTTCAGCAGGGGCAAAGTATCGAGGGACAGTCAATGCCTGCATTCAGGCAGTTTGGTTGCAGGGTATTCTTTCCGAGTTTGATTTTGGTAGCACTACTTCGACTGTCATATTTTGTGACAATAAAAGTTCTATTAAGATCTCCACCAATCCAGTTCAGCGGCAGAGGACCAAGCACATTGAGATTCATATGCACTACATCCGAGAGTTGGTGCATGATCGCACCATCATTCTGCAATATTTCTCTACTTATGAGAAAATTGCAGACATCTTCACCAAGAGCTTCACTGAGAAGAAGTTCTCTTACCTCTGTTCACTATTGGGGGTGAGTTCCATCATGGTGGAGACAGATTAGATCCATTTTATGTTTAGCTTTGAGGGGGGGCTTTCTTCCCACTGGGTTTTCCCTCTTTCCTCACTTAGCTTATTTTCAACATTTTTGGATTATTGTATTGGGGTGACCTTTGGTCTCAGTAACCAGGGCCCTACATTTTATTTTTTACATCATAGTATAGCTTGAGGGGGGGTGTTAGGATATCTCATCATTAAATATGTACTTTGCATGCATTGCATGCACCCGCATGTTGCCCAGTCACCAGTTTGATGCCTCTAGCACCTAGTCCCTAGTCTTCCAGAACTCGGGAGCTACTTTCCACTCATATTTATCCCTCCTATCTAGGGAGGCACCCACTTATCACCTTCCACTGCAGAAAGGCGCCTTTTCTCACCTACCAGTCAGTTTCACTTCAATTAGTTAGTTGTCTTTCCTTGATTTGAGGCTAGACTGACTCCTAACTGTTGTTATATTCGAATGACCTACTTGGCTAATTCGAATTGCTCACTCATTGTGATAGTATTGTATTGTAATTCTACCATTCTAGATTATATAGCATTGGTGCATCTCTCTTGCACAGTTTTTACTCCAAATTGTTTTACATCTTTGTGATCGATATTCTTGTTCAATATATATGCTGTGACTAATTGTACAGTTCCAAAACCTCCAACAAATGAAACATATATTCTTAACTTGAATAAAGTTGGTATGGATCATTTTTGTACATTCCATCAAGAACATCATTCTGGGGAGACTTTTCCACAATGGATAAACTGCATGACTTTGGTAATGAATCAATTGTTGGATAAACAACTCCTAGATCAACTGAAGATAATGATAAAGTTCAATCATATGAAACGGGATATGATAATGAATAAACTACACTCATTTTATATGATTGGGCATTGAATCTCGATTTGGATGATGAAGAAGAGATAGAAGAAATCCAAGTCTCATCTATTGATTATGCTACTAGGAGAAAAGGACAAGTTGATGATCAAAGCATATCACTCCCAAAAGAAAAAACAAGTAATGCTACTATAAATAATCAGAGTAAAAATAATGCTATAACTCAACCACCACCAAAAGTAACAAAGAAAAGACCTAACAATCCTTCAGAAGGCATAAACGGAACATCTTCTCTGGTTCATAAAGAAACTACCCCTTCGTCAAAAACACCTAATATAGGTGGAAATATTGGAGGACATTATAACATGGGATATAATATTGTTGAATATATTAAGAAGACAAAAGCTAATGTATCTTTATTTTAAATGTGCAATTTGCCACAGCAATGAAAGAGATTGTTGGAGGCTTTTGATTTAAACACAACAACAAGTAACTCTTCCAATAAAGATATGAAGCAAGTCAGTATTGAATCAGATCCAGAGATCAACGAATCCAGTATCGGTGGTAATTCAAAATCTCAGACCCCACCTTTTCTACTCACATTTGATATTTTTAACTATAATGTATATAATTGCTTGGTGGATTCAGGAGCTTCATCTAACATCATGCCACTATATATTTGAAAAAATATTAATGGACATCCAATTGCATCTCCCTCTAGGATCATTCAACTTGATAGGTCATATGTCAAGGTAATAGGAGAGATGAAGAATGTTTTAATCAGATTGGATGTTGATTCAAGAGTCTGACAATTCATTGACATAGTCATGGTTGATATTCCATAGACTTACGGGTTGATATTAAGTAGATATTGGTCGAGTAAATTAAATGTCTATTTCGCAACTGACTGGTCTCATTCGTGGTTACCTTATCAGAACAAGCAGAACCAGATTAAGGTATTAAGGGAACCACACATGAAGTTCAATGTAACTGATTTGAAAGGAAAGAATGAACCAGTTAACTTTTCATACTCTATGTTGGGAAATTATTTCTTGGAAATGGAACCCAGATGTTACCAAGCTGAAACTACTGGACATAATTAAGACATACAGTCCGATCTCCTTCAATTTTCACGGGCTGATGAGAATGATTGTAATATAGTAGATTTAGTCACTGACTCAGATGTTAATACTAATTTAGATAGAGTAGAAGTTGAATTTTGGAATTTATATTTCGATGGCTCCAATACACAGGAGGGAGTAGGAGTCGGTTTTGTTCTTATAGATCCTCAAGGGAAAATATTGTTTCTCTCCTGTAGATTAGAATTCAAATGCACCAATAACACTGCTGAATATGAGGCCTTGATTTAGGGACTCAAAAAGGAAATTGACTTAAATGTTAAAAATTTAAAAGTTGTTGGCGATTTTGAGATAATTGTCAAACAATTAATAAATACTATTCATTGCTTATCTCCACACTTGAAAGGGTATCAAGTTGAGGTAGGGAATTTGATCCCTAATTTTGATGCTTTTAATATAAATTCTATTCCTAGATTACAAAATGTTGCTAGTGTTGATTTATTAGCTACTTCTACTTCGTGTTTAGTACCTGTTATACCTCAATATTACACATTTCGTATTAGTGTCGCATCCTTGCATTACCGACCTAAATGACAGTTTCCCTTAAAGATCATCTGAACATCCAGAATGAAAACCATTGACTGAACACTGAAAGAAAAACCTTTTTCTGCCATCTGCTAGCCCAACTTAGCCATGTTTGTGAGCACTACCGCTCCCTGCACATCTACAGGGACGCAGTAGTCAGCACTACCGCGCTTTGCTCCTTCTTTGGGGCGTGGTACTACCGCTTTATGCTCAGTTATAGGGGCGCGGTAGTCTAAAATTAGCCTTTTTGCCTTGGATTTTGGGATTCGACCTTTGAGGAGATTTTGTTGGGATTACCACCTTTGGTTCGATCCTATCTCCTTCTCTGTTTAGCTGGCCTGATCCACTAAACCCTCCATAGATCCACACTTCTCTCTTGTTGGTTAGCCTTTCCATGTGCTATAAGAGAGAAGCCTTCCATGAGCCAAAGGAAGGACTTTTGGGGCATCAAACCTATGATCTTCATACTTCTGCAGAGATAGTTAGAGGAAGCACTTGGAGCTGGAGGATTGGCTTGGACATCAAACAACCTTTGTAAGCACTCTTCAAGTTTGTAATAAAAATAACTTGTCTTGTTTTTCCCATTTCATGTGTATTGCATAAGTTTCTGACATGGAATGTATCTAGTCTAGATTTGGATTTAATCTTTGCTTCAAGGTATTTGGAATCTTGTATGCTTGTTCCTTGTTTGGTTTCAACAAGTTCTATACTGGAGCTTTGAGATCAAGAGTCGGAAGCGGGACAAACGTCGAATTGAAAGGTGAGTTATATCTTTCATATCTTCTGAATACATGTAATCTTGTTGTGAAAGTTAGTTCAGGAAATTCAAGGTAGCATTTGTTTCCTTTCTGTCTTAGCATAGAGTCAGTACATCCTGCTTTATCCTAGGAGAGTTTCTACCTATCCGTAAGGAGAAATTTCTACAACAGTACCAACTAATGATAAATGTTCTATTCAATTGCTTTTCAGACCATATGTCCCAGAAAATGTTACCAAATGGAGAGTGTTCGGTGATGATGAACAAATTATTTACTTCTTGACTGATGAAGACACATTCAAAGGATCGTTTATTGATGAATCTCAACATCAATCAAATATGGAAGATGGGAATTAAAATCAGACCAATGAAAATTTTATTCCAAAAGGAGTACACACCTTAGAGAAACTATTCAATCTGTAGCATAAGTTGTGAAATCCAACTAATGTCAAGACAAACAATTCTTCCATGCAATATGAGTTGGTGAATCTAGGGACGGAACAAGAACCGAAGTATGTCAATTTGGGAAAATGTTGTTCACCTGGTGAAAGGAATAAGTTTATTAAGCTCTTTCAACAATATAAATATGTCTTTGCATGGACTTATGACGATTTGAATAATTATGATACAAGCATCATATAGGATGTGATCCCGATCAAACAAGGTTCTAAGCCTTTTCAGCAGAAACTTCGGAAAGTGCATCCTAATTTAGAGCCACGTATTCAAAAGGAATTGAAGAAGTTGCTAGATGCTAATATTATTTTCAAAGTTAAGCATTATGAATGGGTGGAAAACCTTGTGTATGTACGAAAAAATTCTGGTGAGATAAGATTGTATGTGGATTTTCATAATTTGAATAGAGGATCATACAAAGACAATTATCTTATCCTGCCTATGGAACAAATTTTGCAACTTGTATCGGGCTCAGAAATGTTCTCCTTGCTAGATGGATTTGTTAGAAAAACAGGATCGCAGAGCAATAACAATAAACAGAAATGCAAATATAATCACACACACATTACAAGAGAGACACAGATATATCGTGGTTCACCCCAACTTGGGCTACGTCCACACTAAAGTTGCAAGTCCTTATTATTATTCCGTCTAGCAAAGTAAAGGGATACAACCTGCAGCACAACCGCTGCACTTCCTCTTCACTGTCTCATAGTCTCTCTTCTTTGATCTCAGAGATATTTACAATGCATAAAACCTAATACATCTTGCACTAGCCATATTACAAATTCTTTCGTTTATAGGGGAAATACAATGGGAAAATACCACGGGTTACCCAAAACCATGGACCCGTAAACAGCTGGCGAAAACAGCCCCAAAAATTTTTCTCGGGGGCGTTGCCCCCAAACCCCTAAAAATGTAGAATATGTGTACAGTCCTCCAGGGTGCACGACTAAGACAATATCATCTATGAGACTGGAAGATCTGGCTCCACAACCAACAATCTCCCACTTAGAGACTGATCACAGCAACTCCACCACTGTTGGAATTGGACTTGGCAAATTTCTCCTCTTCACCTTCATGCTTGAAGGCCAACTGAAACCGAGCAAGAACTCAGTTTCTCTCTGGTCACTACCTTTGTGAACATGTCTACAGGATTCTGGCTAGTATGTATCTTTTCCAACTTCAATAGTTCATCTTCCAGAACAGAGCATATGAAATGGTACTTGAGCTATATATGTTTAGTCCTGGAATGGAATACTGAGTTCTTTGCAAGATGAATGGCACTCTGTATGTCACTATACAACCTTCTATCCTTCTGCTTCTTACCCAATTCCTCCATAAACCTCTGCAACCAAATCATATCTTTACTGGCCTTTGTAACAGCAACATACTCTGCTTTCGTTGTTGAAAGTGCAACAACCTTCTGCAGTTTCGAAATCCAGCTTACTGTTGTTCCACCTACAGTAAACACATACCCTGTGGTGCTCCTCCTTCTATCCTTGTCACCTGCCATATCTGCATCAACATATCCCTATAGAACAGTGTCTGAACCTCCAAAACATAATTCCTGAGTGGTAGTACCTCTCATATACCTGAGAATCCACTGTACTTCCTTCCAATGTTCTTTACCTGGATTGTTCATATATCTGCTTACAACTCCCACTACTTGTGCAATATCTGGTCTTGTGCACACCATGGCATACATCAAGCTGCCAACTGCTGATTGATAAGGAATCTTGGACATGTAATCTATCTCTTCTTGTGTCTTGGGACACATTTCCTTACTTAGATTGAAATGGTTGGCCAAAGGTGTACTTACTAGTTTTTCATTCTGCATTTTGAACCTCTCCAACACCTTTTGTATGTACTCACTCTGAGACAATGTCAATTTGCAATTTTTCCTGTCTCTCATTATTCTCATACCAAGGATTTCCTTTGCAGCACCCAAATCCTTCATCGCAAATGAATTAGCTAGCTTCCTTTTGAGTACATTTATATCCTGCATGTTAGACCCTGCAACAAGCATGTCATCCACATACAATAACAAGATAATATATCTTTCATTATCTGGCTTCTTGAAATAAACACAGTGGTCAGAATAACATCTACTATAACCTTGTTCTATCATAAACCTGTCAAATTTTAAATACCACTGCCTTGGATCTTGCTTCAAGCCATACAAACTCTTTTTCAACCTGCATACCAATTTCTCCTTACCTTTGACCTCATACCCTTGTGGTTGCTGCATATATATCTCTTCCTCCAAATCCCCATGGAGAAAGGTTGTTTTTACATCTAATTGTTCAAGATGCAAATCTTCTACCGCCACTAGACTTAAGATAGTCCTAATTGAAGTCATCTTAACAGCAGGAGAAAATATTTCATCAAAATCAATACCTTTCTTCTATGCAAACCCCTTTACAACAAGTCTGGCCTTGTACCACTTCTTGCCTCCTTCTTCTTCCTTCAACCTGTAAATCCATTTGTTCTACAATGCTCTTTTACCAGCAGGAAACTAAACCAAATCCCAAGTATGGTTTCCTACCAATGAGTCCATCTCCTCATTCATGCCTTGCTCCCACTTCTTTCTAGTTTCCACCTACATTGCTTCTTCATAACATTCTGGTTCACCAGAAATAGTCATCAATAAATAATACATTGAAGGAGAGTACCGTTCAGGGAGTCTACTTAACCTAGTAGATCTTCTTGCAGTTGTAGGAGTTTCAGGTACTTGCTGCTGTTTTTTATTTTCTGGCACCTTTGGAACTTCATTTTCTTCAATTTCATCAAGTACTGTGTACTCTGTGTTTTCCTTTTCCTGTTTCTTTCCATGCAGCTGATATTTATACATGACCTTTTCATTGAAAATGATATCTCTAATTCTAATGATTTTGTGATTTTCATAATCCCATAAACGATAACCAAAATCATCAACCCCATATCCAAAAAAGGTACATTTCTTGGATTTAGCTTCAAGCTTTGTTCTATTTTCTTTATCAATATGGACAAATGCTTCACAACCAAACGTTCTTAGAAATGAGTAGTTTACCTTTTTATCTATCCATGCCTCCTCTGGAATACCACCATCCAAAGCACTTGAAGGTCCTATGTTTATTAAATAAATAGCAGTATTTACAGCATCCGCCCAAAACTGTAAGGGCAACCCTGCATGCAGTCTCATACACCTTGCATGCTCCATGATCATTCTATTCATCCTTTCTGACACATCATTTTCTTGTGGTGTTCCTGGGACTGTCTTCTCTCTACGAATCCCATGGTATGAACAGTAACTATAAAACTCCTTGCCGCAGTACTCACCTCCATTATCATATCTGAGACACTTCAACCTTTTTCCTGTCTCATTCTCAACCAAAGCTTTCCACTTCTTAAAAGTAGCAAACACATCATATTTCTGTCTAATGCAATAAAACCAAGTTTTCCTAGTTGCATCATCAATGAATGTAACATAATAATGAGAGCCACCAAGAGACTGTACCTGAGCTGGTCCCCATACATCTGTATGCACAAGCTCTAACTTTTCATTCTTCTTCTGTTTCCCAACCCTGAGAAATTTGACTCTCTTATGTTTTCCATAAACACAGTTCTCACAGAATTCCAAACTTACCTGCTTCAAATCTGGAAACGACTTCCTTGAGTGGAGAATCTGCATCCCCTTCTCACTCATGTGGCCAAGCCTATGATGCCACAATGTTGTATATGTTCCTATAGAAGCTAAAGAGATAGAATGGTCAGTATTATGAGGACATAAATACAACGTACCTACCCTGTCTCCTTTTGCTATCACCATTGATCCTTTAGTGATCTTCCACCACTTTTCTCCAAATGTAGATAGACAGCCGCCATCTCCCAATTGCCCTGTTGAGATCAAATTTCTTTTCATAGCAGGAATATGCCTAACATCTTTTAACAGCCAGTTAGTTCCATTCTTAACTTTTATCCATACCTTACCCATTCCAACAATTTTACATGGCTCATCATCACCCAATAAAACATGTCCAAAATCACCTAAAACATAATCATGAAAGTATTTCCTATGGGGTGTAGCATGAGATGAAGCCCCTAAATCTACTACCCAATAATCACTAGTATTATCTAATGCAAGAATCAAAGCATCTTGTTACACATCACCTGCTACATTTGCTTCCTGGGTAGTTTCCTTCTATGCATCTCCTTTCTTCTTTAGAGATCTGCAGTCTTTCTTCAGATGTCCTTTCTTTCCACAGTTCCAGCACTCTATCTTTCCCAGTCTGGACATGGATCTGCCCGTTTTAGACTTCCCATGATTACCTTGGCTCTTTCCTCTATCCTTTTGTCTTCCCCTGGTATCCATGGTCAACGCATTACCTGATGTCTCACTTGTGCTTTTTCTTCGCATTTCCTCGCTAAGAATAACACCAATAACATGATCAAATTTCAAGGTGTTTGAACCAAAGACAGAGTTACTTACAGCCATGACCAAGCTATTCCAGCTTTCTGGCAATGAACACAAGATTAGAAAATCCCTAACCTCATCATCAAAGTTCACACTTACAGAACTGAGTTGATTTGTAACCATATTAAACTCATTTAAATGATCAGTAACAGATCCACCTTCAAACATCTTCATATTAAATAAATGATTAATTAGAAATACCTTGTTGGAGGCCGAGGGTTTTTCATATAGCTTACCCAATGCGCTCATCAAACCCTCCGTTGTCATTTCTTTTGAGATATTGAAAGCCACCAATGAAGCCAGGCTCAGTCGTATTGTTCCCAGAGCCTTTCTGTCAAGAACCTCCCATTCTTCGTCCTTCATAGCCACCAGCTGCTTTGCTCTTCCTCCCAGTAGTAGGAATAGATCCTTCTGGTACAGATAGTCCTCCATTTGCATATTCCATAACTGAAAGTTTTGGCCATTAAACTTCTCAACCTTAAACTTTCCTTCTTCTGCCATTGCTCCCACTCGAACCAGAAACCCTAGCTTCCTACGGGTTTATCTGCCAAATAGACCTTTGGCTCTGATACCAATTGTTAGAAAAACAGGATCGCAGAGCAATAACAATAAACAAAAATGCAAATATAATCACACACACATTACAAGAGAGACACAGATATATCGTGGTTCACCCCAACTTGGGCTACGTCCACACTGAAGTTGTCAGTCCTTATTATTATTATGTCCAGCAAAGTGAAGGGATACAACCTGCAGCACAACCGCTGCACTTCCTCTTCACTGTCTCACAGTCTCTCTTCTTTAATCTCATAGATCTTTACAATGCATAAAACCTAATACATCTTGCACTAGCCGTATTACAAATTCTTTCTTTTATAGGGGAAATACAATGGGAAAATACCACGGGTTACCCAAAACCATGGGCCCGTAAACAGCTGGCGAAAAACAACCCCAAAAAATTTTCTCGGGGGTGTTGCCCCTGAACCCCCATTTCTCAAGGGTGCTGCCCCCGAACCCCTAAAAATGCATAATGGGTGTATAGTCCTCTGGGGTGCACGACTTAGACAATATCATCTATGAGACTGGAAGATCTGGTTCCACAACCAATAGGATTTTCAAGCTATAACCAAGTATTAGTGGTTGAAAAGGATTGTCTTAAGACAACGTTTCGTACAAAATGGGGAACATTTTCTTACAGAAGAATGCCATTTCGCCTCATGAATGTTGGATCCACATTCCAAAGGGACATGGATATTGCATTTAGAGGATTAATCGGCCACAGTGTTTTTGTTTATTTGGATGATGTTACATTTTTCTCTAAGCAGAGGGAAGACCATGATTTTCATTTGGAACAAATTTTTAAACGATGCAGAAAGTATGGTATATCTCTTAATCCAAAGAAAAGTGTATTCATTGTTTTAGAAGGGAAATTGTTGGGACACATCATCTCAAAGAAGGGAATCTTGAATGACCCGGAAAGAATACAAGCTTTAGTCCAGATTCCCATGCCCCATAATAAAATGGCAATGCAATCGTTTATGGGAAAATTTAATTTTATTCGAATGTTTGTACCAAACTTTGCACAAATTGTAAAACCTTTGTGACACATGGTGAAATAGGACGTACAATTCAAATGGACTGAGATATAAAAGAACACTTTTAAAAACATTAAGACTGCCATTGCTCATGCACCATAATTAAGCAGTCCAGATTTTGAAAAGGATTTTATTATTTATACATTTGCGTCCCATCATTCCCTTGCAGTAGTGCTCACTCAAAATGGAGAGCAGGGGGATGAATATCCAATATGTTTTATGAGCATTGGGTTACAAGGGAATGAACTTAATTACTCAGATGTAGATAAACAAACTTATGTTGTGTTCAAGGCTGTAAAGTAGTTCAGACCCTATATTCTCAAGAATAGGACTAAAGTCATAGTACCACATCCGACTCTCCGATCGATATTTGTACAAAAGGAATTGGGAGAAAGACGCGGGAATTGGGTAACAGCATTACAAGAATGTGACTTAGAGTTTAGGCTGACTAATATTGTCAAATTTCAAGGACTATGAAAGTTACTTATTGAAAATTCAACAGGAGAAATAAATGGTTGGGACAATGAAGTTGAGATGGACTTAATAGAGGTTTGTTCCACTCGCACTTCTCCTAAATCATAGTACCGAGATATGGTGCATTATCTATAGCATGGATACACTCTAGAACATTAGAATTACAAGAAAAGAAGAGCCCTCTATTTGAAGCCAGCTGCATATTAGATAATTAATGGAGTCTTATTTCAAAAAAACTATGATGGTGTGTTTCTTAAATGTTTGGAAAACGAAGATGTGGAGAAAGTGGTGAAAGAATTGCATGATGGCCCTGTTGGAGGTCATTACTCTGGAGACATGACTGCTCATAAAATATTAAGAGCAGTATATTACTGGCCTACTGTTTTCAAATATGCACATGCATATGCCCGAAAATGTGTGGTGTGCCAAAAGAGTGCTGGAATATTAGCAAATCCAACAGCACCCTTGCAACCAGTAATCATTTCCGAACCATTTGAACAATGGGGCTTAGACATCATTGGAGAAATCAAGCCCAAATCCTCGATACAACATCGGTACATTCTTACAGCAACAACTTTACTCGATGGACTGAATTTTTTCCCTTATGCAAAGTCAACGAGGATATTGTTATCAAATTTCTGCAAGAAAACATCATAACCAGGTTTGGGGTTCCAATTTATTTAGTTTTTGACAATGCTTCCTATTTATCTTCTTTGAAATTAAGTGAATTTGATGTTGAAAAGGGAAATAAATCGCATTACTCTTCAAATTATTATCCACAAGGAAATGGGTTAGCGGAGTCTACTAATAAAAAATTGATTAGAATTTTAAAGAAAACAGTTACTGAAAGTCAGAGAAATTTGCATGTACCTCTTTCTAATGCTTTATGGGAAGATAGGGTCACTCTGAAGAATGCTCTAGGGTTTTCCCCTTACACATTGGTTTACATAAAAGAGACTATACTTCCGCCAAATGTTAATTTTCCTTCCTTGCAGTTAGCCCAAGCATCCAGAGGATCCAACAATAAGCTCATGCAATCAAGAATTAATACCCTATTGAAACTTGAAGAAGAAAGAGAAAATGCTAGAAATAAATTTAACCTTCATCAATGTAACGTTAAAAGATGGTTTGATAGTCAAAAAGTTGTCAAGAAATATTTTGAGGTAGGAGACTTAGTTCTGAAGTGGGATCATCCCCATGAAGAGAAGGGAAACCACACCAAGTTTCAACATTTATGGCTTGGGCCTTACGCCATTGATGAGAAACTTGGCCCAGGAACGTATAGATTACAAGATCTACAAAGGGAAATGGAAACTCTTCACGTAAACATCCAAGATCTCAAGCAATATTTCTCTTAGTTTAGGGAAACTTTTGTACATAAATAAATTTTCCTTCTATTTTTTTTATTTCTTATTTCATCCCAATTGTTAGAATTTTAGAGTCAAATGCTTTTATTTTTTGCTCTTATTTTTAATTTTTGAATAAAGTCAAATCGATAATCAAAGTGATAAATGGGAAGCTAAGATATGATACTATTCATGGAATATCTATTAGGGAAAATTTCAAAATTTAGAAGCTGTAGTAATTGTTTCGAAATATAAGAGTTTCTTCTTTTTGTGAAGAGACATGAATGCAATTTCAAGCATTATTATTTTAAGGATTTTAACATGTCTTCCCTATCTTGTCATTCTATTTCTTGGAAAAATTATCACATTGTTCATTCTAAACTAAAATGTGCTAAATCATGTGTAAATAGTTGGGATAAAGATTTCTAGGTTACTATCTTGGGGCTCCGCTCACTAAAACACATAAATAACCTATCTCAAGTAGTACACTATGGCCGACCCATGGAAGGGAAGCAAGTCTTGCAAATGTATAGCAATTAAAATGATCCTATACCAAAAATATCAAAGCCAAAAGGCACAAACAGAGTCAATAGTTCCTAATATGAATATCCATCATAGTCAAAACTGGATATCTTAAGCATTAAATGAAGACATGAATGTGCAAATCAAATCAGGAGGGCACTTCTACATATACTCAAAGAAGGTTCTTCTCCGTCCTTGGGAATGATAATCCAAACAAAATACTCATCACCCACACAAAAGGACACTATGGATGGAAGAACCTAGGATATACTTCTGAAGAAAAAGGGAACTGTATATTAAAACGACTCAAGCATCAAAGAATGTTAATACATCAAAGAAATGCATCTGGTATAGGAATGAGGAACAAATGATTACATCTTTCGGATGTTGTTACTGACCTGTGGTGTCTTACCTAGTTTCTCCTAAAAGAAAGGGTAGGTAAATGCACTTCATACTTTGGCCCCATGAGAGTGGCTGTGAATTCCTAACTAAGTTGCCATATCCCCAATACTAACAATAATATGTGATCCATGTGGTACTTATTCCAATTTGAAATGGAACCGTTTGAACTACAAGGCAGATGAATGAACTATGACTCTTACAATTAGAAATCATTGATAAGTAGAGATAAATTATTACCCTAACTAAATGATCTAGTCCCAAAGAGTGTTCTTTGTTTCTTTTCAGAGATCTAAGTTCCCTAGCTAGTCGCCCATTGTTGCAACTGCTTTATTTTGAGCTCAACTTTATTTTGAGCCCTACTTTATTTTGAGCTCAACTTTTGAACTTATTTTTTGCTTTGAGTTGTCTATATCATCAAAGTTTTCTTAAATATGATACTCACGGAATATTTTATACTTAGAAATTTTTGTATTTTTACTGTGTCGAAGCAAAAGTC
Organism: Larix kaempferi; assembly: GCA_027924585.1. Classification (NCBI taxonomy): domain Eukaryota; kingdom Viridiplantae; phylum Streptophyta; class Pinopsida; order Pinales; family Pinaceae; genus Larix; species Larix kaempferi. The sequence goes on from BSBM01000600.1 coordinate 1,837,768, forward strand.
AATTTGGGGCTGAAACAATCACAACTAAAATCAAAACTTACACTGAAACATTTAGAGCAAAAGTCAATTTGGTGTCGAAATGGTCGCAGCTAAATTTGGAGTTGTGCTGAAACAATCGGATCAGAACTCAATTTTGTGCCGATGTGATTGAAGACAAATACATTTTCCCTCTGAAAGGTTCGGATCATTTTTAATTCTTACGTCGATCCAGTCGAGTCATATTTAGATTTTCCATCGAGGCGGTCGGAATTGATTTGTATCGAACTCCAAAATATTCAACACTTATTTTTTTCTCAAAATCCAAGCAGTTCGCTGCTAATTTTGATTTGGGCCCAATACTTTTCAGAACCATATCGCTTTCGCTCTGAAATGGTCGAGGCGGTAGAATATTTTTCCATCATTGTTTATTTTACATCGGCGTGATTGTAGTTTGTTACCGGGTAGTTTCGGAATCGATATTAATTTAACCATCGAATACATCAGCATAAAACAAGCTTTTGCCCGAAACACATCAGGTCAGAACTTAGTCTAACACTGATAGAAACTGCAATTGGTCACGAAATGATCATTTCAATTTATAAATTCAAAGCGACATTGTTTATGCTGATCTATGTGAAAAGTGCCCTCGACCGCCACTAGCTATTAACTAATATTTTAGGGTTTAAGGTCATATTTATAAAGAAGAGATAATTTTGTTCCATCATTTTATCATTGGATTCATAAACCTCGTTAGACTCGAGCAACTTGGACCCAAAACTCTTCCAACTCGAAAGCACGCTCTCTTTTTCCAGGTAGGTTTCTATTGTTTTATCTGTTAAAATTGGTTGAATTTGATTAGGCATTGAAGGATTAGGTGAAAACCATTTTTCCCTAGTTTTGCATTTGCAAGCCATTTAAACCCATTGTTTTCATTTCAGGGGGAAATGGTAAACCATAGTTTGTCTCTCATTCTTTTGTGCTAATTGATCGATTGCGAGTGATTTTTGGTTTTAAGGGAAACATTTTGAACCCTAACCAACTATGGATGCATATCCCTAACTAGTTGGAGCACCCATCAACACTTGTGTGTGCCCTTCTTAAATATTTCGTTCAAATTGACTTAAGTTCATAAACCCTAACCAAGTAGTTTCCCTCAACTAGTTTCGAACAAAGGCTTGACACTCTGAACCCTAACTAGTGCATCCTTTACAGTGTGATTACTCAAAAAATATTGAAACCCTAAGCTCAATGAGCCTATGTTGGGAGAACGATTGAAGCTTGGCACATAACGCTAACAGTTTCTGACAAAGGCATCGCCCGATCAATTTTCTTCATTGTTCCATATGGTCATTTGCTTGATCAAATGCTTAATCTAAGTATTTGTTTTCAAAATGATTCCATAATACAATATTCATTCAATCTGCATTTGCTTCAAGGGTAGTTTGCATTGAAAAAAAAAATATAAGTAGGTTGATAGCATAGACATTTGATCCTATAGTCATTTTATTTGATGAATCTGGTTGAAATGAAGATGTTCTATGAATAGATACAATATTTAGAATATTGTTCAACCCCTCATTTCATCATTCTTTTTAGATTAAATTTACTTGGTTGTATTATAAATAGATACAATGTCACTCTTTGATGATTCTCTTATGTTACAGGGCTCAACTATATCTAGAAGGATCTCTAAGCACAACGTCAAGGTGGTGGAATCAGATTCAGATATCAAGGTGGTCCTAGAATCCACCATGGAAACTCATTTTGAAGATACAAAGGTTGCTATGGGAATAGTCCTTGAATATAAGTGGGGAGAAATCTATCAACTTATAAGGGATCATAATATACCGGACATAACCATAGAAGAAACCGTAATATACCATAATATAATGAAGTCTGGCCTCCACAAACCTTCCACAAGACCAGAGTTGTTCTCATGTTCAGAGGTGATCGGCTGGATTCTTCTGTATGTAGACTTGACGTTTAGAATCATTTCAGGAGTCGATGGAAACGAGCTTGCTTCTTTTCATCCCGCACATATAAGCACAACTTACAAATTTCCAGCACCCAAAGTCTTCCTAATAGATGAATGGGTCAAGGGTATAAATTTAGACCATTCAAAATGCGTGAAGAAAATGTTACTCCCAGGTAAGCAACTGAGGCAAAGGTCTAGTGGAAAGTACGAATCCAATAATTTGAAGACTCCATTCAGGATTGTCGCAATGCTTCTATGTAGGATATATGGAAAAGTGAATATGAACATTTACGAACTCAACTAGCTTTTGCTTATGTAGCACGTCACCACACATGGCACCATATTCAACTGGGCATATATCATTTTGGATAATATGGCTTAGACAATATCAGAGGATCGGGAAGGGTTGAAGAAAAACAAGGCTGAATTCTATATTTCATCATATTTAATTGATTGTATTCTCATCAGAATTCCTTTCCCAAAGTGAGGATGTCATTCGGTTCCAAACAAGACTCTAATCTATGTGACCTACCAGATCATGTGGGAACAAAAACATGCCAGCTTTAACAAGTTGATCTGCGAAGAATTCCTAATGCCTTTATATCAATTGATTTTCAATGAGGAACCAAATTGTATGTCAAATGCAACCTTAGAAGTTATCAGTGAATATGGAGATGATTATTTCACCCTGGAAGGTACCTATCTTTGAATCTATGGAGGCACAAAGATCCCCTCTCTAATTCCCAAGTATGTTACAAACTATGTCATTTTGAAGGAGGCAGTAAGGAAAGTGTTTGTAAATGGCATTAGACATTTTTTGAAATAGCATAAAAAGTCATCATATCCTCCACTTCCGTTCACAGTTGGATCCTACAAGTTTACCAAATTCAAAGGAGATGAAAATTTTGTAAAAGAGTTAGAGGCTTACCACTGTGGAGAAAAAATCCTCATTAGAAATGATAGTCAACAAAAGGTAACCAAACATTGTGCATCATGCAGAATCAACTTTGAATATTCCGATCACTTCTTGAAATATGAAGAAGTATATAGGAGACCGAAGAACATTGCAGATTTGAATAAGAGATTTGGAAAGAAGATAGAGGAAAGCTAGAGCAAAAAAAAAGAAGCCTCAAAAGAAGCAGGACAAAAAAAATCCAATGAGGAGGCTCTAGTGGCAGAAAATGCGAAGAAATTGCAAGAGGAAGAGTTAGTGAAAAAGTTGCAAGAGGAGCAGCTAGTGAATCCGAAGGAAAAAATGAGACAAAAGGAAGAAGAAGTTGAGGAATCAAGAAGGAAATAAGAACGGGAAAAGGAAAATAAAGAAGCTGCAGAGCAGTAGGAGAAAACATTACAAGATGAAGATAAAAAGAAAGAAGAGGATGAAGAAATATTCAAGAAATTTGTGGAATATAAAAAACATCGTGAAGAGAGTTGGGATCAACAAGACATGGACATAGACAATCCCACTAATCCTGACACAGAGGTACCTCTTACTGGGGGTCATCTCCCATTTTTTGAGTTTGGAATCACACCCTTCAGACTGTCAAAGAAACATTCATTTGCTAAATTGGATACTATAGTTTTTTATCCCAAAAGGAAAACCATTCTCAGAAAAACAGAAAAATATTGAATATTGCCACGCAGCCGGACATCGTAACCATACAGGAAAGTGCAGTCATGGAAGGCACTAATAAAGACCCGAAATTCACAGCTTCCATTAATGTTGTTGCTGCTCAAGCAAATTCCTATAATATTGACAAGTTAACTGGATATTTAGAAAGGAGCAAGGCCGGGATGAGCAAACTTAAGGACAACATGGTGAAAGCTCAAAGCAAAGAAATAGAAATGAGAAGACAGTGGGATGCCTTAAAATCAGAAAAAGCAAAAGGTCTTGCAGGACAGTCAAAGTCTTGAGGATAAAGGATTCATTGAACGTACAACTTATCATAATGGAAGGTGAAAAATTCGATTTCCAGACTCGGATAAGCGAGTTAGAAGATAGGGAAACTCGGCTAGATTAGCGAGTTGAGTCACTCACAATCGAAAAGGAAGTTTTGCAAGCTCAGATATATGATTTAACTAGAGAAAAGGAATCCTTGATAGAACAACTTAAATCTTCTCAAGAACAAAAACAGGACTTGATGCCATTTCATGATCATGCTTGTGAATTGCAAGAACAATTGTTTCACTCTCAGGGATTGCTTATTAAGAAAACTTATGAGTTAAAAGAAATGGCCTCTAGATTGAATCAAATCTCTACAAAGGCTTCAACTATAAAACAAAAATTAGTAGGGACCTATGATAAAATGAAGAATCTAATTACCTGTAAGGGAAGAGCCAAGGAGATCCCTCCACATTTACCAAAGAGGACCACTACAGAGTTGAAATTGGGAATAGCACTATTAGAGAGTTGTCGAAAGGAAGAAAAGAAGATACAAAATGAAGTACAAAGGTTAGTCACAAAGTATGAATATATTTATCAGACCATCTACAAATAATTTGAAAGATTTCATCTTCCACCTCCTAAGGCCATTTATGAGCTAACACCAAAAGAACAACATACAACAGAATTAAGGAATAGTCTAGATGAAGATATTACTTACATAAAAAGGCTGGACTCACTTACTGCAGAAGATCTTCAGCAACATATTGGACAAGCTACTATGAATGCCTATTTTTTAGGAGAAGGTCACAAGACTAGAGCAAAAGGATTGATTGATATGGTCAAAGAATTATATACACATGAAATAGCTTTGAAATTATTAGAGCCCCAACAACTGAATGTGATATCCTATGAAAGTGATCTTTGGGATAATTATATCAAAATTCAAGAGAATATACAATCTGATTAAGTTAATATTGTAATTCTATTTTTATTTAGTTATTTTTTAGTGCAACAACAAAAGACAAAATTGTTGGAAACCAAAGGTGTAGGAGGGAATATGAAGTGATAGGTCACATCCAGACAAATTTTGTAAAGATAAATAGAAGGGAATAGAATAGATAGGGTTGTTTGGTTGGTGTAATAGTGAGCTATTACCATTTTGTAAGAGAATTATTTTCTACTATTGAGAAATAACTATTTTGTTGGGTGAAGGATTACATAGACTGTTGCATGGAATTACATAAAAGAATGTGCAGAATTTCTTCTTCATTTTGTTCATCTATCTGCTGTAAGATATTTCCTATTTTATTGGATTACTCTAATGGTATGTGAATTATTTTACTGCTTTCAATTATAAAATGCAATTTTGTGTGTGATTTTGAGTGATGAATGAATTAATGTTGTTCCAAATCTATCTTAGGTAATTATACTTTGATTGTGAGTATATTTCTTCCAATAGTTAACTGTTGGAGTTGTAATAAAAAATTCCATTCATTACTCAAACTTTAATTCTGCTCCTTGCAAGGATAGACTAGATTAGATAGGTTAAAGTTATGTATTTTGGTAGATTAATTTTACCTGATTGGTAAGGAATAGGTGGTAAGATGAGAGGTAAGAACATCCGCATCACTTCATGAGGCATCGGTCTGCTAGTAAAACTTAGTTTAGATAGAATCGTGCATAGTTAGAATTAAGACATTTGCATTTTCATTTCTTATTAATAAATTTAAATGGTGGATTGGGATGTAACCGATAAGCTCAACTAAAAGCATATCCTACGGTAGCTGGACCATAAACCGGATGGATTCCCCATTCCAAACAATGAATAGTCTAATTGGGACTTTCCATTGGGGAGAATCCCTACTATCAATGCAATTATTTTTCCATGCATCAACACCAAGATGGTGTTGAATTAATGTAACTTCGAAGAATATTCTACTTGTATTTTATTGTTGTAACTCCGTCGGGGATGTTTTACCTCCATTCGAGGATGTCATGGAAAGTCAAAACCTAGTTTGAATTTGGACTAGAAAAAACAAGAAAACCAGAGAAATCCATAAACTGCAGACCAGAATTTTGCAAATCAAATTTCAAGGGTGAAATTTTGGAATCTTCATAAACCAAGTGTACCATCATACTTGCCTCAATCAAGCGCATATTTTGGTGAGTTCAGTTTTTACTTTTGAGAAATTTTAATTTTTGGTTATTCTCTACTCTCCAGGATAAGATGGCCCAAAGCACTAAGCTTGATGACAAGTTGGAAGGAATAGAGAACTTATGTGCTTGGAAGTATAGTATTGGACTCATTCTAGAAGAGAATGATATTTCATTTTTTTAAAGAATATGTACCAGAACTCGAAGAAGTTGAAGCTAAGGAAAAGCATAAGAAGGACATGATTAAAGCCAAGAGGATCATAGCAGACTCCATCAAGGATCACTTGATTCCTCAAGTGTCCTCCAAGAAAAATCAAAAGGATATGTTTGATGCCCTATCAAGAATGTATGAAGGAAGAAACATCAATCGAAAGATGAATTTGAGAACCCAACTCAAAAGCACGAAGATGAATCAAGGTGAATCTATCCAAGATTACTTTACTAGGGTTTCTCAATTCAAAGAACAACTAGAAGCAATTGGAGAAAAGCTTGACGAAGATGAATTAGTGATGACTGCTCTCAATGGTATCACTAGACCTTGGGACTCTTTTATCCAAACAATTTGTGCAAGAAAGGAAAGTCTATTATTTGAAGTAGTATGGGAAGAATACATTCAAGAGGAAGCTAGAGTGGCAAATTGAGAAGCACTATTCGGAGAATATCATCAAACCCTAGCTACTCATACTAAAATATGAAAGGGAAAATCCTATTTCAATAAGGAAACTCATAAGGAATTTCATCCACCTAAGAAGTTTCAGAAGTATAAGAAGGGAAACTACAAGCGAAAAGACTTCTCTTCTTATCAATGTTTTCATTTTGATAATATGGGACATATTGCCAAATATTGTCTAGTAAGAAAAGAAGAATACATGAAGAAGAGTATCAAAAGACATCATGCACATTTAGTCGAAGAAGAAGAAGAAGAAGAAGAAGAACCTCCCGGGAAGCAAACAAAGGAAGAAGTAGAAGAATATGTTTTATTCTTCGCTCTCTTTAGGTCCGTGACACCTGGAAATGACAAATGGCTAATTGATGGCAGTGCTTCAAAGCACATGATAGTTCAGAATAAGACTCTCTCCAATATAGAAGAAAAGAACTCCCCTCGGAAGGTATCATTAGGAGATGATTATCAATACCCTATTAAGGGAATAGGAGAAGCCACCTAGAAGCTTGATTCAGGAACCTCGATGAAGATGAAGGATGTACTATATGTACCAGGCCTAAAGAAGAACCTGCTTTCTATCTCAGATTTAGATAATAAAGGGTTTAGAGTTGCCTTTATATATGGAGAATTTCTCATGTGGCCCAAAGGAAAACCTATAGAAGATGCATTTTTTATTGGAATAGAAGAAGGAGGTCTATATAAAATAAAAGGACATTCAGAAGCATCTTTGATTCATGATACTACAAGTCCATGTGAACTATGGCATAGAAGGCTTGCTCACATAAGCTACAAATCCTTACCACATGTGAGCAAGGTAGTAATAGGGTTACCTGATCTAAAGATTAACCATGAAGGAATATGAAAAGTATGTGCAAAGGGAAAGAACATAAAGAATCCATTTCCGAAGAGCGACACCAAGACGAAAGGGATATTGGAACATATTCATTCAGATGTATGTGGACCAATGCCTTCAACATCGTTAAGTGGTTATGTATATTATGTCACATTTATTGATGATTATTCTAGAAAGACTTGGGTTTACCTTTTGAAGACAAAAGATGAAGTATTCAGAAAGTTCAAGGAATTCAAAGCCTGATAGAGAATATTTCATAAAGAAAGATCGAAACACTTAGGTAAGATAATGGAGGAGAATAAGCCTCTAAAGACTTTGAATCCTTTTTCAATGATTTTGGGATTAAGAGGGAGCTTACCACTCCCTACAATTCTCAAAAAAATGGTTTTGTTGAAAGAAAGAATCGAACTATTATGGAAGCAGTGAAGACGATGATCCATGATCAAGATCTTCCCATGCACCTATGGGATGAAGCAGCAAGGACAACAGTATATGTCCAAAATAGAATATCCCATAGTGGACTTGGGTTCAAAACCCCCGAAGAGATGTTCACGGGAAAGAAACCAGAGGTAAGTAATCTCAATATATTTTGTTGTCCAGTTTTTGTTCATATTCCAAAAGAGAAAAGAACCAAGTTGGATCCTTCCGGAAATAAAGGAATCTTTGTTGGATACTGTGAAGTCTCCAAGGACTTCAGGATCTATATAACAGGATACCATCACATGGATATTAGCATGGATGTAACATTTTATGAATATGTAGCTCTCAAGAAATCCAGAAAATGACAGGATGAATAAGTCTATAAAGAAAATGAAGCTCCTAGAGTTGCAGAGGTTGCACCCTCTCCCGTTGATGAGACTCTAGAAGATCATGATATGTTGGAGCCCCAAGAACCTCCACCCATGACTATCTCTCACAAGATAAATCCAGCTTGGGCTTGTGAAATTATTCAAGATGTATAAAATTATGGAGCTACAGAAGGATCCTCAAGAGAAAGCAAGAAGCCAAAGCCATTTTCCAGTTATGTGGCTTTGATGTGTGATCTTGTAGACAAAGAACCTACTTGTTTTGAAGAATCCATTCAAAAGAAAGAATGGGTAGAAGCTATCATGGAATAATACCAATCTATAATGAATAATGATGTACGGGACATAGTTCCCAAACCAGAAGGTAAAAGTGTGGTATCTTCCAAATGGATATACAAGATAAAACATGCACCGGATCAAAGTATTGAAAAATACAAAGCTAGATTTGTGGCTCATGGATTCTCTCAAAAGGAAGGAATCGATTATGAAGAAACATTTGCACCAGTAGCAAGGTACACTTCAATTAGAACCATCATGGAACTTGCAGCCATGATGAAGTGGAAATTACACCAGATGGATTAGAATATAGCTTTCTTGAATGGTGTCATTGAAGAAGAAGTGTACATAGAATAGCCACAAGGATTTGAGGTTAAAAACAAAGAGATGCATGTCTACAAACTGAATAAGGCTCTGTATGGGTTGAAGAAGGCTCCAACAACTTGGTATGGAATAATTGATAGTTTTCTAACGAGCTTGGGCTTTACCAAGAATAAATTTGATCCTAACCTTTAATTCAAGGTTATGGATGATGAACCTGTCATATTATTACTATATGTGGATGACTTATTCCTGACAAGAAATGTGAAGAAAATTTCAGATTGCAAGAAGACGCTCGCTGCAGAATTCGAGATGAAAGACCTTGGCTTGATGCATTATTTTCTAGGGATCGAAGTATGGCATAGCCCAGAAGGAATCTTCCTTAACCAAGGGAAGCAGTAGAAATATTGAAAATATTTGATATGTTGGAGTGTAAATCCATGGCCACACCCATGGATACAAATTTGAAGTTGCTATCTTATGCTTCGTCAGAATTGGTGGATATGACACTATACAGGAAGATTATTGGGTCATTGATGTATCTAACGAATACAAGGTCAGATATATGCTTTTTTGTGAACACCTTGAGTTATTATCTGGTTGATCCCGGATGTGTTCACCTTGTAGCTACAAAGCATGTGATGAGGTACCTAAAAGGTACAATAGACTATGGTCTCAATTATACTAGAGATAATGACTTCAGACTGTTTGGTTACATAGATTCAGATTGGGCAGGAAGTGTCTCAGATAGAAAGAGCACTTCAGGTGGATGTTACAGTCTAGGGTCAGACATGATCTCATGGAGAAGCAGGAAGCAGTCCATTGTTTCTCTCAGCACTGCAGAAGCAGAATATATTGTATCTTATTCTGCCAGTTGTGAAGCCATATGGATTCGGAAGTTGTTATCAGATCTATTTGATCTGGAGTTAGATACCACAGTGATTCTATGTGATAACAAGAGTTGTATAAAGATGATAGAGAACCTCGTGTTCCATGATAAGTCAAAGCACATAGAAATATGGCATTTCTACATTCAAGATATAGTGCAAAAGGGAGCTATAAAGCTACAATATGTGAGCATCAATGAGCAGGTTGCAGATGTGTTGACTAAGCCACTGTCTCATGTGAATTTTGAGCATTTCCGTGACATGCTTGGTGTATTCCATAAGGACTTCCCTCGAAAGGGGGAGTAATGCTGATGATATTGTGGCACAATGGGATTGATCATCCCTAGACAATGATCACGCAATTCCGAAAGGAAGGATAGTCTTAAATGTTGATGCTGAGTTGTGGTGGGTTTGATCATCCCTAGACATTGATCCCATAATTCCAAAAGGAAAGATAGTCTTAAATGTTGATCCTTAGATTGTGGTGGGATTGATCATCCCTAGACAGTGATCCCGTGATTCCAAAAAGAAGGATAGTCTTAAATGTTGATCCTTATACTAGAATACCGCAGTTTCGAAAGGAAGGATTGTCTAAGATGTGAGTAGTGAACAAGGATCTCGTAATTTCGAAAGGAAGGATCGTCCAAGTGTGGTATCTCCGTAAAGATTGGGTCCCGTAATTCCGAAAGGAAGGATTGTCTGAGCACCACCAGTGTTGATGGACTAGAGTCCTATAATTCCAAAAGGAAGGACTATCCAGGATCCCGTAATTCTGAAAGGAAGGATCACTAGAGTTGATGGACTAGAATCCTCTAATTCCGAAAGGAAGGATTGTCCATGATCCCGTAATTCTGAAACGAAGGATCACCATAGTTGTTGGACTAGAATCCTATAATTCTGAAAGGAAGTATTTTCCAAGATCCCGTAATTCCGAAAGGAAGGACTATCCACGATCCTGTAATTCCGAAAGGAAGGATCATGTGTGTTGCAGGTGATGATATTCCAGTGCTGCAGAAGATGATGTTCCAGTACTGTAGATGAGGATGCTCCAGTGTTGCAGATGTTCTAGTACTGAAGATGAGGATGCTCTAGTGATGCAGAAGATGATGCTCCAGTCTTGAAGATGAGGATGCTCTAGTGCTGCAGAAGATGATGCTCCAGTGCTGAAGATGATGATGCTCCAGTACTGAAGATGATGATGTTCCAGCCTCGTGCTACAGATGATGATACTTCAGCTTTATACTGAAGATGATGATGATGTTACAGCAAGTTGTTCCAGTTGCTAATATTGATGTTGTTGAATAACTTCCAATGATTTATAGATGTACCAACCAATGTTCCAGATTATGTTGTTGATGATGCCCCTCCTCCTTCCTTCTGATGATGTTGTGTAGAGCCACACATGTTGTTGTTGTTGTCAATAGAATACCCTTCTTGTTAAGGGGGAGTGTTGAATTAATGTAACTTCGAAGAATATTCTACTTTTATTTTATTATTGTAACTCCGTCGAGGATGTATTACCTCTGTTTGGGGATGTCATTATTATATTTGGTCATGTAAAATTCATGAGGTAAAACCTCCATTTTAATTCGGGTCATTAGAACCCAGAAGAATTTAATATAATATTATTTGAGTCTTTCTAGGAGAGGTTGGCCTAGTCAATTAAGTGAGGCCGACCTAGCTAGGTTAAAAGTCAAGTGAAAATTAAAGTATAAATAAAGAGTGACTTCCTCTCATTTGCACCATTCACTCGTTCATGTATTGTGCATTAGAGGAGAGAGATAAGTCTGTGAAGGAGGAGGAGGATTGGCTTGGCTCTAGAGTTTGGGTTTGTCTCTCTTATTTGTGAGACCCATTTTGGGGATTGTACTTTAGTAATCTATATTGAGGAAGTTCTTGCTGGGTTTTCTTCCCCTTGATGGTTTCCCAGGATATATTGTTGTGTACCTTCTGATTTTCAATCTTTCAGAGATCCTTGTTATGCTTCTATTGTGAAAATGTATTAAATGCTCATGAAGTTAGAATTTAGTCTTTAGTAGCATATAATCTTAACATATGGAAGTTTTTCAAACAAATTATGCTTAGAGTCAATCTATGGACTTCTTAGTAAAATGCAACCAAAACTATGTACATTGCTCAATAATTGAAAGTAAAACAACATTCTTGTAGCTAGATACATTTTTCACAAAGAGCTCTTTCAGATTTCCAAAATTATGGGTCATTTTCCCACAATGAATCTGCCAATATGACAGTTTTTCAAACATCTTATGCTCTAATTCAAGCTATGGACTGCTTAGTAAAATGAACACCATTGTTTAATTAAAAGTAAAAGCACATGTCTAAAGCTATAAACGTTTTCAAAAAACATATTTCATATTCATAAAATGATGGTTCATTTTCCCATAATGAATCTGCCACGATGGAAGTTTGCAAATAAATTATGCTTACATTCAAGCTATAGAATGCTTACTTAAATGCATGTCATGACCTGTACATTGGTCAATAATTGAAAGTAAAACCACAGTCATGAAGCTAGATACATTTTTCACAAAAACGTGTTTCAAATTCCTAAAATTGTTGGTCATTTTCCCGCAATGAATCTAACTAGATGAGAGTTTTTCAAACAACTTATGCTCAGAGTCAAGATATGGACTACTTATTAAAATGCACGCCACAATATACACATTGGTCAATAATTGAAAGTAAAACCACATCCTTGAATCTATATACAATTTTCACAAAAACCCCCTTCAGATTCCTAAAATGATGGGTTATTTTCCCGCAATGAATCTACCAAGTTGACAGTTTTTCAAACAACTTATGCTCAGAGTCAAGATATGGAGTGCTTAGTAAAATGTGTGTCATATTCTATACATTGGTAAATAATTGAAAGTAAAACCACAGTCCTAAATATTGATACATTTTTTATAAAAATATCTTTCAGATTCCTAAAATGATGGGTCATTTTCCCTAGAAACACTAATCTAACCCTAGAAACCTGATCTAGAAATGTAGAATCCTAGAAACCTAATCTAGCCCTACAAACCCTATATGTCTTATTCATTCCATAATTGTTCATGGGTCACTATATTTCTTATTCATTGTAGTATCAATTGGGATTCCTTAACGATCTTGGGTGCACATGTCAGATAATGGGTGCATGCATGAAATGATGAATGCACATGCGATATTGGAGCATGCACATGCAAGCTTAGTGTGTGCGGAGAGAGCTATTTGTTAGGATAATTAATACTCCATCCTTGTCCTACTTAGCATTATTTTCATTTACCTAGCAGTTGATGATGTCATTTCCCCCCTAGTGGTGTGAGGATGTCATCTAGGACCCAGTAGCCACCTAATGCACCCTGCATGCATGATTTTAGAACCACTAGAGGAATTTCCCTAGATTTTAGGATCCAACTCAATGTTCTAGTTCAATCCACCTAAGTTAGTTGACTCTTGTGCAGGGTTTATGGTATGATTTCCACTGATTGTGGCCTCATGCACCCTTTTCTGAGTGATTTGCATGAAAAAATCATGATTGTGCCCTCCTTGGTCAGTTAACTAACAATAGCTTCAGTTAACTAAGATTTGGTTGAGTTTTACTGAGTTTGGGAGCTCTGGAGCACTGATAGAGGTGACAATTCCTATGCTAGATTAACTGAGACTCAAATTCTCCTCTGAGATTCGAATTCTCTCTATTGTAACATCATTGTTCATTATATCGATTATTGGATCATGTGACATTATTATGTTCCTATGTGAATTCTCATGCATGATTAATTGTCTGCTCATTTTTACTGCAATTTTCATTGTAATTCATCTTTTCTGCTCATTCTTTCTCTGTGAGGTATAATCAACTCCATGATCTGTTGTGATTTAGAATTTCACACTATTGTATGTGTGCATGTTTTATAATTTGGTTTGCATAGTGCCATTTGCACCAAATGTTGATTTTTTTATGTCATAATTACTATCCATGTCATCATCATCATTTCCATCATCATCCTCGTCCTCATTTTTATTGGCATTGGCATTGTCATCCTCGTCCTCATCATCCTCATTATCATCATCACTGCCATCATCATCATCATCCTCATTGTATGTACATTGATTAATCAACGTAACTGACATTGTCAATGTCATCACCACTGACATTGTCATCGTCACAATGATGTCGTCGTCGTATTTGTCACAAATTATGTGATCAATAACACTAATTACATATTAATTATTTTTTAATCCATTTCTTATTTAGGATACATTGTGGGGCGGTTAACTTATTATGTAGAATGGTGATGATGGTGATGATGATGATGGAAATGATGTTGTTGTTTAAGATGATTGTGATGATGGAAATGATGTTATTGTTTAATATGATTGTGATGATTATGATGATGATGATGATGATGATGATGATGTCGATGATGATGACATTGATGTTCATGATGACGACAATGATTATGATGGGTATGGTGATGATAATGATGATGTTGATGATGTTGATGTTGATGATGACGACAATGTTCTTGATGATGATGATGATGTTAACGATAATGTTAGTGATGATCATGATGATGACGATGATTATGATGGGGATGGAAATGATGATGATGAAGCTACCAATGATGACGATGGTGTTGTTATTTATAAAGATGATGATGATGTTGATGATGATTATGATTATGATGATGATTATGATCATCTATATGAATATGATGATGGTTGTGATGAAGATGATTTAGTTATCAACTTCGTCATCATCATCATCACTGACATTGTCATTTCCATCACCACTGACATCGTCATCGATGTCATCATTGTCATTGTCATTGATTATGTGATTAAGAACGCTAATTATGTCTTAATTATATTTTAATCCATATCTTATTTAGGGTACATTTTCGGGTAAGTAATTTCTTATGTAGGATGGTGATGATGATGATGACGACAATGATGTTGTTTAAGATGATTGTGATGATGAATAGTGATGATGACGACGATGATGATGATGATGATGAAAATGATGATGTTGCTGACGATATGATGTTGATGATGATGAAAGTGATGATCATGATGATGATGGTGATTACGATGGGGATGGTGATAATGATGATGATGAACATTTCTAGTAGTTGTAGAACCACACAATGTCACTTTGCACATTATAATTAAGTAGTCAATTAGAATGCATTGAATTTGTATACCTCCTCGTTGAAAGTAGAAGTGTCGGTTGCATTTTTTTTCTCCTTTCAACCACGATGTCGTAAAATCCTTTGAAGAAAATTTCAATATATTTAGGTGTGGGAATGATTCCAAAGTATGTGCACTACATATACTATAACATAATGTGTTTTAGTAAGGAAAACGTTTAAAACACAAATGAAAATGCAACATCGACAATTTATAAAAATCTGAATGCTTACATATTTTCCCTTCACCTTAATGCAACCCCCTGGGCCAAGTTTGTGTTGGAAAAACTTCTCAAGTCTAGTATGTGTATCCTTTGAAGTGTGTTTGAGCCTATGAAAATGGTCAAGTACATGTTTATGTGATTTAAAAATCATGGTCAAATGTAATATACAAATTATAATTTCAATGTTCGATACATTATTTTATCTACCTTGGTGTTTCCACCACACTTGGAGGCAAGGATACCTCTTTTCTCATCTTCTTCTCCTTGGCATCCTCTAGTAGTGCAACCCACTCCCATTCTAGAATTAGTCCAGGACGTTGATGGGCCCTGATCCAAGGAAATATAGGAACATAAGTTAACTCAAATAAATACGATAATCATAACACTTTGCATTAAGATGTAGAAAGTTTCAACACCATAAAACTTGTCTTAAATTATTGTTGTTACAATAAAAAGTAATTTCATCCAAAGGGCACTGGCCAAATCTAGATGGTCCATCTATCTTAAATATAAAAACTTTCTAACCTACGAAACAAGAAACCCGTAGTCTACTCAAAGAGTGTGCCATGCATTGAGTTGAATGCTCATGTGCAATAGGTGATCATGCACAGTTTCGTGAATGGTGGTATTTGTTGGGAGACATGTGGTCTTCGAGGACTAGGCCTCCATTGATGTGAGATTTGTGGATCAATGAATACCATTGTATGTTTGTGCCAAGGTAGATGCATCTAACTGAACCTGAGCTGAACTGTGCTTGATATGAAGAGAAATTGGGAAAACTGGGGCTCCTTCAATATGGAACTTAACTTGTCAAATTTGGAACTAGGAGTGAGCTACTTCAACTAGGACTTCATTGATCATGTACTAAACTAGAAAAACTTAGACTTGAGGTCTCCTTATGCTGAAAAAATATTAGATGAACTTGTGTCTTCAAAATATAACATTGGAAATCAATCCATCTGTATTGTATAAGCAATTTAGTCAAATAAAAGAAAGGCTACATCATATAAATAAATAATTGAAATATTTCTACAATAATAATGAAAATGCATACATCACTCAACAACATGTTCCCATGATACTCTCTTTTAGGCCGTGAATGCTTGAAATAATGGAGAAAATAGATTCCTTTCTTAACCAAAAGTGGGGGCCATCAATATGCTCAAATAATTTTAGGGCTCTACCCTCTTCTCACCAAAATACACAGAAAAATACTCAAAGGGATCACTTTTAATGTACTAGGGAATAAGGTGGTGTAGTAAAGGGTACATTCTATCGTGCTTAGTTAGAGTTGAAAAAGATTTGATGAAGTCTTATAGTTGAAAATACTAGCCTCTACACAATGGGAAACTGAAAAAGAAAAAGGAAAAATTCATTGGAATATCAAGAATCTGTGAAATGTGTCGAGCAATAATACTTAAACAGGAGTAATGCTCCTATAAAAATACCCCCTAACAAAATTTAGGGATTTTGAGTACCATCCTAGGAAACACATCTAAATAGACCCCTTGCACAATGTTGATCACGTTGATATAGCTTTCAAGTAACTATTCCATGGACCCAACTATACTATTGTGGATGACATATCTCAATAACTTCCTTGCATGGCATTGATTGCATTGGTATAATTCTAAAAGATCCCTTTTGGTGGTGGTGTCCCTCAGGTTGTACCTTAACTAGAATTGATATATCTTTGATCTTTCATGTCAGCTATAGGTTTAAACATCA
Source organism: Larix kaempferi (assembly GCA_027924585.1). Lineage (NCBI taxonomy): Eukaryota > Viridiplantae > Streptophyta > Pinopsida > Pinales > Pinaceae > Larix > Larix kaempferi. The sequence continues at coordinate 1,854,712 of BSBM01000600.1, forward strand.
TAAAAAGGGGTTCTAATAAAGATACAAATTCCAAGGAGGGTTGTGCAGGTAGCACCATTCCTACACCACTTTAGGTCATTGAGCTAGTCCTCATACCAAGGGAGGAAACCCTGAAAATAATAGGCATAAACCCTAGTCTGTCACCCTAGGTACCTGAAAATATTCTTTGAAAACTTTGATTGGATTTATGGCTAATACCTGAGGTGCAGGAGGCAAAAATCATCTAGAAAAATATTTTGAGTGTTAATTTTAGAGTAGAGGCACAAGTATCCCATAAGAAAATGAAACTCAAAACAAGAACAACTAAGGGAACCTTAATCATAACCCATTTCTTTTGAAAGAAGATATAGTATCATTAAAAGCATTCAACAATAAATCATTGACAACTCTCCATTAAAATGCATTCAAGGAACTACAGAAAATCATATGGGCGTAAGAAAGTTCAAATTCATAGATTTAATATATACATATAAAGAAATTCCTACCATCATAAAGAGCATTCAAAACATAATATAAGACAATTTTCCTTCAAGCACTAGTGAAAAATAAACTTGGTCCTGGTTTCAAACTCACCACATCTTTATTTCTTTGATACAATAGTACATTTCTCAGGGGGATTGATTCATCTCTTCCCTGGTTCTATTGTATTTTTCTAGATAGCAGGATTCCTCTGATCTTTTACAATGAAGAAAGAGAGAAGAAGTGTAATGTCCCCATTTTGACCCTTATAATATTTTGGGCTATAATCTAAATATTGTATGCATATTATGTATGATTCCTAGCATGGAGCTCAAGGCCAAGGCCCCGCTAGTGAACGCTCGACCTTGCAGAGGAAAGTATTGGATATTATGCTACCCATTTGCTAGTGAACCATGGGAATTGTAAATATGCATTTTAATATAAATGCCCACAACTAGCTATGCAATGCAACAAGAGATGGGGGCATGATGTTTACAAGGAATTGGGGGGGGATATTCAAACCCTTGAGCCAATCAAGTCAATCCAAGTGTCAATGAGATAACCCATGAACCCTCAACTACCCATGTTGACTTTTGTTCCCAATCATTCATTTCTCCCAAGAGTTGGTTGAGGTAGTTAATGCCTTGGGGAATGGAGAGGTATGGTTGTCCAAATTCAGGTATGGGCAAGCCACCCTTCCTAGAAATTCGTGTTTTACTTCTTGGGCAAGAAAAGAGCCACAAAATTGCTTCCCAATCCATTATTCACCCATTAGTTTATCTCTCTCACGAGTTGGGAGTCACCTGGGCATTTTCCTCCATGGTTTTGTTGTGTTTTCCTGCACTTTTCTAGTTGGGAAGGGCGTTTTTGTTTTGGTTAACAATGGGGAAGACAGTAAATCGATTTGGTGGTTTTATAGAGGCCGTTTTGGCCCACTGAATGCTCATACATCTGTGGGAGAAATCGATTTTATTCCCTAGGGTTGATTCCCTCTTCTTATAATCCGTTTTGAGTGTGCCACAATTTTGGGAAAACCCCTGGACCCTAATTTGTAAAATCCATTGTTGAAAATGTGTATCCATGCCCAGTTTTTGAGTTGTTGTGTGTAAAATAATGTTGGGGTTGAGATGGGTATCCATTGCTTTGGGTTGTGCTGAGCTTGAGAGTCTCCTTTTTCCTTGTAGATATCATGCCCAGCTCGGGGATGGTCTCTGAGTGCTGAAATAATACAGGCTGGGTAGAGACCTACGGTTGGGTGGAACGTTGCAACGACATAACTACTTGCTTGGGACAATTGCACAATGAAGATAAGTATTATCCATGTGTATTTACTACTGCAATGATTATTTTGATATGTTGGATGAGTATGAAATGTGTGTGGATGATGTTTTATTCCACTGTGCATATTTGCTTAATTTGCATCTGCAAACTTTTGATTTTATTTGTATGAATCTAATTAATGGGATGAGCTTATGCAAAAGCCCCACATATTGGTATCATGTTCCCTTCCTTGAACTGGGTTCACGGGTGGGGACATTACAAGAAGAAAGAAAGGGATAATGTTGCAGATCCTAACATCTTTTTTAGGCTTCCTGACTCATGAGAAAAATCAATGAACCTCTCCGTATTTTCTTTCTGTTGAGATCAAATCTCTTCTCAAATTTGGATGTTGACTATGCCCTTTTAGAAATATTATGATGCACTTTATTTAATTTCAGATTAAGTATTCTTCTAAGGTGGCGTTATTGAATCTTTGGCTCATGAACAGCTCATTTGTGATAAGTTGGGGTCCACCAAATTTTGATTATTTATTAATTTCTTTAACTTTACCTGCATATCCTTTTTAGGGGCTTGAGAAGTCCCCCATGTGCCCTGTGTTTGTTGAGGATGCTACTTCTCTCATGTCATGTATTTTTTCAAAACTTGCATGTTTTTCCAACCTCACTCAGTTAATCCTTGTCCACCTTTCAAAATCCTGAAATATTTATCTAATTCAGATTGACACATATAATCTACTTTCCCCAAACCTACAATCAAATTCTTTAGCAAAGTTGTGGTAGAAATTGCAGGTCACAACTCATTTAGCAGTTCATCTGCTAGGTGGATTAGCTCTTTCAGTGACTTGAACTCTTTGATCATATAAATTTTCTGGGAAGAGTTGATATCCCTGCTCCAAGGGAGTGGTAGTCCCTAGGTTATCATGGCATTCATTGTCTTGAAGAGTGGGTTGATCAAAGTGGAAAACCTCACTATATTTTCTTTAAGCATTGCCAAGGAGGCAGACTTGTGTATGCAATCATCCATCTTCATATTGGACCATGTTTTGTCATATATATTCATTAATTTTAATTGTTATGGAGACAAACTATTGGCCACTGCTTTCGTTGTCCTAGCCTTCTGATATTTACTCTATATATCTACTTGGTTCTTCTCTACCTATCCATTTTCTTCTGTGAAAGAACTGTAAAAACTCAGAAAAAATTACATATGAGCTCTAAGTTTGTGCAAATCCTCGAAGATATGCTTCCACAAGAACTGCTTGATAATGATCAATCTGTTCACCATTTTGGCTCGAGCTAATGAATCTTGATTCTTTGCTTGCAAATCATCTACTTCTATTTTAAGCTTAGATGTTAGCTTATTTAGTTCATGAGCCCTTTGTTCTCATTTCATGATATTTTATCCTTGTATCTTAATATGTTCATTTATATTTTCTATAAGATCCTTTAACTGTACAATTTCCATCAGCCTATCAGCATCATTGGTTTTCCAGTCACTTCTTTCTTGATCTTGTTGTTCTAACCTCTTCTTTAGATCGGTTATTTTCTCATCTTGTCCTATGCTTTAAACTACAGAAGGTGGAAGCTCCAACTTCCTCTTCTCCTCGCCTAGCTTTATATTGAATGATTCAAGTTGTGCATTTTCCTCATCTGACTTGAGTGTGAGTTCCCTTGCATGATCTTCTGATTTCTCCAGTTCTCTAATTCTTTCCTCATTAAAATCTATTTCTACATTCAAAGAAGCATTTTCTCTTTTCAAAAATTGCAACTCATCTTGGAGTTGTTGATACTCTGCCATTATTTGGAGAGTGTCAAGAAATGTCTGAGTAGTATGGGATTCTTCTATCTCATTGATCCTTTGATCCTTTTTAGTCAACATATTCAATACCTCGGCTAATTCATGTGTCCCTTGTCCCATCTTGACTACAAAGCTTTGCAACCTTCTATTTTCATCCTCTAGGATTTTCCTTTCGCATTTAGAAACTGAATCTTGGTTTTGACAACTTATGCTTTCCTTTTATACCCACTCGGATCAAAAGAAGGTTTAGAATACTTGTTGTACATTATGCTATCAGACTCTTCTGTCGCAGATATATCATCTTCCAGAGGAAACTTTGTAGTATCTATTGTTACCTATGAAGTTTTCCATTCATTGGCCTGCAAATATCTGTAGGTTTTGCTAGCCAGGGGCTCCATAGTGAATATTGTAAATTTCTTATTGCTTGGGTCAAACCTTGATATTGACCTAGACTAGCCTGTGAATCCAAATATTCCATAATGGGAAAAAATTCTAGAATTTTTCTCTTATCTCTTGTTTATTGCTCTTGCTCTGAGAATGTAAGGGGGGTTTGTAACCTCAATTGATCCAATTATTTCACTTCCAATTGATTGTTGTTTCATTTTTTAGACTATAGAATGTGAAAAGGTACTCATAGTATTCCCTGTAATTAGAATAGATAACAGTTCATTATACTCAAAAACAACATGACAAGGGTCAATTCTGGTTTCACCTCCCTCGTCCTAGTGTTCTTGTGGTTGATCGATATCTTATGAAATGCTCATTGTCCATTTATCCCGATTATCTTCTTCTTCCACCCCTGATGTACTCTCACCTACTTTAACTCTTTTTATTGTTTGCTCTCCTTGAAGGCTTTCATCATCCTTCATTTTCCTGATATCTAAGGATTCATCCATTTCCTTAGATACTACATCCTCAAGCTTGATTTTTTCTTCCTGGGGAAATCCTTCCATGATTTCAAGCAACGTTGTTTCAGGCTCCTTGGTCGTCTCAACCACAAGATGATCTTCTTCTCTAACAAGATACTGAGTAGTGACGATAACTAGACTAAATGGTGTCTCATCAGGCTTATTATTTTCTATATTCTTGATGTCACCTTGGGATTTTTCTTCATGACCAACTTCTTCCATCGTGGGTATTTCAACATCTCCCATCAGGGACTCTTCACTTGTCTTCAAATGATCCCATCCTGGAGGTATTTTAGGCTCTTGGATTTCTTCTATGGTAGGTGTTGGCACACTTTTACTCCGATCAGGGTTCAAACATTCAACAAAGTACCAACAAACACCACTACCACAGATACCGGCCCTAAGGGGAGTTCAATCCCTTTCAGCAACACCTGCAGAGTAGATGAAGTCTCACCCGAAGTACCTATGGGGACTACAGGAACCAAATTTCTGCATTACGAAAGGGGAATAACTCGACATGTGATACATTTATCATACAACCCAATAACATCGACCAATCTAGAACAACGACGGAATCAGATCTTAGACACATTCATCACTTTGACAAAACCCATGACATCACCAAAATGACATAACTTAAATTATATTTTGCATTCATATTACTTATAATTATCTTGATCATGCATTCATTTAAGCATTCAGACAGAGGAAAGAGACTCATATCACATATCACATCACACATCACAACACATAAAGACACCATGTTTAACATGGAAACCCATCCTGGGAAAAACCACGGAAGCGCATGTCTTTATTATGAGTCATAGCCAAATAAGCACTTTAGTTAAGACTTACAAATTTCTTCATGACATACAAGGGATCTACACACACAGCCTGTAAATCAGTGACTCGGATTCTCCACAATAACTCTGACAGATATGGCATAATGCTTCATTACAAACTCAAAATATGCTCTTACAGCATCGACTGATAGTAACAAAAACTAATAGCCTTCATTAACCAACTCAAACCAACCCAAAACTCTTCCTTTATTACATATGTATAGGGTGCACTTAGCTTGCCTCGCTCCCACTAACCCACTAACTTACTAACCAACTCATTATTACAATGTGGACCATTTCTAACTAATTGACTCAACTTCAACCATTTGACTTGTTCAACATAACCGTTTTTTCCCGAATTCTTGGCTGCTTCATCAGAGTTGACCACTTCGTCGAACCACTTATGTCTTTCATGTGTCCACACCAAAGATGTTTTCACCAAAAATAGTACCTCCAAAATGCTAGGCCCAACACCAGGCTCACTATGAGATATTTTAGGATACCTCTGCTGACTTTTTTTTGGTGATCGTTGAGGTTCCTGTGTGGATGTACCTTCTTCATCCCCTAGACCTGACCTATTAGGTATCTTCTCAAGTTGAATTGGCTCTTCGCTTCCTTGTTTATATTTTCCCAATCCGTTTTTTGTATCAAAGCCCATGGACATCATGATAGGAAGAGATTTTGGATACATTTTGGTGTCTTTAGGAGTAGTAGGGATATGGGTTTCCATAACTACAATTTCTTCCTCCTTGATGCTTATTTCAATTTCTGACACAAGGATAACATGTATTGTCCCTTCGAGAGGAATGTCTTTCATCCTAGGTTCATCTTCAGAGTCATCACTAGCATGATATTCTTCGTACAAGTATTCAAACTTTTGATCTTTAGGGATGGACATATATGGAGCATCTTCTTTCCCTAAGTATTTCCTCATCCTCCACCAGGATCCTCTTCTACATTTATCATTGGCCTCGTTGTGTTCGACATATTCATTATATCTTTCTTTCCAGGAAGCCAAGAATTCCATATCTTATTTGGAAACTTGAGCTCCTTTAGGCCTATAAAAAATGAAATATGGTGAGGCCTTAGAAGGCTCTGGAGTTGGTTCAAGGAATGCTTGAGTTATTAAATCGGTAGGATCTGCTTCCTCCAGGGTTATTTTTTTTACTTCCTCAAAGGTGTCTTTATTTGCCAATTTTTCCAAGTCTGGTTTAGCCTCATGATCTTGTGGATTTGTGAGTTTTCTTCCCTTCTCTTTCCCGATCAACAAATGTGGATCGTATCTCCACACTGTATCCAATTCCATATCAAGATTCTTCAAGGCCTTTGTGACTTGTTCAAGGATTTGTTTTATTATTAATGGCATATCCCCACATAGCTATGGGAAATCTAGCTCTCCCTTTCCTCTTGGATTTAACAAAATCTAGGTTATCCACCTATACCATATGTCTTACATACTCAAGGACAAAATTCCTAGGGGTGAGAAGCTTAAGAAACCTGTATGGAGGATTTTTAGTGCCGAACAATCTAATTATAGTATAATCATCTTCCAAATACCAATCACCTCTTTTAACTGCCTCTCCAAGTTGTAAGTATGGTCTGATTTCCTAACGATTCACTTAGGCTCACTCCCAATGATCAAAGCGAAGGCTCGATACATGAACTGAGACACAAAGCGGGTCCAAGTGACCCCTTCTTATTTCCCTTTCTTTACCAAAGGGATCCAATCATATATTCTATTGGGGGCACCATTTTCAGTTCTCTGAATATTTAGGTCTTAAAATGCTGAGACTAAAAAAATAAGAGTAAATATACAAGACAAGAGTAACATTTGAACAGTCCAATATCATTGAAATCTACTAGCTGAGCCTTGATTCCTATTGATAGGGCTTCTGCATATTTAAATTTGGGTGCTAAATTATGATTTTAAGCATCAACCATCACAGGGATTCCTTCATCAACATTTGCATCAAAATCTCTACCAAATATCTATGTAAAAAGAAAAATAGTTTATTGATTCCAAGGTGACAAGTTTGTCCGCTTCCACGGGTAAAGGGGAACTGGGTGCTGCTTACAAGTGGCCACAAGTTGGGATCGTACTTTCTCCTTAAAGCTAGCACTCATCTTTTCATAATGAGAGGCTTCCTCCTCTAGGGATATAGTCTTCCCAATAGGGGTAGTGTAATGTCCCCTTCCCATTCCAATGCAGGGAAGGAAACATTAACAACACACCGGGCTTTTTGCAGAATTAGCCCCAATATATTTTTTTTTACTCATAAAATACATAAGAATTAAAACTTCTGTGTGCAGATTCGAACTTCAATAGAACACAGCGGAATTAAACATATCAACACACATAAGCACAAACATAAGATGATTCCATATGCAGGGATTCAATCCCATTCTTATGCTATGCACAGACTTCATTACAATATCAATCTCATGAATAAATAACATTCAGATTTAGCACATTGCAGAACACATAATATATATATAAATTAAAATCACAGAGAGCACTTATCTTGCAACGCAATTGTCCAATGACTGACTACGTGAGAGCAACGTTCCACCCAACCATAGATCTCTGTCCAGCCCGTTATTCTTTCAGCTTAGAGATCACCCCCGAGCTAGGCTGTGTATCCACTAAGGAGGAACTAGATGGCTCACTCACAGTCAGGGTCTTACTCAGACAGCCATGCTAAGCCAACACACAGTTGGGTTTTTCAAGCATGCAATAGGGGATGGAGGAGGATGCTAGTCCATTGAGCTCAATCCTAGAGCCACATACACTTCCAGCTAGACTCAATAATCCCATCCTCTATTCATACATCCACCATTGGATTTCTCACAACTCTGTCACAAATAACCCCAAATCCGTCACTGATTTTCTGGGCTATCCAAACTGGGTTTTCCCATGGATTTTGGGGTAGCTATTGCTCCCAAATTCGCCCCAAGGCCCATACCAATGGATCCCCCATTGGATTTCACTGTCCAATCCCAAAACTGGGCGTTTTTGGAGACCCAAAACGTGGGGTCTCTCACAGTCGCGATTTCTGGTTATCTCCCTGTTGGGAACTCGTTTTTGGGTGGCGCATGATGCTAGATACTTCCACCATGGGATAGGGATGAGAATGAAGCCACCTCCCATGAGGTAGAGTGACTTGTGGGACAAGTAAACAGAGCCCATACCTACCCATACGAATTTCAGGGCTGCCCATGCTCCATTGAAGCCATGGGCTGACATCTCAACCACTTTCTTACAACAGGAATAAATGTCATCTAGAAAAGTCAAATGGGTTCTCATAATGACATGTGGCAGCCTAGGGTTTAGTCCCATAGCCCCCTCACCACTCCCTAGTGGATACACGTGGCCCCTTCTCATTCGTTGCCTCCATAGCCAGTCTTGAAATTTTATTGCATGATGTTTATTTACATCTTATTACAATTTCCATGGCTTAAGAGCACATGGGCATCAAATATCAATGCTTTCCCTTTTAAATCAAATTCGGGCTTTCACTAGCGGGGCCTTGGCCTTGAGCTCCTCACCATGACTAAATAACAATATTTACATCATTTACAATGTCAATGCAATAGGGTCAAGATGGGGACATTACAGGTAGTACCTAAAATTTTGGCAATTGAAAAAGTTGAGATTTCAAATAGAATAGTCTGACCATTGCTAGTGTGGACGGTGGATGTGACTGGATTGTAATTACTTACACATAATTGGAAAAACTCAGGAAAAGGCAAGGCATCAGGGACCAGGTGCTGAGATAATTCATATTTCCGGAATCTAGATGTGGCATTTGAAGCAAGTAACTTACCAAGAGAGGCTCCTATTAGTTGTCGGGATATGGTTCTAGTTAGATCAGGTGGAGGTACATTGGCCCATTGTTCAACAAAGGGTAACAAATCAGATGATGATACATCGGAGGCATCAAACTAGTGAGCAAGGAACCGAGAGGACAAGCCTGAGACAGTAGCTTTTTTCTTTGTCATCTTGAGCTTTTGTGGTAATGGGTGCAGGGTAATTTCAGATAGAAAATAACATAACAGGAAAACCACGAAGGGAAGCAAAAACACTACACAACTTCTTACTTGACTTCAGAAGATTTGAAACAGCTTTGACAGACAATGGTTGAGATACTGAAAATTCTACTTACTTGGATTTGCAAATAATACTGTGCATTAATTTTTTGGTTTGCTTCTAGTGATCTGCAGCTCAAACATCATAATTGGCGTAGTTGGTGAATGTTTTCCTCCAGAGCTCTTTAGCATATGATTCAAAATGAGTCTTAAAGTATTTTCTTGAGAATACTTTGTCGAATGTTAGGCTTTAAGGCCATTTAATTCTCTTCTGACAGGGAATTGATATTATTTTGGTGGCACTGATAGCAGGGAATTGATATTATTTTGGTGGCACTGATGGCAGGGAATTGTTGTTGGTGTGGAAACCCCCTTTTTAATCCCCGACGCATGTCTCAAATACTTGAGCAGTCCAGAACTTCTCTAATAAGCTACACGATTCCATCTGAGCCATTAGCAGGAAGCTCCCATTTTTATCTCCTACGTATGTCCCCGTGCCTCAAATGGTCCATACTTCTCTGGTAAGCTGCATGATTCCATCTGAGTCATTGGCGAAAAATTTCTCTCGTTATTCTTTTTGCTATTTCTGCCTCACGGATCATCGAGATATTTCCAGGCAATCTGCAACATTCAATCGTGACCATTGGTGCCTAATTTATTCAATTGTTCGATCTTTTTATTTTATTTTACTCTTCACAATTGCAAAGAAGAAAACAAGAAGTGGATCCCAAGAACCATGGAAACCACTAGGAATACCACCATGCATAACTTGATCAACACGATGCAAAACAGTCACTCAGTTGAAAACTAATGTTGAAGAGATCATCATCTTGGACATCTGGGTCAGCAACCTCCAAGCTACGCTCAACATTGAGTTTCACGACATCAAAATCTAAGTATTGCACTTATCAAAGAAAAAGAACATTATCAAGATTTGTTGATGCAACCGGAAAGGGGTGATTCTTCAAATGGGAGAGGGTATAGCCTAGGGCCACACTTTTAGGATAATCAACACAATATATGGCATAGATTTGATAAAGTAGATATAAACAAGTTTGATTATTTAAGTCCAATAGGTTGGGTTACTAAGATGGAACACCGCTTCTATCTTCAAGCTATCACTGTGACCTCATGAAACTTTGAGAGGATGTGTTATACATGGTAATGTCGTAGGAATTCTTATGGGGATTACATTGCTTGGACCCACTTTGTAAACACCATTTATGCTCTCTTTGAAATTTGATACTCATTATTTCAGAATTTTTACCAAGCTGAGAGATAGAAGCGCAGTTAAAGACTTTATAATGGCCCTCGGGCAATTGAAATTGCACAAAAGGGGCATGGACAGTTTCTTTTTCAAAGAATGGTTTTTAAGTGGTATAAACGAGGATATTAGAGCACAAATTTTCATGGCTCACCCTCTTAAGATTCAATATACTAAGATAGATAACATCAGTATTCAATTCAATTTCACAACAATAGCATATACAGGATCTTACTGAGAGAATAACAAGCATGGGATAAACACAAGAGACACAAATTTATCCTGGGAAATCCTCTAGGGGAAGAAAACCTAGCAAAACTTCCTCAATATAGATGATCAAAAGTACAAAGACAAAACCCCAAACAAGTGCTCCTTCTCCTTGCAGATCTCTCTCTCTCTCTCTCTCTCTCTCTCTCTCTCCTATGTGAATTACACAAGTGAGTGTGTGTGTCCAAATGAGGAGCACATCACTCCTATTTATACTTTATCTTCCACTTGACATTTTCACTAACTAGGTCAGCCCCAACAAACTTAACTAGGCCGACTTACCTAGGAAGACTCAAAACAATATAATATTACTTTCTGGAGGGTTCTATAGACCCAACTTACAAAGGAGGTTTTACCTCATGACTCTATGATGACCAAATACAATAATAACATCCTGACAGAGGAATAAAACATCTCCGAATAAATTACAATAATAAAATGCAATAGAATATTCTTCGAAGTTACAATATTTCAACACACCCTTCTACATTGTTGGAGGCATTTGAGAGAGAGAGAGAATCACAAATTGTGGCAGAAACCCCTTGGAAGAATGATTCACTTCAAAATTGCATCAAAACATGCTCTTCGAATTTTCCCTGGGAAGTGTGCCAAAGCAGTCCACAAAATCAGCCTCTAAAGCTGCCCAAGCATTCCTCAAACTCAACTTCACAATGTTGCTCCAAATTTGTCCAAGACACTAAAATCTGATCCACAAAAACACCTTCAAAACTTTCCCAAACAACACTTCACATCTAACTTGGGATATGTGTCAAAGCTTCCCACAGAATCACTTCAATACCCTCCTCTAACAACCTTTAAAACTGTTCACAATAAGGCACTCTAAATCAGCCTTCGAAAGTGTGCCACAACTACCTTCAAACTGTCCACAAAAATGCTCTCAAAATTTATTCTCAACTCTATTCAAAATATGCAATATTCTTTTTGGTAATTGTGCCCAAGTCTTCCTTCACATCAGTCTTGCTTATCCTAAAAGGACCTTAAAAAGGTTGCCCTTAGACTTGTCCACAAACTCTACAAAAAAATGTAGGGAACTTTGTACCTTCTTAGTGAATTGGTGAAAAGAATACATATAGTGAAGTCAACTCCACTATCCCTTTCTTCACAAAGCATTCTAATCGTATTTGCAAGGTAATTTCATTTTTAAATCCACTTTTAATTAACAAACAAAATAAACAACAAATATAGGGAACTTAGATCTTCCTTACTAAAGTAGTGGTTAAAGTTGTGCTTTATGATGTCTTAAAACAATGTCTACGTTGTAAACAATGATATGCCTCATACAATGAAGCAACCTCTTTTTTTCATTCGAAAAGTCTTGTAAAATGTAAGTTGATATTTTGTTGGGTATTTCTACCTAGGAATTTTATCGCATAAGTACAAGATTTACTTATGCCTGAACACTTTTTTTCATGTGCTCATTGATGTCATTGATAAAATATATTTTTATATTTCTTTTTAATCTTAAAGAACAAGAATTTATGTAATAATCTACTTGGACATCATACACCTCATTTCTATAAGAAGATAGGCCTACATGTGAAGTGCTTCCTCTTCAAGTGACACATGTCATGCTCCAAAGTGAAAATGCCCAATAAGAAAGTCTCCAAGGTGTGAAACTCTCCTCAAGAAGTTACAATGCTCCACCTCCACAAGTCTCTGAAGCTTCAATGCTCTTCCTAATCCATGTGCTCCTACAGGTCCATCCCACCTACATGATAACTACCTCAAACAAAGTGTCTTCAAATCAAGCACAAGCCTCCATGCAAGCAACCAAGTGTCCCCATGTCATCTAGGGCTCAACACCATCCTCCAAGGTGCCCAATAGTCCTGCCCCAAAGCAAGTCATTCACACTTGTAGGAAACCGACCTCCATGTGGCCATCATGAAGATATCACCAAGCTCCACAAGTCACTAACGCTCCAAAGAAGAAAGCCAAAAAAGCACCAAGAGGAGGTCTAGTAATCAATGAGAAATACAACTCATGTCTATGTCCATGATGACACATCCAAGAGTCATCTTTACACCATGCACCTCACATGACATGAAGCATCCCCAAGCATGGTGTAAACACTTTTGGAGTAACCTCAAAAGCTAACAAACAAATCTATGACCTAAGAGGAGGTTTGGAGCAAGTGGGATTCATAATCCTTGAACAAATTCGTGTTGCATAGCATATTAGCAATATTGAGCTTGTTGGAATTGAGGATGGAGGCCTCTATTTATAGATATTTTGGAGCCAAAATTGAGCTTGAATGAAAAACCACATCTGTGTGAATATGATAACTCAAAGTATTGCCAATGACTCTTCAATTGGATGAATTGGTTCCACTAGTATGGGCGTGAGATGACCAAAAATATTCTTGAATGGTTTGTCTCATTGAATGGGCCATGGAAGTTGCCAAAATCCCATTGCTATAGACTACAAGTTTTAGGTTACAACCATGGAAAAGAATCCAAACAGACCAACAACGTTTTTTTATATATTCATTTATAAACGTGGCTTATTGGGCATTCAAATAACATTCGTCTAGCGTCCGAGTGGTGTGGGTTGAACGTCGGTAACATAACTCTAAAATCGATTATCCAGAGAATACTCGACGTTAGTTCGACGGATCATCGACCTTTTTTCTGCTCAATGCAATTGTAAACGTCTCTTTTTCGACATTCAATCGACGTTCGGACTACGTTGCGGACATATTTTTTCTAACGTTAAGCCGACGTTAAGTGTACTTTGCAAATGTCTCTTTTTGGACGTTTCACCGACGTTAAGTCTACTTACAAAACATCTCCTTTGGGATGATTGGTGGACGGTAAAACGAAGTCAAATCTTACTTGCAAACATCTCTTTTCATACATTTGTTGGTTTCGATAAGCTACGGGCGTATTGTAATATCGCTTTCCAGACGTTCAACGGTCATTTAATCCACATTTTTAAAAGCGATTGAAGTTAAAAAACTTAGTCTTTGACGTCTCTTAAGCGACGTCGCTTGGTATTCTTAAGCGATGTTTTTAAATGAGATTGAAGTCAAAAAAATAGTCTTAGACGTCGCTTAAGTGATGCAGCATTGCTTGGAATTCTTAAGTGACGAATTTCTAGCGACACCTAATCGGCGTGTAAAAGCACACTTGACCAACGTGTAAAAGCATCAAACAAGTGTCGAATTTTGGGTCAACATGTAGTAGTGAAGAGATCATCAATGACCAGGATAGGAAATGTATCATTAATGGCCATCTTATTGAGAGCCCAAAAATTACGACACATGCGCCAAGTGTCTTCATTTTTCAATACCGTAACTACTAAGAGGAATAGGTGCTTGTGCTAGGATGAATGATACCAGCCTTCAACATCTCCTGAATGATCTTTTCGATTTCATCATTTTTTGCAAAAGGGTGTCGATAAGAGCATACAGTGGGGGATTGACTCCCTAGAATTAGTGGAATACCATGGTCATGCTACTTTGGGGTGATGGTAAACCTTGAGTGTTTAAAAAACCCATTGATGCTTAGAGAGAACCAATTGCAAGTCAATGTGAATGTCCCATGGGGGCATGCACACTACTAGAATGGCATTGAATTGTGCAATAATACTTGAGTGGTATTTCCTCAATAATTTATCCATACAATGGGAGGTGATAATTTCTAAAGAACCTAAAGAAATCTCCTTTAGATGATGATGTTTGTGCTTTTACTCAATGAAGTTGATATATAGGTCCTTTAATTCCATGGTGATAAGTCCCAAAATTCATAGCCATTATAAAAACCCATTTCAATAGCAAATTTGTGTGTTTTAAGATGGTAGTCACCCATTTGGAGTTTTACATTTTCACATCGGCCCCCACATTTGGAAAATTGGTATAGGCCCAACATAGCAATGGGTTTCTTTTACCACTCTCCTATGAATAAAATTGTGTGTACTACCGTTGTTAGTTTATACAATTACTTTATGGTGCTTGATGTAGCCTGATCTTCCATAGGCATAGTAGTATCCTCCACTTATGGCTCTTAAGTGTGCCTTCAATTGTTGTCTTCTAGGTGATCTTGTGGGGATACGTCTATTTGGAATAACTTATGTTATTTCCATCCATTTCGTCTGAAACATCCTTCATCGTAGTTATAGCAAAGTTCAAGTTGCTAACACTCTACAATCACTTCTAGAGATAACGTGTGGATTATTAATGCCAGTGCATTAGAGGTGCTAGGATTAGGTGCCATGGAAAGCATAGTGTGAATACGAATTGAAGGTCTTTTGATGTATGCATTGATCACCACCTCGACTTCTCAAGCTTTATCACAAGGTTTCAACCTTGTTGTGGAGGGGGTTGGAGAGGGGAAGTTGGGGAGCACTACATTGTGGCATATGCTCTAATTGCTTCTGTGAGGCCATAATGAAACATGGAAAAAAAAGGCCATGTGGATTGTCAATTGCTTAAAGGTTGTAATCTAGCCCATAACTATGTCACTCTGGCGTAATTTTAACAATCGTCCCAAGTAGTGAGTATCATGTTCAAAACGGTCATAAAGGACCTTCTCAAACTAGGTCCAAGGGACCTAGCGTGATACAATTTATTGTACCATTGCCAACATTTTGAATCGAAATATAAAATCCCCAATTTTAACTTTTGGAGATCATCAATAATGCCATAAAAAGAAAAAAAGTGCTCCAATTGGGTATCCCAACCTGAGGGATCTAAGCCATCAAATTTGTGCATGTCTTCCTTCGAGAAGCGACATGACGAATTATTATCTTGAAAGAGTAGAAGGTGGGTATATGCAAAGAGAGTATAAGAAACGTGTTCTTCATTTACAAATGTTTTTATGATTAGATCCTCTTTTATGGAATCTAGACCCGTGTGTTTAGTTATCCTATCCAATAATTGTTAGTCATTGTGGTGTTGATATTGTCAATTGAATACTGCAAGCCCACAACCGTATATTCAACATCTTTAGGTGCCTTAGGTAAGTCTGTTTTTTGGTCTATTGCAAGTGTTAACCATGGGAGCACTTTTGATCTAGAAAGGATTAACACATGAGTATCTTAAAATGACTAATGGTTGAAGAGGAATCTTTTGAGATGTAACATCAAATGTTGTATTTTCGGGTTTGCACAAAAGGGTTGTTATAGATGTATACCAACACAATCAACATGATGCAAGGATACTTTTGAGATAAATCTCCTGCAATAGTGTTAGTGGATCCCAAATTTATTTTTAGTTTTTTTAGTTTTTAGTTTTTAGTTTTCTTTTATGCGGATGGGAGTATTGCTCCCTATGGAAACCAAATTCCTTCTAGATTCAAAGATGTAGGAATTTTGTTAGTTGGTCACAAAGGAAAGGGTTTCCAAGCTCCTAAAGGATACTTTTGAGATAGGCCTCCCACAATGGTGTCATTGGATCCCATATATATATAGTTTTTTTATATGCAGATGGGAGTATTACTCCTTGTGGAAACCAAATTCCTTATAGATGCAAAGATGTAGGAATTTTGCTTGTTGGTCACAAAGGATAGGGTTTCCAAGCTCCTAAAGACAAGGTAGTGTTAAGTGTTATAGCTCTTTGATATACTTGTAGGGTCCAATAGTGATACTCATCCCAATCTTCCAGGACACTAAGGAGGCTCAATTGTGCCATTGGCCATACTACAAGATGATCGACCGAATTATCTAAAGTTGGTTTCAAGTTGCCTAAAATAATTTTGATATACCTGAGGGTACATCGAAGTGAGATTATGTATACATCAGAGCTAGTCATTGTTTAGTTTGCATATGTGGGTGTATCCATGAAGCCTTGGATTAGGTTCTCAGCTCTGCTGATTACTGAAACATAAAAGATCCCCATACTTTGTGCAATGAACAATACTAGTTTCTTTTAATATGGCACTTAATTGAATAAGTAGATCTTTCTCTTATGTTGATAAAAGAAGGTTATCTGAAGTCAGTACAAGAAGTTCAAAAGTTGAATGTAGTGGAATTGATGATCCTCAGTCCTGGAATCCTCCACGACTTGATAGTTATGAAGTATATGAAAAACCTTTAGTTGCAATCTTCAAAAAGAAAATTGTTCTTAAAGAAGTAGAAGTAAAAATCAAAATTTCTGGTCCTACAACTCAAATCATTACTATTCAGTTGTTTTCTGATGAAGAATTGAAGAAATTTGTGGAATATGTAAAACATCATAGATACAGTTACATCCACTTTGGTGGGATCCAAATTGGTTTAGAACCTCTCTTCAGACGAGGAATAAACACACCCTGTATAGTAGAACTTTTTTATACTGGACACCTGTCATATGATCATGCTAGGATTGGCACAATCACAGGCAATTTACAATCAGGAACTCAGTATGGTACCCTCATTCCTAATTATGCTATGGGGTTAGCAGATCCACATCTTCGCGATGCCTGGAAAATGTTGATTGGAGTTCAAGGCCTTCAGATGGTGAATGACTCTGAATTTCTGTCTGTCATTATCCAAACCACCTTTATGCTCTCCAATACTGCTCATCCAAAGTTGAAACAACCTGTTTTAAAAGATTGTATGACTACAGGTGTCTCTAATGCCGAAAGTTATGGTGTTACTTATGAAGACATTGGTCTTCCAAATGATTGGTATTTTCAATATCACTCCCTGGACAAACCACCTACTTTTTGCACATCAATCTCAGCCGATAACCAAGTGCAACTCATCTCTTTTGTTGTACCTTCAGCCAACTCTTCTTTGGCTTGCTTACATTCTGATGTCTACAGTTGGTTTCACCAAGGAGTTACTTCTTCTTTACAATGTCCCTCTTGTAACTCCCTCATTTATCCTCCTTCTCACTCTCAGAGTTCTCACAGCCAGCATGGTGGCCTCTCCTCTAAAAAATCAAAACCTCCAACATCTGTAAATTCGTTTCTTCCTACCAATCTCACTGAAGTAAAACCATTGCACCCATCATCAAATCTCCCAGGCAAAGCTAGATTATGCCAGCATCCATCCTGTAATCCTACCTCCACTGAGTCATACAGAGCAACGGATGATGTCCAATTTCCCCACTGTAATATGATCAGGAGTATTGATTTCCCTGATAGTTGGAAGAAACAAACTCATAAGATTGACTGTATGCTATCCTCCCAGAGACATCCAAAGGACAAATCTGGTCTAGGATATAATCTTCCCTCTTTACAGGAAATTGAGACTGAAAGGTTTCTTAAACATGAGGCTCAACAAAGCCAAAGATTTCATAGATTGAAACAAAAGAACTCTTTTCCCTCGTCCAGACTCATAACCTCTCTACCAGATAGTATCCACAAGCCTACCTTGAAAGAGATTGAAATATTTCTCGATAGATACCAAGGATACTCTCCTTATGATATTAAAGATGAATTCATGAAGAAAATGATAAATTGGGACTTCTTTACTCATGAAGATTCTAAAGAATTCAGAGAATCCCACTCAATGGAGCGGAAAACAGAACTGGCAGCAAAATGGAAGACTCACATGGTAGAAGAAAATGAGTGGATATCATTCTTTGAATGGTATAAACTAAAAAGGCTAGAATCTTCTTTAGAATACCTACAAGTCAATGCCTTAGAAGAACATCCAGAATCTTCTCAAAAACCTCCAGAAGGCCATAAGTGGGAATTAGTCAAAGGTGGAGAGACCTATACTGTCACATCTTTTCCCCCTTTGAAACCCATCCTTTTAAGAAGAGAAGAAGAAAAAGAAGATCATGTGGTTGTTGCACCCTTCATAGAAACAAAAGGAGAAAGAAAAGAAGTGCATCAACAACTCAATTGGAATAATGCAGCCCTTAAAGGTCTAGCACTGCAAGTTCATGTAGGAAGACAAATTGGAGAATCACATAGTGAATACTTGAAGAGTTTGATGAAGCTCTATCATCAAGAGACAAAAGAGAGTATAATAAAAATCGGACATGAACAAGAACTTTCTTATGAAGTTTTAAATTTTGTAAAAGTTGCTATTAATGGGTATGAACATCCAGAAGAATCTCTCAGAGACCAGTTAAGGACCCATGATAGTGACATTGAGAAAGCTCTCACCCATGTTCTGGTTGAGGTCCAACAAGTCCACACATTAACATAAAAAATCACATAAGAAGATTGGTAAGATGTGGAAGAAAAAGAAAGATGGGAAGTTAGATCCAGCTAAGCTACCTTCTACTTTTAAAAGTCAAGAGACTTTTCCTTTGCTACTTCCATCAGAGCAAACTCAGAAGAAAGGGCCAAAAATCATGATAGGCTATGAAGAAAATCCCTCTTATAAGCCTAGAATTATGGCCATCCAGACACCCCAAATATCTGGTCCTACTTTAAAATCCCCTGAGTCTCTGGCCATAAACACAACCTATGAAAGGATTCCTAACCACATGGTAAGACCTCCTGCATTGGATTTAGATGATGGAATGAATGTGAATCAATTGTCCTGGTCTGCTGATTTACTATATGAATGGAATGTAAATGGGGCAAGTACTCAGCAAATAGAACAAATGATTCACCGAATGTATGTAGCATATAGAGCATATGTGGCAAATGGAAAAGATGTTGCAAATGCCTATAAAATTATTGTTGTAGGATTCACTGGAGCACTGCAAAAATGGTGGGCTAGGACAATCATAGGTGAAAAATGGAATGCTTGGAAAGCATCCAAATTAGAAATAGATGGAAAAGAAGAACCAAATCTCATAGGAAGCTTAACTGCTGAAATTTTGAGGTATTGGGGAGGAACACCTAAAAATCACAAAGCCAAAAATACCCAGTTACTCCTAAACATGAAATGTAGGAGCCTTAGAGACTATGAGCAGTTCCATCGCGACTGGGTGATTAGATGCCAAGATGTGCAAGACAGTGACAGAGAAGTTTGGAAAGAAAAATATATCTATGCACTTCCTAGGAACTTTCAAAAATTCTTTACTAGTGCATTAAACATTGATGATCTTGAAGCTTACTCTTGGGGAGAGTTTCATGATATTGTACATAGTTGTATAGCAGATATCTACACTAGGAGAATTGTTGCAAAAGCAACAAGAGATTTCCTCCCAGGAACTGGAGGAATCTGTACCCAGTTTGGAATGCCTGAACCTGGATATCCAAGAGAAAGAAAGTACCAAAAGGAATCTCAAGAATATAGAGAAAAGAAGCAGAAAAAGAAGGCAAAACTGAGATTCCTAAAAAATAGATATCCAGACGGATATAGAGATTACAAAAGAAACAAGTTGAAGAAAAACTTGAGCAAAAACAAGAAATATGGAAAGTGGTACCAAAGCAAAGATGGGAAGAGTAATTACAGGTACCAAAAAATGAGAGATGAATTTGGTGGCAAATCAAGATGGAAATATAC
Organism: Larix kaempferi; assembly: GCA_027924585.1. NCBI lineage: Eukaryota > Viridiplantae > Streptophyta > Pinopsida > Pinales > Pinaceae > Larix > Larix kaempferi. Next base: position 1,874,971 of record BSBM01000600.1, read on the forward strand.
ACCAAAGATCCATTGCTACAAATGTGGACAGCAAGGACACTATGCAAACAAATGCCCTAATCCAAATACAAACCAAACTTCTGGATGAAAACATGAACAGAAGCCAACACTTGAATATCTTTTGAAAAAATATAGGCGTGCTTTATGTGGAAATAAAGGTCATAAAGAGAATAGATGTCCAGAATCTAGATCATATGGAAGTGCCTATGTAATTGAGTCCTCTTCTGATGAATTGAATTGCATAGATTCTGGAAGATATCTGTTTTGTAGAAGACTCAGACAGTAGTACTGATTTTGATTTGGTGTAATCTACAAGAATAGGACATTCTTGCCCATGTATGGATAAAATTAATTGCAGTTGCTCCATAGAAGACGAATCTCTGACTTCAAGTCCAGATGAGTCTGAAGATGAAAAGTTGGCTACTTAAAAGGATTGGATGGAATCCAAAAAAGAAATGAAGAAATGCAATATGATCAGGTCAAGGCCGCAGGCCTCCATAATGATGAAACAGATTGAAGAAATGGAAGAAGGATCTGCCATAGAAATCATGAAAGAAGCATTTGCCAATACTTTTCTCTTAAAACAAAAGGAAAAGATCTCATCGCCTTCTCCATCCACAAAAAGCAGAAGGAGTAAGAATTCCAAAAGATCACAGCATGAAAAACTACCCCCGATATCTTCTAATTGGAACCTATTTGCATCTGCTCTCCCTTCCTATGAAAGAAATACTGCTCCTCTCCTGGAATCAAAAACGAAAAGACCAGTCTCTATACAGGAGCTTTCCAAAGAACAAAATATTCTGAAGAAAGAAATCAAAGAGCTAAAAGTCAGGATAGAAAGACTAGAAAAGGAAAATGAGTCTAGTTCTTCAATAATGGCAAGTTCTTCAGAAGAAGACAAAGAAGAGAGTGAAACAGAACAAAGACACGGAGAGGCTGAAATCCCTCAGTATCAAAAGGTTACTCCAATGGATCCTAATCCTCCTGACTATGATTCTTTCCAGCTAAATGCAATAGTACACCAAAGGTACACTGTTGCCATGGATATCAAAATCATGGATAGTTTCTTCTATCTTCCTGTCCTGATTGATACTGGATCTGATGTGAATGTCTTAGATATGGATAAGATTCCTGCCAAATATTGGCATATTACTTCCAAACTAATCCACTTAGTTGGAAGTGACTCTGCCATAAAATTTGAAGTTCCACATGCCACTATTTGTATAAACCGGTATCAACTTGATGCCAGTTTCTATTTGATGAAAATGTATAATGCATGTATCCTTGGAACTCCTTTCCTAAAAACCGTTGAACCTCATGGAGTATGCACTTATCAAGGCCGAGAAGGAATTTTCATGACCATAAATCCTTCAGACTCCCCAATATTCCTTCCCTTGATTTCCAGCCCAAAGAGATCTGAAATGATCCATAATATCAGGCTCAAACCCTTGATGATTTGCAAAGCAAAATTAACAGCAAAAGAATTGCAGTTGAATGAAGTCAAAACTCAAATATAGTCTAGAAGGATAGAAGATCAATTGAGGTCCGGTAAGTGCCAGAATATCAAAAAGGAGACAGAACAGGAATATAAGAAGCAGGTATGCGTTGAATCCCCTAACGCATTCACACACAGGAAAAGGCACATGATCAAGTTGCCTCTCAAGCCTGAGTTCAAAGGAACTCTTGGACACTCAAATGAAGTACCGATGTCTAGAGAAATGCAAGAGTATTTTCGAAAAAAAATAAAAGAATTATTGGAAAAGGGACTCATAGTTCCTACAATAGCCCTTGGAGCTGTTATGGGTTTTATGTAAACAAACATTCTGAGCAGGTGAGGCAAGCACCCAGAATGGTGATAAATTATAAGCCACTGAATGATGTTCTTGATTGGAACAGATATCCAATTCCTAATAAATCAGATCTAGTCAAGAGAATTGCAGGATGTAAGGTATTTTCAAAATTTGACCTAAAAAGTGGATTCTGGCAGGTTGAAGTTGATCCAGCGGATCAGTTCAAAACTGCATTTGTGGTACCTCATGGGCATTATGAATGGACTGTAATTCCTTTTGGACTAAAAAATGCTCCCTCACAATTTCAGAAGATCATGGAAGATATCTTCAGACCTTATATGGACTGGCTAATTGTGTATATTGATGACATCCTTATTTTTCAAAATCATTAGAAGAACACCAGAAACATCTTAGAATCTTCTTGAAAGTAGTCTATGATAATGGCTTAGTTCTCTCTGCAAAAAAGATGAAACTGTTCCAAGACTCTATTGAGTTTCTTGGGCAAAAATTTGAGAAAGGAATGATAAAGGTCCAAGAACATGCCATTGAATTTGCAGATAAGTTTCCAAACATTATCAGAGACAAAACCCAGCTACAAAGATTTCTTGGGTGTTTGAATTATCTTTCACCTTATTACAAAAACCTGGCCAGTGACAGAAAAAATCCTAAACCAAAGATTGTCCAAGGATTCAACCCCATGGAAAGGTGAACACACAAAAGTTGTACAGAGAATTAAGAGCAGGGTAAAAACTTTGCCCATCTTACATGTCATTGATGACGGACTCCCCAAGATTATTGAAATGGATGCATCAAATTTAGGATGGGGTGGTGTTTTAAAACAAACCAGACAACATGGGAAGAAGAAAGGAGAAGAGATAGTACAGTTTGCCTCTAGAAAGTGGACTAAGCCTGAGCAGAACTATGCTACAATCGATAAAGAAATTTTAGTTGCTCTTAGATGCATAGAGAAATTCCAGATTCATCTGTTGAATCATGATTTTATTATAAGAACGGATTGTTCAAGTTTTCCCTTTGTTCTGAACAATACTATAAGAAATGAAACAACCAAAGGAAAGTTTTCTAGGTGGCAAGCTTTATTCTCTTGCTATAATTATTCTGTAGAGCATATTTATGGTAAGATAAATTGTATTCCAGATTTCCTAACTAGAGAATACCTTTCACAGAGGTATGATGTAAATTTTGATCAAGCGAGCAGGAAATCAAATCAAGTGAGCGAGAAAATTGATCAAGCGAGCCGGAAATCAAATCAAGTGAGCGAGAAATTTGATCAAGCAAGCAAGAAAGCCAAGCGGAAAGCTAATCAAGCGAGCGAGAAATCAAATCAAGCGAGCGGGAAAACTATTCAAGCACACGGAAGCAAGTGGGCCCATAACCCACAGGTAAATATGATAATTTCAGCATGGATTGAAGGAAAACACCAGATCTACAGAATCAACGACAACACAGAATGGTTAGACTATGTTCAGGATTGGAAACCCATATGGGAACTAAGGAGTACATAAGTACTTGATGATAATCTACAAGGATTAGATGCATTCATCCGTTTAGTACCTGAATTAAGAAGAATGCCTATGGGATCAACTATAGTTCCAGAGATGCTCTATAATAATGCCCTACGCAAGGCTGTTGATGCTAGTAATTGGTTAACACATTTGTATCATGACCTTAATCTAATTTGGACTGAAGTCTCTTCATTCCAACCTAGATTATAGTTAGATCACCAATACTACTGTATAAACCGCATATGATCTTTAAATTCATGGCCACATCAAGACGTCAGTCTCAGATTCCCCAGTACTACTCACACATATGAAAGGTATAAAAAATTGTGGTGGGAATTTCTCATAAAAGAAAATACAACCTGGACTTATTACACCATGTTGAAATTCGGGTTACAGCGCACCCAAATCTTTGAAGATCTTCTGCTTTATGGTCCCGATTGGATGGAGGACTGGTCGCAGACATTTGGAATCAATCTGACAGCCCTAGAACCAGCTGTCATCTACAATCTCAAGCAAAACGTGGATGAACCACTTAAGCATGTTAAAGATGTACTGTAGACAAGGATCACCGAAAGACAGATTCTTGAGTACTATATCCAGAACAGAGAGAAGTGGCTTGTCAAAACTCGTATCGAGGTTCACATGCATCAGAATCGACGAGTGGTCCTTAGATCCCTGTACTCTAAAGCATGGGATACCCAATCCAACTTTCGGGAATTGTATGGGCCACCACATTCTGATAACCAGTAGCCCTAGTACTTGTCGGCTATGAATGGGGCCTGTCCATTCAAAGATTCCATCGGACTAAGAGAGTGGGTATGTCCTCTCTATCTCTTTAGCAGACATGACCAGTTTTGTCAGCCTTTAAGGACGATTCTCGTGCATGATTCGGAGCACTTCTCTGACTTTTGATGTGGTTTGACCCATGTCATGCATAAGGATCTACGGAAAAGGCAATCTGATCAAATCTTGCCCCACTTTTTTGATTCCCTGGGTTTCATCTGGTTTCTCCCAGTGAACTTCCCTTTGAGGTTATAAATAAGGAAGAGGAATGTCATTTTGGACATTGGAGTTTGGAGTATAATTGCTCTGCAACTAGGCTTCGCGCTATTAGATTGCATCAGAAAGCTTCCTCTATAGTCTTAAGTCTAGAGTTTGTTAGGAAGAAAACAGACGTATGCTCTATGACTGGGCTTCGTGCTATCAGATCACATCAGAAATCTGAATTCAATAAGCCTGTAAGCATCTGTATTAAGAGAAAGTATGCTCTGTCACTTGGCTTTTAGCTATAAGATGGCATCAGAACCAGTTTTCTATATATGTAAAAAATTTATCCTCTACAATAAAAATATGTTCAAGCTGTGTATCTTTCTTCCGCATTTACTGTTATACAATTAGTATCCCCAGTCAAGGTTTCGAGTAATTGTCCAAAGGCAATGGAAGTTGGGAGCAACGTTGGTGGCTTAATATCCTCGTGAAGGCAGGTGGTCGTGGAGAGGTGCGTTTCAAGCGTGAAGGACATTCTGTGATTGCATGGCAACAAATAAGAAACCATTGGATGGGTACGTAACAGTTTCTTACAAAGCTTGATAAATAGCAAGTCAACCTGACCCCTGCTTGGAATGGTAAAGTGAGATTATGTATACAAGTGATGTCTAATGTAGTACTACTTAAAGGGGTGCCAATAGGGGTTCCAACGGTGTCCAACCAAATAAAACCTCTTGTATTTCCTAAGTGTAGTCTTCCTCGATCATAATTTTACCCTTCAAACAATAGATCTATGTGTTATTTAAAGACATTGAAATATATCTCTAACTTAAAACAAATCTGCAAAAATTCTAGAAGCATGCAGGCTCAAGAAAGTGCTTTGATACCACTTATAGTGTTCTTAACCCCTTAAACTTAGAACACAATGAAATATACAGAGATTTATGATGTAACAAACTAAAAATTATGGTGCAGAATAACTAAACACAAAGACAATTAAAAAGAAATGTTGCAGAATTAACCCTTGTATTATGATAATCCAACATAAAGCAATATTGATGTGTCTCTTAAGGTTGGACGACCTTTGTTTGCACAAGGTAGATCGAGAGGTTGGGACTCCCAGTGTTAATGCCAACCACCTCGATTTGACTCTGTAGACTTACTCGGGACATGTGCTTGCAGACAGTTTCAAGAAAAATGGCTTATAGTGGTAGTCATGAGATTTGTTCCTAGATATCGCAAGAGTGATTCTTCATAGTTACCAATTCCCCCATCCCATCACACCAAAAACAAATTTGGGCACCCTTTAACTTGAGCCAAACTCCAAATACAACAATGCTCAACAAAACAATCCATAGCCTCCTAGCTCTTTAAATAGGCTTCCAATAACCAAAACCCTAACTACTTGTGGTTCATAATTAATGAATAACAACTAACTAATGGACATTAACTAATTGAAATACTCTTTTTACATTAATTAATTGTCCACTACTATCTGCTCAGCTATATCAAAGAAAATGGTCGCATACATTACTTGACTAACTCCTATGTAACCTAAAGTAAAGTAGGTTAGGGTAGGACCCTAACAAAAGCCATCTACTTTTCAAAGCAAGAGTCATACTATTGATCACCAAAATATTGTATTAAGAGACTAAATAGACAAACCTTCAAGCATTTTAATCAACTTACAAATCTTCAAAGGTTTCAAATCAAGTTCCATAACTATAATAACCCTCCCCAACTCAAAAAGGGAAACATCCAAATACTACTCTTTCAAGAATACTTCAATGTCAACATTTTGAGGGGAGCAGTGTTGTGAATATAATGTAGAATATATAGATATAAGAACATAGAGCTTAGGGTATAATGTAAAATCAAATACAATTATTAACAAATACAATTCCTAAAAACACAATTATACATGAAAAGTCACCATAAGTATATAAATACGCAAGTCACCGGATTCAGCGAATTTCAAGGTTGAAATTCAAAATTCCCCGAATTTAAAAGCTAACCAAATTAACTCATTGAAGCTCGTCGAATTTAAGAGGTCAATTATGTGGTTGCCTTGCAATTTGTTATACCTGCACTCTGTTAACAGTTCAACCCGCATTCAGATCCAATGCTTCATCGCCCTCACCCTCGTGTCTTGTCCAACGTCCAACTCCAAGATTTCTCGTTGACAATCTCCGCTCTCGAGTCTCCACTATCCAGTAAATTGCGACTTGCCCTCACCCGTGTCCTTGCCCATGCGCTTTGAAGGTTCCTATCCACTATCTAACTCGACTCAGCTCCAAGTTCTGACTTACAAGCATTCACTCCGAGTCTAAGGGTGGTCTAGCAAGCTGCAATTACCTCAACTCAGCTTCCATGTTCCAAGTGCCCAAGGTCTAGTTTGAAATTTACAGCCCTTTCCCAGGGACTTGCCCTCGCGACTTGCCTAAAATTGTAGTATTTTTTGATATGAGATTAATCAATAATTTTTATCATGTAATATTGAATTTAATTACAAAAATTCATATATTTTTTAATTTTCAATTTTATAGTTTATTATAAAGATTCATATATTTTTTAATTTTCAATTGTATCGTATGTCTAATTTAATTTCAAATTTTATCACCAAATTTTCCATTGCCAATTTTGTCGAACTTTAAGGTCGTTAAACTCGAACACGGATTCAAACCAAGTGACTTAGATAAATACCATACACCCTCATTCATGTAATCATCAAATCATGCCATTTAATAAATATTTTTATATAATCCAATATGAAATATTTTTATTATAAACTTTGTTTAAAACATCTAGCATGCAATTTCAAATACAATGATATGTATACTGATAAATAATATAAAAATATGCTATACTTATAAGTTATTAAAAAATTACAATATAATATAAGTTATTATTCCAAAATCATATAGACGAGAAAAATAAACAGTTTAGATGCATAAGATATATTACAACTAATATGGAATAAAGTTCAATAGATTCGATATAGCAATTTTATGGTTTCTGTTTTTGATGAACTTTTTATTTTCCCCTTTATTATCTTCCTATGTTGTAGCTAGACTAGATTCGTTTATTGCTTTAGAAGCTGAGCTAAGCACTTCTTTGCTCTTTGTACCCATTGTACCCTTTGAATTCCATTGGCCTTTTTTAATCATGACTGGGCATTTATATAGTTAATTTCATTTCACTATGTCATGTTATATTTTCTAGTGGCTAGCAATGTATCATCATTTACAAATACTACTGTGTCAGCAGATAATATAATATAGATATAATTTAAAAACTCCCAAAGTTCAACTCAATTGGTTGAACCATCCACCCAAATGTTATCAACAGGAAGGCCATAAGTCACAAAGTCAAATCAGGGTGAGTCCCTTGGGTTAACAACAGCTATTTTAGTTAGCGGTAAAGCCATCCTCCATCTGAATACTCTAGGGAAGAGGAGGGGAACGGCCATAGGTCACGGATTCAAATCCGGTCAAGTCCATTGAGGTTACTAGTCATTATTGTTGCCAGCTATTGAACCACCCTCTGTTGCCAGCTATTGAACCACCCTCCACCATTTGGATATTCTGGACAAAACTTAGTCCTAAGTTAAAACTCGATCGAGTCCCTTAGGGTTAACAGTTGCTATTGTGGCTAGTGGTTGCACCACCCTCTTCCCCAAGATATCTGGATGAATGACATCCCAACTACCAACCACAATAATTACAAATAACCCCAACAGACTACCATACTTGAACCTGTTGCCTATGGTGAATCCCCCACCTTCCCTGGAATATCCAAATAGAGGGCAGCTCAACTACCAACAACAATAGCTACATGTAGCATTGAGGGACTCGACTGAATTTGAAACATTGGCAACGTGCCTTAGGTGAATGGTTCGACATATTGATAACCCTTGGAACTATATATTCTTGATCACGTTGATTCATTAAACCAATACACAGCTTCTTTTAACAGCATTGCAAGAGATTAATGTTGCATTGGGGAAAGTAGCAAAAGTGTATGCAGTTTTTTTTCTTCTTTCCATTTTTCTTCGATATTGATCTGAACTGGAGTTCCATATTTATCATAAATTTATGGTGTCATTTTCTATATTTCTGATAAAGTTGGTCCAATCAATACATATAAATATTGCAAGCATAAACCAGCCAATCAACCTTTCTATATTAGCGCTCTCATAATGATAAACAGTTCAAAACAGACTACAACACAGGCAACTGATTTCACCTCCACACATTTTGAAATTCAAGTGTTGAAAGCTCTCCAACATAAAGTACAAAGTTGTATTTAGCATAACTATTGTGCAGCTGACCTATACGATAATTGAGCATAAAAATTAGACAGGCAGCACCTTACTATTAGACAGCATTTTTGTTATATCATGTAAGCAATCTCTCCTGCAGTTTAAACAGTTCAAGCCAACAAAGAAAACAAGGCTCAGAAGAGCAGCATGCTCAGCTATATGCCAATCAATGGATATGATTTCTTTTGCTCTTCAAGTTAATAAATACAAATTTATCTTACAATGCTCTTCTTAAACCTTCTCGAAAACATCCTGTATTATAATAAAATACTTTGAACTGTACACCAGCAAATGCAATGACCAAAGGCTGAGCGTTCAATTCCCTCTCAGCTACTACAGATTCAACAATCCCTTTTTGAAGAATTATCTATGAAATCACAATCAGACTCGGTAGTTATAGGTCTCCTCTTCATACTCTGGCGAGGCAATATAACTGTTTTCACTAGCCCCAGGGGTGTTTAGTTTTGAATGGCGCTTTGTCAGTACCAAACTATCATCATCTCTCCATTCTCCCATTTCATTCTCATCACTGTCTTCAGTCTTAAAGATAGGATGCAAGTATGCATTAGTCAGGTATCCTTTGAGATTAAGGTTTGGTTCTGTGGCCCTCTCCAAAGTATCCTTTGCCATGGCTTCCTAGAAACATCAGAATGTATGAAAAAAAAAATTAGAAAATATCCTGTGACGAAGTCCTGGATATAGCATATTGGTGCTTATGTAGCAGGAAAAATAAAAAGCATATACTTCAAATAACTAAGCACATAATTGAGCAACAAGGGATGTAAAAAACAATAACCAATAACCCTAATATTTTTCAATCTCTCAGACTGACAATTAAAAATATGATACTTCAACAGAAATTGATGCTAGTCCGAAACAGAGAGGCACCAAGCTGAGACAGAGATAGGGGGCTGTTCTTATTGGGCAGATCTGTTGGTGCAGATCCACGTGATAACAGGTCCAATAGACCAAAGTTGGTCACAGTGGATCTTAATAACCATCCCCTGAAAATTTTGGGGTGCACTCTAACCATCCCCCGTCCCAGAGACATGTCCCCCCATCCCCGCCATTTCCCCATCCCGAAAACAAGTGCAATATAGATTGTAATATTAAGTTAGTGGTTAGTTAAGCACTTTAACCAACTTAGGGTGATATATAATGATGTAGTGGAAAATGATTAGACGAGAGAGCAGCATGTAAATATTATTAAAATGTGGCATTCAATATTCTCTCCAATTATGTTTGTTTATTATGAGAACATTTAATCCCATGTTTGGGAAATTTCCTCATCCAAATTGCCAACCTTGTCTAGGAAAAAGCATGTATCATTTGCATTGAAGAAAACCACGAGTCACATAAGAGCTGTGTAGAATAAGACTGAAACAAATTATACCAATCTTTCCCCTTTCCTTTATATATCAATTTCACTAGCAAAAACGTATTACCACAAATTATACTGACTTACAAAGATAGAAGCATAAAAAAAAATATGCAACATACCTCCAATGGATATCTTCGGAAAGCAGGCTCGAAACGATTTTTACAAAACCTGTGAAACCAAATTGTTAACACTGGAAGAGCAATAAGTATAGGTGTGGAGTTAGCTGCTTTTTTAGTGCTTAGCAACCCAAGTAGTAGTAGCTGTGATATTACTAAGGCAGCAATAATACGGCTATGAACATGAGGCCAAAATGCTGCTACACTCTCATACTCCTGATTATATACATTGATAACCTGCAAAACACAGCCATTCTTCCAGACTTGAAATCAAACCTTCTAAAAGCATCCCTGCCATCAGTTAAATTTTAATTTTTAATAAAATAATTGCTGTAAAGACAAAAAATTATCAAAACATGGCAATCAAAATGCAAGTAAACACCATGTATTACCAGGAAAGGGCAACACCAGTAGCATCAATCTGATGCAACAATGCTTTCCTGATTGAAACTAAATTCTAAGTAATGGTTGCCAAGGTTTACAACCATCTGATAATACACTTTCTTGAACAAATGATAACATCCAAAACAACCAACCTGATGTCGATATACAAAGTACGCAAATCCAAAAAAGATGATTATGAAGGGCAGAAGTATTGGCGTGACCACTGCATACACAAGTCCAAGCAAAAAGTATAGTTGCAGTTGAGGAAGTGCTTCTGGGAAGCCAACACTACCAGGATCCATCGCATTCTCCCTATCCTTCTCAGTCTTCACCAAAAACATGTTTTTCAGATGAAAAATTATTAATGGCTTCAATCGAAGAATTTCACCAGCAATACCAGCCCATCCATCAACCATGATATACGTAATGAAAAAGGTTGCTTTCATTGGTATTGAAACTCCAATAGTCCTTGGTATTCTGTAAATAAAAAATTTCACCTTCAGTGTGGAGATTGTAATAATCTAGAAAATACAACACTTCTGTCTAGGCACATATCAATCAACCAAAAGACATCTTAAACATATAGACAAAGGAAATACAAGGCATTTATACGTTTAGTTAAGAACCTGAGAAATAGATCTCAGATTTTCATTTGCCGTCAAATAATGCATAAGCATGCACTATAACTTACACAATTACATGAGATTAGTTATTATTATATTTTTAATAATGTCGGTTAGTTAAATGAACAGGTTATAAGAGGAGTCATGTCTGTTAATATTAAATAATACTATTGTGTGTAAGTATACAATGCAATGGAAACCGCCATAATGAAACAGAAAAGGAAATCAAACCTGAACAGCTATTTCTTTATCAGACATGGACTTCCTTAGTTACATTAGTAAAATTATCTTATCTTATCTATCTTATTTACAATGGATGCTTAGACTCTTGTCGACAGATTAACTCTAAAATGGGTGATTGTCACTTTGTTATATATAAAAGTATACTATACAAACTTCTCTACTAATTACATTCCAGTTCAACATATTGATATAGTTATGCCTTCAGAGCTCTCAATATAATGCATACTTGTGAAACAATGCCCAATATTGCTTCTTTGGTAGTGATTCTCCCAATGTCCTTTGGAACCATTGGTTCATGGTCAGGCACGCCACTAGCATTCCAAACCAAACATCCTCTTTCCTATAGACAGTTAGAATCTTCTTACATCTATCACAGTGTTGCCAGCAAAGTTTGCAAGTAATGCCTACTTTGGCCACATCCCTGTACCCAAAACACCCAGAAATACCAAAATGGGTACGAAACTCCGCTGGCCATACCATATGGCATTTCCAATCTGGAAATGTCGTATGGTATGACCAGCAGCATTTTCGAGGCATTTTGATGATTTCCAATGGCGTTTCAAGTGCTGTAGCTTTTTTTGGTAGTTTCCAGGCCCGACAAAGGGGCCCATAGGAAAATATCGCATGCCAATGACCCTTTAAGACAAAACAGAGATGGGGAATTGACTCATTGAGCTATGAGGAATTTGTCACCTTCTCGAAACGTTGTACAATACAACCAGCAAAATTTCCAAGGCGTTTCAGCAATTTGCAGCGATGTTTTGAGTGCAATTTTGGAAGTTTCTGGGCCCTTCCAAGTGCCCATAGGGACCTGGGACCCATAGGATAATATTGCTTTGTCTATGCTAATGACCCTTTAAGACAAAACAGAGATATGGGTTTGAGCTATGAAAAGTTTATCATCTTGACAATCACTGGAATATTAAATTCTTAGAGTAAAAGTTAGCATTCTCCTTTATCTTACCTTTTCTATTCTCCTTCATCCTTGGCATTCTACTTTCCGTTACATTTTATATACATGGATTAATATAGACATGGGTTTCTCTCTAAACTGTCATTTATATGTATCATTCTCATTTTCTCACTTATTTTCTTGCAAGATAATGTGTTAGTTACCAAAAACCTAAGTTGCCAGGAAACTTGGGGACGGGGCCAGGGACGGGGACGGGGACTGGGAAGCCACTTTTTGAAACAGGGGACTTGGGTACGTCGAGGGTACTGTATATATATATATATAAGTTGCCAGGAAACTTGGGGACGGGGACAGGGGCTGGGACACCACTTTTTGAAACAAGGGACTTGGGTACGTCAGTGGTACTGTATATATATATATATATATATATATACGAAATAAAAAAAATTAAATCAATTTATTTTTCACTAGTATTCAATTTCAAATTTGAATAAGTAACAAATACAATTAACATGCACATTACTTCAAAGTTCATAAATCATTGATATAAAGTGGAAATTAAATGTGATTCTATGAACCTTAAGTATAAACATGATATGAATTTCAGAGAATATCATAATCATAAGAGTCTAAAAGACAAACCAGGTGGAAATTCAAATTAGTGAAATTACTGTTTGCATATTCATATGAGTCATGATTCATTAATCATGATATATGTTCAATCAAAATGTCATACACCAACAACAAGTCTACATCCAAAATTCAAAATGCAAAAAACATTGAAGTCATAGCTAAGTTGGCTTCGTCAAGCCAACAGCAAACTGAAACAGCGTTGGGAGAAGTGGACAGGCCCGTGGGATCTTAAGAGGGTACGGGGACCCACACCTGCCCCATCCCTCTCCCTAAAATGTATTTTTTATTATAATTTTTTTTTAAATTTCACAAATCGGAGTTTCCCAAAAGTCCCCAAAATTGGGGGACTCCGTCCCCCAATTCAGGGAAGTACCCGAAATTTGGTCCAAAGGTACCCGGTACTTGGGGATTTTGACGGGGACTTCAGGGGACGTCAATGAAGTACCCAACCCGGTTTCCGGTACTTGGGGACGGTACCCAGGACGGGGACGCAAACCCAGCCCCTGGGGACGGGTACCCCAGCAACACAGCAAAAAGCTATATATATATATATATATATATATATATCTTATATAATTTTTATATACCGCATTTCCCCACGTACCCATTTTACGGGGGTCGCATTTCCAGACATTCCCGTTTTGGAAACTAGTACACCTCTCCATGTTTCATGCAGCTTAGCTTGCTAGGGGATGCATCCCCTGGCCTGTAGTGCACATCCAAAGACACGGACAGCATTTCATACCAGATATGGGTATGGAGTGTCCTCAGAATCAGAGGATGTCATTTGGCCTGCCGGAGGCCAAACCCAGCAGCAGGATTCCAAAGATGGGGAATGGGTGACCTTCCCCCAAAATATTTTTTTTAAAAGCAGTCAAATTTTTATTAAAAAAATCAGATGGTTTAAAAAAGAGGGATGTCCCCTGTCCTGCTGGGCAACATCTGCAGCAGCAGAATCCCAAAATTGGGGAATGGGTAATGTCCCACCCAAATGTTTTTTTAACGGACTGAAATTTCATTAAAACAAGAACAGATGTTTAAAAAATAATTGTGGTCCCCTGAAGAAAATGCTAAGACGTCACTGCTGGGTCCATTATTTTTGCCTGAAAATCCCTACCTTATTTTCAAATTTTCATTATCAACTTTACTTCATTCTTCCAACCAGCCGTAGAAAAGAAGATATTTTGTGGTTTTCAAAGCTGATTGTTTTGCACAAATTTGTTTCGGTGGCCATAGGTAATATCAAAAGACCAAAACTCCTCCATCCAAGTGTTCCTTATACAGCTACGCACAGAGCTTTTGCTGTGGCAACAGTATCAAGGAGTAAAAATCATTTCTCATTAGTGAGACAAGATTAAAAAACAAATTTAGAGCCTCAATTTTTCTGATTCTTTTAATATTCTCCATTCCATATCATGTCAACTTCAAACAACCTTCTCAAGCCCTTCTGAAAAAAAGGTGAGTTAAAGGAGCCAATAGTGGAAGGGAGACTGCAGGTTGCAGTAACAATAGTGGCTGCATGAAGCTGTCATTAAGGGATGTTGCTGAGATAGTGTCACTTTGATAGATCTTCCAAGTTGTGTTTAACGGAGGATGTGAGAATATTTAATGCATACCCAATTTGAGGGGTTTATTGGATATTTGGAACCGCTTGATCACTCCATTTTTTATTAAGCACTTTAGTGGTTATTGCAGTCCCGCCCTTTCGGTTATTAAGGGAAAACCCTAAATTTATTTATTGGTAAAGCTCTAGCCTCATTCTACATGACAATGCATTGCACTTTTTTTAATCTTCTTAGGATGCTGTGCTTCATTGTTTAAAGGTGTTCCTGAACACCACCCTCTCAATCGATTAACTTGGGCTCATCATGAAATCCTACCACAGCTAACTAGGTTCCCATACCTTGGAGCCATAAAGGACAATGGGTCTGATGGTCGTGCCCAAGAGATGCATCCTTGACAAGAAATCCTAAAAGTCACGATGAAAGTGTTGTCTCAAGCATGGCCAGCGAACCAGTTACCATACTCCTCACAGAGTCAAGGCTAAAAAGCATGCATCAAACTGAAAGACAGCCTTGAGAACTAAACTCCCAAGTGTAGGCTATAGTAATTGTTACCACCAAGTCTGCACAGGGTTTTCACTAGATAGAAGACATCAAGCCAGGGACCTTCCAGTCCCCCATCCATATCAGGCAGTCTTCTGCCCAATTGTACTTTGCACCTCCTTTGTCATGGTCAAAGGAGGTTGTTTGTAAAATTTTGACATCCATTACATGTGTAAAAGAGCTAGCACAAGTGGGTCCCTTATGTTATGACAACTTTGGAGTGTTTTTATTTACCTAGTTGAACTTAGATCCTAGTGATAAGAGTTTAGCATGATTTTTCCACTCACACCTCCAAAGCCAAAGTATGTTATAATACAGGCTGGTGTCTAAGTCCTTAGAGTCTGATGTCAAAATTTGAGTCATTTACCATGTTTCTAGCAAAATTTATGACCTTTTAGGTCCCTTGGGGGGTTGAATATGTCCTAATGTGGTAGCATATGGTCAAGGGGAGTGTTAAGACACCTTAATGCACTTCATACACCCCTTTTTGGACCCTCAAAAATCATATCTTAACCAATGCCGCACGACTCGGACTCAGCAAAGACTCAGTTGGCATGCGACTCGTTGACTCGGGAAAGACTCGACAAATAGGAAAAAAACTTAAAATATGATAAATTTTGGGCAAAAAAAGAGGTTAATGGTATTTCCAATCCATATAAGTTATAAAACTACAATCTATGCAATTGTAATATCCTCATTGTAACTATAGGCAAATTTTTATGATTTGGCTGTGTGGTTTTGCCAAATGGTTTGCAATTTATATTGGTTTAAAATTTAAATTGCTTAAAATTATAAATGGTTTGTAATTTATATTGGTTTAAATTGCTTAAAATTATAAATTATATTTTATAAGTCATTCACATATTACATATAATATATATTATCCTTCAATCATATTTTATAATCCATTCATATATATATATAATCCTAAGTTATGTATATAATACTAATTATATACGAGTAAATGTAAAACATATAATATATTATAAGTTAAAACCTATATACATTATAACCTATATTGTGAACATACCCGTGAACTTAAATGCGTCATCATTTTTTTGGGTCGTTCGGAACTTCAGAGAGGACGAGAATCGCCCTCCTAGCTCAGTCACTCAACAACCCACAATCGCTCGACAACCCACATCGCCATCTTCAAGATTAATTTGTGGTCGTCCGTTCATGACCCTGGGCGGCGATACAAAACTATTCTTACTCACGACCTGTTCTCCACATTTCCGCGGGCGCGTCCGTCTTTTTCCTTAGCGCAACTCTGATGCCGAGTTCGATGCTAGTTCGCCGAGTTCGATGTCGGTTCTGCCGAGTTCAACGAGTAAGCCTAGTTGCCGAGTATGGGGCCGAGTCTTGTGCGATTACCCATTCTGGCAGGCCACTCAGGGAGACTCGCAAGTACCCGCGAGTCTCTCCCGAGTCATGCTTCACTGATCTTAACACCCCTTCCTCAAATAATTATTTTCAGTTTGTCTTTTCATTCAGTATATATATTTGATTTCAGTTTATTATTTTTCAGCAATGTATGCCTTATGGGGGTGTTAAGATATAAGGCTACACATCTAATAAAGTCACTTAAAGTGACTTAGGTTAAAAGTTAGGTTTTTAGGCATCCTAGCTGATCTTAACACCCCTTCCTCAAATAATTATTTTCAGTTTGTCTTTTCATTCAGTATATATATTTGATTTCAGTTTATTATTTTTCAGCAATGTATGCCTTATGGGGGTGTTAAGATATAAGGCTACACATCTAATAAAGTCACTTAAAGTGACTTAGGTTAAAAGTTAGGTTTTTAGGCATCCTAGGGTTTTAATCGTATTAAGGTTAGGGTTTTGGTCACTCAAACTCTTTATAAGAGTGAGGACCCTCATTGAAAGGAAACCATACCGTCTTATAATAATATTGTTGTGTTATTGAGATCATGTTGTTCGTACCGTAACCCTCTCTAGAGCTTCTCATTTATTGGTTCTCGTAATACAAGTTGACCTAGGTTTTGTGCTTGGTGATTGGACTTATATTTTGAAATGCAGTTCTTGGAGGTAGTAGGGAGGATGGGTGCATAGGCATGTGGAGTAACCACCTAGGAGGATAGCATTTGCACTTGGAGGTTGGGCATGGAACCCTAGATGCTAGGAGCATTAAAATCACCTTGCACATATGTTGAGGAGGAATGCTTGAGATGAGGAGGCATTGTTGGAGGATGCACCATCTTGCTTAGATGAGGGTTTGACATGTGGACACCTAGAATTGGAGGGTGCACTACCATAGGTGTTGTACAAACCCTATTGTGCCATGTTGCATTCACAATTAGTGTAGCACTCCACTTGGGGTTTTGTTGTCAACTTAGGCTAGGGATTAGTTGTGCACTTGATCCATGTATTTTTTATAAGTAAGATATTATATTACTGCTTCAAAAAGGTTACATGGCTTCCATTACAAAATACCTAGTCAACTTAGTAACAACACAACGTCCTGGTATACCCCTGCTAAAATACCCAGTCGACTTAGTAACAACACAGCATCCTGGTATACCCCTGCTAAAATTGACCTGAGACTTATTATCCTACCAGTCCTCAAAATACACATATCCGTCCTTAACAAAAATCCTACAAGCCTTACAAAACATGACACTTTCCCCCCTACACAAACTCTTCACTTGGACTCTAATAAACTGGACCATAGACATAAATATTTTCCGTCTTACTACATGGATTCGAAACAACATGAAACTTAAGACACAAAATATAGTAAACAGACTAGAACCGAGATGAGTAGACACTACCCCTAAGATGGACCGACATTAGAGGTTGGATTCAGGGTCCGAAGCCGCTTAGTGGAGGTGTCAAGGCAGCCGCGCCCATGTCCTGATCGTCCGTCAGTCGATGTAGTAGCACCTTTTCCACTCCCTGATCCACGGCGCCCCTCAGCCGGAGTGGAGACTTCTTTGCTAGACCCCGAACCTGTTCCACCAAAATCCTGTCATCATGACATGTGTATCCTTGGTTTGTCCTAATTCTTGAAGCATTGATGCCAAATTGTCTGAAAAGAAGGATTTCCATGCCTTTTTCCTCATATTGTGACACCGACGCACTCTGCCCATTCACAAGTAGCGTCAGACCTATGGTGACACCCTATGCCCATTGGCAAAGTGCGTCGTTGACCCTTCTTCCCCTCAATCAACGTGCGTCGCCCCATCCCTGACGCAGGTTGCTAGGTAGCAAGGTGCATCACTGTCAGTTAGAGGAGAAAAGGAGAAGCCTCGAGCGCCTTCTAGAATGAATCCCTTCGTGGAGGCCTATCCCAACAAATCAATGAAGGTGGCATTCGATCCCCTAACTTCTTGGGATGATCCCTTAGCTTTCTCCATCAAATCCTCAACCCCTTCTATCCTCTTTGGCCTATATATTCAAGCCTCCTCTTCATAGTTAGGGGAGGAAGGATTAAGAGCATCTAAATGCTAGTGAAATTCTGCTAGAGTTGGAACCCTTTCATCCATTGAAGGCAAGATTGGATCTTTGAGGCAAAGATCATTTGGAAGAAATTGCAACGTCAAGGCTTGGTTGTAATCTCCTCTTCTTTATTTTCATTAATACAATAATATATACTCTTTCCATAAAGTTTTATTGTCTATTATAGAGCTTTAGAATTAGTTTCCTTGACCACTAGTTTAGATTAATCCATATTGCATATTACTATCGTTTGTGTGTTTCCACTTGTTTGTTGTATCTTGATTTGCAGTTGAAGATCAAGGGTTACATCAAGCGAGGAGACATCACTACGTTTGCAAGGTAAGAAATCCCTCTGCATCTTCTTGTAATTTGATCAATCTAGGAAAGTTTGTATGTTTTGTAGTGTTTTGTTCTAGATCTAAACCATTTAGACTAGAGAGCTTCGTCCTTGTCTGCATAGACGAAGTGTCTAGATTCTAGAAACAAAATTGACGATCGTACTGGGGAGATTCCATAGTCTTTGGGTTGTTTAAGTTGTGATTTGCATTGTTTTCTGTTTATCCTCTTAAAGCCTTTCAATTTGCCTCTTTCTTTTGGATATGTCTTCCTGTGAGTTACTGGGTGATCCAATCTCTATTAGGGATCTTTAACTCAGCCAACTACCTCTTTTTGGTTTGGGATTTTTTTTTTTTTCAATCTTGGATCTCGCCTAACGCACCTGGGTAGTATCATACCTACGTCACTGTAATTTTGACGCACCTTTCCTTAAGGGAAATTGCGTCATTGATGCACTTTTCCAGTGTTCAAAAAGCGTCGTTGATGCTCTCTCTCTCTGTGCAAACCGCATCACTGAGGTCTTAACGCTCTGGTGTATATATGCAAGTTGCGTCACCCTGCAAAGCTTGGCAATAAGGGTTGATTTTCCCACAAAAATTGGTTTTGATTGGTTTTCTGAGATCTGTGTTCCACTTGCCTCAGCCATAGTCTTTCCTAGATTTGGATTGTTTCTTTCCTTTATCTACTTGGAAATTTAGAGCTTCGTTTGACTTCTTAGTGAGTCCTAGGTAGTTACGCGGTTGCTTCCTTGACCTTGGGTAGTTCCAATCCCTCGCAAGTTCAACTAATCTTGTGACTCTTTGAGAATCCCTGATCAGTTTTGCTCTGAATTCCAAGTCTTTGAGAAGCTTATGTTGTTGTGGTTTTAGTGCAATTTGGTATGAGCCTTGAGTTGTGACACTTTTTGGGTTGTTAGTTTTTCATAATTTAATCAATATTTATCTAGGATCTTACTGAGAGAATAACAAGCACAGCATAAACACAAGAGACACAAAGATTTTCCTCGGGGAAACCATAAAGGAGAAAACCCAACAACTTCCTCAGAGATAGAATGATCACCAATACAATCGAAGTTCAGCTTGAAGGAGCCCAACGGGGGGGGGCAGAAAGCGAGGCTAGCAAAGGATAAACTTTGGAATTTCCCAAAGTAAAATCCTGAGATGATCGAGATATTCCCCAAGCATCAAGGATTCTTTTGTCCTTACCAGCTACTTCCCAATCCTTATCATTCCATTTGTATGTCCTAATTGATTCTTGGATGTGGAGTTCCACCTTGGTACAGACATCTCCAGAGGTGGATTTCTTATCCTAAAAGATGTGTTGATTGCGCTCCTTCCAAATTTCCCAAAGAAGGAACCCGGGGAACATGAGCCAAGTGCGATTAACAATGGGATTTTGGAAGGCGTTCGAGTCCCATACTCCAACCGAACAATCTGAATAGCCTCTAATTCGATTGGAACGTTGAAAGATATTTGCCCCCTTGTCCCAAAGGGATGATGCAAAGGGGCATTCGTCGAGAAGGTGGCCCATTGTTTCCTCCACATCAACACATAAGGATCATTGGGTAGGGCCGAGCATGCCCCATCTTGAGATTTTCTCCAATGAGGATTCTCCGATGCACGACTAACGACAAGAGGCCAAAGATTGTCCTTCCAAATCTTTTTCCAAACTTCCTATGTTGGGGCCCATTGTCTTTCCCACAACTCGTAGGCTACCTTAATATTAAAAACCCCTTTTGTCGAATATCCCCATCTTAGTTTATCTGGCCCACCTTGGGTTCAAATGCATCGCTCTTGGATATTATCCCACAGTCTAGGCATCTCTTCTTCCGGGAATCGTTGATTCCACCAATCTAGTGGCTTCCATTCAGGGTACTCCCCCTCGCCCGTGTCTTCTTGCCACAATTGCTTAACTTTAATGAGTCCCATCTCGATACATCTGGCCCAGCTTGTTGGGGCATTGATTTGGAGGGAGAGCTTAGGCATCTGTTGCCACGAGTCTTGCCAAAAATCTGCCTCTTCCCCATCCCTAATTTCCCAGAAGGTATGTTCCTAAATGATTTCTCTGCTGTGAAGGGCAGTTTGTCAAATATGTGAACCTAATTTCTCCTCGTCAAATAGAATTAATTCCTGTTTCGATCTATTCTATGCATACTTAACATGCCATAGTTTTTCTCAGGGTTCTAATGAATGGGTGACCCACCCCCACCAAAATCTTGGCTCCCAGAACTTCACTATTATTTTTCGGGTCTCTTAATCCCAAACCTCCTTGAGATTTCGGTCTACATAGATTTTCCCAACTGACCAAGGCCCATTATCTTTTGTCTGAGGATCCTCCCCATAAGTACTAGCGCTAGAGGTTCCTAATCTCTTTTAGGACAGCCTTAGGAGCAGCCATAACCAAGAATATGTAGATCAGCATTGCTTAGAGAACAGATTTGATGAGAGTAAGCCTTCTCGCAAGGTTGAGAGACCAAAGGATCTAGTTTGAGAGTTTCCTGTTGGACACAATGTTCACACTAAGAGGGGGGGGGATGAATCAATGTGTAGGATAATTTAAATTCTCTTCTTAACTTTTATTATTCAGCCAAATATTCAATAATGCATCATACTACCATTTTCATCATTTCATTAACATCCATCACTTAGGGTAGGGACCGACTACAACCGTTAGGGTAAATCAGCACCAACTGATACAAAGAGCACCAACTCTTATTCCAAGACCCAGCCTAGTTTTCTTAGACCCAGCTAAGAAGGGTTGAGGTGTCCAAACCCCAGATGCAAGACTAGCTTGCATGTACAATACAGTTTACATACTCATGTAATCATCACCAACTTGTCACTGCCTTGTCCAAAACTGTCCACATCAATCACTGTCATTGTCTTCACGCTGAGCACATCATTCTGCTGTAGGTGTCATTATTGTATCAAACTTTTGTCCAGGAGCATTCTGTCCATCACCTCATCATACTGTCTTCAGCATTCTGTCCATCACCTCATCATACTGTCTTCAGCATTCTGTCCATGAGCATATTGTCCATCTCATCATACTGTCATTAGCATTCTGTAGCCCCACAAATATCAGCAAACTGTCCTCAAGTACATCTTCATTCTTTCCAGTTATCTTTCTGTCTGTATGTTCATTTTAGTTCTGCCCACAACCATATAACTTGACTTCCCATATTCACAACATGTCATTACTGCTGCCCCATCTCCATTCTGTCCATGCATATCAAACTGTCCTTACTGCTGCCCAGAGATCACACATGTCAATGACTTCATCATTTATGCTGCCAACATCAATCAGTTCATGTCATCAATCTGCTGCCTCAAATAAACCCAGAAATAAAGATAAAAGATGGTTTCATTGCTGCTCCCATTGCTCCTGCTGCTGCTGCTACTCCACCGAAACTGTCATCATCCTGACCCCCGAAATCAAAGCTCACACTCACTCATCCGAAATCTTCCACCCTTGTTCATTTTCAAACCAACGAATTGATCTTTATTTATACTTGAATTATCCATGTTTTTAGGAGGCCGACTTGTCAAGATTTATTTCAATTAATTCAAATATATATATATATATTTTATTTCCATGTTATCCTCAACAAATATATATTTATATCTATTTAATTTTTGTTGCCACATCATCAAGCTTAATCAGCTTGCTTCATATGCCCGCATTGTCTCCATTTTCATACCCGCATGGACCCCACAATTATGCCCTCAAGGGCCTTTTGGTTTATGCCCGTAAGGGCCATCAACAATGCCTGCATTGGTCTTTTAGGATGCCCACAAGGGCCTTTGAGTGATGCCCACAAGGGCTTGTTTAGCCCTTCAAAATATGCCCGCAGCTTCTTTAGAGTAATGCCCGCAAGGGCTTGTTCAGCCCTTCAAAATATGCCTGCAAGGGCTAAGAAAGATGCCTGCAGGCCTCTATGAAAATGCACGCAGCCCTTCATCAAAATGCCCGCAGCACTCTCCTTGTCCACCTCATCATTTTTGTCTTGTCATCATTTTTCTTTTGCTTGTCATGTCCTCAACCTTGCCATGTCATGCTTCTTGTCATGCTTGCTTTGTCTTCCATATCAATACTTGTCATGTTTGTCTTCCATGTCCTTGTATCTATGCTTGTGCCATGTCTAGACTTCTTGCCATCCAATGCCATGTCTTGAAGCTTGCTTGTCTTCTACTTCAATGTTCTTACCATGTCTTTTTGTCTTTTGTCTTGTCACCTTTGCCATCCTTGCTTTCCTTCTCCAAGTCCTCAACCATGTGTGTTCTACCTTTGACTTGTCTTCATGTCATTGCCTTGTCAAGTTGTCACTCTTTGTCATTAATGTGTTGTCATCAATGACAACCATATTCATCATTTCCCTCTTATCCTGTCAAGAAGATCAGACCACGAGACTTTTCTAATTACTCCTTCAGCTAAAGGAGTGCCTAAGTATTTGGATGGAAGGGAGCTCCCTTGGAAGCTGAGAATTCGAGTTATATTTCTTTGGGTAACTATGGGAGAGTTGAAGAAAAAGATTTGAGATTTGTCCTTATTGATCTCCAGACCTGAGGCCTTAGAAAAGAGGTTCAGACATTTTTTGAAAGCTCTCGCTTCTTGGACTGACGAGTGACCCATGAGCATAGTATCATCTACAAATTGTTGATGTGTTTGTCTGTCAGCCCCCATGTGCAGACTTGACCCTTTAATTTCACTTTGATCAACTGACAGCTTTCTTTTGCCTGTTGAGACTTTCTGCCATTAAGAATAACACGAAAGGGGATAGGGGATCGCCCTGTCTTATGGCCTGTGATGGGATGAATGGCTTTGTGGGAGATCCATTGAGCAGGATCAAGAAAAAGGTTGAAGATGTCAAGATCAAAACCCATTCAATCCATTCTTGGCTAAAGCCATAAGCCATGAGCATCTCTATCATGAATTGCCAACTTAACTTGTCATAGGCATTTGAGATATCAAGCTTGAATAGCATTCAGGGCTTCTTTGTCGTCTTTAATGAGTGAATTACCTCATGAACCAAGATGACTCCGTCCAGAATCTGTTGGTCCTCTACAAACCCAGATTGTTCTGGGGATACCAGGTTTGGAAGGAGCGGTTTCAGTCTGTTAGCAATTACTTTCTAATGATATTATAATTAACATTGCACAGGGCGATCCATGTATTATTGTTAACCTTCCTCACCTAATTGTATATGAAGGGAGGAGAATGTCTTTGTTATAACTTGCATTGTGTCTTAGAGATGTTATAGTTGGTGTGATGCTAGCTATTGAAGGATCTTGGGAGAACAATTATTTAAACTTGTAACAAGGATAGTGTTTGCGAGAGGCATGTGTTGGGTTTCCTTGGCTTGAGTGATGCAAGTGAAAAGTAAAGCTTGTGAGATGCAAGCATTGATCCAAGGGTCATATAGTTGGTGTGATGCTAGCTTGTTGTTGAGCTCTTGGAAACCTAGTATATCTTGGTGAGATGCCTTGCTAGGCTTTGTGATCATTGGTTATCATTAGTTATCATTGGTTAGGGTTTGCAGTAGTTATGGATGCCCTAGCAAAGGTTTGGTAAGATTTGGAGAAGTTGTTGCTAGGGACAAAGAAAAAGGACTTGATGTACCAGCTTTGACAAAGTTGATGAATTGTACATTAGCTTCATATTCTGAGGATAAAAAGATGTACCATTGCTGTCCTAAATTCTCTAATTGCAGACCTGATTTTTATATCTGCCTTTGACTTTTCATGTGGTTTGAGCAAGTTTCATGGCTGTTTTCATATGCTGATTCATTGGGACAGATGTTCTATGTGATAAATCAGTGAACTCATTGAAGTAAGCTGGAAATCTCAGATCAGGCAGATCCCTGAAATTTCTATAATTATTACGTAGGGCCGTGTTCATTAAAATAGTGACGTTTCTCAGGGATTATATATATGACAGTATTCTTCAGTGCATATAAGCATTCCTTGTACCCTCACATTTATAATATAATTATTTGTCATTTTTTACTATATGGGCTTGTCCATTTCATTATAAATACCTATGGCATCCTATGGCCCAGCAAACAAACTGTGTATTCCTCAATTGTTCAAATCCACCAATTCTGAAAATGTTGCACATAGTCCAAGTAATTCAAAGCACTTAAAATAAGTTAAACTTTTAATGAGAACCATACCAGCATTAAATAATGGGAAAACAAATCAATCAAACTATTACATAAAATACTTGATAAGCTAAAGCCTAGAAATTTGCCAAAAAGAACCTCAAACAATTAATTGTATAGGTTGTCAACCCAGTTGATAATTAGTAATGGTGTGTGGTTTGTTTAATGAAGGGATTGTTGGATTTTGTAGCTCAGACAGGTACTTCAACGTGGGGGTGTCTAGCATGTAGAAGTGGTCCAAGAAAAGTAACTCTCTAGACCGCTTTGAAAGAGTGTCTTTTGTATTACTTTATGGTCAATGGTATTGGAGGGTCCATGGTATTATGTGTCCTGTGGTACTGCCCATGGTATTGACATAAAGTGAATATTACAAAAGAGTCTATGGATAGTTGTATTGCATCACATGCAGGAGTGAGTCATATCTCTTGTGGAGCGGTCACAACACAATGACAAGAGTGAGTCATATCTCTTGTGTGTTGGACAAGAGTGAGTCATATCTTTTGTGAGTGACAGGAGTGAGTCATATATCCTGCCGGGGTTTGTCTTTTCTGCTGAGGGTTTGTGCACAGGGAGAGTCAGGAATTGACTGAGATCCAGTGTGTCATATCCGGAAGCCTAGTGTTGTAAATGCTGTTTAACAAATCTGCAATAAAGACAAACTGTTTGTTGGTTTTTCCCATTGGGGTTTCCAGGGTATTTCTTGTGTTCAGTTTTCTCTGTATTGTTGAGTTTCCTAATAATTAACAAGTTAATTATTCGAGATTATAACCATATCTGGCTCAGTAAATTTCACAGGGATTACATTTCTTTCGTGTTTTTAAATAATTCTTATATTATACAAAAACACACAAATAAATGGGAGAAAACTATAGGCTAAGACTTTCATTTCTTAGTGCTGAAGCTGCAGCAGAAACACAGAAATCCCTTTAATAAGTGTGACAACTTCTTTCTTTATATTGACATATTGAAAGCCTATCATCCTACTATGTACCAACAGCATCAAATATTAACGAACAGAATTTCTGTAGCTTATATCGGAATGGTTTTATGTGAAAATGCATACGTGAGTAGAATATTAAAGGAGGCAGATATGAATATGTGCAATTGCAACAGAAAAGGGTAAATAAAGATTACTGTGTTGGAGATTGATGGAGAAAAGCATGAAGCTGTTGAAATGCTGTTCCAGTAATTATACTTCCAAGAAATACATTCACCAGCATAAAGTAATAATACTTTGCAGCGGCTCTCCTTTCAAGTACAGATAATGCTGCAAAACCTTCAATTTTTGACATGATCATCAATATACTAGGAAGTATGATAAGAAATATCTTCAAAGCCAACCCTGGTAGAAAACCTTGAAGGAAAGACTTGATAATCTTCCTGCACAACAACATTAAACAGTTTGCCAAATTTGATCAGATTGTAAGAACATCAAAAATAGCGAAACTGCTTTATTTTTCTAAGAACCCACAATATTGAGGATATCCAAATACTTATGTGACACTATATGATTTGCATAACACCATCCTTCGTATGTTAACAACATGCAAGTATATAAATGAACTATATTTTTCAAGTATGTCCATGCATGGTGATTTCTGAACATCAAAATAATTGCAAAGTGTTTAGGTAAGCCAAAGCCTGAATACCCAACATATCAATATGCTACATGTTCAAATTGAGAGACAATGACAAGATAATTTGCTATCTTTTCCCAAGATGACTTCAAACTTAAACCAGAACCACAAACCCAATATACACAACACAAGCTATCCACAATACATTTTCTTTGAATTGGTGTTTCCTAAAGAACAATAACCTGATATCCATCACCATACTTGTCAAAACAGAAGCTATACAAGTAACTTAAATAGCTACAACAGATTACCTACAGATTTCCTATTAAGCCACCCTTGACCTTTCTAGCAATGAATCAAAACATCAAGTCTTGTGGATGTTCAAGATTATTCTAGCTTTTAATGCTAAAGGCAATAAGCATCAATATATAAATGTTTATTAATAGTTCTAAAGTAGAAGAAAACCAAAGTAATTAAGGATTGGGATTTGAAAGTAATTATCAAATCATTGTCAGATACCACAGTAGGGAAATAATTTATTGATGCAACTTACACATCAAGTCATTTTAGATAATGAAATGAGCAACAGTTCATCCACTAACAAATATCCAACAATAGAAGGGAAAAAAACAGAAATCCATATAGGACATTAAATATAATTGAATAAGAATAGATAGATGATAGAACAAGATTACAATGCAATGGGATGGTATACTTATACACTCATTGACGGGTCACCATGGTTGATAGGTTATGTCTCTTCATTTATTATTGTTATATATATATATATATATATAACACTCCATCCTTCGTATGTTAACAACATGCAGGTACATAACTGAACTACTTTATTTTTCAAGTCTGTCCATGCATGGTGATTTCTGAACACCATAATATTTGCAAAGGTGTTTACGTAAGCCAAAGCCTGAATATTCACCCAACATATCAATATGCTACATGTTCAAACTGAGAAACAATGACAAGGTAATTTGCTATATTTTTCCAAGATGACTTCAAACTTAAACCAGAACCATAAACCCAATATACACAACACAAGCTATCCACAATACATTTTCTTTGAATTGGTGTTTCCTAAAGAACAATGACCTGATATTCATCACCACACTTGTGAAAACATAAGCTATACAAGTAACTTAAATAGCTACAACAGATTACCTACAGATTTCCTATTAAGCCACCCTTGACCTTTCTAGCAATGAATGAAAACCTCAAGTCTTGTGGATGTTCAAAATTATTCTAGCTTTCAATGTTAAAGGCAATAAACACAAAGGTATAAATGTTTATTAATAGTTCTAAAGTAGAAGAAAACCAAAGTAATTAAGGATTGGGATTTGAAAGTAATTATCAAATCATTGTCAGATACCACAGCAGGGAAATAATTTATTGATGCAACTTACACATCAAGTCATTTTAGATAATGAAATGAACAACAGTTCATCCCCTAACAAATATCCAACAATAGAAGGGCAAAGAACAGAAATCCATATAGGACAATAAATATAATTGAATAAGAATAGATAGATGATGGAACAAGATTACAATGCTATGGGATGGTATACTTATACACTCATTGACAGGTCACCATGGTTGATAGGTCATGTCATTTAATTAGTTTATGTCTGTTCATTTATTATTGTTTATTATATATATAACTCCATCCTTCGTATGTTAACAACATGCAGGTACATAACTAAAGTCACCAATCTGAAGGAGTGGAAGCCATAAAGCAATTTCCATGAGGTTCATGCGGATAATGGCTAAGCGGGGATGGTTCACATTCTGGATTCGGACAAGCTGGATATTTTGGTGGTTTTATCTCAGATAGTGGTTCTGAGGATTTATGTGGCGGTACTAAAATGTTGCCATTTGGACATAAAATAGAAAAGGGGATATTTACAGGTATTTGGGGCTGTGTACAAGCAGGAGATTTTAATTGGCGTTCCTTTTGCAGAGACTGTTGGGTATAAACCTTTGTAAAGGCATCACAAGTAGAAGAATTGCCAGAAGATGAAATAGCAGATGCTACCAAAAGATTAAAATTTTAAATATGCTTCCGTCAATCCAAAGAGAACATGTTAACACCTCTGGGTTAGGATACCTTGCTCAAACAAGGGAAGCTCTAGAAGACAAGATGAGGTTAGCCGAAACCCAAAGACAATCCAAAGAATACAAAGCTGCTATGAAAAGATAGAAGGTAGAACAACAATTGGGACTACCTCCTTCTAGGCTTAAGCCCTGTAAAGTGAAAGGAATAAAACAACCCTCTTTGGCCCAGAAAGAGGTCTTCAAAACAATAAAATCAGGACATTCACCATTCAATCCCAAGGATCAGATTATGAAAAATCTATTCTATTGGGACTTACATACACACCCTGATGCTGATGAATTCTACAAGACCACAAGTATTAGTGAACAGAACAAATTATCTCAAAGATGGCATTTTGAGATGTCTGCACAAAACAAGTGGATCTCCTTCTTTGAATGAAGAAAGCAGTTTACCCAAACTCTGGCTATGATGCAGTCATGATCCAAGCCTCCTGAAGAATCATCTCAGAAGATGGCAGGGCAGAAAACTACAAAGGGACATTTGTGGCTTTCTCATGAAGGAAAGGAGATCTATACAGATACAAATTTCCCCCCTTTTCGCCCGATCAAGCTTCAGTATGAGGATGGCACTGGTCCTGCAGCACCCATTACTCTCAATCCCACAAATCAGGATTTACCAGAACAGGCTAACTGGACCAATCTAGCCCTGAAAGGTGTAGCCCTGTGTGACCGGATGAACTAGCAAGGCTAGTATCCGATGAATGTATGGAAGATGTGACCACAGTCAACTTAGTCACACATCCAACTTCTTTGGAATGTCGTAACCTCCAAGGGGAGAGCCCTTGTTAATGTGCCTGTCAATAAGTAAGCTAGATACCTTCCACAATCTCATAACAAGATCAGTGCCTTTCTGGAGTCATGTTGAGAACGAAGAAAACATATCTAAGTATAATCTTGAATTAGGAAACATCAATGTATATGATAAACAAGGTGTAAATGCAAAGGCACAATAAGTCAAGATGCAATATGTGAATTAATCATGTCTTAGCTATCACTTATCGTTAGGCATTGACAATTAGTAAGCATCAGCACATAACATTCCAGCTTTCAGTATGTTATGAAACAATTGCACTTTAGTATTGCCAATAAACAAATGCTTAGTCAACTTAATTATGTATTTGATCATTGTTAGCATTTGATAGCTCAATGGCACTCCTGCATCAGGTGCCTAGGTGCAAGGGTCGATAACTTGGAGTCTCATTTAAATTCTTAAAGTGACTTTATTAATGTGTTTTTATTAAAGTACATTTTCGATGTGACTTTATGATTTAAAAGTGAGTCGCACTTTATTATGTTTCTAAAGTGACTTTAAGTCATAAAGTGTACCTTTTAAATATTTAGGGTAATATGACTTTTCAAAAGAAAAATTTGTTGTAAAGTTCACTTAGGAGATTTAAGTGAGTGAGAGATTAGATCCCAGCCATAGATCTCTTGGCCAAGATTTAATCTCGTCCATTGAAGTTGAAGAGTCATGAGAATAACCCTAGTAGGGTAAATAAAAGGTGTATGAGACTTCATTTTGAGATATACAAGAGAGAGTTTTGGTGAGATATCCAAGAGAGGCACGCATTCCTTTTGTACAAGGAGAGTAGCACGATTTCCAAGAGAGAGTCTTGGAGGGAAAAGGGAGCAGCTCGAATCCCTAGGTGAGAGAGGTTGTGAGCAGCACAAGTGAAGCAAGACAGCAGCAGAGGTGGGGGACTCGAATCCCAAGGTGGGGCACGTTTTCCTGTGCTTTGTGCAGCCATTAAGAGAGCAGTCCGTACAGCAGAAAGAAGGGGCTGTGACACGAGTTTTGAGGCAGCTTCATGGCAGCTGAGTGGAGGCCATACTATTGAAGAGGTTGGGCACAAAAATAAAGAGAAGACTGCTGTAGCAGACTCTGTACTGTTCTGTACAGTCTATTCCTGTAGGATGCGTTTTTTCCTAGACTGCTGATACACAGTTTTTCCAGGTGACATTTTTGTGCACAGATTTCAAGAAGTTTTCTGTCTGTACTATTGCTTTAATGACTGGACCGTACTGCTGTAATATTGCTGCTCCATTAATACAACTCTCTCCTACTGGTTTTTTCCCCAAGGTGTGGGGTTTTTCCAGGGTCAACATTTGACCAAAAATACTGTGTTCATGAGTAGTTACAGTGATCTGATATTTAATTCCTGTGTATGAATCTTTTATTACAGTCTGTTGATTTAAGTTTATTTCTGCTGCTAAGATGCTTCATGAGTAGTATATTCACCTACAGTGTTTTGAAATTTAAGCTTGATAAAAGTGTGTAATTATCTTTTACTGTTGAGGTCAATATCAGAGTATTTCCTGAAGCATTCGACATTAAATTCAGTTGGCTGCTAAGTGGGCAGAATTCTGAGTTTTCTGGGTATTCTGAGAATTCTGAGTTTTCTGAGTTTTTGTCATTTTTCAACAATCATTGCCCAATATAGACATACATCAGCATTAAGTATGTATGGTCATGATTACCAAATAGGTTGCACATCTACCAGTATGACAGTTATAGCAGCAGTAAGTGTTTAGTAATAACAACTATCAATTACATTCAATGTAGATCCAATTAACTTCCACTTGAAACTATACCTTCTAGCAATCTAAGTGATTCATCCAAGGTCTGATATATGTAATTTATAGCATGAAAACAGTAATAAGGTCAGTCCTTAGCATAACCAATCAACGTAGAAAAAAAATGCTCCTAGCCTAATATCACTTAATAAGTCTTAAAGTTATGATTGTAAAGTGAATGCTCTAAAATAAAGTGTAATATCAACTTAGTGATGACAGCCTAGCAAAAAGGGATAATAATTCCATGTCATAGACAGCCTAGCAAAAAGGGATAATAAGTCCATGTCATAGACAGCCTAGCAAAAATGGATAATAAGACAGCCTAGAAAAAAGGGATAATAAGTGTGTGTCATGGTGACAAGATCTTCTAGAAGGTGAAGAAGTCAATAATATCTCTGCAGCATGGTGACAAGATCTTGATGTGTCATCATCATTTGATACATATCACATCAAAGATTATATCTCTGCAGTTCATGTGCCTCTGCTACAGCCACAAGCATCAACTTTCAAGTGAGTCGTTTGGGGTAATGAGACTAGATCTCTCCAAGCGTCCAGTTCCTAGTAAGAGGCCATCATCATTGCACCCTTTTGACACCTTAGCGTTCTGAAAAAGGAGAAGATCTGAAGCCTGCACAAGCTAAAGAATAATTCTACAGTAAGGGTTTTAATCTGCAGAAAAGTGTAGGATTTTGAATAATTTGATCTAGCAAGTTAAGGAGACTTGAATCCAAGTGATCAAGCAAGCCAAGATCTCCCTGAATAGGCATTCAATATTCACGAAGTATTTCAGTCATAGAGCATGGTATGTGACAGATCTAGCCACTAGTATTCTTCAGCAATCCTTCATGGTATGTAAGCTTGTCTGGCTGAATTTATTGTATCTGCTCCTAGCTTATTCATTGGCAAATAAGAAAAGATCGTTTGCTGGGTTTTTTCCCTCAAGTTTGAGAGGGTTTTCCTAGGGTAATTCTCCTTGTGTTATTGTGAATGCTATTTACTGTACTTTATGTAATACAGTTTATACATTGTGATGAAATTATGATTCAGTAAGAAAAATTTAAAAGAAATCTACAGATCTGGAATACTCTTAATTTTAACAATTAGGGTTATCCATTTTTAAAGGGGATAAAGGAGAATCTGTTGCTGAGCACATTAATCGATTTTGGGACGTCATCCATTGATGGTATATTGAGCATGAGGATGTTTGTATGAAATCTAAGAACCGGGATAATCACAAGGTATGATCTTTCGAAGTTTTGAACAAATGTTTTTAGACAAGTGGGGAAAAACCATTGATAAATCCTCAAAAGGAGATGATGAAAATAATTGAACATTGTTAGAAAGGAAACCATGTGATCATCATGTGGTTGAAAATCAAATTCATGGAGATGATCATGGGATTAATGATAAACTAGTTGATGTTTTCCATGGTCAAATGGGTGAAAATAATCACCCGTCTTCAAGTGAGCTTGATGGAGAATTCAGTGAAGATCAATTGCATGATCATGATGTGGTTGTGAATCAACCCGATCAAGAGCAATCTTCTTCAGAGCATTGTTCAAGTCAGAATCAAGGTTTAATTGATTACGAGGAAATCTCAAAGGATCCTGAGCCAAATTTATTTAATGTTAATAATATTCTCCATTTAATCCTTGATCAAGATAAGTTGGTTGAATGCATAGGTGTGAGTAGTCATTACGAGTGTGGTCCTTGTGGAGGGAATGTCGACCTTGTTGTTAAGTTAGGAGTGGTGAGTAATACTAATAATTTCAATAATCTCCAAATACAAAACCTTTCAACCTAAGTTGCCAAGAAACTTGGGTACGGGGACGGGGACACCACTTTTTGAAACAGGGTACTTGGGTACGTCAGGGGTACTATATATATATATATATATATATATATATATATTATAAAAATAAAACATGTCATAGTCACATTATACATGCATATTTCAAATTTCTTCATAAATTATGAATCATGATTCATAATTCTAAATTCAATAATTCATTGAACAATGAACATTCACATTGAAAATTTGAAATAGTAGATATCAGGTGGAAGATTGGAAGTTAGATAAAATTTGATAAATCATTGTACCAGGCAGATGTAACAAACAGTCGAACTGTAATATGAAGATACACTTGAAATCTAATTTTAAACACCTATTTGTACTGTTGTTACATGCAATAAAAATTTGCAAATGTATTACTAGGTTGATGTGAGTGTATTTCTTAGTATTAAATACATATGTATAATTTTTGTGTGCACATTTGGTAGTCAAATTATGTTCCATGAGTGTTGAACAAAAAACCATAAAAACATTCCTTATAAATCAATGCAAAATCAGTCTACCAGATTTGGACAATATTCAGTGGAATTTGAACAGTGTTACAAAGTGCTTGACATATGTCCTGAACCAAACTCCATACGCAGTTAGCAAAAATTTAGGTCATATTTGGTTGGGGGTCATTATATTTTCCCTAGTGGATTTGCATTTTGTTGAGTCGATCGTACCCCCGGAGTACCCAAACACAAGGTACAGAGTACCCAAACACGGGGTACGCCATACCATTTAGCCTATATGTACCCCTTTTTTTATAACGACGTCTCGGGTACGTGGAGCCAGTATGGGATATGGCAGGGTACGGCAGGAGACGTACCTTAGGAGTACCCAAGTACCCGGTATGGGTACGCATACCCTACCCTCGGGTACGGGTACCCATGCTACATAGCTTTCAGCCCATGAGAACTGGGGTCAAATCTCTTGAATATTGGACACGATACTTCTAAGTACTTCACCTTGCTGCAGACATCTAACCAACCTTGTATTTATCCCTCATTACCAAATCTTTTCCCTTTGATAAATTCTTTCGATATTAAAGCCTCTATATGCCTAGACTCATCTGATTATTGTGTAGCTTTGAACCAACATGATCTGAGCTTTGAAAAGTTAAATGTCAAAAAGGATTTCTCAGGTCTTGATCAAGGTTTGAGCAATAATTGTCATTATATGTTAGCTGATCAAGATTGGTCGGAGGATAAAGTCATTAAAGCTAATAATTTAGAACCTCGTCTTGCAAAGTTGAACATTGACATTGTTCCCAATTTTGAAATTATTCATGGAATCAATAACATCATTGATTTGAAAACCTTTCCCTTTCATCAAATTCTAATGTCAATGATTTTAAACCATGTGGGGGAAGATACAATTTTTCAATCCACCCTCCAAACCCCATTCCTAGAAACTATCACCACGGTGAATCAAACGTACTTCACAAAATTTTTGAGTGAAGGAATTGATACATGCCAGCAAACTACATGCAAAGTGTCACACTCTTTCCTTCCATCATCTTTAAAAGGCAATTCTTATTTAGATCCCATTGGTGTTTGGATGGAGGAAATCTGCAAAGATCTGTTTCAACCCTAGAATGATTTCATCTTACACCATTTTGATCTTTTCTCGAATTTTAGACAACAAGTAAGGCTGACCTTAATTTTCTCTTTCTTAACTTCCAATATATCCTTCACTTGTTTTATTAAAAACCACCAACTAAGAGCTAGTCATCTTTTTGATGACTGGCTACACTAGATTTATGATTTCACCTAGCTCATGTTCTAGCTAGTTATTGTAGGGTAGGTAGGACAAATAAGTTCACTCTTGAACATTAGCTTAAATATAGAATTCGTTTTCCTGCATTTACTTTTGCAAATTTTGAGCTTTGTGTTTTCCTTGTGTAGTTTTATTTCCTGCAAGGATGTTTCTTTCTGTCGATGTGTGTTTGCATTGGTTGGTATTTTATTTCAATTGTTAGTTAGAATGTTTATTTCAGCTTTTCATTTCAATCTTGTTATTTCATTTCATTTTATGTATCGACATATATAGAGGACTGACGACCGGTCTATGAGATGGGTATAGCATTTGCGCGATGCAGGTGCAAGTACTTGGATGCATCAAGGATAGTTGTGGACCAAAGATGTTGAGTTTATCAAGCGCTCTCTCCCTTAGAGCACTTGTCCCAGTTGGAGCCAGATGTTATCATATTTATTGTAGGTGGGAGCTACTACTCATTATGGGAGAGCAGACTTCCGTAGTCCTTACACTTGAGGAAGTATTGTTATCAAAGGATGCAATGGTTGCATGATTGTATATAATTATTGAGGAACTAGATAATGTAGGGGCATAGCAGCAGAGGAGCCATCCAGGTCATTATTGAGCCCTCTTCATTGATCTCCCTTGTCATACTTTTCAAACCTTGGTTCAGTGGGCATTCAAGAGCAGTTCTATTCAATTGGGTCTTATCTTTCCTTTCCATTCAGAGTCAATACAGATGGATTACATTTTGTAGTTGCAGCTAAGAACAGGTATATAGCAAAGGTATTTATGGAATTGATCATATGAGTTTCTGGTTGTTATTAGTAGTATTTGTACTCAGATCGTCAAGGTCAAAAGAGTATCATATGCTAGCACATCATCCATTTGTGAGATGCCTTTTCCCTAGTGTTTGCTTGATTAGTAAATCTCATAGAGTTCCTTCCTCCCCTTATCTTTAGTCAATCATTCATCCTTCACCAATCCTCTTACATGACTAGCCATCCACTTCACCCAAGAGAAGAATGATCCTTCTAATACTCGTGGTGATAGTTTAGATAGTGGCATGAATATAAAACATTAACTTCATGTTATGTATTAACTTATGTAATCTTTCCTATATTTGAATCTATGTAATGAATCATATGAATCACCTCTGTAATGTGAGTATTGTAGCTCTAGTGCACTATCAATATGCATCATTTCAGATGTTATTTCATCCTCTTGGAGGCTTTGGATGTGTCCTTTCATCATTGGACATCATTACCTAACTTTGAACAAAGTTGACTTTTCAACTTTTTGAGTTGGTCAAGGGCTGGTTTGACTTGGTCAACATTACCAACCAATAGTATGTGGTCACCATGCATCACCATTCACCATACTTCATCATTTGGAAGTCAATTGGACCCCTCCAAATGTGATTTTAATATTACCATTTAGTATTACCAAATACTACTAAACGAAGTGGAACAGATTAGATTTAGTATTACCATTTAGGGTTAGGGCTAGATTAGGAAATATTTAAAAAAATAAAATTAAGAATTTTTTTGAGTCCATAGACCCACACGTGCAAACATAGGCAACTCAGTCGGTTAAGGTCAGGACTGGCCGAGTTAACTGGTTCGGTACCAAACCATCCAAGTTGATTGGTTCGGTACCAAACCGACCGAGTTGGACACCGAATCGGCCGGTTCGGTACCAAACCAATCACCGGATCGAATTTGTAGGCCGACTCGACTCAGTTCAAGGTCAACTCGATCAACTCGGCCGAGTTCGAGTCCGAGTTGACTGATTTTTAAAAAAGGGGTATCACTTAGCTAGAGCCTTGTGAGAGTTTGTACTTAGGGTGCTAGTTTTTGTGATAACAATACCCTCAATCCTACTTGAAATAAA
Organism: Larix kaempferi; assembly: GCA_027924585.1. NCBI lineage: Eukaryota > Viridiplantae > Streptophyta > Pinopsida > Pinales > Pinaceae > Larix > Larix kaempferi. The sequence goes on from BSBM01000600.1 coordinate 1,911,708, forward strand.
CCACTTCAACAAATTTCCCTTGAGGATAAAATTTGAGAAGTGAACAAAAGCTCAGCAACTATGAATGAAGTCGACCTATGGAGTAACATTGGGAAATTTAGGAGGTTTATTAGTTATGGATACAAAGGAAATCAAATTAAGGCTTTGGCTTAAATTAGCAATCATGCCAATCATATAAAAGAAAATCAAAACAGCTATTCTGCTAGACAAACTTAGCAACATAAATGTCCTAAGGCCTTTTTGCTTGACAAAATTAGCAAAGATTTCAGCCAATAATAAATGAGTTCGCATTGGGGTCTTACCAACATGCAAAGGAGGTCGAACTCTAGATTCAGGACTGACAGAATTAGCATGAGCAGTTTAACTTCAGGCTCTAAATGGCAACTTTATTCAAGGCATTTTTGCTAGGTAGAATTAGCATACATGCCAATATTGGACAACAAGGCAAACTTGGTGTGCAAAACAGGTCAAATCAGGTTTTGGCCTTTATTCGCATGATAATATTGGATAAGTTCAAACATAAGCTTTACTTGGCAAAATCAGCATGGTAATCTTAGGATGTTTGCCAATCAAGGACAACAAGGTGAGCTAGGTTACATAATATATTTATTTAAGGATTTTTTCTTGGTAACATAGCAAAGTGAATAAAAGCTTTAAAATCACTTTTCAAGTTTTCATGCAAGGATATCAACCAAACTAGCAACTGGAACAAGGACTTGGACTTGACAAAGCTGGTAAGGTGAATTAGGTCTAGGCCCTAGGGCAATCAACATAAGGTTTTCGAACAAGACCATTTTGGAATCTCATATCAATGGAAACCCCCCAACTAGCTGCCACATGTCACACTGAGAAGACAATCCACATGCTCAATACTGCACTTGACTCATCATCCTTCACCACCAGAACCTAGAAACCACTCCACCACTGAACACTAGAACCATGATGTTACATCTTGTACCTACTATAAATAGAACTGTTAAATATAGACATGCCCAAAAAAGCAGTCTAGCAACCCCTCTGCCATCAACATCTTTATCCAGAGGGGTGTTTCTTAGATCTCCTCTGTGGCTACCTTCTTGAAACCTGCTTCTGCTTTTGAAAAACACTGGCAAGATTCTGCAGCAAACTCCACAATGTAACCTTTGATCGTGGTCTACACCTAGAAGTCAACCACACACGTGAGTTGATGATCTAGCTAATGAAGCACAAGCAAGTTTTGAGTATTCCACTCAACCACTTTTCTTTCTCTATTTGCATACTCAAGTGCTTGTTCAAGCCACTTCAACCATTTGTATAAGCTTACAGGGAATTCAGCCCAGAAAACTTCATAATTGTCTCTACTAAGGCTTTCAAATAGAATCTTTTGTCTACACCACTGCAGATCCGATCCGTGCAACTCTACTTCTTTCTCTACTTTAGTGGTCACTTGTTGGACATTAATAAAATTGTCTTATCTAAAATTTTCAAAGTTCTTTTTCCACCAATCTTGAAGATTTGACCCGAAAAAGAACCACAATTTCATCCTATGGTTATCCCTCTTTTAAAGCATAAATATTGCCTACAGAACCATTTGATAGCTCTTTTTGAGACCCAATGTTCTTGTAGGTGTCTAATAAAGTGCTCCAGTATAGTCTAGGATGCTAGAATTGAAGGAGGGATCTTCATTCATAATATTCAGTATAGCCACTACAATTATATGCCTACAGCAGGAATGCAGGTCTCTAACAGCCGTACAATCAAAGTTCTAACCAATAGATAACCTATCAACATTACAACTGGCCATCAAATCTCTAACCTTCTGCTCATAGCTCATAGCGAGATGATCAGGCTTATGTAGAGACCCAGGTCTAACACCCCCCCCCCCACCGAGTCGGTGTGGATGAGGCCAGGTGCAGGTCCTGGGTGACTTTGACGGCATAGATATGACCCTCCCTCATAGCACGGGAGCTTAGCCAAAGAGATCATGTAAGAAGTATTTTTTGAGGCCAAAAAAATTGCATGCCCATATGATTAATCCACAAGGGAATTAAATATGTAATAAGTGGGATAGATACAAGCAACAATAATATGTAGTCAGAGAAGAATAGCATATACACGGTAGGTAAGAGACTGAAATATATATATATATATATATATATACACACACACACACACATATATATGTATATATATAGAGAGAGAGAGAGAGAAAGAGAGAGAGAGCCTAAGAAACAACCATATGAATGAATGATATTGATTATGTCTATTACAAAGATACATGAATATAGTGCAATTTTTTCTTGTTAGAATCAGCAATAAAGTAGTCCATAGCTTATCCCCACTTACCGTCAATTGAATACTAAATTGCAATACAATTTTCCCTTTCCTGCAAAGCAACCAAAGAGAAAACTCTATTCAAATGCAGAGAAATAAGGAACCTTAGGAATTGCAGCTTTAGGAATGTAACCAAGAAAATGGTGGGAAACATGTCAATCGCATGGAATAAATATTGGACGGAAAATATTATATGAAGTATATCAGATATTTTACTGTCACAGAGGATCAGAACTATCTAAGCAACTCACACCTATCTCTAACACTGCTCAAATAAAATATGAAAATCAATAAAGTGGCAACTGCAAAACTTAAAGAGAAGACTCATTGTCTTCCAAGGGAGGTGTTCGGACAATTTCTGGCTGTGTTCTAAAAACACCATAAGCTCTCCTTGGAATGGCTTTTTCCTTCTGACCAATCATAACAAGCTCTAACATAGGCCAAACAAATGAAGAAGAATGACGATTCATTTCTTCACTTCGAGCTTTTAAGTTTTCTTTCTTAGCTTCTGAGTTTAGAGTTGTTTACCCTTCCTCTCAAAGTCTAAATATGTGCACAAGGGAGAATTAAATTACAATCTTCAGCAATAACATTTGCAAGAGGTTAGAATACAATGAAAACATTTTGAAACAGAAAACCAAAACTTAATATAAAAAGGATCTAAAGATATTGCTTACTTACACTTCTATTATAGGTTTCAGGAAGGGGGCAACCTTCTCAATTCCATCAAGGTTAGCCAATGATTGGACTGCTGCAATTGGGATCATGAAGAAAAACACAAGGAAAAAGAGTGAAACGGTCATGAATAATCTCCGAATTGTGATTGCAACAAATGGAATGGCCAGATTGCTCCAGTATACATCACGAGGCTCAGGGGCCCACTCTGTTAACCAAATTGTTGGGTTCTTGCTTTGTTGTGTTTGTGCACAAACAGCAGCTCCCCAGCGTGTACTAAATGAAACAAATGCAACAGGCATGATTGCCTCAGGATCTTTCAGCACCCGTTCTCGTTCTTCTGCTATCTGGAAATACATGCAAAATAAGAAAACTGAACACTAACATCTCGTATATTGTTAAAATTGTACATCTACTTTATAAAATGGACTGCTGAAAATTTTCCAAGCAAACTTCTTACTTAGCAATTTTCTGTTGATGCTACAACTGCTTTCCTTCTATGGTCTTTCACAACATATTCAACTCCAATCCAATATACAATCAATCATTTCAATTTTTTTATTGTCTTGGCATGGCCAAACACTGGACTTAATTGACTTAAAAGCTGCTTGCTAACACAGAGAACTTTGAAATGGTTCCTTTTATCAGCCTGCTGCATTGGAAAGGAGACATTTGGAAGATAGGTGGATGATCAGATTGTATGGCAGAGGATCATGGAACACAATAAAGTTGACAGGAATCCCCTTTTTATGGAAAAGGAGATGTGATGCACTTCCATTGGGGATGCCTCCCCTTTTCAGTTGGGTATAAATAAAATATTCAGATCAGAATTGACATGTTCTGTAAGGGTGTAAACTCTTTTGAGATAGGAACTGAGGGGGATATCCTAGAACTTGTGGCCTGGCTCGTCGATTTGCACCCCTCGATGGGAATTTTCAGTGATAGAATATAATATGGATAAAAACAGAAGTGGAGATTTACCCTGAGAAATCATGTGCTGCTTTTTTAGGTGATAAAAATATCTATTACTAGACTCAAAAGACGTGATCAGAGATACTGGCAGATAAGGATAGCAGTATAATGCTTGCATCACATATTGATATGCTCAATGTATAAGAACCAGCCAGTGCCTAGGAACACCCTAACTGAGCGCCTAAAGTATAAATACAAGCTCAACTTACACATCATTTACAACATTATCAAAAATTGTACTTTGCTAATAAAAACTACATTGAAAGAACAAATACTGTTTAAGAATATTTATTTTGATAATAGTCAGTTGTAACTATAAGAAGAAACAAGCACCCCTGCATGCATAAGAAATAAGCAAGCAGCCATTTTTAACAAGCAAAGTCATATACTGTACTTTAATTGATAGCGTAGAGGTGACAACCTCAAAATGAAGCAGTTCATTGTATGTTTATCCCTAAATATCCCATAACAAGTAAATGGTGGATATGTGTACTAATGGCCAAAAGTCAGATGCTTTTAGCAACATAAAAGTCTTAAGATGAGATTTGCTTACGGACGTTGTAAGCTTCTCGAAGGAAGAAAGGAGAATAACTACCAAGAAGTCATGCTGCATTACATTGGGACAAAATTGTCAAGGATACCTTTTTTTCTATATGAGGTAATAGAAATAAAAATTCAAGGTATCATTTTTAGATACATCATACATACAGCATGTAATTCAAACGAAATGAAATAAATGGGCAATCTGCAAATGTTGCATTACAAGGTTATTGTAACAGAAAAAGTTATCAATGGTGAGAAGGGCAGGCATTTAAGTCACTGAGACGGTTTTTATTAAACAGGACCAAATGCATTACCACACACCATTCACTGTGATATTTTTTAAAATAAAACGTGTCATAGAGTCATAACCTGTTTGGTGTAGGATAATACTAAATAGAGGTTGGGACGTGTAACCCGCTGACACATAGAGGTGACTTGATCATTAATTCCTATGTGATCTTCCATCACATCCAGCAGTTCCACAGATGAGATCTATGGTTTGCCCATGGACATTTGACATATCCTCTAGTTATGACATATCCTCTAGTTGACTCACGGTTAATGCTTTCTTATGTGTGGATGTGACCATAGGAGGTCAAAGGCATTACTATATAATGACTCATGTATCTTATATGAGTGTCTTATAGCTTAGGAAGCATCATTGTGTGGTTATAAATCTTCATTCGATTGAGTGTATGATCTTGTGGTTTAGGTGTAGCATCATTGTGTGGTTATAAATCTTCATTCGATTGAGTGTATGATCTTGTGGTTTAGGTGTATCTCTAGGAATTTAAGTGTAACACTCATTTCATGTCATTCACAATATTTTTCCCAGCCATTTTCCATCCCATGTCATTGAAGGATTTAACCAGCGTAGATCCATCTCAAACCTAGATCTATCAAGCACCGAGAGGGATCCAATTTCTTGAGGTGTAATTTTTTTTGTTTTATCTTAAATTTTTTACACATTAAGAAAATAATTACCCCTCAAGAAATTGGATCCCTCTCTTTTAATTTTTTTTTTTTTTAATTTTTGATAAGTTATGAGAGAACATGAAATTTTTAATTACTTTTGATTTTTTATAAGTTATGAGCCGACATGGAAACGTAACATGACAAACGTGACAAACGTTACAACATCTCCCCCATACTAGGTTGTAACGTAACGTGACAAACGTGACAAATGTGACAAACGTTACAACATCTCCCCCATAATGGATTGTAACGTAACGTGACAAACGTTACATGTGACAAACGTTACATGATCTCCCCCATATTGGGTTGTAACGTAACATGACAAACGTTACATGTGACATCCGTTACAAGTTCTCCCCCATACTATTACTTTTTACATTTTATTACTTTTGAAAACGTCACATGTGACATGTGACATCCGTTACAGGGTCTCCCCCATACTGGGTTGTAAGCACCTCATTTACACTCGGTGCAACAACTCTCTCATCTATATAAGAGAGCCTCTCATTGTACTCTTTGCTAGAACTTGGAGAATAAAGTACTCTCGCTACTCGTGTGTCCATTTGCCTTAGTGTTAGGATACGTCATGAATTTTGTAGAACTAAATTGAAGATCTAAATGCTAAATGTTCAGATACTTCAAATAATGGCTTATGCATAGCAAGGTTGTGCTATTTGCTTATTATTTTGCTTTGATTTCAGCACTTGAATTATTGCTCTTAGTAGTAAATTCCTAAACTTTGCTAGTAGGATTATTATATCTTGCACGCAAGTTTATGTGGAGATTTTCATAGATCTAAAGAGAAACAAAACATTTGGCTATCAAAGACTAGGACAAGGGTATGAGCACTTCTACCCCCTCCTACTCTTTGATCCCCAAAACTTCCCTTGTTCCATTATGACCCCATGCCCTTTCATTGGGACATTAGGCACTAGTCAAGAGTTTTCATTTTTTCTTGTGGCCATCTAAATCATTTTCTAGTAATTTTATTAGATCTGAAAATTCATCTTCACCACAAGTTCATAATATTTGAACAAAGTTAAGGAAATAACCCACTAATACCTTTCTCAAGAGGGCAGCAGTTCACCTTGACTTCGTTGTACCATTCGTGCTTATTTTTCTTCATAAAATCATTTTTAACCAGAAGTTATGGTATGTTTTATTTCTGCAAGCATATGTGCTGAATATTTTTCTGGATTTACTTCTATTTAGCCCATGATTGTTCATATTTTTCACACCTAATTTGGGTTAAATAAGCTAACTGTTTTTTAAATTGTTTATGACTTTATGTTCAAATGGTATTCAGTTTATAGCACTTTTTAAACGGTTCCTTGTAAATTTCAGATCTGGTTTGTCTTTCATTACATGGCCTAAATTCACCATTTACACATCCAACTAATAGCCTAAAGGGATCTTAAATTTCTGTCAATCTAGGAGTATTTTTAATGTTGATGGTTATAACAAGTAACTAACTCGCTTTAAATCATTCACATATGGTTACTTGTATTTTTTCAGCTTCTTTAATTAAGCATTATCAATTAAGTTGTTGGAATTTTCATTGCAATTAACCACATTAACATATCTTCATTTTCATGGTTAAATTTGCTTTCTTGTGTGTTATTTCTGAATGGTATGACTCTTTTCTATTGGCAACTCTAATAGTAGAACAAGAGTGATGGTTCATTGAATTACATATTTTGTTGTCCATTTGAAATTTACTTGCAAACAATCCTAAAGGCTTTAAATCATGGTATCTATTTCTTACATATTTTCAACATTGCTTCAGAGTCTTATTGGCTAATCATTGTAACATTTGCACTTGTTATATTTATGCAGGTAGTTTGTCATCCTTCATTAGGCAAATCCCTTGATGATTTTATGGATCCATAGATGTTGTGATTAACTTACAAGAACTTTCACAATTTCTCCAATTTCAACTTAATTCACATACCCATGTGTATCCTAGTGTTTGGCCATATCTCTTACTTAGTTGCATTTAGGGAATTCCCCCTTAGTGATTTCTCCAAATCACTAGAAGTGAAGTCCAATAACTCTAGGTAATAGATGCAATATTTCCGTAGTTGCACTTTCACTAGAACCCATATGAGTCCTTACATTTAGGGTGCTAGTTTTTGTGGGAACAAGACGTTAATTTTTCTGATTTCAGCACTAGATAAAATCATTCCGAGTGTTTTTTCTTTGCTTAAAATTAACCTCAGCCCACTGATTATTTTACACTTTTTGAGATCTATTAACAATAAACAAAATAACAGAAGCAGAATAGGAAACGGATCACATAAAACACATACAATTTTCTGCACTTCAAAATCAGCTTTTAACTTCCAAGCTTACAAGGACTCCCTTACTGGGAAAAAGGACTTGAGAAATTACACAGCAAACCTGGCAAATTCTGCCTCACTAAAGATGAGCTTCAACCTACAAAACTGCTCTACAAAATTGGTTGTACAGCCTCACTATAATGCTTTTACGGTCTGCACAACTGTATGGATCCATACGGTGCGGTCCGTACGCCTGTACAGATCTGCACGGTTGTCTGTATGTCCTGTACAAAAATCCGTACAGTTAGATCCATATAACTATACAGATACGCACAATAGGTGCATACGACTGTACACCATGTCTGTATTGTACACCTGCACAAAAAAATCTAATCTCGATCAACTACCTGCTTCTCTTGCCCAAGACACTGACAGAAAGTCCTCCTAATTCTGCACTCGATGCTTGAGTTTCTCTCTTGAAAGAATATGTGTCTTCTCTCCGTTTAGTTTCCTTTTATACTTTTGGGATGAACAAAAACCCTAACTTCAATTGCCAAGATTATATCTCCTGCTCCTCGTCCTCTGCCACTGGAGGCAACTCATGAGACTTCCTGGATGCCAAGTTCTCTGCGAACTTAACATCTTGGTTGATAACTATCTTCCATTGTGCTAGCATGAAGATCCTGTAAGCCTTCGAGTTTTCATTGTACCCCACAAACACACCCTTCTCTCTTGAAGGATCAAGCTTTGTCCTCTTCTCTTCGAGTACATGGATGTAGACTGGACAACCAAAGATTCTGAGATGACTGGTCTTTGGTTTCACTCCTATGAATGCCTCCTATGAATCTTGTCCTCTAAGACTCTTGTTCGCAAATAGGCTGTTGTGTTACATGCCTCTTCCCAAAGAAACATAGGTAGTCCTTGATCATGAATCATAGCTTTTGCAGTACTGATGATGGCATGGTTCTTTCTCTACGCAACCCCATTCTGTTGAGGATTGTATGAGAGTGTATTTTCCCTCTTGATCCCTGCCTCCTTGCAGAAATCCTTGAAGTCATTGGAGGTTTATTCTCCCACATTGTCTAACCTCAAGACATCGATCTTCTTTCTTGTCAATTTCTCCACCTAAGCCTTGAACTCTCGAAACTGATAGAAGACCTCATCCTTGGTCTTCATGAAGGTTTTCCTAGAGAAGTCATCAATGAACATCATGTAATATGATGCTCCCTACAGCAATACTACAAACATAGGCCCACATACATCTGAATGAATGAGATCCAAGATCCCCTTGGACCTACTCTCACTGCTTGAAAAAGTAGTCTTGACATTCTTGCCAAGTGCACACCCTCTACATACTCCATGTTGCTCAACACTAAAATTTGGAACACCAGTGACAATCTCCCTCAAAATAGGCAATGCTCTGTAATGTAAGTGTCCCATCCTCCTGTGCCAAAGCTCACACAGGTTGTCATGTCATGTACCAAAGCCTCAACAAGCTTTCCTTGCAACCTGTGTAAGTTTCCCTCTCTAACCCCAATCTTCAATGATGTGTCTGGGATAGCTCCTTCTGGATATATGAGAACTTGCCCTCTCCTAAAGATAACGACAAAACCCCTGTCCTCCATAACTGAGACTAAGAGCAAGTTCTTCTTCAGTCCTGGTACAAATAGCACATCCTGGGCATCAAATGAACCAACTGACTCAAGTTGGAACGAAATTGTTCCCTCTCCTCTGACTACATACTTGGCATCATCACCAAGCTCCACATGGATCCCTGAGCCTAACTCCATCAATCTGCTAAACAACTCTTGTGCTTTCGTCATGTGACAAGATGCAGCACTATCCAAGTACCAAGCACTCTAGGCAACTGTGTTGATAGAAAGGAAGGAAACAAATGAGAAGTCACTCTCGAACTTCGTAGCAAACTCACTCAACTGAGTGTATGTAGATGCTTCTACCTACTGCTTCTTCCCCTTACCTTTATTTTTCTCTGGACACTCAGATGCATAGTGCCCATTCTTGTGCCACACGAAACACTTGATTTTACTCAAGTCTTTCTTCTTCCCTGGCTGTGAGGCTTCCACCCTCACTATTGCCATTCTTGCTAGAACTCTTTCCTTTTCCCTTTCTTGACTTGTTGACAAGGGCCAAGTTCTCTTCGCCATCTTCTTGCTTGCGTGTTATGGACTCCTCACAAGTCTCCTCCCGGATGCAATCATCCCATAGCCTCTCCCAATTGGGAAGCTTTTCCCAAGCATAGAGACCTTTTACAAATGGTTCCCAATGCTTGGTGAATCCATTCAATGCCACTCTTATGAGCTCTGCATTTTCTACCTTCTACCCAGTGACTGCAGGTTGATCACGAATCTGGTTGATCTTCATAAGATAGTCGGTAATTTTGTCCGATCTAGTCATCTGGACATCTCCAAGTTTGTCACTCAAAATCATCTTCCTGTTCACATTATCACCCTAGAATAGATTTGTCATAGCCTTGTACATTGCATGGACTATTGACTTCTCAGCTACATGAGGAATCAAATGATCCTTCACAGCATCCATGATCACTCTTTCGGCTTTAATTTCCTTCTCATGTACTGCCAACTGAGTTAGATCAATTGGTTTAGTAACTGCGTGCCCCACAATGTCCCAAAGTTCATGGTCTTTCAAGAGTAAAGTAACCCTTGCTTTCCATGACAGAAAGTTAGATGCCCCATCGAACCTGTCTTCAAATATGGGACTAGTTGCTGCCATAACTAGATCTGCAAAAACTGTTGTGTGCTTTGTCCTTCAAGCACACACCAAGATCTACTGCTATAAAACCCAGATTTGCACTAGATCTGCCTGCACAGTCACTCAGATCTACTAGATCTACTGCAATAGACTTCAGATCTACTTTCTCTCAAAGTCTAATCTTTGATATGACATTAATTTTTCTCATTTCAACACTAGATAAAATAATTCCTAGTGTTTTTCCTTGCTTAAAATTAATTTCAGCCCACTGATTATTTTACACTTGTTGAGATCTATTAATAATAAACAAAACAATGGAAGCAAAAAAGGAAACAGACCACACATTAAACACATACAATTGTTTTCCCTTCAAAATCAGTTTTTCATTAAATAACTTCCAATCTTACAAGGGCTCCCTTATTGGGAAAATGGCCCTGAGAAATTACATAGAAAACGTCGCAAATTCTGCCTCAAAACAACCCCTGAAAAACACAGCAAAACATTGATTTTCTGCTCTGCAAAACTAGTTATACGGCCTCACTATGTGGCCTTTACGATCTGTACAACTATACGAATCTGCTATATGTGCGGCATGTACAAAAATCCGTACAACCATATCCATACAACTATACGGATCCACACGACATGTCTGTATGACTATACGACCTATGCGTATCAGTGTTACTGGAACTGGACCGGAACCAATAAAACCAACCGATCTAACAGGTTCATAGGCACAACCGGTCTGTTTTGGTGCTTGAACTGGAAAAACTGGACGTTTTATTCAAACCGCCCTTGAACCGACTGGTTCCGTATGGAACCGGACCAAAACCACCGAACCGGTCGGTTTTGTACAATTCCACACCAAACTGGCCGGTCTATATTGTGTCGTACAGCAGCAACAGGGGAACCATGGATTTGAAATTTTTTTATAAAAAACAAAATATCTCTCCCCTAAAGCATATAACCTAACCCCAAGCCCCTACTCATGCATTATTTTCACCCATACTTGTTATACATATGAGAAAATTTGAATATTTGTGTATTAAGGGTTTGGATTCATATGTATGCACATGAATATATATGTTCTTTTACAAAATATGAATATTTTATGTATTTTTTAGTCAACCGGTTTTTTCCTGGTTTTTTCTGGTTCTGGTCCAGTTCACATTTTGGGCTATGCCGGTTCAATCACCGATCCATTTCTGATAACATTGATGCATATACCCTATCTGTATGGTACACCTACATAGAAAAATATGCTCCCAATCAACTACCTACTTCTCCCGAATGTTGTCATTCTCTCTCTTGCCCAAGAGACTGAAAATCAAAAAGTGCTCCTAATTTTCCACTCAATGATTGAGTTTCTCTCCTGAAAGAATATGTCTCTTCTCCTCTCCAGTAAGCTTCCTTTTATACTTTGGGGATGAACAAAAACCCTAATTGTTAAATTTTAAGATATAATTTTCATCTCTTTCAACTTTAACAATAATTAAGGATCAGTGTGTTAGAGTTAGGGTTTGAAACAAAAATTTAACAACTACAGATATACATAGTAAAAATACTACAGAAATAAAATCATAACCAGTAGAGCAACAGCAGTAATAAAGTAAACTAATTAACAAAAAATAAAATTAGACTGAAAGATAGCAACAATAAGAGATCTAACTAACAACACAAAAGAAACAGGTCTAATAACTACCTTGATGAGTTAGACCTTCCTTATACTCAAAAGTTACTTTCAGATCAAATCTTGTCTCTCAGAGCCAAGTCAATAAATGGAACAAATAACTAACCCTTACCTAAGGGTAATCACATACCTAAGAGAGAGAGATAGAGTGATGAAGAATAAGTTTAGACAGTTGCAGTACAACAGCTTATTGAGGCTACAGTACATCCAAGATCAACCCCAAGACTTTAACCAAAACAGCCAATAAGTGCCCAACAGAGAAAGGCAGCCTCAAACATCTCCCAACACCTCACAGCAGTGGACGGACACCTCATAGCAGTGGATAGCAGCCACAAAACACCCTCAACTGTGGACGACAACCACCAAGATGTTAATGCAAGCCTAAACAAATCTTAGTAGGCAGTGGCACCTTCACAAAAAGCAGTGGCACCCTCAAAGCTAGCAACGGTACTCCCAAATAGTCCTTAGCAAGCAGCGGTGACCTTAGGACAAACCCTATAGCAAACAGCAGCCACAGGGCAGGCTTTGGAAGCCTTAAAACAAACCTCGGCAACCTCAGGATAACCCCGGCAACCCTTCAACAGCAGGCAGTTCACTCATGTGGCAATACGGAGCAGATAGAAGCCTCAAAAAGAGCATCTCTGAGGAGTAGAACCCAAATCAAGAAAGCGCTCAAGCAAAAGAAGTCTAGGAACCCTAGACGTCTCCCAATCAAAAGCATCAAACCCTAGATCAGACATAAGCAATCAGATCTCTGAGTTCATCTTCAAGATATATTCATAATGAGGGCTTGAACTTATATTTATAACCTTTAATGACTTCTAGAAGTATATTCCTTCTATTTCTTCATTGAATTTTAGTGTTACTTTAACTAGGTCAAAACATCCTACCTTTTAGGAAGGTATCCCACATAAAAACTAAAATCAATATTAGGACATCTTTTGGAGAGGGTCCTTAAGACATAACTAAGGATAGGATAACACACTAAAGGTGGGCATTAGCACAAATGACCAATAAGGGAGGGGTCGACACAAGACCAAACCAAACACAAGGCTAACCATAAGTCAACAAGAGGTATAACAACAAAAAGGGGTAAACAACCCTTTTATCTCTCTCTCTCTCAATGCATGTGATCCACAAGTGTCCCATACTAACCGGAAGTTTTATCATCACCTTATAAGGAAGGTCCAAACTGGATGATGTGATCCTTTGATCCTCCTGACTGCTCCTAAGGTCAATTGCCAGTGATTTTATCAAGGGGTGGCCAGTCCCTTGAGGAAACAACCTAGCTCAACCATCTCGAGGACCTAAGAGAGGAGGGCATCACACATCGTCATCTTGGTTAACTGACCAAGATCCACCTAGTTAACTGACCAAGAATATACCTGCAGGACCTGCTTGGTCCCAGACTAAGAATCTGCCTAGTCCTAGACTAGGATGTGTCTGTCTCTACCTGTAGGATCTGCTTGGTCCTCATGACCAAGAAACTGTCTGGTCCTTGACCAGAATGCCCTAGAGACGGATAGGGGCCCTAGCCACATGCTAAGGACTTTGCCATGGCTCTGACCTGCTTGGTCCGAGACCAAGAACCCCAATAGACTGTTGGGGGGCCCTAGATACCTGCTAGGGACTTACACTGCCTGGTTTACTCACCAGGAACCCTAGTTAACTGACTAGGTTGCCATCCTCCCAAAGAATGGCTCTTGCAGCTACATTAACTTTAACACAAACTTCAATGGCCAAGATTAGATCTCAACCACTTGAGATCGATGGTTGTGATTCATTTTATTAACTTAAATCACTAAAGCCCCAAACTTAGGCGTTTCTCCAAATTAACCCCAATTAATTATAAAAGGACATTCACTTTAATAATTCATTTAATTAGAGATGTTTCCCATGGGAAAGACACCCACCCATGGAAATACCTGTCCAAGCTACAAACATCAACACAGGACACATGGCATAATACTTGATCAGTTTATTGAATGTTGTCTATGTGTACAGTGTAAAACATCTAAATATCATTTATAATTTTAGATTAACCATTTTAAATTACATTTGTAAACTTAAAAAGTCCACAAAACAAATACCAGTTTCTCATTGTTAGAAACTATTTTAGTTATAGATTGGCCATTTTAGTTTTTCCACTATGTTTTTTGAAGTTGCGTAGTGGATAGGTTCCAAGCTTATATGTATTATGGTATTCTTCATTTCAAACAAATGTATAAAAATATTCTAAGTTTCTAACAATGAAGACTTTGACCAGTAAAGGGGACTAATATCCAATTCCTTTAAACAGATATAGGCACTGCAAAAAGAAGGTACTTACTTTCGTAACCAAAGTGTCAATTTCTGCTGTGTAAAAGTTGATGGCATCCACTCTTTCGCCCCAAAGACCGAGAAGACCTTTCTAGAACATAACAATAAAAATAGATATCAGCTGTATGCATTCCCAACGTCAAAAAGGAGTATGGTGCATCGATCATATTTATACTGTTGTAGCAAAGATAGACTTCAAGACAACAAGAAAAGCAATCAGAATTTCACATTCAACCCACACACAAATAAAGCAAAAGCTTATGATATCATGAGAGATGTGATGCTATTGCTAACTATATTCAATTATAAGAAAACACAGCACACCTTTCTTGTGGGCCTCTTTTCAGGATGTCTTGAATGCTTGAGCTGGTAGTAATCAAGCCAATTGTTCTGGGTTTCCTTCTTCTTAACAAGCTTGGCAAGCTTATTTGCATTGTAAACAACCTGAATGATATTAAGCATAAGAAAACACAATAAAATCCCAAAGTTGTTCTTCATTGAAATTGATCATGATCATGTTACATTTATCATTACATAGCATTACAGTTTTCCAAGTATAACCTCCAAGACCAACTTTAGCCATTCCATGACAACTGAAGGCATCTGTCCAGTTTTCCTGGTCTAACGTGGATGATTCAATAAATGGTCTATCTGAGCACAAGAAACAGAAACATTTTTGTGAAGATTCTAACCTGATGAGTGAGATAGTGATCAGGATGGTTAACTCGAAAAAAATGATCAACATGTTCACTAATTGACTCATCAGGATCTGGAGGCACATTCCTGACCAGGACCTGCAAAAATTATTAAAATAAAGTCAGTTTTGGGTGTTCAGTTTTTGTTGTATTTTCAATCAAATCTTCAAACAAACCATAGTACTATGCCAAGTTTTTGAAGTTCCTTTGCTAGATAGGTTATATGGGAAATGGTGTAAAAATCATCAACCTGACTCATGAAAAGAATATGGAGAAAGTAGATAATGACTTCAAGGCACCTCTACAATGTTCCCCATACCATGCAGACTTAAAATTAAAAAAATGAGAAAATATTATTAAAGGCATAAAAATATGAGTAATCCAATGGATTTGGAAATTCTAGATTCCACAATAAACAGAAAACATGAAAATTATAAGAACGATTATAATCGTTATATGTCAAAATTTTCTTGAATTTACAAGGCATTGGGTGAAAGCTTAGTCACCATATTTGGCTATTTGTTTTGAAAACAATCCAAATTTTACTGTATCTCGAGCAGTGACAAACTCAACGACGAATTTAATAAGACAGACAAACATGAAAATTATAAGAACGATTCTAATCGTTAAATGTCAAGATTTTCTTGAATTTACAAGTCATTGGGTTTAAGCTTAGTCACCATATTTGGCTATTTGTTTTGAAAACAAACCAAATTTTACTGTATCTCGAGCAGTGACAAACTCAATGACGAATTTAATAACACAGACAACTTTAATTTTATAAAATTTGTAAAAAAAATCTAGATTTGTAATTTATTGAACTTTTAAAAAAAATGTACCATACGTATAAAACATGCTTTTGGAAAATATAATCATGTTTCAACATTGTTTAGGCTTGGGTTTTGACAGCCAATTTGACAAATGGGTCAAATTTGAAGTTAAAAAAAGACATATATATATATATATATATATATATATATATATATATATATTGTTATAATGAGCTTCACTAATTCTCTTTCCCAAACTTAATGGTAAATTTTATCATATTTCTTTACACTATTGAACTGCATTGTCTGGTAATTCAAACATGAACCATGTGACTTAGGCTGTACGAAAAAAGGTAAAATTCTTCAAGACATGCAGGTATCATTAATCAATATTCCTTATGTTGCATGATTATTTACAATTCTTCGTCAAGTCCAGTAAGGGAGTCACTTAAAAGTTAAGACTGTTGTAATTTCCAACACATAAATCAATACAATGGTCATAATTGGCAGTTGGTGACCTACCAAAGAACAAAAAGGTACAACTAACAAATTGAATTGTCAATTAAACTACTTATTTTCTCATGTTCTAAAGCTTCATTACGTTGGGTGTTTTGTAGTCTCTTTTCTCCTCATGCTAGTCATATTATTTTTGAGGATAAATATTTGTAGAGATTAAAATCAAGTGCTTGAAAATTAATATATTTCCAGAATAGAAAGCCAGTAGACATAGCAGTTGGGAGTAAAATCTAAAGAAGTAAGCATTTAACAAAAAGCAAATCAGCACAATAATACATACCCAACGATGCAAGAGATATAGATTCCTAACCTAGTATGTCAAATGCATCTCCACTTCTTAAATCAAATATTGTGAGATGGAATTTTTGGGAAGTACCCAGATGACAACCAAGGTTAATGTAAAGATTGGCATGGGGCTCCAGCCTTTATGGGTCTTCATGCTAGAGATACCAACATGTTCCAAATATTATCCACTTTGGGCACTTGAAACCTAAGTCACATGGTTCGAGTTCGGGTTCGGGTTCGACAACAATAAAATTCTATTCAAATTCGAATTTCTTGATGAGATTCAATTGAAGTTTGCCATTAGATTCGTCCATATATGTATTTTCAGAATATATTATATTTTATAATATATTAAAATATATAAATAAAAAATAACAATTTGTAATATCTTATGTATAAAATTAATAACATTTAATAAATATCATAATAAATAAACATATAAGTTATACTTTATATCAATTTAATATAAATTATACTTTACACTTTATATAATACCAAGGAAATTACACACAAATAATATTCCTTTGCCCCAAAGCCAAGTCATCCATATTTTGCCACATCCACAAGTCCATCAAAACTTGTTTGAGCTTTTTCTATCCTGCTCAGGGCTGAATCAACTTAACAGTTTCCCCATTCTGCTCAGGCCTGAATAACATTTATAAGGAATACCACCATCAAGAATGGAATTCACGAAGAAGGAATACCTTTGGGGAAACGAATACAACTGCAAAACTAAATAGTATATCATCACGCATAGGGAGGAGTCATTTCCGCATGTCCGAAAGAATGCTTGAACAGGTGCACGGATATATTATAGTCGGCCCTCAATGATTCTCCAGAAAGTTTCCAAGGTTCATCTTTCCAGGTGATCTCCCAAGATGAGAATCAATTAGCCAATTCCTTGTAGACAAATTTCACAAAACACATATATAATGACGATAGTATATACCTGAGCCCGGTAAAGGCATGGATAGATAACACTTGCAAACGTAACCATCCTCCATGGCAGGAATTTGAAGGTTTCCATGTTCCCTGGTTTGTCCATCATTTTGGTTCCATTCCGAGGAAGATAATGGTATGTATTCAATTCATCCTCGATGTGGTTTTGTCCTGGATTGTTTCCAAAGACAAACGAAGAAAATTTGACAATATAATCAAGTGGCTACACTGGTCATATGATTTCACTTGACCCTTTTCTGTTATCATAACTAGGGTAGGTAAGTATAGTTTCATTTGATTTCAGCGTTTACTGTTACCTATGCATTGCACTTGTTATTTCATTTTGACTTTACTACATTTCATTTTGAACAAGGCAGGACGGAAGTGTCTGCCTCCGATGCATTTAATGTCTTTGTTGTTAGATGTGTGTGTAGATCTACAAGTACCCAAAACATTCTAGGGGGTTCTCATACACTCCAATAAAGAGCACATCTCCCGTAGTTAGAGCCAGCTGTTATGCCTTAGAGTATCTACAGCGTTCCCTGCAAGTCCCCCCCAGGGAAGGGGTTAAAAAAATTTGATATAAAGGCCAAGTTGAAGCATCGAGTGTTGATTTGGGGCTAAATACCCCTAATCATGTCATGTATGGTCCACTTGATTTCCACCTCAAGGAGGTGCTCACCCTGTAGGGGTTGGTGCCCTTTGGGGGCTAATCACTTGGACGCATGACCACACTCATTTATTTTCCATGTAAAAGGAAAAAGCATTTGTTTAGCACACCTTATTTGCTCACTTGGACCTATTTGGACTTATTTGCTCACTTGGACCCCTCCTCTGGGCTATGTACCCACAAATTGCACCTCCTTATTGAAGAAGCCTGCAAGGATAATGAAGGAGGACGTTGAGGGCACACATCTGTTGGGTTTAGCTGGGGCATGACGTCCTCCTTTTGGCACACCTAGCACTTGGTGTAGCCTAATTGCACTTTTATATTGTTATTTTATGTCTTTTTAGTGGCTTCGCCCCCAAATTTGTGGGTGAGCAAGCCAAAATGTTATATTTTCACATTATCTTGTAGGCTAATTACTTAAAATCAGGTGAGGCTAGTCATATATAAATAGAGCCTCACTCTCATTGTAAAAACAAAACAATATATGGGTTCATTATGAGATCTTTTCTATTTCTCTTCGTTTATTGGAGCTCTTGATGCTATGTGCACCTCTCTTGAGATGATCTTTCTTGCTTGAAGGTTAATTTGATGAAGTTCTAGAGATTCTTTTACACATGCTATTGGTTGATGCTAAAGAATGGTTGTAATAACTCAAGCACAAAGGTGACTGTTATCACATCCATAGTAGTCGGGCTACCATGGTTGCAGAGCCGTTCAGTATATATTTTTGAGCTTTACACAGTTTCAGTGAGATCAGCTATGATGAGCGGTATTACTTATGATCACTCACGCATCAGAGCAGCCCTATATCAGACATACAGTAGACCTTATGCCACGACTGAGCCTCTTGACCTCAGATTTGATGACCGAGATAACCTTTTGTTCCATACACAGCAGTGCACTGCCCAGACTATCAGCAGCAGTGTTTCAGTAGTTACAGGTGATCCAAATAGTAGATACAGGTATATGGCCCAGCAGGTACATGATGTGCATTGGTTTTATTATCTTGCTCTTTTAGTCATTTTGATAGCTTGACTTAGTATGTAGTAATCATGCTCTAGCAGTATATCTATGAAAATGAATATGGTTGCTATTGACTATCTAAATGGTTGTATTACTTACATGTAGAAGCTCTTGTTTTATACTCATTGGTTTTTACCCTCTTAGGAGTGTGGACATGATCATTCCCACCTTTTATGGCTTGCTAGCTTAGGCATCACCTTCACTCTCCCCATCCATCCATTATCTTTCCCAATTTTGGTTTTTACGTTGACTTACACCTCAGCCTCCGATATGGAGGACTTCCCCACTTTTGCCTCCATGTTGGATAGCATCTCTGTTAGTTTGTGTCTCGGCTCGGATTTGGCAACAGAACTTACCCTTTGGTGAGTTGGATTTGATACATTGATCACTCTAGTCGGTTGCCCCGATGTTTGGTCTTGATTATAGAGAATCCCCCTAATTGCCTGAGTTTTGTTGGCTAAAACCTGAAGCAAATTATACTACCATCATTTGTGGAAACTTAAATGAATAAACACCCTGGATGAAAGCTTAAGCAGTTGTGTTGTTAAACACATGCAAGATCCCCAAAAGGGTTGTGAAATTGAAATGATGTGGAAACTAAAAGCACCCTAGATGAAAGCTTTAGTAGTTGTGCTTCTAAGCACATGCAAAATCCGCAAAAGGGTCATATAGGCCTAATGAAAGTAGTGGTTAAATATACGCTAAATCCAAAGACAGTTGGCCAAGGAAATGAAATATAATGGTGTGATTTGTAGACATTTGCCAAGGTTGAATAAGCACTCCTCTAAACAAATTATTCCATTTGTGAGACACTGTCGTTCTCTGTGTATTTATTATCCGACATATGCTTTAGTGTGTATTCCCTTTCCCTTATCCAAAGTATCACAGTATTGAGTCAGTTGAGTCATCCCCTTGTCCTAGCCTTGTATTTTTCACCTTCACCCTTCGCTAGCAAATTGATCATGTCTACAGAATGAGTATATCCTTGAGGTTCTTTTGTAAAGTAAATAATTATTTGAACTTATGCTTTATGCTATTATTAATTAACTACCAGTGAAATGATGCTTAATACTTTAAGTCTTGCTATGAAAATGATTAAAAGAGCATGTCTTAACCATTTGCACTTGTAGCAGTGGGATTTTTCAACCTGGGTCATATTTTGATCAGTCTTGACCTGGTCAAACCCAGTTTGACCTAGTCAACCTTGGGATCCGTGATGAGTTGGACCAGTGATGATGTATGATGATGACATATGGTCCTTTGATACACCTTTGATGGCTCCATACAGTAGACACAGGTTTCAGATGATGGTTGATGCACTTTTTATTGGTTATTATTATGTCCAGACCATTATATTATTATTGTCCAAGTATGTTTGAGGCTACAAATGGTCTTACAGGTTGCCAGAGTGTGTATGGGTACTCATCTCTAATAGATTTGGACCTTCTGAGTCTATTGAGACACTTAGTTATCAGTTTCAGGCACTCTCAGAGATGATATTGGCATATTTCCATTTTTGGCCAGTTTTGCCATGCAGAAATGGCCTATCCAACAGTTGCCTTGAGCTTGCTTGTTTTCCTATGGCGCTATAGAGGAGAGGGGTGGTCAAGCCACTTGTTATTACCATATTACACCCTCTCCAGACATGATGGTGCAAGATTTTGTGCCCGAGCATCTGGCAGTAAGTTTGAGGCATTTTGATGGTTTTTCAGGTGGAATAAAAATGGAATAAAAAGGTCATTATGGAAATCGATTTGGGATATTGAGGCAATATTTTGGCATAAGGTCTGTTCAGAGGTCACCTATGATGTATCCCACTCCTTCCAAATTAGCTCGCAACATTCATTGGGGTCCACATTGTCTTCGGGTTGTCATTTGATGCATTCTTCTCTCAGTTGAGGGGGCCAGGATTTGATCATTTATTCAGTTGGACATGTTATTGGGTCATATGTTATATTATTGTGCCATTGGGTGATGCTAGTGAAGGATAATAAAGCTTCCTAGCCCCACCATGTGCTCCTAGTCACTTGTCCTTGTCATCGTATGTGGCACACTTGTGTTTTAGTCACTTTTATGTGGTACGCACCCCCCTAGGGCTTCCTTTAGTGAGTGCGCACCCCCCTCATGTGAGTGGATCCATGTTATATTGTACCGGCTCATCTTAGTCGTTGATTGTATTGATTTTATCTTTTGACCTCAACCACTCGTTCATAAAGTGGTTAGGGTTTTGGTCTCTCTCCTCCTATTTGGAAGAGACCCCCCTATTGTAAAGGCACCTTTGGGGCTCTGGAAATACTGGAATAAAATACTACTTTTGTGGATCTGCTTATCTCGCTTTGATGGGATGCTCTTGTACATGATTATACATCTTTTGCTTTAGACATCTTTGTTGTTCACAGGTGATTTTGACAGTTATAGAGGGAGGCCGAATTGGACTGTTGCAGGGGTACGAATTGCTTGAAGGGAAGATTGTTGGGGTTTCTCACATCCCCCTGGGCAAGACATTTTCATCTTGAAGGGAGTTTTTCAATTGTGCTTTGTGCATTGATTTACTTCTTTTGATATGCCATGCTTAGATCTTGCTTACTTGTAAATCAAATCTCACGTTATGTAGTTTGTTTTGCAAGTGAAGTAGGGCGTTTTTCCTCCTTGGGCTTGGACGTTTAGCTTGGAATCACTTGGATCTAACTTGGAATTGTAACTAAATGCAATGATCATCGATGTGCAAGGTAGCCGGAAGCATTTGAGGTAAGATCTACAAGGTACGTATCCATTTTCATGTATTTCACCCATTTGGTCACTTCAAACCCTCATATCTCAAAACCCTCATTTTTTTTTTTAGATTCGATGAGATCTAGCAATTGCTTGGGCTTAATAATTAAAACCCACCTAGATAATAATTAATAAATCTTGGATCTAAAGTTTGGTGGGAATCCGACTCCATTTATCGCCTCATCTAAGGCACAGGGCCTCTCCAAGGGAGGTCGCGCTTGTTGGGTAGGTGGGCTTTTGCTAGATCTACATCGTGGGTATTGCTTGTTCCTTCTCTAATCCATAGATCCATTGAGTAGCAAACCCCTTAGTGCCAATTCACTTTGATCTTTACTTTGCTGGCCCCATTTTGACCATTTTCCATATTTTAAGGGTGGGCCCCACTTGGGTCTTTCTACTTGGCATTAGATCTATCTAGATCTACTAATCTAAACCCCTAAGTGACCTAATATTTCCTTGGTTGAACATTTGTACATCCCCTAAGCCTATTCAACCAAGCCCTAACTCCTTGGGTCCACTTATCAATCCTAGATCTAGATCTATTCACTCTTGATCTCTTCCTATTTCATCTTTCACATTTCCCTAGGAGGTCTTCAGTAGGTTTGCTAGCCTTCATTGATTAGCTAAGGTCTCCCCCTTGGTCTTGCTTCGGCTAGATCTAAAGTGAAGAGTGCATCGGTTAACGTGACACCCAATTGCATTGGGAACTGTGGCATCTCTTGGGTCACCTCTTTAGTTGTCCAACGCCTCTACCACCCTGGATAGGATCACCTTTAGGGACAACTACAAGTTGTGTGATAACAGTGGCCTAAGGCGCTATCTTGCTCATCTTTGTTAAATGTTGGTAGGTTATACTTCTTACCTAGTTTAATGGTGCTTTTATGGTTCATTATCCTAAAGTGTTAGGGTTTCTTCCTTGTATTTTGTAAACCTTGCATGAGGAGACCTTCCTTTCATAGGAGCTCTCCATTGTTACTAGGTCTTGGACTTCTTCTCTTGCCCTAATTAGGCTCTTCTACCTAACTCTTGTGGTTGCTAGTTGATGTCATAAGTGCAAGTATTGAAAGCCATTCTAAGAGAGGGATGTTGGTATCGATCTCTCAATGCCCTAGGAATTGAGACAAGAATCAGGTGCCTTATCTTTTCAACAAATCTATCTCTCTTTTATCAATTTGCATGCCTTTTATTTCACATGCATCTTTATATATTGAAAAACCCTAAAAATCTAAATATTGTTGGAAAAACCCTAAAAATCTAAATAAATTCAAAAAATCCAAATGTAGTCGTGAACTTGTTTTTTTGGCATGGTACCAGCACCAGCATACCTACAGAGGTGCCCCAGGGAGAGGATGTCTTTTTTTCTGACCAGGAGGTGTGTTTAGCCAGCTTATTATGAGGTAGGGTTATGGCTAGACCCTCTAGTTTCTCCTCTGGAAGTACTATGGCTTAATGGCATCGTTGACTGCCTCATGAAAGGGTTTAAAACCCTGAGGTTGGTGTCCAGAGCTTCCAAGGGTGGGTCACTGGGTCACATGACCCCGACCCTGTTTTATCATTCCAGCGGCAGTTTCTTCAGCACTGCGACACTTGCTTATCCTTCAAAGCACCTCTAACGATTAAGGTTGTCATTGATGACAACACATTAATGACAAAGGTCAAAGTGATGACATGGCAAAGACTTGACTTGACAAAGGATAGTGACATGAAAGACAAAGCATGACAAGAGTTGATGACAAAGGACAATGATATGGAGGACATTGGTCGATGATATGGCAAAGCACAATGACATGAAGGACAAGGATAATGACATGGCTTGACATGGCAAAAGACACATGACATGGAGGTCAAACCATGACAAAGGTGCCTTGGCGGGCATCTCTAGGACAGTTAGCGGGAATTTTATTGAGGCTATGCGGGCATCTTTAAGACTCCATGCGGGCATCTTCGAGACTCCATGCGGGCATCTTATTGGAGCTTTGCGGGCATCACGGGTTGGTAATTGTCGAAGCCCTTGCGGACATGTTTAGGGCCCTTGCGGGCATAACAGAGGGAAATTGATGGCATCACTTAGGAGCCCTTGCAGGCATCCCTAGGAGCATATGAGGGCATCATCTGAGCCCCTTGCGGGCATATATTTGAAGGCCTACATGCTCCTTGAGGACATGACAAGGGATTGAAGACAAGGCTTATGCAGGCATCACAGCTGGCTGTGCGGGCATATCTAAAGGCCCCTGCGGGCATTTCTAAGAGGCCCTTGCGGGCATTCTCTTAAGCACTTGCGATCATTTCTAAAAAGCAAGTGCGGGCATTTTTGAAGGCCCTTGCGGGCATCACAAAAAGGCTCTTTCGGGTATTTCAAGAAGCCCTTGCAAGCATCACAGTGGCATGTCAAAGAAGCCCTTGAGAGCATAATTAAAAGGCTTGTGCGGGCATCCAAAAGGCATAAAGAAGGGCCCTTGCGGGCATTTGATGGAATAGCTACGGGCATATGAGAAGGAGCCTATGGGCTTATAAAGGATGAAGAACTTGTGGGCATTCTAGAAGATCACTCAATGACACGGCATATAAATGATGAAGTAAAGGATTGGGTCTTGGACCCACACGAGATGGTTCTTGAGATCATTGTTCATCACCTTGATTGAAGGAAGGCCACCTAAAAATAAATCTTATTTAATTAATGTTAAAAATAAAAATGGTATCGCATGGTTGTTTATCTCCTTAATTGAAGGATGTCCACCTTAAATAAATCTCACTTGATTTATTTAATTATCTAATGATAAAAATAAAATGACATGTCGGCCTCTAGATTTTATGGAGAAGAAAAGAGTATAAATAAAAGACAAATCTCTATTTTGAACGTGCGGATTTGGTGTGGATTTCAGTGGAGAAGAAGGATGAAGAGCTCTGATTTTTGGGCCTGGGAGAGGTCTGATATTTTTGGGTACTGAGGCAGCAGCAGATTCGAGGAGCAGAAAAGGATTGAAGATCTTTTTATCTTTGATATTTCTGGGCATGAAGAACTCGGGTGAATGGAAGTGTTCTTTGTTCCCTTGGGAAGATTTCTTACTGTAGGTGATTGAGCAGACCTTGGATCTTAGATTGATGGCTATGAATAGATCTGTTGTGATGATCTTGAACAGCACAGAAGCTTGATGACAGTGACACCTACAACAAAATGAAATGATATGTTAGTGTGACAAGGCAGTGACAAGTTGTTGATAGTAATAGTGGTGACTTGACAAGTGAAAGGTTGATGATAGTGATATGTGTGATCTTTATGAGATTACATGATTGTGTTGAGCAGGTTGATGTTGAGCAGAAGTTGAATGAGATAAGTGAACAAAATTGATTGCAAGCTAGTCTTGCATCTGAGGTTTGGACACCTCAATCCTTCTTAGTTGGTACTAAGAAAACCAGGCTCTGGAATATGAGTTGGTGTTGATTGTAATCGCAAAGATTGTTGTCTTCCATGTACAATACATAAAACAAATTACCAAACAAATCTTGTGTTCTCGTGTGTTGTGTTACTTGTTATGGTTCAATGATTTAGATGCTTTTGATTCATAGATGATTAGTTGATGGATGCTTATGCAATGATGATGTAAATGGCAATATAATGCATTGGTGAACTTTGGTTGATTAATAGAAATTAAAAAGGGGATTTAAATTGCCTACACACTGATTCACCCCCCTCTCAGTGTGACCATTGTGTCCAACAACCTCCAACACCCTCCTGGCCCTCCAGTTCAGCAACGCCCTCCCTCTGGGCCCTCCTTTAGTGGATGACGTCATCCTCCTGGGCAGACTGTTTGCTTGCTAAAAAGAGGGGACGTTGGGGGTTTTCATCACTGTTGGGGTTAGTTGGGGCATGACGACCCTCCCTACGCAATCTAGCCTTCAGTTTTGTCAAATTTGGCCTTGTTCAGCCATTTTGCTCATGTTTGGGTCAAATCTGGGGAAAAACACCTAATTTACCCACTTTTATTACTATTTTATATTATTTCTATTTTAATTTAAAGTTGACATTTTTAATATTAAATTGACCTTATTTTATGTAAAAGTGAGTTTGAGATAATATAAATTCAATCTCCTCACTTCATTTTCAAGATGAGCTCTTGGGATAATTTCAGTATGTCTGTTATTTTCCCTAACTAGGGCTCTTTGAAGGGATGCACTCTTTGATGAAGGTTATTTTGCAAGTTTGAAGCATTTCTTGGAAGTTTTACTTTTGTTCATGCCATTGCTAAGGTGAGGCTAGAGTTGTTTGCTAGACACATGCATTTGGAGGTATCTATACTCTTGATTTGATGTCTCTTAGTCATTTTGTATGAAAGTGATGCTTGTTAGGGTTGAATGGAAGCCATTATTGCTTCATTTTGTCTTGATTAGCATGTCATTTTTGTCATTGATCACCTATGCATTCAAGCTTGAGCTTTAGGTCTTCAAGTCTTGCTAAGAATGGGTTCCCTCAACTAATCCTAGAGATTGTTGGATTAGCCCTAGTTTGATAAGCTTGCCAAGTACCATCTCAAGGAGGGTTGTCCCTCTCATTGATGCCCTAGGTTTGGTGAGTAGTTATCTTTTGAAACCCTAGTTGTTCATCTACTTTTAAAACCTAAATTTCTGAGTTGTATACTTGTAAATATTATTGGTTAACCAAGTTTTTATTTTGATAATTAGTCTTACATTCCTAATTTTCTGAGTTAGTGGTTAAATTTTGTCATTTATATGCTTTTTTGAGATATTTACATTATTGAAAAATTGGTTTAAAAAGCCCTAAACTAAACCCTAGATTTTCTGTGTGAAGACCTACTGCAGACCTTTATACCCTATGCGACCTCCTTCATAGCCCTCTACTACCCTGGCACCCTTCACCAGCAAACTCAGCTTCCTTTCTTACCTTATTCAGCACCCTCGGCCTCCATTAAAACCTCCTCGCTGCCATCTTTTCACAGGCCGTCCCCTTCTTCTGCTGCAGGACCCTCGTTCCAGCCTTCTTTCACCTTGGCATCCATCCCCCTTTTCCTTTTAACCTTGCTATTCCATATCCTAGCTAGGCCTCCCCTTGTCCCTTGCCTTCCATCTCTTTCCTGCCCTACCCTCTTCCTAACCTTCCTTTCCATCGAGCTCCTACCATCCTTTCCTTCCTACCTTTCCTCCATACTCCGAGCTCACCTTTCATTGCCTTTCCCTTCCTTTATCCTTCACACACAGGTCTGCCCTTTGGGCAGCCCTTGTGTGCCCTACCTTTGCCCCTGTCTGCATACAAAAAAAGGAGAAAATCAAAAGAATAGTTAGCTTAGGATCTAGTCATCTTTTGTTTATATTTGTTTAGTAGATTTCATAATAGTAATTCCGTTGCTGGTAGGCCTTTTTCTATGTGCTCTCTAGGCGTTTTCATTGTGCAATTATAAATCAGAATTGTTCTTTCAGGTTTGCAAATTACAACGGGTTCTCTATTTTGAATACTAAACCTTTTTTGGAATAACGTTGCATAAAACCTATTTATTTTGATATCTATCTCGAGAACTGGTCACACTTACATTGCCATACAAGATTAAATGCATATACACAGATCTGAAAGTTATACATGAGTTAGTATTTCATTTGACATTTATATATTGAATGCTGGTTTTTGGGCTGACATCTATTGGGGAACTTCAATGCTGATATATATACGGTTGGTGGATGATCAAGCCATTACCTTTTATACACGTAGATCTGGGAAATATTAAGTCTGATTTCCATGTAATACATTCACCTGCTGCACTGTGTAAACTTAAAATCAGAATTTTACATAAATTGGTGAACTGGTCACAAGATAACTCTTACATTTTCCAAGTTAATTGTTATAAATGATTACAATTTGTCATGTTGTATCTAATGAATGAAAGATATTGAGCTTGTCACAAGGAAACTCTTACTTTTATTAGTGGATTATTGGTTATGAATGGTTATGCTTCATGCTTATATCGCAATAAATTGAATAACACTGACAACTACCACTTCATACATTTTTGGGTTAGTTTATTGGAAATATAGTCTTTTGATCCAATATTGATTATTCTAATACATGCATGCCTCGCCTATACATTGAATGATCTAAGTAGGCTACTGATCGTTGGTGATGTTATTGGTAATTTCGCACTAAACTGGGCTTTGTAGGATAAAGCGCAAAACATTTGACTCCATTAGGCACTGGTCTAACTACAATATTGCATAGAGAATATATTTTGTGGTTGTCTTAGTGTTCTACAGGATTCCATAAGGATACCTCTCCTTGGAGGTTTCGACTCCCGAAGAAGTTAGAACCGTGACCGAAGTGACATTAGGTCACTATTCTTAGTTTTGCTTGCTGGGAATTAGCCCTGCTAATTTGCTCGGTAACATGGCCCACCCTAAAAATTTACCCTAGGGTTTTAGCCACAAACCCTAGAGGGCATCCACTTTTGAGGAAGTGCATAGGGAAACGTGAATTTGCCTGAATTAGGGTTTATGCAAGGTTTTTGTAGTTTTGATTGGACCAAAAAATGCACCCTAGGCCACTTGATCGCCTTCCCCTTCAGAGCGCACTTTTCTGAGGTTGTGCCTTGAGAAGTGTGAAACCCTACCTTGGGAATTGTGAAGTGCATTTAAAGTTGTGATATTGATTGATGTTGACTGATAGATTGAATTAAGTCCTTTATATGTTTTATGTGTCTTTATTATTCATTGTTGACTCCATATAAGACACTGGTCTTGGCTATAAGTCTAGTAGGAGGGTGATTGCAAGTACTCATTCCTCCATTAGGGACTCTCCCCTGTGTTCAAGAGTTACCCGAAGAAGTTAAGGAGGTAGACTGAGGTGACATTGGATCTTGCCTCCTCTTACATGCTTACCATCACTAGCACAAGGCCATACATAGTCCACTTTGAAAGGACTGCTAGATTGAGTGGTAACATTTTTGGCGTCGTTGTCGCGGACACTTTTAGACTGTTTGAAGACAGTTGGGGTGTGTTGCTCAAGTCATGTTTTTCACTTCCATGGCAAGAATGACATTCGATAAGAAAATTGAGGTAAGTCTTTGTTTAGTATTTTGAAGATATATTTGTTAACGACTAATCTTGCAGACCTTGCCTAGCAACTCCAATTGAAAAAGGATTCTCGAGTTGAATCCTTGCAGATACATTCAAGGCCTTCCTTACATCTCAAGTACGTTCTTGTTTTGTACTTTGGTGAGATTTGTTTGATATAACTTCATAGGTCTCACCTGGCTACTCCCACTAAAGAAAAACAAAGAGGTACTTGTTATCACACCATAGTAGCTGGGCTACTACTCTTGCTTAGCAGATATATGCACTTTTCAGAGCTTTGCCTTTACAGAGATCAGCTATGATGAGCAGATTCATTTATGATCACTTACATATCATAGCAGCTTATATCAGACATTGTGTAGACCTTGTGCCAAGGCTGAGCCTTGAGAGCTTGGATTTGATGACCGATATGACCTTTTGTTCCATACAGTTTCAGTTCAATGCCCAGAGTTCCAGATATATTATTGTTGCAGCAGTGTTTCATTGGTTCTAGATGGTGATTATTGATATACAGTGATATGACCATTAGACTTGTGATTATTAGCATTTGATTATTATCTTGTTGTTTTAGTCATCTTCATAGCATTAACTTGGTATATGACTCATGACATGGCAGTATTATTCAAATAAGTAAAATGAACTATCTTGGATGGATTTAAAATATGAAATTGGATGTATTACTTGCACTTTAAGGTTTACTAACTATACTCATTGGTTTCATTACCCTCCTGTGAGCATGGACATGGTCTTTCCTGACTTTTATGTTTGCTAGCTTAGGCACCACAATCACTTGACTCCATCCATCCATGGCCTTTCTTGTTTTGGCTTCCACCTTGACTTGCCTTCTTGACTTTTGATATGGAGGACTTCCCTGCTCCTACCACTTTGTTGTATAGCATCCACGTTTGTTTTGTGTCTCGGCTCTGAGTTGGTGGCAGAACTTGCCCCTAGTAAGTTGGATTTTATGCCTAGATCATTCTAGTCAATTGCGTCGATGTGTGGCTTAGTGCGGAATTCCCTCTAGTCACATGAGTTGTTGTTGGCTAAAACTCGAAACACATGTACTACTTATGGAAATTATTGGAAATCTCTTTTATGAAAGCCCATTGAAACTAAATTCTAGAATGTGTTTCTAAACACACGATGAATTAAGGGCTAAAGCAATGAAATGCTAAAGTACCCCATGAAGGGTCCGAAAGGGTCTAAAAAGCAATGGCTAAATAAATGCTAAATCTAAATATTGTTGACCTCATAAATGTAAATATACCCCTGATGCAAGAGCTGCGATTAGTTGTGCTTTTAAGCGCATGCAAAATCCCAGAGGGGTCATATAGGCCAAGAAGGCCATGGAAATTAAATGAATGATCCTAATGAACTTGGATCAACTTGATGTAGAGATGATGCCAAGGATGAATAAGCACTCTCTAAACAACTTATCCATTTGTGAGGCACTGCCATTCCCTTTGTTTATCTTGTCCAGCACAGTGTGTAGCTCCCTTTTTTCCCCGTCCAAAGTATCACTTAGTTAAGTTGGTCAAGTCACCCTTTTTACTTAACCTTGTCCTTAGCCTTCACCCTATGCTAGCAGTTAGGCCATGTCCATTGGATGAGTATGTCCTAGAAGCTTTGGTGCAAGTAAATTATAAATAACATTGAATATCTATGTATTAACTGCCACTTGATTGATGTTTATACTTTAAGTTAAGCTGTGAATATGGTTAAAGGAACATGTCTTAGTCATTTGTTATAATCTAGTCTTTGGTTGTATTTTGCCTAGTCAAACATAGTTTGACCATGGTCATTCTTGGGATCTGTGATGAGATGGACCACTTATGCATTATGATGTTGATCTATGGTCCCACATGCACCTGTTGATGATTCCATATGTTGGACATATGCTCCAGTTGGTCATTTTTATTATTATTTCCAGATCATCATATTTTACATTGTACGGGTATGGTGGACCCTACAGATGACCCCACAGGTTATCATGAGGTGTATGAGTACTCATCTCTAGTGGATTTGGGTCTTCTGGATCCATTGAGACACTTATCTTTCAGTTCCGGGCACTCCTGGGCATGATAGTAGCAATTATCCACCTGTTGACCAGTTTGGGCATGCTGATGTGGCATGTCCAGCAAGAGCATTGGAGGCAAGTCGTTGCCTAGGGCGCTACAGAGGAAGGGGGTGGTCCAGCCACTTGTTTTTACCGTTATACCCCCCTTGCAGACATGATGGCACATTCAGTTTGACAGTGCAGACACCCTGGAGGCAGTTTTGGGCACTTTCGGGGTTTTCAGGAGGATTAAAAATTGGAATAAAAAGGTCATCAAGGAATTCGATTTGGGCAATTGAGGCAAGGTTTTGGCACTTGGTCTGCTCAGAGGTCATCCATGGTGTATCCCCCTTCTTTCAAGTCAGTTTGCACCAGTCAGTGGGGTCCACATGGGCTACAGGAGCTCTTTTATTATATTTCTCTCTCTGATGATGGGGATAGGATTTGATCATTTGTATACATGGACATGTCACTGAGTCATATTTTATATTATTGTGCCATGGGGACATGCTAATGAAGGGGAATAATACCTCCTAGCCCCACTATGTGCTCCTAGTCACTTGTCCATACCTTTATGTTGTGGCTCCTATGTATCTAGCCACCCCTATGTATGACGTCCTCCCTCCTAGAGGATTTTAGGCCATGACATCATCCTCTATTTGAATGATCCATGTCTATTGTTATATTGGCTCATCTTAGCCATTGATTAGATTGTTATATATTTTGATCTCAACCACTAGTTTTCAAAAGTGGTTCAGGGTTTTGGTCTTCCTCATCCTATAAAAGGAGGAGACCCCCCTATTGTAAAAGCACCTTTGGGCTCTGGAAAACTTGGAATAAAATACTATTTTTGGAGATCTTCTTCTTGGCTTTGATTGGGTTGCTCTTGTACATGGTTATGCATATTTTGCTTTTAGACATTCTTTGCTTTACAGGTGATTTTGACATCTACTGAAGGAGGCCGAATTGGTTGAAGCTAGGAGTGTGATTTGCTTGAAGGGAAGATTGTAGGGATTGCTCACATCCCCCTTAGGCAAGACGTCTTCATCTTGAGGGAGTTTTTCAATTGTGCTTTGTCCATTGATTGCTTCTTTGACATGACATGCTTAGATCTCATTGATTTGTGGATCAAATCTAACTTTTCGTAGTTTGATTTACAGGTTTAATGGGGCATCTCCCTCTTAGGGCTTGAACGATTAGGCTTGGAATCACTTGGATCTAGCTTGGAATTGTAACTAAAGGCAATTATCATCTATGTACAAAGTAGCAACAAGCTTATGAGGGAAGATCTACAAGGTATGTATCCACTTCGCTTGTTCTCCATCCTATTGGTCACATAAACCCTTAAAATTCAAAACCCTCTTTTTCTATTTTTTAGATCTACTTGGATCTAGCATGCTTTTGGGGATAAAACTTAAGACCCACCTCCATAGTATCCACGGAAATTCGGATCTATAGTTTGGTGGTGATTGAACTCCATTTGGCCCTTCTCCCAAGGCACCTAGTCCTCCTTGAGTGAAAACGCATTCCTTGAGGGAGGCTAGTTTGTTAGCTCCAAGACGTGGGTAGTTGAGATTTTTGCTTCATTGGATAAATCACCTCCTAAAACCTACCCCTAGTGCTTCACCCTATTGATTTTCACCTTGTGGGCCCCATTCCTCATTTTGATGGTTGAACCCCACTTGGGTCATTAGGTGATGCATTTTCATTTTCAAATCTATGGAGATCTAGCAAGCATTTGGACTTGATAATTGAAACCCACCTTGCTAATTGCCTTAACTATCCCGATCTATAATTTGGTGGAATTTGGACTCCATTTGCCCCCTCAATTTAAGGCACTAGTCTCCCTCGAGCAATTCGCACTCCTTGGGTTAGTGGCCTTTTGCTAGATCCCATATGTGGGTATTGCTCCTTTCACTTTAATCTATAGATCCATGCTACAACATACCCCTTAGTGCCATTTCACTTCTAATTTTGACCTTGTGGGCCCCATTGGGACCATTTTCCACTTTTTAAGGGTGGGCCCCACTTGGGTACTTTTCTTTGGCATTAGATCTATCTAGATCTACTCATCTTAATCCATAAGTGATCATATCTTGCACTTGGTTGAACTTTGTCACTCCCACAAGCCTCTTCAACCAAGCCCTAACCACTTTGGGTCCACTTATCCTTACTAGATATAGATCTTTTTCCATCTTGGTCTCCCTTTATTTCATCATCACGTTTCCCTAGGAGGCCTTGATTGCATTTGCTAGCCTTCATTGGCTAAGCAAGGGTCTCCCCCTTGATCTTGCTTAGGCTTGATCTAAAGTGAAGAGTTCCTCGGTTAGCGTGACACCCAGCTTGCATTGGGAACCGTGGTATCTCTTGGGTCACCTCTTTAGTTGTCCAACACCTCTACCATCCTGGATAGTGTTGCCAACTAAGTTGTACTTGGTTGGATTATCAAGCGAGCGGGCAAGGTTGAATATATGACATGTTCATTTTTTATGATTTGATGATCAACTGGCCTTTTTAAGGGCCCCCTTTTTATTTTTATTTTCTACATGTCCATGCCCTGCAGGGTTTGTAATAAAATGTACTAGCATGGTATTTTTTGCAAAGGGCTTGGTTCCCTAGGACTTTTTGACCAAATCGGGTATTCCAGGGAATTTTTTCACTTATTAATTATGTCTTGCAACTTTGCATAACATAATTTTTGAGTTTTTCTCCTGCTCCTCCAAAGTTGGAATGTCTGGTGAGGTTAACGGGCCTTAGGGGGGTCGTTAAAGTCCATGGGTCAATGTATATGAACATGCTAGACATTATTTTGGAGTCGTATGGACATGTGCTACATCCCCCTAAGTTTTTTTTATGTTTCGGCGAAAAAAAAAATTCTGTGATTAAGCCATTTTTTAATGGTTTAATTAAAAATTTTGTAATTGGCATAAAAGTGTGGTCTAGGGGTCTTTTTTTCCTTAGGGGTGCTCGTTTTCTAACTCAGAGCACCCACCTTACCCCAAAACCCACTTTCTATAGTGGTTGAGGCATT
Organism: Larix kaempferi; assembly: GCA_027924585.1. Taxonomy (NCBI): domain Eukaryota; kingdom Viridiplantae; phylum Streptophyta; class Pinopsida; order Pinales; family Pinaceae; genus Larix; species Larix kaempferi. The sequence continues at coordinate 1,946,035 of BSBM01000600.1, forward strand.
TATTTTTCACTTTTCTCAAAAAATCCAAAAAAGGTAAAAAATCGGAGGAAAAAATCAAAAAAGTCAAAAAATCATTATAAAAATAAATCCCATTTTGGGGGTATTGAAGTCAGATTTATATCAGCATGGATTAAGGAGCATTTGGGGTTGATTTGCTTGTCATATGGGCAGCCTGAAACATGGGATTGACTCCCCTTTGTAAGCTTGGCGCATTTCCTCATGTATGGGCGCATTTGCCATGTAGAGGAGCCCACGTTTTGGGGATGTGGCAGCCCATTTATGGGGTTGTCACATGGGTTTACTTTGTGCTGCGTTTGGGAAGCCAAATAGGTGGAGTTGGCAGCCCTTATTTGCTCCACAATTTTTGCCATTAGATTCCCCATTCCTCTCCTCAACTTGGGTGCACTCCCTCCTTGGGTTTTTCTATTTAAGCATGTTCTTTCCTCATTGTTGAGGATGAGACGGTGGAACCTCTACTCCTACTTATTGTAATATTTTGCATTTGATTTATGAATAAAGGCTTTGGAGACAAATCCATGTGTGGATCTTAGTTGTGTGGATGACCATGTTCTAGCTTAACATATGAGGTAATCTGTGTCTTTACATGTTTATTCATGCTTGCTTGTTGATCAATCACTAGCTTTTGAAGGAGATGTTTATCTTAGTAAAGTAAAAATAGTGTAATCTAATTCATTATTTTTACTGTTGGTTATCATAGAAAAGTCATATTTCAATGTTATTTTTGTTTAAATGCTTGAATCTAACTCTCTATTTTAGTCTACACTAGTTGTATTTGATCTTGCTTGTGTGAGTCGTTTTTGTGTCTACATGTTGCCAATCTGAAGAGTTGGTGGAGCTTGCTTGCATCCATTGGTCTTCGGAACTGATTCAAGGAGAACTAGTCCCATTGATCCCCACTGTTGAGGACCCCATAGCCCAAGTTCAAGGCGTTCCTTCTTCTTCTCATCAACATAAAAATTCTACAAATCCTTTTGGTTACTTTGGTTTGCAAATCTCAGATCTCATTTTCCTTTCAATATCATAAGTAGATCTGATTTATGTATTAGATCTTAAGTATTTATCAAAGTTAAAATTAAATCTAGATCTAATACAAGCATATTTCTTGTTAGAGTTTAAAAATTTTTTGCATATTTCAAACAACTTGAACAAGTAGTATGTTCTATTGATTTTAAAAGTTTTACTTGGTTGATTTTAAGAGCTAAAATTTGCAGCTCCTTAAGTCTGCAAGGATCCTATCACAGCTTGTATCACTTAGTTACTTTTCCGCATTTTAACTTAGATTTTTTTGGGGGTTTTAGCAGGTGTCCCAAATACACTATTCAAATGTTTTGGGGATTTTTTTACTAATGTTTGCTTGCTGGTTTGCAGCAATTGATGAACAAGTAAAGGGAGATGATGGCCAAATTTTGAAGATTCTGGCCATTCGGAGCACCTAGAACTTAAATTTTTCAAACCGGATACTCTTTCTTTCCATTTTTGTAAGCCACCGAGTCTTTATAAAAGGACTAAGGCACTTCTTTTGCATTGTAAAAGACATATTAAACGAGAGCAAGTGGGCTAACCAGCGCCCACACCCCATCCCCCTAGGGGGGAAAACTGTGTCGACTCATTTTCGTGGCGTGACCTTTTTTTTTAGTTTAGTTTTCTTTTCAGCAATTAATTAAAATTAAGTAAGACTTAAAATTAACCTCATTGGTCCGTTCCATTAGCGGGCCACGAGTTCACTCAGGACCTGGCTTTTTTCATTTTTTTTTTTACAATTTTCCTTTCTTTACAATCCAAAACACCCCCTTGCTTTCCCGAAGTAAGGTTTCAGGATAAGGGCTTGCCCGAGTACTGGACCGAAAAGAGACTCTTGGGGCTCTAAAAAAGTAAAATTTCTGTTCTAAAAAGTACTTAAAATTTCCAAGGCTTTTCCCCGTATGCTCTGTGGCCACTGCAGCGTAGTCTGAACATGCTAGCACACATCAGAAAGGGATAAGTGACTAGTAACAGGTTCTAACACACCCCAAATAAACCACCTATTTGTGAAAATCCAGCACAATCGATTATTCTTCTGTGGTGGAAAAACTTCTCAAAGGACACGGGAACCCCTAGGTAGCGACCTCCTGGAAACCATTAGACTATACCCTCGTTTGGTATAGTTTTGAAAATCTCCCTGAGACTCCAATCGAGCCCACAGGTGTGAGTGAGAAACCACATAGTTGAATTCCAGACATATTCCCTATACCTTTTGGTATATCGAGAATCCCCCAGCCTTAATAAAAAGATCATTACCACATTAATAATAAAATAAACCAAGAACAATTGCACAACATTGTCATTTCAGTTTCAAGCACTTTATTTCTGACTCCATTTATTAGCACTGGTCTACTTATTTATTTTTCAATGATGATGGATGTTTTATATTTTCAAATGATGATGATGAATGAATGATATTTCTTATTATGTAGTGCATTGCTCTTGTGCTTACAAAAAAAAAAATCTCTAACTCCTAGATTAGTTGTTTTGTCTTTCATAGATTAGACACCTTAGTTTTAATTTTTTTTAGGGTCCAACCCCCTTGGCTTCGCTAGGAGTAAGCCTAGACGCAGGAGTCAAGTTTCAGGTGACAGCACTTGACTCTGGCTTGCCCCCAAGGCCACACCAGCGGCTTGAAGACTTCTGCCGCGTTTTCTCAGGTGTGAAACCAGGTGGCAACAGATAGCGTATCTTTAGGGACAACTACAAGTTGTGTGATAACATTACTCTACAAGAGCAAGCCCAAGAGATGCATAATCCATATGCCTCGCTGGATTTCTCAAATATTCCAGGGTATCCGAATAAATCACACAAAGATGGACGATGGGATATGTCCATCCCAATATTTGACGAGTATAAAGATATAGTTGCACAGCATATTATGAAATATAGAGAATTTCTCATGGAATGGGAGGTTGTGGATGAAGATCTCAGAACGAAGAGGTTCATGATATTGCTTGATCCTGAGATGGGATGGAGAGGCTGGCGCACACTGGTACTCTTGTATGAACTCACCGATGGACTAGTTGAGTTGGTGCATGTTCCCCGATGGACTGGGTTGAGCTGATGCATGATGAACTCACCGACTGGTTGAGTTGGTGCATGTTCCCCGATGGACTGGGTTGAGTTGATGCATGATGGACTCTTCGATGGACTGTGCAGAGTTGTTGAACTGATGTATGGATCCACCGATGGACTGAGTGGAGTAGATGCATGATGACACTTCTCGACAAACTGAGACTGTGTTGAAGACCTTCTGTATGTATAGAGATGTTCGAGACAGATGTGATGTACAGCTGAGATCCAGATAACCGTATCCAATAATGCTGATGATGACCGTGTCCGAAGAATACCTTCCTTGTTAAGAGGGAGTGTTGGAGATAAGGTAACTTAGGAAGTTATTCTTATTGTATTTTATTATATTATTGTTGTACTTCCTTTGGGAGAAGATATTGATGTATTTGATCATGTAAAAGCCTTGAAAGAATCTATGTAAACCTTGGGTTGGAATTACCCAAAGAATTTATTAAATGTAATTTTATCTTCCCCCAAGACAAGTCGACCCAAACAGTTAGAGAAGTCGGCCCAATAAGGAAAAAGTCACCTTTTGATGAATATAAATAGAGAGGTCGCACCTCTCATTTGGACACTCACTCAACACAAGCTAATTCGCTCAACGAGAGAGAAAAGTTCGCTACTGCAACTGGAGAAGGGTTTCTTGGGGCTACTACACTTGGAGAAGTTTCTTTTTCTCTCTCTCGTTATTAATATCTGGATGTACATTGATCTCTGAACTATTTATCTCTATACAAAGGTCGTTGTGTTTTCTCCCTGTTGGGTTTCCCAAGATAAATTTTGTGTCTATTGTTTATGTGCTTGGTTATTCTTTTAGTGATCCCCTTTGATCATCTGCAATTAATTATACTGCAAGAATTATCCAAAATCTAATATGAAATAGATCTAAAAAGCATTGAAAGTTCTTTCTTAAGCATAGATCTAGTTTACATTTTAGTACTTGTAGCTATAATTTCATTATCTTTCTCAAGTACTAAGTTTAGGATTAAATTTTTATGTCTGATTTAACTAACCCACCATCTTTACTTCACATTTTGCAAGCTGATTTTTTGTTTCGCTTACCAGGTAAGCGGAAGTGTTTCCCATTTTTCGTGAGAATTGAACAATCCAAACCACCTAGGCACCCTGCTACTTTTGTAATTTATTTTATAAACATTGTAAGCTTAGTGATCCTATTCTTCAAAGGATCACAAGCATTCCATTAATCATTCATTGTAATAAGCTAATAATAAGAGAGAAGCAAGTGGGCTACCCAGCGCCCACACCCCGTCCCCCTGGGGGGATTTGTGTTGTCCTTGGTGGTGTGCATTTTCCCCTTTTTTAGTTGGGCTACCCAGCGCCCACACCCCGTCCCCCTGGGGGGATTTATGTTGTCCTTGGTGGCATGCATTTTCCCCTTTTTTAGTTTTCTTATTTGATACTAACCTGCAGAGTAGTACACTTTTGTTAGATTAGTTTAATTTTTTAATCTTTTCAGTTATTTCATTTTTTGCAAAGTAACAAACCCATCTGCTATGCTTTCCTAAAATACGTGTGTTACACTGAAAAGGCTTGCGTGAGTAGGTGTCTCAGTCAAAAAAGAGATTCGTGGTGTTAGATTAATTAAATAACATTTTCTTTTACTTGCAATAATTGTAACAAACTCCGACTGAGTTTCCCCGTATGATCTCGTCAACTGCAGGCTTTTGCCTGATCATGTGGGCAATCAGAAAGGGATCTAAGTGACTAGTCTAATAGGGCAATCCACTGAAGCTTGTTTACGAAAACTCAAGAGGTTGCATTGAGCTTACTATAGAGTCAAGGGAGTGAGAGATGGAATATTTTTTACCCCTAGCATCTTGTCCTTCTGGGCATCTTTTAGCTTTATTAGACTTGTTTTAGTTGCTAGTCCATTTCCCCATATAAGCAAAGTCTATAGGACAGCCAATTAATACCCCAAGACTATCAGTGCTAGTGTGCCCAGCTTTTACCCAAGTAACCTGTGCCTAATCTTATTTGTCCTTCGTGTTGCTTGTGAGTTATTGGGGTCTCGCTTTCAATTTCAAAAGTCCTTGAAACTTTTAAGTGAGATTCCCCCCAAGGTACCAATCTACCAAATTTATTAAAACCTCATTCTTCCAAAAGCGGTTCTGTGACTACTTTGGGAAAGCTGACTTTCTCGACAAGTACTTGGGAAAGCAGGACCAGGGACCCCTCTCCTGGTTAGTCTGGATCTAGACTCAGCAAATCCAGGAAGCCTAAAGAGAGAGGATTTTGCCCGGCGTGACACTTTGGGGCAGAGTCCTAAGGTTTCACAGGTTTGGTGGTCATTACCCTCGGGCCTCTGCCAATACAGAGACTGCCACATTTTGTGACAACACCTTTCATGCTCTCCCCTTGCAAACATCAAATGATCCAAAAGCTTGGCTTTCGTTTTGTTTTCTATACCCACATTTATATTATTTAATATTAATCTAAAAATATAATGTCTAGATTATAAAATTATATTGACCACTCTCTATAACCAGAATGACAATCACATACTTCATAAACTACAAGCAAGTAGTGTAATTTATGAAACTAGCATCCTTATCAAAATAAAAAAGACATTGAATAAATTTCAGAATGCTTATTGTAACACTCAGAATGTGTGTATTGTTGCTCAAAAGATAGTACATGATGTAAGCAAATACTATGCTCTTAAAATTCAATCAAAATAATTGCAAGTAGAAGTCCGATACAACATATAATCAAACAATAATCTTAACATTTGATGTCAATTTGAAATTAAACTTACAGTGAATTGATCTGCACGACGATGTTGTGATGCCAAGAAATGCAATCTCATACTTGCTATTTTATCATACTCTGTGTAAAGCACATAACATGTCCATACCGCAAACACATATGCCATCAATAGATGGGCCCAAAACCTACCATGCAAAAAGAAATAGCAGAGTTTAGAATCCAAAGTAGGAATAGAACCCAGCACTGAGAAACAACATTTAAGGTTCTTATAAGCAAACAAGAATATACGCAGTAATCAATAACTATATCCATGGCATTCAAATAAATCATACATATCCATAACAGAATGCCATATTTGAGGGCATTGATTCAAAATTCAAACCCTTTTAGTTTCTACTACTCTATAGCCCATACATGAAATACTACAAATGCTCGCGCGCTAGAGTTTCTGTCTCTAGCCAGAAGAATTCATTCCTGATCACAAAACAGTTTCCAGTGATATTTTTTGCAGCTCTCTTTTGTTTTTTATACTGTCACTATACATAAAAATTAAGTGCCGAAACATTTGCTCTTGTACAGAAAATAAATGCAAGATGTGATAGATTTACATCAATTAATGTAGAAATTTGACTTAAGAGATTGTATGATCAACTTTAGTATATAAACAAATGCTACTGTGAAATGTAGCCAAAATGGGCAATAAGTGAGTTTCTCTAGAATCACTATACATTATGGATGTAGTGTCTGTACTCTTAACAACAGCAAATTAATATACTAGTAAGCACCTCCCTCTTGCTGTCTAAGGCTTACAAAAATTCAAGCCAAAATATAATGCCCATATAGGCAGGTCAAGTAATTGATGGACTCAAAGTTCCTGGTTGTCACAACCATCCTAAGAAGCGACATGAAGAATGAAAACTTAGTGTGGTAGAACTGGTATGCATGATGCAAATTATACAAATTATAATTAATTAGTGCCAAATGGTGAGGATATGAATTATCACCAACTTCTTGGAACTTTGGATTTCAAAATTTTTCCTTTTATATTCAGAGTGCAATCTGAAGTCGCACGATTGATGAGCTCTGTGAAGTACTGAGGTCTAACTATTACTCAAAAACTCGTCCTGGAAGAAGAAAATTGTCATCAACTGCCCAAATGAACCTTTGACATCATTAATCGAAATTAGCAGAATTTATGCCATGCCCACTGTTCATGTCAGGATTCATCATTTAAATAGTCCTATTCAATAAAATATAACAAATTGTAAGCAACCCCCATAGGTAAAGAAGCCCATTTAAAACAAACAACCTCTCTGCCAAAGCAATCCCTTTGCTAAAGGATGATGTCATGATGACATCAGCAGATTCAAAACAGTTCTAGAGGAACATAAAACCAACTTTTACTTCATATATATTATAAATATACATCAAAGTAAACTTAAGAAATAATCTGCTGGATCTTCATCAGTACTTTCTGTGGGAACTAACCAACAATATATGTTGTGGTGACGTCCTCTATCTTCATTTCCTAGAGTTGTTTTCTAATTGAGAGTCAATTTGTATTATAGCACCCATTAAAATGTTGCAAGTTCTTATCCAGGCAAATATGTAAAGCGCTGTTGGCTCCTGTTTCTGTTATAATGTAATTCCAATCTGAACTTTTAATTTCCAAACCTGCTTTTCTCATTTTGAGGTCTATTTTTAATTTATTTTTTATGGTAGTTTTAGTTATTTCTGCAGGTTTTCTGCCATATTGTCATGATTTCATTAAATCCATCTAGAAAGCTTGTTTATGCAAATTGATTAAGAAATGGTGGTAAATGCTGAACTTTTTCAGACTTTTTCCAGAAACAATAGTGAAAGTCCTGACTCCTAATAGCTTACAGTTGTTAGATAAAACTTGCGGCTAGAGAAATTCCCTACAAACCCTGCCAGCATGTTAAGAAAGTTCCAACTGACCAACACTCAATCAATGGGAATCAACAAAGATTGAAATGACTACTTGTCGCAAGGCCATACTCACTGTTACACCTCAAAGTGTCTAAAGCATTCCTTCTGGATGTACCAGAGTGATGGGTTTCTTTTTTCTTTTGTAAAGGCCAAGATTCGGGGTTATATTGTGTAAAGTGTTGATTTTGAAGCTAAATAACCCTGGTCAGGTCATGGTAGGTCCCCTTGGTTTCCACCTCAAAGAGATGTTGGCCTTATGGCTCTAGCCTCTGCTGACAACCCTTTAGGTGGGTGTCTAATGCCCTTGAGACAAATCATTGGGACACATGGCCACACCCATATTTTGCTATGTAGAGGTGATTGCATGTATAAGGGTTGTCATATCCGTCTTAGCACACCTCATTTTGCCCACTTGAACATATTTTTTTGATATAAAACCCCTTCTCCTAGTCTCTAGACCCATAAACGTCATTCCTTAAAGAAGAAGCCTACATTGTTAAAAAGGGACATTGTTAAAAAAGGAAGGCATTGAGGGAAAAGCATTTGTTGGAGCTAGTTGGGGCATGATGTCCTCCTTTTGACTCACCTTGCACTTGGCGGAGCCTAATTGCACATGTTTACTGTTATTTTATGTCATTATGTGGTTTAGTCCCCAACATGTGGGTGTACAAACCTAAAATTTTGTAATTTGTCATTACCTTGTAGGCTTGAATTTGTAAAAGGTTGATGATTGTCTCATATAAATAAGACAGCCTCACCTCATTTGTAAAACATGAACAAGGGTTCAAATATGAGATCTTTTCTTTTGCTCTTGGTATATTGGAATACTTGAGCTATGTGCACCTCTCTTTGGATGTCTTTCCTTGCTTGAAGGATGAATGGAATGTCTTCTAGGGTTTGATTTTGCACATGACAAGTTGATGCTAAGACTAGTTGTAATAACTCATGCTCAAGGGTGACCTAAGGCGCACTTTCTTTCTCATTCTTGATAAATGTTGGTAAGTTTCTCTCCTAACCCTAGTTTAATGTTGCTCTTGAAGTGCTTTGGACTAAGGTATGGTTTTCTCTACTAATATTTTGTCAACTTGCTTGAGGAGACCATCAGACAAAGGAGCTCTCCATTCTTTAATCGAACCTTGGACTTCTCTATTTGCCCTAATTAGGGTTTTGCTACCTAACCCTTGAGGTTGCTAGTTTAGCCCTAGTTGCAAGTATTGAATGCCATCTTAAGAAGAGGGACATTAACCTTGATCTCTCATAGCCCAAGTGTTTGAGATAAGATCTATTTCCCTATACTAACAAACTCTCTATCTCTCTTTATCAAATTTTTACATGTTTTATTTTATGCAAAAAATACATAAAAATAGTATATTGCTGAAAAACCCTAAAAATCTAAATAAATTCAAAAATCCAAAAATATATGTGATTTTGTACTTCTAGTCCACCCTACAAATTCGCCCTAGGGTTTTCTTCATAAACCCTAGAGGGTGCCTTCCTTTGAGCAAGTGCATTGGGATACATGAAATTGCCTAAAATCAATAATTACTTCCTCTTTAGTATTTTTGGTTCATACTACAAGTACGCCCTAGTGTAGAGATCTTCTAACCCTAGGGAGCAACTTTCTAAGGACTTGCTTTGGGATTTGTGATAATTTCTTGGGAATTGTGATAAAGAGGAAACTCCATTATCTTGTGATTATTGTGTCTTGTTTAATATTGTTTGACTCTAATAAGGCACTGATCATAGCCATTACGGCTTGGTGGATGGTATTTGTGCTTGTTGGAGGTTGCAAGAATATTTCATTGATTAGGGTCTCCCCCTGGGTTCTGGAGTAACCCTAAGTGTTGAGAGGTAGATTGTGGTGACATTGGGTTTAACCCCTCTTGAGCTTACCGTCACTAGCACTGGGTCTACATAGCCTTTTTTTGCAAAGGGGTGCTAGTTCAAGCAATAACACTCACCATGCACAGTGCTCACAAGTCATACTTGGAAGTGGCAACTATGGTACAACACTATCAAACATGCAAAAATATTGGATCAGCAGGAACTTATAGAAATGGTTAGCCAATACTGTCAAGAGAAAGGAAAATTTTCAAGTAAACTATATTTTCATGTGCAACATTTTCAATTCTTTTAAGTCATAAACTTTTAAGCAACATAAGAGGAATATAATGTTCCAATAAAGATGATATATGGAATCAACCAAATTGCCTAGAGATAAAAGTGTCATAAGATGTAAATGGGTATATAGAACAAAGTAAGACAAATATAAATCCAGCACAAGGTGGTAGCTCAACCATTTGTAGTTCCATGCCAGCAGGTGCCTGGTTCGAATCTCTTTGTGTGAGGTGCATTAGTCTATGCCAACAGATTTACTAGGAATGACATCCATGAACATCCATGAGTGTTTCTCTTTCAACCACCATAAAGCCTACATAAAATCTTTTATTTTCTGTTCTAAAGCAATCTGGAAAATTAACATCATAAAATCAGAATTTCAGATCTGCTAAAATAGGCCTCAAACCCTCATTTTAAATCCATAAAGGCCATTTAATTTTCTGTTTAAGTAGTCTGGAATTTACATTGATAAATCACAACTTCGGATTACCGTTTGAAATTCCAAAGTCATCATTCAATCATCTAAATAAAGCTGAAAATTTCTAGTTATCAAATCTAAATTTTCCAAGCTTTACAAGGCATAACCAGATCCCTCCCTTTAGCTAGATAGGAGTGCTAGCCCAAAAGAGAGAAAGATAAGGAAACTGAGGTGACAATAGATAGCTTATCTAGAAGTCATCTTCATGCTCTCGCAAGTGTGGTTAAGACTCTTACATTAAGTGAGAACTTGGAAAGGAATGGTACCAACTCCTACTACTGGATACTTGGCATCGTCTCCAAGCTCGAACATGCACTTTTAGACTTGAAAATAACTCTCGGGCTAATGTCATATGCCTAGATGCTCCACTACCCACATACCAAGTGTTACTCGAAACCACACTGGTAGAAAAGGAAAGATAGCATCCACACAATCAAGACACCAAACCCTTCTGACCTCCAAAGTCTTAAAAAAAATTATTCCAAATCAAATGAAAGAGCTTCAATACAATACTTTCAACAAGAACCAACTCGAAATGAGTGGAGAGGCCTCCTAAATGGAAAAAAAGAAAGAGGGTGGCGATTTTCATGAGGTGGAGTGAATTAGAGTGTTATATGACACCTCATGGAGTTAACTAGAGTGTAATTTGACACCTCGTGAAGTTAACTAGAGCTTAAGGGCTCCTCATTAGCCACCTAGGAGACAAGGAGGGAACAAATAGGGATTGATTGAGATCAAATCCAATCACAATTGACACCTCACTCAAGGGGGGCGAATTAGGGAATATTCCATTATACCAAGTTCCAACCTCCTAAAATCACTCAATTTTGTCTCTAGCATGCAAAAATCATGGGATTTGTCTATAGGGGCGAATTAGCTTGATTTTATGATTTTTGAGGGTCCAAAAAGGGGTGTATGAAGTGTATCAAGGGGTCTAACACCCCCCTTTACCATATACTACGACATTAGGACCCCCCAAGGGACCTAAAAGGTCATAACTTTTGCTAAAAACATGGTAAATGACTCAAATTTTAACATCATACTCTAAAGACTTAGACACTAGCCTGAAACCTATATTATAGCATACTTTAGCTTTGGAGGTGTGAGTGGAAAAACCAGGATAAACTTCGATCACTAGGATCTAAGTTCATCTAGGTGAAAAAAACACTCCAAAGTTGCCATAATATGAGTGACTCACTCAAGCTAGCCCTTTTACACATGTAATGGATGTCAAAATTTTGCAAACAACCTCCTTCGACCGTGACAAAGGAAGTGCAAAGTACAACTAGGCAGAAGACTGCCTGATATGGATGGGGGACTAGAAGGTCCCTCGCTAGCTTATGATGTCTTTTGTCTAGTGAACACCTTGTGCATATTGGGTGGTAACAAACTCCTTGGAAGGATGGTCTCCTCAAGCAAGTAGATAAATGAAAATTTTGTATTCCCAACCCGGTTTCAAGTTTTGGTTTTCACATGAAGTTTAATGCCCAAACCCCATAGCTGCAAATTAGATTTACATGCATGAAAATTCAATTTTTCTTGAAACACTTGGAAATTTTTCTTCTTTAAACAACTCAGAAAATTAAATGGCAACCAAACCACAAATTTTAAGACTCAGAAATTTTAGCCAAATTGGCTCACGAAAAACCCCAAAGGGAAAACCTAATAGGAGAGAGGAATTTTATTCTTTCAGAGAAATTACAAATTTATAACAACAGTACGTATCTCCCTTTTTATGTCTCAAAATTTGTGCCAGCTTCTCACTGACAAACTGCTATACGGTTGCCTCGATTTCTGTGCTTGATGGACTTTACAGACTCACACGTGTGAATTGTATAGACACATTTTTCTCGATTTCTATGCTGCACATGTTTCTCGATTTCTGTGCATGTACGGCCTACATTAATTGATGTACTTGTTGCCTTATTTTTTTGCAGGTACGGACTGTAATTAATGAAGTACGGTCCTCGAAATCCATGCTGCAGTCCTCAAAATATGTTCCTATTGTACGATTTACTGTTGTACGGTCTTGCCTCGAAATTTGTGCCCAGCCTCTTGCTCTTCCTCAACCTTGGGAATCGAGCTAGGATTTTCTCTCTCTTGGAAGAATTCGACATCTTCTCTTACTCTCCTTCATCTCTAAAAATCTCATTTGGAGAGTGTACAATGAATTAGGTTTGATGCCTTTCCTCTAGTTTTGTTTGAGGTAGCCATCACCCACCAAATCCAGGGCTAGGATTTAATCTTGATTTAATGAGATCTAGGTCCCACATTAATTGCTCATTGATGTCTTATTAATTAAACGAAAACACTTTTTCATTCACTTACATAATTGACCCTTTTAATTAAATCTTCACTTAAGTCTCATAACGTCAATTTAAAATTATAACCTCAAACTCACTTTCTAAAGTGACTTTATAAAAAATAAAGTACATCACACTTTATAAAGTACTACGGACCTTATTTAATTTTTTTTGTCCACCCCAAGGCATCACAAGGTGAACAACATTTCCTTGGTAAATTTTCAACAATAAAATGCTAGCAAACAAACCCTATCGTAGTCCAAAGCACTTCAAGAGAAACGTTAACCTAGGGTTAGGAGATAAACTTACCAACATTAATCAAGAATGAGAAAGGAAATGCACCTTACGTCACCCTTGAGCATGAGGTATTACAACTAGTCTTGGCATCAACTTAGCATGTGCAAAAGAAAAACCTAGAACATCATCAATTCATCCTTCAAGCAAAAAAGACATCCAAGAGAGAGGTGTGCAAAGCTTCAAATGCTCCAATATACCAAGAGAAAAAAGAAAAAATCGCATATTTGAACCATTTTCCATCATTTACAAATGAGGTGAGGTTGTCTTATTTATATGAGACAATTCTCAACCTTTTACAAATTCAAGCCTACAAAGTTAATGACAAATTATAAAATTTAAGGTTAGTGCACCCACAAAATGGGGACTAAACCATACAATGACATAAAATCAGAATTAAAATCTGCTATTAGGCTCCACCAAGTGCAAGGTGAGACAAAAGGAGGGCATCATACCCCAACTAACCCAAACATATGCTTGTCACTCAATGCCCTCCCTTTTAACAATGTAGACTTCTTCTTTAAAGAATGACGTGATGGATCTGGAGACCAGGAAGAGAGGTTTTGCATCAAAACAATAGGTCCAAGTGGGAGAAATGAGATGTGCTAAATCGGGTATGACAACCCTTACACGCGCAATCACCTCTACAAAGCAAAATACAAGTGTAGCCATGTGCCCCAATGATTTTCCTCAAGGGCATCAGACACCCTCCCAAAGGGTAGTTAGCAAAGCCACAAGGCCAGCGCCTCCTTGAGGTGGAAACCAAGGGGGCCTACCATGACCTAATCAAGGGTATTTAGCCCCAAAATCAACACTCTACATAATATAGCCCCAAAAACTTGACCTTTACAAAAGAAAAAGAAATCCCTCACTATGGCACATTTGGAAGGAACGCTTCAAACACTCTGAGGCATAACAAAGGGAAAATTTTCCCCACATCCCCCAGCATCAAATCAATACAATGTGCAGCACATGGAGTCCAAAATAGTGAGGGGTGCCTCTCCATAAGAAATCTACCAACATCCACATAATTAGTTACATTATCTGTTATGATTTGTACCACATTGTGCAAACCAATCTCCTAGAGGATCTTTTACTTGTCTCGATGCATTAACGGATTTGATAAACATGGTACCTTTAGGACATTGTACCAAGAATTGAGAAGGGTCCCACACTTCCCATCTATCCAACCATCGCACATCACTGTGCATCCGGAGACCTCCCATGACTGTTTGAACTCCTCCAATCTAGTGTTGATGTCTTTCTTTTATGCATGAAGAATTGGCCCTCGCATCTCCTCATATGTAGGGCACTTATACCCTAGGCCAACAATAGCAATGGCATCACACATTGGCTGGAAAAATGGATTTTTTTTGTGATGCTACAAGGTAAGTCACTCTAAAAAAGCATCCTCCCCATAAGCATGTACGCTTCATCCTTCTCCTTTTTTCTAATCACCGACCTAATGCAAGGTTGTGCACCACTTACGATCCGTGGAACAAAAAAAGATGAGCCCCTCCCGATAGGCGAATATGTGGTCGTGGAGCACCTACCACTACCCTCAGTGGGATAACTATATATCTCTGAATTGAATTGAGCCTCTTCCCTCTTTCTGTCCTTCAAGTGAATTGAATCATGGGAAACTTTCATAATCTACGAGGTAACTACACAATCTACACTACAAAGCCCCACATCATGCCTAGGGACTTTTGTCAAATGGTACTTCAATCTTGCTAATCCCTCCTGCCATATGTTGCCCACATAATTTACAATTCAAGCGTTGTCGGTTTGTTACATCTTCAAGGTCAGTTCACTACCACAATGGATCCAATGCTTTTGGCATATTTGCAATAAAAATGGGCAGCCTCAAAACTAAAACCTAGGGCACCAAAAACACACAAAAAAGGACATTAAACCCCAATAGGAAAAAAATAACAGCATGCTGGTTTAAAAAAGCAGACCTCTAGATTAAATTATTAGCAATGAAAAATGACAATAAGAAGGTTGTTTATGTTAAAAATCAGGCATGCTGTCCCATAGAAAAAAAACTTGCATTGTTTCATGAGTTTGAAAATCATGGACAAATGACCAAAAAAAGAAGCAAAATGTAGGCAAGCCAAGAGGCAAACAATCTTGTAAAAATATATGGAAAAAATAGCATTAACATGGTGGAATTTAAATACATACCTAAGATTGGAAGTTTGAAAATTTCAACGCCGGTTGGCAAATGAGATTGAATCCTTTCTCCACTAAAAAATGATGGTGATGATAATGGTTGTCTAGCTACATCCACAGTGAGTGATGATGACCACAAGCCCTCTCCCTTCCTTCTCCAAAAGCTCAAAGTCAAAAATGAGCAAAAAAATTGACAAATTCGCCCTTTAAGTCGTGTCCCAGCCTGAGAGCCGATTTAAGGTCGTGACGCGAAATTTTCAGAAAAAATTGGCAGCCAAAAAAAGTCGCAATTTTTTGTGACCACCCCAATTTTTGGCAATGTTATCTTCTATGATGGGAACCAACTTTGGCTCTAACAAACTATCTCTGGGGATGTTATCTAAGTACCAACCTAATGGAATGTGTTGTCCTTAATCCATCCAGATTGCTATGGAGCAAATCTAGGAGTTAAAAGTGCCTGTAGCTCAAATTATATATTACAAAGAATCACTGCAGGATAGCTTATCTGGTATCAAAGTAATAAAGCCAATTGAGGATTGGTATGTTGAGGAGAAAAGAAGCTACATCAGAATATATGAGCTAACAACATCAGAATATATGAGCTAACAAAGCTCCCACATATGATGCCCAAATGTGTACCCAACAGCCTGGTCATTCATCAGATCGCCTACCAAACAACTCTACACAGGGCCATGACAATTTTAAAAGAGAGAAAACATAAGCCTTGGCCATCTTTCTCTATCAAATTGACCATTATGAGTCGGTAGTTTTTTACATGCTAAAGAGATAGCCCAGGAACTAGATGTGTAACATTTTTGCACCAAACCATTTAAGGTGCATGATCCTCTCTCCATAGTGAAAAGGAATTTAATGTCCCAACAGAACTCATGGGTCTATTGTAATCGAGACCTCAAAGAGGAAGAATTGTACAGAAGAGCTAATAACTATGGCTGAATTTATGACAATCTAAAGTCCCAAAGATAAATTTTGGCTCCAGCATCATCAGCATAAGGCCATTGCAGAGATGATAAGAGAGGTCGCTTCAACAGATGCAAAGTAGACACTTATGAGGCAAAATGTGTGCATGAGATACAGCTTATCGCTGCCATGGAACTGAAGAGTTGAGCCCAAAGGAGCACCAGTGCTAAGAAGGACAAATGATAGCCTTGGAGGAGCAGTTAAATACTATACAAGCAGCATAAGGATGTAAGACGGGAGGAGAACAAGGTGAAGGTCTCCTACTTGAGTCAACAAACCAAGTAGTTGGACGAGCACCCTGGTTAGTTGAGTATCTAAGTTTCCAAACACCAGAAGGAGATGAAACTGAGCATCAATATGAGTCATTCATGGTTTATGTCTAGAGTCAAAACCTTAAGAAGTTGGCATACCCAGATCAAAGGGAATCAGTGAAAACCCAGATCAATGCCAAAGGCTTTTTGCTTATCCAGGATGCCAAAACTCTGTCACAAGTAATTATTCAGACCTTATTGCGGCACTGGCTGGAATAAGGTAATCACTCTTCTTTGTGGTATAATATAAGCAGGACTTTCTCAAAAAAATGCCAAATGTAAAGACTTGACCAAATCAATGTCAACTTTTAGAAAGCTTATATTCCATATTGTTGTTAACAGGTAACTAGAAAATAACAGAATAACTGTAGAATCATAGAAAATAGATTTATAACATGAAGTATATGCAATCAGTCAGCTCTGTAAGTCTGATTTGCCACGTAGCTTTGTATTTTGATACAATAAAATACAAGTGAACTTGGAACTAACCTTTGAGAACCATTCTGGATGTTTGATATTGAAAGTTTGTCAATGTCACTAAAGACCAATTCTTTCTTTAAGTTTACTAAAGTCCCTCCTGTGGCATTTACTGGAATAAGGATTGCACAAGCCAGGACTGCCAACGGTACAAAGATTTTCAGACTGCACCACAAAAACAAAAATAAATGTTAGTACAGAATACATTCCAAACCTAGCTAAAACAAACACATACTTGTGGAAATAAGGAACATGGTGCATGGGAATTATTAACAATCAGTACCATCAATGAGCAAAAACAATCACTGGCTTGTTGAGAAGTCCAACAGTCATGGCAATTATATTACTGAGTTAAACTATCATGATTTTTCCCACCACATTCCATAAACTATTTAAGCATAAACCAAAATAAGTTGTGACAATTTGGTAATACCAACTGTGAAATTAAAGTATTGTTTTAAATTCTGAGTAAGTTCATTGCATTGTTGTTATGTTCTGAATCTTAACCTGGTTCGAGTTTAATAGACTGAAGACAAGACATTTTTATGCATAAAGAATCTCACTTCATAAACACATCTCGAAAACCCTTTAAGTCACAGACTAAGATCAATGGTTGCATTAGATCCACAGTATGTGTCAGTGTGTGAACATATATAAACATATAATTAAAGATCATTTAATATCATGGCAATGCAAGTTCCTTGGGAAGAATCTGCAAGAAAAGTCACCAATAGAGTGGGTTGGTGTTTAAAATGAGAAGCAGATATAAGGAATTGGGAGAACACCAGAAGAAGTGGAGTAACCTAATCCAAAAGGTTCCACAACAAACATTTAATGGATTTAATGACTCAACGCAATGAAGAAAACTCAGCAAAATCATAAGGTTGGCTAGGGAAGGGAAGCTCGAGGACATGAAAATGATGAGGATGTCAGAGGATACGGTTGACAGTGTGAAGGCCTCCACACTTGTTCAATCTGCTAGCTCTCTTTCAAAAATATTCTTGGAATCACAAACACCTCTTCAGATTAAGCGGGGGAACATTGGAAACCTTATCATTGTGGTTATGGTAAATTGTATTGTAATATAATTACCATTCACATGATGAGTCATAGGTGAATAAGTCCAAGAGACCTCTTGGAAAATGAAACCAAGAGTTATATCTTGATGTATTTATATGTGTATCATATTAATGAAATGCACGTTCACGCTTATCTTCATTTTGGTGGTTCCAACAAAAATTTTATGAAGGTTAGAGATACATATCACAAAAATACTTCTGATATGTCTCTTATCAAAGAATTTTTTAATTCTTCAGACCCATATTTATGTAAACAGATACATAAAATACTTATCACAAAAATACTTCAGTTTGGCACCCAGCCAAACTGAAAATGCAAAAGGGAGCATGAAATTAGGGTTTTCAATATAAAAGGGGGCAGCAATTAGTTGTTTTATGGCTTTGTTGGGCACACCCTAAACACAATCCTATTGGGCCTTCTCAATTATTGAAAATTTACTTTTCATAGTTAGATGAGCATCAGCATACCCTGAAATTTGGGTACGTCTCCAAATTTGCCTAGGATAGGGAGGGGTACAAGACGGTGCTGCAGCTTAGGATGAGGTACAACAAGGTACAGGCATGGGCATGCTTCTGTTACGTGGGTATGGTACGCAGTACAGGTACAGAAAATCTGTCCCTCTAGTATGCGTAGCCACGCTACAGAACCTAACCCTCTTCTTCGTACCGTTAACCACCTTCAACCTAGTCATGTCTGCAAGCAACCTTCTTTTTAAAATTGTATCTAACATTTAAAGTTAAATAACTTTAATTATTTTACTTATTTATCTTAATTTTTAACATGAAAAATTAAAGTGGAACTCCCATTTCAAGATGTATGGTGATGGAATTAAAGCCATCAGACCTCACACAAATAAGATAGAAATTGGGATGGTTTCCAACTTTCAGCACTTTAACATATATGAAAAACAGGACTCCATACACCCCTTCCTCATGTACCATGTTATCCACTAAGTTGCACTTAGGGGATTTCCAGTGAGCCACCAAGGATCAGAACAAGTCAATTGTTCCCACTCAGTGCTCAGAAGTTCCATGGTTTCATCAGAACCAGTTGTGGTTCCTTTTTCTTTTTCGCATGTTCACACCCCCTTGGGGGAATTGTAATAAATGATGTAGCATGGTGGTCTTTTGTAAAAGGGCTTGGCCTTCTTGGGAATTCATCAACAAACTAATCACCCTTGAGTGTTTTTTCCCTTGTTAATTATGCGACGCTTTTCAGTGACACATAACTTTCAAGTTTTTCACTCAAAATCCTCCAAACCCAGGGTGGTGAAAGTGATGACTAGGCCTTGAAAGGGTTATTAAAGCCTAGAGTCTATCTATAATACCATGTTAGCCATAGTCCCAGAGTCTTGTGAACATGCGCTAAGCCCCCCCTGGATTTTTTAAGATTCTAGTTTTTTAATAAAATCATCAATAAGGTGTATTTTAATTGTAAAATTTCAAATGTGTCGTAAGAGTATGGCTAGGAGGCCAAATTTTTCATGGGGATGCTCATTTTTTAAGCCAGAGCCCCCAATTAACCCCTAGGCCCACTTTTCCTAAGTTTTGAGTGATTATTTATCACTTAAATGAAAATCTCTCCAAAAAAACTAAAAAGCAAAAAAGTCAATTAAAAATAGAAAAAAAATGAAATAATAGAGAAAATCAGCAACCCTAAATCAGGGGGAACTTGTCCCAGACATGTTCCAGTCCAACTAAAGATCCTGTTGGAGCATCTTGGGAACCAAATAAATCATGTTGGAGTTAGTTTGAAGAGGTGGTGAGTTTGCCTCTCAGGAGAAGTGCGCCCTCTCTCATGAGGGAGACACATTTGATGTGGTGGCATTTTCGTATGTGATGGAGGGAACATCAAAGGAGAGCTGGCGCACCTCTTGCTAGGTGGTGCCTCCCTCTTGTTCCAAGCTCAACCACTATCCCTTGATTCCCTCAAGAATGTGCCCTCCTCTTCCCCTTTTTTCTATTTAAGCAAGGTCTTTCTCTTCATTTGGAGAAGCGAGGAACCTTTGCTCCTGTAATGTATTGTTGTCGTTACTTGATGAATAAAGTTGTGGCTTTGCAAGTCCAAACTGTGCAAGACTTCTCATGGATGTGAATGTTGAGCTCTAATCAAGGTGATATTTAGCTAGCTGCTTTCTTCTTTTACAAGTTTGCAGATTTACGATCTAGCTTAGAAGGCCATTTTTTGGCTCATAGAGTAAACATTTAAAGGCTTAAATTGTTTACTTGTGTTTGATTTTCTGAGATTAAAGAGTAACAAATTGTAGTCGGTAATACTTATGTTCTTTTTATCTCATTTAATGAACCACACTAGATTGATCTCACTTGTTTAAAGATTTTTGCAGCTTGCAGATCATCTTAGGTGAAGAAGAAGTGGGAGTTCGGTTGCATCCCTTTTCTCTTCATATAATATTTTTGCATCTAACATTTCTTGTATTACAGGCATCTCCACGTCCTCACAAAGATTCAAGCTGGAGCTTGAGACCCTCTCTTCTTCTCTTAAAAAATTAAACTCTCTCTGGTTATGTTTAAAACAAGCTTAGATCTCTTTAAAAAGTTCATCATACATTTCTTAGCTTGGTCATATTTCTAGATCTGAAAGTGCTTTTACTTGCAATCATAAGCTTAGATCTAGTTCCATTTACTTAGTATTTAAAGTAGTATAGTTTCTCTACTTTTTGCAAGTATTTGGTTGTATAACCATCTATGTATTTTAGAGTCTTAGACACTAATCCACTAATCTGTTTACTTTTAGTTTGCTAGTTTTTAGCAGGTTGAAAGAAAAAGAGGAATTTTGGGCTAAAACGTCCCTAAAGTGAACCATTTAAAGCACCAAGACCCATCTCCTATTCCTATTCTTCTTCTCTCATTCTTCTACCTTTATTGTAATCCTTTTTTATCCATTTTTCAAAGATCAAAGGCATTCTCTTTTAAGAAAAATTGTACAAAAACATCAATAAAAAGCAAGTGGGATTTAAGGCTCCCACAACCCCCTTCCCCCATTTGGGGGAAGCTTGTATCTTTTTTTTTGCTTTAGAGTAGTTTCATTTTTATTTCTTGCAATAAGTTAGATCAATCAATCTCTTGCTTTCTTTATTTCTGTTGCAAGTAAGTAAGCGAACCCGACTTGTTGCCACGAATTATGCTCTCTCCACCACCTAAGGGTTTTCCGATTAGTGGTGGATGAACAGAAAAGTGACACATAGTCTATGGTTTTAGTATAATATTTCTCTGCTTTAAGTTCATTTGCTTACTTTGCACTTACAATTATTCTTAGTTGTTTTAGATCGGAATAAACATTTGTTGCAAATTTCGCGTATGCTCTTTCCCTCTACGGGCTCTGCCTGGTCGTTGGGAAACCAGAAACGATTTGCAACACTTCTTTAATCTTCCACATCTTAATTCAAACAACTCAAAATAATAAAATTAACTACCTTCAACATAGCGTAAATCCGACGCTACGAATTGAATTTGTGTGGGGAAATTCTTCAAAAGAAGCGGGAACCACTGGAATGTGACCTCAGGGCCCCATTAGGCTACATCCTTGTTGGTGTAGTGTTGAACATCCCCTTGAGACTCCATCCAACCCACATGTCTTCATGAGGAGGCACTCTTATTTAATTTCCGAACATACTCCTTGTACCTCACGGTATATCTAGAGTTCCCCCTTCTCGTAAATCAATTCCATCATTAATAATTTAAAACTAACTAAGAACATATTGCAAAACATTTACAATTTTGTCTCAGCAGCACAATATTTTATTTGACTCCATTGGCACTAATCTCCATTGGCAACAATACTTTATATTTGCTTAATATCAATTCATTGTTGTTGCTTAATCCTTATATACTGATGTTATTTTTTATATATGTTGTTGAAGTATTTCTTATTTTTGCAATAATCTTGATTCAGTAATTCACTTCGAAAAACTCCTAAAAACTCACTTCCACCTTAATGACTAAAACATTGAGAAGAGCCTTAGCAACTCTTTTTTAGGGACCACCCCCCTTAGCTTCGTTAGGAGTTTGCCTAAACAGAGGAGTCAGGATCAGGTGACAGCACCTGGCTCGAGACTTGCCCCCAAGTACACACCTAGCAGCTTGAAGATTTCTGCTGCGCTAACCCCCAGGTGTGACTCCGGCAGCAACACACCCCTTATGCTGGAATTGTGGAATCCTAAGATTGAAACCTAGATGAGGAATAGGCTGCTTAATAGCACCAACTGATTGAAACAAATAGGCTTCCTAGTGGTGCCCACTACCAATTGAAATAAAACATAGAACGACAGCAATTGTTGAAGTCATGCACCAAGCAAAAGCAAACTTCAAATCCCTGGACTCGGTTGATTCAGTCTAATGAGGCAGACTTCAAATGACCTATACACTCATTTTATTATATATAATTATTTTTGGACTCTAGAGGCCATTTAGAGCCTCAATGTTTATGTGTGTTCTCTCATAACTCTAATGTTATGTATCTCGGTACTTATATCTCGATGTAATTTTGTTACTAACACACTTATATACAATATAAATGAGAAAACTTTGCATATTTGGTGTCTAAGGGTTTGAATTTACATTGATGTGCATAACTTTATTTGTTGTATTGAAATTTGAAAATTTTGTGCATTTTTTATTCAACCCCCATATTTCAGAAACTCCACTCCATGTTTGGAAGGACACTAAAAATGCTCTTATGGAAACCACTTATGGACTATCGAATGAAGGAACTTTATTCTAAGGCTTGGCAGGCTTATTTAATCGTAAATCATCTTAACAAGAAGTGAAAAGTTCAAGATAAAAAAAACAAGGTGGATCAGAAGGTGCAAGGCATCTAAAAGTCCCACTCTTCTTTTAAGATTTGTTACTTGGTTGGTTGGTCCTATTTGATACTAAATATTAAATAGCTTAGCAGTAACAGATTGACTACATTGCACTAGTCTTACAAATGGATGTTGTTTGGCTTGTCACAAACCTGAATAATTTAAGCATGTAATGTGAAATTACAAAATTGCAAAAACGTTGTTTCTGGATTGTTGCTGAGTACAGTCCTCTCTCTGTTATCCTATGAATTAGAAAGGGGTCCTATTTGGGAACAAAATGGATGATCCAGTAGGGAGGCAAGAGTATGTGGGATGTGATCAAACTAACATGCATCTCGTTCTTAGGGAAAGACATTGACTAGTAACTTTTCATGAGATGAATACTTTGTTCACCTAGGAGAAGCTTCCACATTTAGATGAGATCTAACTATCCAAATGTATGCCAACAATGCTACTTTTAGGAAAGATACAAATACTCTTGAAGTTGGAGACAAAGCGAGCATGCTAGCTCTCCTTGCTTATGTAGGAAGGGGTATCTTGTGTGGCCACTCTTTGGCTCCTAGATATGACAATCTTAGTATATATATTGATTTATGATGAAATATATGTTGCATTTTCAAAATTAAAACAATGCCACAACCATCTCATGTGAACACTATACTCCCTTTGAAAGGCTTATAAACCTTGTTATCTATGTTGCACGGGGAGCCGTCCCCCCTAAAATTTCACACGTTTCCTGCATTCCCGCGTTCCGGGGACTTGGGGGCTCCTCGAAAACGTCCCCAAATCGTCAGGGACTCCATCGGGGACTTGGGGACTTTTTGGACGTCCCCTAAACGTCCCCTTCCAAATTAGGGACTTTTCGGGTACGTCCCTGGCGTCCCTCAAGCAACAGGGGACTCCCAGACATCCCTTGATCTCTACACATGAAAAAAAAAATCAAAATTAAAAATTAAAAACCTAAGGCTAAAAGTAAAACTAAAAAACTAAATTCTAATTTCTAAGTTTCTAACCTAACCCACGCCCCCCTACATTATCTTTCCTCTCAATACTCCAAAGGCTACCATACTTGCGCGGCTACAACACTCTTCCTATAGCGGCTACCATACTCGGCGACTAAATTTATGCTTAAATAGACCCTTCCTTAATCATCTTTAGACTTTTATGTATCATGAATGATTCATAACTCTAGACTTCTAAATTTAAATTTAAAATTTTAAGTTTTTCAGTTTTATGATAAGGTTTGCATGGAAGATATTGAGTTGCAAACACGTTTTGATTTTTATGATTTATCTCAATTAAAGGATGCAAGCATGTTTTGATGTTTTCTGATAAAGTTACATGGAAGCTATTTTAATGTTTTGCTGCAAACATGTTCTAATTTTTATGATTTCTCTCAATCGAAGGCTGTTCTAATTTTAATGTTAATGTGTTTATAATTAAAATATATATATATATATATATATATATATATATATATATATATATATATATATATATATATATATTAAATTTAATATAATTATTATTATAAAATTGTCGTCTCCAACCTGCCGTCCCCTGAAAAATTGGGGGTGCGATTTAGCCGTCCCGGAAACTCATCCTCGTGTCCCCCGCGTCCCCCCGTCCCCAAGGCCAGCACAACATAGATTTTTATTAAACTTGCATCAAATAGTACTTAGCATGATAACAATTTTAAATCTCGAATGTATGTCATGTAATCCTAAAGATCAACGAGAATGATGAGATTTCAAAATAGTATACTGTGGCATGTAAAATAAGAGAATGGCCCCCGGATGCGGGCGTCACCATGATTCATGGGGCCACGTGCAGGACACGAGGAGGGCACGTGGGGAAGGATCCTCGACCCAGGCGCCCGTAACGTGGCACGCACGTCCCATGTGATTATCCACCTGCCTACCCTCACACCTGCGACTTTATGACTCCTTCCCGATCCTTTGCTTGCAAGTCCCTTCACCGGCTAGTTAGCTGCAACTCTAGTACAGCTCGACCTCACCTCGGTCCTCTACGCATTCAAGACGGCCCTCACCTCAACTCTCTACGCCAACAATTCGGCTCCCTGCAATTTAATATGGCTCGTGCGAACCTGAATCAATGCTCCTTAAATGGGCCAGCAAGCACCCAAGACTGCATTCTGTTTGCTTCTCCTCGACGTTGGTTTTGTTCTGTGCACCCTCGTGCTCAGTTGTGTATCTGGTTGTGGACTCTCACTACGCTCTCCTCCATGACCAAGCCGCGCGGCCTTTCTCGATGAGGCAGTGGGAGCCGAAGCAAATCCCAATGCTCTCCTGTCACTGGCAATGGCTTCGACATTGGCATCTCCTTCGCCAGCCGTAATTTGATTGACGAATGGGAAGGGCAACTTGTAGCGGAACACCTGGCCTCAGGCAACAATGGAGGCAACATCAACCATTATTGGATCATCAAAAACCTGCTCAGCAAGCTTCTGGATGACATACTGGGTAACTGGGGCTCTGCCAGGAATCAGATGTTGGCCACTAGGGCCAAACTCATCGAGTTGGACGAATGTTTGGCCAACCTTGACGCCACCTTCTCTTGGAGCCAACATGCTCTCGTGAGCCGGAGCACGGTCATGGCAGAATCTGGTGGCAAGGGTGAAGGTGGTGGCGTCTCCGGCGTCCCGAATGTCAGTGGTTTTCCCTCTGAAGGGCCGACAGCTACTGCAGCAGCTGATACTCCTGATCCTTTCCTAGTTGTTCTTGCTCCTGCATCGCCGGGGGCTCCTCCTGTGCAATTCCCGGTCCCTTCCATGATTGGCTCTCCACCTTGCAAAAGGATGTGCAGCCATGCAGAGCCTGATCTCTTCACTGCTTGGAAAACTGAGCAGCTCCCTGTGAAGCTGCCGAAGCAGGAATTTCCGAGGAGTTGCCCCATTCTGGAGGAATTCCCTCCTCCATAATTGTTTCCATGTCTACTCGGGAGTTCGATGAGAAGACCGGGTCTCTCTGCTCCACTCAGGTTTTTTGTAATAGTTGTCTAATGCATTTTTTGCATGATCTCGCTCAAACTGTCTTTTGGTCTTGGCCTTGTCGTTGGAGGCAGTTTTTTTTTTGTATAACTTGCAAGTTGGTTTGTAATACTCCTGCTAGTTCCGTTTTTTTTTGCTACGCCGGGATTGCTCCATTATCCCAGGCCGCTTCAGGGTTCTCCTCGCTATGTAATTTTATCTTTTACTTTTAATTAATATACTGTGCAGACTTATAAAAAAAAATTAGAGAATGGCAATGTATGAGTTTAGAAAGGCATAGAAATATCTATATCTTAGAATCTGCCCATCACTTATCATTCTAGTACAGCATACTTCTACCCAAATTGAGGCATGTTACCGTGTGTATTAAAAGTGAACTTTCAAAACAAACATTTTGGACTTGGACCTAATATCTTATCTTCCTCCCTCCCCTTCCCGCTTTATGCTTCCATTCATGTTTATCCGCTAACTCTCTTTTCCTTTTCCATATTGACAGTGCATTGCCATAGAGAGAATTGGCACTTTTTATGGATGCCTTTTCACTATCATGATGGTGCTCCCATGGTGACCATTGGCACCTTTTTATGAATTCCTTTTTCACTAGCATGATGGCGATAATGACGGACTCAGAGATGCCAATGTCCTCTAATCGCTGAAACAACAATTATCTGTATGCTAATTCCAAGGCCTTTCTTAAGTCAATAGAAGACTTTGGAAGATCGTTGTCTAGCCTCCTCAATGATAGCTCAGAGTGTAAGATCCTCAATGATAGTTTAGAGGGTAAAAATATTATCGATGGTCTGGTAGTCTCTCCTAAAACCTGTGTGACCTCTAGCTCTGAGTCTCTTGCTTTCCAAATGCATTGAAACGCATGTCAAGAATGGTAGCAAAAAGCTTCGAAAGAGAGTGTCCAGTTATAATCATCCTGTAACTGTATAGACCAGAATTATCATCGAACTTATAAATAGGGTGAATGATATGCCGTAACCACTAAGTAGAATCCTAAGCAACCCGCACCACTTAATAGATCTAAAATAGGAAAAAAAGAGAAAATCCACTCCTTATTTGAGAAAATCGGATTGAAGCCTCTCGCAATCAACAGCTTTCGAGTGTTCAGCATCCAAATAGAGATCAAGAGCTCTGCTTCCACAACCTTATGCAAATTTGGCCCTGATTGATTGGACTCCATTGAGAAAGGAGATTATAGGCATTGTCACTACCTAGTTATACATGCTGCAAAATCAGTTGGACCTCTTTATTGCCCGAGATAGAGGGCATACAAGATTTGCTCCCTCGAAATCTCTGCACTCGAGGTCTGGGTGTGGGGACCAAACCACATACTTATGCTACCGCCACAAAGTAGTAATACATATATTGTGGCTGTCATAAGTCTAGTTTTATAGAAGTGGTAAATATGTAAGACGGTTGTATCTGAGGCCTAGGGCTTTCATTTTGATTATATGTTGTTGTATAGACTATTATAGAAATGTCAACAGTTGTGTTATTTTGGCAGAGACTTGCAAATAAATTTTATCTTTGCAGTGAGTTCATAAAGCTACTGAGGTCAAGTACTACAAAAAGTTGAAGATAGGCTTACCCCACAATGTAGATCCGGAGGTAGGCAACAGAATCGACACCCGTGTGATCAATAAGCTCCGACTCGGGCATTCTGAGAGCCGCCGGCATCCAATTCAGGAACCGAATGTATGTTCTATAGTCCAAGTTCACAAACCTGCTCACAGTATCTCTTGAAGAATGCTTGGGACTTTGCCTCAAGCCCTTCAGATACCATTTGGGAAAGTAAACTCGATCGTTTATGGGCTGCAACCTCAGAAACGCAAACGCCAACAGAAAAGCTAAGGCAACTAGAAGATTTATGAATCCCGCCACTCCAATATCTTCCAGAGTCGCCATCTCTCTTCTCTTCTTCCTTCGAATTTTCCCTCTCGCACTAACATGACAATCAAAATTTCCACAACCAGACTGCATGATATACACAGATAAATATTACAATAATCTGACTTCACCGAGTATCGTCGAATGAAAACCAAACGATCCGCGTTTTCCCCCACTGTTCCAAATGAAATAAAAAACTGCTTCGCTGTAATCACCATACCACTCTTCCAAATGTAATAAAAAACAACGTTTCGCTGTAACGAACACAGCGTGAAAGTAGTGCCAGCTGCCAATCAAACAGAACAATAATAATACAGATTGCAAGTAGAGGTGGCGACTGGCGAGGATTACCATGGCTAACGTCCATGTTTTTTTATAGTAAATAAGATTCCTTTATTCAACTGAAAGCGGATACAGACAGGCTTTGGGACCCTCTGGTGATTCATGCTCGGGGAGCCCTTCGGGATCTTGCCAAAATTGTCAACTGTTCTTAGTTCAGTTTTTTTTATGTTTGTTTTGGGAAAGAGGGAAAGGGCGCGTGGCTCAAAGAAAGAGAGTTGACCTTGTATCAGTTAGGATATTATAAATATATCATATCAATATTATTGAAAACCATATTCACATGGTGTAGTTTTTGAATTTGAGGACAAAATAATTTTTTAAAACAATTGGTTACAAAAGAATGAAGTATTAAGAGTGTAAGGTTATTTATTTTCTTAGTAGTAGAAGAACACGTAGGATAAAAGACAACCAAAACGCTAGTTTTTCTGGTGATTTTGGGATAAATAAGTTAAATGTTTTGTTGGAAATTGTTATTTTTGTAATTTTGTGATTTTTATAATTGAGATTGAATTTTTAGATTAATTGTTCAATTTTAAAACTATCCAAATCGTTGAAATTGTGATCTAAATACCTTAAATGATGATTTTGGCAAAAATTGCTCTACCAACGAATCGGTGGCTTTTTGATTAGTTCTTATACAATTCCAAAAAGAAAGTTATATTTAATATTTATATTAAAATCAAAGTATATATTGAACTTTTTCCAGGTATAAATCAAACTGTGTACAAAGCACTATTATAATACTGTTCAACTAAACATAAAAAAACAACTAAAAAAGCACATCAACACAAAATTCCAGAACCTGAAAAATCATGCCTCTCTTGGAAAACATCCACAACAGGCTTTAAAGAAGTACCCAAGACTAACATTTTAAAATGTTTTTCCGCTATCATCTTTAAATGACAAAATTTCAAATTCCAACTTTATAAAGATAAAAGTTCTATTCAATGTGTTGTAGATTCTAATTCTTTTTATATTCAATGTGTTGTAGATTCTAATTCTTTTTAATATAAAATTGAGAAGAAGAAAATATATATATATATATATATATATATATATATATATTTATAATAATTTAAAAATAAAATTAAGTTTTAATTAAAAAAATTAATTAGTCAAAAGTAGATGGTCACCTATTAAAACTAACATTTTAGAATGTTTTTTTTGCCAATCATCTTTAATAGATCAAATTTCAAATTTCAACTTTATTTTTTGGCAGTTTTATTCAATGTGTTGGAGATTCTAATTCCTACGTATCTAAAATTGAGAAGGAAAAAACAAATAGAAGTGGATGCATTTTAATTTAAAAATAAAAAAATAAAGTTTAAGATAGAGTTAAGTTTTTTTAATTTTTATTTTTTTAAAAGTTCCATTTTAATGTAAAATTAAAATAAAGTTGAACGCTATTTTTTATTAATTTTTTTTTTTAAATCTTTATTTAATATAAAGTATTATTAGTCAAAATGGAGTGTGCGGGCAACTTTGGTTGGTGGTTTATACTAATTAATAAGAAGCTCCAAAGTACTAACATTATGGTAATTTGGAATTGTTTTTATCCTTATCAAAGTTTTTCTTTTAATTAAAATTTATTCCATGTATGGTAATTTGGTTTTTTAATAATTTAAACTTTTTAATATGTTTTTTTGAAAAAATTTAGAATTCATTTTATTATAAAAAAAATTATATTGTCTAGAAAGTTATAGCTTTATATACTTTATTATTACAATTGAGAAAACTTATATCATATAATTAACTAAAAAATCTATAAACTTTGCATATTATGTTAGTAATTATTTTTTGTGTACTTGTAAAAGCTTCAAAAAAAACATGTGCACTCATGTATATATTATGATTTGGAAAACTTTAACAAAATTATACCCATGGCACATGTTAAAAACAACTCTTAAATATGTCTATTGAATATCTCGACTTCTTTGTAGCATGGATTAAAGTATCATCTTGGATGAGTTTTGGGATCATGTTCGATCAAAGTGTCCTCCAGCATCTCCCATCATTGCCAAGTACCAACACCTACCTGTAGACCATCCTTGGATAACCAATCTACTAACTGGTTCCTTTCACGATATATGTGCTCATATTTTGTTTCCTGAAGTAGACTAGTCAGTTGAATTATTTCTTCATAGAGGGGTTTTAAAAGGATGTTCCTAGGGGATCTCTTTTGACTCATCCAATCTATCACAAGTTTTGAATCCCCAAAAACGTATAGTCTCTGCACACTTGTATCTGATCTGATTATTTACTACACTACTTCTTCAGGTCTTCATTGTTGATGCTCATGCATGGCTCATCCTGATTATATAAAAATATTTCATGCTCCCTCTCCATGCAAAGATATCCCAAGGTCTTAAGGCCCATACTTCCTTCTTTGAACACCTCATAAATGGGATTTTCAATAAAATCATCAAGAGCTTTTAACTTAAACTCTCTTTCTTCAGATATGTCATATATGGGATTCTCAATTATGTTCTCAAAGAATTATGGCTCATCATTTACTTCTTCAGACATGGCATAGATGGGGTTCTCTATAAATGTTCAGTTATCATCATAACATCTATATCAGTCATGAGGGACTCTTCATCACTCATATCATGATCCAAGCTATATCTGTCTTCTTCATGCTCATAATCCTCCTTTTCTGAAAAAAGGTCATAAGGAAGGAAACCTTCCAAACTATCACCATTATATACATTGCAAACTTCTTCATGAATTTCAATATGGGCTTCTGCAATGGTTTCTTCTGGAGGTGGATCAAGAGAACAAATGTGCTCATTATAACTGAAATAGTCTTGAAAAAATTCCCACTCTTCAGCATTTTCTATTGAGGTAACATGAGGAGAGTCTTCAATAATATCTCCAATGAATGGTTCCTCATGTTGTTCTTTAATGGGATCAACATGAGTCTTTGAAAATGGAATGCCATACATCATGTTGACATTGGGCATCTCAGGCTCTTCCATATGAAATTCTTTTGCAGGAAAGAAGTAAGCAAGAGTGTTTTTAATGAATAATTCAATATCAAATAACCCAATATGATCATATATATGCCACCGCCTAAAAAATGTCTCAAAGATGTTAATGAGGGAAGTAATAGTTTTATCAGGAAGGTCCTCATAAAACTAACATGAAACATCCCCTTGCAAAGAATAAGCAAACATCTGCATCATATGATCTTCATGGCATATGTTATATTCTCTCATTCGTGAAAGAAATTTCATAACATGGAATCTGGTTGAATAATCCCCATCACGACCATAAAACATAAGAAGGGGATAAGATGTCTTTTCACCCTCAAACTGATTAGGAAAGCCTGGAATTCTAAAGTAATCAATGGGCGGACATGCAAGGGAGATCCGAGCAGCAGTTTCTCTTCTCTTAATATCCATATCAAAGTAAATCAATGACCTTGGTTCAACCATGAGCCTTTAAAATTTTCTGTATTTGTATGGGCTCATCTACACACACAAATCTTAACAAAATATGAGATACAAGGGTTTTATCCCTTCAAACGGAGTCGCCATGTGAGACTAAAAATATGCATTTAAAATACTCACAAAAAATCAACTTTTTTGTTTTTCTTTAAAAAAAATTACAAAACTGAAAAAAAGGATGGTGGAGTCGCCAGATGAAAATAAAAAGATCTACTCTAAACATTCATCAAACAAAGCAAAAACAAAAAGGAGAAAATAAAAGTCGTAACCCGGGAATAAAAAGATTTATCCTCGGCAACGGCGCCAAAAAATGTTGCCATTGGAACACGCACCCGAGGGTTATTATAGCAAAAATCTTCAAGCTGCTTAGGTGCGTTCATTGGGTGGCAAGTCTCGAGTCAAGTACTGTCACTTGATCTTTACTCCTCCATTTAGGCAGAACTCCTAACGAAGCCAAGGGGGGTAGTCCCTATGAGTTACTAAGGTTGATTAAGCTTTAGGTTTATGATTGGGTAAGTTTTTTAGGAATTTTGAATAAGATTTAACTGAAAGCAAAAATCACTTGCAAAATATAAATTACGATCAACAACATAAGATAGATATAAGCAATATAAGATCTAAAAAAAAGTTTGAAATACTGTAAACAAGATCAATGCCAAAAAATGGAGTCAACAAATGCATGTTGTTGTATTGTAAACGTTTTGCGAGTTCTTCTTAGTCAGTTTTATTTTATTATGAGATGGGATTTGATTACGGGAAAAGGGGAGCTCCAGATATACCGTGAGGTACAATGAGTAATGTCTGAAAGTTAACTAAAAGTGACTCCTCACAAAGACGTTTGGAATGGAGTCTCGAGGGTGGTGATCAAAACTACACCAACAAGGGTGTAGCCTAATTGTTCCTTGAGGTCGCCTCCCAGTGGTTCCCGCTTCTCCTAAGAAATTTCCCCGCACAATAATTAAGGTCTGAGTGTCGGATTTTCACTATGTTCAAGGTTGTTAATTTTATTAGTATGAGTTTTATTAGATGTGAAGAATTATGGAGTAGTTGCAACTCTTTCTGATTTTCCACAGGCCCAAGCAAATGCCCACAAGGGGAAAGAGCATACTTTGAGTTGGAAACTAAATTTTTGTTATGTTTTGATTGCAGAAAATATAAATAACTAAAGTAAAATGTTATGCTAATTACTACAGGAAAAGAGTCTCTTTTCTGATCATCCGCTCATGAACTCAAGCAAAGCCCTTTATGTGACGGCGAGAGCATACTTCGAGAGAGCAATGCCAAGTTCGTTTCTTTGAAACGGAAAAGGAAAAGACTAAAGTAAAATTTATGATGTTTAGAATTTGAAAGCATATAGCCTGATGTGTGTGTGTGATTGTGTTTAAACAGAAAATAAAACTTGTTAGAAAAAATCACTCCATGAAAATTTTGTGAATCCCCCCAAGGGGGATGGGGTGTGGGTGTTGGGTAGCCCACTTGCTCTTCTTTTTATCACTTATTACAATATATAAATGTTTGTGATCCCTTGTAGAATGGGATCACTAAGCTTACAATTCTTTGGAAAAAATAAGCTTATTGAACAAGAGATGTCCTAGGATGCCCTGGATGGCCAAAACTTCAAAAATTCGCCAAAGTTTCCCTCTCTTTTTTGTTAGACCTTCTAAAAACCAGCAAGTTATTAGTTCAGAAAAGTGCCCAAAAACAATTTGAAAGTGTTTTTGGACAAACAAAAAAAATTCTAAGTGTAAAATGCAAAAAGTGAACACAAGAAAGCAAGCTTTCTTGTGGATCTTGGCTTGCCTTTTGGGGCAGCCAATGAAAGCACTTTAGATTTGCTAAATATGAACTTATGATACCCAAAGAAGAAAGCTAATCTAACAAGCCTTTAGATATACAAATGATTAACTTGTAAAAGAAATACTTTCTTGAAGCTAGATCTAGTTTAAGCAAATGATTAATCTTTCTTTAAACAATCTAGATCTAAGCATATGAGAGTTATAAATCAGATCTGAAAATATGATATGAAATTTATTTGAAATCATATCTAAGCAACAAGCCCAAGTAACCAAAGAAAAAAAAATTGCCTTTTGTTTGAAGGAGAAGGAGAAGGAGAGATAGGCCCGATGCCGGATGAGAGTCACTATGAAAGCTTCTAGGGGAGTGCTATTGGACTAAACCACATGAAATTTTGGAGAGAGGGTGAACAAGCTTGTTCAAGCTCCTATCCAATGGTTACCTGCAGCGACTCAAAAAACACTTGCAAAATGGTTTGTGAGATCTAATTACACATACATAGAAAAAATTTAGAGCAACATAGTAATAATCTTATTAAAATGTTAGATCTAAGTCTTTAAACATATATGAACAAAAGAAATTAAGTAATAAGCTTATTAAACAATTTCTTCTTATCAATTGAGAACAATCCTACCAAGGCTAGATCCACCATACAAGAATGCAAAAGAAAAATAATCACATATAGATTACCTCAAACATGCGAGGGCATGATCATCCAACAAAACACACTACACCAATGAGCCTCCAAAGCTTTTGCTTTTATTCCAACAATACAAAAATGAAAGTATTGCAATGACAAGCCTTCTACTCATGCAACTCGAACTAGTTTGCAATGAGGGAGACACTTGTTTAAATAGCAAATAGGTGAAGGCAGGGCGCATTAGCTCCATGAGGGGATAGGGTGCATCACATGAGAGATATGGGGGATTGAATCCCTTTGATATAGGGTTAAGAATGAGTGAGAGTAAAGAGGGAGGCGCCACCTCGCAAGAGGTGTGCCCCCTCCACATTGGGATCTCCTCCATCAAATGAAAGTCTCCCATGTAAGCATTCACGTGAAGCATGGTAAGGATGGCGCACTACTAAACATTTATTCGATGCCACCTCATGGTTTGACCTCCAACCAAGTCGTACCTTAATTTGAAGAGGTATCCCTACATGTGACATGGCATGCCAACTCATTTGGCACATGCCAAATGACCTTTATTATATTTTTTTGCTTTGGTACTAATTGTGTTTTTTTAGCATTTATTTGTCAATTTGTCGCATCTTTAAGAAATAATGCTCCCAGAGACGACCTAGTCACCTGGAACATGGGGAAAGTGGGTTCTAGAGTAAAGAGGACACTCTGAGTGTGAAAACGAGCATCCCCACAGCAAAATCCACCTCTAGACCTCACTTTTATTACAATTTGAAATTTTCCAATTAAACCATTAAAAAATGGTCTAATTTTGCGGAAAAATTTATTTTCTTCAGAATTTTTAAAAAAATTAGGGGGACCTAGCACATGTCCATACAACTCAATTTTAATATCTAGCATGGTAATATACATTGACACCTAAACTCTAATAACCTCCTAAGACTGAGAAATCATGTCGACCACCCCAACTTTGGAGGTATGAGTGAAAAACTCGAAAATTATATGTCATTTATTCAACAATGTATAATTGACAATGGAAAAAACACACTGGGCTAGTCGGACTAATAACTAAGTCCTAGGAAATCCGAGTCCTTTACAAAACCATCATGCTATGACATTAGGGCATGGACATGTGATTTTATTAAAAATAAATGGGCCAAGGTGGTCTGCTAGGACTTTTGATCTTCTGATTATGAACAAGTAGACTTGTTCTATCTTCACAGGCTCACTTGAAATCACCTAAGTGCAACTTAGCTGATAACAGGCAAGAAAAGTATAATTATATGTAGCTAAGATTCTCTCATTAACTCTAGATTTTTCTATAAACTTACGGAGATCCCAATCAAACAAATCCATAAAAGCAGTGAAGAACTCCATAGTCCATCCATCAAGCCCAGGAGTTGTATCTTTCTGCA
Source organism: Larix kaempferi (assembly GCA_027924585.1). Lineage (NCBI taxonomy): Eukaryota > Viridiplantae > Streptophyta > Pinopsida > Pinales > Pinaceae > Larix > Larix kaempferi. The sequence goes on from BSBM01000600.1 coordinate 1,981,411, forward strand.
TATAATGTACAACTTCATTGAGTTCTTCGAGGGTAACTTCCTCCACTAATTCTATGTTTTGCTCTTAACTACCAAAGGAAGGATAGTGAGCCACCAATCTCATCATTTGTGCCACTAAGGCCGATCATCTTCTTGAATTACCTTACTAAAATGATTCACCCCAACCCGAGTAAGATTTCTAAAACTAGTCACCTGCTCCCCATCTTCATCCTCTAGATGCCACAGAGAGTTTACATTTTTCCTATGCTTGACAAAATTATGGAAGAAATTTGTATTATCATCACCTTTCCTTAACCATATAGCCCTACTTTTTAGTCTCCATGGAGCATCATTTTCATCAAGGAGGTATGTTAATGGGGTTTTTTACAATGGAGTGGCATTAACATATTGTTTGATAGCCTACAACATTGATATTCCCTTTGCTTAGCCTCTCCTCTCTCAATGAGAGCATCCAAATGCCACTCATTGTCATATTGTGTGATTGGCTACTAGACTTCCATTTGTTCAAGCTTCCAAAGACCATTTATCAACATATTTCTTGATTGGTTGTGGTACTTTCATTTGTTCAAGGTTTCAAATGGCCCTGATTAACATCTTGCTTGATTCATTGTAGGACTTCCATTTGTTTGAGCTTCCAAACACCCCTTATTAACATATTGTTTGATTAGTCGCCAAACTAATATTATCTATTCTAATTCTCCCATGTTAATTCTTTGAGTAACCAACTTAAGTGGGTACATGTATCACTTATTAATAAAAGTGAATATAAAATGAATCAATGTTGTAATGACTTGAAATTGTTTCTATGCCTATAAAAACTCAACCCTATTCTATATGATGGGGCAAGTGCCCCTTATTAACACAATGTTTTATTGTTGAGGGACTAATATTCCATTTGTTACACCTATCCTTTGTAGATCCTTTATGTACCCAACGTATGTGGGTTCATGTGCCATTTAGTAATAAAGTTGGGTGCCTGATACATTAATGTTGTAGTATAAAAAGTGATAATATTTTTTTTTAATAAACAAAATTCAACAATAATATGTAAAGATTACCACATACTATATTAAATACTTAAATACTATATTAAATATTTATAAAAATTTATAGCATAAAATTTAATTAATGTAAAATAAAAGCACTTTAATTCGTAAATAAAAATACTCAAAAACTAATAAAAACTTATCCTTAATACATTAAATGATACTTCAAATAGAAATATGACTAATAAGATAAACTTGGACATTGATAACACACCTTGTATTCATTCCTCAAAAAGTTTGATAATGTCTAAGAAGTGCATGTCCCATAAAGGGACACTAAATAAAAGTATTAATAAAGTAAATCCCTAGTGGATGAGGTCTAGGTCACAAGGTTGGTTTTGATAACGATTAAGTTTGTTCTAAATTCGAATTTTTATATAATTTATGTTTTTTAAATTTTTATATATGGAATGAGGTGTTTTAAAGGTATAAAAAAAAATATATTCGTTTATAAAATTAAAACAAAAAATAGATGGGTAAAAATATTACATATTAATAAATTGGATTTTTTTTATAAATGTTTCCGTTTGATAAATCTAAATTTAAGATAAATTTATATCGATTAATAAAATTGTATATTCAAAAACATAAAAACAATTACATAAATTATTTACTCTTACAGAAAATACTTCCATTCCATTTTTATATGGATAGGTGTTTATATCTTAGAATTTAGGGTGGACTATCATCTATGTTTTTCTAGATTAAAGGAGGATAAGACAAATGTACTCTATTGATTTTATGGTCATCGTTCAAAATTCCAAATAAACAACTATAAAAAAACCCCATTTAACTAAAGAAGTAACAGATACCTCAAGCATAGACAACCGGTGGCACTTAACTTGTGACCTATCACCGACCACAAGTTAAGTGGCTATGAGTTCACCAACCACAAGTTGAGTGACTGTGCTGTGCTAGTAAGTAAAATTGTTAGATTTTTTTATCATACACTTGCCGATATAAAAAAAAAAGTAAAGAAATGAAATGGTTGTTTTATACCAAGATCGCGCACTCCATTCATAAAACAGGGAGCGGTATAAGGGCTAACTAAAATGCCCCCGACTCGCTGGAATCCGGCAAAGTAATTATTGCCAAATTCACAATTTAGAGTGCTTAGATCGCAATTTAGGCAATTAGTCTAGAACAGGCAATCCCAATTACTGAAATTACAAAAATACAAAAACAACAATTTCCCGCAAGAATATCCCAAAATCACCGGAAAAGCGAAGCATTTTGATTGTCTTTTATCCTAAGCGATAAAACAGGCTGGGTGTAGTTGTTGTTGGAATGAGTAGTGTCTCTGATCTTATTTTGTTTTTGCTTTTTCTAATAAAATTCGTCTTCGCATTAGGCTCATATAAATCATGCCCACAATTCCTATCCATTCCTCTCGATATGCGTTTTAGCAGCAGTGAAAATATCGAGTTTCCGGAACAACGAAACAAACAAGAGGAAGGATCTTACCCCACGAGGTAGATCCGGAGATAAACAACAGAATCAAGACCCGCATGAGCAATGAGCTCCGACTCGGACATTTTGAGGGCCTCCGGCATCCAGCTCAGAAATTTAACGTACGTTCTGTGGTCCAAATTCACAAACTTGCTGACAGTTGATCCTGACTTCTTGGGCTGTTGCCTGGAGCCCTTGAGATACCATTTGGGAAAATAAACTCTATCATTTATAGGCTGCAACCTCAGAAACGCAAATGCCAACAGAAACACAATGGCAGACACAAGATTTATGACTCCCGACACTGCAATATCTCCCAGAGTCGCCATATCTATTTCCTCTCCCTCCTTCAAATTAAATCCTCTCGAACTTCAATCCGAAAACCTCAACAAACCAGACTACATAATAGATCTAGAAAGATGACAATGATACTTGAATACAGAGTGAAACTAGATCTAGCTACTTAACCAAAAGTAAGTATGGACGGAATTTTTCTTTTAAGTAAAGCTTCAGTGGTGAGCATCCACCACTAAGAGGTGAGATGCTCCTTACACTCAAAGTAGTTTGGCCTCCAACCTCAACCAACGCTTCAGGTGACAAATCAAATCAAGTCTTGGTGAGGCTACACTATTTTCATGTTCACTTTACGAGACAAGTTATCCTGTCTGCTTTAGCTTTATCTATTCTGCAGGGCGTTACTTACGCTGTAAGTAATCCCTTGGGTAAAGTTATGTGCTTAATATACTCATTCGCTCTTTTCTTCACTTTTCCGCTTTCGCATGGCTTGGCATACACACCTGGAATCTTCTTCACTGTTAAATAACATAAATCCTAGTGATTGGTGAAGCCCACTGCAGGGAAGTCATCGAGCAGAGGTGGATAACACGTTTGGCAGCTCTTGTGAAGATGAAATTTTGTTGACAACTTTTTTTAAGGCTGCATACACTGCCAGTAAGCCATTGGGCAGAGGTCAAACTGTGTTGGCCCTTCTTGCAACGATGGAACTGTGTTTGGAACTATATTTTCAGATCAAATTTTGCTGAGTGGATTATAACAAAGTTCTGCTTTCTCTAATACAAGTGTAGGGTGTATGCTAAGTATCAACTGAAACGGTCGTGCATTTTTTTCTATTTTATGTGATTTTGATCTCTTTTAGTTTTTTTTTCAAAAATTACAATCTTTGTTTCACAGATTAAAAATGCAAACGTAGCAATTCAAAAATGCTATCGAAACACTTTTGAAGTCTCAAAATTTAACTAGAATGTCAAATTCGCAAATCCCAAAAATATTGTTCAGAAATCGAAAAATGTTGCTATGCCAAAATTTCTGGGAAGCTGGAGCGTTTTAGTGAACACTTAAGACCACGCCCACCTCAACTCTTCTAATGATTAAATGATTATCCTAATCCCGTGTTAAAAGTCATTAAATAATAATCTTAATTGTGCATTCAAAACCTTCTCACTGCTTCATTTTTTTTATTGAGTAATATCTCACAACAATTTACAGGTTTCAGTATAATTGTCTCATCCTCCTGCAATCTAGAAAAAGCATACTTGCTATTGCACCCGAATTTCAAACTCCATCAACTATCAACCCATTCAAATCAATTTGGAGAATACACTTATCTCATCCTCCTAAAATTTAGAAAAAGCATACTTGCCACCCACCCCAAATTCTAAATTCTATGAATATAATAATAATCAAAGAAATAGAAATCATTCTAGATTTATAGATTTTAATCCAAATTAACATTACAAGTGATTTTCCTTAGGTCCAAATTTCAAACTGAATCGACAATCAACCCATTCTCTGGCTCAGAAATTGGTTCAGAATGGGGATAATTTTTTAGAGGATGGTTGCCATGGTAGGAATTTGGAAAACAATTCATTAGTCACTTTTGCAGGTTTTGACAGTATAGATAGATGTTTTCACAGTTTCTTTGTTTTATTTGATAATTAGTTTAAAATTTAAGTCAAATACTTCTTTGTTTTATTTGATAATTAGTTTAAAATTTAAGTCATATTTGACTGACAAAATGGCCCATAACGGGCAATGCCCATCAAATTCCACCCTGATGGCTACAATTAGATCTCCTCCTTCATAAATAGATATTTTGACGGTCTAAATCAATTCACAAGTAATGCACCTCGAATATGTAGGGATTGAATCCTTGCTCTGTTATACATTCCTTTTCTTCACCCACGTGTTAAGGTCATCATGATTACCTACAAAAGGTATGAACTTTCATATTGTAATCCAAAAATTGCACCTTTGTATTACTCCTATTTCTTCTAGTGAAAAGCAGTTTGCCGCAGTTGTGCCAGCAACGAGCGCAAGGCTTTATGATATCAACAGAGCATCGCTAGCGCAACGACCATAACAAGTCCATCCTCCAAGAACGATTAACCAATGCAGGAACGCGCTAGCATCATGCTGCATTGCCTTGGTGTCAATATCTATGTAAGAGTCAAGACATTTGCAATCTGTACATTAGACATTAAGCATAGAGAGCATACAAAAACTTGTGTCATCCTACGTTGTATCATTGCTATCAGTATGATTGCGCAATCTGGCAAAGTGTTAGGATATATTAATGTAATAACTAAAAAGGGATACTTAGTTTCAAGGCGTTGTCCGATGGTTAACTAAAACTTCTCGCTCTGGCTTCAATTTGGTATACCATAAATCTGCAATTTCTGAGGAATTCAGTGTTGAATTTGCATTTTTTATGATTTGGATCTATTCAGAGGCTTCGATTTTTTTAATGCACATATAAGGTGATGAAATTAGATCTTCGATATAGTAAAGATCAACGAAATTTTTAAAAAACACCAGAAATGGGTCGTTATAGTTAGCACTTAAACCAGGCCTAGTTTATATGTCTACTTTAGGAATTGGACAGCTCAACACTAAACAGTCTCTCACTTGAATTCATGAAGACCTCTAGTGGAGAGTTTGGATTCATGGGAGGTTGAGTGACAAAGAGATTGGCTGTAATGTGTTGATGCATGAGGTAATGTCTTTCATATGTTTTTAAGAATTTTTAGAGTTTCACGTTTTATTCCATATTTCATTATGCATCACATTTCAAAGACGATTGCAAGTTATTCGTTCTGACATTTGTGGTTATCTGAGTGTTACATTTTTAGCTGGTTCGTGGTGCTTTTTCCTTTCTGTTGATGACCAGTTTAGGATGTGTTGAGGTTACTGACTGAAGCAGAAGTGGGGAACATTGAACTACTTCAAAATGTGTAAGGTTTTCATTGAAAATGAAATTGGTGAAAGACAGCAGACTTTAAGAACAAATAACGGTATTGAATTCACATCAAAACAGTTTCAGGAGTTTTTGTGCAGAGTGGGGCATTTGGCAACAGTGAACAATTCCTCCACACCACATCAAAATGGAGTCGTAGAATGACTTAACAGAACCTTGATGGGTATGGCAAGGTCAATGTTGAAGCAAAAAAGGAAACAAAGAATTTCTTTTTTTTTCGTTCAGATGCTTAGAAAAATGGAAACAAAACGAAGAAACCATGAAATTTTGTTTCATCAACCTTAACCAAAAAACTCCTTTGTGTCCATTGTTGGTTGACACAAAGGATTTTTTTTTGGTTAATTGTTCTACAATGCGAAACAAAATGAAGAAACCATGAAATTTTGTTTATAAACCTCAACCAACAGTGGACACAAAGGAGTTCTTTGGTTAATTGTTCTACAATGCTTACGAGCAAGGTCATCATGGATTGATGCATTGATGTAAGGGTTGGCTAAGCTGTGATCTAGATATAAACAAGTGGAAGCTTTTTTACACTGATTTAATGTGTGGTTCAGTTGTAAACAAGTGAAAGTTTTTATTACACTACTTAGATTCCATTCTTAACCCATGGCACTTTTGCATTTTAATTGGAAGTTCCAACTCTGAGGACTTCTATGGGACCGAGCTGGAGGTAGATACAAATAGATTGTGAGATAAGTTAAGAACAAGTGGAAGTTTTTTACAGTGACCTAATTCAATTCTTAACTAATGATACTCTATACTCCTACATTTTAATAGGAAGTTGCAATTCTTATCTCTATAAGATTGGATAAATATAAATAGATTGTGAAGTTATCAAAGCTGTAGTAAAGCTCTAAACAAGTGGAATTTTTCCTAAATTGGAAGTTCCATTTTTATCTCTATCAAATAGATTGTGGAGTTATCTAAGCTGTGGTCGAGCTCTAAACAAGTGGAATTTTTCTTCAATTTTTACCTCTATCAAACTGGGTAAATACAAAAGATTGTGGAGTTAGCTAAGCTGTGATCCAGCTCTAAACAAGTGGAATTCTTCCTACACGAACCTAGATTCCACCACCTGAATTTTTCCTACAATAACCTCGATTCCACCAACCTGGATTCCACCCCTAACTCCTACCTCTATTGGACCGGATAGATACAAATAGATTTTGATAATGAGATAGGGAAAATGAGTACACGACAGGCCAAAAAATTCTGAGTACTGTTACATTGGAGAAAACATTGTCACCACAGAAAGGATAAAGCTGACAGACGCTCTGCCATTGCCTCAATTTTTATGCCTGCACAAGACGTATCGTCGACACAGGGACATGTAACCTGAACATGGCATAATGCACAGAGCACACAGAAGTGCACGGCATCCTCTCGGCGAATTAAGACTGCTGTAGCTGAGTCCAGGGACTCTACGGCGCCCTCTCGGCGCATTAAGACTGCTGTAGCTGAGTCCAGGGACTCTAATATTCATCGCTGTATGTCTGTGTGTAAAATATCCTAGGGCTGTGAGTAGTTGTGTTACTTCTAAAATTTGGAAGAGACTTGTTCCACAGTCTGTACTGAGCTTGGGTGCAAAATTTCCATTCATTGCATTCTACACCCAGGAATCTAAACTGAAGTGGAATAGAGTTGCATTGACTCTAAACTGTGCATTGGGTGGATTGAATATAGACAATAGCAAAGCAAAAACCCATCTAAACCCGGGTCTGTCATAGCTTTTCATTTTTTTTAAAAACACAGAGGACTGCAGAAAATCGTTACTTACCCCACAATGTAAATCCGAAGGTATACAACAGAATCAAGGCCCGCGTGATCAATGAGCTCCGACTGGGGCATTCTGAGAGCCTCCGGCATCCAACTGAGAAATCGTATGTACGCTCTGTAGTCCAAGTTCACAAACTTGCTCAGAGTTGATCTTGAGGAATGCCTGGGGCTTTGCCTTGAGCGATTCAGATACCATTTGGAAAAGTATACTCTGTCGTTTATGGGTTGCAACCTCAGAAACGCAAATGCCAACAGAAACGCAAAGGCAAGCAAGAGATTTAGGACTCCCGCTACTGCAATATCTCCCAGACTTGCCATCTTCTTTTCTTCCTTCAAATTCTGTTTTTCGTAATAAATTCACCCACAAAAATATCCACAACGAGATAGCAAAGTTTCCCAGTTCATTGAGCATAATCGATCGATTACGAACGAAGAGCAGGACAGACCTCAAATTATTGACAATGGGCGCGGCAGGGTTTAAGTAGTCTCAGTATAATCTTTGATCTTTATCCAAATTGGTTTGGAATTTTTTATTTTTTTATGGGTGAAAAATTAGTTCGGCAGAGTGCCAGGCATATTTTCGTGATCAAAATGACTATGCCAGGGCATAATTTTACATGTTTTAAGGAAAAAATTTAAATTTAGAACTTTATCAAATTTAAATAATTTACTTCACCGATTTTCTCAAAACTGAAATTTTCAAAAGACTTCTCCGCTAAAATAACGCAAATAGCGTTTTCTTGCAGCGCCGCAACGCCGGCACGACCCCACATAATAAGCGCACCGTTTTACAACAAATTGTATTTTTAATTTATATTTTAAACCCAAAAGCCCGGGAGGTTTGACTTTGTTAGTTTGGTCGGTAAAGTGGTTAAGTATTCATAATTAATTTGTATTTATTTATTTTCCGAATAAGTTAAGTTGTGGCCATCCAAGGAAAAGTTAAGTTTTGGCCATTAATTATCATTATGGTAACAATAAACGTGACGCATTTTTGTACTTAAGAGGGTATACGTGGCATATCGTTTGTTATTCAAATTTTATGCTCTGGATTTCAAATATAAGTATTTTTAAATTAAAAAGGTTAAATTATCACTCGTTCATCGCATTTTACAAAGGAATTTATTGGGTGTGCTTTAAAATTGTATTTGTATGTTCAAAAAGTTTTTATAGTTTATTATAGTTTTGGCAAGTTAGAAGATTAGAAAGGATTGTATTGTAGTAAATATTATGAAACTTGGATCTAATGTGGGTGTAAAGAAGGGCATTTTAAGAGAAAGTGATTTTCTTTTTTTTTTAACCATGGGAATAGCAACCTCCCAAGGGTATATCCAACAACCCGCAAGCCAGATATACCAGTAACTAGTGACTCAGCAGGGGCCGAGACTTCCCGAAACTCATCGGGGTGAGCCTCTATCCCAGGGGTCACCTACCCTTCGAGCCTTGTCACAACGGACCAATGAGCAACCCTACCCCCGGTCGGTTTTGAACTTGTAACCTCCACGGAGATAACACATGTTCTTAACCATTAGGCCCACTTAGGTGCTCCTAGAAAGTGATTTTCATCCTCAACGCTCATAGACTCACAAAGATGGCAAATCCTTTCCACCCACAATGTTTTAGGAATTGACCAACACCCTGTTTCGCTATGGAGCTCATGAGAGTTCGTTCGTATCTTGGCTATATTAATTTTCTTCTTTGAACTAGTTAATAACGACAAATACTTTTGAACTTCCAGCTTAAGGTTAATGACCTCCTTACAGTATCTTAATTTCCTTTTAACCTTGAAATATTTCTCGCACCATAATTTCTATTTAAACTTGGATGTAATAATATTTTTGACATTATTGATATTCTGCAAAGTGTCATTTTTGTCAATGCCCCAAAGGTTTAACCAAGTTGTGGTATCTTTACCCCAACCCAGCTTGAGGCGCAATTGGCTTTGACTTGATTTTAAAGCAATTTTAGGAAGTCTCTCGTCTCCCATGTTATTTATCGTGTGCTTGTACATAAGGTACCTAGTCATAGCCATGCTCTCGATGGGGGGAAAGCCCACTTCTATGAGGAGAATAGGATAAGGCGTATTGCTTTTAATTTTGAGGTTATAAGTTATAAAATGCTTCTAAATTTGCTCAATCTTTCTCCAAGGTTCTCTAGAAATGTTGCAACCCCATACTTTACAACCGTATAAGATAACAGGAATGACAAGAGTCTCAAAGAGGAACTTCTTTTTATTCCATGTGACCAGGTTGGTTGATTTACAATTGTTTTCAAGACCAAAATAAACTTTCCAAACTCCGTTAATCATTTTCTCAATGTTATAGTTCTAATTAAGCTTGTGATGAATATCAATTCCAAGATATTTGTAAGAAGTCACTTCCTCCAGCTTGTTGTTATCGTATATAAAATTAGCATAGGTGTCTTTCTTGGACTTTATAATCATAACTTGTGTCTTGTCGATGCTGAGAGTCATACACATATTAGAGCATAAATCTTTGAGAATTCTTAATTGCTTATCAAGATCAAAGGGACACATTGCCATAAGAATAATATCATCAACATAAAGCATGAGGATGATAACTATCCTAACTAAGATCGTGTCAACGCAACTTGCTTCTTACAAACAATCTTCTAGCTCATCGATGTAAATTCCGAAAAGGGCAGGGGAGAGGGGGCAAACTTGCTTAACTCCAGTATTACAGTGTATATCTGTCGACCACCCCTTAGTGTTCTTAAACTTGGCAATGACCTTTTCGTATAACCTTATCACGGCAGCTTTCAACTCAAAAGGAAACTTAAGCTCCTCTAACCTATGCCATAGATTATTTATAGCCATCGTATCAAAAGTTTTTATAAAGTCCACAAAGCAACAAAACAGATCAGACTTATTATTACAACATTCCTCCACAACGATCATAAGCGTAACGAGGTGGTCAGTGGTTGAGTGATGCCTCCTAAAACCTGCATGGGCTTTAGCTCGCTTATCTTCTATTTCTAGTCATTCATTGATCTTCTTCTCTACGATAATACCTTATAACTTAGCTAAGAGAGGGCTAATCATAATGGTTCGATAATTAGAGGGATTATTTTAGAGGGGTTTAATACCTAATGCAATCACTTAACTTATAGTTGGTAAAATTTGATGAGAGATAATAACATATTTTGATCATAATTTTAGAAGCAAATTTATCTTCAATATGCTTCTTAGAATACTTCATAAAACAATGAAGTCCACGCTATTAACCTAAAAAGATTTGAAATTAACCATTTTAAATTCAATCAGATTTTTAAAAAATTATTTAAAATTTGATTTAACATAATTTTGAAAATAAAATAATTGCATCTGTATTTAGTTTTATTAATAATTAAATATTAGCTATTTTTTATAGCTCAATGGATTAAAGCAAGCAAAAGGTTTTGGGGTCAAATCCCTTGGGTGACTATGCATATAAAGAGCCTCAGTCGATGCATATAATGGTAGTTGCATTGTATTTCATTGTGTATTATTTATTCACTTTTTTAAATTGGTTGGTAATAGTGGTGATTGTGATATTGTAATTAATATTATAAGTATAAAACTTATTTTACATATTATTCGGGTTGAAATTGTACTCATATTCAATATCAATTATGTCTTTAAATGTCATTAAGAAAAATCAACAGAATAAACTTTATTATTTATGAAAGGAATGAGTTAAAGTCTAGATGATTTGTACCTTTTCGACGAGTTTTATCGAAATCCGGCAACATGATTCATTACTTAAAATTGTGAATTTCATTGTCGAAATTGAAATTTTGATTGCAGAAATGGATTCAACACCCCAACTATCCCTAGTGCACCTCGATTATGCAATTCCAACAACTTAAAACTATCATTTCAACAAATTTTATCAAATAATAGATGCAAATTATCTAGACTTTAACTTATAGCTTTTTGAAATAGAAAAATCAATAAAATAAACTTTATTATTTATGAAATAAATCTCTCTATGTTCAAAGTATATAAGAGATTTTTGTACCCTAAAAAAGTCAACACCAAAAAAGTCAACACCTTGAAAGTTGTCAGTGTACCCATACTACCCATTAAACCATTGTAGAAAAATGACACATCCTCACCTAACATTCATGTATTCTTCATCATGCATCATTGTGAATATAGACATCTCATTTGTGATTAGTAGTTGAGTGCATACAATTGAATGTAATTGTCAACGTCCTTCACTGGAGAAGGGCATTTTTCCAAGACAAAATCCTTGTAGAGTTCCTCTTGGGTGGCTCCATGGAGACGACAACATTTTGATAGAGGAGACCATGCTACATTGAAGATTCATATGTATATGATCAAATAGTAGAGAATGTTGGAATTATAATTCTTATTAATTTTATGAGAATAATTTTATGTATTATTGTAATTAATTATTGTTAAGATGTTCTTAGATTAGTTGGAGTTGAGAGATTCTCTCCAACTAAATCTCATAGTTTTGGTGTATGGTTGAGATATTCCCTTAACAATTTATTAGTGTTCCTAAGAGGGTATCTTTAACATAAACCAATGCTTGATGTATAAATATGTATCATTGTTTGATGAATAAAACACTCATATTAATTTCCAGTTTAGGTAAGGAAACATGTCTACTCTCTCATTTTCTATCATAGTATTAGAGAATACATTTTAATGAATATAAACAAAAAATTTAAGTTGATTTCTTTAACATGATTGTATTGTTATGACATCTCTAATTATATCAATAAAGGAGAGTATTTCTATTCATATACATGATGTTATTTTTCAATCCTAATTTCTGTAATAAAATTTTATAATTTTGTAAATTTTGATATTATAAATAATTTCTTAAGATTTATTCCTTTTAAAACATATTGCAATTTAACAATCATATTTGTAATTTCCATAAAATTTCAAAGTCAAATATAATTGTAAAAGAAACCATAATAGAATAATAAAAGAAACCATAAAAATTAGTATAGCTGTTTAAATTGTGATCAATAACAAGTTAAGTGATACCAACTACATCAAATTATCACATATAAAATGAGATATTTTTAATATTTTTTTTTAATTATTTTTTCCAATTCTGAAGATATTTATTTACTACCTAAATAACACATTATGCAAAAGCATGTTTTGATGTCAAATCAGTCTATTTTTTTACCTTTTTAGCGTTTTCTCTTTTTTTATTTCATCATTGGCAATTGACATATAAGCCTGTACTGATTGGATGGAAATTTTTCATTCCTAGCATATTGGATTCTAAACTCAGTGGAGTTAGGGTTCATTGATTCTAAACAGTGAATCGGTTGCATTGAACCTAAAAAACCGGGTCTGTCAGCTTTTTAAACTTTTTGAGAAAAAACCAGAGAACTATGGCAGAGCAGAGTACGGTCACTTACCCTACAATGTAGATCCGAAGATACACAACACTATCAAGCCCAGCGTGATCGATGAGCTCCGTCTCGGGCATTCTGAGAGCATCTGGCATCCAAGTCAGGAATCGCATGTACATTTTATAGTCCAGATTCACGAACCTGCCCACAGCGGATCTCGAGGAGTTCTTGGGGCTTTTCCTTGAACCCTCCAGATACCATTTGGGAAAGTAAACTCTGTCGTTCATGGGCTGCAACCTCAGAAATGCAAACGCTAACAGAAACGCAAACGCTAACAGAAGATTTATGACTCCGGCCACTGCAATATCTCCCAGAGTCGCCATCTCCCCTTTCCTCTTTTTTCTTCAAGTTCTCTGTTTGGTAATAAATTCAGCCCCAAAAATCCTCAACCAGACTGCATAATATGCAGAGAAGTTGACAATAATCTCAAATCCCGGCATAACATCAAAGCCGAGTGGAGTCAAGTTAGGGTTTCCAGTTCAATCTAATCGAATCGTAACCGTGTATGAATGAAGAGGCAGGTAGAGCGGAATTTATTGGCAATGGCTTCCGAACCAGATAATAATTCAGACTGATCTTAGCCTTCAAAAAAAAGAACATTTATGACGATAAAGATTAATGAATACAGTGTGAAATTAGCGACAGGATAGAGAGAGAATCCATACGTTATAATTATGATTCGATTGGATAGCACCACAAGCTGACATGCCCCACATGATAAAGGAATTCCTTTTTTAAATATTACATTTTGAAACCAAACCAATAATCCAAAGATTGTAGGCCCAGTATAATTTCAACACTTCATTGTCATTATGAGTTCTGAAATTTCTGCAGAGAAAAGATAAACGACCCAGCTGTAACTTAAATTCTGTGTATTGTCTGTTGTTTTTCCTTTGATAACTTAATGTTTTTATTGTCTTTATTAAGAAAATCAAAGTTCACATGTCTTTACAGATGTAACAGAGGTTTCTCAAAATCAGTCAACAAAACTTATTTTGTGGTAGAGAAGCCAAATCATGAGAAACCTAAGACAATCCTTAATTGATTCTACACAAACTCAACTGTCCAAACAAAATAAATTTGTAAGAAACTATTCTGACCTGTAACTTCTCTTCTAAGAACTATTAAACAAAAGCAATATTGCTCCCATCCTGAGACAGAAAATGTAGAAAAGAAAGACTACAGTGGGATATGTTACTAAAGGTAGAAAACATGAACCAGAGAACCTAATAAAATCTGATAGAACCCGAACTGACTGAGTATATCTTTTAAGTAGTGAGAAATTGAAATGTAAATTCATTATCATTTTAAGAAATTGGTTCATTTTCAATGTTTTATAAACTAGTTAGTTAAAAGATTATGATTTCCACTTTTTTTATTCAAAATCCTGTGGAAATTGTTGACATTGCAATTTTAGATTATTAGAATTGTATAATCGGGGTGCCCAATAATCAAGGTTCTATAATCAAAATTGCAATTTGAACAATGAAAATCTCAATTTTTCGGGTGGGGGAGAAGTGTATGTCTGTCCCATAAAAGAAAAGACATAAGAAATAAGAAATAAGAATGCATGCATCAGTGCTATGTAGCATAGTGGAGTCCGGGTGGGGGGAAGTGCCCGTTTGTCCCATTAACATAAAACTAAAAATAAATAACCAAAAAAAAAAGAATGCATGCATCATTGTGCTGTAACATAGTGGTAAGAGGGATGTGTTTTAGTATAGTGGTGAAAGGTTTGCAGATTTGATTCCTCTTGGCGCTTTGTAGAAGGAGTTAAATGGGTCTATACTGGTAGGCAAAAATCATCGTAAAGGTGCAAATCGTTTAGCTTACTCCTTTTATAAATCTAAGTTTTAAATGGATTTAAAATTTAAAATTGAGTTTATATGAATATTATTATTATTTTTCATATATATATGTGTGTGTGAGATGTTATGTTACACGACAACATCTATCTACAATACAATAATATGTTTAGCTCATTTATCATGTATTAGAATGGTGGGTATTTGTTCGAAAGGATAATTATTATTGATCCTTGATAGGAAATTGCATAAAAGAGTATTGATAGTTCGCAAATCTTGGTCCCTACAAAGAAATGTTATGATCACTTATGCCTAAGTAGATAAAATTACTAATATGTACAATAATCTGAAAATATCAATATGTACAATGTACCATAATCCCTAAGGATTAGGTATCTAATATTCCCCCCTTTAATTCAAAGTGATGCTTGTGGGTCCAAGTATCTTCGTGGACTTTTCAAGCTTTTCTCTTCCAAGCCCTTTGGTGAAGATGTCTACAATGTGCTCACTTGTGGAATAATGTATCAAATGAATGGTCATGGCATCTACATGATGTCAAATCAGATGGTACTTCGTGTTGATGTGCTTTGTTCAATCACGGATTCTAGGATTCTTGACCAACTTGATCGTAGAAGTGTTTTCAATCAAAAGTGGAGTAGGATTCACTTGTTTCTCCTACAAATCATCTAGTATCTTCCTCAACCTCATGCAAATCCTCTAGTATCTTCATCAACCACACATTCTCTTTTGTTGCCTTTACAGTAGCCACATATTCTATCTCTACGGTGGAATTTGTTGGAGTGGATTGTTTGTGTGATCTCCAAAAGATAGTTGTTGATCCAAGACTCATGAGGTATACTGAAGTAGACACTATATACTCCTTATCCCCATCAAATTATGAATCTAAGTATCCAATCAATTTGAAGTCCTCCACCTTAGAGTATTGAGTCCAAAATTTTGAGTTCCCTTCAAGTTTCTTAGAATTCTCTTTGTAGCACACCAATGTCCTTCACAAGGTTTTTGCATGAACTTGGAAAGGATTCCAACTGCAAATGAAATATCAAGTCTAGTAGTGGGAAGGCAGATTAGACTTCCCACGAGCTATTTGTATTTAATTGCATCCTCATATTCATTCCCTTCTTTTGATGTTAGCTTCAAATTATGTTCCATTGAAGTGGAAAGAGGATTACACTCAAGCATGTCAAACTTGTTTAGTAATTCTCCAATCTACTTCTTTTGGGAGATGAATACATACGTTGGATTTTGAGTCACTTCAAAACCCAAATAGCAGTGAAGATGTCACATAGCAATCATCTCAAAACCTTTCTTCGATTCTTTCTTTATGCATGCAATATAGCTATCATTGTTCCCCGCCATCAACAAATCATCTACGTGTTGGTCACCCTGTATGTTAATTAATTAAAGTTAACACACAGGATGGTCAATATAAATTGTCAAACCCAGGAAAGTCTTTTATTTCAAAGGCAATAAGCACAGTCTATGCATAAACAGATCAAGCAGTTGATTTATTGAATGTAGATAATGACCCTACCTATATGCTCAGCCAACTCATTCCATAAGAAAACTAATCTAATTCATACATCTAAGAATCCAAAGTGCAACAACCTTCCTACAGAAATAAACCCAGCAAGTTAATGATCTAATAATGAAATGGAACTAGATTACTTTTGCAAAAAGTTAAATCCTATAATTATCAAACTACAGTATTCAATCTTTACCAAAATGATCTATCTAGTGGCTACTGTAACTCTACCATTATCTGTCTAATATATGAATGCAATTGAAGATACAACAGCAACCAAAATTAAAATACAAGCTTGAACCCTAAACTGATAATTACTGGAAGTCCTAGAAAGCATAAGCAACTGAAAGATATTGGAACTGAGCTTGGCTGTCACAGCTGATTAAAACACACATGCAATTGAATAAATTATCCTACACAGTTGACTGTCACACCAATCTGCTACAACTATTCTAGATGCAATTATGAACTACCAAAAGGAAAGCTAATTCTTTGTTGCAGCTACCAATAACATCTGCGATAAATCCACACCACACAACATAAGTAAAACTAAACTACTCTACCTACTTAAACCGGCTATCTCTGTGAGAAGGCGGGCCCTGGCCTTCTAACAAAGACGCCGAGAGTCACAACAAATTAAGACACAGAAAAGAAGAACTATGCTCTCATATTAATGATGGAAAATCGTCAGTATCAGTGCTCTATTACAGCTTATGTAAAATGGTAATTGTCCAACCCCAGGCTACAAGAGCCTTCTGGAATTTATACAAGGAAAATACAGTTTCTAGATCCACTATATTCGTGCAGCAATGAAGATCTATGATCTTCATGCTATGGAGTTACATCTAACTGATACAACCGTATTAAACAAGGCTGTTAATTGTGAAGGATGTTGCTGCTTTGATAATTAATGGATCAATAGACTCAGCAACTGGAATGCAACCTGTCTGTCGCAACTAGGCTCTGTTTCAGTGGAATCTGTTACAGTGAGGATCTATTACAGCTCACGTGGAAGATGCGTTGTTCCTTGGGATATGGGGAGCTAGTGCTTGGAAGAGTAACAGCTGGCGCCACTTGGCTGATACACCTGTGCTTTAGACCTTGGCTAAATGAAATCACACAAATCCGTATAAACCAAGGACTAAGATCCATAATCTTTAACAATCTTAGGCATAAAATAAATAAAGCAATAACAAATTATACCTGTCAATATTATTGATTAGTCTAGAGAAAGACATGGATATAGCTTATAAAAGTAGGATGAAATCAGGGCAAAATGACGTAATCAGGATGGCAAAAAATGGGCATTTCCTAGAGCCAACATCTCCCCCCAACTATCCGATTGCATCTCCTCATGCAACAGCCTCCCCTAGTCTGAATCTGAGTCTGAGTTGAATATGTGGAGATTTGTAAGGTTATAGGCAAGTTCTGGTGTCTCCCCTCGAGGAACAAACCCATAGCAGGATATCCAATGCTCCCACCACAACTCTTCTTCTTCTAATGTCAAAGCATAGCTGTTTCTGTAAGAATTGCTCACAGGCAACCAAATGAGAGGGAATTTGAATCTTAAACCAATCCACCAAGACCCACACCTTTTCATGCACTGCACATATCTAAGAATCCTTGTCAAAGCTTGCCTGAAATTTTCAAAGCCATATGGATCCATTTCTTTCAGAGATGAGGAAGAGTACAACCATCTGTATTCACTACCTTCCAGGGCATCCTGCTGCATATTAAGAACCATTGGGACACATGTGGTAAGGAGTTTATCTCGCAGGCTCTCAAAATATCGGGCAATTGAAGGAGCCCTGAGAGATTTAACATGATTTTCCATAAATGCTGGTGGATTCTGAGGTTCCCCCCTAATCCAGAGAGTAGAATTCTCCTCATTCTTGAGGATGGTTTGGAAAGCATCTAGCCATCTTACATGGTTAATGAAAAAAGAGGCAAATGCCCTCAGCTGAACGTCCCCTAGAAGAGGTAAAGGATTAGATGGAAAGTCAATATAACAAGCCCTGTCATGTAAATATAATTCACATAACAAATGCTGATCCTCGAAATCACTCTTCAGAAAAGTCTCCAAAAACTGAGTAGCTGTTGTCAAATCAAATGATCTCCCTTCCTTGAGAGCTCTTAATTGAAATAAAGTTGTCTGCTCATGGAGAAAGACAGGGTAAGAGGGGGATGGAGCCCTGCAACTCAACAATTCTATGTAAAGAATGTACATTTTGTCTTTTTCTTGTTGCAGGGACTTAAGTTTCTTCAATCCTTCCAATTTTTCTTGAAGTTTCTCCAACCGGAGTTTCTGGAAGAATAACTCCTCAGCCCACTTTTCTTTCCGTCCCTTAATGACATTCCTATGTTCCTGGAGAGAGATCATACCTGTTCTGAACTGTTCAATCCACTTGAGCCATTTATCCAACTCGAGATTTAACCAGAGAATCTTCTTCTCCGACTGTTGAATTCTTCTGTCTTCTACCTCCTTTTCATCATCAGAATCCAGATAAATGACTCCCTTATCTTGCTTTGGCACTGTGACAATTTCATCCTCTATTGGGGTTGCAGTGGTCTATGCATGTAGTACAATCTTAGCCATGGGTTTTAGGGATGTTGGTTCTTGTGTAACAACATTCTTTATTTCCATATCCACTTCAGCCTCCTCGGTTTGTATTACAGTCTTAGCCAATATTCTTAGGACTGTTGGTTCTTGTGTGACAACATCCTCCTCCATTTCAATCTCAGCCATCTCAGTTTGTGTTGCAGCTGTAGCAAATGATTTTGGAAACACTGATTCTTGTGTAACAGTGTTTTCTTCCTGGTCCTTGATATCAAATGTTGTTGTCTGAGTTGCAGCTTCACTAAACATTTTCAAGGGTACGGGTTCTTGTGTAACAGTCCCCTGTTCCTCAATTTCTTTGAACTGTTGAGATTGTTTCTGGATTATATCAAGTTTTTCTGACTAATGAGACCGGTCCTGAAGAAGCTCAGTATCCCCTGATGGCTGGGACTGTACTGTTTCATTTCCTAAATTCAAATCAGGGATCTCTTCAATTCTTGGTTCATTTTTCCCCATCAATTCGATTTTTGGCATTCCTTCTTCCACCTCCTCTATCTGTACATGCTTTTGTGATGCAAGTCCCAACACAACAACTCTGTGTCCTGCTGCAAAAAATATATCACCACACTCTGGACAAACAGTCTCCCCATACTTCTCATTTTCAAATGCAAAAGATGGATTTTCCAATAAGTTTGCAGCATTTGCTAATGTGTTCAAATTTTTCTCTGCTTGTTTTCCAACTACTCCCTTCCATCTTTCTAGCTCATTTTGCAATATCTACACCTTCTCTTTTAATAATTCATTTTCAAGCAAGAGATTTTCGATTTGAGGTTCTTCCCTGGAAGGTTCCTGCATAGCAGCAGACAACTTGGGGTTCAAAATGGGAAACTCTATATCTACCCCTATTGCAGGTGCTTCTTCTAACACAGGTGACTCCCTATTCCCTCTGACTGCTCCTGCTATCTCTGATAAGGGTGCTTCAATATGACCCCCAATTGCATCCATTGTCTCAGCTTCTTCTGTTGTCTCTGCTAACTCTGCTGCTATTGCAGCTACTTCTGTTGCTGCTGCTGTCACAGTTGCTTCTGCTACTGCTGCTGATCGAGTCCTTCTTTTCCTCACCATTCCCACTGGGTGTTCCTCACTGCTTACTACTGCTGACGCTTTGACAGTTTTGATCCTCCTTTTCTTTTCTATAGTGGGTGTCTGACCCCTATTTCCTGATCCTTCTCTTTGTTTCTTTGACACAGGGGTTTTTACCTTGGTCTTTTCTTCTTCAATAATGGTACCCCTTATCTCTGGAGAGGACGCAACCTCCAAAATTTCCACAGTCCCTTCTTCTACTATCTGATATCTTTCCTCCTGAATTCCTGTTTCTGCTATTGCAGCTTCTACTGTCGCAGCTTCAACAGCTGCTCCAGTTTCAACTTCTTTTAATTGAATATCTTCTTCTGTAGTTACAGCTTCTAATTTTTCTGCCTCCTACTCCATGGTTTCTATCACAATTTCCTCAGCTATAGGGTTTTTTGTTACTGTTGCTTCCCCTTTGTTTACTTCCCCTTCGTCACTGGCCTGGTTTTCTAATGCTCCAGCCTCCCCCCCATCTGGGTTTGAGGAACGTCGGTCCTCACTATCTTCACCAACACCTTCCATTTCTAATACAGGTTGTATGATTGGCGCATCTCCAGCCAAAAATTGCTCCCAGGTTAAATTATGATTTACAATGGCTCTTGGGACCAGTAATCTAATTAAGCCATGATTAGTAAGGGAGGAAACTGGGTGTTGGGCGGTTCTTGCATATCCATCCATGGTTTGTAGGGATTTAAGCAGATAGAATGGTATATTCACTAAATTACCATGGCGTAAATGAGACAGTAAGGGAAGTTCAGAGAAGGAAACAACTTGGTACCTACCTCCACCAGAAATATATCTTTTCACAAAGATTGCCACTTGATTCCAGGGTGGTGGTAAAGATGCCAGTTCCAACCCACGGCGCTTTGGAATAACCTGCTCGCCAACTGCCGAAAATTCCCGTATCGTATTTGCATTATGTGCCTTTCGTCCAAATAACTTCTTTCCAACCAGGGGTAAGCCAGTAACTTCGGCTATGATTTCTTCTGTAACATCCACATGTAGTCCCCTGACCTCGGAGTGAGTATCAGTCAGGTTGAGGGTAAATTGCAGTGCGGTTTCTGTGTGGAAACCATTCAACCGTTCAAAGTATGCCATCCAACCTGCTGCTATAAAAATATTAAGGACTGTTGCATTGGCACGTACAGCTTCTATATTTACTGGCTCATGTCAGACTGGGTTTCCCATTTTAATCCCCCCTCAAAGTTCAGAACAAACACAACAATCTCCAGTCTAGACGTGGAAGTTGAAGCTTTATGAACATGCAAAGGGTCATTGGGGTTCAAAAATTAGGTCTTAGGCAAGTCTGCGCCAGTATGAACATTCCGTTGAAATGATGAAGTTGGCAGAATAGGAGTAACAGGTGCAAAATCGGGTAAGGTGACGAAAAATAATTACAACTATGACCTTGACATAGTCCCTAGAAGTTAATTCGCATGGGTTCGTTAATCGAGGTTGCGACAGTACATAATCGTTATTACCGTATTTATTTTTTCTGCCAAATCATGTAAAAGATGTGATCCATACCTTTGCGTTTATGAGTTTGAGCCATGGATTAATCATTACAGCCGGCCGTCGTCCTTGCGGGTATGAATGCACATGTGTTGAAGTGATGTGGCCACTGCCACTTGGGCTGACAGCTACTCAAAGCACCCGAAATTTTCCTTCATGGCAAACCATGATTGGATCTTGTGGAGCGAGCGATAAAACTGACGCCTAATCACATCATTATTGGCATCATCAATCAGAGAGCAGACAAACTAGTGGAGTCACAGCTGCTAGACTTAGCAAAATAAGCGAAAGTGGCGGAGTCGCAGCTGTACGGAAGGACCGGGAATGAAGTGGAAAGAACGGAGTCGCAGTTGCTAGATTTAGCAAAATAATCAAGGATAGCGGAGTCACAGTTGCTAGGTTTAGCGGAATGGACAAAGGTAGCGGAGTCGCAACTGCTGGAAAGGAGTAAAAATGAAACGGAAATAGCGGAGTCGCAGCTGCTAGGTTTAGCGGAATGGACAAAGGTAGCGGAGTCGCAGCTGCTAGGTTTAGCGGAATGGACAAAGGTAGCGGAGTCGCAGTTGCTGGAAAGGAGTAAAAATGAAATGGAAATAGCGGAGTAGCAGCTGCCAACTTAGAAAGGTGAGCGGAAATAACGGAGTCGCAGCTGCGGAATTTGGCAGAACGAGCAAAAGTGGCGTAGTCACAGCCGCGGAAAAGTGAAGTAAAGGGAAAATGGCAGAGTCGCAGCTGCGTCAGAGTGAAGTAGAAGCAAATTTTAGATATCTGTGGAAGACTACGAATTATCCATCTTTTCAAAGCGCTTTATTAGATCAGGAACAAATGTGGGGTGTCTGCAGTCGTCTGGCCCAATCACGGCTGCTGCTCCTCCAATTAGTTCCTGCACACAGTTCTTCAAAACAAATCGATCAAGTGCAAAAATAAAAATAGATAAAATACAAAATGAAAGAAAAAACAATTATTTATGTACAAAAATATGTGTGGAAATTGCAAATTTTAGGAATTCATAGGGTTTAAGGAAGATCCCTGCCCTGGCATTAACTGACACTCTGGATCAGCTGCAACTTGTGAAATAAAAGCATCCCTTGAGATTGGCTTGTGATACAGTCGCAGTCGATGACCATTTGCGAATAATGGTACTTTGTTCTCGTCAATGGTGATCAACCCGACTTTCCCATTATCAAATACCCGATCTATCTGATAGGGTCCCAACCAACGGGTGCGCAATTTGCCTTTAAAGTCCCTCTTAAACCGTGAATCATACAACAGGGCCCAGTCCCCTTCTTGGAAGACTTTCTTCTTTATAAATCGATCATGCCACTTAGAGCGATGTTGTTGGATTAAAGTTGTATGATGTACTGCAGCTGTGCGCTTCTCATCCAATTCATTGAGCTGATTCAGTCGGTTCTCTGTGCCTCTGATAAATCCAGGTTTGCTTCCACAACAGTTTTCAAGGTTTTGATATCAAATTCAATTGGAAAACAATGTTTTTGACATACACTAGCTCATATGGGGAAAAACTAGTGGTGTTACGCCATGTAGTACGATAGTCCCATAGTGCCTCTGGAAGCCTTTCAGCCAAATCTTTACGATGGCTCTTCACTGTTTTTGTCAAAATGGCCTCGATCACCTTGTTTGTGCTCTCCACTTGGCCATTGGCCTGTGGATGATATGGTGAGGTTATTCTGTGCTGAATATGAAATTTCTGTAACAGTGATTCCATCTTGTGAGACACAAACTGTGGTCCACCGTCTGTAATGATCTCCTTAGGTACTCTGAACCGAGTAAAAATCTCTTCATACAGGAAATCAATCACAGCGTGATCATTGGCCTTGACCAAGGCTACAACTTCTACCCATTTGGTCATGTAATCTATGCAAACCAAGATGTGAACTTTCTGCTTTGAGGGAGGGTTGATAGGCGCTAAAAAATCTAGAGCCCACCTATAAAATGGTTCAACCACAAGCCGTGGCTGCAAAGGCATCTCATCTAATTTGTTGGATTTGCCCATCCTTTGGCAGCTATCACATGCCTGAACATACTTCTTCTCATCCCTGAACAATGTAGGCCATAAATAGCCCATTCTCAAAACTTTATGACCTGTCCTTTTGTCAGCAAAATGTCCCCCACAGCGCTCATCATGGCAAGCTTTAAGAATGCTAAAGATTTCATCTTCTCTAACACATCTTCTGATCTCTAAATCAAGCCCTGTGTAGAAAAGATGGCCATCAATCCAGCAGTACCTAGCACTCTGTTGTATGATCTTCTGTTTCTCTCTCTTTGATAGATGTGCTGGAAGCTTACCTGCAGCCAAAAAGTTAGCAATATCTGCATACCATGGGGAATGAGCTGATATTGCAAACAAATGTTCGTCAGGGAAGGAATCTTCGACTGGTAAATTGTCATCACTGTTAGTAAGTCGAGATAAAAAATCTGCAACGACATTTTCCTTTCCTGGTCTATCAATAATTATGATATCAAATTCCTGTAACAGTAACAACCATCTAGTAACTCTAGCATTCATGATTAGTTTATTCATTAAATACTTGATGGCAGAATGATCAGTGTGCACAAAAGTAGAATATCCAGTAATATAATATCTAAATTTGTTGATGGCATAAACAATGGCAAGAAATTCTTTTTCTGTGACAGTATAATTTAGTTCGGCAGGAGACAAAGTTTTACTAATGTAGTAAATGGCATAAGGAGCACTACCTTCCTGCTGTCCCAACACTGCTCCAATGGCAGTATCTGAAGCATCTGAAGCAATGTGAAAAGGCAGAGCCCAATTGGGCCCTCTTAAGATGGGTGTTGTAGACAACCTTTTCTTTAGCTCAGTAAACGTTGTTTGGCATGCATCATTCCAGACAAACTATGCATCCTTCATCAACAGAGTGAACAAAGGAGAAGATAGTTTGGAAAAAAATTCTATGAACCTTCTGTAATAGCCAGCATGCCCCAAGAAGCTACGTACATCCTTCTGTGTTCCAGGAGTTGGTATATTTTCAATTACCTTGATTTTGGATGGATCTACCTGGATACCATCAGAAGAGATGAAGTGCCCCAGCACTATGCCTTCACTCATCATCATGTGGCACTTTTCAGTGCTTAAAGAGAGCTGGCTTTGTTCACAGCGTTTCAAAACTTTTTCTAAATTTTTCAATGCTTCTTCATAACTATCACCATATGGAGTAAAGTCATCCATAAAAATTTCCATGCAATCATTCACCATTTCCAAAAAGATTCCAATCACTGCTCTCTAAAATGTAGCTGGTGCGTTGCATAACCCAAAAGGAAGTACTCGGTAGGCAAAAGTTCCCCAGGAGAAAGTGAAAGTGGTTTTGTCTTGATCTTCTGGAGCAATCTGGATCTGGTTATAGCCACTAAAGCCATCCAGAAAGGAGAAATACTTTTTCCCAGACAAGGTATCAAGGACCTGATCGATGAAAGGTAAGGGGAAATGGTCCTTCTGCATTGCCTTGCTCAATTCTCTGTAATCCATGCAGACCCTCCATTTCCCATTCTTTTTTGGCACAATCACAAGTGGAGAAACCCACTCACTGTCTGAAATTGGATATATGAGTCCGGATTCCAAAAGTTTCTGGATTTCTTCTTTCACTATGTCTCTCAGGTTCGACTTCATCCTTCGTTGTGGTTGACATACAGGCTTGGAGTCGCTCTTAATATAAATGTGATGGGTGCATATATGAGAAGGAATTCCTTTCATGTCTGTGTACTCCCAAGCGAAAGCTCCCCTACGATGTTTCAACAGAGTGACTAGCTATTGCAGCTCATTAGGTGCCAGATTAGGATTGATATTCAATGTTTTTCCTGGCCCAATTTCTACTGGAACACTCTTTGAATTCTTAAGTACTGGAATTATACTGTCATCACCGATTAGAGTTTCTTCTGTAAGCTTTTCTTGTTCTGTTGCAGCTAGAGTATTGTCCAAGATCTGATAGACACTTTGATTAACTGACGTGGGCTCACTGATGAAACTATTAATGGCATCATCCTCTATTTCATCCTTAAACATTAAGGCTCTCCCTATGGTTAGTAGTGGTTGCACACCCTCTTCCTCCTCCAAATCTGCCCATAATGGAGTCTCAGCTTATGTGCTTGGTCGAGCTGGAGGGTACAGGGTTAGGCTCTTGATCTCAGTTCCGTCTGAAATGGTCATAGATCCTAACCGACAGCTGATACAGGCATCTGCTGTGGCCAGCCACGGTCTTCCCAGGATCAGTGGGTGTCCCCCCAACTGGGATTTCGGCTGGGATTTCAGTTGTAACACCAAGAAATCCACAGGGTATTCCCACAAGTCGACTGAGATCACGAGGTCATCTAGGATCCCTTCAGGCTTGATTGTTGATCTATCAGCAAGTTCCAAAACGGTAGGGGTTGGCCGAAGATTAGTGAGTCCCAATTTCTTCACAATTTCTATGGTCATAACGTTAATAGATGCGCCTAAATCCACTAAGACATTTGGAATTCGTGTGTCCCCTATGTGAACTGTAACAGTGGGGTTCCTAGGGTCATCGTACTTTGCCACAGGGGCCTTCCCCATTATTAATTCTGAAAGCTTTCCCAACATGTGGATAGTGGGGGGATCCCTGGGCCTTCTTCCTGGTTTCTAGACACACAAATATTTAACCATCTTAGCATAAATGGGCACATCATGGAGGGCATGTAACAGTGGAATTTTAACATACAAAATTTTCAACTCTCCCACGAGAACAAATCGGGGCTGTTCCACTGTTTTCTGCAGTTGCAATCGTTCAAGGTATGGTGGTTCTCTATTCAACTATGTAGGCTGTGACACATCATGTGCTTCTTTTTGAGTTTCAGCTGCTGCTTCAGTAGGAGTATCAGCATCCTCAATAATGGGGCTTGTTGAATTAACCATGTTCTCATAGTGTTGATTTACTCCAGTTTCAATCACTGGGGGTGACACATCCTCAGTGATAATAGGTTCCACTACCCTCCCTGATCGTAATTGTATATCATTGAGGGAATCTGAGTAATGGAATACGTAGGCATGTTGGCAGTCTCAAATTGATGGACTTCTTTATTGTTTGGGTTCGGGTTAGGTTGTGCAGGTAGCTGTGGTCGAAGTGGCGCTTTCATAGGTGTGACATTGTTTTAGAAAGGGAGCTGTGGTTGCTGATACTGCTGATGCTGATACTGTTGAGGAGGGTACTGTTGATACTGAGTCTGGTGATGGGGAAAGTTATTTCCTTGGTAATAATTTCTCCAGTTGGACTTCCAAGGAGCACGGTTTGACTGCTGTGACCATGGTGTCCACAAGTTAGGATTTTGCATTGGGTTATGAGATGGATGCCACTGGTTGTTAGAATAATGTGAAGGTAATTGTGTATTCATATTATGCATATTGTTCATTCCATTCATATTATTCAGAAAAAATGCTGGGTCTGAATTCATACCTTGATTTTGAGGCTGCCATGGTTTCTTCTATGCCATGAAGTATGTTGGCTCCACATCTGGAATAGATGCCTGCAGGATTGCTTTGACCTTAGGTAAGGAAGGACATTCCTTAGTATCATGCTCAAGTTCGCATATCCTACATACCTTTGCCTTGTCCAACGGGCATTCCTTCAGTGGGTGCTTTTTCCTACATCTAGGGCAAAATACACCAAGTGTAATATCTTCTACCACTTGCTTCTGCTTTGCTCTCATGACATCTAACTCTGAGGAAATGGAGCTCATCGTGTCTATTTTAAAATTCTCCAGTAAGTTTCCTATTTCTGCTCGAGTGGCTCGTCCACTAGCTGACTTCTGAGTCCTAGAGAAGACATCCTGGTCTCGGTCTTTGTCTCTTTTGTTGGTTCTAGAGGATCCCCTAGAGTACCTTCAACATAATTCAACAATCTTTTCAAAAGGTTCTTTCGAGATATCCCATTTTCCCAGCAGATTTAACATATCAAGGAAATCTTCTCTAATTCCTCTTAGTAAGATAATCTTGAGCATATCCTTGCCAATCTCAGCATGACCAGATCTTTGTAAATTGTACATCAATCTTTCCATAAAGTCCTCCAAACTTTCTTCACCCTTTTGAACCATTTAAAACAGCTCCTCTTTCCTATCCCTAGTTTCTGCAATATTCTTGGTACTTAGAAAGGAAGGTGTTTTTCGTTTGGTCCCAAGTAGTAATGGTCTCATGTTAAGATCCTAGTGGGTGGCCTTCACTAACATCTCGAGGTTTTGGTGTAACGGTACGTATCATTTGGTATCAGAGCCTCCACCCAGGTTCAAGTCACAGAGCGGGTGGCAACGTTGGCATTGCAGTGTTTGCCCGAGGCTTGTACGGCTCAAAGGGGACACCACCGTACGGGCACACATCCAGCCCAGAGTCTGGACTACGGAGCATGGTGGGATGTTAAGATCCTAGTGGGCGGCCTTCACTAACATCTTGAGGTTTTGGTGTAACGGTTCGTATCATCTCACGACCTAGACTCATGAACTAGCGCAGAGCATTTCCCTTCAAGGTGGCTAGGAATAACTTCAGCTTCTGAGCACTAGAGGTGTAATCATAGTTGCGACAGAGGATATCAAACTCAAAAATGAACTCATCAGGATCCTCAGAGAACTTACCATGAAAATTTGGGAGAACTGATGGTGAGATATTCTTCATAGGAGCTGCTCCAGGTATCTGGAGGATAGGGAATTCTAACGTAGCCACAGTATTACTAGGATGATTATTTTCTCCTTCTTCCTCCCAGTTATTCCCATGTTCGTTCTCACCCTCCTGTTCTCTACCAGCCATGGTTCTAGTCCAAAATTCAACAGCTTCCTTTATGCATTCTTCTTTTGCTTTAGCTTCTTCCTTTCTTCTCCTCTCTTCTTCCCACCTTCTTTCTTCCTCTGCTATTCGGCGAGTCTCCAACCACACCTCTTTGGTAACTCTGGTTCCGTCGATATGATAAATCTCCTCTCTATCTGGTGCACCTACAGCGCTTCCCTTATCTTCAGGAGGTTTACTTTCTGTAACAGGAGTTGAAGGTCCCGTTGTATTCTCCACTGTGGATGTTGAATGTTCAAGATTGGGAGGAACAAAATTTCCCCTGCCTGTAGAGTTCCGCAGTGGTCTAGTGGAAGAATCAACTCTAGCAATTATCTCATCAATGTATGTGTGTCTTCCCTGACCTGCATTACGACCTCTACCTCTTCTGCCTGCAATGTTAGTATTCAAAGGGGGTTCCCGATTTGTTTTTCTTGTATTCATGCATGCTGTAAATAATTGAACTAAAATAAAATCAAATAAAACCAACTACTAACTTTGTCTATCTATTACCATCCCCGACAACGACGCCAAAATGTTGGTCACCCTATATGTTAATTAATTAAAGTTAACACACAGGATGGTCAATATAAATTGTCAAACCCAGGAAGGTCTTTATTTCAAAGGCAATAAGCACAGTCTATGCATAAACAGATCAAGCAGTTGATTTACTGAATGTAGATAATGACCCTACCTATATGTTCAGCCAACTCATTCCATAAGAAAACTAATCTAATTCATACATCTAAGAATCCAAAGTGCAACAACCTTCCTATAGAAATAAACCCAACAAGTTAATGATCTAATAATGAAATGGAACTAGATTACTTTTGCAAAAAGTTAAATCCTATAATTATCAAACTACAATATTCAATCTTTACCAAAATTATCTATCTAGTGGCTATTGTAACTCTACCATTATCTGTCTAATCTATGAATGCAATTGAAGATACAACAATAATTTGAATTAAAATACAAGCTTGAACCCTAAACTGATAATTACTGGAAGTCCTAGAAAGCATAAACAACTGAAAGATATTGGAACTGAGCTTGGTTGTCACAGTTGATTAAAACACACATGCAATTGAATAAATTATCCTACACAGTCGACTGTCACGCCAATCTGCTACAACTATTCGAGATGCAATTATGAACTACCAAAAGGAAAGCTAATTCTCTGTTGCAGCTACCAATAACATATGCGATAAATCCACACCATACAACAGAAGTAAAACTAAACTACTCTACCTACTTAAACCGGCTATCTCTGTGAGAAGGCGAGCCTTGGCCTTCTAATAGAGACGCCGAGGGTCACAACAAATTAAGACACGAAAATGAAGAACACTGCTCTCATATTAATGATGGAAAATCATCAGTATCAGTGCTCAGTTACAACTTATGTAAAATGGTAATTGTCCAACCCCAGGCTACGAGAGCCTTTTGGAATTTATACAAGGAAAATACAGTTTCTAGATCCACTATATTCGTGCAGCAATGAAGATCTATGATCTTCATGCTGTGGAGTTACAACTAACTGATACAACCGTATTAAACAAGGCTGTTAATTGTGAAGGATGTTGTTGCTCTGATAATTAATGGATCAACAGACTCAGCAATTGGAATGCAACCTGTCTGTCGCAGCTAGGCTCTGTTTCTGTAGAATCTGTTACAGTGAGGATTTGTTATAGCTCACATGGAAGATGCGTTGTTCCTTGGGGTATGAGGAACTGGTGCTTGGAAGAGTAACAGTTGGCGCCACTTGGCTAATACACCTGCGCTTTAGACCTTGGCTAAATGAAATCACACAGATCAGTATAAACCAAGGACTAAGATCCATAATCTTTAACAATCTTAGGCATAAAATAAATAAAGCAATAACAAATTATACCTGTCAATATTATTGATTAGTATGGATAAAGACATGGATATAGCTTATAAAAGTAGGATGAAATCAGGGCAAAATGACGTAATCAGGATGGCCAAAAAGGGGCATTTCCTAGACCCAACACTACGTACACTACAAGATATACAACAATTTTTCCAATTTCTTCACAAATAGAGTTGCAACATCAAGAATAAAGTTTTTGAAATTCAATATAAGAAGATGCTTAGTTAGATTTTCATACCAAACCCAAGTTGCTTGTTTCGGGCCATAGAAATACTTTACGAGCTTGCATACCTTCTATTATTGTCCCTTTACAACAAAACCTTATGGTTGACACATGAAGACGTTCTCTTTTAAATCTCCATTGAAGAAAACAATCTTCACATCTATTTGATGAACTTTCCACCCATTTTTGCAACCAAAACCAATATAGTACAAATGGTAGACCATTTTTCTATGGGGGCAAAAGTCTCCTCATATTCTGTCCTTTCTTTATGTGCAATTCATTTGTCCATAAGCCTCGCCTTATGCTTGTCAAGTGAAGGATCTGATTTGTATTTGTTTTTGTACACCCACTTGCAACCAATTGGAGGATCCACCAATTCTCATGTCTCATTCTAGATGAGAGAATCATATTCCTTATGCATAGTTTCTTTCCATTCATCATGAGAAGCAACTTCTTCAAAGGAAGTTGGCTCATAGTTAGTAGATAAATTCAATTCACAATCATATGAAACATCCATATCATTTACATCACCTGAATCTAAATTATCTACATCACTTGAATCTAAATTATCTACATCACCTCTATTTTCGTGTCTTGTTGAACTTCTAGTACCTGCCTTTCCAACCTCATCGGGATGAAGACTTTCAAGTATCTTCATGGCCCACTTTGGAAATTTATGTGAGGGTCCATGTTGCTTAGCTAATTGAGATGGTTTTGCATTCTCATCAAGATTCAATCTTCCAATCCTCTCAATCACATCATCCAATTGAACATCTTGTTATGAGGAAATGGCTAGAACTTCTTCATGAGGGGGAGATGGTGTTGCAAAAGGAGTTTCCAAAGATTGATCCAAGATGGAGATCACCCCTTCAAGATGTGGAATCTCATTATCAAATTCATGATATGTATTTACATGGGTAAATATTTCTAGATGATCAAGCTACCTCTCAATATGTTAGAAACCCAAATATTAATTTAGATCATACACAAAAGATATCAACCATATAAACAACACATGAGATATTGAATAAGCTTAAATATGTATTATTATTCAAATGATTCTTTTGATGGGATGAATCAACCTTGTTCACTTGCCTCTTTGAGGGGGATACCTCTTGATAAGTTAAGATCAACATACAATATTCTTCTTCACATCACATAAGAAAGACTCCATCCTTATTATGCCCGTGACATCTTGTAACGAGTTTACATATATTAGCTAGTATTTACAGTTTTTTTTTCAATGAGCAAGGTTTTCTAAAGTTTTAGCAAGTTTAGATTGATTAAATACCTAGTAGATTGGTGCGGGGGTTTTGCTCGCCGCATGTCCCCTGCACCTGCACCTGTCCTTGCGCGTACGCCTTGTTTTAAATCTACACATGATTCAAACAGGTCCTCCCAATATCAGTTCTGTTAGTACACCTGGCCTCCCAAGGCCGCATTAAAAGAGTGGGACACATGAGCATCATGTTAAAGCGTGACCTTACAACCATGGTTCTGCTTAAAGAAGGTATATGGAACTCCTTGGAATGTCGGGGACGTGAGGGCCAGAGGTGGAGTTTGGGAAAACTGAAACTTGAGATGGACTCTGGCGCCCTCCTTGTTGCAAAGTTGGTACCATTGATCAATTTGTCAATTTTGTAGGAGGTCCAGGGCGATCACCCACGCCCATCCAATCAGGGTTGCACCAACGACGTTATTGCTCTTAACACTCACCAACATGTAGCTTTCCGTGTGAGCGTACAAATCGCCCCATCCCTTGCCCACACCGGCCCCCAGCCCCACCACCGCTTGTGCGCTATTAATCAACTGTGAAATTATATAAAAAATTTCACGACGCTTGAATATTGATATCCAATCAACCCATTTTGATGTGGACCCAATCCATTTCCAGTTGGATTTTTTTGTATCCTTGGTTTTAGATGAGATGGAGACAAATGTTCATTAAACTTAACATCCACGTTTTTCGTTTGATTAGCATTGTTGAAATGCATTAATCTAGTATAAACAAATACTCCTTTGTTTGGTTAGCAGATACAAAACTCAAAATCTAAAATATTATATAATGATGAAAACATTAAAATTAAAAATTAAAAATTAAATTGTAAGTAACATCAATTTTAACATAAATAAGTCATGACAATATACTAGATTTTGAAACTTATAACGATGAAATGGAGCATAAACGAGGACAAAACGAAAAACTTATAAAATTCTTATTAAATTGGTTAGTTTTATTTAATTTTTTGAAGAAACGGAGCAGAAATGAGGATGGAACGAAAAACGTCGTTTTCTACGGTGGTTCTCGTTTGTAGAACAAAGAAACCGTTTCTGAGGAAACAGATCGTTTCGCACAATGATTTCTGCAAAAACGAATTTCCATCTCTTGGGGAACTCGTCCGTTACTGATCATTTCTAGGTCAATTCGATTTTCAGTTTCTTGGGGATCTCGGTCCATTGGTCAATTCGTAATATAGAGGTATTGATGAATGGTGGGTAGGAGTCAGCGATCACCTAAATGTGATTGTACGCATTGGTAGTCAGGTAGATTTGAAATTTATTAAGGATTGAGTGTTGCACAAGGAAGCCTGTCGCGTACCCATTGCAAAGTTCAAATGTATTTGCAGCTTTGTTTTCTCTGAGGTCTGCTTTGGTTGAGGTTACTCTCAAGCACAAATAACAGAACCAAGAAGAGTGTTAGGCGGTGAGACTGGTTTGAAGAATCACAGAGTGCTAGTTTTCCAGGTATGTATCTTATATGCAGCTGCGCCTGTTATGACTTTGAAATTTAGAATTGATTTGAGTTTGAGCTAAAAACCCCTTAGCGGCAAACACTTGTAAATAAATCTCTGAACAGTGAATAAAAAATTGTATTTGGTTTGCCATCCATATTTCTCAAGCATTTTCTTTAAAGGAGTTTATAGAAGCTTTTGGGAGTATGGATTTAGATCAAATACGGGTGATCCATTTCATTATTAGCCAGCTGCTTTTTAAGATTTGATTTTGGGATTTTAGCCTTCTCTGCACTTTAGACACAAAGACTATGACACCGAGACTATGGAATATTTACTCATTGTTTATAATAACTTCTTTCAACCATCGGAATGTGCACATACAACAATAATGTCAAAATTTCTGAACTTAGTTTATGGAGTTCTATTAGTTCTTATATATATATCCAGAGCCTTTCTGGGAATTGTGAGGTGGAGGAATTTAGTGACCTTACTCTTAATTGTTAACGCTTGTGTGAGAGGGATATGAAAAATCTTTATCCTTTATGGTAATGTGTAATGGAAATAGAGTGATAGTCAATCGATTGGATTTTTTATTATTAATACCAGTGATTGAAAAGAGGCTTTGTTTAGGAGAATGGAAATGGCTTTGCCGCACATGTAATAATTGTTAACTAGGATCTTGATTGTTGTGTGCTGCTGAGCTATTTTAAATTTCTATTGGTAAACATATTTCCTAAACGTGTTAGGATAATAACAATGTTAGGGTATGTGAATGTGATTTTACTTCATGAGTTTGCTTCAGTTAATTCATATTTTAGTTCACTATTTGGAGTAGTAGTTGGAAATGGTAACCCTGAAAACTTATAACGATGAAACTTTTTAACCAAATAAAATAAGAATGTTGACTTTGCTCAACCTGCAATTGAAAATATTTCAGTACTCTTGGCTTCTTATTTTCAATAAGAACTCTGAAAGCAATAAGAACTTTGAAAGCAACAAAGAATCTAATGATACAAATGCAAGCTTAAGATAATATATGGTCTTTATCAGAACTAAAGATAGTTACTACCACAATTCATTTTTACAATTAGTAGGGTTAAATAAATGGGGTGAGAGATGAGGAAAATCATGACAGAAAGGGAAAGGCTGTAGGTTGTTTTAGATTTAGCACATTGCATTTCTTGTAACACTTGGACGAATAAATAATTCAAATAATGGCTGCTATACTAAATATAATATATGCTTTTCTCTTTACTAATCCATTATGATTGAATTTGTTTATTACAATCTTGTGTTATCTTTGTCAAAGAAATAAAAAAGTGGCACACTTCTTCTTTTCCTTCAGTTTTATTGTTTTTCTTTCTCCTCGTTTCTTGTATACGAAACCTATAAACTCCGTTTCTCGTACCGTTCTCGTTTCTCGTTTCGTTTCCCGTTTCTCGTTTCTGGTAACATAGGTGACTCCTGATCACGCTTGACGAAATATATTCTAGAGATTTGTTCTCTGACAGTAGCATTACCTGGATATCCTGACCCTAGTACTCATATGGAATCAATTTGAAGCTGTTCTCATGCATCAGAGAAATCATGTCTTTGCTAGTGCAATCTTCCATTGGGAATTCCTCCAAACCTTTTCCTGCTCTAAAGCAACAATTCTTTTCCTTCTCGGCAATTTTACAGTGCCAGATGGTGTAAGGCATCGTGCATAAAGAAAGCCACCACTTGTCCATCAGTGGCTTTAATACTAGCTTCGATTAGACATCGATCCATTAAAATATTAGCGTGAGCCATTCCAACTTCAAATGGATCTTTACCTTCTTCAATCGGAAGGAGACCCTCTCCTATCAATCAGAAGGAGAACATCTCACATATTGATTGTCGTAAAGCGATTAATGACTAATATCTTCTGTGAGAATTTGCTAGTGGTTAATATCTTCGGCTAGAATTTGCTAGTGACTAATATCTTCTACAAGTGACTAATATCTCTTGCTAAAATTTATGCTACTATCGTATAGTGCTATTTCCCAAGATACATTCAAGCTAGTGCATTTTCCACCTTATCACACATTTTGCATGGTTCAACTATTGTTGCACTAGTTGTCTTCTTTGTTATTTTCATGCTCTATCACATACATTGCCCCATGCGGCTCTTGTTTATATAATCATCATACAATACTAACCTCCTGACCACCTAGTGGACCCTCTATTTCATAAGTCTATTTCAATTTTTCATAATTTCAAATAATTCATATAAGTTCATCATAATATTTATGTCATGTACTTAAAGATTATATGTACTTTTGATATTCTATACTACTTTTAAGAATAGGTTTATTTGGTAGCAAACATATCTCATTTTCAACTCATTTTAAAAATTGAATCTAACCAAATTTTTAAGAAAAAATGATTTGACTTTCTTTATAATTTAAACTTTATATATATTGGAACTTTTTATTCTATTCTAACTAACCAAAATGTTATGAAAATGGATCAATAAGCTCTTTAGTTTTCATAGTTTGAAAAGAAAATTTTTATTTGATTAAACTGACCTTTGTTCTTTTTTTTTCAACATGAAAAAAAGATTCTATTGTTTGGTATTCAAAAGATTTGAATCAAAGTCGATTTACACTCCTTCACTGCTTCAAGAGCAATACACAGATCCCAAATGGGACTGATTTGGAAAATATGATCCCAAACAATCTAGCTATGTGTCTTTTCATAAATAAAGACAGAAAAAGAGGACATAATGCTTTCCATTATACCTTCCAAAAAGCTACACGAAACCCAACAAATTTAAGAGCCAAAAACATAATGCAGTGTGCCAAAGAGGTTTCTAAGCACAATTCCCACAAGAACTTGGAAAACATGATGAGATACTATAGTAAACAATCCACATGAAGAGAGCAGATCTTACTAAGAAGACTAAGAATCAAGGAGATTTCAGTTGTGGGCAGGAAATCTCCCAATAAGAAAGAAAGATGGAAAAAAAAAGTTCTCACAACCAAAGAACATGAACTAGAGAAAGATTAATTGCTACCATAAGCTTGAATAGAACCAACAAAAATCCTAAAACTGCCCTTTAACTCTTCATAAAATAACTTGCCTTCTACCCATCCATTCCTTTGTTTATTCATACAAATTAAAAGAGATTTAATATAACCATACCACATTTTACCTCCCCAATATTTATCTATCACAACTAATTCAATTTTCATGATCAATAAAAGAAAAATGTTTGAAAGTTAAAAATGTACACGTATAAATCCACACCACAGTTCACTTTTCACTCACATTGCATCACCTCAATAGTCAACCTTAGTCATGTCGTTATTGTAGACAAAGTTATTATGACATTAAAGGTACAAAAAGAGAATAGTTAGACAACTCAATAAAATTTCGAAAGCGACTTGTCGTCATAATTTCAATAAAAAGTTTCAGACATTGTTTGGTGGGACACATGTACCTAATGCGATTACACCCATGTACCTAATGCGATTACAATGTCAAAAAAGTTAGCTCTATAACTTGTAAAGTAAAAAACATCTCCAATAACTTCTAAAGTCAGAAACATCTCCAAAACTTAATGACTTCTAAGTGAAGGGGTGCTACCTTTTGCACTTGTAGATATTCAATCGTCCAAAATTTTATAACCTCAAAATGTAGAGTCATAAAAGACAGAAATGCATGAAACAAAGATCAATCCAAGAATGACAATCACTGTGACATTTCAAAAATTGCTCAAACATCACTATCATAACCAAAGTTGGGTTAGAGAGGTTAGTTGTGTTCTTTTTCTTTCTTTTTTTAAAATGGTGGTTTAATTTTGTTAGAGGACTAGTCCACCGGGAGAATGTCAACACCTGCTATTCTAGGTAGAGAATCAAGGTATGGCCAGAAATACAATCATTACAATAGGGGCTCAACAAGAGCAACATGTCACTTACAAGAATTGAACTTGGGTTGGGAGGAAAACAATCATTCCTCCCAACCACCCAAGCTACAACCAATAGACTAGGTTAGTTGTGTTCTTGTAGTACATAAATTAACATTACATAGATATATAGTATTTGATTTGGAGATATTTCAAATTGAACAATATGTATCTCAATATAAATAACATTAATTGTTTTTTTACAAGGTGTATATCGATAATTGTGATCCAATTCTAAATAAGTGAAAATTTAATACACTAATTTAAAAGTATACTCATGCATTTGGATTTGAAATTCCAACTCCCACCTCTATTTGACAAGGTAGATAATAAAGTCTGGTATTGATATAGGGAAAATAAGTAACTGAGTAAATATAAATAGATTGTGAAAACGATATGGGGAAATTAAGTACTTGATGAAGGGAAAGAGGATTTGATTCGAATTGGATCCATGAACACATCTAAAGTTGACAAGCATGAGAACATGGTAGTATTTGACAAGATAACGAAATTCTAGATGACTTTGAAAACAATGTTGGGAATTGTCCCAATGAGTAACACAACATGAGAGTCTATGGACAATGAATGATCCACAGTCCACAACAAGAATTTGGGGAGTGCACAAGCAATGATACACTTTGTTTCGTAGTATAGGTGCACGAGATTGATGGAGTTGTGAGGTGTGTCGACAGTTGGTTTTCTTTGAGATCAATCAATAAAACATCAATGGAGTTTTGGGGGAGTATGAGGGTAGACCATGGAAAATAATCCCACTAGATTTGAGATATTCAAATTGTGGGAGAATAAGGGTAAGCCAATCTTGTAGCAAATGGACTCTCCTTTTGGTCACAAATCTAATAAGAATCTAACATAAACTTCATGCATGAGTATAGCTACCAATATTTGTGCACAGTGGAGTAGGGGTTTTGCCCAATTTTGAATCAACCAAGATCGCTAAAAATTCGATTATAGTTCTAAATCGATGGGGAATGTAACTTTCTATCTCATCGTATTCCAATATCTAGAGGGAAGTTTGTTTTAAGATTAACAACTCCACTTAACATAGGTGTATATGAACAATTCTCTGAGTAGAGTCCATGATTGACTTAGATTAAATCATAAACAACTAAAATATCCTAGGAGTGAACTCAATGTTTAAGAGTGACTTATTTAGTGACCATTCTCTTTTCAAGATCAAAGTTAACCTTGGTATTCCTTATTTAAAGATAAAAAATTATCCAAAACCATTACAGAATTGGATCTACGAGATTTATGCTATTTTGCATCAAATCCTTCCACAAAAGAAGAAATGGTCACATTTGTCTATGTGGATCTTGTGACAAAGGGATTGTATTGGTAGGAATCATATAGTAACGATCTTAGTAGAAGTTCATGTGATAGTTGAAAGCTAAGTTCTAACCAAACTTTATTATGTGCCAAAGTTCATTTTATGCAAGAGTAATTAGTACAATACTGTTAGCCAATAATAGACCCTTAACGCCTATTTTGAGATTCTTTTCATGCTAGCAACAATGGTAAAGCAATTATTGTGACAAACTAGTTCAATGCCAACAATAATGTGTAAAGTCAACATGCCAAGGCTATGAGTCATGCCAATGTCACATTACTACCCTCTACAAATAAAATACATTGCATTGTGCATAATCACAAATGGAAGATTAACATCAATATGCTCAATGGTAGAGAATATTTTCAAACTCTATAAATGGATTTTCATGTTCACATCTTGTTGGGAAAAATCTTTGAGTTGATTTCTATTAACATGATTGTACTACTATGCCATCTAAAAATATTCGACAATGTCAATGTTTTTGGAATTTCACTGTAGTGTAATTTAGAAACAGTCCATTTCACTATGTTGTAGTTCAAAAATAACCCCACGGTGAAATAGAAACATTAACATGGACAATGATTAACCATTGTGAAAAATTCCTTGCTCAGATCTATAAACATGTCAACCGAGAAGGTATTCATATTCATGTAGCAAATGTTCCTCTTGGACCAATAACTAGACGAAATTCAATGATTAAAAATGATAAATTTGACAATGAAATTATGCAATTTCATAAATTCTAACACCATAGATGAAATCTAAGGCCCTCGTTCTCATTGAAACAACTTCACATTACAATTTCAACAATTCGCCAAAAATCTAGTAACATGCCCCTAAGGCATGTTACTGATGGGGAAGCAATATATATGTATGTATGTATGTATTTATTCAACTTAGCATATCAACAAGTCAACACACTATACATTATGTGTGGTATCTATATGAGGTTTGTTGTGATTTCTTCTTGGTGTTTTTAGTTTTTGATGATGAATTACAATGGATTTGTTTAAGCATTAAATATGGTTCTTAAAGTGCACTAAATATAGGGTTGTGGTAGTCTCCAATGGGTGTAACTTATCTAGTAAGCTTGTTGACTCCATACGATCTCAATTGCTCGCCTAAACTCCCTATGAAATCTCTTAGAGAAAACTTCTCGTAATCTCTCTACAAAGAGATATCAAGCATAGCCATAGATATGACGTGACAAATCTCTAAACCTCCTCTTAAAATGTTAATATTGATATTCAATAAATATAACATATGTGTGAATGATTAATATGAAACAAAAATAGTAATTTAATAATTTAAATTAATTTTTAATTAATATATAATTAAACCACTAAACAAACCATATCTTCACTTTGTTAGCAAATATAGAACATGGGTTGGGAAGAATAAGATTTCTGATCATTGGCCGGTATTCTTCCAAATTGATGACTGTGTGTATCTGCTGAAATTCCCTTTTAAATTTGATAGCTCATGGTTGAGCCAAGATGATTTTGTGCTTTTTGCTAAGGAGGGTTGGCTGAATCTTTGCAACAATACTGAGCTTAATCCGGTGGACAATTTCTGTCAAAAATTGCAAAAATTCAAGCAAAAAGTTACTAGTTGGATACATTTGAGGAAGCAGTTGGATAGACATAAACTTTTGTTGGTTGAAGAACAATTACAGGATCTTTACACTATTAACTTGGAAAGACCTTTGGATTGTAAGAATTTTGAATTACTTAAAAAATTGGAGGAGGAAAAGGCCGATATATTTCTTAGAGAAGAAAAGGAATGGCGAATGAAGAGCGGAGCTCTTTGGGTTAATTTCGGGGATAGTAATGCAAGGTTCTTCCACACTTTTGCTTCGACTAGAAGAAATAAAAATACTATCTGGAAGTTATCAGATGATGCGGGGAATGAAGTCTCAGGTCAACAAGAGCTACAAGATTTGGCATTTAAACACTTCAGCAAAATTTATTCTGTGGATCTTGGTTGTGATCTTGATTCACAGCTCCAGGTGGTCAAATACTATCTGAGATTCTTTGATAATGATACTGCAGAGGAATTATGTCAAGAAGTAACTTTGGAGGAGGTGGAGGGGACACTTAAACTTTTTGCTAAGGAAAAAAGTCCAGGGCCGGATGGCTGGACTGTGGAACTGTTTTTACATTTCTTTGATATCATGGGTGAAGATATTGTCAGGATGGTGGAGTTCACTTGGAAGGAGGGCTATATGTCTGGGGCATTAAAATTTACCTTTATAACTTTAACTCCTAAAGTGAAAGACCCGAAGCATTTTGGTGATTTCAGGCCGATTGCCTTATGCAATCTGGTTTATAAGATTGTTTCTAAGATCATTGCTGGGAGGCTTAAGCCGGTGCTATCTAAATACATTTCAAAGGAACAGTTTGGTTTTTTATAGGATAGACAATTCATGATGCTGTTGGTATTACACAGGAAGTTTTACATTCTGTAAAATGCAAGAAGAAGAAAGCTATTCTGCTAAAAACGGACTTAGAAAAAGCATATGATAGAGTTAACTGGGACTTTCTCCAGCTAGTTCTGATTCAAATTGGTGTTCCAGCCTTGGCTATCAGATGGATCATGACTTGTGTGGATACTACAAATATTGCGGTACTAGTGAATGGGGCTCCTACCTCTTTTTTTAGTTGTTCTAGAGGCATCCGACAGGGGTGTTCACTATCACCACTACTGTTTCTCTTGGTGATTGAGGGACTTAGCAGAATGATTATTCAGGCAAAAATGGATGGTCAGATTACTGGTATTAAAATCACTAAGGATCTTTACATTACACATGTCCTGTTTGTGGACAATGTTCTTATAGCTAGGTTGAATTCTTTATTGGAATGGAAACACTTCCAGGATCTCATTTCAGTATTCTGTAAAGCCTCTGGAATGAGTGTAAGCATGAGAAAATCCTACATATTTGGAAATCTTATTGAAGAGGATCGGGTTATGGAATTACAGTCTTTGTTACCATATAAGTTATGCTGTATCAATGATGGTTTTACCTATCTCGGATTCCACCTTAAGCCTAATGGATACTTAATAAAAGACTGGGATTGGCTGCTCAAAAAGTTTGAGAATAGGATCTCCAATTGGACGTATCGTTTGCTATCAATTGGAGGTAAACTTACCTTGGTCAAGTCTGTTTTGATGGGTACTCCAGTGTATTGGTTCTCGTTATTGCCTATTCCCTGTGCTGTGATTAATTCTCTGAGAAGGCTTATGTTTAATTTCTTATGGACGGGTGGTCTCAACAAGAACAATCTCGTGATGATTGGGTGGGAGAAAATTGCTTTACCATTGGATGCTGGAGGTTGGGGCATAAAAGATTTGACTGTGTTCAGTGAAGCTTTGAGATTGAAGAGTCTGTGGTGTGCTATTTTTGGTAACACACTTTGGTCGAAACTTATCCATCAGAAATACATTAAGATACAGGTCTCTCATTGGCTAAGGACTCCAGCTAAGAAGGTGAGAGGTGTCTCACCAATATGGAATGGTTTCATGAAAGTTTATAAATGGTTAGCTTTTGAATTATGTTGGAAAGTTGGCTCTGGGGAGGAAGTGGCTATCGGCGTTGATCCCATTGTGTGGTTAAAAGATTCATATAGTCTATCTTCTAGTCTGTTGAATAAACTCAAATCTGCTGGTTACTATACTCTGAATTCTATTGCAAATATTTACAAGACGGGCTATTGGAGTTCAGATGATGATATTCAACTATATCCAGATCTTGCTCTGGAATGGCAGCACTATACTCAAAGTATTAATGCTGCTGGTATCCATCTTAATACAGAACCAGATAAGGTAGTGTGGGCAGGTAATGAAGCCTCTGGTATTGTTACAGCTAGATCGGCTTACAGTTGTATGATTAAAAGGAGGTGTATCTTTCCAAGACAATGGTGGTATGGAAAAATTTGGAAGTGGCATTTGCCACTTAAACTGAAATGTTTCTTCTGGTTTGTTCTATAGGACAGGTTGAAGACTTGGGAGAATCTCATTTCAATGGGGTTGAGAGGCCCTAGTCAGTGCATACTGTGTAGAAGTAATTCGAAAAATACTATGCATCTATTTATGGAGTGTTCCTTTACTTTGGAACTGTGGGAGAAAGTATATCAGAATTTGGATATAAATGTGAGATGGGGAAGCCAAAATATTGCTACCTCTTTGCAACAATGGAGGTTGAATTGTAAAGCACATAAGACCCTTCCTATTTTCATCTGCTGGGTGGTTTGGGGAATAAGAAATAAGGCTATATTTGAGGACACCAAACCATTTCTGGAAAATTCAACTAATTCTGCTATCAGTCATTATTTGAACTTTCAAAAGGTGGAGAAACCTAGGGCTCATAGAAACCTTGGGAATTTTGATTTTGTGGTTACTGATTCGGTTCTATTTTTCGATGGGGCTGCCAATTTGGGGGTCTGTGGCGTCGGGGGTGTTATTTTCCTCAATCAATAGCACTTTTTCACACTCAAAATGAAGTGTGGACGAGGTACTAACATGAAAGCCAAACTTTTGGCTTTATGGAGTGTTGCTAAAGTGGCTAATATCTTTGGGCTGGTGAATGTAAAGATATTTGATGACTCTCGTGTGACCATAAAGTGGGCTAAGGGGGAGTATGAACTTAATGTACTAAATTTGGCTGCTTGGTGTGAAAGAACGAAGGAAGAACTTCATAAGCTGGGAGTGGTCACCTTGGAACATATCTTTAGGGAACATAATTCTCAAGCTGATCTATTATCTAAACAGGCTTTGGAAGGCAAAGAAGAACACATATTTTGGGAAGAAATATTTGAGAACCAGTTGATTGACTCTGGTAGCTATTACTTTTTTGGTTGATTCTGCTAGATATGTCATAGACATTTATATGTCTGTTTTGTGGCTTATTTTGAATTTTTGAGTGTGTTGAATATGCCAAGGACATTGTATGTCTGTTTTTTGGCTTACATTGTATATTTTTGAGCTTTCTAAAATACTCTTAGCTATGGGAGGAGGATAGTTGGACAATAGCAATACTGATATCATGTACTATTTGATTCAAGATTGAATATCAATAATATGCTTTTTTTCACAGGACAAAAAAAAACCATATTGAAAAGTTAGGACACTTAAAAATTAAACCACTAAACAAACCATATTGAAAAGTTAGGACACTTAAAAATTATCACTAACCGAGCGTATTCCAATTTTAAGATTAATTACATTTTAATAATTAATCAAGTTTCGATTATAAAAATATATTTATGTATCAGCATTAACCATTTTCAGAGTTCGTTACATTTTTAATGAGAATTTTATCTTTTATCCGTTTTATAATTAGAGTTCGTTACATTTTTAATGAGAATTTTATCTTTTATCCGTTTTATAATCAGATCGCTTTTTCAAGTCTCTCAAGGAACTCAATGTGTGTAATGCACTATAAATGCAGACTCGAGAGGAGCGTAAACGTGCTTTTACGTTTGAAGGTGAAAATAAAAATGTGTTAACCCATGTAAAATGTGTAAGGCCATGAACGTAAAGTGCTTTTAGATGTGACCGTGAAAAAATGTGTACCAACATCAAATGCTACCACCATGGCAATGAATGAATGAATGATTTTAATAACGTCCACGAGGTTGAGCAGTCTAATGGACCAAAAGAGTCACAGCCTTAACTCCTCTCCATACTCTTTTCCAAGTCAGATCTTCTGCTGTAAATCTTGACTAGAAGACTTGCAATCTGGTTGATCTTATCTTCTTCAAAAAGATGGTGGATGTTGTCGGCCTTTAAGTTATCTTCATATTGAATGCGGATATCCTCGTAAGCTTCACATTCCATAACAAAGTGCCACTCTGTCTCCACCACACTCTTACTGCAGAATATGCAAAGCAACATGTAAATGCGGCAAGGAGTGTGGCCTTGTAGGTGGTGTTATTGGTCGTTACCAACGAAAAAAATAAGCGCAAGGGCTTATAAGATTCTTTCAGCCAAAATGTTGTTAAAATTTGAGTCATCTTCCATGATCTATATAAGAATGCTTTATCTTTACACTAGCATAACTACTTAACTTGTGGTTGGTGAACACCTATAGGTCACATATTAAGTGCCATGAACAAATTAAATTTATTACTTGTTCTTCATGTAGTTGTAATCACCCATTGTCTATGCCTTAGCTAACTGTTATCACCCACCTTATTCTAGTTAAATGGGATGTCTGCCATGAACTGCCCGTTATCCATGCATAAGCTATGGGTTATTTTTTATATTTT
Organism: Larix kaempferi; assembly: GCA_027924585.1. Lineage (NCBI taxonomy): Eukaryota > Viridiplantae > Streptophyta > Pinopsida > Pinales > Pinaceae > Larix > Larix kaempferi. The sequence continues at coordinate 2,026,103 of BSBM01000600.1, forward strand.
TTTTATTACACCGATAGGTGTTTATATTTTAGAATTTGGGGTGGACTAGCACCTATGCTTTTCATAGATTTCTCAAGGACAAGACTAGTGTACTGTCCAGATTGATTTTATGGCAATCATTCTACATTCGAAATAAACAATTATAAAAAAAATGAATATTGAAAATAACTTGTAGCTGATGCATGGATAATTGGTAGCTGCATAGATAACTCTTAGTTGTTGCATGGATAATGAGCAATTTGTGGCAAACAACAAGTTGCATTTAACTTATAGTCTATCGGTGTTCACCATCCACAAATTAAGTGGTTGTGCTAGTAATTGTTTATTTCAAATTTGGAATGACGACCATAAAATCAATCTGGACAGTACACGTCTCATCCTCGTGGAATCTAGTTTGAATTTGGAACGACGACCATAAAACCAATCTGAATAGTACACTTGTCTCATCATCATGCAACCTGGGATTCGTGGAGATCTACCTCCATCCCAGATCAAAAGTGGAGAGAATCACACCAATAGGTGTTATTCCAACACTTATTGGTGTAATGATAGAGTCCCTCACCCCCACACATGCACATAGACACGTATATATAGGGCTCCCCATAGGTGACATGTTTTAGGTGGGTATGGATTACATGTGTGTGGGGTATTGGTGAGGTGAGGTGACAGTGGCCTCCCTTTTGTTCCTCCAAAGCTTCACTTAAGCTTTCAAGACTTTATCTCTAGAGGTAAGGGTTTGCAAGGTAACAAATTGAATAAAGCATATTGAAAAATTACAATAATTTAAAAAATATCACTAGTTAAGTGGCTATCACCATTTTTAGATTTCCTTACATTTTAATAATTATTTGTGTTTGAAAAACTAATACTAAACAAATGAAATGAGCAACAAAACTGCTTAGTAACCATCTCTTAAACAAAATTTGAAAAAAAATAATAATAACAAAAATATTTGGATAAAGTAGGTTTTTGAATTTGGAGATAAGTTTCTTGAGATAATACTCCACCTCTTAACACACAATTGTCATATAAATGACATCATTAATGCTAGCAATATAATTAAAGATGATAAAAAAGTTTGAGAAAAAAAGAAAACATCAAAATTAAAAAATTTAACTAGATAATTAGATTTTTTAAATAAAAAATAACGAATTAAAAAGAATTTTTAAGAAAAAGATAACCAATAATCAGAAGTGTAATTTTTTTTTAATTTATAAAAAAATTAAGATTAAAAAAATTACACCTCAAGAAATTGGATCTCTCTTAATAATGCTTGATAGATATCCAAGTTTAAGATGGATCTATGCTGATTTAATCTCTTTCTTTCAATATTTAATAGATAAAAAACTAACATAAAAATAATTTAAAAAAAAATAGTTACACATAAAAAAAAACATTTTAAGATTATATATTACCTATATTTTATTATTTTATTTCATTATATTTATATGTTTCGTAAATTATTTCATTATAGTTATATACTTTCTCATGTATAAAAGATTTAAAAAATAAACTTAGGAAGAAACTTATGTGTTGGAACTCAGATATGTTCCCTTCAACCATGTTAATCTCGACATGATTAATAAAGAGAGCATATTAACCTAGCTATGGAAACCTTAAAAGTCTTAAGAATCCAAAATTATTCCAATGCTTTCAATTTGATTTGAGCATGTGCAACCAAGGAAATTGGATCAAGCTATTACCCTTTCTTATACTACACTTAGTTACTTTACATAGCAAATATATTTATTTAAATAATAGAAAAATAAATCACGAAATGTAATTTTTGTTTAGTTAATCAACTTAATTATTAAAATAATAATAATAAAAAACTGGAAAAACTATGTTCACATGCATGAAACAAAATAGTGCCTCATGGAGAGGAGCATAGCATAAAAGTGATTTTATGTTTGTACATGCAAATAAAATTGTGTAGCCATTTCAATAAAAGGCCATCGATGTAAAACACTTTTCGGTTTGTATGTGAGAAAATGTGTTTTGCGTTTTGTTTGTTTGTTTGAATGTTTGGTTTCCCACGCTGCATTATGTTGGTTAATTGTTATAATTTTGGTGCGTTTTGTTTGTTTGGTCGAATGTTTTGTTTTCGACATTGGTCAATTGTTATAATTTTGGTTTACTATTGTTGGGTGTTTTAAAAGTAGTGGTTGGATATATGTTTATTGTTGTATAATTTGATTTAATAAAACTAAAGTTATATATTTAACATATTGTTTATATTAGAAATAGGTTGATTAAACAAAGCTCCTAAGTTCAATAAAACTAAAGTTATATATTTAAGTTCAATAAAACTAAAGTTATATATTTAACATATTGTTTATATTAAAAATAGGTTGATCAAACAAGGCTCCTAAGTTTGTGACAATATTTTTTTGACAATAAAAACCATGCTTAGGTTCTTTTATCTAACCTTATGTATTTTTACAACAATTAGCCCATCCCTTTTTTGTATCATCCATACTTATATTTAACCTTTATGTTGTATCATCCATAGTCATCTTTAATCCCTTTATTTATATATATATATATATATAAAAGACTTATTATACCTGCTATAGTAATCGATTTGGATTTTGATTTTCACTACTTTTAATTTTCTAAAAATATTTATATAAAGTTTTCTAAAGTGGTTTAGAAATTATATATTAAATTAAATTTTATAAATATTTAAAATTAATTTTATATTTTTTATAAATTAAAAATCTATTTTATAATTGGTGTATAAATATGAAGTGAAAATTTTTATCTAGTTTAAAATAGAATTGTCAAAAATAAAATTAATTTTAAAAATTTAAATTTAAAAAAAAATATTACAAAATGTCACCTATTTCCTATTTATATCTTTAATTATTACTAATTGTACTCATAAACTATGATCATCTCTTAAATTCTAACATGTGTTCTGTAAAACATGTTCTCTGTAAAAGTACATGCTTTAGTCTACATAAAATATACGCTTAAATTTTGGGGAGCCTTCTTAAGACTCGAGTCAGTCACCAAGGCTAAGGGGGCTACCAACTACATCAACTATATAGTAATTATTTATATTTCACCTTAACTTGTTGACTTTATCATGCACATCCTACCATACCTATTGTTTTCAATACTATGCGCGAACTAAGGAAACGATTAAAGGACATTAAGGTATCCTCTAATTTTTTTAAAAATAATATTATAAGATTTTAACGTTTTATTTTAAAATAATAATATTTCAATTTTTTAAAAACTTAATTCTATTATAAATTCTTAAAATAAAAAAAAAAATTCTCTTAAATAAGTTATGTATTTTAGATGACTAATCCACTCGCTGATTAATTAAGTTTTTTTCAAACATATTTCGAAATACTTCCATTTCTTATTTTCACTTAACATTTATGTCATAAAATTAGTATATATTCATTTTGATTTTATATTTTTAAGTAATTAGAATAATAAAAATATGTATGCTTATTTTTAATATTCAAATGATGATGATAATGTTTATTGCCTCTCAAGATTGATAAGATTTTTTTATTACGTTATAACATAAAAATCCTTTCTCATGTGTCAATGCACAAATACATATTTGTTCTAACCAATTATTGCTCCAGTAAAAATGAGAGAACACGTCTAACTACGCGGCGAATTGGGCCATTGTAGCAAGAAAATTAGTTTAAATTTAAAAATAATTTGAATTGATCCAATGAGAGTTGGCCAATCCGTTGCTGAGTTAGACCATTTGAAAATGAAATTATAGTTTTCAAAATTGATCAAAGTTTTTTACTAATCTAAAGTAAGCATCATTGTTCTACCTCTGCCTCTATTACCACAATATTATATAATATTTGTGTTTATCTATATATAAGGCCGTTCACACCTATCGCCCCTCCTTTGTTTTTCAGCCCCACTTCACTGTATGCGCTTTCGGTCCCGTGATGCCTTGGAATTTATTGTGGGAAGCCACTAGGAACCAACTGGGTTTTTATTTTTGAATTAGCCATGTAAACAAAATAATTATTTTTTTGATAATACGTATTAGTTATATGGTTTGGCTATATAATATATGGAACAGAAACACCACTCTACTTTTTTTATACAATCCCAATAAATTTAAGATAATTTAATAAATCATATTAGCAACTCTATACCCTCACTTGAGACAAAAACATCATACATATACACTTAACTCAATTTTCTCTAGCTTAATTGTCACACATATCACACTAACAAAGTCCACTATTATCAACAAAATTATGTCAGATTATTTTATGAAGTTATTTAGTTTTAATTTCACATAAACTGCAAACATTTGTTTCAAACATCAATTGATTATATTTTTTATAAACAAATTTTCTTTAGGGACATATCAAAACAATATTAATGTTAAAATATCAATTTCTCTAAAGATATAATAGAATGAGTGCACTTCTAGAATTTATGGTGTAAAAAATTGTTGCAATTCTAGGTAAGGACTTTTAATGTTTGCACTTTCAAATTAGTTTTCACCTCAAGAGATGTGATACCTTTCCACACTTGATAAATCCAACTTTGAAAATGTGAAAACAACAATATTTTTACAAAAATAGTTATCTACTCTATTGATGTTAATAAAAAACTTTTGAATTAATTCACAGTATAAATTTATTACGTATTTTAGAGATGTAGACTTAATATGAATGTTTATGTCTATACAATATATTTGTTTCTCCAATTTTACATAATAGATATGATGTTTTATAGACTCAATGACTTGTAATCTCATGAAGTTCTTTTCTATACATAAAGTTATAATTAATATCATCCATATTATTGTGATTATAATAGGTAGTGTAACATTAAGATACTTGTAAGAGATTTATTTTAATGAATGGTAAATTGATATTAATTTATAATTATCACTTGCATTTTGCATTTCTATCTTGCTTTTAGACTATGCATAAATAATAGGTTTTGATAAGTTTTAAAGCTTTTACAACTATTTTAGTTTTAACATTGGACTATGTACACCTATTAAATTAAAACATTTCTAAATTATTATATTAAATTGTTTTTAAAAGGTAGGTATAAGCAGCTTTGCTGCTAATTTCACTTGTTTTATTTTTTTTACCCATAATCTTTTAAGCACATAGTTTTTTATTTTACTTTATGTTTAATGTACCCGTGAGGATAAAAAATCATTAAATTCAAAAAAGTTTGTCAATTATCCCAAGTTGTAGGATCAAGATCTAGTTGAGCACTAGGGCTCATAATTGCTTATGAAGAAAATTTGCCCACCCTTTCAAGGGCCTTGGCGATTCGTTGCAGGTGTGACTCTATCCATGTGGAGGGTACATTGGTGAAGGCCCATGCCACATACCGTTTATAACAAATCATTAACCTTTTTATCCAGAGCCCAATTGTTACAGCGTAATTTTCCACCTTGTGAGCATCAGCATTGATTGGACTTCAGGATCCATTTCATTGACTCAAATTCATGATCTTCCCTTCAGGAACACATTTTCCCTATTTTTGTTCCTGTACGCGAGTTGTTCCACTTTAGCTCGCGTACACGCATGCTATTCCACTATAGCCCGCGGGTAGCAAGTAAAATGGTAAAAATCATTAGAAAATTACTTTTTACTCCCAAAAAGTGGTTTTAGGGTGACCTTTGGCCCTCCATGTGCCCCGAAACGCCTCAATGTGTCCTTTCACTTACCTTTGGAAGGCTATATATTGAGCTCTTATGGCATATGGAAGGGAGGAGAAAGAGAAAGCAAGGGAACTCTAGTGGATTTTTGCCGTGACTTGAGTTTACACTCATTGATCCTTGTTGTTGTGAACATCTTATGTTCACCTCCCAAACTCCTTTTCATAGTTTGAGTTTGCCATAGTATGGAGGATTGAAGTGGTGGAGGTACAAGTGGAGAGACCCAGTTCTTGGTTCAGATTGGTTGCCGACAAGAGGTTGTATATTATACTTCTTGTTATTCATTAATGGAAATACTCATATTCTCGTCCAATTGATGTTGTGAATATTGTTATATTACATTGGGTTATATTTGCTTATGATATCATGGATCATTGTTATTGATAATGCTAATGTCTTTCACATATTATATGCGCTTGTTTTGTATTGGTTGTTGAGACTAATTTGCAGGTCCAAGTGCACAAGTTGAAAGCTCAATGGGGATCTACTTCAAACATCCGGTTGAAGGTTGGTCTTATTCTCCATTATCTTAGCATTGCCATTTATATAGCATTGCATTGGGAGTTGAGTCATTTTCTGGTAGTCAGCTGTCTGTTGTGGTCTACCCCGAAGCCATAGGAAGTTTTCTCCGCAACACCAATCTACATGACAACTCATGACTTTTTGATATTTGTATGATCATGTCACATAACATTTATAACAAATCATTAACCTTTTTATCCAAAGCCCAATCTACATGACAACTCGTGACTTTTGATATTTGCATGATCATGGAAGTTGATTAGCTTGAGTTTGTCCTTTACAAAAGAAAGATATTCCTAAATTGATGGTTGGGTCGGTGAAGTGGTAATGTATCATTCATTATATTGAAAAATATATCATTATATGTGTTTTATTATACTTGTTGACATGTAGTGTATCAACGTTGATTGTCTATTATTTCATACCGACTGTCTATTATTTTGCTTTCATTTTTCGATTTTAATCAAACTTCACAAAAGCCATAATTTTATGTGTTGTCACTATTCAAAGTTTTCAAATATTTCAATTTTTCTATCTTCCATGTAATTGGTTGAGAGATCTGGGCTCTTATTGTGGAGCCGATGGTGGATTTCTTGGTATTGGAAAAGTTGTTTAATGCTAGCATTTAAAACCCTGACATAAAGTAATAAATGATGCATATCTCCATTGCTACACGACCTTCACCACTTTCTTCAGTCGTAGGTCTTTGTTGCATCGCCTTCATTGCCTTCTTCACCTGCTATCATGCCACCTTGCCATCTCCACTTGGACACCGCCTTCATGGCCTTCTTCAATTAAAGATCGAACCCTATAAAATGCACCATCCACTTCTTCTTAATGAAATGATTGGCAATGTTTCATTTACAGGAAGCTACTAGTGTTGGATGGATGGAGAAAAACTGCTTTAGCCTGTTGTTTTTTCAGCATCATCTCATCCTACTACAATTCTTCAACAACAACTCAATCGGCTAGTAACATTTACAATAGCTACAAGTACTAAATGGAAAACAATGCATTCAACCTGTATTTTTTGGTTGCATCTCACTCTACAATCGTCAGTTGCTTAGACATGCCAATGGGTACTTTTCGTTTCATAGTTTGTATGGCAAGCTTGTGTGCCAATTTAATGAGCATTAGTAGAAAATTCAACAGGTGTTTGTGTAAATATCAATAAAAATGCTAATAGTTAGGAAATTATCATACAATCATAGTATCTTAGAATAAAAGTAATAATAAAAGGCATCTTGTTTTGTGGGCATTTTTGCCTGAGTTTTGGACATCCCTATAAGTTTTAACATCTCTGAAAACCTAATAAAACATAGAAGCTCTATTCATCTATATTATATCATGCTATGACTTTGTTTAGGATGAAATAAAGATGTCTTCTTATCCTTATAAGTTTTAACATCTCTGAAAACCTAATAGAACATAGAAACTATATTCATAGATACCATATCCTGCTATGACTTTGTTTAGGATGAAATAAAAATTTCTTCTTAACATTAGACGATGTGACAACTACCCCATGTTACCTTGCAAATTCAAATATCATGTTCTAGACGATGTGACAACTACCCCATGTTACCTTGCAAATTCAAATATCATGTTCTGTTGATAGAAAAAATGTATGGGATTCTAATAATTTTAAAATGGAAAGCACATCTTATACATATTTAGTATTATAAAAAATAAAATATAAAAAAGAAATGAAATGCACTATTACAAAGCATCCCATCTTAATTGCGTAGTATGTCAATTTACAAATAACTATGCTTGATGAGAATACTTACTTTAAATATTTTAATATATTTACTATTATAAAAAATAAAATATAAAAGAAGAAATGAAATGCACTAGTACAAAACATCCTATCTTAATTGCGTAATTTGTCAATTTCCAAATAACTATGCTTTGTAAGACTACTTACTTTAAATATCTCTATTTTGACTTCACTATCTATTTAACACCCTTCTTTGCATGTGGTGTTATTCAATTTTACCTAATGAGTATTCATTGCTTGGTGCACGTTGTGAATACTCATGCGATGAACATATTTTTAAGATCATTTGTTCCAAATTTCTCTCCAAGATATGCAAAAGTATGTTGCTAATTATAGCCACATTCATTTACATGTATAGTGGATGTGCTATAGGATTAAGGGTTTGTTATTATATATATTGCAAAAGTAGGAATATGCTATTCAATTACAGGCCCAAATATATGTAATATGCTATATACCATGTTAAAAAAAGATAGACTACACAATGACAAATGAAGATATAATATATGAAATTATATTCATTGGAATCATTTGATTTGATAAATGAGGGGTCTCCTATTATTACATCAATTAGGTAGTTGTACTCCCTAATTGACCTAACCACTTTATGCACTACTGACAACTTATAATTCACCACTCTTTATTAAATTTACTTAATAATGTGATTTTATTATATTGAAATTTTGTATTAAAATGTTAATATTTCAAAATTTTGTTCGATTTGTCTTCAATTTAACCCCTTCCCACCCTATTTTTATGTCGGGTCATCGCATGGCACTGCAGTCTAGTACAACTTTGACACAGTATTCACCCTAGAAAATGTCTTTCGCTAACAGAGAGACAACCCTCACAAATTGCCTTCAAGAACATCCTTCAAAATGAATTATCTACTTTCCATGGTTCAATGCAGTTATTTGCAACCAACAAACTAGCTACCCTTCATAATCATCATATGCTTAAGTTTTTAAACATTCCAATTGCACTCTCCACTTCCGAGCATACCAACACCCATGTACCCCTTACGGTTGAAGATGAACAATTGGAGCCAAAAGTCTTGCTCTGCACCGACCAAACAATTATGCTAACATCTAATTTATGGGTTTCATCTGGCCTTGTTAATGGTTCAACCGGCCAAATTGTCTCCATTTTCTACAAAGATTGTGATAAACCTCCACATCTACCAACATTTGTGGTTGTTAACTTCCACAAGTACATTGGCCCTCCATGGGATCTCGACAATCCTACCTTTTTGGCAATTCCGCCTATACAAAGGGACAAGCGCACTCAAATCCCACTGGAAATGACATGGGGATTAACAATACAAAAATCGCAAGGGATGACATTACCAAAAGCTATAGTAGACAATGGTAATTTTGAGCAGCAAGGTCTAACCTTCACTGCATTATCTAGAGTTCCTCCCCTAAAGGAAATTCACATCTCTCCTGCTCTTACATTTGATGGATTCAGAAGAATGAAGGACAACCCCCATGTAATCAAAAGGAAACAAGCAAAGGCTTTGCTCCATTCCAAAGTCTTGCCACCATTTCACTTCTAATGGGTCCATATCATATGTAAGTACTTTTCATCTTACCCACTTTTCCTATTTCCAAATTACTACACATGTTTGTTCATTAATGCTCCTAACTATACAGATCTCAACAAGCTCTTTTCTTTTCTGCCTACACAACTTCAACTCCCACTTCATCTTCCTGTCTACTTTGTAAGTTCGGGCCTTCACTCTTTTACTTCCTCTGCTATCTTTTTTTTCACTTCACATGTTATTGATACTTACTTGCCAATTTCCTTTTCCATGCGCAACAACTCAAAGGTGCAAAAGGTTTACATCTTCCGTGTAACGAAAAGCAAACATTTGGTCCTTGCTTGGAACAACAACCACATATCAATATGTTGACATTTACACTTGATTATATCGACTTTCCATAAACATATTTCATGTAAAAGTCTACTTTACTTTTGAATCACTTTTTTATATCATCTGCTAATGGATATTCCTACTTGAACATATGCTACTACTAGACTTCTACTGGCACTTCCATGCGTGTACTATTTTTTAAAACTATACATGTTACCACTGCACTCCTACTAGCAGTTGTTCATAGAAAAAAATAAATTACACTGGCATTGTGTAGAATTTTTTTTCATTTGCTAAAAAATGATCGCTTTGCTTAAGATGGACACATTTATCATTCCAATTTTTACATATACATGCAACGCTGGCTCTTTTCACTGTATCTTTCTTTTAATGTTTTTATCTACCTTATCTATAACACTCGTTTCTTTAGTTTTTGGGTACACTTTCGACATCTTCGATTACCATCAATTCCTATAGCCTTTTACTTTCCATTATTCAACTTCTCTCTTAGTTACACCTCTTCCACCTTACCTCCTTTACGACATTATGTTTGCACCGTCATATACACGTGCTAGTTTATATTCTTTAGAAATGTAAGTAAAGGTGGGTAACAATAAAAATGAAAATCTTTATTGATTTAATATAAAACATTTTTTAAATATTCAGAGTGAGATCTTTTACCTTAAGAGCCACTTAACAAAATCCATGGATAAAGAAAGTTTTAATAGATGAGCACTTTATGCTAACACATTACTTTTTATTAAAGGTTACTTTCACAGGTATTACTTAGGGTTGTTGAAATATCTATTATATAGATTGGAACTAATATGTTAATATGTTGTTATAAATGTTATAAATTATTTTTTAATATTACAAGATAACACTTTTTATATAAATTATTGTATTGTAAAAATAATTTCAATTATAAAACTATGTAATGTATTGAATGTAAAATATATATAAAACTTATTAATTGCAAAATATCTATTATTTTCTATTTATTAAAAAAATAGTGAAATTTTTGTTATATTTAGAACCACAATTTTTTTCAGAAGAAAAAAAAACTATACTTAAATTATGATTATAAAAAACACTATAGATGCTTGTGAGGGGCATGATCAGATATTGAGGAGTTTTCCACTCATGATCGATATCTTACCAGAGTCTTTACCAAATTCTCAACTAAGAAGAACCTGCCAAGTCTTTTGGCTATCCCTCCTTCCCCAAAATGCCTATTCCTCCATGTCAAAACAAGAGGAGCAGGTTGAACATCAATCAGATCTGCTTGCTGAAATAATTGTTTGAAAAATCAATCGAGAGGGTCCATTCTTGCCCTATTACCCCAGACCTCTGTAGTTGAAAAAGTAAAATTTAGTTTCAAAAATAAAATTCAACAAGTTTAATATACTATCTCCCGCCACATCCTCCCAGAAATTCCTACAATCAGAATAGGGTCCATAACAGTTGATCAGATTCAAATTCTATGGAATTTCCAAGGACATACCTTCTAGTAAAATTCTCGCCGAGGTAAAAAAGGGAGTAAAATTTGCTTTCCTAGGATTCCACGCTGAAAGTAGACCACCAGAATGACCCATAGAATCCATTGTACACATCTCTCAACCAGGCAATAGTTTGGAAAAGCTTTCTCTTGTTCTCCCTCCGCAAACCATGGTTTCTTATATAAAGATAACATCTGGATTAACCTTCTCAAAAATTCTTCGAAGGGCCAAGTATTTGGGATTCCCCCCCATTGAACTTACATTCAAAGAGAGTAAAATCATCTCTTGGAATGCGCAAGGGATTTATGATCTCTAAGAGCCTGAGGACCAACAATCAAGACCAAATCCAAAGGAGCTACCGAAGAGGAAGCTTTCATTTTTTGAGAACTTCTAGTTTTCATATGAGAAATATCTAGGGCCAAACCCCCTTTTACAACTCCTCTTTGCACAATTTTCTCAAAAACCTTGATCGTGTCTGAACCACCCTTCAACCCAATAAGTAAGGATACTTGAGACCTATCCTTGTCCCCCTTATTTAGCTTGAGAGTGGTTCCTATAAAGATCTAAAGGGGAGAATTTTTTAATACGTCTTTATAGGAAGGTACAAGAGATGTAAGGACCTCCATCTCTAGAGGAGCAGAATCACCAAAATTTTGAAGTAATCCCTCTGATCCTGAAAGAAAATCCTTATCCAACAACAAGGCATCACACTGCTCGACACTAGACAATCCCCCAAAGACCCCTACCGACTCTAAAATATCCTTCTCAGAGATCGAAGACCCGAATGGAGTAACCTGAGACTGCTAAAAAGAATCCACCTGCTCAAGTGCTAGACCTACACCTTTCACCTCACCAACGAAGACGACAAATTCACCCTCTGGCTCCCCAGGCACTAGGATTACATTTCCACCCACGGGCAGAGAAGGGATGGCAACTAGAGTAAAAAAGCATGACTCGAATAAAATAGGATTGGGGTTGACTTCAAGCAAGACCTCTCACAACCTTAAGTTCACATTAGAGCTAAGAGATATACCCTCAATCAAATCCTTATGCACACCTTCCACTGAAAACTCAATTGTGGGAGAAATACATCACCCGCCCTTGCACCCTCCCCTCGAAATACCATCCGATACCTTCATTTTTTAAATAAAATCCACCTCTAAATCATTTAATGAATAGAATAGAGATGGAGCAAGGGTTTTCATCTTACCAAGAATCGAGTGGCTTGGCCCCGACGAACCAATAGATTGTACACTGGGCTACAAAAAGTCCTCTTTCGAAAGCCCCCAACCATTTTTATGTTCGCAACACCCATCCTAATACCCTTCCATTGCTATGCCCAACCAAACATCCTTTTCCAAATCTGGAGTTGATACATTACATTACTTCCTCAAGTGCCCCACTACTCTAAAATGTGTACACCCAAAAGGAACCCCCAAATAGTCCAAGACTTGCACAAAAGTCTCCCCTCTCCAAACTATCTCGATCTCATTGACCATACCTTGAGATGTATCAATTTCGACCAACATACAACCCACTCTCTTCTCCACACCCATAAAATTTTCTTCCTCAATGTGCAGGAAACGACCAAGCTCATTTCCAACTATGGCGAACGGTTCATGATTCCACAACTCGAAAGGATAGCCCGACATCAAAACCCAAATGTTTCTATAACGTAAACTTTCCATTTTTCGGTCGAAACCTGAATGCCATATTTTCAGCTTCAAACTCCCCTTCCCTGTCATCCAAGTTCCTTTAATAATTTGAGCCGCATCCTCTTCTTTGTTAAAAGAGAAGTAGTACCATCCCTGAACTAAAATATATATTTTGGGACTTAGCCCAATACAAGACCCCAAAGCTCCTCAACCCAAGGGCCAATATATCGATTGTACATAGCACAATAGTTGAACTTGGCCACTAGCGCTGTCAGAGAAAGACCAACAACTTCCATCAAGCCAACATCCTTGTTTAACACCATCCTTCGACGACTTGGCTTTACCTCCTAGGACCTGTTTTGACATTTTACGTCGCTATAACCCCTTACCACAAGGCTTGCTTCGTTCTGTACAAAAATTATAGAACTAGGGTTGTCTTCACCTCCACTCCCCTCATCGCACCTAGATCCCGTTAAACCACCATCCTCCAAGCCATCCTTGACTTCCTCCACTCCAAAACCCTTCACAAAATAACCCATTCAATCAAACAGGAGCTCCTCACTCCCCTTCCCAAGACAGGACAAATCACCAATTCTTGTCACCGATGAGTAAACCCCCAAGGGATCCTTCCTCCTAACAATCACTTCGACCACCTTAGAGTTATCGACAAACCACCACTCTAAACCTCCACCTGTCGTTAGGTCGCCAGTTAAGATATTTTCCTCCTTGCTCAAGAGTTCACACTGAATCAATCTTGCCTACTGGAGTAACTGCCAATATTCTTCATCGGACTGGAAAAACCGTTCCCGAGCCTAGATCTCATCAACAAATGGATCTGCTAACAACTCCACCTCAGAACTGAGTTGTTCCCAGGGATTTGCCATCTTAGCAAGTAAAATTCCAACTATACACACCACCATCAACAGCCAGAACAGGCTCCAACAAAACTTCCAAAAAACCTGCCTTCTAAACAAAACTGCCACCTTCCATAACACACTCGGTCACCGATAACCAAGAATAAACAAACCGCAGCCTCTTCCCCCAGAGACACACCACACCAATCCAAAACCTTCATTGTCAACCCGAGCTAGCACTACCTTCTCCAAATTGAAACGCTAATAGCTTCCTGGATTCGGAACCCTTACCTCCATCATGTCATAGCCAAGTCAAGAGTGCTCTTGTATCCTAGATGTCTCCTAGTTAGAACCACATAGTGTCTCATAGTTAGAACCACATTAAATATGGACTCAATCGAAACATGAAGTGTCCTTGAAATGAGTGTGCTCGAGAAAAGGACCAGATCGTGTAGCATACATGGGACGTCCTCTACATTTAGAACTCCTCTACCCAAATACACGAAGTATTCTTCGGATAAGGGTGGTGGAAGAACGTCATGTCAAAAAATTGAGGAACAACGTCCATTCCTGGAAAATGATTTGTGATGAACCATAACTAATAACTATTCACTCTTATAAGAGGATTAACGAATTTTGGGTTCGCCTGATTACCCATCAAACGTATGCAACGGGCTCCTTCCTAACGAAAAGGAAGTAGTTTCATTATTTCCAAGCGATCAAAGTCGCAGTGTTCAATGCCTGAGAAAGTGTGGTCATGCTCGGATATGGCATTTTTGGTAGATAGGAACTCCTCCTCCGCTGCAGCACCAACCGCGCTGGCAGCAGTAGTCCCGCAAACGACAACCCCGCCAGCAGCAGCCGGGAGAGCCATAAAACCCCACTAAAAAATTACCGTAAAAGCCCCTCGCAATAAAAATCCACAGTGAAAAGCGTAAAAATCTCTTCTACATTTCAAATGAAATTTCTGTGTTTCCACAGTGAAAAGCGTAAAACTCTCTTCTACATTTTGAAATCAAATGAAATTGCTGTGTTTCCGTGATTGCTGCAAACGTGTGCGGAAAGGCCATCTTCAACAGTCAAAAGACGGCGAAAGGCAACAATGTCAAAGCGGTTGACGATGTGATTTTGATGGGTACGACGTGTTTGGGGGACCTTTCAGGCGATACCCATGTCCTTCGCAGATGATTTAGGTTTTATTTGGTGCTAGAATCGAACCGCGGGAGCTTTATGTCTTTCAAAAGAGTACGGTGAATCGGGACCCTTTCTTTTCAAAAAAGTACAGTGAATCCCAGCCCTAAATTACGTATTTACATATTCTTAAACTGGGAGAAGAGTATGACATGGTTGCTTTTCAAAAAGAGTCTGACATGACATGGAGAAGAATATGACATGGTTACTTTTCAAAACGAAGAAGAGTATGACAGGGTTACTTTTAAAAAAGAATACGTTGAATTGTTTTAAATATTTGAATAACATCAATCCAATGTTCACTTTTAATCCATTTTAATCTGGATAGATCTCTAGATTGATTTTAGGATGGTTGTTTTAAATGTGAATTGGATTACATTAGGATGAGACAAGTGTAAAAACTGGGATAATTGGTAAAGTAAAAGTGTAGCAGCCACATCAGCAGCATGTCAAGCAGTCTGGTTATGCAGAGTTTTAGAAGGTCTTCAACAGAAACTGGATCCAGAGCCGAATATAGAATCAATAACAGATTACCTAGTCACAGCAGAGTCAACCCTTTTAACTAGAAGAAAGCGGGTAATAACAGTTAACCGAAATATAGACAACTTGTGAATACAACTACATGAAGAACATGTAACAAATTTAATTTGGTCATGGCATTTAACTTGTGACCTTCCTATATTCACCAACCACAAAGTGTAGAAAAGTCTAGACCTGGAAAGGAGAAGAGTGTATCAGTATGTAGAAAGTATGTGGATACCCAATGCAAAGTGAGATGGACATATCAGTATATGTCCAATGTGGGAGAAGGAACATATCAAAATGAAGGATGAGAGGATTTGATCTGAAATGAATCCATGAACATATATGAAGTTGACAAGCAGGAAAACATGGTAGTTTTGTACAGGATAACTAACTAAATTTTGGAGGAGTTTGAAAACAAAGCGTTGGGATTAGTCCCAATGCGCAACAGACGATGTGAGCCTTTGGAAAATCAATGATCCACAATCCATCGCAAGCATTTGGAGAGTGCACAAGCAAAATTCTTTGTTTCATCATTGTTAATTGACATATAAGTCTGTACTGTGCTTGGGTGGAGATTTTCTATCCATGCATATTCTTATATACCCAGGAATCTAAACTGGAATGGAGTAAGGGTGCCTTTAATCTAAACTGGAATGGAGTAAGGGTGCCTTTAATCTAAACTGTAAATTAGGTGCATTGAATCTAAAAATCCGGGTCTGTTCCAGCCTTTAAACTTCAAAACAAATATAAAAACCAGAGGACTGTTGCAGAGTGCAGTTACTTACCCCACAATGTAGATCCGAAGGTAAGCAACAGTATCAACTCCTGCGTGAGCAATGAGATCCGCCTCAGGCATCCTGAGAGCTTCAGGCATCCAATTCAGGAAACGCATGTACGTTTTATAGTCGAGATTCACGAACCTGCCTACAGCTGATCTTGAGCGCTTGGGGCTTTGCCTCGACCCCTTCAGATACCATTTCGGAAAATAAACTCTATCGTTCATGGGTTGCAACCTCAGAAATGCAAACGCTAACAGAAACGCAATGGCAATCAGAAGATTTATGACTCCGGCAACTGCAATATCTCCCAGAGTCGCCATTTCCGGCCCTTTCCTCTTCTTCCTTCAAATTCTCTCTTTCCCTACAAATTCAGCCCCAGAAATCCTCAACCAGACTGCATAATATGCAGAGTTAGTTGACAATAATCTCAATTCCCGGCATAACAACAAAGCCGATCAAAGCCAAGCTGGGGTTTCCCAGTTCAGCGAGCATGATCAAATCGGAACCGTGTACGAATGAAGATCCGGATATATAGCGAAAAAATAATTATTGGCAACGGCAGACAAACGGGCTCATAATAATCCAGTGTGCTCTAAAATGGAAAAAAAAAAAAAACATTTCTGACGATAAAGAGTAACAAATAGTGTGAAAGTAGCTACAGGATAGATGTGTGAATCCAAACGTCAAATTTTTAATTTTTCTTGCTGGCCACAAGCAGACACGCCCCCACATGAGCAGCGGAATTTTTTTTAAAAATGTTACATTATTAAACCAACAATAATTCAAAGATTTTGGGCCCGGCAGGATTTCAAGATTTTGAAATTTTTTCAGATAATATAAACGACAGAGCTGAACTTCCTTTTAGTCGTTACATTTTTAAACCAATATTTCAACGATTTTGGGCCCCGGAGGATTTCAAGATTTTGAATTTTTTAGTTAAAGAATAAACGACACAGCTGTATATTCTGTATTTTTGTCGGTTGCTTTTTCTTTATTGACGAGATAATCTTATTTTGTTGGCTGTCTTTTATCATAATCAAAAGGAAATGGTTCGAGTGCTTTTTTTTCAAACCATGTTTAAAGAGTTTGGAATTAACATCAAAAGGTGAATTTTCTCAGCATTAATCAAAGTTTTTTAACTTATAAATATGATCTTTTTAAAATAATATTAAATTTGTTTATTTTGATTAGTTTTGGTTGGATAACATCAATAAATTAATATTTAACATGTATGGAATGAAATCATCACCTCTAATTGAAGTTTGGTGTTATATTCAATTTCTTTATTTATTTTGTCAATATTTACTTTCTAATCTATTTGATTGAATTTGAATTACCACTTATATTAAACTCATATTTCATTATGCAAAATATTTATATATAAAGTTTGTTGTGATTTTTACTAATGTAAAGTATATATTTTTAAATATTTATAATTTTTGTATTATATTTAATTTTTTATTTATTTTGTCAAAATTTTACTTTGTAATATATTTATCTTTTAACTTTTAAATTTGAGTTATAAAACTTGGATGAGTATGATAACACTCCATCTCATAATCACTTACACTAAATTCAATTAATATTATATAAAGTATTTATATATAAAATTTATTATGATTTGTCCTCAATACATTATATGAAATATCTATATATATATTTTTAAATATATATAACTATTGTATTATATTTTGAATTCACATTATAAAAATTTATAAATCTAAAGATTTCAAGTGAACTTTCCATTCATTATCATAAATCTATTGAAAACTCATTTCACCAAACCCTTCACAATGAATAATGTATCCACTTAAACATCCTAAGGTATAAACTTTTTCATAGATACAACACTATGTCAAAGTGTAAAAACAATTGGTATATATAAATTTATTTCAACTAACCTTCAACCAATTTATAACTGACACAACTATCATTGATTTAGCTTTGGGAAAACATAAGTTACAAGTTCCAGCACTTTCTTTCTGGAAAAAGAGGATAAAGACACTTCTTTCATCCATTACTACTACTTCTTTAAGCCATGTGAGTAGGATATATAACCAAAAGGCTGACCTTTTATCTAAGAAGGGTCTTAGACGGGATATGGAAGCTGGTAAGGCTATGATAGGGCACTTTTTGAAGAATCAACTATTGGAAGTTGGTCCTCAGTTTGTATTTTGGTATCAAATAGACTCGTACCCAATGCAATATCCAATTTTGGACTTACAACAGTATTATGGTTTTGTATAATTGAAGGAAGGTTATTTAACTTCAGAATTTTGGATTTAGATCCACTGATGTTTTTTTTTGTATCCAGTATAAATTGCAATATTTTTAAGATACAAAATATAGTATAGTTTCTTTGATTCACTAATGAATAGTAAAAAACTCTTTTTTTTTTCAAAAAAACAAAAAAAACAAAAAAAAACAAAAAAAAACAAAAAACTAATGAACCCCTAAACCTACCTATGGTAACTACACATGGTCCAGCCTTTAGATTCGTTACATATAATTACCTTTTACTTTTGTCGGTTTTGGAATGAGTTCACTTTTTCAATAGTCTCTCAAATGGAACCCACTTAGTGGAGCGTAAAAAGTGTGTTTAGTTTTGAACGTTAAAATAAAAATGTGAACAAATGTCAAATGTAACTATCCACTAACCTAAAAGTGCTTTTACCTGTGAACGTGATAAAATGTTTACGGCGTCAAGATTAAGTATAAAGTCAAGAAAATTCCTAGATTGCCACGTGGTGTTAATAAAGTGTTCAATAATCAAAATTGATTTATGACGAGGGTAAAGTTCAGATTTCAACTGCCCCTTATTATATATAATTTTTTAATAATTAAATATAAAATGGAATATATGTCTTAGATTTGAAATGTTCATGATTAATAATATATATCTTTATCTTATGTCAATTATTAAATAAATATATAATTTTTAATACATCTGATTACATAGGATGTATTTTTATTGAATAAGATGAATAATATACATATTAAATAATAAAAAACAAAAAAAATTTGTATTATATAAGATTAATAATATACATATTAAATATAAAACACAAAATTATATTACATTATAAGTAACATTATCGACTCTAAATAAATGTTAAGTGAAAGATATTATTCAGAGTTATTTGGGTGTTGGTTGGTGATGAAAACTCAATTTTTTTCACAGATATGCCTTTAGTAGAAGGAATCAAAATGCTATATGGAATCTATTTGACTTTAATGGGAATATTCTCAGATTTCAAAAAGACTTGGAGAAATCCAGTTTTTTTCAACGCATTTTTTAGATCCTGGAAACACAAAGATTGAAGATTAGTTAAAAGTAATTCAACATTTTCCCTCTTTTTTTCGCAAGAAGAAGGGTTGGAGTTGGAGAAACCTGTCTCTATGGAAGAATTGACATATGTTTTGAAAAATTTCGCCAAGGACAAAAGCCCAAGTCCTTACGAGTGGATGATGGAACTATTTCTAGAGTTTCTGGACATCATGGCAAATGATCTACTTTCAATGATTGAGTTTTCGGGTGTGAAGGATGTACACAGGTCTCAATTCTACCTTTCTAACTTTGATTTCGAAGTGCAATAATCCTTCATCCTTTAATGATTACAGACCTATTGCTTTATGCAATTTAGCTTACAAATTGATCTCTAAAATCATAGCAGTTCGCCTTAAACCAAAGCATGTTGAATGCATTACGAAAGAACAATTTGGGTTTCTTTCCAATTGTCAAATTCTGGACACAGTGAGAGCATCTCAGGAGATTCTTCATTCTAACAAGATTAGAAATATGAAAAGCTATGATTCTCAAAATGTATCTGGTTAAGGCTTATGACTTGGTAAACTGGGCCTATCTCATACTTATTTTAATACAAATTGGTATACCTTTGTAGGTAACCAATTGGATTATGGCCTACGTGACTACCCCTACCTTCTTAGTGTTGATTAATGGTTTACCTACTGCTTTTTTTGGATGTTCTCGTGGCCTTAGACAAGGTTGTCCTCCATCTCCTTATTTATTTTTGCTGGTCATCGAAGGTCTGAGCCGCATGATTACTGAGGCAAAAAGAAAAGGTCTCATCAAAGGTATCAAAATTTCTGATTATGTTTTGATTACTCATCTATTGTTTGTAGATGACGTGATTCTTTTTGGCATCGAATCTGTTGAAGAATGGGAGCAATTTTCTGCCATTATTAAGACTTTTTGTTCAACGTCTGGAATGGAAATAAACATGCATAAATCTTCATTTTATTTCTACAATGTGGAAGACAATATAAAACAGAACATTGCAGGATTTATGCCTTATCAGATGGCTTCAAATATTTAGGTTTATTTATCAAACCTAACAATTACAAAGTGATTGATTGGATTTGGTTAGTTAAAAGGTATGAAAAAAGGATTGGAAATTGTAGCTTCAAATTTCTTTCATTGGGTGGTAGATTAACTTTGATTAAAGTTGTCCTTATGAGCTTACTTGTTTATTGGTTCTCTCTATTCTTAGTGCCAAAGTCTATCATACAAATGATAAGAAAGCTCATTTTTAATTTCCTTTGGTCCAACAATACGAAGGGGAGAAAATTTCATCTCGCTAAATGGGAAACATTGTCAGTTCAAAAAAATCAAGTGGTTGGAATGTAAAAATCTATTCTGGTTCAATTCGGCTCTATGTATCAAGAGTATATGGAGATGATTATATGGTCTGGGTCTCTGGACATAAATGATTCATGATAAATATATTAAGACAAACTTGACACAATGGTTTTGG
The DNA here is from genome assembly GCA_027924585.1 of Larix kaempferi. Classification (NCBI taxonomy): domain Eukaryota; kingdom Viridiplantae; phylum Streptophyta; class Pinopsida; order Pinales; family Pinaceae; genus Larix; species Larix kaempferi. The sequence continues at coordinate 2,047,239 of BSBM01000600.1, forward strand.
AACCCAAACAAATTTTCCAAGAACTCCTCCATGATTTGGAATGGTTTTAGTAAGCTTTATCCTTGGCATAGCAAGTACCTTTCATGGAATATCGACAATGGTAAACATGTTTTGATTAGATTAGACCCATATGTTGGAAATGAAGATGAATTCCTCTTATCCAGCAATGTCAGAAACCACCTTTCCAGTTGTGGTTTTGTGACCTTAGATCATGTTCGCAAACCATATGGGATGAGAAATTCAAAAGACTACTGTTTATCTATGGATGATTTGGGACTGAGGAATATGGGGGCTTTAGAATGGAACTGATTTGTTTTCAGGCTAAATAAGGCAGGTATCATATTATCAAACATGGAAGATAATATTGTATGGTCCTTTAATCCTGAATTCGGTATTGTCACTGCAAATTCTGCGTATAATGCTATTGTCAGTAATTTGAGCATTATATCTCAGAAATGGCGGGAAAAACAGATATGGAATTCACACATTTATGGAAGCAAATAATTGTGAAGAAATATATGTCTCCTAGGTCTCTTTTGGATTGGATCATAGCCGATAGAAAGAACACCAAAAATGTATCAAACCATTGGAAATCCATGGTATTAGCTTTTCCTATTATATGGAAGTTTCTAGTGTGCAAGGTGGGAAATGATAGGATGGTTCGCATCGGTTCTAATGCAATATTGGGATGTGGTGTTGGAATAATACTATATGCATAGATTATTCAAGCCAAGATAAAGGATATTTCATCTGCTCCAAGTTGATGATAGGAATGCACATATATATGGCATCGGGGTTGGTTGTTTGGGTGTACTCTTGGGTTACTAGAAAACCTTACTCATAGTTGGACTCTCTTTGTGGATGAGTTAAAAAAATTCATATCGCTGAAGGAGGAAGTGGATTTTTTGGGATGGTCCATGAATAAGATTATGGGTATGCATAATGCTAAGCTAGGTTATAAGCTTAGAGAACAATAGAGGTTCAAGACCCCAAGTGGTGGTGGGACAATATATGAAAGATCAAAGACCCTAAAATGTCTGACATTGATATGTGGATGGCTTTGACAAACATAGTCTTTACCTATGATTTAATACATAAAATACAAGTTCAGGGTCCCATTATGTGTGTCTTATGTAAAAGTTCTAAAGAGACAATTATACATGTACCTCTCCATTGCTCTTATGATGGTCAGGTTTGGAAACTCAATATAAAACCTACAATCTAAATGGGGCTTGGTCTGAAGATAGTATCGATTAGTGCTTATTACTCTAATTTTAGAGACAAGACTTAAAAGCATACGAATCCATTAAAATATTAATGAATTGTGGGGCTTTTTGTTAGCTTGAAATGCTCTCCTCTTTTACCAGAGATCTATCCTTCCTATACAGGTTAATGCTTAGGTTACTAGTATGTTTTGATTATTAAATAAGGATAACATATAAAAATACCCTCGGTAGGTGGAGGCCTTCAGATTGATAGGGTTATTCCATGCTCTTTTTTTTATGGGGCCTATCAAGGAAATGAGAAAAAATGTGGGATGGGACGTTTACTAATCATAAATGACTCTTACTTTTAAAAGTTCAAAGCATGTTTAAGGTTGAATAGCAATAATTATGCAAATTTGTGCTCCTTCAATTCTTGATGATGTTTGCATTTTTAAAGGGGGGTAAACAAGTTACAAATTTATGGTGACTTCACTTTGGTGATTGAATGGATGCATAATGGACACCATATACACACATATTTAAAGGGGATAAACAAGTTACAAGTTTATGATGACTTCACTATGGTGATTAAATGGATGCATAATGGACAACATATACGCAATATAAATCTACAGTCACTTGCCTCTCATATAAACGACAATTCGACACATTTTGAGTCTAATACATTCACACATATCTATAGGGAGTCAAATGAGCTTGTTGATACTTTATCAAAACAAGGTCTATAGTTGGAACCATACCACCTCTTGTTGGAAGAGATATCAATAGGGTTTCTACTAAGACTATATTGCCCCTATAATTTTCTACATTGATTATCATGCATTGATATACTTTTAGTTTTTTGTTTATTGAAATTTTGATACATACATGTAAATTTCTTGAGGACTTTTTTCTAGTACACTTGTAAGAAACAAATAGTATTGGGAACAAGTTTTAATAGGTAATGATATATTAGTATCTTTTAGGTATTGAAGAGAACATAGTCTCTATTATCTTATGTAGTTAGTGTAGAGGCATATGAAAAATACATTTTGTATTTTTAACGAATATAATGTTAGAAAAACAGGATCGCAGAGCAATAACAATAAACAGAAATGCAAATATAATCACACATACACATTACAAGAGAGACACAGATATATCGTGGTTCACCCAACTTGGGCTACGTCCACACTGAATTTGCCAGTCCTTATTATTATTACCGTCCAGCAAGATGAAGGGATACAACCTGCAGCACAACCGCTGCACTTCCTCTTCTCTGTTTCACCGTCTCTCTCCAGATCTCAAAGATCTTTACAATGCATAAAACCTAATACATCAACCCTAGCCGTATTACAATGTCCTTCTTTTATAAGGGAAATACAATGGGAAAATACCACGGGATACCCAAAACCATGGGCCCGCAAAACAGCTGGCGAAAACAGCCCCAAAAAATTTCTTCGGGGGTGTTGCCCCCGAACCCCCATTTCTCGGGGGCGCTGCCCCCGAACCCCCGCCGGGGGACCGCTGGCCCCCGGACCCCCCAGCCAGGGGGAATGGGCCCCCCTGGAACCCCGTGGGGGGGCGATGCCCCCCCACACCCCCCCGCTAGGGTGAGTGTACAGTCCACCTATACATCATATAGAACTGGGGTACAAACACGGCTAATACAATATCATCTATGAGACTAGAAGATCTGGCTCCACAACCAACAATCTCCCACTTGGAGACTGATCACAACAACTCCACCGCTGCTGCACTTGCTGGACTTGGACTTGGCAAATTTCTCCTCTTCACCTTCATGCTAGAAGGCCAACTGAAACCGAGCACGAACTCAGTTTCTCTCTGGTCACTACCTTTGTGAACATGTCTGCAGGATTCTGGCTAGTATGTATCTTTTCCAACTTTAACAGTTCATCTTCCAGAACAGAGCGTATGAAATGGTACTTGAGCTGTATATGTTTAGTCCTAGAATGGAATGCTGAGTTCTTTGCAAGATGAATGGCACTCTGGCTGTCACTATATAGTCTGCTATCCTTCTGCTTCTTACCCACTTCCTCCATAAACCTCTGCAACCAAATCATCTCTTTACTAGCCTCTGTAATGGCAACATACTCTGCTTCTGTTGTTGAAAGTGCAACAACCTTCTGTAGTTTCGAAATCCAGCTTACTGCTGTTCCACCTACAGTAAACACATACCCTGTGGTACTCCTCCTGCTATCCTTGTCACCTGCCATATCTGCATCAACATATCCCTGTAGAACAGTGTCTGAACCTCCAAAACATAATGCCTCAGTGGTAGTACCTCTCAAATACCTGAGAATCCACTGTACTGCCTTCCAATGTTCTTTACCTGGATTGTTCATATATCTGCTCACAACTCCCACTGCATGTGCAATATCTGGTCTTGTGCACACCATGGCATACATCAAGCTGCCAACTGCTGATTGATAGGGAACCTTGGACATGTAATCTATCTCTTCTTGTGTCTTGGGACACATTTCCTTACTTAGACTGAAATGGCTAGCCAAAGGTGTACTTACAGGTTTTGCATTCTGCATTCTGAACCTCTCCAACACCTTTTGTATGTACTCACTTTGAGACAATGTCAATTTGCGATTTTTCCTGTCTCTCATTATTCTCATACCAAGGATTTGCTTTGCAGCACCCAAATCCTTCATCGCAAATGAATTAGCTAGCTTCCTTTTGAGTACATTTATATCCTGCATGTCAGACCCTGCAACAAGCATGTCATCCACATACAATAACAAGATAATATATCTTCCATTGTCTAGCTTCTTGAAATAAACACAGTGGTCAGAATGACATCTACTATAACCTTGTTCTGTCATAAACCTGTCAAACTTTAGATACCATTGCCTTGGAGCTTGCTTCAAGCCATACAAGCTCTTTTTCAACCTGCATACAAGATCCTCCTTACCTTTGACCTCATACCCTTGTGGCTGCTGCATATATATTTCTTCCTCCAAATCCCCATGGAGGAAGGCTGTTTTTACATCTAACTGTTCAAGATGCAAATCTTCTACAGCCACTAGACTTAAGATAGTCCTAATTGAAGTCATCTTAACAACAGGAGAAAATATTTCATCAAAATCTATACCTTTCTTCTGTGCAAACCCCTTTACAACAAGTCTAGCCTTGTACCCGCTTCTTACCTCCTTCTTCTTCCTTCAACCTGTAAATCCATTTGTTTTGCAATGCTCTTTTACCAGCAGGCAACTTAACCAAATCCCAAGTCTGGTTTCCAACCAATGAGTCCATCTCCTCATTCATGCCTTGCTCCCACTTCTTTCTAGTTTCCACCTGCATTGCTTCTTCATAACATTCTGGTTCACCAGAATCAGTCATCAATAAATAATACATTGAAGGAGAGTATCGTTCAGGGAGTCTACTTAACCTGGTAGATCTTCTTACAGTTGCAGGAGTTTCAGGTACTTGCTGCTGCTCTTGATTTTCCGGCACCTTCAGAACTTCATTTTCTTTAACTTCATCAAGCACTATGTACTCTGTGCTTTCCTTTTCCTGTTTCTTTCCCTGCAACTGATCTTTATACATGACCTTTTCATTGAATATCACATCTCTACTCCTGATGATTTTGTTATTTTCATAATCCCATAAACGATAACCAAATTCATCAACCCCATATCCAATAAAGGTACATTTCTTGGATTTAGCTTCAAGCTTTGTTCTATTTTCTTTATCAATATGGACAAATGCTTCACAACCAAACGTTCTCAGAAATGAGTAGTTTACCTTTTTATCTGTCCATGCTTTCTCTGGAATACCACCATCCAAAGCACTTGAAGGTCCTCTGTTTATTAAATAAACAGCAGTATTTACAGCATCCGCCCAAAACTGTAAGGGCAACCCTGCATGTAGTCGCATACACCTTGCACGCTCCATGATCGTTCTGTTCATCCTTTCTGACACACCATTTTCCTGTGGTGTTCCTGGGACTGTCTTCTCTCTACGAATCCCATGGTATGAACAGTAACTATCAAACTCCTTTCCGCAGTACTCACCTCCATTATCAGATCTGAGACACTTCAATCTTTTTCCTGTCTCATTCTCAACCAAAGCTTTCCACTTCTTAAAAGTAGCAAACACATCAGATTTCTGTCTAATGCAATAAACCCAAGTTTTTCTAGTTGCATCATCAATAAATGTAACATAATAATGAGAGCCACCAAGAGATTGTACCTGAGCTGGTCCCCATACATCTGTATGCACAAGCTCTAATTTTTCATTCTTCTTCTGTTTCCCAACCCTGAGAAATCTGACTCTCTTCTGTTTTCCATAAACACAGTTTTCACAGAATTCCAAACTTACCTGCTTCAAATCCGGCAGCAACTTCCTTGAGTGGAGAATCTGCATCCCCTTCTCACTCATGTGGCCAAGCCTATGATGCCACAATGCTGTATCTGTTCCTGTGGATGCTAAAGAGATAGAATGGTCAGTATTATGAGGACATAAATACAACGTACCTACTCTGTCTCCTTTTGCTATCACCATTGATCCTTTTGTGATCTTCCACCACTTTTCTCCGAACGTAGATAGACAGCCGCCATCTCCCAACTGCCCTGTTGAGATTAGATTTCTTTTCATAGCAGGAATATGCCTAACATCTTTCAACAACCAATCAGTTCCATTCTTAACTTTTATCCATACCTTACCCATTCCAACAATTTTACATGGCTCATCATCACCCAATAAAACATGTTCAAAATCGCCAGGAACATACTCATGAAAGTATTTCCTATGGGGTGTAGCATGACATGAAGCTCCTGAATCTACTACCCAATAATCACTAGTATTATCTAATGCAAGAATCAAAGCATCTTGTAACACATCACCTGCTACATTTGCTTCCTGGGTAGTCTCCTTCTGTGCATCTCTTTTCTTCTTTAGAGATTTGCAGTCTTTCTTTAGATGTCCTTTCTTTCCACAGTTCCAGCACTCTATCTTTCCCAGTCTAGACTTAGATCTGCCCGTTTTAGACTTTCCACGATTACCTTGGCTCTTTCCTCTCTCCTTTTGTCTTCCTCTGCTCTCCATGGTCAACGCATTTCCTGATGTCTCACCTGTGCTTTTTCTTCGCATTTCCTCGCTAAGAATAACACCAATAACATCATCAAATTTCAAGGTGTTTGAACCAGAGACAGAGTTACTTACAGCCATGACCAAGCTATTCCAGCTTTCTGGCAATGAACACAAGATTAGAAGAGCCCTAACCTCATCATCAAAGGTCACACTTACAGAACTTAGCTGATTTGTAACCGTATTAAACTCATTTAAATGATCAGTAACAGATCCACCTTCAGACATCTTCATATTAAATAACCGCTTCATTAGAAATACCTTGTTGGAAGCCGAGGGTTTTTCATACAGCTTACCCAATGCTTTCATCAAACCCTCTGTTGTCGTTTCTTTTGAGATATTGAAAGCCACCGACGAAGCCAGGCTCAACCGTATTGTTCCCAGAGCCTTTCTGTCAAGAACCACCCATTCTTCGTCCTTCATAGTCGTCGGCTGCTTTGCTTTTCCTCCCAACGGTAGGTATAGATCCTTCTGGTACAGATAGTCCTCCATTTGCATCTTCCATAACCCGAAGTTTTGGCCGTTAAACTTTTCGACCTTAAACTTTCCTTCTTCTGCCATTGCTCCCACTCGAACCAGAAACCCTAGCTTCCTGCGGGTTTAACTGCCAAATAGACCTTTGGCTCTGATACCAATTGTTAGAAAAACAGGATCGCAGAGCAATAACAATAAACAGAAATGCAAATATAATCACACATACACATTACAAGAGAGACACAGATATATCGTGGTTCACCCAACTTGGGCTACGTCCACACTGAATTTGCCAGTCCTTATTATTATTACCGTCCAGCAAGATGAAGGGATACAACCTGCAGCACAACCGCTGCACTTCCTCTTCTCTGTTTCACCGTCTCTCTCCAGATCTCAAAGATCTTTACAATGCATAAAACCTAATACATCAACCCTAGCCGTATTACAATGTCCTTCTTTTATAAGGGAAATACAATGGGAAAATACCACGGGATACCCAAAACCATGGGCCCGCAAAACAGCTGGCGAAAACAGCCCCAAAAAATTTCTTCGGGGGTGTTGCCCCCGAACCCCCATTTCTCGGGGGCGCTGCCCCCGAACCCCCGCCGGGGGACCGCTGGCCCCCGGACCCCCCAGCCAGGGGGAATGGGCCCCCCTGGAACCCCGTGGGGGGGCGATGCCCCCCCACACCCCCCCCGCTAGGGTGAGTGTACAGTCCACCTATACATCATATAGAACTGGGGTACAAACACGGCTAATACAATATCATCTATGAGACTAGAAGATCTGGCTCCACAACCAACATATAAAATGTGATTTTTTTTGGAAATTTTTTAAAGAGTTTAGTTAACAATTTGATAGTTGAATTTGGATTAAGAGTGATATTTACATTCATTTTTTAAAATAAATATGGATGAAATCAAATATAAACATGGAATGATTATAAAAATATAAAGAATATAATATAATTAAAAAAACAATATTAAATATCATTTTTAAATAATAATAATAAAACAATTTTAAAAATAAAATAATTGTTTAAACTTTTGTTTAGTGTAGAATTTGTAAATATTTGTGAAATGTTTGAGACAAAATTCTCATTATCTATTAAAAATTATGTAAAGCTCAAATCATGTTACATGGGAGTTTTCTTAGTTTAAATTTGATTTTAACATATATAAATAGATTCTAAAGTAGGTTAATGGTGTTTGGAAGGAAATTAATACTTTATTTAAACAAAATAATACATGGTTTATAAATTATCAAATATTTAAAAAAATGATATTACCTTTTTATTAGTTATCACATTTATCTTATTTTTAAAAAATAACATAATAAAACATTAGTTCTCAATTTTAATGTACATATTTTTTAATCAAATTTAACATGACAAGGGCTATGGTTTTCTTTAATTTAAATTTTAAATCTTTACATTTTTTCCCAACAAATTAGTGTAGGACATTCATTGACCATTGTCTCTTTAACATGTTATTTGAGTAAGGTTGTACCCTATAATATAAATTTTATATTATATTTTAAGTGTTTTTAATTATTATAGTTATATGTTTATATTTTTTTAATATGTAATTTGGGTAGTGTTAAATCGTTATAGTATGGATTTCTTTAGCTTAATGAATTCATCTTTGTGTAAATTTTTATTAAAGTAGAGAGGAGAGTCTTTCTAACTTTTTTCTCAACTTGGAGGATTGAAGGTACAAAGCCTATATGAATTGAGATTCAAAACCACATAGTGGAAACAAATACTCACTCAATATGTGTTATTAAAATGAGATTAGCACATTCATAATTACAATTAAATGTATTTTTTATTATTAACATAGAGGATCTAAAAATATTTGGAATTCATTATATCTCATGGATAAGTCTAACCTACACTTCTCCATTCTCAGAGCTTGCTCATATGCATCTAGAGCCATGGCCAAATGACTCTTTACACTTCCACACTTAGAGGACCAAAATCCCTTTTCTCTTAGTTCTCAATATATTAAAATAAATGAATTGGAAATTAGTTCCTTACATGAGAATCCAATTCTTTCATTTTCCAATGAAATAGTTAGTATAAATTTCAAATAAAGTATATTTCAATGTAAATTTCAATTAAAGTCTTTATTGAGATTAAAAAATAATATTTGACTTTAGTTATAAATCTTTATAAATCAAATAAATACAAAATTTTATAAAAATGAAGTCTAAACATTAAAAATGAAGGGTAATTCAACATGAAGTGGCTTAGGGAAATGTATACACGTTAACATATAAATAAACATGCCATATAGATTCCAAATGTATATGGCTAAGTCAACAATATTAGCTACCAATTCCATGTCTTAGAATCTCCAAACTATTTTTCACTTTCACTAAACTTTTTTCACAAATTTTACTAAAATAGAATTGGAAGATTAACAAGTCCAAATTTATATTTTCACATTACTAAATGTTTATACAAATGATTTAGTAAGATTTATTTTTTATCAAATAAAATAAAATAATTTTTTTTTAATAAAACTTGAAAAATCTACTCTTTTGTTGAAGAAATGTCAATTGTCTTATTATAATCTTGTGTAGTGGAAAACAAACTATGTAAAAAGCTTTCTTTAAAACCAAACTAACCATGTTCTAGTATACTAAATATACTTTAAATCCATATTGTTATATAGCATCACTATACTCTCACAAGGAAGTTATAAGATCCCAATTGAGACATAAAAATGTAAATAATTAGTTTAATTATTTTCCTGTTAAATAAGTTTTGAGACATAAAAATGTAAATAAATAACTTATATGTTTAAAAATTATTAAAATAATTAAATAAAATATAAATTTATGTATTTTAGATAATTTTCTAAATGTTATATAAACTGAAATATACATGATTAAATTAGAAATGCTTCAAATTCATTGATGTATATCCTAACCTAAATTTTAATACCAAAAATGCTAGAAACAATCTTATAATTTTGATTCTAAATATTATATAACTTGAAATATACATAATTAAATTAGAAATGCTTCAATTTCATAGATATATATTCTAACCTAAATTTTAATAAAAAATGTGTAGAAACAATCTTATAATTTTGAAGACCAAACTCATAACAAGTGAATGACTATGAAATCAACACTATCCTTAGAAAAGCTAAGCTCAGTATTTCAAACTCATAACAAGTGAATGACTATGAAAGCAACACTGCAGTAGAAAAGCTAAACTGAAATATACATGATTAAATTAGAAATGCTTCAATTTCATTGATGTATATTTTAATCTAAATTTTAATACCAGAAATGTGTAAAAACAATCTTATAATTTTGATTCTATATATTATATAAATTGAAATATACATGATTAAATTAGAAATGCTTCAATTTCATTGCTGTGTATCTTAACCTAAATTTTAATACCAAAAATGTGTAGAAACAATCTTATAATTTTGAAGACCAAACTCATAACAAGTGAATGACTATAAAATCAACACTGTAGCTAAGCTCAGTATTTCAAACTCATAACAAGTGAATGACTATGAAAGCAACACTGCAGTAAAAAAGCTAAGGCTCAATATTTCAGAGACTTGTATCTATTAAGACTGGAGGCCTTTCAGAGTATGGGTTACTCAAAATGCAGACAGATTATGGACAAAAGAGAGTATATTATACTTGAAAAGAACAGAGGAGCAGTAGAGAATCTGTTTACTTACCCGAGAAGGTAGATCCGAAGGTAAACAACAGTATCAACACCAGCGTGATTAATGAGCTCCGTGTCTGGCATTCTGAGAGCCTCCGGCATCCAACTCAGGAATCGAATGTATGTCCTGCAGTCCAAATTCAGAAACTTGCCCACAGTTGATCTGGAGGAGTGCCTGGGGCTTTTCCTTAAGCGCTTCAGATACCACTTGGCAAAGTAAACTCTATCGTTCATGGGCTGCAATCTCAGAAATGCAAACGCCAACAGAAACGAAACAGCAATCAAGAAATTTATGACTCCCGCCACTCCGATATCTTCCAGAGACGCCATCTAACAGCTTCCTCACTTCTTCCTTCAAATTCCTTCTCTCGCACTGAATTCACCACCCGAAACTCATCAACCAGACTGCATAATATACACAGATAGATGACAATAATTTGAATTCATTGCATAACATCAGAGCAGATCAAAACCAAGTAGAGTCCAGTTGGGTTTTCGCAGTTCAATGAACATAATCATGGTAACCGAGTACGAATGAATAGTACGACAAGCAATATATTATTGGCAATGGCGGCGCAACACGAATCTCACGGACACTGGTAATAATAATGCTCACTAATCTAAGACGAAATAATATATATATATAAACGATAGAGAACAGGGTGAAAGTATAATCGATACGGTTGATATCATATTGTTCATGACTAAAGGGCTGAAAATGATCATGACCAGAGGGCTGGTCTTGTCATGTCTGCACAGTCTAACAATTGGAATCATTTTCACGGGAGCACAAGTGTTCAGGTCGTTAAACTGTTGATTATCAAAATGATGATTTGGATCAACTTAAATTATACAGTAGATTATCTTTGAGTGGAAGAGGTTGGATGTTGAATTATGGTAAACTTGAATTATACAGTGTACTTTATTTGGAGTTTAAGTGGAATTATGGTAAACTGTGTATTTTGTATTTTATATGGAGTTAAAAGGATGGAAGTAAGATTGCCAAAATTGGGTGAAGTTGAAATCTCAATTTTTATTATTCAAATTGTAATTTTGATTGTAAAAATGGTTTTAGAGAGATTTCAATTTTCTTTATTCAAAATAATTTTATTGTAAAAATGAATTCAACATCCTTAATTATCTTGATTATCATAAAAGACCTTTATTATGTAATTCCAACAACTTAAAACTGTAATTTCAAGAATTTCAACTAAAATTTGACATCCCTAAAATCAATAAATTTTTATAGACATTAGATACACAAGTTCCTAAGACAATGATTGAGTTTCTATCTTGTACACATCCAATTGCCAAACACATAACTGGGTACGTTCCAAGTAATGATAATGGCTTTGGTATGTATTGTGGGAGCTTGTTGTTTTGAGTATTTATTTTCTTTAATCTTTCTTTGAAAGAGAATTGGATTTATAACTTGAACTTGTACTGTGAAGCAGTTTTATAGATGTGTGTGGATTTTTTTGTTTGGTTTTTTTGTTGTTTGTATTATTAGATTGAATGGAAAAATCTATTCAATCTATTTTTTTTTTTGGTTTTTATGTATGTATTTTTGTTTGTGTATTATATTGTATTTGATTTATGTGTGGATTTTTCTTATTTGGCTTTTATGTTGTTTGTATTATTAGATTGAATGGAAAAATCTATTCAATCTAAGTTTTTTTTTGGTTTTTATATGCATTTTTGTTTGTGTATTATATTGTATTTGATTTTATGTTATTATAAGTAACATGTTTTCAAAATATAGAAAATGTGGGGTTGATATGCCGGTTTTTTTTTTTTTTTTGGGGCTTAGATGTAAGTTTTAAAGGGTTTTTCCAAATTTATTTAATAATTTCAACTATTCTCATTCGTTTTTTAACATTCATTTAGGTGTGATTACACCATATGATATGGACTTTGTTTAGTATAAATGCTAGGTATAAGGGGTCTTTATTCTACTAAATTTGTTTAAGACTTTCACTAGGTCTAAGTGAATCAAGGTTTCTTTGCTTTGTCAATCTTTTCTATAAACCCAAATATTATTCTTTTATCAACCTCATCAATAAACCAAACAATGATCAAATTTGAAGGTTTACACTTAATATCAAGTTGAAGGGTATCCTTAGATGATGACAAGTTGTGGAAGTAATTATACTTCAATTGGTAAAAAATAAACTAGTTCCCCACTTCATAAAAACATTTATTCAAAGAAACCAATTTTTTACAACATTAAAAATTGACCAACCATGAAATAGATCAATTGTAATTTTTCAAAGAAACCAATAATAATTATTATGTGTAACTCCAAATGTAATCTTACGACATGTTATAAGTACATTCCAAATAAATAAACTTCATAAAAAATGAGCCACTAATATTTTTTGGAGAAATTTCAAAGTGTTAAAAATGACAATATAAAGCGTCATACATAATATCAGAATCAAACATTTTCATGGATACCCATATAAGAGAGGGTTTGTTCCATTTGTCCATATGATGCTTGGGGAGTCCGGGGTATTTTTTAAGGATTCTAATATTACACTTAAGTATAGTATTCTAGGCAATTATTTTAGATTGGAAAAAACATAGATCTTATAGATAGGTAGGCGAATATTAGATATGAAACCTCCAATTTACTACTGAAACGTGTAAATTTTGGCGAATATTATGATAAAAAAACATATTTTATGTAAATATAGGCGATATTAGAGACTAAAAATGACCAAATAGTGAATTTATTTTTTGAAAAAAAAACCCAAAAAAATAGCCAATTGGTGAAATTTCGCCCCTAAAAATTACCCTATTGGGGACTACATCTTGCATTCATATCTTAAGCATATTACAATCATGTTTAATTATGACAATGAATGTCCTTTAAACTCCCAATAACATTTGGTATGTATGCATTCATTAACATTTGGTACATACATTCATTGTAGATCTCATTAGAAAGTTCATGAAATTGTAATAAACCTTGAGGCCTTTGTTGAAGGGTGATAATTTTATCGAGGCACTCTAAGAGCCATGAAGAGAGCCTAATTTATTTATAGGTCTTTAAGAACATGAAATAATAGCATGATTGCATCCATTTCTATTATTTAGACTAATATGTCTATTATTGGACCTTCCTAATATCCATACAAGCATAAAGCTAAAGGACATTATCCATCAAGACCAAAGGCTAATATGTATGTTATTCTTATTAAGGATATTAATTTTTCACTTTATCTTTCAAACCATGCAAAATTGCATGTCATAGTGGTTGTTAGAGTATAATCCCTAATGCAAACAACAATTTTGCTACATTCTCTATAGCTTGCTTAAGATCCCACCCAATGATAAAAAATATTGCTACAAGCATTATAACTATAAATGATATGTTTCATAAATATTGGGATCGGGGCATGAGGCAAGACCTATGGAGCATTCCTAAAATAGTTGACATGCAAGTATCATCACATTGATATCAATGTTGGTAGAAGCAACAAGAGGAAACTAAAACAATGTGATAGATAAAGATGCCTAGAATTGAGAAAGTGGGAATGATCAATTTGGAGAACAAATAAGTGAGGGTTTGATGGTGCAGAGAATTAAATTAATAGAATCACAATACTCACTATAATCCCAATTTTAGGTTTTTTGTTGTTGAAAAGGTTCATTTTATGTAGGTCCATATATGAAATTAATTAATTAAGATAACATAAGTTCAAAATTTTCTTGAGCTTAAAAACTTTTTTTATCCCAAACAAAATCATTAACACACTTATTTGTGAAACAAAGCAAAATTATGATTTATCTTTACAATGAGCTTGACCAAATATGTAAAATACAGATGGATTTTATTTTTCTTTACAAACACGAATAGGGATTTTATATAAATAAAAGAAGTCATTGAAATTCAAATAGCCTTGAGTACATAGAGTTCAAAGAAAAAAAAAGAGTCTTATAGATTTGAACCAGAAGACATGATAGTTTGACTCAATATTATGCTTATTACATGCAAAACTAGTTTAGTCATGTAATATATGTAGCTATATTGCTTCACAAATTGTCCGAAAAAAAATGCAAGTAAACATCAAATGATAACCTATTCTTGAAAAATACATGCCCACCATGGGATTCCTCCATGGATATATCATCCATTCCAAGCTCCCTGTCTTTAGGGGTCCTCTATTGTCCTTCTAGGGCTACTTCTAGTCATGATACAATATCCTCATCAACACCTTGATCCTTAATTGAGCCAATAGAAGTAAGGGGGTTCTAGCAAGAGATTGGGAAATCCTTTCAAATCCAAGGATAATGTTATAGTGCATTTCAAGATTATTAGCCATTTTTCTTCGATTTTAAATTCTATTGGCCAAGTTGGGATTCCAATTCTTCCTATTTAGTCAACGACTTCTCCATATGCATGCTTAGATATTTAATGGGCTAATACATACCTTCAATCTAACTAGCTAAATGCCTCAAAGTTTTCCTTATTTCATAAATTTAATCCCCATTATTATTTTCATGACCAAGATGGTCCCACCATATCAATAAACCAAGATATAGACTCCAAAATCCATGACCTCCACACAGACCTCGGATTGACACAACCAACAAAAACAAAATAATCTTTTTGAACAAGAGTGCTACTGAAAAGATTTTCATTGAGAGAGTGATGTATTTTGAGCTATAATGAAGATAGGAGTTGAAGTGTCTAACCTATTATCTCTATCAAATAAACTGATGAATCCACAAGTTGGCCCCCTGGCTCTTTTATAATTGGTCTTTCCTCACAGAAGGAAGAGGATATGTCAAAATATTCACACCATGAACAAATAGATTGCATGGGAGGGTAGGACACCTTTCTACATCCCTTATAAATACATTTGAAACCATATCAAACAATATTATCCCACCTTCTCTCGTCATATCCATTAATTCAAGTTTAATTCCCTGGTTGTGTCGATTGCAATTTCAAGTGTGAGAGAGCATCGAGGGAATGAGAGAGATTTATAGCCCTCCCCTCGATCCTTGCACTTAAACACTTGTCCTCTCCCACTTGTATCTTGTCATGCAAATGAACTACATGATGCCATTTCCTAAGCTTATGAAGAGACTTTGTTATTGATGCCATGTGGGTCAAGAAGCTAAGGCATCCAAAACATTTTTGGGGTTCCACAATTTTTAACCAAGATTCCCTTGTCCAAGTATTTGCTTGGTTTTCCATTTGATTTGCATTACTATTTCTAGCACTTCAAACATGACACAGTAGGATTGAATCAAAGGATGGTAGGAGACTATAAATTATTTGTAACATACGAGAAGGGGTTGATCCAATGGATTGCTTTTGCTTTCCATGAATGTTAATGATTTCATAAATTTAATTTGTTGAGAATAGAGATAGAGATTTTTAATGTACCCATTAACCTTTGTCCATTGTTAAGGCTATGGGGCACCTTAATTTTTACCTCTAAATTTTTCCTCTAATTGTTCCAACATTATTATCTATGGTTAGCTATAAATTCTATGAGTGGAAGAAACTAAAACAACCTAAATTTATTTTTCTACAATGTTAATTATGAACTCTACTATGGATACAATCATAATTATAACAATTTCACAGGTTCCATAATTTTTTTTGGAAAGTCTAACAAAAGCATTCAAATGCATAACAGAACATAAATAAATGGAATTCCATTAGCATAATTATAAACATGCACATTCAACATTTATCTTTATGGGATTAGTCCTCCAACTGGCTGCAAGTGAAGGATGTTCCGCCCAGCCTTAGGCACTCTGTCACATTGAATATTTCTATGACAGAGGCCACCCATCAATTGAGGCTATCATTCAAATAGGTGAATTTCTTAGGTTCTCTATTCAGTCCATAATCCAATACTCTATGGTGCCAAAACCCCCTCTACAACTATCCCAATTAACCAATGCCACCCCCCCTTAGCCTGCACAATACCAGGAATGGGATCCCCTTCTCTCTATGCAGTCCATCATGATATCCCCATCCCTGTAGTGCTCCAAGATAGGATGGCCATGGAATCTCATTGGTGGGACTCCAAGGATCCTGATTTGTAGGCCAAGTTTCTCTCATAGTGGTACAATAACATCAACACAAATTCCCCATGGAAATTTGCATAAGAAACCATGGAAGCTATTGATATTGGTTGGAATAATGACGATGAAAAATGTAATGAATCTCTAACTCAATTCCTCACGTTTTATATGCATGTTCCCAACTTGCCATGTGGATCCTAAGGAGGAGTCCACTTTTCACCCTTTAATCCTAGCTTAGGATAATTAAATAATTCTTAACTAAATCAATCCCCATAAACTTGCATTTAGGGACCTTGGGTTAAAATCCATCCAAGTTTGATAAGTAAGGATAAGGACTTAGGTTAATATTGACTAGGTTCATCTCCTCTCAACCCTGCTTTCCCTTTCCCCACTTGTGGAATCATAGCCCCCCATCTCTTCTTCTTCCTTCTTCATTTGTAGCTACTATGTTTTTTTATATTATATACAATTATACATCATTACATTATCTTTTCTTCTGTTAGACCAGTTAAAACCATATTCCATCCACTTCATCATTACATACATAATTACATTCTAGGGAAAAAATTGGGGTATTACATTTCCCTCCCCCTCCATGGTGCATTTCAACACCATATACAAAATTACATCAGAATTTCAAAATAAATCCAAATATGCCTCCTACATGAAATCCTCCATCTCCCACATTGCTTCCTTAAGGTTGTAGTGGGAATATTGGACATTTACATGCCTTATTGCTTAGTTCCTGAGCAATGTGAGTTTCTTGTCTAAGATGCATACTGGTGTTACCTGCATATATCCTTTTGGTCTTGTTGGCACGGGATTAGTCCGCATGAAGTGCGGAAGCTGACAGTTGTGAAGAGGGCTAATCCACGAAAGAAGGGTCATTCGCGGAGAACAAGGAAGCGCAAGATTGGTCAAAGTTGTTAGAATTGGTCATGTGGACCGTTTTGTAACCACTTAGTTTCATATAAATAGGAGTATGATTGTAAGCCTAAGGGCATCTATCTTTTGGTCATTGATCCTTGATTTTGATATTGACATAGTTGAACTTCTTTGTATCCACGATAAGATGTTTTGACTGTTTCTGCGAAAGTTGTTCCACAGGTTTTTGATGAATGCATGAAGATGTTTGATTATGGTTCTATCTGTTGTCTTTGTTTCTGCTAAATGATGAATGCAAGTGTTTACGAAATGGTTAATACTCTGTGGTTTGGTAATTGTTGTTCATGCGAATAAGTAGTTGGATCATGTTGATGCGAATGTCCATTATGTATTAAATATGCGAAAGATGAATTATTAGCATAATGCGAAGGGCATAATCTCTGGTTTATGCGATTATAATGTGTGTTTGATGCATGTCCCTCATCCTACTGCGGAAACTTGGTTCCTGCAGCCCCCTTATCCATCTCGGGTGAGACTTCACTCGCTCTGTGAGTGTTGCTGGAAAGGGTTAAACCTTTACGAATCGGTGTTTAAGGGATTTTGGTTGATGTTTGTTGACGATAGTGGGAAGTGAACCCTTGTTGATAGACGCTGTGTCAACAAATGGTTCCATTGCCGGGACCTTGAAGAGGAAAAGAAGAGGATATGCTGTGGCACTCGACAAAATCGAAGATTCAAGTGTGGTTTGACAAGAAGGCAGAGGAATTCGCAGAAGGTGAAAATCAGAACCCTGGACAGACAGTGAGTAGTTGGTTGCAGAAGTATATTTATTCGGATATCCACGACGTGTTCTTCTGTGAATTCTCGGTGATGTTGCATGAGTGGCTAGTACAGCTGACATTTCAGTAAAATAATTGTCAAAAGACTGAGCCTAATCGTTGGACTCCAGAACTGATCCGATAGCTAAAACGAGTCAACAATAAGGTATCAAGGGCTGTCGATTTCTGGGTGGATAGTATCCTAGAGGGATACATTACTGAGTTCACAGTAGACACAATCAAATCATACAACGACGTGGAAAGGAACTTTTTCAAAGGACCAAGGGGAAGATTCTTACTGTTGCTAAAGTTGTGGATTAAGATGCTCATCTGCGAAAAGGGCATATTGAGGATGACTTCCGATGTGTAGAAAGATTAGTGTTCATAGGTTGTGGGTATCGTGTGAATGCAGATCCGATAGAAAGATGTAGGGTAGATGGACATGACCGACCACGAGTTTCTAAGGGACGCTAAGGAAGACTGTGGTACCTTGAGGAGTGGGGCAATATTCCAACGACCTGAGAAGAGGAGGAGGACATAGAGAGAGTCTCCTGAAGGGAATGGGATGGAAGACTGCGAAACATGACCACAAGGGACAAATCTACCTTATTATAACGAAGGAGACGGTGACCAGGCTACCCCAGAAGTAGAAGAGGGATGGATCATAAGCTACAACATACCTTCAACCCCACGCACTACTCATAATTTCACAGGAAGAAACACAAGTTATTTGCATAGTTGCCCTACGTGCAATGGTAGAAGTAGTGCATCAATAAACAATAACAGTATGAACGTTAGAATGACAGAGGACACAAAAATTCCCACTTTCCAGGGGAACGGGACTGAGGATCCCGAGCAATATTGGTTCCTTTGCGAAGTAGTATGGACTGTGAAGCAGGTCCAAGATGAAGATATAAAAAAAGGAAAGCTAGAGACGACCCTCAGGGGCTGTGCGCTAGATTGGTTTATGAGGTTTACAAAGGTTACAGTGAGAACACCAGCCAAGTCATTGGAGCAGATCAAAGCAGGAATGGTCGATGAGTTCAGAAAGCCAAAGTTGGAGCCGCAGTATGTTGCCGAGCTCAAAGAAATCAAGCAATACCCAAATGAGCCGAAATGGGAATTTGATCAACGATATAAAACATTGATAGCAAAGGTGAGTTTCGGAATAAATGATATGCAACACAAGGAGTGGTTTATCGCAGGATTGGTGCCACACATTCGCAGACCCCTAATGCAACAAAAGGTAGCAACACAAGCTGAAGCATTGGAAGTTGCGATGAAGCTGGAGGCTTCACCAATCAGCAAAGCTGCGATAGGAATGGATAGGATCCAGGCGCAGTTGGCCAATCTGACACTCCAATTGCAAGATATAAAGAAGGGGAAAGAAACCCGTGAAGACATATGGTGCACCAGGTGTAAAACAGAAGGACGCCATAAGGACAATTGCCCAGAGTTTCAAGAATATTTGCAATTAGGTGCATCGAATCCCCTCAATCAGGGAGGGATTCCTTGGTGTCGCGTTTGTCACACCAAAGGGCATCGACCGGAAGAATGTGTGCACTTGCAAAAGATGGTGTCGAAGCTAGTAAACCTATATTGCAAATTTTTCTTGGTCGGTTGGCCACGACGAGAAGGACTGTAGGGCCTATGACCTACTTTAGGATCGGACTGCTAATATGTACTTTATGAAAGGGGAAGAGCAACCGACGGTACAATAACAACCGCAACATACCCAACAACAACCCCATTTTAACCAGCCGTAGTAGTACAATTAAGGGCAGTATGAGCAACCGTAGTATGGTCAATCGCAGTATGGCCAGCTGTAGTATAGGCATCCACCATATCAACAGCCGTAGTATGGACAACCGCAGTACCCACAATATGGACCACCTCGTGGAGGTTTTAGAGGAGGATTCCACGGAGGTCGAGGTGCCAGCACAAGGTGTGGAGGAGCTGCTGGATGAGGACAAGGGTCGATTGTATGTTACAATTACGGGAAACAGGGGAATTATCAGAGGGATTTCCTGAATCCAGCGCCATAGTGCACTTCTTGCAGTGTTGTGGATCATGGCGTTGAATATTGTCCGTAGCTCATCATAGAATGGCAGACCAAGAATTTTCCACCACCTCCACAGAACCAAAATCAGAATACGCCACCATTGGAGTAGTGACACGAGGAGGAGCTGTGACAGGAGTCGTCAGTTCATAGGCTACCATCCGGCCAACAACACGGAAGCATGTCACCTTTGACGCGGAAGTCGAAAGGGATTTTTTCTTGAAAGCGCGGGAAGCGATGAGACAGAGGAGGCAGTTACCTATCTGCTCAGCCAAACTCATTCCATAAAGAAAACAAATCTAACTCATGCATCTAGGAATTCAAAGTGCAACCACCTTCCTACATAAATCAACCTAGCAGTTATTGATCTAAGAATGAAATTGAACTAGATTACTTTTGCAAGAAGTTAAATCCTATAATTATCAAACTGCAGTATTCAATCTTTACCAAAATGATCCATCCAGTAACTATTGTAACTCAACCATGATCTTCCTAATCTATGAACTCAATGAAAGATACAACAACAACCAGAATTAAGAAATAAACTTGAATTATAAATTGATAACCATTAGAAATCCTAGAAAGCATAAATGACTGAAAGGAATGGAGCTGAGCTTGGATGTAATAGCTATTGAACACACATGCATTAATCAAACTAACCTACACAGTCAACTGTCACACCACGCAGTTGCATCTATTCATATGCAAAGAAATAAACTACCAATAAAGAATGCAATCATAAACTCTTTGTTGCAGCTATCAGAAATTCACTTAATGCAATTCCACAACACACAACAAGAAATGAATAAATCTAACTACCTACTTAACTTGGCAATCTCTGTGAGAAGGTGGGCCCTAGCCTTCTAACAGAGATGCCGTGAACT
This sequence comes from Larix kaempferi, assembly GCA_027924585.1. Taxonomy (NCBI): domain Eukaryota; kingdom Viridiplantae; phylum Streptophyta; class Pinopsida; order Pinales; family Pinaceae; genus Larix; species Larix kaempferi. The sequence goes on from BSBM01000600.1 coordinate 2,068,433, forward strand.
ACCACGAATTAAGACACAGAAATGGAAGTAACTCTGCTCTTCATTAAAGATGGTAATTCACAGTCTCGGTTCTCTGTTACAACCCGTACAAAATAATAATTATCCAACCCTAGACTTGGAAATCCTTCCCGAATTTATACATGAGGAATACAGTTTGTGATCCACTAATTTCGTGCAGCAATGAAGATCTACTATCTTCATGCTGCAAAGTTACAGCCATAATGAATGAGGCCGTTAGTCATGAAGGATGTTGTTACACTGACAGTCAATGGATCAACGGTTCAACCAATCGGGAGGCATCTTGTTTGTTGCAGCTATGCTCTGTTTCAACGACCTGTTACAGCTCACGTGGAGAGATGCGCTGTCCCTTGAAAATATGAGGAATTGAGTTAGAAGAGTAACAACTGGCCCACGTATGATTCTTCCCTAATGTATGGCGACTGATACACCTGTGCTTTGATCTTAACTTAATGAAATCACACAAGTTAGCATAAATCAAAGGCCAGAATTCATAACTTTAACAATCTTAGGCATAAAATGAATAAAGCAATAATCAGTTATACCTGTCAAGATAATTGATTGATATGGAAGAAAGGCATATATATGGCTTGTGAAAATGGGATATAATCAGGGCAAAATGATGTAATAAGTATGGCCAAAAAGGGGCATTTCCAGGGCCCAACATCTCCCCCCAACTATCCAATTGCACGTCCTCATGCAACAACCCCCACTAGTCCGAATTTGAGTCCAAGCTGTATTTGTGAAGACTGGTGAGACTGTAGGCAAGTTCTGATGATTCCCCATAAGGCACAAATCCATAGCAAGCTGTCCATCTCTCCCAACACAGCTTCTCTTCCTCCTTGGTCAAAACATAGCTATTCCTGTAAGGAATCACAGGCAGCCATATGAGGGGAAATTTGAATCTCAATCCAATCCACCAAGGACCACATGTTTTCATGCACTGCACATACCCAGGAATCCTTGTCAAAGCTTGCTTAAAATTTTCAAATCAGTATGGATCCCCTTCCCTCAGAGATGAAGAAGAATATAGCCATCTGTATTCACTACCTTCCAGAGCAAACTGCTGCATATTAAAAATCATCGGGACACCGGTAGTGAAGATTTTCTCTCACAAAATTTCAAAGTATTGGGCAATTGCAGGAACCCTGAGAGAACCAACATGATTTGCTATGAGCCCTCTTGGATCCTGAGGTTCATCCCTAATCTAGAGAGTAGAATTCTCTTCATTCTTTGTGATGGTTTGGAAAACATTTCGCCATTTCACATGGTTGATGACAAAAGAGGAAAATGCCCTCAGCTGAACATCCCCCAAACAAGGAACAGGGTTAGAGGGAGAGTCAATGTAACAATCCCTATCATGTAAATATAATTCACATAACAAATGATGATCCTCAAAGTCACGTCCCAGAAAAGTTTCTAGAAACTAGGAAGTTGTTGCTAGATCAAATGATCTTCCTTCCTTCAGGGCCCTCAATTTGAATAAAGTTGTCTACTCATGAATAAAGACAGGGTAAGAGGGGGATGGAGCCCTGCAACTTAGTAATTCTAGGGAAAGAGTATACATTTGGTCTTTTTCTTGTTGCAAGGTCTTAAGTTTCTCCAATTCTTCCAACCTTTTCTTTTGAAATTTTTCCCAATGGATTTTCTGGAAGAATAACTCCTCAGCCCACTTTTCTCTCAACTCCCTGATGGTACTTCTATGCTCGTGGAGAGAAATCATCCATGTTCTGCACTGATCAATATATTTATGCCATTTATCCAACTCAATATTTAGCCAGAGAATCTTTTTCTGTAACCGTTGAATTCTACTATTCTCCACATCCTTTTCATCATCAGAGTCAAGATAAATGACTTCCTAAGAAGGTTGTATTTCTACCTTATCCCCCACTATACTAACCTCCTTATTTTGCTTTGGCAGTATAACAGTTTCATCCTCCATTGATGTTCCAGTGGCCTGTGCCTGTAAATCAGTCTCACCAATTGATTTTGAGGATGTTGGTTCTTGTGTATCAACATATTCTTTTTGTACCTTAACTTCCTCATCTTCAGTCTGTTTTGCTAGATCAAGGGACAATTTTGAGAGTACTGGTTCTTGTGTAACCGTACCTGTTACACCTAAAATCTTCCCATAATGAGATTTAGTGTATACATCCCTGAAGTTACCCTGACCGAGTGATTGACCTGGAAGGATTTGTACCCATTTGTACTAGGTTTTGAGAGGTTGTCGCAGGTTGCTCTCATGCAGAATGCGACGTTGCAGCTTGCTCTATTGCAAGGTGCACCGATGTCAGTTAATGGACAAAAAGATCCCTTCAAGCCCCTTCTCGAAGCTTGCTGACTTGGGACCATATCCCTGACCTCTTGGGAGAGCTGGAACTCGACTCCTAACTCATTGGAAAGATCCCTTAAGCCTCTCCTATCATATCTCAACCTATCCTATCCATACCCTATCCACTTAGTCCTATTTAAATGAAGCTCACTTCCATTCTAAGGAAGGAAGTCTATGGTACTCTTATGCTAGTGAAATCAAGCTCAATAGACCTATCACTCTAGCTTGGGGAACATCCACTTCTCTCTAGGAGCTTTGGCATGGCTTGTTGGAAGGAGCTTGCAGCGTTAAGGCAATGGTTGTAATCCTATTTTCTATTGTACTTCTCCACTCTTCAATACAATTAATATAATTGCTTTCCATAAATGTTGTCTCCTTGATGATGTTTAGAGCTTTCCTCCTTAACTGTTCGCTTAGATCTATCAAATGAGATATATGCTTTCACTTCTCGTGGTCTGTTACATGTTCAACAGGGTTTAGCTACTCTCAATCTGGCAGCGCTGGAGCATTGGATCAACGAAGGAGAAAGGGATCTACAAATCTAAGGTAAACGATCTACTCTTTCATTTGTACTTCTATACGATCTAGGAAAGTATTTTATGTTCTGTCTTATTTGTTCTAGACTTACGTTAAGCTAGGGAGATCAGGACTTGAGTCTACTCTCGGTAGATTGTTCGCAAAACAAATCTGGCGACCATACTGGGGAAATACATCTTGTTCTGTAATTGTCTGAGAGTAATTTTCAGTTGATTGCTTGACACAAGCCTTTTATTTGTCATTTGCTTCTTGAGTTGATTTCACTATCAGATCTTCATCTTGAAGACTCGGATTTGCTTCCTCTGAGTTCATACTACTCATTTTCAAACCTTCTCATAGTTCATTGCTTGGAGATTTGATTATTTTTTAACTTAGATCTTGCCTGTCGCACTTGGTTAGTGAAAACAGAGCGACACTGTGTCTTTTCTGGTCTCTGTTCTTTATGTATTAGCCACTCGTCGCAGTCCTTTCATTGGTATACCGCGACAGTGTCGTACTCCCCGCATTGGTGAACTGCGACGTCGCATTGTGTACAAGCATAGAGTGCGCCAATTTATCGAGTTTGGTATACAGGAATCCCCTCTCCATTTGTCAATCTGGGATTTGGTTTGCTATATGAACTCCCTCTGTGCTGCAAGATCCAGCAAGAGATCTCATCTTTGATTTGTGTGTGGAGTGTTTGGTTTTGGGTTCCATCTTGGACAAGTCTGAAAATCGATAGTGGTGGATACTCTTGTCTCCTCCACCTTCATCCGCTCACCCTTGCATTCCATCCTCTCCTTAATTGATTTGGTTACTGCATTAGATCAACTCCCAGACCTCATTAGCATTATTTTTTGAGCTTTGCTTGCTTGGTTTGCTTCCTGTCTAATTTTGAGTCTTGTGTGTCTTTTAGCCTGATTGAGTGCTTGTCTTTTCTTGAGTTTTCTGAGTGTACTAAGTGCTGCAAGTAGTGTTTTCTTTTCAGTCATGTACATCTGAAAGCGTAGTTGTTATCAAGTTAATCTTTTGATGCATCCATTGAAAATTTAAAAGTGCTTCTTTCCAGTCATTTCTCAAGCATTTTTGAAGAAAATTGTTCGTGCATTGGAATGTGTTTCTTATGCATCTTTTGGAAAAATTGAATGAATGTGAAATCGCTTGTGTTTTTCTTGAATTATGAATATCTCATTTTCTCAAAAAATCCAAAGTATGCTTCGGTTTTTGCGAAATTAATTCCATGCTAAGGAAAGGTAGATGCATTTTTTATTTTCATTGCTTTTAGGCCATTGAAACTGAAATTGAAAAGCTTGCATACTCCATCTTAGAATTCTCTCTTTTCATTACCTAGTGTCATTTTCGTTTTGAAAAGGAAAAAATGTTGTGATTTGGTTTAGTAGTGTTGTAATTTTTTGCGTTTCGCACAAAATGAAAAGAATACTGCATTAGTCATTCTTTGTAGATTTGGGATTGAGTTGTATTGCATTTGCCTTGGTGAAATTGTTGGAAAGAAAAATATTTCTCCCTCTCATAGGTAGCATTCATCGAAAGAAAAGCATACTTGTTGCATGTAGTTAGGGCTTGCATTATGTTTCCGATTATGTACTCAACTCATGCATTCACCTAACCGTCCAGATAAAATTAACAGTAGAACTAGGGTAAAATATTTAGAAACTTGTGTGTAAGTTAGAGACATGTTCCGACATTGTTAAGCGTCACAGCTGTCGTTATTTTCCAGCACTGTATCCCAGGGGTATTGTAGTCTTCCACGTACTTATCGGTATATCGAGCTCCTTCACGTACCCAACAAGTCATCTTGAGTACTTGGCGTATATCGAAGGGTGTATCACGTACTTGGTAGTATATCGGAAGGTCTCTTGCCGAATGGTTGTGCATTAGACAACACCACTACGGATTTGAGCTCCCACGTACCTTACGTATATCGGGAGACACCACTAGGATTCCTGAAACCAACTGAGTTAACCATTTGGCCGTCTTGGAAAAGCAATACACCGAGAAAAACACTCAGGGAGATTACCACACACGTACTGTCCAGGTAATCGGGTATGCAGGCAAGGGTATGGTCCCAATCCTCCTTGTCGCGTCATATTGTTGGACCCTGCAGTATATAGCGGTTTGCGATGCCTTGATAATCCCGTGAGGTTCCAGACATTGAATCCACTCTTATCACATAAGTTTGCTTGTGGCCTTAGTTTGTGTAGGGTTTTGTCTGGTTTTCTTTTCTTTTAGCTTGCCTTAGGAGAAACATTTTGTTTCAGTCACTCTGGCTGACTTTCCTTGGAGAAGGTCCCGTAGAATCCAAAACTTACCACCCGAATATCCCCTTAACCAGGAGGTAATTTCGAGGGTGAGGATGGATCCTCAAGTTAGGGTCGGGTCACATGAAGTGGAAAACCCCACTTTGAATATTGGAGGACATTTGTTTCCACGTACTCCTCCTGATTCTCCTGCTTCTCATCCCCCACAGGATGAAGAAGCACAAACTCCCACTTCACCAGACTTACCTCCCATTGCTCTGGGAGAGCCTGGATCTTTGGAATGGATAAATCAACCCAGGATGACCCCACAGTAGCTGTTGGTCCTTCAGGAACTTACTAGACATCTTCTACCGGTCACCTAGTGGCCCATTTTTCCATTGCACCCCCACCCAGTGGGACTACCCCGGACGACCCTTTAGCATACTATCGTGACCAATTAGCTTACTTTTGTTCTATGGTTGAGAAGTTTCGGATATAAAGTCTCCAACGAAGGGTTGAAGACCCATCGTTACCCCCTTATTGACCCATCCCAGATCGCTCCTTATCTTTCGAGTCACTGGACTCATCCACGCAACACGCGACCACTACTGAAACTGGTCAACCATCCATCCCTGCACCTGTATCTCCTAGACAGGAGACCAGTTCGGTACTTCCTACTGCCCAACCAATTGAACAACAACAGTTCAACACACCTGTTACTACCACGGTTACTTTACCAGTTCCTCCCCCACCTCAAAATTCGAGAGGAGGATACTCAATTCCCCTGGATTACCTAATTGGTAACGTTACTACTACAGTAGCTAATCAACAACCTGTGTTGGTTCAACCTTTGCATAGTGGTTAGCCTATTGTGGTTGGGGGGCAACCCCCGTTTCCTAACTAGAACGTAGGCGGTGGAATACCCAACGGACCTCCCATTGGACCTTCCTAACTCGCTAGACCATCTACCATGGGATTATCTCATGTTGGGGGGCCATCCAATGTAACTCAACCCTCATGGAGTCAAGCGTATCCAGGTTCCATTAACCTTGCGTCGGGTCAATCTAATCGTGAAAACGCACCATACAGGATACCTTATCCCGGAAATCCTTACACTCTATGGGGGCAATAGCCCGTTTTACAACATGGACCCCAACCAACTATCCCTCAAGTACCACCACCCCCAATCGGTCCACCCCCACCTCCTACTAGAGGCGGCGGGCCCCCACCTAACTTTGGAGGAGGTGGACCTCTACCTTCAGGTAGAGGTCCCACTCATTTTACCAACAACTCCCCCCACCCTTCCGGCAGTGGCGGGAATGGTCCACCCCCCCCCAGGTGGAGGCGGTGGAGGACCACCTTATTATGGTGGGGGAGGACATTTCCCTTCAGGCGGTGGAGGTGGTCCACCACCCCCTCCCGGTAGAGGTGGTGGTGTATCTCACTATTATGGTGGCGGTGGTGGTGGTAGTGACCCTCATCCTTCCGTTAGCGGAGGTGGCGGGGCCCCCCATCCTTCTAATGGCGGAGGTGGTCCACCACCCCCTCCAGGAGGCGGCGGTGGTGGGCCACCTTATTATGGTAATGGACCCCCACCTCCTCCCGACGGTGGTGGTGGACCTCCACCTCCTCCCGGTGGTGGAGGTGGACCTCCACCTCCTCCCAGTGGTGGAGGTGGACCCCCACCTTATTGGAAATGACCACCTTATGGTGGCGGACCCCTTACGGTCAGGGAGCCACACCCCCCTACGGTCAGTTTCCTCCGTGGTCACCCTTTAATCAGTCGATACGAGGTCCTACTAGTCCTTACATGCCTTATCAGTACTACCAGTACCCGCAGCCTAATCAATAGCTGCCCTTTTTGGCTACTTTGGACCTACCTGATCTATCTCGACTGACGAATGAACCCATCTACCACAGGACTAACTGGCCCCTGATCTCGGTGAAAATTCTGTCGGATATCCCTAAGTTTGACGGCAAGCCGGATGAGGATCCTAAACACCATGTGATGACATACCATTTATGGTGTTCATCCAACTCTTTGATGGACGACTCGATCTGTCTTAGATTATTTCAACGGACTCTCACTGGTTTGGCTGCCAAGTGGTATATCGAATTACCACCTCATTCTTTTCATGATTTCAGTTTTTTGGCTATGAACTTCTTGACTCATTTCCAACTGCCCATACAGTACGAAACTGGTACAGACCTTCTCACCTCTCTCCGCCAGAATACCACCACTCATATCTTTACTCATATAGATGAGTGGCAAAGGAGAAGACGCTTGATTAAGGCTCCCATTGCATACCAACTCCTAGCAGATTGGTTTACGAAGTCTCTCATCCTTCACATAGCTCGAGATGTTGCCATGGGCGGTGCTGTCATTGAAGAACAAGCTATCTCTCGTGCCCATTACCTAGACTTGGTCTATGCTCAATCGAGCACGCTGTTTGAGATTCTTCCCGATGCACCCCGCAACACTTATGACCCCATGAAACCTCCTAAGGGACCCCAAACTGATGGCATCATTGGATCCCTTACCACCCAGACTGCTGGAACGTTGAACCTTCATGGTTCCTCCCCATTACCAACTTAGGCTGGTCACAGCACTACCAAGTCGACCACTCCTGCTGTAATTGAGGAGGTGAATTCTGTCCAATCAACTTCATCTCAGAAGTCCGGCGGCAAGAAGAAGAATAAAGGGAAACCTAAGAAGTCTTCCGCCCAGCAGGAACAAAAGAGCACTCCTGATGATACTAAGCAGAAACGGAAGCTAAAGTATCATTGTTTACTGTGCGGAGATGACCACTTCTCCAAAGAGTGTCCCCATAGAGATGAAGTCCAAAATTTTCTTAGGGGTAAACCAACTCCCGTAGTACTCAATGATCCGTTTCCCACTCAAAACCAACAGATGATTGCTCAACCTCCCCCAGCCCAGGGGGAACCATCCAATACTGTGCATGTTCTCATGGTTCGTAATGAGACGATCAATTTGAACACTCGCTCGCGATCATATGACTCGGTCCCTTCGAAGGAACCTGCTGGAAGTAATACTGAAAAAGCTTCCAACTCCTTACCTGATGTCACTGTACCATCAGCTTCTCTCACCATCGAGAAGCAATCCTTAGATTCGATATTGCAACCGCCCAAGAGCACGATTCGAAAAGCTATTTCCAATCCTAATGCTCGGGCATCACAGAAGTATAATATCGTAGAGGACTTGGCACAAGCTCCTTGCGCCATGTCCACGCTGGAAGTTTTGCAGAATTGTCCTAATCAACGCAAAATTCTCCTTGCATCCATTGGTGTAGTTGAACCTGATTCTTCGAATACCATCATGTTCTAACTTGACTACTTCAAGACGAGGCTTTCCCGTCAGCTCGCATTCCTAGTAGCTACGAATATTGCTGGGAAAATTGTCCATCGTTCCATTTTGGACGAAGGCGCCTCTACTTCTATCATGTCGATCGTCTGTTGGAGAGCCATCGACTCTCCCGAATTGAATCGTTCTCCTACCACCTTGAAAGCATTCGACGGGCGTGGCTTTCAACCTCATGGGCTCCTACAAGCTCTCGCATTGAGTTGGGAAGAAAGACCGTAACCATTAATGTGGAAGTGGTCTCAGCCCAAATAGATTATAATCTCTTGCTTGGTCGCAATTGGTTTTACACCATGCAGGCGGTAGCCTCTTCAGTCTTCCGCGTAGTACAAGTCCCCCACCAAGGATGAATTGTTACTGTTGACCAATTAGATTTTTGCACACCGGACACTTCTACTCATCCTGGTGACCATGTTCCTTCCATTGGACAAACATCAAAACAATATGAGAGTATAGGGGTTGGCCTTTTGAAAGATTCATCTCTCATGGGAATTTTTCCAACTTCAGACCCCCCCAATCATGTTGCCTCGGTGAACATTATCTCCACATAGATTTCATCTCAGTCCACTGATACCTGGCTTGTACTGGACGAAGCCACAACACACCTGATTGGAGACGCAATGCCTCTTTCACCTGATGAACGTATTTATGAGGCTATCGAGTCAGCGCCGGAGAATCACTTAACTGTGACTTCCCCATCCTGTTCTCTACGACAAGCATCATCTCTACCTGATATCTTACTTCAGACTTTTCATTCAGACAAGTCCATCATGGAAGTTATGAATGTTGATGATGGTCCGTGGGATGACCTCCACCATAGGTCGTCTTTTCTTCCTCCTTTGGAATACATAGAGGACAACATTAGCACCATCTTTTCACCAGATATCTACCCATTCCCTCATTCCCCCATACTTACATGTCTTTCAAACACTGAGGGAAACTTGGACAACATTGAGCCTACCACCCCGGTGGACATTTCGGTGAAACCTGGTGTAGTGGAACACCTTCGCATAAGCCAGAAGTGTTCCCCTGAAGAAATAGCTGTTGGTACAGCCTTATTCAAGCAATTTCAAGATGTATTCGCTTGGTCCTATGAGGATATGCCTGGGATAGACCCCGCAATTGTTTCTCATGAAATAAAAACCTATCCCGACATCAAACCTGTACGTCAAAAGTTGCGACCGGTACACCCCCGGAAGACTGCAGCAATCAAGGCAGAGATTGAAAAGCTCTTAAAGGCTGGCTTCATCTATCCTGATCCGTTGACGGATTGGGTCTCAAATGTCGTCCCTGTGAACAAAAAGCAGGCCACCATTCATGTTTGTCGATTATCGGGACCTTAACAAGGCTTTTCCAAAGGACAATTACCCGACCCCGTTCATTGACCAGATTATCAAAAATTGTGCCAGAAGCGTCATCTTTTCATTCATGGATAGTTTTTCTGGTTACAACCAGATTGAGATCAACCCATCCGACCAACATAAGACAGCTTTCATCTGTCCTTTGGGGACATTTGCATACCGCAAACTCTTGTTTGGCCTTAAAAACATTGGCGCCACGTTCCAGCGAGCCATGTCGTATGCCTTCCATGGCATTAAGAACTTTGTGGAACCTTATCTGGACAATCTCCCTGCTCATTCAAAGCAGCGTGAGTTCCACATGGATCATCTGACGACGATTTTCCTCAGATGCAAACGATACAATACTCGTCTGAATCCTCATAAGTGTATCTTTTGCGTTGAGTCTAGATGCCTCTTAGGATTCATAGTCTCGAAGGAGGGGATCCGCATTGATCCTTTAAAGGTGGAAGCCATTGTCAACCTACCACCTCCGACCAATGTGACGGAACTTCAAAGTCTCCAAGGGAAGGCGACTTATTTAAGGCGTTTTGTTTGTAACTTTGCGGAAAAGACTCAGGGGTATATGAAACTGCTTAAGAAGGACGTCTCGTTCATTTGGGATGATCAAGCTCAAAAATCCTTTGACAGTATCAAACATGCCATCACGCATGCCCCCGTGATCCAACCGCCAAACTATTTCCGAGATTACATCTTATATCTCGCTGCTTCTGCTACCACTATTGCCATGGTCTTGGTATAGGAGGATCAAAACACCTAGGAACATGTAATATACTATGCAAGTAAGGGTCTCACTGATGCTGAAACTAGATATTCACATGTCGAAAAAATTGCTTTCGCGGCAGTCATTGCCGTCCAAATGTTTCACCACTATATCTTGCTCCGCACCACCACTATCATTGTAGACTCGAACCCCCTGTACAACGTACTGACACGTCAGGTTCTTGGGGGCAAGTATTCACTCTGGATCGTGATACTGCAAGAATTCGACCTTCTTTTCGAGAAATCCAAGTCCAAAAAGTCCTTGGTGTTTGCTGAGCTTATCTATGACTTTCCCCATCCTGATGCAGAAGTTGAGCACAATGACTCTTTTCCAGCTGAATCATTGTTTCTCATCAGTACGACTGATCCGTGGTATGGAGATATTACGTTGTATCTTCAAACCCAATGCTTCAACCCACAACTGTCTCGCGACGACCGTCGTAAGATACATCACCATGCGAAGTATTATCTGATCATCAGTGATACTTTGTACCGTCGTGGCGTCAATTCAATTCGTCAACATTGTCTCACTCATGATGAGGCTGAACGCATTCTGAATGATTGTCATGCTGGGGCGTGTGGCAGTCATCTCTCTGGGATGGCTACAGCCCAGAAGATTTTGCGCGCAAGATATTATTGGCTTACTATCTTCAAAGATTGTATTGAGGTTGTGAAAAGATGTCCTCCATGTCAACACTTCCATACGAAGAAGCACACCCATCCCGCCCCGTTACACCCGGTTATTGCCGTGGGCCCCTTCACAAAATGGGGCATTGATTTTATGCATTGTAATCCTACCTTGGCCGGGGGGCATAGTTACATCATTGTAGCTATGGATTACTTCACAAAGTGGGCCGAGGCAATGACTACATACGAAAACGACGACAAAACCACCACACTCTTCATGTTCAATCATGTAATAGCGCGATTTGGAGTTCCTCAAGCGATAGTTACGATCATGGTTCTCACTTTCAGAACCATATGGTTGATGAATTGAGTGATAGATTGGGTTTTCGCCATGAAATCTCAACAACCTACTACCCTCAGTCTAATGGATAGGTCGAGGCCATTAACAAGGTCTTGAAAACTATGGTCCAAAGGATGGTAGGTATGCATAAGTCCAAGTAGCATAATATGCTCTTTTCAGCATTATGGGTCTACAGAACGTCCGTTAAACCGCCACAGGATTCACTTCTTTCCAACTGGTGTATGGATTGGAGGCTGTCCTTCCTATAGAGTGCGAAATTCCGTCTTTACAACTCGTTGTCGAACTTCTCCCTAACACTACTGCCGAGGAAGAATGTTTCCTATACTTAGCGAAACTTGACAAGTCCCGCTGAGATGCTGCTCTTGCTAACGAAAAGCACAAGAAACGCATCAAAGCTCAATACGACAAGTCAGTTGAACCTCGTATCTTCAACGAGGGTGACCTGGTCCTCACACACGACCAGAAACATGACAAACTAGGGGTAGGAAAGTTCGAGTCCATGTGGCACGAACCTTACATTGTCAAATGTGTTTTGGAAAAGGGAGCTTATGAGCTGGAATACTATGACATAATACCTTTGGGTGAACCCCGTAATGGGCTTTACCTGAAAAGGTACTATGCCTGAACCTGTCATGCATAGACTTTCTTGTATATACTGTACATGGCATGTTTGTGTGTTTTTTGTGTGGTGTGATGCGCTTTTTTTTGGAGTGTCTGTAGATCTTGTTTCCACTTCTTATACCATGTTCTGTCTGCGTGTGCAGATGGCAACGTGCTACAGATTCGTGGACTGCACCAACCAGCATACCCATAACCTTGCCTCGGCATCCTAGGTACTGTATTCCCCAACGGGCGAGCTCATCATCTTAGGAGGAAGTTGCCTTGGTTTTGCCACCAACAATGCTGCAGAGTATCAGGCAGTAATTGGAACCCTAACCGATGCTATTTCCTTGGGTATGAACCACATTGTCATCCACATGGATTCTCAATGAGTGGTTTCCCATCTTAACTGGGTTTATGCTATCCGTGATCCTACCCTACTCCGTCTCTTCAGACGAGTCGATCTCCTGGAAAGTTCATTTGAATCCATTCAATACCTGCACATTCCACGAGAGTTAAACACAATTGCTGACTCGATTGCCAACTTCATTTTAGATTGGTACATCACACACACATAATACTCATAATATGTAAAAGCAGTCGCGACATGTAAATAATGTACTGTATAAAAAGAAAAGCATATGAACAAGATCACATCATTCATCATTTTTAAACACATAATGTATAAACCGTCGAGAATGTCTGTATATATATATCATCAAAAGTAGTGCTGGTACAAAAATATGAAGCACGATGGCTTTCAGTAAGTCTCTACAAAATCTGAAGCCTCGTAGCTTTCAGTAGTACAATATCTGAGGCCTTTAAGCTCTTAGTACAAGTATAATAACGTCATTAGGCCTGACGGCTGGCTCGTACACCCCTAGGACGGACAGCTCTCTGTCGCTTAGAATGGAAGCACTCTACTATCCTCGCTACCTTGCTGAGTAAGACGCTGAAGCGTACAGACGCTCCAACTCCAAACCTCTGCATAGGTCTCGGTAGGTCATCTAATGCTGGCTCAAGGACATCCACTGTCAGCTAGGACAAGCTCTTGTATACATCCTCCATCTCCATAATGGCAGCATGAGCACGTGGGGGCACAACTGCTCCCCCACATCTATCTCTCCTCGCCAGAAGAGAGACTCCTAGGGGCCCTATGGGACCCACATCTGCACACACATGCTATATACTTGTCAGCACTACAACAAAAAAATCATAAATAAACAAAACTAAAAAGTACAATGGTTTTGTTCTTACCAATGTGTCCCCATGCTGTACCCTCAGGCAGCACCAAGTCGGGATCCTCTCTGAAATCCATACCACTATATGGGTAGTCCTCAACCATGAGCAACTGGCCTTTTAGCCAGCTGAAGAACTCGACACCAAAGCTGATGATAGGTCCCCCACCATGACAGGCCATCACCTCTTCCCATCTGAGCATGTGAGGATCTCTAGGATCCTTGGCATCCAGTCCTACCTGTGGGCGTAAGAGGGGGATCCGCTCCAAGAGGAATGATATCACTATCAATCCGTATCCAAATTGCTTGAGCTCTCCCCGCCGACACTTGGTCAGCTGAGCTCGGATGTTTGTGAGGAGACCCTCGCACCAGTTTAAGATCTTAGGGGACATGCAATCCTCCGCATAGAGCATCTGAGCCCGAGTGGATATGTGTGGGGCTTGGCTCCCCTCCACTCTAGTAATGGTGAACAAGATGGCACGCAGTGGACCGTTTACAACATCCCTAATGGGAATCTTCCCACTAGAGGATCGAGCATGAGCAGTACAATGTTGCATCACCATATCTGTCACGTCCCCTTCCATCAATCCAATGCAAGGGAGGGAACATGGCCGTAACATGGGGTGTCTAATTCTTCCCCAAAGCCATAATGGTAAAGTTTTTGCCATTTAAATAAAATGCACAATTAAATTACACAACAGAATTAAAATACATAATTGCACACACACAATAGACATACATTAGTGTATTTATCTCAAGCAAATGATGCATCAACAGGCAAGGAATCCATCCCATTCTCATGCTATGCACAGAATTCATATCAATTCCATTAACATGAATAATTACCATTCTGAATTAACACATTGTAAGAAATATAATGCATGTAATTTAAATCACAGAGAACACTTATCTGGAAGATGAAGCTGTCCAAACGACTGGCTATGTGAGAGAAACGTTCCACCCAACCATAGATCTCTGTCCAGCTTATATTCTTTCAGCTGAGAGATCACCCCCGAGCTGGGTTGTGTATCCACTAAGGAGGAACTAGATGGGCTCACTCACAACCATGGTTTCACTCAACAACAATGCTAAGCCAACACACAGTTGGGTTTATCAAGCATACAAAAGACAAATGAGGAGGATGCTAAGTCAGTGAACTCAACCACAGAGCTACAAACATCTCAAGCTAAATTCAAGCAATCCAATCCTCTGTTCAAACATCCACACTTGGATTTCTCACCATTCTGTCAACGAATAACTCAATCCTGTCACTGGTTTTCTGGGATGTTAAAACTAGGTTTTCCAATGGATTTCGAGGTAGCTAATGCTCCCAAATTCTCCCCAAGGTTCATACCTATGGATTCCCCATTGGATTTCACTGCCAAATACCAAATCTGGACGTTTATGGCTCTTCAAACGTGGGTTCTTTCACAGTTGAGATTTCTGGTTTTTCTCAATGCTGGCAATTCGTTTTTGGATGGAAAATGATGCTGGGTTTTTCCACCATGGAATGGGAATGAGGAAGAAGAAATCCCCATGAGGTAGAGTGACTTGTGGTACAAGAGAACGGAGCCCATACTCTGCCATACAAATTTATGGGCTGCCCATGCTCCATTGAAGCCATGGACTGAAATCTTCAACAACTTCTTTACAACAGAAATAAATGTCATCAAGGAAGGTCAAATGGGTTCTCACAATGACATTTGGCAGTATATGGTTCATCCCCACAACCCCCTCACCACTCCCTAGTGGATACACATGGCCCCTTCTCATTCGTTGCCTCCATAGCCAATTTTGGTATTTTATTGCATGATGTTTATTTACATCATTTTTACAATGTTCCATGGCTAAATAGCACATGGGTAACATAATGTCTAATACTTTCCTTTAAATAAAATTTGAGCTTCTACTAGCGGGGCCTTGGCCTTGAGCTCCACGCTAGGAAAACATACATCACATGTATACAATATTTACATTAAAAGCTAATATATCCTAAGGGTCAAAATGGGGTATTACAATGTCATTGACAGTGCGATCACTAGCTCGTGATCCAATGAGAAATACAGGCTCCCCTCTCCGGGACAAGCCGGTAAGAAAATAGATGTCCTCAACATCTATGGTGAGAATGTGCTCACCGATCACAAAGTATTGTTGAGCCACATCCCAACACCGGAGCATAAGTGACAACAGCGAGATTTGAGCCCTCATGCCCTGAATCTCGAAGAACTTGAGAAAACCGCAGTTTCTCAAGGCATTCACGCATTGTGGATCATTGGAAGCTTGTTCATCTTCCACCTCGTGTTCTCTTTCCCGCCACTCTAATACCATATTTGCTTGCTATCAACTTGCCAAAGTGGGCATTTAAAGACTGTTAAACCTCACTTCAACCACAGGAAGTCCACCTTTTGGGTTTAATTTGATGGCTGGGATATGCGTTTCCGCTGTCAAACTGTGCTATTGCATACAGTGCGATGACATCGTACTCCACGTTTGTGGGACTTGCACCGAGTAGGTCTTGTCGCAGTTCCTGAAAGGGCAGATTGCGACAAGCCGAAGGCGTAATATCCCCCCACAAATCCATAAAAATGTAATCCACTACAATTTTTTTGGATGAAGTTTAGGCTTACCTGCACCAGACGGTGGGCGAAATGGCGGCTTGTAGCTCTCGGAATCGACAAGTGAAATTTTGGCTCCAAATTGGCACTTCTTCTCCCAAATTGGAAAATGAAACAATGGTGACTATTTTTGACCCATTTTTCTATTTATAAATGAAATGGAATATTCCTTTTTCAAATATTTGATGCTTTTTGGTCATTTGCTATAGTTTTAATCATCTTTGATCATTTTTGGAATATCGGTTGACTATTTGACCTAGTTTCCAAGTGTGCATGAGTTGTTAAGTAGTCTTTTGTGTCGTTTCTTGCATTACAACGGTCATCTCAGGTATGGACAAATCCATTGGATATTTGTCATTACTTTACAACGGTTAGATTGTGATTGTTTATGATGATGAGCTTACTCTTTGTTTGTTCTCGTGCTCTTGAAACTATGAGAATAAGTACCGAGTTACGATTTATCTCTTTTTCGGGCTCGTTAAACTCCCACGGAAAAGGAACTCCCCCGGAGTCTATCTTTAAGCTCTTTTCAGGCTCTCAAAAAATGAAAAGATTGCCAAGCGAACTTGTCGCGTTCACGCTTGTTAAAGTATTTGAATGGTCGTCTTTCTAGTGATAGTTTACCCCTTTTTCGGACCAGGGGGCACTACTTACGAAAAAGGTATAATCCAGTCAATCATGACTGGGAGAGTCCTCTCCCGCATTGTTTTACCCTTTTTCGGGCAATGAGGCTAACTTTATGTAAAATGACCGTTGGAGTCTTCTTTAGTTCTTTTCAGACTCTTTAAACATGAAATAACGACCGAGTTTACCTTCTATGGACTCGTTAAACTCTTACATTGAAGGGCCCGTCATGGGACGAACCCCTCCTATCCCAGGTTCGAAAAATATTTGGGATTGGACTCACCTATGAGATGAGCTATACCGAGCATCTAGTTACCCTCATCAAGCTCATAAAAAACACATGAGGCACTCATCATTCATGATGGGGAAAAAGGAAGGCTTTTATGTTACACACTTTGTCAATGGCAGTACGTAGTCGTTCTTAAACATGACACTCATCTACATTTGCATACTGTACTTGGGTCATTCGTTTGTCATCGAGTCTTACTTACTTTCTGAGTCTCATTACTCCTTTGAGTCATTCAAAGAAAGCTTCCATCATTAGTTGCATTAGAAGTTGGTGTTGCACTGGTCATGTCAATACTGCCAAGTCATGCCATGCCCATGTTCAAGAATACGTCCATCATTTATCATCTGCGGTCAGTACGCCTGTCACCATAACGGTCTACTCTGAGTCAGTCTTGCATGTTACTGTACCATCCGATCTACTCTACACATCTTTTATCGTGTTTCGTGTCGATTGATGGGGGATTCATTATGGCCCTCCTTCAACGGATTCATCCTTTTTGACATCAACTCATCATCTGAGGATTGAATCTAGAAACCAATCAAGTACCTTGGCCTTGCATGCCTCAATGGCAGGTTACCTCGCTTTAAACATGATTTTACATCATTGACTCTTGATTGAAATATTTCATCTTGCATTCGACTTTAACTCACTTATTCACGCTTGATGATATGTACTGTGATACCTTGGGAATCATTGACATTAATGATGATCTCCCTCGTGCTTGTTAACGGTTTACATCAATGATCGGTAATCAAGTGGTTTATACCATGTTCGACGTCAATACCTTTGTAATCACATGGATAGATTCGTATCATTGCGGGTTCAGCTTGAAGACCCTGGAGAGTCATTTTTTACCCAAGTTGCGATGGAGATTGTATTGAGTCATATTACACGGATCCACTTTTGTATTGGTCATGGCTGTGTTATAATCTCATCATGGATCTACGCTTGTGTCTAGTAGCCATGATTGTGTTTAGTCGGTCATTACTACCATAGATCTGCATTGTATTGGTCCGCAACCATGTTGTAAGTCATTTGAGATTGTGTACTCAGAGTCAGTTGTACTGCAGCAGCGTCCTTCGTCCTACAAGTTCATTGCCATTCCTTCTATCAAAGCACTTCACCTGTATATCTTCAACAAATTCATGCTTTGGGGGGCATTCTGTTACACCTAAAATCTTCCCATCATGAGATTTAGTGTATACATCCCTGAAGTTACCCTGACTGAGTGATTGACTTGGAAGGATTTGTACCCATTTGTACTAGGTTTTGAGAGGTCGTCGCATGTTGCTCTCATGCAGAATGTGACGTCATAGCTTGCTCTATTACAAGGAGCGCCGGTGTCAGTTAATGGACAAAAATAGCCCTTCGAGCCCCTTCTCGAATCTTGCTGACTTGGGACCCTATCCCTGACCTCTTGGGAGAGCTGGCACTCGACTCCTAACTCCTTGGAAAGATCCCTTAAGTCTCTCCTATCGTATCTCAACCTATATCAACCTATCCTATCCATACCCTATCTACTTAGTCCTATTTAAATGAAGCTCACTCCCATTCTAAGGAAGGAAGTCTATGGTACTCTTATGTTGGTAAAATCAAGCTCAATAGACCTATCACTCTAGATTGGGGAACATCCACTTCTCTCTAGGAGCTTTGGCATGGCTTGTCGAAAGGAGCTTGCAACGTTAAGGCAATGGTTGTAATCCTCTTTTCTATTGTACTTCTCCACTCTTCAATACAGTTAATATAATTGCTTTCCATAAATGTTGTCTCCTTGATGCTGTTTAGAGCTTTCCTCCTTAACTGTTAGCTTAGATCTATCATATGAGATATATGCTTTCACTTCTCATGGTCTGTTACATGTTCAACAGGGTTTAGCTACTCGCAATCTGGCAGCGCTGGAGCATTGGATCAATGAAGGAGAAAGGGATCTACAAATCTAAGTTAAACGATCTACTCTTTCATTTGTACTTCTATACGATCTAGGAAAGTATTTTATGTTTTGTCTTATTTTTTCTAGACTTACGTTAGGCTAGGGATATCAGGCCTTGAGTCCGCTCTCGGTAGATTGTCCGCAAAACAGTATCCTCTACCTAAGTACCAACCTCAACCACCTCGGTTTGTGTTGCAACTTCAGTAAATGTTTTTGAAAACACTGGTTCTTGTGTAACAATGTTTTCTTCTTGATTCTTGATGTCATATATTGATGTCTGGGTTGCAGCCTCACTATATATTTCCAAGGGTGTTGGTTCTTGTGTAACAACCCCCTGCCTTTCAATTTCTTCAAATTGCTGATATTGTTCCTGGGTTATCTCAAATCCCTATGACTGATGAGACTAGTCCTGAAGAAGTTCGGTATGCCCTGATGGCTGGGACTGCACTGTTTCATCTCCTATATTCAAATCAGGGATCACTTCAATTTTTGGCTCATTTTGCCCCAGTAATTCTATTTTTGGTGCTTTCTCTTCCTCCTGCTCTATCTGTGCATGCTTTTGTGATACAAATCCCAACACCATAACTCAGTGTCTTGCTGCAAAGAATATGTCTCCACACTCTGGGAAAACAATCTCTCCTTACTCCTCATTTTCTAATGTAGAAGATGAATTTTCTAATAAATTTGCAGCATCTAACAATGTGTTCAAATTCTTCTCTGCTTGTTTCCCAACTGCTTCCTTCAATATTTCCAACTAATTTCACAATGTCTGCACCTCCTCCTTTAATAATTCATTTTCAAACAAGAGGTTTTCAATTTGAGGTTCTTTTATGAAGGGTTCCTGTGTAACAACAGGTGACTTGGGGTTCAGAATGGGAATTTCTATGTCTACCCCTATTACAGGTGCTATTTCTGACATAGGTGACTCAATATTTGTTCTTGTTGCTCCTGTTGCCTCTGCTGAGGGTGCTTCACTGTTAACCCCAATTGCATCCGCTATCTCTGCCGAGGGTGCTTCACCATTGACCCCAATTGCACCTACTGTCTCTGCTGCTGCCATAGATCGAGTCCTCCTTTTCTTCACCATTTCCACTGGCTGGTCTCCACTCTATGCTGCTACTGATGCTGTGACAGCTCTGGTTTTTATTTTCTTTGCTATAGTGGATGTCTGACCCTTGTTCCCTGGCCTTTTTCTTCGTTTCTTTGACACAGGGGTCTTTTCTTCAGTCTTCTCCTCCTCAATAATGGCCCCCCTTATCTCAGGAGAGGACACAACATCCAAAACCTCCACATTTCCTTCCCCTGCTGCTTCTGCCTGATTCTCTTCCTCCTGAATTTCTACTTCTACAGTTGCAGCTTCTACGGTCGCAGCTTTAATAGCTGCTCTAGTTTCAGCTTCTTCTCCCTGAGTTTTTGATTCTGCAGTTGCAGCTTCTAATGTTGCTGCCACTTGTACCATGGCTTCCATCACTATTTCTTCAGCAATAGGATTTTTTGCTGGTGTTGCTTCTCCCACATTTACCTCATCTTTGTCCTCATTATGTTTTCCTGATGCTCCAACCTCCCCCCCAACTAGATTTGAGGAACGCCGGTCCTCTTCACCTTCTCCAATACCCCCCACTTCTAACACAGGTTTTCTAAATGGCCCGAACCCAGCAAGAAATTGCTCCCAAGTTAAATTGTGATTTGCAAGGGCCCTTAAGACTAACAATTTAATTAGGCCATGATTGGTAAGGGAGGAAACTGGGTGTTGGGCTGTTTTTGCATATCCAGCCATGGTTTGCAGGGCTTTAAAAAGATAGAATGGCATATTTACTAAAATTCCATGGCATAAGTGAGATAATAAGGGAATTTTAGAGAAGGAAATAGTTTGGTACCTACCTTCACAAGAGATATATTTCTTCACGAAGACTGCCACTTGATTCCAGGGTTGTGGTAATGATGCCAATTCTAACCCACGACGTGTTCGATGAACATTTTCCCCAACTGTGAATTTCTTACAGCCGTCGCATTATGTGCTTTCCGTCCAAATGACTTCTTTCCAACCCGGGGTAAGCCAATAAATTTTTCTATAATTTCTTTTGTAACATCCATGCGTAGTGCTATGACCTCAGAGTGAGTATCAGTCAGTTTAAGGGCGAATTGCAATGCGGTTTCTGTGTGGAAACCATTCAACCATTCAAAATATTCCATCCAGCCTGCTGCCATGAAAATGTTAAGAACTGCTACATTGGCGCGCAAGGCTTCCGTATTCATGGGTTCATGTTGAACTGGGTTCCCCATAGCAATATTTCTTCAAACTTCAGGTGACGAATACAGCAAGTAACATTCCAAACGTGGGAGTTGTAGCTTATGAACATGCAAGGAATCGTTGGAATTTAAAATTAGGTATTTTAGGAATGTCGACATAGGTGTGAAATTCCGGTGGAATGAGACAGTTATGGAAAGTTGGCATAATTGGGGTATTTCGATATGAATCGGGTACGGTGCTGGGAATGGAATACATACAAGCGTGACTCTAACATCTTCCCTGGTGTTTAAATGGTATGGCTTTGCTGATGGGGACTAAAAGACAGTGCATAATCATTATTACCATATTCGATTTCACGCTTAATCATGTAAAAAGTCTGAATCCGTACCTTTACGTTATGCGTTCAGACATGAGTTACCATTATAGATCGCCTCCCAATGAAACGAGCATAAATGCACATGTGCTGAAGTGATTTGGCCATTGCCACCCGGCTGATAGATGCCCAAGATACCTAATAGCTGTCTTATTGGCGGACTATGATTGGATCTATGGAGCAATCATTCAAATTGACACCAGATTGAGTCATTATAAGCGACATTAATTTGGAAAAAGGACAAGTTAGTGGAGTCACAGCTGGGCATAGGAATATTCTAGCGGATTCACAGCTGCAGACTTATATTGATTTGAGCAGAGTTTGGCGAAACATGGCAGAGTTGCAGTTGCACAAATTTGGAGAAAAGGCAAAGAGAGCGGAATAGCAACTACTAGAATTGGCAGAATAGGAAATAGTAGCGGAGTCGCAACTGCTTGGAAAAAGGCGAAAATGAAATGGAAATAGCGGAGTCACAGCTGCTGAAAAAAATGAAAATGAAGTGAGAATAGCGAAGTCGTAGTTGCTAGACTTAGTGGAATAGGAAAGAATAGCAGAGTCGCAGCTGCTGGAAAAAATGAAGGGAATGGAAAAATGGTGGAGTTACAACCGCGAAAATAGGAAAAATGAGCAAGGTAAGGAGTTGCAGCTGTGCAAAATGAGTAATAGGCAGACTTTCAGCTGGCTGCTGAAAAACTAACGAATCATCCATCTTCTTCAAAGAGCTTTATTAAATCAGGAAACAATGTAAGCTGCCTGCAATCGTCTAGCCCAGTCACGACTGTTGTTCCTCCAATTAATCCCTGCACACAAATCTTCAAAACAAACCGATCAAGTGCAAAATGAAAAACAAATAACATACATAATGAAAAAGAAATGATTTATGTACAAATTATGTGGATATTACAGTTCTTAAAAATTCACAGGGGTTGGGAAAACTTTCTTCCCTGGCGTTAACTGATAATCTGGATCTGCTGCAACCTGTGAAACGAAAGCATCCCTTGAGATCGGTTTGTGATACAGTCACAGCCGATGACCATTTGCGAATAATGGTGTCTTGTTTTCATCAATGGTGATCAACCGAACTGTTCCATTTTCAAATACACGATCTATTTGATAAGGTCCCAACCAACGAGTGCGTAGTTTGCCTTTGAAATCCCTCTTAAACTGTGAATCATATAACAGAGACCAGTTTCCTTCCTAGAAGACTTTCTTCTTTATGAATCTGTCATGCCACTTAGAGTGCTGCTGTTGGATTAAAGTTGTATGATTTACTGCTGTTGTGCGCTTTTCATCCAATTCATTAAGTTGATTCAGTCGGTTCCTCTGTGCTTCTGATAAATCCAGATTGTATTCTACAGCTATTTTCAAAGTCCTGATTTCAAATTCAATTGGGAAAACAACATTCTTACCATACACTAACTCATATGGGGAAAAACCAGTGGTTTTACGCCATGTAGTGCGATAGGTCCATAGTGCCTCTGGAAGTATCTCAGCCCAATCTTTACGATGGATTTTCACTATCTTTGTCAAAATAGCCTCAATGACCTTGTTTGAACTCTCCACTTGGCCATTGGCATGTGGATGATATGGCGAGGTTATTCTGTGCTGAATATGAAATTTCTGTAACAGCGCTTCCATCTTGTGAGACACAAACTGCGGTCCACCATTTGTGATGATTTCCTTGGGTACTCCAAATCGAGTGAAAATTTCTTCGTACAGGAAATCAATCATAGCTTTAACCAAGGCTACAACTTCCACCCATTTGGTCATGTAATCTATGCAAACCAAGATGTGAACTTTCTATTTTGAGGGAGGGTTGATAGGCCCTACAAAGTCTAGAGCCCATCTGTCAAATGGTTCAACCACGAACTGTGGCTGCAAAGGCATTTCATCTAATCTGTTGGGTTGGCCCATCCTTTGGCAGCTATCACATGCCTGAACATACTTCTTTGCGTCCTTGAACAATGTGGGCTCGAAATAACCCATCCTCAAAACCTCATGACCTATCCTTTTGTCAGCAAAATGTGCTCCACAGGGCTCATCATGGAAAGATTTAAGAATACTAAAGATCTCATCTTCTCTAACACATCTTCTGATCTCTAAATCAAGCCCTATGCAAAAAATATGGCCATCAATCCAGCAGTACCTAGCACTCTGTTGTATGATCTTTCTTTTTTCTCTCTTCAACATATGTGATGGGAGCTTACCTGCAGCCAAAAAGTTATCAATATTTGCATACCATGGGGAATGAGCTAATACTGCAAACAAATGTTCATTAGGGAAGGAATCTTCGACTGGTAAATTGTCATCATTGTTAGTAAGTCGAGATAAAAAAGCTGCAACAACATTTTCCTTCCATGGTCTATCAATAATTGTGATATCAAATTCCTGTAACAACAACAACCATCTAGTAATTCTAGCATTCATGATTGGTTTATTCATTAAATATTTGATAGCAGAATGATCAGTGTGCACAAAAGTAGAATATCCAGTAATATAATGTCTAAATTTGTTGATGGCATAAATAATGGCAAGGAATTCCTTTTCTGTGACAATATAGTTTAGTTCAACAAGAGATAAGTTCTTGCTAATGTAATAAATTGCATAAGGAGCATTACCTTCCCATTGTCCCAAAACTGCTCCAATGGCAGTGTTTGAAGCATCTGAAGAAATATGAAAAGGCAGAGCCCAGTTGGGCCCTCGTAAGATGGGTGTTGTATATATCCTTTTCTTTAGCTCAGTAAATGTTGTTTGGCATGCATCATTCCAGACAAACTGTGCATCCTTCATCGACAGAGTGAACAAAGGAGAAGTTAGTTTGGAAAAAAATTCTATGAACCTTCTGTAATAGCCAGCATGCCCCAAGAAGCTACGTACATCCTTTTGTGTTTCAAGATTTGGTATATTTTCAATTACCTTGATTTTGGATGGATCTACCTAGATACCATCAGAAGAGATGAAGTGCCCCAGAACTATGCCCTCGCTCATCATCATGTGTCACTTTTCAGTGCTTAAAGAGAGCTGGCTTTGTTCACATCGTTTCAAGACCTTTTCTAAAATTTTCAGTGCTTCTTCATAACTATCAACATATGGAGTAAAGTCATCCATAAAAGTCTCTATGCAATCATTTACCATATCTGAAAAGATTCCAATCATTGCTCTCTGAAATGTGGCTGGTGCGTTGCACAACCCAAAAAGAATTACCTGGTATGCAAAATTCCCCCAGGGACAGGTGAAAGTGGTTTTTTCCTGGTTTTCTAGAGCAATCTGAATTTGGTTGTAGCCACTAAAACCATCCAGAAAGGAAAAATACTTCTTCCCAGACAAGGTATCAAGGACCTGATCGATAAAAGATAAGGGGAAGTGTGTTGGCGGGCAAATCTACCCTATAGCAAGGAAACTAATGCTATCAACTTGGTTGGGGTGACAGGTAAGTGTATTGATGATACTACAGAGATATTTACAAAAAGAAATAAGTTGTGGATCTTAAGAACACACCTTTCAATCGAAGTTTGATCCTAGCCTTAACTTGATCTTGTGCTCAACCTTCAAATCCACCTTCCTTTTCAGTAAACCTGCAATAACAATACCTTTCTCAAAGCATTTTGGGCAATATATAAAGCTTGAAAGAAACAAAAACAATGTTTAACATTTAGCATTGACCAAAACAGATCCAAATTAAAATGCCATTTCATAACACATTTAAGTTGGAACAAGAAAGACACTTCAACCTTTATTTGTCAAAAGTAGAATGATGTACAAGTATACCTGATCCTGTAATAGGCTCCTGCAACTTGATTTTGGGCTCTCGCTCTTCTCTGGCTTGGATGTCTTCAGCATCAACTCCTCCAATGCAAGCTTCTCTTTATGTCTCAAAGTTTCTCCATTAATTCATCTCATCATCTAGGTTCTAACCCTTCTCCTTTAATCTTCTTTGTATTTATAAGATTGGAGAAGTAGTTCAGGTCGATGTATAGTTATGGAGGAAGTTGGGGGAGTTAGAAAACTACCAGCAGCTAATCCTCCTCGAGAAATTAATTTATTTTTTAATCATCTTTTAAGATGTACGCGACTCTTATTCAGTGGAGTAGCGTATAGGGCGCTACTTTAGTGCTTATCAACTAGCGCTCATTCGATTTTAAATGGTGAGCGCTACTATGCTGGGAAGGAGTAGCGTATACTTGGATATGGGCGCTACTATGATACACTGGAGTAGCGTATGGGCGCTAGTCTCTTTGAGTAGAGTAGCGCTCATATCTCAAAATGATATTTTTTGGGGTTTTCCTGTAATGTCAGGAAATGGAGTGAGTCAAAGTATCATCCAAGGTCAACATGTTCCTCCATCCAAGTTGTCCTTTTGTGTGATCAGCAGCTCAAGGTGATCACGGATGGAGAGGTGCAAGTTTGACCTATAACAGATGCCCCCTAATGTGTGAGGTCAGAGGGAAACGATGGCTGAAATACATTATAATCCAAAGCCAGAGGAGGAGCAAAGAACCACAGACAGCAAGTCACAAGAAACCTGCAACAAAGATCGAGGTCAGCGAGCAATTACATTTTTGACATCATATAGATGTGCAGTGTGATACAACATGATCTCCGATACATAACAAGGAGATGTATATAAAAGCATGGCCACTTGGAATACAAGTGTGGATCCATGTCAAACTGAGAGATCATAGCCATAACAACAAACTAGATCTATGTCTCATGGAGAGCCGAATATAAGTGAGGCTCAGTCTTACGCAACTTGGGTGATAACAAAAAATGAGGTAATGTCATCCAAAATCCCAAGGTCTCCATCCAAAAAAACCCTAGGTACAAACCCTAACCATGTGAATAGATGAGCTGATAGTCGAACATGGGGGGTATCGTTTGATTACCGGTCATTGATTTATACCGTTAACAAACGCGAGGACGTCCACCGATAATGATGATGGGGTCCAAGGTACCAAGTACAAATCGCCAAATGTGAATAGATGGACTTGGAGTCGAACACTTGGGAATCCTGTCGAATAAGAGACATTGATGTATTCTCATCATTCAACAACGAGGAAAATTTCCACTGGTGACTGCAATCTCCAAGGTACTAACCGAAACTCTAAACTTCAATCCCAGAATAATGAGTTGATGTCGATGGGAAGAAGTCCGTTGGAAGGGAGGCCTTAAGGCATCCTCCATCATCCAACTTGAGGAACACTCAACTGGTAAGAGCTGATATGGAATAATATGTAACAAGACTGACACTAGGAAGGCCGACACATGAGGTCAAGGTAAACTGCAGAATGGCCGACACAGGGTATATCCTTGAACATTGAGCACGACACAAAGTGACTCAGGCGGTTTCTGACATAATGGGGTAAATAAGTCTGAAATGTAAGAGACATTATCAGACCCTCCATATGGTTGGAAGAATAACCAACAGGGGGAGTAAATAACTCGGAGGAAAGGTTCACCCTGAGGTCAAAAACTAAACCCAACCGACAATATAGACTCAAGTAGGTGCTGTGTTCAAGGATAGAACTGACTAAAACTGCCTTTGACAATGAAGATATGATATGTCTTTCCCGTTCCTTATTCTTTTTAGATAAAAGAATATCCTTCTTGTTGTTTTAATGAGTCCAAGAAAGAATGAAAACTCAATAGATCCAACCAAGTAAAAAGTTTAACGAGCCCATGGGAGGAAGACTCAGAACCTTCTTCATTATTTATAGAGTTCGAAGAAGAGATAGAAGATTACTCTATATTTACTGATCTCTGGATTTTAATATCGAGCTAAGATCTGTTCTTGCTCGCCGGTGTTTTCAATTTTAAGGAGTCTGAAAAACTTAAACAATAACTCCATATATCCGCTCGTGGATTTTAGTATCGAGCCCAAGCAGATTAATGCTCGCCGGTGTTTTCCTGTTTATAGAGTCTGAAAAACGTAAACAATCCTCTTTTCACCTATCCGTGGATTTTATAACGAGCCCGGATTGGTCTGTGCTCGGCGGTGTTTTCTTGTTTATAGAGTTGAAAAACTTAAACAGTCCTCTACTTACCCTCTCATGGATTTCACATCGAGCCCGAGTAGGTGAATGCTCGCTTGGTATTTTCATGTTTAGAGAGCCTGAAAACCCTAAAGAGAGGCTCCAAAAGGTCCTTTTTCGTACAGTTAGTCTCCTCCCCCGAAAAAGTATAAAACAATGAAAGGAGAACTCTTCTAGCGCATACAAGAATATACCTAGAGTATACCTTTTCCGTAGTTAATCCACTTAGGCTCGGAAAAGGGGTAATTCTATACCTGAGTGGATGAGCCTTCGAGTACTTTAACGAGCTCGAAGAGGAAAAGCTTGCTCAGCAATCTTGTTTAGGTTTAAATAGTCCAAACAAGAGCTTAAAATGACTTAAAGGTCAGCTTCTAGGATCATAGCTTCATACTCTGCCAAAACTAGGTCTTCAACAAAATATTAGTCGATGCGGAAAAAATCTTGAATGATATATGAATTTGAAATATTTAGCTAGTTGACAAGGTCTATCATCAAGAAATTTTAAACTTAGGAGACGAATCTGACAAAAATTAAGTGAAAATTGAGCTTGGATCAGTATTATACCGTATTGTGTGTTTCAATTGATTAATTAGGGATTTTTTGAAAGTTTTGAAACTATAGAAAATTAACAATTATGGGTAAAAATCAAAATCCAATTTGTATATATGATTTCATTTTTAAAAATCAATTTTCAATTTGTTTTGTAGGGCAAAGATTGGGGCAACCTTTGGCAATTTTCAAATCTCCGTGGTGATCAAGCTGAGCATCTAACCGTCAATCTTCCTCCACCAAGTAAGTTAAAATCTCCCCGACTTGCATTTTCATGGTTTATTTTTCAATTTTTGAGCAAAAAATAGCTTGCAACGCAATGCTCATAAGTGTTTCTGCGTGGGCGCTACTGTGTAACCACAGCAGTAGCGTATAAACGCGATGGGCGCTACTGTGCTGAAGCATAGTAGCGCCCATACGCGACTGTGTAGTATACACAGTAGCGTACACTTTTGCAAACCTACCCACAAGCGCCGAGACTCAAAAATTTTTGGTTTTTTGTGCAGGATGGTCCTTCAATGGAGGGAGAGGGAGCATGAGGACATGGATAGGTTGGTCATGCAAGATCCGACTACCCTCCATGCTCTCCAAAGATGCGGTTTGTTGAAGTTTTATCGAACCGTAAACATGAGGGCCTTAAACAAACTGATTTCGAAGACTTATTCAATATTGGGATGTGGATACTAACACCTTTGTCATCCGTGGGCAAACTCTGGAGCTTACTATTGATGACATATATTTCATTACTGGTTTCTCGAGGAGAGGAGATGTAATCAATCTGAAAGGGTCTTCTCGTGTGGGTGTAAGGTATGTGCAAGAGTATGTAAATACATATTGTGTTGCCGGAGCTGAGAAATCGGGAAGCCAAGTCTTGATTTCAACTATTGATGGTCTCCCTTTGAAAGTGATAGTGATCATGATCAACCGAGTAGCCAGTAGTGCTTCACAACACTTAGCTTCCAGGCATTCTATGCATATTGGTGTACAATGCTTACACGGTCATGTCTATGATTGGAGTACTAGTTTATTGGAAAACATGAAATCTCAATTGACAGGATGCAAATCCGGCACAATGAATAATTTTGGGTACGGAAGCATTTTGTGTACTTTCTTCTTTGAGAGGATGCCTGCTATCAGTTTGGGGATGCCTCTACCTCAGGTTAACCCCTGTGAGCCCAGACTAGGCCGTTGGGGTGACATATTCCTCCTCCAGGGTGGTGGGGAAGTCACTACTGTTATCATACTGATGATTTTTGGGGGTGGTGGGAGAGACAAGTACCTGCTTTCGAGCAGTTTCCATATGCTAGATTGGATTTCCGTCATGATCCAGAACTGGTGCTTCCTCCAGGTGGAGCCTGGGGAGATATTGGTATGTTTTAAATTTTGAGAATTTATTTAATTTTTTCAAACTTTTTCAAGTATTTGATTTTTATGAATGAGTTTTGAAGTTCTAATCAAGTGTCATATGCAGATTTGGGGCCTGTTCGTCCAGAGGGACATCCTACCATCTATGTGAGGCCAGCTGATATTACTGCAGTAGATGCTATGTTGGGAACCCTGGAGAGAAAAATAAGTCGGTTGACTCACGAAGTTCCTGCATGCCGTATGGATCAGATACCTATTGATATGCAGGAAGATGTTGTTGGGGTGCCCCCAACATGGCTTAGGGTGCTGCGGAGGATCGCTAGGCTAGTCATATGCTATCTCAATGCGGTAGATGATGATGAGGTCCCTCCTTTTCCATACGAGAGGAATATAGTCTATGTATATATTTTTGAGGCTACTATGCCCAGCTTTTGTACTTTTATGACTTGACTTGATAAACTCGTGACTCAAAACTCATATATTTTTTCATACGGTATCGGCTATATACAGTATCGGTTATTTACATGTGTATGCGTTTTAATTTTATGTGTGCAATGTTGTTTATGACAATGTATGATGCAAATGCCAGTCTAACACATAGTTTGCTAATGAATCAGCTAAAGTGTTTAAACTTCTTGGAATGTGTTCATATCTGATAGAATGAAATTGTCTTTCCAATAGTCTAACTCGTAGAAACTGACGTAGCAATCCCGGATCCCTAATCTGATATACACCTGTTAACTGAAATACAATTAATTGTGAGTCAAGCCTTACCTCCAAATGTGAAATGCCATGACTGAGAGCATCTCGGAGAAGTTCTATAACTGCACTGTATTCAGCTACATTATTCGTGGTAGGACCCAAACAAACCCCCCCCGAAGAGACAAGTTGGTCAGCGGGTGAATAAATGACCCAAGCTGCTGCAGCCAACTGACAGGTGTGGCGACTGGCGCCATCAACAAATCCTAAGAAATGTTCGGTTGACATTTGGTACACGAAACGAAACACACATAAGAATACCTAACGAGCATAACAAAAACTAGCTTTACAAGAAATATACAGCTATGTTACAAGAAAAAGTATTTCAGCCTAGGAGTAGTACTTCTTCAGGTAGAGCCCATTTCTAGGCTCGGCCAACTTATTACCTTCATAATCTATTAGTTCGTAGGCCCCCTTCTTCAATACTTTGGAAATTATAAAAGGTCTGAGCCACCTGGATTTGAATTTGCCAGGTCCTAAGGGTTCTTTGTCTTGATCCCAAAGTAGGACCAAGTCTCCTTCAATGAAAACCCTAGATTTGACAGATTTATCATACTGTCCTTTGAATCATTTTTTGTGGACCTCGTTTGTTGTGAGCGCGTCGCGGCGCTACTCATCCAAATGTTCTAAGTGTAACAAACGCTCTTCTAGTGTTGAAGTATCTGGTAGTATCTGAACTGCTAATTTTAGTGAAGGAATCTCGCATTCAATCGGTATGACTGCTTCTATCCCATGCACAAGTTGGAAGGGAGAGAAACCGGTAGCAGTCTTAACGTTGGCTCGGTAAGCCCAAAGAGTCGGGTACAACATGATGTGCCAGTTATTTCGACTGGCATTAACAGTTCTTTGTAGTATAACCTTTAAAGTTTTGTTCACTGCTTCAACTTGTCCATTCGCCTGTGGATAATATGAAGACGAATGTTCTTGTCGAAAACCAAGCATTGTATGCAACTCAGTCATCATGCTATTTTGGAAATGACTGCCATGATCAGTCACTATCTCTTTAGGTATGCCAAACCGTGCTATGATTTGATTAAACATGAAATAAGCAGCAGTTTCTCCATCTGCCTTAACAGTAGGCATTGCCTCTGCCCACTTAGTAAAGTAGTCAACAGCAATGATGATGTAATGATGTCCTCCAGCCGAAGCTGGATTGCATGTCATGTAATCAACCCCCCATTTTGTGAAGGGACCTGCTGTAATTACAGGATGAAGAGGAGCTGGGTGTGCCCTCATTTTCTTAGTGAAAAACTGACACGGTCGACAGTGTTTCACAGCTTCCACACAATCTTTAAAGATCGTGGGCCAAAAATATCCGGCACGCAGTATCTTCTGAGCTGTTGCCAACCCGGAAAGATGTCCCCCACAAGCTCCACTGTGGGCATCATTTAATACTGCTTCAGCTTCTTCCCGAGTTATGCAGCGTCGTAAAATGGAATCTACCCCACGTCGATATAAAGTATCTGAGATGATAAGGTAGTTCTTCGCATGGCTTTTGATCTTGCATCGCTCTTCTCGAGAAAAAGTGGTAGGACACCTCAAAGTCTGGATATATACTAAGATATCTCCGTACCATGGGTCAGAGGAGGCAATGAGGAAGATATGTTCGTCAGGGAATGATGTTTCTTCCTCAATGCATTCTAGGTCACTTGGAAATTCTGAGATTAACTTAGCGAACACTATTGATTTTTTCGATTTGGCTGATTGGAATACCAAATCGAATTCTTGTAGGATCACAATCCATTTATTATATTTCCCACCGATGATTCATCGGGTGAGAATGTACTGGAAATGATTGACTTCTGCTATCACAGTAGTAGTTCGTAAAAGTATATAGTGACGAAGCCTCTGTACCGTATAGACCGCAGCAAGTGCTAACTTCTCAACGTGCGAGTATTTAACCTCAGGGGCTATCAATGCACGAGAAAGATAGTAGACAACATGTTCTTGGAGCATATCGTCTTCCTGAACCAAAACTATACCAATTGTAGTAAGAGACGCTGCCAGGTATAAAAGAAAATCTTTTGAGTAATCTGGCTGGCTCAACAAGGGTGCTGAAAGGAGTGCCTTTTTTAAAGCTTCAAAGGATGCTTGAGCAGCTTCATCCCACACAAAGTAGGAGTCTTGTTTGAGTAGCCTCATAAAAACTTTGGTAATTTTAGCGTAGTTTATGATAAATCGTCGTAAGAAATTGGACATGCCTTGCAGACTTTGAAGTTGTCGCAAGGTGCGAGGAGGAGGCAGATTTACAATCGCCTCTACTTTAAGTGGGTCAACCATTATACCACGATTGGAGACAATGAAACCTAGTAAACGTCCCGATTCGACACAGAACACACACTTATTCGGATTCAAACGAATCTTATATTTTCTGCATCTTTCAAACACTTGTCTAAGGTGGGCCGGGTGGTCCCGTCTCTTTCGAGATCACGCCGGGAGGTCATCCAAGTAAGGTTCCATAATGTGTTTGATATCATGAAAAGCAAAATTCATTGCTCGCTGGAAGGTAGCTCCAGCATTCTTCAAGCCAAATGGCATTTTCCGATAAGCGAAGGTCCCCCACGGGAAAATGAAAGCTGTTTTATGTTGGTCTTCGGGTTTAATTTCTATTTGATTGTATCCCGAAAAACCATCCATGAAAGAGAACATCTCATGTCCTGCACAAGCATCTATAATTTGATCGATAAATGGTGTGTGCTAGTTGTCTTTCGGACAAGCTTTGTTCAAATCCCGGAAGTCAGTTCAAACTCTAATAGTGCCTTGCTTCTTATCAACCGGAATGAGGTTTGAAACCCATTCCGTCATATCAATCGGATAAATGAAACCGGCTTTGAGCAACTTTTTAACCTCTGCCTTGATGGCGGTCGCTTTTCTAGGGTTCACGGGATGGAGCTTTTGTCTCACAGGTTTCGCGTTAGGGTATGTCGTGATAACATGCTCCACAATGGTTGGGTCAATACCTGGCATCTCCTCATATGACCAGGCAAAAACGTCGCGGAATTCTTTAAAAAGTTTTGTATACAGAGCTATCTCTTCTAGAGAACAGTCTGCACCAATAAAAATGTTTTCCACGACCCCGGGTTTGGTGGAAATGTTGATTGGAATTGTTCTCGATATATTGACCATATTTCCTTTAGCATAAACAACTCTCGAGTAGAAGGAAAAGATCACAAATCAACCAATCCACCGGGTCTCACAGGGAATTCTCCTCTCTCAATCCTGTCTAGATTTGGAAGCATGTAGGACCTATGATGCATATGTTCCCAAGGTTGGTCTAGGCCCATCATGACTTCTAAGATGGCTTCGTCAGATGGAAAAACCGTATCTAAACAATCGAACGAGTGAGTGGAATTCAGTGACCATGCCGGAGCATAGTCCATATCTGACTCAACAGAGACTGGTGGAGTCATGATATGTTCCATTGTAGTGTGTTGTGTTTCCATATAGGCCACTTCTGCAATGGAGGGAGGCACAAAAGGTTCTGACGTAGTAGGAAGGATCCAAGGATCAGTTCTTAAACCAACCGTAAATGTTTCGGTAGTAGTACCCACATCAGAACGCATAAAAAGAACAGGGGAGGGGAGGTCGAAAGTGCCTATTAACGACCCATACAGCCCTGCTCCTAAAATCTCTTTAACCGGGGCGGTTTGATCAACTAATGGAACTGTGGTTTCCGAAGAAGTCTGGTTGTTTCTCTGAGCGAAAGAAAGTTGATCGACTGTAACGATCTTACCTTCAAATGGGAACATGACCGTTCGAAAAACTGCCGATGCAATAGCTCGCATGGAATATGTCCAACTCCTACCCAATAACATATTGTAATCAAGCAGAGCGTCCAGAACTTCTACTTCAACAGCAACTGTCTTACCGGCCAAAGTGACATCAAATTATGGAAAAACTCCATGTGGACGGAAAGTTCTACCATCAAATGCAGTAAGCAGTGTGTTAGAAGGGGCTAACTCAGGAGAACCTAGAGCTTTCCAACAGGAAATTGACATTACGCAAGTCGACGCGCCCTCATCTACTACAGCTCGTCTGATGGTCATTGGACCATGAACGACCTCAATCTGAAGGGCAACGTGATAGGGAAACCGGTATTTGACATCAGTCATATCAAATCACGTAGACATGTTAGAGGATTCCATACTCCCAATAGCTGCCAGAAGTGCATTCCGTTGTAAAGGACAACTTTGCAAGACTTCTAGAGTAGACATGGCACAAGGGGTCTGGGCTAAATCTTCAACCACACTGTAGTTAGAAGCAGCCCGTGTGTTGGGATTGTGCGATTCCCTCTTCAAGACACCTTTCGGAATCTTGGGCATTGGGTCCACAGGTATGTGGAGTGGAGTGGAAGATTCTGGAATCTCCTTATCCTTTTTCTGTGCTTCTGGGGTATAGTTCCTGGCTCTAGTTTGCAAGAGTGCATCCGAATTAACCATGTTTATAAACGTTTGATCAACTGTAGCATGTGAAGTGCCCCCAGTATTGGAGGTGCCAGAAGTTGAGCCCTGCCCTTTAGGGAATGTATCTTTCAGGATGGCAGGCTTCTTTTCTCTTAAGAGCTTCTGGGCTTCTTCAAGTAGAGGGCATTGGTGAGTAAGGTGGTTCTGCTTGCAAATTTTACAAGGGAACTTAAACCTCTTTTCCTCTTTATTACCCTCTTCGGCATTGTCTTTTTTGGGATTTTGTTGGTTCCCCTCTCCTTTCTTGCCCTTCTTTTTGTTGTTGGGCTGTCGAGGGCCCTTTTGATTGTTCTGGACCTGGTTGACAGGCTCAGAAGTAGAAGGAGAGGTTGTGACGGAAGAAATATCTGCAGTCGATTGTTTGACAGCTAAGGCATGGACCTGTTTGGTCAGTGCTTCGAAGGCTGCAGATTCAACTGAACCCACTATGCCGTCAGCATGTGGTCCAGGTTTCGGTCTACTCGGATCGGTGTTCGATCGCGGTGCATCGGGTATGATCTCATACATTAACCCAGATTGTGCATACACGAGGTCTAACTGCTGAGTCCGTAAGATGGCTTCTTCCTCATTGGATACTCCAGATGTAGCTACTTCCTTAGAAATATAAGGAAGGAGTGATTTTAAGTACCACTCAAGAAGGAACTACGGAGGTATGTTGGCCTTAATGAGCCTCTTCCGTCTTCACCACTCCTGAATGTGGTCAGATAAGTGAGTGGATTTATTTTGTCTAAAAGTAGACAAAAGTTCTGTTCTGGCATCATACCGAACAGGAAGCTGGAAGTGATTCAAAAAGACGGTTGCGAGATCCCCAAAACTAGAGAATGTTGCTGCAGGTAACTTAATGTACCATTTGGCTGTAGCACCAGTTAAGGTCCTTTGAAACAATCTCAATCTGATGGAATCTTCGTTCAATGAATTGGAGGAACACCATAAGTGGAAAGTAGTGACATGGTCACCAAGGTCTTCACCTGCTTTGCCTTCGAACTTTGGAATGTCCGAAGGTAATTTGGTGGGAACTGATGGCCATGTAGCATTATGACACACAGGATCGTTTGTCAGTTTAGAAATATTTGGAAAATTTAAGGTTGCCAGAAATGGTAGACGAGGCTGGTAAGATGGTACTTGATAAGGGGAACCACCCATCGTTTGACCCATGAATTGGTGGTAGGGGTTTCCCCCAGCCATCTGGTGATAAGGGTTGCCCTCGGCCATGTGCTGATAGGAGTTGCCACCTACCATCTGTTGATAGGGGTTTCCCCCTGCCATCTGTTGTTGTACGAAAGAGTTATTAAAATTTCCCCACCCATATGAAAGTGGATTAGTGCCTTGTGGGTTCGTCCACTGTGGCTGGGTGTTAGCCCCGCCATATTGCTGGTTAAAGATATTACCCCCTCCCCCTGAAAATAAGGAAAAAGGGGCATTACCTGCAGGCATACTACATTGATTCATGTTAGGGCCTACAAAGGTATTGAAACCAGTAGAAGCTGATGTGGACGGTGCAGTCATGGTGCCCATGACTGGTATGTTTGCAGAAGCACTTGGTCCTACAATAGGTGTGGAAATCCAAGTCTAGGTATCTGATATAACGGTTGAGAAGCAGAAGGTGTTGCACAGTTGGCCGTACTGCTAGGTCCAACAGTAGGTGTAGGAATAGATGCCATCGTTGTCGAACTAGGCATACCTAATGTACCAGTGTTGAAACTGAAAGATGGAGTAGACATAGAGGTTTGTGCCTGA
This sequence comes from Larix kaempferi, assembly GCA_027924585.1. NCBI lineage: Eukaryota > Viridiplantae > Streptophyta > Pinopsida > Pinales > Pinaceae > Larix > Larix kaempferi. The sequence continues at coordinate 2,104,866 of BSBM01000600.1, forward strand.
CTTGGTGTAGCAGTAAAAGAAGGATTAACTGTGTTGGTGTTCATACCTAAAGTGGGAGTTTGGGGAACTCCCTGTTCACCTCCTAAGTTAGACATCAGATGTTCAGGTAAGGAATTATCTGCATTGAAATGGGGCTGCTGGAACCAACAGGTGACAGAAGCGGAATTCTAGTATTGGTTAAAGGAGGATTGAAAGGAGTGCTATACTCCGCAGAAGTAAGATCTTCCACCTCAACTGTACTAAAGTGTTGTTGATCTGTGATACCTAGTAGTGGTTCCTCAGGAACCTCAATTTCAAGGTTTTCTGTTACAAGAATTTCTTCAGGAAATTCTGTTTCAGGAGTAATTTCTGAAGAAATACCGGGGTTTACCCGCTGTCGTCTAGCTGGCTATAAAGGCTCTGTTCTAAGGGGTGGAAGGTTTTGAAACCTCCTCGATCTACGAAGCTCTTGATTCTCCGTGATTATAAATATAAAATAACAGACTAGAACCTAGTGGCCACTACAACTAGGGGGCAAACAGCACGCCAACTAAAAAAGTCCTAAGTATACAAACCAGGAAAACAAAGATGCCTTCCGGAGAAGAGTCTGGGATGATGAGGGCCCAGAACAGATCAACGAAGGAAGAAAGACAGTTACCCGGGGTCCACAATACAATGACTAAGGGTGCAAGCGCTGGAATCACCCAACCGCCCTCCCAAAGACCTGCAAGGGATTTCCTCCCACGTCTGTCTTAGGTACAGCAGATATACCCTCTACTGTCACCTGTGTATGAACCTAGAGTCAGATACTAAGGATACCACAACACTGAAAACTCCTGGGGGAACAGTCACCGGTCGAATCAGAAAGCGTGGGCAGGGTATCTAAGCCCGAAACTCGAAAGAGTCCCCAATACGCAATCCGATCTTGGCGTATGCTCGAACAAAAAGTAGGAGAGGTATTCCCACAAACTGATCTCGCAATGACCTACTTCATAGATCCCAGGCAAGTTTTGAGTGAGGTGGGTTTACCTATGATAGTCTTACTACGATTTTTGTGCAATGTGTGATCTTGAGTGGTTTAAGGTGATTTAAGCTCAAGATCCTAACCAAAACTAGTTGGTGTAGTGTATCCCTGAAAAGAAAAAATGTTTCTAGTTCATTTTATTAACAAATTTTAGGGCTATTATTACTCAAAAAGGGTAGTGCTTTTGTGTGGCGTGGTTATAACAAGAAAACAAAAGTGCATGAAAATCAACACTTTCTACAACAAAGCTCTTTTCATTTTTTCATTTACTTCTTTCCGAAACTGAAAATTTGAGTAAACCTACTTAAAATTTTTGTTTTCTTTTTGGAAATTATACAAAATATCCTAAGTTATCTTGTAACAACAAAAACAAGTTTTATTTAAACTTAAAATACCAATTTTTTTTTGCTTTTTCTATAAACGAAAAAGAACTATATAAAATGGAAAGCAAAATAAAACTTTATGTGCAATGTGTGTAAGTATGGCTAAAAAATTCTTAGGCTTAAAGCTGTCGAAACCCTAGCTCGAAAAAGACTTGATCTACAGGTTTTTTTTTTTGCAAAGAAAAAGCCTCTAAACTCGGAAACAAAGTGGGAGAAAACAAAGGAGAAAGACACAAAAGGACTCACCTAAAGTATCTAGCCCTAGCAAGACCACTATGCCAAGCAAAAGTAGACAAGCAAGCTACCCTACTAACATAAAGAAACTGAGAAATGAAAAAGCCTACAGCTGTTGAAATGCACTTGCAAACAACAAAAACAATAAGTCCAGGAAGAATGGAACTTGACCAAAATAGAAGACACCCTAGAGGCTCTACCAAGGACCAAACCCTAAAACAAAGGATAGGAGGAGTAGAGAGCAGACAAACGTTGCCACAAACAGCAGATACAAGAGTATGTAGGTTTGTAAACTAGCAACATGCAGTCAGGGTCTAAAAAAGTGGAAGTGCTCAACACCAAACACCACCTAGTCTTCCAAAAAAATCAATAAATAGTCCAAAAGTTCCAAAGGTCAACAAGCGGTTCAAAAGATGGAAAAAACTTTAAGAAAAGGTTCTATGACTTAACCAAGAGTTAAAAACCTCATATAATAGTCAAAGAGATCCAAAAGCAAAGTCAGCAAACCACAAGAATGGCTAAAAACTCAAGCAAACCAAAAAAGAATGCTTCAGAAAGTGTACCCTACTGTGCAGTAGGGAAACTCGCGCCCATGCAGAAATGGGCGCTATTGTATATATAGCACAGTAGCGTATAGGCGCTAATGTATATATAGCAGAGTAGCGCTCATATCTCAAAAGATTAAAAAACTAACTTTGAAATAAACCAAAAGACTGATGAAAGCAACAAGAAACAGGCAAGGGATACCTACAGGGTTTCTTAACACATCAAAGAAGTCAAAACAATCTGGGAAGACAAACAAGAACAAGGTTTCCTAGAGCCAAAACTCAACTTTCCCCAGCGGAGTCGCCAGTCTGTTGGCGGGCAAATCTACCCTATAGCAAGGAAACTAATGCTATCAACTTGGTTGGGGTGACAGGTAAGTGTATTGATGATACTACAGAGATATTTACAAAAAGAAATAAGTTGTGGATCTTAAGAACACACCTTTCAATTGAAGTTTGATCCTAGCCTTAACTTGATCTTGTGCTCAACCTTCAAATCCACCTTCCTTTTCAGTAAACCTGCAATAACAATACCTTTCTCAAAACATTTTGGGCAATATATAAAGCTTGAAAGAAACAAAAACAATGTTTAACATTCAGCATTGACCAAAACAGATCCAAATTAAAATGCCATTTCATAACACATTTAAGTTGGAACAAGAAAGACACTTCAACCTTTATTTGTCAAAAGTAGAATGATGTACAAGTATACATGATCCTATAACAGGCTCCTGCAACTTGATTACGGGATCTCGCTCTTCTCTGGCTTGGATGTCTTCAGCATCAACTCCTCCAATGCAAGCTTCTCTTTATGTCTCAAAGTTTCTCCATTAATTCATCTCATCATCTAGGTTCTAACCCTTCTCCTTTAATCTTCTTTGTATTTATAAGATTGGAGAAGTAGTTCAGGTCGATGTATAGTTATGGAAGAAGTTGGGGGAGTTAGAAAACTACCAGCAACTAATCCTCCTCGAGAAATTAATTTATTTTTTAATCATCTTTTAAGATGTACGCGACTCTTATTTAGTGGAGTAGCATATAGGGCGCTACTTTAGTGCTTATCAACTAGCGCTCATTCGATTTTAAATGGTGAGCGCTACTATGCTGAGAAGGAGTAGCGTATACTTGGATATGGGCGCTACTATGATACACTAGAGTAGCGTATGGGCGCTAGTCTCCTTGAGTAGAGTAGCGCTCATATCTCAAAATGATATTTTTTGGGGTTTTCCTGTAATGTCAGGAAATGGAGTGAGTCAAAGTATCATCCAAGGTCAACATGCTCCTCCATCCAAGTTGTCCTTTTGTGTGATCAGCAGCTCAAGGTGATAACGGACGTAGAGGTGCAAATTTGACCTATAACAAAGTGGTCCTTCTGCGTTGCCTTATTCAATTCTCTGTAATCCATGCAGACCCTCCATTTCCCATTCTTCTTTGGCACAATCATGAGTGGAGAAACCCACTCACTGTCTGAAATCGGGTATATAAATTCTGCTTCCAAAAGTTTTTGGATCTTTTCTTTCACAATGTCTCTTAGGTTTGGGTTCATCCTTCGTTGTGGTTGACACATAGGCCTAGAGTCGCTCTTAATTTAAATGTGATGGGTACACATATTAGACGGAATCCCTTTCATGTCTGTATACTCCCAAGTGAAATCTCCTCTATGTTGTTTCAACAAAGTGACTAGCTGTTCTAGCTCACTGGGCGCAAGGTTTGAATTGATATTCAATGTTTTCCCTGGCTCAATTTCCACTGGTACACTTTTCAAATTCTGGAGTATTGGAATTATACTGGCATCACTGACTAGATTTTCTTCTGTAAGATTTTATTGTTCTGCTTCATCTAACGTACTGTTAAGAATCTGGTAAACATGCTTGTTGACATACGTGGGCTCACTGATGAAACTGTTAATGGCATCGTCCTCTGTTTCATCTTTAAACATTAAGGCTCTCCCTATTATTAATAATGGCTGAACACCTTCTTCCTCCTCCAAATCTGCCCAAAGTGGAGTTTCAGCTTCTGTGCTTGGTCGAGATGGAGGGTACAAGGTTAGGCTCTTGATCTCAATCCCGTCTGAAATGGTCATAGATCCTAATCGACAGTTGATACAGGCATTTGCTGTGTCCAACCACGGTCTTCCCCAGGATCAATGGGTGTCCCCCCAACTGAGATTTCGGCTGTAACACCAAGAGATCCGCAGGGTATTCCCACGAGTCAACTGAGATTACAAGGTCATCTAGGATCCCCTCAGGATGGATTGTTGATCTATCAGCAAGTTCCAAAATAGTAGGGGTCGGTCGAAGGTTAGTGAGTCCAAGTTTCTTCACCGTTTCTATGGTCATAACATTAATAGCCATGCCTAAGTCTACCAAGACATTGTGGATTTGTGTGTTTCCTATGTGAACTATCATAGTAGGATTTCCAGGGTCATCATATTTTTCCACAGGAGTCTTCCCCATTATTAATTTGGAAAGATTTCCCAATACATGGACAATGGGAGGATCCCTAGGCTTTCTTCCTGGTTTCTTGATACACAAATCCCTGATAGTCTTAGCATAAATGGGCATGTCATGGAGGGCTTGTAATAGTTGAATTTTGACATACAAAATTTTCAATTCTCCTAAGAGATTGAATCGAGGTTGTTCCACTGTTCTCTTTAGAGCTAATCGTTCAGGGTATGGCAGTTCTCTCATCAATTGTGTAGGTTGTGCTTCGTCGTGTGTCACTTCTTGAGTTTCAACCACTGTTTCAGTAGGAATGTTAGTATCCTCAATAATGGGGATTGCTGAATGAACAATATTCTCATAGTGCTGACTCACTCCAGTTTCAGTCACTATGGATGGAATATCCTCAGTGATGATGGGTTCCACTACCCTCCCCGATCGTAATCGTATATCGTTGCAGGGAACTTGGGAAATGGAATACATAGGCATGTTGGTAGTCTCAAACTGATGGAATGCTTTATTGTTTGGGTTTGGGTTAGGTTGTGCAGGTAGCTGTGGTCAAAGTGGTGCATTCATAGGTGCGGTGTTGTTTTGGAATTGCAGTTATGGCTGTTGGTATTGTTGGTGAGGATAATGTTGAGGAGGATACTGTTGATACTGAGTTTGGTGATGGGGGAAGTTATTTCCTTGGTAAGAATTTCTCCAGTTGGAATTCCAAGGGGCTTGATTGTTTGACTGCTGTGACCATGGTGTCCAAGAATTAGGATTTTGCATTGGATTCTGAGATGGATGCCACTGGTTACCAAAATAATGTGAAGGGAATTGTGCATTCATATTATTCATATTGTTTATACCATTCATATTATTAAGAAAAAATGATGGGTCTTGATTCATACCTTGATTGCGAGGCTGCCATGGTTTCTTCTATGCAATAAAGTAAGCTTGTTCCACATCTAAAGTGGATGCCTGCAGAACTTCCTTGACCTTAGGTAGTGAGGGACATTCCTTGGTGTCATGCTCCAACTCACATATTCTACATATTTCTACTTTTTCCAACGGGCATTCCTTCAGTGGGTGCTTTTTCCTACATTTGGGACAGAATACCCCAAGTGTAATATCTTCTACTACTTGCCTCTATTTTTCTCTCAAGACATCCAACTTTGAGGAAATGGAGCTCATCATATCAGTTTTGAAATTCTCCAGCAAGTTGCCTATCTCTGCTCGAGTGGCTCCTCCACTAGATAACTTCTGTGTCCTAGTGAAGACATCCTGATCTCGATCCTTGTCTCGTTTGTTAGTTCTAGAGGATACCCTTGAGTACCTTCGACATAATTCAACAATATTCTCGAAAGGTTCTTTTGAGATATCTCCTTTCCCCAACAAATTCAACATATCAAGGCAATCTTCTCTAATTCCTCGTAGAAAAATAATCTTAAGCACATCTTTTCCAATCTCAGTGTGTCCAGACCTTTGTAAATTGTACAACAATATTTCCACAAAGTATTCCAAGCTCTCTTCTTCCTTCTGAACCATTTTAAACAACTCTTCCTTTCTATCACTGGTTCTACAATATTCTTGATATTTAGAGAGAAAGGTGTTTTTCATTTGGTCCCAAGTAGTAATGGTCTCACGACCTAGACTCATGAACCAGCGCAAAGCATTTTCTTTCAAGGTGGGTGGGAACAGTTTCAGTTTCTGAGCACTAGAGGTATAGTCATAGCTGCGACAGAGGATATCAAACTCAAAAAGAAATTCATCAGGATCCTCAGAAGACTTACCATGAAAATTCGGGAGAACTGATGGTGAGATGTTTTTCATGGGAGTTGCTCCAGGTCTCTGGAGGATAGGGAATTCTAATGTAGCCACAATATTACCAGGATGATTATCTTCCACTTCTTCTTCCCGGTTCTCCCTATGTTCTTTCTCTCCTTCATGTTCTCTATCAGCCATGGCTTTGGTCCAAAATTCAATGGCTTTCTTTATGCATTCTTCCTCTGCTTTTGGTTCTTCTTCTCTTCTCCTCTCTTCTTCTCACCTCCTCTCTTCCTCTGATATTCGGCGAGTCTCCAACCACACTTCTTTAGTAACTCTGGTTCCGTTGATATGATAAATCTCCTCTCTATCTGGTACACCCACAGCGCTTCCCTTATCTTCAGGAGTTTTTTTTTTGCAACAGGAGTTGAAGGTCCCGTTGTATTCTCCATTGTTGATGCTGAATTCTCAAGATGGGAAGGAACATAATTTACTCTTCTTGTAGATGTCCGCGGTGGTCTAGTGGAAGAATCAGATCTAGAAATTATTTCGTCAATGTATGTGTGTCTTCCCCAACCTGCATTACGACCTCGACCTCTTCCACCTGCAGTGTTAGTATTCAAAGGGGGTTCCTGATTTGTTTTTCTTGTATTCATGCATGCTGTAAATGATTAAACCAAAATGAAATAAAAGACCAACTACTAACTGTGTCTATCTATTACCATCCCTAGAAACGGCGCCAAAAGGTTGGTCACCCTATATGTCAATTAATTACAACTAGCACACAGGATGCTCAATATAATTTGTCAAACCCAGGGAGGTCTTTTATTTCAATGGCAATAAACACAATCTATGCATAAACATATTTAGCAGTTGATTGAATAAATAAAGATGATAATTGTCACGTCCCCTCCCATCCAACAAGCTAGATGGAGAGGATCGTGACGGTTGAACCGGGCATCCAGCCCCATATATTGAAATCAAACATTCAAATTGAAGAATAAATATGCATACACATTCACATAATACATAAGAGAGATATGAAGATGCATAATTATCAGAAAACACAGCGGAGTAATAAGAATTTCACATCCATCATACATTTAAGATGTTCATCAAATGATAATTGCCAATTTACACAAGAGAATACTTATCTCAATAAGGCAGTCCCACGCAACTGGCTATGCAACTGCAACGTTCCACCCAACCGTAGGCCAGTGTGCTCCTCAATCTTTCGGCACCACTGCCACCCCCGAGCTGGGCATGATCTCTACAAGGAACCAGGGAACAACAGACTCACACATAGCCAAACATACACCAAAATGAGCCAAGCCAATCTACAATTGGGTTTATCAGGCTGCTAGGAGATGGGAAGGAAGAATTGCTAAGCTAGTGAGCTCAACCACAGAGCTATGGGTACCCCTCCCAGATCTATTCAGCTTGGCACTCACAATGCCTACACACCCAACACCAGGAAGTATTCTCTTCACTGCCACACAGTCCCTCAAGCCATACCTTCCTTTCTAGTGCTCTCAGGGTGTGCATAGAAAAGTAGCCAGCCCTCTTGATCTTCTTGAGAGGATATTCCTACACTAGGTTTATCAAGCTAATTCTGTCCACTACCATTCCAGTTTCTTGCTTACAGGTTCAAATCAAAACCAGGATGCACACAACAGCAAACTACACTTGCTGAGCATGAGAAAAACGTTTCCAACAATGGGATATATGAGATGGGGTTTCCTGGACTTTAGAAAAACGTGGGTAGACTCAAAACATGTTGGCACTTGGAAAATTCGACTGGGGAAACAGAACCCATTTCAGAAAAACGCCCCAGGGGCAAAAACGACCTCCCTACAGCCCCCGAAACGTGGCCCTTCACTCCCAGACTACTGTATATGCAAAAACGGACTCCCAGGCATGGGAAGATGCAAGATTTTGCTGAAAAACGTGAAGAGAATGACCCAGATAGCTCCCACTGCGTGAATGAATGAAGACTGCCCATTCCCCATGGCTTTGGGCACCATTTCGTGGGTGGTTTCTTGCCCCACAAGCAAAAACACGATTTTCCAAGTTGATGGCTTGCCCATGCACGAAAATGGCTTGCCCATACTCTTTCATTCCCAAGGCATTAACTGCCTTAACCAATTTCTTGGAAGAATTAAATGATTGGGTACATGAGACAAAATGGGTAGTTGGTGGTTTATGGGTTTCCCCATTGACACATGGATTAATACCATTGGCTCAAGGGTTTGAATAGTTTCCCTCCCTTTTCCTTGTAGAACCATGCCCCTTCTCTTTTGTTGCATTGCATAGCTAGTTGTGGGTATTTTGCATTAAAATTCGTATTTACATGATGTCTTATATACATTGTGCCCATCTCGCACAAGAACCATAGGCATCTATTTTAATTGCCGATACATAAACGTTAAATCAATGGTGGGGCCTTGGCCTTGAGCTCCTCACCATGATTAAGTTACAATATTTACATCATTTACAAAGGGGGTCAAAATGGGGACGTGACATACCCCTCCCCTTACATTAGCACTGTCCTCAGTGCTCATCAAAATTGAACAAAAATGGATATGCCATCCTCATGGCATCCTCCAGCTCCCATGTAGCCTCATCGGGACCGTAGTGCTTCCATTGCACCTTTACCTGTCCGATGGCTCGGTTCCGGAGCAATGTTACTTTCTTGTCTAGGATGCGCAATGGATCGGTTTGGAATTCTCCCTCGGGTTCCACCTGGATCACATCCCAATTAATCACATGGTTAGGATCATGTACATATTTCTTTAGCAAAGAGACATGAAAAACATTATGAGCTTTAGTGCTAGCAGGCAATGCAAGTCTATATGCAACTGGCCCTATTCTTTCAAGCACTTCAAATGGCCCACAATATCTAGGTGATAGCTTGGCACAGCTCCCAAGCTTCAAGGAACTCTTCCTTGATCTTACTCTAAGATACACATGATCCCCAACATTGAATTCCCTATGCATTCTGTGTTTATCTGCATAGCTTTTGTGTCTATCCTGGGCTGCTTTTAAATTTTGTCGGATCTTTACAACCTCTTGCTCCATTTCCTTAAGCAATTCTGGCCCAAGTACAATTCGGTTCACTGGATTGTCCCAAGTCACTGGTGTCCTACACCTTCTGCCGTACAAAGCCTCATATGGACTCATTCCCAATGATTCTTGATGCCCATTATTATATGCAAACTCTACCAGGTGTAAATAATCCTCCCACTTGGATGGCTTGTCCATTACATACATGCGGAGCATGTCTTCAAGTACCTGATTTACTCTTTCTGTTTGCCCGTCTGTTTGAGGATGGTACGCGGTGCTAAAGTTCAACTGTGTACCCAAATCTGCAAAGAGAGCTTTCCAAAAATTGGAAGTGAACTTGGTATCCCTGTCAGAAATTATTGCCTTAGGCAACCCATGTAATCTAAAAATTTCCTTCATGAAAATATCTGCAATGGCATCGGCTTTATGTGTGGACTTAACCGGTATAAAATGTGCTGCCTTGGTTAACTTGTCCACCACAACCATGATGGAATCATGTTGTCTCTTAGTCATTGGCAATCCTGTAATAAAATCCATGGAAATTATTTCCCATTTCCATTCTGGAATTTGCACTGGGTGCAATAAACCTGCTGGGTGTTGGTGTTCAACCTTTACCTGCTGACATTCCATGCACTTAGAGATGCATTCAGCAACGTCCTTCTTCATACCTGGCCAGAAATAATATTTTCTTGCCGTAGCAATTGTTTTCTGATATCCTGGGTGACCAGAGTATGGAGCTTTATGGATCTCATCCATAACCATTCTCCTCAAACCTGCCGCATTTGGAATATAGACCCTATTCTTATAAGTAAGAAGTCCTCCTTCTTCCAAATGATAGCCCTCATACTTCCTTTCAATGTTTTGCTGCTGCAATTTGCTCTTTATCTGCTCATACACTTCATCCTCAACCATATGGTTAACAATCTGCTGCCTCAAATCTGGTTGGCAAGTGCTAAGCGCTGCCACATACATTTCATGTACCTTCCTGCTGAGTGCATCAGCCACCTTGTTTTCTTTCCCTTTTATGTGTTTGATCTCGAAATCAAATTCACACAAAAATTCCAACCATCTAGCTTGCCTAGCATTTAACATTGGCTGATCAAACAAGTACTTCAGACCACAATGGTCTGTCCTTAACTCGAATTTTCTTCCCATTAAGTAATGCCTCCACATCTTCAAGGCATGTACTATGGCTGCAAGTTCTATATCATGAGTAGCATAGTTCTTCTCATGCTCCTTCAACTTTCTTGACTCATAGCATATCACGTGGTTGTCTTGCATAAGAACTCCTCCAAGTCCTTGATTGCATGCATCGGTACACACCACAAAGTCCTTTTCCGGGTCTGCAATCTTCAGAATGGGTGCACTTGTAAGAAGATTCTTCAACCGCTGAAAACTTTCTTCACATCTTGGTGACCATTCAAACTTTATCCCCTTCTTTTGCAAAGAAGTGATCGGGTTAGCAACCTTGGAGAATCCTTCGATAAACCTCCTGTAGTAACCAGCAAGGCCCATAAAAGATCTCACATCAGTCACATTCCTTGGAGTTGGCCAATTCATAATGGCTTCAATCTTCTCAGGGTCTACAGATATTCCTTCGTCGGAGATGATGTGACCCAAATAATGAATTCTATCTTTATAGAAGTCACATTTACTCAACTTTGCATACAGCTTATGCTCCCTTAGTAATTGCATTGTCATTCTCAAATGTTCTTCATGCTCTTCTTCATTCTTAGAATAGATGAGAATGTCGTCTAGGAATACAAGAACAAACTTGTCCAAATACTTGCTAAAAACATTATTCATGAGACACATGAATGTAGCTGGTGCATTTGTGAGACCGAATGGTACCACTACAAATTCATAGTGTCCATACCTCGTTCTAAAGGCTGTCTTATGGATATCTTCTTCTTTGATTCTTACCTGATGGTAACCAGACCTCAAGTCAATCTTTGAAAATACCTTTGCTCCTCTCATTTGATCAAAAAGGTCATCAATTCGGGGCAACGGGTATTTATTCTTCACTGTGACTTTGTTCAACTGCCTGTAGTCAATACATAACCTGAGTGTTCCATCTTTCTTTTTCACAAATAGAACAGGTGCTCCCCACGGGGACACACTTGGCCTAATGTATTTCTTTTCCAGCAACTCTTGTAATTGCATTTTTAATTCTAGCAATTCCGGGGTACTCATCCTGTACGGTGTCTTGGACACTGGTGCCGCTCCTGGCACAAGCTCAATTGTAAAGTCAATGTCTCTCTTTGGAGGAAGTCCTGGAATCTCATCTGGAAAAACATCCCTGAATTCTTGCAATACATGATAGTCCTCCAGCCTAAGAGTTTCACTCTCTGCTGCCTCTAAAACGTGAACTGCATACAGTTGACATCCCTTCCTACAGAACTTCTTCAGTTGCATGGCTGAAACCTGTCTAACAGAAGTCACCTTTGGAATGCCTTTTACAACCCTCGGGTTTCCTTCTTCGTCCATGCATTCAAATGTCTTATTGTAGCAGTCAAGTTTAACCCTGTGTGCTTCCAACCAATCCATTCCAATGAGAATATCATAGGAACCAAGTGGCAAAATATTCAGATCTGCATAAGTGAATAGCCCATCCATCTCTAATGGACATTTCTCTACTATTTCGTTAACTTTTCTCTTGGTTCCAGTGGCTAGTTGAACTAACCAAGATTTAATATGCTTTAATTTCTTGAAAGCACAAATCTCAACAATTCTAGGAGTGACATAACTGTGAGTAGATCCAGGATCAATCAAAATAGAAACAGATTGCTTAGCAACCTTACCTTCAACTTCAACCACAGTTGACTGATGATCTGCCTGGCGGTCTTCTACTGCTGCATAGATCCTAGGGATTGTCCTTGCCACCTGACCCACAGTTCCAGCTCCTTGGATGTTGTGAACTTGATTTGCATTCCCATTCCTATGTGGACAGTTCCTAAGCATGTGGTCTCCTCCACAACCCCAACATTGAAGTGGTTCTCTTGGCTCCTTTGGATCTCTTGGCTTGTCTCCCATCATCCTAGTTGGCTTAGTCACAACCTGTGATGGTTGCCTTTGCTGATTCCGGAATTGAGGAGGCTTGAACCCCTTCTTCCTTTGATCAAACTTCTCATTTTTCTTATCCTTCCATGCCTTATGGAATTCTGGTTTGCTTCTGTTTTGATCAAAGCAATACTTGGCCTTTCTTATGGTCTCCTCTAGAGTCCGAGGTTCATCAAACTCAATTCTATCTTTATACGACTGGGGCAGTCCACTTAGGAAACGCTGAATTTTCACCTTATCATCTCGAATATACTTAACATACCTCAGCAGCTCCAAGAACTTGTTTGCATATTCTTCCATGGTCGATTGTCCCAATCTCAGCTCATGGAACTCTTTGATCTTATCATCATAGTACCTATCCGAGAGGTACTTCTGCTTGAAGTATTTCGTGAACTGCTTCCACACGATCTTCCTTTCGTTGATCTTCTTCACTTGCCTGGTGTGTTCCCACCATATAGATGCTCTTCCATTCAAGTTGAAGATGGCTACCCTTGCTTTCATATTTCCTGAGTAGTCTTGGACTTGGAAATATTTTCTCATCCCAAGAAGCCAAGCTTCAGCTTCTTGACCAGATTTTACCTCTCCGTCAAATGTAGGAGGTTTTGCCTTCTTAAATTCCCCATGTGAACTGTTCTTGTAGTGCTTCTTCCTCTTACTCATGTGAGATGAAGAGCTTGAACCCTCAATGGATTCTTCAGAGTCAGATGACTCATTGGGAGATATTTCTGGACTATACGTTCTGTCTGTAGAAACTCCTCTTGGGCTACTGGCCCTCTTACGGGAATTTCTTCTAGAGCTGCTCCCACCCCTTTCTGGATTTGTTATCTGATGCCCAGAGTTTATTTGCCTTTGGATGTCTGTTAAACTCTGCAGCATGGCTGCATTCAGCTGATTTTGTTCTTCCTGAGCTTTAATCATCCTTTCATTATCTTCCCTATAGCTTTGCAATTCCACCCTTAGGCTTCTCATGGTGGCTGCAACATCTGGAGGGGTCTCTTGATTTCTTCTCCCATTAGATTCTGTTTCAGCATTCTCAACCTGTATGTTCTCCCCCATGGCATCTGTCTCAGGTTCATAGGGATCCTGTGCATCATTCATGATGTGCATTTTCTTGGCCCAACCAAGATCCAAATTTTTTTTCCACTGTATTATTTAGAGTGTTATCCTGCTGTAACTGTGACTCTCTGAAATGTGTTCATCAAAACAATTGTTAGCTGCATTACATTCTCAGAATTCACAAATTACTTCATGCACGGGGAAAAATGCCATACTAACAACTTGTCAAATCACAACAATGAAATATGAGGGGAGAAGAAAAAGGGGGTCAAGGGGGCTTGCCCCCTTGTGGCTTCCCTGCGCCACAGCAGGGCGGGTCGAGGGCAGCTAGATGGAGAGGATCGTGACGGTTGAACCGGGCATCCAGCCCCATATATTGAAATCAAACATTCAAATTGAAGAATAAATATGCATACACATTCACATAATACATAAGAGAGATATGAAGATGCATAATTATCAGAAAACACAGCGGAGTAATAAGAATTTCACATCCATCATACATTTAAGATGTTCATCAAATGATAATTGCCAATTTACACAAGAGAATACTTATCTCAATAAGGCAGTCCCACGCAACTGGCTATGCAACTGCAACGTTCCACCCAACCGTAGGCCAGTGTGCTCCTCAATCTTTCGGCACCACTGCCACCCCCCGAGCTGGGCATGATCTCTACAAGGAACCAGGGAACAACAGACTCACACATAGCCAAACATACACCAAAATGAGCCAAGCCAATCTACAATTGGGTTTATCAGGCTGCTAGGAGATGGGAAGGAAGAATTGCTAAGCTAGTGAGCTCAACCACAGAGCTATGGGTACCCCTCCCAGATCTATTCAGCTTGGCACTCACAATGCCTACACACCCAACACCAGGAAGTATTCTCTTCACTGCCACACAGTCCCTCAAGCCATACCTTCCTTTCTAGTGCTCTCAGGGTGTGCATAGAAAAGTAGCCAGCCCTCTTGATCTTCTTGAGAGGATATTCCTACACTAGGTTTATCAAGCTAATTCTGTCCACTACCATTCCAGTTTCTTGCTTACAGGTTCAAATCAAAACCAGGATGCACACAACAGCAAACTACACTTGCTGAGCATGAGAAAAACGTTTCCAACAATGGGATATATGAGATGGGGTTTCCTGGACTTTAGAAAAACGTGGGTAGACTCAAAACATGTTGGCACTTGGAAAATTCGACTGGGGAAACAGAACCCATTTCAGAAAAACGCCCCAGGGGCAAAAACGACCTCCCTACAGCCCCCGAAACGTGGCCCTTCACTCCCAGACTACTGTATATGCAAAAACGGACTCCCAGGCATGGGAAGATGCAAGATTTTGCTGAAAAACGTGAAGAGAATGACCCAGATAGCTCCCACTGCGTGAATGAATGAAGACTGCCCATTCCCCATGGCTTTGGGCACCATTTCGTGGGTGGTTTCTTGCCCCACAAGCAAAAACACGATTTTCCAAGTTGATGGCTTGCCCATGCACGAAAATGGCTTGCCCATACTCTTTCATTCCCAAGGCATTAACTGCCTTAACCAATTTCTTGGAAGAATTAAATGATTGGGTACATGAGACAAAATGGGTAGTTGGTGGTTTATGGGTTTCCCCATTGACACATGGATTAATACCATTGGCTCAAGGGTTTGAATAGTTTCCCTCCCTTTTCCTTGTAGAACCATGCCCCTTCTCTTTTGTTGCATTGCATAGCTAGTTGTGGGTATTTTGCATTAAAATTCGTATTTACATGATGTCTTATATACATTGTGCCCATCTCGCACAAGAACCATAGGCATCTATTTTAATTGCCGATACATAAACGTTAAATCAATGGTGGGGCCTTGGCCTTGAGCTCCTCACCATGATTAAGTTACAATATTTACATCATTTACAAAGGGGGTCAAAATGGGGACGTGACAATAATCTTACCTATCTGCTCAGCCAAACTCATTCAATAAAGAAAAATAATCTAACTCATACATCTAGGAATTCAAAGTGCAACTACCTTCCTACAGAAATCAACCTAGCAGTTATTGATATAAGAATGAAATTGAACTATATTACTTTTGCAAGAATTTAAATCCTATAATTATCAAACTACAGTATTCAATCTTTACCAAAATGATCCATCTAGTAACTACTGTAACTCAACCATGATCTGCCTAATCTATGAACTCAATGAAAGATACAACAACAACCAGAATTAAGAAATAAACTTGAACTATAAATTGATAACCATTAGAAATCCTAGAAAGCATAAATGACTAAAAGGAATGGAGCTGAGCTTGGATGTAATAGATATTGAACACACATGCATTAATCAAACTAACCCACACAGTCGACTGTCACACCACGCAGTTGCAGCTATTCATATGCAAAGAAATAAACTACCAATAAAGAATGTAATCATAAACTCTCTGTTGCAGCTATCGGAGATTCACCTAATGCAATTCCACAACACACAATAGGAAATGAATAAATCTAACTACCTACTTAACTCAGCAATCTCTGTGAGAAGGTGGGCCCTGGCCTTCTAACAGAGACGTCGTGAACTACCACGAATTAAGACACAGAAATGGAAGTAACTCTGCTCTTCATTAAAGATGGTAATTCACAGTCTTAGTTCTTTGTTGCAACCTGTACAAAATAATAATTATCCAACCCCATACTTGGAAGCCTTCCCGAATTTATACATGAGGAATACAGTTCGTGATCCACTAATTTCGTGCAGCAATGAAGATATACGATCTTCATGCTGCAGAGTTACAGCTAACTGTTACAACCATAATGAATGAGGCCATTAGTCATGAAGGATGTTGTTACACTGGCAGTCAATGGATCAACGGTTCAACCAATCGGGAGGCGTCCTGTCTGTTGCAACTATGCTCTGTTTCAACAACCTGTTACAACTCACGTGGAGAGATGCGCTGTCCCTTGAAAATATGAGGAATTGAGTTAGAAGAGTAACTAATGGCCCACGTATGATTCTTTCCCAATGTATGGCGATTGATAAACCTATGCTTTGATCTTAACTTAATGAAATCACACAAGTTAGCAAAAATCAAAGGCCAGAATTCATAACTTTAACAATCTTAGGCATAAAATGAATAAAGAAATAATGAGTTCTACCTGTCAAGATAATTGTATCTGGAAGAAAGGCATATATATGGCTTGTGAAAATGGGATATAATCAGGGCAAAATGATGTAATAAGTATGGCCAAAAAGGGGCATTTCCAGGGCCCAACAAATATCCTGTTCATCTTGATCTATAACAATAATAGAAAGGATTTGTAAACATTTTAAGGCTTGACATGTTAACCTTTAGGTTTACATGTTTCACCTGAATCACATAATAAAATATATGTAACCCTAGCTCTGTCATTCACTTAGAAATGTATATACTATGTATAAAAACATAGGTTAGCATTTGCAGTATAATCACTCTAGGATGCATCTCTGAGGTTTACAACCCTGATTCAAACAATATTTCTGTTCACATATCTACATCAGAATTTTACTTATTCATACTGTTAGGATATTCCTATACTCCATCCTAGTCCCACCAGTATTTTGATCATTTACATTTTCAGTCATGCATGCACCTTTTAGGGTTTGCATGCATTTTGCATGCATCCCAGTCATCAGTCCAACACCTAGCCCTCAGTTAGCCAGCCCCCAGGAGCTTCTCACTATTCAATTTTAGCCCTCCAGTTGCTTAATGCACCCTTCTTCCTTGATTTTAGGGAGCAACTCGCCCTCCTTCACCTACCAGTCCAGTTGTCACTCAGTTACACTCAGTTACAGTCAGTTACAATTAGTTACACTCAGTTACACTCAGTTATAGTTAGTTACATTCAGTTACATTCAGTTACACTCAGTTACATTGAGTTACACTCAGTTACACCTACCAGAGTTAGTTTGACTGATGGTTGACAGTTACTTGAGCATTGATGACTCCACTGATGATGATGAAGACTTCCAGTTGCGCTCCGATGATCATGAGGACACCTAGTTGTGCTCCGATGACACTCCAGTGATCCTTTGATCACTCCATGAAGGCTAATTTGAATTGCCACCTTAGGCATTCGAATTCCTCATGCATTGTATTATTTATATGTCCATTTGTGATTAATAATTTAGTATGACCGAAGTATTATTGCTTCTATCTGAGTTCTACTGTACCATATTATTTTGTTGCTCATTATACTGCATGTATCACTCTTCTTCTATTTTCTTGCTTAATCATAATTATTCTCTTGTGAGATACATCATCTCTTAGATATGCTGTGAGGATTTTCACACATACAACAACATAACCATGAATACTTCAGGTATTTCACTCAGATTATGAAGCTAAATCAGATGACATAGATTTAGGAATTTCATGGAAGATCTATGCTCAGACAATCAGTATACAATATACATATTAACAGATCTGAAATAATAGATCATTTAACAATACTTCCAGAAATAAATATAAACAAATTCCAATACTGTCCATAAAATAAACATATAGGTTCAACAGATAACTTATCTGAGTTCAGATGACCAGTGGAACCAAGCACAAACCTCCCAACCTTTGACCAACAAGTACTCCTTGCTTTCAGGTCACCCCTGAGCTGAGTTCACAGTCCCCCAGGTCAGGGTATGGTTTTTAAATTACCCTTGTTTACCCAACTTATTTAGGATATGTCAGTGGCAACAGGCAACCTAACATCCAACTCAGTATTCCTGAGCTCCAGGATGCTCCAGGGCCTTTTAAGCATTAGCCATTAAGAGAATCAATGTAACACAACCTATTCAGGTAAATGCAGTACTCTTGATAGCTTGGGGTAGTTCTCCTACCTGCACACAATTAAGTGGCCAAGCTCATACCAAGCTGTATGATTCCTCTTAATCTAGGCCAGTTTGGTTCTCCCAAATCTGCCCTCTTAATCTGGACCAGTTTGGTTCTCCCAAATATGTCCTCAATCACTTGGCTTCAGGACCAGTTTGGTTCTCCCAAATTTGTCCTCCCTCACTAGTTTTCATTTTTCTCAGGTTCATGTGTCTTCCCATTCCCATTTCTCTTGTGTGTTCAACTTATGAGATTGTGAATAATGAAAGTGATAATGTTCAGTGTTTCAATGAGTTTTCACTTTTTATTCTCTTAGGTGTGAAATTCCTCATTTTATGAATTCTTTTAATTCATTAGTTTCTCAAATCTCTTCTTTAGGATTTTCCATTTCTCTCCAATAATGATTTATGCTTATTATTATTATTATGTGGCATTTTACCTCCAAACATTAGGGGATTGTGACTCCCATCTCATTAATTTGCTGGTCCACATGGTCATTAGAAATCAATTTATCATATTTCTAAAGTCACCTAAGTAAACTGAACTAATACTTAGCAGAAATATAATAGGGGTTCAAAGTCCAAAATTGGGGTATTACAGTCATCAAGAAATACAATATCCAAATATTTCTCAATGAATCCATTCATTAAACACACAAATGTAGTTGGTGCATTTGTTAGACCAAATGGCTCTATTGCAAATTCATAATGTCCATATATGGTTCTAAAAGTTTTCTTACTGATGTCTTAATAATTTATCCTTACATGATGGTATCCTGAACTCATATTTATTTTGGAGAAGATCTTTGTTCCTCTTAGCTAATCAAATAAGTCATCAATTCTAGGTAGAGGATAGTTATTTCACACAGTGACATTGTTTGGTTGTCTGTAGTCAATTCATAACTTCAAAATTACATCCTCGTTCTTCACAAAAAGACAATCACACTCCCCGAGGAGACACACTTGGGAATGCGTATCCTTTCTTCAATAATTCTTCCAAATTCATTTGCAACTCTTTCAATTAAAGTGTGCTCATTCTATATGCAATTCTAGAAATCAAGGAAGCTCCAACTATTAAATCAATAGAGAATTCAATATCCATTTTTGGTGGCAATTCTTCTATTTCAGACTTGGGATTTTACACTTTGTTGGCTCTTCCACACGAGTTGCATATAATTGGCATCCTTTTCTAAAACATTTTTTCAACTGCAAAGATGAAATCTACCTTATAGATAGGCCTTGTAATGCCTTTCATTATCTTTTGTCCCCTTCCTCATCAAAACAAGTAATTAAGTCTTGCTATAGAAATCCATAATAACATGATGTGGATCTAACTAGCCCATTTCAATAAGAAAATCATATGGGCTAAGTGGTGTTATATTCATATCTACAAAAGTATTTAGTCCATCCATATCTAATGGACAACCATTTACTAACTCATTAATATATTTTTTTGTTGCAGTAGCCAACTGAATCATTCATGATTTCTCATACTTACTTCTTTGAGATGAAATATTTCAACCAAATTAGGAGCAATATAACTATGACTTTCTACTGAAACAATCAAAATGGAAATATGTTGATTTGCGCTCTGACCTTCAACCTCAATCATGTTTGATTGATGATCTACATATCGATTGTCCAAGGATACATAGATTCTTGGATTTTTTTGGCCACATATTCCACTATAGTTGCTTCTTGGATATTGTGCACAATCCTAATTCTAGATTCCCTTCGAGGAAAATATATGTACATACTATCTCTTTCACAATCCAAACATTTGATTGGATACCTTCTTCTTTTTCCTAAATAATTTGCTGCCTTGGATCCACTATGAGATGGATGGCTTGGTTAAGATGTATTATAACTATTTATGAAGAAAGGAGGTTTAAATTATTTCTTCTTCTAATCCGTCTTATCTCTCCAATACTTCTAAACATTTTCCCTTCCTTTTCTCTAGTCATACTCGTATCCGTCCTTCTTGATTGCCTCTTCTAGAGTCCTAGGATCATTGAACTAAATTTTATCTCTATAGAATCGATATCCTACTTAGAAACCTGTAAACGTTACCTTCTCATCCTTAATAAACCCAACATATCTTAGTAATTCTAAAAAATTCCTCTCATAGGTCATATTTCCCAACTTGAGTTCAAAGAACTCCACCATGTTCTTATCATAATAATTTTCTAAGAGGTATTTTTATTGGAAATACATCTTGAACTGTTTCCATGAAATCCTCTTCTCATTTATATGTTTCACTTGAGTAAGATGATCCCACCAAATTTAGGCCTTTCCTTTTAGATTGTAAATGGAAACTCTAGCCTTTATGTTAGAGGAGAAGTTTTGCATTTTAAGATACTTCTTCATCCCCAATAATTTGGCTTCAACATCTCCCCCCTTCTTGTTTTCACCATAAAAATGGGTGGCTCAATATTTTTAAGCTATCCTTGCAACTCCTCTTGTACATGTCTCCTCTTCTGATGTCTAAGTGGGGACACTTCTAGGCCACTCCTTGATTCCTCATATGTGTATGACTTATTAGCTGCCTGAAGTAGTTAGTAGTGATGTTTATGACTCCTAGTAACACCTCTTGAGTGCCTGCATTTTTCATGGGATCTCTTCCTTGAATACTATTTGTCCTCTTTCTCATGAAATGAATGGGATCCAATCTGTATTTTCCTCTGCAACATGTTTAAGCTTTGCATCAACTTAGTGTTCAATTAATTTTCCTGCTCCTGAGACCTTAATATTCTTTTATTATCATCTCTACAACTATGCACATCCATAATCAAACTTTTGATTTTTTCCACTAGCTCCAAGGGCTCAATACTTCCTTTGCTTCCATTAGATTATGTCTCTTTATTGCCCACATTGATATCTAGACCTTCAACTTCTTCTTTGTGGCTATATGTATTTTTTTCTTCTTCCATTTTCCTCCTCAATATTGGTCTAAAATTATGATCTATAATTTCCTTTGATGTAAATTTATATTTCCAAAGTTTCAATACAATTAATGTGTTATATTTATCTCATTTCCATATTTCTAAAATTTTCTTGTATACATAAGCATTTTGGAAACCACCCATTTGACAATTTTCCAAATAAGGGTTGTAGGTTCGTTGCTCTCTAGTTTTTGGAATGCCTTGAAGCACTTCTATAGAATATTGTTATATATATTTAATATCCTATTGGTTAGCTTCCAAATGAATATAATCATACTCAGATTTGATATCAGAGTTGAAAGTTGCATCCCTCTAAAGTTAGCAATTTTTCCCAATTCTAGACTTTTCCTATAGTTGCACTAAATCTCAGAGACCAACTTCTGCCACATGTAGAAGAAAGTCCAAGGAGAACGAAGATTTTTTTTATATTATTAAGAACTGATAGAGTGTATGATTATGAGTACTTAACAGCTTCCAAATCAATGATCCCACACTCCAATCATTTTTTGTATAAAGTTGGAATTGCCTACCGTTTGTCCTTTTGTATGACTATCTGATAGACAAAGTGCAACTAGAGAAACATCACTTGAGAAAATTTGTTCATACAATTGAGAAGGTAAAATGTTGAGAGTAAATATAATTTTCTATTTTGGACATTTGGGTCACTTTTACCTCCTCTAAGTTTCCAAAATCGCTAAAAGTCTTTCAGAATAATGGATTTTGGCCTATTTTTGCAGTCCCACTCCAAACCCTTTGGAATTTGGCCAAATTATCATCTGGGTATCTTCGTGCTTGGTCATAGAATATATTGTGAAAATTTTATCCTTAATAGGGCCTCTATCAAAAAACTGGGTTCAGGTCTTCAAAAGTCACCTATTCCCCATGTTTGGAAATCTATAGTTGAACTGACCAACACCCCTCTCTATAATTTTTTTAGTCTCTTCACTGCGGGTCTACCCATGGAATTTCATCAAATTATGACTTTGTATTTTCTTGTTTTGGCCAAAACAAGTTATGGCTTCATATTTCCTTTTTAACCTTTTCTCTTTACTAATGTGGCATGCCATGTGGCTATCGATGTGGCAGTGGGGTCCTATGTGTCATTACCTCCATCCACCATGTCATTTGCCTTGGAATCTAGGTCACATTTTCATGTCGGTGTGGCCCTTTGTGATTCTTTTCCATTGGCACAAATCCTGAGAGTGATGTTACTTGGGGTCCCTATCTTTGTTGTCCCTCAGGCTATCTCAATCCATCCACTGCTCTAGCACACCTTATCCAAAGAATCTCACTACTAGGAATCCAAGGATCCTTAGTTGTAGGACATATTTCTTTCATAGTGGCACAATGACATCAAAACCAAATTCCCCATGGAAATTTGCATCAGTAGGTATGGAAGCTTTTGAGACTAGTTGGAAAAATGATGGTGAATGACTAAATGAATCTCTAACTCAATTTCTAACTTTTTATATGCATCTTCCCAACTTGTCATGTGGCTCCTCAAGAGGAGTCCACTTTTCATCCTTTAATCCTATATTAGGATAATTAAGTAATCCTTAACTAAAGAAACCCCAATAAACATGGGTTTAGAGACCTTGGGTTAAACTCCTAACCAAGGTTGACAAGTAAGGATAAGGACTTAGGTTAATACTAACTAGGGTCATCTCCTTTCAACCCCTTTTCTACCCCACTCATGGAATCATAGCCCCCCATATATTCTTCGTCCTTCTTCATGTGTAGCCATAAGATATTTTTGTATAATATACGAATGTACATCATTACATTATCTTTGATCATCTTAGACCATTTAAGTTAGATTTCTATCCACCTCATCATTACATGCATAATTACATATGGGGTAAAAAACTAGGTGTTACAAGATCCCAAGATAAAGAGTGTGAACTTGTTCTTGGTTGTTGGTTGTTCTCCTTGGCCCCCAAGCATAGTTTAATTCTAAATTTACATTATGTCCATAGAGGACCTCCCAAAATATAGATGATTTTTTGAGAGATTTATATTCAAGTATTAATTGTGTTTTGTTAACATTAAGTATCTATTGCAATAATGTGGATGGCATCAATTCCATACTAAGTGGTGGAGGGGACAACATCAAATGTACTCAAATATTATACACCAAGGTTATAACCACATCATCAACGATAACAAAGAGACACAATGCATTACCACTGTAAGAAAAATCTATGAACCAACATGTCATATGCCTTTAATGAGATGGAATATGTGAACATGAAGAAAAATAGATAGCCTCATTTGCTTGGGTTCGCTTGATTTCTATTCTTTGCTCTTTCGAATTGTCATTGAACCACATATTTACACCTAATCTTACTAATAATTTTCCTATCCCATTACAATTTACACCCAAAACCCATGACTACTTGTTTTGGTGTTTTCCAAAGCCAAAAACAAATGCAAAGATAACAAACTGAATAGCATTATGGAGAGGCTGGGATTTGAACACAACTCTTCCAAATGGACTGATATGATATAGAATTTGAAATATGAATGTGGGATGGTATTCATAAATGTCTCAGGGACCCTACACAATTTATAGAATCGAATTTGGGCATGTAGATACTTTTTAATTGATCAAACTGCAAAACTAGTCAATTTCGGGTGCCCAATGAGATAGTCTTGATAATTGTTGACTCAAACAACCAGAGAAGGTCATGAATCTGTGAATTTTGGATTGGGATGGATCCTACAGGATATTAAAAAAATACAGACACATTCGGAAAGAGAAATAGATACTCTGAGCTTTTTACAATGCATAAACTATAAAACTAGTCAATAAAAAGTGTACATTGAACTAGTCTTTGAAAGATAGGACTCAAACTTCCAAAGGAAGCTCTCTAATTCATCTTATGATAATTAATGGGGCCCTGATATGTTATGTACAGCAGCAGAAAATAATAGCTAAGTTCATTAAGCTAAACATTAAATGACACAGTCTCAGACATCATAGATAATCTCTATACTTGAATTTTTACAGTGAGAGAAGAAGGAGATTACAGAAAGGAGTAAGAAGAGAAGGTGTGATCACTGTATCATATATGTAGGATGGATCTGAGATGATGGCTTCTCATGGGGTGCACATTGGCCTTCTGTATCTTCTTTAAATCCTTCCAACTGATTTCTTTCTCTCTGTAAAAATCTATAGAACCACCTCAAGACATACAGATCTTTGCATCAACTTCTAGAGGATGGATCTTCACATGAAATGGCTGGATTAGATCTGCAATTTGGTATCCATGGTTTCACTGGATCATGTGCAAAAGAGTGGAGCTGGGACTAAGGGTACATATCCCACAGGTGGCTAAGGGTGCATCACCAAATCCTATAGAAGCTTAAGCTTTCTCACATACAATCAACAAACTAGCAAAAGATGTGAATGTGGTGTGCCCTCCTCATTTTATAGACTGGGTGACTTGTTGAGCAATTCAACCTCCATGGCCTCACCTAATGTTCCCTCCTTGACTGAGTAGGGAACTTCTTGCTTTTCCAAACTTGCCTGCTTTCTCCTTTTTTGGAAACTGCGCCCTCCTGGTTTTTCCAATGTTTCATGCGTTTCATACTGATTTCTTTTCATCCTTCTTTGGAAAGTGTGACCTCCCTGCTTTTCATGAGGTTTCTTTCTTTTCAAACTGTCTTGGCTTTTGTCCTTTTAGGAAACTGTGCCCTCCTTTGCTTTCTGGACGTTTCTACTTTCTTCATCTGCCTGTTTTTGTCTATTTCTTTCCTTTTAGCTTGACATCTTGCTTTGTGCTACTTTTCTTCACTTTCTTCTTTGGTGTGACAAATCATAAGGCTGGCCTATCTCTCCATGCACCCTCATGGTGTCCTTATCATCATCCAACTCACCAAAACAAATAATTAATATTTTAAATATAAAAATAATCATTACATCCTTCTAATTTAATTAATTAAACAACTATATGATAATTCATTCCTAGTTACTAATTACCTATGCTAATGTTATCCCCATTTCATTAATTAATTCCTTGGTCTTCACTAGGATCCATGGGGGTTTGGTGGATTCTTTGCTTCCCTTGGTACTGGAAAATTGGGGACATGACACATAAACTCACCACTTATTATAGCTTGGAAATTTTTGCAATGCATACTAAATTTATATTATTATGATATATAATTAGTAGGTGGGACCCCCTAGAAAGAGAAAAGAAATATGTTTGTTTTCAAATATTCATGAACTTAAAGCACATGAATGATTACTAATCTGCTCATAAATTAGTATAATGGCCTACATTCATTTTCAATTATGACTACATCTTGTTTAACAATATGACTATGAGGCCTATTTTTCTGCTTAGGTTGAGGCTGCTATCATGAAATTCTCAAATACCATCATTGCATGATTAACGTATGAAGTGCAAAAAAAAAATGGTTACCTCCATGGCTAAAGTTCACATTATATGCAATACTTGCATGCTAAGGTTTGAGGACTTACAAATATGCTAATATAAGAAGTTTGGCCTATATCATAGTCGAATGGTATTGTTGACATATGAGGTTACAATATACAAACATATCATTTGAAAGGTATTTTGATTCCATACCACACATAGTATACTATGCATCATGTGTTTATTACATTACAAGCAATATGATATGTTATAAATGTTGAAGGTTTGAGCCACATGACACATATGGTATATATATATATATATATAGATATATAAGTGTGCTAACTTTTTTGTTGCATTTTGGAACGGGTTAATTGGGCACCAAATCAACAAATTCGATTTGCTTTTTCTAATGATTGACTTGTTTAAACTCTTGAGTTGTCTTTGAACAACAATAGTGAGTGATATCAAATGATCCTACTCGACATGTGAACTCTGCTCATTTGGCACTTGGTGATTTGTGGCCATAACGATTGTTTACAAAGTGGAATATGATGTGGCTAGGGTTGACAGTATGCATGACGCAAAAGCCGCCTTGCATTCAATTCGCAAGGACGTGAGCTCTGATACTTTCCCCCCGCGTTCATCACCTTGATTTTGGTATTTCACTGTTCATTCATGCTGAAGGAAGTTTTTGTTCTAGCACTGGTCTAGTTATGAAGCTCGACCTTGGTAGTTTTCATGACTGTTTGCAATGGTTTATCAAGGGTTTTTGAAGCACTTGAAAAGGTAAGTGAATATTAGCTATTTCTTTATCAAATACTGTCATTTGCAACTATAATTTAAGAATGGCTTTGTGTAAATCAATGTTGAGTGTGTTCTCCCTTCCCCCTCTCCTTCATTTGGATGTTGAATGGTTTGGAAAAGGAAATCGTTATGTTTTCATAATGCATGCATCTATTTGTGTTACTGAAAAATAATGTATTTCTTATGAATTTGTTTGAGGCTTGGACTGAGCCTTGTGGGTTTACCCTCTTGTTCTCAATGTGATTTGGGTTGCTCAAAGAATTTTAACTAAAATGGTATATACCAAGTGTAGCAATTGGTTTATTTGTAAACTAGGACCTTGTATAAATCCCATCTAACTTTCAAAAACCATGAGCTTCGCTCCCTGCTAGACGCAATTTGCTACCCATAGTCTTTCACTTCAAATTCACCTTACCATATTCAAATTTGAAAATAGCGAACAAAGTTGTAACTCTGTTGGAATTCGAACCAAATTTCAATCCTTTAGAACATGTAAAGTTTGTTTTTTGTTAAGTTTATTCCCACATCTGACTCTAGAAAAAAAAGGGAGTTGTAACCATGCCAATGTTTTCGCAATATATCCAGTTATATTTCATGAGTTTAGTTTGATTGGTCTCAAACTCACAATACCAAATAGTAATAAGTGTTGTATGGATTCGAAGCAAGTTTTGTTGTTGGATCCCAAACACTTGCATTGCAAAGAATTGTACAAGTATTTGTTTTGGATGGTAATTTCATGATGATTACTGATGTAATGTCCCCATTTTGACCCCCTTTGCATTAAATCATAAATGATGTAAATATTGTTATTTAATCATGGTGAGGAGCTCAAGGCCAAGGCCCCACCATTGATTTGGCGTTTTATGTATCGGCAATTAAAAATAGATGCATGTGGTTCTTGTGCTAGATAGGCACAATGTAAATTAAGACATCATGTAAATACGAATTTTAATGAAAAACCCACAATTGGCTATGCTATGCAACAAAGAGATGGGGGCATGATTCTACAAGGAATAGGGGGGGAAATTATTCAAACCCTTGAGCCAATGGTGTTAATCCATGTGTCAATGAGAAAACCCATAAACCACCAACTACCCATTTTGGGTTATGGACCCAATCATTTAATTCTTCCAGAAATTGGTTGAGGTAGTTAATGCCTTGGGAATGAAGAGGTATGGCATCCAATTTCGTGTATGGGCAAGCCATCAACCTGGGAAATCGTATTTTGTCTCCTTGGGCAAGAAAACACCCATGAAATGGTGCCCAAAGCCATTCTAAACCCACAGTCTTTCCTCTCTCACGCAGTCTGAAGTACTGGGTATTTCCCCATCATGTTTTTCATCATTTTCCTGCATTTTTCCATGGTTGGGAGCTCGTTTTTGTGTTACACAGTGGCTGGGAGAGGAGGACCACGATTTGGGACTGTTATGGAGGCTGTTTTTGCCCCAGAATGTCCATGGACGTTTTTTCTGAAAACGGATTTGGCTTCCCAGGGTTGTTCCCCATCTTCCAGTTTCGTTTTTGGGTTTCCCACGTTTTTCTGAAGCTAATGAAAACCCCATCTTTGGGCATCTCACTGTAAAAATGTTTCTTCATGCCCAACACTTATACTTTTGCTGTCATGTGCATCCTTGTTTTGGTTTGAATTTGTGAGCAAGAGATTTGGAGTGGTAGTGGACATAATTGGCTTGATAAACCTAGTGAGGGGGGGGGGATAACCTCTCAAGAAGATCAAGAGGGCTGGCTACTCTTCTATGCACACCTTAGACACTCTAGATTGGAAGGTATGGCCTGCGGGACTGTGCATTGGTGAAGGGAATACTTCCTTGAGTGGGGTGTGTAGGCATTGTGGGTGCCAAGCTAGATAGATCTTGTAGAGGTATCCCTGGCTCTGTGCTTGAGCTCACTAGCTTAGCAATTCTTCCTTTCCATTTCCTAGCAGCCTGATAAACCCAATTGTAGATTGGCTTGGCTCATCTTGGTGTATACTTGGCTATGTGTGAGTCTATTGTTCCCTGGTTCCTTTGTAGAAATCATGCCCAGCTCGGGGGTAGCAGTTGTATCAAGAGGTTGATAAGCACAACTGGCCTATGGTTGGGTGGAACGTTGCAGATGCATAGCTGGTTGCTTGGGACTACTTTGTTAAGATAAGTATTCTCTTGTGTTAACTTTGCAATTATTATTGGATGAATATCTTGAATGTATGATGGATGTGTTATTGATATTATTTCCGCTGTGTTTTTCTTATAATTATACATTCCATATGTATTTTATATTATGTGAATGCTTATTTAAAAGTTCATGGGGCTAGATGCCCAGTTTTAGCATCACGCCCTCTCCATCGCACTGGTATGATGGGAGGGGACATTACATTTTGGTATCAGAGCTGCTGGTTGCAGCATTGGACCTCTATGGGCCAAATCCAATTACAGTCACATGGGAAGGCCCCTTCCTGATCACCACAGATAGCAGCATCGGGCCTAAATTGGCTAAGTTGGATAGTTTGCAGAGGTAAGGTTACCTCCTGCTGGGCAGCAGTCATCACTGAAAGAAGGAAGGATTTCAAATTTTCCTAAAAGTTTTTGAAAATTTTTGTTAAGTCTGTTTCGGGAAGAACTCGAAAGTCTTCCCCGCAACGGCGGGAGAACTCGCCAAGTTGACCCGAAACAACGGAAAAGTTTTCTAAAGTGTTCGGCGTCGAAAGGAAATTTTCGGAAGGATTCGGCGAATTGCTCCGAAATAGCGGGAGGATTCGGCGAATTGCTCCAAAATTTTGGAAGAATTTGGCGAATTGCTCCGAAACAACGGGAGGACTCGGAAAATCGCCCCGCAACTGTGGAAGGATTTGGCAAATCGCCCCGCAATTGTGGAAGGATTCGGCAAATCGCCCCGCAATTGCGGAAGGATTCGGCAAATCGCCCCGCAATTGCGGAAGGACTCGACAAATCGCCCCGCAATTGTGGAAGGATTCGACAAACTGCCCCGCAATTGCGGAAGGACTCGGTAAATCGCCCCGCAATTGCGGAAGGATTCGGCAAATCGCTCCACAATTGCGGAAGGACTCGGTAAATCGCCCTGCAATTGTGGAAGGATTCGACAAATTGCCCTGCAATTGCGGAAGGACTCGGCAAATCGCCCCGCAATTGCGGAAGGATTCAGCAAATCGCCCCAAAACTGCGGAAGGAATTTCAAATTCTCTTCCGAAACTGCGGAAGGAATTTTCAAATTCTCTTCCGAAACTGCGAAAGGAATTTCCAATTCTCTTCCGAAACTGCGGAAGGAAATTTCAATTCTCTTCCGAAATTGCGGAAGAACTCCACAAGTTGCTCCGAAACAAGGAATTTCAGCAATTTTTCAGGGAGATTTTCAGGTGCCGAAAATGGAAAAATTGCGAAGCCACAAGGGGGCAAGCCCCCTTGACCCTCGTCGTCCCCCTCATATGTCGTCGATTGTGAGGGAATTCTATAATTTGACAAATTGTCAATATAATATTTTCCCACATGCATGAAAGTAATTTATGAATTTCTAAGAATATAATGCAGCTAACAATTGTGTTGATGAACACATTTTGCAGAATCACAATTACATCAGGGCAGCACTCTAGATTGTACAGTTGGAAAGTTTTGGATCTTGGTTAGGCCAAGAAAATGAACATCATGGATGATGCACAGGATCCCTATGAGCCTGAGACAGATGCCATGGGGGAGAACATACATGTTGAAAATGATGAAACAGAATCTAATGGGAGAAGAAATCAAGAGACTCCTCCAGGTATTGCAGCCACCATGAGAAACCTAAGGGTGGAGTTGCAAAGCTGTAGAGAAGATAATGAAAGGATGATTAAAGCTCAGGAAGAACAAAATCAGTTGAATGCAGCCATGCTAGAGAGTTTGACAGACATCCAAAGGCAAATAAACTCTGGGCATCAGACATCAAATCCAGAAAGGGGTGGGAGTAGTTCTAGAAGGAATTCCTGTAAGAGGGCCAGTAGCTCAAGAAGAGTTTCTACTGACATAAAATATACTCCAGAGATCTCTTCTAATGAATCATCTGACTCTGAAGAATCCATTGAGGGTTAAAGCTCTTCATCTCGCAGGAGGAAGAGGAAGAAGCACTACAAGAACAATTCACATGGGGAATTTAAGAAGGCGAAACCTCCTACATTTGATGGAGAGATAAAGTCTGGTCAAGAAGCTGAAGCTTGGCTTCTTGGGATGAGAAAGTATTTACAAGTCCAAGACTACTTGAAAAATATGAAGGCAAGGGTAGCCATCTTCAACTTGAATGGAAGAGCATCTATATGGTGGGAACACATCAGGCAAGTGAAGAAGATCAATGAAAGGAAGATTGTGTGGAAGCAGTTCAAGAAATACTTCAAGCAGAAGTACCTCTCTGACAGCTACTATGATGATAATATCAAAGAGTTCCATGAGCTGAGATTGGGACAATTGACCATGGAAGAATATGCAAACAAGTTCTTGGAGCTACTGAGGTATGTCAGGTATATTCAAGATGATAAGGTGAAAATTCAGCGTTTCCTGAGTGGACTGCCCCAGTCATATAAAGATAGAATTGAGTTTGATGAACCTCGAACTCTAGAGGAGGCCATAAGAAAGGCCAAGTATTGCTTTGATCAAAACAGAAGCAAACCAGAATTCCATAAGGCATGGAAGGATAAGAAAAATGAAAAGTTTGATCAAAGGAAGAAGGGGTTCAAGCCTCCTCAATTCCGGAATCAGCAAAGGCAACCATCACAGGTTGTGACTAAGCCAACTAGGATGATAGGAGACAAGCCAAGAGATCCAAAGGAGCCAAGAGAACCACTTCAATGTTGGGGTTTTGGAGGGGAGCACATGCTTAGGAACTGTCCACATCGGAATGGGAATCCAAATCAAGTTCACAACATCCAAGGAGCTGAAACTGTGGCTCAAGTAGAAGGGACAATCCCTAGAATCTATGCAGCAGTGGAAGACCGCCAAGCGGATCATCAATCAACTGTGGTTGAAGTTGAAGGTAAGATTGCTAAGCAATCTGTTTCTATTTTGATTGATCCTGGATCTACTCACAGTTATGTCACTCCTAGAATTGTCGAGGTTTGTGCTTTTAAGAAAATAAGCATAGTAAATCATGGTTAGTTCAACTAGCCACTGGAACCAAGAGAAAAGTTAGTGAAATAGTAGAGAAATGTCCATTAGAGATGGATGGGCTATTCACTTATGCAGATCTGAATATTTTGCCACTTGGTTCCTATGATATTCTCATTGGAATGGATTGGTTAGAAGCACACAGGGTTAAACTTGACTGCTACAATAAGACATTTGAATGCATGGACGAAGAAGGAAACCCAAGGGTTGTAAAAGGCATTCCAAAGGTGACTTCTGTTAGACAGGTTTCAGCCATGCAATTGAAGAA
The DNA here is from genome assembly GCA_027924585.1 of Larix kaempferi. Classification (NCBI taxonomy): domain Eukaryota; kingdom Viridiplantae; phylum Streptophyta; class Pinopsida; order Pinales; family Pinaceae; genus Larix; species Larix kaempferi. Next base: position 2,136,789 of record BSBM01000600.1, read on the forward strand.
GTTCTATAGGAAGGGATGTCAATTGTATGCAACCCACATTTTAGAGGCAGCAGAGAATGAAACTCTTAAATTGGAGGACTATCATGTATTGCAAGAATTCAGGGATGTTTTTCCTGATGAGATTCCAGGACTCCCTCCAAAGAGAGACATTGACTTTACAATTGAACTTGTGCCAGGAGCGGCACCAGTGTCTAAGACACCCTACAGGATGAGTACACCGGAATTGCTAGAATTGAAAATGCAATTACAAGAGTTGCTGGAAAAGAAATATATTAGGCCAAGTGTGTCCCCGTGGGGAGCACCTGTTCTATTTGTGAAAAAGAAAGATGGAACACTTAGGTTATGTATTGACTACAGGCAGTTGAACAAAGTCACTGTGAAGAACAAATACCCATTGCCCCGAATTGATGACCTTTTTGACCAAATGAGAGGAGCAAAGGTATTTTCAAAGATTGACTTGAGGTTTGGTTACCATCAGGTAAGAATCAAAGAAGAAGATATTCATAAGACAGCCTTTAGAACGAGGTATGGACACTACGAGTTTGTAGTGGTACCATTCGGTCTCACAAATGCACCAGCTACATTCATGTGTCTCATGAATAATGTTTTTAGCAAGTATTTGGACAACTTTGTTCTTGTATTCCTAGATGACATTCTCATCTATTCTAAGAATGAAGAAGAGCATGAAGAACATTTGAGAATGACAATGCAATTACTAAGGGAGCATAAGCTGTATGCAAAGTTGAGAAAATGTGACTTTTAGAAAGACAGAATTCATTATTTGGGTCACATCATCTCCGACGAAGGAATATCTGTAGACCCTGAGAAGATTGAAGCCATTATGAATTGGCCAACTCCAAGGAATGTGACCGATGTGAGATCTTTTATGGGCCTTGCTGGTTACTACAGGAGGTTTATCGAAGGATTCTCCAAGGTTGCAAACCTGATCACTTCTTTGCAAAAGAAGGGGATAAAGTTTGAATGGTCACCAAGATGTGAGGAAAGTTTTCAACGGTTGAAGAATATTCTTACAAGTGCACCAATTTTGAAAATTGCAGACCCAGAAAAAGACTTTGTGGTGTGTACCGATGCATGCAATCAAGGACTTGGAGGAGTTCTTATGCAAGACAACCACGTGATATGCTATGAGTCAAGAAATTTGAAGGAGCATGAGAAGAACTATGCTACTCATGATATAGAACTTGCAGCCATAGTACATGCTTTAAAGATGTGGAGGCATTACTTAATGGGAAGAAAATTTGAGTTAAGGACATACCATTGTGGTTTGAAATACTTGTTTGATCAGCCAACTTTAAATGCTAGGCAAGCTAGATGGTTGGAATTTTTGTGTGAATTTGATTTTGAAATCAAACACATAAAAGGGAAAGAAAAAAAGGTGGCTGATGCACTCAACAGGAAGGTACATGAAATGCATGTGGCAGCGCTTAGTACTTGCCAACCAGATTTGAGGCAGCAGATTGTTAACCATACGGTTGAGGATGAAGTGTATGAGCAGATAAAGGACAAATTGCAGCAGCAAAACCTTGAAAAGAAGTATGAGGGTTATCATTTGGAGGAAGACGGACTTCCTACCTATAAAAATAGAGTCTATTTTCCCAATGTGGCAGATTTGAGGAGGATTGTTATGGATGAAATCCATAAAGCTCCATACTTTGGTCACCCAGGATATCAGAAAACAATTGCTACAGCAAAAAAATATTATTTCTTGCCAGGGATGAATAAGGACATCGATGAATACATTTCTGAGTGCATGGAATGTCAGCAGGTGAAGAGTGAACACCAACATCCAGCATGTTTATTGCTCCCAGTTCCAATTCCAGAATGAAAATGGGAATTAATATCCATGGACTTTATTACAGGATTGCCAATGACTAAGAGACAACATGATTCCATCATGGTTGTGGTGGAAAAGTTAACAAAGGCAGCACATTTTATATCGGTTAAGTCCACACATAAAGCCGATGCCATTGCAAATATTTTCATGAAGGAAATTTTCAGATTACATGGGTTTCCTAAGGCAATAATTTCTGATAGGGATACCAAGTTCACTTCCAATTTTTGAAAAGGTCTCTTTGCAGATTTGGGTACACAGCTAAGCTTTAGTACCGCATACCATCCTCAAACAGATGGGAAAACATAAAGAGTAAATCGGGTGCTTGAAGACATGCTCCACATGTATGTAATGGACAAACCATCCAAGTGGGAGGATTATCTACACTTGGTAGAATTTGCATATAACAATGGGAAACAAGCATCGTTGGGAATGAGTCCTTATGAGGCTTTGTACGGCAGAAGGTGTAGGACACTAGTGACTTGGGATTATCCCGTGAACAGAATTGTACTTGGGCCAGAATTGCTTAAGGAAATGGAGCGAGAAGTTACCAAGATCAGACAGAATTTAAAAACAGCCCAGGATAGACAGAAAAGCTATGCAAATAAACATAGAGTGCATAGGGAATTCAATGTTGGGGATCATGTGTATCTTAGAGTGAGATCAAGGAAGAGTTCCTTGAAGCTTGGGAGTTATGCCAAGCTATCACCTAGATATTGTGGGCAATTTGAAGTGCTTGAAAGAATAGGGCCAGTTGCATATAGACTTGCATTGCCTGCTAGCACTAAATCTCATAATGTTTTTCATGTCTCTTTGCTTAAGAAATATGTACATGATCCTAACCATGTGATTAATTGGGATGTGATCCAGGTGGAACCCGAGGGAGAATTCCAAACCGATCCATTGTGCATCCTAGACAAGAAGGTAACATTGCTCCATAACCGAGCCATTGGACAAGTAAAGGTGCAATGGAAGCACTACGGTCCCGATGAGGCTACATGGGAGCTGGAGGATGCCATGAGGGTGGCATATCCATTTTTGTTCAATTTTGATGAGGACTGAGGACAGTGCTAATGTATGGGGAGGGGAATGTAATGTCCCCATTTTGACCCCCTTTGCATTAAATCGTAAATGATGTAAACCCAATTGTAGATTGGCTTGGCTCATCTTGGTGTATACTTGGCTATGTGTGAGTCTACTGTTCCCTGGTTCCTTGCAGAAATCATGCCCAACTCGGGGGTGGCAGTTGTATCAAGAGGTTGATAAGCACAACTGGCCTATGGTTGGGTGGAACGTTGCAGATGCATAGCTGGTTGCTTGGGACTACCTTTTTAAGATAAGTATTCTCTCGTGTTAACTTTGCAATTATTATTGGATGAATATCTTGAATGTATGATGGATGTGTTATTGATATTATTTCCGCTGTGTTTTTCTTATAATTATACATTCCATATGTCTTTTATATTATGTGAATGCTTATTTAAAAGTTCATGGGGCTAGATGCCCAATTTTAGCATCACGCCCTCTCCATCGCACTGGTATGATGGGAGGAGACATTACAACTGAATTGTGATCATTATCTCTCTGATGATAATCTCGTATGAAAATATTATGGTTGGTGACTTCTATTTTTCAGTATGCAAGCCGGCATGATTTATTCGAATTGTTTGTATCATGTAGTAGTTTGGTTTGGATAAACTGTTGTTTCGATCATTGATTTGACTGCGTTCAAATAATCAAATATATTCATGCAATACTATTATTATTTAATCAATGACGGGGGTGTAGAGAATTCTGTGATTGAAAATATATATAAATTGCGTGTAGTAGCGATTCAGAGGTGAGACAAGGGTTTGTGCTTGCATGAAATTGAAAGCATTGGTTTTGTGTTATAAGATATACCTTCAATACTCCATGTGCATTGTTTAAATGAAGCGGTTTTTCTTTTAAGATTCGGGTTCTATGAGTTTGTTTGTTGAATCTAATTGAGATTAGCTTCCAGTTTTTGAAATTCAATGGGCGCAAAAGAGATAATATATAGTTGTATCAATACTCCTCGAATGGTAAACTTGCATGTGAATACCTTGGTCAACAATATGTTTAAAACTCAGTTTGTGTTGCTTCTTTGTTGGGATCGAAATATTGATCTTCATATCAAGAGATTATTGCTCCAATCCATTTTCATTGTGGCTATGTCATGAGGTGAAAAATGAAGTTTGAATGCCCATGCATATCGAGTCCATTTGTTGAGTTAGTATGACCACTCGCCAGTCTTGAGGTTTGGATATTGTATGCATTTAAATAATTCACTAGTTTGAAGTTGGATTTTAAATAATAGATGAATTGGGGTCAAACTTATGGATTTCAAGTTTTTTTGGTTGATTTTCAAGGAGATTACTTGCCAGTCATGAATAAATAGAAATTTTCAAGGATATAATTTACATGCAATTTTAAAAATTGGTTGAATGGCTTGACTATTGAGTCTATTTCTAAAAATACCAACAAATATTTATACAGTCATTTTTTAATATGAAAATGATGAAGGAAATTATTGAAGAAATGTTTTAATGTACTATGGATTTTGATATTTACACTTGACAGTGATTGTTGACAATGATTTTTGGCAGTGATTGTTGATATTTACACTTGACAGTGATTGTTGATTATGATTGGGGATTGGAAAAGAAGATGTAAATCGATTTGAATTATCGTCTATTTGGACAAGTATCATTCATCTCCCCTCATTTGTTTTCACTTATCATTCATTTCTCCCAATAACCTTGTTTCTGTAAGGCTCGTCAAAATGAGTAGTTTTTTTTTTGTTTTTTTGTACTGTTAACTCTCAACAAACGTAAATTATAACCCTAGCTTTAACAACAATTATTATCGTTCGCACCCAGTCTTGTTAGCATAATAATATTTATAATAATCAACCTTGACTCAAGGTTTATGTACCCTAAGCTACAACTTCACTTATTTGACCAACATATTTCTACTACTTTACTAGCCCGTAGGACCCTAAAATAAATGGAATGTATTTGGAATTCGAATGAATTTGGGTCTCTACCTAGATGGCGGTTCGTCGTAAATCTAAACGTTAAGTCCAAAACTCCCATTCCATGAAAATATTCTTTGACTTAAATTCTAACATTGCACTGTCAATCTATCATTTCAATTCATTTCCAAAAATATAAATCGACTTACAACTCATAGATTACATATCACTATCATGTTCATTCAATAAATTAAATACTAAGATATGTCATTTTGGTTCTCTGCATTTAACATAAATCAAATATTTCTTTTAGCTTCCACTGAAACATGAATCATCATAAACAAGCGGTTTTATATCAATTCTAGTAAATACAAATTGTCATAAATATCTATCTCATCTCAGTTTCATAAAAAAATATAAAATTGGCATAAAAGAATAATTCCCTTAAATTATAATGAATATAACTCAATATAATTTAAACTGTTTTATATTTAGTTTTATCGAGTACAAATTACACCAATAACTATACCATTCAAGTTATTTGGCATGAATAACTATCTTATTTTTTAAATTTCTTTAAAAATATATATATAATTTGACATAACAAAATGATTCCTTTAAATTTTAATAAAATATAAATCAATACAACAAAAACTAATTTACAATTAAACTATTTACATCAACTTCAGTGTATAAAAATCGACATGGATAATTATTTATTTCAATTTTATTAAATATAAAATTTGACGATTCTTTCAAAACACGGTGTGAAGGGTACGATTCCAATCACATTCAAATCATTTAAAACAAAGTGCAAAGGCTACGAATCCATCCCTTTCTTCCCAAGAATGGCGCACCAAGCAAACAATAACACATGTATCAAGCGACCAACTAAACTTGAAAAGAGTGCTGACTATTCCTGGAAATGATAGATAAAATATGCATCTATATATTGAAATCTGTACGCAAAACTAATTGGGCCATCGCTCTCTACTATCTGTCTTGTATGTGTATAAAAAAAATGAATCTTTAAAAGCAAGGAAACTTCATAAATAATCCTACCGCAAATTGCATGCAGAGTTCAGCAGAATTTTCAACCATCAAGGAAAATGGAGATCACAAATCTCGTCTAGTGATAAAATAGTGGTAGAGGAAAATCTCAGCAATGCCAGGAGGTCGAGAGACGTAAGAGGACACAGAAAAAAACGATGCCTGGGGATCGACTTCTCCACTTGTGCTATCCTTAAAGGTCATTACGATCTTATAATACACAACAGACACTTATATAGAGGTTTACAGAGATATCCCAACACTGGAAATCAGGTATATAGACTATGCAAACCGTACTGTAACCGGGATTGAGCTCTCATGAGCTGTCCCTTCCCACATACTCAAGGAAAGTTGCGTTACAGGGTATTTCCAGTACTGAAATCTACGATTACCACAGAGGTCAAAAGCAATTTTCCCCAAACAACACTAACACGTTGAGGGAAAAAATCGATTTGTAACCCAGCATAAGAAAACGTAGATACAACAATAGATTGAATTCACCATCGATGCAATTGCTATCGATATGGGGATATCGCTGTTGATTGAAATATTTGGGAAAAATTTAAACACAACATCAGATCTGAAATCGACTATGAATCAGATCTGAGGATACTACTTCTTAATAATCTACAATGTCAAAGTTGATTTCAAATCTTTAAGATCGAACTCTGTCATCAGGATACAGAGTCGCTTTAACTTATTACCCCCACGTCAAATTCAACTCATAGATTTAACCGGAGCTGCGAATACATATTAACATGTATACCAAAAATCGATTTCAACTTTAAAGATCGATCTCTGTCATTGATAGACAGAATCGAGCTTAACTTATCGTCCAATGCTAATTTCAAATTAGATCTGGAACTGTGAATATATTACATATATACCAAAAATCGATTTCAACTCTTAAGATCGATCTCTGTCATTGATAGACAGAATCGAGCTTAACTTATTGTCCAATGCTAATTTCAAATTAGATCTGGAACTGTGAATATATTACATATATACCAAAAATCGACTTCAACTCTTAAGATCGATCTCTATCATTGATAGACAGAATCGAGCTTAACTTATTGTCCAATGCTAATTTCAAATTAGATCTGGAGCTGTGAATGTATTACATATATACCAAAAATCGATTTCAACTCTTAAGATCGATTTCTGCGTTTTTATGGGAATCAATAATAATGTTTATGAAGAGAGAGTTTTTAAAAGGAAGAAAATAGAACCCAAGCATCTCTGCGTTTTTCATACGATTGAGTACATCCATTTAAAAAGGGGCAGAGTTTAATTCTAAAGAAATAGTTCCTGAGTGTCTCTGCGTTTCACCCAGATTCGTAATGCATATAAATCATATAATGAAAGGAACAGAAATTTTAAACTTATTAACCAAAACAATTTGAGTTCATAATCAGAGTTTCAAAAACTGATCAACCAGATTCAATCGAATTTGAAATATAAACAGAGTAGTAAAATTCCTATTAACTAACTCGATTCATACACATAAGATTAACAATATCAATCTCAATTACTTAAGGAAATTAACTGAAAGTAAAGAACCTGATTTAGATTGTCGAATTCGAAGTTGACTGTCCTTTGTAGTTGTCGCCGATTCTGAACTCCAGTTGATCCACTTGACGAAAATACCGACAACCCCTCGGTTGACCACCCTACCGTATCGAGGTTAATCTTCTTCACCTCGAACCCCCGAGCTCACGGGGTCGTATGAACACACTCAATAGCCTCCCGAAAGGATCTCCCAATCCTCGTTCCTACTAATCCCAACACCAAGGATCATATCATAATCCAAGATTATGACGACCATCCAGCATTAGGGAGCAAGAGAGATCCCTCTCTCTTTCTCCTCCCTCTTTATATAGGAAAAGCTCCTGTTCCATGTGTCTGTCCAAACACATTATTTAATTTTATTTAATATTTTAATTAACAATATTCTCAAATACATGTCTCAAAGTCTTCAAGGTGCACCTAATTCCTTAGATCAGTGGGAGTTAGGTGTAAGAGAGTTCTACTTCTCTTTTGATTCTCAATTAGTTTTCTCAATATCTTTTAGTAAATAGTTGTTTTTAATTATTCAAATTCTTTTAAATAATAACAACTTTATAACATGATTTGTTTCTTTTAATGAAATAGCATCTGAATTTTGATTTTTGAGAGATTAAAAGATTAATATATATATATTCTTTTATTTTTAAATAAAATACTTTATTCAAATAATTATTTATTCTATCTACAATCTTTTCTTTTTCTTTTACAGTAATAAGGAAATATTTAAAATAATTCTTTATTCCATTTAAAATATTTTTATTTTGAAATAATTAAAATATATTTCCATTAAATAAAAAAAAGAACATTATCTTTTCTAAATTCAAATTTCTTTCTCAACCATACTAGCAGAAAGGACCGGCAGGCGTTGGTCGAAAGCAAATATTTGGGGCAATCACGAGGATTGTCATGATTGTTATCTCGTCCCTTAGTGGTCAGTGACATATGGGGACCTGAACCGACACAACTTTTTACAGAAAGCAAAGATTCCGACAAACAAACAGAATTAATTATGTATGTATGAGTAGTTTTCTTTTTCCATTCTTCTTTCGTCTAGGTACCTCTTCGGTGGGCCCTTTCAACAGTATCTTTCTTTCTTTTTATGGGGAGTACTGCGTAGCGATCGGGAGTCGTTACCGCGATCTCTCAACTACGCTCCTTGGAGACTAAGGGATGTTGAGGGATAAGGCTCTCCTTATTGCGCGCCCCTCAACTCATCGTACGCGACCAAATCATTATGGTCTTGCCCGTACGGTATACGCTTCCCCGGGTGAGTTGAAACGGCTTTGCCGGTGCGTGAATTGGGGTTGACAGTCAGTCGTCGCACCCTTAAGTGTTCTTTCCGTTCTTACGACCCCTGTAATTCCATTGTGGGTCAGTCGGTAAATCGTCTTACCTGCCACTGCACACAGACTCAAACACATATTAGTAGCGCTGCACTAATAAACATTTCAACATTCATAATTTTCATTTTCTCAGTCAGTCAAGTATGAACAATTCATCATTTTTCATTTCAAGTAATTCCAATATTCATCATTATCATTTTCTCAGTCAGTCGAGTATAAGCAAATCATCATTTTTCTAACCATTTGCATTTCACATATAAATTTTAAAGCAATCATTCATGGTCCAAGTTTTATAACTCCGGGTCACTTCAAACCAATGCCCTCAAATAGTCACTCAGTCGTAGGTCTCAAATGATCTAATCAATCAAAAGCCCAAAATAACCAAAATCAAACATAAGTGCTGAGGCGGGCATTACAGTTTCTCTCATGTTCAAAAGTACATCAGTTTTGGAAGAATAAGTAGTTTACAGTTTGAAAAATGATGAAAGTAGAGCATGTTTGACGTTGTTTTTCCTTCCCCCTTTTCCCTGAAGATAGTTGCATGCATGAGCACTGATTGGAACAGAGCCAATTTTAATTTACGTTTAATGCAAATTATATTTGATAATTTACCTATTGTTGTATGCATATACTAATCTAGTCTTCATGATCGTTTAGATGGTATTTTTCAACTGTGGCAGTAACATATCTAATAGAGGAAATAGAGTTAAATGGAACAAAGGACAACAAGTTGGTTGGCAAAGGGGTAGAAACAAAAGACTAAGGTTCTCTATTCATTTTGATGTTGACTCTGAGGAGTTTAACCAACTCCTACACACTGGTATCCTAAATTTTACCTGTCAAGGTCATTTGCAACGTCCTCCACCACCAGTTAGAACCCCATTTTAGCCTCGCCCCGGAATTATTGGCATTCATATACAACCTCATGTTTCCATGCAGCCTGAGCCTCTAGTTAATAATGGTTGGAATGAAGCAATTCTCAATCCTTCACCTGGATTTAATCGTTGGCCTACTGCTTCATTACCATTACCTCCACCTACTACTAACAACTTATCTGACACATTGATTTAGTTGCCTCACATGTTCATTTAGTTCAGCTCCCTAAGAAACAAAAAGCTTCTTCTCTTTAGCTTGAGCCGAGTAAAGGCAACAACTTGTTATTTCACCCAAGTTTGTTTCTTCAAAATCCTCTTCCCATTCAGTTACTTCTCATCCTCTTTTGCTCCAAGGTAATAATGAAGCAAAAAGAATCACCTTAGGTGATACACATCCTAAATCATTAAAAGAAAATGATAAGAAAATTACCAAGGCGGGTAAACAAATACACAAGGCAACATCATATAATAGAAGTGAACAAGGAGAGACAACCTCCCACAAGAAGTATGATTTTTCAAGTTTGTGATATGAAAACACTTTATTTTATTATGCATCATATCATAGAAGTGAACAAGGAGGGACAACCTCCCACAAGAAGCATGATTTTTCAAGTTTGTGATAAGACAACACTTTATTTTATTCTGACTATTGAACATATTATAATTGTACTTTGACACAATAGGCAAAGGGATTCATTTTGTTTATAATATTTCAGGAGACACGAGTGTTACAACGTATTTTGCCACCTTGTGAGCATTTATACTATTTGGCCTATGTTATTCATTTGATTGACTCATAACCACGTTTTGCCCTCTAGGAACCTCTTTTTCCCTATTTGTGTTCCTGTACCCGAGCTGCTTTACTGCAACTCGTGCATGCGTGGGCTGTCCCACTATAGCCCACGTACATCGATTTAAATGGTAAATTATAGTTAAAAACTCTATTTTACTCCAAAGAGCGGTCATTAGGTGACCTTTGACCCTCCATGTATCCCGAAACGACTCGATTCAACCTTTCACCTACCTTTGGAGGGTTATATATTGAGCTCTTATGGTACATGGAAGGAGGAGAAAGAGAGAGCATCGAAACTCTATTGGATTTTTTCCATAGCTTGAGTCTATATCCATTGATCCTAGTTGTTGTGAACCTCTTATGTTCACCTGCCAAACTCTTCCTTATCTTGTGAAGGAATCTATCATTTACTCGTGAGTTTTCCATTGCATGGGGGATTGAAGTGGTGGAGACACAAGTGGAGGGACCTAATTCTCAGTTCAGATGAGTTTCCGACAAGAGGTTGTATCATGTACTTCTTGTTTACATTAATAGAAATACTCATTTTCTCGTCCAATTGATCTTGTGAATGGTTTTTTATTAACATTGGGTAAGATTTGCTTATTATATCATGGACCATGCTATTGTTTATGCTAACATCTTTCATATATTATATGCACTTGCTTGTGTTTATTGTTGAGACTAAGCTGTGTTGATGCCTCGGTTGTGTAGATGTTGGAATGGTGTCCAAGGCAACAACAGGGGATGAAAACCCAGGCAAAGGCTTCAAATAATCCTACGCAAGTATTACCCTATCCTTGAGCTGTTTGGTGTGGTTAACACCCACGGATATTCGGCCTCTGCTAACACTCTTTGAGTCAGTGAGTTTGCTCCTCGAAAGGGAGACTTTGAATTAGATCTGAAACTTAATCCTAAATATGATTTGAATGCAATCTAAAATTAATAATTCAATCTAAAATTAATAATTATGCAACCATTAGAAGAAATTCTATAATTACAGAATTATGGATTTAAACTAAAAAATGATTAAAGTAAAATAATAGCTAAATTAAATATTAATTAGTAATCTATCCCGGGAGCAAAATAATTTAAAATGAAGGAAATGATTTAATGTTCAAAAGGATAATTGGATCATCAATGATTTAAAAACATTTAAATATTGATGTCATAAGCACATCAATTCTAACATGAGAAGTAAGACATTATCTTCAATATGCTAAAACTATTTGAACATATAATCATTTATGCAATGATTAAATATAATCAGATTAACACATACACTACAGAAATGCAAAACAATGAATCTAATCTGATTATGATCTGATCTGTGCACAAAAAGAAAACTCTGATTAAATGCACATGAACAAATGGAAAATAATTGCAGAAAAGAAATTGTATTACCATCTTAGCTTGATAAAAAAAATTACAAAGATTCAAATTGATAATGAGCAACCACTTCAAGTAGAGCCTACGATCTCCAATCTCTTAAACACAAGAAATTGCTATCAAGAGAATCATAGCAGAGAAAGAAGAAATTCAATTCTCTGCCATATAAGAATCATCCACTCCCTCTGGTAGCAGCGTTCCTCCTTCTCCCCTGTCATCAAAACATTGCAAGAAGAATACAAATATAGGAAGAATGAAAATCCTTCCATTCTTTTGAGACCTCCTCCTCTCTAAATCCTGAGGTCAAATTTATAGAAGTGGAGAGCATTGGGAAGGATAACAACAAATCCCCAGATGCCTGGTTCGTTCACTGTATGCAAAAACAGTCGGAATATATTTCTGGAAAATTATCCTCTATTCAGTCACGTTTTCCTCCCAAACGGTTGACAGATTTGCAAAAATGTTTGCAAAGAGGGGTAAATCAGCCCATTTGGGAAGTGGGTTTTCAACCGTTTGAGCTAATTCCTCACAGTTTGCTCACAATCCTCCATGCAAAAACATGACTTCTATAGGTGCGCGATCCATTTTTAAACTTTATCTTGCACGACATATTAGGGTTTAGTGAAATACTATGCATTAACATTGTAAATAGCATGATATACTAAAGTCAATTATATAAATAAGATTATTAATATTGTTCTTCAAAAATTATATCGAATATAATTTAAGCAACAATAATAATCTTATCAACAAGCAAAGCTAATGATTCTTTGTAAAACATGATACTTTGCTTAATGAAAAATTATTGACTCTTTCCATGGTTTGAAAGTATGATTCTTTTAGGATTCAATTGAATTATACATCATGAGGCCTTGAAAAATCTTGTCATAAAAAAACGACAAATTTTATCAAATATTCAAGGCTTAGTAAAATTCAGTAATCCTTTCATAGTTGAGAATTAGATGCATGGTCCCATTATTTGAGATACACCCTTTCAAGTCATAAATCAAAATGATTAAAAATAAGTGTTCAATCAAATTATTCTAACCCATCAAGATGTTTTTAAACTTATTGATTTAATGAAGTTCAACTTTGTTGCCAAGATTACCGAAACATGAATTTAATTAGTCAAAATTGAAGCATGTAAATGACTCAAACAAGTTCAAATAAGGATAAGCAATCATTACACACAATAATCAGAATCAAATGACAAGATCTTTGAAATATTTGAAAAACCAATAAAATGAATCAGCTTATGCAGTGAAGACCAAATCTAGGTGGGAAATGTGAAAGATAACATGTTAATTTAACCACCGAGATTATGAAACCAACTGAAATGATAAAAACTAACTCAAATGAATCAAAACAAATAAGAAAAAATGAAAATAATGCGAATAATTATTCAAATCATGCAGTGTAATCTCATCTGCGGGATCAAAACAAATCAACGGTTAAGATTACACATGCAGAAGTAGATTTGCAAGAGTTTTATTCTTGCAAATATGTACATTAATCCTGCAATCTGCAATTGCGGGTTGCAGGATGCGGGATCGCAACTTTAAAAGAAAATAGATCAATCTTTCCGCAATCCGCAATGCGGGTTGCGGGTTTGTGAATTGTAAAGCAATGGATCAAAGTGTTTCCGAAATTGCGGGTTTCGGGTTTCAAAAACGCAAGCAACACTTAAAATCAAAATAAATTTCCTGCAAACCAAAATTGCAGGTTGCGGGTTTCAGGTACACACAACGCGGTTTATTTACATAACGTATTTCCTTAATCTGCAATCTGAAATTGCGGGTTTCAGGTTGCGGGTTCGGTTTTTTTTTTAAAAAAATCACATAGTCTTCCCACAACCCGCAAGTTTGAGTTGCGAGTTTCGGGTTGACGAAATTCCAAAAGAAAGAAAAAACAATTCCCACAATCCGCAATTGCGGGATTTCGGGTTTGCGGTAAGAAAATTACATTTTGAAGGAAATGAAGGCTTTTCCGCAAACCAAGCACACAACCAAAAACTCAGAAATTTTCTAAGGGAAAAATGATAATTACACAAACCAAAGCAAAGGTATGAGATCATGCAAATCAGGTTTAAGAATCTTGATTTGATACGAAACTTACCCAAATACCTTTGTATTTGCAAAAATTGGGGCTCCCATGATCAAGTGAAACATGGGATATGTTGTACCTACAACAAATTGCGACACACTGGGACGAAGCAGTTATCTCTGCCTTGAAAAGATATAAGTTTACATGTATGTGAAGACAAAAGGTAAGATTTCCAATGAAACGAGAGTTTACTCTTTAACATGGGTACCACATCAACGAGTCAACCTTTTAAAGATCTACCTAGCTGCAATTGATTTTTAATTATATCATTATAACCATCACTGAAAATGCAAAGACAAGCATTGATTGACTAGAATTCTAACAAAATATGTTATTCATTAGACTACATTCTAAAAGAACAGTTCGTGATGGCGAGAAGATGTTATCTTAATGATTAGCCTCTAATACCACAGGCATGGCCCTGCTGCCAGCAAGTGCTTATAGCCTCGACAAGGTTACCTTTTAACCCAATAAGTTGCTTTTATCCCATCCATTAGATAAATATGCAAAGCTTGTCAATCCTTGTTAAAGATTTGCATCCTTGGGAAAAAGCTGGAAACCACTTTCCTTACTTGGTGATCAGATTGTGACAGTGTCATTCATGCCAACTTATAGATAATGAGCGGGATGGCTCGTGATGAGACCCCCCGTCTTGCAACCATTTTTGTGGCTACAAGCCAGTATCCTGGCTTGGTGACCAGATATTGATAAAGTCATTCTATAAGAAGGTATGATCATGAAAATGTTGGCTTATAATAAGACCTCCTTTTTCCCAACTCACTCCTCGATATGTTAAAGAAGAGGATTGGGCTATGTTTAATGTTAATATCATAAGAGATTACTTAATGGATGGGGAAGCCACTATGCTCCTTAAGAGAGCGGGATGGCGTTAAGAAGTTTGAGATGATAACAATGCAAGCCTCACTCATTTTTCCTTAAAGAATGATCTAATTAGAACATAACCGCATAATCTAGTTAAAAATAACTTTTTATATTGATTTGTGATAATTAAAAGGAAAATGATAATCAATGTAGCCAAGTTAATGTATGAAGGTAAAACTTGGAAAGTGTTCCACCATGGAAAAGAGATAGTCTCTTCTTGAAAATAACCTTGAAAAGATTTCTTCACATGCAAGACTTCAAAAGATGTTGGCTTGGAATGACTGACTTGCCCCAGAGTATCATTAACTAAGGATCAACAATCCCCTATCAATCAAATTTTAGAAAAGGTTGATAAATAAAACATGATTCAAAATGTAGAATAATTGGAATCGATTTTTTGATAATTAACATTTCAACCTCTCGACCCAATGCAAATGATTATCAAACTAAGAAATCCAAGTCTAATCAAACAATTTGAAAATGAAATAAAAAGTGATCTAATCAAAACAAAATCAAAGCAAAAAAGGATTTACAATTATGACTAACATCTTATGTGGAAAAACATGTATTAAAGAGTTTTGAAGTCGAAAAGAATTTTTGATTGTAACAGGGGTGATAAATAGTAGATTAGATTGTATAAATTCATAAATTATACATAATTATTTGAATTGATTACAATAGTATTTGTATAAGAACCCCTTGAATGCAATTACAAATTCTTACACTTTAAAGATTCGATTGATAATATTATGAACCACATGAGATATTAAGCCAATTGAAGCCCTTTTATTTAAAGAAAACTAAATTAAAAGAAATTTAAAATGATTGTAAGAATAGGCCTTCACAAATTGTCTTATGCGAACAAAAGTGGAATTTGTTGTTGTGTTTGTAGAATCAAAGGAATTTGTTATTGCAAAGAGAGTAATTATATCAATTCATGAAATAAAAATGTATTGAATCGATTAATTGAATTGATGATAATAAAACTCTTAAAATAAATTTATTCTCCTTCGGTTAAAAATTATGATCAACATTGTTATTTTTCACATAAAGTTGTTTAAGATAGTGAGGCCTTTCTTTATTAAAGATTATGTATATAAAGAAATAAAATGAAATAACACTAAACTAAATTATGTGCAATTTGTGACAAAAATATATAAAAAACTCATTTTTCAAGTGCATGTCTAGGAAAGATCAATATTCGCATGACATGAAGATGTTTTAATTTTAATTACCTTGTGTCATGTCAAAATATTTTTTCTCTTAAAACTTGGAAGATTTCATGACAAGATCATTATGATTTAAAAATATGTAAATTAATCATGAATGCCATGAACCAATAAAATAATAAGCAAGAGCATGAATAATAGAAAGTGAAAAAGGATAAAGATACTTCCATGAATGCGTCTGAAGAAGCGTCGTTTCCAACTTTGACTTGGCTTGCGGTCGCAAATACTTTATTGAAGAAAACCAAAACAGTAATCTAATTATTAAAGAAATTATCAAAACTAATATATTATACACCTACTCCTATACTACTCTGAAAAGTAAACAAAAACTAAGTATAATCGAACTTCCAATGGAGCCAATCAAGTAAATTTAAACTTGCAAGAAAAAACAAATGATGCATCAACAATAAACATCTTAAAAATGGAGATCCAAACATTGGAAAAACTAAACTAATTTTCTTATTTACAAAGAAATGAAAATGACATAGAAAATGGTTCAAAACTGATTGTTCCAACCATAAATAAATTGGATCATAAAAGTGGGTTGGAAATTATTAAGGTCATGATTCAAAAGAGCTTCATCAAAATTGAAAGTGGAAAATATATCTTGTGGAAATGTATCATAGTTATTGCATTGAAAGAAAATGACAGGATTGAAATCTTGCATATGATTGGTTTCATTTTCTTGATTTTCATTAAGATGTTCATTTTTGTCAAGTGCATCGGATTTGTTTGATTTCAAATTATTTGATCGAAATAACTTTTCATTTGAAATTTGATTTATAGAGAAAGTATATTTGGAACAAATATTTTGAAATTCAATCTCAATTTCATCCAACTCATCTTCTAAAGACTTATGGTTTTCATTTTGTTCATAACAATCAGAATTAAAAGATGAAGATAAAGAAATTTCAAATTTCGTAAAATGAATAGAATCAACATGTTCTTCAAAATCTGGAGTGTAATTGGCATCTTCAAAACTTTCTGCTCTAAGATCCATCATTTGATTAAATGAAGAAGAATGAATATCACTTATAAAAGGACTTTTAAAATCGTTAGAAATAGATGAAAAATCCTCTTCATAATTCTCGAAATCTTCATTTTCATTGATAATTAGATGATTACGATCAAATTGAGAAAAAGGAAGGTATTGGGATTAAGCTTTTCGTCAACAGTTTCAGATTGAGATTCCAAACAATGAAGGGAAGATGTGAAACACTCATCCTACTCACATTCATTTGAAAGAGAAAATTTAGGATTAGAATTTGCAACTAATTTTTCTTTTGTATCTAAGGAAGATGGAATTTTAGATGCAAAAACTAGTTGTTTCAAATCATGTAAAGTATTTTGAATATTTCTTTCATTTTTAATGGACATAACGTCATCGTACAAATCATTAATTTGTGTGTTTAATTGAACAATTTGTGGAACATTAACGGATCCTACATCATATGAAACAGAATGAGAAAAAGGATCTAAAGGATACATTTTCAAGTCCTTTTCAAGCTCTTGAGCCTCTTTGCATGCTTTATTGAAATCTTTTATCCCTTCACGCAAGATGAACATAGCCATAGTATTAGGGAGAGATCTAACATACCAACAAAAAGTGAGTTGTGCTAAAGGATGGTGTTTTTCATGTAAATTGTAATACACTTGTCGAAAACATGTGTTAAAATACCGAATTGATTCTCCGTCATATACCTGCATTTGATTCAAATTTTGTTGAATTTCAGTTATACCATAATCTCTAAAAACATTCTTAAATTATAACCAACTAGAAATTGAATTCAAAGGTAAAAAATAAAACCAAAGAGAATCCTTACCATCTTTATATACAAATAAGGAAAACAGAGTTTTACCATAATGATGAAGTCTCACTAAGAAAGACTTCTCAAGCCAATCAACAACCCAATCATGATATGTACAATCAAAATCAAAAGAATGACAGAAAGAGTTTGAAATATTTATGCGATGAAATGGATTATTCGAAAGAAAATCAACATTAATATTATATGATCCAAAACTTCTTCTTGAACAATTTTCTCCTTAGGAATATTTTCTTGAATAACATCAGCAAAATCAGATCCAATTTGTTCTAATTTATCATTGTAACAATCATCACAAATTGGTTGATTAAATTGGAAATTTTCAAAGAGATCAAATTGTCTTTGAGTATTTACTTGAGAATAACTAAAGATATCAGATGTTGTAAGTGTGGAACTAGTATCATTAACATCCCGATAAGAATCTTCTTCATCAAATAATTGATTGTAAGAAGAAAATGTTTCTTCATTGAATGATGAATCAAAAAAGGAAGAATTATGAAAAAAATCATTAGAAATAGTATTCATTTCCAACAAAGAAGAATGACAAGAAGACATAGATTGATAATAAAGATAAGAATCTTCTTAATCTTCTTCGTGCATTTCATAATTAACTTGTACCTCTTTAAGACTTAAAAATGGAGAATTAGAATCTGAAATATATGATTGAAAGCCATTGTTATCGAATAGATTAGGATACAAAGAAAAATATGATGAGGAAATAAGTGCATGAAGTTCATCTCTTTGTAGAATATTTTCAGACCGAGATTCCTTGAGAGGGTTTTTCTCTTCAAAAGAGATATGTATGAAAAGTTTCAAATCAGGATCTGCTTCTTCTTCTAATGTAGTATCATGATTTCGTGAAATATGTTCTCCTATAGAATCACTTGGGTCAGAAAACGGTAATTTGGAGAACATATCCCAAATTTCAGAACAATTAGTTGATTCAAGATCTATCAAAGGATTAACAGAATGATCAATATCAGAATCTTGAAGCTCTTTAATTATGCTAGAAGAAGATTGTTCGATGTTATGATCAGAACTATTCTCTTGTACTTTAGAAGAATCTTCTATAGAAAAATGATTTCCTTCATGATTAGTTACACATTGAATTTCATGTGAAATAGACATGGGAATATCAACATTTAATTCACCCGAATCATCATACTGATTATGATCCATATCTAAAAGAGAGAAGGAAGTCATTTCTACAATTTTTAAATCCTTAGATTCTTCATGTAAATCTAAACCAAGACGCGGATGATTATGAATCTATAATTCATATTTATCATCTACTAATTGATCAGATTCATGTAAAACAGAACGGATGTTCTGTAACCATTCAAATATTATAGGACGATCTATTAAAGGGAATCTGCAATAGAGATTAAAATTTCTAATTGCAAAATCTTCTAATGATTCACCCTCTTTCGAAGTGAGTTGTTTCCATTCATTCCATAATATAACAAAGTCATAATGTCCAAAAGAAAGTATAAACAGATCTACAAACTGTTCAAAAGAATGGATAGAGGCAAAAGGTAAGGTTACAAACCATTCTTTGACTCGTCCTTCGAATGTGAAGGCTAACAATCTGCACAAAACATCTTGATCCAAAATTTTGTTAACAAGACAATTATGAGCAAACTGAAGAACATGTTATTGTGCTAATATTTCTCCCTCACCATTGAATTTTACTTCTATCAAATGCTTCAGCAAATCTGTTTGAACATGAAAACTAATCTCTCTAGAAAAACAACTAAATACAGATTCTTCGACCGGAGCCATTTTAAGATAATCTGATTAAGATACCTCAAATGACCTTACATGTCGGATGGTCCTCCTTCTAGCGCCATTTGTTGATGCCTCGGTTGTGTAGGTGTTGGAATGGTGTCCAAGGCAACAACATGGGATGAAAACCCAACCAAAGGCTTCAGATAATCCTACGCAAGTATTACCCTATCCTCGAGTTGTTTGGTGTGGTTAACACCCACGAATATTCAGCCTTCGCTGGCACTCTTCGAGTTGGTGAGTTTGCTCCTCGAAAGGGAGACTTTGAATTAGATCTGAAACTTAATCCTAAATATGATTTGAATGCAATCTAAAATTAATAATTCTGCAACCATTAGAAGAAATTATATAATTACATAATTATGGATTTAAACTAAAAAATGATTAAAGTAAAATAATAGCTAAATTAAATACTAATTAGTAATCTATCCCGAGAGAAAAATAATTTAAAATAAAGGAAATGATTTAATGTTCAAAAGGATAATTGGATCATCAATGATTTAAAAACATTTAAATATTGATGTCATAAGCACATCAATTCTAACATGAGAAGTAAGACATTATCTTCATTATGCTAAAACTGTTTGAACATATAATCATTTACGGAATGATTAAATATAATCAGATTAAGACATATACTACAGAAATGTAGAACAATGAATCTAATCTGATTATGATATGATCTGTGCACAAAAAGAAAAATCTAATTAAATGCACATGAACAAATGGAAAATAAGTGTAGAAAAGAAATTGTATTACCATCTCAGCTTGATAAAAACATTTACAAAGCTTCAAATTGATAATGAGCAGCCACTTCAAGCAGAGCATACGATCTCCAATCTCTTAAACACAAGAAATTGCTATAAAGAGAATCATAGCAAAGAAAGAAGAAATTCAATTCTCCGTCATATAAGAATCATCCACTCCCTTTGGTAGCAGCGTTCCTCATTCTTCCCTGTCATCAAAACATTGCAAGAAGAATACAAATATAGGAAGAATGAAAATCCTTCCATTCTTTTTTGACTTCCTCCTCTCCGAATGCAGAGGTCGAATTTATAGAAGTGGAGAGCACTGGGAAGGATAACATCAAATCCCCAGATGCATGGTTCGTTAACTGTATGCAAAAATGGTCGGAATAAATTTGTGAAAAATTCTCCTCTGTTCAGTCACGTTTTCCTCCAAACCCGTTGACAGATTTGAACAACTGTTCACCAGAAGGGGCAAATCAACCCATTTGGGAAGTGGGTTTTCAACCGTTTGAGCTAATTCCCCATGGTTTTCTCACAATCCTCCACGCAAAAACATGACTTCTACAGGTGCGCGATCCGTTTTTAAACTTCATCCTGCACGGAATATTAGGGTTTAGTGAAATACTATGCATTAACATTGTAAATAACATGATATACTAAAGTCAATTATATAAATAATATTATTAATATTTTTCTTCAAAAAGTATATCAAATATAATTTAAACAACAATAATAATCTTATCAACAAGCAAAGCTAATTATTCTTTGTAAAACATGATACTTTGCTTAATGAAAAATTATTGACTCTTTCCATGGTTTGAAAGTATGATTCTTTTAGGATTCAATTGAATTATACATAGCGAGGCCTTGAAAAATCTTGTCATAAAAAAAAACAAATTTTATGAAATATTCAAGGCTTAGTAAAATTCAGTAATCCTTTCATAGTTGAGAATTAGATGCATGGTCCCATTATTTGAGATACACCCTTTCAAGTCATAAATCAAAATGATTAAAAATAAGTGTTCAATCAAATTATTCTAACCCATCAAGATGTTCTTTAAACTTATTGATTTAATGAAGTTCAACTTTGTTGCCAAGATTACTGAAACATGAATTTAATTAGTCAAAATTGAAGCATGTAAATGACTCAAACAAGTTCAAATAAGGATAAGCAATCATTACACACAATAATCAGAATCAAATGACAAGATCTTTGAAATCTTCGAAAAACCAATAAAATGAATCAACTTATGCAGGGAAGACCAAATCTAGGTGGGAAATGTGAAAGATAACATGTTAAGTTAACCACCGAGATTATGAAACCAACTGAAATGATAAAAACTAACTCAAATGAATCAAAACAAATAAGTAAAAATGAAAATAATGCGAATAATTATTCAAATCACGCAGGGTAATCTCATCCGCAGGATCAAAACAAATCAACGGTTAAGATTACACATGCACAAGCAGAGTTGCGAGAGTTTCATTCTTGCAAATATGTACATTAATCCCGCAATCCGCAATTGTGGGTTGTGAGATGTGGGATCGCAACTTTAAAAGAAAATAGATCATTCTTTCCGCAATCCACAATCCACAATGCGGGTTGCGGGTTGCAAGTTTGCAAATTGCAAAGCAATGGATCAAAGTGTTTCTGAAATCCGCAACCCAAAATCGCGGGTTTTGGGTTTTGGAAACGCAAACAATGCTTAAAATCAAAATAACTTTCCCGCATCCCGCAACCCGAAATTGTGGGTTGCGCATTTCGGGTACACACAACGCGGTTTATTTACATAACGTCTTTCCGTAATCCGAAATCCAAAATTGCGGGTTTCGGTTTTCGGTTTGCGGGTTCGAGTTTTAAAAAAAAAATCACAGTCTTCCCACAACCTGCAATTTCGGGTTGCGGGTTTCGGGTTGATGAAATTCCAAAAGAAAGAAAAAAAGAATCCCGCAATCTGCAATTGCGGGAATTCAGGTTTCTGGATTTCGGGTTTGTGGTAAGAAAATTACATTTTGAAGGAAATGAAGGCTTTTCCGCAAACCAAGCAAACAACCAGAAACTCAGAAATTTTCTAAGGGAAAAATGATAATTACACAAACCAAAGCAAAGGTATGAGATCATGCAAATCATGTTTAAGAATCTCGATTTGATACGAAACTTACTCAAATACCTTTGTATTTTCAAAAATTGGGGCTCCCATGATCAAGTGAAGCATGGGATCTGTTGTACCTACAACAAATGGCGACACGCTAGGATGAAGCAGTTATCTCTGCCTTGAAAAGATATAAGTTTACATGTATGTGAAGACAAAAGGTAAGATTTCCAAAGAAAAGAGAGTTTACTCTTTAACATGGGTACCACATCAACGAGTCAACCTTTTAAAGATCTACCCACTGCAATTGATTTTTAATTATAACTTTATAACCATCACTGGAAATGCAAAGCCAAGCATTGATTGACTAGAATTCTAACAAAATATGTTATTCATTAGATCACATTCTAAAAGAACAGTTTGTGATGGCGAGAAGATGTTATCTTAATGATTAGCCTCTAATACCACAGGCATGGCCCTGCTGCCAGCAAGCATTTATAGCCTCGACAAGGTTACCTTTTAACCCAATAAGTTGCTTTTATCCCATCCATTAGATAAATATGCAAAGCTTGTCAATCCTTGTTAAAGATTTGCATCCTTGGGAAAAAGTTGGAAACCATTGTCCTGACTTGGTGATCAGATTGTGACAGTGTCATTCACACCAACTTATAGATAATGAGCGAGATGGCTCATGATGAGACCCCCCGTCTTGCAACCATTTTTGTGGCTACAAGCCAGTATCCTGGCTTGGTGACCAGATATTGATAAAGTCATTCTATAAGAAGGTATGATCATGAAAAGGTCAGCTTATAATAAGACCTCATTTTTCCCAACTCACTCCTAGAGATGTTAAAGAAGAGGATTGGGCTATGTTTAATGTTAATGTCATAAGAGTTTACTTAATGGATGGGGAAGCCACTATGCTCCTTAAGAGAGCGGGATGACGTTAAGAGGTTTGAGATGATAACAATGCAAGCCTCACTCATTTGCCCCTAAAGAAGGATCTAATTAGAACATAACCGCGGAATCTAGTTAAAAGTAACTTTGTATATTGATTTGTGATAATTAAAAGGAAAATGATAATCAATGCAGCCAAGTTAATGTATGAAGGTAAAACTTGGAAAGTGTTCCACCATGGAAAAGAGATAGTCTCTTCTTGAAAATCACCTTGAAAAGATTTCTTCACATACAAGACTTCAAAAGATGTAGGCTTGGAATGACTGACTTGCCCCAGAGTATCATTAACTAAGGATCAACAATCCCCTATCAATCAAATTTTAGAAAAGGTTGATAAATAAAACATGATTCAAAATGTAGAATAATTGGAATCGATTTTTTGATAATTAACATTTCAATCTCTCGACCCAATGCAAATGATTATCAAACTAAGAAATCCAAGTCTAATCAGATAGGGGTCAGACAACACAGTTGTTTTTTGTAAAGGGATTTGACCCTATGCACGCAGTGAAGTTTAGGCACCCTTATAACTGATTCTGTTACCTCCGATTATAGTTTGGGAGTCTCAAGCCTCTCCTAGTTGAGAAATACCGGCTGTAGTGTTGGGAGGTCCCTTGAGCCAGTCCTTTTTGTGTGCATTTGGTTGTAGTTTCTTTTAGGTGTATGCTCTGTGACGATCTAGTAGGCCTTTGGGAGACGTTTATTTGTTGACTTTTTGAATTCATCGTGGATTGAGATCTGCCTCTCCGTCGATATCGTAGGTTGGCTGGTTTACCAGCTAGCGATCCGTCGTAGTATTTTATTAAGAAGCGTCGGAATACTACCGTTGGTATTTCATTTACATGTCAAGAGCTTCAGAGAGCTCCTATCATGAGTTCCACATATGGCACGATGGGAGTCCCTGTGACTCGGTCTGGTGGCACTGCAGGAAACTCCCCTCCGTCCACTCCTAGAGATGGATGGGGAGGAGGTTCACCACACCACACTCCTCCTAGGTTTGGAACATCCCAGCCCGCGAGCACAAACCCTTTTGATGAAACATGGTCAACAGGTTATTTATATGGTTCATCCTTGGGGATGCTAGGTTATGGTTCGACATTCGTCCCTACGACCTCACACCCTTTTTCAATGGGTATGCCCGGTTATATGCCGATTGTTACTTCCACCATGTCTAGTAGTCATGCTAGCACTAGCATTGGGATGGGGGGCACTACAACCCCTTTTACTGCATATCAGTTTGGGAGTGGTCACATTCCTCCATATACTCTGTGTGTTGGAGGAGGGACACCTCCTACGACAGCCCCTAGTGTTAGTGTGAACCCATTTTCGAGTGGAGGTTTCATGATAGGTATCGGATCTACAACTTACATTCCATTTTTTAACCCGCATACCTCTATGCATGTACCCTAGAACACTTTTATGATGCCGAATCCTACCCTTGTCTCTAGTTCGTTGATTCTAGTGGGTGGGAATATAAAGTTTTCATATGGCCCTCACTCGTCTAGTTTCCCTTCATCGAGTGGTTATATGGGACCCTATTCTTATGGAGGTCATTCTTATGGCTTTTCAACTGGTCCTAGGTATTATCCCAATCCTTCCCATGGAATCCCTTCTATGCACATACATGTGTATCATAACATGGGTCAGTTTGGAGGAGGTTATTATCCTTATGGTCATGGTCACGACTTCTATCAGAGTTCATCGGCACCTCAGGTGTCGGCTATGATGAACAAAATCTCACCTTCGCAGATTCAGTCTCTTTTGGGAGCTTATAATCAAGCTTCACAGCCTCAGCTCCCGTTTCTTGCTAGATTGAATTTACCCAATCTTTCGAAGCTCACGAATGGTCTAGTGTGTCATGATCCTACATGGCCTCCAGTCCCCACCAAGCTCCCTTCTAACATTCCAAAGGTTGAGGGGAAGAAGGGTGAGGATCTATGTGATCACGTCACTACTTTTCACTTATGGTGCTCCTCGAATTCCTTGAACCATGATTCTATTCATTTGAGGCTATTTCAACGCACCCTCACGGGGGCAGCAGTGAAATGGTATGTCGAGTTGCTTGGGGGAACATATAGAGGTTTCAACGATTTAGCTTTGGTTTTCCTAGACAACTTTCAGTTGCCGGTTCGTTATGATATTGGCATCGAACTTTTATCCACCTTCCGTCAGGACAAAGCCACACACATATCTGACCATATTTAGGTGTGCCGCCAACGAAAGAGGCTAGTGAAAGCCAACATTCCTCCATAGTTTATGTTGGAATGGTTCCTTAAGTCTTTACTCCCTTACGTTTCGAAGGATGTTTCATTGTCTGGTGTTGGCACTCAGTAAAAGTTTTTGGTTAATTATCTTCTGGCGACATTGATGGTGCAAAAATAGATCAGTTTGCATAAGGGAGGTTTCAAACTTGGCCAAGAAAAAACATCTTTGTCCTCGGGCATACGACACCAAGGTTGCAAAAGGAGGAAGATTGGTTCTATGTGTTTAAAAACTAAAACTTTATAAGAGACCTAGAAGATTTTGGAGCTAAAGTCGAAAAGGAGAAAAAACTTTATGTTTTCATGAAAAACCTAGGCCAAAACTCATGAAGAAAAAGGTTTGATATTCCAAAGGAAAAGAACTATGTATGGAGAAAGATTTTCATAGTTTTTCATAGTTGGAAGTTTTATGAAAAAGAAGGGGGCTTCAATATTTTATTTACCAAAATTAAAACTTTATGAAGGGTTTTGATTTTTTTAAACTTTTCTAAGGTTTTTTATAAAATGGTATGGCTAAAACTTTAATTAAAGTTCTTAGCCTAAGGTTAGTCATATTTTTAGTTGGGACAATAGTTAAATAAAGTTTGAGCAAAATGTATTAAGCGCCCAACACCGAGGGCTTTCACCATGAGACCGAGCGCCACACCAAAGAAGACCCACGTATTTTACATCGTCCAAGTGCCCAACGCCAAAGGCTTCTTTGTTTTGTCACTTGATATATGATATGAAATTATAAGATATATAAAGAATGAAGAACATTCCTTCGTTTTGCATGTGCGACAAATTCCCTAAAAGCAAAATAAAAGAAGAAGTGGCACGATTTGGTCATTGAAACGTACAGCAGGAATATGATGAGATCGACAGTGTAGCATTGAGAAGCCAGATGGATGGCTCATGATGTATTCCGCATTGTCCACATGTTCGGGAGATAAAGATAGTTGGTGGGTGCGGTAAGAAACCACCTTCATACGTGTCACTCTCCAAACTCATCCGCATATGTAAAAAATGGTATTGCAAACTACTCTATGGGCCATGCGATACCGTCTTTAGAAATGTAAACCATTGGCGGGAGTATAAAAAGGGGAGGTGGTCTCCTCTTTTGGTGTCTTATCATTTGAAACAGAGCACCAAAACCCTAACACTCTTCATCCAAATGAGAGAGATATTCGTAACGAGCTGGAGAATGTGTAACAAACGCTTTCTGCATGGTTTTCTGGGTTTTTTCATGTTCATCGTATTTCTAGAACAGAAGTCTCAAAACAAAGAACTCTAAAGATGAAAGTCATCGTGTGCCCGTCATCACACCTATACACAAGCCAAGCGTGAGCTATGATTTGCAAAATTGTATACACCGAGGTTTGTATAGCTCGACATATTGATGGTCACATTTGTAAACATTTCCATTTGCAACGAAGGAGAAAAACCCTAAAAGATATCGCATAGGTATTTTTTGTGAGCAGAAATATATAGCCGTGAAATTTTGGACAAAAATAGGGTATTCTCCTTGAGTGACCGATAGTACCAACAGAGATGCTCGATATCCAGTTATAGGAGGCATGGTAACATCATTTTCTAAGTGTATTCCATCAAATTTCTGGAGTTGCTAGATGCCAGTGAAGCAAATGGTCGTAGGAATGTTACAGGGTTTCCTCCGTTGGGTCATTTATAATCTGAAGCTTGAGAAGACACGAAGAGCTTTCAAAAAGTCCCGGAGGTCATCGAGTTTAGAATTTTTGGCCAGTCGCAGCCAGGTTACAGGATTTGACATGAGATGTGCATCTTTTCTGCACTTCGTTAGCTGCTTCTAATGGTTTTGGTGGTGTATCAATTCCAGCTTTTGGGCAGTGCACGTTTGGACAACCCACTTAGCAGAATATAATGGTTACAATACCTCAAATTGTAACAAATCCATTTGGTATTCTTCCAGCAATGCTTCAAATGTCTATTGGCCAAAGTGGGAGATCTCCTTCCGTTCAATATGGAATACTTAGTTAGCCCGCTAATGAAAAGCCTGCTCAAGTAAGGACAATATCTCTGTTGACTCCAAGGCCTATCACTCAACGATCAAGGATCCACGCGCATTCACGTAGATACAATCTTGAGAAGGATAGTCCTCAGGTATCATTTTTTCGGCGATAGTGAAGAAGCACCTAACATTCCAAAGGCATATGCCATGTTCATCCCAAGAGAAAACCTAAGGGCACTTTTCATTCAACGACCCAATCAATATCCTGCCTCTGTTGCATGCAAACCAACGGCAAACATGAAGGAAAAGGCCATAACGATTGATGATAAAAATGGGACATCATCATTTGAAAAGGAATTTGCGCTAGAACCAGAAGACAACATTGACGAATGGTCAGGTGGTGGTGGTGAGGATACAAACCTTCGGAATAATTCACTGTCATCGAAGTCAGTTGATGCCAATTTAAAATTTGCTTCAAGGTAGAATGGTCTTCATGAGAAGCATAATTACAAAGGTTATGGTTTTGTGAAGATTTTTGGGGAAACTGATGTCAGATGTCTAGATTTAGAGAATGTTACTTAGTTTAACAAATGCGAGGTTCTAGTGTACATGGACGAAAACAAAAAGCCACCTGCGGGTCAGGGATTTAACAAGCCTGCAGAAAATAACTTTGTTGAATGTTAAAAATGTTGACAAGAAGACAGGTCAACATCATATCGAATGGTGCAGAAGTGGAAAACTTTGAGAAAAGGCTCAATTGAAAAACAGAAGAGCATCAACAAGCGGGAAAATAATAAATATCAGTTGAAGAAGTGAAAAATTAAAAGGCAATTGGCAGCCATTTTTAGTTTCAAGGACAGGACAGAAACAACATTCCAAATTTTCCCTCATCTTGTAAAAGTGGTGATTAGTTATTTGTCATTATTTAGTACCGATATTTTATTTTGAAAACAATACGGTTAGGGTTTTGCTCATGGAGCACTTTTTGTATAAATAATGCATTTTACAATGTAAAAAGGGTTCGGATTTCCAGTGAGGAAGACCCGTTCTGGGTTTTTCCAGAAATTAATAAAGATTTCAGAGTTGAACAGATTTTATCAAAGATTCATGCGTTGTTAGTATTTACAGTCTGTACCCTTTCTTTTCTCAATTGTGCATGTTTATCTTCCTAGTTATACTGTTCATTTTGTCTTTTCTTCTATACTTAGACGAATGTCTAAAATAAATTGGGATTCATATTGTTATGCCTCAGTTTATCGCGTTTAAGTATCCATTTGCTTCTCTAAAATTGATAATGGATTCATCCTAGTCTGATGCCCATTGATTGGTGGATTGTCTTTAATTCTTTCTTTTCGCCTGCAAAAAGCTTTGATCGTAACCTAACAATTACCTTGCCTTTGTACAAAAAGTCTGTTTATCTGCTGATCTATTATTTTTCTGTTTCTCGACTCCATTTCCCAATGGTATCCTTTTCCTGTTGATCTAACCACATTATTTAAAGCCTACAAATTTTTTACTGTGAATTTACAAATTTGGCCATTGAATTTATTGTCAAGCTGCTGTCGTGGTGACATTGGATAGCAGATTTGCTGAGAGATCCCTCTCTGGATGAAAGAGGCCAACTTTTCAGTCTAAAGATTGGTTTGAAATAGGTTACCTCAGGGTTTCTTTGATACAACCCAAGGAAAATCCGAGTGCTAACATCTGGTATTATGACTGAGGAGCAAGCTATCTTTAAATCCCAGCAGCTAGACCTAGTCTATGCTCAGTTTGACATCTTATACGACATTATACCTGATGCACCATGGTCACGACATGAGCCCAAGCCCGTTCCTAGACCACATGCCGATGGTATTGTTGGATCCACAAGTAGTCATCCTGTATATTTTCTTACGAATCAGATGCACAATCTATCCATTAGCCAATCTACCCCTGGACAGGCTCACACCTCGTCTGTTTCCACCCAGTCATCTGATGTTCACTTTATACAATCGGCAAACCCATCACGTAACCAGCAACCTGGTGGGAAGAAAAGAGGGAAAAATAATCGTAGGGGTGGGAATAATAGGAACAATAATCTTAATAAAGACAACGCCAAGCCTCCTCGGGATAGAGGAAATGCTGGTGGGGACCGCAAACCTAGATGTAAAGTGAAATTTCCTTGTAAGCTTTGCATGGAAGATCACCTTACACATTTGTGTCCTCGTATTGAAGAAGCATTAAAGCATCTAGCACAAATCCCAGCTGTGCTTAAGGATCCCCTTCCTCATCACCAAAACATGGCTTTGGGTGCTTCCATCACCGGTAGTGGGACTAATGAAACTTCGACGTCCTCTACCCATGCCGGCGGTTACGGATGCGTTAACATGGTTAAGTCGGAGGTTAGTGTTTCTACTCGCTCTCGTGATTATGGAGCTCCACAATCTTCGTTGGGGAATGAGCCCCCTCCACCTAAGACCCCTTTGCATATCGAGAAGCCTAACTCTATGCCACAGATACCGAAAGGTGTTCTCAAGCACTCGAAGCACAATCCCAATGCTCGAGCCACCCAAAACTACTCCATTGTAGAAGATTTGGGCCAAACTCTATGTGCCATGTCGACTCTCGAGGTTCTCCAGGCTTGTCCTTCTCAAAGGACCGCCCTATTATCTGATTTAGGAGTCCAGGATCAATGTAGTCCTAATATTATCAAGTTCGATACTACTGATGTTCAGCCTCGATTTCCCTATCATGTGGCTTTCCAATTCCACATTAGGTGCCTACAAAAGATCGTTAAACATACCGTGGTTGATGAAGGTGCTTCCTCAGCAATAATGTCGTTAGCTTATTGGAAGGCTCTAGGTTCCCCTCCACTGTCGAAGTCTATGACCATGATTACTGCATTTGACGGTCGTTCGTTCAAGACGCATGGTATTATCCCCTCCCTTGAGGTCCACTTGGGTGGGAAGACCGTTCCAATTGAAGTCGAGGTGGTTGATCCACCCATCGACTACAACCTTTTACTGGGTAGGAATTGGATCTATGCTATGAAAGCGATCGTGTCCTCTGTTTTTAGAGTTATATGCTTTCCCCATGAAGACAAGATTGTGACGGTCGATCAGCTAGATTTCACTAGTTCCAATACCATTACATCACCAGGAATGGAAGTTCCTTAGATAAAAAATTCTCAGCCGGCAACTGGGAATATTGGTGTAGGATTGTATTCCTCTTTGATGGGATCTTTCAAATTTGTTGCACCAATCTCCTTTATAGGAACTGTTTCCGATAGTGCCCCTTCCTCATTACATAATGTACCATTCCGAACATCCTATTTTAATGATTCATGGAATTTACCTTACACGAGTTCCTCGTCTGGAAACATTTTGCACATCGGGATGGATATGCCCTTGTCTGCAGCCGATCTTGC
This sequence comes from Larix kaempferi, assembly GCA_027924585.1. Lineage (NCBI taxonomy): Eukaryota > Viridiplantae > Streptophyta > Pinopsida > Pinales > Pinaceae > Larix > Larix kaempferi. Next base: position 2,167,906 of record BSBM01000600.1, read on the forward strand.
TTATCGTGAGATTCAACAAGCCACTGCAGAGCTGGATCTCTCCTCTTCACGGAGAGAAGAAGAAGATCATGTTATGTTTCCCGCGTGGGCAGTCGACTCATCTTACTCGCATGATTTACTTGATGGTACTTTTCCTTCGGATGAATCTATTATCGAGGACATGTATGGTAGTGATAAGCCTTGGGAATATATTCATCATCGATCTTATTTTCTTCCCAATCTTGACCTTATTGAGCAGGAAGAGTTTCGGTCGACTCTTTCCGAGAAGGTTGGTCACCTTGTGGCTTCTTTGGATTCGCATGGCATTTACGTGGAGGGGAATATGGCTAACATTTCCCCAACCATTCCGATCAACATCTTTCGCACTCCCGGAAAGATTGAAAACGTTTACATCGGTGTCGATTGTTCCCTCGAGGAAATCCGCATTTACATCGAGCTTTTCAAAGAATTTCGGGATGTTTTCACCTAGTCTTATGAGGAGATGCCAGGTATAGACCCCAGTATTGTTGAGCATGAAATTAAGACTTATCCAAATGTTAAGCCTGTTCGACAACGTCTTCATGCCGTGAATCCTAGGAAGGCATCTGTGATTAAGGAAGAGGTAGAGAAACTACTCAAAGTTGGTTTCAACTACCCAGTTCCCCTTACCGAATGGGTATCCAATCCCATTCCTGTGGATAAGAAGCAGGGAACCATCCGTGTGTGTACCGATTTTAGAGATCTGAACTGAACATGTCCTAAGGATAAATTTCCCACTCCATTCATAGACCAAATATTGGATGCATGTGTGGGAAGAGAGGTATTTTCATTCATGGATGGTTTTTCAAGTTGCAATCAGATCCAGATTAAACCCAAGGATCAACATAAGACCACATTTATATTACCTTGGGGTACCGTTGCATACCGGAAGATGCCCTTCGGTCTTAAAACCTTTGGAGCTACTTTTCAGCGTTCCATGACCTATGTCTTTCATGACCTTAAGAGCATAGTGGAGGCTTATATAGATGATCTTGTTGGTCACTCTCGTAAGAGAATTGATCGCCCCAATCACATCCGCCTTATTTTCAAAAGCTGTCGGTGCTATAATATTCATTTGAATCCCAACAAGTGCATATTTGTCGTGAAAATGGGTCTCCTTCTAGGGTTTGTAGTTTCCAAAGAGGGTATTAGAGTCAATCCTTTAAAGGTTGAGGCAATACTTCAGTTTCCTCCCCTGCGTAATTTGATTCAGCTTCAGAGCCTCCAAGGGAGGGCCACTTTCTTACGTCGCTTTATCATGAATTATGCCAATATCACTAAGGGTTTCGCACGGTTATTGAAGGACACCCCTTTTATCTGGGATGAGCGAGCCCAGCAGTCATTCGACGCCTTGAAGAAATCCTTGGTATCATCCCCTTTGCTTAGTCCACCCGACTTTGCAAGAGATTTTTTGCTTTATGTGGCCACGTCTCAAGAGACGATTGGTATGGTCTTAGTTCAGGCGGATGATGTGCTTCAGGAGCATGTTATCTATTATGTTAGTCGAAACCTCATAGATGCTAAACTGAGATATTCTCACATTGAGAAATTGGCCCTTGCGACTATTCATGCAGTCCGACGATTACGACATTATATTTTGCTTAGGAAAACCACAGTCATAGCGCATGTCAATTTGTTTCAGTTCATGCTCTCACGACGCCTAATTGGGGGGGAATACAATAAATGGATTGTCATTCTCCAGGAGTTTGATCTTGATTTTGATTCGACGAAGTCGGTGAAATCCTTGGTTTTCGCAGAACTTATGTCATATTTTCCAAGACTTGATGAGGAATTAGTCCATGAAGACTCGTTTGTGGATGAACATTTGTTTCTTATATCGTCAACGGACCCTTGGTATGGGGATATCATTATATATCTACAAAGTTTGAAGTTCCCTTCGCATTATTCGTGAGATGAGCGACGACGTGTGAGACATCACGCCAAAGACTACGTCATCATCGGTTTGAGGAAAAGACTCTATCCTACATCGTTGCTTAACTCATGAAGAAGAGGAGCTAGTGCTTAATGATTTCCATATCGGAGCATGTGGTGGTCACTTATCTGGGCTTGCAACAACCCAACATATCTTGCGAGAGGGCTATTTTTGGCCTACGATCTTCAAAGATTGTGTAAATGTTGTGAAGAGATGTCACCCTTGCCAGGTGTTTGCTCGGAACATGCATTCACACCCTGCTCCTTTACATCTGGTCGTCACTGTCGGTCCCTTCACCAAGTGGGGGGTAGATTTCATGGATTGCAAGCCAGATTTGGTTGGGTGGCATCACCATATCATCGTGGTCGTTGATTATTTTACCAAATGGGCTGAGGCCATGCCGACCATTAAAGCCGATGGTGCTATAGCAGCCCACTTCGTATTCAATTAAATTATAGCTCGATTCGGTATCCCGAAGGAGATTGTCACTGACCATGGTAGTCACTTTCAAAACAAGATAATGGTGGAATTTTCCCTAAAAATTAGGTTTAAACAAGATCACTCATCTTCATACTATCCCCAAGCGAATGGTCAGGTCGAGGCAGTAAATAAGTCATTAAAGACCATTCTCCAATGAACCATCCAACAAAGCAAGAGCAATTGGCATATTATGTTATATCTTGCTTTGTGGGCATATTGAACCGAAGTAAAGACTTCCATCGGGTTCTCACCATTTCAGTTATTTCATGGTGTGGATTCTATGTTATCCATTGAATGTGAAATCCCTTCCTTGAAGCCATCTATAGAGCTCCTACTTGACACTTCAGAAGTAGAGCAATGTCTAGTCTACCTCGAGCAACTTGACGAGGAGCGTAGGGATACCGCCATAACAATTGATGCTAACAAACACCGTGTTAAGGTTCAGTATGATAGGTCTGTTCATCCCCGACAATATGTTGAAGGTGACTTGGTCCTCCTATATGATCAAGCTAAGGAACCCCTAGGAGCAGGCAAGTTTAACCCCATGTGGCACGGTCCTTACGTTGTGAGGTGTGTCCTGGAGAAAGGAGCCTACAAGTTGGAATATTATGAGGGGAACACCTTGAAGGAGCCTAGAAATGGGCTCTACCTCAAGCGGTATTACGCTTGAGCTTCTAGCTCGAGCTGATACTTTTGTATAATATTGTATAGTCGCTTTTGTACATAGTTTAGCTTTCTTTTTATTTTTTTGGGTCTGCTGATTAGCTTTTGTTTGGTTTATAGATGTCAACGAAATCTCCAGTGTTCTTGGGATTGGCAGATGGGGCTAGCCTTCATATGCAGAGACTAGCTTCTACTGCATGGGTTATTTATTCACCTGACCATCAGATTGTGTCTTCAGGAGGTGCTTGTCTCGATCCTACATCCAACAATGTGGTTGAGTACAGTGTTGTTGTCGAGTTACTTCGTGATGCCATTTCGCATGGTATCCAGTCTTTAGAATTCCGCCTGGATTCGCAATTGGTTGTGTCTCAGTTGAACGGCCAATACTGTGTGAGGGATCCTATGTTACTAAGGAGGTTCTTAAGGTTAAGACTCTTGGAGAGTCAATTTGTTTTCATTACATAAATTCATGTTCTGAGACGTTTTAATCATGTAACTGATGCATATGCTAATTATGTCCTTAATTGGAATTTGCCACATCAATAAAAGAAGTACACAAATAAACATTCATTCATACATTTGTACATACACAATAGTAGAACCGGATAATCATAGTTTTTCATTAATAATATGTCCAAAAGTGGTGTCATAATACAAAACTGGAGCCCTTAGCTCTCAAAAATATACAATCCGATACAAAAATAGTGAGACCCCATAGCATCTAAGCCCTACAGGGAGGCCTCAGCGGGATGAGTCTCAATGCAATAGTGTACGACATTGGCTATATGCCGCAGTAGCTGCACCCAGGTACCAGGTACCCCTACAACATGTCGTTGCATCGCCTCCGGGAGATTCTCTACCTCTTTGACCGGTACCCTGTCAGCCGTGCGGGTCAGGTTGACCCGTACCGTCTCCAAAGTGCGCTCTGCCGCTGCACCTACTACCTTGCCTCCTCTACCTCTACGACAGTGTCATGGGAAACCCTGAGGTCTTCGCGGACCCATATCTGCTAACAAACAGTCACCCATTAATATATGATACCACACCAAAAATATTTTTGCATTCACTTATAATAAAAAATTCAAAAAAAATAAATACACAAAACTTGAAAAGAGTAGTCATACCTATGCCCGCAAACACGTCCCCTGGTAGGAGCGGCATGTCTTTGTCTCTGCAGTAGTTTATCCCCTCATATGGGTAGTCATCGATGGCGATGATCTGTCGTGCCCACCAGCGAAAGAACTCCTCAGAATATGTAGAATCCTGTTGGCCACCACCCTGCCGCGTCAGTACCTTTGCCCACCGTGTTTGGGCGGGATCTTGGAGACCATGCGGAGGGACTTCAACCCTCCGACTCAAGCCCAATACTCTCTCAAATAAAAAGCTGCATAAGATACTGCCAAACCTGAAGTTCTTTTCCCGTCCCATCTTGCACTCCGTTAGCTAGCTCTTCATAGTAGTCAGCAATGTTGTGCACCGGTCGTACACCGTTGGTCTCATGCACTCTGCTGCATAGAATATCACAGGCCTCAAAGCCTCACAAAGTGCATCCGATCCTGTAATCCTCCCGAGGGTAAGTACTATGATCTTCATGATTAGGCTTTCTATAGCCTCTATGGGGACCTGGATACCCACCTTCTGGGTGTCAGCAATACAGTACCTGTCAATGTAATCGCTGATAGTGATTCCTCCCCCCACGCTGTGAGACCTAAGACTCGTTGTCTCCCCTCGGCGGGACAATCCAGTGATGAAGTATATATGTTCCACCTCCAATGGAATTGGTTTCCCATCTAGATCGAAATGTTGTGCTTCTGCGTCCCAATAGTTGACCAAGTGAGTGAGCAATCGGTTTTGGGCCCTCAAACCCCCGGTGCTCCATAATTTGTATAGGCCACATGATTGTAACGCTTGTTGGGCGGGTAAATCTTGGAATAAATACTCATCAACAATGTCATGTTCTCTCTCTCTCCATTCTAGGACCATCCTGGAAGCAAAACATTGAGTCTTTTAGTGCCAATGTGTTTTAAAAACTCAACCCATGGCGTTGTATGCTGGCTACTATGTATATTGCCGCGCGTATGCGCGGTCAACGCATGCATTGATCGCTCACAAAAATCCCTCCACGCGACTTGCATTATGATAGCCCGCATACAGCGAGTTATGGGTGTAACCTTTGGAAAAAAAATAAATTTTTGGCCATTAAAAACAAAAATAAAAACCATGGAAATGAAGAGGGGGATGAGACTACCAACCTGATCCAGACGGTTCGTGAATCCGATGCTTGTAGCTCCCAGAATCTGCAGCTGAAGATAGAGGGTAAAAACCAACCAAAAGCACTATGTGGGGTAAAAATGAAAATGATATGGTAAAAGTAATTTCTTTTTACTATTTATAATTTTTCAAAACCCACTTTCCTATAGTTTTTGTCGTTTTGAACTGTTTTGGACTAATATGACGTTGTGAAGTGCCTTTTTCAGCATTTTTTTCCGACAAGAGTGGATTTTTCAACCATTTCGTGCCTTCGGCAGGTATTTTCTACACCTGGAATATAGGTTAGGATGTCATTTCGCTTGCATTTTTGCATCGACCTTATGACCACATTCATAAACCTTAGGTGAGACCCCGCTTTTTAACCGACACAGAACCTCTATGCTTCTTTAGAAGTGTCATTATTTGGCGGTAGGGATTTTTCGACCATGGGTGCCCTAGTTAGATCCTTTTATGTCTTTTGGCACCCATGTCATTGTTTCTCCTTAGGATTGGGAGTCCTTAATAGTCATGCCATGACATTGTGATGAAGACTCATACTCTACTTCATTTTATTCTAGTCATCTCCCATGAGGACTCCCCATTTATGTCGATTTTTTATTGCATTGCATCATCCTGCTTGCCTTTGAGCCTTGTGTCGGCTCTTGCTTTTTGCAGTTATTAGCCATGTGCCTGAGCACTTTACCTTTCGATCCAAGCAGAGCCTCCATTTATCTTTGACAACTTGATGACCCTTACCTTGAGGGAACACCCCCCCGAGTGTCCACATCTTGCACATGCTTCCTTGCATTGATCATAGGTATGTTCCACTGCTTGGAACTAGTTTGCTTGCACTTGACACTCATTCCCTCACTTGTTGTACTATAAGAAATTTTATTCTTTTTCAAGCTTTCACAATATGAAAAAGACCAAAAGAATCATATAACTGAAAAAGTCGGACGGGAAAATCTTTACTACCTCTTATTGGCAGTTGTCGTGTCGCTTTTGAACAGAGCATTCATATCAATTCCATTTATCATGAGTCGGGACATTAGTAGGACCTTAGAAACTGTACTCATTTCTCAAATCTTACTGCACCGGCCGGTTAAGCTTCCAGTCATTATGGAGCCTTTGTCGATGCCTCCTGCATCACAAAGTATTATTATTATCTAGTACTTGAGTCTATGATGCCTGAGTCTATCCATCTGGTCATGCTCTTGTTCAAATGAAGTATTGAAACCAGAGTCGGCCATTCCTCATATCTCTTGACTATTGCATGTCGTCCATCCCATACAGTTCGATCTGTTAGTCCGAGTTCTTCCAAATCTTTCAGCGTAGCTGGTTACCTCGTGCTGGATGATGGGGGGGATTCATTAGTGCCCTCCTTCCAACGAGTTTCATTCCGTCGAATCCAACCCATTTATTCTGTAATTGAGACTTAGAGTATGTTGAGTACCTTGACGCTTGCAGTCATTAGTGGTAGGTTCTCTCGCCATTGACATTTGGGGATTCATCAATGCCTCATGATCGATGGATTCGTCAAAGTGTTTGACCTCAACACCTCTATTCACACTTTGATGAATGTACTTTGTGCCTTGATGCCCATTTTCATTATTGGTGGGTTATCTCGCGTCTGTTAACGGTATGCATCAATGACCAGTAATCAGACGATGCCACATCAGGTTTGACATCAGCACCTTTATTCGCTTGATAGGGCATGCACCGCCGATGATTTGTGTAGAAGACCCCAAACTTCAGTGGCATTTAGTATGCTACTGGTGATCGTCATCGTGATTGTGCTTATGAGAGATTAGTCTCATACATACACAGTTTGTACCTTCAGTTTGCATTAGTTGTTTCCTCTTCAGCAGGAGACCACTGTATATTGGGTCATGGCTATGACCACTTATGACATGTATTCACTATATACTGCCTATTCATGGCCATTGTATCAGATTGCTATGTATTGTACCGATATGTATCCAGAGATATCATTGTATTATGACAAGTGGGCTACTCCTTCCATTTGTGTCCCCATCACTCCACTTCTGAGATTTATAATGTATATCGGCCATCGTAGTACCTTCTCTGACCTCACACGTTAGGGCAAATCTATTACAATGTATTTTGACACCTTGTGAGCATTTATACTATTTGGCCTATGTTATTCATTTGATTGACTCATAACCACTTTTTTCCCTCCAGGAACCTGTTTTTCCCTATTTTTGTTCCTGTACGCGAGCTGCTTTACTGCAACTCGCGCATGCATGGGTTGTCCCACTATAGCCCGCGTACATCGATTTAAATGGTAAATTATAGTTAAAAACTCTATTTTTACTCCAAAAAGCAGTCATAGGGTGACCTTTGGCCCTCCATGTATCCCGAAACAACTCGATTCGACCTTTCACCTACCTTTGGAGGGTTATATATTGAGCTCTTATGGTACATGGAAGGAAGAGAACGAGAGAGCATCGAAACTCTATTGGATTTTTTCCATAGCTTGAGTCTACATCCATTGATCCTAGCTGTTGTGAACCTCTTATGTTCACCTACCAAACTCTTCCTTATCTTGTGAAGGACTCTATCCTTTACTCGTGAGTTCGCCATTGCATGGGGGATTGAAGTGGTGGAGACACAAGTGGAGGGACCTAGTTCTCAGTTCAGATGAGTTACCGCCAAGAGGTTGTATCATGTACTTCTTGTTTACATTAATAGAAATACTCATTTTCTCGTCCAATTGATCTTGTGAATGGTTGTTTATTAACATTGGGTAACATTTTTTTATTATATCATGGACCATTCTATTGTTTATGCTAACATCTTTCATATATTATATGCACTTGCTTGTGTTTATTGTTGAGACTAAGTTGCAGGTTCAAGTGTAGAGATTTGAAAGCTCACCGGGGATCTACATCGAACGTCTGGTTAAAGGTTGGTTATTTATTCCACATCTTAGCATTTACATTTATATAGCATTGCATTGGGAATTGAGTTGATTTCTGGTAGTCATCTGTCTGTTGTGGTCTACCCCAAGCCATAGGAATTTTTTCTCCGTAACAACAAGTGTTATTTTGGGCATGTTTGTTTTTATGATTATATTACATGAGTTTAATGGTGATGATGATATGGAATGGTATGTTTATTTAATTTATGGAGGAACAAGGGGAATATCGAAGTTTAAAGGTCACATAGGAGGTTCCCACCTATTAGTAATTATATTATTATTTACATTTATTATATATTAATAAATATGTCCTACTTAATTAAGGTTGTTGTTTAGTCTTCTAACTAAAAAGCAGTTTAACTGCTTGAACTACCTCTTCAAAGATTAAAAAAAGAAGACAATGAAGGATAGAGGCATGAGAGAATAGAGAGGCATTTCTCAGATAAAGGTTTTTTCTTGCTCTGAAACTGAGATAACGTCATTTGTTCCATTCATTTATGAATTACATCAGGGTCGATTCCTTTTGTTGACAACATGATTTTACTGAAGGTGGCTGTTGCAACGTAATTTTCCACCTTGTGAGCATCAGCATTGATTGGCCTTCAGGATCCATTTTATTGACTCAGATATACATTTTATCCTCCAGGAACACACTTTTCCCTATTTGTGTTCCTATATGCTAGTTGTTCCACTATAGCTAGCGTACATGAAGGCTGTTCCACTATAGCTAGCGTACACGCAAGCTGTTCCACTATAGCCAACGTACACCAAGTTAAATGGTAAAAACCAATAGATAATTACTTTTTACTCCCAAAAAGCGGTCTTAGGGTGACCTTTGGCCCTCCATATGCCCCGAAACGACTCGATTCGACCTTTCACTTACCTTTGGAAGGTTATATATTGAGCTCTTATGGTGTATGGAAGGGGGGGAGAAAGAGAAAGCAAGATAACTCTAGTGGATTTTTTCCATGACTTGAGTCTACACTCATTGATTCTTGTTGTTGTGAACTCCTTATATTCACCTACCAAACTCCTTTCATAGTTTGAGTTTGCCATTGCATGGGGGAATTGAAGTGGTGGAGGCACAAGTGGAGAGACCCAGTTCTTGGTTCAGATTGGTTGCCGACAAGAGGTCGTATCATTGTACTTCTTGTTATTAATTAATGGAAATACTCATTTTCTCGTCCAATTGATGTTGTGAATGTTGTTTAAATTACATTGGGTTACATTTGCTTATGATATCATGGATCATGTTATTTATTATGCTAATATATTTCACATATTATATGCACTTGCTTGTATTTGTTGTTGAGACTAATCTACAGGTTCAAGTGTAGAGATTGAAAGCTCAATAGGGATCTACTTTGAACATCCGGTTGAAGGTTGGTTCTTATTCTCCATATCTTAGCATTTTCACTATAATAACATTGCATTGGGAATTGAGTTATTTTCTGGTAGTCAATTGTCTGTTGTGGTCTACCCCGAGCCATAGGAAGTTTTCTCTGTAACAGAAATGGCGATTCCGCTAGGGAGAACATCCATTTTGGGGATTTTTAGGCATTTGTCCTTATTTTGAGTTGTTGTTTGTCGATATTCTGTGTCATTGATTGGCCGTTGGGATTTACATTATAAAACTAGCTTTTCTGGGATGTTTGACTCTTTTTGGGTTCATTTTCCTTTCCCTGTACGCGCGTAAACCTAGTTTTGACCGTGTCTACCCACACTTGTGTGAACTGTAGCCCGCATCTACCTGTTGTTGTTCTTTGAAAAGACGCGTACAAGTCCGAGACTGGTTGATTTTTGGCCTTAGGTTGTTGTTGGGTTGGTTCTGTGTGTTCTTGAGTCTTAGTTGGCCTGTTTCCTGACTGTTCCATGCTCTGTTTGTGACCATAAACTCCTCTTTCTTTTTGTTTTTGAGCTTTTTTATTTTTCACAATTTCTTGTTTTATAGCTCATTGGCTTACTTGAATCTTACAGTTTGGGTCTTGTTGGGTTGTCTATTGGATGTGCTCTGCATTTCTTAACTGAATAGTTATATTTTGCTTGCATTTTTTCATTTCCTTATATTGAAAAAAATACAAAAACATTGTTTTGCATTTTCCTTGCATTTATAAGAGAAAATACAAAAATATTTGTTTTATGTTTTGCATTTTGCATCAGAGTGCTTGTGATTTTGTCTAGGACTTGCTTGTGCATTGAAATTTTAAAGAGATTGCATTTTATTTCGAACCGTTGGATTGATTGTCATGTTAGTGGCATGATTTTTAATGAATAGATGAGTCTAGTGTTTTTCGGTTGTGCATACCATTGAGTTCTATACATCATCAATTTCACGACCATATCCTTTAGTAATTACAGCCATTAAAATCAACTCTTAATCTTAAAATTGATTAGAAACGATTTTCATTTTATAGGGTGCACCAACTAGCTTAGATTTAGAGTCTTGGAATAGATCATTGTGAGTTAACAATCCAAGACTATTGAACCAACATTATGTGTCTAACCAGGGAGTGGTGAAACCCATGGTATCAATCATTGTTCTTAGGAAGATCTACTAAAACCAGAGTTAAGCACGAGGTCACGGGAGGTTGGTTGCGAAGATAGCCCTCTAATACTAGTTGAACGTGGGATATACTTCCAGGATTTGTTCGTGTACGGGGTCTCTTGGGGGATTTGACCCTCTTGAGTTTCGGGCTTAGCTACCCTGCCCATACGATGGATCCCACCTGCGACTGTCCGCCTGAGCATTGGTTATATTGTGGTGACCTTAGTTTCCTTACATAGGTATCACATAGGGCATTCGTTGCAGTTATTCTACGATTATCCCGAGTCAAATAGGGGTTGGACAACACAGTTTCCTGTTGTATAGGGATTTGACCCTGTGCACGCAGTGAAGTCTAGGAACCCTTATAACTGATTCTGATACCTCCGGTTATAGTTTTGGAGTCTCAACCCTCTCCTAGGCGAGACATACCGGCTGTAGTGTCGTGAGGTCCCTTGAGCCAGTCCTGTTTCTGTGCATTTGGCTGTAGTTTCTTTAGGTGTGTGCTCTTTGATCGATATTTGGCCGTTAGGAGGCGTTCTGATTATTTGGAGTTATCATGGAGGAATATCCACCTCTCCGTTGGTCTCTTCGTTTGGCTGATCTGCCAGCCGACCAGGTAGCACGTCCTTTTTATAAGAGATGCTGGAGGATCCCCTCCGATCCTTTTGATACTTTTGACGAACTTCAAGATTACATTATTACTTTTGCATCTGGCATGCCAAGAATAATTCCCGTGACTCCGTCAAGTGAGGTCGATGGACAGACCGCTCCTCCCACTCCTAGGGATCTTGGAGAGGAAGGTTCGCCCCCACACGTCACTTTTTCAAGTTTTGGGCCATATCCACCCCCAGAGCCAAACCCATCTTATGATACACACACTCAAGGATTCCGATATGGGATGCCAGATCTTAATGACACCACGAACCCTTCGACCACTAATCCTTCTTCAGTTGGTATGCCCGGCTTTAATTCGAATGTTACATCCACTTTGTCGGGTAGTTAAGATAACACTAGCCTTGGAGCTATGGGCATTGCTCCTTCCGGGGCGGTGCATCCTCTTCTGCTCCCTCCAGGGGCAGCACAATATCTAATGCTCCCTCCGGGGGCGGCATGAAATTTTTCGCTCCATTTCAATTCACGTCTATTCATATCCCTTCAGCTTCTACAACTGTTGGAGGAGGACCACGTCCTAAGACTGCCCCTCATTTTAGTGGGAACACTTCACATAACACGGCTCACATCACACAACCTAACATGCATGTTTCTACGTATATACCCATGACTACGACCACGTCTGCTAACCAGCATGTCCCTCCTAACACGGGGAGTGGGAACATTCCCAAAACTGGGGGTGGGCACATTCCCAACAATAGGTGTGGGCACATACCCTATACTAGGGGTGGAAACATTCCCAACACTGGGGGTGGACACATTCCCAACACTAGGAGTGGGTACATTCCCAACACGAGGGGTGGGCACATTCCCAACACTGGAGGTGGACACATACCCTATACTGGGGGTGGGCACATTCCTAACCTTGAGTGTGGGCACATTCCTAACACTAGGGGTGGGAACATTCCCAACACTGGGGGGAAACATACCCTACACTTATGGTCATTACTCGACTGCTCCTGCTACAACTAGCACCTATATGCCCCATAATTATGCTGGTAATCCTTCTTATAATGAAGCGGGTTCTGGCCCTTACTATAACCCTCCTCCCTATGGTGCTTATAATGCATATATACCTTCGTACCCTTACACGAGTCAGGGTGGAGGCAGTTATCATCCCTATGGTCATGGTCACGGTTCATATCATCCCTACAGTCCGCAAGGTCGGCCTCTTTTGGGAGCCTTTAATCCAGCTTCACATCCTCAGCTCTTGTTTCTTTCTCGATTGATTTTACCAGATCTTTCAAAGCTCACGAATGATCCGGTGTGTCACGATCCTTATTGGCCTCCAGTCCCTACCAAGATCCCTTCGGACATTCCGAAGTTCGAAGGGAAGAATGGTGACGATCCAGGTGATCATGTTACAACTTTTCACCTTTGGTGCTCCTCAAATTCTTTAAACCACGACTCTATTCGTCTGAGACTATTTCAACGCACCCTCACGGGGGTAGCCGCGAAGTGGTATGTCGAGTTTCCTGGGGGCACCTATAGGAGTTTTAATGAGATAGATTTGTTTTTGTTGGATCAACTTCAGTTTCCAGTTCATTACGATACTGGCACCGAACATTTATCTACTTTTCGCTATAACAAGGCCACGCACATATTTGATCACATTCAGGACTGGAGTTGGCGGAAGAGGTTAGTGAAAGCCAACATTCCTCTAGATTTTTTGTTGGAATGGTTCCTCAAGTCGTTGCTTCCCTACATATCTAAGGATGTTTCATTTTCTGGCATCACGACTGAGGAACAAGCTATATTCAAAGCCCAGTAGCTAGATTTACTCTATGCTCAATCTGGTATCCTGTACGATATCATCCCTGACACACCACGCTCACGACATGAGCCCAAGCCTGTTCCTGGACCACATGCTGATGGCATTATTGGATCCACGAGTACTCGACCTGTAGACTTGGTTACAAACCAGAAAAATTTGTCTATTATCCAATCTACCCCCGGACAGGCTCACATCTCGTCCACTCCTACCCAATCATCCGATGTTCATTCTATATAGATGACAAACCCATCAGGTAACCAGCAACCTGGTGGAAAGAAGAAGGGGAGAAACAATCGTAAGGGTGGGAATAATTTGAATAATGGAAGTAATCGAAACACTCCTAGGAAAGATAACGCCAACCCTCCTCGAGACGACGAAAATGTTGGTGGGGACCGTAAGCCAAGACATAAGGTGAAAATACCTTGCAAACTTTGTGGGGAGGATCACCTGACTCACTTATGTCCTCGAATTGAAGAAGCATCGAAGCATCTCGCACAGAGCCCAACTATTTTGAAAGATCCCCTTCTGCATCATCAGAATATGGCTTCGAATGCTCCCACTACTGGCTATGGGACTAATGAAACCACGACGTCCTCTTCCCATGTAGGTGGCTATGGATGTGTGAACATGGTCCAATCTCAGGTTAGTGTTGCTACTCGTCAACGCAATTATGGTGCACCACAACTGAATATGGGGAATGAGCCTCCACCTCCTCCTGATACTTCCTTGCATATCGAGAAGCCCACTACTATGTCGCGAATACCGAAAGGTGTTTTTAAGCACTCAGTGCACAATCCCAATGCCCGAGCCGCCCAAAACTACTCTATTGTAGTTGATTTGGGCCAAACTCCGTGTTCCATGTCGTCTCTTGAGGTTTTACACGCATGTCCTTTGCAGAGGCACGCCCTTTTAGCTGCTTTGGGAGTTCAGGATGAGAGTATCCCACGGGGGCTTCACTAGAAGGCAATATAATATCACATTCATTCATATTGCGGTATTAAATAATCATGAAAACCTAAAAATTATATTGCTTGTATATTAAGGGGCAAAGGGTTTTTTTTATTTAATGTAACAATACAAAAATACTTTGGGGTCTTTTTTATATGGGAGGGATAACAAATATCCACCAAATGGAGATGGAGGGATCACAGACGGATGAGAAATCGGGTTGAGGCAAGGCTCAGGCTTACCAGTATGCATGGAAATCGTGTTTTGAGGTATGCTTGAGGCGAGGGGTTGCATGGTGAAGAGGGTTTCCAGTTGATCATAATCGAGAGACAGTGGTCATTGACAACCAGTTGTTACCAATAGCACTCAGCTAGTTGTTACCAAAAGCCTTGGGAGGCTCTAAGCCTCCAGGGCCTGTTATAGGCCCTCGATAGGCCTTGGGGGATTGAATACCCAACCACTCCTGCCTATTAAAGGCCTTGGGATGTTAATTCAACCTCCTAAATCTTGTTACAAGCCCTGGGGGCTTGGATACCTATCCCACAACAGGCTTAGTCAGCGATTGAGGAACTGCAACATGCAATCTAAATGTTGTACTATGCGCATTGGCTCTAGTGACATACAAGAAGTGATCTCCTATCTCTTCATTATACCATTAGATGTTTCAAATCATAATGATATGTGGTTGAGTAATTGCATTGTGGGTGAAGTAATGTGCATCCACAATATACATCGAACGAAGCAAAGTGCATTGTAGAATGTATGTCGGGTCATAAGAGGGGTATCATATCAATATACTAGGTAGAAATATAAAGGGGTATAAAAAAAGTTGATGAAAAAATTGATACATACAATATCTCGTGAAAATATGGGTTTTTTTAAATTGGGAAGGCATATTGGGAGGAGGTTAAAAAATGATTTTGGAAGGTATTTTCCAATATTTAGTGAAATTAGGGGTATTGTTTCATATGCCACGAACGAATGTGCTATGATAGCGTTTTATTGAGTGAATCCCCCATGGAGTAGCCCCAGCGTCAATAAATTCGACACTACTGATATCCAGCCTCACTTGCCTTACCATGTGGCTTTTCAAGTCCATGTGAGGTGCTTAGATAAGTTCGTTAAACGCACGGTGGTTGACGAAGGTGCTTCCACCTCAGTAATGTCGTTGGATTGTTGGAAATCACTTGGCTCTCCTCCCCTATCAAAATCTATGACCATGCTTACTGCAATCGATGGTCGGTCGTTTAGGTCGCATGGTATTCTCCCTTCCCTTGAGGTCCACTTCGGTGGGAAATCCGTGCCTATTGAAGTCGAGGTGGTTGATGCGCCCATCGACTACAACATTCTTCTGGGTAGGAATTGGATCTACGCAATGAAAGCGATCGTATCCTCCGTGTTTAGAGTTATATACTTTCCTCATGAAGGCAGAATCATGACGGTCGATCAGCTAAACTTCCCTAGTTCTAATTCCATAGCATCACCGGAAACTGTTGTTCCCTAGATCAAAGATTCTCAGCTGGAAACTAGGAACATTGGTGTAGGATTGCATCCATCCTTGATGGGATCATTCGACTTTATTGCACCAATTGCTTTTATTGGAACTGTTTTCGATAGTACGCCATCCTCTTTAAATAATGTACCTTTCCAGACCTCGTATTTTAATGATTCGTGGACTTTACCTTCCACGAGTACCCTGTCTGGAGACATTTCGCACGTTGGAATGGCTATGCCGTTATCTGTAGCTAAGCTTGCGTACCATGAAATTCAACAAGTCACTGTGGAGTCGGATCCACCCTCTTCACGGATAGAGGAGGAAGATCTCATTATGCTGTCGGCATGGGTAGCCGACTCGTCTTGCTCGCACGATTGTCTTGATGGTACTTTGCCTTCGGATGAAGCCATCATTAAGGCTATGTGTGGTAGTGAGAGGTCATGGGAAGATTTGCATCATTGCTCTTATTTTATTCCTAACCTCGATCTTCTTGAGCGAGAAGAGTTTAGGACGACTCTTGCCGAGAAGGTTGGTCACCTTGTGGCTCCTCTGGATTCACATGGGATTTATGCTGAGGGAAATATGGCCAATATCTCCCCAACCATACCTATCAACATCTCTCAGACACCCGGAAAGATAGAGAATGTTTATATCGGTGTTGATTGTTCTCCCGATGAGATCCGTATATACCCCGAACTGTTCAAGTAATTTCGGGATGTTTTCGCCTGTTCATATGAGGAGATGCCAAGAATAGACCCTACTATTGTCGAACACGAGATTAAGACATATCCCAATGCTAAGACGGTTCGGCAAAGACTTCGTGCTGTGAATCCTAGAAAGGAAGCCGCGATCAAGGCAAAGGTGGAGAAACTACTTAAAGCTGGTTTCATCTACCCGGTTCCCCTTACTGAATGGGTGTCAAATCTTGTTCCTGTAGATAAGAAGCAAGGAACCATCCGTGTATGCATAGACTTTAGAGATCTGAACCGCGCATGTTCGAAAGACAACTTTCCCACACCATTCATGGATCAAATTTTGGATGTGTTTGTGGGAAGCAAGGTTTTTTCATTTATGGACGGTTTCTCCGGATATAATCAGATCCAGATAAAACCGAGGACCAACATAAAACGGCTTTCATATTTCCTTGGGGTACATTTGCGTACCGAAAAATGCTCTTCAGCCTTAAACACGTCGGAGCTACGTTTTAGCATGCTATGACCTATACATTTCATGACCTTAAGCGTATAGTGGAGGCTTACTTGGATGATCTTGCTGGCCATTCTCGTAAGAGAGTGGACCACCCCAAGCACCTCTGCCTCATTTTCGAGAGATGCCGGTGTTACAAGATTCGGTTGAACCCCAACAAGTGCATCTTTGTTGTGAGAACGGGTCGTCTTTTAGGGTTCGTAGTTTCACAAGAGGGTATAAGAGTCGATCCTCTTAAGGTTGAGGCAATACTTCGATTGCCTCCACCGCGTAATATAATTCAACTTTAGAGCCTCCAAGGGAGAGCCACTTTTCTACGACGTTTTATAGTGAATTACGCTAGTCTTACCAAAGGTTTCACGCAACTGTTGAAGAATGACACACCGTTTATCTGGGATGAGCAAGCCCAACAGTCTTTCGACAATTTGAAGAAAGCTTTGGTATCGGCCCCTCTACTTAGTCCACCCGACTTTGCTAGAGATTTCTTGCTTTATGTGTCCGCATCTCTCGAGATTATTGGCATGGTCTTAGTTCAGGTAGATGATGCGCTCCAAGAGCATGTTGTCTATTATCTTAGTCGAAACCTAGTAGACGTTGAGCTGATATACACTCAAGTGGAGAAGTTGGCACTTGCGACTGTTCATGCAGTCCAACGTTTACGGCATTACATTATGCTTAGCAAAACCACTGTCATAGCACACATCAATCCATTTTAGTTCGTGCTTTCACGACGTTTGATTGGGGGGAAGTATAATAAATGGATTTGTCACTCAAGCTTGGGTTTCGTCAAGATCATTCATCTTCTTACTACCCCCAAGTGAATGGTCAATTTGAGGCAGTCAATAAGTCCTTAAAGACCATTCTCCAACGTACCATCCAGCAAAGCAAGAGCAACTTGCACATTATGTTATATCCTACTTTGTGGGCATATCGAACAGCAGTTAAGACTGCCACCAGTTTCTCACCATTTCAGCTAGTACATGGTGTGGAGTCTATTTTACCGATTGAATGTGAAATCCCTTCATTAAAACTAGACATAGAGCTCCTTTCTGATACGTTAGATGTTGAGCAACGTTTGATCCACCTTGAGCAGCTTGACGAGCAGCGTCGAGATGCCGATGTGGCTATAGATGCCAACAAACATTGTGTCAAGGTTAAGTATGATAGGTCTGTCCGTCCCCAGCAGTATGCTGAAGGTGACTTCGTCCTCCTGTATGACCAAGCTAAGGAACCCCTGGGGACAGGCAATTTTAACCCCATGTGACACGGTCCTTACATAGTGAGGCGTGTCCTTGAGAAAGGATCCTACGAATTGGAAGACTATGAGGGGAATGCCTTGAAGGAGCCTAGAAATGGGCTCTACCTCAATCGGTATTATGCTTGAGCTTCTAGCTCGGTCTAATAATTTTGTATACTATTGTATAGTTGCTTCTGTACATAGTTTAGATTTATTTTGGTTTTTCGGATCTGCTGATTCACTTATGTTTGGTTGACAGATTTTAGCGGAATCTCCTGTCTTCTTAGGATTCGCGGATGGTGCTAGCCGTCATGCGCAGTGACTCGCTTCTGCTGTGTGGGTTATTTATTCACCTAACCATCAGATTGTGTCTTCGGGAGGTGTCTATCTCGGTCCTACATCCAACAATGTGGCTGAGTACAGTGCCGTAGTTGAGCTACTACGGTATGCTATTTCGCATGGTATCCAGTCTTTAGAAGTTTGCCTGGATTCACAACTGGTTGTGTCTCAATTGAATGGCCGATATTGCGTGAGGGATCCTACATTACTATGGAGGTTCTTAAGGGTAAGACTTTTGGAGCGTCATTGTGTTTCCATTACATACATTCATGTTCCAAGATGTTTTAATGATGTATATGATGTATATGCTAATTATGTCCTAGATTGGCATTTGTCACATCAATAAAGAAGCACACAATTAAACATTCATTCACACATTTGTACATACACATATAGTAGAATGATATGAACTGTTACACCAAAACCCTGAGTTGTTAGTGAAGGCTTCCCACTAGGATCTTAACATCCCACCACGCTCTGCAGTCCAGACTCTGGGATGGATGTGCGCCCGTACGGTGGTGTCCCCTTTTAGCCGTACGAGCCTCAGGCGAACACTGCAATGCCGACGTTGCCACCCGCTCTGTGACTTGAACCTGGGTGGAGGCTCTAATACCAAATGATACGAACCATTACACCAAAACCCCGAGGTGTTAGTGAAGGCTTCCCACTAGGATCTTAACATAGAATTGGAGTATCATAGTTTTTTATAAATAATATGTCCAAAATGGTGGTGTCACAATACAAAACTGGAGCCCATAGCTCTCAAAAATATACATAATCGATACAAAATATGGGACTTTGAGATATCTAAGCCCTAGGAGGAGGCCTAGTTGCCTCGGCATGATTTGTATGAATATAGTAGTGAACTGCATTGGCTATGCGTCGCAGTAGCCGCACCCAGGTGCCCTGTACTCCCACATGTCGTCGCATCGCCTTTGGCAGATGCTCTACCTCGATCATGGCTACCCTAGTAGTCATATGGGACAAGTTGACCCGTACGGTCTCTAATGTGCGCTTTGCTGCAGCACCAACTACCTCTCCACCCCTGCCCAGTCGACGATGTCTCGGGAAACCCTCTGGTCTTCGTGGACCAGCATCTGCGAGCAAACAGTGGAATGTCAATATGTGATACTACACCAAAAATATTTTTTCATTTTCATATATAATAAAAAATCCCAAAAAATTAAATACACAAAACATAAAAAGAGTAACATACCGATGTCTCTGAATGCCGCCCCTAGAGGGAGAGGCATGTCGCGGTCGCCCCAGTAGTCTATCCTGGCATATGGGTAGTCATCGATGGCGATGACCTGTCGATCCCACCAGTGGAAGAACTCATCTGTATATGGTGATGTCTGTCGGCCACCACCCTGTCACGTCAGTACCTCAGCCCACCGGGTCAGGGCTGGGTCACGGAGACTATGCGGAGGGACTTCAACCCTCGGATTGAGCCCCGGAACTCTCGAAGAAGAAGAAGCTGCACAGTATACTGTCATACCCAAAGTTCTTTGCATGCCCATGCTTGCACTCTGTTAACTAGGTCTTCATGGACACCAGTAATGTTGTGCACCAATCATATATTATAGGCCTCATGCACTCTGCTATGTAGAATATCACCGGCCTTGAAGCCTGATGTAAAGTTGCGGAACCAATGATCCGCACGAGGGTGAGCACTATGATATTCATACTCAAACTCACAATGGCCCCAATGGGTACCTAACTCCCCACCTTTTGGGTACCAGGAAGACAGTACCGGTCTATATAGTCGATAATGGTGATCCCACCACCTACAGTGAGAGATCGAAGACTAGACACCTCCCCTTGGCGGGACAACCCTGTAATTAAGTATATGACATCCACCTCTAAGGAGATTGTTTGACCATCCAAGTTGAAGTTTTGAGCGTCTACGTCCCAGTAATCAATAAACCGACGGAGTAGTTGGTTTTGGGCCCTAAAACCCCCAACACTCCAGAATTTGTAAATCCCACACGCTTGTAGTGCTTGTTGCACAGGCAAGTCTTGGCAGACATTCTCATCCACCACATCATGTTCTCTTTCCCTCCACTCTAGAACCATCCTAGAGGAAGAAACAAAAGTTTTTTAGCTTTTAACATTTAAAAAACCAACTTCACGGCCATACTCGCGGGAAACTAAGTAGACAACGGCGTCTACCCGTGGTCAACGCATGCGTTGACCGTGTCTAGCAAGCCCTACCCACGACCCATAGAGTTGTTGCTCGCGTACAGCGCCGTGGAGAAGTAGGGATGGCCTAATAAAAATAATGGACCTCTAAAAATTGAAATAAAAGCTACCAAATGAAAGAGGAGGATGAGATGACTAACCTACTCTAGACAGTTCGTGAAATGGACGCCCACAGCTTCTGGAATCAGCAACTGAACTTTAAGGTGAAAACTAACCAAAACCACTATTTGGATGAAAATGAAAATGAATTGGTAAATAGTAATTTATTTTTACTATTTATAGTTTTTCAAACCCACTTTGCTATAGTTTTCACCATTCTAAGCTGTTTCGGACTAATATAATGTCTTGGAGTACTATTTTGAATAGATTTTTTTTATGAGAGTTGAATTTTTTGACCGTTTCGTGCCTACGGCAGGTATATTTCACACTCGTCATATAGGTTAGATGTCATTTTCGCCTGCATTATACATTTGACCTTTGACCATTTGTCATTAACCCTAGGTACGACCCCGCTTTTTAACTACTTCACATTGTTATAGAAGTGTCGTTATTTGGCGGTAGGGTTGGTCTGAACATGGATGCCCTAGTTAGAACCTTTTTTCCTTTCGGCACCCATGATGTTGTCTCTCCCTAGGATCAGGAGTCCTTTGTAGTTACGCCATGACATTGCGATAAAGACTCATACTCTAATTTGTCTTATGTTGGCCATCTCCCATAAGGACTCCCCCATTTTTACCAAGTTGCGATTGCATTGCATCATCCTGCATGATGCTTGAGCCTTGTGTCGGCTCCCGCTTAATCAATTGTTAGCCTAGTGCCTAAGCACTTTACTTGTCGAGCCTTGCAGGGATTTCATTTTCCTTTCGCAATTTGATGACCTTTTGACCCTGAGGGAACACCCACCCGACTATCCACATCCTGGACATGCTTCCTTGCATTGATCATAGGTATGTTCCACTACTTGGGACTAGTCTGCTCGCTATTTGACATTCGTTCCCTCACTTGTTGTACTATAAGCAATTTTATTATTTTTCAAGCTTTTCCAAATATGAAAAAGACCCAAAAAATCAAATATTCCAAAAAGCAGGATGGGAGAATCGTTACTTCTTTTTGTTGGCAATTGTTGTGTCGCCTTTGAACAGAGCATTCATTCCACTCCATCCATCATGAGTCGGGACTATAGTGGGACCTTAGGAGCTGTACTCGTTCTCATATTTTACTCCAATTGGTTAAGCTTCCAGTCACTATGGAGCCCTTTGTTGATGCCTCCTGCATCGCACAGTATTATTACTCGAGTCGATGCTGCCTGAGTCTATCCATCTGCTCATGCTCTTGTTCAAAGGAAGTCCTGAAACCAGAGTTGGCCACTCCTCATATCTCTTGACTATTGCATGTCATTCATCCTTATTGAGTCAATCTGTTCGTCCAAGTTCTTCCAAATCTTTCAGCATAGCAGTTACCTCGTGCTGGTTGATGGGGGATACCTTAATTCCCTCCTTCTAGCGAGTTTCATTCTGTCGACTTCAACTCATTTATTCTGGAATTGAGACTTAGAGTCGGTTGAGTACCTTGAGGCTTGCAGTCATTAGTGATAGGTTCTCTTGCCATCGACAGTTTTGGGAATACATCAATGTCCCCTTATTGATGGATTCATCTTAGTGTTCGACCTCAACTCATCTATTCATACTTTGATGATTGTACTATGTGCCTTGATGCCCATTTTTCATTATTGGTGGGTTATCTCGCGTCTGTTAACTGTATACATCATTGACCGATAATCAGACAATGTCACATCAGGTTCGACCTCAACACCTTTATTCACTTGATGGGACTTGCACCACAGATGATTTGTGTAGAAGACCCTAGATGTTAGTAGCATTTAGTATGTTGCTCTTGATCGTGACTATACTGATGAGATCTTATTTCTCATACATCAGCAGTTTGTACCTCCAGTATTGCACCAGTTGTTTCATTTTTGACAGGAGACCATATCTTACTGTATGGGTCATGGCTATGACACCTATGACATGTATTCACTATATACTGCCTATCATGGCCATTGTATCAGATTGTTGTATTGTACCGACATGTATTCAAAGATATTATTGTATTATGTCTAGTGAGCTACTCTCTCCATTTTTGTCTCCATCACTCCACTTCTGAGATTTATAATGTATTTCGGCCATCGTAGTACCTTCTCTGACCTCACACATTATGGGGCATCTGTTACAACGTAATTTTCCACCTTGTGAGAATCAACATTGATTGGCCTTCAATATCCATTTTATTGACTCAGATCCACATTTTATCCTCCAGAACACACTATTCCCTATTTTTGTTCCTATATGCTAGTTGTTCCACTATCGCCAGCGTACACGCAGGTTGTTTCACTATAGCCAGCATACACCAAGTTAAATGGTAAAAACCAATAGATAATTACATTTTACTAACAAAAAGCGGTCTTAGGGTGACCTTTGGCCCTCCATATGCCCCAAAACGACTTGATTCGACTTTTCACTTACCTTTGGAAGGCTATATATTAAGATCTTATGGTGTATGGAAGGGGGGGAGAAAGAGAAAGCAAGATAACTCTAGTGGATTTTTGTCGTGACTTGAGTCTACACTCATTGATCCTTGTTGTTGTGAACTCCTTATGTTCACCTACCAAACTCCTTTCATAGTTTGAGTTTTCCATTGCATGGGAGATTGAAGTGGTGGAGGAACAAGTGGAGAGACCCAGTTCTTGGTTCAGATTGGTTGCCGGGAAGAGGTCGTACCATTGTACTTCTTGTTATTAATTAATGGAAATACTCATTTTCTCGTCCAGTTGATATTGTGAATGTTGTTTAAATTACATTAGGTTGCATTTGCTTATGATATCATGGATCATGTTATTGATTATGTTAATATCTTTCACATATTATATGCACTTGCATGTATTTGTTGTTGAGACTAATCTGCAGGTTCAAGTGTAGAGATTGAAAGCTCAACGGGGATCTACTTCGAACATTTGGTTGAAGGTTGGTTCTTATTCTCCAGATCTTAGCATTTTCACTATAATAACATTGCATTGGGAATTGAGTTATTTTCTGGTAGTCAACTGTCTGTTGTGGTCTACCCCGAGCCATAGGAATTTTTCTCCATAACAGTGGAAAAACAAGGATCCAAATACATCAATTGTTTACATGCTCTTAAATGTCATTCATTTGTCTTAATAGTCTATTGGTTTTAATTCGATTTCTGAATTAGTTTTTCAGTGTTGATTTAAATTGTTTTGCAAAGTCAAGACAGTGATACACTTTGGGCTTGATTGATCCAACGTATATTTTGGTTTTGATATTTCTTTAAAGATGCCAATTGTCTTTGTGTGATGTAACATTCCACCCTAGGGTTCTAAGTGCAATTCTGGTCCTCACCCTCATAGGGGTTTGTAAAGAAAGGTTTCAGCTATAATTTTGAAATGAAGGTTAATAAAATCATCTACTGATTTTAGTCTCATTTTTTAATCTTTTATTTCGATACTTGTCAATAAAAAAATTCAAATTTGCATTTTTCAACTTTCTTTTGTATAAAGTTGTCTATAATCATCTTTCAATATTTTTATTTTATTTTAAACATAACTTAAAATTAGCATTAGACATAAGTGCTTTTTACTTGAGGGCTAATTGAAAATTATGACCTGGCTATAAACATAGGGTGATAATCTCGCCTATCTTGCACTAGCCTAACAAGATTCGAAAATGTTGGTATAAGGACACGTCATTCAATTTCATCAGTAGTTACTATGAGGGCTCATTCAAAACCCATGGGTTTATTTGTTTGGGGTATCAAAAGTTAGGGTCTGCACAGTGATACCATTGGAAAAACATATATCATATTTCTTGAAAACCAAAGCACTACCTCTAAGCATCCTCACAAGTTATTCGGAAGTTTATCATAGGATCCTTTTCATGATGGAACGCTGATAGATTTGAAAGGGCTTTGGCGATGCCCCGAAGATCGCAACATCAAGCAGAAAGGGATTCTCCCTGGTAGACTATCCCAATTAGATTGTCCACCGTTTGGTATGGGGAATCCGTCCGGTTAGCGGTTCCGGCAACCGTTAGATTTGGAGATTTGCTTCAATTACACCGGTTATGGCCTGATCCACCATTCTTTTTTGATTTTATGGTTTAAAATGATATGCAAGTGCCTAAGCTAACTTAATCTAAATGCAGAACTTGAAACAAATCTATGTCTAAAAACTAAAACAAACCTAAACTATCCTTGCAAGGAGCAAAATTATAAGTATGAGTAATGTGCTGAAAGAAGCAAGTACAGATCAACAGATAGCTATTAAACCAGGAAGATACAACTACAGTAAAAGGCAAAAGATATTAAAAGATAACTTCCAATTTACATACAACGCATTCTATTACTCATGTAGGAGAAAAAATCATTTGCACAGGAAACAGCAAGATCATTCAATACATAGAAATAATTCAAGGCAGCAAAGAAAGATCTCACTGTAGAATATGAAAGACACAAGAATAATCCAGCATGCATCCAACATCCATTTCCATGCAAAATACATCCTCTCCAGGCTCTTATTAGGTAAATTTCATTTTCTTGGAGCAAGTGCAAGATATCTCGTACAAGTTAAGAAAAATCTTTTCCCTGCCAAAAGTCCTTTACACTATTCCCTAAGATTCTATTTATATATTTACAAAATGCCTCTTGGGATGCCACCTGGCTCTTTACACTTGTCCTCTAAAGACTTTTCCCCTAAATAAACAAATCATGGGCCTTTTCTTATAACAGAAAATTTCTCAAAAATAGAAAAGGACAGCTGTCTACTGACTCTACGTTCTGAACACAGGGAGAACAAATAAAAATAGGAACAACGCATTAAGACCAGCGTGTTCATCCTTGACGAGGCGCTTCTGTTGGGAGTGAGGTGCTTATGCTGGCTGCTACTGCTGCTGCTGCTTTATTTTCCTCTTCTGCAATGTAACTAAACCAGATACCAGTGTCCCTGATAACCACATTTGCTAGTGAAGGGAGCAAGATCCTCTGAGAAGTCACATGCTTACTAATCTCTGCTTCAATACCATGAATTTCTGCAATTGCTACTTGGTGGATTTCTTTAAGCAAATGACTGTATATTGATGACAGCCCAATATAGTGATGGAGATCATCAGTGGCTAGGACATCAATCTTCTTTACATATTCTATTTGAATGCCTAACTCTTTCTTCAAGTCTGATAAACATTGCTCTTTGCTTGGAAACTCATCGAGGGACTAAGAAAAAATTAGCTTGCACTTATCATGCACTTCATGGATCTTTTGATACAGGCTGTTACTTTTATCAATTGTTCCCTGGATCTTATCCATCAGCTTGAGACCACAGTTTCTGTAGAATTCCATAAGGGCTACATCTTCTTTAAAATCATCTACTAACTTGAATGGGAGATGCTTGGGGAAATCAACCTTCCCTTCTCTCCATTCCATCTGGCTCGGGATGTTTCCTTTAACCCGAGTGTATTTTCCCTTAAGCCTATTGACTTCTGCATTAACTTCTTTCAACCTAACCATCATGGCTTTGAGTCTGCACACTTCCTCAGTAATCAGCTCCTGTGTGGCGTGCATTTGCCTCAAAATGTCACAGGATTTCTCATGAAAGGGAGACATATCTATCGCTCTGCTTTCTGCCCGCTCTAATTGTTCAACCATTGCCTGCTTATCTGCTTCCATATGAAAAACTCTAGCTTCAGAATTGTTCTTTTCTTCTTCTAGAATCATCATCTGGATTGCCAGGTGCTCCTTTTCTTCTTCTAAATGGCGATACTTATCTGACAACCCCTTGTCATCAACAGACAGGTGATTATATTTATTCACTACAAGATCACTGTAAGCCTGCTCATTAGCCACAGTATGTTGCAACATGCGAGCTCTCCTTTTTGTTGACTCAAATTCTCTGACCATATCGACCACATTGTCCTTTGTTGCTTTTGCTGCTGACACAGCGGCGGATGCCATGGCTATGGGAGCCTTATTTGTATTTTGCATCACCGTGGTCTCCCGCTGGGTAACAATATCTTTTGGAAGAGTCTCTTTATCCTCTCTTCCGACTTCAAGACCACTGCCTTCCTCTTCTTATAATACACAAATTCATCCAATCGGGACACAGTATGATCTTTTGATGGAGTGTAAGGGATGATCGGGAGGTCTATTACATGTACTTCTGTCTCTATGGGTCTGTTTCCACATTTTGGGTGTCGGAGCCAACTACTTGAGATGTGTCTGTTTCCACATTTTGGGTACCGAAGCCACCTACTTGAGATGTGTCTGTTTCCACATTTTGGGTGTCGGAGACACCTGCCTGAGATGTGTCTATTTCCATATCTTGGGTGCCGGAGCCACCTTCCTGGGCATCTTCATTGTTCTTAAGCTCTTCCTCTGTCTTTTGTTCCTCTTAAGTTTTACGCCTTCCTTCTTCTTCTTCAGCTTGCTGCTGATTTTCACTTTCCTCTCTCTGCTCTCATTCTTCTGCTTCCTTCTACTGCCTTGCCTCCTCAGCTTCCTTCTGCAACCTTGCTTCCTTAGCTTCCTTCTGCAACCTTGCTTCTTTAGCTTCTCTCTGCAACCTTGCTTCGTCAGCTTCCTGTTGCAGTCTTGCTTCTTCTTTCAATCTTTGTTCTTCACGGGCCAAGGCCTCAGCTGCTTCCCTTTCTTTTTGCAGATTGGCTTCTCGGGCTATGGCAGAGCTAGAGCTAGCTCCATTGCCTTGACGACAAATCTGCAACTCAGTCATGTTGCTGATGCCTCTGAACACTTCTTCCTCTGCATCATAGTAATGAACATATACCTCCTTGCAATGCTTGACAACCTTGCTCCGCTTATCATTTCTATGAAAGATCACCTCACCGAAGTGGAAAGCTTTCAGCGCTTGAATGTATTCCTCGACTGTTGCAACCCCTTATAATTTATAGGCTCCTATGCAAAAAGGCAAAGGAGGGAAGGAAGCCTTATGTTGTTTGTTAAGCACTCCTCCTATTCCATCAAGGAAAACTTGCCTGACTGCTTCCTTGAGGACTACATAATCAGTAGCGTATTTAGGAAAAATGTATGGTGCTTTGGTACCTCCAAACATCCTGATGTAGGTACCCTACTCTGAGAAGTAAAAAATTACCATAGTTTTCCAGGACCTCCATGGCATTTTCTGATAGACAATTGCGCTCTTCCTTGAACATCTGCTCATACAGAGGCATGATGAACTCTTCGCAGATGAGCTTGTAGTTTGACCTGTAAATTTGAGCCCACATTATTTTATAGACAGTGTAGACCGGGGTGTTGGCCTAATCCCACGTGCAACCTAGCCTGGGGAAAGAGAGCTTGGCCAAGATGCAGTCAATAAGATAGGAAGACATGTAAAATTTTGACTTTTTTAAGGCCGGAGCTTCACTTGCTGCGGCTACTGTGGATGCCAAACTATTGGAAAGGATAGTAGCCCAATCAAACACAGTTCCTTTGAATGTATGAAGTGGATAACGGGAGCCCACTGTATCCTATATACAGTGCCATCGGGCATGCCGAAAATTCTGCATAACGTCAGAGCAATTAATCTAAAAGGAGGTCTTAGCTCTGAACGTCATATTCATCATTATCTCTCTTCCTCAGCTATTTTCCTGTGACCAATAGCCTTTTAGCCATCTCAATCTTATTCATCTTTTCCAACCATTCATCATTTAGAGCTTGTTGGGGACGTGAGAATTTGTATGCTGCTGCAATATACGCTGGATGGAATGAAGCGAAAGGCTCTCCCTTGCTGTCATGCAACACTCTTGTTTGCGGGTTGGCATGTTCCAGTATCCATCCGATCACTTCAGAGCATGAGAACAATTCAGGGCGAGTAGAAGCCTTGGCTATGCCGGAAGTTCTGATGTTGAGGTAGATTTGTTATTCCTCCAATAATACGTCTGGGATATCCTGGTCCCTGATCATCCGGTAAACATCTCCCCAACAGACCTCAGGAGGAATGCCGGTGGTACACTTAGTGTCTTGGAAAATAGTTTCAGTCCTCAGCTACACTGGCTCTGGTTCCATCACTTTAGCTTTCTTTCTACCACCTTTTGGCATCGTGGCTTATCCCTGTCAGCAACCAAATGTGAATGATTATAACATTGTAACCCATTATGAGAGTGTAACATAAAGTAAGACAATTTTAGCATGCCAATGATAAACATAGACAACATTATAAAGTTGCATGCTGGGGCGGGGCAAACTAAACATAGATCATTCCAGAAAACAAAACATGGTCCTTAGACTTGATTATTCTAGGGAGACAATGCCCGGTTAGGAACTTTGGGCAAGCTTCCGAAAAGGTTAAGCATACGACGTGTAAAACCCACTTCGTTCCTAGTCCTTGGAGATAGGATGACCTCCATCATAGTACTTCTAATGGCCAATGGTGGGCTAGCCTAGAGTGGAAAATCCTATGAGAAAATGAAAACAAGAAACCATTTTCCACAGTCATTAACTGAGCCGAATAGGCGAGAGGTTGAGTATCTCAACCAACTACTACTAATGCTGATAATACTTGAGAAGCGGTATGCAGCTGGTACAAAATTGGGTTTGAGTAAATCTGGGTAGGAGTTCCACCGAAACGTAGCCAGTAAAAAAAAAATAAGCTCGGACGACTCAGAGACAAAGGGCCGACTGGGACCGACTTGGTCATGACTAAGAATCCTAGTTGGCAATATTGAGAAACTTATGGGGGCACGGGGACCGTATGTTATTTAAAACGATACATGCTTCCAATGCCTACCGGCCACGTTATTAAACGGGAAAAAAAAACCAAGAAAAACTCAACGTAAAGGTAAGACAAAGATAACGGTTGGTGAGCTTACCTGGAGATGAAACAGTGGTGGGGTGAGGTCAATAGGGTGGTGAATACGCTAAGCTGGAGCGACGCACTCTCCCAAACGACGTTTTTTTTGAATAAAAACTAACAATGGGAACAATGAAAACTCACTGCCCATATATAAGGTTTGACACATGCGGGCATTTAAACGGGTAGGTGACGATTTAAAACGGGGTTTAATGCTCGTACGGTGTGGTCTTTTCAAGCCGACTTGGCATTTAAGCGCAACCGTCGGTTGCGGAGCGAACTCACAAGTTTCATCCGCAGTTGCGGCCAGAACTCATGAGTTCCTCCGGAAAGGCGGGAAACTTTGCGAGGCATTTGCTTTTTGCGAGAGAAATGGAAAAGATGCTTCGCAGTGGCGGAAAAGTTTGGCGAGTCGTTCCGACGTTTCGGGAGCACTTTGTGAGTTCTTCCGAAATTCACTTTCCTGTAAGTTTATCACGACCGATTTTGCCGAGTTGTTCCGAAGTTTCAGAAAGACACAGTAAGTCCTTCCGAAATTCACGAATGACTTTGTTAAGGCTTTATCGAAATATGAACGGTTGAGTAACCTGGGGAAAAGACCAACTTACTGCGGCAACACTTGGTGAAAGCTTCCGCAATTTCGGGAGAGAATCCCAAGTTCCTCCGCAGTTTCGGGCGAGCTTGCTGAGTTCATCCGCAGTTTCGGGAGAGAATTTTAAGTTTCTTCCGCACTTTCGGGAAGCAATTTTAAGTTTTTTCGTAGTTTCAAGAGAGAAATTTGAGTTTTTCCGAAGCTTCAGAAACACTAAGTATTTTTTACAGTTTCGAGGAGCAATTTTAAGTTTTTCCACAGTTTCGGAAGAGAATCCTAAGTTCATCCGCAGTTTCGGGAGAGAAATTTGAGTTCTTCCGCAGTTTTGGAAAAGAGTTGTGAGTTTTGACTTAGAAGAAAAACTTCAATTTTTTAAAGCAGATTCCTCAGTTGAAACAAAACTAAGTCCAAAACGTTTTCAAAGGAGACTTAACTTTTTAGGCAGTCTTTCTAGGAAAATGAAAGGAGGGGCCCCCAATATCTTCAAAAATTTGGGGGGGATGTTGCTGCAACAACAATTTGCGATTAGTTGCTAAACACAGATCTCTGAAAAAATCCCTCTCGTTAATCCGAAACCTTCTTAAAAGCTATCCATCTTATATGCAACATTCAGCTGAGCACTCGAATCTGGGTGAAGGAAGAAGTCATTTTATTTGCTAGCCATTGGGGAAAAAGGAGCATTGATGAGGACATCTTTACAACTTTCAAAGGGCCAACATATGGGGTTCATTTTTTAGAAGATTCATCTTTCAGATGGCTACTGCTATCGGACTCCATAGGATTTGCAACACCTTCTCACGGACACTATTGCTCTTGTTCCTCATTCCCATGCCGCTTACATCCCTTTTGGATGTTTATACATTTGACAGCTTTGCTGTTTGGGCCTTCCAGAAATATTTTCTTTAAACATGATCTTTGATTTTGGCTCTTCGATCCATAATGTCCTTTTGTGTGAGTGAGAGATTTTATTGATTTTCTCAAGCCTCACGGATGGAGAGGAGCCTAGCTTGAGCTGAGTGTTTCGGACAGCTTTCTTGACTTATACGTTTTGCTTTTGTCTCAGCCATGCTTCAATTGAGGCGAGAATCTCTGGAAAACAGACCTTTGATTGTAAGCCATTTTGGCCGTTAGATTTGCAGCATGGAGTCATTTCAATACCCTATGCCCTCGAGATGTGCTACTCTCCGTGGGTCCAACTTCGGTGCCCTTCTTGAGATGCCTTTACGTGTGAGTGTAGATGGAGCCCAAAAATAGTAATAAAGATAGTCATAGATCTCTGCTATTTAAACAAGGGTTAGTGTGACTAACAGAATAGGCTTTCTTCCTTCTAGAGAACGTTCAGCAAGAGCAAAATACATAGATAAACTTTCATTCGAGGGTAGTTTCGGCTTCGTGAGTTGTGATATTTCTTCGAGAGATCTACCTTTGATGGGAAACTTGACGTAGGTGCTTTCAAAAAGCAAACTTTGTACAAAAGGTTTCAAATGCTGAGAAAAGAAACAAGATAATTGAAAACAATGAAAACAAAGGGCTAAAGCAACATAAAAGAAAAGTTTTATTTATGTACAGAAAGTCTCAGTGAGACTATGCAAAGTATTGTTTCAAGGGGAGGCCATTGAGAGGAAGGGTTACTTCCTCTCCCTGGAGGTCCGTCAACTTATAAGTGGATGGGCCGAGCTTTCCTGAAATTTGGTAAGGGCCTATCCATAAATGTTGGAATTTCATGTGCATCCCTTTGCCTTCATGATTATGATCCCATTTCAGGACTAAATCCCCAACTTCAAAACTCCTTTTACCGGACTTCCTCTTATCGAACCATCTTTTGACTATGTCTTGGTGCTGATGGAATCGATCTTTAGCTTTCTGTCGGGCTTCTTCAAGTTGAAGCAAGGTATTGATCCTGGATTGTAAGACTTGGCTACCAGACCCTCGAGAGGCTTGGGACAACTGTAAGGATGGAAGCAAGATATTGGGGGGAAGGATGGCTTCCTTGCCATAGACAAGAGTGTAAGGGGAAACTCCTAATGCATTCTTTGGAGTGACCCTACCTACCCATAAGGCATTTGGGAGAGCTATATGCCAACTTCGTTGATTTTCTATCACAGTCTTCTTGAGAATTCGAATGAGTTTTTTGTTTGAAGATTCAGCTAATCCGTTTCCTTGAGGATAATAATTGGCTGAATAATGCAATTTAATTCCCCATTCATAAACAAATTCATTTATCTTAAAAGACGAGAAATAGGGAGCATTATCAAAAACAAGGGAAATTGGAACCCCAAACCTGGTTATGATGTTTTCCTTCAAGAAACTGATGACTGCATCTTCATTGATCTTGTGCAATGGGATAGCCTCCATCCATCTGGTGAAGTAGTCGGTAGCCGTCAGGATGTATCGATGTTGTAAAGAAGAATTTGGATTTATCTCTCCAATAACATCTATGCCCCACTGTTCAAAAGGTTCAGAGATAATAACCGGCTGCAAGGGTCCTGCTGCCTTAGGTAATTTCCCGGCATTTCTTTGGCATATATCACAGTTACGTGCATACGCATGGGAATCTCGGAATAGAGTGGGCCAATAATATCCAGCTCTAAGTATCTTTTGAGCTGTTGTCTCCCCTGAATAATGTCCACCAGCGGGACCATCGTGTAATTCTTTGACAACTTTACTTGCATCTTCCTTTTCTAGACATCTAAGAAAAATTCCATCGTAATTCTTTCTGAAAAGTATCCCATCAATGATTTGATAAGCTGCTGACTTCAAACAGAACGCCCTTCTTTGCTTAGGGTTCCAATGCTCAAGTAGGTATCCTTGCTGCAAATAATGCACCAGATCTCTATACCATGATTGAGGAGTTGTGAAGGTAGGACATACTTCAATTGAGTTCAGTTCAGCTTTATTTTTCCAATGTTGCTCATCATCAGCCGGATTTTCTGTAAGCAATTTGCACAGGCCTTGTCCTTTGATGATAGTGGTCGGTTTAAATTCTAAATCATTTTCTTGAAGAGCTGTGACCCAGTTTCCCCTCCTTTCTCCTAGTTCCTTTTGAACGAAGAGGGATCTAACAGCTGGGTGTGGAACTATAACTTTAATTCTGTTCTTAAGAATATATGGTCTGAACTGTTTGACTGCTTTGAAGACGGCATACGCATGCTTGTCAACCACGGGATAATTTAGTTTAGCCCCTTGCAGACTAGTGCTCATAAACGAGATTGGGTATTCATCCCCTAGCTCCACCTTTTGCGTGAGTACAGCCGCGAGGGAGTCATCTGAAGAAAAGGTATATAGGATAAAATTCTTGTCAAAATCTGGGCTTCTTAAGGAATGAGCTTTAGCTATGGTTGCCTTAATGGCTCTGAACGCATCATTTTCTAAATCTGTCCACTTGAACTATATGCTTTGTTTGACCATTTGTTGTAAAGGTTTAACAATTTGTGCGAAATCTGGAACAAACCTTCGAACGAAATTGATAGTGCCCATAAAGGACTGCATGGATTTCTTGTTATGAGGCATTGGAATTCTATTGATAGCTTGTACTCTTTCCTGATCTATTGACACTCCTCTTTTGGAAATGATATGGCCCAGAAGTTTACCTTCGGGAACAGTGAACACACTCTTCTTGGGATTCAATGAGATACCATATTTCCGACAACGATCAAAAATATGTTTCAAATGGACAACATGATCTTCTCTTTTCTTCGAAAAAACTGTCACATCATCTAGATAGACAACAACACAATGACCACCCAGTCCTCGGAAAGCGATATCCATTGCTCGCTGGAATGTAGCTCCTGCGTTTATCAGGCCGAATGGCATCCTTCTGTATGCGAAAGTTCCCCACTTAGTGCGGAAAGTAGTCTTAAGATGATCTTCTTCGACTACTAATACTTGATTGTAGCTAGACAAACCATCGAGAAGAGAAAATAGCTCAGATCCTGACACCATTTGAAGAATTTGTTCCATTGAAGGGACGGGATAGTTGTCTTTATCTGAAGCTCTATTTAAATTTCGAAAGTCAACACATAGTCTTATCTCTCCTGACTTCTTTCTTACGGGAACTAAGTTAGCAACCCACTTAGAATGCCGGACCTTAAAGATTATTTTAGTGTCCAGTAGCTTCTTCAATTCCTTTTGAATCAGAGGTTCCAGAGTAGGATGCATCCTTCTTAATTATTGCTGAAATGGCTTGACGTCCGCTTTCATTGGTATGACATGTGGAATAATGCGGACGTCATATGTTTTCAGATCTTCATAAGTCCATGCAAAAACATCCTTATATTGTCGAAATAGTTTGATGAACCTATCTCTTTCTCCCGGTGAACAACATTTGCCAAGGTTGACAAATTTTGGTTCAGCTTCGGTGCCCAAATTAACTAACTCATGCTGCATTGATGAAATGTTGATTTTGGTATTCGCTGGCCTTTTGAACTTACTTTGAAGATCGAACAACATTTCGAGTGACCTTACCCCTTTGGGAATGAAATTTCCTTTAGTTGCATCCTTCTTTTGTAAATTAAAATCGTGTTCTTGCTCATCTATCACAGCTCTTTGGAAAATGTCTTCATTTGTTAGAAAACTGATAATCTATTCGTCATCATTGAAGACCCTGAAGTTTGTGACATTGTCAAGGATGGAAGGCCTGAAAATTAATTCAATTGAGCATTTTTTATTAGTTGGCACCAATCTAGAAGCAGATGTAGCTAACAAATCAGCTGCAGAATTTTGCAATCTAGGAATAGACTTTATATTGAAAGCATCAAAATGCATAATTAAATCCCATACCTCAGCCTGATAACCTTTCAAATGAGGTGAGATATAGTGAATGGTATCTCTTACCTGTCTCAACTATTTCTGAGTCACCAAAAACCTTCAGGTATTTAACATTTAAACCGATGGCCTTCTTTAATCTGTGTACCAAAGCTTCATATTCTGCAATGTTGTTAGTACAATCAAATTCTAACCTGCAGGACAAAAAATACTTATTTCTTTCCGGATCCATAAGAACACAACCGGCTCTGGACCCTTCCAAAGTTTTAGAACCGTCAAAGTATAATGTCCAAAACAGATCTTTTGATTCAACTAAGTTAGTATCTCTATGATCTAAGTCAGTGACTAAACTAACTATATTACAGTCAATATCATCAGTACGAGAAAAATGAAGGAGATCAGACTGTTCATTTGATTCATGGCTGATAGTTTCAGACTGATAATTACCCGGATCAATTTCTAAGAAATAATTCCCCAGAACTGAGGATGAGAAGGTTACAGCCTCATTCTTTCCCTCTAATTGAGTTACATTTTTTTTCATGTGCGGTTCTATCAGGACCTTGATTTGATTTTGTCTATTTTGATAAGGCAACCATAAATGAGACCAAACAGTTGCAAAGTAACCATTCAGCTTTGTGGACCAATCCCTACTTAGGATCAAACCATAGGCCTCAGGAATATCAACTACCATTATGTCAATAAACTGACAGACTCTAGAGTCGGCTGACAATCTAATGAGGACATCTTTCATTTCCCCAATAACTATTACAACAGTCCTATCTAACTGAATAATTTGGGCTAGAGATGGAATAGGTTGCCCATTAATTTTTTTACAAATTGACGGTGGCATGACATTTGAAGATGCTCTGGAATTTCCCAGACAATTGTGAACATTATGATTGAAAATTTCAAAGGTTAACAAGAATGGCAACGTCTGAGATTTAAATTTCCCACCGATACTAGCCTCATTAATTTCAGAATCTTTTTGAGTATCTATTAATGGAGTGTTGGGCTGGGATTGCAGAGCATGCAACAACTTATCTCATTGCTGAGGCAAGCTGCACATATCGAATATTGATACATTTGCTTTTACTTTCTTTATATCCTCAATAATGTCATATCCTAT
The DNA here is from genome assembly GCA_027924585.1 of Larix kaempferi. Classification (NCBI taxonomy): domain Eukaryota; kingdom Viridiplantae; phylum Streptophyta; class Pinopsida; order Pinales; family Pinaceae; genus Larix; species Larix kaempferi. The sequence goes on from BSBM01000600.1 coordinate 2,203,960, forward strand.
ATCAGATTCTTTTCCAATTCTAGTCGGATGGTCTGCTTTATTCATTGTGACCTTCGGTTGTTGAACTGTGGTGTCAATGCTTGGCTGCTTGGCCGCTGTTGGGTTCGCTTTAGGTTGCAGTGGAATGATTGTTATATGTCTTCTAGGTAGTTCTTTTGAAATTTTAGGCTTGGGAATAGTCGAGTTTGGCACAGGATCTGAGATGGGACCTTTACTGCGAGTGTTGATGTTTACAGCAGAGACTAAGCTTTCCACGGGATCTTCTTCTACCAATTAAGTTAAAGGTACCCAATCCCATAGCACCATAGTGGTGTCTGGAGGCGGTTCCTCTACCTCAGGGCTTGATTCCTCTGGAGGATCGTCTTGATCTGGAATCTGTGAATCCAGCATTTGGTTCATGACTAAACTCATAGAGTTAATCCATTGTAGGAAGCTCTTTTCCGAGTGCGGTTCTTGATGAAAGGTGCATAATTTTTCCATCCCTATTTCATTGAGATTTAAAACAGGAGAAGTGTTCATAGGTGGATGAGGTTGATCGTTGTCTTCTCTCCTTTTGTAGAATGGCTTGAAAGGTTTCCTAGACGTACTAGCAGCTTTCTCTTTCTCAAGATCTACAATTTTATTGGACAACTTCTGCATCATCTTAACTACATTCTCCATGTTTGTTGATGACTCTTCTTTACTTCTGGTGAGCAGCAAGGGTTTTTTTACTAACTGCTGGTTTTGTCTCTACATCCAAGGCATGTTTAGCAATGCTATCTGCTTCTTCTTCCACCTTTCTAGCTTCTTCAAAATTTTCTATCGGGGTGGTTTTCTTAGATTTTTTAACGAACATTGCTATGGGTCCTTCAAGGGTGGTTGTATAATATTCAACCAGAGATTCCTCTGCTGGTTTATTTACTTCACTGAAATTATTTAAGAGTGTTGTGAACCTTTGGTTGAAGTCTCGAACCTTTTCTTTCTTTTCCATTCTCATGGACAATAACTCTTTCATGAGCGTAGCTACCGTCTTTTGGTTTTCATATTTCTTTAAGAAACATTTTTCAAATTCATCCAAGCTTGAAATCGAGCTAGGTTGTAAGCTAAAATACCAAGACGAGACTTTCGGCTCAAGTGTGTATGGAAAAAGCCTATAAACTACATCCTCATGCTATACATTTAAAAGATTCAAGGCTAAATAAAAACTCTTGAGATGATCTTCAGCTGAAATGGATTTCCCTGGGTCGAATTTAGGCAAGACTTTCTCTGAAATTTTAGGAAGATTGTGGAATGGCCCAGCTAGATTCAATGCTCCCCTCGCTCTCCAAGCAGGTACAGCCATGTCTCTATGTGGAGAATCAGGTGGAGAATTGTGTGGTGAATTCAATGGAGTGTTCCTTGGAGTAATAAGTTCTCCAAGACTTTTTTGATCTGAAATATTTTCTGGGTTTTCAAGATCGACTTTGTTCAGGGGTTCTACAATTTATTCCAAGGTTAAATTCACAAGTTCTTCAAAATTCTGCACAAGAATCGAATCATGGGTGTACTGTCGTTCTTTTCTAGGAGAACTTTTCCTAGGGAGGAAATTTACTGCGCTTAAACCACCTAGTTGTCTAACATAAGATCGTATATGTCTCCTTAAATATTCTATTTATGTAAAAGGAACAGCATACAATACTTCTTAAGATTCAGAATCAGAGGTAAGGTTTTTTTGATTTGCTACTTCAAGATTTGGGCTGTCTGAAATTCTTGTTTTAAGCGGGTTTTCAGTAACATTTTTTACAGTGGGAGATTTTCCCTTATCAGCCATGCACTTTAGGCCCTCCTTCTAGCGCCAAAAACTGTTGATGCCCCGAAGATCACAGCATCAAGCAGAAAGAGATTCTCCCTAGTAGACTATTCCAATTGGATTGTCCACCGTTCGGTATGGGGAATCCGTCCGGTTAGCGGTTCCGACAACCGTTAGATTTGGAGATTTGCTTCAATTACACCAGTTATGGCCTGATCCACCATTCTTTTTTGATTTTATGATTTAAAATGATATGCAAGTGCCTAAGCTAACTTAATCTAAAGCAAAACTTGAAACAAATCTATGTCTAAAATCTGAAACAAACCTAAACTATCCCTGCAAGAAGCAAAATTATAAGTATGAGTAATGTGCTGAAAGAAGCATCTACAGATCAACACATAGATATTAAACCATGAAGATACAACTACAGCAAAAGGTAAAAGATATTAAAAGATAGCTTCCAATTTACATACAACACATTATATTACTCATGTAGGAGAAAAAAGCATTTCCACAGGAAACAGCAAGATCATTCAATACATAGAAATAATTCAAGGCAGCAAAGAAAGATCTCACTGTAGAATATGAAAGACACAAGAATAATCCAACATGCATTCAACATCCATTTCCATGCAAAAGATGTCCTCTCTAGGCTCTTATTAGGCAAATTTCATTTTCTTGGACCAAGTGCAAGATAGCTCGTACAAGTTAAGAAAAATATTTTCCCTGCCAAAAGTCCTTTACACTATTCCCTAAGCTTCTATTTATATCTTTAAAAAATGCCTCTTGGGCTACCACCTGGCTCTTTACACTTGTCCTCTACAGACTTTTCCCCTAAATAAACAAATCGTGGCCCTTTTCTTATAACAGAAAATTTCTCAAAAATAGAAAAGGACAGTTGTCTAGTGACTCTATGTTCTAAACACGGGGAGAACAAATGAAAATAGGAACAACGCATTAAGACTAGCGTGTTCATCCTTGAGGAGGCGCTTCTGCTGGGAGTGAGGTGCTTGTGCTGGCTGCTACTTATGCTGCTTCTTTCTTTTCCTCTTCTGCAATGTAACTGAACCAGATACCAGTGTCCCTGATAACCACATTTGCTGGTGAAGGGAGCAAGATCTTCTAAGAAGTCACATGCTTACCAAGCTCTGCTTCAATACCATAAATTTCTGCAATTGTTGCTTGGTGGATTTCTTTAAACAAATGACTGTATATTGATGACAGCCCAATATAGTGATGGAGATCATCAGTGGCTAGGACATCAATCTTCTTTACATATTCTATTTGAATGCCTAGCTCTTCCTTCAAGTGTGATAAACGTTGCTCTTTGCTTGGAAACTCATCGAGGGACTAAGAAAAAATTAGCTTGCACTTATCATGCACTTCATGGATCTTTTGATACAGGCTGTTACTTTTATCAATTGTTCCCTGGATCTTAGCCATCAGTTTGAGACCACAGTTCCTGCAGAATTCCATAAGGGCTACATCTTCTTTAAAATCATCTACTGACTTGAATGGGAGATGCTTGGGGAAATCAACCTTCCCTTCTCTCCATTCCATCTGGCTCAGGATGTTTGCTTTAACCCGAGTGTATTTGCCCTTAAGCCTATTGGCTTCTGCATTAACTTCTTTCAACCTAACCATCATGGCTTTGAGCCTACACACTTCCTCAGTAATCAGCTCCTGTGTGGCGTGCATTTGCCTCAAAATGTCACAGGAAAGCTCATGAAAGGGAGACATATCTATCGCTCTGCTTTCTGTCTGCTCTAATTGTTCAACCATTGCCTACTTATCTGCTTCCAGATGAAAAACTCTAGCTTCAGAATCGTTCTTTTCTGCTTCTAGAGCCATCATCTGGATTTCCAGGTGCTCCTTTTCTTCTTCTAAATGGCGATACTTATCTGACAACTCCTTGTGATCAACAGACAGGCCATTATATTTATTCACTACAAGATCCCTGTAAGCCTGCTCATGTTAGGATATTTAGACACTTAGGAGTTAGTTAAGATCAACTTGTGTAATATATCCGTTAGGGATAGTGTATTTCTTTAGTATGCATTAGTATGCATTTGTAAATACTTAATCCGACGGTCACGATATGTTTCCGACATAGAGTGATCCGACGGCTCAAATTCTCTTAGATCAAACCTAACCTTGATCCGTGGCTTAACACCCAATTGGTCCATGATCTCTATTTAAAGAGCATGGAGGGTCATTGTTTAGTTGATTGATTATGAGAAGCTCATTTGTAACTTTCTTTCTTTGCATAATAAATTGTCCCGTAGAAGCTATTTGGCCGGGGTCGTGGAGTGTTTCCCTCAAGAGGGTTTAAACCACGTCAAAAAATCGGTGTGTTGATCTGTGATCTGTTTGTGTGAAGTGGTTTCTCTTGGTGTTTGGTCCTTTGGTAGTACCCTGTGTACCCGAACATGGTATCAGAGCTTTTATGAAGTGTCGCTTCCGGTTATGATCTAGATCTTGAACTGTTGTTGCCGAAACTCGAAAGGGTTTCTAGTTCTGGTATTTCTGTGCATTTCTGGATTGTGGGAGGTGTTCCATTGCGTCCGGAGCATCGTTTCCATTGGGAAATAGTTTTCGTTTGATCGAAAACGGTTCCCGGTTGCTCCAGAAACGCGTATTTCATCAGATCTGAAGGTATAATGTTACAGTGACGCATTTTGTTTATTTCGTTTTTTAATAAGAAAAAATCTCATATTTCATTTTTTTTACTGTTAGATTTTTTTGGGGTTCGGATTGTTGATTTCCCGTCTGCGTATGCTCTTTGCCGTGCACCTCGAGTGATCTCGGCAAATCAGAAACAGAAAGGGAAAGGGTTTTTCTCGGCTGCGTATGCTCTTTGCCGTGCACCTTGCGCGATCTCGGCAAATCAGAAACAGAGAGAAAACGTAGACTTTCCAGGCAAGGTAACAAGATCTAACTCCACAAGTGTGGAAAAGTTTTTTTTGTTTCGTTTTGTGGTCTGTTTTGCAGGAAAAATGGCAAGCACACAAACCGAGCAAGAAGAGTAAAAAAAAAAAAAAAAACCTCTTCCTCATTCCCATATTTTACATACCTTTTAATCTAGCTCACTTGGTTCAAAGTTGCTTTATTCCTTAATAGGTCTTGAGTTCAATTCTTAGGAAGTTACTTTTAAAAGGAAAAGTGCATGCAATTTATATTTTCAAGTTACTTTATTGTAAAAGTGCATCTCACTTAAATAATAAAAAATACAAATACAAGTGAGTCACTTAAGTTTTTTATTGTTGCATTATTTAAAAGTAATATCATTGTAAAAGTGAAATCACTTATTTTACAAAAGTGGTTCACTTAAAGCAACTTTCTTGTAAAGTGATTGTCAAAAGGTTCATCTTGGAAAGAGGGGGTTCTTTTTTTTGTTGGACATTCTCTAGCTGCCACGTCACTATTGGGGACATCTTCAACAGTTTCCTTGTTCAAGCATAACTTTATCATACAAAGTCAGTTTTCAGTGCCGTTTTTTTTGAAACCGCTTATTTTTTCGAGCTCTTCACATCCAGAATATTGGTTTATGCTTTCACAGCCATTAATTTACAAATATGGCCACCCATTGTGATATTCTACTTAACAGTTCCAACTATTTCTCATGGAAATCTCGTATGGAGGAAGTTCTACGAAGTATGGGACTTTTCAGAATTACCACAGGGAAAGAAAAAGAACCCACTGATGATGATAAGAAAATAAAATGGGCAAATAGATGTGATGAAGCTCGTGGATTGATTGGGATGTCAATCTCTACTGATCTGCGATTCCACATATCTGGAATTGATGAGCCTAATACTGCTTGGGACAAGTTGGAATCTGTGTTTGGTAAACATAATGAAATTCGAGGTCACCAACTCGAAAATGAGTTGATTTTTTTAAATCCAAGTGACTTTTCATGCATTCAAGATTATTTATCTAAGTAAAAAACTCTCAAGCTCTTATGTGCAGAATGTAAGATTGAGAGGAAAGACAAACAATGCATTTATCATATTCTTTCCAAACTTGGACCTGCATATTCTGTTTTTGTATCTACATTTTACTCCATGAAAGCATCCTTGAATGCAGCTAGCTATCAAGAGCCTAATCTTGAATCCTTTTGTGATTCCTTGATTAGGGAACAAGATAAACTCATTCATCTTGGAATAATCAACAATGCAGATACATCTGGGAAAGCCCTATTGTCCCAACAGAAAGAAAAGTCCAAGCCTCCCAAGAAACAAAATTTTCGCAATAATAAGTCAAACAAGGATCCAAAACCCTCTCAGTCAACTCCTCCTTTAAAAAATGACAAAGGATCCAAGCCAAAAGGCAAGAAGACTGAGCGTCATTGCAACTATTGCGGGAAAGATAATCATGATGAATCTAAGTGTTTTAAGAAGATGGCAGCCTTGGAAGCAGCAATGAAGAAGCACCACATCAGCCTAGATTCGCCTTCAGAATCTGTCTCTCATGGACATGCACTTTGTGCATCTGGTTATTCTTATAATGCATCTTCTTCTTCTACTTCAAATGAATGGCTCATTGATTCTGGAGCATCTTATCATATGGCTAAGGATCAAGCCATCTTTTCTACTATGCATGAATGTAACACCAAACAAATATTTGTTGGTGATGATAGATCTCTAAGTGTTGTAGGAGCTGGAACAGTTCCGGTAGATAATGGTCATTTTAGTGATGTACTATGTGTTCCAAGAATTTCCTGCAATTTGTTATCAGTCTATCAGATCACTCATTCTGGTGAAGGTAAAACTGTGACCTTTACACCTCACCAAGTTGTAATCAAGGATTTTAAAGATCCTCAACAGGTTCTAGCTACCGGAATTGTTGATGATATTACCAGGTTGTACAAGTTTAACAACTTTGGGTCATCACCTTTCCCTTCAGTGTTTGTTGCTCATAGTGATAACTTGAACAAACTTTGGCGTGAGCGATTTGGTTACTTAAATTATCGCTCATTGCAACAACTATGTAAATAAAATATGGTGACAGGTCTTCCGATGGTATCTTGCAGAGATGGTGTTTGCTCCGGTTGTGTACTCGAAAAACATCATCGGGACAGTTTTGACAAACGTGCCTCTTGGCACGCCTCGGTTCCCTTGGATCTTGTGCATAGTGACTTGTGTGGTCCTCTTCCATCTGCTTCCTTTTCTGGTTTCAAATATTTCTTAACTTTCATTGATAATTACACCAGACGCACTTGGGTTTATTTCCTAAAACTTAAGAGCGAAGTATTTAACATGTTCTTGTCCTACAAGGCCCTTGTTGAAAAACAATCTGGCCATCAAATTATTAAGTTAAGATCTGACAATGGAGGAGAATATGTTAACAAACAGTTCACTACTTTCTGCACTGAACAAGGCATCCAACAACAGCACATTGTTCCATATACACCACAACAAAATGGTGTAGCTGAGCGGAAGAACCGCACTTTAAAAGAAATGGCTAATTGTATGATCCAATCTAAGGGACTAGGTCTTCAATTTTGGGCTGAAGCCATAAATTGTGCAAATTACATAGCTAATCGCACCCCCACAAAAGCATTACAAGGTATAACACCGGAAGAAGCATGGAGTAAAACTAAACCTGATGTAAGTCACTTTCGTGTGTTTGGTAGTGAAGCATGGGCTCACATTCCGGATGAAAAACGGAAAGCATTGCAGCCTAAAAGTGAAAAGTGCATATTTGTTGGATATTCTGAAGATGTAAAAGGTTATAGACTTCTTCAACCACATTCTCATGCTATAATCATTAGAAGAGATGTTAAATTTGATAAAAATATCTTGGCCTGCGACCCTAACTCGGCGATTGTGCCATCTTTGGCCTGCGAGCCTGATTCGCCGTTTGTGCCTTCTTCTTCTTCTTCCAACTTCCTTGACAGGTTTCCAACTCCAGTTTCTGATGATGACAGTGAGGATAAAAATCCACCTCCACATGCTCATGTTCCTCCAGTTGCACCAGCACAAGTGCTTCCTCGATGGGTCCGTTCAACATGTGAAGCAACTGGTGATCTTGTCGGTGATCCTAGAGATCAACGTCGAACACGTTCTCAGTTTCAGCGAGCCTCTTCTCTTTTGGCTCAATTTTCCGAGAATCATGATCCAGACACTTTTGCAGAAGCTTCAGGGAATCCAGATTGGGATGCAGCCATGGATGAAGAATATCGTTCCTTAATGGCGAACGATACTTGGGATCTTGTACCTCTTCCAAAAGGAAGAAAACTTGTCAGATGTAAATGGGTCTACAGAACTAAGTATGCATCAGATGGAAGTGTTGACAGACTTAAGGCAAGGTTAGTTGCCAAAGGCTTTTCCCAAGTTGAAGGGATTGACTACAATGAAACCTTTGCTTCCGTCGCAAAAATGAACTCCATCCGCCTTGTTCTTTCCCTTGCAGCCTTACACAACTGGGAAGTCTATCAAATGGATGTCAAGTCTGCCTTCTTACATGGTGATTTACAGGAAGAAATTTACATGGAACAACCTCCTGGCTATGTTCAGAATAACTCTAGCCTTGTCTGCCGCCTCAAGAAATCCTTATATGGCCTTAAGCAAGCTCCTAGAGCTTGGTATGCGAAAATGGATAACTTTCTCCTTGACACTAGTTTTTCTAGATGCCATTCTGACCCCAACGTCTATACCAAGAAAGTAGGAAACCATCTCATCATACTTGTTCTATATGTTGATGACCTTATTCTTACTGGTAGTGACCCTAAGCTTATAACCCATGTGAAATCCAGTCTTAAACAAAATTTTGAAATGTCAAACTTAGGACATTTGCATTATTTTCTTGGTCTCCAAGTCCTGCAAACCAAAGAAGCAATCTTTCTTTCTCAGTCTAAGTATGCTTGTGACCTTCTTCGTTGCTTTCACATGGAAGATTGTACACCAGCCCCTTCTCCCTTCCAGTCTGGATTCAAACTTTCTGCCACTTGTACTTCACCTAAAGTCGATGCCACCTTGTATCGTCAGCTTGTTGGTAGTCTTTTATACTTGACTCATTCCCGTCCTGACCTTTCCTTTGCCGTTGGTCGAGTTGCCCGTTATATGCAGACATCTCATGAAAGTCACTGGAAAGCAGCTAAAAGAATACTTCGATATATTCGAGGTACAGTTCAGTTTGGGATTCATTACAGTACAGGGGGGAAACCTTTGTTGGTTGGTTTCACTGATTCAGATTGGGCCGGCGATCCTGATGATCGAAAGTATACTGCAGGTTATGTTTTCAGTCTGGGATCTGGACCTATTACTTGGGCTTGTAAGAAACAACAAGCTCTTGCTCTTTCTTCAGCAGAGGCAGAATATCGAGCAGCAGTTAATGCCAGTCAGGAAGCTTTATGGCTTCGACAGATCCTTTCAGAGTTTGGATTCGAGCAGCAACAGCCTACTCCACTTTGGTGCGACAATCAAAGTGCCATCAAGCTTACCAAAGATCCAGTTCTACATCAACACAGCAAACACATTGAGCTACATATGCACTTCATCAGAAATCTTGTTCATGATCGGGTTCTTGAAGTGCTCTTTTGCCCTACAGATGATCAAGTTGCAGACATCTTCACCAAGTCTCTTACAGAAGCGAATTTTTCTAAACTTCGATCTATGTTAGGAGTTCAGGAACTTGTCATTAAGGGGGGATAGGCTCTAATGCCTCATTCTTTCTCCTAATAGTGTCACTTTTGTAAATCCTTCAATCCTATCCCAAGTTGTTCTTAAGGGGGGATGTTAGGATATTTAGACACTTAGGAGTTAGTTAAGATCAACTTGTGTAATATATCCGTTAGGGATAGTGTGTTTCTTTAGTATGCATTAGTATGCATTTGTAAATACTTAATCCGACGGTCATGATATGTTTCCGACATAGAGTGATCCGACGGCTCAACTTCTCTTAAATAAAACCTAACCTTGATCCGTGGCTTAACACCTGATTGGTCCATGATCTCTATTTAAAGAGCATGGAGGGTCATTGTTTAGTTGATCGATTATGAGAAGCTCATTTGTAACTTTCTTTCTTTGCATAATAAATTGTCCCGTAGAAGCTATTTGGTCGGGGCCGTGGAGTGTTTCCCTCAAGAGGATTTAAACCACGTTAAAACATCGGTGTGTTGATCTGTGATCTGTTTGTGTGAAGTGGTTGCTCTTGGTGTTCGATCCTTTGGTAGTACCCTGTGTACCCGAACAGTTCATTAGCCACAGTATTTTGCAACATGCGAGCTCTCCTCTTTGTTGACTCAAATTCTCTAACCATATCAACCACATTGTCCTTTGTTGCTTTTGCTGCTGACACAGCGGGGGATTCCATGGATATGGGAGCCTTATTTGTATTTTGCATCACCGTGGTCTCCCGCTAGGTAACAATATCTTCTTGGAAGAGTCTCTTTATCCTCTCTTCCGATTTCAAGACCACCGCCTTCCTCTTCTTATAATACACAAATTCATCCCATCGGGACACAGTATGATCTTCTGATGGGGTGTAAGGGATAATCAGGAGGTCTATTACATGTACTTCTGTCTCTATGGGTGGGGTCTGTACTACTAGAGATGTGTCTGTTTCCACATTTTGGGTACCGGAGCCACCTACTTGAGATGTGTCTGTTTCCACATTTTGGGTACCGGAGCCACCTACTTGAGATGTGTCTGTTTCCACATTTTGGGTGTCGGAGACACCTGCCTAAGATGTGACTGTTTCCATATCTTGGGTGCCGGAGCCACCTGCCTGGGCATCTTCATTGGTCTTAAGCTCTTCCTCCGTCCTTTTTTCCTCTTTAGTTTTACGCCTTCCTTCTTCTTCTTCATCTTGCTGCTGATTTTCACTTTCCTCCCTCTGCTCTCGTTCTTCTGCTTCCTTCTATTGCCTTGCCTCCTCAGCTTCCTTCTGCAACCTTGCTTCCTCAGCTTCCTTTTGCAACCTTGCTTCTTCAGCTTCTCTCTGCAACCTTGCTTCGTCAGCTTCCTGTTGCAGTCTTGCTTCTTCTTTCAATCTTTGTTCTTCACGGGCCAAGGCCTCAGCTGCTTCCCTTTCTTTCTGCAGACTGGTTTCTCGGGCTGTGGCAGAGCTAGAGCTAGCTCCACTGCCTTGACGACAAATCTACAACTCAATCATGTTGCTGATACCTCTGAACACTTCTTCCTCTGCATCATAGTAATGAGCATATACCTCCTTGCAATGCTCGGCAACCTTGCTCCGGCTGTCATTTCTATGGAAGATCACCTCACCGAAGTGGAAAGCTTTCAGTTCTTGAATGTATTCCTCGGTTGTTGCAACCCTTGAAAATTTATAGGCTCCTATGCAAAAAGGCAAAGGAGGGAAGGAAGCCTTATGTTGTTTGTTAAGCACTCCTCCTATTCCATCAAGGAAAACTCGCCTGACTGCTTCCTTGAGGACTACATAATCAGTAGCGTATTTTGGCAAAATGTATGGTGCTTTGGTACCTCCAAACATCCTGATGTAGGTGCCATGCTCTAAGAAGTAAAAAATTGCCATAGTTTTCCAGGACCTCCATGGCATTTTCTGATAGACAATTGGGCTCTTCCTTGAACATCTGCTCATACAGAGGCATGATGAACTCTTCGCAGATGAGCTTGTAGTTTGATCTGTAATTTTGAGCCCACATTATTTTATAGACAGTGTAGACCGGGGTGTTGGCCTGATCCCACGCGCAACCTAGCTTGGGGAAAGAGAGCTTGGCCAAAATGCAATCAATAAGATAGGAAGACATGTAAAATTCTAACTTTTTTAAGGCCAAACCTTCTCTTGTTGTGGCTACTGTGGATGCCAAACTATCGGAAAGGATAGTAGCCCAATCAAACACAGTTCCTTTGAATGCTATGAAGTGGATGATGGGAGCCCATTGTATCCTATATATAGTTCCATCGGGCATGCCGAAAATTCTACATAACATCAGAGCAATTAATCTAAAAGGAGTTCTCAGGCTCTAAACGTCATATTCATCATTATCTCTCTTCCTCAGCTATTTTCCTGTGACCAATAGCTTTTTAGCCATCTCAATATTATTCATCTTTTCCAACCATTCATCATTTAGAGTTTGCTGGGGACGTGAGAATTTGTAGGCTGCTGCAATACATGTTGGATGGAATGAAGCGAAAGGCTCTCCCTTGCTGTCATGCAACACTCTTGTTTGCGGGTTGGCATGTTCCAGTATCCATCTGATCACTTCAGAGCATGGGAACAAATCAGGGCGAGTAGAAGCCCTGGCTATGCCGGAAGTTCTAATGTTGAGTTAGATTTTTCTTTCTCCAATAATACCTCTGGGATATCCTAGTGCCTGATCATCCGGTAAACATCTCCCCATTGGCCTCGGGAGGAACATCGGTGGTACACTTAGTGTCTTGGAAAATAGTTTCAGTCCTCAGCTGCACTGGCTCTGGTTCCATCACTTTAGCTTTCTTTCTACCACCTTTTGGCATCGTGGCTTATCCATGTCAGCAACCAAATGTGAATGATTATAAAATTGTAAACCATTATGAGAGCGTAACATAAAGGAAGACAATTTTAGCATGCCAATGATAAACATAGACAACATTATAAAGTTGCATGCTGGGGGGGGAAAACTAAACATAGATCATTCCAGAAAACAAAACATGGTCCTTAGACTTGATTATTCTATGGAGACAATGCCCGGTTAGGAACTTTGGGCAAGCTTCCGAAAAGGTTAAGCATACGACGTGTAAAACCCACTTCGTTCCTAGTCCTTGGAGATAGGATGACCTCCATCATAGTACTTCTAATGGCCAATGGTGGGCTGGCCTGGAGTGGAAAATCCTATGAGAAAATGAAAACAAGAAACCGTTTTCCACAGTCATTAATTGAGCCAAACAGGCGAGAGGTTGAGTATCTCAACCGACTACTACTAACGTTGATAATACTTGAGAAGCGATATGGAGCTGGTACAAAATTGGGTTTGAGTAAATCTGGGTAGGAGTTCCACCAAAACGCAGCCAGCAAAAAAAAAAAAAAGCTCGGACGACTCAAAGACAAAGGGCCGACTGGGACCGACTTGGTCATGACTAAGAATCCTAGTTGGCAGTATTGAGAAACTTATGGGGGCACAGGGACCGTAAGTTCTTTAAAACGATACATGCTTCCAATGCCTACCGGCCACGTTATTAAACGGGAAAAAAAAAAACCAAGAAAAACTCAACGTAAAGGTAAGACAAAGATAACGGTTGGTGAGCTTACCTGGAGATGAAACAGTGGTGGGGTGAGGTCGATACGGTGGTGAATACACTGAGCTGGAGCGACGCACTCTCCCAAACGACGTTTTTTTTGAATAAAAACTAACAATGGGAACAATGAAAACTCACCGCCCATATATAAGGTTTGACACGTGCGGGCATTTAAACAGGTAGGTGACGATTTAAAACGGGGTTTAATGCTCGTACGGCGCGGTCTTTTCAAGCCGACTTGACATTTAAGCGCGATCGTCAGTTGCGGAGTGGACTCACAAGTTTCGTCCGCAGTTGCGGCCAGAACTCATGAGTTCCTCCCGAAAGGCAGGAAACTTTGGCGAGGCATTTGCTTGTTGCGAGAGAAATGGAAAAGATGCTTCGCAGTGGCGGAAAAGTTTGGCGAGTCGTTCCGACGTTTCGGGAGCACTTTGTGAGTTCTTCCGAAATTCACTTTCCCGTAAGTTTATCACGGTCGGTTTTGCTGAGTTGGTCCGAAGTTTTGGAAAGACTCAGTAAGTCCTTCCGAATTTCACGAATGACTTTGTTAAGTCTTTATCGAAATATGAACGATCGAGTAACCTGAGGAAAAGACCAACTTACTGCGGCAACACTTGGTGAAGGCTTCCGCAATTTCGAGAGAGAATGCTAAGTTACTCCGCAGTTTCGGGCGAGCTTGCTGAGTTCATCCACAGTTTCGGGAGAGAATTTTAAGTTTCTTCCGCAGTTTCGGGAAGCAATTTTAAGTTTTTTCGCAGTTTCGAGAGAGAAATTTGAGTTCTTCCGAAGCTTCAGAAACGCTAAGTATTTTTCACAGTTTCGGGGAGCAATTTTAAGTTTTTCCCCAGTTTCGGAAGAGAATCCTAAGTTCATCTGTAGTTTCGGGAGAGAAATTTGAGTTCTTCCGCAGTTTTGGGAAAGAGTTGTGAGTTTTGACTTAGAAGAAAAACTTCAATTTTTTAAAGCAGATTCCTCAGTTGAAACAAAACTAAGTCCAAAAGGTTTTCAAAGGAGACTTAACTTTTTAGGCAGTCTTTCTAGGAAAATGAAAGGAGGGGCCCCCAATATCTTCAAAAATTTGGGGGGGATGTTGCTGCAACAACAGGATTACATGAGAACAATAGTTAGAGGGACTCAAGATGTCTTTCAATTAGTCTCTAGCAAGCCCCATCCACTTCACACACTTAATTGGCAAAATCCTATGATGTTTTCAAGTGTTCAACCTACAGGTGGAATTCGAGGCATGACAATGTGCAACAAATCAAAATGACTCTACATACCATCCCATGCCTTTAAGGACCTTACTAAATCTACTCCCTCATCTATCTACTGCAAAAGAAGAAAATCTCTAAGATGTTAAAGAAAATGTGTATATACATATATAAACTAAAAAATTTAATGGGACAAGAGCATTCAGACATAAAAGGGGTTTAAGAGGCAACTTTGTCGAGGTATGGATAATTATGGGCATTAAAGCCATGCATGTGGTGTTGATGCATTTGTAATTCAGAAGAAATTCTTCTATGTATTACATTTGTACTTTATTGTATCCTCAACGGAGATGTATTATTCCTCCGATTGGAAGTGTCGTCATTTGTCTTTGCAAGTGTCGCAAGTATTATTGTAAGTGTCGCAACTTATATTTGATGGGTTATTAGACCACCTTGCTGGGGTCAGCCCTGTATGAGTTGTGTTGGTCAAAGGGTTATTAGACCACCCTAGTGGGGTCGACCCAGAGTCAATTTATGTTAAGTTGTTAAATTGGGGCCGACCTAGTTGAGTAAAGGTCAAGTGAAAGTAAAAGTATAAATAGAGAGTGTGACTCTCTCATTTGATACAACATTCTCTCATTCACTCACTTCGCATTAGTGAGAGAGAGGAGGAGTGCGCATGTCACGTCCCCATCTTGACCCTATCATATTAAAATTGTAAATGATGTAATATTGTTATGAAATCATGGTGAGGAGCTCAAGGCCAAGGCCCCGCCATCAATTTAGTGATGCATATGGCTTGTGTGTTAGCCAGGCACATTGGAATTTCAACATCATGTAATATGTATTTTAATAAAAATACCCACAATTAACTATGCAATGCAACCAAGAGATGGGGGCATGATTTTACAAGGAATTGGGAGGGAAAACATTCAAACCCTTGAGCCAACCAAGTCAAGCCAAGTGTCAATGAGAGAACCCATCAAACCCTCAACTACCCATGTTGACTTTTGTACCCAATCATTCAAAGAGTTGGTTGAGGAAGTT
Source organism: Larix kaempferi (assembly GCA_027924585.1). NCBI lineage: Eukaryota > Viridiplantae > Streptophyta > Pinopsida > Pinales > Pinaceae > Larix > Larix kaempferi. Next base: position 2,219,187 of record BSBM01000600.1, read on the forward strand.
AATGCCTTAGGAATGGAGAGGTATGGCTGTCCAAATTCGGGTATGGGCAAGCCACCCTTCATGGAAAATCGTGTTTTGTCTCCTTGGGCAAGAAAAGAGCCACAAAAATTGCTCTCTAAGCCATTATTCACCATTGCCTTGCTCTCTCACGCAGCTCTAGCTGCCTAGGCATTTTCCTCCTTGGTTTTTCTGTGTTCCCCTTCATCTTTTAGCTGGGAAGGGGCGTTTTTGTGTTGATTACCAGTGGGGAAGAGAACAGAACATTTTTGGGTCTTCTTGGAGATCGTTTAGGCCATTGGAAAGGATCATAACTAGTGGGAGAAATCGGTTTTGCTCCCTGGGGGTTGAATTCGAAATTCCACAGTTCGTTTGGGTGAACCACGAGTTGGGAGAGCCAATGTGGTCCCTGTGTTATGAGTATCTCTGTTGCAAATGTGTTAGGGTATGGATAATGGGAAATCCATTGTTTTGGCTTGAGCTTGAGAGTAAGCATCCAGGGTTCAAGTGTAGCCTAATAAACCCAGTTGGACTGGCTTGGCTGAGATGAAATGGGTAATGGGCTGTGTGTGAGCTTGAATGTCCCCTTTTCTTCGTAATAATCATGCCCAGCTCGAGGGTGGCCTTCGGACGGACTGAGTATATGTCGTCGAAGAGCCTGTGGTTGGGTGGAACGTTGCAGCGACATAGCTAGTTGTTGTTTGGGACAATTGCATAATGAAGATGAGTATATTCTTATGTGTATTTAATTCTACAATGTCATTTCATTATTGACTGTTATTTTTATGAAGAGCAGTGCATGTAGTGGATCTTGCTTCTGTTGTGCTTATTTGGATTATACACCTGCACATGTGTTTTTGGTTTTATGAATCTAATCAATTGGTTGAGTTTTATGTGAAAGCCCAAAGATTGGCATCATGTTCCCTCCCTTGCCTTTGATGGATGGGTGGGTACGTGACATCGCACAAGTGGAGGAGGAGCATGCTGCTGAAGATGTCTATCTCTTGGGTTTGATCATGGTGATCATTTTATTGATGCTTATTCTATCTCTGAGGAAGTTGCGGGGTTTTTCACCTTCTTGGTTTTCCCCGGTGAAATGTTTTGTGTCTCTTATGCTTGATATGTTGTACATGTTGTTCTTTCAGTTAAGATCCTAGATCTATTGAATTAAATGATGAAAAACTAACATGGTATCAGAGCTAGCCTAAAGGAAGGCATGGTATGGCATTTATGAGACTTGTTGCACTTGTGACAAATTGGAAGCTACGGCTTGATATAATAAAAACCAGTCATCGTGGCACTTTCGCTATAAATCCATTTTGGCGAAGGTTTAGGTTTTGAAACTTATACAGGTCGTAGATAACATCCCCATGTACCTTGTGTCCGAAGCACAGCATCTAATTCGCTGTACTTTTTTATTTATGATCCGTACAAGTTAGATTTTCTGCCTCTTCCAGATCTCATTCATAAACAGGTGACCTAGGAAAAAAGGTCACAAATTGGGCTAGGAAGCTCCAAATGGAATTCTATAAAAAGTGGCAGTTAGGGCACGGACTGTAGTTTCATAGGTAATTTTTTCAAAGGCCGAAGTTGAACCCGTGACACGTGGCACTCCGTACAAGTTCACTCTCCTGTTTCATCCCATAAACAGGTCACGTTGCGACACTTGGCATAACTCTCTCTCAGAGAATGCATTTGAGGTTAGACTTGTGGGGTTGGAAAGAAGATAGGTCAAGCTACCACAGGCCGAAGTTTTAGACCCTATGGATTCGTAATTTCAGAGATGCATCAGAAACAATATGGCATATATTTATGTCCAAACAGAATTGGATTCTAAACACCTTCATTTTTGGATCGTCGCTGCTGTGGGAAATTAGGGTTTCGGAGAAAGTTGAAATTCTTGGAATCTAAGACCACGACTGGATGCTCCTCATCAAAATCGAAATTTAGAGACCAGGATTGAATTTTTTGGTTGGGCAGAAGGCCGGGCTTGATCAAACCCTAGTTCGGGATTTTGATCGGAAAGGTGAAAAATTAGGGCTTCTACAAAAGTTGGAGTTTTTGAAATCGGTGACCACGGCTGGAAGCTCCTCAGAAAAATCGAAGTTTAGAACACAAAATCGAACCTTTTGGATGGGCAAAAGACCGGGCTTCATCAAACCCTAGTTTGGGATCCTTCCTAGAAGATCCGGAAGTTTCAAAGGCAATTTTGAGAGGTCAAATTTTGGTGATTTCAAAATTGAAGTATACCAACTTGATCAGCTCAGCAAACCACATCTTTCCATCCATTCAGAAATTTGAAATTCAAAATTTGAATTTTTAGGTTTCTCTGACAAACCTTAATCCAGCTCCAGGTCCAGTTTCAGCAAATCAAAGTGGATTGGGTTAATCCTAGAAGATAATGAATTGGACACCTGCATAAGTGAAGAAGTTCCGGTTCCAAAGGGAAATGAGACTAAGGCCTTACATAAGAATGCTACAAGCAATCTCGACAGGTATGATTTGAGGAGATACAGGTATGTTTTGAAATATGTTCATGATTAAGTTTATGATATGTTTGTCTTCATATTATTGAGGTTAGTACAATCTTGATTAATGTTAGACTTGTCTTATCACCCTAGTAAAAAGTATGAATGCATGTGAATGATAGAAGACATTCATTGATTAGGGTTATGACACTTATGATTGTACTAATGCACTGTGGTATTGTATGAGGATGATGTTATCCACTAACATGAAAGGTTCAAATCAAGTTCTAGATCAAGAACATATAACCATGATGACATGAAGACAAAGACTCATGGATCACATAAAAGCTCTACTTATGAAGTATGTATAATTTGGTTCTACAATAGTTAACTTGTGAGATATGCAGGTTATAAGCACAAGTCATTGAAGAGAACAAGAAGACATTGTTTGGGTATGTTAGACATAACTAGCTAACATGATAACCAAGTATGTTTTTCCTATATCAAGTTAGAATCCTACCTTGTGTTAGGATATTATACTTTTGTATGAATGATAATGAAAGTTAGAAGTTTAAGTAATCAAGGGTTTATGCATATTATGTTTATTACTTTGATTGATGATATGACTAACCAGAAGAGTCCTATGGTCAAATAAGAATATGCATGAGTAAAAGAAGTCTTCCCTAAAACCTTGAATACTAACGCTTATTACCTATGTATGAAATGATCATGACAATACATATTTAAGATCATAATGTTTTGGTAGTATTGAGATTATACTAATGAATGTATGATCATGTATGAGATCTTGAGGATGACACAATGATGACAGTAGTGCACACTTAAGCATGCATAGTGGTCCAGGATGATATAAGTTCAAGGACAGATAATCCCGGAAGCAAAGATCAAGAAGGAGCACACTCCAGTAATTCCTGCAAGGAAGCAAAGATCGAGAGGGAGTCCACCCAACAACCAAACAAAGATAAGTATTTGAATTGTTATATATATGATTACTTAAATTATGTTGTTCAGTCATGTACATGTTCCTAGATTTAGGATGTATATTATGCATTTTAGAAAAGGTTGCATTAATGAACAAGATACAACATTCCATTGCTACTTATCTAGAATGAAACCTATTTGTTGACATGTTGAGAGTTGTGCACACTCTTAACAATGTTCTGGTAGAGATGGAAGGCATCTAGAAAGTTACGGAATATGGATAAATGTTGTATTGATGCATTGGCTAAGATAATTGCATGACTGTATGACATATGTCTTTATGAGTAAGAATTTGTTCTGAAATATATAAGATGTTTCTAATCATGCAATTGAACTTGTCTTGTAGGAAAGACCGTGTACCTACAAAAGAAGGACTACAACATTTGTTCCAGCAACAAAGTTCAAAGAAAACTATCTATTGAAGATATTGAAGAATTTGAAGTTCCCAGGATCTAGGATGCAGTAATGGAAGAAGGCCATGATCGAGGAATACCAGTCGATCATGAAGAATGATGTTTGGGATGTGGTCCCAAGACCTGAAGGAAAGTCTGTTGTGACTTCCAAGTCGATCTATAAGATCAAGCATGCTGCAGATGGTAGCATAGAGAAACATAAGGCGAAGTTTGTGGCTCGTGACTTCTCCTAGAAAGAGGGGATAGATTATGAAGAGACTTTTGCTCCTGTAGACAGATACACTTCCATCAGAACAATACTTGCTCTGGATCATGTTCTACTTGATGTTGATCAGGATGATCACATGTGATGATATGCATTGGGTGGATGCTTTGTATGATCAGTTTGATTATATGATGATGACATGCATCAGGACGATGCTATGACGATGATCAGGATGATCATATGTGACGAGTATCAGGACGATGCTCTAGATGACATACATCAAGACGATGCTATGATGATGATCAGGATGATCATATGTGACGAGTATCAAGACGATGCTCCAGATGACATACATCATAACGATGCTATGATGATGATCAGGATGATCATATGTGACGAGTATCAAGACGATGCTCCAGAAGATATGCATCTGGACAATGTTGTGATGATGATCAGGATGATCATGCGATGATGATGAGCATCAGGATGATGCTTTGTGCAAGGATGATTAGGTTGATCTTGAGTATCGGGATGGTACTCTGTGGTCGTGGACAAGTTGTGCAAGTGTAGCATGTAATACGTCCTGGAGATCGGGACAGATTGTGCTAGTCACGTAAAAGGCCTCGGATGCTCTTTAGGGTTCTTGCTGGGAAAGACACCCTTTTAAGGTTTTGCTAGACCACATGTAATATGTCTTGGAGATCAGGACAGGTTGTGCTAGTCATGTAAAAGGCCTCGGATGCTCTTTAGTGTTCTTGCTAGGCAAGACACCCTTTTAAGGTTTTGTTAGACGACATGTAATATGTCCTGGAGATCCGGACAGGTTGTGCTAGTCACGTAAAAGGCCTTGGATGCTCTTTAGGGTTCTTGTTGGGAAAGACACCCTTTTAAGGTTTTGTGGGGACCACATGTAATACATCCTGGAGGTCTGGACAAGTTGTGCTAGTCACGTAAAAGGCCTCAGATACTCTTTAGGGTTCTTGCTGCACAAAACACCCTTTTAAGGTTTTGTGGAAATTACATGTAATCAGTCCTGGAGGTCCGGACAGGTTGTGCTAAGCACGTAAAAGCCCTCGGATGCTCTTTAGAGTTCTTGTTGAGCAAGACACTCTTTTAAGGTTTTGTAAAGGTCACATGTAACAGATCCTGGGCCATCCGATAGGTTGAGCTGTGTGCTCGTAAAAGGCCTGGGATGCTCTTTCGAGGTTTTGTTGACACACGTAATTAGTCCTGGGATCCACAGGATGGTTAGCTCACATAGATGATGAAGTCCTACAGGAGGCTAGGCCTACAACTAGCATGAAAAAGGGCTAGCTCTGTAGAACTTCCTATGATGAGAAGAATTCAAAGATAGCCCAGTGATCAGTTTTTGGAGGCCAAATTCAGCATGTCCATGATCAGTTTTTGGAGCCCAACTCTCTTCTCTTGGTGGACATTGTTCCACTATTCCGTTAGGTCTTGTATATCCCTGCAAGTTGTCAAAAGTGATTGTTGCCAAACAACCCCCCTTTCAATAGTGGTTGAGGCTTTGACATTTTTGCCATATATAATGCACTAAAATCTCATTTCTTTGGAGCAACTTCTTACAATAGTTATAAAAAATGCAATTTAAAAATAAAATAAAATTATACAAAAAAAATTTAAAAATTATAAAATTGTAAATAAAAATATTAAAAAAATAAACTTTTAAAAACAATCAATAACTAAATAAAAATTAAAACACACTTTTTAGAAAAAACAAATTCCAAGTCGAATCTTGCTAGAATGGTTGGTCTTGCCGAGCCTCGTTCTACATGGTGACCCAAGTTCTAACCCAAGTACCGAGAGGAGACACTTGAAAATCCAACTATACTAAAGGTTGGTGTAGCCCATTCCAAATGTGATCCCCCGAATGATTTTATTGACTTATATCATTGGATCACGATTTCTTAGACTACATGCTAGCCCCACAAGTCACACAGAAACTAGCAAACAACAAAAAAACAAATTAAAAAATTATTATTATTATTATTAAAAAAATCTTTATATTATAAAACATCCATAAAAATGTCAGAAAATATATAAAATTATATATGCATATATGTGTCTATTAGGCCCAACTCTCATACATGAGATGTTGAGTTATTAATATATATTTGCATCTAATTTTAATAAGTGAGATGTTGAGTTGTTTTGTTGAACTATTTTGTTATTGAAGCTCAAGTGATGAAAAATCAAATCTTGTTTATCCTAAAAATAATTTTAAAAAAAACTGACATAATAAAATCACTTGCAAGTAATGAGACGATGGGGTTTGTATAAACCTATATTGGCTTTAACTTGACTTTGATTATATAGATAAGTCCATCATAAAGCAACAAAGCCAAAGGAAGTCTACGAGACATATTTCTCAAATACAAAATACATTTAAGCCGAGAAATTATTCTTGAAATCAACCACCCCTACCCAACTTTATGTGCCCACTAGTCCCTCTCCTCCTCCTAGAATCACAACCCCCTTCGCATCCATCGCCCCAAAACTACTCCTTCCCTCCCCTTGTTACATTGTCACAACAACTTAGCTGAGGGGAGGTGGTGAAGGGGAAAAAGTTGTCACTCATGGGGTTTTAGCTTAGCAAGGGGCAGGGGTGGAGGATGGCACAATGAAGGAGGATGACGAGTAGGAAGGCATGGGGCAAGCAAGAGGGAAGGAAGGATGCACTAATTTTCTTTCTAAACATTTTATGTTGTTTTTATGGTTTTGTTGGTGTGATTCCAAGAATCAATCACCATGTGTTTTTTCTCTTCTTATTTTAAATTTCTTTTTTTTATCGTATGGGTGTTTTTTAATTGTGTTATTTTTTATTGCGTTTGGAATTTGTTTTTTAATTTTTGTTTGACTTTTCAATCTAGACTTTTTTTTTCTTTATGGTTTGTTTTTTATTTCTTAATTTATTTGGTTTTTTTAAAACTGCCTATTTAAACAAACATGGTGGTTGGTCGAAAGATTTAATTGTAATATAGGAGTTTAGTAAGGTTGTCCCCTCTCCCCTACATTTTTTTGGCAAATACATTGATAAGATAGAAAGTTGTTTAATAAAGGCGCACTGGCACAACGTTAGCAAGAATAGTCGTTATCCTTTTTATTTATGCTAATGATATTGTTCTTCTGGAAAGGTGTCCCTTTTATCTTAATAAGCAATTAAGAATTCTCAACGATTTCTACTCTAATATGGGTATTACTATTACACCGACAAAACAAAATTTATAATAATAAAACAATAATGACACTTACATTAATTTTTTGTATGACAATAGCAACTTGGAGGACGTGACTTCATACAAATATCTTGGGATTCATATCCATCACAGAACTACAACATCGAGAAAAGGATTTATGGATGGTGGAATGTTTATTTTGGTCTTGAAAACAATTGTAAATCAACAAATCTGATGATGTGGGATAGAAGAACTCTTTGAGAGTCTCACCACTCTCGTTCGACTCTTGTATGGTTGTGAAGTGTGGGGTTACAACATCTCTAGAAAATCTTAAAGAAACATTGAGCAAATCTAGAAGTGTTTTATAACTTATAATCTTAAAATTAAAAGCTCTTATTCTCCTCATAGAAGTAGGTTTTTCCCCATTGAGAGTATAGTTATCACTAGGTACCTTATGTATAAGAAAAAGATAAATGACATGGGAGATCAAATACTTCCTATAAATGTTTTAAACTCTACTTAAAACCACCTAAGGCTCAAGTGAGACTAGCGTACAGATGCCATGTCTTGGCTAAATAATTGGGTGATTAATGCCAAACTATCACTTTGCAAAATGTAAATGACATTAAAAAAAATATTACATCAAAGTTTAAAGAAAATTAAGATATTATAAGGAGATCATCAACCCTAATCTAAAAGATCAAAAATATCTCTCTATTTTAACTAACCTAAAAAATAATCAACGTAGCTAAAATAAGAACTAACACTCGTAAGTTGCATTGTAAAACAAGGCAATGGGCATTTCTAAAACTCCATGGACTGAAAGGATTTGTTATTTATGTGAAACTACAAGTGAAGATTGAAAGCACTTTCTCTAAGAATGCCATATGTACACCCACATTAGATCTCAATTTCAAAATTTCAAAATTTTAGTTACAAAAAGGGCTTGTGTAACCTTCTGACTTATCAAAATTATGGTCATTCAAGAATGCTCCTCTTAAAGCTTTTTAAACACATAAATAACTTAAGGTCGATTGGCCAAAGTTGGTATCAGTGAACATTAACCACCATCATCCGTTAACCATCATCCATCGTCGTCAAATTTATTTTTTCCAATGTTTTTTTTATACTTTTTCAATTTTTAGAACTCGAGATTTTTATTTTGTTTTAATTTAAAATTATTTTTATTTTTATTTTGATTTATAATGATTGTTAGATTGTGTTCTTTTTTATTTTTTAAATAAAAATAAGATTGTTAGTGTCCTCTTTACAATTAAAGCATAACTGTAATGTACTTTTAAATTATTTTTTAATTGTAATATGCATTGAGTAATAAATTAACTTAAAAGAGTGGACATTTAAGTTTAGCCTTTTAGGCTATGTTTCATAAATACTTTAATTTTAAGCCCAAAAATAGAGGGTACAACATTATGATCATTTTTTATTAAGTACAATATAGGTTTTTGAGACGATGGCTGCAAAATTTTGAAAGTTTAACAAAAAAAATGCTAATGGTGACACCACTTTTCAAGGTCACAATTCTTGTAACTATGTTCTCCGTGAAGGCACATAGCCTAAAAAAGAGTTGAGTCCTTATTAAGGAAGGAAGAAACAATAATTAGCTAGATGCTTACTAGAAGAGAGCAGCATTTGGTTCACTAGGATCCTTTTTTAGAGGAATTTCCTTGCATGGTAATGGTGGTCTTCCCCCAGGTTTTGAAAGCTGAAGTGATTTTCAACTTCCTTTACCCTCCTAAGATCTAGACTTGCAGATCCGACAAGGTCCAAAGATTACAAGTCCTAAAAAAGGACAGTGTTGACATATTACCTTTCTCTGCCTCCATTAGCAGTTGTGATAGTACTGCCCTTTTCCACGACCTTTTCTATTTTTCCAGGATATCTTCCCTCAACTCCAAAAATGGTACTCAAGACAGCGTCTGCGGCCACATACCCTACCGCTGTAAACTCCTTCCGCAATGGTATCCTCGCCTTCAAAAACAGGGTTAGGGTTTGAAGAGGAAACCAAAGCCATGTTCTCCGCTTCTTCTCAATTCTAGTGTTAATGTGCAAAGACATCTGGATATATTTTTGCTACTCAACAATTATGAGAAATACAAACATAACAAATTATACAGGAAGCGACCTACTACAAATTCCTCCTCACTAGAACCACCATTCAACAAAGTAGAGGCTCAGATGAACTTTAACCTCCACATCCCCTAGTTAATCACTGCAGAAGACACTGACTCATTAGCTGAACTATAAGAAACACAATTTGCCTCAACAAAAGATAAAACCCCTGGTCCAAATGGAATCCCAATACAATTCTTCCAATCTTTTCGGGACACGGTAAAGGAGAATATACTGTAATCAACAGAAGAATCGAGGAAAGTTTGAATGTTTTAATTCCCGGTACTACCTTCCAAACATTGATCCCCCAAAACACCAAATCTAACACTCGCGGGATTTAAATGTCTTTCTCAGCAATCTATACTGTCAAACAAAATAATGGCCAATTCATACTCAAACTTGTCTCTTGAACAAGCTGGCTTCATCACGGGAAAATGCGTGCTGTCCAGTGGCAAGCAGTGAGGTGATTGGACTTGTGTTAACTTGGAGATGTGGGTTTAAACCCTCCGAGTGAGTGCGGACGAGGCCAAGTGCAAGCCCTGAATGATTTTGACTGCATAAAAATGCCCAGCTTAACCCAAGGACGGCTGTAATTTACCATACGCAGCGTTTCTAAAATAAATAAATAAATCATAACACATGACCTTATCTATTCCCTTCAAACCAATGGGAGAAGAGGAATGATCATCAAACTAGACATAATAAACTAGGCTTCGATCAAGAATAAAAAACTAGATATTGTGTTGGTCGTTCTTATGCCTCTTTCTCTGTCCTAAAAAAGGGTCCCAAACAAATTTCTTGAGAAGCACAAAGAGGCAAGTGCCAAGGGGATTTGATCAACCATTACCGCCTTATAGTTATGGTAGAAGCCCTCAACAAAAGCACCTAGACTATCAGAGCTCGGAGCCAAATATCAATCCTACATAGCCTCAATCCACTTACTTACCCACCTTCAATTTTGAGTCACGACACTGCAATCTGCCGAAAAGATGCCAAAACCAAAATATAAATCCTGGACGAGTACCAGATAGCCTCTAGCCAAGACAAATGAAACAAAATCAGAAATATTTTTTGTTCGAACACTCCACCCTATTCCCTCCTCAAAAAGAAAAAGAAAAATACAAAGAAGGGACTGTCAGATTCTTGAGTTCGAGACAGATCGATTACCCACAAATATTTGGAAAGCATCCTGAAAAGATGAGGAGTAACTGGTCTGTCGGGCTGTGGTCTGTTGGTTGAGACTGTTTGCCACAATAATGACCCGGGTTCAAAATTTCAAACCCAGGTAGGCATAGAGACCTGATTGTGTGTATGAATGGGCGGAGTTTGACATCGCCACGTTAAAGCGGGTTTACCACGATAATGCAGAATTAGGTTCACAGCTCCCCATGGATAAAAAATTATTTACCATTTTTACCCAAATTTAAAAATAAAAAAATTTTAAATAATTTTTAAAAAAAATGAGTACTAACCAACCTCTATTCAAGGCAAAATAAACAAAATAAAAAATATTCTTCTTTCCAGCACCACCCCCCGAAAAATAAAACTTCCAATTTATTAATTTCAAGGGAGGACAATTACCCAGATAATACTTGGGAATCCCTGTGGCAGAAAAGGACACAAAATAAGAGATTGACTAAAAATCATTCAGAAGCTAAAAGGCCAACCCAATTCATGGATGCACAATAGGCTTGCTAAAGCTGGAAGATTCGTCTTAATCAAAACTGTTATGCGAGCCATCCAAAATTATAATTGCTCAGTGGTACTTGCCTCCTATAAAAATCGTCACACATCAAAAAATTGACGAACAGAATCTTATGGGCAGGCAAGAGCAACAATAAGAAATGGCACCATACAGAGACAGAATGCGACTAGTCCCGAGGGGGTTCACAAACCACAATATTCAAAAACCTGATCCACGAAAGTAAACTAATACAGAACCCGTTGTTCTAGGATATCAGAAATGACAGTCTTGGTGAATTACACGAAAACTCAAATTCGCAAGTCTACCCCTTGGCAACAATATGGATTTGGACGAAATTAAAAGAAGATGCTATCACTGGACTGGAATAAAGCTTCAAAGTTCAAACTATATTCAATACAGAAGAAAATAGACTGGCAACGTGGAAATCACAATCAAAAGTTGGTTGCCACTAGAACCATGGCCAATAGATATGACACAACTCCAATTACTCCAATCCAAAAGTTAAAACTATATCTCCCAAATGTTTAAAACAAAACATGATGGAGCAGAGGAAACGGTAGATACACAGTCAAAGCAAGATAGCATATTCTGACCAAAGAATAAGGACGATAGAAATGATAAGTTGTGGATAAAGAGATAAAGATATGGGACTAGTTTTTGGCCTAAATGCTCAGTTTTCTTTTGGCTGGCTACTAAAAACAGAATTCCCACACAAGACTATCTGAAAGAGAATATCTCATGTGCCACACCCTTTATGCCTTGTGAAAAAGGAAGAGGAAACATCCTAACTCCAATTATATTGCTCTTACACCCTTCAAAATCCGGAACAACCCATCAGGGTACTTCAGTCTTGAGACAAAACTCCCATTAACTTTTGAACAGGCAATCAACTCTCAGCTCAACTGGCCCCTGACATCCATAATCCTACAGAAACAACTGAGCATCAATTGGAGCCTTACGTGCTGAAAAGGCTGGTTTGAAAGAAACAATAGAATATTCAGGGAAAAGGATAAAAGCAGAACCAATCAGTGGAAGGAAATCAAAGCAGCAATAATAGAAACCATCGAAATCAAAAGCGTAGAAAAAACTCCAAATTCCCTACTACCCACAAAAGAGCTAAATGCCATTGGCAACTAATACCTGGAAAAGTTATGCCTTTTTCACTAAGGGAAAGACTAAGGTGCACTATCTGCAAACAACTCATTGTGGAACTGCCTGAAGCACAAGTATCTGAAGCCAACTTTTGAGGGGTGACACAAGGCTTGCAATTTGTGGGGCAATCATCAAAAATGCTGAAGGGCGCATTCTTTTGGTCAACTCCGGTTTGCAAAGGTCAAAGCCCTTTCTAGAGGGATCCTTCTGGCCGTCAGTAAGAAAATAAATTTACTTGAGGTAGAAGGGGATTTGAAGGTCCTTATCAATATCCTATAGAAATTAAAACCAAGGGAAAACCTCCATTGGGAGATCAATGTAAAGATGAATGACATACAAAATCTATCCAAATTCTTTAGCTCCACTATATTTAAGCACACCCAGTGGAAAAGCAACTGGCCAACAGACTTCCTTCCTGACCAATGTGGCAATTAACTAAAACATATAAACCTGGTGGCTAGAGAAGATCAATAGAACAAAAAAGCTGACCCTTTTTCCAGAAGAACTCAAACAGCTAACTAAAGCTGGCATGACCAACCCTTCCATAACTACCCCTTCTAATGGCGAGTTATAATTACTTCTACATGGCAGTTATTGCCTTAACTAGCTGGCACATCCCAGACCCCTGCGCTCTGCTTAATCAGCTTCCCAATCTATTTCACAATTTAGTTTGCACACTTGATTATACCCCCTTATCTGTCATTTATGGCAACCCCTATCCCAAATCTCAAACAAGAACTGATCTTCTATTAAAATGTTCTAAAAGACACACTGTATTAACCCTCATCCTCTCTGGTTCTTATCTTCCTTGTATGATGAACCAGATAGACTGATTTTCATTCATTCTAATCTCTTCTTGCCTCACTACCCTTCCCCATTTGCCCTCTAATCCTACCCAACTTTTAAAATCCCTCCCTGCTCTTTAACAGTCCCTACCCTGCTTGCTTGCATGAAGGTCCATGGAAATCCCCTGTTCAAGAGGGTCCCCCTGATGAGAGCACATAAAAAGTTAAAAACAAGCCACTCTTTCTAAATGCAACTAAACCTGAACAAATTCAGCACTACATGGAGCAGACTATAATATTAGAGTCGAACTTGGAGATGTTCAATCAGTGGAACATGAGGCAACAAAAGAATGGACCTTGACTCCAGCTCAGAAGCAAATTTAGAAAAGACCCCACTAAATTGGAAATGGGCAGCCCTTATGCTGGCCACAGACTTCAATCTTGAGATCAAGCAAATGTTAGAAGGTTTTGGTCTACAGTTCATCAAAACCAACGTAGAATTCCAGGAGATTGTCATTCTAAGGGCATAGAAGGAAGTCATAACAATTGTCTCCATAGAGCCCTTTAAGAAACTGAGAGCAGCAACACAGGAAGATTCTGAAAAGCTACTGAGGTAAGTAATCAATATGGAGAGACACTTCCACACTATAAAGCTGATTGCAATGTTAGCAAGTTTTGGTCTACACTTGATCAAAACCAACGTAAAATTCCAGGAGGCCATCATTCTAAGGGCATAAAAGGAAGTCGTAACAATTGTCTCCACAGAGCCCTTTAAAAAACTGGGAGCAGCCACACAGGAAGAGTCTGAAAAGCTACTGAGGTAAGTAACCAATATGGAGAGACACTTCCAGACTATAAAGCCATTTATGGCCATCAACTTTGCCACCCTGAAAGTGGACATGACCTCCCACAACCATCAAGTGAACGGCCAAGAACAGCGAGTCGCCAGTGTGCAGCAAGAGAACCAACGGTAGCATGTACGGTGAAAAATAAACTACATCAGCAAGTCGATTTAGCCTGTGGACTGAAGAATATAATGCTTCTAAATCCTTTTGCATGCATATGTATATAGCCAAAAGGCTTGAGCAAATGCTCCAATCGATAGAAAGTCTTCATACATAGTTAGTATGATTCAGGTCCACTGTAAAAATCATTTTTTTTTATTTTAGCAGACTAGTGGCAGCAGAAGGTCCCAATGCATGCTGTATTCTCAGAAAACCTGCCACGACAAGACTCCCTAACTTATTGCAGTCACAGGGAGTATTATGTTATCTCATTGTAGCATTACTGTGAATATAAAAAGCTATATTTTCCCTAAAAAAACAAAATTACATTGATAATTGGGAAAGTTTATCTACCGTAATGTACTTCCATTATTTGGTGAATGAATGAGAATATCTCCCTCATTTTTGGTGCATGCAATTTTTCTATGCCCAGAACATGACTTTCATAGTGTGTTTGACATTATGATATATATGCTGCCAAAGTGTTTGGAAGGCATTCATAAGCCCTTAAGGTATACAAGATATGGTCAACATCGAACTGTCATTGTGGTTATTGCAGTAATTCTGATCTGCCTAACTTGTCAAAGGCCTTCAAGAGCTCTTAAGACATAAACAATACAAACCTTGTTCATGAGCTATGTTGTTTTTAGTTAGCTTTCAGGTTACTCCAAAAGTGTTTACACCATCTTTGGGGGTGCTTCATGAGATTTGGGGTACATGGTGTATGTTCAAACTTCAGCCCCTAGATGGTCCGAGATGTATTGGCACATGGGAGATGGTCCATGATGGATTTTGCACATTGAAGATTGTTTGTTCAGTGGTTGCTTGACCTTAGTTTGGCGCTTGCTTGGTATTCTTCCCTAGGGCATTCGAGTTCTCTTGAGAGCTTAGGGAGCATCCTACACAATGGCCACATGGAGAGGTTTGCTTGCTTAGAGAACACCCTACATAGGAGGAGGAGCATTGTGCATCTTGGAGGAGGGCATCAGATCCTAGATAGCATGGGATAACTTGGATTCCTCTATGGAGACTTGGAGTTAGCTCAAGGATGCTTGGGTTGCGACAACGTTCATGCAAGGGGAGTGGACCCAGTGGACCACATGGCTTAGGAGGAGTGGTGGAGTCCATATGGACTTGTGATGGAGGCATGTGAACACACCTTGTGTAGCCACATCATCTCGGAGCCCTTATTGTGTACGACATCAACTAGGAGCTTGACATGTGTACCCTTGGAGTGGAGCACTTCAATTCTCTATTCCTACATATGATTATTGTCAGTTGCTTGTGAGGGCATTAGCCCATGTTGTATTGTTCACCTCCTTGAACTCCCATATACATAGAGGAAGGAGAGAGTCCTTTCATCATCGTCGTCATCGTACTCTTCTCTTTGTACTCGTCTTCTTAGTGATTTGCTAGGGCTCATGAGGAAACCCTACGAGAAATTATACATGGGAGGACATTTTTGTTGGAGATTGCTCTTGTGACTACGCTTTAATCTTGTGAAGAAGAGGGCATTGGAGATGATCATCAATCATCATTGTACTCTTTTATTTGTACTCATCTTCTTGGAGTAAGGTGCTAGGGTTCATGAAGTAACCTTGGGAGTAATTATGAAAAAGAATGAGGACATCTTTGTTGGAGGAACCTTGTCAAATACTAGGGTTTACTCTTATGGAGAAGATGTTGGAGAAGATGTTGTCCATTCTTGAATAGAGATGTGATCAAGAGGAGCACACTTCTCCTCTCTCTCTCTCTTGGATCTTCTTATGTACTCTCTCTCTCTCTCTTGGAGTTGCTAGGGTTTATTGAGCTTGTTGGAGCATCTTGAAGACTAGAGTTAGGATTTCATCCCTTGGAATTTGGAAATTAGGGTTTTGCGATGAAACCCTAGGTTGTACTTGGTGAAGAGAAAAAGAAGAGGAGACATCTTACCTTGGACGACTTGGTTGTGCAATGTGTTACCACTCAAACTAGCAGTCATAAATAAGCAACACAATGTAGACTAAATGCTAGTGATTGGTAAGCATGTGGAAAAGGACTAGGCCCAAATGTCACCACAACCCAGCCTTTTAACTTCTTTGGGTAACTCCTAAACCCAAGGGAGAGCCCTAAATGATACCTGCAAACATCATACATGCAAATACCTTTCCACGACCTTGTAACCAGATCAGTGACTTGTATGGAGTTAAACAATATATAAAGAAGACAACTTGACCTAATTAAGGAGTTAGTTCAATAGCTAATCATGTATATCATTAATCACCTTTCCAATTTCATAGATTCCAACGCATCCACATATCCAAAGGCAACCCTCAAAAAGGTGCACTCTAAGGAAAAGAGGAAGGAGGAGGCTAGGGCGAAGCCCTAGGTTTTGCCCAAGGTAAGTGATATCTAGGGTTCTCATGCTTCCCAATGTACTAGGGAAAAATGGGATGCCCTTCAATATCTGTGAACAATTCAACTAGGGAAAAATTGAGGGGTGGAGCAGATTTAGCAAACTCCAAATATTTTAGGGTTTTTGAATTTATGTAAATTTTTAGGGCTTTTTTACAAATATGATTTTTAGGGTTTTCTACACATAAAATGGGGACGCCCTTCAAGATCTGTGGATAAATCCACTAGGGCAAGTTTGTTGGGAGGCCCAGAATTACAAACTCATGGCTATTTTTGAAGTTAGGAATTTTCTAATTTTTAGGCCTTTTGGAATTTTCATATTTTTAGGGTTTCTATGCCTAAAATTGCAGCAAAACTATAATACAATAAATGTTGAAATTACAAGTAAAAAGATGACAAGAGAAGGGGATATGATTATTGTCTCAATCCCTAGGGCATTGAGAGATCAACGGCTAGTGTCCCTCTCTTGAGATGTCCCTCTAGCACTTGCAAGCTAGGGCATCACCTAGAAACCTCTAGGGTTAGGTAGGTGATCCTAACTAAGGCAAATGGAGAAGTCCAAGGCCCCAAAAGCAATAGGAAACCCTTATGCAAGACGTTTCCTTCATACAAAGTTGATAGAAAATTGGTAAAAATCCCTAATTCAGAGAAAATGCAGCATAAAACTACCATTCAATCCACACAGTAACATTATTCACCAACATTCAACAAGAGATGAGCAAAGAAGACACCTTTAAGTCACACTTGTGCATGTATTATTCCAACAAGTCTAGCATCAACCATAGCATGTGCAAGAAGAAGCCCTAGAACATCATTCCATTCACCATCAAGCAAAAGAGATCATCCCAAGAGAAGTGTGCATCACCAAAGAGACTCAAAGAGTAGGAAAAAGAGAAAATAATACATATTTGAACACTTGTCTTATGATTTACAATGAGGAGAGGAGGTATATTTATACCTTTCTCTCTTGAATATTTTAATTTTGAGCCTATAAGCCTAAATCATAAAATAATATTATTTTTCAGGTAAATTCTACAAAACAAAGGAATTTTACCGTAAAATGTACAAAATAATAAAAATAAGCTAAAATAATCAGAGAAATGGCTTCACTTGATGAAGTAGTGAGCCAGGGGGGACATCATGCCTCATCTAACCCCAGAGTGTTGAAAGTCCCTCAACGCCCAACCCCCCCCCCCACCCTTTTAAGGCATTGTAGGCTCATCTGATGAGCAATACCTGGAAGAAGGGCACACTGGGCCAAGAAGACTGGAGCAGGGGTCTCTGGAAGCTGAACTAGATCCAAGGGGGTGAACGAAGGTGTGCTAGGAGGAGATAACAATCCTTTACAAAGTGCAATCACCTCTACAAGTCAAATAACCAGGATGGGCATGTGCCCCAATGGGTCACCCCTAGAAGCTCTGGAGCACCAACCCATGGGCATAAAGCCTTGCATGGTGGAGATATCATCACACCGAATGGGCAGTCAACAAAGCCACTAAGCCAGGTACTTCTGAGAGTGAAACCAAGGGGGTTGCCCATGCCCAATCTAGGGGGTAAACAACCCCCAAACCAAATATCCATACAATAAATCCCACTTTGGCCTGTATAATAAAAAAAATTGGCCCCTTGCTCTAGCCTCAGCCTCGCTGGAACACTATAATTGCTCAGGCGCATAACACAATGCATGCATGTTGGATCTCCTTAGTGGCTAGGGTTTTCTTGGTCTTCCCTAGCTAGGGTTTTTGATAGCTAGAGGGTTGCACTAGCCTTCTAATAAAGTTGTGGTATGTGTTACCCCCTAACATGTAGGGGTGACTTGAACATTATTGCCCATGTGATCTTCCATCACATCCAATGATTCCAGAGATGAGATCTATGGTTTTCCCATGGACATTTGACAGACACTTTCAGCTTGCTCAGTCCATACCATGTGCCATAGATTGATGCGGAGATACAGTTGATACCAATGTTATGACATATCCTCCCAACTTGACCTATGGTAAATGCTTTCTTATGTGTGGACATGACAATAGGAGGTCAAAGGTGTTACTCTATAATGGCTCATGCATCCTCAAATATTTTTTCAATAGCTTAGGGAGCATGATGGTGTGGTTATAACTCTTCATTAGATTAAGTGTATGACCTTGCGGGTTAGGTGTTCCCCTAGGGATCTAAGCAAATGTGACCCTCATTTCATGTCATTCACAACATTTTACCTAGCCATCATTCATATCATGTCATGTCATTTCACTAGCCATTTCACCCATTTCCATCATGTCCCCCTTTCGCGATTAACGTATTATACGTCATGTTCTAAAGTCTCTACATAGTAACATACTACTCCTATGTATGGTTTCTAAGTCTAAGTCAAATGAGTCAAAGTACTCTAAGGGAAATGAGATTAAATGATGAATGTGAGCTATGGCCCTTTGCAAATGCCATGATCCTTATGTCCTAGCTTATCAAGCTAAATCCAAAGAAAAGGACTAATATTGTCAAAATAAAAAATAATATATAAATAAATAAAAAGGATCGTGAAAATGGTGCAAAGAAAGGGTAACTCAAGAAGAAAATAATTCCCTTCCAAGGCACACATATGGAAGAAAAATCATTAACCTCTAGCTCTAGAAAGCTAAGGGGCAAACTTAGAACTTAGACACCCACTCATGGTAGTTAATTTGTGAACCCCTTTCCTTAACATTACAATTAATTCATCTTTCATTAGCATCACATTCGTTTCACTACCTTCACTGGGAAGCTCACTTAGTCCTAGGGTATAATATGAAAATCTATATCAATCATAGTTGCACCATGGTAGTTCTAAGGTCATTGGGATCATTAATTAGAGAGTGATTATAAAAGTACATTTAATAGACTTTTTATGTTACTGTTTGCATATATGAAAGTATCTTTCCTAAGTGATACATTATATGGTCTAACACTTAGATTGGGTTGTGCTAATGACATATAGTCTCTGTGTGATGAGTGTCCCCTTTGTACACACATTTGGAGGCACACATGGTAACTTTTGACATTTTTGATGGAACAATTATTTTTAGAGGGGTGTCCTACCTTCAGAAGCAATATATTTTCACAAAGTGCCCAAAATTTGGCCATCTCTATTATATTAGAAGCAAAGTGATCATGGGATTTCTGAAAAGTGATTATAATCATAGTTTTAAAAATCGCCAAAATCAGAATCGGAATCGGCCCATTCGCCGATTTATGGCACGGCCGATTCAAACCAGTTTCCAAACTGGATCGGTGGCAAAAAATCGGCCGGAAAAACCGATTTATGTAAAAAATCGGTCCGGGTAGAAAAATCGGTCCGGTTAGACCGATTTACGTAAAAAATCGGCCGGGCCCGTGGGGCATTAAACACTGTTTATTTTTTTTAAGTTTTTTTTTTAATATTTAAAATTTTAAACCTAAACTAGTTACTAACCTACCCAACCCGACCCATCCCTACCTACACTCACTACTTTACACTTATCACTGAAGTTAGCAGCTGTGTGGGAGTATCCGGAGGCTGGAGCAGCTGTCGACTTATGGTCTGTGTCAACCCTGTGAGTCGTGACGGGCCCTGTTAGTGTTACCTGTGCAGTGACCGTGAGCTAGACAGTGGAGGCTTGGAGCATTGCGGTGGAGTTTAGGCCCTGGGGTGGGTGCGGTGGTCTGGTGGTGCCACAGGAGACTCAGGGAGACTCGGAGAGGGTTTTGCAGTGTGTGCAACTGCACACTGCAGAGTGCAAACTGTGCAAGCCTCAAGGTATTTCAAATTATGAATTTCAGACTGTGCAGTGTGCACTGCACACTTGTTTTTTTTGTTTTTTCTTTTCTTTTTAATTTAATTTTAAAGTTTACTGTTTAATTTAATTTTAAAATTTTTAATAAACATAAAGCAAAATTTGTAAACACAGGTTGTCCAAACCTGCCACGATTTCGCCCAAAATTTTTAGAATCTCAAATAACAGTATTAATCCTGGAAAATGTTGTTTTTCTTAAAAAAATTAAATATTTTATGTATTTTTGAGCAAATCGATTCATTAAATTCAAATCGACCGATTCATTACCGATTCCGATTCCGATTCCGAGTTGACCCTCGACCGATTCCGAGTCCGATTTCGATTTTTCAAACTTTGATTATAATATCAAATTCGATAAGTATTGAGGAATATAGGAATTTCAAAATCGTTGCCTTGAAACACTCGTTGTTTTTTTCTTTGACCACTCGATTTATGGAGTGCCTCATCTATTCGGTCCACACATGCCACCTTCTCTTGGAGCATTCACCACTTTACATCAATGTTACAAAAACTGGACCGGCTCTGGCAAAACCGGTCGGTTCGACCAGTTCGGAGGCCTCACCGGTTCAGACCAGTGTCTCAAACTGGAAATGATCGATTCTGTACGGAACCAACCGGTTCTGACCGGTTCCGATCGGTTTTGACTGGTTCAGTACAAAACTATACAATGACACTTAAGAGGCCATTTTTTAAATTTAAAAAAAAAAAAATTGGTTGAGTGGGGAAGGTTTTAGATAACCCTAAACCCCTAAGAAAGCTATAAAAGCAACCCCAACCACTCTATTTCTCTCACACTATTCACTTGAGTATTTTGAGTTAAGAATCATTCTTGACATTCCTAGGAAATGTAACAACCTTGAAAGAGTATGCTAAGTACCTATAGCAGTCCTGGTTATATCATCATAAATAAAATACACCTAATAGTAGTTACCTACAACGGTAAAGAGGCTTTGAGTAGCCCTAACAACAACTCTGAGCTAACTGTGTAGTTAAAAGAAACTTTTGTGGGCATATTCCAAGGTGACAGTTTGTTACAACAGCCTTGAAACAACCTTTTCAATGACAACAGTTTCCTCAAAATGTTAGACATATGATTCAAGTGAAATATGCTCAGTATGGCATTTACCAAAATACATGCCGGAGCCCTTTTTGCAAATTTGTGTATAATGGTTTTGATTCACATGGTTGAACACACACACACACACACATATATATATAATTTTTCAAAATTAGAACATTTTATGTATTTTTGGTGGACCGGTTTTGTGATCCTGTTTTTTTCCCGGTTTTGGTCCGGTTTCGGTTCTCGAGGTTGGTCGGTTTCACCACCAGTTCGGTTTTTGTAACATTGCTTTACATTGGTTTTTGATGAAAGCACTCATCCCTTTTCTCCACTTGTATTGAAAAGTGAGTTGTTAATTTTGACTAGTCAATGAGGTTGTCACATCATTGAGTGCTCAAGAAATAGGGTTGTTATTGTTTACCGTGTCATGGAATATTTTATTATTTTTTCAAGAGGAGTTAATTATGTTGGTCACTATAATTGCCTATTAATTAATAAACAAAGTGCTCAATATAAATTGTCAGCCCAGGGAAGTCTAGTTATTTCAAAGGTAATCAAGCAAAATATATGCATAAACATTCAGTAACTGATCAATCAACTAGAGGTCACCCAATCTACCTAATTACTAAGTCTATGCTCTGCTCACTGCTCAATCCAACTTCAAATACTAATTCGATTGCCAAAGATTAAGAGAGTTCACAATCCTTCTACTATATCAATTCTGGAAATGACTACTTCAAGAATGAAATAGCTAAATTGCTTTTGCAAGAAGTTAAATCCTAAATCATCATCATAAAAAGGGATCCAATCCACAATTGTAATACTCAACCATAAAGGAATTCAATCCTCCTGTTCTGTAAATCCATATGCCATCTACCAGTTTCAGCAATTCATGAAAGGAAATAAATAATGGTAAAATGCAGCAACAAAGCACAGGTGTAACAACAATAATCAATAACACGCTTGCAAAGAGAAACTATGCATTATTCAGTCCAATGTTTCAACAAACCAAGAAAAGCTATAAGTGGAAAATCCTACGCTTAATGCTCACACTGTTTCAGCAAACCAAGAAAAACTATAATTGAAGAATCCTACGCTTAATGTTCAAATTGTTTCAGCAAAAACCAAAAGGAAATCTAATTGCAATTCCACACCAAACAAAGTAAAGGAAATAAGCAACTAACTAACTAGGCAACTCTGAATGAATGTGGGCCCTTTCCTTCTAACAGAGATGCCTCCTAACACTACCAGAAATCAGTACACAGTAACTCAGGAAAATGCTGCCAATTTCATTAATAGGATGAAGTTCAAATACATAGTTCTTCCACTCTTGTTACAAGTTCTCTTCAAAATAAGCCTAACCTCTTTTAACCATCCCATCCTCCTTTAAATACTATAACAAGGCAAATCAGATCCTTATAATTCGGGCAGCCATGAAGATCGAAGATCTTCAGGCTGTTGAGTCAATACCCCAGAATAGAAACAGTTACAATCATTATTACATTGAGATAAAATATGTTTCATAAACATCCATGCTCTCGCAGCTTGAACTGATCCAACGCCAAGTGAGTTTCAGCTAGCCACGTGGGAGGATAACTTAGACTACCTCGCAACGATTTGAACCGAAGCCCTGAAAAGGTGTAACTGCTTGCCAAGTATTTCTTCATCCACGTGTATCAGCTGGCTGATACACCCGAATTCCCTGTGATCTCAATTGCTTTCATCAATCCATCACAAGTCAGCGCAATTAGGAACAAAATCCATAAACACGGGCAAACTTTAGGCATTAATATAACAAAGTAATAATAAATTATACCTACTCAAGTTCGTGCTTTTCCTTAGGAAAGATAACAACTTGGTTATAATAATAACAAGAAACGGGGAAAAAGGATCACAATAGAAGTGAGCAAAAAAGATCATTTCTGGCACCCAACAAGTTACTCACTCATCCTATATAAGAGAGACTCCTTTCATAGTACTATCATGGGTAGAACTTGAGATAATAGAACTCTCTAACTACTCTTGTTTATTTTTTTATGCCAAGTATATTGGGTGAATTTTAGAAGTGATTTGAGGCCACCAGTCAAAAAAATGTTTGAATAATATTTCCTTGTGTTCAAGTTATACGCATTGCATGGTGATTGAGGCACTCTCCTTTTATAATACTACATTGTTTTACTAACTAGATAGCTACATTTTCAACTTATGATATGTGCATCCTGTAGTGGATTTGTTGTAATTTGATTGCAAGTTTACTAAAGGAATTTTAAGCATTTGAAGTCCTCCACTTGAGCACAAGAATAAGTAATACTTTTCTATCAAAGACTAGGACTAGGGTATGAATTATTCTTCCTAATCTTACTATTTGATCACCAAGAGTCTCTCATGCTTCTCCAATGACCCTATTATACCTCAGAGCGTCTGAAGCGTTCCTTCCAGAGAGAGGGGTTCCTTTTTTTTGTAAAGGCCAATTTTTTGGGGCTATATTATGTAGAGTGTTTGTTAAGCCCTAAATATGGGCACATTTCCCCCTATATTGTGGTTCATTACATTAGTTTTGATGTCAGCTTTGGTCCATTAGTGGTAATTGTCATTAGTATGGTTATATTAGTTATGTTGGCTTGGGTCAGTTAGTTGGGATTGTACTCCTTAGTCTCCTATATATAGGAAGGAGACCTTTCATTTGGAGTATCTTGTCTTGTCTTGTGTACCTAGTACATTGTATAAGGAGGTTGCTCCCTCGAAGTGGCTTGTTATTCAGCTATTTTTTTCAATCACGTGGAGTACTCTTTCTAATCTATTTCTACTCTTTTCATGCTCTTTTTGGAAATTTGTTGCATAACATTTGGTATTAGAGCTCTTTCCTCGGGACTAGGTTCTTCAAAACGAGTCATCTTGGAATTTTCACTATAATTTTTTTTCTATAAGGATTCAAAGAGCGAGATTACAGACTCACTTATGTAACAAGCCGAACTATCTGTGGTCCGAAATTCAGGTCATAAGACATCACAGGTTCGGAGATATTGGCCTCGGAATCTAGGGTTTTTTACTAGTCTAAAGCAGGTGTTCTAGGGAAAAAGGTCATATCTGGGGCATGAGGTCCAAATTGAGTGAGACCAGTTGCATCAGAAAGTATACGAACCAAAGTATCTGTGGTAGAAGTTTCAGACTGAGATCCAAAATTTTGGACACGTGGCAGTCCGTACAAGTTCGATCTTCTGAAAGGACCAAAAATAAGAAGTGTTGGAAGATTCGCAATAAATTTCTATTGGCATATTAGAATTAGGTCAGCCCTGCAACATCAGAAAGAGGACACCTAAGACTACAACAAGACGAAGTTTCAGACCCAAAGTCGTCAAAATTTGAATTTTACCTCAGTTTCAAGTCATCTCTAAAACAGTCTTCCAATCAAGGTTTGAAAAAAGGTACGCCATTTTAAATTTGAATAAATTTGAGTAGAAGGATATAATTGTGGTGAAATATAGCGTGTGATATATATTTGTATTGTTCATAATGCCACCAAAAGGAAGTGTAAAAACTCACACTCCACTCAAACCACCTAAGGAGTCATCCCCAACATAGGATGAAAGGGAAGACCTATCTTTTCGAGTGTCACAGTTGGAAGAGCTGATTAAAGGATCTGTGAAAGCAGTTAATTTAGAGGGGAAGTTGATGAAACATATGGATAATAAGAGATGGAAGAAAATATAAAAGGGTTGATGGAACAAATGGAAAATATTGCTAATCTCATACAAAATTCAAAGGATACTCCTCCAGGTGATGATGTGTTCCATGATACTCAGGAGGATAAAGATAAGGTCCATGTTGAAAGACATTCCATGAATAAGAATATTCCAAGAGGAAATGATTATGATAATGGAAATAATCAGGGATGGTCACCAAGGGGTACCCAACTTCCCAAGATTGACATGAGAAAGTTTGATGGCAATGATACAATAACATGGATATTCCAGATGGAGCAGCTCTTTGATCTACACCAGGTTCCAACTTTGCAGAAGGTAACCATTGCATCCTTATATTTAGAGCCTGATCAATTTGTATGGTACCAATGGCTTTGAGACCGTAAAAAGGACTCTATTATCTCTTGGTCTATATTCACAGAAGAATTGATTGCACATTATGGAGATATAAATAGAACACCTTCTTTATCTAGTTGGTAAATCTCAAGCAAAAAGGCCTAGTTAGTGAGCACATCAAGCAATTTCATGAGCTAATTCTCAGAGTGAAGAATATTTCAGAAGATAATTTGTTTGATCTCTTTATTGGAACTTTGAAGGATCACATCCAACATGAGGTTCACCTTTGGGAACCTAAGTCCTTGGAGCATGCATTTAGGGTGGCAAGAAAAGTTGAAAACAAAATTATGGCAACAAGGAAGTCTACCACTTACAACTATAAAGAAGGAAGTGTGGTCTCTAGTCATCCACAACCTACAAGGTTAACACCACAACAACTAGAGGAAAAAATAGCAAAAGGGCTTTGTTACAGTAGTGATAGAAAATACAGTAAGGGCCATAAGTGCACTGAGAAGAAACTATTTTACATAGATTGTGAAGCAGAGGAAGAACATGAACAAGAAGCACCAAAAGAACAGGAACCGTCTCAAAATGAAGATATGGAAGATACTACTTCCGAAGAGATTACTCCCACCATATCTTGTCATGAATTGGTTGGAATTAGCACTCCTCAAACTCTCAAGATCGAAGTCTTTATCAAAAAGAAAAAGGTAACAGTGTTGATTGATTCTGGTAGTACTCATAATTTCATTCACTATAAATTAGCAAAAGCTCTCAATTGCTTTGTATATCGAGCACCAAAGTTTCAAGTAATGATTGCAGATGGAGGAACTATCAACTGCTCAGGGAAATGCCATAATATAAATCTTACTATGGGGGAATATGTATTGAATAGTCCAATGATTGCTATTCCAATGGGTGGTGCTGATGTTATCTTAGGAGTTCAATGGTTACAATCCTTGGGAACTGTGGCTTTTAATTTTCAGAAGCTTTTCATGAAATTTTTATGGGAAGGAAAGGAATATGAATTACAGGGTATCACAGGGAAACCAAGCAAGATGATAAGCTTTAATGCTATGACAAAATTGATGAAAAAGAAACATCAAGGTGTAATTGCACAATTATGCTCATTAGATGTCCAAACATCTAAGCCTCCTATTTCCCCAGATCTTCGAAGGATCATTAATAAGCATTCCAAGGTATTTGAAGATATTCCGAAAGGTCTTCCACCTATCCGAGATTTTGATCATGATATTCACTTAATTCCAGGAAGTGTTCCTCCTAACATCAGACTTTACAGATACCCCTATGGACAGAAGAGTGAAATTGAGCATATGGTTGAAGAAATGCTAGAGGTTGGCATAATTAGGCCTAGCCAAAGTCCTTACTCTGCACCAGTGGTAATGGTACACAAGCCGGATGGATCATGGCGTATGTGTCCAGATTATAGAGAGCTCAACAAGATCACCATTAAAGATAAGTTTCCCATTCCTGTCATTGATGAATTGCTAGATTAATTACATGGAGCAATTTTCTTCACAAAGTTGGATCTTCGTTCTCGATATCATCAAATTAAAATAAAAGATGAAGACACCCCAAAAAACAGCATTCAGAACTCATGAAAGTCATTATGAATTTCTAGTCATGCCATTTGGTCTTGCGAATGCGTCTTCCACCTTTCAAGGTTTGACGAATTCCATTTTCAAGCCTTTTCTTAGAAAATTTGTGCTAGTTTTCTTTGATGATATACTAATCTATAGCAAGTCTTGGGAAGAACATGTTCAACAGGTTGCCAGGGTACTATAACTAATACAGGAGCAACAACTATATGCAAAACCTTTCAAATGTTTCTTTGGGGTGAAAGAGGTAGAGTATTTGGGTCATATTGTATCTCATGAAGGTGTCAGGGTAGACCCTAACAAAATTAAAGACATGATAGACTGGCCGATTCCCAAAAACCTGAAGAATCTTTCAGGATTCTTAGGTCTGACAGGGTACTACAGCAATTTTGTTCGAAATTATGGAAGAATAGCAGCGCCTCTAACAACATTATTGAAGAAAGATGCATTTTCTTGGACTCCAGAGGCAATCAAGCTTTTGAACAACTTAAACATGCAATGTGCATAGCTCCTGTATTGGCCACGCCAGACTTCACAAAAACCTTTATTGTGGAATGTGATGCTTTAGGAAATGGCATTGGCATTGTTCTAATGCAAGGACCAATGTAACAGGACTCGCGAGTCAAATCAGAAAACTCGCGAGTTTGACTCGGCTCGGTGGAAAAACGGTCCAAACCGGCTCGGGGCGAGTTTAACTCGGGCTGAGGATTTGCCATTTTTATCATTGTTTTCGATCGTTGTGGATTGATGGTCGTCGGGTGCATGTGGTCGTTTCCAAGGGTTTCAAGCACGATCTTCTCCTCATCCCGGTGACGGCAAACACATCTGTGACTGCGGTTCTCCTCTCCTCTAATCGCGCAACGGTACAGATTTCGAACTCTCCGGATTGAATGTGGTTGAGTGGATGGCGGCCATTTTTTAGGCTTTCGAGTTCGATCCTCTCCTCTATCCCGGCGACGGCAGACAAATTTGTGCCTGCAGTTCTCATCTCCCCTATCCGCGCGATGAGAAAAATTTGTGATCGACGACTGTGAGCGGACAAGGGTAATCGACGACGGATCTAGGGTTTCAACATCGGGCATCTAAAAGTTAATTTATATAGAAGTTAAAAATAAAAGTTAAATTTTGAATGTTATGGTTGGTTCTATTTTATGTTATAAATTATACTATATTATTTATTAAATATTAATTATTTTTAGTATATTTAAAATATATTGAATATTATTTTTTTATAATACCTAATTATATGTGCCATGCTATGACTATTATATGTATGTTAATTGTTGGGCACCATTTTTCACCTATTTTGCCATCCAAATACCTTCCAGTTTTCTCCATGAACCTTCATACTCGATCCATAAAACCTTAATTTTATCCACAAAACCTTGGTCAAAGGTATAAATGTCGTTGCTTCTTAATAAGTTGAATTATGAGATTTTTAAGGCATTTAAATTAAGATTTTATTCAAAATTACAGAACATGCTAACTTCCCGTAATCTCTCCCAGGTTGGATACTTGCAGGCCAGCTGGGCACAAACTGAAGAGTGAAAGAAGATCCTCGATGTCCAAGGATGGTTAAACTTCTAACAAACTTGTGGCATGTTTCTCACAGGTGGCGAGTCAATGCTGGTCAACGATGACACCTGTGCAGTCATCTAGCATAAAAACAGGGCAGTTCGATTTTCTAGCGATCTAGCCTATTTTCTTGGAGATGATGGGCGATTTCGAATTTAGGGAGATTGTTATTGCCAATGTCATTATTAATTTTCCATAGATATAGCGTTTCAGTTCAGAAACGAGGGATATATAACTATTTGTTTTGTAAGAGGAAAATTCTTCTTGGATAATATACGCATGATTTTGAAATAAAGAATGGAGTATTCGATAAATTGCTGTGTATGCCTATTTCCATATGGTGAATGCGATTGAGCTTTAGAGTTCTGTGATTTTCTTTGTGTGTGTAAGCAAAGCATTGGAGGGCCCCCTTTGCCAAGCTTGCACACCTATCTCTGCATCATTGCGTGTGGTATGTTTTAGTTGAAACCTGTAGATTCGATTTGTTTTACTTGATTTCTCATACATTGCAGAACGATTAGATCATATATTGCAGAACGTGTTAGATTATAGGAATAGGATCATGAGCTCTTTTATCTGAATGGTTAAACGCTGTAGAAATTATTTCAATTACATTACTTATTTGATGTTGCACAGCTAAAGATAGTTACACATTGCGAATTGTCTTCTTGTAAAGGAAATCAATGGTAGTCTGTTTTCAACAGTGAGATATTAGGCATTGTATTGTGATTCATTTTTAAGATTTAGGTTCAACATTTTAATCTCAGAATATTTCATATATGAATTGCTGGTTAAACTAAGAGATCAAATGAAGTTGCTTCTGTAAGGGAGGTTTTGCATTTCAAAGTTACAGCATTCTAGCATTCAATAGATTTATTTCACAAGCAAACTGAATTTCCAGTTAAGTCCAGCTCTGAGTCTCTATATTTGGGATATGCCTCTAAGTCTTACAAACTCCGGATTGACATAAATTTAAGGTCTAATTTACACCAATGAATTGGAACCAACATTAATTATAGTTATTAATTATTAAGTGAAAGGGTGTAACCCTTCACTATACACGCTCAAGCCTATAAAGGCGAGCCTCATTGTAAAGTATTAATCATCATCTAATATATTATCATTTTATCACTCAATATGAGAGTTGGATTCGACTATTAACATCCAACCGGATACAGTTGCTGCATTTGGTATCAGAGCCAGCCCTTCCTCGGGCTTCTGCTAATCTCCGGCTTATAGCCAAACTATCAAGGTTTCCTTGAACTCAAATCATCTTTGATCTAACACAGGCTTTTAGCCACCAAACGTTCAGAGCTTCTCTACAATCGAGTCATTGAACACATCATAGTTTTCGCTGTCTCAATCAAAATTTATGCCGTCGAAGAAAGTAGGAGTCGGCTTCCAAAGTGAAGATAAACAGAAATAGAAAAAAAAAAAAAACAATTTTTTTGGGTTCTCCACGCTGTTCACCCTACTCCAGCTCCACGCGAACCACTACTTCCACTCCACACTCTTCCATTCACTACACTCCTTCACCCATTTTTCCACGTACACACCTTCACCCATCCCCATTCGATCCCTTCTTCGACGCCTTCTGTCCACCACCATTCCCCTGCCCTCACTGTGCCTTCCACCACCGTCGCTGCCCCCACTGCACACCTCCCTCACTGGCGTGCCCTCCCTCATCCGTCGTTGCTTCCTCTACTCCTTCGCCAGCCTCGCCTCCCTCATCCGTCGTTGCTTGTCTCATATAAATAAGACAGCCTCGCCTCATTTGTAAATCATGGACAATGGTTCAAATTATGTACTCTTTTATTTTCCTACTGGTTTATTGGAGCATTTGAAGCTAGGTGCACCTCTCTCTTGGATATCTTTTTTGCTTGAAGGATGAATGGATGATGTTCTAGGGTTTAATTTTGCACATGACAAGTTGATGTTAGACTAGTTGTAATATCTCATGCTCGAGGGTGACCAAAGACTTGCTTGAGGATACCTTCCTATCAAGGAGCTCTCCATTGTATTGTTGGGCCTTAGACTTATTAGAGTATGGTAACTTCGGGATGTCCTCCATGATTCAGATGCCTTGCATGGAGGTACATTAGTTGTATAGGCATCAATATGGAGTAGAGGGTGAGATGCACTCTACTCAGTGGCATGAGTCCAATGGTGGCTGCATGTGGACCTTCCGGAGTGTTTTGACCTTTACATGCATGAGTTTTGCATGACTTGTCAGAGATCATTGGATGCATGCAAAAGTGACTTTTGCATGCACCGAGAATTAGGGTTTTGGCAAACCTAATTCATCGGTGAGATTATTTATAGAGGCAGGGGGTCATCGGATGAGGTTGCTCAGTTGTATTATCAAAGAGTGAGTGTGCTGGAGTGAGGAGGGCGCAGTTGTGCATGCAGGGCGACTTTCTAAGAAAGAGAGGAGCTGCTGCAGGAGCTAGGAAGGTCAGATCTGAGTTGG
Organism: Larix kaempferi; assembly: GCA_027924585.1. Lineage (NCBI taxonomy): Eukaryota > Viridiplantae > Streptophyta > Pinopsida > Pinales > Pinaceae > Larix > Larix kaempferi. Next base: position 2,250,209 of record BSBM01000600.1, read on the forward strand.
ATCAGTGACCTTCAGCTCCAGAGTCACTAGGCACCCAGGTCTGTGGACTGATACAGTCCATCAGAGAGCATTCTGCTCACTTTAGAGGACGTGTTCCCTTGGAGGAGGGCGCATTTCCCAAGGAAGGAGGAGCTCATTTGGAGCCAAATCGACCGATTTAGAGTCTGAAACTTCCAGGATAGCCTTGCCTCAGCATTTGAGGAAGGTCGGGGACGATCAGAGCTCAGATCTGCTGAGATCCGGTCCGGTACGAGCATCAGACATCCAGAGGGGAGGGCGCACTTCTGCATGCAGTGGAGATCGCATTCTTCAGAGGGCAGTCTTTAGAGAGAGCAAATCAGAGTAGTGTGATACAGAGAGGCAAATCAGTTAGAGGCACCTGCAGAGATACTCAGATTCAGTTTACCAGTTAGGGCTTACTCTTCCAGTGCATGCATCAGCTGATGCATGCAAATCTAGAGTTTGTCCAGTTTAGGGATTGAGTTACCTTTGAGGTAATCCTGTATTGTACTTGTCTATTTATGTATATGCTCTGGGCTCGAGAGAGAAGATAGCCCCACAGATTGCTGGTTTTCCCCGATTGGGGTTTCCAGGGTATATTTGGTGTTCTTTGTGTGATTGCATGTGTTTCAGTTTGGTAATGAGATCTAGCTGTTGAGTTTATGTTTTTATGAGTATGTATTGACATATGAGACTCAAACCGCTTGAGGTCTCAAGGTGATTCAGAGGGAGTAGTGATCTCTGAATCAAAGATTTACAAGACTTCTCTATTTACCCTAATTAGGGTTTCACTACCTAAACCTTAAGGTTGCTAGCCTAACCCTAGTTGCAAGTATTAAATACTATCTCAAGAGGGACATTAGCCTCGATGTCTCATAGCCCTAGGGTTTGAGGCAAGAAACAAATACCCTATCTATCAATCCTTTTTTTATCAAATTTTTCATGTTTTATTTTATTTTATGCATAGAAATATTTTACTACTGAAAAAAAACCCTAAAAATCTAAATAGATTCAAAGATCCAAAAATAGTCGTGATTTGGTATTTTTGGTCCACCCTAAAATTTCTCCCTAGGGTTTTATCCACAAACCCTAAAAGGCATCCTCCTATGAGGAAGTGCATTTGGATACGTGAAACACTATTAATTGGTGAATTTGAGGGTTTGTGGTATTCTTGGCCTATCCTAAAACTTCACCTTAGTTCAATTGTCCTCTTTTCCTTGAGGGCACTATTTTTGGAGTGGCTACCTTGGGAAGTGTGGCATTGCATTGGGAAATGTGAAATTGTCTTGGAAGGCGTGATATTATTTGGAATTTTTGATAAAGTGAATAACTCCATTATTGCATGATTATTGTGTCTTGTTTAATATTGTTTGACTCCGATAAGGCATTGATCATAGCTATTAAGGTTTCGTGGAAGGTATTTGTAGTTTGTTGGCAGTTGCAGGTATCTTTCATTGATTAGGGCCTCCCCATGGGTTTGGAGTTACCTGAAGTGTTGAGAGGTTGGACTATGGTGACATTGGGTTTAACTCTCTCCCGAGCTTACTGACACTATCCCTAGTCCACACAACCTAGTTGTGTTAGGATTGCTAGTTTGAGCAGTAACAGACCCCATGCCCTTATAGGCACTAGTCAAGGGACTATCTTTCTCTCTTTCAGCCAACTCAAACATCATTTCATCTTTTCTTTTAAAATTATTAAATATGGAAATTAACACTTGATCTCATTCATTAAACAAGTAAAGAGACACCTACACCAACCCCTTTGGGTGGTACTTCAATTCACTAATCTTGTGTTATAATAATAGTTATATCGTTATCTTTACTTGCTATGATCTAAAGCTCAAATGAGATTAATGGTTTACTGTCATATTTTTATTTAGTTCACTATGGTTAATTTTTTTATTTGTTTTGGAGTTGATTAGGAGATGTTACTAATTGCACTCTAAAACAAACTTTTCCTAACGATATTTCAGATCTTTACTTGCTTTACATGGTATATTTACTTACTCTTTCAGATCTGAAATTTAATGGCATTTGCAAGTAACTAAGCAGTTCTATGGCTTTTTATTTTCAGCACTTTGTTTACAAATTCTATTTTCATAGGTTGCTGGAAAATTTATGTTGTTTTAACCATACTATCTCACTTGCAAATACATCTTTTGGGTTAATAACAACCTTAAATTGTTGGTTTTTTTCTGGAATGAATGACCTTGTTTATGGTTTACTGAGTTATATTTGTAGGATTCATTTCATAATTGATTCACAATTTTCTTTCAAGCTTTAAATTAGCAACTTCATAATTTTTCTTATTATTTAAATTTTAAAGTTTTATTTCCATTGCTAGTTATGTACATTTAACTCATCAATAATCATACACTTGTTAGCATGCAAATTCACACTTGTATATAATCAAAATGAACTTGTGAAATCTGTTTGAAAAATGTGCAACTTGTAGGAAATTTATCCCCCGTGTCACTAGTAAATTCTTCTCCGCTTGGGCTGGTGCATGCCAACCACATGGGGTGTCCCTAACTTGTTATATGTTGCTAATATACATGCAAATATGTGTTAAAACGTGGATAAGGCAGCGAAATATAGCTGTTATAAGTACTGGAACATCAGATCTGTGAATCTAAATGAAACTACCAGCATGTTTGATCAGTCTAAGGCTGCAAAATGAGCTAAAATGACGTGAAAACATGTGAATTAAACTCAGAACTGCAATTAAAAGTTTATAACAGCGAACAAAAACGCTCTTTGGACCACTGTTCTTTCTGGAAATCCGCAATAAAGCGATTAAAACAGAGGTTAAAGATGCCTTTGGCCAGTAAGTTAATGCTGCCAAAGAGTAGCAATGGGAAGTTTTGCTTTAAAATGGAGGAATTTTTGGCATTACAACAACATACAAATGACAATAACTGAAAGAAAAACACAGCAAATGAAAGATAAATTCAAAGTACAAGCCTTAAAAACTACCAAAATCACTGTGCAAATACAATCACAGACCAATAAGACAGAAAAGCTGGAACACCGAACATAATCCTATGTCACAAGGTTCGGGTTCAAGAACCATTAAACTGGGTTCGAGTTTGAATTGTATGATGAGGTTCGAATGAAGTTCGGCATTAGATTCATCTATATGCATATTTTCAAAAATATAAATATTTTATAATATATTAACATAACAAACATATTTTTATATTTTATATATAATAAATAACATATATATTTTTATACAATACTTTATAACCTTTAATATATAAAAAAATGCATTTAATATATAATATATCAAAAAAATTAATAATCTATGTATTTAATATATACTACTTATAAACCATATGTATTTAATATATACTACTTATAAACCATAAATATAGGTAAACCGTAAACCTATACCTAAGGCATCACCTACCTATCCATACCATCACATTTTAATAATTAAAATTTAAAACATAGTCAAGAGTGAGATTCAGGTTCGAATTAGCTAAGCATTCCCACCGCTACTTCCACCAAGTATTCCCACAACTGTCAACTATTCTGCAAACTGCACACTACATATAAGTTTACACTTGGGATGCGACATCATTGAACCTAGAATTTCGCCGACACTGAAAGCCATAGTCGCAGGAATGCCGACCACAGTCTACTCATTGTATTGGAGCTAGATCATAGTCTACTTGCAGGAAGTCTACTCGTAGGACCACAGTTTACTCAATGGAAACCTGGTATCTCTCCCTTCATTTTTCAATAGCCAAGTAAAATAGGATTAAAAAAACGCTTCCCCTTTCAAAACCACAGTGTATCTTGACAGAAAGAAAAGAGTATTGACTCTTTTCTTTTCTTGTTCTGCTGAGTGATACTTGTTTAGAATTGGTGGATGCCACAGTATATAGGCAGATGATTGGTTCGTTGATGTACTTAATGAACACGAGGCCAGATTTATGCTTTGCGGTGAACACTTTGAGTCAATATATGGTAGAGCCGAGACGAGTTCACCTAGTTGCGGAAAAGCATGTGTTGACGTACCTGAGGGGTACGATTGATTATGGCCTCAGATATGCATTTGATCAGAGGATTAACTTGCAAGGTTATGTTGATGTGGATTGGGCCAAGAGTGTCACGGATAGAAAGAGCACATCAAGGTGTTGCTTCAGTTTGGGATCAGGTACGATCTCATGGTTCAGTAGGAAGCAGACGAGTGTATGGCAGCTTGTTCGGCAAGTTGTGACGCAATGTGGATTCGGAAGTTGCTTATAGGATTGTTTGATCTCAAGTTAGAGGCGACTTGTGTCTTTTGCGACAACCAGAGTTGTGTGAAGTTGTCTGAGAACCCTATGTTTCATGACAAGTCGAAGCACATCGAGATCAGGTATCACTATACTCGGGATATGGTGCGGAAGGGAGCGGTAAGGCTCCAGTATATAGCAACAGAGGAGCAGATAGCCGATGTGTTGACCAAGCCTCTGTCGAGAGTGAAGTTCGAATACTTCAGGGACAAGCTTGGTGTGGTCCAGATCAAGAGGGAGTGATGAGCTCGAATGAGGTAGCAGGTAGTCACAGGTTATGTGATGTAATTGAGTCTCCTAGGCTACGAGATGATCTGGACGTGTGGTGAGGTAACGTAGGTGGAGCTCCTGGGCTGAACCCACTAGATGGCTTGCTCGGGTTATGGAAGAGGACAGATGCATCTACTATGAAAAAGGACTAGCTCTGCAGGGGCAGTTGCATCTAGTATGAAAAAGGGCTAGCTCTGCAGGATAGTTGTATCTGGTATGAAAAAGGACCAGCTCTGCAGGATATCTACATCCAGTATGAAAAAGGATTGGCTCTGTAGTGGTGTGCATCTTGTATGAAAAAGGACTGCCTCTGTAGTGGTGTGCATCCAATATGAAAAAGGACTGGCTCTGCAGGATATCTACATCCAGTATGAAAAAGGACCGGCTTTGTAGTGGTGTGTGTTGTTACCTCGATGCACACCTGGGAAAACGCGGCAAAAATCTTCAAGCCGATCGATGTGGCCTTGGGGGCAAGCCAGAGTCAAGTGTTGTCACCTGAAACTCGACTCCTCCGTCTAGCCTTACTCCTAGCAAAGCCAAGGGGGGTGGACCCTAAAAAATGAAAAATCTAAGGTGTTTAATCTACAAAACTAAAAAAATCTAGGAGTTAGAAATTTGATTACAAGAACAATGCAATATAAAACATGATATCATTCATTATCCAACATCATCATCATCATTGAAATATCAACATCATAAAATAATCATCAACAAGACCAGTGCTGAAAATAAATGTTTGAAAGAATTTCCCGCTTCCTTTGAAGAATTTCCCCACACAGTGTCAATAAACGATTACGTCGTATTTTGTGTAAATGGGAGGTTAATTAGGAAAAGTTAGACTAATTACTAGTCACTAAGTCCCTTTCTGGTATGATCAGCATGTTCAGTCAAGCTGTAGTGATCTAGAGCATACGGGGACAAAGCCTTGTTAATTTTATGGATTTTTGTGCAATGTTTTTCTTTTTTATTAAACCCCTAAAGTCTCATTTCTAGCCAATACTCAGGCAAGCCCTTATCCTGAAATCCGTACTTCGGTAAAGCAAAGGGGGTTGATTAAAACTGAAAAAAAAAAATGGAAATTGTTAAAAAATGTGAAAAACTAAGTCCTGAGTGAACTTGTGGCCCGCCAATGGAACAAACCAACAAGGTAAATTTTAACGCTAGTTTGATTTTATTAAGTGCCAGAAAAGAAAATCTAAACTAAAAAAAGAAAACCACAAAATTTGAGTCGACGCAGTTTCCCCCTGGGGGGATGGGGTGTGGGCGTTGGGTAGCCCACTTGCTCTCGTTTAATTTTTCTTTAACAATGCCAATAGAAGTGCCCCAGTCATTGAAAATTGACTCAAAGGCTTAAAAAAAATGATAAGAAAAGTATTTGAATGAAGAGGTATGGTTCTTGGGTGCTCCAAATGGCTCAATCTACCACAAAATGGCCACAGTTTCATCCTACCTGTTCACAAAATGTTGCAAAACAGCGAACAAATATTAGTAAAAAGTGCCCAAAAACACTTAGAAAGTGAGTCTGGGTCACTACAAAAAATTACTAGAAAAATGACTAAGTTAACCTATGATAAATCAACAGAAAATAACCAAGGAAAGCAAGCTTTACTTGGGATCTTGGCTTGCTTGTGAGGCAGCCAATGAAATGCACTTTTTAAACTTGAAAGATAATCTTTGAATCCAAATGACTAGCTTCCTACTCAAGCCTTAAGATTTTGCAATAAAATTGACTTTTTTTGTATGCAAACTAGTGAATAGATCTAGGAAAGAATGATAAAAACTTTTAAAGGAGATTCACTGGATCTTAAGAGCAAGAAGTAGATCTACTTATGAATGTAAAATGGTATGCAGATCTGTTATTACTCTTTACCAGTAACCGGTAACCAGAATAAGAAAGATTGAAGAGAGAGGAAGAGGGAGGAAACTTGAGGTGAAACAAGGAGCTTCAAAGCTTTGCTTGTGGAATGTCGAGGGACTGTATCTGCAAAACAAGTGTTAGAAAAAGGGAAAAAACAAGCAAGATCTTCACTTCTTCAATTGAGAGAACCTGCACATCACAAACTTTGCAAACAAAAGATCAAGTGTAGACATATATATGGAAGAAATCAATGTTGCATGCTCATAAACAAATGAAAAATGCAAGTAAGATCTCTTCACAAACATACATAAAAAGCTAAAACAATTATCAAATTGAATTAACTTATCTCATAAAATTGCTACCAATCCTTCAAATGAGTACACTTTGATACCAATGCAAAACAAAGCCTATGTACAAATTACCTCCATGAAACCAAGATAGTTCATCCACTCATCAAAAGCAATGCACAAGAGTGACCTCCAAAGTCTTCTTTATTTCTTCAAAAAAAATTCAAGAGTTACAATGAGCAAGCTTTCGAATCCCAACTCCAACTAGAGAAAAATGGAGAGGGCAGCCTTGCTTAAATAGCCGAAGTGAGAGAGAGGGGCGCACTAGTCAAGGAGAGGGAGGGCAAAATGGTGGAGAGAATCAAGGCATAAGGTAAGGCTTGATAGAAGGGGGCTGAATCCTACCTTTTAGCTGCCATAAATCAGCCAAAAGGCAGCCACAAACATAGCTGCACGCTCCTCCATAAATGCGCCCCCTTCTCTTGGGAAATGCGCCCCCCTCATGGGGAAATGATTCCACCTTTTAAGCTGCCCCCAAAACATTTTAAAATCATGACATTAATCCCCTCAACTAATTCTGACCTTAAACACTTCCAAATTCCATCGAACTAGGAAGTGGATTTTTTCACTTTTTTTACTTCTTTTACTTTTTTGATAATAAGTGAAAAATAAAGCACTCAACTACTTAGGAAAGTGGGTTTTGGGGTAAAGTGGGTGCTCTGAGCTTGAAAATGAGCACCCCCATGGCAAAAAAAACCCCTAGACCACACTTTTACAACATTTTTAACTTTTTTAATTAAACCATTAAAAAATGGCTTAATTTTACGAAGAAGAAAAAAAAATTCTCGGAACATAAAGAAAAACCTAGGGGGACCTAGCACATGTCCATACGACTCAATTCTAGTGTCTAGCATGTTCATATACATTGATCCATGGACTTGAATAACCTCATAAGACCTAACGACCACGCCAGGCATTCCAGCTTTGGAGGAGCATGAGAAAAACTCAAAAATTATCTCCTGCTAAAACACAAAACACAATTAATAAGTGAAAAAACTCCTTGGAATACCTGACTTGATTGACAAGTCCTAGGAAGCCAAGTCCTTTACATAAAAATACCATGCTAGCACACTTTATTACAAACCCCGCAGGGCATGGACATGTGAAGAAAAAATTAAAAAAGTGCCCTGAAAATGGCCTGATGGACTTCAGATCACTGGTAATGAACATGCAACATGTTCAGACTTTGCCCGCTCACTTGAAAGGCCAACTAAGTACAACTTAGCTGTTAACAATGTGCACACAGTATGAAAAAGGACCGGTCACTGCACAAGTACACCCAGTATGAAAAAGGACTAGTTACTGTACGGGGTGATCCCAGCTTGGTTGGTTGCATCTCCAAGGGTAGATCCCAACATGGTTGGCGGTATCACCGAGGGAGATCCCAGTGTCAAATGTAGGTTCCCCGATGGACTGGGATGAACTGGTGCATGTAGGCTCTCCGATGGACTGGATTGAGTGGGTGCATGTTGACTGGTGGTATCACCGAGAGTACATCCCAACATGGTTGGTCGTATCTCCAAGGGTAGATCCCAGTGTGGTTGGTTGTATCTCTAAGGGTAGATCCCAGTATGACTGGTCGTGTCACCAAGGGTAGATCGCAACGTGGTCAGCAAGTCCTGGATTGGATCTAGGCACCGGTCACATCCAGCATGAAAAAGGGTTGGCTCTGTGGAGAGTTGCATCCAGCATGAAAAAACGTTGGCACTGCAAGGCACATCCAGCATGAAAAAGGGTTGGCTCTGTGAAACTTCTTATGATATATAGATTCGGGAGATGTCAGATGTCAATAGTCAGAGAAGCAGAAGTGCAACAACTGGAAGACGTTGGTGACGATGTCAGGAGAATACCTTCCTTGTTAAGAGGGAGAGTGTTAAAGAATGTAACTTCGGAAGATATTCTTATTTGTATCATTTGTATTGTACACCCTACAGGAATTATTATTGATGTCATTGAAAGATTCAAAGTAAACCCTAACTATTAGGTCGGCCCGAAAAGATCCATAAAAGAATATTTTATTGTGAATTGGACAAGTCGGCCCAGTTAGGAGAGTCAAGTCAGCTCTGTTTGGTAAAAAGGTCAAGTCACTGATTAGTATAAATGAGAAGCTCGCCCTCCTCATTTGGTCACCTCACTCACTCATAAATTTCGCATGAGTAGGAGAGATAGAGTCAAGTGAATAGCTGCTTTTGGAATCTTCTTGTTTTGGGTCATTGCATGAGGAATACTATTGTACATTCTAACGAATCTATATAGAAGAATTTTGCTGGGTTTTTCTGCCCTAGGAGGGTTTTCCAGGATAAATTATTGTGTACTATTGTCTATGCTATGCTTGTTTATCTTTCAGTGATCCCTAATGTTATTGCACGTAAAAATCTAACAGTAGATGGGGTTGTCATGAATTGAAATATGCTCCACTGCTGCTGCTGTTTTGTTTATACTTTATAACAGCCCTAAGGCTGGAAATTCAGGGTTAAGATCCAGGATACCGGAAATTCAGGGTTAAGATCCAGGATACCTCCTGTTAAGAGGTGAAAAATCTGTTTTGCATTAAAACTCTACAATTCAAGAAAATTCTACACTTTTTGCTCTTTCGAGATGTGAAATTTCCAAAAGTGTATAATCACCATCCAGGCAATTATTTTTAGAAATGCTGCATATATTACTTCATGGAACAAATAAGTACACATGCTTAATGCATGCAATTTTTCTAACCCAAGAATATGATTTTCATAGTGTGTTTGTTATATGCTGCCTAAGTGTTTGGAAAACCTTCATAAGCTCTCAAGGTATACAAGATAAGTTCGATATCGAGCTGTCAATCTGGTTATTGCAGTAATTCTGATCTGCCTAACTTGGCAAAGGCCTTCAAGAGGTCTTAAATCATGTACAGTATGAAACTTGTCTATGAGCTATGTTGCATTTTGACCTTTTGAGAAGTAAAATTTGCAAAAGTGCATATGCACCATCCAGACATTTTTTAAGAGAAATGTTGCATATATTACTTCACAGAACAAATAAGTACATCATGTAACAGACAGAATTACAACACATGAACAACAAGAGGGTTGAGAAAATCCCACCCTAAAAAAGGCCAAAAAATAAAATGAGCCTACACACCAAGTGAAAGTAACTCAATATCTCGACAAGGCCAGCTCATGTTTACCACTCCACAATTCCCCAGAATGGAAGGGGAGGGCTCATCCTCAAAAGTAACTTTACAGATCCTTCCACAGAAAACCAATTGCAATCATCCTAACTCAGACTGTGTGCCACAAAGATTTGCAGCTGTCACTAATCATCCATGTATCTCCCAGCAGAGGACCTTTTAGGAGAGCGGGCAGTTAAAAAGAAGTGCTCTTCAGCCTGAAACCATGCCCGAAACATTCTAGGAGTTCAGCATCTCCAAAAAAACATGCTCAATCCTCTTCTCTTGCCACAAAGAATGCAAACAGAATCTGTCACACCAACACCTATGAATCCTGATTTTGATTGCCAACCCTTGATGAAATAGAAACTAGCCCCATACTGTGTGTTTAAATAAGCATGTGATTTCCAGATGGACTGGAACCTCCTCAACCAGCGTAACACAGGATCCCTCAAGCCCCATCTTTTGTTCAAGTGGGGCCCAGGGGATAATGTCAGATGCATGCCTTACCATATTATAATGTTCCTTCGTCACACAAATGTAAAATGGCTTCCCATTCCTCCATCACCAATCCCTTCATAATGGACAATCTTCAAGAATCATGAGACAAAGGCCCTCCAAAACAGATTTGTCCGAACAAGTGAGCTTTTATACCCGGTTAAGAGTGCACCAGGTGTGCCATTGTTGGTGATCATGATTCCACAAACCCTTCCAAAAGACCTTTCTTTGCTAATCTTTTGCCAACAAACCTAGACAAATGCCAATCTAACCACTGGGGGACAGGAACATCCAAATTGATCGTTGCACCAAATCCCAAGGAGCCAAGGAGCATCCCCCTCCATCACATGCACTACCCATTCACTGGCAATAACTTGCACTCTTATGTCAAGGAGGCCTATGCCCCTTGATCCCTTAGTAGTGTGTGTTACCCTCCAGATTCTCTGCAATGCACCCTACCAGATGTGCCAAAGAGGGAGTTCTTTTTGCCATTGTAAAGGCCAAGTTGGGGCTTGTTTATGTAGAAGTGTTGGTCAAGTGGGCTCGTGACCCTTGGTCTGGTCATGGCAGGTCCTCCTGGTTCTCATTTCAAGGAGTATTAGCTTAGTGGCTCTGCTGACTACCCCTTGATGGGTGGAGGTCCCTCACCATGTTGGGCATCTATGCATAGGGTAGGTGTTTTAATACACCTTGGGATGAATCCATTAGGACACATGGCTTGGGGGTCCTATCCACACTTATGTTTTATGCTTTGTAGAGGTGATTGCGCTTGGAGGGGTTGTCATATCCACCTTAGCACACCTCATGGATACCCCCTTGGACCTATTTATATTGTATCACCCTTCCCTCTTGGTCACCTTGGTCTTCAAGAGCAAAACATCCACCTTCCAAGCAAGCAAGAAGAGGTCGTACCAACCTAAGAAGGAGGGCGTTGAGGGAAAACGACAACTATTGGGGTTAGACGGGGCATGACGTCTTCCTTCCAAGCTCAACTCATCAAGTTGAAGCATTTCATCTTATTTTATCATTATTTTATGTTCTATGAGGTTTAGTCCCTGGATTGTGCGTGACAAACCCTAAAAAATCATTAAAAGTCGTTTTAAAGACAAATTAGGTAGGTCAGCTTAAAGGAGGTTTTAAGTTAGCCTTTTCAAGTATAAATAAGGCAACTCCTCATTTGTAATCAAGATCATGGGATCAAAAAAAAATTATTTCTTTTTCTTCTTGTGTACATGAGAGACTAAGTGGTGCACACCTCCTTTCTTGGCTCTTCTCGGGTTTTCAAGGGATAAATTTTGATGTTCAAGGTTTCTTTACTATCTTTCAAGGCTTGTCTAAGGTGAAAGGATTCTTAGGGAGCTACTCTCTTCTCCTTTTCTTCTCAATTGTGGTAAGATCTCCGAGTCTCTTGTCTTGCACTATCGGAGGCATCTAAGGTAGGAGTAACCTAGGGTTTTTATGCATGACAGTATAGTCTTGTAAGTGAGACATCCCTCTTGAAGGGTCTCTCTTGTTTGGGCCTTGGCTTCTTTCTTTGCCCTAATTAGGTCAAAACTAACACAAAACCAAATCGGTGCACGGAAGGAACAAGACCTAGGTCTTATTCCCTCATCTTCACCTACTCCTCTTTTTATCAAATTCCTTTTACTATATATTTAAATAAATACAAAAAAACAAAAAAATATTAAAAAAAACCCTAAAAATTAAATATTTTTGAAAAGTCCAAACATATTTATTTTTGTCGTTGTAATTATTTTACTTGTTTACTTCTGCAATGTTTACTGTTATAAATTTCTGAAGTGATTATATAGCTGAAAAATCCATAAAAAGTTGAAAAAGTTTCATAAAAAAATGTTTTTGCAACTAAAAAGGCCCTAATTTAGGGTGATGTCAGCTCCAGGGAGGGTGACATCACTCCCTAAAAGATATTGCAAATCTGCTACAAGTGTTTAGCAGGTTCATTTTGACAGGAAGATCAAACCCTAAGGGTTGCAAGAGGTTCCTAGCTCATCTCCAAGATATGTGGGTTGACCTAGGGGGGTTTTGAAGTGCCTAATCATGTTTTTCAGCCCTTACAACATAAAATTGCAGACCAGAAGGTGAAATCAACCTCAAAACACAGCATTCATCTATCAAAAGGAGTGCACCCCAAGGGGGATTGATTCTCCTCAGGTTGTTGATCGTCGAGAGGTATTTTTCGGGGTATTTCCAGGGTCAGTTTACTTCCAAATTTATGTCGTCGTTTTTACTGCAGAAAATTGATTTACCGTCTTAATCAATCGGCATCCACTTTTGTTGCTCCTAAACCTTCCAATCATTGACTGATCATTGAACATCTTGTCGACTCCAAAGGCACTGGTCTACTAACGTGTGGGAAGGTCTTGTTAGAGGTAGTATTGTTTTCGTTGCACATTACAAGACTACTTCTATCCAACATTTGGGAAGCCTCCCGTGGTCTAAGGAGCAGGCCTAAAGAGAGAGGAGAGTGCACTGAGATGACAGTGGATGCATCTCTAGAAAAGTTGTCGATCTTAGCACCAATCCTCATGATCTAGTTGAAGGGTGCTAATCTGTGAGGTAACAGTGTGCATTAATCCCAAGCCACCACAGGAATCCCTTTTACATCCCCTAGTTACCCCAAAGAAAACTTCTGGGAACATGCTCCAACCATTTGTAAGCTGCGTGAGACAAGAAAAGACGAGGAATGAAAGATGGGCATCACTGCTAAAATCATGTCCACAATTGTAACCTTCCTGGTAAGAGGGAGATTGCAATGTGTCCAAGCTTGAAATTTCTTTTCAAACTTGGCCATGATCCACCTCCACTAATCAGCAAGAGAAATTTGCATACCAAATAAAATTTCCAAATAACGAATGATCTCCCTAGGTTTAGTGAATTTCCATTTATGGTGCATGTTGCACCCAATGAGGAGGGGCATCCTTCACAATTTAGATTAGCTAGGGTTTTGCTCTTTCTATCAACGATCAATGGTGTCTTTCTTCTCACCAGACTCAGCAAGGATTAGTGTGAATGGTGTGTTGTCTAATTATATTCTTCTACAATGCTCTATTTGACAGGTTGGCCCTCTTGCTCCCTATCTTTATGAAATCGCAGCGAACTCCCAAAGTTACTTGTTTGACGTGGAATCTTATGTTAGATGGGCATTGATTTTGGCTTTTCAATCTTTGAAAATGGGATTTCGTTTTGTGAATATCTACCAAAGATTTTATTTGATTTCAATTGTTCCAATGGTTTTATTTGAAGGCTCTATGTTCTATTAAAATCCAAAGTCGTTGAAATTCATATTCATCCTGTTCCCTTCAAATTTGGAAAGATTACAATAATTAACAAAGGAGGTTCCAGAACATAGAAATGTACTAAATTCAATCAAAAGAGAGAACAATTGACAAAGTATGATAAAAAAAGATAAGTGTTTTGGCTACTAACCATCCTTCAAAAGGGGGGAAATAATCCAAAACTACTACCATAAACACATCTCGATTCCCAACAAAAAGACAAACCTTAGATTGGTACCAAATTAAACTGGGGAGAAATTTCCAGAAGGTAAGGATGCTTATTCCTCTCCATCATCTTGCAATCTTACCCATGTTGATGGTTCATTTTGTCTAAATTTTGTCCTCACTTTCACCTTAACTCCTTATCCTAACAAATTAGTTGTCCTACGGAGGCCCTATCTCGTCACAAGCACTAAAACCTAAAGGTGCCTTAAAATGGCAAACCTTTGCCCGAAGTCAAATTTATTGATATGACAAAAGATCTAGTTATTCACAAAAGAGGCACATCCACAAACTATGACAATGGCATCATCAAAGGCCCTGCGAAAGTCTATTCCTAAGGTGACCCATGAGGAAATGAAATTCCTCCTGATGAAACTCATGAATATTTCAGTTGTTGAATATCCTAGTGTTTGTGATAATCTTGAAAGGTTCACTCCTTAAGTATTTTTCCAACTAAATTCTCCTAGAGTTTATTATTAAGACTAGGGTTAAAGAAGTATAGGGGAAACACAGAAGCCAATATCTAAGTACCTGCAACCTAACAAAAGGGTCTATTATTTTCATTTAAAGATTAGACACATTGTGTTGTTATTGTTTCTTGAGGCCTTTGGGTTTGTCAAAACAATCTGAGGCCAACCCTTGAGGATAGAGATGACCCACCTCATGATGTAAGCATAATCCCCTTTACTGCTTAATTTATGTTTGATTTATGGTGGACTTACAAACTAATTGGCCCAAGACTTTGACGATTATTTGGATATACATGTTTATTGAGCCATTAAGACAATTTTATACCCAATATTGAGTTGGTTTCCTAGGTTCCAAGTGCTACTAGTTACTGGTTGTTCCTTGTGTCACCCAATTTTTTGTATGAAATGCCTTGTATGTACATATTTTGATCATCAAAAATATTGAAGGAAGCATTTTATTCATCAACAACCGAAGAACATTCAAACAAAAAATACATCTAGATTCTAGACTACTCCTGAGTCCTATCACATGTGATGTTCAAAGTCACATCTTGCATGGAATACAATGTATAAGCATTTTTTCTTGTAGAAAACAATGAGCAGAAATACGTACAATGTGGATTATAGTAATTTTGAAATGTCCCTAACCAACTTTGGATGCCTTGGACTCAACTTGTTGAAGTAACTCGGTTTAAAGATTTCGTCAAACACCTTATTAATCTGCTACAAGTGGAAATGAATGCCAACTAACAGTTTGAAACCACCTATCTGATCCACTGTAGCTTTATGTGTTGATTGCTTCACTGAAATTGAGAGTTTAGCAGCTTGGAATTGTTAATTTTCCCTTGTCTTTCCCTCTTCAAAGTCTGACTGTTTGGCCAAGATTTCAATCTAAAATCTGATCTCTAACTGTCCACGGAATGCTAGTTTGTTTGCTTGTGTTTATAAGTTTAAAGATCATGAAATGTTGGCAGCCCATATAATTATTCCTGTGTTTTCCTCTTAATCACAAGATTTGATGGATAGCAAATGCATTGACACAAATAAAGACTTCTAATCAATAAAGGCAAACTGATAATTATTTAATAAGGAGCAAATACATGCCTGTAAGTGAAAGAAGCTTCCAACATAATTTGTGGACAAATAACAAGCAGAATGGAACCAATAGATGGCTGCTCCCACGATATAAACATCCCTTTTAACTCCTTGCACAGTACCTAAACCAATGCTGCCTGCTACATGACAATAAACCTCATGAAATGTGAAATCAGCCGCTACAGGAATAAAGTTTTCTCAAGATAAAGAAGCTGGTCACTGTGTTGGGTCGACTGACTGGAATGGTGGTTCTCTTCTTCCTTTTGAGCAGATGAAATCTCACAAATCTGCAGCACACACCCTTTGCAACCTCTTTTCTTTTATACGGTGGTGGTCTCTACTCAGTTGCACCCCCTTTCTTGACAGTCATACACATAGCTATCACTCGCTGGTTTATCCTTCTTCAAGTGGTGCGTTCTAACTCTAGATCTTAGAGAATGAGCTGCTTGACATAATGATAAGATAGAAGCAAGAAGATATGAAATCGGAGTTTAAACCCCTTTCTCTAGCAAGTGCGCCTATCTTCCCTTATTACAAATCTGCATCCACAGCAGCGCCCTTCTCTCTTGGATGATCAAGCTCGACCCCTCTTCTTTCTTGTGGAACGTGCCACGATTTTGGCCAAGTAAACACAGCCCCCTCAAGGGAGTGCACCCCTCTCCCTCTTCTTCTCCAAACTGCTCAAAAAACACAAGACTGAACTGCTTATGAGTTTTCTCAAACACGGCAATAAGATCAAGTGAGAAATCTGAGATGAATTCCTCTACACTAGATGGCTAGGGCAGATTGTCTCACTGCCGAAACCATTTTTCCTCCTCCTAGGGTTCCGTCCAAGAGAAGCTTAAAGCTCAAGAGCTCTAGTTTCGAAAATGCAAATGACAATAATGGAGAGAATGAGCTCTCATGTCTTTTTTATATTTTCTCATTGACCCCTTTGTGACTCTTCAACTTCCCTCGACCAATTCTCTCATTAAAACATTTAAAAAGTGACTGTATGGAGAAAATGACCCCTTTTGCCTTTTAATTTCACTTTGAACCCCTTTCTACACTCTTGCATCACTTTATGACGTAAGTGACTTTTATAAAGTCACTTAGGAATTAATTATTAATTGTCACTTTATAAAACACATTTAAGCCTAGGTGACAATTTAATAATTAATTAATTCCCTTCTATTCTCGACTATAGCCTACGGGAACTAAATAGGCTAACAAGTCATCCCCATGGTGGTCATCCGGAAAGGGACATGACAAATTTATTCAAAATGGAGCCATCTCATACAATGAGGTATGATCATCTTATATTCCATATATTAGGTAGTTTGTGGCACCTACCCAACATAACTAATATCCCTAAAGACACATTATTAATTTAGTTGATCACTTAATATGATGTGGGCCTATTTAAAAAACTCTTGTTAGGATGCTTCAAGATTCTTAATTGTCAAGCCTCCACCACCTAGTAGGAGATGAAACATCGTTTGACACTTGGAGTCATGAGGTCAAGCCCGAGTTAACAGCCATAGTTATACCACTTTACAACACCCCCCTATGGAAGCGTGTCATCCCCAAAGAGGCAAACCTTCTTTGGCAAACCCATCTATTTTTTGAGGAATTGACCCAAGTGGGGACTATAATAGTGCCCCACTTTTACCAACTCGGCTCACCTCTAGTGACAATGTGACCCTTATTACACTTTAAATTAATGTTATTAAAATTTTGACTCCTAATACTGGAGTGCTAATACTCCACCATTTCTAGCACCATTGTTGTTAAAGGCTTTTACAACCAAATATATAGAAGTTGAATGCAACTATAACTTGACCATCAACAATGTGTAAACTCACCTTTTGTATTTCTGTCATGATTGATTCTCATTCAAAGACTCCAGAAATTATCATTGTTGTAGAGGAAGATCACAAGATAAAAATCATCCAGTTTTTGTGCAAAATATATGATGAAGTTTTCTTGTTGAAAGAGAGCAACTTGGAGTAAAATTGCAAAGCAATATGCTACTTTCTTCGACACTAACACATTGACAAAGTATTCTAGGTTGAATGTTGTTGCCATAATTGATTCCTAACTTTAATTGCTATGCGCACAATTAAATTGCAAGACAATAGGTAACAAACAGTGAGTGGGTGAAAATATACTAATCCTCATTTTTGAAGGACTCTCTCTAGTTATGAATTATTTTTATTAAAATGGTCATATGTTGATAAACTTAAGCTGCACTTTGGTTTAATATAATAAAGGGACTTAATTAAGTCATAATTAGAATTAATCATGTCTTCGACTCTTCATACAATAAGGTGGTTGTACAAGGCTCGTGATACATGGTATTGTCTCCTTTTGTGTATTTATATTCATCATACTGAATGATAATCAAGTAAAATCTATCTCTTCACTCTATATATAATCTACTATTGTTAGTATTCTATTTAGAGTAGGAAGAGGAATCAGTATTAATTAAGTACCTTATGTAGAAAGACTAGTTAGTACCTTATGTAGAAACACGCTGGGACTCTCTTGAATAAAGCACTAGTAACTCCATTTAATCTTTGCTCTTTGACTCTCTTTTATTATATAATCTACTATTGTTTATGCATTATCTAACATGGTATCAAAGCCATTATCTAACATGGTATCAGAGCCACGACAAAAAGTGGCATCTGGGACATGATGAAGGTTGAAGAAGGCAGTAAGCAACTATGGCAATACATAACACAAACTTAATTTTCAATTGATATATTAGAAATTAATTTTAAAGAAAGAAGAGAGAAAAAATGGCATACCCTACAAGGTTCATACTCTCAAATGTATGGTCAATGAAATCATGTAGATGTTTCTGGATGTGAGATGGGCAAGTGGTATTTTGACATGGGCATCTCACAGCACGGACAAAAAGGAAGAACCAGTATGTGTCTTTGTGAAAGCTAAGACCACAGCAAAAACATTTACTCGAGGCAAAAGCAAAACCCATGTGGTTTAACGGCATAAGGATACATAACGACAACTAACAACTGATAAGAAGTTTATGTTCAAAAATGTTCTTTACATTCCTAGCCTAAATAGAAATTTACTTTCCCTTATCCAAATTAGAAAGCAAAAGCCACATGTGAAAGTTGTGTTCACAACAAGGAGATAATTAGTAGAGGATAGGAGTGGAAGAGCATGGGATGTACAAGTTCAAGGAAGTGGCAAATTCACAAGAAATGATGGGCAATGAAAACAATGATACCAATTCACTTTGGAATCAAAGGTATATGCATTTTTGTTTTCAACATCTTTCTCTTTTGAGTAGGTTTGAGTTGGTTGTCAAGCCTCGAGGGTTAGCTCAAATAGCCATGAGCTAACCATGAAATCTCTCCCCTCAAGTTGGGGAGGTCACACATTCGACTCTTTTGATCACTCTTAGGGTTAGGATCAATAATCACAATCGATGGTTTACCTCATTTACCATCCATGGATCATGGAGAATTACTCGAAGGGTTTTCCACAAGGTTTTCCTTGGAAAAAAAGGTTCGAGTCCATTGTTGATCTACCTAATATTCAAGAGAAAATGGTAGATGTGCAACATGTCTCAAAAGAGAGCAAGGTGAGTAAGTTATTGACATGAGATGAGCTTTAAGGGCAAGCAAAGCATTGGAGCTTGTACATGTAGAGATTTGTGGTTCAATGATCACACCATCATTATCAAGGGGCAGAATATCATTTGCTTCTTGTTGATGATGTTTCACAAAAATCATGGATCATATTTCTTAAAGATAAGTTGGATGCTTTAGATGTTTTGAAGAAAATTAAGGCAATGGTAGAAGACATTGGAAGATGAGCATTCTCTCATCAAATAGTGGAGAAGAGTTCAAGATGTTTGATGCTTTTGTAAGGAAGGGGGTGTTCAAAGGAAAAAAAGTGATGGTGAAAAAGTAATAAATTTAAAGACATGGCAAAGAAGATGTCGCAAGGAAAGTTAGTGCCAAATAGATATTGGGCAAAAGCCATTCATACCACATTATATTTGTTGAATAGGAGTCCCCACCAAAGCAATAATGGAAATCACACCTGAAGTGGAATGGTTCGTGAAGAATCCAAAGATAAACCATTTTAAAGTCTTTGGTTCAACTGCTTATGATGACGCCACATATAGAAAATTGTTGTTTGTTAAATACTCTAACCAAGCAAAAGAGTCTAGGCTTTTGGATCCTTGATTCCCTATACAAACCCAAATGTTGTGAACTGGGATATAATAATACATAATGTTCACATATGAACCAACTAGATGGTGATTGATTTGAGGATTCAAATCTAGCTGATTTGTAAGGAGAACAAGTGCAAATGTTGGGCAATCATCATCTAATGTTGTGCAAGAGCACAAGAGGCAAGAGATGCCAAGAGTGCTTTAAGAGAGGTAGTAAAAGTTATTGGTTGGGAGGTTGAGATAGAGAATGACAATCTTGAAGATGTAAAGGAAGAGCAGCTTCTATAGTGTGGTGATGAAAGAGAAGGTGGAATGCCAAAATTAAAGTAGAGTTTTTTCAATGGTTTCTTGATTTGTTGATTTTTTATTCAAATGTTGTTGAATCCCAATTTGATGAGAAAGGAATTAAGGACAAGTGGAGAAAAGCACACATAACTCCTACAATAGAATAGAATTGTCCAAGGTAGAGCCAATGCAATTTCATTGGTGCTTAGATGAAAATAATGGTAGAGGTACAATTTGCAGGTGTGGATGGGAATCTCTACAAGTTTTGGCAAGTTCTATAGTGTGGTGATGAAAGAGAAGGTGGAATGCCAAAATTAAAGTAGAGTTTGTTGTTGATTTGTTGATTTGCTGATCCAAATCTTGTTGAACCCCAATTTGATGAGAAAGAAGTTAAGGACAAGTGGAGGTGTTATCACATTCTTAGTAGTTGGGAGCTACTACCTATTTTTTCAGATCATATGTCAGTTTCGAGCCTAGTCCTTACACTTGAGATAGATGAGCAGAGCTTATCTTTGGTGGATGATCATATCTTATTTTCAGCAGCTGGATTATTCAGAGGCATCAATTGTGGGGCCACCTGAGTTACTTTGAGCCCTCTTCATGACATCCCTTGTTAGGCATATTCAAGCCTTGGTTCACTAGAGTAGAACAGTGAGTTGGATGTACTTTTTCCTTGCCATGAAGATACAGTGGTGACAATACATATAGATTACAAGTGTAGCAGCAGGTTCTGAGTAGGTATATGGCATGAGATATATGATGGATTTCATAACTTGTATTGGTAGACTAACTATGCTAGGTTATTGTCGTGCATTTTTATCATTCTTTTATTCTGGTTGTTATATTTGGGCTTGCACTGGGAGTGATATAGTGACTTTAGTGTTAAGTTTCTTTTGCATGCATTTCTTTGGGTTAATCTGTTAAGATTCAATATGCTAAGATAGATAACATCAGTATTCCATTCAATTTCACAACAATAGCATATACAAGATCACTGAAAGAACAACAAGCACAGCATAAACACAAGAGACACAATTTATCCTGGGAAACCCTCATGGGGTAGAAAACCCAGCAAAACTTCCTCAATACAGATGATCAAAAGTACAAAGATGTAATCCCCAAACAGGAGCTCCTTCTCCTCCTTTGCAGATCTCTCTCTCTCTCTCTTATGCGAGTTCACAAGTGAGTGAGTGTGTTAAATGAGGAACACACCTCCTCTATTTATACTTTACTTCACTTGACTTTTAACCCTAACTAGGTCGGCCCCAACAACTTAACCACTCAACTTAATGTTGACTGGGCCGACCCCTCTAGGAGACTTAAACACCCCATTACAAATGACTCTTAGGGGATCTATTGCCCCAACTTACATGGGAGGATTTACCACAATGACTTTACATAATAATAACATCCCGACGAAGGAATAAAACATCTCCGAATGAATAATAATAAAGTACAAATCCAATATTCTTTTAAGTTACAATATTTCAACACTCCCCCTTAACGAGAAGGATATTCTAACAACATCTGCAGGAGCAAGGAGTCATCAACTACATCACAGTGATACATCTATAAATCATTGGAAGTTTTCTTCAATCATCATCAGTAACTCAAATAGCTACTAGAACATCTTCAATATCTTCAATACTGGAACATCAACATCTTCAGTATTGAGTCTCCATATTCTGCAACACTCGATTAGCTACAGCAACATCACCTGGATCTCCCGATCAACAGCATCATCTGGATCTCTCGATCAACAACATCATCATCTGGATCTCCCGATCAACATCATCGTATGGATCTCTCGATCAATAACATCATCATCTAGATCTCCCGATCAACAGCATCATCTGGATCTCTCGATCAATGGCATCATCATCTGGATCTCCCGATCAACAGCATCATCTGGATCTCTCGATCAACAACATCATCATCTGGATCTCCCAATCAACAGCATCATCTGGATCTCTCGATCAATAACATCATCATCTAGATCTCCCGATCAACAGCATCATCTGGATCTCTCAATCAACGGCATCATCATCTGGATCTCTCGATCAACGACATCATCATCTGGATCTCTCGATCAACAGCATCATCTGGATCTCTCGATCAACAACATCATCATCTGGATCTTCCAATCAACAGCATCATCTGGATCTCTCAATCAACAACATCATCATCTGGATCTTCCAATCAACAACATCATATGGATCTCTCGATCAACAGCATCATCATTTGGATCTTCCGATCAACAGCATCATCTGGACTCTCGGTCAACAGCCTCATCGTCTGGATCTCCCGATCAACAGCATCAACATCTGGATCTTCCGATCAACAGCCTCATCATCTGGATCTCTTGATCCATAGCATCATAATCTGCAACACAAATGATCCTTCCTTTCGGAATTACAGGATCGTGGACAGTCCTTCCTTTTGGAATTATGAGACCCTAGTCCAACAACTTTGGTGATCCTTCCTTTTGGAATTACGGGATCATGGACAATCCTTCCTTTCGGAATTACGGGATTCTAGTCC
This sequence comes from Larix kaempferi, assembly GCA_027924585.1. Classification (NCBI taxonomy): domain Eukaryota; kingdom Viridiplantae; phylum Streptophyta; class Pinopsida; order Pinales; family Pinaceae; genus Larix; species Larix kaempferi. The sequence continues at coordinate 2,272,722 of BSBM01000600.1, forward strand.
ATCAACTCTGGTGATCCTTCCTTTCGAAATTACGGGATTCTAGTCCATCAACTCTGGTGATCCTTCCTTTCGGAATTACGGGATTCTAGTCCATCAACTCTGGTGATCCTTCCTTTCGGAATTACGGGATCATGGACAGTCCTTCCTTTCGGAATTACGGGACTGTAGTCCATCAACATTGGTGGTGCTCAGACAATCCTTCCTTTCAGAATTACAGGACCCAGTCTTTACGGAGCTACCACACTTGGACGATCCTTCCTTTCGAAATTACGGGATCCTTGTCCACTACTCACATCTTAGACAATCCTTCCTTTAGGAATAACGGGATTCTAGTCTAAGGATCAATATTTAAGACTATCCTTCCTTTCAGAATTACGGGATCACTGTCTAAGGATGATCAATCCTGATCCAATTACGGGATGATCACTGTCTAGGGATGATCAATCCCACCACAATCCAAGGATCAGCATTTAAGACTATCCTTCCTTTCGGAATTACGGGATCACTGTCTAAGAATGATCAATCCTGATCCAATTACGGGATGATCAATCCCTATCAATTTAAGACACCATAACATGTCTAGGGACGATGCATTCCAGATCTATTTACAGGATGATCAATCCTTATCACTTTAGGACATAAGTCCAAGGACAATGCAATCCAGATCTATTTACAGGATGATCAATCCTTATCACTTTAGGACATAAGTCCAAGGATGATGCAATCCCACTAGTCCTCTTAGACAAAGTCTAAGTACCACTTCATCGACCTCATCGTCAGTACAGGCATCTTCATCATCGACCTCATCGTCGGTATAGGCATCTTCATCATCGACCTCATCGTCGGAACAGGTAACCTCATCATCGATACAGGTATCCTCATCATCGATACAAGTATCCACATCATCAATACAGGTATCCTCATCATCGATACAAGTATCCACATCATCAATACAGGTATCCTCATCTTCGACCTCATCATCGGAATAGGCAACCTCATCATCAATACAGGTATCCACATCGATACCAATATCCAAATATCATCATCGACCACATCACTCCCCCTTTTGAGGAGGGTCCTTCTGAACTACACCAAGATTGTCTCGGAAATACTCAAACTTTACTCGAGATAGAGGTTTCGTCAATACATCAGCAACTTGCTCATTAGTGCTCACATACTCAAGCTTTATAGCTCCTTTCTGCACCATATCCCGTATATAAAAATATCGGATCTCTATGTGCTTTGACTTATCATGGAATACTGGATTCTCTGTCATCTTGATACAACTTTGGTTGTCACATAGGATCACAGTGGGGTCCATCTCTAAGTCAAATAGTCCTGATAACAGCTTCCGAAGCCATATGGCTTCACAACTAGCAGAGCAAGCTGCTATATATTCCGCTTCAGCTGTGCTGAGAGCCACACTGGACTACTTCCTGCTAAACCACGAGATCGTAGCAGATCCCAGACAATAACATCCACCCGATGTGTTCTTTCTGTCTAAGACACTTCCAGCCCAATCTGCATCTGTATAACCATACAGTCTGAAGTCATGATCTCCAACATAGTATAGACCAAAGTCTATCGTATCTCTCAGGTACCTCATCACATGCTTTGCAGCTACTAGGTGAACACATCTAGGCTCAACTCGATACTAACTCAGGGTGTTCACAGCAAAGCATATATCTAGCCTAGTATTCGTTAAACACATCAACGAACCAGTCATCTATCTGTAAACTGTAGTAACCACTGTCCATCATCACGGATCTCTACTTCACATTTTCCTTGGCTAAGGAAAAATCTCATCTGATCTCAGCCACATATCTAATCACAAAAATCATGCCAAGATTCTTTAACTCTGAGATCTACTCCCTCTGAAGTGGAGTATTGTCCTCCCTTTGTGACTGAACATCATGCACACTCTGCATTGAGTGATCTTCTGCATATCTATTTGTGCCATCTCCCGTCAGATGGGTCTACTGATATGAGCCTCAAGATCACTCGAACTCTATGGTGAGTTCCTTCTTGCTTCCATCTGAGAGAAGCATGTCATCTGTATATAGAAACCATCTTCAACCTTGTAGCAAAGGTTGAAATCCGCATCACCCGTGGTGATCATCAAGCTTATCAAATGACTATCGATCCTGGGTACCTGTTGAACCCGTACAGAGCCTTCTTCAATCATTTGATTCTCTATCAAATCCTGGGATTTTGCTCGATTCGCACTTCTTCTTCAATTACACCATTCAAGAGAACAGTCTTGTCATCCATGGGTGTAATCTATCTCTGGAAGTGTGTCTAGCCACTTGGAGCAAACATCTCGTCATGATCCTCTCCCTCTTTCTGAGAGAATCCTCTAGCCACGAGCCTTCTATAGTACGTTTGATTTGTAAGTCTTCTTGTTGAACATCCATCACCTGTTCTTTGGAACAGGTGTTCATCATCCTTCTTTTGTAGATCATCGCACATGATCTTTCCTACAAATCAATTTAAATTACATGATTAGTAACACTTCATAATCATCAAATCATGTTGACATTTCAATGATAACCTATTATGCATACTGATATGATTCACATAGTTATGCAACTATCTTGACCAATACTTTGGCACAACACTTTTCCATATCTTGTATGCATACCGTGGCTATCTAGATGCCTTCCATCTCTACTAGAACATACTATCAAGAGCGTGCACAGCTCTCAGCATGTCAACAAAGAGGTTTCATTCTAGACAAGCAACAATGGAATGTTTGTCCAACTTACCCATCATATGCATATTAGTAGTATACTGTTCAATGCTATATGAATGCTTACACTATGCATGATATATTCTAGGAATACAACAATTACGGGCAATATCATTTCAAGAAGTAACTCAAATACTTATCTTTTATGTTCGTGTTGTTGCCTCCTTCTTGATCTTTATTTTCCCTTTATGATGGCATCATGATTATATGTCTTTGAACTTCTATCCATCCTGGACCACTGTGCATGCTTAAGTGTGCACTAGTTTCATCATTGTGTCATCCTCAAAATCTCATACATAATCATACAATCATTAGTATAATTTCAATACTATCAAAACATTATGATTCTAAATAATCTTAGACATGTATGGTCATGATCATTTCATACACAAGTATACTTATCTAAGATCCTAACATAGTAGGATTCTAACTCGATATAGATCAAATACCCAAGGATTCTAACACAATAGGATTCATTCCATACCCAAGAATACTATTTGCACAAAATTAAAATTTGATTTTTATTTTTATTTGAATGTCAAATGGATTGGAAAATTTTGCATGAATTTTTCGGAGATTATGGATGAGTTCGTCCCCTGTCTCAACGACCGCAAATAAATTGCCCTCCCCTTCCTCCCAAGTTGCACTTGCTCAAACCAATGGATTTGCTTGGAAAATCAACAAGAAAAACCAATTAGAAAGTTAATCGCAGTGACTAAATGCTGATCTAATTAATTTTCAAACAAATGATCTACAGGTGACATAGAAGAAATAGCAAAAGAAAAATAGTCGAAACAAATCTCTCATTCACAGATTTCTCCCTGTCGGAGAGAGAGTCCCCGATGTGCCATCATCACCAAATGGAGAAATCGCCCCTCCTTTCATGCAAATAGAAACACCACGAAATATTTTCCCAAGGGAAGGAGAAAATCAATTTAGTGGAGAAGGAGCCTAGAATGACAAAATTCCATCCATAATAACCCCAAGATGCAAAACATATGAGACACAAAATAGTTTGGTATTATTTCTCCAAGAGCCAAAAGTCCCTTACAAATGAGGAGCTCCCTCTCCTTTATAGCTAAGAGAGGAGCCAAATCCCTAACCAACTTTTTAATTGATGGTTGGGATTAAAAAATAAAAATAAAAGATCAATGGTGGAGATTCGATCTCACGCTAATACATGGATCAAGATTGAAATAATCTAATGGGGAGGGGCAATTACCTCATATGCCCATAATACAATCATAAAATATAACAATGATACAACTAATGTCACCTATGGGGCTCAAATCACCCCTAGGGAATTATTTTGCAACTTTACATAGACATTTGACATGATACATAAGTCACTCATAGTGAAAGCCACCCTTCTAGGGAGAAAGATGCCCCATGGGGGGAAATGAAGCTCGTGCTATGATGACATGAAGATATGCCATGAAAGTCGTCCAATAACATCTAGGGGGCCATGCCAACATAACCCAAGTCACATCTTGTCATTCATTAGTCCCTAGCCAGACATATCATACCTTGGTCACTTTTAAGTAATTTAATTTTTGAGATGGAATTCTCTGTAAATCTTCAAAATGCTCATAATTGATTCTTCCCTTTCCCAAAATGATAATCTGACTGCACAGATGGATCTCGAAACATCAAATCCACTAGAATCCACTACTCATACACCCTGGAGCAATCTATCATATCCTCTGTGAATAATTTTCCATTTTTTAATTAAAAATTGGCTTAATTATCTCTATTGACTTTATAAAAACCATGAATTAAATATCCAAGGAAAAAAAAAACCATGAATTAAACCAACTTTCCACAATCTGATGTATGGAATGGTCCAATTGGCCTCCAAAGGCACTAAGATAAACACTGACAACTTGCAATGGGGTCTCGCTGTGGGTTTGACCCGTTGACCAAGTCAAACCGAGTTTGACCAAGTCAATACTGACAAAATATGAGACTGGGCATATAAATCAAGGATGTTGCATGCAAGAGGTGTTAGTCCTTATCATGACAAGTATTGAAAGACGACTAAGTGCTAAGTCATGGCATATAATGGTGATCAACTCAAAATAAAAGCAAAAGTAGGACAATTATTCAGTATAATTAAAGCAACAGAAGTGGCAGTTCTAGATGCATACTTCAATTCACATTAACCACAAATGTAAACTATATATCAATCCCCTTTCTCTCTCCCGGGTGAGGTGGAAAGCGATACAATATTGGCCTTGGTCAAAGTGAGATTTGACTTTTGGATAGACTTAGTTCACCTTCGGAGAACTGGGATTTATGGGGCCACTGTGACATTTGTTGGACTAGCGAACAATAGGGAAGGGAGGTGTTCCACAAATGGATAAAGTGCTTGAAAGGCACCCTTTCGACTCTAACAAGCCCCCCATTTATTTATTTCACAACATCACATTTCACTTTCACTTTATTGCACTTTGCATTTCTTTGGATATATCATTGAATCACATTTTGATTTTTGATTTTTCTTTAGTTAGCTTCGTGGCTAAAAGGTACCGGACCTGGAAAACCTTGTGAGCCCCAGTATTGCCACGGCCTTAGCTTTGCTGCTAGCGAGCATCCATAGCCTCGACGAAGTTGCCACAATAATGCCTTTTTACGGGCAAGAAGGCAGAACATCATACAAAGGATGAGTACCTACCCCTTTAGCCACTAACTAATTTCAAAGACTTTTAAGCATTTCACAGGTTTGGGAGTACTTGCTTCAAGTCTAGGGGATACACTTCCGGTGACATAAGCCAACCTAACTGCACTCAGTCATCCTAGGTGCAAGACGAAAGAGATCGAGAAGACTGAAGACAAAGCTACACACTTTACCCACCCCATTTAATGAAACCCTAACTTAATTAAATTATTATTTTAATGCCCACTTTACAGGCCAGTCCATACTATACTCATTTTTTGGACTCTAAGAGCCATTTAGAGCCTCTTTATTGATGTAGTATGGTTCAGAACTTCAGAGATGTATTGCACTCGGTGCTATTTTGGGAATTTGCACCCGTACTTGCTATATATATGAGAAACTTTGCATATTTGTATATTAATGGTTTGGATTCATATGTATGCACATGAATATATATGTTTTTTACAAAATATGAATAGTTTATGTATTTTTGGTCAACCGGTTTTTTTTCCGGTTCCGGTCTGATTCACATTTTGGGCTCTGCCAGTTCAATCACCGGTCTGGTTCTGATAACATTGGGGCTCACCCTCTTATTGGTTGTTTCTATATCAGATCTATGATTTATGGAGTGCCCTAGACTTGATTTAGACTGCTGAGACTTGATCTATACTTTTGAGACCTGATCTACTGTTGAAACCTGATCTAGACTATTGAGACTTGATCTATACTTTTGAGACCTGATCTATACTGCTGAGGCCTGATCTATATTGCTGAGACTTAAACTCTGTGTTGAGTTTTTGTGTTTGTGGTCAAACCTACTTACTCAGACTTAACTGTGTTTAGAGCAATGTTTTAAAAATCGGAACCAGGAATCAAAACGGTCAGGGGTCAACTCGGACCGGAACCGGAACCAGTAATGAACCATAGCGGTTTGATTTCAATGAACCGAACTATTAAAAAATACAAAAAAAATTACAATTTTAATCATAAAAATTATATTTAACATTCCAAGCTATATTTCAAACCATTAGACACATAATATGTATATTTGAAACCATTAGGTTTAGGTTTTTTGTTTTTTATTAAAAAAACCAATTACAAATTAAAAAACCCACTCCCGGGTCCGCGGATGTGTTTTTTGAGCTAGTCGGTCGGTTTATTACGGACCCGGCCAGTTAGGGTCGGTTTGGTAACGAACCGGCCGGTTCATGCATCGGGCCGGCCGGTTCGTTACCAAACCGGACCCCGGTCCGAGTTAACCACCGGTTCGGTATTCCTTTTCCATTGGTCTGTCAAACCGAACTGGTTTTCAAAACGTTGGTTTAGAGTCAAATCTATGTCAAATTTGTTATTCTGAGTCTTGTGCTTTGACTGTCATTGACCATCACTGTTTGACTTTTATCAACCTATCATCTCTCTCTCTCTGGTTTGTACTTACCCTCTAGCAGGGTCAGTTGGTTCCCAGTGATTGACTGTCCTCTGAGAGGCTCAGTTCATTCTAAAAGTTATTTCTTCTGAGTATAAATAGGAAGGGTCCCACACTCCAGGTAAGTACCCTAACTTGTCCTTATTAATTAGACTTGTTATTGTTAGTTAGTCTTATACTGTTGATTACATGTTACTGAAGATTACTTTAACACGGGGACCTACTTGGTAGTGTTAAAGTTGAAAGAGATGAAAATTATGTTTAAAATTATCTTGTTTAGGTTATTGTTGTACTATTATGCTTCAATTCTAGTTGTTGTATTTAATTTTGCATTAAAGTATATGAAAGTTTGATTTCTCTGCATCAAACCCTAACCCTAACCAAAATTTAACACCCCTGGTGTATTGTATATATGGTTAATTTCTACCTCTATATTAATATATCAGAATCTCAGATAGATTCATCTATGCTTTTTCCTAGCTCTTTGAATTTCGTGGTTATTTCTTGAGAGCAATCGTGCCACAAGGTTTGTGTTGTTAATCTTATGCACTCATTGTGAATGTCTCTTTCACTCAAACCACATATTCTTCTCTTTCCATTCCCATTTTCCTGCTGAAATTTAATTTAAAAAACTAATCCCACTCTGCGCAATTCAATTTATAGTTTTTACCCTATTCTTGGGTGCTTGGGTGCTTTCTAGGCACTTGAGGGCAGCTTACTGTGATGATTTCTTCCAAGTTTACAAGCAGATTTCTACACATAAAATACAACACACAAACATCTTAGGGACACCCCTCTATGGCTGGAAAAGCACCAGCTTGAATCGAGAAGCATCTAGCGGTGACGGGGTTAGAATGCCTATAAGTATTATGCAGATCTATTCATCTTCTTAGTGCAGATTTGAGTGATAACAGGGATAAATGTAAAATGGGGAAATGGAAGGGCCCAAGGATGAATGGAATAGCAAGGCTTGCCAAGTTTGCAACTCTGAAGAGGTATAAACTGAACAACATTTCCTCCTCAACTGTACAGCTGATAGCAAATCAAGAAGGGATCAATGTTGGAAGCAAAAGGATAGCCCACAATGTTTTATGGAAACCACTAGGAAGATATCGCAAAGAGAGCATCACAAATGATGCACCTTAGGTGCAAAATGTAGTAATTAAACCAATGTTCCCCATGTTTCCGAGACACGGGAGCAGGGAAACGCACATTGGGGACATGTGGAGACCACCCCCAAATTTTAGGGAAATTCGGGGGGGGCGGCGAGACGTCAAGATCATAAAAATTATAAAAAATATAAATCCCAACAATAAAATTCATCCCGTGTAAAACTAAATACAATTTTAGCTGCTCCCTGTAAAGCTTCACTTGTTGAGGATTAGGCAAAGTGATCATCACAACATAAGATATGTCCATCTCTATGGATCCACCCACCATAGCAGCCCATTCACACAACAACAATATGCCCCAAGCCTCTGGTAGATTAGCAACCATAACATCCATAACCATGGATTTTTTTTGGAAAAGTAGCAAAACTTAATTCTAATTCTTCAATGACTCAACACACTTCAACATTGTGTGAATCCATGGCATAGATGTTGTAATGGGGAAATGTGACTTGAGGACCCTATTTCTTCATGATTCTAGAGGGCATCACATTATTTGAGGCTTTTAAGTCCAACATACAATTATGCAAGAGTGAACTATTAATCCTATGTTGGGATCTTATTCATTAATAGCACCCTGTGCCCCCCTCCTCTAGGCTCTTAGCCCCTCTAGGCTCTTAGCCCTTGCCTCTACCTCGAATCTCAAAGTTGATCCTCGAAGGACATTACACAACACCCTACAATTTTGATGAAACTTCCTAAACCAAGCATTAAAATAAGGTAGAATTAGAAAAAAAATCCCCATGCTTAATAATTGTTTTTGTTTGACTAAAGGGTACATTTTGATTAAGGTCGTGATAGAGGAGTTCAAAACAGGGGGACGAGCTCCCCTTTGCATTTCCTCGAGTTTCACAAATTGGGGATGAGGAGAAACGTTTCGCCAAGAGCCCCCAAGTCCCTGAGGCATGAGGAGCGAGGGGGGCGCACCCCCGACCCTAGGGAACGTGTCCCCATGTAACATTGAATTAAACACAGCCAAAGTCGACCCCCCAGAGGGGTCATTTCGCTAAGTAACTCATGGACTCTTGCTCAAACCCTCCCTATATGGGGATTTCTTTTTGAAACACCCTCTCTCATTTAATTTTTGAATTAACATGATTATTCTTCACAGATATCCATTTGTTGACCTAGAAATGTGGGTCACCTCAGTTGTAACTCTTCTATCCCATAGATCCTTGATCTCATGGATGTTTTAATAAAAATCTATCTATCTACTATGTTGCACAAGTTTCTGGAACGTTGGGAACGTGGGTACGAGTATCGGATACATCTAGAAGTTTCCCCCAAATTTGCAGGAAACAGTAGGTTGGGAATGACAATAATATATATTAAAAAAATATAAAAGTTAATAATTAAAAAAAAACATGAGAAGAAAGAAACATTAACGGAGTTGTCTAAAAATTCGACGATTTGGCCTGGACGAGGGGTTTTCACCGGAATCCGATGTTTTTTATTTTGCATAATCTGAATTTAACTGTGTTTTAATGGTGATTTTGATGGTAGAAATGGATTCAACACCATCAAAAGCCCCTGGGGCACCCAAAATTTCAGAGATTGAGAGTTGTAACCAAGATTTTTAAAAATTTCTATCGGATTTTTTCAAAATTGTGTCGGAAAAATCATTTTTTTTTTGTTTGAAATCATTAAACTTTTAGACTACGTGAACATTAACACAAACCAGATGACTTAGCTTATCCCTTGTATTACGATTGTAATTAGAACCTCTTAGCAAAGATGGAAATGTCAATAAAATCAAGATTACCATCCAGGTCATTGATTATATAAGGTAGAATCTTTCTAAAGTGGGGACTTTGAGAAGTTATAGTCCCTGTATTTGTGGCTATAAGTGTAGAGTAAGTTTTCAGTCTTGTGTCAACTATGATTAAAATGGATTAAAATATTATATGTTTCCAAGACATTCTATGCTAGGGTATTTGCAAAGGTGTAGAAATAATCAAATTTAAATTATTATAAAATAAAAATCAAGATAATTTTTATTTAAATGTAATATATGAATTTAGTTTTAAAGTAAGATTTAAAACTATTTTCTATTAGTAAAAATATTTTTTTAATTCATAAAGTAAATAGTAAAATATATAATTTACTTTCTTTTATTTAATATATAAAAAGTCAAAATAGATTTACATTTATTATTGACTATTGGTAACTGCAATTCAGCGTAGGGATAGTAAATACTCTAGCACGGGTGGTAGACAGAGATCAGTGCACTAACACAACAAGGTAGCACTAGACTTTTATTGCCACGTAGTTTTCTATAGAAAAAATTCTAAGTCGACCATGTATATGTATGGTTGTGAGGAAATAGGAATGATGTTAACAACCCTCCGGGTTGAGGATCCCACCTTTTCAAAGACATGCACAAATAAACCCGAAAGCAATAAAGATGAAATGATCTCACAAACGATGATGGGTGGGTCAAGTATATATTTACTTCAAGAACTACTCATAAAAACGTTTTATGACATTATAACTTAGATTTGTTTTGTATTTAGTGTTCCATACATTCACTCTCAGGATGCAAAATGCCTTAGGTGCATCCTCGCATCTACTTCTCCTCTTCCCTAGAAATTATAGTTTCGATTGGTAGCAATCATGAATGCGTGGAAGCTCCCGATGAAGGAAACACACAACAAAACGTCCCCAAGTTCTTGATTTTAGAGGGTAAAAGTTCCTAGTATGTTCCCAACCATCTAGAATGGTTCCCACTGGATTTGGAAAGTTCCCTAAAACGTCAAAACTTCGGGAACGAGTTTCCTAAAGGTCGAGAGAAATTCTCTCTCTCTCTCTCTCTCTCTCTCTATATATATATATATATATATATATTATTTGTCCAAGGAAAACCTTGCAGGGAAACCCCTAGGGCACTTCCCCACATTTTGCGAATAGTACCCATTATAAACCTGTCAACATTGATTATGACACCTAATCTAAAAGGACATGAAGCCAGATACACAACAAAGGTAGTGAACCTAGGGATTAAACCTAAGACCTCATGCATGAAGCTCAAAGCACTCAACCACTCGAGCTAACCGACCTAGCTATCATATATCTATTTATAAAGCCCCAAGGGTTAGCTCAATCAGTTGGACCATCCACTAAAAGGCATGATGCGGTTCACGCAGTCCTCCATCTCAATATTTGGGGAAGAGCAAGGAATCCCAAGCAATTTTCCTTCGAAAAGTATATATAGCCCAAGGGGTTAGCTCAATTGATTGTCGCCAATGTTGCTAGGATTTTGGCTAGTTTCAAGCCAGTAGGTGTTCAGTTTGAATCCCTTTGGGTGAGGCACACTAGTATACACCTATGAGTTTACTAGGGATACCATCCAAAAATGTGAGGAAGGATCCATTGAGCTTCCTAGCATGGTTTTCCTTGGAATATAAATATCCAACTAGAGTAGAGGGCATGTGCATCATTCAATGCTAAAAATCTAAAGTTGTAGTGATAAAAAGGCTATTTTATTGAAGACCAACTGAATATTATCACCCTTTGAATAAAGCTTGTATAGGCATACTATTTATTTACCAATTCTAATAATCAAACATTCAGGTTGTTTACAAATCACCACTACAAGGCCTTAGGGCTTTTACTTTATAGTTTATTCCACCACGCCACTAAGCACTTCAAAATATATACTTGTGTCAAAAGGTGCATTCTACAATCCGGTATGGAATAGATTGTAACACCCATCCTATGTTTGTCCCATCCATAACACTAACTTGGCCAAAAAAATCATTTTAAAAAGTATCTTCACATCTATTTAAGCTTAATAATAAAATATTAGCCATAATAATAAAATAATTTACACACGCACACACACAAACATATATAAATAGTGGATTCATCTTAACTTTGGATCTATCAAATGTAATTGAAGGATCAAATTCCTCCAGGTGAAAAACTTTCCAAGTTTTTCACTATCAAAAAGGTTTGTGTCTCAAACAAACTTGATCCCTTCCAGTGCTTGATAGATATGGAGTTGCAATGGATCTACAATGGTGTAATGCCATCTATGCATTCCCAACCTCTTAAAGATCTAGCCAAGGAGCTTAGGCATTTCCTCTTATTTCATTACAGGCAATCACACTTTATAACTTATATAAGGATTTAGAACCAAGTTAGCTATGGATAAAAGCATATGACATCTAAATGTTTAAGGTTAGGGCATTCTCATTCTTGTTTTGCAGACAAACAGAGTTTCAAACTCAACTCAAGAACTCAAAAAAAAGCACAAGACTGAAGCTTGTCTGTGCCAAAGCTAAATTATCTGTCAATACAAAAGGATTTTCCTTACCGACATAACTTAAAGCCGCATTTTTCCAAGTTATCAACCTATAATAACACAAGAAAACGATTATCCCAACAATCTCAACATTAACTTCTGTGTTAGTCGTTTAAGAACAAACAATAAGGCATACAGGACAATGCCATTTGATGTTAGGCAGCCATAATCTGTCACTAGTGGAAAAGGAATTGTAAATTATTTTTGTTGGACCTACCCACTAACAAGTTTCAAGCATAACTGAGCAAAAAAGCACGTACCTATGAGAACATGCTTCAAGTTTGAACCAAGTTACATCATCAAGATATTAAATAACAATGACCAACATTTAAAATATTAATGGTTCTGTGCACTTCAAAATGATTTTTATTTCATAACATTTAAAAACACATAATTCAAAGAATATCATACTTATCTACAAAAAGACCTTGCATATATGAGCTATAAGCAATTAAAGTAAACAGATATCTACTTAATGATCACTCCACAATCCAGGAAAGCCCGTCTACAACATTACCAAAGCACCATGAGAACAAGTTATCACAACCAGTCTTTCTACATGATTCTAGCAATAAACCAAAATGCTTAATCGGACAAATGCAACTTAAGCTTCAATTTGTATATTCCAAAATAATCATGCTAATATATTTTACAACCAAAGTGGCAGAATCTTTTAGTTCAGTTGAAGAGTTATCTCAGCATCTGAACACTTCGATAAACATCAATAAAAATAACCTCTATTAACTGATGGATCAGGTGAAACAAAATTCTTGAACATATTATATCAATTCAAAAGGTTGTAAGATAGGAAAATTTATCCCACCCAATTCCATGTTCTTATGTAACAAAAGATAGTACAATTGCCATTTCTATCCTACCAAAAATCCTCCCTCTAATAATGTACATACTGTGGTTGAAGGAATGTGATTCAAGATCCAGCAAGAATTAACATGTGAAGAAGTTAAAACAAAGCCAATTTCTGTAATAAAATTCATTTACCTGATAGTAACAAACTTATTTGTACCATGCTTTGCCCAATAACTCTTCAAATCAATTGGGTAATTTAGATTATAACCTTCAGCCCCCAGCCTCTCTAACAATTTCCTGAATGCACCACCACTCATTTTCCTTCCAGCCACACGGGCACCTCGCCTATTGGGATTCATTGGGAGAGGATACATAGATATACTAGTCGTGCAACAAGCTGATTGCCAACCACCGTTCCCCCACCTGTAACATTGTTGAGCCACTCCAGTGCAAGTGCAAACAGGAATAGGCATAGTTGAAATATCAAAAACAATTCCATTAATCACAACATCTAGATTCTTTTGTTCTTTCTTGACAACAGTGATTTCCCCATTTAAGCCTTCCTCGGTTGTGACACCAGGTTTTCTCTGCTTTTTTTGCCTCTGACTTTTAGGTTCAGAACCATCAGATTTTCTCTTGGAAGGGCTTTCCTTTTCACGATCTTTCTTCTTGGATGTACGCTTAACTGTTTTCTGAGGTTCTTCGAACAGTGGAGTCTCTAAGACAGGAGAAGGAAAAGCTACATTAATAGGTCGCATAGTTTGGAATTCCCTTGCAGAAAACGTAGGATTTTCTGCTAGCACTTGTAGAATCTTTGCATTGGATAGAGTTCCACATGAAAGGCTTCTCTGGCCATTCCAACCACCATCCCTAGCATAGTCGAGAGCAGCTGCTGCTGCATCACGCTCCAAAATTGCAGTGTTTCGGTCTGCATAAGCCACATCCCTTTGAAAGAGGGCAGTTTCCTTTTCAGCAAATGCAGCTTTCTTTTCAGAAAATGCAGTATTTCTTTCGAGGATAGCTGCATCACGTTCTGCAAGTACAGACATATATTTCAATCTTGGGTGATCATTTACAGATTGCTCAAGAGTATCCCAATGCCGCATGTCCAATCTACCTTCATCGTCCATGTAGACAAGGCTTTCAAGTCCCCCCTTAGTTTGGAGGTTTAATTTGTCAACTTACTCCTGAAGGTTTCATATACTCAAAAACATTCTCCTGAAAATTGAAAGCAAAATAATGCAAAAGTAAGTATCATCTAAGTACTAAATACATCATTTACCATTCCTCCATGTCAAATTTTTGTCTAAAGGTTCACCAAAAGCCAGGAAGAATCCAGCATAAAATAGCAGAGGCAGACCAACCTTGAACTGTTTTTCGAGTTATTTTTCAAGGAAACAGTTTGCCTGTATTTTTTATTATTGTGCAAACATTACATATTCAGGTAAACTTGATTTACTATAAAGAGGCCCTTCAGGGCAATATATTTACTGTGTGGCAGATAGAGTTGGAAGCTAAAGAATTGTGTTCTTTCAATAGAGGTACTCCATCTATTTTAAATGAAAAAATACGCCAACTGCAATGCTTCTAGAGTTTGTGATTAATGGTTCACCCTTCTAAGGCAGTCTGAGGCCAGAGGAAAGTATTAGGCCAATTCTAATGCTTCTAGAGTTTGTGATCAATGGTGCACCCTTCTAAGGCAGTCTGAGGCCAGAGGGAAGTATTATGCCAATTATATTGCTTCTAGAGTTCGTGAGTAATTGTTCAGCTTTCTAAGGCAGTCTGAGATCAGAGGAAAGTAGTAGTATTTGTAATGCTTCTAGAGTTTCTGATTAATGGTTCACCCTTCCAAGGCAGTCTGAGGCCAGAGATAAGTACTAAGCCAATTGTAATGCTTCTAGAGTTTATGATCACTAGTTCACCCTTCGAAGACAGTCTAAAGCCAGAGGGGAAGTATTAGGCACTTTGTGATGCTTCTAGAGTTTAAAAAGGTGCATTTAAAATAATATATAAGTTGGGAAAAATTACAAAATATTAAAAAAAACAATACACAGTCACACATAAACAAACATAAATACAGACGTGTATATGTATGTAACGCTACCAAGCTGCTAAATAGACATCCACATACACTACCAAGCTGAAAATATTCCCAGTATGCTAAAACCAACAAACGCCCCCAACTCCCTCCCCCCCCCCAAAAAAAAAATCACTACCAAGATGCCCCGATATCAAATTATTGATATAGGATAACCCAAAACCCCGATATGTACTTACTGAAGCTGCCAAAAAAATTTAATTCAATGGTAAAACCATTTTTTCAGATTTAAAAAAAAATGAGTAGACGCCCAGGTTTCAATATCTATCTATCTACGCCCTAACCTCCAAATCTACCTAAAACTCTTACTATAAGCCAGGCCTAACAAAGTTGTTGAGAGAATTAGCTCAGACTAAGCTAAATATGCCTAACATACTAGACAAGCCAGAGAAGTGGGAATACAGAGAGACGCAAAAAGGAAAGGGAAGGTGAGGTGTATGTATAATATATATACATATCCATGCAACCATAAAACAAATATCCATAGACGGAAGGATATGAGAACCAAACACATGGTAATACCTAACAGAAGACAAATTGATAAATCTAAAATACTCACTCTGCAAATTAAAAATATGTCGGCGAATGATCTCTCTCTGTTCTCTCCTTCTAGTACCAATTTATTCTCCTTCTAGTACCAATTTATTGTTGCTGTTGTCCGCTGCAAAGCTGCGTTCTTGCATAAGCAAACAGCGGTCGCCTATATATATAGTGGGCGGATTTGAAAGGCGTCTCAACCCAAGTTTTTATTTGAGTAGAGGTAGTTAGTGGAGTCATTAAAGCTGGGGGCGGGCGAGTATCGAGATGCTCCTCCACTTCCGCTCACACAACAAGGCCACGTGTCCTATTTACTTCCCCGTCCCCGTCCACCTTGTTCCAAAAGCCGTGGCTTGCTTATATAATGTAATCCCATAGCCTCGACCCCACCCTGACCCAAAAATATCCATGGGAGTTTATAGAAAAATATTATTTTTTAATGTGTTTTTCAAATGCAAAGTTAAAGCCTCATTGAAGAAAGGAATTTACACAAACACATACATTGATTATAACTTATAACTTAGTAATGGATCTTAGAGAAATCCCAAGTTGGAGAATATTATTGTATAAATATTTATATACGTTTTTGAATATATCTATATGAATATATACATTAATAGAAATGTGCAAATAGTAATAGTTTTAAATGTGTTTTTAAAAGTATTTGTTTTAAATTTAATAATTATTATTTTTTAATATTTTGTATTAATAAAATTATAATTATTAATTATTAACATTATAAAATTAAGTTATAATGAAAATATTAAATAATACAAGGTGTTTAACCCATTTTCATATTAAAAATAATGATTTAAATAATTATAAACTTATAATTTTAACAAACACTTTATGGTGTGGTTATTATAACTTAAAAAAAAATCAAAATCATAATAATTAGTTAAGAAGTTACTCATCAAATTAAAATATGATTTTTTTTTTTTGAGTCCACTAAAGGTAGAGCAATTAGAAATAAGTAATTGAGATGAAAAGTTGTAAATAGAAGATCACAAGTTCAAATCCCTTGTGGATACTTACTTAAAAAAAAATTAAAATATGAATTTTTTTGTTTAATATGTAAACATGGAATAGTCTAATTTTTTTTGTTTATGGTATTTTTTTTTTTTTTGCATTATGAATTATTGTTTTTTTTTTACTAAAACGGTTAAAGGCCTTTGTTATTATTCTTCTGGCTAAACAGCAGCCACAAAATTACAATCAGAGATTCTGTTCTCATAAGAGCAACGAATCCAGAGATATAGCCTTGGCTATGCTCACTGACACTTATACAAAAATAGGAACTATTCTAAGCAAACATAGAACTTCAATATAACATATACATGAGATTGATGCGCTCTGATTTTGGGATCTTACGAGCTCCTTGATCAATTCAGCAATCGTCATTTCCAGCTCAGCCAGCCGGTGCCCAGATTCAATTGTGAATTATGCAGATCCTTCTGCTGGTCGAAGGTTGTCCTCCATTATATTCCCAGCGACTAGTTCCCATTAATTATTGAGAACGAGCAATCTGCCAATTAGATCTGACTGATAAACTGGAAAATTCTGAATGCCTTCTATTCCTTTTTCAGAGTTGAAAACTGGAGGATTCTAACTAATCAAGACCCGATGCTTAGATCTGCAGAGTCTTAGGATTCAACCTGAATCTACTCGATTACATCATTCCTGCTAGCTGGATACAAATCAGCGTTGGAGATCATATTATCTTTTTACATCCTGGATAAGTGAGGACATTGTTCATGTAACCATCTTGTCTTATGCAATCTGCTCCTCGAAAGCCTCAATCTGCCCTATGGTCCGAATAGGAATCTGTCACTAATCTGAAATTCACTTGTTTATTGCAAATGCAATCTTAACCACCAGTTCTTCGATTTCACTAGGGAATGGGCACATGGTTTTCGATACCATTGACTATTATAATTCCCTTGCTTAGGGAGGCACCTGTATTGGCTTCATGATCTGCAATTTTATTGAGATTTCGAAGGACGTGGTAACATTTTACTTCTGCAAAAGCTTTCAGCTGAGCCATAATTTTCTGGTGATAGTGGGCCAACCCCATCTCATTTAGTTCTTTCTTCATATTTAGAGCCTGCATAATGATTCGGGAGTCACTGATGATTGCCAAATTGTTAATGGAGAGTCTTCTGGCTTGAATCAGTCCTTGCCAAATAGCAAGAATTTCAGCAATATTGTTAGAATTTTGGCCCAACCCCCAGGCAAAGGTGAGGATGATTTTCCCAGACCTGTCAAGAATGGCTCCTCCACTTCCCGCAGGTCCGGGATTCCCTTTCGAGGCCCCATCCACATGCAGACTGTGCTTGTTCAGGGAGGATCTCCATTTTATGAATTCTTGCTCCTCTAGCCTTATTTCCCACTGAGAGTAATGCTTATCAATGTTCTTGGTTCTGTTTAGAAGGGCTGAGTCAAGCCCATGAAACCAGCTGTATTCCTCTTTGTCGGGGATAGCTTCATTAGTAATTTTAGTGTAGGCTACCAGCTCTCCTATCAGCGCCTTAACTTTAATTGCAACATGGGCTGGCGAGACAGCCATGTCCCTAAAAATTATGTTATTGTGTTCAAGCCACAATTTCCAGCAGTAGATTTTTGGAACCCACATCCAGCAATGCTTTAGCAGATTCAGGTTGGAGAAGGAAAAGGGAGCATCATCTAACCAGGAAGCAAACAAGGAAGAGATGGAAGGGGGAAGGGCAATATTCAGCTGGTCAAGAAGGATATTCCAGAGTTCAATAGCAAATTTACACTAAAGAAAGAGATGTGTTGAGTTCTCCTCATGGCAGGCACAGAGAGGGAATCTTGAGGGCCCCTTCCATCCTCTTTTCAAAAGGTTGTCCCATGTAAGAATGTTGTCATGAAGTAGGGACCAGCAGAAATGATCAATTTTGGGCAGGGAAGGAAGAAACCAGAGGTTTTTCCACTTAGAAGGATTCGGAGATGCCCAAGGAATGGCTTTTAAGGCGGCATATCCCTCAGCTGCATTGTATAGGCCTGTAGAGGAACCCCAGCCTCTTTTGTCCTTCATCTTAGCAGAAGTAGGGGAGAGTCCTTGCAGGGCCTCTAAAAGGGATCTAGCTTCAGTATCCAGGGCATACGGGACAGCCCCCAGGTCCCATTTGGACCAGCAATCATCTGAACTCCAGCAGGATAAATCCCAAAGGGTGAATTTGTTGTTTAAATGTAGCCAATTTTTGATATTCTCCAGTCCTTCCAGCTCTTTTAAAGGGGTCTGCCCTAGTATGGAATCCTCCCAGAACTTAATCTTGGAGCCATTTCTCGGAATCCAAGTGAGGTATGAGGTTAACATATCAAGAGAATTTAGACAAAGAGCAAGAATAGGAGAGCCTTTCCTAGTAATAGGTGGGCTGTCCAAGCACCTCTCTTTGTGCCCACTGAAGTACTTTGTCCTTAGAGCTTTTGCACTCCAATTTGTTTTGCCCCTTATCATTTTCCACAAGATCTTGCCACCCATGGCCAAATTCTAAATGGCCACGTCTCTGATTTGCAGCCCTCCTTCCAACTTGGGGGCTTTGACCTTATCCCAGCTGACTTGATGCAGTTTCCTTCCTGAATTCCTTCCCCCTTCCCAAAGGAATTTTCTCAAAATTTTGTCTATTTCTTTCACAATTCCTTTAGGGGCTAGCAGGATCGATGCCTGGTAGAGAGGAAGTGAGGTTAGAACAGAATTAATGAGGATAGTTTTTCCTGCTTTGTTTAACCAGGAAGCCCCCCACGCCAACATTTTATCCTTGAGTTTGTCTACCAGTGGCAGCCAAAGGCTCCTTCGAGGAGTAGCTTTTACAATCGGGATGCCAAGATATTTTATGGATTCCCATGTGGAGGTTCCTTCCATTTCCAGCATTCTTGATATAGTTGTCATTTCAATGGGGGTACAATTCCAACCATAGATTTTGCTTTTCCTTAAGCTGATTTCACTTCCAGAAATATACGTGTAAGCATCCAACTCTTTTTTGAAAGATCTAGCAGTATTGAGGTTAGCCTGACCCAGAAGAAGGGTATCATCAGCAAATTGCGCATGATTTATTTTCTTCACTCTAGGGGTGATTGTGATCCCCATTAGAGAACGTTGCTGAAGACCCTTTTCCAACTGGAAACTTAGGAGCGAAGCTTGGATAACATATAACAAGGGGGATAGAGGACATCCCTGCCTAAGTCCCCGAGAGGCATGGAAGAAGTTTGCTGGTCTCCCATTTACCAAGGGGGCTATCCAAGGACCCGAGATACAGGCTCTGATCCAAATGATTAACTGGGGGTGGAATCCTAGTTTGAACATTACAGCAAAGAGAAAATTTAGCCGAACTTTATCAAAAGCATTAGTAAGGTCCAGTTTGACTATCATACCTTTCTCTTTCCGTTGGCAGCTAGAGTGAATAGCTTCTTGGACCAGAATGATGTTGTCTTGAATATTTCTGTTCTTAATGAAGCCCCCCTGGTTCTCCGGAATGATCCTGGGAAGGACATTCTTAATTCTGTTTGCAATTACTTTAGTAATGATTTTGTACCCCGTATTACAGAGCGAGATAGGGCGAAATCTGGAGAAGCTTTGGGCACCTTTCTCTTTGGGAATTAACGTAATGAATGAAGAGTTAGTGCTTCCTCCAATTTTGCTGCAGTTCTGGGATTTCCTAACCATCTTGACCAAATCCTTCTGAATAATATCCCAGCATACAATGAAGAATCTGACCGTGAAGCCGTCAGGTCCTGGAGTTTTATCAGGGCTCATTCCATGCAATGCTTGTCTTATTTCCTCAATCTTTATAGGGCAAGTCAACTTTCTGTTGTCTTCTTCATTGATTAGCTTGGGAAGAACGTTCAAAGGATAACGATCCAAATTAGGAACTGATTCCAAATCTTCAGTGAACAGATCTCTAAAGAAGGAGTGAGTAGCATACTTTATCTCATCAATTTTGTTGAAATTTTGATCTTGATAGTGAATTTCTCTAATGCTGTTGTAATTCTTTCGTGCTTCTGCTTTCTTATGGAAATATGATGTATTTTTATCGCCCTCTTTGAGCCAATGACATCTCGACTTTACTTGCCAATACTGCTCCTCTATTCTCAACGCCTTATGAAGGGCTTTTTGCAATTCGAATTCAACAGCAAGCAGCTCTGGGGCGACTGTGGCGTTCTCCATTAGCAGCTGGTGATTGCCAAGATTCATTTCAGCTTCTTTCCTTTCAACGATGGGAGAGGTCATGACTTTTGCCCAGCTTTTAAGGGCTGCTTTGAGCCTTCTCAACTTTTCTTCCCATATAAAGAACGGAGAACCACTAACAGATTTTTGCCAGGATTCCGAGACCAATTCGTAGAAGCCATCCATGGAGACCCAGAGAGGGCTGAATCGGAATGGGATAGGGCCCAGTTTTTCTCCCGTAGACAATGAAAGAGATATTGGCTTGTGATCAGAGGTGCACGCCTGGAGTATTTCAGAAGTTGCAAATAGTCCAAGAGTGAGGAAGGATGACTGGACAAGGAAACGATCCAGCCGGGCCGCAATGTGTCCAGGTCCCACTCGTTTATTTGTCCAGGTGAACTTACCTTTGCTGGGCTTGATATCCTCCAGATCCCAGCCCATAATGATGTCTTCAACCCACTCCCTTGCTGGGTCTCTTACCGGGGATCCTCCTTTTTTTTTCAGATAGGGTGAGAATTACATTCATATCACCTGCAAGGACGATGTTGTCATGCCGGTTAGTGGACAGGAAGGAGTTCAACGAATCCCAACACTCTCTTTTTTCCGAAAGAAGAACAGGGGCGTAGATATTAAAGAGGCTGATCTGCTGCCCTGTATTTTGATGCTGCAGCTTCGTGAATAACCAATGGATGGTTTTATGATCTTCTAGCAGGTCGAGATTAGTGGAGTTCCAGCAGGTGGCTAGACCTCCTGATGCTCCCCTAGCGCTGACTGCTATACATCCTCCCTTTTTCCAAAACTTTCTACTTGCCTGGATGGTCTCAGGCTCCTCCATCTTCGTCTCCTGGATCAGAAGTATATCCGGGGAGTTCATCCTTACTAGATCTTTAATTGCTTCTTCTTTAAATTTGCTTCCAATACCTCTGCAATTCCAGGAGATGACCTGCATAAAGATCAGGAGGGTAGGGGGGTGGCTCCTTTCGAAGCCTTGCCTTTTTTTGAAGATCTGGTTTCCATCATGTCCGGAATGGTTTTCTGGACTCCTCCTGTGACATCCCTGTACGATTTTTCCTCTCTTTTTTTCCGTTCTGGTTTCCTTCCTCTTTGATTCTTTTCAGGGGTTCCAATCGAACTGCTGGTCTCTGTGTCACCCCCATCTGAGTTAGCTACTGGTTCAGGTCCTTTGGTGGTGTGCTCATCATCTGATTTTGAAGATTCTTTTTCTGAAAGGTCGCTCTTATCCTTAGCCAGATTTTCTGAAGGATGTGTAG
Source organism: Larix kaempferi (assembly GCA_027924585.1). Taxonomy (NCBI): domain Eukaryota; kingdom Viridiplantae; phylum Streptophyta; class Pinopsida; order Pinales; family Pinaceae; genus Larix; species Larix kaempferi. The sequence goes on from BSBM01000600.1 coordinate 2,294,923, forward strand.
ATTGGGAAACTACCTCTATGTATTCTTTCTCAGGTTCGTTTGATAATACAACTGCTTCAGTTACAGGCTCCTTCGATAGGCTGATATTCGAAGGGGGAAGTTCTTTCGACCGTGCAGGCTTTGGATCTTTGTTTTTTTGTGCTGCTTTGCTTTTCTTCACCCTTTGCCATCCTTCAGCTTCTTCCTTCTCAGGGATTTGATTCTTTGGACAATTTCTCTGGAGATGCCCGTGTTCTTGGCAAGTTCTGCATTTAAATGGGAGGTGTTCATAGTCAACTTTCTGATAGTGAATCCAAGAGCCCACCGATAGCTTAACTGCCTCCGGCAGCCCTGCCTCCAGGTCCACTTCCACACAAATCCTGGCACAGTTGTAGATTGATTTATTGTCTGCTTTGTCAATAAATTTCCCAATTCCATTTCCTATCATTTGCAGAGCTTCATAATTCCAACAATGGACCGGTAAATTGGGTAGCCTGACCCAAACTGGAACTTCCTTGGGCAAAGCCACTGAGGGATCGAAATCTGGCGTCCAACGGTTCAAATACAGTCCCTGGGATCCCATAAAATATGGACCGTTTCTGAAGATGAGGTCCTTGTCCTCCTTATTGATGAATTCGAACAGGAAGTATCCACTGCTCAGGGGATAGCAGGTGACTCCTTGCTTTAGCTGGGGCTTCCAATTTCTTTGGATCCAATCATCAGTAGTTTTTGCTGAGGGCCATAGCCCCATAAATTGGCCGACAAGCCCTCTTTCTGATAACGCAAGGGCAATCTTGACCGATGTCGTCTCTGGCAAGGCGATTTCAGGGATTTCTGCTAGCTTTTGGATGAATTTCGGGACCGAGGGCTGAGCATTTCTCTTACCACTGCTGGCGATCAATCTCCTGAACACGTTCATCTCAGCTGATGGGAGGGGAGGGGGATCCCCATCCCCAGGGGCGACCATGGCGGCAACCTGCAATAAACCCTAAATTTCCAACGCGTGCACCCTAGCGCGCTCCTCACGAAAAAAAAAAGTAAAAAATGCATTATGAATTATTGTTGATATACATATAAAATTTGTTTTTCCCTTTTTTTAGTTTGTTTCTTGTTTTTTGCTTTTGTTGAGGATGGCAAAACTTAACATAATTTAGTCAATTCTATTGAGGAAGCCATCACTAGGAAAACCATACCACACTAGGAAAACGAACTCTTATTCTATGGTCAAGTTCCATGGCCAACATCCATCGTAATCTATTCAATCATTACATTGTCAATACATAGGGGCTCAACAAAAGCATCATGTCACTTACAAGAATTGAACCTAGGTGGGGAGAGTAACAATCATTCCTCCCAACAACCTAATTAGATGTTTAAATAAATTAGTATTATTATTATTTATCATAAAATAATTGTATATATAAATAAGATCACATTTCATAATAATTAAATTTATATGTTAAATTTTTTAAAGATACTTAACCTCAGTCCTTTTTAATTATTTAAATATATAAATAAATAAATAATATGTCATTATTAATGATAATGATGATTATTCTAGTATATAGAAAAGGATTAATGAAGGGTGGAAAGCTTTTTTTTTGTCTTGAAAACAATTGTAAGTCGGAAACCTTGTGATGTGGGATAAAAAGAAATTCCTCTTTGAAACTCTCATCACTCCTGTTCTCTTGTATGGATGTGAAGTTTGGCGTTGTGGCCTCTTTAGAGAATCCTGGAGAAGGATTGAACAAATCCAAAAGCATATTGTAATTTACAATCTTAAAATTAAAAGCAATACGTCTTATCATATTCTCCTCATCGAAGGGGGGTTTTCTCCATTGAGAGCATAACTATGACTAGGTACCTAATGTACAAGAAAAAAAAAAACTTGGGAGTCAGAGACTTCCAAAAATTGCTTTGAAGTCCAGTCAAAACCACTTGAGGCTTAAGCAGGGTTGGCATAAAGATGCCATGTCTTGGTTAAAGATGTGGAGGATCGATGAAAATGTCACTTTGCAAAACATATATGATATTAAAAATATTATTACTTCAAAGTACAAAGAGAAGTTGTGGTGTGATAAAAATTTAGAAGATAAAAGAAAATTAAAATATTACAAGGAGGTCATTAACCCTAATTTCAAAAATCAAAATCACCTCTCTATTTTAACTAGCTTAAAGAAAAAAATCAACATAGCTAAAATAAGAACGAACTCTCATGAAGTGCATAGTGAAACGGGGCATTGGACATTTCCTAAAACTCTGTGGGCTGAAAGGATATGTCATATTTGTGAGACTATAAGTGTTGAAAATGAAAAACACTTCTTCTTAGATTCCCCTATGTGCATTCACATAAGATCTCAATTTCAAAAAAATTGTTACAATACGAATTTGCCTAATATTCTATCTCATCAAAATTGTAGTAATTTAGGAACCCTCATCTCCAAGCTTTTTTAGCACATAAATAATACGTTACAGAAAACCAAACAATTCCTTACTCATTCACGTGGTTTTCACAGACGTTCATGTTTGTAAAACTGGAGAATCTGTGTGGAAGATTAAACCTCGACGTTTCGGGCCGAGTAGCACAACCCATCTTCAGGAGATACCAAAGAGTCTCAATTTTAATACTCGGTCAAAAGCTGATTTATAAATAGTTTTGAAGTGTTCTGTATAGTTTGAAAATGTAGGTCGATTAATTTTAGAAAAAGGATTATCATATTAGTTTTGGTTTAATTTAATCTAAATAATTCCTTACTTTTATTTTTTAAAATCTTATGAACCAAAATTAATCTTAAAAAAATAATTATCATCATCATCATCATTAAAAATTAATTTTAATTTATCAACCTAATATGTAAAAAGATATAAGATAATATGTAAGAAGATATAAGAAGATATGTATTTAACTTAAATATGAGTTGGTTACAAAACATTGAAATGCTTTTATATTGATTGTAAAAGCTATTATGTTCTTCATCTTATACTATATAGGAGACTAATTGTCTACATCCTAAATAGATATGTTTTTTTTTTGTTATTACTATCATATTATATGTTTATTTGTATTCATCGTTGTTCATTAAGATACACTCTAAGTATTCAACTGATTGTCGATTCGAAAAGGTGTCAAAACTGACAAATGACAATAACATCACCGGTGGTTTAAATTTGATGTACTTTTATGTCTTTTTCACAATGTTGTTGCTATATGTAAACACCTTTGTCAAAAAGACCAACATTTTCAAAATTTATATATATATATGATATTTATTGAATAGTTATAATTATTTATTATTACATTTCATTGTTGAATGAAGTGCATTGCAACTTGTCAATGGTTATATGATGAGTTTTTCCGCATCAAAATCGTGGTTGAAATTTGATGTGAATTTATATGTTTTTTTTTAATATTCCAAATGGAAATTAGTGAAAATATGTATTTTGAAATTATATTTAAATGGTAATATATAAAAAAATTAAAATAATTTTAAATAAATATTTATAATGATAATGGTCAAATTAAAATTGAAATTAATATTAGTTTATAAAATTTTAATTAAAAAATAAATAAATATTTTATTTTATTATATTGTTTTTAAAATTAAATGATTTGAAAATAAGATTATAAGTTACGGTTAATATATTATAAATATTAATAATATTATAAATGTTTTGAAAATAATATTCAATCTTATTAGTGGTTGTAAAGTATGAGAAAATGATTTTCACCTTTTACATTTTTAAAATTAAAAATATTTTAGGTTTGGTTCACTTTTTAGTTTCATTACATGGGAATATATTTTTATTTTTGCAATATTTTAAATTTTTTTTTTTTAAATAATTGGAATAGTTAAGCATATAGTAATAAAAAAATTGTGGTCAAACCATACAGCCAATGATGTACACAATGTCCAAAATTTAAGAGCACGATACATCGAAATTGTCAAGTTCAACTGAAAAGCAAATCCCAACCATGGAGTTAGCTTACTATAAGCCAATCATATCCTAAAGACTTGAAAACTATATATTCTAACATATTGACCATAGAGCAACATAAAATGACAAAACATGATAAACCTCATGTTGGACTAAACCCATTGTGGGCGTATTCCATGACAATTTCTCCATAACTCTGAGGTTTTGGCATCATCTTTGAAATTCCTTCTTCTACACGACCTTTAAGTTCCAATTGCACAATTACATCTTCCATGGAGAGTTTCTTAACAGATTCAACAGAGTTTGAGGGATTTCCTACCATTGAATGGGAACTCCTGGTGAAATTGAGTATCATATTGTATTGCATGTCCACATCCAAAAACAATTTGTCCACTCTTCTACCCATTGTTGGCATTCTTGCTTCTAGATTAGTGAAGTGAAATAGCTAAGCTTCTATCTGATTACCAAGGCTTTGATTTAACTGGAGAAAATCGCCTCGTAAAGAGCATATATTTGCTTTACCAATGGCCTCATAACCTTTCTTGAGTCCATCACCTTATACACCACATTTTCTAATGTCTCTATGTGCTTCCATCAAGACAATCTGATTGCTCAATGTGTTGAGAGGGCCTATCTCTATCAAAATGAAAGAGAGCCCACAAAAACACAAGATACAATAGGAGAAAGACTCGACAAAACCCCTTAGCCCAGACAAAGTGTCCTGGAGATTTCCTTAACAGATTCAACAAAGTTCGGGGGATTTCCTACCATAGAATGGGAACTTCTGGTGAAATTGAGTATCATATTGTACCGCATGTCCACATCCAAAAACAATTTGTCCACTCTTCTACCCATTGTTGGCATTCTTGGTTCTAGATTAGTGAAGGGAAATAGTTGAGCTTCTATATGATTACCAACGCTTTGATTTAACTGGAGAAAATCGCCTCCTAAAGAGCATATATTTGCTTTACCAGTGGCCTCATAACCTTCCTTGAGTCCATCACCTTATACACAACACATTTTCTAATGTCTCTATGTGCTTCCATCAAGACTCTCTGATTGCTCAATGTGTTGAGATGGCCTATCTCTATCAAAATGGAAGAGAGCCCACAAAAACACAAGATACAATAGGAGAAAGACTCGACAAAACCCCTTAGCCCAGACAAAGTGTCTTGGAGTTGAGCTCGATTTAGACCTTCCACCCAGATAACATTTCACCACAAACCACCAATGCATAGACTATGAAGAAGAAGAATAAGGCCATAGCAAGATGAAGTATAACTCCCCACACACTTGGTCATTGCAAGACCCATAAACGAAGGAGGTTGAAAACTGTAAATTACCTAAATTTTCTTCACCTCATCGATGCCACACCATTCCAAATGAGAACGAGAGAAAAGCATTAAGAGTCTTAGCATCGATTGAACAATAACCACAAGTCTCGCTATGAACTTTCCCCTAGCAACCAAGATTTATACCACCAATGAGAAGGGAACCCATCTCATCAACCATAAAAATCCCCATTGCTTATGAATCTAGGAAAGCAAGTTGGGCATACGAGGTACATGAAGTTTGTAAATGCTTCAACCTCAAAAGGCTCCACTTAATATTTGTTTCCACCCTCCAAGCCTTGTTATGACTCATGCTTCCAAACATTAATTTCAAGGGATAAGACATGGGATAGGATCCCCACCATTTTGCATAAGCCATCCTTTATCTAAAGTTGTTGACATGTTAGCCAAACCATCAACTTGCGAATTAAGACATCTAAGAATGTGATGGAACTTACTATACTAAAAACTGACAATTAAATCATAAATTCAAGAGTCTAGCTAGGGGAGAGGACAACAAGGTTTTGCATAAATCAATTATTTAATGACCATTGAGGAGTCTCCTAGAATGATGATTGTTCACATTGCTAGGTCATGTTAAAGCAATAAGACTTTGTACAAAGCCAAAACTTATTCTTGGTTATTCGTCATCACTCTTGGACCCCACGCAAAAGTCAATTATTATTGTTTGTTGTAGCTAAAGATAACCCCCCCCTCTAGCATCTACCACCATTGATATTTAATTCTTCTTAATGCTAGCAATGATAGACAAATAATTTTGATCTTCTAACTTATTTGAGGAGGCCTCTTCAAATATAATTTGTTGAATGGGTTTTTGAAAATGCCTCCTTTGAGGAATGCCAGAACATGTGCACCCTTTTTCAAACAATGTTTAATGATAAAGGCATCTTTCTAGAGACATTTAAACTTCCTTTGTCTTGATGTTTCATTGGTTGCATCATAAGCAAGGACCACTTCACCTTCATGGAAGTTGTGAGAGTGAACTTGTTTGTCATAGTGGCCTTTGGAGCACTTTTTCATTGCTTCATTATTTTATAACAAGGCACGATGATCTTCGTCGGTTTGCTCCAATACGACTAGTCATTGTTCTAACTACATAGTGTCATGAAGGAGTTCGATGACCGTTTGGAGAGTTGGTATTTCACATTCGATGGGTGAAACTACTTCAACCCCATGGACGAAGTGGAAGGGGGTGAATCCTAGGGAAGTTTTAAAGTATGTCATGTAGGCCCACAATGTCGAGAAAAGCATGTGATGTTAGTTAGATTTATGTTGATTTATTGCCTATCGCAACTGTAAGGTTTTAAGGTTTTTACTAATGGCATCAACTTGGCCATTAGATTGTGAATAGTAAAGTGATGCAAACTCATACATAAATCCTAAGTGCGAAGCCAATTCTTGGAAGACTTCATTCTCAAAATGTGTGCCATGATTTAAGACCAATTGATTGGGGACACATAAGTGGGTGATGACATGGTTAAAAAAAAACTGAGCAGCTATTCGGGCTTTGTTGTTGTAAGTTGGCATGGCCTTGGCCCATTTTGTGAAGTAAGCAATGACCACAATGATGTACTTGCGGCCACCACTAGATGTAGGGTTGTAGGTCATGAAGTCAATCCCCCACATGCAAAAGGGACTAACTGTGATAACTAGGTGCAACAAAGCTAATGGAGCTCGCTACTTGACATTTTGCACACTACTTAGTGGCATGAATGCAATCATGAAATACAGAATGCAATAATTTTTCAGTGGTGGCAATCCTTGATAAATGGTTGTTGCATGTGTTGCTATGGCAATCACTTAAGATTTGTTATGTGTTTTCATGAGTTAGGCATTGACGTAAGACTATATGTACTCCTTATTGATAAAGGATTATATGTAAACTCTCATGGATTCCATTGGATTAGTTCATCATAAGAGATCTTACTAGTTTATGCAATCTATTAGTATGCATTGTTTGCATAAGTGATCCAAAATGGATCAATATATGATTTGCTATCTAATTTGGTGCCTCGTGGGTAGAAATATTGGATGAATTGGCTTGTAGAGCCCATTAAGGAATAAATCTTGCTTTGTAGATTTAGGATCTATAACCTTCTAATAGCCATTTGGGGGATTAAATGATGTTTTTTGGGGTCAAAAATTTATGAACATAGTTCATACCCTCTTGACATTGTTCTACACTCCGAGAGATTTCCAATGGCGCAAACATCACCTCAATCAAAGTTCATATGAGGAAGTTATGGCTCCCGCAAGTTGACCTATCATGTTAACCACCATGGTATTGAGTGGATTCCACGTCCACTCTCATTACCCACACATGTGGAGCTAGTCATGTGTGGAATTTCAAGAACATTCTATAGGGTCCAAAACCCTAACCTAATCAGGAGTCGAGGCATACAAAAACCCTAAAACTAACCCTAGATGGCTATCAGGACATTGTTAAATATTGGGCCACTAGGAGAATAAGGGGTTCCATTCTCATGGTATAATTGTATTGTTCCATAGATGAACAAGAGCTAGGGAGTGGATACCAGAGCATAATAGAGGAAATAGGAGATCCTATCATAGCCATACAGGCCACAGTGCCATACGTAAATCCATAGAGAGTACCACTTTCCTTGTATTTGCATTGCATACTGGAGAAAAAAAAAACAAGGCATAATCCTCACTTTTGGTTGGGTTTTTCTTGATAATGGGTTTTCCCAGGGTATATCTTTTGTTATTGTGTGGATGTGTTATTTTGCTCTAGCTATTTTCCTTTCAATTCCAGTTTATGTTAGTTAGCATTATGTGGAACTAAACTAACATAATGAAACTTAAATCATTAGTAAAAACTACATAATTAAGAATTTGCATAAAGTTGTAAGATCTATCGTGACGAACTATTCTAGTGGAATATCCATGGTAGTTTACAAATCATTCCGGTATTAGGGAAATTTTATTTGTGGTTTTTGTGTGAAGTTGCAATCTCTAGGAGATGGTAGAGTTAAAAAAAAACTCCAAACCCTAACCATGGCAAATGAGTACAGTGGAGTACCAAGGGATGAATCAAAAGAGCAATTTATAAAGATGGAAATACAAGTCATTGATATCTCTCACAATATGTCGATCTGCATGGTGGCTATGGAGAGACAGTTTGGACCTTTCAAGGAGTTGGAAGATCTAGCTTGGAGGTGGGCTCAGATGGGAAATCAAGGGACATTGAAGACATATAAAAGGAGCTAAAAAAATCTAGAGAAAGAGAAACTAAGTTCCAACAACAACAATTCTTCTCAATCTTTGTTCAAAGTGGAAGAAAAATTGGGTAGCAAGCCCTATTAATGTCAAATCGATGCTATTAAGTCGAATCAGTGGTTGCAATAGTTATAAGTTTATTTTGCTATCCATAGACAATAGAGGAGAAAAATATATCATTTGTTGGACTAAAGTTGGGGGACCATGTCCTAACTTGGTGGGAAAACCACATGGAGACACTTAGGCTAGACGATGACCCCCTAATAACTAAGTGGGAGGACTTTAAAACCCCCATGAAGTCTCCATTTTACCCTATTGGGTATGAAGAGCACAAATGGATCCATTGGCATTAATTTCAACAAAGGCCAATGTTAAGTGTACAATAGTACACCACTAAATTTAGAAAAAATGGCCTTTATGTTAGGTATATCTCCCAAGAACTTGTATGTACTTCTCAAGTATACAGGTGGTCTCCAAAGTCAATTATGGAGACAAATGATGCTCTTCAAACCTAGAATTGTTGATGAAACATGTGTGCAAGCATAGTATCTAGAGAATATGGACATGAAGAAAGGATAGCTAGGTAGTTCCAAGTAGAAAGAACACCTAGATACTTCCAAGGATCAGAAGAAGGGGAAAGGAAAAGACAAGAAGGCTACAGCCACGACACATCAGTTTAAGGATCCAAAAAAGCACTTCAATCATTACAACATTGATCGTCACACTAAAGACAAGTGTTGGAACCCGGCATCCAAAGTTGAATCCAAATAACTAAAAGAAGGATGCCAAGAAGAAGAACATGTTGGCCACAAATTCAAGTAACCATATAGAGAGTAGGTCAAATGTAGATGAGAAGATTATCTGCACTATAGTGCAGAAGGAGTTGAACCTGCGTAGCCTCCATCCCAAGGAAGAGAAGGAGATAATGAAATTCTCTCACATCAAGATTCAAGTAAAAAAGACCAAGGTGGATTCTCTATTTGATTATGATTCATAGGCCAATCTCATAGTAAAAGACCTGGTAAGTAAGCTTGGATTGGAAGTCCATGATTATCCTAGCCCCTATCCATTGGGATGGTAAATAAGGATGCAGAACTTAGGCTCACAAAATAATGCAATATTAAAGTTGTTATAAGTGTAGATTATATTGATGAAGTGGAGGTATATGTAGTACACTTTATGTTTGTGGTGTAGTGTTTGGAATCCCCTACATATATATGAGGGATGTAATCTTCATGACTAGATCACAATAATACCACTTGATCAAGGATAGGAAATCTTTCATCATCAATGTGCATAAAGGTAAATTGAAGATCTCTCTAGTAAGTGGCAACCAAGCCAAAAGATGATTAGTTCAACTCAAAAGTTCGTATTATTTTTTCTCAAGACATAATTAGCAAGAAGGTGAATAGATAAAAGTAAAGGCATCTCTAGAAGGATGTACTAGGGAGAAAAAACACCAATTGGAGAAGCTTTTGCAGGTATACAAAGAAGTCTTCCAGGAGCCTAAATGGCTACCTCCTAAGAGGATAATGGAGCAAGAGATACAACTATTGCCCAGTTCTTCGTTTCCAAGCATTGGATTGTATAGACAATCCGTTATGGAAGCAGAAGAAGTGAAGAAGTAGTTGTAGCAACTGCTAGAGCAGGGAGTAACCTAACCAAGCACCTCACCTTGTGAGTCACCTATCATAATAGTACCCAAGAAGGATGGGACTTGGAGGATCTGTATTGACTATAGATATATGAATAAGATCACCCTCAATAATCAATACCCTCCACCCAGGATCGAAGATTTGCTATATCAGTTGCAGCATTCCAAGTACTTCACCAAGTTGGGTCTCAAATTGGGATACCACCAAGTATGAGTGAAGGAAGAATACACCTAGAAGACTGCCTTCAAGAATAGAAAAGGTCTATATGAATGGTTAGTAATTCCTTTTGGCATGTGTAATGCACCAACTACATTTATGTGTTTGATGAATGATGCATTGTATCCTTTTATATATTCATTTGTAATAGTGTATTTATATTCTATATTGGTTTTTAGTGCTACCTAGGAAGAGCATCTTTCACATCTCAAGCAGGTGATAGAGACCTTGAACAAACATAAAATGTTATAAAACCTTTAGAAATGTGAATTTGCTCAGTAGTATTTAGTGTATTTGGGGTATGTGACCAGTGGAGGAGAACTTAAGATTGATCCTGCAGAGATGGAGGCCATCACCAAGTGGCCAACTCCTACAAATGTCACTAGAGTTAGGACCTTTTTGGCGACAACACAATACGTTCAAAAGTTCATAGCTTCCTTTTAAGTTGTGGTTGCACCTCTTCGTGCCATAACAACTAGTAATAAGGGTTTCCTATTGGGAAATAATCAACAAAAATCCTTTGAAGATCTTAAACGAAAGATTAGTCAAGTACCAATTATCGCATTGCTAAACTTGCAGAAACGTTTTGAAATGGGGATAGATGCAAATGGATATGGTGTGGGAGTAACTTTCATACAACGAGGGAGGTAAGTATGCTATCATTCTGAAATGTTCCATGGTGGAGTCTTGAATTACCCTACATATGACAAGGAACTCTATGCCTTGGCTGAAGCTATTATGAAATGGAAGTACTATTTGATGGGCAAGGAGAACATCATTCACACTGATCATAAACTACTGCAATATTTGCAGGTCCAAAGTAAGTTATGGCAAACCAAACACTACAAGTGGATGGGATTTTTACAACAATTCCATTTAAGCATCAAATATAAGAAGGGTAGTACAAACAAGGTAGAAAACATGCTCTCAAGGCCACTTACAACCAAGATCATATCTTTGGGTACTTTTATGCACATGGAGCCTTTCACCCACGATGCATACAAGGAGGAACACATAGAGGGTGAGGACTTCAAGGAGGTATTTCAATAGCTACAAGGCCAATTTCATGTAGAAGAAGGTGATAACAAGGTTGACTATCATCTCTAGGATTGATTACTCTCCAAGTTTGACAAACTTTGTGTTCCTAAAGGTGAAATATTGCAACTTACCAGAGAGGCTCACACCTCCAGATTTGCAAGGAATTTTGGTGTTAGGAAGACATTTTCCAACTTACAAAGGTGTGTTTATTGGTCTAGAATACAAGAAGATGTAGCTCGATTTATTAGAGGATGCATACTATGTTGTACAAGCAAACCCAATAATATGAAGGAAGGCCTATACCATCCCTTATATGTACCCACTAGACCATGGGAGAGCATCTCCATGTATTTTGTGGGTGGTTTTCCAAGAACCAGGAAGGGACACGACTATCTACTAGTGGTAGTTGTTAGGTTCAGTAAGATGTGCATTCTCATGGCTTGTCCTATTGGTTGTGTCAGTTAGACCTAAGGTTCAATAGGAGTCGCCAACAAAACACCCTACAGGCATCGACATTTTCAATACCCTGCAAGCAGGACAAGGTCTCACCTGAGACGCACACAAGAATTATAAAGACCATTACAAGGGTTGCACATAGGAGGATGGGGTGGTGTTCTCCATATCCTTACACATTCGTTAACTTATCCATTCATCCCCAACAATGATCAATTTAGCATTCATTATTTATAACATATGAGACATAAATAGAAACACACTGTGCAAAATAGGACAGAACCAACTTCATATTATTACTTGGCAAAACTTAGTACATATGATAGCCATAATTGGACATATCATAGATTCCTCATTCAGCTCACCAGCTTATATGGGTCTCAAAATACAACAAAACCCTAGTGATAGTAGAACATAGACAGGGATTCAAGCACATTCATGCAACTGACTACCCAAACATCTGAACCCAAAACATTACTAAATGTGCCTCTTAATAGGATTTTGGTTATGTTCCTTACCGTTACACAACATGCAGTTTGATAGGCATGAAAAGTGACACATGCAGTTTGATAGGCATGCAAAGTGACACATGCAGGTTGCTAGTGACCCATGATGCGATCTTCCCTTGCATTGTCTCTTGCATGGCGATCATCCTCGCCACCTAGATCCTTTGGTGCCCATCCACCTAAGTAAAAAATTGGGCGCCAACAGGACCCCAACACTATGACGTGGCTCGTCCTGAACCAGTCTTGAGCCATAAACCTCAATCAAGGGCAGTTGCGTACGCGGGTTGTGGAAAAAAAGCTGGAATCGGGTCTTGATGCCCTCAAACTCACTATTGATGTCAGTGAACGAATTGTTGAAGGAATCTGCATATTCCTTCATGCTTTTCCTTACTTTTGGTTTGACCTTCTCAACGAGGGTGATAAATTTTGTTGCCTTGGTGTGGAGTTCTGACAAGTTGTCAAAATGCATATGCACTTGCTCTTGTGCCTCAGTGACAATTGATGCAACCATTTCAGTGTGACCTTTTTGGTTAAGGTAGAGATGTATGTCATGGCTTCTTTCCGTGCGGAGAGTGGAAATTGCACCAGACTTTGCTTCTTAGTGCTCACCTGGGCCTCGCAGTCTCTGATTTGTTGGTCCACCTTTTGCAGTTCAGGAACATCTTGCAAGTGGTTCCAGATGTTGAAACTATAGTCTATGACCCCTGCTAAAGTCACGACTCCCTTTTGCATTTGCTCAAGAACTTGCGTGGCTTCCTTAATTTTTTGTGTAAGCTCAATCTCTTCAAGGGATGGAGTTGGCTTGATATGCACTCTGAATTCCTCTTTTTCATGTTGGAGCACAACAACTACGTCCATGATTTGTGCAACTTTCTAGACAACTAGCTGTCAGTCAAGGAACTTGTGACTGACAACGTAGAGTAAGCCTTGTCCACTTATGGTTCCAACTGCTTCTATTCCTGTACCACCTTAGCTTGCCTCTATTTCAACCCAGCATAGGAATGGATCAACTAAGCATGGTGGTCACCTAGTTCGCCAAAGATCCAGGCAATGAAGTACTGCAAGTCCTCTATAGGGACTAAATGTAAGTCCAACTCATTATAGGGCAGAGGTTGCGTGTATGATACCTTGGGGGGTTGAACTATTGTAATCGCTAAAGGATTTAGCTGGATCTTCCTATGTGAAAAGGTCTCTTGCACCTGCTATTGTAGCTCTTGTGCACGACTAATAGATGGTGCTTCTAAAGTCTGCACCACTGTTGTTCCCGGGTCTATATGCAGCACCATCCTCATCTCTTGCAACTGTTCTTTGCTTTCTTTCTGGAGGATTTGCACTACTTCCATATTTAATTGTAATTGCTCCATGATGCCAAGAATCTTTGTGGATACTTTAGTGCTTCGTGACTAGGAGGCAATGTGTTGTTCCTCCATTTGTTGTTCTCGTATGCATATTTCCACTAGTGCTTGCTCCTGCTCCTACCCATTTCTAGCTTCAAAATCCATAAATATGTTCCGCCTGATTATGGTAGGTGGCCTCGTCCTAGGGGTCGTTGCTGGTGGGGTTTATTCTTCCATCAGTTATTCAGTGTCTGGCTCTAGATCCAGAGAGGGAGACTTCTTTTGTTTCCTTTTCTGCTCCGTTGTTTGTTGTGCTAGGACTGACTCCCGCTTGCCCTTATCTAACAGTTGCAATGAGGACCTAGGAACACTGAAGTTGGCGTGCTTGCTATGGGATTTCTTTGTTACATCAGATTCTTCTAGAATCTATAAGTTCGAATATAAGATGATTGCAATTGTTGCGGCCACTCTGTGATTGTTGCTTTGACGTCCTCCAATGTCATGTAGAACAACAACATGTCTACATCTTACTATGGCTCTAGGCATGGTGTGATCAAAACATTATGATTATCCACTTCGAAGATCATGGTATCCTTGTACCTATCCACAATTGCTTGTGGAATCTTGAATGACTCCACCATGGTTGTGAGCTTTTGTGTATACCATTGTAGAAAGGCGATGTTGATGGGAACATGTTCTTCATGGGTCAACTGACGGTGTAGTACGAAAAACTTTACTTCAATGAACCCTTATGGGGTAGGGTGGTCATACTAGTAACCAAGTGGTGGTTGCCACATAGTCATGAAAATGAGCAGTAAGACCCAACTGTAATGGAATTTCGTCCCTTTATCCTGTGCGTATAGGTAATCTTGTAAGAATTCATGCTTGAGGTACTGGATCCATGCCATCCTGTGGCTAGATGTGCATTTTTTTGCTGCTAAGATGACCCTTGTTGGGCATTCATATTTTCTAGATTTATGCATGAGTTTGCATGCGAGAATCTCGGTTGCAAAATTGACATTGTGCTTGGCAATGGCAGAAATAATTGCCCCGCATGAGCCCCGATGAGTATGATATTTTATATAAATCTCATCTGCAGAGGCATTGGCCATTATCTCCATAGGGTCCTCTCCCTTGCATGGAAGCCCAAAGACCTACATGATGGCTTCGTCGGTGATTTCATACATTTGGTCCAACCATAGGTATCCTCCACGAAGGCGGTTGAGGAGGAATTGGGTGCATGCATTGAAGTAGGAGCTCCGCCCAAAGTGAGGGACATCAAGCAGTTACATGATGTCCGACTTGTAAAGATGACGCGCCCATGCTTGTGGAACGACACACTCTTCGCCATTCTCAGCTAGCTCCACCTATATATTTGTCCACTGCGAGATCGGGAAATTGTTCTTCATCCAAAATATTTGTTAACACCAAAAATTTGACCACCTAACTCATCCCCCTAGTCACATAGTCCATTTATCCCTTTTCCCTACATATTTGGCCTCAAAAAACCCAAAGTCCCTAAGTTGATAAGCAAATGGGCAAAAAATCATTATTTCCCCAAAAAATTAATTAAATTCCTTAAAGAAACGTCAAAATCCCAAAAAAATAAAAATAAAAGAAAAAGGAGGGAAACCATCAAATACCACAGGCCAATACTAGTGGTTGCCCAAAACCACGAGACAATATACCACCATCCAAAATTGCTATAAAAAGGTGGTGGAGGCCCCCCATTTCACGTCATTCACTCTTCCTTATTGACATTCTACCAAAAGTCCTACGGAAACCCTAGCCTCCCTTTGAGCTTATGCTTCTCCATTCTAGTTGATTTTTGGCTACCCTTGAGCATTCAGAGGAGAGTAAGAGACATTGGAGACCTGGAGCACCTGAAACGAGATTCAAATATTCTGAAGGAAAACAAAGGGTTGTGAGAGGGTAGCACACCTATCAGAATCAAGTAGTGACTTCCCACAATATGAGGTCCATATTGAGGCATGTATATATTGAGTGGGATGTTGAATGTTACATCACTTCACCAAAACCAAAAATAAAGATTTCAGAACATCCCAAGGAGATAAGGCAACTACTAAACAAATATGAAAAGGTTTTTGGGGACCTCCCTCCTGGAAGGCCACCTGATAGAGGAGTTGAGCACAACATTGTTTTGGAGGTGGGAACTTCACCTATACAAATCCCACCATATAGACATCCCAAAAAGTTCAGAGAGAAGATTGAAAAGGCTATTCAAGAACTCTTGGAGTTGGGACTCATTAGACCAAGCTCTAGTCCCTATGCTTCTTCAATTGTTTTGGTGAAGAAGAAAGATGGGACCTTAAGAATGTGCATTGATTTTAGATCCCTAAACAAGAAGACAATAAAAAATAGATATTCCATCCCAAGAATAAATGAGCTACATGGAGAAAAATTCTTCTCAAAAATTGATCTTAGATCCGGTTACCATCAAATTCAAATGAAGGAGGTGGATGTGCATAAAACAACTTTCAGATGTCACTATGGCCATTTTGAGTTTCTTGTCATGCCTTTTGGTTTGACCAATGATCCAGCCACATTTCAATCATGCATGAATCAAATATTTTGCAAACAACTCCGTAAGTTTTTTTTGGTTTTCTTTGATGACATTCTAATTTACAGCAAAACATGGGAGGAACACTTGCACCATCTAGAAGTTGTCTTGAAAATTTTGCATGAACAATCTTTGTTTGCTAAGTTGTCCAAGTGTGAATTTGGGTTGAAATAAGTTTTATATCTTGGGAACATCATTGGGAAAGATGGAGTGAAGGTGCACTTGGAAAAAATAAGAGATATTCTTGAATGGTCATCACCCAAAAACATCACAGCATTGATAGGCTTCATTGGAATATGCACTTACTATAGAAAATTTGTGAAAGGGTTCTCTAAATTGACTGTTCCACTTATTGATTTGAACAAGAAGGATGCTTTCAAGTGGGATGAAGAGGCTAAAAAGGCTTTCCAAAAAATGAAAGAGGTAATGAGTAGTTGTCCAGTACTTGCATTACCTGATTTTACTAAACCATTTGTCTTGGAATGTGATGCATCAGGAGAAGGGATAGGGGTTGTCCTAAAACAAAATCAACACCCCATAACTTTTGAGAGCAGAAAGTCGCAGCCACATGAGAATCTCTATTCTATGTATGACAAATAAATGTTAGCCATCATGCATGCCTTGTCCAAGTTTAGACAATACTTGGTGGGAAACAAGCTTGTAGTCAAAACTGACCATAACAGTTTGAATCATTTTCTCACACAAAAGGACCTCAATGAAAGGAAAAAAAAGTGGGTAAGCAAAGTCCAAACTTTTGATGTTGACATTGAATATGTTAAGGAAAGAATAATATTGTAGCAGATGCATTATCTAGAAGACCATCATTTTCTCTTATGAACATTTCAAAAGATTGGAAAAATATGCTAATAGTTGAATATGCCAATTTGCCAAAGATAGTTTTGCTTGTGGTGTGTTAGATGGGGTCAGAGGTGATGATAGGTACAAGGTTTTGGATGGTATGTTATACTACAAGGATAGAATAACTTGGTTCATGGTTCGAATCGCAAGCACACTATTATGAAGGAGGCTCATGACTCTCCTTTAGCAGGCCATCCTAGTTTTTTCAAAACATATAGGCAACTAAGGGAAAGGTTCTTTTGGAAAGGGATGAAAGAGGATGTTCTAAAATATGTGAATGAATGCAAGTCATGTCAGCAAAAAAATCTGAACATACACATCCTGTTGGTCTATTGCAACCATTGCCCATTCCACAACAAAAATGGGAAAGTGTCTCCATGGATTTCATCACAGGTTTGCCCAAGGATTTGGGTAAGGATTGCAATTATGTTGTGGTGGATAGACTCACTAAATTTGCTCATTTCTTTGTTGTTACATCATCTTTTACTGCTGCATAAGTGGCTGATCTATTCTTTAGAGAAATTTTCAGATTGCATGGACTTCCCAAGAACATTGTGAGTGATAGAGATAGTAGATTTATGAGTGCCTTTTGGAAAGAACTTTTCAAGTTGGTTGGCACTCAATTGACTACAAGAACAAGATATCATCCTCAAACTGATGGCCAAATAGAAAGAGTGAATCAATGGTTGGAAGGGTACTTGAGGAGCTATGTTGGTGAGCAACAGAAAACATGGGTGAAATGGATACATTTGGGTGAGTTTTGCTACAACACTACTTTCCATATGTCCATTCGCATGTCTCCTTTCAAAGCACTATATGGTTATGAAGCACTTACATTTGTTGAGCACATATTTGGTGATAGTAGAGCCTCAAAAGCTAAATATTGGGTGGAGGAAATTCAAGAGATTTTGAAACTCCTAAAAGACAATTTGTAGGTTGCCCAAAATCAACAGAAACAATATGTGGATCAACATAGAGTGGAAAGAACTTTTCAAGTAAATGATTTGGTCTATTTGAAGATACAACCATATAAACAAACATCCTTGAAGGTGAAAGGGTTAGAAAGTCTCAAACCAAGATACTATGGTCCCTAAAAGATAGCTCGAAAAGTTGGGGAGGTGGCTTATGAGTTGGAGCTTTCGAAAGGGAGCAAAATTCACAATGTATTTCATGTTTCATGCCTTAAGAAGGCTATTGGTTAGAAAATATCTGTTTCAGAAACCCTCCCTCCATTAGACGATGAAAGACAACTCATACTTATTCCAAAAAAAAATTTGAAGGCAAGAGAAAGAAAATTGAGGAGCAGGACCATAAGGGAGTATTTGGTACAATGGAAAGATTTGTCAAGTGAGGATGCCACATGCGAGGAGGAATAAATTTTGCAGCATCATAATTTAGAATTGCTTGAGGGCAAGCAATCTTTGGTGGGGAGAACTGTAATGTCCCCATTCAAATAAATCTCAAGAAGAGAAAATCCCACCAATCTACTAGTTTCCTAGGTTGGGGTGGAGACATTAAATTTGGAATAAGGAGACTAATAAACCCCAAATGGACTTTAGCTTGACATAAATATATTAAAAGGGGACAAATAAATAATTATGATGAGAAAATAAGATGGCACTTGGTCATGGAGACACATTGGTGGTGTGGGACCCACACAAAGCTAGATTCCCCATGCCACATGGCATTCCACTCTCACCCATTCGAATCCAAGGTGGAGTCAACTAATCTTTGGGGATTTGGAAGGGAATAATACTTGGCATGACTCAATGAGGTCGAAATGTAGAGGAAGAGTAACTCCCATGGAAGAGGAAGAGACATTTTGGAGCTAGTGAGACACTTGGGCTAGATTCCCTAGCTTCTGTGACACCAATGATGAAGATGCCTATGACACTTATGACAAAATTGGACTTGATGGCTAACATCTGACATACATGACATGTCAGGGCTAAAAATAGCCTCTAAGAAGGAGAAAAGGGGATTTAGGGCAGCCAAAGAGACACCTATTCGAATTGAGTGAAGGAGGAGGCTAGAATTGGAGGGACAAGTGGCATGCTTTGGAATCTCTTCCCAATTCGAGTTGGCATGAAGCTCATGGATGGAATTCGAGTTAAGGAAGCATTAGGAAGTTTATAAAAGTCAGGAACAAAGAAAGACAACAACTTTTGATCATTTTACATTTTGCATTTGGAGAGGAGAGCTAGTAGAGTGCTATTATACTTGCCTTAACACCGATTTCGAGGGTGAAATATTCCCATCCTAATTGGAAATTGGAGAGGCCATTCAGACCTTTAATTTGGAGATACAATGGAGTCCTTTGTTACAGGTTGAAGCTACAGGGAAGCTCGTAGTCACATCTCCTTCAGCTTGCTTCTACAACCATTCTTCCATTTCTTGTCATATTCTTGCTCCTTGAGGAGAGGCGCACTTGGTGAGGTGATGATCTATTTGGGATAATTCTTGAGGCCCAATATATTTATAATATGATATATATACTCTTTATTTACTGCTCAAAAGACTTTCAGATTGAAACTCCAATAGATTTTATGTACAATTCTAAACTATGAATAAATGGTGTCATTTCCCCAATACCTTGTTATTTGTACTTGAAGTGGTATCAAATTCGAATGGTTCAGTCAAAATATGATATATTATTGTTTTATGGAGCACCATTAATATGCTGAAGAAGTTTCATATTCATTAGAGAAGCATTGGGAGAAATATTCTTAAGTCTCATACCCATTTGTGAAGTTTTACTATCATTCCCCCCTATGTTAAAGCTAGTATACAAACATATGATTTATGGAAGTTGAAGGAGCCTATAGAAACTAATTGATGATGAATTGGGGGGCCCATTGAAGTCCTTTATCAATACCATGTCTCTATTCTGAAATTTTGGAAGGTCTTACAGTGTTTGAGAAGCCATCTTTGTCGCTTTCCCTTGGGGTTTTGAACCTCGATTTGACTAGTAACGTTCCCTATTTTTCCCTGATTATAAATGAATGTTGCAGAAGTGTTTTATGAGTTTACAAGCATCCATCGGCCTCATTTACATGTCCGAATACCTTCCAAAGTCATTCAGACCCAATTCAGAACCATTTAGAGCCATTTGGAAGCAGTTGAGTCAATACTAGTCTAAGGGTCGAATTGGTCAAAATTTGCATTTTTTCCTAGTTTTTGCAAATTATTAAAAAGGAACACTACAATATGCATTCTGGTTATGTTACACTCTTTCATTCTTATGCCACAAATCTATCTACACAATTACTTTCTTAACATAGAGAAACATAACAATGAATTTCTCCCTCTCCATTCCTCTTCAGAGCATAGGATTCCACATCTTAATTGATCTCTTCCATGGCCTCTCTGCCAATTACATAATAGTTCATTAGCTGCAATATTCTCACCCAAGTAGCAATAATTAATTTATACTTAAGTTATACTTGCTACTTCAAAAACATACAATTCTATTTTAGAGATAAAATAGAGATTTATGGCTAGGAGATCTCCCTCGTTCATATTTCTGCCTTGCTTTCCACATGAGACCTTTACTGCTGCACCCAATTCTTGGCATCCTTGCAACTCCTTCGATGCCTTGGGTCACCTTTTCACTGTACCCATTTCCAAGGTCTATTGCTCCAATTCTCTTAATCAATCCTAGAAAAACCCAATTGGACATCTTCTTATCCAAAGCCGCTTCTAACCTTATCCAATTCTAGGAATTTTTCTCTGCATTCCTTGGAAAATTTATTGTCCAACTCTACTGTGCCACAAACTCTATGTCACAAGCCAATTCTACACAATGGAGTGCCTTACTCCCTTAATAGCTATTTTTGAGTGAATTGAAATTCATCATTCACTTCACATTCTCCACACGAGTTGTTGGTTCATATCATGCAACTCTATCTATCATGCCTAGAGCTTATTTGTTATGGTGGCTCACCCATTCCATCCACGGGGTACATGCACTCTCCATCCCGGTAGATTCCCTCTATCATCCAATCCTTTTTAATGGTCATTTTCTTGTGAAGACATTGTGCCTCCCATGCTCTGCAACCTTTATTACATGGTTTTCTTTCTCCATCCCAAGGTTTATGATTTACACCCTTCTTTTATGCACAGAAATACCATTTTATGCAAACTAGTATTTCTCTTACCTCTGCTAGTCTTTATGTTATTGTGTCAAATAACAACTACACCAACAAAGAGATCCACATCTCTTCTCTTCAATTTATTTCATGCAATTTAGATTGCATAAGGTTATAATCAATGCATTATATGCATTCTTTGACAATGCAATAGCATCCTTAATCACTTACTAAGTCATCCTTTACACATGCTATACAATCATTTTCAATCTTATTTATGTCTAATTTGTATCATTTCCATCACACTACCATCCTTTAATTCATATCACTTCAGCTTCAACAACCAAGATCTCTTGTCTCTTCTTGCACTGCCTTTTTGCACCTTTTGATTATGATAAATGCATGGCATGCACTTTAACTGAGGTACCATCAATCCCTTCTTAATTCCTCATGGTTATCAATAAGTGATGTTCCACTTGTATCATTGAGTATCCTTGCGAATCAATAGTACCTTCACAGTATCCAATACTGAGCCCTCCTTGGACTAGTCCTTTGACTTGCTTGTTGGAAATGACTTTTACCATGCATCGCTTCTTCAATTTCACTTTCACATAAATATGCAAGCATCATTTTGATGCTTCTGCAAACATCCAAGTCAATCTTACATCTAACATGCTTCTATACCACCATAAACTCTTTTCTTAGGTTTAAGAGGCTTTGACAATCATCCTCATTGATATTCATCACGCAACTAAACCATACTTGACTCATCCCATTGTGCCTCTACACCATTGTGAAAGTGCACTTATGATGTTCATACCATAATACTAAGTCCCTTTTACCTCTCACATACTCCCTTATCATCATAACCTATTTTTCCAAGTTAGCACTTTGCCCAGTATTTCCTCATTGATGTAGCTAACTCAAAATACTCACTCTTGTGACCTGTACCTGATGTATGCAATCTGATCCTGCAACCAATATGTTAGGTAAACCATTTTCCAGAATTTTGTAAAGGATTTCATGTACAATGAGAAATGCTGGAAAATACCCATTTGATAATAATATATTTTTTATTATCAGATTGGGTTGCAAGCTCCTTTACTGTTAAATTTCCTAGATATATAAAAGACATTGATTTATAACCAGATTCACTATGTTTGAACTCCCGTTGATACTCTTTCCAATGATTACTCCCATTGCCATTTCTAAATTCAGAGTTGAAAGTTACAGCTCTCCAAATTCAACAATTTACCCAATTTTACATAGTTCTTGTAGCTATACTTATTCCGAAGGACTAATTTCTGAGACCTGTAGAAGAAAATCGGTAAAGAACTGGAATTTTTTTTATATCGTGTGATGAACCTGCAATAATTAATTAATGCAAATACACAAGATATCAGAAATAACATAACATAATCACTTTTATATTGATCATGGGCCACTTCGAGGGGGCAACCTCCTTTGAGCAAGCTCAATACAATTAACTTCACGGTGCCTTCAATGACCTCAACACACACTTATATACTAAGTCTATGCCCAATACTATGAGTCAAAACCATGGGACATATAATACTACAGGACGACTTACAAAGCATATGCGTCCAATACTATGGGTCAATACTATGGGCTAATATAAACTACGGATCAACAAATACTACGGGACGACTTACAAAGCATATGCGTCCAACAACAATATACTAACATAGTAAAGAGAAGGGTTGACATAGGTTCCTAACATCCCCTCTCCCTTAGAAAAAGCTTTGTCCTCAAAGCTTTGGTTGGAGAAATTGCTGCAGAATTTGAAGGAGTGGTTCCCCGGTAGCATCCTCGGTTTGCATTTCGGGCCACTGACGCCTTTGGAGTGTCAAGGAGGATTGCTTGGAAGGCTGTAGATGAAGAAGAACCCTGTCAGCTGCGTGGAAAATGCGCTCAGAACGGTGCTGATCGGCTTGTTGTTTCCGGCGAATTCTGGCCATGTGAAGATTGTCCTGCAGAATGAGAAGAATCTGATCGCGGTTTCGAAGAACCGAGTCAATTTCCTGAACTAGGGAGCTGCTAAGGGTGTATGGAAGAAGAACTGGCGGTGTTTGTCCATAGACTGCTTCATATGGTGTCCTTTGAGATGTGGTATTGTACCACCAGAGTGCTGCTAGGAAATCCATAAAAATAGTTGGCCAAAGCTGTGTAGAGATGGGCAAGGGTTTGATCAATCCCGAAAGGAGTGTCGGTTCCCCCTTGTTGACTTGGAAAGTATCATCGTTAGCCACCATCTGTTGAATTGTCATTTTTAGTCCCGGCCAAAAGAAGTTACATTGTTCCTAGTCATACATTTTGCAGAACCCAGAGTGCCCTGTTGATGAAGAAGCATGGAGTTCATAGAAGAGATAGCCCTGTTGAACATATTGCAACCAATTTGGAACAAGCAGAGAAAGAGCTGTAAGAGAAACTGGGTCATCAATTGTGCGAGAAGGAGCATCTTCCACCATATTGTCCTTACCCTTCTTGTAAGTGATCACATAGGGATAACCCATGAGTTGGATAACCCATTGGAGGTGTGTTGGGGAGGAGACCCATTGTTCCAGAAAATTTTTTAGACTCGGGAGATCAGTCTTGATGCAGAAATAATTGCCTAATAGGTATGGCTGCCACTTCTGTATTGCATGCAAAATAGCCATCATTTCCTGCTGAGAGGTAGATGTGGCTACATTCTTACCGGAAAGGTCTCTTGAAGGCAGCAAGCTCATAGGTTCAACAAAGATACCTGCATATCTATCCAAGGGAGTAGTGGAGACTGTTGATGGGTGCATCTGAATGGAATTAAGCTGAGCGATGACACCATGTGAATTCTTCTTAAGGATTTTTTCCAGGCGATGTGAACTGATGATGCAGAGAGACCCTGGTTGTAAGCCCCTAAATTTGTGTTGTGCCCCATTGACTTTAAACTGCATCCAAAGTTCAGCAAAATCCCATAAGATGGGGCCAAGTGTGTATAACCATTGAACGCCCAAAACCACATCACATCCGCCTAAGGGCAAGGCAAACATGTCAGAGCGGAGGTTATAATCTTCCATAGAGATACACACATTGTGACACTTCCCTTTGCAAGGTAAGGTGCCCCCATTGGCAACCATGACTTCAAAGTTGGAGCAAGGATGGACAAAACAATCAGCTTGTTTCGCAATTCGAGGGTCAATGAAGTTATGAGTGCTACCAGAATCAATGAGTATGGTAAGAGGGAGCTTCTTGAAGTATCCCCTAACCCGCATTGTTTGTGGGGTGGTGACGCCGGTTACAGCATGGAGAGAGATCTCGGGTGGGTCGTCCTGAGGTGGGGTGTCAACAGGCGGGTGTTGCATGTCGACCGGATCATCTACTGTATCTGTAGCTTCTTCACCAAGTTCTAAGGCAGGCGGAGAATCCACATCCAAGAGATAGAGCTTTTGTTGAACACATCTATGTCCCCGAGTGAATTTCTCATCACAATTATAGCAAAGCCCTTTTTCTCGGCGTGCCTGCATTTCTATTTCAGACAAATGCTTGATAGGAGTTGGTTGAGGAGCAGGCGTGATGGGAGGTCGTTGGGAACCCATATTTCTGAAGGGAACAAAGGTGGGTTTGGAGCGTTGTTGAGCTGCGATCTTGTCCTCGGCCAACTTAGCCAACCCTAGGACTTCCATCATTGTGTTGGGACAAAACATTTTGACCTCTGAGCGGATTTCATCCTTGAGACCACTGATAAAACAACTCCTGTAGAATTCATCAGACAATCCTTCTATGTGATTGGCTAGTTTCTCAAATTCCATCTGTTACTCTCTCACTGTGCCAGTTTGGTGAAGTTTAGTGAGTGCTCCTGTGAAGTCGTCAAAAGCACTAGGACCAAATCATGGCAAAATGAGTTGGCAAAAATCTGTCCAGTTTGGCTCGGGATGAGCTTTGATGTACCAATGGTACCATTGAAAGGCTTCCTGTTCCAAATGAAAGGATGCAAGTGGAACTTTCTGAACATCAAAAGTATTATGCAGACTGAAATATTGTTCTGCTCGGTATATCCATCCAGTCGGATCAGTACCATTGAAGCGAGGAAAATAAAGCTTCGGCCCACGAAAATTGCTAGAAGCAGAGAACCCGGTGGCTGCAAAAGATTCTGGCTGTCTGGTATTGTTCATGGCTGAATGCTGCAGATGGAGGCTGAGAAATTTTTCATCCAGATCTTGGAGTTTGGTTTGGATGGCTGTCAGTGCTTCCTCCATGGTGTGTGCTCCTGCATAGGTGACAACCATAACCAGTTTTTTTTTTTTGTTGACTGGGTAGAAAAACAAAAACAGGAACTACTTCAGTAAGGGAAAAGTTGGATTTGGGAAAAAATCAGAAGGATAATTGGGGTTTGACTTTTTGGACACTGTTGGATAGACAGGGAAGCAAAAATGAGGATTTTAGAAGCGGGGTGAAAGAATGGGAAAATTTGGCAGAGGGGAACAAAGAAGCAGAATTCAGAAAGGAACTCTGTGGTAAAATTTGAAGGTGATTGGGTGAAATCTGAGGAAGTTATGGCAAACCCTAAAAATAGGCAAATGTGAGATTTCGGGCTGTAGGAAGGGGAATTGAGGATAGGGTCCTCAGGAATGAAACATGCAGAATGGAATGACACGGGTTCCCTAAAAATTTCAAGGGAAACAAAGGTAAAACAAGGGAGATATGGAGGAAAAACTGAATTTTTTTATTTTTTATTTTTTATTTTTTTTTCAGACTGGAGCGGCTACGGCTCGGATTTTTTTTTTTACAGACTGGAGCGACTACGACTCAGAAGGAATCTGGAACAACGCCAAACGGCTGGATCTGGAACGGCTTGCAAAATGGATCTGAAACGGCGCAACAGTGATCGACAATAGTTCAGCTGAAAGTAGATATGGACCCCAGGTATGTGCGGCTTCCTAACAGTTCAGGGTTTTCACTTGGCCACCAATGCTGTCTGACGGCTTGCGTATTGGGGCAGTACCCCTCACTCCACGGCTCAGGTAAAACTAATAACCGCTTTGCCACAAACGACAGCTCTTGGTTTACCTCACGGGTGGGAACTAGTCAATCAGGTAGGGGTCGTTGCCCTTTTTGCTGGCAGGTCCTCTCAATGGGCCAGCTACTTTGGGGTCCCTATGGTACTCCTCACAATGAGTTTTAGGGCTTATGCCCAAGTACTTCCCACAGTTAAGCGGATAAGGATTATTCCCAAATCCGAACCTGCAACAGAAAAAATTTGGGCTGAAATTCCACCCAATGTTCAAAAACCGGATCTATATTGCTCAGAATCGCTATTATAACATGTTTCCGGAACTGGAACAACCACTCTGCTTCTACACATGAAATCAGAATAGAAATCTGGGCACTCGGTCAAAAGATTTTCTCGCCGCAATTTCCGCGGCCGTCACCGAAATTCTGAAAAATTGCTGATTTTAAATCCGCGATATCTCCACTTTTAGAACTCCAAATGAGATGATTTGTTTTTTGAAACTGTGTATTTTTGAAAGAGGAATTCAGATATGCAATCGGTTTCTTCTGATTTTGTGCAGAAAGTTTCAGAAATTGATCTGAAAGTCGCCGCCCAAAAAAAGAAAAAAAAAATTCCACTTGTGCCAAGGAAAGTGCTCTGATACCAGATGTGATGAACCTGCAATAATTAATTAATGCAAATACACAAGATATCAGAAATAACAGAACAGAATCACTTTTATATTGATCACGGGCCACTTCGAGGGGGCAAACTCTTTTGAGCAAGCTCAATACAATTAACTTCACGGTGCCTTCAATGACCTCAACACACACTTATATACTAAGTCTATGCCCAATTCTATGAGTCAAAACCATGGGACATATAATACTACAGAACGACTTACAAAGCATATGCGTCCAATACTATGGGTCAATACTATGGGCTAATATAAACTACGGATCAACAAATACTACGGGACGACTTACAAAACATATGCGTCCAACAACAATATACTAACATAGTAAAAAGAAGGGTTGACATAGGTTCCTTACATATCGGGCGCTGATAGCCCATATGATGGTGAGTTCCCAGACACTCTCACTGCTAAAATACGACAATCCCATCAAATTTAATGAAATTCTAGAATCATCAATTTTTTTTATTTTTGCACTTTTTCTAGACTTAAATTTTTCACTAAAAACGACTATCTTTCAAACTAAACATTTCTGGAAAAATTGTGTCTAAGCAAAGCTGTTCAACTCGATGAATAGACAAAATGTCGAAATCATAAATTTTTTTGGTTATGAGTTCTTGGGTCACTTTTGTCTCCAAGTTTTCAAAAATTGACCTTTTGTGTGCCCAAATAGTGGATTTTGGCATTTTTTCACCTCTCGCCTTCACATCTTTTTTAATTTGGCCTCAAGGCTCTAGATTTATCTAGGTGTCTAGTTAACGACTGCACCATAACAATTTGGGCCTCAACCGAGCCCTCATCCATCCTTGGGCTATGCACCTTCAAAACCCACTAAATCCAAATTTATGTAAAAACTAAGCTGAATGGGTTAGTGTCCCTCACTGGAAATACTGTAGCCTTCGTTAATAGCGTCAAAATGATGCAAGTCTCCTCAATTTATGACATAATATGCTCCTGTTATGGCCAAAACAAGATTTTGGCTCCACACTTCTTTTTAGCTTTTCAAATTTCTGTTGACATGGCATGTTGCTAATATGGTAGGGTGTTGATGTGGCAGGACAACTGTCCCTTGAGGTGTCAAACAATCACACGTGTCACCCCGTGATGTATCCATGTCACCCTCCTGTTGGTAAATGGCTTCAAGCTCGGAAAATGAGTGGTTTAAGAAAATAACTTTTTCGACTGTGAACTCTTGCAATGATGCCACGTGTCCAAAGTGGTTTCCTTTCAGGCTCATGCTTATTAAGATAACACTCGAGCACCTTCAAGAGCTTGAACGCTTAAAAAGACCATCGATCTCCCATTCTGAGATCTACCCCCACGCTAATCATCATGAAACTTTGACCAAGACATGTCACTTCTTTTCGTTCCATCGTGTCACATTGTTGAACCATGTGCACTCTCCAAGGATGATTAGACAACCTAGCCGATCATTCAAAAATTTATGCTTAACAGGGTGATTTGTTGGTTTCAGGCTCATAAGAGTAGTAGTTTGGACAAATAGCTTTTGAGCGCCTGAGTGATTTTGGTGATGGCATGTGTCCTAAGTGGTTTTCTTTCAGGCTCGTGCTCATTGAGATAAAATTCGAATACCTTCATGAGTCTAAAAGGATATGAGCCGTTGATTTGATTAAATATGATTTGAAACCTTTAAATTTATATTGCCCATCATTTAACAGAACATGCAATTTTTCGGTACCAATGCATAATTTCACCCAGAATCGACTAAAATTCACAATTTTCACTACGGATTCCTTACATACTAAACCATGGAATATTAAACATGATTTTCCTAGTATTTTATCCGATGCATTTCGCAATACACTTCATGTTCAACCTAGAATTTTTCCTGTAGAATTCGAATACGGCCCATGCATTCCCAGTGCTGCAACCTGGGCTCTAATACCAAACTATCACGTACCCAATGACCTCGCGGTGACTTTGGCGCCATGGGGTACTGAATCTACAGACTGAAATGGCCTCTAATATAAAATTTCGTTTTTTCTCTTAACATCAATTAACATTTACAACAGAAATAATTATTTATAAATCACTCATTAAACATACATGGAATCTTTGACGATTATTTGCATAAGAATGCATTCCCATTGCCATTAATTTGGTTCCATAATTATATGATGACAATAACTAATATAACAAAAAATAAATACCATTCATTTATACACATATGGAACTATGGCCAACTGAATGCGGACCAAGGACGTTCCTCCCAATCGTAGGCTATGCCAAGCCATATCTTTCTTTAGCGTGCCACCCCCGAGCTGGAGCTACCATTCCATAAGAAGGTACCGAGTTTTCCCCTCCTTGTCTATAGTATGGTGATGGTGATATGGGTAATGGTGGTTTAGATCTGATAGCCAAAATGATGGTTCAAACCCGGGGGAATGATGGAAGAATGGGCTAGCTCGCACTATTTATATGCATGGTTGAGACTAGCCAAGTGGCACTAAGGTTGATAAGAACTAGCCACTTGGCATACATGGGGTTTGACACTTTTCCCCTTTTTCTAAGGAGAGTTGAACAAGTGGCACACTTGGGGTTGGACACATTTTCTCCTCTAATCGTAGGCTTGGGATAATCACTCTCCCCCTTGTGAATTGATAGGCCCCCGTCTCTTCTTCGTCCTTCTAGGTATGCAATAGTCGTGTTTTTTATATTAAATATAACTATATACATAATTACATTATTTTGGTCACAATGGAACATTCATGTTTGGCTTCTAGCCATTTCCATCATAATTACATAATTACATTATGGGGTAAAAAACGAGATGTTATATTTATGTGTTTGATGAATGATGTATTGCATCCATTCTTAGATTCATTTGTAATAGTGTACTTAGATGATATTTTGGTTTATAGCTCTAGTTTGAAAGAGCATATCTGTAATGATCATTTTTCAAAATTTTATTAAAATGCCAATTTTTTCACTTTTTCCCCAATTTCGACCTTTGACTAGTTTTACTGTTTTGACCTCCAAATCAACCCAAATGCTCCCAAATCTTCTGTAGGAGTGTATGAATGGTATTTAGACTTGAATATTCGGTCCATGGATGTTTTATGGACCTCCAAATACTACTGCAAACTTGATTTGTATTCTGATCAATATATGTAATTTTGACTAGTAATTTGTGCATCAAATCCCCCCAGGGTAACACTGCAAATGGCCTTCCAAATGCCTCCAAACTCCCACGAATTTATGAACAGAGGTATGTAATGTGTTAAGTATGTGATTAAGGTCTCATATGCACCATTAATTGATTTTTACTACTGTTCTAACTCTCTCACATTCAACAGCAAAAACCCCAAATTCAACCCTTGGGGAAATGAGACTATTTCACCTCTTAATACAAACAAATTGAGTAAAAATGATTCAAATGCTCAAGTACAGTACATGAAACTTGTAGAATATATCCATGGCAGTATATGAATCACAAATATATCAGAGAATCATCCATCCATTCGAAATAATCAACCTTATAGTGTCATACATCAAAGCATTGGGGAAATGGACATTGTTTGCTCATTAATCAATAATTTTGCATACAGTCAATGGGTATTTCGACCTGAGAGTTTCTGAATATGAAGAACAAAGGATATGAAGCTATTACAATCAGAAAAATATCATATTAAGCTCTCCCAATGAGTGCAATATCTCACCCAAAGCGCAATCCCTCAAGGAGCCCGAATATGCCTTCAAAATTGGAAATGGTGGAGAGAAAGTGCTGCACTAAACCAAACCATGAAACTTCCTATAGCTGATACCTGCAAATAAAACTCCATTAAAGCACCATGAAAGACCTGAGTGGCCTCTCCAAACACCAACTTGGATGGGAATCTTTCACCCTCGAAATTGGCTAAGGCAAGAAACTAGTCATCCATTAGTTCTCTCTTCACAAATGCAATTTTTCTCAAATCATCAAAAGCCATTCTCATACTTGATTTCTACATTTTATAACCAACATTAACCTTCAAGGGGTCGAAATTCTCTCAATAGATTCAATAAATTTCCATTTAGAAAATATTCCTCATTTGCCACTTGTCTCCTAGTTCCAACCTTCTATCTTCTCCCAAATTCGAATTTGAGTCTCTTTGGCTTCCACCAACTCCATGAGCGCCTTCCTTGAGCCTATTTTTGGGGTTGACATGTCATAATGGTCAGGTGTAAGAAGTCAGGTCTGAATTTTGTCATAAATGTCATAGATGCTTCATTATTGTTGTCATAAAACTAGGGAATCTAGCCCAAGTGTTCACTAGTCTCCAATTTGACTCTTCATCTCCCATGGAGGTTACTATTCCATCCCATTTCGACCTAAGATGCTCAATGCCATGTGTTATGACTTACCAACTCACCCAAGAGTGTTCACCTTCCCATGAATTTGAATTGGCAAGAGAGAGCTGCCATGTGTCATTGAAAAATCAAGCTAGTGTGGGTCCCACCACCTCCATATGTCTCCAAAACCACTTGCCACTTAGAATTTCTCTTGAATTTATTTATTCACCATATTTATTAAATGCTTGAACCCTTCTAATGTCTAAATATCATTTATTAGCTTCCTTATTACCATCCCACATGTGCCCATCCAACCTAGGAAACTAGTAGGATTGACAGGATTGTCTTACTATGCATTTATTTGAATGTGGACATTATAATCCTCCCCACCCAAGATTGCTTGTCCTCAAGCAATTTCAGATTTGGATGCTGCAAAATCTTCTCCTCTTCCCATGTGGCATCTTCATTTGGTAAATCCTTCCATTGCACTAAATATTCTTTGATGATTCTACTCCTCAACCTTCTTTCTCGTGTCTTCAAAATCTTTTCCGGAACAAGTGTGAGCTGACCTTCATCATCCAAAGGAGGAAGTATTTATGAAGTGATGATTTGCTGACCAAGAGCTTTCTTGAGACAAGAAACATGAAATACATTGTGGATTTTACTCCCTTCCGGAAGTTCTAGTTCATATGCTACTTCTCCAACCTTCCGCACTACCTTGTATGGCCCATAGTACCTTGGTTTTAATTTTTCTGCTCCATTCTTTTTTAGAGATGTTTGTTTATAAGGCTGCAACCTTAAATATACTAAATCATTGACTTGAAAGGTTTTTTTCTTTTCTATGCCTATCAGCATATTGTTTTTGCTGATTTTGATCAACCTGCAAATTGTCTTTCAAGAGCTTTAAAATTTCTTGGCTCTCTTCCACCCAATCTTTAGCCTTTGGGGCTCTACTATCACCAAATATAATGTCAGCAAATGTAAGTGCATCATAACCATATAATGGTTTGAAATGAAACATTCCTATTGACATATGATAAGTGGTGTTGTAACAAAACTCACCCAAGTGTAGCCATTTTGCCCATGCTTTTTGCTGCCCTCCCACATAGTTTCTTAGGTATCCTTCCAACCATTGGTTTACCCTATCTGTTTGTCCATCAGTTTGTGGATGATAGCTGGTACTTGGAGTCAATTGAGTGCCTACCAATCTAAAAAGTTCTTGCCAAAAAGCACCCATGAATCTACTATCTCTATTACTGACAATGCTCTTGGGGAGCCCATGCAATCTGAAGATTTCTTTGAAAAAAATATCAGCGACTTGTGCAGCACTAAAAGATGATGTAACAACAAAGAAATGAGCAAATTTTGTCAACCTATCAACTACCACATAGATGCAATCCTTACCCAAGGATTTAGGCAATCCGATGATGAAATCCATGGAAATACTGTTCCATTTTTGCTTCGAAATGGGCAATGGTTGTAATAGGCCGGCTGGACATGTAAGTTCTAATTTGTTTTGTTGACATGCTTTACATTCATTCACATACTTCTGAACATCTTCCTTCAGCCCCTTCCAAAAAAATCTTTGCCTTAACTGTCTATAAGTTTTGAAGATCTTCGGATGGCCCGCTAGTGGGGAATCATGTTCTTCTTGCAAAATTCGGTACTTGAGCTTGGAGTTATGAACTAAATAAATTATTTCATTATAATATATCAGCCCATTCAAAATTCTATAATTATCATCCCCTTTGATTCCATCCAACGCATCACAAGCAAATTTGTCTTTGGCATATTCAATTAGTAGCATGTTTTTCCAATCCTTAGCAATATCCATGAGAGAAAAAGAAGGCCTTCTTGACAAAGCATCTGCTACTATATTATTCTTTCCTTTGACATATTCAATATCAAAATCATAAGCTTGAATCTTGCTTACCCACTTTTGTTGCCTTTCATTTAGATCTTTTTGGGTGAGAAAGTGTCTTAGACTATTGTGGTCAATTTTCACCACAAACTTGCTGCCCACCAAGTATTGTTTGAATTTGGCCAATGCATGCATTATGGCCAGCATTTCTTTATCATAAATGGAGTAAAGTTTTTCATGAGGCTGCAACTTTCTGCTCTCAAAGGCTATGGGGTGTTGGCCTTGCTTTAGGACAGCCCCTATTCCTCCACCTGGAGCATCACATTCCACACCAAAAGGTTTAGTAAAATCAAGAAGTGCAAGTATCGGACAACTACTCATTACCTCTTTCATTTTTTGGAAGGCCTTTTTAGCCTCTTCATCCCACTTGAAAACATCATTCTTAGTCAAATCAGTGAGTGGAGAAGTCAACTTGGAGAACCCTTTCACAAATTTTCTGTAGTGGGTGCATATGCCAATAAAACCTCTCAATTCGGTAATATTTTTTAGTGATAGCCATTCCAAGATAGCCCTGATTTTTTCCATGTGTACCTTCACTCCTTCTTGCCCAATAATCTGCCCAAGATACAGTAGTTCTTTCATCCCAAACTCACATTTTGATAACTTAGCAAATAAGGACTCTTCTTGCAAGATTTTCAACACAATCTCTAACTGCTGCAAATGCTATTCCCATGTTTGACTGTAAATGAGAATATCATCAAAGAAAACCAAAACAAACCTTCTTAGTTGCTTGCAAAATATCCTATTTATACATGCTTGAAAGGTGGCTGGAGCATTAGTTAACCCAAAAGGCATGACAAGAAATTCAAAGTGGCCAAAATGACATCGAAAAACGGTCTTTTGCACATCTTCATCTTTCATTTGAATTTGGTGATACCCTGATCTAAGGTCAATTTTTGAGAAGTATTTGGTCCCATGTAGCTCATCCATGAGCTCATAAATCCTAGGAATATGATACCTATTCTTGATAGTCTTTTTGTTCAAGGCTCTAAAATCTATGCACATTCTCAATGTTCCATCTTTTTTCTTCACTAGCACTACTGAAGAAGCATAAGGGCTAGAGCTTGGTCTAATGAGTCCCAACTCTAGGAGTTCTAGGATAGCTTTTTCAATCTCATCTCTGAACTTTTTAGGATTTCTATAAGGTGGTATTTGAATGGGTGAAGTACCCTCCTCCAAAATAATACTGTGCTCAACCCCCCTATCTGGTGGCCTACCATGTGGAAGGTCTCTAAAAACCTTTTCATATTTTTGCAAAAGTTTCTCTATCTCCTTTGGGTGTTTGACAATATTTATAGTTGGCTTGGGAGATGTAATATGACATTCAACAACCCATTCTATATCCCCATGCCTCAATATAGATCTCATACTATTGCAAGTTACTACTTGATTTGGATAAGTGTGTTGCCCTCTCACAATTCTTTGTACTCCTTTTGAATCTTGGAATTTCATTTCGGGAATTTGATAATTTACTGTATGCTCTCCTATTGAATACAGCGATTGCACTCCCAAAACCACACTAGTATTAGCAACATCAACCACATAAAAACTATCAACAAAAGTATAGTTACCTATGGTGACTTGTAGCTTTGGAACCCATGTTTTGCATTGCATTGTGTTGTGACCGGGAATGACAACTGTGAAGCCATCAAATGGTTCAATAGGTATCTTTCTTTTCTCTACCATCTCTGCATCAATGAAGTTATGAGTGGCTCCTCCATCTACCAAAACTGAAGTTCTTTGTCCTTGTACCACACCTTTGCATCGGATAATATGATAGCGAGGTACTGCTGAAAGCACTGCCATTCTTGCTTTGTTCGGTGAAGGCTGATTTTCTTCTTGTCTTTCCTCTTCTACTGCTGTCTCATATGCCTCTTCTTGATCTAAAATATGTCCATCTTCATCCATGCCCCCATCATACCCCTCATTATCAGAAAATACTTCTATGTATTGAGCCTTTCTTTTGGTACATTTGTGCCCCGGTGTCCATGGTTGGAAGCATGTGAAGCACAGTTTCTTTTTTCTAAGTCCATCCCTGTTTAGTCCATCTTTTTTATTCCTCTCAAATGACTCTCTTTGCCAAGGTTTCTTATCATATCCATCCCTTTGCTAAGGTTTCTTTTCAAATTTGTAGCTAGGCTTAGGAGGAAATCTCGTTCTAGGAAGCACATTTTGGAGATCCCTAATCAAGCTCATTGCATCTTTTAATGTAGTTGGCTTGTGGGCTTTGACCAAACCTCTTAAGGGTTCAGCCAAACCTTCAGTGAACAACAATACTAATCTTCCCATAGATACATCAGCCACCTTGACTGATAATTTTTGAAAGTCCAACATATATTCGGTAGGGGACCCAGTTTGCTTCAATTGAGCTAGTTCTTTGAAAGGCAATTCTGGATCTTTTTGTTCAAATCTTTCTAGTACCCTGTCAACAAATTCTCCATATGTTTTAACCTGATTATGACCCAAGGTTTTCAGCCCATGAAACCACCATTCATTGGCATCTCCTTCCAAATGCAAAATGGCCATTTTTAATGCATCATTTTCCAACATAGGATTCAGCTGAAAATATACATACAATTTTTGCACCCAAGTGTTAGCAGAATTTTGAGAACCATCAAAAGTAGAAAGTGACATTTTTCCAATAGCACTATTCAATTCTTTGTTTTGGAATGGAATCCTATTGTCTCCCTTCCTTTTAATCTTTTGCATAGCATCAATGTAGTCACTGAATGGTACACATCTTTTACACTCTTCATTCAAATCATTCCAATCATTTACTAGTTTCTTGTAATCCAATTCAAGATTGGGCTCTTCTTTGGGTGTGAGAAATTTAGGTGCAGTATGTCTTTGTGTGCTTTGAAATTCATCAGGTCTATTATGAGGTCCTGTACTTGAGAAAATATGCTCATTCCCTTTCATCTTTTCTCCTGAGTGTGAACCACTATTATCTCCTATCATCCCTTTGCCTGAAAGTTGGCTACCCAACTATTAGAAACTTTTCATCATTTGTTTATTCATATCTAGCATAACCATGGTAATTCCTTCAAAACATTGTTTTAAGGCTTCAATAAATTCCTCCTTATGTCTTAATTTTTCCTCCTTCTCTCTACCCATTGTTTTAGAAAAAAACTCTTTTTTTGCTACTATCTCTTCTTCAACCAAAACTTCTTCAACTACTGATTCAAAGGGTAGTGGTTTATTTGTTTGGCTTCTTGTTAATAGCATCAGGTTCCAAGACCGTGCTCCGATACCACTGGTAATGATCATTTTTCAAAATTTTATTAAAATGCCAAATTTTCCACTTTTTCCCCAATTTCGACCTTTGACTAGTTTTACTGTTTTGACCTCCAAATCAACCCAAATGCTCCTAAATCTTCTGTAGGAGTGTATGAATGGTATTTAAACTTGAATATTAAGTTCAGGGATGTTTTATGGCCCTCCAAATACTACTGCAAACTTGATTTGTATTCTGATCAATATATGTAATTTTGACTAGTAATTTGTGCATCAAATCCCCCCGGGGTAACACTGCAAATGGTCTTCCAAAAGCCTCCAAACTCCCACGAATTTATGAACAGAGATATGTAATGTGTTAAGTATGTGATTAAGGTCTCATATGCAACATTAATTGATTTTTACTACTGTTCTAACTCTCTCACATTCAACAGCAAAAACCCCAAATTCGACCCTTGGGGAAATTGCACTAATTCAACTCTCAATACAAACAAACTGAGTAAAAATACTTCATATGCTCAAGTACAGTACATGAAACTTGTAGAATATATCCATGGCAGTATATGAATCATAAATATATCATAGAATCATCCATCCATTCGAAATAATCATCCTTATAGTGTCATACATCAAAGCATTGGGGAAATGGACATTGCTTGCTCATTAATCAATAATTTTGCATACAGTCAATGGGTATTTCGACCTGAGAGTTTCTGAATACGAAGAACAGAGGATATGAAGCTATTACAATCAGAAAAATATCATATTAAGCTCTCCCAATGAGTGCAAGATCTCACCCAAAGCGCAATCCCTCAAGGAGCCCAAATATGCCTTCAAAATTGGAAATGGTGGAGAGAAAGTGCTGCATTAAACCAAACCATGAATCTTCCTGTCGCTGCTACCTGCAAATAAAACTTCATTAAAGCACCATGAAAGACCTGAGTGGCCTCTCCAAACACCAACTTGGATGGGAATCTTTCACTCTCGAAATTGGCTAAGGCAAGAAACTAGTCATCCACTAGTTCTCTCTTCACAAATGCAATTTTTCTCAAATCATCAAAAGTCATTCTCATACTTGATTTCTACATTTTATAACCAACATTAGTCTTCAAGGGGTCGAAATCGTCTCAATATATTCAATAAATTTCCATTTAGAAAATATTCTTCATTTGCCACTTGTCTCCTAGTTCCAACCTTCCATCTTCTCCCAAATTCGAATTTGAGTCTCTTTAGCTTCCCCCAACTCCATGAGCGCCTTCCTTGAGCCTATTTTCGGGGCTGACATGTCATAATGGTCAAGTGTAAGAAGTCAGGTCTGAATTTTGTCATAAATGTCATAGATGCTTCATTATTGTTGTCATAAAACTAGGGAATCTAGCCAAAGTGTCCACTAGTCTCCAATTTGACTCTTCATCTCCCATGGAGGTTACTATTCCATCCCATTTCGACCTAAGATGCTCAATGCCATGTGTTATGACTTACAAACTCACCCAAGAGTGTTCACCTTCCCATGAATTTGAATTGGCAAGAGAGAGCTGCCATGTGTCATTGAAAACTCAAGCTAGTGTGGGTCCCACCACCTCCATATGTCTCCAAAACCAATTGCCACTTAGAATTTCTCTTGAATTTATTTATTCACCATATTTATTAAATGCTTGAACCCTTCTAATGTCTAAATATCATTTATTAGCTTCCTTATTACCATCCCACATGTGCCCATCCAACCTAGGAAACTAGTAGGATTGATAGGATTGTCTTACTATGCACTTATTTGAATGGGGACATTACAATATCTCACATCTCATGTAGGGGCCAGAGACCCTAGAAAAAACATCCCTTGTTGTCAAACCTTAAGAAATGTGAATTTGCTTAGTAGTCCTTGGTGTATTTGGGATATATGCTTGGTGGGGAGGAACTTAAGATTGATCCTACAAAGATGGAGTCCATCATCAAGTAGCCAAGAACTACTAATGTCATTGAAGTTAGGAGCTTTGAGGGGGCAACATAGTACCTTCAAAATTTTATAGCATCCTTTTCAATTGTGTTTGCATCACTCCATGACATAACAATGGGCAACAAGAGTTTCCAATGGAAAAAGAATCATCAAAACACTTTGAAGCATTGAAATGAAAGATTAGTCAAGCATAAGTTCTCACATTGCCCAATTTGTAAAAGCCCTTTGAAGTGGAGACAGATGAAATATATATGTTATGGGAGTGGCCTTGAGGTAAGGAGGTTATCATTTTGAAATGTTCCATGGTGTAGTCCTGAACTGTCGTACATATCACAAAGAACTCTATGCTTTAGTTTAAGTTGTTAAGAAATGGAAGCATTATCTAATGGGCAAGGAGACCATCATCCACATCGATCATCAGTGACTACATTGTTTGCAAGTCTAATGTAAGCTTCAACAAACTAAATACTACAAGTGGATGGGATTTTTACAACAATTTCAATTTATCATCAAATATAAGAAATACAACACTAATAGGTTCATAAACATGCTCTCAAGGCCATCCACATCCAAGATCACAGCTTTGGGTGCTCTTATGCACATGGAGCCCTTCACCGATACTAAATTCGAGGAATACACAAAAATTGATGAATTCAAGAAGGTATTTCAATAGTGACAAGGCCAAATTTATCTAGAAGAAGGTGACAACAAGGGTGACTATCATCTCTAGGATCAATTACTCTACAAGTTGGACAAGCTCTCTATTCCTAAAGGTGAAAGATTGCAACATATCAATGAGTCTTACACCTCTAAATTTGGAGGTAATTTTGGTGTTTGGAAGACAATGGGCAACTCACAAAGTTATGTGTATTACCCAAAATGCAAGAAAATGTAGCTCAATTTATTAAAGGATGCATACTTTGTTGTACTAACAAACCTAGTAACATAAAACAAGGTTTATACCTTTTCTTATTTGTACTTACTAGACCATGAGATATCATCTCCATGGATTTCATCGTTGGTGTGGTAGTGGCCAAGTTTAGTAAGATGTGCATTTTCATGCATTGTAAAAAGATCATCACATGAAAAGATGCAACAAGTATGTTTTTTGAAACAATCTAAGTGCACTTTGGAATACCAAGGAGCATCATCCCAGATAGAGATACCATATTTCTATGTGTTTTTTGGACAACACTTTAGGAGAAAATGGACACCAAATCGAAGGGATCTACAACTTTCAATTTATAGATAAATGGGCAACGTAAGCAATGAATGGGATATTGTTTCAACTTTTGAGGGGTTACAATCGGAAGCATCTAAAGACCTATGATCAAAATTTGATTTATGTTCAACACTCTTATAATAGAGTAGTGCACACTTCCACTAGCAAATCCCCTTTTGAAACTTGCTTTGGACATTTTCCACCTTCACCCTTGAATGTTGTATATGGACAAGAAAAATGACCAAGGGAAGACACCATGGGAGAAGCATTCAAGTATGAAAGATAAATGAATAAAGCCAAGAATATTGTTAATGATCTGTATTTATCTTAAAGTGTAAAACCTTGAAGATTCTTACTAATTCACAAAATTGTTATTATAAAATGCTTGTTGATATTGTAAAATTATTCACAATTTTAAGTAATTTAAATGATATGAACCGTTGCACCAAAACCCCGAGGTGTTAGTGAAGATTTCCCATTGAGATATTAACATCCCACCGCGCTCCGCAATCCATATTTTGGGTTGGATGTGTGCCCTTACGGTGGTGCTATACGAGCCTAGGACGAACACTGAAATGCCGATGTTGCTACCTGCACTGTGACTCAAACCTAGGTGGAGGCTCTAATAGTAAATGATATGAAATGTTACACCAAAACCCCAAGGTGTTAGTGAAGACTACCCACCAAGATATTAACATTAAATACAATTAAAGAAATCGACAAATTTTAGGATAAAATAATTTTATCTCTTGGAATATAAACAAATCCTTTTTAGAAAAAATGGAAAATGGTGAATATATTTTTGGAAAAAACACGGAAAATTATACCAAACGCAAATTTTTGCCACTAATTTTTTCCCTAGATAAGATTAAGCATTAATAAAATCCATTTGCAAGTACACGAAACATTGAAGAAGTAACATGAAATGTACAAGGCCTAGCATGACCAACACATAAGTGAGAAGACATTCAAGGTGGGAGATAGAGTCTAGTTGCATCTGAACAAAAAAAGGATACATGGTCCCAATTAGAAGATTAAGGTTCTATGGTATGGTCTTTTTGAAGTGTTGGAGAGGGTAGGTGATGTTATCTATAGAGTCAATCTATGCCCCCCATATGTGCATTTACTCAATAATGATGTAGAAAATTTGAAACTCTATGAACCTCCCATGTTAGATAAGAAAATTGATGAACAAGTCTTACCCACCATTGAATACTTATCATTAGAAACTTAGGCATCGTTAGCAAATGATACAATTTCGCAGAATAACTCTAGAACGACCAGACATGGGTAGCATGAACTCTAGCAAGTTGGGTTGAAAGGATAACTTCCAAGCAAGACCAAATGGCACTCCAAGGAAAGGTAAACGAACAAATTCCTCACCTCCTTCAATAAAATATTTTGGTAACCAAAAGCCCCCCAAAATGGGGAGGTGTACTATAAAATTATCACTATATAATTTGTCATCTATTTTGGTACATTTTGAGTGGAAAAATTGGAGCAATTGGCTTGTGGGGCCCATTTTAGGCATATGTCTTAGTGATTTGGGTTCCCTAAACTTTTGAAGCTTGTTTGAAGCATTAAATGATATTTTGGGATCAAAGCATTGCAAATAAAGTTCACAAACTCTCGACGCTTTACAATGGCACAAAGATCACCTCAATTGGAGTTCATATGAAGAAGTTATGCCTATTGCAAGTTGACCTATCTTGTTGACCTCCATGGTATTAAGTGGATTCCATGTCATCACCCATTACTCACACATGTAGAGTTCTAGAAAGATTCTAGAGTCAAAAAGTCTAACCCTAATCAAGGGTTGAGGCACGCAAAAACTTGACCCTAACCTTAGATGACTATTAGGACATTGTTGAATACTGTTGAAATATTGTAACTTCGAAGAATATTCTATTGTATTTTATTATTATTTATTCGGAGATGTTTTATTCCTCCGTCGGAATGTCATTATTGTATTTGATTATGTAAAGTCATTAAGGTAAATCCTCCCTTGCAGGTCGGGGCAATAGATCCCCTTTGAGTCAATTGTAATGGGGTGTTTAAGTCCCATAGTGAAGTCAACCTAGTCAACATTAGGTTAATTTGTCAAGGGTCGACTGTTGGCTGCTTTTCTGGGCAGACCCGGGTTTTAATGAAGCGCAGCAACAAACCCCTTGGCGCACTGGCCCTCTCGGCAACGAGCTGCGCGGCAGCTCGAGGTCTCACCCGAAGTGGCTATGGGGGGTTAAGGAATCAGCTTTCCTTAACCGTGGTGACGCTGAGATTGTTCTATATATCTCCTTCTTCCTCAAATATCGGCGGTCGGACTTTCCCGCAGGCCTCGCGACGCCACTGCGCGGATGCCTTCCTTCCTGCAGACCCACTGCGCAGTCTCGTCCTCCGGGCGCGGAAGGCGCCTATTCCTTGCGTCGATGTGCTAGAATACCTCCTCGTCCTGCGCACTCATCGCAGTCACGCGAAGCTCGGTCGCTTCAGCGACAGCGTCCCACCACTACTTCTATACTTGGCGATTATAACAATAAAGGACCTTCCTAAACTCACTCAAACAGTCGCAAAGATGATGCGAAAGATGTACACACAGGTAATGATCTTAAACAGTTATCATTCACGCAAACATTATAACAAGAAGATATATGTGAAGCTCATCTCCTCGAGGAAAACCACGTCCACGGGAGTGTTATATTAACCAGAAAATGATAGAGTTATACAATATGCTGCGCACACAGCTGCAGCCTTAGATATTTCCAGGAAACTCCACGCACACAGCTGGGAGCCCTTCTCTCAATCTAGTCTCCTCTCTATGGAGATTACAAAGGCACAGACGTCGACTCAGACTGTCTGGCAACTCAGGGATTAGCTCCTCGGGTATCCGATTTCCTCTCTAGTTCTACACACTGGGTAGAAAATACAGTGAAGGATAATCAACACATGATCTATCCTTTAGACTGACTATCTAACAGTCTAACATCTAACTCTCTAACTGAGTACTGTCTAACTCTCTCTAACTCTCCAACTTACTCTAGCTAACATTTATCCATTACAATTATTCATATATATAGGTGGCCATGGCGGTCGCACCTTTACAAAACTGTGGGCCTTTCCCAACAGTGATTCCCAAAAACCCTAACCACGCACATGGCTAGGTGTACTGTAGGCGCCGCTTGCAGTCATGTCGCCGCTTCCTGCAGGCTCCATGAATTCCGG
Organism: Larix kaempferi; assembly: GCA_027924585.1. Taxonomy (NCBI): domain Eukaryota; kingdom Viridiplantae; phylum Streptophyta; class Pinopsida; order Pinales; family Pinaceae; genus Larix; species Larix kaempferi. The sequence continues at coordinate 2,337,683 of BSBM01000600.1, forward strand.
CGCAGATTGTGGGTATGGGCGATCGTCCTTCGCCTTCAATGCTCTGGTCTGTTGCTCCTCCTTGATCCGAGCAACCATAACTTCTGTACTGAGCCTTTAAATGAGGGTAGCTGAGCCCTCTACTCCATCGCCTTATTTATTATGGTAGCTGAGCCACCTTCATTCTTCGATGACGTGCGCGCGGGCTCCGCAATTTCCGGTCCGTGATCTGCGCTGAGATCATCCATCTGGCACCGTACTGCGCACCGTCTCCTTCTTACCCAAAACTTAGTGCTTGTCCCAAAATTAGCACTTTCCTTCCATACTCGTGCTTTTTCCCAAAATTCGCAGCTTTTACTATAGCTGCGACCTTGGCCCCAACAGGCCCCCAACACTCACTTGTGGCTCGCCCTCGAGCCACTCGCACTAGCGCGTGGTGGCTTGATTTGCGCATCTGCTTTTGCTTGAATCTCCGCGAATGTTTTCTTCCACTTCGCAATAGCGGAGTCCAATTCCTCGATACACTCATCAGCTGTTTGCACCGTTTCTGCGGTCGCTTCGTCTTTAGTGAGTGTATCAATGATCTCCTGAGATTCAGCAATCTCTTTGATTTTTGTCTCAATCTGGCCAACGATTTCAGCATACTCATCCATGAATGGCTGAATGCTGTTGGTGAGCTTCTCATCTTCAGTTCTGAGCTTGTGCAATTGCTGCTGCATTTTGCGCACTTCGCCCATTTTCTTCATCTTTGGCAAGCCTGTTAAGGGCTTAGCTTCTTCATTCAGAACAGTGAGAGCCTGTTCTGCAGCTTGCACCTGTTCTGACAGTCCCACTTTAAAAGGGAGGTTCACAAGCTCTGTCCAAGCTTCCATAGCCTGGTTCATCAGGTTCTTGGCTTCCTGTACTCGATCTTTCATCCGTGTGGAAGCTCTGCTCAGTGCTTCAAATTGGACCTGCGCATCATCCGTAAGATGCGCAGCAACGCGAGCTTCTAGCTCAGCGATCTGGGTTCTATGGCCTTCTGCCATAGCAACTATTTCTTGCTCCAGGGTTTTCACCCTTCCTCCAATAATTTGAACTTTTGCAACCAGAGGGAGGTCTGGTTGAATCTCGCAAGCCGGCAGTTCCTGGGCAATCTCTTCTATTGCGTTTCTGATGCCGGTGTCTTGCGCCTCATAGAGTGCAAGCTTCGCAGAGATATTCTTATGGCTTTCTTTCAGCTCTATCTCCTGCGATTGCAGTCGTTGGTTTGCCTGGAAAGTAGAGAGCTCTCTAGCTCTCAACTCAAGAGAAACTTTCTCCTGTACAAGCTGTAGAGTTTCTATAGGAATCAAAGACAAATTTATTTCTACAGGTCCAACTGTGCTTACCTGTAGTTCAGCTAGAGGATCTGGAAGTGTCATGCTGGTAGGCGGAATATGCATGACAGTGTGCCTTTTTGTGAGTTCTTCAACTCGCTCATCACTTGGAATTTCTTGTGGCGCCTGCGAAGTAGATGCTGGCGCATGGGTCTGCGCAATCCTTCCTGCGAGACCTTTCAATTCTACAAATTGTAAGTCTAGAGCACTTCGGATGTGAGCATGCGTGTTCCTCATCTCACGAAATTGCTCTTTCAAGTATTGGGCGATCCCCGAGGGAATGGCCTCAGTGGGATGCGACACTTTCTGCTTCTTGGTGGCTGGTTCTGTTGAGCCTTCATCGCTTCTTTGCTCAGGGGCTTCCTTGCCCTTATCCTTCTCTTGCGCAGCGGCGGGTGGCATCGCAGGTGCGATGTCGGCTGCTGCTCTCCATTCGTCCGACCACGACTTAATGGTTTCTTCAACATCTTCTGTGGTCATCCTGTAAAGACCTAGCGCCCAGTCACCTGGAATGTCGCAAGGCCGAAGGTAAAGTTGATGGATGTCGGCAGTAAAAGCCAACTTCCCTTCATACAATGTGGCTGTCTCCTCGCTCAGCCTTGGAATATCTTGTATGGTATCTCGGAGGAGATAGTAGTACTCACAAAAGACAGCGCGATTCATCTTGCGCTTCGCGGGATTAGGGGAATCCCAGAGGTTGATGTAGCGCATGCAGGCAACCTCTCCTGCGCGGCGCGGAAGGAACTGAGTATTCGGGGGCTCCTTCCACCCAACGAGAGCGCATAAAATTAGAAGCCACGAAAAATGGAATGATTGGGCTGCATTGTCCTGCACATTCAGGCAATCAGCCAAAAAAGAATTCAGCAGGAAGAGAGACCAGTTGTACTGTTCTCCCTCCGCAGCTGCGATAGCGAGCTCCACGACAGCTCCAGTAACTTCTTTTGGTCGGCACTTTGTGAGAAGTCTGCCTGCAAGCAGACTTCCTGTGAAGCGAAGTGCCTCATCTTCTACTGTCGTGAGGTCATAAGCCCGACCTCCTCTTGTCAAGTTATATTTCTGGACCAGCTTTGCAGCCAATTTTCGGTCCTTGTCCTTTCCCACAAAATGGATATTGGGATCCTTACCAACCTTAGATAGACCGGTAATGCGGTGTATCAAATCAACATTTAGATCAATTGGCCTCCCGAGCCAAAGGTAACCTCCATGAACGCAGGATAGCAGTGTTTTAACGACTGCGTTCACTTCATTGCTACGCCCAAAGTGCGGTAGCTTCAACAAATTCAAGAGTCCAGGGCGCTCAAGATTTGCTGCAAATCCCTTCGGGATAAACTCGTCAACTTTTCTGGTGGGATTGTGCACTATGTCCAGATATCGGTCCAACTGGAACTGAGGATATGTCTTATAGTCTCCAAGGTTAAAATCAGAGAATTTAACCAATGGAATGTTTCCCAATAGTTGGCCTTCTACCCGCACACTAGCCGGTAGTGGCGGTAGCGGAATTGGATACTTTGCATTCTTCGGAATCTGTACATCCGGCGCATCATCTGGACGCGGCGGAATATAGTTCACCATAGACGCGAGCGGCTCTGGAACAGGTTCCTCCGACTGCTGCTGAGATGCTCTTGTGCCTGGAGATGTTCTGGGATCAGTAGCACCAGGGTGTACATAGGTCGAAGCCGTCACCGGAGTGGCCATGCCGAAATCTAAGCCTCGGCGCAGAAATTGACGAACAACTTCTTCAGTCGATAAATTCTCCGTCGTGAACCAATGTAGATAACAAAACTCTGGACAGCAAATGGCGGACCTGCGTAGGGTATGGATGCTGAAAACAAGGGAAAATACTCTGCACACTCGGCTTTGAAAACAATAATTTAGATCTTCCAACACAACTATGCAACTCGAGACAGTAACCCGAAAATGATACAAGTGTGAGGTATTTATAGCCAGCGGGGATAGTAAATGCGACCAAGTGGGGTTACTTAGCTGTAGGCGGCTATACGTGAGTTGACAACACGCTATCGTTCTCGCCGTAGCGGTGCATTTATTGTGATTGACGGGCTCTGACAGCCTTCCGGGAGAAGCTAATGCTTTCGGCGCCTGAGTTAAATGCAAATCTTTCGGAGATTAAGCCGAATCCGTCAGAACGGCTAGACTTAAATAGCGGCCTTATCCATCATTTATTCAAACGCGGCTACATAACTGCTGTAATTCAAAATTTCCGGCGGGTCATTTCAACTTAGGAAACTGTGCCTCTATGGGTCCACAACAAAACTTTTTCAAGCGGCAATTTATCAAAGGGAACTCCGCAAGAGCGATAGTTCAACGGTCCAAAAACAAAACTTCGCCAGAGCGCACCGATAAGCTCTCTTCAAGCAATTTTTATTGAGGATGCGCGGATATTTCAAGGAACTGCGCAGGAAGCTGGAAACTGAGGGTGTGTCGCAGCTTCCGTGTAGACTGAATGCGGTGCCTCTTTCAACTACACTGGGCATCTGCATTCCTGAGCAATATATTATGTCGACAGGGCGGAGTGGCCGTCGCAATAAAGCTTAAGCCGACTCCCGTTTATCATTGTAGGTAGTAATTCTCCATTCAGCTTTGCAAGCTGAACTGCGCCTCCGTCTGTTATTTTTATTACCTGAAAAGGGCCTAACCAATGCACGCGAAACTTGCCTGGAAACTTGATGAATTTACTATCATAAAGGAGTACCAAGTCTCCTTCTTCAAAGTGCTTATGCTTAATGTGCCTGTCGTGCCAAGCTTTCTGTCTTGCCTTCTGTACCTGTTGATGAAATCCGGCCAAAAGTCTGTCTTCTTCTAAGGCAAGCAGTTGCGAAAGTCTTTCATTCATAGTATCAGGATCTGCCATTTCTGTAATTTGCGCAATTCGGAGACTGGGAACAATGTATTCCATGGGCATAACTGCTTCTTGTCCATACACCAAGCTGAAAGGTGTGTGACCTGTTAGTTTCTTGCAAGTGGTTCTGTAAGCCCATAATACAGCTGTGACTCTAAGGTCCCAATCATCTCTTTGTTGATTACAGATCTTCGTCAGGGCATTCTCAAGGATCTTATTGAATGCTTCCACCGTACCATTAGCTTGAGGATGGTAGGGTGTACTCTTATGGTGATTAATTTGAAATTCTTCAGTGAGGGCCTCTATAGTCTCATTGAGGAAATGTGTACCTTGATCACTCATGAGGATCACTGGGCATCCAAACCTAGTGATAATGTTCTCGAAAATGAACTGCGCGGCAAGTAGCAGCGTCGCAGTTCTTAACTGGCTTCGCCTCAGCCCATCTGGTGAGGTATTCAGTAGCTGTAATGATGTATCTTGCGCCAGTTCTTTTTCCTGGTGGGTTAATAGGTCCTACAAAGTCAATGGCCCATTTATCAAAAGCACGCAGTGTGATCTGGGGTCTTAGCGGCATTTCATCTCTCCTTGAGGGTTTTCCTATTCACTGGCACACATCGCAACATTTACAGAATTCCTTAGTATCCTTGTGCAATGTCGGCCACCAAAGACCTGCAGCTAATATCTTTTGCGCAGTCGGCTTTCCTGCGAAATGGCCTCCTGCGGTACCTGAATGCGCTTCTGCGATGATAGAGTTCTTTTCATGTGGTAAGATACATCTGCGCAAAACTTCGTCAGGGCCCAACTTATAAAGCTGGCCTGCTATCAAAGTGAAGTCTGCGGCTCTGACAACAAGTTGCTTCTTTTGCTGGATTGTAAACTCAGCCGGCGCTTGTCCGGTAGTGAGAAACTCAAGAATATCAGAATAATATTCGTCTGCTGCTTGGATAGAAAACAACTGTGCGTCAGGCAGATTGTCCTCCAGACTCGTAGGTTCCTCTCCTGACTCTATTCTGGATAGATGGTCAGGCCCTGCATTCAATCTGCCTGGCTTTACAATAACCTCAAAATCATACTCTTGAAAGAGCAGTAGCCATCTGCAAATTCTTCCTCCTAAAACTGGTTTATTGACCAAATATTTCAGAGCAGAATGGTCAGTATACGTTTTAAAGTGAGCTCCTAACAGGTAGTGTCTGAATTTCTGTAGGGCATACACCATTGCTAATCCTTCCCTTTCTGTAGTGGTGTAGTTCTTCTCAGCTGTAGATAGCTTTCTGCTGGAGTAAGCAATTGGGTGGTCAATACTTCCTTCTCCAGACTGTGTAAGCACGATTCCTAATGCTATGGAAGAAGCATCAACATGAACATGAAAAGGTTTTCTCCAGTCCGGGAAAACTAGAATAGGCGCTGTGATCATCTTTTCTTTAAGTGTGTCCAAGCTCTGTTGGCATTCTTCTGTCCAGTGGAACTTCGAATCCTTCTTCAGCAATCTTTCCATAGGCGCTGTGATCCTTGCATATCCTTTGATGAATTTTCTGTAGTATCCTGTATGTCCCAATGTAGTGCGCAATTGCTTAACTGAGTTGGGCGCAGGTAAATTAGCAATGATGGCAACCTTCGCAGGATCCATCAGAAGTCCTTGTCTGCATACAATATGTCCCAACAAAATACCAAAGGGCGCAAAAAATATACATTTTTTCAAGTTAAGGGAAATCTGATGCTGTCTACATTTTTCTAGCATCATGCTCAGATTCGCAATATGGTTCTTTAGTAAACCAAATACAGTCCAGTCATCAAAATAGACTTCTAAAAACTTGTGGATAAATTCTTTAAAAACAGCAACAACAACTCTAGAGAAGATAGCAGGTGCGTTTTTAAGACCAAAGGGCATTACCGTATACTGGAATGAGCCCCATTCAGTTGCAAAAGTAGTCTTGTGGCGGTCGTCCGGATGGATTCTAATCTGATGATATCCCGAAAATCCATCAGTGAAAGAGTAAGCCTCTTGTCCTCCAACATTATCAAGTACTTCATCTGTGAAAGGAGTGGGAAATGGATCGTGCGCTGATGCATCATTGAGTTTGCGCAAGTCGACACAAATTCTTATTTCACCTTTCGTTTTCTTTTCTTGGACCACCATAGGACTAATCCAATCGCTTTCCTCTATTGGTTCAATAATACCTGCTGCAAGCATCTTATCAATTTCTTCTTTGACTTTTTCTTTGTAGCGCGGGTTCAACCTGTATGGGCGCTGCTTTACTGGCTTGGCATCTGGTTTCAGAGGTATGCGCATCACTCCTAAGTCTCCTAGGATGCCTTTCATTTCTGTGAACTTGGTAGGAAAGATATCCTGGTAGTCACGTAATAAATCTGAAACATGCGCAACAGTTTCATCATCCCAATAATCTCCTATAGAAGCAAACTTTGGGTCAGCTTCTGTACCAATGTTAACTTTCTTGAGCTTGACGTGTTCTGTGATGGCAGGAGTATCAAGCTCAGGACCTTCAATATTGCGCGTCCCTTCTGATTCTGGGATATTGATGTTGCGAGGATCGTCCTCCTCATCTTCAGCGGTGAAGTTATAACATTCCAGGGCATGTTCTATCTGGACAGCCCAATCTGGTTGGGAATATTCTGTTACTGGATAGTGTTCAAATACCTTCTTTCTAATACACTTCAAAGCCTGATCAATGCTTGGATGTTCTGACTCCAAGCTGAAGGTAAGTTGAAAGCTTTCTATCATAAGAGCCCAAGTAAGAGTGCCTTTGCGCAATTCTGTTTTAGTATACCAATTCCTTGGAATTGTATCCAATGTGTGGATGAATTGGTGAACCCATTCATCTTCCGGAATATCTGACCATTGCTGAATGCATGCTTCAATGTGTGACCTGGGGTCACTCTGTCCTTCATATTTGCGTAGCGCTTCGGCTGTGGTGTCCTGAAATCTGCGCAGTATCAATCTGCGACAGTCTTTCCATGTATGAATATTCTCCTTATGCGCAATCCACCATCTTGCGGGTGTAGCGCGCAATGCTACATCCAGTGCCTGTATGCGCTGCTGTTCTGGAAGGTTTTGTTCATATTCCTGTATGAATTTAGTTACTTCAGTTAAGCCATCAAAAGTTGGAGTGTCAGTTAATTCTGTGCCAATCCATCGAATGGATTTAGTCATCATGGCGCAACGTCTTGCAGAAACCTCATGTAGACGATTCTGCCAGTTTTCCAATCCTGCATCTGAGTCTGATGTGCACGAGCTATCACATCGCCAGCTGATATGGCCATCTGCCGTGGGGTTGACATAGTCACTGTGGTTAGTGGTCATCTGGTACAAACTTTCCATGTGGCGCGCTTCCTCTTCTGCGCGAATGGGTTCTATATATCTTGGTCCTTGAATAGGATCAAGAGGTGCGATGACCCTGATCTGGTCATCCTCAAAGGTCATCTGTCTTTTCTTCAAGTTAATGACAGCCAAATTGTCAAATGCCCAGTCTATTCCTAACAGCGCTGGGTATGGTCTACTATCATCCATAATTTTGATTACTTCAAAATCTGCAGAGCTTCTTACTCCTTCAATATCAATAGGTACATTGGGTAATCTGCCCAATGGAGAGACTCGTTGCTGATTTGCGAGTCTTAGCTGGATAGGGGATCTCGTAAGCTGAGGGCTTCCCATCTGTTCCCATGTCTGCATAGTGAGAACATTGGCTTCGGAGCCCAAATCTAACATGACTTCATCCATTTCAAATGCTCCAATCTGCGCTGTAAGTCTCATCTCTTTTCCAGTTCTAATGTGACTCCTAATCTGGTGAACAGCACGCTGTGGTGTGTTCGTCGAAGCAGAGTGTTGGCACTGATCCAACAGGTGTTGGAGTTCTAGAGTTGCTTTTTCATTGCGCAACAGTTTTAAGCATTGTCGCAGGAATGCTTGAACACTGCCTAGTGCATGCTCCTCATCATCATCAGGCCTTCCAGCTGTAGTGGCCTGTTCTTGTACCAGGTTGTCTTGTCTTAGCACTTGCGATCTACTAATGTTCTGCGGAATTGCGGCAGAACTTGAAGCTCTCGGATCTGAGAAATACTCTTGAGCTTGCTTAAATGCTTCTTTTTGCTTCTGCAGGTTAAGTGGGGCTGGTTTAATGTTAGCGCGGCGCACCCATTGCGTCGCTTGCTTTCCCGTTCCCATCTCTTGCGCACCAGTGGTTGCTCCACTACGTGCCACTATATTAACTGTAGGGTCTGGTTCTCTTTTTTCTGCTCCAATCAACTGAATATTCTGATTGACCTGTGGTGTCTTTGCTTGCATCTTAGCCTGTAACTGAGGGCATTCTTCAATGATATGGTCAGAAGATTTACAATACCTGCAGAGGGTTGTAGGATTTTGGCAATCCCTAGCAAAATGACCTTGTGTTCCGCAATTATAACAAGTGATCTGTCCTCTTCCGCGACCAAAATTTGTTGTGCGTCCGCGTCCTCTATAATTTGCTGCTCGGGCGTCCCGAGTTTGGTCATACGGTGGACCTGCTGTGGGTCCTTGTGTCTCTGCTTGTACCCTATAAACATCATGCTTTCTTTCTATCATAAGATCATATGCTCTACAATTGTTCTCATCATGACCTACTGATTTACAGAAATTACAATATAGATTCTTTGGGGTTTGTACATATTTCTGGAGTAAGTGACATTCTTGTGGTCTATGACCTCTAGTTCTACAGATTTCACACCAAGGCCCTTGTGCCTGTGGTAAAGGATTAGGTGCTCCAGTTGCAATATAGTCTATGAAAACGGGACAATGGTCCTTTGAATGACCTTGGGCTTTACATTTTGTACACCAAATTTCTTCCTTAATCTCCTTGCCTTTCTTAATATCATGCACTTGCAAGGTTAAGTTTGCTAATTGGTTCTGTAAATGCGCAACATCGTTGCTTGTTCCCGCAATAGGCGAAGCTTCTAGTTTCATAGCCATCTCTAGAGCTTGTTCCTGAGTATTGAGATTCTGTTGCATAAGAGGAAGTCTAATGTGTGGGAGCAGCGCAGCAATGAACCATTCTTTATGCTGCTGTGGTGCAAACTCGAAGCTTACTTGATCTATCAGGGCTTTGAACTTCTGGTCAAAGTCCCATACTGATTCTGTAGGTAACTGTTTGATGTCTTTGAGCTCTGTTATACACTGTGATTCTGATTTAGGTTTCTTAAATTCCCTAATCATAGCATTTCTTACCTCAGCAAGCGTCCTATTCTGTGCTGCTGAGTATTTCATGAACCAAGTCAAGGCTCTTTCTCTTAGTGTGGTTGCTAACTGAACCAGTTTAACAGCATCGTCATTAATTTGCTTAATTGTCCAAATGGCTTCACATAAGAACCAGTGCTGCTCAGGGTCTTCTATCCCTGTTCCTCTAAAAGTTGGTAGCTTCATGTCGTCACCCATCCTTCTTGCACGGGTTTGAGGTGGAGGTACTGTAGCAGTGCCTCCGGGATGGTTAAACAAAGGTGGTACAGAGGTACTAGAAGTACCGTGTGGGCTACTAGAAGGTGTTACTGTAGGATTATACTGAGCTCCGTCTGGTTTTTGCGGTGTAAAGGGGTAATAAGGGATATGAGCACTCCCTTGTCTTTCTATATGGCTTGCTCTAGGGACTTGACTATCGTCTGGGCCAGACTCAAAAGAATATTGGTCAAGGCCTACTTTATATCGTTTTCCACTACGAGTGCAACCAATAACTTCAGGATCACTATCAGAATCTACGGACATTACTTGTCTATGCTATTCATCAGAAGCAATACATAGCTTTCCTTTTTCATACAGAAGCATTTTAATCCATAAGTTCAGAGAATTTAAGAACTTACCTCTGTGTACTTGGAAGAAACTCCTCTCAGCTTCACTGAAACTCTTTCTTGTATCGACTGCAAATTCGGTAATGAAACCTTCCAGTAGACTATTCAACCAAAAGTCTACTGCGCGGGACACAGGATTGTCTATCCGCTTCACAATACTGACTAGCTCAGGCGTCCACGTGACGGGTCGATCAACATGCAGCGTAGGTCTAGAATCTGCTAACTTGGCTATCCAAGCATGTAACTCCAATGCAAACGTAACAAAGAAAATTTCGTAAAGGTCAGCATAAATATACTTCTGTAACCAGTCTTCTGTTTGAAACGTAAGGCTTCTATTTTCTTGTTCAGCGAACTCTTTAGCCTTTAAATCAAACCAATCTCCAATTTCTTTAGCTGTAGGGTTCCAGTAACACATTTGTTAACTGAGCAAGTCTCAGTGTAACACGGAACCATTTGTTGGCTCAATCAACATGGTTCAAAGCCATGGAAGTAATGTGATCAAAAAGTCATAAGGCAACGGAACCATTTGTTGGCTCCTCAATCTCGCGCGTCGCCAAAATAACAAGTTTCACAACAGGAAGTCGCAAGGCAACGGAACCATTTGTTGGCTCCTCAATCTCGCGCGTCGCCAAAATAACAAGTCTCACAACAGGAAGTCGCAAGGCAACGGAACCATTTGTTGGCTCCTCAATCTCGCGCGTCGCCAAAATAACAAGTCTCACAACAGGAAGTCGCAAGGCAACAGAACCATTTGTTGGCTGCTTTTCTGGGCAGACCCGGGTTTTAATGAAGCGCATCAACAAACCCCTTGGCGCACTGGCCCTCTCGGCAACGAGCTGCGCGGCAGCTCGAGGTCTCACCCGAAGTGGCTATGGGGGGTTAAGGAATCAACTTTCCTTAACCGTGGTGACGCTGAGATTGTTCTATATATCTCCTTCTTCCTCAAATATCGGCGGTCGGACTTTCCCGCAGGCCTCGCGACGCCACTGCGCGGATGCCTTCCTTCCTGCAGACCCACTGCGCAGTCTCGTCCTCCGGGCGCAGAAGGCGCCTATTCCTTGCGTCGATGCGCTAGAATACCTCCTCGTCCTGCGCACTCATCGCAGTCACGCGAAGCTCGGTCGCTTCAGCGACAGCGTCCCACCACTACTTCTATACTTGGCGATTATAACAATAAAGGACCTTCCTAAACTCACTCAAACAGTCGCAAAGATGATGCGAAAGATGTACACACAGGTAATGATCTTAAACAGTTATCATTCACGCAAACATTATAACAAGAAGATATATGTGAAGCTCATCTCCTTGAGGAAAACCACGTCCACGGGAGTGTTATATTAACCAGAAAATGATAGAGTTATACAATATGCTGCGCACACAGCTGCAGCCTTAGATCTTTCCAGGAAACTCCACGCACACAGCTGGGAGCCCTTCTCTCAATCTAGTCTCCTCTCTATGGAGATTACAAAGGCACAGACGTCGACTCAGACTGTCTGGCAACTCAGGGATTAGCTCCTCGGGTATCCGATTTCCTCTCTAGTTCTACACACTGGGTAGAAAATACAGTGAAGGATAATCAACACATGATCTATCCTTTAGACTGACTATCTAACAGTCTAACATCTAACTCTCTAACTGAGTACTGTCTAACTCTCTCTAACTCTCCAACTTACTCTAGCTAACATTTATCCATTACAATTATTCATATATATAGGTGGCCATGGCAGTCGCACCTTTACAAAACTGTGGGCCTTTCCCAACAGTGATTCCCAAAAACCCTAACCACGCACATGGCTAGGTGTACTGTAGGCGCCGCTTGCAGTCATGTCGCCGCTTCCTGCAGGCTCCATGAATTCCGGCGCAGATTGTGGGTATGGGCGATCGTCCTTCGCCTTCAATGCTCTGGTCCGTTGCTCCTCCTTGATCCGAGCAACCATAACTTCTGTACTGAGCCTTTAAATGAGGGTAGCTGAGCCCTCTACTCCATCGCCTTATTTATTATGGTAGCTGAGCCACCTTCATTCTTCGATGACGTGCGCGCGGGCTCCGCAATTTCCGGTCCGTGATCTGCGCTGAGATCATCCATCTGGCACCGTACTGCGCACCGTCTCCTTCTTACCCAAAACTTAGTGCTTGTCCCAAAATTAGCACTTTCCTTCCATACTCGTGCTTTTTCCCAAAATTCGCAGCTTTTACTATAGCTGCGACCTTGGCCCCAACATCGACCTAGTTAAGGAAAATGTCAAGTGAAAGATAAAGTATAAATAGAAGTGTCATGCTCCTCATTTGGACACACACTCACTTGTGGATTGCGCATAGGAGAGAGAGAGAGGTATCTGCAAAGGAGAAGGAGCTCTTGTTTTGGGATTTTGTCCTTGTACTTTTGATCATCTATATTGAGGAAATTTTGCTGGGTTTTCTACCCCATGAGGGTTTCCCAGGATAAATTTGTGTCTATCTTGTGATTGTGTTTCTTCCAGTGATCCTGTTTATGATATTGTTGTGAATTTGATTAAAACTTAACATGGTATCATAGCTAACCTGAATAGGACAACTTTCACAAGGTGAAACTCTCTCTTCTTCCTCCGACAAGAAATTAGGGTTTCTGTCAAAGTTGGAATTTTTGGAATCTGATTGCATAGAAAGATGCGCCTCTCCAATATCAAAATTTAGAGCCTTGGATTGAAGTTTTTGAGTGGGTAGATCTCCAGGAAAGTCAAACCCTAGTTTTACTTTTGGACCAGAAAAACCAGAAAACCAGTGAACCAAAAATCTACTGCAGGTCCAAAATTCGCAAATCAAATTTGAAGTGTAAAAATTTGGAATCTCCAGAAAGAAAGTGTACCAGTCAATTCGCCTCAGACAAGCACATCTCCTAGTAAGGTCAATTTTGCATTTTGAGAATTTTTATTTTTTGGTGACCTCCTGGATAAGATGGCCCCAAGCACTAAGCTTGAGGACAAGCTAGAAGGCATAGAGAATTTCCGAGCATGGAAATATAAGATTGGCCTCATTCTTGAAGAGAATGATCTTTCCAAATACATCAAGGATGAAGTTGGAGAATCTATCCAAGACTACTTTGTGAAAATCCTCACAACAGATCTAAGAGATGATGTATACCTCACAAGAAAGTAATTGATTAAGCAAGAAAATAGAAGAAAAGTGGTCAATGCAGTATAATGAGCAACAAAATAATAATACAGTAGAACTCGGATAGAAGCAAAAATACTTCACACACACTAATTAATTAATCACAATATGGACAAATAAGTAGTACAATGCATGAGGATTCGAATGTCAAGGTGGCAATTCGAATTAGCCTTCATGGAGTGATCAAAAGATCACTGGAGTGTCATTGGAGCACAACTAGTAGTCTATCTCATCATCAGTGGAGTCATCAATGCTCAAGTAACTGTCAACCATCAGTCAAACTGAGTCTAACTGAGTGTGGTAGGTGTAACTGAGTGTAACTGGAACTAACTGAATGAAGGAGGCTCAGTGGAGGGCGCATGAGGAGCTAATTGAAGTTAGAATGGGCAGTCAAGTCTCATTGGAGGTCCATCGGAATGATACAGTCAGTTGAGAGTCAGTTTAGCCTTAAATCAAGGAGAGAACTGAAGATAACTGAATGGTAGGTAAGAAAGGGCGCCTTTCTCATGCAGTAGGTGAAAGGAGGGCGCACTAAGCTCTAGGAGGGTTGAAACTGAGTGGAAGGAAGCTCTGGGGGATGGCTAACTAAGGGCTAGGTGCTGGGACTGATGACTGGGATGCATGAAAACTCTAAATAATGCATGCAAACCCTAAAAGTGCATGCATGACTGAAAATGCAAATAATGAAAATGTTGTTAGGACTAGGATGGAGTATAGGAATATCCTAACGCCCCCCCTTAATCCATCTTGGGCCCTAGTAACTAAGACTAAAGATCACCCAATACAATGAATAATAACAGTCAATAAACCGAGGAAATGGGGAAAACCTCATGGGAAAAATACCCCCCCTCAAAATAGACTGTAAGGCACACACAAAAATAAATGCTCCAAACTCAAGCAGGTGTGATGCTTGGTCATATGTCTGGAGGTATCTTCTTCTTGGGAAGAAGTGGATCATGCTCAGAAAGCATGTGCTTGTAGTTGCTCTTCAGATCAAATGTGATGAGAACAAATCCAAAAGTATGAGGATGATCCTTGAACCTGTGATTCGAATCAGCTGAGGTAGGATCAAATCTATGAATGTGCAGATAGTCTTTTGTCTTCTCCTTCGAACCATCATGGGTGAGATTATGCTAAAAAGAACCATCAAATAATAATGATTGCTTGGAATCCAAATCAACTCCAAGACTTGATAAATGGTTTCTTGAGATCTCCTTTGAACCAGTAGGGGTGAGATCAAAATCATCATATGCATGAGAAATTATCCCAAGTAGTAATTGCTTAAAATCCAAATCAGATCCAAGACTTGAATCATGGTTTCTTGATATCTCCTTTGAACCATAAGAGGTGAGATCAAAACCAGTAAATGCATGAGAAATTACCCCAATTGAATGGCCATGGTTTCTTGAGATATCGTTTGAACCAGCAGGGGTGAGATCAAAACCATGATGTGCATGATAAATTATCCCAAGTGAATGGCAATGGCCATATTCTTCAATAACCTTCTGAAAGCATGGAATAATGATCATATAGTAGTAAATAAGAGGTGATTGCTTGAGGAGAGCGAATGCATTACCTCCAATAGCTTATTTGACCTCCGAAACATTCAATAGATCATGATGCAGACCAACAGACTCTGGTGCAAGAGAGGATTTAGGACCTTCTGCAATATCTAGAGTGTGAGCTGACGCACAGAAAGAGAAAAAATTTGGAGCATGAGTGTAGAAACTGCAAGTTCTTCTTCTTTGTGGACAACTTCAATATGAGATGTGTTTGATACTGGTTCATGATCAATGAGATCATCAAGGAGGGCGAATGCATCACTTTGCTTGCTCTTGAAGGGGTTTGGACCAAATCCTTCATTCTATTTACCGAATCTTTCATCCAGATGGGCCCATAGCTCTTTTGGAGTTTCAACATCATCAATTATTTGGTACATTATGTAATCAGGCATAGCAAGCATCATCCTTCCAAAGGCTTGGTCACCTTTATTCAACCAATCAATCTTCTCTTCAGAGGATTCGAACTCTCTTTCAAAATAACAATCAAAGAAATCATGGCTCTTTAAATATGCTATCATTTTTTGTTTCCATTCATCATAGTTGAATTAAGAAAGAGGAGAGATTTATTCTGAATACATTCAAGTTGTAGAAGACCTGCAAAAACAATAGAGAATATCTGCAACTGCTACTGCTGCAAAAATGCAGAAACTGCTGCACTCGAAATCTTGATAATAACTTGCAAAAAACTCTCAGGAATGGAGATAAACAATACTCTCAACATGCTCTGATACCATGTGAAAATCCTCACAGCAGATCTAAGAGATGATGTATACCTCACAAGAAAGTAATTGATTAAGCAAGAAAATAGAAGAAGAGTGGTCAATGCAGTATAATGAGCAACAGAATAATAATACAATAGAACTCGGATAGAAGCAAAAATACTTCACACACTAATTAATTAATCACAATATGGACAAATAAGTAGTACAATGCATGAGGATTCAAATGCCAAGGTGGCAATTCGAATTAGCCTTCATGGAGTGATCAAAAGATCACTGGAGTGTCATTGGAGCACAACTAGTAGTCTATCTCATCATCAGTGGAATCATCAATGCTCAAGTAACTGTCAACCATTAGTCAAACTGAGTCTAACTGAGTGTGGTAGGTGTAACTGGAACTAATTGAATGAAGGAGGCTCAGTGGAGGGCGCATGAGGAGCTAACTGAAGTCAGAATGGGCAGTCAAGTCTCACTGGAGGTCCATCGGAGTGATACAGTCAGTTGAGAGTCAGTTTAGCCTTAAATCAAGGAGAGAACTGAAGATAACTGAATGGTAGGTAAGGAAGGGCACCTTTCTCATGCAGTAGGTGAAAGGAGGGCGCACTAAGCTCTAGGAGGGCTGAAACTGAGTGGAAGGAAGCTCCGGGGGCTGGCTAACTGAGGGCTAGGTGCTGGGACTGATGACTGGGATGCATGCAAATGCATACAAACCCTAAAAGTGCATGCATGACTGAAAATGCTGCTAGGACTAGGATGGAGTATAGGAATATCCTAACATACTTCATAAGGGTTTCCCACTTCAAGGAGCAACTAGAAGCCATTGGAGACTCCCTTGATGAAGATGAGCTAGTAATGACTGCTCTCAATGGTCTCACTAGACCTTGGGATTCATTCATCCAGACTATGTGTGCCAAAAAGGAAAACATGAAATTTGATATTGTATGGGAAGATTGCATCCAAGAGGAGGCCAGGATAGCCAATATAGAAGCTCTACTTAAAGAAGATGATCCAGCCCTAGCCACCCATCCCAAGAGAAGAAGAAGTCAATCTAACTTCAAGAACGAAAGCCACAAGGAGTCTCAACCTCCCAAGAAGTTCTAGAGGACAAGAGGAAACATTCCAAGAAGAGACTACTCCAACTTTCAATGTTACCATTGTGATAAGATGGGACATATTGCCAGAGATTGTTCATTGAAGAGACAAGAATACAAGAAGAGGTTCAACCACAAAAGACATCATGCACATCTAGCTGAAGATGATGATGAAGTAGAAGAGGAAGAAGGACCTCGAAGAAAACAAGCAAAAGAAGAAGATGCGGAAGTGTATGTATTATTCTCTGCACTCTCTGGGTCTGTGACACCTGGAGAAGATACATGGCTTATTGATAGTGGTGCTTCAAAGCACATGACAGGGCAAAAGAAAACTTTGTCAAAACTTGAAGAGAAGAACTCTCCTCAGAAGGTATCATTAGGAGGTGACTATCAATATCCTATTAAAGGAATTGGTGAAGCAAGTTACAAGCTTGATTCTGGAACCCCCATGAAGATGAAGGAAGTATTATATGTACCAGGTTTAAAGAAGAATTTACTTTCTATCTCAGCAATATAAGAAATGATATAGGGTTGCATTCATAGATGGACAAGTACTTATGTGGCCCAAAGGAAAATCAATTGAAGATGCAGTTGTCGTTGGTGAAGAAGAAGGAGGGTGATATAAACTCAAGGGACATTCAGAAGCAACCATTGTTCATGAAACTAATAGCCCAAGTGAACTATGGCATAGGAGGTTTGTCCACATCAACTACAAAGCACTATCCTATGTGAGCAAAGTAGTGACGGGATTACCAAAATTGAAGATTGATCATGAAGGCATTTGCAAAGGATGTGCAACAGGAAGGAATATCAAGAATCCATTTCCAAAGAGTGAGACAAAGACTAAAGGTATGTTAGAATTAATTCATTCCGTTGTATGTGGTTCAATGCCCTCCACATCTTTAAGTGGTTATGAATATTATGTTACATTTATTGATGACTATTTAAGAAAGACATGGATATATTTCTTGAAAGCAAAAAATGAAGTATTTGGAAAATTCAAGGAATTCAAAGCCTTGATAGAGAATCATTCAGAAAGAAGAATCAAGACACTCAGAACAGACAATGGCGGAGAATATATTTCAAAAGATTTTGAAGCCTTTTGTAAAGAAGCTAGAATCAAGAGGGAACTGACTACTCCCTACAATCCTCAACAAAATGGTGTTGCGGAAAGAAAGAATAGGACCATTATGGAAGCAATGAAGACAATGATACATGATCAAGATCTTCCAATGCATCTATATGCTGAAGCAGCAAGGACAACAATTTATGTACAGAATAGACTATCCCATAGTGCCCTTAAATTCAAGACTCCAGAAGAAATGTTCGCAGGAAAGAAGCCTGAAGTAAGCCACCTCAAAATATTTGGTTGTCCAGTATATGTTCACATACCAAAAGAAAAGAGAACCAAATTGGACCCTTCTGGAAAGAAGGGAATATTTGTTGGATACTATGAAGTTTACAAAGCCTTCAGAATATATATTCCAGGATTTCATCACATGGAGATGAATAGAGATGTACCATTTGATGAAGAAGAAACTCTCAAGAGATCCAAAAAACGCCAGTGTGAAGAAGTATATGAAGAAGATGTACCTCCCAGAAATGCGGAAGCTGCACCTTCCCCTGAAGATGATACACCAGAAGACCATGATATGCTAGAACCTCAAGAACCTTCCACTATGAATATGTCAAGAAAGAGAAAGTCTACTTGGGTAAGAGAAATCATACAAGAAGTAGAAAAGTATGGAGCTCCAGAAGGCTCCACAAGAGTAAGCAAGAAACCAAATCCATTATCCAGTTATGTGGCTTTGATGTGTGATCTTGTAGATCAAGAACCTACCAGTCATGAAGAAGCCATACAAAAGAAAGAATGGGTAGAAGCAATGACGGAAGAATACCAATCAATAATGAAAAATGATGTTTGGGATATAGTTCCCAAACTAGAAGGAAAAAGTGTGGTATCTTCCAAATGGATATACAAAATAAAGCATGCAGCTGATGGAAGTATTGAGAAATACAAAGCAAGGTTTGTGGCTAGAGGATTCTCTCAGAAAGAGGGAATTGATTATGAAGAGAGATTTGCGCCAGTAGCAAGGTACACTTCCATTAGAACCATCATGGCACTTGCATCCATGATGAAGTGGAGTTTACACCAGATGGATGTGAAGACAGCCTTCCTGAATGGTGTGATTGTGGAAGAAGTATACATAGAACAACCACAGGGATTTGAAGTTGAGGACAGACAGACTCACGTATGTAAGTTGAAGAAGGCTCTGTATGGATTGAAACAAGCTCCTAGAGCTTGGTATGGAAGGATAGATAGCTTTCTGACGAGCTCGGGCTTTACCAAAAGTAAAGCTGACCCTAACCTTTACCTTAAGGTTATGGATGATGAACCTGTCATACTATTGCTGTATGTGGATGATTTATTTTTGACAGCAAATGAGAAATAGATTGTAGAGTGTAAGAAGAAGCTCTCTGAAGAATTTGAGATGAAAGACCTTGGATTGATGCACTATTTTCTAGGTCTAGAAGTGTGGTAGAGCCCAGAAGGAATCTTTCTCAACCAGAGAAAGTATGCTGTGGAAATCCTAAAAAGATTTCATATGTTGGACTGTAAAGCCATGGCCACACCCAGGGATACCAACCTGAAGTTGTTAGCTGATGGATCATCAGAGTTAGTGGATGTGACTCAGTACAGACAGATTATTGGATCGTTGATGTACCTGACGAATACTAGGCCAGATATATGCTTTGTTGTGAACACCCTGAGTTAGTATCTAGTTGAGCATAGACGTGTTCACCTGATAGCTGCAAAGCATGTGATGAGGTGCCTGAAAGGTACGATAGACTTTGGTCTATACTATACTGGAGATCATGACTATAGAGTGTATGGTTATACAGATGCAGATTGGGATGGAAGTGTCTCAAACAGGAAGAGCACCTCAGGTGGATGTTATTGTCTGGGATCTGCCATGATCTCATGGTTTAGCAGGAAGCAGTGCAGTGTTGCTCTCAGCACAACTGAAACAGAGTATATAGCAACTTGTTCTGCTAGTTGTGAAGCCATATGGCTTCAGAAATTGATGTCAGGTCTATTTGACATGGAGTTGGATACCACGGTGATTCTATGTGACAACCAGAGTTGTATAAAGATGACGGAGAACCCAATGTTCCATGACAAAGTCAAAGCACATAGAAATCCGGTATTTTTATATATGGGATTGTTGATTTTTGTACCTAGGAAAGTGTTCCCCTACTGACTTTTTGCCTAAGTCACTTAAAGGGGGAATTAAAAGTGATCATTGCATTAAATGACTTGAGATGAGCATTTAAAGTGACTTTAGAGATTAAAGTCACCTTTTGATAAATTTAAGTGAGTGAATTTAATTTTTATGAAATATTAAATGTGAGCATTTAATCTCATCCATCCATCTCGGCTAATCTCAGCCATTGGATTAGATGGGCCCTCACTCACCTAGGGTTTTTGTCAAAAAGGGCAAGGGAGGCAAAACACATTTTATTCTTGAGATGAGAGTGAAGAAAGAGAGAGTAGAAAGGAAGGGCACGATTTTCAAGGATGTTGTTCATGTGCATTTATGACCAGCACGAATTTTGAGGCAAGATTTATTTTTTAGCAACAACACGATTCCCAAGGTGACCGTACAGTACGGATTATGGGCACACATTTCGAGGAAAGATTTCTGGCCACAAATCTCGAGAAGGCAGCACGATTTTCTAGGCAGGTTTTTGGGCACAAATCCCAATAACAATAGGCTCGGATTTCGAGGCAGCGAACTGGGCACATTTCTCAAGGACAATAGCACAGATTTCAAGGCACTTGGTAGGGCACATTTCCTGAGACAGGTCTGCACAGAAACTAAGAAAAGTATAGCACGAATTTTGAGAAAAAGGACAACACAGAAATCGATGACTATATAGTACGGATTTCTGTCCTTTTCAACACGATTTTCGAGGTCCAGATTTGCACAGAAATTGAGGCAGGTTCAACACTGATTTCGAGGCAGTCTGTGGGTGAAGTTTCAGGTTGAGATAAGTAAAAGATTTGACTGAAATTATTGCACTGAAAAATTGCTAAAGAAATAAAATCATCTCTCTCTGTGACTGGTATTCCCCGTGGGGGTTTTTCCAGGGCTATTGGCCAAAATCTTTGTGTCTGAAAATTCCCTGTGTGTGCATTTATTTATTTTTTTGTCATAAGATTGAGTTACAACAGTGTTTTAAATTGTCTGAAAAATATTGTTAAATTTTCCAGCCATCCAAAATTGAGCTGCACATTTAAACTGAAAAATATTGACATTAAAACCAACAAGCTGAAAAACTCAGAAAATCTACATGGTATCAGAACAGGGTTGGGTAGAAAACTAAAATTTGCAGACAGTGAGTAATTTCCAGATCTCAGAAATTTCTTATGTTAGTGAACAACACCTTGTTGGGTTGACAATGAGATGGCTACAAGACTTAGGTTGGAGGATAGGCTAGATGGGATAGGAAACTTTGTGCCATGGAAGGCCAGGATTTTGTTGATATTGGAGAAAAATGAACTATGGGAGGAGGTGGTAAGGAACACTACAGCCGACCCTATTCAAATTCCCGTTGCTACAGATGCAACTGCATTATCAACTTTCAACAAGAAGGACTGTAAGGCTAGGAGAATAATTCTTGGTGCAGTTAAAGACCACATCATTCCTCACATTTCACGTAAAGTTCGGGCACATTTGATGTGGAGTGCCTTAACCAGTTTATACGAGAGTTCTAATGAGAACCGGAAGATGGTTCTCAAGGAGAAACTGAAAAGTATAAAGACGAATGGTGGAGACAGAGTGACATCTTACCTTACCAGGATATCTGCGGTTAGAGATGAGCTAGCAGCAGTTGGGGAGGTGGTTACTGCTACTGAGCTTGTGCGGACATCAGTGAATGGGGATTCCAAGACTTGGGGTGCATTTGTACAGGCTATAATGGGCAGGGAGAACTTACCTTCATGGGAGAGACAGTGGGATGATTTTGTACAAGAGGAGACCAGGAGAGGTCTTGTACAAAGCAGCTCTTCACAGGGGAGGGAAGATGAGGAGAATGTGGCATTGACAACAAAGGGTAAGAAGAAGAAGAAGGGCCCCAAGCAGCAGCAACAGGGTGGGCAAAAGAAAGACTTGAGTAAAATCAAGTGCTATGGTTGTCAGAGTTTTGGGCACTATGCTTCTCAGTGTCCAAAGAAGAAGAAGAAGCAGACCGTAGCCTCAGCGGAAGTTGATGACTTTGGAGAGAGATTTCAGAGAGAGTTTTCTCTGTGTGTTGGACATGTTGAGAGAGAGAGCCTCTATAGTTACCAACACTGATCTAGATATGGAGATGGAGTATTCTTTGTTGACTGGCCATCAGATGGGTGCATCCACCACCGACACTTGGTATATTGACAACGGAGCTTCGAGTCACATGACAGGTGCTCGAGAGATGTTCTCTGAGCTTTCACAAACAGGTACAGATGTGGAGGTTGTAGTAGGAGATGATACCATTGTCAGGGCAGTTGGTTGTGGGACCATTACCTTTCAGAGGGAGTCTACGAGTCCTATGATTATGAGGGGTTTGTTATTTGTCCCTGGGCTGAAGAAGAACTTAGTATCAGTTTCCACCATTGAGGATAGGGGTCTGGGGTTTGTTTCTTGGATGGGCAAGTGCAGGTATTCCCCAAGACTACAGGATTATCTACCTCCATGGACATTGGGGTTAGATGTGGAAAACTATACAAGCTCTTGTTTCAGCCTCAACATGATTTGGCACACAATAGCATTAGTGAGCTTTGCGAGCTATGGCATCGGAGGATGGCCCACTTGCATCACCCAACTTTGAGATTGTTGAGGAGCATGGTTACAGGTTTACCAGAGTTTAGCACAGAGCAGAGTGATGTTTGCAGGGGTGTGCTTTGGGAAAGTACACCAAGACTGCTTTTCCAAGCAGTGACAACAGATCAGCAGGAGTACTTGATTTGATCCATATTGATATATGTGGTCCCATGTCATCAGTTTCTTTGACTGGATTTGAGTATTATATCTCTTTCATCGATGACTACTCCAGGAAGAGCTGGATCTACTTCTTGAGGAGCAAGAAGTCACCCTTAGTATTGAGAGTCTTCCAAGGGTTCAAAGCCCTTGTGGAGAATCAGACAAGGAGGAGGATTCGGGTGTTGAGATCGGACAATGGGGGTGAGTATACCTCCAAGGAGTTCGATGGGTTTTGCATTCAGGAGGGCATACAAAGATAGCTGACAGTTCCATACACTCCTGAGCAGAATGGAGTTGCAGAGAGGAAGAACAGGTCGATTGTGGGAGCAGCAAGAGCGATGCTTCATGATCAAAGTTTACCGTTCTTTCTTTGGGCAGAGGCTTGTAGCCATGCAGTTTATCTGCAGAACAGGAGTCCCCAACGTGCCTTGGGGAGGAAGACTCCTGAGGAGATGTTCACAGGAAAGAAGCTTGAGGTTGGCCATTTTCGCATATTTGGTTGTTTGACTTACTCTCATGTCCCTTTTGAGAAGAGGACAAAGTTTGATCCCACTGCAGAGAGAGGCATCTTTATGGGATATGATGAGACTTCGAAGGCTTACCGCATTTATCTTCCTGGCCAGAAGAAGGTTGTTGTGAGGCGGGAAGTGAAGTTTGATGAGGAGAGAGCCTTCAGGAAGTCTAAAGAGTTGGAGCATGGGGAGCCACCGACTTCCACACCTCAGGTGACACAGGCTTCTTCAATACAGATCACAGGTCCATAGGTTTCCGGAGTGACTGGGTCACAGGTTACATTCATGGGTTCTTTAGGTTCAGTGGTTCAGTCAGCAGGTACTCCAGGGACAGGTTCTAGTTCTCAAGTTACAGGTTCATTAGTGACTAGTTCACGGGCTACTAGTCCACAGGGTGCTGGACCATCTGCTTCTGGTAGTTCTTCAGATGAGGAGAGACCAATTTGGGAGGAGCCTTCAAGGAAGAGGAAACCTAAATGGCTTCAGGAGACCTTGAAGGAAGCAGAGGCATTTGGTAGGCCCCAGGAGGAGGTCATGACAGTTATGATGCCGGATAGATTGGGGATGGCCCTAGTTGCGAGTCTTCGTGATTCAGAGCCTTCCACATTTGAGGAGGCCTCTCAGCATCAGGTTTGGAGAGATGCCATGATGGAAGAGTACCATTCCATCATGAAAAATGATGCATGGGAGATAGTATCGAGACCAGAGGGGAAGTCTGTTGTGACTTCCAAGTGGATCTACAAGGTGAAGCATGCTGTAGATGGCAGTGTGGAGAAGTACAAGGCTCGTTTTGTGGCACAGGGGTTTTCACAGATTGAGGGAGTTGATTATGATGAGATCTTTGCGCCAGTTGCTCGTTATTCTTCCATTAGAGCAGTGATTTCTATAGCAACAGAGATGGGTTGGAAGATCCACCAGATGGATGTGAAGACCGCATTTCTCAATGGTCTTCTGCAGGAGGAGGTTTACTTAGCACAACCATAGGGCTTTGAGATTCATGGGAGAGATTCTCATACGTGCAGGCTTAGGAAAGCCTTGTATGGAATGAAGCAAACTCCTAGAGCTTGGTACTCTAGGATTGATGAGTATTTGACATCAATGGGTTTTCAGAAGAGTGAGGCTGATCCCAACCTTTACTACATTGTGGTTGGTGGAGATCCTCTCATTCTTTTGTTATATGTTGATGACTTGTTTATCACTGGGGAGGAGCGTCTCATTGCACATTGCAAGAGAGAACTTGCTACCGAGTACAAGATGACAGACATTGGGTTGATGCACTATTATCTGGGGATGGAGGTTTGGCAGGAGCCTGGTCATATTTTCCTGGGATAGGGGAAGTATGCAATTGATATTCTGAGGAGATTTCGGATGGAGGATTGCAGGCTGATGTCCACACCTATGATCACCAACTAGAAGCAGCTTCATGCTTCTGAGGATAAGTTGGTGGATCCTACACTATACCGTCAGCTCATTTGGTCATTGATGTATCTGGTCAATACCAGGTCAGACTTATGTTTTGCGGTGAACACTCTTAGTCAGTTCATGGTGGAGATTAGGAGTGTGCACTGGACTACCGCAAAACATGTGTTGATATATCTTGCAGGTGCAGTGGACTATGGATTGGACTGTAGGGGTTCGGGTGGAGTTAGCTTGGTTGGTTTCACAGATTCAGACTGGGCAGGCAGTGTGAGGGATCGGAAGAGCACTTCCGAGTGTTGTTTCAGTTTGGGCTCAACAGTAGTGTCGTGGTTCAGTCGGAAACAAAAGTCCGTTGCTTTGTGTTATGTTGAGGCTGAGTATATGGTAGCCAGTCAGGCTACTTGCGAGGCATTGTGGCTTCGTAAGTTGTTGGTAGATTTGTTTGATCAGGAGCTTAGACCTATGGTGATTTACTGTGACAATCATAGTTGCATCTAGCTCTTTGAGAATCCAGTTTTCCATGACAGGTCCAAGCACATAGAGATAAGGTACCATTTCATCCGTGACTACGTACAGAGAGAAGTTGTGGAGTTGCAGTACATTTCCACTGATGAGTAGGTTGCAGATATTCTGATAAAATCTTTGGGGAGGGGCAATTTTGTCTTCTTCAGAGACAAGTTGGGAGTGGTGCAGAACACCTTCCTCGGTAAGAGGGAGTGTTGATTTTTGTGCCTAGGAAAGTGTTCCCCTGGTGACTTTTTGCCTAAGTCACTTAAAGGGGGAATTAAAAGTGATCCTTGCATTAAATGACTTGAGATGAGCATTTAAAGTGACTTTAGAGATTAAAGTCACCTTTTGATAACTTTAAGTGAGTGAATTTAATTTTTATGAAATATTAAATGTGAGCATTTAATCTCATCCGTCCATCTCGGCTAATCTCAGCCATTGGATTAAATGGGCCCTCACTCACCTAGGGTTTTTGTCAAAAAGGGCAAGGGAGGCAAAACACATTTTATTCTTGAGATGAGAGTGAAGAAAGAGAGAGCAGAAAGGAAGGGCACGATTTTCGGAGGTTGTTCATGTGCATTTATGACCAACGCGAATTTTGAGGCAGGATTTATTTTTTAGCAGCAGCACGATTCCCAAGGTGACCGTATAGTACGGATTCTGGGCACACATTTCGAGGGAAGATTTCTGGGCACAAATCCCGAGAAGGCAACACGATTTTCTAGGTAAATTTTTGGGCACAAATCCCGAGGATAGTAGGCTCGAATTTCGAGGCAACAAATTGGGCACATTTCTCGAGGACAACACAGATTTTGAGGCACTTGACAGGGCACATTTCCCGAGACAAGTCTGCATAGAAACCAAGAAAAGTATAGCACGGATTTCGAGAAAAATGATAGCATAGAAATCAAGGACCATACAGTACGGATTTATGTCCTTTTCAACACGATTTTTGAGGTCCATATTTGCACAGAAATCGAGGCAGGTTTAGCACTAATTTCAAGACAGTCTGTGGGTGAAGTTTATGGTTGAGATAAGTAAAAATTTTGACTGAAATTATTGTACTGAAAAATTGTCAAAGAAATAAAATCATCTCTCTCTCTAACTAGTTTGCCCCGTGGGGGTTTTTCCAGGGCTATTGGCCAAAAATCCGTGTCTGAAAATTTCCTGTGTGCATTTATTTATTTTTCTAGCATAAAATTGAGTTACAGCAGTGTTTTAAATTGTCTGAAAAATATTGTTAAATTTTCCAACCATCCAAAACTGAGCTGAACATTTAAACTGAAAAATATTGACATTAAAACCAGCAAGTTGAAACACTCAGAAAATCTATAGGGATATGATACAGAAGAGAGCTATAAAGCTCTAGTATGTGAGCACTGATGAGCAAGTTGTTGATGTGTTGACCAAGCCTCTGTCTCGAGTGAAGTTTGAGTACTTCCGTGACAAGCTTGGTGTGGTTCGAAAGGACCTTCCTCGAAAGGGGGAGCAATGATGATGTTGCAGTGGGATTGTATCATCCCTGGACACATGGCCTAAAGGGATCCGTAGACTCTTGTCTCCGAGAATGTGATCATGATGATGCTGTAGTGGGATTGTATCATCCCATGACACATGGCCTAACGAGATCCGTAGACTCTTGTCTCCGAGAATGTGATGATGATGTTGTTGTAAACCCTAGATTTGATTCATAGACTCTTGTCTCCGAGAATGTGATGATGATGTTGTTGTAAACCCTAGATTTGATCTAGGTCACATCCAGTATGAAAAAGGACTGGCACAGTGGTTGTAAACCCTAGATTTGATCTAGGTCACATCCAGTATGAAAAAGGACTGGCACTGTGGTTGTAAACCCTAGATTTGATCTAGGTCACATCCAGTATGAAAAAGGACTAGCACTGTGGTTGTAAACCCTAGATTTGATTTAGGTCACATCCAGTATGAAAAATGATTGGCACTGTGGTGGTAAACCCTAGATTTGATCTAGGTTACATCCAACATGAAAAAGGACTGGCACTATGGTTGGATTGTATCATCCTTGGACTTATGTCCTAAAGTGAGAGGGATTGATCATCCTGTAATTGGATCATGTGTGTTGTAGGTTATATTGTTGCAGATGATGTTGTTGATCGAGAGATCAAGTGTTGCTGTAGACGATTGAGCAATCGAGTGCTGTAGAAGATGAAGACTCGGTGTTGTAGAAGATGATGCTCCAATACTGAAGATGTTTGAAGATATTGAAGATGTTCCAGTAATTGTTCCAGTTGCTGATGTTGTTGAAGAAAACTTCCAATGATTTATAGATGTATCACCTTGATGTTGTTGATGATGCTCTCTCTCCTTGCTCCTTCAGTTGATGTTGTTGTAGTCAGTAGAATACCCTTCTCGTTAAGGGCGGGTGTTGAAATATTGTAACTTCAAAGAATATTCTATTGTATTTTATTATTATTTATTCGGAGATGTTTTAATCCTCCATCGGGATGTCATTATTGTATTTGATTATGTAAAGTCATTGATGTAAATCCTCCCTTGTAAGTCGGGGCAATAGATCCCCTTTGAGTCAATTGTAATGGGGTGTTTAAATCCCCTAGTGAAGTCGGCCTAGTCAGCATTAGGTTAATTTGTTAGGGGCCGACCTAGTTAAGGAAAATTTCAAGTGAAAGATAAAATTTAAATAGAAGTGTCATGCTCCTCATTTGGACACACACTCACTTGTGGATTGCGCATAGGAGAGAGAGAGAGAGAGATATCTGCAATGGAGAAGGAGCTTTTGTTTTGGGATTTTGTCTTTGTACTTTTGATCATCTATATTGAGAAAGTTTTGCCGGGTTTTCTACTCCATGAGGGTTTCCCAAGATAAATTTGTGTCTATCTTGTGATTGTGTTTCTTTCAGTGATCCTGTTTATGCTATTGTTGTGAAATTGATTAAAACTTAACAAATACTAGTTGCTAAGAAAGGAAGGGTTTCTATTCTTATTATATTGATTATTGTTCCATAGTTGAGTAGAGAAAGGGAGTGAGATATTGGCATAGAAGAGAGAAAGTAAAAAACCTTGTAGCAACAATATAGCCACAATGTCCATGGCAACTCTAGTGAATTCATCTTTCTTTTATTTGCATTTCATAACTAGGAAGAAAAAGACCTAGCATAATCCTTGCCATCTCATTGGGATTTTCCTTATTGGGTTTCCCATGGTACATCTTGTGCTTATTGTGTGGATGGTGTGGCATTTCTTTCAGTTTTATTTTATTTTCAATTACAACTTATTCAATATTTTGTGTACTAAGATAATAATATTAAATCTGAATATTAAGTAAAACATTGCATAACAAAGAGTTTGTGAAAACTAATAATATTTTTATGATGAATTGTTCTAGTGGAATATCCACATCTTGTAGCAAGCTACACATGGACTATGACAAGGCTATACATACAGTACTAAAGCAAAATCGTATTTAAAGCCAAAATTTATAACTCCCTCTATTTCTAAGATTCCTTACTTTTTAAATATTAATGTTGAATGATGCTGTTAAGTCACTTTTTTTTTACTAATATTTTCTGTTACACGACATTTAGCTAAAACATATAGTTGGAATATTAGCCAACCATGTATGTCTATGTACTTCCAATTCCTGGTGCAAAGCTAATTTTTTTTATGAATATTTACTTATAAATTTCTAAATTAACAAATTTTCATATTACTTTATATTGTATCTATAGTTTATTATATTAGCCAACCATGTTATGTCCATGTACTTCCAATTCCTAGTACAAAGCTCATTTTTTTTTATGAATATTTACTTATAAATCTCTAAATTAACAAATTTTCATATTACTTTATATTGTATCTATAGTTTATTAATCTTTAAAATGTTAATGTTTATTTTAAAATAACTAATATTTTATCTTCACAACAAAGGGCACTATAGTGGAATTGAACTTAGTATCTCCCCTACCAACATTACAATCCCATTTAGAAATGTGCCTTCTTAGACTCCTAATTTATTTATAAGGGTAGGTTCAAGCAAAATTATTTGATATAGTGATATATTTACACTTTATCTACCAACGCAAGTTGTAATCCTCTTCCAATTTATTAACTTCTTCTAATGACTCTTTCATGGGGTCTAATGACTCTTTCATGGGGCCTAGGGCTTGTCCAATAGTAACTAAGACTTTTTAACTCTTTAATTTTCTCCAAGTAACATCCACTTGTGCCAATCCTTGATTCAATGTATTCTTGGTTATGTCCAACTTTTCAATAACATCTCACTCCATGCATGTCGTTGGGCAATTTGGGAAATGATGTCCCTCATGTTCTTGACCAAGATGGACATCACTCAAACTTGTAAACACTTTTCTCCAAGTAACATCCACTTGTGCCAATCCTTGATTCAATGTATTATTGGTTATGTCCAACTTTTCATTAACATCTCACTCCATGCATGTCGTTGGGCAATTTGGGAAATGATGTCCCCTCATGTTCTTGACCAAGATGGACATCACTCAAACTTGCAAACACAAAAGCCCCAAGGCATCAATCATTAGGCTATGTGTAGAGCTACATGAGTAGTCTTTGCAATAATTAGCCTTCGTGGGAGACCTCTAACCTCGATGTATTAATCTGGGTTTTGCTTGCCTCAAGATCTCATATTACACTCATCAATCAGGACATGCCATGTTCAATACCTCATAAAGATTACATTCTGAAGGACATTTTTCATCATTAGTGCTTCCCATGGTATTGAACATATATGTAAAGGTCTTTGGCTGTGTGCCATGGTATTTGCAAGTATAATTTCCTCTATTCTTTGCTCCAAGAGATTCTTCGGGTCATAATGTGCACATATTGTCAAAGGCGGCTTGCCTAGTTGGTGAAAGCAGAGTTCATTGTCCCCACAACAATTCAAATCCCCCAAAGTAACTTGTTTGCTCTCCATGGGCTAGCATGTCCCCACAGGGGAGTCATTGATTAGCAAAAACCATCATGCTCATTAAGTCGGCTCGAAGGTCGCACAACAACAACCACTACAACATACAAACATACAATTTTAACAGTTAAATTATCTCAACCCAAAGCTGCATGAATTTCACACTTGAAAATCCTGCTTCCATATCCAAACCTGCACCCCTTGAGCCCATGCACCATTGTCTCAAACTAACCTAGATCAAATCGGGTTAATTAAATTGTTAGCTATTATAATTATAAATTGTTAACTATTGCTTGTATGGAGCATAATAGTTGAAATCAACCATTGTTAAAACTATCATGAATTTTAACATTTAAATTTTCTCAGCCCAAAGTACCATAGCTATTGACAAACCTGCTCTCATACCCACACCTGCACCCTTTCTGCCCATGCAACATTTGTCTCAAACTAACCTATCAAATCTGCTTAATTAAATTGTTAACTATTACAGGTATTTGTATCCAATAAATTCACATGATCAAATTACATTTGCGAGGGAAAATGTGGACTCAAGTTTGCCAAGGATGAAACATACAAAACATGCAACACTCCTCTTGATGCACCTTGTGACCTTGCAAAATATGCTTTTTGCATCCACTTCCAGAGATGGATATTAAGAAATTTTCTCCAAGTGAGATCTAATCAGAATTTTAGCTTCAAATGTCAATCTCCCAAACATAGAAATGACAAATATCCTTCACAGTGCAAATCCTTGGAAATGGATTGGGCTTCCACCACAAACAGGTCCAGCCATGGATTTATCAAATCAAGGTCATCAATTCGTAAATACAAGGTTACCCCAGGTTCTAAATATCATATGCTCCGAAGATCAAACTCATCATGCAGATGACAATCAGAACCATATATTGAAAAATCAGATAAAGCATTTTGAACAAAACAGGAAGCATTTGTAAATGCAACTACAAAACTGATACTGAACGACTACAATCAAATCTACCTTCACATTTGTTTCTCCAACCTGCAGATACTTAAAAGCTCGTTCAGTAATGCAAAAGCCCAATTATCTGATCGCTATACGACTGCATAGTTAGAAATACATATCTAATTATGTCGACTTGTAAGTCAGGGCATTACATGATTGCAAGAAACCTCAGTATTATTCTTTTCCAAACTTCCAAATGAAGGTTGACTTGTTCTGTATGTCAAGACGTAAATTTCCATAAAACAGGTTAATAATTATTCTGCAATCATAAACCTTATCAATTTGGCAGCTACATATTGCCTAACAAACATAAATCTGTGAAGAACTCTGCTGCTAATCCATTCCTATTGAACTACTGTTGAAAGTACTGCAGACGGCTGTTTCACATGAATTTGTGTCATATTCTTTTTGCATTTTTTTTGTTTTAATTATAACCCTTGATTGGCTCTGTAGACTTCTGCTTATGATAAACTAATAAACCTGTTCTCAGGTAGGAGCTTGATCTTGCACATTCCCATAGCATAGCTTTCCGCTATTGCAAAAGTGAAAATCGATTTGACTCAGGAACTAATGGCAGCTTGGGCAGTAATTGGTTTAATTTTACACTGAGATCTCTGTTAGGTACAGCAAGCTTGCTCAATAATTTGTTCCTGCATTTCTACAAGCATCATTCATATATTACTTGCCGCTTGGTAATATATCTTAAGTTAAGGCCTGAAAGAAGCAAGGTTACAAACGAAAGGTTCAGAGCCTGTTCATAGTATGCTTTCATTTCAAAATAGATAAGAATAATGTATGGGAAGCGCAACAGCTGTACAAGAGAGATATTGGCCAGACCAACATATCTATTTCTGTTTCATAACTCATGAGGAAAGCATTTCGGTTTACTTAGTATTGATATCTTTTAAGGATTTTGAGGGATTACTTTGTCCGTGTGCATGAATTAGCTCAGTTTGTGAATAATAAGCCTTTCAAAGCAGAGGAGAAGTTGCTGAACTAGTCCAAGACCAAAGATGCTTTAAACAAAAACACTCTAGAGCTGCGAGTTAGTTGTGACACCACAGCTCAACTGTCCCCATGGTCACATACAAGTGGTGAACACTGAAAACCACACCTTTTGCAAAACCCGTTGGGGTCATACTGAGCTTACTGGCAAGTCATGTAATAGGATGGTGTCTACCACACCTACAAACCCCATAAAGACTGAATGAGAAGATACTCATAATGAAAACTACAAATATATAATGAGAACATGCTAATGGAAACAGCCCCTAGAGTCTAGATAAAAGAGAATTTAATCGAGCCACGACTGCACATTGATCATAAAAGAATGGACAGCGAATAAAGCATCAACGAACCTTAACAAGAGATTTTGCACCCAGCTTCTAATAAAACTCTTATATATTCCTTAGGCAGCGGAAGTTGACCTAATGGTGAACAGAAGTTTCTGGCCCTTTTATTCTATCAATTGAACAAGCTTGTCTGAAACAACTGTATCCAAGCATAAATCCATTAGAAAGATGCCTTTATCCTTGGGGAATTTAACGCCCCTCCTGACCAAGTCATTTACCAATATTTCCAACTCAGAATACTTATGTGCTCGAACTAAGACAATGGCTATAGTACCGGCAGTAACACCATCAGGCTTAAGCCCTGAATACCTAAATTCATCGATATAAGAAAGGGCACGATCTAACTGACCTACTGACATAGAGGCACTTATTAAGGTTGAGTATATAGCATTGTTAGGTTGTATTTGAGACATTACCATCTCTAAAAGAAGATCGCGGGCTCGATTCAATCTGCCTGCTTTGCCCATAACATCAATGAGGACAGAGTAGGCATCCACACTTATACTACACCCATTTTGTTTCATTGACTGGAAAATTCTCATTACATCCTCCAATCTTCCCAGACTTCCATACAAGGACATCATATACAAGTAAGCTTCCTCGCGCTTCAAAGAACCTTTACTGACCATCTCTTTGTAGAGCTTTTCAGCAGAATTCTGCATTTCTAACTTACAGAAAACACAAAGCATGGACAAATCAATTGACTCATCGGTAACCCGATCCAGGCCTTTCACAGTGCTATAAACCTCAATAGCCTCTTCAATCAATCCTGCTTTGACACTAGCATGAATAACTCTAGCATAATCCAGATCACCGATTTTTACTCCAGATTCCTGCATCAACCCCAATACTTCAATAGCCCGCAACGGTAAATTTCTATCAATGAAGGCTTTGATCAAGTGGGAGAAATCATCTGGGCTTGTAAGGCTTCCATCTCTAACCATGGAATCCACCTCATTAACCATATTTTCTTTCAGATACGCCCTCGTTAAATCCCCTGACGAACGCTCATCTGCCTTAAACCCTAAAAACCTCATCTCTTCAAAAATAGCCGAGGCAACCTTCACTTGTTCAGCACTTGCCACTACACTCAGTAATAGATTATAGGCATCTTCACTCGGAAGTACCCCATTATTCTCCATTTCAATGAAGATTTTCATTGTTTTCTTTGCATTTCCTGTGTTTCTATAAAACCTGAGAATACTATAATATGTTTCTGAATTAAAACTGATCTTGTCTGCCCTCATTTCATCTAAAACTGAAATTGCTTTATCATAAAACCCCTGATTCAAGCACGCTTTGATGATAAAATTATAATTTTCCACCTCCCGAGTCCCGGTAAGTTTCATGAGATTATAACAGAGCTCGGCGAGCTCCATATCCAGAGGCAAAAACGAGCTAAAGAGCATGCTATAATCCTTTGCTGTGAATTTCAGGTCCCGTTTCCTCATTTCCTCAAAATAAAACGTAATTTTGTATGGTTTAGGGTTTAAGGACCTGACCTGGGTATCGATGAGCGCTGCGTACAGAACCTCGCGGGGTTCGAACCCGATCTGTGCTTTCAGAAAACGGTAAAAATCATATACCATTAATGGGTCTCCTATCTTTGAGATCAGCAGAGCAGCCTGTGCAGAGGAGATTTTCTCTGGAGAACTTTTCAGCAATTGGAGGGCTTGTTGAATTTGGGCATCCTCCGTGCTGCCGGCGAGAAGCTTCAGGAATCGCCCTGCTGCTTGCCTGCCCTTCCTGGAGCGTCCTTTTATTGCGGCTTTAGGGGCACTGTCTCCTTCTATGAAGGGTGCATGCTGGGGTTTAGAGGGATAGATTGTCAGATTTTGGTATATGGTTAAGGCAGGTGGCAGTAATGCTATGCGACTGCCATTGTTGCTTGAAGGTGCCATTGAGAGCTTGAGAAGATGCTTCAGTCCATTGATTTTTGCAGTCATGATGGAGTATATTTCATGGCCTATACCAAGTGCTTACTAAGTCATTTCGAGTTTGATATTTTGGTAGTTAGAACAAAAGGTATGATTGATGAGTTTTTCACAGAGTGTTTTATTAATGGTCTCAAGGAGGAAATCAAAACATACTCTTGATGTCTCACCTTGCTATGTGGTTGGAGGCCTCTTAACTAGCAAAAACAACCCAAGTGGCGGTCACTTCCTAAAACAAATGACCCAATTTTGTTTCATGACCATGTTTGGCTTCTATACCTACTACCACTCCTCTTAATTCTCAACCCTTGCAATTCCACAAGTTGACTTGGAAAAAATAGCATAAGGTCATTGTCCTAGCCTCTTCCATCATTGTGATGTTTTTTTTTCAAAACACACAGATTTAAGGAACATAAATGATTTGTCATAAATATGACCTCATTAGGCATGCCTAAGGAAATTTTAGAAGACAACATGAATAAGCTTGAGCTAGTGGATACTATATAAGATGAATCACCCATTCATGAACCTCCTTGTAAGTAACCCCAAATTTCACTATATAAGATGAATCACCCATTCATGAACCTCCTAGTAAGTAACCCCAAATTTCACTGCAGGCTTTGTTCAAAATTGTAACTCCACATACCTTGAAGTGTTGTGGTTATATCAAGCACCAAAATGTGATTGTATTAATTGATCAATTGTGTCAATGCTTACGATTTTATTCATTGTCGTGTCATAAAACAACCCCATTGTTATGTCCATGCAATGCACAAATTTTAAAATCATGATAGCCAATGGTGGTACCGTGGAATGTGGTGGTAAGTGTGAGAATGTGTAACTCCAAATGGGTTCTATCTTAAAATCAAACATGTTTTCCATTTAAATGGGAGGTTGTGATGTAGTTTTGGGAATATAATGATTGTGAGCATTATTCTTGTTACAATGAATTTCAAGGAGTTATACAGAGTATTCAATAAGGAGGCCACAAACACACTCTCAGGGTCTCCATGCAGGTTCACAAAAAAATTATGATCTCTTAGTGAATGTAAAATCTCTTGAAGAACGGTCACTCGGGCATTATTTCCCACTCCAATTCCATCTAAGTTATGGATAACTCCCCCAAGAAAATTCATCTTGATTTGTAGTTGGTTTTAAACAAACATCACTAGGTATTTGAAACACCTCATGAGTTACCCCCTTCACGTGGCGAGCATTATCGTGACATACAACTAACTCCAGGTAGTGAACCACCCAACGTGCATCCTTATAGGTATGTTTTTGCACAAAAAGATGAGACTAAAAAGATAATTCAAGAATGGTTGGTCATCATAATGTTAAATAAGGCAGTTGGTGCATATGTATGAAATTCCACATTCTTAACAAGTTGATGGTTTTACCATCCCTCTCATTGATAACCTCTTATATGATCTTCACACTGCACAATTCATCACTAAATTGGATCTCTATTTTGATTATAACCAAATTCAAATGAAGGAAGTAGGCATTCCTAAGATTACATTCCACACTCATGAAGGACATTATGAGTTTTTGGTGATGCCTTTTGGTCTTTGCAATGTCCTATCCACATTTTAGAGCCTCAAGAACAACCTTTTTTTACCATTTTTGTGCGCGTATTCTTTGATAATATTTTGGTTTATAGCAAGACTTGGGAGGAACATGTGGCACATGTTGATCAAGCCTTACAATTACTCTAGGATAACCAGT
The DNA here is from genome assembly GCA_027924585.1 of Larix kaempferi. Classification (NCBI taxonomy): domain Eukaryota; kingdom Viridiplantae; phylum Streptophyta; class Pinopsida; order Pinales; family Pinaceae; genus Larix; species Larix kaempferi. The sequence goes on from BSBM01000600.1 coordinate 2,373,618, forward strand.
TGTTCATCAAACATTCAAAATGCACGTTTGGCGCTTCTAAAGTAATATACTTAGGTGGTAATGCCAACATGACAAGGGTGCAAGTAGATCCCTAGAAAATTGCAGCTAAGAAAGACTGGCCATGCCCAAAGACACTAAAGTGATTACATAGTTTCCTTGGTCTTATTGGCTACTACCAAAAAATTGTGTAGATTTATGGTATATTTTCTACCCCATTAACCATATTGCTAAAAAATCCTTTGTATGGATTATTGTAGTAAAGCAAGCCTTTCATACATTAAAGGAATACATGTCTACTACTCTAGTCATAGCCATGCAATACTTCACTAAGACTTTTGTATTGGAATCTGATGCCTCATAATTGGTATTGGGCTAGTGTTGTGGCAGTAGGGGAATCCATTGGCATTCACCAATCAATATTTGTGTGATGTAAACTTGGGTAATCCAATATATTAGAAAGAAATGATTCCCATCCTTCATGTCATAGAGATGTAGCACATGTACCTCACTGAGAGGCAATTATAGATCAAGGCATACCATCACAACTTGAAGCCCCCTTTTGGAACAATGTTTGTCATCACTAGAGAATGAAAACTAGGTCAATAAGATGTTAGTACATGACTATGAGATCATCTACAAGAAAGGAAAGGAGAGCATAATGGTCGATGCCTTATCTAGGAAATATGAGGATGAAGTGTTCCTACTTTCCTTATCCTTACTAGTTCCATATTGGATTTTTGAGGTATGCTAGGAATGGTTGACTAATGTCAAGGTTGTTCAAATAATATAAGAATTAAAGTAGGACTCCAAGCACCTTATTATTTTCAATTAGTAGCATAACACCTTGTGGTATGAAGGATGCATATTTTTTATGTCAAAATCTTTTGTAAAACCATGAGTGTTAGTGGAATTACAATCCTCTCCCACCACATGTTACTCTAGTTTTCTAAAAACAAATCAAAGGACTTAGTGCTATTTTCTTTGGTATGGCATGAACATTGATACCGATGCATTCATAACCAAATGTGACACGTGTCAAAGGAAAAAGAGTGAAATAATGAACACCCCTAAGGAATTGCAACCTCTAATGATCCCTCCCACTATCTGAGTTGTCATTTTCATGGATTTAATTGTTGGGCTTCCCAAATCCAACAACAAATTTGTCATCATGGTGTTTTTCGATTCCCTTTCCAAATAAGAAAACTAGATAAAAGAGAACATAGACTCCACCAATGCATTATCCTATAAGTATTCATACAGTGGAAGGATATGCAACTAGAAGATGCCACGTACCTAGCAATCGATAATGAATTTACAACAATTTCTACACCTCCAACCCTCACAACTGTGAAAATCCTCACAGCAGATCTAAGAGATGATGTATCTCACAAGAGAATAATTATGATTAAGCAAGAAAATAGAAGAAGAGTGATACATGCAGTATAATGAGCAACAGAATAATATGGTACAGTAGAACTCAGATAGAAGCAATAATACTTCGGTCATACTAGATTATTAATCACAAATGGACATATAAATAGTACAATGGTAGAGAGGATTCGAATGCCTAAGGTGGCAATTCGAATTAGCCTCTCAGAGTGATCATAAGATCAATAGAGTGTCATCGGAGCACAACTAGGTGTCCTCATGATCATCGGAGCGCAACTGGAAGTCTTCATCATCATCAGTGGAGTCATCAATGCTCAAGTAACTGTCAACCATCAGTCAAACTAACTCTGGTAGGTGTAACTGAGTGTAACTCAATGTAACTGAGTGTAACTGAATGTAACTGAATGTAACTGAGTGTAACTGAGTGTAACTGAGTGACAACTGGACTGGTAGGTGAAGGAGGGCGAGTTGCTCCCTAAAATCAAGGAAGAAGGGCGCATTAAGCAACTGGAGGGCTAAACTGAATAGTGAGAAGCTCCTGGGGGATGGCTAACTGAGGGCTAGGTGCTAGACTGATGACTGGGATGCATGCAAACCCTAAAAGGTGCATGCATGACTGAAAATGTAAATGATCAAAATACTGGTGGGACTAGGATGGAGTATAGGAATATCCTAACACCCCCCCTTAATCCATCCTGGGCCCTGGTAACTAAGACCAAAGGTCACCCAATACAATGAATAATAACAATCAATAAACCAAGGAAGTGGGAAAATTTCATGGGAAACATACCCCCTCCTCAAAAAATAGACTGTAAGGCACACATAAAAAATAAAAGCTCCAAACTCAAGCATGTGCGATGCTTGGTCATATGTCTGGAGGTATCTTCTTCTTGGGAAGAAGTGGATCATGCTCAAAAAGCATGTGCTTGTACTTTCTCTTCAGATCGAATGTGATGAGAACAAATCCAACAGTATTAGAATGACCCTTGAACCTGTGATTCGAATCAGCTGAGGTGGGATCAACTTTTTGAACGTGCATATAGTCCTTTGTCTTCTCGTTCGAACCACCATGGGTGAGATTATGCCAAAAAGAACTATTACATGTTTGCTTGAAATCAAAATCAGATTTAAGACTTTCAAAACAGTTTCTTGAGATATCCTTTGAACCAGCAGGGGTGAGATCAAAACTATCATATGCATGAGAAATTTTCCCAAGCAGTAATTGCTTAGAACCCAAATTAGATACAAGACTTGAATCATGGCTTCTTGAGATCTCCTTTGAACCATGAGAGGTGAGATCAAAACCAGTAGATGCATGAGAAATTATCCCAAGCGAATGGCAATGGCCATATTCTTCAATGACCTTCTGAAAGCATGAATTTATGATCATATAGTAGTATAAAAGAGATGTTTGCTGAAGAGGAGCGAATGCATTACCTCCATTAGCTGATTTGACCTCTGAAATAATCATGTGATCATGATGCAAACCAACAGACTCTGGTGCAAGAGAGGATTTAGGACCTTCTGCAATATCTAGAGTGTGAGCTGGCACAGAAAGAGAAGAAAGTTTGAGCATGAGTGGAGAATCTGCAAGTTCTTTGTCAACAACTTCAATATGACATGATACTGGTTCATGATCTGAGAGACCATCAAGAGGAGCGAATGCATCACTTTGTTTTCTTTCGAATGGGTTGGGACCAAGTCCTTCATTCTCTCTGCCAAATTTTCCATCCAGGTGAGCCCATATCTCTTTTGGAGTCCATAACTCTCTTGGAATTTCAACACCATCACGGTATTTGAATTGGAATCTCTGGTATGCACACAAAGAAAACATTATTGCTGCAAAGTGCATGTCTCTTTTATTTAACCAGTCAATCTTCTCTTCAGGGGATTCAAACTCTCTTTCAAAATAACAATAAAAAAGATCATGGATCTTCAAGTCTGCTATCATTCTTGGTTTCCATTCATCATAGTTGAGTGGATCAAGAGGAGTAATTCCTGATGAATACATTGAAGCTGTAGAGGACCTGCAAAAACAATATAGAATAACTGCAACTGCTACTGCTGCAAAAATGCAGAAACTGCTGCAACTGCTGCACTCGAAATCTTGGTAATAACCTGCAAAAAACTCTCAAGAATGGAGATAAACAATTTTCTCAACATGCTCTGATACCATGTGAAAATCCTCACAGCAGATCTAAGAGATGATGTATCTCACAAGAGAATAATTATGATTAAGCAAGAAAATAGAAGAAGAGTGATACATGCAGTATAATGAGCAACAGAATAATATGGTACAGTAGAACTCAGATAGAAGCAATAATACTTCGGTCATACTAGATTATTAATCACAAATGGACATATAAATAGTACAATGGTAGAGAGGATTCGAATGCCTAAGGTGGCAATTCGAATTAGCCTCTCAGAGTGATCATAAGATCAATAGAGTGTCATCGGAGCACAACTAGGTGTCCTCATGATCATCGGAGCGCAACTGGAAGTCTTCATCATCATCAGTGGAGTCATCAATGCTCAAGTAACTGTCAACCATCAGTCAAACTAACTCTGGTAGGTGTAACTGAGTGTAACTCAATGTAACTGAGTGTAACTGAATGTAACTGAATGTAACTGAGTGTAACTGAGTGTAACTGAGTGTAACTGAGTGACAACTGGACTGGTAGGTGAAGGAGGGCGAGTTGCTCCCTAAAATCAAGGAAGAAGGGCGCATTAAGCAACTGGAGGGCTAAACTGAATAGTGAGAAGCTCCTGGGGGATGGCTAACTGAGGGCTAGGTGCTGGACTGATGACTGGGATGCATGCAAACCCTAGAATGCATGCAAACCCTAAAAGGTGCATGCATGACTGAAAATGTAAATGATCAAAATACTGGTGGGACTAGGATGGAGTATAGGAATATCCTAACAACAACAACATTTATTTTGAAGGGGGGGGGCATGTTAGTGTCCTACACTAACCTTCCCACTTAAGGGTAATTAGGAGTTAGTTAATTAATGTACAAGGCCATCTTCTTAAATGAAGGCCCACTAGATAGTTAGTGTGTGGTTTCTCAATATAAAAGGGTTAATTTATTAAATAAGGTCCACTGGGTAGTTGGTATTGATTAATGATGGGACCATGAGTGGATTAGGTTCTGGGTAGAGAGAAAATATGTATAGAGGTAGGAAGCTATGAAATTCCATGCCAAGTATCATCATTGTATTGGACCTCTGCTTATTTGGAGGTTGTCCCCACAAATAGGCTTGGGAGCATTACTCTCTTTCTAGATTATCAATATAAGGGTTGATATTGTCTAGGTTTAGTACTCTTGTTCTTATTATTTTACATTCTATAATTCCTATTTCTTCTAATGTTGATCTTAATTTGTGAAATTGAAGCACAACGGATCTATTTAACAAGATAATCAATTACAAGAGATGCATATAGAATAATATGTGTAAACTATGCAAAATACTTGCAGCAGTGCTCTATTGAACTCATAAGTAGAATACAATACAATGTGCAGTCACAATGACTGAATGGTTCGAATTAAACAAGGAGGTCATTTGAATAGTCTGCATGGAATAGCTTGTCTCCACTAGGAGTCCTCATCATCAATTAATAGTAGTGTCATCAATGCACAAGTAACAGTCAACCAGGTGTCAAACTGAGTTTAACTGAATGTAGGTAGGTGTAACACATGCATGGTGCACTAATGTAGTGAAGGAGGATCAAAGGAGGGCACATGAGGAGCTGACTGGAGTCAGAACTGGAAATCTAGTCTCACTGGAGGTCCAACGGAGTGTTTTAGTTAGTTAACTAGTCAATCAGTCCTTAAATCAAGGAAGGATCCACAAATCAAGCAACTAATTGAAGTGCCACTAGTGGTAGGTGAGTGAGGGCGCCTTTCACATGTGGTAGGTGAAAAGAGGGCGCATGATGGACTAGGAGGACTAGAACTGAGTGGAAAGAAGCTCCCGGTGCTAGCAAACTGGGGACTAGGTGCTGGAGGACTGGGATGCATGCAAACGTAAAACTGATGATGAGATATCCTAACACCCCCCATAAGCTATACTATGAGGTATAAAATAAAAGATAGGGCCCTGGTTACTGAGACCAAAGGTCACCCCAATATAATAGTCCAAAAAAATAACAGTCCATGAACCAAGGAAAAGGAGAAGACCTCATGGGAAACCCCACCATCAAATTGGACTGTAACACACCAAAGAATAAATTTGCTCCAAACTCAAGTAGATATGTCTGGAGGTATCTTACTCTTGGGAGGAAGTGGATCATGCTCCAAAAACATGTGCTTGTATTCTCCATCAATGGATGCAAGCGAATATGGAGACTTTATGAACTTGCTCTTCAGACCGATCATGGTGAGAAAAAATATGAAAATATGAATATGATCCTGGGGCTTGTAATTCGAACCAAATGAGGTAAGATCAACTCCAATTAGATCAAATAGCTCTTGAAACTTGAACTTCTGATCAATGCAAGTTAAATCAAATCCAAGAATTGATAGATGGTTTCTTGAGATCTCCTTTGAACCAACAAGGGTGAGATCAAAACCAAAATCAACAAAAAGTGCATGGGACTTGAACTCAAGCGAATGGTAGTGTCCTTCATCTTCAATAAAACTCTGAGAACATGTGCTAATAATCGAACCTAAGTATGCAGGAAACATGTGATCAAGGAGAGCGAATGCATCACCTCCAAAATCTGATTTGACCTCCAAAACATCAAGTAGACCATCATTCTACACACCAGCAAACTCATGTGAAAGAGAGGATTCAAGAACCTCTTCGGATTCTAGAGTATGAGCTGGCTTATCTTGCTCAAAATTCGAAATAGAAGACATTGAGAACATGAGTTTTGAATCTGCAGCTTCTTCATCTTGAGATATTGTAGAGGCCGAGACATAATCAGAGAGAACACACAAGGAGGTCTCACTAGGCTTGTTCTCCAAATGGCTAGCATGATCCTCTTCTCCTTTCTTTCCAAATTCTCTATCCAGTTGGGCCCATAGATCACTTGGATTTTTAGCAGTTTGACTGAGGTAGCGCATACAAGGAGACATAGCAAGACACATTGTTCCAAAAGCTATGTCACAATCATTTAGCCAATCATTCTCCTCTTCATCGGAAGCAAAATCTCTTGTAATACCAATACACATATCAAAAAAACATTGTCTCTTTAGAAATGCAGTCATCATTGGTTTCCATTCATCATAGTTGAATGGAGTAAGAAGAATTTGTGAAGAAGAGTCCATCTCTGCAATAGTGAATGCAAATGGAGGAAGTAAGAAACTTGCAAATCACAAACAAACAAGAACCATTTAGGCCGGCAACCTGCACTTTTCAAGTTGCATAACACCCGGCATAGGAGATCAAGCAAGCTTGAATATCCAATGATCAATATCCAGGAATTATGTAGAAACTCTCAGCTTCTGGTGCAGAATTGGAAAAATGGCATGCAGTGCAGAATATGCATGCAGTGCAGAATATGCATGCAATGCAGAATATGCATGCAATGCAGAATCACTAGTGCAGAATCGACATGCAGTGCACAATCGACATGCAGTGCAAAATCGACATGTAGTGTAGAATCGACATGCAGTGCAGAATATGTGGTTGCAATGTGAGCAAACTTGCTCAATATTCATGAATATTCCCTGCAGAAAAGAATTCTTGTCCCTGCCATGGCTCTGATACCATGTGAAATTGAAGCACAACAGATCTATTGAACAAGATAATCAATTACAGGAGATGCATAAAGAATAATATGTGTAAACTGTGCAAAAGACTTGCAGCAGTTCTCTATTGAACTCAGAAGTAAAATACAATACAATGTGCAGTCACAATGATTGAATGATTCGAATTAACCAAGGAGGTCATTCTAATAGTCTACATGGAATAGCTTGGATCCACTAGGATTCCTCATCATCAATCAGTGGTAGTGTCATCAATGCACAAGTAACGATCAACCAGGTGTCAAACTGAGTATAACTGAATGTAGGTAGGTGTAACACATGCATGGTGCACTAATGTAGTGAAGGAGGATCAAAGGAGGGCGCATGAGGAGCTGACTGGAGTCAGAACTGGCAATATAGTCTCATTGGAGGTCCAACGGAGTGTTTCAGTTAGTTAACTAGTCAATCAGTCCTTAAATCAAGAAAAGATCCACAAATCAAGCAACTAACTGAAGTGTCATTGGTTGTAGGTGAGTGAGGGCGCCTTTCACACGTGGTAGTTGAAAAGAGGGCACATGATGGACTAGGAGGGCTGGAACTGAGTGGAAAGAAGCTCCTGGGCTAGCAAACTGGGGACTAGGTGCTGGAGGACACCATGCTGATGAGTGGGATGCATGCAATTGCATGCATGCAAACATAAAACTGATGATGAGATATCCTAACATAATTTACTATTTTTTCTATATAAGTGCACTATATCAAAATTAACTAAAATTTGAAAATAAGACAAATATATGGTGTAAGTCTATGTAATTCCTCCTACCGAGATAGAAATTCCTAAAGGTGGTGGGAAAGGACACAACCCCTTGCTTCTCAAACTCATAAATATAAAGGAAAGCTAAAACTAATGATTTATTCCAAGAGACATTTGTACAAAATAGGATTTAGGAAAGCTAGAAAATAGGATGAAGAAGCAGCAAAAATAAGGAAAAAAATAGAAGGAGATCAAAATTGTTAAACTAAAAAGAGAGAAGAAAAATGAAAATAAAAACAACCCACCCTAAACCTATACAATCTAACCCCTTATCATTTAGGCTGGAAAAAGTATTGCTTTGGATACTGGCCATTTATGGGTAGTGAGAACAAGGAACTTTCCAAGTTCCATATACAATACATTCTCTAACCTATATTGTTAGTGCTTTGGTAGGTTCCTAGCTATAATGGACCTAATTTGGTGTGTTTTTCTTGCTTCTGGTAGGATTTATTCTACATTAGGACTAAGCCCCCTACTTGAAATATTTTAAATGTGGTTTTCTTGTCAAACTATATTTTCACTACACTTTGATGGATTGAGAATTAGTTCTAACCTTTTCATTTTCTTCCTTCTTTTTTAGTAAAATATAAATTCATTGTTGTATCATTAAAGTTTAATCACCTAACACCTTTTGTGACAACTATAAGGAGAGAAGAAACAAGTTTATAGAGAGGCTTGATCATTTCCATAAACTAAGAAGTATGGAGAGTTACCCAAGGTTACTTTAGGGGTCATGTTATCAACTCATAAGGCACACAACAAATATTTGTGCAAACCCCTTTGGTGTTGATCTGTAGTGCTCTTAATGATCCTAATCAAATTCCTGTTAGAAAACTCTTCTGTGCCATTACCGTAATTAGATTAATTCCTTATAATAATTCCCCTTTCAAGTGTAAATTTAGTTATATAGGAAGACACTAATGAAAAGGCATTATCTAAACCCAAACCCAAGGTTACCCCAAACCTATTAATGATATTCTCTTGAAGGAAGAGTTTATCACTATCTCAATTGTGGATTTTTTGGCTGGGATTACTTCCACTCACATGGTGTAGTAATCAATGTAAGTTAATGAAAACTTATGTCCCTTATTTCTCTTGAAAGAATTCTATCACTACCTCAATTGTGTCTTTTTGGTTGGGATTACTTTCATAGCTCACATGTTGTAGTAATTAAAATAAGTTAATGCAAACTTATGTCCCTTTATTTTAATTGGGGACCAATTGATCTCTTATAACTTCTTATCTTCACTGCTTGAAAGGTTGGTCTATGTTGGCCATTTGTAAGGGAAAGGAAAAGTTGTTTTATTTTTGAAATGTATTTGGAAAGCATGAAAATTTATCATGTAAATATTAGAATAAGGTGGGCAAATAGTAACCACCTCTTAAGATTTTGTGGACACTAGTGTCATAAAAAAGTGCCCAGTAGTTGCTCCAAAGTTTTAATATTTGAGAACCTCACGAGTATTGGGTTTCTCAAGGAATATTAGTACAACATCATCATAATTATTCCTATGAAGAATGCCATTTATCAATGTATAGTGGGAAGATTCAAGCCTCAAATATATTTTCCCTTTAGGACACAAGTGACCGAGAATTGGGATAACTTCCACATCTCTAGTGGAAAAAAGTGTAATTGTATACTAGATAGTAAAAGGATTTGTAGCCACATCCCTTTCTCGAAGATAAAATATGATATGTGGTAGGTACCATAATGGTATGATATTGTCATATCCCAAAATTTTGCATTGGGTCACAATGGCCCAAGCCCCTTGGCCATACTCATGATAGTTTGTCAAATGGATGCTATGGGTCAAATAAATGCCAAGACTGAAGTCCAAGTTAGTAATAATGTTAAATTAGATCCAAATGGACAAGTTGGGTCACATTAAGAGAAATTCACAATTCAAATTTGTAATATACCCATCCAAATGAACTGCCATGGAGGAAAATTACTAGTTCCCTAGGTTGGGGGGTGGAAGCTTTGGGATTTGAAATAAGGGAGATAATAAATGATGTTTAAACATTAGAATGGCATAAACATTTAATAAAGGAGCAAAATAAATAAATACAAGGGAAAATCAAAGTGGCAATTGATCATGAAGACACATGGAGGATGTGGGACCCACATAATCTAGATTTTCTATGCCACATGGCATCCTCCTCTTGTCATTTCGAATCCATAAGAATCCCAATGTTCTTGGGATGAGTTGTAAGGTCAATATACTTGGCATGACTCAATTAAGGTATAATTGGAGTGGAATATTACATCCCATGGAAGAGGAAGAGGCATTTTGGAGCTAGTGAGACACTTGGACTAGATTCCCTAGCTCTATGACAACAATGATGAAGATGCTAAGACACCTATGACAAAAATCAGACCTGAAGCCTGACATCTAACATATATGACATGTCAGGGCTAAAAATAACCTCCAAGTGGGCACTCAAGTGAGTTAGGGAATCCAAAGAGACACCAATTCGAATTTGGAGAAGGAGAGGGCTAGAATTGGAAGGACACGTGACATACTTGGGAATTTCTTCCCAACTTGAGTTGGCATGAAGAACTTGGGAGGAATTCGACCCATGGAGGACCTTAGAAGTTTATAAAATACAATAACAAAGAAGTATTGTATATTTTGATCATTTTAGAATTTGCATTTTTCATTTGGGAGAGGAGAGCTAGTGGAGTGCTACTCTACTTGCCTTAGCACCAATTTCGAGGGTGAAAGATTCCCATCCTAGTTGGTAATTGGAAAGGCCATTTAGAACTTTCATTTGGAGATTTAATGGATTATTTTGTTACAGTTTGAAGCTATAGGGCAGCTCATGGTCGCATCTCTTTTAGCTTGCTTCTACAACCATTCTTCTATTTCTTGGCATATTCTTGCTCCTTGAGGAGAGGCACACTTATTGAGGTGATGAAATCTTTGGGATAGCTCTTGAGGCCCCATATATTTGTAATATTATATATATACTCTTTTTTTACTGTTCATGAGACTCTCAGGTCGAAATACTAAGTGGATTTATGTAAAAATACCAAACAATGCATAAATGATGCCATTTCCCCTAGATCTTGTTGTTGGAGTTTGAAGAGACACTATTTAAAGTTATATCAGTTATTATATGTGATTTTGTTGATTTATGGAGTGTTATTAAAGTTCTGAAGAAGTTTCATTAATAGAGAATAAGCCCTTGGAACCTAAAATTTGAATTTCATAAGTCATGGTGAAAATAACTAGCTTTTCCCCCTATGTGAAATCTTGCATATAAACATATGATTTTAAGGAGTTGAAGAAGGCCATAAGAAATAATTAAGGATACATTGGGGAGATAATTAAAGCCACTTATCAGTACCATACCTCTGTTCAGAAATTTGGAAGGTTTTAACAGCATTTGGGAAGCCATCTTTGTCCACTACCCTTGGGGGATTTAAAGCTTGAAATTACTAGTAATCTTCCCTACTTTGTCCAAATTGTAAATGAATGTTGCAGAAGTGTTTTAAGGGTTTTTAAGTATCCATAAGCCTCTGTTATATGTATTAATACCTCTCAAATACCTCTAGACCCATTATACAAGCATTTGGATTCATTTGGAGACCAAGAGACCAATACTAGTCAAAGAGAAATTGCTAGTCAAACTCCCTACTTTGGCCAGAACTTAAAGGAGAGTTGCAGAAGCCTCCTGGAGAATATAAAGCATCCCTGAATCTCATAATTATGTCCTAATATCATCTATACACCTTATGCAACAATTTGGGAGCATTTGGATTCATTTGGAGACCAAGAGACCAATACTAGTCAAAGGTCGAACTAGTGGAAAAAGTTGAAAATTTCACCATTTTAATAAATTTCTAAAAAGGGACATTACAGATATCACATATAAAATGCATTGGAGATCCTTTTAAATCTGGTGTTTTACAAGAAAATAACAAATACCAAAATTGTGCATTTTAGTTAATCTTATTTTGTAGAACTATTCTATGATGTCCCTAGCCCCTAAACCAAGGCCAAGGATACCTGGGAACCCAAGGGGAAGGCTGAATCAAGGTAATGCTCAACTGAAAAAAGGTAAATAAGGCTAGGCCAACATGCCAAAATCCAATAAAATAAAACAATCAGACTTTTAAAATGAATTGCACAGATACAAATGTAGATCATTTCCCAAAGCACATGCTATGCAAGGTAGAAGCAATCATGAAGTGCAACTAGATATGAACAAGATATTAACATGATTTCAAACATGATATATCATATATATTTTAACCATTCAAACTTTAAAATAATCAGATCTACAAGCCACAAAAACAATGTAAATAAATAGATCTATAGGCTGCTACGATCAACCATATTAACAATGTTAAAAATTAGATCTATTGACTGCCACCTACAACCATATTATCATAAACAAAACCAGATATGAAGGCTACCATCTACAACCATATAAATTATAAATATATTATACCTGTGGCTTCCACCTACAACCATGTAAATAACAACAAAATCAGATCCATGAGCGCGTGTGCACGCGCGCACACACACACACACACAAAAGAAATTGCAGTAAATAAACATATAACAAAATACTCATCTTAATGAAAAGCAACTAGCTTCAACATGACAACATTCCACCCAGTCATAGACCTGCCATGATCATGCATCTTTCAACATGGTAGTCACCCCTGAGCTGAGGCCATAGATCCACAGGAGAGGTACTCTCAAACCAAAAGGTATGGTGTGCTCATCTCAACACTGTGAACACTACCACAAAAAAAAAATTGTATCTCAGTCACACAGAAACCTTTTTCAGTGAAAAAAAAAGTATTCCTTACTAGAAACAACATTTTGGACATAATGTAACTCTATTGACTGCCACCTGCAACCATATGTTCTGAATACCACATATGGTTGCGCCCTTCTCAACACCGTGAGAATACCACAACTACACCTTTCACCATATCAACTTTCCCTTCCATATACACTACCTGGTGAGTTGTGACTCCCCTAGATACACAATCCCTTAGGATATCACCAACCTCACCCAGGATTTCCAAGCTAGATTGGACCGAGACAAGCAATGGGAGAAGGACTTATATTGTGTGAGCATAGATCAATCTTCAATCCCCATTACAGGGTTTTCAAACCTCATTACAAGGCCTTCAATAATCCTACAATACAATGCATCTCCTACTCAAGAGCGTGTATTTCTTAGGCAAGAGATCATTCTCTACGCCGGAGAGCTCAGAGAGAGAAGAAGAATGAAAGAGAGCCAATTCGAATCCTTCTATAACCATTCAAATTCCCAAGAGAGGTAACTCAAATTCACCAGGGGTTACTCAATTTGTAATAAACAAAATATATTAAATAATAATAAACATATAAACTTATATATAATAATTAATTATTATGTCTTGGAAAGGACACATTCTTTCGAAGGGTCACCATAAGTGCCTCTAGGTTATGTATATATATTCGGCACTCTCTTATTGTATATCATCTCTTATCTATTACATATTCATTTACATACTTACTCATGGATTATTTATCTTATTTACATTGGGTATTTACTCAGTAAACAATAAACGAATTATATTCGTTCCATTTGGTATCAGAACCTCTTAGTTTATTTAATTATTTTTTTCTAGTGGAAAGAAAAATAATAATCATTTAATTATTTTTTTCTAGTCGAAAGAAAAATAATAATCTACGGGCTTGTGGCTCCATTCAATTACTAAATATTTGAAGAAAGGAAGGAAGCTCCTCGTGGGAGAGAATAAAATGAAAATAAGAAGAAAATAAATAAATAAAATAAACAAAGAAGATTGATAAAAAAAGGAAAAAGAAAAAAATATAAAACCAACGCATGGTTTTATAAAACCAACGCATGGTTTTATAAAACCAACTCACTGTTTTATTTTTCAACCCCATTCAGTTTAACGTGAAGTATCTTCTTATTGAAAAATGAAGTACTTTTAATAGGTGGTTACAAAGGATTTATATGAAATATAAAAACTATTTTTTAGTGAAGGTTGAAAAAAATATATAATAAAAAAATAACATAGTAAAGTGGAATTTAGTATTCAAAGAAAAAAATATAAAAGTTATATCAAGGAAGTTTTGAAGTAAAAAAAAAAACATTGAAGCCTATTATTTATTGGTGGAATTTGGACGAAAATATCGATGAAATCAAATGGAGTCTTGTGATGAAAAACAAGAAATATTCCCAAGTACTTCAAAAATATATGCTTTAGTGTTATTTCAAATAAAAGGAACAAGCAGAGGGAAATATATTATTATTTCTATTGCTCCTGTTGAACACAATAATTATATTATTTTTGAATTCACTAATTAGTTAGCGGTTACAGAGTCAAATATAGGTGAAAGTTTAGACTTTTGGAATAAGAAAGAATATGAAATAAGTAAAATGTTAGAATTCTATTGTTATGATGCCATGTAAAATTCCACTGACTAAGGATCTAAGCACGCAATGTAATCTTCACTAAGAAATGCTACAGAGATTTAGCAGAGAATTGAGACAAGAAGAGTGAATTAGAAACACATAGAAGGGAACTCAATTGCATAAAATTGCATCATCATATTAATGAATGGTAATATTACATTAAATAATACATCTCGCAAAAGAGATTCAAATGCCTAAGAGGCAATTTGAAATGATCACTATTGGCATGTTAGTCTTGCTTGGTTTTTTAACCAAGCATGTGCAAGGATGCACCTATTAACTTGTAATAGCAGTTTCAATATAAAACAAAAACAATTATGAATAAACTAATATAATCTGATCTAACATAAGCATGTGCAAATAAATAAAAAACTAGATTTCCAAACATAAGCAATAAGATCTATAGAAGAACAATAAATTGAAAAAATATTTGATTTTGTATTACCTCAAATGGTGAGGATGATGGGTGTTGAGCAACTCCAAGGTTGAGAAGCTCCAATATCCAATGGTCTCTTCTTGTCCAAAGCTTTAATGAGGATCTTCAAACTCGAAATGGGAGGCAATGGCTCTCAAAGGGAATTTGGCAGCATAAGGATAGGATGAAATGCAGATGAAAAGTAAGGAGCCCCTATCACCTTTTTATAGTTTTTGGTGATGAGGAATATCATTATAGTTTTGAGGAAACTAATGGTATTAACCAACATGGTTTAGGTCTCTTTTTCTCTCTTTTTCCTTTTTTGAATATTTTGAATATTTTTATTCCCTTTTAATATTTTTTGGGAATTTTGGACCCTTTTTGAGGGTTTTTTGAGGAAAAATATATATTTTCAGGGGAAAAAGGGGTATTATGGTCTTTTTGGTGACCTTTTGAAGGTTTTAGAGGCTCAAATGGTGGCAAAAGTGGACAAATGGGTCATGTGAATAAGGGAATGAGCTAGTGAGCACTTTTGGGTGTTAACAGATTGCCCCCTGATGTGTGAAGGCAGGAGCTCATCGTATGGCCGATAGACATCATAGTTCTTTTGTCTTTTTTCCTGGGGTTTGGATAAGAGAAGAGACCGATTGGAGACTGGAACAACGACCCCTTGGAAGCTGCAAAAACTGAAAAAATACATGGCCTCAAAATGAATGAAGAATAATCTCTGATAATGGACGAGGCGGGCATACCCATGCTCGTGTCAAGACATATACATAACAATTAGGCCCAAGAAGGGGGACCTGAATAATACATAAAAATCTGTTGGTACATCATAATGGTCCAAAGGGGACATAATGCTGGGATGTACTCATGATCATACCATGACTGATCTCAATAATTGATACACTGGAAAAGAGCAACAACCATTATGAAAAAGGTTTCAGAAGGGTTGATGAATTGTTGGAGCTGAAGGTGTCCAAAATCTGTAAGGACTCAAAGAATGTGAGCTAATCTCTGAGGAATTTATGTAACTGTATACTCGAGGGAGTATAAAACTGGGGTACATCTTGAAAACTGTCGCTAAGCGCAACCCGGATATCCATAGGAATGTGTAACTGGTTGTTTTCTAAAAAAGACTCATAAATGTGGTAGGGTCAGGTGATATCCGGGGTCTTCAACAAATAACTGAAAGGACCGATACCCTGTACGAGTCTCGACGATGCGATCAAGGTGTTGAAGTCGAGCATGTGAGAAACAATCATTTGGAGAGGCATTGAGGACTCCTTTCAAAATGATCCGTAGGCACTCATCACTAATGATGATGAGTCCAAGGCACATGGACCTATGGGTCTATCCTCTAGAATAGATTTGGTTGGTGTCGACAGAGGGAGACCGACAACTACCAAGGTGATGATGTTTCCTTGACAGGAGCGCGAGGTGTACAACTGAAGTGTGATAGTACTGATGGTAGGACTGACATACTGTGGGGATGGGGAATAACTGGGGTCATAGAGTGGGTGGACTCAAACTTCCTTTGTTCAAAGCATGATGACATGGTGGTTAACCTGACAGCATAGGACACTGACTTTTAGGTGTGAGGATCATATCTTATCAAGGGTATGTATTTCTGACTGGAGTGACTCTGAGGGGAGAAGTTGATGGATGCTATTGGAAGACTCTTAGGGTGACATACTGCAGAATACTCTGAACAAAGGCGACCAAAATGGGGAAGCTGCCATATGAGTAGACATGATCTGTTGTGGCGTCGAAAAGCACCATTGGGTCCTTCTTCGTGGTTTTAATGAGCTCCAAGAAGGGGTAAAAGTGTGCTTTGAAATGGTACTGTCCTGTGGATTTATGCGAGCCCACGACTGTTTATGCTCGTGAGTGCTTTCATTTTTAAGGAGTCTGAAAACGATAAGAAGACTCTGAATTTGTGGATGAGTACTATCCCGTGGATTTGTACGAGCCCAAGACGGCGATTGCTCGTGGTTGCTTTCAATTTTAGGGAGTCTGAAAGTGGTAAGTAGACTCCATTGGTGTTCTTTTTCGTACGTTAGTCTCCAAGGCCCGAAAAAGTATAAAATGATGCAAATGGAGAACTCTTCTAGCCAATGTGACTAGAGTATTCCTTTTTTGTAATTATTCTACAAGGTTTAGAAAAGGGGTAAACTTATACCAGGTAGACGCCCTTTCAGATACCTTTAGCGAGCATGAAAGGAAGCAATATTGCTCAGCGATGTTTTCATTGTTTTAGGAGTCAGAAAAGAGCTTAACAGAAACTCCCTAAGTGCCTTTTTCGTAAAGGAATTGCTCGGCCCGAAAAAGGGATAAAATTATACTGAACAAAAGTAATGGAGAGGCAAGGAGGAAGTGTTCAATCAAAGGGTGAGTATGGGGATCAAGCACGGTGATAGGGGGAACACTAATGGGGCCTCCTTGCGGGTTGATGAATGGTAGCAAAACAACGCCATAATTGCAGTATGGATGGAGTGGTGGGCTCATGTATAAGTTGTGATGCACAAAATTGTAAAACTTGACAGCGGCCGATGTGGCCCGCAAATCGAGGTAACAAGGTGTAGGGACACAATGTCAAAAAGGGTTTATGGTGAGAGCGAGAAATAATCTCGAGCATCGTCAGGAGCACAGAAAATTGAATCCGACGACATAAAGATTGTAAAAAATGGGCAACGACTGATGTGGCATGCAAACCGAGGCGATGAGGGGCATTTTTGGAGAAATGCCAAAAAAATATGGGGGGTGAGAGCGAGAAATGATCTCAAGCATCATCACGAGCGTGGAAAACTGAATCCGGCGATATAAAACTCCTAAAAAAAGGACCACAATCGATGTGGCGTGCAAATCAAGGCGGCAAGGGGCATGGGAAAAATGCCCGAAAAATCTGGTGGTGAGAGCAAGAAATGATCTCAAGCATTGTCACGAGCGCGGAAAATTGAATCTGGCGATATAAAATTCGTCAAAAATGGACCACGGCCGATGTGGCATGCAAATCGAGGTGACGAGGGGAATGAGGAAAATGTCTGAAAATGGGACCTGGTGGAATCGGGAAAAGGAGTGGACTATCATGAATTTCTCACTGCGCTGATTCTAATGGTACCAACGGTTTGAAAAACGGACGTCGTATGATGCCGAAATGGTTGATTGCAAATTGTCAAATTCCTATAAATAACAAGTGGGCCCAATGTGACAAGTGTCATTTTCACCGTTGAGTTTCACACAGTAATTGAGTTGGTCAGAGCATTTTCTTGATTTGTGGGAGATTGGACCGTTGGTTTTTCATTTTGCGAAGGCTGCGTAATTCCACATTGGCTTCCCAACGTGGAATATTGCGGGTTTCGACTCATTTTCCGCGATGCACATCGCGGGTATGGGCTTGATAGCCGCGATGTGCATCGCGGCTGTGGGGTCTGACAGTCGCGATGTTCATCGCAGCTATGGGGGCTGACAGTCACGATGTTAATCACGGCTGTGGGGCTGATACCCACGATGTTCATCGTGGCTTTGAAGTTGAAAGTCGCGATGTCCATCGCGGTTAAGAGCTCGAAAGTCGCGATGGGGTTTTTGAGAAAAAATTTTGTTGCTAAAAAATTTTCCTTTGTTTTTTGGCAGGATGCTGAGGAGGCTGTTAGTGTCATGGCGGGAGAGAGAGATTGGTGTGGAGATGATGGGCAGGATTCGGGATGACCCGAATGTGTGGGCGGCCTTAGCTGTGGGAGGACTTCTAAAGTTTGCTCAGGTTCCTATTATGCGTTCAGTCAGAGATCTGTTGAACAAGTTGGTTGACTTCTGGGTCCCAGAGGAGGTGGCTTTCATGGTGCAAGGTGAGTGACTGGAGATCACCTTCACCGATGTTTATTTTCTTACTGGCTTGCCCCGTTTGGGGGATATTGGGGAACTGTAGCCGAGGATTCCAGCTGGTTTGGACATTGAGGATCTACTGGAAGATTCTGCGTTCCGGGGGCTCGTATACAGAACAACGCATTGAGTGTCTCTGACCTGCGGGAGCCGGAGATGCAGGCGGTGGTTGCTTGTGTTTTGCAGGTTCTTGGTGCACAAGCACCCCATCGTTTGTCTGGGGGACAAACGATGATGGTAGAGAGTGTCCTGAGGGGGACCTATTTTTCTTGGGGGTAGATGTTTTTGGCCTGTGTTCGACGAGAGATGAACAAGGTTAGTCATGAAGGGGGAGAGTTCAGCTATGCTTCTTTCCTCTGTTGTTTCTTTTTTGAGTGGGTCCTTACCTTGCGGCCACGTGTGCCGGTTCGGGAGGGATTGAGGAGTGAACCGCAGATGGTGCGGTGGGGGGAGATGATGCCCTGGGGTGGTGGTGGCATCCGACGGTTCTTCTCGTCGGAGATGTATGACCAGTGGGAGTAGATGCCCGTTGTTATTGATGACTATCCATATGCGGGTATGGACTTCCGAGGAGACCCTGAGATGCCTCGAGCTCAGGGACAAGCTTGGGGGTTAGACGGTACATCTTTGTTTTTGTTTCTCTATTATATCATGTTTAGATTATGAGTATAGCTAGAGATGTTTTATATGATACTAACTTGATTCATTGTGGGTTTTTTGCAGATGTTGGTCCGAGGCCACTAGTGGATCACATAGGACGTCGGGGACGGATGATGGTGGTGGTACCTTCGCTGGCTGCAGCATCGCTGCCTCATGTGCGAGGAGTTGTGCGCCCGCGAGATGACATCCTAGAGGATGTACGCGATACCTTAGAGGGGCTTCTAGTAGGTGCACCAGAGGAGGGTTGGAGGGATTTAGATCGGCCTACTATCGAGCGTTGTTTCTATGCTCCCCGTGAGTGGCGGTCGATCCTGCTGAGAGTGGCTGTGGTGATGGCCGAGAGGAGAGCTCGGGATCAGTATGATCCGGAGGAGCCAGAGGATCCCAGTGATCATGATGATTAGGTGATCTTATACCTGCCCCCAAATGCTGATGAGCATATGGGGATTATCTTGTTGATACACATTTTGTACGGCTAGTGTATTTTTTGTATATTGGGTGCTGAGAGCACCGCTGACATTATGACTCTTATGCTGATATATATATATATATATATATATATATATATATATATATATGTTTTGGTATATAGTCGTGTATGCACGTGGATGCACATCTTGTCTTTTCGTTTACATTTTGTTGCGCGTGGATGCAATTGTAATTTGTTTGTTTTCCCGTGGAGGCATGTTTGATGCACGTGGATGCAAAGTTATGATTTTGTAAGCCCATGGAGGCATATCTTATGCACGTGGATGCAATGTTTTTATTTTTTGTACGCCCATGGAGGCATATCTTATGCACGTGGATGCAATGTTTTGATTTTTTGTATGCTCGTGGAGGCATATCTTATGCACGTGGATGCAATGTTTTGATGTTTTTATAATGCCTATGTGATGCATGTCGTGATGTCCTACATGTTTTGGTTGACGTGCAAATCTAGAATGTTGTTAGCCATTTGGTCTGCTACAGTGTTATGATTTCTTGGGACATGAGTGAAAGAGATGGATTCAAAATGTCGAATCATTTGTTTTGTGCACAGGAATTTTCTAAATAGACAGGGATCGCGTACCTGATAACAGTTATTGAGCTGGGAAACAAGGAGCTGGGAGTCCAGGAAAACACGAAGGTGACTTATGCCTATTTGGAGAGCAGCGGCGAGGAGACCTGTCATGACATCGTACTCAGCTTGGTTGTTTGTGGCAGCACCTATGCACACTCCATCGAGGTGGATCAACTCATGTGAAGGGGAATAAATTACCCAAGTTGTTGACGCGAGATTTGGAGACCAACGACTTGCGCCATCGACAAAGCCGATGTGGTAGAGTGGAACATGATCCATCTGTGTTCATGCAGGAAAGAATTGAAATGTAAGGTTTCAAAAATTTACAATGAAAAAATCAATTAAAAATTGTACAATATGGACTATGGTGTCCAGGAGTTTTTTATGGGTAGAATCTTTTGAGGTACAACTCGTTACGGGGGTTGCGCATGGGATTGCCTTCTGAATTAGTCAAAATGTATGCTCCATGTTCAAAGCAAGTGTGTATGATATATGGGCGTTGCCACAAAGATTGGAACTTTCCTTTGCCTGTTTTGTCATGGGCTTGATCGTAAACAAGGAATAGGTCTCCTTCACTAAATGCTCGTGGGTGAACATGTTTATCGTAATGGAGTTTAGATCTGTTTTTCGCGGCTTCAATTGTTTGGAGAGCTGCACAGCGATCTTCGTCATCCTGTTCTAAAAGAAGTAACCGTTCTTCAATTAGTGAAGTATCAGGGAGAAGCTCTACGGAAATTTGTAATGCTGGTATTTGGCATTCAATGGGGAGGACAGATTCTACACCATGAACTAAATGGAATGGGGTAAAGTCGGTGGCGGTTTTGGTCGACGTGCGATAAGCCCATAATGCGGGAAAAATCATATGATGCCAATTGGATTTATGTTTGTCGACAATGCGCTGGAGGATAGTCTTCAAAATTTTGTTCACAGCTTCGACTTGGCCGTTCCCTTGGGGGTAGTAGGCGGAGGAGAAACGATGTTCAAACTTAAGGAGTATTGACAATTCTCTCCAAACGAAGTCCTGGAAGTGAGAGCCGTGGTTTGAGACGAGTTGCTTTGGTACTCCGAAACAAGCAATAACATGGTTGAGGAAAAAACGGGCTACAGTGTCGGCTTTGCAATTGTAAGTGGGCATGGCTTCTGCCCATTTAGTAAAGTAATTGACAGCCACTATAATGTGTTTATGGCCGCCTGCGGATGGGGGATTGCAATCCATGAAGTCAATGGCCCATTTGCAAAATTGGCCAATGGTGACGACTGGATGAAGGGGAGCAGGGGGGGGTTCTTGCCTTGGGGGAAAAAAGCTGGCAATTTTGGCAATGTTTGACTGTTGTGATACAATCAGTGAATAATGATGGCCAAAAATAGCCTGCGCGAATTACCTTTTGGGCGGTGGCCATTCCGGAGAAATGGCCGCCGCAGGCACCGCTATGAGTCGTTGAGGACTTGTTTTGCTTTGTCTCAGGAAAGGCATCGTTGTAGGACTGTGTCGACGCCACGTCGATATAGGACATCACCCAAGAGGAGATAATGGGGGGCATGATGACAGATGTGACGACGTCCGTCATGGTCGATTTTGGGTCGAAACTTCTGTGTGCATAGGTATACCAAAATGTCGCCATACCAAGGGTTGTCGGACGAGATGATGAACAAATGTTTGTCGATTATATCAGTATGGATAGCTGGTGATGACGATGATGATGGTAAGTCCGTAATGAGTTGAGCGAGTGCTAATGCTTTGGTTCTCTTCGGGGTTTTAAAAGTTAGGTCATATTCTTGTAAGATAATCACCCATTTGGCAACACGGCCTTGTAGAAGGCGACGATTAAAGAGATAGACCATTGGGTTGGAATTGGCCACAACCGAGGTGTGGTTGAGGAGAATGTAATGTCGCAGCTTTTGTACTGAAAAGACGACGGCAAGGGCCATTTTCTCTTCATGTGGGTAGCACAGTGGTGGTCCTGACAAGGTTTGGATCACATAGTAAATGACATGTTCTTGGCGAGCGGATTCTTCTTGTACGAGTACTTCGGAAACGACGTAATCTAATGCCGAAATGTACAGGGTAAAGTCTTTCGTGAAATCTGGAGGAGAAATCAAGGGGGCACTTGTCAGCGCTTTTTTCAGGTCTGTGAAGGCCCCTTCTGCTTGGTCGTCCCAATAAAAACGGGTATGAAGGTGAAGTAAACGGAGGAAACCATGTACCGTGGTGGTGTAATATGGGACAAAGTGACGAAGGAAGTTGGACTTCCATTGGAGGCTTTGTAGTTATCTTAATGTACGAGGTGATGGTAGGTCTACTATGGCTTGAAATTTTAGGGGGTCGACGGTGATCCATTTTTCTGAAATGACAAATCCCAACAGGAGACCTGCTGGAACGCAAAAGACACACTTGAGTGGGTTCAGGCAGAAGTTGTATTTTCGACAATGCAAGAAGACTTGTCGAAGATCATCTAAGTGGTCGGATCGTTTCTTAGATCGAGCCGTGAGGTCGTCTAGATAAACTAATATGATTTTATGCAGATCGTGGAAACAATAAGTCATGGCTCGTTGGAAAGTGGCTCCAACGTTCTTGAGACTGAAAGGCATGACGCGATAGGCGAAGGTGCCCCATGGGGTAGTAAAAGCGGTCTTGTATTGATCTTCTTTACAGATTTTGATTTGGTTGTATCCGGAGAAACCGTCCATAAAAGAAAGTACCTCATGCCCCGCACACTCATCAATTAGTTGGTCAATAAATGGTGTGGGGAAGTTGTCTTTGGGACAAGCTAGGTTGAGGTCACGGAAGTCAGTACATACGTGGATGGTGCCGACTTTCTCATTGACTGGTACTGGGTTTGAAACCCATGTGGTGTATGCAATAGGGTATATGAAACCTGCTGCTCGAAGCTTCTCAATTTTTGCTTTGACGGCTGGAAGCTTGGATGGGTGAATGGGACGTTGTTTCTGGCGGATCGATGATATGTTGGGCCAAGTGTCTATGTGATGTTCTACGATGGTAGGATCAAGACCAGGCATCTCAGTATAATACCAGGCGAAGACATCTCGAAATTCTTGGAAGAGTTTCTTATAAGCTTGGGTTTTTTTTTCAGTGCATGATGCGCCCAAAGAGATAAGCTCAGGTTTTCCGGGGGTGGTGGAGATGTCGATTTTTATAATGGGCGAAATGTTAGCCATGTTACCTTCTTCGAAGGCTTCTGGAGCTGGTATTGGATCTTTGAACCAATCGACCTTGGTTCGTAAGAAGTCCTTGGATTCAATCGATAGTTGGTTTGCCGCGGTGGACGCAGACGCCTCAGGGAGGAAGTATGATCGATGGTGCATATCATCCCAAGGGTAGTTCGGTGCAGTGAGTGTTTCTAGGATTTCTTCATCGGTACGGAAGTAGTGTGCCATTAAATTAATTGGTTTCGGGTTTATAGGTAGTTGAAATCATATAAATGGTATTGATTTCTTCTGAATGGGAAGATTCTTGGGGGAATATTTCCTCGATAAGTGGTGGGGATATCTCTAGGTCGGCATTATTCAACTCGTATAGTGCCGCTCTATAATCTAGGAGGTCGGGGAAGTGATGTGAATAATGGCCGTAGATGCCGCATATTGCATAAGGGTGGTTTGTATACAATGATTTATCACGAGGCTGAGGGGGGAGCTCTAGTTTAACGACCGGAACGTTGGTGTCGTCATCCAACATATTCATGTGTTCTTGAAGTGCTGGTAGTTGTGGACATAGATGGGTAGCGTGGCCTATATCGTCGCACAAGGAGCACTTAGGGAGCACATGGGTTGGGGATTCTTAGCTAATTTGGGAGTCACTAGGGGGGTGTGAGTTGTGGGTGTGGTGTTGTAGGTTTGTGGACCTCTGCCCCCAGTGTGGCGGGATTGAGGGGGGATATAACTAGATGTCGATGTAGTGCCCCCTGTTGAAGGTTGTCGGTTTTGGGGGTTCGAAACACCTGGTGGTGGACGATTTTGGGGGTTGGGTATGCCAGGTGGTGGATGGTTCGACATATTCATGGGTTGTAACGGTTGTAGAACAATGGTTGGAGTCGGTGGGGGAGTTGGGGCAGGTAAGTACCATACATGTAATCCTAATGTTAAACCTGGAAGGTTGAGTGTAGTCATTACTGGCGTGCTGACAACTCCTGAAAATGGAAACAAGAATGGGATAGAATGAATCGGTGTTGTTTCGATATGACTAGGCACGATGGGTGCTTGTGGCAGTGGTTGAGGTTGTTGAGGATGTTGTTGTTCGTTGTGCGATAAGGTGCACAAATCAAATACTTCAGTTACCCGGAGAGGGGGTGGGATGGAAGGGAAAGTGGTGGTCATGGGATTATCCGAATATATCCCGGGTCCGACAGAGGAGATGAACGATGTAGGTGCATTCTGAACGGGTTGTTCAATCATGGGAAGAACATTTTCTGGTGTTGCGGGGGCATTGGGATCATAGTATGTAATTTGGTCGATTTTGACTACGCGTCCTTCGTGGGGGAACATCATGAGGTGGAAAACTAAAGAAGCGACAACTTTCATTTTATACATGTAGCTTCGTCCCAGAAGGAGATTGTAATCAAGTTGGGCGTTAATGACCTATATATCTATGAGAACCAATTTGCCCCCAAGCTGTATGGGTACGTTCACTAACAAACCTTGGGGTTGAGCTGCATGGCCATCGTAAGCTCGCAATGCGGTAGTTGACGGTTGTAGTGTTGGGGATCCAAGTTTCTGCCATACGAAAGTGGACATAACGTAGGTTGAGGCACCTTCATCGATTATGCATCGATGAACGACGAGGTTGCGAATGGACACAGAAACTTGAAAGGCTAGAGATGAAGGTAGACGAGGTTTGACTTGGTCTATGTCAAAAACCATCATGTTGGAGTCGTTAGGGTCTATGGCACTGATGGCAGATAACAACAATTTTCTTTTTGCAGGACAATTTTTTAGGATTTCTAGAGCGGACATAGCGGCGGGGGACTGAGCTAAATCCTCTACAATGTTATAGTTGGAAGCTGCACGGGCGTTAGGGTTATTGTTAATTCATCTCAAAGGGAAACGAGGTGCATTTGGACCCCGTCTATGGGCATATTGGGGATGCGAAGTGGTTGATCGGTTGGGAGAGTACTGGAAGATGGGTCCGTAGGTGTGGCCTCAGGGGCAGAGCCGTATTGATTTTGACGGGTTTGAAGATTGACATCATTTGATGACATCATAAGCAAATGGTGAGTGTTGGACTCTGTATGCTGGCAATCGGCTGCCACATAGGTAATTTTCTATTGTGTTGCAGTGGATCCTTGAGGGGGATCATTTGGACGAGTGTTTACCATGCCTTGGTTTGGTAGGGGATTTTGTAATATCATGGGTTGTGGCTAAGGTGGAGGTGCTGGCTGTGCATCATGTCCCTGTCATTGGGCGTTGTCGGTCCAGAGTTGACACGCTCGATCCAAATGGGGACAATTATGTGTGTAATGGCCGTAGACTCCACATATGGAACATGGATGGTTTGTTCTCAAGTTATTATTTTTGGCTTATTTTGGTGGACGTTCAGGGTTTTGGTTGGGGGGAACAATGTTATTATTATCTGGGGTATTAGGTGGTGGTCCACCTTGGTTGTTTCCGCGGTTACGTCCTCTTCCGCGGTTTTGTTGACCTCCTTAGTTACGCTGGTTGTTCTGGTTTTAAGGTTGGTTTTGCTGTGCATACACGTGCCCTTGGGCAGTAGGTGGGTTTTGAGGTCGTGGAGGCTCTGGAGTAGGTTGCGGTGGGTAGTAAGCAGGAGGGTTATGAGGTGGACCTGTTGCTTGTTGCGGTTGTGGGTAACCTTGAGCTACTAGAAGTGTTGGAGCAAGAGGTGCTGCTTGTTGAGGATAATAAGCCACTTGGGCTTGTGGTTGAATCGGAGTCTGGTGGGCTTGCTGGCTATAGTATGAAGGTGGTGCGTAAGCTGATGGTGCTTGTCCATAACACTGTGGTGGACATGAGGGTCCATGAGTGTGGTGGGTGTGTGTTACTGGAGCATACAAAGTTGTAGCTCCAGAATGAGATGAAGCCCTAGAAAGGTCTGGGGCGTTGTTTGTACTTATCATGGTAAAATGTTTGTTTTGTACCATAACCTGGCCGATAATACCGTCGACGGCATGGGATGCTCCCGGTGCATCATGGCAAGATGGATCGCCGCGCGGGGTGTCAGGTAAAATGGTGTATAGATATCCAGACTGGGCATATATGAGGTTGAACTGCTGGGCTTTTAAGATGGCTTCTTCTTCTGACTAGGTTCGTTCAGAAGCTACATATTTGGCTATGAGGGGGAGGAGTGATTTGAGGAACCAATCCAAAAAGATAAGGTCGTCAAGCTTTATCTTGCAGAGGCTATGACACTTATGTCACTCATGGATATGATCAGTGATGTGTGTAGTGGTGTTCTGTCTACAAGCCAAAAGTATTTCCACTCCTGCATCATAGCGTACAGGTAGTTGAAAGAACTGAAGGAATGTTGAGGCGAGGGATGTAAAAGTGGGATGTGTCCCACGCAGCTGCTCAATGTACCACTTGGCTGCAGAGCCAGTGAAAGTTCTTTGTAAAATTCTGAGTCAAATAGAATCATCTACTATGGAGTTCGAGGAACACCATAGGTGAAATGAAATGATGTGGTTTTTGGGGGTCTTCCCCAGCCTTTCCTTCAAATTTTGGGATGTCAGAAGGGAGCTTTGTGGGCATAGGGGGCCATGTTGGATGGGATCATTTGTTAGCCTAGCCAAGTCTGGTAGGTTAAGGCTAGCCATAAATGGCAAACTGATGGAGGGGTGTGATGCTGTCATGGGGGCATAAGTGCTGGTGATGGCGTTATGTATTGGGCCACTGCCTCCTAGGGGAATGTGTGTGAAAGGGAATGTCCTCCAATCAAAGGGTTATGGGTGGGAAATGTATTCCCAAGTGTAGCTTGAGTTACAGATGGGTTTGGATTTGGTATAGTAGACGCAGGATTTGGTATACTGGAAGTGATTCCAGTCATAGGTATACCTATAGCAGGTGTAGGTCCTATGTTGGGCATACCTAGAGTAGATGTAGTTCCTATATTAGGCATGCCTAGAGTGGAAGCAGTTCCCAGGTTGGGCATACCAACATTGGCTGTGGGAGTGGTGGCCAATGTGGTAGCTGGGATGGTGGAAGACATTCCACCAACAGTCCCTGTGTTGAAAGGGTTGGAAGAAAAATCAGCCATAGGGCTAGTGGGTGTGGTGTATGTGGGATTTTTGGATTCTGCCTCAGAATCTGATGTGAAATGAGGCATGTTAGAATTGGATGACGGGGCTTTATTCCGATGATGTGTGGAGTTAAGGGAACCGTACTGCGGGGGATCTCCCCGGAAGCGCCGAGAACGTCTCGGGGAATCAATAGTGATAGTTTTATCAAAAGACTACCAGGTGGTAGTGAGTGGAAAGCTCTAAAGCCCTAATGCAACCGTGCATGCAAGAGGGGAGCGTAAAAAATAAATGGCACTCAGGCCAAAAATCAACCTCAAAAACAATTACTATAACAACTGTGCTATAGTAAGTGGAGTAATAAAAAAATGTGGTCAGGAAACCAACATGCAAACAGTTCCTACAAATAGAAAAAGGTAGACTCTATGACCAAAAGGAGGTAATGGAGCATGCAAACACCTAACTAAAAAGTATTATGACTCGACAAGGTATATCCTCTGCAAGGTGATGAAATCCAAGTCAGAAAATATAGGTTGTAGAATCAAAGGCTAGATATCCCCCTACCGGGAGGGATACCAGGTAGATAATCCTAAAATTTGGGCCACTAAGATACCCCGTTCAGGACACGTTTGGTTGGGTGAATCTGCAGTTTGGTTCTATCGCCGTTGTACTCCCATAAGGGTGGTACAACGAGAACTGCGAAAGATATCCTTCAGTTACTGAATGGATAGCGGTATTCCACTCAGGCTTCCGGAACCAGTCTAGCTACTTCAACCCTCCTAAGGGAGAGGCCTTCCCGATAAATTGGTGTTAAACCGTGTCAACAAATAATAAGGGATTTTGGTACCCTAAATGTCGAATCACTATGTCTCAACATGAAAAATGAGTGAGGGGTGTTATTTTGATACTTATCCCCTCAGTCCTACCTAGCTACAAAATTCTTTTTGTGTTCCCCAAGTGGGGGTAGAATATTGGTTGAGTTAGGGTAATTTTTTAAGGCTCACTTGAAATTATTGTGACAGATTGTGTGCTGGTGTATGTGTATACCAAAACAATGTGCCTCACATGGGCGATTTAAGCACAAATCAAAATAATGAATTTAATTTGCGAAAAAATGAAAGACGTTTCAAATATAAATGCTTTAATAACCTTTTCAAAAAATATGGATTCTTTAAAAAGTAAAGCACATAAAAGATGTAAAAATAAATGGATTTTTAGAGTCTTTCTTGGGCAAAAAATGAAGCAACTTTAGAAATATGGTTCTAACTTTGCAATGTATAGACTTAGAATCTCAGAAATACTTTTAAAAAATCTTTCTTTCAATTATCTGAATTTTTTTAAAAAGATAAATAAAGTATTTAACAAATATCACTTTAATAATGCTGCAATAATAACACAGTGGGCTGTAAAAATTGCAGAAATTAATGCTGGAAAAATAAGCTAGTTTGGGCGATTTTTTTTTGAAAAAATGGGCCGAAATGAAACACGAAATATCGCGGCTTTCGGGTCAAAACCCGCGATGAGCCGCGCGACGATATGGGCGAAAGTCGCGATGGACCGCGCGGGGAAAATGCGAAACAGTCGCGATGGACCTCACAGGAAAAGCTCGCCCAGCCACGATGTGCAGCGCGGGAAAAAATCGAAAAGTCGCGATGGACCGCGCGGGAAAAAGGCTCAAAGTCGCGATGGACCGCGCGGGAAAAAGGCTCAAAGTCACGATGTACCGCGCGACTGTGAGGCCGAAAGTCGTGATGTACGGACGGAAAAACGACCGTCGAAAAACGAGCCCGAAAATGGAAATTTTGGGCTGCAGAAAGAGCCAATGGCTAGGGCAGCTATCAAGAAGCTGACTAGTATGGCAGATCTATAGTTTTAAATGGAAAAAAACTACTAAAATAAAGATCTAAAGCAAAAATTTAAAGTTCGAAACCTAGCGGAGTCGCCAAAAACTGTTGCTTGGTTTTTCAATGAAGCATGTGCAAGGATGCACTTATTAACTTGTAATAGCAGTTTCAATATAAAACAAAAAAAATTATGAATAAACTAATAGAATATGATCTAACATAAGCATGTGCAAATAAATAAAAAACTAGGTTTCAAAACATAAGCAATAAGATCTATAGAAGAACAATAACTTGAAAAAATATTTGATTTTGTATTACCTCAAATGGTGAGGATGATGGGTGTTGAGCAACTCCAAGGTTGAGAAGCTCCAATATCCAATGGTCTCTTCTTCTCCAAAGCTTTAATGAGTATCTTCAAACTCAAAATGGGAGGCAATGGCTCTCAAAGGGAATTTGGCAGCATAAGGATAGGATGAAATGTGGATGAAAAGTGAGGAGCCCCTATCACCTTTTTATAGTTTTTGGTGATGGGGAATATGGGGAATACCATTATGGTTTTGAGGAAACTAATGGTATTAACCAACATGGTTTAGGTCTCTTTTTTCCCTCTTTTTTCTTTTTTGAATATTTTTATTCCCTTTTAATATTTTTTGGGAATTTTGGACCCTTTTTGAGGGTTTTTTGAGGACAAATATATATTTTGAGGGGAAAAAAGCGGTATTATGGTCTTTTTGGTGACCTTTTGAAGGTTTTAGAGGCTCAAATGGTGGAAAAAGTGGACAAATGGGTCATGTGAATAAGGGAGTGAGCTAGTGAGTACTTTTTGGGTGTTAACACTTAGACTTAGTAAAACTCTCCCATCTAGGAAAAAGCAAATTCCAAATCTATGCCAGAGGTCACAAATTGGCTAAAGTAACCTTGGTAGGCCATGAGTGACTCAGAAGAAGCATGTTGGAGGCTTTTCAGGGGTAAAACATGGAAGTGGTTGGTGGAAAAAGCTAACAACTTGCCTAAAGACACCCTAGCATAACTTAGGCAACTCAATCCAAGAGAAAAGTTGCCAAAAGCAGTCTTTGTCTCATAAAAGCAGGATAAAAGTAGAATAAAGATATCTAGGGTGTATTAGCTTAGAATAGTAGAGTAAAGCAACTATGATGGTGCAACACTAGTCTAAAATGGTCAAAAAATGGATATGGTGGTCCCGTGACACTAGACTAGGTGTTAGGTTGCTATATTATGCCAAATAAACGTGGAACAACATTCTAAACACTAAGTAAATTAATTAAATGATTAATCTACCCAAGGTATAGATGGTTTTATGTTACAACCCCCCCCACCTTAATCTTGACTTAGAGTGAGTAAAGTATGTGTAGGGTCCAAGCAACATAGGGTTATGGTCACCCCATAACAATTATTATCCATGTAACATGAGGCAAGAAGGAAAACCCTGTGGGAACAAAACCCCCCCCTCAAACTGAACATGGAGTGTATCAAAAGTTTACTTCAGACTATAAATATGAACATAACAGTCCAAAGAAGTCCTATGAGTCAAATGAATAACAACTTGAATGTCAGGAGGTACTTTCCTCTTTGTAGGAAGAGATATTTGCTCCCAATTGTGCCAATGTTGATCTTGAAACTAGCAGATTGAACCATGAATAACTCCAAGAATGTATTGATGGTACCTTGGGATTTCCTTTTAACCAGTAGGGGTAATATTAGAACCAAATGTACCATGAATTGATGGTGGTGGTTTGGACTTCAAATCAGCTCCAAGTGTGAGGATGAAGTGTCCAAGCGAATGCATAAAATTTCCAACTTCTGTTGCACTTTGAGTAAGTGTGCATGTGGCCATTTTGGAATAGGGAGGTGTAATGTTCCTTGTTAGGAATTTTATTAAAATGGCAATTTTCCACCTTTTTTCCCTAGTTCGACCTTTAACTAGTTTTGATCTCTAGGTCCCAAATTTGCCCCAAATGATCCCAAATCTTCTGAGAAGGTATATTAATGATATTAGAACATAAATATGTGTTTTAGGGATGCCTTTGGACCTTTAAAATACTTTTGCAAATCCTCTTTCAATTCTGATCAAAGTAGGTAACTTTACTAGTGATTTTCCTTTGACTAATATTGGTCTCTAGGTCTCAAATTGACTCCAAATGCCTTCAAATATTCAAGGAAGGTGTATGAATGATATTAGAACTTGAATATGATGTTTATGGATGACATATGTCCACCAAAAGACCTCTGCAAACTCTCTTAATATTCTGGACCAATTATGCAATTTTACTAGTAATTTGGGGTTCAAATCCCCCTGGGGTAAGTACTGAAAATGGCTTCCCAAATGCCTCCAAACCCACTCAAATTTATGAACAGAGGTATGTAATGTGTTAATTATTTTATTAAAGTCTCATATGCACCATTAATGGATTATTACAACTGTTCTCACCCTCTCCCATTCAACTGCAAAAATCTCCAATTCGACCCTTGGGGAAATGGCACTATTTCACCTCCCAATACAACTAAACTGAGTAAAAATGCTTCAAATGCTCAAGTACAGTACATGAAACTTGTATAAGACATCCATGGTAGTATATTTATCAAAAATATATCAGAGAATCATCCATTCATTTGAAATCATCATCAATACATTGGCTCACAACAAGGTAGTGGGGAAATGGCATTGTTCTTCCATTAAAAATGAGATTTATACATTTCTACTTGGAATTTCGACCTGAAACTTTTTGGAGATGAAGAACAGAGTATTTAATTCATATTACAAAATAAATGGGGCATTAAAATATTCCCCAAAGAGTACAATAGCTCACCAAAAACGCCCTCCCTCAAGGATCAATAATGTGCCATCAAAACTGGAAATGGTTGAAGGAGTGAGATGCAATAGAAGAAACCATGAGCTTCCCTGTAGCTTAAAACTACAAATAAAGACTCCATTAAATCTCCAAATGAAAGGTCTGAATGGCCTTTCCAATTATCAACTTGGATGGGAATCTTTCACCCTCGAAATTGGCTAAGGCAAGAAACTAGTCATCCACTAGCTCTCCCTCTACACAAATGCAATTTCAAATTCTACAAATGATAAAAAGCTGGTTTCATTCTTTGTTATTGACATTTATAAAGTTATAATGTCCTCCATGGGTCGAATTCCTTCCAAGAGACTCATGCCAACTCAAGTTGGGAAGAGATTCCAAAGAACGCCACTTGTACAACAATTCCTAGTCTCCCACTTCCACCAAATCACATGTGGAAGCATCTTAGCTGCCCTAACACCCTTGAGCGCCCTATTGGAGTCTATTTTTAGCCATGACATATCATATATGTCATATGTCAGCCTTCAGGTCTGATTTGTGTCATAGGTGTCATAACATCTTCATCATTGTTGTCATAGAGCTAGGGAATCTAGCCCAAGTGTCTCACTAGCTCCAAATTGCCTCTTCCTCTTCCATGGGAGTTACTCTTCCTCTATATTTCGACCTTGGATGATTCATGCCATGAATAATACCTTTTTGACTCCCCCAAGTATGTTACTATTCACCTTGAATTCGAATTGGTGAGAGAATGATGCCAAGTGTAGTGGGAAAATCTAGCCATATGTGGGTCCCACTTCCTCCATGTGTCTTCATGATGAAATGCCACTTTGATTTTCACTTGTATATATTTATTTAGATTCTTTATTAAATATTTATGCCATTCTAATGTTCAAACATCATTTATTATCCCCATTATTCCAAATCCCAAAGCTTCCACCCCAAACCTAGGAAACTAGTAATTTTCCTCCTTGGCAATTATTTGACCTTTAGCATCAATTTGACAAACTCTAATGAATAGAGCCAATGTGATTAGGCCATTGTGACCCAATACCAAATCTGGGACATGACAGGAGGAGGCATGGGACCAAGGAGAGCGTATAAAACAGATCCAAATACTGATGTAGCTTCCAAAACATCCATTGAACCACAATATTCCACATAAGTAAACGCATGAGAAGAGAGATAATCTTCTAGACGAAGTATGATAGGAGATGATATGTTGTTTCTCATTAGACTTGAACATTGAACCATAAAATGTGATTTCCTTAGCTGAGATGCATTGTCCTATATTTTCTTTGATGGGCTGAGATAGTCCATTAAGTATGGCCTCCATTGCTATTGATTTATTTTTCTTGGACTCTTTCTGAGATGTAGTCCTTATTCTTTTTGGTGGGATATAATCATATATTACTGAATTCCATGCACCCCATCCTAATGATTGTAAGTATGCACTCATTCTTTCTCTCCAATATGCATAGTCTTCTTTATCAAGTACTAGATATCTGTGGGATTCAATCTCTTCTTGTTGATCCATAGTGGTTTTTAATAGGATCTTCCTTCCAGTGGTTTAGACTATAGTGAAGGATCATTCTCTGATACCAATTGTTGGAATATTGGTCAATACTGAGAGTGGGGGGTGAATCAATATTGTTAACTTTTTTCCATTTCAAATCACTTATTAAACTAAATTAAAACATGGAATCAACAAGATACACAGGACACATATTTTATCGTGGAAACCTAATTGGGAAAACCACAAAATCTTTCTATATTACAAAATTATGTTTACAATAGTTTTTGCAAGCTACAACTTGCTGGAGACTAAAATCCCCAACTTTCTTAGCTACAACTGAAGGATACTACAACACCCTGGTTTCTGCCTGCTACAATAGACAAGGATGCTACTGCACCCTATTTACTAGCCACTACTGGAAGGAGGCTACAACCCCCTGGTTATCAGCTACAACTGTAAGGATGCTTCGACACCATATTTACCAGCTACTACTGGAAGGAGGCTACAACCCCCTTGCAGGCCTGTAGTCTGCCCTAGCACCACCCTACCTCCCTATTCTTTGTTTTTCATAAATTCAATAATTTCTTACAACATCTTCTGTTCTCTGTCCTCTGCTGCAAATAATCAATTATGACCACATAGACAATACTTGTCTTTTCTTACGCTCTCTGACTTCTCTACTGCATCAGACATTCTCAGCATACATTCTCATCTTCTTCAACCTTCCGCTAGCACCACCCAGCCATCCTGATTCTGTTTTCTTCAATTCATTGGTCTCTAACTGCTCTTCCTTCTTTTATCTGGGTTGTGAAGACATATTTCTTCCATATCACATGCTTGTTTATATATTATCTTCCTCATCCGTTAACCATTGCATCTCTTCAATATGGACGTGTGTCTTTTCCCACTCGTGCCTTTTCAAAAAGATTTAATTTTATGTTTATTAATTACACAATAAATTCTGTGTATTTTTTTTTGCCTCTATTTATTTAATTCTTGTTTCATTGACTGGCTGGGCAATCTCTAATTAAATCTTTTGTTTTAATTTATACAATCATGCCTTTTCTTAATAATCATAACTCTTCAAATATTAATATTTGCATTCTTCAGATTTGTTAAATTAGATCTCTTGTTTATAATTTATGCAATCATGCATTTTCTTAATAATCACAACTCTTCAAATATTAATATTTGCATTCTTCAGATTTGTTACTAAAATACTCCTTTCAACATAGATAAAACATTCAACTTTCTCCATCTTCAGATTTTTATTGGAGTTACAGGTTTCTCACTTTTATTATGCATGAAGGAGTTTTCTGAAAATGCCTGAATTATCTTGCCTTCCATATTTTTTCTCAATTTGCCCGGTTTATATCTCACACGTTTGATCACCAAATGGAGAATTAAGACCAATAATGGATGGAAAAATCACCAGAGAACATATTCATGCCATTGGATTATTTTAATGGAGCAACGACAACCTCTGGCATGCATTTCCAAATGGCCTTTCATATTTTCTATGTTTAACACTAAAAAAGATTTTATTTATTTTAACAGGAAAACATAATTTTTCTCAATTTGGCAGGTTTGGATTTCGCACGTGTAACCTCCAAAGAAAAATATGAGACCATGAATAGATGGCCAAGTTATCAAGGAATAGACCCATGCTATTTGATAAAATTATCATCTCAAAGACAATTTATGGAGGGCATTTCCAAATGCCTCTCAACCTTCATTTGGACAACAAAACAAACTTTTTCTCATTTTGGAAGACTTGTATTTCGCACGTGTGAACACCAGAGGAAACTATGATCCCATGAATAGATGACCAGTTCATCAAGGAACAATACCATGCCAACTAATGAATTTTATCAGCACAGTGACACTTCCTTGCGGTCATTTCCAAATGGCCCCTTAGCCTTCAAATTTTTGTTCTTATTATGCAAAAAAAAGCCCTTTTTCTCATTTTGGCAGGCTTGTCTTTCACACGTATGAAATCCATAAGAAGATCCGAGCTCATGGTTAGATAACCAATTCACTAGAGAACAAGCCTATTCCATCTGATTAATTTTATCAACACATGAACACCTCCTTGTGGGCATTTCCAAATGGCCTTCCAAACTACTGATTTGACACTTAGGCAATTTTTGCACTTTCCTGGACTTGGTCCAATATGCCTGAAACATTGTTTTGGCAGATCCATAACTTCTTCCTCAGGCACTCTTTGGCCAATCTGATACCATGGTCAGATAGATAGTTCAATAAGGTACAACCTGACCATATGGTGCAGGCATTTACTTTTACCCACAATTTATGGCGGGTATTTTCCTAAGGCTACTCGGGCACTTTTACCAGTATACTTAGACAATTTTTTGACTGGTCCAATCTACCTGAAACACTGTTTTGGCAGATCCATAACTTCTTCCTCATGCACTTTCAAGTTAATATGAGAACATGGTCAGGTAGAAAAAACAACAACCTACAAGATGACCATATGGTGCGGGCATTTTCTTCAACCCACAAACTATGGCGGGCATTTCCCTGAGGCCACTTAGGCAGTTTTGCTACTTTAATGTAAAAGCAACCTGAAACCCTGTTTTGGCAGGCTGTTAACTTTATCATCAGACACCTTCTGTGAAAACTAAGACCATGGAAAGATAGTCTCTTTGACAAGCTAGAGAAGGATAGTTCCAGATAATTTTTATCATTCTCCCTAGTTACGGGGGGGCATTTTCCCAAGGCCAGATGAACCAGTTTTCCAACACTTGGTCATTTTCCAGAATTTCTCCAAAGTTTATCCTGAAACCCTATTTTGGCATACTTATAAATTTCTCCTCAGAAATGATTAAGGAAAACTAAGACCATGAATAAATAGCCACTTCAACAAGCTATATCCTGATATGATGGTGCGGGCATTTTATTCAAACCATGAATTATGGCGAGCATTCTCTTAGAGCAGTTTTGACTAATTTTTCCATACTTAGTCAATTTCCAAAGTTTCACAAACTTGCCATTCTTTTCCATAATGATGTTAGATTGCAACACTGACTTATTGATAGCACCAGAACACCATCACGTGTCTTTCTAGCTTCATCACACATGCCACATCATCATACATGCCATGTCATCACTTCCTTTGTCATTCCTTTGTCTTTCACTGAGTTTGCCCTGCCATCATGTCCTTGGTTATTCCTTTGTCATTACTGAACTCCTTTGAAATCAATGACAATCATATTCAACAGCACTATGTCAACAAAACCCAGCACCAACACCCATAGATATCATCCCAGAAAGGGTTTATCCTTTCCAGCAACACCCACAGAGCGAGTGAGGTCTCACCCAAGATACCTAAGGGGGTTGTAAGAACCATTTTTCTGCAGATATCATAGAACTATCCTGCATCATTCACATTCAATCACAATGTAACTTGGAGATCGACATAATCATCATTTGCATAAGAACATGCTAATTAGATCTACGCAGTAACAGATTATAGAAGCACATTTAACCTATCTGAGATACATAACACTACTGCGACATGACAACTCATTCATAAACCAAGTTTAACCATGCTGCGAAATCATTCTTTCAATTATACTACGATAACACATAATAAATCACATTGCGACAAGTTAAAAGAGACAAATACATAGACAAAACGATCCTTCATATTACTCATCACAGAATCAAAGATACATCCGCAGAACCAATACCAAGTCAGATCTGAAGATCAAAACAAGTCAAAAGATCAAAAGATGCCGAAGATCATATCATACAAGATACAATCGGATGCGATCCAAAAGAGAAGATATAAGATCGATACAAAGATTCCCTTAGGATTACAATGCTACTCCTATTTATAGGCTCACTTGGCCGTTACACTTGGTCCACTTCGCAGAGTGACTCATTAATTAATTAACTAATTACTAGCTACTTCCACATTATCCGCTTTATCCACTCCGTGACTGCTCCTTTACCCTTGTCGCTGTCATTTTCATCGCTGAATGTACCCAAACTTGTGTGCTTCAACCCCGTGCCAACAATGATGAACCATGTCAAATTGTTGGAATGGGTAAGCCTTACGGATAAATTTAAAGAATGGAGGTGAATGGCTGCTGAAATATGCAAGGAATATTCCTGCTATGAAAATAAATCTGATCTCAACAGGGTAGTTGGGAGATGTAAGTTGTTTGTCTACGTTTGGAGAAACATGGTGGAAGATCACTAAAGTATCACTTGTAATAGAAAAAGGAGATAGGATAGGTACGTTGTATTCATGTCCTCATAATACTAATTCTTCTATCTCTGTAGCTTCCACATAAACATATACAAAATTGTGGCATCATAGGCTTGGCCACATGAGTGAGAAGGGGATGTAGATTCTCCACTCAAGGAATTTGCTACCAGATTTGAATCGGGTAAGGTTGGAATTATGTGAGAACTGTGTTTATGGAAAACAAAAGAGAGTCAGATTTATTAGGGTTGGGAAACAGAAAAAGAGTGAAAAGTTAGAGCTTGTGCATACAAATGTATGGGGACCGACTCAAGTACAATCTCTTAGTGGCTCTCATTATTATGTTACTTTTATTGATGATGCAACTAGGAAAACTTGGGTTTATTGCATTAGACAAAAATATGATGTGTTTTCTACTTTTAAGAAGTTGAAAGCTTTGGTTGAGAATGGGATTGGAGAAAGGTTGAAGTGTCTCAGATATGATAATGGAGGTGAATACTGCAGCAAGGAGTTTCATAGTTATTGTTCATACCATGGGATTCATAGAGAGAAGATAGTTCTAGGAACACCGAAGAAAATGGTGTGTCGTAAAGGATGAACAAGACAATGATGGAGTGTGCAAGGTGTATGAGACTGCGTGCAGGGTTTCCCTTACAATTTTGGGTAGATACTGTAGATACTATTGTTTACTTAATAAATATAGGGCCTTCAAGTGCTTTGGATGGTGGTATTCCAGAGGAGGCATGGAGAGGTAAAAAGGTAAACTACTCATTTATGAAAACTTTTGGTTGTGAAGCATTTGTCGATATTGATAAAGAAAATAGAACAAAGCTTGAGGCTAAATCCAACAAGTGTACCTTTATTGGATACGAGGTTGATGATTTTGGTTATCGCATATGGGATTATG
The DNA here is from genome assembly GCA_027924585.1 of Larix kaempferi. NCBI lineage: Eukaryota > Viridiplantae > Streptophyta > Pinopsida > Pinales > Pinaceae > Larix > Larix kaempferi. The sequence continues at coordinate 2,412,511 of BSBM01000600.1, forward strand.
AAAATAACACAATCATTACGATTAGAGATGTGGTATTCAATGAAAAGGTCATGTATAAAGATCAGTTGTAGGGAAAGAACCAAGAAAAGGAAAACACAAAATACATAGTGCTTGGTGAAATCAAAGAAAATGAAGTTCCAAAGGTGCAGGAAAATCAAGGAAAACAATAGGTACCTCAACTCCTGCAAGTGTTAGAAGATATACTAGGTCAAGTAGATCCCCTTAACGATACTCTCTTTCACTGTATTATTTATTAAGGACTAACTCTGGTGAACCAGAATGTTATGAAGAAGTAATGCAGGCGAAAACTAGAAAGAAGTGGGAGCAAGGCATGAATGAGGAGATGGAATCATTAGTAAGAAACCAGACTTGATATTGGGTTCAATTTCCTACAAGTAAAAGACCATTGCATAATAAATGGGTTTACAAGTTGAAGGAAGAAGATGGAGAAAAGAAGCGATACAATACTAGACTTGTTGTAAACGGGTTTGAACAAAAGAAAGGTATATATTTTGATGAAATATTTTTTCTTGTTGTTAAAATGACTTCAATTATAACTATTTTAAGTCTAGTGGTGGTAGAAAATTTGAATCTTGAACAATTAGATGTAAAAACAATCTTTCTCCATGGGGATTTGGAGGAAGAGATTTATATGCAGCAGCCATAGGGGTATGAGGTCAAAGGGAAGGATAATTTAGTATGCAGGTTGAAGAAAAGCTTGTATGTCCTGAAGCAAGTCCAACAAAGTGGTATTTAAAATTTGACAGGTTTGTGATAGAATAAGGTTATAGTAGATCTCATTCTGATCACTATTTTTATTTCAAGAGGCTAGATAATGGAAGATATATTATCTTGTTATTGTATGTGGATGACATGCTTGTTGTAGGGTCTAACATGCATGATATAAATATGCTCAAAAGGAAGTTAGATAATTCATTTGCAATGAAGGATTTGGGTGCTGCAAAGCAAATCCTTAGTATGATAATAACAAGAGATGAGAAAAATCACAAATTGACATTGTCTCCGGGTGAGTACATAGAAAAGGTGTTGGAGAGGTTTAGAATGCAGAATGCAAAACTAGTTAGTACCCCTTTGGCCAACCATTTCAAACTAAGTAAGGATATGTGTCCTAAGACACATGAAGAGATAGACTACATGTCCAGGGTCCCTTTTTCATCAACAATTGGTAGCTTGTTGTATGCGATGGTATGCATAAGACCAGATATTGCACATGCAGTGGGATTTGTAAGTAGGTATATGAATAATCCATGTAAAGAAAATTGGAAGGTAGTATAGTGGATTCTCAAGTATTTGAGAGGTACTTCCACTCATGCATTATGTTTTGGAGATTTAAACACTGTTCTATAGGGACATGTTGATTCATATATGGAAAGTGATAAAGATAGCAGGATGAGCACCACAGGGTATGTATTTACTATAGGCGGACCTGTTAGGATAATTAATACTCCATCCTTGTCCTACTTAGCATTATTTACCTTTTCCTAGTAGTTGATGATGTTATTTCCCCCCTAGTGGTGTGCATATTTCATCTATGACCCATCAACCACCTAATGCACCCTGCATGCATGATTTTAGGCCCACTAGAGTCAGTTCCCTACATTTTAGGAGCTAACTCTGTGCTCTAGTTCAGTCCACTTGAGTCCCTGAAATCTAGTGGGGGTTTGAGATCCGATCACCATTGATTGTGATCTAATGCGCCCTTTTGTGATTTATTTGCATGACAAACTGACAATTGCACCTTCCTTGGTCCGTTAACTGATAGTATCTTCAATTAATTGAGTTTTGGTTGAGTTGAGCTGAGTTTGGGACTTCTGAAGCACTCCAGTGGTGAAAATTCCTATGCTAGAATGACATGGATTTGAATTCTCCTAGTATAATCAAATTATCTCCATTGTAACATATCTGTTGACTATACTGATTAATGGATCATAACACACATTTTTGTTTCTATCTAAGTTCCAATGCATGATTAATTTTACTGCTCATTTCACTGCAATTTTCACCATAATTCATCTTTTCTGCTCATTCTTTCAATGTGAGGTATTATCATATCTATGATCTGTTGTGTTATAGAATTTCACATGGTACCAGATCTGAGAGAGTGTAGGTTGAGCAACTACTTTTAGCAGTGCACTAGAAGCCTCTGGATTTCCACAACAAATCTTGGTGCCATTGATTGAATTCATTGGAGAAATCCTTTGAGGTCTATCAAGGTGTGAAGGATCCGGATAAAAGTGCCTATTGTCATAAAGTAGTGCTCAATAGATTCAGTAACAAGTTTTACCTCCAATTTGAGAGTTTTTTGCAGGATTTTGAAGGTTTTTTCAGTGCAACAGTTTCAATTTGTATTCGCTCCAACAGTTTCACATGGAGAATTTGAATTTTCCTTTGTATCTAAGGATCTTGACACCCTTCAATTATCTTGATTGGAGGGATGATATGCATATGGTGTTGCACAACAAGAGCCTGTACAGGGTCACAATGGGAAAGGAGGTCGAACCTCGGGAAACTGTTAGGAAATCCAAGTACCTAAGCAAATTAGATGAAGCATTTGGTTTCATGTGTATTCATATTTCTAGAAATTTGGTTTTCCACCTTGATGAATTGAAGACTCCAAGAGAGGTTTGGTTGAATCTTGAGACTCTCTTCGGAAATCAAGATGAGCTGAGAGGCCATATTCTGGAGAATGAATTAATTACTCTTCAACTCAATAGTTTCGAAACCATACAACAATTCTTTTATAAATTCAAAAACTTGGTTATGCAGTGCAAACAATGTGGCATTGAGAAGAAGGATGAGAAACTGGTGCTATCCATCCTAAGCAAGCTTGGTCCATAATTTTGAATATTTGTTTCTACCTTCCATTCTGGGAGATTGTTAATCCCCAATTGGAAAATGCCTTATTTAGATGCATTCACTGAATATATCATCCAAGAAAAATACTAATTGATACAGATGGGCACCTTGAAGGCCTCCAAAAATCAATCTCTTATGGTTGGAGAGTCAAAAGGCGTGAATGCTAAAGGGAAGCAAAATGGTAAAGAACAGAAGCAATTTGAATCCAAGCTGAAGGATAAGTCTAATCCATCGGAAAGAACCTCCAAATCCAAGAAGGATAAGCAAAAGGGGTTTGAGAAGACCAAGTGTTTCTATTGCAAGAAAGGAAACTAGCCAGAAAGATCTTGCATGAAGAAGAGGAAGAACAAATGACCAAACTTCTTGAACATCACAACATTTCCCTCCAATAAGGTACAAGGGAAACTGATTTTGGAAGTGAGACAGATGATCATGAGAGATTCAATGCACTAAAGGATGGATTCTCACAATCACAAGCCTTCCTCATAGATTCTAGAGCCTCCAACGACATGGTTGTCTCCAAAGAATCATTTTCTTCTCTAGATCTCAATAATGGTCCTAGTATTCGCATGGGTGATAATTCAAAGATCTGTGCTGAAGGGAAGGGCACAATACAACTGGAGCATGGAAATTTAAAAAATGTTCTGTATGTGCCATCCTTGAAAACAAATTTGTTATATGTTTATCATATGACACACATAAGTTCACCGAAGAAAGTTATTTTTGGACCTGACACAGTTGAGATTGTAGAGATCTCATTTGGGAAGCTAATAGAGAAAGGGGTTGCAAACCATGCCTACAACGCATATGAATTATATCACTTTTTTCCATACTCTCTGCCTACTCCATTTTCATCTTATGAAGATCAAAATGATGTCTCTTCTAATGATCCAGTTTTAGATTCCAAAGATGAGGACCACGATCTTGACGTTGAGTATGAAGTTCAAGCAGATCCAAATCCAAATCCAACACCTACTCCTAATCCATGGCCAATGCCAATATGGGCTCACAAAGTCCTTGAAGATACTGGGAACATAACTAGGGATCCATCTGACCATAGAAGAACCAAAACTTAGTATTGAGATGCAAACCTTACACTATGTCATACAAATCCACTTCTCTCAGAGAGGTGCTACATGATGGTGGGGTATGATCCACAATCCTTCAAAGAGATTTACTATGATGGATGTAAAACCAAGTTCAAAGCTCAGTTGGTTGACAAAGGGTACTCAAAGGTTCATGGTTTGGACTACAATGAGTCATTCACCCAGTAGCAAGAATGGATTCTGAAAGACTTGTTTTGGCAAATGCATCTTCGAAACAATGGGAGATATATCAGAGGAGCAGATCCATATCCAAATTCGGATCCAACACTTGCATTATTATACTACATAGGATTAGATTGACTACATTTTTACAAAGTCTTTCAGTCATAAGATATTTTCCTTCTCTGCTTGGTGTGAAAGATGCTTGAGTTCCCTGCTGTTCATTTTTTAGGGGGGGTATTTTTCCCATGAGGTTTTCCCCATTTCCTTAGTTTCATGAACAATTCCTTTTTATCATTTATTTGATTGTATGGGTGACCTTTTGTATCAGTAACCATGGCTTATGATGTCCAAGTTTGGATAAAGTGGGGGTGTTAGGATAATTAATACTCCATCCTTGTACTACTTAGCATTATTTACCTTTTCCTAGTAGTTGATGATGTTATTCCCCCCCTAGTGGTGTGAAGATGTCATATAGGACCCATTACCCACTTGATGCGCCCTGCATGCATGATTTTAGTAACACCAGAGTCAGTTCCCTACATTTTAGGAGCTAACTCAATGATCTAATTCAGTCCAACTAAGTTCCACCCGAGTTCCTGACTCTAGTGGGGGGTTTGAGCTCCAATTACAACTGATTGTGATCTAATGCGCTCTCTGTTGTTTGGAATTTTAACTTATTACTGGGAAGTTACTGAGGTCACCAACGTACTATTTAAAGCTAACAGAATCTAAAGCAATAGGAAAGCATACAATAATATATTTTCTTAATGAAAAATAACTAGGGTTAACAAGTTAAGCAAAAGTACCTTGAATGCAAAAAGTTTGATCCAAGCTTGAAACTCTAAGTCCTTGATATGCAATCCTGAGTAAAGAACCTGCAAAATAGAGATACCTTCCTCATAAAATTTGGCTAAATAGACATGAATAAACAAATATGAAACTCATACATAAATGAAGCATGAAAGATTTACTAGATTCAATTCATAAGTTAGATGTAATACCCCCATTTTGAACCTTAGGACATATTTGGCTTTCAATGTAAATATTGTATACATGCAATGTATGTTTTCCTAGTGTGGATCTCAAGGCCAAGGCCCCGCTAGTGGATGCTTGGTTTTTATGTAAAAGGAAAGTAGTATATATTCTATTATCCATGTGCTATTAAGCCATGGGACATTGCAAATGATGTAAATGTTAATATTGTAATAAAATACCAAAGAAGCTAGCTATGGTGGAAACTAATAAGAGGGGGCCATGTGTATCCACTAGGGAGAGGTGAGGGGGTTATGGCATTGGACCATATACTTCCAAATGCCATCTTTAGAACCCCTTTGAACTTCCTTGTTGACATTTAATTCTGCTGTAGGAAGTGGTTGAAGAAACTGTTCATGAAGTCGATGGAGTGTGGACAACCCTGAATTTTTGGATGGCAGGGTATGGGGATCTATTTTCCTTGTCCCACAAGTCACTCTACCCTTAGGAATTCATATTCCATCATCCACATTCCATTAGGGACTAAAAACAAAAGGTTTCGCAGAGAATTGAGGGTCGAGCAGGGAAGAGAAGAAGGAGATCACGATTCTGTGAAAAACCTCGATTCAGAGTGCCGAATCAGCCCATAAATTCATGTGGGATGTTCAATTCAGCAGGGGATCCGTTGTCCTGAACCATAGGGAAAATTTACAGTGTGTGAGATGCTCAGAAACCCGTGAGATAACCCTGTGTTGATATCCGAGAACCCAACTGCGGGATAGAGTCGCTTGGTTAAAGAATTTGAGAAAGACCAAGTGGAATGACAAAGATAAATAAGACATAAGGTAGGGTTGCTTGATAAACCTAGTGAAGGCCAGAGTCTCAAGGAAACAACTGCTTGGACCTTTCTATTCCCACCCTGAAGAGCATTGGAGGGAAGGGTCACCTGAGGGACTATGCAACAGAGAAGGGGGCCTTCCTTGTGTTGGGTGTGGTAGGTATTTTGGGTGGCAAGACTGTATGAGTGTGAATTGAGAGGACTGTAGCTCTGAGGTTGAGCTCACTAGCTTAGCATCCTCCTCCATTGTTCCTTAAATGCTTGATAAACCCAACTATGTGTTGGATTAGCATGTGTGATCCACATCGAAATTGGAATTATTGTCGAATGCTAACATCGACTGAGATAAGTCATCAGTGTCGATACAACTTCGACAAGTTTCGACTCGACATGACTTCGACAAACTTAGCAGCTCCGACAGGTTCCTATTTTGAGACAACTCTGATGAATCTCAACTTCGACAAACTGCGACTCACTCCGCACCTTCGACATGCAGCGTCGACATGCGATCAATGACTATTGAACTTCGACAAACTGTCTCTCTGTCTTCCAGTCAATTGTAATGGTTGAACCGTTCTAACTTCTTCTTTGTAACTGAACGTAATGGGCAGGCACCCAAGCGTCTCAGAATTCTATATAAGCATGTATAATATTGTAACATAAATCAATCTATCTATTTGCAAGTAATAGAGAAGAGCAGTTTGCATTCCTGCATATTGTTTGTGCGTATTTGTGTTCATATGTGTAGGGTAATCATGCTTTTGCTCATTCTGCTTCTTATTGCTTCCACCATAACAAAACCAACTCATTCAGTTGAACTGTTGTCCCTCTCGTGCTTCTTGGACACGAACTGGATCATTGGTATCAGAGCAAGACTCAATCAGAGCACTCAGTTTTGTTCGTGCTTAAGTTCTGTGTATACACTTCTCTCGAAGTTATCGACTTATGCCGGTTCAAACTCGCTCGCAATATCAACAATCCAAGCATACACTACCGCCATAAATGACAGAAGAAACAGACGATAGACATGCAACCGATGAGACAACACTGCTTATTGAGAAAGCTCTGGCTCGACAACGAACTGAAATGTTTGCCCATTTCAATGAGATTCTCATGCGATTTGCTTCGAAATCCGAAGGATCTTCGACGAGAATTCACTCCAATAAAATCAACCCCTTCAAAGTGCAAATGAATTTGGACATACCAAATCTTGAAGGTAAGATTGATGCGGAATCCATCGACAATTGGGTACTACAATTGGAATCTTATTACGTTGTGAATCAACTCTCAAAAGCTAAAAATATCACCATTGTATCCTTAAAGATGTCAACATCTCTGCACTGCTGGTGGTAGAACCTCTCGACAAAGATGGAGAAAATCAGAGACCCCATCGACACATGGGATAAATTCGTCGAACACATCCGAAAGGAGTTTTACCCGTCGAAATACCATGAGCAGCAGTATAAGAAGTGGTAGCAACTAAAGCAATGGAAAGACCAATTAGTACAAAGTTACACCGATGAGTTCTACCGACTCATGGCTAGACTTGGAATCCAAGAAGAAGAGAAATTGCTTGTTCTGAAGTACATCAGCAGATTGTCCTAGTACATTCAACAGGAGATGGAATTTATGACTATCAATATGCTTGCGGATGCATTCCACTACGCCAACAAACTAGAAACCAAGCAAAAAGGGAAAGCACGCTTTGTGAAAAAGATGACATCAGGACGACCATCCGATAAGAAGGCACCAGTCGACTTCGACAAGTCAAAATATTCTTAGCCGAAACCGCCAAAGCCAGATCACGGTAAGAAGAATTTTCACAAGAGGGAACGTAGCAAACAACCACCTACAAGAAAATGGTGCGATTACCACCACTCATCTTGGCATGATACGTTTGAATGCAAAGCTCGGAAGACATTTTTGGCATAAGTGTCGACCTCCGACGCGTTCAAAAACATGGTGGAAGAATTTGATCCAGATGCGATGACCCTTTTGACATCGACCACTGCAGTAACCTCGACTATCGTTGACGAGGAGGAACGAGAATTCTTGTTCCATACACGGATATGGGTCCAAAGCAACCCATTGCATTTGATTTTGGACAACGATAGCCAGGTAAAATTCGTTTATGAAGATCTTGTTAAGAAACTGGGTCTTGTTACCACTCCGCATCCTCAGCCTTACAACATTGGTTGGATGAAGGATGGACAGGAACTACAGATCACTCGACAATGCAAGCTCGCCTACTTCATAAATCCTTTTGAAGATGAAGTACTCTGCGACGTGGCACCACTCTCCGTAGCCAACACCCTGTTTGGGAAACCTTACCTCTGGGATAGACATGGAATTTATCAGTCATGACCTCAAAAGGTGATTGTAAGAATCCGAAATCGATGGTTCAACATACCAAATCGTCAACCTACACCAACGATTGCATTGATATCTGCCAAACGGACAAAGAATCTCATGAATCATGCTCATAAGTTCGCATTAATCATGATCAAGCCGCAACATTCTAGGAAGACTGCAGTGACAAGTCGAATCACCGACCAATGCAATAAACAGAAGCAACAAGTCGATCATATTCTCGATGAGTACCAGAACCTCTTTCAAGTTCCCGACGGAGTACCTCAACATTGTTAGGTAAAACACTCCATTGAACTTGTTCCTGGTTCTTCTTTGCCTAACGCATCTGTTTACAGAAGATCCATTCTCGAAAATGAAGAGATTCACAGACAAATCCAAGAATTAATTGACAAAGGAAATATCCGCCCTAGCTCCTCTCCTTGTGGAAGTCCAGTCATCGTAGTTCCGAAGAAATATGAGACTTGGCGCATGTGCATCGACTACAAAGATCTCAAAAAGATTTCGGTAAAGAATCGCTACCCTCTTTTGTGGATAGACGAGCTCATCGAATGTCTGAAAGGTTATAAATTCTTTACTAAGCTCGACCTCAAGTCAGGATACCATCAGATTCCAATCGAGCCCTCAGATGTGTGGAAAACTGCTTTCAAGACCAAGGAAGGATTGTTTGAATGGTTAGTCATGCCTTAAGGCTTAACCAATGCACGTGCGAAATTCATGCGACATATGGATAACCTTCTTCGACCTTTCATCGAAAAATGGGTCATTGTCTATCTCGACAATATATTGATTTTCAGTCGATCATGGGAAGAACATGTCGGACATCTTCGACAAGTCCTCAGCACTCTCCAGCAACATCGGCTCTATCTGAACATGGAAAAGTGCTCTTTTGCAATGACCAACATCAAATATTTGGGGTATGTAATTGACTTTGCAGGCATTCACGTCGATCCAGACAAAGTACAGATCCTCAAATATTGGCCCATTCCTAGAAGCATTTAAGAACTAAGAATTTTTCTTGGTTTGGCGAATTTCTATCGACGATTCATACTCGTCTTCAGTCACATAGCCTGGCCCTTGAATCAGTTGACGAAGGGAAGTAATAAAATTATCTTCCAATGGACAACAACACATCAAGCAACTTTTGAATAGCTCTAGCACAAGCTCTGCACTGCACCAGTACTTGTTTTACCTGATTTGCATCAGCCCTTTGAGATTGAGACGGGAGTATCAGACTATGCCTTAGGCACAATGATCACTCAGTCTGGTCACCCAGGCGCTTTTCATTCCGAGACTTTTAACGACACGGTTAGAAGATACTTGACGTACGAAAAAGAACTGTATGCCATTGTGCAAGCTCTCAAGCAATGGATGCATTACATCCTTAGCAAGGAAATGAGTCATTCTCATTGATCACAAGCCTCTAGAGTTTGTTCCGACACAATAAAAGTTGCAGAAAAACTGACAACTCAAGTGGATTAATTACCTAGAGTAATTCCAGTTGGTGATTAAGTATCGGAAGGGTAAATCTAACGTCGTCGTCGATTGCCTCAGTGGACCACCCATTACTCTCCTTTTGACAACTATGAGTATGCAGGGATACGACACGACCACTTAGCCACAATTGCATGAGGATGAAATCGACTTCTCAACAATATACCGACAATTACAGACTAACAAGTCATTGACCTCCGACTACTTCCTGGAAGACACCTTGCTATACAAGCTTGGACAACTTTGTGTACCGATTGGTGAAAACCGACAACAACTCATTTGGGACGCGCACTACCACAAGACTGCAAGACACTTTGGAGTAGAAAAGACACTTGCTATTCTGCAGAAGTATTTCTTTTGGCCTACAGTTTAATCTGACGTCAACAAGTACATTCAATCATGCGTGGTTTGTGCCATTGCTAAACCGCCTAATCGACGACAGGGATTGTACACACCTCTGTCAGTTCCTAGTCGACCTTGGGAATCTGTTTCTATGGACTACTTGACGGGTTATCCTACTACCAGACATTAGCATGACGCGATATTAGTAGTAGTCGACCGATTTTCCAAGATGGCCATTCTCATACCATGTAAGAAGACCACGATAGCGCAGCAGACTGCTAAGATCTTCTTTACACATGTTTGGAAACACTTTGGTTTACTAACAATCGTTATTTCCGAATGAGATGCCAGATTCATCAGCATCTTTTGGAAGACTCTTTGGTAACAACTAGACACACGCCTCTCATTGTCGACAACTTTCCATCCTCAGACCGATGGATAGACAGAAGTTATTAATCGCTTGGTCGTACAACTGCTTCGCATGTACAACCACAAGCATCGACGCACATGGGATGAAAGTATTCCATACATACAAAACAGCTACAATCATGCTCAACATAGCTCTACATGAAAGAGTCCATTTGATATCTGTTACGGATTTCAACCCTCAACGCCTATCGACTTGATCAGGTCCTCGACACAACTGAACTCTGATACCGACTACAGCCAGCAAGAAGTTGATAAAGCAGTCAAGTTCAAAGATTAGATATGCGATATCCAGAAGCAAGCACATGAAATGTTGCGAAGAGGAAGAGAGAAAGCTAAGGCCCGAAACGACAAGCATCGTATTCCTCATTCATTCCAAATTGGGGATAAGGTCTGGTTACATCTCAATAAGGAGCGTTTCATAGGTCCTTTCAAGAAGTTAAATCCTTTGCGATATGGTCCATACAGTATTCTTCGACAAATTGGCGAAAACGCTTTCCAACTCGACATTCTTGTAGGCCTAGGTCTGCATTGAGTCTTCAATGTGGATGTACTTTTACCATACCATGCACCACTATTGGAATAGGATGAATTACCAACAACAGAACCCAAAGACATCCATCCAGATGTTCAGGAGTCTCTTCCTTGTGACATCATCGTGGGACGACGAGTACGCCTTACAAGGACGAACACAATTCCCTTGTTTTAGGTTGCCAAAGCTGGCCAGCTCCCATCTCAAGGAAAGTGGTACTCTGTTACTGAAATAACCGATAAGTTTCCTCACCTTCGCGAGAAAGAAATGGGGACCATTGTTTCTTAAGGAAGGAGGTCTGATCCACATCGCAGTTGGCATTGTTGTCGAATGCTAACATCGACTGCGACAAGTCATCAGTGTCGATACAACTTCGACAAGTTTCGACTCGACATGACTTCGACAAACTCAGTAACTCTGATAGGTTCTGATTTCGACACAAATCCGATGAGTCTTGACTTCGACATACTGCGACTCACTCCGCACCTTCGACATGCAGCGTCGACATGCGATCAACGACTATCGAACTTCGACAAACTGTCTCTCTGTCTTCTAGTCAACTGTAACGATTGAACCGTTCTAACTTCTTCTTTGTAACTGAACGTAACGGGAAGGCACCCAAGTGTCTCAGAATTCTATATAAGCATGTATAATATTGTAACATAAATCAATCTATCTATTTGCAAGTAATAGAGAAGAGCAGTTTGCATTCCTGCATATTGTTTGTGCATATTTGTGTTCATATGTGTAGGGTAATCCTGCTTTTGCTCATTCTGCTTCTTATTGCTTCCGCCATAACAGAGCCAACTCATTCAGTTGAACTGTTTTCCCCCTTGTGCTTCCTGGACACGACTTGGATCATTGGTATCAGAGCAAGACTCAATCAGAGCACTCAGTTTTGTTCGTGCTTAAGTTCTGCGTATACACTTCTCTTGAAGTTACCGACTTATGCCGGTTTAAACTCGCTCACAATATCAGCAATCCAAGCAGACACTACCGCTAGAAATGACAGAAGAAACAGACTATAGACATGCAGCCGATGAGACAACACTGCTTATTGAGAAAGCTCTGGCTCGACAACGGACTGAAATGTTCACCCAGTTCAATGATATTCTCATGTGATTTGCTTCGACATCCGGAGGATCTTCGACGAGAATTCACTCCAATAAAATCAACCCCTTCAAAGTGCAAATGAATTTGGACATACCAAATCTTGAAGGTAAGATTGACGTGGAATCCATCGACAATTGGGTACTACAATTGGAATCCTATTACGTTGTGAATCAACTCTCAAAAGCTAAAAATATCACCATTGCATCCTTAAAGATGTCAACATCTTTGCACTGCTGGTGGGAGAACCTCTCAACACAGATGGAGAAAAGCAGAGACCCCATCGACACATGGGATAAATTCATCGAACACATCCGAAAGGCGTTTTACCCGTCGAAATACCTCGAGCAACAGTAGAATAAGTGGCAGCAACTAAAGCGATGGAAAGACCAATCAGTACAAGGTTACACCGACGAGTTCTACCGACTCATGGCTAGACTTGGTGTCCAAGAAGAAGAGAAATTGCTTGTTCTGAAGTACATTAGCGGATTGTCCTAGTACATTCAATAGGAGATGGAATTTATGACTGTCAATACGCTTGCGGATGCATTCCACTACGCCACAAAATGGAAACCAATCAAAAAGGGAAAGCACGCTTTGCGACAAAGCCGACATCAGGACGACCATCCTATAAGAAGGCACCAGTCGAATTCGACAAGTCAAAATATTCTTAGCCGACACCACCAAAACCAGATCACGGTAAGAATCCTTTTCACAAAAGGGAACGTAGCAAACAACCGCCTACTGGAAAATGGTGCGATTACCACCACTCATCTTGGCATGATACGTTTGAATGCAAAGCTCGGAAGACATTTTTGGCATAAGTGTCGACCTTCGACGCGTTCGAAAACATGGTGGAAGAATTTGATCCAGATGCAACGACCCTTTTGACATCGACCACTCCAGCAACCTCGACTATCGTCGACGAGGAGGAACGAGAACGCCTGTTGCATACATGGATATGGGTCCAAAGCAACCCGTTGCATCTAATTGTGGACAATGATAGCCAGGTAAAATTCGTTTATGAAGATCTCGATAAGAAACTGGGTCTTGTTACCACTCTGCATCCTCAGCCTTACAACATCAGCTGGATGAAGGATGGATGGGACCTACAGATCACTCGACAATGCAAGCTCGCCTACTTCATAAATCCTTTTGAAGATGAAGTACTCTGCGATGTGGCACCACTCTCCGTAGCCGACGCCCTGTTTGGGAAACCTTACTTCTGGGATAGACATGGAATTTATTAGTCATGACCTCAGAAGGTGATTGTCAGAATCCAAAATCGATGGTTCAACATACCAAAGCATCAACCTACACCAACGGTTGCACTGATATCTGCCAAATAGACAAAGAATTTCATCAATCATGCTCATAAGTTCGCATTAATCATGATCAAGCCGCAACATTCTAAGAAGACTGCAGTGACGAGTCGAATCACTGACCAATGCAACTCCCGATAGAACTAGCAAGTCGATCATATTCTCGATGAGTACCAGAACCTCTTTCAAGTTCTTGACGGAGTACCTCAACATTGTCAGGTAAAACACTCCATTGAACTTGTTCCTGGTTCTTCTTTGCCTAATGCATCCGTTTACAGAAGATCCATTCTCGAAAATGAAGAGATTCGCAGGCAAATCCAAGAATTAATCGACAAAGGAAATATCCTCCCTAGCTTCTCTCCTTGTGGAAGTCCAGTCATCCTAGTTCCGAAGAAAGACGAGACTTGGCGCATGTGCATCGACTACAGAGCTCTCAAAAAAATTTCGGTAAGGAATCGCTACCCTCTGTCGTAGATAGACGAGCTCATCGAATGTATGAAAGGTTATAAATTCTTTACTAAGCTCGACCTCAAGTCGGGATACCATCAGATTCCAATCGAGCCCTCAGATGTGTGGAAAACTGCTTTCAAGGCCAAGGAAGGATTGTTTGAATGGTTAGTCATGCCTTTCGGCTTAACCAATGCACGTGCGAAATTCATGCGACAGATGGATAACCTTCTTCGACCTTTCATCGGCAAATGGGTCATTGTCTATCTTGACGATATATTGATTTTCAGTAAATCATGGGAAGAACATGTCGGACATCTTCGACAAGTCCTCGGCACTCTCCAGCAACATCGACTCTATCTGAACATGGACAAGTGCTCTTTTGCGATGACCAACATCAAATATTTGGGGTATGTAATTGACTCTGCAGGCATTCACGTCGATCCAGACAAAGTACAGATCCTCAAAGATTGGCCCATTCCTAGAAGCATTTAAGAACTAAGAATTTTTCTTGGTTTGGTGAATTTCTATCGACGATTCATACTCGGCTTCAGCCACATAGCCTGGCCCTTGAATCAGTTGACGAAAGGAAGTAATAAAACTATCTTCCAATGGACAACAACACATCAAGCAACTTTTGAACAGCCCCTTACAAGCTCTGTACTGCACCAGTACTTGTTTTACCTGATTTGCATCAGCCCTTTGAGATTGAGACGGGTGCATCAGACTATGCCTTAGGAACAGTGATCACTCAGTCTGGTCACCTAGGTGCTTTTCATTTTGATACTTTTAATGACACAGTTAGAAGATACCCGACGTATGAAAAAGAACTGTATGCCATTGTGCAAGCTCTCAAGCAATGGAGGCATTGCATCCTTAGCAAGGAAACGAGTCATTCTCACTGATCACAAGCCTGTACAATTCGTTCCGACACAACCAAAGTTGCAGACAAATTGACAACTCAAGTGGATTAATTACCTAGAGCAATTCCAGTTGGTGATTAGGTATTAGAAGGATAAATCTAACGTTGTCATCGATTGCCTCAGTGGACCACCCATTACTCTCCTTTTGACAGTGATGAGTATGCAGGTATATGACACGACCACTTAGCCATAGTTGTATGAGGATGACAATGACTTCTCAATAGTATACCGACAATTACAAGCTAACAAGTCATCGACCTCCGACTACTTCCTGGAAGACACCTTGCTATACAAGCTTGGATAGCTTTGTGTACCGACCGGTGAGCACCGACAACAACTCATTTGGGACGCGCACTACCACAGGGATGAAGGACACTTTGGAGTAGAAAATACACTTGCTATTCTGCAGAAGTATTTCTTTTGGCCTACAGTTAAATCCGAAGTCAATAAGTACATTCAATCATGCGTGGTTTGTGCCATTGCTAAAATGCCTAGTCGACGACAGGGATTGTACACACCTCTGTTAGTTCCTAGTCGACCTTGGGTATCTATTTCTATGGACTACTTGATGGGTTATCCTACTACCAAACATTAGCATGACGCGATATTAGTAGTAGTCGACCGATTTTCCAAGATGGCCATTCTCATACCATGTAAGAAGACCATGACAGTGCAACAGATTGCTAAGCTCTTCTTTACACATGTTTGGAAACACTTTGGTTTACCAACAACCATTATTTTCGACCGAGATGCCAGATTCATCAGCATCTTTTAGAAGATTCTCTGGCAATAGCTGGAGACACGCATCTCATTGTCGACAACTTTCCATCCTCATACTGACGGATAGACAGAAGTTGTTAATCACTTGGTCGTACAACTGCTTCGCATGTACAACCACAAGCATCGACGCACATGGGATGAAAGTATTTCCATACATACAACAGAGCTACAATTGTGCTCAACATAGCTCTACATGAAAGAGTCCATTTGATATCTGTTACGGATTTCAACCCTCAACGCCTATCGACTTGATCAGGTCCTCGACACAGCCGAAATCCGATACCGACTAGAGCCAGAGAGAAGTTGATAAAGTAGTCAAGTTCAAAGATCAGATATGCAATATCCAGAAGCAAGCACAGGAAATGTTGCGAAGAGGAACCGAGAAAGATAAGGCCCGAAATGACAAGCATCGTATTCCTCATTCATTCCAAATTGGGGATAAGGTCTGGTTACATCTCAATAAGGAGCACTTCATAGGTCCTTTCAAGAAGTTAAATCCTTTGCGATATGGTCCGTACAATATTCTTCGACAAATTGGTGAAAACGCTTTCCAGCTCGACATTCTTGTAGGTCTAGGTCTGCATCCAGTCTTCAATGTGGATCTACTTCGACCATACCATGCACCACTGTTGGAATAGGATCAATTACCAACAACAGAACCCAAAGACATCCATCCAGATGTTCAAGAGCCTCTTCCTTGTGACACCATTGTGGGATGACGAGTACGCCTTACAAGGACGAACACAATTCCCTTGTTTTAGGTTTCCAAAGCTGGACAAATCCCATCTCAAGGAAAGTGGTACTCTGTTACTGAAATAACTGACAAGTTTCCTCACCTTCGCGAGAAAACAATGGGGACCATTGTTTATTAAGGAAGGAGGTCTGATCCACATCGCAGTTGGCATTGTTGTCGAATGCTAACATCGACTGCGACAAGTCATCAGTGTCGATACAACTTTGACAAGTTTCGACTCGACATGGCTTCGACAATCTCAACAACTCCGACAGGTTCCGATTTTGACACAACTCTGACGAGTCTCGAATTCGACATACCGCGGCTCACTTCTCACCTTCGACATGCAGCGTCAACATGTGATCAGCGACTGTCGAACTTTGACAGACCGTCCCTCGGTCTTCCAATTGATTGTAATGGTTGAACTGTTGAACCATTCTAACTTCTTCTTTGTAACTGAACGTAACGGGAAGGCACCCAAGCGTCTCAGAATTCTATATAAGCATGTATAATATTGTAACATAAATAAATCTATCTGTTTTCAAGTAATAGAGAAGAGCAGTTCGGATTCCTGTATATTGTCTATGCAATTTGTGTTCATCTGTGTAGTGTAATCCTTCTTTTGCTCATTCTGCTTCTTATTGCTTCCGCCATAACAGAGCCGACTCATTCAGTTGAATTGTTTTCCCCATCGTGCTTCCTGGACATGACCTGGATCAATGTGTGTTTGTGTGAAGCCATGGCTGTGAGTGAGCTTATTTAGTTCCTCCTTAGTTTATACACAACCCAGCTCGGGGGTGGTCTCTCAGCTAAAAGAATATAGGCTGGAGAGAGACCTATGGTTGGGTGGAACGTTTCTCTCACATAGCCAGTTGCTTGGACAATTCAACTTATAAGATAAGTGTCTCCTGTGGTTCTAAATGATGCTACTACTTATGTTGTGCTAATTGTTATTTCAAGTCAAATTGAATGAAATGATCATAGGGAAGTAATCAGTAGGAAGTCTGTGTATGATCCTAACCATGAGGATGGTTCATTTGTTGTTTGTTTCATAATTTTTCTTATGTTAAGTATGTTGTTAACCCTCTATGTGGGAGATGCTTTCATTAGACTTAGTCCCACTATGTATGTTTACTATGCATTGCGCACATCCTTACAAGGTTTTCACTTCATCATATGAGCTTGGGGGATGAATTAGACACTCCCCTGATGTGCTCATGCCCCCTCTGTATTCAGATGAAGGGAGTGGCCTTGACAGGGTGATCCCCGGGCTCTTGACAGTGGGGTAAAGAGACATTGATGGAGTTCGGGGAAAATTTTTGGTTGGAAAACTAGAAAGGTCAGAGTCCTCAGGTGTGGCAGGGGATCACACCATTTTATAGAGATTGCCAAGAGATTTCCAATGGTACCGGGTTTTACCAAAATGGACTAAGGCCGAAGAAGTTATCAATCTAATAAGTTGGCAATAACAGGGGTATGGCCGACTTTCGACTCTCCGAACCTGCAGTGCGGATTGTGGATTGCGGAAGTCAGAGGCATGATTTCTCAGCGTGGTGATTTGGGAGTTCCAACTTCTGAATCTCGCAAACCGGATTGAAGAGTGCAGAAGTCGGAGGAGTAAATTGACCGGAATGCGATTTCAGAGTTCCGATTTCGAATCCCGCATTGTGGATCACAGATTGCAGAAGTCGGGGAGGTGTTTCTTCGATGTTGTGTATTTGGCATTCCGACTCTCCAAATCCAGGATCACAGATTGCGGATTGCAGAAGTCGGAGAGGTGTTTCTTTGATGCCACTTATTTAGCGTTTCGGCTTTCTGAATCCCGCATCGCGGATTGCGGAAGTCGGAGAGGTGTTTCTTCGATGCTGTGTAATTGGGCGTTTCAACTTTCTGACTCTTGCATTGCGGAATGCGGAAGTCGGAGACATATTTATTCAATGCCATGTATTTTCCATCCTGACTTTCCGATTCCCACATTGCGGATTGTGGAATGCAGATTATGGATTGCTGATTGCGGATTGTGGACCGAAGACACTACGGTTGTGAAAAAGGGTAGAGGTGCAGATAAGTTTAAAAAAAAATTATCTGCTTGTTCCCCCATCACTCTAAAGGGAACTAAGGGGATCGAGGACGTGACAAAGTGGTATCAGATCCCAAGGTTGAAGCACTGGGGCTTCTTGGGCCAAAGTAGAAGTCACAATAAGCTCTATGAAGTATTCCATGAGTTATTTATGTTAAATATGGATGTTTTATGTTTTATATGTGTTCTTAAGATGTCTAATAAACGTCTCTATAATGCAAAGTGTTGCAGCTGATAGCATTTGAACAATGTAGCAGAAAGCAACAGACAAGGGAAAGGAATCTCCAAAGGAAAATGGCGACCATGAATGACGCCCAGGATCCTTACGAAAATGATAAAAATGTGCTAGGAGAAAATGTGCAAGAAGATCATGTTGAGACTGAATCTAATGGGAGAAGGGAGCAAATAACTCCTCAGAATTTGGTTGAAACCATGATAAGCTTTAATGAAAGGTTGATGAAGGCTCAGGAAGAACATAATCAACTAAATGTTTCTATTTTGTAGAGCCTCACTGATATGCAGCAGAGGGTAAACCTTGGGTCCGACCCAAGAAACGTAGGTAAAGAAGGAACGGGTGCAGAGAGTCGATCTAGAGGCCATTCTAGGAAGAGGAATCCAAGCCCAAGAAAGAGTCCCGTGAGCAAAAAGCGCATCATGCCCTCCTCAAGATCTTCTTCCAGCAGGTCGTGTGACTCAAGCGGCCCTCAAAGAAGGCCGAGGCATACTTCTAACAGGTTTGAAGGAAGAAATAGATCCAAAGGAGTTCCACGGGGATAATTTAGGAAGGTAAGGCCTCCCACATTTGATGGGGAATATAAGACTGGCCAAGAGGCAGAGGCATGGATTCTTGTGATGAAGAAATATTTCAGGATTCATGACTACTCAGGAAATGAAAATGCTACAATTTCCATTTACAATCTAAATGGCAGAGCTTCAATTTGGTGGGAGAACCTCATGCAAGTAAAATGGATTAGTGAAAGGAAGATCAACTGAGAGAGATTTAACAGGTATTTCAAGGAAGAATACCTATCATCTATGTATTATGACAACAAGAGGAAAGAGTTCAATTAACTTAGGTTGGGACAAAAATCTATGGATGAGCATGTCTATAAATTTTTGGAATTGTTGAGGTATGTGGACTATATCAAGGATGAGAGGGTTAAGATTCAATGTTTCCTTGGAAGTTTACCTCAAAATTTCAGAGATAGGATTGATTTTGTTAACCCACCAAGTCCTGATGAATCCATTAGGATGGCAGTGCATTGCTATGAGTAGATCAAGGGAAAATCAGAGGTCCACCCATCATGGAAAGGAAAGCCAAATGGAAGGTTTGATCAAAGAAAAAGTGGATTTATGCCACCATTCAAAAATCAGCTAATAAAGTTTCCATAGGGCCAACAAGCATGAAGTGGGAACAAGCCCACAGTAGCAGCAAAAAGAGCACCAAAAGAGCCACTTCAATGTTTGGGATGTGGAGAAAACCATGTGCTTAAAGATTGTCCACATCGGAAGGAAAATCCCCGAAGTTTGCACAACTTAGAAGGAGCAGCTACAATGGAGGATATGGAAAGGGTAGCGCCTCGAATCTATGTAGCGTTGGATAATCATTAGGCAAACCATTAGTCAACAGTAGTGGAAGTTGAATGTAAGATTGCTAAGCAATCCATTTATGTTTTGATTGACCCAAGATCTACTGATAGTTATGTTTCTCCAAAAGTGGTTGAAGGTTGTTCTCTTAGAAAAATGAAGCACAATGAGTCTTGGCTAGTTTAGTTAGCCACAGGGACCAAGAGGAAAGTGAGTGAAGCAGTGATGGAGTACCCCATGGAGTTGAATGGACTCCTCACAAATGTAAATTTGAATGTCCTACCATTAGGATCTTATGATGCTCTAATTGGTATGGATTGGTTGGAAGTACATAGAGCCAAGATTGATTGCTATGAAAAGGTACTTGAATGCATGAATGAAGAGGGTAGACCTAGATTGGTAAGGGGAATTCCCAAACAAGTCTCAGTAAGACATATTTCATCCCTATAGTTGAAAACGTTTTAGAGGAAGGGTTTCCAATTATATGCAGTTCACATATAAGATTCATCAGAGGACCAAGGACCAAGGATGGAAGACTTCTAGTTGTTGCAAGAGTTCAGATATGTGTTTTCGGATGAAGTGCCTAGGCTGCCACCAAAAAGAGATATTGATTTTACCATTGATCTTGTTCCAGGGCAGCACCAATTTCCAAATCTCCTTATAGAATGAGCACACTAGAATTGATAGAGTTAAAGATGCAGCTACAAGAATTAATGGACAAAAAGTATATCAGAGCAAGTGTATCTCCTTGGGGAGCACCAATGTTATTTGTCAAGAAAAAGGATGGGAACTTAAGGCTATGTATTGATTACAGGAAGCTAAATAAAGTGACAATCAAGAATAAGTACCCATTACCAATAATTGATGATTTGTTTGATCAAATGAAGGAAGCTAGAGTGTTTTCAAAGATTGTATTAAGGTCTGGTTATCACCAAGTAAGGATAAAATATGAAGACATTCACAAGACAACTTTCCAGACAAGATATGGTCATTATGAGTTCACAATGGTGCCATTTGGTCTTACCAATGCACCTTCTACATTCATGTGTCTCATGAATAGTGTCTTCAACAAGTATTTGGATAAGTTTGTGATAGTGTTCTTGGATGACATTCTTGTTTATTCAAAAAATGAAGAAGAGAATGATGAACATATAAGAATGGTGTTGCAAGTTCTTAGAGAACACCAACTGTATGCAAAGCTGAGCAAGTGTGATTTCTATCAAAGGAAGGTACATTATTTGGGTCATGTCATCTCAGAAGAAGGAATTATAGTGGATCCAGAAAATATGGAAGCCATAATGGATTGGCCTACTCCAAAGAACGTTTCAGATGTTAGATCTTTTATGGGTCTTGCAGGCTATTATAGAAGGTTCATTGAAGGATTCTCCAAGATGGCTCATCCAATTACATCATTGCAGAGGAAGAATGTTAAGTTTGTATGATATGAAAAATGTGAGAAAAGATTTCAGCAGTTAATGAAGTTGCTTACCAGTGCTCCTGTTTTGAATATTTCAAATCCAAGGAAGGATTTTGTAGTATGCACAGATCCTTGCATCGAAGGGCTAGGAGGAGTGCTCATGCAAGAAGGATTTGTGATTTTCTATGAGTCAAGGAAATTAAAAGAGCATGAAAATAATTATGCCACACATGATTTAGAACTAGAAGCCATGGTATATGCTCTCAAGATGTGGAGACATTATTTGTTGGGAAGAAGTTTTGAGCTTAGAGAAGACCACATGAGCTTGAAGTATTTGTTTGACCAGCCAAACTTGAATGCTAGACAAGCTAGGTGGATGAAGTTTCTCTGTGAATTTGATTTTGAAATTAAGCATGTAAAAGGGAAAGAGAATAAGGTTGCAGATGCTCTCAGCATAAAGTTTCATGTTGCAACATTAAGTATGTGCAAATCAGATTTGAAGGCAAGAGTTCTTGAATCCCAAACCAGTGATGGAACTTACCTTCAAATTAAAGAAAAATTGCAGCAGGGAAATATAGATGAAAGGTGTGCATGATATCAACTTGGTGAAGATGATATTCTCCTATATCAAGGTACGAGACTGTATATTCCAGATTGTGCAGATTTAAAGAAGCTAGTGATGGATGAAATACATCAAATTCCATACTCTGGACATCCAGGGTATCAAAAGACAATAATAACAGCAAGAAATCAATACTTTTGTCATGGGATGAAAAAGGACATAGCAGAATACATTTCTAGGTGTCAAAAATGCCAATAGGTCAAGGAAAAACATCAACATCCAACATGATTATTGCAGCGTTTTCCCATTAGAGAATGGAAGTGGGAAGTAATTTCTATGGATTTTATAACAGTTTTTCCAATGACAGTGAGGAAGCATGATTCAATTATGGTAGTGGTGGACAAGCTATCAAATGCAGCTCACTTTATTCCAGTCAAGTCCACCCCATAAGACAAGTGACATAGCCAATATTTTGATGAAGGAGATATTCAGATTGCATGGACTTCCCAAAGCAATAATTTTAGATCGAGATGTAAAGTTCATATCCAATTTTTGGAAGGGATTATTTCAAGAATTGGGGATTCAACTGAATTTTAGTACAACGTATCATCCTCAAACGGATGGCCAAACTGAGAGGGTGAATCAGGTCCTTAAAGACATGATGAGAATGTATGTGATGGACAAACCATCCAAGTGGGAGGACTACCTACACTTGGTAGAATTTACATATAATAATGGACATCATGAATAATTGGGATGAGTCCTTTTGCGGTATTGTATGGCAAATGATGTAGGACTCTAGTGAAATGGGATAGTCCGGTGAACAGGGTAGTGCTTGGACCAGAGATGATCAAGGAAATAGAACGGAAAATTGTTAAAATAAGGAAGAATTTAAAGGCAGCTCAGGACAGGAAAAAGAGTTATGCATATTTAAAAAGAGTGCATAAGGAATTTGATATTGGGGATTATGTTTATTTGAGAGTGAAACCAAGGAAAATTTCCCTAAAGTTGGGGACTTGTGACAAGTTGGAACCAAGATATTGTGGGCCATTTAAAGTCCTTGATAGAATAGGACCAGATGGATATAAAATTGCATTGCCTACTAACATGAGAGCTCATAATGTTTTCCATGTTTTTTTGCTTAAGAAATATGTACATGATCCTAATCAAATAGTTGATTGGAATGTGATACAGGTGGAACTAGAGGGAGAGTTCCAAGTGGAGCCTATGCGCATCCTCGTAAGAAGGTCACATTGCTCCGGAAACGAGCTATAAGACATGTGGAGGTACAATGGAAGCACCTTAGTCCCGATGAGGCTACATGGGAGCTGGAGGATTCCATGAAAGAGGCATTCCCATTTTTGTTAAGTTTTGAGAACACCGAGTACGGTGTTGTTCTAAGGGGGAGGGAAATGTAATACCCCCATTTTGACTCTTAGGACATATTTGGATTTCAATGTAAATAGTGTATACATGTGATGTATGTTTTCCTAGCGTGAAGCTCAAGGCCAAGGCCCCGCTAGTGGATGATTGGTTTTTATGTAAAAGGAAAGTAGTAGATATTCTGTTATCCACGTTCTATTAAGATATGGGACATTGTAAATGATGTAAATGTTAATATTGCAATAAAATACCAAAGAAACTGGCTATGGAGGAAACTTATAAGAGGGGGCCATGTGTATCCACTAGGGAGAGGTGAGGCGGTTGTGCGATTGGACCATATACTGCCAAATGTCATCTTTAGAACCCCTTTGATTTTCCTTGCTTTTAATTATGCTGCAGGAAGTGGTTGAAGAAACTGTTCATGAAATTCATTGAGTGTGGGAAACCCAGAATTTTCGGATGGCAGGGCATGGGGTTCTGTTTGCCTTGTCCCTATTGAGTAAAATATATGATATCTCTTTCAACATTAAATTATCAACAAGAGCTCGTAAACTTTGAGGTACTAGCACTATATGTGCAGGACTGGAGCTCTAATATAGCCTAGTATAATCTAATCTAATCTAATGTCAACAACACATTCAAATAATAAAAGGAAACTGAAGTGCAGAAAATCAAGATGTAGAAAATAAAACTAAGTTAAAAATAAAGTAAACTAAACCATCTTTAAAACAAGCAAACTTATAACTAATTATTCCTATAAAGTAAACTAACTATCCTAAAGCATGCAACATTGTAGCTATTTTAAAATGTGACAGAATTTAAAACATGATAAAGTGCAAAATTAATTAAATACAAAATTTATATACAAACCATATTATATAAAAAATCCATTAGAGATTAGAAACTATAGAATTTATAAAGTTGCAATACATACAAAATTGATTAAATTCTATTTACAAAATATAGAAAGTATGAAGGAGAGAACTTCTAAACCTTGGGAGACGTGACATAAGAGTTAAAGAAACAAATCAATAATATGAAATGGCAAGTTATCAACATTATTTTTGAAAGGGAATACGTAGAGTAAACCTGTAATGTGGCAGCAAATGAATTTTAGAACACAGGCGCAGTGGATTAAATAATAAGGATGGCTTGCTCTTTGTTAAAAACTCTCCACACAATTTAAAACTTCATAAAAGGAATTCATTATGATGAAGATGTCGAATGTATGAAGAAAATACGATATGAAATAAGAGTTCACACAGGCTTGTTTATATTCAGTGTCAAGCTTCACATTGAGAATCAAATTTATAAACGCGATAGGTAAGTTAACATACAAAGGGTATGGGTATCTGTTTGCCTTGTCCCACAAGTCACTCTACCCTTGGGAATTCGTATTCCATCATCCCCATTCCATTAGGGACTAACAACAAAAGGTTTAGCAAAGAACTGAGGTCCAAGCAGGGAAGAGAAGAAGGAGATCGCGATTCTATGAAAAACCCCGATTGAGAGTGCCGAATTAGCCTAGAAATTCACGTGGGAAGTTCAATCCAGTAGGGGATCCGTCGGCCTGAACCCTAGGGAAAATTTGCAGCGTGTGAGATGCTCAGAAACCCACGAGATAACCCTGTGTTGATAGCCGAGAACCCAGCTGCGGGATAGAGTCACTTGGTCAAACAATTTGAGAAAGACCAAGTGGAATGAAAGAGAGAAATGGGACATAAGGTAGGGTTGCTTGATAAACCCAGCGAAGGCTAGAGTTTCAAGGAAACAATAGCTTGGACCTTTCTATGCCCACCCTGAAGAGCACTCGAGGGAAGGGTCACCTGAGGGACTGTGCAACAGAGAAGGGGGCCTTCCTTGTGTTGGATGTGATAGGTATTTTGGGTGCCAAGACCGTCTGAGTGTGAATTGAAAGGCTTGTAGCTTTGAGGTTGAGCTCATTGGCTTAGAATCCTCCTCCATTTTTCCTTAAATGCTTGATAAACCCAAGTGTGTGTTGGATTAGCATGTGTGTTTGTGTGAAGCCATGGCTGTGAGTGAGGCTGTTTAGTTCCTCCTTAGTGGATACACAGCCCAGCTCGGGGGTGGTCTTCCAGATGAAAGAATATATGATGGATAGAGACCTATGGTTGGGTGGAACGTTGCTATCACATAGCTAGTTTCTAGGACAGTTCAACTTATACGATAAGTGTCTCCTTTGGTTCTGAATGATGCTACTACTTATGTTGTGTTAATTGTTATTTCAATTCAAATTGAATGAAATGATGATAGGGAAGTAATCAGTAGGAAGTCTCTGTATGAGCCTAACCATTTGGATGGTTCATTTGTTGTTTGTTTAATCATTTTGCTTATGTTAAGTATGTTGTTAACCCTGTATGTGGGAGATGCATTCATTAGACTTAGTCCCACTATGTATGTTTACTATGCATTGCACACATCATTACAAGGTTTTCACTTCATCATATTAGCTTGGGGGATGAATTAGACACCCCCCTTATGTGCTCATGCCCCCTCTGTGGTCAGATGAAGGGAGTGGCCTTGACATGGTGACCCCAAGGCTCTTGACAGTGGGGTAAAGAGACATTGATGGAGTTTAGGGAAAATTTTTGGTTGGAAAAATGGAAAGGTCAAAGTCCTTAGGTGTGGCAGGGGATCGCACCATTGTATAGAGATCATCGAGAGCTTTCCAACGGTACCGAGTTTTCCCAAAATGGACTAAGGATGAAGAAGTTATCAACCTGATAAGTTGGCAGTAACAGGGGTATGGCCGACTTCCGACCCTCCGAAACTGCAGTGCAGATTGTGGATTGCGGGAGTCAGAGGAGTGAGTTCTCGGCGTGGTGATTTGGGAGTTCCGACTTCCATCTCCCACAACTCGGATTGCAGAGTGCAGAATTTGGAGGAATAAATTTTCCGGAGTGCGATTTCAGAGTTCCGATTTCCGAATCCTGCATCGGGGATCGCAGATTGCGGAAGTTGGGGAGTGTTTCTTCGATGCTACATATTTGGCGTTCCGACTCTCCAAATCCCGGATCGCGGATTGCAGATTGCGGAAGTCAGAGATGTGTTTCTTTGATGCCACATATTTAGCGTTTCGACTTTCTAAATCCCGCATCGTGGATTGCGGAAGTCAGAGAGGTGTTTCTTCAATGCTGTGTAATTGGGTGTTCCAACTTTCTGACTCCCGCATTACGGAATGTGGAAATCAGAGGCGTATTTATTCGACGCCGTGTATTTTCCATCTCGACTTTCGGATTCCCGCATTGCAGATTGGGGAAAGCAGATTGTGGATTGTGGACCGAAGACACTATGGTTCTAAAAAAGGGTAGAGTTGCGATAAGTTAAAAAAAAAATTATCAGCTTGTTCCCCCATCACTCTAAAGGGCACTAAAGGGATCAGGGACGTGACAGAGTGGTATCAGAGCCCAATGTTGCAGCACTGGGGATTCTTGGGTCAAAGTAGAAGGCATAATGAGCTTTATGAATTATTCCATGAGTTATTTTTGTTAAATATGGATGTTTTATGTTTTATATGTGTTCTTAAGATGTCTAATAAGCGTCTCTATAATGTAGAGTGTTGCAGCTATTATAATTTGAACAATGTAGCAGAAAGCAGCAGACATGGGAAAGAAATATCCAAAGGAAAATGGTGACCATGAATGACACCCAAGATCCTTACGAACATGATGAAAATGTGCAAGAAGATCATGCTGAGACTGAATCTGTGAAGAACCTGCAATAATTAATTAATAATAATGCACAAGATATCAGAAATAACATAACTTAGAATTGTTTTATTGATCGCGGGCCACTTTGAGGGGGCAACCTCCTTTGAGAAAGCTCAATACAAAATACCTCATGGTGCCTTCATTGGCCTCAACACACACTTATATACTAAGTCTATGCCCAATACTATGGGTAAAAACCATGGGACATATAATACTACGGGACGACTTACAAAGCATATGCGTCCAATAATATGGGTTAATACCATGGGATAATATAAACTATGGATCAACAAATACTACGGGACGACTTACAAAGCATATGCGTCCAACAACAATATACTAACAAAGTAAAGAGAAGGGTTGACACAGGTTCCTAACATTCCCTCTCCCTTAGACAAAGCTTTGTCCTCAAAGATTTAGTTGTGGAAATTGATGCAGAATCTGAAGGAGTGGTTCCCCTGTAGCATCCTCGGGTTGCATTCCGGGCCACTGGCGCTTGGAAGGCTGTAGACGAAGAAGAACCATATCAGCCGTGTGAAAAGTGCGCTCAGAATGGTGCTGATCGGCTTGTTGTTTCAGTCGAATTCTGGCCATGTGAAGATTGTCCTGTAGAATGAGAAGAATCTGATCGTGGTTTCGAAGAACCGAGTTAATTGCCTGAACTGGGGAGCTGCTGAGGGTGTATGGAAGAAGAACTGGTGGTGTCTGTCCATAGATTGCTTCATATGGTGTCCTTTTAGATGTGGTATTGTACCACCAGAGCGCTTCTAGGAAATCCATAGAAATAGTTGTCCAAATCTGTGTAGGGATGGATAAGGGTTTGAGCAGTCCCGGAAGAAGTGTCGTTTCACCATTGTTGACCTGGAAAGTATCATAGTCAACCACCATCTATTGAATTGTCATTTTTAGTCCCTGCCAAAAGAAGTTATATTTTTCCCGGTCATACATTTTGAGGAACCCAGAGTGCCCTGCTGATGAAGAAGCATGGAGTTCATAGAAGAGATAGCCCTGTTGAACAGATTGCAAACAATTTGGAACAAGCTGAGAAATACCTGTAAGAGAAACTGGGTCATCAAATGTGCGAGAAGGATCATCTACCACCATATTGTCCTTACCCTTATTGTAAGTCATCGCGTAGGCATAACCCATGAGTTGGATAACCCATTTCTGGTGTGCTGGGGAGGAAACCCATTGTTCCAAAAAAATTTCCAGACTCTGGAGATCAGTCTTGATGCAGAAACAATTCCCTAATGGGTATGGCTGCTACTTCTGTACTGCATGCAAAATAGCCATCATTTCCTGCTGAGATGTAGATGCAACTAAATTCTTACCGAAAAGGTCTCTTGAAGGCGGCAAGCTCACTGGTTCAACAAAGACACCTGCATATCTATCCAAGGAAGTAGTGGAGACTGTTGATGGGTGCATCTGAATGGAATGGAGTTGAGCGATGACACCATGTGAATTCTTCTTAAGGATCTTTTCCAGGCGATGTGAACTGATGATGCAGAGAGACCCTGGTTGTAAGCCCGTAAATTTGTGTTGCTTCCCATTGACTGAAAACTGCATTCAAAGTTCAGCAAAATCCCATAAGATGGGGCCAAGAGTGCGTAAACATTGAACATCGAAAACCACATCACATCCGCTTAAGGACAAGGAAAACATGTAAGAGTGCAGGTTATAATATTCTAGAGAGATACGCACATTGTGACACTTCCCATTGCAAGGTAAGGTGCCCCCATTGGCAATCATGACTTCAAAGTTGGAGCAAGGATGGACAAAACAATCAGCCTATTTGGCGATCCGATGGTTAATGAAATTATGAGTGCTACAAGAATCATTGAGTATTGTAAGAGGGATATTCTAGAAGTAACCCCTAACACACATTGTTTGGGGGGTGGTAACACCGGATAAAGCATGGAGAGATATCTCTGGTTGGTCGTCCTAATAAGGGGGGTCAATAGGTGGCTGCTGAATGTCGACCTGATAATCTATTGTATCTAGAGCGTCTTCACAAGGTTCAGAGGCAGGCGGAGAATCCACATCCAAGAGATAGAGTTGTTGCTCAACACGTCTATGCCCCCGAGTGAATTTCTCATCACAATTATAACAAAGCCCTTTTTTTCGACGTGCCCACATCTCTGTTTCAGACAAATGCTTGATAGGAGTTGGTCCAGGAGCTGGCGTGATGGGAGGTCGTTGGGAACCCATATTTCTGAAGGGAACAAAGGTGGGTTTGGAGCGTTGTTGGGCTGTGATCTTCTCTTCTGCCAACTTATCCAACCCTAGGATTTCCATCATTGTGTTGGGACAGAACATTTTAACCTCTGACCGGATTTCTTCCTTGAGACCACTGATAAAAGAACTCCTACAGAATTCATCAGACAACCCTTCTGTGTGATTGGCTAGTTTCTCAAATTTTGTCTGATACTCTCTCACGGTGCCAGTTTGGCGAAGTTTAGTGAGTGCTCCTGTGAAGTCATCAAAAGCACTAGGACCAAACCATTGCAAAAGGAGTTGGCAAAAATCTATCCAGTTTGGCTCGTGATGAGCTCTGATGTACCAATGGTACCATTGAAAAGCTTCCTGTTCCAAATGAAAGGATGCAAGTGGAACTTTCTGGACATTAAAAGTATTATGCAGACTGAAATATTAGTCTACTCGGTATATCCATCCAGTCAGATCAGTACCATTGAAGCGAGGAAATTCAAGCTTCAGCCCATGAAAATTGTTGGAAGAAGAGAACCCAATGGCTGCAGAAGATTCGAGTTGTTGGTTATTGTTCATGGCCGAATGCTGAAGATGGAGGCTGAGAAAATTTTCATCCAGATCTTGGAGTTTGGTTTGGATGGCTGCAAGTGCTTCCTCCATGGTTTTTTCTCCTACACGGGTGACAACCCTAACTAGGAGATTTTTTATTTATTTTTTGAGTGGGTAGAAAAACAAAAACAGAAGGTGTTTTAGTGAAGGAAAATTTGGATTTGGGAAAAAATCGGATGGGTATTTTGGGTTTGACTAGGTTTTGGACACTTTCAGATGGACAGGGAAGCAAAAAATGGGGATTTCAGAAGCGGGGTGAAAGAGAAAAAATGGAAATTTATTTATTTATTTTTTTCAGAAATGGATCTGCAACGACGGGGAAGGGATCAGAACAATTGGATTTGACATGGAATGGAAGGGATCGACAACAGATGGATCTGAAACAACGCCGAATGGATAGAAAATGACTGGATCTGAAACGACCGGATCTGGAACAGCTTGGAATGGATCTGAAACGACGTGGAAGTGATCGACAACAGTTCAGTTGAAAATGGATATGGACCCCAGGTATGTTCGGCTTCTTAACAGTCCAGGGGTTTCACCTGGCCACCAATCCTATCTGACGACTTGTGTATTAGGGAAGTACCCCTAACTCCACGACTCAGGTAAAACTGATAACCGCTTTTCCACAAACGATAGCTCTTGGTTTACATCACGGGTGGGAACTAGTCAATCAGGTAGGGGTCATTGCCCTTTTCGCTGGCAGGTCCTCTTAATGGGCCAGCTACTTTGGGGTTCCTGTGGTACTCCTCACAATGAGTTTTAGGGCTTATGCCCAAGTGCTTCCCACAGTTAAGCGAATAGGGATTATTCCCAGATCCGAACTTGCAACAGATGCGATAAATTTTTTTTTGGCAAAAATTCCACCCAACGAGCCCAAGAAAGTGCTTTGATACCGGATGTGAAGAACTTGCAATAATTAATTAATAATAATGCACATGCTATTAGAAATAATAGAACTCAGAAGCGCTTTATTGACCGCGGGCCACTTCGAGGGGGCAACCTCCTTTGAGCAAGCTCAATACAAAATACTTCACGATGCCTTCATTGACCTCAAAACACACTTATATACTAAGTCTATGCCCAATACTATGGGTAAAAACCATGGGACATATAATACTACGGGACGACTTACAAAGCATATGCGTCCAATACTATGGGTTAATACCATGGGCTAATATAAACTATGGATCAACAAATACTACGGGACGACTTACAAAGCATATGCATCCAACAACAATATACTAACAAAGTAAAGAGAAGGGTTGACACGGGTTCCTAACAGAATCCAATGGGAGAAGGGAGCTAACAACTACTCAGAATTTGGTTGAAACCATGATAAGCTTTAATGAAAGGTTGATGAAGGCTCATGAAGAACATAATCAACTCAATGCTTCTATTTTGCAGAACCTCACTGATATGCAGCAGAGGGTAAACCTTGGGTCCAACCCAAGCAACGTAGGTAAATAAGGAAGGGGTGCAGAGAGTCGCTCTAGAGGTCGTTCTAGGAAAATGACTCCAAGCCCAAGAAAGAGTTATGTGAACAAAAAGCGCAGCATGCCCTCCTCAAGATCTTCTTCGAGAAGGTCGTGTGACTCAAGAGGCACTCGAAGAAGTCCGAGGCATATTTCTAGCAGGTTTGAAGGAAGAAATAGATCCAGAGGAATTCCACAGGGAGAATTTAGGAAGGAAAGGCCTCCCACATTTGATGGAAAATATAATACTGGCCAAGAGGCAAAGGCGTGGATTCTTGGGATGAAGAAATATTTCAGGATTCATGACTACTCAAGAAATGAAAAGGCCAAAATTGCCATTTACAATCTAAATGGAAAAGCTTCAATTTGGTGGGAGCACCTCATGCAAGTAAAAGGGATCAGTGAAAGGAGGATCAACTGGGAGAGATTTAATAGGTATTTCAAGGAAGAATACCTATCAGCTAGGTATTATGACAACAAGAGGAAAGAGTTCAATGAACTCAGGTTGGGACAAAAATCTATGGATGAGCATGTCCATAAATTTTTGGAATTGTTGAGGTATGTGGACTATATCAAGGATGAGAGGGTTAAGATTCAGTGTTTCCTTGGAAGTTTACGTCAAAATTTCAGAGATAGGATTGATTTTGTTAACCCACCAAGTCTTGATGAAGCCATTAGGATGGCAGTGCATTGCTATGAGCAGAGCAAGTGAAAATCAAAGGTCCACCCAACATGGAAAGGATGGTGTTGTTCTAAGGGGGAGGAAAATGTAATACCCCCATTTTGACCCTTAGGACATATTTAGATTTCAATGTAAATATTGTATACATGCGATGTATGTTTTCCTAGCGTGGAGCTCAAGGCCAAGGCCCCGCCAGTGGATGATTGGTTTTTATGTAAAAGAAAAGTATTAGATATTCTGTTATCCATGTGTTATTAAGCTATGGGACATTGTAAATGATGTAAATGTTAATATTGCGATAATATACCAAAGAAACTAGCTATGGAGGAAACTAATAAGAGGGGGCAATGTGTATCCACTATGGAGAGGTGAGGCAGTTGTGGGATTGGACCATATACTGCCAAATGTCATCTTTAGAACCCCTTTGACCTGTGAAAGTCTTCACAGTAGATCTAAGAGATGATGTATACCTCACAAGAGAACGATTATGATTAAGCAAGAAAATAGAAGAAGAGTGGTCAATACAGTATAATGAACAACATAATAATATGGTATAGTAGAATTCGGATAGAAGCAATAATACTTCACACACGCTAGTTAATTAATCACAATATGGACAAATAAATAGTACAATGGTAGAGAGGATTCGAATGCCTAAGGTGGCAATTCGAATTAGTCTCTTAGAGTGATTATAAGATCAATAGAGTGTCATCGGAGCACAACTAGGTGTCCTCATGATCATCGGAGCACAATTGGAAGTCTTCATCATCATCAGTGGAGTCATCAATGCTCAAGTAACTGTCAACCATCAGTCAAACTGATTTTGGTAGGTGTAACTGAGTATAAACTGAAGACAATTGGACTGGTAGGTGAAGAAGGGCAAGTTTCTTCCTAAAATCAAGGAAGAAGGGTGCATTAAGCAACTGGAGGGCTAAAACTGATCAGTGAGGAGCTCTCGAGGGCTGGCTAACTGAGGGCTAGGTGCTGGACTGATGACTGGGATGCATGCAAACCCTAAAAGTGCATGCATGATTGAAAATGTAAATGATCAAAATACTGGTGGGACTAGGATGGAGTATAGGAATATCCTAACATGACCTTCCTTGCTGACATTTAATTATGCTACAAGAAGTGGTTGAAGAAACTGTTCATGAAGTCAATGGAGTGTGGGCAACCCCGAATTTTCGGATGGTAGGGTATGGGGCTCTATTTGCCTTGTCCTTGTCAAGGAAAATATATGATATCTATTTCGACATTAAATTATCAACCAGGGCTCGTAAAATTTGAGGTGCTATCACTATATGTGCAGGGCTAGAGTTCTAATCTAGCCTAGTATAACCTAATCTAATCTATTGTCGACAACACATTCAAATAATAAAAAGAAAATGAAGTGCATAAATTCAAGATGTAGAAAAATAAAACCAAGTTAAAAATCAAGTAAACTAAACCATCTTTAAAGCAAACAAACTTACAGCTAATTATCCCTATGTCTAATTATTCCTATAAAGTAAACTAACTATCCTAAAGCATGCAACATTGTAGCCATTTTAAAATGTGACAGAATTTAAAACATGATAAAGTGCAAAATTAATTAAATACAACATTTATATACAAACCATATTATATACAAAAATCTATTGGAGATTAGAAACTATAGAATTTATAAGTTGCAATACATACAAAAGTTATTAAATTCTATTTACAAAATATAAAATGTATGAATGAGAGAACTTCTAAACTTTGGGAGACGTGACATAAGAGTTAAAGAAACAAATCAATAATATGAAATGGAAATTTATCAACATTATCTTTGAAAGGGAATACACAGAGTAAACGTGTAATGTGACAACAAATGAATTTTAGAACACGGAACACGGGTGTAGTGGATTAAATTAGTCTACAAGTGCCGAGCGGGACCAAATCTCTTGAGGTGTAAACTGCTTAGGTATTGCACTTGAGCTATTCAAGAAAAAATATTGCACAAAGTAAAAAATAATCAAATCAATATGCATCTTATCTTTAAATCTTACTTCTTTATTTTATTCCATTGATTATTTTACTTATTTTTTTACTCGACAAACTTACTTTGTATTATTCTTTTTTGTTTATGGCGACATAATATTTATTATTTTTTACTTTGTATTATTCTTTTTTGTTTACTTTGTATTATTTTGTTACTCGACAAACACTCGACAAACGTTACAAGATCTCCCTCATATTTACTTTTTACTTTGTATTATTCTTTTTTGTTTATGGCCGACATAATATTTATTACTTTTTACTTTGTATTATTTTTTGTTTGTTTACTTTGTATTATTTTGTTACTCGACAAACACTCAACAAACTCTACAAACACTCACATGTTACAAGATCTCCCTCATACTGGACTGTAGAACGCCTCTCAACACAATAATAAGAACAACTTGGATTAAAAATTCTCAACACAATTTAAAACTTCATATAAAGAATTCATTATGATGAAAGATGTCGAATGAATGTACGGAGAAAATACCATCTGATATAAGAGTTCACCTAGGCTCGTTTACATTCAGTGTCAAGCTTCACATTGAGAATCAAATCGATAAACGCGATAGGTAAGTTAACATACAAAGCGTGTAAAATTTGACAAAAAAAATTAAGAAAAAGAAATGAACAGATGTACATAACTATATATATACAAAGAGTTTCCGGAAACCCAATTAACAAGAGAGTCTATTACAATCTACTCCAAATAGCGTCCAGTTTCCACATTGTATGGCTTGAACCTGGAATTTGTTGAGCCGACCACTAATATGATTCCCAAAGCAGTTGAAGCAGTGGTACCTCCATGTGATTGTATGCTTCGTTATACCTACATATAATTAGAAGCCAAAACACATTGTTAGATAACATAAAGTGGTAATAAATCTTATTTATTTATGCCATAGTTATCACAAATCCCACGTTATATTTCATTTGTTAGTGGTTTTATGTTGTGCCATATAACATGACTTTAATTAAATTAATTATGCACACATTTTTGTATGAATATTCTAATATAGTCTTATGCATAATTATGCACACACTTTTTATGAATATTCATATTACTTTATTTTTTTTTTGAATTTATTTCACTCTTATGCAAAAGGTAAAGGGACTACACAGAAACCGAATTATAGAAGATTCTGTGTTGTCAATTTAAATGAATCTGATAAGGTTGTGGGTTTCTTTGATGGTGCATCGACAACACATAAATGCGGAGCAGGATTTATCCTTGGATGTGGAATGAATTTAACACTTAAATTCTGTCTGTCGGGTGGTTTTGGCACAAATACTAAATCATAACTCTTAGGTCTATGGGGTATCTTAAAAGTGACATTATTATGTGGCTTGGACTCATTGTTGATTTTTGGGGACTCTCAAGTTGTCATAAAATGGGCCAACAACCATGTCCATTTTAAGAACATAACACTACATCATTGGTGCCTCAGAATTTCTGACTTATTAAGCAGTTTTCATTTTCTCTCTATCGAACATACCTATAGAGAGAATAATGATGTGGCAGATGCTTTATCAAATGCTACTATCGATGGAGATCCATGCTTACTCTTTTGGGAAGAATGGGTGGAAGATCAACTTGTTTCTTTTGGCTCTTATGGTTACCTTTTTCCTCTTTTTTTTTAAAGCAGTTTTCATTTTCTCTCTATTGAACATACCTATAGAGAGAATAATGATGTGGTAGATGCTTTATCAAATGTTGCTATCGATGGAGATCCATGCTTACTCTTTTGGGAAGAATGGGTGGAAGATCAACTTGTTTCTTTTGGCGCTTATGGTTACCTTTTTCTTTTTTTTGCAGAATTATACTAGTCTTATACTGGAGGTCATTAAGATCAAGTTTTGTAGGTCCTTGTCAAGGCTTATGGTTAAGCAAATGATATAGGGGGGTTTATATTAGTTATATGTTTTTGATAGATGGTCATGTATTGAATTTACTAACAGGAATAGTTTTCTTGGAAAGCTATATATATGTCCATGAATTGGACAAGATGCTATGTACTTTTTGATTTCAAGGAAATAACAAAAGTATGTTTTTTTTTTTCTCTTAAAAAAAAGAATATTTTAATATAGTCTTATGCATAATTATGCACACACTTTTTATGAATAGTCTTATGCCTAGATTTTAGAACATAAAAATGTGCTTATAAAAATAAGGCTTTCTAAAAATAATAATTGATTTAAAATGAGTATCATTGATTTTTTTGTAGAAGCTTATTCTCAAGCATTAGTATTTAGATAAATTGCTCATTTGGGGTAGTACCGGAACAAGTGTCGGATTGAGTAATGGAACGCATACCAACATCTCAAGCTATTTGATCCTAATTCGAAATGGGGAAACATATTAAATTTAAGGAAAATAGCTCATTACCATCAGTCCCACAAGTCACTCTACCCCTGGGAATTCGTATTCCATCATCCCAATTCCATTAGGGACTAAGAAAAAAAGTTTTAGTAGAGAACAGAGGGCCGAGCATGGAAGAGAAGAAGGAGATCAAGATTCTGTGAAAAAACCCGATTCGAAGTATCGAAGTCGCCCATAAATTTGTGTGGGAAGTTCAATCCAGCAGGGGATCGGTCGGCCTAAAACCTAGGGAAAATTTGCAGCATGTGAGATGCTCAGAAACCCGTGAGATAACCCTGTGTTCATAGCCGAGAACCCAGCTGCGGGATAGAGTCGCTTGGTCAAAGAATTTGAGAAAGCCCAAGTGGAATGACAAAGAGAAATAGGACATAAGGTAGGGTTTCTTGATAAACCTAGTGAAGGCCAGAGTCTCAAGGAAACAACATCTTGGACCTTTCTATTCCCACCCTGAAGAGCACTGGAGGGAAGGGTCACCTGAGGGACTATGAAACAGAGAAGGGGGCCTTCCTTGTGTTGGGTGTCGTAGGTATTGTGGGTGCCAAGACTGTCTGAGTGTGAATTGAGAGGCATGTAGCTTTGAGGTTAAGCTCACTGGCTTAGCATCCTCCTTTATTATTCCTTAAATGCTTGATAAACCCAACTGTGGGTTGGATTAGCATGCGTGTTTGTGTGAAGCCATGGCTGTGAGTGAGGTTTTTTAGTTCCTCCTTAGTGGATACATAGTCCATCTCGGGGGTGGTATATTAGCTGAAAGAATATAGGCTGGACAAAGACCTATGGTTGGGTGGAACGTTGCTCTCACATAGCCAGTTGCTTGGATAGTTCAACTTATAAGATAAGTGTCTCATGTGGTTATGAATGATGTTACTACTTATGTTGTGTTAACTATTATTTCAAGTCAAATTGAATGAAATGATCATAGGGAAGTAATCAGTAGAAAGTCTTTGTATGAGCCTAACCATGAGGATGGTTCATTTGTTGTTTGTTTCATCATTTTGCTTATGTTAAGTATGTTGTTAACCCTGTATGTGGCAGATGCATTCATTAGACTTAGTCCCACTATGTATGTTTACTATGCATTGCACACATCCTTACAAGGTTTTCACTTCATCATATGAGCTTGGGGGATGAATTAGACACCCCCCTGATTTTCTCATGCCCCCTCTATGGTCATATGAATGGAGGGGCCTTGACAGGGTGATCCCAAGGCTCTTGACAGTGGGGTAAAGAGACATTGATGGAGTTTGGGGCAATTTTTTGGTTGGAAAAGTGGAAGGGTCAGAGTCCTCAGGTGTGGCAGGGGATAACACTGTTGTATAGAGCATGCCGAGAGATTTCCAACGGTGTTGAGTTTTCCAAAAATGGACTAAGGATGAAGAAGTTATCAAACTGAGAAGTTGACAGTAACACGGGTATGGCCGACTTTTGACTCTCCGAACCCGCAGTGTGGATTGCGGATTGTGGAAGTCGGAGGCGTGATTTCTCGACGTGGTGATTTGGGAGTTCCAACTTTTGACTCCCGTAACCTGGATTGTGGAGTGCGTAAGTCAGGGGAGTAAATTGCTAGTAGTGTGATTTCGGAGTTTCGATTTTTGAATCCCGCATTGCGGATTACGGAAGTCGGGGAGGTGTTTCTTCGATGCCGCGTATTTGGCGTTTCAACTCTCAAAATCCTACATCGTGGATTGCTGATTGCGGAAGTTGGAGAGGTGTTTCTTCGCGTATTTAGCGTTCTGACTTTCTAAATCCCGCATCGCGGATTGCAGAAGTCAGAGAGGTGTTTCTTCGACGCTGTGTAATTGGGCGTTCCAAATTTTTGACTCCCGCATTGAGGATTGCGGAATGTGGAAGTCAGAGGTGTATTTCTTCAATGCCGCGTATTTTCCATCCCGAATTTCGATTCCCGCATTGCAGATTGCGGACCGAAGACACTGTGGTTGTGAAAAAGGGAAGAGTTGCGGATAAGTTTGAAAAAAAAATTATCTGCTTGTTCCCCCATCAGTCTAAAGGGCATTGAGGGGATCGAGGACGTGAAATTAGAAACACTTGTTTATGGGAAAATAAAGTCTCTTTTATTGATCATATAAATGACAACAAATAACTATACCTGATTCTGTAGCAGCATGTAATAGCCCTCATTTTGACCTTAGGATATTTTGGTTGTAATGTAAATATTGCATAAAATGCAATGTGTGTTTTCCCTAGTGTGGAGCTCAAGGCCAAGGACCCACTAGTGGATGCTCAGGTTTATTTGCATAGGAAAGTATTGGATATTTTGATAATCCATGTGCTAGTAATCCATGGAAGACTGTAAATGATACTATGTAAATAAATACCAAGGGCTGGCTATGGCTGCAACTAAATGAGGGGGAACTATGTATCCACTAGGGAGTGGTGAGTGGGTGTGGGTTTGAACCTAGACTTCCATATGTCACCTAGAGAACCCATTTGACCTATCCTAAGTTCCATTGATTGTTGGTGTAGGGTAAGTACTGCAGGAGGACCGTGCATGAGGTCGTGGAGTATGAGCAACCCCTAAAAATTATGATGGAAGGATATGGAGCTCTGCTGCCTTAATCCGAATGTCACTCCACTCCTGGAGTTCGTATTCCTACTTCCTAGACTGTGGTTGAACACACAAGCGGGAGTGGAACCCTTACGCATCATAGAGAGCCGAGCCATGAAACAAGGAAGAAAAATCACGATTTTGTGTAGGGCTGCGATTTACAGAGCTGCATACACTTAGAAAACTATGTGTAGGAGAAAACGACAGGGGTTATCCTTGGATGTGACTATGTGGGTGAATAGAAGGGTGTGGAAATATTAGGAAACCCTGAGGAGAGCAGGATTGGAGTGCCGAAACCCTGTGGGAGAACATAACCAATTGGCCATAGAATTTGGGAAGATCCGAGTGTGGAATTGTTGTGGAAAGGAGCCAAGATGGTTTGGAATGCATGGTAGAGTCAAACATGGCTTATTTACCTTGATTTAGTATTCAAGACCATCCACACTTACTCAGGTCAGTGCTAGGGGAATGGGTTCCCTAGGGACTGTGAATCAGTGAAGGGAACCTTACCTAGACTGAGAGTGGGGTGATGGGGGTGCTTGAACCTGTTTGTGATCATTGGGATATGCCCATAGCATTGTGAAAAATCTTATTGAGCTAGAAGAACCTTACCTACCTTCCCCAATTGCTTGACAAAGCTAACTTTGTGTTGGATTCCTTGATGGACTGTGAACCAAGCTGTGAGTGAACCTGAGAGGGACTCCTTAGTGGATACATAGGCCCAACTTGGGGGTGATCTCTAATTGTTGAAATAGTAAAGGCTGGGCATACATCTATGGTTGGGTTGGAAAGTTGTAGTATGTTAGAAAAACAGGATCGCAGAGCAATAACAATAAACAAGATGCAAATATAAATTACATAGACACATTACAAGAGAGATACCAATATATCGTGTTTCACCGAAAATGGACTACGTCCACACTGAAATTGCCAGTCCTTATTATTATACCATCGAGCAAAGTGAAGGGATACAACCCACAGCATAGTCGCTGCAACTTCCTCTTCACACTCTCTCTTTTACGATCTCAAAGATCTTTACAATGCATAGTACCTAATACATCAACCCTAGTCGTATTACAATGTATCTCTCTTATAAAGGGGAATACCATGGGTTACCCAAAACCATGGGCCCGTAAAACAACCCCAAAAATTTCCTTTGAGGGATTCGCCTCCCCACTGGGGTGAGTGTACAGTCATTTTGCATATCATATAAAGCTGGGGTACAAACAAGGCTAAATAATAATATCTCTGAATCTGGGAGATCAGGCTCCACAACCAACACAGTCCATAGTCAGTTTGCTTGGAAGTCCAATGAAAAAGATAAGTGTTTCTGTGTTAAGTTATTCCCACATGTGTTCTAATTTCCATGCAATGTTCATTGATTACTAGGGATGAATGGCCATGCTATATGCTTCATTATGTTGTGTATGTTATTGATTGATGAATGCATGACACATTGTGTGGAGATGATGTTGCCTTTAGCTATAGTTTTAAAGTATATGCATGCATCTATTTGCTCATGAGAATGGTCCATTAATGAATAGGACCGTATACCTATGCATGGTGTTGAGTCTGTTGTGTATGTTGTTCATCTTACTTCTGCAATGTTGAACTAGTAATGACTGTTACGGTTGGCAGATGTATGTGTTAATATTACTAACTTCTAATGTGTGTGTATTCATCCTTATGTTGATATTCATATGTAATCATGCTTGAGGAATAGGTCTATGTCCTGCATGCTTTCTGCAATTTGCTTGGGAGGAATATGTTCATGTATTCCATATTATGTGGGTGGATCATGTTTCATTCCTTGTGTTCCTGGAGTAGGATTATGTACATTTGCAATCCCTTGATAATATTTTTGACTGTCCTTGGATGAATTAGGGCTAAGTCTGGTAAATGTGCAGGACCAATCCATCCAGGACTTGGGGAAAGAACAGGCACCCTGTGGATCAGATGAGGGAGAGAAGACATGGCAGAAGTGGAGCAGAGCTCCTTATAGAAGGGTAAAGGCACATAGGGGAGGTTATGCCCAGAATTCAGTTGGAAAATCAACAAGGTTAGAGGACTCATATTGGGTTGGGGAGCATACCAGTGGATAGAGCTCTCCAAGAGATTTCCAACAGTACTGTCCTTGTCCAATTTGGACCCAAGATGAGGGAGTAATCACCCTTAGAAGTTTGAAGGAGAAGTGATTGGTTCAGGGTATGTGGTCCTGACCTTCCGCATCTGCAATGCGGAATGTGGATTGTGGAGGTTGGGAGATGACTGTTGAATTGCGCGGTGATATTTACACCTTTTTGCATCCGCAAAGCGGATTGCAGAGGGTGTTTTTACCGGATTTGTGAGATGGGAGTTCCGAATTTCGAGTTTCGCAAGGCGAAACTGTGGATTGCGGAAATCAGAAAGGAGAATTCGTTTGAGCTGCGTAATGGGGATTCCACATTTCTGAATCCTGCATGCGGATTGCGGGATGTCGGAAGGGAAATATTTTTGGAGGCCGGGAATTGGACTTTCGCCTTTCCGGCATCCGCAACGTGGGTTGCAGATTGTGGAATTGCGGGGGATGAAATTTTTTGGGGCGGTGATTTGGCTTCTGACTTCCGACTTCCACACTGCGGATTGCGGAAGTTGGAAGGGCGGATTCTGAGGAAATATTTTTGATTGCGACTTGCGATTTCCCGACTCCCGATTTTCGATTGTGACTTGTGGATTGGGACCTACGGAACTGTACGTTGCGGATCGATGATCATTGCGAGTTCAGAGTTGTGGAGCCTTTGAATTGGTTGGGAAAATGAATAAAAAAATTAGAAGGTGGTTTAAGGGTTGTCTCCCATCGCCTCCAAAGGGCACTGAGGTGACCGAGGACATGACAAAGTGGTATCAGAGCTCAAGTTTACAACACTGGGGCTGTTTGGGGCAATTCATGAGTTTACATGCAGGAAAAATTGATGCAGTAAGAGCTATTGCAGTGATCAAGGAAAACTACAAAGGGCTGACAGGTCCATCAAATTGGATCAACTATGATATGGAAGTAGAATTCCATGCTATGATGAGGAATTGGAAGGAAAAATTCCTCCACCCCTATCTTGCTCTTGTATTTCTATTTTGTGATCTTTCTATATAGAAATTGATGGCATAGGAATGTTAAGAATGCAATAGAGTAGATAGATGAGATGTTTATGCATAGTAAGCATAGTAAGAGACAAGGCATAGTGTATTTGAACTTGCTTGTGCTTGCATGTGATATTGCATATTGGAAAATGTTATTAATGAAGCACATTGCATTAAAATTTGAATGCACACCTAACAAATTTATGTAGAAAATATTTTAATATGCCTTGCTTACACTTGCTTGGGAGATAATGAAAGTGTTGTTTCTTGTGGTTCTTCATTTTACCAAGATAACATAAGCAAGGCTGAATATGAGGATGATATTGCATGTGACCAACAACCTTATGAAGAAAGGATGGTGCAACAAACTTGTGACCATGAGGGTTGGTAGAAGGACCGTGTAGTCCTTGGTAAGAGGCCAACTGATCAGGTAACACTAGATAAGTTGACGACATCCATGCAGGTAAGGTTTATTATGCTAATTGTATAAGTGTTGAAATGAGATTGGGTAAGAATCCCTTGAACCATATTTTGCAATCATAGAATGGTATGCTTGTATGCTTGAACACATTTTATGTGAATTCCCTACCACCATGGCATGGTGAGGTATGGGGTAGTAAGGAAAAGGAAACCTCTACCATGCAACTACTTAAATGTTAGAATTCAATAATATAAAATATATCATGTCATTAGTGTATGCTAGTTATGAATTTAATAACTAGGGAAAGTAAGGACTTATAGTCCTGTTATGGTAGTGCATGCTATATGAGATAGCCCTAGTTAGTCCATAATGTGTTTGGAATGATAGAATGCATGACATGATAGCATAGTATGCATGTATCAATATGCATTAAAAGATGTTGTAAATCTATGGTTGCATGAAGTAAATGCACATTGAAAGGTAGTGTAAAAGTTGTAAATGTGCATGCATGAGCATGGGTACACCTATTGTGATACATTGCATGAATGCATGGTGGTGGTGCATGTTTTGTTGCAAATTAAACAATGGATGAAATGATGAATTGATGATAATTCTAAAATCATTCCATGAGCTGCTATAAATGCAGGAGAGTGAGTGCATGAAGAAGAAAGTCATGTTTATTGGGCTTCTGGGATGCTCTATGGAAGGACAACGTTGCATAAAACAAATGGCTGGGAAGTAATGAGCATTGAAATTTTTAATAAATTGCATAGATAGTGTGATATTATCTCACAATTTCATTGTGAAAATGATGCATGTAAATTAAATTTATATATTTCATTGCAATTGAAATGCTAACAACTGAAAGTGTTCCATTTATTGAATGCTATAATTGTAATGTCCCCATTTTGACCCCCTTTGTATTAAACCGTAAATGATGTAAATATTGTAATTTAATCATGGTGAGGAGCTCAAGGCCAAGGCCCCACCATTGATTTAGCGTTTCATGTATCGGCAATTAAAAATAGATGCCCATGGTTCTTGTGCGAGATGGGCACAATGTAAATAAGACACCATGTAAATACAAATTTTAATGGAAAAACCCACAACCGGCTATGCAATGCAACAAAAGAGATGGGGCATGACTCTACAAGGAAAAGGGAGGGAAATTATTCAAACCTTGAGCCAATGGTATTAATCCATGTGTCAATGGGGAAACCCATAAACCACCAACTACCCATTTTGTCTCATGTACCCAATCATTTAATTTTTCCAAGAAATTGGTTAAGGCAGTTAATGCCTTGGGAATGAAAGAGTATGGGCAAGCCATTTTCGTGCATGGGCAAGCCATCAACCTGGAAATTCGTGTTTTGCCTCCGTGTGCAAGAAATCACCCACGAAATGGTGCCCAAAGCCATTCTGATTGGGCAGTCTTCACTCATTCACGCAGGGGGAGCTATCTGGGTCTTTCCCTTCACGTTTTTCAGCAAAATCCTGCATTTTCCATGTCTGGAAGTTCGTTTTTGTATATATAGCAGCCTGGGAGAGAAGGGCCACGTTTTTGGAGACTATATGGAAGTCGTTTTTGCCCCTGAATGTCCAGGGACGTTTTTCTAAAACGGATTTGGCTTCCTGGGTTGTTCACCAACTTCCCATTTCGTTTTTGTGGGTTCCCACATTTTCCTGGGTTAGTTGAAACCCCAACTCATGCATTCCACTGTGGAAAACGTTTTCCTCATGCCCAGTAAGTGGGGTTCTGCAGTTATGTGCATCCTTGTTCTTGGTTTGAGCCTGTGAGCTGAAGTGTTGGAGTGGTAGTGGATAGAAGTGGCTTGATAAACCTAGTGGGGGAGACAACCTCT
Source organism: Larix kaempferi (assembly GCA_027924585.1). Lineage (NCBI taxonomy): Eukaryota > Viridiplantae > Streptophyta > Pinopsida > Pinales > Pinaceae > Larix > Larix kaempferi. The sequence goes on from BSBM01000600.1 coordinate 2,457,041, forward strand.
CAAAAAGATCAAGAGGGCTTTGGTTACTCTTCTATGCATACCCTGAGAGCACTAGATAGGGAAGGTATGGCTTGAGGGACTGCACAGCAGTGAAAAGAATACTTCCTTGTGCTGGGTGTGTAGGTAATGTGGGTGCCAAGCTAGATAGATCTTTCAAGGTTATCCCTGGCTCTGTGCTGGAGCTCACTAGCTTAGCAACTCTTCCTTTCCATCTCCTAGCAGCCTGATAAACCCAATTGTAGATTGGCTTGGCTCATCTTGGTGTATGCTTGGCTATGTGTGAGTCTGCTGTTCCCTGGTTCCTTGTAGAGATCATGCCCAGCTCGGGGGGTGGCAGTGGTGCTGAGAGATTGAGGAGCACACTGGCCTATGGTTGGGTGGAACGTTGCAGTTGCATAGCCAGTTGCTTGGGACTGCCTTATTGAGATAAGTATTCCCTTGTGTAAATTGGCAATTATCATTTGATGAATGTTATGAACGTATGTGGATGTATTAAACGAATTTGCTTCTGCTGTGTTTTTTTAAAAGTTTAGGCATTCCCATATGATCTTGTATAATTCTGCACAGATCCTTATTTCATGGCTGCCACAGAATTTTGAATGTGTGTTAGAGATCAATAGTAGTTATTTGATTACCGTCGTTTTCCATAGTATGCACAGATACAGATCTTGCATCAATGATCTTTAATCCTAACGTTTTGGGGCTAATTGCCCGGATTGAGCACTATGATCCTCTCTATCACGATGGTACGATAGAGGGGACATTACAATAATTCTGAAAATTACTTCATTGACTGTGGCAGCAATAAAAATGTTATGTGCATGAAGAAATTACAAAGTGTTTGGCTGATTTGAGTTTCAGGTCTCAGGACGAAATGTCTTGGGCATGACCACATGGGTAAGACTGTATTGAAGGCTGGAAATTACCATGAACAGGATGCAAACCCCATGAGAAGGGTCTCATGGTTGTAAAATTAGTTTATGCATAGAATGCATTGCAAACTTTAGATCTGAACATTATGAGAATGACCACATGGTTGCAATAAATGGATGTAAGAAAATAGATAGTAAAATTCAGATTTCGTTGCTAATAATTACTAATAAATGTTTGGCTTATATAAATTGTGTTAGGGGGACATGTTGTAGGTGGATGCTTGTGCTATGGTAGCAAGCATAAAACCCTAATGGACAGGGTGGTCCCACTTACAAGAGCCAAACAATATGAGGATGGCCTCATGATTATACAAATTTGATTTCTGTAGTAGACAGAGTTGCAAATTCATGTTAATTAATTATTAATGCCATTGACTGGTTATGGAAAAATCAGACTTGAATTTAATGGAAAATTATGCCAAGAGGGAATATGTGGGTTATGGAATGTGAAAGAGATTGGGATGGAAAACTGAGGGACTGTTGACTCAGAGAAGGGATCCCCATTCCTCACGAATGAAGAAAAGATCCATCTGCGAAATAGATAAGTGTCCCGAAACCCTAACTAAGAATGTGGATGTCTAATTAATAGAGTTAATATGCAGAGCATGGTTATTCTATTTATATATTATTTCAAACTGATTGAGTATGATCAGGGCCTACATGGCTCACATCGGGAAGGGGTGCACACCTTTCTGGTGTTGGGTTATGTTAGGGTTATCAATATTGACTACACCCTAAAGGAATGGACGCATCCCTGGTGTTTTAATATTTGATAGTGAATGCATGAAATATGTTTACCATTTCAGAGCAGCAGTACTAATGAGCTTGCTTACTCCTCTTGTGTTTTCAGCTTGAACATATGCAATTTGGTGCTTCACACTAAAGAAGCAAGTGAAGAAGTTGTTATTGCCCAATAAAACCAGTCAGAGAACTGGCTTGGCAATGGTTGTTATTGCTTGATAAACCCAGTCAGAGAGCTGGCTTGGAAATGGTTGTTGTATGCTTGATAAACCCAGTTAGAGAACTGGCTTAGCATATTGGTCCATGGAATTCCTGATAAACCTAGTCAGTGTACTGGATTGGCATTGGTTATTGGACAATATGGTGCAGTTTCCTTCCATTGACCTTTGAACCAGACAGATGTGTTGGCTTGGTAATTGAGAGGAAAAACTAGGTATGGGATTGGTTTGGAACCATCAATGCCTGATAAACCCATTCGATGTACTAGCTTGGCATTGACTACTTGATGTTGTGGAGAAACATGTGTGTTGGACAAACATCCACCCCACAGGTGATCCAAGGCTTGTAAAGTAGAAAAGGAACCCGTGGAGTAGCGAGGAAGTGTCCAATAAAGATAAGTATTTGGTGACCTTGCATCTTCTTGCTCATTTAATATGAAAATACATGTGTATATGATTTGGTTATGATTTATTAAACTATTGTTTAGAAATAAAACCTATGAAAGTAAACTAAACATGTGAATTGATTCAGTGTTTGAGTGTAGGTGTTGATGGAAGCAAGAAACCTTGAAGGCATCTTAAGGATGCATGTGGACATGTGACTGCCCTAGAAAGCTCAACATGAGCATAAATGAGGAATGGTGCTAGTGGACTTGTGTGGGTCCTAGAAACCAAAGGTTCTTTGGGAAATCACTGGGAAAGAGTTACCTGGATGAGAGGCCCGAGACAGACCTTAGACACTAAGTGTCATAGCCAAGAGAGGGAAAGTCAAGCATTCACATTGAAGTGGAAGAGGCTAAGGAGCATGGAACCATAGTCGTGGTGTGGCTCCGAATTGGAGCAATACTAAGAGGAGAAAACTATTACTCTTCTCTTTCCTTTTGATTGATGCATTTATAAACAGAGAATTGTTGAATGCATGCTATGGATGGGAATTGATTGTGTTTATTTGCTTGAAATAAATTGTAAATGCTGAAATAGTCAATTCCTTGTGAAAGGGTGAACATGAATGAGTTCATGTGTATGTTGGGAAAGCATGAAAAGTGTGGGAGTCTCATGAATAAAGCATGGACTCTCCATGTCAATTGGGTGAATAATTGAATGATATTTAATGTTTGTATTATGCTTGGCCTAACAAGGATTTCAATGATGAATTTCACAAGTGATAAATTAAAATCAAATTGGTTGCAACTGTTACAAGGCAAGTGGTGCTAGCACGCAAAGTGTGGGAAGATGTACATATTGACCATGGCAGCAGACCAAAGGTTGTGAGAGTTGGCTGAAAATATTCTTCAAACAATTTCCAAGACCCAAGAGAATATTGGAGAAATGCTCAAGCTACAAAAGCAACAGAATGAGATGAACCACAGGGCCTTGCATGACTCTATTTGTTTGCAAAGGGAGGTAAAAAGAATTTTGGAAGCAACCAGCAGTGGACCAATGAAGAGGCATTCATCCAATAAATCCACTAAGAAACGTTCTAGGTGGGAAGAATCAAAGGAAATTGAGCAGGAAAAGATAAATCATCCCTTGAAATGTTGGAAATGTGGAGGAGATCATTGCCTCCGCATCTGCCCAAAAAGAAGAAGCAAGGGAGATAAAAGATATGAAGTTCACAGACTTGTAGATTAACTAGAAGATCAAATCTAGCAGGAGTATCTCATGGAAGCCAAAGGACTGGGTCCTGAAAGTTCAAAGTAAAGAGTAAAATGCAGGGCAGACCTGCAACATTTTTGCAATTTTGGACACGTGTAGATTGTATATGTATTCCTAAGTGTTGGAACACTGAGGACAATGTTATTCTAAGGGAGGGAGGATGTAATATCCCTCATTCCGACCTTAGGCTATTTTGGTTGTAATGTAAATATTGCATAAAATGCAATGCGTGTTTCCCCTAGTGTGGAGCTCCAAGGCCCCACTAATGGATGCTTAGGTTTATTTACATAAGCAAGTATTGGATATTCTGATAATCCATGTGCTAGTAAGCCATGGAAGATTGTAAATGATACTATGTAAATAAATACCAAGGGCTGGATATAGATGCAACTAAATGAGGGGGAACTATGTATCCACTAGGGAGTGGTGAGGGGGTGTGGTATTGAACCTAGATTTCCATATGTCACCTAGAGAACCCCTTTGACCTGTCCTGGTTTCCATTGATTGCTGATGTAGGGTAAGTATTGTAGGAGGACTGTGCATGAGGTCGTGGAGTATGGGAAACCCCCAAAAATTTGGATGGAAGGGTATGGAGCTCTGCTGCCTTGACCCGCATGTCACTCCACTCCTAGAGTTCGTATTCCTACTTCCTAGACCATGGTTTAAAACACAAGCGAGAGTGGAAAACTTACAAATCACAGATAGTCGAACTGTGAAGCAAGGAACAAAAATCGTGATTCTGAACAGGGCCATGATTTACAGAGCCGAATACACTTAGAAAAATCTGCGTAGGAGAAAATGATGGGGGTTATCCTTGGATATGACTATGTGGGTGAATAGAAGAGGATGAGAAGCTTAAGAAACCCTGAGGAGAGCCGGATTGGAGTGTCGAGACCCTGTGGTGGAACAAAGCCACTCGACCGTAGAATTTAGGAAGATCCAAGTGTGGAATTGTCGTGGAAAGGAGCCAAGAGGGTTTGGACTGCATAGTAGAGTCAAACAAGGCTTATTTACCTTAATTTAGAAGTCAATACCAACCACACTTACCCAAGTCAGTGCTAGGGGAAGGGGTTCCCCAGGGACTGTGCAGCAGTGAAGGGAACCTTACCTAGACTAAGAGTGGGGTGATGGGGGTGCTTGAACCTGTCTGAGATCATTGGGATATGCCCATAGTGATGTGAAGGAGCTTATTGAGCTAGAATACCCTTATCGGCCTTCCCCAATTGCTTGACAAAGCTAACTGTGTGTTGGATTCCTTGATGGACTGCGAACCAAGCTGTGAGTGAACCTGATAGGGACTCCTTAGTGGATACATAGCCCCAGCTCAGGGGTGATCTTTGATTGCTGAAATAGTAAAGGCTGGGCAGAGATCTATGGTTGGGTTGGAAAGTTACAGTCCATATCTAGTTTTCTTGGAGGTCCAATGCAAAAGATAAGTGTTTCTGTGTTAGGTTATGCCCACATGTGTTCCAATTTCCATGAAGTGTTCAATTATTGTTAGGGCTGAATGGCCATGCCTTATGCTTCATTCTGTTGTGTATGTTATTGATTGATGAATGCATGACACATTGTGTGGAGATGATGTTGCCTTTAGCTGTAGTTTTTAAGTATATGCATGCATCTATTTTCTCATGAGAATGGTACATTAATGAATAGGACTGTATGCCTATGCATGGTGCTAAGTCTGTTGTGTATGTTGTTCATCTTACTTCTTCACTATTGAACTAGTAATGACTGTTATGGTTGGAATATGTATGTGTTAATATGGCTAACTTCTAATGTGTGTGTGTTACTTGCATTGTTTTTGTACCTTTACATGCTCATCCTTATGTTGATATTCATATGTAATCATGATTGAGGAATAGGTCTAAGTCCTGCATGCTTTCTGCAATATGCTTGGGAGGAATATGTGCATGTATTCCATTCTATGTGGGTGGATCATGTTTCATTCCTCGTGTTCCTGGAGAAGGCTTATGTACATTTGAAATCCCTTGATAATGTTTTTGAATTGTCCTTGGATGAATTAGGGATAATTCTAGTAAATGTGTAGGACCACTCCAACCAAGAATTGGGGAAAGAACAGGCACCTTGTGGATCAGAAGAGGGAGAGAAGACATGGAAGAAGTGGAGAAGAGCTCCTTACAGAAGGGTAAACGCACATAGGGCAAGTTATGGCCAGAATTCAGTTGGAAAATTGACAAGGTTAGAGGACTCATATTGGATTGGGGAGAATACCAGTGGGTAGAGCTCTCCAAGAGATTTGCAACAGTACTGACCTTGTCCATTTTGGACTCAGGATGAGGGAGGTATCACCCTTAGAAGTTTACAGGAGAAGTGACTGGTTCAGGGTATGTGGTCTTGACCTTCCGCATCCGCAATGCGGAATGCAAATTGCGGAGGTTGGGAGCTGACCATTGGGTTGCGCGGTGATATTTATGCCTTTCCGCATCCGCAAAGTTGATTGCGGAGGGTGTTTTTCCCGGATTGGTGAGATGGGAATTTAGAATTCCAAGTTCTGCATGGCGGAACTGCGGATTGATGAAATTAAAAAGGAGAATTTTTCGGAGCTGCGTAATGGGGGCTCCGCATTTCCGAATCACGCATGTGGATTGCGGATTGCGGGATGTCAGAAGGGAAATATTTTTCAGAGTCAGGAATTGGACTTCCGCCTTTACAGCATCCGCAATGTGGGTTGTAGATTGTAGAATTGTGGAGGAGGAAAGTTTCTAGGGTGACGATTTGACTTCCGAATTTCGACTTCCACACCGTGAATTGCAAAAGTCGGGAGGGCAGATTCTGCGGAAAGACAATTTTGGATTCCCAACTCCCAATTTCTGATTGCGGCTTGCGGATTGGGGCCCACAGAACTGCGTGTTGGGGATGGATGATCATTGTGGGTTCAGAGTTGCAGAGCCTTTGAATTGCTTGGGAAAAAGGAGAAAAAATTAGCAGGTGATTCAAGGGTTGTCTCGCATCGCCTCCAAAGGGAACTGAGGTGATCGGGGGCCTCACACAACACTGATGAAATATAGTTATGGGCTCTTGGTCCTTTCCTTATGTATAAATTCCTCCAACATCTCAATACATAAAGGGTTCTCCCTCTCCTCTATGGAATTCCCCTTGTATTTATAGCAAATTTGGGAAGATAGATTCAAGAGGTAAGTAGTTGGGGAAGGTATGGTAGTTAGGGAAACTACCATAACTATCCCAAATTTGATTTTGAATTTTATTTTTCATCATTTTAAGAGGAACCCACGAGTATGAACTTGATAACAAGCGAGTGACCCGCGTGTAGCTAGGGTTTTTACCCTAGCTTGTGCAAATGAGCACCTACTAAGGAGAAGGGCCTCCTTAGTAGCCGTTCAACAATAAATTAAAGCAATAAAACAATATGAAATTTAACCTAGCATGAGCATTGACATAAATAAAAAGACATGACAATATGATAAAGATTTTCTTTTGTATTAAATTTACCTCAAGTGTTGAGGGTGGTAAAGCTCTTGCAGCAGTCCAGGAGGGCTGCTTCCAAGCTCCAATGGGTTCCTTCTCCTTCTCCAAAGTGTTTTGGATATGGGCCAAAGAGGCACTCAAATGTGAAATTAGCTCAAAGTGGTGAGCTAGGGTTTTAGGAGTGATTTTGGCAGCATGGGGATAAGAGAGATTGTGGATGTGAAATGGGGAGCCTCCATCACCTATTTATAGGTTTTTAGTGGTGGAGTGTTGACCCATGGTTTTTGGCACCATATGGTTTAGGTCAATTGTATAGGGTTTTTGCTTCCTTTTTTCCCTCTTTTTCTTCTTTTTTGTATTTTTATTCCCTTTTATTTGATTTTTGGGAATTTAGGGCCCTTTTAGAGGGTTTTTTCTATTTTTGGAGGAATTTAAATTATTTGGGGAAAAAAGGGGGTTTTTTGGCCTTTTGGAGGATTTTTAATGGTTTTTTAAGGTTTTGGGAGGCATATATGGTAGGAAATATAGACAAATGAGTCATGTAATGAGGGAGATGAGGTAGTGAGCACTCTTTGGGTGTTAACAGATTGCCCCTTGATGTGTGAGGGCAGGAGCTCATCGTATGGCCGATAGACATCATAGGTCTTTTATGATTTTCCTGGGATGTGGAGAGGAGAAGAAACGAACTAGAGCCCGGAACAACGGTCCCGAACAAATTGCAAAAACTGAAAATACATGACCTCAATAATGAATGAGGAATAATCTCAACATATGGACAAGGTGGGCATACCCATGCTCATATCAAGATCTATAATAATAACAATGAGGTCCAAAAAATGGGGACCTGAAAGATACATGGCCTCAAATAATGAATGAGAAAGAATCTCAATATATGGACGAGGCGGGCATACCCATGCTCGTATCAAGATATATATACAAAAAATAACAGTGAGGCCCGAAAATGGGGACCTGAAAGATACATGGAAAACCACTGTGCACATCATAAGGGTCCAAAGGGGACACAAATATGAGATATACTGTCGGGCTGACCATGTTTGAGCTGAAGAACTGATACACTGGAATAACAATAGTGTTGTTGAGTATGGTACCAGAGGAACTGATGAGTTGCTGGATCATAATAACGGGGAGTCATACCCTCAATGGTACACTGGACGGGAGTTGAACTGGGTACTCAAGGAAGCATATAAGTGGATGGCTTCCGAATACAATTGCCAACGCAACCTGGACGTCCATGGGAACATATAACTGGGTGTTCCGAAGTGACTCACCAATGTGCTAGAGTCCGGGGAAATCCGGGGTCTTCGACCAATAACTGAAGGGATATATACCCTGCGTGATTCTCAATGATGCGATCAAGGTGTTGAAGTCGAGCATGTGAGAAACAACCACTTGGAGAGGCACTGCTGACTCCTCTCAAAATGGTCCATAGGCACTCACCACAGATGGTGATGAGTCCAAGGCGCAGGGACCTCTGGGTCTATCCTATGGAATAGATGGGTTGTCGTCGACAGAGGGAGACCTGCAACTAGCAAGGCAATTATGTTTCCTTGATAGGAGCACGAGGTGAAGAACCGAAGTGTGAGAGTACTGATGGTAGGACTGACATACTGTGGGGGTGGGGAATAACTGGGAAAATAGAGTGGGTGGACTCAAACTTCCTTTGTTTAGAGTATGATGGCGGGGGTGATCGGGCAGCATATGAAAATGACTGGTGGGAAGGGGATCATAGCTTGAATGGATCAGGGATGGTGACCAGGAGGAGTGATACTCAAGTTGGTGTAAGATGGCAGGAGACTGCAGAATACTTTGAACAAAGGCGACCTTATTGGGGGTGCTGCCGAGATGATCGATCATGGTGCCGAGAGGCACTGGGGGGGACTTCTTTATGGTTTGTAAGGAGCTGGAAGAAGTGTGCTCAAAATTGTACTGTCGCGTGGATTTATACAAGCCCATAACAGTTCATGCTCATGATTGCTTTCAATTTTAAGGAGTCTGAAAGCGATAAGAAGACTCTGAAATAATGGAATGGTACCTTCGTGTGGATTTGTACGAGCCCAAGACGGTGCATGCTCATGGTTGCTTTCAATTTTAGAGAGTCTGAAAGCAATACGAAGACTCCAGGGGGGTTCTTTTTCGTGTGTTAGTCTCCAAGGCTTGAAAAAGCATAAAAGGATGCAATGAAGAACTCTTCTAGCCGGTGTGACTAGAGTATTCCTTTTTCGTAATTAGTCTACCAGGTCCGGAAAAGGATTAAACTTATACCAGATAGACACCCTTTCAGGTATTTTAAGGAGCATGAAAGGAAGCAAGATTGCTCGACGATCTTTTCATTCTTTTAGGAGTCAGAAAAGAGCTTAACATAAACTCCCTAAGTGCCTTTTTCGTAAAGGACTTGTCCGACCCGAAAAAGGGATAAAATGATACCGAACAAAAGGAATGGCCAAGCAAAGAGAGAGTGTTCAATCAAGGGACATCGATGAGAACCAAGAACGAGGGTGGGGGGGAACACTGGTGGGCCTCCTTGCGGGATGATGAATGGTGGTAAAATAACAAAATAATTGCAGTATGAATGGAGTGAATGGCTCATGTATAAATGTGTAATAATTCGATGGTGGCCGATGTTGCACGCAAACCAAGGCAGCAAGGTGTCGGGACACAATGTTGAAACTGTTCCTGGTGAGAGCAAGAAATGATCTCAAGCATCATCACAAGCATGGAAATATGAATCCGACAATATAAGGAATGTCAGAATGGATGAAGGTCGAGGTGGCAAGCGAACCGAGATGACTAGGGGCTGGTAAAAAATGCCCCAAAAATATGGGGGTGAGAGCGAGAAATGATCCCAAGCATCATCACGGGCACGGAAATATGAATCCGGCGGTGCAAATGGTGCGAAAAATGGAGGTCATAAGGACTCTGGAATGGTCAAAGGAAATAACTAGGTTAAAAAATGGTTGCAAATAAAGGTGAGCCCACCAAGCCAAGGATGCAGTGGTGGGCATAAATGATTACCCGCGGGGGAAGAATACTAGGTGTATCAAATCAAATCAAATATACAAGTGATATGTGACCTCAAAAATGGTTGAGATCACGCATGTGAAAAAGTGAGCAGGGTTAATGGCCTGCCCCCATGCTATGTGCATGGGGTTTATGATTGTGGATCACATATGTGTTGGTTTGAACAAGGGGGTCATCAATGATTCCTTTGTGGGAAACAATGAAACCTAACAACCGGCCGGCCGAAACGCAAAAGACACACTTGAGTGGGTTCAAGCGGATCTAATACTTGCGACAACGCAAAAAAATTTGCCAGAGGTCATTAAGGTGGTCGGATCGTTTCTTGGAACGTGCTGTGAAATCGCCAAGATAGACTAGTAGGATATGGACCAAGTCGTGAAAACAATAGGTCATGGTCCACTGGAAGGTAGCGATAGCATTTTTAAGGTCGAAAGGCATGAAACGATAGGCAAAGGTGCCCCATTGGGTAGTGAAGGCAGTCTTATATTGATCTTCCTTGCGGATCTGAATCTGGTTGTACCTAGAGAAACTGTCCATTAAGGAGAGGACCTCATGCCCCACACATGCATCGATGAGTTGGTCAATAAATGGCATGGGGAAGTTGTCATTGGGACATGCTTGGTTGGTGCCTTGTTTCTTGTTAACATGGACGGGGTTGGAAACCCAAGAGGTGTATGCAATATGATAAATGAAACCTGCTGTATGAAGTTTCTCAATATTGGCTTTAACAGCGGGGAGCTTTGATGGATGAATGGGGCACTGTTTCTGGCGAATGGGGGGTACATTTGGCCACATGTCAATGTGGTGTTCTATGATAGCGGGGTCAAGACCAGGCATTTTGGTGTAGGACCAGGCAAAGACATCGCGAAACTTTTGGAAAAGTTTCTTGTACTCTCCGATCTCGTGCTCGGTGCAAGAGGCTCCCAAAGTAATGAGTTCAGGGGCACTGCTTGGGGCAGAGATATCAATATGGATTGTGGGTGAGATATTGGCCATGTTACTGTCCTCGAAGGCATCGGGGGCGGGAATGGGATCTTTAAACCAGTCAACTTTGGTGGGGAGGAAATCTTTGGACTCAACCGAAAATTGGGTGGCTGTGGTGGGGGAGGGCTCCTTCGGGAGGAAATATGAACGATGGTGCATATCCTCCCAGGGGTAATAAGGAGCAGTAAGAGCCTCGAGAATATCCTCATCATCGTGGAAACTTTGGGTCATCAAATCGGTTGACGAGGGAGTGCTAGTAGAAGAGATCATATAAATGGTATTAATCTCTCCGTTTGGCGGGGATGCTGGGGGGTGGATCTCTTCAATGGTAGGGGGAGCCATCTTGAGGTCCAAGTTATTGATCTCATAGAGGGCGGTTCTGTAATATGGGAGATCTAGACAGTGATGTGAGTAATGGCCGTAAATACCGCATATTGCACAAGGGTGATTGGTACGCAATGATTTATCATGAGGCTTAGGGGTAGGGTCGAGTTGGACGACCGGGATGTTGGGGTCGTTGTCAAGCATTTGCATGTGCTCTTGTAATGCAGGTAATTGGGAAATTGATGGGTAGCATGGCCCAACTCATCACACAACGAGCATTTGGGAGGAGCACAAAACGTGGGGGGGTTTTTAACCATTTTGGGTGGGGGTAAAGCAGTGTATGGTTGTGGGCCTCTGCCCCTAGTGTGCTTGATAAGAGGGGATGAATTGGTGGATGAGGAAGGAGTAGTGATACTGGGAGGTGGTTGACTAGTAGTGGTGATGGGTTGCACCGGTTGTAAGATGACATTTGGTGTTGTAGGGGAAATGGGAGGCGTGATGTACCATACAGGTAATTCTAAAGTTAAATCGGGGAGGCTGAGAGTAGCCATAACCGGGGCGCTTACTACTCCTAAAGGGGGGAATAGAAAGGGGATTGTATGGATGGGTGTAACACCAACATGACTAGGTACCAATGGTGGTTGGGGTAGCAAGGGTGGTTGATGGTTGGGTGTTGGTGTATTGTGGGAAAGGGTACATAAGTCAGATATTTCGGTCACTGGTGACAGGGGTGGAATGGATTGGAATGTTGAGGTCATTGGTGGATTTGAGTAAACTCCGGGGCCCATTGAGGAAACCAACGAGGTAGATGCAGCGCAAACAGGTTGTTCAACCATGGGAAGAACGTTTTTGGGTGCGGTGGGGGAATTGGGATCATAATAGGTGAGTTGATCAACCTTGACCACGCGTCTGTCATGGGGGAACATCATGGTACGAAAAACGGATGAGGAAACCGCTCGCATTGCGTACATGTAACTGCATCCAAGTAAGAGGTTATAATCAAGTTGGGCGTTGATGACCTCTATGTCAATGAGCACTATTTTACCAGCCAACTGGACGGGGATATTAGCTAAGAGACCTTGGGGTTGAGCCGAACGACCGTCGTAGGATCGCAACGCAGTGGTGGACTGCTGGAGAGTAGGGGATCCCAACTTCTGCCACACGAATGTGGACATAACGCATGTAGAGGCACCTTCATCGATGATGCACCGATGGATGACAAGATTCCAAACAGATACAGAAACTTGGAATGCTAATGTGGAAGGCAGGCGTGGTTCAGATTGGTCCAAATCGAAGGCCATCATTCGTGAATCAGTTGGGTTAATAGCACCAATGGCTGATAGCAAAGTCTTGCGCTGTGTAGGACAATTTTTTAAGACCTCTAACGCAGACATGGCTGTGGGGGACTGAGCTAAGTCATCCATAATGTTGTAATTAGATGCAGCACGGGCATTGGGGTTATTGTTGATGCGGCAAAGTGGGAAGTGAGGGGCTTTTGAGGCACCATCTAGTGGAGCCGGAGGTATTCGTAACGACTGATCGGTAGGAAAAGCGTTGGTGTTTTTGTCGGTGGGAGGGGCTTCAGGGGTGGATCCATATTGGTTCCTATGGGTTTGAAGGTTGACATCGGTGGATGATATCATTAACAAGTGATGGGTACTTGAGTCTATCATGGGTTGATCAGGAGTGGCATAAGTGATTTGCTGTTGTGGTGGTGCGTTTCCTTGAGGGGGAGCCGACGGTTGAGTGTTCACTACGCCTTGGGTTGGTAAAGGGTTTTGTAACACCAAGGGTTGATGTATTGGAGAAAACGCACTATGGCTTGGGAATACCACAACAAACAGATGACTACCATAAATCAACTCAATTCTCAAAACAATGCTATTATAAATGACAATGTTAAGATAATGGAAAAATGTAACCAACCTCGATCCAAACATTTGATGTAGATCCCCGTTGGATCTTTCAATCCATGCACTTGAAATCTGCAAATTAGTCTTGACAACCAATATCCAACAAGTACATATAATATATAAATGACATTAACATTATCAATAACAATGGTCCATAATATCATAAGCAAATGTAACCCAATGTATAATAAACAACATTCACACCATGAATGGACGAGAATATGAGTATTTCTATTAATGAACAAGAAGAAGTAGAAAGTGATACGACCTCTTACCGACAACCAATCTGAACCAAGATATAGATCAATCCACTTGTGCCTCCACCAATTAAATACTCCATGAATGGCAAACTCAAACTAGATAGGAGTTTGGAAGGTGAACATAAATGGTCCACAACTACAAGGATCAATGAGTGCAGACTCAAGATAGGGCAAAAATCCACTAGAGTTCTCTTGCTATTTTCTTCTTCCTTCCGTCCATAAGACATATGTGCTCAATATATAGTCCTCTCAAAGGTAGGTGAAAGGACACATCGAGGCGTTACTCGGACAGATGAAGAGCCAAAGGTCACCCAATGACCGCTTTTTGGGAGTAAAAAGTAATTAATAGTGGTTTTTACCATTTTACTTGATACTCGCAGGCTATAGTGCTGCAACTCGAGGGTACGCATGCTATAGTGATGCAACATGCGGGTAGGAATAAAAATAGGGAAAACTAATATCTCTGAAGGATATAAGTGGATATGAGTCACTGAAATGGATCCTACAGGCCAAATAATGCTGATGCTCACAGGGTGGAAGATTACGATGTAATAGATGCCCCCTAATGTGTGAGGTCAGAGACTGATGCTACGATGGCCGAAATACATTATAAAACTCAAAAGTGGAGTGATGGAGACACAAGTGGAAAGAGCAGCTCACTCATCATAATACAATAGTATCTCTGAATACATGTCGGTATAGTACAACAATCTGATACAATGGCCATGAATAGGCAGTACATAGTGAATACATGTCATAAGTGATCATAGCCATGATCCCTCTACAGTAAGATATGGTCTCCTGCTGAAAAGGAAACAACTGGTGCAAACTGGAGGTACAAACTACTCAAATCTGAGAGGTGATATCTCAGATGTAAAGTCAAAGTCATAAGTAACATACTGAATGCCACTATCGCCTGGGGTCTTCTACACAAGTCTTCGACGGTGCAAGTCCCATCAAGTGAATAAAGGAGTTGGGGTCGAACTTGATGAGACATCGTCTGATTACCGGTCAATGATGTATACTTCTAACAGATGTGAGATGACCCACCAATAATGAAAATGGGCATCAAGGCGCAAAGCACAATCATCGGAGTGTGAATAAATGGGTTGAAGTCGAACACTAGGATGAATCCATCGATCAGGGGACATTGATGTATTCCCAAATCTATCGATGGCGAGAGAACCTGCCACTAATGACTGCAAGCCTCAAGGTACTCAACCGAACTCTAAGACTCAAGTCCCAGAATAAATGGGTTGAAGTCGACGGAATGAGACTCGTTGGAATGAGGGAATTAAGGAATCCCCCATCGACCATCACGAGGTACCAGCAATGCTGAAAGATTTGAAAGATCTTAGGTGAAACGGACTGAATCAATAAGGATGGCTGACATGCAATAGTCAAGAGGTTTGAGGAGTGGTTGACACTGGTTTCAGGACTTCCTTTGAACAAGAGCATGAGCAGATGGATAGACTCAGGCAACATAGACTTGACATAAACTGTGAAATGCAGGAGGCATTATAGAGGGCTCCATAATGACTGGAAGCTTAACTAATTGGTGGAGAAAATTGAGAAACAAGTACAGCTCCTAAGGCCCAACTATAGTCCCGACTCATAATATACGGAGTGGAATGAATGCTCTGTTCAAAGGCGACACAACAGCTGCCAACAATAAATAGTGACCATAATCCCGTCCGGCTTTTTGGAATATTTGATTTTTTTGGTCTTTTTCATATTTGGGAAAAGCATGAAAAAGAATAAAATTGCTTATAGTACAACAAGTGAGGGAATGAGTGTCAAATAACTAGCAGACTAGTCCCAAGTAGTGGAACATACCTATGCTCAATGTAAGGAAGTGCGTGCAGGATGTGGACACTTGGGGGTATGTTCCCTTAGGGTCAAAAGGGTCATCAAATTGTGAAGGGCAAATATATAAGCTCTGCAGGGCTTGACAAGGAAAAGTGCTCAGGCACCAGGCTAACAATTGAGTAAGCGGGAGATGGCACAAGGCTCAAGCAACAAGTAGGATGATGTAATGCAATCACAACATGATATAATTGAGGGGGAGTCCTTAAGGGAGATGGCTAGCATAAGGCAAAGTAGAGTATGAGTCTTTATCGCAACGTCATGGCGTGACTACAAAGGACTCCCAATCCTAAGGATAAACAATGGCATGGGCACCAGAATGCATAAAGGGGTTCTAACTAGGGTACCCATGTTCGAAAAAGCCCTACTGCCACATAACGACACTTCTATAGTAGTGTGAAGGTTCCGTGTCAGTTACGAAGCGGGGTCGCACCTAGGGTTTATGAAAATGGTCAATAAGTCAAATGCATAATGCATGCAAAAATGGCATCTAACCTATATGCCAGGTGTGAAATGTACATGCTGTAGGTGTGAAATGGTTCAGAACAACTTTCACCGAGGAAATATGTTGAAAAAACACTACTCCATGACACGATATTAGTTCATAACGACTCAAAATGGAAAAAACTATAGATAAGTGGGTCCAGAAAATTATAAATAGTAATAAAATTTTCCAAATTACAATTCATTTGCACTATTCACCAATTTGGAGTTATTTGGTTAGTTTTCACCTGAATCTTCAATTGCCGATCCTGGGAGCTACAAGTGACCGTTCAACGAACTGTCCGGAGTAGGTTGGTAGTTACTTCCATACCTTTCATTTTAATGTTTTTATTTTAGTTTTGGTCGGTGGGTTTTTTAGTTTGCCCAAGCCCTAGATGGCTTCGGCGCTACCTGCGGGCTATAACTATGCGGGTCGCGGGTAGGGCATGAAACGCGCAATTAAAAAATAGACTGCCCACGGGTACCCGCCACTGTATACAAATTAGCCCTCAGGTACGACCGTGAAGAAATTTTAAATCATGAAATTGAACAAAATTTACTTGTTTTGCACTCCAGGATGGTTCTAGAGTGGAGGGAAAGAGAGCATGACCAGGTTGATGAGGCTGTGCGCAATGATTTGCAAGCATGTGGTTTGTATAAGTATTGGATTATAGGGGGTTTAAGGGCCCAAAACCTATTACTCTGTCATCTGATAGACTACTGGGATGTGGATGCTCAAAAATTCATCCTCAATGGGAAAACAATGACACTGGAAGTAGAGGATATCTATTTCATTACTGGTTTGTCCCGTAGAGGGGAGGTGGTTAGTATTCGGTCTCGTACCGTGGGTGGTGGGATCACTATTCAAGACTACATAGCACGGTATTGTCCCACAAACACACGAGCGGTGGGAAGCCAAGTGCCCATCAACGCCATAGTGGATCTGAGTACAAAGATCATTGTGGCTACCCTGGTACGGATCACTGGATCCAAAGCACTGCACCAGGCATCCAGGCCGGTGATGTTCTACGCATCACAATGCATGCAACCTATGATATTTGACTGGTGTACTACTCTGCTGGTGTCTATGAAGACACAATTGACGGAATGCAAAGAGGGGAAGGCCAAAAACTTTGGGTATGGTAGCATTCTATGTAGCTTCTTCTTTGAGAGGGTTCTAGGGCTTAGCCCGAGGGTGGATGTCCCTCCTCATAGTCTCTGTGATACAGCCCTAACCCGGTGGGATGAGATCCTGACATGACAGGGTGGTGGCCATTTGGCATCACCATATACTGAGGAGTTCTTCCATTGGTGGAACTAGCAGGTGATCGCTATAGAGAACTATCCCTATGTGGGGATAGACTTCAGATAGGATCGTGACATGCCGCTCCCACCAGGCGTAGCATTCGGAGACATCGGTGAGTACTGTTTTGGTTTTGTGTTTATTAAATTTTTATGGATTTTTTGATTATAGTTGAAATGCAAAAAATATTTTTGGTGGTAGTATCAAGTGCTAAATTTTGACTGTTTGCTCGCAGACAAAGGCCCAGTGAGACCCAAGGGCTTCTTGAGACATGGTCGTCGGGGTAGAGGTGATGAGGCAGCAGATGCTGCAGCAGGGCGCACACTTCAGACGTTGCGGCGCAACATATCACAGATGGTTTCCCGAGTACCACAGATAGAGGTAGCCTGACTACCCGAGGCCATGCAGCGCCAGGTAGTGGGTGTTCCTGGTGAGTGGGTGCGGCTACTGCAGCGGGTGGGCAATGCAATACAGTACTTCTATGAGACACATCCCGTTGAGGCGGCAGCTAGACCTCCTCGGAGAGAATAGATATCCCAGGGTCTCATTTTTTGTATTGATATGTATATTTTTGAGGGCTACAAGCTCCAGTTTTGTATGACACTATCATTTTTTGACATATTTATATATATATATATACAACTTTGGTTCTTGGTTCTACTATACTTGTGTATGTACAAATGTATGAATGTCTTTGTATCTATGTGCTTCATGATGAATGTGACAAATGCCAATCTAATACATAGTTAGCGTTTGCATCAAATATATAATTAAGACTTCTTGGAATATGAATATATGTAATTGAAACGAAATGTCTCTCCAAGAGTCGTACCTTAAGGAAAATATGTAGTAATGTAGGGTCTCGTACACGGTACTGCCCATTCAGTTGAGACACAACTAGTTGTGAATCCAGGTGGACTTCTAAAGAATGGATGTCACATGAAATAGCATCCCGAATTAGCTCAATAATGACACTATACTCAGCCACATTATTAGATGTAGGACCGAGACAAGCACCTCCCGAGGACACAACTAGGTGGTCAGGTGAGAAGATAACCCAGGCAGCAGAAGCAAGCTGATGTGTATGTCGGCTAGCACCATCCGCGAAACCTAAGAATGTAGGAGATCCCGTTGACATCTGTCAATCAAACAGATGCTAATCAACAGACCTGATAACGAAAAAGGGCAAGCTAAACTATGTACAGAAAAACTATACAATAGTGTAAAAAAGTATCAGCTTGAACCAGAGGTTCAAGCGTAATACCGCTTGAGTTAGAGCCCATTTCTAGGATCCTTCAAGGCAACTCCCTCATAGTCTTCTAACTCATAAGCTCCTTTTTCGAGGACACGCCTCACAATGTAAGGACCGTGCCACATGGGACTGAACTTGCCTGCCCCTAGGGGTTCTTTAGCTTGGTCATATAAAAGTACCAAGTCACCTTCAACATATTGCCAGGGATAGACAGACCTATCATATTGAACCTTGACACGACGCTTGTTAACATCAATATCCATAACGGCATCTCGACGGTGCTCGTCAAGTTGCTCGAGGTGTACTAAATGTTGCTCAATATATGTCGTATCAGGGAGGAGCTCTATGGCTAGCTTGAGCGAAGGAATTTCGCATTAAATCGGTAAAAGTGACTCCACACCATGAACTAACTGGAATGGTGAGAACCCGGGTGGCAGTATTAACTACGATTCGATATGCCCACAAAGCAGGACATAACATGATATGTCAATTGGTCTTGCTTTGTTGGATGGTAAGTTGGAGAATGGTCTTCAAAGACTTTTTTACTGCTTCAACCTGACCATTTGCTTAAGGATAGTAGGAAGATGAGTGTTCCTGCCGAAACCCAAGTTTGAGAGACAAATCCTCCATCATCTTATTTTGAAAGTGACTGCCATGGTCAGTGACAATCTCCTTCGGGATACCGAACCGATTGATAATCTGGTTGAACACGAAATGGGCTACAGTAGCACCGTCGGCTTTTACAGTAGGCATGGCCTCAACTCACTTGGAAAAATAATCCACGGCCATGATAATATGGTGATGCCCCCCAGCCGAAGCTGGTTTGCAATCCATGAAATCTACCCCCCACTTAGTGAAGGGACCGACAGTAATGACCGGATGAAGGGGCGCTGGATGAGAGTGTATGTTCCGAGAAAACACCTAGCAAGGGTGACATCTCTTCACAGTGTTAATACAATCTTTAAAGATAGTAGGCCAAAAATAACCAGCTCGCATGATACGCTGGGCTGTAGCAAGCCCGAATAAGTGACCACCACACGTCCTCTCATGGTAATCATTAAGTACCCGTTCCACTTCTCCGTGAGTCAAGCAACGAAGGAGAATGTAATCCTTTCCTCGACGATACAGAGTATCACCGACGATAGTATAATCTTTAGCGTGATGTCTCACATGCTGTCGCTCATCTCGTGAAGAATGCGGAGGAAAATTCAAAGTTTGGAGATATACAATGACATCCCCATACCAAGGGTCTTCGGACG
The DNA here is from genome assembly GCA_027924585.1 of Larix kaempferi. Classification (NCBI taxonomy): domain Eukaryota; kingdom Viridiplantae; phylum Streptophyta; class Pinopsida; order Pinales; family Pinaceae; genus Larix; species Larix kaempferi. The sequence continues at coordinate 2,476,721 of BSBM01000600.1, forward strand.
AGATAAGAAATAACAGTTCAACCACAAAGGAATCTTCATGAATGACATACTCATCAAGTCGTGAAAGGTCTGACATAATCTTAGAGAACACCAATGATTTCACTGATTTTACCGAAGCAAAATCAAGATCAAATTCCTGAAGGATTACAATCCATTTATTATACTTATCCCCGATAAGGCATCGTGATAGCACGAACTGAAATGGATTGATGTGACCTACAACTGTGGTTGTTCGAAGCAAAATGTAATGTCGTAACTGCTGGACTGTGTGGAAAGTTGCAAGTGCCAGCTTTTCTACATGAGTGTACCTTAGCTCAGCGTTTACTAAATTTTGACTGAGATAATAGATAACATGTTTGACGAGCGCATCATCTACCTGAACCAAGACCATGCCAATAGTCTCTTGAGACGCGGCCACATAAAGAATGAAATCTTGTGTAAAGTCTGGTGGACTAAGCTTAGGGGCCGATACCAAAGATTTTTTAAGGGCATCGAAAGACTGCTGGGCTCGCTCATCCCATATAAAAGGTGTGTCTTTCTTCAATAATCGTGCGAAAACTTTGGTAATATTATCATAGTTAGCTATAAACCGACGCAGAAACGTAGCTCTCCCTTGGAGGCTCTGAAGTTGTAACAAATTACGTGGAGGAGGCAACTGAAGTATTGCCTCAACTTTGAGAGGATCGACTCTAATACCCTCCCTCGAAACTATGAATCCTACAAGGCGATCAGTCCTAACAATGAAGATGCATTTGTTTGGATTCAATTGAATTTTGTAGCGGATACATCGTTCGAGAATCATACGGAGGTGCTTGGGGTGGTCCACTCTCTTGCAAGAATGGCCAGCAAGATCATCCAAGAAAACTTCCATAATCATCTTAAGATCGTGAAAGGCATAGGTCATGGCTCGCTGAAAAGTAACTCCGACGTTTTTAAGGCCGAAGGAAATTTTTCGATATGCAAATGTTTCCCATGGAAAAATAAATGCCGTCTTATGTTGGTCCGTGGGTTTGATTTGAATCTGATTATAACCTGAGAAGCCGTCCATGAATGAAAAAATATCACTCCCTGCACAGGCATCCAATATTTGGTCAATGAATGGCATGGGGAAGTTGCCTTTCGGACATGCACGGTTCAAATCTCTAAAATAAGTGCATACACGGATCGTTCCCTGCTTCTTATCCACAGGAACGAGATTTGACACCCATTCGGTAAGGGGAACGCGGTAGATGAAACTAGCTTTGAGCAGTTTCTCCACCTCTTCCTTAATAGCAGCTTCCTTCCTAGGGTTCATAGCACGTAAGCATTGTCGAACCGGTTTAGCATCAGGATACGTTCTAATCTCGTGTTGAACAATGTGGGGGTCTATTCCTGGCATCTCCTCATATGTCCAGGTGAAAGCTTCCTGGAGTTCTGTAAACAAGTCAGTGTAAATAACAATCTCCTCAGGAGTGCAATCGGCACCGATGTAAACGTTTTCTATCTTTCTGGGAGTGCGAGAGATGTTGATCGAAGTGGTTGGGAAAATATTGGCCATATTCCCCTCCGCAAAAACATCATGTGACCCTAAAGAGCCACAGGGTGACCAACCATCTCTGTTAGAGTCATCCTAAACTCCTCTTGCTCAACGACCTCGAGGTTGGGAAGGAAATAAGAGCGATGGTGCATATCTTCCCAAGGCCTCTCACTACCACACATGGCCTCGAAGATAGCTTCATCAGATGGTAAAGCATCATCAAAAAAATCGTCGGAGCAAGACGAGTTGGTTTCCCAAACTGGCAGCGTAACGTGATCTTCTTCAACTGTCTGGGAAGAAGAGAGATCCGGGTCTGCAGTGGTTTGTTGGATATGATCGTAAGCGAGCTCCGCTATAGATAAAGGCATAGAAATCCCGACGTGTGCAATGTCTCCAGACGTGGAACTCGTGGATGCTAAAGTCCACGGATCATCTAAATAAGAGGTTCGGAATAACATATTATTCGAAGGAGGAGACGCATTGTCGGTAATGGTTCCAATAAAATTCACAGGTGCAGAAAGATTATAAGTTCCCATCAACGAGGGGTACATTCCAACACCTATGTTCCCAGTTGCCGGCTGAGAATTAGAAACTTGGGGGACTATAGATCTCGTGGATGCTGCAGAAGGAGTGCCAAAAAAATCAAGCTGATCGATCGTCACAATCTTTCCTTCATGGGGAAAGCAGATAACTCTAAATACAGTAGACACGACAGCCTTCATAGCGTACATCCAGTTCTGACCCAGTAAAAGGTTGTAGTCGATGGGCGCATCAACCACTTCGACTTCAATAGGCACAGACTTACCTCCCAAGGAGACAACAAGAGAAGGGATAATTCCATGCGGCGTAAAAGATCTACTGTCGAATGTAGTGAGTGTAGTTCTAGATGTGAGTAGAGGAGGAGAGCCAAGAGCTTTCCAACAAGCTAACGACAATACTGACACGGAGGCACCTTCATCAACCATAGTACGTTTGACGAAGCTCTTAAGGAAAACCACCTGGATTTGAAAAGCCACGTGGTAAGGTAAGCGAGGCTGGACATCAGTAGTATCGAACTTGATAACACTAGGATTTCCCCCATCCTGAACTCCTAACGCACTCAAAAGGGCATGCTTCTGAGAAGGACAGGCTTGCAAAAATTCAAGAGCCGACATGGCACACGGAGTTTGGCCCAAATATTCTATGATGGAGTAGTTCTGGGCGACTCGAGCATTGGGATTATGCGTGAAGCGGTTGAGAACACCTTTCGGTATCCATGGCATAATGGACGGCTTCTCGATATGCAAGGAATTGTCAGGAGGAGGGGGAGGCTCATTCCCCAAATTAGGTTGTGGTGCACCATAATCGTGCTGACGAGTAGCAACACAAACCTCCGATTGAACCATATTCACACATCCATAACCACTAGTATTGGAAGAAGATGTTGCCGTTTCATTAGTACCATAACCAGTGGTGGGAGCATGCGAAGCCATGTTTTGATGATGAGGAAGGGGATCCTTCAACATAGCTGGGCTCTATGCCAAATTCTTCGATGCTTCTTCAATTTGAGGACATAAGTGAGTAAGATGATCCTCCCCACAAATCTTGCAATGGAATTTCACCTTACTCCTAGGTTTACGATCCTCGCCAGCATTACCGCCTTCTTGAGGAGGGTTGGCATTCTCTTTACGAGGAGTATTACGATTGTTATTGTTATTACTTCCATTGTTTCCACCCCTACGATTATTTCTCCCCTTTTTCTTACCACCAGGTTGCTGGTTACCCGACAGTTTCGTTGATTGCACATTGTGTACATCAGACGACGGAGTGGAAGTGGACAAGGTGTGAACCTGTCCCGGAGCAGTCTGGTTTAGCGACAAATTTTGCATTTGATTAGATACCAAGTCTACAGGGAGAGTGCATGTGGACCCCACAATGCCATCGGCATGTGGTCCGGGAACTAATGTAGGCTCATGTCTTGTTCTCGGTGCATCAGGAATAATGTCATACAAAATGCCAGACTGAGAATAAAGCAGATCTAACTACTGAACTTTCAAGATAGCTTGTTCCTCAGTCACAATGCCGAACATCGAAACATCCTTAGCAATGTATGGGAGTAGAGACTTGAGGAACCATTCCAACAGGAACTCTGGAGGAATATTGGCTTTCACTAATCTCTTCCGTCGACACCACTCTTGAACGTGGTCAGAAATATGTGTGGCCTTATTCTGACGGAAGGTGGACAACAACTCAGTACCAGTATCATAACGAACCGGAAACTGGAAATGGTCTAAGAAAACCAAAGCAATCTCGTTGAATCCCCTATAGGTGTTCCCTGGAAACTCTACATACCATTTCATGGCTGCCCCCGTGAGGGTGCTTTGAAATAGTCGTAATCTAATGGAATCACGATTCAAAGGGTTGGAGGAGCACCAAAGGTGAAACGTTGTGACATGATCTCTTGGGTACTCACCACCTTTCCCCTCAAACTTCAAAATGTCTGAAGGGAGCTTGGTAGGGACCAGGGGCCAAGTAGGGTTGTGACACACCGGATCATTTGTGAGCTTTGAAAGATCTGGGAGATTCAAGCGTGCAAGGAACGGGAGCTGAGGTTGGAAAGATTGATTATAAGCCCCCATAAAAGGTTGGTTAAACGAAACTGTGTTATAAGATGGACCAAAAGCTTGACCATGAGGATTAAACTGTTGATAATGAAGACCTGACGGACCATAAGATTTCCCATGGCCATAGGATTGATAACTTCCTCCTGCCTGACCCATTTGAGAGTAAGCAGGTATATGTGTGTTTTGGGCACCATATTGGGGTGGTGGGTGATACTGGTGACCAACACTGACTGTGTTGTAGTAAGGTTTGCCACCATGAGTATGGGGCATGTAAGTACTATTCATAGTGGGAACCGTGTTGTAATGACCATAATGGTAGGGTATGTTCCCACCCCCAACATTAGGATTAGCTTGAGCAGTCGTGTGATGACCATGAGCATGAGAAGTATTCCCAACTCCAATATTGGTGTGACTAGTAGCAGGGATAGTGGCGTGATGTCCATGCGGATATGAAATATTTCCACCCCCTATATTAGCATTACTAGTGGTGGCAGTGGACGCAAAAGTATGCGGTATGTGTCCACCCCCATGGTTGGGAGGAACATTATCATTCGTAAAAGTAGTCCTGGGTTGACGAGTAGCAACATGTGTATTATGTGGTGGATGGCGAGTCGTGTTACGAACAACGTTACTATTAGGTTGGGTAATCCTAGGAGGTGGTCGTCTTCCAACATTAGCATTGTTAGGAATCTGACCAGTCCCCATACTATGTGTGTGGGTGGACAACGTAGTGCCCCCAACGAGGGTAGTTCCCCCAGTGGGTATAGTATGGCTAACACTTTGACTAGTGCCAACATGACTACCAACCGTAGTGGAAGGTTCGACAGTACTATGACTAGGCATACCAAAAGAGAGTGTGATGGGGTTGATCGTAGGGCCAGTGTCATCATGTAACTCAGGCATCCCGTATCTATAATTGTGTGGAAATGAAGGAACGAAGGGCTCGTCCTGTTCTTTGTCCTCGGGTAAGTCGGGCATACCGTAAAGATAATTATCCGGATTCGAAGGATCAAATGGATCTCGTTCAAGTGGATTAGGCCAAATAGGACCAGGTTGAGTCTTAGGTGGATCACCTCCCCACTCCTCACGAGGAGTATGGGGATCGGAAGTATGGTCAACTCTACCCGACGGAGTCAAAGGTTTTTCCTCAGTATCAGAATGTGTAGCAGTCATGACGTCCTGGACGTAAGTCGTGTAAGAATCCGAAGACTCAGAGGGAGCCCTCCGGCATCCTCTAGCAACATGGCGTGAAAACTTGACTGGATTTAAACCATCCAACCGATGGGACCGACGGAGAGTAGGGCTCCACGCCATGATATCTACGGAGAGAATATGTAATCAAAACGTCCCCTAAAGGACAACTAACGATAAAAAATAGTAAATCAAAAGCATACACTTAGAGAAACTACAACCAAGAGTAGACAAACAGAGTGGCTAGATGAGCTCTCACACTAGAGCCAGTATGTCTCACCTAGGATAGGCTTGAGACTCCCAAACTATAGTCGGAGGTAACATAATTAGTTATAGAGACACCCAGGCTTCACTGCATGTACAGGGTCAAGTCCACTGCATAAACACAACTGTGCTGTCCAATCCCTATCTGACTCAGGACACAAACAACATAACCACTGCAAGTACCCTGTGCGATACCTAAGTAAGGAAACTATCGTCACCGTAATATAACCAATGCTCAGGGGGATAGTTGCAGGTGGGATCCGTCGTATGGGCAGGGTAGCTGAGCCCGAAATTCAATGAAGGTCAAATCTCCCAAGAGTCCCCAGATACAAACAAATCCTGGATATATCTCCCACGTTCATCCGGTATCAGAGGGATATCTCCTCAACCAACCTCCCGTGACCTCATGCTTAACTCTAGATTGAGTAGAGCTTCCTGAGAACACCGATCTATACCATGGATTCCTCCACTCCCTGGTCAGACACCTAATCTTTCGTCTAGTAGTCTTGGATTATTAACTCACAATGATCTATTCCAAGACTCTAAACCTATGCTAGTTGGTGTACCCTATAAATAAAATCAGTCTAATCAATTTTAAGATTAAGCGTTAATTTTAGTGGCTATGGTTACTCAAGGGATATGATCGTGAAACTAGTGATGTGTAGACTCAATAGCATGCAAAATCGTCCAATCCTAGACTCATCTATCCAATAAAACAATGTCACTAATATGAAAAATCAACCAACAATTCCGAAATAAAGATGCAATCTTTTATCTTTTAGATGCACAAGAAGAACCTAGATGAAGGCAACAAGCACTCAATGCAAGATGCAGTACATGAAAGTAAAATATTTTTGTATTTTTGCTTATAAACAGGAAGGAAAATGCAAAAAACTAGATGTATATTTTTGTATTTTTTCAATATAAATGGAATGAAAAAATGCAAGCAAAATCCTACTATTCAGTCACTGAAGTGCCAAGAAGATCACTAAGACAACCTAGCAGATCCTAAACAGCAAGACTCAGCCAAAGGAAAAAGCTCAAAAGGAAAAAACCAAGAGGCTAAATCCAAAGATTGGTAAAAAACCAAAAAGGCTCAACCAAGAGAAACGAAGAGTTCTGGTCACAACCAAGGCATGAAACAGTCAAGAAAGAGGCCAACAAAGACTCAGGAACAACCAAATCCAACCCAGCAACAACCAATAGCCATAAACCAACAAAAAACGGAGTTATATGCTACTGTCGAAGGAATACCTGCGGGTACCCGCGAGCAGTAGAGTAAACAGAGGCGGGTAGACGTGAGCTGAGCTAAGCTAGCCCGTGGGTGAGGAAAAGAAAATGGTCAAATAAAGAGTCTAGAGGCTCATAAAAAGCAAGTTTTCTACAGTGTATCTTAACAGCCAATCAGTGACACAGAGCTTCGATAAACAACAACTCTAATTAAGGACTAATGCTCAAAAGTTTTCCCAAACATGGATGTTTTCCCTAGCGGAGTCGCCATTTCTGTATTGGAGAAAACTTACTATGGCTTGGGAAAACCACAAAAGACAGATGACTACCAGAAATCAACTCAATTCTCAAAACAATGCTATTATAAATGACAATGTTAAGATAATGGAGAAATGTAACCAACCTCGATCCAAACGTTTGATGTAGATCCCCGTTGGAGCTTTCAATCCATGCACTTGAAATCTGCAAATTAGTCTTGACAGCCAATATCCAACAAGTACATATAATATATAAATGACATTAACATTATCAATAACAATGGTCCATAATATCATAAGCAAATGTAACCCAATGTATAATAAACAACATTCACACCATGAATGGACGAGAATATGAGTATTTCTATTAATGAACAAGAAGAAGTACAAAGTGATATGACCTCTTGACGAAAACTAATCTGAACCAAGATATAGATCAATCCACTTGTGCCTCCACCACTTCAATCCTCCATGAATGGAAAACTCAAACTAGATAGGAGTTTGGAAGGTGAACATAAATGGTCCACAACTACAAGGATCAATGAGTGCAGACTCAAGATAGGGCAAAAATCCACTAGAGTTCTCTTGCTATTCTCTTCTTCCTTCCGTCCATAAGCCATATGTGCTCAATATATAGTCCTCTCAAAGGTAGGTGAAAGGACACATCTAGGCGTTACTCGAGCAGATGGAGAGCCAAAGGTCACCCAATGACCGCTTTTTGGGAGTAAAAAGTAATTAATAGTGGTTTTTACCATTTTACTTGATACCCGCGGGCTATAGTGCTGCAACTCGCGGGTACACATGCTATAGTGATGCAACATGCTGGTAGGAATAAAAATAGGGAAAACTAATATCTCTGAAGGATATAAGTGGATCTGAGTCATTGAAATGGATCCTACAGGCCAAATAATGCTGATGCTCACAGGGTGGAAGATTACGATGTAACAGTTGAGTTTGAGGTGGTGGGGGGTTGGGCGGCGCTTGAGGATCCGCGTGCCCTTGGCGGTGGGCATCATCAGTCCAGTGTTGTCGAACCCACTCCAAATGTGGGAAAGCGTGTGTGTAATGGCCATAGACCCCGCAAAATGAGCAAGGATGGTTTGTTTGCAAATTAGGATTTTTGGCTTGTTTGGGTGGCCGATCGAGGTTTTGGTCGGTAGGTGCCGTGTTATTATTGTTTGGGGGATTAGGGGGCTGGCCACCTTGGTCTGGAGGAGGATTGTTCCCACGGTTACATCCTTTGCCGTGGTTTTGCTAGCCTTGTTGGCGTTGGTTATTTTGGTTTTGCTGTGGATTCTGTTGGGCATACACTTGCCCTTGGGTAGCAGGTGGGTTTTGGGGTTGTGCTGGTGTGGGAGCAGGATGAGGTGGATAATAAGTGGGTGGAGGCGGTGTAGGTGCTGAACCTTGTTGGGGTTGTTGATACGTCTGTGTGACAGGTTGTGGGTTTGCCACAGGTGCTGCTTGTGGCGGATAATAAGTAGGGGGGGCTTGAGAGGATACAGGAGCTTGTGCGGCCTGCGGGTGGTAATATGACTGAGGTGCGACCGGGGAGGCCTAAGCGAGGGATGCATGGACGAAACACTGAGGTGGACATGAGGGTCCGTGGGAATGGTTATTATGGGCCATGGGAGCATATGAATTGGTTGCTCTAGAGTGGGATGTAGCCCGCGAAAGGTCGGGGCCATGGCTAGTGCGTGCTATGGAAAAGGGCTGGTTATGCAATGCAATACGGCCAATGATGCCATCGACGACATGGGATGCCCCCGACGCGTCGTTGTGGGAGGAATTTTCGCGGGGGGTGTCGGGTATAATGGTATATAGATAACCAGACTGGGCGTAAATAAGGTCAAATTGTTGGGCTTTGAGGATGGCCTCTTCCTCGGACTGGGGTCTCTCAGATGCCACATCCTTGGCAATGACAGGAAGGAGATATTTTAGAAACCAATATAAGAAGAAACAGTCATCTAACTTGATTTTGCACAGGCTTCGGCGTCGACGCCACTCATGAATATGGTCAGTGATGTGGGTGGCTGTATTCTGTCTGCAAGACAATAGGATCTCAACTCCCGTGTCATAGCGGATAGGTAACTGAAAGAACTACAGGAAGGTCGAGGCAAGGGAAGTAAAGGTGGCATGGGTCCTTATTGATGCCTCGGGGGTGCACAGGGTAAGTGCGAGATGCTGGAATGGGTTCCAAGGCACACAACAGGGGATGAAAACCCAGCCAAAGGCTTCGAAAGACCCTACGCAAGGGCAATTCTATCATCGAGTTGTTTGGTGTGGTGATCACCCACGGATGTTTGTCCTCCGCTGGCACTCTATGAGTAAAAGATTTGATCTTGAAAGATCAATTTTCCTATAACAGAAAACGGGGCATAAAGGCTGTCTAACAAGCCTATCTTAACCTACCTAAGGAAAGAACCTATTCTAAGTCAGATATGACCTAAAGGGGAAAATGATGTTGTGCAGATCAGAATTGATTGTGATGAACAAGTAGTAAGTTCCTTGAACATAAATGTCTTCGGGTTTTTCACTTGTTAATTTAATGTTTTATCAATTAAGAAATTAAGTGACAATTCTTCAAAATGTTTGAGCTTATTCAAATACCTAATATGTAATCATTGTGTTAATTGAAAAATTAACGTTTGATTATACATGTTTGTTTGCATCGAATCATTTGCAGAAATATAAAGTGAAAAAAACGTTCAATTAAAGAAATTTAATAAAACAATTTTGAGCATAATCCAGACATATAGAGAAGTCAATATGAGAGATCTTATGCATTAATGAATGTCCTGCAAAGGATTAAACACATAACCGATGACGAATTTGAAACATGAACTCAGCAATTCCCAAAGAAATTTGAAGAATAATAGGAGGTGAATTAAAAGATAACTTTCCTGAGTAGAGAAGTCTTGTACAAAAATTACAATGAATCTGATAAACAGAGTATCTTCAGTCCAAACTCCCGTTGAATTGCAATTCCAAAATTCCCAACCCTTTACTAAGGGAAACATTCCTCCTTTTATACTAAATTTACATCAGAGTTCCAAAAGGAGAAATTCTACAAAATAGAGATTTACAAAATCAGATCTAACCATCGATCCAAGAAATCTTGCTACTTTTAAGCTAAAAAGATTTTCTGCCACCTTTCACAAAAGAAAGACTTGTTCTTTAATATGATAAGGTTTCGTGGCACCATAAAAATTTAATCATAGATTTCTCACTAGCATCGACATGTGGTGTAGTTTGCAGAGCATCCGTGGTAGGAAATTCGGGGTCGGAGAATCCACTGTAAAAAACAGAGAAATCCATTAGAGGATTTACTTTAGGAACGGTAGCCAGCACGTCAGGTTCTTCATTGATTATAAAATCTTGTATAACATCAGTATCAAGATCAATTGATCCCTCCAGAATTTCCTTCCTTTGCTTTTCGGGGTTGTGAATGTAAGCAGACAAAGTTTCGAAGTCTTCTTCACTGCTACCACTGCTAAGATCAGGAACACCTGCATCAAACGGTGGTGATAACATTTATTGATATAACAAGGGGTAGAGCTCTTCATTTTCAATATGAACATTAGAAAATTCACCATCTGCAGGAATATTGCTCATTCTGAATGAGTCTCGGATAGAAGAATGTAAGAAGAATGCCAAATAGAGTGTTTCCTGTTTTCAGAAGGTAATGGATGAACTGGAACTTTTATGTTAGTTGCTATTTAAAGGTCAACAAGCAGGTCGATGATAATCGGGTGGGGCGATCTGCAATGATTAAAGTTATCCAATCAATTCATTGTAATTACTTCAATTGTAATGAAAAAAGCTGAGGTATGTGCCAGTCGGATCAAAGCCTATGCGAAGTACGAGTTCAATTACTGCTTGCATGATTTCGAACTGCCTTACGATCACATCATTATAAGCCATCTCCTATCAATAATTATGACTGGTGATTAATAATGGAGACGAAGATTATGGTGACAAAGCTGATGTGTGAAATAGTCTCGACTAAGAGTTCCAGTACACAGGCTATCAAGTCTTCACACGTAACAAATCCAATCATTAAGAAGTGGAACAAAAGACGACAAGATGTCAAAACTCGAGTCTAGACATGGCGGACTTAAGGCGGAAAAAATGGCATCCATCCAACATGAACTAACTGATAGACTGGTATTAGTGTTTGCTGTCAAGGATTGCAAAAAAAATGATAATTTGGCAGAACCAGCATTCAAAAGACAAAATGGAAGGCCTGACTTGACTGAATTCCCAAAATCAACATGACCGCAAGATTATAATAGACGGATGGCTGAAATTAACCGGGGCGGAACGTGGAATCGGGCTCAAAAAAATTGCAGGAAGTTCTTATTCAAAGATCCTGCAAGCCGAAACCCGAAAGTGCGGATTTGCGGGTTGCGGATCTACAAACAAAAATAAAAGGATTTCCGAAAGTCGAAAATCGACTGTGCGGGTAGCGGGCTTCAGAAACGTAAATCTGTGACATAAAATAACCATCCTGAAAGCTGAATTTCGAAACTACGGTTTGCGGGTTTCGGGAGCACACACTAAATAAATGAAAAATCACAATCTCGAAAGCTGAATGCCGCCATTGCGAGGTTCAGGTTTCGGAGTAATTATTTCTTTTTTTTAAATTTTTATTAAAGAATGATTCCGCAACCCACAACTGTCGGGTTGCGGGCTTCGGAATATCAAAATCAAAACATAAAACAAGAGTCCTGCAACCCGCATCTGTCGGGTTGCGGGTTTCGGGCTCTCCAAATGTCGGGTTTCGGGATGGAGATAACAGTTAACAAAATATTCAAAACTTTGGCTCTTTTCAGACTGAAACACTTTGGAGGAAATGATCAAACCATTACAAACAAGCAAATCAAAAGCATGGGTGAAGAATTTTAGAGGTAAAATCAAAATCCAGAATTTTCAAGATGACTCACCCAAATACCTTTGCATTTATTAAAATGGGGGGGGCTCCCATGCTTGGCTAAGCATGGGATCTGTTGTGGCCACAACAGTCCCATGGGGCTGCTCGATGTACCACTTGGCTGTAGAGCCAGTGAGGGTGCGTTGTAATAGACGGAGTCGGACAGAGTCGTCCACTATGGAGTTGGAGGAACACCATAGATGGAAGGACATAATTTGGTTCTGGGGGTCTTCACCTGCCTTGCTCTCAAACTTAGGGATGTCTGATGGGAGCTTGGTAGGCATGTGAGGCCATGCAAGGTCGTGTCTGATGGGATCGTTGGTCAGTATGGCCAGGTCAGGAAGGTTGAGACTAGCCATGAATGGAAAACTAGTAGAAGGATGTGACATACTGGTGGTTGTGGCCATGTTGGGGCCGATGCCTCCAAGTGTAGGGGTTGGGTTCAGGTTGGGGATGTTTCCCCTAGGTGGAGGAACGAAGTTGGTATGGGATGGTCCTGCGCCGCCAACTGTAGTGTGAGTCACTGGTGGAGTTGGGTTGGGTATGCTAGCCATTGGAATGGGCACAGTGATCAGAATGGTGGGTGTGAGCCCCATGGAGGGCATACCCAAAGCGGGTGTGCAGGTAGCTGGGGTGGTGGTGGATTCTCCACCAATGGTCCCTACAAAGAAAGGGTTGGATGTTGTGCTAGCCATGGGGCTAGTTGGTGCAGTATAAGTGGGGTTCTCGGACTCTACCTCAGAATCAGATGTAAAATAAGGGGCATCAGGGCCAGGGGCCAGAGTTCTATGTCGTCGATGAGTGGAGTCGAGTGATGAAGCTCTACGTCTATGACGGGTGATGTCAAGTGAACTGTTCTGCAGGGGCTCGCCCTGGAGGTGCCGAGAATGTCTCGAGGACTCAATGGTGACAGATGGTGTCAAGTATCTGGGGGTTGTGTCGAGTGAAAAATAGCTCAAAAAACCCTAATGCAACCAAGTGTGCAGAAGGAGAGCGCAAAAAATAAGGCACTCAAGCCAACAACCAGCTCAAAACACTCACTGTAACAGTTGTGCTACAATAAGCGGAGCGTCAACAATAATGGTCAGAATACTAACAAGCAGTAGGTTTCCTAAAAAATAAAAATAGTGGACTCGCTAGACCAAAGGGAGGTAAGGGAGCATGCAAACAACTAGCTAAATGGTATTTTGACTCAACCAGACATATCCTCTGCAATGTGATGAAATCCAAGTCAGATAATATGGATAGAAGAGCCAAGTGGCTATAGATATCCCCCTACTGAGAGGGACACCGGGTAAGACAATCCTAGAAGAAAGGCAACTAATATACCCCATTCATGACACGTCCAAAAAAGGTGAATCTACAGCTCCAGTCCTATCACCGTGTGGGCCTAAAAGGAATCACCACACGTAGAACAATGAGTAGGTAGCCTTCGGTTACTGAATGGATTGCGGTATTCCACTCAGGCCTCCGGAACCAGTCTGGCTACTTCAACCCTCCTTAGGGAGAGGCCCTCCGATAAACTGGTTGTGACCGTGCCAAAAAATACTAGGGGATTTTGGTTCCCTAATGCACAACTACTATGTCTCAAGTGTAAGTGACCGAGGGGTGTTATTTGGATGCCTATCCCCCCTGTCCTACCTAACTACAATATTCTTATGTGTTCCCTAAGTGGGGTTAGAATGTTGGTTGTGTTAAGTAGTTTTTTAAGGCTCACTTGAATTAGGTGACAGAGTGTGTGCATGTGAGATAATGAACCCAATTAAAAGTGCCACGGGGTGGGCAACTTTCTAACTACTAATAATAATGTAGAAATTAAACTTGTAATGCAAAATTTTCTTTTTTCAATTGAAATGCTTAAACTTAAAAAACTCTGTAAATGGAACAGAAAGCAAACTGTAGAAAAAGGCTGTAGGTAAGTATGGCTGTAGATATAACAGGTGGATGTGGAGGTGCAAAAAATATTGCAGCAAAGTTCTGGGTTCAAACATGGTAAAAAAGCGTAGAAAACAGATCGCGGGTCTGTGGCGAAACTGCATGGTCGGATCGCGGGAAACAGGCTGAAAGCCGCGGGGATATCACAGGAAACAGGCTGAAAGCCACGGGGAGATCGTAGGAAATAGGCTGAAAGCCGTGGGGAGATTGCAGGAAACAGGCTGAAAGCTGCGGGGAGATAGCAGGAAACAGGCTGAAAGCCGCGATCGGATCGCAGTTGCGGGGAAAAAATACGCGATTTTCGGCAGCAAACCCAACTGCCGAAAGGGGAAAACAGAAAAATACTTGTAGAAAATTAAAAAATTCTAAAAATTATAACTAGAAACTCAAAGGAACACTAGGGGAGTCGCCAAAACTGTAGCTAGGGTTTTCACCCTAGCTTGTGCAAATGAGCACCTACTAAGGAGAAGGTCCTCCTTAGTAGCAGTTCAATAAACAGTAAATTAAGGCAATAAAACAATATGAAATTTAACCTAGCATGAGCATTGATAGAAATAAAAAGACATGACAATATGATAAAGATTTTCTTTTGTATTAAATTTACCTCAAGTGTTGAGGTTGGTGAAGCTCTTGCAGTAGTCCAGGAGGGATGCTTCCAAGCTCCAATGGGTTCCTTCTCCTTCTCCAAAGTGTTTTGGATATGGGCCAAAGAGGCACTCAAATGTGAAATTAGCTCAAAGTGGTGAGCTAGGGTTTCAAGAGTGATTTTGGCAGCAAGGGGATAGGAGAGATTGTGGATGTGAAATGGGGAGCCTCCATCACCTATTTATAGGTTTTTAGTGGTGGAGTGTTGACCCATGGTTTTTGGCACCATATGGTTTAGGTCAATTGTATAGGGTTTTTGCTTCATTTTTTCCCTCTTTTTCCTCTTTGTTGTATTTTTTATTCCCTTTTATTTGATTTTTGGGAATTTAGGGCTCTTTTAGAGGGTTTTTGCTATTTTTGGAGGAATTTAAATTATTTTGGGGAAAAAGGGGGTTTTTTGGCCTTTTGGAGGCTTTTTAATGGTTTTTTAAGGTTTTGGAGGCAAATATGGTAGGAAATATAGACAAATGAGTCATGTAATGAGGGAGATGAGGTAGTGAGCACTTTTTGAGTGTTAACACCGTGAGTATTATGATAGCAAGTAGCGGGTTCAACATTTGTTTTGGAAAAAATGCAAGTGGCCAGTGGAGAACCAACAGGTGACCTGTGAGATGTCAGTTATAATAATCGTGGTTATGTCCTAAAAGTATATTGCAAAAATTGATAATCTAGAGAAAATAATGTATGATCAAGGTCACATGCATCTATAGAAAATAGGGCTCTTCAATCCATAATGTCCTTTTGTGTGAATGACATTTCAGCGTCTTTACGGACGGGGAAGTGCCAATTTGACTGATAATAGATGTCCCCTAATGTATGAGTTCAGAAGGGTAAATGATGGATGAAATGAATTACAAACAAAAAAGGAAGTGGTGGAGCATAAGAGCCACAGAAACATAGCTTCAATCAGTATCTGAAAAAAAAACAAAGTCAGCGTACAGTACAATCTTGACATAATGTCATGTTTAGAATGATAGAACATGATCTCCAATACATATGCAAAAAAGATGTATATAGCATGGTCACTGAAATACAAGCATGGATCCATGTCAAATGTTGATGTATTTGTAACTTCGGAAGATATTCACTTGTATATTACATTTGTACTTTATTGTATATCCAACAGAGATGTATTATTCCTCTGATTGGAAGTGTCGTCATTTGTATTTGCAAGTGTCACAAGTTACATTGTAAGTGTCGTCATTTGTATTGATGGGTTATTAGACCACCACTGTGGGGTCGGCCCTAGTTAGGTTATGTGGTTGGGTTATTAGGCTTCATTGAGAAGTCTGCCCCAGTGATTTATTGGCAGGTCAAGTTAGTGTATAAATAGAGAGGTTGTGTCTCTCATTATATTCACTCACTCACTTCTCAAGCTCACATAGCTAAGAGAGAAAGTGGCACACATGTTGAGGAGGAGCAGCATCTCCTAGAGACACCTCTTTGGGTTTGATCCTTGTGATCTTGTATTGTGGGTTATTCTATCTTTGAGGAAGTTGCAGGGTTTTTCACCTTCTTGGTTTTCCCCGAGGAAACTCTGTGTCTCTTGTGTGCTTGCATTATTATGTTTATGATTGATATGTTGTACATGTTATTATCTTAGTGATCCTGAATGAGAATGGAATGAAATTATCAAAAAATTAACATGGTATCAGAGCTGATCTAAGAAGAAGGCACCGTGCAGCTGTGGAAGCTAGGGCTTCTTAATATTTGGGTTTCTCTCCACAGATCATCAAAGGAAGGAGGATAGATTGACTCTCCTAGCAAGGGTGCATCTTTCTGTTCAGACATAATTCAATTTTGAGCATTTTCAGGTTTTGACCTAAAAATTAGGGTTTTTGCAAAAAATGGAATTTTTGAAATCTGAGACCACGGCTGGAAGCTCCTCTGAAAAATCAAAGTTTAGAGCTTTGGATCGAAATTTTTGGTTGGGTGAAACTCCGGGAAAATCAAACCCTAATTTGAGGTCCTGTCTAGTGAATCCAGAAGTTTCAAAAGCAATTTTGAGGGGTGAAACTTTGCAAAATTCAGAATCTGAGTATACCAGCTTAACTAGCTCAGCAAGACGCATCTTTCTATCCTGTCAAAAATTTGAAATTCAAATTTTGAATTTTTAAGGTTTCTATGACAATCCCTAATCCAGCTTCAGATCTAGTTTTCAGCAAATCAAGTGGTAAGACCTAAATCTTTTCTATTTCCATTTGAAGTATTCTTTAAGATGTCTCACCACACCAAGCTTGAGGATAAGCTTGAAAGGGTTGATAACTTCCGAGCCTGGAAGTATAGGATTGGGTTAATCCTAGAAGAGAATGAGTTGGACACTTACATAAGTGAAGAGGTTCTTGTTCCAGAGGGAGAAGAGGCTAAAGCCTTACACAAGAAGAACCTAGTCAAGGCTAAGAGAATCATTGCTGATTCTATCAAAGACCATCTCATACCCCATGTGTCTTCCCTAAAGACACCTAAGGAAATGTTTGACTCCTTGACCAAATTGTTTGAAGGAAAGAACATAAATCGGAAGATGACTCCGCGGAACCAATTGAAAGGGGTAAAGCTTTAGAATGGAGAGATGATTCAATCCTATTTTTATAAGGTCTCTCAAATCAAGGAACAACTTGAAGCTGTGGATGAAGTAGTGGAGAATGGTGAAATTGTAATGACCACATTGATTGGCCTACCTAGGTCATGGGACTCCTTCATCCAAGGAATCTATGCAAGAAGGAAACTGATCTCTTTCAGTAGACTATGGGAGGAATGTTCACAAGAAGAAGCTAGGCTTGTGGCTTGAGAAGAAAAGATGGGAAGTGAAGATCAGGCTCTCATAGCACACACCAAGAAAAGGAAGATCAAGAGGGAGCCACCTCATCACAAGAAATTTTCTCACTACCATCCTAAAGAGAAGAAAGATCTGAGATGTTATACATTGTTACAATGTAATTTTCCACCTTGTGAGCATCAACATTCTTTGTCCTCCAGGATCCGTTTCACTGACTCAGATCCATTTTATGACCTCCAGAACACACTTTTTCCCTATTTTTCTTCCTGTACGCTAGCTGTTACATTTTAGCCAGCGTACCCGCAAGCTGTTTTACTATAGCCCGCGGGCGACAAGTAAAATGGTAAAAATCGCTAATGAATTACTATTTACTCCCAAAAAGCGGTCTTAGGGTGACCTTTGGCCCTCCATTTTCCCAGTAACTCTTCGATGTGTCCTTTCACTTACCTTTGGAAGGCTATATATTGAGCTCTTATGGCATATGAAAAGGAGGAGAAAGAGAAAGTAAGATGACTCTAGTGGATTTTTGCCGCATCTTGAGTTTGCACTCATTGATCCTTGTTGTTGTGAACCTTCTATGTTCACCTTCCAAACTCCTTTCATAGTTTGAGTTTGCCATTCCATGGAGGATTGAAGTGGTGGAGGCACAAGTGGAGAGACCCAGTTCTTGGTTCAGATTGGTTGTTGGCAAGAGGTCGTATCACATTGTAGTTCTTGTTATTTATTAATAGAAATACTGATATTCTCATCCATTAATGTTGTGAATGTTGTTTATATTACATTGGGTTGCATTTAATTATAATATCATGGACCATTGCTATTGATGATGTTAATGTATTTCATATATTATATGCGCTTGTTGTATATTGGTTGTCAAGACTAATTTGCAGGTTCAAGTGCATGAATTGAAAGCTTCAACGAGGATCTACATCGAACGTTCGGATCGAGCTTGGTTATATTCTCCATTATCTTAGCATTGTCATTTATATAGCATAGCATTGAGAGTTGAGTTATTTTCTGGTAGTTAGCTGTCTATTGTAGTCTACCCCAAGCCATAGGAAGTTTTCTCTGTAACAGAAATGGCAACTCTGTTGGGGAGAACATCCATTTTTGGGGATTTTTGGGCATTTGTCCTTATTTAGAGTTGCTGTGTGTCGAGTCTCTATGTCATTGATTGGCCGTTATGATACACTATAGAAAACATGCCTTCTCTTGGTCATTGGACTCTTTTTCTGCTCATTTGCTTTTCCCTATACACGGGTCAAGTGTGTTTAGCTCGCGTCTACCCGCCTCTGTATGCATTATAGCCCGCGGGTAACCGCAGTTTTTTCTTCGACAGTAGCGTATAAATCCAGGGGTGATTGGTTTATGGCCTTTGGTCATTGCTGGGGTGGTTGTGAGTGTTCCTGAGTCTTCTTTGGACTTGTTCCTGACTGTTCCATGCCTTGTTTGTGACCAGAACTCCTCTTTTCTCTTGGTTTTGAGCCTTGTTGGTTTTTACCCATTTTTAATTTTCAAGCTCATTACATTGGCTGAGTCTTACTGTTTGGGATTTGCTGAGTTGTCTGAGTGATCTCCTCTGCATTTCTGTAACTAAATAGTGGGATTTTGCTTGCATTTTTCATTTCATTATATTGAAAAATACAAAAACATAGTTTTGCATTTTCCTTTTGCTTATAAGTGAAAATACAAAAAAGATTACTTTTATGTATTGCATTTTGCATCTGAGTGCTTGCGCTTTCATTTAGGATCTGCTTGTGCTTTGGAAAGTTAAAAGAGTTTCATTTTATTTCGAAAACTGTTGGATTTGCTTGTCATTCTAGTGGCATTGTTTTCATTGAGTAGATGAGTCTAGAGTTTGACGATTGTGCATACTATTGAGTCATATACATCAGTAGTTTCACAACCATATCCTTTGAGTAACCACATCCATTAAAATCAATGCTTAATTTAAAATTGATTAGTGATGATTTTTATTTTATAGGGTGCACCAACTAGCATAGGTTTAGAGTCTTGGAATAAATCATTGTGAGTTAACAATCCAAGACTACTAGACAAAACATTATGTGTCTGACCAGGGAGTGGTGAAATCCATTATATACATCAGTGTTCTCAGAAGGCTCTACTCAGACCAGAGTTAAGCACGAGGTCATGGTAGGTTGGTTGCGAATATAGCCCTCCAATACCAGCTGAATGTGGAAGATATTTCTAGGATTTGTTCGTATCTGGGGGTACCGGAGGTTCGTCCTCTTGTGCTTCAGGCTTAGCTACCCTTCCCATACGACAGATCCCACCTGCGAATGTCCCCCTAAGCATTGGTTATCTTTTGGTGAACTTAGTTTCCTTACCTAGGTATCGCATAGGATATTCGTAGTGGTTATACTGCGGGTGTTTTGAGTCAGATAGAGGTCGGACAACACAGTTTCCTGTTGCATAGGGACTTGACCCTTTGCACGCAGTGAAGTCTGGGGGCCTTTATAACTGATTCTGTTACCTCTGGCTATAGTTTGGGAGTCTCAGGCCTCTCCTAGGTGAGACATACCAGATGTAGTGTCGGGAGCTCATTTAGCCACTTTCTTTGCATGCTCTTGGCTGTAGTTTCTCTAGGTGTGTGCTCTTGATTTTCTATTTTTGATCGATAGTTTCACCGTTAGGGGATGCTTTGATTGTGTCTCTGGATATATTGTGGTGTGACGTCCAACCCTCTACCGGTCTCGTCGGTTGGCTGGTTTACCGGCTGCCGAGGTTTCACGCCTTGTTAGTAGGGGACGCCAGAAGGCCCCCTCTGAGTCTTCAGATTCTTACGAGACATATATCGCCGACATCATGACTGCACATTCTGGCACGAGAGAAATCCCTACAACTCCATCAGGTAGAGTCAAACACACTTCACACACCCCTACTCCTCGAGAGGCGTGGGGGGGTGATCCACCTGAGACCCAACCTAGTTTGTTTGGTTCAGATCCACCCCAGGACGACCTGTTCGATCCTTCGATTCCACATAATTATTTATACTGGATGCCAGAGTTACACGATGACACAGGTCCTACGACCAACACTACCCTGTTCTCTTTTGGTATGCTTGATTATAGCACATTTCATCCATCCACTACATATGGTAGTCATGCTAGCACTAGTCATGGTGTTGGCAACACTGCACCCACTAGGGGCACTACCCTCGCTGGGGGAACCACATTTGCTTCTCACACACATACTACTGGGTCAGGTTACATTCCTCCAAACATTCCAAATTTGGGTGGAACACTGCCTCCTAGGACTACCCCACCTGGTGGGAACACTTTACACAATACGACTCGTATTCCATAGAATACTACACATGCTTCTGCACGTCAACCTAGGACCACTTTTGCTAATGTCAAAAATCCTCCTCATATCGGGAGTGGACATATATCGTATACCTTTTCAACTACTCCTGCCACCCATAACACCAATGTGCGGGGTGGGAATACATCTTATAATTATGGTCACAACACTACCGCTCTTGCTAATAGTAGTGCTTACATGGGAGGGGGACATGTACCATACACTTATGGTCACAATACAACTGCTCTTGCTACTCAAAGTACTTATTAGGGGGTGGGAACATACCTTACCACTATGGTTCTTACAACACGGTTCCTGCTACACATAGTACCTATATGCCCCATAGCTATGGTGGTAATCCTCACTATAATACAGTCGGTTCTAGCCCTTACTATAACCCTCCCCATTATGGTGCTCCTAATACACAAATGCTTGTTTACCCTCACACGGGTCAGGTCAGAGGAGGTTACCAGCCTTATGGTCATGGTCATGGTTATGGTCATGGTTAGTCTTATCCTTGAAGTTCGTATAACCAACCTTTAATGGGAGCTTATAATCAAGCTTTACAGTCGTAGCTTCCATTCCTTGCTCGACTGAATCTTTCAGATCTCGCGAAGCTCACGAATGATCCGGTGTGTCACGAACCGTCTTGGCCTCCAGTACCTACTAAAATCCCTTCGGACATTCCTAAGTTAGAGGGGAAGAGTGGTGAGGATCCAGGTGACCACATTATGACTTTTCACCCGTGGTGTTCATCCAACTCATTGAATCATGATTCCATTCATTTGAGACTATTTCAATGCACCCTCACGAGGGCAGTCGCGAAGTGGTATGTAGAGTTACCTAGGGGCACGTATAGAGGTTTTAACGATATAGCTTTGGTTTTCTTGGATCATTTCCAATTTCCGGTTCGTTATGATACTGGTACTGAACTTTTGTCTACCTTCCACCAGAATAAGGCCACACACATTTCTGATCATGTTCAAGAGTGGTGTCGACGGAAGAGGTTAGTGAAAGCCAACATTCCTCCAGAGTTTCTGTTGGAATGGTTTCTCAATTCTTTTCTTCCATAAATTTCTAAGGATGTTTCGATGTTCGGCATTGTGACTGAGGAACAAGCCATCTTAAAATTCCAGCAGCTAGATTTATTATATTCTCAGTCTAGCATCTTGTATGACATTATCCCTGATGCACCGTGAACACGACATGAGCCCAAGTCAGTTCCTGGACCACATGCCGATGACATTGTTGGATCCAAAAGCACTCGACCTGTAGATTTGGTTGCTAGTCAAATGCAAAATTTATCCATTAACCAATCTACTCACAGAAAGGTTCACACCTTGTCCACTTCCACTCCATCGTCTGATGTACATGCTCTGCAATCGACGAACCCATCGGGTAACCAGTAGCCTGGTGGTAAGAAAAAGGGGAGAAATAATAGAAAGGGTGGAATCAATGGGAATAATGGTAGTAATCGCAATACTCCTCGAAAAGAGAACGCCAACCCTCCTTGGGACGATGGAAATGTTGGTGGGGAACGTAAACCTAGACGTAAAGTGAAATTCCCTTGCAAGCTTTATGGGGAAGATCACTTTACTCACTTGTGTCCTCATATTGAAGAAGCATTGAAGCATCTGGAACAGAATCCAGCTATGTTAATGGATCCCCTTCCACATCATCAGAACATGGCTTCGCATGCTCCCGCTACTGGTTACGGACCTAATGATACTACAACGTCTTCTCCCAATACCAGTGGCTATGGATGCGTGAATATGGTCCAATCAAAGGTTAGTGTTGCTACTCATAAATGTGATTATGCTGCACCACAACCGAATATGGGGAATGAGCCTCCCCCTCCTCTTGATACATCCCTGCATATCGAGAATCCCTCTACTATGCCATGGATACCGAAAGGTGTTCTCAAGAGCTCTATGCATAATCCCAATGCTCGAGCCGCCCATAACTACTCTATTGTAGAAGATTTGGGCCAAACTTCGTGCACCATGTCGACTCTTGAAGTTTTACAGGTGTGTCCTTCTCAAAGGCATGCCCTTTTGAGTGCTTTAGGAGTTCAGAATGGGGGAAGTCCCAATGTTATAAAGTTTGATACTACTGACGTTCAAACTCGCTTACCTTACCACATGGCTTTCCAAATCCATGTGGAGTGCATTCAGAATTTTGTCAGAAGAACGGTGGTTGATGAAGGTGCTTATGCATCAGTAATGTCTTTATCTTGTTGGAAAGCTCTTGGCTCTCCTCCCTTGTCCAAGTCCATGACCATGCTTACTGCATTTGACGATCGGTCATTCAAGCCACATGGGATCATCCCTTCCCTTGTTGTCCACTTGGGTGGGAAACCTGTTCCTATTGAAGTCGAGGTGGTTGATGCGCCCATCGACTACGAACTTCTCCTGGGTAGGAACCGGATGTATGCTATGAAAGCGGTTGTGTCCACTGTGTTTCGAGTTATTTTCTTTCCACATGAAGGCAAGATTGTGACAGTCAACCAACTGGATTTCATTAGTCCTCCTTCCACAACATCCTCGGGATTAGTAGTCCCTTAAGTTACAGATTCTCAGTCGGCAACTGGGAACATGGGTGTCAGATTTTACCCCTCATTGATGGGATCTTATGATTTAATTGCACCCATTAATTTTATTGGAACCATTTTCGATAATGTGTCTCCTCCTTTAAATAATGTACCATTCCGGACTTCATATTTTGATGATCCATGGACCTTACCGTCCATGAGTTCCATGTCCAGAGACATTACGCATGTTGGAATGACTATGCCACTGTCTGCCGCTGAGCTTGCTTATCAGGATATTCAATAAGCCACGGTGGAGCCGCATCTCTCACCTTCATGGATAGAAGAGGAAGATCCCGTTATGCTACCAGTTTGGACAGCCAACTCATCTTGTTCACACAATTTCCTTGATGATACTTTACCTTTGGATGAAGCTATTATTGAGGTCATGCGTGGTAGTGAGAGCCCTTAGAAAGACATGCATCATTGTTCTCATTTTCTTCCCAACCTCGATCTCGTCGATTAAGAAGAGTTTAGGATGACTCTGGCCGAGATGGTTGGTCACCCTGTGGCTCTTTTGGGTTCACATGGGATTTACGTGGAGGGGAACATGGCCAATATTTCCCCGACTATACCGATCAACATCTCTTGTACTTCCAGAAAGATTGAGAATGTCTACGTCAGTGATGATTGCACTTTTGAGGAGGTTGCTATTTACACCGAGTTGTTTAAAGAACTCAGGGAAGCTTTCGCCTGGTCATATGAGGAGATGCCAGGAATAGACCCCAGCATTGTTGAACATGATATTAGAACGTATCCAAATGCTAAACCGGTTCGACAACGCTTGCATGCTGTGAACCCTAGGAAGGAAGCCGCTATTAAGGCAGAGGTGGAAAAACTGCTTAAGGCTGGTTTTATATACCCATTTCCCCTTACTGAATGGGTGTCAAACCCCGTTCTTATGGATAAGAAGTAGGGAACTATCTGTGTATGTATTGATTTTAGGGACCTGAACTGTGCATGTCCGAAGCCCAATTTCCTCACTCCATTCATAGATCAGATATTGGATGCTTGTGCGGGAAGTGAGATTTTTTCGTTCATGGATGGATTTTCGGGATATAATCAGATCTAGATCAAGCCCGAGTACCATAATAAGACCACGCTCATTTGTACTTGGGGTACATATGTGTACCAAAAAATGCCCTTCATCCTAAAAATGCCGGAGCTACGTTTCAGCGTGCCATGACCTATGCCTTTCACGACCTTAAACATATAATGGAGGTTTTCTTGGATGATCTTGCTGGACATTCTCACAAAGGGGTGGACCAACCCAAGCACCTCTGTTTGATTCTCGAACGATGTATATGCTACAAGATTCGATTGAATCCCAATAAATTCATACTTGTTGTAAGGACAGGTCGCCTTTTAGGTTTCATAGTTTCGACAGAGGGTATTAGAGTCGATCCTCTTAAAGTTGAGGCAATACTTTAGTTTCCTCCTCTGTGCAACTTGTTACAACTTCAAATCCTCCAAGGGAGAGCTACTTTTCTACGCCGCTTTGTAGTGAATTATGCTAATCTTACTAAAGGTTTCGCGCACTTATTGAAGAAAGACACACAGTTTATCTGGGATGAGCGAGCACAACAGTCTTTAGATGCCCTTAAGAAAGATTTGGTATCGGCCCTTGTGCTTAGTCCACTAGACTTCGCACGAGATTTTATACTTTATGTGGCCGTGTCTCAAGAGACGATTGGCATGGTCTTAGTTCAGGTTGACGATGTGCTCGTAGAGCATGTGATCTATTACCTCAGTCGAAATTTAGTAGACGTTGAACTGAGATATACTCATGTGGAAAAGTTGGCACTTGCGATTGTTCATTCAGTCCAACGGTTATGACACTATATCATGCTTAGAAAAACCATAGTCATAGCGCATATCAATCCATTTCAGTTTGTGCTATCATGATGTCTTATAGGGGGAAGTACAATAAATGGATTATGATTCTTCAGGAATTTGAACTTGAATTTGTTTCGGCGAAGTCGGTCAAGTCCTTGGTTTTTGCTAACCTGATGTCAGACCTTCCATGACTAGATGAGGATATTGTCCATGAGGATTCCTTGTGGATGAGCACTTATTTCTTATCTCGACTGAGGACCCTTGGTATGGGGATATTATTATATATCTTCAAACTTTGAAGTTTCCTTCGCATTATTCATGAGATGAACGATGGCATGTGAAACATCATGCTAAAGATTATATTATCGTCGAAGACACTTTGTATTGTCGAGGAAAGGATTATATTCTTCGTCGTTGTTTGACTCATGAAGAAGCGAAGCATGTGCTTAATGATTGCCATGCTGGGGCATGTGGCGGTCACTTATCCGGGCTTGCTACAACTCAACGTATTATGCGAGCTGGTTACTTTTTGCCTTCCATCTTTAAAGATTGTATGAACGCCGTAAAGAGATGTCACCCTTACCAGGTGTTTTCTCGGAATATACACTCGCATCCAACGCCCCTTCATCCGGTCATCACCGTTGGTCCCTTCACTAGGTGGGGGGTGGATTTCATGGATTACAAACCAGCTTAGACTGGGGGGCATCACCATATCATAGTGGACGTGGACTACTTTTCCATATGGGCTGAGGCCATGCCTATCGTAAAATCCGATGCTGCTACAACATCCCATTTCGTATTCAATTAGATTATTACTCGGTTCGGTATTCCAAAAGAGATTTTCACTGACCATGGCAGTCACTTTCAGAATGCAATGATGGAGGATTTGTCACTCAATCTTGGGTTTCGTCAATAACACTCATATTCTTACTATCCCCAAGTGAATGGTCAGGTTGAAGCAGTTAATAAGTCTTTGAAGACGATTCTCAAATGTACCATCCAACAGAGTAAGAACAACTGGCATATTATGTTATATCCTGTTTTGTGGGCATATCGAACCGCAGTCAAGACTGCCACCGGGTTCTCACCATTTCAGCTGGTACACGGTGTGGAGTGTTTTTTACCGATTGAATGCGATATCCCTTCACTTAAACTATAGAGTTCCTCCCTGATACGTCGGGTATTGAACAACATTTGATCCACCTTGAGCAGATTGACGAGCAGCGTCGAGATGCCGCTGTGGCTATAGATGCCAATAAACATCGTATCAAGGTTCAATACAATAGGTTTGTCCGTCCCCGACAATATGCTGAAGGTGACTTGGTCCTTTTATATGATCAAGCTAAAGAATCCCTGGGGGCAGGAAAGTTTAACCCAATGTGGCACGGTCCTTACATCGTGAGGCATGTCCTAGAAAAAAGAGCTTATGAGTTAGAAGATTATGAGGGGAACGTCTTGAAGGAGCCTAGAAATGGGCTCTACCTCAAGTGGTATTACGCTTGAGCTTCTAGCTCGAGCTAATACTTTTGTATACTATTGTATAGTTGTTTCTGTACATAGGTTAGATTTCTTTTCATTTTTCGGGTTTGATGATTCACTTCCATTTGCTTGACAGATGTCAATGTAATCTTCCATGTTTTTGGGATTTGCGGATGGTGCTAGCCGGCATACGCAACAGCTTGCTTCTGCTGCTTGGGTTATTTATTCACCTGAACACCTAGTTGTGTCTTCGGGAGGTGCTTGTCTCGGTCCTACATCTAACAATGTGGTTGAGTACAGTGTCGTGGTTGAGCTACTTCAGGATGCTATTTCACATGGTATCCAATTTTTAGAATTCCATCTCGATTCACAACTGGTTGTGTCTAAGTTGAATGGTCAGTACCGTGTGAGGGATCCTACTTTACTACAGAGATTCTTAAGGGTAAGACTCTTGGAATGCTATTTTGTTTCAATTACATACATTCATATTCCGAGAAGTTTTAATCATATATATGATGCATATGCTAACTATGTTCTAGATTGGCATTTGTCACATTCATAATGAAGCATACAAATAAACACACATTCATACATTTGTACATACACATATAGTAGAACCGGAGAACCATAGTTTTTATAAATAATATGTCCAAAATGGTAGTGTCATGATACAAAAATGGAGCCCGTAGCCCTAAAAAATATACATATTGATACAAAAATAGGACTCTAATATGTATAAGCCCTACGAGGAGGCCTAGCTTCCGCCTCGGTAGGATGCGTCTGATAGTAGTAATGCACCGCGTTTGCTATATGCTGCAGTAGTTGCACCCAGTTGCTCGGTACCCCCACAACATGGCGCTGCATATCCTTTGGTAGCTGCGCTACCTCTATCAGTGGTACCTTGTTGGTCATCCATGTAAGGTTGACCTACATAGTCACTAGTGTACGCTCTGCTGCAACACCCACTATTTCATCACCCCTACCCCATTGATGATGTCTCGGGAAGCCCTGTGGTCTTACTGGACCCTTGTCTGCGAGCAAACAGTGAAATGTCAATACATGATACTACCTCCAAAAAGATTTTTGCATTTACATATATAATAAAAAATCCATAAAAATTTAATACACCAAAAACATAAAAAGAGTATCTCACCGATGTCTCCAAACGCTGCTCCTGGCGGAAGCGGCATGTCACGATCCTGACGGAAGTCTATCCCTGCATAGGGGTAGTCATCTATAGCTATGACCTATCGATCCCACCAGTGAAAGAACTCATCAGTGTATGGTGATGCCTGTTGGCCACCACCCTGTCGCATCAAGACCTCTGCCCACCGGCTCAGGGCTGGGTCATTGAGACTATGAGGAGGGACTTCAACCCTCAGAATGAGCCCCATAACTTGATCAAAGAAGAAACTGCATAAGATACTTCCGTATCCAAAGTTTTTTGCCTCCCCCACGCTTGCACTCTGTTAATTGGGTCTTCATGGACACCAGTAACGTTTTGCACCAGTCATATACCATGGGATGCATGCACAATGAGGCATAGAACATCACCGACCTTGACTCCTGGTGAAGAGCTGCCGAACCTGTAATCCGCACGAGGGTAGCCACTATAACCTTCATGCTCAGACTAACTATGGCTCTGATGGGCACCTGACTCCCCACTATCCGAGTGTTGGGAAGACAGTACCATTCAATGTAGTCGGGAATGGTGATCCCACCACCCACAGAACAAGATCAAAGGCTTATCACTTCACCTCGGCGGGACAAACCAGTAATGAAGTAGATATCATCCACTTCCAAGGAAAGTATTTTCCCGTCCAAGTTGAAGTTTTGTACATCTATGTTCCAGTAGATTATCAAACACTGGAGCAATTGGTTTTGGGCCCTTAAACCCCCAATGTTCCAAAATTTATAAATCCCACACGCTTGTAAAGCTTGTTGCGCTGGAAAATCATTGCAGATGGCCTCATCCACAAGGTCATGCTCTCTTTCTCTCCATTCTAGAACCATCCTGGAGGAAGAGAAAGCCACACTTTAGTCAATTTTATTTAAAAAAAAAACTTCATGGCCGTACCTGCGAGCTAATTAGCTCACAGAGGCGGGTACCTGTGGTCAACGGATGCGTTGAGCGCGGGTACCTTGCCCTACCTGCTACTCGTATGCTAGTAGCCCGTGGGTACCGCCGAGACCATTTAGGGCTTGGCCATTTAAAAAATCCAACCAATGAAAATTCAAATAAAAACAATGAAATGGAAGGTGTGGATGAGACTACTAACCTACTCCAAAAGGCTCGATGAATGGATGCCCGTAGCTCCCAGAATCAGTGATTGAACTTCGAGGTAGAAAACTAACCAAATCTCCAAATTGGGTGAATAGTAAAAATGAATTGTAATTTGTAATTTTTTCTTACTATTTATAATTTTGAAAACCCACTTGTCTATATTTTTCACCATTTTAAGCTGTTTTGGACTAATATAGTGTCATGGGGTAGCATTTTGAACAGATTTCTTTGGCGAAAATTGTTTTTGATCGTTTCGCACCTACGGTAGGTATATTTCACACCTGGCATATAGGTTAGATGTCATTTTCACATGCATTATGCATTTGACCTTTTGATCGTTTTCATTAACCCTAGGTGAGACCCCGCTTCTTAACCGACACGGAACCTTCACACTGCTCTAGAAGTGTCATTATTTTGCGGTAGGGTCTTTCCGAACATGGGTGCCCTAGTTAGACCCCTTTTTGCATTTTGGTGCCCATGCTTTTGTTTCTCTTTAGATTGGGAGTCCTTCATAGTTATGCCATGAATTTGCGATAAAGAATCATACTCTACTTTGTCTTATGCTAGCCACCTCCCGTAAGGACTCCCCACATTTTTACCAAGTTGTGATTGCATTGCATCATCTTGCTTGTCACTTGAGCCTTGTGCCGGATCCCGCTTACTCAATTGTTAGCCTGGTGCCTGAGCACTTTCCCTGTCGAGCCTTGCAGAGCTTTCATTTTTCTTTCACAATTTGACGACCTTTTGACCCTAAGGGAACACCCCCCCCGAGTGTCCACATCCTGCACATGCTTCCTTGCATTGATCATAGGTATGTTACATTGCCTGGGACTAGTCTGCTCGTTATTTGACACTCGTTCCCTCCATTGTTGTATTATAAGCAATTTTATTATTTTTCAAGCTTTTCCAAATATGAAAAAGACCAAAAAAAATCAAATATTCCAAAAATCCGGACGGGATTATTGTTAACACCCAAAAAGTGCTCACTACCTCATCTACCCCACTACATGACTCATTTGTCCATATTTCCCACCATATTTGCCTTAAAAACCTTAAAATCCCACTAAAAAGCCTCCAAAAGGCCACAAAACCATAAAAAAAAGCCTCAAAAAGGCTAAAAAACCCATTTTTTCCTCCAAAAATATCCAAAATTCCTCCAAAATAGCAAAAACCCTCTAAAAGGGGAATAAAAAATATAAAATAATGAAGAAAAAAGGAAGGAAAAACCCTAGACACTTGACCTAAACTATATGGTTCCCAAAAACCTAGGCCAGCACTCCACCACCAAAAACCTATAAATAGGTGATGGAGACCCCTCATTTCATATCCACAATCAAGTATACCCTTACTCTGCCAAAATCTCTCTTGAAACCCTAGCTCACCCTTGAGCTACTTTCACCATTGAGAGCCCCTTTTGGTCCATTTCCACCATTGGAAAAAGAGAAGGAGCAAAGTTGGAGTTTGGAGCAACCCTCTTGGATCATTGCAATAACTTCACCAACCTCTACACTTGAGGTAAAATTTTAATACAAAGAAAACCATTTATTATTTCTTGTCTCTTATGTTTCATGCACATGTTTAAAATAATTTCCATTTCAATGTATTGTCTTTTCATTTACTGTTTATTGAACTGCTACTAAGGAGTCCCTTCTCCTTAGTAGGTGCTCATTTGCACAAGCTAGGGTAAAATCCCTAGCTACAGTTAGGGCGACTCCCCTTGGTTTGAATTTCTGGTTACAATTTTTAAATATTTTTCTGTTCGGCTGTCCCTTTCGGCCGCCGTAAACCGCATCTTTTACCCCCTGCAGTTGCGTTCCGACCGCGTCTTTCAGGCGTTTACCTGCGATCCGACCGCGGCTCTCAGACTGTTTCCAGAGACCTGCCGACCGTTTTCAGTCTGTTACCTGCGATTCGATCGCGGCTATTAGCCTGTTTGGGACGGTTCGACTGCGGCTGTTAACCCTTTTCCTGCGTCCCGCTTGTGGCTTTCGGCCATTTTCCTGCAACCAGCCGGTGCCTTTCGGTGTTTTTTCCGCGTCCCGACTGCGGCTTGCAGCCCTTTTTGTGCAACCTGACTGCGTCTGTCGGCCTTTTTTCTGCGTCCCGCTTGCGGCTTTCGGCCTTTTTCCTGCAACCCGCCTGCGGCTTTTTACCTATTTCCTGCGGTCTGACTGCATTTGTCGGCCAAAAACCCGCAATCTGTCTGTGACTGTTTCTCTGTTTCCCGTGGTCCGACCGCCGATATTTGCCAAAAACCCGCGGTCTGTTTTCTGCATTTTTCCCTGTTTTGAACCCAGCACTTTGCTGCACTATTTTCTACACCAGCACAACCATCTGTTCTCCCTGCATCCATACTTCCCTACAGCCTTTTCTGCAGTTTCAGTTCTGTTTCAGAATCGTTTTTAAATTTTCCGCATTTTAAATTGAAAAAAGAAAATTGTGCATTTCAAAGGTTAATTTCTGTCTTGTTATTTTTAGTTAGAAAGTTGCCCCGCTTGTGGCACTTTTATTTGGGTTCATCACCTCACACACACACACTCTGTCACCTAATTCAAGTGAACCTTAAAAAAGTACTTAACTCAACCAACATTCTAACCCCACTTGGGGAACACATAAGAATTTTTGTAGTTAGGTAGGATCGGGGGGATAGGCATCCAAATAACACCCCTCGGTTTCTTACACTTGAGACATAGCTATTGTCCATTAGGGAACCAAAATACCCTAGTATTTTTTGGCACGGTCACGACCAGTTTATCAGAGGGCCTCTCCCCTAGGAGGGTTGAAGTCGCCAGACTGGTTCCGGAGGCCTGAGTGGAATACCGCAATCCATTTAGTAACTGAAGGGCTACCTTTCGCAGTTCTCGGAGTATCCCTGTATGGGGGTACTGCGGTAAAAGGACCAAACGGAAGATTCACCTTTCTAGATGTGTCATGAACGAGGTATCTTAGTTGCCTTTCTTCTAGGATTGACTACCTGGTGTCCCTCTCGGTAGGGGGATATCTTTAGCCACTTGGCTCTCCTATCCATATTGTCTGACTTGGATTTCATCACCTTGCAGAGGATATGTCTAGTTGAGTCAGAATACTATTTAGTTAGGTGTTTGCATGCTCCCTTACCTCCTTTTGGTCTAGTGAGTCCACTATTTTTATTTTTTAGGAAACCTGCTGCTTGTTGGTATTCTGACCATTTCTGTTGATACTCCACTTATTGTAGCACGACTGTTACAGTAGGTGTTTTCAGTTGGTTGTTGGCCTGAATGCCATATGTTTTGAGCTCTCCTTCTGCACACTCGGTTGCATTAGGGTTTTTGAGCTGTTTTTCACTCAACACAACCCCCATATTTTCGACACCATTTGTCACCATTGAGTCTCCGAGACATTCTCGGTGCCTCCGGGGTGAGCCCCCGCAGCACGGTTCACTTGACACCACTCGTCATAGACATAGATCTTCATCACTTGATACCACTCATCATAGATCTCAAGCTTTGTCCCTTGACTCCACTCGTCAACGGCATAGAACTCCGTCACCCGATCTAGACGCCCCTTACTTTACTTCTGATTCTGACGCAAAGTCCGAGAACCCCATTTACACTGCACCAACCAGCCCCATGGCTGGCTTGACTTCCACCCCTTTCCTTGTAGGGACCATTGGTGGAACATCCATCACCACACCAGTTACCACACCTGCTTTGGGTATGCCCTCGATGGGGCCCACATCTACCATTCCGATCACTGCACCCATCCCAGTAGCTGAAATACCTATTCCCACTCCATCAGTGACTCACACTACTCTTGGCGGTGTAGGACCGTCCCATACCACGTTCGTCCCTACACTTGGGGGAAACCTTCCAAACCCTGCCCCTACACTTGGGGGCATTGGACCCACCATGGCCCAACCCACTAGTATGTCACATCCTTCTACTAGTTTTCCATTCATGGCTAGCCTCAACCTTCCTGACCTAGCTATACTGACTAACGATCCCATTAGACACGACCCTGCGTGGCATCACATGCCCACCAAGCTCC
This sequence comes from Larix kaempferi, assembly GCA_027924585.1. Lineage (NCBI taxonomy): Eukaryota > Viridiplantae > Streptophyta > Pinopsida > Pinales > Pinaceae > Larix > Larix kaempferi. Next base: position 2,509,607 of record BSBM01000600.1, read on the forward strand.
CCTCTGACATCCCTAAGTTTGAGGGAAAGGCAGGTGAGGACCCTCAGAACCATATTATGTCCTTCCATCTATGGTGTTCCTCCAACTCCATAGTGGATGACTCTATCCGCCTCCGTCTGTTATAGCGCACCTTCACTGGCTCTGCAGCTAAGTGGTACATTGAGCATCCCCATGGGACCCATGCTACCTTTACCTCCCTTGCCTCCACTTTCCTGCAGTTCTTTCAGTTACCTGTCCGCTATGACGTGGGAGTTGAGATCCTACTGTCTTGCAGACAGAATATGGCTACCCACATCACTGACCACATTCATGAGTGGCGTCGACGCCGAAGCCTCTGCAAAATCAAGTTAGATGATCGTATCTTCTTAGATTGGTTTCTAAAATCCCTCCTCCCTATCATTGCCAAGGATCTGGCATCCGAACGACCCCAGTCTGAAGAAGAGGCCATCCTCAAAGCCCAGCAATTTGACCTCATTTACGCCCAGTCGGGTTATCTGTATACCATCATAACTGACGCCCCTCGGGGCGAGTCCTCCCAACATGATGCGCCAGGTGCATCCCATGCCGCAGATGGCATCATTGGTCTTATTGCCTCGCATCCCCAACCCTTTTCCATAGCACGTCCTAGCCCTGGCCTCGACCTTTTGCGGCCTACATCTCAATCCGGAGCAACCAATTCGTATGCTCCTATGACACATCATCACCATTCTCATGGACCCTCATGTGCACCTTAGTGCTTTGGACACGTATCCCCCGCTTATGCTCCCTCGGCCGCACCTCAGCCGTATTACCATCCATAGGCTGCACCAGCTCCTGTGTCCTCTCAAGCCCAACCCGCTTATTACCCGCCACAGGCAGCCCTTGCGGCAAACCCACAACCCACTCCGAAGACATATCAGCAACCCCCACAAGGTTCAACGCCTGCTCAGCCTCCACCTACTTATTATCCACCGCAACCTGCTCCCGCACCTACACAACCCTAGAACCCCCCTGCTGCCCAAGGGAAAGTCTATGCCCAACAAAATCCACAGCAGAACCAAAAAAACCAGCGCCAACAGGGCCCACAGAACCGTGGCAAAGGTCGTAACCGTGGGAACAACCCTCCTCCAGACCAAGGTGGTCAACCTCCCAATCCCCCAGACAACAATAACGCGACACCTGCCAACCAGAACCCTGATCGGCCGCCCAAGCAGGCCAAAAACCCTAACCTATGAACCAACCATCCTTGTTCTATTTGCGGGGCCTATGGCCACTACACACATGCTTTCCCACATTTGGAGTGATCTCAGCAGCTCTGGGTTGATGATGCCCATCGCCAAGGGCATGCAGCTCCTCAAGCGCCGCCCAAACCCCCACCCCCTCAGCAGCCACCCTTGGTACTGCAAAACCCCTTACCAACTCAAGGCGTAGTGAACACTCAGCCGTTGGCTCCCCCTCAAGGCAATGCGCCACCACAACAACATATCACTTATGCCGCTCCTGATCAACCCATGTTCGATTCAGGTACCCACCACTTGTTGATGATGTCAACCTCCAAACCCGTCGGAACCAATATGGATCCACCCCTGAAGCCCTTCCCTCTGACAAAAACACTAACGCTCATCCCACCGATCAGACGTTACGTATACCTCCGGCTCCCCTCGATGGCGCCTCCAAAGCACCTCGCTTTCCACTCCGTCGTCTTAACAATAACCCCAATGCTCGTGCTGCGTCAAATTACAACATTGTAGATGACTTAGCCCAATCTCCCGCGACCATGTCCACATTAGAAGTCTTAAAAAACTATCCTTCACAGCGCAAGACTTTGCTCTCTGCCATTGGTGCTATCGACCCCAATGATTGACAATTGATGGCATTCATTTTGGACCAATCCGAACCACGCCTGCCTTCCACTTTAGCATTCCAAGTTTCTGTTTCCATTCGGAATCTTGTCATCCATCGGTGCATTATTGATGAAGGTGCCTCTACATGCGTTATGTCCACATTCGTTTGGCAGAAGTTGGGATCCTCTACTTTCCAGCAGTCCACCATTGCGTTGCGAGCCTACGACGGCCGGTCGGCTCAACCCCAAGGTCTATTAGCTAACATCCCCGTCCAGCTGGCTGGTAAAACCATTCTCATTGACATAGAGGTCATCAATGCCCAACTTGATTATAACCTCTTACTTGGCCGCATCTACATGTATGCTATGCGGGCAGTTGCCTCTTCCGTTTTTCGTACCATGATGTTCCCCCATGACGGACGCATGGTCAAGGTCGACCAACTCACATACTATGATCCAAATGCCCCCGCTGCACCCGAAAATGTTCTCCCCATGGTTGAACAACCCGTTATTGGTGCCGCTACCTCGTTTGTTTCGTCTGTGGGACCTGGAGTTTACTCAGATCCGCCGATGACATCAACATTCCAATCCATTCCTCCCCCGTCATCTGCACCCGACGTATCTGACCTATGTACCCTTTCCCACGATACACAAACACCTAACAATCAACCGCCCTTGTTGCCTAAACCACCGTTCGTCCCTAGTCACATTGGTGTTACACCCATCCACACAATCCCCTTCCTAGTCCCTCCCTCGGGAGTAGTAAGTGCCCCCGTTATGGCTACTCTTAGCCTCCCTGGGTTAACCTTGGGATTACCCGTGTGGTATCTTTCGCCTCCCGTTCCCCCGCCGACACCAAACGTCGTCCTACAACCGGTGCAACCCATGGATACTACTAGTCAACCACCTCCCAGTGTCACTACCCCCTTCGTCCTCTACGAATCCCCCCCCTCTTATCAATCACACTGGGGGCAGAGGCCCACAACCATACACTGCTGTACCCCCTCCCAAGGCAGTTAAACCCCCCCCGTGTTTCGTGCTCCCCCCAAATGCTCGTTGTGAGATGAGTTAAGCCATCCGACTCATCAATGTCCACAGTTACCTGCATTACAGGAACACATGCAAATGCTTGACGATGACCCCAACATCCCGTTTGTCAAACTCGACCCAACCCCTAAGCCTCGTGATAAATCACTGCGTACCAACCACCCTTGTGCCATATGCGGTATTTACGGCCACTACTCACATCACTGTCCTGATCTCCCAGATTATAGAGTAGACCTCTACGAGATGAATAATTTGGACCTTGAGATGGAACCCCCCACAATTGAGGAGATCCAACCCTCGGTATCATCCCCGTCCGGTGAGATTAATACCATTTATATGATCTCTTCCACCACCACTCCCTCGTCAACCGATTTGACAATCCACACTTTCCGTACTGATGAGGAGATTCTCGAGGCTCTCACTGCCCCGGATTATCCTTGGGATGACATGCACCATCGTTCCTATTTCCTCCCAGAAGAATCCTCCTCTAGTATAGCTACCCAATTTGCGGTTGAATCCAAATATTTCCTTCCTACCAGGGTCGACTGGTTTAAGGATCCTATTCCTGCTCCTGAGGCTTTTGAGGAAGGAAACATGGCCAACATCTCACCCGTCATCCACATAGATATCTCTGACCCACCTGGCGCTCTTGAAATCATTACATTAGGAGCCTCCTGCAGTAAGTCTGAGATTGGAGAGTACAAAAAACTTTTCCAAGAGTTTCGTGATGTCTTTGCTTGGTCCTATCCTGAAATGCCTGGTCTCGACCCTGCTATCATCGAGCACCACATTGACACCTTTGAGTTAGGGGGCATAATAGATTACCTCGACCTTGGGATAGGGGGCTTGATCAACCATTTTGAACCTTCCCCATCACATCTATCTCAGCACGTCCATGGCCCCCTTGTTCAAACCAACACATATGTGATCCACAATCACAAACCCCATGCACATAGCATGGGGGCAGGTCATTAACCCTTCTCACTTTTTCCCATTTGTGATCTCAACCATTTTTGAGGTCACATATCATTTGTATATTTGATTTTATACACCTAGTTATTTCCTTTGACCATTCCAGAGTCCTTATGACCTCCGTGTTTCGCACCATTTGCATCGCTGGATTCATATTTCCGTGCCCGTGATGATGCTTGAGATCATTTCTCGCTCTCACTAGGACCAATATCAACATTGTGTCCCAACACCTTGTCACCTCGGTTTGCGTGCCACATCGGCCGTAGCCCATTTTTGATATACCTTATATCATCAGATTCATTTTTTCGAGCCCGTGATGATGCTTGAGATCATTTCTCGCTCTCACCCCCAGATTTTTTCGAGTATTTTTTCCAAAACGCCCCCCGTCACCTTGGTTTGCGTGCCACATCGGCCGTTATCCGTTTTTGACACTTTTTATATCTCCGGATTCATTTTTCCGAGCTCGTGATGATGCTTGAGATCATTTCTCGCTCTCACTTGGTACAATTTCAACATTGTGCCCCGACACCTTGCTGCCTCGGTTTGCGCACCACATCGGCCGCCATCGGATTGTTCCACATTTTTACATGAGCCATTCACTCCTGTCATACTGCAATTATTTCATTATTTTGCCACCATTCATTACCCCTCAAGGAGGCCCACCAGTGTTCCCCCCTACCCTCATTCTTGGTCATCATAAATGTTCCTTGATTGAGCACTTCCTCCTTGCCTGGCCATTCCTTTTGTTCGGTATAATTTTATCCCTTTTTCGGGCCGGACAAGTCCTTTACGAAAAAGGCACTTAGGGAGTTTCTGTTAAGCTCTTTTCTGACTCCTAAAACAATGAAAAGATTGCCGAGAAATCTTGCTTCCTTTCATGCTCGTTAAAGTACCTGAAAGGGCATCTATCTGGTATAAGTTTAACCCTTTTCTGGACCTGGTAGACTAATTACGAAAAAGGAATACTCTAGTCACACTGGCTAGAAGAGTTCTTCATTGCATCCTTTTATGCTTATTTGGGCCTTGGGGACTAACACATGAAAAAGCAACCCCCTGGAGTCTTCTTATCGCTTTCAGACTCTCTAAAATTGAAAGCAACCACGAGCATGCACTGTCCTGGGCTCGTACAAATCCACATGACAATACCATTCCATTATTTCAGAGTCTTTTTATCGCTTTCGGACTCCTTAAAATTGAAAGCAATCATGAGCACGCACTGTCCTGGGCTCGTACAAATCCACATGACAGTACCATTTCATTATTTCAGAGTCTTCTTATCGATTTCAGACTCAAAATTGAAAGCAATCACGAGCATGAACTGTCCTGGGCTTGTATAAATCCACACGACAGTATCATTTTACACACACTTCTTCTAGTCCCTTAAAACCATGAAGAAGTCCCCCCGTGCCTCTTGGCACTATGATCGATCATCTCGGCAGCACCCCTAATCAGGTCGCCTTTGTTCAGAGTAGTCTGTAGTCTCCTGCCATGTTACACCAGCTTGAGTACCCCTCATCCCAGTCACTATCCTTGATCCATTACAACCATGATCCCTTTCCCACCAGTCAGTGTCATATGCTGCCCGATCATCCCCCGTCATCATACTTTGAACAAAGGAAGTTTGAGTCCACCCACTCTACTTGCCCAATTATCCCCCACAGTTTGTCAGTCCTACCATTAGTACTATCACACTTCGGTTCTCTACCTCGTGCTCCTATCAAGGAAACATCATTGCCTTGCTAGTTGCAGGTCTCCCTCTGTCGACGACAACCCCTCTATTCCAGAGGATAGACCCAGAGGTCCCTATGCCTTGGACCCATCACCATCAGTGGTGAGTTCCTACGTACAATTTTGAGAGGAGTCATCATTGCCTCTCCGAGTGGTTGTTTCTCACATGCTCGACTTCAACACCTTGATCGCATCGTTGAGAATCACGCAGGGCTTATATCCCTTCAGTTATTGGTCGACGACCCCGGATTTCCCTCGACTCTAGCACATTGGTGAGTCACTTCAGAACGCCCAGTTATATGTTCCCGTGGATGTCCGGGTTGCGTTGGCAATTTTATTCGGAAGCCATCCTGTTATATGCTTCCTTGAGTACCCAGTTCAGTTCCAGTTCAGTGTACCATGGAGAGTATGACTTCCCGTCACTATGGTCCAGCAGCTCGACAGTTCCTCTGGTGCCCTGCTCAGTAGCACTGTTGTTATTCTAGTGTATCAGTTCTTCAGCTCAGACATGGTCAGCCCAGCAGTATGTCCCATATTTGTGTCCCCTCTGGACCCTTATGATGTACACAATGGTTCTATGTATCCTACAGGTCCCCCTTTTTGGGCCTCCCAGTTATTTTTTTTATGTATCTTGATACGAGCATGGGTATGCCTGCCTCGTCCATATATTGAGATTCTTCCTCATTCATTATTTTAGGCTATGTATATGTCAGGTCCCCATCTTTTGGATCCCATTGTTATTATTGTTCTCTCTCTTGATACGAGCATGGGAATGCCCGCCTTGTCCATATGATCAGATTATTCCTCATCCATTATTGAGGTTATGTACTTTTAGTTTTTGCAGTTGTTCAAGATCGTTGTTCCCGGCTCCAGTTTGTTTCTTCTCTTCTCCACACCCCAGGAAAACCATTAAAAGACTTATGATGTCTATCGGCCATACGATGAGCTCCTGCCCTCACACATCAGGGGGCAATCTATTAACACCCAAAAAGTGCTCACTACCTCATCTACCTCACTACATGACTCATTTGTCCATATTGCCCACCATATTTGCCTTAAAAACCTTAAAATCCCACTAAAAAGCCTCCAAAAGGCCAAAAATGCCTCCAAAAGGCCACAAAACCATAAAAAAAGCCTCAAAAAGGCTAAAAAACCCATTTTTTCCTCCAAAAATATCCAAAATTCCTCCAAAATAGAAAAAACCCTCTAAAAGGGGAATAAAAAATATAAAATAATGAGGAAAAAGAGGAAAAAAGGAGGGAAAAAACCCTATACAGCTGACCTAAACTATATGGTTCCCAAAACCATGGGCCAGCACTCCACCACCAAAAACCTATAAATAGGTGATGGAGACCCCTCATTTCATATCCACAATCAAGTATACCCTTACTCTGCCAAAATCTCTCTTGAAACCCTAGCTCACCCTTGATCTACTTTCACCATTGAGAGCCCCTTTTGGCCCATTTCCACCATTGGAAAAAGAGAAGGAGCAAAGTTGGAGTTTGGAGCAACCCTCTTGGATCATTGCAAGAACTTCACCAACCACTACACTTGAGGTAAAATTTTAATACAAAGAAAACCATTTATTATTTCTTGTCTCTTATGTTTCATGCACATGTTTAAAATAATTTCCATTTCAATGTATTGTCTTTTCATTTACTATTTATTGAATTGCTACTAAGGAGTCCCTTCTCCTTAGTAGGTGCTCATTTGCACAAGCTAGGGTGAAAACCCTAGCTACAATTATGGTTACAACTTCTAGTTGGCAGCTGTTGTGTCGCCTTTGAACAGAGCATTCATTCCACTCCATACATTATGAGTTGGGACTATAGTTGGACCTTAGGAGCTGTACTTGTTTCTTAGTTTACTCCACCGATTGGTTAAGCTTCTAGTCATTATGGAGCCCTTTGTTGATGCCTCTTTCATCGCACAGTGTTATGTCAAGTCTATGCTACCTGAGTCTATCCATTTGCTCATGCTCTTGTTCAAAGGAAGTCCTGAAACTAGAGTCAGCCACTCCTTAGATCTCTTGACTATTCCAGGTCAACCATCCTTATTGAGTCAGTCTGTTTCACCTGATTTCTTCCAAATATTTCAGCGTAGCTAGTACCTCATGCTGGTTGATGGGGGATTCCTTAATGCCCTCCTTCCAGCCAGTGTCGTTCCATCGAATTCAACCCATTTATTCCAGAATTTGAGACTTTAGTACCTTGAGGCTTGCAGTCATTAGTGGTAGGTTCTCTCGCCATCGATAGTTTTGGGAATACATTAATGTCCCCTGATCGATGGATTCATCTTAGCGTTCGACTTCAACCCATCTATTCGCACTTTGATGATTGTACTTTGTGCCTTGATGCCCATTTTCATTATTGGTGGGTTATCTCGCGTCTATTAACGGTATACATCATTGACCGGTAATCAGACGATGTCACATCAGGTTTGACCTCAACACCTTTATTCACTTGATGGGACTTGCACCATAGATGATTTTTGTAGAAGACCCCAGGCGATAGTGGCATTCAGTATGCTACTTATGACGATGATTTTACATTTGAGATATCACCTCTCAGATATCAGCAGTTTTCACCTCCAGTTTGCACCAGTTGTTTCCTTTTCAATAGGGAACCATATCTTACTATAGAGGGATCATGGCTATGATCACTTATGACATGTATTTACTATATGCTGCCTATTCATGGCCATTGTATCATATTGTTGTACTGTACCGACATGTACTCAGAGATATTATTGTATTATGACGAGTGAGCTGCTCCTTCCACTTGTGTCTCCATTACTCCACTTTTGAGATTTATAATGTATTTCGGCCATCATAGCACCATTCTTTGACCTCACACATTAGGGGGCATCTGTTACAATGTAATTTTCCACCTTGTGAGCATAAGAATTCTTTGGCCTTCAGGATCCATTTTACTAACTCAGATCCATTTTATGACCTCCAGAACACACTTTTTCCTTATTTTTCTTCCTATACGCTAATTGTTACATTTTAGCTAGCATACCCGCGATCTGTTCCACTATAGCCCACGGGTGACAAGTAAAATGGTAAAAATTGCTAATGAATTACTATTTACTCCCAAAAAGCGGTCTTAGGGTGACCTTTGGCCCTCCATTTTCCCAGTAACGCTTCGATGTGTCCTTTCACTTACCTTTGGAAGGCTATATATTGAGCTCTTATGGCATATGGAAGGGAGGAGAAAGAGAAAGTAAGATAAATCTAGTGGATTTTTGCCACATCTTGAGTCTACAATCATTGATCCTTGTTGTTGTGAACATTCTATGTTCACCTTCCAAACTCCTTTCATAGTTTGAGTTTTCCATTCCATGGAGCATTGAAGTGGTGGAGGCACAATTGGAGAGACCCAGTTCTTGGTTCAGATTGGTTGCCGGCAAGAGGTCATATCACATTGTACTTCTTGTTATTTATTAATAGAAATACTCATATTCTCATCCATTAATGTTGTGAATGTTGTTTATATTGCATTGGGTTGCATTTACTTATAATATCATGGACCATTTCTATTGATGACATTAATGTCTTTCATATATTATATGCGCTTGTTGTATATTGGCTGTCAAGACTAATTTGTAGGTTCAAGTGCATGAATTGAAAGCTTCAACGGGGATCTACATCGAACGTCCGGATCGAGGTTGGTTATATTCTCCATTATCTTAGAATTGTCATTTATATAGCATAGCATTGAGAGTTGAGTTATTTTCTAGTAGTCAGCTTTCTGTTGTGGTCTATCCCAAGCCATAGGAAGTTTTCTCTGTAACATACATGCAACAAGAAAGGACATTTTGCTTCAGATTGTCCCAAGAAAAAAAAGAACAACAGCAACAACCACAAGAAGAAGAACATCAAAAGAAGATATCATGCTCATGCTGCTGAGGATGATGAACCTCCCAAGAAGAAAACTAAAGAAGAAAGTGATGACTCATCAAGTGAAGATGAATATGTCTTAATCTCTGCTCTCACAAGTACTATCTCACATGGATGTGATGATTGGATTATTGATAATGGGGATTCCAAACACATGACGGGATTTAAATAATCCTTTATAAATCTATCTGAACATGAGTCACCTCACAAGGTGAAACTTGGGGATGACTATCAATATCCTATAAAAGAAAGTGGTGAAGCCTCCTACAAGCTAGACTCTGGGAAGTCTTTGAAAATGAAAGAAGTTCTATATGTACCAGGGCTCAAGAAGAATCTCCTATCCATATCATATTTGGATGCAAAAGGGATTAGAGTTGCATTTGTGGATGGTCAAGTACTCATGTGGCCAAAGGGTAAGACCATAGATGATGCAGTAGTGATTGGAGAGCAAGAGGGAGGATTGTACAAATTGAAGGGACAAACTGAACATGCCATGGTACATGAATCCATGGAGCCAAGTGAACTTTGGCATAGAAGGATTGCACATGTGCACTATAGAGCACTGCCAATTGCAAGCAAAGCTGTAGAAGGTCTTCCTGAAATCCAGTCAAAGCATGAAGGTATTTGCAAAGGATGTGCAAAAGGAAAGAACACAAAGAAGGAATTTCCAAGCAGTGAAAGCAAGGCATAAGGAATCTTGGAAACTATCCACTCCGATGTATACAGTCCGATGTCATCCAGTTCTCTAAGTGGGTATGTATATTATGTTTCCTTCATTAATGATTTTTCTAGGAAGACTTGGATTTGTTTCTTGAAGAACAGAGATGAACTATTCAACAAATTCAAGGAATTCAAAGCCTTGATAGAAAACCACACTGCAAAGAATATCAAGACTTTTATATCCGACAATGGTGGAGAATTCACTTCAGAAGTACTCAAGAAGTTATGCAGTGATTCAGGGATTAAGAGGGAGTTGACCATTCCTTACAATCCACAACAGAATGGAGTTGCAGAAAGGAAGAACCTCTCATCCATTTTTCAACATTGGTTAAGGTGCACCCTATCAGAGACTCCGGTGGTTCCTGCAAGAAAGCAAAGATTGAGAGGGAGTCCACCCAACAAACAAACAAAGATAAGTATTTGAATTGTCATTTCTTGTATATCTGATTATTTAAATTGTTCAATGGTGTATATACTTATGTTCCTAGATTTAGGCTATGTATTATGCATATTAGGACATTTGCATTAATGAACAGTATACTACTAATATGCATGTGATGGGTAAGTGGCCTATGGCACTGTACAACATTCCATTGCTACTTATCTAGAATGAAACCTCTTTGCTGACATGTTGGGAGTTGTTCACAGTCTTAACAATGTTCTGGTAGAGATGGAAGGCATCTAGAAAGTTACTGGATATGGATAAATGTTGTATTGAAGCATTGGCTAAAATAATTGCATGATTGTATGACATATATTTTTATGTGTAAGATTTTGTTCTGTAAACTATGAGAAGTTTCTAATCATACAATTGAATTTGAATTGTAGGAAATATCATGGACAATCACCTACAAAAGAAGGACAACAACATTTGTTCCAGCAACAAAAAAAACTATCTATTGAAGATATTGAAGAATCTGAATGTAGAATGGAAGGATGCCATGGTCGAAGAGTGCCAATCGGTCATGAAGAATGATGTTTGGGATGTGGTCCCAAGACTTGAAGCGAAGTCTATTGTGACTTCCAAGTGGATCTATAATATCAAGCATGCTGCAGATGGCAGCATAGAAAAATACAAGGCGAGGTTTGTAGCTCGTGGCTTCTCCCAGAAAGAGGGAATAGATTACGAAGAAAATTTTGCTCCTGTAGCCAGATACACTTCCATCAGAACAATACTTGCTTTGGCTGCAGTGATGAAGTGGAAGATACACCAGACGGATTTCAAGACAACTTTCTTGAATGGACTAGTCGAAGAGGAAGTGTATATGGAGCAACCACTCGGTTTTGAGACACATGATAGGGATTCATATGTGTAAAGGTTGAAGAAAGCCTTGTATGGCTTGAAGCAAGCTCCTAGGACTTGGTATGGTAGGATGGACAACTTTCTATCCAGTTTGGGCTTTACCAAGAGTAAAGCAGATTCCAACCTTGTTGTAGGCACAACAGATCCCATGTTTCATTTTGATCATGGGAACCCCATTAATGCAAATACAAAGGTATTTAGTTAAGTTGTAAATTCTGGTTTACTATGGCATCTTATCCTTGGTTTGTTTTGATTACTTATCATCATTTCCCCTTTGAAAATTTCTAAGTTTCTGGCTATTTTCTTCATTTGCAGAAATCCTTACATTTTTCAAGAAACTTCTTTCTTATTGCAAATGCCGAAAACCCGAAATCCTGAAATCCCGAAATGCTGAAACCCGCAATCCTGCAATTGCAGAGTTCAGAAATCGTTTATATAACTTTTGGGATTTCGTCAACCCGAAACCCACAACCCGAAATTGCGGGTTGCGGGAAAATTGTGTAAATATTTTTAGATTTTGATCCCGCAACCCGAAGCCCGAAATTTCGGATTTCGGGATGCGGAAACGCGTTTTTGCCAATACGTTGCATTGTGTGTCTTCGAAACCCGCAACCCGTAAATTGCGGATTGCGGGTTGCAGGAAAAGTTATTTACTTTTAATTTTTTGTTTTCGTTTCCGAAACCCGAAACTTGAAATTTCGGGTTGCGGATTTCAGAAACAGGTTTATTTGATTGTTAAAATTTGTAAAATCCGAAACCCGCAACCCGCGATTTTAGATTGCAGATTTCGGGAATTTTGAATAAAGTTAGTTTTTAAGCGCCATCCCGCATCCTGCAGGGATTAATCTTAGCCGTTCGTTTCTTTTGATTCTATGGCCTTGATTTGATCCGACCGAAAAAAACCATAAATATGCGATTTTTCCTATTTTTCATTATCATTTTTATTGTTAGAAAATTATGCTCCTATGTGGATTTTACTGCCGTTTTCTTACCAGGGTCATTTTCTTGGGTTTTCGCTGGTTGTCAGGTTGGTTTGCTGTCATTTTTGCATTTTCTATTTACTGTTTTTCCTGTTTATGGTTTGCGTTTGATTTTGTTAATTTTATTTATCAAAATTCCTCAAAGCTTCGACGAAATGTCTCGAAATACTTGGTCCAAGACCCTGCACAAGGATTCACTAACTAAAAACCCCAACTTTGGCATTTTCTCAGACACCAGCCCTAGAGGAGGCTGTGTTGATAAATATTAGCTCTTAATGTCAAATACTATTGAAATGAGGCTATGATGAACGATAAGGATATTAATTTACTAAAAGGATTTGATCTCAAAGAAGGGATATGAAGGCTCTCTAGAAGGGTTTGATGGAATCGTGGTTAACACAAGAAGGGCTCTAGAGGAGTCTGTGATTAGCGAAAGAGGAATTAATTAGTAATAAGGCTCTACAATGCTTGGTTTGGACATGTTTATGAACTAGAAGGATGTTTTAGCTAAAGTATGCGCAGAAGGCTCTCTAGAGGGCTTTAAGGAGCTTGTGGGAACCACTATAATGGCACTAGAGAGGGTTGTGATGATAGATATTAGATCATAATGAGCCCATACAATTGGAAGAAGGCTATGATGAATGATAAGATTCTTAATGAGCTATAAGGCTATTTTAGCTCAATAATGCTCAGAAGGCTCTCTAGAGGGCTTTTAGTTGCTTTTAGTGATATCAATAAGGGCTCTAGAGGATGCTATGATGCTTGATAGCTGCTCTTAATGATAAATACGATCAGAAAATGGTCATGAGCGGGCCAAAAAGAAAGGGTGCTACAGAAGGATTTTGAGCTCTAGAAGGGATATGAACGAGTTATTGAAATGTATCAAGTGGATTGGGCTAAAATATATGAAATTTTTGATAACGATGACCTACCCGACATCAAGGAAGACCAACCTGTCTATGAAAAAATTAGGGCTTCCCAAATTCATGCTATCGCTGCTCTCCCCGCTGTCATGCCTTATACTAATCCTATCAAATGGATTATAGAAAATGCTATCCCTACGGACCGGTCTTTTAATGACAGTGCAGGGTCGCAATTGACTACCTTTCGCCCTGAGGTTTTTATCATAGCTTTTTCTCTCAAGCCGACTGCACAAGTCCTTAGCTCTGATTTTATTCCATCCTCCAAAACCAGATATAATTTCAATGAAATGATGAAATCCTGGATGGTTAAACCTAGTACTTTTGTGCCTAAGGCAGACAACCTATATTTGATTGCTTGGTTCAAGGAACCCTACTCTTTATTTCCAGCCATGCTCTGTAGGCTCTTTGGCCTCCCCAATTGTTCAGTTTTTAAAGCTGAATGGGCTCCTATAGCCCATCATGTGTTAACCACAAGAGAGTCTTTCCCTTGGGAATCCATCTTGTCTTCAGAAATTAATACAACCATTCAAGATTATCAGAAGGCTCCTGCTTCAAGGAAACCACATTTCTACCTATCAACCTACATCCTTGATGTTTTCTGCTCTGAGTTTCAATACCCTCACTTGGGGTGGAATTGGACCTCTGAGGCTCCACCTGTCCATATATACCATTCTGCATTGTGGGAAAGTAATTATGTGCCCCTTCTTTATGAAATCTGGGATCATTTCATGGGCACTATTTATTTCAAAATTTTCAAACAGGAAGCTCCTGCCTTTTGTGCCAATGTTAGAACTTTCATCAACACCATTAGAGACTGGTATGTTTATGAGTCCTTCTCATAAATCAGAGTTTGGAGAAGTGACACTGTTCATCTTGTGCCAAGAATTGTACCTGACAGGTTAGTTATTCAAGAAGTTTCCTATCAGACTGTCATTGATGGGGTCTATAAAAATCTCACCGGGGCTAAAAAGAGAGGCTGGCCTAAATTTTCCTTGAATCTTGGCCCATTTGTCTCTCCTACCTCAACTTGGGCTATAGTGCTTGGTTAACAGTTCGATCCTCTAAAATTGGGTAAAGCACCCAAAAGAAATCATGATCCAAAGAAGTTCTTGGATGCACACTTCAAACAATATCACAAGAAAATGGACTATGTCCATGAAGATATCCCAGATGACTCCATCTATCAAGGAATCAACACTTTTTCTGAAGTATTGGAAAAGCCAAAAACTTAGATGAGTAGCAACAGATTATGGCATATCAAAAGGAAATTAAAAATCAAGTCTACAGGCAAAGAACAATGGAGTTGAATCTTATTGAGCAAGTTAGAAGAGATAGAGAACAAAGGCAGGCCCAATAGGCTAATGTCCCTCTGATGCTTACTTATACAGATGGAGATAAAAGTAAATCTCCCATGGAGGATCTTCCACAAGTGAAAACAATTGAGCAGGTTAAAGCTTTGCTGCAGACCTCTCAACATTTCCAGTAGGAGTTAGCTCAGCTCACTTCGCTGATTGATACTCAAATGAATGAATGCCCTAAGGTTGATATGAATGTTCAAGTGGCTGCTGCAGCTTTGCAGGTAGTCGATGATTTGACAATGATTGAGAGCAACCCTCCCAAGAGACAGAAAATTCAGGTTTCTACATCAAAAGTACCTAATGTTGATCTTATTGATAGTGATATTGAAGATGAGCCACTTGCTGCAGTTCAATTAACTGAGGAAGTTACTGAAAAGATGGTTGACAAGGTAGTTGAAGGAACCACTGAAGAAATGATAAAAAACTCATAGGCAATCACAGACCTGTTGGATGCTATTGAAATGGATCATTCTGATCCTAATCCAGCAGTATTAGAACCCACCACTACTGTCCCTAACATTACAATTCCATAATTATTGTTGTCACCCATTCAGGACCTTTCCATTTTTCCTATAGGGGTGATGCCACCCTTCTCCCTTTCCCAATTATTTCATACCTTGACTCATAGAGCCACTCCTTTCCTGGTAACTCAGTTTTTTTTCCATTCCATCATCTATTTTTGCAGAAGCCCAGTCTTTGACTGTCCTCCAACAATTACCCATTTCCACTTTATTATCACTCACTGAAAATGTGCCACCTTCAATTTCCTCTTCAACATCACCATTGGCTACTGATGATCAAGTTCCTATCTCTTAAGCTTTCACTTCAATCCATTCTCCAACTATTCTCTCATCAGTTCCTCAAATCATACCTACTCCTATGAATGTGCCTCAAGTTAATGTGCCTATACCCAATTCCATGGCCACTCAGACTCCTTCATTAGTTTCAACATAGAATGTCATTTTAGTTTCTTCAGAAATAATGACTAAATGGGAAGATGATGAAGTAGTCCCTCTTGGACATTACTTCTACAGTAAGGAAAACAAGGTAGTGGCAAAAATGGGTAAGAAGAGAAGCATTGATCATGATAGATTTGAAGTGTCTGTTCCTAATTAGATAATATGGACACAACGAGTCGATGACCCTTAGACAGGAGCAATTGAGACAGAAACAACTTTAGGAGCATTTGCTGGTGCAAACATTCATTCAATTCAGACCCTCAACAGAGAGATTGATCATAAAAAGGAAGAGATTGAAAGGTTGCAGGAATAATTGTTAAAAAAAAAAGGAAGAGCATGCTATGTATATTAAATATTGTATCAAATTAATAATTTAATGATTAATTAGATACAATATTTAATATACATAGCATTAATGCTATGTATATTAAATATTGTATCAAATTAATCATTAAATTATTAATTAGTTTAATTGAAGGGACGTAACCCTTCTTAAGAAATGCTCCAACCTTATAAAAGGCGAGCTCTTGTAAAGCGTTAAGCATCTTATCAATTCAATAATATATATCTTATTCGAAATGGATTTCGTGTCCTAGTTTTCTGCCGCATTTGGTATCAGAGCCGCGTTCGGCATCAACACGCTCCAGCTGGGATCGTCCTCCACTCTCATCTCAGGATTCCACCCACTGCATCCATTCGCCTTTCTCTCCATTCAGCCCATCCACACTGCTTCATGCCACACCCATTTTCTGTCACCGCTTTCCTTTCTCTGTGCCGCACCCATCTCCCCCTCGGCTCTTCACCAATCCATCTCGCCCTCCTCCCAAATCGCTGCACACAACCCTCTTCTCTAACCTCGCCAGCCCTCATACTTTCCAACTCGCACACGTCCCTCGTCCCTCACTCATCCGCCCAATCACCACATCTACCACCGTCGCCCAGCTATCCACCTGCGATATCTTCACGACCACGCCCATCTTCCCAGCATCTCCAGCACTCCACCCCACTCCACGCTCCCTTCCACGTCGCCTCCACTGCCTCCCGCCCCGCACCGCCTCCACGCAACGCTTCTCTCTCCCGCACTCCTCATCCCTCGCTCCCCATCCACCTTCCCACCATTCCCCTCTCCGCCTTTGTGCGTCCCCAATTCGCGCCCACCTCCCTCTCTACACCAGCCTCCTCACCCACTACGCATCGTTCCCATCCACCCTCTGCTCTGTGCGCCTTACCCTCCGCGCTACCTTCACACTCTCCTCAACGCTGCACTCCATCTCTTTAGCATCCGCTTGGGCTCCCCCGTCCACCTCTCGTCCATCCCCGGTTCGGCCTCCATGTAAACTCCCTCAAACCTAACCCTAATTTCAAAAAAAATTAATATTATATAATTAATATTAATTTTTATAAAAAAAAATCCTTAAATAAAAAAAAAATATATATATATATATATATTAATATAATATTTATTATATATATATATTTTTTAACCACACCAAAAATTATAGTAATCCCACTTTTCCAAGTCATTTTCATTTTCCACTCCTCCTAAGCCAAAATTGCGTCCACTTATTCACCACCACACCTAAGAAGCATGACGACAGAGTTAAAATCCCAAATGGAGAAAATAGAGAAGGATTTTCGAACCTTCAAGGAAATGATCACCAAGAACCAGGAAGCACTTAAGAAAGAAATTAAGGAGGAAGTCATTCAGGTAATGGAGCAGAAAATAGACGACAAGTTCGACATTATAAGTAAGGAACAAAAAATGTTAGATCAAAAAGTGACTGAGAGCCAGAAAGGTATCGAGGAGATATTACAAAAAATGAAGGATGAGGACAAAAATCATAAACAACATGGCTCGGATATGTCGGTTACCCCATCTCCAAATTCTGAGTCACCAGAACGCATTAGGATGAAAGGTACTCAATACCAACCATTCGTAATGTACCCGCCGAGAGCAAAAATAGAAATGATGAAATATAATGGAGGAGAAGACCAATGCGTCGCTTGGTTGAATAAAGCAGAAGAGTATTTCGACATATATAACATTACAATGGACGAGGAAAAGGTCAAGTATGCTTCAATGCACCTTGAAGGATATGCCTACAACTGGTATATGTGGTGGAAGGGAGACAACTTCGCATACACTTGGAACTTATTCAAGAATGATTTCTTAAAAAGGTTTCAAGGAATCACAGAAGATGAATTCTTCTCAAAACTTACCAGATTACAACAAAAGGGAAGCGTCGAAGAATTCACGCATCAACGGGAATCCCTTGCTACCAGAGTATTTGGGCTATCCGACAAACAACGGTTGGAAACCTACTTAGGAGGACTAAAATCATACATACAAAAAGAGTTAAAAATGCATGACATAACAAATGTCGAGGCAGCAAGACGAAAAGCAAAAGCAGCCGAGGCCAAATTTGATAGTTTTCAATCAAATAAAGGGAAGTCATACTCACAAAGAAACATCCAGTCGACTTCAGAGGATGATACAAACAAATACATCCCTCCACCTAGAAGGGACGATAGGAAGAGACTCGAGAATCAACGTATGAGGGAAGGAAAATGTCGACGATGTGGAGACAAATGGAACCCTAAACATAGGTGTCGCCCCGAGGACAACTCAAAGAAATTATATACTTGTGAAGCAGAGGAGAATAGTGAATCAGAAGAAGAAGAATAAGAAGAGCCAGAAGATGAAGAGGAGGAAACCGCAAATATGGCAGCCGGGAACGACGAGAACCCCAAAATCTCCCTAGCAGCCATAACAGGCATTAGTCAACCACAGACTATCAAGTTAAAAGGGCATATAAAAAATGAGAATGTTACAGTGCTAGTAGACACTGGAAGCACTCACAACTTTCTTGATATAAGAGTGGCAAGAAAACTCAAGTTGTTCCTACATCCAGTTCCAGACATGAAGGTGATGGTTGCAGATGGCAAGAAGATCGAAAAAGTTGGAAAGTGCCACAAGGTGAGACTTCAAATACAAGACTTCGAACTGGAATCAGAACTCTACACCTTACCGTTGGGAGGAGTAGACATCGTTTTGGGAGTCCAATGGTTACAAACATTGGGAACATATTCTGCCAATCATCAAAAGCATTTCATCAAGTTTAAGTGGCAAGGGAAAAATTTTAAGCTATATGGTTTTCATCCACCAAACACACAAGTAGTTTCATCTCAGCAAATGGAAAAACTCATTCGAAAAGGGGCATCAGCATACGTAATACAATGTCATCAATTGGAAGGAAAAGAGGAGGAACCAAATGAGTTCAAAAAGGAAATCCAAAAATTACTCCAGAAACATGAACACATATTTCAAGACTTACCCATGCAGATACCACCAAAAAGGAGTATAGAACACATAATCGAGATTAAACCAGGGTCAAATCCTGTCAAGGTTAAACCATATAGGTATCCCCACCACCACAAAACAGAAATAGAAAGGTTGGTTCAAGATCTACTGAATTGTGGTGTCATCACCAAGAGTAGAAGCCCTTATGCAGCTCCAGTTGTACTAGTACGGAAGAAGGATGGATCGTTTAGATTATGTATATATTATAGAGGATTAAACAAAATAACAATTAAGAACAAGTTTCCAATCCCTTTCATCGATGACATGCTGGATGAACTTCATGACGCAAAATATTTTTCAAAACTCGATTTAAGGTCAGGGTACTATCAAATCAGGGTCAGATTAGAGGATATCGCAAAGACTGCTTTCCAAACTCATGAAGGACATTATGAATTCAAAGTAATGCCTTTTGGGTTAACTAATGCCCCTGCCACATTCCAGGCAACTATGAATGAACTATTTCAGCTGTACCTAAGGAAATTTGTGTTAGTATTCTTCGATGACATCCTTATATATAGAAAGACATGGAAAGAACATTTGACGCATCTAGAAGAGGTTCTATCTCTTCTGAAGGAAAACCAGTTCTATGCAAAAAAGTCAAAATGCACCTTTGGGAAGCAAGAAGTGGAGTATCTCGGTCATATAATCTCAAAGGAAGGAGTTAGGGTGGACCCAAAGAAGATCCAGGCAATGAAGGAGTGGCCCGAACCAAAGAATGTTTCAAAATTGCGAGGATTTTTGGGATTAACAGGTTACTATCGAAGGTTCATCAGGAACTATGCACATGTCACTGCCCCACTAACAAATCTCCTAAAAAGAAATTCTTTTCAATGGGATGATGAAGCAAGAAGATGCTTTGAAACGTTGAAACAAATTATGTCTTCAACTCCCGTTTTGGCAACACTTGATTTTGGAAAACCATTCGTAATCGAATGTGATGCTTCAGGGTTTGGGATAGGAGCTGTGCTAATGCAAGAAGGTCATCCAATCGCTTTTGAAAGCAGGAAGTTGAACAAAAGAGAATACCTACAGTCTACCTACAACAAGGAAATGCTTGCCATCATGCATGCATTAACTAAATGGCGACAATACCTTTTGGGAAGTAAATTCCTAATCCGAACAGATCATAATAGTCTACAACACTTGTTATAGCAGAAGACATTAACAATCGAGCAACAAAAGTGGATAGAGAAAATCTCTACCTTCGATATGGAGATCCTACATAAAAGAGGGAAGGACAATGTAGTAGCTGATGCTTTATCAAGGAAAGATGAAGAGATACAAGTCTACGCCGTATCCATGGTGATCCCAGAATTTTTGGACGAAATTCATAAGGAATATGCCAAGAATTCAGAGGTTTGCTCCATAATTAACAACATAAATCAGCATCCGAAGTTTGAATGGAAGAATGAACTGTTATGGTACAAAGGACGTATTTACTTAAGTTCCAATTCCAGTTTTAAGACCAAGGTGCTTAAAGAATCACATGATTGCCCAGCCGCTGGTCATGTAGGAATTTTTAAAACCTACTACAATGCAAGGCAATCATTCTTTTGGAAGGGTATGTATACTGACATTCACAAGTATGTTGCAGATTGTGACATTTGTCAGCGGAATAAAACTGAGAATATCTCAAGTCCGGGGTTACTCCATCCGTTACATATTCCGAATAAGAAATGGGAGGAAATTTCAATGGATTTGATTGAAGGTCTACCCATATCAGATGGAAAAGACAAAATACTAGTTGTGGTAGACAGGCTAACCAAATATGCACATTTTGTTGGAGTGAAGAAAACTGATTCGGCAAAAGAAACAGCCGAAGTTTTTTGTAAAAATGTCTACAAATTACATGGTTTTCCAAAGATTATAGTAAGTGATAGGGATGCCAAATTTAAAGGGAACTTTTGGAGAGAGTTTTGCAAGCAAATTGGAACGTATCTTAACATGAGCTCAGCTTATCATCCCCAAACAGATGGACAGTCAGAAGTTGTCAATAAATGCTTAGAAACCTACCTCCGTTGTTTTGTGACTGATAAGCAAAATAAATGGTTCCAATGGCTACATCTTGCGGAATGGTGGTATAATTCTACTTATCATACATCTGCAAGAATGACACCATTTCAAGCCCTATATGGATATGAACCCCCAAAATGGAAGGATTTCATCACCAACCAAGCAAGGGTCGCATCAGTAAATGACCATTTAGAAGAAAACCAAAAGGTTGTCCAAGTACTTAAAGAGAATTTGAATACTGCCAGGAATAGAATGAGACAACAAGAAGATCGACATCGAATAGAACGAGAATTTGAAATTGGAGATTGGGTATATGTAAGACTACAACCCTATAAACAATTATCTCTTAAACAAGGTGGAAAAAATAAGTTGGCTCCACGTTTTTATGGCCCATATCAAATCAATAAGAAGATTAGTCAGGTGGCATATGCATTGGAATTTCCAACTACAAGTCGCATCCACAATGTCTTTCATGTTTCATGTTTGAAAAAGATGATAGGTCAACACCAGAAGGCACAAACAATACTTCCCTTGTTAGATGAAGAAGGAAGAATCATATTCGAGCCAGAATCTATCATTGCTACTAGAGAGAAGAGATTAAGAACGCGAGTCATTAAAGAATACCTCATTAAATGGAAAAATCTTCCCGAAGAAGATGCAACATGGGAATCAGAACAATTTCGACAGTTACATCCCTCATTACCATTGCTTTGAGGACAAAGCTCTTTAAAAGGGAGTGGCAATGCTATGTATATTAAATATTGTATCAAATTAATCATTAAATTATTAATTAGTTTAATTGAAGGGACGTAACCCTTCTTAAGAAATGCTCCAACCTTATAAAAGGCGAGCTCTTGTAAAGCGTTAAGCATCTTATCAATTCAATAATATATATCTTATTCGAAATGGATTTCGTGTCCTAGTTTTCTGCCGCAGAGCAGGGAACTTATGTTGTTGATCTTAGAAAGATTTGGGAAGACAAGGTAGAATTTTTGGAGCGAGGCAATGCTTGTTTGAAGGCTACACTTCCTAGTGTACAAAATCAAAACTCTGCTAATATTCAGAAAATTGCTTTGCTGCAAAAGTAATGTGAGGATGCAACTGCAAGTGCAGCCTCCTCTACATTCTTCAAGATGTCATCTCAGGAATTCAAATACTTAGCTCTTCAAGTCAATGAAGCGTATTACAAGTTGCTGGAGAAGTTGTTTTGCACCCTGGATGAGATCAGGGAGACTCACATTACTTATGGTAAGATGTATAGTGCCCTTGAAGAGCAGAAGGCCAAAAGGATGGAGGCTTCTAAGGCATATGATAACATTGTTGAGTGGTAGAAATACATCAAGGACACTCCAGAAGGCTTCCCACTCCTTAATAGTTTCCAATTTAAGAAGACTAGAGGTGCATTGAACACTTGGCATGAACTCAATGATTATGTTGAAGATATTCTCAAGAGAGCCCAGGCTTCTTGCAGTAGACAATGTCATGGTAAGCTTGGATATGCATACCATGGAACTCATAGAAGATGCTTGTCCACCAAAACTGAATATTGAAGAAATTGAACGCAAATATGAAGCAACCCAGTAGAAAATTCAACTTCTCGAAGAGGTCAGGATTGATGATGTGGAACGGTTGATCAGGAAACCAGTTTCCCTGGAACGTAGCATCCAAGTCTTTATCCGAATTTGGCATAAGCTGGCGAAGAATTAAATGGAAACATCCGAATGCAATGCCCAGCTGGGGCTTGAGTCAGCCAATTATCCGATTCTGGATGAGTTGTTAAAGTGTTGGGACAAATAGCAAGATTTTCTAGGACATTAGGATATATTTCTAATCTTGTAATCCCGGTTTAAGGGAATTTACTGTTTGTATCATTATTTGTAAACTCTTATTTAAGGAGAGGATTCCTCATAGACAAGGGGTTGATACTTTTGGAGTTAGAAGTCAGCAGGAGACAACTGGAGACACTCTGTCTTAGTAGATCCTTGTAATTTTGTTTACAGACTTCATTAATACAGTAAAGTAATCCCTTTGAATCATCTCTTGTTTAATCGTTCAAATTTCTTTGACATTGTTTGATTTCTTACTTCGATTTATCATCTACAGTGTGTGATCCTTTTGCATACATGAATTAATGCACAGATTTGTAATACTGATTTCTCTTTATGACTGATCTATGTATGAAAATGTCTTATTCAGTTTCTTTAATTAAGATTTTTTTCTTTATCTATTTCTGCAAATGATACACATTAATTTTTATCATTGTTAATTTTTCAATTAACAAAGTGATTACAGGTTAATCTTGAATAGGTTTAAATACTTAAATTGTTGTCACTTAATTTTCATTAATTGATTATGATCTAAGTGAATAAGTGAATGCATCTTTTAACATTTCTATTGAGGTTGACAAACCTACTTATTTATCTCACATCAAGATTGATCTGCACAACAACAAGCTTTCCCTCATAATAGATATAACCTAGATTAGATCCTTTTTCTTGAATAGGTTAAGTTAGAACATACTAAGTTTTTTTACCCTTTTTGTTTTCCTTAAGAGGAGAACCGATCTATTGATCAAAACACCATCTCATAGAGTGCCAGCGGAGGCTGAATATCCGTGGGAGATTTCCATACCAAACAGGCTGGGTTTAGGAATGCCCTTGCATAGGGTCTTTTGAAGCTTTTCAGTTTGGGTTTTCACCCTCTGTTGGGAGCCTTGGAACCCATTCTAGAACCTTGCACATACCATTCACATCCAAGGCCTCAAAAAATGGCTCTAGAAGGAGGGCTAGTAGTAAACTACGCCTAAATAGAATACTCAGAAACCTCCGCCAGCAAGAATACCGATCGTCACCCGGAGCCACACATAGGCGTCTACTTCTGTTGAACAACTGGTACAACAACCTAATACTATCCCTGCTATGCCTACAGCTCACCGAGATCCAAGAACATGAGATATTATTATTATATCACCCACTAGATGACCTATTTTGCTTGAAGAAATACTCAAGAGGTCCAACAATAGGACTGTTAGGTTACCGCATAAACTCTCTGTAGAGAGAAATCAAGGATTAGCAGCAATTCACCAAGAAAATACTAATCCGTAGGCAAATGTTCAAGATAATAAAAATAATCAAGATAATGAAAGTCCAGTTGAGCAAAATAGTTCATCAAACCAACAAAAACTCTCTGAACTTGATCTTGATTTATTACTTGCTGAAACATAACAAGCTTCACAAACAATCCCTTCAGGTGGACCACCACCTTCACCTCCTTCATCATCATCCTCCTCATCTGAGAGTGAACATTCTTCCTACTCTTCATCAGAAGAAGACAAAGAACAACCTATGGCTGGGGAAGGCTAGAACAGACCTTGGCTTGCCAAGATGCTGTGTGGATACTTGGAGATCAACATAGATTACAAAAAAATCCCGAGAAGTGGCTTCCCAAATTCAACCCAGATGACAAGTCAACTGCATTAGATCATATCAAGACTTTTATGCATTCCATTAGACTTAGGAGTGTTATCCATGAGGATGTGGTTTGCAAACTCTTCCCTTACACATTTGAAGGAAAGGCTTCCACATGGTATTTTGCCTTGGAATCCAGATCCATAACCTCATGGGATGAATTTGAAAAGTTGTTCATAGAGAAATTTGGGGATGATAAGACACCAAAGACTTAATTTTGGAATTATCTTCCATGAAAATGAAAGGTAAAGAATGGGTTAAGGATTACAACCAGATATTTTCTTACCTAAAGAACAAAATCCCTGCAACTGTTCTACCAGTAGAGCATCTTTTGGTTGCTTATTATGAAAAGGGTTTGTCTGTTACGATTGCCATGTGGGTGAAAAGGGCACACAAAGACAACTTGTTTGAAGCCTATGCTGAAGCCATTCAAGTTGAAAAAGATATCTATTGTATGAAAGAGAATCCTGATGAAGAACAACCCTCTACATCCACATATAGGAAGAAAGTTGATAATACTCCTAAACCTAATGTCCAAAACAAGGATCCCTTTGAAATGACTGACATTAAGAAGTTTCTTCAGAAAATGTCAAACGATATGGTTGATCTGAAAAAGAACAATAATGAGAATCAGAACAACAACAGAGGTTTTGTAAGGCCACCTTTTAGGAGACCTTATCCACCTCCTCAAAATCCGCCACCTCCTAATCCTAATGAAGGATTAACTTCTGATGAGATCTATTCTATTTTCAAAGCCATTGCTGCTGAGTAACAAAACACCCCTGAACCTTCTGAAGACCAAGCAAACCAAGATTCACAGTTACCAGAGGAGGGAGATGAAGAAGAGGACCCTCAGGTAAATACTTTTATCTATTTCTCAGAATTACCAATGAATGAAGAAGAGGAAGAACCTGAGACTGTGTATAACGTTCAACACCCTTATAATACTAGGTCTACACCACAACCTGCTCAGGAACCTCCATCTTCTACAACACCTCCCAACAAAAACAAAACTGTTCCCCAAAAGGATACAATAATTCTTGAATTGGAATATAGTTTAGCTGAAGATTTAAAAAGGGTTAAAGAAAATATCTCTTTGTTTGAACTTCTAAAAATCCCTTCTATGAGGGATTCTTTACCCAAAAAGCATGGTTATCAAACAACAAAGAGAATCACATAATGATAACTTCGACTCTTTTACTAAACCAGAAGATCATAAATCTAGAAGCAAGAGGACACCTTCTTTCTTGCTAAATTTTGAAATCTTCAACAGGAACATACATAATTGCATGATAGACTCTGGTGCTTCTTCAAACCTAATGCCACTGTCTGTTTGCAGAAAACTTAATGCGACTTGGGAACCCTGTCCTACTCAGATTGTCCAACTTGACCAATCTAAAGTAAGAGTATTATGAAGGTTGAGAAATGTGTTTATAACTTTGTATACTGACCCCCAGATTCATCAGACAATTGACATTGTCGTAGCTAACATTCCTGAAGCCTATGAGATGTGGTTAAGCGGAGACTAGTTAGAAAAGCTCAAGGGCTATTTTGCCACTGATTGGTCTCACCTGTGGTTACCCTACAATGGTCAACCAAATAAGATCAAGATTAGTAGGGAGCCATTCATGAAGCAGACTGTGACTGATCTGAACACGTCAAGTGAACCTACTGTTATTTTAGCTCTCACATTGAACATTTTACCTTTGATACCTTTTTTGGATATTTTCCTACCGATTTATCCCTAGAGGATGTACAAAATGAATCTCACTTTGTTAATACTACCACAGTACCATTCTCTGGAAACATTGTACATAATGTTTATAATGTCAAGACTAATTTTAGGTTAGATCCTACTTTATGGACTTTATTTTCTGATGGCTCCAGATCCAAGGATGGAGCTGGTGCAGGTTGTGTACTCATTGATCCCAAAGGGACAAAAACCATGATAGTTTGCAGGTTGGAATTTGATTGCACAAATAATGTAGCCGGATATGAAGCTCTGATGCAGGGACTCAAAAAGCTATTGATATGGATGCACAAACCATTGAGTGTTTTGGTGATTCAGAAATTATAGTTAAACAGTCTAGGAATAAGATACACCGTCTATCCCCTCATTTAACCAATTATCAGAAAATGGTAAGAGAACTCACCAACTCCTTTTCTGCATTCAATATTAACTCTGTCCCTAGGTCACAGAACTTTGATGTTGACCTTTTATCAAATACTACATCTAGGTTAATTCCACCAGAAGGCCTCTCACCTCAAACCTTTTCAATTGAATTGATCTACAAGCCTTCCATCCCTGATAATGTTACAAGATGGAAACTTTTTGATGATGACCTGCAAACCTTGGATTTTCTTTCAGCTCAAGACACCTTTCAACATATGGAAATAGATGAAGCTGAACATGAAAAATACTTAGATGATCCCTCAAACATCATCCCGAAGTCAATAATCAACCTAGAAACGTTTTATGACCTGCAAGACAAGTTTAAACACAAAACCAACTGCAAGACACAAATCTCTTCCCTGAACTATGAACTAGTCAATCTAGGCACTAAGCAGAACCCCATATTTATCAACCTTGGAATTGACTATTCTGTAGATTAAAAGAGAGCTTTCATCAGGTTGTGTAGAGAATTTAAAGATGTTTTTTCTTGGACTTATGATGAGTTGAAAACCTTTGATACTAGCATTATGCATCACAACATACCTATGAAGCCAGAGTTAAAACCCTACCAACAAAAACTGAGAAAGATGCATCCTAGTTTGGATCCCTCTGTGAAAAAAGAACTAGAAAATCTATTGACAACAATAATCATATTCCTTGTCAGACACACTCAATGAATAGCTAATCTAGTACCTATGCGAAAGAAGAGTGGTGAAATTAGACTGTGTGTCGATTTCCGAAATTTGAATTGGGCATCCGAAAAAGATAATTATCATGTTCCACCCATGGAACAAATTCTCCAAAAGGTAGCAGGTTTAGAGATGTTCTCACTCCTTGAAGATTTTTTGGGATACAACCAAGTCATGGTTGCTCTCGATGACCAACTCAAAACTGCTTTTAGAACCCCTTGGGGCACTTTCGCCTATAGCCGAATGCCTTTCGGGTTGATAAATGCCGGGGCTACATTTCAGAGAGCTATGGATATAGCTTTCATAGGTTTGATGCATAACTCTGTCGTATTTTATTTAGATGATATCACTATATATTCAAAGAAACAACATGAACATCTTTCTGCCCTAAAACAGGTTTTTGAACGCTGCAGGAGATACGAAATATCACTGAATCCCAAGAAGTCTATATTCGTAGTAATGGAAGGTAAGATTCCAGGTTTCATTGTTTCCAAAGAAGGTATGATTATAGATCCCGAATGCACTGATGCTATTTCAAATATCGGTTTTCCTAGCTCGCGCAAAGCCATGTGGTCATTCCTTGGGAAGATACATTTTGTGCGCAGGTTTGTACCCAATTTTGCACAGATTGTTAAACCTTTGCAACAATTAGTTAAGAAAGATGTACAGTTTAGTTGGTCACAGGAACAAAAAGATGCGTTTGTTGAGATTTGTAGGGCCATTGCAGAAGCTCTTGCTTTGATGTCCCTTGATTTTAGCAAAGATTTCATTTTATATACTTTTGATACTGATTTTTCTTATGCAGCTGTTTTGACACAGAAGCATGACAGTGATACATAAATTCCAATTTCCTTCATGAGTTCTACATTTAAGGGAGTTGAATTGAATTACTCCCAAATTGATAAACATGCCTATGCAGTTTACAAGTCTGTGAAACACTACATGCCCTACTTGTTAAAATCTCGAATGAATGTAATTGTGCTATATACATCCATAAGAAACGTGCTCGTACAGAAAGAATTGGGCAAAAAAAGGGCCCATTGGATGTCTGCTTTGCAAGAATACGATTTGGAAATCAGCCAACGAAAATTGTGAAGGGGCAAGGTTTATGTTTGCTCACCGCTCAATCAAATGACCCTATACAACATCAAATTGAGTGGGAGCAGGAGGAAAAACCCCCTATAGGTTCTGTTAATGCAATAGATACCCCAACTTCTGAATGGTATGACCACATCAGGTTTATTTTTCCTGAATAATGTGTTTGCTCCCAAAACTTTAGATTTAAAAAATGCAGATCTTTAAGATGAAAGTCTGCCCCTTATCAAATCATTAATGGCATTCTGTTTAGAAAAAATTATGATGGAGTTTTTCTTAGATGCTTGGAGAAAACTTAAATTGATGACATCCTTTTTCAATCTCATGAAGGGCCTGCTGGAGGTCATTTCTCAGGTGAAACCACAGCACACAAGATTCTCAGGGCTGAATATTATTGGCCTACTTTGTTTAAGGACGTGTATGCCTATGTTAGGAGGTGTGAACCATGTCAAAAGTGTGCAGGGAAGTTCAAGAAACCTGCTTTCCCTTTACAACTAGTAACTATCCAGTTTCCATTTCAGCAATGGGGATTGGAATTTGTTGGGCCCATTAATCCTTCCTCTTCCCTTCAACACAGGTATATCCTAACAACACCTGATTACTTTACCAAATGGGTAGAGGCAGTTCCCTTGAAGCAGTGCAATGCAAACCAAGTAATCTTTTTCCTAGACAATTAGATAGTTACAAGGTTTGGCGCCCCCGAGTACCTTGTTTTTGATAATGCATCCTATTTTTCCTCGATTGACTTGACACAATATGCCCTCGAAAGAGGGATTAAGTTAAAGTTTTCTGCCAATTATTACCCATAAGGTAATGGGCTTCCTGAATCTTCAAATAAGAACCTGATAAATAGTCTCAAGAATACCGTAGCCACTCATCATAGGGATTGGCACACACAGCTCTATAATGCTCTTTGGCAAGATCAAATCACTCCAAAGGCAGCCATTGGGAATTCTCCCTACTGTTTAGTTTATGGAAAATAATCCATTCTTCCATCCAACCTTACCAATCCATCATTACAATTATCCTAATCTATTGAAGAAGAAGATTCTTCCCCTCTTCAACAGAGGATTGATGCTCTGCCTAAGTTGGAGGAAGACAAAGAGGTGACTAAGAATAAGTTATATCATCATCAGCAAATGGTTAAGAGATGGTTTGATGAAAAATCCTCTTCTAACAGGGAATTTTCAGTGGGAGATTTGGTACTGAGGTGGGATAAGTAGCATAAAGATAAAAATCGGTATACCAAATTCCAGCGCCTTTGGCTTGGACATTTCATTATTACAGAAAGGATTGGTCCAAGTACAATTCGGTTACAAACATTGGAGGGAGTCATTGACACTTATCTAGTGAATGTTTCACTGGTGAAAAAGTATTTTGTTTAAACACTCTGATGCACTTGTACATAAGTTTGGTGTGTTTTGCATTTTCTTTGTTTTGATTGGTTTTCCTTTCATTTGATTTTTCTTTTAATGAATCCAACACATTTGGTTATGGCTAAAAGTCAGTTTATTTGAAGAATCATTTTAACTGAGGTTTTGGAATGTTCGCCCAATCTTCACTGTTTTCAAACCTATGTCAGAATTTGGGTTGCAAAGTAGACAGTCATTAAATACAGGACGTTGATTGATACCTTTCTGGCTTGGTCATTATCTTACACATGCTTTATTTGTTTAATTGAGGTTGTGGGAAGTGTCTGACTCTTTTGTCTTATGTTTCATAATATTTGTACAACATATTTCAATAACTTGGTCAATCTTTATCTACTCTGGATCCTATCACAGCCACCTTGAAAATAACATCATTTAATAATTGTGGACTGCAGAATGGGGGGTCTTATTACAAGCCAACCCATTAGGTTCATAGATGTGAGGGAATGACATATTCACACCAAGCCACTAAACTTGGAAGATGGAAGATCCTATTATAGGTTGATCCATTCATGATCTGCAATGCATCAGTGAGTAACACCACTATTATATGGTCACCAAGCCATGGTCATTGCCTGCAGTTCCCTTCTTAATAAATTGTCTGTTTTATTTTCCTCATAAGACATTGTCACATATACGAACAGGGGGGTCTTATCGCAAGCCATCCCTGCCATGATCATGGGTTTGATTTTACACTGAAATCATCTGCATATGGTCACCAAGCCACGATGATTGCTTTCAGTATCACAACTGGAAGACAAGAAGTCTCATTATTGAGCTACCTTGTCCAGTTTCCAGATCAAGCTTGTGAATGACATTGCCAAAATCTGATTACCAAGTAAGGGCAATGGTTTTATGGTAACAAGGTCTTATGTGCATCTTTCCTTTGAATCAAAAAATAAATAAAAATGAATGTATCTATGTGTAAATAAAATATTCAATAAGTCACTGTGATATGTGATTTGGATATCCAGAGTATTATGAAGTTGGTCCCCAGGTTCATCTAAAGATGTCTTCTTGTGATTACATATAGGCAGAAGTTTCTTTGTTGTTTCCTCAATCTTTTTATCATATTTGCATTACCTTTAATTTGATCAAGGATGGGAGTATATCAATATTTGTAAATTCTGTTTATTGAGCTGTCTTTTGTAAAGAATCTTCTAATATTTCAGATTGAAAATTAGTAGGCTGACGTGCTTTCTTTGATTGAAGTTTTGTTGCAGAGATAATTGGTTCTTCCCAGCCAATTGCCATTTGTTGTAGGCACAACAGATCCCATGTTTCATTTTGATAATGGGAACCCCATTAATGCAAATACAAAGGTATTTAGTTAAGTTGTAAATTCTGGTTTGCTATGACATCTTATCCTTGGTTTGGTTTGATTACTTATCATCATTTCCCCTTTGAAAATTTCTAAGTTTCTGGTTGTTTTCTTCATTTGCAGAAAGCCTTACATTTTTCAAGAAACTTCTTTCTTATTGCAAATGCCGAAAAGCCGAAATTCCGAAATCCCGAAATGCCGAAACCCGCAATCCCGCAATTGCGGAGTTCGGAAATTGTTTATATAACTTTTGGGATTTCGTCAACCTGAAACCTGCAACCTGAAATTGCGGGTTGCGGGAAAACTATGTAAATATTTGTAGATTTCGATCCCGCAACCCGAAGCCTGAAATTTTGGATTTCGGGATGTGAAAACTCATTTTTACCAATAAGTTGCGTTGTGTGTCTCCGAAACCTACAACCCTCAAATTGTGGATTGCAGGTTGCGGGAAAAGTTATTTACTTTTAATTTTTTGTTTTCGTTTCCGAAACCTGAAATTTTGGCTTGTGGATTTCGGAAACAGGTTTATTTGATTGTTAAAATTTGTAAAACCTGAAACTCGCGATTTCGGATTGCGGATTTCGGGAATTTTGAATAAAGTTGGTTATTAAGCACCATCCCGCATCCCGCAGGGGTTAATCTTAGCCGTTCATTTCTTTTGATTCTACGTCCCTGATTTGATCCGACCGAAAAAAACCATAAATATGTGATTTTTCCTATCTTTCATTATCATTTTTACTGTCGAAAAATTACGCTCCTACGTGGATTTTACTGCCATTTTCTTACCAGGGTCATTTTCTTGGTTTTTCGCTGGTTATCAGGTTGGTTTGCTGTCATTTTTGCATTTGTTATTTATGGTTTTTCTTGTTTATGGTCTGGTTTTTATTTTGTTAATTTTATTTATCAGAATTCCTCAAAGATTCGATGAAATTTCTCGAAATACTCGGTCCAAGGCCCTGCACAAGGATTCACTAACTAAAGACCCCAACTTTGACATTTTTTCAGACACCAG
Organism: Larix kaempferi; assembly: GCA_027924585.1. Taxonomy (NCBI): domain Eukaryota; kingdom Viridiplantae; phylum Streptophyta; class Pinopsida; order Pinales; family Pinaceae; genus Larix; species Larix kaempferi. The sequence goes on from BSBM01000600.1 coordinate 2,541,881, forward strand.
TGAATGAGTTACTGAAACGTATCAAGTGGACTAGGCTAAAATATATGAAAATTTTGATAACAATGACCTGTTCGACATCAAGGAAGGCCGACTTGTCTATGAAAAAATTAGGGCTTCCCAAATTCATGCTATCGTTGCTCGCCTCGCTGTCCTGCCTTATACTGATCCTGTCAAAAGTATTATAGAAAACGCCAACCCTAAGGACTGTGTTTTGGAGAAAACTCACTATGGCTTGGGGTAGACCACAACAGACAGCTAAATACAAGAAATTAACTCAATTCTCAATTCTATGCTATATAAATGACAATGCTAAGATAATGAAGAATATAACCAACCTCGATCCAAACGTTTGATGTAGATCTCCGTTGGAGCTTTCAATCCGTGCACTTGAATATGCAAATTAGTCTTGACAACCAATATACAACAAGTACATATAATATATAAATGACATTAACATCATCAATAGCAATGATCCACAATATTATAAGTAAATGCAACCCAATGTAGAATAAACAACATTCACAACATTAATGGACGAGAATATGAGTATTTCTATTAATAAACAAGAAGACGTACAATGTCATACGACCTCTTGCCGGAAACCAATCTGAACCACGATCCATGGCAATCCACTTGTGCCTCCACCACTTCAATCCTCCATGGAATGGCAAACTCAAACTATGGTAGGAGTTTGGAAGGTGAACATAAGGGTTCACAACTACAAGGATAAATGCGTGTAGAATCAAGATAGGGAAAAAAATCCACTAGATTTCTCTTGCTCTTCTTTCCCCTCCCGTCCATAAGCCATATGTGTGCTCAATATATAGTCCTCCCAAAGGTAGGTGAAAGGACACATCGAGATGTTTCAGGGCAAATGGAGGGCCAAAGGTCACCCTATGACCGCTTTTTGGGAGTAAAAAAGTAATAAACTAGTGATTTTTACCATTTTACATGCTACCCGCGAGCTATAGTGATGCAACTCGTGGGTACGCCCACTGTAATGATGCAGCTAGCGTACAAGGGAAAAAATAGGGGAAAATAGTGTTTGAAGGATATAAAGTGGATCTGAGTCAGTGAAATGGATCCTATAGGCCAAAGAGTGTTGATGCTCACACGGTGGAAAATTACGTTGTAACAGACCGGTCTTTTAATGACAGTGCAAGGTCGCAATTGACTACCTTTCACCTTGAGGTTTTTATCAGATATTTTTCTCTCAAGCCGGCTTCACAAGTCCTTATCTCTTATTTCATTCAATCCTCCAAAACCAGATATAATTTCAATGAAATGATGAAAACCTAGATGGTTAAACCTAGTACTTTCGTGCCTAAGGCACACAACCTATATCTGATTGCTTGGTTTAAGGAACCCTACTCTTTATTTGCAGCCATGCTTTGTAGGCTCTTTGGCCTCCCAGATTGTTCAGTTTTTAAAGCTGAATGGGCTCCTATTTCCCATCATGTTTTAACCACAGGAGAGTCTTTCCCTTGGGCATCCATCCCGTCTTTAGAAATTAAGACAGCCATTCAATATTATCAGAAGGCTCCTGCATCGAGGAAACCACATTTCTACCTATCAGCCTACATCCTTGATTTTTTCTGCTCTGAGTTTCAATACCCTCACTTGGGGTGGAATTGGACCTCTGAGGCTCCACCTGTCCATATATACCATTCTTCATTATGGGAAAGTAATTATGTGCCCTTGCTTTATGAAATCTGGGATCATTTCACGGGCACTATTTATTTCAAAATTTTCAAATAGGAAGCTCCTGCCTTTTGTGTCGATGCTAGAACTTTCATCAACACCATTGGAGACTGGTATGTTTATGAGTCCTTCTCATACATCAGAGTTTGGGGAAGTGACACTGTTCATCTGCTGCCAAGAATTGTACCTGACAGGTTAGTTATTCAAGAAGTTTCCTATCAGACTGTCACTGACGGGGTCTATAAAAAGCTCACTGGGCCTAAAAAGCGAGGCTGGCCTAAGTTTTCCTTGAATCTTGGCCCATTTGTCTCTCCTACCTCAACTTGGGCTACAGTGCTTGGTGATCAGCTGGATCCTTTGAAATTGGGTAAAGAACCCAAAAGAAATCATGATCCAAAGAAGTTCTTGGATGCACACTTCAAACAATATCACAAGAAAATGGACTATGTCCATGAAGATACCCTAGATGACTCCATCTATCAAGGAGTCAACTCTTTTTCTAAAGTATTGGCAAAGTCCAAAAGCTTAGATGAGCAACAACAGATTATGGCATATCAAAAGGAAATTAAAATCAAGTCTACAGGCAAAGAAAAATGGAGTTGAATCTTATTGAGCAAGTTAGAAGAGATAGAGAACAAAGGCAGGCCTAGTAGGCTAATTTCCCTCTGATGCTTACTTATACAGATGGAGATAAAGGTAAAGCTCCCATGGAGGATATTCCATAAGTGAAAACAATTGAGCAGGTTAAAGCTTTGCTGCATACCTCTCAACATTTCCAACTGGAGTTAGCTCAACTCACTTCGGTGATTGATACTCAAATGACTGAACCCCCTAAGGTTGCTATGAATGTTCAAGTGGATGCTGCATCTTTGCAGGTAGTCGATGATTTGACAATGATCGAGAGGAACCCTCCCAAGAGAAATAAAATTAAGGTTTCTACATCAAAACTACCTATTGTTGATCTTATTGACAGATATATTGAAGATGAGCCACTTGTTGTAGTGCAAGTAATTGAGGAAGTTACTGAAAAGATGGTTGACAAGGTCGTTGAAGGAACCACTGAAGAAATGATAAACAACTCACAGGAAATCACAGACCTGTTGGATGCTATTGAAATGGATCATTATGATCCTAATCCAACAGTATTAGAACCCACCACTACTTCCCTTGACATTACAATTCCATCATTATTGTTGTCACCCATTCAGGACCTTTCCATTTTTCCTACAGGGGTGATGCCACCATTCTCCCTTTCCCAATTGTTTCATGCTTTGACTCATAGAGCCACTCCTTTTCCTGGTAACTCAGTTTCTTTTTCCATTCCTTCATCGAGGACCACCATTGGGTAGAAGAACATTCATCGACGATCTTGTTGACAGAACCGATTCATCCACCAGGGCTCGTTATCAAGAAACTCCTATCAGAAGAAACCCTACTGATCCTGGGGCGCCAGAATCCACGGTGGAGAATACATGAGCAACTGTAACTCCCTTGTATATCCCTGCCGAGGAGGACACAGCTGTTACAACTAGACCTGCTTCTACGACTGAGGAAGACGCAGCTATTACAACTGAGGAAGACGCAGCTGTTACAAACAAGGAAAAGAATGCAAGAATGAACAAAGAAGAGGAAACAAAAGATAACATGAGTAACAGACACGAGACCGACGAGGAAGAGGCAATGGTGGAAAACTATCATCATGAAAATTACTCCCTGCCGGAAGGAACGACAGCTACATTACAATTTCTAATTTAGCAGCCAGAAGGGACAACCCCTATGAAGAACATCTCACCATCGGTGTTGCCTCGCTTTCATGGAAGCACAACAGAAGATCCAGACGAATTCCTTTTTGAATTCGATATCCTCTGTTGCAGTTATGATTATGTCACCGATGCCCAAAAGCTAAAACGTTTTCCCGCCACCCTGAAGGACAATGCATTACGCTGGTTCATGAGCCTTGGGGGAGGAACTGTTTCTAATTGGGATAAGATGAAACAGGTGTTCCTAGAGAAATATCAGGAATATTGCAACACCAAGGACAAAAGAGAGGAATTATTCAAAATGGTGCAGAAGGAGGACGAAAGTATGGAGGATTTTGTAGAAAGGCTGTTGTACAATGTGCAGAAATCCGGGCAGACGAACATGGGGCTGGATGTGCTCAAGATAATCTTGCTTCGTGGGATCAGGGATGGTTGTTTAGACATGTTAAATCTGCTAGGAAAGGGAGACATCTCCAAAGAACCTTTTGGGAAGATTGTGGAACTATGTAAGAGATACTCCAGGGGATCTTCCAGGAACAATAAGCGGGACAAACAGGATAAGCTGGAACGTGATGTTTTCAACAGAACTTAGAAGTCATCCAACGGAGGAGCTACCCGTGCAGAGATAGGCAATCTCCTTGAAATATCAAAACAGAAATGATGAGCTCCATCTCTTCGGAGATTGATGTCCTGAAGGAAAAACAAAAACAAGCAGTGGAGGATCTCACACTAGGTGTGTTCTGTCCCCGATGTAGAAAGAATCATCCGCTGAAAGAATGCCCTCTTGACAAAGTGGAAGTATGCCAGCTGTGTGAACTGAACCATGACATGAAAGAATGTCCCACACTTCCCCAAGTGAAGGCTGTTATGCAGGCATCAACTCCAGAAGTGGAATCAACCTATTTCATTGCACAGAAGAAACCTTGGCAGCCTCGAAATCAAGGTATGCCTCTGGACTCGTTTCCATTTTTGAATAATATGAGCAATTGGAATAATAACATGCAAAATGTGAATACACAATTCCCTTCAAATTATGCTTAGTGGAATCCTTCCCAACCTACAATGCAAAATTATAACTCATGGAGTCCCTGGACACAGCCACCACATCAACCTACGTCATGGTCTCCTGGATGGAGGAACTTCCATCTTGGGAACCAGTTTCCTCAACCACCTCCACCTCAACAGTCACCATATTCTCCTCCATACCCTCAATTTCCTCAATATCCTCAATACCCACCTTAGCAGTCGCAGCTGCAGCTGCAGAATAATCCTGTCCCTAATATACCAATACGGCCTCAGTTGCCTGACCAACCTAATCCTAACCCGAATAATAAAACAGTCCATCAATTGGAAATTGTCAATATGTCGGCCTACTCTCTTTCCCCTGTACCTTGTAATGATATTCGTCTACGATCTGGGAATATAATAGAACCTGTAATTACAGAAGATACTCCACCTTCTGTGCATGAAGAAGGAGAGAGTTCACAGCATCGATCCAATGCAGTTCCTATCACTGAATGTGCTGAGCATCCCTTAGATGGGACGGCTGAAACATCAAATGAGAAATCAAATAATACGCAGCCTACCGAGCTGATAAGGCAACCACCATACCCCGAGAGACTAATGCTACCAAAAATAGGGGGGCAACCTCAGTTTAACCTCCTAGGAGAGTTAAAGAATCTTTACGTTAAAATCCCCCTTCTGCAAGCTCTTCAAGATGTGCCTATTTATGCTAAAACCATTCGGGACCTGTGCACTAAGAAACCAGGGAGGAAACCCAGAGATCCTCCCACTGTTCACGTCATAGGGAATTTATCTGCTTTAATAACAGGAAAAATCCCTGTGACCAAGTATGACGACCCTGGCAATCCTACTGTCACTGTACATATAGGACAAACGCAGATACCCAACGTGCTAGTCGACTTAGGAGCAGCGATCAATGTCATAACAATTGAGACTGTCAAGAAGCTTGGGCTCACTAATTATAGACCGACCCCTACCATTTTAGAATTGGCAGACAGATCCACCATTAGACCCGAAGGGATTCTGGATGACCTTGTCATCTCAGTAGATTCATGGGAGTACCCTGCTGACTTTTTGATATTACAACCAAAATCACAGTTGGGGGGACATCCATTGATCTTGGGGAGGCCTTGGTTGGCCACAGCTGATGCTTGCATCAGCTGTCGATCGGGGTCCATGACTATATCTGATGGTACAGAGACTAAAAACCTCACCCTGTATCCTCCAGCTCGACCAAGTTTAGAGGTTGAAACTTCCTTTTGGATAGAGTAGGACGAGGAGGAGGATGTTCAGCCACTATTAACTATAGGGAAGGCCTTAACTTTAAAAAATGAAACAGGAGACGATGCTATCAGTAATTTTATTAGCGAACCTGCTTCAGTGGATAAAGAGGTCTATCAAATCCTGAACATTACCCTTGGTAGGGAAGAACAAGAAAATCTTACGGAAGAAGCACTAGTTGGTGACACAAACATAATCCCAGTTTTGAAAAGTTCAAAAAGTATTCCTATTGAGGTAGATCCTGGAAGGACTTTGAATATCAACCCTGGTCTCTCCTTAGAAGAACAGACGCGCCTAATCAGTCTCTTGAAGGAACATAAGGGGGCATTCGCCTGGGAGTATACAGACATGAAAGGTATTCCCTCTAATCTGTGCACCCACCATATTTATATTAAAAATGACTCCGGTCTATGTGTCAACCCCAACGACGCATGAACCCCAATCTGAGGGATATAGTGAAGGAGGAAATCCAAAAACTTTTGGAAGCAGGATTTATATATCCCATTTCGGATAGTGAATGGGTTTCCCCACTCGTAATTGTGCCCAAGAAAAATGGTAAATGGAGAATCTGTGTTGATTATAGGGAGCTTAACAAATCCACACACAAGGATCATTTCCCTTTTCCCTTTATCGACCAAGTACTTGATACCTTATCTGGGAAGAAGTTCTTCTCCTTCCTAGATGGGTTCAGCGGGTACAACCAAATTCAGATTGCTCCTGAGGATCAGGATAAGACGACCTTCACTTTCCCCCGGGGAACGTTTGCCTACAGAGTGCTTCCCTTTGGTTTATGTAATGCACTAGCAACGTTCCAAAGAGCTGTAATTGGCATATTATTTGAATTAGTTAATGATAGTATGGAAGTCTTTATGGATGATTTTACTCCTTATGGCAAGGATTTTGAGGAGGCACTGGAAAATTTAAAAAAGGTTTTAATTCGCTGTGAACAGACTCGCCTCTCATTAAGCACTGAAAAGTGCCATATGATGATGAGTGAAGGGGTGGTATTAGGTCATTTCATCTCTATCGATGGCATTCAGGTGGATCCTTCAAAAATTAAGGTGATAAAAAATATACCTACTCCTTTAACTCAGAAAGAGGTGCGAAGTTTTCTGGGACATGCTGGATATTACCTTAGGTTTATAGAAAACTTCTCCAAACTTGCTTCTCCTTTGTTTTCTTTGTTAATGAAGGATGCACAATTTGTGTGGAGTGAAGCATGTCAGACAACGTTTGATAAGCTTAAGGAGAAGCTATCCATAGCTCCTATCCTAAGGGACCTAATTGGACCCTACCCTTCCACATTTCTTCAGATGCCTCTGATATCGCCATTGGAGCAGTATTAGGACAGCAGGATGGTCAAGTACCTTATGCCATCTATTATGTTAGTAAAAACTTAGCCCCTGTTGAACTTAATTATACTGTTACTGAAAAAGAATTCCTCGCTATTGTTTACTCTATTAATAAATTCGGCACTACATTACTGGGTATCCTACGTTTGTGCACACTGACCACTCTGCCATTAAATATTTAATGAACAAACCTGTTACCAATGCCAGAGTGACTAGGTGACTCTTATTATTGCAGGAATTTGATATTACCATCATAGATAAACCTGGAAAAGAAAATGTTGTTGCTGATTTTTTATCTCGTTTTACTAACAGTGATGACAGTTCGCCTGTTGAGGATTCTTTTCCAGATGAACATCTATTCGCACTTTCAGCTCATTCCCCCTGGTATGCAGGCGTCGCTAATTATTTGGTTGCAGGAAAGCTCCCGCCACACATGTCCAAACGAGAAAAGAGAAAAATTATCCAGCAAAGTGCCAGGTATTGTTGGCTCAATGGTCATCTCTTCTACACAGGACCCGATCTTGAGATTAGGAGATGTGTAAGGGAAGATGAGATCTTTCACATACTAAAGGCCTGTCACAATGGACCTTGTGGGGGACACTTTGCAGATAAAAGAACAGGGCATGAAGCGCTGCAGATGGGCTACTATTGGCCGACTCTGTTCAGGGACTCTAAAAGGTATGTTCAGTCCTGTGACAGCTGCCAAAGGATGGGCCAGCCTAATAAAATAGATCAGATGCCTCTACAACCTCAAGTAGTAGTTGAACCATTTGATAGATGGGCACTGGATTTTGTTGGCCCTATCAGCCCTCCTTCCAGACAGAAAGTTTACATTCTGGTTTGTACTGATTATATGACCAAGTGGGTAGAGGCTGTATCTTTGGCTAAGGCTAATGACCAGGCGGTGATTGATTTTCTGTACAGTGAAATCTTTACCCGCTTTGGGGTACCAAAGGAAGTAGTTACCGATGGGGGACCGCAATTCATCTCACACCAATTTGAATCCTTGCTCCAGGAGTATCATGTGCAGCATAGGGTGGATTCACCTTACCACCCCCAGGCCAATGGTCAGGTGGAAAGTACTAATAAAGTTATTGAAGCAATCCTTACCAAAACAGTTAAAAGCCATCGAAAGGATTGGGTTGACAGGCTTCCGGAAGCACTGTGGGCATATCTCACAACTTGGCGCAACACCATAGGGTTCTCTCCCTATGCTCTAGTGTAAGGGAAGAGTGCCATCTTTCCAATTGAGTTTGAGATCAAAACCCTGAAAACAACCACTGAAATGAATTTGGATGTAACAGAAGCCCAAAAGAGAAGATTGAATCAACTAAATGAATTGGATGAGAAACGGTTAGCTGTAGTAGACTAGACTGTGTTGTTTTAGCAACAGAGATCCAACTGGCATGACCGATTTATTAAAAAGAAAACCTTCCGTGAGGGAGACTGGGCGCTACTATATGACTCCAGGTTCAAGAGGGATTTTAAAGGTAAATTACGTACAAGATGGTTGGGTCCATATCTGGTCGACAGGGTATTTGACAACGGCACTGTCCGTCTGGTGACCATCGATGAAAACCGTATACCATTACTTGCTAATGGCCATAGACTGCGACTGTATCGTAAGCCTATTTCGAAAGATGCATTCATTTCGCAAATTGCCGCTGATCCAGATTATCAGTTGGCACCAGAGCAGGAATCTCTCTCTGCCCTTGCCAATCCTTAAATTGAAAATCGCATTTTAAATTACTGTACATAAATAACTTTCTGCTGTAGCGTATAATTGTTTTTTTTTTTTCTCCTCTCTTTGCATTTGATATTTTCGTTTGCTGTTGTTTTTCAAAAAAAAATTCCAAGGAAGCGCCAGGAGAACGACCAGATTGGGCCTGTCAAACGAGTGCCGTCCTGTGCTGTATTTCCCTTTAAAAAAAAAATAAAAAAATGCCTGCAGCTGCGACATATTTCCCGGCAGCTGCAACATCTTTTCCGGCAGCTGCGACATATTTTCCGGCAGCTGCAATATCTTTTCTGGCAACCGTGATAGATTTCCCGGTAGACGTAAAAATCCTTTTTCCCAACAGCCGTGAACAACTTTTCTAGCAGCTGTAACAACTTTTCCTAGCAGCTGCAACATCATGTCCCAGCGGCTGCAACATCATTCCCAGCGGCTGCAATATCGTTTCCCGTCAATCCTAAAATCGTTTTCCCGGCGGCCGTAAACCCTTTTTCCCGGCAGCTGTGAACCATTTTCCGGCAGTTGCAACATCATGTCCCAGCGGCTGAAACATATTTTCCCGGTAGCCGTGAACCATTTCCCAGCGGCTGCAATATCGTTTCCCGGCATCCGTAAAATATTTTTCTCGGCAGCCGTGAACCATTTCCCAGCGGCTGCAATATCGTTTTTCCGACGGTCATAAAACCTCTTTCCTGGCTGCCGTGAATCATTTTCCGGTAGCTGCAACATATCTTCCGACGGCTGCAACTTATTTTCTGGCGACTGCGACATATCTCCCGGCGCCGTAAAACGTTTCCCTGGCAGCCATGACTCTTTTATTCCGATAGCCGTAAAACCTTTTTCCCGGTTGCCGTGAACCATTTTCCGGTAGCTGCAACATATCTTTCGACGGCTGCAACATATTTCCCGACGACTGTGACATATCTTCCACCGCTGTAAAATTTTTCCCTGATAGCCATAATTGTTCCAGATCCCGTCAATTTTTTTCCCAGCTGTCGTGAACCGTTTCCCGGCGGCTGCAACATCTTTTTCGTCGGCCATGATATCATTTCTGGCAACTTGCATTGGTAACTCCCGTGTTAATGGAAGAATTGCTCCAACCCTGCTAAGTTATGGCTTTGATTCATCCTAGTCGTGCCGGCGAACTCATCATTCCGACCCCGAGGACGCGATGGTTTCTGCTTCACTGGCGGAAGGAATTATTGCATTATTTATGACTGTGCACGAGTCTGGTTCCGCAACGTCATCAACTGCACGCTCCACCATTCTCCGCAGGATATTTGACGCACAGTCTTATGAGGTATGGCTTTCATTTATCACGTGATTAAGTGTTGATATAATTGAACAATATCAGTTGTACCTTTATACGTATCGCCATTATGCCTAATGAGACCTTTCCCTTGTACGACGTAAACATTAATAACTGCCACCTTCCCCAATTCGGAATGGAAATTTTGAACGTTTTTCTGTGCTCAACTTTCCAAATTTGTCCATCTCTTCAACATCTCTGCTCAGCGATTCGTGCATCCTCTGTGCTGCAACTTCTATTCTCAGATTCTGTCATCTGTGGGATAGCAACTTCAGCTTTCCGCCAGGACCATGGGGATTCCAATTCATCATGAACCTTTGAATACACAGGAACTCAGGAAAAATCTTCAAGTTCTTGCCATCTTTCAAGCCGTTGGCTGGCTCGAATTTTTTGAGCGACTAGATCGATTCAATCGGGAAGTAGCCTTGCAATTTGATTTAAACCTCAACAAAACTCACTCCATGGTGTGGGGTCTGCGCATAGAAGTCTCCGAGGCCATTATATCCGAGGTTACTGCCATCCCGCTGGTGGGAAATCCATGGTTTAACCGACGAATCCCCACGACGACTGCACGGGAAGCATTTTTACTGATGGGGGAGCAAGTAGAATCATCAAGAAGAGGGATCGCACTGCACTCATTTCCGTGGCCATGGGACCAGGTTGCTGTCTTCCTCAAGAAGTACATCACTTGTGAAGGTAGATATCAAACTGTGTATAATTCGGAACTCCCTTTACTTTCTCATCTCCGCCATGGCATTTTAATAAACATTCCATATTATCTACTGCATGACTTGCGTCATATGGCGGCATTTGTCCAGTCTGCTAAGTACCCACTTTCCTCCCTCACCCACCATGGCCTTATCAAATTAATAATTGTAAGAACCCTTGCCCAGCATCATATAACTTGGGAACAATTCACAGCTCGAGCTCAGCAACCCGCCCCCTTGCGGGTTGTCCCATTACAGCAGATACGAGTTCCACCACAACAGGAGGACCGGAGTCCCTCCACTGAAGTTGGGGGGGGGATGAAATGGAAGAAGAAAAGCAACCGGGGGCACAAGCAGAGCCATATGGGGGGCATGAAACTATAGTAGAAGAACAACAACCGGGGGCACAAGCAGAGCCATCTGAGGGGGATGAAACTATAGTAGAAGAACAACAACCGGGGGCACAAGCAGAGCCATCTGGGGAGGATGAAACTCCATTAGAAGAAGAACAATTGAGGGCACAAGCAGAGCCGTTGGGGGAGGATGTAGATAAAAACCCTGTGGAAAATCCAGACAATAGGGTAGCTCTGACACCAGAAGGTGAAATTGGAGCAGCACTAAATGCTACGACAAGTGAACCTGAAGGTGACAGAGCCAGGGCAATAGAAGAAAATATTGAGCTGGTAACTATTGAATCCTCACCTGAGTGGGTAGGAGGAGCTGTAATTGAAGAAGAAGAACATGAGGAGCAAGAAAACATTCCTTTGACCTCAGCTGTGAATCCCTATGTACCAGCTCCACAAAATAAAACACCACAAAGAAAAAGAAAGAGAGCAATTAATGAATTTAACATAACCTCACCAATCAGAAAGAAAAGAACTAGATCAACTAGAGTAGCAGAGGCAACCAGAAAAAGATGGGCAACCTTAGAGGCACAGGTTGAACCCCCAATCCTTGTACCGAGACCAATGGATGCTCCACAAAGGCCAGTTGAGGAAGAAACTGGAATTGAAGGACTTCTGGCTGAGAACACACTGTTAAAAGAGGACCTCCAAGTGCTTCGAAGGGAATTGGAAACCTGGAAGGAAACCTACAGAAAACTAGGTGAAAGGAAACTGTATACATTGGTAGAGGCTGCAGACCAACTAAAGGGATCAAACTCTACTGAGCCTGGTAAGGAGGATGAACGAGTACTCTGTCCCACCTGTGGATAAATCTTCAAGGAGGTAGGCCACAAGATTATACTTCGTACCTGCTCAGCACAACAGCCTGCAGCCACAATAGAGGAAGCTGCAGAAAAGGAAGATGCTGCCACACAAGAACCAACATCTTTAAACATCCTTGCTGAAGCTGCCACCAATCCTGTGACAGAGGAGCTGAGGGATGAAATCATGTATGATGATGGGGATAAAGAATACACTGTAACCCCAGAATGCTCCCACGACACAGAAATTTTAGAAGAAGAGCAGATGGGAGAAGAACCGGGGATGGGGAACAATCTGGAGCTTAATGAAGAATTCTATACTGTAACCCCAGAATGCTCCCATGACACAGAAGTTTTAGAAGAGGAGCCACAAAGGAAGGACATTGATAAACTTGAACAGGGTGCTGTAACACAAGAACCAGCAAACCGGAGTATACTTGTCCAATCGACCGAACAAATGGGAGAAGAACCTGGGATAGAGGACACTCTGGAATTTAATGATGAACTATGGGTTGTAACCCCAGAATGTTCCCATGATACAAAGCTTATAGGAGAAGAATTGCAACAACAGGAGGATGAAGAGGCAAGCCAAGATGTTGTTACACAAGAACCAACATCCTTGGAGGCTGCAGCAGGTACTCCTAAATTTCAATTAGAAGATAACTTTGGAAGGGATATCATTCCCGATATGCAGTGGAGTGAGGATGAACAGGTACAGACACAATCCGCAGGTGACACTGAAATCTTGGAGGAGGATCTGCACAATGAGGAAGATATCCAATCTCAGCAGCAGAAGGACAAAGAAGACATTGTTACACAAGAACCAGTGTCTCTAAAAACAATGAAGGTAGCTGCTGAAGAGAGTCTAAAGGATGTTGCTGTTACACAAGAACTAGCAACTCTCATATTAGACTTAGATTTGTTGGAAGACACTGCCCCACAAGAACTAGTGCTTCTAACTCCTAGAAATGTCATTGATTTAGACTCAGATTAAGATTTCCTTTCAAGTCCCCCCCAGGCACAACAAATAATGAGACTGCAGGAAGAAGTGATTTCCACTTGCACCAAATGCATTTCCAGACACCAGCAGGTATCATTGGAAGGGGAACATTGATGCTGGGAGGTATTGGGTTACTCACAGAGGCTTTTTAAAGACAGATGAGGTGCCTGAGTTTCCCTACAATATTTTGCTCTCTCCATGGATAGAGCTCAGTACATGACTCAGATTCCGAATGATGCAGGTTGTTGCATGAGGACATGCAACAGGGTAGTTGGGGGGAGATGTTGAGCCCAGAATTGGCCCCTTTTAATCATCCTTGATCACCTTTCCTTCCCCTGTCCTACACCATTTATCATGTTAATCAGACCTGTTGTCCTCACTTTATTTCCCCAAGCTGCCAAGGTATGACTGTTCATTGCTCTATCTTATTAATGCTTATGATTATGATAATTAAGGCTATTTATCTCTCAATTGTGCTAACATGTTATGATTTATGAAGGTAGTTTGAGATAAGTGGACTGCAGGAAGGTGGGGCTGAACAAGTCTTGAAAGAAGGGATGTTCGCTACTCAAAAGGATCCTCGAGGCTTCAATCATCAATTAGGGCACATGGTTCCAATATAACATCCTAGGTGGAGCTGTGACAGGGCAGCTGTAACAGAATGTGCTATAATTGGAGATCTTTAGTATGTCGCTGCTCGAGTATAGCTGTGATATGGAAAGATCGCCACTCCTGGGCCAATGAACAACTTTCTCGCATTTTTATGTCTCTACTTTGCCACGTATTGTAACAGCTAGTGTTATTTAGGGCGCCTGAAGATCAGAGATCTTCATGGCTGTCCGTTAATAGGATCAGATGTTACAATCTGTATATATAAATATGGGGAGCTGCCTCGACCCAGGGGGTTGAACAACGCAGAATTTATTCATTGTATTAGCAGTAAAAGCAAACTGTGTAATCATTCTTCTGTTAATATAAGGAGTTACCTTTGAGTTAAAGGAATTTTGAGTTGTTTAGCCAGCATCTCTATGTGAAGGCTGGGCCCGTCTTCCGCAGAGATTGCTGAGTTAAATTAGGATTCTTCAATTTTGTGTTGTGTGATGTTTAGTTGATGATATCTTCTTTGTACGCAACAGTAGTAATTGTGGCGTGGATTTCCAGTATGATTAAGATTATATTTCTTTGAGATTGGCAAGTAGTACAGAGTGACAGTCGACTGAGTAAGAAACTTTATGCAATTCGTGTGACAGTTGTACACAACCTTGTTCATCTTACAGTTAAGTTGTGATCCCATTAGCCTTTGCAATTTATTCTTCCTGTTATGATTGTTGAGTTTCATTCGTGTAATTCAATATCTTAGAGCAGCTGAACTTAATCCTTTGCAATTGAATTTCTAGATCAATATTCATTTTTTGCTTATGGTTTTCAAGAGTGATCAGATTGAAGAAGTGAGTTACTTGTTCTAGGATGTGAATGGGATTTCTTTTATCTGCAATTGTCTTTGAATCTTATTTTATTTCTTGTTGATGCATGGTAGAAAGGAATTGAAATTATAGTATTTAGAAAGCAATTGGGATTACACAGATCTTTGGGATGGACATAGTTGTTAGAGGATAATAGTATTCAATTGTAGTGATTTGGTGTTTAATCATAGATTGTGCATCTATCCTTTGAAATAAAATACTTCCTCGGGTTGACAATAAATCTCGTCTGCTCTGTATGATTGGAATAATCTATTTGCATATAGGGCGCTCGACAGGTAGTGGTAAAAAGGGGTAAGAAGAGAAGCATTGATCAGGATATCTTTGAAGTGTCTGTGCCTAATCAGATAATATGGACATAATGAGCCGATGACCCAGAGATAGGAGAAATTGAGACAGTAATAGCTTTAAGAACATTTGCTGGTGCAAACTTTGATTCAATTCAGACCCTCAAGAAAGAGATTGATCAGAAAAAGGAAGAGATTGAAAGGTTGCAGGAAGAATTGTTAAAAACAAAAGAAGAGCAGGAAACTTATGTTGATGATCTTAGAAATATTTGGAAAGACAAGGTAGAAGTTTTGGAGTGAGGCAATCCCTACTTGAAGGCTACACTTCATGGTGTACAAAATGAAAACTCCGCCAATATTCAGAAAGTTACTTTGCTGCAAAAGCAATGTGAGGATGCAACTGCAAGTGCAGCCTCCTCTACATTCTTCAAGATGTCATCTCAGGAATTCAAATACTTAGCTCTTCAAGTCAATGAAGAGTATTACAAGTTGTTGGAGAAGTTGTTTTGCACCCTGGATGAGATCAGGGAGACTCACATTACTTTTGGTAGGATGAATAGTGCCCTTGAAGAGCAGAAGGCCAAAAGGTTGGAGGCTTCTAAGGCATATGATAACATTGTTGAGTGGCAGAAATACATCAAGGACACTCCAGAAGGCTTCCCACTCCTTAATAGTTTCCAATTTAAGAAGACTAGAGGTGCATTGAACACTTGGCTTGGACTCAATGATTGTGTCGAAGATATTCTCAAGAGAGCCGAGGCTACTTGCAGCAGACAATATCATGGTAAGCCTGGAGATGCCTACCATGGAACTCATAGAAGATGCCTGTCCACCGAAACTAAAGATCGAATAAATTGAACACAAATGTGAAGCAGCCCAACAACAAATTCAGCTTCTCGAAGAGGTCAGGATCGATGATGTGGAACGGTTGATTAGGAAACCGGTTTCCCTGGAACATAGCATCCAAGTCTTTATCCGAATTTGGCATAAGCTGGAGAAGAATAAAATGGAAACATCCGAATGCAATGCCCAGGGGGGCCTTGAGTCAGCCAATTATCTGATTTTGGATGATTTTTTAAAGTGTTGGGACACATGGCAAGATTTTCTAGGACATTAGGATATATTTATGATCTTGTAATCCCGATTTAAGGGAATTTACTGTTTGTATCATTATTTGTAAACTCTTATTTAAGGAGAGGATTCCTCATAGACAAGGTGTTGATACTTTTGGAGTTAGAAATCAACAGGAGACAACTGGAGATACTTTGTCTTAGCATAGCCTTGTAATTTTGTTTACAGACTTCATTAATACAGTAAAGTAATCCATTTGAATCATCTCTTGTTTAATTGTTCAAATTTCTTTGACATTGTTTGATTTCTTACTTCGATTTATCATCTACAGTGTGTGATCCTTTGGCGTACATGAATTAATGCATAGATCTGTAATATTGATTTATCTTTATGATTGATCTATATATGAAAATGTCTTATTAATTTTCTTTAATTAAGATATTTTTCTTTATCTATTTCTGCAAATGATCCACATGAATTTTAATCATTGTTAATTTTTCAATTAACAAAGTGATTACAGGTTAATCTTGAACATGTTTAAATACTTAAATTGTTGTCACTTAATTTTCATTAATTGATTATGATCTAAGTGAATAAGTGAATGCATATTTTAACATTTCTGTTGAGGTTGACAAACCTGCTTATTCATCTCACATCAAGATTGATTTGCACAACAACAAGCTTTCCCTCAGAATAGATATAACCTAGATTAGATTCTTTTTCTTGAATAGGTTAAGTTAGAACAGACTAAGTTCTTTTACCCTTTTTGTTTTCCTTAAGAGGAGAATCGATCTATTGATCGAAACACCAACTCATAGAGTGCCAACGGAGGCCGAATATCCGTGGGAGATTTCCATACCAAACAGGCTGGGGATAGGACTACTCTTGCGTAGGGTCTTTTGAAGCCTTTCAGTATAGGTTTTCAACCTCTGTTGGGAGCCTTGGAACCCATTCCAGCACCTTGCACTTACCCTGCACATCCGAGGCCTCAACAAATGGCAATAGAAGGAGGGCCAGCAGTAAACTATGCTGAAACAAAATACTCAAAAACCTCCTCTAGCAAGAATACCGATCATCACCCAAAGCCACACATAGGCATCTACTTCTATTGAACAACTGGTACAACAACCTACTACTATCCCGACTATGCCTACAACTCACCGAGATCCAATAACATGAGATATTATTATTATATCACCCACTAGAGGACCTATTTTGCTTGAAGAAATACTCAAAAGGTCCAGCGATATTACTATCAGGTTATAGCAGAGATGCTTTGTAGAGAGAAATCAAGGATTAGCAGTAATTCACCAAGAAAATACTAATCTGCAAACAAACATTCAAAATAATAAAAATTCAGTTGAGCAAAATACTGAGCAAAATAATTCATCAAACCAACAACAACTCTATGAACTTGATCTTGATTTATTATTCGCTGAAACAAAACAAGATTCACAAACAATCCCTTCAGGTGGACCACCACCTTCACCTACTTCATCATCCTCCTCCTCATCTGAGAGTGAACATTCTTCTAACTCTTCATTAGAAGAAGACGAAGAACAACCTATGGCTGGGGAAGGCTAAAACAAACTTTGGCTTCACCAAGATGCTGTGTGGATACTTGGAGATCAACATAGATTACCAAAAAAATCCTAAGAATTGGCATCCCAAATTCAACCTAGATGACAAGTCACTTGCATTAGATCATATCAAGACTTTTATGCAGGCCATTAGACTTAGGAGTGTTATCCATGAGGATGTGGTTTGCAGACTCTTCCCTTACACATTTGAAGGAAAGGCTTCCACATGGTATTTTTCCTTGGAAGCCAGATCCATAACCTCATGGGATGAATTTGAAAAGTTGTTCATACAAAAATTTGGGGATGATAAGACACCAAAAGACTTAGTTTTGGAATTATCTTCCATGAAAATGAAAGGTAAAGAACGGGTTAAGGATTACAACCAGAGATTTTCTTACCTAAAGAACGGAATCCCTGCCACTGTTCTTCCAGTAGAGCAGCTTTTGGTTGATTATTATGAAAAGGGTCTATCAGTTCCCATTGCCATGTGGGTGAAAAGGGCACACAAAGACAACTTGTTTGAAGCCTATGTTGAAGCCATTCAAGTTGAAAAAGATATCTATTGTCTGAAAGAGAATCCCGATGAAGAACAACCCTCTACATCCACATCTAGGAAGAAAGTTGATAATACTCCTAAACCTAATGTCCAAAACAAGGATCCCTTTGAAATGACTGACATTAAGAAGTTTCTTTAGAAAATGTCAAACGAGATGGTTGATCTGAAAAAGAACAATAATGAGAATCAAAACAACAACATAGGTTTTGTAAGGCTACCTTTTAGGAGACCTTATCGACCTCCTCAAAATCCTCCACCTCCTAATCCTAATGAAGGATTAACTTCTGATGAGATCTATTCTATTTTCAAAGCCCTTGCTACTGAGTCACAAAACGTCCTTGAACTTTCTGAAGACCAAGCAAACCAAGATTCACAGTTACCAGAGGAGGGAGGTGAAGAAGAGGACCCTCAGGTAAATACTGTTACCTATTTCTCAGAATTACCAATGAATGAAGAAGAGGAAGAACCTGAGACAGTGTATAATGTTCAACACCCTTATAATACTAGGTCTAGACCACAATCTACTCAGGAGCCTCCATCTTCTACAACACCTCCCAGCAAAAACAAAATTGTTCCCAAAAAGGATACAATAATTCCTGAATTGGATATAGTTTAGCTGAAGATTAGCAAATATCTCTTTGTTTGAACTTCTAAAAATCCCTTCTATGAGGGATTCTTTACCCAAAATCATGGTTATCAAACAACCAAGAGAATCACATAATGACAACTTCGACACTTTTACTAAACCAGAAGATCAGAAATATGGAAGCAAGAGGACACCTCCTTTCTTGCTAACTTTTGAAATCTTCAATAGGAACGTACATAATTTCATGATAGATTCTGGTGCTTCTTCAAATGTAATGCCACTATTTGTTTGCAGAAAACTTAATGCCACTTGGGAACCCTGTCCTACTTATATTTTCCAGCTTGACTGATCTAAAGTAAGAGTAGTAGGAAGGTTGAGAAATGTTGTGATAAATTTGTTTGCTGACCCTCGGATTCATCAGACAATTGAAATTGTCATAGCTAACATTCCTGAAGCCTATGGGATGTGGTTAAGCAGAGACTGGTTAGAAAATATCAAGGGTTATTTTTCCATTGATTGGTCTCACCTGTGGTTACCCTACAATGGTCAGCCGAATAAGATCAAGATTAGTAGGGAGCCATTCATGAAGCAGATTGTGACTAATCTGAATGAGTCAAGTGAACCTACCTGTTATTTTAGCTCTCACATTGAACATTTTACCTTTGATACCTTTTCTTGGAGATTTTCCTGCTGATTTATCCCCAGAGGATGTACAAAATGAATCTCACATTGTTAATACTACCATAGTACCATTCTCTGGAAACATTGTACATAATGTTTATAATGTCAATACTAATTTTAGGTTAGATCCTACTTTATGGGATTTATTTTTTGATGGCTCCAAATCCAAGGATGGAGTTGGTGTAGGTTGTGTACTCATTGATCCCAAAGGGACAAAAACCATGATAGCTTGCAGGTTGGAATTTGATTGCACAAATAATGTAGCTAAATATGAAGCTCTGGTGCAGGGACTCAACAAAGCTATTAATATGGATGCACAAGCCATTGAGTGTTTTGGTGATTCATAAATTATAGTTAAACAGTTCAGGAATAAGATACACTGTCTGTCCCCTCATTTAACCAATTATCATAAAATGGTAAGAGAACTCACCAACTCCTTTTTTGCATTCAATATTAACTCTGTCCCTAGGTCACAGAACTTTGATGCTGACCTTTTAGAAAATACTGCATCTAGGTTAATTCCAACAGAAGGCCTCTCACCTAAAACCTTTTCAATTGAATTTATCTACAGGCATTCCATCCCTGATAATGTTACAAGATGGAAAGTTTTTGATGATGACCAACAAATCTTGGATTTTCTTTCAGCTCAAGACACCTTTCAACATATGGAAATAGATGAAGCTGAACATGAAAAATCCTTAGCTGATTCCTCAAACATCATCTCGAAGTCAGTAATCAACCTAGAAAAGTTTTATGACCTACAAGACAAGTTTAAACACAAAACCAATCGCAAGACACAAAGCTCTTCCCTGAACTATGAATCAATCAATATAGGTACTGAGGAGAACCCCAGATTTATCAACCTTGGAATTGACTGTTCTGCAGATGAAAAGAGAGATTTCATCAGGTTGTGTAGAGAATGTAAAGATGTTTTCTCCTAGACTTATGACAAATTGAAAACCTTTGATACTAGCATTATGCATCACAACATACCTATGAAGCTAGAGGTAAAACCCTACCAACAAAAACTGAGAAAGATGCATCCTAGTTTGGAGCCCTCTGTGAAAAAAGAACTAGAAAATCTATTGAAAGAAAGAATCATATTCCCTGTCAGACACACTCAATGGATAGCTAATCTAGTACCTACGCGAAAGAAGAGTGGCGAAATTAGACTGTGTGTCGATTTCCAAAATTTGAATCGGGCTTTCGAAAAAGACAATTATCCTGTTCCACCCATGGAACAGATTCTCCAAAAGGTAGTAGGTTCAGAGATGTTCTCACTCCCGGACAGTTTTTCGGGATACAACCAAGTCATGGTTGCTCCTGATGACCAACTTAGAACTGCTTTTAGAATCCCTTGGGGCACTTTCGCCTATAGGCGAATGCCTTTCGGGTTGATAAATGCCAGGGCTACATTTCAGAGAGCTATGGATATAGATTTCAGAGGTTTGATGCATAACTTTGTCGTAGTTTATTTAGATGATATCACTATATATTCAAAGAAACGACATGAATATATTTTTTCTTTGAAATAGGTTTTTGAACACTGCAGGAGATACAGAATATCACTGAATCCCAAGAAGTGTATATTTGTAGTGATGGAAGGTAATATTTTAGGTTTCATTGTTTCCAAAGAAGGTATGATTATAGATCCTGAACGCACTGATGCTATTTCAAAGATTGGTTTTCCTGGCTCGCGCAAAGCCATGCAGTCATTCCTTGGGAAGATCAATTTTGTGCGCAGGTTTGTACCCAATTTTGCACAGATTGTTAAACCTTTGCAACAATTAGTTAAGAAAGATGTACAATTTAGTTGGTCACAGGAACAAAAAGATGCGTTTGTTGAGATTCGCAGGGCCATTGCAGAAGCTCCTGCTCTGATGTCCCCTTATTTTAGCAAAGATTTCATTTTATATACTTTTTATACCGATTTTTCTTATGCAGCTGTTTTGACACAGAAGCATGACAGTGGTACATAAATTCCAATTTCCTTCATGAGTTCTATTTAGGGGAGTTGAATTGAATTACTCCCAAACTGATAAACATGCCTATGCAGTTTACAAGTCTATGAAACACTACAGGCCCTACTTGTTAAAATCTCGAATGAAGGTAATTGTGCCATATATAGCCATAAAAAACATGCTGGTCTAGAAATAATTGGGCGAACAAAGGGCCCATTGGATGTCTGCTTTGCAAGAATACGATCTAGAAATCAGGCCAGCGAAAATCATGAAGGGGCAAGGTTTATGTTTTCTCACCACTCAGTCAAATGATCCTGTACAACATCAAACTGAGTGGGAGCAGGAGGAAAAACCCCCTACAGGTTCTATTAATGCAATAGATACCCCAACTTCTGAATGGTATGACCACATGATTTTTTTGTTTTCTTCTGAATAATGGGTTTTCTCAAACTTTAGATTTCAAAAAACGTAGAGCTTTAAGATTAAATTCTGCCCCTTATCAAATCATTAATGGCATTCTGTTTAGAAAAAATTATGATGGAGTTTTTCTTAGATGCTTGGAGAAAACTGAAACTGGTGACATCCTTTTTCAATTTCATGCAGGGCCTGCTAGAGGTCATTTCTCAGGTGAAACCATAGCACACAAGATTCTCAGGGCTGGATATTATTGGCCTACTTTGTTTAAGGACTCCTATGCCTATGTTAGGAGGTGTGAACCATGTCAAAAGTGTGCAGGGAAGTTCAAGAAACTTGCTTTCCCTTTACAACTAGTAACTATCCAGTTTCCATTTTAGCAATGGGAATTGGACTTTGTTGGCCCCATTAATCCTTCCTCTTCCCTTCAACACATGTATATCCTAACAACAACTGATTACTTTACCAGATGGGTAGAGGTAGTTCCCTTGAAGCAGTGCAATGCAAACCAAGTAATTTATTTCCTAGACAGTGAAATAGTTACAAGGTTTGGCACCCCTGAGTACCTTGTTTTTGATAATGCATCCTTTTTTTCCTCGATTGACTTGACATAGTATGCCCTCGAAAGAGGGATTAAGTTAAAGTTTTCTGCCAATTATTATGCACAAGGTAATGGGCTTGCTGAATCTTCAAATAAGAACCTGATAAATATTCTCAAGAAGATAGTCGCCACTCATAATAAGGATTGGCACACACAACTCTATAATGCTCTTTGGGAAGATCGGATCACTCCAAAGGTAGCCATTGGGAATTCTCCCCACTATTTAGTTTATGGCAAATAAGCCATTCTTCCATACAACCTTACCATTCCATCATTACAATTAGCCCAATCTATTGAAGAAGAGGATTCTTCCCCTCTTCAACAGAGGATTGATACTCTGCTTAAGTTGGAGGAAGATAGAGAGGTGGCTAAGAATAAGTTATATCATCATCAACAAATGGTTAAGAGATGGTTTGATGAAAAATCCTCTTCTAATAGGGAATTTTCAGTGGGAGATTTGGTATTGAGGTGGGATAAGTAGCATAAAGATAAAAATCGGTATACATAATTCCAACACGTTTGGTTTGGACCTTTCATTATTACAAAAAAGATTGGTCCAAGTACAGTTCAGTTACAGACATTGGAGGGAGTCATTGACGCTTATCCAGTGAATGTTTCACTGCTTAAAAAGTATTTTGTTTAAACACTCTGATGCACTTATACATAAGTTTGGTGTGTTTTGCATTTTCTTTGTTTTGATTGGTTTTCCTTTCATTTGATTTTTCTTTTAATAAATCCAACACATTTAGTTATGGATGGAAGTCAGTTTATTTCAAGAATCATTTTAATTGAGGTTTTGGAATGTTCGCCTAGTCTTCACTGTTTTCAAACCTATGTCAGGATTTGGGTTGCAAAGTAGACAATCATTAAATATAGGACGTTGATTGATACCTTTCCACCTTGGTCATTCTCTTACACATGGTTTATTTGTTTAATTGAAATTGTGGGAAGTGACTGACTCTTTTGTCTTATGTTTCATAAGAGTTGTACAACATATTTCAATAACTTGGTCAATCTTTATTTATTCTGGATCCTATCACAGTCACCTTGAAAATAACATCATTTAATAATTGTGGACTGCAGGATGGGGGGTCTTATTACAAGCCATCCCATTAGGTTCATAGATGTGAGGAATGACATCTTCACACCAAGCTACTAAACTTGGAAGATGGATTTCAGTTTACTGGAAGATGGAAGATCCTATTACAGGTCGATCCATTCATGATCTGCAATGCATCAGTGAGTAACACCACTATTATATGGTCACCAAGCCATGGTGGTGTCCTGTAGTTCCCTTCTTAATAAATTGTCTGTTTGATTTTCCTCATAAGAGCTTGTCACATATACAAATAGGGGGGTCTTATCGCAAACCATCCCTACCATGATCATGGGTTTGATTTTGGACTGAAATCATCTGCATATGGTCACCAAGCCACAATGATTGCTTTCAGTATCATAGCTGGAAGACAAGAAGTCTCATTATTGAGCTAGCTTGTTCAGTTTCCAGATCAAGCTTGTGAATGGCATTGCCAAAATCTGATTACCAAGTTAGTGCAGTGGTTTTATGGTAACAAGGTCTTATGTGCAACTTTCCTTTGAATAAAAAAATAAAATAAAAATGAATGTATCTATGTGTAAATAAAATATTCAATAAGTCAACGTGATATGTGATTTGGATATCCAGAGTATTATGAAGTTGGTCCCTAGGTTCATCTAAAGCTATCTTCTTGTGATTACATATAGGTAGAAGTTTCTTTGTTGTTTCCTCAATCTTTCTATCAGATTTGCATTACCTTTAATTTGATTAAGGATGGGAGTATATCAATCTTTGTAAATTTTGTTTATTGAGCTGTCTTTTGTAAAGCATCTTCTAATATTTCAGATTGAAAATTAGTAGGCTGACGTGCTTTCTTTGATTGAATTTTTGTTGCAGAGATAACTAGTTCTTCCCAGCCAGTCGCCATTTGTTGTAGGCACAACAGATCCCATGTTTCATTTTGATCATGGGAACCCCATTAATGCAAATACAATGGTATTTAGTTAAGTTGTAAATTCTGATTTGATATGGCATCTTATCCTTGGTTTGGTTTGATTACTTATCATCATTTCCCCTTTGAAAATTTCTAAGGTTCTGGTTGTTTTCTTCATTTGCAGAAAGCCTTACATTTTTCAAGAAACTTCTTTCTTATTGCAAATGCCGAAAACCCGCAATCCTGAAATCTCGAAATGTCGAATCCCACAATCCCGCACTTGTGGATTTCAAAAATTGTTTACATAACTTTTGGGTTATCGTCAACCCGAAACCCGCAACCCAAAAGTGCGGGTTGCGGGTAAATTGTGTAAATATTTGTAGATTTCGATCCCACAACCCGAAGCCCAAAATTTCAGATTTCGGGATGCGAAAATTTGTTTTTGCCAATAAGTTACGTTGTGTGTCTCCGAAAAACCGCAACCCGCAAATTGCGGATTGCGGGAAAAGTTATTTACTTTTAATTTTTTGTTTTCGTTTCCGAAACCCGAAATTTCGGGTTGCAGATTTCAGAAACAAGTTTATTTGATTGTTAAAATTTGTAAAGACCGAAACTCGCAACTCGCGATTTGGGATTGCAGATTTCGGGGTCAACACTTTTTCTGAAGTATTGGCAAAGTCCAAAAGGTTAGATGAGCAGTAACAGATTATGGCATATCAAAAGGAAATTAAAAATCAAGTCTACAGGCAAAGAACAATGGAGTTGAATCTTATTGAGCAAGTTAGAAGAGATAGAGAACAAAGGCAGGCCCAACAGGCTAATGTCCCTCTGATGCGTACTTATACAGATGGAGATAAAGGTAAAGCTCCCATGGAGGATCTTCCTCAAGTGAAAACAACTGAGTAGGTTAAATCTTTGCTGCAGACCTCTCAACATTTCCAGTAGGAGTTAGCTCAGCTCACTTCGGTGATTGATACTCAAATGACTGAACCCCCTAAGGTTTCTATGAATGTTCAAGTGGCTGCTGCAACTTTGTAGGTAGTCGATGATTTGAGATCAACCCTCCAAAGAGACAGAAAATTCAGGTTTCTACATCAAAAGTACCTACTGTTGATCTTATTGACAGTGATATTGAAGATGAGTCACATGCTGCAGTTTAAGTAACTGAGGAAGTTACTGAAAAGATGGTTGACAAGGTCGTTGAAGGAACCACTGAAGAAATGATAAACAACTCATAGGAAATCATAGACCTGTTGGATGCTATTGAAATGGATCATTCTAATCCTAATCCAACAGTATTAGAACCCACCACTACTCCCCCTGACATTACAATTCCATTATTATTGTTATCACCCATTTAGGACCTTTCCATTTTTCCTATAGGGGTGATGCCACCATTGTCGCTTTCCCAATTGTTTCATACTTTGACTCATAGAGCCACTCCTTTTCCTGGTAACTCAGTTTTTTTTTCCATTCCTTCATCTATTTTTGCAGAAGTCCAGTCTTCGACTATCCTCCAACAATTACCCATTTCCACTTTATCATCACTCACTGAAAATGTGCCACCTTCAATTTCCGCTTCAACACCACCATTGGCTACTGATGATCAAGTTCCTATCTCTTAAGCTTTCACTTCAATCCCTTCTCCAACTATTCTCTCACCAGTTTCTCAAATCATCCCTACTCCTATGAATGTGCCTCAAGTTAATGTGCCTATACCCAATTCCATGGCCACTCAGACTCCTTCATTAGTTTCAACAGAGAATGTCATTTCAGTTTCTTCAGAAATAATGATTGAATGGGAAGATGATGAAGTAGTCCCTCTTGGAAATTACTTCTATAGTAACGAAAGTAAGGTAGTGGTAAAAAGGGTTAAGAAGAGAAGCATTGATCAGGATAGATTTGAAGTGTCTGTGCCTAATCAGATAATATGGACACAGTGAGCTGATGACCCTCAGACAGGAGCAATTGAGACAGCAACAACTTTTGGAGCATTTGCTGGTGCAAACTTTCATTCAATTCAGACCCTCAACAGAGAGATTGATCAGTAAAAGGAAGAGATTGAAAGGTTGCAGGAAGAATTGTTAAAAGCAAAGGAAGAGAAGGAAACTTATGTTGCTGATCTTAGAAAGATTTGGGAAGACAAGGTAGAAGTTTTGGAGCGAGGCAATGCCTCTTTGAAGGCTACACTTTGTGGTGTACAAAATGAAAACTTTGCCAATATTCAGAAAATTGTTTTGCTGCAAAAGCAATGTGAGGATGCAACTACAAGTGCAACGTCCTCTACATTCTTCAAGATGTCATCTCAGGAATTCAAAGACTTAGCTCTTCAAGTCAATGAAGATTATTACAAGTTGCTGGAGAAGTTGTTTTGCACCCTGGATGAGATCAAGGAGACTCACATTACTTTTGGTAAGATTGATAGTGCCCTTGGAGAGTAGAAGGGCAAAAGGATGGAGGCTTCTAAGGAATATGATAACATTGTTGAGTGACAGAAATACATCAAGGACACTCCAGAAGGCTTCCCACTCCTTAATAGTTTCCAATTTAAGAAGACTAGAGGTGCATTGAACACTTGGCTTGAACTCAATGATTTTGTTGAAGATATTCTCAAGAGAGCCCAGGCTACTTGCAGTAGACAATGTCATGGTAAGCCTGGAGATGCCTACCATGGAACTCATAGAAGATGCCTGTCCACCGAAACTGAATATCGAAGAAATTGAACGCAAATGTGAAGTATCCCAACAGCAAATTCAGCTTCTCGAAGAGGTCAGGATCGATGATGTGGAACGGTTGATCATGAAACTGGTTTCCCTAGAACGTAGCATCCAAGTCTTTATCCGAATTTGGCATAAGCTGGATAAGAATGAAATGGAAACATCCGAATGCAATGCCCAGCTAGGGCTTGAGTTAGCCAATTATCCGATTCTGGATGAGTTGTTAAAGTGTTGGGAGAAATAGCAAGATTTTCTAGGACATTAGGATATATTTTTGATCTTGTAATCCTAGTTTAAGGGAATTTACTGTTTGTATCATTATTTGTAAACTCTTATTTAAGGAGAGGATTCCTCATAGACAAGGGGTTGATACTTTTGGAGTTAGAAATCAACAGGAGATGACTGTAGATACTATGTCTTCACAGAGCCTTGTAATTTTGTTTACAGACGTCATTAATATAGTAAAGTAATCCTTTTGAATAATCTCTTGTTTAATTGTTCAAATTTCTTTGACATTGTTTGATTTCTTACTTCGATTTATCATCTACAATGTGTGATCCTTTTGCGTACATGAATTAATGCATAGATCTGTAATATTGATTTGTCTTTATGATTGATCTATGTATGAAAATGTCTGATTAAGTTTCTTTACTTAAGATATTTTTCTTTATTTATTTCTGCAAATGATCCACATTAATTTTAATCATTGTTAATTTTTCAATTAAAAAAGTGATTACAGGTTAATATTGAACAGGTTTAAATACTTAAATTGTTGTCACCTAATT
Organism: Larix kaempferi; assembly: GCA_027924585.1. NCBI lineage: Eukaryota > Viridiplantae > Streptophyta > Pinopsida > Pinales > Pinaceae > Larix > Larix kaempferi. The sequence continues at coordinate 2,569,643 of BSBM01000600.1, forward strand.
TTCATGAATTGATTATGATCTAAGTGAATAAGTGAATGAATCTTTTAACATTTCTGTTGAGGTTGACAAACCTACTTATTCATCTCACAACAATATTGATCTGCACAACAACAAGCTTTCCCTCAGGATAGATATAACCTAGAGTAGATCTTTTTTCTTGAATAGGTTAAGTTAGAATAGACTAATTTTTTTACCCTTTTTGTTTTCGTTAAGAGGAGAACCGATCTATTGATAGAAACACCAACTTATAGAGTGCCAACGGAGGCCGAATATCCATGGGATATTTCCATATGAAATAGGCTGGGGATAGGACTGCCCTTGCGTATGGTCTTTTGAATCCTTTCAGTCTGGGTTTTCACCCTCTGTTGGGAGCCTTGGAACCCATTCCAGCACCTTGCATTTACCCTACACATCCGAGGCCTCAACAAACCTTTAATACAAGGTTGAGGAAGTTAATCCAGTGATGCTACTATTGTATGTGGATGACTTGTTTGTGACAGGTGAGGATATATTGATTGTTGATACAAAGAGGAAGCTTGCTGCCGAGTTCGAGATGAAGGACTTGGAGATGATGCACTACTTTCTAGGCATGGAGGTGTGGCAGAGTGTAGATGGAATCATCCTTGGACAAGGGAAGTATGCAGTAGAGATCCCGAAGAGGTTCGGGATGATGGAATGCAAGGCCATGGCCACACCTATGGAATCAAACCTGAAGCTATTGTGTGATGCTTCATCTGATCCGGTTGATGTCACAGTGTATTGTCAGATGATTAGGTCCTTGATGTACCTGACGAACACGAGACTAGATATTTTCTTTGCGGTGAACACATTGAGCCAGTTCCTAACGGATCCCAGAGGTGTTCACCTGGTTGCTGTGAAGCATATTCTGAGGTACCTAAAGAGTACGATTGATTATGGGCTCAAGTATGATGCGTATCAAAATTTTAACCTAGAGGGTTATGTTGATTCAGATTGGGTAGGCAGTGTTGTAGATAGAAAGAGCACTTCGGGGTGCTGCTTCAGTATGGGATCAGGTGTGATATCTTGGTTTAGCAGGAAGCAGTCCTTCGTAGCACCGAGTACATCCGAAGCAGAGTATGTCATAGCTTGTTTAGCTAGTTGTGAGGTAGAATGGATTAGGAAGCTACTGTCTAAGTTATTTGATCTCTCGTTGGATGCTACTAGTATCTTTTGTGACAACCGGAGTTGTGTGAAGTTGTCTGAGAACCCGGTGTTCCATGACAGGTTGAAGCACATCGAGATCAAATATCACTATATCAGGGATATGGTGCAAAGAGGAGCAGTGAATCTCCTGTATGTTGCGACGGATGAGCAAATTGCAGATGTGTTGACCAAACCACTAGCCAGAGTGAAGTTCGAGTACTTTAGAGAGAGGCTTGGTGTTCTTCAAATTGAAGATACTTCAAGGAAGAAGTGATGTGACACATTTGCTGAAGCCATTCCAAGCATGGTGGTAGGAGGATGCCTCCCATGGATGTGGATGTAAGCATTGTGTGATGAGCATCAGGACGATGCTCCAGTTACTGCTTTGTATGTGCATCCGTTGGATGCTTTGTATGATCAGTTGGATCATGTATATGTATATGCATCAGTTGGATGCTTTGTATGATCAGTTGGATCATGCATATGTATATGCATCAGTTGGATGCTTTGTATGATTAGTTGGATCATGTGTATGTATATGCATTAGTTGGATGTTTTGTATGATCAGTTGGATCATGTATATGTTTATGCATCAGGCGGATGCTTTGGATGATCAGGATGATCATGTGTGATGAGTATCAGGATGATACTCTGGATGATATGCATCAGGACGATGCTATGATGATGATTAGGATGATCATATGTGATGATATGTATCAGGTGGATACATTGCATGATCAGTTGGATTATGTGTGATGAGTTCCGAAGACACAGAATGCACATGGGATTTTTAGACAAGATGTAGATGTGTTCTCCCATGGTCGTGATATAATTGCTGATCTTTTCCAACAAAGGTGTAGATGTGTTCTCCCAAGGTCGTGATGTAATTGTTGAGCCATTCTTCACAAGGTGTAGATGTGTTCTCCCATGATGAAGATGTAAGGGTTGGAGCCATTCTTTACAAGGTGTAGATGCGTTCTCCCATGGTAAAGATGTAAGGGTTGGAGCCATTATTTACAAGGTGTAGATGTGTTCTCCCACAGTAAAGATGTAAGGGCTGGAGCCATTCTTCATAAGGTGCAAATGTGTTCTCCCATGGTGAAGATGTAAGGGCTGAAGCCATTTTTCACAAAGGTGTAGATGTGTTCTCCCACGGTGAAAAAGTAAGGGCTGGAGCCTTCCCCAAATGGTGGTAGATGTGTTCTCCCATGTAGGTGGTGTAAGTGTTGTGTATGTGCATCTGGGTTGTGCTTCGTGGACGATGAGGTGATATGATTAGTATGATCATGAGTATCATGATGATTCTCCGTGGCCGTGGACAGGTTGTGCAGTTGCATGTAAAAGCTCCTAGGAGATCCGATAGGTTGAGCAGTGAGCTCGTAAAAGTCCTGGGATGCTCTTTTGAGGTTTTGATGACGCACGTAATCAGTCCTGAGGATTCCATAGGATGGCCAGAGATGATGAATACCTATAGGAGGCTAGGCCTACATCCAACATGAAAAAGGGTTGGCTTTGTAGAACTTCCTATGACGAGAAGAATTCAGAGATAGCCCAGTGATCGAGATGTCGAGTACAGCAACAGTTATGATGATGATGCTCCATGATCTAGTGATGATGATCCAGCTCCAGAATTGAAGACTTGCGCCAATGTGTATTGATGACCTGTGTCTAGAGAATACCTTCCTAATTAAGAGGGAGTGTTGATGTATTTGTAACTTCGGAAGATATTCACTTTGTCATGTCCCCATTTTTACCCTTATAATATTTTGGGCTATAATGTAAATATTGTATGCATATTATGTATGATTCCTAGTGTGGAGCTCAAGGCCAAGGCCCCGCTAGTGAACGCTCAGCCTTGAAGAGGAAATTATTGGATGTTATGCTACCCATGTGCTAGTGATCCATGGGGATTGTAAATATGCATTTTAATATAAATTCCCACAACTAGCTATGCAATGCAACAAGAGATGGGGGCATGATGTTTACAAGGAATTGGGAGGGAAATATTCAAACCTTTGAGCCAATCAAGTCAAGCCAAGTGTCAATGAGAGAACCCATCAACCCTCAACTACCCATGCTGACTTTTGTACCCAATCATTTACTCTCCCAAGAGTTGGTTGAGGTAGTTAATGCCTTGGGGAATGGAGAGGTATGGCTGTCCAAATTTGGGTATGGGAAAGCCACCCTTCATGGAAAGTCGTGTTTGGATTCTTGGGCAAGAAAAGAGCCATGAATTGCTCCCCAAGCCATTATTCACCCATCATTTTTCCCGCTCATGAGTTTGGAGCTACCTAGGCATTTTCCTCCATGGTTTTGCTGTGTTTTCTTCTTTCTCCTAGCTGGGAAGGGCGTTTTTGTGTTGTATAACAGTGGGAAAGAAAGGGAAATTGATTTGGGGACCATAGAGTTCGTTTTGGCTCACTGATTGCTTGTATATATGTGGGAGAAATCGTTTTCTTCCCTACGGTCGATTTTCCCTCTCACAAATCCGTTTTGGTGTGCCCACGTTTGGGGAAAACCCATGTCCATTTAGTTTCTACGTCCCATTGCTGAAGATGTGTTTCCAAGCCCATATTTGAGTTTTGTGTGGAGAGGAATGTTGGGGTTGGGATGGGTATCCATTGCTTTGGATGAGTTGAGCTTGAGAGTCCCATTTTCCTTGTAGATATCATGCCCAGCTCGGGGGTGGTCTTTGAGTGCTGAAAGAATATAGGCTGGGCAGAGACCTACGGTTGGGTGGAATGTTGCAGCGACATAGCTAGTCGCTTGGGACAACATTACATCAAAATGAGTATTTTATTGTGTTTACCTCTACAATGTTTTAAATGATGGCTATTTTGATATGTTGGATGACTATGAAATGTGTGTGGATGATTTTATATTCGCTGTGCATGTTCAATTGATTTGCATCTGCACATGTATGCATTTTGCTGTAATTCCATACCTTTTATTCATGACGAATTTGGCTAAGTTGTTCTAAAATCCCAGATTTTAGTGCCATCTTCCCTTCTTTGCATTGGATAGATGGGTGGGTACGTGACACACTTGTATATTACATTTGTACTTTATTGTATATCCAACAGAGATGTATTATTCCTCTGATTGGAAGTGTTGTCATTTGTATTTGCAAGTGTCGCAAGTTACATTGTAAGTGTCGTCATTTGTATTGATGGTTTATTAGACCACTAGTGTGGGGTCGGCCCTAGTTAGGTCATGTGGTTGGGTTATTAGGCTTCATTGAGAAGTCGGCCCCAGTGATTTATTGGTAGGTCAAGTCAGTGTATAAATAGAGAGGTTGTGTCTCTCATTCTATTCACTCACTCACTTCTCAAGCTCGCATAGCTAAGAGAGAAAGTGGTGCACATGTGGAGGAGGAGGAGCATCTGCTAAAGACATATCTTTGGGTTTGATCCTTGTGATCTTGTATTGTGGATTACTCTATCTCTGAGCAAGTTGCTGGGTTTTTCACCTTCTTGGTTTTCCCCAAGGAAACTTTGTGTCTCTTGTGTGCTTGCATTATTGTGTTTATGATTGATATGCTCTACATTTTATTCTCTTAGTGATCCTGAATGATAATGGAATGAAATTATCGAAAAATTAACATAAAAAACAGAGAACATATCCATAACAACAAACTAGATCTATGTCTCATGAGGAGCTAAATAAGTAAGGCTCAGTCTTGTGCAACTCGGGCAATAACAAAGGAGCATTATTATAGGCCCAAGGTATTCAATCCAACGAGTGATATAGGTACAAATCCTAAACCATGCGAATAAAGGAGTTGAAGTCGAACATGGAGGATTTCGTTTGATTACTGGTCAATAATGGAAACCATTAACAAACGCGTGGAAACCCACCGATGATGAAAATGGGGTCCAAGGTAATTAGTACATTCTTACAAGTGTGAATAAAGGGTCTTGAAGTCGAACACTTGAAGAATCTGTCGAGTAAGGGACATTGATGTAATCCCATAACTCAACAACGAGATGATCTACCAATGATGACTACAAATCTCAAGGTACTATCCAGGACTCTAAGTCTACTTCCTAGAGAAAAATGTGTTGATGTTGATAGGAAGAGACCCGTGAGAAGGAAGGCATTAAGGTATCCATCATCATCTCACACGAGGAACACTTGGAAATTTAGTTGAAACAATACTAATATAAGGGATGGCTAACTTGAGGAGTCAAGATGAACTCCATAATGGCCGACACAGGGGTAATCCTTGAACATCGAGCACCATATTGAAGTGACTTAGGCAACTTAGACATACATGAAACATGATATAAGTTTGTTATGTAGGAGACACAACAAACTCTCCATATGATTAGAAGAGTAACCAATAAAAGGAGTAAACAACTCTAGAATTAGGTTAAATCCTAGAATCCAAAACTAAGACCTATTAACTCAAGATGAGTGTTGTGTTCAAGGAAGATTAGATTTGCTGCCCTATTATGAATGAACAATGGAGACTTTCTTTTCCCTTCTCTTTTTAGGTGTCTCTTCATTTTTTAACGAGCATGGAAATATTAAAAAGGAAGCTCGATAATACCTTTCTTGTTAAATTTTAACGAGTCCAAGAAAGCAAACTCAAGACCTTCTTCATTTTGTACAAGATCGAATAAGAGAGAGAAGAATGCTTGATAAGGGTCCAATCATGTATAATTTAATGAGTCCATGGGAGGGAAACTCACAACTTTCTTCATTATTTTACGAGTTTGAAGAAAAGATAGATTAATACTCAATAGGTTACTGATCCATGGATTTTAATATCGATCCTAGATATGTTCATGCTCACCAGTGTTTTCATATTTAAGGATTCTAAAAAACTTAAACAATAAATCCATACACCTACTTCTGGATTTTAATATTGAGCCCGAGTTGGTATATGCTCGCTGGTGTTTTCATATTTAAGGAGTCTAAAAAAATTAAACAATAAATCCATAAGGTACTTTTTTCGTAAAGTTATTCTCCTTGCCCAAAAAAGTGTAAAAGTATACGAGAGAGAACTCTTATAGCCATAACGGACTAGAGTATACCTTTTTCATAATTGATTCACTAAGGTCAGGAAAAGGGGGTAAACTTATACCTAAGTGGATGTCCATTCAAATCCTTTAACGAGTCTGAAAATAGACAAGTATACTCAACAATATTGTCAATTTTAAGGAGTCTAACAAGAACAAGAAGAAACTCCATAGGGACGAGAACTTGATTAAAGGAGGTTAATAAAGTTATGCATGATAAGTAACATGTTCCCAAAGAGGAAAGTAACGACATGGGCACCAATATGGCATAGTTTTCTATCTAGGGTGACCCATGTTAAGGTAGGTCCTAACCATGGAAGAAAAACGGCAATGGAGGGAAAATGGAAGGTTAATGTCGTAGTCCATAGTGTATAAGGGGGTCCTAAGGCACAAAAGACGATAAGGTATAAATGTAATGTAGATACCTAATAGACACGCCATGAGAAACCAAGCCTTTTAAAGAGCACCAATGTGGACATAATTGTGAAAAAAGCGCATTTCCATGACATGACCTATTCAAAACAACTTAATTAGTTATTAAGATTAAGAAATATGACATAAAAAGGTTTAAAAACTATGTAAAGTGGGTAAAAATAAAAATAAAATTACCATAAATAGTGAAAAGAGTCTAAATTAAGTCATTGTTACCATTTACCATTCCAACAGAGCAAAAATCCCTATGACTTGTTGCGTTGCGTACGATCAATTCGAAGGACGATTTTTGATTCTGTCACTTGCAGGTATTTTCTATCTCTCCACTTTGCATTTTCAACGGTTTTTTGAATATTTTTAATGGAGTTTTGAGTTTTTAATTTAGTTTGAAATTTATCTTTGCGTAACTGCGGGTATCCTTTGTTAAAGTCATGGGTTCATGGAATAACTGTGAGTGGAGAGATATCCACTGGTGGGTTGTGCGCGATTGTATTAACAAAGACCAGCGAGTGGCACAAGTTAAAGAGAAAAAAATCAATGCTCATGGAAAAATAATGATTGACATGCAACAATGGTGCTCACATGGAGGGAGAGGGAACATGAAGCAATGGATAGGGAGGCAATGAGGGATCCATTGACTCTTAATTCCTTGCAACGGCATGGCCTTTTGAAATTCTTCCGCACATCCAACATGAGGGATCAATCAAAGTTGCTCCAAATCTTAGTGTACTTGTGGGATCCTGATCAGGGAGTATTTAACCTCCAGGGTGAAATTCTAGACATCACGGTGGATGACATTTACTTCATTACTGGATTATACCAACAGGGAGAGGTAGTTAACCTCAAAGGCACGTTTCAGTGCATGGGATCCTTATCAATGCAAGACTACATAAACACATACTGCGTAGCTGGAACATAGAAGAGTGGTAGTTAGGTGCCAATTGGGAAAATAGAAAACTTCCCACTGAACATCATATTGAGTACTATGAATAGGATAGGTGGTATTGCTTCTCAACACTTAGATTCTCACATCTACATGCAAATTGTGGTGGAGTGCTTGTGGAATGTGATATTTGACTTGTGTACAGGATTGTTAGTGAACATGGAGCACCAACTCATTGAGTGAGGAACCAAGAATAAGAAGAACTTCGGCTACGGGAGTATACTATGCACCTTCTTCTTTGAGAAAGTTTTGATCTTGATTCCGAGAGTGAATCTCCCACCTATTAACCCCCGTGGGCCTATGATGATTTGATTGGGTGATTTCTTCTTCCAACAGGGAGTTGGAGACACTAGTACCTCCTATTATTATGATGAGGACTTCTTAGGTTGGTGGAGCCGAAAGGTTCCTGCATTTGAGTAGTTTCCTTATGCTGGGATGGACTTCCGCGGTGATCCGGAACTCATTCTACCTCCAGGAGCTGCTTGGGGAGAGATAGGTACCATTTTTACTTTTATTGTTCTTTATTTTTTTATAATTTTTGTTGAAAAGATGTACATATGTTTTTGGGTGATTTTAAGTACTGACAACATACTTCGTGCATTTATATATATATACACCTATCGATTATGTACATGTTGATTTATGTGTGTGGTGATTTATTTTACTGTGTATAATACAAATGTCATTCGAGTATGTAGTTTGCATATGCATAAGCTATTGCATTTTGATTCCTTGAAATGTGTTGATATAAAATGTGATCAAGCTGTATTTCAAGTAATTTAACTTTCAAAAATTGACGTAATAATAAAGAATCTCTAACCCGATACTCACCTGTAAGCTGGAGTACAACTAAATAAGAATAGAGCCTAACTTCCAAACATGAAATGTTGTGGTGAAAAGCATCTCGGAGTAGCTCGATAACAACACTATAATCGGCCATATTGTTTGTTGCAAGTCCTAGATAAGCACCTCCTAACGAAACAAGTTGACCTGTAGGTGAATATATCACCCAAGTAGCTGAAGTAAGATTACGAGTGTGATGACTAGAGCCATTGGTGAATCCTACAAACCACTTGGTTTCCATCTGAAACAAAACCGGAGGACACATAAGCAATGTAAAAAATACTAACTCTACATTACTGCACAACTATGTACAAGAAAAATTATATGTGCTATGCATAATACTTCTTCAGGTAGAGCCCATTTCTAGGATTTGGTAGTTTAAACCCATCATAATCAACCAGTTCATATGACCCTTTATCCAAAAATCTAGAAACGATATATAGACCAAGTCACATAGACTTAAACTTTCCTGCCAGCAGGGGGTCTTTATCCTGGTCATAGACCAAAACAAGGTCTCCTTCGGATAAAACCCTCAGTTTGATAGATTTATCATATTGACTTTTGACGCGCTTTTTATGTGATTCATTTGCAAGAAGCGCATCTTTGCATTGTTCATCTCGATGTTCAAGATGAAGTAATCGTTCCTCTAAATCAGAAGTTTTAGGTAAGAGTTGGATGGCCAAATTTAATGATGGTATTTTGCATTCAATAGGTGTGACTGCCTCTAACTCGTGAACAAGTTGGACAAGTGAAAATATTGTTGCAGACTTAACATTGGTACGATATGCCCAAAGAGATGGATATAACATAATGTGCCAGTTTGATCTACTAGCATTGATGGTATGCTGGAGAATGGTTTTTAATGTCTTATTAACCGCTTCGACTTGTCCATTCTCCTGCGAATAGAAAGTTGATGAATGTTCCTGTCTAAACCCTAACATAGTAGTCAACTCTGACATCATATGATTATGAAAATTTCTACCGTGATCAGTAACAATCTCCATGGGAATGTCGAACCTAGAAATAATCCGATTGAACAAAAAATAAGGTGCGGTTTTACCGTCTACCTTTACAGTAGGCATCGCTTTTTCACACTTAGTAAAGTAGTCTACAACAATGATTATATATTGATGACCCCCAACAGATATTGGGTCACAAGTCATGTAATCTAGCCCCCACTTGGTGAAGGGACCTGTGATGATGGGGTGAAAGGGAACAGGGTGTGCTCACATCTTCTTGGTGAATAGCTAACATGGATGACAACATTTCATGGCTTCCACACAATCCTTGAAGATGGTAGGCCAAAAATAACCGGAACGTAGTATTTTATGGGATGTTTCTATTAGGAACCCGTGTCAATGCTTCTCTTTACTATGTTAGTATATTGTTGTTGGATGCATATGATTTGTAATTCGTCCTGTAGTATTTGTTGATCCATAGTTTGTATTAGCCCATGGTATTGACCCATAGTATTGGACGCATATGCTTTGTAAGTTGTCCCATAGTATTGGACGCATATGCTTTGTAAGTTGTCCCATAGTATTATATGTTCCATGGTATTGACCCATAGTATTGGGCATAGAGTTAGTATATAAGTGCGTGTTGAGGCCAATGAAGGCACCATGAAGTTATTTGTATTGAGATTGCTCAAAGGAGGTTGCCCCATCAAAGTGGCTCGTGATCAATAAAAATATTCCGTGATATGATATATCATGTATTTCATCAATTAATTGTTGCAGGTTCTTCACATATGGTATCAGAGCACTTTCTTGGGCTCGTTGGGTGAAATTTCTGCCAAATTGTTTTCGCATCTGTTACAAGTTCAGATCTGGGAATAATCCCTATCCGCTTAACTATGGGAAGTACTTGGGTGTAAGCCCTAAAATGCATTGTGAGGCGTACCACAGGAACCCCGAAGTAGTTGTCCCATTGAGAGCACCTGCCAGCGAAAAGGGAAACAACCCCTACTTGATTGACTAGTTCCCACCTGTGCGGTAAACCAAGAGCTATCGTTTGTGGGAAAACGATTATCAGGTTTACCTGAGCCGTGGAGTGAGGTGTACTGCCCTAATACACAATCCATCAGACATCATTGGTGGCCGAGTGAATCCCCTGAACTCTTAGGAAGCCGAACATACCTAGGGTCCATATCTATTTTCAGCTGATAAATCACAGCTTACTTTTGTCCATAATTGTTTCCGATCACTTCCGCGTCATTGTTGATCCATCTGTTTCCGATCACTTCCGCGCTATTGCAGATCCATTCTGGATTTTTTTTTTAAAATCTGTTTTTTTGCCATATATCCCTTGTCTTAACTCTATTTCCCTTGAAACTTCACTGACACCCTTGCAATCCCATTCTGCAAATTTCATTCCGAAGGACCCTATCCCAAATTCCACTTCCCAAAGCCAGAAATCGCACATTTGTCTATTTTTAGGGTTTACCATAACTTCTTCGATTTTCACCCAATCGCCTTCAAATTTTTCCACAGTGTTCATTTCCTATTTATGCTTCTTTATCCCTCTCTAACAAATTTTCTCATTCTTTCACCTCGCTTCTGAAATCCCCATTTTCTGCTTCCTTGTCCATTAGAAAGTGTCCAAAACCTAGTCAAACCCCAATTACCCATCAGAGTTTTTCCCAAATCCAAATTTTCCCTTACTAAAAAAGCTTATGTTTTTGTTTTTCTACCTATTCAAAAGAAAAACTCCTAGTTACGGTTGTTGTTGATGTATATGTAACTTCGGAATGTATTTCATCAGTATATTATATGTATATTTATTGTACCCTTATAAGAGATGTGTTATTCCTCTATAAGGAAGTGTCGTCATGTGGATTGACAAGTGTCGCAAGTGTGTATACTTGCCGATGGGTTATTAGACCACCTTATGGGGTCGGCCCTAATTAATATATAATATAATGTGGATGTACTCAAATAGACAAGTCGGCCCCAGTAAGTCACTGGGCAAAAAGGTGAGTATAAATAGAGATAGGAGATCTCTATTTTACTCACTCGGAAAAAGCATCTATCTCTCTCTCTGGAAAGTGGCGCACTAGTGAGGAGGAGGAGGATCATCTGCTAGGAGACTATCTCTGTATTATTTGGTTGTATTTTGGTTGAGCCATTGCTCTCTCTATCTCTGAGGAAGTTTGTGGGGTTTTTCACCTTAGGGTTTTCCCCACGGAAACTCTGTGTCTCTTGTCTCTATGCTTTTGATTCTTGTGATGCTTGTGATGCTTGTCATATTATGATTGTCATGCATTGATATACTGTAGATGTTATTCTCTCAGCAAAGATCCTATAGTATTGTGATTTAATACTGAAAATTTAACATGGTATCAGAGCCTAACTGAGAAGAAGACATTTTGCAGTGACGGAAGCTTGTATTCCTTGTTTATTGGGTTTCTCTCCACAGATTTTTGAAATTCAGTATAGTAGATTGGATCTACTCATCAAGGCGCATCTTTCTGTCCAATCAGATTTCAGTTCCGAGCATTTTCAGTTTTGGCCCTAAAAATTAGGGTTTCCACAAAAATAGGAATTTCTGGAAACTGAAGGTACAGCTGGAAGCTCCTTGCAAAAATCGAAGGTTTGAGCTTTGGATCGAGATTTTTGGCTGGGTAGATCTCCGGGAATCTCAAACCCTAATTCAGGGCTCTCCCCAGTGAACCCGGGAGGACAAAAAGGCAATTTTGAAGGACAAGACTTTGCTGATCTCAAATTCTGAATGTACCAGGCTGATCAGCTCTCCAAGGCGCATCTTTCTATCCTTTCGGAATTTTGAAATTCACATTTTGAATTTTTAGGGTTTCTCTGACAAACCCTAATCCGGGACCAGATCCAGTTTTCAGCACTTCAAGTGGTAAGTTCTAAATCTTTTCTATTTCCATTTGAAGTACTCTTAAAGATGTCTCTTCACACCAAGCTTGAGGATAAGCTTGAAGGGGCTGATAACTTCCGAGCCTGGAAGTATAGGATTGGGCTAATCCTGGAAGAGAATGAGTTGGACTCATATGTGAAAGAAGACATCCCTATCCCAGAGGATGAAGAGGCCAAGGTATTGCACAAGAAGAACTTGGTCAAGGCAAAGAGAATCATTGCTGATTCTATCAAAGACCATCTCATACCCCATGTGTCTTCTCTCAAGACACCCAAAGAGATGTTTGAATCTTTGACCAAGCTATTTGAAGGAAAGAACATAAATCGGAAGATGACCCTGCGGAACCAATTGAAAGCAGTGAAGTTTCAGAATGGAGAAACCATTCAATCCTACTTTTCAAGGGTCTCTCAGATCAAGGAACAATTAGAAGCAGTAGATGAAATGGTGGAGAATGGTGAAGTGGTGATGACCACTCTAAATGGCCTACCCAGGTCATGGGATTCCTTTATTCAAGGAATTTGTGCAAGGAAGAAGTTGATCTCCTTCAGTAGACTTCGAGAAGAATGCTCTCAAGAAGAAGCTAGACTTATAGCTCGTGAGGAAAAGATGGGAGGAGAAGATCAAGCTCTTGCAGCTCACACCAAAAGAAGCAAAATCAAGAAGGATCCCTCTCGACTCAATAGGTCCTATCAAAAGAAGAACAGGAAAGACCTAAGATGCTTCACATGCAATGAGAAGGGTCACTATGCTTCAGATTGTCCCAAGAACAAAAGGGATAATAACAACAACTTCAGTAAGAAGAAGAAGGGCAGCAAAAGAAGATTTCATGCTCATGCTGCCGAAGATGATGAACCCCCAAAGAAGAAGGCTAGGGCAGAAAGTGATAGTGATGATGACTCATCAAGTAAAGAAGAGTATGTTCTGATCTCTGCTCTTACAGGTACCATCTCCCATGGATGTAATGATTGGTTAATTGATAGTGGGGCCTCCAAACACATGACTGGGTTCAAGGAATCTTTTGTGAATCTTTCTGAACATGAATCACCCCATAAGGTGAAACTTGGGGATGATTATCAATACCCAATCAAAGGAAGTGGTGAAGCCTCCTACAATCTAGATTCTGGAAAATCATTGAAGATGAAAGAAGTACTTTATGTACCTGGGCTCAAGAAGAACTTACTCTCCATTTCTGCATTAGATGCAAAAGGTATGAGGGTTGCATTTGTGGATGGCCAAGTCCTAATGTGGCCAAAGGGAAAGACCATAGATGATGCAGTAGTGATTGGAAAGCAAGAGGGAGGTTTGTACAATTTGAAGGGACAACCTGAACATGCCATGGTGACATAAATACAAAGATTCATCCATAGTCATGGATCACATAGAGGTATGTATAATTTGTTTTTGCAAAAGTTAACTAATGAGTTATGCAGGTCATTGAAGAGAACAAGAACACATTGCTAGACATAACTAGCAAATATGGTGACCAGGTATGTGTTTATTATATCATAGGATCTATCATATAAGTATGCATGGCATGATTGATGATGATTGTTCATAAAGTCATAAGTTTGAATAATCATGGGCATATGCATATTATGTGACTAACCAGAAGAGTCATAGGTTTGAGTAATTACAGGTTCATACATGTTATGTTTCTTATGATATGACTAACCATAAGAGTCCTATATAAACCTTGAATGCTAATGCTTATTATTTCTGTTTGAAATGATCATGACTATACATACTTGAGATTATTGTGTTTTAATGAATGTATGATTTTGTATGAGATTACAAGGATAACACAATCATGATACTAATAAGCATGCATAGGGACCAAGGATGAATATGAGTTCAAGAACAGGTAATCCAGGAAGCAAAGATCAAGAGGGAGCACACTCCAGTGGTTTCTGCAAGGGTGCAGATATTCATAGGGAGCTGTCCATATCTCTACATTCCACAACAAGAAGGTGTAGAAGGACTCCAGCAGCTCCTGCAAGGAAGAAAAGACTCAGAGGGAGTCCACCCAACAAACAAACAAAGATAAGTATTTTAATTATCTTGCATATTTGTTTGCTTAACTAAAATTGTTCAATGATGTATATGCTCATGTTCCTAGACTTAGGATATGTATTGTGCATATTAGAATGATTGAATTAATGAACAGTATACTACTAATATGCATGTGTTGGGTAAGTGGCCTATGGCACTGTACAACATTCCATTGCTACTTATCTAGAATGAAACCTCTTTGCTGACATGTTGGGAGTTGTGCACACTCTTAACAATGTTCTGGTAGAGATTGGAAGGCATCTAGAAAGTTACGGGATATGGATAAATGTTGTATTGAAGCATTGGCTAAGATAATTGCATGACTGCATGACTGTATGACATATTTCTTCATGTGTAAGAATTTGTTCTGAAAATTATGAGATGTTTCTAATCATGCAATTTAACCTGTTTTGTAGGAAAGACCGTATATCTTCACCTACAAAAGGACTACAACATTTGTTCCAGCAACAAAGATATCTATTGAAGATATTGAAGTTCCCAGGATCTGGGATGAAGAAATGGAATGCCATGATCCGTCGATCATGAAGAATGATGTTTGGGATGCGATCCCAAGAGCTAAAGGGAAGTCTGTTGTGACTTCCAAATAGAACTTTCAGATCAAGCATGTTGCAGATGGCAGCATAGAGAAATATAAAAGTGATGAAATAGAAGATACACCAGATGGATTCAAGACAGCTTTCTTGAATGGTGTAGTTGAAGAAGAAGAAGCCACTTCGTTCTGAGACACATGATAGGAAATAATATATGTGCAGAACTTGGTATGGTGAAGATAGATTGATTGCCGACACGCAGCGGAAGCTTACTACCGAGTTCGAGATGAAGAACTTGGGGATGATGCACTATTTGTTTTTGGCATGGAGGTGTGGCAGAATGCAGGTGGGATCTTCCTTGGTCAAGGGAAGTACACAGTAGATATCCTGAAGAGATTCGGGATGATGGATTGCAAGGCCATGGCCACACCGATGGCATCGAATCTGAAGCTTCTATGTGATGCTTCATCTGAGCCAGTTGATGTTTCTATGTATCATCAGATGATTGGGTCCTTGATGTACCTGACGAACACGAGACCAGACATTTGCTTTGCTGTGAACACATTGAGCCAGTTCCTGACGGATCCGAGGAGTGTTCACCTTGTTGCTGTAAAGCATGTTCTGAGGTACCTGAAGGGTACAGTGGATTATGGGCTCAGATATGAGGCAAATCAAAAGTTTAACCTGCAGGGTTATGTTGATTCAGATTGGGCTGGCAGTGCTGCAGATAGGAAGAGCACATCTGGGTGTTGCTTCAGTATGGGATCAGGTGTGATCTCTTGGTTTAGCAGGAAGCAGTCCTGCGTAGCACTGAGTATAGCTGAGGCAGAGTATGTTGCAGCCTGTTCAGCTAGTTGTGAGGCAGTATGGCTACGGAAGCTACTGTCTGAGTTATTTGATCTCCCGTTGGAGGCTACTGGTATCTTCTGTGATAACCAGAGTTGTGTGAAGCTGTCCGAGAACCCAGTGTTTCATGACAGGTCGAAACACATAGAGATCAAATACCACTATATCAGGGATATGGTGCAGAGAGGAGCTGTGAAGCTCCTGTATGTTGCGACGGACGAGCAGATTGCAGATGTGCTGACGAAGCCACTAGCCAGGGTGAAGTTCGAGTACTTCAGAGAGAGGCTTGGCGTTCTTCAGATCGAGGACACTTCGAGGAAGAAGTGATGGATACATTTGCTGAAGCCATTCCAAGCATGTTGGAAGGAGGATTCTTCACATGGCTGTGGATGTAAGCGCTGGATGATGAGCATCAGGATGATGTTCTAGTTTCTGCTTGATATGATCAGTTGGATCATTTTATGTATGTATGTACGCATCATGATTAGATGCTGGATATGATCAGTTGGATCATTTTATGTATGTATGTACGCATCATGTTGGATGCTGGATATGATCAGTTGGATCATGTGTATGTATCTTATATATGCATCATGTTGGATGCTTGGACCATGTATCTATATATGTATCAGGTGGATACATTGTATGATCAGGTGGATCATGTATGGTGATATATATCATGTGTTTTGTATTTGTATCAGGTGGATACATTGATGATCAGGAGGATCATATATGATGATATGTATCAGGTAGATACTTGGTATGCAGCAGGATGTTGCATTGATGATCAGGAGGATCATATATGATGATATGTATCAGGTAGATACTTGGTATGCAGCAGGATGTTGCATTGATGATCAGGAGGATCATATATGATGATATGTATCAGGTAGATACTTGGTATGCAGCAGGATGTTGCATTGATGATCAGGAGGATCATATATGATGATATGTATCAGGTAGATACTTGGTATGCAGCAGGATGTTGCATTGATGATCAGGAGGATCATGTATGATGATATGTATCAGGTAGATACTTGGTATGCAGCAGGATGTTGCAGTGATGATCAGGATGATCATAGATGATGAGCTTCAGGATGTTGCTCCAGATGACATGCAGCAGGACGTTGCAGTGATGATGATCAGGATGATCATGGATACATCAGGATGATGTATGGTGAGTATCAGGATGATACTCTGTGGCCGTGGATCAGGTTGTGCAGATGAGCATATAATAGCGCCCTGGGAGATTTGCAGATGGTCTTTCGAGGTTTTGCCTATGGCATGTAATTCGGTTCCCTGGGACATCTGGCAAATGCTCTTTCGAGGTTTTGCTCTGGGAGGACATATAATAGCGCCCTGGGAGATCTGCAGATAGTCTTACGAGGTTTTGCCTATGGCATGTAATAGCGCCCTGGGATATCTGGCAGATGCTCTTACGAGGTTTTGTCCTATGGCATATAATAGCGCCCTGGGAGATCCGATAGGTTGGGCTGTGTGCCCGTAATCAGTCCTGGGATGCTCTTGCGAGGTTTTGCCATGACCACATGTAATAACGCCCTGGGAGATCTGCAGATAGTCTTACGAGGTTTTGCCTACGGCATGTAATAGCGCCCTGGGATATCTGGCAGATGCTCTTACGAGGTTTTGTGGTGGACCACATGTAATAGGGCCCTGGGAGATTTCAGGTCGGAGTTGTGTACCCGTAACATCCTGAGATGCTCTTGCGAGGTTTTGTGGTGAGGTCACATATAATAGCGCCCTGGGAGATCCTATAGGTAGAGCTGTGTGCTCGTAACAGCCTGGGATGCTCTTTCGAGGTTTTGTGACGCACGTAAAAGTCCTGAGGATTCCACAGTATGGCCAGTGATGATGAAGACCTGCAGGTGGTGGGCCTACATCCAGTATGAAAAAGGACTGGCTCTGTAGAACTTCCTATGACGAGTAGAGACAGAGATTGGACGAGATAGCAGCAGCAGTGACGATGACGATGATCCAGAGAAGAAGACTTGTCTAGCGAATCTGTGTCGAGAAATACCTTCCTTGTTAAGAGGGAGTGTTGATGTATATGTAACTTTGGAATGTATTTTGATCAGTATATTATATGTATATTTATTGTACCCTTATAAGAGATGTGTTATTCCTCTATAAGGAAGTGTCATCATGTGGATTGACAAGTGTCGCAAGTGTGTATACTTGCCGATGGGTTATTAGACCACCTTATGGGGTCGGCCCTAATTAATATATAATATAATGTGGATGTACTCAAATAGACAAGTCGGCCCCAGTAAGTCACTGGGCAAAAAGGTGAGTATAAATAGAGATAGGAGATCTCTATTTTACTCACTCGGAAAAAGCATCTATCTCTCTCTCTGGAAAGTGGCGCACTAGTGAGGAGGAGGAGGATCATCTGCTAGGAGACTATCTCTGTATTATTTGGTTGTATTTTGGTTGAGCCATTGCTCTCTCTATCTCTGAGGAAGTTTGTGGGGTTTTTCACCTTAGGGTTTTCCCCACGGAAACTCTGTGTCTCTTGTCTCTATGCTTTTGATTCTTGTGATGCTTGTGATGCTTGTCATATTATGATTGTCATGCATTGATATACTGTAGATGTTATTCTCTCAGCAAAGATCCTATAGTATTGTGATTTAATACTGAAAATTTAACAGTTGTCACCTGCACAAGAGCACAAATCATGGATGAAGAACTTACAGCCCTCAAAACCAAACTCCAAGGTTTGGATGAAAAATTTCTCATCCTTCATCTTCAGCATTCAACCATGAACAATAAATGACCGCCAGACATTGGGTTCTCTTCTTTCAAAAATTTTCTTGAGCCGAAGCTGGATTTTCCTTGCTTCAATGGTAATGATCCGATTGGATGGATATATTGGGAAGAACAATATTTCAGTCTGCATAATACTTTTGATGTCCACAAATTTTCACTTGCATCCTTTCATTTGGAACATGAAGCCCTTCAATGGTACCGTTAGTACATCAAGGCTCATGATGAGCCAAAATGGACAGATTTGTGCCAACTCCTTTTGCAATGATTTGGTCCTAGTGCTTTTTATGATTTCATAGGAGAACTCACTAAACTTTACCAAATTGGCACTATGAGAGAGTATCCGATAGAATTTGAGAAACTCGCCAATCACACAGAAGGATTGTCTGATGAATTCAACAGGAGTTGTTTTATCAGTGGTCTTAAGGATGAAATTCACTCAGAGGTTAAAATGTTGTGTCCCAACATAATGATGGAAGTCCTAAAGTTGGCTAAGTTGGCGGAGGACAAGATCAAAACCCACCAACGCTCCAAATCCACTTTTGTTCCATTCAGAAATATGGTTTCCCAACCACCTCCCATCATGCCAGCTCCTCGTGCAACTCCTATCAAGCATTTGTCTAAAGCAGAGATGCAGGAACATTGAGAAAAAGGGCTTTGTTATAATTGTGATGAGAAATTCAGTCGGGGACATAGATGTGTTGAGAAACAACTCTATCTCTTGAATGTGGATTCTCCACCTTCCTTTGAACTTGGTGAAGAAGATCCAGATACACTAGATGATTAGGTTGACATTCAGAAGCCTCTTGTTGAACCTTCGTCTCCGGACGACCACCCAAAGATATCTCTCCATGATTTAGCCAGAGTCACCATCCCACAAACAATGCGGATCAGGGATTACTTCAAGAAGCCCCCTCTTACAATACTCATTGATTCTTGTAGCACTCATAACTTCATTAACCCTCGGATCACCAAACAGGATGATTGTTTTGTCCATCCTTGCTCCAACTTTGAAGTCACGATTTCCAATGGGGGCACCTTACCTTGCAAGGGGAAGTGTCGCAATGTGCGTATCTCTATGGAAGATTATAACCTGTGCTCTAACATATTTTCCTTGTCCTTAGGTGGATGTGATGTGGTTTTGGGTGCTTAATGGTTATGCACACTTGGCCCCATCTTATGGGATTTTGCTCAACTTTGGATGCAGTTTTCGGTTAATGGAAAAAAACAAACATTTACGGGCTTGCAACCAGGGTCTCTTCGCATCATCAGTTCACATCACCTGTAAAAACCCATTAAGAAGAATTCCCATGGTGTCATCTCTCAGCTCCATTCCATTCAGATGCACCCATCACCGGTCTCCACTACTCCCTAGGATAGATATGCAGGTGTCTTTGTTGAACCAGTGGGATTGTCGCCTTCAAGATACCTTTCCATTAGGAATTTAGCCACCTCTACATCTGAGAAGGAAATGATGGCTATCTTGCATGCAGTACAGAAGTGGCAGCCATACCTATTAGGGAATTATTTCTGCAACAAGACTGATCACTAGAGTCTGAAAAATTTCCTGGAACAACGGGTCTCCTCCCCAACACACCTAAAATGGGTTAGCCAACTCATGGGTTACACCTATGAGATCACTTACAAGAAGGGTAAGGACAATTTGGTGGAAGATGCTCCTTCTCACACATTTAATGACCTGGTTTATCTTTCAGCTATTTCTATGCTTGTTCCAAATTGGTTGCAATCTATTCAATAGGGACATGAATTCTATGAACTCCATGCTTCTCCACCAGTGGGGCACTTTGGGATCCTCAAAACGTATGACTGGGAATAGTGTAACTTCTTTTGGAAGGGAAAAAAATGGCAATTCAACAGATGGTGGCTGAATGTGATACTTGTTAGGTCAACAAGGGTGAAACTACATTCCTTCCAGGCTTGCTCGAACCCTTACCCATCCCTACACATATTTGGACAGACATTTCTACGGATTTCCTTGAAGGGCTCCCGTGGTACAATACCACATCTAAAATGACTCCATATGAAGCAATCTATGGTATGACACCACTAGTTCTCATTCCATACACCCTCACCAGTTCACCAGTTTAGGAAATTGACTCAGTTCTTCGAAACCGCGATCAGATTCTTCTCATTTTGCAGGATAATCTTCACATGGAAAGAATTCAAATGAAACAACAAGACGATCAACACCGTTCTGAGCGCACTTTTCAAGAAGGTGATATGGTTCTTATTCGTCTATATCCTTTCAAGCAATCCTCCCGGAAACTCGAAAGGCATAATCTTCTCTCTCAATCTATCACAGACGTATTAATTCAGTGGCACGGAATGCAACCAGAGTATGCTACAGGGGAACCACTCCTTCAGATTCTGCGGCAATTTCCACATCTAAAGCTTTGAGGACAAAGACGTTTCTAAGGGAGAGGGGATGTTAGTAACCCATGTCAACCCTTCTCTTTACTTTGTTACTATATTGTTGTTGGACACATATGCTTTGTAAGTCATCCTGTAGTATTTGTTGATACATAGTTTGTATTAGCCCATGGTATTGACCCATAGTATTGGACGCATATGCTTTGTAAGTCGTCCCGTAGTATTGTATGTTCCATGGTATTGACCCATAGTATTGGGAATAGAGTTAGTATATAAGTGCGTGTTGAGGCCAATGAAGGAACCGTGAAGTTATTTGTATTGAGCTTGCTCAAAGGAGGTTTCCCCCTTGAAGTGGCCTGCGATCAATAAAAATATTTTGTGATTTGATATATCATGTATTTCATCAATTAATTGTTGCAGGTTCTTCACAGTTTCCAATCTAGAAAGATGACCCCCACATGATCCAATGTGGGAATGATTCAAGACTAACTCATCTTCTTCCAAAATCAAACAACGATGTAATATGGGATCTACCCCTCGTCTATACAATGTATCCACAATTATGAGGTAGTTTTTAGCGTGATGTCAAATTTTTCGTTGTTCTTCCCTAGAAAAAGCTGGTGGACATCTCAAAGTCTAGAGATAGATCAAAATATCTCCATACCATGGATCAGAGGTCGAAATGAGAAAGATATATTCATCAGGGAATGAAGTATCTTCTTCTTGAAATATTTCACCACTAGGAAACTCATAAATGAGTTCTACGAATACTAAGGACTTTTTGGACTTAGTGGATTGAAAAGTGAGATCTAACTCTTGGAGAATACAATCCATTTATGAAATTTACCCCCAACTATGTGTCGGGTTAAAAAATATTGAAATAGATTGACATGCGCAATCACTGTAGTAGTTCACAATAAAATGTAGTGGCGTAGCCTCTAAACGACGTATATAGTGGAAAGTGCGAACTTATCAACATGTGGATACTTTAGTTCAAGTTTTATTAAAGCGTTATAAAGGTAATAGATGATGTGCTCTTAGAGCTCAATCATCCTCCTAAACCAAAACTATAACAACCATGGAATTGGATGCGGCTAGATATAAAAAAAATAGTGGGTATAATCTGTGGACTTAACAAGGGGGCTTATAAGAGTGCTTTTTTCAAATCCTCGAAGGTGTTTTGTGCAGCCTCATCCCAAAAGAATAGGGTGTCTTGTTTAAGTAAACGCATGAAACCTTTAGCTATTTTCGCATAGTTGATAATGAAATGTTTGAGAAAGTTGGACATGCCTTGCAGAATTTCAAGTTGTCTAATGCTACAAGGAGGAGGAAATTTGACAATCTCCTCTACTTTTAATGGATCGACCATGATCCCTCTACTTAATACAAGTTGTAGATGTTCTAGATGATCTCTTCTCTTTCAAGATCACACGGGTAGATCATCCAGATAAGGTTTGATCACATGTTTGATATCGTGAAAAGCGAAATTCATTGCTCACTGGAAGGTGGATCCAACATTTTTCAAGCCGAACGACATATTTCTATATGCGAAGGTACCTCAGGGACATATAAAAGTTGTCTTATGCTAATCTTCGGGTTTGATTTGAATATGATTATACCTCGAAAATCCATCCATAAAGGAAAATATTTCGTTACCAACACACGCATCTATGATCTGATTAATAAATGGTGTGGGATAATTATATTTAGGACAAGATTTGTTAAGATCCCTAAAATTAGTACAAAAACGTATGGTACCATGTTTCTTATCAACCAGAACTGGATTGGAAACCCATTCGATCATGTCGATAGGATAGATAAACCCAGCTTTGAGGAGCTTTTCAACCTCAGCCTTAACGTCTTCAACCTTTCGTGGATTGACTGGATGAAGTTTCTGTCGAACTGGTTTCACATTTGGATATGTTTTGATCTTGTGTTCAACTATGGATGGGTCGATTCCTAGAATCTCCTCATATCACCAGGAAAAGACGTCGCAGAATTCTTTGAATAGGTCGGTATACAAGTGGATATCTTCAAGAGAACAACTTGCACTGATTAAAATGATTTTTGCGATGTCTGGTTTGAAGGAGATGTTAATCAAAATAGTTTTCGATATGTTAGCCATGTTTCCTGTGGCGAAAATCCCTGTTTCGCTAAAGGGTTAATGGATAGGTCAACATCTCCATCGAGTCTCACAGAAAACTCACCATTCTCAATTCTGTTTAGGTATGGAAGAAAATACAATCTATGATGCATGTGTTCCCAAGGTTAATAAAGACCTATCATTAATTTCATAATAGCTTCATCTGACGGTAAATCATTGTCTAAACATTCAAAGGAATAAGAAAAGTCTATTTCCCATGCATGTGCATAATCTACATCCGACTCCGCAGAGACTGAAGGAGTCGAGATGAAATATATCGTAGAGTCTTGTGAAGCTTGATAAGTCAGTTATGCGAAAGATAAGGGCACAACTGGTTCATTATGAGTGGGAAGGATCCAAGGATCAGTTTCTTTAATAATTGTAAATACCTCCTTAGATGTTGTGGTAGTGTTTGGAACACTCATTGAACCAATATAATTCATGGGAGCAAGAAAATTGAAAGTGCCCATAAGCGATGAGTACAATCCTACTCCCAAACTCTCACTAGGAGGACGGGCCTGATCAATATCGAAATATTAGATTTCAAAGCGGTTGTGTTATTTTTCCAGGTGAAGGAAAGCTGGTCAACTGTGACAATATTTCCTTCATGAGGGAGCATCAATAGCCAAAAACTAGACGAAGGAATAGCTTGCATTGCGTACGTCTAGCTTCTTCCTAACAACAAATTATAATCAAGAGAAGCATCTACAACCTCAACCTCCACCGACACTACGTTTCCCGCTAATTGGATCTCGAAAGAGGGTAAGATACCATGTCGACGGAAAGATATTCCATCAAAAGCGGTAAGCAATGTAATCGAAGGGACTAACTCAAGAGAGCCTAAATATTGCCAGTAAGAAATGGACATTATGCACATATATGCGCCTTCATCCACCATTGTTCGCCTAATATTTTTAGAACCATGGATTAATTCAATTTGAAAGGCCACGGGATATGACAACCGGGGGTTTATGTAAGACATATCAAACCTTTCCAACATACTCGATGAGTCCACTGTGAAGCACCTGCAACAAGTAATTAATAACAATATGCAAAATAGCAGAAATGACAGAACTCAGAATCACTTTTATATTGATCACAGGCCACTTCGAGGGGGCAACCTCCTATGAGCAAGCTCAATACAAATAACTTCACCGTGCCTTCATAGGTATCAACACACACTTATATACTAAGTCTAGGCGCCAACAACAATAACATAAACTATTGATCAACAAATACTACGGGATGACTTACAAAGCATATGCGTCCAACAACAATATACTAACAAAGTAAAGACATGGGTTCCTAACATCCCCTCCCCCTTAAAAAAAGCTTTGTCCTCAAAGCTTTAGATGTGGAAATTGTTGTTGAATCTGAAGGAGTGGTTCCCATGTAGCATCCTCTGGTTGCATGTCGTGCCACTGAATTAAGACCTCTTTGATAGAGCAAGAGCAAAGCTGACGAGTGTGCCGATTGAGGATGGCCTCCGGCTCCAAAAGGATGGATCCTTCATTATCCAGTTCGGGTAAAATCATTTGTCCACTGATGTTGGTGCCAAGAACTTTCTTCAGACAAGAGACATCAAAAACTGGATGAATGCGGGAAGAAGGAGGAAGTTCCAATTTATAAGCAACGGACCCAATCTTCTGAAGAATCCGATATGGCCCATAGAACTTTGGAGCGAGCTTATGATGCCCTTTGAGTTTCAGGGAAGACTGCTTGTACATTTGGAGACGAAGAAAAACCATATCACCGACTTGAAAAGTGCGCTCAGAACGGTACTGATCAGCTTGTTGCTTCATGCGATTTCTTGCCATGTGAAGATTGTCCCGCAAAATGTGAAGAATCTGATCACGGTTTCGAAGGACCGTGTCAACTTCCTGAACTGGTGAACTGGTGGGGGTGTATGGAAGAAGAACTGGAGGTGCCTGACCATAGACTGCTTCATATGGGGTCATTTTAGAGGCAGTGTGGTAAGAGGTATTGTACCACCATTCAGCGAGAGGGAGCCACTTTTCCCACTGATGTTGTTGTTCAGAGGTGAAGCAACGAAGATAAGTTTCCAAGAATTTATTGATAATTTCAGTCTGACCATCTGTTTGTGGGTGATACCTTGAACTCATCTTTAGTTTGGTGCCAGTGTGGTGAAATAGTTCAGTCCAAAAATGACTGGTGAAAGTCGTATCATGATCCGAGACAATGGAAGAAGGGATGCCATGAAGACGAAAGATCTGGTCCAGGAAAATTTGAGTGACTGAAGAGGCTGTATAGGGATGCCTGAGAGCACAAAAATGACTATATTTGGAGAGGCGATCAACCACAACAAGAATCACTGTCTTCCCACCATATTTAGGGAGCCCTTCAATGAAATCCATAGAAATATCTGTCCAAATCCGTGTAGGTATGGGCAAGGGTTCGAGCAATCCTAGAAGGAGTGTTGTTTCACCCTTATTGCACTGGCAGGTATCACATTCAGCCACCATCTGTTGAATTGTCCTTTTCATTCCCTGCCAAAAGAAGTTACGTTGTTCCCGTTCATATGTTTTGAGGAACCCAGAGTGCCCTGCCGATGGAGAAGCATGGAGTTCATAGAAGACAGCCTATTGAAGATCTGTGCTCTAGGGAAGCACCAGACGACCCTTGTATCTAAGAGAAACACCATCCCAAGAGTAATGTGGTACAGCAGAAGGGTTGTTGTTCAAGCATTGGATAATTTGAGATAAGGAAGAGTCATTGACATAACCCTGTTGAACAGATTGAAACCAATTTGGAATAGGCATAGAAATAGTTGAAAGAGAACCTTGGGCATCAAATGTGCGAGAAAGAGCATCTGCCACAATATTGTCTTTACCCTTCTTGTAAGTGATCTCATAGTCATAACCCATGAGTTTTCTAACCCATTTCTGTTGTGTTGGGGAGGAGACACGCTGTTCCAAGAAATATTTCAGACTCTGGTGATCAGTCTTGATGCAGAAATGATTCCCTAATAGGTATGGGCGCCACTTCTGTACTGCATGCAAAATAGACATCATTTCCTTCTCATAGGTAGAGGCAGCTAAATTCTTACCTGAAAGGGCTTTGCTGGTGAACGCAATGGTGTGTTCATCTTGAAGGAGAACAACACCAAGTCCATTGCTGCAAGCATCACTCTCAATAGTGAAGGGCTTGGAAAATTCGGGCATAGCTAGAACATGTGTAGTACACATAGCTTGTTTTAGTTTGTCAAATGCACACTGAGCAGCATGTGTCCATGTAAAAGCATCATTTTTCAATAGAGCAGTTAATGGAGCTGCAATCTTCCCATAATCCTTGACAAACTTGCGGTAGTAGCCAGTCAACCCCAAAAAACCATGAAGGCTCTTGAGTGTCTGAGGATGCGGCCAATTGTTCATGGCATTGATTTTGGTAGGATCCACGCGAACCCCTTGTGCTGAGATAATGTGCCCGAGATACTCAACTTCCTTTTTTCCAAAAGCACATTTAGACTGCTTGGCATGGAGATGATGGTCAGAGAAAAGTTGCATGACAAGATCCAGATGCTGGAGATGTTCATCCCATGTTTTACTGTAGATGAGGATATCATCAAAGAATACCAGAATGAATTTCTGCAAGTAGGGTCGAAATATTTTATTCATTAATGCCTGGAATGTGGAAGGAGCATTAGTGAGGCCAAAGGGCATGACCAAAAACTCATAATGGCCATCATGTGTGCGGAAAGCTGTTTTAGGGATATCATCCTCATGAACCCGAATTTGATGATACCCAGAACGAAGATCCAACTTGGAGAAAAAGTGAGCCCCATGAAGCTCATCAACAACAGGAATTGGAAACTTATCCTTGATGGTGAGGTGATTAAGTGCTCAGAAGTCAATGTAGAGGCGCCATGAGCCATCTTTTTTGCAGACAAGAATCACTGGAGAAGAAAAGGAAGTAGTGCTTGGGCGAATAATACCTTGCTTTAATAAGTCCCGAATGAGCATTTCAATCTCTGTTTTTTGGTGAAATGGGTAGCGATAGGGCCTGATGTTGGGAGGAACGCTGCCAGGAAGGATCTGAATACGATGGTCTTCTGGCCTGGAAGGTGGAAATCCCACTGGTTCAGCAAAAACACCTGTATATCGATCCATAATTTGTTGTAGATCCAAAGGAGTAGTGGAGACCGCTGAAGGTTGCATCTGAATGGAATGGAGCTGAGCGATGACACCATGTGAATTCTTCTTGAGGATTTTTTCCATGCGATGTGAACTGATGATGCTGAGATAACCTGGTTGTAATCCTGTCAAGGTGTGTTTTTGGCCATTGAGGGAAAACTGCATCCAAAGTTCCGCAAAATCCCATAAGATAGGGCCAAGTGTGCGTAGCCATTGAGCGCCCAAAACCACATCACATCCGCATAAGGTCAAGGCAAACATGTCAGAGCGCAAGGTATAATCTACCATAGAGATACACACATTTCGACACTTCCCTTTGCAAGGTAAGGTGCCCCCATTGGCAACCATGACTTCAAAGTTGGAGCAAGGATGGATAAAACAATCAGCTTGTTTGGCGATCCGAGGGTCAATGAAATTATGAGTGCTACCAGAATCAATGAGTATTGTAAGAGGAAGCTTCTTGAAGTAACCCCTGACCCGCATTGTTTGGGGAGTGGTGATTCCAGCTAAAGCATGGAGAGATATCTTTGGCTGGTCATCCTGAGACGGAGGGTCAATAGGCGGTTCCTGAATGTCGACTGGAGCATCCAGTGTTTCTGGATCTTCGTCACCAATTTCAGAGGCAGGCGGAGAATCCACATCCAAGAGATAGAGCTTTTGTTGAACACATCTATGTCCCCGAGTGAATTTCTCATCACAATTATAGCAAAGCCCCTTTTCTCTGCGTGCTTGCATCTCTGTTTCAGACAAACGCTTGATAGGAGTTGGTCGAGGAGCCTGCGGTATAGGTGGTCATTGAGAACCCATATTTCAAAAGGGAACAAAAGTGGGCTTGGCGCGTTGTTGGGCTGCAATCTTGTCTTCTGCCAACTTAGACAACCCTAGGGATTCCATCATTGTGTTGGGACAGAACATTTTGACCTTAGAGTGGATGGCATCCTTTAGACCACTGATAAAACAACTCCAGTAAAAGTCATCAGATAATCCTTCAGTGTGGTTGGCTAGATTCTCAAATTCGGTTTGAGACTCTCTCACAGTGCCAATTTGGTGAAGTTTAGTGAGGGCTCCTGTGAAGTCATCAAAAGCACTAGGACCAAATCGTTGCAAAAGGAGCTGGCAAAAGTCTGGCCATTTGGGATCTAGCTGAGCCTTGATGTACCAACGGTACCATTGAAGAGCATCCTGGTCCAAATGAAAGGATGCCAACGGAACTTTGTTGACATCAAAAGTATTATGCAGATTGAAATACTGTTCTGCACTATAGATCCATCCAGTTGGATCGGTACCATTGAAGCGAGGAAAATCCATCTCCGGACCACGAAAATTGCTGGAAGAAGAGAACCCATTGTCTGATGAAGACTCGGATTGCCGTTTGTTGTTCATAGCTGAATGTTCAATATGGAGGCCGAGAAATGTTTCATCCAGATCCTGGAGTTTGGCTTGGATGGCTGCAAGTGTGTCCTCCATGGTTTTTTCTCCTGCACAGGTGACAACCATAACCAAGAAGTTTTTTTTTTTGGTTGACTGGGTAGGAAAACAAAAACAGAAACTACTTCAGTAAAGGAAAATCTGGACTTGGGAAAAAATCTGAAGGGTAATTGGGGTTTGACTAGGTTTTGGACACTGTTGAATAGACAGGGAAGCAAAAATGAGGATTTCAGAAGCGGGGTGAAAGAATGGGAAAACTTGGCAGAGGGGAACAAAGAAGCAGAATTCAGAAAGGAGCTCTGTGGTAAAATTTGAAGGTGATTGGGTGAAATCTAAGGAAGTTATGGCAAACCCTAAAAATAGACAAATGTGGGATTTCGGGCTTTGGGAAGGGGAATTGGGGATAGGGTCCTCAGGAATGAAATGGGATGACAGGGGTTCCCCGAAAATTTAAAGGGAAACAGAGTGAAAACAAGGGAGATATGGAGAAAAAACTGAATTTTATACTCTTTTTTTTTTTTTATAGAATCGAGCGGCTACGGCTCGGAAGGGATCTGAAATGGCACTGAATGGATTGAAAATGGCTGGATCTGCAATGGCTTGTAAAATGGATCTGAACGGCGCAGCAACGATCGACACAGTTCAGTTGAAAATAGATATGGACCCCAGGTATGTGATGCTTCCTAACAGTTCAAGGGTTTCACTCGGCCACCAATGCTGTCTGACGGCTTGCATATTGGGGCAGTACCCCTCACTCCATGGCTCAGGTAAAACTGATAACCGCTTTGCCACAAACGACAGCTCTTGGTTTACCTCATGGGTGGGAACTAGTCAATCAGGTAGGGGTCGTTTCCCTTTTCGCTGGCAGGTCCTCTCAATGGGCCAGCTACTTCGGGGTTCCTGTGGTACTCCTCACAATGAGTTTTAGGGATTATGCCCAAGTACTTCCCACAGTTAAGCGGATAGGGATTATTCCCAAATTCAAACCTGCAACAGATGCGAAAAAATATTTGGCAGAAATTTCACCCAGCGAGCCAAAGAAAGTGCTCTGATACCATATGTGAAGCACCTACAATAAGTAATTAATAACAATATGTGAAATAACAGAAATGACAAAACTCAGAATCACTTTTATATTGATCACAGGCCACTTCGAGGGGGCAACCTCCTATGAGCAAGCTCAATACAAATAAATTCACCGTGCCTTCATAGGTCTCAACACACACTTAAAAAACAGTTTCTTGAGATATCCTTTGAACCAGCAGGGGTGAGATCAAAACTATCATATGCATGAGAAATTATCCCAAGCAGTAATTGCTTATAACCCAATTTAGATACAAGCCTTTATCATGGTTTCTTGAGATCTTCTTTGAGCCATGAGAGGTGAGATCAAAACCAATAGATGCATGAGAAATTATCCCAAGCGAATGGCAATGGCCATATTCTTCAATGAACTTTTGAAAGCATGGAATTATGATCATATAGTAGTATAAAAGAGGAGATAGCTGGAGAGGAGAGAATGCATTACCTTCAATAGTTGTTTTGACCTCCGAAATAATCATGTGATCATGATGCAAACCAACAAACTCTGGTGCAAGAGAGGATTTAGGACCTTCTGCAATATCTAGAGTGTGAGCTGGCACAGAAAGAGAAGAAAGTTTGAGCATGAGTGTAGAATCTGCAAGTTCTTTGTCAACAACTTCAATATGAGATGATACTGGTTCATGATCTGAGAGACCATCAAGAGGAGCGAATGCATCACTTTGCTTGCTTTCGAATGGGTTAGGACCAAGTCCTTCATTCTTTCTGCCAAATTTTTCATCCAGGTGAGCCCATAAATCTTTTGGAGTCCATAACTCCTTTGGAGTTTCAACACCATTACGGTATTTGAATTGGAATCTCTGGTATGCAAACAAATAAAACATCATTGCTCCAAAGGCATCATCACCTTTATTTAACCAATCAATCTTTTCTTCAGGGGATTCGAACTCTCTTTCAAAATGACAATAAAAAAGATCATGGATCTTCAAGTGTGCTATCATTCTTGGTTTCCACTCATCATAGTTGAATGGATAAAGAAAAGGGATTAATTTTGAATCATACATTGCAGTTGTAGAAGACCTGCAAAAACAATATAGAATAACTGCAACTGCTACTGCTGCAAAAATGCAGAAACTGCTGCACTCGAAATCTTGGTAATAACCTGCAAAAACTCTCAAGAATGGAGATAAACAATACTCTCAACATGCTCTGATACCATGTGAAAATCCTCACAGCAGATCTAAGAGATGATGTATACCTCATAAGAGTAATTATGATTAAGCAGGAAAATAGAAGAAGAGTGAACAATACAGTATAATGAGAAACAGAATAATATGGTACAGTAGAACTAAGATAGAAGCAATAATACTTCACACACACTAATTGATTAATCACAGTATGGACAAATAAATAGTACAATCGTAGAGAGGATTCGAATGCCGAAGGTGGCAATTCGAATTAGCCTCTCAGAGTGATCATAAGATCAATAGAGTGTCATTGGAGCACAACTAGGTGTCCTCATGATCATCAAAGCACAACTGGAAGTCTTCATCATCATCAGTGGAGTCATCAATGCTCAAGTAACTGTCAACCATCAGTCAAACTGAGTGTAGTAGGTGTAACTCAGTGTAACTAAGTGTAACTGATTGTAACTGACTGTAACTAACTGTAACTGAGTGTAACTAAGTGTAACTGAGTGTAACTGAGTGTAACTAAGTGTAACTGAGTGTAACTGAGTATAAACTGAAGATAACAGGACTGGTAGGTGAAGAAGGCACCCTTGTCATGCAGTGGAGAAAAGGAGGGCACATTAGTCACTGGGAGGGCTAGAAATGATCTGAAAGAAGCTCCGGGGGCTAGTTTACTGAGGACTAGGTGCTGGGAGTGATGACTGGGATGCATGCCAAAGACATGCAAACCCTAATTTTGCATGTATGACTGAAAATGAAAATAATGGAAATGTTGCTAGGACTAAGATGGAGTATAGGAATATCCTAACAGATTTATTCGGCCTAAATGTAGACAGAAGACCCATGCCAACATCATACCAAACAGGAAGTTGGGAGTGATTCAAAAATACTGTCGCCAAATCATAAAATTTATGCTAAGCAGTGGATGGTATTTCAATGTACCATTTAGCCACAACACTGGTTAAGGTTCTTTGGAAGAGTCTCAGCCGTAGCAAATCATCGTTTAGCGAATTAGAAGAAAACCATAAATGAAATGTTGTGACATGGTCCCATGGATATTCACCAGTATTTCCTTCAAACTTAGGAATGTCTGAAGGAATTTTGGTTGGAACAGGAGGCCAGGTGGTATCATGATGCACATGTTCATTCATAAGATTTGAAATATATGGTAAGTTTAATGTTGCCAGAAAGGGTAAGTGGGGTCTAGCTGATGGCATATGAGTTTGGGGAGTCTGGTAAGGAAACTTTCCTGAACCATGACTTCCATAAGGTTGGTTTGGGTTTTCCCCGGCCATCAGTTATGATATGAATGCATTTTTAAAAGTGATCCATCCGTAAGCTAGTGGATTACTCCCTTGGGTTCCACTCCATTGCGACTGAGTATAGGTACCTCCAACTGAAAAAAGGAGTTGAAGTATATGCATTACTTCCTCCTCCACCAAAGAGTGAAAAAGGAGTGTTCCCTATAGGTACATTATAGGTTTGAACATTCGATGATTGAAAACTATAACTTGTAAAGGGGTTCAAACTAGAAAACTATGAGATGGGAGGAACATGCATCGAGCCTATAAATGGTGTTGAAGGAGTAATATGTCCTCTGTTCCAAGGGAATCCATGAATGAAAGGAGAAGAACTAGTAGGGTTAGTCTGGAAATTGTGAAGAAACAAGGATGACGTAAACGATACCATAGGTATCCCAGTGAAAAGGACATTATAAGAACCAATATTTGATCCAAAAGGTATAGAAGTCAACGCAATTTGAGTGGTTGATGACCCTAAGGATCCTGTACTAAATTTTGGTGAAGTGATCGAAGAAGAATACATCTGCAACGAGCTAGGTATTGGAGTGTTCATATGAGGAGGAGAAAACCCACTTGGCATAATGGCAGATGTGGGAGTGTGTGGAACTCCCAATTAGTCCCCTATATTGTCCATAGTAAAGCTAGATGTAAACCTATACACACTTAGCTTAGGTAAACCTAAAGAGATGACTCGCACTAACACCGGATTGTCAGGTCCATTTAATGGTGGGTTAAAAGGTCTCACAAAACCTTTAGTTGGAAAGTCTTCAACCTTAGTTGTATGTGAAATCAGTGAAGCTTGAGTAATAAGGTGAGGTTCTCTAGGTGGTTTAGTCGTACTTGCTAGTTCAAAAAAACCGCTTGATTTTGTCCTATGTCGTTGAGGTCGTGGTGGACGCTCCACAATGAGTGGAGGAATGTTTCGTAACCTTGTTGACCTATAGAGAGGTTGGTCCTCCATAGCTAAAAATATTCCAAGTAAATAAAACCTAGGTCCAACTAGAACAAAAGTAAACAATCAACACACTACTAAAAATGTACTATAGTGATCCAAACCATGCAATCAGATAATATTCCAAAGGAGAGTCTGGGATGATGAGGGCCCATAAAAAACTAGTGAAGGGACAAAGAACAGTTATTCAGGGTCCACAGTACAGACATGATGGGGCCAAGCACTGGAATCACCCAACCTCCTTCCCAAAGAGCTGGAGAGGATTTCCTCCCGAATATGTCCTAGGTGTAATGGAAATATCCTTCCACTAACAATCATGTAGATCCATAAAAGTTTGGATACTATGGCTACCAAAACTATAGAGAGGGTCTGAGGGGACAGTCACAGGTCAAATCAATACACATGGGCAGGGTAATTGAGCCCGAAATCCAAAATTACCAGAAGCTACTAGTGAATCCCTGTACGTGCACTGACTCTGGTAGATGCTCGATCAAATAGTGGAGGGGTATCTCCAACTAATAAATCTCACATGACCTCGTGCTTAAATCCAGTGTGAGTGGATCTTCTCGGTTCACCTTCTGCATAGGTGGATTTACCTAACAAATAGCCACTATAATTTGATTTTGACTACTTTGGATGGTTTATGACAACCTAATCCAAAGCACTAACCTAAGCTAGTTGTTGTAAGAACCTAAAAAGAAAAATTACTACTTGATTTTAGATTTAAGTTTCTTTTTAAGGTTGTTGTTACTCAAAGGGTAGTGTATGTGTGCATGGTGCGGTTACAACTAAAATAGAAAAGCATGGTAAACGTGTAATAAGATGTGATAATGCTTTTACTTATTTTATCTTTCTAAAGAAAAAATACCGATGGATTAAACCTAAGTAAATTTAAATTTTTCTTTTTCAAAAATAAGTGCATGCAACTACTACTATTTCTAAAAAGAAAACAAATGTTCTTGTTAAGGAAACAATACTTGCACTTCTTTCAATTTCTTTTTAAACAATAGAAGAAAAACTAATTATGAACAAGTAAAAACACTCCAGCTACTTAAGTGTATACAAAATTGTACCTAAGATTAAAAGAAACATAAAACTAACCCTAACAAAAATCTGAAAACAACAAGCTCAGCTAGTTAACTCAAACAAGACAAGGAATTAACTAACTCGGTAAAATAACACTTTGAAAACAAAAGAAAAGAAAAAGAAATGAAGGAAACTTCTTCAAGATATCAGACTACTTTCAGTTAGGCCATCGATCAGGAAAGATCACTCAAAGTGTCCACAAACCAACTACTTGAACTTGAAAGACCTAGGTAGAACCCCAACAAGTCAATAAAGACCAGAAAGATCTCAAGGAATATTAAAGACTTAAACACAAACTGAAAACATGATAGAATGATCCCTTTAAGAGCAATAAACTTAAAAAATAATCAAAGTAGAGACTAAGAAGTTCAACCCTAGGAGGAAACCTGAATCCTACATGGGTACTCATGATTATAAGTACAGTAACTAGTGGGTCACTCGCAGGTGCAACACAGACAACCCGTAGGTAACAGGGAAACTTATATATACCTGCAAGTCACAAGTCTACTTCAATTTTCTCTTTTTAAAGAAGGCAAACTCAAGAATGATCAAATCTAAGTCTAAAACAAGGCTATGTACCCTTTTCAAACCCTTCTAGAAAACTCTAAAACTGACTCAGAATGAAGAAAAGAATACACAAAGGACTCCTAGAGAAACAAAAGACTCCCCAGCGGAGTCACCAGTTCCGTTGTTCAGAATTTTAACCTGTGAATGGGAAGTTACCGAGGTCACCAAAGTACTATTGAAATATTACATAATCTAAAGCAATAGGCAAGCATACAACAAGATATTTTCTTAATGAAAAAGAACTAGGGTTAACAAGTTAAGCAAAAGTACCTTGAATGCAATAAGTTTGATCCAATCTTGAAACTCTAAGTCATTGATCTGCAATCCTGAGTAAAGAACCTGCAAAATAGAGATACTTTCCTCAAAACATTGGCTAAACAAACATGAATAACCAAATATGAAACTCATACATAAATGAAGCATGAAAGATTCACTAGATTCAATTCATAAGTTAGACACAATTGTTTATGGTAAAAGAAAGTCTCTTTTATTGATCATTTAATTGACAACAAATAGCTATACCTGATTCTGTAGCAGCATTGATGAAACCAAGTTTTGGGTTGTTGCTCCTCAACTTCTGTATAAATTCCTCCATCATTTCAATACATAAAGGGTTTGTTGGGCGTGGTCCAAGTAGGCACAATTTTGATAAAGACACAATTTTGTGAGTTGCGTAGCTCTGGGATGCGAAGTCAGAAGATATAGTTTTGGGGAGCATGTGAAAATACTCACAACAGATCTAAGAGTTGATGTATACCTCACAAGAAATAATTTAGGAATAATATTAAGAGTGGTCAATGCAGTAAGATGAGAAACATAATAATAATACAGTAGAACTCGGATAGAAGCAAAATAGCTTCACACACACTAATTCATTAATCACAATATGGACAAATAAGTAGTACAATGCATGAGGATTCGAATTAGCCTTCATGGAGTGATCAAATAATTACTAGAGTGTCATCGGAGCACAATTAGAAGTCTTCATCATCATCAGTGGAATCATCAATGCTCAAGTAACTGTCAACCATCAGTCAAACTGAGTCTAACTGAGTGTGGTAGGTGTAACTAAGTGTAATTGAGTGTAACTGGCACTAACTGAATGAAGGAGGCTCAGTGGAGGGCGCATGAGGAGCTAACTGGAGTTAGAATGGGTAGTCTAATCTCAGTGGAGGTTCATCGGAGTGATACAGTCAGTTGAGAGTCAGTCTTTCCTTAAATCAAGGAAAGAACTAAAGATAACTGAAGTGCAACTGAGTGGTAGGTGAGAGAGGACGAGTGGCTTCCTTAAATTAAGGAGGAAGGGTGCACTAAGCTCTAGGAGGGATAAAACTGATTTGAGAGAAGCTCCCAGGGGATGGATAACTAAGACTAGGTGCTGGGACTGATGACTAGGATGCATGCATGCAGAAATGCATGCAAGACTGAAAATGCAAATAATTAAAATGTTGGTAGAACTAGGATGGAGTATAGGAATATCCTAACACCCCCCCTTAATCCATCATGGGCGCTGGTAACTAAGACCAAAGTTCACCCAATACAATGAATAATAATAGTCAATAAACCGAGGAAATGGGGAAAACCTCATGGGAAAAATACCCCCCCTCAAAATAGACTGTAAAGCACACACAAAAATAAATGCTCCAAACTCAAGCAGGTGTGATGCTTGGTCATATGTCTGGAGGTATCTTCTTCTTGGGAAGAAGTGGATCATGCTCAAAAGGCATGTGCTTGTACTTGCTCTTCAGATCGAATGTGATGAGAACAAATTCAAAAATATGAGGATGATCCTTGAACCTGTGATTCGAATCAATTGAGGTAGGATCAAATATATGAATGTGCAGATAGTCTTTTGTATTCCCCTTCGAACCATCACATGATTGCTTAAAATCCAAATCAGATTTAAGACTTGAAGAATAATTTCTTGAGATCTCATTTGAACCAACAGGGGCGAGATCAAAACCATCATATGCATGAGAAATTATCTCAAGTAGTGATTGCTTAGAATCCAAATTAGATCCAAGACTTGAATCATGGTTTCTTGAGATCTCCTTTGAACCATTAGAGGTGAGATCAAAACCAGTAAATGCATGAGAAATTATCCCAAGCGAATGGAAATGGCCATTATCTTCAATAACCTTCTGAAGGCATGAAATAATGACCATATAGTAGTACATAAGAGGTGAGAGATCAAGGGGAGCGAATGCATTGCCTCCAATGGATGATTTTACCTTCGAAACATTCAATAAATCATGATGCAAACCAACAGTCTCTGGTGCAAGAGAGGATTTAGGACCTTTTGCAATTTCTAGAGTGTGAGCTAGCACATAATTCGAAATAGAAGAAATTTGGAGCATGAGTGTAGAATCTGCAAGTTCTTCTTATTTTTGGACAACTTCAATATGAGATATGTTTGATACTGGTTCATGATCAATCAGATCATCAAGGAGGGCGAATGCATCACTTTGCTTGCTCTTGAAAGGGTTTGGACCAATCACTTCATTCTGTCTGCCAAATATTTCATCCAGGTGGGCCCATAGCTCTTTTGGAGATTCAACATCAATGTATTGGTGTACCATGCATCGAGGCATAACAAACATCATGGTTGCATGAACATGGTCACCTTTATTTAACCAATCAATCTCTTCTTCAGAGGATTCGAACTCTCTTTCAAAACAATAATCAAAGAGACCATTTCTCTTCAAATGTGCTATCATGTTTGGTTTCCATTCATCATAGTTGAATAAAGAAAGAAGATCATAGTTGAATCAAGGAGGATAGATTTATTCTGAATACATGGAAGCTGTAGAAGACCTACAAAAACAATAGAAATATCTGCAGCTGCTACTGCTGCAGAAGATGCAGAAATTGTTGCAACTGCTGCACTCGAAATCTTGATAATAACCTGCAAAAAACTCTCAGGAATGGAGATAAACAATACTCTCAACATGCTCTGATACCATGTGAAAATCCTCACAACAGATCTAAGAGCTGATGTATACCTCACAAGAAAGAATTTAGGACTAAGATTAAGAGTGGTTAATGCAGTAAGATGAGCAACATAATAATAATACAGTAGAACTCGGATAGAAGCAAAATAACTTCACACACACTAATTCATTAATCACAATATGGACAAATAAGTAGTACAATGCATGAGGATTCGAATGCCAAGGTGGAAATTTGAATTAGCCTTCATGGAGTGATCAAAAGATCACTAGAGTGTCATTAGAGCACAACTAGAAGTCTTCATCATCATCAGTGGAATCATCAATGCTCAAGTAACTGTCAACCATCAGTCAAACTGAGTCTAACTGAGTGTGGTAGGTGTAACTAAGTGTAACTGAGTGTAACTGGCACTAACTGAATGAAGGAGGATCAGTGGAGGGTGCATGAGGAGCTAACTGGAGTCATAATGGGCAGTTTAGTCTCAATGGAGGTTCATCGGAGTGATACAGTCAGTTGAGAGTCAGTCTTTCCTTAAATCAAGGAAAGAACTAAAGATAACTGAAGTGCAACTGAGTAGTAGGTGAGAGAGGACGAGTGGCTTCCTTAAATCAAGGAGGAAGGGTGCACTAAGCTCTAGGAGGGATAAAACTGATCTGAGAGAAGCTCCTGGGGGCTGGCTAACTGAGGCTAGGTGCTGGGACTGATGAATGAGATGCATGCAAAAATGCATGCAAGACTGAAAATGCAAATAATGAAAATGCTGGTAGGACTAGGATGGAGTATAGGAATATCCTAACAGAGCACGTAGCTCAGAATGCATGTTCAGTTTTAGCGTAGCTATGTTGGTGCGCAGCGCCAGCACAATAGCTACTTTTGGTAAAAGAGTATAAAGGAAGGTTGAGATGAGGAAGTGTCCTATTTTGGGTAAGGAGCAGAATGGAGAAAGAGGAAAGTGACCTGTAAAAGGGAGTGGCGACAAGCAGTTAAGGATCTAGGCCACTAAACCGATGATGACAGGAAAGATAAGGGGAAGGAAAGTGATAGGCCACGATGCAGTGCAACTATTTTTTTGATGACTACGGCTGTTAGAAGGCCGTTAGAGCCGTGAACAACCTAGTCAGGTGGCCGAAGCGAGTGGAGTAACTTGGCAACGATGACAGATAGGGTGGCGGGTATCCTCACCAGTTTTGGGAACCATAGGGTCTTTTCCTATGCATTGTAAAGACATGGCCTACGGGCATGATCTAGGGTACATTTTGTAATGCGAAAGGGTTGAATAATATTCATTGTTGAAACTTCTGAGTATGAATCTTTCTTGAACATCAAAATATGTTGAGAGAAGGTTGTAAAGGCTCTGCAAGTTGCGAGCGCAGGGACCTATTGAGAGAGAAGAGAGTCTGCAGCTGAGTGCGCAGACTGGAACTATTGTACCCTTCCTGAAATAATAGAACAATAGTTCCTATGGACATAGCTCCCATCATAGGGGTGAACCATGTTAAATCCTGTGTTGTGTGACTGTTTGTATGTTTGCACTTGCTTATTTGCTTACAATGAATGCTTGAGTTCCTACTTGTCCGCTTATGTGTTTTACTGTTATATGTGTTTGCCATAAGAATGAGGATGGGAATAATATGTTAAGTGTCGCATATGTGGATGAAGGAAAGATGAAAAATTATTTATAAGTTTGTGAATATATGAATCGGTTGGGAAATCACTTAATACAGGGGGTATATACAGTGCGTAGCACCAGAAGTGTGTAGTATATTATGTCTGTCACATTGCATGAATCATAAGATAAATATTACAAGGTAACTGTGGATGTGTAATATTTGTTAAGTATAGTCGATTGAAGTAGTTAAGTATCGAGGAGGAAGCGCAACTATCAGTGGCGTTGTCCTACTATTGAATAGGTCTTGAGCCGCGCAGTCCTTAGATGCGCGAGCTGCGCAGAATCCTAGCTCGTAGAAGTGTCAATCTGTAGCGTAGGATCTGTAGCGCGCTGCCTATCACGTTTGATTAAAGCACTCATAACCTGGTTTTGAAAACTTGATTCCACACCCCCCCATAACTTCACCTCGGGTGAGACCTTAGTCTACTTGCAGATTGTTGCCGAAAGGGCCGGTGAAAAGGGGTTTTGTTGGTTCCTCGAACCACTAAGAACCTAGGTCTACATTGGAAACCTCTAGAATAGTTACTCAAGCCAACAAATGGTTCTGTTTCCACACTAAGAGTTGTCATTGTTGAAAAAGTGATGTGCGATGAAGACCAGATCTCGCTGATTGCATAAAATTGGCATCCAGACAAGAAAGAGATTTGGGACTGGTGTGACAAGACAGAGAGAGACTTCGCAAGGAAGGATAATAGACACCCGCATCTCTCTGACATCTAGTGGTTGAAAAAATACATGTTGAAAGACGTTCACGAAGTTTTCTGGGCAAGTTTTGGAAACAAGTTACACGAGTGGTTATCGAGGCTCGCAGAGCGAAAGAATCGTTTCCAGATAGGAGAACCTACCGAGTGGACTCTGGAACTCATTAATGGGTTAAAGAAATAAATAGCCCAATCTCGAGAGTAGTCGACTTCTGGGTTGACAGTACACTAGAGAGCTTCGTGACGCAGTTCGATGTGGACATGCTAAAGTCCTACAGTGCAATAGAAGAAGAATTTGTCAAAGGGTTCAGAGGTAAGTACCTGAACAATTTGAGCTTATACATTAAAATGTTTTTAGCCAAGAAAGGAGTTTTAAGAATGAAGTAAAAGTTTACAGAAATGTTTTGGAATTTGTAATGGTCAATAGCATTTATAGTGAGTCTGATGAAGAGACACATAATTTGAGAAGTGGAAAAAGATATAAATATACGCCTAAGAAGACTTCCAGTGAACATGGATTCCGCGTAGATATTGATTCACAAGCTGAACATGATAGCCAAACCGCACCTCCATCTTCCACCTATCAGCCTATTACTCCGCAGAATCCATCGGCTGTGAACACCACACCTCCCATTGCACAAAATCCACCAGTTCAGAGCCCCCCAATTGTGAATATCCCTAGAACTTAGAATATTCCAAATCAGAACGTTCCGTGCAATACCACGTTTATTTTTACCGCTCAGAACCCTACGCAGAACCCTACACCACCTAGAAGGAGGATGACTGATGATATTACGCTGCCGATATTCAAAGGAACGGGTCTAGAGGACCCTGAACAACATTGGTTTCTGTGTGAAGCCGTATGGAGTGTTAAGCAAGTCTAGGATGATGCTATGAAGCGAGCGCATCTCATCACCACATTTAGAGACAAAGATTTGAATTGGTTCATGAAGTACTCCCACGGACAACAGAGAACCTTAACGGAGATTAAGGCTGCACTATTGGGTGAGTTCAAGAAACCAAAGTTAGAATCCCAATGTATCACAAAGTTAAAGGAAATCAAGAAGAAACCTAATGAGACAGTCTAGGAATTTGACCAGAACTTTAAGACACTGTTGGACCAAGTAAGTTTCATTATAACACCGCAACAACACCAGGAATGGTTTATAGCTGCATTGTTTCCCCATATTAGACTGCCGTTGATGTAGCAGAAAGTGGATTCGTAGGAAGAATCCTTGTAGATCACGATGAAGTTAGAAGATTCACCTATTGGAGAAACTAGCATTGGGATGTCTCAGATTCAGACCCAGATGGCTACCCTGACACTACAACTACAGGATATGAAGAAGGGAAATCAAGAGAGACAAGAAGTTTGGTGTACAGGATGCAAGGGAGAAGGACAGATTAAGGATCATTATCCTTTATTCCAAGAATTGCTTAACATGGGTGCACCAAACCCATTAAATTAGAACCAAGGGCCATGGTGTGAGATCTTTCGAACTAGAGGACACCGGCCAGAGGACTGCTACTTAATCCAGAAATATGTAAGAACACCTAAAAACCTATATTGCAATTTATGTAAGTCAGTTGGGCATGATGAGTCTAACTGTCGCGCATATGAGATCATGTTGGAAAGGAAGAATGATATTGAGCATATGTATGGGGGAGTATACAGAGTCCAAGAAGAGACTCCGAAGAAACAAGATAATGCGCAGCACGATCAAGGACCATACCAAGGTCGTGGAGGATACTGTGGAAGAGGAAGGAATGTCGGCCCAACGCAAGGAAGAGGCCGAGGTCAAGTAATCTATTATAACTGTGGTTAGCCTGGCCATGTATCCAGAGACTCTACCAATGAATGCACTATTTGTAGCTACTGTAAATCCTTTGATCATGTCATTGAGGCATGTCTAGTCTTAGCAGCAGAGATGCAGAAACGAAAGCAAGATGCACCAAACCCAAACATTCAGTTGATCGGAGCGCAAAGAAGGGATATCGATCCAAGCATTAATGTCGTGATGCGACATGGCACTGCGACATGAAGAGATCGAGGAGCAAAAGCTTCAACTTCAGGAGAATTTGATACTAAGCAGACTCCTGCTAAAACAATTTGGATCTAAAAATCTACCGGGAAGGCACCTGCCTTCAATCTAGAGAAAAATAAAGAAGTATTTGAAGAAGCGCGGGACATTCTCAAATAATCAGCACCCAGATCGCCAAGAATCACATTACATAGTGAAATACCGCATATAGAAGATATGCTGGTTGCTTATGACAAAACATGCGACGCAGCAGAGACAGGCACCTCTGTTGTGCAGTTCCTAAGGAGCTGCATGAAATCACTGAAGAGCGGAGATGCTGTGGCAGAATTAGAAAAGTTATTGAACCAGTATGAGCCACGCAACGAGATGGTGACTTCCCAGAGCGCAGTTCATCAGATCAAGAGACACAAAAGATTGGGGTGAGAAATGTGGATCAATGCGCAGATAGGAGACTATGAGATGGACAAGATCATCCTTGATCTCGGGTCAAAAGTAAATGTATTGACTAAGAAGACATGGCAGCAGATGGGGAGACCAAATTTATTGTGGTCGCCCATACAGTTTAAATTGGCCAACTAGCTGACAGTTATACGCTTTGGGAGACTAGCCAATGTTATTGTTGATATTGACAGAGTATGAAGCTACACAAACTTCGAGGTCATTGAAATTGTGGATGACATTCAACCTTATCCAACATTATTGGGTATAGACTGGGCAGTCAAAACCTCACCATTATAAACTTGAAGACAAAGAAGATGATCTTTGAAGGTCAGGACATAAGGGTCATCACACCATTGGACCCTTCAGACGGAGAAGGATACAGTGAGCCGATCCAAGAAGAATACAGAGCTCAATACTTGGATCGCATATACAAAATGACTATGAATGATGCTGACTATATCAATCCTACTGTGGATGGAGCACTCAGTTGGAGATGTGATAGTTCATGCATTTTAGACTCCGATGCAGGATTGGAGAATTGGCAAAGTCATATGCATGAAGTATCCGCAAGAAGATGCATGCAGGTTACAAAGTCACTGTGCTAGATTGGAAAGGAGGTAATCCCAATTCCTACCTATGATGGTTTATCTAATTTTTATTCCTTTATCAAAGAATATACTGTAGCAATTTTAGACGAGCATCGCATACTAGTACTAGATATGGCACTGCCCGAGACACCTACCAGGTGGTGGGCTGCACATAAGCACACAATGAAAACATGGGATTAGTGCAGAATCAAGATGCATATCAGGTTCGCTGAGAAGGTTGCACTACCCTTTGAAAAATATAATGGACAGACCACAAACAGAATGGGTTCATCTGTTTGTGCACACATTGGAGGAATTGACTCCAAAGAAGTGGTATCTAGATATGGAGTTGCACAGAGAAACTAAGGACTGGTCTGTCCTAACTGCGAACTTCCAGAAGACCTTCAATTTTGAAGATGAGAGTCCCAACATAAATGATTCTTTGTAGGTTATTAAGGAAAAAATATTCAGATCAGACTACCCACATAGAAACATGACATTAGAGGAATTCTTTGGAGCTGAAAGCGTACCTGAGAGCCTACAGCTAGAGTCGACGAAACAGATAGAGCATGCCATGGAATGTTATAATATAGCTGAAGAATCCGAAGATAAAGAAGAAAGTGATGAGGAGGAACCGTGCAACATAAACATACCCGAGTCAGAAGGAGCGCGCGACATAGAGGGACCTCCTCTGGAAATTCCAGACATGAGTGGTGTTATCACTCCAGGAAGCTCTCCTAGGTTGTATTTCAGAGATGCCTGGTAACTTAAACTTGTCTTGAAAGAAGGGGTTTATTTTGGATCAAGTTGGATGACAAGAATCAAAATTTACACGCTCACAACATGCATGAGGACGCTCAAACATACAAGGCTTTGACTACGACTGTTAGAGGGTTGATGTAAAATAAAGGGGGTGAATCCTTATTGCATTTAGCATATTCATACACAGAAGAACGTATATAAATGGATAAGCACAACAAAATAATAACATATTTGTTCAATACTTTAAAACCGTGACAGGATAATAGCTATCTAGCAATAAAAGTGAACATACATGAAATAGATCATTCACAATAAGTATAGAAACATGAGAAGAAGGAATGTGACAGCCAATAATAAAAGAAGCTTGTATTATCTAGAAGGTCAC
The DNA here is from genome assembly GCA_027924585.1 of Larix kaempferi. NCBI lineage: Eukaryota > Viridiplantae > Streptophyta > Pinopsida > Pinales > Pinaceae > Larix > Larix kaempferi. Next base: position 2,613,947 of record BSBM01000600.1, read on the forward strand.
AGAAGTCTGAGAATACAAAAACCGATTAGTCTCTCCAAAGTTGAACCTCTATTCTACTTCAGTCTTCGGATTTATAGCCATTACAAAGTTTTTCAGATCCCAAAGCTGGATAGAGTATGCTAAAAATAACAACTAAAACAATTACTGAAAGTGTGACAACGTATCATGAGTGAAATAGTTGCCTCTTGCTGATGCTCCTGTGATTGACATCTGAAATGGGCCTCTGGGGTTTGAGGGCGAGCTTGAAACTACTGTCTGCAAAAAAAATTGTAGGCGTCTTTCTAAAAATAGATAGGAATATTCCATTGTTCAGCTTGATGGCGCCTTCAGTCTGGGACCAGAGGTGATCATGATGCAATTGAGTGCATATGGATTCCCTGAAAATTCCTTAAATATGCTCGGGCTGAAAAAAAGTGGCTTTGATGCCAACAGGTGGACCTCTGCATTTTTTGTGTTTTCGGTGGTTAACAAAACTGAGCCTGGAGATGATAAGTAGCCGAAAGCTTGGTATTCGATGGTTAATGAACTTGATTCATGCTTCGCCTAAACCGTCGAATTGCTTTAGGGTGTTGGGCATCCTTTATCTCCTTTCGGTATCTGGGAGGAATCTGCTTGTATGTAGTAAACCACCGAATCGGGATTCGGCAGCTAATGAACAGCTCCCGTGTTCGCCCAAGCTGTCGAAAACAACGTACTACCCAGCTTGCAAAATTTATCAAAACTGTGTTTATGTCCCCTTGCTACTTGGATTTCTCTTCCACCTGGGCAAAAACCAGAGGGTCGTCGAATTAAATTGCAGCTGCTGCCAGAGTATTGAGGTCTGAAAGTACCTTGGGCTAAGCCCTCTGAATTTCTTCCTTGCCCCCCATAGGCTCAATCTTCCTCCTCAGCTTGATGTTTTCTCTCATCAGCCGAATGTTTCTGCCCCTCATTTTTCCATATTTCTTGGTCAATCCCTGAAAAGATACATAAAGCTCGTTATACCTCTCTGTCAGTGTTAACACCTAAAAAGTGCTCACGAGCTCATTTCCCTATTCACATGACCCATTTGTCCACTTTTTCACCATCAGAGCCTCTGAAACCAACAAAAGGTCACCAAAAGACCTGAGTACACCCCTTTTTCCATTAAAAAAAGATTATTTTTCCTGAAAAGCATAAAAAACCCTCAAAAAGGGTCCAAATTCCCAAAAATATTAAAAAGGGAATTAAAATATTAATTTTATTCAAAAAAGGAAAAAGGAGGGAAAAGTACCTAAACCATGTTGGTCAATACCATTTGGTTTCCACAAAACCAGAAATGGTATTCCCCACCACCAAAACCTATAAAAAGGTGGTAGGGGCTCCTCATTTCACATCCATCCATTATCTCATCCTTATGCTGCTGAAATCTCCCTTGAGCATTTTAGCCATTGAAGCAACCTTGGAGAAGGAGACCTCTTGGAGTCTGGAGCTACTCATCTTGGGAGTTGCTCAACATCAACCTTCACCATTGAAGGTATTACCGCAAGCACTTGCTTGCCCCCCATTTTTCAATACAAATTCATTCTTTAATATTTTCTTATTCTTGTTTTTAAATGTTTACATTATTTGCTTAGATTCTTGCATAGATCCATGATTTGTTTTGTTTAGATTAGTTTATTGTTATTTGCTTTACATTGAAACTGCTGCTACTAGTTAGCAAGTGCCCATAGCACTAAGCCTGGTTGCAAAACCGGGCCAACAGTTTTTGGCGACTCCACTGGGTTTTGAACAATAGATCTCTAGTTTTGCTTTTAATCTTAGTTTTTTATTCGTTTTTAACCTTTAGATCCATAGATCTGCCATCTTAGACAGCAGATCCATTGCTGCTCTAAGTTTTGGCCAGATCTATTGCCATTAACAGCCCGGAATTCACAATTTTCGGGTTCGTTTTTCGGCTTTCATGCACGGCTTTCGCCTCGCGGTTTTTAGCCTGACAGTTGCGCAGTCCATCGCGGCTTTTGGCCTTTTTTCCTCGCGGTTCACCGCGGCTTTTGACCTATTTTCCGCGCGGTTCACCGCGGCTTTGCCGCCGGTTTCCACGCTGCACATCGCGGCATCGCGGTCATTTACCGCGCTGCACATCGCGACTGTGCGCCCCTTTTCCACGCGGTTCACCGCGACTTCGCGGCCTATTTGCGCGCTGCACACCGCGGCTTCGCGGACATTTTCCGCGCGGTCCATCGCGACTGTGCGACCGAAACCCGCGCGGTCCATCGTGGCTTTGCTGTTAAAACCCGCGCTGCTCAATTTTTCATTCGGCCATTCCGATTTTAAAAATTAATTTTTACTGTACTCCCTGCCCACATAGCACATTTTTTACAGTATTAAATGCTACATATTTTACAGCCTTGAAATTTTTTTTACTATTTAAAATGCATATCTAGAAGTCTTTTTAAAAATTTTCAAGAAAGTGAAAGAAGGACTTATTTCTGCATTTTTATCTAGATTAAAATTTTTCCTATTTACTTTTTTAAAATCTTGCCCTTAGCAATTTCCTTGAAAAAAGAAATCCATTTATTTCTGTTAAAAAAGTCTATTATTTGCTTTCAGAATTCAAAAGATTCTTTGTCTTTTGAGTTGATATTTGCAAAACAATTTAATTTCCATTCATTTGAAAAAGTCATAAATATTTGCTTTTTTATTTTCCAAAGCTCCTTTGTTTTGTGAAAATTTCCTATAAAGCATTTCCCTTTTTCAAGTTCAGTTTACAATACTTCACGTGCACTCACTCGATCACTTAATTGAACTAAGCCTTAAAACGTACCCTAATTTCAATACACTTTTAACCCCACTTGGGGAACACTAAAAGAACTTTGTAGCTAGATAGTATTGGGGGGATAGGTGTTCCAATAACACCCCTCAGTTATTACATCTGAGACATAGAAGTTGTCTAATTAGGGAGCTAAAATATCTTAGTACTTTTTGGCGCGGTCACAACCGGTTTGTGGGAAGGCCTCTCCCCTAGGAGGGTTGAAGTCGCGAGGATGGTTCCAGAAGCCTGAGTGGAATACCGAAATCCATTCAGTAACCGAAGGGCTACCATTCGTAGTTCTCGGGATATCCCTATATTGGGATATTGCGATCAAAGGACCAAACGACAGATTTACCTTTTCTCGACGCGTCATGAACGGAGTATCCTAGTAGCCTGTCTTTAGGATTGATTACCTGGTGTCCCTCCCGGTAGGGGGATATCTAGCCGTTGTCTCAACAATCATATTGTTTGACTTGGATTTCATCACCTTGCAGAGGATATCGTTTGTTTGAGTCACAATACTTTTAGTTAGGTGTTTGCATGATTCAACCCACCTTTGGTCTAGTTACACCTATTTTTTCTAGAAGCCGTTTGCATGTTGGTACTCTGACCATTTGTTGTATTCCTCCACTTATTGTAGCACAGCTGCTAGAATAAGTGCCCTTTTTTGAGGTTGATTTTTTGGCCTGAGAGCCTTCTTTTTCACTCCCCTTCTTGCACCCTTGGTTGCATTAGGGTTTTGAGTCTTTTATATATATATCACCACCTGATACTTAAACAAATTTTTTACACAAAAACTTAATTCTCACCATTGAGAATTTTATACGCTCTCGTCGTCTACAGGGTGAACTCCCAGAGTTTAGTCCACTTGGCTCTCCATGTCACGGACGCAGAGCCTTATCCCTTGATTCGACACATCGTCAATCAGCTAGACAGTCATCCGATTCTGACACACCTCACTTCACATTTGATTTGGAGGTAGAATCCGAACACCTCACAGAGTTACCACCAACCACCATTATGGCTGGAACACCATTTGATCCACTGTTTACCAGCACCATAGGTGAGACATCCACAGACCCTTCTACAGCGGTGCCATCCATGGTGACAACCACCCCCCTGGGTATGCCCAACATGGGTAACACTCCACATTTAGGAATGCCCAACATAGGGCCACCACCTGTTATGGGTATACCCAACATAGGGGTCACACCCCCTCTGGTTTCCACAAACCCTATCCCAGGAATCCCCACTGCTATTTCTAACCCAAGTGTAACCCATGTTGCACTTGGAGGCGCTGGCCCATACCAGACTACACCTATTGGAGGGCACATACCCTCCATACCTAGCATACCTTTAGGCGCTACTGGACCCCTACATCATACGACAATGACTAGGCATGTCCCAGTTCCCGTCACCACATCTACTAGCTTACCATACATGGCGAGTCTGAACCTGCCAGACTTAGCTAGGCTCACAAATGACCCCATCAGACACGATCCTGCGTGGCCTCACATGCCCACCAAACTCCCCTCTGACATCCCTAAATTTGAGGGCAAGGCAGGTGAAGACCCTCAGAACCATATCATGTCCTTCCATTTATGGTGTTCCTCCAACTCCATAGTGGACGACTCAATCCGCCTACGACTTTTACAGCGCACCTTCACTGGATCTGCAGCTAAGTGGTATATCGAGCAGCCTCATGGGACGCATGCCAACTTTACCTCCCTTGCCTCGACCTTCCTGCAGTTCTTCCAGTTACCTATCCGCTATGATGCGGGAGTCGAGATCCTACTATCTTGCAGACAAACCACGGCCACCCATATCACTAACCACATTCATGAGTGGCGTCGACGCCGAAGCCTCTGCAAAATTAAGTTAGACGACCGTATCTTTTTAGATTGGTTTCTAAAATCCCTCCTCCCTCTTATTGCGAAGGATGTGGCATCTGAAAGACCCCAGTCTGAAGAAGAGGCCATACTCAAAGCCCAACAGTTTGATCTCATTTACGCCCAGTCGGGTTATTTATACACAATCATACCTGACGCCCCACGAGGTGACTCTTCACGTGGTGACGCACCGGGGGCATCACATGCCGTTGATGGCATCATTGGCCAAATCACACCCCAAGCTAAATCTTTCAGCATGGTGAGTACCATGCCTTCCCCATACCTCTCTAGGATTACATCCAGTTCTGGAGCGACAACTTCTTACGCTCCAACAAACCAGACACATCACATTCATGGACCCTCTTATCCACAACATTGCTATGGACAATCGCCATCAGCATATGTACCTCCTACATACTACAACCAACCTACTACACAGAACCCCATTCAGTTCTCACCACAACCATTGCAGTACCCACAGCAAGCTGCACCAGCTAACCCACCACATCCAATAGCTCAGGGGTACCAACAACCCCAACAGGCAGCTGGACCACCTCCAACTTCACCAACATATTATCCACCGCAACCTGCTCCTGCACCTGCGGCTCCCCAGAATCCCCCCAATGCTCAAGGGCATGTGTACGCACAACAACATCAGCCCCAATACCAAAATAACCAACGCAACCAGGGTGGGCAACCAAACCGCGGAAGATGACGTAACCGTGGAAACAACCAAAACCATAACCAAGCTCCACAACCTACCCATCCTCTGCAAAACAATAACGCGGCGCCTGCTCATCAGAATCCTGATCGGCCACCTAAGCAAACCAAAAATGCTAATTTACGAACAAACCATCCTTGTTCTATTTGCGGTGTCTATGGCCACTATACACACGCTTGCCCACATCTGGAGCGAGCTCGTCAACTATGGACAGATGACGCCCATCGTCAAGGGCAGGCGGCTCCTCAGCCGCCACCCAACCCTCCACCACCTCAACAACAACCTTTGGTGCTACAAAACCCTTTTCCAACACAAGGAGTGGTGAACACTCAGCCGTTAGCCCCCCCACAGGGCAACGTGCAACCACAACAAATCACTTACGCCACTCCTGATCAACCCATTTTTTATTCAGGCACTCACCACTTATTGATGATGTCCACTGCCGACGTCAATATCCAAACCTGTCGGAATCAGTATGGCCCTACCTCCGAAACCCCCCCCGCCAATAAGGATACTAACGCTCATCCCACCGATCAGACGTTACGAATACCACCTCTTCCACTCGATGGCGCATCTAAAGCACCTCGTTTCCCACTCCGCCATATCAACAACAACCCCAATGCACGGGCTGCGTCAAATTACAACATCGTAGATGACCTAGCTCAATCTCCCTCAGCCATGTCCGCGTTACAAGTCTTGAAAAACTGTCCTACGCAGCGCAAGAATTTACTCCCTGCCATTGGGGCGATTGACCCAAATGATACGAAATTAATGACCTTTGATTTGGACCAGTCCGAACCACGTCTGCCTTCCACTATAGCAGTCCAAGTTTCTATTTCTATTCGGAATCTTGTTATCTATCGATGTATCATCGACGAGGGTGCCTCCACATGTGTCATGTCCACATTTGTTTGGCAGAAATTGGGATCCCCTGCTCTCCAGCAATCCACCACTGCATTGCGGGCCTACGATGGCCGGTCAGCTCAGCCTCAAGGTTTACTACCCAAGGTCCCCGTCCAATTAGGTGGGAAAACTGTGCTCATTGACATAGAGGTCATTAATGCCCAGCTCGATTATAACCTTTTACTTGGCCGCAGTTACATGTACGCCATGAAAGCGGTCGCCTCATCCGTTTTTCGCACCATGATGTTCCCCCACGAGGGACGCGTGGTCAAAATCGACCAACTCACATACTATGATCCCAATGCCCCTGCAGCACCCGAAAATGTTCTTCCCATGATTGAACAACCAGCTCCTAGTGCAACTACCTCCTTCGTTTCTTCCGTGGGACCCGGTGTTGACACCTTATCTGAGAGGACCTAAATCCTAGAAAGTTTTGCTAAAATGTCCAAAAGGAGAAGAAATTACCACAAAAAAAAGGTTTAAAATACATAAAATACAAAAAACATAGAGGAAAAACCCATATTTTGTATAGTCCGATGATAAATATTAAAAGGGTTAAAACTCCAGCGAAGATCCGACGGCGGAGATGTTACACGCAAGGATCAACGGTCATCGCGAGATCCCGCGTCACCAAAAGGAATGATCGCAATGTATTGTAAGTGGTCGCGGACGAAATACCACGGGAGCACGTGGCACGTTATTGTTTATCCGCGTGAACGCGACGGTGGTATTATAAACCACCTTCCGCCCACGCGGAACCACCATCCTCGAAGGTAAAGCGCCCAATAGCACGTGCTATGTGTTATTAAGAGTTGTGCGCGGTGGGGTATATAAACACCACAATTATTTCTTGCTCAACCAATGTGGGATATATCCCGTAGAGAAAATCAAATGGGATAAGTATAACACGTTTTTTAGAAAATGTCTGTTTTAGTCACCATTTTCTAGAATCCGTTTCCGCCAAACCGAGAGGAGTTTTAGGAAATGGAGAGAGGTTTTTCTTCAGCACGGGCCAATCTTCAAAAACCTCTCTCAGGTTTTACACAGGTTTTATGGTTTAAGAGAATCGAAGTCATCTTCACGGGGCAATTTTCCAGAATTTCAGTTTACTGTTTTAGTCATTAACTTCAAAGAGCTGTTTCTTCCAAATGAAGATGAATTTTCAGAAACTGAAAGAGGCTTTTCTTCAGCACATGCCCAGTTACAAAAACCTCTCTCAAAATGTACACAGGTATCTCCATTTTAGATATACAGCCAGGTCTTTGAAGCCTAGTTTTCAGCAAATTTACTTCCTAAAATAAAAAAATAAGTTGTAACTGTTTCTATTTTTAGAATTTCAGTTAGGTTTTGAATTCACGATTAGGTATAGGCCGTATTTCTATATATTGATATGTAAAAAATATGTAAAGGGGGATTTTTCAGAGAAAAAGGATTCCCGTTCTGGGTTTTTGAGGTTTATTCCAGAAGGTAATAAAGATTTCAGAGTTGAGCATATTTTTATCAAAGATTCATGTGTTGTTTTAAAATTACAGTCCGTACTTTTCCTTTCTTTACATGTGCATGTCAATCTTCTTTGTCATTCTTGCCATTGTTTTTTTCTTCCATATTTAAATGAGCACTTGAAATAACTTGAGATTCATACTGGTTATGCCTCATTTTATTTGCATTTAAATATCCATTATATTCTCTAAAATTAACGGTAGATTCATCTGAAAATTGATGCCTGCTGTTAATGGATTGTCTTTATTTCTTTCCCTATCACCTGCAAAAATCTTATTGACTGTAATAAGACAGCTATCTTGCCTTTGTATGAAAATATTTGTTTAACTGCTGGTCCATATTTTTCTGTTTTCTCGACTCCATTGCCCAATGGTATCCTGTTCATGTTGATCTAGCCACCTCATTAAAAAATCCTTAAGTTTTTATTTATTTTACAAATTGGCCCTTGAGTTTCATTGTCAAACTGTTGTCGTGGTGACATTCGATGGCAGATTTGCCGAGAGAGCCCTCTCTGGCTGAAGGAGGCCAACTTTCAGTCTAAAGATTGGTTTGAAATAGGTTACTTCGGGGTTTCTTTGATACATCCCAAGGAAAATCCGAGTGCTAACACCCGGACTTTACTCAGATACACCAATGACCTCTACATTCCAGGCCATTCCACCACCGTCACCGGAGACCCACGTCGCAAACCTCTGTACTCTTTCACAGAATACACAAACATCCCGTAGTCAACCACCATTGATCCCTAGTCACATCGGTGTTACACCCATCCACACCATCCCCTTTCTATTTCCTCCTTCGGGTGTAGTAAGTGCCCCGGTTATGGCTACCCTTAGTCTACCTGGGTTAACATTGGGATTACCCGTGTGGTATATTTCGCCTCCCATTCGACCGCCGACACCAAACGTCATCCTCCAACCGGTACAACCTATTGTTACCACAAATCAACCTCCTCCTGGTGTCGCAATCCCTTCGTCGTCAACGAAACCTCCTCCTAGCCTCAATATCCCTTCGTCGTCAACGAATCCTCCCCCTCCTACAAGCCCACTGGGGGCAGAGGTCCACAACCATACACTGCTATACCACCTCCTAAGGCAGTTAAACCCCCACCGGTGTTTCGAGCTCCCCCTAAATGCTCGTTGTGCGATGAGATAGGCCACCCAACTCATCAATGCCCACAGTTACCAGCACTCCAAGAGCATATGAATATGTTGGACGATGACGCCGGCATCCCAGTCGTTAGACTTGAGCCACCACCTCAACCTCGCGACAAATTACTGCGCACCAACCATCCTTGTTCCATATGCAGTGTTTACGGCCACTACTCTCACCATTGTCCCGATCTCCCTGACTATAGAGAAGCATTATACAAGTTAAACAATGTCGATTTGGAGATATCTCCTACCCGAGTCGAGGAGATCTACCCCCCGCCATCATCCTCGTCGGAAGAAGTCAATACAATATATATGATTTCAACAACTTTCAAACCAGAACCCCTTGATTTATGGTCTGACTACTTCAATACTGATGAGCAAATTTTGGAGACACTCACTGCACCCGACTATCCTTGGGATGATATGCATCATCGCTCATACTTCCTCCCGGAAGCATCTACATCCACCGCATCTAACCAGCTATCGGTCGAATCGAAAGATTTCATACCCACTAAGGTCGATTGGTTAAAGGACCCCATCCCAGCACCGGATGCCTTTGAAGAAGGGAACATGTCAAACATTTCCCCCACTATACAGATAGACATTTCCACAACACCAGGGAAACCTGAGCTCATCTCGCTGGGCGCATCTTGCACTCAAACAGAAACTCAGGCGTACAAAGAGCTCTTTCAAGAGTTCCGTGATGTCTTTTCCTGGTCCTATACCGAGATACCTGGTCTCGACCCCGCCATCATCGAACACCACATTGATACATGCCCCTAGGTACCCCCTGTTCGCCAGAAACAACGACCCATTCATCCTTCCAAACTCCCCGCCGTTAAAGCCGAGGTCGAGAAACTTCGCAAAGCAGGATTCATTTATCCTATTCCGTACACCACCTGGGTGTCGAACCCCGTTCCCGTCAACAAAAAGCAAGGCTCCCTTAGAGTATGCACTGACTTCCGTGATTTAAACCACGCTTGTCCAAAAGACAATTTCCTCACGCCATTCATTGGCCAACTCATTGATGAGTGTGCGGGCCATGAAGTCCTATCCTTCATGGACGGGTTTTCCGGATATAACCAGATTCACATCCGCAAAGAGGATCAGTACAAGACTGCCTTCACCACCCCATGGGGCACCTTTGCCTACCGCGTCATGCCATTTGGCCTAAAAAACGCTGGTGCCACTTTCCAGTGGGCCATGACCTATTGCTTTCACGACTTGGTGCATATCCTCCAAGTCTACCTTGATGACCTCACAGCTCGTTCCCGAAAACGATCAGACCACCTTAACGACCTTCGGCAAGTTTTCCTGCGTTGTCGCAAATATAAAATCCGCTTGAACCCACACAAGTGTGTCTTTTGCGTCCCGGTAGGCCGGTTGTTGGGTTTCATTGTTTCCCAAGACGGAATCACTGTCGATCCCCTGAAATTCAAAGCCATCTTAGAACTTCCGCCTCCTCGCACGCTTCGGCAACTCCAAAGTCTACAAGGGCGGTCCAATTTCCTTAGGCGCTTCGTTCCTGATTATGCCACCAAAGTCCACGGGTTCTTACGCTTACTTCGTACCCACATACCCTTTGTTTGGGATGAGCAAGCAGACACGGCATTCGAAGCCCTCAAGAAAGCTCTCACACAATCCCCCTTGATATCCCCACCGGATTTCTCTCAAGACTTCACCCTTTATGTCTCGGCATCTGAATATGCTGTGTCCGGAGTTTTGGTCCAAGAAGATGCCTCCCACCAAGAGCATGTGATTTATTACATCAGCCAGACCTTGTCTGGCCCGCCTCTGCATTACGCATACGAGGAAATATTATCCGTAGTTGTAGTCTTTTCCGTACAAAAATTACGACACTACATTCTACTCAGTCATACCACGGTCGTGGCCGACTCCAACCCTATGGTCTATCTCCTAACCCGGCGACTCCTTCAAGGTCGTGTTGCTAAATGGGTCATTATCCTCCAGGAATATGACCTCACTTTCAGAACTCCCAAAAGCACTAAAGCCCTCACACTTTCTCACCTCATCACTGACCTCCCATCCTCTTCAACATCACCCGTTATCCAAATGGACCTGATTGACGAGCAGATCTTCATCATTTCGTCTGACGACCCTTGGTACGGAGACATTTTGACTTACCTTCGTACGCAAAAATTTTGACCACACATCGATCGTGATGGACGCCGTCGCATACGACACCACGCCCCCCGATACCTCTTGATAGGGGATGTACTTTACCGACGCGGCGTTGATACCATTTTACGCCGCTGCCTATCCCATAGTGAGGCAGAACAAGTCCTCAATGATTGTCATAGCGGTGCCTGCGGAGGCCATTTCTCCGGCATGGCCACCGCCCAGAAAATCATTCGGGCCGATTATTTTTGGCCATCATTGTTTACTGATTGCATCACCGCAGTCAAGCATTGCCAGAACTGCCAATTATTTGCCCCCAAAGCAAGAACCCCCCCCCCGCCCCCCTTCATCCAGTCATCACTGTTGGACCATTCTGCAAATGGGCCATCGACTTCCTCGACTGCAACCCCACGTCAGCCGGCGGTCACAAACACATCGTTGTGGCTGTAGATTATTTTACCAAGTGGGCAGAAGCCATGCCGACCTATAATTGCAAAGCCGACACTGCAGCACGGTTTTTCTTCAACCATGTTATCGCTCGTTTCGGAGTACCCACAGCAACTAGTCTCTGACCACGGCTCTCACTTTGAAGATGCCGTCTGGAAGGAATTATCAACCATGTTGAAATTTGAACACCATTTCTCTTCCACTTATTATCCCCAAGGAAACGGCCAAGTCGAAGCGATCAATAAAATTTTGAAGACCATTCTCCAACGTACTGTAGACAAGCACAAATCCAATTGGCACCACATGCTTTTCCCGGCACTATGGGCCTACCGCACCTCAACCAAAACCGCCACCGGTTTTACCCCTTTCCATTTAGTTCACGGTGTCGAATTCGTCCTCCCTATTGAGTTCCAGATCCCAGCCTTACATATCGCCGTTGAACTCCTACCGGACACTTCCCCGATCGAGCAACGTTTACTACTCCTAGAGTAGGCCGATGAAGATCGGCGCACCGCCATTCAAAACATGGAAGCAGCTAAACAACGATCGAAACTAAGTTACGACAAACACGTCCACCCGAGAACCTTTTCTGAGGGAGACCTTGTCCTTGCTTACGATCAAGCTCATGATAAAACCGGGAAGGGAAAGTTCGTGTCTATGTGGAAAGGCCCCTATATCATACACACCTGCCTCGGGCAGGGGGCATACATTCTGACCGATTCAGAAGGCAATCCCCTACGCAACCCACGCAATGGGTTGTACCTTAAAAGATTTTACCCATAGAAAATCTGATGGACACCATCGTCCATTTTAGTATAGGCATACTTTCTTTGTTCACAAAAATTTCAAAAAACCTAAATAATTGTTTTTCTCTGCATGACCACAGATGGAGCCTCTTCCACTCTGCCATATCGGTTTCGCTGATGGTGCAAGTCGTTGGTCTCCCAATATCGCCTCCGCAGCTTGGGTAATATACTCCCCTTCACATGAGTTAATTCATATTGACGGAGTATGTTTAGGTGCCGCAACCAATAATCAAGCTGAATACGATGCCGTGACCGGTCTCCTGGCCGCAGCTCTCCAAATGAGCATCCGTCACCTCAACGTTTTCTTGGACTCACAGCTCCTAGTTTCCCAGATCAACAATGATTACCAGGTACGCGATCCCTGTCTTTTCAGAAAATTCCTGCACAATAAACAAATGGTTAGACAGTTTGAATCCATTTCATTCACACATGTCCCAAGACACCTCAATAGCGTAGCAGACTATATGGCCAACAATGTCCTCGATTGGCACACCAATCACATCATGTCATATCCATAAACAAAATGCATCCACGTGCATAACATGTGCCTCCACGGGCATATACAAAAAACAAAATGCATCCACATGCATAACATGTGCCTCCACGGGCATAAAACAAATAACCAAATAATGCATCCACGTGCATAACATCTGCCTCCACGGGCATACATAAATAAACAACATACTGCATCCAAGTACATAACATGTGCCTCCACGGGCATATACAAAAGACAAAGGTGCATCCACGTGCATACACGACAATATATCCAAATATATATCCACATATATATATAAGCCAAATAGTCAACATGTCATAGGTGCCCTCAGCACCCGATATACAAAAAATAAATATACATCTGTCATATAAAAATGCTTCCCCATATGCTCATCAGCATTTGGGGGCAGATACAATATCATCTACTCATCTGGATCCCTAGGATCCTCCGGCTCCTCCTCCGCTGGCCCCGCCGGGTCATGGCGAGCCCGAACCCTCCGCTCTGCCGGCCCCGCTGGATCGTCCCGCAGACGTATCCTCCCCTGAGCTGGCCCTTCCGGATCATCTCATCTACCATCCCTGTGCCCCGCCATGAACACCGCTGTCCTCAATAGGAGCGACTGCCACTCAGGAGGCGCACCAAAACAACCCTACAAAATATCCCGATCTAGGTCTCTCCAACCATCCTCGGGGAGTCCAGCTAGGATCCTGGCAAAGGTCTGTCTGACACCCTCTATGGCGTCATCTCGAGGGCCAACCCCTCGCCCACGAGCCACAAATCCTCCACCACGTGGAGGTGGTACCGCTGCAGGTGGATGGGCGACCACCATCGCCCGCCCCTGACGAGGTACGTAGTCGTCCGGTGGCACTGGACCCACATTTGCACAAAGCAAGTAAGCCATCACGTACTATACAAAAATAATCATCAATGATAAATCAAACAACATATGACATAATATCAAATCAAACACAAAACATACCGTCTAAACTCCAGGCCTGTCCTGGGGCACGAGGCATCTCTGGGTCACCTCGGTAATCCATGCCGGCGTAGGGATAGTCCTCAATCACCAGAGGCATCTGCTCCCACTGCTGATAAAAATCCTCCGTGAAGTAACCGCGGACACCACCGCCGCCACGAGGCATCATCTGCCCCCACCTCATAATACGAGGCTCACTCGGAAGACTAGCACGAATGGGTACCCGTGGCCGCAAGGTCGGCACCCGCTCGAAGAAAAAACAGCATAAAAATGAGGCATAACAAAACTCGCTTCCCTCTCTAATGGCCTTGTCCAGATCTCTCCGGACACCAGCCAGAAACATCTGCCCCCAGGCATAATAAGTACCCTGAAGAACAGAGTCCACCATCATCGTCTGTCCCCCAGACATACGATGTGGCACAGCAGCACCCAATACCCGCAGAACGCAGGCCCCAACAGCTCGCATATCCCACTCACGTAGGGATCGCATACTAATAGAGGTGTTCTGCAAAACAGCATCATCAACACAGAAAGTCTGTAACAGGTCCTCCATATCTATACCTGGAGGCAACCTCGGCAAGATATCACCCACCTCACCCAAGCGAGGCAACCCAGTCAAAAAATAGACATCCGTGAGAGTGATCTCTAACCTCTCACCACCAATAATGAATGCACCCTCTGCCGGCACCCACCAACTCACAAGCTTGTTTAGGAGCCGTCTCACTGAACGAATAGGTGGGATCTGAGCGAACTTCAGAAGTCCGCTCATAGCTAGAATCTGCCTCACCCCTGCATCAGTCTCAATCCTCGCCATAAGATCATCATCGATCTCTCGCTCCCGCCACGAGGACTGTGGTCTCCTCAACATTCTGCCAGAAAACAGAAGAAATTTTTAGCCCCAGCATAAAATTCTTTTGAAAAAATCCCATCGCGGCTTTTACACAAAAAGCCGCGATGCCCATCGCGGCTTTTACACCAAAAGCCACGATTCCCATCACGGCTTTTCCACCAAAAGCCGCGATGACCATCGCGGGATCCATGCAAAAACCCGCGATGAACATCGCGGGTTTTGGCCGGACAGTCGCGATGAACATCGCGACTATCCCCCATGAACCCGCGATGAACATCGCAGGTTCCAGCCTCGCAGTCGCGATGAACATCGTGACTGTCAGCCTAAAACCCGCGCGGTTCATCGCGGGAACAGCCCCGAAACCCGCGATATTCCACGTTGGAGAGTCAACATGGAATTTCGCGGCCTTCGGGGGCCCGCCGCCAAACAAAAAAGACATAATTGACAAGACTAAGGCAAATAGAGTTACCTGCAACTCGCTGAATCGAAAACCAACGGTGAAATCTCCCGGAAATCGAGAAATAGCTCTGACAGCTCTATCAAACTCGCACGTAACAATGACAAGTCATTTGGGCCCCACGCCCTATTTATAGAAATTCCACCAATTTTCCAACACCCATTGCGGTATCATACGAAGTCCATTTCTCAAACCGTTGGTACCGTTGGAATCAGCACAGCGAGAACTTCATGCAGGTTCCTTTCGTTTCCTGTTTTCACGGGGTCCATTTTTTGACCATTTTTTGGCCTCTCTCGTGGCCTCGGTTTGCGTGCCACATTGGCCGTTCTCCGTTTTGGACGTGCCATATATCACCGGATTCAGTTTTCTGCGCTCGTGATGATGCTTGAGTTCATTTCTCGTTGTCACATCTCGATTTTTAGGGAGCTTTTTCCATGCCCCCCACATAGCCTCGGTTTGCATGCCACATCGGCCGTTCTCCGTTTTGGGCGTTCCTTATATCACCAGATTCAGTTTTCTGCGCTCGTGATGATGCTCGAGATGATTTCTCGCTCTCACCTTTAGATTTTTCGGGCATTTTTTCCATGCCCCCCCACATAGCCTCGGTTTGCGTGCCACATCGGCCGTTCTCCGTTTTCGACAATCCTTATGTCACCGGATCCAGTTTTTCAAACTGATGATGATGCTTGAGACCTTTTCTCGCCCTCATCAATCCATGTTTGTTCGGTATAATTTTACCCCTTTTTCGGGCTGAACAACCCCTTTTACGAAAAAGGCACTTAGGGAGTTTCTGTTAAGCTCTTTTCTGACTCCTACAAACAATGAAAAGATTGTCGAGCAACCTTGTTTCCTTTCATGCTCGTTAAACGTATCTGAAAGGGAGTCTACCTAGTATAAGTTTAACCCTTTTCCAGACCTTGTAGACTAATTACGAAAAAGGTATACTCTAGTCACATCGGCTAGAAGAGTTCTCCATCCGCATCATTTTATGCTTTTTCGGGCCTGGGAGACTAAACTTACGAAAAAGAAACACCAATAGAGTCCACTTACCGTTTTCAGACTCTCTAAATATGAAAGCAACCATGAGCATGAGCCGTCCTGGGCTCACAAAATCCACAGGACCGTACCAATTCAGAGCACACTTTTATCCCTTCTTGGAGCTCATTAAAACTACGAAGAAGGAATCAATGGTGCCTCTTGGCGCCACGACAGATCAAATCTACTCATCAGGTAACTTCCCCATTTTGGTCGCCTTTGTTCAGAGTATTCTGCAGTATGTCACCTTGATAATCCCTCGACGGCACCTATCAGCTCGTCCTCCCCCCCAGATTCAATATATACCATTCAGTCAAAGCAATGATCCCCACACCTACAAGTCAGTTCCCCACGCTGCCAGGTCAACCATGTCATCATGCTCTGAATAAAGGAAGTTTGAGTCTACCCATTTTTGGACCCAGTTATTTCCCATTCCCACAAGTATGTCAGTCCTACCATTAGTACTACAACACTTTAGTTTTACACCTCGCGCTCCTATCAAGGAAACATCATTGCCTTGTTAGTTGCTGGTCTCCCTCTGTCGACGACAACCACATTGATTCCAGAAAATAGACCTAGAGGTCCCTGTGTCTTGGACTCATCACCATTTACGATGAGTGCCTACGAATCATTTCGAGAGGAATCTTCAGTGCCTCTCCAAATGGTTGTTTCTCACATGCTCGACTTCAACACCTTGATCGCATCGTTGAGACCCGCACAGGGTATTCGTCCGTTTCACTTATTAGTCGAAGACCCCGGATACCTCCTGATTCCTCCACATTTGAGAGTCTTCCTATGGATAACACCAATTACACTTTTTCTACAGATATCCGGGTTGAGCATGGCGATAGTATTCAGATGTACCCCAGTTTCATACTCCCTTGAGTATACAGTTACATTATTTCTCAGAGATGACTCATAGTCTTTGAGTCCCTAAAGATGTTGGACACCTTCAGTTTCAGCAGTTCCTCAGTTATTCCAGTGTATCAGTTATTGAGATCCGTTATGATCAGGAGTACATCCCAAAATAACGTCCCCCCTGGACCGTTATGGTGTACCAGTAGATTCTTTATGTATTAGATCCCCCTTCTTGGGACTAATTGTTATGTATATGTCTTGATACGAGCATGGGAATGCCCGCCTCGTCCATTATAAGAGATTAAACCTCATTCATATTGAGGCCATGTAATATTTTTTGTTTCTTGCATCTTCCAAGGGCCGTGGCTCCACTCTCCAATCGGTCTCTTCTCCTTCCCAAACCCCTGAAAAAAGACAAAAGAACTATGATGTCTATCGGCCATACGATGAGCTCCTGCCCTCACACATCAGGGGGCAATCTGTTAACACCTAAAAAGTGCTCACTAGCTCATTTCCCTATTCACATGACCCATTTGTCCACTTTTTCACCATCGGAGCCTCTGAAACCAACAAAAGGTCACCAAAAGACCTGAGTACACCCCTTTTTCCATTAAAAAAGATTTTTTTTCCTGAAAAGCATAAAAAACCCTCAAAAAGGGTCCAAATTCCCAAAAATATTAAAAAGGGAATTAAAATATTAATTTATTCAAAAAAGGAAAAAGGAGGGAAAAGTACCTAAACCATGTTGGTCAATACCATTTGGTTTCCACAAAACCACAAATGGTATTCCCCACCACCAAAACCTATAAAAAGGTGGTAGGGGCTCCTCATTTCACATCCATCCATTATCTCATCCTTATGCTGCTGAAATCTCCCTTGAGCATTTTAGCCATTGAAGCAACCTTGGAGAAGGAGACCTCTTGGAGTTTGGAGCTACTCATCTTGGGAGTTGCTCAACATCAACCTTCACCATTGAAGGTATTACCGCAAGCACTTGCTTGCCCCCCATTTTTCAATACAAATTCATTCTTTAATATTTTCTTGTTCTTGTTTTTAAATGTTTACATTATTTGCTTAGATTCTTGCATAGATCCATGATTAGTTTTGTTTAGATTAGTTTATTGTTATTTGCTTTACATTGAAACTGCTGCTACTAGTTAGCAGGTGCCCATAGCACTAAGCCTGGTTGCAAAACTAGGCCAACAGTCAGCCTTTCATTATTTTCCTTAATGACCCTCTGGAGTAACTCACGTTCATAAGCCTGCTGGAGGAGCCGGTTGATTTTCTATGAGGCGGAAATCTTTTCATTTTGGATTGGTCCGTCGGCCACCTGCTGACTTTGTTCCTCCATAGGTGTAGGGGAGGATATATTTACATAGATGAAACCTTGCTCTTCCACAGAGGTAGATGGAGTAAATTGACATAATCATTTTCCTGCGCCATCATGGCTGGAGTTGCTTCCTGGGGTTTCTGTTCTGTTTTCACCTCCTCAATGTCTGCTCCAGCTCCCTGCAACTCCTCCTCCTCAGAATCAATGTATGGGAGGCTTAAAAGATTTATACTTCTTAAGGGAGTCTCTTCTGAAATGTTAGGAACCCGTGTCAACCCTTCTCTTTACTATGTTAGTCTATTGTTGTTAGATGTGTTGGCCCGGTTTTGCAACCAGGCTTAGTGCTATGGGCACCTGCTAACTAGTAGCAGCAGTTTCAATGTAAAGCAAATAACAATAAACTAAATCTAAACTAAACTAAACTAGCATGTGCATTTTGAATTAAAGAACAAGAACAAGAAAGATAAAAAATAATTTTTGTATTGACAATGGGGCAAGCAAATGCTTGCAAGTACAATACCTCCAAGTGATGAAGGTTGTTGAATGGCTCCAATGGTGAGCAACTCCAATATCCAATGGGTCCTTTCTCCAAGGCTTGCTACAATGGCCAAATACTCAAGGGAGATTTTGGCAGCATGAGGATAGGAATATGGATGGATCTGAAATGAGGAGCCCCTACTACCTTTTTATAGGTTTTGGTGGTGGGGAATACCATTTGTGGTTTTTTGGAAACCAAATGGTATTGACCAACATGGTTTAGGTACTTTTCCCTCCTTTTTCCTTTTTTGAATAAAATTAATATTTTAATTCCCTTTTTAATATTTTTGGGGAATTTGGACTCTTTTTTAGGGTTTTTTATGCTTTTTAGGAAAAATAATCTTTTTGAGTGGGAAAAAGGGGTGTACCAAGGTCTTTTGGTGACCTTTTGTTGGCTTCAGAGGCTCAGATGGTGGAAAAGTGGACAAATGGGTCATGTGAATAAAGGAATGAGCTAGTGAGCACTTTTTGGGTGTTAACAGATTGCCCCCTGATGTGTGAGGGCAGGAGCTCATCGTATGGCCGATAGACATCATAGTTCTTTTGTCTTTTTTCTGGGGTTGTAGGGAGAAGAAGAGACCGATTGGAGACTGGATCTGCGTCCCATGGAAGCTGCAAAACAAAAAATATTACATGGCCTCAATATGAATGAGGAATAATCTCTGATGATGGACGAGGCGGGCATACCCATGCTTGTATCAAGACATATACATAACAATTAGTCCCAAGAAGGGGGATCTAATACATAAAAAATATACTGGTACATCATAATGGTCCAGGGGGTACATTATTTTGGGATGTACTCATGATCATGACATGGATGATCTCAATAACTGATACACTGGAATAACTAATGAACTGTTGGAACTGAAGGTGTCCAACATCTGTAGGGACGTAATGACTGTGAGCCATATCTGGGAAGTATCTGTAACTGTATACTCGAGGGAGTATAAAACTGGTGTACATCTGAATACTGTCGTCATGCGCAACCCGGATATCTATAGAAAAATTGTAACTGGTTGTATCCATAGGTAGACTCTCAAATGTGGAGGAGTCAGGTGGTATCCGGGGTCTTCGACTAATAACTGAACGAACCAATACCCTGTGCGAGTCTCAACGATGCGATCAAGGTGTTGAAGTCGAGCATGTGAGAAACAACCATTTGGAGAAGCACTGATGACTCTTCTCGAAATGATTCGTAGGAACTCATCATAAATGGTGATGATTCCAAGACACAGGGACCTCTAGGTCTATCCTCTGGAATAAATTTAGTTGTCGTCGACAGAGGGAGACCGGAAACTAACAAGGCAATGATGTTTCCTTGATAGGAGCGCGAGGTGTAGAACTGAAGTATTGTAGTACTGATGGTAGGACTGACATACTTGTGGGGATGGGAAGTAAGTGGGGTCATATTGTGGGTAGACTCAAACTTCCTTTGTTCAGAGCATGATGACATGGTTGACCTGGCAGCGTAGGGAACTGACTTATAGGTTTGAGGACCATAGCTTTTAGGGACTGAAAGGTATGTATTGACTCTGGGGGGGTCAAGCTGAATGGTGTTGTCGAGGGGTTCTCAGGGTGACATACTGCAGAATACTCTAAACAAAGGTGACCAAAATGGGGAAGCTGCCATATGAGTAGCCGTGATCTGTCGTGGCACCGAGAAGCACCGTTGGGTCCTTCTTCGTAGTTTTAATGAGCTCCAAGAAGGTATAAAAGTGTGCTCTAAAATGGTATTGTCTTGTGGATTTGTGAGCCCAGGATGGTTCGTGCTCATTGGTGCTTTCATTTTTAAGGAGTCTGAAAACGATAAGAAGACTCTGCAGTGCTTATGACTACTGTCCTGTTGGTTTTACGAGTCCAGGATGGTGATTGCTCGTGGTTGCTTTCATGTTTAGAGAGTCTGAAAGAGGTAAGGGGACTCCATTGGTGTTCTTTTTCGTAAGTTTAGTCTCCAAGGCCCGAAAAAGCATAAAATGATGCAGATGGAGAACTCTTCTAGCCGATGTGACTAGAGTATTCCTTTTTCGTAATTAGTCTACGAGGTCCGGAAAAGGGGTAAACTTATACCAGGTAGACGCCCTTTCAGATACGTTTAGCGAGCATGAAAGGAAGCAAGGTTGCTTGGCAATCTTTTCATTGTTTTAGGAGTCAGAAAAGAGCTTAACAAAAACTCCCTAAGTGCCTTTTTCGTAAAAGGGATTGCTCGGTCCGAAAAAGGGATAAAATTATACCGAACAAAAAGGGATTGATGAGAGCGAGAAAAGGTCTCAAGCATCATCATGAGTGCGGGATACTAGATCCGGTGACATAAAGGTTGTCAAAAGGGGGCTGCGGCCGTTGTGGCACGCAAACCGAGGCAATGAGAGGGCATTTTGAAAAAATGGCCAAAAAGTATGGGCGTGAGAGTGAGAAATGATCTCAAGCATCATCACAAGCGTGGGCAACTGAATCCGGCGATATAAGACTTGCTAGAAATGGACGACGGCCGATGTGGCACACAAACCGAGGCGACGAGGGGGCATGGAAAAATGCCCTAAAAATATGGAGGCGAGAGCGAGAAATGATCTCAAGCATCATCACGAGCGCTGAAAAATGGATCCGGCGATATAAGGTTTGTCAAAAACAGACGACGGCCGATGTGGCACGCAAACCGGGGCGACGAGGGGGCATGGAAAAAATGCCCTAAAAATCTGGATGTGAGAGCGAGAAATGATCTCAAGCATCATCACGAGTGCGAAAAACCGAATCCGGTGATATAAGACTCGTAAAAAATGAGGTCATAAGGACTTCAGAATGGTCAAAGCAAATAACTAGGTTAAAAAATTGCCACAAATAAAGGTGAGCCCACCAAGCCAATGATGCAGTGGTGGGGAGAAATGATGACCCACGGGGGGAAATACATGTGTATAAAATCAAATCGAATATACAAGTGGTATGTGACCTCAAAAAATGGTTGAGATCATGCATGCGAAAAAGTCAGCAAGGTTAATGACCTGCCCCCATGCTATGTGCATGGGGTTTGTGATTGTGGATCACATATGTGTTGGTTTGAACGATGGGCTCATTGGGGTGTTGAGATAGAGACGATGGGGAAGGTTCAAAATGATTGATCATGCCCCCTATCCCGGGGTTGAGTTAATATATTATGCCCCTAACTCAGAGGTGTCAATGTGGTGCAGATGTTGTCTCAAAGAGAGATCAATAGGGCATTGAGCAACTGCTGGCGGGGTTTTATACCATGAGGTTGTGGGTCGTGGTGGCATACTAAAGTGATGATATGATGATGGGGGATTCCCTTTGTGGGGTGGATGCCCCGAGTATCTCCGACGAAGATCACGATGATGATGAGTAGGCAAGGTTTTGGGCTTGCCCCCATGTTGTGGACATGTGGTTTCCTGGTCGATTTGAAAGGGTTGAACTTGTGTGTCAAAGGGATCAATGGAAGGGGCCGATCGTACAGATGGGTATCCAGTGGAAATTATGTAAATGGTGTTAATTTCTTCTTCTGAGGAAGATGGTGGGGGATGAATTTCCTCAATGAGAAGAGGGGATATCTCTAGGTCGACATTATTCAACTCGTACAGTGTTGCTCTGTAATCTGGGAGATCATGGCAGTGATGTGAATAATGGCTGTAGATTCCGCATATTGCACAAGGATGGTTGGTATGCAGTGATTTGTCACGAGGCATGGGGTTTGGATCGAGTTTGACCACCGGGATGTTGGGGTCGTCGTCCAGCATTTGCATGTGTTCCTGTAATGCAGGTAACTGTGGACACTGATGGGTTGGATGGCCTAACTCATCACACAACGAGCATTTGGGAGGAGCACGAAACACGGGGGGAGGTTTAACTGCCTTGGGTGGGGGTACCGCAGTGTATGGTTGTGGGCCTGATGAGTGGAGGGGGATTCGTCGATGATGGAGTAGTGATACCGGGAGGTGGTTGAGTAGAAGTAACAATGGGTAGCACCGGTTGCAGGATGACATTTGGTGTCGGCGGGGCAATGGGAGGAGAAATATACCACACGGGTAATCCCAGGGTTAACCTGGGGAGACTAAGGGTAGCCATAACCAGAGCGCTTACTACGCCCGAGGGAGGGAATAGAAAGGGAATTGTGTGGATGGGTGTAACACCAATGTGACTAGGGACCAATGGTGGTTTAGGTAACATGGATGGTTGATTGTTGGGTGTTTGTGCATTATGGGACAGGGTACATAGGTCAGATAATTTGGGCGCGGGTGACGGGGGTGAACGGATTGGAATGTTGAGGTCATCGGTGCATCTGAGTAAAATCCGGGTCCCACAAAGGAAACAAACGAGGTAGTTTCACCACAAATAGGTTGTTCAACCATGGGGAGAAGATTTTTAGGTGCAGTGGGGGCGGATTGGTTTTGACGCGTTTGGAGATTCATGTCGGATGATGACATCATAAGGAGATGATGACTACATGAATCCATCGGTTGGTTTGTGTGTGCAGCATATGTGATTTGTTGTTGTGGTGCTTTGGTTCCTTGAGGAGGATCCAACGGACGAGTGTTTGCCATTCCTTGTGTGGGAAAAGGATTTTGCACAACCGTCGCTTTGGCTGAGTGGTTAAGGCGTGTGCCTGCTAAGTACATGGGGTTTCCCCAGCGGAGTCACCAAAAACTGTTGGCCCGGTTTTGCAACCAGGCTTAGTGCTATGGGCACCTGCTAACTAGTAGCAGCAGTTTCAATGTAAAGCAAATAATAATAAACTAAATCTAAACTAAACTAAACTAACATGTGCATTTTGAATTAAAGAACAAGAACAAGAAAGATAAAAAATAATTTTTGTATTGACAATGGGACAAGAGTCGCCAAAAACTGTTGGCCCGGTTTTGCAACCAGGCTTAGTGCTATGGGCACCTGCTAACTAGTAGCAGCAGTTTCAATGTAAAGCAAATAACAATAAACTAAATCTAAACTAAACTAAACTAGCATGTGCATTTTGAATTAAAGAACAAGAACAAGAAAGATAAAAAATAATTTTTGTATTGACAATGGGGCAAGCAAATGCTTGCAAGTACAATACCTCCAAGTGATGAAGGTTGTTGAATGGCTCCAATGGTGAGCAGCTCCAATCTCCAATGGGTCCTTTCTCCAAGGCTTGCTACAATGGCCAAATACTCAAGGGAGATTTTGGCAGCATGAGGATAGGAATATGGATGGATCTGAAATGAGGAGCCCCTACTACCTTTTTATAGGTTTTGGTGGTGGGGAATACCATTTGTGGTTTTGTGGAAACCAAATGGTATTGACCAACATGGTTTAGGTACTTTTCCCTCCTTTTTCCTTTTTTGAATAAAATTAATATTTTAATTCCTTTTTTAATATTTTTGGGGAATTTGGACCCTTTTTGAGGGTTTTTTATGCTTTTTAGGAAAAATAATCTTTTTGAGTGGGAAAAAGGGGTGTACCAAGGTCTTTTGGTTACCTTTTGTTGGCTTCAGAGGCTCAGATGGTGGAAAAGTGGACAAATGGGTCATGTGAATAAATGAATGAGCTAGTGAGCACTTTTTGGGTGTTAACAGGATGCATATGCTTTGTAAGTCGTCCCATAGTATTTGTTGATCCATAGTTTATATTAGCCCATAGTATTGGACGCATATGCTTTGTAAGTCGTCCCGTAGTATTATATGTCCCATAGTTTTGACTCATAGTATTGGGCATAGACTTAGTATATAAGTGTGTGTTGAGGTCATTGAAGGCACGGTGAAGTTAATTGTATTGAGCTTTCTCAAAGGAGGTTTCCCCCTCGAAGTGGCCTGTGATCAATATAAAAGTGATTCTGAGTTCTGTCATTTCTACTATTTCGCATATTCTTATTAATTAATTGTTGTAGGTGCATCACATCTGGTATCAGAGCACTTTCTTGGGCTTGCTGGGTGAAATTTCTGCCAATTTTTTTTTTCGCATTTGTTGCAGGTTCGGATTTGGGAATAATCCCTATCCGCTTAACTGTGGGAAGTACTTGGGCATAAGCCCTAAAAATCATTATGAGGAGTACCACAGGAACCCCGAAGTAGCTGGCCCATTGAGAGGACCTGCCATCGAAAAGGGAAACAACCCCTACCTAATTGACTAATTCCCACTCGTGAGGTAAACCAAGAGCTATCGTTTGTGGCAAAGTGGTTATCAGTTTTACCTGAGCCGTGGAGTGAGGGGTACTGCCCTAATACGCAAGCCGTTAGATAGCATTGGTGGCCGAGTGCAACCCATGAACTGTTAGGAAGCCGCACATACCTAGGGTCCATATCTATTTTTAGCTGAACTGTTGTCGATCACTGCTGCGCCATTTTAGATCCAGCCGTGAGTATAAAATTCAGTTTTTTCTCCATATCTCCCTTGTTTTCACTCTGTTTCCCTTGAAATTTTCAGGGAACCCCTGTCATCCCATTCTGCATATTTCATTCCTGAGAACCCTATCCCCAATTTCCCTTCCCAAAGCCCGAAATCCCACATTTGTCTATTTTTAGGGTTTGCCATAACTTCCTCAGATTTCACCCAATCACCTTCAAATTTTACCACAGAGTTCCTTTCTGAATTCTGCTTCTTTGTCCCCCTCTGCCAAATTTTCCCATTCTTTCACCCCGCTTCTAAAATCCTCATTTTTGCTTCCCTGTTTATTCGACAGTGTCCAAAACCTAGTCAAACCCCAATTACCCTTCATATTTTTTCCCAAGTCCAGATTTTCCTTTACTGAAGCAGTTTTTGTTTTTGTTTTCCTACCCAGTCAACCCCCCCCCCAAAAAAAAAGCTCCTGGTTATGGTTGTCACCCGTGCAGGAGCAAAAGCCATGGAAGATGCACTTGCAGCCATCCAAGACAAACTCCAGGATCTGGATGAAAAATTTCTCGACCTCCATCTTGAACATTCAGCTATGAACAACAAACAGCAGTCCGAGTCTTCATCAGACAATGGGTTCTCTTCTTCCAGCAATTTCCATGGTCCGAAGCTTGATTTTCCTCGCTTCAATGGTATTGATCCCACTGGATGGATATACCGAGCAGAACAATATTTCAGTCTACATAATACTTTTGATGTCCAGAAAGTTCCACTTGCATCCTTTCATTTGGAACAATAAGCCCTTCAATGGTACCGTTGGTACATCAAAGCTCATCCCGAGCCAAACTGGACAGATTTTTGCCAACTCCTTTTGCCACGATTTGGTCCTAGTGCTTTTGATGACTTCACAGGAGCACTCACTAAACTGCACCAAATTGGCACAATGAGAGAGTATCAAACAGGATTTGAGAAACTGGCCAATCACACATAAGGATTGTCTGATGAATTCTACAGGAGTTGTTTTATCAGTGGTCCGAAGGATGAAATCCGCTCAGAGGTCAAAATGTTCTGTCCCAACACAATGATAGAAGTCCTAGGGTTGGCTAAGTTGGCAAAGGACAAGATCGCAGCTCAACAATGCTCCAAACCCACCTTTGTTCCCTTCAGAAATATGGGTTCCCAACGACCTCCCATCACGCCTGCCCCACAACCAACTCCTATCAAGCATTTTTCTGAAACAGATATGCAGGCACGCCAAGAAAAAGGGCTTTGTTATAATTGTGATGAGAAATTCACTCGGGGACATGGATGTGTTCAAAAAAAGCTCTATCTCTTGGATGTGGATTCTCCGCCTGCCTCAGAACTTGATGAAGAAGCTCCAGATACAGTAGATGATCAGGTCGACATTCAACACCCGCCTGTTGACACCCCATCTCAGGACGACCCACCCAAGCTCTCTCTCCATGCTGTAACCAGCATCACCACCCCACAAACAATGCGAGTCAGGGGATACTTCCAGAAGCTCCCTCTTACCATACTCATTGATTCTGGTAGCACTCATAACTTCATTAACCCTCAGATTGCCAAACAAGCTGATTGTTTTGTCCATCCTTGCTCCAACTTTGAAGTCATGGTTGCCAATGGGGGCACCTTACCTTGCAAGGGGAAGTGTCACAATGTGCGTATATATATGGACGATTATAACCTGTGCTCTGACATGTTTGCCTTGTCCTTAGGCGGATGTGATGTGGTTTTGGGCATTCAATGGTTACGCACACTTGGCCCCATCTCATGGGATTTTTCAGAACTTTGGATGCAGTTTTCAGTAAATGGGGAACAACACAAATTAATGGGATTACAACCAGGGTCTCTCTGCATCATTAGTTCACATCGCCTGGAAAAAATCCTTAAGAAGAATTCACATGGTATCATCGCTCAACTCCATTCCCTTCAGATGCACCCATCAACTATCTCCACTACTTCCTTGGATAGATATGCAGGTGTCTTTGTTGAACCAATGAGCTTTCTGCCTTCAAGAGACCTTTTCAATAAGAATTTAGTTGCATCTACCTCTCAGCAGGAACTGATGGATATTTTGCATGCAGTACATAAGTGGCAGCCAAACCTATTCGGGAATTATTTCTGCATCAAGGCTGATCTCAAGGATGATCTTCAGAGTCTAGAAAATTTTCTGGAACAATGGGTCTCCTCCCCAACACACCTGAAATAGGTTATCCCTATGCGATCACTTACAAGAAGGGTAAGGACCATATGGTGGCAGATGCTCCTTCTCACACAATTGATGACCCAGTTTCTCTTACAGCTCTTTCTCTGCTTGTTTCAAATTGGTTGCAATATGTTCAATAGGGTTATCTCTTCTATGAACTCCATGCTTCTTCATCAGCAGGGCACTCTGGGTTCTTCAAATTGTATGACCGGGAACAATGTAACTTCTTTTGGCCGGGACTGAAAATGCCAATTCAACAGATGGTGGCTGACTGTGATACTTTCTAGGTCAACAAGAGTGAAATGCCACACCTTTCAGGATTGCTCAAACCCTTGCCCATCCCTACACAGCTTTGGCCAACTCTTTCTATAGATCTCCTAGCAGCGCTCTGGTGGTGCAATACCACATCTCAAAGGACACCATATGAAGCAGTCTATGGACAGACACCGCCAGTTCTTCTTCCATACACCCTTAGCAGCTCCCCAATTCAGGAAATTGACTCGGTTCTTCGAAACCGCGATCAGATTCTTCTCATTCTACAGGACAATCTTCACATGGCCAGAATTCGCCTAAAACAACAAGCTGACCAACACTGTTCTGAGCGCATTTTCGGCGCAGCTGATGGGGTTCTTCTTCATCTATAGCATTCCAAGCAATCCTCCTTGACACTCCAAAGGCGTCAGTGGCCCGAAATGCAACCCGAGGATGCTACCGGGGAACCACTTCTTCAGATTCTGCAGCAATTTCTCCAACCAAAGCTTTGAGGACAAAGCTTTTTCTAAGGGAGAGGGAATGTTAGGAACCCGTGTCAACCCTTCTCTTTACTATGTTAGTGTATTGTTGTTGGACGCATATGCTTTGTAAGTTGTCTTGTAGTATTTGTTGATCTGTAGTTTATATTATCCCATAGTATTGGACGCATATGCTTTGTAAGTCATCCCATAGTATTATATGTCCCATGGTTTTGACTCATAGTATTGGGCATAGAATTAGTATATAAGTGTGTGTTGAGGTCATTGAAGGCATGGTGAAGTTAATTGTATTGACCTTTCTCAAAGGAGTTTGCCCCCTCGAAGTGGCCTGTGATCAATATAAAAGTGATTCTGAGTTCTGTCATTTCTGTTGTTTCGCATATTCTTATTAATTAATTGTTGTAGGTGCATCACATGAAACAACCCCCTCATCCTCAGCCTTGTCTTTAAATGCTAGCTTCCTTTTGGCTTTCTTCGCCGGTGGGGCTGAGGAAAGGGGTTTAATTGAATTTAGGGGAATAGCCCTCCTCCTTCGTTTTCCACTTTTGGGGGTGGAAGATTTCTTTCCCTCCTTCGGCTGTAATTCTGTTTTGAGCCCACTCCAGAAGAGAAAGAAGGTCCATTTCATGCCTTTCCTTTGAAATGACTCAGAGACCAAAATTTTAATCAGACCATGGTGGAACAACCTCCCTGCAATTTTGGTGGGCTGAGCCTTTACTTGATGCGCCATTTTGGTGAGGCTCTTGTGGAGGTATAAAGGGAGATTTAAAGGGCTCTTGCTCGTGAAATGATCCAGTAATCTAAAATGATAAATTAGCACCCTGTTATACCTTCCCTCATAGGTTATATAGACCATAATGGAATTCAATAACAGCTGCCAGTTATCCTCCAGGTATGACATAGGAATGTCTTTTTTCCAAACCTGGTTCCTATGTTCTGGTTTCAGGTATGATTGCAATTCGAAATCCTTCTTGACAGTGGTCTTGAACTAGCTCTTCCCGGTTGTTGGAAATTCTGTCACCTGGGCTATAAGGGCCTCGTCCACCTAGAATTATTCCTTTCCTATCACCGCCCTTTCTCCATCAGATGTGAGGGAAAATGCTTCAGCCACCTATTGATGAGAACCCTGAAGCTTTTTACAGAAATTATAGCAGTCGACATTCTTGAAAAACTGACATACCTCGGGGTGTGCGTCCAGGTAGCAAATGTCGGTCAATTCTTTTCTTAGGACCGCTCCTCCTCCTTTCGGAATCGGTAACCTGCTTGTTGACGCTTGCTACTCAAATCTGGACTGAGGGAGCGGTGGGAAACAGGGAGAAGATGGGCTAAATCGACATGGTGAGGGTGAAAATAGAAAGGTGGTGTGGCTTTTCAGGAGATGACTCCGAGGGTATGAAAAGGTGGGTAATCATAAGGGTGAAATGATAGCTACTGTGGCATGATTGCACAGGGGAATGAATTTTCAGAAATGTCGCTATGTGGATGGGAAACGAGGCCCATCTTGTCAGATTTATGGGGATGGCGTCCGGCCTTCCCTTGAGGTGGATTGTGTTTTCTTTGAAATGACATTTTCGGCGGCTAGGCTATGATTGCTTCCTTGTATTATGACCCCAAACCCCGATTTGAAATTTCCGCCGATCAACATAACTCCCCTTTCGGCAGTCGATAATCCACCTTTAACCTGGTATGCCGTCGGAAAACGAATTTCGCCAACACCTTTTTGCTTTCGGCGGCTGTAGATAATCCATCCCATTCGATGGTAAGCTGTGGAAAGTATGCCCAAATTTCGGTGGCTAATGAACACCGTCATGTTTTCCCAAACCCCCGAAACGGCTTCATGAACTGTGAGCATAACTTTTCGTTTCGGTAACTATGGAAGTTTTCGAACTTGCCCTACGAACTGTGGAAAGTATGCCTGACTTTCGGTGGTTAATGAACACTGTCGTGTTTGCCCAAACCCCCGAAATGGCTTCATGGACTGCGAGCATAACTTTTCCTTTTGGCAGCTATGGAGGGTTTCGAGCCTACCCTGGAGACTGCGGAAAGTGCCTAACTTTCACTAGCTAATGAATGTTGTTGTGTTCTCCCAAGCCACCGAAAACCGTCCCTCCACTTCATGTGGTAATTTCGCCCTTTCGGTGGTTGGAGCATTATGTTTCTCACACTGTAAGCTGCCGAAAACAGGGCTTTCGGCAGCTAATGAACCAACACCAGGCCTGCCTAAGCTACTGAAATCTAAAATTTTCTTTCGGAATGAGAGCCAGCGTAAAAGTGTTAATTCAGACTTCGTTACCTTCTTAAAACTATCGGACTAGAACTCAGACACATGCAAACAAGATAAAAAATTTAAAGACTTCCTATCACCTAGATGCCATGACTAATCTATGTTTATTAAGGAGATAACATTTGGATCCTACTTGGGATGGAGGCCTCCCAGTGAGGCTCCAAGAACCAAAAAACCAAACGCCTTTCTTAAAAGAAAAACACACACACACACACAAAAATCTAACCCTAAATTCTAGTGTTCCATTGGGCATGGAGTTATTTGCAAACAAAACAAAAACAAAACTGAAAACGGAATGATATTTACAATGACCAGGCTGTGAAGCCTCAGACGAAATAAAGTTTAGAAAATGCCCATTTACCGGGCCACCAAACATCTCTTGACCGTCCAGGCTTTGCAGGTTGAAGGTATTGTTCTGCTTTTCCTGAGTTATCACGTAATGACCTATCCAAAGAGAATCAAACTTTCCATGCTTGCCTTTGTCCTGCCTGGGGGCATCCCATTTCAATACCCATTCCCCCACTTGAAAAGTGTCCATCTTGGCCTTCTTGTCAAAAGTACCTTTTATCTTTTCCTGATGAGCTTCTGACCTTGCCATTAGTTGCTCTTTGGTCTGCTGCAATTCACCTAAATCCAGCATTCTTCTTACCATAGCATTCAGTTCATTCTGTTCCTCCTGGATGAATTTAGTCACTGGCAGGATTAACTAAGCTGGGAAAATGGCATCAGTGCCATAAGCCAAACTGAAAGGAGAGGTCCCTATAGATTTCTTTTTCGTCACCCTATCATCCCAAAGACCAAATTTCAGCTTTGAATCCCAACTCCTTTGATTTTCCTCCAATAGTTTTTTGATGATCTTGACTAGACTTTTATTGGAAGACTCGGCGAGACCATTTCCTTGAGGATAGTAGGGAGTGGAGTGAACTAACTGAATGCTCGTTGATTCACACATATGGACTAACTCTTTATCTTTGAAAGTAAGTGCATTATCAGTTACCAGCCTTTTCGGGCAGCCGAATCTGGTAAAGATGTTTTCATTCAAAAATTTGATGATAACCTGATGGTTAGCATTCCTGGTGGGAATTGCCTCTATACATTTGGTGAAATAGTCAGTGGCCACCAAGATCCATCTATGTTTATCGCTGGATGAAGGATTGATCTCCCCTATGAAGTCGAGGCCCCATTGCTGCAAAGGACCATTTACCACAATAGGCTTCAAGGGGAGGGATTTCAGTTGTTGTTTTCCCACAAATCTTTGGCATTTGTCACAAGTTTTCACAAAAGTGTATACGTCAGAGAATAGACTAGGCCAATAGTA
Organism: Larix kaempferi; assembly: GCA_027924585.1. NCBI lineage: Eukaryota > Viridiplantae > Streptophyta > Pinopsida > Pinales > Pinaceae > Larix > Larix kaempferi. The sequence continues at coordinate 2,645,708 of BSBM01000600.1, forward strand.
CCCAGCCCTCAGAATCTCATGGGCAGTGGTTTTCCAGTAGTGATGCCCCCCACATATGCTTGAATAGAAATGATGCATGACTTGCCCTGATTCTTCTTTATCCAAACATCTTAATAGAACACCAGTAGGATCTTTCCAGTACAGCAGATCACCACTTATGCAGAATTTTGCAGATTTAAGTTTGAGAGATCATGCCTGAGTTGTGCTAAGTTCGGTTGGAACTTCTAAATTCTGCAAGAAATGAATGATACCTGAATACCACTCGCATGAGAGTAGATTTGTAGCCACCTGTTGGCTGTGACGCTGTCCTGCTGCAGCTGCCTCCGTTGGCAGATTTTCATAATTTGTTCCGATGAGGTTAATGTCTAACAGTTTGCAATTCTCTTCAGCCATTAGTTTGGACAAACCTTGACCCTTTATTAACCTGGTGGGCTTCACCTCTATGTCAAATTCGATCAGCTTGGCGATCCATTTGGACCTCTTGTCGTCTATGTCTGGCTGAGTTAGGACATCCTTCACAGAAGCGGAAGGGACATAAGCTATAATATTCACATGTAGAATATAAATTCGGAATGCTTTTAGTGATTTTACTAGAGCATAGGCCTATTTCTCTATGAGATCGTACTTCAACTCAGCATCCCTCAATGTTTTGTTGAAGAAGGCAATTGGATGATCAATCCCTTCGTCATCTTTCTGTAGTAAGACCGTTGCCACTGTGTCATGGGAAGAAAAAGAGAAAATATAAAATACCTTGGTGTAATCTGGGCTAACCAGAGTAGGAGCCTCCGTGATGGCCTGCTTGATGGTTTCGAAAGAATGTCTCGCCTGTTTAGTCCATTTGGTTTCAGCTCCCTTTTTCAGCATAGAGGTTATGTGCTTTACCAACTCAGAAAAATTCAGAATAAATCTCCTGACAAAATTTATCTTACCAAGGAAAGATTGAATATCCTTTTTCGATCTTGGTATAGACAACTTCTGAATCACTTCAACCCAAACTGGATCAATCCTTACTCCCTGTGCTGAAAATATGTGGCCCAGGAGCTTCCCCTCCCCAAGACCAAATTGTTACTTCTTGGGATTCAAAGAAATTCCAAATTGTCTGCATTTCAGGAAGACCTCTCTTAGGTGCTGCAAATGTTCCTCATGGTTGTTTGAGTATACTGGGATATCATCGAGGTATATGAGGACAAATTTATCCTTAATCCCCACAAATGCGATATCCATGGCCCTCTGAAAAGTGGCCCCGACGTTCATCAATCCAAATGGCATATTGGCGTACATGAAGGTGCCCCAGGGAGTGGTAAAGGCTGTCTTCTCCTGATCGTAGTGGTGCACAAAAATTTGATTATAGCCTGAGAAGCCATCGAGAAAAGACATGAACCTAGCTCCTGACACTCTCTACAGTAAGTGTTCCATCTTAGGTAGAGGGTAATCTTTTTGGGAACCCTTGTTTAGGTTCCTAAAGTCGACACACAACCTGAATTCACCATTCTTCTTCCTTACTATGACCAGATTTGCTACCCATCTAGAATACCTCAGCGGGATTATGATCTTGGCATCAAGGATTTTTTTTATTTCCCTCTCGATCACAAGTAACAGGAGAGGGTTGATAGGCCATAGCTTCTGTTTGAAAGGGGTAATGCCCTTTTCCAATGGAATTCTATGCTGAATAGTGTCTTCATCATAGATCTTCAGGTCACTGTATTGCCAAGACAGGACATCTGCAAAATTCTTTACTAGGCTGCAGTAATATGGCTGCTGATCAGCTGTCAATTCCATGGACAGATTTATGAATTTGGGGTGATCTTGGTTGCCTATGTTTTTTTCATGGACAACTAGGTCTTTCTTTTCATTCACGGGTTTAAAGGGGATGTCATTATGGTCAAAAAGCCTTTCAAGAGGTACCAGGCCCCTAGGTATATGATTTCCTAGCAATTAGACAATATCATGATGGCCTATTTTTCCCTTCAATTTAGATTTCTGAGACTCTTCTACATTCATGTTCTCTTGGTCAATGTGCATATCAGAAAATTAGTTAACAACCTGGAGGAATCTACTGAGCTCATCATCGTTCTCAAAAACTTTCCAAAATTTGACGTTATTGGGTACGGATGGTCTATACCTAAATTGGATATCATATTTCAACTTGGGAGGAATGGGAGGAAGGAATGTGCTGGCAGAGACAACAAGGGAATTGGCCAGGTGGTTCATGGCTCGCGGGATATAAGAAATCTCAAAAAACATGAAGGAATCCCTAAGTTTCCATATCTCATCTCTGTATGACTTCAGCCTGACGTTCTTTTCCTGATAGTTTCCATTCACCTGCTGTATGATGAGCTCTATGTCCCCAAAAATATTTAGGCACATGATTCCCATTTCTTTGGCAGCCTTGACTCCTAACAAGAAATCCTCATATTCTGCTATATTATTTGTGGCTTTGAATTCCAGTTTATAGGACAAATGAGTAACATCCTTTAGAGGAGAGATCAAGACTACACCTGCACCTGTTGAAGCCTGGGAGCTGGCACCATCAAAAAACATGCTCCACACAGCAGTGGTTACCTCCTCAGGTTGCTGACCAGTGGGTTTGGTGAGTTGCAAAGGGACTGGTTGTTCATCATCTATTTGCAAGATACATGCTCCAAAATCCGTATCTACAGCATAGATGGGATGGTTTACAGAATTCTTCTCATTGCTGATAATATAAGCCAGCCGGTTTTCCCTGTAGAGCCTTTTAGTTTCGCCTCCAAACATAGGAATGATTGCATAAGTTAGGTCCATCTGCAGGGTGCCCCCTAATCGTTTGCTCCATGATCAAGACAGAAGGATACCAAATTTCGGTGGGATGTCAGAAACCACTACATCCATTACCATGCTCTTTGAAGGAAGCTGAGTTAGGTTTATGACAAGATCCTTTATGAGGCCTAGGAATTTAACTTTTTCTGGAGTCAAAAGAGAAGAGATCATGGTAGGGTTTTGTGATGTTAAGACCAAGTTCATCCATCACAACTTTGGGCATGAGGTTGTGAGAGGCTCCTGATTCAAGTAAGCAATTGTGAAGAATTTTGTCATGGATGTTTAAGGATATGTAAAAGGGTGGGTAGGACCCGTCCTATTCTTCAACCATGGGACATAGGGTTACTGTTGGCTTATCGTCTTGGAGGTTCACAAAGTCAACATCCATGGATGCTTTTGGATGGAGGGACTTCGGTATGGATGACTTGAAGGAATCGTTTTTCATTAGCTCGATTAGGGGAAAAGGGATTTTTATTTTCTGGATCTCAGTTTCAAGGTTGAAGGAATAAGGCAACTTGTCAGGGGTCCTTGTCTCTTGGGTTGGAGCTGTAAGTTGGACAAGGTCTGGGGGAGCTGGCTGAGATGTTCTTTGTTGTTGTTTTGCAAGAGCTATAACCTATTTTGTGGGAGCAGTAGGCTATTGTTTTGAAAGAGTGACATACTGTTTTGTAGGTGCAGTGGGATGCTTCATGGAGGTAGGAGTCTTCCTTGCAGGAGCAAGGTTTAAAGGCTTCTTAGCAATAGTCCTGGACCTCAAATCATAGCTCCTCTGATCGTCGGCCTAACACAACGATTCCTCGGTGATTTGTTCAGTCATGAGGGATTCCTCATAATCAGACTGTGTCAAGAAGGAGAGGTCAACCTTATCCTCCATGCAGTTGACATCATCTTCTTCTTCTACTCCTCCCTGAATAAGTTCTTATTCCTCTTCTAATACCGCATGCTGGAAGGGAGCTCTGATTCTTTGTTCTTCAGCAGGATTCCTATCTCTCTGAAGGGTTTGAACAGTGGGCCATTTCTTCTATAAGGGGGAGCGTTTTTGTTCTTGGGGACAAAATCATGTGGACCCTTACTTCTCATGGTTGGCTAGCCTTGCACTTTCAGTTTGGACATTTCGGAGGTCAAGCTGTCTAGCATTTTGGCCATTTTTTCCATCTTAGTTTCTGACGAGGAGGAGGAATCTGGAGTCTGCCTTTTTTTATCAATATTCCCTTTGAGGATTTTGGACGCAACCATATTTGAATCCACTTCGAGTGCAGCATCTTGCATGAGCAGTAAAGAGGCAGCTCTTCTTTCCCGGAGGTGAAGGCAAAAATCAGGGTCAAAAGCATTGGCGTACGTGATCCTAGAAGAGGTATATGTAGGCTTAGTTTCAGCAGGGATTTTGCTAAACATTTTGTTAAACCTCTTAGTAAAAGCTGCCACAGACTTGCCATTTTATCTCTTCAAGTTATCAAATTCTGTGAGATAATAAAGGCCTCTTCTTTCCCCCCAATGTTTCAGAAACAGTTCATCCAGTGCCTCGATGTCATCTATTGATCTAGCAGGTAGTTCTTTAAACCACTTTCTTTCCTGACCATCTAAACTTTGCGCAAACACTCTAGTCCATACATGTTCATGCTTGATATTGATGTTCTCGGCATAGCTATAAAATGCCTCCAAGTGCTCCTCGGCTGTAAAATCTCCTTCCCCGGTGAATTTTACCATATATTTTTGATAATCTCCGGTAGGCATAGCAGAAAGGGGATTAGGCAAATTTAGAGGGGCATACCTAGCAAGGAGGATCTTCTCCATTTTGGTTAGAGGGACAACCATTGTGGATATGGGTACTAAAGGGATGGCAGAAAGCAATTTGAGTATGGATGGTGGCTGAGGAGGTATAGGCAATGATGAAAGTGGAGGTTTTGTTTCAGTAGAGTCTCCAAAAATGGGGGTGAAACAGATTGATGGCTTTTCTGGTCAATCAGTCTTCTTGCAGGATTGTGCAAGTAAAGAGGACATCCTTTGCTCACGCTGGTCTAAAAGGTCCTGGAATATGTTTTCTATGGAAAGTACATTGGTGTAAACAAAGGGGAACTTCTCGTTTGGTTTAGTCAATGTGGGCTGCAGGTAAGAGGAATAGCCTTCTTCTTTGACGGATTCTAGGATTTCTTTTCCTAGGTCAACTTGTGTAGCAAGATCAGGGCTAGGGACTTGGGCAACAGCAACAGATGAGGACACTTGGGCCCATAAATCTTCTGCTCTACTTATAGTTCCGTGTGAATTATCTGTTTCAGAAAATAGAGATTCAAAAGGAGTTTCATCTGATGAGACAGAAGAAATACCTTTGGTAAGGCCCTATGTGGTTCTTCTTATGGATCTGGAAACCTACCTCTGCGTAGTCCTTCCTCTCCTTATAATCTGTTCAGGATATGAAATAGGTGTTACTGGTGGCCTTTGAGGATTCGATCTGGTACTTGGTCTTCTTGAAGCCACTTCATTCGAATGGAGTCACCAGATAGATGATTACAACCGAAAAAGTGCCCAGGCTTTGTCTATCATCAAAGCTGGAACAATGTCGTCTCCCAGGGAAGCTGCTGCTTCAATAATCTTTCCCCGGCAGCGGCGCCAATTTATTATCACTCCAGAAAGCTCTCTTAGGTTGTATTTTAGAGATTCCTGGTAACTTAAACTTGTCTTGAAAGAAGGGGTTTATTTTGGATCAAGTTGGATGACAGGAATCAAAATTTACATGCTCACAACATGCATGAGGATGCTCAGACAGACAAGGCTTTGACTACGGTTGTTAGAGGGTTGATGTAAAATAAAGGGGGTGAATCCTTATTGCATTTAGCAGATTCATACATAGAAGAATGTATATAAATGGCTAAGCACAACAAAATAATAACATATATGTTCAATCCTTTAAAACCGTGATAGGATAACAGCTATCTAGCAATAAAAGTGAACATACAGGAAATAGATCATTCACAATAAGTACAGAAACATGAGAAGAAGGAATCTGACAGCCAATAATAAAAGAAGCTTGTATTATCTAGAAGGTCATAGAAGTATGAGAATACAAAAACCGATTAGTCTCTCCAAAGTCAAACCTCTATTCTACTTCAGTCTTCGGCTTTATAGCCATTACAAAGTTTTTCAGATCCCAAAGCTGGATCGAGTATGCTAAAAATAACAACTAAAACAGTTGTTGAAAGTGTGATAGCGTATCATGAGTGAAATAGCTGCCTCTTGCTGATGCTCCTGCGCTTGACAGCTGAAACGGGCCTCTGGGGTTTGAGGGCGAGATTGAAACTGCTGTCTGCAAAAAAAACTGTAGGCATCTTTCTAAAAATAGACAGGAATATTCCACTGTTCAGCTTGCTGGCACCTTCATTCTGGGACCAGAGGTGATCATGATGCAATTGATCGCATATGGATTCCTTGGAAAATGCCTTAAAGATGCTCGGGTTGACAAAAAGGGGCTTTGATGCCAACAGGCGGACCTCTGCGTTTTCTGTGTTTTCAGTGGTTAACAAAACTAAGCCTGGAGGTGATAAGTAGTCGAAAGCTTGGTATTCAGTGGTTAATGAACCTAATTCATGCTTCGCCTAAACCACCGAATTGCTTCAGGGTGCTAGGCATCCTTTATCTTCTTTCGGTATCTGGGAGGACTCTGCTTGTACGCAGTAAACCGTCGAATCAGGATTCAACAGCTAATGAACAGCTCCCGTGTTCGCTCAAGCTGCCGAAAACAACGTACTACCCAGCTTGCAAAATTTATCAAAACTGTGTTTCTGTCCCCTTGCTACCTGGATTTCTCTTCCACCTGGGAAAAAACCAGAGGGTCATCGAATTGGATTGCAGTTGCTGCCAGAGTGTCGAGGTCTGAAAGTACCTTGGGCTGAGCCCTCTGAATTTCTTCCTTACCCCCCAGAGACTCAATCTTCCTCCTCAGCTTGATGTTTTCTCTGATCAGCTGAATGTTTCTGCCCCTCATTTTTCAATGTTTCTTGGTCAATCCTTGAAAAGAAACATAAAGCTCGTGATACCTCTCTGTCAGCCTTTCATTCTTTTCCTGAATGACCCTCTGGAGTAACTCGCATTCATAAGCCTGCTGGAGGAGCCGGTTGATTTTCTATGAGGCATAAATCTTTGCATTTATGATTGGTCCGTCGGCCACCTGCTGACTTTGTTCCTCCACAGGTGTAGGGAGGATAAATTTACACAGCCGAAACCTTGCTCTTCCACAGAGGTAGATGGAGGCAAATTGACATAATCATTCTCCTGCTCCATCATGGTTGGAGTTGCTTCCTAGGGTTTCTATTTTGTTTTCACCTCCTCAATTTCTGCTCCAGCTCCCTGCAACTCCTCCTCCTCAGAATCGATGTATAGGAGGTTTAAAAGATTTGTACTTATTAAGGGAGTCTCTACTGAAACAACCCCCTCGTCCTCAGCCTTGTCTTTAAATGCTAGCTTCCTTTTGGCTTTCTTCGCCTGTGGGGATGAGGAAAGGGGTTTAATTGAATTTAGGGGAATAGCCCTCCTCCTTCGTCTTCCACTTTTGGGGGTGGAAGATTTATTTCCCTCCTCCGGCTATAATTTTGTTTTGAGCCCACTCCAGAAGATAAAGAAGGTCCATTTCATGCCTTTCCTCTGCAATGAATCAGAGACCAAAAGTTTAATCAGACCATGGTGGAACAACCTCCCTGCAATTTTGGTGGGATGAGCCTTTACTTGATGCGCCATTTTAGTGAGGCTCGTGTGGAGGTAGAAAGGGAGATTTAAAGGGCTCTTGCCCGTGAAATGATCCAGTAATCTAAAATGATAAATTAGCACCCTATTATACCTACCCTCACAGGTTATATAGACCAGAATGGACTTCAATAATAGCTGCCAGTTATCCTCCAGGTATGACATAGGAATGTCTTTTTTCCAAACCTGGTTCCTATGTTTTGGTGTCAGGTATGATTGGAATTCGAAATCCTTCTTGACAGTGGTCTTGAACCAGCTCTCCCTGGTCGTTGGAAATTCTATCACCTGGGCTATAAGGACCTTGTCCACCTAGAATTCTTCCTTGCCTATCACCACCCTTTCTCCGTCATATGTGAGGGAAAATGCTTCAGCCATCTGTTGATGAGAACCCTGAAGCTTTTTGCATAAATTATAGCAGTCGACATTCTTGAAAAACTGACATACCTCGGGGTGTGCCTCCAGGTAGTAAATGTCGCTCAATTCTTTTCTTAGGACCGATCCTCCTCCTTCCGACATCGGTAACCTACTTGCTGTCTCTTGCTACTCAAATATGGACTGAGGGAGCAACGGGAAACAGGGAGAATATGGGCTCAATCGACGAGGTGAGGGTGAAAATAAAAAGGTGGTGTGGCTTTTCGGGAGCTGACTCCGAGGGTATGAAAAGGTGGGTAATCATGAGGGTGAAATGATAGCAATGCGACATGATTGCACAGGGGAACAAATTTGCAGAAATGTCGCTATGTGGATGGGAGACAAGGCACATTTGGTCAGAGTTATGGGGATGGCATCTGGCCTTCCCTCGAGGTGGATTGTGTTTTCGCTGAAATGACATTTTCGGCGGCTGGGCTATGATTGCTTCCCTGTATTATGACCCCAAACCCCAATTTGACGTGTCTACTGATCGACGTAACTCCTCTTTCGGCAGCCGATAATCCACCTTTAACCTGGTATGCCACCGGAAAATGACTTTCGCCAACGCCTTTTTGCTTTCGGCGGCTGTAGATAATCCAACCCATTTGATGGCAAGCTGTGGAAAGTATGCCCGACTTTCAGTGGCTCATGAACACTTTCGTGTTTTCCCAAACCCCCGAAACGGCTTCATGAACTGTGAGCATAACTTTGCCTTTCGGCAGCTATGGAAGTTTTTGAACTTTCCCTGTAAATTGCGAAAAGTATGCCTGACTTTCGGTGGTTAATGAACACGGTCGTGTTCGCCCAAACCCCCGAAACGGCTTCATGGACTGCGAGCATAACTTTTCCTTTTGGTGGCTATGGAGGGTTTTGAACCTGCCCTGCGGACTATGGAAAGTGCCTAACTTTCGGTGGATAATGAAGGCTGTCGTGTTCGCCCAAGCCACTGAAAACCGTCCCTCCACTTCACGCGTTAATTTCGCCCTTTCGGTGGTTGGATCATTATGTTTCTCACATCGTAAGCTGCCGAAAACAGGACTTTCGGTAGCTAATGAACCAACACCAAGCCCGCCTAAGCTATCGAAACCTGAAATTTTCCTTCGGAATGAGAGCCAGCGTAAAAGTGTTAATTCAGACTTCGTTACCTTCTTAAAACTATCGGACTAGAACTCAGACACATGCAAACAAGATAAAAAATTTAAAGACTTCCTATCACCTAGATGCCATGACTAATCTGTGTTTATTTAGGAGATAACAAGTGGACTTGTGAAAACGAGGAAAGTGAACATTGGAACCAGGGAAGAGCCGAAGTTTGCATCTATTGGAGACTATTGGGATGATTAAACGGTCACGGAGATTGCAGACCTGTTACATGAGTATCAGGATTTATTTTCGACGAAGTTTACGGAAATGAAAGGTATTCTGGGTGACTTAGGGTTATGAAAATACCTCTTAAGCCAGGTGCGAAGCCTATTAAGCAAAGTCCCTATAGACTGAATCTATGATACAAATAACGAGTCAAGGTAGAACTCGATAAGATGCTCAACGTGGGTATCATCGAGCCGGTTGAAGAGTCAAAGTGGATAAGCCCAATGGTTATCCAAGACTAGAAAACAAAAGGTGAGATCAAGATTTGTGTGGATCTTAGAGAATTGAATGATGCTTCTATGCATGACCCATTTCCTACTCCCTTCGCTGATGAGGTGCTCGATAACGTTGGAGGAAATGAGGCATACTCTTTCACTGATGGATTTTCGGGATATCATCAGATAAGAATTGATCCAGCAGATAGACACAAGACTACTTTTGCCAATGAATGTGGGTCGTTCCAATATATGGTAATGCCTTTTGGTCTGAAGAATGCACCTGCCATTTTTTCTAGACTTGTGTTTGCAACATTTAAAGATTTCATGCATAAGTTTTTGGAAGCCTATTTTGATGATTGGACAGTATTTGGGTTGTTGAAGGACCATTGCGCAAACCTCAGATTGATGCTAGAAAAGTGTAGACAACACCAACTTTCATTGAACATGAAAAAGTGTATCTTTTTTGTACCCTATGGAATTCTGTTGGGACACATTGTGTGCAAGCAAGGCTTGATGGTTGACCCTACGAAGATCATAGTTATTGTAAACTTACCAACACCGAATTCAGTAAAGCAACTGCGCACCACATTGGGGCATACGTGTTACTACATGAATTTTATAAAGGGTTATGCATAAATAACCGCGCCAATGGAGAATTTGTTAAAGAAATATGTGCAGTTCATTTGGAATGCAGACTGTGAGCAAGGATTTGACACATTAAAAGAGAAAATGGTAATTCTGCCGATCCTAGTTTTTCTAGACTAAGAAAAGCCTTTCCATGTACACGTTGATGCTTCATGCATAGAATTGGGTGTTGTATTAGCACAACCAGGAGAGGGAGTTATTGACCATCCCATTTCATTTTTGAGCCGAAAGCTCTCATTTTGTGAGAAGAATTATACCACCACTAAGAGAGAATGCCTAGCTATGGTCTACGCACTGTAGAAATTCAGGCACTATTTGCTTGGTGCGCACTTCTCTATGTTCATTGACCATTATGTTTTGAAATACCTAGTCCATAAGCCAGTGTTAGGGGGGTGAATCTCCAGATGTTTGTTACTCTTTTAGGAGTATGACTTTGAAATAGTGGTTAAGCCTAGCAGATTGAACTTAGGACCTGATCATCTTTCAAGGATTGAGTCAGGAGAAGAACCTACGAACCTCGAAGACAATCTGCCTAATGCATAGTTGTTTGCTATTCAGATTGCCGATGACTACTATAAAGATATCATAGACTTCTTGACTACTGGGTTGGAACCCATAGAGTTTACTATGCATCAGAAGAAGCTGTTGGTAGTAAGAGCAATAGACTTCACCATAATTGTCGGTCATCTATACAAATTGGGGCTGGATGAAGTGCTGCGCAGGTGTGTGTTAGAGCACGAGAAGCCATTCGTACTGGCTGATGCACATTCAGGAGCAGCAGGAGGTCACTACGCAGGACGAGCCACTGCACAGAAGATATTGCGAGCATGGCTATGGTGTCATGCTATTCACAAAGATGCAAAGGAAAATTTCCAGAGCTGCGATGTATGTCAGAGGACAGGAAGATCATCGCGTAGGGAAGAAATGCCATTGAATCCCCATTTGATACTTCAAGCATTTGAGAAATGGGCGATTGATTTTGTGGGACCGATCAACCCACTAGGAAAATGGACTGGTTCAAGATTGATCATCACTGCCACAGACTATCTCACCAGATGGGCATAAGCAAAGCCAATAAAGGACTGTAGCGCAGTTACTATCGCGCAGTTCATATTTGAAGACATCTTGACTAGGTTCGGATGTCTGAATATCTCGATGAGCGATCAAGGAACTCATTTTCTAAATAGAACTATTGAAGCCCTGACTGAAGAGTTCCATATTCACCATCAGAGAAGTACACCATATCATCCGCAAGCAAATGGAACTATGGAGGATTTCAACAAAGTAATGGAGCATGAACTCACAAAGGTATGCAATGTGAATTGGGATGAATGGGACCTCAGCATTCCATCTATGTTATGGGCATATAGGACTACATGCAAGAAATTGACTGGCCACACACCTTTTAGGTTGGCCTATGGACAGGAAGCAATAATGCCTATGGAGTATATTGTTCCTAGCTTAAGGATAGCTGCATTTACAGGCATGGAAGATCAAGAGGCACTACAAGAAAGACTTCTACACTTGGTTGGGTTGGAGGAAGATCGCTTCATTGTAGGCTTTCACCAGCAAGTGCAGAAAGATAGAGAAAAATCATGGCATGATCACCACATCAAGAACAAGTCTTTTCAGGTAGGTGATCTAGTCCTCCTGTATGATAGCAAATTTATGAAGTTTCTTGGAAAGTTTAAGATGCATTGGATTGGTCCATATACTGTTGTACATGTTACTAATGGTGGCGCAGCTCAGCTAGCCACATTAGCAGGAGACAATTTATCTGGATTAGTCAATGGAAGTAGGATAAAACCCTATCGAGATAACCCTATTTCGCAGCATCCTCTGTAGACTAAAAAAAAAAGAGAGATAAAAAGAGAAAGAAAAGAAGAACTGTGCAGCTCAAAGCTGAAAAGGTAGCTGGGCCACCCCAAGGAAGCAGAAAACGTACAAAGCTCACAGCCAAGAACCGCCCAGTACGAAGCTAAAAAGGTAGTTGCACCGGTCGAATGGAAAAGGACAACTATGGACTATGAGTAGCTGCGACGAAATACATAAAGTCGTAGCACAACTATGTAGTTGAAGACATGAGGGCACGGGATGCCAACAAAGTAAACTATCAGAATCGCTAGCGCATCATGATGGAAGTGGGTTCCCATGACAACTGTCAACCAGTTAGTGAACCATTATTCAAAATATGGTGGCACCGACACAATCTCGCATTAAAGGAATATCCTATCTATTCGGGCGTAATAAAGGATGAAATTATTGATATCATAATGGGATCCGGGGAACAGACTTGGCATTTAATCATTCGTTAGGATTTCATACTGCTTCTAGTACCGTTACACTTCACCGTTTAAGGAAATTTAATCTGACTTGACATATTTAACGACAGAAAAGATTGAGGCGTCAACGAGATCTCATCTTGCACACCTAGCACTTAATGCCTAGTCTAGTCATTCTCGGTACATTCAATGTCACATAATGTACAGATCCATCCGCGATTGGGTAAACGGATGTAGCATTAAATCCCTCAGCTAACTATTAACGGAAACACCATCGGGTAAAGGCTCTATAAATACTGACCAACTCTTCCTTATGCATTTTACCGTGAGTTTGAAATTTTACTGACTGTGAAGATTGTAAGAACTTAGCAACCAGAAGCACGAGTATTCGTTGGTTTTATGTCTGAAGAGCAAACATTAGAAGAGATTCTTGGAACCTTCAACCACTTTGGTATAAGTGGAGTTATGAAGACACCACCAAAGCATACGACAACAGAACGGGGTTGCTCCTCCAAGAGCCCAAAGTCGAGCCAGCTGGAACAAGAAAAGAAGGATAAACACCTGGCCACTGCACAGGAAAAATCAAAGGCACCAAGCACTTCAAAGCTAGTGGCTCCGCAAGGGAGCCTGCCACCACCTGTGTGGCTCATTCCAGAGTATATCAGTCCGAGAAAGAGCAAGGCCCTGGAAAGGCAGTTGGAGAAAAATGCACAATACAACATCCCATTGTCGTCGACGTCGAAGCATGTCCAGACTAAGGAAGATTTGTTGGGAAAAATTCCTACCTGCAAGTTCACCAATTACAATCTGATGGACGCTGAGAAATTCCCTCACTTGCATACGGACAGGTACATGTGTAGCAAAGATGACGGGACCACAAAGAAATCAGAGGTTGTTCCAATGGACTGGGTGGTGCCGTTGTCCTAGGCTGGTCTGCTCAACATGATGAGGATCCCAAATTTTGAACATAGCAAAGAATGCAAAGTTGTGGTGCATACGCTGCTATCTTATATGCACGGGGGGTACATTTGGCTGGAATTTAAGGTCAACATCACTATCGAATTGATAGCACGAATTAATGGTTTGAGCAAGAGGGGCAACGACCCTGCTAAAGAATTTGTCGGCAAGAAAGATGATCAGGAATTAGCTGCGAAAATAAAGGCGGAGTTCAACTTAGTAAGAGGGAGCAGAGGATACGACACTAATTCAATCACAATTGAACCTCTGCGATTCACAATCTAGTTTCTGGCAGGAAGCATTCTAAGGATAGCAAGGCCAAAGGAAGTTTCAGCATCAGTAGTGGCCCTAGCTACCAAGGCTATGGATGGGCATGAGTATAATTGGGAAAAATTTCTGCTCAATGAGTTTTTACTGGAGGTACCAGATACTCAGGACAAAGGGTTACCTTTCCACTTCAGTTGGTTGATAATACTTATGGCTTTTGTTGGATGGAAAGAACCTGCACATCAGAACGGCCTGTCGGTATTAGCAGATGACTGCCGCACAGTCCGCTTCGTGAACAAGTGGGAGTCCACAAACACAAAAAAACAGTGACTCAATGATCTGCAATTCTTGACATATTTTGAGCAGTTATGCACAGTTATTATGAAGACCCCGCACATCACCCAAGATGTGATGACTGCATATAAGCCCAAGATGATTTTCAAGGCTGGATTACATTGTATCTACATATAGCCATACATGTCAGCAGAGACATGGCTTGAAGGCCAATATCAGCTCGAGGCGCCAATGATCGAGCTGCTCATTGAAGACTGGCCTGAGAGCTGGAAGGAAGATGCACCGGAAACTGTTATCACTACATCTTCGGAGGAGGAAGATGAGGACCAAATGGACAAAAATCCCAAGGTCCAAAGCACACCAAGAAAAATTCCTGCCACGTAGGTCGACGAGAAAAGAAAGGAACCGGCTACACAGACACTGGAGAAGCCACAAAAGAAGAAGACCAAAGATACAAGAACACTGCTCGATAGAATGTTGCATGATGATGATTATGATAAGATTGCATTGCAGATAGTAGCACACCTAAAAGATGTAGTTGCATTGAAGGGAAGCCACAAAGAGAAAACCCAATCAGGGGTCAGGGAGAGTATTGACAAGTTGAGCAGTCTAGTCTTGAGAATGGAGCAAGTCCATTGTGACTTGACTAAGGAACCAGACCATAATGGCCACTTAAGGGAGTCAAGTGAGTTGATGCGCAGGTCTCCTCTCTTTTCAACTCGGACACGCATAGTCAAGATTGAGCCAATGTCCATTTTGTTCCCCACAGATGAGATGACAGAAAATGTGAGGTTGCTCACACAGTTGGAACTTAATGTAGCTATGCTACCAACAGAAGGGATGCACGAGTTGCACACCCAAATATCCCATGAAATACACAAACGAGACATAGTCTTGCACAATCAGTGTCATCAATTTGACGAGACTTACAAGAAATTACAAGGAGAATGTTGTAAAATTAGATCAATCACAACAGATGAACATAGAAAATATGGTGCAAAACTGTGCAAAACATGCAGCAGTGCTCTCTATCCCAGAAAGGGTGAATGAATTACAATACAAACTGTCACAATGAGAGAGCAATTCGAATTGCCTAAGGAGGTCATTCAAATCACAGAATGGAGTAGCTTGACTCTATCTAGGAGTCCTCATCAATCATCGGTGTTGCTCATCAATCACAACAACCAGTCATCCAGGTGTCAATCTGAGTCTAACTGAGTGTAATAAATGTAACTGAAGTGTGTAGCACTGATATAGGATCTGGAGGCTCAGTGGGGGCGCATGGGAGGCTAAATGGAGTCATAGCAAGTCACCTAATCGAACTGGAGGTCAATCGGAGGTGAAATAGTCAGTCAGGAGTGAAACTAGCCTCAAATCAGGGAGAATCGGAGCTAACTGAATGTAACTGAAGTGAATCTGCAGTGGTAGGTGAACAAGTGCGCCCTTCTCTGGAAGTAGGTGAGAAGAGGGCGCCTTTCAGCTTGGGAGGGCTAAAACTCTGTGGTAAGTGGCTCCCGGGTGCTAGAAGAAGGTGGATAAGGTGCTGGAGGCATCAAACTGGTGACTGGGCTGCATATCCTGAAATAGATCATGCAAGATCTTGAAGTAGATATGTATCCTGAAATAGATGATCCTGAAATAGATATGTATCCCGAAATAGATGATGGATATCCGAACACCCCCCCTCAAGCTAGACTATGATGTGCCAACTAAAATAATGTGGGGCCCTGGTAACTAAGACCAAAGGTCACCCCAATACAATAATCCAAAAAAAATGTTGAAAATAAACTAAGTGAGGAAAGAGGGAAAACCCAGTGGGAAGAAAGCCCCCCCTCAAGTCTAAAGCATAATAATGAATCAATCTGTCTCCACCATGATGGAACTCACCCCCAACAGTGAACGGAGGTAAGAGAACTTCTTCTCAGTGAAGCTCTTGGTGAAGATGTCTGCAATTTGCTCATCGGTAGGGCAATATTGCAGAATGATGGTGCGGTCATGCACCAACTGTCGAATGTAATGCATATGAATCTCAATGTGCTTGGTCCTCTGCCGCTGAACTGGATCTGTGGAGATCTTGATAGCACTTTGATTGTCACAAAATAGGACAGTCGAAGTAGTGCCACCAAAACCAAACTCGGAAAGAATACCCTGCAACCAAACTGCCTGAATGCAGGCATTGACTGCCCCTCGATACTCTGCCTCTGCTGAAGAAAGTGCAATGGCTGCTTGCTTTTTGCTGGACCAGCAAATAGCACCATGACCAATCATGAAAACATAACCGGAAGTGGACTTCCGATCAATGCTATCACCTGCCCAATCTGAATCAGTAAAACCAATGAAATCTAGCTCAGAATCTGCAGCATAATGTATGCCAAACTGTCTCGTACCTTGCACATACTGCAAGATCCGCTTGGCTGCTCGCCAATGAAGCTCATGTGGCTGCTGCATATATCTTGACACGGCACTCACGGCATATGAGATATCAGGCCGTGAATGTGTCAAATAAAGTAGTGAACCAATCAACTGTCGATACATACTGCAATCTGCAAGCGGTGTGGAATCTCCCTCCTCAAGACTGATTCCTGAGAGGAATGGGAACGGGGCTGCCTTACATTCAGCCATATTAAACTTCAATAACAGGTCGGAAGCATATTTTTGCTGAGATATAGTGATCCCATCGAAATTTTGAGCTATCTCCAAGCCCACAAAGTGACTCAGCAAGCCCAAATCGCTCATGTCAAAAGCTAGATTTAGGGCAGATTTTAGCTTGTTTATTGAAGTAAGTGTGCTACCAGTAATAAGCAGATCATCAACATAAAGTACAATAACCAACAAATTACCTTTAACTCGCTGAAGATAGACATTCGGATCAGATTTGCATCTTTGGAAATTCTGAGAAAGAAGGAAGGAGTCCATCTTTGCGTACCAAGCTCTTGGGGCCTGTTTTAACCCGTACAAAGACTTCTTCAATCTACAAACCAATGATGGATCTGATGTATAACCCTCTGGCTGCTGTATATAGACCTCTTCAGCAAGGTCTCCATGTAAAAATGCACTCTTCACATCCATGTGATGCACCTCCCAGTGCTTGGATGCGGCAATAGCTAAAACAAGGCGGATGGAATCCATCTTTGCAACCGGTGCAAAGGTCTCTGTGTAGTCCACTCCTTGGACTTGGGAAAAAACTTTTGCCACCAACCTTGCTTTATATTTGCTGATAGTGCCATCAGCAGCAACTTTAGTACGGTAGACCCATTTACACTTCACTAATTTTCTTCCAGGTGGAAGAGAAACTAGCTCCCATGTATTGTTCTTTTGAAGAGAACTGTACTCTTCATCCATGGCATCTTTCCATCTCGGATCTCGATGGGCTGAATAGTATGATTGGGGATCTGAACCAGCCATCAAATAACAAATCTCAGGAAGAAATGGATCAGCAATAGAAAGAGCCATACCTGCCCTTTGAAAGTCTCCTCTTGTTCGTCTCGGATCAGCAGGATTTCCAAGACTAGAACCAGCAGATTGTAGAGTATTTTGGGCCCACTTTGGTAACTGAGGGGGATCTGATTGGTCGGATTCCGAACCTGATATGTCATGATCATCATATGCTGCTACAATATCAGAAATATCAGAACTCATACCTTCATTATCGCTGCTCGAATCTTCTTCTGGTGAAGGCGGTGAATCGGCAGTTTTCTCCTCAACTAGTTGCAATTCTTGAAGCGGTTCTTCAAACTGCACACTGCGCTCTATGAATATCTTTTTAGATCTGATATCCATGAGTTTATATGCTTTTGATTCTTCCCCATATCCTATCAATATGCACTCGATACTTTGTGGATCCAAAGCTCGTCTCTTCTCAGAAGGAATTCTAGCCCATGCAGTAGAGCCAAAAACTCTCAAATTTGACACATCCGGTTTGTGACCAAAGAATGCTTCGAAAGGAGTCATACCTTTCACGGATGAATGTGGAACTCGGTTCTGTATATATGCAGCAACATTGATTGCTTCAGCCCAAAGATTTGCAGCCAAACCTTTTGATTCAATCATGCATGTAGCCATCTCTTTCAGTGACCGGTTTTTCCTTTCCGCTACACCGTTCTGCTGGGGTGTGTAGGGAACTGTATGTTGGATCTTGATTCCGCTTTGGGCACAAAGTTGCAGCAACTCGGACTTGATATATTCCCCACCATTATCAGATCTAAGAGCTTTGATCTTGTTCTCAGTGGTGGTCTCAACAGAAGCCTTAAAATCCTTGAATTTTCCAAGCACTTCTGACTTGTTTTTGAGAAAGAATACCCATGTAAAGCGAGAATAATCATCAATAAATGTCAAAACATACCTTGAACCATTTAATGACATATGGGGCAGCGGACCGCTGATATCAGAATGGATCGATCCCAAAATAGTAGAGGCTCTGCTAGCCTTGCCGCGGTCGAATCTGTGCTCGGGGTGCTTCCCAATAATGCAACCGGTGCATATTCCCTTCGAGGAACGGAGTTGTGGAAGCCCATCAACCATGGATTTATTTGATAGCAGCAGCAAATACTTATAATTTAGATGTCCAAATATTTCATGCCAAAGCCTACTAACCTCATTACCATGTGTGCGAAGAGCAGTGGGCTTTGCAAGCGGAATAAAGTGCGAAAACTCATAACATTTTGCAGTGTGGTTTGCCTTTCCAACCGCAACTAGTCTTCCACTTTTGATATCAGAAATTTCAACTGTATTAGGGCTGAATGTGACTTTCTTTGGATCACCAGTATGTGTCATTTGATACACAGAAAGGAGATTCGAAGCTAAGGAAGGCACATAGAGAACATTCTGAAAGCATCCATGATCTACATGAATCGTACCTTTGCCCTTTGAAGAAATTTTTGAGTCATCTCCCAAATGGATGGGGATGGAGCTGTTTGGATCGAATGAGGAAAAAGAATCAATATTTGCAGCCATATGATTTGATGCACCCGAATCTATCAAGAGAGTGGGCTTCGAAACCGTTGCCATGAGTGCTTGTCCTCTTTCATGATCGTCATTCCGATCCTTCTTCCTTGCACCGTCAGGAAGAGTTATGTTGTTCTTTTCCAAAAGGAGGGCCATTTGATCTATAGTCTTCTTCATACATGAACTTTCGGGATGAAAGCCACGGTTACAATAAGTACATTTAGATTTTTGGTTACCTTCTTTGCCCTTTTGCTTGGATTTCGAACTGGATGGTGCATCCGTTTGCTTGCCTTTGTCTTTTTGCTTGTGAGGCTCGAATTTGGGCTTCTCCTTCTTTAGCTTTCCTTTACCATTCGAGATCTTGGGTCCTTGAACAAATAGGGCTGAATCTTTGGAGCTTATGGACCCCATTTGAATCAACTTGTCATGCTCTTTCGTAACGGACTCAATGAAGGCATTCAAGGTAGGCATCTTCCAATTCGGGGTAGTTAGCCGACCGGAATTGAAAGTGGAGACAAATACCGAATAATCTTTCCCAAGCTTGCTTAGAATGGAGAGGATCAACTGTTTATCCTCTTTGATAACACCACTGTTCTTCAATTGCAAGTTCAAGTTCTTGAATTTTGTGAAGAATTCATTGATGGTCTCGAAATTTTCAGGATTAAGGCCAATCAATTCATTCTCTAATTGAAAAGCCCTAAGCTCATCCTGCTTGCCGAATAGTGTCTCAAGTTGCTCCCATATGGCTTTTGGAGTCTTCAATCCGCTGAGATGGAAGTGAAGATCCTTGGAGATGGAGAGACAAAGAAGACCGTAAGCTTCATCAAGCTTGTTGTAGTGTTTAGTTCTTTCTGCTACATTGTTTGGCTCCAATTCAAGACCAAGAGTGACTCGGTAGTAACCTTTTGAACGTAATATGATCTCCATATCATCTTTCCAATCAAAATAATTGAATGGGGTGAGGATAGGCTTTGAAGAAGAGTATTCCATTGCAAGGATTGAGTCAACTGATGAAGAGGAAGCTTGCATGCAGACTAGAGCGAATGGAATTGCTGTAGAAATGCTTGCATGCAGAAGGTAGCGAATGCAATTGGAGGAGACAATAAACCTGCAAATCACATAAAAACAACCACAATAAGGTCGAACAATCCACCCTTTGAGAGTTGCATCACACCTGGGATTGGATTTCAAGCAATGTTGAATAGGTCCAATGTATCAGATCCAGGAATTATGTGGTAACTCAAGCTTCTGGAGTGGTATTGGAGTATTTTTCAAGCTTTGCATGCACAGGAGCGAATGCCCTTGAGATATCTCATGCCAAACTTTTTGCAATTTTTTTTAGCAATTCAGTCAAATCTTCTTGTATAAACACTTGTAGAAAAGAGATCTTGTCCCTGCAATGGCTCTGATACCATGTAAAATTAGTCACAGCAAATCTAATGAACAAGTAAATCAATCACAACAGATGAACATAGAAAATATGGTGCAAAACTGTGCAAAACATGCAACAGTGCTCTCTATCCCAGAAAGGGTGAATGAATTACAATACAAACTGTCACAATGAGAGAGCAATTCGAATTGCCTAAGGAGGTCATTCAAATCACAGAATGGAGTAGCTTGACTCTATCTAGGAGTCCTCATCAATCATCGGTGTTGCTCATCAATCACAACAACCAGTCATCCAGGTGTCAATCTGAGTCTAACTGAGTGTAATAAATGTAACTGAAGTGTGTAGCACTGATATAGGATCTGGAGGCTCAGTGGGGGCGCATGGGAGGCTAACTGGAGTCAGAGCAAGTCACCTAATCGAATTGGAGGTCAATCGGAGGTGAAACAGTCAGTCAGGAGTGAAACTAGCCTCAAATCAGGGAGAATCGGAGCTAACTGAATGTAACTGAAGTGAATCTGCAGTGGTAGGTGAACAAGTGCGCCCTTCTCTGGCAGTAGGTGAGAAGAGGGCGCCTTTCAGCTTGGGAGGGCTAAAACTCTGTGGTAAGTGGCTCCCGGGTGCTAGAAGAAGGTGGATAAGGTGCTGGAGGCATCAAACTGGTGACTGGGCTGCATATCCTGAAATAGATCATGCAAGATCCTGAAGTAGATATGTATCCTGAAATAGATGATCCTGAAATAGATATGTATCCCGAAATAGATGATGGATATCCGAACAAATGTGAGCATAAGGAAAGGAAGCTTCAGCGTGCGCAAGAGCAACAACACAAGGTAAAAGGAGCAGTGTAAGTGGTATACATGAGGCTACCTGAAATTGAAGAAGAATAAGAAGTTGAGTCGGCTATCCTACAGATCGGTGTGGCTGTGGATAGTTTGCGGGAAAAAATGAAGGGATTAGAAATTTCCCATGCAGAGAAGATTACAGAGATGGAAGCTGCCCATCAGGCAGAGTTGGCCGAGATGGAAGCTAGACGGCCAGTTGATATAGCACAGCAAGCGGAAGAAGAAAGAGCAGAGGCATTGAGGGCCTCTACGCAGAGAATTTGCACAGTAGTCGCACGATGCCAAATCCTACTAGACGACATGTCAAACATCTGGAGCATATTGCAGGATGATCCAGAGTTGAAAAATATCCACAATGGAATACAACAAAAGCAGTAGGAAGTGGATTCCACAGATGCTTCTATGAAGGACTTGCCAATCTGACAGAAGAGGCACACCTTTAAGCAAACCAAGGTACTTAGAAAGGATCTCAAGGATTTAAGAGCAAAGGAAGCTGAAACCTCTTCGAGGTTATAGCCATTACAAGAAGAGGCACTCACCCTAACGGACGAAATTGAAGTAAAGTTGCAAGAACTTCAGGAAACAGAGGCTCAAGTCAAGGGGAAAATTATGGAACCTACCTTAGATGAGATGCTAAACACGGTAAGAGGCCATGAGAAAGAAATAAGGGAAGTAGATGCAAATCTAAGTGCAACTATCCAAGACTTTACTGTGCAATCAGGTATTTCAAAGGATGCGCAGATGGAGCAGTTGGATTGAAGTGGCTCGGGACGAGCCACAAGTCAGTGCTAGGGACCTGTTGGGAGTGGCCCAGGTAGGCACACTTTTGATAAATACACAATTTTGGGAGCTGCGTAGCTCTGGGATACAAAGTCAGAAGATAATGTTTTGGGGAGCGTGTAGCTCAGAATGCATATTCAGTTTTGGCGCAGCTATGCTGGTGCGCAGTGCCAGCACAACAGCTACTTTTGGTAAAAGAGTATAAAGGAAGGTCGATATGAGGAAGCGACCTATTTTGGGTAAGGAGCAGAATGGATAAAGAGGAAAGCGACCTGTAAAAGGGAGTGGTGGCAAGCAATTAAGTAGCTAGGCCGTTAACTCGATGATGACAGGCAGGCTAAGGGGACAGAAAGTGACAGGCCACGATGCAGTGCAACTATTTTTGTGATGACTGTGGCTGTCAGAAGGCTGTTAGAGCCGTGAATGGCCCAATCAGGTGGCCGAAGCGAGTGGATTAACTTGGCGACGATGACAGGCAGGGTGGCGGGTATCTGCACCAGTTTTGGGAACCTTAGGGTTTTTTCCTATGCATTGTAAAGACATGACCTATGGACATGATCTATAAATGGGAACATTTTGTAAAGGGAAAGGGTTGAATAATCTTCATTGTTGAACCTTCTGAGTATGAATCTTTGTTGAACATCAAACTCTATTGAGAGAAGATTGTAAAGGCTCTGCATGTTGCGTGCACAGGGACCTATTGAGAGAGAAGAGAGTTTGCAGCTGAGTGCGCATAATGGAACTATTGTACCCTTCTTGAAATAATATAACAACAGTTCCCGTGGACATAGATCCTATCCTGGGGGTGACCACATTAAATCATGTGTTGTGTGACTATTTGTATGTTTGCACTTGCTTATTTGCTTACAATGAATGCTTGAGTTCCTACTTGTTAGCTTATGTGTTTTACTTTTATATGTATTCGCCATAAGAATGAGGATGGGAATAATATGTTAAGTGTTGCATATGTGGATGGATGAAAGATGAACAAGTATTTCTAAGTCTGTGAATATATGAATCGGTTGGGCAATCACTTAATAGAGCGGGTTTATATAGTGAACAACACCGGAAGTGCGCAGTATATTATGTCTGTCACATTGCACGAATCATATGATAAATATTACAAGGTAACTATGGAGGCATAATATTCGTTAAGTATAGTCGATTGAAGTAGTTAAGTATCGAGGAGGAAGTGCAGCTATCAATGGCGTTGTCCTTGGATGTGCAAGCTGCGCAGTATCCTAGCTTGTAGAAGTGTCAGTCTGCAACGCAGGCTCTGCAACGCGCTGCCTGTCACGTTTGCTTAAAGCACTCATCACATGGTTGTGGAAACTTGATTCCACACCCCCCCATAACTTCGCCTCGAGTGAGGCCTCAGTCTGCTTATAGATTGTTGCCGAAAGGGCTGGTGAAAAGGGGTTTTTTGGTTCCTCGAACTGCTACGAACCTGGGTCTACATTGGAAACCTCTAGAACAGTTACTCAAGCCAACAAGGTTCTCCCTCTCCTATATGGCTTTACCCTTGTATTTATATAAAATTTGGGAAGATAGATTCCAGAGGTAAGTAGTTGGGGAAGGTATGGTAGTTAGGGAAACTACCATAACTATTCCAAATTCGATTTTAATTTTGATTTTTTGTGATTTTAAGAGGCACCCACGACTATGAACTTGAAAACAAGCGAGTGACCCATGAGTAATATGATAGCAAGTAGCGGGTGCAACATTTTTTTGGAAAAAAAGCAAGTGGTCAGTGGAGCACAAGCGAGTGACCCACGAGATGTCAGTTATAATAGTTGCGGTTATGTCCTAAACATATATCACAAAAATGGATAATCTGGAGAAAATAATGTATGATCAAGGTCATATGTATCTATAGTAAATAGGGCTCTTCAATCCATAATGTCATTTTGTGTGAACGACATTTCAGTGTCGTCATGGACGAAGAAGTGCCTATTTGACCGATAACACACTCTCTAGCCTATTTTGCATGAAAAACTCACAAATGTTCCCTCCTTGGTCAATTAACTGACAATAGCTTCATTTCTCTGAGTCTTAGTTGAATTTGGTAGCCTCGGAGCACTCCAGTGGTGATATTTCCGATGCTAGATTAGGTAGACTGATTGGGATTTGAATTCTCCTTGGATAAACGAATTCTCTCCATTGTATTATATATTTTAACTATATTGATTAATGGATCATGGCACATATTTATGTTCCTATATGAGTTCCAATGCATGATTAATTTTACTGCTCATTTTGCTGCAATTTTCACTGTAATTCATCTTTCTTGCTCATTCTTTCACTCTGAGGTATTCACATCTCTATGATATGTTGTCTTCTATAATTTCACATTTCTTGTAGTTCTCAATCTACCATAGGTTATCCCCTAGTTTCTACTAGTTCTAGGCACATTAAGGAGGAAACCTCCCAACAAACAACCATAATTGTGATAGAACAACCTCAACTTTAGCATGTTTAAGGACCTAATCAAGTTGACAAGTTCATGGAGGAAGCCCATAGTGGTCATCATTTCAGTTAATTTTGTAATTTTATATGTATTTCACTTATGTTTTGTTGCTAGGATAATATGTAAGGCATTATAGTTTTAGGCCTTATAGGGGAACAATCTATTCACCATTGTTCAAATATGTTGTGGAAGAATTTTGTATGTATGCTTAGGTTAAAGAAGCAAATTTAATCTAATTTTGACATGTATGTATCCTTTGGCTATTTAGTCTTCCACAACCCTTTCAATACAAATTTATATCCTTGGGCTATTTAGTCTTCCACAACCCTTTCAATACAAATTTATACTCATTCCTATTAAAACAATTGTGGAAAATTTAACAAATAACTTTTGTTCCAAAAAAACTATATATAATTTATATTTATATATATATATATATATATATATATATATATATATATATATATAACAGAACTTTGTGTATCTCTCACACATATATATAATCCCAAACAACTATATATATAAATTTTAAAAAATGGTAACAAAACTTTATGTATCCCATTATTTTTCATATATATAATTTAAAAAAATGTTGGGTTATACAATTTTGTTACCCATATATATATTTTTAAATTTATATATAATTATTTGAGAAAAAAGTTGT
Organism: Larix kaempferi; assembly: GCA_027924585.1. Taxonomy (NCBI): domain Eukaryota; kingdom Viridiplantae; phylum Streptophyta; class Pinopsida; order Pinales; family Pinaceae; genus Larix; species Larix kaempferi. The sequence goes on from BSBM01000600.1 coordinate 2,670,767, forward strand.
TAATTATTTTTTTTATAAATTTATAAAGACAAATCCATAATTAATTGTAGATTTGACATATTAAAAAATTAATATTTTTTATAAATACATTATTATATACTTATGAATACATTATATAATCATTTATACAATAAACTATATTATTATTATATTATAATATAATATATTTATACAATTATCTATATATATAATATAGAATATTAATATATCTTAATTATAAAATAATAATAATATTATAACATTAATATATCTCAATTATAAAATAATAATAATAATAGTAATTTTTTAATAATAATATATGATAATTGAGATTAATAATTTTTATAATAATAATATATGATAATTGATATTAATGCAGGGTCCTTCCCAATTATTGTTTACTTTTCCTACACTCCAAAATATTATTAATGTTTTTTATTATTAAAATAAGATAACATAATTATGAATATATTATATAGTTAGTGAGTTAGTAAAACTCATTTAAAAAAAAATATCATTATATAATAGTAATGTTTTTCTTATTAATATAAGAGATATGTGTGAGATTTTTTTTTGGAAGATGACAATTTACATAATGCATTCTCAAATTTGCATTGAAATAGCCCATTTGGTCTAAGCTAATTAAGGAAGAAGGATTTATTTTAAGAAGTCCAGATTTTTTTACTGTTAGGAACTTTGTATTTGTAATCTTATGTTCTATCGAGTTCTTTTTTCCTAATGTAAATCTTATAAAAAAAAATTGATGGTGTTAACCTATTTCTTTATGTATAAAGAAATTAAACTCTTAGTCATTCAAAAACACTTCTAAGCCATTCAAAAACACTTTTAGATCTTCCTCCAAGACCATCATTATATAATAATCTATATAAATAATAATTATGTATTTGTGTTATTATTATTATAATATAAAACATTAATATATTTGATAAAATAATTATATTAGTTTTTTTAATATTAATAATATTTGATCATTGATGTTAATGTATTATTAGTAAAGAAGTATTAATCAAATGACTAAAGTTACAATAGAGGTTAAGATTTTCTTTGTGTTTGCATTACATATTGGAGAAGAAAAGAACAAATCATAGTCTTCACTTCTAGTTAGTTTTTTCCCATTGTAGGTTTTTCGAGGGTATTTCTTGTGTTATTTGTGTGGATGTGTTTTTTTGCTCTAGTTATTTTCATTTTAGTTCTAGTTTATTTATCGTTATGTGGAATAAATCTAACACAATGAATTAAGTTGTAAGATCCATTGTGATGAACTATTCCAATGGAATATCCATGACAATTTGCAGATTAGTTAGTCATGCATTGTATATTCCATCTCTTTGAATAAGGCCAAGTAAGTAGTCAACAATCAATGTAAAAATGTTGTTTCTATTAATTAAGACCCACTAAGAAGTTGTACTTGTTAATTATTTGACCATGTCAACTAGTTAGGGTTTTGGATCTGGGAAGCCTATTTAGAAAACTATAAGGCTATGAAGGGTTTTGTTAAGAATTATTGTATTGGAGCTCTGCTTAAGTGAAAGATCACCAAACCTTAAGAATCATGTGAACATTTCTTCCCAAAATTATTCTCATAATATAAATCTTATTCCATGCAATATTTATCTTTCTACTATCTAATGTTTATGGTTTTACACTCTCTATGGTTTATTGCATTTTATTTTTTGTATATTGTCCATTGTTTTAAGTTTCAGGGCTAAATAACACAACAAGTGGTATAAGATCCATTTTCCTAAACCAACATGCCTCTCATGTTTCATAGATTTTTTTAATCCTAGAGATGTAATCCAATGTGTTTAAATAATCATAGAGGTATGTCGTTCAATGGGTAAAATTGCATCCGAGGAACAATAAATGTAGAGAATACATTTATTAATTAGTCACGTTGTACCCTTAGTTGGTACAATTGTTGGACACTGTTGTAACCCTTGTTGGTACCCCTTCAAGTAGTATTGCATTAGACAACACCTCCACATAGAATCTCACTTCCACATACCCTTGTGTATATTAGAAGTCCCTTAGTCACCCAAAACTAGTTGTAGATCATCCAATTGGTTGTCTTGTTTCTATAATGTCACCGAGAGCAACACTTGGGAAGATACTCTTGGATACTAGGGTAGTCGGGTAGTACGACTAAAGGAACAATTGACCCTTAGTTATATGCTTGATAGATTGGGTTGAGTACTATTATTGGACCCCACACGTATATTGGAGAACTATAACCCTTGGAAATCCCTTATCTTTGGAACCTTGGAAACCTCGGGAACCCTTATCTTTGCAACCCTCTAGTGAAAATTCTTCATTTTTTCAAAAGATTTAGTGCAACAACTAGATTCTTTGTGGGCATCCAAGCAAAATTCCTACATATTTATATCTAGTGAGAATTTGGGAATTTTGTTAGTGCAATAATATTTAGCTAGGAGTAAAAGTCCCATCAGAGTAAAAAAATATAAATAAATAAATCCTTATTTGAGACCTAGAAACCCTTATTTGAGACCCATATCAAATGAATCCTTGCATTGTGCCAATCATTTTGACATGTATCTATAATTTGATACCCATCTCAAATGAATCATTCATCGTGCTAATTGTTTTGATATATATTTATAAAACTTCTTGAGTGGTCTTGAAAACCCTTATTTGTGGTCTATCTCAACATAATCTTTGCTTTGTGTTGATCATTTTGATATACATATCTTATAAACCTTTTTTTGTATACCTAACACATCTTTTCAACACCAATGGTACACACCTGCAACCATAGCAACCAAAGAAATAGAGAAATCAGAGCAGCTAGAGCAACCCGAACAACTAGATCAATTAGAGCGGCATGGAGGAAACAAATCAAAATCAACCCCAAAACCTTCAAGCTAGAATGGGATCCATGCTCGCCATGCTTAAGTCATTACAATAGTCAATATCAACAACGACGAGGTGAATGACATGATATTGATTGATAAATAACTCAAAATGTTGGATTTTCTTTGAAACATGAGTATCCCTATCACTTCCCCTTCCATCAATCTGACCAACAGAGGGGGAAATGAACGAGTTATGGGATTCTAAATTTCACCACATAGCCATAATACGAATTCATAACATTTAATATATGTGTGTAGTTGCATAAATAATAATACATAGGGGAAATAAAATCAATCCACACACATCTAATACACATATAATAGTATACTCATCATTGGCATTAATTAAAAACATTGCATATTCAAATACAAGAGAATACTTATCTTTAAACAAGAATATTCAAGCAATTGGTTGTGTAAGAGCGATTTTCCACCCAACCATAGGAAATATGTCTAGAATATACTCTTTCTGCTGAGACGCCACCCCCAAGTCGGGCTATGAGGCCACGAAGGCAAAGGAAACACCTACATGATTCTCTCTTATCCCACAACTTGTTCTGCACTCTATGCTCAACTAAAATTCTCATATAGGGATCTACGGGGATCTCACTCAGCCCTCACAATCTTGGCCCCTACAATGTTAAGTTTAAACCAAATAGACTAGCAAGATCACTGAAAGAAACATAATCACAAGATAGACACAGAATTTACCCTGGGAAACCCTCATGGGGTAGAAAACCCAGCAAAGCTTTCCTCAATAAGATGATCAACCAAAATACAAGATGTGCTCCAAGACTTGACCTCCTTCTCCACCTCTTGAACATACCTCCCAGACAAGTGCGCTACTTTTCTGAGTTGTGAGTGTGTGTGTCAAATGAGGAGCTCTCCTCCTATATTTATACTAATTCCCAACTGACTAAAATCCCTAATGGGGTCGACCTCTCCTGGAGAAGTCTAATAACCCCTAAAATATAATATTAGGGCCAACCCCCACATGGTGGGTCTAATAAACCTAGTTACCACAACTCCTCGGAGGAATAATCATCTCCGGATACATAATAGAGTCACCTTGGAGGGATGGAACATCTCCGGAATAATAATGTACAAATATAATATTCTTAGAAGTTACAATATTCAACACTCCCCCTTAACGAGAAGGATATTATAACAACATCTGCAGGAGCAAGGAGTCATCGACTACATCATACATGATACATCTATAAATCATCGGAAGCTTTCTTCAATTCATCATCATCAGTAACCCAACCAGTTACTGGAACATCAACATCATCAGCATCGTCATCACACGATCATCAGCATCGTCATCACACGATCATCAGCATCGTCATCACATGATCATCAGCATCGCCATCACACGAACATCAGCATCGTGATCACACGATCATCAGCATCGTGATCACACGATCATCAGCATTGTCATCACATGATCATTAGCATCGTCATCACACGAACATCAGCATCATGATCATCAACATTGTCATCACATGATCATCAGCATCGTCATCACACGATCATCAGCATCGTCATCACACGAACATCATCATTGTGATCATCAGCATTGTCATCACACAATCATCATCATCATGATCATCAGCATTGTCATCACACGATCATTAGCATCATCATCACACGATCATCAGCATCGTCATCACATGATCATCAGCATCGTCATCACACGAACATCAGCATCGTCATCATACGATCATATTACAGGATGATCAATCCTGCTCTCTTTAGGACATAGGTCCATGGATGATGCAATCCTGTCATGTACCTTTTGAACAGAGGTCCAAGGACGATCCAGCCCTATCATTCAATTCTCGGAGACCTCATGCCTACGGCTCAACTCAAAGGACCAAAGTCCGAGGACGATCCAATCCTCAACCGTACATTTAGGACCATGTCCAAGGATGACTTAATCTTCAACCGTACATTTAGGACCACGTCCAAGGATGACTTAATCCTCAACCGTACATTTAGGATCACGTCCAAGGATGACTTAATCCTCAACCGTACATTTAGGACCACGTCCAAGGATGACTTAATCCTCAGCAGTACATTTAGGACCATGTCCAAGGATGACTTAATCCTCAACCATACATTTAGGACCACATCCAAGGATGACTTAATCCTCAACCGTACATTTAGGACCACGTCCAAGGATGACTTAATCCTCAACCGTACATTTAGGACCACGTCCAAGGATGACTTAATCCTCAACCGTACATTTAGGACCACATCCAAGGATGAATTAATCCTCAACCGTACATTTAGGACCACGTCCAAGGATGACTTAATCCTCAACCGTCCACCAAGGACTTCATTCTCGAAGACATATGTCTATGGCTCTCTTTAGGACTGAAGTCCAGGGATGATCCAATCCCCTCATCAATACTAGTATCCTCATCCATACAAGTACATCATTAAAATATGTATTCTCATCAATGCATCAAAGCACATATACATATATCGTGCATCCTCATCAATACATATATCATCATCAATATCAAAACATGTATCCTCATATATCATCAAAGCATGTATTCTTATCAATCCATAAATCATCAACACATGTGTCAAGCACTCTAATTGCAGATAATTAAATATCAACACACAGAGCGTATGAAATTTATTGTCAACCCGAGAAAGTCTTTTTATTTCAAAGGACAAGTGCACAATATATGCTTAAACACAAACCATTAGAAGTGAATACTTTTATCTTCTATCATCTATGTTCATCCCAATAATCTACGCAATCCCAATTGCCTTCTAACTGCTGTACTACAATCCTTTTCTATTATGCATCAAGCAAAACGAATATCAGATCTAATCAACGATTGCAGGAAGGAAATCTCAATTGCATTCTAAAATAATCAACTGTCTAATGAAATCAAGCTGGGAATCATGAAGCATGACCTGAACATTACTCTAGAATTTAATAAAGGAGATTGAAGCAACTGTTCTAAGATACTGAATTGCAAAATATAAATCAATCAACACATAACAGGAAAGCTAATTCCTAGGAGATTCTGGGATTACGTTTCAGCTGTAGGATGAGCACAATAGTGTGAACAGAAATTGAATTACATAAAACAAACCTGACTCAGTCGACTGTTATTGATACCATTCACCAATCTCACAAATAAATCATTTACTGAGAAATCCACACAATGAATATTGCTGCTGCGTACAAACGAAAGATCAAATCATCACACAACAGAAAGATGAAATCCTAAATTAACACAGCAATCTCTGTGGAAGACGGGCCCAGTCTTCACACAGAGACGCTGGTTGAACAACACTCTCTTTAACTCAGAAGCGACTCCTTATATTAACAGAAGGATGAGTACATAGTTTCAGCTTGACTGCTAATACAAGATGAATTAATTAATTGCTGTCCAACCCCTCGATCGAGGTAATACCACATATTTATACATACAGTTGCAACATCTAAACCTATAATTGGGCGGCCATGAAGATCTATGATCTTCAGGCGCCCTAAATAATCTAGCTGTTACAATGCGTGGCAGAACTGAAATATCCAAATATAAGAGGAGTTATCAACTGTCCCAAGAGTGGCGGTCCTTCCAGCTCACAGCTGGATTTGAGCAGCGACATACTTAAGATAGAACTTTATGTTACAGCTGCCCTGCCACGACTGTGCCTTGATTGACGAATTGAGCCCAAAGGAACCTTCCTTAAGCAATGGACGTCCCTTCCTCCGTGACTTGTTCAGCTCCGATCTTCCTGCAGTCCATTTATCTTACTACCTTCATAATTTGCATCATGTTAGCACGAATTAAGAGATGCACAGCTTACATAATCACAATCATAAGTATTAATACAATAAAACGATAATCGGCCATACCTTGGTAAATTGGGGAATATATAAGGACAATAAGTTGAATTGCCAAGGTAATTGGTGTGAGACAAGGTAAGGGACAGTGATAAATGATGGTCAAAAAGGGCCAATTCTGGGCTCAACATCTCCCCCCAACTATCCTGTTGCATGTCCTCATGCAACAACCTGCATCTGAATATTGTACTGAACCTTATCCAGGCAAGAGGAAAGAATGTGGATAAATCAGGCATCCCCTCTATCCCTTTGAAAAATTTCTGTGAGCAACCCAGCAGTTCCCAACTTTACTGTTCCCCTTCCCCCGCTACTTACTAATATCTGCAGTTCTCTTATGCTTTGCCTGGGGAAGTTGAAAAGACACCCTCAATCTGAATCCAATTCAATAATACCTGTAGGAGGTGGAAGCACTGGTTCTTGTGGGACAGTGTCTTCCAGCGCATCTAATCTTATCAAGGGAGTTGCTGGTTCTTGTGTAACAGCAACATTCCTTAAACCTTCTTCAGCAGCTGCCTTTATTGCTTTTGGAGACACTGGTTCTTGTGTAACAGTGTCTTCTTTGTCAATTGGCTGCTGAGATTGGATATCCTTTTCGATTTGCAGCTCCTCCTCCAAGATTTCAGTGTCACCTGAGCAGGGTGTCTGTACCTGTTCATCATCACTCCATTGTGTATCAGGAATGATCTCTACTCCCGGGTTATCCTCCAACTGCAGTTCAGGGGTTCTCGCTGCAGCATCCAAGGATGTTGGTTCTTGTGTGACAACATCCTGGCTTACATCTTCATCTTTATTTTGCTGCAGCTTCTCTTCCATGAGTTCTGTATCATGAGAGCTTTCTGGGGTCACCACCCAGAGTTCATCGTTGAATGCCAGAATATCCTCTGTCCCGGCTTCTTCTTCTGTCTGCTCAGTCGGTTGGACGGTCAAGTTCAGGATTGCTGGTTCTTGTGTTGCAGCATCCTGTTTCAACTTGTCACTGTCCTGCATTTCCATTTCCCCTTCTAAAATTATTGTGTCCTGGGAACGTTCTGGGGTTACAGCACAAAATTCTTCACTATCCTCCAGGGTATCCTTTGGCTCCATGATTTCTGTGTCATGAGAACACTCTGGGGTCTCACTATATTCTTTTATAAGCTCCAGAGCATTCTTCATCTCCCGTTCTTCTCCCATTTGTTCTATGATTTCTATGTCGTGGGAGCATTTTGGAATTGCCATACATTCCTTATAAATTTCCAGGGCATCCTCCACTCCCTGTTCTTCTCCCATCCGTTCTATGACTTCTGCATCATGGGAAGTAGCAGCTGCAGCAAGGATGTTTAAAGGTGCTGGTTCTTGTGTTGCAGCATCCTCTTTCTCCACTGCCTTCCCTTCTGTGGCTGCAGGCTGTTGTGCTAAATAGGTGCTAAGTAAAATTTTATGGCCTGCTTCCTCAAAGATCTCCCCACAGGTGGGGCAGAGTATTCGCTCTTCCTTTTCTCCAGCTTCAGCAGAAGCTGTTTCCTCCACTTGGTCTGCAGCCTCTATTAATGTATACATCTTTCTTCCACCCTGCTTTTGGCAGATTTCCTTCCATGTTTCCAGCTCCTTTCTAAGTGCTTGGAGGTCCTCTTTCAGCATTGCATTCTCATACAAGAGTCCCTCAACTCCCGGCTCTTCCTCCACTGGCCTTTGTGGAGCATCCCTCGGTTTTGGTGTAAGGATTGGGGGTTCAACCTGTGTCTCTAAGGTTGCCCATTTTGTTCTAGCTGCCTCTGCTGCTGTAATTGACCGAGTTCGCTTCCTTCTAATTGGTGCCACTAAATCGAACTCATTGGTGGTCCTCTTCCTTTTCTGCGGCGTTTTCTTTTGTGACTTCCCTTTCTGTAGTGTTTCTTCTCGTGGAGCTGGAACATAGGGAGGCAAAACTGAAGTCAAAGGAACATTTCCCTGCCCCCCATGCTGTTCTTCTTCAATCACAGCTGCTCCTCCTGCCCATTCCGGTGAAGATTCGATTGTGACCAGCTCAATATCTTCTTCCATTGCTCTGGCTCCGCCATCTTCAGGTTCCATTGTCGCAGCATTTGATGCTGCTCCAATTTCACCTTCTGCTGGCGGAGCTGCCCTGTTGTCTAGGTTTTCCATGAGGGTTTCATCTACATTGTCGCCTGACAGCTCTGTTTGTGCTTCCCCTCGCTCTCCTTCAAATGCAGTGTCATCCCCCACTGGTTCTGCTTGTGCTGGGGATTCATATACTTCAAATGGCTCTGCCTGTGCCTCGGGCTGTTCTTCCTCTATGGTTTTGTCAACCCCTGATGTCCCTGCATGTGCCCTCTGTTGCTCTTCTTCCGTTTCATCCCTCCCGGATGGTCCTGCCTGTGCCCTCTGTGGTTCTTCTTCCGTTTCATCCCTCCCCCCAACTTCACTGGAGGAACTCCGGTCCTCCTGTTGTGGCGGAACCGGTAATTGCTGTAATGGAATAACCCTCAAGGGAACAGGTTGCTGTGGCCGGGTGATGAATTGCTCCCATGTTATATTATGTTGGGCCAGGGTTCTCATAATAATTAACTTAATGAGGCCATGGTGTGTGAGGGAGGATAATGGATGTTTTGCAGATTGAACGAATGTTGCCATATGGCGCAAATCATGCAATAGATAAAATGGAATATTTAACAAAATGCCATGACGGAGATGAGAAAGTAAAGGAAGTTCAGAGTTGTACACAGTTTGGTATCTGCCTTCGCAAGTTATGTATTTCTTGAGGAAGATAGCGACCTGGTCCCATGGCTGCGGCAGTGACTTCAATGCAATCCCTCTCCTGGATGCTTCAACTTGCTCCCCTGGAAGTAAAAATTGTTCCCGTGCAACTGTTGCAGGAACTCGACGGTTAAACCAAGGTTTTCCCACCAATGGGATAGCTGTAACCTCGGATATAATGACCTCCGAAACATCTATACACAGCCCCCACACCGTGGAGTGTGTTTTAGTGAGATTCAATGCAAATTGCAGGGCTGCGTCCCGGTCGAATCCATCCAATCGTTCAAAGAACTCGACCCAGCCAGCGGCTTGAAAAATGGCCAGAACCTGCAAATTCCGTCTAAGTTCCCGGGTATTGAAAGGTTCATGGCGAACTGGAATGCCCATGGTCCTGGCTGCAAGATAGAACTGCTATTTCGACAGAGTACAGGATCCAGAATAGAAGTTGCAGCGCGGAGAATGCACGAATCATTGAGCGGAGACGTTGAACGAATGAACTAATTCGGAAAGTTAAGCGCAGAGAGGAGTTTAAAATTTTCATGCCGAATTGGGGAAGGTGGCAGTTATTAGTATTACGTCGTACGAGGGAAAGGTTCAATCAGATATAAATGGTGGTACGAGTGAAGGTACGGCCAATCTCGTTTACATGATATCAATACTAAGTCACGTGATAAATGAAAGCCATACCTCATAAAACTGTGCGTCGGAGGGCTGCGGAAACTGGTGGAGCATGGAGTTGGTGACGTCATGGAGCCGAACGCGTGCACAATCAGACGTGGAATCATGATGACTCGGATAAGGCACTGATTTCCTTCGCCGGTAAAACACAAGGCGTCGCATCCTCCGGGTTGAAATGATGAGTTCGCCGGCAGGACTGGGCTGAATCAGCGTCATAATTAGCAAGTTAAACAATCCTTCTGTTAACACGGGAGTTACCACTGCAAATTGCCAAAGAAATGATCACACGGCCGATGAAAAAGCTTGTTGCAGCTGACAAGAAAGAAGTTACAGCCATCGGGAAAGAATTCGTGGCAGCCGGAAAAAGATTCACAATATCCGGGAAAAATTACGGCTGTCGGAAGAGACTTACGGCTGGCGGGAAAGGATTTTTCGAATATGGGAAATATGTCGCAGCCGCTGGAAAGAAATGACAGCTGAGGTGTGGAAGTGACTTGGTTAATGAGGTGGCGGCCGGGAAGTGATGTGGCGACTGCGAGAAAAAGATGTTGCAGCCGCCGAAATTACAGCCGCCGGGATTGCAGCTGCCGGAGTTGCAGCTATCGGAAAAGATTTGACGGTGGACGGGAAAAATTTACGGCTACCGGGAAATGGAGAATACGGTTGTGGCTGGTAAATGGAATGGCAGCTGCGGAAAATGAGATGGCAGCCGTGGAAGATGAGGTGGCCATAGCTGGTGAATGAAATGGCAGCTGCGGAAAAATGAGATGGCAGCCGTGGAAGATGAGGTGGCAGCCACGGAAGATGAGGTGGCAGCCGCGGAAACTGGAGTTGCAGCCGCCGATGTTGCAGCCGCCGATGTTGCAGCCGCTGATGTTGCAGCTGCCGATGTTGCAGCCGCTAAAGTTGCAGCTGTCGAAAAAGATTGACGGCTGTCGAAAAGGGCATTTACGGCTCCCGGGAAATGGAGAATACGGTTGCCGGAAGAGAATATACGGCTGCCGGAAAAATATGTTGCAGCTGCCGGAAAATATGTTGCAGCTGCCGGAAAATATGTTGCAGCTGCCGAAATTTTTTTTTTTTTTTTTTTTTTTTTTTTTTTTAACACAAGGACGGCACAGAGAGATTTTCATTATGGGCCCCAAACTGATCATTCTCCTGGCGCTTCCCTGAAAATTTTTTTCTTAAAAGACAACAGCAAGCAAAGAGATCAAATGCAAAAAAGAAAGAAAACGACAATTATACGCTACAACAAGAAATTATTTATGTACAGCAAATATGATTTTCATTTTAAGATTTGGTAAAGGTAGAAAAATGTTCCTGCTCTGGTGCCAATTGGTAGTTTGGATCAGCAGCAATCTGTGAAATGAATGCATCTTTCGAAACGGGCTTCCGATACAGTCGCAGCCTGTGGCCATTAACAAGTAATGGCATACGGTTTTCATCAATGGTGACCAGGCGAACAGTGCCGTTGTCAAATACCCTGTCAACCAAATATGGACCCAGCCATCTTGTGCGTAATTTCCCTTTGAAATCTTTCTTGAATCTAGAGTCGTACAGTAGTGCCCAGTCTCCTTCATGGAAGATTTTCTTCTTGATGAATCGGTCATGCCAGTTAGATCTCTGTTGCTGAAGTAGCACAGTCTGGTCTACCGTAGCTAATCGTTTCTCATCCAGTTCATTCAATTGATTCAATCTTCTTTTCTGGGCTTCTGCTACATCCAGGTTCATTTCAATGGCTGTTTTCAGGGTCTTGATCTCAAATTCAATTGGAAAGATGGCACTCTTACCATACACCAGATCATAGGGAGAAAAGCCCGTGGTATTGCGCCAAGTCGTGCGATATGCCCACAGTGCTTCCGGAAGTCTGTCAGCCCAATCCCTTCGATGGCTTTTAACTGTTTTAGTAAGGATTGCTTCGATAACCTTATTAGTGCTTTCCACCTGACCATTGGCCTGGGGATGATAAGGTGAAGTTATCTTGTGCTGCACATGATACTTCCGGAGCAAGGATTCAAATTGATGTGAAATAAATTGTGGTCCGCCATCGGTAACTACTTCCTTTGGTACTCCAAAACGGGTAAAAACTTCACTGTACAGGAAATCAATCACCGCCTGGTCGTTTGCCTTAGCCAAAGCTACAGCTTCTACCCACTTAGTCATGTAGTCTGTACACACCAAGATGTAAACCTTCTGTTTGGAAGGAGGGTTGATAGGACCAACAAAGTCCAATGCCCATCTATCAAACGGTTCTAGTACCACTTGGGGCTGTAAAGGCATCTGGTCTGTCTTATTAGGTTGGCCCATCCTTTGGCAGCTGTCGCAGGACTGAACATATTTTTTAGCATCTCTGAACAGTGTCGGCCAATAATAGCCCATCCGCAACGCCTTATGTCCTGTTCTTTTATCTGCAAAGTGTCCTCCGCAAGGTTCATCGTGACAGGCCTTCAGTATATGAAAGATCTCATCTTCCCTTACACATCTTCTAATTTCAAGATCAGGTCCTGTGTAAAAGAGATGGCCTTTAAGCCAACAATACCTGGCACTTTGCTGAATAATTTTTCTTTTCTCTCGTTTAGACATATGTGGCGGAAGTTTCCCTGCAGCCAAATAATTAGCAACATCTGCATACCAGGGTGAATGAGCTGAGAGTGCGAATAAATGTTCATCCGGGAAAGCATCCTCAACAGGTGAACTGTCATCACTGTTAGTAAATCGTGATAAAAAATCAGCAACAACATTTTCTTTTCCAAGTTTATCTATAATAGTAATATCAAATTCCTGTAATAATAAAAGCCACCTGGTTACTCTGGCATTAGTGACAGGTTTATTCATTAAATACTTAATGGCAGAGTGATCAGTATGCACAAATGTAGGATACCCAGTAATGTAATGCCGAAACTTATTAATAGAATAAACAATAGCAAGAAATTCTTTTTCAGTAACAGTATAATTTAGTTCAGCAGGGGCTAAGTTTTTACTCACATAATAAATAGCATAAGGTACTTGACCATCCTGCTGTCCTAGTACTGCTCCAATGGCGGTATCAGAAGCATCTGAAGAAATGTGGAAAGGTATGGTCCAATTAGGTCCCCTTAAAATAGGGGCTGTGGACAGTTTCTCTTTAAGCTTATCAAATGCTGTCTGGCATGCTGTACTCCATGCAAACTGTACATCCTTCATTAACAATGAGAACAAAGGAGAAGCAAGTTTGGAGAAGTTTTCTATGAATCTCCTGTAATACCCAGCATGTCCCAGAAAACTTCGCACCTCTTTCTGAGTTGAAGGGGTTGGTATATTCTTTATCACCTTAATTTTTGAAGGATCCACTTGAATACCGTTAGTAGAGATGAAATGTCCTAATACCACCCCCTCACTCATCATCATGTGGCATTTTTCAGTGCTCAGTGAGAGGCGAGCCTGTTCACAGCGAATTAAAACCTTCTTCAAATTTTCTAACGCTTCATCAAAATCCCTGCCATAAGGAGTGAAATCATCCATAAAAACTTCCATGCTATCATTTACCAATTCAGAAAATATGCCAATCACAGCTCTTTGGAACGTTGCAGGTGCATTGCACAACCCAAAGGGAAGCACCCTGTAAGCGAACGTTCCCCAAGGGCAGGTGAAGGTGGTCTTATCCTGATCCTCTGGAGCAATCTGGATTTGATTGTACCCACTGAATCCGTCCAGGAAGGAGAAGAACTTCTTCCCAGATAAGTTATCAAGTACCTGGTCAATAAAGGGCAGAGGAAAGTGATCCTTTTGTGTAGCCTTGTTCAGCTCCCTATAATCGACACAGACTCTCCATTTACCGTTTTTCTTGGGTACAATTACAAGTGGGGAAACCCACTCACTGTCTGAAATAGGATAGATGAATCCTGCTTCCAAGAGTTTCTGGATTTCTTCCTTCACTATATCCCTCAGATTGGGGTTCATGCGTCGTTGGGGTTGACATACTGGCCGGGAGTCGTTTTTAATATAGATATGATGAGTGCACAGACTAGAAGGAATACCCTTCATGTCTGTATACTCCCAGGCGAATGCCCCCTTACGTTCCTTCAAGAGATTGGTTAAGCGCTTTTGTTCTTCTGAGGAGAGAGCAGGATTGATGTTCAAAGTTCTTCCAGGCTCTACCTCAATAGGAATACTTCTCGAGCTTTTCAATACTGGGATTATATTTGCGTCATTGGCTAGTGCTTCCTCCGTAAGCTGTTCTTGTTCTTCTTTGCCGAGGGTACTGTTCAGAAGTTGATAAACTTCCTTGTCTACAGAAGCAGGTTCGCTAATGAAATTATTAATGGCATCGTCTTCTGTTTCGTTTTTGAAAGTTAGTGCCTTCCCTATTGTTAGTAATGGCTGAACATCTTCTTCTTCTTCTTGTTCTATCCAAAGGGAGGTTTCAGTTTCTAGACTCGGCCTTGCTGGAGGGTACAGGGTAAGATTTTTGGTTTCCATGCCATCAGATATAGTCATAGATCCTGATCGACAGCTGATGCAAGCATCAGCTGTAGCCAACCAAGGTCTCCCTAAAATCAATGGATGTCCCCCCAGCTGTGATTTTGGCTGTAATACCAGAAAATCGGCAGGGTATTCCCACGAGTCTACTGAAATAACGAGGTCGTCCAAAATCCCTTCAGGTCTGATAGTGGATCTGTCTGCCAGTTCTAAGATAGTAGGGGTCGGTCTAATATTGGTGAATCCGAATTTTTTTACAGTCTCCATCGTTATAACATTGATCGCAGCTCCTAAATCTACTAGTACGTTGGGTATCTGCGTTTGTCCTATGTGTACAGTGACAGTAGGATTGCCGGGATCCTCATACTTAGTTACAGGGGTTTTTCCAGTCATTAAAGCGGATAAATTCCCTATAACATGAACAGTAGGAGGATCTCTGGGTTTCCTTCCCGGTCTTTTAGTGCACAGGTCCCGAACAGTTCTAGCGTAGATAGGTACATCTTGAAGAGCTTGTAAAAGGGGAATCTTAACATAAAGGTTCTTCAATTCTCCTAAGAGATTGAACTGAGGTTGCCCCCCCCTTTGTGGCAGCATCAATCTCTCAGGGTAAGGTGGTTGCCTTACCAACTGGGCGGGCTGCGTGTTATCCACTTCATCGTTCAATGTTTCAGTCCTCCCATCTGAGGGATGCTCAGCATCTTCAATGATAGGAACCGGATCAAAAGGATGATGGGAACTCTCTCCTTTGTCATACACAGTTGGTGGAATATTTTCTGAAGTTATACGCTCTACTACCTTCCCATACCGTAAGCGAATGTCATTACAAGGTACAGGGGAGAGAGAGTAGGCTGGCATATTGAGAGTTTCCAGTTGCTGGACTGTTTTATTATTTGGGTTAGGGTTAGGTTGGGCAGGCAGCTGAGGCCGTATTGGTATGTTAGGCACAGGATTATTTTGCAGCTGCAGCTGCGACTGCTGAGGTAGGTATTGAGGATATTGCTGAAATTGAGGATATGGAGGATACGGTAACTGTTGAGGTGGAGGTGGTTGAGGAAACTGATTCCCAGGATGGAAGTTCCTCCATCCAGGAGACCATGAAGTAGGTTGATGAGGTGGCTGTGTCCAAGGACTCCATGAATTATAACCTTGCATCGTAGGTTGAGGAGAATTCCACTGAGCATAATTTGAAGGGAATTGTGTATTCACGTTTTGCATATTAGTATTCCAATTATTCAAATTATTCAAAAATGGAAATGAATCGGGAGACATACCTTGATTCCGGGGCTGCCAGGGTTTCTTCTGTGCAATAAAGTAGGCTGAATCCACCTCTGGAGTTGATGCCTGCAGAACAGCTTTCACTTGGGGCAGCGTGGGGCATTCTTTCATATCATGATTCAGCTCGCACAATTGACATACTTGAACTTTGTCAAGGGGGCATTCTTTCAGTGGATGAGTCTTTCTACATCGGGGACAAAACACCCCTAGTGTGAGATCCTCCACTGCCTGTCTTTGCTTGGCCTTCAAGACGTCAATCTCTGAAGAGATAGAGCTCATCATTTCTGTTTTAAAGTTTTCAAGAAGATTGCCTATCTCTGCACGTGTAGCTCCCCCATTGGATGACTTCTGAGTTCTGTCGAAGACATCACGTTCCAGGTTATTTCGCTTATGCTGCTTATTATGCCTAGAAGATCCCCTGGAATATCTCTTACATAATTCCACAATTGTCTCAAAAGATTCTTTAGAGATATCCCCCTTTCCTAATAAATTTAGCATGTCTAAACAATCGTCCCTGATTCCTCGAAGCAGGATTATCTTAAGCACATCTAGTCCCATGTTCGTCTGTCCAGCTCTCTGCACATTGTACAGCAACCTCTCTACAAAATCCTCCAAGCTTTCGTCCTCCTTCTGTACCATTTTGAATAACTCCTCCCTCTTGTCCCTGGTGTTGCAATATTCTTGATATTTTTCCAGGAATACTTGCTTCATCTTGTTCCAATTAGAACCAGTTCCTCCCCCAAGGCTCATGAACCAACGTAATGCATTGTCCTTCAGGGTGGCAGGAAAAAGCTTCAACTTTTGAGCATCTGTGACATAATCATAGCTGCGACAAAGGATATCGAATTCAAACAGGAATTCGTCTGGATCTTCTGTCGCCCTGCCATGGAAGCGGGGTAACACTGACGGTGAGATGTTTTTCATAGGAGCTGTCCCCTCGAGCTGCTGTATTGGGAATTGCAGTGTAGCCATAGTTTCTGGCGGGGAATTATCTTCATGATGGTATTGTACCACTGCTTCTTCCTCTTCATTCTCATGTCTGCTATTCATCTTTTCTTCTGTATCTTCTCCTTCGTTTGTTCCTTTATCCCTTATCTCAGTTGTAACAGCTGCGTATTGTTCGGATGTAACAACTGCGTATTCTTCGGTTGCAGCAGCTGCGTATTCTTCAGTTGTAGCAGCTGCGTATTCTTCAGTTGTAACAACTGCGTACTCTTTAATTGCAACAGCCGAATCAGCTGTTCCTTCTTTAGCAGGAGTATATGCAGAAATCACCGCTGCTCCTGTATCTTCCACTGTAGATCCTGATGCTAACGCTCCAGGATCAGTAGGGCCTCTTTTGATAGGAGTCCCCTGTTGACGAGATCTGGCAGCTGAATCAGTTTTGTCAACAAGGTCGTCAATGAATGTTCTTCTGCCCAGCGGTGGACCTCGACCACGACCCGAACCACCTGTACTGTTAGTAATTTGTGGGGTTTTGGGGGTCGGGAGGTGATCGCGTTTTACCCCCCTCGTATTCATGCGAAGCAGATCATTTCAAAAACAACCAAAAGACTGACTGAAAGCAATTATCAGATACAACTAATGACTAGTGTTTAATTTTTATCCTTCCCCGGCAACGGCGCCAAAATGTCAAGCACTCTAATTGCAGATAATTAAATATCAACACACAGAGCGTATGAAATTTATTGTCAACCCGAGAAAGTCTTTTTATTTCAAAGGACAAGTGCACAATATATGCTTAAACACAAACCATTAGAAGTGAATACTTTTATCTTCTATCATCTATGTTCATCCCAATAATCTACGCAATCCCAATTGCCTTCTAACTGCTGTACTACAATCCTTTTCTATTATGCATCAAGCAAAACGAATATCAGATCTAATCAACGATTGCAGGAAGGAAATCTCAATTGCATTCTAAAATAATCAACTGTCTAATGAAATCAAGCTGGGAATCATGAAGCATGACCTGAACATTACTCTAGAATTTAATAAAGGAGATTGAAGCAACTGTTCTAAGATACTGAATTGCAAAATATAAATCAATCAACACATAACAGGAAAGCTAATTCCTAGGAGATTCTGGGATTACGTTTCAGCTGTAGGATGAGCACAACAGTGTGAACAGAAATTGAATTACATAAAACAAACCTGACTCAGTCGACTGTTATTGATACCATTCACCAATCTCACAAATAAATCATTTACTGAGAAATCCACACAATGAATATTGCTGCTGCGTACAAACGAAAGATCAAATCATCACACAACAGAAAGATGAAATCCTAAATTAACACAGCAATCTCTGTGGAAGACGGGCCCAGTCTTCACACAGAGACGCTGGTTGAACAACACTCTCTTTAACTCAGAAGCGACTCCTTATATTAACAGAAGGATGAGTACATAGTTTCGGCTTGACTGCTAATACAAGATGAATTAATTAATTGTTGTCCAACCCCTCGATCGAGGTAATACCACATATTTATACATACAGTTGCAACATCTAAACCTATAATTGGGCGGCCATGAAGATCTATGATCTTCAGGCGCCCTAAATAATCTAGCTGTTACAATGCGTGGCAGAACTGAAATATCCAAATATAAGAGGAGTTATCAACTGTCCCAAGAGTGGCGGTCCTTCCAGCTCACAGCTGGATTTGAGCAGCGACATACTTAAGATAGAACTTTATGTTACAGCTGCCCTGCCACGACTGTGCCTTGATTGACGAATTGAGCCCAAAGGAACCTTCCTTAAGCAATGGACGTCCCTTCCTCCGTGACTTGTTCAGCTCCGATCTTCCTGCAGTCCATTTATCTTACTACCTTCATAATTTGCATCATGTTAGCACGAATTAAGAGATGCACAGCTTACATAATCACAATCATAAGTATTAATACAATAAAACGATAATCGGCCATACCTTGGTAAATTGGGGAATATATAAGGACAATAAGTTGAATTGCCAAGGTAATTGGTGTGAGACAAGGTAAGGGACAGTGATAAATGATGGTCAAAAAGGGCCAATTCTGGGCTCAACAACATGTATCCTCATTAATACATCAAAGCATGTATTCTTATCAATACATAAATCATCAACATATGTATCCTCATCAATACATCAAAGCATGTATTCTTATCAATACATAAATCATCAACACATGTATCCTCGTCAATACATCAAAGTATGTATCCTCATATATCATCAAAGCAAATACATAAATCATCAAAACATGTATCCTCATCAATACATCAAAGCATGTATCATCAAAGTAAAAGAAAAAAAATAGTCTAAGTGTTCTAAGTGTAAGAAGTCTAAATCTAAATAGGCATAAATAACCAAGAGTGGTAAGCATGTATCCTCATCATTAGTGACGATACTACTCCCCCTTTCGAGGAGGGTCTTTTAGAGCTACACCAAGCTTGTCTCGGAAGTGTTCAAATTTCACACGAGACAGGGGTTTGGTTAATATATCAGCAACTTGTTCTTCAGTACTTATATATTCGAGTTTGATAGCTCCTCTCTGCACCATGTCTCGTATGTAAAAGTATCGGATCTCTATGTGTTTTGATTTATCGTGAAATACAGGATTTGCTGTCATTTTGATGCAACTTTGATTGTCACACATGATCACAGTGGGATCCATCTCTAAATCAAATATTCTAGATAATAGTTTTCGAAGCCATACTGCTTCACAGCTAGCGGAGCAGGCAGCTATCTATTCTGCTTCAGCAGTACTGAGAGCCACATTGGATTGTTTCTTGCTGAACCATGAGACCATGGCAGATCCAAGACCATATCATCCACCTGATGTACTCTTTCTGTTTGAGATACTTTCTTCCCAATCAGAGTCTGAGTAACCATGTAAATTGAGTTCATGATTTCTAAGATAATATAGGCCAAAATCTAAAGTACCTTTTAGGTACCTCATCACATGCTTTGCAGCTATTAAGTGAACCTTTCTGGTTTCTACTAGATACTGACTCAGGGTATTTACAACAAAGCATATATCTAGCCTAGTATTTGTTAAATACATTAAAGACCCAATGATTTGTCTATATAGAGTTATGTCCACTAATTCTGATGTGTCATTAACTAATAACTTCGAGTAGGAGTCCATGGGAGTGGCCATGGCTTTACACTCCAACATATCGAATCTTTTTAGAATCTCCACAGCATACTTACCTTGATTTAGAAAGATTCCTTTTGGTTCTTTCCATACTTCTAGACCTAAGAAGTAGTGCATTAATCCGAGATCTTTCATCTCGAATTCTTAAGAAAGCTTCTTCTTTCATTCAATAATCTGTTTCTCATTTCCGGTTAGAAATAGATCATCTACATATAATAGTAGTATAATTGGTTCATCATTCATTACCTTAAGATAAAGATTAGGGTCAGCTTTACTCTTGGTAAAGCCCATGCTTGTTAAGAAATTGTCAATCCTTCCGTACCAAGCCCTGGGAGCTTGCTTTAATCCATATAATGCCTTTTTTAGCTTGCATACATGAGTTCTCCCATCTTTAACCTCGAACCCTTGTGGTTGCTCTATGTACACTTCTTCTTCAATTACACCATTCAGAAAAGTTGTCTTAACATCCATTTGATGTAGTTTCCACTTCATCATGGATGCAAGTGCCATGATAGTTATAATTCAAGTATACCTAGCAACTGGTGCAAATGTTTCTTCATAGTCAATTCCCTCTTTCTGAGAGAATCCTCGGGCTACAAATCTTGCCTTATATTTTTCAATGCTACCATCTGCAGCATGTTTTATCTTAAAAATCCATTTGGAGGAGACCACACTTTTATCTTTTGGTTTGGGAACTATATCCCAAACATCATTTTTCATTATTGATTGATATTCTTCTGTCATTTCTTCTACCCATTCTTTCTTTTGGGCTGCTTCTTCATAGCTAGTAGGATGTTGATCCACAAGATCACACATCAAGGCTACATAGTTGGATACTAGCTTTTGTTTCTTTCTTTCTCTAGTGGAGCCTTTAGGAGCTCCATATCTTTCAGCTCCTTGAATAATGTCTCTAGCCCATGCTGGCCTTCTTTTCCTAGATAAATCTGAAATAGGGGGTTCTTGTGGTTCTATCATGTCATGATCATCTGGAGTATCATCTTCAGGAATGTGCACAGCTTCTATGATTCTAGGAGGTGTATCTTCTTCATAGATTTCTTCAAGTTGACACTTCCTGGATTTCTTGAGAGCTGCTTCTTCATCAAATGTCACATCTCTACTTATTTCCATATGATGAAATCCTGGTATGTAAATTCTGAAGGCTTTGGATGATTCACAGTATCCAACAAATATTCCCTTCTTACAAGAAGGATCCAACTTGGTTCTCTTTTCTTTTGGAATGTGAATGTACACAGGACAACCAAATATTTTGAGATGACTTACCTCAGGCTTCTTTCCTGTGAACACTTCTTCTGGAGTTTTGAATTCAAGAGCACTATGGGAAAGTCTATTCTGCACATAGACTGCTGTCCTAGCTGCTTCGGCCCATAAATACATAGGTAGATCTTGATCATGTATCATAGTTTTTACAGCTTCCATTATGGTTCTATTCTTTCTTTCAGCCACCCCATTTTGTTGGGGATTGTAGGGAGTGGTTAGTTCCCTCTTGATTCCAGCTTCCTTACAAAATTCTTCAAAGTCCTGTGAAGTATATTCTCCCCCATTATCTGTTCTGAGAATATTGATTTTCTTTTCTGAGAGATTTTCTATTAAGGCCTCGAACTCTTTGAATTTTCCAAAAACTTCATTCTTACCTTTTAGAAAGTATATCCATGTCTTCCTTGAATAGTCATCAATGAATGAAAGATAGTATTCAAAACCACTTAGGGAAGTGGTGGGCATTGGTCCACATACATCTGAATGTATTAGCTCCAAAATGTTCTTAGTCTTTGTTTCACTTTTTGGAAAAGGGTTCTTGATATTCTTCCCTTTTTCACATCTTTTGCATGAGCCATTATGATCAACCTTTAAGTCTGGTAAACTTATGACCACCTTGCTTACATAGGGTAGGGATTTATAGTTAATGTGAGCTAATCTTCTGTGCCATAGCTCACTGGGTCTAGATGTTTCATGAGCAAGGGAAACTTCTGGATGTCCCTTGAGGTTATAGAGGCCTCCTTCCTCTTCACCAATGACAAATGCATTTTCAATAGATTTTCCTTTGGGCCACATAAGTACTTGACCATCTATGAAGGGAACTCTAAAACCTTTCTTATCTAGTGCTGAGATAGAGAGTAGGTTTTTCTTCAATCCTGGCACATATAAAGTTTCTTTAATCTTCAAGGGTGTTCCAGAATCTAGCTTGTAGCTTGCTTCACCAATCCCCTTGATGGGATATTGGTAATCATCTCCTAGAGATACCTTTTGTGTAGAAGACTTTTCTTCAAGATTTGAGAAAGTCTTTCTTTGACCTGTCATGTGCTTAGAGGCACCACTATCAATAAGCCATGTATCTTCTCCAAGAGATATAGATCCAGAGAGTGTAGAGAATAGGACATATTCCTCTGGATCTTCTTTCTTTACTTTATATCTTTTCCTTCGAGGCCTTTCTTCTTCTTCTTCTTCTTCTTCTTCTTCACTATCATCTTTTGCCATATGTGCATGGTGTCTTTTGCGTACAAACTTCTTCTGCTTTTGTGAAGGAAAAAATTTGGCAATGTGTCCTAGTTTAAGACAATTGTAACACTAGACTGTGGAGAGATCTCTTACTGGATTGGGTCCTCTATTCCTTTTAAATTTAGAGAAGTGTTGAGATCCTTTATGGTCAACTTTCTTGAAGTGACCCATTCTTCTTCTCTTGGTGTGGGTGGCCAAGGCTTATTCATCTTCCTTGAGCAAGGCTTCTCGGTTTGCAACCCTAGCCTCTTCTTGTACACAATCCTCCCAAACTACATCAAACTTCATACTTTCTTTTTTGGCACACATAGTTTGTATGAATGATTCCCAAGGTCTAGTGAGACCATTTAGAGCTGTCATCACAAGTTCATCTTCATCAAGAGTATCACCAATGGCATCTAGTTGCTCCTTGATTTGGGATATCCTTGAGAAGTAGTCTTGAATGGATTCTCCTTTGTGCATCTTGGTACTCTTTAGCTGAGTTCTTAGGTTCATCTTCCTTTTGATATTCTTTCCTTCATACATCCTTCCTATGGCATCATACATTTCCTTTGGAGTCTTCTTGGAAGCCACTTGGGGAATCAAGTGGTCTTTAATAGAATCAACTATGATTCTCTTTTCCCTAATAAAATCCTTCCTACGCTTCTCTTTGGCTTCATCTCCTTCAGGTTCTGCAACTTCATCCTTGATATAATGAGCAAGGTCATTTTCTTCAAGAATGAGACCAATTATGTATTTCCATGCTCCGAAATTTTCTATACCTTCTAGCTTGTCTTCAAGCTTAGTGTTTGGAGCCATCTTCTCTTGGTGGAGTCCAAGAGATAAGAGGTAGAGTAGTACTTACCCGGAAACTTTAACTTTTCACTTTTCCGGATCTGCAACAGAAATTTCTGGTTTATCGCACTTTTGGTAAAACTAGGGTTTGACTTTCCTGAAGTTCTACCCAACCAAAAAGTTCGATCTAGGGCTCAAAAGATTGGTTTTGACAAGGTCTATCCAGCCATGTAATCAGAATTCAATAATACCAACTTTTTGCAGAAACCAATTTCTGGTTTATCGCACTTTTGGTAAAACTAGGGTTTGACTTTCCCGAAGTTCTACCCAACCAAAAAGTTCGATCTAGGGCTCAAAAGATTGGTTTTGACAAGGGCTATCCAGCCATGTAATTAGAATTCAACAATACCAACTTTTTGCGGAAACCCTAATTTTCACCAGAGAGAGACAGAGAGAGATATTCTTACCTTGTGAAAGATGTTCTATTCAGGCTAGCTCTGATACCATGTTAAGTTTAAACCAAATAGACTAGCAAGATCATTGAAAGAAACATAATCACAAGATAGACACAGAATTTACCTTGGGAAACCCTCATGGGGTAGAAAACCCAGCAAAGCTTTCCTCAATAAGATGATCAACCAAAATACAAGATGTGCTCCAAGACTTGACCTCCTTCTCCACCTCCTAAACAGACCTCCCAGACAAGTGTGCTACTTTTCTAAGTTGTGAGTGTGTGTGTCAAATGAGGAGCTCTCCTCCTCTATTTATACTAATTCCCAACTGACTAAAATCCCTAATGGGGCCGACCTCTCCTGGAGAAGTCTAATAACCCCTAAAATATAATATCAGGGCCGACCCCCACATGGTGGGTCTAATAACCCTAGTTACCACAACTCCTCGGAGGAATAATCATCTCCGGATACATAATAGAGTCACCTCCGAGGGATGGAACATCTCCAGAATAATAATGTACAAATATAATATTCTTAGAAGTTACAATATTCAACATACAATACCTACTCCATACAACACCCTTATTGGCTTAGGCATCCCCTTCACTGATCCATGGTTCTCTTAAGTGATTCATATTGCTAGGCGCTTCTAGTGTGTGGATAGAAGGAGTCCAATATGATGTGTGTTTTTGGAGAACCACATGTAGCCTCAATTTGTGGCTTCTCAATCATATGTGAGTAGCAGAACTCAATGGGAAAGTGTTCCTAGTTTTCCCCAACCTCTATGCTCACCTACAACCATCTCTTTTCCCTTGAAATATGCATCTCTATCCCTAAATTTGAATTTTGGGGTTATACATATTTTGGTAATGGTCATGAACAACAATGGGGATTTCTATGTAGTGTAGATCTGCAGGAGAGAATTATAGAATGAGTGTTGACTCCATATGATATGAGATATTGGTTAAAAGACAACTGGCATAACTTCTGATCATAGAAGAAAGGACCCCTCACAACTGCAAACTGACTTCTAACATTTGAAAAAATTGTCACACAAGTGCATTCAAACCCATGCTTCAATAACTACATGAGTTGACTTTTCCCACCAACTTCACAAATGTTTTCAATGATCGAAAATAGTCAAAAGAAGGTGATTGGCTCATTTAAATATCATGACAGAATTTGGATGATTTCTAAGGTTAACATTTGGAAGAAAATGAGTTAGTCTCCCATAAACCCCCTTTCCTCTTCCCCTCTTGTGAAATCATATCCCCTCTAATTCTCTTTACACAACCATCTTGGACCATTTTATTATTTATGCAATATAATATTTACATATATTTTGAGTTAGCATGACAAGACAACCATATTCTCCAAATATAATATATACACCATGCATGCATATCCATTCACTAGTTAGGCCTTGGCCTTGAGCTCCTCACTAGGAATCCATACTAGCATATTTACATCATTTACATAATGTTGATTAAATGCATTCCAAGTTAAAACTAGGGGTATTACAATCCCTCCACTTGGAATAACACTTCCCTCGATGTTTTCTCAAAATCAAAACAAAAATGGATATGCCTCTTTCATGGAATCATCCAGCTCTCGTGTATCCTCATCGAGACCATAGTGCTTCCATTACACCTTTATCTAACCGATGGCTCGATTCCGGAGCAATGTTACCTTCCTACCTAGGATGCATAGTGGCTCGAGTTTTAAATCTCCCCCAGGTTCCACCCGGATCACATCCCAATTAATCACATTGTTATGATCATGTACATATTTCAGAAGCAAAGAAACATGAAAAACATTATGAGCTCTAGTGTTAGCAGGAAATGCAATTCTATATGCAACTGGCCCTACCCTCTCAAGAACTTCAAATGACCCACAATATCTTGGTGATATATTGGCACAAATTCAAAGCTTTAAGGAACTCTTCCTTGCCCTCACTTTGAGGTAAACATGATCCCCAACACTGAATTCCCTATGCACTATGTTCTTATCTACATATCTTTTCTATCTATCTTGTGTTTCCTTTAAATTATGCCTAATCTTTGCAACCTCTTATTCCATTTCCTTATGCAATTCTATCCCAAGTACAATTATGTTCATGGGATTATCCAAAGTAACTCATGTCCTTCACTTTATGCCATACAAAGCTTCAAAAGGACTCATTCCCCAATTATGCTTGTTTCCCATTAATCATTATTATATGCTAACTCTACCAAGTGTAGACAATCCTCGCACTTGGATGGTTTGTCCATCACATACATGTGAAGCATGTCTTCAAGCACCTGATTTACTATTTCTGTTTTCCCATGTATTTGTGGACAGTAGGTAGTGCTAAAATTCAGTTGTGTACCCAAATTTGCAAAAATAATTTTCCAAAAATTTGAAGTGAACTTGGCATCCCCGTTTGAAATTATTTCCTTAAGCAACCCATGCAACCTAAAAAACTCCTTCATGAAAATATTTGCAATGGACTCCACTTTATATGTGAAGTTAACTGGTATAAAGTGTGTAGTCTTAGATAATTTATCCACCACAACCATGATGGAATCATGTTGCCTCACGGTCATTGGAAAACCTGTAATAAAATCCATGAAAATCACTTCTCATTTCCAATCCGGAATTGGAAAAGGATGCAATAAAACTGTTAGGTGTTGATGCTAAACCTTCACTTGTTGACATTTAATACACTTATAAATATAGTCATCAATGTCCTTTTTCATTCTTGGCCAAAAATATTGCTTCCTGGCTGTAGCAATTGTTTTCTGGTATCTTGGGTAACCAGAATATCGAATTTTATGGATTTCATCCATAATGAATCTCCTCAAGTCCGACACATTTGGAATATAAATTCTGTATTTATAAATAAGAAATCCATCATCTTCTAAATGATAACGTTCATACCTCTTTTTAAAATTCTGCTGCTGTAATTTGTCTTTTAAGTAATATAATTAACAATCATCTACCTCAAATATTATTTGCAGGTACTAATGGATACCACATGCATTGAATGTACTTTTTGTTGGAATATTCACCAATACTGAGAGGGGGGGGTGAATCAGTATTGAGCATTTTTTACCATTTTTTAACCTTAAGCACATAATGTAACATTAACCATTAACAATGCCATTCTTAATCACATAAAATAATACACATTGCACAAGAGATTTTACATGGAAACCCAAACAGGATAAAACCACATAATTCTTTTCTTATATAATAACAAGATTGCATTCATAGGAAGCACCGAATTCATGTTTATGAGAACCAACTCAAAGGAGGCTACAACAACCTAGCTTTACCAACTCCATGGAAGGAAGCACCCACTCCCTCGATTCTCTAGCACACACTAGAAGGAGGCTCCAATTCATCCTAGCACCACCCTTCCATCCTAGTTCTCTAATTCCAACTGGAAGGAAGCTCTAACTCCCTAAGATAGCATGCACCAACCTACCCTCGCACCACCCTACCACCCTGGTATGAATAAGAGTATCAACATGTCATTGTCACTGTCTTCACATTGTCACTGTCACTGTCTTCACATTGTCACCGTCACTACCTCTATCACTGTCATTGTCAGTGTTACTACCACTGTCTTCACAATATTCCTCTAATCTGATTCATAATCTTCATCTTATCTACTTCATAATTAATCTACATTTGATCTGCTACATAACCTACCTTTGATCTACTTCATACTATACAAAATCCCTTAATTCCAAAGGGCATATCTTCGAAATTATTTCCAAATAATATATGGAACTTGTATCCCATGTAATTCAATATATCTACTTCATCTCCTCTACATTTTACTATCTAAAACGTCCTAGAATAAAATTTATAGAGAAAATACCAAACTGGCCTATTTAAAGTTGATTTCAAGATCATTCAGAAAACCTAACTTCCTAAGGTCATATCTCCAAAAATATAGCATACTGGCATTTAAAACGTGTACCACAAGTTCTTCAAGCTATCTAATTCATCTCCTCCAAGGGGAACTGTCTAAACCTTTGTATAACAAAATATATAGAGAAAATGCTAAATTAACCTATTTAAAGATGATTTCAGGTTCATTCAGAAACCCTAACTTCACGAGTTCATATCTCTAAAATTATAGTAGACCAACATCTAAAACTCATACCACAAGTTACTAAATATCTCTAATTCATCTCCTACCAAGGGCACTATTTGAATCTTTCTAGAATGAACTATATAGTGAAAATGTAAAACTGACCTATTTAAAGGTTATTTCAGGATAATTCAGAAACCCCAACTTCTTGATTATACTTAGTTTTTGTTTAATTTTAGAGTAGTGTAGGAGTAGGTGTATAATAGTTTAGTTTTGATTATTTCTTTTAATAATTAGATTACTGTCTTTGGTTTTCTTCAATAAAGTATTTGCAGCGACAAGCCAAGTCCAAGTTGGAAACGACACTTCTTTAGATGTGTCCCCAAGAAGTATTGTTGTCTTCTTCCACTTTCTGTTACTCATAGGGATGACTAATTTCTTGCAATAATTGAGCTTCAATGGAGAAGGTAAGATCTATGCATCTCAACAACTTTCTGAATTTAATTACTTTTGTGATTTTATAAATTTATCTAATGAGAATGAGAGATGCAGAATTTTTACCGCTACTTTCGAAGGAAGAATTTGGAGTTGATATGAATTTCTACCAGCTAAATCTATTCATTCATTGAAACATTTCATAGAGTTATTTCGTCATGCTCATGAGAATTATAGTTACATAAAACTTGGTTTTGAATTAGAAAGTCTTCATACATACAAAGATGAATCTCTCGATGATTTATTTTCCAGATTTATGTTAATATGTTGCAGGTGTCATGAGAGACACCAACTTTCTGAAAAGGGACACAATTGATTGGTTTTCCATCTTGATTCTCTCTAATACACTTGACTTGGAAGAGAATGATAAATCTGAAATCAATGACGTGCATATTGATGATTATCTTAGTTCATCAGTCAATGTTGATTTAGGATCTAATCCTGTTAATTACACTCAAAATAATGAAATTGTTGTGCATGCACAAGAATTAAGATTTTGTGATACATAGTTTCTGGAACAAAAGAATAAGTATTGCAATTCAAATCTTATATTAAGTAATGATCCTAAAACTCTTGGTATAGATGATGCAGTGGAATTAAAGATTTTGGACCCTGCAATTGAATGTGCTAATGATGATTCTATTATTGATATTACGTTATCCTCTTCTCATGATCAATCAGGTTCCCTCATTCAAAATTCATTATTAGATCAGATTTTTACTAATTATGTTTCTCTTCAAACAATTAATGAAAGCTATTTTATCACTAGAGAAGCATTTAATTTTTTACATTCTGAAACTTATTTCTCTTTGTATCTAGATATCTTTTCTGATCAAATATTACATTTGTATGTTAATAATTTTCAAGCTGGTATTATGTTATGGTCAGATTTTGATGGGATACAAAGTAAGTCTTTTAAGAATGAGGGAAATATTTATGTTCAATCTAGTATGTCTCTAAATTGCGATGAAGAGGACAATAATATTCTTACTACCGTTACTCATGTAATAAATGCATCTTCATCTATTTCATCTCATATCATTAAGGATTATGATTCAGTCTATAATATGGAAAGGGATACAATACTTTCTCATGTTGTATTAGATATTGGTCTATTTCATTACAACATGATGACCACATCTGGATCTAATGTCATTAATTATAAGCTTCAGATTGAAGGACAAAATGAGGTAATTGATTTTAAGATAACATCAAATTGTCATTTTGTTCATTTCCAATTTATTAATGATGATATTGTTTTGAAGAATTCATTCTTCACCGAATCCCTTTCTCATTTTTTTAATCATATTCCTGATAAGATTCATTTTAGTTATGATCCTCATGAGATATCAGTTCTCTCTATGAATGCATTTACAAACATTATATAACTTCCAACATGATTTTTATGATCTAATTTTTGGCTGGTTGGAAGAATCATTTATCAAAAAGTTTCCATGTCATCCTTCTTTCTTTGAACATAAGAAAATTGACTTGGTTTGTCCTTTGTTTCCATTTGGAGTGTTGCGATTTCCAATGCTCATACATAACTTGTTTTCTTTTGCAGGTTACATAAATGGTCACATTGGAAATATGACTTCACTTAGTTTGGTGATATTCAGCAAATAGGATTTAGGGATAAGTTAGTTAATTTTGGTTTAACGTTTTGTTAATAAAGCAGTTGTGATGATACATCAATTTCAAAACTGAAATCGAGGCTTCATCGAAGGCATTCAGGGAAGTATTTTTATCTCCTTTTACTTTTCATTATTCATTGCTCTTGTTTATCATTGGATTTACTTTAAAACATTAATGTCAAGTTATATCTTCATTTTCTAAACTATAATGACTTTATCATGAAATGTTTTGAGACAACATTTTCATAAAAGTGCATAAATTTTCATTCTTTTTTTATATGAAATGGAACAAAAGAGCCTTCTTAATTTCATAACTGCACGTTTTAATTTAGTTTAATCTTTAGGCTTCTTTATTTGTTTTCAATAAAAAGCCTGATTGAATCTGATGTCTCATGACTTATTAAAAGCAAAAATTTTAGTCACTAATTGTTCTTTTAGTAACTGATATAGTTGTGAGATTTTGATTTAGTTTTGGTTCCAGTCGTATATATATGTTTGATTTTATCATTCCCACATTTTCTTTTCTTGCTGGTTTGTTTTGAGTTTTTCTTGATTTTTATCATTTAAAATAAAAGAGCTTATCACTCTTTTATAGTCTTGAAATATTATCTATAAAGGAAATCTTTACAAATGTTTTATGCTTGATGGAAATCAAATGTTTTGATTAGTTAATCCCTAATTGTGAAAAATCAATAATAGACTATGCTGATAATTCTATTTGAATATTTCCATCATTATCCTTAGAACTTTATCTTTAACTCAACATAAAAGTTTGGATTTAATTACGTTTAAGGGAATCAGTTTCGGGAAAGAAGTCTTAATCAGTAAATATTAGTAAATCTATAGATTTCTTACGCCATCCTTACTCTTAAGGAGTATATTTTCTTCCCCATCCATTAAATAACCTCTTATGAGATTAACATTAAACATAGCCCAATCCTTTTCTTTAACATCCCTAGGAGTGAGCTGGAAAACAAAAGGTCTTATCATAAGCCGACTTGTTCATGGTCATGCCTTCTTATGGAATGACCTTATCAAATTCTGGTCACCAAGCCAAGATACTAGCTTGTAGCCATACAAATGGTTGCAAGACAGGGGGGTCTCATCACGAGCCAGCCCGCTCATTATCTATAAGTTGGTGTGAATGACACTGTCACAACCTGATCACCAAGTCAGGACAGTGGTTTCCAGTTTCTTTCCCAGGATGCAAATCTTTAACAAGGATTGATAAGCTTTGTATATTTAATTAGTGGATGGCATAAAAGAAACTTATTGGGTTAAAAGGCATCCATGTCGCGGCTATAGACGCCGGTTGGCTATAGGGTCCTACCTGTGGTATTAGAGTCATTTCTTGATACTATGTCTTATATGATTAGCTTGATTTTCTGAGGTTAATTCCCGGTAAAGTTCTTGATTCTTACATCTTGTGTACAATTTATTTTGAAAATTGAGTTTGTCTTTAAAAAAAAAAAGGTCTTTTGGATAATGATGGGAATGACTTGGATGTTTTAGAAGCTTTGAAGTCTAATCAATACTATATCTTTCAGTGATGAAGCTATTCAGATTATTTGAAATTTAGCATGTGAAGGCATTTCTTTTTTTTCCTAATCTTTATAGATTTCAATATTGTAATTCAGAGATAACTGCTTCGTCCCAGCATGTTGCCATTTGTTGTGGCCACAACAGATCCCATCCTTCAGCTAAGCACGGTAACCCCATTTTTAGAATAAACACAAAGGTAGTTGGGTAAGTGTTCTTGTGAAAATGAGTTCTTCAACTCGGTTTCCATGATCTTGTAGCTATACCTTGTTTGGATTGATTGTCAATGTTTTTCTCAGGAAAACGTTGAATGTTTTGGGTCGCAGAAAGATTCAAATTTTAAGTATTTTGTCATCTGTTTTCTGCCTACCTGAAACCCGACACCCTAAAGCCCCGAACTCGACAAGTTCGGGTTGCTGGAATTCATTTTTCAGTTTTTGGTTTTGCTTCACCCGAAACCCACAACCTAACAGGTGTGGGTTGCGGGTTTCCCTTTGTTAATAATTTTGGGAAATCTCCATCCCAAAACCCATAACCCGAAACCCGCAATTGCGGATTTCGGATTGCGGGAACTTGTTTTTTAAGAATTGTGTTGTGTGTTCCCGAAACCCGCAACTCGCAATGTCGGGTTGCGGGGTGCGGGAAAAGCTTTTTATTTTTGTGATTGCTTCCGTTTCCGAAACCCGCAACCCATAAGTTTCGGGTTGAGGCTTTCGGAAACTTGTTTTTTGTTGTTGTTATTTTTGCAGTTTGCAAACCCGAAACCCACAACCCGCAAGTTTCAAGTTGCGACTTTCGGGAATCATGAATAAACAGTGTGAACAATAACTTGACCCCGCAGCCGCGAGATTCAATCCCCACCATTGATTTGTCTTGATCCTGCGGATGAGGTTACGCTGCATGATTTGAGTAAATATTTGGATTTCCATTTCTCTGGTATTATTTGGATTGTTTCCATTCTTAATGATCTCTAGTTTGAGCTGGTTTTTATCATTTCAGTTGGCTCCATAATCTCGATGGTTAGCTTAACATGTTGTCTTTCACATTTTCCATCTAGATTTGGTCTTCATTTGCATAAGCTGATTCATTTTATTGGTTTTTGGAGATTTCAAAAGATCTTGTCATTTGATTCTGACTATTGTGTGTAATGACTGCTTATTCTTATTTGAACTTGGTTGAGTCATTTACATGCTTCAATCTTTCCTAATTAAATTCATATGATGTTTCGATAATCTTGGCAAATTCAATAGAACTGCATTGAATCAATAAGTTTATAGAGCAATTTGACGGATTATAATAATTTGATTAAACACTCATTGTTAATCATTTTAATTTATGACTTGAAAGGGTGTATATAATGGAACCATGCATTTAATTCTCAATTTTGAAAGGATTATTGAATTTTACTAAGTATTGAATATTTGATCAAATTTGTCATTATGGGAAGATCTATAATTTTATGACAATTTTTTATAATTCAATGAAATCCTAAATAACATATTCTCAAACCATGGAAAGAGTCAATCACATTTTCATTAAACAAAGTATTGTATTTTACAAAGAATAATTAATTTTGCTTATTTGTAAGATCATTATTATTGTTTAAATTATATTCGATATATTTTTGAAGAACAATATTAATAATCTTATTTATATAATTGACTTTGGTATATCTTGTTATTTACAATGTTTAATGCATAATATTTCACTAAACCCTAATTTGTTGTGCAGATAAAATTTGAAAAAACGGAATCTGTAAAAGACATGTTTTTGTACGGAGGATTGCGGGCAAACTGTGAGGAAATGGCTCAAACGATTGAAAACCCACTTCCCAAATGGGCTGATTTGCCCCTGGTCATGCACAGTTTTGAAAATATGTGAACAGTTTGGGAGGAAAACGTGGCCTAACAGAGGTGAAGTTTCAGAAATTCGTTTCGACTGTTTTTGCATTCAGTTGAACGACCCAAGCATCTGGGGATTTGATGTTATCCTTCCCAGTGCTCTTCACTACTATAAATTCGACCTCCCAAGACTGTAAGAAGGGGGAGAGATTTATTTGAAGAATGGAAGAATTTTCATTCTTCTCATATCTGCATTCTTTTTGCAATAATTTGTTGTTGATAGGGAAGAAGAAGGAGAAACGCTACTTCTAGATGGTTGGTAATTTTGGAGTTGCAAGTCAGCAGAAGACAAGACTGGAGATACTCTGCTTAGTAGAGCCTTTTGTAATTTATGTACAAGACCTCTTTATTCAGTAAAGTCATCTTTTGATCTATCTCTTGTTATTTTTCAAGTTTATTTGAGAATTACTGATTTTATACTTCAGATTGTCATCTACAGCGCATGATATCTTTTGCATATGTTTAAGTGTATGGACCTATTATATTGGTTTCCCTGTATGATTGATTTATGTTGGAAAGTGTTTTATTGAGTTTATTCAATTTAAATACTTTCTTTATCAATTTCTGCAAGTGATTCGCATCACAATAATCATTGTTAATTTTTCAATTAGCAAAGTGGTTACAGATTTATCTTGAACAGGCTTAAGTACTTGAATTATTGTCTTTTAATTTTCATTAATGGATTGTGATTTAAGTTAATAAGTGAAACAACTAAAAGCATTTCTGTGAAAGGTTGTAATTTACTTATTCATTACACCTCAGGTTTAATCTGCACAATATCAAGCTTTCTTTTTAGAATAGGACTAACTTATATTAGTTTCCTCTTCTGAAATAGGTTAGGTTAGCTTAGTTTTACCATTTTCACACCTTTTGTTTTCCTTGATTGGAAAATTGACCTAATTGGTCAAATCACCAACTCTTAGAGTGCTAGCGGAGGTCGAATATCCGTGGGGGATTACCATACCAAATAGGTTGGGGATAAAACTGCCCTTGCGTAGGGTCTTTCGAAGCCTTTCAACTTGGGTTTTCTTCCTCTATTGGGAGCCTTGGAACCATTCCAGTACCTTTGCATCTAACCTGCACAACCAAGGCCTCAACACTACCCTTTTGTGATTGTCGCTTCTTCGGATCCATACTCAAACTTGTGATACTAGGGGAAGGCCAAGCACAGACGCACAAACAAATAATGGCTCTAAACAGATGTAGAAGAAAACTTAAGTTCAAAGATATGCATGTTAGCCGACCAGATCCGTCCTCCTTTATAGCCGTCGGGACTCTACTTGCTGTGCTTTCTGTCATAATTCCTCTTAGATCCGGATTTGATTGAAGTATTGTCGTATCCAGTCCTTTTGATATGACACTTTCTTCTTTCATTCTTGTCATCAATGGTTCGTTGGTATCGAACAGTCCTGATTTTGGCCCTCATTATTCTCATTATTATCCAC
This sequence comes from Larix kaempferi, assembly GCA_027924585.1. Classification (NCBI taxonomy): domain Eukaryota; kingdom Viridiplantae; phylum Streptophyta; class Pinopsida; order Pinales; family Pinaceae; genus Larix; species Larix kaempferi. The sequence continues at coordinate 2,705,627 of BSBM01000600.1, forward strand.
TCTATTGATTAAAAGATTCGAGTATCTCGGGTACAACATGTTGGATTTCTCAGCACTGTCATGTAGAGTGGTGATAATTTGCAAGGTCTCACCAGGCTCCGCCGCGTGGGGTGTGTCCTGTTCTCCAGTTCCGGTGATCGGAATATTATTTCGGTTTATCGTGGCATGATTGTCCAGGCTGTCCAGCTGGATGCATTGGGTGGTCCATTCGCATGCTCCAAAATATGACATGGTTCCTTCCCTTTTTCTATTGCGTGACTCCACTCCCACTTTTTCCAAACAATCAACCACTTTGTTACCTTCTCTTATTACATGGCTAAAATTCTAGGCATTAGGTCTCCGAATAATGTTCCACGGATCTTCAACTCTATGGGAAATCCACCAGTTGGTTGCCACTTTTGCAAGAGGTTATTCGAACAGTACTTTCTTGGCCATGGAGATGATTATTCAGGAATCACCTTCAACTATAAGGGGTGCCCATTTCTTCCTTACTGCAATTCTTGATCATTGTATCACACCTTCCATTTCAACAGCATTGTTAGTGTCAAACCCTATACTGCCGTGAAAGATCGACATAATTTTACCTTCCCAGTTACGGATTACGCCACGAAAGCCCTCCTAGCCAGGGTTTCCTTTTGAGGCCCCATCAAAATTTAGTTTGAAAGACTTGGTCGTGGGAGGGAGCCACACATTGGGGCTAATTTGAGCTGGGATTGTGACACATTTTCTGATCCAACCCTAGTCTGTTCTTCTTATGTGTAGATGGTTTAGGATTCTTTGTTCACTTTCCTCTACTTCCAAATCTTTTTTCTCCCAAGGAGTAATCTTCATTGTCTCCTGAATATGCTAAATGATTTTTTTCCATACCTTTTGGGTTGTGCTTTTGACATCTTCAAAGATGCATCTATTATGGTCTTTCCAAATTTCCCCAATTAGGAATCTAGGAAACACGAGCCATGTCTGAGTCACAATTTTGCTGTGGAAAGATTATGGTCCCAATCTTTTATTGTTTGATCAGGTCTTCCCATTTTACTGTTGGATCTTCTGAAAATCTCTGCTCCCCGGTCCCATAATGAGGAGGAAAATTGACAAGAGTCCAGGAGGTTATTTATGGTTTCTTCTTCTTGGTTGCAGAATGGACATTGAGAGGGGCCAATGAATCCTCTTTTCTAAATATTTTATCCAGTGAGGATACGCCGGTGTATTACCATCCATACAAAAAGGGTTACTTTCAGCCATGGATTAGATGACCAGATCTTTTCCATATTTCATCTTCAAGCCTATCTTCCTGATGAGTCCATAAGTCATATGCCTCTTTGGTATTGAAATTCCCTTTTGGGGTATATCCCCACCTGAGCTTATCAGGCCCACTTTGAATTTTTACCGATCTTTCTTGGAGGGATTCCTCCATGTATCTACTTTCCTCAACTGAGCATCACTGCTGACACCACTTTGTTTTTTTCCAATCCCTCAGAGTATCTTCTTCCCCCCTAGTTTCCAGAAATGCCCAAATTTGGCGAGACCCGAGGATTTACATCGATCCTGGCATTCAAGAAGGGATTGGGATGTGGAAATTTTGGGTTGTTGTTGCCAGTAATCCTCCCAGAAATTTGTAGTTGCACCATCCCTTATCTCCCAAAATCTATGATCTTGGACTACCTTCCAGCTACCGAGAGCGGTTTTCGATATGTGTGATCCCTGTTTCTCTTCATTAAATCTTATTAGATCCTGTTTAGATTTTTTCGGGGGATATTTGGAGTGCCATAATTGTTCCAAGGTTCTGTGTCATATTTGGTCCATTTCCACCGTATTTTTGCTCCAACAATTTCATTGTTTTTCCCTGGATCCCTCAGGACCAGGCCCCCTTTTAAAACTCCTCTTCCTTGGATAAGTTGAATTCATGTTTTTAAAGTGCCAAATGGAATTCCTCTTATTTATATGAGTATTTTCCACATGAAGGGGTGCGACCAAGGGTCGCACCTCTTCCTTAAGGATGTCCGACCTATAACTTAACATTAATTCTTGTCTTTAATAATTTCAGGGGATTTTTCAATGTTTCAATGGGATTTGGCTTAGCTTCTTGACCACTTCATGGCTTTATCAAGGGGCTTTGACCTATCTTCTTGACCAATTCATGTCTTCAATGTGTTTAGATACTTCATCAATGATTCAATGGGATTTGACTTGTCTTCTTGACCATTTCATGACTTCATCAATGCATTCCAAGTGGACATATATTTATTGCTTCAGGGGATTCTTCAATTTTATTTAGATCCTTATTTAATGGCTTCATGTCTTAATCAAGGACCTTTGGGGATTATTTAAGTTTCAGTTCATTATGATCATGTGGACAATTTATATCTTTACTTTAGGGATTCTTCACACTTCTCATCATCATGGTCTTATGGGAACATCATCATTGCTTTGGGGGAATATTCAATATCTTTAGGGGCTTGCTCCATTTGTGTACCACTCAAAGTGTCTCATGGACACATTAACATTGCTTTGTGGGAATATTCAATAACTTTAGGGGTTTGCTCCATTTGTGTACATCTCAAAGTGGGCACGCAGGAACAACCGAATGTTATCTCATCATGTGAGGACCATGCTTAACAACTACGCCACAAGGGGACCACTTTGGATTTATATACACTTATTTCAAGGCACCTTCAAAGCTCCTAAAGGCTTCAAACAATCTCCCTTTATCACTTCCATATCATCATCACCATTGCCACATCATCATCATCATTATCAATGAAAACATCACTCAACAATCTTATAAGCTCATAACACAGATCTCTTGACCCCGTTAACATCAATGAAAACTTTACTCAACACATTTTTGTTGAGTGCATCATCCACTTTATTTTCCTTACCCTTTATGTGTTTGATCTCAAAATCAAATTCACATAAAAATTCCAACCATCTAGCTTGCCTGGCATTTAATGTTGGCTTTTCAAACAAAATATTTCAAACCACATTGGTATGTTCTTAGCTCAAATTTTGTGCCTATTAAATAGTGCCTCCACATTTTGAAAGTGTGCACTATGGCTGCAAGTTCCAAATCATGGGTATCATAGTTTTTTTCATGCTCTTTCAACTTTCTAGACTCATAACACACCACATGATTGTCTTGGATAAGAACTCCTCCAAGTGCCTGATTACATGCATCTATACACACCGTAAAATCATTTTTTGGATTTTCAATTCTCATAATTTGAGCACTTGTGAGAAGCTTCTTCAACAACTGGAAGCTTTCTTCACATTTCTATGTCCACTCAAATTTTATTTCCTTCTTTTGAAAATAAGTGATGAGGTATACAACCTTGGAGAATCCTTTGACGAATCTTTTGTAATAAACATAAAAACCCATAAAAGATCTCGCATCTGTCACATTCCTTGGAGGTGGTCAATTCATGATGGCTTCAATTTTCTCCAGATCAATTGATGTTCATTCCTCTGAAATAATGTGATCCAAATAATGAATTTTATTTTTATATAAATCACATTTGTTTAGCTTTGCATACAACTTATGCTCCCTTAGAAATTGCAAATCCATTCTCAAATTTTGTTCATGCTCCTCTTCATTCTTAGAATAGATAAGAATTTCATCTAGAAAAACAACAACAAAATTGTCCAAATACCTGTTGAAAACACTATTCATGAGACACATGAATGTATCTAGTGCATTGGTGAGACCAAAAAACACCACCACAAACTCATAGTTCCTATACATTGTTCTAAATGATGTCTTGTGAATATTGTCTTCCTTGATTCTGACTTGATGGTAACCAGACCTCAAGTCAATTTTTGAAAATATCTTTGCCCCTCTCATTTGATAAAAAATGCCATCAATTCGAGGAAATGGGTATTTTTTATTTACTGTCACTTTATTTATCTACCTGTAATCAATACATAACCTGAGTGTTCCATATTTATTTTTCAAAAATACTATGGGTGCTCCCCATGGAGACACACTTGGACGAATGTACATCTTTTCCAACAATTCTTGCAATTGCATTTTTCAGTTATAATAATTATGGTGTACTCATTGTGTAGGATGTCTTGGACACTGGTGCAGATCTTGGAATAAGATCGATTGTGAAATAAATGTCCTTGTTTGGAGGAAGTCCTGGAACTTCATCAGGAAACACATCCATGAATTCTTGCAACAAATGATAGTCCTTCAAATTGGGAATTTCATTTTCTTTTTTATCCAAAACATGGGATGCATACAATTGGAAACCTTTCCTATAGAACTTCTTTAGATGCACTGAAAATTTCCTAATGGAAACTACCTTTGGAATTCCCTTTACAACCCTTGGGTTTCCTTCTTCATCAGTTCATTCAAAAGCTTGTTGTAGAAATCAAGTTTAACTCTATGTGCTTCCAACCAGTGCATTCCATTGAGAATATCATAAGAACCATGTGGAAAAATATTGACATTTGCACAAGTGAACAGCCCATCCATTTCCAATGGACATTTCTCCACCATTTCACTAAATTTCCTCTTGGTTCCAGTTGCTAGTTGGACCAACCATGATTTACTATGCCTTTATTTCTTAAAATCACAATCTCAATAATTTTAGGAGTGATATAACTATGAGTAGATCCAGGGTCTATCAAAATAGAAATAGATTTCTTAGCAATCTTACCTTTAACTTCAACCATAGTTGATTGATGGTCTGTTTGGCGGTCCTCTAGTGCTGCATAGAGATTAGGGATGGTCCTTTCCACTTGACCCACAATTTCATCTTCTTGGATGTTGTGAACATGCTTTTCACTTGCATTTCAATGTGGAGAGTTTCTAAGCATATGGTCCTATCCACATCCCTCACATTGAAGTGGCTCTCTTGGCTCTCTCGGGTTGTCTCCCATTATCCTAGTTGACTTAGTCACAACCTGTGGTGGCTTCCTTGGATGATTTTTGAAATGAGGAGGATTGAACCCCTTCTTCCTTTGGTCAAAATTCTCATTTTTCTTGTCCTTCCATGCCTTATGGAAATCTAGCTTGCTTTTGTTTTGGTCATAACAATACTTGGCCTTTCTTATGGTCTCCTCCATAGTTTTATGTTCATCAAACTCAATTCTATCTTTACATGACTGAGGTATCCCACTTAGAAACCATTTAATTTTCATCTTATCATCCCTAATATACTTAACATATCTTAGTCGCTCCAAAAATTTATTTTCATATTCTTCCATCGTCATTTGTCCCAATTTCAGCTCATGGAACTCTTTGATTTTTCCATCATAGTACCTATCAAAGAGGTACTTTTCCTTGAAGTACTTATTGAATTTATTCCAAATAATCTTCTTTTGCTTGATCTTCTTCACTTGCCTAAGGTGATCCCGCCACATAGATTCTCTTCCATTTAGAATGAATATGTGATCCGAAAATGACAAGATCTACTAACACTTGAATTTGCATGTGAATTCTTAAACTAGTTAACTTATAAAAAGACTTGATATAACAAGTTTATGAAAGGATTAAAGAACTGAAAAACATAAATAACACAAGATATGCAAACCATAAAAATGAAGACACCATATGATAACGAAGTTCGTCCCTGATGGACTGCGTCTCTGGGTCCAGCTCCAATGAGGACCGATCTTATTAGTCTTCAACAAATGCTTGAATAGGTGCAAAATGCCTTCTTCAAACTGCTACAAAGAGACATAGGCTTCAACAATGAAGTCCTCTCACTCTCCAAAATATCCCCAGAGTGGCTAAAAAGCCTCTTACAAATGAGCATAAGCTTACAAAGCCTTCAAAGGCACTTTGGCATCATATCACCACAACTTCAATACATTTTTCAATGCCCTCCCATGGAAAATTACAATGGTTTATATAGCCCAAAAATCCATATCTTATCCCCAAATTGAGTGGGATTTACAAATATTTGATCCCCAAATTTAATGGGATAAAGATACATTAAAAATGGATAAAAATATGGCAAATCTCAAAAAACAAATACACTTCTGTTTGAAAATAATAAACAAAATCCAAAAAATATAATATATATGGTTAAAACAAAACCATATAATAGTGTGACTTTGTTTAAATTTGGGTCAAAAGGAGGTGCGCCCTTCTTTGGGCTAAAATCTGCTCAAATTATAACTTAAAAAAACAATATCACGGGTTCAAACCCGCAGACCTCTCCCCATAATATGATTTTGTTGGCATTAATGTATTTTGGTGGCTTTACATTTGGTTATATGGATTGAACCGTTGATCTTTATGGCTTTGTGGTCTCGCCGGTTCTATGGTATAGTTTGGAAATGTTGGTTACAATATAGTTATAAACATACATATGGGGACTGAGGGATAAGCCACCGGTCCGCCTTTTTTTCGAAGTATCACCCCATTCAACTTTATATACAAGTGGCGACCTTATGGATTAAGATCCAACAAACAACGGCCACGGCTAGGTGGATATGGTGGAGACTTTGGTGGAGGAGAGGTCGAAGGTTCAAATCCCTTGGCCGCCAATATTTTTGGTAAACCAACTTATGACGTGGCCAATCGGATCGCCACATGGCGCTCTTTGATTGGTCCACCTGGATGCCACCTGCCAACATACCTGCGACTTGTCAATAATATATTGGTCCATCTCATCTACCATGTCACCATCTTGGCCATGTGGCACCCTATATTCCATGTGGCACCTACATGATGACTATACATGACACGTGGCACCCTTTGGGTGTGCCATGTGGCCCCCCTTTTTTTCCACTTTTACTTATTTTGTCATAAATTCAGAATGTGATATCTTTCACATCTAGAGTCTGTATGCCACCTGCCAACATACCTGCGACTTGTCAACAATCTATTGGTCCATCTCATCTACCATGTCACCACCTTGGCCATGTGGTACCCTATGGTGCTGCCACGTGGAACCTACATGATCACTATACATGACACATGGCACCCTGTGGGTGTGCCATGTGGCCCCCCTTTTTTTCCACTTTTACTTGTTTTGTCATAAATTCAGAATGTGATATCTTTCACGTCTGGAGTCCGATTGGTCCACCTAGATGCCACCTCCCAACATACCTGTGACTTGTCAACAATCTATTGGTGCATCTCATCTACCATGTCACCATCTTGGCATGTGGCACCCTATGGTGTTTCCACGTGGCACTTACATGATGACTATACATGACATGTGGCACCCTGTGGGTGTGTCATGTGGCCCCCCTTTTTTCCACTTTTACCTGTTTTGTCATAAATTCAGAATGCGATATCTTTCACGTCCGGAGTCCGTTTGAGGTGAAATGAATGTCGCCAGAAATATCTCGTCGAGCTCTACGCAACTGCAAGCTTGTGTTCTCAATTTGAATAATTTAATTTTGATCAATCTTGATGTCTTTCATGTCTGGAGTCCATATGCCACCTGAGAAGCTTTTGGACCACCAAAATCCTGAATCATTCAGAATTCAAGTGAGGACATGTTCATCTCACTTGCCCCGTATCACTTGTCCATTCTTCTTGGAACTTGTACATTTGAATCATCATAATAACAATCAATACTGCACTGACATTGTTAAGTACATTAATCCATTTTTCAACCAAATCTACATTCAATATTGTCGGAACCAACCATATACTGTTGATCAGTAGAAAGATGAATATCAAAATTGAATATATGAAAGAGATTGTACCCATATCATGCTTATGTTTTATCATAGGAACACTATCAACCATAATAGATGTATTGTGATGCAATGACACTTCCTTTTCATGCTTAGGATTCTTTTCTTCCTTAAATTGCATAGAAATAAGTGCCAAATTCCGACTTGCATTAACAACCCTTTTTAGTTGTTGTGTAGTTCCCAATGATCTGTCATTTTTAAATGAATGTGAATGTACTATTTACTCAATTCCTTCCTTAAACAAATGATACTGATTATGTTCTCTATAGAAAATTTCCTTTTGATCATATAAATATGGGCTACCCAACACAACTCCACATATATCTAATGGAACCACATCAAATTCAACTTCATATACAAACTTGGATGTAATTGCAAACATTAGATCACATTGCTTTGTTACTTGTAATATTTTATCTTTACATACCCGGGCTAATGGATAAGGTTTCCTGTGTGGTTTTGTTGTTAATCCTGGCTGCTTAACTACTTCTTCTGAAACAAGATTAACTTGGGATCCACTATCTATGAGTGTGTCGATCTTAGTTTGTTTTGTAATTACCCTTATATGAAACAATGCATTCCTTTTTCAGTCCTTATAACCGTCATGATGTTTAGAAGTAGAAGCACATGAAGAACCAATGTTAGAATCATTGTTAACAATAGCTTTACCTTTCACACCTACGATTGATATATTTGTTTCATCCTCAAAATCCGATCCAAGGTCCTCAACGATAACTGTGGCCTTTTGCTTCTCTTTTTGATCCTTAAACCACTTCGGTTTCAATTCTGGATGTAGATTCCAACATTGTTCTGCATCATGTCCATCTCTCTGACAATAAGAACATGAAAATTTTGTATCCCCTTTCTTCACGGTATCTATATGCTTACTCTTCCCTTTGTCCTTTCCTTCTTTCAAATAACTGGATTCAGCTGAGTGATTGTCATCATAGGTATTCTTCCCTTTAGATTCAATATGTGTAGCTTGAACACATACCTCATCAAGGTTATTAGGATTAAACATATAGTATTATATGATGCAAATAACTATGTAATCCTCCAATAAACTTGAGAAGAGTTTCTTGAGTGTAAAGAGGTATACCCAAAATTAAAGCTCTTTTTCTGAATTCCTGAGTGTATTCTTGTACATTATGACCTTAACCTTGCATTAAGTTTTTCCAATCCATCATGGCTTGATATATGTATCCTAATGGATAAAATTGCTTCTTTAACACAACAATAAATTCATACCAGGAAGAAATAATTTTACCTTTTGTAAGGAGGCATTCTTGTGTCTTACTCTCCCACTAGATGAGTGCAGTGCCTCCAAAACGGAGAGTAGCCAACTGGACCTTTGTACTATCATCTGCAAGCTTTTGAATCTTTCAATACACCTCAATCTTCTGGATCCAATCATCCAACTTTTCTGCGTTAAGTTCACCATTATATGTAGGAAAATCAAACTTAATATCAAGTCTCAAATAAGGTAAATCAGACTTAGTCTTCTCGGGTTGTTTCTTTGAATTTGAAGAAGCAATACTGGAACTTTCAGAAGAGGAAGAAGAAAATGGAGAAGAAGGTTCATAAGGTTCTCCTCCTTTTCTTGAAGTATTATCCTCTGCTTTCTCCTTCTTCATTTTATTCTTTTCCAATCTCTCTTGATAATCTGCAAACAAGTTTTCTACTCTGTCTGCCATATGATAGAAATCCTTGCAGAAAGCCTTCTCATCTTCTTCTTGGCAGTCTTCATCTGCCATTTTCTTTCTTCGATGTGCACATCCAATCTCTGGATCAAAAGGAACAATCTCTCCTTCACTTACTTTAAGCTTGCCTCTAGTAATCATTCACACTCTGCAATTCCCTGGTTATCCTGCTCTAATACCAAACATGATTCGAAAATGACAGTATCTACTAACACTTGAATTTGCATGTGAATTATTAAACCAGTTAACTTATAAAAAGACTTGATATAACAAGTTTATGACAGGCTTAAAGAACTGAAAAACATAAATAACACAAGATATGCAAACCATAAAAATGAGGACACCATATGATAACGGAGTTCATCCTTGATGGACTACGTCTCCGGGTCCATCTCCAATGAGGATCGATCTTATTAGTCTTCAACAAATGCTTGAACATGTACAAAATGCCTTCTTCAAAGTGCTACAAAGAGACATAGGCTTCAACAATGAAGTCCTCTCACTCTCCAAAATCTCCCAAGAGTGGCTAAAAAGCCTCTTACAAATGAGCATAAGCTTACAAAGCCTTCAAAGGCACTCTGGCATCATATCACCACAACTTCAATACATTTTCCAATGCTCTCCCATGGCAAATTACAATGGTTTATATAGCCCAAAAATCCATATCTTATCCCCAAATTGAGTGGGATTTGCAAATATTTTATCCCCAAATTGAGTGGGATTTGCAAATATTTGATCCCCAAATTTAATGGGATAAAGATACATTAAAAATGGATAAAAATATGGCAAATCTCCAAAAAAAAAAAAATACACTTTTGTTTGAAAATAATAAAAAAATCCAAAAATATAACATATGGGGTTAAAAAAAAACCATATAATAGTGTGACTTTGTTTAAATTTGGGTGAAAAGGAGGCGCGCCCTTCTTTGGGATAAAATCCACTCCAAATTATAAGTTGAAAATAAAATATTCCATATCCCTTGATATGTGGCGCCTTTGGTGCATTTGTTAAGGCGTTGGTATTGAGGGGAGGAGGTCATTGGTTCAAACCTGTGAATCTCTCCCCATAATAAGATTTTGTTGGCATTAATATATTGTGGTGGATTTATGTTTGGTTATATGGATTGAACCGTTGATCTTTATGGCTTTGTGGTCCCGCCGGTTCTGTGGCATTAATATATTGTGGTGGATTTATGTTTGGTTATATGGATTGAACCGTTGTTGGCATTAATATATTGTGGTGGATTTATGTTTGGTTATATGGATTGAACCGTTGATCTTTATGGCTTTGTGGTCCCGCCGGTTCTGTGGCATTAATATATTGTGGTGGATTTATGTTTGGTTATATGGATTGAACCGTTGATCTTTATGGCTTTGTGGTCCCGCCGGTTCTGTGGTATATTTTGGATATGTTGGTTACAATATAGTTACATATGTACTCTCCCCATAATAAGATTTTGTTGGCATTAATATATTGTGGTGGATTTATGTTTGGTTATATGGATTGAACCATTGATCTTTATGGCTTTGTGGTCATAATAAGATTTTGTTAATATATTGTGGTGGATTTATGTTTGGTTATATGGATTGAACCGTTGATCTTTATGGCTTTGTGGTCATAATAAGATTTTGTTGGTATTAATGTATTGTGGTGGATTTATGTTTGGTTATATGGATTGAACCGTTGATCTTTATGGCTTTGTGGTCTCATTGGTTATGTGGGATATTTTGGATATCTTGGTTACAATATAGTTACAAACATACATATGGAGACTAAGGGCTAACGCCTTTTATCCAAACTATCACCCCATTCAACTTTATAGACAAGTGGCGACCTTATGGGTTAAGATCCAACATACGACAGCCATGGCTAGGTGGATATGGTGGAGACTTTGGCGGAGGAGAGGTCGGGGTTTGAATTCCTCGGTCGCTAATATTTTTGGTAAACCGACTTATGACGTCGCCACTCGGATCGCCATGTGGTGCTCTCCAATTAGTCCACCTGGGTGCCACTTGCCAACATACATGCCACTTGTGAACAATCTTTTGGTCCATCTCATCTACCTTGTCACCATATTGGCCATATGGCACCCTATGGTGCTTCCACATGGAACCTTCATGCTAGTTGTACATGACACGTGGCACCCTGTGGGTGTGCCATGTGGCCCCCCTTTTTTGCCACTTTTACATGTTTTTCCGTAAATTTAGAACGTGATATCTTTCACGTCCGGAGTCCGTTTGAGGAGAAACGAACATCGTCGGAAAGCTCTCGTCGAATTCTACACAGCTGCAAGATTCTGTTCTCAATTTGAAGACTTTAATTTTGATCGATCTTAGAGATCCTCTTGGATCAATATGGCCACCCTTTCCTTCATATTTCCTTAGTAGTATTGGACTTGGAAATACTTCCTCATCCCAAGAAGCCAAGCCTCAACTTCCTGACCACATTTTACTTCACCATCAAAAGGAGGAGGTTTGGCCTTCTTAAATTCTCCATGCGAGTTGTTCTTGAAATTCCTTTTCCTCTTATTCCTATGAGATGAAGAGCTTGAACCTTCAATGGACTCTCTAGAGTCAGATGACTCACTAGAAGAGATTTCTGGAGTATATGTCCTATCTCTAGAAATACTTCTTGACTTATGAGACCTCTGGTGGGAATACCTCCTTGAGCTACTCCCACTCTTTTATTGATTTTCTGAATTCTGCCCATGGTTAATCTTCCTTTGAATGTATGTAAATATTTGAAGAATAGTTGCATTCAATTTATTTTTTTCTTCCTTAGCTCTAATCAACCTCTACTTGTTTGCTATGGAACTTTGCAGTTCCACCCTTAGGATCCCCATGGTTTCTGCAATGTCTAGGGGATTTACTTGGTTTCTTCTACCATTGGATTTTGTCTCTGCATTCTCAACCTATATATTCTCTCCCATAACATTTGTCTTAGCTTCATAAGAATTATGTGCATCATCCATAACGATGATATCCTTGTCCCAACCAAGACCAAAGATTTCCCAAATGCACTATACTTAATGCTGACCCTTAATAGTCATTTATATGATTTTGAACCTGCAAAAGTGTTCATATAAAACATTTTTTAGCTACATTATATTCTTAGAAAATTAGAATTTTTTTAATACATTCTGGGTACAACTCATATTTCCAATTTGTGTCAAATCACAGAAACATCTGAATAGCCCCTTCAAACTCCACAATTTGCCCCATTTTTTTATTGTTCCAATAGCTACAGTTAAACTCCAGAATTAACTTTGTAGATTTATATAAAAATAATAATTGGGGTCAGGGGGATTTCCCCCTTACATCCTTGCTATAGGGTGGGTCGAGTGCAATGCCCTTGCTTTTTTTTGTAAATCTTTCGATTTCGCGCAATTTGGTGCATAGGATCAGTGCCATTTTTCAAATTCTTGCACCTGCAATTCAACTGTGAAAACCACTTCTCTTCATGTGATTCATGCACCTTTGACACCAACCCACATCCTATTACGTCTTATTATACATAGGTGGTTTCAAGCTCCATGGGAAGAGGTTTCCTGAAACTACTTTTACGATCCTGAATGCATGAGAGGGAGACACATCAACAAGGTTGTCTTTATTTCAGGCTCATGGTAATTAATTAATTTTTGTACATCTTCGCGGGCCTATAGAACTATCATTCTCAGATCAAATATGCACAATATTCCAGTACTGACATGACTAATGGGGGTCCTGTTGTTGCTACAACATTCCCCCCAAAATTTTTTTGGGGCCCCTCCTTTTGCTCTTTGAGAAGAAGTTTGCCTAAAGGTCTTAGGGCCTCAGAGTTTTCTTACTTAGTTTCCCTAAAGAATTGTCTTTTTCCTGCCTTAAACTTTGAGTTTATTTTTATTTTTTGCCTAAGTAAAACTCAAGTTTTTGAGCTGCAATGGCGGAAGCTCTGAGCTAACCTTTCTGTAACGGCGAAAAGCTTGATCCAAACCTCCCGAAACAACGGAAGAAAAAGACCAAGTCAAGCCGTTGCGGAAAACTCATCTTAAGTTTCCGAAGGGTGAAGCCTTTGACCAAGTGAACCCGTGGTAGAAGGACTCGTCTATCTTTCCCGCAATAGCGAAGATCTTCAAGAAACTCTTATGCACTAGCGGGTAGAGTAGCACATTTTCGGAAGAACTCAGATAACTCTTCTGCAAAGGCGGGCAAACTCACTTAAGTTCAGACAATCCTCCCGCAAAGGTAGGAAAACTCACTTAAGTTGGCCGATGCATAGAGTCACACTTTCTCTTGCGAAAAAGTTCAGACAATCCTCCCACAACGGCGGGCAAACTCCGTTTTTCCTTCCACAGAAGACGGAGAACTTAACCAAGTCTTTCCGATTTCAGCGGTCGCATTTAATCGGAAAAAGGTCGATTTGACCCATCCGTACGCCGCTTTAACCCCGTTTTAATGGTCTGCAACCACCCTATTAATAACTCGCATGTGTCAGTTTTATATATATAGGGCATTAACCCCGTTGGGTTTTCACTATTTTCATTGGTCGGAGCACCCATTCTGTTTTCCATTCGAGTTGCAAGCACCTGCTACAGGCTCACCGGTTCCGCCATGGTATCAACGCCTTTTACCATCGTCTTTCAACAAGTAAGTACCTTGTCAAGCCTCATGGACTAAATTGTAATGGTTAAGATGAATATTATATGCATGGTTCTCTTATCCATGTCAAGCTGTGTAGTTTAACTTCGGCCGAAGCGACCCATGGCTTTATCCATTTAAACACATCAAGGTCTTGTTTTCGTATGAATATGGACATTTCTGGGATCTTGAACACCCATTAAGCCGTCAGTTTTGTAATCTCCAAACTAGCCCCGTCCACCCTTACATGAAGAACAATCGGTATTCTTGCCCAAACTGTGAAATTTTATGTTGTTTTTTCGCTTTGGAATGTAGTACTCAAAATCGCTTTGCGCTTATGGTTTGTCATTATGAAACGTGTACCCCTTATTCTTCATAGTTGCAATATAGCGTCCTACAGAAACGTTTTCTAGTTTCACACTGATATTGTGAAATAGCATGTGATATAAATTTTTAAACTTAAATAAAAGAGCCATTTAAAAAAATCAGTCATGAAACGAGTAGAATTAGAAACTTTTAGTTGGGATTTAGGCCTCAATAGTATGAATAAAATGATGATTTAAATTACTGACGCTCCGTCGTATGCCTAAAAAAAATTTCAAATGACTAAAGGTGGCAGGAAAAGGTCAAAGGAAACCTACCCGGCTGATGACAACACAAGGGTGGAAACTTTATTCCAAGACACTAGGTGCACCACAGGCGTGCCCCCAGAAGTGAAATGGGGAGATGTATACCGTATGGTAAGAGACCAGGACTTCCCTGAAGCTCTTCTTGAAGAAGAATGTCTGTACCGGAATATCAGAAACTCATGTATATCCAAAGCTTCCACCCGTCCATAGCTTTTTCCCTTCTCAGAAGTAATTGGGTGGCTTCCGCGGCATGTGAATACCGAGACAAGAGTTCTTGTAGACAACAAAGGAGAATATTTTGCTTCATTTCACCCATCCTATATCTCAATGGCTTATAAATTTCCCAAGCCCCAGTAGTGACTGGATGATGCATGGCTAGAAGACATCAAAATGGATAATCTAGAGATTCCTAGGAGGCTGCTAATCTCAGGCAAATAAATCAGGAAAAAGGATAGTGAAGAGTATGAGGTTCAAAATCTGGGACCCCCTTTCATATTGATTGCTCTCATGCTAAGCAAAATCTTTGGAAGACCCGATGGGACGATGTTTGTGCTACGATGGGTGCCCATCATCCACTATGTGGCATTCAAATGAACAATTTTTAACTGGGCTGATATTCTCTCAGACAGCTTAACATCAGCTATAATTGCTACACAAGAAGGGCTAGTGGAGAAAAGAGCAGAATGTTACATGGCATCCTACTTGATAGATTGTGTTGTGGCAAAGCGTCCCTTTCCCAATTTAGGATGCATATGGAACTTGGCCGAGACCTCAGTTTTCATCGCTTGCAAAATATTATGGGCTCAGAATTACAAGAGGCATTACAAACTCATTTGTGAGGAGTTTATCATGCCTCTATACGAATTAATGTTCAACAAGGAACCCAACTGCTTATCTAAGAACGCCATGGAAGTCCTGGAAAACTATGTTGATTTCTATTTTTCGTTAGAAGGCACCTACATAAGAATGTATGGAGGCTCTAAACCCCTGTATATCCTACCGAGATACGCCACTGATTATGTGTTCCACAAGGAGGCAGTGAGGAAAGTGTTCATTGATGGGGTGGGGAGCACCTTGTACAAAGCAAAGAAGGCCACTTTCTCGCCTTTACCTTTCTATGTTGAGGCCTACAAGTTCTCAAGAATTGAAACTATAGAATAGTTCAATGCAGAACTGAAATACTTTCACTTTGGTGAGAGGATTTTGTGGAGGAACGATCGATAAGGCAAAGTTGCACGACATTGCAAAGAGCTCCATGCTAACTTTGAATACGCCCACTATTATGATGAGGAAGAAGAAACATATCGAGGGGTCGGTAACATGACCAAATTGCAGATTTTTCAGCCAAGTAAAGTCGGGGCCAGTTCTAGCTCTGGCACTGTGAAAGGTGCAAAGCAACAGAAGGAAAAGGAAGCAGCAGAAGTTGCTCAAACTCTCTCTAAAGAAGAGGAAGAGCTAAAAGAAGCAACCAAGAAAATCCAAAGAGAAGCTGCTAATAGAGAAAACAAGGAAAAATAAGATGAACTCCAGAAAGAAGAAGCTCAAAGGATGCAAGCAGCTGAAGATGAAGCTCGAAGGATTCAGGAGGAGGAAAGGAGTAGGCTGGAAGAAATTGCCCAACAAGAAGAAGATGACAAACTGAGAAGGGAACACGAGGAAGAAGCGCAAAGAAAAGAAGAAGAGGAAAAGAAATTCAAAGAAGATGTTGACCCCAAAAGCCCAAATATACAAGACTTGGACATGGTTTCTCCCATAAGGGACCTCCCAATTGTCCCTTTTACACCATCCAAGAGTAGTACAGTGTCCCAATGGGATAAGTTTACCTACAATAAGAAAAGGAAGTCCATTGTTAAAGAAACAGTGACCAGAATGAAGAGGCGTTTTCAACCTGATATTGTCACCAGGCATGAAACTACAGTCATGCAAGGTACCCAACGTGCACACAAGCCAACGGCGTCTATTTATGTGGCCTCTGTCCTAGCAACGGCCGACAATGTCGACATATTATCAGACGAGTTAGAATTGGAGAAGGAGAACGCCCACCATATGCAAGAAACTCTAGTCAAAGAGCAGAATTATTCAAATTTGATGGTTGAAAAATGTGACACCCTTGTGCTAGAGAAGGAAGAATTCAACAGAAGATTTCAGCATCTAGAAGCTGAAAAGAGAGCTTTGGTGATACAGATAAGAGCTCTGGAAATAGATAAAATAGCTCTAGAAAGCCACAACCTACAGTTGGAGTTGAAGAAATTTGATACCGCTCAATAGATTGATGACCTAAAGGAGAGTGTAGAGAAGTTGGAAGAAAAGGAGGAACTGCTAGAATATCAATTACAACTCACAACCAACAAGGTTGGTGACTTGGGACCCTTTCATGAGCAGGCTTGTGGAATTATGAAAAGGATACATGAGATTCAAGAGCTCATGACAGAAGAAATCTGCAAGTTGAATGAAGTAGTGGTCAGGATCAAAGAAATAAATGTTGAGGCCACTAGGCATTGTTGGAGCCTAGGTCGCAGCTACGGTAAAGCTGCGAATTTTGAGGAAAAAGCACAAGTATTGAAGGGAAAGTGCTAATTTTGAGTAAGTACCAAATTTTTTGCAGAAGTAGATGGTGCGCAGTATGGTGCCAGATGGATGAGCTTAGCGCAGATTACGGACCGGAACTCGCGGAGCTCGCGCGCACAGGTCAAAGGAGAATGAATGTGGCCGAGTAGGAAGCTCAGCTACCACAATAAATAAAGCGACGGAGTAGAGGGATCAACTACCCTCATTTAAGGCTAAGTACAGAAGTTATGGTTGTTCTGATCAAGGAAGAGCAATAGACCAAAGCATTGAAGACGAAGGACAAGGAGTAGTGAACGATGAAGCGGCGCCCATACCCGCAATCTGCGCCGGAAGTCACGGAACCTGCAGGAAACGGCAACGTGACTGCAAGCGGCGCCTATAGTACACCTAGCCATGTCCGTGGTTAGGGTTTTTGTGGATTACTGCTGGGAAAGGCCCACAGCTTTGTAAAGGTGCGACCGTTATGGCCACCTATATATATGTGTAATTGTAAGGGTTAGACGTTAGTTAGCTAGCCATTAGATGTTGAGACGCAGGTTAGCTGTTTGAGATAAGCTAGCTAGTTAGTAAGTCTTCTACTGTGTTGTTAAAAGACAAGAGTTAGAACTGGATAGCCGTGAAGCTAATCCCTGAGTTGCAGACAGTCTGAGTCGACGTCTGAACTATTGTAATCTCTATAGAGGAAGAGACTAGATCGAGAGAAGGGCTCCCAGCTGTGTGCGTGGAGTTTCCTGGAAATATCTAAGGCTGCAACTGTGTGCGTAGCATATTGTGTAATTCTATCCTTTTCTGGTTAATATAAGAGACTCCCGTGGACGTGGTTTCCCCGTGGAGGTGGACTTCATAATTCTCGTTGTTATGAAGTTGTGCCGAGTGATTGCATGTTTTAGTTCACTATCTGTGTATACATGAATATTGTGTTATCTTTATGAGTATGTTAATTAAGTTCTCAAACCTTCCTTGGTAACTATAAATCGCTAAGTGTCGAAGGAATCTGTAGAATGCTGTCGCTGCGGCGATAAAGGAATGCGTTACTGCGCTGGGCGCGCAGGCAGAAATGATACATAGAGTATCAACGCAGAGGATAATAGCCTCGTGCGCCGGAGTGGAGATACCGTGCTGCGAGGCTGGAAGTGAGAGCTTAAGTGCAGTTGCACTGAGAGGTCTGCGGAAGAGTAATACATTACACTCTGAGGAATCGTCAATTAAGAGAAAGAGAGCAGTCTCTGCGTCGCCTAGGTTAAGGAAACCTGATTCCTTAGCCCCCCCATAGCCACTTCGGGTGAGACCTTGAGCTGCTGCGCAGCTCATTGCCGAGAGGGCCAGTGCGCCAAGGGGTTTTGTTGCTGCACTCCATTAAAACCCAGGTATGTCCAAAAAGCAGCCATCAAATGGTTCCGTTGCCTCATGACTTGTTACTGTGAGACTTGTTATTTCGGTGACGCGCGAGATTGATGCGAAACCCAGAGAAATAAGGAGCCGACAAATGGTTCTGTCGTTGGCTTTGACCCCATTACCTTGAAGGAAATGTGCTACTGGAATCCTACAGCTAAAGAAATAGAAGACTGGTTCGATTCAAAGGCTAAAGAGTTCATTGAACAAGAAAATAGAATCTCTAGGCTTCAGACAGAAGACTGGTTGCAGAAGTATATCTATACTGACCTTCACGAAATTTTCTTTGTCACATTTGCACTTGAGTTGCATGCTTGGATAGCCAAGTTAGCAGATACTAGACCCACTACGCATGTTGATCGACCCGTCGCTTGGACGCCTGAGCTAGTCAGTATTTTGAAGCGGGTAGATAATTATGTGTCCCGCGCAGTAGACTTTTGGTTGAATAGTCTGCTGGAAGGTTTCGTCACTGAGTTTGCAGTAGATACAAGGAAGAGTTTCAGTGAAGCAGAGAGGAGTTTCTTCCAAGCACACAGAGGTAAGTTCCTAAATTCTCTGAACTTATGGATTAAAATGCTTCTGTATGAAAAAGCAAAACTATGCATAGCTTCCGATGAATAGCATAGACAAGTAATGTCCACAGATTTTGATAGTGATCCTTAACTTATTGGTTGCACTCGTACTGGAAAACGGTATAAAGTAGGCATTGACCAGCATTCTTTTGAGTCTAGCCCAGAAGATAGTCAAGTTCCTAGAGCAAGCCATATAGAGAGACAAGGGAGTGTTCATATCCCTTATCACCCCTTTACACCGCAAAAGCCAGATGGAGCTCAGTATAACCCCGCAGTAACACCTTCTAGTAGCCCGTACGGTACTTCTAGTACCTCTGTACCACCTTTGTTCAACCATCCCGGAGGCACTCCTACAGCACCTCCATATCAACCTAGCGCAAGAAGGATGGGTGATGATATGAAGCTACCAACTTTTAGAGGAACAGGGATAGAAGACCCTGAGCAGCACTGGTTCCTATGTGAATCCATTTGGACAATTAAGCAAATTAATGATGATGCTGTTAAACTGGTTCAGTTAGCAACCACACTAAGAGAAAGAACCTTAACTTGGTTCATGAAATACTCAGCAGCACAGAATAGGACACTTGCTGATGTAAGAAATGCTATGATTAGAGAATTCAAGAAACCTAAATTAGAATCACAGTGTATAACAGAGCTCAAAGACATCAAACAGTTACCTACAGAGTCAGTATGGGACTTTGACCAGAAGTTCAAAGCCTTGATAGATCAAGTAAGCTTTGAGTTTGCACCACAGCAGCATAAGGAATGGTTCATTGCTGCGCTGCTCCCACACATTAGACTTCCTCTTATGCAACAGAATCTCACTACTCAGGAACAAGCTCTAGAGATGGCTATGAAACTAGAAGCTTCACCAATTGCTGGAACAAGCAACGATGTTGCGCAGTTGCAGAACCAATTAGCAAACTTAACCTTGCAAGTGCATGATATTAAGAAAGGCAAGGAAGTTAAGGAAGAAATTTGGTGTACAAAATGTAAAGCGCAAGGTCATTCAAAGGACCATTGTCCCGTTTTCATAGAATATATTGCAACTGGAGCACCTAACCCTTTACCACAAGCACAGGGGCCTTGGTGTGAAATCTGTAGAACTAGAGGTCACAGACCACAAGAATGTCACTTACTCCAGAAATATGTACAAACTCCAAAGAATCTATATTGTAATTTCTGTAAATCAGTAGGCCATGATGAGAACAATTGCAGAGCATATGATCTTATGATGGAAAGAAAGCATGATGTTTATAGAGTACAGTCAGAGATATAAGGACCCGCCGCAGGTCCACAGTATGACCAAACTCGTGACGGCCGAGCAGGAAATCATAGGGGTCGCGGACGCGCAACAAATTTTGGTCGAGGAAGAGGATAGATAACTTGTTATAATTGTGGAGCGCAAGGTCATTTTGCAAGGGATTGCCAAAATACTACAACCATTTGCAGATATTGTAAATCTTATGATCATATCATTGAAGAATGCCCTCAGTTGATGGCTAAGATGCAAGCAAAGACGCCACAGGTCAATCAGAATATTCAGTTGATTGGAGCAGAAAAAAGAGAACCGGACCCTACAGTTAATATAGTGATGCGCAGTGGAGCAACCACTGGTACGCCAGAGATGGGAATTGGAAAGCAAGCAACGCAATGGGTGCGCCGCGCTAATATTAAACCAGCCCCACTTAACCTGCAGAATCAAAAAGAAGCATTCAAGCAAGCTCAAGAGTATTTCTCAGATCCGAGAGCTTCAAGTTCTGTCACAATTCCGCATAATGATATTAGATCGCAAGTGCTAAGACAAGACAACCTGGTACAAGAACAGGCCACTACATCTGGAAGGCCTGATGAAGAGGATGCACTAGGGAGTTTCCATACTTTCCTGAGGCACTACTTAAAGTTGTTGCGCAATGAAAAAGCAACTATGGAACTTCAACACCTATTGGATAAGTGTCAACAATCTGCTTCGACGAACACACCGCAGCGTGCTGTTCACCAGATTGGGAGTCATACAAGAACTGGAAAAGAGATGAGGCTCATAGCGCAGATTGGCGCATTTGAAATGGACGAAGTCATTTTAGATTTGGACTCAGAAGTTAATGTTCTCACCATGCAGACATGGGAACAGATGGGTAGCCCCCAGCTTACAAGATCTCCTATCCAGCTAAGACTTGTGAATCAGCAACGAGTCTCTCCATTGGGCAGATTGCCCAATGTACCTATTGATATCGAGGAAGTAAGAAGTTCTGCAGACTTTGAAGTAATCAAAATTCTGGATGATAGTAGACCTTACCCAGCACTTTTAGGCATAGACTGGGCATTCGATAATTTGGCTGTCATTAATTTGAAGAAAAGACAGATGACCTTTGAGGATGACCAGATTAGGGTCATTGCACCACTCTATCCTATTCAAGGACCAAGGTATATTGAACCCATTCGGGCAGAAGAAGAAGCGCGCCACATGGAAATTTTGTATCAGATGACTGCTAGTCAGAGCGACTATGTCAATCCCACAGCGGACGGCCATATCAGCTGGCGATGTGATAGCTCGTGCACATCAGACTCAGACCCAGGATTGGAAAACTGGCAGAATCGTTTACATGAGGTTTCTGCAAGGCGTTGCGCCATGATGACTAAATCCATTCGATGGATTGGCACAGAATTGACTGACACTCCAATTTTTTATGGTTTAACTGAAGTAAGTAAATTCATACATACATATGAATAGCAGATTCCAGATGAGCAGCGAATACAAGCTTTGGATGTCGCACTGTGCGCTACACTCGCAAGATGGTGGGGTGCGCATAAAGAGAATATTCACACATGGCAAGACTGTCGCGGATTGATACTGCGCAGATTTCAGGACACTACAGCAGAAGTGTTGCGCAAATATGATGGATAGAGTGACCTTGGGTCACACGTTAAAGCATGTATTTAGCAATGGTCACAGATTCCAGAAGATGAATGGGTTCACCTATTCATCCACACGTTGGATACAGTTCCAAGGAACTGGTACACTGAAACAGAATTGCGCAGAGGTACTATCACCTGGCCTCTTATGATAGAAAGTTTTCAACTTACCTTCAGTTTTGAGTCAGAACATCCGAGCATCGACCACGCTTTAAAGTGTATTAAAAAGAAGGTATTTGAACAATGTCCATTACCAGAATATTCCCAACCAGATTGGGCTGTCCAGATAGAACATGCCCTGGAATGCTACAATTTCACTATTGAAGAAGAGGACGATGATCCTCGCAACGTCAATATTCTAGAATCAGAAGGGACACGCAAGGTTGAAGGTCCTCAGCTTGATATCCCTGCCATTACAAAACACATCAAGCTCAAAAAGATTAACATTGGTACAGAAGCCGAACCCAAGTTTGCTTCTATCGGAGATTATTGGGATGATGAAACTGTCGGGCATATTTCAGATTTATTACGTGACTACCAGGATATCTTTCCTACTAAGTTCACATAAATGAAAGGCATCCTAGGAGACTTAGGAGTGATACGCATACCTCTGAAAGCAGACGCCAAGCCAGTAAAACAGCGCCCGTACAGATTGAATCCGCGATATAAAGAAAAGGTTAAAGAAGAAATTGATAAGATGCTCGCAGCAGGTATCATTGAACCAGTAGAGGGAAGTGATTGGATTAGTCCTATGGTAGTACAAGAGAAGAAGACAAAAGGTGAAATAAGAATCTATGTGGATTTGCGCAATTTGAATGATGCATCAGCGCATGATCCATTTCCTACTCCCTTTACAGACGAAGTGCTTGATAATGTTGGAGGACAAGAGGCTGATAATGTTGGAGGACAAGAGGCTTACTCCTTCACTGATGGCTTTTCCGGATACCATCGGATCAGAATCCATCCAGACGACCGCCATAAGATGACTTTTGCGACTGAATGGGGCTCATTCCAGTATACGGTAATGCCCTTTGGTCTTAAAAACGCTCCTGCTATCTTCTCTCGAGTCGTTGTTTCTGTATTTAAAGAATTCATTCATAAATTTCTCGAAGTCTACTTTGATGACTGGGCTGTGTTTGGTTTACTAAAGAACCATATAGGGAACTTGCGCATGATGTTAGAAAAATGTAGACAGTATCAGATTTCCCTTAACTTAAAAAAATGTATCTTCTGTGCTCCTTTTGGTATTTTGTTGGGTCATATTGTATGCAGACAAGGACTCCTGATGGATCCTGTGAAGGTTGCCATCATTGCTAATTTACCTGGGCCCAACTCAGTCAAACAATTGCGCACTACATTGGGACATACAGGGTACTACAGAAAATTTATCAAAGGTTATGCAAAGATCACAGCACCTATGGAAAGATTGTTGAAAAAGGATTCGAAATTCCAATGGACAGAAGAATGCCAACAGAGCTTGGATACACTTAAAGAAAAGATGATCACTGCACCAATTCTAGTTTTCCCAGACTGGAGAAAACCCTTTCATGTTCATGTAGATGCTTCTTCCATAGCATTGGGGGTCGTGCTTACACAACTGGGAGAAGGAGGTATTGACCACTCGATTGCCTACTCCAGCAGAAAGCCGTCCACAACCGAGAAGAACTACACCACTACAGAAAGAGAAGGACTAGCTATGGTGTATGCCTTACAGAAGTTCAGACACTACCTATTGGGCGCACATTTTAAAATGTATACTGACAATTCTGCTTTGAAATACTTGGTCAATAAGCTAGTGTTAGGAGGAAGAATTTGCAGATGGTTGCTGCTCTTCCAAGAGTATGATTTTGAGGTTATTTTCAAGCCAGGTAGATTGAATGCAGGACCTGACCACTTATCTAGGCTAGAGTCGGGGGAGGAACCTACAAATCTGGAGGACAAACTGCCTGATGCGCAGTTGTTTTCTATTCAAGCAGCAGATGAATATTATTCCGATATCCTTGAGTTTCTCACTACCGGGCTAGAGTCTTTCATGTTCATGTAGATGCTTCTTCCATAGCATTGGGGGTCGTGCTTACACAACCGGGAGAAGGAGGTATTGACCACTCGATTGCCTACTCCAGCAGAAAGCTGTCCACAACCGAGAAGAACTACACCACTACAGAAAGAGAAGGACTAGCTATGGTGTATGCCTTACAGAAGTTCAGACACTACCTATTGGGCGCACATTTTAAAATGTATACTGACAATTCTGCTTTGAAATACTTGGTCAATAAGCTAGTGTTAGGAGGAAGAATTTGCAGATGGTTGCTGCTCTTCCAAGAGTATGATTTTGAGGTTATTGTCAAGCCAGGTAGATTGAATGCAGGACCTGACCACTTATCTAGGCTAGAGTCGGGGGAGGAACCTACAAATCTGGAGGACAAACTGCCTGATGCGCAGTTGTTTTCTGTTCAAGCAGCAGATGAATATTATTCCGATATCCTTGAGTTTCTCACTACCGGGCAAGCGCCAGTTGAGTTTACAATCCAGCAGAAGAAGCAACTTGTTGTCAAAGCTGCAGACTTCACTTTGATAGCAGGCCATCTCTACAAGCTGGGCCCCGATGAAGTCTTGCGCAGATGTATCCTACCGCATGAGAAGAACTCCATAATCGCAGAAGCGCACTCAGGAACCGCAGGAGGCCATTTCACAGGAAAGCCGACTGTGCAGAAGATCTTAGCCGCAGGTCTTTGGTGGCCGACATTGCACAAGGATACTAAGGAATTCTGCAAATGTTGCGATGTGTGCCAGCGAACAGGAAAGCCCTCAAGGAGAGATGAAATGCTGCTAAGACCCCAGATAACACTGCGTGCTTTTGATAAATGGGCCATTGATTTTGTAGGACCTATCAACCCACCAGGAAAAAGAACCGGTGCAAGATACATCATTACAGCTACTGAATACCTCGCTAGATGGGCTGAGGCTAAGCCAGTTAAGAACTGCGACGCTGCCACTGCCGCGCAGTTCATTTTTGAGAACATTATCACTAGATTTGGATTCCCACTAATTCTAATGAGTGATCAGGGTACACATTTCCTCAATGAGACTATAGAGGCCCTTACTGAAGAATTCCAAATTAGTCACCATAAGAGTACACCCTACCACCCTCAAGCTAATGGTACGGTGGAGGCATTCAATAAGATTCTCGAGAATGCCCTGACGAAGATCTGTAATCAACAAAGAGATGATTGGGACCTTAGAGTCACAGTTGTACTATGGGCTTACAGAACCACATGCAAGAAACTAACCGGTCACACACCTTTCAGTTTGGTGTATGGACAAGAAGCAGTTATGCCCATGGAATACATTGTTCCCAATATCAGAATTGCGCAAATTACAGAAATGGCAGATACTGATACTATGAGTGAAAGACTTTCACAACTACTTGCCTTAGAAGAAGACAGAATTTTAGCCGGATTCCATCAACAAGTACAGAAGGCAAGACAGAAAGCTTGGCATGACAGGCACATTAAGAATAAACACTTTGAAAAAGGAGACTTGGTACTCCTCTATGATAGTAAATTCATCAAGTTTCCAGGCAAGTTTCATGTACATTGGTTAGGACCTTTTCGGGTCATAAGATAACAGAAGGAGGAGCAGTTCAGCTTGCGAAGCTTAATGGAGAATTGCTACCTACAATGATCAACGGGAGTCGGCTCAAGCTTTATCGCGACGGCCACTCCGCCCTGTCGACTTAATGCATTGCCAAAGAAATGCAGATGTCCAGTGTAGTTGGAAGAGGCATCGCATTATCAGTCTACACGGAAGTCGCGAGACACTTTTAGTCTCTGGCTTCCCGCGCAGTTCCTTGAACCATCCGCACATATAAAAAGTTTGTTTTGAGTGAGCCTATATTTGCGCTCTTGCGAAGTTTTTCCAGGTCATCGAACCGTCGCTCTTGCGGCGTTCTCCGTGTCAAGTTGCCGCTTGAGGATTTCTCATTGTGGACCCCTCTATATGCACAGTTACCGATGTTGAAACGACCCGCCAAAAAATTTGAATTACAGTAGTCCTATAGCCGCTTTGAATATTAATGAAGGATAAGTTCGCCATTTAAGTGTATCCTCTCTGACAGAGTCGGCTTGATCTCCCTAAGATTCGCATTTATGCCATGCGCCGAAAGCTTTAGCTTCCCCTGGAAGGCTGTCAGAACCCGTCTATCACAATTAATGCACCGCAGAAGCGCGTCGGTAGGAGTCTTGTCAACTCATGCAGAGTCACCTACAGCTAGTAACCCCACTTGCCCGCATTTACTGTCGCCTTTAGCTATAAATACCCCACACTTGTATATTTTCGGGTTACTTTTCTCGAGTTGCATAGTCTTGTTTGAGAATCTAAGTTATTGTTTTCAGAGCCGAGTTGTGCAGAGTGCTTCCTTTGTTTTTCAGCGTTCATAGCGTATGCTGTTCCGCCATTCGACTGTTCAAGTCCTTGTTGTCTATACCAGTTCACGACGGAGAACCTGTCCACTGAATAAATTATTCATCGATTTAAGCTTAGAGGCTTAGATTTCAGCATGACTACCCCGGTGACGACCTCGACTTATACGCACCCTGGTTGGACTGATCCCAGACAATATTCTGGAAGAAGGGCATCTCAGCAGCAGCCGGACGAGCCCATTCCAGAACCGTTGGCCACTATGGTGAATTACATTCTGCCCCGTCCAGATGATGCACCAGAGGTGTATATTCCGAAGAATGCAAAGTATCCGATTCCGTTGCCTCCATTGCCGGAAGGCGTGCGACAAGAAGGGTCCCTGCTTGGACACCTTCCACTGGTCAAGTTTTCTGATTTTAACTTGGGCGACTACAGAACATATCCTCAGTTTGCGCCAGATCGCTATCTGACGGTAGTTCACAATACCACCAGAAAGGTTGACGAATTCGTCCCAAAGGAATTCGCAGCAAATCTAGAGAAGTCTGGACTATTGAATTTGCTGAAGCTACCGCACTTCGGGCGTAGCAACGAAGTCAATGCAGTTGTTAAAACACTGCTATCCTACGTTCAGGGTGGTTACCTTTGGCTAGGGAGGCCAATTGATTTAAATGTCGACTTAATCCATCGTATTACCGGCCTATCTAAGGTTGGTAAGGACCCAAATATTCATCTTGTTGGAAAGGAAAAAGACAGAAAGTTAGCTGCACAGTTGGTGTAGAAGTACAAATTGACAAGAGGAGGTCGGGCTTACGACCTCATTATTGTGGAGGATGAGGCACTTAGATTTACAGGCAGTCTTCTTGCAGGAAGACTTCTCACAAAGTGCAGACCGAAGCAAGTTACTGGAGTTGTCGTGGAGCTCGCTATCGCAGCTGCGGAGGGAGAAAAGTACAATTGGTCTCTCTTCCTCCTCAATTCTTTCTTGGAAGACTATCGGAACGTCCAAGACACCCTCGGTCAGTTGTTCCATTTTTCTTGGATTTTAATTTTATGCGCCTTGGTTGGGTGGAAGGAGCCCCCGAACACTCAGTTCCTTCCGCGCCGCGCAGGAGAAGTCGCAGGAATGCGATATGTCAATCTCTGGGATTCTAGCAATCCCGCGAAGCGCAAGATGAACCGCGCTGTATTTTGTGAATACTACCATCTCCTCAAAGATACCATTCAAGAAATGCCCAGGCTGAGCGAGGAGACAGCAAAAATATATGAAGGAAAGTTGTCCTTTTCTATCGACTTGCATCAACTTTACCTCCGCCCTTGCGGCATTCAAGAGGAATGGGCCGTAGGCCTTTACAGGATGACCACTGAAGATGTTGAAGAAACTATCAAGTCTTGGTAGGACGAATGGAGGAAGGCCGCTAAAATCGTACCCGCGATGTGACCTCCTGCTGTGCAAGAGAAGGATAAGGGCAAGGAAGCCCCTGAGCAAAGAAGTGATGAAGGTTCGACAGAACCAGCGACCAAGAAGCAAAAGGTGTCGCATCCCCCTGAAACCATTAACTCGGGGATCGACCAGTATTTACAGGAGCAATTTCGTGAGCTGCGGACCGCGCACGCTCACATCAGAAGTGCTCTGGACCTGCAGTTTGTAGAGTTAAAAGGTATTGCAGGAAGATTTGCGCAGACCCATGCCCCAACATCTACCTCGCAGGCGCCACAAGCAACCACAAGTACCGAGCGAGTTGAAGTACTCACAGAAAGGCATACTGTCGTGCACATCCCAACTACAAGCATGACACTTCCAGACCCTCTGGCTGCACTGCAGGTAAGCGCAGTTGGGTCCGTTGAAATAAATTTGTCTTTGATTCCCATAGAAACTTTGCAGCTAGTGCACGAGAAAGTTTCTGTTGAATTGAGAGCTAGAGAGCTCTCTACCTTCCATGCAAACCAAAGACTGCAATCGCAGGAGATAGAGCTCAAGGTAGGCTACAGGAATATCTCCAAGAAGCTCGCACTTTATGAAGCACAAGACATTGGCATAAGGAACGCAGTTGATGAAATTTCCCAGGAGTTGCCGACCTGCGAGATTCAACCAGACCTTCCTCTGGTTGAGAAAGTTCAAATTATTGGAGGAAGGGTGAAAACCCTGGAGCACGAAATAGTTGCTATGGCTGAAGACCATAGAGCACAGATCGCCGAGTTAGAAGCTCGTGTTGCAGCGCATTCTACAGATGATAGGCAAGAATAATTTGAAGCGCTGCGCAGAACTTCCACGCAAATAAAGAGCAGAGCAGATGAAGCTGAGAACCTGATGACCCAAGCTATGGACGCTTGGACGGAGCTTGAGAAGCTCCCTTTCAAAGTTGGTCTTTCAGAACAGGTACAAGCCGCAGAATAGTCCCTAACTGTTCTGACTGAAGAAGCTAAGGCCTTAGAAGGCTTAGCAAAAATGAGGAAAATGAGTGAAGTGCGCAGAATCCAACAGCAACTGCACAAGCTCAGAAATGAAGATGCTAAACTCACCAACAGCATTCAGCCATTTATGGATGAATATGCTGACCTTGCTGCCCAAGTCGAGGCAAAGATCAAAGAAATTGCAGAATCTCAATAGGTGATTGATGGCATAACTGAAGAAGAAGCCACTGCAGAAATGGTGCAGACAGCTGTGGAGTGTGTCGATGAAATGGACTCCGCTATTGCGCAGTGGAAGAATACATTCGCGGAGACCCAAGCAAAAGCAGATGCGCAAGTAAAGCGACCACACGCTAGTGCGAGTGGCTCAAGGGCGAGCCACAAGTAAGTGTTAGGGGCATGTTGGATCCTAGGCCGCAGCTACAGTAAAGCTGCGAATTTTCACGAAAAAGCACAAGTATTGAAGGGAAAGTGCTAATTTTGAGTAAGTACCAAATTTTGTGCAGAAGTAGACGGTGCGCAGTACTGTTCCAGATGGATGAGCTTAGCACAGATTATGGATCGGAACTCGCGGAGCTCACGCGCACAGGTCAAAGGAGAATGAATGTGGCCGAGTAGGAAGCTCAGCTACCACAATAAATAAAGCGACGGAGTAGAGGGCTCAGCTACCCTCATTTAAGGCTAAGTACAAAATTTATGGTTGTTCTGATCAAGGAAGAGCAACGGACCAAAGCATTGAAGACAAAGGACAAGGAGCAGTGAACGATGAAGCGGTGCCCATACCCGCAATCTGCGCCAAAAGTCACGGAACCTGCAGGAAACGGCGATGTGACTGCAAACGGAGGCTACAGTACACCTAGACATGTCCGTGGTTAGGGTTTTTGGGGATTACTGCTGGGAAAGGCCCACAGCTTTGTAAAGGTGCGACCGTCATGGCCACCTATATATATGTGTAATTGTAAGGGTTAGACATTAGTTAGCTAGCCATTAGATGTTGAGACGCAGGTTAGCTGTTTGAGATAAGCTAGCTAGTTAGTAAGTCTTCTACTGTGTTGTTAAAAGACAAGAGTTAGAACTGGATAGCCGTGAAGATAATCCCTGAGTTGCAGACAGTCTGAGTCGACGTCTGAACTATTGTAATCTCTGTAGAGGAAGAGACTAGATCGAGAGAAGGGCTCCCAGCTGTGTGCGTGGAGTTTCCTGGAAAGATCTAAGGCTGCAGCTGTGTGCACAGCATATTGTGTAATTCTATCCTTTTCTAGTTAATATAAGAGACTTTCGTGGACGTGGTTTCCCCGTGGAGGTGGACTTCATAATTATCGTTGTTATGATGATGTGCCGAGTGATTGCATGTTTTAGTTCACTATCTGTGTATACATGAATATTGCGTTATCTTTATGAGTATGTTAAGTAAGTTCTCAAAGCTTCCTTGGTAACTATAAATCGCTAAGTGTCAAAGGAATCTGTAGAACGTTGTCGCTGCGGCGATAAAGGAATGCGTTACTGCGCTGGGCGCGCAGGAAGAAACGATACATAGAGTATCGACGCAGAGGATAATAGCCTCGTGTGCCGGAGTGGAGATACCGCGCTGCGAGGATGGAAGTGAGAGCTTAAGCGCAGTTGCGCTGAGAGGTCTGCCGAAGAGTAATACATTACGCTCAGACGAATCGTCAAGTAAGAGAAAGAGAGCATTCTCCGCGTCGCCTAGGTTAAGGAAACCTGATTCCTTAGCCCCCCCATAGCCACTTCGGGTGAGACCTTGAGCTCCTGCGCAGCTCGTTGCCGAGAGGGCCAGTGGGCCAAGGGGTTTTGTTGCTGTGCTCCATTAAAAATCGGGTCTGTCCAAAAAGCAACCAACAGGCATAGGATAAAGTATACACGTATTGTTGAATACATTATGAGGCAAATGGAATGGAGAGAGGGAAGATCAGGATTCTCAAAAAGACTCCCTCTTAAATCCATCATCGGTTTCAAAGCGGATATCCGCCTCTTGTGGATTTGCTAGAATTACAGAGTAAAATTGAATGAAGTGGCCATGGTTACACTTGAACAGTGCGGGAATTTGTATTTGAAAATACGAACCACCCAAGAAAACTGCTAGGTGAAAATACCCCAAACCCTAGAAGAGTTTCCAGATAAATCCCAACGATTGTCTGATCTAAAGGAGGGTTTGAACGCTGAAATAGACTATGTTACAAAGGTAGACGCCTTGACCTCAGAGAATCTTCACGATTGGATTGGCTAGGCTACAATTCGCTCATACCTCCTAAATGAGAGTCTCCAAGCTACAATAGTAGAAGTCGCTAATCTTGAAGAAGAGTTGTCCAAGCATGTAGTTTCTTTGAAGACCATGCTTCCCCTGGATGCAAACAATATCATAAAAGAGACCAGTCTCTGGGTGAAGCATATAGCATAAACGGATAGGATGATAACAGCGGGAACTCATCAAGCAACAACAGGAGTAGCAGAGGCATCAACTTCAACGGAAGTCCCAGTAGCACCAGTGGTTCAAGCCCCAGTAGGAGTATCAGCCTCAGCAGAAACACCCAAGTCAGCAAAGGCACCAGCTCATAAATAATATATCTTTTGTCTTATTACGTGGGTCTTCAACCAGCGTCTTTTCTTTCATTCATCCTATGTATTAATTATTAAATGACATTTGGGCCTCCATCACATCCATTTTTGTAATATTTTGGGTTTTCATTCTCTTTTTGTAACATGGACACTACAAGACAAATTAGAGGAATATAAACGGTTAGGGTATAGGTGGCAGCTCTTGGAGCATTTTGTAAAGCTATATATAGCTGAATAGAAGAGGACAGAAAGACTTTTTGCAGGTGAAAGATTTTCTTCTGATGTACATGAATTATTTCAACTACATGAATAGAGAAAGGATTTTGTCCTGTGGAAGCTAGTGCATTGTTTGCTTTGGGTTGTGATGAATGATAGTCGAACTATTTCTGCATATTTCATACACATTCTGTGAGATCTTTCCTAGCTCCTATGAACTAATTCTATGCTGTGATTGATCTTATTTCTTTGCAAATATCTGTATCTCATGAGTAAATGGAATGCATTTTATAAAATCAGGGTTATCTTTGATATTACCCACATTCTACTGAAAATACGTCTTGATGATTAATGGCTATCTGTTTAATTCTCCAGATGTTTCTTTCAGTCATGTTACTCATATTTTAAATTATGCTCCTTGCAAGGATAGGTTAATTTAAGTTATGAAAAAAAATCCACAATTTCAAAAGAACGGAGGAGGATGAGGATCGGCGGCCATGGTTCCTTCCATGGCTGCCACCCCTTTTTCCCCTCTGGTTCCTGGTCTTAGCGGTCCTGCATTAGTGGAGGCGGCGTTCTCCCTCTGTGGTGGCGCTGTGAGTCCCGGAGATGCCCCTAACAGGGTTCTTGTCGCGTATTCAGAGACGGGCTGCTATCTTGTTCTTGAACCCCGAGAACATTGGATAGGCGAGATCACAGCTCGTGCAGAGCGGCGGCGGGGCAGATCTGCTACGAAGGAAAGGGCGGAGCTATCTACAGATGGTGGCGTCTCTGCTATGGCGTTCCTCCAGTTTTTAAACGAGGGTTCCTGGATGGCCGATCTTTTTCGCTGGTTTAGGAGGCCGCTGAGGCTGCTGCGTGTCCACAGCTGCGGATCTCCTGCACCTACGTTTGAGGGTCGGCTCTGAAGGAGCTATATTCGTGGAGGGCGCAGACCTGGTCTTAGCGCCGACCCATCTCCTGTATTAGTGGTGGCGGCGGCGTTCCCTATCTGTGGTGGCGATTTTCTGCCTGTATCCGTGGTAGCATGGCGGCTGGTAGATTGGTGGCTTCTGCGGGCTTGAGCGGTGGCGCTGACAGCAGCATGGGCCTCTTGCCATGCATCTGCACTCCCCGGATCTTTCTTTGCTTCCGTTCACTAGTGCGGTCGTTTTGATCTGATGGGAAGCTCAGTGCAGAGCAGTGCCGAAGAATGAAGACTAAGGGCGTGCATTGGTGATCTTCTTTTAAAGATTGTCCAATGTGGCCGCTGGTTCTGGTGCCCCTGGTGGCAAGGGGTTGTCTCAGAGCTGGTGCTACCGTTGACAGGACCTCCGATACCAGCAACATGAGGCGGAGAAATGATGAGAATTCTGTTAGGGTTACTAATCTGTCTGAGGATACCAGAGAGGCCGATGCAGGAGCTATTCCAGCCGTTTGGCCACATCACACACGAAACTCAATGGCTATGGCTACGATTGGGCGACTCCCAGGCAGACCTAGACAAACGATTAACTCTAAACCCTAACACAAATCGCAGAGCAAAGGCGGTTCTTCGTGGGATTTAGGGTAATTGCGGCTACATTTCAGGTTCTGGCCTCAGGGCTCTCGGCAGGGGCGGTTCTTCTTGCTGAGGATTCTGCTGCCTAGGGCTTGGAGGCCAGCGGGTCACCATTCTCGGCGGCAAGTCTTCAGGTTACTGCTTCTTCGACGGCGGCTGCTACCTTCGACATTTCCTCGATGGTGGCAGCACTTCTTGGTTTCCTTCGTCCAGATACCGGTGGCCCTTCAAGATTCTTCTTGTGGCAACTTTTGGGTTTCTCTTTGCTTTTCAAGATTTACATCTTCTTGTGGCGAAGTTTTTCTTTGGGTTTCTCTTTTTTGGTACAGCTCTTAATAAGCTGTTGTTTTTGCTTATATGGGACAGAAATATGTGAAAATGTAGGGATCCTTGTTGATTCTACTACATGTGCAATATGTAATTTTAATCATCCTTTTGA
This sequence comes from Larix kaempferi, assembly GCA_027924585.1. NCBI lineage: Eukaryota > Viridiplantae > Streptophyta > Pinopsida > Pinales > Pinaceae > Larix > Larix kaempferi. The sequence goes on from BSBM01000600.1 coordinate 2,739,270, forward strand.
AATAAAATTACGGACTTTTTCCAAGGAAAAAAAGGTTAATTTAAGTTAGGATAGTTAGAATAGATTTGTTTAATAGCATGCATTTAATTTAGGGCACTTGCATATCATTCTCTAACATAAAATACATAAACGGTGGATCGGGCCACAACCGATAAAATAAACAAATCTGTAAAACCTATACGGTAGTCGGACCGTTAACCGGATGAATTCCCTACACCAAATGGTGGGTGATCTAATTGGGATCGCTTACTGGGGAGAATCCCTTGCTAATTGATGCTGCGATATTTGAGGCATCAACAAGTCCCATCATTTCTAACATCATTGCATGTTACATATCTACATGTCACATCACCACATCACACCAAAAGTGGTTTCGGTCTCCTCGGGTAAGTGGTTTCCTGAAACTACTTTTACGATCCTGAATGCACGAGAGGGCGACATGTCGACGAGGTGGTTTTCATTTTAGGATCTTGCTAATTAAATATCTCTCATGCATCTTCACGAGCCTGAAGCATTGTCAACAATTGATCTTCCCCATCTCTTGATGGTATGATCTCCATCTACCTTCGCACTTTGTCACATGCAATCACCCATGCATGTGGATATGCGGTGGATGGTCCACATCACACCTTCTTTCCACATGGCCCCTCCATGTCAAACCTCCTTCCCATGTGTCTCCTCCATGTGACCCTTTCACGTGGCACAAATGGGGCCTACCATAAAATTCCCAAAATTTAAATTTTGTAATACACAAAATTTCAATTCGGCATTAAGGGGGATTATTTTGAACTTAATTCTAAATTACTTATGCCCCCTTATATGTCACTTAACAGAACCATTTCTGATTTCTACCTATAAGTCTAGATTTTTGGCCCATACCACTTTGGTATTGCAACCCGGAGCTCTGATACCACTCTATCACGTCCCCTTCCATCAATCCAACCAATAGAGGGGGACATGAATGAACTATGGGCTTCTAAATTTCCCCCCATAGCCATAATACGAATTCATAACATTTAATATATGTGTGCATATGCATAAACAATAATACACAACAAAAATAAACTCAATCCACACATAGCTAGCATGCATATACCATCATAATCATCACATGCAATAATTAAAAACATTAAATATTCAAATACATGAGAATACTTATCTTTAAACAAGAAGATCCAAGTAACTGGCTATGTAAGAGCAATTTTCCACCCAACCATAGGCACTTTGTCCAGAATATGCTCTTTATGCTGAGAGGCCACCTCCAAGACAAGCTATGAGCCCATCAGGGTGAAGGAAACACCTACAAACTTCTCTCTCTTAGCCGACAACCCGTTCATCTCTCTATGCTCATCCAAATGCTCATACATAGCTCTACAAAGATCTCACTCAACCCTCACATCCTTGGCCCCTACAATACCTACCCCATACAACACCCTTCTGGGCTTAGGCATCTCCTTCACTGATCCACGATTCTCTTGGGAGATCCATCTTTCTGGGTGCTTCCAATGTGTGCATAGAAGGAGTCCAATATGATATGTGCTATCGTAGAATTGTGTGTAGCCTACATTCATGGCTTCTCAAGCCTATGTGAGTAGTAGAACTCAATGGGTAAGTGTTCCTAGCTTGCCCAACCTCTATGCTCACCTACAACCATCTCCTTTCCATTGAAATCTATAGCTCTATCCCTAAATTCAAATTTTTGGGTTATACACAGTTTGGTAATGGTCACGAACAACAATGGGGAGCTCTATGTAGTGTAGATATGCATGCAAAAATGATAGAATGAGTGTTGAATCCATAGGATATGAGATAATGGTGAAAAGGAAACTGACATATATTCTGACCATAGAAGAAAGGACTCCTAACATCTGTAGATTGACTTCTAACATTTGACATAATTGTCACAAAAGTGCATTCAACCCCATGCTTCAATAACCACATGAGGTGAATTTTCCCACCAACCTCACATGTGCATTTAATGATTGGAAATAGTCAAAAGAAGGTGATTGGCTTATTTAAATCTCATGGTAGAATTTGGATGAATTCTAAGGTTGCCACTTGGCAGCAAAGGATTGAGTCTCCCATAAGCCCCCTTTCCTCTTCCCCTCTAGTGGAATCATAGTCCCTTTAATGCTCTTTACACAACCATCTTAGACCATTTTATTATTTATGCAATATAATATTCACATATATTTCAAGTTAGCATGAAAATCAAACCATATCATCCAAATAAAATATATACATCATACATGCCTAGCGATTCACTAATCAATCCTTGGCCTTGAGCTCCGCACTTGGAATCCATACTAGCATATTTACATCATTTACATAATTTTGATTAAATACATTTGGGCATTACAAGCCCACATATCAAACCTTTTGCACTTAAGAACCAAGCTCCCACACTCTTTTCCTAGAAACACAAACTCACTCCTTTGAGGATAAAGCTTCATGACACCACTTTCTAAATATTGGAATGTCCAAATTTGATGGCTCCAATCTCTGGGGTTGGGTTACCCAAATGGAACACTATTTTTCCCTCCATGGCATTAAGGATTAACTACAAAAGTTAAAAATGAGGGATTTATATTTAGATTTTGAAAGATGGAAATGGTGGCAATTGTATCATAAATCTGATTGGCATTATGTTCCTTGGAGCCAATTTGTGAAGATCCTTCGTGAGCCTTTTTCCCTCGAAACTCATATCCATTTATGCATATTTTCCAAAATATTTTCTTGAAATTAATTGTATATATGAATTCATCTTGGAAAAATATGTGATTTCAAAAAAACATCATTCAAATCAGAGTTCGGGAGAGAAAGAGAGATATGACCATTTGAAATATGCAAATTATTCATGGTTTTGGGTGACGACTGTGGACCTTGCAGAGGTCATAAATTTTGATGGAGTGATAAGATTGCGGCAAGGTCAACACCATTGGAAAGCTAATTCTAAGGGATTCCTTATGACATATTATATGCCCTAGTTCCAACTACTCTTCCTTATGCTATCACCCTTGCAACAATTTCGCCCTCCATTGAAGCATGACAAAGTGGGGGCTCATACCATGGGAGAAACAAATAGTGATAGAAAAACTTGTACATGTGAATCAAGCCAATTTGGAAAATTTAAGCAACAGATCATAAGTACATTTGACAAGATTTTTGCTCAATTAGAGGAGATTCTTGTCTAGCATACCACATCTCTCATCATTTAAGCATATAACCAAGACATAGATGCATGATACGATTGAGAGAACGATCATGAGAATTGATATATGGATAGTTTTAATTTTGGGGATGAAAACTAATTCCATATTATTTTTTAGGAATCTTCTCTATCATATGAAAAGTACCTTGTGGAAAAACAACAACAACTGGTAGTGCCTACCAATTTCTACGATGCTTCTTCCACAATCATAGAGTTCCTCATTGATCCATTGGTTTAATTCTATATGGAAAATTCATTTGCTTATGGTTATAGTTATTTAGATCCACATGGCCATCAATGGAATGTGCCACACAACAGTCATAGGTTCACGGAGCTTCAATTCCATCAAAGGGTTGTCAGTTGGAGCATGTGGACATGGGGCCTAGGCTCATGATAAAGATTGTTGGATTGCATCAACAGCGCAACTCACACTTGTACATACAGCAACTCATAAATAATATGGATTCCTCCTTATGAGGTGTGTGGTATGTTGAGGTTATCTCATTAGGAGGTAGCCTCCTCAAAGAGGAAAGTGAATAGGAGATGATTCCTCCATTAAAAGAATCAACTTTTGTTCACTTGCTTCTTTGAGGGGGCTACCTCCTAATGAGATAAGATCAACATACAATATTATCCACACACCCCATGAGGAGGAACCCATTCTTATTTATATAATCACAATACACTCTAGCCTCCTAACTACCTCGTGGACCTTCTTTAATGAGGACCCATTACAGTTATTTACAAACGTAGTAGGCCTTATTTAATAATAACAATATAGTGGACCTAGCCCACTTTACATTGAATGGCCTCCACTATTATTCTAATGGGACCTATTTATGGCCCCCTATTTCACTCCTAGGGAGGGTTATAAAAACATTTTTTTGGCAAGTGAGGTAGGCATGAATTATCTATAAATAACCTTGATTGAGGAATAATTTTGATTGAGGTTTTAATCCCTCAATTGATATTTTAACCTTGATTGAGTGCTTAAAATATCAATTGAGGTAAAACCTTGATTGTGCGTCTAAAACCATGATCAGTGGTTTAATTCAAAATGGACATCGATCAAGGGCCTCTAAAATCCCTCTATAAAATACCTCGATTGAGGTATTTTAAATCCCTCGACAGAGGGCTTAAACGTCTAGAAACCTTCATTAATTTTGTACGTTTTCATGGAGTTGTAACTTCTAGAAGGTGAAAATCATTCATATCTTACATTGAAGGTGTTGAGCATGGTGCATGTGGATTTGTCATTGAATCCTCTATCCAATGGAATCTAATTTTCTCTGTTTCAAATTCATACTATATTTTTATTTTATTTTTTCTAAAACCTGTACATTTTTTCCTCCTTTGTAGTGAAGGCCCCCATAGAAAAATTAGTTTCTTAGAAATTACACAACAAAAAAATTAGAAAAAATACTTGGGAAAAAAATATTGTTGGGAACATGGGTGGTAGAAGGGGGAGGGGGGGTGGTTCTCTTAGACCCTAATGGAAACACAAAAGTATCTTCCTCATGGGGTATTTAAGAGTTGCTACAAATAAGCAGGTGGAAATTTATTCCTTTTTCCTGGTAACATAACTTCTCAAGACTCATTTCATGAAGAATGAGATGATGTTTGGAGACAACCTCTTAGTGATCAAGCACATGAGGAAAATGATCATCAAGGAAGGAACCATATAGGGAAGAACATTCAAAAGAATTTATTGGAATCCTAATATCCTTGATTACATCAAACTCTTTGATATTTGATGACGCAACAACTCTTACATTGATTGTCAAGAAAATGCAGTTGTGTATCTTGACAAGGGGATCTTGGTTAAAAATGGGGACCCACTTGAAAGGTTGTGGATCCCATATTTTTATGATGTTGATCAACACTAATCACTTAAACAATTTAATTGTCCCACCCTCATGAAATTCTACCTCAATCTTCCTCCCATTTACACTAGCATTTCTTGGTATGTGCTCCTTTATGGCCTTTGTACATGATTCAAGTTGTGGAGCTGGGATATTACAAGGGCCACTGCTAATGTATGAGGTTAATTCCACCAGAGTGGAATGGGTTTCTATCTAGTTTGACATCTTTCGGTTATTAGGAAGGGATCCCTATGACATTTTATGATTGACAAAGGTAAGCATCCATGCTCTGTGTTATTTGGTTGTTTGGTTTTGTAGTGCTATCATCTCGGGTTTCTTATGCCAAGCCCAACCTAGGGAATGTAGAGGTTATATTTTCCTATAGTAGTTGGGGATTTCATCCTCCAAGGATTCAAACTCCTCTCTCAAACATTCATGTGGTCACATTCTAGAATTTGTTAGAAGCTTTCTTTATCAATGGGGTTGTATTATAGGTCTTTTTCTCTTCGTATTTTTCTTAAAATGGCTAATTCCTCAAATTAAAATATAGTTGAAGGAGAGGGGACATAAAAATTAAAAAAAATATAAAGTAAATGAATATCATAATACTGAGTTATAACATAAAACATTACTATATTTTATAATAATCATTATATTAGTTTTTTAATATTAATAATATATGATAATTGATATTAATGTATTATTGAGAAGGGTATATTAAACAAATCAATACACTTGAGAATTATAAGCAAATCATTAAAAGTAAGAATGGAACTTTGGAGGAACCATCAAAGTTTCCGAGGATCTAGATCTATCACTTAAAATGGATCTCGTTGAAATGATCCGTGTCTATAATTGGTTTTATAAAATTATGTTTGTTTAGGAGTTTATTTGGGCTTTTTAAAAAACAAACAATATGCCACATTTTCTTTAAAACTTTATCTTTTGTTATATATATATATAATATTATATTTAGATTTTATATTTTGAATTTTTAAAAAAATTAATAAAGATAAAAATAAAACTTTAGGAATTCTTTTTGTCCAAGTTTTTTTAGCATAGAAATAAAATTCTAAAGAAAACTAAATAGTTCTTTATTTTTCTTTTTTAAGATTAGATCTAGACCAAAATTGGTGACTTTAACTATCATTATCATCACCTTATACTTACTTTAATATATTTTACTTTACTGTTTTTTCTAGTTTCTGCCAAATTTAATCAAGGTAATAATCAAATTATAGACTCCAAAAGCTAAGCTAACCTAACCTAACCTATATCCTATTTGAAGGGATGGTCTTATTATCATAATGGTATATATGCATGCTACCCTTTTATAATGACAAGCTTTAAAAAAATCACTTTTCAATTGACAACAATAAATTAATTATACATTTCATAAAAAAACATGCTAAAAAACATATTACCTTTTCAATCAAATTTATGGCACAAAAAAATCAATAAATCTAAAATGATTAGATTTACCATAAAGTACATAAAGTATGCTCAAAAACTAATGTTTTAGGGTATGGTGATGGTGGAGGTACCAATGGATTGTTGGAAATGCATATCGAATCATCATGAAACTGCTACAATATAATGCAAACCTTATGGTCAGCTTGATTGGTTGGATTTGATAATTTCATTATTTATTTTTTTCTCTCTTAAAGATGAGCAATAAATTGTTGTTATTGGTCCAACAGAAGGGATCCTCAAAAAAGAAAACTCTCATTCTACTACCTTTTTGCTGGAATAATTTCTTTTTGTTGTGAACTATTTGTCATTTCTTAAAGCCACATGTATAAGTAGTTTCTCTATAGCTCAAGCATCTTCTTAAAGAAGCATATGCAAACAAAGACAAATATAGATGACAAAAAGTACATTATATTGCTAGGAGATATAGGTACTTTGTTCTTAGATTTATCGAAAATAAGAAATGATAAGCATGTCTATGATGCAAACTCCCTACATTTAAGACGATATATGAAGCTTGTTGGAGAGACAACAATAAATATGAAGATTGAAATTAGTTCCTGACAACTTGATTTAGAAGGTCACCTCTACAAAAATTTACGTTTATTTAGATACATGCCATAACATAGTTGTATCCCTTACCGCCCTGATTGTGCATCCTTATCTATCAAATCATGAATAAACAATGAGGATCTTTGAGTATCCTCGTTGTGCAGCGTTTATCTGCCTTTGATTTCTTTAAATTTAGGCGTGTCCAAAAAACATCATTTGACTCTCTTTGAGGTAACTCAATAGCATCTGTCACGTCTATTTCAAAGCAAGTGGAGCCATCGTAGAAGCAACAATTTTTCATAAAACCTCGAGCAACAATTTTTCAATCCGATGTTAAAATAAAACCTCCAGCAACAAGCTTCCAGTATGTACAGGCCAGCTTGTTTACGCTGTGATCTTACCTGCTTGTGACAGTCTGTGTCGCAAATGAGAAACAAGTTTCAGCTTTATAGCAAGTATACGTGTATGAATCTCAAGTTATTGCTTTAAAAAAAAGTAAAGGAGCTTCACGCCGTCGGTGGGAATTCAAGAAGTGGGCTCATAACATTGGATTGAAAAAGAAAGCAGAATCATGCATGCATGTTGTTGCTGCAACTATTGGCTGGCAGGCATAGAGGGAGGGATATATTATAGAGATTCTGCAGCTCGGATCTCACCAGCGCAGGACTTGGTTATTTTCAAACTCTCATCATTTCAATTTTCAATTTCTTTGGTGGGTACATTATTAACTATTCGTTTATTTAAAGAAGGTTACGTGAGTCATACATTGATGAACAGAAAATGTGCTTCAGTTCATTATGTCAAAAGATTTTTTTTTAATGGAGATGATTTAAAAAATTATAAATAATAATAGCAATAATTGTTAAAGTTCAAAAACCTAAGAGGTTATATGTTTAAATCTTTAAAAAGCTAGGATATTTAAGTATGTATGCCTTTTCAAAATCACATAGTTGTAAGATATTTAAGTATGTATGCCTTTTCACAATTACATAGTTGTAACTTTAAAAATGATTTATAACGTATAGTTTAAGGAAGGAGACAAATTTATATATACATATAATATTTTAAAAAAAAACAAGTTAAAAAAAGGATAATCTTTTCTTTTTAAATTTTAGTATAAATTGTATCTCATACATATATATATAATTTTAATAAGTCAATCTTAATTTTAGATTTATCAACACATGATAAGGATCAAATCGCTTGAGATATAAAATTGTTTTCAAGTTTTTTTATTTAAAAAAAAATTACTTTTAAAAATTTAAACTCTCTTTATGCATGATAAATGTAGAGTTAAATAAACTTATGTTGAGTATTTTTATATATCCATATCTTTTAAATTGTAAGTTCTTGTAAAGTTAAATAAAATTACAACTATCGAGATTCATTATAAATGATAACAAATCACGGGATTAGAACCGATGACCTTTCCGCTTAAAAACGGATATAAAGATTCAATGTTTATGATAGCTTTAAAAGATTAAACTATGAAACTCACATCAGTAATATGTTGTCATTTTCATTTTTTGAAATATAATTGTAACCATAAACAGAGTAATATGTAAGATACTCGGATTATGTTCATCTTAAGAAAAAGGGATTATTGATATATAACCAAATTATGTCAACCTGTTATATAAATAAGAATTATAATGTGTAAAAAAGTGAAGTTAAACCAAATATAATACTAAAGTTTTGATAAGACTATTTAAAAATTAAAGTATAAATTGAAATTGATTTAATTATTGTATTGTTGTTATAAGTATTTCTTATTTATATGAGAAATATCTATAATATGGTTTATTGTTAATATAATTGTTATCTAGATTAATAGAAGTTGTGATGTTTTGTTTGTGAAAAAAAAATTATATGAAAAATATTTATAATATGGTTTATTGTTAATATAATTGTTATTTAGATTAATATAAGTTGGGATGTTTTATTTCTGAAAAAAAATATTTATATGAGAAATATCTATAACATGATTTATTGTTAATATAATTGTTATTTAGATTAATATAAGTTGGGATGTTTTGTTTGTGAAAAAAAAAATCTCTCTCACATATTATATATTGAATTTGATAAGTGATATATTATTTTATATATAATTTGATAATATTAAATAAAATTTAAATAATTTATCTAGAAGTTATATTTAAACAAATCCTTAAATTAAAAAATCATAAAATAATGAAAAAAATTGTTAATGCAAAATAAATTCTCAAAATATATTGCTATATGCATAAGAACAATCATAAGATAAAAATGATTTCCAAACCTTGACCATAAAACCAACATGAAGATTACTAACATCAATATTAATAACAAATGAAAAAAAACAATACCGCAAGTAAAATCTTTTCATTCTAAATCGAATTTTAAATTAACAAATATTTTGATACAAATAATACCTTGATAAACCATCTCTAATAGAAATGTCAAAATTATGTAATTTCCAACTAAATTCGTGGCAACGAAACTTTTGTCGCATTGCATAAGCACGGCATATAAAACTTTAGGCTACAAACAATCTAAGATTGACATTTGCAAATGTGTTGGGTCCACGTTTGTCTTAGTTTAAGAATACTCTTTTAATGGCCATAGGAATGAAATTATTATGCGCATGGCCAATTGCATTATTTAAATTACCCTTTTGCTTTCGGCCCAAAGCTCAAGCAAATCATCAACTTGCTATTGTACCCTTTGATACATTCTTAATGTTTTATTGTCTTGGGATGTTAGACCACATCTTTTTAAAAAGCATATAATACAAAAGTAATCATTACATTTACCTTTAAAGTAACACTAGTAAGTGAGAAGTAAGGTTTCTTATGTGCCATATTGTTTCTTATGTATCTCTGCAATTTCGGATCTTCGGGGTCTAAAAGTTTGTCCTGTGGTATCCTGACCTGTCATATTTCCAACCCCATAGGTTTGAGATTAAATGGATTCTCCATGAGAGATATATCCTAAGTGTCGCAACATTATCTGTTTATGGGATGAAACAACATAGCGAACTTGTACGGAGTGCCACGTGTCACTATTTGAACTTAGGCCTCTGAAACCTAGACCTGTGAAACTAAAGTTCGTTCCCTACCTGTCACGTTTTACGAAATTTAATTTGGAGCTTCCTAGCCCGATATATGACCTTTTTCCGTAGCTCACATGTTTAGGATTGCATTCTGGAAGAGGCAGAAACCCTAACTTGTACGGATCATATCTCACAAAGTACAACGAATTTGAGGCTAATCTTCGCACACAAGGTACATGAACATTTCATCTTCGTCATGTAAAAGTTTCAGATCTTGAAACTACGCCAAAACTAAGCTATAGCGAAAGTTCCACGATGACTGGTGTTTTCTATACAAAACCCTAACTTTCAAATTGTCGCAAGTGAAGCAAGTGTCTTAAGTGCCATACATTGCCTTCCTTCAGGCTAGCTCTGATACCATGTTAAGATTCAATATGCTAAGATAGATAACATCAGTATTACATTCAATTTCACAACAATAGCATATACAGGATCACTGAAAGAACAACAAGCATAGCATAAACACAAGAGACACAGATTTATCCTGGGAAACCCTCATGGGGTAGAAAACCCAGCAAATATTCCTCAATATAGATGATCAAAAAATACAAAGATGTAATCCCCAAACATGAGCTCCTTCTCCTCCATTGCATATCTCTCTCTCTCTCCTATGTGAGTTTCACAAGTGAGTGTGTGTTAAATGAGGAACACACCTCCTCTATTTATACACTACTTCACTTGTCTTTTAACCTTAACTAGGTCGGCCCCAACCTAACCACTCAACATAATGCTGACTGGGCCAACCCCACTAGGGGACTTAAACACCCCATACAACTAACTCTGGGCCGACCCCACTAGACAAGTCTAATAACCCAAGTTACCACATTCTTTCGGAGGAATAAACATCTCCAGATATACAATAAGATCTCTACGGAGGAATGAAACATCTCCGGAATAATAAAGTACAAATATAATATTCTTAGAAGTTACAATATTTCAACATTCATAAGGTTTTTTTTTTCTAGTTTTTCAATTTCTAGATGAGTCTCATGATCCTGAGGGATTGGTAGCTTCCTCCCCTTTTCTTCTCCAATCAATAGAATGGGGGTCATACCTCCATGGTTGATTAAGGGTAGGCCAAGCCCTTTTAGGCTTTCTAAGGCCTCTTTGATGCATATTTGTTGGCACGGGACTAGTTCATAGAATTTTTGGTACAAACAACGACAAAGTGGATAGCGAAAAAGGTAAAGGGTGATCACGGAGCGGAGCAAAGCGGTTAAAGCGGAGTAGGATTTATTTAGACTTAGTGGTTAAGATATGTCCACTTTGTGAAGTGGACCAATTTTGTAACGGCCACTGAGTTTATAAATATGAGTCGCATTGTAAGCCTTAGGGAATATTGTATCTTATCTTTGATGTGATCGCACCTTTGTATTGACTTTGATCTAAGTTATTGAGGATTGGTTCTGTGGATCTGTATTTCTGCAATTTGTAAGATGGATTTGATGTATGAAATCTTCTTTTAATGAGAAGGAATGTTTCGTCCATGACTTTGTCTCTCTTGTGTTATGTCGTGGTTATGATTACTTGTGTTATGTCATAGTTATGATTACTTGCGTTATGTCGCAGTTATGATTAGATATGTTATGTTGTGGTTATGATATGTATCGCAGAGTTGTTAAATATGTTTCTATGATGTATTACTTCCTAGATCTTATTAATGTGTCTCTGTATGCGATGATGGTGTTACGATGAGATTACTAACTATGTCGATCTTCGAGTTATGATGTGAATAACTGTTAATGATGCATGTCCTCTTATACCTGTGAAAGCTTGGTTCCTACAGCCCCCTTAGGTTCCTCGGGTGAGCCTCACTCGCTTTGCGAGTGTTGCTGGAAAGGCTAATCCCTTTCTAGGCCGGTATCAATGGGTGTTTATGTCGATCTTTGTTGACACTGTGCGAAGTGAACCCCAGTCGATGGATCTATGTCAACAATATTTTATCATTAATTGTGTTCCCCCCCATGGATACTAAGAAGGACAATCTTCCCTTCCTCTTTTCCTTTAGGAAATGAGGTTCATCTACTTAAGCCATTTTCTTTACATATTCTAACACAAATATTTTGGGGGTCAGTAACTTAGGCAGTCTATGAGGGGCCAATTCAATCCCATACAATCTAATAATGGTGAAATCAGCTCCAAAGAACCAATGTCCCATTTTGGTGGCCTATCCAAGTTGTAAAGAAGGCATGATCTTAGCTGGCATCTTTTTTGTTGTTCTTCCGTAATGATGGAATAAGCTCTGTACATGAATTCTAATACATATATATAAGGAAAGAAGCCTCAATTCCTTCATTTTAGTCCCAAGGAATCCATTCATGTATCATGTTAGGTTCTCTCTTTGTTGTCCTTTGCAAATCGAGTGCTTCAAGGCAGTGTTCTTGTTAATGAATGAATAGGTATACCAAGTAAGAAGGGTAGTTGAACACCCCAACAATTGAGAAATCAACGAATTGGGACCTCATTCCTATTGCAATGGATTTTACATATCTGAATTTGGGGGTATCCATTGCATTATAGATATCCTCTATAGCTATCATTCCCTCATTTACGTCCTCGTCGGTATCTCTCTCTAGAATTATGGTGAACATTGATAAGCATTCTTTGGCCTAGGGGGTGAATCTCTTGATCTTCCATGGGATGGGAGGAACCTCAGATTGGGCCTGGTTTTACTTTAGCATTGAAAATATCCATTCCCTTTGATCATGTACATGTTAGTCTACACCTTGTGTGATAGGACAATGGTGCCCAAAGATTCAAAGAAGTGCCTAGAATTTAGGCAATGGAACGAGCATTGATGTGCACCAAGGGGGTTTGGCCATCAATAGTATGATGGAGGAGGTGGAAATATGATTGTATTTGGCACATAGCTCTACGAACTCGGGTAAAGGAAATGCTTCCAGGACAATGTGTTGTGCTAGACTGGAAAACCAAAGAGTACTTTGTGATTGACTTGAGGTGTATTTACCATAGGTGACACCAATGAGTTGTTTAGGGTATGCATTTGTTGTATGAGGGTTGGTGATAGAAGCAAATTTATAGACTAAATTGGGGCCTTGAGATGAACAAATATCACTGGTATCAGTGAAGGCTCCACCAGAGTGGTGTGAGGAAATTCCATAGGTGGCTTTGCTAGCTCAAGGCATAATAACATATGTTCTATGCATACGGGGGAAAGGAATTCAACAACAATGAGTATAACGGATAGAAAAGGATACAACTCTTTTTTAAATGGAACTCAATCATCTATGGTTTTTGGAACACTTACCCGGTAATTCAAAGAGAAAAGATCCTACTAAAGTTATCGGTATGTGACCGATGATCTTTTGCACTTGATCAGCGTTTTCTCAGGAGACTCTATAAGTAAGCTTGGTCAATCGGGGTGCTCTTTTTATAGTTGAGGGATCAAAACTTATTATGGAATGAACAATTCAACCATTTCAAGAGTTGTAAACCAAGGTGATTAGACATGTTTCAAGGTTTTTATGTGTCAAATTGTTGTTACCAGATCCTACATTAATGGTTGAAGAGTGTGATAGATTCCACATATTTCATTAAATGAACCCATCAAGTCTTGTAATTAATGTGTTTAAATGGTTAAGATTCCATGTTGCCTCCTAAGTATTCAATTTGTGTCTATGTAGTTTCCAATTCTCATGGTGGATTCCTCTTGGCTTTCTAAAGTGTGTGATGGAGCTTCTAGTGTGAGATCTCAACCAACAGTTTGATTCATGTACCATAGACAGTCAACAATAATGGGAAAATATTTTAGTAGTAAGGAATCAAATCCGAAGGCAACTTCTAGATCCAAAGAGGTGGTGCCAACCAAGTATTGTGATTAGTAGGTAAGGTTCATAGGTGAATTGCACGGAAATAATGAGTAGGCACGCCTAGTGGATAGATATTTTTCTGATGGGGACCTTTCCTAGATATGAAACTAGAATTTACATGGACTATGTACTGTTGGAGATAGGGTAACTAATCACAGTATGGAATCCATCTTTTGAACCCTAGAAAAATTCCACATTGGTCATTTTGATAGACCTCCCAATGTTCATTATCATGGGAGAAATGAAGAGGTGCACCAAGTTCCTAATTAGTGGGTGCATGTATAGTATTTATGGCTAAACAAATCCTACCCAAGCCATGTCCATAATATTAAAAAATTGACTAGTTTTCCCATGGAAAGGAAAGAGGTTTCCTTAGCATTTCAAGATAGAAGCAAGCATTGTCATAAGAAAGTTGAGGCCATAGTTTATGAGAGGTATTGAATGAGGAGGGGTGGACATGTGGAATTCATGGCACCAATAAATATCCCAAATGTTAAATTTGCATTCCAATTGATTGCACCTCATGTAATTAGAAAATACACTAGGGTAGACTGCACCTTAGATTCTCTCTCAGAGGAGGGATACTATGTTCAAGGGACTCAATTGAATTGGTACAGATTCCTCCTGGATGATTTGTTGCAATCCTATGTAGATTCCCATGAAACATTTGGATCTTCATTTTTGGATACTTTTCAGTGGCCTTTTCTATGTGGAAGTGGAAACCTCTCGTGGGCCAAGAGTTACCACCAACAACTGATAGAACAATTTGTTCCTTGTGGTATGAACCTTGGAAGAGCTGTAGTGAAACCCAGAATGGGGCCTTCAACGATGTCACATTTGGGAAGTGATATGATTTCATGATTGTGGTCACCACGAGCATTCTATGAATTACATGGGCACTCTTGGATGCACACGTAGGGAAGATCTGGTTTGAGATGGACAAAGAAAACTCATTTGTTAGACCCCACACCGATCAAAATTTTAAACCAACTTTCCTTCCCTTCTACTTGACATAATATATTTTTTATAGGGAATTTTCACAATGAATTGGTGTGCAAAAGTATAAAACCGCATAGGGAGCCACATACATTTTCCCAAAAAATACTTTAAGGAATCTATGACAAAAGAAGGCAGTGTCCAAGGACGAGGTGTACTTGTGGAATCATGAGTACAATACTTAAGGAGAACCCAAAATCGGGTTTAGATGAATATACTACTAAACCCTCCACTACCCCCAAGATGCTCATGGTTCTTACATCATTAATACTAGACCTAGCTCAACTGATGGGTAAATATTTCAAATCCTATTTGGGTTTATTTGCTTAATTTTTGTAAGGATCAATGCCAAAGAAGCCGAGGGTAGTATGACCCATCAACCTTGAACCGGTTAGGATTTTGGTGGGTGGTCCCTCTTCACCGTTTTCATCTATGGAAACCATGTGACCATATTTATGGAAGTTGTGTCCATCCCTCCGATTGACCCCTTCCTGTATGAATTGCATGATTTTGAGGTCAAGCATGATTTTGATTCGGTGGATGAGACCCTTAAGTCCTTTCAATATTTTGAGAGGTTTACCTTCTAGTTCTCAATCTTAAACGTAGATGATGATAATCCAAGGTCACTCAATGATGTTCCTACTATGTTGGTATAGCATGACGTTCGACATGGAGATACAACGTTGGAAAATTAGTCGTCGACCACACCCTCAATAAAAGCTTCAGAACAAAATACAAAGGGGAATTTGCATGGTGCCTTTATGTGTGCGTAAATAGAAAAAGTAGTGGTGAGGGCCATTCATGACCCCCTCATCTTCCAAAACCATGTGAAATAGAACCAAGCAACAGGATGGGACTTAATAGTTGATGGAAAACTAAAAACCAAGTCATTAAATATTTTATTGAACTACTCAATAGTCTCATTTTCATTTCTTTTAATGGTATTGAGGGAGGCTAATAAATGGTGATTGTCCTTTTTCTCTCTCCATCTTTCCATAAATGTGTAGTGTCCCCTCTATCATACTAGCGTGAGAGAGAGGATCATAGTGCTCAATCCGGGCAATTAGCCCCAATACGTTTGAATTAAAAACATTGATGCAAAGAACTGTATCTGTGCATGCTATGGAAAAACGATGGTAATCAAATAAATGTTGTTGATCTCTAACACACATTCAAGATTCTGTGACAAGATCATATGGAAATGCCTAAACTTTTAAAAACACAGCAGAGGCAAATTCGTTTAATACATCCACATACATTCATAACATTCATCAAATGATAATTGCCAATTTACACAAGAGAATACTTATCTCAATAAGGCAGTCCCAAGCAACTGGCTATGCAACTGCAACGTTCCACCCAATCATAGGCCAGTGTGCTCCTCAATCTCTCAGCACCACTGCCACCCCCGAGCTGGGCATGATCTCTACAAGGAACCAGGGAACAGCAGACTCACGCATAGCCAAGCATACACCAAGATGAGCCAAGCCAATCTACAATTGGGTTTATCAGGCTACTAGGAGATGGAAAGGAAGAGTTGCTAAGCTAGTGAGCTCCAGCACAGAGCCAGGGATAACCTTGCAAGATCTATCTAGCTTGGCACCCACAATACCTACACACCCAGCACAAGGAAGTATTCTTTTCACTGCTGTGCAGTCCCTCAAGCCATACCTTCCCTATCCAGTGCTCTCAGGGTATGCATAGAAGAGTAACCAAAGCCCTCTTGATCTTTTTGAGAGGTTGTCTCCCCCACTAGGTTTATCAAGCCACTTCTATCCACTACCACTCCAACACTTCAGCTCACAGGCTCAAACCAAGAACAAGGATGCACATAACAGCAGAACCCACAAAAACGAAATGGGAAGTTGGTGAACAACCCAGGAAGCCAAATCCGTTTTTAGAAAAACGTCCTTGGACATTCAGGGGCAAAAATGACCTCCCTACAGTCCTCAAAACGTGGCCCTCCCTCTCCCAACTGTTATATACTGCAAAAACGACTCCCAGGCATGGAAAAATGCAGTATTTAGATGAAAAACGTAAATGGAAAGACCCCAGCTAACTCCCCCTGCGTGAATGATCCAAGGCTGCCTGTACAGAATGGCTTTGGGCACCATTTCGTGGGTGGTTTCTTGCCCAAGGAGACAAAACACGTTTTTCCAAGTTGATGGCTTGCCCATGCACGAAAATGGCTTGCCCATACTCTTTCATTCCCAAGGCATTAACTGCCTTAACCAATTTCTTGGAAAAAAATTAAATGATTGGGTACATGAGACAAAATGGGTAGTTGGTGGTTTATGGGTTTCCCCATTGACACATGGATTAATACCATTGGCTCAAGGTTTGAATAATTTCCCTCCCTTTTCCTTGTAGAGTCATGCCCCATCTCTTTTGTTGCATTGCATAGCCGGTTGTGGGTTTTTCCATTAAAATTCGTATTTACATGGTGTCTTATTTACATTGTGCCCATCTCGCACAAGAACCATGGGCATCTATTTTTAATTGCCGATTCATGAAACGCTGAATCAATGGTGGGGCCTTGGCCTTGAGCTCCTCACCATGATTAAATTACAATATTTACATCATTTACGGTTTAATACAAAGGGGGTCAAAATGGGGACATTACAAAATGCCTCATCTAAATCTTTCATAGTTGCAATACCACCCAGAGCTAAGTCTAAGAACCAATCTAAGGCATCCTCCTCTAAAGAGAGAACAAACAATTTCATGATTACATCTTCGATCATACTAGCATGTTTATGCATACAAGTGGTGTAAAATGATTTTAAGTGAGACTTGGAAGAAATAACATTATTTCCTTGGTAGGAGGGAATTTTATCTAATGCTCTTTTAGGTAACACATCAGGATAACCAACAATTGTAGAAAATTCCAAAGGAGCATATATATCATCCATTTCAAAAGATTAGGTAGAACTATCCTGAAAAAAGAAGATGGAGATATGAGATAGATTCAAATCCTAATTGATCAAGTGTTCTACAAGAAGAAGCCATGTTCAATCATGTTCTCAGAATCATTTCAAGTTCAAGAACAAGAGGGAACAAGCCTTGATTGTTTCTTCTTGTAGAATACATGTTAGGATTTCAACTAAGTGGAGTCACCAAATGAAAATGTTAAATATCGAATCTAAAAGATTCATCAAATAAAGTAAAAAACAAGAAAAAACAAGGTCGTTAATTATGGGGTGATAAAAAGATTTTATTCTCGGGGAAATTCAACAAGTTGTTTGCAATTTTCACCACAACACTCAACTCCTTCTATTTAGGCCAACTCCCAAACAAAATCCAAGGGAGGTAGACCCTAAGAAATCTAAGGATAGACGCTTTGGAAAAAGTGACTTACGAGCTAATTTTAGAGAAACTAGGAAACTAATTTAGCAGTATATCTAACAAGTAAATCAAAGAAGCAATGACTAAGTAGATCAAATATTTAACATGCATATCATAGAGATTAATGCTTTAACTATTGGGAAAAAAGGATATGAATGCAAAACAAGAGATACTTGCAAGTTAAACTAAGAGATTAATTTACTAGCAGAAAGGAAATGCTATCTAATTACTAGAAAGCGAAAGCAAAGTCAAATTGTGAACTCACTAGAGCGAGGATTTGCTTTTCTTGTTAAATGGAGGCACTAGATTGAGGATTTGCTTTGCTTGTTAAATGGAGGATCATTGAATTGTGAACTTGCTTGATGCAGGGATCGACTGTTAATTGTGGATTATTAGGGGGAGAGGTAGTTTATGGTATACATGAGGTGCATGGAAACAAGTCTGAGAATGATTTCAAGTGTGGTACCACATGAAGAGGGGACTAGATTGGAATTTTGGGGAATGTTCAACACAGTACACCAAACGAGGGTGTATCCCAACGGATCCCAATGATCACTACCTAGTATGGTCCTTCAACTGTAGAATTTTCCCACAAGGTGACAATTCTGTGGATTATAGATGTTGAAATACCTCTCTAGGGAGGATTTCTTTTAAGTTCAATTAATGTGAAATATCTTAAAAATAATCTTTAGATGGAATTAATTGGAAAATTACAATATGTGTAAATAAATGGGCATAGTGTATTAACATGCATCAATATTTGAGTAGCAATGGAAAACAAAGAATATTAAAAAACATAAGGTTAATTTAGAACACCAAAGGAAGTGTGATCTAATATAATTTAGGAATTAGTGTAGAGTTAGCATGCGAAGTTAGATGCAAAAATGACAAATGCAAAAAAATGAGACACGGTGGGTAGGGGGGATGTGACACCACCACCCTACTTGATTGGTTAAAATAGGATATGCAGCCCTTATAATTCCTATTTTGTATCCTTATGGCCAACAATCAGGCTTACAATAGTTAGGGAATGAATGTAAGAAAGTGGTGGAAAATATGTCTTTTTTGGTGTGTACCCTAGGGGGTTGAATGGTGGTCGATCCATGATTCCTTTTGGAATGCATTATTTTTGTAATAAACCTACAAGTAAAAGTTATATAAAACAACATTATACAAGCTTAATAATGAATCCCTTATATCTTTCTTTATTGGGGGCTTAACCTGCCAAAACTTGTTAGACTAAAAAACCAATAAAAGGAGGAGGTAAGACTGTTAATCTATATGTATGTAAGTGTCTGTATCATGAGATTTTATCACTATAAAAAGAGTATGCAGCAAGACAAAATATGATAAAGAGACCGATTAAGAGCTATTTCATTTAATTTACAAGAAACCACATGCATCGACATTCAAGTAATAAAATTGGATTTTCTTTGAAAGTACATGAGCTTATCTAAGTGCAATATTTTTGTAGCTTGAAATGCATGCACTAATTTTTTTAGCTTAGATATATTATAATATATATGTCATATGCTCAATAGATCTAAGACATGCATGAGTACATTAGATCTAGGAAATATGTAACTTTGATGAAAGGAGATCTAACTACACATGCATTTTAGTAACTAATTGAAATATTGAAAAGAAAGGAGGGTTATAGAAGGGTTTGAGAAGAGTGATATTTTCAATATTCAATCAATGGATTATTTCAAAACTATGCATAGGGACTAGTCCACAAGGAAATGTCCAACAAGGGAAAGGGTTTCTCAAGGGTAACCACTATCTGATTGTTGGGTGAGAACCTACACATGAAAATAAATAGATAGAAGGGGATGAAAAATCCCTCCAGGTGCTTCTCTTAGCGCAACCTACAGGAGAAGGTTAAAACAAGCACATAGGCAAAAAAAAAAATACTTATCTTAAGTATCTCTCCTACAACCTACAATAGAATCTAATGATATCACTTAGATTTATCCTACTTGGTAGTAGTACCCTTTCTAAGGCATAATGATGAAGAATAAATGGAAACTGGATAATACATAACAAATACAAGCTACCTTAGTTAGATAGCATGTGAAACATCAATATAAACACATTGGGCCAACACTTATTTGACCTCCAAAGTCTTTCTTCATTAACCACACTTCCCAAAATGAAATATTACAACAATGGAAGATCTCTCTCCCTAAATGATAACCAACCAAAATGAGAGAGGGGGAGCCTCTCTTAAATAGGAAAAGGTGATATTGGGACCTTCTCCTTACATGGAAGGAGAAGGAGCCACATGTAGATCCAAAACCTTAACCCTATGCATGAGAGGGAACTACACGTGAGCTAAAACCCTAACCATGCAAGAGAGGGAAACATATGGAGCTAAAACCCTAACCATGCATGAGGTAAGGCAACGCCACTTCATGCAAACTTAGTTAACTGAAGAGGAGGGGCACCACCTTTTGGAGGACCATGCAAGGATCATGCAAACACATAGATGAGTGAGGAGAGGGCGCCACATTTCTCCCCTAGATGAGGGAAGACACCTACATGCACCCTTCTCGAGGGGAAAGGTTCCCATAATATTTCTTTTTTGATATTTGACCCCCTTAAATCCTTTTTACATAGTTTGTTTTCTCATTTTTACTCCCCCCCCCCACATGCTAGGACCTAAAAGGTCATGCATTTTGTTAGGGACATGTTGACTGACTCTAACTTTGACACTATACCATAAGGACATAGACACCATCTCAAGGAACCTATGTTATACCATACTTTGGCTTTGGAGGTGTGAGTGAAAAATCTGGGATAAAATTTGATCACTAGTATCTAAGTTCACCTAGGTAAAAAAAGCACTCCAAACTTATCATAACATGAGTGACTCACTCAGGCTATCTCTTTTACACATGTATTGGATGTCAAAGTTTTACAAACAAATTCCTTTGACCATGACAAAGGAAGTGCAAAAGTACATACAATTGGGAAGAACATTGCATGATTCAGATGGGGAACTGGAAGGTCCCTAACTGGATGAAGTCTTATGTCTGGTGAAAAACATATGCATATCAGGTGGTAACAATGGCTATATTTCTCTTTTTCTAATTAATGATACGAAACAAGAAAGCACTAATCACTAAGAATTCAATTTTCAAAATAATGCAACAATGTACCTATGCAAGATTGCAAATTATTTTCCTTTTCAATTCACTGGAAATGCAAGAAAAACAAGGAAATTGGAAGTCAAACCAATCAAACATACAACCAAGAACCCTCCTCAATCTCAAGGAGGCCAAGAAAATTCACAGAAAAACCCCCCTAAGCAACAAGTTTTCCCCTAAGGAAGACCCCCATTGACCACTAAAGGTCAACCCACATGTACCCGTGACTCTTTCAAAGGAAATTTGTGGGGCCACGACTGATAGGAAACAAACCCATGGGTACCATGAGTGTTGAACTGACAACTCACATAGGAAAACTACAAGGTAAAGTAAAATTCTTAAAGGGATGAAAATTTTCTAGTTTCTAGGGTCTAGCTAATAAAGATGTAAAGAACAAACAATTTACTAACCACATGAGTACTAAAAGCTAGAAGAGACTAGTAAAAACTTCCTATAGGGAGTAAATCAAATAGTTCTTCCCTAGTATGGTCATCAATTCTGTTTGAGAAAATTATTCCTAAATGGCTAGGGTTATACCATCGACAGATTGAAAGTGAAGATAACAACACTACTTTCCCTATTTATCTAGTTAACTAAGAATTAAGCAAGAGAGAAGGTATGAAGGTACCTTGGCTAGCTAACTAGCCTTCTTGGCGAGATCCACTAATCCAAGCTTTGTCCTCACTCCAAGTCAATTTCATGCAAGATCAACACACAACTCAACAAGAAAAACCTTTCTTAAACTATTATAATTCTTAATTGAAATGATCAATGAAAATGTAAAATTAATAACTAACTTTAGGAAAAATTATCCCTTCACCAAATACACTAATCAATGCATGCAATATTCCATACTACAAGTGTTCAGGGGAGGGGGTGTGGGGTGGTGGGGGAGAAGAGAGATATTCTACATACTATAATATTAACAAGAAAAAAAATGATATACCTAAGTCTTTGTTATGGTACCTCCTTCACCAAGTCATGGGATCCTCCTAGTTGCGTCACTGGAAAACTGTTGATTAACTGTTGCTTCTCCATCTTGATTCTTGAAGGGAAAGGAAAATTATGTGAATTAAGGCCTTGACTCAAGCATGAAGAGACAAAGTCTCCTAAATATGTTTTTTATTTATTAGAATGAGAATATAAAATCCTTAATCACATACTGATCGATCCCTCCAGCACGAGGGTACAATAATGATTTTGGTTCCCCTTCCTAACCTTAATGCCTTAATGTATATTTAGAGAAAGTGATTTATACAGTTTGTATGAGCCTTAACATTTTCTAGGTGTATGACCAACATAAAAACTGATCAGGAGCACATAATTAATGCACCATTATTATATTTTTTGTAATTATGGAAATGTCCCCATGTGTTGCTTCAAAAAGACACATAGGGCCCCATAGATTGCTAAAGGAAAAAATTTCAAGGCTAAGAGATATTTGGTTTTTTAGAAGGATCTTCAATGCTTTTAAAGGCTTAAAGGGCTAATGGAATTTTAGGAAATGGTGGAATTGATAATGCTTTAAAAACTATTTTTTGTTCTAAGTTTAAGGGTTAGGAAACACTAGAAGTACTAACTATCATAGTGGGCCTTATTTAGTAATAACAAACATAGTGCACCTAATCTATTTTACTTTTAATTCCCTCTAGTAATGTTAGTCTAATGGGCCCTTTGGAACCCCCATTACACCCCTAGTGAGGATCATAACACTCCACCCCCCTTAGAAAAGTGTTTCCCTTAATATTTGAAGTGAGGAGGTACAACCATAAACTAGTGTCTCATGGACGATTGTTAACCAAAGTGATGAAGTAATCTAAGGAACCAGGGTCCCATGTTCATGTGGTAACCACCATGCTAAATTATTCTAATAAAATATACCATAAACTTGGGTCCCATGTACGATTGTTTACTGCCATGTTGAAGTAACTAGTGTTCCATGTGTAAGTACTAACTACAATGTTGAAGTAATCCAAGGGACTCATCCATAAAACTAAGTCCCGTGTCTAGGTGCTCAATCGCACACCCAACTGATGAATCCTAAGCTCCATGAATGGGAAAGTAGTGAGCTCCAAACACCCACCAATGTCACGTGGATTGAAATAAACATAATCCTTAAAAAGATCAACCTCATAGTTGTAAAGGGTTTGGGTTGGAACTAGAAGGAACAATACCACTGTAGAATATGCAAGTTGAACACTAGTAGTCATATCGATATTTTGATTTACCTCAGTGATTTTCTCTACATAAGGTGGAGTAGAACCATCAAATAGAATGTGAAAGTAGTTGTTTTCCCAGAAATGCCAACTATCCATGCATCAACCATCATATTCAACCTTTAAATCATACCAAGCATTTATTTCAATGGTATGCTCCCTTTGAATGATAGTGAAGGATACAACTCTCCTTGAATTCACGTGTTACATTCTTCGTATCTTCACAATTTTCATACGTATCCTAGAAATATTTTATTACCAACTTTCATTTCTCCCATGGTATGTTCCACCACATTGCCATTCTTTGGTTTCACTAGGGTTTCAGGGTAGAACATGGAAAGGGTTGTATCACACTAGATATTGACCAAAAACAAATCATATAATATGGAAAATTAAATCCCCATAAATTCTTTATCAAGTGGCATTGATATGGATACAATATGAGCACTCTATCAAAAGTTATCTCCATTGCAATATACACAGTTGTCACCAAAAAGACCTATAAAAATAACAGACTTCAAAATCCAATATTTCTTTCGTCTGAAATTTGATTTGAGTTTTTTTTTTTTGAAATCATGTACTTTCATGAAGAGAATACAGATCTAAAATTAGATTCTAGAAACTTTGTAGAAAAGTAATAAGAAATTGATCTAAGTGTTGTGGCTCCAATATGCAAAAAACAAGATGTAGAACAAATTTCTCAACTTTTCCTTTTTAAGTGATTTCATACCAATTGTTATGTACCATATGTATGAATATGGAATTACACACAAGATATCCAATAATAAGGTATAAAATCCCCTTTAATTGATTATATAAAACACCCTGAATGTAGGACAAGACCTTACAATGATCCTTTTACAAAAGGAATCCACTCATATTCACTTGCCCCTTAAGGTTGGACAACCTCTAAATGAGCTATGCTCCATATACAATATTATTCCCCATCCATGAGGACTCCATACTTATTTATATCTAACTAAAGAACCTTAATCACAAAAACCTTCTAACTACCTAGTGAACCTTCTTTAATGATGCCTCATTACATTTATTCAATACCAACTAGCATAGTGGGAATTATTTAATAATAACATGCATGCCTTAGAATGCGATGTGTTGTAGTCGAGGGGGATTGCATGGCTACGAGTGATACATATTATAATATACGCAAGCAAGAACAATGATACAGATAAAATAATGATCTGGATTTTATGAGCAGAACGAAATGAATACAGATTATTATCAGATGCTTAACACAAAATAACAGAGATACAGTAAAACTAGTTTTCTATTCAATAAGGGAATAAGCTAAAACTATAAAATGCAGCGGAAAACAAGCTTGCTGGAATGGTGGTGGCTTATCTCTGAGAAGAGATGTGACGGTTGCGCTCATTCGCAAGAAGATGGTTACAATGAGGCTCTCAAGGCCTTTTACGATCCACTGGAATTTCAAAAAAACACTAGACATCCAAAAACCTAACCCTAGGAGATGAAGCACCAAAAGTCATGTGCACCTCGTTTGGGTAAGTTAGTACATCAACTTCTCGAGGTCGTAACTTTTGCATACAATCTCTGTTTGGGGCGCACGATAGCTCGTTGAAAAGATCTATCCGGGGACTACAGAAATAAAGGAAAATTTGATGATCAAATTCATTGAAACGATACCCCAAAAAATGTCGTTTAGGGCCTCGAAACGGCTCCAAAAGTTCAGGACCCAAAAAACTGCTAAAAATAGTAAATTACCAAAATTGCCAAAAGACTGTTTTGAGCCAGTTGGAAGAGGTGGGACGCCACCGATATCCACCTATATCAATCCTCCCTCCTTAGGAAGCAATGGTCTCCATTGCATTGCGTTCCTCCATCAGATGAGGAAATTTCTGTTGAATTTGGCCCCGGGTGAGCCACTTGCCTTGGTGCAGGAGCTGCCCTGCTTTAACAACTCGATAAAGCTGGATCCTTTGATGCCGAGTTCCCTTGATCTGTGTGTCTGCAATATGATCACTGGATGCCTATTGGAGGCAGTCAAGGTTGAGCTCTGTTGGTGTCAACTGCTATGGTATCTCTGAGGTGTCTAATAATGGTGGGAAATATGGCCGAAGGAGAGCCACGTTGAAGACTGGATGCAGACCAAGGATGGGGGGAATGTTGAGCTCAAAAGCATTGTCACCTACCACCTTGGTGAAAGTGTACGGCCCATAACAGAGTGGGAGAAGCTTCCGATGGGTCCCTGTAAGGTGTTCTTTCTGCAAATGCAACCAAACTTTGTTGCCCACCTGAAACTTATGTGGCACCCGATGTTGATCATGGAGCTGCTTGTACTTGGCATTAGACTTCTGTAGAATATCCTAAACCTGTTGGCGTGTATGTTGGATCCGTTCAATGAACCGGGTGGCTTTGTCAGCTTCTGGGGATGAGTTGGCCGAGGTGGTTTCCAGGGGAAGTGCAACATCCATGGGGCCCAATGGTTGGAATCCCAACCCCACCTGAAAGGGGTTGTGGCCAGTTGAGCTATGCAGGGCTCGGTCGTAGCTATGCTGGACATAGGGAAGACTCTCATCCCATGTGCAGGGGTGTGTTGAATTGTACATGCGCAGGATATGTACGACCATCCAGTTGACGACCTCGGTTTGGCTGTCTGTCTAGGGGTGGAAGGCAGTGGATTTGGTGAGCTTGGTATCCAACAATGACCAGAGGCTCGACCAGAATGAGCTAAGGAACCGATTGGCACGGTCTGAGATAATGGTATGTGGGATCCCAAAATGTACCCATACTCATTCAAAGAAGAGCTTGGCAGTTGCTTCTGCTGTGATGTTCTTCTTGCAAGCGGCTAGAATCGCCATCTTGGAAAAGCGATCAACAACCGCAAAAACACAGTCATTTCCCCTCTTGGTGGACGAGAGGCCTGAAAGGTGGTCCATTGAGATGGATTCCCATGGCCTGTCAGGAGTATGCAGAGGGGTGTACAAGCCCTGTTTCTTAGTGGTCGGTTTGGAAATAGCACAAGCGGTGCAGGACCTGATATACTTGCCAACATCCTGGCGAAGTTTCGGCCAGTAGAAATGTTTCTGCAGCACTTCCACTGTCTTTTCGACGCCAAAGTGTCCTGCCACCTGACTGTAGTGAGCTTCCCAAATCCGCTTCGCGCGCTCGCTTGATGGAACGCAGAGATGGCCCAGACGGCACAACAACCCATCCTAAAGATGGAAATTAGCGACCACTGAGTTGGTGCCCAACATTTTGTAGGTGGTGGAGAAGTCAGGGTCTATCTCGTAGAGGAGGGGCCATCCGGAGGTCTCATGGCCGCAAGAGTCTAGCACTATGGTGAGTGCCGCGACTAGAGGTTGACTGAGGCAATCAGCAACTCGATTGGTACTCCCTGTTTTATATTTGATGTTGAGGTGGAACTGCTGTAAGTATGTTGACCACTTCTAATGGCGGTCATTCTGCAACTTTCCTTGGGTCTGCATGAACTACAGTGGCTTGTGATCAGTGTGGATGACTGTCTCCTTCCAAAGAATGTAATGTCTCCACTGGAAGTAGGCTTGCACAATGGAGTACATTTCTTTGTCATAAGTAGGGTACTTATGGACAGCATCTGATAGTGTCTCAATATGATATGCCACGGGGTGGCTGTGTTGAGTGAGAACAATTCCCACAGCATAATCTGAAGCATCTGTCTCGATCTCAAAGGGATGTTGCAGGTCCAGTAATGAGAGTACCGGCGATGAGCACAAACACTTCTTCAAGTCATCGAATGCTTGTTGTTGGGACAGGCCCCACACAAATTTTTCCTAACCGCCACCCTTGGTTACTTGGCTAAGGGCCCATGCGATATGAGAGAATCCTAGCACGAACCGACAATAGAAATTGGCGAGGCCCAAGAAGCTCTAAAGTTCAGTGAGTGTGGTTGGGGCGGGCCAGTCACGGATGACCTGGATCTTGGCTGGATCCACATGCACACCATGTCGATCAATGATGTAGCCTAAGTAATGGACCTTGTCCATGCCGAAGGAGCATTTTTCCAAGTTTGCATATAGTTTGTGCTGCCGTAGGGTGTGCAGAACCTGCTGAATATGTTGCAAGTGTTACGCCCAAGTCTTGCTGTAGATGAGGATGTCATCCAGATACACCACTACAAAATTGTTGGTGAAAGGTCGTAGGATATCGTCCATCATCCTCATAAAATTTGTTGGATCATTTGTCAAACCAAAGGGCATGACCAACCATTCAAAAAGACCTTCTTTGTACTTGAAGGCAGTCTTCCATACATCTGTCTGTTATATTGGGACCTGGTGGTAACCAGAATTCAGATCAATCTTACTGAAGTATTTGGCCCCCGTGAGCTGATCAAGGAGGTCGTCGATTCGGGGAATCGGGTACTAGTTGTGGACTGTGATTTTATTCAGGGCCCGATAATCAATGCAGAGTCGCTAGGTCCCATCTTTCTTTTGCACCAGAACTATTGGGATCCCACAAGGTGATGAGCTGGGATGGATGTGCCCCTTGTGGAGCAATTCTTGGATCTGCCTCTTGATCTCCTCGTTTTCCAACAGAGAGCGGCGATAGACTGGCCCATTGGGTAGCGGTGCGCCTGGGGTCAGATCGATGGGATGCTTGACCTGGCAGTGCAGAGGTACCCCGGTGGGAGAGAAGAAGATATATGAGTATTCTTCCACCACCTTATCCACTTGCTTCTATTGTGTAGAGAGATCGGTCACGGAGGCCCTGGATGTGGCTGCAATCTTTCTCTCACTCTGAGAGCGAATCATGAAGAAGACAAATTTCTCAGTCTAAGAGATGAACTTCCTACATTGCTTGGCAGAGATCAAGGAAATAGCACTAGGAGGGACTGCCTCGGGTATCCTGTACAATTTCCTATTCAAATAAATAATAACACTACGAGGCCTGGACTCATATACAGCATGACGTTTCCATAAATAAGGTTGGCCCAAAACAACATCTGAAACTTCAAGAGGAGCAACATCACACAATACCTCGTCCTTGAAGGGCTTGATGTCGTACGATAGTCGGCACTGTTGGCTGACGCGAAGATCGCTTCCTTTGCGGAGCCATCCAATGGTGTAGGGTTGTGGGTGCGGACTTGTCGGCAGGGCCAGGCGCTTGACAACCTTTGCTGAGATGAGGTTCTTCTGGCTACCACTATCAACGATGAAGTGCAATGGGGTGCCTTTTACCCACATCTATGAATGGAAGAGGCGTTCTCCTTCTTTTGGCTCGTCTGGTTCATTAGGATGGAGCTTGGTGGTAGCAATGGTGGCACTGGGTTTCACATCGATGATCTGTCTTCCCCTTTCTGGTTCAGACTCAGAGTCAGAATCCGCATCTGATTCAGATGCTTTCACTTCGGCCACCAGGGACTGCTTTGAGCGGCAGTCAACAGTGTTATGCCAAGGGATCTTATGGAAGTCGCACCACTTCCCGGTATCTTTCTTTGTCTTTCCGGCGTCCTTCTTTGCTTGCGGCTTGGACTTGCTGTCCTGATACTGGCCATATTTGCTCTGTCCTTTATTCTATGAGTTGGGGCCACCCTTTCCTATCTTTTGCTGTGAGGGGTTCCCAGGCCCAAATTGCCGCATCTTTTGTTTGAGCTTTTGCTTGATTTTGACGGCATATCGGTAGGCCGCGCCCAAGGAAGAGATGTCTAGAAATTCCATTTCGGTCTGGATGTATCTATGCAGACCACCGCGATACTTGAGCACTAGATGTCGCTATGAATCTTTGATATCCAGCTTGGTGCGCAAGGTATGGAAGGTATTTGTGAACTCTGGCACTGCTTAGTCTCTTTCTTGTCGCAGTGATCTGGATTTATGCGAGAACGAAATGAAAGAGCAGATACATAATCAAATACAGAGATATATTGCAAAGAACACAGTGATACAGTAAACACACATTCTATTAAATAGCGGAAATAGAACAGATTGTAAAATACAAAAGCTGGAATGGTGGTAGCTATCTCTGAGAAGAGATGTGTCCGCTAAGCGCAATCGTGCCAACATGATTACAAAGAGAGGCCAAAAGGGCCTATTTATCATAAGCATGAGGGAAGGAATCCCGAAAACTTAACCCTAGAAGATGAAGCGCCGAAAGTCATGTGGGCCACGTTTGGGTAAGTTAGTACATCAACTTCCCAGGGTCGTAACTCTCGCATGCGATCTCCGTTTGGGGAAAACAATAGCTCGTTGGAAAGATTTATTCAAAGACTACAAAAATACATCGCAAATATTGATTCTTGCATGTGCATTTGGTAGGCGCGTAGCACTCGTATTTGACCGAGAATTCGACGACGAAAAAACGTCGTTTAGGGCCTCAAAATGGCTCCAGAAGTTCAGGACCCGAAAAACTGCTAAAAATAGTAAATCTCCAAAATTGCCAGAAGACTGTTTTGAGCCAGTCGGAAGAGGTGGGTCGCCACCGATATCCACCTGGATCAATCCTCCATCCTTAGGAAGCAATGGTCTCCATTGCGTCAAATCCCTTATCATATGTCGCACTGTGCGTTGAGTTGATCTCCTGGTGCGGCATTTGCGGAAGTGAAAAGGCTGCCTTACTTTGACATCTGTAGAGGGTTGCAATTGTTGGAGGTGCTGGAACTATTCAACAGTTTTGGTTTCCGTGGTATCGTTGGTCGACACCGATGTGTTTGGTTTCTTTTTGGAGGAGCACCTTGAATGCATGGCCTTGCACTATAGAGGTACCCGAATAGGCGATGCTGCACTAACTTTGTGTTTTACCTGTTTCTGCTGAGTAGAGGGATAATGTGCAGAGGTTGTGGATGTCTCTGTGATCTGATGTTCACCTCTAGTGGCAATTGTGAATAGGGAAAATTTCCCAGTGTGGGAGATTATCTTCCTGCCTCGCTGGGTTGCGGTAGGTGCAACTATCTCTGGTATATGATAGAGTTTTCCTCCCAAAGTGACAATGACACTATGAGGTCGTGATTCATATACAGCATGATGCTTCCACATATATGGTTGTCCTAAAAGAACATCACATACTTCAAGTGGGGCCACATCACATAATACCTCATCTTTGAAGGGCTTGATGCCGTATGGTAGGCGACATTGGTGACTAACGCGGATCCCTCGTCCTTGGCTTAGCCATCCAATGGTGTATGGTTGTGGGTGTGGTGTTATTGGTAGCTCCAATTTCTTGATGACTTCTGCTGAGATCAAGTTCTTCTGGCTGCCGTTGTCCACAACAAAATGTAGGGGAATTCCCTTCACCCACATCTGTGAGTGGAAAAGGCGCTCCTCTGCCTCCGACTCTTCAAGTTCCTCTGGTTGAATTTTTGGGGTGGCAACAACGGCACTGGGTTCTGCATCAATGATCTGCTTCCCTTTTCGCGCGGCTGTGAAATTAGGTTCTGAGTCAGAATCGGAACTGGGATCTGATTCTGAAGCTTTGATCTCAGCCACCAATGACTGTTTTGAGCGACATTCATCAGTGTTGTGCCAGGGGCTTTTGTGGAACTCGCACCACTTCCCGGTGTCCTTCTTTTTCTTTTCGTTACCCTTCTTTGCTTGTGGTTGGGACTAGTTGTCCTTTACCTGCCCCGTGTTCTGCGAGCCAGAGTTTCCCTTGCCCTGCTTCTGCGCGGGTCCAAAGTCACGCTTGTTCTTTTGCTGAAATTTCTGCTCAATTTTGACAACATATCGATAGGCGGATCCGAGTGAAGAGATTTCCAGGAAATCCATCTCTGTTCGTATGTACCGGTGTAGGCCACTGCGATATTTCAGTACTAGGTGCCACTCGGAATCCTTGATACCTAGCTTTGTGCGCAAGGTATGAAATTTGTTGGTGTACTCTGACACCGTTTGGTCCCTCTCTTGGTGCAGAATGGTCCATTTTGTGTACTAGTCATCATAGTTTCCAACAGGGTAATATTGTTCCTTGACGGCATCTATAAAAGAGGCCCAAGTGGGATTGGAATATTCAAACAATCTAGACTCGTCTGATGAGTTTTGCTCACAATAAGTTTCCCACCAATTTTTGACATTGGGAACGGCCTTGAGGAGTGCAAAGACGATCTTTTCCCTGTCGAAAAAATTGTGGACAGAGAAATACCCTTCTAGTAGATTCAACCATTTATCTGTGGCATCGGCATAGATCTGGCCTTCAAATAAAGGGATATCAAAATTGACTTGTACCTTGAAGGGAATCACATCTCCGAAACTGCTGCTTGTCGAAGGTGTATTTGTTGCCATCGGCATGCGTCGAAGGATCTGGGAGAAATTATCCATCATCTCGTTCCTCTATCACGCGAGGGCTTCCTCGAGCAATGACTTGATAGGATCTACTACTCCGCCGTCTCTCTTTTCTTCCGCCATGGGAGGCCGTTTGAGGCGGCGAGAGTGGTCTTCCCCAAGTGAAACTAGTTCGAGACCCAACTCTTTGTATCCTGACCTCGTCGGGGACATGCACCAAGAAACAATCAAAGAGCAGACCGCTTTGATACTACTGATCCGGATTTATGAGAGAACGAAATGAAAGAGAGGATACATAATCACATATAGAGATATATTGCAAAGAGCACAATGATACAGTAAACACACATTCTATTAAATAGCGGAAATAGAACAGACTATAAAATACAATAGCGGGAATGGTGGTAGCTATCTCTGAGAAGAGATGTGGCTGTTAAGCTCATTCATGCCAAGATGATTACAAAGAGAGGCCGAAAGAGCCTATTTATCATAAGCATGAGGGAAGGAATCCCAAAAACCTAACCCTAGAAGATGAAGCGCTGAAAGTCATGTGGGCCCCGTTTGGGTAAGTTAGTACATCAACTTCCTGGGGTTGTAACTCTCGCATGCGATCTCCGTTTGGGGCGTACAATAGATCGTTGGAAAGATTTATTCAATGACTACAAAAAGACATCACAAACATTGATTTTGGCATGCGTAAATAGCAGGCACACAATACTTGTATTTGCCCGAGAATTCGACGACGAAAAAACGTCGTTTAGGGCCTCAAAATGGCTCCGGAAGTTCAGGACCCGAAAAACTGCTAAAAATAGTAAATTCCCAAAATTGCCATAAGACTTTTTTGAGCTTGTCGGAAGAGGTGGGTCACCACCGATATCCACCTGGATCAATCCTCCATCCTTAGGAAGCAATGGTCTCCATTGCGTCAAATCCCTTATCATATGTCGTACTGTGCGCTGAGTTGAGCTCCTGGTGCGGCGTTTGCGGAAGTGAAAAGGCTGCCTTACTTTGACATCTACAGAGGGTTGTAATTGTTGGAGGCGCTGGAACTGTTCAACAGTTTTGGTTTCTGTGGTATCGTTGGTCGACACCGGTGTGGATGCTTTCTTTTTGGAGGAGCACCTTGGATGCGTGGCCTTGCACTATAGAGGTACCCGAATAGGCGATGCTGCACTAACTTTGTGTTTTTCCTATTTCTGGTGAGTAGAGGGATAATGTGCAAAGGTTGTGGATGTCTCTGTGATCTGATGTTCACCTCTAGTGGCAATTGTGAATAGGGAAAATTTCCCAGTGTGGGAGATTATCTTCCTGCCCCGCTGGGTTGGGGTAGGTGCAACTATCTCTAGTATCTGATAGAGTTTTCCTCCCAAAGTGACAATGACACTGCGAGGTCGTGATTCATATACAGCATGATGCTTCCACATATATGGTTGTCCTAAAAGAACATCACATACTTCAAGTGGGGCCACATCACATAATACCTCATCTTTGAAGGGCTTGATGTCATATGGTAGGCGACATTGGTGACTCGCGTGGATCCCTCATCCTTGGCTTAGCCATCCAATGGTGTACGGCTGTGGGTGTGCTTTTCTTGGTAACTCCAATTTCTTGATGACTTCTGCTGAGATCATGTTCTTCTAGCTACCGCTATCCACAACAAAACGTAGGGGAATTCCCTTCACCCACATCTGTGAGTGGAAAAGGTGCTCCTTTTCCTCCGACTCTTCAGGTTCCTCTAGTTGAATTTGTGTGGTGGCAACAACGGCACTGGGTTCTGCATCAATGATCTGCTTCCCTTTTCGTGCGGATGTGAAATTAGGTTCTGAGTCAGAATCGGAACTGGGATCTGATTCTGAAGCTTTGATCTCAGCCACCAATGACTGTTTTGAGCGACATTCATCAGTGTTGTGCCAAGGGCTTTTGTGGAACTCGCACCACTTCCTGGTGTCCCTATTTGTCTTTTTGTTACCCTTCTTTGCTTGTGGTTGGGACTAGTTTTCCTTTCCCTGCCCCGTGTTCTGCAAGCCAGAGTTTCCCTTGCCCTGCTTCTGCGTGGGTCCAAAGTCACGCTTGTTCTTTTGCTGAAATTTCTGCTCAATTTTGAAAGCATATCGATAGGCGGATCTGAGTGAAGAGATTTCTAGGAAATCCATCTATGTTCGTATGTACCGGTGTAGGCCACTGCGATATTTCAGTACTAGGTGCCGCTCGGAGTCCTTGATACCTAGCTTTGTGCGCAAGGTATGAAATTTGTTGGTGTACTCCGACACCGTTTGGTCCCTCTCTTGGTGCAGAATGGTCCATTTTGTGTACTGGTCATCATAGTTTCCAATAGGGTAATATTGTTCCTTGACGGCATCTATAAAAGAGGCCCAAGTGGGATTGGAATATTCAAACAATCCAGACTCGTCTGATGAGTTTTGCTCACAATAAGTTTCCCACCAATTTTTGACACGGGGGACGGCCTTGAGGAGCACAAAGACGATATTTTCCCTGTCGGAAAAAATGTGTACAGAGAAATACCCTTCTAGTAGATTCAACCATTTATCTCTGGCATCGACATCGATCTGGCCTTCAAATAAAGGGATATCAAAATTAACTTGTACCTTGAAGGGAGTCGAATCTTCGAAATTGCTGCTTGTCGAAGGTGTATTTGTTGCCGTTGGCATGCATCGAAGGATCTGGGCAAAATTATCCATCATCTTGTTCCTCTGTCGCGCGAGGGCTTCCTCAAGCAACGACTTGATAGGATATACTGCTCCGTCGTCTCTCTTTTCTTCCGCCATGGGAGGCCGTTTGGGGCAGCGAGAGTGGTCTTCCCCAAGTGAAACTAGTTCGAGACCCAACTCTCTGTATCCTGACCTCGTCGGGGACATCCACTGAGAAACAATCAAATAGCAGACCGCTCTGATACCACTGATCCGTATTTATGCGAGAACGAAATGAAAGAGCAGATACATAATCAAATACAGAGATATATTGCAAAGAACACAGTGATACAGTAAACACACATTCTATTAAATAGCAGAAATAGAACAGACTGTAAAATACAATAGCTGGAATGGTGGTAGCTATCTCTGAGAAGAGATGTGGTCGCTAAGCTCATTCGTTCCAAGATGATTACAAAGAGAGGCCGAAAGGGCCTATTTATCATAAGCATGAGGGAAGGAATCCCAAAAACCTAACCCTAGAAGATTAAGCGCCGAAATTCATGTGGGTCCCGTTTGGGTAAGTTAGTACATCAACTTCCCGAGAATGTAACTCTCGCATGCGATCTCCGTTTGGGGCGTACAATAGCTTGTTGGAAAGATTTATTCAATGACTACAAAAAGATATCTCAAATCTTGATTTCGGCACGCAAAAATGGTAAGCGCGCAGTACTCGTATTTTCCTCAGAATTCGACGCCGAAAAAATGTCGTTTGGGGCCTCAAAATGGCTCCGAAAGTTCAGGACCCGAAAAACTGCTAAAAATAGTAAATTGCGAAAATTGCCAGAAGACTGTTTTGAGCCAGGTGGAAGAGGTGGTTCGCCACCGATATCCACCTAGATCACACAGTGTGGTCCATTTGGTATACAAGTCGTCATAACTTCCAACAGGGTAGTATTGTTCCTTAATAGCATCCCTGAAGGATTCCCAAGTGGCCGTGACTAAAAATAATGAGGTTTCCTCTGTGTCCTTTTGCTCGCAGAAAATTTCCCACCAATCTTTGACATGGGGAATGGCTTTGAGGAGCACAAAAGTAATCTTTTCTATATTCAAAAAGTTATGGACAGAAAAAAACCCTTCTAGTAGATTCAACCACTTATCTACAGGATCTGCGTCTATCTGACCTTAAAATATAGGAATATCAAAGTTGATTTTTACCTTAAAGGGGGCGGCGCCTCCGCTCGAGGAAGATGCGTCGCTTGTTGGTAGCTACCGAAGGATTTGCACGAAACTATCCATCATCTCGTTCCTCTGTTGCGTGAGGGCTTCCTCAAGCAACATTTTGAAAGGATCTCTTGTCCTGTCATCTTTCCTTTCTCCTGCCATGAGAGGTCGCTTGGGCGTGTGAGAGCTTTTGTACTCAAGAGAAACAAGCTCGAGACCCAATTCTTTGTACCCTGACCTCGTTGGGGACATGCATTAAGACGACAAGGAGTAGACCGCTCTAATACCACTGGTCTGGATTTTATGAGCAGGAAGAAATGAATACAGATTATTATCAGATGCTTAACACAAAATAACAGAGATACAGTAAAACTGGTTTTCTATTCAATAAGGGAATAAGCTAAAACTATAAAATGCAGCGGAAAACAAGCTTGCTGGAATGGTGGCGGCTTATCTCTGAGAATAGATGTGACGGCTGCGCTCATTCGCAAGAAGATGGTTACAATGTGGCTCTCAAGGCCTTTTATGATCCACAGGAATGTCAAAAAAACCCTAGACATCCAAAAACCTAACCCTAGGAGGATAAGCGCCAAAAGTCATGTGGGCCCCATTTGAGTAAGTTAGTACATCAACTTCTCGGGGTCGTAACTTTTGCATACAATCTCCGTTTGGGGTGCACGATAGCTCGTTGGAAAGATCTATCCGAGGAATACAGCAGAAATGATGAATTTTATAATCAAATTCATTGCTAAAAGATACCCCAAAAAACATCGTTTAGGGCCTCAAAACGGCTCCGGAAGTTCAAGACTCGAAAAACTGCTAAAAATAGTAAATTACCAAAATTGCCAGAAGACTGTTTTGAGCCAGTTGGAAGAGGTTGGACGCCACTGATATCCACCTGGATCAAATAGACAAGTGATGGGAGATGAAGCAACAAACCTTTCTATTACTCAGCAAGATACGCAGATAGGATTAGATATGTATGAACAATCTGACTTAACTCTATAAGTCAGCTCACTAGCCTGTGACTAGCGTATTTATATGATTGGCAAACAGTTACATAACTACCTGTCGGTTCAACTAACTGACCCGACATGTATTGGTCAACTCAATCCATCGACATGTATTACAAGTAGTCGAGTGGAGGACCTAGTCGGCAGTCGAATTAGGCTCCTCCAACATCTCCCCCGCCACAAAATATTTCTTCATCCCGAAGAAATGAGGAGATGAGGTTTTAACTGTAAGTAACGAAACTTGTTGCTACTGTTATGGGAGATTGGAATTGGAATATGCTTGTTGGTGGACACATACTTCGACAATGGATTTTGCGGATACTGATAATTGATCTTGAAAGTCCTCCCAGGTGTGTAAGGCGTTCTGAATGTCAATAGTGAGAGTGGTGAGGCTCAGCAAGCTCTCCATCTTGTCTTGTGTAGATTTGTCTTGGATATTGATCATGTCGTGTCCAAAAAGTTTCATCTTGTCGTCAGCAGTGGAAATAAGTCGTTGGATATATGGATGGATCTTGTCTACTTTGGATAGGCTAGCTCGAGCTTGACTGGTCCATTTCTCCTCTTGTTTCTCCAGCTTTTCCAGCTTTCTTCTTTCCATGAAAAGTTGCTCGTCGATGGTTTTAGTGATTGCTTATATTGCTTCTTCCACAAGGTATGTATAACTGTTTTTTTTCATATTTTTATGATTTATACCGTTTTAGTCGGGTGTTGACAAGCTTCCTAAATACGCTTCCCTGTAATGTCTTTATTCGAACCCGATTCATTGGCATTGATTTCTTCGACAACATACGGACCCATCCATTCCGTGTGCAACTTTTTAGGTTTTCCTTTTACTCGACTATTGTATAGTAATGCCAAATCACCAACTAATAATTTCTTGCATTTTATATTTCTATCATGCCAAGCTTTTTGTTGTTGCTTTTGAATTTTATGGTGGTGTATTGGTATCTGTCGGTTTTGTTAACACCAAAAAAATGCTCACTAGCTCATCCCTTTGGACATACACCTCTGTTGACCAAATTTCCTACCAACCTCGCCTCCAAAACCCCATAAAACCCAAATAGGTATTAAAAATACCCAAAATTCCCTCAAAATCATACTAAAACCCCAAAAGAGGGTCAGAAAAGAAAACAAAAGGGAATAAAACCCAAAAGAAAATATAAAAAAAAAAGAGAAAATAGGGAAAAAACCCTAAAAATCCCTAAAACCCTAATCCAAGTTTATAAGAAGGGGTGGATGCCCCTCATTTCCATATCCTCAATCACTCTACCCTCATGCTGCTGAATTTTTTCCAAAGCCTTAATCCATCCATCTTTGTGCCTTTTGGCTTCCCTTGAGATAAAAATGTTAGCCACCATCTAAGCATTGGAGAGAAGAGTACCAAACCAAGGAGCTCTGGAGCACACCTCCAGAACTCCACTAGCCCCATCTTCGAGGTAAATTTATTTTTTGCAAGCCCTTTGCTTGCCCATAATAAATAAATAAAATTCTTTATTTCACAGTTTTCTCAAGTGTACCATTTATTGTTTCAAGTTATATTTTATTTCATGCACATGTTTAAGCTCAGGTTTACTATTTAATGTCATTTGTTTCAATCATTTGTACTTAGTTTATTGTTGTTTACTTCCATACTGCTGTTAAGGATTCCATAATCCTTAACAAGTGCTCATTTGCACAAGCAGGGGCTAAAACCCCAGCTACAATTTCGTGACTCCGCTGTCTGAACCCCTCTCCGACAAGTTTAGTTTTTATTAATATTTCTGTTTGCAGTTCTATTTTCTATTTTTTCTAGTTCAGTTTATCAGTTCTACGTGTTTTCTTGTACGGTTGCAACCAGTTTGCATTCGTGCAGAAAACCGCGTATTTTTCACTGACAGCTGGGGTCCAAACCGCGACTATTCTCCACCTTCGCGTGGTCTGCACATCGGCTTCTTAGCCTTTTGCTGCGACTCAAAATGCAAGTTTTCCTTATCTATTCGCGGTCCCAACCGCGGCTGTTCTCTACCTTCGCGCAGTCTGCACATCAGCTTCTTATCCTTTTGCTATGACTCAAAACACGATTTAGCCCTATTTCCTCGTGGTCCCGACCGCGCTTGTCTGCCATTCTCAAGCGGACTGCACCGTGTAATACCCAGTATCCTGCTCGCGGACCATACCACGGCTCTCATCACTCTTCCCACGGCCTCCTCCCCGCACCAGAGCGGCACCGCTCACTACCGCAACGGATACGCGGTCCTCGCCGCAAGCCAAACCTGCCACCAGTGCGACTTCCACCGCAGCAACACCCCCGTGAACTGCGCTGCAAAATGCATCTTTCCTAGCGATCTGCGCGCTGCCGCCAGCCCACCCGCACTGCAAAAACCTCTGCCATCTCTATGCTGCAAACCGCATCCTCCAAGCCGAAACTTGCGCTGCAAACCTCAATTTTCACGTCGATACCTGCGCTGACCTTCCCCTAACTTGCGCTACAAACTGCGAGTTTCCTACCGATACACGCACTGCACTGCGCCCAACTCCCCGGAACTTGCGTTGCACACCGCATCTTTCAGCGCAAAATTTGCACTGCACACCACATTGAGCGGGCCCTTAGCCGCGTTCGGATTTCCATTTTTTGTCTTAATTTTAGTTGTTTAAAAAAAAAAAAAACTTTTTCTTTTAAGTCTTCGAATCAGCATTCAATTTCCAGCATTGTTTTCATTTTTCTAGCATTTAAATACCATCTTTTTATTTGCTAGTTAACTGCCAACATTATCATTGCACACACTCTGACACCTAACTCAAGTGAGCCCTAAAAAACTACTTAACTCAACCAACTTTTAACCCCACATGGGGAACATAGAAGAATTTGGTAGCTAGGTAGGGCAAGGGGGATAGGTATCCAAATAACACCCCTTTGTCGCTTACTTCTGAGACATAGTTGTTGTCATCTAGGGTGCCAAAATCCCTTAGTATTGTTTGACACGGTTACGACCAATTTGTCGGAAAGGCCTCTCCCTTAGGAGGGTTGAAGTGGAGAGACTGGTTCCGAAGGCCTGAGTGGAATACCGCAATCCATTCAGTCACCAAAGGGTACCTACTCATTGGTCCACATGTGGTGATTCCTTTTAGGCCCACACAATGATAGGACTGGAACCACAGATTCACCTTTCTGGATGTGTCATGAACGGGGTATCTTAGTTGCCTTTCTTCTAGGATTGTCTACCCAGTGTCCCTCCCGGTAGGGGGATATCATTGGCCTTTGGTTCCACTTTTCATATTGTCTGACCAGGATTTCATCACCCTGCAGAGGATACGTCGAGTTCGAATCAGCATACCTTCTAGTTAGGTGTTTGCATGCTCCCTTACCTCCCCTGAGTCTAGTGAGTACACCTTTTTTCTCTTTTTAGGAGCCTTTGTTTGTTGGTATTTTGACCATTTTTTACCACTCCGTGTGATTGCAGCACAGCTATTGCAACACACATTTTGAGCATTGTTGTTGGCCTGAGTGTCGCCTTTTTATTACGCTCTCCTTGTGCACACATGGTTGCACTAGGATTTTTGAGCTTTTCACTCACCACACCTCACTCGGAATACCCTCATCATCATCATTGAGTCCCAAAGACAGTCACGGCGCCAACGGAGCCAATCCCCACAGCACGGTCTACTTGGCTCTCCCCGTCACAGATGTAGAGCCTCGCTCCCTGATCCAGATGACCCTTATACCACATCTGAGGATCCACCACTCATCTAGCTACCACCTCAACAGTCACACCGTCTATAGGCCCTACGCCTACCATTAACGCCACTACATCCATCCCAGTGGGTAGTGTCTTAGTTACTAGTACAAATCCAGCAATGACTAGCATCATGCTTGGGGGCAGTGGCCCCACTGTTTCCGCCATGACCCACACCGTCACCCCACACATTGGGGGTAACACCTCCACCATGGCTGCTATGGCCCACACCGTCGCCCCACACATTGGGGGAAACACCTCCACCATGGCTGCTATGGCCCACACATTGGGGGTAGCACCTCCACCATGGCTGCTATGACCCACACCATTGCCCCACACATAGGGGGCAGTGGCCATACC
Source organism: Larix kaempferi (assembly GCA_027924585.1). Classification (NCBI taxonomy): domain Eukaryota; kingdom Viridiplantae; phylum Streptophyta; class Pinopsida; order Pinales; family Pinaceae; genus Larix; species Larix kaempferi. Next base: position 2,780,175 of record BSBM01000600.1, read on the forward strand.
ATCGCCGCTACGGCGAACACACTTCCCCCACCACCTCTGACACACCTTCCTGCTAGTTTTCCATTCATAGCTAGTCTGAACCTCCCCGACTTGGCTAAGTTGACTAATGATCCGATACAACATGATCCTACATGGCCTCCTATGCCCACCAAACTCCCCTCGGACATACCCAAATTTGAGGGAAAGGGAGTAGAAGTCCTTCAAAATCATATCATGTCTTTCCACTTATGGTGTTCCTCTAACTCCATCGTGGACGACTCTATTCGCCTTCGACTACTACAGAGAACCCTTACTCGAGCTGTAGCCAAGTGGTATATTTACCAACCTCATGGGACCCACCCTACATTCATATCCCTTGCCTCCACTTTCCTGCAATTCTTCCAGCTACCCATTCATTACGATGCCGGTGTAGAGATCCTCTTGTCTTGCAGACAGAACACCGCCACACACATCACGGACCACATCCATGAATGGCGCAAACAACGTACGTTATGCAAAATCAAGTTGGATGACCGAAAATTTTTAGACTAGTTCCTCAAATCTCTCATACCAACCATCGCGAAGGATGTGGCATCCGAGCGACCCCAGTTTGAGGAAGAAGCAATTCTCAAAGCTCAACAGTTTGACCTCATCTATGCCCAGTCCGATTATCTATATTCTATTTTACCTGATGCCCCCCGTTCCAACTCAGCTCGAAGCGATGCACCCGGGGCATCCCATGCTGCTAATGGTATCATCAGGCATGTGGCGTCACGCCCTCAATCGTACACAGCTGTGCCTGCTACTGGTGGCCCCGACCTCTCACACGCCACGTCCCATTCTGGAGCAATTACTTCATACACCCCGGTTATTAGACCTCCTCATATGCATGGACCATCATGCCCACCGTAGTGTTATGACCATGCACCCCCACCTTATAATTCTCCTATGGGATAGCCTACATTTTATCAACACCTAGCTCCACCCACCCATTCACACCCCCAAGTCCAACAGGCTTACTACCCCTTGCAAGCCCCCATTACACAACCACTAGTTCCTCCATTTTATCATACACAACCAACCCCACCAGCTCCAGCCCAACCTAAAGCACATCTCGGTTACTACCCACTGCCGGCACCTTCACCACCTACTCAACCATAAAATCCTCCCAATCCCCAAGGGCAAGTTTACGCCCAACAACACCCATAGCAAAATCAGCCTGCTCAAGGCAACCAGCAAGGCCAATAGAATAGGGGCAGAGGATAGAACCAAAGGAATAACCAACCTTAGGACCAAGGCAGTCAACAACCAAACCCCCCAATAACAACAACGCCGCCCCAACTGACCAAAACCCCGACAGACCACCTCGTCAGGGCAAGAATCCCAACCTACGAACGAATCATCCTTGTTCAAACGTGTCGAAATCAATACGGACCTAATCCTGAAACCCCCCCCCCCCCCCGTTGATACTGCTGCCCCCACAGATCAGCCCTTATGCATACCCCCACCACAATGCAATGGGGCCCCTAAAGCCCCTCGTTTCCCACTACGGCGGATCAACAACAATCCTAATGCTCGCGCCGCAGCAAATTATAATATCGTAGAAGATCTAGCGCAATCCCCCACGGCTATGTCTGCATTGGAAGTCCTAAAGAACTGCCCCGCATAGAGGAAACTGTGATTATCCGCCATAAGCACGATAGACCCTAATGACTCTCGACTGATGGCATTTGACTTAGACCAAGCCGAACCATGTTTTCCTTCAACATTAGCCTTCCAAGTCTCTGTATCAGTTCAGAACCTAGTCATCCATCGATGCATCATCGATGAAGGTGCCTCCACTTGTGTTATGTCGACGTTTGTTTGGAAAAAGCTTGGATCCCCCACTCTACAGCCATCAACAACTGCATTAATAGCTTACGATGGTCGCATAGCCCAACCTCAGGGACTTTTTACCAATTTTCCCATTCAACTAGCGGGAAAAACAATCCTAATCGATATAGAGGTTATCAATGCACAGCTGGATTACAACCTCTTGGTCGTAGTTACATGTATGTTATGAAGGTCATCGCTTCGTCTGTCTTCCGCATCATGATGTTCCCCCATGAGGGATGTGTGGTCAAAATTGACCAAATAACATACTACGATCCCAATGCCCCAGCTGCTCCCCAGAATGTTTTCCCCCATGATCGAACAACCCATGCACAATGCCCCTACATCGCTAGTCTCCACAGTCAGACCCTGATTATACTTGGAACCACCCATGACTTCCACGTTCCAATCCATTCTGCCCCCTCTAAAGATAACTGGGATATCAGATCTTTGCTTAATTTCCTCCAACCACACAACACCCAACCAACAACCGTCTTTTACTACTGCAACCACCATCGGTACCAAATTACATTGGGGCGACACCCATCCATACGATCTCGTTTTTATTTCCACCATCTGGAGTGATAACTGATAAGTTCACCGGTGATTGCCACTTTGAACCTCCCTAGATTAACCCTAGGACTACCCGTGTGGTATTTACCCGCCCCTAACCCTACACCAACACCACAGGTTTTTTCTTCAACCAGTTCAACCTATTAACACTTCCAACCGCCCACCACCAGGAGTGGCGAACATGCCCAACTATCCCCCTTCTAGTGCAGCATCCACATCTGCTAACACAACCTCCCCCACCACCACCAAAAAACACTGGGGGCAGAGGCCCGCAAAACTATACCGCCCCACTAGCAAGAAAACCAGTGGCACCCCAACCACCCCCCGAGCATCCCCTAAGTGCTCCTTGTGTGACGATATTGGCCATGCTACCACAACTGTCCTCAGTTACCCAATCTCCAAAAACACATGCAGACCTTGGACGACGACCCAACATCCCCGTGGTCGTACTAAACCCCAAGCCCATCAGCGCAACAAGGCATTACGTACTAATCACGCTTGCGCCATCTGCGGAATATATGGTCACTACTCACACCACTGCCCTGATCTCCCGGATTACAAAGCAGCCCTCTACGAGTTGAATAATGCTGACCTGGAAACATCACCTCCCACCATTGAAGAAATTTATCCTCCTACATCTTCCCCTTCGAAAGAAGTCAATACCATATATATGATCTCTATGGTCAATAGGAATGACTCTCCTCCAACACCTACCCTTCCTTCGTATGACTTGATCTCTCAGCACTTCCGCAGCGACGAGGAAATCCTCGAAGCCCTTACAGAACCAGACTACCCATGCGACGACATGCACCATCGATCGTATTTCATCCCCAGTGAGTCCACCCCTATCGCAGCCAACCAATTGGCAATTGAAACAAAAAACTTTCTCCCTGAGAAGGTCGATTGGTTCAAGAATCCTATTCCTGCACTCGACGCCTTCGAGGAAGGAAACATGGAAAATATTTCTCCCATCACACAAGTAGACATTGCTTGCCCGAGTGGCCAACCCGAGATCATCACCCTAGGGGCCACTTGTATGGAATATGAAATCGAGGAAGCCAAAAAACTTTTTTAGGAATTCCGTGATGTCTTTGCTTGGTCTTATACCGAGATGCCCATCCTAGATCCTACTATCGTAGAACACCACATCGACACATGGCCTGAGGTCCCACCTGTCCACTAGAAGCAGAGACCAATTCACCCCTCCAAACTCCCTGTAGTCAAAATTGAAATTGAGAAGTAGGTTCCCATTTATGGCCAATACGACCCCCCAGAGACCCGAACAAATACAAAAACTCTTAAATGACAAAGATAAAGACATGGGCTCTTACCTGCGACTCCCGGAATACAAATCCACCGGTGAAATCTCCCACAGACTCAACTTTTACCTCTGACCTCCTCTAATGCTTTGTCAAACTCACCACTCACAAATGACACCTATTATGGGGGACCACTTATTATTTATAGACATTGGCCTTATTCTCCTTTTGCCATTACGGGATCATCCGAGGCCCGTTTCTCAAATCGTTGATACCAATGCACTCAGTGTAGCTACAACTTCGCGGTGGTCCAGTCCATTTACAGTTTTCACTGGCACCATTTTCGAGCATTTTTTACATGTCCCTCGTCGCCTCGGTTTGCATGCCACTTTGGTCGTTGCCCGTTTATGACGTGCTTTATATCGTCGGATTCAGTTTTCCACGCTCATGATAATGCTTGAGATCATGTCTCACTCTCACCTCTCAATCTTTTGGGCATTTTTTACATGTCCCTTGTCGCCTCGGTTTGTGTGCCACTTTGTTTGTTGTCCATTTATGATGTGCTTTATATCATCGGATTCAGTTTTCCACGCCCATGATGATGCTTGAGATCATTTCTTGCTCTCACCTCCAAATCTTTCAAGCATTTTTCAAATGTCCCTCGTCGCCTCGGTTTGCATTGCACTTCGGCCGTTGTCCGTTTCTGACATTCTTTATATCGTCGGATTTAGTTTTCCACGCCCATGATGATGCTTGAGATCATTTCTCACTCTCACCTCCAAATCTTTCGGGCATTTTTCAAATGTCCCTCATCGCCTCGGTTTGCATGCCACTTCGGTTGTCGCCTGTTTTCAACATTCTTTATACCGCCGGATTCCATTCTCCATGCTCATGATGAGGCTTGAGATCATTTCTCGCCCCCACCTAAAAAAAAAAATTTGACTTTGTGTCCCTACACCTTGCCACATCGGCCACCACCGAGTCTTTACAAGTTTGTGCATCACAACTTATCCATGAGCCATCCACTCCATCCATACTGCAATTACGACGTTGTTTTGTTTCCATTCATCAACCCACAAGGAGGCCCCATTAGTGTTCCCCCCCCCATCACTCTACTGGATACCCATATTTATGCCTTGATCGAACACTTCCTCCTTGCCTCACCAACACTGTAATGTCCCCTCCTATCATACCAGCAAGATAGAGAGGATCATTGTGCTAAAACCGGGCAATTGGCCCCGATGTTTACTAAATACAACATCCACATATATAAAAAGACAGGCATGCAGATGTACAATCTAAGCAAACACAGCAGAAGTAAATCATTTGCAGAATTAACACACATCCATCATACATTCCAGATTTTCATGTCATTCATCAATTAAGCAATATCAAATTATCAAATGAGAATACTTATCTTAAACCAAGTAGTCCCTGAGCAACCAGCTACGCTTCTGCAACGTTCCACCCAACCGTAGGCCAGTGTGCTCCTCAATCTCTCAGCACCACTGCCACCCCCGAGCTGGGCATGATCTCCACAAGGAAAAGGGGAAACAGGCTCTCACATAGCCAAAGATATGCCAGAATCAGCCAAGCCAACCAGCAGTTGGGTTCTCAGGCTGCTAAGAGATGGACAGAGGTGAATTACTAGGCTAGTGGCTCAACCATGGGGCTATGGATACTTCATTGGACTCATCAAGCCAAATCTGTCCTCTTCCACTCTTGAAGCTCCTGCTCACAGGTTCAAATCCAAAACAGGATGCACTTAACAACAAAACCACAATTACTGGGCATGAGGAAAACGCTTTCCACAGTGGGATGCATGAGATGGGGTTTCAACTCACTCATAAAAACGTGGGAACACACAAAAATGAAATGGGAAGATGGGGAACAACCCTGGGAAGCCAATCCGTTTTTAGAAAAACGTCCTTGGACATTCGGGGGCAAAAACGACCTCCATACAGTCCCCAAATCGTGGCCCTTCTCTCCCAAGCTTCTGTATATGCAAAAAAAAAAACTCCCAGGCATGGAAAAATGCAGGATTTGGATGAAAAACGTGCAGGGAAAGGCCCAGCTAACTCAAACTGCGTGAGTGAGAGAAGACTCTCCGTTCAGAATGGCTTTGGGCACCATTTCGTGGGTGTTTTCTTGCCCAACAAGCAAAAACACGAATTTCCAGGTTGATGGCTTGCCCATGCACGAAATTGGCTGCCATACTTCTTCATTTCCAAGGCATTAACTGCCTTAACCATTTTCTTGGAAGGATTAAATGATTGGTCCATAACCCAAAATGGGTAGTTGAGAGTTCATGGGCTTTCTCATTGACACATGGATTAAAACCATTGGCTCAAGGGTTCGGTTATTTTCCCTCCCTCTTCCTTGTAAAGATCATGCCCCCATCTCTTTTGTTGCATTGCGTAGCTGGTTGTGGGTTTTTCATTAAAATTGCATATTTACATGATGTCCGATTTTACATTGTGCACCGCTAGCACAAGAATCATATGCATCTATTCTAATTGCCGATACATAAAACGATAAATCAGTGGCGGGGCCTTGGCCTTGAGCTCCTCACCATGACTATATGACAATATTTACATCATTTACAATATTAATGCAATAGGGTCAAGCTGGGGACGTTACAAACACTTTTGTTCAATATAAGTTTACCCCTTTTTGGGGCCAAGCAATTCCTTTACGAAAAAGGCACTTAGGGAGTTTCTGTTAAGCTCTTTTATGACTCCTAAAACAATGAAAAGATTGCCGAGCAATCTTGCTTCCTTTCATGCTCGCTAAAAGTATCTGAAAGGGCGTCTACCTGGTATAAGTTTACCCCTTTTCCGGACCTTGTAGACTAATTACGAAAAAATGAATACTCTAGTCACACTGGCTAGAAGAGTTCTTCACTGCATCCTTTTATGCGTTTTTCAGGCTTTGAAGACTAACACACGAAAAAGCACCCCCTTGGAGTCCTCTTATTGCTTTCAGACTCTCTAAAAGTGAAAGCAACCATGAGCAATCACCGTCCTGGGCTCGTACAAATCCACAAGACGGTGCATATCCACCATTTCAGAGTTTTCTTATTACTTTTAGACTCCTTAAAATTTAAAGCACTTACGAGCATTAATTGTCCTGGGCTCGCACAAATCCACACAACAGTACCATTTTTCGAGCATACTTTTACCCCTTCCTCGAGTTCCTTAAACCATGAAGAAGGCCCCAACCGTGCCTCTTGGCGCCATACCAAAGTATATATAATCACACTGTTATGGCAGCTTCCCCAGCTTGGTCGCCTTTGTTTAGAGCATTCTGCAAAATGTCACCTTGAGAGTCTCCGGATATGATCCATAAGTATGTCCCCCTGAGTCTTTCCCGCTGCAATACTTATCCCTGATCCCTTAAGCTATGATCCCCATACCTAAAGTTAGTTTCATATGCTGCCAGGTCATCCATGTCATCATGCTCTGAATAAAGGAAGTTTGAGTCCTCCCACTCTATGATCCCAGTTATTCCCCATCCCCACAGTATGTCAATCCTGCCATCAGTACTATTACATCTCGGTTGTACACCTCGTGCTCCTATCAAAGAAACATCATTGCCTTGGTAGTTGCAAGGTTTCCCTCTGTCGACGCCAACAAATCTATTCTAGAGGATAGACCCAGAGGTCCCTGTGCCTTGGACTCATTGCCATTAGCAATGAGTGCCTACAGATCATTTTGAAAGGACTCCTTAGTGCCTCTCCAAATGATTGTTTCTCACATGCTCGATGTCAACACCTTGATTGCATCGTTGAGATTCGTACAGGGTATCGATCGTTTCAGTTATCTTTCGAAGACCCCGGATGTCACCTGACTCTAGCATATTTGTGAGTCTACTTCAAGGAACAACCAGTCACATGTTCCTGTAGATATCCGGACTACGCATGGCGACAGTTTTATGGAAGTACCCCAGTGGCATGCTTCTTTGACTTACAATTGTTGGATACCTTCAGATCCAGCATTTTTACTAGTCATTTCGGTACCACAATTAGAGTGACGAATGTTTTCCAGTGTATCCATTTTTCACATCAACCATGGTTAGGCCATGGGTATGTCCCAGATTTGCCTCCCCTCTGGACCAACATGATGTACACAACAGTTTTCTCATGTATTGTTCTGGTCCCCCTTCATGGACCCCATTATTATATTTTGACAACGAGCATGGGTATGCCCGCCTCGTCCATATGTTGAGATACTCCTCAGTAAGACATGTATTTTTAGTTCTTGGCAATTAGTACAAACCCCATGATCCGGTCTCCAACAAGTTCGTGCTCTTCTCCACCCCAATGCTTATTACCTAGGAAAACCACAGTAATTATGATGTCCATCGGCCATACGATGAGCTCTTGCCCTCACACATCAAGGGGCAATCTGTTAACACCAAAAAAGTGCTCACTAGCTCATCCCTTTGGACATACACCTCTGTTGACCAAATTTCCTACCAAACTTGCCTCCAAAACCCCATAAAACCCAAATAGGTATTAAAAATACCCAAAATTCCCTCAAAAACATACTAAAACCCCAAAAGAGGGTCAAAAAAAAAAAAAATAGGGAATAAAACCCCCCCCCCAAAAAAAAGAGAGAAAATAGGGCAAAAACCCTAAAAATCCCTAAAACCCTAATCCAAGTTTATAAAAAGGGGTGGAGGCCCCTCATTTCCATATCCTCAATCACTCTACCCTCATGCTACTAAATTTTTTCCAAAGCCTTAATCCATCCATCTTTGTGCCTTTTGGCCTCCCTTGAGATAAAAATTTTAGCCACCATCTAAGCATTGGAGAGAAGAGTACCAAACCAAGGAGCTCCGGAGCACACCGCTAGAATTCCACCAGCCTCATCTTCGAGGTAAATTTATTTTTTGCAAGCCCTTTGCTTTCCCATAATAATAAAAAAAGATTCTTTATTTCACAGTTTTCTCAAGTGTACCATTTATTGTTTCAAGTTATATTTTATTTCATGCACGTGTTTAAGCTTAGGTTTACTGTTTAATGTCATTTGTTTCAATCATTTGTACTTAGTTTATTGTTGTTTACTTCCATTTTGTTGTTAAGGATTCCATAATCCTTAACAAGTGCTCATTTGCACAAGTAGGGGCTAAAACCCCACCTACAGGTTTTCTTCGAGCTTCGACAGCTCGATCAGTCATTCTTTTTTGTCGTGTTCTACATCGATGTGTAGTAATTCGTAAATTATAGGTGCTTGTTGTCAAAAGTGCAAAGGGACGACTGCTTCTTGGTCGTATACAAGTTTGAATGGGGTCTGTCCTGCCGATCTTTTGTACGTTGTTCTGTAAGCCCATAGTAATGCAGGTATATTTTTCGTTCCAGTCATCCTTGTTGGCATTGCACATATTCGTTAGAACTTTAGTGAGTGTTTTGTTAAAAGCTTCTACTGCACCATTGGACTGCGGATGATATGATGTGCTTTTCCGGTGCTCAATTAGAAATTCTTTTGTGAGGATGGAAATTGTTTTACTGACAAAGTGTGATCCCTGGTCACTAATCAAAGTAAGAGGACATCTGAACCTTGTGATGATGTTCTCATATATAAACTTATCAGCTACTTCACTCGAACAAGTCTCGACAGGTTCTGCTTCTGCCCATTTAGTAACATATTCGACTGCGGTGATAATGTATCTGGCTCATGTTCATCTTCCAAGTATCGAGAATGGTCCAATGAAGTCTATTGCCCATATTTCGAATTTTAAGCTTGGATTTATTAGTACGAGGGGCATTTCCGTACTTGGCAGAGGTCGGCCCAGTCGCTGACATCTGTCACATTTGCTTACAAATTCTCAACAATATTTATGCATTTTCAGCCACCATAATCCAGACTGCAAAATTTTCCTTGTTGTTACGTCGACCTGAAAATGTCCTTCCTTTGGTCCATAATGTGCCTCACTAAGTATGCTTTGTCTTTGATGGTCAACAACACATCCTCGTAATACATCGTCAGTTCCAAGTTTGTAGAGCAATCCATTAATTATAGTATACGGTGCAACCTTCATTGCTAAGATCTTCTTTTTCTTCTCCCGCATTCCTTCTGGTGCTTGTCCGTCATCTACGAATTGTGTGATCTCTTCTATCTCTGATGGGACAGCTTCGATTCTAAATAAATGAGTGTCAGGAAATCCATCCTCAATTCCTGTCGGTTCTTCTCCTGTGTCTATTCTCGACAGGTTGCCAGGTCCGACATTTGCTCTTCCTGGTCAAACTATAACTTCGAACTTGAACTCCTGAAATAACAACAACCAACGACAAAGTCTTCCATGGTGTAACAGTTTATTTACCAAGTATTTGAGTTCCTGGTGATCTGCTTAAAACACAAAGGGGTTATCCAATAAATAGTGTCGGTACTTCTGCAGTGCAAATACCATACCCAATGCTTCCCTTTCTGTTGTTGAATAGTTCCTTTCTGCTTTATTCAATTTTCTGTTGCTGAATGCGTTGGGGTAGTCCATTCCGTCATCTCCTGGTTGTGTTAGAATTGCACCGACTGCTATGCCTGAAGTGTCTATATTCACATGGAATTTTGTAGTGTCCCTTTTTATGAATTTGCACAAATTAGGAAAAATTGCCAATTTTGACCAATTCGACCCTTAGACTAGTATTGTCACTACTGCTTCCAAATGACTCCAAATGCTTCCAAATTGGGTCTGAAGGTATTTGAAAGGTATTAATACATATAATTGAGTCTGATGGATGCTTAAAATCCCTTAAAACACTTTTTCAACATTCATTTACAATCTGGACAAAGTAGGGAATAGTTCTAGTCAAATCAAGCTTCCAAACCCCCAAGGGTAGTGGACAAAGATAGTTGTCCAAATGTTGTTAAACACTTCCAAATTTATGAATAGAGGTATGGTACTGATAAATGGCCTTAATTTTCTCCCTAGTGTATCATTAATTAGTTCCTATGGCCTTCTGCAACTCACTTAAATCATATGTTTATGTGCAATACTTCACATAGGGGGAAAAGCTAGTAATTTTCACCATATGTTATGAAATTCGAATTTTAAGAGCCAAGGACTTGTGCAATGTTAATGAAAATTATTCATAACGTTAATGACACTCCATACATCAGAAAAATCACATATAATTACTGATACAATTCAAAATAATGTCTCTTCAAGCTCCAACAACAAGATCTAGGGAAAATGGCATCATTTATGCATTGTTTGGTATTTTTGCACAACTTCACTTGGTATTTAGACCTGAGAGTCTTATGAGCAGTAAATACAGAGTATATATATCATAATACAAATAAATGGATATTAATGGACTGTCACAAAGAGATCAACATCTCACCAAGGGCGCAATTCCTCCAGGGGCCCAACTATGCAATAAAATGTGAAAGAGATGGAAGAATGAGTTGTAGCTAAATGAACCACGAGCTTCCATGTATCTTCAACCTGTAAATAAAAACTCCATTGTAGCTCCAAATTAAAGTTCTGAATGTCCTCTCCAATTGCCAATTAGGATGGGAATATTTCACCCTCGAAATTGGTGCTAAGGCAAGTATACTAGCTCTTCTCTCCAAATGCAAAATGAAAAATATAAAATGATCAAAAGCTGGTATTATTATTTGTTCCTGAATTTTATAAACTTCCTAAGGCTTCCCCAATTCTAATTACATCCATGAGATTCATGCCAACTCAATTTGGGAAGAGATTCCCAAGTATGCCACTTGTCCTTCCAATTCTAGCCTCCTCCTTCACCAAATTCGAATTGGTGTCTCTTTGGCTTCCCTAACTCACTTGGGCACCTTCTTGGAGGCTATTTTTATCCTTGAAATGTCATATATGTCAGATTTCAGCATTCAGGTCTGATTTGTGTCACAGGTGTCATAGCATCTTCATCATTGTTTCCATAGAGCTAGGGAATCTAATCCAAGTGTCCCACTAGCTCCAAAATGCCTCTTCCTCTTCCATGGGAGTTAATATTCCACTCCAATTCGACCTTCATTGAGTCATGCCAAGTATATTGACCTTCCAACTCCCCAAGATCATTAGACTCTACCTTGGATTGAAATGGGTGATAATAGAATGCCATGTGGCATGAGGAATCTAGCTTTGTGTGGGTCCCACACCACCAATGTGTCTCCATGACCAAGTGCCACCTTATTTTCCTATCATAAATATTTATTTAACCCCTTTTAATATATTTATGTCAATATAATGTCCATTTGGGGTTTATTAGCTCCCTTATTCAAAATCCCAATGTTTCCACCCCAACCGAGGAAACTAGTAGATTGGTGGAATTTCCTCTTTTGAAATTTATTTGAATGGGGACATTACAAATTTAATCGACTAATTTAGGAATCTTAGTATAGGTGCTTCGACTAATTTTCTCTTTAAAATGTCGAATGGTGTGTCACACTTGTCAGTCCACTAGTATACTTAATTTTTCTTTAGCAGTTCTTCCAAAGGATACGTCATGTCAGAGTAGTGTCGAATAAACTTTCTATAGTATCTTGTATGCCCCAACAAGATTCTCACTTTTTTGGAGTTAACTGGTGGTTTTAAGTCGAGAATTATCTTGATTTTTGCATAGTCGACTTTTATGCCTGCTTTGCATACGACGTGTCCCAACAGTATTCCGATTCGAGTTGCAAATATGCATTTTTTGATATTCAACGAGAGTTGTATTTGTCGACATCTTTCCAACATCAGTATGAGCCATTTACAGTGATCCTTCAACATGGAATATATTTTCCATTCATCCAAGTATACAACCATGGTTTTATATATGTACTCTTGGAATGCTTTGACAACAATTCTGGAAAATACGGTCGGTGCATTCTTTAGTCCAAATGGCATAACTTTGTACGCAAATGATTCGAATTCACAGATGAAAGTAGTGTTCTTCTGGTCCTCTTCAACGATGGGTACTTGGTTGTATCCATAGAAACTATCTGTGAATGAGTAACACTCATGACCTGCAACTTCATTAATAATTTCGTCAGCAAAAGGAGTGGGAAAAGGGTCAGTAAGTGTTACTTTATTGAGCTCTCTAAAGTCGACACATATTTGAAGTCGAGTTGGATCATGCTTCTTTGGTTGGACGACCATCGGACTTTCCCATTCTGCTTGATCAATAGGGTAGATGATTCCAGTGGAAAGCATGCTATTGATCTCTTTCTTAACAATTTCCTTGTATTTTTGCGCTAGCTTGTACGACCTTTTCTTCACTGGCTTTGCGTCTGGTTTAATGTCGATCTTCATTTCTCCCATTTACTGTACTAGTCCTTTCAGATCTTTGTAGTCCCGTGCAAATACATCTTGAAATTCCTTGAGGAGACTTGTGATTTCTGGGTTATGAAGGTATTTATGAGCTATGCCCCACTAAGAATGTAAAAAACGTCTCCTTCTAAGAGTACTAGGCCCCAATACAACCAATGAGTATCTATAATCCCATTATCTTGAAAGAGATCAGAAGGTTCACTATAGAAGACACGAGATGAAAACTTCCAAGCATTCACACCCTTGAACCACAAAATAAGACCACTAAAATGCTGCGCAAACGGGGAGGAAAATATTCGATGTGCAACCATTCAACGTGACCATGGAGCAAGCTATTTGAACTCCACAACAGAGAAGCTTAGAGCCGACCCAACATGCATCCCCAACAATTTTCCCAGATTGATAACTCGAGCCACAAAATACTACCATTTCAGGACGCTAAGGATTAATTCCCACCATAACGCACCCTGGGAGTCTTCTCCCATGGTGGAAGGACTACCAACTTTATTTCCCATGCGTGAGCAATCATCCCACCATCACCTATATTGCATGCACTTTGGATTAATCACCATGGATAAAAATTGAATTTGATCCATTAGGGGATTTACCTATGACAAGGGTGTCCCCCATTTTCAACAAGTTTCCCCTTGCCAAGAGTGGTGATGAGGTTGGCTAATGCATAAGCTTGATTTTTGTTCTTTCTATGGAAATGAACCCATTTGAGGTCTTCAATTTGATGACCTAATTTAACAATGGGGGATTGTGCACGTCCAACAATTTGATCGTCCAAGGGAGTCCCTTTCTTGGCTTGAGAGATAATTAGCAATGAGTCTCCAACAATCATAGCATTCTTAAGGCCAAGTGAGACAACATAATCCAAACCCAAATACAAATCATACCTCTCTGCTTGATTGTTAGTAGCACGCCTCAAGCCCCATGAGAAAGAGATTATTTGTTTTCCATTGGGATCAAAAACAATCCCCCTACAATAGCCACCCCATTCTCATGTACTTTTATCATACAAATTAATAGATTTTTTTTCTTCTATTAATAAGAGACTCGTTCACTATCCAAATTAATCGTGAATTTTTCCAACAAATAACTTGCATACCAAATATATGCAAACCAATTATTTGAAGAAACTTTTACTCCTAAAATATTTGCAAAAATGACTTATAAATATATTCCAACTTATCAATACTAATTATCTTATATATTCCAACTTATCGATGCTAATTATCTTATTATTTGAGCTCAACATTTATCATCATCGGTATAAACTACCTTATATTGTTGTACGTATATATTATATTGTTATGCACATATATAATCTTGAATCAATTTAATACCATCGAAATTCAATTTCATATCATATCCTATTCAATGATTAGTTTTGTGAAAAAATAAACATGTAAGCAATAATTAATATATCAATGATTAATATAGGTTTATGTTTGAAAAAAAAAACATGTTAACAAATTACATTTTCAATAATTAATATATGTGTGGTGATGAATAAAAAGTGACACATTTGTAACCAGACTGCTCACTATAAAGAGATCAATGGGAGGTATGATTTTTTATTAACATTTATTATTTTAATTAAAAACTTAATTAATTTTTAAAAATCAAACACTTTTCACAAACTTATAAAAAAATATTCTACATCCATTAAAATTCAAACCTAAACTATTTACACAACTAAACCACATACCACTAAAATTTAAACCTAATCTATTTACACAGCTAAACCACATACGAACAACTATTTACACAACTAAACCACATACCACTAAAATTTAAGCCTAAACTATTTACACAGCTAAACCACATACCCACAAATATGTGTAATTCAAATGATGTGTTTTTCATTTTTCTAATAACATATATTATTAGAATCTTTGTTATACAACGGATATGAGTGGAGTCTCGTTATTTCAAACTTGTGCTCTTTCCCTTTCCATGTGGTTTGCATGGTTTCTTTATATGAGAGGATGTGGCGATATGATGGTTTATTCATTACCATTGTTGCATCAAATGGCATATCTGCATGGGGTTAATTATTAAGATTATGTACGTACGAAAGCCATCAACTAGCTTATGCGACACATATTTTTTTATTATAGCTTTGACATTTGACATTATTGTAGCATGGATTTATTATTATTTTATATTTTTAAAAAAAATTAAGCTTGCATTTTTAGTGGCATTCAAATTGTCTTAAGTAAGGTGATTTCTTTGGTCTTTTGGTGAGGCATGTTTTATTTTTAATTTTTTTTGGAAAATTGATAAATTATTTTAAAATACATTAAATTTTTAAAGATAAAATTTTATAGCAAAATTTTTAGTAATGAAGTGGAATTATAACTTTCATCATAACTACTCTCTAATTTAAAGATAATTTTAATTTGAAATATATAAAAAAAACCTAAATAAATACTTTTATCTCACTCCATGTTTTAATAAAGCTGACTTCACAAATAAACATAAAAAATTCTTAAAATACAAAGCATAAAAGATTTAGTGTAATTTTGATATTATTCTTATTATTTATTAATAAAAACCATTAAATTTGGATATTTTAATATTTGTGAAGACAAAGTTATCTTATGAGATATCTAAAATTTTAAATATACCTCAACTTTTTAATTTGAATTATCTAAAATTTTAAATATATCTAAAATTTTTGCTAAATCCTTTTTTAATAAAAACCAAAGTTAACTCAATACATATTTAATATTTTCAATGCGAAATCCTTTTTTAATAAAAACCAAAGTTAATTCAATACATATTTAATATTTTCAATAGTTTAGCTATATGTATTGCCTGGGCAATTTGGTACACTCGGAATTGTGCTTTATTTAAAAACATAAAACTTGATATAATGAAATGTAGTCTGGCTGCATTAAATATGTACCATCTGCATAAGGATGATAAGCAAGAGCTACAGGTTGACAGAGTTAGTTTTTTTTCTTTTGATGGTGCTACACAAAATGGGATATGTGCGGTTGGAGGGGTGATTTTTCTAAACAAAGACCATTTTTTTTTAGTTTGTCTCAACTATGGGGTTGGAAGTAATATGAAGGCTGAACTTTTGGCTCTCTGGTGTGTTGTTAAGCTGGCAAATATTTTTGGATTAGTAGACGTCAAAGTTTATGGAGATTCACGTGTTACAATCAAATGGGCGACAGGTGAATACAATCTAAATGTTACTAATCTTCGGCACTGGTGTATTCGCACAAGGAAGGAAATCTCTATGATTCAGAACATATCATTTGAGCATATTTATAGAGAACACAATTCACAGGCTGACAAGCTTTCCAAACAAGCTCTTGATGGTATTGAAGGAGATCTTATATGGGAAGAATGGTTGAACAGTGACGTTCAAGATATGGGTGTCACATATTTTTTTGATTAACTACCCTTATAGTGTTCGTTGAAGTGTACTGCTGATTTTTGAAGGAGCTCTTTTGGTCAAGTTTTTTGGGAAGATATTCTTTTTTTCGCCTTGTCTATATTTGATTATATTTGATCTTAAGTTATAATTGGAGGTTTTGAGAACTGGTTGAGCAGCTTGGTCTTGCTTTGTCTAGACTGTTATAGCCGGGTTTATTGAAACATATGGTTTCTTGTTCAAGAACCAAGATGATCATTATACTATTTAATTCACTCTGAATATCAATAGTATTTTTTTCTGCTGAAAAAAACAAAAAAATACTAAAATTTTCAATAATAATTTCAATACTTTACTTATTACATACTGAAATTTTCAACAATGATCAATTAAGTTTGGAGAGATATGTTAGTACATACTAAAATTGTCAACACCATACCATACAAGTGTAGCAACTTAGTACAGATTGATATTTTCAATTCTCAACACCAATCGATTGAAGAAGTATCTAACAACGTAAACATAGTACAAACTCATCCGTGTTGATTGATTTAAGTACACGTGGAGATGTTTATATTTTCAACAATCTTGTGTGGATTAGTATTGTCAACACCAACCAACTCAAGACTGTTGACTTATTAAGTATACGCGGAAAGGTATCTATATCATTGATATATTTTTATTTGGATATGAATACCATTCTAAGCATAGATTGGAATGGAACCCTAAATATAATTTCCTTAATTGAAACATCACATCACAACTTTTTTCCTTAATTAAAAGATCACATCACTACTTTTGGAATTAGATCCATTTCATATAATTTCCTTAATTAAAAGATCACATCACAGGTTTTGGGACTAGATCCATTGAAAAAAAAGTAGTGACCACCCTTCTTCTCCATTGTCAAATTATCTTCAACAACTATATATCCATCAACTTGATGGGACTCGATCTAGGGTATCGATCACCCGTCCATCAACATCCACTTCTCAGGGGAAAAATGTGAGCACCCATCCATTTCGACTTAGTCCTACGAAGCCTAAGCAACAGGCATTCAATGTGACCCTATCTTTAAAGTCACTTGTTCATTGCCTGGTTGGGATTTTACTTCTTAAAAAAAGAATAGTGATTGTCAAGGATTTGGGAGTTCATTGGTGGGACAATGTGGTTTTTACTTTTCTCAACAGGGATCAAATCTCTAGTGAGACATTGATCTGTTGTGATAAGGTTAGAGGGGTAGGCATCTCGATTTGGGTTTGGGATCCAGATTAGTTTTGTGGTCTCTGTACGTCTCAACCCTTGCTAAGTCATAAGTTATTGCTATATCTGTTTTGTGGGCCGTTGGGTATACTCTTAGAGTTATAGTGGTAGTCATCAAATTTGAACTTCGGCCTAGTCCATGTGATCCCAAAATAGTTACTGATCCCATGGTTAAAAAAAAAAGAATAGTGACCACCTATCCACCTCTATGTTGTCCTCAAAAAGCACAAAAATGATATGTGCATTTCTTTCTTGGGTTTTGACCATTGAAAAAGGGATAATGACCAAGTCTCATCCACCAATAACTCACCTTTAGGAATTACCAATCCATTTCCTTGTTGGGATTCAACCCCTTGCAAAGTGAAAATAACCACCTGTCCACTACTACCCCATCCTTAAGAAACAATGTCCATCACCATGGTAGGATTTAAACCTACGAAAAAGGCATAGTGGCAGCCCTGTCAATCATTGCCCTATTCTCAAGTAGCTACCTATCCATCACTACCCCGTGCTCAAGCAACTGTTTGTCCACTATTGTAAGTCATCCACTCCATTATTAGGCATCAGAAAGATGATAGTGACCACCTTGTCCTCAAGAAACCACTTAAATTCATCTCTAAAAGTCATCCACTTCATTGTTAGACCCATGCGCATGTTTTTTAAAATATCACAAGCCCAAGTAATGTTAATCTTGAAAAACAAATTCCAAAAATTAATTGCATGAAGAGAGGCAAGGTGCACTCTACAATTGGTGATGGATAATATGATGGTGGTTAAGAAACACTAAGAAACTAAAATAGAAAAAAGATGACCTAAGATAAACTAGATACATGTCACAAAATATTTTCCCTTCTAGATTTGCATACAGACATGAAAACAATGTGTATACCTCTCTCTCTTGTTTTATTTAAACAAGAGTGATTATATTTTGTATTAGTAATTTGCTACAGCCGCATTGGTTAGCATAATAATACAAAAAAGAAATGGCTAGCTTACAATAAGAAGTACAACATATGTCCAAAAATGTTAGAGCATGCTACAAAAAATAAAGTATTGTCCTTCACAAAGGACATCCTTATTTTCCTACTAGTATATATCATGTAAAAAAAACCCAGGTACAATTCTAATTTGCAAAACACAAAATAAACTATGGATTGCTTCCTCCTATTAACTGGGTGAATGGTGAGACACCACCAAGTTCATCCCATCCATGCCCACATCTTCAGTGAGTTGATGGGCTATCTCTTCCTCTTTAAGTTCTCTTGGTGCTAATCCCATTGTCATTATGAAATTTGACGTTGTTGACTGTGAATAGGGAATATTTCAAGGATCCATAATTTTCTCAAAGTGTAGAAACCTTGGTGAATCTTATTAATTCTTAAATTTACAACCATAAAATGTTTCACGATTTAAAAACATATACATATATTCAAATTTCTAAGGACTTTATATAGTGTTTGGACAATTTTGACAATTTTTAGAGTAAAAAAAATTATCCCATGGAATTTGGGTAAATCATCTTTGAAAAAAAGGCAAATGACGAATCTTTTTTTGGAAAAAAAGCTCAAAAAATAGCCCATTGGGTAAATTTCGCCCTTAAAATTTTCCTTGACTGCGAACCCTTGCTCATATTTGTTACCATTTGTTGAAGCAAATCGAATTTTGCTTCCAATACTTGTATTCTTCTTTTTTGTTGGAGTGTAGTCTCCATCGCCATTGGATAAGTACTATTATGAATTTCCTCTTGAGCATGAACTGTCACTATGAAAATGGATGTGTCGTTTCCTAGTATGAGTTCCTCTCGTCTTCAAGTAATATGATACGGATTTCATATATTTCACATAAAGGACATCGACCAAGATGGGAGTGGCCACCCATGCTTTCCATAATCCCCAATGTTTGGGGCATAAACCATTCTTGAGAGTAATTTGGTTTTTTATATTATGGTCTTGGGTCCAAGAGAACATAGTTACAACCAACCAAAAACACTGAAGCGCAATTCTCATCCTATGTACTGAATAAGTTCAAAATGGCCCACACAACAACCCTTGCAACCAAATTTGAACAAATAATAATTCTCAAGCAGTCCTGTAGCAAATTCTTAATGCAAACAAACCCAAACAAACCATTCATAGAGAACAATACAACATAAGGGAAATTCACTAAGGTGCTTAGGTCTAAAGATGATGAATTATTGAAAGTACCCAAAATGCAAAGACACGTGAATTCACCATCCCTAGCAGCATTTCCTCTTAGGCTCAATTCACCATTCAAGACTCTACCCAAATAATTAGACTCAGAGGAATGGAAGAAGATTTCAAATTTAACAGAAAGAGGACTCTTGAAATTTCTGAGACTTATCTATGAATGAAAATTGGGTGAGGTCCCCAACAAACCAACATCTAGGTTGTCAAACAACCAACAATTTCCCAAACAACCAACAATGAACAAGCCATAGCCCCAACTGTATTAAACTTGACTACCAACACTGAATTGTGTGGGATGACAAGGCATATGATGTTCAAGTGAATGCTCTCTCCTTTGAATCACTATCCTCGCCACCTTTGAAACATGGAGGACATGCTATCAAATAATTCATGATTAAACTATGGTATGGGGAAGCTAAAAGATCCACTTTTAATCCTTAGATATCCCTAATTCATGTGAGATCTTGTGTTGGTTAGTGGATCTGCTTGTGCAAGTATTAGATAGTTTTCAAACATGTTTGATTCCCTTCATATTCCAAGTATATATTTGACAAGTTTACCTTCTAGTGGAATGATGAGGTTGCTCATAAGCTTGATGACTATAGTTGAGAAGAAGATTCATGATATGCTTTGAGTACAAGATTTTCGACCCTTGGAAGAGTGCTAGCTCCTTAGCCTAATTATTTGTTGATTTCCTTGACCCCATTCAAATGTTGTTTCTTGATTTCTTTTGAGATAACTGATGTTTGTACAATGTGTATAATAATAATAATAATAATAATATATTTTTAATGTCATAGCCAAGCCAAACACCAATTTGGTGTATAAGACTCCCTTGTTTATGGGACAAGGGACCCCCTCTGCTAAGCAATGTAATTGCTAAAGTCTACATAGGTATACATACCCTACCCCTCTCTTGATTTGAACCTATGAACTCCTAAAAGGAAACACATGTTCTTAAGTGTTAAAACTAGACCAATCACCAACTCCTATTTATATATATATATATATAATTTAGTCTATTGGATGTAGCTTGGGTGGTTGGTAGAAATAATTGTTACCCTTCCCACCCACTTTCAATTCTTGTAAGTGACATGATGCTCTTGGAATATATAAAATTTTTAGTCTATCAGATGTAGCTTGGGTGGTTGGTACGAATGATTGTTACCCTTTCCACTCACTTTCAATTCTTATAAGTGACATAATGCTCTTAAAAAACCCCTATATAATAAATGTTGATTACAATTAATTTTTATTTTTAAAATTAATATTAATTTTCCATTTTAATTCCTAAATTGATAAAACATCTAACACATTTCTTACACCAACATTGTAAGGGCACCACACTACATTGGAAAAGCCATGAGACACCGGGCCATGGCTTGATGGTGTGGGGGCGACCATGGGATTTGCTCTCCATGTTATTTTGCTTTTACTTTTGCTTTTTTGTTTTTTTGTTTCTTTCATTTGACCGGGTGGATACTTTCTTTCATTTGGCCGGGTGGATGCTTTCTTTCATTCTTTTCCGCTCTAAGTCATCATTGCTCATAATTATCCACTCCACTCTGCGGGTGGACTCCAAACAATTCGTACTAATTCATACTAATCACTGAGATATCTCGATAGATCTGCCGGATTCCATTCCAGTCATCACACCACCCATTATCATTACTTAGCCTCTTTCCCGGACCCCACTTTCATGGGGATTAGAATTCAGAGAACAGGTCCTTTCCAGGGTGTATGAAATCCTCTTCCTGCTTTAAAAAAAACATGGTTTCATATGTTGATCTCCGATTGATTACAGAAAAATGTGTTTTTTTACGTTAAAACCGATCACTCAAAGCTTCAATCCTCTTGCCCCTCCACCATCAGAGAGAGGGAGGAGAAGGACAATAGAATTCGATCATCATAATTAGAATCTTTATTCTAAAGAAGTCATTTTTAAGTTATCATAGTTTTGACATGTTAAAAAGTGAGAAATATATGTATTCTAACAAAGATTATAAAACTGTGCTTTAATGTAGGTGTAAGTAAAACATTTAATCATTCTAGATACTCCTAATCTTACAGAAATTGACAAAATCTTTTCCAGTTCCACCAAAATAATATCCAAATCCACCACTAAACTTTGAATCCACCACCAAACTTTGAGCATAATTAAATTATTAACAAAATTATTATCAATTAAAACTAAAAAAAATACTAAAATTTCCAGTTCCACCAAAATGGCACGTAAATCCACCACCCAAAATTGATGGGTTTCGAACAGTTTTTGGAGCTGGCTCCTACTGTAGAACGGTGCCCTGCTTGTTCCCGAATAAGTACTTATAATTTAAGAAATCAAAGTAGTACTACTATTGCTTGATAAGAAATCAAATTGAAGGACCAGTGCCAAATTATTCAACCTGTCTCTAGATACACTGTTGAATAATTACGGACACCCACCACTTTTTCACTGCCCAGACGTTGGAAATTTTGTGTGAGATTACCCAATACCAATTTCCCTAAATGTTGAAAATACGTTTCATTGCATTGACGTATAGCGGCAACTTATTGCTGGTGGCTGGCTGCAGTACTGGTGCGAATTTGACGGAAAAGTCTCCAATTTGATAACCGGTCAATCGAATTCGAATTCATTAAATTGTAGATTTTTCGGATACAGATCCTTGAAAACTCCTCCAACCCCTGAATTAATGTAATGTATTTAGTTGGTATATACACAACAAAATATCCTCCAACCCCTGAATTATATGCAATTTATTCATTTGGTATATACACAAAAAAAAATCAGTTTTTTTTTTCAATTTCAATGTCATTGTCAGGACGAAGAAAACAAATTTTTAGCCCGTTATCCTATACGGATTCTCTCAAACAAAGTTGTTCATCGGCTCACTGTACGGTTCAGTATCTTGCGAAAACTCCTCTGGCATCTGATCTGCGTTTTATTTATTTACTTTTTGTTTTTAAATCTCCACCATATTTGTCTTTTTCATTAATTTTATAAAAAATAAAAATCTATTTATTTCAAAATAAATAGATATACACTTTCTCCAACAAATCTGTTCTTCCATCCACTTGTACAGATTGATTCAGGATCACTTCAGAACTGAATTATATGCAATGGGAAAAATCAAGTATATGCTATCTTTTGATTTGATCTATTATTAAATTATATTTATTTATTTTGAGTTTTTTTTTATTAAAAAAAAGGAATTTTATAATTTATTCGCTATTTAATATAACCCTGTTTCGAAAAGATATATACAATTTCATTAAACAAAATCAATTTTTATTGATAGTTTATAATTTTTTTCTTATTTAACATATAGAAACAAAAAACAAATCATTAATTCATTATTATACATTTGTTTGAATAGATACTCACACTTTTTAACAAAGTTGTTCCTCAATTCACTATACAAATGATTCCAGCATTCTTGAAAACTCCTCTTACACCTAAATTATATGCAACCCTTTTATTGGCTTTCCATCAATTTTTCTTTTAAATATTAACATTATAATGAATACTCATACTCTGTAACAAAGTTGTTACTTAGCTTGCACTGTATAAATGAAAATATTTTCAATTTTTAAAACAAATGCAATTTATTTATAATTAACATAGAACTTATATTATGTTTAAAAAGTAATTACATATCGATAAAAAACAAGGTAAAAAGTATTTTGAGCACAGGAAGAAAAACAAAATACTTCTTGAGATTTCTATTAGATTCAAAAAAATCTAGTGATTATAAAACAGAAAGACCAATATCCACCGAGATAACCGAAATAAAATTATGTACTTTGTAGGATCAATCTTTATATAAATTTAATCAAACAAAAATAAAAAATCTTAATGCTTAACCAAATTTGCATAATCTCTTTTGCTTTTCGTAGTCATTATTCTACAGCCGACGATATGCCACGATAGACAGGCACGTTCTCCAAGAAAGTTGTTCCTTGGCCCACTGTAGTGCAGTGCAGGTACCTCCATGGGCCTGCGATATACTGAGCATTCTTCAAGCCGCTCCTCATCGTCCTTTTCTCATGAGCATTCACACACAAATGTCAAAAGCTCTCCAGTACTGCTTTGGCCGATGCCATTGCAGGCAATAGTTTGGTCCTTAGAACTGGCTATAAGTATCTGGTTTCTATCAACGTATTCCACTCTGCATTTATCTCGGCCGGCCTTCTCTTTTCTGCTTTAGGAGATTGGAATTTCCAAGACGATGAAAAACAGGATTTGTGATCATCATAATATAATAACCCAAAGCTGAGTAGCAATCAATCGATAGACTGATTGAGTTTCGAGCTTTTTCCATGGATCCAAAAGGGCTTCATAGGATCACTCGTTCCCATTTTTTGCTTCTGTTGTCGATTTTGTTGAATCTCACACTGGAATCCTTAGGCTCTCGTTCGTTGCCGCTGGTTTCGAGCAAGCAAACGGATGCGGCAGCGTTGATAAGGTTGAAGAAATCAGTGAAGGACCCGGGCGGGATCCTTGATGGATGGGATTTAATGCACGAGCCTTGCAGCTCTTGGCAGGGTGTGACTTGCGTATATTGGAGAGTAACAGAGTTGAACTTGAGCGGAGCGGGCCTAGTTGGGGATCTTCCCACGTCTGCCATTGCCAGCCTTGACAAGCTCCAGGTACTGAATCTCTCAGGCAATGCATTCTCTGGTAATGGTTCGTCTCTGATGCAATTACCCTTTACCTTACAGCAATTAGATATTTCCTCCAATGGTCTCATAGGGTCCATTACTGAAGAATTCTTGAAATACCATCGATTCGCCTTAGTTAATTTGTCTCACAATAACTTATCCGGTACCCTGCCTGCAAATCTCTTGAGCTCTCAGGCGAAACTCCGGACCTTAGATCTCTCATTCAACAATTTTTCTGGGCCAATGCCTTTTCTCGATCTGAATCCCTCTGTCTGCCATAATCTGATATCCATAGACCTGTCCTCGAACCATCTGACAGGAGAGATACCGGCCTCATTATCCAAATGCCTTGCATTGCAGAGTCTGAATTTCTCGTCGAATGAATTATATGGTACCATCCCTAGATCTCTCGGTGAGCTCACAAAGCTCCAGAGACTGGACATTTGCCAAAATCATCTCGGAGGTTCGATTCCCCCCGAGCTTGGAAATTGCTGTCAATCGCTAGAACAGCTCCTGCTTTCCTCCAATAATCTCTCCGGTCCGTTCCCCTCATCGTTCTCCACATGTTCTTCCTTGCAGATTCTGAATCTTGAGAACAATAATATTTCCGGGCTCTTCCCGGATTCGATTCTCGGAAATCTCCAGGCCCTAGAAAGCTTGCTCCTTGGCAATAACTACATTACAGGACCCTTCCCGCCATCCATCTCAAGCTGCAAGAATTTGAGAGTGGCAGACTTGAGTTCGAACAATTTGTCCGGGACATTGCCTCCCACCATTTGCCCTGGTGCATCTGCTCTCGAAGAGCTCAGGCTCCCGGATAACCTCATAACGGGAGAAATCCCTGCTACATTAGCTCAATGCACGAGGCTGAAAACCATAGACCTGAGTCTCAATTATTTGAAAGGCCGGATTCCTCCAGAACTCGGCCGGCTCAAGAATCTGGAACGTTTGATTCTGTGGTTCAATGGGTTGGAGGGCAAGATCCCTCATGAGCTCGGTGAGTGCAGTCACCTCAAGAATTTGATCCTCAACAACAATTATCTAACGGGGGAGATACCAGAAAAACTTGCAGATTGCAGTGATTTAGAATGGATTTCTTTGACAAGCAACAAGATCAGTGGAAGGATTCCCAGGGAATTCGGCAGGCTAAGCAGACTGGCCATTCTACAGCTCGCCAATAACAGTCTCGGAGACCAAATCCCCACCGAGCTAGGCAATTGCACCAGTCTGCTATGGCTGGACTTGAACAGCAATCGGCTGAGCGGCACAATTCCTTCGAGATTGGGACGCCTGCCCGGAGCTCAGGCGCTTAACGGTATCCTGTCTGGCAACACTCTCGTGTTCGTTCGAAACACCGGGGATTCGTGCAAAGGCGTAGGTGGGTTGCTGGAATTCTCAGGAATAAGGGCCGACCGTCTTCTACAAGTGCCCAAATTGAAGAGCTGTGATTTCACGAGGTTGTATTCCGGTGGTGCTTTGAAAGAGTGGACTCACTATGGCAGTCTCGAGTACCTTGATCTCTCTTACAACGATCTCAATGGCAACATTCCTTCTGAGTTCGGCAACATGACTGCCCTACAGGTACTTATCTCACCCATACTAATCTTTAAGTTTTTTTTCAAATAATCTCACCCATACTAATCTTTGAGTTTTATTTTCATATTTGAGATTTGTTCAGTGTCATTAGTTTTAACTTTTAACTGTTTATCATTCATGTTTGAATTTTAATAGATATAAATGTAATGAGTTTCTTAAATTGGTTTTATTATATATATATATATATTTTTTGGTTTGTGATTGATAATTAAAAGAAAATGATTTATGGTATTAATTTAGAAAGTCATAGTTTTTTTTTGAATTAATTTTTAATAACATTTATATTTTAAATATTTTGATATTTTAGAGTATTTTTTTTCATTTGATATATATATAATATAAAGTATAATTATAATTATTTTTATTTTTATTTTTAGTTAAATTATAACTTTTTATTGGAGTTTTTAAAAATTAGATTTGGTAGTTATTGGGATTTTCACTAGAATTCAGTGTTTTTATTTTGCAAAATTTGAATTTAATTGTGTTTTAATGGCGATTTTGATGGTAGAAAGGATTCAACACCATCGCAAACTCATGCTGCACCCAAAATTTCAGAGTTTAAGAATTGTAATCAGGATTTTGAAAAATTTGTATGGGATTTTTTCAAAATAGTATCAGAAAAATCAAAATTTTCCATTTGAAATTGTA
Source organism: Larix kaempferi (assembly GCA_027924585.1). NCBI lineage: Eukaryota > Viridiplantae > Streptophyta > Pinopsida > Pinales > Pinaceae > Larix > Larix kaempferi. Next base: position 2,806,904 of record BSBM01000600.1, read on the forward strand.
GAAACTATGCCATTTTTATTTTTGAATGTATAGAAGAATTCAATATTAGTCTCTTAAATGCTGTTATTACACTATAAATGATTGATATCCACAATTTTGACAATTCTTCAAAATGTAACAAAAACTAATAAAAATAATATTTTTTGAAAATCATTTAATTAAATTTTATCATTTTAAAATGAATAATTATTATTATATTCGTAATATTTATATTTTAAAATTTTGGGGTGGATGAAGAAGAGTTTTTTTCCATATCAAAAATTATTTATAAAAGTCATTCTAAATTTGAAAGAAACAATCATAAAAAAATATAAAAAATATCTGAATTTACATCGGATTATGGATACATGCCTAACATGCCATTCTTAGCAAATTCATCTGATACATGCCTAACATGCCATTCTTAGCAAATTCATCTGATACATGCCTAACATGCCATTCTTAGCATTTAACAAATTAAGTGACTGCCTGTGATTATTTAACAAATTAAGTGACTGACTGTGGTAATAATATTGATAAATAATGATGATAAATTTTATATACATAGCGAATCGATTTTGATCTTCACTGAAGGTACTTGATCTTGCTCATAATTTATGGATCAAAAGACATAAATACAGAGAGATGATACATATTGATGGATTTTGATATTGAGTGCAGGTGCTTGATCTTGCTCACAATAACCTCGTCGGCTCTCTTCCTGCTTCTCTAGGGAAGCTCAGAAACTTAGGCGTATTAGATGCTTCACACAACAAGCTACAGGGAAGAATTCCCGAGTCTTTTTCGAATCTGACATTCTTGGTACAGATTGATCTTTCAAACAATGATCTGATCGGCCCCATTCCTTCCAGGGGTCAGTTGAGCACTCTCCCGGCACCTCAGTACGCACACAATCCAGGTCTCTGCGGGTTTCCACTCGGTCCATGCTCTTCTGGCTACCCAGCCGATAGCAACAACCGCAGCATAATATACGATAATGACAGTGGCAAGAAGAAACCCTTTGCTGCATCGTGGGCTAATAGCATTGTTTTGGGCATTTTGGTTTCCATGGCTTTTGTCTGTCTCTTGATTGTCTGGACAATCACAGTGCGGATTAAGCACAAGGAAGTAGAAGCCGCCGCCATTCTCAATAGCTTGCACAACTCGTGCAATGCAACGACATGGAAGATTGGCAAGGAGAAGGAGCCGCTGAGCATCAACGTGGCCACCTTCGAGCGGCCATTGAGAAAAGTCACCTTCTCCCAGCTCATCGAGGCCACCAATGGGTTCTGTGGAGAAAGCCTGATAGGATGTGGGGGCTTCGGGGAAGTTTTCAAGGCCACCCTGAAAGATGGTTCCACCATTGCAATCAAGAAACTCATCCGCCTGAGCTGCCAAGGGGATAGAGAATTCATGGCAGAAATGGAGACCCTGGGCAAAATCAAGCACAGGAACCTGGTGCCTCTGTTGGGCTATTGCAAAGTTGGGGAGGAGAGGCTCTTGGTCTATGAATATATGGAATTCGGGAGCCTGGAAGACATGCTTCATGGGGAAAAGGGTGGATTTAAAACCCGCCTCACCTGGGAAATGAGAAAACAGATTGCCAAAGGAGCTGCCAGGGGCCTAGCATTCCTACACCATAACTGCATTCCTCACATAATTCACAGGGACATGAAATCCAGCAACGTACTTCTCGATAGAAACATGGATGCCAGAGTTTCTGACTTCGGCATGGCGAGGCTCATCAGTGCACTGGACACCCACCTGAGTGTCAGCACGCTGGCCGGGACTCCTGGCTATGTCCCTCCTGAATATTACCAGAGCTTCAGATGTACTACAAAAGGGGATGTTTACTCCTTTGGAGTTCTTTTGCTTGAAATTCTTACTAGAAAGAGGCCTACAGACAAGGAAGAATTTGGAGACAGCAATCTGGTTGGGTGGGTGAAGCTCCATCTGAATCAAGGGATGGCCATGGAAGTGATTGATCCAGACTTGAAGAACATGGGTGCAGATTCTGAGATCATGCGCTATCTCCAAATTACAATGCAATGCCTGGAAGATTTCCCCTCCAGAAGGCCTAGCATGCTACAGGTAGTCTCCATGTTCAAAGAATTCCACGTTCTAGCTGCCAGTGGAGGTGGAGGCTGAGCTTATATATTGCTTCCTCCTCCTCCACATTTTGTGCCACTTTTTGGGAGGCACTTGAAGCTTTTAAATGAGTCTGAGATAATTGCAATCTCCTTGTCTATTAATGTTGTTTGTATATTTGTAATTGCAGCTAGAAATGTTAGGGTTCACCACATTATTGACACTGGCTTCACTGCTGGATGTTAGTTTTACTGGAATTGTCTAGGTTAAAAGAAAAAGAGTCAATTTGATTTCCTGGAGGTCTCTTCTTTCATGACAAGCTCTTATTTGTATATAATCATACTAGGAATCAAATAAAGTTCTTTTTTCCTAAGTCATTTGATTCCTTTGTTTTTTTTTTAAAGTTATTTGATAGCATTATAGAAAGGCAATTTTTTTTTATGACTTTGAATGCTGATAAAAAGCTGGGTAACTACACATGTTGACTGAGATATTTAGATATTTAGTCTCAGCGAAAAGCCTGGTATATTCTATATCAGTAATTCAATAATTCAAGTGTTAGAATTTCAAATCCAAATATATTATGGAAATGCCAGGGTTAGTGAAATGTGAAGGTTTTTGAAGATTTGTGATGCAGATGTTGCATGGAGACTAATAACTTGAACTAGCGTATGTGAGAAACCGGTTTAAATCGCATAGAGAAGTTTCAAATTGGACTTGCATATCCATCCTAGAGAAAGGCCTAGACTTTTTCATTACAATTGAGGAGCAGTTTGATATGCAAATCATTTTTTAATGGGTATTTTTTTTCTTTTTGAATTTCACTTTTAAACCTCAAATACATAATATAAAAATTAAAAAATTATAATCATAATATTAAGAAAATAAAATAATAAAATGAGTAGATTTATCTTAATCTGTTTTTTTAAGTTAAAATATATAATATAAAATAAATAAAAATGAGTAAATTTATCTTAATCTGTTAAAAAGAAAAAACTATCAACATTGATGAGAAGTAATCCCCTATTACAAAGTTTAAATAAAAGAATTTAGTATACACACAAAGTTGATAATAACATGATGCTTATTATTCTCTAAAATCAATAAAGTTGATTGGACAAATAAAATGAATTACATTAAATATTTTTTCAAAAATATGAATTAGATTAAATATTTTTTAAAAAGTTATACACTTAAGTTATATAACAAGTGAGGTTTTGCCATATCTCATCAAAGATTGAGCAAATTAAAATAAAATGACAAAATATAGAGTAAAAGTTATAAACTAAAAAAAAGTTGATCATCCTTAAAGTAAAAGTGGGATAAAAAGGTTTTTGTAAAGGATATATATTAAATGTAAAAAAAGTAATAGAATAAAAGTAATGAACTAAAATAAAAAAAAGTTGATTGTGGAAAAAAAAATTACACCATAATGATATTGAAAAATATTTAAAAACCATTAATTATAATTAAAACCATAATAATTAAAATTTATATAATAAGAAAATAAACTAGTGTAAATTGATTTCAACAATATTTAAGTACAAAAAAATTTGTCTCAATTTCTTTTAAGCAGTACTGATTTTTAGTGTTTTGTTGGGATGAAATTCTATTGTCTTATCTACTTCTTGTTTTATCTTAGTAGAAGATAAATTCTACCAACAAGTTTATCCAAATTATCATAATTTTTTTTATATTCTTGACTTCTATTTTCTTATATTTGAACCAAATTTGGATACAGATGTTGTGCGTTGTGTGTAGATATTTGGATGAACACCTTACATGCCATTATAGTCCAATTTCTATTGTTAGGATTGGATGAATGGTTTGGACCATATCTTCTCCATATTCTACTTGACGGCCTATTTATTTACTTCACTATTTGCGTAGTAAGAGTAATCAAAGAATTCATGCACTAATTTATTAGCCTAGGGTTTAAATGCTTGCTAGATGTTATGCATTGTAAATGTAGGCTACACTTCTTATGTTGCATTAGTTTATCTAATATGATTATAAAAAATGGAAGGATATTGCATCACTAATCTATGAATTGAAATAATGCGGAAAGGAATCACACCATACTCATAAATCCAGCTAACTCAATCACTCTTAGCAATACTGACGTACTTAACACCAATCATGTTAATAGAAACCCTGTTATCACCAAGAGTTCTCTTTACATGTTTGGGAACTTCTTTTTTCCATGAATCACAACTCCCATTATTTATAAGTTTTGATAAAGAAAAATAATCTATAAATTGAAACATGCAATGTAAAAGCACATTTGTGAAACTAAAAGCACACACATTTTGTAGCCGAAAAGAAAATAACTAATTATATAATTGTAACAAGAAATAATAAATCACTAATCTATCATAACATAAGAATACACACATGACAGTGAGCCTATGTTCTGTTAGAGTGGTACCAGACTCTGTAGAACAGAGACCGACACCAACTTACAACAGAATTAAACTAAATGCCTCTTACTCTTGTAGCATTACACACAACAACAAGAATTAGAACCTGATTTGTATTGGAAACATTCTATAAAAACAATCACAACATAGTTTCTTCTCTAGAGTGAAAAATGATCCACGCTCAAGAGGCACGAGTCCTCTCTTTAGACATAGAGTGTAACAAATTATCAAAGAGGGTCTTCTAAAATTGTGCTTGATTCTTGAGGTATCGAAAATAACACGAAACTGAATAATTAAATGCTAGTGTTTGAGCAATGAATGCAGATCCGTTTTGGCAATAAATATTTGGAGAATGATGTGGTAACTACTGCTCAAGTGGAAAGGACAAATTTGGCAGTTGTAACAATCTATTATTGACCAATCCTTACGAGTTGTAGCTACCCAAACAATTTTAGAAAATCCAAAATTGGAATTGCATATATGGGCTTGTAGAAATCTGCCCTCCAGTGATTAATATCGTAATTCCATCCTTCAACAAATTCCCATGTGTCCGTAGAATTGAATTCATGGCATCTTCCTTTAATTGGTTTGAATATTTAATTATAGAATTTTAATGGTAGTGTTGTTTGTGTTTTTGGTATTTTTAATTTTTATTGATTTGGATGTTAGGGTTAATTTTAATTCGGGAATGAGCAAGGTAGAAAGTGGTTTCGAGCACATAGTTTTAGTAGCTGGTAGTTTCTTGCTAGTTGTATTTATATGTAAAGAACCCATTTATAGGATTGGATTTCTCCATTATATTGTAACATAGACATAAAAGTAGACAAAATTTGAAGTTAAAAACATCCGTTTGAGATTGCCGAGAGAAATAGCGACCTTCCACCATGGAGAATTCGCGTACAGTGGCAATTGGTGTTGGAGATCAGGATTTGGTGGAAGAGTCATTTAATTTTGTGGAACTACCCACATAACGCTATGTGTATTAATTTGTGATTGTGAAAGCTCGTATGCCTGCAGATCCAAAATTGGGTGCATAGACTTGGAGCCGGCCAAGATTCCAGGCATGGGAGGATGAGCCCACACGTCCAAACAAAATCAAGCCAAGTCGTGAGGAACTATGAAGAAAATAAATTTCGATCAGCAAAGTTAAAGAGCAATAAAAGAATTCGTTTTTAATAAGAGGAGAATACATAAAGAAGGATGTGCATCATTTTTAATGGAATGAAATATTATAATGGTGTTTTATAAAGGTTTTACGTGCACATCATAAAAGCTTTGTTTAACGTTGAAAAGGATTTTTGAAGTCATAAAATGATTTTATTTATATGGTGAAAAAGAGAAAAGAGACGGCTTGTTGATTTGTTATAAGAATGATGAAGTTTGTGAATTTGCAAGAGTAGTGATAATTATAAAGGCATCATTAAATGGAAGTTAAGAAAGCATAGTGACAAAGATTGATGTGTATATTTAAAAGAAGGAGCATGCAGTGCGTTATTGTAGTGAAAATGTAGTGAAAAGGTAGCTGGAGATTAAAAAACACAATTTGTTTATTAATTTTTTTTTTTTTTTTTTGTCTTTGTACCTAAGTTGAAATTATTGAGCGTGTGTGGTAGGGGTGTATGATTACTTGTACCCAATATCCCATATTTTTTTGGTTCCTGGTTAGAGTTGATTCCCCATGTTTAGGCCTACATGTAATAGAGTAGGTGTATGCCTCTTATGTGTAGACGAGAATGTGGCATCAAGTTGTGGAATAAACCACTTGGGTAGCTACAAGGGTGGCAGGTGTACTTGTATGCTAGCTTGATGTGGAATATGAGAGATTGAGTCTTTGATTAAAGGGGGAAATGTGAGATGGATTTATCTCCGAGTGTTGGCACTAGGTTATGCTCAAGGAAGAGTTTAATGTATTGATGAACCACGCAGGAGAAAATGATTCCTAGAGACATGGCGGTTACAATGGTTGAGGACCCATGTATTTCGGTAGATGGATTCCTTTTTATATGGACATCAATGATGAATTGTTTGTAGGTACAAAAGGCTTGTGGAAGTGTAGCACATGAAGGGCAAGTCAAGGCGAGAGAAATGAGAGTTGAAAGAAGCAATGGTTATCCCAGAATCCATTCTGGATGTAATAGCAATGGAAACAAAAATGGAGATGACAATGCGTAATCTACATGTAAATGGGATTCCTGCTCGTACTCTAGTTGTTTTTGGAGGGGTTAGATCCAAAGCAATTTCCCAAGTCAAGTTTAAGGGGGGGATTGTTAGGGTTAACCTTGAGTCGGGAATGAGAAAGGTAGAAAGTGGTTTCAGGAACATGGTTTTAGTATCTTGTGGTTTCTTGCTAGTTGTATTTGCATGTAAATAACCCCATTTATAGGGTTAGATTCCTCCATTGTACTGTGCCAAACTGAGTAGGAGAGATGCTCTTGGAGGCCTTTGCCTGGTTTGGCCAAGGACCAATAATAGGTTTATTATTGATGGCTGGTTTTTCCCTATGGGTTTTCCAATATAAATCCAATGTTGCTACTGTGTTTGCTGTTATTTTTGTTTTATTTCTCTCTCGCATATTTTATTCTTAACATTGGAAACTCATTCTTAATTGTTGAAGACTTAGGTTGACTTGATATGGAGGCAATGTGCTATGAAGGGATTTGTAACACATGCTCTACAACTATTAATTCAAACTTTCTTCAACTCGTGACTTGTGGATTTGTAGCATATGGGTTATTGAATCATGTAGCAACTTGTACCTACATGATCCAATAAATGTAAAAATGCAATCATTCTTTCTAATATTAATCAAGATTCTTGAAATATTAAGAAATGCAATGGAAAAAAAAACCTTGAGATTGAATCCTGCTGTTGGCAGGCGGTTTGATGAGGAAAGGTCGCGGTACTGCTGACGCTGCGACATGTTGGATGAAGGCACAAAAGGATTATTTTGGACCAAAGGATACCGCACTTGGCGAGTTTTGGGTCACTTGGACCACATATTTTGCAGTATTGAGTCAAGTATACCGCAGTTGGCGGGTTTTTGGTCATATATTTTGTAATATCGAGTCATTGTACCACGGTATGCGGGTTTTTGGGTCATTAGACCAAGTCAGTTAGTAGATTGTCCATAGTGTCGGTTAGGAAAGTGGACAAGTATTGTAATTGGCGGAAGCCTATAAATAGATGAGAATTGTAAGTGTTAGAGGAGGTGGATGGATAGAGGATAGAGATAGAGCTATATGCGAAGATAGACAGAGATAATGTGGATGTTGCCTAGAGGTTTATGTATTTGGTTTGCCACAGTAATATAAAGATGATGATGATTTGGTGCAATCTAAGTGTAATGTTATTTGATGTTCTTAATGTAGTTATCTGTTTTCTGTTGCTATAATATAAATGCTGCGATAATGTGTTATCTGTCTATGCTGCAATTGAATTAAGATGCGATCTCTGTTTCTGGTAATGTCAAATGCTGCTATGTGCTAGAACTTCATGGTGAATGTTTGGAATTGATGTCGGTATCAGAGTGCCACAAATTGCCTCCTCCCTCGGCGGAAACATGGTTCAGTCTACTCTTTGTCACGTCCCCATTTTGACCCCCTTCGCATTAAATCGTAAATGATGTAAATATTGTTATTTAATCATGGTGAGGAGCTCAAGGCCAAGGCCCCGCCATTGATTTAGCGTTTTATGTATCGGCAATTAAAAAAATAGATGCCTATGATTCTTGTGTTAGATAGGCACAATGTAAATTAAGACATCATGTAAATATGAATCTTAATGAAAAACCCACAACTGGCTATGCAATGCAACAAAGAGATGGGGGCATGATTCTACAAGGAATAGGGAGGGAAATTATTCAAACCCTTGAGCCAATGGTGTTAATCCATGTGTCAATGAGAAAACCCATAAACCACCAACTATCCATTTTGGGTTATGGACCCAATCATTTAATTCTTCTAAGAGTTGGTTGAGGCAGTTAATGCCTTGGGAATGGAGAGGTATGGAAGCCAATTTCGTGCATGGGAAAGCCATCAACCTGGGAATTCATATTTTTGCTTCTTGGGCAAGAAAACACCCACGAAATGGTGCCTAAAGCAATCTTTCACCCATGGCCTTTGCCCTCTCACGCAGTCTGAGCTAGCTGGGCTTTCCCCATTATGTTTTTCACCATTTTCCCTGCATTTTCCATGCCTGGGAGCTCGTTTTGCATTGTACAATAGTTAGGAGAGGAGAGCCACGATTTGGGACTGTGAGGGAGGTCTTTTTTGCCCCAAAATACCCATGGGCGTTTTTCTGAAAACGGTTTTTTGCTCTCCAAGTTTGAATCCCCAATTGCCATTTTCATTTTTGGGTCTTCCCATGTTTTCCTGGGCTGGTAGAAACCCCATCTTTGGACATCTCACTGTCAAAACGTTTTTATCATGCCCAATAATTGTGGTTCTACTGTTATGTGCATCCTTGTTTTGGTTTGAATCTGTGAGTAAGAGATTTGGAGTGGTAGTGGACAGAATTGGCTTGATAAACCTAGTGGGGGAGGAAATAACCTCTCAAGAAGATCAAGAGGGCTGGCTACTCTTCTATGCACACCTTAGACACTCTAGATTGGAAGGTATGGCCTGAGGGGCTGTGCATTAGTGAAGGGAATACTTCCTTGAGTGGGGTGTGTAGGCATTGTGGTTGCCAATCTAGATAGATCTTGTAGAGGTATCCCTGGTTCTGTGCTTGAGCTCACTAGCTTAGCAATTCTTCCTTTCCATTTCCTAGCAGCCTGATAAATCCAATTGTAGATTGGCTTGCCTCATCTTGGTGTATGCTTGGATATGTGTGAGTCTGTTGTTTCCTGGTTCCTTGTAGAAATCATGCCCAGCTCGGGGGTGGCAGTTGTATCAAGAGGTTGATAAGCACAACTGGCCTATGGTTGGGTGGAATGTTGCAGTTGCATAGCCAGTTGCTTGGGACTACTTTGTTATAAGATAAGTACTCTCTTGTGTTAACTTTGCATTTATTTATTTGATGAATATCGCGAATGTATGATGGATGTGTTATTGATATTACTTCCGTTGTGTTTTTTTTTATAATTATACATTTCCATATGTTCTTTTATATTATGTGAATGCTTATTTTAAAGTTCATGGGGCTAGATGCCCAGTTTTAGCATCACGATCCTCTCCATCGCACTGGTATGATGGGAGGGGATGTGACAGAATGGTATCAGAGCTGCTGGTTGCAGCATTGGACCTCTATGGGCCAAATCCGATTACAGTCACATGGGAAGGTCCCTTCCTAATCACCATAGGTATCAGCATCGGGCCTAAACTGGCTAAGTTGAATAGTTTGCAGAGATAAGGTTACCTCCTGCTGGGAAGAAGTCATCACAGAAAGAAGAAAAGAAGAATCCGAAATTGTTTTAAGTGTTTTTTAGAAATTTTGTTTAAAGTCTGTTTCGAGAAGAAATCGGAAGTCTTCGCCGCAACGGTGGGAGAACTCGCCAAGTTGACCCAAAACAACGGAAAAATTTTGTAAGTGTTTTTCGACGTCGAAAGGAAATTTTTAGAAGGATTCGGCAAATTGCTCCGAAACAGCGGGAGGATTCGGCGAATTGCTCCAAAATTTCGGGAGAATTTGGCGAATTGCTCCGAAAAAGCGGGAGAATTCGGCAAATCGCCCCGCAATTGCGGAAGGACTCGGCAAATCGCCCCGCAAATGCAGAAGGATTCGGAAAATCGCCTTGCAACTGCGGAAGGACTCGAAAAATCGCCCCACAACTGCGGAAGGACTCGACAAATCTCCCCGCAACTGCGGAAGGATTCGGCAAATCGCCCCGCAACTGCGGAAGGACTCGGCAAATCGCCCTCAACTACAGAAGGAACTTTCAATTCTCTTCCAAAATTGCGGAAGAACTCCGGAATTGCGGAAGAACTCCACAAGTTGCTCCGAAACATGGAATTTCATCCATTTTTCAAGAAGATTTTCAGAATCACAGTAACATCAGGGCAGCACTCTAGATAGTACGGTTGGAAAGTTTTGGATCTTGGATTGGGCCAAGAAAATCAACATCATGGATGATGCATAGGATCCCTATGATCCTGAGATAGATGCCATGGAGGAAAACATACATGTTGAAAATGCTGAAATAGAATCTAATGGGAGAAGAAATCAAGAGACTCCTCCAGGTATTGTAGCCACCATGAGAAGCCTAAGGGTGGAATTGCATAGCTGTAGAGAAGATAATGAAAGGATGATTAAAGCTCAGGAAGAACAAAATCACTTAAATGCAGCCATGCTGCAGAGTTTGATAGACATCCAAAGGCAAATAAACTCTGGGCATCAGACATCAAATCCAGAAAGGGGTGGGAGTAGTTCTAGAAGGAATTCCCATAAGAGGACTAGTAGCTCAAGAAGAGTTTCTACAGACCGGACTTATACTCCAGAAATCTCTTCTAATGAATCATATGACTCTGAAGAATACATTGAGGGTTCAAGCTCTTCATCCCGCAGAAGCAAGAGGAAGAGGCACTACAAGAACAATTCACATGGGGAATTTAAGAAGGCGAAACATCCTACATTTGATGAAGAGATAAAGTCTAGTCAAGAAGCTGAAGCTTGGCTTCTCGGGATGAGAAAGTATTTCCAAGTCCAAGACTACTTGGGAAATATGAAAGCAAGGGTAGCCATCTTCAACTTGAATGGAAGAGCATCTATATGGTGGGAACACATCAGGCAAGTGAAGAAGATCAACGAAAGGAAGATTGTGTGGAAGCAGTTCAAGAAATACTTCAAGCAGAAGTACCTCTCTGATAGGTACTATGATGATAAGATCAAAGAGTTCCATGAGCTGAGATTGGGACAATTGACCATGGAAGAATATGCAAACAAATTCTTGGAGCTGCTAAGATATGTCAGGTACATTCAAGATGATAAGGTGAAAATTCAACATTTCCTAAGTGGACTGCCCCAGTCATATAAAGACAGAATTGAGTTCGATGAACCTCGAACTCTAGAGGAGGCCATAAGAAAGGCCAAGTATTGCTTTGATAAAAACAAAATCAAACCAGAATTCCATAAGGCATGGAAGGATAAGAAAAATGAAAAGTTTGATCAAAGGAAGAAGGGGTTCAAGCCTCCTCAATTCCGGAATCAACAAAGGCAACCATCACAAGTTGTGACTAAGCCAACTAGGATGATGAGAGACAAGCCAAGAGATCCAAAGGAGCCAAGAGAACCACTTCAATGTTGGGGTTGTGGAGGAGACCACATGCTTAGGAACTGTCCACATCGGAATGGGAATGCAAATCAAGTCCACAACATCCAGGGAGATGAAACTGTGGGTCAAGTGGCAAGGATAATCCCTAGAATCTATGCAGCACTAGACGACCGCCAAGCAGATCATCAGTCAACTGTGGTTGAATTTGAAGGTAATCTGTTTCTATTTTGATTGATCCTGGATCTACTCACAGTTATGTCACTCCTATAATTGTTGATATTTGTGCTTTCTAGAAATTAAAGCATAGTAAATCATGGTTAGTTCAACTAGCCACTGGAACCAAGAGAAAAGTTAGTGAAATAGTAGAGAAATGTCCATTAGAGATGGATGGGCTATTCACTTATACAGATCTGAATATTTTGCCACTTGGTTCCTATGATATCCTCATTGGAATGGATTGGTTAGAGGCACACATGGTTAAACTTGATTGCTACAATAAGACATTTGAATGCATGGACGAAGAAGGAAACCTGAGGGTTGTAAAAGACATTCCAAAGGTGACTTCTGTCAGACAGGTTTCAGCCATGCAGCTGAAGAAGTTATGTAGGAAGGGATGTCAATTGTATGCAGCCCACATTTTAGAGGCAGCAGAGAATGAAACTTTTAAATTGGAGGAATATCATGTATTGCAAGAATTCAGGGATGTTTTTCCTGATGAGATTCCAGGACTCCCTCCAAAGAGAGACATTGAATTTACAATTGAACTTGTTCCAGGAGCGGCACCAGTGCCTAAGACACCCTACAGGATGAGTACACCAGAATTGCTAGAATAGAAAATGCAATTACAAGAGTTGTTGGAAAAGAAATATATTAGGCCAAGTGTGTCCCCGTGGGGAGCACCTGTTCTATTTGTGAAAAAGAAAGATGGAACACTCAGGTTATGTATTGACTACAAGCAGTTGAACAAAGTCACTGTAAAGAACAAATACCCATTGCCCCGAATTGATGACCTTTTTGACCAAATGAGAGGAGCAAAGGTATTTTCAAAGATTGACTTGAGGTCTGGTTACCATCAGGTAAGAATCAAAGAAGAAGATATTCATAAGACAACCTTTAGAATGAGGTATGGACACTATGAGTTTGTAGTGGTACCATTCAGTCTCACAAATGCACCAGCTACATTCATGTGTCTCATGAATAATGTTTTTAGCAAGTATTTGGACAAGTTTGTTCTTGTATTCCTAGAAGACATTCTCATCTATTTTAAGAATGAAGAAGAGTATGAAGAACATTTGAGAATGATAATGCAATTATTAAGGGAGCATAAGCTATATGCAAAGTTGAGCAAATATGACTTTTATAAAGATAGAATTCATTACTTGGGTCACATCATCTCCGACGAAGGAATATTTGTAGACCCTGACAAGATTGAAGCCATTATGAATTGGCCAACTCCAAGGAATGTGACTGATGTGAGATCTTTTATGGGCCTTGCTGGTTACTATAGGAGGTTTATCGAAGGATTCCCCAAGGTTGCAAACCCGATCGCTTCTTTGCAAAAGAAGGGGATAAAGTTTGAATGGTCACCAAGATGTGAGGAAAGTTTTCAACGGTTAAAGAATCTCCTTACAAGTGCACCAATTTTGAAAATTGCAGACCCAGAAAATGACTTTGTGGTGTGTACCGATGCATGCAATCAAGGACTTGGAGGAGTTCTTATGCAAGACAAGCACGTGATATGCTATGAGTCAAAAAAGTTGAAGGAGCATAAGAAGAACTATGCCACTCATGATATAGAACTTGTAGCCATAGCACATGCTTTAAAGATGTGGAGGCATTACTTAATGGGAAGAAAATTTGAGTTAAGGACAGACCATTGTGGTCTGAAATACTTGTTTGATCAACCAACTTTAAATGCTAGGCAAGCTAGATGGTTGGAATTTTTGTGTGAATTTGATTTTGAAATCAAACACATAAAAGGGAAGGAAAACAAGGTGGCTGATGCACTCAGCAGGAAGGTACATGAAATGCATGTGGCAGCACTTAGTACTTGCCAACCAGATTTGAAGCAGCAGATTGTTAACCATATTGTTGAGGATGAAGTGTACGTGCAGATAAAGGACAAATTGCAGCAGCAAGACATTGGCAAGAAGTATGAAGGCTATCATTTGGAAGAAGGCGGACTTCTTACTTATAAGAATAGAGTCTATATTCCAAATGCGACAGATTTGAGGAGGATTGTTATGGATGAAATCCATAAAACTCCATACTCTGGTCACCCAAGATATCAAAAAACAATTGCTACAGCAAGAAAATATTATTTCTGGCCAAGAATGAAGAAGGATGTTGCTGAATACATTTCTAAGTGCATGAAATGTCTGCAGGTGAAGGTTGAACACCAACATCCAGCAGGTTTATTGCACCCAGTGCCAATCCCAGAATGGAAATGGGAAATAATTTCCATGGATTTTATTACAGGATTGCCAATGACTATGAGACAACATGATTCCATCATGGTTGTGGTGGACAAGTTAACAAAGGCAGCACATTTCATACCGGTTAAGTCCACACATAAAGCTGATGCCATTGCAAATATTTTCATGAAGGAAATTTTCAGATTACATGGGTTGCCTAAGGCAATAATTTCTGACAGGGATACCAAGTTCACTTCCAATTTTTGGAAAGGTCTCTTTGCAGATTTGGGTACACAGTTGAACTTTAGCACCGCGTACCATCCTCAAACAGATGGGCAAACAGAAAGATTAAATCAGGTGCTTGAAGACATGCTTCGCATGTATGTAATGGACAAGCCATCCAAGTGGGAGGATTATCTACACCTGGTAGAGTTTGCATATAATAATGGGAAGCAAGAATCATTGGGAATGAGTCCTTATGAGGCTTTGTACGGCCAAAGGTGTAGGACACCAGTGACTTGGGACAATCCAGTGAATAGAATTGTACTTGGGCCAGAATTGCTTAAGGAAATGGAACAAGAGGTTGCAAAGATCCGACAAAATTTAAAAGTATCCCAGGATAGACACAAAAGCTATGCAGATAAGCATAGGATCCATAGGGAATTCAGTGTTGGGGATCATGTGTATCTTAGAGTGAGGCCAAGGAAGGGTTCCTTGAAGCTTGGGAGTTGTGCCAAGCTATCACCTAGATATTGTGGGCCATTTGAAGTGCTTAAAAGAATAGGGCCAGTTGCATATAGACTTGCATTTCCTGCTAGCACTAAAGCTCATAATGTTTTTCATGTCTCTTTACTTAAGAAATATGTACATGATCCTAACCATGTGATTAATTGGGATGTGATCCAGGTGGAACCCGAGGGAGAGTTCCAAACCGATCCATTGCGAATCCTAGACAAGAAGGTAACATTGCTCCGGAACCGAGCCATCGGACAGGTAAAGGTGCAATGGAAGCACTACGGTCCCGATGAGGCTACATGGGAGCTAGAGGATGCCATGAGAGTGGCATATCCATTTTTGTTCAGTTTTCATGAGCACTGAGGACAGTGCTGATGTAAGGGGAGGGGAATGTCACGTCCCCATTTTGACCCCCTTCACATTAAATCGTAAATGATGTAAATATTGTTATTTAATCATGGTGAGGAGCTCAAGGCCAAGGCCCCACCATTGATTTAATGTTTTATGTATCGATAATTAAAAAAATAAATGCCTATGGTTCTTGTGCTAGATAGGCACAATGTAAATTAAGACATCATGTAAATATGAATCTTAATGAAAAACCCACAATTGGCTCTGCAATGCAACAAAGAGATGGGGGCATGATTCTACAAGGAATAGGGAGGGAAATTATTCAAACCCTTGAGCCAATGGTGTTAATCCATGTGTCAATGAGAAAACCCATAAACCACCAACTACCCATTTTGGGTTATGGACCCAATCATTTAATTCTTCCAAGAGTTGGTTGAGGCAGTTAATGCCTTGGGAATGGAGAGGTATGGAAGTCAATTTCGTGCATGGGCAAGCCATCAACCTGGGAATTCATATTTTTGCTTCTTGGACAAGAAAACACCCACGAAATGGTGCCTAAAGCCATCTTTCACCCATGGCCTTTGCCCTCTCACGCAGTCTGAGTTAGCTGGGCTTTCCCCATCATGTTTTTCACCATTTTCCCTGCATTTTCCATGCCTGGGAGCTCGTTTTGCATTGTACAACAACTAGGAGAGGAGAGCCACGATTTGGGACTGTGATGGAGGTCGTTTTTGCCCCAAAATACCCATGGGCGTTTTTCTGAAAACGGTTTTTTGCTCTCCAGGGTTGAATCCCCAATTTCCATTTTCGTTTTTGGGTCTTCCCACGTTTTTTTTGGGCTGGTAGAAACCCCATCTTTGGACATCTCACTGTCAAAATGTTTTTATCATGCCCAATAATTGTGGTTCTACTGTTATGTGCATCCTTGTTTTGGTTTGAATCTGTGAGCAAGAGATTTGGAGTGGTAGTGGACAGAATTGGCTTGATAAACCCAGTGGGGGGGAAAATAACCTCTCAAGAAGATCAAGAGGGCTGGCTACTCTTCTATGCACACCTTAGACACTCTAGATTGGAAGGTATGGCCCAAGGGACTGTGCATTGGTGAAGGGAATACTTCCTTGAGTGGGGTGTGTAGGCATTATGGGTGCCAAGCTAGATAGATCTTGTAGAGGTATCCCTGGTTCTGTGCTTGAGCTCACTAGCTTAGCAATTCTTCCTTTCCATTTTCTAGCAGCCTGATAAACCCAATTGTAGATTGGATTGGCTCATCTTGGTGTATGCTTGGCTATGTGTGAGTCTGCTATTTCCTGGTTCCTTATAGAAATCATGCCCAGCTCGGGGGGTGGCAGTTGTATCAAGAGGTTGATAAGCACAACTGACCTATGGTTGGGTGGAACGTTGCAGTTGCATAACCAGTTGCTTGGGACTACTTTGCTATAAGATAAGTACTCTCTTGTGTTAACTTTGCATTTATTTATTTGATGAATATCGTGAATGTATGATGGATGTGTTATTAATATTACTTCTGCTGTGTTTTTCTTATAATTATACATTTCCATATGTTCTTTTATATTATGTGAATGCTTATTTTAAAGTTCATGGCGCTAGATGCCCGATTTTAGCATCACGATCCTCTCCATTGCACTGGTACGATGGGAGGGGACATGACACTCTTCCTGGATGCCTCGGGTGAGACCTCATCCGCTCTGCGGGTGTTGTTGGGTGGGCTCAAACCTGCCCGGGCCGGTGCCCAGGGAGACTGGGGTATGGGTCGACAGTCGGTGGACCCCTGTCGATTGTGAGGTCGCGACTCGGTCAACAAATGGTTCTGTTGCTAGGACCATGTGCATAGTAGGAAGAGGTCATGTTGTGGCACCCAACGAAGCCGAAGATAGAAAAATGGTTCAATCAGAGGTTGCAGGAGTTCGCTGAAGAAGAAAGTCAGAACACGCGACTTACGGTAGATCAGTGGGTGGAAAGATATATTCACGACGGTCCGCATGAATGGTTTTTCTGTGAATTTCCCGTCATTTTGTATGAATGGTTGTCAAAACTAACCTTTTAGAAGAGGAACTTCCAGGGTGGTGAGCCGACGACCTGGACCCCGGAACTGATTTAGGAATTGCAGAAAGTCGATAATAAGGCATCACAGGCTGTCGAGGTTTGGCTTGATAGCATATTGGAAGGATACATCACGGAATTTGCGGTCGATACGAAGAAATCCTATAGTGAAGCTGAAAGATACTTCTTTAACGGACCGAGGGGAAGGTTTATGTTATCGCTCCAACTGTAGATTAAGATGCTAATCTGCGAGAAAGGTATATTAACGATGCACCTTGATCAATAGACAACCTGGTGGGCGGAGGCCGTGGGTACCGCGACTATTGGGGAACAGTGCATGAAATGGTAAAGGGGTAGATGGGTGTAGACCATGAGGAGACTGTGAGTGAAGCTGAGGAAGAAAGTGGCCTTACGAGGGGAGGAGCAAGGTTCCGACAGGAAAAGAGGCAGAGGATAGGAGAAGGTCCTGCTGCGATCGGACTGCAAGACCGTGAAGGAAGGCCACATGGGACGAAGTGACCTCACAGTCCTGATAGGAACAACCAGGCTATTCCCAGGATAGAGGCAAGACCAAACCCCAGCACCAACGTGCCCACACCTCCACTCACTAGCTCTCAACCAGCAAGGAAAACTACTTCGACACCGCCGAGCACATCGACACCGCATAATTTAATTGGTAGTAGTAGTACAGTGACAGGAGGAAGGAAGCCCAAGATTGTGGGTGATGATGCTAAGCTACCATTGTTCCATGGCAATGTGACAGACAACCCAGAGCAGTATTGGTTTTTGTGTGAAGCAGTCTGGACTGTGAAACAAATCACTGATGACGATGTTAAGAAAGGACAGTTGGCCATGACCCTGCGAGTTCATGCGTTAGATTGGTTCATGAAATTTGTCTTAGTCCGTACAGGGACCCCAGATAAGTCATTAAATGAGATTCGGGATGGGCTGATTGCTGAATTTAGATGGTCTAAGTCGGAAGCCCAGTATATTACTGCACTGAAGGAAATTAAGCAGTATCCTAACGAGACGGTATGGGATTTCGACCAGCGATTCAAGACGCTGATGGCAAAGGTTAGTTTTGATATGAGTGCTATCCAACATAAAGAATGGTTCATTGAAGCACTGTTACCCCATATTCGGCTGCCGCTGATGCAACAAAACATTTTGATGCCTAGTGAAGCTTTAGAGATCGCAATGCGGTTGGAAGCGTCCCTGATTGGCGATAATGCAGCTGGGATGTTGTAGATACAGACACAACTCACTAACTTGACTATTCAGTTGCAAGATTTAAAGAAGAACAAAGAACCGCGGGATGAAGTATGGTGTACATGCTGCCGAAGAGAAGGGCATACGAAAGATGGTTGTCCGGATTTCCATAATTATTTGGTGTCAGGTGCACCAAACCCATTGAATGGCGGTAGTATGCCATGGTGTCGTGTTTGTTCGGTGTTCGAACATAGTCATGATAGTTGCCCGTATATGCAAAAAATGGTTACAACTTCGCGAAATTTGTATTGCACCTTTTGTAAGTCGGTAAGACATGATGACAAGGATTGTCGTGCATATGGGTTGCTACAGGAGAGAATGTGTGATGCATTCTATGTCAAAGATGATTGGTGTACTGCACCGCTACAGCCGCAGGTAGCTCAGTCGATGCCTCAAGCATAGATGCAGTTTGTACCGCAGCAGCAACAACCGCAGCTGTTTGTACCGCAATATACACCAGTGAACCCCCCGCAGCCTCAGTATGTGCAACAACCACAGTATGCACCACAAGGGCAAGGGATGCCGCCAGCAACCATGCAGCAGCAGTTTAACCAACCTCAGTATTAGTAGTAGGGCGGCTATCGGGGAGGCTACAGGGGCAGATGCGATGGCGGACTTGGGCATGGAGGAGGAGGCCGAGGTGGTCGAGGACCTATTTAATGTTACCACTGTGCAGTATGGGGGCATTATCAGCGTGACTGCCCACTGCTACAGAATCAGTGTACGTTTTTCTTTGGTAATGATCATATAGTCGAGAATTGTCCACAGTTGATTGCAAGGTGGCAAGATGGAAACAGTCCACAGCTACAAAACCCAGTATAGAAACCAGTGCAGAACCTAGTGCAGTAACCAGTTCAGAACCAACCCCCGCGACCATCGCTGAATGCTAATCCGAATGTCAATCAACCAGGGAATCTATTGCAGAATCAGACACAAGGTGCTAATATTGCGACTATTTCAACAGAACCACGACCACAAGATGCTTCAATGGCTGTTGTCACTCGTGGAGGTAAAACAACTGGGGAAGATGGTTCATGACCGCTCATTCGCTTGGCTGGTCAAAAGACGGTAAATTTCGACATGGATGCAGAGCGGGAGACATTCATGGAGGCACATCGCACTTTGGAGAAAGATCGCGGTAAGGTTGTTGTTTGTGATATGCCACCTATCTTTGATGCTACGTTAGACGCTGATTGACCACCACTAGGAATACTGCAAAAGTTCCTTGAAAGTTGTCTGTCATTGGCACGAGATTTGATGTCACGTCCCCTCCCATCCTACCAGCTAGATGGAGAGGATCGTGAAGTTAAACCGGACATCTAGTCCCATACATAGTAGACAAACATTCAAGTTGAAGATGAAAACATACATATACATGTGCATAATGGACGTGGTGCTAAACTGGGCATCTAGCCCCATGAAACTTTTAAATATAGCATTCACATAATATAACAGAGACATATGGAAATGTATGATTTTTAAGAAAAAACACAGCGGAATATTAAGAATTGCACCTCCGCCATACACTTAAGATGTTCATCAAATAAGTAATTGCAAGTTAATACAGGAGAACACTTATCTTATGCGAAAGTAGTCCCATGCAACTGGCTATGCAACTGCAACGTTCCACCCAACCGTAGGCCAGTGTGATCTTCAATCTCTTAGCACCACTGCCACCCCCAAGATGGGCATGATCTCTACAAGGAACCAGGGAACAACAGACTCCCACATAGCCAAGCATACACCAAGGTGACCCAAGCCAATCTACAATTGGGTTTATCAGGCTGCTAGGAGATGGAAAGGAAGAATTGCTAAACTAGTGAGCTCAACCACAGAGCTATGGGTACCCCTCCCAGATCTATTCAGCTTGGCACTCACAATGCCTGCACACCCAACACCAGGAAGTATTCTCTTCACTGCCACACAGTCCCTCAAGCCATACCTTCCTTTCTAGTGCTCTCAGGGTGTGCATAGAAAAGTAGCCAGCCCTCTTGATCTTCTTGAGAGGTTACTCCCTACACTAGGTTTATCAAGCTAATTCTGTCCACTACCACTCCAGTTTCTTGCTTACAGGTTCAAATCAAACAAGGATGCTCATAACAGCAAAACTACACTTGCTGATCATGAGAAAAATGTTTCAACAGTGGAATGTATGAGGTGGGGTTTCCTGAGCTTTAGAAAAACGTGGGTAGACTCAAAACGAATTGGAAACTAGGAAAATTCGACTAGGAGAGCAACCCATTTCGGAAAAACGCCCCAAGGGAAAAAACGACCTCTCCCTTAGTCCAAAATCACGTCCCTCCTTCCCCAGCTGCTGCAAAATACCAAAAATGAGTTCCTGGGCATGGAAAAACGCAGGGTTATGGTGAAAAACGTGAGGATAACTTCCAGTGAGCTTAGTCTGCGTGAGAGGAAGGACGTAATGCATGAGGAATGGCCTTAGGCAACATTTCATGGGGGTTTTCTTTCCCAGCAAGCCAAAAATATGATTTTAAGGTTGATGGCTTGCCCATGCACGAAAATCTGGCTGCCATACTTCTCCAATCCCAAGACAATAACTGCCCCAACCAATATTTGGAAGAATTAAATGATTGGGTGCATGAGACAAAATGGGTAGTTGGTGGTTTATGTGTTTCCCCATTGACACATGGATTAACACCATTGGCTCAAGGGTTTGAATAATTTCCCCCCCTATTCCTTGTAGAATCATGCCCCATCTCTTTGTTGCATTGCATAGCCAGTTGTGGGTATTTTTCATTAAAATTCGTATTTACATGATGTCTTATTTACATTGTGCCCATCTAGCACAAGAATCATAGGCATCTATTTATTTAATTGCCAATACATAAAACGCTAAATCAATGGTGGGGCCTTGGCCTTGAGCTCCTCACCATGATTAAGTAATAATATTTACATCATTTACGATTTAATACAAAGGGGCCAAAATGGGGACGTGACATCTGGTTGCCCTGTTTGAGATTGAGGGATGGCTGCAACGAATTCCGAAAGGACGGCAGGAGTCGGCAGTAAACTATTTACAGCGAAGGAAGACTGGCAAGGAAATGCGAATGAATATTCAGTTTCATGTCCCAAATTTGGTATTGGGTCACAATGGCATAATCACATTGGCCCTATTCATTAGAGTTTGTCAAATTGATGCTAAAGGTCAAATAATTGCCAAGGAGGAAAATTACTAGTTTCCTAGGTTTGGGGTGGAAGCTTTGGGATTTGGAATAATGGGGATAATAAATGATGTTTGAACATTAGAATGGCATAAATATTTAATAAAGGAGCTAAATAAATATATACAAGTGAAAATCAAAGTGGCATTTCATCATGAAGACACATGGAGGAAGTGGGACCCACATATGGCTAGATTTCCCCACTACACTTGGCATCATTCTCTCACCAATTCGAATTCAAGGTGAATGGTAACATACTTGGGGGATTCCAAAAGGTATTATTCATGGCATGAATCATCCAAGGTTGAAATATAGAGGAAGAGTAACTCCCATGGAAGAGGAAGAGGCAATTTGGAGCTAGTGAGACACTTGGGCTAGATTCCCTAGCTCTATGACAACAATGATGAAGATGCTATGACACCTATGACACAAATCAGACCTGAATGCTAACATATGACATATATGACATGTCAGGGCTAAAAATAGACTCCAAGAGGGCGCTCAAGGGTGTTAGGGCAGCTAAGATGCTTCCACATGTGATTTGGTGGAAGTGGGAGACTAGGAATTGTTGTACAAGTGGCGTTCTTTGGAATCTCTTCCCAACTTGAGTTGGCATGAGTCTCTTTGAAGGAATTCGACCCATGGAGGAAATTAGAAGTTTATAAATGTCAATAACAAAGAATGAAACCAGATTTTGATCATTTGTAGAATTTGCAATTGCATTTGTGAAGAGGGAGAGCTAGTGGATGACTAGTTTCTTGCCTTAGCCAATTTCGAGGGTGAAAGATTCCCATCCAAGTTGGTAATTGGAAAGGCCATTCAGACCTTTCATTTGGAGCTTTAATGGAGTCTTTATTTGCAGGTTTAAGCTACAGGGCAGCTCATGGTTTCTTCTATTGCAGCTCACTCCTTCAACCATTTCCAGTTTTGATGGCATATTCTTGATCCTTGAGAGAGGGCGTTTTTGGTGAGCTATTGTACTCTTAGGGGAAGCTTTTAATGCCCCATATCTTTTGTAATATGAATTAAATACTCTGTTCTTCATCTCCAAAAAGTTTCAGGTCGAAATTCCAAGTATAAATGTATAAATATTATTTTTAATGGAAGAACAATGCCATTTCCCCACTACCTTGTTGTGAGCCAATGTATTGATGATGATTTCGAATGAATGGATGATTATTTGATATATTTGTGATAAATATACTTCCATGGATGTCTTCTACAATTTTCCTGTACTGTACTTGAGCATTCAAAGCATTTTTACTCAGTTTAGTTGTATTGGGAGGTGAAATAGTGCCATTTCCCCAAGGGTCGAATTGGGGATTTTTGCAGTTGAATGGGAGAGGGTGAGAACAGTTGTAATAATCCATTAATGGTGCATATGATAATTTAATAAAATAATTAACATATTACATACCTCTGTTCATAAATTTGAATGGGTTTGGAGGCATTTGGGAAGCCATTTTCAGTACTTACCCCAGGGGGATTTGAACCCCAAATTACTAGTAAAATTGCATAATTCGTCCAGAATATTAAGAGAGTTTGCAGAGGTTTTTTGGTGGACATATTTCATCCATACAAATCATATTCAAGTTCTAATATCATTCATACACCTTCCTTGAAGATTTGAAGGCATTTGGAGTCAATTTGAGACCTAGAGACCAATACTAGTCAAAGGAAAATCACTAGTAAAGTTACCTACATTTGATCAAAATTGAAAGAGGATTTGCAGAAGTATTTTAAAGGTCCAAAGGCATCCCTGAAACCCATATTTATGTTCTAATATCATTCATACACCTTCTCAAAAGATTTGGGATCATTTGGGGCAAATTTGGGACCTAGAGATCAAAACTAGTCAAAGGTCGAACTAGGGAAAAAAAGTGGAAAATTGTAATTTTAATAAAATTCCTAATAAGGGACATTACATTAAGATTGGGGATTATGATGTTGATTCTGTGATTCTTGATCTTGGTTTGGATGTTAACATCTTAACCAAGCAGGCATGGCAGAAAATGGGGAGTCCCCCATTGAGCTGGTCCCCTGTACAGCTCCGGTTGGCTAACCATGCGAAGGTTACACCTATTAGGCAAGTTCCGCGGCTCACAATTGATATTGAGGGAATGAAAACTTATGCCAATTTTGATGTCATTGAGGTAGTTGATGGAGGAAGCTCCTATCCTGTTCTATTGGGGATAGGATGGGCTAATGATAGTGGAGTTGTAATTAACTTTAAGAAGCGAATGATGACTTTTGAGAACCGCGATTTCAGAGTTATCGCTCCGTTGGATCCGGCTGAAGGACGCCGATATGTTGAACCTATCAAAGATGACGATCACATTGGTTGGGGTCACGCCTTTAATATTTCTGAGGATTACATTCATCCCACTATTCACGGTGAGTTGGAGTGGTGCAGTGAGAGCTCCGCGTCTTTCGACTCCGATGATGCATTGGAACATTGGCAGAATTGCATGCATGAAGTCTCAGTCTAGAAGTGTGGTTTAGTTACGCAATCTTTATGTTAGGTTGCGACAGAAACGATCACGTTTCCTATCTATGAAGGGTTTCCTGGCTTAGACACTTTTGTAGCAAAATTTGAAGACCGTGTTCTAGAACCATAGCGACTGCTGGCCTTAGAAGAAGCACTGAAGGCTGCTCTAGCACGCTGGTGGGCGACGCATAAGAAATTTATCAAAGATTGGTCACAATGTCGAAGGTTAATGATGGTTCGATTTGGCAATACGGAGGTTTATCACACTGGCAAGTATGATGGCCGAACTGATCCCGGTGATCACATGATGGAATGCCAACGATTGTGGGTAACGCGACCTAGAGATGAGTGGGTTCATGCTTTTGTCCACACTTTGGAGGAGATACCATGCTCGTGGTATACTTCAGCTGAATTGCACTGAGATATTATCACCTGGGGGGAGCTAACGATCTGTTTCACTCATACCTTCATGTTTGCGGATGCCAACCCTGATGTCCATAACGCCCTGCAGCTCATCCGCGATGTGATATTCCAAGTTGTTCCGGTGACCTGCCCTGTTGACCCGCACACCCATAGTCAGATGCAGTCCCTCATGGAGTGTTTCAACGTCAGTGGAGGGATAGAGGACGATGATGATCCCCAGAATATCAACATTCCCGAATCCGAAGGAAGTCGTGATGTTGTACCACCTGTTGCGCCAAGTAATCCGTTCAATCAGCCATTGCAGCTTCGCAAAACGAATATCGGCACTGAGGCTACTCCCAAGTTTGCTAATGTAGGGGATTATTGGGATGATGAGATGATGATTAAGGTTATCGAGTTATTGCATGAGTTTCAGGACGTGTTTCCCATGAAGTTTTTCGAAATGAAGGGAATCTTGGGTGATTTAGGAGAAATGAGGATTCCATTGAAACTAGATGCTAAGCCAGTCCGGCAGTAACCTTATCGACTCAACCCACGACATAAAGAAAAGGTCAAGGAGGAAATTGATCGGATGCTGGATGCTGGTATTATCGAACCTGTAGAAGAGTCAGAATGGATCAATCCTATGGTGGTGCAGGACAAGAAAACAGGCTAAGTGCGTATTTGTGTTGATTTGCGGAAGTTGAACGATGCCTGCTTGCATGACCCCTTTCTGACTCCGTTTACTTATGAAGTACTTGAAGGAGTGGGTGGCCAGGAGATGTACTCTTTCACTGATGGATTCTATGGCTACCATCAGATTCGCATCACCAAGGAATATCACCATAAGACAACTTTTGTTACTGAATGGGGTTGCTTTCAGTACACGATCATGCCGTTCGGGTCGAAGAATGCACCTGCGATATTTTCCCGGGTTGTTGTTGCCGCGTTCAAAGATTTTATTCCGAAGTTTTTGTAGGTATATATGGATGATTGGACTGTTTATGGGTTGATTCGCGATCACTTGGCCAATCTGCGCTTGATGCTTGAGCGATGCCGACAACACCAGATATCGCTGAATTTGAAGAAATGTATTTGTTGTGCTCCATTTGGGATATTGCTGGGGCATATTGTGTGTAAGAAAGGATTGTTGGTCAATCCAACCAAGATTGTGCTTATTTTGGGGTTACAACCGCCGACTACCGTTAAGCAGTTGCGCACAGCCTTGGGTCACACAGGATATTATCGCAACTTCATTAGGGGGTATGTTGCAATTACGGCCCCTATGGAGAAGTTGTTGAAAAAGGATGCGGCATTCCAGTGGAATCCAGACTGTCAGGAAAGTTTTGAAACACTCAAAGCGAAAATGGTGTCAGCTCCAATTTTGGTTTTTCCAGACTGGAGCAAGGAATTCCATGTCCACGTTGATGCCTCATTGGTTGTGCTAGGTGTTGTATTGGCTCAACCAGGCGAAGGCGACATTGATGATCCTATTGCTTTTTCCAGTCGAAAAATGTCATCGACAGAACGCAATTACATTACCATAGAATGCGCAGGCCTGGACATGGTTTATGCGCTACAGAAATTCAGGCATTATTTGTTGGGTGGCCATTTTAAAATGTTTACTGATCATTCTGCATTAAAATACTTGGTAAATAAGCCTGTGTTGGGGGGGAAGATCTGTCGATGGCTACTTTTGTTTCAGGAGTTCAATTTCAAAGTCGTTGTGAAGCCGGGGCGATTGAATGCTGGACCAGACCATCTGTCGCGGATTGACACAGGGGAGGAGCCGACTAATATCGAAGATGGGTCTCCGGATGCCCAACTGTTCCATGTAACCGCTACCGATCATTACTTTGATGACATTATTCAGTTCTTGGTGACCGGCATCGCACCTGATGACTTTACCACTTCGCAGAAGAAGCAATTGGTCGTCAAGGCTGCATACTTTCAGCTGATCGCAGGAGATTTGTATAAGTTGGGTGCTGATGAGATTTTGCACAGATGTGTCTTGCTGCATGAACAGGCGCAGATATTGGATGAGGCACATGGTGGAGTCGCAGGAGGACATTACAGCGGTCGGGCGACTGCCCGGAAGGTGTTGCGTGCAAGGATTTGGTGGCCCACATTACATAATGATGCGACAGACTACGCCCAGTCTTGTGATGTTTGACAACGAACTGGCAAACCGTCTAGACGTGATGAGATGCCACTACTCCCTTAATTATTACAACCATTTGAGAAATGGGCTGTGGATTTTGTAGGGCCGATCAATCCACCAGGGAAGCGTACAGGTGCCCAATATATTATCATGGTGACAGAGTATTTGACTCGATGGGCGGAGGTGGCCCCTGTCGTTGATTGTTCTACAACGACGACTGCTCGGTTCTTGTTTGACCACATTATCACTCGGTTCGGTTGCCCTAAGATTTTGCTGAGTGATCAAGGAAGCCATTTTCTCAACTGCACCATCAGCACATTGACGGAGGAATTGCAGATTCAGCACAAGAAGAGTACACCCTATCACCCACCGGCGAATGGGACAGTAGAGGCATTCAATAAGGTATTGGAGCATGCACTGACAAAGGTTTGCAATGCAAACCACGACGACTGGGATTTGAGAGTTCCAACGGTGCTGTGGGCTTATCGTAGCACATGTAAAAGGTTGACTAGTCAGACACCTTGTAAGCTGGTATATGGGAAGGAAGCAATTATGCCTATGGAGTACATTGTCCCGAGTTTACGAATTGTGGCGGCCACCAGCATGGATGATGTTGCAACATTGGATGAGTGTCTAGCACAATTGGTGGAGCTCGAAGAAGATCGGTTTATTGCTGGCTTTCATGAAGGGGTTGAGAAGGATCGCTAGAAGGCGTGGCATGATCGCCACATCAAAAACAAGTAGTTTCAGCAAGGTGACTTGGTACTACTATATGACAGTAAGTTTATGAAACATCCAGGTAAGTTACAGATGCATTGGCTGGGTCCCTACCGCATCAATAATATTACTTCAGGAGGATCGGTTCAGTTGCAGCGATTGGATGGGGGGATGCTCCCCAAGTTGGTAAATGGTCACAGGTTGAAGCCCTATCACACGGGCTCGGAGCAGTGCGCTGTCTGAGTCGTATTGGATGAAAAAAAAAAAAAAATGATGAAATGGATGATGATGATGGTTGCAGGTTGCTTGGTGGAAGATCACGCACCAACCGAAGACAGTATGCGTCAGCAGGAGAGGCTGTGCCACCGATCAGAGCATCATGACGGTGTTTCACTTAGGCTCGCTGACGAATTCGGTACGACAAATTTGGGAGAGTACGGTGAAGTGGAGGGATTACAGGCCACCCTCTCCGCATATGATTGCCCCTGACCACTGTCGTAGGATTCACACACGATGACGGCATGTTTTGCACGTGACACGCTGGACCGCGATGATCAATAGGATCGTTCATGTGATGGAACGAGGGAGTGGTGTTGGCAGCATGATCGCCCCTCCATTGTGGGAGTTGGCCAGCTCAGACTCACAGATGAGAGGTACCGGACATCATTGTCCCCGTCATGGCAGAGGAAGGTCTAGCTATAAGTAACTGAGGAAGTTGGTAGTTCGCCATTCAGAAGTTGTTCCGACCAAGTGTGGTTATGTTGTTTGATCTCTGTGTCAGTTGAGTTGTGAGGAATTCCAAGGAGGCTGTGGAAATGCTCCGCTTTGTTTCCCATGGTAGTACCCCAGGAGCACTGCAAGCCCGAATGACGAGTGTCCCTGAGCGTCTTGACACCGCGGGTGCACTTATGCTGTGTATGCTCCGGCTAGTGGTAGGGTGGTTGCAGGATGTGTCGACAGTGAAATGAACCCTTAGCCAGTCCCGCATGTTTCAGTATGTAGTTGTCGATCGAAGGGTTGTGCCATTTTTCATACGTAGGCTAGTTGGGGCGGTAGCTCCTTGACCTCAGTAGAAGACGAATGCTGGTGCGAAACAAATGTGCCAGAGTTGTCTGCCGTTCTCACTCCTTGGTACTGTTCATGCTCTTTTTATTTCAGTCTACACGATTCCATGCAACTAGAGGATGAGTTTGCGATGTCCCTGACCGCAAGACAGGGGTTTCCTACTCTCGTGGAGGGCTTACAGAATTGGTAGCCGAGGATCTGTAAAGCCGAACGAAGGGGACACCAATTCGTGATCTAGACAGCAAGAACAGAGGCAGTTGACATGGCTCAAGGGTGAGCCACAAGATTGTGTTGGGGGCTTGTTGGCAGGTGGTTTGATGAGGAAAGGTCGCGGTACTATTGATGCCGTGACACATTGGATGAAGGCGCGAAAGGAGTATTTTGGGCCAAAGGATACCGCACTTGGCGAGTTTTGGGTCACTTGGACCACATATTTTGTAGTATTGAGTCAAGTATACTGCAGTTGGCGGGTTTTTGGTCATATATTTTGTAATATCGAGTCATTGTTCCGCGGTATGCAGGTTTTTGGGTCATTAGACCAAGTCAGTTAGTAGATTGTCCATAGTGTCGGTTAGGAAAGTGGACAAGTATTGTAATTGGCGGAAGCCTATAAATAGATGAAATTGTAAGTGTTAGAGGAGGTGGATGGATAGAGGATAGAGATAGATCTATATGCGGAGATAGACATAGATAATGCGGATGTTGCCTAGAGGTTTATGTATTTGGTTTTCCATAGTAATATAAAGATGATGATGATTTGGTGCAATCTATGTGTAATGTTATTCACTATTCTTAATGCAGTTATCTGTTTTCTATTGCTATAATATAAATGCTGCGATAATGTGTTATATGTCTATGCTGCAATTGAATTAAGATGCGATCTCTATTTCTGGTAATGTCAAATGCTGCTATGTGCTAGAATTTCATGGTGAATGTTTGGAATTGATGTCGGTATCATAGTGCCACAACTTTCCTCCTCCCTCGGCGGAAACATTGTTCCGTTTTCTCTTCCTGGATGCCTTGGGTGAGACCTCATCCGCTTTGCGGGTGTTGCTGGGTGGGCTCAAACCTGCCCGGGCTGGTGTCCAGGGAGACTGTGGTATGGGTCGACAGTCAGTGGACCCCTGTCGACTGTGAGGTCGTGACTCGATCAACACCTGCCACGAAAATTTTTGGGGGCAGAATTTATACCATGGGCTAATTTTTGAGGTTTTCTCCAAAAAATATTTGCTATCTTCCATTTTCCCAATATTATTCATCCAAATTCTATAAGATTAAAAAAATTTACTCTAAAAATCACCAAAATGATCCAGAAACTATATAAAACCCTTAGAAATTTGAATATTTTTAAAAAAATATCGCCAAATATATAATGGTTGGAAATTTGATAATTAGTAAGATTCCCCAAGGTTTCCACACTTTAAGAAAATTATGGATCCTTAAATTTTCTTGGTTTTGACTGTTAAAGATGTTGGTTGTCTAAACTGTTCTTGAGGTTTTCTATAAAGACCCAGGTTCTACGTGGTTCGAGGAACCAACGAAACCCCTTTCCATCGGCCCTTTCGGCAACAACCTGCGAATAGACTTAGGTCTCACCCGAGGCGAAGTAATGGGGGGTGTGGAATCAGGTTTCCACAACCAGGTGATGATTTATTCAATAACACTGGTGAGCAGTGCGCTACAGGACTCCTGCCGCGGGCTTCGGACTGCGCGAAGTCCACTTCTTCGTGACTAGCACTTAGACTATCACGCATCCAAGGATTGCACGATGCGAGATGATTGCTCAATGATAGGACACCGCCACAGAGACTGCGCTTCCTGTTACAAACTTATGTGACTTAGTAGATATTACTTAGTGTGGAAAGACGCATTCAACAACAAACTAGCCTGCAACTTTGGAGAACTTATATACTATAACAATAACACTCTGATTGCGCACTTCCGGTGCTGCGCTCAGTATTTATCCGATTAATTCATACATTCATCTTACTGCGAATTACTTGTGCATTAAACATTCATTCATACATGCCAATACTTAACATATTATTCCCATCTTATCCTTATGGAGAATACATATAAAAACAAGACACATACACTCATAAGCAGCACTTAACCATTCATCTAAGCAAATACATAGATCTAAATGCATACATTCAATCACATTACATAGAATTTAACGTGGTTCACCCCCAGGATGGGAGCTACATCCACAGGAATTGTTGTTGTATTATCTTTGGGAAGTGCACAACAGTTCTAGTCTGCGCACTCAGCTGCAGAATCTCTTCTCTCTCAGTAGGTCTCTGCGCACACAGTTGTAGAGCCTTTACAATAGCATTCAACAATGCAAAACTAGTAACACTCAAGATTTAGCAATTCACAATTAACCCTTTCCCTTACAAAACATGCCCTTTTATAGATCGTTCCCTTAGGTCACATCTTTACAATGCATAGGCTCAAAAATCCTAAGGTTACCCAAAACCGTCATGGTTATTTCGCTAACCAGGACTGCTGGCTCTGATAGCAAATTCTCCGTCGTGGCCATCCTTCTGCGCGTGGTCACGTCACTTTCAGCCTACCCTGTCGACCGCATGCCGACGGTCGCTTTCACCCTGCCATTCCTTCTCTAACGCCTTTGTGCGCCTGGTTCACGTTGTGCTTCCTCTGCTCGTGTAACCGGTCTCTTTCCTTCTGCACCACTCCTTACCCGCCTACTGGCAATCATCGAGTACTTCAAGCAAAACAGGTCACTTTCTTAGCTCGACCTTCCCTTCATTCTTTACCCAAAATAGGTGCCCTGCTGGCACCTAGTGGTGCTACCACTTCGCGGAACCGGATCTCAGCTGCGCGGTTCCCATCCCGCCGATACTGCACTGCGCTCAACTTCACAGCTCCTCAAAACTGTCTTTCTTCAAAAGTGCCTTACTCTGAGCTGTGCTGTAACTTAGCAACTCCAAAACTGTCTTGCATCAAAAATTCCTTGCACAAAAATGCCTTACTTGGGCCATGCCCAACAAGTCCCTAACACTTACATGTGGCTTGTCCCTGAGCCACTTTCAACTTCTGGTTCCATGAGATGCTCTTCCTCTTATGGTACTATCTTAGCAGTGAGCTATTGATATGTTGCGCTTAGCTTAGAAACTGTATCCTTGCAATCTTCTTCAATGGCCTTGATGGTTTCCAACACATCCTCTGTTAAGTCATCCTGAGTTTGCTCTTCTATTGATGCCTACACGTCGCAGAGTTCCTGCAGTTTTCTTTCTATCTTTTCCGTTAGTTCATGGTATTCCTCTTGCAGGGGCTGTGATTTGTATCTGACTTCAGCCTCCTGTTCTCTTAAAGCTACAAGTTGTCTCTTTAATTATCTAACTTCTGGAAATCTGTGGAGTCTATCTCTTGGTGGCAAGGTCTTTATCTCTACGTTCAGTGTGTCTAACGCTGCTTCCTTTTCCTTCAAACTTGTATATACCTGCAACAGCTCGGGGTCCTCTTGCAATGTGGTGAATAATCTCGTAGCTTCGTCCAACAAGGTTTGACATTTTGCTACTTCGTTGGCTATCGTTTGCGTGGCTACTTTTACTTCTGTTGCTCTGAGCTCTACCTGGTCTGGTGGCGTCTTTGGCTAATTCCGTGCTTCTAAGGCAGCAATCTTCGCCTGTAATCAGTTTTGATGTCTTTCATTCCAGTCCTAAGATTGCTGACCACCGAGTAGATCTTAAGAATAGTGTCTGCGAGCTCTGGTTGTTCTCCGCATTCTGGTATCTCTGCGCAAACCGAAGCGACAATATGCTCTATTCTTCTTTGTCGGTCCTGCTCATCTTCAAGTGCCATGGTTTTCTTTAAACTTGCTTCCTGTAGCTGCTTAGAATTTTCCTGCAATTGATGGTGTTGGGTCAGAGCAACCACACTTCTATCATGGATCTCTTTGACAACTCGCAAGTGCAGGTTATGTAGGCCCTCTAGTGGCAACATCGCGATGTTGATGTCCACATGCTCTATGTCCTTCGTGCCCAAAGCTAATTGTTCATGCAGTAACCTTATGCTTAACGGGTCAAGTTGGACTATGCGTGATTTTGGTGGCAAGGTCAGGGCCAGAGGTGTTTTCTTTGCCTGCGAAGTGTCCCTTGACCTTCCTTCGGATTCTAAATCTCGTGGAAAGGGCAAGTTGCACTGGAATTGTTCAAACTTCTCTGTTATGCCTTGTAGTGTAGTGAGATTCTTCTGTAAGCTCACCTGGATCGCCTCATCCTTACTATATTTGAGGTTCAACACATCTTCTAGATGCGTGGTGATTGTGGATGTGGTCATCTCATAATCATCATCGTGGAGCTTCGCTTCTGACTGGCCCTTTACATCCTTCTGCTTCTTTTTCTAGACCTTTTTTGGTGCTGAGCTTCCTGGCTCCTTCCTTTTTCCTGACGCTGACTCTTCAACAATTGGTGTTGGAATCGGATTACTTTCTTCGGAGTCATTTTCGATGATCATAGGTCCTTCAACCTTCCATTCATCTATCCATTCTTTCATGATGAGGTCGATATATGCTTCATTCATGTGATAGCTCCCTTGGAACCATTATGGGTTCTTTTTCTGCGCCTTCGCTGAAATATAGATGGAATGCATGTCAGCGTAGAAGCTTAAGTTGCGAATATATTTAGATGTTACCTCCTTGGCTATGCACGGTGTGTGAAGAATGACGTTGTGCAAATGCTCATAGTATGTGTGGAATACTTCATTCGACGTGTGCTGTCTCTCTGGTATCAAATTCGCCCAGAGATTCGCATATCTGGCTCCTCTACAGTCCTTGCTGGAAGTGCTGAGGCCAACATAGTATTTTGGGTCCTTCCATCCCACAAACGCTATCAAGACCATCAACCAGCTATAGTGGAAGTTGCTGCCGTGCATCTGTGTGTCGCGCACATCTTCTAGAAAATCGTTCAACAGGTATTGGCACCAGTTAAATCTTCCACCCGTCGCAGTCTTCACCCTAAGGAGCACTGCTCTGGCTGGTACTTCATTAGGTCTTTCCTTCTGCAAAATTTTCCCTACTATCAGTTGTGTTACAAACCGTGTAGCATCCTCGGCTATATCGTCTATGACGAATCCTATTTTTCCTTTCGGGACGCTGTGTGTTGACTTCATCTTCGCGACAACCTCCTTGTCCCTGCTCTTGACTTGAAAGAATTGCTTAGGGTCCTCGCCTCTCTTGCTTAACCATGTGATGCGATGAATCAAGTCGATATTCAATTCGACGTTCCTATCCAACCAAAGATAACCTTGGTGTGTGTGCAAGATGAGTGTGCACACCACTATATTCAGTTCCGGGCTCCGATCGAAGTGCGGGAGGCTCAATAGGTTCAACAATCCTGAATCCACTACTTCAGATAACCAATTCTGCGTGACCAGCACATAATTTCCCTTCACATCCTTCTTCCAACAGATATACTGATCTGGTTAAAATTATTGTTACCTTGGCTCGACCAGGTCCTTTTTTCATTTGGAGTAGGTCGTGGTCCTCAAACTTACATTCTGCGATTTTACCCAACATATTTTTCTCTGGTTTCACATGCTTGGATATTGGTGGAAGCGGTATCTCATACTCCGCGTTCCTGGATAGCTTAACGACCGGTGCATCCTGTGCACGCGGGGAGATATACTGAGGTGTAAGAGTAAGTGGGATTTCTTTATTGCTGAGCGGCACTTCTAGTAGCGTGGAGCTCATCATCTATGGCTTTGTCGTCTCCACCGTTAGTTCCTTTCCCTTGGCTTGCATAACTGTGGAATGTCATGGTGATCGACGTGAACCCTATCCTTGCTTTGTAATAACCTTCTTAGCGGGGGTTCTCATCAACCCTTCAATCCCTCCGTGCTTAAAAACCCTCACAACCTGCGTGACTATGAACTCTTGATCAATCATAGAGTTTTCAGACATACACTGGACTTTCTTCCACAGACTCACGGGATAATTGGGTGGTCACTGAAAACAGAGTTAGTCTATGGCTCGTAGAAAAATTTTAGAATTTCGGTAACGCCCGCGAGTCAGATACAGCGGTAGTTATAGGCGCAGTCGAGCCTTAGCCGTGCCCATCAACGGCTAGAAAAACATTAAATGGCATGTCCGTTGGCCAAATCTGCCGAGGATTCGGGTCCTTTCCTTCATTAATTCCTTCAGAACGACTATTTTACATTAAATGCTCAAGCGGTTGTCAGCAAAATTACCGTATAACGGCTAGTTTTATGATCAACATTTCAACGGCTAGTTTCTTTGAGCGTTGCATCGAATTGCGCAATGGGTTGTCACTATCTCGACGCGGTTACTTCACGGTGTCGTTCTTCTTCCTTCTGCAGTTTTCATCCTTCTTGTTCTATTTGATTTGCGTAGCTATCTTTTGAGCTTCAAACTGCGTGCTCTTTTCATTTCTTTTTCTTTTTCTTTTTTTTTCCCGTCAGCGCAGCTTCACTTTGCTACACGGTACATGCATTCTTTTCATCAAAATTCGTGTATCAGTCCAAAACTGTGTATAGACTCTTTTGCATTTCTAGTGCCCAATTTCAACTATACTTGGCACTTAGAAATTCCCTTCGCTTTTGATCACTGATGGTTCTGCGAAGTAGGACTATCCTGATAGGGTTTTATTCTACTTCCATTCACCAAACCTGGTAAGTTATCTCTTGCTAAGGTGGCTAACTGAGCTGCGCCATCGTTAGTAACATGCACAACAGTATATGGGCCAAGCCAATGCATCTTAAATTTGTCAGGAAATTTCATAAATTTGCTATCATACAGGAGGACTAGATCACCTACCTGAAAGGACTTATTCTTGATATGGTGATCATGCCATGCTTTTTCTCTGTCCTTCTGCACTTATTGGTGAAAACCTGCGATGAAGCGATCTTCCTCCAATCCAACCAAGTGTAGAAGCCTTTCTTCTATTGTTTATTGATCTTCCATACCTGTGAATGCAACTATCCTTAAGCTGGTTACAATATACTCCATAGGCATCACAACTTCCTATCCATAGGCCAATCTGAAAGGTGTATGGCCTGCCAACTTCTTGCAAGTAGTTATGTATGCCCATAACACAACTAGAATGCGCAGATCCCAATCATCCATGTTTACATTGCATACCTTTGTCAGCGCATTCTCGAGTACCTTGTTGAAAGCTTCAATGGTTCCATTTGCTTGAGGATGGTATGGTGCACTCCTCTGATGATAAATGTGGAACTCTTTAGTAAGGGCTTCAATAGTTCTGTTCAAAAAGTGAGTCCCTTGATCACTCATCAAAATCTTCGAGCATCCAAATCTAGTAAGGATGTTCTCAAAGATGAACTGTGCGGTTGTAGCTGCTCTACAATCCTTCACTGGTTTAGCCTCTTCCCATCTGGTGAGATAATCAGTCGCAGTGATAATGTATCTTGCACTAGTCCTCTTTCCCGGTGGGTAAATAGGTCCCACGAAATCAATGGCCCATTTCTCAAATGCTTGAAGTGTTAACTACGGATTCAACGACATTTCATCTCTTCGTGATTACCTTCCCGTTCTCTGGAAAACATCGCAGCTCTGGCAATGTTCCTTTGAATCTTTGTGAATCGTAGGCCACCATAGCCCTGCTCGCAATATCTTCTGCGCAATGGCTCTTCCTGCGTAGTGTCATCTCGAAACACTTGAATGTGCATCGGCCAATATGAATGGCTTATCATGCTCCAGCACGCATCTGCGCAACACTTCATCTGGTCCCAACTTGTATAGTTGTCTTGTGATTATAGTGAAGTCTGTTGCTCTGACTACCAACTGTTTCTTCTGCTGCGTAGTGAACTCCGTGGGTGCCAATCTCGTAGTAAACAAATCTACAACGTCTTTATAGTAGGCATCTGCGATCTGTATAGCAAATAATTGCGCATCAGGTAGACTGTCTTCAAGATTGGTGGGTTCTTCGCCTGACTCAATCCTTGATAGATAGTCAGGTCCTAGGTTCAATCTGCCTGGCTTAACCACAATTTCAAAATCATAGTCTTGGAAAAGAAACAACCATCTGCAGATTCTCCCCCCTAACATTGCCTTATTGACCAGATACTTCAAAGCAGGATGGTCAGTGTACATGGAGAAGTGCACACCCAACAAATAGTGCCTGAATTTTTGGAGTGCATACACCATATCTAAGCCTTTTCTTTCGGTGTTCGTATAGTTCTTTTCAGCTGATGAGAGTTTCCTGCTCGAAAATGCAATGGGATGGTCAATGCCTCCCTCTCCTAGCTGTGATAGCACCACTCCAAGTGGAATGGACGAAGCATCAACATGTACATGGAATGACTTATCCCAATCTGGAAAAACTAGGATCAGCGCAGTTACCATCGTTTCTTTTAGTGTGTCCAATCCCTTTCTCACATTCTGCATTCCATATGAACTACGCTTCTTTCTTCAACAATTTCTCCATTGGCGTGGTTATCTGTGCATAACCCTTAATGAAATTTCTGTAATAACCTATATGTCCCAGTGTCATGTGAAGTTGCTTCACTGAGTTTGGTGCAGGTAAATTCACAATCATTGCGATCTTTGCAGAATCAACCATCAAGCCTTGTCTGCACACAATGTGTCCTAGTAGAATACCATAAGGCACACAGAAAATACATTTATTTAAATTCAATGAAATTTGATGTTGTCTGCACTTAGCTAATATCATTCTCAGGTTTTCAAAATGGTTCTTCAGCAAACGAAAGACAGTACAATCATCAAAATAAACCTCTAAGAACTTATGGATAGAGTCCTTGAATGCATCCACAACAACTCTGGAAAATATGGCAGGTGCATTCTTCAAGAAATATGGCAAAACTGTATACTGATATGATCCCCATTCAGTAGAAAATGTTGTCTTATGCCTGTCTGCTGGATCAATCCTAATCTGATGGTAACTAGAAAATCCATCAGTAAAAGAATAGGCCTCATTCCCTCCAACATTGTCCAATACCTCATCTGTAAATGGAGTCAGAAATGGGTCATGCAGCGAAGCATCATTCAGCTTCCTTAGATCTACGCAGATCCTGATTTCTCCTTTAGTATTTTTGTCTTGGATAATAATTAGGCTTATCCACTCTGACTCTTCAACGGGCTCGATGATGCATGCATCAAGCATATTATCAATTTCTTCCTTAACTCTTTCTTTGTATCTGGGGTTCAATCTATAAGGCCTCTACTTTATGGGATTTGCTCCTGGTTTGAGAGGTATCTTCATAACTCCCAAGTCGCCCAAAATTCCTTTCATTTTGGAAAACTTCGTCAGAAGTAAATCCTAATATTCATGTAGAAGGTCGGCGATCTGCACGATCATCGCATCATCCCAGTAGTCTCCAATAGACGTGAACTTTGGTTCTTCGCTTGTGCCAATGTTCACTTTTCTTGTCTTTACAGGGCCGCTCATATCTGGAATTTCAAGTGAAGGTCCCTCTACATCGTACGCTCCTTCGAACTTAGGTATATTGATGTTGTGCGGATCCTCCTCATCGCTCTCTTCTTGTTCTTCTTCATCTTCAACGAGATTATAACACTCGAGGGCATATTCTATCGTTCTTGCCCATTCTGGTTGTAGATTCACAGGTACTTTTACATCTTCAAATAACTTCTCTTTGAGGGCCTCAAATGCCTCGTTTGTACTTGGGCATTCCTATTTGAATATCCTTTCTTTGATGATCTGCAAAGCCTCATTTATGCTTGGACTTTCATCTTCAAAGCTGAAGGTTCTCTGGAAGTTCGCAGCTAACATAGACCAATCTATGGTGCCTCTACAAAGTTCGGTGTCCATGTACCAACTGGTTGGAATTTGATTCAATGTGTGCACAAACAGATGCACCCATTCTTTCTGCGGTCTCTTTATCCATGCTTCTGGACAGATCTCTACATGATCCCTTGGACTTGTCTATCCATTATACTTTACCATGGTCAACACATTATTCTCCATGAATCTGATTTGCATCATATGTCTACACTGATCCCATGTGGTCAAAGTTTGCTTATGCGTAGCCCACCATCTTGCAGGTGTAGCACGCAATGCCATGTCTAATGATGGTATGCGGTGTTCAGCTGCAACTGATACAATATATTCTTGAATAAATGAATAAACATTAGTCGAACCATCATAAGTGGGGATTGGACTTACCTCGGTTCCAATCCATCGCAGTGACTTTGTGATCTGTGCACATCTTCTTGCAGATACTTCATGCATACGGCTTTGCCAATTCTCCAGTCCTGCGTTAGATTTTGATACACAAGAACTGTCACATATCCAACTAAGTGCTCCATCCATCGTAGGATTAATGTAGTCTTCTTGAATCGGCTTACTGTATCTTTCTCCTTGTGAAGGGTCCAATGGTGCTATGAACTTGATATCCTTCCCTTCAAAGATCATCTTCTTGGTCTTCAGGTTTATGATGGAGAGGTTATCCATCGCCCAATCTATACCCAATAGTGCTGGATAAGGCTAACTATCATCCACAATCTCGATAATCTCGAAGTTTGCATGACTTCACACTCCATCGATGTCAACAATAATATTGGATAGTCTCCCAAAAGGTATGACTTTCTGCTGATTTGCTAGCCTCAACTGTATGGGTGACCATGACAAATTTGGTCTCCCCATCTACTGCCATGTCTGCTTAGTCAAGACATTTACCTCTGATCTGAGATCAAGGATTATCTCATCCATCTCATAATATCCTATTTGTGCACTAAGCCACATTTCCCGGCCTATTCTTTTATGGCTCTTGATGTGATGAACTGCGCCCTGGGCAGTATCTATCTCACTGCGTGGTTCATACTAGTTTAATAATTGTTCTAATTCCACTACAACATCTGCGCTCTTCAATAGTTTCATGCAGCTCCGCAGGAACTACGCAATAGAAGTGCATGTCTCTGTTGCGGTGCTCGTCTTGTCATAAGCTACTGGCATATCCTCCATATGCGATGTTTCACTTTGCAACAGGATTCTTGGTGACATAGGTGCTGGCTCTTTGAACAATCCCTTGCTTCCTCAAAGGCTTCTTTGTTCTTCTCCAAATTGAAAACAATTGTTTTCCCAGTAGCTTTTCTGATCCAGATCACTTCAGCAGGGGTATGCTTAGTTTTAAAATCTCCAAAAGTCAAAGCTTCTGCTTTCCCGTCTCTTCCTGTTGCAGTGCCACTTCGTGTCACAACATTGATAGTTGGATTTGCATTCCTTTTTTCTTTTGCGATCAATTGAATATTCGGGTTAGGTACGTCTTTCTTTCTTTTCTGCATTTCTATTGCTAACACTAGGCATGCCTCAATAACATGATCAAAATATTTACAATAATTAAAAGTAGTGCATGGATTGGTGCAATATCTAGATAAGTGACTTGGCTGGCCACAGTTATAACAGATCATCTGGCCTCTTCCTCTTCCTTGTATTGGGCCAATATTTCTTCCCCTTCTGCGGAATCCTCCACGGCCTCTGTATGCGCCTTGATCATACTACGCATTATCCTTGTTCTGCGGAGTTTCTTGTTGGACTCTGTATACTCCACCATGCATATGCTCTATATATTTCTTTCTTTCCAGCATGAGATCATATGCGCGACAGTTGGAATCATCATGTCCAATTGATTTACAGAAATTGCAATACAAATTTTTAGGTGTTCTTACATATTTTTGGATTAAGTAACAATCTTCTGGGCAATGTCCTCTAGTTCTACAGATCTCACACCATGGCCCTTGGTTTTGGTTCAGGGGATTTGGTGCGCCACTGTCTAGGTAATCTTGAAACAGGGGACAACGATCCTTGGTGTGTCCCTCTCCTTTACATCTTGTACACCATACTTCTGTTCTGGATTCTTTTCCTTTTTTTAATGTCGTGTAACTGTAATGTCAAGGTAGCTAGCTGATTCTAAA
Organism: Larix kaempferi; assembly: GCA_027924585.1. Taxonomy (NCBI): domain Eukaryota; kingdom Viridiplantae; phylum Streptophyta; class Pinopsida; order Pinales; family Pinaceae; genus Larix; species Larix kaempferi. The sequence goes on from BSBM01000600.1 coordinate 2,847,336, forward strand.
TCTGGACCATTCCAGTGCTACTCTCTCCTATAGGTGAAGCTTCTAATTTCATCACGATCTCTAGGGATTCTGCGTACGAAGCACTTTCTGCTTCATCAACGACAGTATGATATGGGGCAACAACGCAGATATAAACCACTCTTGGTGCTGCTGTGGTGCTATGACAAAACTGACCTGGTCTAACAATGTTTTAAACTTCTGGTCAAATTCCCAGACCGTCTCATTAGGTTTTTGCTTAATTTGCTTTAATTCTGTTATACATTGGGATTCTGACTTTGGCTTCTTGAACTCCCTTAATAGTGCAACCTTAATCTCTGCTAAGGTTCTATTCTGTCCAACAGAATACTTCATGAACCAATTCAAGGCTCTATCTCTAAAGGTAGTGATGAGCTGCACTTGCTTCACAGCATCATCATGAACTTGCTTGAAAATCCATACTACTTCACATAGAAACCAGTGCTGCTCATGGTCTTCTAGACCCGTTCCTTTGAATATCGACAGTTTAATATCATCAGTCATCCTTCTTCTTGGTGGTACAAGGTTTTGAGTGGTGTTAGGGATGGTATTGCACGGAATGTTTCGAATCATAATATTCTGAGTCGGAATGGTCTGAGTACTCACTCCCCCGGTGTTATTGGTATTGACGCAATGCGGATTAGGAATATTAACAACTGGAGGGTTCTGAACTGGTGGATTTTGTGCAATAGGAGGCGCGGTGTTCACAACCGGTGGATTCTGCGGAGTAATGGGATGATAGGTGGCTGATGGAGGTGCGGTGTGGCTATTCGTCTCAGCTGGAAACTCAGTCTCTACGTGGAGTTCACTCTTCTTGATTTTAAACTTATATCTCTTTCCACTTCTCAAGTTGTGTGTATCTTCGTCAGAATCACTGTGTATGCTATTGACCATGATAGACTCAAAAACTTCTAGAGATTCTACTGCATTCTTAAAATGCCTTTCTCAGCTAAAAGCATTTTAATGTATAAACTCAGATTGTTGAGGTACTTACCTCTGAAACCTTTGAAACATTATGCTTCTGCTACGTTGTAGGACTTCAGCATGTCCACAACGAAATCTGTTACAAATATTTCTAGCGTAATGTCAACCCAAAAGTCGACTACTCTCAAGAGTGGACTATTTACTTCTTTAAGCCTCTGAATAAGCTCCGGAGTCCACTCGGTAGGTGCTCCTTCTTGGAAGCAATTATTTCGCTCTACGAGTCTTGATATCAACTCGTGCAACTCGTTTCCAAAACTTGCCTAGAAAATTTCGTGAATATCCTTCCACAAGTACTTGTTTAACCAATCTACGTCGAAGAGATGCGAATGTCTATTCTCCTTTCTGGAAAAATCTTTTTCTGTTTTGTCGCACCAATCCTAGATTTTTTTTTCTTGGGATTCCAAGGTTCTATACTCATCATCGGTTCTTAGTGCGGCAACATGACCATTTGTTGGTTGTCTAAACTGTTCTTGAGGTTTTCTATAAAGACCCAGGTTCTGTGTGGTTCGAGGAACCAACAAAACCCCTTTTCACCGTCCCTTTTGGCAACAGCCCGCGAATAGACCGAGGTCTCACCTGAGGTGAAGTAATGGGGGGGTGTGGAGTCAGGTTTCCACAACCAGGTGATGAGTGCTTCAATAACACTAGCTATCAATGCGCTACAAGACTCGTGCTGTGGGTTTCGGACTGCGCGAAGTCCACTTCTTCACGACTAACACTTAGACTATCGTGGATCCAAAGACTGCGCGATGCAGGACGATTCTTCAATGATAGGACAACTCCACAAAGACTGCGCTTCCTGTTACAAACTTATGCGACTTAATAGATCTTACTTAGTGTGGAAAGATGCATTCAACAACAAACTAGCCTGCAACTCTGGCAAACTTATATACTATAACAATAACACTCTGACTGCGCACTTCCGGTGCTGCGCTTAGTATTTATCCAATTAATTCATACATTCATCTTACTGCGAATTACTTGTGCATTCAACATTCATTCATACATGCCAATACTTAATATATTATTCCCATCTTAGCCTTATGGCGAATACATATAAAAGCAAGACACATACACTCATAAGCAACACTTAACCATTCATCTAAGCAAATACACAGATCTAAATGCATACATTCAATCACACAACACAGAATTTAACGTGGTTCACCCCTAGGATGGGAGATACATCCACAAGAAATATTGTTGTATTATCTTTGGGAAGGGCACAACAGTTCTAGTCTACGCACTCAACTGCAGATTCTCTTCTCTCTCAGTAGGTCTCTGCGCACGCAACTGCAGAGCATTTACAATAGCATTCAACAATGCAAAACAAGTAATACTCAAGATTTAGCAATTCACAATTAACCCTTTCCCTTACAAAATGTGCCCTTTTATAAATTGTGCCCTTAGGTCATGTCTTTACAATACATAGGCTCAAAAACCCTAAGGTTACCTGAAACCGTCATGGTTACTTCTCTAACCCAGACTGCTGGCTCTGATAGAGACTTCTCTGTCGTGGCCATCCTTCTGCGCGTGGTCATGTCGCTTTCAACCTGCCCTGTCGACCGCATGCCGACGGTCGCTTTCACCCTGTCGTTCCTTCTCTAACGGCTTTGTGCGGCCGGTTCACGTCGTGCTTCCTTTGCTCATGTGACCAGTCTCTTTCTTTCTGCACTGATCCTTACCCTCCTGCTAGGAATCATGGAGTACTTGAACCGAAACAAGTCGCTTTCGCAGCTTGAGCTTCCCTTCATTCTTTACCCAAAATAGGTGCCCTGCTTACACCTCCCGGTGCTACCACTTCGCAGAACCGGATCTCATCTGCGCGGTTCCCATCCCGCCGATACGGCACTACGCTCATCTTCGAAAGTGCCTTACTCTGAGCTGCGCTATAACTTAGCAGCTCCAAAACTGTCTTGCATAAAAAATGCCTTGCACAAAAATGCTTTACTTGGGTTAGGCCCAACAAAAGATGATAAATATAGGTTTAAGGGTAGGGAAAATAGATTAAAAATAAGGACACGGGGGTAACAAAAGATGGTAAATTTGTGACTCGACATCTCCCCCAAACTAAATATGTTGCATGTCCTGATGCAACCTTATACCTCTATATCAACCAAACTGTGAAGACATATATTGAATGATGCTTCTTCTTTTGTTTTTCAATGTCTTTAGTTGTTATGGACTACCCTAACAAGATGGAACAAATGATACCATTGTTCACTTTATGACTGCTGCTTAAATCTATTTATCTCAACTACCATATCCTCCTCGGAAAATTCTAATTCCTTCAAACACAACATAAAATATTTTACAAATAAAATCCTGAAAATACTTGGAATATAGTTTTGGATCTATTGTTGAAATTGATAGAGAACTGGATTGCAACGACTTGTATGCATGATCTCTTAGTGACATATTAATCTTGAAGAATTTAAATAATTCCAAAGTATTACACTATAACACATGGCCTTGTAAAATGGGATATGTAGCAAGTGGTTCCATATTAAATACTTTAGCCTATTTCTCTCAAATTACAAACTGGGTTTTTGAGAAATTATTTAGGCATACATGTTCTAATTTATTGCATTTCCTCATAAAAAATCATGAAGACCCAGTTCATGGATCTCAACGTATATAAGCAAATCATTTGCTAAGATTTTGTAACTTGTGTTGTTGAGGTCGCCAACTGTGAATACTATACATGTGTTTTCTTTATTACAAAGATACATGTTAGCTGTTTGCACTAGAATATGTCTTATGACTGCAAATAAGACATGGCTAGCTGTGTTAGGAAATTCTCCCTACAAATAGGTAGAATCCCTCATGGACACGAAAAGGTTCCCTAGATACCTAAGCCAAGGCAGAAGCAAAACAAATGGACTCTAACTTTCTCTTAGACCTAGTCTTTACACGCACAACAAGATGAGAAAGAAGAAGAGTGAGGGAGAGTAGATGAATTACCTCCTTACTTACCATTGTCCTCTCTGCTCTAGCCTTTATGTTTGATGTCCAAAGATCCAAAGCTGAGTAGATCCTGTAGAAATAACACAAGAACTGCCTTCCTTCTACAAGTTGAGCATAAAGAATCTTACTTACTTTGAATGCAGCGAGAGTAAGCATACATGCAAATGAACACACATATGGGTGAAATAGGCCAAGTTATATTAATGGAAAGCCATAAATAATCGTGTACAATGTTATACCATACTTGTGGCAACACTTCCTCCAAGCTTCCCTTCCAGACCCTTTGAGAATCAAGCTAACATAAAGATGACATCTCCAAGCTTACTTTCCATGTGTGGGATTCAAGGTAGGAGCTTCATTTATAGGATTTTGGATCCCAAACCACCATGGAGAGATGTTTGGATCACAAGAGGATATCAAGGATCATGAGAGGATTAACATACTTAGGATGGTATGGAGGAGAGGATTCGAAGGGTAGAGCCAATATCTAAAAATCCCTCTCAAATATTGATCATAAACTCAAGGAAGAGTAGTTGGAGGATATTTTTGCTCCCTTAAAGAGGGTCACAGAGCGACACAGTGGATATTATCGCTTCCTCTACAAGGGGAAGGGGTCGAAAATTGGAGATTGTCACTCCCTAGACAACTGGCATGGGCGAAAATTCTTGTTCATGGCTTAAAATAGGGTTGTTTGAAGTGGATTTCGACCTTCTAATGATGTATTCCCCCCCCTCGAACATGTTTGGGGACCATATTAGGATTTAGGTTTCCCTCTAAAAAATCTCTCAGAAGCACTACAACCACATTTTCATGGTGATGAAATAAAAAACTCAAGGAGGACACTCAAATGTGACATTTTGAGGTGTAAGAGGTGCCCCCTAAAGTATGAGGTCAGAAGGGATCTGATGGCCAAAACACTTTACCAAGATATAGATGCAAAGGGGGGTTCGGAAGAGAGTTGGGAAAAAGCTGCAAGCAAAGACCAAATAGTGTATCTATATCATCCTTGAGGCGGGCATACCCATGCGTGGAACAAACTGACTCAAAGCATGGTTGCCGACGATTACATTGTAAATCCATCACAATATTTGTTAAATACACAGTATCAGGAGACATTCTCCAAGCCAATCTTGTGTAGCCAAGATTGATTCTCCCATATAGAGGTGAGCACTTTGATTTCCTTCCGTGTAAAGGTTATTCCTCCCGTATAGAGGTAATTGATCAAAGTAATGATGTTGTAAAGTCTTGTTGGACAAGGATCCAGACTTGTGTGTGTCAAGTCATGATTCTCATGTGAACTTTCCATATAAAGGTATCCATGGGATGGACCTCCCGTATAAAGGTGGACCTTCCATATAAAGGTCATGCTTTACTTGTTAAAAACATATAATGTTGTGTGATGTATTATTAACCATGATTAGTAGATTTCTATTAAGTCTCCTTTAGATATTGATCACCTCTAAAGTGAATTACTTTAGCATATGATCATTTGGTCTAGAATAATATACTATGACGACAACATTCAATAATTATTCTTAGTATAATGTAATGTGATGGATAATTAAAGTTAGCACATATTGACCATGCAGTAAAAGATAAAGAGATAAATATAAATGCATAGAGAAAAAGAGAATTTGAATTGATCAGGATATGACTAATTGAACTCGAATTGTCAAGCTTAATTTAAAGTCACAATGTATGCCTCAGTTAACTAAAGAACTCACAGTGGTCACTACAAGTAAATCAATCAACACGGTTTCAATTAATAATAGTTAACTAAGTGTTAAATAAGAAGGACTAGTTAACTAAAGTGTTTTCACTTTAGTTAAACTAAAAGACGACACTTCAGTAAATCAAGGAGAACTCAAATTGATCACTATAGTGATCTTATCAAGAAATAATAAGTTAAAGAGAGTTAACTAAGTGACAACAAAGAATAACTAGTTAAATAAGTGTTATTGCATGATGTCACTTATGTTAAACTAAAAGACGACACTTGAGTTGCGACACTTGCATGACGACACTTAAGTTAGCCACGTAACTAAGTGGGAAAGCTTTCAGTTAAGAGGCGATTTCATCCTAAGAGATAGATCAATGAGATAAAGCATTACATTAGAAGTGGGGCGCACTTCTTCATGCAAGATTGTTACATCCATTTGAGGGCGAGTTCATCCTGAAGTTAGAAGAAGCCGATGCATGAGAAGAATGTATAAATATGTTATATGGGATTGATGAATTCAGTGTGTGTGATGTCCCCAAATTTTGCTATGGTCCATGGGGTAATTTTTGCCTAAGTCACATAAGCAATAATTATTTAATTAATGAGCAAGTATGGAAACTACCTTATGGAAGATGCCTAAGGTTGTATTTGGGAATTAAATGGACAAGGAGGGCCCCCCATGTAGTTATTAACCCCATGACTAAGTCTAAGTGATTAATTAAATGAGAATTTAATTAATGGGGTATTTGTGAGGCAATTATACCATAGTGGTTGATTAATTATTAAGTAATTAATTAAACTCTGAATTTTGGAGTAATATTGAGTTTGTAATATTTTTATTAATAATTTTGGCTAATAAATGTTTCCAAGTGGATAATGAAGGCTAGGAGGTCGAATTGGTAGCAAGTGGCTAAACTTGCCTAAGTGGAATAACTCTTAGAAAGGAAGGAAAGCCAATGGAGAAAAGGAAACTGACAAAAGACAGAAAAAACTGGCAAAAGCAAAAAAGAGGAAAGAAAAAAAAAGGAAAGAGTCAAAAAAGCAGCTAGAAGGAAATTAGTAACGACCAGAAAAGCTCATTAAGGCACACTTACTAAAAATCACTGAAGGAGATGGAGGAAAGAAAGTGGAGAAAGCAGAGAAGTTGCTATTCCTCTCAAGGAATGATCCCTACCTCATCCACATGTGTGGCTTGGCTTGCTCATCAAGATAACTCATCTATTTAGGAATGCTTCAAACTCCAGAAAATAACTTTTGATCATTTGAGAAATTTGCTTGAGAGCTCTGAGCTTCTCTAGTGTTGAGAGATGTGCCTCAACAAAGTTTGCTTGGGAGATATGCCCCAAGGCCCCATGAGTTTCCAGTGACTGTTATGAAGGTCTAGAACATGATGCTACAACCAATCACATTCAGTTCAGTTTAGCATTGAAGTCACATAGTCAGTTGGGAGAGAAGATCTTTCATACAATGAAATTCTAGTTAGTTTTGGTGAAGCTTCCCACATTGAAGATGAATTCTCTAGTGAAAGCACCCAAGGATTGATGGAGGGTTGGTATAGCCATATTTTCAGTCAATAGAAATGTCCAGTATTAGAAAGCAGCCTCATAACTGATCCATCTTCTTCTTCTTGTTCTTTCTCACAACCACAACTAGATTTGGAGGTGTTTTCCCTACAAGGAAGAGAAGAACTATGGATAGCGCCCCATACTTTCTCATAATCTCAATGTGTAGACCATACTTTGTTTCAGACTTGTAGAATAGAATATCACACTTTCAAAACAGAGATTTAGCCATTACATCTCTTCTTACAATTCTTCCATGGCCCTGTGAGGGGGTTTTCTAGTCTACAAGACATTGTATTGATGATGAGCTAAGTAAAGAGCACAAACTTGGTTCGGTGAGTAATAATTCGACTTGCTACTGTTAATTAAATTATATCAGAGCATATTAATATTTCATAATAGAGCATTTAACTAAATCAAGTTATTTATTAACTCAGATTGGGAGACTAGCTCATTGAGCATTGTTTATTGACTAGTTTTGCAAGAATGGCTGCCAAATTTGTTTTAAATGTCATATTTACTTTCTGTAAGTTGTAGGAGGTCAATAACACATCATATTAGCTATATCAATCCCTAATTAAAGAATTTGGGAGGATTTAACCCTTGATTGTAAAGATTGAAATTTGACTAGCTCTGTCATCCTCGCAGGGCCTAAAAATTCCAAACCACTCCCACTCTTTCCAAATCCTTTTGAATGTTGATAATTATGTCCATTGAACCTATTTTACTATCATAACTCAATCTTGTACCCACCCAGTCTAGTAAGCATATGCTGGTGCGCCCAAGAAGCTTTGCGGTAGGCTTCAGCGGTTGCTGATGTCCGAAACATAAATGGCCTCAGTGCTTTGTGTTTAGGAATCTCCCTCTGATGTTATTATTTGCTACTGCACATTTCCCCATACAAATTACAGAACTGAAAGTTCATCCCACCATACTCAGATTCAGTCTCCATCCCCATCACTGACCTCCTGCTCGGTTTAAAAGAATTATTAAGAAATTTATCCAGTGAATTTTTTTAAAATTTTTGAAGTGGAGTTAATATCTTGGTGAAATATTCCCAAGGATATTACAGTGGTATCATAGCACTTTCCTTGGCTCAGCCTGTGGAAAGTAACTCTCAGTGGAAAGGTAGCTCAGCACTATCTTCAAGTTGCAGTTGTGGAATTAGTTCCATTCATGGAAGATTTAGAGTTTGAGTTGCATGAAGAAGAAGATTATTTTTATGAAGAGTATGATGATTATGATGAGCAGTATGAAGAATATTGCAGACACTATGAGGAAGAGAATTTCCAAGAAGTACCCTCCACAAGCATCTCCCTTGAGATCATGATTGGAAGAAGAGACTATGGTTATTCTGATAGCCAGATTTAGGAAAAAGTTTCATGTTCCACAGTGAAAGGTCAACCTTCTATGGAAGAGATAATAAAATATATGCAAGCTTTATTGGATGCATGTGACTTCATAAGAATTTTTGGATCCTCTTCAAGAAGATAGTCCAAGAATCTTCATCCTAAGACAACCAAGGAGAAGTAAGGCCCAAAAACGAATCATGAGATTGTTGACAGAATGGAAGAAGAATCTACTACAAGATTCTATGCTGGGGATCTCAAGATCACCTCAGAAGATATTGGTAAGCTTAATGATGGTGAGACATATTTTGGATTGGATCCAAAATAAGAACCTAAATCAGATTCAAAGTCACCACTTGAGCTTCATAGTGAGGCAGAAGTTGACCACACATCAGTTAGATGTGAACTAGTAGAATTGGTGGTAGAACAAGGCACCATAACCCCACCCATTGAAGAGATAAGCATGATGCCAAGGTATGGACCACATTCAGATTTTTGTACTAGGTTGTATAATGATAATGTTGCAGCCACATTAGAGGATGATTATTGCATAAGGGATTCCCTAGATGCTGAGTCTCGCATCGTTAGTGATAAGGGTGAATGCAGTGACAAGACTGAATCACTAGAAAGGTGTTTACAGGATGCCCACATGGTTGGAAGAGAACCTATTGAGGAATGTTTTAAGTGTGAGGAAGCATATAATGATGTGTATTCTCATATATATGTGGGAGACATGGAAGTACCCATTGGTGATGGTGTCATGGATGCAAGATCCATGGAGAAAGAAGAAGGTCTTGCAACAACAGAAATTGAAAATGAGAGATTGGTGGAAGACCAAACCACCAACACACCATCACAAGATGGAGAAAACATAACACATGAGAATTTTTTCAATTCTGATTTTTATATGCCTATGTGTCAGCATGATGGGGCAGCCACTTCAGAGGAGAATATGAGCTTGGTTGAACCCCCAAGGGTTGAGAATTTTGAATTGGGAAGGGCTGAAAGTTGGAGAGAAAGACTTACTGGTGCACCATAGATGAATGAGCACCCCAGTTGCAGCCAAATATCTGATATTCATGATCTGAAATATGAATATCTTGCAACCCCAAAATATGGATCAAATTTCATAACTTCAACAGAATCAACTGAAGTTGATCCTAGGAAGCTAGAAGAAGAGAAGGTTCATATGCCAGAACCTCATTTCCTTGAAGGGACACTGAAGATGAATGAATGTAAAATTCAAGAAGCCCTTCAAACCCTCAATGACACCCATGCCTTAATGAATAACCTCTGTTGGAATTTGGGGGAGCAGTATTCCATGAGAGACATGGAAGAGTTTTAGAAAGACATGGCAAGCATAAAAGGTAAATTCTTGAACCTGCTTTCTGATAGAGATAGTTTGTTGGAGCTTGTAGAATTGTTTCATGGTACATCCTTGAGGGATGATGAAGAGATCAGCAATCTCAATTATGAATTAATGGCCAGCCAAGATTCTTTGAGAAGAACTCAAAGTGACCTCCAAGAATCCAAGATAGAAATATTGTAGCTTCATGAAAAGTTGCAAAGATCCCCCCTATTCTCCTACTCACCATTTAGTCAACTTCATTTGGCTGAAATAATTCTTGATCATAGGGAGGAACCTCATGAGATGGTGGATCATGAGGATCATTCATTTTTATATGTGCTTGAAGAGTGTGCAGAACAGTTTGATGAGAACCAAGCACTTGACTTTTTTCCAAGGGAACTTGAGCTGTTCCTTGAAGACAAACACTCTCCCATGGAAGAGTGGGATGAGATCACCCAATTTGGGCTAGCCAATAATGGAGAAGTTGCAGCCATAAGTCTGATCACTGAAGGTTGCATACATGCAAAGAAGGTTCACAGTTCTTTCCCACATTTCCTAGATTCAACAACACCAATGGGGAATGAACAGTGGGTGAAGAAATTCTTCTGGTTTGTGTCACATGTTCAGCAGGAGGATCATGATCTGTCCCCATGGGAGATTGATCCTATTGCAGAAGAGATGGCTGATTATAGCTCATATAAATCAGCAAGAAGGATCTCCGATTCACCCACCAAATGGATGGATAGAGGCGTCACTAGAAAAGAAAATCTAGAAGGTAAAAAGTTCACTTGTTTCTGCAATAAATTTCTTATTATAACTAACATTGTCTTGAATTGTGAGCAGAAGCAAAAGTATATTTTGCATCCATTTGATGTCACTCATCCACATATGGATTGGGTGAAAGATTACCTGACAAGCATGAAACTTCCTTGCAAATTTTTTTATACTTATGGTCAAGAGAAGGCAGCTAAGTAGGCAAGTTGCCAAGTTAGATTAATGGAACATTATACTGGTAGAAGTTGGCCTATGTGGAGGGAATCCACATGCTTGGAGGTCAGGAAAATGCAGTTGATACTTTGGGATCATGGCATTCATGGGAGTGACAGATTGCCAAAGATGACAGAAAAATTTTGGTCTTTGCAGGAGAAACAATGGGATCCAGGAATCCTACCCAAGTTATCCTAGCTGGGTTGAAAATTTTGTTCATTGCTGGTTAAATTGCAGATATTAATTGCAATGCAGTTTTTCTTCATATTTTTTTGAAGGCCCAAGTTTAATTTTCAGACTGTACAATGGATGGGGACAATTATAATCAGAGTGGTGCAGCAGAAGCTTGGTGGAATCCTGACATTTCTTGAGGACAAGCAATCTTAGGAAGGGAGGAATGTCATGTCCCCAAATTTTGCTATGGTCCATGGGGTAATTTTTGCCTAAGTCACCTAGGAAATAATTAATTAATTAATGAGCAAGTATGGAAACTACCTTATGGAAGATGCCTAAGGTTGCATTTGGGAATTAAATGGACAAGGAGGCCCCTCCATGTAGTTATTAACCCCATGACTAAGTCTAAGTGATTAATTAAATGAGAATTTAATTAATGGGGTATTTGTGAGGCAATTATACCATAGTGGTTGATTAATTATTAAGTAATTAATTAAACTCTGAATTTTGGAGTAATATTGAGTTTGTAATATTTTTATTAATAATTTTGGCTAATAAATGTTGCCAAGTGGATAATGAAGGCTAGGAGGTCGAATTGGTAGCAAGTGGCTAAACTTGCCTAAGTGGAATAACTCTTAGAAAGGAAGGAAAGCCAATGGAGAAAAGGAAATTGACAAAAGACAGAAAAAACTGGCAAAAGCAGAAAAGAGGAAAGAAAGAGAAAGGAAAGAGTCAAAAAAGCATCCAGAAGGAAATTAGTAACAACCATAAAAGCTCATTAAGGCGCACTTGCTAAAAATCCCTGAAGGAGATGGAGGAAAGAAAGTGGAGAAAGAAGAGAAGTTGATATTCCTCTCAAGGAATGCACCCTACCTCATCCACATGTGTGGATCGGCTTGCTCATCAAGCTAACTCATCTGTTTAGGAATGCTTCCAACTCCAGGAAAGAACTTTTGATCATTTGAGAAATTTGCTTGAGAGCTCTGAGCTTCTCTAGTGTTGAGAGATGTGCCTCAACAAAGTTTGCTCGGGAGATGTGCCCCAAGGACCCATGAGTTTCCAGTGAGTGTTATGCAGGTCCAGAACATGATGCCACAACCAATCACGTTTAGATCAGTTCAACATTGAAGTCACACAGTCAGTTGGGAGAGAAGATCTTTCATACAGTGAAATTATAGCTAGTTTTGGTGAAGCTTCCCCCATTGAAGATGAATGCTCCAGTGACTGCGCCCAAGGATTGATGGAGGGTTGGTACAACCATATGTTCAGTCAATAGAAATGTCCAGTATCAGAAATCGGCATAAGAACTTATCCATCTTCTACTTCTTACTCTTTCTCACAACCACAGCTAGATTTGGAGGTGTTTTCCCTACAAGGAAGAGAAGAACTATGGATAGCGCCCCATACTTTCTCAGAATCTCAGTGTGCATCCCATAATCTATATAAGAACTGTGTAAGAGAATATCACACTTTCAGAATAGATATTTATCCATTACATCTCTTCTTACAGTTCTTCCATGGCCCTATGAGGGGGTTTTCTAGTCTACAAGACATTGTACTGATGAGGAGCTAATTAAAGAGCACAAACTTGCTTCAGTGAGTAATAATTCGACTTTCTGATGTTAATTACATTATATCATAACATATTAATATTTCAGAACAGAGCATTTAACTAAATCAAGTCATTTATTAACTCAGATTGGGAGACTAGCCCATTGAGCATTGTTTATTGACTAGTTTTGCAAGAATGACTGCCAAATTTGTTCTAAATGTCAGATTTAATTTCTGTAAGTTGTAGGAGGTCAATAACACATCATATTAGCTATATCAGTCCCTAATTAAATAATTTGGGAGGATTTAACCCCTGTTTGTAAAGATTGCAATTTGACTAGCTCTGTCATCCCGTCAGGGCCTAAAACTTCAAAACCACTCCCACTCTTTCCAAATCCTTTTGAATGCTGATAATTGTGTCCATTGAACCTATTTTACTTTCATAACTCAGTTTTGTACCCACCCAGTCTAGTAAGCATATGCTAGTGCACCCAGGAAGCTTTGCGGTAGGCTTCAGCGGTAGTTGATGTCCGAAACATAAATGACCCCAGTGCTTTGTGCTTAGGACTCTCCCTCTGATGTTATTATTTGCTGCTGGACATTTCCCCATACAAATTCCAGAACTGAAAGTTCATCCCACCATACTCAGATTCAGTCTCCATCCCCATCACTGACCTCCTGCTCGGTTTAAAAGAATTATTAAGAAATTTATCCAGTGAATTTCATTAAATTTTTTGAAGTGGAGTTAATATCTTGGTGAAATATTCCCAAGGATATTACAGTGTGAAGCGAATTCTCTTCTCCATTGAAGGCAAGGTGCTTATCTTTTTGTAGGTTATTGTTCTTGCTTGTTATTGATGTGCTGGGCACATTGGAAAACACATCCGATTGATCTCTCTTCTCTATTGCTTCTGTATCTTCACTCAGAGTGTTTTGGTGATATCTTATCTTCCAAAAGTAATTTTCTATGTTGTAAAAGAAATAATTCTATGCTATCCATTATATTATACTGAGAAGAATTGCTGGGGTTTTTGTTCTCATAGTTTTGAGCATTTTTCCCAGGGTATATCTTGTGTTATGGATGTATGAATTTCATGTGATTGAATTGTCTCATTGTTTCAAGTTTCTGCATCTAAAAGAATTGAAGATCAAAGCTCAACCAAATATTAACATGGTATCAGAGCTCAGGGCGTGAAGGAGCTCATTTTTGCATTCCATCTAGAACCTACGTAGATCTTGAGAAGTTGAGCACAAGATTTGAAGACTATGGCATCAATCTCTGTATGGCCGGAAGACCGTCTTGAGGGCACCTCAAACTTCAATACTTGGAAGGATATGATTCTCAACATCATAGAGGAACATGACTTGGATGGCTATGTATCCACTGTGGTGGAGGAGCCTACATCTAATGCAGGGCACATCAACTTCAAGAGGAATCAAGTTAAGGCCAAACGAATCATCTATGATTTGGAAAAAGATAACTTGATGCCTGTGATCACACCGCCGAAGACCGTGAAATAATGTTATGATACATTGACTAATCTATATGAGAAGAAGGCCCTGAGTCAAAAGAGGTAATTGAAGAATAAGCTTCAAAACTTAAAGATGGAGATGGATGAGACAGTGACCTCCTTCTTCACCAAGATCTCTCAAGTAAGATATCAACTTGCTAGTATTGGAGTAGTGGTGGATGAAGATGATATTTTCCAAACCGCTATTGATGGTCTCCCATCCTCATGGGAGACATTATTGGCTGCGGTAAATGGCCAAGAGATACAACCTAACTTCAAAATGTTGTGGCATGATTTCCTCCAAGAGGAGGGGCGAATCCAGAGCAAGTCAGTGTGCATCAAAGAAGAAAATATTGCCCTCACGACAAGAATGCAGAAAGGAAAGAAACCCTTCTTCCAAAAGAGGTTCCCTCATCCAAAGAAGAAGGAGTTCAACAAAGGCTTTGACAAGTCAAAATCTAGATGCTTCAATTGCAACAAGAAATGCCATTTCTCAAGAGAGTGCAAAGCAAAACGGAAATGAAAGTTTCATGCTTCTACCGCCATAGAAGATGAAACTACTCAAAAGAATGCATCCAAAGAAAATGAGACAAGAAGGGAGTTTTACCTTGTCTCATCCCTTTTGGGATCCGAAATCACAAATGAATACACATGGTTGATTGACAGTGGTGCATCCAAACATATCACTGGTTACAAGAGTGCCATCACTGATCTAAAGGAGAAAGAGTTCACATGAATAGTAAAGTTGGAGGACAACTCAACATATTCGATCCAAGGAGTTGGATCCACCTCATTCCAACTGAGCACCAGTGATATTCTACATGTGGAGGAAATTCTATATGTTCCAGGCTTGAAAAAGAACCTCCTTTCAGTTTCGGTTCCTGAAGACAAAGGTTTTCGAGTTATCTTCATGGATAACAAAGCACTTTTATGGCCGAAGAACAAAAGCCTAGAATCTGTTGCCTTGATTGGTGTTCGAGAGGGAGGACTCTACAAGGTACCAATGAAGTACATTCAAGCTATGATTCACCACACTATCAGTACATGCGAGCTATGGCACCGAAGTCTTGGACACCTACACTACAAAGTGCTACCATGTCTTCAAAATATGGTAAAAGGTATGTCCGTATTTGATTTTGAGCATGATAGTGTATGTCGGGGTTGTGGACTTAGGTTGTATGATAGCATATGTCAGGGTTGTGAACTTAATGGATAGTTTTTTTGAGTAAAATTTCATCTTTAAATCTGATAAAATATTTTAAAGTTAAAGCACATAATATAAGTAAATAATATAAAAATTAAAAAATTATAATAATAATACTAAAAACTTAAAATAATAAAATGATAAAATGAGTAGATTTATCTTAATCCGTTTAAAAAAAAATAAACCATCAACATTGACGTGGAGTAATTCTCTATTACAAAGTTTATAGAGACAAAGTTAATAATGACATGTTGCTTACTGTCCCTTAAAATCAATAAAGTTTATTAGACAAATAAAGTAAATTAGGTTAAATATTCTTTAAAAAGTTAAACACTTAAGTTACATAACAAGCGAAGTTTTTCCATATCTCATTAAGAACATAGCAAATTGAAATAAAATGAGAAAATAACGTTCATCTTCAATTTTCTTTATATTCCAATTTTTACAAAAACAAATTCAACTCTCCCATCACGTTTTTGTAAAGAATATATATTTAATGTAAAAATATAAAGGATATATATTAAATGTAAAAATATATTTAATGTAAAAATATAAAGGATATATATTAAATGTAAAAATATAATAGAGTAAAAGTAATGAACTAAAAAAACTTGATTGTCCTTAACGTGAAAGTAGGGAAAAAAAGGAACATCATAATGATATTGGGAAACACTTAAAAACCATTAATCATAATTAAAACTATAATAAATTAAACTTATATAATAATAAAATAAATTAGTGTAAATTGATTTCAACAATATTTTAAGTAAAAAAAAAATTGTCTCAATTTCTTTTAAGCATTACTAATTTTTAGTGTTTTCTTGGGATGAATTTCTATTGTCTTGTTCTATATTAGCATAGAATAAATTCTACTAACAAGTTTATCCAAATTATCATAATTTTCTTTATATTATTTGTTTCTATTTTCTTATATTTAAACCAAACTTGGATATATATGTTGTGTGTTGTGTGTAGATATTTGGATGAACACTTCTTAAGGATTTATAGTAGACTTTCTTAATCCAAATTATTAGAATTGTCTTCATCTTTTTTGCTTCTATTTTCTTATATTTGAACCAAACTTTGATATAGGTTTTTCATTTTACTGGAAATTGTTGTATCCTCATTAGGATCCTTAAGTGCTAGACAAATTTCTATGGTTAAGATTTGATGAATGGTTTGGACCATATATTCTCCATATTCTACTTGACGGGCTATTTAATTACCTCACTATTTGTGTAGTAAGAATAATCAAAGAATTCATGCACTAATTTATTAACCCAGGGTTCAAATGCTTTCAAGATGTCATGCATTGTATATGTAGGCTACACTTCATATCTTGCATTAGTTTATCTAATATGATTTTAAGAAAAGGAAATTGCATCACTAATCTATGAATTGAAATAATGCGGAAAGGAAACATGCCATACTCATAAATCCAAAGCTAACTCAATCACTCTTGGCAATAATCATGGACTTAAACACCGATCATGCGAATAGGAACCCTACTCTCACCAAGAGTTCTCTTTGCATGATTGGGAACTTCATTTTTCCATGAATCACAACTCCCATTGTTTGTAAGCTTTGATCAAGAAAAATAATCTATAAATTAAAACATGCAATGCAAAAGCACATTTGTGAAACTAAAAGCACACACATTTTGTAGCCGAAAGGAAAAGAACTAATTATATAATTGTAATAATAAATAATAAATCACTAATCTATGATAACATAGGAATACACGCATGCCAACGAGCCTCTGTTTTGTTGGAGTGGTACCAAACTCCATAGAACAGAGACCGACACTAAATTACAACATAATTAAACTAAATGCCCCTTATTCTTATAGCATTACACACAACAACAATAATCGGAACCTGATTTGTATTGGAAAACATTCTATAAAAACAATCATAACATAGTTTCTTCTCTAGGAGTGAAAAATGATCCACGCTAAAGAGGCACTATTTGTGTAGTAAGAGTAATCAAACAATTCATGCACTATTATTAACCCAGGGTTTAAATGCTTGCGAGATGTTATGCATTGTAAATGTAGGCTACACTTCTTATGTTGCATTAGTTTATCTAATATGATTATAAGAAACGGAAGGAAATTGCATCACTAATCTATGAATTAAAATAATGCAGAAAGGAATCACAACATACCCTTAAATCTAGCTAACTCAATCACTCTTGGCAATACTCACGGACTTAACACCGATCATGCTAATAGAAACCCTGTTATCACCAAGAGTTCTCTTTACATGATTGGGAACTTCTTTTTTCCATGAATCACAACTCCCATTGTTTGTAAGCTTTGATAAAGAAAAATAATCTATAAATTGAAACATACAATGCATAAGCACATTTGTGAAACTAAAAGCACATACATTTTGTAGTCGAGAAGAAAATAACTAATTATGTAACTGTAACAAGAAATAATAAATCACTAATCTATCAACATAGGAATACACACATGACAGTGAGCCTATGTTCTATTAGAGTGGTACCAGACTCTGTAGAACAGAGACAGACACCAACTTACAACAGAATTAAACTAAATGCCTCTTACTCTTGTAGCATTACACACAACAACAAGAATTAGAACCTGATTTGTATTGGAAACATTCTATAAAAACAATCACAACATAGTTTCTTCTCTAGAGTGAAAAATGATCCACGCTAAAGAGGCACGAGTCCTCTCTTTAGACACATAGTGTAACAAATTATCAAAGAGGGTCTTCTAAAATTGTGCTTGATTCTTGAGTTGTTGAAAAGAACACCAAATTGAATAATTAAATGCTAATGTTTGAGCCACGAATATGAAGATCCGTTTTGGCATTAAATATTTGGAGAATGATGTGGTAACTACTACTCAAGTGGCAAGGACAAATTTTGCAGTTGTAACAATCTATTATTGACCAATCCTTAGGATCTGTAGCTACCCAAACAATTTTAGAAAATACAAAATTCGAATTGCATATGTGGGCTTGTAGAAATCCTCCCTCCAGTGATTGATATCATAATTCCATCCTTTAACATATTCCCATGTGTCTGTAGTATTGAATTCATGGCATCTTCCATTAACTTGTTGCTTTGAACATCTATCTGTTGAATTTTATATGTTGGGTCCTCCAACTTGTGGCATCTTTTATTAAATCATGGATTGACTACTTTAAATATCTTATGTTTGCTACTTTTAATGTGAGCAGATTCTTCTAGTTGAGTGCATTGGTTACATATTAATGGTAGTGTTTGTTGTGTCTCTGGAATTCTTAACTTCCACTGACTTGGATGTTAGGGTTAACCTTGACTCGGGAATGAGCAAGGTAGAAAGTGGTTTTGGGCACATGGTTTTAGTAACTTGTGGTTTCTTGATAGTTGTATTTGCATGTAAAGAACCCCATTTATAGTGTTGGATTCCTCCATTGCATTATGCCAAACTAAGTAGGAGAGATGCTCTTGGAGGGCTTGGCCTGGTTTGTCCAAGGACCAACAATAGATCTATTATTGATGTCTAGTTTTTCCCTACGGGTTTTCCAGGATAAATCTAGTGTTGCTATTGTGTTTGTTGTTATTTGTGTTTTATTTCTCTCACAAATTTTATTCTTAAAAGTGGTATTAGAGCAAGTGCATGTGAAAAGTATAGAATATGGTAGATCTATTGATTGGACACTTGGATTTGCAAGGAGAAAGTGAAAATCAACTAGTTAAAGTGTAGATATGCCAAATCTAAGGCTTGATCTGTGTTTTTTTATTGTTGTTGTTGTTGTGTTGGCCCAGGAGAGGCTACATGAAAGCTTAGATTCCCATTTATGTAGTCAATTGAACAACGTAATAAGAAAGGAGTCGCCCTATGCTTTTGTGAAGGAATCATAATCATAGAGGTTGAGTATTTGGAAAGGGGGGAATGTGAGATGGATTTATCTCAGAGTTTTGGGATCGGGTTATGCTCAAGGAAGAGTTTAATGTATTTATGAACCACATAGGAGAAAATGATTCCTTGAGAACTGGTAGTTGCAATGGCTGAGGACCCATGTATTTCGGTAGATGGATTCCTTTTTATATGGACATCAATGATGAAATTTTTGTAGGTACAAAAGGCTTTTGGAAGTGTAACACATGAAGGGAAAGTCAAGGAAAGAGAAATGAGAGTTGAAAGAAGCAATGGTTATCCTAGAATCCATTTTAGATGTAACAGGAATGAAAATAAAAATGGAGATGACAATGTGTAATCTACATGTAAATGGGACTCCTGATTACTCTAGATGTTTTTGGAGCGGTTGGATTGAAAGCAAGAAAACCCAAGTCAAATTTAAAGGGGGGATTGTTAGGGTTAACCTTGACTCGGGAATGAGCAAGGTAGAAAGTGGTCTCGAGCATATAGTTTTAGTATCTCGTGGTTTCTTGCTAGTTGTATTTGCATGTAAAGAACCCCATTTATAGGGTTGGATCCTCCATTGTACTGTGCCAAACTGAGTAGGAGAGATGCTCTTGGCTGCCTTTGCGTGGTTTGGCCAAGGACCAATAATAGATCTATTATTGATGTCTAGTTTTCCTCTACGTGTTTTCCAAGATAAATCCAATGTTGCTATTGTGTTTGCTATTATTTGTGTTTTATTTCTCTCTCATATATTTTATTCTTAACATTGGAAAATCATTCTTAATTTTTGAAGACTTAGGTTGACTTGATATGGAGGCAATGTGCTATGAATGGATTTGTAACACATGATCTACAATTATTAACTCAAACTTTCTTCAACTTGCGGCTTGTGGATTTGTAGAAGACGGGTTATTGAATCATGTAGCAACTTGTCCCTACATGATCCAATAAATGTAAAAATGCACTAATTCTTTCTAATATTAATCAATATTCCTGAAATATTAAGAAATGCAATGGAAAAAAAACCTTGAGATTCAATCCTGGTTTTGGCCAGGGAAATTTTTGGGGACAAAATTTATCCCATGGGCTAATTTTCAAGGTTTTTCTCCAAAACAAATTCACTATCTTCCATTTTTCCAATATTATTCATCCAAATTCCATAAGATTAAAAAACATTACTCTAAAAATCACCCAAATTATCCAAAAACTATATAAAACCTTTAGAAATTTGAATATTTTTTAAAAAATATTGACAAATTTATAATGGTTGGAAATTTGATAATTAGTAACATTCACCAAGGTTTCCACACTTTAAGAAAATTATGGATCCTTAAATTTCCCTGGTTTTGACTTGTTAGGAACCCATGTCAACCCTTCTATTTACTTTGTTAGTATATTGTTGTTGGATGCATATGCTTTGTATTGAGGTTGCTCAAAGGAGGTTTCCCCCTCGAAGTGGCCTGCGATCGATAAAAGTGATTCTGAGTTCTGTTATTTATGTTATCTCATGTATTCTCATTAATTAATTGTTGTAGGATCTTCACATATGGTATCAAAGCACTTTCTTGGGCTCGCTAGGTGAAATTTCTGCCAAATTTTATTTTTCGCATCTGTTGCAGCTTCGAATCTGGGAATAATCCATATCCGCTTAACTGTGGGAACTACTTGGGCATAAGCCCTAAAAATCATTGTGAGGAGTACCACAGGAACCCTGGAGTAGCTAGCCCATTGAGAGGACCTGCCAGCGAAAAGGGAAATGACCCCTACCTAATTGACTTGTTTCCACCCGTGAGGTAAACCAAGAGCTTTTGTTTGTGGCAAAGCGGTTATCAGTTTTACCTGAGCCATGGAGTGAGGGGTACTGCCTCAATATGCAAGCCGTCAGATAGAATTGGTGGCCAAGTGAATCCCCTGAACCGATAGGAATCCGAACATACCTGGGGTCCATATGTATTTTCAACTGAATTGTTTTCGGTCACTTCCGCGCCATTGCAGATCCATCTGTTGCCGATCACTTCCGCGCCGTTGTAGATCCATTCCAAAAGTCGGTTCCGATCCAGCCATTTCAGATCCATTCTAAAAGTCGTTTCAGATCCAGCTGTTTTCGATCCATTATGAGCCGTTCCATATTCCGTCGTTTCCAATCCATTCCCCCCCCCCCCCCAAAAAAAAAAAAAAAAAAAAAAAACTCCTGGTTATGGTTGTCACCCACGCAGGAGCAAAAACCATGGAGGAAGCACTTGCAGCCATCTAATCCAAAATCCATGATCTGGATGAAAAATTTCTCGGCCTCCATCTTGTGCATTCATCCATGAACAACAAATGACATTCCGAGTCTTCATCAGACAATGGGTTCTCTTCTTCCAGCAATTTATGTGGTCTGAATCTTGAATTTCCTCGCTTCAATGTTATTGATCTGACTGGATGGATCTATCATGCAGAACAGTATTTCAGTCTGCATAATACTTTTGATGTCCAAAAATTTCCACTTGCATCCTTTAATTTGGAACAGGAAGCCCTTCAATGGTATCATTGGTACATCAAGGCTCGTGACGAGCCAAAATGGACATATTTTTGCCAACTCCTTTTGCAACGATTTGGTCCTAGTGCTTTTGATGACTTCACCGGAGCACTCACTAAATTTCATCAAATTGGCACTGTGAGAGAGTATCAGACAGAATTTGGGCAACTAGCCAATCACACAGAAGTTTTGTCTGATGAATTCTACAGGAGTTGTTTCATCAGTGGTCTTAAGGATGAAATCCGCTCAGAGGTCAAAATGTTCTGTCCCAACACAATGATGGAATCCCTCAAGTTGGCTAAGTTGTCAGAAGACAAGATTGCATCCCAACAGCGCTCCAAACCCACTTTTGTTCCCTTTCGAAATATGGGTTATCAATGACCTCCCATTCCGTCAGCTCCTCGACCAACTCCTATCAAGCATTTGTCTGAAACAGAGATGCAGGCACGCAGAGAAAAAGGGCTTTGTTATAATTGTGATGAGAAATTCACTTGGGGACATAGATGTGTTCAACAAAAGCTATATCTCTTGGATATGGATTCTCTGCCTGCCTCTAAAATTGGTGAAGAAGCTCCAGATACAATGGATGATCAGGTTGACATTTAGGAGCCGCCTATTGACCCCCCATATCAAGATGACCAACCAGAGATATCTCTCCATGCTTTATTCGGCGTCACCACCCCCAAATAATGCGGGTCAGGGGTTACTTCAAGACGCTTCCTCTTATAATACTCATTCATTCTGGTAGTACTCACAACTTCATTGACCCTTAGATCGCCAAATAGGATGATTGTTTTGTCCATCCTTGCTCCAACTGTGAAGTCATGGTTGCCAATGGGGGCATCTTACCTTGCAAGGGTAAGTGTCACAATGTGCGTGTCTCTCTAGAATATTATAACCTGTGCTCTGACATGTTTTCCTTGTCCCTAGGAGGATGTGCTGTGGTTTTGGTCATTCAATGGTTACGCACACTTGGCCCTATCTTATGGGATTTTGCTGAAATTTGGATGCAGTTTTCAGTTAATGGGAAACAACACAAATTTACAGGCTTACAACAAGGGTCTCTCCACATCATCAATTCACATCGCCTGGAAAATATCCTTAAGAAGAATTCACATGGTGTCATCACTCAACTCCATTCCATTCAGATGCACCCATCAATGTTCTCCCCTACTTCCTTGGATAGATATGCAGGTGTCTTTGCTGAACCAGTGGGCTTGTTGCCTTCAAGAGACCTTTCCGATAAGACTTTAGCCACATCTACATCTCAGCAAAAAATGTTGTCTATTTTGCATACAATACAAAAGTGGCAGCCATACCTATTAGGGAATCATTTCTGCATCAAGACTGATCTCAAGAGTCTAGAAAATTTCCTGGAACAACCAGTCTCCTCCCCAACACACCTGAAATGGGTTATCCAACTCATGGGTTATGCCTATGCGATCACTTACAATAAGGGTAAGGACAATATGGGAAAATATGCTCCTTCTCACACCTTTGATGACCCAGTTCCTCTTACAACTATTTCTCTGCTTGGTCCAAATTGGTTGCAATCTTTTCAACAGGGATATCTCTTCTATGAACTCCATGCTTCTTCATCGACAGGGCACTCTGGGTTCCTCAAAACATATGATCAGGAACAATATAACTTCTTTTGGCAGGGATTGAAAATGACAGTTCAATAGATGGGGGTTGACTGTGATACTTTCCAGGTCAAAAAGGGTGAAACGACACTCCTTTCGGGATTGTTCGAACCCTTGCCCATCCCTACACAGATTTGGACAACTATTTCTATGGATTTCCTAGTGCTCCAGTGGTACAATACCACATCTAAAACGACACCATATGAAGTAGTCTATGGATAGGCACCGCCAGTTCTTCTTCCATACACCCTCAGCATCTCCCCAGTTCAGGCAATTGACTCAGTTCTTCGAAACCGCGATCAGATTCTTCTCATTTTGTAGGACAATCTTCACATGGCAAGAATTCGACTAAAACAACAAGCCGATTAACACCGTTCTGAGTGCACTTTTCACGTAGCTGATATGGTTCTTCTCCGTCTACAACCTTCCAAGCAACCCTCCCTAAAACTCAAAAGGCGTCAGTGGCCCGGAATGCAACCCGAGGATGCTACAGGGGAACCACTCCTTTATATTTTGCATCAATTTCCACATCTAAAGCTTTGAGGACAAAGCTTTTTCTAAGGGAGAGGAGATGTTAGGAACCCATGTCAACCCATCTATTTACTTTGTTAGTATATTGTTGTTGGACGCATATGCTTTGCAAGTCGTCCCGTAGTATTTGTTGATCCATAGTTTGTATTATTGTTGTTGGACGCATATGCTTTGTAAGTCATCCCGTAGTAATTGTTGATCCATAGTTTGTATTGGCCCATGGTTTGTATTGACACATGGTATTAACCCATGGTATTGGCGCCTGGACTTAGTATATAAGTTTGTGTTGAGACCAATGAAGGTACCGTGAATTTATTTGTATTGAGCTTGCTCAAAGGAGGTTGCCCCCTCGAAGTGGCCTACGATCAATAAAAGCGATTATGAGTTCTGTTATGTCATCTCGCGTATTCTCATTAATTAATTGTTGTAGGTTCTTCACATGACTGACAAAGATGATAAATATAGGGTTATGGGTAGGGAAAATAGATTAAAAATAAGGAGAAGAGGGTAGCAAAAGATGGTAAATTTGTGACTCTACATCTCCGTCAAACTGAATATGTTGCATGTCCTCATGCAACCTTGTACCTCTATATCAACCAAACTATGAAGACGTATATTGAATGATGCTTTTTTTCAATGTATTAAGCTACCATGGACCACCCTAACAAGATGACACAAATGATACCATTGTTCACTTTATGACTACTGCTTAAATCTATTTCTCTCAACCACCATATCCTCCTCATTCAAAAATTCTAATTCCTTCAAACGCCAAAAAATATTTTGCAAATAAAATACTGAAATGGCTTGGAATATAGTTTTGGATCTATTGGTGAAATTGATAGAGAACTGGATTGGAATGACTTGTATGCATGATCTCTTAGTGATATCATAATCTTGAATAATATCACATGGCCTTGTAACATGAGATATGTAGCAAGTGGTTCCATATTAAATGCTTTAGCCAATTTCTCTCAAATTACAAACTAGTTTTTTGAGAAGATTTGTAGGCATACCCGTTCTAATTTCTTGCATTTCCTCACCAAAAATCACGAAGATCCAGTTCATGGATCTCAACATATATAAGCAAATCATTTGCTAAGATTTTGTAACTTGTGTTGTTGAGGTTTCCAGCTATGAATACTATACATGTGTTTTCTTTATTGCAAAGAGACATGGTAGGTGTTTACAGTAGAAGATGTATTATGACTACATGTGTTAGGAAATTCTACCTACAGATAGGTAGAATCCCTCTTGGACACGAGAAGATTCCCTATATACCTAACCCAAGACAAAAGCAAAACAAATGGACTCTAAATTTTTTCTAGGCATAGTCTTTAAGTGCACAACAAGATAACAAAGAAGAAGAGTGAGGGAGAGTAGATGACTTACCTCCTTAATGACCATTTTCCTTGTTGCTCCAACGTTTAGGTTTGATGTCCAAAGCTCCAAAGTTGAGTAGATCTTGTAGAAATAACAAAAGAACTACCTTCCTTATACAAGTTGAGCATAAATAAGCTTACTTACTTTGAATGCAACAAGAGTAAGCATACATGCAAATGAACACACATATGGGAGAAATAGGCCAAGTTATATTAATGGAAATCTATAAAGAAGCATGCACAATGGTATACCAGACTTGTGGCAACACTTCCTCCAAGCTTCCCTTCCAGACCCTTTGAGAATCAAGCTAACATAAAGATGGCATCTCCAAGCATACTTTCCATTTGTGGGATTCCAGGTAGGAGCTTCATTTATAGGATTTGGGATCCCAAACCACCATGGAGAGATGTTTGGATCACAATAGGATATCAAGGATCATGAGAGGATTAACATAGTTAGGATGGTATGGAGGAGAGGGTTCAAAGGGTAGAGCCAATCTCTAAAAATTCCTCTCAAATCTTGATCCTAAACTCAAGGAAGAGTAGTTGGAGGATATTTTTTCTCCCCTAAAGAGGTCCATAGAGTGAAAAAGTGGAGATTCTCACTCCCTAGAGAAGGGGAAGGGGTGAAAAATTGGAGATTGTCGCTCTCTAGGAAACTGACATGGGGAAAATATTCTTGTTCATGGCATAAAATAGGGTTGGTTAAAGTGGATTTAGACCTTCAATTGATGGATTCCCCCACTGATCATGATTGGGGATGATATTAGGCTTTAGGTTTCCCTCTAAAACACCTCTAGGAAGAACTACAACCACATTTTCATGTTGATGAAATAAACAACTCAAGGAGGACACTCAAATGCGACATTTTGAGGTGTAACAGGTGCCCCCTAAAGTGTGAGGTCAGAAGGGATTCAATGGCCGAAACACTTTACCAAGATTAAGATGCAAAGGGGTGTCTAGAAGAGAGTTGGGAAAAATATGCAAGCAAAGAACAAATAGTGTATCTATATCATTCTTGAGGAGGGCCTTTCCATGCTCGGAACAAACTGACTCAAAGTATGGTTTCCGACCAATACATTGCAAATCCATGACAATATTGGTTAAATATACAACATCAGGAGAAATTCTCCAAACCAATCTTGTGTAGCCAAGATTGATCCTCCCATATAGAGGTGAGCACTTTGATTGCATTCCGTGTAAAGGTTATTCCTCTTGTATAGAGGTAATTGATCAAAGTAATGATTTTGTAAATCCTTGTTGGACAAGGCTGCGAAATTGTGTGTGTCAATTCATGATTCTCATGTGAACCTTCCATATAAAGGTATCCATGGGATGGACCTCTCGTATAGAGGTGGACCTTCCATATAAAGGTCATGATTTACTTGTTAAAAACATATAATGTTGTGTGATGTATTATTAACCATGATCACCAAATTGCTATTAAGTCTCCTTTAGAGATTGATCACCTCTAAAGTGAATTACTTTAGCATATGATCATTTGGTATGGAATAATATACCATGATCACAACATTCGGTAATTCTACTTAGTATAATGTAATGTGATGGATAATTAAAGTTAGCACATATTGACCATGCAGTAAAAGATAAAGAGATAAAGATAAATGCATAGAGAAAAAAATAATCCGAATTGATTAGGAGATGACTAAGTGAACTCGAATTGTTAAGCTTCAGTTAAATCCACAATGTATTCCTCAGTTAACTAAATAATGCATAGTGGTCACTACAAGTAAATCAATCAACACGATTTCAGTTAATAATAGTTAACTATGTGTTAAATAAGAAGGACTAGTTAACTAAAGTGTTTTCACTTTAGTTAAACTAAAAGACACAACTTCAGTAAAACAATGAGAACTTGAATTGATCACTACAATGATATTATCAAGAGAGAATCAGTTAAAGAGAGCTAACTAAGTGACAAAAAATAATATCTAGTTAACTAAGTGTTATTGCATGATGACACTTATGTTAAACTAAAATATGACACTTGAGTTGCAACACTTAAATGAAGACGCTTAAGTTAGCCACCTAACTAAGTGCGAAAGCTTTCAGCTAAGAGGCAAGTTCATCCTAAGAGATAGGTCAGTGAGATAAAGAACTACATGAGAAGTGGGGCACACTTCTTCATGCAAGATTGATACATCTAGTCTAAGGGCGAGTTCATCCTGAAGTTAGAAGAAGTCGATGCATGATAAGGATGTATAAATATGTTATATGAGATTGATGAATTCAGTGCAAAACGAATTATCTTCTCCATTGAAGGTAAGGAGCTTCTCTTTGTGCATGTTATTGTTCTTGCTTGTTATTGATGTGTCAGGCACATTGGAAAACACCTTCGATTGATCTCTCTTCTCTATTCCTTCTGTATCTTCACCAAGAGTTTTTTGGTGATATCTTATCTTCCGAAAGCAATCTGCTATGTTGTAAAAGAATGCATTTTCTGCTATCCATTATATTATACTAAGAATAATTGTTGGGGTTTTTGTTCTCATAGATTTGAGTATTTTCCCTTGGGTATATCTTGTGTTATGGATGTATGAATTTCATGTGATTGGATTGTCTGATTGTTTCAAGTTTCTGCAACTAAAATAATTGAAGATCAAAGATCAACCAAATACTAACACGGTATCATAGTTCAGGGCATGAAGGAGCTCAATTTTGCATGCCATCTAGAGCCTATGTAGATCCAGAGAAGTTGAGCACAATATTTGAAGACTATGGCATCAATCTCTGTACAACTGGAAGACCGTCTTGAGGGCACCTCAAACTTTAACATTTGGAAGTCTAGGATTCTCAACATCCTATAGGAACATGACTTGGATGGCTACGTATTCACTATGGTGGAGGAGCCAACATCTAATGCAAGGCACATCAACTTCAAGAAGAATCAAGCTAAGGCCAAACATATCATCTATGATTTGGTAAAATATAACTTGATGCTCGTGATCACATCGCTGAAGACAACGAAAGAATGTTATGATACATTGAATAATCTATATGAGAAGAAGGCCCCGAGTCAAAAGAGGGAATTGAAGAATAAGCTTCAAAACTTAAATATGGAGATGGATGAGACAGTGGCCTCTTTCTTCACCAAGATCTCTCAACAGGTAAGAGATCAACTTGGTAGTATTGGAGTAGTGGTGGATGAAGATGATCTTCTCCAAACCACTATTGATGGTATCCCATCCTCGTGGGAGACATTCTTGCCTGCGGTAAATGGTCGAGAGGTACAACCTAACTTCGAAATGTTGTGGCATGATTTCCTTCAAGAGGAGGGGCGAATCTAGAGCAAGTCAGTGTGCATCAAAGAAGAAAATCTTTCCCTCACGACAAGAATGAAGAAATGAAAGAAACCCTTCTACCAAAAAAGAAGGAGTTCAACAAAGGCTTTTACAAGTCAAAAGCTAGATGCTTCAATTGCAACAAGAAAGGCCATTTCTCAAGAGAGTACAAAGCAAAACGGAAAGGAAAATTTCATGCTTCTACTGCCATAGAAGATGAAACTACTCAAAATAATTCATTCGAAGAAAATGAGACAAGAAGGGAGTTTTACCTTGTCTCATCCCTTTCAGGATCCATCATCATGAATGAAGACACATGGTTGATTGACAATGGTGCATCCAAACATATGATTGGTTACAAGAGTGACATCACTGATCTAAAGGAGAAAGAGTTCACATGCATGGTAGATTTGGGGGACAACTCAACATATTCGATCCAATGAGTTGGATCCACGTCATTCCAGCTGATCACTGGTGATATTCTACTCGTGGAGGACATTCTATATGTTCCAGGCTTGAAAAGAACCTCTTTTCAATTTCATTTCCTGAAGACAAAGGCTTCCTAGTTATCTTCATGGATAACAAATCACTTTTATGGCCGAAGAACAAAAGCCTAGAATCTGTAGCTGTGATTGGAGTTCGAGAGGGAGGGCTCTACAAGGTACCCGGGAAGTACATGCAAGCTATGATTCACCACACTATCATTCCATGCGAGCTATGGCATTGAAGTCTTGGACACCTACACTACAAAGCGCTACCGGGACTTCCAAAGATGGTAAAAAATATGTCCGTATTTGATTTTGAGCATGATAGTGTATGTCAAGGTTGTGGACTTAAGTTATATGATAGTGTATATCAAAATTGTAGAATTAATGGATAGTTTTTTTTGCCAAATTTCATCTTTAAAACTGATAAAATATTTTAAAGTTAAAATACATAATATAAATAAATAATATAAACATTTAAAAATTATAATCATAATACTAAAAAATTAAAATAATAAAATGACTAGATTTATCTTAATCTGTTTTAAACAAAAGAAATCATCAACATTGATGTGGAGTAATTCTCTATTACAAATTTTAAAAGAAGAATTTAGTATACACACAAAGTTTATGATGACATGATGCTTATTGTCCCCTAAAATCAATAAAGTTTATTGGACAATTTAAGTGAATTAGATTAAATATTCTTTAAAAAGGTTTTGCCATATCTCATTAAGGATATGGCAAATTGAAATAAAATGAGAAGATGACGTTCATCTTCAATTTTCTTTGTATTCCAATTTTTACACAACAAATTCAACTCTCCCATCATGTTTTTGTAAATGATATATATTAAGTGTAAAAAATATAAGAGTAAAAGTAGTGAACTAAAATAGAAAAAGTTGTTTGTCCTTGACGTGAAAGTAGGGAGACATTGGGAAATATTTAAAAACCATTCATCATAATTAAAACTTATATAATAAGAAAATAAACTAGTGTAAATTGATTTCAACAATATTTTAAGTACAAATTTTTTGTCTCAATTTCTTTTATTGATTTTTAGTGTTTTGTTGGGATGAATTTCTATTAGCTTATCTAGTTGTTCTATATTAGTAGAGGATAAATTCTACCAACAAGTTTGCTCTAAATTATCATAATTTTTTTTTATATTCTTTGCTTTTATTTGAATCAAACTTGGATATAGATGTGTGTTGTGTGTAGATATTTGGATGAACACCTTGCATGCCATTATAGTCTCAAGCAAAATCTAAGCTACACTTCTTGAGGATTTATAGTAGACGTTCATAATCGTTGATTTTCAGTGTTTTGCTGGGAATAATTTCTATTGTTTTGACTGCTTGTTATTCTATAGCACTAGAGAATAAATTTTGTCCAGAAGTTTGATCCAAATTATTAGAATTTTGTTCATCTTTTTTGCTTCTATTTTCTTATATTTTAAGCAAACTTGGATATAGGTTTTTCATTTGACTGGAAATTGTTGTATCCTCATTAGGATCCTTAAGTGCTAGACAAATTTCTATGGTTAGGATTTGATGAATGGTTTGGACCATATCTTCTCCATTCTACTTGACGGGCTATTTAATTACCTCACTATTTGTGTAGCAAGAGTAATCAAAGAATTCATGCACTAATTTATTAACCCAGGGTTCAAATGCTTCCAAGATGTCATACATTGTATATGTAGGCTACACTTCTTATCTTGGATTAGTTTATCTAATATGATTTTAAGAAAAGGAAATTCATCACTAATCTATGAATTTAAATAATGCGGAAAGGAAACACGCCATACTCATAAATTCAAAGCTAAGTCAATCACTCTTGGCAATAATCATGGACTTAAACACCGATCATGCGAATAGGAACCCTGCTATCACACAGAGTTCTCTTTGCATGATTGGGAACTTCTTTTTTCCATGAATCACAACTCCCATTGTTTGCAAGCTTTGATAAAGAAAAGTAATCTATGAATTGAAACATGCAATGCATAAGCACATTTGTGAAACTAAAAGCACACACATTTTGTAGCCGAAAGGAAAAGAACTAATTATATAATTGTAGCAAGAAATAATAAATCACTAATCTATCATAACATAGGATTACACACATGGAAGTGAGCCTCTGTTTTGTTGGAGTGATACCAGAATCCATAGAACAGAGACCGACACTAACTTACAACATAATTAAACTAAACACCCCTTATTCTTATAGCATTACACACAACAACAAGAATTGGAAACTGATTTGTATTGGAAAACATTCTATAAAAACAATCAGAACATAGTTTCTTCTCTAGGAGTGAAAAATGATCCATGCTCAAGAGGCACAAGTCCTCCCTTTAGACACATAGTGTAACAAATTATCAAAGAGGGTCTTGTAAAATTGTGCTTGATTCTTGAGCTGTTGAAAAGAACACCAAACTGAATAATTAAATGCTAATGTTTGAGCCACAAATAGGTAGATCTGTTTTGGCATTAAATCTTTGGAGAATGATGTGGTAACTATTGCTCAAGTGGAAAGGACAAATTTGGAAGTTGTAACATTCTATTATTGACCAATCCTTAGGAGCTATATCTACGCAAACAATTTTAGAAAATTCAAAAATGGAATTGCATATGTGGGCTTGTAGAAATCCGCCCTCCAGTGATTAATATAGTAATTCCATCCTTTAACATATTCCCATGGGTATGTAGTATTTAATTCATGGCATCTTCCCTTAACTTGTTGCTTTGAACATCTAACTGTTGAATTTTATATGTTGGGTCCTCCAACTTGTGGCATCATTTATTAAATCATGGATTGACTACTTTAAATATCTTGTGTCTACTACTTTTAATGTGAGTAGGTTCTTCAACTTGAGTGCATCCATTACATATCAATGGTAGTGTTAGTTGTGTCTTTGGCATTCTTAAATTCCACTGACTTGGATGTTAGGGTTAACCTTGACTCGAGAATGAACAAGGTAGAAAGTGGTTTTGGGCACATGGTTTCTTGCTAGTTGTATTTGCATGTAAGGAACCCCATTTATACTGTTGGATTCCTCCATTGTATTGTGCCAAACTAAGAAGGAGAGATGCTCTTGGAGGCCTTGGCTTGGTTTGTCCAAGGACCAATAATAGATCTATTATTGATGGCTAGTTTTTCCCTATGGGTTTTCCAGGATAAATCTAGTGTTTCCAATTGTGTTTGTTGTTATTTGTGTTTTATTTCTCTCACATATTTTATTCTTAACAGTGGTATTAGAGCAGATGCATGTGCAAAGTATAGAATATGGTATATCTATTGCTCGGACACTTGGATCTGCAAGGATAAAATGCAGATCAACTAGTTAAAGTGTAGATCTATCAAATCTAAGGCTTGATTTGTGTTTTTTTATTGCTGGTGTTGTTGTGTTGGTCCAGGAGAAGCTGGATGAAATCTTAGATTCCCATTGTTGTAGTCAATTGAACACTGTAATAAGAAAGGATTCGCCCTGTGATTTTGTGAAGGAATCAAAATCAGAGAGTTTGAGTCTTTGATTAAAGGGGGGAATGTGAGATGGATTTATCTTAGAACCACATAGGAAGAGTTTAATGTATTGATGAACCACATAGGAGAAAATGATTCCTAGAGAACTGGCGGTTACAATGGCTGAGGACCCATGTATTTCGGTAGATGGATTCCTTTTTATATGGACATCAATGATGAATTGTTTGCAGGTACAAAAGGCTTGTGTAAGTGTAGCATATGAAGGGAAAGTCAAGGTGAGAGAAATGAGAGTTGAAAGAAGCAATGGTTATCCCATAATCCATTCTAGATGTAATAACAATGAAAACAAAAATGGAGATGACAATGTGTAATCTACATGTAAATGGGATTCTTGAGTACTCTAGTTGTTTTTGGAGGGTTTAGATCCAAAACAATTCCCCAAGTCAAGTTTAAAGGGGGGATTGTTAGGGTTAACCTTGACTCAGGAATGAGCAAGGTAGAAAGTGGTTTCGGGCACATGGTTTTCGTATCTCGTGGTTTCTTGCTAGTTGTATTTGCATGTAAAGAACCCCATTTATAGGGTTGGATGCCTCTATTGCACTGTGCCAAACTGAGTAGGAGAGATGCTCTTGGTGGCCTTTTCCTAGTTTGGCCAAGGACCAATAATAGATCTATTATTGATGGCTAGTTTTTCCCTACGTGTTTTCCAAGTTAAATCCAATGTTGCTACTGTGTTTATTGTTATTTGTGTTTTATTTCTCTCTCGCATATTTTATTCTTAACATTGGAAAGTCATTCTTAATTGTTGAAGACTTAGGTTGACTTGATATGGAGGAAATGTGCTATGAAGGGATTTGTAACACATGCTCTACAACTATTAACTCAAACTTTCTTCAACCTGTGGCTTGTGGATTTGTAGTAGATGGTTTATTGAATCATGTAGAAACTTGTCCCTACATGCTCCAATAAATGTGAAAATGCACTAATGATTTATAATATTAATCAAGATTCTTAAAATATTAAGAAATGCAATGGAAAAAAAAACCTTGAGATTGAATTCTGGTTTGGGCCAGGGAAATTTTTGGGGACGAAATTTATCCCATGGGCTAATTTTCGAGGTTTTTCTCCAAAAAAAATTCACTGTCTTCCATTTTCCCAATAGTATTCATTCAAATTCTATAATATTAACAAATATTAATCTAAAAATCACCAAAATTATCCAAAAACTATATAAAACCCTTAGAAATTTGAATAGTTTTTAAAAAATATCTCCAAATATATAATGGTTGGAAATTTGATAATTAGTAAGATTCACCAAGGTTTCAACACTTCGTGAAAATTATGGATCCTTAAATTTCCTTGGTTTTGACTGTCAAAGATGATAAATATAGGGTTAAGGGTAGGGAAAATAGTTTAAAAATAAGGAGAAGAGGGTAGAAAAAGATGGTAAATTTATGACTTGACATATCCCCTAAACTAAATATGTTTCATGTCCTCATGCAACCTTGTACCTCTATATCAACCAAACTATGAGGAAATAGATTGAATTATGCTTTATTTTTCCAATGTATTAAGCTGTCATGGACCACACTAACAAGAT
Organism: Larix kaempferi; assembly: GCA_027924585.1. NCBI lineage: Eukaryota > Viridiplantae > Streptophyta > Pinopsida > Pinales > Pinaceae > Larix > Larix kaempferi. Next base: position 2,881,541 of record BSBM01000600.1, read on the forward strand.
GACACAAATGATACCATTGTTCACTTTATGAATGCTGCTTAAATCTATCTCTCTCAACTACCATATCCTCCTCGTTGGAAAATTTTGATTCCTTCAAACACAATAGAAAAGATTTTGCAAATAAAATCTTGAAATTGATTGGAATATAGTTTTGGATCTATTGCTGAAATTGATAGAGAATTGTATTGCAACGAATTGTATCCATGGTATCTTAGTGATATCATAATCTTGAAAAATATCAATAATTACAAAGTATTACACTATAACACATGGCCTTGTAACATAGGATATGTAGAAAGTGGTTCGATATTAAATGCTTTAGCCAATTTCTCTCAAATTACAAACTGGGTTATAGAGAAATGTTTTAGGCATACCTGTTCTAATAAATTGCATTTACTCACAAAAAATCATGAAGAACCAGCTCATGGATCTCAACATATATAAGCAAATCATTTGCTAATATTTTGTAACTTGTGTTGTTGAGGTTGCCAACTGTGAATACTATACATGTGTTTTCTTTATTGCAGAGAGACATGGCCGATGTTTGCGCTAGAATATGTATTATGAATGCAAATAAGACATGGATAGTTATGTTAGTAAATTCTCCCTACATATAGGTAGAATCCGTCTTGGACACGAGAAGGTTCCCTAGATACCTAAGCCAAGACAAAATCAAAACGAATGGACTCTAAATTTCTCCTAGACCTACTCTTTACGTGCACAACATGATAAGAAAGAAGAAGAGTGAGGGAGAGTAGATGACTTACCTCCTTACTGACCATTTTCCTCACTGCTCCAACCTTTAGGTTTGATGTCCAAAGCTCCAAAGCTGAGTAGATCCCGTCGAAATAACACTAGAAATACCTTCCTTCTACAAGTTGAGCATAAATAAGCTTACTTACTTTGAATGCAACAAGAGTAATCATACATGAAAATGAACATACATATGAGAGATATATGCCAAGTTATATTAATGGAAATCCATAAAGAAGCATGTATAATGGTCTACCATACTTGTGGAAACAGTTCCTCCAAGATTCCCTTCCAGACCCTTTGAGAATCAAGCTAATCTAAAGATGACATCTCCAAGCTTACTTTCCATCCATGGGATTCAAGGTAGGAGCTTAATTTATAGGATTTGGGATTCCAAACCACCATGGAGAGATTGTTGAATCACAAGAGGATATCAAAAATCATGAGAGGATTAACATCGATAGGATGGTATGGAGAAGAGGATTCGAAGGGTAGAGCCAATCTCTAAAAATCCCTCTCAGATTTTGATCATAAACTCAAGGAAGAGTAGTTGGAGGAGATTTTCGCTCCCCTAAAGAGGGCCACAGTGTGACAAAGTGGATATTTTCGCTCCCTAGACAAGGGGAAGGGGTAAATAATTGGAGATTGTCTCTCCCTAGACAACTGACATGGGGCGAAAATTCTTGTTCATGGCTTAAAATAGGGTTGTTTAAAGTGGATTTCGACCTTCTAATGATGGATCCCCCCCTTGAACATGATTGGGGACGATATTAGGCTTTAGGTTTCCCTCTAAAACACCTCTAGGAAGCACTACAACCACATTTTCATGGTGATGAAATAAACAATTCAGGGAGGACACTCAAATGTGAAATTTTGAGGTGTAACAGGTGCCCCATAAAGTGTGAGGTCAGAAGGGATTCAATGTCAGAAACACTTTACCAATATATAGATGCAAAGTGGTGTATGGAAGAGATTTGGGAAAAATAAGCAAGCAAATACTAAATAGTGTATCTATATCATCCTTAAGGCGGACATTCCCATGCTCAGAACAAACTGACTCAAAGCATGGTTTCCGACCAATACATTGCAAATCCATGACAATATTGATTCAAGATACAACCACAGACATACAATGTGGATCCATACCAAAATTACTGAAAAAGATCATGTCTACAAGAATACAAGTTAGATCCATTGTATAATAATGATACAACCATAGACCAATACAAAGTGGATATGTGTGACAGTATACATATCAGTGCCAACATGATGTCAATGTAGGAACCTACTCAAAAAATCTCCATCAAAACCTGGGTAAAGTACATAGTAAGAGTCCACAGGGTCTTCAACCGGATCCCAAAGTGATACGATTCTAGCCATGCAAACACAGGTGTTGAATTCGAACATGGTAGAAACCACTTGATTACAGATCATTGATGTAAACCGTTAACAAGTGCAAGGGAAATCACCAAAAACGTTAATGAATCCCAAGGTACCCTAGTACATTCCAACGAATGTGAATAAGTGAGTTGGAGTTGAACACTTTTGGAATTAGTCGATCAAAGGTCAATGATGTAAACCTACTATCAAAAGTGAGGAAACCTGCCATTGAGGCATGGAGGACCCAAGGTACTAAATGGTTTCTAAGTCTATTTCCCAGATGATGTGTTGGAGTTGACAAGAATAGACTCATCGAAGGAGGGCCATGATGTATCCGACATCATCGACATGAAACTAACACAGGAAATTGATGTAAAGTGGTGGATCAAATGAGCATAAAATGCCACAAGGATGAAGGCCGATAGAACTGCAGAAACCATGAATCAGTTTAACTTCCCTTTAACATTGAATGGCATGACAAGTGACTTGGAAACATTGACTCAATGAGGTAGGGAACAAAACATAATGTGATGATGACTGAAGCATTCTTCGGATGGACCAAAGGAGTAAGATGACTCATAGGAAAGCATATTACCCAACTATAAGGCAAGATGTAAACATGTGCCATGTTCAAGGGAGAAAACAAGCTGGCATAAAACTTCAAGAAAAAAACTAACCTATTTTTCTCAATTTCCCCCCATCATGATCGATGAGTACCTCTTTGTTTTTTGAGTATCTTGACGAGGATAAGAGATGCTTGATGTAGCTCATCTTAGATGAGTCCCTCAACATACATTTAGGGAACCTGAAGAAGGAGGGGTTCGGTCCCATATGGTCCCTTCGATGCATTGTTTTACGAGTCCAAAGAAGGTAAAATATACAGTCTTTTCACATTTAGAGACTCTGAAAAGAACCTAAAGAAGAATCCAGAATGGTTATTTTTTGTAAATTTATTCTCCTTGTTCGAAAAATGATAAAACAATGCAAGAGAGCACTCTTCTAGTCAATGAAAGACCATAATATTCCTTTTTCGTAATTAGTACAAATGGTTTGAAAAAGGGGTAAACTATCACGAAAAGGATGTCCTTTCAAATACTTTTACGAGCACGAAATATACAAGTTTACTGAGAAATCTTTTCATGTTTAAGGATTCTGAAAAGAATCTTAAAGAAGACTCCAAAAAGGTTTTTTTCGTAACTCGTCTAATGAGGTTGAAAAAGGGATAAACCTATACTCGTCAAACACTTACTCATTATTTTATGAGTACGATAAAAGCGCACTAAACTTGAAACATTTCTACTCACTTTTAACGACCACGACAGTAAGTTATCAAAGGCAGTCAAATTTTTTTGCATGTTTTAACTAGAGCATGAAAAAGTAAAAAATAAGCTCAACACCTCTTACTGTTTTTAACGAGCTCGAATATAGGTGATAAGAATGTGTTAGAAAAACAGGATCGCAGAGCAATAACAATAAACAAAAATGCAAATATAATCACACATACACATTACAAGAGAGACACAGATATATCGTGGTTCACCCAACTTGGGCTACATCCACACTGAAGTTGCCAGTCCTTTTATTATACCATCCAACAAAGTGAAGGGATACAACCTGCAGCATAGCCACTACACTTCCTCTTCACTGTCTCACAGTCTCTCTTCCGATCTCAGAGATCTTTACAATGCATAAAACCTAATACATCAACCCTAGCCGTATTACAATGTCTTTCTTTTATAAGGGAGATACAATGGGAAAATACCATAGGTTACCCAAAACCATGGGCCCGAAAACTGTTGGCCAAAACAGCCCCAAACCCCAAGGTAGGGGCATGAGTGTACAGTCCTCTGGGGTACACAACTGAGACAATATCATCTATGAGACTAAAAGATATGGCTCCACAACCAACAATCTCCCATTTGGAGACTGATCACAACAACTCCATTGTTGCTGTACTTGCTAGACCTTGGACTTGGCAACTTTCTCCTCTTCACCTTCATGCTAGAAGGCCAACTGAAATCGAGCAGGAACTCAGTTTCTCTTTGGTCACTACCTTTGTGAACATGTCTGTGGGATTTTTTCTAGTATGTATCTTTTCCAGCTTCAACAGTTCATCTTCCAGAACAAAGCGTATGAAATGGTACTTGAGCTGTATATGTTTATTGTTTAGTCCTGGAATGGAATGTTGAGTTCTTTGCAAGATGAATAGCACTCTGGCTGTCACTATACAACATGCTATCCTTCTTCTTCTTATCCACTTCCTCCATAAAAATATGCAACCAAATCATTTCTTTACTAGCCTCTGTAACAACAACATACTCTGCTTTCGTTGTTGAAATTGCAACAACCTTTTGCAATCTTGAAATCCAACTTACTGTTGTTCCACCTACAGTAAACACATACCCTGTGGTGCTCCTCCTGCTATCCTTATCACCTGCCATATCTGCATCAACATATCCCTATAGAACAGTGTCTGAACCTCCAAAACATAATGCATGAGTGGTAGTACCTCTCAAATACCTAAGAATCCATTGTACTTCCTTCCAATGTTCTTTACCTGGATTGTTCATATATCTGCTCACAACTCCCACTGCTTGTGCAATATCTGGTCTTGTGCACACCATGGCATACATCAAGCTGCCAACTGCTGATTGATAGGGAATCTTGGACATGTAATCTGTCTCTTCCTATGTCCTGGGACACATTTCCTTACTTAGACTAAAATGGTTGGCCAAAGGTGTACTAACTGGTTTTTCATTCTGCATTCTGAACCTCTCCAACAACTTTTGTATGTACTCACTTTGAGACAATGTCAATTTGCGATTTTTTCTGTCTCTCGTTATTCTCATACCAAGGATTTGCTTTGCAACACCCAAATCCTTCATCGCAAATGAATTAGCTAACTTCCTTTTGAGTACATTTATATCCTGCATATTAGACCCTGCAACAAGCATGTCATCCACATACAATAACCAGATAATATATCTTTCATTGTCTAGCTTCTTGAAATAAACACAGTGGTCAGAATGACATCTACTATAACCTTGTTCTGTCATAAACCTATCAAATTTTAAATACCACTGCCTTGGAGCTTGCTTCAAGCCATACAAGCTCTTCTTCAACCTGCATACTGTTGATGTATATGTAACTTCAGAATGTATTTCACTTATATATTTATTGTACTCCTATAGAGATGTATTATTCCTCTATACGGAAGTGTCGTTATTTGTATTGACAAGTGTCGCAAGTATGTTAACTTGCCGATGGGTTATTAGACCACCTTGTAAGGGGTCGGCTCGATATAATGTAATATGAAGTTATTGTACCTAGCTAGACAAGTCGACCCCATAAGGTTATTGGGAAAACAGGACAAGTATAAATAGGGATCGGGAGATGTCTATTTGGATCACTTCAGAACTCACAGTTCCTTCACTCGAAAAGTGGCGCACATGTGAGGAGGAGGATCAATTGCTAAGAGGAGTCTATCTCTTGTACTTTGGTTGTGCTATTGCTCTATCTATATCTGAGGAAGTTGTGGGGTTTTTCACCTTAGGGTTTTCCCCATGGAAACTCTCTGTGTCTATTGTCTCTCATGCTTTTGATTCTTGTGATGATTGACATGCTTGTTATGATTGATATGCATTGATATACTGTACATGTTATTCTCTCAATAAAGATCCTAGAGTATTGTGAATTAATGGTCAAAATTTAACACATACCAAATCCTCCTTCCCTTTGACCTCATACCCTTGTGGCTGCTGCATATATATCTCTTCCTCCAAATCCCCATGGAGAAAGGCTGTTTTTACATCTAACTGTTCAAGATGCAAATCTTCTACCGATTAGACTTAAGATAGTCCTAATTGAAGTCATCTTAACAATAGGACAAAATATTTCATCAAAATCTATACCTTTCTTCTGTGCGAACCCTTTACAACAAGTCTCGCCTTGGACCGCTTCTTACCTCCTTATTCTTCCATTAACCTGTAAATCCATTTGTTCTGCAATGCTCTTTTACCAGCAGGCATCTGAACCAAATCCCAAGTCTGGTTTCCTACCAATGAGTCCATCTCCTCATTCATGCCTTTCTCCCAATTCTTTCTAGTTTCCTCCTACATTGCTTCTTCATAACATTCTGGTTCACCAGCATCAGTCATCAACAAATAATATATTGAAGGAGAGTATCATTCAGGGAGTCTACTTAACCTAGTAGATCTTCTTGCAGTTGCAGGAGTTTCAGGTACTTGCTGTTGTTCTTGATTTTCTGGCACCTTTGGAACTTCATTTTCTTGAATTTCATCAAGCACTGTGTACTCTGTGTTTTCCTTTTCTTGTTTCTTTCCCTGCAATTTATCTTTATACATGACCTTTTCATTGAATATCACATCTCTACTCCTGATGATTTTGTTATTTTCATAATCCCATAAACGATAACCAAATTCATCAACCCCATATCCAATAAAGGTACATTTCTTGGATTTAGCTTCAAGCTTTGTTCTATTATCTTTATCAATATGGACAAATGATTCACAACCAAACGTTCTAAGAAATGAGTACTTTACCTTTTTATCTGTCCATGCCTCCTTTGGAATACCACCATCCAAAGCACTTGAAGGTCCTCTGTTTATTAAATAAACAACAGTACTTACAGCATCTGCCCAAAACTGTAAGGGAAACCCTGCATGTAGTCTCATACACCTTGTGTGCTCCATGATCATTTTGTTCATCCTTTCTGACACACCATTTTCTTTTGGTGTTCCTGGGTCCGTCTTCTCTCTATGAATCCCATGGTATGAACAGTAACTATCAAAATCCTTTCTGCAGTACTCACCTCCATTATTAGATCTGAGACACTTCAACCTTTTTCCTGTCTCATTCTCAACCAAAGATTTCCACTTCTTAAAAGTAGCAAACACATTAGATTTCTGTCTAATGCAATAAACCCAAGTTTTCCTAGTTGCATCATCAATAAATGTAACATAATAATGAGAGCCACCAAGAGATTGTACTTGAGCTGGTCCCCATACATATGTATGCACTAGCTCTAAATTTTCATTCTTCTTTTGTTTCCCAACCCTGAGAAATCTGACTCTCTTTTGTTTTCCATAAACATAGTTCGCACAGAATTCCAAACTTACCTGCTTCAAATCTGGCATCAACTTCTTTGAGTGTAGAATCTGCATCCCCTTCTCACTCATGTGGCCAAGCCTATGATGCCACAATGCTGTATCTGTTCCTGTGGAAGAGATAGAATGGTGAGTATTATGAGGACATAAATACAACGTACCTACCCCGTCTCCTTTTTCTATCACCATTGATCCTTTAGTGATCTTCCACCACTTTTATCCAAATGTAGATAGAGAGCCGCCATCTCCCAACTGCCCTGTTGAGATTAGATTTATTTTCATAGCAGGAATATTCCTAACATCTTTTAACAGCCAGTCAGTTCCATTCTTAACTTTTATCCATACCTTACCCATTTCAACAATTTTACATGGCTCATCATCACCCAATAAAACATGTCCAAAATCGCCTGGAACATAATCATGAAAGTATTTCCTATGGGGTGTAGCATGACATGAAGCCCCTGAATCTACTATCCAATAATCACTAGTATTATCTAATGCAAGAATCAAAGCATCTTGTAACACATCACTTGCTACATTTGCTTCCTGGTTAGTTTCCTTCTGTGCATCTCCTTTCTTCTTTAGAGATCTGCAGTCTTTCTTCAGATGTCCTTTCTTTCCAAAGTTCCATCACTCTATCTTTCCCAGTCTGGACTTAGATCTGCCCGTTTTAGACTTGCCATGATTACCTTGGATCTTTTCTCTCTCCTTTTGTCTTCCCCTACTCTCCATGGTCAACACATTACCTGATGTCTCACCTGTGCTTTTTCTTCGCATTTCCTCGCTAAGAATAACACCAATAACATCATCAAATTTCAAGGTGTTTAAAACAGAGATAGAGTTACTTACAACCATGACCAAGCTATTCCATCTTTCTAGCAATGAACACAAGATTAGAAGAGCCCTAACCTCATCATCAAAGTTCACACTTACATAACATAGTTGATTTGTAACCATATTAAACTCATTTAAATGATCAGTAAACAGATCCACATTCAGACATCTTCATATTAAATAAACGCTTCATTAGAAATACCTTGTTGGAGGCCGAGGGTTTTTCATATAGCTTACCCAATGCGCTCATCAAACCCTCCGTTGTCATTTCTTTTGAGATATTGAAAGCAACCGACGAAGCTAGGGACAACCATATTGTTCCCAGTGCCTTTCTGTCAAGAACCTCCCATTCTTCGTCCTTCATAGCCACCGACTAGTTTTCTCTTCCTCCCAATGACAATAATAGATCCTTCTAGTATAGATAGTCCTCCATTTGCATCTTCCATAACTAGAAGTTTTAGCCGTTAAACTTCTCGACCTTAAACTTTCCTACTTCCACCATTTCTCCCACTCGAACCAGAAACCCTAGCTTCCTGTGGATTTTATCTGCCAAATAGACCTTTGGATCTGATACCAATTGTTAGAAAAACAGGATCGCAGAGCAATAACAATAAACAAAAATGCAAATATAATCACACATACACATTACAAGAGAGACACAGATATATCGTGGTTCACCCAACTTGGGTTATGTCCACACTAAAGTTTTCAGTCCTTTTATTATACCGTCCAACAAAGTGAAGGGATACAACCTGCAACACAGCCGCTGCACTTCCTCTTCATTGTCTCATAGTCTCTCTTCCGATCTTAGAGATCTTTACAATGCATAAAACCTAATACATCAACCCTAGTCGTATTACAATGTCTTTCTTTTATAAGGGAGATACAATGGGAAAATACCACGGGTTACCCAAAACCATGGGCCCGAAAACTGTTGGCGAAAACAGCCCCAAATTGTTTTCTAGGGGACGTTGCCCCCGAACCCCCATATGCGGGGGCTACACCCCCATAAATCAAGGGCATTTCCCCCGAACCCCAAGATAGGGGCATGAGTGTACAGTCCTCTGGGGTGCACAACTGAGACAATATCATCTATGAGACTAGAAGATTTGGCTCCACAACTAACAAAATGCTCAAGTTATCTACTTCTTTTTTTAACGAGCTTGAAACAGAGAATGAACTATGCTTGGAACATCTGCTTCATTTTTTACAAGATTGAAACAAAGAATGAACTATGCTCATAATGGTTGTTTCATTTTTTGAATGAGCTTGGAACTGAAAATAAACTATGCTCATAATGCCTTCTTCATTTTTTAACGAGATTGAAATAGAGAGTAAACTATGCTTGGGGTTTCATTTTTTAACGAGCTTGGAACTAAAAATAAATTGTGCTTGGAATGATACCCATTGGCGAGTTTCTTCCCAACATGATATTTCATAGGTTGGTACTTTGGGTGATACCCATTAATGTGTTCTCTCCAAACATGATGTTTAGAGGTTGGATTTTTTCCTCCAGCATGATAAACAAAAGCTAGCGGCTTAACTCTAGTATGATGTCCAAAGGATGGAGAAATGCCCCCCAAGATTAGTTTCATCCACCAACGTTCTGCCTCACTTGATTAGACTCTTGGCTACTAATAGGAATAGGTTCACCAGGAAGAAAGAGTATCAAGTGATAGAGGCGGAGGAAATGAAGGTTCAGGTACTAAATATGGTGGAATACTTGAACCAATGGGAGGGGGATATGTTTCATTTTTTAACGAGCTTGACATAGAAATCGAACTTTGCTCATAATGACCTGTTTCATTTTCTAACGAGCTTGACATAGAAATCGAACTATGCTCATAATGACCTGTTTCATTTTTTAACGAGCTTGACATAGAAAGAAAATGATGCTCGTTGTCTTTGGCCATGGTTTCCAAGAGGTATTCATTGGATGAAGAATAATACTCTGGAAATAATGCATGCCAAGAGACTTTATAGGGATAATAGGGGGGATATCAGGATCCAATTCCCCCATTGAAGGGCCAAGTTTAAATGGACTAGGTACTACCTGAGAATCAAATGATTAAGGGGATTGTGGCACCATAGATGAAATCGTGTTCACTGTGGAAACTTGAAACAAAGGAGTAGGGATAGGTATAGGGGATATTCCCATGAGAAAAGAGTATTTAAACAACCCTACTCCAACATATTCACAATGGAGTTTTGAATGTCCCAAAATAGGAACATTATGGGTAGAGTTGTCATGGATATTTAGCATACAATAGTCAAGTTGGTCTATAGTAAAATTTTTCCCTTGACGGGGAAATTGTACTAAGCGAAAAAATAAAGAAGCAACAACAATCATAGCATAAAACAAGTTCTGACCAAGTAGTAAGTAAATTATAAACCAAGGGCGCGTCTACCACTTCCACATGAATGGAAATGGTCTTGCCCCCCTAATTCCATGACTAACGAAGGTAAAAGTCCATACGGTTTCAAATCGCGCCGTTGAATGTTGTAAGTGCTGTAGAATATTGATTGACCTTAGGAGAACCTAAGGCTCTCCAACATGATAAAGACATAATGAAAGTAGAGGCACCTTCTTTCAAAAAATTACGATGGATGCTTCTCCTGAAAATTGTGGTATTAATTTGAAATGCAAGTTGGTGGGAGAGCCTCATTTTAAAGTATTCTAGATGAAACATAATGGATTTTTATGTTTTTGGATCCATGACTCCAAGGGATAAAAAAGGGTTCTACATTGACTAGGATAGTTTTGCAGAACCTCGAGAGTTGACATGGCGCAAGGTGCTTAGGACAAATCCTCAACAATATTATAATTATGAGCAGCGCGAGCACTTGGATTAAATGTCACCTTTCGAATGGTGGGCGCAACATAGAGTCAACAACGAGATTATCTATTTGAAGAGGGCCCATAAGAGGGGGAGGAGTAATGGATGTGGAGGTGGAATTCTGGTTAGAATTACCTCCATTGGGTGTTTTATCTAGAAGGGGTCCATACATTTGTGACCTATTAGTTAAACAGATTGTCTCATTAAACATGAAAACGTCATATTTCGAGAATGCATCCCCTTGGTGAGGATGGTTTTCATTGCCCCCCACCCATCAAAGAGTTCGAGGAACACCACAAATGATAAGTCATTACATGGTTATTATTATACTCACTAGGTTTTCTGTCAAATTTGGGACTGTTCAATGGGAATTTGGCAGGTATAGGAGGCCAAAATTGGGAATGTTGGATGGGATCGTTTATCAAGCATGACAAGTTTGGCAGATCCAAAGTGGCTAGAAAGGGTAGTTTTCAGTTTGATTGTGGATATTGGTAATATTAATAAGGCATCAGAATACCAGTAGGACCTAAGTTCGGTTGCGATGGGTAATTGAAACCTGTTGGTCCTCCCATATACATATTTTGGGGGAATTGGGGTGGAGGAACCATGGGGTTCATTGGTTGGATGGGTATGCCTCCTTGAGGAGGGATACTTGTCGGATTGGGTTGACCCCATGGAACATTCGTAGCTCCTGTATATGGTAACCTAGTATGAAGGGGGGTAGTGGTAGCCATGGAAGGGTTGGGTTGGATAATTGGTACTCTCATAAACATTTGGTTTTCAATAGAGTTTTTCCTTGACACTGGTTGTTTCCCCCAAATCTATTGTTTCCCAAAAACTAAGGGTTTATCCCTGGGCGCGGGTTTCCCCCCAGTCATATATTGCCTTCCTAGGTAAGATGCAGATGGATTTACCATCAGGGTGGTGGTAGGAATTGATGGAACAATTTGTGTAATTGCCATAATACTACCTATTTGGGGGAGGGAGGGTTGGGACAAGTATAAGTGATGGGACTCGATGTTATACCTTGATGAGCTACATGATTAGAGTAGTATGGTAAGGAAACACCAAGTAGATCACTTGGTGTAAGTCTAGGTAACTCTCTAAGAGTATAAGTGTGAACTAAGTGAAATGGAAGAGGGTTCATGCACATGAATGGTAAGGTTGGGTTCCCTTGGCACACCCGAGGGATACTTTGGGCCAAAGAAGTTTCCCATAAAGGAGGAGTGATGGCAATTTGAGCCACAGTGGTTCCTGTTGTATTATCCATAGAGGTAATCAATGATGTGGTTAGCCGATTGAAAGAATGAGATGGTGTCAAAATCATGTTCGGAGGATGCCTATAATATGTGCTAACTATAAATCGATGAGTAGAAGAAGCGCCAAAATATAAAGTAGAGGCTAATTCTACGAGTACTAGACCGGTAGTTCTTGTAAGAGAGGGATTTGTGAGAGGGAAGGGGACTTCCTTAATAGTTTCAACCTCCCCCTCAATCTGATTGTTGATGGGATCGATGATTCCAATCTCGAAGGGGGTTCATTCGTTAATAGTCCGCTTGGTGGAAGAATGACATGAATGTTGTGAAGGTGGAGGCCCCTACTCCTCAGGGTCCAACCCTTGCATTGTATGAGATATTTGCAGACCTCGGTTTGCCAATGTGAAAAAAAAACGATTTCTAGGTCCAACTATGAATGTGCTAAGAACACACCCCTAAAAGGAACTAAAGGTAATCAATCAAGCAATCAATAAGTAAGGGATCTTCCGAAGACATGATATCAAGACATCAACAAAGAAATGAGAGACAGGTACCCACAACAACTCCGTAATGGACTTCTACAGGTGCAAGTACCAAATGTAACCAAGTACCCTCCTAAGGAGCGAAAATCGTGTGTTGCACGTATGTCTCAAGTATCGATAACACCACTGCTATAGTCACCTAGGAGATAACCTAGGAAAAGCAACTAAGGCTACCACTTCAAGGTTGGTGGTTGGGAGAAATGATTATGTGAGAGGGATTCTGTGAATGTCTAGGAGTGTAAGAAAATTATCTTAGACCTGAAGAAACTCAGATAGTGGTGTCACCCTGAGGACTTTCCACTACTAAGATTACTCCCTAACTCGCATAACCCCACCAATAGAGAAAGTCGGGGACTAGTTTGAACACTCTTCTTGATTTATCCTACCGCTTGACTCCAGAGTTAGAGGAGCTTTCCCAACAAGCACTTTACGCTACTAATGGATTTTATCTCTTTAGTGTTCCTAGTTTCATTTGAGTAACTCTTGGACAATTTACTCACTTTTCCTAGTACACAATTCCTAATGCTTATGATACTATTGGTGTGCTATAAAATAAAAAGTCTAATTAATTTTATTAATGCATGGTTGATTTTGAGGTTGTTCTTTACTCAAAAGGTAAATGGAAATGAAACTCTACTCAAGATCTTGCAAACTAAATGAGATGCATAATCCTTCAATTCAATGAACTCTGTCTATGGGAGGGAGAGAGATATTTTCCATTTTCAATGCAACAAACATTTGATGCCAATGCACTTTTATTCTCCTTTTATGGATGAATACAATGACAAACTAAACTCCAAACATTCACCAAAATATAAATAGGCAAATCCTTCAAGCAAACACCAAAATAAATAAAAGATTTTTTCTTGTTTTCTTGTTTTCAAAAACTCCTAAATAACATAAAAGAATTGAAACAAATTCTTTGTTTTGATTGAAAATATCCAATTCTTTTTACAGAATTTTTAAGGAGCAAAAAATATGAAACACTCTTGCACTTTTAAAGATTCTTTAAACAAATGAAAAGACTTGAAAAATGACCTTTTTTGTTTCAATTTTAAGAAGATTCAATGCTTCTTTAAAATAATTTTAAGGGCAGAGATAAGATAACACTTTCAACTTTTCTAAATACTTTCAAATGACTCAAAAGACTTGAAATCTAATCTTCTTTGATTCAATCTTATATACCCAATGACAAATATAACCAATCCAAGGCCAAAGAAGACAATGAAAGCTTTCAATTTCCAAGTAATTCCAAATTGCACAAAAACACGTTTTCTTCTTTGTTCTACTTAAAATTAAGGAATTCAAACACTCTTGCAATCATACTAAGCTCAAACAAGTTGAAGAAGAAAAGCACCCATTCAAGGAAAAATAATTGAAAAGAATTGGATCACCCAAGTGATTTCAATCTTGTCACTTGCAAACCAATCAAACCAAACAACACAAAAGATATCTTTTGAAACCTTAATCACCCAATCTAAATAAGACTTGATGATAAAGAAGAGGTAGAATAGGGCTGCAAACTCCTGGGATTGTATGGGATTGGTTATGATCCAAGTGGATATTGGTGGCCACCCACCTTTCCAACTGGCTCAAAACAGTTTTATGGCGATTTTGATATTGTACTATTTTTAGCAGTTTTTCGGGTCTTGAACTTCCGGTGGCATTTTGAGGCCCTAAACGACCTTTTTTGGCGATTTGGGGGGCCAAATGGTTGCCCCTGTCATACATTTGGCCCTAGTCGAAAGTTGTAAATATCGGATAGACCTTTCCAATAGGCTACCGAGCGCCCCAAACGGAGATCGTATGCAAAAGTTACCACCCCGGGAAGTTGATGTACTAAATTACCCAAACGGGGCCCACATGACTTTTGGCGCTTCATCTCCTACGGTTAGTTTTTTGGATGTCTAGGGTTTTTGACATTCCTGTTTATTGTAAAAGGCCTTGAGAGCCTCATTGTAACCATCTTCTTGCTAAATGAGCGCAACCGTCACATCTCTTCTCAGAGATAAGCCGCCACCATTCCAGCAAGCTTGTTTTCCGCTGCATTTTACAGTTCTAGCTTATTTCCTTATTGAATAGAAAACCAGTTTTACTGTATCTCTGTTATTTTGTGTTAAGCATCTGATAATAATCTATATTCATTTCGTTCTGCTCATAAAATCTGGATAAGTGGTATTAGAGCGGTCTGCTCCTTGTCGTCTTAATGCATGTCCCCAATGAGGTAAGGGTACAAAGAATTGGGTCTCGAGCTTGTTTCTCTTGAGGACAAAATCTCTCACACGCCCAAGCGACCTCTCATGGTAGGAGAAAAGAAAGATGACAGAACATGAGATCCTATCAAAATGTTGCTTGAGGAATCCCTCACGCAGCAGAGGAACGAGATGATGGAAAATTTCATGCAAATCCTTCTACGACTACCAACAAGCGACGCATCTTCCTCAAGCGGAGGCGCCGCCCCCTTCAAGGTACAAATCAACTTTGATATTCCTATATTTGAAGGACAGATAGACGCAGATGCTGTAGATAAGTGGTTGAATCTACTAGAAGGGTATTTTTCTGTCCATAACTTTTCGAAAAAAGAAAAGATTACTTTTGCGCTCCTCAAAGCCATTCCCCATGTCAAAGATTGGTGGGAAACATTCTGCGAGCAAAAGGACACATAAGAAGCCTCATTATTTTCAGTCACGGCCACCTGGGAATCCTTCAGGGATGCTATTAAGGAACAATACTACCCTGTTGTAAGTTATGACGACTTGTATACCAAATGGACCACACTGCGACAAGAAAGAGACCAAGCAGTGCCAGAGTTCACAAATATCTTCCATACCTTGCGCAGCAAGCTGGGTATCAAAGATTCAGAGCGACATCTGGTGCTCAAGTATCGTGGTGGTTTGCATAGATACACCTAGACCGAAATGGAATTTCTGGACATCTCTTCCTTGGGTGCGGCCTACCGATATGCCATCAAAATCGAGCAGAAGCTCAAACAAAAGACGCGGCAATTTGGGCTTGGGAACCATTTACAGCAAAAGACAAGAAAGGGCGGCCCCAACCCACAGAATAAAGGACAGAGCAAAGATGGACAGTATCAGGACAACCAGTCCAAGCCGCAAGCAAAGAAGGACACCGGAAAAACAAAGAAAGATACCGGGAAGTGATGCGACTTCCATAAGAGCCCTTGGCATAACACTGTTGATTGCCGCTCAAAGCAGTCGCTGGTGGCCGAAGTGAAAGCATCTGAATTAGATGCAGGTTCTGACTCTGAGTCCGAACCAGAAAGGGGAAGATGGATCATTTGTTGATGTATATGTAACTTCGGAATGTATTTCAGTATATTATATATATATTTATTGTACCCTTATAAGAGATGTGTTATTCCTCTATAAGGAAGTGTCGTCATGTGGATTGACAAGTGTCGCAAGTGTGTGTACTTGCCGATGGGTTATTAGACCACCTTATGGGGTCGGCCCTAATTAATATATAATATAATGTGGATGTACTCAAGTAGACAAGTCGGCCCCAGTAAGTCACTGGGCAAAAAGGTGAGTATAAATAGAGATAGGAGATCTCTATTTTACTCACTCGGAAAAGTATCTATCTCTCTCTCTGAAAAGTAGCGCACTAGTGAGGAGGAGGAGGATCATCTGCTAGGAGACTATATCAGTGTTATTTGGTTGTATTTTGGTTGAGCCATTGCTCTCTCTATCTCTGAGGAAGTTGTGGGGTTTTTCACCTTAGGGTTTTCCCCAAGGAAACTCTGTGTCTCTTGTCTCTATGCTTTTGATTCTTGTGATGCTTGTGATGCTTGTCATATTATGATTGTCATGCATTGATATACTGTAGATGTTATTCTCTCAGCAAAGATCCTATAGTATTGTAATTTAATACTGAAAATTTAACATGGTATCAGAGCCTAACTGAGAAGAAGACATTTTGCAGTGACGGAAGCTTGTTTATTGGGTTTCTCTCCACATATTTTTGAAATTCAGTATAGTAGATTGGATCTACTCATCAAGGTGCATCTTTCTGTCCAATCAGATTTCAGTTCCAAGCATTTTCAGTTTTGGCCCTAAAAATTAGGGTTTCCACAAAAATAGGAATTTCTGGAAACGGAAGGTACAGCTGGAAGCTCCTTGCAAAAATCGAAGGTTTGAGCATTGGATCGAGATTTTTGGCTGGGTAGATCTCCGGGAAACTCAAACCCTAATTCAGGGCTCTTCCTAGTGAACCCCGGGAGGACAAAAAGGCAATTCTGAAGGGCAAGACTTTGCTGATCTCAAATTCTGAATGTACTAGGCTGATCAACTCTCCAAGGCGCATCTTTCTATCCTTTCGGAATTTTGAAATTCACATTTTGAATTTTTAGGGTTTCTCTGACAAACCCTAATCCGGGACCAGATCCAGTTTTCAGCACTTCAAGTGGTAAGTTCTAAATCTTTTCTATTTCCATTTGAAGTACTCTTAAAGATGTCTCTTCACACCAAGCTTGAGGATAAGCTTGAAGGGGCTGATAACTTCCGAGCCTGGAAGTATAGGATTGGGCTAATCCTGGAAGAGAATGAGTTGGACTCATATGTGAAAGAAGACATCCCTATCCCAGAGGATGAAGAGGCCAAGGTATTGCATAAGAAGAACTTGGTCAAGGCAAAGAGAATCATTGCTGATTCTATCAAAGATCATCTCATACCCCATGTGTCTTCTCTCAAGACACCCAAAGAGATGTTTGAATCTTTGACCAAGCTATTTGAAGGAAAGAACATAAATCGGAAGATGACCCTGTGGAACCAATTGAAAGCAGTAAAGTTTCAGAATGGAGAAACCATTCAATCTTACTTTTCAAGGGTCTCTCAGATCAAGGAACAATTAGAAGCAGTAGATGAAATGGTGGAGAATGGTGAGGTGGTGATGACTACTCTAAATGGCCTACCTAGGTCATGGGATTCCTTTATTCAAGGAATTTGTGCAAGGAAGAAATTGATCTCGTTCAACAGATTGAGGGAAGAATGCTCTCAAGAAGAAGCTAGACTTATAGCTCGTGAAGAAAAGATGGGAGGAGAAGATCAAGCTCTTGCAGCCCACACCAAAAGAAGCAAAACCAAGAAGGATCACCCTCACCCCAAAAGATTCCATCAAAAGAGTAAGAAGGACCTAAGATGCTTCACATGCAATGAGAAGGGTCACTTTGCTTCAGATTGTCCCAAGAACAAAAGGGATAATAAGAACAACTCTAGTAAGAAGAAGAAAGGCAGCAAAAGAAGGTTTCATGCTCATGCTGCCGAAGATGATGAACCTCCAAAGAAGAAGGCTAGGGCAGAAAGTAGTAGTGATGATGACTCATCAAGTGAATAAGAATATGTTCTAATTTCCGCTCTTACAGGTACCATCTCCCATGGATGTAATGATTGGTTGATTGATAGTGGGGCTTCCAAACACATGACTGGGTTCAAGGAATCATTTGTGAACCTTTCTGAACATGAATCACCCCATAAGGTGAAACTTGGGGATGATTATCAATATCCAATCAAAGGAAGTGGTGAAGCCTCTTACAACTTAGATTCTGGAAAATCTCTGAAGATGAAGGAATTCCTCTATGTACCTGGGCTCAAGAAGAACTTACTCTCCATATCTGCTCTAGATGCAAAAGGTATGAGGGTTGCATTTGTTGATGGCCAAGTACTAATGTGGCCAAAGGGAAAGACTATAGATGATGCAGTAGTGATTGGAGAGCAAGAGGGAGGCTTGTATAAATTAAAGGGTCAACCTGAACATGCCATGGTACATGAATCCATGGAGCCAAGTGAACTTTGGCATAGGAGACTTGCTCACATGCACTATAGAGCACTTCCAATTGCAAGCAAGGCTGTAGAAGGTCTTCCTGAAATCAAGACCAAACATGAAGGGGTTTGCAAAGGATGTGCAAAAGGTAAGAACATTAAGAAGGCTTTCCCAAGCAGTGAAAGCAAGGCAAAAGACATCCTGGAAATCATCCACTCAGATGTATGTGGCCCCATGTCATCTTGTTCCCTAAGTGGGTATGTTTACTATGTATCATTTATTGATGACTTCTCCAGGAAGACTTGGGTATACTTCTTGAAGGGCAAAGATGAGGTGCTTGATAAATTCAAGGAATTCAAAACCTTGATGGAGAATCAAACTGACAAGAAAATCAAGACATTCAGATCTGACAATGGTGGAGAATTCACCTCAAATGACTTCAAGAAGCTTTGCAGTGATTCAGGGATTAAGAGGGAGTTGACTGCTCCTTATAATCCTCAACAGAATGGAGTTGCAGAAAGGAAGAACAGAACCATCATGGAAGCAGCAAGGGCAATGTTGCATGACCAGGATCTTCCTATGCATCTATGGGCAGAAGCAGCTAGAACAGCTGTATATGTGCAGAATAGAACACCCCACAAGATATTGGACAACAAGACACCAGAAGAAGTCTTTTATGGTAAGAAACATGAAGTCAGCCATCTCAGAATATTTGGTTGTCCAGTATACACTCATGTCCCAAAAGAGAAGAGGACTAAACTAGATCCTTCAGGAAAGAAGGGCATCTTTGTGGGTTATAGTGAAAGCTCGAAGGCTTACAGAATATATTTTCCAGGGTTCAAGAAGATTGATGTCAGCAGGGATGTAACATTTGATGAGAATTCAGCATTCATCAAATCAAGAAAGGCACCTACCGAAGTTTATGAAGAACCTAAGGAAACAAGATTTCAGGACACTACCATGACTGAAGCAGTTCCAGAAACTGCTCATGAGTTTGAAGATCCACAAGAACCTGTAGATCCACCTCGTGAGGATAACTCTCACAAGAGGAAACCTGTATGGGCTAGAGAGCTCATTCATGATGCAGAAAGATTTGGCATTCCAGAAGAAGAACACAGAGCAAAGAAGAGAACCAGATCACACACCAGTT
The DNA here is from genome assembly GCA_027924585.1 of Larix kaempferi. Lineage (NCBI taxonomy): Eukaryota > Viridiplantae > Streptophyta > Pinopsida > Pinales > Pinaceae > Larix > Larix kaempferi. Next base: position 2,901,197 of record BSBM01000600.1, read on the forward strand.
ATGTTGCTTTACTCTGTGACATCATGAACAAAGAGCCTTCCAGTTATGAAGAGGTGGCAGAAAAGAAAGAATGGAAGGATGCTATGGTTGAGGAATATCAATCAATTATGAAGAATGATGTTTGGGATGTTGTCCCAAGACCTAAAGGAAAGTCTGTTGTGACTTCCAAGTGGATCTACAAAATCAAGCATGCTGCAGATGGCAGTGTGGAAAAATATAAAGCAAGATTCGTAGCTCGTGGTTTCTCTCAGAAGGAAGGAATAGATTATGAAGAAACCTTTGCACCTGTAGCCAGATATACTTCCATCAGAACAGTACTTGCCCTGGCTGCAGCAATAAAATGGAAGATACACCAGATGGATGTCAAGACTGCTTTCCTGAACGGTGTAGTAGAAGAGGAAGTATATGTGGAACAGCCACTCGGCTTTGAAATACATGACAGGGAATCTTATGTATGCAGATTGAAGAAAGCCTTGTATGGCTTGAAGCAAGCTCCCAGAACCTGGTATGGTAGGATGGACAGTTTCCTATCTAGTTTGGGCTTTACCAAGAGTAAAGCGGATTCCAACCTTTACTACAAGGTTGAGGAAGGGAATCCTGTGATTCTACTACTATATGTGGATGACCTATTTGTGACAGGAGATGACAGAATGATTGCAGATACCAAGAGGAAGCTTGCAGCTGAATTCGATATGAAAGATTTGGGAATGATGCACTATTTCCTAGGTATGGAGGTGTGGCAGAATGCAAGTGGGATCTTCCTTGGTCAAGGGAAGTACACAGTAGATATCCTGAAGAGATTTGGGATGATGGATTGCAAGGCCATGGCCACACCTATGGCATCGAATCTGAAGCTTCTTTGTGATGCTTCATCTGAGCCAGTTGATGTTTCTATGTATCGTCAGATGATTGGGTCCTTGATGTACCTGACGAACACGAGACCAGATATTTGCTTTGCTGTGAACACATTGAGCCAGTTCCTGACGGATCCGAGGAGTGTTCACCTGGTTGCTGTAAAGCATGTTCTGAGGTACCTGAAGGGTACAGTGGATTATGGGCTCAGATATGAGGCGAATCAAAAGTTTAACCTGCAGGGTTATGTTGATTCAGATTGGGCTGGCAGTGCTGCAGATAGGAAGAGCACATCTGGGTGTTGCTTCAGTATGGGATCAGGTGTGATCTCTTGGTTTAGCAGGAAGCAGTCCTGCGTAGCACTAAGTACAGCTGAGGCAGAGTATGTTGCAGCCTGTTCAGCTAGTTGTGAGGTAGTATGGCTATGGAAGCTACTGTCTGAGTTATTTGATCTCCCGTTGGAGGCTACTGGTATCTTCTGTGATAACCAGAGTTGTGTGAAGTTGTCCGAGAACCCAGTGTTTCATGACAGGTCGAAACACATAGAGATCAAATACCACTATATCAGGGATATGGTGCAGAGAGGAGCTGTGAAGCTCCTATATGTTGCGACGGACGAGCAGATTGCAGATGTGCTGACAAAGCCACTAGCCAGGGTGAAGTTCGAGTACTTCAGAGAGAGGCTTGGCGTTCTTCAGATCGAGGACACTTCGAGGAAGAAGTGATGGACACATTTGCTGAAGCCATTCCAAGCATGTTGGAAGGAGGATCCTTCACATGGCTGTGGATGTAAGCGCTGGATGATGAGCATCAGGATGATGTTCTAGTTTCTGCTTGATATGATCAGTTGGATCATTTTATGTATGTACGCATCATGTTGGATGCTGGATATGATCAGTTGGATCATTTTTTGTATGTATGTACGCATCATGTTGGATGCTGGATATGATCAGTTGGATCATTTTTATGTATGTATGTACGCATCATGTTGGATGCTGGATATGATCAGTTGGATCATGTGTATGTATTTTTGTATATGCATCATGTTGGATGCTTGGACCATGTATCTGTATATGTATCAGGTGGATACATTGTATGATCAGGTAGATCATGTATGGTGATATGTATCATGTATTTGTATTTGTATCAGGTGGATACATTGTATGATCAAGAGGATCATGTATGATGATATGTATCAGGTAGATACTTGGCGTGCATCAGGTAGATGCATTAATGATCAGGTGGATCATGTATGATGACATGCAGCAGGATGTTGCAGTGATGATCAGGATGATCATGGATGACGAGCTTCAGGATGTTGCTCCAGATGACATGCAGCAGGACGTTGCAGTGATGATGATCAGGACGATCATGAGTACATCAGGATGATGTATGGTGAGTGTCAGGTTGATACTCTGTGGCCGTGGATCAGGTTGTGCAGATGAGCATGTCTGGGAGATCCTATAGGTCGGATTTGTGTACCCGTAACAGCTTGGGATGCTCTTTCGAGACATTGCTCTGGGAGGACATGTAATTTGTGCCCTGGGAGATCTCAGGTCGGAGTTGTGTACCCGTAACATCCTGAGATGCTCTTGCGAGGTTTTGTCCTATGGCATGTAATTTGGGCCCTGGGAGATTTCAGGTCGGAGTTGTGTACCCGTAACATCCTGAGATGCTCTTGCGAGGTTTTGCCATGACCACATGTAATTTGTGCCCTGGGAGATTTCAGGTCGGAGTTGTGTACCCGTAACATCCTGAGATGCTCTTGCTAGGTTTTGTGGTGGACCACATGTAATTTGTGCCCTGGGAGATTTCAGGTTGGAGTTGTGTACCCGTAATATCCTGGGATGATCTTTCGAGGTTTTGTGGTGGGGTCACATGTAATAGCGCCCTGGGAGATCCTACAGGTTGGAGTTGTGTACCCGTAATATCCTGGGATGCTCTTTCGAGGTTTTGTGATGCACGTAATAAGTCCTGAGGATTCCACAGTATGGCCAGTGATGACGAAGACCTGCAGGTGGTGGGCCTACATCCAGTATGAAAAAGGACTGGCTCTGTAGAACTTCCTATGACGAGTAGAGACAGAGATTGGACGAGATAGCAGCAGCAGTGACGATGACGATGACGATGCATCGATGACGATGATCCAGAGAAGAAGACTTGTCTAGCAAATATGTGTCGAGAAATACCTTCCTAGTTAAGAGGGAGTGTTGATGTATATGTAACTTCGGAATGTATTTCAGTATATTATATATATATTTATTGTACCCTTATAAGAGATGTGTTATTCCTCTATAAGGAAGTGTCGTCATGTGGATTGACAAGTGTCGCAAGTGTGTGTACTTGCCGATGGGTTATTAGACCACCTTATGGGGTCGGCCCTAATTAATATATAATATAATGTGGATGTACTCAAGTAGACAAGTCGGCCCCAGTAAGTCACTGGGCAAAAAGGTGAGTATAAATAGAGATAGGAGATCTCTATTTTACTCACTCGGAAAAGTATCTATCTCTCTCTCTGAAAAGTAGCGCACTAGTGAGGAGGAGGAGGATCATCTGCTAGGAGACTATATCAGTGTTATTTGGTTGTATTTTGGTTGAGCCATTGCTCTCTCTATCTCTGAGGAAGTTGTGGGGTTTTTCACCTTAGGGTTTTCCCCACGGAAACTCTGTGTCTCTTGTCTCTATGCTTTTGATTCTTGTGATGCTTGTGATGCTTGTCATGTTATGATTGTCATGCATTGATATACTGTAGATGTTATTCTCTCAGCAAAGATCCTATAGTATTGTAATTTAATACTGAAAATTTAACATCATTGACGTGGAGCCCAGTGCCACCATTGCTACCACCAAGCTCCAGCCTGATGAACCAGACGAGCCAGAAGAATGAGAACGCCTCTTCCATTCACAGATGTGGGTAAAAGGCACCCCGCTGCACTTCATCGTTGATAGCGGTAGCCAGAAGAATCTCATCTTAGTAGAGGTCATCAAGCGCTTGGCCCTGCCGACAACGCCGCACCCACAACCCTACACCATTGGATGGCTCCGCAAAGGAAGCGATCTCCGCATCATCCAACAGTGCCGACTGCCATACGGCATCAAGCCCTTCAAGGACGAGGTATTGTGTGATGTTGCTCCTCTCAAAGTTTTCGATGTTCTTTTGGGCCAACCTTATTTATGGAAACGTCATGCTGTATATGAGTCTAGGCCTCGTAGTGTTATTATTTCTTTGAACAGGAAATTGTACAGGATACCCGAGGCAGTCCCTCCTAGTGCTATTTCTTTGACCTCTGCCAAGCAATGCAGGAAGGTCATCTCTCAGACCGGGAAATTTGTCTTCTTCGTGATTCGCTCTCAGAGTGAAAGAAAGATCGCAGCCACATCCTGGGCCTCCATGAACGATCTATCCACACAACAGAAGCAAGTGGATAAGGTGGTGGAAGGATACTCAGATATATTCTCCTCTCCGATCGGGGTACCTCTGCACTGCCAGGTCAAGCATCCCATCGATCTGACCCTAGGCGCACCGCTACCCAATGGGCCAGTCTATCGTCGCTCTCTATTGGAAAATGAGGAGATCAAGAGGCAGATCCAAGAATTACTCCACAAGGGGCACATCTGTCCCAGTTCATCACCTTGTGGGAGCCCAATCGTGCTAGTGCAGAAGAAAGATGGGACCTGGCGACTCTGCATTGATTACTAGGCCCTGAATAAAATCACAGTCCGTAACCAGTACCAGATTCCTTGAATCGACGACCTCCTTGATCAGCTCACGGGAGCCAAATACTTTAGTAAGATTGATCTGAAGTCTGGCTACCACCAGGTCCCAATAGAACAGACAGATGTATGGAAGACTGCCTTCAAGTCAAAAGAAGGTCTTTTTGAATGGCTGGTCATGCCTTTTGGTTTGACAAATGCTCCAGCAACTTTTATGAGGATGATGGACGATATCCTATGACCTTTCACCAACAATTTTCTAGTGGTGTATCTGGATAACATCCTCATCTACAACAAGACTTGGGAGGAACACTTGCAGCATATTCAGCAAGTTCTGCACACCCTGCGGAAGCAAAAACTATATGCAAACTTGGAAAAATTCTCCTTCGGCATGGACAGGGCCCATTAATTAGGCTACATCGTTGATCGACATGGTCTGCATGTGGATCCAGCCAAGATCCAGGTCATCCGTGACTGGCCATCCCCAACCACACTCACTGAACTTCGGAGCTTCTTGGGCCTCGCCAATTTCTATCGCCAGTTTGTGCTGGGATTCTCTCATATCGCTTGGGCCCTCAGCCAAGTGACCAGGGGTGGTGGTAAGGCAAAATTTGTGTGGGGCCTGTCCCAACAACAAGCCTTTGATGACTTGAAGAAACGTTTTTGCTCATCGCCGATACTCTCATTATCGAACCTGCAACATCCCTTTGACATTGAGACAGATGCTTCAGATTAGGTTGTGGGCACCGTACTCACTCAACACGGCCACCCCGTGGTGTATCATAGTGAGACACTATCAGATGTTGTCCGCAAGTACCCTACCTACGACAAAGAAATGTACTCCATTGTACAAGCTTGCCTCCAATGGAGACATTACATTCTTGGGAAGCAGACAGTCATCCACACTGATCACAAGCCACTACAGTTCATGCAGACCCAAGGAAAGTTGCAGAATGACCGCCATCAGAAGTGGTCAACATATTTGCAGCAGTTCCACCTCAACATCAAATATAAAACAGGGAGTACCAATTGAGTTGCTGACTGCCTCAGTCGACCTCCAGTCGTGGCACTTACCACGGTGCTAGACTCTTGCGGCCACGAGACCTCCGGATGGCCCCACCTCTACGATACAGACCCTGACTTCTCCGCCACCTATCAAATGTTGGGCACCAACTCAGTGGTTGCTAATTTCCATCTTCAGGACGGGTTGTTGTGTCGTCTGGGCCATCTCTACGTTCCATCAAGCGAGCGCGCGAAGCTGATTTGGGAAGCTCACTACAGTCGGGTGGCAGGACACTTTGGCATCGAAAAGACAGTTGCAGTGTTGCAGAAACATTTCTACTGGCCGAAGCTTCGACAAGATGTCAGCAAGTATATCAGGTCCTGCACCACTTGCGCTATTGCCAAACCGACCACTAAGAAACAGGGCCTATACACCCCTCTGCCTAGTCCTGACGGGCCGTGGGAATCCATCTCAATGGACTGCATGTCGGGCCTCCCGTCCACCAAGAGGGGAAATGACTGTGTTTTTGTGGTTGTTGATCGCTTTTCCAAGATGGCGATTCTAGCCGCTTGCAAGAAAAACATCACAGTAGAAGCCACTGCCAAGCTCTTCTTTAAACGAGTATGGATACATTTTGGGATCCCACAGACCATTATCTCAGACCGTGACAGTCAGTTCCTCAGCTCATTCTAGTCAAGCCTCTGGTCACTGCTGGATACCAATCTCACCAAATCCACTGCCTTCCACCCCCAGATCGATGGACAAATGGAGGTCGTCAACCGGATGGCCGTACATATCCTGCGCATGTACAATTCAACACACCCCCGCACATGGGATGAGAGTCTCCCCTATGTCCAACATAGCTACAACCGAGCCCTGCATAGCTCAACTGGCCACAACCCCTTTCAGGTGGAGTTTGGATTCCAACCATTGGGCACCATGGATGTTGCACTTCCCCTTGCGACCACCTTGGATGAATCGTCCCTAGAAGCTAACAAAGCCGCCCGGTTCATTGAAAGGATCCAGCATATCCGCCAACAGGTTCAAGATATTCTACAGAAGTCTAATGCCAAGTAAAAGCACTGCCATGATCAACATCGGGTGCCACATAAGTTTCAGGTGGGCGACAAAGTTTGGTTGCATTTGCAGAAAGAACGCCTTACAGGGCCCCATCGAAAGCTTCTCCCACTCCGTTATGGGCCGTACACCATCACCAAGGCGGTGGGTGACAATGCTTTTGAGCTCAACATTCCCCCCTTCCTTGGTCTGCATCCAATCTTCAACGTGGCCCTCCTTCGACCATATTTCCCACCACTATTACACACCTTAGAGATAGCAGAGAGGTTGACACCAACAGAGCTCAACCCTAACTGCCTACAACAAGCATCCAATGATCATATTAAAGACACACAGATCAAGGGCACTCGACATCAAAGGATCCAGCTTTATCGAGTTGTCAAAGCAGGGCAGCTCCTGCACCAAGGCAAGTGGCTCACCCGAGGCCAAATTCAGCAGAAATTTCCTCATCTGATGGGGGAACTCAACGCAATGGAGACAATTGCTTCCTAAGGAGGGAGGATTGATCCAGGTGGATATTGGTGGCCACCCACCTTTCCAACTGTCTCAAAACAGTTTTATGGCAATTTTCATATTGTACTATTTTTAGCAGTTTTTCGGGTCTTGAACTTTCGTGGGCATTTTGAGGCCCTAAACGACCTTTTTTGGCGATTTGGGGGGCCAAGTGGTTGCCTTCAGCATACATTTGGCCCCAGTCGAAAGTTGTAAATCTCGGATAGACCTTTCCAACGGGCTACTGAGTGCCCAAACAGGGCTACCCCGGGAAGTTGATGTACTAACTTACCCAAACGGCGCCCACATGATTTTTGGCGCTTCATCTCCTAGGGTTAGGTTTTTGGATGTCTAGGGTTTTTGACATTTCTGTTTATTGTAAAAGGCCTTGAGAGCCTCATTGTAACCATCTTCTTGCGAAATGAGCACAACCGTCACATCTCTTCTCAGAGATAAGCCGCCACCATTCCAGCAAGCTTGTTTTCCGCTGCCTTTTACAGTTCTAGCTTATTTCCTTATTGAATAGAAAACCAGTTTTACTATATCTCTGTTATTTTGTGTTAAGCATCTGATAATAATCTGTATTCATTTCATTCTGCTCATAAAATCCGGATAAGGTTATTTCACTTAAAACACAAGCAATAAGAAATTTGGTGTAAAAAGGATCAAACAACACTTCACTTTCCAAACCACTCAAGAAGGTCCCAAACTGATCCAAAAAAGCTTGGAGGATGTTAGAATCAATGTAATATAGTCTTAAATTCCACCAAACAAGAGGAATTAAGTCAGGGAAGTGATGAACTCAACCGAGGATCGAGTTAACCCAAGTTGGTTACAAGCTTCCAAGGATTGAACACAAAAAAAGGGATCCCAAAAGACTAAAAAAGAAATCAAATGCTAAGATTAAAGGCATACACAACTTAAACAAAGTATCAAGGGCTCACACACAAAAATGTGAAGCAAAAGATTGAGAAAAACCAAGCCAACAGACCCCAAAAATGGCCCAAACAGGGAAGTGTTGCTCCCTTCCCTTCACATATAGAGTGAAAAAGATGGAGTTTCTCTCCCTAGAAGACTAGCAAAGGGTGAAAATTTTGATATTATCTCTCCCTAGACAACTGAGAGTGGGAAAAAATCAAGGATTTTCACTCTGTAAGCTACTTTGGGGGAGGGACAAAATGATGGAAAGTAGGAAAAATGAATGGTTTTCCTATATCCAAGAGTTAATTAGGACTTAGGCTTAGAATGCTTTTCAATAATGATAAAAACAAACAAAATTAAAAAGAAAATAACACTTGAAGAGATTAAACACCCAAGTGTTGTGGCCACAATAAATCCCATGCTTAGCCAAGCACGGGAGCCCCGCAATTTTAACAAATGCAAAGGTAGTTGGGTGAGTCATCTTGAAAATTTTAGATTTTGATTTTACCTCTAAAAGTTCTTCACCCATGCTTTTGGTCTGCTTGTTTGTAAAGGTTTGATTATTTCTTCCAAAGTGTTTCGGGCAAAAAAGAGCCAAAATTTTGAATATTTTGCTGACTGCTATCATCATCCCAAAACCCGACATTTGGAGAACCCGAACCCCGCAACCCGACAGGCATGGGTTGCGGGACTATTGTTTTTTAAGTTTTGGTTTTGCTGATTCCGAAACCCACAATCCGACGGCTGCGAGTTGTGGAATCATTTTTTATAAGATTGAAGAATAATTACTTCGAAACCCGAACCCCGCAATGGCGGCATCCAGCTTTCGGGATTATGATTTTTTGTTTATCTGGTGTGTGTCCCCGAAACCCGCAATCCGTGATTTCGGGATGCGGCTTTTGGGATGGTTATCTTACGTCACAATTTAATGTTTCCGAAACCTGCCACCCGCATAGTCGGTTTTCAGCTTTCCGAAATCTTTTCTCCTGCTGTCATTTTGTGAACCCGCAACCCGCAAATCCATTCTTTCGGGTTTCGGCTTGCGGGATCTTTGAATAAGAACTTCATGCAATTTGTTTTTGAACTCGATTCCACATTCTGCTCCGGTTAATCTCTGTCATCCGTCCTTTATAATCTCATGGTCATGTTGATTTTGGGTAATCAGTTAAGTCATGCTTTGCCATGCTGTCTTTTCAAACCTGGTTCTGCCAAATTATTAGTTTTCTATGTAATTCATCACAGCACACAGCATTACAAGTCTATCAGTCACCTCATGTTTGATGGATGCCATCTTTCTGCCTTAAGTTTGCTATCTCTGCACTCAAGCTTTAACATCTTGTCATTTTTTTGTTCCATCTTTTAATGATCGGATTTGTTACGTGCGAAGAATTGATAGCCCATGCACTGGAACTCCTAATTCTGGCCTTTTGCACATCAACTTTGTCACCATAACCTTCACCTCCAATATTGATCACCAGTCATAATTGTTGATGGGAGATTTCTAGTAACGATGTGATCGAAAAGGCAATTGAAAACCATGCGAACAGTAATTGAGCTTGTACTTCGCACAAGCTTAAAATCAAACCTTGGCTTTTTCATGACATTTGAAGTGAGTATAATGGATTGAATGCATAAGTTAATCATTGTAGATTGCCCTGCCCGATTATCATCTACCTATTTGTTGGCCTTTAAATAGTAATTAACATGAAATTCCCAGTTCATCCATTAGCTTCTGAAACAGGAAACACTCTGTTTGGAATTCTTCTTATATCTTTCTATCCAAGACTCATTCAGAATGAGCAATATTCATGCAGATGGTAAATTTTTTGATGTTCAGGTTGGAAATGAAGAGCTCTATCCCTTGTTATATTAAGAAATGTTGTCACCACCGTTTGATGCAGGTGTTCTTGATCTTAGCAGCGGTAGCAGCGAAGAAGACTTCGAAACTCTGTCTCCCTACATCCACAATCCCGAAAAGTGAAGAAAGAAAATTCTGGAGGGATCAACTAATCTTGATACTGATATTATACAAGATTTTATAATCAATGAAGAACCTGACGTGCCGACTACCGTCCCTGAAGTAAATCCTCTAATGGATTTCTCTGTTTTCGAAAGTGAGTTCCCCGACACCGAATTTCCTACAGCGGATGCTCTGCAAGCCACACCACCTGTCGACGATAATGAACGATCTGTGATTGAATTTTTATGGTTCCAGGAGACCTTATTTGATTAAAGAACAAGTCTTTCTTTTTTGAAAGGTGGCGGAAAATCTTTTGAGCTTAAAAATAACAAGATTTTTTGGATCCATGGTTAGATCCGATTTTGTAATCCCTATTTTGTAGAATTTCTCCTTTTGGAACTCTCATGTAAATTTAGTATATAAGGGGGCATGTTTCTCTTAGTAAGGGGTTGGGAATTTTGGAATTGCAATTCAGCGGGAGTTCGGATTGAAGATACTCTGTTTATCAGAGTCAGAGTAATTTTTGTACAAGACTTCTATATTCAGGAAAGTTATCTTTTAATTCACCTCTTATTGTTTTTCAAATTTCTTTGGGAATTGTTGAGTTAATGTTTCAAAATTTTCATCGATTATGCGTTTAATCCTTTGAAGGACATTCCTTAATGCATAAAATCTCTCATATTGGTTTCTCTGTATGTTTGGATTATGCTCAAAACTGTTCTATTAAATTTCTTTAATTGAACGTTTTCCCCTTTTTATATCTCTGCAAATGATTCGATGCAAACAAATATGTTTAATCAAATGATTCGATGCAAACAAATATGTTTAATCAAATGATAATTTTTCAATTGACATAATGATTACAAATCAGGTATTTGAATAGGCCTAAACACTTTGAAGAATTGTCACTTAATTTCTTAATTGATAAAACTTTAATTAACAAGTGAAGAACCCGAAGACATTTCTGTTTAAGGTTTAACTACTTGATCATCACACTTCAACTCTGATCTGCACAACATCAACTTCTCCTTTTAGGTCAGATCTGACTTAGAATAGATTCGTTCCTTAGGTAGTTTAAGTTAGATTTTGGTAACAAGATTTCACACTTAGTTTTCCTTGATGGGAAAACTGATATTTTGAGATCAAATATTTTACTCATAGAGTGCCAGCGGAGGCCAAATATTCGTGGGTGATTACCATCCCAAACAGCTCGAGGATAGGGTAACTCTTGTGTAGGGTTAACTGAAGCCTTTGGTTGGGTTTTCATCCCTTGTTGTGTGCCTTGGAACCCATTCCAGTACTTTGCACTCTCCCTGCACCCCCGAGGCATCAACAAATGGCGCTAGAAGGAGGGCAACTAGTAAAACATGCCTAAGCAAACTACTAATAAGCCTCCTCCAGCAAGTACTTCAATGGTTCAAACCTCAAGCCAGGCTAGGGCTTCAACATCTGAACAACCAACTAGTACACAACCTATGATTCTCCCTGTTATGGCTACCCAACCTACAGTTATACTTGTCACACCTGTGATACAACAGGAGAATAGAGGAGATATCATTTTCATGTCACCCACAAGGGGACCCATCTCGTTAGAAAAGATATTGAAAACATCTGTCGACAGGGTTTTAAGAGCAGAAAAATGACTTGTCAATCAAAGAAGACGTGTCCTGGCAGCTCTAAAATTAGAAAGTACTTTGCAGGCTAGTGGCCATGAAGATGAGCAAGTTCCCACCTTAGAGACCAGTGACCCACAGGTTCAGCTTACCAATAGTTTTGACATAGCAGATCAACACACAGTTAATTAACAACCTTAAAAACCAAGAATCGATTCATCGGCCGGATTATCCTGAGTATAACCGTGAGGCCACTCTCGTAGGAACACAAGGTCAACCAAATCTTGGAGCTGGTGGTCCACCACGGTCCCCTCCTTCATCTTCATCATCTTCCTCAGATGAAAAGAATTCTTCTAGCTCCTCATCTGAAGAAGAAGAAGAAGAACCTCCAATGGATGGAGAACGTCAAAACAGACCTTGGCTTGACCAAGGTGTAGTTTTCATATTGGGTGATCAACATAGAGTACCAAAGAATCTTGAGAAATGGCTACCTAAATACAGCCCTGATGATAAGATGCCCGCGTTAGATCACATAAAAACTTTCATGCAGGAAATCAGCTTAGAAGCATGGTACATGAGGATGTAGTATGCAGACTCTTTCCCTACACTTTTGAGGGTAGAGTGGCCACTTGGTATTTTGCTTTGCCGACCCAATCTATAACTTCCTAGGATAAATTCAAGAAACATTTTACCCAGAAATTCGGGGATGACAAAACACCGCAAGATCTTGTCTTAGATTTATCCTCCATGAAAGCCAAAGGAAAAGAAGGATAAAAGACTTTAACCGAAGGTTTTCATATCTCAAAAACATAATTCCTTCCAATCTTCTTCCTGCTGAAGAGTTGTTGGTGGCTTATTATGAAAAGGGTTTGCCTTCCCCTATTGCAATATGGGTTAAAAGGGCACAGAAGGGTACTCTACTGGAAGCTTTTGATGAAGCAATCCAATTTGAGAAAGACATATTTTGTCTGGAAGACAACCCCGAATCTTCAAAAGGACAACCTTCCACTTCCAGGAAGAAAATTGAGAATATCCCTAAACCCACAATTTAGAACAAGGATACATTTGATATGATTGAAATGAAAAAATTTCTTCAGAAGATGTCAAATGAGATGGTAGATTTGAAGAAGAACACTAATGATAATCAGAATCAAAATAGAGGTTTTGTAAGGCCACCATTTAGGAGACCTTACCAGCCTCCACAAAATCCACCACCACCAAATCCGGCAGATGCTCTCACAAATGAGGAACTATTTTCTATTTTTAGAGCATTGGCAGCAGAATCTCAAGTCACCCCCGACACTTCCAACGATCAGACTACCCCTGATCTTCCACTACCTGAAGAAGCAAAAGATGACCCACATGTCGATGCTGTAGGTTGCTTTTCAGAACTTCCTATGTGTGAAGAAGAAGAAGAACCTGAGGCGGTTTTTAACACGCAACAGCCTTATAATACAAGGTCAAAACTACAGCCACCTCAAGAACCTTCACCTTCTCCCCCGGTTCCCATAAGAAACAAGACTGTCTCACAGCAGGATATAATCCTCCCTCAAATGGAGTACAACCTGGTTGAAGACTTAAAAAGAGTCAAAGCAAACATCTCTCTGTTTGAGCTACTTAAAATTCCTGCTATGAGGGATTCCCTGCCAAAAAACATGGTAGTCAAACAGCCTAGAGAGTCACAAAATAGTAATTTAGACTATGCCACTAAAACTGATGATAAAAAACCAACAAGTAAAAGAACTCCTCCTTTCTTGCTTACTTTTGATATTTTCAACCGGAATGTACACAATGGCATGATAGATTCGGGAGCGTCATCAAATGTGATGCCCCTCTCTGTTTCATAAAATTGAATGCAACATGGGAACCCTGTCCAACCCAGATTGTGCATCTTGACAGATCCAAAGTCAGAGTGGTTGGAAAATTAAGAAACGTTCTTCTTACATTGTCAGCTAATCCCAAGATCCATCAGACAGTTGACATTGTGATAGCTGACATCCCAGAAGCTTATGGGATGTGGTTAAGCAGGGACTGGTCAGAGAAACTTAAAGGTTGTTTTGCAACCCACTGGTCCCATTTATGGTTGCCTTACAATGTTCAATTGAATAAAATTAAGATTAGCAGAGAACCTTTTATGAAACAGATAGTTAATGATCTTAATGATTCAAGTGAACCTACTGGTTATCTCACCTCTCATGCAGGGAAATTTACATTCGATACCTTTTTTGGTGAATTCCCAGCTGATGCCTCACCAGAATAAAGCATCCAAAGTGAATCACATATCACTCAGGTTACTTCTGTACCTTTTCTGGTGAAATTGTGCATAATGTATATAATGTGAATACGAATTTTAGATTAGACCCTATCTCCTGGACTTTATTTTTCAATGACTTTAAGTCCAAGGAGGGAGTTGGAGTGGGTTGTGTTCTTATCAATCCCAAAGGAATAAAATTCGTGATTTCTTGCAGGTTAGAATTTGATTGCACTAATAATGTAGACGAATATGAATCTCTTGTGCAGGGTCTCAATAAGGCCATTGATTTAGGCGTGCAAGCAATAAAATGCTATGGAGACTCCAAAATTATAGTCAAGCAAGTCAGGAATAAAATACACTGCCTATCTCCGCAGTTGGAAAATTATCAAAAGTTGGTAAGGGATCTAACCAACTCATTTTCGGCATTCAATATTAAATCAGTTCCCAGGTCACAAAATTTTGATGCAGACCTGTTAGCAAATACAGCGTCTAGACTGATCCCACCAGAAGGTTTGTCTCCTCAAACTTTTTCTATTGAATTTTTGTACAGACCATCCATTCCGGATAATGTGACTAATTGGAAAGTGTTTGATGATGACCGATAGATAATTGATTTCCTCACTGCTCAGGATAAGTTTCAAGACATGGCCATCGATGAAGCAGAACATGAAAAATCTCTCATTGATTCTTCCAATGTGATCCCGAAGCCTGTTATCAATCTAGAAAAGTTTTACGATTTACAGGACAAGTTCAAATCTCAAACTAATTGTAAAACTCAAAGATCATCCTTGAACTACGAGCAGGTCAACTTAGGCACCGAACAGAAACCTCATTTCATCAATTTGGGAGTTGATTGTACCCCTGAAGAACGCAGAGCCATTATTGCATTGTGTAAACAGTACAAGGATGTTTTCGCCTGGACGTATGACGAACTGAAAACGTTTGACACTGGCGTCATGTTTCATAATATTCCCATGAAACCAGAGGTCAAGCCATTTCAACAAAAGTTGTGGAAGATGCACCCGAGTTTGGAGCCTTCTGTAAAAAAGGAGCTGGAGAAGCTACTCACTACTTGAATTATCTTTCCGGTCAGGCACACTCAATGGATTGCTAACTTAGTACCTGTCCGTAAGAAAAGTGGTGAAATTCGACTGTGTGTTGATTTCAGGAACCTAAATCGGGCTTCTGAGAAAGACAACTACCCTATTCCACCAATGGAGCAGATTCTTCAAAAGGTAGTCGAGTTAGAGATGTTTTCCCTCCTAGATGGTTTTTCAGGGTATAACCAGGTCATGGTTGCCCTGGATGACCAACTGAAGACAGCTTTCAGAATCCCATGGGGCACTTTCGCCTACAGACGGATGCCTTTCTGGCTGATCAATGTCGGAGCTACTTTTCAGAGAGCTATGGATATAGATTTCCGAGGGTTAATGCATAATTATGTCGTGGTTTACCTTGACGATATTACTATTTACTCTAAAAAACGACATGAACATGTGTTTTCTTTGAAACAAGTTTTTGATCACTGTAGGAAATTTGGTATTTCTCTCAACCCGAAGAAATCTATTTTTGCAGTAAGAGAAGGAAAGCTTCTGGGCTTCATTTTTTCGAAAGAAGGTATGATTATCGATCCTGAACGTACAGAAGCCATTTCAAAAATTGGTTTACCAGGCTCACACAAAGCAATGCAATCCTTCTTAGGTAAGATTAATTTTGTACGTAGATTTGTACCAAATTTTGCCAAGATTGTTAAACCATTACAACTTTTGGTCAAGAAAGATGTGCAGTTTACCTGGTCGCAGGAACAGAGAGATGTGTTTATCCGAATTCTAAAGGCTATTATAGAAGCTCCTGCTCTCATGTCCCCAGATTTTAATAAAAATTTCAATCTATATACTTTCTCCACTAACTTTTCTTATGCAGCTATCTTAACTCAAAAGCATGACAATGATACTGAAATCCCGATCTCTTTTATGAGCTCAACATTCAAAGGTGTAGAGCTTAAATACTCATAGATCGATAAGCAAGCCTATGCGGTCTATAAATCCATCAAACATTACAGGCCTTACTTGCTGAAGTATCGAACCAAAGTCATTGTTCCATATTCTGCTATCAGAAATGTCCTCATCCAGAAAGAATTGGGGGAAAAGAGGGCCCATTGGATGATAGCACTACAAGAATATGATCTTGAGATCAGACCGGCTAAAATTGTAAAAGGCCAAGGCCTTTGTCTTCTTACTGCACAATCCAACGACCCCACACAACAGCAGTCTGAATGGGATCATGAGGAAGAAATTCCCTCAGGTGATGTCAATGTTATCGATGCCCCGACATCGAAATGGTACGACGATATCAGATTTTTTATGAACCATGGGTTTGTTCCCGAAACCCTTGATTTTAAGAAAATAAGAGCTTTAAGACTAAAATCTGCTCCTTATCAATTCATTGATCATGTTCTTTTTAGAAAAAATTATGATGGAGTATTTCTTAGATGCTTGGAAAAACATCAAATTGATGACATTTTGTTTCAATTTCATGCAGGTCCTGCTGGAGGGCATTTTTCAGGAGAGACTACAGCACACAAGATTCTTAGGGCCGGATATTATTGGCCCATGTTGTTTAAAGATGCTTATGCTTATGTGAGAAAGTGTGAGCCATGTCAGAAATGCACAGGGAAGTTTAGGAAACCTGCATTTCCTTTACAACCGGTTACAATTCAGTTTCCATTTTAACAGTGGGGACTGGATTTTGTTGGACCTATAAACCCTCCCTCATCCCTCCAACATAAGTATGTCCTCACAACCACAGACTATTTCACTAGATGGGTGGAGGAAACTCCTCTTAAACAATGCAATGCTGCCCAAGTAATCTCTTTCCTTGATAGTCAGATCGTCACACGGTTTGGCGCTCCAGAGTACTTAGTTTTCGATAATGCATCCTACTTCTCTTTGTTATACCTCTATATTTCACAGTGTCGCATCTACACCATGAAAAGAGTTGACGACAGTTCCCCTACCACTTTAAACCACTCAGAAGAGAAAAATGATGAGTGAACCTTGAAGGCAAACTTACCCTGACAAGTTTTCACCTAGATAAGACTTTATTTACCCTAACTACCGTGCCTTGCTCAGTTATAGGTGCATGGTAGTCCGTACTACCGCATTATGCTTTGTCCCTACCACGCGGTACTACTGCGTTATGCTCAGATTGCTGGGCACGGTACTCTTTTTATAGCCTTTTTGCCATGGCTTGTGGGATTTTGGATTTTCGAGAAATATTGGAGGATTGGGGTCCTTGATTCGATCCTAACTCATTTTCTATGATTAGAAACCCTGATCCACTAAGTGCTCCCAAGATCCACCTATCTCTCTTGTTGGTTAACCCTACCATACACTATAAAAGAGAGGTATTCCATGGGAAAAGGGGAGGACTCCTAGAAGTATCAAACTTATGATCTTGCAGCCTTGTGGAGATAGCTAGAGGAGGAAGCACTTGGAGCTGGAAGATGGGATTGGACATCAAGCAACCTTTGTAAGCATTCTTCAAGTTTGTAATAAAGATAACTTGTATTGTCTTTCCCATTTCATGTGTATTGTACAAGTCTTTAGCATGGAATGTATCTAATCTAGATTTGAATCTAATCTTTACTTCAAGGTATTTGGAAGCTTGTATGCTTGTTCTTTGTTTGATCTCAACAGGTTCTACATTGGAGCTTTTGGATCAAGAGCTAGAAGCGGGACAAACGTCAGATTGAAAGGTGAGTCATATCTTTCATTATTTCTAAATGCATGTAATCTTGTGGTGAAAGTTAGTTCAGGAATTTCAAGGTAGCATTTGTTTTGTTTTGTTCTTACCTTAGAGTCGATTAGGAATCTGCTTTAAGTTAAGAGAATTTTGACTTATCCGTAGGGAAAAATTCTACCAACAAGAATGGCGACTCCGCTGGTTTTGATTTCTGCTTGATTGATTCAATTCAGTGTCATCCATCTTTTGATTGTGATTTTTTATTGCACTTCAAACCAGTTTTGAATCTTGGTGTTTTTTTACCTTTATTCATCCCTCCTCGCTGTATTTTTTCTCCCTGTATGATCACTGAGTCCCCTGGGTTAGCAGCAACCCTGAAAACTCCATTTTCTTTTCTAAAGTTGCGCTTTTTTCTTACCTTGCAACAATATCGCGCCCTTAGAATTGTCTACAGCGCGGTAGTACCGCGTTCTCTGCATTAGCACCAGAGCGGTACTGTAACATTGCCGCGCTACAATCTGACCCTGACACGTGGTAGTGTCTGCATTTTTTTAAATTTTTTTTTATCCTTGCTTGGTTTCCTGAGTCTCTCTCTGCCTTAGGTAGTGTTTGTTGTTCCCTATTATCATCCTGGTCATTTTACAGTCTGTGTGGTGTGTTTATTTCCCTGTTTGTGGGCTTGATTTTTGTTTGAATTAGTGGCATAATTTGCATATTGGCTCATTTTTATAGTTTGATTGCATTGGCTTGATTTTTTTCACTACAACCAACCCAACACCACTGTTCTCTTTTACTGAACCCTGTAGCTTTTACAGTCACATTATTTCCATCATTTTCAGTAGTTAAAAAATTATCATTTGAGAACAATTCTATTGTTTAAATTGAAAAAGTCTAGCAGTATTATTGTGCATTAGAAAATGAACCATTGAATTTGCCACATAAATTCTCATATTTGACGCATTTTAGATTGTAGGATCAGTGAATTAAAAAGAGTGTTTATTTCAGTTTGGCTCTATTTACAAAAAGAACAAAAAATCTCTTGTTTTGGTTTTTTATTGCTTGTGAGAAAAGTCATGCATTTTTTATTGAAGAACTCTCTCTCTTCTATAGCTAGATTTCATCGAAGACAAAGGCTTATTTTTTGATTCATTTTCATTTGCATGGTTTGGGTCGTCATAACACCATCAAGTTTCATGTCCATTTACCTTATTGTGTAAGACAACCACTAAAATTAATCTCCCTAATTAAACCAACATTAACCTCACTTGAGGAAATCAAAAGAATTTGGTAGTTAGGTAGGACACCGGGGATAGGCATCAAAATAATTCCCCCTTGTCATTTTCATCTGAGACATAGTTGTTGTCTTCTAGGGAACTAAAATCCTCTAGTATTTATTGACATGGTCACAACCAGTTTGTGGAGGGGCCTCCTGACTGTTTCTAACTTTCAGGGGTTAAACGGCTGCGAGATTAAGAACCGGACGGACTCTGTGGAATGCCGCACTCCACTTATCCCTAAGGAAACATCAATCATTGTCTTCCTCAGAAGGATGAAGTGCCCAAAACCTTTTCCAACGTGTCATGAATGAGGTAGCTTAGTGACTATTCTACTAGGGCTCTTTTACCCAGGATCCCTTTCGGTAGAGGGATATCCTTCTCATATCGGTCTCTCATGTTGTATTGTTCGACTTGGATTTCATCACCTTGCGAAGGATACAACTTGCTGAGGTTTCTAGCTCTTAGTTAGGAGTTTGCTTGTTATCTCATCTTTGTAGAGGGTCATTTTTCTTTTTAGGGACTGCTTGTTGGCATTCTGGCCATTTTTTGTATCAGCTCACTTATTGAGACACCAGTATCAGTATAGATTTTAGAGCTTGCTTTTTTGGCCTGCGATCCTTGTTTTTCTAGCTCCTCTTCTGCACACTCGGCTGCATTAGAGTTTTTGAGTTCTTTGTTACAAAACTGCCCCCGATTTTCATTTTCCTGTCATCATGTCAGAACCACCACGAAGGTCACGACAAGTACAGGGAAAAATCCCTCCACCACCACCACCGCCACGGACCTCCGGTCCACCTACATCACGCATTCCCACTCCTCCTGGCCGCGATGCTGGTCGAGGGAACATTCCACCGCCGATACATACTACATCATCAGTTCCGCCTGTAACTATTACTCACAGCACAGTCTCAGAATCTCTTGCAGCTTCTGCAACCACTAGCATATCTGAGATTTCTACTGTCACTTCACCCACTGTTATCCCATAGATATCTGCTATAGTGGACATCATTACAGCGGCTGAATCTAGTACAGCCCAAAATAATAGACCAGAGGTCATCCTCCTACCTGATGTCAACACCTCCTGTCCATCAGACACTTTTCACGATGACACAAACGGATCTGTTGGCACCACCGAAGGGTTCGACCAGGATATACCTGGCTTGATTTCAGTCCCAGGCGGGTACGTCAAAATCATTGAAGATACTTGACTTCCTGACACACCTTTTGAACCTGATTATGGCTTCATCACTTCCCAGGCGGAACCTCCGCCTGTTATCACTACGTCACCCAGCGTTCATCCACAGGAAACAAGTACTTCTAGCAACGTACCTCGTACTATATCTCTCCCCAACCTTCCTCCGGGACATGAAATCATGGCTTCCATCTAGTCTAGTATGGTTAGTCTAGCAAATTCCTCGTTAGCATCGGCACGGTTTAAACACGACATAGAGCAAATGCTCTCGACAGCTTCTAGATATCCCCCCGTTACTCGTCCTTCTGACTATCGGGATCCCAACATCCCGTCTAGCACAGAGTTTCATCACTCCTATGCAGACGGCTCCGGACCTTTGGACGTTACTATACCTAGGTTCCCGCCGGATCCCCAAAATCCTTTTCAGGACATGAACTCGGACCCAGTTTTCGATGGTCCTCCTATCATTGAACATGATATGGACAACACCGATACCCATGGATTAAATTACCCACATTTGCTGCCATCACCCAGTTTTTTCTCCGTCCTCTCCTGTCAGATATGGAAGACCCCCTCCCCAAATCGACACTTTTGGCGTCGTTGGCCAATCCACGCTATCATATTTGGCCAGCGGCGGAAGAACACCTAGTCATACTGTTGGATCTTCCGGTTGGATCGGAGGATCACCTTCGGCCACTATTTACATTATCTTAGGAGGTGGACAACCGACTGTAGTGGTCCCCAACTCCAACAACCAAACCCCCCCTGGTGGGCCATCAACCCAACTAGTCGGAGGACAACCTTTTGTTGGGAACCCCGTTCCTAGTCAACAGTCTCTACCTATAGGGCCATCAACCCAACTAGTTGGAGGACAACCTTTTGTTGGGAACCCCGTTCCTAGTCAACAGCCTCTTCCTATAGGGCCATCCAACCCATCTGCTGGAGGAAAACTCATTGGCTCCATCCAACAACCCGCCCAACCAGCAGCATCTGCTCAGTATGGTATGTACAACACACCTAGCAGCGGGAAACCTTATTTCGGTATTCCAACTGGGCCTCACCCTCAACATCCCCCGTCAGGTATGCTTCTTTCTTGGGAATCTCAAACCCCACAGAGTGGGGGGTACTCACTATTTGGAAACTGGAACCAAGCTGGGGGGCAATCTCAGATTCCCCCCAACTTGAATTCTGGATTCCCTTACCCTTCAGCTTCTACAACTCCATGGAACCCATCCCTTCAATTTTCACATGCTCCTCAAGCAGGAACAAGCCTTCCATGGACACCACCGTCGCAGCCTCCCCCCAACCCTGCTATGGGAAACCTTCCACTTGCTCAATACAGTGGTAACATTCCTGGAACACAACAATTCCAAGGAAATTTTTCCCAACCAGGAGCAGCAACCATTCCTGGGTTTTAGCAACCCCAGGGCACCATACCCACTCAGTAGAACATCCACCAACCAGTTACTTACAATCAACCGGTTAACCAGATGGCTTCCTACCCACAGAATTTCCAGCAGTACCCCCCGGGAAACACATATGGGTATAACACGCAACAGTATGCTATGCAGGGCCCCCCAGGTTTCCCTGCACCGCACGGTTATTACTCATACCCGCAGACTAACCGTCAACTTCCCTTTTTGGCCACGCTTGACTTACCTGATTTGTCGAGGCTTATTAACGATCCTATATGGCATGAACCTCACTGGCCACCCATTCCAGCCAAACTACCATCGGACATTCCTAAGTTCAATGCTAAGCCCAGGGAAGACCCCAAGAACCACGTGATGAACTTCCATCTTTGGTGTTCATCCAACTCCTTGATGGATGATTCCATTCGACTACGGCTCTTCCAACGTACGCTTACCTGCACGGCAGAAAAATGGTACATCGAGCTACCACAACACTCTTTCCGTGATTTCAACACCTTGGCTATGCAGTTTCTGACTCATTTCCAGCTCCCCATCCGGTATGAGACTGGAACAGAACTGTTAACCTCACTGCGTCAAACCACTTCTACGCACATTTCGGATCACATCCATGAGTGGCAACGACGTCGTAGGATAATTAAGGCACCCATTCCGGATCAACTACTCACTGATTGGTTCACGAAATCCTTTTTGCCTCCCATAGCTAGATATATCGCTATGCGCGGGTTAGTTATAGAAGAACAAGCCATTTCGGCAGCCCAGTACATGGATTTGGTATACACTCAATCCGGTACTTTACATGAACTTCTTCCTCATGCCGCCCGCGTTAACACTGATCCAACCAAACCTACCACTGAACCTCCCATTGATGGTATTGTCGGTTCAGTTAAAACCCAGCCTACTACCACCTCGACGAGACAACAAGCTTCTGCTTCCCCCGCTTTACCCCAGGCTGCTTCAAAAACAACTACGTCTCCTGCTATTTCCTCCGAAGTGAACGTAGTTCAATCTACGTCACAACCATCCGTGGGAAAGAAGAAAAACAATCATGGTAAACCCAAGAAAAACCAGCAGGAGAACCCCAAGCCACAACCCACCCAGAATGACTGGAAACCACGTCGAAAGGCTAAGTTTCCTTGCCTAATTTGTCAAGATGATCATTATACGCGTGATTGTCCCTACAAGGACGAGGTCAACAAGTTCGTTAAAGGATCCTCTCGCCCGGCAGTGTTCATTGACCCTTCCCCCAACAACAACAACAAATGGTTGCCCAAGAAACCCCACAAGGGGGCAACCCAACCAATCCCACCCACGGAGATACGTCCACAAACCGTGAAATCCTGATGATGAGTAATGAAGAGATTCATATAACCACTCGTTCAAAGACGTATGGCAACCCTCCAAGCTCAAACAAACAACCCGAGATAGCCAAAGGCAAATCTCCTGTTGAAGATCCGACTCCTATCCCCCCCCCTACCGGCCATCTCCATATTGAGAGACTGCTGACGGACACAGTGCTACGCCCACCCAAGGGCACCATACGAAAGGCGACATTTAATCCCAATGCGTGAGCTGCCTAAAACTACAACATTGTTGAGGATTTGGCTCAAGCACCTTGCGCCATGTCGACTCTCAAGGTTCTTCAACACTGCCCCACGCAACGTAGAACCTTACTTTCAGCACTGGGGGCAATGGACCCAGATACTTCAAACTCTATCATGTTTAACTTGGAACACGCCAAACCTCGGCTTTCTCACCAGTTAGCCTTCCAGGTTCACACAAAAATCCGTGGAAATATCATCCACCGCACTGTGTTAGATGAAGGTGCTTCCACGTCGATCATGTCTTTGAACTTCTAGAGAGCCTTAGGCTCACCCGAATTCATGACTTCTCCTACTACTCTCAGGGTGTTTGAAGGACACGGTTTTCAACCTTATGGACTCATTCCCTCAATTGGTGTTGAACTAGGGGGCAAAATAGTATCCGTACATATTGAAGTCATAGATGCACCATTGGATTACAATCTCCTACTTGGTTGGAACTGGTTTTATGCCATGACCGCCATAGCATCTACAGTCTTCCGGATTGTGCAATTTCCTCATGAAGGGAAAATTGTCACTATTGATCAACTCGATTACTGTATCCCAGACTCCCATCCGAACTCCACCAACACCGTCCTGTTATTGGATCAACCTCGGTACCGATTCCAAGACATTGGTGTTGGTCTTATGAAGGATTCTTCCCTTATTGGAGTTTTTCCAGAGCTGCGAACCCATGTTCAACTAGTCAACATGATTTCATCGAATGTCACCCCTTCCAATGATTCATGGGTGATTCCGAGTCCCTCTCAGATTGAAGACTACGGCAACTCTATGCCTCTCAACAGAAACCTCGCAGCATATCAAGCGATCCAATCAGCCACCGATTGGGTCGACTGTCCTACTCATCACACCGTGGCGCATCTCTCGGCTGAAACTCATCCAAACCCACCACTTATTGATCCTCTCAATTTGATTTTTCCCACTGACGAATCAATTATGGAGGTTATGTGCGGTGATGAGCCACCATGGGGAGATTTTCATCATCGATCTTCATTCCCCACCATTCAGCCACTTGAGCCTAATACAAAACCCATTTCTTCACTTGGGATGGTTCAAACCAAGTTCCCCACTTCCCTCGACGAGGTATTTTCCGAAGGAAACTTGGCTAATCTTATGGAAACCATTCCCATCGATATTTCAGTGAAGCCTGATATCGTGGAAAACATACACATCGGCAAAACATGTACTCCCCTCGAAATGGAGTTCTATAGTGCCTACTTCAAAACCTTCCACGATGTTTTTTCTTGGAGTTATGAAGAAATGCCAGGAATAGACCCCTCCATCGTGGTCCACAAAATTCCAACATTCCCTGGCACCCGACCTGTTCGGCAAAAACTTCGGCCCGTCCATCCTTGTAAGGCAGCCGCTATTAAAGAAGAAGTTGAAAAACTTTTGCGTGCTGGTTTTATCTATCCTGTCCCTTTGACAGAATGGGTATCCAACATCATTCCCGTAGCTAAGAAACAGGGAACGATTAGAGTCTGTGTCGATTACCGCGACTTGAGCAAGGCTTGTCCAAAGGACAACTACCCAACTCCGTTCATCGACCAAATCATCGATAACTATGCCAGGAGTGTCATCTTTTCATTTATGGATGGATTTTCTGGCTATAATCAGATCGATATACTCCCAGCCGACCAGCACAAAACGACCTTTATCTGCCCTTGGGGGATTTTTTCATATCGAAAGTTACCTTTTGGCCTTAAAAATGCCGGGGCAACTTTCCAACAGGCGATATCCTACGCATTTCATGACATCAAACATATTGTAGAACCATATCTTGATGATCTTCCCGCTCACTCTCGGACCAGGGAAGACCATCCTGACCACTTAAGTGCCATTTTCGAAAGGTGTCATCGCTACAATATATGCTTGAACCCGCATAAGTGTGTCTTTTGTGTAGAAGCCAGAAAACTGTTGGGCTTCATAGTCTCCAAAAGAGGGATACGTTTAGATCCTGCGAAGGTAGAAGCTATCTTAGCCCTGCCTTCACCCACCAACATTCCAGAACTTCAATGTTTGCAAGGGCATGCAACGTTCTACGCCGTTTCATCTGCAATCTTTTCGAGATAACAAAAGGCTACATGAGGCTTCTCAAGAAGAACATTCCCTTTATCTGGGATGAGGAAGCCCAACGCTCCTTTGACAATCTAAAGGAATCCTTAACCAAAGATCTTGTGATCCAACCCCCCGATTACACACAGGATTACATTCTTTATCTCACAGCTTCGAATTCCACCATCAGTATGGTGCTAGTCCAGGAAGACCACAACGGCATAGAACATGTGGTATACTATCTTAGTAAGAGTCTTCTCGACTCCGAAACTCATTATTCACATGTTGAAAAACTGGCTCTAGCAACAGTATTTGCTGTCCAGAGATTTCGTCATTACATTCTACTCCGCCGGACCACTGTTATAGCCGATTTCAATCCAATGTATTATATCCTCACATGTCAAGTGCTTGGGGGAAAATATTCTCGTTGGATCGTCATCCTTCAGGAGTTTGACTTGGAATTTGTCAAAGCCAAGTCCAAGAAGTCTTTGGTCTTTGCAGAGTTGATTTGTACCTTGCCCCGTGCTACCGAGCCATTCGAGCCCATCGATTCTCTTCCTCATGAATCGTTGTTCCTCATTAGCACGTCTGATCCATGGTACGGGGATATCCTATTATATCTCCAAACCCAACTCTTCCTCCCTGACCTCACTCGCGATGAACGGCGACGCATCCGACATCACGCAAAATACTACCTCATAGTCAACGATACTCTTTATCGACGTGGTGTCGAAACCATTCTTCGACGCTGTTTGACCTTAGATGAGGCAGAACGCGTTCTTAATGACTACCACGCTAGAGCATGTGGCGGTCATCTTTCTGGGATGGATACGGCCCAGAAAATACTACGAGCAGAATACTTCTGGCCCTCAATTTTCAAAGATTGCATTGAAACAGTCAAGAAGTGTCCACCATGCCAATTCTTTCATAGTAAAGCACACTCGCACCTGCTCCACTCCATCCTGTTATTGCCGTCAGCCCTTTTTCCAAATGGGGCATAGATTTCATGCACTGTAAGCCCACTTCAGCCGGGGGGCATAGCTATGTCATAGTAGCTGTCGATTATTTCACAAAATGGGCTGAAGCGATGCCTATGTATGTTGAGGACGGCAAAACAGCAGCGCAATTCATATTCAATCATATTATAGCTAGGTTTGGTGTCCCACAATCTATTGTGACCGATCATGGCTCCCATTTCAGGAACCATATGATCGAAGAACTAAGTGCCAAGCTGGGTTTTCGCCATGAAAAATCAACCTCGTATTACCCACAAGCTAATGGCCAAGTTGAAGCCATTAACAAAGCCCTGAAATGAATGATTCAGCGTATTGTGGGTACCCAGAAATCCAACTGGCACTCAGCTCTATTCTCAGCACTATGGGCATACCGAACCTCAGTGAAAAGTGCTACTGGGTTTACACCATTCCAACTGGTGTATGGCCTAGAAGCCATTTTTCCGATTGAATGTGAAATTCCATCACTTAAGATAGCCATAGAGCTACTTCCCCACACCACTTTCGAAGAGGAATGGTTTCTATACCTAACCAAGCTAGGTGAAACTCGCCGTGACGCTGCGTTAGCTAATGAAGCTCATAAAAAACGCGTCAAAGCTCAATATGACAAATCCGTTCAACCTCGGATCTTCAATGAAGGTGACCTCGTACTTACATATGATCAAATGCATGATAAGCTTGGAAAAGGAAAATTAGAATCTATGTGGTACGGCCCCTTTGTTATAAAACGTGTCTTGGAAAAAGGAGCCTATGAACTAATCGATTGTGATGGTACGCCATTGGCACGGCCCCGCAATGGGCTATACCTCAAACGCTTCTACGCGTAAGGTTTCCCTATGCGGGTCACTAGTTGTACATAATGTACTTAGTTTGCTTTTACTCATTTTTTAGTGTGTGCGTGGACCTCATGTATCCACTCTTACTTTGACTCGTGATTTTATGCGCAGATGTCTGCCTGCTTCGGATTCGCCAACGGTGTAAGCCGACATACCCGAAATCTCGCTTCCACAGCATGGGTAATTTATTCTCCCACTGGCGAGTTGATTTCTTCAGGAGCCAATTGTTTAGGTCCTGCAACCAACAATATCGCAGAGTACCATGCAGTCATTGGTCTCTTGATGGAGGTTGCTTCACTCGGAATTGACTCCCTATCAGTCTTTTTAGACTCCCAACTCATGGTTTCTCATCTAAACCGTGTTTACACGGTTTGCGATCCTATACTACTTCGTTTATTTCGGAGAGTACGCCTCTTGGAACGATCATTTAATTTAATTTCATATCAACACGTACCAAGACAATTCAATTGTATAGCTGACTCATTAGCTAATTACATTTTGGATTGGCATCTTGCTCATACATAAACACTTCATAAAAATAAAATGCACAAGTCATTGTAAATAAATAGATCATGAACATAGGTCCATATCAATGTATATAAGAGTGTTTTTCCAAATACATAGAGTTTGTGTCAAAGACAAAATTCGGGACCAAATCCCATACAAAAATTTGGCTCTCAAAGCCTACATATCGTATACATGCCGCAAAAGACAAAAAAGACCATCTAAGGAGATCTGGGAGATCTATCATGTCCCTCGTCAGATTCCTCACGCTGCTGGTGATAACACACTACAGCTCGAGCCATCCTACGAAGAAGTCGGCCAATATGACTAGGCACACCTACAGTATGCCGCTGGAGATGCAAGGGGACTTCATCCATCCTCATAGCAGGGATACCATGAGTCAAGCCCTGTAGGTTCCTCTCTATATCCCGGACTCCTCCTGCTTCATCTTCGTCCTCCTCCTCTTCTGGATCGACTTGGCGATCAACACCACCGCGACGTAATGGCGAGTACCCAGCTAGTCTCTGTGGTCCACGATCTGCAACATGCATACGAACATACATTAGAAGTCTTTTACACATTTCGAAAAGCAATAAAAATTATATATTCAAAAAAAAAAAAAAAAAACATATACATCCATGAAGGTCATACCTGAGTTGTCCCATACTTCATCCTTTGGCAGTGCCAAGTTGATGTCCTCGCGGAAGTCCACCCCTGCATAGGGGTAGTCATCGATCATCACTATTTGCTCCTCGAGCCAGGAGAAGAAATCCTCACCAAAGGCCAAGCGCTGAGGACCCCCGAGACGTCCCGCATAATCACTCCATCGAGCCATCCATGGCTCAGTCGGTGGACAGGGGGGCATGTGTATCTGTGGGCGCAACAATGGCACCCTCGCCAAAAAGAAGGTGACCAGGATGCTCCCATATCCAAATTGGGAATTCGTTCCAACCCTACACTTGTGCACTTGTTCTTTGAGATTTCCCAACACCGCCTCACACCAGTTAAATACTGTTCCCACCATACACTCCGCTGCGAGATTCATTTGTGTACGGGACACCTGATGGGGACCCGTACTCCCTGCTGCACGTGTAATGGTGAACAGTACGATTTTTACAGGGAGTTCTATAACATCTTTTATGACCACTTTGCCACTTTTCTTACTCGAACCCTGACGGCAATACCGAGCAATCAAATCATCTGTGCTCGTTTCCGAGGCTGTGTATCCGGTAAAATTCACCCGGGCTCCTCTTTTTGAGAGGCCTGTGAGAAAGTAAATGTCCTCGAGTTGAATTTCGAGGATATGCTCTCTCACTCGGAAATCTTGAATGTCAGGGTCCCACAATTGAATAAGATGGGTGAGAAGCTTGGGTTGTTGACGAATCCCTTTGGTCTTGAAGAACTTCAGCAAACCACATTCTCGCAGTGCGGTCATAGTCGGTAGGTCATTCTCGGCCGCCAAATCATCTACTTCGTGCTCTCTTTCTTTCCAACTGACCATTTTGATCCAAACAAATTGCAAACTCCTCCAAAAGGTCAAGGGAAACTTTTAGTAATCATTTAACAACTTGGTTTCAGCAAAAAATTTAAGAAAAATCGATTTTTTTCATCTTAAAATTCGTCTTCATCGCACCTGGGACAAACCTTGCCGCGCGGTACTGCACAGTACCGCATTTTGGTTTAAAGCCACAGCACGGTACTGTCGAATAGTACCGCGTTTCTCGATATGGGTCCCACGCGGTACTGTGAAGGGCGATTTTTTCCCAATAAGGCTTGCCCAAAAATTAATTTTTCTTACTAAAAGCAAATTGTTCCTACATCAAATGAAAGAGAATCTTGAGAGCTCTTACCTGGCACAGACGGTTGTTGAAACGGTGTCCTGAAACTCCCAATATGGATCCTTGAAGTTTTTGCTCCTCAAATGGGTAAAATCTCCTCTTTAGGTAAAAACACAAGTGAAATGGTAACTTTCTCCTTTTACCTATTCTTTATATAGCTTTTTCACCTATTTTTCACTTATTATTTTATATGGTTAAAATAAAACCTATTTCACATTATTAATATCTGGTTTTATGAGCACCTTATTAACAGGATCTCCTTTAAGAAGCGATATATTCATACTGGCGTTTATTCATTGCTTGACCTTCATTTTGAGCCTACTTTATCTTTTTCGTGCTATGGATTAAAACTTGAAAAAGATTCCAAGCGCTTTAACACCCATGTCGTGCTTGTCAAATTCAAGTAAATGGTGTCGAGTTCGGTCAGCTTTACTCATGCTCGTTAAAACGATGAGGAAAGTATTATCCTGATTGTATTTTATTCTTTTTTCGGACCAGAATAATTAAAAAAATTACAAAAAAGACCATTGGAGTCCATAGTTAAGCTCTTTTCAGACTCCCTAAAAATTAAAAAGATTGCCAAGTGATCTTGACTCTTTCACACTTGTAAAAGTATTTGAAAGGTCGTCTATTCAGTGATAGGTTACCCCTTTTTCGGCCCGTCTAGACTATTTACGAGAAAGGTATACCTCAGTCAATCCTGGCTGGGAGAGTTCCCTCGGGAATTGTTTTACACTTTTTCGGGATCGAG
The DNA here is from genome assembly GCA_027924585.1 of Larix kaempferi. Classification (NCBI taxonomy): domain Eukaryota; kingdom Viridiplantae; phylum Streptophyta; class Pinopsida; order Pinales; family Pinaceae; genus Larix; species Larix kaempferi. Next base: position 2,931,327 of record BSBM01000600.1, read on the forward strand.
GGACTAAATTTACGAAAAAGTACATTACAGAGTTTCCTTTAAGTTTTTCAAGCTCTCTAAATACGAAAAACCACCGAGTTTTCCTTCCTTGGACTCGTTAAAATTTAACATCGAAGGACCCACTTTGGGATGAACCCCTCCTTTCTCAGGTTCGTAAAACATGTGAGATTGGACTCATCTATGAGATGAGCTACACCGAGCATTTGTTATCCTCTTCAAGCTCGAAAAACAACAAAGAGGTACTCGTCCATCATGTCGGGGGAATATGGGAGAACAAGTCAAGTTTATTTCTGGCAGCTTGTCAGTCGTTACCTTTGAACATGGCATGTGTCTGTCCCTTGTTTATACTGGGTATCTATTTTTCACTGAGTAATGGTCATCATACTGAGTCGTCTCCCTGGCCACGAGCCTACTCATTCGGTGTCTATCCTCTGTCGTCAATAATCCCTACTGCCAAGTCCTATTACATGCCGTTATATGTTCAAAGGGTTGCATTGTTCAGAGTCGTTCATTGTGTCAGGCCTCCGCTGTGTCAGTACATACTCCATTGTTTCATCATCTTATCGTTCGTTCCGATTTCGTGTCGATGATGTGGGAATCATTATGGCCCACCTTCGACAAGTCTATTCCCTTCGATGCCAAATCACTATCCGGGAATTGGACTTAGAGATCAACCACTAGTACCTTGGTACCTGCATGCCTCAATGGCAGGTTTCCTTGTGTTCGACAGTAGGTTCACATCACTGACCTCTGATCGAACAATCTCTCGAATGCTCGACATCAACTCATATATTCGCATTTCGTTGAGATGTACTTCCAATACCTTGGGGATCATTGTCATCATTAGTTATTTCCCTCGCATTTGTTAACGGTTCACATCATTGACCGGTAATCAAATGGTTTCTACCATGTTCGACTTCAACACTTTGTAATCACATGGCTAGATTCGTATCATTTGCGATTGGGTAGAAGACCCTGGGCGCACCCTTGTATCTTGATTACGTCCAGGTTGCGATGGAGATGTCTTTTGTATTGTCACACATATCCACTTTTTGTATTGGTCGTGGCTGTGTTATTACTGTCTCATGGATCTACGCTTGTTCATAGTAGCCATGATCTGTCCACAGTCTATATCATCTCAGTACTCATGGATCTGCAATGTATTGGTCGACATCCATGCTTTGAGTCATTTGTTTCCGAGCATGGGGATGCCCGCCTCGGTGGTATATCTAACACTTTGTTTCTGTTTCAGCTCCTTGTCTCTCTCCTCGATGCTATCTCGGCACACTATATTCGTAAAGTCTTTCGGCCATTAGTCCCTTCTGACCTCACACTTTAGGGGGCATCTGTTATACCTCTATATTTCACAGTGTCGCATCTGCACCATGAAAAGAGTTGACGACACTTCCCCTACTACTTTAAACCACTCAGAAGAGAAAAATGATGAGTGAACCTTGAAGGCAAACTTACCCTGACAAGTTTTCACCTAGCTGAGACTTTATTTACCCTAACTACCGTGCCTTGCTCAGTTATAGGTGCGCGGTAGTCCGTACTACCGCATTATGCTTTATCCCTGCCACGCGGTACTACCGCGTTATGCTCAGATTGTTGGGTGCAGTACTCTTTTTATAGCCTTTTTGCCATGGCTTGTGGGATTTTGGATTTTCGAGAGATATTGGAGGATTGGGGTCCTTGATTCGATCCTAACTCATTTTCTGTTATTAGAAACCCTGATCCACTAAGTGCTCCCAAGATCCACCTATATTTCTTGTTGGTTAACCCTACCATACACTATAAAAGAGAGGTATTCTATGGGAAAAGGGGAGGAATCCTAGAAGTATCAAACTTATGATCTTGCAGCCTTGTGGAGATAGCTAGAGGAGGAAGCACTTGGAGCTGTAAGATTGGCTTGGACATCAAGCAACCTTTGTAAGCATTCTTCAAGTTTGTAATAAAGATAACTTGTCTTGTCTTTACCATTTCATGTGTATTGTACAAGTCTTTAGCATGGAATGTATCTAATCTAGATTTGAATCTAATCTTTACTTCAAGGTATTTGGAAGCTTGTATGCTTTTTCTTTGTTTGATCTCAACAGGTTCTACATTGGAGCTTTTGGATCAAGAGCTAGAAGTGGGACAAACGTCAGATTGAAAGGTGAGTCATATCTTTCATTGTTTCTAAATGCATGTAATCTTGTGGTGAAAGTTAGTTCAGGAATTTCAAGGTAGCATTTGTTTTGTTTTGTTCTTACCTTAGAGTCAGTTAGGAATCTGCTTTAAGTTGAGAGAATTTTGACTTATCCGTAGGGAAAAATTCTACCAACACTCTTCAATCGATATAACTGAATATGCCTTTGAGATGGAGATTAAGCTTAAGTTTTTTGCCAATTATTACCCTCAAGGTAATGGTTTGGCTGAGTCATCGAACAAAAACTTGATAAACATTCTCAAGAAGACTGTAGCTTCTCATCACAGATATTGGCACACACAATTGTATAATGCATTATGGGCAGATCGAATTACCCTGAAAGCAGCAATTACAAATTCTCCCTACTGTCTGGTTTATGGCAAAGAAGCCATCCTTCCCACTAATCTTACCATTCCTTTGCTACAATTGGACCAGTCTATCCAAGAAGATGATTCTTCTCCCCTCCAGCAAAGAATTGACACCCTCTTGAAGCTAGAGGAGGACAAGGAAATAGCCAAGAACAAGTTGTATCATCATCAACAAATGGTGAAGAGATGGTTTGATGAAAAATCTTCATCTGAGGGAATTTTCTATTGGTGACCTAGTTCTAAGGTGGGATAAGCAATATAAAGATAAGAATCAGTACACCAAGTTTCAGCGCCTCTGGATAGGACCTTTCGTTATTACATAAAAGATTGGTCCCAGCACTATTCGATTACAGACGCTAGAGGGAGTTGTAGACACCTTCCCAGTGAATGTGTCTCTTCTGAAAAAGTATTTTGTTTAAACAATCTGGTACACTTGTACATAGGTGTGGTTTGTTTTACAATCATTTGTTTTATTGCATTGACATTTTAATTGTTTTTCTTGTTTTGTTTTGGTTTTCATTAATAAGGCTTCACACTTGTAGTAATGGCTTATGATCACCTTTTAGCAACAATTGCTTCTGAAGCTTCAGCATCATTATCAATCTTACTTTCTGGATTTTGATTAGAATTTGCTCTGAAGAACTAACAGTCAATAAGTGCAGTGCCTTTGGATACTTTTTACTTTGATTATTATCTTTCACTATGCTTTATTTGTGTAATTGAGGTATGGAAGTTGGTCATCATTTCTCTATCTGGTGTTTCATAGTTTAACGTCATATCATAATAACCTGACCCGTTCCGATTGCTCATGGATCCTTTTACAATCACTTTGATTATAAATTCTATTTAAAACTATAAGTTACGAGGTGGGTGGTCTTGTTCAACAGGTTCATAGGTGCTTAAAGTGGAATGACATCTTCACATCAAGCCACCACACTTGGAAGGTGACTTTCAGTTATCCTGGAAGGTGGAAGATCATATTAGAGGTCGGTCCATTCATGATCCGCAAAGTACTGGTGAGTAACATTCCCACTAAATGGTCACCAAGCCATGGTAATGCCTTGTAGCTTATGCTAAAATAAATTGTTTTGTTTTTCATAAGATTTCATTGTATACAAGGACAGGGGGGTCTTATTACAAGCCAGCCCTGCTATGATCATGGGTTTGACCTTGGACTGGAATTATCACTATGTGGTCACCAAGCCATGATAATTTCTTTTGGTCTTACAACCAGAAGACAAGGAGTCTCGTTATCGAGCTAGCTTGACCAGTTTCCAGATCAGACTTGTGAATGGCGCTGTTTCATCTGATCACCAAGTCAGTACAGTGGTCTTGTATTAACAAGGTTTTATGTATAAAATTTAAAAAAAAAGAGAGTGAAAGAAAAGATAAATATATATATATATATATATATAAAGGAAAATATATATAATCCATAGAGGATCATTGATTAATAAACCAAGGCGATCTGTAATTAGGATATCCATGAGAATTTCTAAGACCGTGCCCAAGTTCAACACAAGCTGGTTTTCAATGATTACATCATGGTAAAGATTTGGTATTTCTCTCTAAATCTCCTTATCGAATGAGTGTTATCTTTAAAATGGTCATTGTTGAGATCTATCCATTTTCATGTTCATTGCTTGTTGGCTGCTATCTTTTGAGTATCTTCTTTGAATTGAGTTTCAAGAAATTGGCTGATTGACATGTTGTCTTTAGTTGGATTTGATTGCAGAGATAACTGGTTCTTCCCAGCCAGTTGCCATTTGTTGTGGCCACAACAGATCCCATGCTTAGCCAAGCATGGGAGCCCCACAAGTTTAATAAATGCAAAGGTAGTTGGGTGAGTCATCTTGAAAATTTTAGATTTTGATTTTACCTCTAAAAGTTCTTCAACCATGCTTTTGGTCTGCTTGTTTGTAAGGGTTTGATTATTTCTTCCAAAGTGTTTCGGGCTCAAAAGAGCCAAAATTTTGAATATTTTGCTGACTGCTATCATCATCCCGAAACCCGACATTTGGAGAACCCGAACCCCGCAACCCGATAGGCATGGGTTGCGGTACTATTGTTTTTTAAGTTTTGGTTTTGCTGATTCCGAAACCCGCAATCCGATGGCTGCGGGTTGCAGAATCATTTTTAATAAGATTGAAGAATAATTACTCCGAAACCCGAACCCCGCAATGGTGGCATCTGGATTTCGGGATTATGATTTTTTGTTTATCTAGTGTGTGTTCCCGAAATCCGCAATCTGTGATTTCGGGATGCGGCTTTCGGGATGGTTATCTTACGTCACAATTTAATGTTTCCGAAACCCGCCACCCACATAGTCAGTTTTCAGCTTTCCGAAATCTTTTCTTTGCTGTCATTTTGTGAACCTACAACCCGCAAATCCATACTTTCGGGTTTCGGATTGCGGCATCTTTGAATAAGAACTTCATGCAATTTGTTTTTGAACTCGATTCCACATTCCGCTTCAGTTAATCTTCGTTGTCTGTCTATTATAATCTCACGATCATGTTGATTTTGGGTAATCAGTTAAGTCAGTCTTTGCCATCCTATCTTTTGAAACTTGGTTCTACCAAATTATCAGTTTTCTATGTAATTCATCACAGCGCACACCATTGCAAGTCTATCAGTCACCTCATGTTTGATGGATGCCATCTTTCTGCCTTAAGTTTGCTATCTCTGCACTCAAGCTTTAACATCTTGTCATTTTTTTGTTCCATCTTTTAATGATCGGATTTGTTATGTGCGAAGAATTGATAGCCCGTGTATTGGAACTCCTAATTCTGGCCTTTTGCACATCAACTTTGTCGCCATAACTGTTAGGAACCCATGTCTTTACTTTGTTAGTATATTGTTGTTGGATGCATATGCTTTGTAAGTCATCCCGTAGTATTTGTTGATCAATAGTTTATGTTATTGTTGTTGGCGCATATGCTTTGTAAGTCGCCCGTAGTATTGTTGATCCATAGTTTGTAGTGGCCCATGGTTTTGACCCATAGTATTGGCGCCTAGACTTAGTATATAAGTGTGTGTTGAGACCTATGAAGGCACCATGAAGTTATTTGTATTGAGATTGCTCATAGGAGGTTGCCCCCTTGAAGTGGCCTGTGATCAATATAAAAGTGATTCTGAGTTCTGTCATTTCTGCTATTTCGCATATTTTTATTAATTAATTGTTGCAGGTGCATCACATCTGGTATCAGAGCACTTTCTTGGGCTCGCTAGGTGAAATTTCTGCCAAATTTTTTTTTTGCATCTGTTATAGGTTCGGATTTGGGAATAATCCCTATCCGCTTAACTGTGGGAAGTGCTTGGTCATAAGCCCTAAAACTCATTGTGAGGAGTACCACAGGAACCCCGAAGTAGCTGGCCCATTGAGAGGACCTGCCAGCGAAAAGGGCAACGACCCCTACCTGATTGATTAGTTCCCACCCATGAGGTAAACCAAGAGCTGTCGTTTGTGGAAAAGCGGTTATCAGTTTTACCTGAGCCGTGGAGTGAGGGGTACTGCCCCAATACGCAAGTCATCAGATAGCATTGGTGGCCGAGTGAAACCCTTAAACTGTTAGGAAACCGCACATACCTGGGGTCCATATCTATTTTTAGCTGAACTGTTGTCGATCGTTGCTGCGCCATTTTAGATCAAGTTGTTCAGATCCATTTTGCAAGCCGTTCCAGATCCAACCATTTTCAATCCATTCGGCGTCGTTTTAGATCCCTTCCGAACCGTAGCCGTTCCATTCGAAGAAAAAAAAAAAAAAATTCTCCATATCTTTGTTGTTTTCACTCTGTTTCCCTTGAAATTTTTGGGGAACCCCTGTCATCCCATTCTGCATATTTCATTCCTGAGGACCCTATCCCCAATTCCCCTTCCCAAAGCCCAAAATCTCACATTTGTCTATTTTTAGGGTTTGCCATAACTTCCTCAGATTTCACCCAATCACCTTCAAATTTTACCACAGAGTTCCTTTCTGAATTTTGCTTCTTTGTTCCCCTCTGCCAAATTTTCCCATTCTTTCACCCCGCTTCTAAAATCCTCTTTTTTGCTTCCTTGTCTATTTAACAGTGTCCAAAACCTAGTCAAACCCCAATTACCCTTCAGATTTCTTTCCAAGTCCAGATTTTCCTTTACTGAAGTATTTTATGTTTTTGTTTTCCTACCCAGTCAACCGAATAAAAAAAAAAAAAGAAAAAAAGAAAAAGAAAACATAAAACATGGAGGACGCACTTGCATCCATCCAAGCCAAACTCCAGGATCTGGATGAAAAATTTCTCGGCCTTAAAAAAAAAAAAAAAAAAAAAAACCATGGAGGACGCACTTGCAGCCATCCAAGCCAAACTCCAGGATCTGGATGAAAAATTTCTCGGCCTCCATCTTGAACATTCAGCTATGAACAACAAACGGGAGTCCAAGTCTTCATCAGACAATGGGTTCTCTTCTTCCAGCAATTTCCGTGGTCCGAAGCTTGATTTTCCTCGCTTCAACGGTACCGATCCAACTGGATGGATCTATCGTGCAGAATAGTATTTCAGTCTGCATAATACTTTTGATGTCAACAAAGTTCTGCTGGCATCCTTTCATTTGAAACATGACGCTCTTCAATGGTACCGTTGGTACATCAAGGCCCATCCAGAGCCCAAATGGCCAGACTTTTGCCAGCTCCTTTTGCAACGATTTGGTCCTAGTGCTTTTAATGACTTCACAGGAGCCCTCACTAAACTTCGCCAAATTGGCACTGTGAGAGAGTATCAAACTTAATTTGAGAATCTAGCCAACCACACCGAAGAATTGTCTGATGAATTTTACCGGAGTTGTTTTATCAGTGGTCTAAAGGATGCCATCCGCTCTGAGGTCAAAATGTTCTGTCGCAACACAATGATGGAAGCCCTAGGGTTGGCTAAGTTGGCAGAAGACAAGATTTCAACCCAACAACGCTCCAAGCCCACTTTTGTTCCCTTCCGAAATATGGGTTCTCAACGACCACCTATACCGCAGGCTCCTCGACCAACTCCTATCAAGCGTTTGTCTAAAACAGAGATGCAAGCACGCAGAGAAAAGGGGCTTTGCTATAATTGTGATGAGAAATTCACTCGGGGACATAGATGTGTTCAGCAAAAGCTCTATCTCTTGGATGTGGATTCTCCACCTGCCTCTGAAATTTGTGACGAAGATCCAGAAACACTGGATGCTCCGGTCGACATTCAGGAACTGCCTATTGACCCTCCGTCTCAGGATGACCAGCTAGAGATATCTCTCCATGCTTTAGCTGGAATCACCACCCGCCAAAAATGCGGGTTAGGGGTTACTTCAAGAAGCTTCCTCTTACAAGACTCATTGATTTTGGTAGCACTCATAATTTCATTGACCCTTGGATCGCCAAACAAGCTGCTTGTTTTATCCATCCTTGCTCCAACTTCGAAGTCATGGTTGCTAATGGGGGCACCTTACCTTGCAAAGGGAAGTGTCGAAATGTGCGTATCTCTATGGGAGATTATACCTTGCGCTCTGACATGTTTTCCTTGACCTTAGGCGGATGTGATGTGGTTTTGGGCGCTCAATGGCTACGCACAATTGGCCCTATCTTATGGGATTTTGCTGAACTTTGGATGCAGTTTTCCCTCAATGGCCAAAAACACACCTTGATAGGATTACAACCAGGTTCTCTTAGCATCATCAGTTCAAATCGCATGGAAAAACTCCTCAAGAATAATTCACATGGTGTCATCGCTTAGCTCCATTCCCTTCAGATGCAACCTTCAGCGGTCTCCACTACTCCTTTGTATCTACAACAAATTCTGGATCGATATATAGGTTTTTTTGCTGAACCAGTGGGATTGCCACTTTCCAGGCCAGAAGATCATCGTATTCAGCTCCTTCCTGGCAGCGTTCCTCCCAACATCAGGCCCTATTGCTACCCATTTCACCAAAAAACGGAGATTGAAATGCTCGTTTAGGACTTATTAAAGCAAGGTATTATTCGCCCAAGCACTAGTTCCTTTTCTTCTCCAGTTATTCTTGTCTGCAAAAAAGATGGGTCATGGCACCTCTGCATTGACTTCCGAGCACTTAATCACCTCACTATCAAGGATAAGTTTCCAATTCCTGTTGTTGATGAGCTTCATGGGGCTCACTTTTTCTCCAAGTTGGATCTTCGTTCTGGGTATCATCAAATTCGGGTTCATGAGGATGATATCCCTAAAACAACTTTCCGCACACATGATGGCCATTATGAGTTTTTGGTCATGCCCTTTGGCCTCACTAATGCTCCTTCCACATTCCAGGCCTTAATGAATAAAATATTTCGACCCTACTTGCGGAAATTCATTCTGGTATTCTTTGATGATATCCTCATCTACAGTAAAACATGGGATGAACATCTCCATCATCTAGATCTTGTCATGCAACTTTTCTCTGACCATCGTCTCCCTGCCAAGCAGTCTAAATGTGTTTTTGGACAGAAGGAAGTTGAGTATCTCGGGCACATTATCTCAGCACAAGGGGTTCGCGTGGATCCTGCCAAAATCGATGCCCTGAACAATTGGCCGCATCCTCAGACACTCAAGAGCCTTCGTGGTTTTTTGGGGTTGACTGGCTACTACCGCAAGTTTGTGAAGGATTATGGGAAGATTGTAGCTCCATTAACTGCTCTATTGAAAAAGGATGCTTTTACATAGACACATGCTGCTCAGTGTGCATTTGACAAACTAAAACAAGCTATGTGTACTACACCTGTTCTAGCTATGCCCGATTTTTCCAAGCCCTTCACTATTGAGAGTGATGCTTGCAGCAATGGACTTGGTGTTGTTCTCCTTCAAGATGAAAACCGATTGCATTCACCAGCAAATCCCTTTCAGGTAAGAATTTAGCTGCCTCTACCTATGAGAAGGAAATGATGGCTATTTTGCATGCAGTATAGAAGTGGCGCCCATACCTATTAGGGAATCATTTCTGCATCAAGACTGATCACCAGAGTCTGAAATATTTCTTGGAACAACGTGTCTCCTCCCTGGCACAACAAAAATGGGTTAGCAAAATCATGGGTTATGACTATGAGATCACTTGCAAGAAGGGTAAAGACAATATTGTGGCAGATGCTCTTTCTCGCACATTTGATGCCCAAGGTTCTCTTTCAGCTATTTCTATGCCTGTTCCAAATTGGTTGCAATCTGTTCAACAGGGTTATGTCAATGACTCTTCCTTATCTCAAATCATCCAACACTTGACCAACAACCCTTCTGATGTACCACATTACTCTTGGGATGGTGCATCTTTGAGATATAAGGGTCGTCTGGTGCTTCCCCAGAGCACAGATCTTCAACAGGCTGTCTTCTATGAACTCCATGCGTCTCTATCAACAGGGCACTCTGGGTTCCTCAAAACGTATGAACGGGCACGGCGTAACTTCTTTTGGCAGGGCATGAAAAGGACAATTCAATAGATGGTGGTCGAATGTGATACCTGCCAGTGCAATAAGGGTGAAACAACACTCCTTCCAGGATTGCTCGAACCCTTGCCCATACCTACACGGATTTGGACAGATATTTCTATGGATTTCATTGAAGGGCTCCCTAAATCTGGCGGGAAGATAGTGATTCTCGTTGTGGTTGATCGCCTATCCAAATATAGTCATTTTTGTGCTCTCAACCATCCCTATACAGCCTCTTCAGTCGCTTAAATTTTCCTGGACCAGATCTTTCGTCTTCATGGCATCCCTTCTTCCATTGTTTCGGATCGTGATGCGACTTTCACCAGTCATTTTTGGAATGAACTATTTCGCCACACTGGCACCAAACTGAAGATGAGTTCAGGGTATCACCCACAAATAGATGGTCAGACTGAAATTATCAATAAATGATTGGAAACTTATTTTCGTTGCTTCACCTCTAAACAACAACATCAGTGGGCAAAGTGGCTCCCTCTCGCTGAATGGTGATACAATACCTCTTACCACACTGCCTCTAAAATGACCCCATATGAAGCAGTCTATGGTTAGGCACCTCTAGTTCTTCTTCCATACACCCCCACCAGTTCACCAGTTCAGGAAGTTGAGACGGTCCTTCGAAACCATGATCAGATTCTTCGTATTTTGCAGGACAATCTTCACATGGAAAGAAATCGCATGAAGCAACAAGCTGATCAGCACCGTTCTGAGCGCACTTTTCAAGTCCGCGATATGGTTTTTCTTTGTCTCCAGCCGTACAAGCAGTCTTCCCTGAAACTCAAAGGGTGTCATAAGCTCGCTCCAAAGTTCTAAGGGCCATATCGGATTCTTCAGAAGATTGGGTCTATTGCTTATAAATTGGAACTTCCTCCTTCTTCCCACATTCATCCAGTCTTTCATGTCTCTTGTCTGAAGAAAGTTCTTGGCACCAACATCAGTGGACAAACGATTTTACCCAAACTGGATAATGAAGGATCCATCCTTTTGGAGCCGAAGGCCATCCTCAATCGGTGCACTCGTCAGCTTCGCTCTCGCTCTATCACAGAGGTCTTAATTCAGTGGCACGGCATGCAACCAAAGGATCCTACATGGGAACCACTCCTTCAGATTCAACAACAATTTCCACATCTAAAGCTTTGAGGACAAAGCTATTTTAAGGGGGAGGGGATGTTAGGAACCCATGTCTTTACTTTGTTAGTATATTGTTGTTGGACGCATATGCTTTTTAAGTCGTTCCGTAGTATTTGTTGATCAATAGTTTATGTTATTGTTGTTGGCGCATATGCTTTGTAAGTCTCCCGTAGTATTGTTGATCCATAGTTTGTAGTGGCCCATGGTTTTGACCCATAGTATTGGCGCCTAGACTTAGTATATAAGTGTGTGTTGAGACCTATGAAGGCACCGTGAAGTTATTTGTATTGAGCTTGCTCATAGGAGGTTGCCTCCTCGAAGTGGCCTGTGATCAATATAAAAGTGATTCTGAGTTATGTCATTTCTGCTATTTCGCATATTTTTATTAATTAATTGTTGCAAGTGCATCACAATAACCTTCGCCTTCGATATTGATCACCAGTCATAATTGTTGATGGGAGATTGCTAGTAACGATGTGATCGAAAAGGAAATTCAAAACCATGCGAATGGTAATTGAGCTTGTACTTCACACAAGCTTAAACTCGAACCTTGGATTTTTCATGACATTTGAAGTGAGTATAATGGATTGAATGGATAAGTTAATCATTGCAGATTTCCCTGCTCGATTATCATCTACCTGTTTGTTGGCCCTTAAATAATAATTAACATGAAAGTCCCAGTTCATCCATTGCCTTTTGAAACAGGAAACACTCTGTTTGGCATTCTTCTTATATCTTTCTATCCAAGACTCATTCAAAATGAGCAATATTCATGCAGATGGTAAATTTTTTGATGTTCAGGTTGAAAATGAAGAGGTCTATCCCTTGTTATATCAAGAAATGTTGTCACCACCGTTTGATGCAGGTGTTCCTGATCTTAGCAGCGGTAGTAGCGAAGAAGACTTCAAAACTCTGTTTGCCTACATTCACAACCCCAAAAAGCGAAGAAAGGAAATTCTGGAGGGATCAACTGATCTTGATACTGATGTTATACAAGACTTTATAATCAATGAAGAACCTGACGTGCCGGCTACCGTCCCTGAAGTAAATCCTCTAATGGATTTATCTGTTTTTGACAGTGGGTTCCCTGACACCGAATTTCCTACAGCGGATGCTCTGCAAGCCACACCACCTGTTGACGATAATGAACGATCTATGATTGAATTTTTATGGTGCCACAAGACCTTATCTGATTAAAGAACAAGTCTTTCTTTTGTGAAAGGTGGCGGAAAATCTTTTGAGCTTAAAAACAACAAGATTTTTTGGATCCATGGTTAGATCCGATTTTGTAATCCTTATTTTGTAGAATTTCTCCTTTTGGAACTCTCATGTAAATTTAGTATATAAGGGGGAATGTTTCTCTTAGTAAGGGGTTGGGAATTTTGGAATTGCAATTCAGCGGGAGTTCGGACTGAAAATACTCTATTTATCAGAGTCATTGTAATTTTTGTACAAGACTTCTCTATTCAGGAAAGTTATCTTTTAATTCACCTCCTATTGTTCTTCAAATTTCTTTGGGAATTGCTGTGTTAATGTTTCAAATTTGTCATCGATTATGCGTTTAATCCTTTGCAGGACGTTCCTTAATGCATAAAATCTCTCATATTGGTTTCTCTGTATGTTTGGATTATGCTCAAAACTGTTCTATTAAATTTCTTTAATTGAACGTTTTCCCCTTTTTATATCTCTGCAAATGATTCGATGCAAACAAATATGTTTAATCAAATGTTAATTTTTCAATTGACACAATGATTACAGATCAGGTATTTGAATAGGCCTAAACACTTTGAAGATTTTTCACTTAATTTCTTAATTGATAAAACTTTAATTAACAAGTGAAGAACTCGAAGACATTTCTGTTTAAGGTTTAACTACTTGTTCATCACACTTCAACTCTGATCTGCACAACATCAACTTCTCCTTTTAGGTCATATCTGACTTAGAATAGATCCGTTCCTTAGGTAGTTTAAGTTAGATTTTGGTAACAAGCTTTCACACTTAGTTTTCCTTGATGGGAAAACTGATCTTTTGAGATCAAATCTTTTACTCATAGAGTGCCAGCGGAGGCCAAATATCCGTGGGTGATTACCATCCCAAATAGCTCGAGAATAGGGTAACTCTTGCGTAGGGTTAACTAAAGCCTTTGGCTGGGTTTTCATCCCCTGTTGTGTGCCTTGAAACCCATTCCAGCACTTTGCACTCACCTTGCACCCCCGAGGCATCAACACCAAGCAAGTACTCAAAAGGGTTAAAAACTAGGGAAAGTTCCCCATCGGAGTCGCCAATTTTCGTCTTAGGAAATTGTTGGCTGCTTTCTTGGGCAGACCCGGGTTTTAATGAAGCGCAGCAACAAAACCCCTTGGCGCACTGGCCCTCTCGGCAACGAGCTGCGCGGCAGCTCGAGGTCTCACCCGAAGTGGCTATGGGGGGGTTAAGGAATCAGGTTTCCTTAACCGGGGTGACGCGGAGATAGCTTTTCCTTGAATGGTTCCTGCAAAATCGGCGGTCGGACCTTCCCGCAGGCTGCTCGGCGCAGCTGCGCGGGTCCCTTCCTTGGCAGGTCTACTGCGCAGATTCTCCTTTCTATCGCAGCAGGCAACTATTTCTTGGGTCGACGCGCGAAACACTTTCTCGCCCTTCGCATCTAGCGCAGTAACGCAGTCTGCTCTCGCCGCAGCGACTGTGCGTTGCTACCTCTTTAGTACTTAAGATACTTATAGTTATCAAGGGATCTTTCCAACTCGCTCAAACAGTCACAAAGATAAGACAGAAGTCTTGCATACACAAATACTGAACTCGAAATAGTTATCATTCACACAAACATTATAACAAGAAGATATAAGTGAAGCTCATCTCCTCGAGGAAAACCACGTCCTCAGGAGTTTATATTAACCAGAAAATGATAGAGTTATACAATATGCTGCGCACACAGCTGCAGCCTTAGAACTTACAGGAAACTCCACGCACACAGCTGGGAGCCCTTTTCTCAAGCTTGTCTCCTCTCTATGGAGATTACAAAGGCACAGACGTCGACTCAGACTGTCTGGCAACTCAGGGATTAGCTCCTCGGCTATCCGATTTCCTCTCTCTAGTTCTACACACCAGGTAGAAATTACAGTGAAGGATAATCAACACATGATCTATCCCTTTAGACTGGCTCTCTAACAGTCTAGCATCTAATTCTCTAACTCTCCAAAAAAGGGAGGAACTGAAGGAAGGGAGGAAGAACCCTCTACCCATTACAGTGATTCATCTATATAGGTAGCCATGACGGTCACACCTTTACAAAACTGTGGGCCTTTCCCAACAGTGATTCCCAAAAACCCTAACCACGCACATGGCTAGGTGTACTGTAGGCGCCGCTTGCAGTCACGTCGCCGCTTCCTGCAGGCTCCATGAATTCCGGCGCAGATTGTGGGTATGGGCGATCGTCCTTCGCCTTCAATGCTCTGGTCCGTTGCTCCTCCTTGATCCGAGCAACCATAACTTCTGTACTAAGCCTTTAAATGAGGGTAGCTAAGCCCTCTACTCCATCACCTTATTTATTATGGTAGCTGAGCCACCTTCATTCTTCGATGACGTGCGCGCGAGCTCCGCAATTTCCGGTCCGTGATCTGCGCTGAGATCATCCATCTGGCACCGTACTGCGCACCGTCTCCTTCTTACCCAAAACTTAGTGCTTGTCCCAAAATTAGCACTTTCCTTCCATACTCGTGCTTTTTCCCAAAATTCGCAGCTTTTACTATAGCTGCGACCTTGGCCCCAACAGGCCCCCAACACTCACTTGTGGCTCGCCCTCGAGCCACTCGCACTAGCGCGTGGTCTTTGAATTTGCGCATCTGCGTTTGCTTGAGTCTCCGCGAATGTTTTCTGCCATTTCACAATAGCGGAGTCCAATTCCTCAATACACTGATCGGCTGTTTGTACTGTTTCTGCGGTTGTTTCTTCTTTAGTGAGTGTATCAATGATCTCTTGAGACTCGGCAATTTCTTTGATTTTTGTCTCAATCTGGCCAACAATTTCAGCATACTCATCCATGAATGGCTGAATGCTGTTGGTGAGCTTCTCATCTTCAGTTCTGAGCTTGTGCAGTTGCTGCTGCATTTTGCGCACTTCGCCCATTTTCTTCATCTTTGGCAAGCCTGTTAAGGACTTGGCTTCTTCATTCAGAACAGTGAGGGACTGTTCTGCAGCTTGCACCTGTTCTGATAATCCCACTTTAAAAGGGAGGTTCACAAGCTCTGTCCAAGCTTCCATAGCCTGGTTCATCAGGTTCTTGGCTTCCTGTACTCGACCTTTCATTCGTGTGGAAGCTCTGCTCAATGCTTCAAACTGTACCTGCGCATCATCTGTAAGATGCGCAGCAACGCGAGCTTCTAGCTCAGCGATCTGGGTTTTATGGCCTTCTGCCATAGCAGCTATTTCTTGCTCCAGGGTTTTCGCCCTTTCGCCAATAATTTGAACTTTTGCAACCAGAGGGAGGTCTGGTTGAATCTCGCAAGCCGGCAGTTCCTGAGCAATCTCTTCTATTGCGTTTCTGATGCCGGTGTCTTGCGCCTCATAGAGTGCAAGCTTCGCAGAGATATTCTTATGACTTTCCTTCAGCTCTATCTCCTGCGATTGCAGTCGTTGGTTTGCCTGGAAAGTAGAGAGCTCTCTAGCTCTCAACTCAAGAGAAACTTTCTCCTGTACTAGCTGTAGAGTTTCTATAGGAATCATAGACAAATTAATTTCTACAGGTCCAACTGTGCTTACCTGCAGTTCAGCTAGGGGATCTGGAAGTGTCATGCTGGTAGGCGGAATATGCACGACAGTGTGCCTTTCTGTGAGTTCTTCAACTCGCTCGCCAGTTGGGATTTCTTGTGGCACCTGCGAAGTAGATGCTGGCGCATGGGTCTGCGCAATCCTTCCTGCGAGACCTTTTAGTTCTACAAATTGTAAGTCTAGAGCACCTCGGATGTGAGCATGCATGTTCCGCATCTCACGAAATTGCTCTTTCAAATATTTGTCGACCTCCGAGGGAATGGCCTCAGTGGGATGCGACACTTTCTGCTTCTTTGTGGCTGGTTCTGTTGAGCCTTCGTCGCTTCTTTGCTCAGGGGCTTCCTTGCCCTTATCTTTTTCTTGCGCAGCGGCGGGTGGCATCGCAGGTGCGATGTCAGCTGCTGCTCTCCATTCGTCCGACCAAGACTTAATGGTTTCTTCGACATCTTCTGTGGTCATCCTGTAAAGACCTAGCGCCCAGTCACCTGGAATGTCGCAAGGCCGAAGGTAGAGTTGATGGATGTCGGCAGTAAAAGCCAACTTCCCGTCATACAATGTGGCTGTCTCCGCGCTCAGCCTTGGCATATCTTGTATGGTATCGCGGAGGAGATAGTAATACTCACAAAAAACAGCGCGATTCATCTTGCGCTTCGCGGGATTAGGGGAATCCCAGAGGTTGATGTAGCGCATGCCGGCAACCTCTCCTGCGCGGCGTGGACGGAACTGAGTATTCGGGGGCTCCTTCCACCCGACGAGAGCACATAGAATTAAAAGCCATGAAAAATGGAATGATTGGCCTGCATTGTCCTGCACATTCAGGCAATCAGCCAAAAAAGAATTCAGCAGGAAGAGAGACCAGTTGTACTGTTCTCCCTCCGCAGCTGCGATAGCGAGCTCTACGACAGCTCCAGTAACTTCTTTTGGTCGGCACTTGGTGAGAAGTCTGCCTGCAAGCAGACTTCCTGTGAAGCGAAGTGCCTCATCTTCTACGGTCGTGAGGTCATAAGCCCGACCTCCTCTTGTCAAGTTATATTTCTGGACCAGCTTTGCAGCTAATTTCCGGTCCTTCTCTTTTCCCGCAAAATGGATATTGGGATCCTTACCAACCTTAGATAGGCCGGTGATACGGTGTATCAAGTCAACATTTAGATCAATTGGCCTCCCGAGCCAAAGGTAACCTCCATGAACGCAGGATAGCAGTGTTTTAACGACTGCGTTCACTTCATTGCTACGCCCAAAGTGCGGTAGCTTCAACAAATTCAAGAGTCCAGGGCGCTCAAGATTTGCTGCAAATCCCTTCGGGATAAACTCATCAACGTTTCTGGTGGGATTATGGACGATATCCAAATATCGGTCCAACTGAAACTGAGGATATGTCTTATAGTCTCCAAGGTTAAAATCAGAGAATTTAACCAGTGGAATGTTTCCCAATAGTTGGCCTTCTACCCGCACACTAGCCGGTAGTGGCGGTAGCGGAATTGGATACTTTGCATTCTTCGGAATCTGGACATCCGGCGCATCGTCTGGACGCGGCGGAAGGTAGTTCACCATAGACGCGAGCGGTTCTGGAACAGGTTCCTCCGGCTGCTGCTGAGATGCTCTTGTGCCTGGAGATGTTCTGGGATCAGTAGCACCAGGGTGTACGTAGGCCGACGGCGTCACCGGAGTGGCCATGCCGAAATCTAAGCCTCGGCGTAGAAATTGACGAATAACTTCTTCAGTCGATAAATTCTCCGTTGTGAACCAATGTAAATAACAAGACTCTGGACAGCAAATGGCGGAACTGCGTAGGGTATAGACTCTGAAAACAAGGGAAAATAGTCTGCACACTCGGCTCTGAAAACAATAGTGCAGATCTTCAAAGACAACTTATGCAACTCGAGACAGTAACCCAAAATTGATACAAGTGTGAGGTATTTATAGCCAGCGGGGTTAGTAAATGCGACCAAGTGGGGTTACGTAGCTATAGGCGGCTACAGATGAGTTGACAACACGCTATCCTCCTTGCCGTAGCGGTGCATTTAGTGTGATTGACGGGTTCTGACAGCCTTCCGGGAGAAGCTAATGGTTTCGGCGCCTGAGTTAAATGCAAATCTTTCGGAGATTAAGCCGAATCCGTCAGAACGGGTAGAATTAAATAGCGGCCTTATCCTTCATTTATTCAAACGCGGCTACATAACTGCTGTAATTCAAAATTTTCCGGCGGGTCATTTCAACTTAGGAAACTGTGCCTCTAGGGGTCCACAACAAAACTCTTTTCAGCGGCAAATTATGAAAGGGGACTTCGCAAGAGCGATAGTCCAATGGTCCATAAAGCAAAACTTCGCCAGAGTGGACCGCTAAGCTTTGTTCAAGCAATTTTTATTCAGGATGCGCGGATATTTCAAGGAACTGCGCAGGAAGCTGGAAACTGAGGGTGTGTCGCAGCTTCCGTGTAGACTAAATGCGATGTCTCTTTCAACTACACTGGGCATCTGCATTCCTGAGTACTATATTATGTCGACAGGGCGGAGTGGCCGTCGCAATAAAGCTTAAGCCGACTCCCGTTTATCATTGTAGGTAGTAGTTCTCCATTCAGCTTCGCAAGCTGAACTGCGCCTCCGTCTGTTATTTTTATTACCTGAAAAGGACCTAACCAATGCACACGAAACTTGCCTGGAAACTTGATGAATTTACTATCATAAAGGAGTACCAAGTCTCCTTCTTCAAAGTGCTTATGCCGAATGTGCCTGTCATGCCAAGCTTTCTGTCTTGCCTTCTGTACCTGTTGATGAAATCCGGCCATAAGTCTGTCTTCTTCTAAAGAAAGCAGTTGCGAAAGTCTTTCATTCATAGTGTCAGGATCTGCCATTTCTGTAATTTGCGCAATTCGGAGACTGGGAACAATGTATTCCATGGGCATAACTGCTTCTTGTCCATACACCAAGCTGAAAGGTGTGTGACCTGTTAATTTCTTGCAAGTGGTTCTGTAAGCCCATAATACAGCTGTGACTCTAAGGTCCCAATCATCTCTTTGTTGATTACAGATCTTCGTCAGGGCATTCTCAAGGATCTTATTGAATGCTTCCACCGTACCATTAGCTTGAGGATGGTAGGGTGTACTCTTATGGTGATTAATTTGAAATTCTTCAGTAAGGGCCTCTATAGTCTCATTGAGGAAATGTGTACCTTGATCACTCATGAGGATCACTGGGCATCCAAACCTAGTGATAATGTTCTCGAAAATGAACTGCGCGGCAGTAGCAGCGTCGCAGTTCTTAACTGGCTTCGCCTCAGCCCATCGGGTGAGGTACTCAGTAGCTGTAATGATATATCTTGCGCCAGTTCTTTTTCCTGGTGGGTTAATAGGTCCTACAAAGTCAATGGCCCATTTATCAAAAGCACGCAGTGTGATCTGGGGTCTTAGCGGCATTTCATCTCTCCTTGAGGGTTTTCCTGTGCACTGGCACACATCGCAACATTTACAGAATTCCTTAGTATCCTTGTGCAATGTCGGCCACCAAAGTCCTGCGGCTAATATTTTCTGCGCAGTCGGCTTTCCTGCGAAATGGCCTCCTGCGGTACCTGAATGTGCTTCTGCGATGATAGAGCTCTTTTCATGTGGTAAGATACATCTGCGCAAAATTTCGTCAGGGCCCAACTTATAAAGCTGGCCTGCTATCAAAGTGAAGTCTGCGGCTCGAACAACAAGTTGCTTCTTTTGCTGGATTGTAAACTCAGCCGGCGCTTGTCCGGTAGTGAGAAAGTTAAGAATATCAGAATAATATTCGTCTGCTGCTTGGATATAAAACAACTGTGCGTCAGGCAGATTGTCCTCCAGACTCGTAGGTTCCTCTCCTGAATCTATTCTGGATAGATGGTCAGGCCCTGCATTCAATCTGCCTGGCTTTACAATAACCTCAAAATCATACTCTTGAAAGAGTAGTAGCCATCTGCAAATTCTGCCTCCTAAGACTGGTTTATTGACCAAATATTTCAAAGCAGAATGATCAGTATACATTTTAAAGTGAGCTCCTGACAGGTAGTGTCTGAATTTCTGTAGGGCATACACCATGGCTAGTCCTTCCCTTTCTGTAGTGGTGTAATTCTTCTCAGCTGTAGATAACTTTCTGCTGGAATAAGCAATTGGGTGGTCAATACTTCCTTCTCCAGACTGTGTAAGCACGATTCCCAATGCTATGGAAGAAGCATCAACATGAACATGAAAAGGTTTTCTCCAATCCGGGAAAACTAGAATAGGCGCTGTGATCATCTTTTCTTTAAGTGTGTCCAAGCTCTGTTGGCATTCCTCTGTCCATTGGAACTTCGAATCCTTCTTCAGCAATCTTTCCATAGGCGCTGTGATCCTTGCATATCCTTTGATGAATTTTCTGTAGTATCCTGTATGTCCCAATGTAGTGCGCAATTGCTTGACTGAGTTGGGCGCAGGTAAATTAGCAATGATGGCAACCTTCGCAGGATCCATCAAGAGTCCTTGTCTGCATACAATATGTCCCAACAAAATACCAAAGGGCGCACAGAATATACATTTTTTCAAGTTAAGGGAAATCTGATGCTGTCTACATTTTTCTAGCATCATACGCAGATTCGCAATATGGTTCTTTAGTAAACCAAATACAGTCCAGTCATCAAAATAGACTTCTAAAAACTTGTGGATAAATTCTTTAAAAACAGCAACAACAACTCTAGAGAAGATAGCAGGTGCGTTTTTAAGACCAAAGGGCATTACCGTGTACTGGAATGAGCCCCATTCAGTTGCAAAAGTAGTCTTGTGGCGGTCATCCGGATGGATTCTAATCTGATGATATCCCGAAAATCCATCAGTGAAAGAGTAAGCCTCTTGTCCTCCAACATTATCAAGTACTTCATCTGTGAAAGGAGTGGGAAATGGGTCGTGCGCTGATGCATCATTGAGTTTGCGCAAGTCGACACAAATTCTTATTTCACCTTTCGTTTTCTTTTCTTGGACCACCATAGGACTAATCCAATCGCTTTCCTCTACTGGCTCAATAATACCTGCTGCAAGCATCTTATCAATTTCTTCTTTGACTTTTTCTTTGTAGCGCGGGTTCAACCTGTATGGGCGCTGCTTTACTGGCTTGGCGTCTGGTTTCAGAGGTATGCGCATCACTCCTAAGTCTCCTAGGATGCCTTTCATTTCTGTGAACTTGGTAGGAAAGATATCCTGGTAATCACGTAATAAATCTGAAACATGCGCAACGGTTTCATCATCCCAATAATCTCCTATAGAAGCAAACTTTGGGTCAGCTTCTGTGCCAATGTTAACTTTCTTGAGCTTGACGTGTTCTGCGATGGCAGGAATATCAAGCTCAGGACCTTCAATATTGCGTGTCCCTTCTGATTCTGGGATATTGAGGTTGCGAGGATCGTCCTCCTCATCTTCGGCGGTAAAGTTATAACATTCCAGGGCATGCTCCATCTGAACAGCCCAATCTGGTTGGGAATATTCTGTTACTAGACCTGGTTCAAATACCTTCTTTTTAATACACTTCAGAGCCTGATCAATGCTTGGATGCTCTGACTCAAAGCTGAATGTAAGTTGAAAACTTTCTATCATAAGAGCCCAAGTAAGAGTGCCTTTGCGCAATTCTATTTCAGTATACCAATTCCTTGGAATTGTATCTAATGTGTGGATGAATTGGTGAACCCATTCATCTTCCGGAATATCTGACCATTGCTGAATACATGCTTCAATGTGTGACCTGGGGTCACTCTGTCCTTCATATTTGCGTAGCGCTTCGGCTGTGGTGTCCTGAAATCTGCGCAGTATCAATCTGCGACAGTCTTTCCATGTATGAATATTCTCCTTGTGCGCAATCCACCATCTTGCGGGTGTAGCGCGCAATGCTATATCCAGTGCCTGGATGCGCTGTGGTTCTGGAAGCTTTTGTTCATATTCCTGTATGAATTTAGTTACTTTGGTTAGACCCTCAAAAGTTGGAGTGTCAGTTAATTCTGTGCCAATCCATCGAATGGATTTAGTCATCATGGCGCAACGTCTTGCAGAAACCTCATGTAGACGATTCTGCCAATTTTCCAATCCTGCATCTGAATCTGATGTGCACGAGCTATCACATCGCCAGCTGATATGGCCGTCTGTTGTGGGGTTGACATAGTCACTGTGGTTAGTGGTCATCTGATACAGGCTTTCCATGTGGCGCGCTTCCTCTTCTGCGCGAATAGGTTCTATATATCTTGGTCCTTGAATAGGATCAAGAGGTGCGATGACCCTGATCTGGTCATCCTCAAAGGTCATCTGTCTTTTCTTCAGGTTAATGACAGCCAAATTATCAAGTGCCCAGTCTATTCCTAACAGCGCTGGGTATGGTCTACTATCATCCATAATTTTGATTACTTCAAAATCTGCAGAGCTTCTTACTCCTTCAATATCAATAGGTACATTGGGTAATCTGCCCAATGGAGAGACTCGTTGCTGATTTGCGAGTCTTAGCTGGATAGGGGATCTTGTAAGCTGAGGGCTTCCCATCTGTTCCCATGTCTGCATAGTGAGAACATTGGCTTCTGAGCCCAAATCTAACATGACTTCGTCCATTTCAAATGCTCCAATCTGCGCTGTGAGCCTCATCTCTTTTCCTGTTCTAATGTGACTCCTAATCTGGTGAACAGCACGCTGTGGTGTGTTCGTCGAAGCAGAGTGTTGGCACCGATCCAACAGGTGTTGGAGTTCTAGAGTTGCTTGTTCATTGCGCAACAATTTTAAACATTGTCGCAGAAACGCATGAACACTGCCTAGGGCATGCTCCTTATCGTCGTCAGGTCTTCCAGCTGTAGTGGCCTGTTCTTGTACCAAGTTGTCTTGTCTTAGCACTTGCGATCTACTATTGTTCTGCAGAATTGCGGTAGAACTTGAAGCTCTCGGATCTGAGAAATACTCTTGAGCTTGCTTAAATGCTTCTTTTTGCTTCTGTAGGTTAAGTGGGGCTGGTTTAATGTTAGCGCGGCGCACCCATTGCGTCGCTTGCTTTCCCGTTCCCATCTCTTGCGCACCAGTTGTAGCTCCACTGCGTGTCACTATATTAACTGTAGGGTCTGGTTCTCTTTTTTCGGCTCCAATCAACTGGATATTCTGATTGACCTGTGGTGTCTTTGCTTGCATCTTAGCCTGTAACTGAGGGCATTCTTCGATGATATGGTCAGAAGATTTACAATATCTGCAGAGGGTTGTAGGATTTTGGCAATCCCTAGCAAAATGACCTTGTTCTCCGCAATTATAGCAAGTGATCTGTCCTCTTCCACGACCCAAATTTGTTGTGCGTCCGCGTCCTCTGTAATTTGCTGCTCGGGCGTCCCGAGATTGGTCATAAGGTGGACCTGCTGTGGGTCCTTGTGTCTCTGCTTGTACCCTATAAACATCATGCTTTCTTTCTATCATAAGATCATATGCTCTACAATTGTTCTCATCATGACCTACTGATTTACAGAAATTACAATATAGATTCTTTGGAGTTTGTACATATTTCTGAAGTAAGTGGCATTCTTGTGGTCTATGACCTCTAGTTCTGCAGATTTCACACCAAGGCCCTTGTGCCTGTGGTAAAGGATTAGGTGCTCCAGTTGCAATGTAGTCTATGAAAACAGGACAATGGTCCTTTGAATGACCTTGGGCTTTACATTTTGTACACCAAATTTCTTCCTTAATCTCCTTGCCTTTCTTAATATCATGCACTTGCAAGGTTAAGTTTGCTAATTGGTTCTGTAAATGCGCAACATCGTTGCTTGTTCCTGCAATTGGCGAAGCTTCTAGTTTCATAGCCATTTCTAGAGCTTGTTCCTGAGTATTGAGATTCTGTTGCATAAGAGGAAGTCTAATGTGTGGGAGCAGCGCAGCAATGAACCATTCTTTATGTTGCTGTGGTGCAAACTCGAAGCTTACTTGATCTATCAAAGCTTTGAACTTCTGGTCAAAATCCCATACTGATTCTGTAGGTAACTGTTTGATGTCTTTGAGCTCTGTTATACACTGTGATTCTGACTTAGGTTTCTTGAATTCTCTAATCATGGCATTTCTTACCTCAGCAAGCGTCCTATTCTGTGCTGCTGAGTATTTCATGAACCAAGTCAAGGCTCTTTCTCTTAGTGTGGTTGCTAACTGAACCAGTTTAACAGCATCATCATTAATTTGCTTAATTGTCCAAATGGCTTCACATAAGAACCAGTGCTGCTCAGGGTCCTCTATCCCTGTTCCTCTAAAAGTTGGTAGTTTCATGTCATCACCCATCCTTCTTGCACGGGTTTGAGGTGGAGGTACTGTAGCAGTGCCTCCGGGATGGTTAAACAAAGGTGGTACAGAGGTACTAGAAGTAGCGTGTGGGCTACTCGAAGGTGTTACTGTAGGATTATACTGAGCTCCGTCTGGTTTTTGCGGTGTAAAGGGGTAATACGGGATATGAGCACTCCCCTGTCTTTCTATATGGCTTGCTCTAGGGACTTGGCGATTGTCTGGGCTAGACTCAAAAGGATATTGGTCAAGGCCTACTTTATATCGTTTTCCACTACGAGTGCAACCAATAACTTCAGGATCACTATCAGAATCTACGGACATTACTTGACTATGCTATTCATCAGAAGCAATACATAGCTTTCCTTTTTCATACAGAAGCATTTTAATCCATAAGTTCAGAGAATTTAAGAACTTACCTCTGTGTACTTGGAAGAAACTCCTCTCAGCTTCACTGAAACTCTTTCTTGTATCGACTGCAAATTCGGTAATAAAACCTTCCAGTAGACTATTCAACCAAAAGTCTACTGCGCGGGACACAGGATTGTCTATCCGCTTCACAATACTAGCTAGCTCAGGCGTCCACGTGACGGGTCGATCAACATGCAGCGTAGGTCTAGAATCTGCTAACTTGGCTATCCAAGCGTGTAACTCCAATGCAAACGTAACAAAGAAAATTTCGTAAAGGTCAGCATAAATATACTTCTGTAACCAATCTTCTGTTTGAAGCGTAGGGCTTCTATTTTCTTGTTCAGCAAACTCTTTAGCCTTTAAATCAAACCAGTCTCCAATTTCCTTAGTTGTAGGGTTCCAGTAACACATTTGGAACCATTTGTTGGTCACTAGGCAACGGAACCATTTGTTGGCTCCAACAGTATCTCACACGTTGCTGAAAGAACAAGTCTCATCCGCGCGGCAACGGAACCATTTGTTGCACTGTTCTATCTCGCGCGTCGCCAAAATAACAAGTCTCATTCGCGCGGCAACGGAACCATTTGTTGGCTGAGCAACAAGGTTCAGAGCAACGGAAGTGACGTGATCAAAAAGTCATGAGGCAACGGAACCATTTGTTGGACTGTTCTCTCTCGCGCGTCACCAAAATAACAAGTCTCATTCGCGCGGCAACGGAACCATTTGTTGGCCTGTTCTCTCTCGCGCGTCACCAAAATAACCAGTCTCATTCGCGCGGCAACGGAACCATTTGTTGGCTGCTTTCTTGGGCAGACCCGGGTTTTAATGAAGCGCAGCAACAAAACCCCTTGGCGCACTGGCCCTCTCGGCAACGAGCTGCGCGGCAGCTCGAGGTCTCACCCGAAGTGGCTATGGGGGGGTTAAGGAATCAGGTTTCCTTAACCGGGGTGACGCGGAGATAGCTTTTCCTTGAATGGTTCCTGCAAAATCGGCGGTCGGACCTTCCCGCAGGCCGCTCGGCGCAGCTGTGCGGGTCCCTTCCTTGGCAGGTCTACTGCGCAGATTCTCCTTTCTATCGCAGCAGGCAACTATTTCTTGGGTCGACGCGCGAAACACTTTCTCGCCCTTCGCATCTAGCGCAGTAACGCAGTCTGCTCTCGCCGCAGCGACTGTGCGTTACTACCTCTTTAGTACTTAAGATACTTATAGTTATCAAGGGATCTTTCCAACTCGCTCAAACAGTCACAAAGATAAGACAGAAGTCTTGCATACACAAATACTGAACTCGAAATAGTTATCATTCACACAAACATTATAACAAGAAGATATAAGTGAAGCTCATCTCCTCGAGGAAAACCACGTCCTCAGGAGTTTATATTAACCAGAAAATGATAGAGTTATACAATATGCTGCGCACACAGCTGCAGCCTTAGAACTTACAGGAAACTCCACGCACACAGCTGGGAGCCCTTTTCTCAAGCTTGTCTCCTCTCTATGGAGATTACAAAGGCACAGACGTCGACTCAGACTGTCTGGCAACTCAGGGATTAGCTCCTCGGCTATCCGATTTCCTCTCTCTAGTTCTACACACCAGGTAGAAATTACAGTGAAGGATAATCAACACATGATCTATCCCTTTAGACTGGCTCTCTAACAGTCTAGCATCTAATTCTCTAACTCTCCAAAAAAGGGAGGAACTGAAGGAAGGGAGGAAGAACCCTCTACCCATTACAGTGATTCATCTATATAGGTAGCCATGACGGTCACACCTTTACAAAACTGTGGGCCTTTCCCAACAGTGATTCCCAAAAACCCTAACCACGCACATGGCTAGGTGTACTGTAGGCGCCGCTTGCAGTCACGTCGCCGCTTCCTGCAGGCTCCATGAATTCCGGCACAGATTGTGGGTATGGGCGATCGTCCTTCGCCTTCAATGCTCTGGTCCATTGCTCCTCCTTGATCCGAGCAACCATAACTTCTGTACTAAGCCTTTAAATGAGGGTAGCTAAGCCCTCTACTCCATCACCTTATTTATTATGGTAGCTGAGCCACCTTCATTCTTCGATGACGTGCGCGCGAGCTCCGCAATTTCCGGTCCGTGATCTGCGCTGAGATCATCCATCTGGCACCGTACTGCGCACCGTCTCCTTCTTACCCAAAACTTAGTGCTTGTCCCAAAATTAGCACTTTCCTTCCATACTCGTGCTTTTTCCCAAAATTCGCAGCTTTTACTATAGCTGCGACCTTGGCCCCAACAGAAATTCTCCTTATGGATAGGTATAATCCCTCTTGGACATGAGAAGGTTCCCTACATCCCTAAGCCAAGAAAAAAGAAAAACAAATGGACTCTAACTTTCTCCTAGACCCAGGATTTACACACACAACAAGATAAGAAAGAAGAAGAGTGAGGGAGAGTAGATGACTTACCTCCTTACTGACAGTTTTCCTCACTGCTCTAGCCTTTAGGTTTGATGTCCAAAGCTCCAATGTTGAGTAGATAATGTATAAATAACACAAGAACTACCTTCCTTCTACAAGTTTAGAATAGAGAAGTCTACTTACTTTGAATGTAACTAGAGTAAGCATAAATGCAAATGAAAACACATATGGGAGAAATAGGCCAAGTTATTGTAGCTAGGGTTTTCACCCCAGCTTGTGCAAATGAGCACCTACTAAGGAGAAGGGACTCCTTAGTAGCAGTTCAATAAATAGTAAATAAAAACAGTAAAACAGTATGAAATTTAACCTAGCATGAGCATTAACATAAATAATAAAACATGAAAATATGGCAAAAGATTTCTCTTTTTGTATTAAAGATTATACCTCCAATGTGAAGGTTGGTGAAGCTCTTGCAATAGTCCAGGAGGGTTGCTTCCAAGCTTCCAGTTTTGCTCCTTTCTCTTTCTCCAAAGGGTTGGAAATGGGCCAAAGGGGCACTCAAGTGTGAAAGTAGCTCAAGGGTGAGCTAGGGTTTCAAGAGTGATTTTGGCAGAGTAAGGGTGTATTTGATTGTGGATGTGAAATTAGGGGCCTCCATCACCTATTTATAGGTTTTTAGTGGTGGAGTGCTGGCCCACAGTTTTTGGCACCATATGGTTTAGGTCAGCTGTATAGGGTTCTTGCTTCATTTTTCCCTCTTTTTCCTCTTTTTTGTATTTTTTATTCCCTTTTTAGAGGGTTTTTGCTATTTTGGAGGAATTTTGGATTATTTTGGGGGAAAAAGGGGTTTTTTGGCCTTTTGGAGGCTTTTTTAATGGTTGTGTGGCCTTTTGGAGGCTTTTTAATGGGATTTTAAGGTTTTGGAGGCAAATATGGTAGGAAATATGGACAAATGAGTCATGTAATGGGGTAGATGAGCTAGTGAGAACTTTTTGGGTGTTAACAGTTATATTAATGGAAATCCATAAAGAAGCATGTACAATGGTATACCTGACTTGTGGCAACACTTTCTCCAAGCTTCCCTTCCAGACCCTTTGAGAATCAAGCTAACATAAAGATGGCATTTCCAAGCATACTTTCCATGTGTGGGATTCAAGGTAGGAGCTTCATTTATAAGAGTTGGAGCGAAAACCACCGTGGAGAGATGTTTGGATCACAAGAGGATATCAAGGGTCATGAGAGGATTAAGATACTTAGGATATTATGGAGGATATGATTAGAAAGGTAGATCCAATATCTAAAAATCCCTCTCAAATATTGATCCTAAACTCAAGGAAGAGTAGTTGGAGGGACACAAAGTGACAAAGTGGAGATTGTCACTCCCTAGACAAGGGGAAGGGGATGAAAATTGGGTATTATCGCTCCCTAGATAACTGGAAGGGGGCGAAAATTACTGTTAATGGCTTAAAATAGGGTTGGTTGAAGTGGATTTCGACCTTCTAATGATTGACCCCCCCCCCCCCCCAACATGTCTGGGGACCATATTAGGCTTTACGTTTCCCTCTAAAACACCTCTAGGAAGCACTACAACCACATTTTCATGGTGATGAAATAAACAATTCAAGGAGGACACTCAATTGTGACATTTTGAGGTGTAACACTAGCACATATTAAACTTGGGATAGTTTTTATTGAAGGTTGATAGGGAGGTTTTATGAAGTAGTTCACGAGGGATTAAAGAGTCTGAGATTCAAGATAAAAATGTCTAACATAAAGAGCAGTATTTCATAGGTCATTGGCATACAACTCAGAGGCCAAACAAAACATGAGCACAAGGAATAGTGGAAAGAGAAAGTAAATATATGGGTAAGGTAGCCATACATTCACAAGAGATTGTCCATAATCAAAACATTGTTTCAATCAAGAACCATGTACCATAATGCAGATTTGAAGCTTCAGGAAATATACAGAAAGATCCTAATTGTTATTGATATGAAACTCAAATGATAATTTATGCAATGCAAGAAATTATATTTGTATTCTAATAAAAGGAATTGTAAAGAATAAGAAGTACACAGTCTGACCAATAAATCAATGATCATTGAGCATGGGAATACTGCTGTCATATTAGATGTTGAAGAACATGTACACAGTGGATGTTCCCCCCTATAGACCTTGTTCAAACCCTTTCTCCCTTCTCAGAGGAAGATAACCCCAATAGACTTTAATCTTGTCTTTTTATAGATATTACAAAATAAGATCCAAAACTAGAGGATCGAGCCCTCATCCATAATACCTAAGATAATAGTCCAAATCATCAGATCCTACAAAATCGTAACAAGATCTACATATGGTTTAAGATCCACATTTTAAGGGGATTTCAAATGTTCATAGAGCTTTGATTAGTTATGATATCTCCAGAATATGCTGAGAATCCTTCAATAACAATCCCCTACAATTGGAAAAACTGTGATGAGATTCAACTTTGGTTGCATCATTCTGGGACTTCAAACTATTTTGATTTGATGCCAAAATAACACAATATCTTCAAAATTTGATTTCTCCGATGATAACTTCTGAGCTTTTAATAAATATGGATTGATAATGCTTTCTATGAAAATCAACCTGACTCTATTCAACAGTTTCTTTGCTGGCTCTAGATCATTGAATCTCTCTTAGATTTCCTTGTTCTTTTTACATATAGCAAAACAGGATTCACATATCACCATTTGCTTGGCGCATGGGATGCTACACTTTTTGACTACACTGAGCCATAAATAACTAAGAGATGGTCCATCGATTAGATCTGAAGAGATAATAAAAAATGAGTGAGCAATTTTCCTTATCACCTTTACAAACACTGCATAAAATAGTTCATGGAATATTAACATTTGCAACCATCAATCTATTCCTTATAAACTGCGGTTTGATATAGTAGAATACACTTGGTCATTCTCGTGGGCAATTGGCGTTTGATGGATTTAATATAATGGTCAACTTTGTGCGTTTAACCTTGGCACCATGTAGCTTATTATTTAACACTTATCACTCTTTTGGTAGTTGAATGTGCTTGAGATTGGCAGTTTGCAAAATGGTGATGAGAAGCATCAATCCATATCTTCCATTAACCCCTCTTCCATTAACTAATAGAAACTTCAACATAAACTAATAGAGACTTCAACATAAAGTCACCCCTCATATTGTTAACCCCTCTTCCATTAACTAATAGAGACTTCAACATAAACTAATAGAGACTTCAACATAAAGTCACATCATCAATTAATCCCCCAGTGAAGTCACATTTGATTGCCTCAGCCAGTAAAGTTTTGTTTTTTTTAAAAGTTATTTGATTGCATTATTGAAAGGCAACTAAATTCTTTTTATGGCTTTGAATGTGGAGAAAAAGCTGGGTAACGACACATGTTGAATGAGATATTTAGACTAATGTCTAAAGTTGTTAAAGTTATTGCACGGAGAGAAAAGCCTGGTACATTCTATATAAGTAATTCAAGTGTTAAAATTTCAAATCTCAAATTCAATCCATACTAGGGAAATGTGAGGGTTTGAACAATTGTATAAAATGTTGTAAACATTTTATTGAAAATTCGTGATGGTTAAGTTTGATTTTTCATTATATTTGAGGAGCAGTTTGATATGTAAATCACTTTTTAATCGGTAGTAAATTATAATCTAATACTAAAAAGTTAAAATAATAAAATGAGTAGATTTATCTTAATTCGTTTAAAAAAAAAACCATTAATTGATGTGGAGTAATTCTCCATTACAAAGTTTAGATAAAAGAATTTAGTATATACACAAAGTTGATAATGACATAATTTAGTATTCTTTAAAAAATGCAAATTAGATTAAATATTCTTTAAAAAATGCAAATTAGATTAAATATTCTTTAAAAAGTTATGCACTTAAGTTATATAATTAAGTGAGGTTTTTTCATATCTGGTTAGGGCTAGAGCAGATTAAAATAAAATCACAAAATGACGTTCATCTTAATTTTTTTTGTATTCAAAATTTTACAAAACAAATTCAACTTTTCTTTGTTTTTGTAAGGCATATATATTAAATATAAAAAATAGAATAAAATAAGGTTAATTAACTAAAAAAATTGATGGTCTTTACTTGAAAAGTAAGAAAAAAATACACCATAATGATATTGAGAAATATTTAAAAACCATTAATTATAATTAAAACTATAATAGTTTAAACTTATATAATAATAAAATAAACTAATGTAAATTGATCTTAATCATATTTTAAGCACAAAAACATTTGTCTCAATTTCTTTTAATGTTTTGTTGGGATGAATTTCTATTGTCTTATCTACTTGTTGTTATATTTCTTTTAATGTTTTGTTGGGATGAATTTCTATTGTCTTATCTACTTGTTGTTATATATTAGTAGAGGATAAATTTGGCCAACAAGTTTGATCCAAATTATGATAATTTTCTTCATCTTCTTTGCTTCTATTTTTTTTTATATATTTGAATCAAAATTGGATACAGATGTTGTGTGTGTAGATATTTGGATGAACACCTTGCATGTCTTTATAGTCCCAAGCAAAAGCTAAGCTACACTTCTTGAGGATTTATAGTAGAAGTTGTTCTTAATCAAGGCTTAATTGATTGCTGGTTTTCGGTGTTTTGCTAATTTCTATTGTTTTGGCTGCTTGCTATTCTATAGCACCAGAGAATAAATTTTGCTAAGAAGTTTGATCCAAATTATTATAATTTTCTTCATATGTTTTGACTGCTTTCTATTCTATAGCACCATAGAATAAATTTTGTCAAGAAGTTTGATCCAAATTATTAGAATTTTCTTCATTTTTTTTGCTTGTATTTTCTTATATTTGAACCAAACTTAGATATAGATTTTTCATTTGATTGGAAATTGATGTGTCCTCTTTAGGATCCTTAAGTTCTAGACCAATTTCTATGGTTAGGATTGGACGAATGGCTTGGATCATATCTTCTCGATATTTTACTTGACGGGCTATTTAATTACCTCACTATTTGTGCAGTAAGGGTAATCAAAGAAGTCATGCACTAATTTATTAACCCAATGTTCAAATGCTTGCAAGATGTCATGCATTGTATATACATGCTACACTTTTTTCTTTTTGTAAGATCCATAGAATATTATATTAAAATACAAAATAAGTACATGCACAGAAATTTTGAGAGCCCAGATAGGTTGCTCTTTGAACCATAACAACCAGTACATCACCATGGTATGACTGCATAATCCCAAGGCTACATAACATCCTAAAGCTAGAGGTATGTTGAACAAATTTGAGTATGAAATTAGTACAAAAAGCATGAGAAGAAATTTAGTCAAAAAACTGTTGGAAATATCAAAACTGTAAAGATTGTTGTTACACAAAATTTTCGTCACCCGTACAAAACCCTGTGATCTTAACTTGCCACAATCCCTTAAGTCACTTTCATGGTGAATGAGATCTGATTAGTTTTCCTTGCAACTTAATTTTTTTTACATATAGCAAAACAGGATTCACATATCACCATTTGCTTGGCGCATGGGATGCTACACTTTTTGACTACACTGAGCCATAAATAACTAAGAGATGGTCCATCAATTACATCTGAAGAGATAATAAAAAATGAGTGAGCAATTTTCCTTATCACCTTTACAAACCCTGCATAAAATAGTTCATGGAATATTAACATTTGCAACCATCAATCTATTCCTTATAAACTGTGGTTTGATATAGTAGAATACACTTGGTCATTCTCGCGGGCAATTGGCGTTTGATGGATTTAATATAATGGTCAACTTTGTGCATTTAACCTTGGCACCATGTAGCTTATTATTTAACACTTATCACTCTTTTGGTAGTTGAATGTGCTTGAGATTGGCAGTTTGTAAAATGGTAATGAGAGGCATCAATCCATATCTTCCATTAACCCCCCTTCCATTAACTAATAGAGACTTCAACATAAACTAATAGAGACTTCAACATAAAGTCACCCCTCATATTGTTAACCCCTCTTCCATTAACTAATAGAGACTTCAACATAAACTAATAGAGACTTCAACATAAAGTCACCCCTCATATTGTTAACCCCTCTTCCATTAACTAATATAGACTTCAAACATAAAGTCACATCATCAATTAATCCCCCAGTAAAGTCACATTTGATTGCCTCAGCCAATAAAGTTTTGTTTTTTTTTAAAGTTATTTGATTGCATTATAGAAAGGCAACTAAATTCTTTTTATGGCTTTGAATGTAAAGAAAAAGCTGGGTAACGACACATGTTGAATGAGATATTTAGACTAATGTCTAAAGTTGTTAAAGTTATTGCACGGAGAGAAAAGCCTGGTACATTCTATATAAGTAATTCAAGTGTTAAAATTTCAAATCTCAAATCCAATCCATACTAGGGAAATGTGAGGGTTTGAATAATTGCATAACATGTTGTAAACATTTTATTGAAAATTCGTGATGGTTAAGTTTGATTTTTCATTATATTTGAGGAGCAGTTTGATATGTAAATCACTTTTTAATCTGTAGTAAATTATAATTTAATAGTAGATTTATCTTAATTCGTTTAAAAAAAAAACCATTAATTAATGTGGAGTAATTCTCCATTACAAAGTTTAAATAAAAGAATTTAGTATATACACAAAGTTGACAATGACAATGCTTATTGTCTCTTAAAATTAATAAAGTTTATTAAACAAATAAAATGAATTATATTAAATATTCTTTAAAAAATGCAAATTAGATTAAATATTCTTTAAAAAGTTATGCACTTAAGTTATATAATTAAGTGAGGTTTTTTCATATCTGGTTAGGGCTAGAGCAAATTAAAATAAAATCACAAAATGACGTTCATCTTAATTTTTTTTTATTCAAAATTTTACAAAACAAATTCAACTTTTCTTTGTTTTTGTAAGGCATATATATTAAATATAAAAAATAGAATAAAATAAGGTTAATTAATTAAAAAAATTGATGGTTTTTACTTGAAAAGTAAGAAAAAAAAGTACACCATAATGACATTGAGTAATATTTAAAAACCATTAATTATAATTAAAACTATAATAGTTTAAACTTATATAATAATAAAATAAACTAATGTAAATTGATCTTAATCATATTTTAAGCACAAAAACATTTGTCTCAATTTCTTTTAATGTTTTGTTGGGATGAATTTCTATTGTCTTATCTACTTGTTGTTATATATTAGTAGAGGATAAATTTGGTCAACAAGTTTGATCCAAATTATGATAATTTTCTTCATCTTCTTTGCTTCTTTCTCTCTCTCTCTCTCTCTCTCTATATATATATATATTTTATATTTGAACCAAAATTGGATACATATGTTGTGTGTGTAGATATTTGGATGAACACATTGCATGTCCTTATAGTCCCAAGCAAAAGCTAAGCTATACTTCTTGAGGATTTATAGTAGAAGTTGTTCTTAATCAAGACTTAATTGATTGCTGGTTTTCGGTGTTTTGCTAATTTCTATTGTTTTGGCTGCTTGCTATTCTATAGCACCAGAGAATAAATTTTGTTAAGAAGTTTGATCCAAATTATTATAATTTTCTTCATATGTTTTGACTGCTTTCTATTCTATAGCACCATAGAATAAATTTTGTCAAGAAGTTTATCCAAATTATTAGAATTTTCTTCATTTTTTTGCTTGTATTTTCTTATTATTGAACCGAACTTAGATATAGGTTTTTCATTTGATTGGAAATTGTTGTGTCCTCATTAGGATCCTTAAGTGCTAGACCAATTTCTATGGTTAGGATTGGATGAATGGCTTGGATCATATCTTCTCCATATTTTACTTGACGGGCTATTTAATTACCTCACTATTTGTGCAGTAAGGGTAATCAAAGAAGTCATGCACTAATTTATTAACCCAATGTTCAAATGCTTGCACGATGTCATGCATTGTATATACATGCTACACTTTTTTCTTTTTGTAAGATCCATAGAATATTATATTAAAATATAAAATAAGTACATGCACAGAAATTTTGAGAGCCCAGATAGGTTGCTCTTTGAACCATAACAACCAGTACATCACCATGGTATGATTGCATAATCCCAAGGCTACATAACATCCTAAAGCTAGAGGTATGTCGAACAAATTTGAGTATGAAATTATTACAAAAAGCATGAGAAGGAATTTAGTCAAAAAACTGTTGGAAATATCAAAACTGTAAAGATTGTTGTTACACAAAATTTTCGTCACCCGTACAAAACCCTGTGATCTTAACTTGCCACAATCCCTTAAGTCACTTTCATGGTGAATGAGATCTGATTAGTTTTCCTTGCAACTTAAATGTTTTTGTGGCTTTGACGCCTTTGCTTTGCTAGCAACACGTGTCGAAGTCCATCGATGCAGTTTGCTTCACTGTCAAGTTTCCATCAAGAGGGAGCAGTAATGACTCCTTCCTTCCTTAGTGTTAGTGAGGGATTTTCTCCTAGCCATTATTATGGTGGAGTGTTGGAATATATTAATTATATTCCTTGGAAGGTAATACTGTTTTTGTATTATGGCGAAATTTATCCACAATTTTATGTAAAAGAGTAATACATTATATCCCATATTCATTATGGTAAAGTATACTCTTGATATCCGTCATTATATAAAGAGATGTTATTATGGAGAATTATACTATCCCACGTGCAATATGTGAGAGTAATTCCTCCACATCTCTTGGTATATATAAGGGTTAAGGGAGTCACATCACTATTGCAGTGACATAGTGAACAACATGATGGTATAGTGGTATACACTCATAAATAGTATCAACACATGGTATTTTGATCACAAGATCTGCTATATTGTATTTGGGTTATTTGTAGTTTCTCTCTTGTAAGATTGAAGAAGATTTTTGGAGATAATAGAAGACAACCTTCCCGTGGACGTAGCCCAATTGGGTGAACCATGTATATCTAGTGTATTCTTTTCCTTGTTCTCTTTCTGTTCTTATTTGCTTTAATATGTTATGATTTCTAAGATGGGTAAGCTAGTTTAGCTAGATCAATAGTTCGGACAGAAAGGTACTTCACGTACTCGGCGATATATAGGAAGGCTCATGTCGAATAGTTCTACATTAGAAAGCACTACTATAGATTGGATCTCCCACGTAACTTGCATATATCGGGAGACCCCACTAGGATATTGAAACCATCTAATTCAACCATTGGTTGTCTTGATGTTGTAATACACCGAGAACAACACTCGGGGAGCCACTACCCACATACTGTTAGGTAGTTGGGTAATACAGTCAGGGCTACAGTCCTAATCCTCCCTGGTTAGTGCTCTAAAATATTGGGCCGAGTATTACTGTTGGACCATGCGGTTTATCGCGAGTTGCGACGCCTTGACACTCCTGTGAGGATCGAACTCTTTATCCCACTTATCGTATAAGTTTGCTTGCAGCTTTAGCTTGAGTAGGATTTGAATTGTGTTTTTTTTTAAAAGACTCTTAGGAGGATAATTTCATCATCCATTCTAGCTGAAAAAGCCTTAAGTAGATCATGTAGGATACAAAAATTTCCACCTGAACAATCTCTCATTGGGGAAGGAAACACATGGGCAGATATGGACCAACCCACTACAACTGGTTCGTGCGAAGAAGGAATTCCAATCACTGAATCAGGAGGGGAATTTTCTCCTCGTGTAAATCTGCTCATCACAGATCCTATGGGACCATTAATGGTCCTTTGCATGACACATATTTCCACCACTCACTTGAAGGACACCCTGGTGCTATTGATTGAATATTCACTCGACCTTAAGATGACTTGATAGCTACTGATTTTGGTCCAACCGCTTCATTTTGGGGAACCTTCTTAGGGCACATTATTTCTGATTTTGTTTCACCACCGATTGTGGAGACACCACCAGGGATAATTTTAAGGACCCATACTTATTTAAAAGTGTATTAACCTTGGCGAATCTTAGCAATTCTTAAAATGTCAAGTATAAATTATTTGGTGATATTTTTCTAAAATTATTTCAATTTCTAAGGATTTTATATAGTTTGTATAATAATTTGGCGATTTTTAGAGTGAAAAACGTTTACCCCATCAAAATTGGGCGAAATGGGGCTTCAAAAAATGCAAATTGGCGAATCGTTTTTTGGAAAAAAACATGGAAAAATAGCCCATGGGCTAAATTTCGCCCCTAAAATTATCCTTGGACACCACCACCACCGCACCCTGCCAGAATCGTCTCGAACGAATATTTTTTTGGAACACTTCAAGATACCGTGTCTCGCTTACAGATACTTGGAAAATAGGTAAGGTGCTAGAGTTTCCCTTTCCAATCCATTTCGGAAGTAGCGAATCCCGAACACCATTCTCCTGTGCATTCTTTTACTCTTCCTTCAACAGGGATTTCTGTGCCCAACGTGACCTCCTACGAACCAAGCTAACCATTTTTCCCACATGTTTCACATAAAAATAAATTGGTCGGTTCTAAGCCTCTTTTGACCCCAACAACTGGGGGGGAACCTTCAACCACTGTTAACTTCGTGACTAGAACACAAACTTTGAGACAAAGTGTGATTAGAGGCCACCCTCTAGTTAGCGGTCAGAATATGGCCACAGGGAAACCTATGGTCAATGGTCAAAATATAATTACTGGGAAAACTTCGGTTGGCGGACAAAATCTAACCGGGGGGAAACCTCCAGTTAGTGGAAAAAATATAACTAGGGGGAAACCTCTAGTTAGTGGAAAAAATGTAAGTGGAGGAAAACCATCATTTATGACTTATAATTTGACTATAGGTCCACCTCTAGTCGTGGGACAACCTGGGTAACGACACATGTTAAATGGGATATTTAGTCTAATGTTTAAAGTTATTGCACGAAGATCAAAGCCTGGTATATTCTATATAAGTAATTCAAATGTTAGAATTTCAAATCTCAAATCCAGTCCATTAGGGAAATGTGAGGGTTTGAACAATTGTATAAAATGTTGTAAACATTTTATTGAATATTTGTGATGGTTAAGTTTGATTTTTCATTATATTTGTGGAGCAGTTTGACATGTAAATCACTTTTTAATAGGTATTTTTTTATTATCAAATTCCATTTTTAAACCTAATAGAATATTTTAAAGTTAAAGTATATAATATAAAATAAATAATATAAAAAATAAAAATTATAATTTATTAATAAAAAAATAAAATAAAAAAATGAGTAGATTTATCTTAATCGGCTTCTAAAAAAGGAACCATCAACATTGATGTGGAGTAATTCCATATCACAAAGTTTAAATAAAATAATTTAGTATACACACAAAGTTGATAATAACTCTTTGTAATATAAAATAATTTAGTATACACACAAAGTTGATAATAACACGATGTTTATTGTCTCCTAAAATCAATAAAGTTTATTAAACAAATAAAGTGAATTAGATTAAATATTCTTTAA
Organism: Larix kaempferi; assembly: GCA_027924585.1. Taxonomy (NCBI): domain Eukaryota; kingdom Viridiplantae; phylum Streptophyta; class Pinopsida; order Pinales; family Pinaceae; genus Larix; species Larix kaempferi. The sequence continues at coordinate 2,969,723 of BSBM01000600.1, forward strand.
AAAGTGCAAATTGATTAAATATTCTTTAAAAAAATGCAAATTAGATTAAATATTCTAGTGATGCACTCAAGTTATATTATTAAGTGAGGTTTTTCCATATCTGGGTACGGATAGAGCAAATTAAAATAAAATGACAAAATGACGTTTATCTTCAATTTTATTTTTATTCGAAATTTTATAAAACAATTTCAACTCTCCCATAATATTTTTGTAAAGGATATATATTAAATATAAAAAATATAATAGAATAAAGGTAATTAACTAAAAAAAATTGAAGGTCCTTACTTTTAAAAAAAAGTACACCATAATGATATTGAGAAATATTTAAAAACCATTAATTATAATTAAAACGATAATAATTTAAACTTTTTTCAGCCGAATAATAATTTAAACTTATATAATAAGAAAATAAACTAATGTAAATTATCCAAAAATTATTCAAAAAGAGAAGTTTATTTTTCAAAAATTTTCAACATCTGTAATTCGGTTTGTGGATTGCGGATTGCAAAAACGACATAATTTCAAGAAAAAGTGAGTTTTCTGTAATTTTCAAAATGCACAAAAGAGAGGTTTTTTCAACAAACTTTATTAAATCCAAATCATGGGAATAAGAAAAGACAAGGACAACAATAAAGAACACCCCAAAAATACATCAGGTGACCTTAAAAAATAATTGCGGGGCTCCCATTTTCATTGATAAAAATGGGATTTGTTGTGCCTACAACACCCTCCTACTCAGTTTGACTTGATTTGGTGTAATTTCACTTGAAAATCAGTTAACTGAAGTCAGAAAGATGCCCTCCCCTAATTTTGGGCAATCAGTTGAGTACTAGAATCAGTTAGACTCAATTTTATAGTTTCAGAGTCTATTAGAGTCAATTACTTTGCAGTTAAGTGGTTAATTGATGTGCCGAGTGGTGTTAAATGACCAGTAAGCCACTCTCATGCATTCAATTCGAATGACCTCTCTAGGATTCGAATTGCTGGGCTATTATTGCCATTGTTACACATTGTAATTAATCTTCTGAATTAATATAATGCATGAACTGCTGCAAACCTTTTGCATTAGTGTTTTGACACACAATTTTCCGCATGCATCTCTAGTAACTAATGTTCTTGTTCTCTAGATCTGCTGTGCTTGAATTTTACATGGTATTAGAGCCATGGCAGGACAAGGAAACACTTCTACAAAATTTTTCAGATGAAGATTGAGCAAGCTTGCTCCAAATTATTCCAACACTGCACCAGAAGCAAAAAAAATTCCACATAAATCCTAGATAATTGTGCATCCGATTTATCAAGCTTGCTTGATAGGCTATGATGGTTGTGATGCAACTTGAAAAGTGCAGGTTGTCGACCTAACAACTATTTTTTTTTTACTGTAGGTTTCTCAAAGCCTCCTATTTCATCTGCTATAGCTAAGATGGACTCTTCTTCAAACCATCTTCTTACTCCTTTCAACTATAATCAGTGGAAGGATGATATAGATATAGTATTGCACTCCAACGGACTCTACAGAGTTACTATGGGCACAAAACCATAGCCTAATGCAGCTATAGAGAATTCCAAGGTCTTCAATAGGCTTGATGAAGCTTATGGTTTCTTATGTCTAAATATTTCCAAAGACCTTCTTTTCCATCTCATCGGATTCAAGACTCCAAAATAAGTATGTGAAAAACTTGCCAAACTCTTCGGCAAGGAGGATGAGATGAGGGCTTATCAGTTAGAGAATGAATTGATTTCCCTAAATCCTGAAAATTTTGAAACCATCAATGAATTTTTCACCAAGTTGAAGCAATGTGGTGTCGAGAAGAAGGACGATCAGTTGATCCTTTCAATCCTTTCAAAACTAGGATCATATTATTCAGTGTTTGTCTCTACCTTTCATTAGGGAAAACTCACCATTATGAATTGGAAGATGCCATCCTTGAATGCATTCATTGAGTCCTTAACAAAAGAGCATGACAAGCTTATTCAGATGGGGTCCATGATATCCTCCAAAGATCAAGCCCTGTTTGATGGAGGACCCAAGGCTGCGAATGCTAAAGGAAATCAAAAGCAGAAGGAGAAGACCAAGTTTGATCATCCCAAGCAGAAGGAGAAGACCAAGCAGTTAGATGAGCCCTTGGGCTCAATAAAAGACAAACAAAAGGGAAAGGAGAAGACAAAGTGTTCTTACTATGGAAGGAGATTTCATCCTGAAATCTCATTCATGAAGAAGACTATTGATCAGATGGCCCTTCTCTTGGAGAAGAACAATATCACTCTTCCATATGGCGCAAGTAAGAAGGAAAATGGAGACCGGAATGATAATCCAGAAAGAGGTCATGCACTCATGGAAAGTGTTTCGAATCCAAAATCTCTTCTCATAGATTCAGGAGCTTCGAATCACATGGTTGCAATAAAATACTCTTTCTCATCATTAGACTCCGACAGCTGCATATCCATTCACATGGGAGATGATTCACAAATTTCATCGAAAGGCAAAGGTACAATTCCCTTAGAACATGGCAGTTTTCAAAATGTTCTCTATGTTACTTCTCTATCTTCGAACCTGCTTTCTGTGTATCAAATGACACATACATGTTTTCCCAAGAAGGTTGTATTCAACCCTAATGATGTTGAAATTTCTGATTTTAGCACTGGAAAACTCATTGCAACAGGCAAGGAAAATCATGCTACAAAAACATATGAGTTTTCCCTATTTTTGCCATATTCAAAGCTAAGTGCCATTCTAAATCATGGAAATGAGGTTAGATGGATATGGAATGAAAGGTTTGGACACCTGCTATTTTTATCTTCTACAAAATATTTCCATGGTTGAAGGCTTTCCGAACATCCAATCCTCAAAAGGGATATGCAAGGTTTGCATTACTGGCAAGCATCCTGAGCACAAGTTCAATCGAGGCAAAGCTAGTAGGGCTTCTTGTATTTTGGGGATGATTCATAGTGATATCAATGTTCCATTATGTCATGTACCCTCCTGTGGTCCCAATGCAAGGAAGGGAACATGATGGCAATCTATGGGATTTTACATAATCTCATCCCATTCATTAGAATCATATGAATGAAACATTTGTGTGTAGATGTAAAACAAATCAAACATGCACAATAGAATTATACTATCCACACACATTACTCATGCATACAACATATCAACAGTCATCAAATTAATACAGTGCAGAAGTAAACCACATAGGCAAAGAACACTTATATTCGTTGTGCAATTGTCCCAAACAACTAGCTATGTCGCTGCAACGTTCCACCCAACCATAGGCCAGTTGTGTTCATCAATTCTCTCAACACAACTGCCACCCCCGAGCTGGGCATGATTCTTACAAAGAAAGGGGACATTCAAGCTCATGCATAGCCAAATAAACATTTCATCTAAGCCAAGCCCGTCCACAGCTGGGTTTCTCAGGCTAAATCTGAACCCTGGATGCTTGCACTCAAGCTCAAGCCAAAACAATGGATTGGGAGAGGGAAATTCGATGACAGGGAGGAAAACGATTTCTCCTGCAGGTTCATAAGAATTCAACAGCCAAAACGGTCTCAATGGAACCCCAATTCCATTTCCCTTCTTCCCCACTGGTATGTAACACAAAAACGCCCTTCCCATCTAGGAGAATGAAGGTAGACACAACATAACCATGGAGGAAAATGCCCAGGTGGCTCCCAGCTCGTGAGGGAGGAAGGCTGGTTCATGGATAATGGCTTGGGGAGCAATTCCTGGATATTTTCTTGCCCAAGAAGCAAAATGCGATTTCCCATGAAGGGTGGCTTTCCCATACCCAAATTTGGACAGCCATACCTCTCATTCCCCAAGGCATTAACTACCTCAACCAACTCTTGGGAGAAATGAATGATTGGGTACAAAGGTTAACATGGGTAGTTGAGGGTTTGATGGGTTCTCTCATCGACACTTGGCTTGACTTGATTGGCTCAAGGGTTTGAATGCTTTCTCTCCCAATGCCTTGTAAAATCATGCCCCCATATCTTGTTGCATTGCATAGGTAGTTGTGGGTATTTTATTAAAATGCATATTTACATGATGTTTGAAATTTCAATGTGCCTGGCTAGCAAGCAAACTATATGTATCAATAAATCGATGGCTGGGCCTTGGCCTTGAGCTCGTCACCATTATTTTATAACAATATTACATCATTTACATTTTAATGCAATAGGGTCAAGATGGGTATGTGACATACCCTCCCCCTTGGAATAACACCGTCCTCGGTGTTCTAATACTTAGGAATAAATACCCACTTTACACATGCCTCAAAATTCACAAATGGTGGCAGGTTTGTTCTGCATTTCATCTCTTTACTTTGAGATTTCAGGATCAAGTCCTTTGGCTTCCACAAGCTTCTCTTGCTGGATTTGATCTTCCATCTTTGCAGGTGGGCATTTCTCCACAACAATCCCTTCCTTTTATTCACCTTCCAGCTACTCTACAAGTATGGAATTTTATGGATGCCATCTTTCTTGCTGTCCGGGTAGCTATCTGAGGAATATTTTTAGCCAAAACAAATAGCTTTTGGTCTGCTTCCAGGATCAATGTGCACAACTGTCTCTTACTTCACTCACTAGCAACACTTGGCTAGTAATAGTTGCAACCAATGGCTTTCAATTTCTCAACTATGAGATTCATCATGACAATTCCTGTTAGGACAAGCATAACACAATATTAAAATTAGTCAATTATTTTCCCAATTGATTTGGAACATCCATACTTTACTCATGAGACTTCCACACATTTCATGCTTTCCACATACACATGAACTCATCCATGTTTATCCTTTCACAGGAAAATAACTATTTCAGCATTCACAATTCATTTCAAGCAATAAACACAATCAACTTCCAGTCACAACATGCATTCAACAATCCTTTGTTTCTGAAATGCGTCAATCAAAAAGGAAAGAGAAGAGTAAGAGTTTCCCCCTCTTAGTCTTGTTCCAATCTGGAGCCACACCACAACTCTGGTTTCATGCTCCTTAGCCTCTTTCACTTCAATGTGAATGCTTGACTTGCCATTTCTTGGCTATGACACTTAGTGTCTAGGGTCTATCTAAGGATTTTCAACCAGGGAACCCTTCCCATTGTTTCCTATAGAACCCTTGGCTGCTAGGACCCACACATGTCCACTAGCACCATCTTTCATTACTGCTCATATTGAGCTCCTTAGGACGATCACATGCCCACATGCATCCCTATGATGCCTTCATAGTCCTTGCTTCCAGTAATATCTATACTCAAACATTGAATCAATTCACATGTTTAGTTTATTTTCATAGGGTTTATCTCTAAACAAGAGTTTGAGAAAATCATAACCACATCATATACACACGCATATTCATATTAAATAAGCAAGAAGCTGCAATATAACCAAATACTTATATGTATTGGATGTCTTCACTCTATTCCACAAACTCCTTCTTTGCTTTACAAGCCTTGGGTTTCCTATGGATACAATGTTGAATGTTGGGTCAGCACGCAAGCTACTCCACAGCCATTCGAATAGGCAATGCCAGGCCAATACCCTGACTGGGTTTATCAATTATTCAAGGGATGTTTGGCCAGCACACATGCTGCTCTACAACATTGAGTAGTTAATGTTCAACCATTTACTCTCTAGGTTTACCAGGAATTTTATAGCGCCCAACTAGTTACTCTTTGGATTCACCAAGCATTTACAGTTCCTTCAGGGTCCCTGCTTCCTGCAATGACCAAGGTTTTCAACAAAGAAACAACAATGTATCATCTTATTTGTTAGAAAAATTATACCTAAAATCTTCATTATTCCAAGCAACAAATAAATGAAAATGAATACTTATCTGTATTGTGCATTTCCTCGCTACTCCACAGGTTTCCTTCTCTGATTTACAAGCCTTGGATCACCTGTGGGGTGGATGTTTGGCCAGCACACATGCTGCTCCACAACATCATCCGAATAGGCAATGCAAATCCAGTACGCCGACTGGGTTTATCAAGCATCCCAAAAATCAGTATGCTAATCCAGTACGTAGACTAGGTTTATAAAGCATTTCAAAAATCAGTATGCTAAGCTAGTATGCCGACTGGGTTCATCAAGCATTTCAAAAATCAGTATGCTAAGGCAATACGCCGACTGGGTTTATCAAGCATACAACAACCATTTCCAATCTAGTTCTCCGACTGGGTTTTTCAGGAAATAACACCCTTCACCAATACCTCCACAACATGCAAATAACCAATGCCAAGCCAATACATCGACTGGGTTTATCAGGCATCCAATTTAACAACATGCCAAGCTAGTACGCCAACTGGGTTTATTAGGCATCATACAATTCTTCATCCACACAAGGATGGCACTCCTTCTCCTGTGCAAACAAGCGGTTCCCTTTAGGAACTCTATAGGTGACTTCATTGACTGCAGGCTAGCATGGCCCCACAATACCCACTCACACTACAAAAGGATGATACCCCTTTTCTGCAACACAGCTCTGCGGGCCTATCCATCCCTTCTAGTGTCCTTTAGTGTGACCGTAGAAAGGTTACCACTGCCCATACAGTCCTCTTGAGCACCCTTTCTTCACTTTGCCTCTTAATGTGAAACACTAAATTGCATCTGTGTAAGCTGATAGCACAAGAAGGATAAGCAGTTTCATCAGTATTCCTACTCTAAAATTGTAACCATATTTCATAACATTCACTATCAAGTATTTAAACAATAGGAATGCGTCCATTTCTTAGGGTGTAGTCAATATTGACAACCCTAACATAACCTGGCATCTGAAAGGTATGCATCCCTTTACGATGTGAGCCATGTAGGACCTAATCATACTCAAACAGTCTAGAATAATAATGAAATAATAAAACATGCTTTGCATATTAACTCTAGTAACAAGACATGCATATTCTTTAGCTGGGGTTACAGAATACTCATCCATTTTACAGATGTATCTTTTTATTATTGGCAAAGAATGGGGGCTCCCTTCTCCGAGTCAACAGTCCTTCGGTTTTCCACCCCAATCCTTTCACGTTCCTTAACCCACACATGCCTTCTTGGCATAATTTTACCATCTCACTCACATGCTTTACCAACATGTAGTTCGACTGAGACATTATCAACATTTACAATGGCGTTTCACCCGAAACCCATTTCCATAGCATGGGATCCTTCCCATCTAGTTTGGATGCTACAGGTCATCACACATGGTCTTCCTGCAATGTGTCATCCTAGCACACTTATCAAATAGCCAAACAGTCAGCAACATTTAGCAATAAGCTTCAAATCTGATTTTTCCATAACCAATCAATGTCATTAATAATTAAATTCAATATGAATTTACAATTCTGTCTTCTACAAAAATTAATTTGTTTAGCAACGAGGCTATCCTCATATTGTTTGGCTCTCGTAAGTGGTATCACTCTGTCCATTATGGTTTCACCCTTGCTACCATACATAAATATCCACCTACAACATGTCCTCCTGACACAATTTTATATAAGCCAAACAGTGATTAGCAATTATAAGCAAATTTTTAAATCTGAAATCTACAAATATGTTTTCCTATAGAAATTAGATTTGCAACCATGAGATTATTCTCATAAACTTAAATCAGAAAATTTTCATATTTTTTTCATGTATAAGTTACAACCATGAGAACCTTCTCATAACCTTTGGCTTCTGCACATAGTAGATCCCGGTCTTTACTATGGAATTATCCTCATTGCCATACGCAAGACTTTTCTACCTGAAAACTGAAACTTCAAACAGCCAAAAACGTTGCGAGTGTTTATGCATATAATCCTTTCATTGCCACAACAGTCATCGAAGTGATCTTAGGATTATAACACTCAATAATTCAAACACCTTCAGCTATTAACATTTGAAATGCAATGAAATATATACATTTCTATATATGCATCATTATCACAATAAAATTGCAAGACACAGTTACACTATCCATGCAATTTAAATAAACTGTAAATACTCATTACTTCACAGCCATATTCTTTTTATGCAACTCTGTCCTTCCAATAGAGCACTCTGGTATCCCATCAACATGTCTACCTTCTTCATGCAATCATTGTCCTGCATTCACAGCAGTTCATGAAATGGTCTCAGCATTAACAATGGTTCACCATTTCATCGATTATCTAATTGCATTGAAACATATGTATCACAACCATGCATTCACACAATGCATCTCAACATGTGCACCCGCACATATGCATGCACATTCCCAACATTTACATAATATTTTGATGTGCATTCACTCAATGCATAACCACTCAATACAACCTTGCATTAATCCATGAATACTAGGCATTTCAACATATTATGGCCTAACCATGCCTATCTCATATGGCATACACTACAACAAGACCATAAGTCACCACTTGCTTTGGTTGTTAAACTCACAACCAACATACACAAATGGTATGATATCATTTCATATGAATGCATTGAGGTTTCTAAGAAACTATAGGGTGTAAGGTTCCTTGCCTTCACTTACCCACACCTGACCATACTTGGTGGGATTATATTCACATTCAGGCACTCAATACCATATGCAAACCAATCAACATAGTTTAAACATAGTTGAAGGGATCTTACCAAATCCTCCTTCAACATTCATGCAATTAAGCATAAATAACCATTACCTGCACGGCTGTCATTAATATTGCTTGATGTTACCTTATCAGTTGGCCTCATACCAAGGCTTCACGATCCTTTTTTCCAACCTTGTGATCATATATTTGTAGCCCCAACCTTTCTTCATAAGGTTGTTGGTCATATGCAACAATCATCGTCCACATCCTTAGCCATGCTTTGGTTGTCTTTGGTCATTTTCACATGTACTGTGCAATGTCTATTAATATGCCATCTAGTGCATATTCATCTCATCTATCCAATTTCTTGCATTTTCAATCATGCTTCTATGATCTGGTCCCTATAGCATTAGTTGTCATTAACCATAGGAAATACCATTAGTGGGCTATTGCATGTGTAACTTCACTACCTTTACCCATATGAACACACCATGCTCATGCATAAACAATTCACATGCACTATGCAATGACTCCTTAATCATGTCCACTAATTTATATTTAATCTGTTACTCTCTTGCATTTCCAACATCCCTATGCCATAATTTTCAGCATAAAAAATCAGGAAATATAAATATAATAGCAAGAGAAGAGTTAAGCAATTCTCCCTTTCCAATTCCTCATCATGGTATGGAGTTCCCCCTCCATATCATAGCTGATCCTTTTCTTGGCTTCCCTACCAAGCATACAAGCAATCATTAGCTATGATCTTCCCATGAATTAGCAATTCAAAATATATACATACGTGTATAACATTCATTTTTTCTATTTCCAAACATGCAACTCTTATGCTATAAACAGAAATAGTTTAAGGTGAGGAATTTCCCTCTTATCAACATTTGCCTTGTTGCTCCCATTGCTCTTCCGCAATGCATATTATACCCCTTTAATACTTAATAAGGCCTCCACAACCTTCTATGCAGCTCCTACTTCTCATCCCAAGCATAGAGAATGCATTTCATATATACATAAGTTCCATGGCATTTTTGAACTTTCGGCACCTGAAAAATCTCCCTGGAAAACTACTGAAATTTCCTGTTTTGGAGCAACTCAACGAGTTCCGCCGAAGGGTGAACTCGAATATTTCTTCCGACCTGTTTCGGACCAACTCGTTGAGTTCTGCCGTAGTTTCAGGCCAACTTGCCGAGTTCTGCTGCCATTTTGGGCTAACTTGCCGAGTTCTGCCACTGAAAACACTTAGAAAAATCTTCCGCCGTTTCAGACCAACTTGCCGAGTTCTTCTGCCGTTTTGGATCAACTTGCCAAGTGCTTTCGTCGTTTTGGGCCAACTTGTTGAGTTCTTCCGCCGTTTCAGGCCAACTTGCCGAGTTCTTCCGTCATTTCGGGCCAACTCACCGAGTTCTGCCGCCAATAACACTTAGAAAAATTTTGAAATTTTTCTTCCTTTCCCTGACACTTCCGCAACTTTGTCGGCACAACTCAGCCAATTTCATCGACTGTTTCGGCTCCACTCAGGGAGTTTTGCCGAAACGTATCGGCTCAACTCCATGAGACTCGCCGAAACGCGTTGGCTCAACAAAACTCTTAGAAATGTTTTTCAAAATACTTAGAAATTTTTTGAAATTCCGCAACTTTGTTGGTGCAACTCAGTGAGTTTCACTGACCATTTCGGCGCAACTCAGTGATTTTCATCGACCGTTTCTGCGCAACTCTGCGAGTTTCGCCGACACATCCTTTGCGGAAAACTTAGAAACACTTAGAATTTTTTTTTTGAAAATTTAAAATTTTTCACAATGATCACTGCTGAGAAGGAAGCATACTTACCTCTGCAATTGTGATAGGTAGCCCATGAAGGCCCAATGCTGCAACCAACAGCTCTGATACCATTCTGTCATGTACCCTCCCGTGGTTCCAATGCAAGAAAGGGAACATGATGGCAATATGTGGGCTTTTACATAATCTCAGCCCATTCATTAGAATCATATGAATGAAACATTTGTGTGCAGATGTAAAACAAATCAAACATGCACAGCGGAATTATACTATCCACACACATTACTCATGCATACAGCATATCAACAGTCATCAAATTAATACAGTGCAGAAGTAAACCACATAGGTAGAGAACACTTATCTTCGTTGTGCAATTGTCCCAAACAACTAGCTATGTCGCTGCAACATTCCACCCAACCATAGGCCAGTTGTGTTAATCAATTCTCTCAACACAACTACCACCCTCAAGCTGGGCATGATTCTTACAAGGAAAGGGGACATTCAATCCCATTCACAGCCACAACTCAGCTAGATTCGCCGATCGTTTCGGCTCCACTCAGCGAGTTTCACCGAAATGTATCGCTCGATTTCGTAAAACTTCATCGGCCTCATTGCCACAGTCTCGTCGGTGCCACTCAGCGAGTTTCGCCAAAACACTTTGGATTGACTCCACGAGACTCGCCGAAACGCGTTGGCACAACCCAAACAAAAACACTTAGAATTTTTTTCAAAATTACTTAGAAAAATTAAAATTTTTCATTCTTTTCCTGGCACTTCCACAAACTTTGTCGGCGTGACTCAACGAGGTTTGCCGACACAGCCTTAGCGGAAAAATCAAAATCACTTATAAAATTTTCAAATTTTTGAAACTTTTCATAATTGTCAGTGCTGAACAGGAAGCATACTTACCTCTACAACTGTGATAGGTATCCCATGAAGGCCCAATGTTGTAACCTTCGCTTTGATACCATTTGTAACGTACCCACCCATCTATCCAATGCAAGGAAGGAAATATGGCACTAAAATCTAGGCTTTTAGAACAACTCAGCCAAATTCATAATGAATAAAGGATATGGCATTACAGTAAAATGCATAGGTGTGCAGATGTAAATCAATTGAACATGCACAGCGGAATAAAACATCATCCACACACATTTCATACTCATCTAGCATATCAAAATAACCATCAAATTAAACATTTGCAGAAGTAAACACAATAAAATACTCATCTTGATGTAATGTTGTCCCAAGCAACTAGCTACGTCACTGCAATGTTTCACCCAACCATAGGTCTCTGCTCAGCCTGTATTATTTCAGCACTCAAAGACCACCCCCGAGATGGGCATGATATCTACAAGGAAAAAGGGGCTCTCAAGCTTCAACACAGCCCAAAGCAATGGATACCCAACTCAACCCCATAATTCTCTTGCACACAAAACTCAGATATGGGCTTGGAAACACACTTTCAGCAATGGGACTTAGAAGCTAGATGGACATGGGTTTTCCCCAAAACGTAGGCACACCAAAAATGGATTTGTGAGAGGAAAAATTGACCATAGGGAAGAAAACGATTTCTCTCACAGATATACAAGCAATCAGTGATCCAAAACAACCTCTATGGTCCCCAAATCGATTTCCCTTTCTTCCCCACTATTATACAACACAAAAAACCCCCTTCCTAGCTAGGAGAATGAAGGAAGACACAACAAAAGCATGGAGGAAAACGCTCAGGTAGCTCCAAACTCCTGAGAGAGCAAAACTGATGGGTGAATAATTGTCTTGGGGAGCAATTCATGGCTCTTTTCTTGCCCAAGAAGCCAAACATGATTTTCCATAAAGGGTGGCTTGCCCATACTCGAATTTGGACAGCCATACCTCTTCATTCCCCAAGGCATTAACTACCTCAACCAACTCTTAGGAGAGTAAATGATTGGGTACAAAATTCAGCATGGTAGTTGAGGTTTTATGTGTCCTCTCATTGACACTTGGCTTGACTCGATTGGCTCAAAGGTTTGAATACCCCCCCCCCCAATTTCCTTGTAAACATCATGCACCCATCTCTTGTTGCATTGCATAGCTAGTTGTGGGCATTTATATTAAAATGCATATTTACAATTCCCATGGTTCACTAGCACATGGGTAGCATAATATCCAATATTTGCCTCTTCAAGGTTGAACATTCACCGGCAGGGCCTTGGCCTTGAGCTCTATGCTAGGAATCATACATAATATGCATACAATATTTACATTATAGCCCAAAATATTACAAGGGTCAAAATGGGGACGTTACAAAAGGTAGCCACCATATAAGTGGATGATGTGGTCACATTTGTTGTTGTAACCAAAGGGGGTGTCTGGGTGACAGTAGGGGTAGGAATGGAAGTGGAAATCTGAGATGAGACTTGGGAAGAAGGGAGAGCTTCATTAGTTGATGGCACAGTGGTTGGTGAAGGGATGGAAGTAAGAACTTCATGTGGTGGATCTTGAGTGTCTACAACTAAAGGTGAAGAAGGAGGTAAGGGATCTAGAACATTAGTAGCAAAGGGTAATGAAGGAGATGGAGGTGATTGCAGGGGGACATTCGAAGACTGGACTTCAGCAATGGTTGATGGGGAAATAGGGAGTGGAATTGTTCAAGCTGGAGGTGTGGAAGTGAACAATGCATCAAACAACTAAGACAGGGTTGTTGGTGGTGTTACCTCAGGAGTTATAACAAGAGAAACTTCTGCTGAGGGAAGTGATGTGGGTGCAGTTATTGCATCAAGAATAGTAGAAACCTGAGATAAACCTTCACCTGAATCAGGTTCATCCATAGCTATAGTGTCCATCAAATATGAGACTTCCTGTGAACCTTCAGTGATTTATTCTAACACAGGTACAAGAGAACTTACTTCATCCTCCCTGTCTATCAATATCAAAAGTGGGAATCTGAGAAGGAGTAGTTATGAGCTTCTATCTCTTTGCTGGATTACTAACCACAATCACCTGTACATCACTAACTGAGCTAGGGGGATTGACTTCTTTGGTGTGGAGCACTGAGGTCATTTGTGCTAGTTATTTCTTGGCTTGCTGGGTAGTTTGAATTAATTCTTTATACTGTCCAGAAATATTCAAATGTGGAGGCTCTTCCATAGGTCCTTTTCCTTTATCATCACTAGGATAAGTTAGCATGAGGGGGGTTTTAGGTTTTTGAGCCTCCTTCTCTTCTCTTTCCCTTCTTACCTGCTCCATCAAATCGAATTCCAATTTCATGTAGATGAAAACCTTATCTTTGAGCTCTTTCTGATATAGCAAAATCTGGTTCTGTTCATCCCTGCTTTTAGCCTTTGCTAGGAATTCAGAAAAAAGTGTTAACTCCCAAGTAGATGGAGTCATCCGGGATATATTAATGTTCATAGCTCATCTTCATATTATTGTGCTTGAAATGAGTATCTAGAAATTTTTTGGGATCATGTCTTCTTTTTGGAGCATATCCTAGTTTCAAAGAAGCAATCTTGTTACCCAATACTTGAGCCCAGGTGGAAGTAGGGATAGAAAAAGGTCCAAGGTCCAAGGGGAATTTGGGCCATCCTCTCCACTTAGGACCTGTAAGTTTGAGGTAAAATCCTTCTATAACAATCTGATAGGATACTTCTTGAATCAACAACCTATCTGGAACAATTCTAGGAAGTAGGTGAACAACACTGCTTCCCCAAATCTTGACATAGGAGAAAGATTCCCCTACATACCAATCTCCAATTGTGGCAATGAAAAGCTTGGCATCAACTGAGAAAGCTGGTGCATCTTCCTTAAATATATTGAGATAGATGGCACCGAGGAAATGATAACAAATGTCATATAATAGAGGCACATATTTATCCTCCCATAGTGCATAATGATATATATGAACAGGAGGGGCAGCGGAGGTCCAATTCCATCCCATGTTGGGATATTGAAATTCATCACAAAACACATCCATCACATAGGCTGAAAGAAAGAAAGAGGGTTTCTGTGTAGCAAGGGACTTCTGATACTTTTCAATTGTTGTTTTAAGCTCAAAAGACAAAATAGAAGCCCAAGTAAACGATTCCCCTGTATTCAGGACATGATGAGCCACAGGAGCCCACTCGGCTTTAAAGATTGATAAATTAGGAAGGCCATAAAACCAAGAAAGCATCGCTGCCGATAATGAGTAGGGTTCTTTAAACCATGAAATTGGGTATAAGTTGTCAGGCCTACGCATAAAGCTGGCTGGTTTGTGCATCCAGGATTTGATCATTTCATTAAAATTGAACCTGGTGTTTGTAGAATCCAGGAATGCAGCGTTAAGGATCTGCATAGGTGGTCTAAGCGAAAATGCCCTGATAAATACCTCAGGACGGAAAGTGGTTAGTTGTAAACCCGCGCTATCATTGAATGAGCGGTTTTTAGGGTTGGCATGCTGTACTATCCACTTAACTGCATCAGTATAAGGAAATATGACAGGTCTGGTGTCACATCCCCTCCTGTCGATTTGTTGCAAGGGAGGGAACATGACAAAACATACTGGGCTTATTTAACAATCTCAACCCCAGTCATTAGTAAAAAAATTCAAAACAATTAAAAACTTATGCGTGCAGATCATTCTTGATAAACACAATGAAATTACACACTATCCACACACCATTTCATCATGCATTCAACATATAAACAATGGTCATTAATTAAATCATTGTAGAGCGCAGGATTAACATAACTCAAACCACATGAATACTTATATTGAAATGTAGTGCAGAATCATACTCAATATAAACACAATGGAATAACCATAATAACACACATGCCGAAAGGAATACATCAGCCTATTTTTTCTAGGCAGAATAATGAAACAATCATATAATAATCACTCACATTCCCATGCTATGTACATACTTCATATCATCCCCATTAACATGAATAATTATCATTCATAATTAACACATTACAGAACACATAATGCATATAATTTAACCACAGAAAAGACTTATCTTGAAGATGAAACTGTCCAAACAACTGGCTATGTGAGAGAAACGTTCCATCCAACCATAGATCTCTATCCAGCTTATATTCTTTCAGCTGAGAGATCACCCCCGAGATGGGTTGTGTATCCACTAAGGAGGAACTAGCTGGGCTCACTCACAACCATGGTTTCACTCAATAGCTATGCTAAGCCAACACACAGTGGGTTTATCAAGCATACAAATGACAAATGAGGAGGATGCTAAGCCAGTGAGATCAACCACAAAGCTACAGGCATCTCAAATGAACTCAACAGTCATGGCACCCACAATACCTACCACACCCAACACAAGGAAGGTCCCCTTCTCTGCTACATAGTCCATCAGGTGTCCCTTCCCTCCAGTACTATTCAGGGTGGGCATGGGAAGGTCCAACTGCTAATTCCTTGAGATTATAGTCTTCACTGGGTTTATCAAGCAAACCCAATCTCTGATCCGTCATTCACACTTGGATTTCTCACAGTTCTGTTATCCAATAACTCAATCCCGTCACTTCATTTTTGGGCTGTAAAAACTGGGTTTTCCAATGGATTTCGAGGTATCTAATACTCTCAATTTCCCCCCAAGGTTCATATCTATGGATCCCCCATTGGATTTTATTATCAAATACCAATTTTGGGCCTTTATGACACTTCAAAACATGGGTTCTTTCAAAGTTGCGATTTATGTTTTTTCTCACTGTTTGACATTCGTAATGGATGAAAAATGATGCTGGGATGTTCAACAATGGAATGGGAATTAGGAAGAACCAATTCCCATCAGGTAGAGTGACTTGTGGTACAAGAAAAACAGATCCCATGCCCGCCATATGAATTTCTGGGCTGCCCATGTTCCATTGAAGCCATGGATTGATTTCTCAACAACTTCCTTACAACTGAATTAAATTTCAACAAAGAAAGTCAGATGGGTTCTCACAATGACATTTGGCAACATAAGGTTCAATCCCACAACCCCCTCACCACTCCCTAGTGGATACACATGGACCCTTCTCATTAGTTGTTTCGATGGCTAGTTTTGGTATTTTATTGCATGATTTTTATTTACATCAATTTACAATGTTCCATGGCTAAATAGCACATGGGTAACATAATATCTAATACTTTCCTTTTAAATAAAATTCAAGCATCCACTATCGGGGCCTTGGCCTTGAGTTCCATGCTAGGAAAACATACATCACATGCAAACAATATTTATATTAAAAGCTAATATATCCTAAGGGTCAAAATGGGGTATTACATCTGGCAGCAATTGCATGAAGCTGAGAGTTCCTAATTTTCTCATAGGCCTGGCAGTCATTCTCAATGTGGATAAGTCGTCGTCGAATATGGAGTAGATTTTAGACCCGTCCACCTGGTAGGTTTCAGTGATTTTGCCACTAGTGTCTGAGAATATGCCAAAATTTAGGTCCTTGTTCAATTGGTCTCTCTGGGTAGTCTTAGAGCGTGTGTTGGGCGACATGTTTGCAGACTAGAGAAATTCTGACGAATGAACAACAACAATAAAAAAAATCCAAAATAATCAAAACCGTAAATAACTGAACAAAGGAATAGAGAAAACCAACCTGCTTCAGCTGAAAATGCTGGGCAAGGGACCCCTGGTAAAAATTCACGGTAAAAATTGAGTAGCAAGGTAATTTTTCCAAATTTGAAAATGATAAGGAAAAATAAGAAAAATGACCTATTTAATAAATTGAACGGGTAAAATCTGAGCCGTTGGATCTAAACCGATCAACGTCTGAGATCAGTTATTGAGATTTGTGGGAGATAAATTGCGAGAGAGAAAATCGCAGGTGTGCAGATCCTTCCCGCAATCCACAATTGCAGGATCAAAACTGTGTTTATTAAATGAAAAGGTAATTCCGCAATCTGCAATCCACAATTGCAGGTTGCGGTCTACGGGATTGTAAAGTTTGAAAATTTTATTCAACAACTCCTTGCAATCTGTAATTGCGGGTTGCGGGAATGCAAACAACCCTTTTATATAGAATCACCTTTCCTCAATCCGCAATCCACAATTGCGGGTTGCGGGTTGTGGAAACACACAATGCATTTTTATTATTCAAACAACTTTCCGCAATCTGAAATTGCGGGTTGCGGAACGAAAAGTTCAACAACATATTTACAAGGTCTTCCCACAATCCGCAACTTGTGGGTTGCGGGTTGCAAGATGAGAAAAACTTAAAAGAGAAAAACAAGCTCCCCTAATCCGCACTTGCGGGATTGCGGGCCTGTAGGCTGAAAAATGACCTTTTGAAAGAAATCAAGGCTTCCCACAACTCCAGAAAATAGTAAAAAAACTAAGAATTTTCAAAGGGAAAATTCTAATTTAAATCAAAACAATGCAAAAGCATGAAATTATAATGAAAATGATAAAACCCCATAATGACAGAGGAATTCAAACCATTACCTTTGTCGTGAAATATCTCAGGGCTCCCATGTTCCATTAGAACATGGGATCTGTTGTACCTACAACACGTTCATATTGACAATTCATAGTTTTTAGAGGTAATTTGGGAGCCTATTGGTCAACCTAGGGGGGATTGGGGTCCAATGTAAGCTATCCACTTGTAGCTGTCTCCAAAGGCAAACAAATTCTTCCAAATGCTATATAAATGTATTCACAACTCATTTATGGGTTGGACAGTTATAATAAACCTGCTATTTGATCATTTGTGTTCTAGTTTTTTATCATTTGTGACTGGTTTTTGATCATTTGTGGGTCGAGAATTATTTTTACAGTATGTTATTGCATACTTACCCAAATTTCTTGATTGTGAGGTAATATTTAACTAGTATATCATACTGTGACTTAGATTTCACATGTTATCAGAGATATTGGAGCTTCTATTCGAACCAAGACTGCTTCAGAAGTGCACTAGAAGCAGTGGAGAAACCACAGAAATCCCCAGGGACATTTCCTTGAATCCATTGGATTCTATCCAGGGTGTGACACTCTCCCGAATGTGCCTTCTATCAATGCAAGATTCGAATTAGCTAGTTAGGATCCCATCCAGAGTGATTGATAGTTTGCATTGTAGGTACACAATTTTCTTTGTCACCTAGTGTGCAAGCTACAGAATGGAGCAGTCTCATGTCTTGCTCACTCCATTCAATTATTTTGAGTGACCATGGGGACAGAAATTGATCCAAATTATGCAGTAGAGAATTCCAAGTTATTCAAAAGAATGGATGAATCTTTTGGCATGATTTGTCTCAACATTTCAAGAGATCTCTCGTTTCACATTGACAGTCTCACTACTCCAAGTGAAGTATGGCTCAAGCTTGAGTCATTGTTTGGGAAGACTGACGAGATGAGGGGCCACCAAATTGAGAATGAGTTGATCTCCCTGAGCCCATGAAATTTTGAATCCATCCAAGACTTCTTCACCAAGTTCAAGTCCTTGGTCTTGCAGATCAAGCAATGTGGCATTGATAAGAAGGATTAACAGTTGGTTTTGTCCATACTTTCGAAGTTGGGTCCTGAGTACTCAATGTTTGTTTCTACATTTCACTCCACAAATCTTACAGTTCAAAACTGGAAGATGCTATCTCTGCCATATTTCATGGAGATGCTCACTCAAGAACAAGATAAATTGGTTCTAATGGGTTC
Organism: Larix kaempferi; assembly: GCA_027924585.1. Classification (NCBI taxonomy): domain Eukaryota; kingdom Viridiplantae; phylum Streptophyta; class Pinopsida; order Pinales; family Pinaceae; genus Larix; species Larix kaempferi. The sequence goes on from BSBM01000600.1 coordinate 2,988,679, forward strand.
CATTAAGCAAAAGGACAAAGTTCTTGCAGCTGGAGATTCGAAGCAAGCAAGAGGAAAGCAAAATACCAAGGGTTCGAAACACCAAGAGAAGAAGAAATACAAGTAGAGGCCCAAATATTCTTATGGGGGTTCAAATCCTGTCAAGGAGAAAGGAAAGAAAAAAGAGAAGACCAAATGCACTTAATGTCAAAAGGGTTGGCACCCTGAAAGTGCATGAATGAATAAAACTATTGATATGATGACCCATCTCCTCTAGAAGAATAACATTCCTCTTCCAAAAAGTTTAAAGAAGGAGGGCGTTTATGAAGACAAGGAGATGTGCCATGCATTGATGGCTAGTACCTCATAATATTCCTCTTTCATCATAGATTGAGGTGCCTCAAGGCACATGGATTCTGCAATAGATTATTTCTCTACTCTTTCAACTTACAGTGGTCCTTCCATTCTCATGGGTGATGATTCAGAGATCCCAACGAGAGGCATTAGGAAGATCAGTATAGAAAATGGGTACTTCAGTAATGTACTATATGTGCCTAATCTTGCATCAAATATCCTCTTTTTTAACCAAATGACCCACATTGGTTCGGCCAAGAGAGTGATTTTCACTCAATATGATGTGGAAAATTCTGAAGTTTCTACCTGCAAAGTGGTAGCAGTTGGTGTTGTAGATCATGAGTCAAGAAGGTACAAGTTCTCTCACTTTCTTGAGTACTCCTCTCCAAATGAACTTATGTCACATGCTAATGAATTCAACAAACTTTGGAATGAGAGGTTTTTACACTTCAACTACATATATATTCAAGCATTGAGCAAAGAATACATGGTTGAAGGAATTCCAACCATCAAATTTTCCAAAGGCACTTGCAAAGGGTGCATTGTTGGGAAGCATGTAGAGTGCAAGTATGAGAAGGGGAAGGCAAGGAGAGTTATTCATACTCTTGGTTTGGTCCATTCAGATTTGATAGGACCTCTTCCTACACCATCCTTTGGCAGCTCAAAGTATGTCCTAACATTCATTGATGATTTTTCAAGATATTGTTGGGTGTTCTTTCTCAAGCAAAAATTTGAAGTCTTCCAATTTTTCAATGTTTTCAAAGCTTCTATGGAGAACTTCAGTGGGAGGAAGATAAAGTTCTTAAGGAATGATAATGTAAGGGAATATTTAAATAAGGACCTGCAGCATCTATGTGAATAATATGACATTCAAATGCAACATTCTATGCCTTACACACCCCAGCAGAATGGTGTGGAAGAATGCAAAAATAGAGCATTGAAGGAAATGGATACATGCATGATAGAGGCTAAGTATCTGTCTCCAAAAATATGGGTTGAATCCATTAATTGTGTTGCATATGTTTAGAACAGAGCACCACACAAATCCATGCAATGCATGACTCCATTTGAGGCTTGGATGGGACACAAGCTAGATGTGTCTCACTTCAAGGTGATTGGATCAAGAGCATGGGCTAGAATAACTCCAGGGAAGAGAAAGTCCTTGAAGACCCAAATAAATGAGTCTATCATGGTTGGATATGAAGAATATGAAAAGGGATACAATATATTTGACCCATCATATTGTAAAAATTTCATTGAGAGGAGTGTTCAGTTCGAATAAGAGCTCATGCAGTAGAACAAGGAGAAGGGGAATGCTCAAACCCCCTTCTTGAAGAGGATGTAAGTGATGATTCATATTCTAATATTTCTGATTCTGATGTTGAGGATGAATATTATGACATGCATGCATATCATGACCCAACTTCAAGGCCCAAGTGGGCTGAGAAAACCATACAAGCAGCTGGTGAACTTGCAGGTGATTTACAAGAACCTAGGAAGACTAGGTCACAGTTTAACAATGCATTGTCTATCTGTGATTCAAATATTTATGGGAGGTGTTTTCTCATGGTTGGATCCGATATAAAGTAATATGAATAAGCATCACATGATCCAAGATGGAAAACAACCATGCAACAAGAGATTAAGTCTCTTCATGACAATGAAACTTGGGAATTGGTCCCTCTTTCTTCCAAGAGGAAACTAGTGCAATGCAAGTGGGTGTATAGGACCAAGATGGCCTTTGATGGTTCTGATTTGAAGTATAAGGCCATATTGGTGGATAAAGAATTCTCTCAATTCCATGGAGTGCACTATACATATACATTTGCACATGTGGAAAAGATGGACTCAATCAGGCTAGTTTTGACCATTGCAACTTCCAAGCAATGGGAGGTTCATCACATGGATGTGAAGAGTGCATTTATTCATGAGGATCTTGATGAGGAGATATATATGAAGCATCCTAAAGGTTTAATTCATGATCCTTCACTTGTGTGCAGGTTGAAGAAGTCCCTCTATGGCCCCAAGCAAGCTTCTAGAGCTTGGTATGCCAAGATGGACAATTTTCTGCTATCAAAAAGGTTTGAAAGATGTAAATATCATCCAAATGTATAAATGCAGAATGTTAGTGATCTGATTTTTATTATTGTATTGTATTTTGATGACCTATTGATCACCGGTAGTTTCATGCAATAACTAGGTTAAGTTAAAGTTGCATTTCATAATGCTTTTGCCATTTCAGATCTAGGATTGTTGAAACAATTTTTGGGTTTGGAGATTGATCAAACTGTTGATGGGATCATTGTTTCTCAATCAATATATTCTTCAGATATTCTGCATAAGTTCAATATGGCTTAATGAAAGGATACTAAGTTCACATTCCTTTCAAGATTTAAGCTCCATGAGTGGGGTTCTTCACCATTGGTTGACAGTTCACTATATAGACAACTAGTTGGGAGCTTGATGTATCTCACACACTCTTGAGCAGATTTGTATTATGCTGTAGGAGTTGTTGCAAGACACATGCAAGAGACTCATGAGGTCCATTGGAATGATTCCAAAAGGATTTTTCATTATGGTCAAGGTACCAAGTAGTTTGGGATACACTATGGAGTTGGTTCATCACTTGAACTAGTTGGTTTTACTGATTATGATTGGGCTGGAGATAATACTAATTGGAAGTCTACTTTTGGTTATGTGTTTATGATTGCACATGGTCCCATTTTCTGGTCTAACAAGAAGCAACACACCATCTCCTTATCTTCGGCTGAGGCCGAATATAGGGGAGCAATGAATGCAGCTACACAATGTGTGTGGTTGCAAGGAATTCTTGGAGAGTTTGGATTTGGGTTTGATTCACCCACAGTCATTTGGTGTGATAATAAAAGTACAATCAAGATCTCCACTGATCCAGTATAGATACAGAGGACAAAGCACATAGATATTCACATGCACTACATTCGAGGCTTGGTGCATGATCAAATTATTGTCTTGCAGTATTTCCCATCTGCTGAGCAAACTGCTGATATCTTCACCAAGAGTTTCACTTAGAAGACTTTCACTTACCTTAGATCACTCCTTGGGGTGAGTGATGCATGGTGAAGAATTTTTTATTTTCCATATTTGTTTCATTTCCATTTTAGAGTGGAGGTTTTATTTCCCATGTGTTTTTCCTCCTTACCTTGGTTACATGGACTAATAAAAATTGTTGTTGTAAAAGGTAACTTGAGCCTTAGTTGCCAAGGCCTTATTTTTGTTTTGGATACACAATTCTAGCTTATGGGAGGGTGTTAGAACATTATTACACCTTAGTACCTTAGTCATACATTAATTTCATGATTAAATGGTCCAAAATAAGGTTGTTAGAATTTAGTTGGGGCAATTATGACACAATCCACCACTTATGGGCCAAAATATAGTCAAACTAGTTGTTAGGTGGCCTATTTATTGCCACCTCCAGCATTTATTGCCACTACTTGAGAAAAGGCTCCTTATTTCCATGTTTTAAGGAAACTGCCTTTGACTAGAGGCACCCATGCATTGTATGTGGACATTTTTTTCCTTTTTTGGTTGTTTTGTCCTATTCTTGGCCACCTACACTCCAAAAAATCCAAACCACCACATGTGTGAGCATCATTAATTCCCTCCCATGCCTACCCAATGTTCATATTGATAATTCATAGTTGTTAGAGGTGATTTGGGAGCCTATTGGTCAACCTAGGGGGGATTGGGGTCCAATGTAAGCTAGCCACTTGTAGTTTCTTCCAAAGGAAAATGAATACTTCCAAATGCTATATAAATGTATTCACAACTCATTTCTAGGTAGGACAATTATAATAAACCTGTTATTTGATCATTTATGTTATGGGTTTTTATCATTTGTGACTAGTTTTTGATCATTTGCATGTCCATAATTCTTTTTACATTATTTTCTTGCATACTTAGCCAAATTTCTTGATTTTCAGATAATCTTTAGATAGTAGATCCTACTGTGACTTAGATTTCACAATTTCTATGCATACACCCATTTTGTCTACATACATGTTATAATTCTTCAATCATATATCATATTATTATTAATCATATACACAACATATTAGTCATATGATCTATATATCCTATACACCCATATAATTATTATGTTATACCATAATATCCATACAATTACAGCGGTATAATTACTTAATCCAATTCTATCATATTAGGTACGCATTACAACATATATACTAACATAATACTTTTGATCACATTGTACTTCCTAATACTTCCAAACATTTCCAAATACTCCAAAATACTTTAAAACTTTACACTTACTTCATTGCATACATTCACATCTATACATATAGTATATACACAATATCATATACACGTAATACTAATACTAAAACTAATACTAATATTATTATTATTATATATATATACTTTTAAAAACTATATGTATAGCACACATATTATATATATACTATATATAACATTTATATTATGTTATATTCAATATCATATACCCCTCATCTATATTACACCACGTATTATGTTATGCATATTTAAATTTATGTCATACATATATAACATCATCATACACTACTATACTACCTACTTACACACATATAATAAAATAAATAAAATTAAGAGAACATGAACCATTACAGACAAGTGGATCATTTCCTCCAAAAACTAGACAAGGAAATAAATCCCCATAAATAAAATAAAATAGAATATGAACTATTAAGGACAAGTGGTTCATTTCGTCCAAAAGTAGACAAGCAGTTACATCTCCATAAATAAAATAAATAAAAGAAAAGAAAATATGAACCATTCAGGATAAGTGGCTTAATTTCCTCCAAAAGTAGACAAGGAGTTACATCTCCATAAACAAAATAAATAAAATAAAAGAGAATATGAACCATTAAGGACAAGTGGCTCATTTCCCCAAAATAGACAAGTTACTCATCAATGTAACCACCACCATCCAAGTGGCATAAATAAGCCTATAAAAGCATACCAAATAGAAAATCCAAAATCCATATAGGGTATAAATGCCACTTAATAAATCATAATAATATTTATTAATAATAAAACTATATCATCTTAATAATTTCTCATTAAATTAATACTAATAATGGTACATTGATCAAACTATTATAATGACAATTATTTACTTATCAATTAATAGTCATAATGTACCAGTAAATAAATCATACCACATGAAGCATTTCAATATTAACAATTCAATGAGCAGTAAAAGAGGCAATGCATGATGAACAACCATTGACCAATCAAGTCACTGAACAACAAAAGAGGCAATGCACAAGCATCAACCAATCAAATCACTGAAGCAGTAAAAGAGGCAATGCACAATCATCAACCAATCAAAACACTAAACAATAAAGGAGACAATTCAAGGTGAACATGAATCAACCAATCAATCTACTTGATTATTAGATACGCACCACATAGTACTTACCAAACAATTTATTGAACAATAAATATGCAATATTAAATAATTCTAAAGAATACAACAAACTGATCTATGAAGTGAGGCTTCTTATTCTTCCATTAACATAATAGAGGTTAAAATGCTTTCACAAAGAACATTTATAAATTCCCTATGCACATAAACATAAAATTATGAGTCTGTAACAGGCCCAACAGCCGCAGAGTTGGAACCTAAGATTTGATACCACCTGTAATGTCCCCTGGGGATATCAAAGGGTCTTAGGGACATATCATTAGATCTTTAGGGATAATTATAATATTTTAGCACATTGAAATAATTTTATAAATATTTAATTTCATTTTCTACAATTTAATTATGACAAAATATTGATAATTCCAAACAAATTAAAATAAAATTCATAACTGATCAATCAAATTGAACCAAGGTTGGAAAATCTTATCCAACACTATATTACATCATTATGCATCCATCCCAATCCATAACACAGGTTAATCGCACCTAAAAGATCATTTTCACTTAATCATTATTAACTAGTAATTAGTGTACTAATTGCGACACTTAGCGCATAATTGACGACACTTAACATAGCTTCATTTTTTATCACCTAATAATCATTTATCAATACCAATGTCTAATTAACACCTAATATCATGTAAATAGGGCATAATTATTATTTTCCAATTACTTAAACAAACAATTACGAAAATGACTACACAAAAATAATTAACTAGTATTTAACAAAGACAACTAGTCTTGCAAAAATTCAACACACAACCATGCCAATGAACTAAAAAGTGAACCTACAGCCATTATACATATATTTAAGCATTCACATACACACAAAAACCATAACAACCAAGAACAACCAATAATAGCCATACATACCATAATGACGATATCGTACACATGTATTAACCATTAATCAACAAACATCAATAATTAGCAACCAATAGTATCAAACAACATAATCAACAATTCAAATATCATACATCTGTTGAGATATTGTAACTTCAAAGAATATTATATTTGTACTTTATTATTCCGGAGATGTTTCACTCCTCCGTGAAGATCTTATTGTATATCCGGAGATGTTTATTCCTCCGTCGGAATGTGGTAACTCGGGTTATTAGACTTCCCTAGTGGGGGTCGGCCCTATATGTGTTATGTGGGTCAAAGGGTTATTAGACCACCCTAGAGGGGTCGGCCCAGTCAATTGTAGTGGGGTATTTAACCCATTGGTTAAATACGAGCCTACGTGTACCTGTGTAAAATACATGTCAGTGTAGTGTATAAATAGAGGAGGTGTGTTCCTCATTTGACACACTCACACACTTGAGGATAGTGCACTTGTGGAGGAGAGGTCTGCTATTGTGGAGGAGGAGATCATGTCTCAGGGTTTCATCTTTGTATATTGCTGGTCATCTATATTGAGGAAGCTTTGCTGGGTTTTCTACCCCATGAGGGTTTCCCATGATAAATCTCTGTCTCTTGTGTTTATGCTGTGCTTGTTGTTTCTTCAGTGATCCTGTATATGCTATTATTGTGAAATGGAATGTAATGCTGCTATTTTCTGTCTTAGCATATTGAATTTTAACATGGTATCAGAGCTAACCTGAAGGAAGACAAGGTATGGCACTAAAGACACTTGCTTTACTTACGACAATTTGAAGGTTAGGGGTTTACATAGAAAAAACCAGTCATCGTAGAACTTTCGCTATAAATCCATTTTGGCGAAGTTTTCGGATCTGAAATTGTTACAGGACGAATATTAAATCTCCAGGTACCTTGTGTCCAAAGGACAACCTGGAATTCGTTGTACTTTGTGATTTATGATCTGTACAATATAGGGTTTCTGCCTCTTCCAGATCTGAGTCAAAATCAGGTGACCTTGGGAAAAAGGTCATATCTTGGGCTAGGAAGCTCCAAATGAAATTTTGTAAAAAGTGACAGGTAGTACACAGTCTGTACTATCTTAGAAAACTTTTTCAGAGGCCGAAGTTGAACCAGTGACACGTGGAACTCCGTACAAGTTCACTCTCCTGTATTATCCCATAAACAGGTCATGTTGCGACACTTGGCATAACTCTCTCTCAGAGAGTCCAATTGAGGTCAGAACTATCAGGATGGAAAGATAACAGGCCGAGATACCTTAGAAAATGTTTTCAGAGGCCGAAGTTCAAACAGTGACACGTGGCATGCCGTACACGTTCACTCTTTTGTTTTATCCCAAAATAGGTCACGTTGCGACATTTGACATAACTCTCTCTCAGAGAATCCAATTGAGGTCAGACCTGTCAGGATGGAAAGATAACAGGTCAGGCTATCTCAAAAAACTTTTTCTGACCCTGTGGATTGAAAATTTTGGAGTTACACCAGAAACAATCAGGTACATATTTATGTCAAAACAGAATTATTTTTGAGTACCTTCATTCATGGCTTCCGGAATTTAGGGCTTTGAAGAAAGTTGGAATTTTTGTAAATGGAGACCACGGCTGAATGCTACTCATCAAAATAGAAATTTAGAGACCAAGATTAGATTTTTTGGTTGGGCAGAAGGCCGGGCTTGATCAAACCCTAGTTCGGAACTTTGATCAGAAAAGTGGAAAATTAGGGCTTCTGTAAAAATGGGAATTTTTGAAATCTGTTACCATGGCTGGAAGCTCCTCAGAAAAATAGAAGCTTAGAGCTTTGGATCAAACATTTTGATTGGGCAGAAGAGTGGGATTCATCAAACCCCAGTTCAGGGTCACGTCCAGTGAATCTGGAAGTTTCAAAGGCAAAATTGAGGAGTGAAACTTTGCAATTTTCAAATTCTGAATATATCAGTTTGATCAGCTCATCAAGGTCTAGTTCTTGCAAATCAAGTGGATAGGGTTAATCCTAAAAGAAGATGGATTGGTCACCTGCATAAGTGAAGGAGTTCCTGTTTCAGAGGGAGATGAGGCTAAGGCTTTACATAAGGAGATTACAAGCGATCTCGACAGGTATGACTCATCGAGGTATGTTTTGAGATTCGTTCATGATTAAGTTTATGGTATGTTTGTCTTCATGTTATTACGGTTAGTACAATCTTGATTTTAGATTTGTTGTATCACCTTAACAAAATTATGAATGCATGATAGAAGATATTCATTGGTTAGGGTGTTGACACTTATGATTGTACTAATGCATTATGATGTTGTGTGAGGTTGATGTTGTCTGCTAACAAGATACAGGTACATCACAAAAGACATATCAGGTTCCATGACCATGAAAACATGAAGACAAAGACTCATCCATAATCTTTGTTCTACTTACGAGGTATGTATGACTTTGTTATATTATGCTTAACCTATGAGACATGTAGGTTCTAGCTCAGGATCTCTAAATCATTGAAGAGATTGTTTAGGTATGTTGTACATAACTAAGTAGGTATACTAACCCATGTATGTTTCCCATGAATCTTACCTTGTGTTAGGATCCCTTATATAAGTATACTTGGTATGATTGGTTATGCCTATTCATAAAGTTAGTAATCAAGGGATTATGCATATTATGTCTTTTATCTTGAGTGATGATATGCATGAGTAAAAGAAGACTTCCCTGAAATCTTGAATACTAATGTTTATTAACTATAATCATGACTATACATTCTCAAGATTATTTAGAACTATAATGTTTTGATAACATTTAGAACATACTAATGGGTGTATGTTTGTGTATGAGATCATGAGGATGACACTTGAACATGCACAGTGGTACAGAATGAATAGAAGTTCAAAAGACATACAGAAGATCAAGCGGGAGGCAACCACACAAACATAAAAGATAAGTATTTGAGTTGTTATTTGAAATAGTAAATGATATTGCCTGTAATAGGTTGTATGCATATTTGTATTCCTATAATATATCATGCTGAGTGTAAATATTCATAGAACATTGAATAGTATACTACTAATATGTATATGATTGGTAAATTGGACAAACATTCCATTGTTGCTTGTCTAGAATGAAACCTCTTTGCTGACATGCTGAGAGTTGTGCACACTCTCGATAGTATGTTCTGGTAGAGATGGAAGGCATCTAGATAGCCACTGTATGCATACAGGATATGGGAAAGTGTTTTGCCAAAGTATTGGTCAAATTAGTTGCAAAGCATGTGATGAGGTACATAAAGGATACGATAGACTTTGATCTATGCTATCTTGGAGATCATGACTTTAGATGGCTACTCAGATGGTGTTTGGGAAGAAAGTGTATCAGACAGGAAGAACACATCGAGAGGATGTTATAGTCTTGAATCTGCCATGATCTCATGGTTCAGCAAGGAACAATCTAGTGTGGCTCTCAGTACTACTGAAGCATATATATATATAGTTGTCTGCTCCGCCAGCTGTGAAGCAGTGTGGCTTCAGAAGCTATTATATGGAGTGTTTGACTTAGAAATGAATCAAGATAGAAAATCTTGTATTCCACGATAAGTCAATAACACATAGAGATCCGATACTTCTATATACGAGATATGGTGCAGAGAGGAGCTATCAAGCTCGAGTATATAAGCACTGAGGATCAGATTGCTAATATCTTGACTAAACCTCTGTCTCGAGTAAAGTTTAAATACTTTCGAGACAAGCTTGGTATAGTCCAGAAGGACCCTCCTCGAAAGGGGAAGTAGCATAGTATCTGATAACAAGTCTGTCTCATCAATGATGAGGTTACCTATTTACTGCACTTAGCTACTTAGAATTATTTAGATTTAGAACTCTTATATATCTTTTATTTTAGATGTATACATGTTTTTGATGTGATGTATACATGTTTTGATGTTAGATGTATTAGTGAGAATACATGCTAGATGTATACATGTTTTTGATGTGATGTATACATGTTTTGATGTGATACATGCTCTTGGATATTTGTACCTGTATAGATGAGAATACAGTTGAGGGGATTGGATCATCCCTGGACTTTCAGTCCTAAAAAGAGCCGTAGACGTGAGGTCTCCGAGAATGAAGTCCTTGGTGGACTTGAGGGGATTGGATCATCCCTGGACTTTCAGTCCTAAAGAGAGCCGTAGACGTGAGGTCTCCGAGAATGAAGTCCTTGGTGGACTTTAGGGGATTGGATCATCCCTGGACTTTCAGTCCTAAAGAGAGCCGTAGACGTGAGGTCTCTGAGAATGAAGTCCTTGGTGGACTTGAGGGGATTGGATCATCCCTGGAATTTCAGTCCTAAAGAGAGCCGTAGACGTGAGGTCTCCGAGAATGAAGTCCTTGGTGGACTTGAGGGGATTGGATCATCCCTGGACTTTCAGTCCTAAAGAGAGCCGTAGACGTGAGGTCTCCGAGAATGAAGTTCTTAATGGACAGTTAAGGGGATTGGATCATCCCTGGACTTTCAGTCCTAAAGAGAGCCGTAGACGTGAGGTCTCCGAGAATGAAGTCCTTGGTGGACTTGAGGGGATTGGATCATCCCTGGACTTTCAGTCCTAAAGAGAGCCGTAGACGTGAGGTCTCCGAGAATGAAGTCCTTGGTGGACTTGAAGGGATTGGATCATTCTTGGACTTTAGTCCGAAAGAAGAGCCGTAGACGTATGTCTTCGAAAATAAAGTTCTTGGTGAACATGTGAAGGGATTGGATCATTCCTGGACTTCAGTCCGAAAGAAGAGCCGTAGACGTATGTCTTTGAAAATGAAGTTCTTAGTGAACATGTAAGGGGATTGGATCATCCCTGGACTTTCAGTCCTAAAGAGAGCCGTAGACGTGAGGTCTCCGAGAATGAAGTCCTTGGTGGACTTGAGGGTATTGGATCATCCCTGGACTTTCAGTCCTAAAGAGAGCCGTAGACGTGAGGTCTCCGAGAATGAAGTCCTTGAAGGGATTGGATCATTCCTGGACTTCAGTCCGAAAGAAGAGCCGTAGACGTATGTCTTCGAAAATAAAGTTCTTGGTGAACATGTGAAGGGATTGGATCATTCCTGGACTTCAGTCCGAAAGAAGAGCCGTAGACGTATGTATTCGAAAATGAAGTTCTTAGTGAACATGTGAGGGGATTGGATCATTCCCAGACTTCAGTCCTAAAGAAGAGCCGTAGACATGAGGTCTCCGATAACAGAATGATAGGACTGGATCGTCCCTGGACCTCGGTTCAAAATGTACATGACAAATCCTAGAATTGCTCTAGGTTACATCCAGCATGAAACAGGGATGGCTCTGTAGTTGTGATACATCCAGCATGAAATAGGGCTGGCTCTGTAGATGTGATACATCCAGCATGAAACAGGGCTGGCTCTGTAGTTGTGATACATCCAGCATGAAACAGGGCTGGCTCTGTAGTTGTGATACATCCAGCATGAAACAGGGCTGGCTCTGTAGTTGTGATACATCCAGCATGAAACAGGGCTGGCTCTGTAGTTGTGATACATCCAGCATGAAACAGGGCTGGCTCTGTAGTTGTGATACATCCAGCATGAAACAGGGCTGGCTCTGTAGTTGTGATACATCCAGCATGAAACAGGGCTGGCTCTGTAGATGTGATACATCCAGCATGAAACAGGGCTGGCTCTGTAGTTGTGATACATCTAGCATGAAACAGGGCTGGCTCTGTAGATGTGATACATCCAGCATGAAACAGGGCTGGCTCTATAGATGTGATACATCCAGCATGAAACAGGTCTGGCTCTGTAGACGTGACACATCCAGTATGAAAGAGGACTGGCTCTGTGGCGGTAAATCCTAGATCTGATCTAGGTCACATCCAGTATGAAAAAGGACTGGCACTGTGGTTGGGATTAGATCGTCCCTAGACATGAGACTTGTCTTAAAGAGATAAGGATTGATCATCCTGGAACTTGATCTGGATTGTATCATCCATGGACCTATGTCCTAAAGAGAGCAGGATTGATCATCCTGTAATATGATCATGTGATGACGATGCTGATGATCGTGTGATGACGATGCTGTTGATCGTATGATGACGATGCTGATCGTGTGATGACGATGCTGTTGATCGTATGATGATGATGCTGATCGTGTGATGACGATGCTGTTGATCGTATGATGACGATGCTGATCGTGTGATGACGATGCTGATGATTGTGTGATGACGATGCTGATGATCGTATGATGACGATGCTGATCGTGTGATGACGATGCTGATGATTGTGTGATGACGATGCTGCTGATCGTGTGATGACGATGCTGCTAATCATGATATGACGATGTTGATGATCGTGTGATGACGATGCTGCTGATCGTGTGATGACGATGCTGATGATCGTGAGATGACGATGCTGATGATCGTGTGATGACGATGTTGATGATCGTGAGGATCCAGATGTTGATATTGTTGTAGTTGTTCAAGTGCTACAGAAGATAAAGACTCAATACCGAAGATGTCGATGTTCCAGTATTGAAGATGTTCCAGTAACTGCTTGAGTTACTAATGATGTTGAGAAAGCTTCCAATGATTTATAGATGTATCATGTATGATGTTGATGACTCCTTGCTTGTGCAGATGCTGTTATAATATCCTTCTTGTTAAGGGGGAGTGTTGAGATATTGTAACTTCAAAGAATATTATATTTGTACTTTATTATTCCGGAGATGTTTCACTCCTCCGTGAAGATCTTATTATATATCCGGAGATGTTTATTCCTCCGTCGGAATGTGGTAACTCGGGTTATTAGACTTCCCTAGTGGGGGTCTGCCCTATATGTGTTATGTGGGTCAAAGGGTTATTAGACCACCCTAGAGGGGTCGGCCCAGTCAGTTGTAGTGGGGTATTTAACCCATTGGTTAAATACGAGCCTATGTGTACCTGTGTAAAATACATGTTAGTGTAGTGTATAAATAGAGGAGGTGTGTTCCTCATTTGACACACTCACACACTTGAGGATAGCGCACTTGTGGAGGAGAGGTCTGCTATTGTGGAGGAGGAGATCATGTCTCAGGGTTTCATCTTTGTATATTGCTGGTCATCTATATTGAGGAAGCTTTGCTGGGTTTTCTACCCCATGAGGGTTTCCCAGGATAAATCTCTGTCTCTTGTGTTTATGCTGTGCTTGTTGTTTCTTCAGTGATCCTGTATATGCTATTATTGTGAAATGGAATGTAATGCTGCTATTTTCTGTCTTAGCATATTGAATTTTAACAACATCTACCATAGCAACCATTTCAAATATTTACTATTTATCATAACATTATATCTAATTATTAACACATGATGATATATATAATATCCATATATTAATAATACATGTATCACACAAACACTACCAATACTACACTTATGTAAACACTCAATACATACACAATCATACATCTTTCCTACATACATACTCCATCAATAGAAATGTTATACATTGACAACAATCCCATCTAATACCCATTTACTAACCATACATTACGTTACTAATTATTTACATGTAGTGCACTACTTATACTATCGACCAAATTAAATACATAGTCACCTCAAACAACCAAACATTCAGCCACCAAAATCTTCTAATATTTTGTGATAAAATAATTACTAGCTATACAACACACCATCATACATCCATACCATACACCATACTTACTATTACTATTATGCCTATGTATTATTTCTAAACATAGGCCCATTTTGTCTACATACATATTATAATTCTTCAATCATATATCACATTATTATCAATCATATATCACATTATATTAGTCATATAACCTATATATCCTATACACCTGTATAATTATTATGTTATACCATAATATCCATACAATTACGACTCTATAATTACTTAATCCAATGATATCATGTTAGGTACGCATTATAACACATATACTAACATAATACTTTTGATCACACTATACTTCCTAATACTTCCAAACACTTCCAAAAACTCCACAATACCTCCAAACTTTACACTAACTTCATTGCATACGTTCACATCTATACATATACTATATACACAATATCATATACAGGTAATACTAACAATTATTGCATATATATATATATAACAACTATATGTATACCACGCATATTATACAATGATATATATATAACATTATATTATGCTATATTCAATGATATATATATATATATATATATATATATATATATATATATATATATATATTATGCTATAGTCAATATCATAAACCCCTCATCTATCTTACATCACATATTATGTTTTGCATATTTAAATTTATGTCATATATATAACATTAACATACACTACTATATTACTTACTTACACACATAAAATAAAATTAAGAGAATATGAACCATTAAAGACAAGTGGCTCATTTCCTCCAAAACTAGACAAGGAGTTAAATCTCCATAAATAAAATAAAAGAGAATATGAACAATTAAGGACAAGTGGCTCATTTCCTTCAAAAGTAGACAAAGAGTTACATCTCTATAAACAAAATAAATAAAATAAAATAGAATATGAACCATTAAAGACAAGTGGCTCAATTTCCTCCAAAAGTAGATAAGGAGTTACATCTCAATAAACAAAATAAATAAAATAAAAGAGAATATAAACCATTAAGGACAAGTGGCTCATTTCCCCAAAATAAACAAGGAGTTACTCATCAATGTAACCACCACCATCCAAGTGGCATAAATAATCCTATAAAAGCATACCATCAATGAAAAATCCAAAATCCATATAAGGTATAAATGCCACTTAATAAATCATATTATTATTTAATAATAATAATAATATATCATCTTAATAACTTATCACTAAATTAATACTGATAATGGTACATAGTACATACTATTATAATGACAATTATTTACTTATCAATTAATAATCATAATGTGCTAGTAAATAAATCATACCACATGAAGCATTTCAATATTAACAATTCAATGAGCAATAATAAGAGGCAATGCACGATGAACAAGCATTTCCCAGTCAAGTCACTGAACAACAAAAGAGGCAATTCACAAGCATCAACTAATCAAGTCACTGAACAGGAAAATAGGAAATGCATAAGCATCGACCAATCAAATCAATGAAGTAGTAAAAGAGGAAATGCATAATCGTCGACCAATCGAATCACTGAACAATAAAGTAGGCAATTCAAGGTGAACATGCATCAACCAATCAATCTACTTGATTATTAGATACACACCACATAGTACTTACCAATCAATCTATTGAACAATAAATATGCAATATTAAATAATTCTAAAGCATACAACAAACTAATATATAAAGTGAGGCTTCTTATTCTTCCATTAACATAATGGAGGTTAAAATTCATTCACAAAGAACATTTATAAATTCCGAATGCACATAAACATAAAATTACGAGTCTGTAATAGGCCCAACAACTGCATAGTTGGAACCTAAGCTCTGATACCATCTGTAATGTCCCCTGGGGATTTAAAAGGGTATTAGGGAATATCATTAGATCCCTATGGATAATTAGAATATTTTAGCACAACGGAATAATTTTATAAATATCTAATTTCATTTTCTACAATTTAATTGTGACAAAATATCAATAATTCCAAACAAATTAAAATAAAATTCATAACTGATCAATAAAATTGAACCAAAGTTTGGAAATATTATACAACACTATATTACATCATTATGCATCTATACCAAGCCACAACACAGGTTACTTGCATGTAAAAAGGTCATTTTCACTTGATCATGCTTAACTAGTAATTAGTTTACTAATTGTGACAATTAGTGCATAATTGACGACACTTAACATAAATTCATTTGTTTATGACCTAATCATAATTTATAAATACCAATGGATAATTAAAACCTAATATCATGTAAATAGGGCCTAATTATCATTTTCTAATTAATTAAACAAAACAATTACGAAAATGACTCCACAAGACTAATTAACTAGTATTTAACACAAACATCTAGGCTTGCACGAATTCAACACACAACCATGCCAATGAAACACAAATTTAACCTACATCCATTATACATATATTTAAGCATGCACATACAACCAAATAAAGTTTCATTTTAAGTTCATATCATTTCACATAAATGATTATTCTTCCAAGCTAAATCAGTGCAACTAGTTAATAAATACTGCCAGGAATTTAACCCAATCAATTGTACCGAATTCTCGAGCACACAGAGGTGAGGGTAAATATACGGAAAATAGAATTATACAGAAAAATTAAAGTACCAAAATCATAGCAAATGGTTTTACATTCCAAAAATTACGAAAACATAGATTCAATCTACAAACTAGTTACCAATTTCTACCGATTTGAATCTAGTTTCCGTTTCTAGTTTCCAAATGAAAAACAATAAGAAAGTATTGTCTATTGTAGATCATGGAAATCATATCAGAGGTCCACTATAGAAAAATGGCTGTATCTTTCCACTCATAAAAATTCCTCTTATTAATTCATCGAACTAGCTAAATCTGCTTCTCCAGATTGGCTAGAACTTGAGGAATCAAGTAAGATAAATGCATAACCAATTTGCAGAGTCATTTGGAAGCCATTAAAAATATAAATAACATGTATTATTAGTATTATAATAGGTATAACTCATGTAAAAATTTCGTCAAACGCTTCTCATGCAAATTCATGAATCCATTTAAAACAATTATTTTGAAAGAGCTAGTGAATGGAAACAAAACTAGGATTTTGATAAGCAAATCTAGAACTATCTAGGAACTCTTCCACAAATTTATTCATACATTTAAAGTGTAATTATAATATCTAAGATAATTTATCTCATTCAGACATTTTATCAAACATTTCACATGGCAAGTCTTGAAACTACATAAAACAACCCAACCGGTGAACTAGTTTTCAAATAGAGGCTAAAACACTGTAGAGAGGTGTTTCCAATCATTCCTAATATATTGCACAGTAAAAGTACACATAATATAAATATCAAAGGAATAATTATCATATCTGTGGCAGAGGTTCCAAATAAAATGTTTTCACAAGAACTTGCTCACAAAATACCCAAAACTACTTAGCTATGTTTCCCAAAAACTAGTATCATAATGTAACTAAAATCTATGAGAGATTTATTACATAATTAGCTCATATATTTTATCATACATTTTATTTGAAACCATATAAGAATCAAATCAAAGCCAAGTAATTCAAATAAACATTAAATAAAGTACTTACTTTGCAAAATATGCAACTGATGTCGACCATAGCCACGTTCCACCCAGCCGTAGATACAATGCAAGCCAAAACTCACCTTGCAATGGTCACCCCCAAGAAAAAACCATGATGCCAAAAAAAAGAGTGCACTCAACCACAAAAACCATCTAACATTGGTCCAACCACAATCCAATTGTTATACCTCAAACTTACACTTTGAGCCCTAGTGTTGCATCTTTGTACCATGTGACCTAGCGACATTTCTCCCTAATAACCGTCACACATTATTGGCTCCCTCCTTAGTCTCATCTGGACACCCAGGAGAAAAATACATTGACTGAATGCTGAGACATGACCTTATCTGCCATGTGTCATAGCAGCTGACCCTATCTGCATAGATTTGCGCACTCTGCACATCTGCTCGGTAGCAAAAATTAGGGTTTTCGTGTTTTGCACTTTCCCTGTGGCATAAAAGTCAAGATGATTTTTCGCGTTATGCTCAGACCTAGGGGCACAAAAATCCCTTTTTATCCTTTTCCCATGGATCATGGATCTCATCGTTTGAGATATTTTCATGGATCCCAACCCCCTCTCCCTGTTTAGTTTGGCTGACCCACTAAGCACTCATTAGATCCACCTTACTCTCCTTATGGTTAACCCTTCCAATCACTATAAATGAGAGGCCTTCCATGAGCTAATGGGGGACTACTTGGGGAATCCAACCTATGATCTTGATACTTTTGTAGAGATAGCTAGAGGTGTTACAACGTAATTTTCCACCTTGTGAGCATCAACATTCTTTGGCCTGCAGGATCCATTTCATTGACTCAGATCCACTTTATATTCTTCAGACACTATTTTTCCTATTTTTTCCCCTGTACGCTTGTTGCCTCATTATAGCATGCGTACCCATGAGTTGCATCACTATAGTCCATGGGTAGCATGAAAAATGGTAAAAATCACTAGTTTATTACTTTTTACTCCCAAAAGCGGTTATTGGGTGACCTTTGACCCTCCATCTACCCAAGAAATGCCTCGATGTGTCATTTCACTTACCTTTGAGAGGACTATATATTGAGCACATATGGCTTTTGGACGGGAGGAGAAAGAAGAACAAGAGAACTCTAGTGGATTTTTGCCCTATCTTGAGTCTACACTCTTTGATCCTTGTAGTTGTGAACCCCTTATGTTCACCTTCCAAACTCCTACCATAGTTTGAGTTTGCCATTCATGGAGGATTGAAGTGGTGGAGGCACAAGTGGATTGATCCAGATCTTGGTTCAGATTGGTTGTCGGCAAGAGGTCGTATCACATTGTACTTCTTCTTGTTTATTAATATAAATACTCATATTCTCGTCCATTAATGTTGTGAATGTTGTTTATTCTACATTGGGTTGCATTTACTTGTTATATCATGGACCATTGCTATTGCTGATGTTAATGTCGTTTATATATTATATGTACTTGTTGTATATTGGCTGTCACGACTAATTTGCAAATTCAAGTGCATGGATTGAAAGCTCCAACGGGGATCTACATCAAATGTTTGGATCGAGGTTGGTTACATTCTCCATTAATCTTAGCATTGTCATTTATAATAGCATAGTTTTGAGAATTGAGTTAATTTCTGGTAGTCAGCTGTCTGTTGTCGTCCCCCAAGCCATAGTGAATTTTCTCCAATATAGAAATGGCGACTCCACTGGGGAAAACATCCATGTTTGGGGATTTTTTGAGCATTAGTCCATAATTAGAGTTGTTGTTTGTCGAAGCTCTGTGTCACTGATTGGTCGTTGAGATACACTATAGAAAACTTGCTTTTTCTGAGCCATTGGACTCTTTGTTTTCCCATTTTCCTTTCCTCACTCGCGGGCTATCTTAGTTCTACCCACGTACACTCGTGTCTGTTTACTCTACTGCTCGCGGGTACCCGCAGGTATTCCTTCGACAATAGCATACAACTTCGACTTTTGTTGATTTATGACTTTTGGTTGTTGCTGGGTTGGCTGTGGATGATCCTAAGTCTTTGTTGGCCCGTTTCTTGACTGTTATATGCCTTGGTTGTGACCAGAAGTCTTCTTTTCTCTTGGTTGAGCCTTGTTTGTTTTTTTACCCATCTGAGATGCACCTACAACAATTAATTACTAAGAATATGCAAAATAGTAAAAATAATAGAACAGAATCACTTTTATATTGATCACGGGCCACTTCGAGGGGGCAACCTCCTTTGAGCAAGCTCAATACAATTAACTTCACGGTGCCTTCAATGACCTCAACACACACTTATATACTAAGTCTATGCCCAATACCATGAGTCAAAACCATGGGACATATAATACTACGGGATGACTTACAAAGCATATGCGTCCAATACTATGGGTCAATACTATGGGCTAATATAAACTACGGATCAACAAATACTACGAGACGACTTACAAAGCATATGCGTCCAATAACAATATACTAACATAGTAAAGAGAAGGGTTTACATAGGTTCCTAACATCCCGTCTCCATTAGAAAAAGCTTTGTCCTCAAAGCTTTGGTTGGAGAAATTGCTGCAGAAGTTGAAGGAGTGGTTCCCCGGTAGTATCCTCGGGTTGCATTTCAGGCCACTGACGCCTTTGGAGTGTCAAGGAGGATTGCTTGGAAGGCTGTAGATGAAGAAGAACCCTGTCAGCTGCGTGGAAAATGCGCTCAGAACGGTGCTGATCGGCTTGTTGATTCAGGCGAATTCTGGCCATGTGAAGATTGTCCTGCAGAATGAGAAGAATCTGATTGCGGTTTCGAAGAACCGAGTCAATTGCCTGAACTGGGGAGCTGCTAAGGGTGTATGGAAGAAGAACTGGCGGTGTTTGTCCATAGACCACTTCATATGGTGTTCTATGAGATGTGTTATTGTACCACCAGAGCGCTGCGAGGAAATCCATAGAAATAGTTGGCCAAAGATGTTTAGGGGATGGGCAAGGGTTTGAGCAATCCCGAAAGGAGTGTCGTTTCACCCTTGTTGACTTGGAAAGTATCATCGTCAGCCTTGTCATTTTTAGTCCCTGCCAAAAGAAGTTACATTGTTCTTGGTCATACCTGTTGCAGAACCCAGAGTGCCCTGTTGATGAAGAAGCATGGAGTTCATAGAAGAGAGAGCCCTGTTGAACATATTGCACCCAATTTGGAACAAGCAGAGAAAGAGTTGTAAGAGAAACTGGGTCATCAATTGTGCAAGAAGGAGCATCTTCCACCATATTGTCCTTACCCTTCTTGTAAGTGATCACATAGGGATAACCCATGAGGTGGATAACCCATTTCAGGTGTGTTGGGGAGGAGACCCATTGTTCCAGAAAATTTTTCAGACTCGGGAGATCAGTCTTGATGCAGAAATAATTCCCTAATAGGTATGGCTGCCACTTATGTATTGCATGCAAAATAGCCATCATTTCCTGCTTAGAGGTAGATGTGGATAATTCTTACCGGAAAGGTCTCATGAAGGTAGCAAGCACATTGGTTCAGCAAAGATACCTGCATATCTATCCAAGGAAGTAGTGGAGACTGTTGATGGGTGCATCTGAATGGAATTGAGCTGAGTGATGACACCATGTGAATTCTTCTTAAGGAGTTTTTCCAGGCGATGTGAACTGATGATGCAGAGAGACCCTGGTTGTAAGCCCATAAATTTGTGTTGTGCCCCATTGACTTTAAACTGCATCCAAAGTTCAGCAAAATCCCATAAGATGGGGCCAAGTGTGCGTAACCATTGAACACCCAAAACCACATCACATCCGCCTAAGGGCAAGGCAAACATGTCAGAGCGTAGGTTATAATATTCCATAGAGATACGCACATTATGACACTTCCCCTTGCAAGGTAAGGTGGCCCCATTGGCAACCATGACTTCAAAGCTGGAGCAAGGATGGACAAAACAATCAGCCTGTTTGGCAATCTGAGGGTCAATGAAGTTATGAGAGCTACCAGAATCAATGAGTATGGTAAGAGGGAGCTTCTTGAAGTATCCCCTGACCCGCATTGTTTGTGGGGGTGGTGACGCCGGTTACAGCATGGAGAGAGATCTCAGGTGGGTCGTCCTGAAATGGGGATGTCAACAGGCGGGTGTTGAATGTCGATCTGATCATCCACTGTATCTGTAGCTGCTTCACCAAGTTCTAAGGCAGGCGGAGAATCCACATCCAAGAGATAGAGCTTTTGTTGAACACGTCTATGTCCCCGAGTGAATTTCTCATCACAATTATAGCAAAGCCCTTTTTCTCGGCGTGCCTGCATTTCTATTTCAGACAAATGCTTGATAGGAGTTGGTTGAGGAGAAGGCGTGATGGGAGGTCGTTGGGAACCCATATTTCTGAAGGGAACAAGGGTGGGTTTGGAGCATTGTTGAGCTGCAATCTTGTCCTCAGCCAGCTTAGCCAGCCCTAGGACTTCCATCATTGTGTTGGGACAAAACATTTTGACCTCTGAGCGAATTTCATCCTTGAGACCACTTCTAAAACAACTCCTATAGAATTCATCAGACAATCCTTCTGTGTGATTGGCCAATTTCTCAAATTCTGTCTGATACTCTCTCACTGTGCCAATTTGGTGAAGTTTAGTGAGTGCTCCTGTGAAATCATCAAAAGCACTAGGGCCAAATCGTGGCAAAATGAGTTGGCAAAAATCTATCTAGTTTGGCTCGGGATGAGCTTTGATGTACCAACGGTACCATTGAAGGGCTTCCTATTCCAAATGAAAGGATGCAAGTGGAACTTTTTGGACATCAAAAGTATTATGCAGACTGAAATATTGTTCTGCTCGGTATATCCATCCAGTCGGATCAGTACCATTGAAGCGAGGAAAATCAAGCTTCGGCCCACGAAAATTGTTGGAAGAAGAGAACCCGATGGGTGCAAAATATTTTGGCTGTCGGTTATTGTTCATGGCTGAATGCTGAAGATGGAGGCTAAGAAATTTTTCATCTAGATCTTGGAGTTTGGTTTGGATGGTTGCAAGTGCTTCCTCCATGGTGTTTGCTCCTGCACGGGTGACAACCATAACCAGGTTTTTTTTTTTTTAGATTGGAGGGACTACGGCTCGAAAGGGATCTGGAACAACGCCGAATGGATTGAAAACGACTGAATCTAGAACAACTTGCAAATGGATCTGAAACGGCGCAGCAGTGATCAACAATAGTTCAGCTGAAAGTAGATATGGACCCCAGGTATGTGCGGCTTCCTAACAGTTCAGGGGTTTCACTCGGCCACCAATGCTATCTGACGGCTTGCGTATTGGGGCAGTACCCCTCACTCCACGGCTCAAGTAAAATTGATAACCGCTTTGCCACAAACGACAACTCTTGGTTTACCTCACGGGTGAGAACTAGTCAATCAGGTAGGGGTCGTTGCCCTTTTCGCTGGCAGGTCCTCTCAATGGGCCAGCTACTTCAGGTTTCCTGTGGTACTCCTCACAATGAGTTTTAGGGCTTATTCCCAAGTACTTCCCACAGTTAAGCGGATAGGGATGATTCCCAAATCCGAACCTGCAACAGAAAAAATTTGGGCAGAAATTCCACCCAATGTTAAAAAACTGGATCTATATTGCTCAGAATCGCTATTATAGCATGTTTCCGAAACTGGAACAACCACTACGATTCTACTTAGGAAAGCATAATAGAAATCTGGGCACTCGGTCAAAAGATTTTCTCGCCGCAATTTCCGCGGCCGTCACCGAAATTCTGAAAAATTGCTGATTTTAATTCCGTGATATCTCCACTTTTAGAACTCCAAATGAGATGATTGTTTTTTTGAAACTGCGTATTTTTGAAAGAGGAATTCATATATGCAATCGGTTTCTTCTGATTTTGTGCATAAAGTTTCATAAGTTGATCTGAAAGTCACCTCCCCAAAAAAGAAAAAAAAATTCCCACTTGTGCCAAGGAAAGTGCTCTGATACCAGATGAGATGCACCTGCAACAATTAATTACTAAGAATATGCGAAATAGCAGAAATAATAGAATAGAATCACTTTTATATTGATCATGGGCCACTTCAAGGGGGCAACCTCCTTTGAGCAAGCTCAATACAATTAACTTCACGGTGCCTTCAATGACCTCAACACACACTTATATACTAAGTCTATGTCCAATACCATGAGTCAAAACCATGGGACATATAATACTACGGGACGACTTACAAAGCATATGCGTCCAATACTATGGGTCAATACTATGGGCTAATATAAACTACCGATCAACAAATACTACGAGACGACTTACAAAGCATATGCGTCCAATAACAATATACTAACATAGTAAAGAGAAGGGTTTACATAGGTTCCTAACACCATCTTTGGATTTAGCCTTGTTGGTTTTTTCCTTTTGAGCTCATTCCTGTGGCTGGTTCTTACTATTCGGGATCCGCTGGGTTGTCTTAGTGATCTTCTCGGCACTTCAGTGACTGAATAGTAGGATTTTGCTTGCATTTTTCTTTTCTTTATATTGAAAAATACAAAAAATACATATAGTTTTGCATTTTCCTTTTGCTTATAAGAGAAAATACAAAAAAAATATTTACTTTCATGTACTGCATCTTTCATTGAGTGCTTGCTGCTTTCATTTAGGTTCTGCTTGTGCATCGAAAATATAAAAGGATTGCATTTTTTATTTCGAAATCGTTGGGTTGATTTTTCATGTTAGTGACATTGTTTTATTGTATAGATGAGTCTAAGATTGGACGATTTTGCATACTATTGAGTCATACACATCACTAGTTTCACGACCATATACTTTGAGTAACCACAACCATTAAAATTAACTCTTAATCTTAAAATTGATTAGACCGATTTTATTTATAGGGTACACCAACTAGCACAGGTTTATAGTCTTGGAATAGATCATTGTGAGTTAACAATCCAAGACTACTAGACGAAACATTAGGTGTCTGACTAGGGATTGGAGGAATCCATGGTATATATTGGTGTTCTCAGGAAGTTCTACTCAAACCAGAGTTAAGCACGAGGTCACGGGAGGTTAGTTGAAGAGATATCCCTCTGCTACTGGCTGAGCGTGGGAGATATTTCTAGGATTTGTTCGTATCTGGGGGTACCAGAGGTTCGTCCTCTTGTGCTTCACGCTTAGCTACCTTTCCTATATGACGGATCCCACCTGCAAATGTCTCCTTGAGCATTGGTTATATTGCAGTGACCATAGTTGCCTTACCTAGGTATCGCAGAGGGTACTTGCAATGGTTATGCTATTTGTGTCCTGAGTCAGATAGGGATTGGACAACACAATTGTGTTTGTATAGTGGACTTGACCCTGTGCACGCAGTGAAGCCTGGGTGTCTCTATAACTGATTCTGTTACCTCCGGCTATAGTTTGGGAGTCTCAAGCCTCTCCTAGGTGAGACATACCAACTCTAGTGTCGGGAGCTCATTTAGCCACTCCGTTTGTCTGCTCTTACCTATAGTTTCTCTAGGTGTGTGCTTTTGATTTACTGTTTTTGATCTATAGTTGGCCGTAGGAGATGTTGTGATTTGATATTCTCTTCTGAGATATCGTGGAGCGGAGTCCTACTCTCCACCCACCCCGTCGGTTGGCTGGTTTGAAGCCTGCCGAATTTTCACGTCGCGTTGCTAGAGGACACCGGTGGGTTCCCTCCGAGTCTTTGGATTCTTATGAGACATACATAGCCGACGTTATGACGGCTGCACATTCCGACACAGAGGAAATCCCCACGATTCCATCGGGTGGATTCAAACACACTTCAAACACCCCCACACCTCGAGAGGCTTGGGGGGGTGATCCACCTGAGACTCAACCTGGTTTGATTTGGATGAATCCACTTGAACACGATCTGTTCGATCCTTTGAATCCAGATAATTATCTTTATGGGATGCCAACCTTACTTGAAGACGAAGATGAAGATCCCGCGATCAACGTTAACCTATTCTCATATAATATGCCTGGTTTCAACACAGTTGATCCTCCCATTGCTTTTGGTAGTCATGCTGGCACCAGTCATGGTGTTAGCAACACTGCACCCACTGGGGGCAATACCCTCGCTGGGGGCACCACGTTGTCCACTCACGCACATAATATGAGGATTGGTCATAATCCTCCTAACAATGCAAATGTTGGAAGAAGACCACCTCCTAGGACTGCCCAACCTAATAGGAACACCGTTCGAAACACGACCCGCCATCCACCACCTAACACACATATCGCTACCCGTCAACCCAGGACCACTTTCGCAAATGTTAATGTTCCTCCTAACCATGGGGGTAGACAAGTACCGCGCACTTTTGCATCCACAACCGCTACTAGTAATGCTAATGTAGGAGGTGGGAATATATCTTATCCTCATGATTATAACGCCAATATTCTTGCTACTAGTAACACCAACGTTGGGGTTGGGAATACTTCTCATACTTATGGTCACCACACGATTGCTCATGCTAATCCTAATGCTGGGGGTGGGAACATACCTCACCATTATGGTCATTACAATTCGGTTCCCGCTACAAATAGTACATATATGCCCCATACTTATGGTGGCAACCCTTACTACAACATAGTCGGTGCTGGTCACTAGTTCAACCCACCTCAATACGGTGCCCAAAACACACATATACCTGCTTACTCTCATACGGGTTAGGTCATAGGAGGTTATCAACCTTATGGCCATGGTCAAGCTTATGGTCCTTCAGGTCCTCATTATCAACAATTTAATGCTCATGGTCAAGCTTTTGGTCCACCTTAAAATACGGTTCCGTTCAACCAACCTTTTATGGGAGCTTATAATCAAGCTTTCCAGCCGCAGCTGCCGTTCCTTGCACGTTTGAATCTTCTGTATCTTTCGAAGCTCAGGAATGATCTAGTGTGTCACGACCCTAATTGGCCCCCAGTCCCTATGTAGCTAGGGTTTTACCCCTAGCTTGTGCAAATGAGCACCTACTAAGGAGAATGGACTCCTTAGTAGCAGTTCAGTAAATGTAAACAATTAAGCTAAAACAGAAATTAAATTACTTCTAAAACATGCATGAAACATAAACAACAAATTTAAATAAATGGCTTTTTGTATTGATATTACCTTCAATGTGAAGGTTTGATGAAGCCCTTTGCAGTGTCCAAGAGGATGCTCCAAGCTTCAATATGCTCCTTCTCCTTCTCCAATGATGGGAATGGGCCAAAAGTGGCTCTCAAGGTGAAAGTAGTTCAATGGTGAACTAGGGTTTCGAGAGAGATTTTGGCAGAGTAAGGGTGCTTGTGATTGTGGATATGGAATAAGGGATCTCCATCACCTATTTATAGTTTTTTGGTGGTGGAGTGCTGACCCATGGTTTTTGGGAAACACATGGTTTTATGCAGCTATATAGGGTTTTTTCCTCATTTTCCTCATTATTTTATATTTTTTATTCCCTTTTTAGGGGATTTTTGCTATTTTTAGAGGAAAAGGGGGTTTTTTAGCCTTTTTTAGGCTATTTTGATGGTTTTGTGGCCTTTTGGAGGCATTTTAGGCCTTTTGGAGGCTTTTTAATGGGATTTTTTTGGGATTTTAAGGGAAATATGGTAGGAAAATGGACAAATGAGCCATATAATGTGGTAGATGAGGTAGTGAACACTTTTTGGGTGTTAACAGATTGCCCCCTGATGTGCGAGGTCAGGAGCTCATCGTATGGCCGATGGACATCATAAGTCATGAACGGTTTTCCTGGGATGTGGAGAGAAGAGAAGAAACAAACTGAAGCCCGGAACAACAATCTCGAACAACTGCAAGAACTAAAAGTACATAACCTCAATAATGGATGAGGAATCATCTGATCAGATGGACGAGGCGGGCATACCCATGCTCGTATCAGGATATAACAATAACAATGGGGTCCAAAAATGGGGACCTGAAATATACATGACCTCAAATACTGACTGAGGTATAATCTCAATATATGGACGAGGCGGGCATACCCATGCTCGTATCAAGATATATAAACAGAACTGTGAGGTCCGAAAAGGGGGGACCTGAAAGATACATAGAGAAACACTGTGTACATCATAAGAGTCCAGAGGGGACACAAATCTGGGACATACTGCTGAGCGGATCATGTGTGAACTGCAGAACTGGTGCACTGGAACAATCAACAGTGCTACTGAGTGTGGTACCAAAGGAACTGATGAGCTGCTGGATCATAGTGACTGGGGTCATACTCTCCATGGTACACTGGAACTGAAATGGGTACTCAAGGAAGCAGAGAACTGGATGGCTTCCGAATACACTTGTCAACGCAGCCCGGACATCCACGGGAACATACAACTGGGCGTTCCGAAGTGACTCACCAATGCGCTAGAGTCAAGGGAAATCCGGGGTCTTCGACTAAAAACTGATGGGATATAATCCTACGCGATCCTCAACGATGCGATCAAGGTGCTGAAGTCGAGCATGTGAGGAAAAACCACTCAGAGAGGCAATGATGATTCCTCTCGGAATGGTCCATAGGCACTTACCACAGATGGTGATAAGTCCAAGGCGTAGGGACCTCTGGGCCTATCCTCTGGAATAGAGGAGCTGTCGTCGACAGAGGGAGACCTGCAACTATCAAGGCAATGATGATTCCTTGACAGGAGCGCGAGGTGAAGAACTGAAATGTGATAGTACTGAGGGCGGGACTGACAAACTGGTGGTGACAACTGGGCAAGTAGAGTGGGTGGACTCAAACTTCCTTTGTTCAGAGTATGATAGTGGGAATGATCTGGCAACATATGAAACTGACTGAGGGGAAATGGATCATAGCTGTATTGGATCTGGGAGGATAACTGGCTGAGGGAGACTCAATCTGGTGTAAAATGGCAGAAGACTGCTGAATACTCTGAACAAAGGCGACCTGATTGGGGGTGCTGCCGAGATGATCGATCATAGTGCCAGGAGGCACAGGAGGGTACTTCTTCATGGGTTAAGGAACTAGAAGAAGTGTGTGTAAAATGGTACTGTCGTGTGGATTTTACGAGCCCAGGACAGTTCATGCTCGTGGTTGCTTTCAATTTTAAGGAGTCTGAAAGCGATAAGAAGACTCTGAAATGATGGAATGGTACTGTCGTGTGGATTTTACGAGCCCAGGACAGTTCATGCTCATGGTTGCTTTCAATTTTAGAGAGTCTGAAAGCAGATAAGAAGACTCCAGGGGGTTGCTTTTTCGTAGATTTAGTCTCCAAGGCCCAAAGAAGCATAAAAGGATGCAATGAAGAACTCTTCTAGCCGGTGTGACTAGAGTATTCCTTTTTCGTAATTAGTCTACCAGGTCCGGAAAAGGGTTAAACTTATACCAGATAGACGCCCTTTCAGGTACTTTAACGAGCATGAAAGGAAGCAAGATTGCTCGGCGATCTTTTCATTCGTTTAGGAGTAAGAAAAGAGCTTAACGGAAACTCCCTAAGTGCCTTTTTCGTAAAGGACTTGTCCGGCCCGAAAAAGGGATAAAATTATACCGAACAAAAGGAATGGCCAGGCAAGGAGGAAGTGTTCAATCAAGGATCAGTAATGATGACCAAGAACGAGGGTTGGGGGGAACACTGGTGGGCCTCCTTGCGGGGTAGATGAAATGGTGGCAAAATAACGAAACATTTGCAGTATGACAGGAGTGAAGGGCTCATGTAAAAATGTGGAACAATCCGATAGCAGCCAATGTGGCATGCAAACCGAGGCAGCAAGGTGTCGGGACACAATGTTGAAATTGTACCAAGTGAGAGCGAGAAATGATTTCAAGCATCATCACGAGCTCGGAAAAATGAATCCGGCGATATAAAGGATGTCAAAAACGGGTAACGGCCGATGTGTCACGCAAACCGAGGTGACGGGGGCATTTTGGAAAAATGCCCAGAAAATCTGGAGGTGAGAGCGAGAAATGATCTCAAGCATCATCACCAGCTCGGAAAAATGAATCCGATGATATAAAACATGTGAAAAATGGAGAACGGCTGATGTGGCACGCAAACCGAGGCGACTAGTGGCGTCGGAAAAATGGGCAAAAATTGACGGAACAAAAATAATGCAACGAGGTGACCATCATGACGGTCTCGTCGTGCTGATTCCAGTGGTGAAAACGGTTTGGAAAGATAAAAACAACAAGAAAGTACACTGTACAACGCAGACCAATGAGGCCGCGGGTTTCTTTTATGGGTAAAAACGCTTGAGATACAACCCATTACGAGGGTTGCGCAAAGGACGGCCTTCGGAGTCAGCTAAGATGTATGCCCCCTTGCCGAGGCAGGTCTGCACGACGTAAGGGCCTTGCCACATAGATTCAAACTTCCCTTTACCGGTTTTGTCATGGGCTTGGTCATAGGCGAGGACGAGGTCCCCTTCGTGGAAAGTTCGAGGGTGAACATGTTTATCATAACCAGCGTTGGAGCGGTTTTTGGCAGCTTCGATGTTCTGGAGAGTGGTACGACGGTCTTCATCAGCTTGTTCGAGTTGCAGCAAACGCTGTTCGAGGGGGGAAGTGTCAAGGAGGAGCTCAACAGCGATCTGTAAGGCAGGAATCTGACACTCGATGGGGAGAACAGACTCTACACCGTGAACTAAATGGAATGGTGTAAAACCAGTGGCGGTTTTAGTGGATGTGCGGTAAGCCCACAAGATGGGGAACAACATGTGATGCCAATTGGACTTATGCTTGTCAACCGTTCGTTGGAGGATAGTTTTTAGGATTTTATTGATGGCTTCTACTTGGCCGTTCCCTTGGGGGTAGTAAGCAGAGGAAAATTGATGTTCGTACTTAAGGAGGGTGGATAGCTCATGCCAGACGGCATCTTCGAAGTGTGAACCATGGTCAGAAACTAACTGCTTAGGAACCCCAAATCGAGCGATGACATGGTTGAAAAAGAAGCGGGCAGCAGTGTCAGCGGTACAATTGAAGGTAGGCATGGCTTCCGCCCATTTAGTGAAGTAATCAACAGTGACAACAATATATTTATGGCCGTTGGCAGAATGGGGTCTACATTCCATGAAGTCTATGGCCCACTTACAAAAGGGACCAACGGTGATGACTGGGTGTAACGGAGCAGGAGGTGTCCGGGCCTTGGGGGCAAAAAGTTGACAGTTATGGCAGTGTTTGACCGCAGTGATGCAGTCGGTGAAAAGTGTGGGCCAGAAATATCCGGCACGGACGACCTTTTGGGCAGTAGCCATCCCTGAGAAATGGCCTCCGCAGGCACCGCTATGACAGTCATTAAGGACGTGTTCAGCTTCCTCGTGTGTGAGGCAAATACGAAGAATTGTGTCAACTCCGTGCCGGTAAAGGACGTCGCCTAAGAGGAGATATCGAGAGGCCTGGTGACGGATGTGACGGCGTCCGTTACGGGTAACTTTGGGTCTGAATTTTTGCGGTGCGCAGGTATAACAAGATATCACCGTACCATGGGTCATCGGACGAGATAGAGAACAGGTGATTGTCGGGTAACTCATCAGAGATTGGTTTGGCTGGGAGAAGGGAAGGGAGATCAGTAATGAGTTGGGCAAGCGCGAGGGCTTTAGTGCTCTTAGGTGTTTTGAAGGTAAGGTCATATTCCTGGAGGATAATAACCCATTTAGCAACACGACCTTGCAGTAGTCGCCGGTTTAGAAGATATACCATGGGGTTAGAATCGGCAACGACGGTGGTATGACTCATTAAGATGTAGTGTCGCAATTTTTGTATGGAAAAGACTACGGCGAGGGCAAGTCTCTCCTCATATGGGTAACGGAGGGGTGGACCAGACAAGGTCTGGCTGACGTAGTAAATGACGTGTTCCTGGTGAGAAGCGTCTTCTTGAACCAAGACTCCGGACACGGCATGCTCGGAGGCCGAGACGTATAGGATGAAGTCCTGGGAGAAATCCGGAGGGGAGATCAAAGGGGCTTGTGTGAGAGCCTTCTTGAGTGCTTCGAATGCAGCTTCTGCTTGCTCATCCTAGATGAAGGGTATGTGGGTACGGAGCAGGCGCAAGAAACCGTGAACGGTAGTGGCGTAATCAAGAATGAAGCGTCGAAGGAAGTTGGATCGCTCCTGCAGGCTTTGGAGTTGCCGGAGCGTGCGAGGAGAAGGAAGGTCTAAGATGGCTTGGACTTTTAGAGGGTCAACAGTGATTCCTTTCTGGGAAACAATGAAACCTAACAATCGGCCTGCCGGAACGCAAAAGACACACTTGTGTGGGTTCAAGCGGATTTGGTATTTGCGACAACGCAGAAAAACTTGCCGAAGGTCGTTAAGGTGGTCTGATCGTTTCCGGGAACGAGCTGTGAGGTCATCAAGGTAGACCAACAGGATATGGACCAAGTCGTGAAAGCAATAGGTCATGGCCCGCTGGAAACTGGCACCAGCATTTTTGAGGCCGAAAGGCATGACGCGATAGGCAAAGGTGCCCCATGGGGTAGTAAAGGCCGTTTTGTACTGGTCTTCTTTACGGATCTGAATCTGGTTGTAGCCGGAAAAACCATCCATGAAGGAGAGGACTTCATGCCCCGCACACGCATCAATGAGCTGGTCAATAAATGGCGTGGGGAAATTGTCCTTGGGACAAGCGTGGTTTAAATCGCGGAAGTCAGTGCATACTCGAAGGGTGCCTTGTTTTTTGTTAACGGGAACGGGGTTTGAAACCCAAGTGGTATAGGCAATAGGATAAATGAACCTTGCCTTGCGCAGTTTCTCAATCTCGGCTTTAACAGCTGGGAGTTTGGAAGGATGAATGGGACGCTGCTTCTGACGGACGGGGGGTACATCAGGCCATGTGTCAATGTGGTGCTCTATAATTGCGGGGTCAAGACCAGGCATTTCAGTATAGGACCAGGCAAAGACATCACGGAATTCTTTGAAAAGGTTTGTGTAGTCCTCAATCTCTTATTGACTGTAGAATGCTCCTAAAGTGATGAGTTCAGGGGCATGTCCTGGGGCAGCGATATCAACTTGGATGACAGGTGAGATGTTGGCCATGTTACCTTCCTCGAAGGCATCAGGAGCGGGAATAGGGTCCTTGAACCAGTCGACCTTGGTGGGGAGGAAGTCTTTGGATTCAACCGCGTATTGGGTAGCGGAGCTAGAGGAAGACGCTTCTGGGATGAAGTAGGAACGATGATGCATATCATCCCAGGGATAATCCGGGGCAGTAAGGGCCTCAAGAATCTCCTCATCGGTACGGAAAGTTTGCGTCGTCAAATCGGTTGACGAGGGGGTAGTGGTGGAAGAGATCATATAGATGGTATTAACCTCTCCGGAAGGTGAAGAGTCTGGGGGGTAGATCTCCTCAATGGTAGGTGAGTGCCGTCTCAAGATCCAGATTGTTCATCTCATAGAGAGCTGCTCTGTAATCCGGGAGATCGGGACAATGATGGGAATAATGCCCGTAAATACCGCATATGGCGCAAGAGTGGTTGGTACGTAGGGACTTATCCTTAGGCTTGGGAGTGGGGTTTAGTTCGACAGTTGGGATGTTGGGGTCATCATCGAGCATCTGCATGTGCTTCTGCAATGCTGGTAACTGTGGGCATTGGTGGGTCGCATGGCCCAACTCATCGCACAGTGAGCATTTGGGGGGAGCACGAAATACTGGAGGGTTTTTGACTGTCTTTGGAGGTGGGAAAGCAGTGTAAGGTTGTGGGCCTCTGCCCCCAATGGGTTTGGGAGGAGGAGGGGGAGTCGTGGAGGACGAAGGGGTAGAGACACCAGGAGGTGGCTGAGAGGTAGTAGCCATGGGTTGCACCGGTTGGAGGACGACATCTGGTGTCGGCGGGAGAACGGGAGGCGAAAGATACCAGACAGGTAATCCCAAGGTTAACCCTGGGAGGCTAAGGGTAGCCATAACCGGGGCGCTTACTACTCCTGATGGAGGGACTAGAAAGGGGATGGTATGGATCGGTGTAACACCAATGTGGCTAGGTACCAATGGTGGTTTACAACAAGGGTGGTTGATTTCTAGGTGGTTGGCTGTCGTGGGACAAAGTACATAAGTCAGACACGTCGGTGGGAGAAGACGGAGGAGGAATAGATTGAAAGGTGGAGGTCATCGGCGTGTCTGAGTAGACTCCAGGCCCCGTGGAGGAAACAAACGAGGTGGTGGCACGAGACACAGGTTGTTCAACCATGGGGAGAACATTTTCAGGTGCCGCAGGAGCACTGGGATCATAGTAGGTGAGCTGGTCAACCTGAACCACGCGTCCCTCATGGGGGAACATCATGGTGCGAAAGACGGAAGAGGCAACCGCCCGCATGGCATACATGTAGCTGCGGCCAAGTAAAAGGTTATAATCCAGTTGGGCATTGATTACCTCAATGTCAATGAGTATAGTTTTGCCGCCTAACTGTACGGGGACATTGGCTAGGAGGCCTTGAGGCTGAGCCGAACGACCGTCGTAGGCGCGTAATGCAGTGGTGGACTGCTGGAGAGGAGGGGATCCCAGCTTCTGCCATACGAATGTAGACATAACGCATGTGGAGGCACCCTCATCGATGATGCACCGATGGATGACAAGATTCCTAACGGAGACAGTAACCTGGAATGCTAAGCTGGAAGGTAGGCATGGTTCAGACTGGTCTAAATCAAATGCCATCAAATTCGAATCATTTGGGTCAATTCCCCCAATGGCGGAAAGTAAAGTCTTGCGCTAGGAAGGGCAGTTCTTCAAGACTTCTAACGCAGACATGGCTGCGGGAGATTGGGCTAGGTCGTCTACAATGTTGTAGTTTGACGCAGCACGCACATTGGGGTTATTGTTGAGACGACGAAGTGGGAAATGAGGGGCTTTTGCAGCGCCATCTATGGGAGGGGGAGGAATACGTAACGTCTGATCGGTGGGATGGGAGTTAGTGGGCTTGTCCGTGGGAGTGGCTTCAGAGGTGGAGCCATATTGGTTCCGACGGGTTTGTAGGTTGACGTCAGCAGATGACATCATCAGCAAGTGGTGGGTACCTGAGTCAAACATGGGTTGATCAGGAGCGGCGTATGTGATCTGTTGTTGTTGGGGTTGCGTGTTAGCTTGAGGGGCCAACGGCTGAGTGTTCACCACGCCTTGGGTTGGTAAGGGGTTTTGCAGCACCAAAGGGGGTTGTTGAGGTTGGGGGGGGTTGGGCGGTGCTTGGGGAGCCGCATGCCCTTGGCGATGGGCCTCATCAACCCAGAGTTGCCGAGGTCGCTCTAAGTGTGGGCAAGCATGTGTGTAATGGCCATAGACCCCGCAGATAGAACAAGGGTGGTTCATTCGCAAATTGGGGTTTTTAGCCTGCTTGGGCGGGCGATCAGGGTTCTGGTTAGCGGGGGCCGCATTGTTATTGTCGGGAGGATTAGCTGGTTGACCAGCTTGGTCTGCAAGTTGGTTGTTCCCCCGATTACGGCCCTTGCCGCGGTTCTGTTGGCCCTGGTTACGTTGGTTGTTCTGGTTTTGCTGCGGGTTTTGTTGGGCGTAGACTTGCCCTTGGGCAGCAGGTGGATTTTGAGGTTGCGCAGGTGCGGGAGCAGGCTGCGGAGGATGATATGTAGGTTGAGGCTGAGCAGGTGCAGCAACTTGAGGAGATTGCTGATATGGCTGCGGAGCAGGTTGTGGATGTGCCGCAGGGGCTGCCTGGGGCGGATAATAAGCGGGTTGGGCTTGTGAAGGCGCAGGGGCTGGGGCAGCCTGCGGATGGTAGTAAGATTGAGGTGCGACTGGGGGAGCATAAGCAGGAGTCGCATAACCGAAGCATTGAGGTGGACATGAGGGTCCATGGGAATGGTGGTGTGTCATGGGAGCATATGAGTTGGTTGCTCCAGACTGTGAGTTAGCCCGCGACAGGTCGGGGCCAGGGGTAGGTCGTGCTATAGAAAATGGTTGAGGATGCGAAGAAACACGACCGATGATGCCGTCTGCAGCGTGGGATGCCCCCGGCGCATCGTGCTGGGAGGACTCACCGCGAGGGGCGTCAGGTATAATGGTATAAAGGTAACCCGACTGGGCGTAAATGAGGTCGAACTGCTGTGCCTTAAGGATGGCCTCTTCTTCAGACTGGGGTCTTTCTGAAGCTACATCCTTAGCAATAACAGGAAGCAGGGACTTGAGGAACCAATCGAGGAAGATACGGTCGTCTAGTTTGATCTTGCATAAGCTACGGCGTCGACGCCACTCATGGATGTGGTCCGTGATATGGGTAGCCGTGTTTTGTCTACAAGATAGAAGGATCTCAACGCCCGCGTCATAGCGGACAGGCAACTGGAAGAACTGCAGGAAGGTAGAGGCAAGGGAGGCAAAGGTGGCGTGGGTCCCATGTGGTTGCTCAATATACCATTTGGCTGCAGAGCCAGTAAAGGTGCGCTGTAAGAGACGGAGGCGAACAGAGTCATCCACGATGGAGTTAGAGGAACACCATAGGTGGAAAGACATGATATGGTTTTGTGGGTCCTCACCGGCCTTGCCCTCGAACTTAGGGATGTCCGAGGGGAGCTTGGTAGGCATATGAGGCCACGTGGGGTCGTGTCGAATAGGATCGTTGGTCAATCTGGCCAGGTCAGGTAGGTTGAGGCTAGCCATGAATGGTAAACTGGAAGAAGGATGTGACACAGTAGTGCTTTGGACCAAGTTGGGGCCAGTGCCTCCAAGTGGAGGGACAAGATTTAGGGTGGTGCCCCCAAGTGGGGGAACTGAGGTAGTGGAGGATGGTCCAACACCACCATGGGTAGTGTGAGCCACTGATGTAGTGGGGATAGGTATTCCCGCTGCGGGAATAGGTACTGTGAGGGGAACAGTAGATGAGGGTCCCATGGAGGGCATACCCAAAACAGGTGTAGTAACTGGTGTAGTGTTGGATGTGCCACCAGTGGTCCCTATGACAAACGGAGTGGAAGTCGTGCCAGCCATGGGGCTAGTAGGGGCAGTGTAAATAGGGTTCTCAGACTCTTCGTCAGAATCCGAGGTAAAGTAAGGGGCGTCACTATGTGGTGACGGAGTCCTACGTCGCTGACGAGTGGAGTCAAGTGACAAGGCTCTAGATCTGTGATGAGTGGTATCAACGGATAATGATCGGAATCTATGACGGGTGGTGTCGAGAGAACCGTGCTGTGGGGGCTCGCCCCCGAGGCGCCGAGAATGTCTCGGGGACTCAATGGTGACAGATGGTGTCTAATCTCTGTGGGTTGAGGTGAGTATAAAAACAGCTCAAAAAGGCCTAATGCAACCGAGTGTGCAGAAGGAGAGCTAGAAAACAAGGCACTCAGGCCAACAACCAACTCAAAACACCCACTGCAGCAGCTGTGCTACAATAGGTGGAGTATCAACAAAGATGGTCAGAATACCAACAAGCAGCAGGTTTCCTAAAAAGAAAAAATGGTGGACTCACTAGACCAAAGGGAGGTAAAGGAGCACGCAAACACCTAACTAAAAGTATTCTGACTCAACTAAACATATCCTCTGCAAGGTGATGAAATCTAAGTCAGACAATATGAGTAGGAAAGCCAAGTGGCTATGATATCCCCCTACCGGGAGGGATACCGGGTAGTCAATCCTAGAAGAATGGCAACTAAGATACCCCGTTCATGACACGTCCAGAAAGGTGAATCTGCCGTTTAGTTCGTTGACCGCAATACCCCTATACAGGGATATCCCGCGAACCGTGAAAGGTAGCCCTTCGGTTACTGAATGGAGTGCGGTATTCCACTCAGGCCTCCGGAACCAGTCTCCCGACTTCAACCCTCCTAAGGGAGAGGCCCTCTGATAAACTGGTCGTGACCGTGCCAAAAAGTACTAGGGGATTTTGGTTCCCTATTTGGACAACAACTATGTCTCAAGTGAAAGTGACCGAGGGGTGTTATTGGAAGCCTATCCCCCCGACCCTACCTAACTACAATGATTCTTTTGTGTTCCCCAAGTGGGGTTAGAATGTTGGTTTAGTTAGGTACTTTTTTAAGGCTCACTTGATTTATGTGACAGAGTGTGTGCTCGTGAGGTGATGAACCCAAAATATAGAAGTGCCACAAGGGGGGCAACTTCCAACTATCAATAATGCTGAAATTGAAATTTTAACTTGCAAAATTTTCTGAATTAAAAATAACGAAATTTTAAAAGAATTCTGTAAAGGGCACAGAAATTATGTTGCAGAAAGGATGTAAGGTAGTGAGGCTGCAGGTGGGACAGAGGGCTGTTCAGATGCAGAAAATATTGCAGCAAAAAGGGGCTGGGCTCAAAACAGGAAAAAAGCAGAAATCAGACCGCGGGTTTGTGGCAAAACAGAACAGGCAGACCGCGGGTTTGAGGGAAACAGCGGCGGTCAGGTCGCGACTTTCGGGCCAACAGACGCAGTCAGGACGCAGAAAATAGGGAAAAAGACGCAGTCGGGTCGCGGAAAAAGGGCTAACAGGCGCAGTCGGGACGCACGAAAGAGACAGAAAGCCGCAGTCGGGACGCGGGAAAAAGGCCGATAGGCGCAGTCAGATCGCGGAAAACAGGTTGATCAGCCACGGTCGGATCGCAGGTAACAGACTTGAATCCGCCGGCGGGGCGTCGGAAGCAGTTTGAGAGCCGCGGTCGGATCGCAGGTAAAGGCCTGAAAGGCGCGGTCGGGACGCGACTGCAGAGGGAAAAGACGCGGTATGCGGTGGCCGAAAGGGACAACCGAAAGTAAAAAAAAATTCAAAACGGAAACCAGAAATTCAAAATCTAGGGGAGTCGCTAAAACTGTAGCTAGGGTTTTACCCCTAGCTTGTGCAAATGAGCACCTACTAAGGAGAATGGACTCCTTAGTAGCAGTTCAGTAAATGTAAACAATTAAGCTAAAACAGAAATTAAATTACTTCTAAAACATGCATGAAACATAAACAACAAATTTAAATAAATGGCTTTTTGTATTGATATTACCTTCAATGTGAAGGTTTGATGAAGCCCTTTGCAGTGTCCAAGAGGATGCTCCAAGCTTCAATATGCTCCTTCTCCTTCTCCAATGATGGGAATGGGCCAAAAGTGGCTCTCAAGGTGAAAGTAGTTCAATGGTGAACTAGGGTTTCGAGAGAGATTTTGGCAGAGTAAGGGTGCTTGTGATTGTGGATATGGAATAAGGGATCTCCATCACCTATTTATAGTTTTTTGGTGGTGGAGTGCTGACCCATGGTTTTTGGGAAACACATGGTTTTATGCAGCTGTATAGGGTTTTTTCCTCCTTTTCCTCATTATTTTATATTTTATATTCCCTTTTTAGGGGATTTTTGCTATTTTTAGAGGAAAAGGGGGTTTTTTAGCCTTTTTTAGGCTATTTTGATGGTTTTGTGGCCTTTTGGAGGCATTTTAGGCCTTTTGGAGGCTTTTTAATGGGATTTTTTGGGATTTTAAGGGAAATATGGTAGGAAAATGGATAAATGAGCCATATAATGTGGTAGATGAGGTAGTGAACACTTTTTGGGTGTTAACACCCTACCAAGCTCCCTTCGGACATTCCTAAGTTTGAGGGGAAAGGTGGTGAGGATCCGAGTGATCATGTCACAACATTTCACCTTTGGTGCTCCTCCAACTCATTGAACCACGTTTCCGTTAGATTACGACTATTTTAATGCACCTTCATGGGGGCAGCTGCGAAGTGGTATGTGGAGTTTCCTGGGAACACCTATAGGGGATTCAATGAGATTTCTTTGGTTTTCTTGGACCATTTCCAGTTGTTGGTTCGTTATGATACTGGTACTGAACTGTTGTCTACCTTCCGTCAGAATAAGGCCACACATATTTTTGACCATGTTCAAGAGTGGCACCGATGGAAGAGATTAGTAAAATCCAACATTCCTCCAGAGTTTCTGTTGGAATGGTTCCTCAAGTCCTTACTCCCATACATTGCTAAGTATGTTTCGATGTCCAGCATTGTGACTGAGGAACATGCCATCTTGAAAGTCTAGCAGTTAGACCTACTATACTCTCAGTCTAGCATTTTATATTACATTATTCCTAACGCACCGAGAATGCGACATGAGCCCATGTCAGTTCCTGGACCACATGCCAATGGCATCGTGGGATCCGCAAGCACTCGCCCTATAGACTTGGTAGCTAATCAAATGCAAAATTTGTCACTAAACCAGTCTATTCCTGGACAAGTTCACACCTTGTCCACTTCCACTCCATCGTCTGATGTACACAATGTGCAATCAACGAAACCGTCAGGTAACCAACAACCTGGTGGTAAGAAAAAGGGGAAAAACAATCGTAGGGGTAGAAACAATGGGAATAACAATAACAATAATCGCAATACTCCTTGTAAAGAGAATGCCAACCCTCCTCGGGAAGGAGGAAATGCTGGTGAGGACCGTAAACCTCGGCGTAAGGTGAATTTTCCTTGCAAGCTCTGTGGGGAAGACCATCTTACTCACTTATGTCCTCGAATTGAAGAAGAATCAAAGAATTTGGCACAGAGCCTATCTGTGTTGAAGGATCCCCTTCCTCATCATCAAAACATGGCTTCGCATGCTCCCACCACTAGTTATGGACCTATTGAGACGTTAACGTCTTCTTCCAATACTAGTAGTATGGATGTGTGAATATGGTTCAATCGGAGGTTAGTGTTGCTACTCGTCAATGCGATTATGGTGCACCACAACCTAATATGGGGAGTGAGCCTCCCCCTCCTCCTGACAATTCTTTGCATATCGAGAATCCCTCTAATATGCCGCGGATACTGAAAGGTGTTCTCAAGCACTCTATGCATAATCCTAATGCTCGAGCCGCCTAGAACTACTCCATTGTAGAAGATTTGGGCTAAACTCCGTGTGCCATGTTGGCTCTTGAAGTTCTGTAGGCTTGTCCTTCTCAGAAGCATGCCCTTTTGAGTGCGTTAGGAGTTTAGGATGGAAAAATTACAGTGTTATCAAGTTTGATACTACTGATGTTCAACCTCGCTTACCTTACCATGTGGATTTTCAAATCCAGGTGGTGTGCCTTCAGAGTTTTGTCAAATGTACTATGGTTGACGAAGGTGCTTCCACGTCAGTAATGTCGTTAACTTGTTCGAAAGCTATTAGCTCTCCTCCTCTACTCGCGTCTAGAACCACGCTCACTGCATTCGACGGTCGGTCATTTAAGCTACATGGAATTATCCCTTCCCTTGTTTTCTACTTGGGAGGTAAGTCTGTGCCTATTGAAGTCGAGGTGGTTGATGCACCAATCGACTAGAACTTGTTACTGGGTCGGAATTGGATGTACGCTATGAAGGCTATCACATCCATTGTATTTAGAGTTATCTGCTTTCCCCATGAAGGCAATATTGCGACCATCGATCAGCTGGATTTCGTTAACACTCCTTCCACAGCATCCATGGGATCCATAGTCCCGCAAGTTACTGATTCTCAGCCGACAAATGGGAACATAGGTGTTGGTATGTACCCTTCATTGATGGGAACTTATAGTCTTTCTGCACCTATGAACTTCATCGGAACCATTTCTGACGAGGCATCTCCTCCTTTGCATAATATGCCATTCCAGACTTCCTATTGTACTGATCCATGGACTTTACCATCCACGAGTTTTACGTCTGGATACATTTCGTATGTCGGGATGTTTGTGCCATTTTCTGTAGTTGAGCTTGCTTACGAGCATATTCAACAAGCCACTGCAGAACCAGATCTCTCTTCTTCTCAGACAGTCGAAGAAGATCCCGTTACGCTGCCAGTTTGGGCAGCCAACTCATCTTGTTCACACAATTGCCTTGATGATACTTTGCCATCTGATGAAGCTATTATGGAGGCCATGTGTGTTAGTGAGAGGCCTTGGGAGGATATGCATCATTTCTCTTATTTACTTCCCAACCTCGAGCTCGCTGAGCAAGAAGAGTTTAGGATGACTCTAGTAGAGATGGTTGGTCACCCTGTGGCTCTTTTGGATTCACATGATGTTTTTGCGGAGGAGAATATGGCCACTATTTCACCAACCATGTCGATCAACATCTCTCGTACTCTCGGAAAGGTGGAGAATGTCTACATTGGTGCCGATTGCACTCCTAAGGAGATTTCTATTTACAATGAATTGTTTATAGAACTCCGAGAATCTTTCGCATGGTCATATGAGGAGATGCCAGGAATAGACCCCCGCATTGTTGAACATGAGATTAGAACGTATCCTAATGCTAAACCGGTTCGACAACGCTTACATGTTGTGAACCCTAGGAAAGAAGCCGCTATTAAGGCAGAGGTGGAGAAACTGCTCAAAGCGAGTTTCATCTACCCCGTTCCCCTTACCGAATGGGTGTCAAACCCCATTCCTATGGATAAGAAGCAGGGAACGATCTGTATATGCACCGATTTTAGAGATTTGAATTGTGCATATCCGAAAGATAACTTCCCCGCACCATTCATAGATCAAATCTTCGATGCTTGCGCCGGAAGTGAGATTGTTTCCTTCATGGATGGCTTTTCTGAATATAACTAGATTCAAATCAAACCAGAGGACCAACATAAGACGGATTTCATTTGTCCTTGGGGAACGTTTGCATATCGGAAAATGCCCTTCGGCCTTAAAAATGCCGGAGCTACGTTTCAGCGAGCCATGACCTACGCCTTTCACGATCTTAAGAAGATTATGGATGTTTTCTTGGATGATCTTGCTGGCCATTCTTGCAAGAGAGCAGACCACCCCAAGCAGCTCCGTATGATTCTCGAACAATGTATACACTGCAAAATTCAATTGAATCCCAATAAATGCATTTTTGCTTTAAGGACTGGTCGCCTTCTAGGCTTCATAGTTTTGAAAGAGGGTATTAGAGTCGATACTCTAAAAGTTGAGGCAATACTTCGGTTTCCTCCTCTGTGCAATTTGTTACAACTTCAGAGCCTCCAAGGGAGAGCTACTTTTCTGCATTGATTTGTAGTCAATTATGCTAATCTTACTAAAGGTTTCGCGCGCTTATTGAAGAAAGACACACCTTTTATCTGGGATGAGCAAGCCTAGCAGTCTTTCGACGCTCTTAAGAAAGCTTTGGTATCGGCCCCTGTGCTTAGTCCACCAGACTTCGCATGAGATTTTATCCTTTATGTGGCCGCGTCTCAAGAGACGATTGGTATGGTATTGGTTCAGGTTGATGATGCGCTCATCGATCATGTTATCTATTACCTTAGTCGAAATCTAGTAGATGCTGAGTTAAGATATACTCACGTGGAAAAGATGGCACTTGCAACTATCCATGCAGTCCAGT
This sequence comes from Larix kaempferi, assembly GCA_027924585.1. Classification (NCBI taxonomy): domain Eukaryota; kingdom Viridiplantae; phylum Streptophyta; class Pinopsida; order Pinales; family Pinaceae; genus Larix; species Larix kaempferi. The sequence goes on from BSBM01000600.1 coordinate 3,031,678, forward strand.
GGTTATGAAATTACATTTTGCTTAGGACAACCAAATTTCTAGCTCACATTAATCCATTTCAGTTCATTCTATCACGACGCCTTATAGGGGGGAAGTATAATAAATGGATTGTGATCCTTCAGGAATTCGATCTTGATTTTGCTTCGGCGAAATCGATGAAATCGTTGGTGTTTGCTGAGCTTATGTTGGACCTCCCGAGACTTGATGAGGATATCATTCATGAATATTCCTTTGTGGATGAGCACTTATTTCTTATCTCATCCGAAGACCCTTGTTATGGGGATGTCATTGTATATCTCCAAACTTTGAAATTTCCTCCGCATTATTCACGAGACAAGCGACGGCGTGTGAAACATCACACTACAGATTATACTATCGTCGATGATAGTTTGTATCACCGAGGAAAGGATTCTATTCTCCGTCGTTTCTTAACTCATGAAGAAGCGGACCGGGTGCTTAATGATTGCAATGCAAGAGCGTGTGGAAGTCACTTATCTGGGCTTTCTACAGCCTAGCATATTATGTGAGCTAGTTATTTTTGGCCTTCCATATTTAAGGATTGTGTTAACGCTGTGAAGAGATGCCACCCTTGCCAGGTGTTCTCTCATAATATACACTCACATCCAACGCCCTTTCATCCGGTCGTCACCGTCGGTCCCTTCACCAAGTGGGGGGTGGACTTCATGGATTGAAAACCAGCTTTGGCTGGGGGGCATCGCCATATCATAGTGGCCGTGGACTATTTCTCCAAATGGGCTGAGGCCATGCCTACCGTAAAATCCAACGGTGCTACTGCAACACATTTCATGTTCAATAAAATTATCACTCATTTCGGTATCCCAAAAGAGATTGTCACTGACCATAGAAGTCACTTTCAAAATAAGATGATGGAGGATTTGTCTCTCAAGCTTGGGTTTCGTCAAGAACACTCGTCTTCCTACTATCCTCAAGCGAATGGTCAAGTTGAAGCAGTTAATAAGTCTTTGAAGACCATTCTCCAACATACCATCCAACAAAGAAAGAACAATTGGCACATCATGCCATATCCTGCTTTGTGGACATATCGAACTGCAGTCCAGACTGCCACCGGATTTTCACCGTTCTAGCTAGTTCACGGTGTGGAGTCACTTTTACCAATTGAATGCGAAATCCCTTCGCTTAAACTGGCCATAGAGATCCTCCTTGATACAACAGGTATTAAGCAACGTTTAATCCACCTTGAGCAACTTGACGAGCAACGTCGAGATGCCGCTATGGCCATAGATTCCAACAAACATCATGTCAAGGTTCAGTATGATAGGTCTGTCCATCCCTGGCAGTATGTTGAAGGTGACTTGGTCCTCTTATATGACCAAGCTAAAGAACCCCTCGGGGTAGGCAAGTTCAATCCCATGTGGTACGGTCCTTACATCGTGAGGCGTGTCCTGGAAAAAGGATCCTATGAATTAGAAGACTATGAGGGGACTGTCTTGAAGGAGCCTAGAAATGGGCTCTATCTCAAGCGGTATTACGCTTGAACCTTTGGTTCAGCCTAGTAATTTTGTATACTATTGTATAGTTGTTTCTGTACATAGTTTAGCTTGCTTTTTGGTTTTCGGGTATGTTGATTAGCTTTCGTTTGATTGGCAGATGTTAGTGGGATCTCCTACGTTCTTAGGTTTCGCGGATGGTGCTAGCTGACATACGCAATAGCTTGCTTCTGCTGCCTAGGTTATTTTCTCACCTGACCACCTAGTTGTGTCCTCAGGAGATGCTTGTCTCAGTTCTACATCTAACAATGTGACCGAGTATAGTGCCATCATTGAGCTACTTCGGGATGCTATTTCACATGGCATCCAGTCTTTAGAAGTCCTCTTGGATTCACAACTAGATGTGTCTCAGTTGAATGGGAAGTACCGTGTGCGAGACCCTACAGTACTACAGAAATTCCTAAGGGTAAGACTCTTGGAGAGACATTTTGTTTCAATTACATACATTCATGTTCCGAGAAGTCTTAATTATATATCTGATGCATATGCTAACTATGTATTAGATTGACATTTTTCACATTCACCATGAAGCACACAAATAAAAGAGACATTCATACATTTGTACATACACACATATCGTAGAATCGGAGAACCATAGTTTATATATAAATATGTCCAAAAATGGTAGTGTCATACAAAACTGGAGCCCGTGGCCCTAAAAAATATACATATCGATACAAAGATGAGATCCTGGGATATCTACTCCCTACGAGGATGCCTAGTTTCCGCCCCAACAGGATGTGTCTCATAGAAATACTGAACTACATTGGCTACCCGCTGTAGTAACCGCACCCAGTCACCTAGAAACCCCACTACTTGGCGCTGCATGGCCTCAGGTAGTCGTGCCACCTCTATCTGTGGAACCCTAGCAACCATCCGTGATAGGTTGTGCCACAAGGTCTGTAGAGTGCACCCTACTGCAGCATCAACTGCCTCATCACCCCTGCCTCGATGACCATGTATCGGGAAGCCATCGGGTCTCACTGGGCCCTTGTTTGTGAGAAAACAGTCCACCATTAGCATTTGATACTACCACCAAAAATATTTTTGCATTCACATCTATAATAAAAAATCCATAAAAATTTAATAACAAAAATTAAAAAGAGTATTGACCAATGTCTCCGAACGCTGCATATGGTGGGAGTAGCATGTCCCGATCTTAGAGGAAGTCTATCCCTGCATAGGGATAGTCCTCTATGTCAATGACTTGTCGGTCCCACCAGCGGAAGAACTCCACAGTATATGGTGATGCCAGACGACCACCACCCTGTCGTGTCAAGATCTCAGCCCACCGGGTCAGGACTGGATCGCGAAGACTATGAGGAGGGACATCCACCCTCGGACTAAGGCCTGAAATCCTCTCAAAGAAGAAGCCACATAAGATACTGCCATACCCAAATTTTTTGGCCTTACCTTCTTTTCATTCTTTTAGTTGGGTCTTCATAGACCCTAGTAGTGTGGTACACCAATCAAATGCTATAGGCTGCATGCATTGTGATGCATAGAACATCACTGGCCTGGATGCCTAGTGCAGAGATTTGGAATCCATTATCCACACTAAGGTATCCATAATGATATTCATTCTCAGATCTACTATGGCATTTGTAATGTCCCTTGTTAGGAATTTTATTAAAATGGCAATTTTTCACTTTTTTTTCTTAGTTCGACCTTTGACTAGTTTTGATCTCTAGGTCCCAAATTTGCCCCAAATGATCCCAAATATTCTGAGAAGGTATATGAATTAGATTAGAACATAAATATGTGTTTTAGGGATTCCTTTGGACCTTTAAAATACTTCTACAAATACTCTTTCAATTCTGGCCAATGTAGGGAACTTTACTAGTAATTTGCCTTTGACTAGTATTGGTCTCTAGGTCTCGAATTGACTCCAAATGCCTTCAAATATTCAAGGAAGGTGTATGAATGATATTAGGAATTTAATATGATGTTCAAGGATGATATATGGCCACCACAATACCTCTTCAAACTCTATTAAGATTCTGGACCAAGTATGCAATTTTACTAGTAATTTGGGGTTCAAATTTCCCTGGGGTAAGTACTGAAAATGGCTTCCCAAATGCCTCCAAAGCCACTCAAATTTCTGAAAAGAGGTAGGGAATGTATTAAGGATGTTATTAAGGTATCATGTGCACTATTAATTTATTATTATATTTTTTCCAACCCTCTCCCATTCAACTGCAAAAATCACCAATTCGACCCTTGGGGAAATGGCACTATTTCTTCTCCTAATGCAATTAAACTGAGTAAAAATACTTCAAATGCTCAAGTACAGTACATGAAACTTGTAAAATACATCCATGGAAGTTTATTAATCACAAATGCATTATATAATAATCCATTCATTTGAAATCATCATCAATACATTGGTTCACAACAAGGTAGTGGGGAAATGGCATTGTTCTTCCATTAAAAATGAGATTTATACATTTCTACTTGGAATTTCGACCTGAAAATTTATGAAGATGAGGAAAAGAGTATTTAATTCATATTAAAAAATAAATGGGGCATTAGAAGCTCCCCAAAAGAGTACAATATCTCACCAAAAATGCCCTCCCTCAAGGATCAAGAATATGCCATCAAAACTGGAAATGGTTAAAGGAGTGAGCTGCAATAGAAGAAACCATGAGCTTCCCTATAGATTACACCTGAAAATAAATACTCAATTAAAGCTCCAAATGAAAGGTCTGAATGTCCTTTCCAATTACCAACTTGGATGGGAATCTTTCACCCTCGAAATTGGCTAAGGCAAGAAACTAGCCATCCACTAGCTCTCCCTCTTCACAAATGCAATTGCAACTTTTATAAATGATCAAAAGCTGGTTTCATTCTTTTTTATTGACATTTATAAATTTCTAATATCATCCATTGGTCGAATTCCTTCCAAGAGACTCATGCCCACTCAAGTTGGGAAGAGATTCCAAAGAATGCCACTTGTACAACAATTCCTAGTGTCCCACTTCCACCAAATCACATGTGGAAGAATATTAGCTTCCCTAACACCCTTGAGCACCCTCTTGGAGTCTAGTTTTAGCCTTGACATGTCATATATGTCATATGTCAGCCTTCAAGTCTGATTTGTGTCATAGGTGTCATAGCATCTTCATCATTGTTGTCATAGAGCTAGGGAATCTAGCCCAAGTGTCTCACTAGCTCCAAATTGCCTCTTCCTCTTCCATGGGAGTTACTATTCCTCTATATTTCGGCCTTGGATGATTCATGCCATGAATAATACCTTTTGTAATCCCCCAAGTATGTTACCCTTCACCTTGAATTCGAATTGGTGAGAGAATGATGCCAAGTGTAGTGGGAAAATCTAGCCATATGTGGGTCCCACTTCCTCCATGTGTCTTCATGATCAAATGCCACTTTGATTTTCAATTGTATATATTTATTTAGCTCCTTTATTAAATATTTATGCCACTCTAATGTTCAAACATCATTTATTATCCCCATTATTCCAAATCCCAAAGCTTCCACCCCAAACCTAGGAAACTAGTAATCTTCCTCCTTGGCAATTATTTGACCTTTAACATCAATTTTACAAACTCTAATGAATATGAACAATGAGAATATGCCATTGTGACCCAATTCCAAATTTTGGACATGACAAATCCTCCCTTCCCACCATTTCTTGTCCTCAAGCAATTTCAAACATGGGTGTTGAATAACCTGCTTCTTGTATAATTCTTTGAAGTTGCCATTGAATTGCCCAACCTTGAGTCTTTGAGTTTCCATGAAGATTTTAGAGAGGAAACACCATGATTGCTGCTGCACTACTCTGATAAAAATCACTTTATTAATTGGGAAATCCATCTCCCATACTGCTTGTTTCCCCAAAAAATTTGAAACCAATGAGATAAAAATTATTCCAGGGTCTCCAACCCACACCATTAAATAAGAGGATTCCTGGATCCCATTTTCTTGTATGCATCCTTTCAAACATCATGAATACCAAATATATATCATCAAAGTACATAACAACATAATGAAAATGTACATCAAGGATATGCTTCATCAAAGAGTCATGAAAGTGCTTATACCTCCAAGCAAGTAGACCACCATTTTCCAAGTGCATACAAGCTTCAAGTGACCAATCAAATCTGCTCCAATGACATAGGTGAGGATCCCATGTCCTATAATGCTACTCCAAAAGGATGTGATATGCATCAAAATATTCAGCCATGTATTCTTTCATCCAAGAAGTGAATGAAGAATCTCCACTAAAATTTGAACCAAATAATGAGTAGAAAAAAAAGGAGACTTGAAATGACTCAAAGAAGTCTCACCCATACATCCCTAAATGTGAGAGTCATAAATATATAACAAAGCATGTGTATTGTAACAAAAATGGTCTCCAATCATAAATCTATTCACCCAAGTGTTGGATGAAGTTCCTCCAACATCAAATGAATCAAGTGTTGAGCAAGAAAAACCATGAGTCTTCAAGTGACTCAAATGCATATCATAGGTGCATCCGTGTAGATTTTCATCATCATAAAGTAACAAAGGATGTTGTTTCAAATGTGAATAAGAATGTGCTCCAACCATGTCATCATAAAATTTAAATCTAGGAGTTCCATACTCCTCATGTGGCACCATCAAAAAGAACCCTTTCACCCATACTTCATTGAGACTAATGCTGCAAAACATGGAATTGTAGGATGTAGGATAATGAACTAACTCACCCAAATGATAAAGAAGTACAGAAGTTTCATCATGGAAAGGATCCATATGGGTAGTATCATGCAGCTCCTTCAAAAGTGTGAAACTTTTGTCATAGATTGGTTCCAATGTAGAGGAATCATGCTCTTCTTTAAAAATTGCATAACCTTCATCAAGAGACAATTCAAGTTCCTCTTCCACCACATCAAGTGTTTGGATATCTTCAAGTTCATCTTCAAACATATTAATCACATTCAAATTTTCACATTTCTCATGATCCACCATGTCATGAGAATCCTCCAAACAATCTACCATTTGACAATCTGAAACATAGGAGGAAAAACAAGTATCTTGCAACTTTTCAAGAAGTTGCTCATTTTTAATTGTGAGCTTATGAATATCCTCATTATTATTCAGGTATGCATCATGTAACAATTCATTAAGCTCAAACAAATGGTTTCTATCAAAAAGCAAAGACATGAAATTACCTTTGATGTGGCACATTGCTCTTTGAATCTTCTCCATGTCTTCAATGAAGGATGTTTCCTCCAATGAAGTAGCTCTCCAACAAGAATTTGACACCAATGCTTGAGTGTCATGGAGAATGCTGAGGGACTCTTGGATCTTCTTTTCATTCACCCTTCAATAAAATGAGGCTCTTGCAAATGAACCTCCTCATCTTCTTCATTTTTGCTTGGACCAACTTCATGAAGCTCATGTGGTGATGGGGAAGTTGATCTTGGTTCTTCTTCAACTGCTACAAGGTCTTCATTATCATGCTTAATGGAACTTGGGCTTGCAGCAACACTTTCAAAAGTGATATCTATGTCACCAACATAGAGGTGTGATTACCCATCAGTAGGTACTCCTTCATAGTTTAAGCATCCATCAGTAGATGCTCTTTGGTTCATGTCTAAGCTAGAAGGTGTCTCGAAATGATCTTCCATATTTTCAATAGAATATTCTTCATGCTCTTGTGATGTCTCTTCATTTTTCTCCTTCAAGCAAGATGATGCATTTTTCCTCTTGTTTTCCTTAGAATCAATATCTTTGGAATTTCTTTTTGAAGAATTCCCAAAAGCTCTCCTCAAGTGGGACATAATTCCATGCACACATTTATGATACTCACTCTAAGGTTCTTTACAAGAAGGGTATAAACCTTTCTTTACTAACTCCACATATTCATTTTTGGGCCTATTTTCAAAAACATGTTCAGCATAGTACTCAAAAGACATGGCATTTTGTGTATTTTTGCCAAAATCAAGATATTCTTGATATTTTTGATATTGTTGGGGCATGGCTTTATATGTTGCTCTCCATCTTTGGAACTCACTCATAGAATTATCCTTGGTTGGTGTGATACACTCATATTCATCAGATTGAAAGTCATAAGAATAATCTTCATTTCTCCTAAAATTGTAAGAAGTGTTGCATGATGGCACCTCTTCCTCGTACCATTGACATTCTGCTTCATATTGCTCATAAGCATGTGCATATTCCTCATAAGAATTGTACTCATAGGATTTATCATAATAGTAAGACATGGCTGCCAATTATTATTGAATGTATGTACTTAATCCACAGGTGCAAGGACCATGCTCTGATACCACTGTAATTTTCCTTGTTAGGAATTTTATTAAAATGACAATTTTTCACTTTTTTTCCCTAGTTCGACCTTTGACTAGTTTTGATCTCTAGCTCCCAAATTTACCCCAAATGATCCCAAATATTCTGAGAAGGTATATGAATTATATTAGAAAATAAATATTTGTTTTAGGTATGCCTTTGGAACTTTAAAATACTTTTGCAAATACTCTTTCAATTCTGGCCAATGTAGGGAACTTTGCTAGTAATTTTCCTTTGACTAGTATTGGTCTCTAGGTCTCGAATTGACCCCAAATGCCTTCAAATATTCAAGGAAGGTGTATGAATGATATTAGTACTTAAATATTATGTTAAGGGATGATATATGTCCACCAAAATACCTCTGCAAACTCTCTTAATATTCTGGACCAAGTATGCAATTTTACTAGTAATTTGGGGTTCAAATCTCCCTGGGGTAAGTACTGAAAATGGCTTCCCAAATGACTCCAAAGCCACTCAAATTTATGAACATAGGTAGGGAATTTATTAAGGATATTATTAAGGTCTCATATGCACCATTAATTGATTATTATATCTGTTCCAACCCTCTCCCATTCAACTGCAAAAATCACCAATTCGACCCTTGGGGAAATGGCACTATTTCTTCTCCCAATGCAATTAAACTGAGTAAAAATACTTCAAATGCTCATGTACAGTACATAAAAATTGTAAAATACATCCATGGAATTCCATTAATCACAAATTCATTATAGAATCATCCATTCATTCAAAATCATCATCAATACATTGGTTCACAACAAGGTAGTGGGGAAATGGCATTGTTCTTCCATTAAAAATGAGATTTATACATTTCTACTTGGAATTTCGACCTAAAATTTTTTGGAGATGAATAAAATAGTATTTAATTCATATTAAAAAATAAATGGGGCATTATAAGATCCCCCAAATAGTTACAATATCTCACCAAAAACGCCCTCCCTCAAGGATCAATAATATGCCATCAAAACTGGAAATGGTTGAAGGAGTGAGCTGCAACAGAAGAAACCATGAGCTGCCCTGTAGCTTACACCTGCAAATAAATACTCCATTAAATCTTCAAATTAAAGGTCTGAATGGGCTTTCCAATTACCAACTTGGATGGGAATCTTTCACCCTCGAAATTGGCTAAGGCAAGAAACTAGTCATCCACTAGCTCTCCCTCTTCACAAATGCAATTGCAAATTCTACAAATGAGCAAAAGCTGGTTTAATTCTTTGTTATTGACATTTATAAAGTTCTAATGTCATCCATGGGTCGAATTCCTTCCAAGAGACTCATGCCCACTCAAGTTGGGAAGAGATTCCAAAGAATGCCACTTGTACAACAATTCCTAGTCTCCCACTTCCACCAAATCACATGTGGAAGCATCTTAGCTTCCCTAACACCCTTGAGTGCCCTCTTGGAGTCTAGTTTTAGCCCTAACATGTCATATATGTCATATGTCAGCCTTCAAGTCTGATTTTTGTCATAGGTGTCATAGCATCTTCATCATTGTTGTCATAGAGCTAGGGAATCTAGCCCAAGTGTCTCACTAGCTCCAAATTGCATCTTCCTCTTCCATGGGAGTTACTCTTCCTCTATATTTCGACCTTGGATGAGTCATGCCATGAATGATACCTTTTGGAATCCCCCAAGTATGTTACCCTTCACCTTGAATTCGAATTGGTGAGAGAATGATGCCAAGTGTAGTGGGAAAATCTAACCATATGTGGGTCCCACTTCCTCCATGTGTCTTCATGATCAAATGCCACTTTGATTTTCACTTGTATATATTTATTTAGCTCCTTTATTAAATATTTATGCCACTCTAATGTTCAAATATAATTTATTATCCCCATTATTCCAAATCCCAAAGCTTCCACCCCAAACCTAGGAAACTAGTAATCTTCCTCCTTGGCAATTATTTGACCTTTAACATCAATTTTACAAACTATGATGAATATGGCCAATGTGATTAGGCCATTATGACCCGATTCCAAATTTGGGACATGAAAACATTGATGGGCACCTGAATTCCCATCGTGTGCATGTTTGCAGGACAATACTGCACTATGTAGTCAAGGACGGTGATCCCACCACCCATAGTGCATGACCGAAGACTGGCCTCCTCACCTCGACGGGACCAAACAGTAATGAAGTAGATGTCGTCCACTTCCAGTATGATTATTTGCCCATTGAGATTGAAGTTCTGTGCATCAACATCCCAATAATCTATCAAGCGGTGGAGTAGTAGGTTTTAGGCCCTCAAATCCCCTATACTCCAGAATTTCTACAACCCACATGCTTGCATTGCCTGCTATGCTTGCACATCATTGCACACAGCCTCATCTACTTAGTCATTATCCCTCTCCCTCCACTCTAGAACCATCCTAGAGTGAGAAAAAACAAGGATTTTGGTCAAATTCTTTTGCAAAATCAACTTCACGGCCATACCCGCGGGCTAATTTGTATATAGGGGTCAACCTGTGCATTGACTACGCGTATCGTGCCCTACCCGTGACTTGCATAGCTATAGCTCGCGGGTAGCGCTGAAGCCATTTAGGGCTTGGCCAAACTAAAAATCCCACCGCTGAAAACTAAAATGAAAGCAATGAAATTAAAGGTATGGATGAGACTACCAACCTGCTCCGAACGGTTCAATGAAATGACGCTTGTAGCTCCCAGAATCGGTAGTTGAACTTCAAGGTGAAAACTAACCTCAAAACTCCAAATGGGTGAATAGTAAAAATGAATTGTAAATTGTAAATTTTTATTACTATTTATAATTTTCAGGACCCACTTGTCTATAGTTTTTACTGTTTGATGCTGTTATTGACTAATATAATGTCTTGGAGTAGTATTTTTAATTAGATTTCTTCAGCGAAAGTTGTTTTGGACCATTTCACACCTACGGCAGGTACGTTTCACACTCGGCATATAAGTTAGATGCCATTTCCACATGCATTATGCATTTGACCTTTTGACCACTTTCACAAACCCTAGGTGCGACCCCGCTTCGTAACCGACACAGAACCTTCACACTGTTATAGAAGTGTCGTTATGTTGCGGTAGGGATTTTTCCGAACATGGGCACCCTTGTTAGAACTCCTTTGTGCATTCTGGTGCCCATGCCGTTGTTTTTCCATAGGATTGGGAGTCTTTTGTAGTTATGCCATGACATTGTGATAAAGACTTGTTGTTGCAGCAACACCCCCCCCCCCCCAAATTTTTTTTGTAGATATTGGGGCCCCTCCTTTCATTTACCTAGAAAGACTGCCTAAAAAAGTTAAGTCTCCTGTGAAAACCTTTTGGACTTAGTTTTGTTTCAACGGAGGAATCTTCTTTACAAATTTGAAGTTTTTCTTCTAAGTCAAAACTCATATCTCTTTCCCAAAATTGTGGAAGAACTAAAATTTCTCTCCCGAAACTGTCGAAAAACTCAGCAAGCTCGCCCGAAACTGCGGAAGAACTTGGGATTCTCTCCTGAAATTGCGGAAGCGTTCGCCAAGTGTTGCCGCAGAAAGTTGTTCTTTTCCCCAGGTTACTCGACCGTTCACATTTCGGAAAAGACTTAACTTTGTCATTCGTCAATCTCGGAAGGACTTACTGAGTCTTTCCGCAACTTTGGGACAACTCGGCAAAACCGACCACGATAAAATTTCAGGAGAGTGAATTTCGGAAGAACTCACAAAGTGCTCCCAAAACATCAGAACGACTTGCCAAAATTCTCTGCCACTGCGAAGCGTCTTTTTTCATCTCTCCTGCAACAAGCAAATGCCTCGCCAAAGTATCCTGCCTTTCAAGAGGAACTCATGAGTTCTGGCCGCAACTGTAGACGAAACTTGTGAGTCCTCGCCGCAACCAACGGTCACGCTTAAATGCCGAGTTGGATTGAAAAGACCATGCTATATGAGCATTAAACTCTGTTTTAAAGTCGTCACCTACCCGTTTAAATGCCTGCACATGTCAAACCTTATATAAGGGTGGTGGGGTTCATTGTTCCCATTGTTAGTTTTTTATTCAAAGAACGTCGTTTGGGAGATTGTGTCGCTCCAGCTCAGTGTATTCACCACTGTGTCGACCTCACTCCACCATTGTTTCGTCTCCAGGTAAACCTATCAACCGTTATCTTTGTCTTATCTCTACGTTGAGTTATTTCTTGGGTGTTTTCCCGTTTCATAACGTGGCCGGTAGGAACTAGTAGCATGTATCATTTAAAAAAAAATTACGGTCGCCGTGGCCCCCATAAGTTTCTCATTACTGCCAACTAGGAGTCATAGCCATGACCAAGTCGTTCCCAGTTGGCCCTTTGTCTCTAAGTCGTACGAGCTTGTTTTTTTTCACCGGCTGCGTTTCGGTCGTACTCCTACCTAGATTTACTCAAACCCAAGTTTTATACCGGCTGCATACCGCGTATCTAATATTATCAAACCTAAGGCAGCATCAGTAGTATTCATTTGAGATACTCAACCACTCGCCTGTTCAGCTCAGTTAATGATTGTGGAAAACGGTTTCATGTTTTCATAGGATTTTCCACTCTAGGCCAGCCTACCATTGGCCATTAGAAGTACCATGATAAAGGACATCCTATCTCCAAGGACTAGGAAGGAAGTGAGTTTTTACACGTTGTATGCTTACCTTTTCAGAAGCATTTCAAAAGTGCTTAACCAGGCATTGTCTCCCTAGAACAACCAAGTCTGAGGACCATATTGGTTTTCTTGAATGATTTATGTTTAGTTTGCTTCCCCAGCATGCAACCTTATAATTTTGCCTATATTTATCATTAGCATGCTAAAATTGTCTTACTCTATGTTACACTCTCATAATGTGTTACAATTTTTATAATCATTCACATTTGGTTGCTGACAGGGATAAGCCACGATGCCAAAAGGTGGTAGAAAGAAAGCTAAAGTGATGGAACCAGAACTAGTGCAACTAAGGACTGAAACTCTTTTCCAAGACACTAAGTGTACCACCGGTGTTCCTCCCGAGGTTCATTGGGGAGATGTTTACTGGATGATCAGGGACCAAGATATCCCAGACGTGTTGTTGGAGGAAGAAAAAAACTACCTCAACATCAGAACTTCCAGCATAGCCAGGGCTTCTACTTGCCCTGAATTGTTCCCATGCTCTGAAGTGATTGGATGGATACTGTAACATGCCAACCCACAAACAAGAGTGTTGCATGACAGCAAGGGAGAGCCTTTCGCTTCATTCCATTCAGCTTATATTGCAGCATCCTACAAATTCTCACGTCCCCAGCAAGCTCTAAATGATGAATGGTTGGGAAAGATGAATAATATCGAGATGGCTAAAAGGCTATTGGTCACAGGAAAGAAGCTAAGGAAGAGAGATAATGATGAATATGATGTTCAGAGTCTAATATCTCCTTTTAGATTAATTGCCCTGATGTTATGCAGAATTTTCGGCATGCCCGATGGCACTATATATAGGATACAGTGGGCTCCCATCATCTACTTCATAGCATTCAAAGGAACTGTGTTTGATTGGGCTACTATTCTCTCGGATAGTTTGGCATCCACGGTGGTCGCAGCTAGAGAAGGTTTGGCCTTAAAAAAGTCAGAATTTTACATGTCTTCATACCTTATTGACTGCATTTTGGCCAAGTGCTCTTTCCCCAGGCTAGGTTGCACATGGGATCAGGCCAACACCCCAGTCTACACTGCCTATAAAATAATGTGGGCTCAAAATTACAAAGAAAACTACAAGCTCATTGGCGAAGAGCTCATCATGCCTCTGTATGAGCAGATGTTCAAGGAAGAGCCCAATTTCCTATCAGAAAATGCCATGGAGGTCCTGGAAAACTATGGCGATTTTTACTTCTTAGAACAGGGCACCTACATCAGGATGTTTGGAGGTACCAAAGCACCATATATTTTGCCAAAATACGGTACTGATTATGTAGTCCTCAAGCAAGCAGTCAGGCAAGTTTTCCTTGATGGAATAGGAGGAGTGCTTAACAAGCAACATAAGGCTTCCTTCCCTCCTTTTTCTTTTTGCATAGGAGCCTATAAATTCTCAGGGGTTGCAACAGTCGAGGAGTACATTCAAGAGTTGAAAGCTTTCCACTTCGGTGAGGTGATCTTCCATAGAAATGATAGGTGGAGCAAGGTTGTCAAGCATTGCAAGGAGGTATATGCTCATTTTGAGTATGCTCATTACTATGATGCAAAGGAAGAAGTGTTTAGAGGCATCAGCAACATGACTGAGTTGCAGATTTGTCATCACAGTAGTGGAGCTAGCTCTAGCTCTGCCTTATCCCGAGAAGCCAGTCTGCATAAATAAAGGGAAGTAGCTGAGGCCCTAGCCCGTGAAGAACAAATATTTAAAGAAGAAGCAGGACTACAACAAGAAGCAAAAGAAGCAAGACTGCAACAGGAAGATGAAGAAGCAAGGTTCCAGAGAGAAGCTAAAGAGGCAAGGCAGCAGAAGGAAGCAGGAGAATGAATGCAGAGGGAGGAAAGTGAAAATCAATAGCAATTTGAAGAAGAAGAAGGAAGGCGTAAAACTAAAGAGGGACAAAAGGTGGAGGAAGAGCTGAAGACCAATGAAGATGCCTAGGCAGGTGGATCTAGAACCCAAGATATGGAAATAGACATATGTCAGGTAGGTGGCTCTGGCACCCAAAATGTGGAAACACACACATCTTAGGCAGGTGGCTCCGGCACCCAATATGTGGAAATAGACACATCTCAAGTAGTGCAGACCCCACCCATGGAGACAGAAGTACATGTAAGAGATCTTCTGATCATCCCTTACACCCCATCAGAAGATCATACTATGTCCCGATGGGATGAATTTGTGTATTATAAGAAGAGGAAGGCGGTGGTATTGAAGTTGGAAGAGAGGATAAAGAGACTCTTCCAAGAAGATATTGTCACCCAGTGGGAGACCACGGTGATGCAAAATACAAATAAGGCTCCCATAGCCATGGCATCCGTCGCTATGTCAGCAACAAAAGCAACAAAGGACAATGTGGTCGATATGGTCAGAGAATTTGAGTCAACAAAGAGGAGAGCTTGCATGTTGCAACATACTGCGGCTAATGAGCAGGATTACAAGGATCTTGCAGTGAATAAATATAATCGCCTGTCTGTTGATCACAAGGATTTGTCAGATAAGTATCGTCATTTAGAAGAAGAAAGGGAGCACCTGGCAATCCAGATGATGGTTCTAGAAGCGGAAAAGAGCGATTCTGAGGCTAGAGTTTTTCATCTGGAAGTAGATAAGCAGGAAATGGTTGAACAATTAGAGCAAGCAGAAAGCAGAGCGATAGATATGTCTCCCTTTCATGAGCTTTCCTGTGACATTTTGAGACAAATGCACGCCACACAGGAGCTGATTACTGAGGAAGTGTGCAGGCTCAAAGCCATGATGGTTAGATTGAAAGAAGTCAATGTAGAGGCCAATAGGCTTAAGGGAAAATACACTCAGGTTAAAGCAAATATCCCGAGCCAGATGGAATGGAGAGAAGGGAAGGTTGATTTCCCCAAGCATCTCCCATTCGAGTCGGTAGATTATTTTAAAGAAGATGTAACCCTTATGTAATTTTGCAGGAACTGTGGCCTCAAGCTGATGGCTAAGATCTAGGGAACAATTGAGAAAAGTAACAGCCTGTATCAAAAAATCCATGAAGTGCATGATAAATGCAAGCTGATGTTTTCTTAGTCCCTCGATGAGTTTCTAAACAAAGAGAAACGTTTATCAGACTTGAAGGAAGAGCTAGGCATTCAAATAGAATATGTAAAGAATATTGATGTCCTGGCCACTGATGATCTCCATCACTATATTGGGCTGTCATCAATATACAGTCATTTGCTTAAGGAAATCCACCAAGCAGCAATTGCAGAAATTCATGGTATTGAAGCAGAGCTTGGTAAGCATGTGACTTATCAGAAGATCTTGCTCCTTTCACCAGCAAATGTGGTTGTTAGAGACACTGGTATCTGGTTCCGTTACATTGCAGAAGAGGAAAAGAAAGCAGCAGTAGTAGTAGTAGCTAGCACAAGCACCCCACTCCCAGCAGAAGCGCCTCCTCAAGGATGAACACGCTAGTCATAATGCGTTGTTCTTATTTTGATCTGTTTTCCCTGTGTTTAGAGTGTAGGGTCATTAGATAGCTATCCTTTTCTATTTTTGAGAAAATTTTTGTTATAAGAAAAGGGCCACGATTTGTTATTTCAGGGAAAAGTCTTGAAAGGACAAGTGTAAGAGCCATGTGGCAGCCCAAGAGGCATTTTGTAAAGATATAAATAGAGGCTTAGGGAATAGTGTAAAGGAATTTTGGCAGGGAAAAGGATTTTCTTAACTTGTACGAGCTATCTTGCACTTGCTCCAAAAAAATGAATTTTGCCTAATAAGAGCCTGGAGAAGCCGTCTTTTGCATGGAAATGGATGTTGGATGCATGCTGGATTATTCTTGTGACTTTCATATTCTACAGTGAGATCTTTCTTTACCGTCTTGAATTATTTCTATGTATTGAATTATCTTATTGTTTTCTATGCAAATGATTTTTCTCCTACATGAGTAATGGAATGCGTTATATGTAAATTGGAAGCTATCTTTTAATATCTTTTTTCCCTTTGCTGTAGTTGTATCTTCATGGTTTAATGGCTATCTGTTGATCTGTAGATGCTTCTTTCAGCACATTACTCATATTTGCATCTTTTGCTCCTTGCAAGGATAGATTATATTTATTTCAGTCTTAGATACAGATTTGTTTTAAGCTTTGCATTTAGATTAAAGTAGCTTAGGCACTTGCATATCATTTTAACAATAAAAAAGAAAAAAGAATGGTGGATCGGCCCATAACCAGTGTAAAAGAAAGCAAATCTGACGATTGTCGGAACCGCTAACTGGACGGATTCCCCATACCAAACGGTGGACAATATAATTGGGATAGTCTACCGGGGAGAATCCCTTTCTGCTTGATGTTGCGATCTTCGGGGCATCAACTTGTTTTGGTGCTAGAAGGAGGGCCTAAAGTGCATGGTTGATAAAGGAAAATCTCCCACGGTAAAAAATGTGACTGAAAACCTACTTAAAATAGGAATTTCAGATAGCCTAAATCTTGAAGTAGAAAATCAAGAAAACCTCATCTCTGATTCTGGACCTCAAGAAGTATTGTATGCTGTTCTTTTTGCAGAAATAGAAGATTTAAGGAGACATACACGATCTTATGTCAGACAACTAGGTGGTTTAAACGCAGTAAATTTCCTCCCTACGAAATGTTCTCCTAGAAAAGAATGACAATACACCCGTGACTCAATTCTTGTGCAGAAGTTTGAAGAACTTGTGAATTTAACCTTGTAAGAAATTGCAGAATCCCTGAACAAAGTCGATCTTGAAAACCCAGAAAATATTTAAGATCCAGAAAGTCTTGGAGAACTTATTACTCCAAAGAACACTCCATTGAATTCACCACACAATTCTCCACCTGATTCTCCACATAGAGACATGGTTGTACCTGCTTGGAGAGCGAGGGGAGCGTTGAATCTAGCTGGGCCATTCCACAATCTTCCTAAAAATCCAGAGAAAGTCTTGCCTAAATTCGACCCAGGGAAATCCATTTCCGCTGAAGATCATCTCAAGAGTTTTTATTTAGCCCTGAATATTTTAAATGTATAGCATGAATATGTAGTCTGTAGGACTTTTCCATACACATTTGAGTTGAAAGTCTCTTCCTGGTATTTTAGCTTACAACCTAGCTCGATTTCAAGCTGGGATGAATTTGAAAAATGTTTCTTAAAGAAATATGGAAACCAAAAGACTGTAGCTATGCTCATGAAAGAATTATTGTCCATGATGATGGAAAAGAAAGAAAAGGTTCAAGACTTCAACCAAAGGTTCACAACACTCTTAAATAATTTCAGTGAAGCAAATAAACCAACAGAGGAATCTCTGGTTGAATATTACACAATAGCTCTTGAAGGACCCATAGCAATGTTCGTTAAAAGATCTAAGAAAACCACCCTGAAAGAAAACTTTGAAGAAGCTAGAAAGGTGTAAGAAGAAGAGGATAGCATTGCTAAACATGCCTTAGATGCAGAGATAAAACTAGCAGCTATTAAAAAAACCTTGCTGCTCACCAGAAATAAAGAAGAGTCATCAGCAGATATGGAAAATGTAGTTAAGATGATGCAGAAGTTGTCCAATAAAATTGTAGATCTCAAGAAAGATAAAGCCGCTAGTGCATCTAGGAAACCTTTCAAGCCATTTTACAAGAAGAGAGAAGACAGTGATCAACCTCATCCATCTATGAACACTTCCCCTGTTTTAAATCTCAATGAAATAGGGATGGAAAATTTCTGCACCTTTCATCAAGAACCGCACTTGGAAAAGAGCTGTCCACAATGGATTAACTCTATGAGTTTAGTCATGAACCAAATGCTGGATTCATAGATTCCAAATCAAGATGATCCTCCAGAGGAATCAAGCCCTGAGGCAAAGGAACCACCTCCAGACACCACTATGGTGCTATGGGATTGGGTACCTTTAACTGAATTGGTAGAAGAAGATCTTGTGGAAGTCTCAACCTCTGCTGTGAACATTAACACTCGCAGTAAAGGTCCCATCTCAGATCCTGTGCCAAAATCGACTATTCCCAAGCCTAAAATTTCAAAAGAACTACCTAAAAGACATATAGAAATCATTCCACCAAAACCTAAAGCTAACCCAATAGTGGTCAAGCAGCCAAGAATTGACACCACAGTTCAACAACCGAAGGTCACAATGAATAAAACAGACCATCCGACTAGAATTGGAAAAGAATCTCATATAAGATATGACATTATTGAAGATATAAAGAAAGTAAAAGCAAATGTATCAATATTCGATATGTGCAGTTTGCCTCGGCAACGAGATAAGTTGTTGCATGCTCTGCAATCCCAGCCTGGCACTCCATTAAAAAACACTCAAGAAGATCCTGAAATTAATGAGGCTAGTATCGGCGGGAAATCTAAATCTCAGACGTTGTCGTTCCTGTTAACCTTTGAAATATTCAATCATAATGTTCACAATTGTCTGGTAGATTCCAGAGCATCTTCAAATGTCATGCCACTGTCAATTTGTAAAAAAAATAATGGGCAACCTATTCCATCCCCTGCCCAAATTATTCAGTTAGATAGAACTGCTGTCAAAGTTGTTGGGGAAATGAAAGACGTCCTCATTAGATTGTCATCCGACTCTAGAGTCTGTCAGTTTATTGACATAATGGTAGTTGATATTCCTGAGGCCTATGGTTTGATCCTAAGTAGGGACTGGTCCACAAAGCTGAATGTTCACTTTGAAACTGATTGGTCTCATTTGTGGTTGCCTTATCAAAATAGACAGAATCAGATCAAGGTCTTGAGAGAACCACACATGAAACAAAATGTAACTCAACTAGAGGGAAAGAAAGAGGCTGTAACCTTCTCATCCTCAGTTCTGGAGAATTATTTCTTAGAAATTGATCCAGGTAATTATCAGTCTGAAACTGTCATCCATGAATCAGATGAACAGTACGATCTCCTTAATTTTTCTCGGACTGATGATATTGACTGTAATATAGTTAGTTTAGTCACTAACTTAGATCATAGAGATACTAACTTAGCTGAATTAAAAGACCTGTTTTGGACATTATACTTTGACGGTTCTAAAACTTTGGAAGGATCCAGAGCCGGTTGTGTTCTGATGGATCCAGAAAGAAATAAGTATTTTTTGTCCTGTAGGTTAGAATTTGATTGTACTAACAACACTGTTGAATATGAAGCTTTGGTACATGGATTAAAGAAGGCCATTGGTTTAAATGTTAAATACTTGAAGTTTTTTGGTGACTCAAAAATAGTTTTGAGACAGGTAAAAGATACCATTCACTATCTCTCACCTCATTTGAAAGGTTATTAGGCTGAGGTATGGGATTTAATTATGCATTTTGATGCTTTCAATATAAAGTCTATTCCTAGATTGCAAAATTTTGCACCTGATTTGTTAGCAACATCCACTTCCAGATTGGTGCCAACTAATAACAAGTGCTCAATTGAATTAATTTTCAGGCCTTCTGTCCCTGACAATATCACAAACTTCAGGGTCTTCGATGATGATGAACAGATTATCAATTTTCTAGCAAACGAAGACATTTTCCAAGGAGCTGTGATAGATGAAGAAGAACACGATTTTGATTTGCAAAAGAAGGATGCAACTAAAGGAAATTTCATCCCCAAAGGGGTAAGGTCACTTGAAATGTTGTTTGATCTTCAAAGTAAGTTCAAAAGGCCAGCGAATACCAAAACCAACAGTTCATCAATGCAGCATGAGCTAGTTAATTTGGGCACCGAGGCTGAACCAAAATTTGTCAACCTTGGAAAATGTTGTTCACCGGGAGAAAGAGATAGGTTCATCAAACTATTTCGACAATATAAGGATGTTTTTGCATGGACTTATGAGGATCTGAAAACATATGAAGTCCACATTATTCAGCATGTCATACCAATGAAAGCGGGTGTCAATCCATTTCAACAGCAATTAAGAAGGATGCATCCTACTTTGGAACCTCTGATTCAAAAGGAATTGAAGAAGCTACTGGACGCTAAAATAATCTTTAAGGTCTGAAATTCTGAGTGGGTTGCTAACTTAGTTCTCGTGAGAAAGAATTCAGGAGAGATAAGACTATGTGTTGACTTTAGAAATTTAAACAGAGCTTCAGATAAAGACAACTACCCCATCCCTTCAATGGAATAAATTCTTCAAATGGTGTCAGGATCTGAGCTATTTTCCCTTCTCGATGGTTTCTCTGGCTACAATCAAGTATTAGTAGTAGAGGAAGATCGTCTTAAGACTACTTTCCACACTAAATGGGGAACTTTCGCATATAGAAGGATGCCATTCGGCCTGATAAACGTAGGAGCTACATTCCAACGAGCAATGGATATCGCCTTCCGAGGATTGGGTGGTCAATGTGTTGTTTTCTATCTAGATAATGTGACAGTTTTTTCGAAGAAAAGGGAAGATCATGTTGTCCATTTGAAGCATATTTTTTATCATTGTCGGAAATATGGTATCTCATTGAATCCCAAGAAGAGTGTGTTCGTTGTTCCTGAAGGTAAACTATTGGGCCATATCATTTCCAAAAGAGGAGTATCAATAGATCAGGAAAGAGTACAAGCCATCAATAGAATTCCAATGCCTCATAACAAGAAATCCATGCAGTCCTTTATGGGCACTATCAATTTTGTCCAAAGGTTTGTTCCAGATTTCGCGTAAATTGTTAAACCTTTACAACAAATGGTCAAACAAAGCATACAGTTCAAGTGGACAAATTTAGAAAAGGACGCATTCAGAGACATTAAGGCAGCCATAGCTAAATCTCCTTCCTTAAGAAGCCCATATTTTGATAAGGATTTTATCCTATATACCTTTGCTTCAAATGACTCTCTCGCGACTGTGCTCACGCAAAAGGTGGAACTAGGGGATGAGTACCCAATCTCGTTTATGAGCACTGGTCTGCAAGGGGCTGAACTAAATTATCCCGTTGTCGACAAGCATGCGTATGCTGTCTTCAAAGTAGTCAAACAGTTCAGACCATATAATATTAGGAAGAGAAGTAAAGTTATAGTTCCCCACCCAGCTGTTAGATCCATATTCGTTCAAAAAGAAATTAGGAGAAAGGAGGGAAAACTGGGTCACAGCTCTTCAAGAATATGACTTAGAATTTAAACCGGCCACTATCATCAAAGGACAAGGCCTGTGCAAATTGCTTACAGAAAATACAACTGATGAAGAGGAACATTGAAAAAATGAAGCTGAGTTGAACTCAGTTGAAGTATGTCCTATCTTCACAACTCCTCAATCATGGTATAGCGATCTGGTGCATTATTTGCAGCAAGGATACCTACTTGAGCACTGGAGCTCTAATCAAAGAAGGGTGCTCCATTTGAAATCAACAGCTTATCAAATCATTGATGGGATACTTTTCAGAAAGAATTACGATGGAATTTTTCTTAGATGTCTAGAAAAGGAAGATGCAAGTAAAGTTGTTAAAGAATTACACGATGGTCCCGCTAGTGGACATTATTCAGGGGAGACAATAGCTCACAAGATACTTAGAGCTGGATATTATTGGCCCACTCTATTATGAGACGCCCATGCATATGCACGGAACTGTGATATATGTCAAAGAAGTGCTGAGAAATTACCTAAGGCAACAGGACCCTTGCAGCCGGTTCTTATCTTTGAACCTTTTGAACAATGGGGCATAGATGTTATTGGAGAGATAAATCCAAATTCTTCTTTACAACATCGATACATCCTGACGGCTACCGACTACTTCACCAGATGGACAGAGGCTATCCCGTTGCACAAGATCAATGAAGATACAATCATCAGTTTCTTGAAAGAAAATATCATAACGAGGTTTGGAGTTCCAATTTCCCTTGTTTTTGATAATGCTCCCTATTTCTCGTCTTTTAAGATAAATGAATTTGTTTATGAATGGGGAATTAAATTACATTATTTAGCCAATTATTACCGTCAAGGAAACGGATTAGCTGAATCTTCAAACAAAAAGCTCATTCGAATTCTCAAGAAGACTGTGATAGAAAATCAACGAAGTTGGCATATATCTCTCCCAAATGCCTTATGGGAAGATAGGTGACTCCAAAGAACGCATTAGGGGTTTTTCCTTACACTCTTGTCTATGGAAAGGAAGCCATTCTCTCTCCCAACATCTTGATTCCATCCTTACAGTTGTCCGAAGCCTCTCAAGGGTCTGGTAGCCAAGTCTTACAATCTAGGATCAATACCCTGCTTCAACTTGAAGAAGCCCGACAGAAAGCTAAAGACCGATTCCATCAGCACCAAGACATAGTCAAAAGATGGTTCGATAAGAGGAATTCCGGTAAAAGGAGTTTTGAAGTTGGGGATTTAGTCCTGAAATGGGATCATAATCATGAAGGCAAGGGGATGCATATGAAATTTCAACAATTATGGATAGGCCCTTACCAAATTTCAGCAAAGCTCGGTCCATCCACTTATAAGCTGACAGACCTCCAGGGAGAGGAAGTAACCCTTCCTCTCAATGGTCTCGCCTTGAAACAATACTTTGTGTAGTCTCACTAATACTTTCTGTACATAAATAAAACTTTTCTTTTATGTTGCTTTAGCCCTTTGTTTTCATTGTTTTCAACTATCTTGTTTCTTTTCTCAGCATTTGAACCTGTAATGCTCCCCTTCCAGCATCAAATGCAAGGGAGGAAACGTTAATCAACACACAGGCTTTTAGATAGACTTAGCCTAAAGAATTCTTGCCCATAAATTTCTAACAATTTAAAAACGTCCATACACAGATTCATCTCAATATCAACACAGCGGAAAACTAAACTTCACATATACACATAGTTTCCTCACGCATTCAACAGATAAACAACAGTCATTAATTATCCTATTGCATAAACATGACGCATTTCGTTCCATTAATCATGTATGCATTGCAAAACACATACTGTATATAAATTAAATCACAGATTACTCATCTTGAATTGTAACGGTCCAAACGACTGGCTATGGAAGAGCAACGTTCCTCCCAACCATAGACCTCTGTCCAGCTTGTGTTCTTTTAGCTGAGAGGTCACCCCCGAGCTGGGCTGTGTATCCACTAAGGAGGACTAGCTGGGTTCACTCACAGCCATGGTTCTGGTCAAGCATCCAAGAAGATAGAGGAGGGTACTGCTAAGCCAGTGAGCTCAACCACAGAGCTACAGGCATCTCAAGTGAGCTCAACAGTTAGGCACCCACATTACCTACCACATCCAACACAAGGAAGATCCCCTTCTCTGTTACACAGTCCCTCAGGCAACTCTTCCCTCCAGTGCTCTTCAGGATGGGCATAGAAAGGTCCAGCTGCTGATCCTTGAGATCCTAGCCTTCACTGGGTTTATCAAGCACACCCGACCTCTGCATAGTCAATCCTCACTTGATTTCTCACCATTCTGCTCACCATTCTGCTCACCATTCTGCTCACCAAATACTCAAATCCGTCACTCGTTTCCTGAGCTGCAAAAACTGGGCTTTTCCATTGATTTCGGGGTAGCTAATGCTCCCAAATTCGCCCCAAGGTTCATGCTAATGGATCCCCCCTTGGATTTCCCTGTCCCATGCCAAATCTGGACGTTTTTGGTCTTTCAAAAACTGGGTTCTCTCAAGGTCGCGATTTCTGGTTTTTTCCTCACTGCTGGCACTCGTTTTTGGATGGGAATGATGCTAGATAGTTTCACAATGGGCTGGGGTGAGAATGAAGCAACCTCCCATGAGGTTGAGTGACTTCTTACCCAAGCAATCAGAGCCCATGCCCACCCATACGAATTTCAGGGCTGCCCATGCTCCATTGAAGCCATGGGCTGAAATCTCAACCACCTTCTTACAGCAGGCATTAATGTCACCTAGGGAAGTCAATGGGTTCTCATAATGACAAATGGAAGCCTAGGGTTTAATCCCATAGCCCCCTCACCACTCCCTAGTGGATACACGTGGCCCCTTCTCATTCGTTGCCTCCATAGCCAGTTTTTGGTATTTTATTTCCATATTAAACATTTACATCAAATTTACAATATCCCATGGCTTAATAGCATGTGGGTAACAAAATATCAAGCGTGTCTAATTTAAATAAAATCCGAGCATAAACTAGCGGGGCCTTGGCCTTGAGCTCCACGCTAGGGAAAACATACAACGTGTGTATACAATATTTACATTAGAGCCAATATTTCCTAAGGGTTCAAAATTGGTGTATTACAGAACCTTTTGTTCAAAGTTTGTTTTCTGAAAACACCTACGGTCGGGTTTCTCATCTAGATAGATCTCTCGAAGAAATCTCAAAACTCATGAAGCCGAAAATAACCTCAAATGAAAGTCTATCTATGTATTTTGCTCTTGCTGAACGTTCTCCAGAAGGAAGGAAGCCTATTCTGTTAGTCAGACTAACCCTTGTTTAAATAGCAAAGATCTATGACCATCTTTATTACTATCTTCGGGCTCCATCCACTCTCACAGTTAAAGGCATCTCAAGAAGGTCACTGAAGTCGGACCCACGGAGAGTAGCACATCTCGAGGGCATAGGGTATTGAAATGACTCCATGCTGCAAATCTAATAGCCAAAATGGCTTATAATTAAGGGTTTGTTTTCCAGAGATTCTCGCCTCAATTAAAGCATGGCTGAGACAAAAGCAAAGCGTATAAGTCAAGAAAGCTGTCCAAAAGACTCAGCTCAAGCTAGGCTCCTCTCCGTCCGTGAGGCTTGATCAAATCAATAAAATCTCTCACTCACAAAAGGACATTATGGATTGAGGAGCCAAAATCAAAGATCATGTTTAAAGAAAATATTTTTGGAAGGCCCAAACAGCAAAGCTGTCAAATGTATAAACATCCAAAAGGGATGCAGGCGACATGGGAATGAGGAACAAGAGCAATAATGTCCATGAGAAGGTGTTGCAAATCCTGTTGAGTCCGATAGCAGCAGCCATATGAAAGATGAATATTCTAAAATGAACCCCATATGTTGGCCCTTTGAAAGTTTTAAAGATGTCTTCATCAAAGCTCCCCTTTCCCCAATGGCTAGCAGATAAAATGACTTCTTCCTTCGCCGAGATTCAAGTGCTCAGCTTAATATTGCATATAAGATGGATATCTTTTAAGAAGGTTTCAAATCAACGAGAGGGATTTTTTCAGAGATCTATGTTCACCAGCGACTCACCAATTGTTGTTGCAGCAACACCCACCCCCAAAATTTTTTGTACATATTGGGGCCCCTCCTTTCATTTTCCTAGAAAGACTGCCTAAAAAAGTTAAGTCTCCTGTGAAAACCTTTTGGACTTAGTTTTGTTTCAACTGAGGAATATGCTTTACAAATTTGAAGTTTTTCTTCTAAGTCAAAACTCACAACTCTTTCCCGAAATTGTGGAAGAACTCAAATTTCTCTCCCGAAACTGCGGATGAACTTGGGATTCTCTCCCAAAACTGTGGAAAAACTCAGCAAGCTCGCCCGAAACTGCGGAAGAACTTGGGATTCTCTCCCGAAATTGCAGAAGCGTTCGCCAAGTGTTGTCGCAGAAAGTTGTTCTTTACCCCATGTTACTCGACCGTTCACGTATCGGAAAAGACTTAACGTTGTCATTCGTCAATCTCGGAAGGACTAACTGAGTCTTTCCGCAACTTCAGGAAAAATCGGCAAAATCGACCACGATAAACTTTTAGGAGAGTGAATTTTGGAAGAACCCACAAAGTGCTCCCAAAACTTCGGAACGACTCGCCAAACTTCTCCACCATTGCGAAGCATCTTTTTTCATCTCTCTCGCAACAAGCAAATGCCTCACCAAAGTCTCCCGCCTTTTGAGAGGAACTCATGAGTTCTGGCCGCAACTGCGGATGAAACTCGTTAGTCCTCACCGCAGCCGACGGTTGAGCTTAAATGCCGAGTTGGCTTGAAAAGACCGCGTCGTACGAGCATTAAACTCTATTTTAAAGTCGTCACCTACCCGTTTAAATGCCCGCACGTGTCAAACCTTATATAAGGGCGGTGGGGTTCATTGTTCCCATTGTTAGTTTTTTATTCAAAGAACGTTGTTTGGGAGATTGCGTCACTCCAGCTCAGCGTATTCACCACCATGTCGACCTCACTCCACCACTGTTTCGTCTCCGGGTAGGCTTATCAACCGTTATCTTTGTCTTATCCTTATGTTGAGTTATTTCTTGGGTGTTTTCCCATTTAATAACGTCGCTGGTAGGCATTGGTAGCATGTATCATTTTAAAAAAAAATTACGGCCGCCGTGGCCCCCATAAGTTTCTCATTACTACCAACTAGGAGTCATAGCCATGACCAAGTCGTTCCCAGTTGGCCCTTTGTCTCTGAGTCATCCGAGCTTGTTTTTTTTCATCGGTTGCGTTTCGGTCATACTCCTACCCATATTTACTCAAACCCAAGTTTTATACCGGCTGCATACTGCTTCTCTAATATTATCAAACCTAAGGCAGCGTCTGTAGTAGTCGTTTGAGATACTCAACCACTCGCTTGTTCGGCTCAGTTAATGATTGTGGAAAATGGTTTCATGTTTTCATAGGATTTTCCACTCCAGGCCAGCCTACCATTGGCCATTAGAAGTACCATGATGGAGGACATCCTATCTCCAAGGACTAGGAAGGAAGTGAGTTTTTACACGTTGTATGCTTACCTTTTCAGAAGCATTTCAAAAGTGCTTAACCAGGCATTGTCTCCCTAGAACAACCAATTTTGAGGAACATATTGGTTTTCTTCAATGATTTATGTCTAGTTTGCTTCCCCGGCATGCAAATTTATAATTTTGCCTATATTTATCATTAGCATGCTAAAATTGTCTTACTCTATGTCACACTCTCATAATGTGTTACAATTTTTATAATCATTCACATTTGGTTGCTGACAGGGATAAGCCACGATGCCAAAAGGTGGTAGAAAGAAAGCTAAAGTGATGGAACTAGAACTAGTGCAACTAAGGATTGAAACTCTTTTCCAAGACACTAAGTGTACCACCGACGTTCCGCTAGAGGTCCGTTGGGGAGATGTTTACCAGATGATCAGGGACCAAGATATCCCAAACGTGTTGTTGGAGGAAGAAAAAATCTACCTCAACATCAGAACTTCTGGCATAGCCAGGGATTCTACTTGCCCAGAATTGTTCCCGTGCTCTGAAGTGATCGAATGGATACTAGAACATGCCAACCCACAAACAAGAGTGTTGCATGACAGCAAGGGAGAGCCTTTCGCTTCATTCCATCCAGCTTATATTGCAACAGCCTACAAATTCTCACATCCCCAGCAAGCTCTAAACGATGAATGGTTGGGAAAGATGAATAATATCGAGATGGCTAAAAGACTATTGGTCATAGGAAAGCAGTTGAGGAAGAAAGATAATGATGAATATGACGTTCAGAGTCTAAGACCTCCTTTTAGATTAATTTCCCTGATGTTATGCAGAATTTTCGGCATGCCCGATGGCACTGTATATAGGATACAGTGGGCCCCCATCATCCACTTCATAGCATTCAAAGGAACTGTGTTTGATTGGGCTACTATTCTCTCAGATAGTTTGGCATCCATGGTGGCTGCAGCTAGAGAAGGTTTGGCCTTAAAAAAGTCAGAATTTTACATGTCTTCATACCTTATTGACTGCATTTTTGCCAAGCTCTCTTTCCCCAGGCTAGGTTGCACGTGGGATCAGGCCAACACCCCGGTCTACACTTCCTATAAAATAATGTGGGCTCAAAATTACAGAGCAAACTACAAGCTCATCTGCGAAGAGTTCATCATGCCTCTATATGAGCAGATGTTCAAGGAAGAGCCCAATTTCCTATCAGAAAATGCCATGGAGGTCCTGGAAAACTATGGCGATTTTTACTTCTTATAACAGGGCACCTACATCAGGATGTTTGGAGGTACCAAAGCATCATATATTTTGCCAAAATACGGTACTGATTATGTAGTCCTCAAGCAAGCAGTCAGGCAAGTTTTCCTTGATGGAATAGGAGGAGTGATTAACAAGCAACATAAGGCTTCCTTCCCTCCTTTTCCTTTTTGCATAGGAGCCTATAAATTCTCAGGGGTTGCAACAGTTGAGGAGTACATTCAAGAGTTGAAAGCTTTCCACTTCGGTGAGGTGATATTCCATAGAAATGATAGGTGGAGCAAGGTTGTCAAGCATTGCAAGGAGGTATATGCTCATTTTGAGTATGCTCATTACTATGATGCAGAGGAAGAAGTGTTTAGAGGCATCAACAACATGACTGAGTTGTAGATTTGTCATCACGGCAGTGGAGCTAGCTCTAGCTCTGCCTTAGCCTGAGAAGCCAGTCTGCAGAAATAAAGGGAAGCAGCTGAGGCCCTGGCCCGTGAAGAACAAAGATTGAAAGAAGAAGCAGGACTACAACAAGAAGAAAAAGAAGCAAGACTGCAACAGGAAGCTGAAGAAGCAAGGTTGTAGAGAGAAGCTAAAGAGGCAAGGCAGCAGAAGCAAGCAGAAGAATGAATGCAGAGGGAGGAAAGTGAAAATCAGCAGCAAGTTGAAGAAGAAGAAGGAAGGCGTAAAACTGAAGAGGGACAAAAGGCGGAGGAAGAGCTTAAGACCAATGAAGATGCCTAGGCAGGTGGATCCAGAACCCAAGATATGGAAATATACATATCTCAGGCAGGTGGCTTTGGCACCCAAAATGCGGAGCATGGTGGGATGTTAAGATCCTAATGGACGGCCTTCACTAATACCTCGGGGTTTTGGTGCAACGGTTTGTATCATTTGGTGTCAGAGCCTCCACCAAGGTTCAAGTCACAGAGTGGGTGGAAACATCGACATTGCAATGTTCGCCCAAGGCTCGTATGACTCAAAGGGGACACCATCATACGGGCACACATCCAGCCCAGAGTCTGGACTACAGAGCGTGGTGGGATGTTAAGATCCTAGTGGATGGCCTTCACTAACACCTCGGGGTTTTAGTGTAACGGTTCGTAGTCTCTCTGCATCATCAGTTCACATCGCTTGGAAAAGATCCTTAAGAAGAATTCACATGGTGTCATTGCTCAGCTCCATTCCCTTCAGATGCACCCACTAACGATCTCCACTACTTCCTTGGATAGATATGCAGGTTTCTTTGTTGCACCAGTGGGCTTACCGCCTTCACGAGACCTTTCCGATAAGCATTTTTCCGCATCTACATCTCAGCAGGACATGATGGCTATTTTGCATGCAGTACAGAAGTGGCAGCCATCCCTATTGGGGAATTATTTCTGCATCAAGACTGATCTCTAGAGTCTGGAAACTTTCTTGGAACAACGGGTGTTAACACCCAAAAAGTGCTCACTAGCTCATTTCCCTATTCACATGACCCATTTATCCACTTTTTCACCATCAGAGCCTCTGAAACCAACAAAAGGTGAACAAAAGACCTGAGTACACCCCTTTTTCCATTAAAAAAGATTATTTTTCCCAAAAAAGCATAAAAAACCCTCAAAAAGGGTCCAAATTCCCAAAAATATTAAAAAGGGAATTAAAATATTATTTTTATTCAAAAAAGGAAAAAGGAGGGAAAAGTACCTAAACCATGTTGGTCAATACCATTTGGTTTCCACAAAACCACAAATGGTATTTCCCACCACCAAAACCTATAAAAAGGTGGTAGGGGCTCCTCATTTCACATCCATCCATTATCTCATCCTTATGCTGCTGAAATCTCCCTTGAGCATTTTAGCCATTGCAAACCACATTGGAGAAGAGACCATTGGAGATTGGAGTTGCTCATCCTTGGAGCTATTCAACCTCACCATTAGAGGTATTCATTCCGCAAGCACTTTCTTGCACCATTCTTTCAATACAAATTCTTTATTTTATATGTTCTTGTTCTTGATTTTAAATTATTTTTGTTATTTGCTTAATATCTTTGCTTAGATCCATGAATAGTCTTGTTTAATTAGTTTATTGTTATTTATTTCCATTGAAACTGCTGCTACTAGTTAGCAGGTGCCCATAGCACTAAGCCTGGTTGCAAAACCGGGCCAACAGTTTTTGGCGATCCTAGTAGCCTGTCTTTAGGATTGATTACCCGGTGTCCCTCCCGGTAGGGGGATATCTAGCCGTTGTCTCAACATTCATATTGTCTGACTTGGATTTCATCACCTTGCAGAGGATATCGTCTGTTTGAGTCACAATACTTTTAGATTAGGTGTTTGCATGATTTCAACCTACGTGTGGTCTAGTTACACCTATTTTTTCTAGGAGCCGTTTGCATGTTGGTATTCTGACCAGTTGTTGCATTCCTCCACTTATTGTAGCACAGCTGCTAGAATAAGTGCCTTTTTTTAGGATTGATTTTTTTGCCTGAGAGCCTTCTTTTTTCACTCCCCTTCTTGCACCCTTGGTTGCATTAGGGTTTTGAGTCTTTTATATATATATCACCACCTGATACTTAAAAAAAGTTTTTACCCAAACACATTTTCTCACCATTGAGAATTTTAGACGCTCTCGTCGTCTACAGGGTGAACTCCCAGAGTTTAGTCCACTTGGCTCTCCACGTCACGAACGCAGAGCCTTATCCCTTGATTCGACACATCGTCAATCAATTAGACAGTCATCCGATTCTGACATACCTCACTTCACCTTTGATTTGGAGGTAGAATCCGAAAACCCCACAGAGTTACCACCAACCACCATTATGTCTGGAACACCATTTGATCCACTATTTACAACTACCATAGGTCAAACATCCGCAGACCCTTCTGCTGTAGTATCATCCACGGCAACAACTACCCCCCTAGGTATGCCCAATATGGGTAACACTCCACATTTAGGAATGCCTAACACAGGGCCACCACCTGTCATGGGTATACCCAACATGGGGGTCATACCCCCTTTGGTTTCCACAAACCCCATCGCAGGAATCCCTAGTACGATTCCCAACGCAAGTGCAACCCATGTTGCACTTGGGAGTGCTATCCCAGGAATCCCTGGTGCAATTCCTAACCCAAGTGTAACCCATGTTGCACTTGGAAGCGCTAACCCATACCAGCCCACACCTATGGGAGGGCACATACCTTCCATACCTAGCGTACCTTTAGGCGCTACTGGACCCCTACACCATACCACAATGGCTAGGCATGTCCCCGCCCCAGTTACCACACCTGCTAGCCTACCATACATGGTGAGTCTGAACCTGCCAGACTTAGCTAGGCTAACAAATGACCCCATCAGACATGATCCTGCGTGGCACCATATGCCCACCAAACTTCCCTCTGACATCCCTAAGTTTGAGGGTAAGGCAGGGGAAGACCCCCAGAACCATGTCATGTCCTTCCATTTATGGTGTTCCTCCAACTCCATAGTGGACGACTCAATCCGCCTCCGGCTTTTACAACGCACCTTCACTGGCTCCGCAGCCAAATGGTATATCGAGCAGCCCCATGGGACGCATGCCACATTTACCTCCCTTGCCTCGACTTTCCTACAATTCTTCCAATTACCTGTCCGCTATGATGCGGGCGTCGAGATCCTACTGTCTTGCAGACAGAATACGGCCACCCACATCACGGACCACATTCATGAGTGGCGTCGCCGCCGAAGCCTCTGCAAAATCAAGTTAGACGACCGTATCTTCTTAGATTGGTTCCTAAAATCCCTCCTCCCTCTCATTGCGAAGGATGTGGCATCTGAAAGACCCCAGTCTGAAGAGGAGGCCATCCTCAAGGCCCAACAGTTTGATCTCATATACGCCCAATCAGGTTATCTATACACAATCATACCTGACGCCCCACGAGGTGACTCTTCACGTGGTGACGCACCGGGGGCATCACATGCCGCTGATGGCATCATTGGCCAAATCACCCCACAACCTAAACCTTTCAGCATGGTGAGCACCATGCCCGCCCCAGACCTCTCTAGGGCTACATCCAGTTCCGGAGCAACAACTTCTTATGCTCCAACAAACCAGACCCATCACATTCATGGACCCTCTTGTCCACAACATTGTTATGGGAAAACGCCATCAACGTATGTACCTCCTACATACTATGCTCAACCTACTACACAGAACCCCATTCAGTTCTCACCACAACCGTTGCAGTACCCACAGCAAACTGCACCAGCTAATCTACAACATCCAATAGCTCAGGGGTACCAACAACCCCAACAGGCAACTGGACCACCTCCAGCCCCACCTGCATACTACCCACCGCAACCTGCTCCCGCACCTGCGGCTCCTCAGAATCCCCCCAATGCTCAAGGGAATGTGTACGCACAACAACATCAGCCCCAATACCAAAATAACCAACGCAACCAGGGTGGGCAACCAAACCGCGGAAGAGGACGTAACCGTGGAAACCACCAAAACCATAACCAAGCTCCACAACCTACCCATCCTCTGCAAAACAATAACGCGGCGCCTGCTCATCAGAATCCTGATCGGCCACCTAAGCAATCCAAAAATGCTAATCTACGAACAAACCATCCTTGTTCCATTTGCGGTGTCTATGGCCACTATACCCACGCTTGCCCACATCTGGAGCGAGCTCGAAAACTATGGACAGATGACGCCCATCGTCAAGGGCAGGCGGCTCCTCAGCCGCCACCCAACCCTCCACCACCTCAACAACAGCCTTTGGTGCTACAAAACCCTTTCCCAACACAAGGAGTGGTGAACACTCAGCCGTTAGCCCCCCCTCAGGGCAACGTGCAACCACAGCAAATCACTTACGCCGCTCCTGATCAACCCATGTTTGATTCAGGCACTCACCACTTATTGATGATGTCCACTGCCGACGTCAACATCCAAACCCGACGGAACCAGTATGGTCCCACCTCCGAGGCTACCCCCGCCGACAAGGATACTAACGCTAATCCCACCAATCAGACGTTACGGATACCACCTCTTCCACTCGATGGTGCCTCTAAAGCACCTCGTTTCCCTCTCCGTCGTATCAACAACAACCCCAATGCACGGGCTGCATCAAATTACAACATCGTAGATGACCTAGCTCAATCTCCCGCAGCCATGTCTGCGTTAGAAGTCTTAAAAAACTGTCCTACGCAGCGCAAGACTTTACTTTCCTCCATTGGGGCGATTGACCCAAATGATTCGAAATTGATGACCTTTGATTTGGACCAGTCCGAACCACGTCTGCCTTCCACCATAGCAATCCAAGTTTCTGTTTCTATTCGGAATCTTGTCATCCATCGATGTATCATCGACGAGGGTGCTTCCACATGCGTCATGTCCACATTTGTTTGGCAGAAGTTGGGATCCCCTACTCTCCAGCAATCCACCACTGCATTGCGGGCCTATGACGGTCGGTCAGCTCAACCTCAAGGTCTACTACCCAAGGTTCCCGTCCAATTGGGTGGGAAAACTGTGCTTATCGACATAGAGGTCATTAACGCCCAGCTCGATTATAACCTTTTACTTGGCCGTAGTTACATGTATGCCATGAAAGCGGTCGCCTCCTCCGTTTTCCGCACCATTATGTTCCCCCATGAGGGACGCGTGGTCAAAATCGACCAACTCACATACTATGATCCCAATGCCCCTGCAGCACCCGAAAATGTTCTTCCCATGGTTGAACAACCAGCTTCTGGTGTAATTACCTCCTTTGTTTCTTCTGTGGGACCTGGACTTTACTCAGATACACCAATGACCTCTACATTCCAGGCCATTCCACCACCGTCACCAGAGACCCATGTCGCAAACCTCTGTACTCTTTCACAGAATACACAAACACCTGGTAGTCAACCACCATTGGTACCAAGTCACATCGGTGTTACACCCATCCACACCATCCCCTTTCTATTTCCTCCTTCGGGTGTAGTAAGCTCCCCGGTTATGGCTACCCTTAGTCTACTCGGGTTAACATTGGGATTACCCGTGTGGTATATTTCGCCTCCAGTTCCACCGCCGACACCAAACGTCATCCTCCAACTGGTACAACCTATTGTTACCACAAATCAACCTCCTCCTGGTGTCGCAATCCCTTCGTCGTCCACGAAACCTCCTCCCAGTCTCAATATTCCTTCGTCGTCGACGAATCCCCCTCCATTCGTCAGGCCCACTAGGGGCAGAGGCCCACAACCATACACTGCGGTTCCCCCACCCAAGGTAGCTAAACCTCCCCCCGTATTTCGTGCTCCTCCAAAATGCTCGCTGTGTGATGATTTAGGCCATCCAACCCATCAGTGCCCACAGTTACCTACATTACAGGAACACATGCAAATGCTGGACGACGACCCCAACATCCCGGTGGTCAAGCTCGATCCAAACCCCATGCCTCGTGATAAATCACTGCATACCAACCACCCATGTGCGATATGCGGTATTTATGGCCACTACTCCCACAACTGTCCTGACATCCCAGACTACAGAGCAACTCTCTACGAGATGAACAATTTGGACCTAGAGACGGCACCCCCTACTATCGAGGAGATCTACCCTCCCGCATCATCCTCATCTGGAGAGATTAACACCATCTACATGATCTCTTCGACTACCACTACCTCATCACTCGATTTGACCACTCAAAGCTCCCGCAATGATGAAGAGGTTCTCGAGACTCCTACTACCTTTGATTATCCCGAGGAAGACATGCACCATCGTCCATACTTCCTCCCGAAAGAGACTTCATCCACCACCGCTACCCAATCCATGGTTGAGTCCAAGGATTTCCTTCCTACTAAAATCGACTGGTTAACGGATCCCATGGCCGATATTTCTCCCGTCATCCACATTGACATCTCTGACCCACTTGGTGCCCTTCATACCATCGCATTAGGAACTTCCCACAGTGAGCATGAGATCGGAGAATACCAACAACTGTTCCAAGAATTCACTGATGTCTTTACTTGGTCAGATACCGAAATGCCTGGCCTTGACCCCGCCATTTATACGATCTCCACTGGATACCCCTCTGTCCGGTCGGCCCCTTCCATTGATCCCTTTGACACACAGGTTCAACCCTTTCAAATCGACCAGGAAACCACATGTCCACAACATGGGGGCAGGCCCAAAACCTTGCCTACTCATCATCATCGTGATCCTCATCGGAGATACTGGGGGCATCCACCCCACAAAGGGAATCCCCCATCATCATATCATCACTTCAGTATGCCACCACGACCCACAGCCTCATGGTATAACACCCCGCCAGCAGTTGCTCAATGCCCTATTGATCTCTCTCTGAGACAACATCTGCACCACATTGACACCTCTGAGTTAGGGGGCATAATAGATTACCTCGACCCCGGGATAGGGGGCATGATCAATCATTTTGAACCTTCCCCATCATCTCTATCTCAACACCTCAATGAGTCCATCGTTCAAACCAACACATATGTGATCCACAATCACAAACCCCATGCACATAGCATGGGGGCAGGTCATTAACCCTGCTCACTTTTTCATATTTGTGATCTCAACCATTTTTGAGGTCACGTGTCACTTGTATATTTCAGTTGATTTGATACACCTAGTATTTTGCCCCCACGGGTCATCATTTCTACCCTCCACTGCATCCTTCGCTTGGTGGGATCACCTTTATTTGTAGCCATTTTTTAACCTAGTTCTTTCCTTTAACCATTCCGGAGTCTTTATGACCTCCGTTTTTCGCACCATTTGCACTGCCGGATTCATATTTCCGTGCCTGTGATGATGCTTGAGATCATTTCTCGCTCTCACCAGGACCAATATCAACATTGTGTCCCGACACCTTGTCGCCCCAGTTTGCGTACCACTTTGGCTGCTCTCTGTTTTTGATATATTTGATATCATCGGATTCATTTTTCCGAGCCCATGATGATGCTTGAGATCATTTCTCGCTGTCACGTCCTGATTGTCAGGGCATTTTTTCCATGCCCCCCTCGTCGCCTCAGTTTGCGTGCCACATCGGCCGTTCTCTATTTTTCGACGTGCCTTATATCGCCGGATTCCGTTTTCCCGCGCTCGTGATGATGCTTGAGATCATTTCTCGCTCTCACCTTTAGATTTTTCGGACATTTTTCCTCGTGCCCCCCTCGTCACCTCGATTTGCGTGCCACATCGGCCGTTCTCCATTTTCGACGTGCCTTATATCGCCGGATTCAGTTTTTCGCGCTCATGATGATGCTTGAGATCATTTCTCGCTCTCACCTTTAGATTTTTTGGGCATTTTTCCTCGTGCCCCCCCTCGTCACCTCGGTTTGCGTGCCACATCGGCCGTTATCCGTTTTCGACATGCCTTATATCGCCGGATTTAGTTTTTCACGCTCGTGATGATGCTCGAGATTATTTCTCGCTCTCACCTTTAGATTTTTTGGGCATTTTTTCCATGCCCCCTCGTCACCTCGGTTTGCGTGCCACATCGACCGTTCTCCGTTTTCGACAATCCTTATGTCACCGGATCCAATTTTCCGCACTGATGACGATGCTTGAGACCTTTTATCGCCCTCATCAATCCATTTTTGTTCGGTATAATTTTATCCCTTTTTCGGGCCGAGCAATCCCTTTTACGAAAAAGGCACTTAGGGAGTTTCTGTTAAGCTCTTTTCTGAGTCCTAAAACAATGAAAAGATCGCCGAGCAATCTTGCTTCCTTTCATGCTCGCTAAATGTATCTGAAAGGGCGTCTACCTAGTATAAGTTTACCCCTTTTCCGGACCTTGTAGACTAATTACGAAAAAGGTATACTCTAGTCACATCGGCTAGAAGAGTTCTCCATCCGCATCATTTTATCCTTTTTCGGGCCTTGGAGACTAAACTTACGAAAAAGAAACACCAACAGAGTCCACTTACCATTTTCAGACTCTCTAAACATGAAAGCAACCATGATCATGAGCCGTCCTGGGCTCACAAAATCCACAGGACCGTACCATTTCAGAGCACACTTTTATCCCTTCTTGGAGCTCATTAAAACTACGAAGAAGGAATCAATGGTTCCTCTTGGTGCCACGACAGATCACATCTACTCATATGGCAGCTTCCCCATTTTGGTCGCCTTTGTTCAGAATATTCTGCAGTATGTCACCTTGATAATCCCTCGATAGCACCTATCAGCTCGTCCTCCCCCCCAGAGTCAATATATCGATCAGTCAAAGCAATGATCCCCACACCTACAAGTCAGTTCCCTACGCTGCCAGGTCAACCATGTCATCCTGCTCTGATTAAAGGAAGTTTGAGTCTACCCACTTTTTGACCCAGTTATTTCCCATTCCCATAAGTATGTCAGTCCTACCATCAGTACTACAGCACTTCAGTTTTACACCTTGTGCTCCTATCAAGGAAACATCATTGCCTTGTTAGTTGCTGGTCTCCCTCTGTCGAAGACAACCACATTGATTCCATAGGATAGACCTAGAGGTCCCTGTGTCTTGGACTCATTACCATTTATGATGAGTGCCTACGAATCATTTCGAGAGGAATCCTCAGTGCCTCTCCGAATGGTTGTTTCTCACATGCTCGACTTCAACACCTTGATCGCATCGTTGAGACTCGCACAGGGTATTGGTCCGTTCAGTTATTAGTCGAAGACCTCGGATACCACCTGACTCCTCCACATTTGAGAGTCTACCTATGGATACAACCAGTTACATTTTTTCTATAGATATCCGGGTTGCGTATGGCGACAGTATTCCAGATGGCTCACAGTCATTGAGTCCATACAGATGTTGGACACCTTCAGGTTCAGCAGTTCAACAGTTATTCCAGTGTATCAGTTATTGAGATCAGCCATGATCATGAGTATATCCCACAATAATGTCCCCTCTGGACCATTATGATGTACCAGTATATTTCTTTACGTATTAGATCCCCCTTCTTGGGACTAATTGTTTTGTATATGTCTTGATACGAGCATGGGAATGCCCGCCTCATCCTTTATCAGAGATTATACCTCATTCATATTGAGGCCATGTAATATTTTTTGTTTTTGCAGCTTCCAAGGGCCGTGGCTCCAGTCTCCAACCGGTCTCTTCTCTCCCCTAAAACCCCAGAAAAAGACAAATGAACTATGATGTCTATCGGCCATACGATGAGCTCCTGCCCTCACACATCAGGGGGCAATCTGTTAACACCCAAAAAGTGCTCACTAGCTCATTTCCCTATTCACATGACCCATTTATCCACTTTTTCACCATCAGAGCCTCTGAAACCAACAAAAGGTCAACAAAAGACCTGAGTACACCCCTTTTTCCATTAAAAAAGATTATTTTTCCCAAAAAAGCATAAAAAACCCTCAAAAAGGGTCCAAATTCCCAAAAATATTAAAAAGGGAATTAAAATATTATTTTTATTCAAAAAAGGAAAAAGGAGGGAAAAGTACCTAAACCATGTTGGTCAATACCATTTGGTTTCCACAAAACCACAAATGGTATTTCCCACCACCAAAACCTATAAAAAGGTGGTAGGGGCTCCTCATTTCACATCCATCCATTATCTCATCCTTATGCTGCTGAAATCTCCCTTGAGCATTTTAGCCATTGCAAACCACATTGGAGAAGAGACCATTGGAGATTGGAATGTGGTTTGCAATGGCTAAAATGCTCAAGGGAGATTTCAGCAGCATAAGGATGAGATAATGGATGGATGTGAAATGAGGAGCCCCTACCACCTTTTTATAGGTTTTGGTGGTGGGAAATACCATTTGTGGTTTTGTGGAAACCAAATGGTATTGACCAACATGGTTTAGGTACTTTTCCCTCCTTTTTCCTTTTTTGAATAAAAATAATATTTTAATTCCCTTTTTAATATTTTTGGGAATTTGGACCCTTTTTGAGGGTTTTTTATGCTTTTTTGGGAAAAATAATCTTTTTTAATGGAAAAAGGGGTGTACTCAGGTCTTTTGTTCACCTTTTGTTGGTTTCAGAGGCTCTGATGGTGAAAAAGTGGATAAATGGGTCATGTGAATAGGGAAATGAGCTAGTGAGCACTTTTTGGGTGTTAACAACGGGTTTCCTCCCCATCACACCTAAAATGGGTTCTCCAACTCATGGGTTATGACTATGCGACCACTTACCAGAAGGGTAAGGACAATATGGTGGCAGATGCTCCTTCTCGCACATTTGATGACCCAGTTTCTCTTACAGCTATTTCTCTGCTTGTTCCAAATTGGTTGCAATCTGTTCAACGGGGCTATCTCTTCTATGATCTCCATGCTTCTTCATCAGCAGGGCACTCTGGGTTCCTCAAAACGTATGACCAAGAACAATGTAACTTCTTTTGGTAGGGATTGAAAATGACAATTCAACAGATGGTGGTTGACTGTGATACTTTCCAGGTCAACAAGGGTGAAACGACCCTCCTTTCGGGATTGCTCAAACCCTTGCCCATCCCTACACAGATTTGCACAACTATTTCTATGGATTTCCTGGAAGTGCTCTAGTGGTATAGTACCACATCTAAAAGGACACCATATGAAGCAGTCTCTGGATAGGCACTGCCCGTTCTTCTTCCATACACCTTCAGCAGCTCCCCAGTTCAGGAAATTGACTCAATTCTTTGAAACCATGATCAACTTCTTCTCATTCTGCAGGACAATCTTCACATGGCAAGAATTCGACTGAAACAACAAGCCGATTGGCACCGTTCTGCGTGCACTTTTCACATCGCTGATATGGTTCTTCTTCGTCTACAGCCTTCCATGCAATCCTCCCAAAAACTCAAAAGGTGCCAGTGGCCCGAAATGCAACCCGAGGATGCTACAGGGGACCCACTCCTTCAGATTCTGCATCAATTTCCCCATCTAAAGCTTTGAGGACAAATCTTTTTCTAAGGGAGAGGGGATGTTAGGAACCCATGTCTTTACTTTGTTGGTATATTGTTGTTGGACGCATATGCTTTGTAAGTCATCCCGTAGTATTTGTTTATCCATAGCTTATATTAGCCCATCGTACTGACCCATAGTATTGGACGCATATGCTTTGTAAGTCGTCCCATAGTATTATATGTCCCATGGTTTTGACTCATAGTATTGGCGCCTAGACTTAGCCCATGGTTTGTATTGACACATAGTATTGACCCATGGTATTGGCGCCTAGAATTAGTATATAAGTGTGTGTTGAGGCCTATGAAGGCACCGTGAAGTTAATTGTATTGAGCTTGCTCAAAGGAGGTTGCCCCCTCTAAGTGGCCCGTGATCAATATAAAAGTGATTCTGAGTTCTATTATTTCTGATATCTCGTGTATTTGCATTAATTAATTATTGCAGGTTCGTCACATTTGGTATCAGAGCCTCCACCCAGGTTCAAGTCACAGAGCGGGTGGAAACGCCATCATTGCAGTGTTCGTCCGGGGCTTGTACGGTGCAAAGGGGACACCACCGTACGGGCACACATCCAGCCCAGAGTCTGGACTGCGGAGCGTGGTGGGATGTTAAGATCCTAGTGGGCAGCCTTCACTAACATCTCGAGGATTTGGTGTAATGGTTCGTATCACTCCAAAGGAGGCGTCTATTTATAAGTTACAAATGGTGAGAGGGTCGACAGAGTCTACCTCTCTAATAATAGAAGTGTTTAAATGATTGTAACTGTTGGTTTATATGATACATGCCAATGCAAGGAGCGTCCTTCAGACTTTGACGGAGTTGATTCCTTCACAGAGAAGCTACAACAACGATCTACCCAGCTCCTCAACATCAATCCCATCCAATACGAACAATTGGGCATTCATTTCCTCAAAATGTGAGCAGAAGCACATTCTAGAGCATCGACGTGGGAACAGAAGTTACGTTGGTAGACTGGCGTGGGTGTGATAGTTATGTTATCCAACTGAATGTGAAGAGGCTAGACTCCTTCTAGAACGACGGTGTGCAAGAGCGTGAATAGGTGCGAATGATCCTCAGCCGAATGAGCAAAAGGATCGGAGCGTGGGGTTATTGATGTGGATGAGAAGCATGTTGTCGAGATCGGACGGCCCGGGGACAAATCTTCCAGAACCAATTCTCCTTAACCGTGCCCATTGCGTGGCAAATAGAACCCACGTGCCCCTTTTTGCATTTAACGGTCTGAGATGTGTCAACCATGGATTTCATAGGCTGAACGAAGGGCTGAATGATGAGCTCAACGCGTTTTAACTTAACACATAATCACGCAGTCTGAATGAAGGGTCATTTGATAAACGCATCCTGCAAATTAACACATAAATACCAATTATACCCATAAAATGTCACTTTAACATAAATAAATCATGATATAACGAAATATCAACAAGATTTGCATAGTAAGTAAATATATGCATACCTGGACTATTTGATGGGCTAAATGGAAAATAAAACAACTTACTATAGCAAAAATGATATAAATAATGCCATTCAGAGTAGATTAGATGATAAAAAATGGTGACAAAATGGACATCAACAAG
This sequence comes from Larix kaempferi, assembly GCA_027924585.1. Lineage (NCBI taxonomy): Eukaryota > Viridiplantae > Streptophyta > Pinopsida > Pinales > Pinaceae > Larix > Larix kaempferi. The sequence goes on from BSBM01000600.1 coordinate 3,073,384, forward strand.
AATGCTAATCCCAAAACCTCCACCCCTCCTGTTGCTTCCTCTGAAGTGAACGATGTCCAATATTTGTCACAACAATCCAAAGGAAAGAAGAAGAATAATTGAGGAAAATCTAAGAAACCTCCCAACCAGCAAGAAAACCCCAAGCCGCAACAAACCAACAATGATCATAAACCACATCGGAAAACGAATTTTCGCTTCCTTATTTGTCAGGAGGACCACTATACATGAGACTGTCCTTACAAGGAGGAAGTAAATAAATTTGTTAAAGGATATTCCCGCCCGATAGTGCTAACCAATCGTTTCCCCCCATCAGCAGCAACAAATGGTTATTCACGATCCCCCACAAGGGGGCAATTTGAACAACCCACCCTATGGACAAACATCCTCAAACCACGATATTTTGATGATGAGTAATGAGAAGATCCATATATCCACTTGAGCAAGGATGTACGATATCCCTCCAAGTTCAAACAAAATGGAGATAGCCCATGGAAAGACTCCTTCTAAAGATCCTCCTATCACACCTCCCCCCAATGGTCATCTCCATATTGAGAAACCTGTCACTGACACGGTGCTATGCCCACCCAAGGGAACTATCCGAAAGGAGACATTTAACCCTAACGCGCAAGCAGCCCAAAATTACAATATTGTTAAGGACATAGCTCAAGAATCACGTGCGATGTCGACTCTCAAGGTCCTACAACACTGTCTCGTACAGCACAAAACCTTACTTTCAGCACTAGGGGCGGTGGACCCAGATACTTCTAACATGATTATGTTTAACTTGGAGTATTTTAAGCCTAGGATTTCCCACCAGTTATCCTTCCAGATCTAGATGAAGATCCATGGGAACAACATTCATCGCACTATCCTAGATGAGGGTGCTTCCACGTCGATCATGTCCTTCACTTGTTGGAGATCCATAGGCTCACCTGAGGTTACACCTTCTCCTACTACTCTTAAAGCATTTTACGGACATGATTTTCATCCATACGGACTCATCCCTGCACTTTTCATTGAACTAGGGGGAAAGACAATATCTATACACATCGAAGTCGTATATGCGCCATTAGAATATAATCTTATACTCGGCCCAAACTGGTTCTATGCCATGACCGTCTTCGCATCCTTCGTCTTTCGACTAGTACAATTTCCTCCCTCATAGGGGTATTTTCAGAACTTAGAACCCCTGTCTTTTCCATAAACATGATATCGTCGATTGTTATTTCATCTAACGAACCTACCAATTCATGGGTGATACCAAGTCCTACGGAGCTTGAAACCTATGGCAGTTCCATGCCATTGAACAAGAACCTTGCGACTTACCAGGTGATAGAGTTAGCCACAGATTGGGTCGATTCTGTTACACATCATGCAGTGGCACAACTCTCGTCTAAGGCTGGTCCATCATCGCCATTTATTGATCGTCTCACATAGATTTGTCCTTTCGACGAGTCGATTATGGAGGTCATGTGCGTCTATGAGCCACCTTGGGAAGATTACCGTCATCGATCTTCTTTTCTAACTATCTAGGCGATCAAGCAAGATACCAAATCGAGTCGTTCACTTGAATTTATCAAACCCAAGTTTCCCACTTCATTCGACGATATATTCTTTGAAGGAAACTTGGAAAACATCATGGAAACCACTCCTATTAATATTTCGGTGAAACCTAGTGTCGTGGAAAATATTCACATAGGAAAGACATGCACTCCCACTGAGGTGGAGTTTTATACTGGCTTATTCAAAGAATTCCATGACGTGTTTTCTTGGAGTTATGAAGAGATGCCAGGAATAGACCCATCAATCGTGGTCCATGAAATCCAAAATTTTCCTGGTACCCGACCTGTTTGGTAGAAACTTTGTCCCGTTCATCCCCGCAAAGTAGCGACTATCAAGGCAGAACTTGAAAAACTTCTGCGTGTTGGTTTTATCTATCTTGTCTCGTTGACAAAATCGGTCTCTAATATCATTTCCATGGCAAAGAAATAGGGTACAATTAGGGTCTGCGTCGATTACCGAGATTTGAACAAGGCTTGTCTAAAAGAAAACTATCCAACTCCGTTTATCAACCAGATTATCGATAATTGTGCCAGGAGTGTCATCTTCTCATTCATGGATGGATTCTCAGGCTACAATCAGATAGAGATACTCCCTACAGACCAACATAAGATAGCCTTCATTTGTCCATGGGGGACCTTCGCGTACCGCAAGCTACCCTGTTTACTTAAGAATGCCGGGGAAACTTTCCAACGGGCGATGTCGTACACATTTCATGACATTAAAAATATTGTGGAAGAATATCTCAATGACCTTCCCGCCCAATCTCAGACGCGGGATGATGATCTGGATCATTTGGGCGCCATCTTTCAAGGTGTCTCCACTACAATATTTGCTTAAATCCACACAAATGCGTCTTTTTTGTTGAAGCCAGAAAATTTTGGGATTCATTATCTCCAAGGACGGCATACACCTAGACCCAATGAAGGTAGAAGCCATTCTAGCTCTGCCTTTACCAACTCACATTCTAGCACTCCAAAGTTTGCAAGGGAATGCAAAATTTATACGCTGTTTCATTTGCAATTTTGCAGAGATCACAATGTGCTACATGAGGCTTCTGAAAAAGGACATCCCTTTCATCTGGGACGACGAATCCCAACAATCCTTTGCAATCTGAAGGCATCCCTCACTAAGGATCCCATAATTCAACCCCCCAACTATACACGGTATTACATCTTGTATCTCGCAACTTCCACTTCCACCATTAGCATGGTGTTAGTCCAGGAAGACGCCAATGGCATAGAACATCTGGTTTATTATCTCAGTAAGAGTCTTCTCGACTCCGAAACCCACTACTCACATGTGGAAAAGCTGGCTCTGGCCACAGTTTTTGTTGTCCAGAGGTTCCGCCATTACATTGTGCTTCGCAAGAACACTTTCGTAGCAGAATTCAATCCAATGTACTACATCCTCACACGCCAAGTTCTTGGGGGGAAATACTCTTGTTGGATTGTTGTCCTTCAAGAGTTTGAATTGGAATTTTCCAAGGAAAAATCCAAGAAATATTTGGTCTTTGTAGAGCTGATTTATACTTTGCCCCATGTCACTGAGCAACCGGAGCCCATCGATTCTCTCCCATATGAATCGTTGTTTCTCATTAGCACGTCTGATACTTGGTATTGGGATATCATTTTATATCTCCAAACCCAACACTTTCGGCCCGAACTCAATCGAGGTGAATGTCGACGCATTCGACATCATGCTAAGTATTATCTTATCATTAGCGATACTCTTTCTCGTCGTGGTGTTGACACCTTTCTACGACGTTGTCTAACTTTAGATGAGGCTGAACACATTCTCAATGAATGCCACTTTAGAGCATGTGGTGGTCACCTCTTTGGGATGGCTACAGCCCAGAAAATTTTACGCGCGGGATATTTATGGCCCTTGATTTTCAAGGATTGCATTGAAATGGTCAAGAAGTGTCCACCATGCCAATTCTTCCATAGCAAGAAGTGCTCGGATCCTTCTCCACTTCATCCTGTTAGTGCTGTCGGCCCCTTTTCCAAATGGGGCATCGATTTCATGCATTGTAAGCCCACTTTAGCTGGGGGGCATGGCTATGTCATAGTAGCTGTAGATTATTTCACAAAATGGGATAAAGCGATGCCTACTTGTATAGAAGATGGAAAAACAACAACACAATTCATATTCAACCATATTATAGATAGGTTCAGAGTTCCACAATCTATTGTGACCGATCATGGTTCCCATTTCAGGAACCATATGATTGAAGAATTGAGTGCCAAGTTGGGTTTTCGCCATGAAAATGAAAACCCTTATTACCTACAGGAGAACGGCCAAGTACAGGCCATAAGCAAGGTCTTGAAGTGCATGATTCAACGCACAGTAGGTACCCATAATTCAAATTGGCACTTAGCTCTCTTTTCGTTTTTGTGGGCCTATCGAACCTCAGTAAAATATGCAACCGAGTTCATACCATTTCAACTGGTGTATGGGATGGAAGCTATTTTACCAATTGAATGTGAAATTCGATCACTGAATATAGCCGTTGAGCTACTTCCCAATACAACCACTGAGGAAGAATGGTTTTTGTATCTATCCAAGCTAGATGAGACTCATCGCGATGCCACTCTCGCTAATGAAATGGTCATTGTTTGCTCATTAATAATCATTTTTGCATACAACCACTTGGTATTTCAACCTGATAATTTCTGAAGATGAATAACAGATTATATTAAGCTTATTACAATCATAAATACATCATGATAAGCTCTCCCAAGGAGTACAAGAGCTCACCCAAAGCACAATCCCTCAAGGAGCATGGATATGCCTTCAAAACTGGAAATGGTTGAGAGGATGTGATGCATTAGATGAAACCCTGAGCTTCCCTGTAGCTGATACCTTCAAATAAAAAATCTATTAAAGCTCCATGAAAGACCTGAATGGTCTCTTCAAACACCAACTTGGATGGGAATCTTTCACCCTCGAAATTGGCTAAGGCAAGAAACTAGTCATCCACTAGCTCTCTCTTCACAAATGCAATTTTTAGCAAATGATCAAAAGAAATTATCTTGGTTTATCCCTATATTTTATAAACATCCTTATCCTTCTAAGGTTCCCAATCCATCCATAGACTCAATACAATTCGAATTAGGGTAAGGTCTTAAGATTTTCCATGTGTCCTACCTTTCCTAACCTTCCACCTTCCCCCAATTCGAGTGGGGGTCTCTTTGGCTTCTCCAACTCCCATGAGCGCCCTCTTGGAGCCTATTTTTGGGACTTACATGTCATAATGGTCAAATTTTAGAGGTCAGATCTGAAATTTTTCACAGATGTCATAGATGCTCCATCATTGTTGGCATAGGGGCTAGGAAATCTAGCCCAAGTGTCCACAAGCTTCCAATTTGACTCTTCCTCTTCCATGGAGGTTACCAATCTATCCCAGTTCGACCTAAGATGCTCAATTCCATGTGTATGACTTACCAACTCATCCAAGAATGTTCACCTTCTCATGAATTCGAATTGGCAAGAGAGAGATGCCATGTGTCCTTGACAAATCAAGCTAGTGTGGGTCCCACATCCTCCATATGTCTTCAAAACCACTTGCCTTCTATAATTTCTCTTGAATTTATTTATTCAACCTATTTATTAAATAATTGAACCCTTCTAATGTCTAAACATCATTTATTAGCTTCCTTATTACAATTCCACATGTGCCCATCCAACCTAGGAAACTAGTAGGATTGATGGGATTGTCTTACTATGCAATTATTTGAATGGGCACATTATAGTCCTCCCCACCCAAGATTGCTTGTCCTCAAGAAATTTCATATTTGGATGCTGAAAAATATTCTCCTCTTCCCATGTGGCATCTTTATTTGGTAAGTCCTTCCATTGTACTAAATATTCTTTGATAATTCTACTCCTCAACCTCCTTTCTTGTGTCTTCAAAATCTTCTCCGGAACAAGTGTGAGTTGCCCTTCATCATCCAAAGGAGGAAGTATTTCTGAAGTGATAATTTGCTGACCAAGAGCCTTATTGAGACAAGAAACATGAAATACATTATGTATTTTACTCCCTTCCGGAAGTTCTAATTCATATGCTACTTCTCCAACCTTCCGTACTACCTTGTATGGCCCATAGTACCTTGGTTTTAGCTTTTCTGCTCCATTATTTTTTAGAGATGTTTGTTTATATGGCTGCAACCTCAAATATACTAAATCATTAACTTGGAAGGTCCTTTCTTCTCTATGTCTATCAACATATTGTTTTTATTGATTTTGAGCAACCTGCAAATTGCCTTTCAAAAGCTTTAAAATTTCTTGGCTCTCTTCCACCCAATATTTAGCCATTGGGGCTCTACTATCACCAAAGATAATTTCAGCAAATGTAAGTGCATCATAACCATATAATTCTTTGAAAGGATACATCCCTATTGACAAATGATAAGTGGCGTTGTAGCAAAACTCACCTAAGTGTAGCCATTTTTCCCATGCTTTTTGCTGCTCTCCCACATAGTTTTTTAGGTACCCTTCCAACCATTGATTCACCCTCTCTGTTTTTCCATCATTTTGTGGATGATAGCTGGTACTTGGGGTCAATTGAGTACCCACGAATCTAAAATTTTCTTACCAAAAAGCACCCATGAATCTACTATCTCTATCACTAACAATGCTCTTGGGGAGGCCATGCAATCTTAAGATTTATTTGAAACAAATATCAAACACTTGTGCAGCACTAAAAGATGATGTAACAACAAAGAAATGAGAAAAAATTTTCAACCTATCCACTACCACATATATGCAATCCTTACCCAAATATTTGGGCAAACCGGTGATGAAGTCCAATGAGATATTGTCCCATTTTTGCTCCGGAATAGGAAATGGTTGCAATAAACCAGTTGGGCATGTAAGTTCTGATTTGTTTTGCTGACATACTTTACATTCATTCACATATTTCTGAACATCTTCCTTCAGTCCCTTCCAAAAATATCTTTGCCTCAATTTCCTTTAAGTTTTGAAGATCCCCGGATGGACAGCTAGTGGGGAATCATGTGCTTCTTGCAAAATTTTGTACTTGAGTTTTGAATCCCGAACCAAATAAATTCTTCCCTTATAATATATCAGCCCATTCAAAATCCTATAGTTATCACCCCCTTTGATTCCATCCAACACATCATAAGCAAATTTGTCTTTGGCATATTCAACTAGTAGCATGTTTTTCCAATCCTTGGCAATGTCCAGGAGAGAAAAAGAAGGTCTTCTAGATAAAGCATCTGCTACTATATTATTCTTTCCTTTGACATATTCAATATCAAAATCATAAGCTTTAATATTGCTTACCCACTTTTTTTTCCTTTCATTTAGATCTTTTTGGGTGAGAAAGTGTCTTAGACTATTGTGGTCAGTTTTCACCACAAACTTGCTTCCCACCAAGTATTGTCTGAATTTGGCCAATGCCCGCACAATGGCTAGAATTTCTTTGTCACAGATGGAGTAAAGTTTTTCATGAGGCTGCAACTTTCTGCTCTCAAAGGCTATGGGGTGTTGGCCTTGCTTTAGGACAGCCCCTATTCCTCCACCTGAAGCATCACATTCCACAACAAAAGGTTTAGTAAAATCAGGAAGTGCAAGTATGGGAAAACTACTCATTACCTCTTTCATCTTTTGGAAGGCCTTTTCAGCCTCTTCATCTCACTTGAAAGCATTCCTTCTTATTCAAATCAGTAAGTGGAGAAGTCAACTTGGAGAACCCTTTCACAAATTTTCTGTAATAGGTGCATATCCCAATAAAGCCTCTTAGTTCTGTAATATTTTTTGGTGATGGCCATTCTAAGATAGCCTTGATTTTTTCCATGTGTACCTTCACTCCTTCTTTCCCAATAATGTGCCCAAGATACAGTAGTTCTTTCATCCCAAATTCACATTTTGATAACTTAGCAAATAAGGACTCTTCTTGCAAATTTTTTAACACAATCTCTAATTGCTGCAAATGCTCTTCCCATGTTTTACTGTAAATGAGAAAGTCATCAAAGAAAACCAAAACAAACCTTCTTAGTTGCTTGCAAAAGATCCTATTAACGCATGCTTGAAATGTGGATGGAGCATTAGTTAACCCAAAAGGCATGACAAGAAATTCAAAGTGGCCATAATGACATCGAAAAGCAGTCTTTTCCACATCTTCATCTTTCATTCGAATTTGATGATATCCCGATCTAAGGTCAATTTTGGAGAAGTATTTGGCCCCATGTAGCTCATCCATGAGCTCATCAATCGTAGGAATAGGATATCTATTCTTGATAGTCTTTTTGTTCAAGGCTCTAAAGTCTATGCACATTCTCAATTTTCCATCTTTTTTCTTCACTAGCACTACTGAAGAAGCATAAGGAATAGAGCTTGGTCTAATGAGTCCCAACTCTAGGAGTTCTTGGATGGCTTTTTCAATCTCATCTCTAAAATTTTTAGGATGTCTATAAGGTGGTATGTGAATGGGTGAAGTACCCTCCTCCAAAACTATGTTGTGCTCAACACCCCTATCTGGTGGTCTACCATATGGAATATCTCTAAAAACTTTTTCATATTTTTGCAAGAGTCTCTCTATCTCCTTTGGGTGTTAAAAAGCCTTTATGTTTGGCTTGGGGGATGTCATATGACATTCAGAAGCCCATTCTATGTCCCCATGCCTCAATATAGATCTCATACTATTGCAAGTCACTACTTGATTTGGATAAGTGTGCTTCCCTCTGACAACCCTTAGTACTCCTTTTGAATCTTGGAATTTAATTTTTGGAATTTGATAATTTACTGTATTCTCTCCTATTGAATACAACCATTGCACTCCTGTTAACACCCAAAAAGTGCTCACTAGCTCATTTCCTTATTCACATGACCCATTTGTCCACTTTTCCACCATTTGAGCCTCTAAATCCATCAAAAGGTCACCAAAAGACCATAATACACCCTTTTTCCCCTCAAAAGATATATTTTTCCTCAAAAAACATAAAAAACCCTCAAAAGGGTCAAGAATTCCCAAAAATATTAAAAGGGAATAAAAATATTCAAAATATTCAAAAAAATAAAAAAGAGGGAAAAAGGTACCTAAACCATGTTGGTCAATACCATTGGTTTTCTCAAAACCATAATGGTATTCCCCACCACCAAAAACTATAAAAAGGTGGTAGGGGCTCCTCACTTTCCATCCATCCATCATCCTATCCTCATGTTGTCAAAATCTCTCTTGAGTTCTTTGACCATTGTAGCAATCTTGGAGAAGAGACCATTGGAGCTTGGAGCATCTCAACCTTAGAGCTGCTCAACACCAAACATCCTCACCGTTTGAGGTATTGCAATACAAAAGTCATTTTTTATTTCACTTATTGTTCTTGTTCTTAAATATTTTCAAGTTTATTGTTATATGCACATGTTAGTTTAGATTTAATTCATAATTGTTTTTACTTTCTATATTGAAACTGCTATCACATTGTTGATAGGTGCCCATTGCACAAGCTTGGTTGCAAAACCAAGCAATAGTTTTTGGCGACTCCGTTGGCTTCGAATTCTTGGATCTTGGTTTTTGCTTTAGATCTTAGTTTTTTTTAGTTTTAAATCATTTTAATTTATAGATCTGCCATACTAGGCAACAAATCCATTGCTTCTCTACATCTTGCTCCTTTCTGTAGCCATTAACAGCCTGAAATTTCCATTTTCGGGTTCATTTTTCGTCGTCCGTTTTTCGGCTTTCGCATTGCGGCTTTTCGCCCGACAGTCGTGCGACTCATCGCGGCCTCGCGGTCTTTTTCTGCGCAGCGCGCCGTGGCTTCGCGGCCATTTTCCATGCTGAACATTGCGACTTCGCGGCCATTTTTCTGCGCTACACATCACGACTTCGCGGACATTTTCCACGCTGCACTTCGTGGCCATTTCTCACGCTTCCCATCGCGGCTTCGCGGCCATTTTCCACGCTGCACATCGTGGCTTTTGCCTTAAAACCCGTGATGCTGATATTTTGAATTCGACCAATTTTTTAGAAATTTTTTGCTGTATTTTTTGCCCATTTAGCTTATTTTCCAGCATTATTTTTTCTGCATTATTACAACCATAGCGAATCACTTTCTATTTACATATGCTCCATTAAAAAGTCTTTTTAAAAATTTTCTGTAATTGGAAGAAAGATTTTTAGCATTATATTTAGATCATAGGTTTCACTGTTAATTTGCTCAATAGTTTGCCCAAGCAATTTTCTAAGAGATCCATTTATTTCTTGAAATATTCATGTTATTTGCTTCCCTTTAAATTATTTCAAAAATCCATTAGTTTTGAATTGTTTTTTTTTTTCAAGCATTTACATTTCAAAAACGCCTTTACTTTTTGCAAACTGGAAACGTCTTAGTTTTTTATTTGTAATCAATTGCCCAAGCGAGGCAAATCAATTTCAGTTAAACAATCACACTTGCACCCACTCTGCCACATTATTTTAACTTAGCCTTAAAATCTACCTTAACTCAACAAACTTTTTAACCCCACTTGGGGAGCAATTAAAAGAATCTTGTAGTTAGGTAGGATTGAGGGGATAGGTGTGCCAATAACACCCCTTAATTATTTACATCTGAGACATAGTGGTTGTCTTTTAGGGTCCCAAAAATCCCTTATAATTTTGACACGGTTATCAACCAATTTATTGGGAAGGCCTCTCCCTTAGGAGGGTTGAAGTAGCCAGACTGGTTCCGGAAGCCTGAGTGGAATACCGCAATCCATTCAGTAATCGAATGATACCTTTCGAAGTTCTCGGTGTACACCCGTATGGGGGTACAGTGGCGATAGAACCAAAATGCAGATTCACCCAATCGAATGTGTCATGAATAGGGCATTTAGTTGCCATTATTTAGGATTGTCTACCTGGTGTCCCTCCCGGTAGGGGGATATCTAGCTGTTGATTCTACACTCTATATTGTCTGACTTGGATTTCATCACCTTGCAGAGGATATAGTTTGTCGACTCACAATACTTCTAGTTAGGTGTTTGCATGATACAATACTCACCTTTGGTCTAGTGAGCACCACTTTTTTCTAGGAACTGTTTGACTTTTGGTGTTCTGACCACTTTTTTGGATCCCTCCACTTATTATAGCACAGTTGTTATAATAAGTGCTTTTGAGGTTGGTTGTTGGCCTGAGAGCCATTATTTTTTCACTCCCCTCTTACACTCATTGTTGCACTAGGGTTTCAATTTTTTTACATCACCACCTTCCACTGAAATGTTTATACATTTCTCACCATTGAGAATTTAAGACGATCCTGCCTTTTTCAGGGTGAACCCCCTCAATTCGGTACACTTGAGTTTGCACGTCATAGACGTAGAGCCTTATCCTTGACTCGACACGTCATCAGCATAGAACACAGTCATCCGATTCTGACGCGCCTCACTTCACATCTGATTCTGAGGCTGAATCCGAACACCCTACTGAAACATCACCAACCAACCCCATGGCTGGATCACAATATAACCCCCTTTTCACCAGTGCTATTGGAGATACATCGACAAACCCTACTACTACTGTGCCACCCATGGTAACAACAACCCCTTTAGGCATGCCTAATATAGGGGCCATTCCCCCTTTAGGTATGCCCAACACAGGACCACCACCTATTATGGGTATGCCCAACATAGGGGTCACACCCCCTCTCATTACCACAACCCATATCCCAGGAATTCCTGGCACTATTCCTAACCCCTCTGCAACCCATGTTGCACTTGGGAGTGTTGGCCCTTCCCACACCACAATGGTTGGAGGACACATACCTAGCATACCCTTAGGGGCCACTGGACCACTACATAATGCTACCATTAACAGCTATGTCCCAGTCACTACGCCACACCCATTTGCTAGTTTACCATACATGGATAGTCTGAACTTACCAGACCTAGCCAGGTTAACAAACGATCCTATTAGGCACAAGCCTACATGGCCACCCATTCCTACAAAGCTTCCCTCAGACATCCCAAAGTTTGAAGAAAAAGCTAGGGAAGATCCCCAAAACCACATAATGTCATTTCACCTATGGTGTTCCTCTAACTCCATAGTGGATGACTCCATTAGACTTAGACTGTTGCAATGAACGTTCATTGGCTCTGCAGCCAAGTGGTACATTGAGCAACCACATGGGACCCACCATACATTTATGTCCCTTGCCTCCACTTTCCTTCAGTTTTTTCAGCTACCTGTATGCTATGATGCAGGAGTTGAAATACTGTTGTCTTGTAGACAAAACATAGCTACCCACATCACCAACCATATCCATTAGTGGCGCAAGCATCGTAGCCTCTGCAAGATAAAACTGGACGACTGTATATTTTTGGATTGGTTTCTCAAATCAGTCCTACCCCTCATAGCCAAAGATGTAGCTTCTGAATGACCCCAGTCGGAAGAAGAAGCCATCTTAAAAGCCCAGGAGTTCGACCTCATAAATGACCAGTCTAGATATCTATACACCATTTTACCGGATGTCCCGCGCGGCGATCCATCCCGCCATGACGCGTCAGGGGCATCCCATGCCGCCGACGGTATTATCGGCCAGGTTATGGTGCAAAACAAACCTTTTACCATGATAAGTAAAAACAACGCCCCAGAACTATCTAGGGCTTCATCTCATTCTGGAGCTACAACTTCGTATGCTCCAGTAATGCACACCCACCACACTCATGGACCCTCATGTCCACCACAATGTTATGGGTAAGCACCATTAGCTTATGCACCACCTTCATACTATAATCAACACGCCACACATGCTCCTGTTCACCCACAAGCCCTAGCGGCTTATTACCCACCACAGGCAATGCTTGCTGCACCACAACCTCCAGTCGCTCAGACTTATCCTCCAAACAACAACAATGCTACCCCCACCAACCAAAACCCTGGTCAACCACCGAAATAGGGTAAGAACCCCAATTTACGAACAAACTACCCATGTTCCATATGCGGGGTATACGGCCATTACACACACACTTGCCCCCATTTGGAGCGAGCGCGCCAACTATGGTCTAATGATGCCCAACGCCAAGGGCACACGGCACAACCAACACCACCTCCTCATCCACAACCCATGGTGCTGTAGAATCCTTTTCCCACACAAGGTGTGGTGACACACTCATTCGTTGGATCCTCCTCAAGGAACCACAGCACCACAACAGCAAATCACATACATTGCACACACAAACCAACCAATGGATTCAAGTACTCATCATCTCCTTGTGATGTCATCGTCCGACATGAATCCCAAAACGCGTCGAAACCAATACGCCCCCGCTGCACCTAAAAATGTTCTCCCTATGAGTGAACAACCAGTTCAGAATGCACCTACATTGTTCGTCTCCACAGTCAGATCCAGATTATACTCGGAATCACCTATGACTTCCACATTCCAATCCATCCCACCCCATTTGAAGATAACCAAGATATCTGATTTTTGCACCCTCTCGCAGAACACACAGGTACCAAACCAACAGCCCACTCCCGCAACCACCCTCAGTGCCAACTCACGTAGGATCCACACCAATTCATACTATCCCATTTTTATTTCCCCCTTCAGGTGCCATCAACACACCAGTCATGGCTAGCCTTAATCTCCCAGGATTGACATTAGGACTACCTGTATGGTACCTACCTGCCCCAACCCCTCCCCCGACACTGAATGTCATTTTACAACCAGTGCAACCCATCAATACTTCTAACCTTCCACCCCTTGGTGTAGCAAACATCCAGAATCGACCACCTCCAACAGCGGCCACCGCATCAACATCCAATTATACTCCTCCACCACTCCGCAACAATGGAGGAAGAGGTCCACAAACCTACACCACCGGACCCATAGCTCGCACCCTCCCAGCGACCCCCAAGTTAGCAAAGAATCCCCCAACAACCCGTGTACTCCCTAAGTGCTCCTTGTGTGATGATATAGGCCATGCTACCCATCAATGTCCGCAATTACCAACACTTCAAGAAGACATGCAAATGTTGAATGATGACACTAACATCCCAGTTGTCAAACTAGAACTGTCCCCTCAGCCGCGCGATAAATCATTGTGTACCAACTACCCTTGTATGATATGCGGCATTTACGGCCATTACTCACATCACTGCCTTGATCTCCCAGATTATAGAGCATCTCTATACAAAGTGAATAATGTCGATCTAGAAACATCTGCTCCTACCATTGAGGAAATTCATCCCCCACCATCTTCCTCCTCGAAAGAAATTAACACCATTTACACGGTTTCCACTAGATACCCCTCTATCTGGTCGGCCCCTTCCATTGATCCCTTTGACACACATGTTCAACCCTTTCAAATCGACAAGGAAACCACATGTCCACAACATGGGAGTAGGCCCAAAAACTTGCCTACTCATCATCATCGTGATTCTCGTCAGAGATACTAGGGGCATCCACCTCGCAAGGGGAATCCCCCATCATCATATCATCACTTCAGTATGACACCACGACCCACAACCTCATGGTATACCCCCCCGCTAGCAGTTGCTCAATGCCCTATTGATCCCTCTCTAAGACAACATCTACACCACATTGACACCTCTGAGTTAGGGGGCATAATAGATTACCTCGACCCTGGGATAGGGGGCATGATCAATCATTTTGAACCTTCCCCATCACATCTATCTCATTATTTCAATGACCCCATTGTTCAAACCAACACATATGTGATCCACAATCATAAACCCCATGCACATAGCATGGGGGAAGGTCATTAACCCTCCTCACTTTTTCACATGTGTGATCTCAACCATTTTTGAGGTCACATATCACTTGTATATTTGATTTGATTTGATTCACCTAGTATTCTTCCCCCGCGGGTCATCATTTCTCCCACCACTGCATCCTTGGCTGGGTGGGCTCACCTTTATTTCTAGCCATTTTTTAACCTAGTTATTTTCTTCGACCATTCCGGAGTCCTTATGACCTCCGTTTTTCGCACCATTTGCACCACCAGATTCATATTTTTGTACCCATGGTGATGCTTGAGATCATTTCTCGCTCTCACCACTAGATTTTTTGGGCATTTCTCCAAAATGCCCCTCATTGCCTCAATTTGCGTGCCACATTGGTCGTGGTCCATTTTTTGACAAGTTTTATATCACTGGATTCAGTTTTCTGCGCTCGTGATGATGCTTGAGATCATTTATCGCTCTCGCCTCCAGATTTTTCAGGCATTTTTTCCATGCCCCTCGTCACCTCGATTTGCGTGCCACATCGGTCGTCGTTCATTTTTGACGAGTTTTATATCGTTGGATTCATTTTTCTGCGCTCGTGATGATGTTTGAGACCATTTCTCACTCTCACCCCCATTATTTTTGGGCATTTTTTCAAAATGCCACTCATCGGCTCGGTTTGCGTGCCACATCGACCATTGCCCATTTTTCACAATATTTATTTCGCCGAATTCAGTTTTTCGTGCTCGTGATGATGCTCAAGATCATTCCTCGCTCTCACTAATAACCTTTTTGTTCGGTATAATTTTATCCCTTTTTCGAGCCGAGCAATTATTTTACAAAAAATACACTTATGGAGTTTCTGTTAAGCTCTTTTCTGACTCCTAAAACAATGAAAAGATAGCCGAGCAATCTTGCTTCCTTTCATGCTCGCTAAAAGTATATGAAAGGGTGTCTACCTGGTATAATTTTACCCCTTTTTTGGAGCTTGTAGACTAATTACGAAAAAGAAATACTCTAGTCACATTGACTAGAAGAGTTCTCCATTTGCATCATTTTATGCTTTTTCGGGCCTTGGAGACTAACACACGAAAACGAATACCATTGGAGTCTCCTCATTGCTTTTACTCTCAAAAAATGAAAGCAACCACGATCAATCACCGTCTTGGGCTCGTATAAATCCACAGGATGGTACTCCACCACCAATGCAGAGTCTTCTTATCGTTTTCAAACTCCTTAAAAATGAAAGCACTCACGAGCATGAACAGTCCTGGGCTCGCACAAATCCACAGGATAGTACCATTTTAGAGCACACTTTTATCCCTTCTTGGAGCTCATTAAAACTACGAAGAAGGACCCAATGGTGCTTATCGGCACCACAACAGATCATGTATACTCATATGGTAGCTTCCCCATTTTGGTTGCCTTTGTTCAGAGTATTCTGCAGTATGTCACCCTGAGAGTCTCCCGATAGCATCCATCAGCTTCTCCCCCCAAAGTCACTCCAGTCTACATTACATACCCTTGATCCCTCAAAGCTATGATCCCCACACCTACAAGTCAGTTTACTACGCTTCCAGGTCAACCATGTCATCATGCTCTGAACAAAGGAAGTTTGCATCCACCCACTCTATGACCCTGGTTATTTCCCATCCCCACAGTATGTCAGTCCTACCATCAGTACTACCACACTTCAATTCTACACCTCGCACTCCTATCAAGGAAACATCATTGCCTTGTTAGTTGCTGGTCCCCCTCTGTTGACGCCAACCAAATTTATTCCAGAGGATAGACCTAGAGGTCCCTGTGTCTTGGACCCATCACCATTTATGATGAGTTCCTACGAATCATTTCGAGAAGAGTCCTCAGCGCCTCTCCAAATGGTTGTTTCTCACATGCTTGATTTCAACATCTTGATCGCATCGTTGAGACTCACATAGGGTATTGGTCCTTTCAGTTATTTGTTGAAGACCCCGGATACCACCTGACTCTTCCACATTTGAGAGTCTACTTATGGAAACAACCAGTTACATTTTCCTATAGATATTTGGGTTGCGCATGGCGACATTATTCAGATGTAACCCAGTTTTATACTCCCTCGAGTATACAGTTACATGTACTTCTCAGAGATGACTCACAGTCATTGAGTCCCTACAGATGTTGGACACCTTCAGTTTCAATAGTTCATCAACCCTTCTGAGACCTTGTTCAGAACGGTTGTCGCTTTATTCCAGTGTATCAGTTATTGAGATCAGTCATGTTATGATCATGAGTACATCCCAAAATAGTGTCCCCTTTGGATCATTATGATGTACCAACAGATTTTTTATGTATTATTTAGGTCCCCCTTCTTGGGACTAATTTTATGTATACGTCTTGATACGAGCATGGGTATGCCCACCTCGTCCATTATCAAAGATTATTCCTCATTTATATTGAGGCCATGTAATATCTTTTATTTTTGCAGCTTCCAAGGGGCCGTTGATCCAGTCTCCAACCGGTCTCTTCTCTTCCCCAAACCCCAGGAAAAAGACAAAAGAACTATGATGTCTATCGGCCATACGATGAGCTCCTGCCCTCACACATCAGGGGGCAATCTGTTAACACCCAAAAAGTGCTCACTAGCTCATTTATTTATTCACATGACCCATTTGTCCACTTTTCCACCATTTGAGCCTCTAAAGCCATCAAAAGGTCACCAAAAGACTATAATACACCCTTTTTCCCCTCAAAAGATATATTTTTCCTCAAAAAACATAAAAAACCCTAAAAAATGGTCCAGAATTCCCAAAAATATTAAAAGGGAATAAAAATATTCAAAATATTCAAAAAAGGAAAAAAGAGGGAAAAAGGTACCTAAACCATGTTGGTCAATACCATTGGTTTTCTCAAAACCATAATGGTATTCCCCACCACCAAAAACTATAAAAAGGTGGTAGGGGCTCCTCACTTTCCATCCATCCATCATCCTATCCTCATGCTATCAAAATCTCTCTTGAGTTCTTTGACCATTGTAGCAATCTTGGAGAAGAGACCATTGGAGCCTGGAGCATCTCAACCTTGGAGCTACTCACACTACATCAAATCTTGGAATTAGCATCCCATTTAGCGTCCCTTTTTAGTGTAAATTTTCGTTTCATTGAGTGGTCAAAGTAGACGCTAAATGGGACACGTCATGGACAAAATTTAAAGAGTCTAAAATAACTTCCTTTTTTGCTTCCTAGATAGCATCCTTTCTTATGTCTAAAATAGCGCCCATTTTTTTGCTTCCAGAACAGTGTCCAATTTTGCTTCCTAAACGACGTCGAGGTTTGCTTCCTAAATAACATCCTATTTTTCTTCCTAGAGATCATCATCTTTTACTTCCTAAATGACGTCCCCATAAGCGCCCTATTTGCATCCTTAAAAGCGTCGTGTTAGCATTTATGTTTGCATCTACATTCACGCCCTATTTGCATCCAAATTAGCATCCAATTTTGCATCCATATGTGCTACCACTTTAGCATCCCATTTTGCACCACATTTTACTTCCAATATGCACCAATTTTCGCTTCTAATTTTGCACCAATTTTTGCTTCCTTTTTTGCATCGTGTTTTGCTACCAAGATGAAGCCAAAATTTTCTTCTGTTGTTGCACCATATTTTTCTTCCTATGTAGTGCCATGTTTTGCATCCAAACTAACATCTTATTTTGCTACCATATCAATGCCATGTTTGGCTTCCTCATTAGCGTCAAGTGCTGGGCCTCTTTTTAATGCCTAGTTTTGCACCTCTATTGATGTCAACATTAGAACCATGTTTTGCTACCACCTTAGCGCCCAATTTATCGTCCATTTTTACTCCCACACTATCGCCACATTTTGCTTCCCGTTTAGCAACTAATATAAATTATCATAACAAATATTTTTTTAGAAATACATTGCAATATCATTAGGGCACGGAGGAATCGAACCACCAACCTCCTGCTTGTAAAGCATGCGCTCTTCCATTGAGCTAGCACCCTTTAAGAATTGGGGAGAAAAGCAAGATATACAGTATGCAGGAGTACGTTAAACCCTGATTGGGCTTAAACTGTGGCTCTTGGATGACTCCGAGGCGGGCTATTTGCTGTTCACCAGAGCTCTTCGAGCAGCAGACTCCAGCATGGGCACGCGATTGGCTAAAGAGCATTATACCATGCAGTTCTACATTAGCTTGGCATTGGCCATTGAAGTGCTCGATTGAATGACTGTATTGCTGGGATCGGCTACCTTTGTGAACGCTGGAGTATTCATGTTGGAGCACTGCGTGGGTGCGGTGAGGTTTCTTGTTTCTGCTTTCTTTTAGCTCGATTGAAGGCTGGGGATTCAGGGGTTCCTTTGACATTGTAATCCGGCTGGCTTGGGTGTTGGTGATTAAGCCATTCTGTGAAGAATTTCTTCTGGTGTATCGATGGCCACTCCGGGGAAAGAACCTGGTGCAGAATCCATGCCCCGATCAGGGTTGCATGCAAAAGCTGGCCCTTCAAAACACCCGGTTAAATCGGTCAAGGAAAGGAAGCGACAAGATCTGTTAGTGTTGGGGGTGGATGTGACTTTGGCAGAGGCAGAGGACTTCTCTAATACAGCGGTGGTTGGTCATGTCAGGGGACGTAGATTTGGCCGTGGTTTCCTTCAACGTTGGGTGTCTGAACAGTGGATGGACATAGTATCTACTGCTCCTGAGGTCCGTGTATTGACGAAAGGCTGGTTTTCCTTTATCTTCAAGAGTCAAGGGGAGGCCAAGGCTGCATTGAGTCGAAATTGGTCGATTCTGGGAATACCTCTCGTTATGAAAAGATGGTCTCCCTTCTTTGACTCCAAGTCGGAGAATATTGCGAAAGAACCTCTGTGGGTTAAGCTTCCTGGCCTGCCCATGCATATGTGGAATGAAACACGGTTCTCCGAGATTGGGAATTACCTTGGTGAATATGTGTGCTTTGAATCCTCCCATATTAAGACTGGCATCTACACGGTTGCTAAAATATTGGTTAATATCGATATTCGGTTGGGACTCTCGGCTGAGATTAAGGTTAAATCCAAGGACGGGAATTTCACTCAATTACTGGATTATGTGGGTGTGCCGTTTCGGTGTCACCGTTGCCACTCTCAGAGTCATCTTGTAGCATGCTGCCCTTTATCGTTTCGGAACAGTAAGCCTCTGTCCCCTGCAGATGTAGAGGCTGTTCCGGTGACTAAGGTGGACTCTCCGGCGGTGGTGGATGCTGGGTGTGGGCCTGCTATGGATGAGGGTGTGAATTATGGTTCTGAAATGCCATCTTTACATTGTGGGAGGCTAGGGTCTGAGGAGTTGCTGCCACCTTTGGATAACATTGATTTGGAGCTTTATGGGAAGGCGCATCCTGCTGTTGAGAGGGATTCTTCTTCCATAAACCCTACTTCTATGAATCTGGAGCGACAAGATACATCTGCCATACGATCAGGTATGTCTACTTTAAATTCCACTGCTGGTTCTACTTTGGACGACTCTTTGGTATTGGGGGGAGGCTGCCATGGGTCTCCACCACGACCGGCTGCTCCTTGTAATCGGCCTGATGTGGATTGTACCACTCCGACTATGGCAACATCCACTCACTCAACCAGCTCTGAGGGAAGTATTCGTTATGCCCTTCGTAATAGGGAGATTCATGATTGTAGAACGGGGGGCAAGGGTCTACCTGAATTGGCCTCCAGTGTTGGGGGGAAAGGTCGTGGACGTAAATCCCATTTGTCAAAGGCTAAAGAAAGGGCTAAGGTGGATGTAGTGATGGGTACACAAGCTTCAATCGAATGGGCACTTAGAGCAGTGCATGCCCATGATGGGGGTTCATTATGAAAATTATGTCCTTCAACTGTCGTGGGTTGGCGAGTCCCATTAAAAAATCGTCACTGAGACGGCTGGTAGAATTAAACCAACCGGATGTATTATTGCTGCAAGAAACTTTGGGTGGCAGCGAGGACGTAGTTCGTATATTAGAAACTCTGCTTACTGGTTGGAAGTTTGTTGGAGTGGATGCTCGGGGGCGTTCGGGAGGTCTGGCCTCGGGATGGAAGGTCAAGAGCTGCAGATGTGATTGTTCTTGGGGCATTTCCTCTGGTCTCGGGTTGGAGGTATGGGCAGCTGACCTTGGTCGGACGATCACGGTCCTCAATATTTACGGGCCCTACCTCAATAGAGTGGGATACTGGGACACCTTGTTAGGTATGGACATATTCGATGGCAGGGATGTCATTTTGGGTGGGGATTTCAACCTTACTCTGGGGTCTTCTGAAATATGGGGGCCTCGGGCTGTTCCGGATCACTTAGCAAACTATTTCATAAATGCCTTTGTCAGGAAGGAACTACTCGACATTATACCATCCCAGCTAGCTCCTACTTGGAGGAATAAGAGAACTGGCGTTCATAGAGTGGCCAAACGTTTGGATAGGTTTCTGATGGCCGAAGGGCTGGCACTTGGTGTTGATGTGGTCAGACAGTGGGTTGGTTCAGGTGGGATATCTGACCACTGCCCCATCTTCCTGGAGTTACGTGGTAGCAGAAATAAACCACCCAGCCCCTTCAAATTCAATCCTAGCTGGCTGAAGGATAAGAATTTCATCAAACTGATTCAAGAGCATTGGATACATCGACCACATGATTCTCAGACGCAGGCTGGAGCTCACTTTTATCACAATCTTAAGAGAATTAAAGAGGCCACGAGAACATGGGCTCATGACAAAAGGGCATTGGATGACCTGTATTTGCAAGAGGCTGAATTAAACATTGCAAGGTTACTTAACTGTATGGGCATGGGTTACCTGGATGAATTGCAGAAAGATGAATTGTTGGAATGGGAGCGACGCAGGAACGGGATCCTGTGTGAGAGAGAAGAGATGTGGAGGATGAAAAGCAGGGCGGTTTGGCTTCAGTGCGGGGATGAGAATACCAAATTTTTCCAAGCGTATGCTAAGGGGCGAAAATTCACAAATTCTATCTGGGAACTAACTGCTGATAATGGAGAACAGGTTTCTAGCTTCGATGGATTAGCAGCGTTGGGGGTTCGTCATTTTGGTGATTTACTCACGGCTCCAACTGGAGTCTCCATCGCCGAGGTACTTCGGGTGACTCAGCTATTCCCCAGCTTTGTGGGTGAGGACGAGAACAGAGTGCTGATGGAGGAGGTAACGCAGGCTGAGCTCGAGTTGGTAATGAAATCCTTTAATAAAGACAGCAGCCCGGGGCCAGATGGCTGGCCTATAGAATTCTTCATAGGATTCTATGAATTCTTCGGGGAGGAGATATTGACTGTGGTGGAAGAATCACGCAAGGCTGGGTTTGTCCATGGACCCTTCAACGCCACTTTTTTAGCTCTTATTCCGAAGACGGACAAGCCTGTCAGCTTTGATGAATTCAGACCCATATCTCTCTGCAATTGCATATACAAGATCATTTCTAAGGTTATGGCGCGCAGACTCAAGAATATATTGTCTAAGCATATCTCTTGTGAGCAATTTGGATTCTTGGAAGGACGCCAAATTCATGAGGCCATAGGAGTTGCGCAGGAAGGCTTACACACTCTCAAGGTGCAGAAGCAGAAGGGTGCTGTAATTAAAATCAATCTCTCCAAAGCATTCGACAGGGTTAGCTGGCTTTATATCCGGTTGCTTCTTACCCACCTGGGATTCTGCTACGAATTTGTCAGATGGATAATGGCCTGCCTCACTACGGTGAACTTCGCTGTTCTGATAAATGGATCTGCAAGCCCTTTCTTCCAGGCTGGGAGGGGACTTCGACAGGGATGTCCCCTGTCTCCGCTGTTGTTTCTCCTAGTTGCAGAAGGACTCAGCCGTTTCATACTGAAAGCAAAAGCAGAGGGTTCCTTTAGAGGCATTCCTATCTCCCAGGTACTGCACATAACACATCTCTTTTTTGTAGATGACATTCTGATTTTCTGTGATGGCACGAGAAAGGACATTGACAAGGTGGTAGAAGGACTACAACTAGTGAAAATTGCAGCGGGTATGATTGTGAATATTGACAAATCTACAATCACATGCTCGCTTATGACTGAGCAGGAGATTCATAGTATGGTTAACAAACTACCATATAGACTTTTGGAGATAGATGCCGGATTAAAGTACCTTGGATTTCACTTAAAACCGAATGCTTACCTGAAGGCGGATTGGTGCTGGTTAATTGCAAAATTAGAACAGCGTCTACATGGTTGGAGCCATAAATGGCTCTCTCGGGCAGGGAGGCTGATTCTGATAAAATCAGTATTGGAAGCAGTTCCGGTATTTTGGATGTCTCTTGCTTGGATTCCCATTGGAGTTCTGGAGCAGATAAGGCGACTGTGCTTTGCTTTCCTTTGGAAGGGTTCGAGTGATCAGCGTGCTTTGGTGTGGGTCAGATGGGAGAAAATTGCTGTTCCTAAAGCACTGGGAGGGTGGGGATTAAAGAATATTTTTATGTTTGCCAAAGCATTGGGGGCCAAAGTGTCGTGGCGTATAATCCATACACAGAGCCTCTGGACTAGAGTGGTATATCATAAATATATTGCCCCTTTAACTACTCTCGAATGGATCAGGCAGAATGATAAGACGAGGGCAAACTGCTCTGTGGTCTGGAAAGCAGTGGTTCAACATTTCTCTTTAGTCGGATCTGGATTAGTGTGGCGGATTGGCGATGGGCGTCTCCTTCGGATTGGGATGGACCCTTGGGTTGGATGCAGGGGTGGTCATGTCCTTTCTGTGGAACTGAGGTCCTTTTTGGCCAATAGAGGATGTCATTATCTGGCTGATTTAGCGGATCCGGGTGCTACTACTATATGGCAACAGGGATGGATTTCTGCTCGACAGCTTGGGATCACGGCTGTACTACAGGGGGCATGGGGGGATTATATTCGGAGGTTAAGACTTTCTCATATTCGATTGACCGATAGGACTGATGTACTTATCTGGGATCACCATCCCTCCGGAGTATATACACCAAAATATGGATATATCCAGCTCAATTTGGAAGTTCATAACAGGGCTCTGGTGTGGTGGTGGAAATACTTATGGAAGCTAAGATGCCCGGGCAAAGCAAAATTACTCTTCTGGGCGATCCTGGAAGATAAGGCCCCTACTTGGGACATTCTGCAGAAACGTTTTCTCCAGGGTCCGGGGATTTGCCCACTTTGTAGGGAAGCCGAAGAGAACTTGGCTCACCTCTTTATTCATTGTCGATTTTCTCAGGCGGTTTGGGCTGAGATCAGCAAGATTATGGATATTAAGGTGGAGTGGAGAGGAACGACGGTGCTGGAAGCCTTCCATATGTGGTGGTCTGTTCAATACTCATCCACTTTCCGGGCATTTCCGTGTATCTACACTTGGGGAATTTGGATCACACGTAATAAGGTGTTATTCCAGGACTGCAGGGTCACTCTGGAATCTGTAGTGGCTCAAATGGTGGCGGTTTTCCTCCATTATGTGGCTCCGGTACAAGTGTGCAGGACTAGAACCGTGCGGGCTGAAACGATTGATCACTCCATGCCGTGGGCCTTTTTTGACGGCGCATCCTTAAACCAACAATCGGTTTGTGGAGGGGGGGGTGTTCTTTACAAAACAGCGGACCATTACTTCCACCTGGTGGCTGGATTGGGCAGTGGCACAAATAACTATGCAGAACTCATGGCTCTCAAACTGCTGATGTTATTTGCGCTTGAACAAGGCTGCTTATCACTTCAGATTTTTGGTGACTCCCTGTTAGTCATCAACTGGGCTAAGGAGACTTCACAATGTCATGTGATGGTTCTTTTACCTATACTGGAGGAGGTGATCCGGTTAAAATTTTCATTTAACCACATCACATTTACACATGTGTATAGGGAGAGGAATGAGTTGGCAGACCAACTATCCAAGGAGGCAACGCAGGACTTAGCTCATGGAAACTGGAGGATTACTATTCACTCTCCAGAAGGCACCTTCAGCTATAATCACACTCCATTTTATGAGGACAATGAGGAGGCTCTGATTAATCCACCTAGCATTCTACAGCAATAAACACAGTCCATTGAGGACATAGAGGAGGCACTTTACATTCCACTGCAATGGATGTCTGGAGCAGCGTGATGATCACCGATCACTAATCGGGAGGATTCCCACAGAAATTATGATATGAGGACAGGCTGGAAACGCTGATAGCGCGGGCTGTTAACTGTAACCACTGTTCTGTAGAATGAAGAACAAGGCGAGCTGTATGGACAACATTAATCTTATAATTGCAGGCTGGAGGACAGCAATAGTATTGAATTAATTTGAGGGCGGTGTTGAGGATACGACCTTCACTTGAGACAGTAGACGCAGAGATATTCTGAATGGATTTCTGAGTTATTTCTGTTATTCTTCCCTTGAGACAGTATTCTGAGTTATTTGTGAAGGGATATCTGATGTAAGTAATATGGGCGGATATATGTGACAATGTAGGAATCTTAGTGATTCTATTACATATGCAGAATGTAATTTTGTTCCTATCTTGAAATAAAATTACGAATTTTTCTAAGGAAAAAAAAAAAAAAACACCTAGATTGCATGATTTGTAATTCTAATAAAATACAATATGCATTGGTTGCAATCTGTTATATTGAATATCATATTGGATTTTTTGTGCAAAAGGGTTCTCCTTAAAAATATTGGTATATTGTTGTATGATTTCATTTGTCTTCAGTTTTATTATTGCTTAATAAGGACATAATATATAGTTGATAATATTCAAGATACCTATTATTTGGTTTTAACTGAAATTTGATATTAGTGCCGTTGGGAGATTTCAACTCATCCAAAATATTTCGATCAATTGGTATCATAGAAATATATTTATGAATCTATGGACTTGCAATAAAGCATCCATGGGAAAATATCATAAGAGAGTGATACTTTAGGAACTATAGGAGATGAATAAACAAATCTATGAGGATAATGAACAACTAGAAAAAGAATTTCTAGTAGTTGGACGAGAAGAATGAAGAGTTGCATAAAACTTTGTAAAGCCATGTGAAGCTACTTAAGGAGAAAAATGTCTACGTTGTGGAAAATATAGTGTAATAGTTGGCTTGTAATAAAGCCATATTGACGAGTCTTTAAATGGAGGTGGAAAATATTAAGAAAGAAAGGAGCCTTGTTTTGACTCAAGATGCGCATACCATGATTGAAAGAATTTTAGGGTAAGCACTTCAACTTCACCCCTTGCTCAATTTCAATCAACATATGAGTCTTTTGGTAGTTTTGAATTTCATACCAAAGAGATAGGCTTGAAGTTTTTGCAAAGGATGGGTTTTGATGGCCAATGTCTTGAAAATCATGGTTAAGGCATGAAGAGCCCCATTGCAGTGAACTATAGACTACAACATGTTCATTTAGGATATTATGGTGGTAAGGAAGTCAAAGGTGGATTTTCTAAGACATATTTAAATAATGTGAAATCCTCAAAGATAATCTTTGTGGAGGCTCAATATTGAGGAAATACAACAACTCGGACCAAAGAATAGATCAGATAGAATGGTCAACATCCCTTTGTAATCTCTGAGAAAGGTAGCAAGAAAACATGATAAGTACCCATGCACATTCCAACAGTTGGAAGAACAAGTAACTTGGGAGAGAGAAATCCCAAGTGAAAGTAAGAAAGGTTTTAGAACTAGAAAAATTATGTCACTTGTTTTTGTTACAAGAAGAAGAGTCACAAGGCATACCAATGTTGATATTCATTACCTTGTTACTTTTGTGGATTCAACACGCATTATGTGGCTTAGTGTTGGAGGAAGTAGTAAAAAACCAAAGACAGATTTGATTGTGTAACTCATCAAAGCTAACTTCACTATGTTTTTGTTCCCAGAATTTCCAAAAGCATGCATACTCCATCCTTAGTCCAATTCCAGTTTTCAATGTAGACATTACCCACCCTCAGAAGAAATTTTGGGTTTACAAGGGCAATAGTAGTTTTAGAAGGAAATAGTATCACAACATGGTCCCAACCCACAATGAAGGGCATCCACCATCTAGGCAAGAGATCTCCAATGCCTAAGGGAATAAATCCAAGGTAGCACCATCCTAAGGTGAAGCATCCACTGAGAAAGCTCTCTCAATTGTGCATATTTATCATGGACAATATCTCATGCTACAATCCATTTCAGACCATCCAAGGGCTAAACATACACTATGTACCCAAAATATGATGAGGCAACCCAAAACATGGTATAAACACTCTTGAAATTAACCCAAAAAACTAACAAATGGCTCCCCTATTAAGCTGTTATTTGATAAAATTCCAAGCAACTCCCCTGTAATTTTAATCGGTTTTTCCTTAGTTCTGTTTGGGGTGGAGGAGATTTGGAGTGGGATTTTTTTTGTATGTTTTCCTGGTTTTGAAATGGATGGGACATAAGGGACGACCCATTGTCCCCTGTAGGATCAAAGGATACACCAATTCGACCAGTTTGCAAGGGCCATATAGAAGATGTCCTTAAGCAATCCCTTGCAAATCAAGGATAGCCAGAGACATTTTTGAGGTGGCCCCTCATCCCCGAACATGCTAAGAGCATGCCCTACATCTCCAGGGACATGATCCCATGAAATTTTGCCTCTCTCTCATGGTTAGAAACATCCTCATTCATACAAGGGTCTCAACAAAAATATATGCCAAACTCAACATAGAGGAAATATGGTGGTATCTATGAACAAATCACAAGAATTTGGACTGCGCAAAGAGTTTAAAAAAACAACATTACAAAACAGAAAAGAGCCTTAGATATGTATCTTGGAGGTTTTTTCTTAACAACAGCTGAGACACACAGTTAAACAAAGGCAAGTTCACTTAATAGAGAGAGGTTAGATTCAATGTGGTTCCCATCTTGACTAGTTCTAATACTCAACCTCTACCCAAAGGACATCCCTTTCTACAGTAATGAAAAATCAGTAGCAGGTTAATTGTGACATTATATACAAATTAACTTTCTTGCCTCTTCTATTGCCTTCCTTTTCTTCTAAAACTACTATCAAAGATTGGTAACTAAGCCAACTACTACATGTTTGTGGTGCTTAATTCTTCTCCAAATGGCCTGGCACTGTATCAGTTCTAGGTACAGACAACAATCAACTAGGAAACATACCCTAAATAAATTTGTCCCTAAAATGGATCTGGGATGGGTATGTAGAATGAATACGTTTAGTGTCAAACCTTGTAATTTGTGAAGTATGATGCCTTTCGGTATCATAAACCATCGCTATAAAGTCTAATGCAAAATCTAGGAAATGAATACCACTAAGCTGTAAACAAGAAGATAAATCCAATTTCAAAAAGAGTAATCAGTTGGGTGAGCATTAAATCCTACGATAGCCATAACAATCTATGGCTATTAGCATAAATAGAAGCCTCTATGCAAAGCAGAAAGGTGACTAAGGTATTATATCAGAATACATTTATTGTAATTTTCCGGGTAAAATATTTGTTTTGAAGGGAAACATGAATATATTTAATAACTAGGCTTATACCGGACCTCAATCAATTTTTTTTTCTAACCACACAACCCATTTCAAAATTCGAGAGCTATTCTCTCTAAGTAGCTTCTCATTTTCAACATCACTGGAATAACTTTAAGATTAGATCTAATAGTTTTTATAATATAGCACATCATCTTGTCTCAACACCTTTATAGAGAAATTCACTAATGTGAGGATTACAAGGTCAACATCATCCAGCTCTTCCAAATGTCAAAAATCCATGTAGTGATTTAACGATATGGAAAAGGAGGCTATCAAGCTCTTTAAAAACTTCTAAGGAATATTGTGATTAAGAGTTCTACCATAAACATACATGGTACATATAGGCAAGAGTTGCAAAATATAAGCTACTATGTTAAGTGCACCAATGCAATTTAAGATTAGTAATGCATCGTTTACTTGCAGTGAAAACAAGTACAGGGAATGGCAAAATGAACGTGGAATGGAAGGCCCAACTTTTATAGGAGACAAAAACTGTTGCGGTGAAAATTAAATTATCTGCCCAAGTGAGTAGGAAACATATATTGGTAAACACAAGGAAATGAATATATACCAGTCAATCACCCTTTCATCTAAAACCAGTAGATAAATCACAATACATGATCAAATACTAACTTTAAAGATTGAACATACGAGTAATATTGCATGTAATAAGCAAGGGGGGAATTCCAGCCGAGAGGCCGAGTGTTGTAAAGAGTTCTAGGGACAAATGAGGATCAAAAGGATGTATATCCTTTTGACAGTTTGATGATGATCTTGTTCCTATTACCATTCCTTTTCACCTTGGTTCAAATGGATCCTTGGCACAAGGAGTAAATTGTAATTTGAGGAAAAATGCTTCACCTTGTGGAGTCAGGGTTGTGGATATCCCGTGGGGGAAAATATGGAAGTGGCTAGTGGAGCTTATTTTACTATGGCCATTTCAAATCATAACGCTAAGAAATCATAAATAATAAAGTTTCACATATATAATGGTCAAACAAAACATTCCACCATTAATGATTATAAGTTTTTTTTTTCACCAAAACATTAAGCTTACTATTAATACTGCGAAATAGTAAATGTGTCCGATTGTCACAAGTTCACAGGGGATATGGCCCTGATTAGTTACATAACATAAATAACTGTCACATGAGCACAAAGAACCATGCCCAATTCCATGTATCCCAAATAGCCATCCTATGGTCGCAGAATCAAATCAACAAGTCGCATTGTGACCAAGTATTACAAGTGATAAACCACCCTGTAAACTGTCACAAGTAATATGTCTAAAAGACAATAGTTACATGTAAAATCTGTCCAAAAGACAAAAAATGCCAATATATACTGTCCACGGCCAATACATAAGAAAATAAAATAACAAGAAATATGCTGAAATGTGATAGTGAGTCCATTCAGCAGTCTCAGCAATATAGGCCGAGACCAAAGTCACAGGCTCAAGCTCATCCAAAAGATCATATCATCAGCTATCAGAAAACAGTATATAGAGCCACATAATACGAGGTAGACCAATGAAAAGTTGATGGAGTAGTGTTGTTTTAAGGACCTGCACAATAATACAGTGGCAAAATAATAAGATATGTCCGCAAAGTGTTATAAAAACCAAAAATAACAGACTTGTCGAAAAGCTTCACGACCAATGCAAGTCAAATGAACCATGGGAGAAAAGAAGGTCCTCTCTCCACTCTTCCCACATGATGATCCCCATCTGTGAGGCCAATTCCAGCTTGGAGAGCGAATCTGCCTCAGTATTCATCTCTTTGAAAATATGAGAAAATGTGTGTGTTCAAAATCGAGAATTAGCTTCTGAGCCGCTTCTAACCAGTGAGAAAGTAACAGAACATTGAGAGGTGAATCTCCCGTAGCCCATGAAATGATGGGCAAGGATTCACCCAGGATCAAGAGTGATGTTATCTACGTGGTATGAGCAAAGTGTAGTAAGAGCCAAAGGGCACATAACTCGCTGCGAGTATTGGATCCAATACCCAAATTTAACTGAATGCGGAAAAAACATGTGGTTGAAAGGTGCAATACAGCACTAGCTCCACTCACACCAGGCCCCCCAACCACAGCACCATCAAAGTATCTACAAGGGTATATCAAGACCGGAGGGGCCATACGTCGACCCGTACAACTCCTGTTCAATTTAAGTCGGCCATCTCCATGTCCAGGGAGAGATATGTATTCCTTATAAGTAGCAATAGTTCGACAACATAACCAATCCCGAAGTGGCACAGATTCATTGAAAATTCTACAATTCTGAGCTTTCCATACTTCCCAGAACATGAAACATGGAAGTTCAGTGATCGATGGGGAGTGACAGAACCATGCATCAAGACAGTCAATAAGGGTGGTAGATTTCCAGATAAATTGAATACCCATTGCAGAAGCAATTTGTTTCCAAAGACCCTGTATGAAAGAGCAGGAAGAGAAAAGATGATCAATTGATTCATCCTGTATGCAGCATAAAGGGCACCATCCAGGTCCAATGTAGCCTCAGCGACGCAAATTGTCCCAGGTAAGAATTTTATTGCACAGTGCCAGCCAAATGAAACATTTGATTTTTAACGGAAGGGCCAGTTTCCAAATAGTAAGTTACCACCAGGATGTCTCAGAATGTTTATCAGCAAATAGTGAATCATAGGCCAATTTGGCAGAAACTGGGCCATGTGCCACATCCATGACCAAGCCAATCGTTCAGGAATCTCAGATAGTTGAATATTTGACTGGCATAAAGGTCTAATATAATGTCCATTGATTCCCCAAACTACCATATAGACCCAATTGAGGAGCCATGATCCACTTTCAATGTCCCTCATCAAAATGGCATGTCGCATGTGCAAGTGAACATAACCCCGTCGCCCTGAGATGTGCCCTTAATTCAGGAGACAAGAGGTATGATGAGGATCCACCAAAAATAGGATCAACTCCCAGTCTTATCTCATGGCCATTACCAGGAATCCAAGATATCCATTGTGCAATGGTATGAAATGAACCCATTAATCCATTCCATATGTTTGAGTCACCAATAGTAGAAGGTTGACCCTTACGAAACCAATTGGAAATAGTAGAGTTTTTCATGTACTTATCTCTGATAATCTTTCCCCAAGCAGAAACAATAAATAACGCCTGCCATAAACTCTTTGCATGCAGGGCCATGACAAATAGATCCAGGTACTTTATGTTCCATCCCCCCATAACCCAGGGACGAGCCAACAAGGACCATTTTATTAGGTGGAATTTCTCCTTCTCCCCACCTCCAGACCATAAAAAAATGTAAATATTTTTGCGAATAAGTCTCCGGATGGTTTTAGGAATTTTACAAAGTGAAAACCAATAGACCCCCAGGTTCTGAAGAACCGATTTGACCAACGTAAGTCTGCCACCCATGGATAGATGACGCAAACTCCAATGACCAATCCGTGATTCAAAACGTCGTACAAGCCAAGTCCAGTCATTTAGAATGTAATTTGATGGTTTAACGAAGAAACCCAGATACTTCAATCAGTTCCTTGAAATTCAGAGGTAATAACAAACTAATCGACCGTTCCACATCATCCCCCAGGGAGTATTTCAAAAAGTGAGACTTAATAAAACTGATGATCATACCTGTAACCGAGCAGAAGAAATCAAGAATCTTCTTATACTGAATCCATTCTGCAAGAATGCCCAAGCCAAAGAGCATAACATTGTCCACAAATAGTCAATGAGTAACAGTTATATCATTCGTGACCTTGATGCCAACAATATGTCCTTCACATTTGGCCTTATGAATAGTGAGACTCAATCCCTCAATGACCAACAGGAAGAGAAGAGGTGAGAGTGGGAAGCCCTGACAGATATCCCTGGAGGCTTTAAAATAGTTTGTGGGTTGACCATTAATGAGCACAACAAAATTAACTGAGGTTACACAGGCCATAATCCATTTCATCACCTTCCATGGCAGACAAATCTGAATCAGTATTAACCTTAGTAGATTCCAATCAACCCGGTCATAAGCTTTCTCTAAGTCCAATTGAAGAATGAGTGCATCAAGTCTCTTCTATTTGATATTGTGGAAAACTTCTTGTGCCACCCCCATAGCATCATGAATCTAGCGGCCCTCTAAAAAACCATACTGTTCCATAGAGATGAATCTTGATAGAACCGGTTTGATCCGCACAACAATAATCTTGGAGATTATCTTGTAGACTAAATTGCAAAGGGCAATGGGCCTGAACTCATTAAAATTCTCCGGGTGGGATGATTTCGGAATGAGGGCCAGATATGTAGAATTTAGTGCCCCGGAGACCAGACCCATTCTACATGATTCATCCACCACTTCTTGGAGGTCTTCCCCCATGATGTCAAAAAAGTGTAGGAATAGCTCGACCGTCCATCCATTTGGTCCAAGGGATTTATCCTTAGCAAATCCCTGCAAAGTGCTATCCACATCCAGTAAAGTAATCTCCTCAAAAATACAGTCACCCTCCATATCATTGAACATCCGAGGATATTTTTTAATAATCTTAAATTGTTCAATCAAAGTAGTATTTTTGGGGTCACAATAATAATTCTGAAAGTGACGAGATGCCTCAACCATTAAGTCCACATCACCCCGGATTCTCCGACCAGCGTGATCATTAAGATCCCAAATAGTATTCTGAATCCTTCGAGAGTCCGCATAACGGTGAAAAAACTTTATATTCAAATCCCCAACTTTGAGCCAAATAGCTCGGCTCTTTAACCGCCAAGTTTCTTCATGAAATAGTAAAATCTTCAATTTTTTACTCTCCAGTAAAGAGAGTTTAGTTCGTTCCATTTGAGAGAGACCAGACCTCTGGGACTGTACCATAAATGTACCGATTTCCTTTTCAATCACATTGAGTTCTGCAGCCAGCATCGATTTCTTATTTCTTTCCCACAAAATAGTATAGTCTTTTAGAGATTTTAATTTTACCACCAACTTTTCCACCGCAGAACGTTCCCCAGAAACATCTGTAAGCATCCAGTTTGTTCTCACACCCGTAATGAAGTCAAGATCAGTGAGCCATGTAGAGTTGATTTTTGAAGGGGAAATTATAATGGGAAACCTCAGCATCAAATTGTAGAATAATGGGGAGATGATCACTAATTTGTATCTGTTGAATCCATGACCTATAATTTTGAAAACTGTTTATAAGTGATTTCGATATTAAGAATCGATCAATGCGCTTTTGGATCAAGTTCTCATCCTTCCTACCATTTGTCCAAGTAGGTGCCAATGGCCGAGGGGCCACATCAATCAGAGCAAATCTAGAGAAGAGGTTCCTGAAATATAATCCCAGTGGATCCCTTCTTGCTGAATTGCCCCATATTTCCTCACCCCCCCCGGAAAAATTCAAATCACCTGCAAGAATCAAATTTTTCAATTCCAGTAAATTACTCGAGCTTGCAAGGTCCCAGATGTTAGGATATTTAGACACTTAGGAGTTAGTTAAGATCAACTTGTGCAATATATCCGTTAGGGATAGTGTGTTTCTTTAGTATGCATTAGTATGCATTTGTAAATACTTAATCCGATGGTCACGATATGTTTCCGACATAGAGTGATCCGACGGCTCAACTTCTCTTAGATCAAACCTAACCTTGATCCGTGGCTTAAAACCCGATTGGTCCATGATCCCTATTTAAAGAGCACGGAGGGTCATTGTTTAGTTGATTGATTATGAGAAGCTCATTTGTAACTTTCTTTCTTTGCATAATAAATTGTCCCGTAGAAGCTATTTGGCTGGGGCCGTGGAGTGTTTCCCTCAAGAGGGTTTAAACCACGTCAAAACATCGATGTGTTGATCTGTGATCTGTTTGTGTGAAGTGGTTTCTCTTGGTGTTCGGTCCTTTGGTAGTACCATGTGTACCCGAACATGGTATCATAGCTTTTATGAAGTGCCGCTTCCGGTTATGATCTAGATCTTGAACTGTTGTTGCCGAAACTCGAAAGGGTTTCTAGTTCTGGTATTTTTGTGCATTTCTGGGCTGTGGGAGGTGTTCCGTTGCATCCAGAGTGTCATTTCCATTAGGAAATAGTTTTCGTTTGATCGAAAACGGTTTCCGGTTGCTCCAGAAACGTGTATTTCATCAGATCTGAAGGTATAATGTTACAGTGACGCATTTTTTAATTTCGTTTTTTGAAAAGAAAAATCTTAGATTTCATCTTTTTTTAATGTTAGATTTTTTTTGGTTTGGATTGTTGCTTTCCTGTCTGCGTATGCTCTTTGCCATGCACCTTGAGCGATCTCGACAAATCAGAAACAGAAAGGGAAAGGCTTTTTCTCGGCTACGTATGCTCTTTGCCGTGCACCTTGCACGATCTCGACAAATCAGAAATAGAGCGAAAACGTAGAATTTTCGAGCAAGCTAACAAGATCTAACTCCACAAGTGTGGAAAAGTTTTTTTTGTTTCGATTTGTGGTCTGTTTTGCAGGAAAAAGGGCAAGCACGCAAACCGAGCAAGAAGAGTAAAAAAAAAAAAAAAAAAAAAACCCCTTCCTCATTCCCATATTTTACATACATTTTAATCTAGCTCACTTGGTTCAAAGTTGCTTTATTCCTTAATAGGTCTTGAGTTCAAGTCTTAGGAAGTTACTTTTAAAAGAAAAAGTGCATGCAATTTCTAATTTCAAGTTACTTTATTGTAAAAGTGCATCTCACTTAAATAATAAAAAATAAAAATACAAGTGAGTCACTTAAGTTTTTTTATTGTTGCACTATTTAAAAGTAATATCATTGTAAAAGTGAAATCACTTATTTTACAAAAGTGGTTCACTTAAAGCAAATTTTTTGTAAAGTGATTGTCAAAAGGTTCATTTTGGGAAAAGGGGGGTTCCTTTTTTGCTGGACATTCTCTAGCTGCCACGTCACTATTGGGGACATCTTCAACAGTTTCTTTGTTCAAGCATAACTTCATCATACAGAGTCAGTTTTCAGTGCCGTTTTTTTTTAAACCGCCTATTTTTTCGAGCTCTTCACATCCAGACTATTGGTTTATGCTTTTACAGCCATTAATTTACAAATATGGCCACCCATTGTGATATTCTACTTAACAGTTCCAACTATTTCTCATGGAAATCTCGTCCGGAGGATGTTCTACGAAGTAGAGGACTTTTCAGAATTACCACAGGAAAAGAAAAAGAACCCACTGATGATGATAAAAAAATAAAATGGGCAAATAGATGTGATGAAGCTCGTGGACTGATTGGGATGTCAATCTCTACTGATTTGTGATTCCACATATCTGGAATTGATGAACCTAATGCTGCTTGGGACACGTTGGAATCTATGTTTGGTAAACACAATGAAATTCGAGGTCACCAACTCGAAAATGAGTTGATTTATTTAAATCCAAGTGACTTTTCATGCATTCAAGATTATTTATCTAAGTACAAAACTCTTAAGCTCTTATGTGCAGAATGTAAGATTGAGAGGGAAGACAAACAATACATTTATCATATTCTTTCCAAACTTGGACCTGCATATTCTGTTTTTGCATCTACATTTTACTCCATGAAAGCATCCTTGAATGCAGCTAGCTATCAAGAGCCTAGTCTTCAATCCTTTTGTGATTCATTGATTAGGGAACAAGATAAACTCATTCATCTTGGAATAATCAACAATGCAGATACATCTGGGAAAGCCTTATTGTCCCAACAGAAAGAAAAGTCCAAGCCTCCCAAGAAACAAAATTTTTGCAATAATAAGTCAAACAAGGGGCCAAAACCCTCTCAGTCAACTCCTTCTTTAAAAAATGACAAAAGATCCAAGCCAAAAGGTAAGAAGACTGAGCGTCATTGCAACTATTGCTGGAAAGATAATCATGATGAATCTAAGTGTTTCAAGAAGATGGCAGCCTTGGAAACAACAATGAAGAAGCACCACATCAGCTTAGATTCGCCTTCAGAATCTGCCTCTCATGGAAATGCACTTTGTGCTTCTGGTTATTCTTATAATGCATCTTCTTCTTCTACTTCAAATGAATGGCTCATTGATTCTTGAGCATCTTAACATATGGCTAAGGATCAAGCCATCTTTTCTACGATGCATGAATGTAACATCAAACAAATATTTGTTGGTGATGATAGATCTCTATGTGTTGTAGGAGCTGGAACAGTTCCAGTAGATAATGGTCATTTTAGTGATGTACTATGTGTTCCAAGAATTTCCTGCAATTTGTTATCAGTCTATTAGATCACTCATTCTGGTGAAGGTAAAACTGTGACCTTTACACCTCACCAAGTTGTAATCAAGGATTTTAAATATCCTCAACAGGTCCTAGCTACCGGAATTGTTGATGATATTACCAGGTTGTACAAGTTTAACAACTTTGGGTCATCACCTTTCCCTTCAGTTTTTGTTGCTCATAGTGATAACTTGAGCAAACTTTGGCATGAGCGATTTAGTCACTTAAATTATCGCTCATTGCAACAACTATGTAAAGAAAATATGGTGACAGGTCTTCCGATGGTATCTTGCAGGGATGGTGTTTGCTCCGGTTGTGTACTTGGAAGACATCACCGGGACAGTTTTGACAAACGTGCCTCTTGGCACGCCTCGGTTCCCTTGGAGCTTGTGCATAGTGACTTGTGTGGTCCTCTTCCATCTGCTTCCTTTTCTGGTTTCAAATATTTCTTAACTTTCATTGATGATTACACCAGACGCACTTGGGTTTATTTCCTAAAACTTAAGAGCGAAGTATTTAACATGTTCTTGGCCTACAAGGCCCTTGTTGAAAAACAATCTGGTCATCAAATTATTAAGTTAAGATCTGACAATGGAGGAGAATATGTTAACAAACAGTTCACTACTTTCTACACTGAACAAGGCATCCAACAACAGCACACTGTTCCATATACACCACAACAAAATGGTGTAGCTAAGTGGAAGAACTGCACTTTAAAAGAAATGGCTAATTGTATGATCCAATCTAAGGGACTAAGTCTTCAATTTTGGGCTGAAGCCATAAATTGTGCAAATTACATAGTTAATCTCACCCCCACAAAAGCATTACAAGGTATAACACCGGAAGAAGCATGGAGTAAAATTAAACCTGATGTAAGTCACTTTCGTGTGTTTGGTAGTGAAGCATGTGCTCACATTCCGGATGAAAAACAGAAAGCATTGCATCCTAAAAGTGAAAGTGCATATTTGTTGGATATTCTGAAGATGTAAAAGGTTATAGACTTCTTCAACCACATTCTCATTCTATAATCATTAGAAGAGATGTTAAATTTGATGAAACTCTCTTGGCCTGCGAGCCTAACTTGGCAGTTGTGCCATCTTTGGCCTGTGAGCGTGATTCGGCATTTGTGCCTCCTTCTTCTTCTTCCAACTTCCTTGACAGGTTTCCAACTCCAGTTTCTGATGATGATAGTGAGGATGAAAATCCACCTCCGCCTGCTCATGTTCCTCCAGTTGCACCAGCACAAGTGCTTCCTCGATGGGTCCGTTCAACATGTGAAGCAGCTGGTGATCTTGCCGGTGATCCTAGAGATCAACGTCGAACACGTTCTCAGTTTTAGCGAGCCTCTTCTCTTTTGGATCAAGTTTCCGAGAATCATGATCCAGAAAATTTTGCAGAAGCTTCAGGGAATCCAGATTGGGATGCAGCCATGGATGAAGAATATCATTCATTAATGGCGAACGATACTTGGGATCTTGTACCTCTTCCAAAAGGAAGAAAACTTGTCAGATGTAAATGGGTCTACAGAACTAAGTATGCATCAGATGGAAGTGTTGAAAGACTTAAGGCAAGGTTAGTTGCCAAAGGTTTTTCCCAAGTTGAAGGGATTGACTACAATGAAACCTTTGCTCCCATCGCAAAAATGAACTCCATCCGCCTTGTTCTTTCCCTTGCAGCCTTACACAACTGGGAAGTCCATCAAATGGATGTCAAGTCTGTCTTCTTACATGGTGATTTACAGGAGGAAAATTACATGGAACAACCTCCTGGCTATGTTCAGAATAACTCTAGCCTTGTCTGCCGCCTTAAGAAATCCTTATATGGCCTTAAGCAAGCTCCTAGAGCTTGGTATGCCAAAATGGATAACTTTCTCCTTGACACTGGTTTTTCTAGATGCCATTCTGACCCCAACGTCTATACCAAGAAAGTAGGAAACCATCTCATCATACTTGATCTATATGTTGATGACCTTATTCTTACTGGTAGTGACCCTAAGCTTATAACCCATGTGAAATCCAGTCTTAAACAAAATTTTGAAATGTCAGATTTAGGACATTTGCATTATTTTTTTGGTCTCCAAGTCCTACAAACCAAAGAAGGAATCTTTCTTTCTTAGTCTAAGTATGCTTGTGACCTTCTTCGTCGCTTTCACATGGAAGATTGTACACCAAGCCCTTCTCCCTTCCAGTCTGGAGTCAAACTTTCTGCCACTTGTACTTCACCTGAAGTCGATGCCACCTTGTATCGTCAGCTTGTTGGTAGTCTCTTATACTTGACTCATTCCCGTCCTGACCTTTCCTTTTCCGTTGGTCGTGTTTCCCGTTATATGCAGACACCTCATGAAAGTCATTGGAAAGCAGCTAAAAGAATACTTTGATATATTCGAGGTACAGTCCAGTTTGGGATTCATTACAGTACAGGGGGGAAACCTTTGTTGGTTGGTTTCACTGATTCAGATTGGGCCGGCGATCCTGATGATCGAAAGTCTACTGCAGGTTATGTTTTCAGTCTAGGATTTGGACCTATTACTTGGGCTTGTAAGAAACAACAAGCTCTTTCTCTTTCTTCAGCAGAGGCAGAATATCGAGCAGCAGTTAATGCCAGTCAGGAAGCTTTATGGCTTCGACAAATCCTTTCAGAGTTTGGATTCGAGCAGCAGTAGCCTACTCCACTTTGGTGCGACAATCAAAGTGCCATCAAGCTTGCCAAAGATCTAGTTCTACATCAACGCAGCAAACACATTGAGCTACATATGCACTTCATCAGAAATCTTGTTCATGATCGTGTTCTTGAAGTGCTCTTTTTCCCTACAGATGATCAAGTTGCAGACATCTTCACCAAGTCTCTTACAGAAGCAAAGTTTTCTAAACTTCGATCTATGTTAGGAGTTCAGGAACTTGTCATTAAGGGGGGATAGGCTCTAATGCCTCCTTCCTTCTCCTAATAGTGTCACTTTTGGAAATCCTTCAATCCTATCCCAAGTTGTTCTCAAGGGGGGATGTTAGGATATTTAGACACTTAGGAGTTAGTTAAGATCAACTTGTGTAATATATCCATTAGGGATAGTGTGTTTCTTTAGTATGCATTAGTATGCATTTGTAAATACTTAATCCGATGGTCACGATATGTTTCCGACATAGAGTGATCCGAAGGCTCAACTTCTCTTAGATCAAACCTAACCTTGATCCGTGGCTTAACACCTGATTGGTCCATGATCTCTATTTAAAGAGCATGGAGGGTCATTGTTTAGTTGATCGATTATGAGAATCTTGTTTGTAACTTTCTTTCTTTGCATAATAAATTGTCCCGTAGAAGCTATTTGGCCGGGGCCGTGGAGTGTTTCCCTCAAGAGGGTTTAAACCACATCAAAACATCGATGTGTTGATCTGTGATCTGTTTGTGTGAAGTGGTTGCTATTGGTGTTCGGTCCTTTGGTAGTACCCTGTGTACCCGAACACCAGAATGCCATCCTGTCACAATAGGGGCCATAACAATTCACAATATTTATGTTTTTTTCCGATCCTCTAAAATTTCCAGACAGTAGTATACCTAAAGAGATAATAGATGGATTTAACCTCAGAACCTTTGGGTTCCATGAGGCTAAGAGCCCACTGAAAAGGCCAGCAGCATCCACTGTGCACATCAACCAACCAGGCTTAATT
Source organism: Larix kaempferi (assembly GCA_027924585.1). NCBI lineage: Eukaryota > Viridiplantae > Streptophyta > Pinopsida > Pinales > Pinaceae > Larix > Larix kaempferi. The sequence goes on from BSBM01000600.1 coordinate 3,113,017, forward strand.
TTGTTAAAGAAAATACGGGCCTTCTCCCCACAAACCATAGTTTCCTGGAGGAGGACCAAGTCAAGATTGATAATATGAAGAACATGTTTGAGGGCCAATTGTTTAGGCAGACCCCCCACACCCCGGATTTTTAGTGAGAAAAAAATCATTAATGACCCCTGGCTAGGGATTTGATTCCTCTAAGAGCCCTGATATCAGGAGAGATGGGGGAAACCAAGTTATTGCGGTCAATTTCCACCCCCATCGGAATGACCCGTTTTATTCTTTCGAGCACTGCGTGTATTTAATGGAGAGAAATCCGGAGCCAAACCCCCCATACGTGCCCCCTTTGAGACACATTGTTCACCAAGGGTTTTTGAAGTATTTGCAGTGGGGATTTTGTTCATGTCCACCATTGGCGACAAGGTCTTGTGCATCGATGGTGCCTCCATATTCACAATGGTCAAATCATTCCCCGTAACCACCCGATTCTTGTAAAATACTGGGATGGGCATCTTTTTAACCATCTCTGAATATGACGGTATATGAATAACCATATCCAGTGACTCAGAAACCCCCGAAGCTATCATAGGAGGACAATTTGCACCCGACGGATCCACAAGGTTAAAGGATCCATTACCCCCCATCATCTCATCATCAAGGACGGTAAGAGGCAGCTCGAAATTAGTGGAAATAAGGATGGTTAGAGAAGTGGATAGTGGAATATCAGGAGAGATAGACATATCAGGTGAAGGGACAGATGGAAAGACTTGTGATGTCTCCACAATGGGTGGTTCAAACCTAGCGACATGGTCATCATTTTTAGACAAATCACAAGAAACCTTCTCAGACCCAGAGTTGTTTGACAACAATGGAGAGTATAGACGACGGCCCAAATAATTACCATTATTACCATTATTCAAATCCAATGTATTAATGAAGGAGATATCCAGATCATTCAACGAATGATAGAAATATGGGTCCTTGAGTTCTAACTTACGGATTAATGCGGAGTCCTGTGCATAAGGGAAAGATACCCTGTTGGAGAAGCCATCAAGCACCCCCGACGCATCCAAATCCTTATCGCTGCCATCATCCGAAGACCAGCAAGGACCCACCTCATTTGGATGACTAGAAGATGAAACCCCCTTGCATTGTCGCCACAAATGCCCAACCTGCTTGCAATTTGAGCAACGGAATGGGATGCCCCAATAATCAATGGTTTGAGAAAGCTTACGACCACACCAATTTATGTGGAGTACATCTATAAGTTCCAATGATATATCCACCTCAACAAGTAAACGACCCATGCGGCGGTCGAATCCAGATAGGTGTTCCTCATCCACATGAAGGAAGCGGCCAATGCTGTTGCCAATGGCTTCGAAAGCCCCACGATTCCAAAGAGCCAGTGGAAGCCCCGGAAGGAGCACCCACATATGTCGTAGGCGCACAGATGTCGAATCAAGGTCAAAGTCTGCTTTCCATTTCTGTAGCATCATACTACCCACCCCATAGAGCCATAGCTTATTCATAATAATAGAGCAATGAGATTCTTGTTCAAATTTAAAACCATACCAGCCACAGGCCATGACAAAAACCTGTGGAGTGTAACTCAAAATGGGGTTCCATTTTTCAATTACCCATTGCACAATGTCTTTACGATTCATGGCATAGTATGAGAATTTGCGCACCAGAACCATCATATTGAGTTCCACGAGTTCCTCCAAGCCAATATCTCTACCCATCGTCAACCACACTTCTCTAGGTCTGCAACAGTATTTCTCTTTCAGTCGGCGAGCGGAATGGGAAGAGGCCAGAGGATTGTTCCTGATTTCTAGGCACGACAATGCCCTAGCATTGTCAACATATGGATTCGAGCCAGAAGTGTTAACATGATCCCCTCCCAGAGTCAAGTTCCCCTTCTTTATCGTCGTCTTGGCACGTGTAGCCACATGTATCTCGGCCGAAACATGAGCCTGCTTCCCCTTCAGTTGATTTTTAAAGAAAATGTCTGCATCACATCTAGAATCACCAAATGTGGTATGGTTAACAACATGGTTAACAAAAAATGCCCCTTTAGTTTCCATCTACAACTAAAGTAACTAAAGAATATCCATCCAAAATTGTAAGGAAAATCCTTTAGCCTTGAGTACTTTTTGGATGCCTACGCTTCTATCTTGGTAGTTTAAGGCTCCACCGGATGCTTTGGATTTAGCACCACAACAAAGTTAGACATTCATGTCCTCTAGTGATCCTCTAGTAATCAGAGCTTGGCCTCTTGCTTAGGTTTGCTAGAAAACAATTGGCTAGGAAAAGTTTTTGTTTCTTCTTCTTGTAAGATCTATGGAACCATGAGAAATGACAATTCCATACATGGTGAAAAATTTCTGAGATCAATGCATAATTTGTAGAAACGTGGCCACATATTCTTAGATTTTGTGACCTTTCAAGGAAGAAAGGGATCGTGAAAGAACTTGCAGGTGCCAAATTTATTAAAGCAGATGATCCACAATCATATAGACATCTCAAAAATTCCAAATATTGCTTCTTTATACATCAGAGGTTCAGACGTTGAAGGAATAGGAGATACATTACATGAGTCATTCCAAACTAAATAGGTCATTCCAACATGTTGGAAAAGGAGGTGGAAGATGAGAATAACATAACCCAGAAACTAAAACTTTTCTTACTTAAGGAACAAGAAGAAAAAGAGGATTTGGGGAAAAAGCATGAATAGGTACTGTAGCAGCTATAGAAGGTTTTTACTATGAAAATTTGAAGGAATGGTTTGCTTTCATCTTCTAATGATACCTGCTCCGAGGTCACTATCAATACTAGTGCAAGCAAAATTAAACCATTTCATGGTGTAGACGATGTGAGCAATAAAGAGGACAGTGATGAAACATAAAAAAAAAACAACTGAAGAAGTTGGCAATCTTACTTTGGCTATCCAGAAGGAAACAATGCAGGAAGCTCTAAACAGAGATATTGGTATTGAGACTGCATTTAAAGAATCAACCTCTGGCTTAGCTCCCAAAGATGAGAAGAATGTCAAGCATGCTGCATACCCTCTTGATAAAAATGCTGTCCAAAAGGAGATAGAGAATCCCTGTTCCTTGAAATGTATTGGGCGTTTGGACCTTGCATGTTTAGCGTACTCAACATCAAAGATGGAAATAGGTTGTAATCAAGCTGATACATCTACAGTGGACAAATGATTTGGGCAAGATGGGACAGGTGCACAATTCCAAATGTTGAATTATGTTAAAAAAAATCCCCATTCCAAATTATAGTAGTGTTTCTAATAGTGTTGACAGGCTTGGAAAACATAGTGAAGGGCCCTAAGCCTGGTAAAAATTATTTCAATCTGTATATTAGGAAGCCTAACACAATTTTGGATGCTCTTGCTCTGTTAAGAATATTTATAATATTGAACCTAGCACTATTATGATGATAGATTCAAGGACATGGTTTACTAGATTGTTAATTTATGCAACCCATTGTCTCCCTAAATGGGAGATATTCGTTGATCAAATAGAAACATGGAGAGTGTGATCAGTTTGTACCCGGAAAATGTGTTCGTGGATGGTAATGCAAAAAAATAGTAGCGAGATCATGTGATGACCAACCTAAGTGCCAATATTTCAAGCCCAGGTTCCAAGTCCAGATGCCACACTACGTGCCAAAATTGAGAACGCCAATGTCCAAGAATTGAGAACGTCATGAGAGTATAAAGAAAATAACCAAGCGCTAAAGATGTCACACTAAGTGCCAAGAATTGAGAATGCTATTGGTTATCTGGGGTCAAGGGTTTGAGTTTAATTCCTTCATGGGTCCAAAGAGACAAAATCGTGCCAACTGTGTGTCTCAACTGTAAGCCAAGTGGTGATCCAAATAATGAAAAGTCATGGTTTAAATCACCATAGACGGGTAGAGGAGTATATATACTTATTTACCTGCATGTTTTTGATAAGATTGTAAATATCGATGAAGTATTTAGAGGATACCTGGCAGCTATCTAAGCATTAGACAAAGGAAGAATTTTAAAGGTAACATATACATAACAGGTGTTGGATAGTCAGAACGGTGCGTCTAGTTAACAGATAGCAGCGAGATTATTAGGTAATAAATACAAAGATAGTTAACAACTTAATGTTTCAAATATTTTAAACTCTTATCTTTATGCTTATAACAACATTTAAAGAGATTCATTCAATATTCTCTCTAGAAATATTAATCAACCTGTCGAAAAAGTAAGTGGAGCAAAGTATTCCTGAAGACCATCCATGTAACCAAGCAGTGATGCTGGGGTGGTTTAATACAATAATTTTGATTGCACATCTTGTGGTGATGACCTTATTGAAAGTATTGTTGTAGCAGTAATTAGGTCAATTATATCTCGGGGAACTATAGTTAACTAATGTAAGAATAAAGATCCATATTCTTGTATTCTCTTCTTATTTGTTTTACACATTTTATTAATTGAATAATATATACACGAGGGACACCTTCCATTAGAAGTGCATGCCATTCAAGTATGGATTCATTTGTGGAAGATCCCATCACAAGAATTTAAAAAATATATTTGTGACAATATTTTTGGTAAATTTACAATTGTTGGTCTACAGGTTGTCTTCTTTGCACCAATCCATCTTCTACATCATGGTTACTTTGCATATGTGGGCTGGTAGGAATCACAACATCAAATCATTTTTCTTGGATCACCCAATATTATACAGATTAAAAGTGTGAGGCTATATGAACAATGGCAATGTTGAGCTCTACACAACATGAATATAATATAATTGCAGGAGTTAACTTGGGTCTAGAATCAATAGCTTTTCCAGTTCTTGTCATCACAGTGGCAATTACTTCTATCTGGCATGGAAAAAATTTGGTCCTGATTGAGGTTGATGGAACTCCAAGGTGATCTTTTTGGCATATCCATAGCTACTATAGTAATGTTAACATTGCAACATATGCTTTGAAAATGGATATATTTGTGTCAATAGTTGAAAATGCTAGTGGAATTGTGGAACTCACAACAGCTTGAAAGTGTAAGAGAAATCACATTTTGTACCTATTGTAGCTGGAAGTAATGCAAAAGAAACCACCAAAGATATTCAAATTCATTTTGTTGCATCAGCTCTTTTTATTCTATTCAGCACCTCAATGGATGAAGTATAATATTTTGCTCATCAACCTTTCAAATAGGTTGATATTGCAATTCTAGAGGTGCTTCTTAGAGGCCTATTGGCATCGCAGCTTATATATTTGCCATTTCGGTCCATGTGATGGTTTTGAATTATTCAAATGTTATTTTGAATCAAGTTTAGCATTTCAAGGAAAAATATCAACATTTCTGACAAATGAGATCCATCTTTCTCAGGCATTCAGAAAGCATATAAGCAACATAGAAGATAAATGAGGAGGATCTTATTTTTCGAAGAGAAAGGGTTTAGATTAGAACTTTGGGCATGAAAGCTATGTTCTTTATTGTAATCCTAATGGGTAATATTTTTATAGTATTTTATTATCATATATTCCTGTGAACTGAGCTATCAATGTGTAATAATCCTTGTTTATTATGTGTAATAATCCTTTTTTATTACATATATTTCTTTTATGTTTAATTAAACTATCAGTTAATCTTACTCATTAATTGTCTAGTTGTCTACGAATTGTATATTCCTGTGCAATATAGTTATGTTTCACAGTTCACTTTACTATTAATATAGTTATGTTTCACAATTCACTTTACTATTATTCATAAGTTTTGTTGAAATATTATCTGTTCACTATCAGAGAGTTTTTCCATGTTTTGTGCAACTTAGAATGAAACTATTTTCCATGCCATTTTTCTCACCCCAGCTAGCCCTGAGCAATCAATAGAGTCTTCTTTTAATTAAACAATTCCTACTCGGTAAGAGGTAATACCTTTATTCTCCCTACTCGATGTATCTTTATACAGAAGACCAAAGGTTTACTGTATGTTGAGTTTCTAGGTGAGTTTGTGTCCTCGCTACAAGTGTAGCAGTCTCTCTCCATACACCAGCTCTGTATATGCAGCTGGGAACTCCTTGTAAATTGTGGTCTTTGGATCTTATTCCACAGAGGTGGCGGTGTCGAAAATCCTGTGATTGGCCTGAATCCTCGTCCGACATGACTTGTTTAGGCCTTCAATGAAGCACCGAGCCTTTTGAGCTTCGCGGCCTGCTGCACTGGAGACTACTATCTCGTGATTATGATAAGTCATCAATGGTATGGGATATAAATCAGTGGGTTAATGGCTATAGAAGATGCCCCGAGCTTGGTTGGAGATGAAAGAAGGAATGGTGCCATTTTTCTTCATTTAGAGGAACCTGTACTTTGACAATTAAAGGAATAAAAATCTATACTGCTAGAAGCTAGTATCTAGGTCAAGTAGTTGAAAATGTTTTATGAGGTGATAGAATAGCCAAAATATTTTGTTTATATTTTCACCAGTTCGGCTAATTTCTAAACTGATTGCTTTGATTTCAACCAATCCTAAATGCCATATTTTCTTTGTTTTTCACACACAATGGCTACAGGTTTAGAAAATAACCAAAACTGACCTTTCTCTATCGTTGGGATGCCTTTCTCTATTAACAGTTCTAAAGAAGGTCTACCTTACCTCACTTATTTTGCTAGAAAAAATGGAAGTTTTCAAACAACCTCCTTCCAATGTACAAACCCAACACGTCTAACTTGGCAGAAAAAGTGATAATGGAGAAACCTCTCACTGACTAGAATCATCTAGTGGATGTACACCAAGGCTCTGAATCAATTGGGAACAATAGCAACAGGCTTACACATAGAAATGGAGGTGCTACCGATTTTTGAAACATGGGTATCTCTGGAGGTCTTGGAGGTAGCTATCCGTGTAAAGATGAAGAGTATACGAAGCTTGAACCACCTGGCAAAGCTTCAAAAACTAGCAATTTCTCATTGTCTTGAGTTAAAAGGTTCTCACAGTGCTATCCATGATGCTTGGTCTCAACATATTATCCCTAAAGATCTATAAAATTTGAAGATGAAGTGAAATACTGAGAAACATTGCTTGCTCCTCCCACTCAACTCTCTCTCTCACATATGTTTGATCAAGCAAAATATATCCTACCAAGCTTCCAATCTATCCACATCTCACCTATATTAAAGGATCATAATACAATTGCTGATAGACTTGCAAAAGAAGCATGTGATCTAGCTGAATGATCTGAAAGGGTCTCTTCTTGTAGTCCAAATGTACTTAAGGTTATATTCTTTTGTAAGAATAGTTGGTACCCCTGCCTCCTAGCTGGGCGATTCTTTTGTAAGAATAGTTGGTGTCCCTGCCTGTTGGCTAGGAGGATGGTAGACAGTTGATTAGCTTGGTTTTAAATATTGAGTGGGATAACAATGACATTACACAAGAGAGAAATTAATCAATGCTCTATTGAATGTGAATGGAAAATTATTTTTAGCAATTTGGCGAGAGCCTAAAGGTCCCTACAAAGATCTCATGGTATAGGGCCGGTAAATATGTATTTATGGAATGTGGATTTGTTTCCAAGGTAAGTTGTTTTCATACTGTCCCCTACTGATATGATCTTCCCGGTTTAAAGAATGGGTATTGAAGTGACTCCATCGTCCTAGGTTTCTGGAATAATAAATCGAAGGGTAAGGTAAAAGCTTTACCCTCTGGTATTTGGAAGTTAGTGAAAGTGACGGTTCAACTAGGTCTAAGCTAAGGATCAACCCTTTAAAGCGCAAGAGCTCTATGAACCAAAATCTATCTGGGATTTACTATTACTTATTCATAAAAAACCAAAATGAATGAACCCTCTGCTAACTGGATCGTTACCTACAAGACACGCGCATTATTTGTCCTATTAAAGGAAACAATGGGGTCGCATGACCTTAATTAAATGCAGGATGAAAATGTACCTTTCATGGGTTGTATATGTACCCCTGGACTGCTCGACGAATGCTCCTAATCTAGTTTTGTTTATGATACGACCAAATTCCCTACTCTCAATGTGAACGATGGTTCAACTCGTCCACCTCTTCAATGTAAACACCCACACACAGATCCAATTTCGTTAACGCTTGACTAGTTCACCCAATTGCAGAGTGTTCTACTCAGAAATTGCATGTTTCTACATAGAATTGATTCATAAAAACACATATATCAAAATTCAAAGAAATATTCAAGCATTCGTTCGCTAACCTGACCATTCATTCACCTACATAAAATATTCTACATAGGGCGTAACACAATAACATGGAAATACAACAACGATGGAGAATCCTTTGCAGGTGTTCTTCTGCTAGGGTTTTCCATCTTCACTTGTTATTTGCAGCTAGCCTTGGAAGCTCTTTGCCAAATTCTCCAAGCATATGGAATCACGGTTCCCAAATTTGCAGCTAAGAAATTTGAATTCAAGGAAGTCCCTCCCTTTTTCATTTGAATCAATCCCCAATTGAAACCCTCACCTCTCAGCCTAACCTTTCCCGCCAAAGGCTTTCAGTTTTTCACAAAAATGAAACAACCACGACCAATATGTGATTTTTTTTATATTTAACTAAATTCGGTATTTTGAAAATGGATGAATCATATTTTTCTATTGCTCATAATCTAATTTTCATTCTAGAAATAGATTCGATGCACAAAAACACCCTATAATACCCAAAGTATAAAATTTTAATAGTTTATAGTAGGAAATAAAAAATTTCCAACCAAAATTTGGAAAAAACTCATGAAAAATGTGTAAAAACTACTACTACAATAATTTTATTTAATTTAAAGTGATTTAATATTAAATATAGTTATAATACGACTACAATAATTTTATTTAATTTACTAGGGTTGCCAGGTGCGGGGGGTTATTCTTGACCCTAGGGGAAACAAGAAGAGAGACTACTCTTGGAGCATCGGGAAAGCGACCAACAACAAAGCTGAATGGCTTGCCATAATCAAAGGGATGGAACTCGTGAGAGAAATGAAAATTGAGGATATGGTTGCAATCAGAGACTCATCAATAATCATAAGGGATGATAGAAACCTGGCTAGAAATTATAAGAAGCCCTCCAATAAAATGCAGCACCTTCTTCTCTGTCTCATCAAGGAATTCAAGAAGATCAAGTTCTTTCATGTCTTGAGAGCTCAAAATCAGCAAGCAGATGGGATGGCAAACAAAGGTGTTGGCCTGAGCCATGGCACCTTGGAGTGTGACAGTAAGCTTAGGGTAGATAGATGGATCCATTATCTCTTTTGTTCATTTGATGGCAAGCATATACAATTTCCTATCCTATTTCCATTTCCTTAGGGTAGTGGCTCCAATTACCCACTTTATCATTTCAAATCTCCATCGTATTTCATGTCACCTCTGCATTAATGAGCCTCGGTTCATGCCATGCCAGATGGGTAGCATGCGTGAAGCCGAGGGGAGGCTTTGGCATCACACCTCCTTCAAAAGCTCGAGAAGCAGCTTGGCCCTTTTCATTTTTGTTGGCATTTGCAAGCATCTTGGACAGGAGAACTCGAGAAGAAGTAAGGTCATTTGTTTTCCCATCGAGAGTCTTAGGAATACTGAGAAGGAGTATTTACAATCTGAGATGGAGCATATTGTGATGGTTTCTGGTTCTTCATGCCCTCGTTGCCATCATCATGGCAGACACTCCAAAAGGCCTTCTAGTTGGGGCCTTCCTTTTTGTGAAAATGTCTAGGTTATCTGCAAGCAGCACTCACGTGGAGTCAAATCTAGAGGTGAAGATAAGCTGGAGGTTTTGCTTGATGATGGGGTTCATAATTTAGGGTAGCAAAGGGGCTCCAGTTCAATCAGAGATCTCCATATTCGTGTTGTTGATTCGAAACACCAGGCTAGACTGGCAAGAAATGAAAATATGGAGTTTAAGAGAGCCCTTTCCAGGCTTTATACTCTTGCAGAAACAACTCATACTGAAGTCAAGACTCACAATAGAAATCTTGAGGATAGGGTTAATGCCCTCACAGCTGCAATTTCGTCAAACCCTCATAAGAAGTCTCGCATGGAAGCCACGAACAACACCAATGCAAATCTTGGTAGGAAGTTGGAGAAGTTTAGCAATGCAATGATGGATTCTGGTCTGCATTTCGGATTAAGCTCTGCTAAGGAGCGCAACGTGGAGAACTATGAGGAACTTGAATTTTTTTTTTTTTTTTAGTAATGTTGTCTGTCAGTTTTTTGGGAACTTGTCAACATAGAATCCAGAATGTATATGAACAAATGGTTGTTGCAACTTCATAGTGGTTTTAGAATAGCTCTCTGCAATGTTTTTTTATGTGTCTTCTTGCTTGGGCAATATGCAAGAAGCTATAGCTTCCATAGATTAGGCAAGTTTAATAAAATATATAAACTTGAGAAGGATGAACAAGGAGTGATAGATACTGTTTTGCTTTGGGAATTGTCATCCTTCTCCAGCTATGTAACCTATGTTTTATTTTAATGAAAAGCCTCTCAACCGTTATTGTTAATCTATATATATATATATATATATATATATATATATATATATATATCTATCTATATATATATATCTATATATATCTATATCTATATATATCTATATATATCTATATATATATATATATATATATTTAATTTAAGGTGATTTAATATTAAATATAGTTATAATACTACTACAATAATTTTATTTAATTTAAAGTGATTTTATATTAAATATAGTTATAGGGTGTTGAAAGCTTGAATCTATTATATACTATATATCTATCTATATAGTTAATTATAACTTAAAATGTAATTTTGACCAATATTGTGTAATCATATTAATATTTTAAAATATACTTTATAATATTAAAATTGGATAAAAATAAAAATAAATAAAAAATAATTCTAAAAAATTATAATAATGATGATGTTGAATGCTATTAAGATTGAAAAAAAATTAATAAGATGTAAATTAAATTAATAAGATGCTATTTTTTATTAGTATGAGATAAAAATTAAAATGCAAATATTATTATGATTTTTATAAATCAAAAGGGGTTTGTACAGTTGGAAAGCCTCTTTTAGTATTTATCATAACATATTTATTCCATGAGATCATCTCGCATGACACTATTGCGAGATTCATTGTCTTTCCCTCGAATGGAATGATGCCATGTCGTGTCTGTCTCTCCTTCTAATAGAATGCTGCCACGTTTTCTCTTTCGCATGATGTTGAATTCGACTGATGTGTCGTTGTGTGGTTCTTCCTGACGTGTTCGGGAAGTTTTGGTCACTGTGTTGGATGCCCCAAACCCTCCCCACTAGTCACCATAAGGATATCACAGACTTTGTTTGGTGCAAAAACAAATTTAGGACCGTCTCCATTGTCTCCATTTCCACATCCGTTGTAAAGTCTATTAAAGCAATTACAATGAGAATGGCCACAGTATGGGTTTTTGTCCCCATTTTCCATGAAGTCATAACTAGTGTCCTAACCCATTTCCTTCAAGCAGAGAGAACTCGCTTCGTGACAGCTACCACTACTTGTTTGTGTCCCCATTTACTATGAAGTCATAACCCATTTCTGTCAAGTAGAGAGAGCTCGGTTTGTGATAGCTACAGTTGTTGCCAAAATTATTGCTTGATGTTCTAACAGTATTCAAATTATTGTCATTAGTGTTGTTTTCATGCACACTTAACGATTATCCAATAGGACGAGGATCAAAAAAATACACGTGAGAGGGTTTGGGAAGAAGGGTTTTCAACAACGAAACTCCTTGATATCTAAGCTTGGTATGGTTTTAGATATGACCTGACAATCACAATTACAAGATCCCCACTATAGGAAAAGTTCCTATTATTTTGTTTGCAATATCCTTCACTCTATCGGGTTTCTCTAGGTATGCTCTCACCATGCCTCCTCGTGCTTATTGTTTGATGGGCCTCAAAGCCCTAGACATTATAGAGTTAATTTTTTTTAAAAAGTTTAAGACCTAGACATTAAGGAGATTACTCACTGAGCGCGGGATTTTGATTTTGAGTCAATTCATTTTTCTTACTCTATGTTTGAATGCATCACATTTCCATTGCCGTTGTTGTTATGTTATCTCTCCATTTTTTTCTCCTTTGGTTTTGATGATAATTACATTAAGCATACATAGTTTTATAATTTAATGCCATGAGGTTGAATGCTGGAACATGTTCAATGCCTTTTTAAAGCGTGTCCAACCTTGGTGAATACCAATATGCAATTTCAATGATGGGATTCTATTTTGATGCCATGCTATAGCAATATATAGGGCCAATTGTTTCACCCTTAGGCCGCCTCTCCATTGGATTACTATATGATAACATAACTGTGAAGGTTGTTGGCGGGTAAGGTAGCCAATACATGCCATAGGGGTGGTCTACAGCCTCAGGTCCTTTTATACAAAGACGCCTTCATTGCCATGAGTATACAAATAAATCATGGAGCTAAGCCTAGGTTAATTACATTCTGTGTGATTTTTGCCATCGTAGAGACATTCAGGATCTGATATCTCTCTTGTCTATTGGAGTCGTTGGTCCACTATAGTTGAGTTGCAAATTTTGGATGATGGATTAACATCAACATCATCTTCATCATCATCCTCATTGTCATCGTCATCATCACCATCAAGTACATCATCAACAAAATCATTGTCATAATTTTCATTATGGTATGTCATATGGCATTAGTGTTCGTAATCACTCATCACCATTAGGATTCATGTCATGTAATTGTTAGGGTTGTTTAGATGTCGTTATAGTCATTTCGGTGATAGTAGGGTCATTTAGATGTTGTTACAGACATTTAGGTGCCATTAGGATCAATCAGGATCTAGATGTGCTACCACATGCATAATCATTGTTGACATCGACATCATCATCATCAACATACAATAAATCAACATCATCATCATCGTCATACTCATCAAGTACATCATTGTCATCATCAATATAATTGTGATAATAATGAGCAAGGAACCCTACTTCCTTGCAAGAATGGATGATATAGTCTTATAATTATCAAATCATATCCATAAGCTCCACCATAATTATCATAATGCATCATCATAATCATGTTGTTAGGTTCAATCAGATGCCATTAGGGTCTATCAAATGTTGTTGCTGAAAATCAAATGCCATTAGAGCAATTTAGGTGACATTAAGGTAATTTACCCCACATTAGGATCAATCGAGATCCAAAAGTGCCATGACTACGGTAATTTAGGTGCCACTGCGATAAATAAAGATCCATAAGTACTATCACATGAATCATGATCATTGGCATTGATATCGCCGCCATCATAACCATCATCATCAACACCATACATGAGTACACAAACATCATCATCATCATCATTGGCATCCGATCATATATCATCATGATCATAGTCATTCATCTCAACCTCATTACTATCATCATAATCATCATCATCAACATCCTTTCCATTATGCATCATCAACATGACCATCCTCATGCTTTTACGGTGAATCAAGTTTCATTAGGGTCACTCAAATGTTATTAGGGACATTCAGATGTGATTAGGGTCATCTAGGGGATATTATGGTCAGTCTGATGCCATTACGGTGAATTATGTTTCCATTAGGACCAACAAATATCAAATAATGCTATAATAACATGCATCATCACGTTTGGAATTGACATCATCATCGTCATCAACATCCTATTAAATATTGTATAAATCATCATTGCCACATTTATAATTGTCGATATATGCATCAACATGTCGTTAGGAACACTATAATGTCATTATGGACCATAGGATTTCTTAGGTTTATTTACGATTAATTAGGGTCTCTCAGTTTCCAAAATGGCCATTTAGGTGCTACTTCTGTCAACATGCCTAGCATTATCCCCGGTGCAACATTGGAGTTTTCCTAGCACTTTTTTCTAACACAATTCATTTCGAACTTCCTGGAGCAATTCCAGGCACTATGCCTGGTGAAATTCTTGGCTCTATACCTGGCGCTATATCGGGCATTTTTCTGTGTGCAATTCATGGTGTAATTCCTTTCAGAATTGATGGCGTAATTCCTTTCAAAATTCCTGTCGCAATCACTTACTCTATACCTGGCGCTATTTTGGACATTATTTTGGAGGCTATTTTGGTCATTAAATGGGATGTTATTATGGAAGTTAATTGGGATACTAATTGGGATGCTAATTGTGCCTCTAATTGGGAGGCTAATTGGGATGCTAATTGGGACATTAATTGGGTTGCTAATTAGCGTCCCAATTAACATCTACTTTCAAAAAGGACGCAAATAACACCATTAAAAGCGCCATCTCATGGAAAAGCGTTCACTTTGTACAAAAAAAGATGAAAAATACACTAAAAGTGATAGTGGACACTAAAAAGGGAGCTAAAACAGATGCTAATTCTAGGATTTGTTGTAGTGTCAACACCAAACATCCTCACCATTTGAGGTATTGCAATACAAAAGTCATTTTTTATTTCGTTTCTTGTTCTTATTCGTAAATCTTTTCAAGTTTATTGTTATATGCACATGTTAGTTTAGATTTAATTCATAATCATTTTTACTTTCTATATTGAAACTGCAATCACATTGTTGATAGGTGCCCATTGCACAAGCTTGGTTGCAAAACCAAGCAACAACTCCCAAAACCACATTAATAACAGCAACATCAACCACACAAAAACTATCAACAAAAGTATAGTTACCTATGGTGACTTGCAGCTTTGGAACCCATGTTTTGCACTGCATTGTGTTGTGACCGGGAATGACAACTGTGAAGCCATCAAATGGCTCAATAGGTATCTTTCTTCTCTCCACCATATCTACATTAATGAAGTTATGGGTGGCTCCTCCATCTACCAAAATTGAATCTCTTTGTCCTAGTACCACACCCTTGCATGGGATAGTATGATAGCAAGGTACTGCTGAAAGTACTGCCATTCTTGCTTTTTCCGGTGAAGGTCGATTTTATTCTTCTCCTACTATTTCTTCTTCAACAACAACACCTTCAACTTCTGGTTCTAATGGTGGTGGTATATTTTTTTGACTTCTTTTTAAGACCATCAGGTGCCAATTGTTGGTCACCCTATATGCTAATTAATTACAACTAACACATAGGATGCTCAATATAAATTGTCAACCCAGGGAAGTCTTTTATCTCAATGGCAATAAGAACAATCTATGCATAAAAATTTCTAGTAGTTGATTAAATAAATGGAGATAATAATCCTACTTATCTGCTCAGCCAAACTCATTCCATAAAGAAAAATAATCTAATTCACACATCTAGGAATTCAAGGTACAACTACCTTCCTACAGAAATCAAGTACCTAGCAGTTACTGATCTAAGAATAAAAAAGAACTAGATTACTTTTGCAAGAAGTTAAATCCTATAATTATCAAACTACAGTATTCAATATTTACCAAAATGATTCATCCAACAACTACTATAACTCAATCACAATCTTCATAATCTAATGAATTCAATGAAGATACAACAGCAACGAGAAATGGAAAATAAACTTGAACTCTAAATTGATAAATATTGGAAATCCTAGAAAGCATAAATGACTTAAAGGAGTTGGAGTTGAGCTTGGTTGTAACAGCTAATTTGAACACACATGCATTAATCAAACTAACCTACACAGTCGACTGTCACACCACACAGTTGCAGCTATTCAGGATGCAAAGAATAAACTACCAAGAAAGAATGCAATTGGAAATTCTCTGTTGCATCTATCAGTAATACTCCTAATGCGATTCCATAACACTCAACAGGAAATAAATAAATCTAACTACATACTTAACTTGGAAATCTCTGTGAGAGGGGGGGCCCTGGCCTTCTAACAGAGACGTCGTGAACTACCAAAAATTAAGACACAAAAATATGAATAGCTTTGCTCTTCATTAAAGATGGTAATCCACAGTCTCAGTTCTCTGTTACAGCCTGTACAAAATGATAATTAACCAACTCCAGAATTTGAAACCCTTCCCATATTTATACATGCAAAATACAGTTCGTGATCCAGTAATTTAGTGCAACAATGAAGATATCTGATCTTCATGCTGCAGAGTTACAGCTAAACTGTTACAGTTGTAATGAATGAGGCCGTTAAAAATGAACAATGTTGTTACTCTAGCAGTCAATGGATCAACGGTTTAACCAATTAGGAGGCGTCCTGTCTGTTGCAGCAATGCTCTGTTTCAGGGAAGACCTGTTACAGCTTCTTGTGGAGAGATGCGTTGTCCCTTGGAATATGAGGAATACAATAGAAAGAATAACAGCTGCCACCACGTATGATTCTTTCCCAAGGCATTGCGGCTGATACACCTGTGCTTTGATCTTAACTTAATGAAATCAACACAAGTTAGCATAAATTGAAGGCTAGAGTTCATAACCATAACAATCTTAGGGATTAATTAAATGAAACAATAATGAATTATACCTTGTCAGGATTGCTGATTGATCTGGAAAAAGGCATGTATATGGTTTATGAAAGTAAGGTGTAACAGGGAAAAATGATGAAATAACTGTGGTAAAAAGGGGGAATTTATAGGGCCCAACACCAATACCATGCTCTTATACCACTTGTAATGTTTTTTAATTTTATTAAAATGCCCAATTTTTCACTTTTTCTCCAATTTCGACCTTTGACTAGTTTTGATGCCTAGGTCTCCAATTTTCCCCAAATGCTCCAAAATGTTCTGAGAAGGTATATGACTGATAAAAGGAATTTATTATGAGGTTAAGGGTTGATATATGGCCACCAAAAGACCTCTTTAAACTCCCTTAATATTCTGGACCAAGTATGTAATTTTACTAGTAATTGGAGGTTCAAATCCCCCAGGGTAATGACTGAAATTGGCTTTCCAAATGCCTCCAAACCCACTTGAATTTCAGAAAAGAGGTGGGGAATGTCTCAGTGATGTTATTAAGGTCTCATATGCATGATTAATCAGTTATTAAGTCTGTTCTAACCTTCCCACAAACAAATTCAAAAATCACCAATTCGATCCTTGGGGAAATGGCACCAAATTTTCTCCAAATGTAAATAAACTGAGTAAAATGACTTCAAATGCTTACGTGATGAAAATGAAACTTGTAAAAATCATCAATGGCATTCCATTCATCATAAATGTATCAGATAAACATTCTTTTATTCAAAATCTCCAGCATTACAATGGCATACATCAATATAGTGGGGAAATGGTCATTGTTTGCTCATTAATAATCATTTTTACATACAACCACTTGGTATTTCGAACTGATACTTTATGAAGGTTAAGAATATAGTATATTAAGCTTATTTCAATCATAAATACATCATGATAATCTCTCCCAAGGAGTACAAGATCTCACCCAAAGCGCAATCCCTCAAGGAGCATGAATATGCCTTCAAAACGGGAAATGGTTGAGAGAATTTGATGCATTAGATGAAACCATGAGATTCCCTCTAGCTGATACTTGCAAATAAAAACTCCATTAAATATGCATGAAATACTTGAATGGCCTCTCCAAACACCAACTTGGATGGGAATCTTTCACCCTCGAAATTGGCTAAGGCAAGAAACTAGTCATCCACTAGCTCTCTCTTCACAAATGCAATTTTTATCAAATGGTCAAAATACCTTCTCTTGGTTTATCCCTGTATTTTATAAACATCCTTAACCTTCTAAGGTTCCTAATCCATCCATATACTTAATCCAATTCGAATTAGGGTCAGGGCTCAATATTTTCCATGTGTCCTAGCTTTCCTAGCCTTCCACCTTCCACCAATTCGAGTGGGGGTCTCTTTCGCTTCTCCAACTCCAATGAGCGCCCTCTTGGAGCCTATTTTTGGGGCTTCCATGTCATAATGGTTAGATGTCAGAGTTCATATCTGAAATTTTTCATAGATTTCATAGATGCTCCATCATTGTTGTCATAGGGGCTAGGGAATCTAGCCCAAGTGTCCACAAACTTCCAATTTGACTCTTCCTCTTCCATGGAGGTTACCAATCCATCCCAATTCGACCTAAGATGCTAAATTCCATGTGTATGACTTACCAAATCATCCAATAATGTTCACCTTCTCATGAATTCAAATTGGAAAGAGAGAGATGCCATGTGTGCTTGAAAAATCAAGCTAGTGTGGGTCCCACATCCTCCATATGTCTTCAAAACCACTTGCCATCTAGAATTTTTTTATTCAAAATATTTATTAAATACTTGAAACCTTCTAATATCTAAAGCTCATTTATTAGCTTTCTTATTACAATTCCACATGTGCCCATCCAACCTAGGAAACTAGTAGGAGTGATGGGATTGACTTACTATGCAATTATTTGAATGGGGACATTACATACCCAAACTAGCGAGTATCCCCATTTCTACACTTGGTGACTTGTTCCTTGAGGTTAGTTATGACCCCTTCGCACCAGTTGAATAGTGTCGGTGCCATGCACTCTATGGCAAGATTCATTTGTCCCCATGTTGCATGGCGGGACCCACACTACCCGCTACTCGTGTAATGGTGAACATCACAATTCTCAATAGAAGTTCTATTACCTCTTTTATGGGCACTTTCCCACTTGACTAGCAGGAGCCCTGTCTGCAGTAGCGAGCAACCAAATCACTTGTGCTCTCTTCCAAGGCCCTGTGACCAGATAGTTTAACCCTTGCCCCTCTCTTGGAGAGGTCAATGAGGAAGTAGATGTCCTCGAGCTCAATCTCGAGGGTGTGTTACCTGATCCAAAAATCCGGTATGTCATTGTCCCACATTTGGATTATATAATTCAAAATACTTCCTTGCTTCTGAATACTCCTTGGTCATAAAGAACTTGATTAACCCACATTCACGTAGCGTGGTCAGTGTCATTTGATCATTCAAATCCAATCGGTCATCATATTCATGTTCCCTCTCTTTCCAATCAAACATATTTGCTCAGACAAGTTGTAAAACCCTGAGACAAGCCAAAAAAAGCATCTATTAGAAGATGGAAACTGGATTTGATCTTTAGCAACTGAAAACACTTGAACATTTTTCTTTTCTGCTAATTTCCGCACTGCACAGGTCTGGAGCTACATGAAAAATGGTAATTTTCGCGATCCAACTTGACCCTACTACACAAAAATTGGGTATTTATCGTGTTTCCTGACATGGGGACATCGTGAAAATTCCTGAGGGCGAAAATGATGCCCTAGGCTCTTTCCCAAAAAAGAAAAAAATGCCTTGAAATCGATAAATGTTGATATGAAAGGAAAGAGAAGATCAAGAGCACTTACCAGGTTCAGACGGCAGTCGAAATCGTGTCCTGGATCTCCGGATATCTCTGCTGGAAGATTTTCCCTCTCCAAGGTAATTTCCCTCTTTGGGTGAAATGGCCAAGGTAAAATGAGTAATTTCCTCTTTTTCCCTCCTTTTATACATCTAAAGAGTCATTTTTTACTCATTATTTTATTGTAAAAACCCTTTTGAGTCAAATTTTCCATATTACTAATGTCTTGTTTTCCAAGGTGGTTCACCAATTGCTGGTAGGATCTTTTACGTTCACATGGGTGTTGAGACATTTTTTTTACCTTCATTTTGAGCTTACTTTTTCCTTTTTTGTGCTTTGGATTCAAACATGAAAAATATTTCAGGCACTTTTCACACCTTAGGCGTGCTTGTTAAAACCTAGAAAAATGGTGTTGAGCTTAGTTGACTTTACTTGTGCTCATAAAACGATGAGGAAAGTATCAATTTGGTATTATTTTATTCTTTTTTTGGACCAAAGTGATTAAAAAGTATGAAAAAGACCTTTGGAGTTCTCTTTAAGCTCTTTTCGGACTCCGTCGTTATGAAAAGATCACCAAGTGCACTTGTCTCTTTCACACTTGTAAAAGTATTTGAAAGAACGTCTATTCGGTGATAGGTTACCCCTTTTTCGGCCCGTCTAGAGTAGTTACAAGAAAGGTATACCTTAGTCAACTTTTTGACTGGGAGAGTTCTCTCAGGAATTGTTTTACAATTTTTCGGATCTGAGGGACTAACTTTACGAAAAAGTCCATTTTGGAGTATTCTTTAAGTTAATTCAGACTCTCTAAACATGAACAACTGTTGAGTTTTCCTTATTTGGACTCGTTAAAATTCAACATAGAAGGGACCACATTGGGACGAACCCCTCCTTTCTTAGGTTCGTAAAACATGTGAGATCGGACTCATCCATCAGATGAGCTATACCGATCATCTGTTATCCTATTCAAGCTCGTAAAACAACAAAGAGGTACTTGTCATTTATGATGGGGGTTAAATTGGGAATGAGTCAAGTTTACCCTTTCTTGAAAGTCGTCACCTTTGAACATGGTATGAGTCTACGCCTTGTCTCCTTTTGGGTATTCATATTTTCCTGTTGAGTTATAATCATAGTACTGAGTTATCTCTTTGGCCATGAGTCCACTCACCTTGTGGTTGTTCTTTGCTATCTATAATCCATGCTGCCAAGTTCTGCTTCATGCCCTTACATGTTCAAAGGGTCTGCGTTGCTTTGAGTCATCCATTGTGTCAGTACATATCCTTTCAAACCGTTGCTTCACATCTCTCTCCTGTGGATTTCATGTCGATGATGTGGGATTCATTATGGCCCACCTTCAATGAGTCTATTCATGTCGACATCAAATCACTATCTAGGAATTAGGCTTAGGGATCAACAATTAGTACCTTTGTACATGCATGTCTCAATGTAAGGTTTCCTAGCATTCGACAATAGTTTTTCATCATTGACTTCTGATCGAATGATCTCACGAATGTTCGACGTCAACTCATCTATTTGCATTCCGTTGATATGTACTAGAGATACATTGGGGATCATTGTTATCATTGGTGATTTCCCTCATACTTGTTAACAGCTTACATCACTGGCTGGTAATCAAGTAGTTTCTTCCATGTTCGACTTCAAAAAATTGTAATCACATGGTTAGATTCGTATCGTATGGGTTCAGGTAGAAGACCCTGGATGTTTCTGATACTGTTTCCACATCTAGGTTGCGATGGCGATTATTGAGTAGGTCTCCACATACACATCATGTTGAAGACCTCAATATTGTAATGTCACACGGATCCACTATTGTATTGGTCATGGCTGTGTAATTATCGTCTCATGGATCTATGATTGTTCATAGTAACCATGATTTGTCCACAATCTATATCATCTCAGTACTCATGGATCTGCAGTGTATTGGTCGGCAACCATGCTTTGAGTTAGTTGTTCTAAGCATGGGTATGCCCACCTCGGTGATATTTTTGACATATTGTTTATGTTTCAGCTCCTCGTTGCTTCCCTCGATGCTATGTCCACGACATTTATTTGTAAAGTCTTTTGGCCATCAGCCTCTTCTGACCTCACACTTTAGGGGGCATCTGTTATACCTCAAAGTTACACTTCAAGCCCTAGTGTCGCATCTTCGTACCATGTGACCTAGTGGAATTTCTCCCTAATAACTGTCACACATTATTGGCTCCCTCCTTGGCCTCATCTGGACACCCAAGAGAAAAATCCATTGATTGAATGACGAGACATGACCTTATTTGCCATGTGTCACAGCAACTGATCCTATCTGCATAGATTTTCGCACTCTACACATCTGTTGGGTAGCAAAAATTAGGGTTTTTGCGTTTTGCACTTTCCCTAGGGTGCAAAAATCGAGATGATTTTTCGCATTATGCTTAGACCTAGGGGCACGAAAATCCCTTTTTATCCTTTTTCTATGGATCGTCAATCTCATTATTCAAGAGATTTTCTTGGGATTATTAGTTCTGATTCAATCCCAATCCCCTCTCCTTGTTTAGTTTGGCTGATCCACTAAACACTCATTAGATCCACCTTACTCTCCTTATGGTTAACCCTTCCAAGCACTATAAAGGAGAGGCCTTCCATGAGCCAATGGGGACTACTTGGGGAATCCAACCTATAATCTTGAGTCTTTTGCAGAGATAGCTAGAGGAGGAACTTGGAGCTGAAAGTTGGCTTGTACATTAAGCAACCATTGTAAGCATTCTCAAGTTTACAATAAAGATAATTTGTCTTGTTTCCCAATTTGTGTATGTTGCTTATGATTCAATTACATGATTTGTATCTAGCTAGATTTACATTCTAACTTGTAATTCAAGGTACTTAGAGAATCGTATATGCTTGTATCTTGTCTGATCTTAACACGTTCATTGCGGGGACTTCAAGATTTGGACTATAAGAGGGACAAACATCAGAGTGAAAGGTTAGTCATTTTCTCTCATATTCTCCAATACTGAAATCTTGAAATGATTGTTTGTTCTAGGATTCAAGGTAGCATGTGTTTCACTTTTGTCTTATATTAGAGTCAATCTATCCTGCTTTAAAATAAGAGGGCTTCTTTCTATCCATAGGAAGAAATCTCTACAATCGCTACTAGTACTGCTAATGTTGGAGGTGGGAATATATCTTATCCTCATGATTATAACGCCACCATTCCAGCTACTAGTAACACCAACGTTGGGGTTGGGAATACTTCTCATAATTATGGTCACCACACGACTGCTCATGCTAATCCTAATGCTGGGGGTGGGAACATACCTCACCATTATGGTCATTACAACTCGGTTCCTGCTACGAATAGTAGGTATATTCCCCATACTTATGGTGGCAACCCTTAATACAACACAGTCGGTGCTCGCCACTAGTTCAACCCACCTCAATACGGTGCCCAAAACACACATATACCTGCTTACTCTCATACGGGTCAGGTCGGAGGAGGTTATCAACCTTATGGCCATGGTCAAGCTTATGGTCCGTTAGGTCCTCATTATCAGCAGTTTAATGCTCATGGTCAAGCTTTTGGTCCACCTTATAATCCGGTTCTGTTCAACCAACCTTTTATGGGAGCTTATAATCAAGCTTTCCAGCCGTAGCTCCCATTCCTTGCACGTTTGAATCTTCCAGATCTTTCGAAGCTCAGGAATGATCCGGTGTGTCACGACCCTAATTGGCCCCCGGTCCCTACCAATCTCCCTTAGGACATTCCTAAGTTTGAGGGGAAAGGTGGTGAGGATCCAGGTGATCATGTCACAACGTTTCACCTTTGGTGCTCCTCCAACTCATTGAACCACGATTCCGTTAGATTACAACTATTTCAATGCACCCTCATGGGGGAAGCTGCGAAGTGGTATGTGGAGTTTCCTGGGAACACCTATATGCGATTCAACGAGATTTATTTGGTTTTCTTGGACCATTTCCAGTTGCCGGTTCGTTATGATACTAGTACTGAATTGTTGTCTACCTTCTGTCAGAATAAGGCCACACATATTTCTGACCACGTTCAAGACTGGCGCCGACGGAAGAGATTAGTAAAAGCAACCATTCCTCCAAAGTTTCTGTTGGAATGGTTCCTCAAGTCCTTACTCCCATACATTTCTAAGTATGTTTCGATGTCCGGCATTGTGATTGAGGAACAAGACATCTTGAAATTCCAGCAGTTAGACCTACTATACTCTCAGTCTGGCATTTTATATGACATTATTCCAAACACACCGAGAACGCGACATGAGCCCACATCAGTTCTTGGACCACATGTCGATGGCATCGTGGGATCCGCAAGCACTCGCCCTATAAACTTGGTAGCTAATCAAATGCAAAATTTGTCGCTAAACCAGTCTATTCCCGGATAGGTTCACACCTTGTCCACTTCCACTCCGTCATCTGATGTACACAATGTGCAATCAACGAAACTGTCAGGTAACCAGCAACCTCATGGTAAGAAAAAGGGGAGAAACAATGGGAATAACAATAACAATAATCGCAATATTCCTCGTAAAGAGAATGCCAATGCTCCTCGGGAAGGCAGAATTGCTGGTGAGGACCATAAACCTAGGCGTAAGGTGAAGTTTCCTTGCAAGCTCTGTGGGGAAGACCATCTTACTCACTTATGTCCTTGAATTGAAGAAGCATCTAAGCATTTGGTAAGAGCCTAGCTGTGTTGAAGGATCCCCTTCCTCATCATCAAAACATGGCTTCGCATGCTCCCACCACTGGTTATGGACCTACTGAGATGGTAACGTCTTCTTCCAATACTAGTGGTTATGGATGTGTGAATATGGTTCAATCGGAGGTTAGTGTTGCTACTCGTCAACGCGATTATGGTGCACCACAACCTAATATGGGGAGTGAGCCTCCCCCTCCTCTTGACAATTCCTTGCATATCGAGAAGCCCTCTAATTTGCCGCGGATACTGAAAGGTGTTTTCAAGTGCTCTACGCATAATCCTAATGCTTGAGCCACCCAGAACAACTACATCATAGAAGATTTGGGCGAAACTCCGTGTGCCATGTCAGCTCTTGAAATTATGCATGCCTGTCCTTCTCAGAAGCATGCCCTTTTGAGTGTGTTAGGATTTCAAGATGGGAGAAATCCCAGTGTTATCAAATTCGATACTACTGATGTTCAACCTCGCTTACCTTACCACGTGGCTTTTCAAATCCAGGTGGTGTGCCTTCAGAGTTTTGTCAAACGTACCATGGTTGACGAAGGTGCTTCTGCGTCAGTAATGTCGGTAACTTGTTGGAAAGATCTTACCTCTCCTCCTCTACTCGCGTCTATAACCACACTCACTGCATTCGACGGTCAGTCATTTAAGCTGCATGGAATTATCCCTTCCCTTGTTGTCTGCTTGGGAGGTAAGTCTGTGCCTATTGAAGTCGAGGTGGTTGATGCACCCATCGACTACAACCTATTACTGGGTCATAATTGGATGTATGCTATGAAGGATTTCACATCCACTGTATTCAGAGTTATCTGATTTCCCCACGAAGGCAAGATTGTGACCATCGATCAACTGGATTTCGTTAACACTCCTTCCACAGCATCCACGGGATCCATAGTCCTGCATATTACTGATTCTCAGCCAGAAATTGGGAACATAGGTGTTGGTATGTACCCTTCATTGATGGGAACTTATAGTCTTTCTGCACCTGTGAACTTCATCGAAACCATTTCCGACGAGGCGTCTCCTCCTTTGCATAATATGCCATTCCGGACTTCCTATTGTACTGATCCATGGACTTTACCGTCCACGAGTTCTATGTCTGGAGACATTACGTACATCAGGATGTCTGTGGCATTGTTTGTAGCTGAGCTTGCTTATGAGCATATTCAACAAGCCACTGCAGAACCGGATCTCTCTTCTTCTCAGACAGTCGAAGAAGATCCCGTTACGCTGCCAGTTTGGGAAGCCAACTCATATTGTTCACATGACTACCTTGATGATACTTTTCCATCTGATGAAGCTATTATGGAGGCCATGTGTGGTAGTGAGAGGCCTTGGGAGGATATGCATCATCGCTCTTATTTCCTTCCCAACCTCGATCTCCTTGAGCAAGAAGAGTTTAGGATGACTCTAGCAGAGATGGTTGGTCACCCTATGGCTGTTTTGGAGTCGCATGATGTTTTTGCAGAGGGTAATATGGCCAATATTTCCCCAACCATGTCGATCAACATCTCTCATACTCCTGGAAAGGTTGATAATGTCTACATCGGTGCTGATTGCACTCTTGAGGAGATTGCTATTTACACTAAATTGTTTACAGAACTTCGGGAAGCTTTCGCTTGGTCATATGAGGAGATGCCAGGAATAGACCCCCACATTGTTGAACATGAGATTAGAATGTATCCTAATGCTAAACCGGTTTGACAAAGCTTACGTGCTGTGAACCCTAGGAAAGCAGCCGCTATTAAGGCAGAGGTGGAGAAATTACTCAAAGTTGGTTTCATTTACCCCATTCCCCTTACTGAATCGGTGTCAAACCCAATTCTTGTGGATAAGAAGCAGGGAATGATCCGTATATGCACCCATTTTAGAGATTTGAACCGTGCATGTCCGAAAGACAACTTCCCCACACCATTCATAGATCAAATCTTGGATGCTTGTGCTAGAAGTGAGATTGTTTCCTTCATGGACGGCTTTTCCGGATATAACGAGATTGAAATCAAACCCAAGGACCAACATAAGACGGCTTTCATTTGTCCTTGGGGAACGTTTGCATATCAAAAAATGCCCTTCGGCCTTAAAAATGTCGGAGCTACATTTCAGCAAGCCATGACCTATGCTTTTCACGATCTTAAGAAGATTATGGAGGTTTTCTTGGATGATCTTGCTGGACATTCTCGCAAGAAAGCGGACCACCCCAAGCACCTCCGTATGATTCTCGAATGATGTATACACTACAAAATTCGATTGAATCCCAATAAATGCATCTTCGCTGTAAGGACTGGTCGCCTTCTAGGCTTCATAGTTTCGAAAGAGGGTATTAGAGTCAATGCTCTAAAAGTTAAGGCCATACTTCGGTTGCCTCCTCCGCACAATTTGTTACAACTTCAGAGCCTCCAAGGGAGAGCTACTTTTCTGTGTCGATTTGTAGTCAATTATGCTAATATTACCAAAGGTTTCACGCGCTTATTGAAGAAAGACACACCTTTTATCTGGGATGAGCGAGCCCAACAGTCTTTCGATGCCCTTAAGAAAGCTTTGGTATCGGCCCCTGTGCTTAGTCCACTAGAATTCACACGAGATTTTATCCTTTATGTGGCCGCATCTCAAGAGAAGATTGGTATGGTCTTGGTTCAGGTTGATGACGCGCTCATCGATCATGTTATCTATTACCTCGGTCAAAATCTACTAGACGCTGAGCTAAGATATACTCACGTGGAAAAGCTAGCACTTGCGACTGTCCATGTAGTCCAACGGTTACGACATTACATTTTTCTTAGGACAACCACAGTTGTAGCTCACATCAATCCATTTCAGTTCGTGCTATCATGACGCCTTATAGGGGGGAAGTATAATAAATGGATTGTGATCCTTCAGGAGTTTGATCTCGATTTTTCTTCAGGGAAATTGGTGAAATCGTTGGTGTTTGCTGAGCTTATGCCGGACTTCCCGAGAATTGATGAGGATATCATTCATGAAGATTCCTTTGTGGATGAGCGCTTATTTCTTATCTCATCCGAAGACCCTTAGTATGGGGATGTCATTGTATATCTCCAAACTTTGAAGTTTCCTCCGCATTATTCACGAGACGAGCGACGGTGTGTGAAACATCACGCTATAGATTATACTATCGTCGGTGACACTTTGTATCACCGAGGAAAGGATTCTATTCTCCGTCATTTCTTAACTCACGAAGAAGTAGAGTGGGTGCTTAATGATTGCAATGCAGGGGCGTGTGGAAGTCACTTATCCTGGCTTGCTACAACCTAGTGTATTATGCCATATGGTTATTTTTGGCCTTCCATCTTTAAGGATTGTGTTAACGCTGTGAAGAGATGCCACCCTTGCTAGGTGTTCTCTCATGGGGGGTGGACTTCATGGATTGAAAACCAGCTTTGGCTGGGGGGCATCACCATATCATAGTGGCCGTGGACTATTTCTCCAAATGGGTTGAGGCCATGCCTACCGTAAAAGCCGACGGTGCTACTGCAGCCCATTTCGTGTTCAATCAAATTATCACTTGTCTCGGTATCCCAAAAGAGATTGTCACTGACCATGGCAGTCACTTTCAAAACAAGATGATGGAGGATTTGTCTCTTAAGCTTGGGTTTCCTCAAGAACACTCGTCTTCCTACTATCCTTAAGCGAATGGTCAAGTTGAAGCAGTTAATAAGTCTTTGAAGACCATTCTCCAACGTACCATCCAACAAAGAAAAAACAATTGGCACATCATGGTATATCCTACTTTGTGGGAAAATCGAACCACAGTCCAGACTGCCACCGGATTCTCACCGTTCCAGCTAGTTCACGGTGTGGAGTCACTTTTACCGATTGAATGCGAAATCCCTTCGCTTAAACTGGCCATAGAGCTCCTCCCTGATACGACAGGTATTGAGCAATGTTTAATACACCTTGAGCAACTTGACGAGCAATGTCGAGATGCCGCTGTGGCCATAGATGCCAACAAACATCGTGTCAAGGTTCAGTATGATAGGTCTTTCCATCCCTGGCAATATGCTGAAGGTGACTTGGTCCTCTTATATGACCAAGCTAAAGAACCCTTGGGGGCAGGCAAGTTCAATCCCATGTGGCACGGTCCTTACATCATGAGGCGTGTCCTGGAAAAAGGAGCCTATGAATTAGAAGACTATGAGGGGGCTGTCTTGAAGGAGCATAGAAATGGGCTCTATCTCAAGCAGTATTATGCTTGAACCTCTGGTTCAGGCTGGTACTTTTGTATACTATTGTATATTTGTTTCTGTACATAATTTAGCTTGCTTTTTGGTTTTCGGGTCTGCTGATTAGCTTCCGTTTGATTGACAGATGTCAGCAGGATCTCTTACGTTCTTAGGTTTCGCGGATGGTGCTAGTTGACATACGCAGCAGCTTGCTTCTGCTTCTTGGCTTATTTTCTCACCTGACCACCTAGTTGTGTCCTCGGGAGGTGCTTGTCTCGGTTCTACATCTAACAATGTGTCCGAGTATAGTGCCGTCATTGAGCTACTTCGGGATGCTATTTCACATGGAGTCTAGTATTTAGAAGTCCGCCTGGATTCACAACTAGTTGTGTCTTAGTTGAATGGGAAATACTATGTGCGAGATCCTACATTACTATGGAAATTCCTAAGGGTAAGACTGTTGGAGAGACATTTTGTTTCAATTACATACATTCATGTTCCGAGAAGTCTTAAATCATATATCTAATGCATACGCTAACTATGTATTAGATTGGCATTTGTCACATTGACCATGAAGCACACAAATAAAAGAGACATTCATACATTTGTACATACACACATTTCGTAGAACCGGAGAACCATAGTTTATATATAAATATGTCCAAAAATGGTAGTGTCATACAAAACTGGAGACCGTAGCCCTCAAAAATATACATATCGATACAAAAATGAGATCCTGGGATATCTACTCCCTACGAGGAGGCATAGTTGCCGCCATGACAGGATTTGTCTCATAGAAATACTGAACTGCATTAGCTACCTACTGCAGTAACTGCACCCAGTCACCTGGAACACCCACTACTTGGTGTTGCATGGCCTCAGGTAGTCGCGCCACCTCTATCTGTGGAACCATAGCAACCATCCGTGATAGGTTGCGCCGCAAGGTTTGTAGAGTGCGCCTACTGCAGCATCAACTGCCTCATCACCCCTGCCCCAGCGACCATGTCTTAGGAAGCCATCGGGTCTCACTGGGCCCTTGTCTGTGAGCAAACAGTCATCCATTAGCATTTGATATTACCACCAAAAATATTTTTGCATTCACATCTATAATAAAAAATCCATAAAAATTTAATAACAAAAATTAAAAAGAGTACTCACCAATGTCTCCGAACGCTACGTCTAGTGGGAGTGGCATGTCCCGATCCTGGCGGAAGTCTATCCCTGCATAGGGGTAGTCCTCTATGGCAATGACCTGTTGGTCCCATTAGCGGAAGAACTCCTCAGTATATGGTGATTCCATACGGCCACCACCCTTTCGTGTCAAGATCTTAGCCCACCGGGTCAGGGCTAGATCACGGAGACTATGAGGAGGGACATCCACCCTCGGACTAAGCCTCAGAACCCTCTCAAAGAAGAAGCCGCACAAGATACTGCCATACTCGAATTTTTTGGCCTTCCCTTCTTTGCATTATTTCAATTGGGTCTTCATAGACCCCAGTAGTGTGGTACACCAATCAAATACTATAGGATGCATGCATTGTGATGCATAGAACATCACTGGCCTGGATGACTGGTGCAGAGCTTTGGAACCCGTTATCCGCACTAAGGTAGCCACAATGATCTTCATGCTCAGATCTACTATGGCATTGATGGGCACCTGACTTCCCACCATGCATGTGTTTGCGGGACAATAACACGCTATGTATTCAAGGAAGGTGATCCCACCACCCACAGTACGAGACCGAAGACTGGCCTCCTCACCTCGACGGGACAAACCGGTAATGAAGTAGATGTCGTCCACTTCCAGTTTGATTATTTGCCCATTGACATTGAAGTTCTGTGCATCAACATCCCAATAATCTATCAAGCAGTGGAGTAGTAGGTTTTGGGCCCTCAAACCCCCTATAGTCCAGAATTTCTACAACCCACATGCTTGCAATGCCTGCTATGCTTGCACATCATTGCGCACGGCCTCATCTACTTGGTCATGCTCCCTCTTGTTGAGATATTGTAACTTCAAAGAATATTATAATTGTACTTTATTATTCCGGAGATGTTTCATTCCTCCGTGAAGATCTTATTGTATATCCGGAGATGTTTATTCCTCCGTCGGAATGTGGTAACTTGGGTTATTAGAATTCCCTAGTGGGGGTCGGCCCTGTATGTGTTATGTGGGTCAAAGGGTTATTAGACCAACCTAGAGGGGTCGGCCCAGTCAGTTGTAGTGGGGTATTTAACCCAATGGTTAAATACGAGCCTACATGTTTTGTGTAAAAGACAAGTCGGAGTAGTGTATAAATAGAGGAGGTGTATTCCTCATTTCACACACACTCACTCACTTGAGAGTAGCGCACTTGTGGAGGAGAAGTATGCTATGGTGGAGGAGGAGATGGTATTTGGTTTGCATCTTTGTATATTTCTGGTCATCTATATTGAGGAAGCTTTGCTGGGTTTTCTACCCCATGAGGGTTTCCCAGGATAAATCTGTGTCTCTTGTGTTTTTGCTGTGCTTGTTGTTTCTTCAGTGATCCTGTATATGATATTATCCTGAAATGGAATGCAATGATGCTATTTTCTATCTTAGCATATTAAATCTTAACATGGTATCAGAGCTAACCTGAAGGAAGGCAATGTATGGCACTTACGACACTTGCTTCACTTGCGACAATTTGAAGGTTTGGGTTTTACATAGCAAAAACCAGTCATCGTGGAACTTTCGCTATAAATCCATTTATGTGAAGGTTCAGGATCTGAAAAGTTTACAGGTCGTATATAACATCCCCAGGTACCTTGTGTCCAAAGGGAACCCTCAGATTCGTTGTACTTTTTGATTTATGATCAGTACAAGTTAGGGTTTCTGCCTCTTCCAGATCTCAGTCAAAATCAGGTGACCTAGCACAAAAGGTCATAAATTGGGCTAGGAAGCTTCAAATGAAATTTCATAAAAAGTGACAGGTAGTACACAGATTTTAATATCTCAAGAAACTTGTTTAGAGGCTGAAGCTGAACCAGTGACACGTGGCATGTCGTACAAGTGCGCTCTCATGTTTTATCCCATAAACAGGTCACGTTGCGACACTTGGCATAACTTGGGCTAGGAAGCTCCAAATGAAATTTCATAAAATGTGACAGGTAGTAAACAAACTGTAATATCTCAAGAAAGGTTTTTAGAGGCCGAAGCAGAACCAGTGACATGTGGCACTCCATACAAGTTCGCTCTCCTGTTTTATCCCATAAACAGGTCACGTTGCGACACTTGGCATAACTCTCTCTCAGAAAATCCAATTGAGGTCAGACCCGTCGGGATAAAAAGATGGCAGGTCAGGATACCACAAAAAACGTTTTCAGACCCTGTGGAGCGAAAAGTTCGGAGTTATGGCAGAAACAATCAGGTACATATTTATGTCAAAACAAAATTATTTTTGGAGCACCTTCATTCATGGCTTCCGGAATTTAGTGTTTCGGAGAAAGTTAGAATTTTTGGAATCGGAATCCATGGCTGAATGCAAATCAGGAAAATCGAAATTTAGAGACCAAGATCAAATTTTTTGGTTGGGTAGAAGACCGGGCTTGATCAAACCCCAGTTCGGGATTTTGATCGGAAAGATGGAAAATTAGGGCTTTAGCAAAAGTTGGAGTTTTTGAAATCTGTAACCACGACTGGAAGATCCTCAAAAAAATAAGAGTTTAGAGCCTTGGATCGAACCTTTTGATTGGACAGAAGGGTGGGCTTCATCAAACCCTAGTTCAGGTTCCTGTCCAGAAGATCCAGAAGTTTCGAAGGCAATTTTGAGGGGTCAAATTTTGGAGATTTCAAAATTGAAGTATGCTAGTTTGATCAGCTCAGCAAGACACATCCTTCCATCCATTCAGAAGTGTGAAAGTCAAAGATTGAATTTTTAGGGTTTCTCTAGCAAACCCTAATCAAGCTCCAGATCAAGTTTCAGGGGGAGTTGAGGCTAAGGTCTTACATAAGAAGACTACAAGAAGTCTCGACAGGTATGACTTAAGGAGGTTCAGGTATGTCTTGAAATCTGATTCTTGATTAAGTTCATAATGTGTTTGTCTTCATATTATTTATTAGTACAATCTTGATTAATGTTAGAATTGTCTTATCACCCTAGTAACAGTATGAATACATGTGAATGATCGAAGACATTCATTGATTAGGGCTATATGATTGTACTAATGCATTATGGTGTTGTGTGAGGTTGATGTTGTCTGCTAACAAGATACAGGTACATCACAAAAGACAAATCAAGTTCCATGACCATGACAACATGAAGACAAAGACTCATCCATAATCTTTGTTCTACTTACGAGGTATGTATGACTTTGTTATATTATGCTTAACCTATGAGACATGCAGGTTCTAGCTCAGGATCTCTAAATCATTGAAGAGATTGTTTAGGTATGTTGTACATAACTAAGCAAGTTTACTAATCCAGGTATGTTTTCCTATGTCAAGTTAGAATCTTACCTTGTGTTAGGATCCCTTATATAAGTATACTTGGTATGATTGGTTATGCTTATTCATAAAGTTAGTGTTGATGTATATGTAACTTCGGAATGTATTTCACATATATGTATATTGTATTCCTATAGAGATGTTATTATTCCTCTATACGGAAGTGTCGTCATTTATATTGTAAGTGTCGTAACTTATACTTGATGGGTTATTAGACCACCTTGTTTTGGGTCGGCCCTGTATAAGTCATGTGGGTCAAAGGGTTATTAGACCACCCTATTGGGGGTCGGTCCAGTCAGCATTATATTATGTGGTTAAGTTCGAGCCTACATGAGTTAGGTAAAAAGGCAAGTCAAGTCAAGTATAAATAGAGTGTGGGAGGCACTCTATTTACTCACTCACTTCTCACACATGCTCTCAAGGAGGTGAGGCGCACTTATGGAGGAGGAGGATTGCTACTAGGTTATGGCTATCTCTCTTGGTTGGTTGTATCATTGCTCTATCTATCTCTGAGGAAGTTATTGGGGTTTTTCACCTTTTTGGTTTTCCCCAAGTAAATCTTTGTGTCTCTTGTGTGCTTGCATTATTGTCTCCATGATTGATATGCTGTAGATATGTTGTACATGTTGTTCTCTCAGTTAAGATCCTAGATCAGATTGAAGTAAATTCTGAAAATTTAACAGTTAGTAGTCAAGGGTTTATGCATATTATGTCTCTTATCTTGATGAATTAATTAACCAGAAGAGTACTATGATCAAACAAGAATATGCATGAGTAAAAGAAGACTTCCTTGAAACCCTGAATACTAATGATCATGACTATACATATTCAAGATTATTTAGAATTAGAATGTTTTGATAATATTGAGAATATACTAATGAATGTATGTTTGTGTATGAGATCATGATGATGACACTAGTGCACACTTGAGCATGCACAGTGGTACATAATGAATAGAAGTTCAAAAGACATGTAGAAGATCAAACGAGAGGCAACCACACAAACATAAAAGATAAGTATTTGAGTTGTTATTTGAAATAGTAAATGATATTGCTTGTATGCATATTTGTATTCCTAGAATATATGATGTTGAGTGTAAACATACATAGAGCATTGAACAATATACTACTAATATGCATATGATTGGTAAGTTGGACAAACATTCCATTGTTGCTTGTCTAGAATGAAACCTCTTTGCTGACATGCTGAGAGCTGTGCACACTCTCGATAGTATGTTCTGGTAGAGATGGAAGGCGTCTAGATAGCCACTGTATGCATATAGGATATGGGAAAGTGTTGTGCCAAAGTATTGGTCAAAATAGTTGCATAACTATGTAAATGATATCTGTATGCATAATAGGTTATCATGTCAATATGATTTGATGATTATGAAGTATTACTAATCATGTACTTAATTTTGATTTGTAGGAAAGATCATGATGAATGATGAACACTGAACAAGCGATGGATGTTCAACAAAAAAAAAAAAAGATTTTCAAATCAAACACACTATAGAAGGCTTGTGGCTAGAAGATTCTCTTAGAAAGAGGAAGAGAATCATGATGAGATGTTTGCTCCAAGTGGCTAGATAAGACCATTCTCTTAATGGTGTAATGAAAGAAGAAGTGTGAATCAGGTTCTGTATGAGTTCCCAGGATTGATAGTAAATCGATGAGCTTAATGATCACCATGGGTGATGTGGATCTCAACATTTGCTACAAGGTTGAATATGATTTCTATACACAGATGCAAGAAGGAACTCACCACAAAGTTCGAATGATGTTGAGGCTCATATTAGTAGACCCATCTGATGAGAGATGGCATAGATAGATGGCTGTAGAAATGAAAATGAAAGATCTCAGATTGATGCATTACTTTCTAGGTATAGAAGTATGGAAAGGCTCAGAAGGAATCTTTCTCAACCAGGGAAAGTATGCCGAGAAATATTAAAAGGACTTGATATGTTGGAATGACCACTCTCATGGACTCCAACTTGAAGCTGTTAGTGAATGACTCATCAAAGTTAGTGTATATAACTCTGTACAGACATATTATTGTTTCGTTGATGTATCTAACGATTACCAGGCCAGATATATACCTTGTTGAGAACACCTTGAGTCAGTATCTAGTGGAAACTAGATATGTTCACCTGATAGTTGCAAAAGCATGTGATGAGGCATCTAAAGGATATGATAGACTTTGATCTATGCTATCTTGGAGATCATGACTTCAGATGACTACACAGATGTTGATTGGGCAGAAAGTGTATCAGACAGGAAGAACACATCGAGAGGATGTTATTGTCTGGGATTAGCCATGATATCATGGTATAGTAGGAAGCAGTCTAGTGTGGCTCTCAGCACAACTGAAGCAGAATACATAGCTCCTTGCTCTGCTAGTTGTGAAGTAGTATGGCTTCTGGATTGTTTGACTTAGAGATAGACCCAACTGTGATCCTATGTGACAAACAGAGTTGTGTCAAGATGGCAGAGAATCCAGTGTTCCATGATATGGCACAGAAAGGAAATATAAAGTTTGAATTTGTAACAAGTTGCGGATTGTTGATGTATATGTAACTTCGGAATGTATTTCACATATATGTATATTGTATTCCTATAGAGATGGTATTATTCCTCTATAAGGAAGTGTCGTCATTTATATTGTAAGTGTCGTAACTTATACTTGATGGGTTATTAGACCACCTTGTTGGGGTCGGCCCTGTATAAGTCATGTGGGTCGAAGGGTTATTAGACCACCCTATTGGGGGTCGGCCATGTGGGTCAAAGGGTTATTAGACCACCCTATTGGGGGTCGGCCCAGTCAGCATTATATTATGTGGTTAAGTTCGAGCCTACATGAGTTAGGTAAAAAGGCAAGTCAAGTCAAGTATAAATAGAGTGCAGGAGGCACTCTATTTACTCACTCACTTCTCACACATGCTCTCAAGGAGGAGAGGCGCACTTATGGAGGAGGAGGATTGCTGCTAGATTATGGCTATCTCTATTGGTTGGTTGTATCATTGCTCTATCTATCTCTGAGGAAGTTATTGAGGTTTTTCACCTTTATGGTTTTCCCCAAGTAAATCTTTGTGTCTCTTGTGTGCTTGCATTATTGTCTCCATGATTGATATGTTGTAGATATGCTGTACATGTTGTTCTCTCAGTTAAGATCCTAGATCAGATTGAAGTAAATTCTGAAAATTTAACATGGTATCAGAGCTAGCCTGAAAGAAGGCATGATATGGCATGTATGACACTTGTTGCACTTACGATGCTAGGGCTTGATATAGAAAAAACCAGTCATCGTAGCACTTTCGCTATAAATCCGTTTTGGCGAAGTTTTCGGATCGGAAATTGTTACAGGACGAAGCTAAGATCTCCAGGTATCTTTTGTCCAAAGGACAACTTCTAATTCGTTGTACTTTGTGATTTATGATCTGTACAATATAGGGTTTCTGCCTCTTCCAGATCTGAGTCAAAATCAGGTGACCTTGGGAAAAAGGTCATATCTTGGGCTAGGAAGCTCGAAATGAAATTTCGTAAAAAGTGACAGGTAGTAAACAGTCTGTACTATCTCAGAAAACGTTTTCAGAGGACGAAGTTGAACCAGTGACACGTGGCACGCCGTACAAGTGCGCTCTCCTGTATTATCCCATAAACAGGTCACATTACGACATTTGGCATAACTCTCTCTCAGAGAATCCAATTGAGGTCAGACCTGTCAGGATGGAAAGGTAACAGGCCGAGCTATCTCAGAAAACTTTTTCAGAGGCCTAAGTTAAAACAGTGACACGTGGCACGCCGTACAAGTTCGCTCTCCTGTTTTATCCCAAAACAGGTCACGTTGCGACATTGGGCATAACTCTCTCTCAGAGAATCCAATTGAGGTCAGACCTGTCAGGATGGAAAGATAACAAGTCAGGCTATCTCAGGAAACGTTTTCAGACCCTGTGGATCAAAAATTTCGGAGTTACACCAGAAACAATCAGGTACATATTTCTGTCAAAACAGAATTATTTTTTGGTACCTTCATTCATGGCTTCCGGAATTCAGGGCTTTGAAGAAAGTTGGAATTTTTGTAATCGGAGACCACGGCTGGATGCTACTCATCAAAATAGAAATTTAGAGACCAAGATCAGAATTCTTGGTTGGGCAGAAGGCCGGGCTTGATTAGACCCTAGTTCGGGACTTTGATCAGAAAAGTGGAAAATTAGGGCTTCTGTAAAAATGGGAATTTTTGAAATCTGTGACCACGGCTGGAAGCTCCTCAGAAAAATAGAAGCTTAGAGCTTTGGATCAAACATTTTGATTGGGTATAAGAGTGGGCTTCATCAAACCCCAGTTCAGGGTCACGTCCAGTGAATCTGGAAGTTTCAAAGGCAAAATTGAGGAGTGAAACTTTGCAGTTTTCAAATTTTGAATATTCCAGTTTGATCAGTTCATCAAGGCGCATATTCCTATCCTTTCGGAAGTTTGAAATTCAAAGCTTGAATTTTTGGGGTTTCTCTGACAAACCCATATCCATCTCCAGGTCCAGTTCTTTCAAATCAAGTGGATTGGGTTGATCCTAGAAGAAGATGGATTGGTCACTTGCATAAGTGAAGAAGTTCCTGTTTCAGAGGGAGATGAGGCTAAGGCCTTACATAAGAAGATTACAAGTGATCTCGACAGGTATGACTCATCGAGGTATGTTTTGAGATTTGTTCATAATTAAGTTTATGGTATGTTTGTCTTCATGTTATCACGGTCAGTACAATCTTGATTTTAGACTTGTCATATCACCTTAATAAAATTATGAATGCATGATAGAAGTCATTCATTTATTAGGAGTATGAAACTTATGTTTATACTAACGCATTGTGATGTTGTATGAGTTTTATGTTGTCTACTAACTGAAAGGTACACCAAGAAGACAAATCATGTTCTGGTTCAAGAACATATGATCATGATGACATGAGGACAAAGATTCATCCATTGCCATGGATCTCATAGAAGATCCATTCTCGAGGTATGTATAACTTGATTTTATAATGGTTAACTTATGAGACATGCAGGTTACTAGCACAAGTCATTGAAGAAGAACAAGAAGACATCATGTGAGTATGTTAGACATAAATAACTAGCATGCTAATCCAGGTATGTTTTTCCTATATCAAGATAGAATCCTACCTTGTGTTAAGATCTTATACTATTGTTGATAATGATTATTCATGAAGTCATAGGTTTGAATAATCATGATTGTATGCATATTATGTTTCTTACCATAATTGATGATATGACTAACCAGAAGAATCATGATGGTATAGGTTTGAATAATCACAGGCTTTATGCATATCATATCTCTTATCTTGATTGATGATTCAACTAACCTGAAGAGTCATAGGTTTGAGTAATTATAGGTTTAGATATGTTATGTTTCTTATGATTTGACTAACCATAAGAATCCTGCATAAACCTTGAATAATAATGCTTATTATTTTTGTTTGAAATGATCATGACTATACATGCTTGAGATTATTGTGTTTTAATAGTATACTAATGAATGTATGATTTTAATGAGATCACAAGGATAACACATTCATGATACTAATAAGCATGCATAGGGACCAAGGATGAATATGAGATTCAAAAACAGGTAATCCAGGAAGAAAAGATCAAGAGGGAGTACACTCCAGTGGTTTATGCAAGGATGCAGATATTCAGAGGGAGTTGACCATCTCTCTACATCCCACAACAGAAAGGTGTAGAAGAAGCTACTTCAGATTAGGACTCCAGCAGCTCCTGCAAGGAAGCGAAGACTCAGAGGGAGTCCACCCAACGAACAAACAAAGATAAGTATTTGAATTGTCATTTCTTAAATAATACTGTTCAATAAATGTATATACTGATGTTCCTAGAATTAGGTTGTGTATTATGCATATTAGAATAATTGCATTGATTAACAGTATAATCCTAATATGCATGGGTAAGTGGCCTATGGCACTGTACAACATTCCATTGCTACTTATCTAGAATGAAACCTCTTTGCTGACATGTTGGGAGTTGTGCACACTCTTAACAATGTTCTGGTAGAGATTGGAAGGCATCTAGAAAGTTACGGAATATGGATAAATCTTGTATTGAAGCATTGGCTAAGATAATTGCATGACTGTATGGCATATTTCTTTATGTGTAAGAATTTGTTCTGAAAACTATGAGATGTTTTCTAATCATGCAATTTAACTTGTTGTGTAGGAAAGATTGTATGCCATCTCCTACAAAAGAAGAACTACAACATTTGTTCCAGCAACAAAGATATCTATTGAAGATATTGAAGATATTGAAGTTCCCAGGATCTGGGATGAAGAAATGAAATGCCATGATCCGTCGATCATGAAGAATGATGTTTTGGATGTAATCCCAAGACATGAAGGGAAGTTTGCTATGACTTCCAAATGGAACTATCAGATCAAGCATGTTGCAGATGGTAGCATTAAGAAATATAAAAGTGACGAAACAGAAGATACACCAGATGGATTCAAGACAGCTTTCTTGAATGGTGTAGTTGAAGAAGAAGTGTATGTGGAGCAGCCACTTGGTTCTGAGACACATGATAGGAAATCATATATGTGCAGAACTTGGTATGGTGAAGATAGATTGATTGCCGACATGCAGCGGAAGCTTACTACCGAGTTCGAGATGAAGAACTTGGGGATGATGCACTATTTGTTTTTGGCATGGAGGTGTGGCAGAGTGCAGAAGGAATCTTCCTTGGACAAGGGAAGTATGCAGTAGAGATCCTGAAGAGGTTCGGGATGATGGACTGCAAGAATATGGCCACACCTATGGCATCGAATCTGAAGCTTCTATGTGGTGCTTCATCTGAGCCGGTTGATGTCTCTTTGTATCGTCAGATGATTGGGTCCTTGATGTACCTGATGAACACGAGACCAGACATTTGCTTTGCTGTGAACACATTGAGCCAGTTCCTGACGGATCCGAGGAGTGTTCACCTGGTTGCTGTAAAGCATGTTCTGAGGTACCTGAAGGGTACAGTGGATTATGGGCTCAGGTATGAGGAGAATCAAAAGTTTAACCTGCAGGGTTATGTTGATTCAGATTGGGCTGGCAGTGCTGCAGATAGGAAGAGCACATCTGGGTGTTGCTTCAGTATGGGATCAGGTGTGATCTCTTGGTTTAGCAGGAAGCAGTCCTGCGTAGCACTGAGTACAGCTGAGGCAGAGTATGTTGCAGCCTGTTCAGCTAGTTGTGAGGCAGTATGGCTACGGAAGCTACTGTCTGAGTTATTTGATTTCCCGTTGGAGGCTACTGGTATCTTCTGTGATAACCAGAGTTGTGTGAAGCTGTCCGAGAACCCAGTGTTTCATGACAGGTCGAAACACATAGAGATCAAATACCACTATATCAGGGATATGGTGCAGAGAGGAGCTGTGAAGCTCCTGTATGTTGCGACGGACGAGCAGATCGCAGATGTGCTGACGAAGCCACTAGCCAGGGTGAAGTTCGAGTACTTCAGAGAGAGGCTTGGCGTTATTCAGATCGAGGACACTTCGAGGAAGAAGTGATGGACACATTTGTTGAAGCCATTCCAAGCATGTTGGAAGGAGGATCCTTCACATGGCTGTGGATGTAAGCGCTGGATGATGAACATCAGGATGATGTTCTAGTTTCTGCTGGATATGATCAGTTGGATCATTTTATGTATGTATGTACGCATCATGTTGGATGCTGGATATGATCAGTTGGATCATTTTATGTATGTATGTACGCATCATGTTGGATGCTGGATATGATCAGTTGGATCATATGTATGTATGTATGCATCATGTTGGATGCTTGGACCATGTATCTGTATATGTATCAGGTGGATACATTGTATGATCAGGTGGATCATGTATGGTGATATATATCATGTGTTTTGTATTTGTATCAGGTGGATACATTGATGATCAGGAGGATCATATATGATGATATGTATCAGGTAGATACTTGGTATGCAGCAGGATGTTGCATTGATGATCAGGAGGATCATGTATGATGATATGTATCAGGTGGATACATTGATGATCAGGAGGATCATATATGTTGATATGTATCAGGTAGATACTTGGTATGCAGCAGGATGTTGCAGTGATGATCAGGATGATCATAGATGACGAGCTTCAGGATGTTGCTCCAGATGACATGCAGCAAGATGTTGCAGTGATGATCAGGATGATCATAGATGACGAGCTTCAGTATGTTGCTCCAGATGACATGCAGCAGGATGTTGCAGTGATGATCAGGATGATCATAGATGACGAGCTTCAGGATGTTGCTCCAGATGACATGCAGCAGGACGTTGCAGTGATGATGATCAGGATGATCATGGATACATCAGGATGATGTATGGTGAGTATCAGGTTGATACTCTGTGGCCGTGGATCAGGTTGTGCAGATGAGCATGTAATTCGTTTCCCTGGGAGATTTGCAGATGGTCTTGCGAGGTTTTGCCTATGGCATGTAATTCGTTGCCCTGGGACATCTGTCAAATGCTCTTTCGAGGTTTTGCTCTGGGAGGACATGTAATTCGTTGCCCTGGGAGATCTGCAGATAGTCTTGCGAGGTTTTTCCTATGGCATGTAATTCGTTGCCCTGGGATATCTGGCAGATGCTCTTGCGAGGTTTTGTCCTATGGCATGTAATTCGTTTCCCTGGGAGATCCGATAGGTTGGGCTGTGTGCCCGTAATCAGTCCTGGGATGCTCTTGCGAGGTTTTGCCATGACCACATGTAATTCGTTGCCCTGGGAGATCCTATAGGTAGAGCTGTGTGCTCGTAATAGCCTGGGATGCTCTTGCGAGGTTTTGTGGTGAGGTCACATGTAATTCGTTGCCCTGGGAGATCCTATAGGTAGAGCTGTGTGCTCGTAACAGCCTGGGATGCTCTTGCGAGGTTTTTTGACGCACGTAAAAGTCCTGAGGATTCCACAGTATGGCCAGTGATGACGAAGACCTGCAGGTGGTGGGCCTACATCCAGTATGAAAAAGGACTGGCTCTGTAGAACTTCCTATGACGAGTAGATTCAGAGATTGATTGAGATAGCAGCAGCAGTGACGATGATGATGACTCGATGACGATTATCTAGTGACGATGATCCAGAGAAGATGACTTGTGCTAGAAGAACTGTGCTGAGAAATACCTTCCTAGTTAAGAGGGAGTGTTGATGTATATGTAACTTCGGAATGTATTTCACATATATGTATATTGTATTCCTATAGAGATGGTATTATTCCTCTATAAGGAAGTGTCGTCATTTATATTGTAAGTGTCGTAACTTATACTTGATGGGTTATTAGACCACCTTGTTGGGGTCGACCCTGTATAAGTCATGTGGGTCGAAGGGTTATTAGACCACCCTATTGGGGGTCGGCCATGTGGGTCAAAGGGTTATTAGACCACCCTATTGGGGGTCGGCCCAGTCAGCATTATATTATGTGGTTAAGTTCGAGCCTACATGAGTTAGGTAAAAAGGCAAGTCAAGTCAAGTATAAATAGAGTGCAGGAGGCACTCTATTTACTCACTCACTTCTCACACATGCTCTCAAGGAGGAGAGGCGCACTTATGGAGGAGGAGGATTGCTGCTAGATTATGGCTATCTCTATTGGTTGGTTGTATCATTGCTCTATCTATCTCTGAGGAAGTTATTGAGGTTTTTCACCTTTATGGTTTTCCCCAAGTAAATCTTTGTGTCTCTTGTGTGCTTGCATTATTGTCTCCATGATTGATATGCTGTAGATATGCTGTACATGTTGTTCTCTCAGTTAAGATCCTAGATCAGATTGAAGTAAATTCTGAAAATTTAACACGGATGTACTAACCAAACCTCTACCTCAAGTGAACAAGTTACCGATGTACTAACCAAACCTCTACCTCAAGAAAAGTTTGAGTATTTTCCGAGACAAGCTTGGTAGGACCCTCCTCGAGAGGGGGAGTGATGTGGTCACTTATGACAAGATTGCCTACATCGACAGTGAGGTCGATGATGTGGATACCTATATTGGTGATGCCGACAGAGAGGTTGGTCGATGGTCCTTAAACAGGGTCTAAGTTGACGAGGGGATTGCATCATCCTTGAACACATGTTCTAAAAGGATCCATAGACATGTGTCTCCGAGAAAGAAGAGGGATTGCATCATCCTTGAACACATGTTCTAAAAGGATCCGTAGACATATGGTCTTCGAGAATGAAGTCCGTAGTGGACAGGAGAGGATTGTATCATCCATGGACTTCAGTTCTAAAGTGATACATAGACATATGTCTCTGAGAATGTGGTCCCTAGTGGACAAAAGGATTGTATCATCCCGGGACTTTAGTTCTAAAGTGATCCGTAGACAGATGTCTCCGAGAATGTGGTCCCTAGTGGACGAGAGGATTGTATCATCCCTGGACTTCAGTTCTAAAGTGATCCGTAGATAGATGTCTCCGAGAATGTGGTCCCTAGTGGATGAGGGGATTGTATCATCCATGGACACATGTCCTAAAAGAGATCCGTAGACATATGTCTCCGAGAAAGTGGTCCCTAGTGGACGTGATAGGACTACATCGTCCCTGAGCGTTTAGTTCAAAATGTACGTGACAAGATTGCATCATGCTTGGACTTATGTCCTAAAGAGATAGGGATTGATCATCCTGTAAGTGGATTAGGATTGCATCGTCCTTGGAATTATGTCCTAAAGTGATAAGGACTAATCATCCTGTAAGTAGATTGGGATTGCATCGTCCCTAGACATGGTGAGGTGTCTTAAAGTGATAAGGACTAATCATCCTGTAAGTAGATTGGGATTGCGTCGTCCCTAGACATGGTGAGGTGTCTTAAAGTGATAAGGACTAATCATCCTGTAAGTAGATTGGGATTGCATCATCCCTAG
The DNA here is from genome assembly GCA_027924585.1 of Larix kaempferi. Lineage (NCBI taxonomy): Eukaryota > Viridiplantae > Streptophyta > Pinopsida > Pinales > Pinaceae > Larix > Larix kaempferi. The sequence goes on from BSBM01000600.1 coordinate 3,156,537, forward strand.
ACATGGTGAGGTGTCTTAAAGTGATAAGGACTAATCATCCTGTAATTATATTGGGATTGCATCGTCCCTAGACATGGTGAGGTGTCTTAAACTAATAAGGACTAATCATCCTGTAAGTTGATTCGGGATTGCATCATCCCTAGACATGGTGAGGTGTCTTAAACGGATAAGGATTGATCATCCTGTAAGTTGATCTGGATTGCATCGTCCATAGACATGAGAGATGTCTTAAATTGAGAGGGATTGATCATCCCGTAAGTGGATCAGGATTGTATCATCCTTGGACCTATGTCCTAAAGTGAGAGGGATTGACCATCCCGTAATTGGATCATGTGTGTTGCAGGGTATGCTGCTGTTGTGTATACTTGTATTGGTGTGGATACTTGTATTGATATAAGATGTATTAGTGAGAATACATTCTTTTGATGATAGATGTATTAGTGAGAATACATGCTTTTGATTATAGATGTATTAGTGAGAATACATGCTTTTGATGATATATGTATTAGTAAGAATACATGTTTTGATGATAGATGTATTGGTGAGAATACATACTTTTGATGATACATGTATTGATTAATGTACTTGTATGGTTGAGGATACTTATGTTGTAGATCGAGATGATCCAGATGCTGTAGATCGAGATGATCCAGATGCTGTAGATCATGATGATCCAGATGCTGTAGATCGAGATGATCCAGATGCTGTAGATCGAGATGATCCAGATGTTGTAGATTGAGATGATCCAGATGTTGTAGATCGAGATGATCTAGATGCTATAGATCGAGATGATCCAGATGCTGTAGATCGTGATGATCCAGATGATGTAGATCGAGATGATCCAGATGCTGTAGATCGAGATGATCCAGATGCTGTAGATCGGGATGATCCAGATGCTGTAGATCGTGATGAACCAGATGCTGTAGATCGAGATGATGTGACGATGCTGATCGTGTTGATCTAGACGACGATGTTGATCGTGTGATGATGATGCTGATGATTGTGTGATGATGATGCTGATGATTGTGTGATGACGATGCTGATGATCGTGTGATGACAATGCTGACGATCGTGAGGATTCAGATATTGATGTTGATGTAGCTGTTTGAGTGCTGCAGAAGATAAAGACTCAGTACTGAAGATGTTGATGTTCCAGTATTGAAGATGTTCTAGTAACTGGTTGAGTTACTCATGATGTTGAGAAAGCTTCCAATGATTTATAGATGTATCATGTATGATGTTGATGACTCCTTGCTCGTGCAGATGCTGTTATAATATCCTTCTCATTAAGGGGGAGTGTTGAGATATTGTAACTTCAAAGAATATTATAATTGTACTTTATTATTCCGGAGATGTTTCATTCCTCCATGAAGATCTTATTGTATATCCGCAGATGTTTATTCCTCCGTCGGAATGTGGTAACTTGGGTTATTAGACTTCCCTAATGGGGGTCGGCCCTATATGTGTTATGTGGGTCAAAGGGTTATTAGACCACCCTAGAGGGGTCAGCCCAGTTAGTTGTAGTGGGGTATTTAACCCAATGGTTAAATACGAGCCTACATGTTTTGTGTAAAAGACAAATCAGAGTAGTGTATAAATAGAGGAGGTGTATTCCTCATTTCACACACACTCACTCACTTGAGAGTATCACACTTGTGGAGGAGAGGTCTGCTATGGTGGAGGAGGAGATCATGTCTTTGGTTTGCATCTTTGTATATTGCTGGTCATCTATATTGAGGAAGCTTTGCTGGGTTTTCTACCCCATGAGGGTTTCCCAGGATAAATATGTGTCTCTTATGTTTTTGCTGTGCTTGTTGTTTCTTCAGTGATCCTGTATATGCTATTATCCTGAAATGGAATGCAATGCTGCTATTTTCTGTCTTAGCATATTAAATCTTAACACCTCTCCCTCCACTCTAGAACCATCCTGGAGTGAGAAAAAACAAGGATTTTGGTCAAATTATTTTGCAAAATCAACTTCACGACCATATCCGTGGCTAATTTGTATATAGGGGCAGGCACCTGCGGTCAACCTATGCATTGATTGCACGTATCGTTCCCTACCCGTGACCTGCATAGCTATAGCCTGCGGGTAGCACTGAAGCCATTTAGGGCTTGGCCAAACTAAAAATCCCACCGCTGAAAACTAAAATGAAAGCAATGAAATTAAAGGTATGGATGAGACTACCAACCTGCTCCGGACGGTTCGATGAATGGATGCTTGTAGCTCCCAGAATCGGTAGTTGAACTTCAAGGTGAAAACTAACCTCAAAACTCCAAATGGGTGAATAGTAAAAATGAATTGTAAATTGTAAATTTTTATTACTATTTATAATTTTCAGGACCCACTTGTCTATAGTTTTTACCGTTTGATGCTGTTATGGACTAATATAATGTCTTGGAGTAGTATTTTTAATCATATTTCTTCGACGAAAGTTGTTTTGGACCATTTCACACCTACGACATGTACATTTCACACCCGGCATATAAGTTAGATGCCATTTCCACATGCATTATGCATTTGACATTTTGACCACTTTCACAAACCCTAGGTGTGACCCCGCTTCATAACCAACACGGAACCTTCACACTGCTATAGAAGTGTCGTTATGTTGCGGTAGGGCTTTTTCCGAACATGGGCACCCTTGTTAGAACCCCTTTGTGCATTTTGGTGCCCATGCCATTTTTTGTCCTTAGGATTGGGGGTCCTTTGTAGTTACACCATGACATTGCAATAAAGACTCATACTCTAGTTTGTCTTATGTTGGCCATCTCCCTTAAGGACTCCCCTCAGTTATATCATGTTGTGATTGCATTGCATCATCCTGCTTGCCGCTTGAGCCTTGTTCCGGCTCCCGTTTACTCAGTTGTTAGCCTGGTGCCTGATCACTTTTCCTTGTCGAGCCCTACAGAGCTTATATTTTCCCTTCACAAGTTGATGACGTTTTGACCCTGAGTGTCCACATCCTGCATGCACTTTCTTGCATTGATCATAGGTATGTTCCACTACTTGGGACTAGTTTGCTTGCTATTTGACACTCATTCCCTCACTTGTTGTACTATAAGCAATTTTATTCTTTTTCAAGCTTTCCACAAATATGAAAAACACCAAAAAAAAAAATCAAATATTTCAAAAAGCTGGACAGGATTATGGTTACTACTTCTTGTTAGCAGTTGTTGTGTCGCCTTTAAACAGAGCATTCATTCCACTCCGTACACTATGAGTCGGGACTATAGTTGGACCTTAGGAGCTGTACTTGTTTCTCAGTTTCTCCACCGATTGGTTAAGCTTCCAGTCATTATGAAGCCCTTTGTGATGCCTCCTGCATCAGATAGTTTATATTGAGTCTATGCTACCTGCGTCTATCCATCTGCTCATGCTCTTGTTCAAAGGAAGTCCTGAAACTAGTGTCGGCCACTCCTCAGATCTCTTGACTATTGCATGTCGACCATTGTTATTGAGTCACTCCGTTTCACCTGAGTTCTTCCAAATATTTCAGCGTAGCTGGTACCTCATGCTGGTTGACGGGGGATGCCTTAATGCCCTCCTTCCAGCGAGTCTCGTTTCGTCGACTTCAACCCATTTATTCAGGACTTGAGGCTTAGAGTTCGGTTGAGTACCTTGAGGCTTGCAGTCATTAGTGGCAGGTTCTCTCGCCATCGACAGTTTTGGGAATACATCAATGTCCCCTGATCGATGGATTCATCCTAGTGTTTGACCCCAACTAATTTATTCACACTCCGATGATTGTGCTCTGTGCCTTGATGCCCATTTTCATTATTGGTGGGTTATCTCGCGTCTTTTAATGGTGTACATCATTGACCGGTAATCAGACAATGTCACAACAGGTTCGACCCCAACTCCTTTTTTCACTTGATGGGAATTGCACTGTCGAAGACTTGTGTAGAAGACCCCAGGCGACAGTGGCATTCAATATGCTACCTATGACTTTGACTTTACATCTGAGATATCACCTCTCAGATATCAGTAGTTTGTACCTCCAGTTTGCACCAGTTGTTTCCTTTTCAGCAGGAGACCATATCTTACTGTAGAGGGATCATGGCTATCATCACTTATGACATATATCCATTATGTACTACCTATTCATGGCCATTGTATCAGATTGTTGTACTATACCGACATGTATTCGAATATACTATTGTATTATGACGAGTGAGCTACTCTTTCCACTTGTGTTTCCATCACTCCACTTCTGAGTTTTATAATGTATTTCGGCCATCGTAGCATCAGTCTTTGACCTCACACATTAGGGGGAATCTGTTACAATGTAATTTTCCACCTTGTGAGCATCAACATTCTTTGGCCTGCAGGATCCATTTCACTGACTCAGATCCACTTTATATCCTTCAGACACTATTTTTCCCTATTTGTTTACCCTGTACGCTTGTTGCATCATTATAGCATGCGCACCCGCGAGTTGATCACTATAGCCCGCGGGTAGCATGAAAAATGGTAAAAATCACTAGTTTATTACTTTTTACTCCCAAAAAGTGGTTATTGGGTGACCTTTGACCTCCTTTTTCCCAAGAAACGCCTCGATGTGTCCTTTCACTTACCTTTGAGAGGACTATATATTGAGCACATATGGATTATGGACGAGAGGAGAAAGAAGAGCAAGAGAACTCTATGGATTTTTGCCCTATCTTGAGTCTACACTCATTGATCCTTGTAGTTGTGAACCCCTTATGTTCACCTTCCAAACTCCTACCATAGTTTGAGTTTGCCATTCATGGAGGATTGAAGTGGTGGAGGCACAAGTGGATTGATCTAAAGATTGGTTGTTGGCAAGAGGTCGTATCACATTGTACGTCTTCTTGTTTATTAATAGAAATACACATATTCTCATCCATTAATGTTGTTTATTCTACATCGGGTTGCATTTACTTGTTATATCATGGACCATTTCTATTGATGATGTTAATGTCATTTATATATTATATGTACTTGTTGTATATTGGATGTCAAGACTAATTTGTAGATTCAAGTGCATGGGTTAAAATCTCCAACGAGGATCTACATCAAACGTTTGGATCGAGGTTGATTACATTCTCCATTATCTTAGCATTGTCATTTATAATAGCATAGTTCTGAGAATTGAGTTAATTTCTGGTAGTCAGTTGTTTGTTGTGGTCCCCCAAGCCATAGTGAGTTTTCTCCAATACAAGAGGAGGAACTTGGAGCTGAAAGTTGGCTTGGACATCAAGCAACCATTGTAAGCATTCTCAAGTTTCCAATAAAGATAACTTGTCTTGTTTCCCAATTTGTGTATGTTGATTATGATTCAATTACATGATTTGTATCTATCTAGATTTAGATTCTAACTTGTAATTCAAGGTACTTGGAGAATCGTATATGCTTGTATCTTGTCTGATCTTAACAGGTCATCGCAAGGACTTCGAGATCTGGAATACAAGCGGGACAAACATCAGAGTGAAAGGTTAGTCATTTTCTCTCATATTATCCAATACTTAAATCTTGAAATGCTTGTTTGATCTAGGATTCAAGGTAGCATTTGTTTTACTTTTGTCTTAGACTAGAGTTACCTTCTTTAACCTAAGAGGGCTTCTTTCTATCCATAGGAAGAAATCTCTACAACAAAAACTGGCGACTCCGCTGGTTTGAACCCCTTTGTTTTTGAGTTTTTTACTTTCATCAATTTTTTATTGTGAATTTTCTCTCCTTTCAAACTAGCTGTGAAAGTTGGTATTTTAGACCCTCATTCACTCTCCTCCTCTCTGCATCAGACCTCTATCAATGAACAGTTAGTCCTCTGGGTTGAAAAACCCTGGAAAAGTCAAAATATTTTCTCAAAACTCCCGCCATCATCCTCCTTCTAAGAATTTTCCCGCCTTTTACCCTGCTTACAAAGCAAAAATTACCAGATTTTCTCTACCCAGCCACTTTCCAGAACGCGGAAATTCCCAACTATCGCACCTGGGCTGCTTGCAGACACATGCAAATCTTTGTAAAAAGGGAATTTTTTTTTTTAAAGTTTGCTTCGTTACCTTCAGTCAAGTTTTGGTTTCTCTGTTTCTAATTGTTGTTCTGATATTTATCAGACACCTATAACCTGCCCAGCTGCAGTACATCACTTGCATTTCATTTCTATTTGAAGTTTTTCAATCTTTGCTTGGTCTCAAAAACTCTTTGGTAGACACATTGGACATTTTGGGTTTTAGGTCACTGTTATAGCCATACCTACTTACTCATTACCTTTTACATATTGTTTGCACATTTCTCTTGTCACCTTTCAGCAAAGTTGCAAGTGTCTTTTGGTTTGTTTTGTTTATTTTTGAGCTTGGATTTTTGAGTTTTGCGGCATTGTACCCATTTTGATCACCTCCTTACCATTTTTGCAATTGATTGGTCCTTTCAAGATAGTCAAGTGTATTTGTTGTTTGTCAAGTTCCTTGATTGTATTATTGCAAAGACTATATTTTTCTTACAGAAGTAGCTTTCCAATCTTGTTATCAAAAATCAATATTGGAAGACTTTTTGGAACATGTTCTCGTTTTGTTGAAAAGATCAAGTTTGTAATCTTGCATTTAGGAAGTGAGTCGGTTTTCATTGCTTGTCACATAATTTTACTCATTAGAAGTAGAACCAGTTGTAGATCAGTTGCATCTTGAAAGTAGTTACATTAGTTTGGCATATTAAAAAAAGAAAACAAATTTTTTGGAGTGGTTTTTTCATTTCCTTGAAAACGTTCATGCTTACATTTGATCGAAGAACTCTCCTTACCTTAGCTAGCATTCATTGAAAAGAAAGGTTGGTTTTGATTCATATTCATTTGCATGGTTTGAGTTAGACATCACATCACGAGTTGCACTTCCATTACCTGATTGATTAATACAACCATTAAACTTTAAACTCCCTAACTCAACACACTTTAACCTCGCTTGAGGAAAAAAAGAATTTGGTAGTTAGGTAGGACACCGGGGATAGGAATCGAAATAATTCCCCCTTGTCATTTTCATCTGAGACATAGTTGTTGTCCTCTAGGGTACTAAAATCCTCTTGTACTTATTGACATGGTCATCGACTAGTTTGTGGAGAGGGCCTCCTATTTCATGGGGATAAGCCGCGAGGACAGGTTCTAGTTGGACTTTGTGGAATTCCGCACTCCACTTAGAGCCTAAGGATATCTATCCATTGTCTTCCTTGTATTTAACATATAGGTGATACTTTGGCTCAAAGACAGAAGTGCCAGTTCACTTTCTCTAACGTGTCATGAACGAGGTAGCATAGTGACTTTTCTTCTAGGGCTCTTTTACCTAGGATCCCTTTCGGTAGAGGGATATCCTTCTACTTTGGTCTCTCCTTTCGTATTGTTTGACTTGGATTTCATCACCTTGCGAAGGATACGATTTGTTGAGGTCTCCAGCTCTTAGTTAGGAAGTTTGCTTTCTATTTCACCTTTTTAGAGGGTCTTTTTTCTTTTTAGTGCTTCTTGTTGGAATTCTATCCACTTTTGTTTCAGCTCGCTTCATTAGAGGAAATTTGGGTAAAAAATGGGCCTCCTAAGGAAAATAATAAAATAATAGTAGAGACAGAATTAAAAAACTACTTTTTTATCGTATTTTGAACTTATCTCATTGTAGGTTTACTCAAATTTCAAGCGAGAGGACTCATTGGATGCATAATTAAATTATGCATCCAATGAGTACCCATGTTGCATACTTTTAACAACATCCACACCATGAAAAATCGAAAATACATTAAAAAACGTGTTTCTAGTGAGTGAAAACACGTTTTTTAATGCATTTTCGATTTTTCATGGTGTGGATGTTGTTAAAAGTATGCAAGACTGGTACTTGTTGGATGCATAATTTAATTATGCATCCAACGAGTCTTCTCGCTTGAAATTTGAGTAAACCTACAAGGAGATAAGTTGAAAATATGATCCAAAAAAGTAGTTTTTATTTTTTCCCTCCAATTATTTTACATGCATCTTGTTTGAATTTTAAAGCATTTTGATTGGCTAATATGTGATGACAAGAAATTGTACTTTAGGGTTAAAAGGTCCATTTTTTATCCAAATTTCCTCTAATGACTGTGATGCCGATCTCAGTACAGTTTTTTGAGCTTTCTTTTTGGCCTACGAGACTTGTCTTTTCCTAGCTCCCCTTTTGCACTCTCGGTTGCTCTAGGGTTTTTGAGTTATTTATTACGAGACTGTCCCCAGAACCTGCAATCCCATCATAATGGTTGATCCACAATCTACCAGTACAACATCTTCAGTTGCTTCCATACTTGTAGACCATAACATCATCTGAGAACCTCTTACAGTCACTAAAACTAGTAGTACACCTGAGATTCATGTTGTACCACAATCCACTGTTGTTCCATAAATTCACACCACAGTGGACACTCCGTTAGCTTCTGAAGTCAGTACTTCACATGATGTTAGGCCGGAAGGCATCAACTTTCCGGAGACTAGCACTACACCACACTCGGCTACATTACACGATGTACCTGAAGCGTACATTGAAACCCTTGAAGGATCTGACGAAGACACGACAAACTTGATTGAATTCCCTGACGGGTACGTTGAAATCATTGAAGAAACTGAACTACCTACTACACCGTTTCATTCTGATTTTGAATATCCTACTGCACAGGTGGAACCTCCACCTACCACTACTACATCATCAAGTTTCTATACTTATGAAACGGGCTCCTCTAGTAACATACCATTTAGTGTGTCCTTCCCTAATCTCCCTTCAGGACTTGATAGCATGGCATCAATCTAATATAGTATGGTTAGTCTAGCCAAATCACCCCTAACATCGAAACGTTTTAGACATGATACAACTAACATGCTCTCACTAGCTTCACAATATCCCCCACCACGCACCTCTCAAATGTCAAATCCTCCCGGTTTTCGAGATCCCCTACCTCCGTCTAGCACGGAATATCACGAATTCTACGTAGATTGGCCTGGACCCACCATACCAGAAATCCTTCCGAACCCTGATAGGAAAGCTCACATTTTTTATCAAGCCTCCACTTTATGGGAAAAAAATCCAAGCCAAGCCCTCGATGATCTTCGCACCATTCCAATTCCTATGGATGTGATGCATGAAAGTCCTCGGTTATACTCCCCACACTTATTGTCGCACAACATGTTCGGCTTAACTTTAGGGGATGAATCCCGTATGAGGGATAACCCAATATTTTCACCTTCACCATCTGAAACTCACGGAAGATCCTCTTCACAAGTCGGCACCTTTGGTGCCGTTCGCCAATCTGCACTAACTCACTCTTCTAGTGTCATTATTGGAAGAACATCTATCCATACTATTGGATCACTTATTCTGACCAGAGGTTCACCTTCGGCCACCATATATACCATTTCCAGAGGACAACCATCTATTGGAACCATTGGTCCCAGTAACCAACCTCCTCTGGTCGGACCATCGATCCCATCCGTCGGAGGACAACCATCTATTGGAACCATTTGTCCCAGTAACCAACCTCCTCTGGCCATACCATCAATCCCATCTATTGGAGGACAACTACTTGGTGCCACCCTAAGCAGAGCTACCCAACAAACACCTCCATTCATTTCATCGGCTCAGCAGGGCCTACATACCACACCTTTTGGAGGTATACCATTTGTTAACGCCCCAACTGGCACTATTCGACAACCCCCTTCCATCAGCGGGGCACATATAATCCACCTGGAAGTGGAAAAAATTATGTTAGTATCCCAGCTGAAACTAATTTTCAAATTCCCTCGTCAGGTCCAATTCCTTCTTGGGGACCTCAAATCCTACGGAGTGGGGAGTATTCCTTATTCGGAAACTAGAATCAAGCTAGGGGGAAACCTAACCCACATCAAGCTTTCATTCCCCCTAACTTGAATCCTGGAATTCCTTATCCTAACATCGTGAATAATCAATGGAACCCACCTCTTCAGCCTCCACCTCTTAATCAGGGTGGAACAAACATTCCATGGACTCTATTTTTTCAAGAACCCCCTAACAAAGGTATGGGTAATCCATCATCCAATCAAGGAGTTGGAAATATCCCTGGGACACAACAACCCCATGGGACTATACCCAATCAAGGAACTGGAAACATTCCTAGGACACAACAATTTCGGGGGCCTATACCTACTATCCCCACCCAGCAAAACATCCAACAACCAGTCTCTACTTTAATCCCGAATCAGATGGTAAATCCTATGATTCTGAATACACCACTAGTTAACCATATGGTCTACTACCCTCAAAATTTTCAATAGTATCCTATGGGTAACATGTTTGGTTACAATACGCAGCAACATGTTGTGCAGGGTCCGACAGGTAACCCTACACCCTATAATTATTATTCATTCCCGCAACCTAATCGACAGCTTCCATTTTTTTCCATGCTCGATTTTCCTAATTTGTCTAGACTCATTAATGATCCAATATAGCATGAACCACACTGGCCACTCATCTGGGCCAAACTACCATCGAACATCCCAAAGTTCGATGCCAAGCCCGGGGAATACCCCAAGAACCACGTTATGACTTTCCATCTTTGGTGTTCATCAAACTCATTGATGGATGACTCCATTTGGTTACAGCTCTTCCAGTGCACGCTTACCGACATGACAGCAAAATGGTATATCGAGCCACCATAGTACTCTTTTCAAGATTTCAATACCCTGGGCATGCAGTTTTTGACACATTTCTGTTCGGATATCCACATCATCTTTTTTAGGATCTTGCATGCAATTAGGGTTTGCATGCAAATTCTAAGGTTTGCATGCATCCCAGTCACCAGGTTGATGCTTCCAGCACCTTAGCCACCCGATTCTAGCACCTGGGAGCTTCTTACATCAGTTCTTTAGCCCTCCTAGTCAAGAAGGCGCCCACTCTCACCTACTGCCAGAGAAGGGTGCACTTCTTTACTTACCACTTCAGTTACACTTAGTTAGCTCCGATTCTCCTTGATCTGAGGCTAGTTTCACTCCTGACTGACTGTTTCACTCCAATGGACCTCTAGATTGACTAGATGACTTGTTCTGACTTCAGTTAGCCTCCCATGCGCCCTCCACTGAGCCCACTTCCCTATATCAGTGCTACACACTTCAGTTACACATGTTACACTCAGCTAGACTCAGATTGACACCTGGATGACTGGTTCTTGTGCATTGATGACCACCACTGATTGATGATGAGGACTCCTAGTTGGAGTCAAGCTACTCCATTCAGTGATTCGAATGACCTTCTTAGTCAATTCGAATTGCTCACTCACATTGTCAGATTGTATTGTAATTATTCACCCTTATTGGGATATTGAGCATTGTGCATGTTTTTACACAGTTTTACACCATATTTTCTATGTTCATCTGTTGTGATTGATTTACTTGTTCATTAGATCTGTTGTGACTAATTTTACAATTTCCAGCTTCCCATTCGATATGAGACTAGAACAGACCTGTTGACTTAGCTGCGTCAAACCAATTCCACGCATATACCTAATCATATTCATGAGTGGCGGTGATGCTGAAGATTAATCAAGGCACCCATCTCAGACCAATTATTGGCTGATTGGTTCACTAAGTCATTTCTGCTTCCCATTTCCAGGGATATTGCCATGGGCAGACCTGCTATGGAGGAACAAGTGATTTCTCGTGCTTAGTATATGGATTTGGTATATACCCAATCCAGAAATTTATACAAGCTTATCCCTCATGCCTCCTGCACCACCATTGATCCCACCAAGCCTGCCACTGAACCCCCCGTTGACAGTATCGTCGATTCAGTAAAGGCCCAGCTTGCGAACAAATCGAGTGGGCAGCCACAGAATTGTTGGTGTTTATTATGTGTTAAATAATTCCAATATTTAAATTGTCAACCCGAGGAGGGAGCTTATGATATGCAATCACTATATGTGCAGGATTGAAGGCTAACATGCAACTATATGAATTTAAACTAATTGTATGACTTTCATAATTATTCTATCTATGAAAAACAGGAAACTGATTAACAAATGAAGCAAGTAGAAAACTTAATAAAGATGTTTAACTGAATTTTAGTTGATTATGGAAACAAGTAGAAAACTTAATAAAGATATTTAATATTAATCCAAATCTTAAAACATGAACATCTTTATTAAATAGAAACTATCAAGCTAAAACAACTTGGAAGATGGAATTATTAAACTATTACTGAAAAAAAAAAAAACTATCTAGAAACAAGATTAATAAGTTCAAAACAGTAACTAATTAGAAAAACAAAACTACAGATATGAACTTTGGAAGAAGGATGAGAAGGGGATAAGTAGGAAGTAAAGAAGAAGAAAAGAATGACAAAACCTAATTAGAAACTTGAAATAACAGGAAGCGAGATTGAATTACATCTAAAACTATTAAGGAGGATCAGGAAGAATGATGAGTGGAAGGCAACAGAAATTAGATTTTGAAGAAGGCCTAAAACAATGCAGAAAGTAAACAGGTCCGAATGATGATCTGAACGCCTATCTGAATGGCGGTCTGAATGGAGGAAAATGAGTTAAAGTGAGGAAAAGGAAGACTATGCGAATCATTACCTAAGAGGAAGAATGATTTTATGAGGAGCAGGAAGAAGGTTGGAATAGAAGAAGGGAGAAGGTTGGGATAGAAGAGGGAAGAATTAACCTACAACAAACCGAAGAAAAACTAACAGAGGGGAAGAAGGGAGAGAAAGGAATGCTACCTATGGAATAATTTGGAAGCAATATCTAATTATAAATGATGGAAGAAGGATTGAAAACAAATTACAAACTAGCAAACTGTTGGTCGAGCATTTCCTAAATCAGAAGAAGAGAGATTATATTAACGATAGAATATGAATTACAGAAGAACGAGGATGACCTACACAGGAAAAACAAAGTTAATTACATGCACAGGAAAATAAACTAGTTAATTACAGAAAAGAAATGCAGAAAAAGATAACAACACCTCTGGTTGCTGAGGGGCCCTTCCCAGCAATCAGAGGTGAGACTAAATCAGCTTAAATGACTATCAGCAGAGCATCAACGTACTGAAATTTCCATTAATACGACAAAATTACATAATACTTTATGTAGGAGTAACTGCTATCTCTTGTCTATTCCTACGCTATCTGATCTTATACATCTCTGCATTTCTCCAATTGATGCGTCTATTTATAAGTTACAAATGGTGAGAGGGTCGACATAGTCGACCTCTCTAATAATAGAAGTGTTTAAATGATTCTAACTGTTGGTTTAATTGATACATGCCAATGCAAGGAGCATCCTTCAGACTTTGATGGAGTTGATTCCTTCACAGAGAAGCTACAACGATGATCTACCCAGCTCCTTGGCGTCAATCCCATCCAATACGAACAGGTGAGCATTCGTTTCCTCGAAACGTGAGTAGAAGCACATTCTAGAGCATCGATGTGGGAACCGAAGCTACATTGGTAGACTGATCGTGGGCATGGGAGTTATGTCGGCAACCTGAATGTGAACAGGATGGACTCCTTCCAGAACGACGGCATGCAAGAGTGTGAACATGTGCGAATGATCCTCGGCCGAATGAGAAGAATGATTAGAGTGTGGGGGTGTTGACATGGATGAGAGATGTGCTGTCGATATTGGACAGCCTAGGGATGAATCTTCCAGAACCAAAGCTCCTTAACCTTGCCCATTGCGTGGCAAATAGAACCCACGTGCCCCTTTTTGCATTTAACGGTCTGAGATGTGTCAACCATGGATTTCGCAAGCTGAACGAAGGGCTGAAAGATGAGCTGAACACATTTTAACTTAACACATAAGCATGTAGTCTGAATGAAGGGTCATTTGAGAAATGAAGCCTGTAAATTAACACATAAATACCAATTATGCCCATACAATGTCACTTTAACATAAATAAATAATGATATAACGAAATATAAACAAGATTTGCATAGTAAGTAAATATGTGCATACCTGGACTATTTGATGGGCTGAATGGCAAATAAAACAACTTACTATAGAAAAAATGATAGAAATAACGCCATTCAGAGTAGATTAGATGATAAAAAATGGTGACAAAATGGACGTCAACAAGAATGCTGCCCCATCTCCGAACCAGGGTAATCCCAAAACCCCCACCCCTCCTGTTGCTTCCTCTAAAGTGAACGATGTCCAATATTCGTCACAACAATCTAGAGGAAAGAAGAAGAATAATCGAGGAAAATATAAGAAACCTCCCAACCAGTAAGAAAACCCCAAGCCGCAACAAACCAACAATGATCATAAACCACATCGGAAAGAGAATTTTCCCTTCCTTATTTGTTAGGAAGACCACTATACGCGAGACTGTCCTTACAAGGAGGAAGTCAATAAAATTGTTAAAGGATCTTCCCACCCGATAGTGATAACTAATCGTTTCCCCCATTAGCAGCAACAAATGGTTACTCATGATCCCCCGCAAGGGGGAAATCCGAACAACCCACCTTGTGGACAAACATCCGCAAACCGCGATATTTTGATGATGAGTAACGAGAAGATCCATATATCCACTTCAGCAAGGACGTACGATACCCCTCCAAGTTCAAACAGAATGGAGACCGCCCATGGCAAGACTCCTTCTAAAGATTCTCCTATCACACCTCCCCCTAATGGTCATCTCCATATTGAGAGACCTATCACTGACACGGTGCTATGCCCACCCAAGGGAACTATCCAAAAGGAGACATTTAACCCTAACGCGTGAGCAACCCAAAATTACAATATTGTTAAGGACCTAGCTCAATAACCATGTGCGATGTCGACTCTCGAGGTCCTACAACACTGTCTCGTATAGCGCAGAACCTTACTTTCAACACTAGGGGCGGTGGACCCGTATACTTCTAACATGATTATGTTTACATTTGAGTATTTTAAGCCTACGATTTCCCACCAGTTATCCTTCCAGATCTAGATGAAGATCCATGGGAACAACATTCATCGCATTGTCCTAGACGAGGGTGCTTCCACGTCGATCATGTCCTTCACTTGTTGGATATCCATAGGCTCACCTGAGGTTACACCTTCTCCTACTAGTCTTAAAGCATTTGACGGACATGATTTTCAGCCATACGGACTCATCCCTGCACTTTCCATTGAACTAGGGGGAAAGAAAGCATCTATACACATCGAAGTCATATATGCGCCATTAGACTATAATCTTCTACTCGACTAAAACTGGTTCTATGCCATGACCGTCGTCGCATCCTTTGTCTTTCGACTAGTACAATTTCCTCCCTCATAGGGGTATTTCCAGAACTTAGAACCCCTATATTTTCCATAAACATGATATCATCGAGTGTTATTTCATCTAACGAACCTACCAATTCATGGGTGATATCGAGTCCTATAGAGCTTGAAACCTATGGCAGTTCCATGCCATTGAACAGGAATCTTGCGACTTACCAGGTGATCGAGTCAGCCACAGATTGGGTTGATTCTATTACACATCATGCAGTGGCACAGCTCTCATCTGAGGCTAGTCCATCGTCGCCATTTATTGATCCTCTCACATAAATTTGTCCTTTCGATGAGTCGATTATGGAGGTCATGTGCGTCTATGAGCCACCTTGGGAAGATTACCATCATCGATCTTCTTTCCTAACTATCTAGGTGATCAAGCAAGATACCAAATCGAGTCGTTCACTTGAATTTGTCAAACCCAAGTTTCCCACTTCATTCGACGATATATTCTCTAAAGGAAACTTGGCCAACATCATGGAAACCACTCCTATTAACATTTCAGTGAAACCTAGTATCGTGGAAAATATTCACATAGGAAAGACATGCACTCCCACTGAGGTGGAGTTTTATACTGCCTTATTCAAAGAATTCCGCGACGTGTTTGCTTGGAGTTATGAAGAGAAGCCAGGAATAGACCCATCAATCGTGGTCCATGAAATCCAAACTTTTCCTGGTGCCCGACCTATTCGGCAGAAACTCCGTCCCGTTCATGCTCGCAAAGAAGCGACTATCAAGGCAGAACTTGAAAAACTTATGCGTGCTAGTTTTATCTATCCTGTCCCATTGACAAATTGGGTGTCTAATATCGTTCCCGTGGCAAAGAAATAGGGTATGATTAGGGTATGCATCGATTACCAAGATTTGAACAAGGCTTGTCTAAAAGAAAACTATCCAACTCTGTTTATTGACTAGATTATCGATAACTGTGCTGGGAGTGTCATCTTCTCATTCATGGATGGATTCTCAGGCTACAATCAGATAGAGATACTCCTTTCAGACCAGCATAAGACAACCTTCATTTGTCCATGGGGGACCTTCGTGTACCGCAAGCTACCCTTTGGCCTTAAGAATGCTGGGGAAACTTTCCAACGGGCAATGTCGTACACATTTCAGGACATTAAAAATATTGTGGAAGCATATCTCAACGATCTTCCTGCCCATTCTCAGACTCGGGATGATCATCCGGATCATTTGGGAACCATCTTTCAACGTGTCACCACTACAATATTTACTTAAATACACACAAATGCGTCTTTTGTGTTGAATCCGGAAAATTTTGGGATTCATTATCTCCAAGGACGGCATACACCTAGACCCAATGAAGGTAGAATCCATTCTAGCTCTGCCTTGACCCACTCACATTCTAGCACTCCAAAGTTTGCAAGGGAATGCAATCTTTATACGCTGTTTCATTTGCAATTTTGCAGAGATCACAATGGGGTACATGAGGCTTCTAAAAAAGGACATCCCTTTCATCTGGGACGATGAATCCCAACAATCCTTTCACAATCTGAAGGCATCCCTCACTAAGGATCTCGTAATTCAACCCCCCAACTATAGATGGGATTAAATCTTGTATCTTGCAGATTCCACTTCCACCATTGGCATGGTGTTAGTCTAGGAAGACGCCAATTGCATAGAACATCTGGTTTATTATCTCAGCAAGAGTCTTCTCGACTCCAAAACCCGCTACTCGCATGTGCAAAAGCTGGCTCTGGCCACAATTTTTGCTGTCTAGAGGTTCCACCATTACATTGTGCTTCGCAAGACCACTGTCGTAGCAGAATTCAATCCAATGTACTACATCCTCACACGCCAAGTTCTTGGGGGGAAATATTCTCATTGGATTTCTATCCTTCAAGAGTTTGAATTGGAATTTTCCAAGGAAAAATCCAAGAAATATTTGGTCTTCGCAGAGCTGATTTATACTTTGCCCCGTGTCACTAAGCAACCGGAGCCCATCGATTCTCTCCCATATGAATCGTTGTTTCTCATTAGCATGTCTGATCCTTGGTATGGGGATATCATTTTGTATCTCCAAACCCAACGCTTTCGACCCGAACTCAATCGAGATGAACGTTGACGCATTCGACATCATGCTAAGTGTTATCTTTTCATTAGCAATACTCTTTCTCATCGTGGTGTTGACACCGTTCTACAACGTTGTCTAACTTTAGATGAGGCTGAACACGTTCTCAATGAATGCCACTCTAGAGCATGTGGTGGTCACCTCTCTGGGATGGCTACAACCTAGAAAATTTTACGCGCGGGATATTTATGGCCCTCGATTTTCAAGGATTGCATTGAAACGGTCAAGAAGTGACCACCATGCCAATTCTTCCATAGCAAGAAGCGCTCGGATCCTGCTCCACTTCATCCTGTTATTACTGTCGGCCCCTTTGCCAAATGGGGCATCGATTTCATGCATTGTAAGCCCACTTTAGCCAGGGGGGCATGGCTATGTCATAGTAGCCATAGATTATTTCAAAAAATGGGCTGAAGCGATGCCTACTTTTACAGAAGATGGAAAAACAACAACATAATTCATATTCAACCATATTATAGATAGGTTCGAAGTTCCACAATCTATTGTGACCGATCATGGTTCCCATTTCAGGAACCATATGATTGAAGAATTGAGTGCTAAGTTGGGTTTTCACTATGAAAACGCAACCCCTTATTACCTACAGGCGAACAACCAAGTAGAGGCCATAAGCAAGGTCTTGAAGTGCATGATTCAATGCACTGTAGGTACCCAAAAGACAAATTGGCACTTAGCTCTCTTTTCGTTTTTGTGGGCCTATTGAACCTCAGTAAAATATGCAACCGAGTTCATACCATTTCAACTGGTGTATGGGCTGGAATCTATTTTACCAATTGAATGTGAAATTCCATCATTGAATATAGCCATTGAGCTACTTCCCAATACAACCACTGAGGAAGAATGGTTTCTATATCTAGCCAAGATAGATGAGACTCACTACGATGCCGCTCTCGCTAATGAAGCCCACAAAAAATGCGTCAAAGCACAATATGACAAATCCGTTCAACCTCGGATATTTAATGAAGGAGACCTTGTCCTTACATACGACCAAATGCATGACAAGTTAGGAAAAGGAAAGCTAGATTTGATGTGGTACGGTCCCTATATCGTGAAACGCGTATTGGAAAAAGGAGCTTACGAGCTCGTCGACTGTGATGGATGTTGATGTATATGTAACTTCGGAATGTATTACATATATGTATGTTGTATGTACACCTATAGACATGGTATTATTCCTCTATACGAAAGTGTCGTCATTTATATTGTAAATGTCGTAACTTATACTTGATGGGTTATTAGACCACCTTGTTGGGGTCGGCCCTGTATAAGTCATGTGGGTCAAAGGGTTATTAGACCACCCTATTGGGGGTCGTCCATGTGGGTCGAAGGGTTATTAGATGATCCAGGTGGATATTGGTGGCCACCCACCTTTCCAACTGGCTCAAAACAGTTTTATGGCAATTTTGGTATTGTACTATTTTTAGCAGTTTTTCGGGTCCTGAACTTCCGGGGCCGTTTTGAGGCCCTAAACGACCTTTTTTGGCAATTCGGGGGGCCAAATGGATGCCACCAGCATATGCTTGGCCCCAATCGAAAGTTGTAAATCTCGGATAGAACTTTCCAACGGGCTACCGAGCGCCCCAAACGGAGATCGTATGCAAAAGTTATGACCCCGGGAAGTTGATGTACGAACTTACCCAAACGGGGCCCACATGACTTTTGGCGCTTCATCTCCTAGGGTTAGGTTTTTGGATGTCTAGGGTTTTTTATATTCCTGTTTATTGTAAAAGGCCTTGGGAGCCTCATTGTAACCATCTTCTTGCGAAATGAGCGCAGTCGTCACATCTCTTCTTAGAGATAAGCCGCCACCATTCCAACAAGCTTGTTTTCCGCTACATTTTACAGTTCTAGCTTATTTCCTTATTGAATAGAAAACCAGTTTTACTGTATCTCTGTTATTTTGTGTTAAGCATCTGATAATAATCTGTATTCATTTCATTCTGCTCATAAAATCCGGATCAGTGGTATCAGAGCGGTCTGCTCCTCGTCATCTTAATGCATGTCCCCAACGAGGTCAGGGTACAAAGAATTGGGTCTTGAGCTTGTTTCTCTTGAGGACAAAAGCTCTCACACGCCCAAGCGACCTCTCATGGCAGGAGAAAAGAAAGATGACGGGACAGGAGATCCTATCAAAATGTTGCTTGAGGAAGCCCTCACGCAACAGAGGAACGAGATGATGGATAATTTCGCGCAAATCCTTCGACGACTACCAACAAGCAACGCATCTTTTTTCGAGCGGAGGCGCCGCCCCCTTCAAGGTACAAATCAACTTCGATATCCCTATATTTGAACGATAGATAGACACAGATGCTGTAGATAAGTGGCTGAATCTACTAGAAGGGTATTTTTCTGTCCATAACTTTTCGAATAAAGAAAAGATTACTTTTGCGCTCCTCAAAGCCATTCCCCATGTCAAAGATTGGTGGGAAACATTCTGCGAGCAAAAGGACACAGAAGAAGCCTCATTATTTTCAGTCACGGCCACCTGGGAATCCTTCAGGGATGCTATTAAGGAACAATACTACCCTGTTGGAAGTTACGACGACTTGTATACCAAATGGACCACACTGCGACAAGAAAGAGACCAAGCAGTGCCAGAGTTCACAAATATCTTCCATACCTTACGCACCAAGCTGGGTATCAAAGATTCAGAGCGACATCTGGTGCTCAAGTATCGCGGTGGTTTGCATAGATACATCCAGACCGAAATGGAATTTCTAGACATCTCTTCCTTGGGCGCGGCCTACCGATATGCCATCAAAATCGAGCAGAAGCTCAAACAAAAGACGCGGCAATTTGGGCCTGGGAACCCTTCACAGCAAAAGACAGGAAAGGGCGGCCCCAACCCACAGAATAAAGGGCAGAGCAAAGATGGACAGTATCAGGACAACCAATCCAAGCAGCAAACAAATAAGGACACCGGAAAAACAAAGAAAGATACCGGGAAGTGGTGCGACTTCCATAAGAGCCCTTGGCATAACACTGCTGATTGCCGCTCAAAGCAGTCGCTGGTGGCCGAAGTGAAAGAATCTGAATCAGATGCGGGTTCTGACTCTAAGTCCGAACCAGAAAGGGGAAGATGGATCATTGACGCGGAACCCAGTGCCACCATTGCTACCACCAAGCTCTAGCCTGATGAACCAGGCGATCCAGAAGAAGGAGAACGCCTCTTCCATTCACAGATTTGGGTAAAAGGCACCCCGCTGCACTTCATCGTTGATAGCGATAGCCAGAAGAATCTCATCTCAGCAGAGGTTGTCAAGCGCCTAGCCCTGCCGACAATGCCACACCCACAACCCTACACCATTGGATGGCTCCGCAAGGGAAGCGATCTCCGCGTCATCCAACAGTGCCGACTGCCATATGGCATCAAGCCCTTCAAGGACGAGGTATTGTGTGATGTTGCTCCTCTCGAATTTTGAGATGTTCTCTTGGGAAAACCTTATTTATGGAAACGTCATTCTGTATATGAGTCTAGGACTCGTAGTGTTATTACTTCTTTGAACAGGAAATTGTACAGGATACCTGAGGCAGTCCCTCCTAATGCTATTTCCTTGATCTCTGCCAGGCAATGCAGGAAGGTCATCTCTCGGACTGGGAAATTTTTCTTCTTGGTGATTCGCTCTCAGAGTAAAAGAAAGATCGCAGCCACATCCCAAGCCTCCATGACAGATATATCCACACAACAGAAGCAAGTGGATAAGATGGTGGAAGGATACTAAGATATCTTCTCCTCTCTGACCGGGGTACCTCTGCACTGCCAGGTCAAGCATCCCATCGATCTAACCCCAGGTGCACCGCTACCCAATGGGCCAGTCTATCGCCGTTCTCTATTGGAAAACGAGGAGATCAAGAGGCAGATCCAAGAATTGATCCACAAAGGGCACATCCATCCCAGTTCATCACATTGTGGGAGCCCAATCGTGCTGGTGCAGAAGAAAGATGGGACCTGGTGACTCTGCATTGATTACCGGGCCCTGAATAAAATAACAGTCCGCAACTGGTACCCGATTCCCCGAATCGACGACCTCCTTGATCAGCTCACGGGGGCCAAATACTTCAGTAAGATTGATCTGAAATCTGGCTACCACCAGGTCCCAATAGAACAGACAGATGTATGGAAGACTGCCTTCAAGTCAAAAGAAGGTATTTTTGAACGGTTGGTCATGCCTTTTGGTTTGACAAATGCTCCAACAAATTTTATGAGGATGATGGACGATATCCTACGAACTTTCACCAACAATTTTGTAGTGGTGTATTTGGATGACATCCTCATCTACAGCAAGAATTGGGAGGAACACTTGCAGCATATTCAGCAGGTTCTGCACACCCTGCGGAAGCACAAACTATATGCAAACTTGGAAAAATGCTCCTTTGGCATGGACAGGGTCCATTACTTAGGCTACATCATTGATCGACATGGTGTGCATGTGGATCTAGCCAAGATACAGGTCATCCGTGACTGGACAGCCCCAACCACACTCACTGAACTTCGGAGCTTCTTGGGCCTCGCCAATTTCTATCATCGATTCATGCTGGGATTCTCTCATATCGCATGGGCCCTTAGCCAAGTGACCAGGGGTGGTGGTTAGGTAAAATTTGTGTGGGGCCTGTCCCAACAACAAGTCTTCGATGACTTGAAGAAGCGTTTGTGCTCATCACCGGTACTCTCATTACCGAACCTGCAACATCCCTTTGAGATCGAGACAGATGCTTCAGATTATGCTGTGGGTGCCATTCTCACTCAACACGGCCACCCTGTGGCATATCATAGTGAGACACTCTCAGATGTTGTCTGCAAGTACCCTACCTACGACAAAGAAATGTACTCCATTGTACAAGCCTGCATTCAGTGGAGACATTACATTCTTGGGAAGGAGACAGTCATCCACACCGATCACAAGCCACTACAGTTCATGCAGACCCAAGGAAAGTTGCAGAATGACCGCCATTAGAAATGGTCAACATATTTACAGCAGTTCCACCTCAACATCAAATACAAAACAGGGAGTACCAACCGAGTTTCTGACTGCCTCAGTCGACCTCCAGTCATGGCACTTACCACGGTGCTAGACTCTTGTGGCCGTGAGACCTCCGAATGGCCCCACCTCTACGAGACAGACCCTGAATTTTCCGCCACCTATCAAATGTTGGGAACCAACTCAGTGGTTGCTAATTTCCATCTTCAGGACGGGTTGTTGTGTTGTCTGGGCCATCTCTGCGTTCCATCAAGCGAGCGCGCGAAGCTGATTTGGGAAGCTCACTACAGTCGGGTGGCAGGACACTTTGGCGTCGAAAAGACAGTGGCAGTGTTGCAGAAACATTTCTACTGGCCGGAACTTCGATAGGATGTCGGCAAGTATATCAGGTCCTGCACCACTTGCGCCATTTCCAAACCGACCACTAAGAAACAGGGCCTATACACCCCTCTGCCTACTCCTGACAGGCCGTGGGAATCCA
This sequence comes from Larix kaempferi, assembly GCA_027924585.1. NCBI lineage: Eukaryota > Viridiplantae > Streptophyta > Pinopsida > Pinales > Pinaceae > Larix > Larix kaempferi. The sequence continues at coordinate 3,179,357 of BSBM01000600.1, forward strand.
TCTCAATGGACTACATGTCGGGCCTCCCATCCACCAAGAGGAGAAATGTCGTCCACCAAGAGGGGAAATGACTGTGTTTTCGTGGTTGTTGATCACTTTTCCAAGATGGCGATTCTAGCCGCTTGCAAGAAGAACATCATAGCAGAAGCCACTACCAAGCTCTTCTTTGAACGAGTATGGGTACATTTTGGGATCCCATAGACCATTATCTCAGACCGTGACAGTCGGTTCCTCAGCTCATTCTGGTCAAGCCTCTGGTCACTGCTGGATACCAAGCTCACCAAATCCACTGCCTTCCACCCCCAGACCGATGGACAAAAGGAGGTAATCAATCGGATGGTCGTACATATCCTGCGCATGTACAAATCAACACACCCCCGCACATGGGATGAGAGTCTCCCCTATGTCCAACATAGCTACAACCGAGCCCTGCATAGCTCAACTGGCCACAGCCCCTTTCAGGTGGGGTTGGGATTCCAACCATTGGGCCCCATGGATGTTGCACTTCCCCTTGCGACCACCTCGGCCGACTCGTCCCCAGAAGCTGACAAAGCCGCCCGGTTCATTGAACGGATCCAGCATATCCGCCAACAGGTTCAGGATATTCTACAGAATTCTAATGCCAAGTACAAGCAGCTCCATGATCAACATCGGGTGCCACATAAGTTTCAGGTGGGCGACAAAGTTTGGTTGCATTTGCAGAAAGAACGCCTTACAGGGCCCCATCGAAAGCTTCGCCCACTCCGTTATGGGCCGTACACCCTGAATGCCTACAACAAGCATCCAGTGATCATATTGCAGACACACAGATCAAGGGCACTAGACATCAAAGGATCCAGCTTTATCGAGTTATCAAAGCAGGGCAGCTCCTGCACCAAGGCAAGTGGCTCACCTGAGGCCAAATTCAGTAGAAATTTCCTCATATGATGGAGGAACTCAACACAATGGATACCATTGCTTCCTAAGGAGGGAGGATTGATCCAGGTGGATATTGGTGGCCACCCACCTTTCCAACTGGCTCAAAACAGTTTTATGGCAATTTTGGTATTGTACTATTTTTAGCAGTTTTTCGGGTCCTGAACTTCCGGGGCCATTTTGAGGCCCTAAACGACCTTTTTTGGCAATTCAAGGGGCCAAATGGATGCCTCTGACATACATTTAGACCTAATCGAAAGTTGTAAATCTCAGATAGACCTTTCCAACGGGCTACTGAGCGCCCCAAATGGAGATCGTATGCAAAAGTTACAACCCCGGGAAGTTGATGTACGAACTTACCCAAACGGGGCCCACATGACTTTTGGCGCTTCATCTCCTAGGGTTAGGTTTTTGGATGTCTAGGGTTTTTGATATTCCTGTTTATTGTAAAAGGCCTTGGGATCCTCATTGTAACCATCTTCTTGCGAAATGAGCGCAGTCGTCACATCTCTTCTCAGAGATAAGCCGCCACCATTCCAGCAAGCTTGTTTTCTGCTGCATTTTACAGTTCTAGCTTATTTCCTTATTGAATAGAAAACCAGTTTTACTGTATCTCTGTTATTTTGTGTTAAGCATCTGATAATAATCTGTATTCATTTCGTTCTGCTCATGAAATCCGGATCATTAGACCACCCTATTGGGGGTCGGCCCAGTCAGCATTATGTTATGTGGTTAAGTTCGAGCCTACATGATTTATGTAAAAGGAAAGTCAAGTCAAGTATAAATATAGTGCGGGAGGTACTCTATTTGATCACTCACTTCTCACTCTTGCACTCAAGGAGGAGTGGCGCACTTATGGAGGAGGAGGATCTGCTGCTAGGTTATTTCTATCTCTTATGGTTGGGTTGTATCATTGCTCTATCTATCTCTGAGGAAGTTATTGGGGTTTTTCACCTTTATGGTTTTCCCCAAGTAAATCTCTGTGTCTCTTGTGTGCTCGCATTATTGTCTTCATGATTGATATGCTGTAGATATGTTGTACATGTTGTTATCTCAGTTAAGATCCTAGATTAGATTGAAGTAAATTCTGAAAATTTAACATGGTATCAGAGCTAGCCTGAAAGAAGGCATTATATGGCATGTATGACACTTGTTGCACTTACGATGCTAGGGCTTGATATAGCAAAAACCAGACGTCGTAGCACTTTCGCTATAAATCTGTTTTGGAGAAGTTTTCGGATCTGAAACCTTTACAGGTAGAAGATTAAACCCCCATGTACCTTGTGTCCAAAGGACAACCTCTAATTCGTTGTACTTTGTGATTTATGACCTATACAATATAGGGATTCTGCCTCTTCCAGATCTGAGTCAAAATCAGGTGACCTTGGGAAAAAGGTCATAACTTGGGCTAGGAAGCTCCAAATGAAATTTCGTAAAAAGTGACAGGTAGTACATAGACTGTACTATCTCAAGAAAAAATTTCAGAAGTCCTAGCTTGATCAGACCCTAGTTCGATACTTTGATCAGAAAAGTGGAAAATTAGGGCTTCTGTAAAAATGAGAATTTTTGAAATCCGTGACCACGGCTGGAAGCTCCTCAGAAAAATAGAAGCTTAGAGCTTTGGATCAAACCTTTTGATTGGGAAGAAGAGTGGGCTTCATCAAACCCCAGTTCAGGGTCGCGTCCAGTGAATCCGGAAGTTTCAAAGGCAAAATTGAGGAGTGAAACTTTGCAGTTTTCAAATTCTGAATATACCAGCTTGATCAACTCATCAAGGCGCATATTTCTATCCTTTCGGAAGTTTGAAATTCAAAGTTTGAATTTTTTGGGTTTCTCTGACAAGCCCATATCCAGCTCCAGGTCCAGTTCTTGAAAATCAAGTGGATTGGGTTAATCCTAGAAGAAGATGGATTGGTCACCTGCATAAGTAAAGAAGTTCCTGTTTCAGAGGGAGATGAGGCTAAGGCCTTACATAAGAAGATTACAAGCGATCTCGACAGGTATGACTCATCAAGGTATGTTTTGAGATTTATTCATGATTAAGTTTATGGTATGTTTGTCTTCATGTTATTACGGTTAGTACAATCTTGATTTTAGACTTGTCATATCACCTTAATAAAATTATGAATGCACGATAGAAAATTTTTATTGATTAGGGTGTTGACACTTATGATTGTACTAATGCATTATGGTGTTGTATGAGGTTTATGTTGTCTACTAACATGAAAGGTACACCAAGAAAGACAAATCATGTTCTGGTTCAAGAACATATGATCATGATGACATGAGGACAAAGATTCATCCATTGTCATGGATCTCATAGAAGATCCATTTACGAGGTATGTATAACTTGGTTTTATAATGGTTAACCTATGAGATATACAGGTTACTAGCACAAGTCATTGAAGAAGAACAAGAAGACATCATGTGAGTATGTTAGACATAACTAGCTAGCATGCTAATCCAGGTATGTTTTTCCTATATCAAGATAGAATCCTACATTGTGTTAGGATCTTATACTGTTATGTTGTTGATAATGATTATTCATGAAGTCATAGGTTTGAATAATCATGGTTGTATGCATATTATGTTTCTTACCATAATTGATGATATGACTAACCAGAAGAATCATGGAGGTATAGTTTTGAATAATCACGGGTTTTATGCATATTATATCTCTTCTCTTGATTGATGATTTAACTAACCAAAAGAGTCCTATGATCAAATAAGAATATGCATGAGTAAAAGAAGACTTCCCTGAAACCTTGAACACTAATGTTTATTATCTGTGTTTGAAATGATCCTGACTATACATGCTTGAGATTATTGTGATTATACTAATGAATGTTTGATTACGTATGAGACTTAGAGGATAATACAATGGTGATACTAACAAGCATGCATAGGGATCGAGAATGAATATAAGTTCAAGGACAAGTAATCCAGGAAGCAAAAATCAAGAGGGAGTACACTCCAGTGGTTTCTGCAAGGATGCAGATATTCAGAGGGAGTTGAACATCTCTCTACATTCCACATCAAAAGGTGTAGAAGAAGCTACTTCAGATTAGGACTCCAGTAGCTCCTGCGAGGAAGCGAAGACTCAGAGGGAGTCCACCCAACAAGCAAACAAAGATAAGTATTTGAATTGTCATTTCTTAAATAATACTGTTCAATAATGTATATACTGTTCAATAATGTATATACTGTTCCTAGAATTAGGTTGTGTATTATGCATATTAGAATAATTGCATTGATGAACAGTATACTACTAATATGCATGAGTAAGTGGCCTATGGCACTGTACAACATTCCATTGCTACTTATCTAGAATGAAACCTCTTTGTTGACAAGTTGGGAGTTGTGCACACTCTTAACAATGTTCTGGTAGAGATTGGAAGGCATCTAGAAAGTTACGGGATATGGATAAATGTTGTATTGAAGCATTGGCTAAGATAATTGCATGACTGTATGACATATTTCTTTATGTGTAAGAAATTGTTCTGAAAAATATGAGATGTTTTCTAATCATGCAATTTAACTTGTTGTGTAGGAAAGATCATATGCCATCTCCTACAAAAGAAGAACTACAACATTTGTTCCAGCAACAAAGATATCTATTGAAGATATTGAAGATATTGAAGTTCCCAGGATCTGGGATGAAGAAATGGAATGCCATGATCCATCGATCATGAAGAATGATGTTTGGGATGTAGTCCCAAGACGTGAAGGGAAGTTTGTTATGACTTACAAATGGAACTATTAGATCAAGCATGTTGCAGATGGCAGCATTGAGAAATATAAAAGTGATGAAATAGAAGATGCACTAGATGGATTTCAAGACAGCATGGCGTAGTCATATATGTGTGCAGAACTTGGTATGGTAGGATAGACAGCTTTCTATCCAATTTGGGCTTTACCAAGAAAAAAGCGGATTCCAACCTTTTCTACAAGGTTGAGGAAGGCAATCCAGTGATACTACTTTTGTATACAGATAACCTATTTTTTACAGGTGAAGATAGATTGATTGCCGACACGCAGGGGAAGCTTGCTACCGAGTTCGAGATGAAGAACTTGGGGATGATGCACTATTTGTTTTTGGCATGGAGGTGTGGTAGATTGATGGACTCTTCCTTGGAAAGTATGTAGTAAGAGATCCTGAAGAGGTTCGGGATGATGGCCACACCTATGACATCGAATCTGAAGCTTCTATGTGATGCTTCATCTAAGCCGGTTGATGTCTCTACGTATCGCTAGATGATTGGGTCCTTTATGTACCTGATGAACACGAGACTAGATATTTTCTTTGCTGTGAACACATTGAGCCAGTTCCTGACGGATCCGAGGAGTGTTCACCTAGTTGCTGTAAAGCATGTTCTGAGGTAACTGAAGGGTACAGTGGATTATGGGCTCAAGTATGAGGCGAATCAAAAGTTTAACCTACAAGGTTATGTTGATTCAGATTGGGTTGGCAGTGCTACAGATAAGAAGAGCACATTTGGGTGCTGCTTTAGTATGGGATCAGGTGTGATCTCTTGGTTTAGCAGGAAGCAGTCCTGCGTAGCACTGAGTACAGTTGAGGCAGAGTATGTTGCAGCCTGTTCAGCTAGTTGTGAGGCAGTATGGCTATGGAAGCTACTGTATGAGTTATTTGATCTCCCGTTGGAAGCTACTAGTATCTTCTATGATAACCAGAGTTGTGTGAAGCTATGCGAGAACCCAGTGTTTTATGACAGGTCGAAACACATAGAGATCAAATATCACTATATCAGGGATATGGTGCAGAGAGGAGCTATGAAGCTCCTGTATGTTGCGACGGACGAGCAGATTGTAGATGTGCTGACGAAGCCACTAGCCAGGGTGAAGTTCAAGTACTTCAGAGAGAGGCTTGGAGTTCTTTAGATCAAGGACACTTAGAGGAAGAAGTGATGGACACATCTGCTGAAGCCATTCCAAGCATGTTGGAAGGAGGATCCTTCACATGGCTGTGGATGTAAGCGCTAGATGATGAGCATCAAGATGATGTTCTGGTTTCTGCTGGATATGATCAGTTGGATTATTTTTATGTATGTATGTATGCATCATGTTGGATGCTGGATATGATCAGTTGGATCATTTATATGTATGTACGTATCATGTTGGATGCTGGATATGATCGGTTGGATCATGTGTATGTATTTTGTATATGCATCATGTTGGATGCTTGGACCATGTATCTGTATGTGTATCAGGTGGATACATTGTATGATCAGGTAGATCATGTATATTGATATGTATCAGATATGATCAGGTAGATCATGTATGTTGATGGATACATTGTGTGGATCATGTATCTATGTATCAGGTAGATACGTGGTGTGCATTAGATGGATGCATTGTATGATTAGGATGATCATGGATGACGAGCTTCTCCAGATGACATGCAACAGGATGTTGCAGTGGTGATGATCAGGGTGATCATGTGTACATCAGGATGATGTATGATGAGCATCAGATGATACTTTGTGGCCGTGGATCAGGTTGTGCAGGTAAGCATGTAATTTGTGCCCTAGGAGATTTGTAGATGGTCTTTCGAGGCTTTGCCTATGGCATGTAATTCAGTGCCCTGGGACATCTGGAAAATGCTCTTTCAAGGTTTTGCTTGGGAGGACATATAATTTGTGCCATGGGAGATCTACAGATAGTCTTTCGAGGTTTTTCCTCTGGCATGTAATTCGGTGCCCTAGGATATTTGGCAGATGCTCTTTCGAGGTTTTGTCCTATGGCATGTAATTTGCTCCTGGGAGATCTGGACAGGATGAAAAAGGCCTCAGATGCTTCAGCTAGGTTTTGCCATGACCACATGTAATTTGCTCCTGGGAGATCTGGACAGGATGAAAAAGGCCTCAGATGCTTCAGCCAGGTTTTGTGGTGGACCACATGTAATGTGCTCCTGGGAGATCCGACAGGTAGAGCCGTCTGCTCGTAACAGCCTGGGATGCTTCAACCAGGTTTTGTGGTGAGATCACATGTAATGTGCTCCTGGGAGATCCGATAGGTAGAGCCATGTGCTCGTAACAGCCTAGGATGCTTCAGCCAGGTTTTGTGATGGGTCACATGTAATGTGCTCCTGGGAAATCCTACAGGTAGAGCTGTGTGCTTGTAACAGCCTGGGATGCTGCGGCCAGGTTTTGTGACGCACGTAATAAGTCCTGAGGATTCCACAGTATGGCCAGTGATGACGAAGACCTGCAAGTGGTGGGCCTACATCCAGTATGAAAAAGGACTGGCTCTGTAGAACTTCCTATGACGAGTAGATTCAGAGATTGATTGAGATAGCAGCAGCAGTGATGATGATGACGATGCATCGATGATGATGATCCAGAGAAGATGACTTGTGCTAGAAGACCTGTGCTGAGAAATACCTTCCTAGTTAAGAGGGAGTGTTGATGTATATGTAACTTCGAAATGTATTTCATATATGTATGTTGTATGTACTCCTATAGAGATGGTATTATTCCTCTATACGGAAGTGTCATCATTTATATTGTAAATGTCGTAACTTATACTTGATGGGTTATTAGACCACCTTGTTGGGGTCGGCCCTGTATAAGTCATGTGGGTCAAAGGGTTATTAGACCACCCTATTAGGGGTCAGCCATGTGGGTCGAAGGGTTATTAGACCACCCTATTGGGGGTCGGCCGAGTCAGCATTATGTCATGTGGTTAAGTTCGAGCCTACATGATTTATGTGAAAGGCAAGTCAAGTCAAGTATAAATATAGTGCGGGAGGCACTCTATTTGATCACTCACTTCTCACTCATGCACTCAAGGAGGAGTGGTGCACTTATGGAGGAGGAGGATCTGCTGCCAGGTTATGTCTATCTCTTATGGTTGGGTTGTATCATTGCTCTATCTATCTCTGAGGAAGTTATTGGGGTTTTTCACCTTTACGGTTTTTCCCAAGTAAATCTCTGTGTCTCTTGTGTGCTTGCATTATTGTCTCCATGATTGATATGCTGTAGATATGTTGTACATGTTGTTCTCTCAGTTAAGATCCTAGATCAGATTGAAGTAAATTCTGAAAATTTAACAATGGCACTCCTTTGGCACGGCCCCGCAACGGGTTGTACCTCAAACGGTTGTACGCGTAGGTTTACCCTGCGTGAGACATCTTGTACATAGTGTACTTAGCTTGTTTTCAGTTTTATGTATTTTTGTGTGTGTTTGCATGGATTTTGTTTCATGTACCTTTATTTACCTTGACTTGTGCTTCTATGTGTAGATGTCACCTTACTACGGATTTGCATATGGCACTAGTCGACATACCCAGAACCTTGCTTCTGCAGCATGGGTTATCTATTTTCCTACTAGCGAGTTGATATCCTCAAGTGGAAATTTCTTGGGCTTCGCAACCAACAACATTGCAGAGATACCATGTAGTCATCGGATTCTTAATTGAAGTTGCTTCCCTTGGAATCCGCACCTTTTTGGCCCACTTGGATTCCCAACTCGTGGTATCCCATCTGAACCGTGTCTACACTTTCCGCGATCCTACGTTACTTCGTTTATTTAGAAGGGTAAACCCCTTGGAACTATCATTTGATTATATTTCATATCAACATGTACCGAGAGAATTCAATATTGTAGTTGACTCATTGGCCTACTACATATTGGATTGGAATCTAGCTCATACATAAAATACATCATAAGCAAACACACAAGCCGTTGTAAATAAACAAGTCATAGAAATAGGTCCACATTCATATAATCACTTTTTTTTTTTGAATGCATATAATAAGATGTGTTCAAAGACAAAATTTGGGATCTCTTCCCATACAAAAATTGGCTCTCTGGCCTACATATCGTGTACATGCCACTAAAAACAAATACTGCTATCTAAAACACTAATCATCTTCCTCGCGATGCTCATGGTAGCATACTACTGCTCTGGCTACCTGACGAAACAGTCGGCCAATATGCCCTAGCACACCTATAGTATGCCTCTAGAGATGAAGAGGGATATAATCCATCCTCATAGCAGGAACCCCCATGGTCAAACCTTGAAGGTTCCACTCTACATTGCGGATCCCTCCTACTTCTTCTTCCTCCTCCTCGTTCTCATCAATGACACGTTATTGAACGCCTCCTCAGTGTAGTGGTAAGTAGCCTGATGGCCTCCTTAGTCCACGATTTGCAGCATGAACATGTACATATGTCAGATCTTTCTACACATCGAAAAATCACTAAAAATCATATATTAAAAATTATCAAAAAACACAATGGTGAAGGTCATATACCTGAATTGTCCCAGTCCACATCCTCAGGAAGTGCTAAGTCAATGTCCTCATGAAAATCCACCCCTTCATAGGGGTATTCCTCGATTATAATTATCTTCTCCTTGAACCATGAGAAGAAATCTTCACTGAATGCTAAGACTTGTGGCTCGTTGAGTCGTCCTGCATAATCACTCCATCTCCCCATCCGAGGCTCGGTCACAGGGCAGATAGGCATGGATACCTGAGGGAAAAACAATGGCACCCTCTCCAGGAAGAAGGTGACCAGGACACTCCTGTACCCTGTAATGTCCCTTTTTAATTTTTTTATCAAAATGCCCAATTTTTCACTTTTTCTCCAATTTCGACCTTTGACTAGTTTTGATGCTTAGGTCTCCAATTTGCCCCAAATGCTCCAAAATATTCTAAGAAGGTATATGAATGATAAAAGGAATTTATTATGAGGTTCAAGTTTGATATAAGGACACCAAAATACCTCTGAAAATTCCCTTAAGATTCTGGACCAAGTATGTAATTTACTAGCAATTGGAGGTTCAAATCCCCCTAGGGTACTGACTGAAATTGGCTATCCAAATGCCTCCAAAACCACTCAAATTTCTGAAAAGAGGTATGGAATGTCTTAGTGATGTTATTAAGGTCTCATATGCACCATTAATCATTTATTAAGTCTGTTCTAGCCTTCCCACAAATAGCTGCAAAAATCACTAATTCGACCCTTGGGGAAATGGCACCAAATCTTCTCCAAATGTAAATAAATTGAGTAAAATGACTTCAAATGATTTAGTGCTGAACATGAAACTTGTAAAAATCATCAATGGAAGTCCATTCATCATAAATGTATCATAGAAACATTCTTTTATTCGAAATCTCCAGCATTACAATGGCATACATCAATATAGTGGAGAAATGGTCATTGTTTGCTCATTAATAATCATTTTTACATGCAACCACTTGGTATTTCAACCTGATACTTTCTGAATATGAATAAAATAGTATATTAAGCATATTACAATCATAAATACATCATGATAAGCTGTCCCAAGGAGTAAAAGAGCTCACCCAAAGCGCAATCCCTCAAGGAGCATGGATATGCCTTCAAAACTAGAAATGGTTGAGAGGATGTCATGCATTAGATGAAACCATGAGCTTCCCTATAGCTGATACCTTCAAATAAAAAATATATTAAATCTCTATGAAAGACCTAAATGTCCTCTCCAAACACCAACTTGGATGGGAATCTTTCACCCTTGAAATTGGCTAAGGCAAGAAACTAGTCATCCACTAGCTCTCTCTTCACAAATGCAATTTTTATCAAATGATCAAAATAAATTCTGCTGGTTTATCCCTATATTTTATAAACATCCTTAGCCTTCTAAGGTTCCCAATCCATCCATAGACTCAATACAATTCGAATTAGGGTAAGGGCTCAAGATTTTCCATGTGTCCTACCTTTCCTAGCCTTCCACCTTCCACCAATTCGAGTGGGGGTGTTTTTGGCTTCTCCAACTCCCATGAGCGCCCTCTTGGAGCCTATTTTGGGGCTTACATGTCATAATGGTCAGATTTCAGAGGTCAGATGTGAAATTTTTTATAGATGTCATAGATGCTCCATCATTGTTGGCATAGGGGCTAGGGAATCTAGCCCAAGTGTCCACAAGCTTCCAATTTGACTCTTCCTCTTCCATGGAGGTTACCAATCTATCCCAATTCAACCTAATATGTTCAATGCCATGTGTATGACTTACCAACTCATCCTAGAATGTTCACCTTCTCATGATCTCGAATTGGCAAGAGAGAGATGCCATGTGTCCTTGACAAATCAAGCTAGTGTGGGTCCCACATCCTCATTATGTCTTCAAAACCACTTGCCATCTAGAATTTCTCTTGAATTTATTTATTCAACCTATTTATTAAATAATTGAACCCTTCTAATGTCTAAACATCATTTATTATCTTCCTTATTACAATTCCACATGTGGCCATCCAACCTAGGAAACTAGTAAGATTGATGGGATTGTCTTACTATGCAATTATTTGAATGGGGACATTATAGTCCTCCCCACCCAAGATTGCTTGTCCTCAAGAAATTTCATATTTGGATGCTGAAAAATATTCTCGTCTTCCCATGTAGCATCTTCATTTGGTAAGTCCTTCCATTGTACTAAATATTGTTTGATAATTCTACTCCTCAACCTCCTTTCTTGTGTCTTCAAAATCTTTTCCGGAACAAGTGTGATTTGCCCTTCATCATCCAAAGGAGGAATTATTTATGAAGTGATAATTTGCTGACCAAGAGCCTTATTGAGACAATAAACATGAAATACATTATGGATTTTACTCCCTTCCGGAAGTTCTAATTCATATGCTACTTCTCCAACCTTCCGCACTACCTTGTATGGCCCATAGTACCTTGGTTTTAGCTTTTCTTCTCCATTCTTTTTTAGAGATGTTTGTTTATATGGCTGCAACCTCAAATATACTAAATCATTAACCTAAGAGGTCCTTTCTTCTCTATGTCTATCAGCATATTGTTTTTGTTGATTTTGAGCAACCTGCAAATTGCCTTTCAAAAGCTTTAAAATTTCTTGGCTCTCTTCCACCCAATCTTTAGCCTTTGGGGCTCTACTATCACCAAAGATAATTTCAGCAAATGTAAGTGCATCATAACCATATAATTCTTTGAAAGGATACATCCCTATTGACAAATGATAAGTGGTGTTGTAGCAAAACTTACCTAAGTGTAGCCATTTTTCCCATGCTTTTTGTTGCGCTCCTACATAGTTTTTAGGTACCCTTCCAACCATTTATTCACCCTCTCTATTTTTCCATTAGTGTGTGGATGATAGCTGGTACTTGGGGTCAATTGAGTACCCACCAATCTAAAAATTTCTTACCAAAAAGCACCCATGAATCTACTATCTCTATCACTAACAATGCTCTTGGGTAGGCCATGCAATCTTAAGATTTCTTTGAAACAAATATCAGCCACTTGTGTAGCACTAAAAGATGATGTAACAACAAAGAAATGAGAAAAAAATTTCAACCTATCCACTACCACATATATGCAATCCTTACCCAAATATTTGGGCAAACCGGTGATGAAGTCCATTGAGATATTGTCCCATTTTTGCTCCGGAATAGGAAATGGTTGCAATAAACCAGTTGGGCATGTAAGTTCTGATTTTTTTTGTTGACATACTTTACATTCATTCACATATTTCTGAACATCTTCCTTCAGCCCCTTCCAAAAATATATTTGCCTCAATTTCCTATAAGTTTTGAAGATCCCCGGATGGCCAGCTAGTGGGGAATCATGTGCTTCTTGCACAATTTTGTACTTGAGTTTTTAATCTTGAACCAAATAAATTCTGCCCTTATAATATATCAGCCCATTCAAAATCCTACAGTTATTACCCCCTTTGATTCCATCCAACACATCAAAATCAAATTTGTCTTTGGCATATTCAACTAGTAGCATGTTTTTCCAATCCTTGGCAATGCCCATGGGAGAAAAAGAAGGTCTTCTAGATAAAGCATCTGCTACTATATTAATCTTTCCTTTGACATATTCAATATCAAAATCATAAGCTTTAATCTTGCTTACCCACTTTTGTTGCCTTTCATTTAGATCTTTTTGGGTGAGAAAGTGTCTTAGACTATTGTGGTCAATTTTCACCACAAACTTGCTTCCCACCAAGTATTGTCTGAATTTGGCCAATGCATGCATAATGGCCAGAATTGCTTTGTCATAGATGGAGTAAATTTTTTCACGAGGCTGCAACTTTCTGCTCTCAAAGGCTATGGGGTGTTGGCCTTGCTTTAGGACATCCCCTATTCCTCCACCTAAAGCATCACATTCCACAACAAAAGGTTTAGTAAAATCAGGAAGTGCAAGTATGGGAAAACTACTCATTACCACTTTCATCTTTTGGAAGGCCTTTTCAGCCTCTTCATCCCACTTGAAAGCATCCTTCTTATTCAAATCAGTGAGTGGAGAAGTCAACTTGGAGAACCCTTTCACAAATTTTCTGTAATAGGTGCATATCCCAATGAAGCCTCTTAGTTATGTAATATTTTTTGGTGATGGCCATTCTAAGATAGCCCTGATTTTTTCCACGTGTACCTTCACTCCTTGTTTCCCAATAATGTGCCCAAGAAACAGTGGTTCTTTCATCCCAAATTCACATTTTGATAACTTAGCAAATAAGGATTCTTCTTGCAAAATTTTTAACACAATCTCTAATTGCTGCAAATGCTCTTCCCATGTTTTACTGTAAATGAGAATGTCATCAAAGAAAACCAAAACAAACCTTCTTAGTTGCTTGCAAAATATCATATTCATGCATTCTTGAAATGTGGATGGAGCATTAGTTAACCCAAAAGGCATGACAAGAAATTCAAAGTGGCCATAATGACATCGAAAAGCAATTTTTTCCACATCTTCATCTTTCATTCGAATTTGATGATATCTTGATCTAAGGTCAATTTTGGAGAAGTATTTGGACCCATGCAGCTCATCCATGAGCTCATCAATCGTAGAAATAGGATATCTATTCTTGATAGTATTTTTGTTCAAGGCTCTAAAGTCTATGCACATTCTCAATTTTTCATCTTTTTTCTTCACTAGCACTACTGAAGAAGCATAAGGTATAGAGCTTGGTCTAATGAGTCCCAACTCTAGGAGTTCTTGGATGGATTTTTCAATCTCATCTCTAAACTTTTTAGGATGTCTATAAGGTGGTATCTGAATGGGTGAAGTACCCTCCTCCAAAACAATGTTGTGCTCAACCCCCCTATCTGGTGGTCTACCATGTGGAAGATCTCTAAAAACAATTTCATATTTTTGCAAGAGTCTCTCTATCTCCTTTGGGTGTTAAAAAACCTTTATGTTTGGCTTGGGGGATGTAATATGACATTCAGAATCCCATTCTATGTCCCCATTCCTAAATATAGATCCCATACTATTGCAAGTCACTACTTGATTTGGATAAATGTGCTTCCCTCTCACAACCCTTAGTACTCCTTTTGAATCTTGGAATTTAATTTTAGGAATTTAATAATTTATTGTTTGCTCTCCTATTGAATACAACCATTGCACTCCCAAAACCACATTAATATCATCAACATCAACCACATAAAAACTATCAACAAAAGTATAGTTACCTACGGTGACTTGCAGCTTTGGAACCCATGTTTTGCACTGCATTGTGTTGTGACCGGGAATGGCAACTCTGAATCCATCAAATGGATTAATAGGTATCTTTCTTCTCTCCACCATCTCTACATCAATGAAGTTATGGGTGTCTCCTCCATCTACCAAAACTGAATCTCTTTGTCCTAGTACCACACCCTTGCATGGGATAGTATGATAGCGAGGTACTGCAGAAAGTACTGCCATTCTTGCTTTGTCTGGTGAAGGCCGATTTTATTCTTCTCCTACTATTTCTTCTTCAACAAAAACACCTTCAACTTTTGGTTCTAATGGTGGTGGTATATTTTTTTGACTTCTTTTTAAGACCATCAGGTGCGAATTGTTGGTCACCCTATATGCTAATTAATTACAACTAACACATAGGATGCTCAATATAAATTGTCAACCCAGGGAAGTCTTTTATCTCAATGGAAATAAGCAGAATCTATGCATAAACATTTCTAGTAGTTGATTAACTACATGGAGATAATAATCCTACTTATCTGCTCAGCCAAAATCATTCCATTAAGAAAACTAATATAATTCACAAATCTAGGAATTCAAGGTACAACTACCTCCTACAGAAATCAAGTACCTAGCAGTTACTGATCTAAGAATAAAAAAGAACTAGATTAATTTTGCAAGAAGTTAAATCCTATAATTATCAAACTACAGTATTCAATCTTTACCAAAATGATTCATCCAGCAACTACTGTAACTCAATCACAATCTTCATAATCTAATGAATTCAATGAAGATACAATAGTAACCAGAAATAGAAAATAAGCTAGAACTCTAAATTGATAAATATTGGAAATCCTATAAAGCATAAATGACTTAAAGGAGTTGGAGCTGAGCTTGTTTGTAACAGCTAATTTGAACACACATGCATTAATAAAACTAACCTACATAGTCGACTATCACACCACACAGTTGTAGCTATTCAGGATGCAAAGAATAAACTACCAAGAAAGAATGCAATTGGAAATCCTCTGTTGCAGCTATCAGTAATACGCCTAATGCGATTCCAAAACACTCAACAGGAAATAAATAAATCTAACTGCATACTTAACTCAGAAATCTCTCTCAGAGGGCGGGCCCTGGCCTTCTAATAGAGATGTCATGAACTACCAAAAATTAAGACACAGAAATATGAATAACTTTGCTCTTCATTAAAGATGGTAATCCACAGTCTCAGTTCTCTGTTACAGCCCGTATAAAATGATAATTAACCAACCCCAAAATTTGAAAGCCTTCCCATATTTATACATGCAAAATATAGTTCGTGATCCACTAATTTCGTGCAACAGTGAATATATTTGATCTTCATGCTGCAGAGTTACAACTAAATTGTTACAGTTGTAATGAATGAGGTCGTTAAACATGAAGGATGCTGTTACTTTGGCAGTCAATGGATCAATGGTTTAACCAATTGGGAGGCATCCTGTCTGTTGCAGCAATGCTTTGTTTCAAGGAATACCTGTTACAGCTTCTCGTGGAGAGATGCATTGTCCCTTGGAATATGAGGAATACAATCGGAAGTATAACAGTTGGCACCACGTATGATTCTTTCCCAAGGCATTGCGGCTGATACACCTATGCTTTGATCTTAACTTAATGAAATCAACACAAGTTAGCATAAATCGAAGGCTATAATTCATAACCATAACAATATTAGGGATTAATTAAATGAAACAATAATGAATTATACCTTGTCAGGATTGCTGATTGATCTAGAAAAAGGCATGTATATGGTTTATGAAAGTAGGGTGTAACAGGGAAAAATGATGAAATAATTGTGGTCAAAAAGGGGAATTTATAGGGCCCAACACCAATACCATGCTCTTATGCCACTTGTAATGTCCTTTTTTAAAATTTTTATTAAAATGCCCAATTTTTCACCTTTTCTCCAATTTCAACCTTTGACTAGTTTTGATGCCTAGGTCTCCAATTTTCCCCAAATGCTCCAAAATATTCTGAGAAGGTATATGAATGATAAAATTAATTTATTATGAGGTTTAGGGTTGATATATGGCCACCAAAAGACCTATTTAAACTCCCTTAATATTCTGGACCAAGTATGTAATTTTACTAGCAATTGGAGGTTCAAATCCCCCCAGGGTAATGACTGAAATTGGCTTTCCAAATGCCTCCAAACACACTCGAATTTATGAAAACAGGTAGGGAATGTATCAGTGATGTTATTAAGGTCTCATATGCACCATTAATCAGTTATTAATTCTATTCTAGCCTTCCCACAAACAACTTCAAAAATCACCAATTCGATCCTTGGGGAAATGGCACCAAATCTTCTCCAAATGTAAATAAACTGAGTAAAATGACTTCAAATGCTTACATGATGAAAATGAAACTTGTAAAAATCATCAATGGAATTCCATTCATCATAAATGTATCATAGAAACATTCTTTTATTCGAAATATCTAGCATTACAATGGCATACATCAATATAGTGGGGAAATGGTCATTGTTTGCTCATTAATAATCATTTTTACATACAACCACTTGGTATTTCGACCTGATACTTTATGAAGGTGAAGAATATAGTATATTAAGCTTATTTAAATCATAAATACATCATGATACTCTCTCCCAAGGAGTACAAGAGCTCACCCAAAGCGCAATCCCTCAAGGAGCATGAATATGCCTTCAAAACTGGGAATGGTTGAGAGAATGTGATGCATTAGATGAAACCACGAGCTTCCTTGTAGCTGATACTTGCAAATAAAAACTCCATTAAATATGCATGAAATATTTGAATTGTCTCTCCAAACACCAACTTGGATGGGAATATTTCACCCTCGAAATTGGCTAAGGCAAGAAACTAGTCATCCACTAGCTCTCTTTTCACAAATGCAATTTTTCTCAAATGATCAAAATACCTTCTCTTGGTTTATCCCTGTATTTTATAAAAATCCTTAGCCTTATAAGGTTCCCAATCCATCCATAGACTCAATCCAATTCGAATTAGGGTAAGGGCTCAATATTTTCCATGTGTCCTACCTTTCCTAGCCTTCCACCTTCCACCAATTCGAGTAGGGGTCTCTTTCGCTTCTCCAACTCCCATAAGTGCCCTCTTGGAGCCTATTTTTGGGGCTTACATGTCATAATGGTTAGATGTCAGAGTTCATATATGAAATTTGTCATATATTTCATAGATGCTCCATCATTGTTGTCATAGGGGCTAGGGAATCTAGTCCAAGTGTCCACAAACTTCCAATTTGACTCTTCCTCTTCCATGAAGGTTACCAATCCATCCCAATTCGAACTAAGATGCTAAATTACATGTGTATGATTTACCAACTCATCCAATAATGTTCACCTTCTCATGAATTCGAATTGGCAAAAGAGAGATGCCATGTGTCCTCGAAAAATCAAGCTAGTGTGGGTCCCACATTCTCCATATGTCTTCAAAACCACTTGCCATATAGAATTTCTTTATTCAACCTATTTATTAAATACTTGAATCCTTCTAATATCTAAATATCATTTATTAGCTTCCTTATTACAATTCCACATGTGCCCATCCAACCTAGGAAACTAGTAGGAGTGATGGGATTGACTTACTATGCAATTATTTGAATGGGGACATTACATAGCCAAGCTGGCGAGTATCCCCATTTCTACAATTGGTGACTTGTTCCTTGAGGTTAGTTAGGACCCCTTCGCACCAATTGAATAGTGTCGGTGCCATGCACTCTATGGAAAGATTCATTGTCCCCATGTTGCATGGCGAGACCCACACTACCCGCTACTCGTGTAATGGTGAACAACACAGTTCTCAATCGAAGTTCTATTACCTCTTTTATGGGCACTTTCCCACTTGACTTGCAGGAGCCCTGTCTGCAGTAGCGAGAAACCAAATCACTTGTGCTCTCTTCCGAGGCCTTGTGCCCAGATAGTTTAACCCTTGCAGGGCTCTTGGAGAGGTAATTGAGGAAGTAGTTGTCCTCGAGCTCAATCTCGAGGGTGTGTTCCCCGATCAAGAAAGCATGTATGTCACTGTCCCACATTTGGATTATATAATTCATAATCCTTCGTTGCTTTTGAATACCCCTAGTCTTGAAGAACTTGATTAACCCACATTCACGCAGCGTGGTCAATGTCATTTGATCATTCAAATCCAATCGGTCATCATATTCATGTTCCCTCTCTTTCCAATCAACCATCTTTGCTGAGACAAGTTGTAAAACCCTGAGACAAGCCAAACAAAGCATCTATTAGAAGATGGAAACCTGATTTGATCTTTAGCAACTAAAAACACTTGAACATTTTTTATTTTTTTCTGCCAATTTCCATGCTGCACAGGTCTGGAGCTACACGAAAACTGGTAATTTTCGCGTTCCAACTTGACCCTGCTGCACAAAAATCGGGTGTTTATCGTGTTTCCCGACATGGGGACAACGTGAAAATTCATGAGGGCGAAAATGATACCCTAGTCTCTTTCCCAAAAAAGAAAAAAATGCCCTGAAATCGATAAATGTTGATATGAAATGAAAGAGAAGATCAAGAGCACTTACTAGGTTCAGACGGCGGTCGAAATGGTGCCCTGGATCTCCGGATATCTCCGCTGGAATCCCTCTCCATGGTAATTTTCCTCTTTGGGTGAAATGGCCAAGGTAAAATCAGTAATTTCCTGTTTTTCCCTCCTTTTATACCTCTAAAGACTCATTTTTTACTCATTATTTTACTGTAAAAACCCTTTTGAGTCAAATTTTCCATATTACTAATGTCCTATTTTCCAAGGTGGTTCACCAATTTCTGGCAGGATCTTTTACGTTGTTCACACGGGTGTTGAGACATTTTTTTTACCTTCATTTTGAGCTTATTTTTTCCTTTTTCATGCTCTGGATTCAAACATGAAAAATATTTCAGGCGCTTTTCACACCTTAGTCGTGCTTGTTAAAACCTAGAAAAACGGTGTTGATCTTAGTCGACTTTACTCGTGCTCATAAAACGATGAGGAAAGTATCAATTTGGTATTATTTTATTCTTTTTTTGGACCAAAGTGATTAAAAATTATGAAAAAGACCTTTGGAGTTCTCTTTAAGCTCTTTTCGGACTCCCTCGTTATGCAAATATCACCAAGTGCACTTGTCTCTTTCACACTTGTAAAAGTATTTGAAAGAACGTCTATTCGGTGATAGGTTACCCCTTTTTTGGCCCATCTAGACTAGTTACAAGAAAGGTATACCTCAGTCAACATTTTGACTGGGAGAGTTCTCTCAGGAATTGTTTTACAATTTTTCGGATCTGAGGGACTAACTTGACGAAAAAGTCCATTTTGGAGTCTTCTTTAAGTTATTTCAGACTCTCTAAACATGAACAATTGCCGATTTTTCCTTATGTGGACTCGTTAAAATTCAACATAGAAGGGCCCACATTGGGACGAACCCCTCATTTCTCAGGTTCGTAAAACATGTGAGATCAGACTCATCCATCAGATGAGCTATACCGATCATCTGCTATCCTATTCAAGCTCATAAAACAACAAAGAGGTACTCATCATTTATGATAGGGGTGAAATTGGGAATGAGTCAAGTTTACCCTTTCTTGAAAGTCGTCACCTTTGAACATGGTATGAGTCTATGCCTTATCTTCTTTTAGGTATTCATATTTTCCTGCTGAGTTATAATCATAGTACCGAGTCGTCTATTTGGCCATGAGTCCACTCACCTTGTGGTTGTTCTTTGCTATCTATAATCCCTGCTGCCAAGTTCTGCTTCATGCCGTTACATGTTCAAAGGGTCTGTGTTGCTTCGAGTCATCCATTGTGTCAGTACATATCCTTTCAGACCGTTGCCTCACATCTCTCTCCTGTGGATTTCGTGTCGATGATGTGGGATTCATTATGGCCCACCTTCGACAAGTCTATTACTGTCGACATCAACTCACTATCCAGGAATTAGGCTCAGGGATCAACAATTAGTACCTTGGTAGCTGCATGCCTCAATGGCAGGTTTCCTAGCATTCGACAGTAGTTTTTCATCATTGACTTCTGATCGAATGATCTCACGAATGTTCGACGTCAACTCATCTATTCGCATTCCGTTGATATGTACTAGAGATACCTTGGGGGTCATTGTCATCATTGGTGATTTCCCTCGTAGTTGTCAACAACTTACATCACTGGCTGGTAATCAAGTAGTTTATGCCATGTTTGACTTCAAAACATTGTATTCACATGGTTAGATTTGTATCGTATGGGTTCAGGTAGAAGACCCTGGACGTTTATGATATTGTTTCCACATCCAGGTTGCGATGGCGATTATTGAGTTGGTCTCCACATACACATCATGTTGAAGACCTCAATATTGTATTGTCCAACAGATCCACTATTGTATTGGTCATGGCTATGTAATTATCATCTCATGGATCTACGACTGTTCATAGTAACCATGATTTGTCCACAATCTATATCATCTCAGTACTCATGGATCTGCAGTGTATTGGTCGGCAACCATGTGTTGAGTTAGTTGTTCTGAGCATGGGTATGCCTACCTCGGTGATATTTTTGACATATTGTTTATGTTTCAGCTCCTCTTTGCTTCCCTCGATGCTATGTCCGCAAAATTTATTTGTAAATTCTTTCGGCCATCAGCCTCTTCTAGCCTCACACTTTAGTGGGCATCTGTTATACCTCAAATTTACACTTCAAGCCCTAGTGTCGCATCTTCGTACCATGTGACCTAGTGGTATTTCTCCCTAATAACCGTCACACATTATTGGGCTCCCTCCTTGGTCTCATCTGGACACCCAAGAGCAAAATACATTGATTGAATGCCGAGACATGACCTTATCAGCCACGTGTCATCGCAGTTGATCCTATCTGCATAGATTTTTGCACTCTACACATCTGTTGGGTAGCAAAAATTAGGGTTTTTGTGTTTTGCACTTTCCCTGGGGTGCAAAAATTGAGATGATTTTTCGCATTATGCGCAGACCTAGGGGTGCGAAAATCCCTTTTTAGCCTTTTTCCATGGATCGTCGATCTCATTCTTCGAGAGATTTTCTTGGGAGTATCAGTTCTGATTCTATCCCAACCCCCTCTCCTTGTTTAGTTTGGCTGATCCACTAAACACTCATTAGATCCACCTTACTCTCCTTATGGTTAACCCTTCCAAGCACTATAAAGGAGAGGACTTCCATGAGCCCATGGGGGACTACTTAGGGCATCCAACCTATGATCTTGAGACTTTTGCAGAGATAGCTAGAGGAGGAACTTGGAGCTGAAAGTTGGCTTGGACATTAAGCAACCATTGTAAGCATTCTCAAGTTTGCAATAAAGATAACTTGTCTTGTTTCCCAATTTGTGTATGTTGATTATGATTCAATTACATGATTTGTATTTCTAACTTGTAATTCAAGGTACTTGGAGAATCGTATATGCTTGTATCTTGTCTGATCTTAACAAATTCATCGTGGGGACTTCGAGATTTGGACTACAAGAGGGACAAACATCAAAGTGAAAGGTTAGTCATTTTCTCTCATATTCTCCAATACTGAAATCTTGAAATGATTGTTTGATCTAGGATTCAAGGTAGCATGTGTTTTACTTTTGTCTTATATTAGAGTCAATATATCCTGGTTTAATTTAAGAGGGCTTATTTCTATCCGTAGGAAGAAATATCTACAACACCAATGGAAAGTGGATTCCACATCACTTCCAATCCAGGATCTCTAACGGCAAGTCAAGGAAAATGATTTCAGGAGAAATCAGTCCAACCACAACCCAATGGCAAGTCTTCCTCGACTTCCACTCCAGGGAAATTCCAGTGGCTCGAGAAAAAAATATTCATAAATATATAAGTCCAACCTCAAACCCAATGGCAAGTGGATTCCACATCACTTCCAATCCGAGATCTCCAGAGGAAATTCCAGAGTAACTCAACTTGGGCACAGGATCAGTAAGAGCACACCAACAAGCAAAAGCTCATGTCAAGAGAAACCAAAACCAATCACAACAATACTGTAGAAAAAAAAAGATCCAATAGCATGCATAACCAACAAGAGGGACTAGCTCACATCCACCCAAGTCCCATTTCCCAATTGAAATTCTAATTGGGGGAAGAGAGGGAGACATAAGATAGGAGTTACACTTATCAAGAGGGTGCACCAGGTGAGGTAAAACCTCTAACTCCAAATAAAATTAATCTCAGAATAAACTAAAAACCAAGGGGTAGCATAACACATGCGGGTGAATATATATATATATATATATATATATATATATATATATACTTTTCATCTAGATGCATAAAATACATCTTCAAGATACATGATACACTAAATAAAAGAAACGAAATACATTATTATATATAAGGTACATGAGATATAGATCATTATTCAACAAAATACTTGAAATGCATGTACTTGAATCTTATTCTAATCAGTTTCAATCATATGAAATGCATCAGGTGTATCAATAAATTTCATGAAGTGCATCAAGTATACCATTCAATCTCATGAAGTGCATCAATTATACCATTCAATCTCATGAAGTGCATCAAGTGTGTACTGTTTCTTCATGAAATGCATTCCAGTCAATCAATCACATGAGATGCATATACTTTACCTATAGATACAAGATATGCATCATGATTTTTCTCTATCAACAAGATGCATTAAATGCATCTAAGATATATGAAATGAATTCCAATCAGTGAATCACATGATATGCATTACCAAGATGCTTTTGCATGATTTATCACCCAAATACTTTCCCTACAAGGATGCATGAGATTTACCATGATACTTTACAAAGATGCCTTTCAACAAAGGTATTTGATATACCACAAGGATACTCTAACAATATACTTTTCAGCAAAGACCACAAGGATATTTTTCTAACAAGGATACTTGTATTAGTATTGGATATATAAGGATACATGAAGTACATATTCAACAGAGGTACCTGAATTATACTTTAATCAGTCAGATGGTTCGTACATACTTTTCAACAAGATATACGAAATACCACCAAGATATTACCATATAATTACACATGAAATGTCACCAAGATACCACCAAAATACCTTTCAACAAATATCACAAAGATATCTTTCTAATGAAGATTGCAAAGATAAATATCACAGAGATACCTTTCTAATGAAGATCGCAAAGATAAATATCACGAAGATATTTTTCAAGCAAAGATCACAAAGATCACTCGAACATTCTGTTATCACCCAAGATTTTCTTGGGTTGTGGCAGGAAAGACCATGGGGTAACTATTGCAAACCAATCTTTAGGGGATGGAAACTATCATTTCCAACCGCAGGGAGGGATCTCCCTTTGGGGCTTCTAGCAACGGGATGCAGCATAAAAATGGGCTGGGATGTCGGTTGAAGTGGTGGCTAGACCTTCAAACAATGAACTAGAAGGGGTTTTAGGTTGGTTGGAGTTAAGAACAGGAGGACAATTGGGTGTGGAGTGAAATTCGGTGGGTTACTATCATCAATGATAGGTTTGGGCCACAATTGTAGGAGCAGGAGGCAAGGTAGACATGGTTCTTTCATGTCGAGGTAGTCAGCAGATGAAGGTAGAGGAAGGATACAAATTCGGTCACAATGCTAGAGCATTTAAGAATGAATTCTAACCTGCAATTTCAAGAGGAGAGGGGTGGAATACCTAGTCATATGCATTTGGAGCATGTGTGCATGAATTCCAGACCATGTAATCTTGATCTTTAGGTACTGCAAAAGTAAACAAATTAATGGAAATACAAAGCAACAAAACATACATAGGAAATAATAGACATCGAAACACACATCACAGGAATCTCAAGCTCCAAAATTGGTTATGCTCATTGCTTTAAGAGGCCGAGTTTAATACAGTGCAGAGCAATAATCTCCTTGAAACAAAAATGTCCAACCCTTTGGTCTACTATGGGCCTTTCCTTTATAGGATTACAAAACAACAAAATATCTTAACTGATTCAAAAAAACTCGGACTGGTAATGATGAGGCCGTTCGAGTTCAGCCTCTCGAATCAACAACCTCTAATTTTGTCATGCGCGGAGTAGAAGAATCGCCTGTGCTAGCAGGGAACCATTGGGCCATGGAAGCCACCTGTTGGTCCATTGGATCCGACCATTTAGGTTTGATCAAGACAGGTAACAGAAACAAGTGCCTTCACTGTTCTTGGATGCGCCATTCCTCTGTGAAAATCGGCATTTCCCGCGACTGCAACTTTCTCTCCATAACTTTTCTCGATCCGCAATCGCCCTTCCACAATAACCTTTCCGCAACAGTATTTCTGCATTGGCCTTTCCGCAACCCGCAATTCTCCATGTGGCATGCATTGATTGGAATTTTGGCCTCATGCCTTTCTAGAGAATTACCTTTTCACAATATGCAAGGCAGAATGCGGAATGCAGAAATTTACATTTTTGGCCATTTGAAAAGTTGTCGCTCTGCAATCCGCAATCCGTAACACGGGTTGCAGAATGCAGAAACTTATCTTTGAGTCCTTTGGGAAGTTTCCTTTCCGAATGACGCAATCCACAATGTGGATTGCGGGCTGCGAAAACTATATGTTTCACCGCCTTGGTAGATTTCATTGCATACATTCACATATATACATATAGTATATACACAATATCATATACACGTAATACTAATACTAAAACTAATACTAATATATATATATATATATATATATATATATATATATATATATGCTTTTAAAAACTATATGTATACCACACATATTATATATATACTACATATAACATTTATATTATCTTATATTCAATATCATATACCCCTCATCTATATTAAACCACGTATTATGTTATGCATATTTAAATTTATGTCATATATATATAACATCATCATACACTACTATACTACCTACTTACACACATATAATAAAATAAATAAAATTAAGAGAACATGAACCATTACAGACAAGTGGATCATTTCCTCCAAAAACTAGACAAGGAAATAAATCCCCATAAATAAAATAAAAGAGAATATGAACCATTAAGGACAAGTGGCTCATTTCCTCCAAAAGTAGACAAGCAGTTACATCTCCATAAACAAAATAAATAAAAGAAAAGAAAATATGAACCATTAAGGATAAGTGGTTTAATTTCCTCCAAAAGTAGACAAGGAGTTACATCTCCATAAACAAAATAAATAAAATAAAAGAGAATATGAACCATTAAGGACAAGTGGCTCATTTCCCCAAAATAGACAAGTTACTCATCAATGTAACCACCACCATCCAAGTGGCATAAATAAGCATATAAAAGCATACCAAATAGATAATCCAAAATCCATATAGGGTATAAATGCCACTTGATAAATCATAATAATATTTATTAATAATAAAACTATATCATCTTAATAACTTCTTATTAAATTAATACTAATAATGGTACATTGATCATACTATTATAATGACAATTATTTACTTATCAATTAATAATCATAATGTACCAGTAAATAAATCATACCACATGAAGCATTTCAATATTAACAATTCAATGAGTAGTAAAAGAGGCAATGCATGATGAACAACCATTGACCAGTCAAGTCACTGAACAACAAAAGAGGCAATGCACAAGCATCAACCAATCAAATCACTGAAGCAGTAAAAGAGGCAATGCACAATCATCGACCAATCAAAACACTAAACAATAAAGGAGACAATTCAAGGTGAACATGAATCAACCAATCAATCTACTTGATTATTAGATATGCACCACATAGTACTTACCAAACAATCTATTGAACAATAAATATGCAATATTAAATAATTCTAAGGCATACAACAAACTAATCTAAGAAGTGAGGCTTCTTATTCTTCCATTAACATAATAGAGGTTAAAATTATTTCACAAAGAACATTTATAAATTCCCTATGCACATAAACATAAAATTATGAGTCTGTAACAGGCCCAACAGCCGCAGAGTTGGAACCTAAGATTTGATACCACCTGTAATTTCCCCCGGGGATATCAAAGGGTCTTAGGGACATATCATTAGATCTCTAGGGATAATTATAATATTTTAGCACATTCAAATAATTTTATAAATATTTAATTTCATTTTCTACAATTTAATTATGACAAAATATCGATAATTCCAAACAAATTAAAATAAAATTCATAAATGATCAATCAAATTGAAACAAGGTTGGAAAATATTATCCAACACTATATTACATAATTCTGCATCCATCCCAATCCATAACACAGGTTAATCACACCTAAAAAGATCATTTTCACTTAATCATTATTAACTAGTAATTAGTGTACTAATTGCGACACTTAGTGCATAATTGACGACACTTAATATAACTTCATTTTTTATCACCTAATTATCATTTATCAATACCAATGGATAATTAACACCTATTATAATGTAAATAGGGCATAATTATCATTTTCGAATTAATTAAACAAAACAATTACGAAAATGACTACACAAAACTAGTTAACTAGTATTTAACACAGACAACTAGTCTTGCAAAAATTCAACACACAACCATGCCAATGAACTAAAAAGTGAACCTACAGCCATTATACATATATTTAATCATGCACATACACACAAAAATCATAACAACCATAACAACCAAGAACAACTAATAATAGCCATACATACAATAATGACAATATCGTACACATGTATCAACCATTAATCAACCAACATCAATAATTAGCAACCAATAGTATCAAAAAACATAATCAACCATTCAAATATCATACATCTACCATAGCAACCATTTCAAATATTTACTATTTATCATAACATTATATCTAATTATTAACACATGATGATATATAGAATATCCATATATTAATAATACATGTATCACACAAACACTACCAATACTACACTTATGTAAACACTCAATACATACACAATCATACATCTTTCCTACATACATACTCCATCAATAGAAATGTTATACATTGACATCAATCCCATCTAATGCCCATATACAAACCATACATTACGTTACTAATTATTTACATGTAGTGCACTACTTATACTATCGACCAAAGTAAATACATGGTCACCTCAAACAACCAAACATCCTACCACCAAAATCTTCTAATATTTTGTGATAAAATAATTAATAGCTATACAACACACCATCATACATCCATACCATACACCATACTTACTATTACTATTATGTCTATGTATTATTTCTAAACATACGCCAATTTTTTCTACATACATATTATAATTCTTCAATCATATATCACATTATTATCAATCATATATCACAACATATTAGTCATATAACCTATATATCCTATACACCTGTATAATTATTATGTTATACCATAATATCCATACAATTACGGCTCTATAATTACTTAATCCAATGATATCATATTAGGTACGCATTATAACATATATACTAACATAATACTTTTGATCACACTATATTTCCTAATACTTTCAAACACTTCCAAATACTCCACAATACTTCCAAACTTTACACTAACTTCATTGCATACATTCACATATATAAATATACTATATACACAATATCATATACACGTAATACTAACAATTATTGCATATTTTAATATATATATATATCATTGAATATAGAATAATATTATTCAATCATATATATATATATATATATATATATATATATATATATATATATATATAACATTATATTATGCTATATTCAATATCATAAACCCCTCATCTATCTTACATCACATATTATGTTATGCATATTTAAATTTATGTCATATATATAACATTATCATACACTACTATACTACCTACTTACACACATTAAATAAAATAAATAAAATTAAGAGAATATGAACCATTAAAGACAAGTGGCTCATTTCCTCCAAAACTAGACAAGGAGTTAAATCCCCATAAATAAAACAAAAGAGAATATGAACCATTAAGACAAGTGGCTCATTTCCTTCAAAAGTAGACAAGGAGTTACATCTCCATAAAAAAAAAAAATACAAAAAAAATAGAATATGAACCATTAAAGGCAAGTGGCTCAATTTCCTCCAAAAGTACAGACAAGGAGTTACATCTCAATAAACAAAATAAATAAAATAAAAGAGAATATAAACCATTAAGGACAAGTGGCTCATTTCCCCAAAATAAATCAGAAGTTACTCATCAATGTAACCACCACTATCCAAGTGGCATAAATAATCCTATAAAAGCATACCATCAATGGAAAATCCAAAATCCATATAAGGTATAAATGCTACTTAATAAATCATATTATTATTTAATAATAATAAAACTATATCATCTTAATAACTTATCATTAAATTAATATCGATAATGGTACATAGTACATATTATTATAATGACAATTATTTACTTATTAGATAATAATCATAATGTACCAGTAAATAAATCATACCACATGAAGCATTTCAATATTAACAATTCAATGAGCAATAATAAGAGGCAATGCATGATGAAGAAGCATTTCCCAATCAAGTCACTGAACAACAAAAGAGGCAATGCACAAGCATCAACTAATCAAGTCACTGAACAGGAAAATAGGAAATGCATAAGCATCGACCAATCAAATCAATGAAGTAGTAAAAGAGGAAATGCACAATCGTCGACCAATCAAATCACTGAACAATAAAGTAGGAAATGCAAGGTGAACATGCACCAACCAATCAATCTACTTGATTATTAGATACACACCACATAATACTTACCAATCAATCTATTGAACAATAAATATTAAATATTAAATAATTCTAAAGCATACAACAAACTAATATCTGAAGTGAGGCTTCTTATTCTTCCATTAATATAATGGAGGTTAAAATTCATTCACAAAGAACATTTATAAATTCCCAATGCACATAAACATAAAATTATGAGTCTGTAATAGGCCCAACAACCGCATAGTTGGAACCTAAGCTCTGATACCATCTATAATGTCCCATGGGGATTTAAAAGGGTATTAGGGACATATAATTAGCTCCCTATGGATAATTAGAATATTTTAGCACAATAGTATAATTTTATAAATATCTAATTTCATTTTCTACAATTTAATTGTGACAAAATATCAATAATTCCAAAGAAATTAAAATAAAATTCATAACTGATCAAGAAAATTGAACCAAAGTTTGGAAAAATTATCCAACACTATATTACATCATTATGCATCTATACCAAACCATAACACAGGTTACTTTCACGTAAAAAGGTCATTTTCACTTGATCATGCTTAACTAGTAATTAGTGTACTAATTGTGACAATTAGCGCATAATTGATGACACTTAACATAAATTCATTTGTTTATGACCTAATCATAATTTATAAATACCAATGGCTAATTAAAACCTAATATCATGTAAATAGGGCCTAATTATCATTTTCCAATTAATTAAACAAAACAATTACGAAAATGACTCCACAAGACTAATTAACTAGTATTTAACACAAACAGCTAGGCTTGCACAAATTCAACACACAACCATGCTAATGAAACAAAAATTTAACCTACATCCATTATACATATATTTAAGCATGCACATACAACCAAATAAAATTTCATTTTCAGTTCATATCATTTCACATAAATGATTATTCTTCCAAGCTAAATCAGTGCAACTAGTTAATAAATACTGCTAGGAATTTAACCCAATCAATTGTACCGAGTTCTTGAGCACACAGCGGTGAGGGTAAATATATGGAAAATAGAATTATACAGAAAAATTAAAGTACCAAAATCATAGCATATGGTTTTACATTCCAAAAATTATGAAAACATAGATTCAATCTACAAACTAGTTACCAATTTCCACCGATTTGAATCTAGTTTCCATTTCTAGTTTTCAAATGAAAAACAATAAGAAAGTATTGTCTATTGTAGATCATGAAAATCATATCAGAGGTCCACTATAGAAAAATGGCTGTATCTTTCCACTCATAAACAATCATCTTATTAATTCATCAAACTAGCTAAATCTGCTTTTCCAAATTGGCTAGAACTTGAGGAATCAAGATAAATGCATAACCAATTTGCAGAATCATTTGGAACCCATTAAAAATATAAATAACATGTATTATCAGTATTATAATAGGTATAACTCATGTAAAAATTTTGTCAAACGCTTCTCATGCAAATTCATAAATCCATTTAAAACAATTATTTTGAAGGAGCTAGTGAATGGAAACAAAACTAGGATTTTGATAAGCAAATCTAGAACTATCTAGGAACTCTTCCAAAAATTTATTCATACATTTAAAGTGTAATTATAATATATAAGATAACTTATCTCACTCAGGAATTTTATCAAACATTTCACATGGAAAGTCTCGAAACTACATAAAACAACCCAACCGGTGAACTAGTTTTCGAATAGAGGCTAAAACACTGTGGAGAGGTGTTTCCAATCATTCCTAATATATTGCACAATAAAAGTACACATAATATAAATATCAAAGGAACAATTATCATATCTGTAGCAGAGGTTCCAAATAAATTTTTTTCTCAAGAACTTGCTCACAAAATACCAAAAACTGCTTAGCTATGTTTCCCAAAAACTAGTAGCATAATGTAACTAAAATCTATGAGAGATTTATTACATAATTAGCTCATATATTTTATCATACATTTCATTTGACACCATATAAGAATCAGATCAAAGCCAATTAATTCAAATAAACATTAAATAAAGTACTTACCTTACAAAATACGCAACTGATATCGACCATGCCACGTTCCACCCAGCCGTAGATACAATGCAAGCCAAAACTCACCTTGCAATGGTCACCCCCAAGAAAAAACCATGATGCCAAAAGAAAGAGTGCACTCAACCACAAAAACCATCTAACATTGGTCCAACCACAATCGAATTGTTATACCTCAAAGTTACACTTTGAGCCCTAGTGTCGCATCTTTGTACCATGTGACCTAGCGACATTTCTCCCTAATAACCGTCACACATTATTGGCTCCCTCCTTGGTCTCATCTGGACACCCAAGAGAAAAATCCATTGACTGAATGCTGAGATATGACCTTATCTACCACGTGTCATAGCAGCTACCCCTATCTGCATAGATTTGCACACTCTGCACATCTACTCGGTAGCGAAAATTAGGGTTTTCACATTTTGCACTTTTCCTGTGGCACAAAAATCGAGATGATTTTTCGCATTATGCTCAGACCTAGGGGCACGAAAATCCCTTTTTATCCTTTTTCCATGGATCATGGATCTCATCCTTCGAGATATTTTCTTGGGATTATCAGTCCTGATTCGATCCCAACTCCCTCTCCCTATTTAGTTTGGCTAATCCACTAAACACTCATCAGATCCACCTCACTCTCCTTATGGTTAACCCTTCCAATCACTATAAAGGAGAGGCCTTCCATGAGCCAATCGGGGATTACATGGGGAATCCAACCTATGATATTGATACTTTTGCAGAGATAGCTAGAGGTGTTACAATGTAATTTTCCACCTTGTGAGCGTCGACATTATTTGGCCTGCAGGATCCATTTCATTGACTCAGATCCACTTTATATCCTTCAGACACTATTTTTCCCTATTTTTTCCCCTATACGCTTGTTGCATCATTGTAACATGCGTACCTGCGAGTTGCATCACTATAGCCCGCGGGTAGCATGAAAAATGGTAAAAATCAATAGTTTATTACTTTTTACTCCCAAAAGCGGTTATTGGGTGATCTTTGACCCTCCATCTGCCCAAGAAATGCCTCGATGTGTCCTTTCACTTACCTTTGAGATGACTATATATTGAGCGCATATGGCTTTTGGACGGGAGGAGAAAGAAGAGCAAGAGAAATCTAGTGGATTCTTTCCCTATCTTGAGTCTACACTCATTGATCCTTGTAGTTGTGAACCCCTTATGTTCACCTCCCAAACTCCTACTATAGTTTGAGTTTGCCATTCATGGAGGATTGAAGTGGTGGAGGCACAAGTGGATTGATCCAGATCTTGGTTCAAATTGGTTGTCGGCAAGAGGTCGTATCACATTGTACTTCTTCTTATTTATTAATAGAAATGCTCATATTCCCGTCCATTAATGTTGTGAATGTTGTTTATTCTACATTGGGTTGCATTTACATGTTATATCATGGACCATTGCTATTGATGATGTTAATGTCGTTTATATATTATATGTACTTGTTGTATATTGGCTATCAAGACTAATTTGCAGATTCAAGTGCACGGATTGAAAGCTTCAACGGGGATCTACATCAAATGTTTGGATCGAGGTTGGTTACATTCTCCATTATCTTAGCATAGTTCTGAGAATTGAGTTAATTTCTGGTAGTCAGCTGTCTGTTGTGGTCCCCCAAGCTATAGTGAGTTTTCTCTAATACAGAAATGGCGACTCCATTGGGGAAAACATCCATGTTTGGGTATTTTTTGAGCATTAGTCCATAATTAGAGTTGTTGTTTGTCGAAGCTCTATGTCACTAATTGGCCGTTGAGATACACTATAGAAAACTTGCTTTTTCTAAGCCATTGGATTCTTTGTTTTCCCATTTTCCTTTCCTCACCCGCAGGCTAGCTTAGCTCTGCCCATTTACACCCGCATCTATTTACTCTACTGCTCGCGGGTACCTGCAGGTATTCCTTCGACAGTAGTATACAACTCTAGCTTTTGTTGATTTATGACTGTTGGTTGTTGCAAGGTTGGCTGCGGATGATCCTGAGTCTTTGTTGGCCTGTTTCTTGACTGTTCTATGCCTTGGTTGTGACCAGAACTCTTCTTTTCTCTTGGTTGAGCCTTGTTGGTTTTTTTACCCATCTTTGGATTTAGCCTTGTTGGTTTTTTCCTTTTGAGCTCATTCTTGTGGTTGGGTCTTACTGTTTGGGATCTGCTGGGTTGTCTTAGTGATCTTCTCATCACTTCAGTGACTGAATAGTAGGATTTTGCTTGCATTTTTCTTTTCTTTATATTGAAAAATACAAAAAATACATATAGTTTTGCATTTTCCTTTTGCTTATAAGAGAAAATACAAAAAAAATTACTTTCATGTACTGCATCTTGCATTAAGTGCTTGCTGCTTTCATTTAGGTTCTGCTTGTGCATCGAAAATATAAAAGGTTTGCATTTTTTATTTCAAAATCATTGGGTTGATTTTGCATGTTAGTGACATTGTTTTATTGAATAGATGAGTCTTAGGATTGGATGATTTTGCATACTATTCAGTCATACACATCACTAGTTTCACGACCATATCCTTTGAGTAACCACAACCATTAAAATTAACGCTTAATCGTAAAATTGATTAGACCGATTTTATTTATAGTGTACACCAACTAGCATAGGTTTAAAGTCTTGGAATAGATCATTGTGAGTTAACAATCCAATACTACTAGACGAAACATTAGGTGTTTGACTAGGGAGTGGAGGAATCCATGGTATATATCGGTGTTCTCAGGAAGCTCTACTCAAACCAGAGTTAAGCACGAGGTCACGAGAGGTTGGTTGAAGAGATATCCCTCTGCTACCAGCTGAGTGTGGGAGATATTTCCAGGATTTGTTTGTATCTGGGGGTACCGGAGGTTCATCCTCTTGTGCTTCAGGCTTAGCTACCTTGCCCATATGATGGATCCCACCTGCGACTGTCCCCCTGAGCATTGGTTATATTGCAGTGACCATAGTTGCCTTATCTAGGTATCACATAGGGTACTTGCAGTGGTTATGTTGTTTGTGTCCTGAGTCAGATAGGGATTGGACAACACAGTTGTGTTTGTACAGTGGACTTGACCTTGTGCACGCAGTGAAGCATGGGTGTCTCTATAACTGATTCGGTTACCTCCGGCTATAGTTTGGGAGTCTCAAGCCTCTCCTAGGCGAGACATACCGGCTCTAGTGTCGGGAGCTCATTTAGCTACTCTGTTTGTCTGCTCTTGGCTGTAGTTTCTCTAGGTGTGTGCTTTTGATTTACTATTTTTGATCGATAGTTGGCTATACGAGACATTGTGATTTGATATTGTCTTCTGAGATATCATGGCGCGGAGTCCTACTCTCCGCCAATCCCATCGGTTGGCTGATTTGAAGCCTGCCAATTTTTCCCGTCATGTTGCTAGAGGACATTGGCGGGCTCCCTCTGAGTCTTTGGATTCTTACAAGACATACATAGCCAAAATTATGATGGCTTCACATTTTGACACAGATAAAATCCCCACGATTCCATCGGGTGGAGTCGAACACACTTCAGACACCCCCACACCTCGAGAGGCTTGGGGGGGTGATCCACCTAAGACTCAACCTGGTTTGATTTGGCCGAATCCACTTGAACACGATCCCTTCGATCCTTCAAATCCGGATAATTATCTTTATGGGATTCCAACCTTACCTAAAGACTAAGACGAAGATCCTGTGATCAACATTAACCCATTCTCATATAATATGCCCGTTTTCAGCACAATTGATCCTCCCACTGCTTTTGGTAGTCATGCTGGCACCAATCATGGTGTTAGAAACACTGCACCCACTGGGGGGAAATACCCTCACTGGGGGCACCATGTTGTCCACTCACGCACATAATATGAGGACTGGTCATAATCCTCCTAACAGTGCTAATGTTGGAAGAAGACCACCTCCTAGGACTTCCCAACCTAATAGGAACACTGTTAGAAACATGACCCGCCATCCACCACCTAACACACATATCGCTACCCATCAACCCAGGACCACTTTCACAAATGTTAGTGCTCCTCCTAACCATGGGGGTGGACAAGTACCACGCACTTTTGCATCCACCACCGCTACTAGTAATGCTAATGTAGTAGGTGGGAATATATCTTATCCTCATGATTATAACGCCACCATTCCTGTTACTAGTAACACCAACGTTGGGGTTGGGAATACTTGTCATACTTATGGTCACCACATGACTTCTCATGCTAATTCTAATGATGGGGGTGGGAACATACCTCACCATTATGGTCATTAAAACTTGGTTCCTGCTACGAATAGTACGTATATGCCCCATACTTATGGTGGCAACCCTTACTACAACACAGTCGGTGCTGGCCACTAGTTCAACCCACCTCAATACGGTGCCCAAAACACACATATACCTGCTTACTCTCATACGGGTCAGGTCAGAGGAGGTTATCAACCTTATTGCCATGGTCAAGATTATGGTCCATCAGGTCCTCATTATCAGCAATTTAATGCTCATGGTCAAGCTTTTGGTCCACCTTATAATCCGGTTCCATTTAACCAACCTTTTATGGGAGCTTATAATCAAGCTTTCCAGCCGCAGCTCCCATTCCTTGCACGCTTGAATCTTCTGGATCTTTCGAAGCTCAGGAATGATCCGGTGTGTCACGACCCTAATTGGCCGTCGGTCCCTACCAAGCTCCCTTCGGACATTCCTAAGTTTGAGGGGAAAGGTGGTGAGGATCCGAGTGATCTTGTCACAACGTTTCACCTTTGGTGCTCCTCCAACTCATTGAACCACGATTCCGTTATATTACAACTATTTCAACGCACCCTCATGGGGGAAGCTGCGAAGTGGTATGTGGAGTGTCCTGGGAACACCTATAGGGGATTCAACGAGATTTCTTTGGTTTTCTTGGACCATTTCCAGTTGTCGGTTTGTTATTATACTGGTACTGAATTGTTGTCTACCTTCCGTCAAAATAAGGCCACACATATTTTTGACCATGTTCAAGAGTGGCGCCGACGGAAGAGATTAGTAAAAGCCAACATTCCTCCAGAGTTTATGTTGGAATGGTTCCTCAAGTCCTTACTCCCATACATTGCTAAGTATGTTTCGATGTCCGGCATTGTGACTGAGGAAGAAGCCATCTTGAAAGTCCAGCAGTTAGACCTACTATACTCTCATTCTGGCATTTTATATGACATTATTCCTAACTCACCGAGAATGCGACATGAGCCCATATCAGTTCCTGGACCACATGTCGATGGCATCGTGGGATCTGCAAGAAATCGCCCTATAGACTTGGTAGCTAATGAAATGCAAAATTTGTCACTAAACTAGTCTACTCCCGAACATGTTCACACCTTGTCCACTTCCACTCCGTCATCTGATGTACACAATGTGCAATCAACGAAACCGTTAGGTAACCAGCAACCTGGTGGTAAGAATAATGGGAGAAACAATCGTAGGGGTGGAAACAATGGGAATAACAATAACAACAATCGCAATACTCCTCATAAAGAGAATTCCAACCCTCCTCGGGAAGGAGAAAATGCTGGTGAGGACCATAAACCTAGGCGTAAGGTGAAGTTTCCTTGCAAGCTCTGTGGGGAAGACCATCTTACTCACTTCTGTCCTCGAATTGAAGAAGCATCGAAGCATTTGGCACAGAGCCTAGCTGTGTTGAAGGATCCCCTTCCTCATCATCAAAACATGGCTTTGCATGCTCCCACCACTGGTTATGGACCTACTAAGAATGTAGCATCTTCTTCCAATACTAGTGGTTATGGATGTGTGAATATGGTTCAATCAGAGATTAGTGTTGCTACTTGTCAACGCGATTATGGTGCACCACAACCTAATATGGGGAGTGAGACTCCCCCTCCTCCTAACAATTCCTTGCATATCGATAAGCCCTCTAATATGCCGCGGATATTGAAAGGTGTTCTCAAGTGCTCTACGCATAAGCCTAATGATCGAGCCACCCAGAACTACTCCATTGTAGAAGATTTGGGCCAAACTCCATGTGCCATGTCAGCTCTTGAAGTTCTGCAGACCTGTCCTTCTCAGAAGCATGCCCTTTTGAGTACGTTAGGAGTTCAGGATGGGGGAAATCCCAGTGTTATCAAGTTCGATACTACTGATGTTCAACCTTGCTTACCTTACCACGTGGCTTTTCAAATCCAGGTGGTGTGCCTTCAGAGTTTTGTCAAACGTACTATGGTTGACGAAGGTGCTTCCATGTCAGTAATTTCGTTAACTTGTTGGAAAGCTCTTAGCTCTCCTCCTCTACTTGCGTCTAGAACCACAGTCACTGCATTCGACGGTTGGTCATTTAAGCCACATGGAATTATCCCTTCCCTTGTTTTCTGCTTGGGAGGTTAGTCTGTGCCTATTGAAGTCGAGGTGGTTGATGCACCCATCGACTACAACCTGTTACTGGGTCGGAATTGGATGTACCCTATGAAGGATGTCACGTCCACTATATTCAGAGTTGTCTGCTTTCCCCACGAAGGAAAGATTGTGACCATTGATTAGCTGGATTTCGTTAACCCTCCTTCCACAACATCCACGGGATCCATAGTCCCGCAAGTTATTGATTCTCATCCAGCAACTGGGAACATAGGTGTTGGTATGTACCCTTCATTGATGGGAACTTATAGTCTTTCTGCACCTATGAACTTCATCGAAACCATTTTCGATGAGGTGTCTCCTCCTTTGCATAATATGCCATTCCGGACTTCCTATTGGACTGATCCATGGACTTTACCGTCCACGCGTTCTACGTTTGGATACATTACGCACATCGGGATGTCTGTGCCATTGTCTGTAGCTGAGCTTGCTTACGAGCATATTCAACAAGCCACTGCAGAACTGAATCTCTCTTCTTCTCAGACAGTCAAAGAAGATCCTGTTACGCTGCCAGTTTGGGCAGCCAACTCATCTTGTTCACACGACTACCTTGATGATACTTTTTCATCTGATGAAGCTATTATGGAGGCCATGTGTGGTAGTGAGAGGCCTTGGGAGGATATGCATCATCACTCTTATTTCCTTCCCAACCTCGAGCTTGCTGAGCAAGAAGAGTTTAGCATAAGTCTAGCAGAGATGGTTGGTCACCCTGTGGCTCTTTTGGAGTCGCATGATGTTTTTGCGGAGGGGAATATGGCCAATATTTCCCCAACCATGTCGATCAACATCTCTTGTACTCCTGGAAAGGTGGAGAATGTCTACATCAGTGCCGATTGCACTCCTGAGGAGATTGCTATTTACCCTGAATTGTTTACAGAACTCCAGGAAGCATTCGCATGGTCATATGAGGAGATGCTAGGAATAGACCCCCGCATTGTTGAACATGAGATTATAACGTATCCTAATGCTAAACCAGTTCGACAATGCTTACATGCTGTGAACCCTAAGAAAGCAGCCACTATTAAGGCAGATATGGAGAAACTGCTCAAAGTTGGTTTCATCTACCCCATTCCCCTTATCGAATGGGTGTCAAACCCCATTCCTGTGGATAAGAAGCAGGGAACGATCCATATATGCACCGATTTTAGAGATTTGAATCGTGCATGTACGAAAGACAATTTCCCCACACCATTCATAGATCAAATATTGGATGCTTGCGCCGGAAGTGAGATTGTTTCCTTCATGGACGGCTTTTACGGATATAACCAGATTAAAATCAAACCCAAGGACCAACATAAGAAGGCTTTCATTTGTCCTTGGGAAACATTTGCATATCGAAAAATTCCCTTTGGCCTTAAAAATGCCGGAGCTACGTTTCAGCGAGCCATGACCTACGCCTTTCACGATCTTAAGAAGATTATGGAGGTTTTCATGGATGATCTTGCTGGCCATTCTCGCAAGAGAGTGGACCACCCCAAGCACCTCCGTATGATCCTCGAACGATGTATACACTACGAAATTCTATTGAATCCCAATAAATGCATCTTCGCTGTAAGGACTGGTCGCCTTCTAGGATTCATAGTTTCGAAAGAGGGCATTAGAGTCGTGTTGATGGCCCGAAGATCGCAGCATCAAGCAGAAAGGGATTCTCCCCAGTAGACTATCCCAATTAGATTGTCCACCATTTGGTATGGGGAATCCGTCTGGTTAGCGGTTTTGGCAACCGTTCGATTTGGAGATTTGTTTCAATTACACCGGTTATGGCCCGATCCACCGTTCTTTTTGATTTTATGGTTTAAAATGATATGCAAGTGACTAAGCTAACTCAATCTAAATGCAAAACTTGAAACAAATCTGTATCTAAAAACTGAAATAAACCTAAACCATCCCTGCAAGGAGCAAAATTATAAGTATGAGTAATGTGCTGGAAGAAGTATCTAAAGATCAACAGACAGCCATTAAATCATAAAGATATATCTACAGCAAGAAGGCAAAAGATATTAAAATATAACTTCCAATTCACATATAACGCATTCCATTACTCATGTAGGAGACAAATCATTTGCACAAGAAATAGTAAGATCATTCAATACAGAGAAATAATTCAAGACAGCAAAGAAATATCTCACTGTAGAATATGAAAGTCACAAGAATAATCCAACATGCATCCAACATCCATTTCCATGCAAAAGACGTCCTCTCCAGGCTCTTATTAGGCAAATTTCATTTTCTT
Organism: Larix kaempferi; assembly: GCA_027924585.1. Lineage (NCBI taxonomy): Eukaryota > Viridiplantae > Streptophyta > Pinopsida > Pinales > Pinaceae > Larix > Larix kaempferi. The sequence goes on from BSBM01000600.1 coordinate 3,219,040, forward strand.
GGAGCAAGTGCAAGATAGCTCGTACAAGTTAAGAAAAATATTTTCCCTGCCAAAAGTCCCTTACACTATTCCCTAAGCTTCTATTCATATCTTTACAAAATGCCTCTTGGGCTGCCACCTGGCTCTTTACACATGTCCTCTACAAACTTTTCCTCTTAATAAACAAATCATGGCCCTTTTCTTAAAACATAAAATTTCTCAAAAATAAAAAAGGACAGATCTCTAGTGATTCTATGCTCTAAACATAGGGAGACCAAATGAAAAATAGGAACAACGCCTTAGGATTAGCGTGTTCACCCTTGGGAAGGCACTTCTGCTGGGAGGGAGGTGCTTGGACTGGCTTCTACTGCAACTGCTGCTTTCTTTTCCTCCTCTGCTATGTAACTGAACCAGATACCAGTGTCTCTGATAACCACATTTGTTGGGGAAGGGAGCAAGATCTTCTGGGAAGTCACATGTTTACCAAGCTCTACTTCAACACCATGAATTTATGCAACTGCTGCTTGATGGATTTCTTTAAGCAAATGACTGTATATTGATGACAGTCCAATATAGTGATGGAGATCATCAGTGGCTAGGAAATCAATGTTCTTTACATATTCTATTTGATTGCCTAGCTCTTCCTTCAAGTCTGATAAACGTTGCTCTTTGCTTGGAAACTCATCGAGGGACCGAGGGAAACTCATCGAGGGACCGAGGGAAACTCATCTTGCACTTATCATGTACTTCATGGATCTTTTGATAGAGGTTGTTACTTTTATCAATTGTTCCCTGGATCTTAGCCATTAGCTTAAGGCCACAGTTCCTGAAGAATTCCATAAGGGCTACATCTTCTTTAAAATCATCTACCGACTTGAATGGGGGATGATTGGGGAAATCAACCTTCCCTTCTCTCCATTCCATCTGGCTCTGGATGTTTGCTTTAACCCGAGTGTATTTTCACTTAAACCTATTGGCCTCTGCATTGACTTCTTTCAATCTAACCATCATGGCTTTGAGCCTGCACACTTCCTCAGTAATAAGCTCCTGTGTGGCATGCATTTGTCTCAGAATGTCAAAGGACAACTCATGAAAATGAGACATATCTATTGCTTTGCTTTCTTCCTGCTTTAATTGATCAACCATTACTTACTTATCTGCCTGCAGATGAAAAACTATAGCTTCAGAATCATTCTTTTCTTCTTCTAGAACCATCAACTGGATTGCCAGGTGCTCCTTTTCTTCTTGTAAATGGCGATATTTATCTGACAACTCCTTGTGATCAATAGACAGGTGATTATATTTATTCACTACAAGATCCATGTAAGCCTACTCATTAGCCACAATATGTTACAACATATGAGCTCTCCTCTTTGTTGACTCAAATTCTCTAACCATATCAACCACATTGTCCTTTGTTGCTTTTGTTGCTAACACAGCGGCGTATGCCATGGCTATGGGAGCCTTATTTGTATTTTGCATTACCGTGGTCTCCCGCTGGGTAACAATATCTTCTTGGAAGAGTCTCTTTATCCTCTCTTCCGACTTCCAGACTACCGCCTTCCTCTTCTTATAATACACAAATTCATCCCATCGGGACACAGTATGATCTTCTGATGGGGTGTAAGGGATGATTGGGAGGTCTATTACATGTACTTCTCTCTCTATGGGTGGGGTCTGTACTACTTGAGTTGTGTCTGTTTCCACATTTTGGGTCTTGGGGACACTTGCTTGAGATGTGTCTGTTTCCATATCTTGGGTGCAGGAGCCACCTGCCTGGGCATCTTCATTGGTCTTAAGTTCTTCCTCCGTCTTTTGTTCCTCTTCAGTTTTACGCCTTCTTTCTTCTTCTTCAGCTCACTCCTGATTTTCACTTTCCTCCCTCTGCTCTCGATCTTCTGCTTCCTTCTACTGCCTTACTTCCTCAGCTTCTCTCTACAACCTTGCATCTTCTGCTTCTTGTTGTAGTCTTGCTTCTTCTTTCAATCTTTATTCTTCACGAGCTAGGGCCTCAGCTGCTTCTCTCTCTTTCTGTAAACTGGCTTCTCGGGTTGGGGCAGAGCTAGAACTAGCTCCACTGCCTTGACGAAAAATCTGCAACTCAGTCATGTTGCTGATGCCTCTGAACACTTCTTCCTCTGCATCATAGTAATGAGCATATTCAAAATGAGCATATACTTCCTTGCAATGTTCGGCCACCTTGCTCTGCCTATCATTTCTATGGAAGATCATTTCACCGAAGTGGAAAGCTTTAAGCTCTTGAACGTATTCCTCAGTTGTTGCAACCCCTGAGAATTTGTAGGCTCCTATGCAAAAGGGCAAAGGAGGGAAGGAAGCCTTATGTTGCTTGTTAAGCACCCCTCCTATCCCATCAAGGAAAACTTGCCTGACTACTTCCTTGAGGACTACATAATTAGTAGCGTATTTTGGCAAAATGTATGGCGCTTTAGTACCTCCAAACATCCTGATATAGGTGCCCTGCTCTGAGAAATAAAAATTGCCATAGTTTTCCAGGACCTGCATGGCATTTTCTGATAGACAATTGGGCTCTTCCTTGAACATTTGCTCATACAGAGGCATGATGAACTCTTCACAGATGAGCTTATAGTTCGCTCTATAATTTTGAGCCCACATTATTTTATAGGCATTGTAGACCAAGTTGTTGGCTTTATCCCATGTGCAACCTAGCCTGGGGAAAGAGAGCTTGGCCAAAATGCAGTCAATGATATAGGAAGACATGTAAAATTATGACTTTTTTAAAGCCAGACCTTCTCTTGCGGCGGCCACTGTGGATGCCAAACTGTCCGAAAGGATAGTAGCCCAATCAAACACAGTTCCTTTGAATGCTATGAAGTGAATGATGGGAGCCCACTGTATCCTATATACAGTGCCATCGAGCATGCCGAAAATTCTGCATAACATCAGGGCGATTAACCTAAAAGGAGGTCTTAGGCTCTGAACATCATATTCATCATTATCTCTCTTCCTCAGCTGCTTGCCTGTGACCAATAATTTTTTGGCCATCTCAGTATTATTCATCTTATCCAACCATTCATCACTTAGAGTTTGTTGGGGACGTGAGAATTTGTAGGTTGCTACAATATACGCTGGATGGAATGAAGCGAAAGGCTCTCCCTTGCTGTCATGCAACACTCTTGTTTGCAGGTTGGCATGTTCCAGTATCCATCCGATCACTTCAGTGCATGGGAACAATTCAGGGCGAGTAGAAGCCCTAGTGATGCCGAAAGTTCTGATGTTGAGGTAGATTTGTTCTTCTTCCAATAATACATCTGGGATATCCTGGTTCTTGATCATCCGGTAAACATCTCCCCAACGGACCTCGAGAGGAATGCTGGTGGTACACTTAGTGTCTTGGAAAATAGTTTCAGTTCTTAGTTGCACTGGCTCTGGTTCCATCACTTTAGATTTTTTTCTACCACCTTTTGGCATCGTGGCTTATCCCTGCCAGCAACCAAATGTGAATCATTACAAAATTTGCAACATGTTTTGAGAGTGTAACATAGAGTAGGACAATTTTAACATGCTAATGAGAAATATAGACAAAATTATAAAGTTGCATGCCGGGGAAGCAAACTATACATAGATCATTCCAGAAAATGAAATATGGTCCTCATACTTGATTATTCTAGGGAGACAATGCCTAGTCAGGAACTTTTGGAATGCTTCCGAAAAGGTAAGCATATGACGTGGAAAAACCTACTTCCTTCCTAGTCCTTGGAGACAGGATGCCCTTCATCGTAGCACTTCTAATGGTCAATGGTGGGTTGGCCTGGAGTGGAAAAATCCTATGAATAAACAATGAAAACAAGGAACTATTTTCCATAGTCATTAACTGAGCCAGATAGGTGAGTGGTTGAGTATCTCAACTGACCACTACTGTCATTGATAACACTTGCGAGACGATCTGCAGCCAGTATGAAGTTCGGATGGTCATGGCTACGGCTCTCAGTTGGTAGGAATGAGAAACCTATGGAGCCACGGTGGCCGTAAAAAAAAAATGATCTATGCTACCAATGTCTACCGGCCATGTTATGAAACAGGAAAACCCAAAAAAGTAACTCGGCGTGAAGATGAGACAAAGATGACGGTTAAAAAACCTACTTGGAGAGGAGACAGTGGTGGAGTGAGGTGGACACGGTGGTGGATGCATTGAGCTGGAGTGAGTTGACGCAGTCTTCCCAACAACGTTCTTTGAATAAAAAACTAAAAATGGGAGCAAAAAAACCCCACTGCCCTTATATAAAGTTAGACACGTGTGGGCATTTAAACGGGTAGGTGCGATTTAAAATGGGGTTCAATGCTCGTATGGTGCGGTCTTTTCAAGGAAACTTGGCATTTAAGCATGACCGTCGGTTGCGGGGCGGACTCACAAATTTTGTCCGCAGTTGCGGCCAGAACTTATGAGTTCCTCCCGAAAGGCGGGAAACTTTGTTGCTGAAAAGACAAAAAATACACTTCACAGTGGCGAAAAAAGATGGCGAGTCGTTCCGGCGTTTTGGGAGCACTTTGTGAGTTCTTCCGAAATACACTCTCTCAGAAGCTTATCGCGGTCGGCTTTGTCGAGTCGTCTCGAAGTTTCAGAAAGACTCAGTAAGTCCTTCCGCAATTCACGAATAACTTTGTTTAAGTTTTTTTCTTTATCGAAACATAAATGGTCGAGTATCTTGGGGACAACTTACTACGACAACATTTGGCGAAAGCTTCCACAATTTTGGGAGATAATTTTAAGTTTCTTCCACAGTTTCGGGAGAGAATACTGAGTTCTTCCGCAATTTCGGGAGATAATTTTAAGTTTCTTCCACAGTTTCAGGAGGCAATTTTAAGTTCTTCCAAAAATTTTAAAAAAACGCTAAGTGTTTTCGTTGTTTCAGTGAGTAACTTTAAGTCTTTCCGCGGTTTCGGGAGAGAATCCCGAGTTCTTCCGCAATTTCGGGAGAGAATTTTAAGTTTCTTTTGCAGTTTCGGGAGAGCTCGCTGAGTTCTTCCCCAGTTTTGAGAGAGAAATTTGAGTTTCTTCCACAGTTTTGGGAGAGCTCGATGAGTTCTTCCCCAGTTTCGAGAGAGAAATTTAAGTTTCTTCCACAGTTTTGGGAGAGAATCATGAGTTTTGACTTAGAAGAAAAACTTCAATTTTAAAGCAGATTCCTCAGTTGAAACAAAAAACTAAGTCAAAAGGAGACTTAACGTCTTTAGGCAGTCCTTCTAGTAAAATGCAAAGGAGGGGCCCCAATATGTACAAAATTTGGGGGGGATGTTACTGCAACAACAATTGGCAAGTCGTTGGCGAACACAGATCTCTGAAAAAATCCCTCTCGTTGATCCAAAACCTTCTTAAAATATATCCATCTTATATGCAATATTCAGCTGAGCACTTGAATCTCGGCGAAGGAAGAAGTCATTTTATTTGTTGGCCATTGGGGAAAGGGGAGCTTTGATAGAGACATCTTTAAAACTTCCAAAGGGCCAACATATGGGGTTCATTTTAGAAGATTCATCTTTCAGATGACCACTGCTATCAGACTCCATAGGATTTGCAACACCTTCTCATGGACATTATTGCTCTTGTTCCTCATTCCCATTCCACTTGCATCCTTTTGGATGTTTATACTTTTGACAGCTTTGCTTCCAGAAATATTTTCTTTAGACATCATCTGATATTTTTTGGCTCCTCAATCCATAATGTCCTTTTGTGTGAGTGAGATATTTTATTGATTTGATCAAGTCTCACGGACGGAGAGGAGCCTAGTTTGAGCTGAGTCTTTTGGACAGCCTTCTTTACTTACACGCTTTGATTTTGTCTCAGCCATGCTTCAATTGTGGCGAGAATCTATGGAAAATAGACCCTTGATTATAAGCCATTTTGGCTGTTAGATTTGCAGCATGGAGTCATTTCAATACCCTATGCCCTCGGGATGTGCCACTCTCCGTAGGTTCAAATTCAATGACCTTCTTGAGATGCCTTTAAGTGTGACAATGGATGGAGCCCGAAGATAGTAATAAAGATAGTCATAGATCTCTGCTATTTAAACAGGATTAGTGTGACTAACAGAATAGGCTTCCTTCCTTCTGGAGAACATTTAGCAAGAGCAAAATATAGAGATAAACTTTCATTCGAGGGTATTTTTGGCTTCATGAGTTGTGATATTTCTTCAAGAGATCTATCTTGATGAGAAACCTGACTGCAAGTGCTTTCAAAAAATAAACTTTGTACAGAAGGTTCAAATGACGAGAAAAGAAACAACATAGCTGAAAACAATGAAAACAAAGGGCTAAAGCAACATAAAAGAAAATTTTTATTTATGTACAGAAAGTTTCAGTGAGACTACACAAAGTATTGTTTCAGGGCGAGGCCATTGAGAGGAAGGGTTACTTCCTCTCCCTCGAGGTCCGTCAACTTATAAGTGGATGGGCCGAGCTTTCCCGAAATTTGGTAAGGGCCTATCCATAAATGTTGGAATTTCGTGTGCATCCCTTTGCCTTCATGATTATGATCCCATTTCAGGACTAAATCCCCAACTTCAAAACTTCTCTTACCGGACTTCCTTTTATCGAACCATCTCTTGACTATGTCTTGGTGTTAATGGAATCGATCTTTAGCTTTCTGTCGGGCTTCTTCAAGTTGAAGCAGGGTATTGATCCTAGATTGTAAGACTTGACTACTAGACCCTTGAGAGGCTTGGGACAACTGTAAGGATGGAAGCAAGATGTTGGGGGGGAGGATGGATTCCTTTCCATAGACAAGAGTGAAAGGGGAAACCCCTAATGTGTTCTTTGGAGTCACCCTATTTTCCCATAAGGCATTTGGGAGAGCTATATGCCAACTTCGCTGATTTTCTATCACATTTTCTTGAGAATTCGAATGAGGTTTTTGTTTGAAGATTCAGCTAATCCGTTTCCTTGAGGGTAATAATTGGTTGAATAATGCAGTTTCATCCCCCATTCATAAACAAATTCATTTATCTTAAAAGACGAAAAATAGGGAGCATTATCAAAAACAAGGGAAATTGGAAACCCAAACCTGGTTATGATGTTTTCCTTCAAGAAAATGACTGTATCTTCATTGATCTTGTGCAACGGGATAGCCTCCGTCCATCTAGTGAAGTAGTCGGTAGCCGTCAGGATGTATCGATGTTGTAAAGAAGAATTTGGATTTATCTCTCCAATAACATCTATACCCCACTGTTCAAAAGGTTCAGAGATAATAACCGGTTGCAAGGGTCTTGCTGCCTTAGGTAATTTCCTGGCACTTCTTTGGTATATATCATAGTTTCGTGCATACGCACGGGCATCTCGGAACAGAGTGGGCCAATAATATCCAGCTCTAAGTATCTTGTGAGCTGTTGTCTCCCCTGAATAATGTCCACCAGCGGGGCCATCGTGTAATTCTTTAACAACTTTACTTGCATCTTCCTTTTCTAGAAATCTAAGAAAAACTCCATCATAATTCTTTCTGAAAAGTATCCCATCAATGATTTGATAAGCTGCTGATTTCAAACGGAGCGCCCTTCTTTGCTTAGAGCTCCAGTGCTCAAGTAGGTATCCTTGCTGCAAATAATGTACCAGATCTCTGTACCACGATTGAGGAGTTGTGAAGATAGGACATACTTCAAATGAGTTTAGCTCAGCTTCATTCTTCCAATGTTGCTCTTCATCAGTCGGAATTCCTGTAAGCAATTTGCACAGGACTTGTCCTTTGATGATAGTGGCCGGTTTAAATTCTAAATCATATTCTTGAAGAGTTGTGACCCAGTTTCTCCTCCTGTCTCCTAGTTCCTTTTGAACGAAGAGGGATCTAACAGGTGGGTGGGGAACTATAACTTTAGTTCTGTTCTTAAGAATATATGGTCTGAACTATTTGACTGCTTTGAAGACAACATATACATGCTTGTCAACCAAGGGATAGTTTAGCTCAGCCCCTTGCAGACCAGTGCTCATAAACGAGATTGGGTATTCGTCCCCTAGATCCACCTTTTGCGTGAGTACAACCACGAGGGAGTCATCCGAATAAAAGGCATACAAAATAAAATCTTTATCAAAATATGGGCTTCTTAAGGAAGGAGCTTTAGCTATGGCTGCCTTAATGTCTCTAAATGCATCCTTTTCTAAATCTGTCCACTTGAACCGTATGTTTTGTTTAACCATTTGTTGTAAAGGTTTAACGATTTGTGTGAAATTGGGAACAAATATTCGGACGAAATTGATAGTGCCCATAAAGGACTGCATGGATTTTTTGTTATAAGGCATGGGAATTCTATTGATAGCTTGTACTCTTTCCTGATCTATTGACACTCCTCCTTTCGAAATGATATGGCCCAAAAGTTTACCTTCGGGAATAGCGAACACACTCTTCTTAGGATTCAATGAGATACCATATTTTCGACAATGATAAAAAATATGCTTCAAATGGACAACATGATCTTCCTTTTTTTTTGAAAAAACTGTAACATCAGCAAGATAGACAACAACACATTGCCCACCCAATCCTCGGAAGGCGATATCCATTGCTCGCTGGAATGTAGCTCCTGCGTTTATCAGGCAGAATGGCATCCTTCTATATGCGAAAGTTCCTCACTTAGTGCGGAAAGTAATCTTAAGACAATCTTCTTCAGCTACTAATACTTGATTGTAGCCATAGAAACCATCGAGAAGAGAAAATATCTCAGATCCCGACACCATTTGAAGAATTTGTTCCATTGAAGGGACAGGATAGTTGTCTTTATCTGAAGCTCTGTTTAAATTTCTGAAGAACACACATAGTATTATTTCTCCTGACTTCTTTCTTATGGGAACTAAGTTAGCAACCCACTCAGAATGCCAGACTTTAAAGATTATTTTAGCGTCCAGGAGCTTCTTCAATTCCTTTTGAATCAGAGGTTCCAAAGTAGGATGCATCCTTCTTAATTGCTACTGAAATGGCTTGACACCCGCTTTCATTGGTATAACATGATGAATAATGCGGACGTCATATGTTTTCAGATCCTCATAATTCCATGCAAAAACATCTTTATATTGTCTAAACAGTTTGATGAACCTATCTCTTTCTCTCGGTGAACAACATTTGCCAAGGTTGACAAATTTTGGTTCAGCCTCGGTACCTAAATTTACTAACTCATGCTGCATTGATGAACTGTTAGTTTTGATATTCGCTGGCCTTTTGAACTTACTTTGAATATCAAACAGCATTTCGAGTGACCTTACCCTTTTGGGGATGAAATTTCCTTTATTTACATCCTTCTTTAGCAAATCAAAATCGTGTTCTTCTTCATCTATCACAGCTCCTTGGAAAATGTCTTCATTCGTTAGAAAACTGATAATTTGTTCGTCATCATCGAAGAACCTGAAGTTTGTGACGTTGTCAGGGACGGAGGGCCTGAAAATTAATTCAATTGAGAATTTGTTTTTTGATGGCACCAATCTAGAAGCGGATGTTGCTAACAAATCAGCTGCAGAATTTTGCAATCAAGGAATAGACTTTATATTGAAAGCATCAAAATGCATAATTAAATCCCATAACTCATCCTGATAACCTTTCAAATGAGGTGAGAGACAGTGAATGGTACCTCTTACCTATCTCACAATTATTTCTGATTCACCAAAAACCTTCAGGTATTTAACATTTAAATCGATGGCCTTCTTTAATTCGTGTACCAAAGCTTCATATTCTGCAGTATTGTTAGTACAATCAAATTCTAACCTACAGGACAAAAAATACTTATTTCTTTCCGGATCCTTCCAGAGTTTTAGAACCGTCAAAGTATAATGTCCAAAACAGATCTTTTGATTTAGCTAAGTTAGTATCTCTATGATCTAAGTCAGTGACTAAAGTAACTATATTACAGTCAATATCATCAGTCCGAGAAAAATGAAGGAGATCGGACTGTTCATCTGATTCATGGCTGATAGTTTCAGACTGATAATTACCCGGATCAATTTCTAAGAAATAATTCCCCAGAACCGAGGATGAGAAGGTTACATCCTCATTCTTTCCCTCTAGTTGAGTTACATTTTGTTTCATGTGCGGTTCTCTCAGGACTTTGATCTGATTCTGTCTATTTTGATAAGGCAACCACAAATGAGACCAATCAGTTGCAAAGTAACCATTCAGCTTTGTGGATCAGTCCCTACTTAAGATCAAACCATAGGCCTCAGGAATATCAACTACCATTATGTCAATAAAATGACAGACTCTAGAGTTGGCTGATAATCTAATGAGGACATCTTTCATTTCCCCAATAACTTTGACAGCAGTTCTATCAAACTAAATAATTTGGGCCAGAGATGGAATAGGTTACCCATTAATTTTTTTACAAATTGGCAGTGGCATGACATTTGAAGATGCTCCAGAATCTACCAGACAATTGTGAACATTATGATTGAAAATTTCAAAGGTCAACAGGAATGGCAATGTCTGAGATTTAGATTTCCCGCTGATACTAGCCTCATTAATTTCGGGATCTTCTTGAGTATCTGTTAATGGAGTGCTAGGCTGGGGTTGCAGAGCATGCAACAACTTATCTCGTTGCTGAGGAAAACTGCACATATAGAATATTGATACATTTGCTTTTACTTTCTTTATATCCTCAATAATGTCATATCCTATATCAGATTCGTTCCCAATTTTGGTCAGATGGTCTGTTTTATTCATTGTGACCTTCGGTTGTTGAACTATGGTGTCAATGTTTGGCTCTTTGGCCGCTGTTTGGTTAGCTTTAGGTTGCGGTGGAATGATTTCTATATGTCTTCTAGGTAGTTCTTTTGAAACTTTAGGCTTGGGAGGAGTCGAGTTGGGCACAGGATCCGTAATAGGACCTTTACTATGAGTATTAATGTTCACAGCAGAGAGAGAGCTTTCTATGGGATCCTCTTCTACTAATTCAGTTAAAGATACCCAATCCCATAGCACCATAGTGGTGTCCGGAGGTGGTTCTTCTAATTCAAGTCTCGATTCCTCTGGAGGATCATCTTGATCTGGAATCTGTGAATCCAGCATTTGCTTCATGACTAAACTCATAGAGTTAATCCATTGTGGGCAGCTCTTTTCTGAGTGCGGTTCTTGATGAAAGGTGCAGAAGTTTTCCATCCCTATTTCATTGAGATTTAAAACAGGGGAAGTATTCATGGGTGGATGAGGTTGATCACTGTCTTCCCTCTTCTTGTAAAATGGCTTGAAGGGTTTCCTAGATGTACTAGTAGCTTTATCTTTCTCGAGATCTACAATTTTATTGGACAACTTCTGCATCATCTTAACTACATTCTCCATGTCTGTTGATGACTCTTCTTTACTTTTGGTGAGCAACAAGGTTTTTTTACTGGCTGCTGGTTTTGTTTCTGCATCTAAGGCATGTTTGGAAATGCTATCTGCTTCTTCTTCCACCTTTCTAGCTTCTTCGAAATTCTCTATCAGGGTGGTTTTCTTAGATCTTTTAACGAACATTGCTATGGGTCCTTTAAGAGTTGTTGTATAATATTCAACCAGAGATTCCTCTGCTGGTTTATTTGCTTCGCTGAAATTATTTAAGAGTATTGTGAACCTTTGGTTGAAGTCTTGAACCTTTTCTTTCTTTTCCATTCTCATGGACAATAATTCTTTCATAAGCGTAGCTACAGTTTTTTGGTTTCCATATTTCTTTAAGAAACATTTTTCAAATTCATCCCAGCTTGAGATCAAGCTAGGTTGTAAGCTAAAATACCAGGACGAGACTTTCGGCTCAAATGTGTATGGAAAAAGCCTACAGACTACATCTTCATGTTGCACATTTAAAAGATTCAGAGCTAAATAAAAAATCTTGAGATGATCTTCGAGGGAAATGGCTTTCCCTGGGTCGAATTTAGGAAAAAATTTCTCTGGATTTTTTGGAAGATTGTGGAATGGCCCAGCTAGATTCAACACTCCCCTCGCTCTCCAAGCAGGTACGGCCATGTCTCTATGTGGAGAATCAGGTGGAGAATTCTGTGGTGAATTCAGTGGAGTGTTCTTTGGAGTAATAAGTTCTCCAAGACTTTCTTGATCTGAAATATTTTCTGCGTTTTCAAGATCGACCTTATTCAGGGGTTCTGTAATTTCTTCCATGGTTAAATTCACAAGTTCTTCAAAATTCTGCACAAGAATCGAATCACGGGTGTACTGTCATTCTTTTCTAGGAGAACTTTTCCTAGGGAGGAAATTTACTGCATTTAAACCACCTAGCTGTCTAACATAAGATCATGTATGTCTCCTTAAATCTTCTATTTCTGCAAAAGGCACAGCATAAAATACTTCTTGAGGTTCAGAATCAGAGATGCGATTTTCTTGGTTTGCTATTTCAAGATTTGGGCTGTCTGAAATTCCTTTTTTAAGCGGGTTTTCAGTAACATTTTTGACAGTGGGAGATTTTCCTTTATCAGCCATGCACTTTCAGGCCCTCCTTCTAGCACCAAAAAATGTTGATGCCCCGAATATCGTAGCATCAACCAGAAAGGGATTCTCCCCAGTAGACTATCCCAATTAGATTGTCCACCGTTTGGTATGGGGAATCCGTCTGGTTAGCGGTTCTGGCAATCGTTAGATTTGGAGATTTGCTTCAATTACACTAGTTATGGCCCAATCCACCATTCTTTTTTATTTTATGGTTTAAAATGATATGCAAGTGCCTAAGCTAACTTAATCTAAATGCAGAACTTGAAACAAATCTGTATCTAAAAACTGAAATAAACCTAAACTATCCCTGCAAGGAGCAAAATTATAAGTATGAGTAATGTGCTGGAAGAAGTATCTAAAGATCAACAGACAGCCATTAAATCATAAAGATATATCTACAGCAAGAAGGCAAAAGATATTAAAAGATAGCTTCCAATTCACATATAACGCATTCCATTACTCATGTAGGAGAAAAATCATTTGCACAAGAAACAGTAAGATCATTCAATATAGAGAAATAATTCAAGACAGCAAAGAAAGATCTCACTGTAGAATATGAAAGTCGAAAGAATAATCCAGCATGCATCCAACATCCATTTCCATGCAAAAGACGTCCTCTCCAGGCTCTTATTAGGCAAATTTCATTTTCTTGGAGCAAGTGCAAGATAGCTCGTACAAGTTAAGAAAAATCTTTTCCCTGCCAAAAGTCCCTTACATTATTCCCTAAGATTCTATTTATATCTTTACAAAATGACTCTTGGGCTGCCACCTGGCTCTTTACACATGTCCTCTATAGACTTTTCCTCTTAATAAACAAATCGTGGCCCTTTTCTTAAAATAGAAAATTTCTCAAAAATAGAAAAGGACAGCTGTCTAGTGATTCTACGCTCTAAACATAGGGAGACCAAATGAAAAATAGGAACAACACCTTAGGATCAGCGTGTTCACCCTTGGGAAGGTGCTTCTGCTGGGAGGGAGGTGCTTGGACTGGATTCTACTGCTGTTGCTTCTTTTTTTTCCTCCTCTGCTATGTATCTGAACCAGATACCAATGTCTCTGATAACCACATTTGCTGGGGAAGGGAGCAAGATCTTCTGGGAAATCACATGTTTACCAAGCTCTGCTTCAACACCATGAATTTCTGCAACTGCTCCTTGGTGGATTTCTTTAAACAAATGATTGTATATTGATGATAGTCCAACATAGTGATGTAGATTATCAGTGGCTAGGACATCAATCTTCTTTACATATTCTATTTGAATGCCTAGCTCTTCCTTCAAGTCTGATAAATGTTACTCTTTGCTTGGAAACTCATCGAGGGACTGAGGGAAACTCATCTTGCACTTATCATGTACTTCATGGATCTTTTGATACAGGCTATTACTTTTATCAATTGTTCCCTGGATCTTAGCCATTAGCTTAAGGCCACATTTCCTACAGAATTCCATAAGGTCTACATCTTCATTAAAATCATCTACCGACTTGAAAGGGAGATTCTTGGGGAAATCAACCTTCCCTTCTCTCCATTCAATCCAGCTCTGGATGTTTGCTTTAACCCGAGTGTATTTGCCCTTAAGCCTATTGGCCTCTGCATTAACTTCTTTCAATCTAACCATCATGGCTTTGAGCCTGCACACTTCCTCAGTAATCAGCTCCTGTGTGGCATGCATTTGTCTCAGAATGTCACACGACAGCTCATGAAAGGGAGACATATCTATTGCTCTGCTTTCTGCGTGCTCTAATTGATCAACCATTGCTTGCTTATCTGCTTGCAGATAAAAAAATCTATCTTCATAATCGTTATTTTCTGCTTCTAGAACCATCATCTGGATTGCCAGGTGCTCCTTTTCTTCTTCTAAATGGCGATACTTATCTGGCAACTCCTTGTGATCAACAGATAGGTGATTATATTTATTCACTACAAGATCCCTGTAAGCCTTCTCATTAGCCACAGTATGTTGCAACATGCCAGCTCTCCTCTTTGTTGACTCAAATTCTCTAACCATATCGACCACATTGTCCTTTGTTGCTTTTGCTGCTGACATAGCGGTGGATGCCATGGCTATGGGCTCCTTATTTGTATTTTGCATCACCGTGATCTTCCGCTGGGTAACAATATCTTCTTGGAAGAGTCTCTTTATCCTCTCTTCTGACTTCCAGACTACCACCTTCCTCTTCTTATAATACACAAATTCATCCCATCGGGACATAGTATGATCTTCTGATGGGGTGTAAGGGATGGTTGGGAGGTATATTACATGTACTTCTGTCTCTATGGGTGGGGTCTGTACTACTTGAGATGTGTCTGTTTCCACATTTTGGGTGCCGGGGACACCTGCTTGAGATGTGTCTATTTCCATATATTGGGTGCGGGATCCACCTGCCTGGGCATCTTCATTGGTCTTAATTTCTTCCTCCGTCTTTTGTTCTTCTTTAGTTTTACACCTTCTTTCTTCTTCTTTAGCTCGCTGCTAATTTTCACTTTCCTCCCTCTGCTCTCAATATTCTGCTTCCTTCTGCTGCCTTACTTCCTTAGCTTCTCTCTACAACCTTGCATCGTTTGCTTCATATTGCAGTCTTGCTTCTTCTTTCAATCTTTGTTCTTCACGGGCTAGGGCCTCAGCTGCTTCTCTCTCTTTCTGCAAACTGGCTTCTCGGGCTGGGGCAAATTTAGAGCTATCTCCACTGGCTTGACGAAAAATATGCAACTCAGTCATGTTGGTGATGCCTCTGAACACTTCTTCCTCTGCATCATAGTAATGAGCATATTCAAAATGAGCATATACTTCCTTGCAATGTTCGGAAACCTTGCTTCGCCTATCATTTCTATGGAAGATCATTTCACCAAAGTGGAAAGCTTTCATCTCTTGAACGTATTCCTCAACTATTGCAACCCCTGAGAATTTGTAGGCTCCTATGCAAAAGGGCAAAGGAGGGAAGGAAGCCTTATGTTGCTTGTTAAGCACCCCTCCTATTCCATCAAGGAAAACTTGCCTGACTACTTCCTTGAGGAATACATAATCAGTAGAAAATTTTGGCAAAATGTATGGCGCTTTGGTACCGCCAAACATCCTGATGTAGGTGCCCTGCTCTGAGAAATAAAAATCGCTATAGTTTTCCAGGACCTCCATGGCATTTTCTGATAGACAATTGGACTCTTCCTTGAACATCTGCTCATACAGAGGCATGATGAACTCTTCACAGATGAGCTTATAGTTCACTCTGTAATTTTCATCCCACATTATTTTATAGGCAGTGTAGACCAGGTTGTTGGCTTTATCCCATGTGCAACCTAGCCTGGGGAAAGAGAGCTTGGCCAAAATGCAGTCAATGAGATAGGAAGACATGTAAAATTCTAACTTTTTTAAGGCCAGACCTTCTCTTGCAGCAGCCACTGTGGATGCCAAACTGTCCGAAAGGATAGTAGCCCAATCAAACACAGTTCCTTTGAATGCTATGAAGTGAATGATGGGAGCCCACTGTATCCTATATACAGTGCCATCGGGCATGCCGAAAATTCTGCATAACATCAGGGTGATTAACCTAAAAGGAGGTCTTAGGCTCTGAACATCATATTCATCATTATCTCTCTTCCTCAGTTGCTTTCCTATGACCAATAATTTTTTGGCCATCTCAGTATTATTCATCTTATCCAACCATTCATCACTTAGAGCTTGTTGGGGACATGAGAATTTGTAGGTTGCTGCAATATACGCTGGATGGAATGAAGCGAAAGGATCTCCCTTGCTGTCATGCAACACTCTTGTTTGCAATTTGGCATGTTCCAGTATCCATTCGATCACTTCAGAGCATGGGAACAATTCAGGGTGAGTAGAATCCCTAGTGATGCCGAAAGTTCTGATGTTGAGGTAGATTTGTTCTTCTTCCAATAATACATCTGGGATATCCTGGTTCCTGATCATCTGATAAACATATCCCCAACGGACCTCGGGAGGAACGCCGGTGGTACACTTAGTGTCTTGGAAAATAGTTTCAGTTTTTAGTTGCACTGGCTCTGGTTCCATCACTTTAGCTTTCTTTCTACCACCTTTTGGCATTGTGGCTTATTCCTACCAGCAACCAAATGTGAATCATTACAAAATTTGCAACACATTATGAGAGTGTAACATAGAGTAGGACAATTTTAACATGCTAATGAGAAATATAGACAAAATTATAAAGTTGCATGCCGGGGAAGCAAACTAAACATAGAGCATTCCAGAAAATGAAATATGGTCCTCATACTTGATTATTCTAGGGAGACAATGCCTAGTCAGGAAATTTTGGAATGCTTCCGAAAAGGTAAGCATATGACGTGGAAAAACCTACTTCCTTCCTAGTCCTTGGAGACAGTATGCCCTTCATCGTAGCACTTCTAATGGTCAATGGTGGGTTGGCCTGGAGTGGAAAAATCCTATGAATAAACAATGAAAACAAGGAACTATTTTCCACAGTCATTAACTGAGCCGAATAGGTGAGTGGTTGAGTATCTCAACCGACCACTACTGTCATTGGTAACACTTGCGAGACGATCTGCAGCCGGTATGAAGTTCAGATGGTCATGGCTATGGCTCTCAGTTGGTAGGAATGAGAAACCAATGGGGCCACGGTGGCCGTAAAAAACAAACGATCTATGCTACCAATGTCTACTGGCCACGTTATGAAATGGGAAAACCCAAAAAAGTAACTCGACGTGAAGATGAGACAAAGATGACGATTAAAAAACCTACCTGGAGACGATACAGTGGTGGAGTGAGGTGGACAAGGTGGTGGATGCGCGGAGCTGGAGCGAGCTGACATGGTCTTCCCAATGGCGTTCTTTGAATAACAAACTAACAATGGGACCAACTAAACCCCACCGCCCTTATATAAAGTTAGACACGTACAGGCATTTAAACGGGTAGGTGCGATTTAAAATGGGGTTTAATGCTCGTATGGTGAGGTCTTTTCTAGGCAACTTGGCATTTAAGCGCGACCGTCAGTTGTGGGGCGGACTCACAAGTTTCGTCCGCAGTTGCGTCCAGAACTTATGAGTTCCTCCCGAAAGGAGGGAAACTTTGTTGCCGAAAAGACAAAAAAAACACTTCGTAGTGGCGAAAAAAGATGGCGAGTCGTTCCATCGTTTCAGGAGCACTTTGTGAGTTCTTCCGAAATACACTCTCTCGGAAGCTTATCGCGGCCGGCTTTGCCGAGTCATCCCAAAGTTTCGGTAAGACTCAGTAAGTCCTTCCGCAATTCACGAATAACTTTGTTTAAGTTTTTTTCTTTATCGAAACATAAATGGTCGAGTAACCTGGGGACAACTTACTATGGCAACATTTGGTGAAATATTCCGCAATTTCGGGAGATAATTTTAAGTTTCTTCCGCAGTTTCAGGAGAGAATCCTGAGTTCTTTCGCAATTTTGGGAGAGAATTTTAAGTTTCTTTCGCAGTTTTGGGAGGCAATTTTAAGTTCTTCCGAAACTTTTAAAAAAACGCTAATTGTTTTCACTGTTTCAGTGAGTAACTTTAAGTCTTTCCGTGGTTTCAGGAGAGAATCCTGAGTTCTTCTGCAATTTCGGGAGAGAATTTTAAGTTTCTTCCGCAGTTTCGGGAGAGCTCGCTGAGTTCTTCCCCAGTTTTGAGAGAGAAATTTAAGTTTCTTCTGCAGTTTCGGGAGAGCTCGCTGAGTTCTTCCCCAGTTTTGAGAGAGAAATTTAAGTTTGTTCCGCAGTTTCGGGAGAGAATCGTGAGTTTTGACTTAGAAGAAAAACTTCAATTTTAAAGAAGATTCCTCAGTTGAAACAAAAAACTAAGTCAAAAGGAGACTTAACTTCTTTAGGCAGTCCTTCTAGCAAAATGAAAAGGAGGGGCCCCAATATGTACAAACTTTGGGGGGGATGTTGCTGCAACAACAAGTCGATCCTCTAAAAGTTGAGGCAATACTTCGGTTGCCTCCTCCATGCAATTTGTTAAAACTTCAGAGCCTCCAAGGGAGAGCTAATTTTCTACGTCGATTTGTAGTCAATTATGCTAATCTTACCAAAGGTTTCGTGCGCTTATTGAAGAAAGACACACCTTTTATCTGGGATGAGTGAGCCCAGCAATCTTTCGACGCCCTTAAGAAAGCTTTGGTATCAGCCCTTGTGCTTAGTCCACTAGAATTCGCATGAGATTTTATCCTTTATGTGGCTGCGTCTCAAGAGACAATTGGTATGGTCTTGGTTCAGTTTGATGACACGCTCATCGATCATGTTATCTATTACCTCAGTCAAAATCTAGTAGACGCTGAGCTAAGATATACTCACATGGAAAAGCTGGCACTTGCGATTGTCCATGTAGTCCAGCGGTTACGACATTACATTTTGCTTAGGACAACCACAGTTGTAGCTCACATCAATCCATTTTAGTTCATGCTATCACGATGCCTTATAGGGGGAAGTATAATAAATGGATTGTGATCCTTCAGGAGTTCGATCTCGATTTTGCTTCGGCAAAATCGGTGAAATCGTTGGTGTTTGATGAGCTTATGTCAAACCTCCCGAGACTTGATGAGGATATCATTCATGAAGATTCCTTTGTGGATGAGCACTTATTTCTTATCTCATCCAAAGACCCTTGGTATGGGGATGTCATTGTATATCTCCAAACTTTAAAGTTTCCTCCGCATTGATCATGAGATGAGCGACGGCATGTGAAACATCACACTACATATTATACTATCATCGATGACACTTTGTATCGCCAAGGAAAGGATTCTATTCTCCGTCATTTCTTAAATCACGAAGAAGCAGAGCGGGTGCTTAATGATTGCAATGAAGGGGCGTGTGGAAGTCACTTATCCGGGCTTGCTACAGCCTAACGTATTATGCGAGCTGGTTATTTTTGGCCTTCCATCTTTAAGGATTGTGTTAACGCTGTGAAGAGATGCCACCCTTTTCAGGTGTTATCTCGGAATATACACTCACATCCAATGCCCCTTCATCTGGTCGTCACCGTCGGTCCCTTCACCAAGTGGGGGGTGGACTTCATGGATTGAAAACCAGCTTCGGCTAGGGGGCATCACCATATCATAGTGGCCGTGGACTATTTCTCCAAATGGGCTGAGGCCATGCCTACCGTAAAAGCCGACGATGCTACTGCAACCCATTTCGTGTTCAATCAAATTATCATTCATTTTGGTATCCTAAAAGAGATTGTCACTGACCATGGTAGTCACTTTCAAAACAAGATGATGGAGTATTTGTCTCTCAAGCTTGGTTTCGTCAAGAACACTCATCTTCCTACTATCCTCAAGCGAATGGTTAAGTTGAAGCAGTTAATAAGTCTTTGAAGACCATTCTCCAACGTACCATCCAACAAAGAAAGAACAATTGGCACATCATGTTATATCCTGTTTTGTGGGCATATCGAACCGCAGTCCAGACTGCCACTGGATTCTCACTATTCCAGTTAGTTCACAGTGTGGATTCACTTTTACTGATTGAATGCGAAATCCCTTTGCTTAAATTGGCCATAGAGCCGCTCCCTGATATGACAGGTATTGAACAACGTTTAATCCACCTTGAGCAACTTGACGAGCAATGCCAAGATGCCGTTGTGGCCATAGATGCCAACAAACATCGTGTCAAGGTTCAGTATGATAGGTATGTCCATCCCCGATAGTATGCTGAAGGTGACTTGGTCCTCTTATATGACCAAGCTAAAGAATCCCTGGGGGCAGGCAAGTTCAATCCCATGTGGCACGGTCCTTACATCGTGAGGTGTGTTCTGGAAAAA
This sequence comes from Larix kaempferi, assembly GCA_027924585.1. Taxonomy (NCBI): domain Eukaryota; kingdom Viridiplantae; phylum Streptophyta; class Pinopsida; order Pinales; family Pinaceae; genus Larix; species Larix kaempferi. Next base: position 3,239,196 of record BSBM01000600.1, read on the forward strand.
GGAGCCTATGAATTAGAAGACTATGAGGGGACTATCTTGAAGGAGCCTAGAAATGGGCTCTATCTCAAGCGGTATTATGCTTGAACCTCTGGTTTAGGCTGGTACTTTTGTATGCTATTGTATAGTTGTTTCTGTACATAGTTTAGCTTGCTTTTTGGTTTTCAGGTCTGTTGATTAGCTTCCGTTTGATTGAAAGATGTCAGTGGGATCTCCTACATTCTTAGGTTTCGCGGATGGTGCTAGCCGACATATGCAGCAGCGTTCTTATGCTGCCTGGTTTATTTTCTCACCTGACCACCTATTTGTGTCCTCAGGAGGTGCTTGTCTCGGTTCTAGATCTAACAATGTGGCTGAGTATAGTGCCATCATTGAACTACTTCGGGATGTTATTTCACATGGCGTCTAGTCTTTAGAAGTCCGCCTGGATTCACAACTATTTGTGTCTCAGTTGAATGGGCAGTACCGTGTGCGAGACCCTACATTACTATGGAAATTCCTAAGGGTAAGACTCTTGGAGAGACATTTTGTTTCAATTATATACATTCATGTTCCGAGAAGTCTTAATCATATATCTGATGCATACGCTAACTATGTATTAGATTGGCATTTGTCACATTCACCATGAAGCACACAAATAAAAGAGACATTCATACATTTGTACATACACACATATCGTAGAGCTGGAGAACCATAGTTTATATATAAATATGTCCAAAAATGGTAGTGTCATACAAAATTGGAGCCCGTAGCCCTCAAAAATATACATATTGATACAAAAATGAGATCCTAGGATATCTACTCCCTACTAGGAGGCCTAGTTGCTGCCCCGACAGGATGTGTCTCATAGAAATACTGAACTGCATTGGCTACCCGCTGCATTAACCACACCCAGTCACCTGGAACCCCCACTACTTGGCACTGCATGGTCTCAGGTAGTCGCACCACCTCTATCTGTGGAACCCTAGCAACCATCCATGATAGGTTGCGCTGCAAGGTCTGTAAAGTGCGCCCTGCTGCAGCATCAACTGCCTCATCACCCCTACCCCAGCGACCATGTATCAGGAAGCCATCGGGTCTCACTGGGCCCTTGTCTGTGAGCAAACAGTCAACCATTAGCATTTGATACTACCACCAAAAATATTTTTGCATTCACATCTATAATAAAAAATCCATAAAAATTTAATAACAAAAATTAAAAAGAGTACTCACCAATGTATCCTAACGCTGCATCTAGTGGGTGGCATGTCTCGATGCTAGCAGAAGTCTATCCCTGCATAGGGGTAGTCTTCTATGGCAATGACCTGTCGGTCCCACCAGCGGAAGAACTCCTCGGTATATGGTGATGCCAGATGGCCACCACCTTGTTGTGTCAAGATCTCAGCACACCAGGTCAGGGCTGGATCGCGGAGACTATGAGGAGGGACATCCACCCTCAGACTAAGCCCTGGAACCCTCTCAAAGAAGAAGCCGCACAAGATACTTCCATACCCGAAGTTTTTCGCCTTCCCTTCTTTCAATTCTTTCAGTTGGGTCTTCATAGACCCCAGTAGTGTGGTACACCAATCAAATACTATAGGTTGCATGCATTGTGATGCATAGAACATCACTGGCCTGGATGCCTGGTGCAGAGCTTTGCAACCCGTTATCCGCAGTAAGGTAGCCACAATGATCTTCATGCTCAGATATACTATGGCATTGATGGGCATCTGACTTCCCACCGTGTGTGTGTTTGCGGGACAATACCACGCTATGTAGTCAAGGACGATGATCCCACCACCCACAGTATGAGACTCAAGACTGGCCTCCTCACCTTGACAGGACAAACCGGTAATGAAGTAGATGTCATCCACTTCCAGTGTGATTATTTTCCCATTGATATTGAAGTTCTGTCGATCAACATCCCAATAATCTATCATGCGGCGGAGTAGTAGGTTTTGGGCCCTCAAACCCCCTATACTCCATAATTTCTACAACCCAAATGCTTGCAATGCCTGCTATGCTTGCACATCATTGCACATGGCCTCATCTACTTGGTCATGCTCCCTCTCCCTCCACTGTAGAACCATCCTAGAGTGAGAAAAAACAAGGATTTTGGTAAAATTCTTTTGCAAAATCAACTTCACGGCTGTACCCGCGGGCTAATTTGTATACAGGGGCAAGTACCCACGGTCAACCTGTGCGTTGACTGCCGTTATCGTGCCCTACCCGCGACCCACATAGCTATAGCTCGCGGGTAGCGCCGAATCCATTTAGGGCTTGGCCAAACTAAAAATCCCACCACTGAAAAGTAAAATGAAAGCAATGAAATTAAAGGTATGGATGAGACTACCAACCTGCTCCGGACGGTTCGATGAACGGACTCTTGTAGCTCCCAAAATCGACAGTTGAACTTCAAGGTGAAAACTAACCTCAAAACTCCAAATGGGTGAATAGTAAAAATGAATTGTAAATTGTAAATTTTCATTACTATTTATAATTTTCAGGACCCACTTGTCTATAGTTTTTACCGTTTGATGTTGTTATGGACTAATATAATGTCTTAGAGTAGTATTTTTAATCAGATTTCTTCAGTGAAAGTTGTTTTGAACCATTTCACACCTATGGCAGGTATGTTTCACACCTGGCATATAAGTTAGATGCCATTTCCACATGCATTATGCATTTGAACTTTTGACCACTTTCACAAACCCTAGGTGCGACCCCGCTTCGTAACCGACACGGAACCTTCACACTGTTATAGAAGTGTCGTTATGTTGCGGTAGGTATTTTTTCGAACATGGGCACCCTTGTTAGAACCCCTTTGTGCATTCTAGTGCCCATGCCGTTGTTTGTCCTTAGGATTGGGAGTCTTTTGTAGTTACGCCATGACATTGCGATAAAGACTCATACTCTACTTTGTCTTATGTTGGCCATCTCCCTTAAGGACTCCCCTCAGTTATATCATGTTGTGATTGTATTGCATAATCCTGCTTGTTTCTTGAGCCTTGTGTTGGCTCTCGCTTACTCAGTTGTTAGCCTGGTGCCTGAGCATTTTTCCCTATCGAGCCCTGCAAAGCTTATATTTTCCCTTCACAAGTTGATGACCTTTTGACTCTGAGGGAACGCACTCCCAAGTGTCCACATCCTGCATGCACTCCCTTCCATTGATCATAGGTATGTTCCACTACGTGGGACTAGTCTGCTCGCTATTTGACACTCGTTCCCTCACTTGTTGTACTATAAGCAATTTTAATCTTTTTCAAGCTTTCCACAAATATGAAAAAGACCAAAAAAAAAATCCAATATTCCAAAAAGCCAGATGGGATTATGGTTACTACTTCTTTTTGGCAGTTGTTGTGTCTCCTTTGAACAGAGCATTCATTCCACTCCCTACACTATGAGTCGAGACTATAGTTGGACCTTAGGAGCTGTACTTGTTTCTCAGTTTCTCCACCGATTTGTTAAGCTTCCAGTCATTATGAAGCCCTTTGTGATGCCTCCTGCATCGTACAGTTTATATTTAGTCTATGCTGCCTGTGTCTATCCATCTGCTCATGCTCTTGTTCAAAGGAAATCCTGAAACCAGTGTCGGCCACTCCTCAGATCTCTTGACTATTGCATGTCGGACATCCTTATTGAGTTAGTCCGTTTCACCTGAGTTCTTCCAAATCTTTCAGTGTAGCTGGTACCTCGTGCTGGTTGATGGGGGATGTCTTAATTCCCTCCTTCTAGCGAGTCTCTTTCTGTCGACTTCAACCCATTTATTCCAGGACTTGAAGCTTAGAGTTAGGTTGAGTACCTTGAGGCTTGCAGTCATTAGTGTCAGGTTCTCTTGCCATCGACAATTTTGGGAATACATCAATGTCCCCTGATCGATGGATTCATCCTAGTGTTCGACCCCAACTCATTTATTCACACTTCGATGATTGTGCTCTGTGCCTTGATGCCCATTTTCATTATTGGTGGGTTAGCTCGCATCTGTTAACGGTATACATCATTGATTGGTAATCAGACGATGTCACATCAGGTTCGACCCCAACTCCTTTATTCACTTGATGGGACTCGCACCATCGAAGACTTGTGTAGAACACCCCAGGTGATAGTGCCATTCAGTATGCTACCTATGACTTTGACTTTACATCTGAGATATCACCTCTCAAATATCATGAGTTTGTACCTCCAGTTTGCACCAGTTGTTTCCTTTTCTGCAGGAGACCATATCTTATTGTGAGGGATCATGGCTATGATCACTTACGACATATATCCATTATGTACTGCCTATTCATGGCCATTGTATCAGATTGTTGTACTATACCGACATGTATTCGGAGATACTATTGTATTATGATGAGTGAGCTGCTCTTTCCACTTGTGTTTCCATCATTCCACTAGTAAGTTTTATAATGTATTTCGGCCATCATAGCATCAGTCTTTGACCTCACAGATTAGGGCGCATCTGTTACAATGTAATTTTCCACCTTGTGAGCATCAGCATTCTTTGTCCTACAGGATCCATTTCACTGACTCAGATCCACTTTATATCCTTCAGACACTATTTTTCCCTATTTTTTCCCCTGTATGCTTTTTGCATCATTATAGCATGTGTACCCATGAGTTGCATCACTATAGCCCGCGGGTAGCATGAAAAATGGTAAAAATCAATAGTTTATTAATTTTTACTCCCAAAAAGCGGTTATTGGGTGACCTTTGACCCTCCATTTTCACAAGAAATGCCTCGATGTGTCCTTTCACTTACCTTTGAGAGGAATATATATTGAGAACATATGGCTTATGGACGGGAGAAGAAAGAAGAGCAAGAGAACTCTAGTGGATTTTTTCCCTATCTTGAGTGTACACTAATTGATCCTTGTAGTTGTGAACCCCTTATGTTCACCTTTCAAACTCCTACCATAGTTTGAGTTTGCCATTCATGGAGGATTGAAGTGGTGGAGGCACAAGTGGATTGATCTAGATCTTGGTCAAGATTGGTTGCCGGCAAGAGGTCGTATCACATTGTACTTCTTCTTGTTTATTAATAGAAATACTCATATTCTTGTCCATTAATGTTGTGAATTTTGTTTATTATACATTGGGTTGCATTTACTTGGTATATCATGGACCATTTCTATTGATGATGTTAATGTCATTTATATATTATATGTACTTGTTGTATATTGGTTGTCAAGACTAATTTGCAGATTCAAGTGCACGGATTGAAAGCTCCAACAGGGATCTACATCAAATGTTTGGATTAAGGTTCGTTACATTCTCCATTATCTTAGCATTGTCATTTATAATAGCATAGTTCTGAGAATTGAGTTAATTTATGGTAGTCAACTGTTAGTTGTAGTCCCCCAAGCCATAGTGAGTTTTCTCCAATACAAGAGGAGGAACTTGGAGCTGAAAGTTGGCTTGGACATCAAGCAACCATTGTAAGCATTCTCAAGTTTCCAATAAAGATAACTTGTCTTGTTTCCCAATTTGTGTATGTTGATTATTGTTGGCTACTTTTTGGACAGACCCAGGTTTTAATGAGGCACAGCAACAAAACCCCTTGGCGCACTGGCCCTCTCGGCAACGAGCTACGCAGTAGCTCGAGATCTCACCCGAAGTGGCTATGGGGGGCTAAGGAATCAGGCTTCCTTAACCTATGCGACGCGGAGACTGCAATCTTCTCCCTTTCTTCCTCTAGGATTCCTCAAAGCGGATCATCTTACTCTTCCGCAGACTTGTCAGTGCAACAGCACTGAAGCTCTCACTTACCAGCCTAGCTGCGCGGTATCTCCGCTCCAGTGCACGAGGCGACTACATTCTGCGTCCAATACTGTACCATTTCCGGCCCTGCGCCATGGCGCAGCAACACACTCCTCAATCGCCGCAACGACAACGCTCTACAGACTCCTTCGATAGTGCGCGAGAATAACTTCTACGGGAGCTTCGAGAACTTACTTAACATATTCATAAAGATAACACAATGTTCATGTATACATAGATAATGAACTAAAACATGCAATCACACAACACAACATCATAACATTGAGAATTAGGTAATTCACCTCCACGGGGAAACCACGTCCACGGGAAGTGTATCTTTTATTAATCTCAAAGATAGAAATTACAGTCCTGCTGCACACACAGCTACAGCCTTAGATCTTTCCAGGAAAATCCACACACACAGCTGGGATCCCTTCTCTCGATATAGTCTCTTCCTCTACAGAGATTACAATAGTTCAGATGTCAACTCAGACTGTCTGCAAATCGGGGATTAGCTTCTCAGCTATCCAGTTCTAACTCTTGTCTTCTAACAACACAATAGGAAACAATCAACAACCAACCCTTCTCCCTTATCAATTATACATATATATAGGTGGCCTTGACAGTCGCACCTTTACAAAACTGTGGGCCTTTCCTTGCAGTAATCACCCAAAAAACCTAGTTACGGACATGGCTAGGTGTACTGTAGGCGCCGCTTGCAGTCACGTCGCCGCTTCCTACAGGTTCTATGACTTTCAGCGCAGATTGCGGGTATGGGCGCCGCTTCATTATTCACTACTCTTTGTCCTTCGCCTTCAACGCTTTGGTCCATTGCTCCTCCTTGATCAGAGCAACCATAACTTTTGTACTTAGCCTTTATGAGGGTAGCTGAGCCCTCTATTCCGTCGCTTCATTTATTGTGGTAGCTGAGCTCTCTACTCGGCCACATTCATTCTCCTTTGACGTGTGCGTGCAAGCTCCACGATTTTCAGTCCGTAATCTGCGCTGAGCTCATCCATCTAGCACCGTACTGCGCACCGTTTACTTCTGCCCAAAAATTGGTGCTTATTCAAAATTAGCACTTCTTCCCTTCAACACTTGTGCTTTTTCCTCAAAGTTCACAGCTTTACCATCGCTGCGTCCTAGGCTCCAACAGGCCCCTAACACTTACTTGTAGCTCGTCCTCGAGCCACTCGCACTAGCATGTGGTCGCTTTACTTGCACGACTGCCTTTGCTTGGGTCGCAGCAAATGTTTCTTTCCACTGCGCAATAGCAGAGTCCATTTCATCGACGCACTCCACAGCTGTCTGTACCATTTCTGCAGTGGCTTCTTCTTCAGTTATGCCATCAACCATCTGTTGAGATTCTGCAATTTCTTTAATCTTTGCCTCAGCCTGGGTAGCAAGTTCAGCATACTCATCCATAAATGGCTGAATGTTGTTGGTGAGTTTTGCATCTTCATTTCTGAGCTTGTGCAGTTGCTGTTGTATTCTGCGCACTTCGCTCATTTTCCTCATTTTTGCTAAGCCTTCTAAGGCCTTAGCTTCTTCAGTCAGAACAGTTAGGGACTGTTCTGCTGCTTGTACTTGTTCCAAAAGACCGACTTTGAAAGGGAGATTCTCAAGCTCCGTCCAAGCCTCCATAGCTTGGGTCATCAGGTTCTCGACTTCATCTGCTCTGCTCTTCATTTGTGTGGAAGCTCTGCGCAGCGCTTCAAATTGTTCTTGCCTATCATCTGTAGAATGCGCTGCAACACGAGCTTCCAACTCGGCGATCTGTGTTCTATGGTCTTCAGCCATAGCAACTATTTCCTGCTCTAGGGATTTCACCCTTCCACCAATAATTTGAACTTTCTCAACCAGAGGAAGGTCTGGTTGAATCTCGCAGGCCGGCAGCTCCTGGGTGATTTCATCAACTACATTTCTTATCCCAGTGTCTTGTGCCTCATAAAGTGCGAGCTTCTCAGAGATGTTCTTATAGCCTGCCTTCAGCTCTATCTCCTGCGATTGCAGTCTTTGGTTTGCATGGAATGTGGAGAGCTCTCTAGCTCTCAGCTCGATAGTGACCTTCTCTTGCACTAACTACAGAGTCTCTATGGGAATTAAAGACAAATTTACTTCAATGGGGCCAACTGCGCTTACCTGCAGTGCGGCCAAAGGATCCGGAAGTGTCATGCTTGTAGGCAGGATGTGCACGACAGTATGCCTCTCTGCAAGTACTTCAACTCGCTCGGTACTTGTGGTTGCTTGTGGCGCCTGCGAAGTAGATGCTGGTGCATGGGTCTGCGCAACTCTTCCTGCGAGACCTTTTAACTCCACGAACTGTAGGTCCAGAGCACTTCTGATGTGAGCGTGCGCAGTCCGCAGCTCGCAAAATTGCTCCTTCAAGTACTGGTCGATCCCCGAGGCAATGGTCTCAGAGGGATGTGACACCTTCTGCTTCTTGGTCACTGGTTCTGTTGAACCTTCATCACTTCTTTGTTCAGGCACTTCCTTGCCCTTATCCTTCTCTTGCGCCGCAGGAGGTGGCATCACGGATGTGATTTCGGCGGCCTCCCTCCATTCATCCGACCAAGACTTGATAGTTTCTTCAATATCTTCAGTAGTCATCCTGTAAAGGCCTACGACCCATTCGTCTTGAATGCCGCAAGGGCGGAGGTAAATTTCATGCAAGTTGGCAGAAAAGACCAACTTCCCTTCATATATTTTTGCTGTCTCCTCACTCAGCCTCGACATTTCCTGAATGGTATTTTTGAGGAGATGGTAGTATTCACAAAATACAGCGCAGTTCATCTTGTGCTTCGCGGGATTGCTAGAATCCCAGAGGTTGACATAACGCATGCCTGCAACCTCTCCTGCGCGACATGGAAGAAACTGAGTGTTGGGGGGCTCCTTCCACCCAACCAAGGCGCATAAAATTAAAAGCCAAGAAAAATGGAACAACTGACCGGCGGTGTCTTGGACGTTCCGGTAGTCTTCCAAGAAAGAATTAAGGAGGAAGAGAGACCAGTTGTACTGCTCTCCCTCCGCAGCTGCGATAGCGAGCACCACGACAGCTCCAGTAACTTCTTTAGGTCTGCACTTTGTGAGAAGTCTGCCTGCAAGCAGACTGCCAGTGAATCTAAGTGCTTCATCCTCAACTATAGTGAGGTCATAAGCCCGACCTCCTCTTGTCAATTTGTATTTCTGCACCAACTGTGCAGCCAATTTCCTGTCCTTATCTTTTCCAACAAAATGAATATTGGGATCCTTACCAACCTTAGATAGGCCGGTAATACGATGGATCAAGTCGACATTCAAATCGATTGGCCTCCCCAGCCAAAGGTAACCACCATGAACGCAGGATAGCAGTGCCTTAACAACTGCATTGACTTCATTGCTACGCCCGAAGTGCGGTAGCTTCAACAAGTTCAACAGTCCCGGTTTCTCTAAATTTGCTGCAAATTCCTTCGGGACGAATTCATCAACCTTTCTGGTGGGATTGTGGACTACCGTCAAATAGCGATCTGGCGTGAACTGAGGATATGTTCTGTAGTCGCCCAAGTTGAAATCAGAAAACTTAACCAGTGGAAGGTGTCCAAGCAGGGACCCTTCCTGTCGCACGCCTTCCGGGAGTGGTGGCAGCGGAATCAGATACTTTGCATTCTTCGGAATATGCACCTCTGGTGCATCATCTGGACGCAACGAAATGTAATTCACCATAGTGGCCAACGGCTCTGGAACGGGCTCGTCTGGCTGCTGCGGCTGAGACGCCCTAGTTCCTGGAGATTGTCTGGGATTAGTCCAACCAGGGTGCGTGTAAGTCGAGGTCGTCAGCGGGGTAGTCATGCCAAAATCTAAGCCTCTACGCTTAAATTGATGAACAATTTCTTCAGTGGAGAGGTTCTCCGTCGTGAAACGGTATAGACAACAAGGACTTGAACAGACAAATGGCAGAACAGCGTAGGATACGAACGCTGAAAACAAAGGAAGCACTCTGCACAACTCGGCTCTGAAAACAATCACTTAGATTCTTAAACAAGACAGTATGCAACTCGAGAAAAGTAACCCGAAAATATACAAGTGTGGGGTATTTTTAGCTAAAGGCGATAGTAAATGCGGACAAGTGGGGTTACTAGCCGTAGATTCCTGTGCATGAGTTGACAAGCCCCCTACCCCCGCGCCTCTGTGGTGCATTAATTGTGATGGACGGGCTCTGACAGGCTTCCGAGGGAAGCTAAAGCTTTCGGCGCATGACATAAATGCGAATCTTAGGGAGATCAAGCCGACTCTGTCAGAGCGGATACAATTAAATGGCGAGCTTATCCTTCATTAATATTCAAGCGGCTATAGGACTATTGTAATTCAAATTTTTCGGTGGGTCATTTCAGCATAGGTAACTGTGCATATAGAGGGGTCCACAATGAGAACTCCTCAAGCGGAAACTTGACACAGGGAACTCCGCAAGAGCGACAGTTTGACGAGCCGGAAAAACACTTCGCAAGAGCGCAAAAATAGGGTTGCTCAAAACAAACTTTATTGATATGCGTGGATGTTTCAAGGAACTACGCGGGAAGCCAGACTGAAAGTGTCTCGCGACTTCCATGTAGACTATGATAATGCGATGCCTCTTTCAACTACACTGGACATCTGCACCTCTTTAGCAATGTATTAAGTCGACAGGGTGGAGTGGCCATCGCGATAAAGCTTGAGCCGACTCCCGTTGATCATTGTAGGTAGCAATTCTCCATTAAGCTTCGCAAGATGAACTGCTCCTCCTTCTGTTATCTTTAGCACCTTAAAAGGGCCTAACCAATGTACATGAAACTTGCCTGGAAACTTGATGAATTTACTATCATAGAGGAGTACCAAGTCTCCTTCTTCAAAGTGTTTATTCTTAATATGCCTGTCATGTCAAGCTTTCTGTCTTGCCTTCTGTACTTGTTGATGGAATCCGGCTTAAAGTCTGTCTTCTTCTAAGGCAAGCAATTGTGAGAGTCTTTCACTCATAGTATCAGTATCTTCCATTTCTATAATTTGCGCAATTCTGAGACTCGGAACAATGTATTCCATGGGCATAACTGCTTCTTGTCCATACACCAAATTGAAAGGTGTGTGACCTGTTAGTTTCTTGCATGTGGTTCTGTAAGCCCATAATATAGCTGTGACTCTAAGGTCCTAATCATCTCTTTGTTGATTACAGATCTTCGTCAGGGCATTCTCGAGAATCTTATTGAATGCCTCCACCGTACCATTAGCTTGTGGGTGGTAGGGTGTACTCTTATGGTGACTAATGTGGAATTCTTCAGTAAGGGCCTCTATAGTTTCATTCAGGAAATGTGTACCCTGATCACTCATTAGAATTAGTGGACATCCAAATCTAGTGATAATGTTCTCAAAAATGAACTGCGCGGTAGTGACAGTGTCGCAGTTCTTAATTGGATTTGCCTCAGCCCATCTGGTGAGGTATTCAGTAGCTGTAATGATGTATCTTGTGCCAGTTCTTTTTCCTGGTGGATTGATAGGTCCTATAAAATCAATGGCCCACTTATCAAAAGCACGCAGTGTTATCTGGGGTCTTAGTAGCATTTCATCTCTTCTTGAAGGTTTTCCTGTTCACTGGCACATATCGCAACATTTGCAGAATTCCTTAGTATCCTTGTGCAATGTTGGCCACCAAAGACCTACGGCTAAGATCTTTTGCGCAGTCGGCTTTCTTGTGAAATGGCCTCCTGCGGTCCCTGAGTGCGCTTATGCGATGATGGAGTTCTTCTCATGCGGTAGGATACATCTGCACAAGAATTTGTCAGGCCCCAGCTTATAGAGATGGCCTGCTATCAAAGTGAAGTCTGTGGCTTTGACAACAAGTTTCTTCTTCTGATGGATTGTAAACTCAATCGGCGCTTTCCTGGTAGTGAGAAACTCAAGAATATCGAAATAATATTCATCTGTTGCTTGAACAGAAAATAGTTGCGCATCAGGCAGATTGTCCTCCAGATTTGTAGGTTCCTCGCCTGACTCTATCCTAGATAAATGGTCAGGTCCTGCATTCAATCTACCTGGTTTCACAATAACCTCAAAATCATACTCCTGGAAGAGCAGTAGCCATCTGCAAATTCTTCCCCCTAACACTGGCTTATTGACCAAGTATTTCAAAGAAGAATGGTCAGTATACATTTTAAAATGTGTGCCCAATAGGTAGTGTCTGAACTTCTGCAGGGCTAGTCCTTCTCTTTCTGTAGTGGTGTAGTTCTTCTCGGCTGTGGACAGCTTTCTGCTGGAGTAAGCAATGGGGTGATCAATACCTCCTTCTCCCGGTTGTGTCAGCACAACCCCCAATGCTATGGAAGAAGCATCTACATGAACATGAAAGGGTTTTCTACAGTCTGGGAAAACTAGAATAGGCGCAGTGATCATCTTTTCTTTAAGTGTATCCAAGCTCTGTTGGCATTCTTCTGTCCATTGGAACTTTGAATCCTTTTTCAACAATCTTTCCATAGGTGCAGTGATCTTTGCATAACCTTTGATAAATTTCCTGTAATACCCTGTATGTCCCAATGTAGTGCACAATTTTTTGACTGAATTGGGCGCAGGTAAATTAGCAATGATGGCAACCTTCGCATCATCCATCAGGAGTCCTTGTCTGCATACAATATGACCCAACAAAATACCAAAAGGAGCACAGAAGATACATTTTTTCAAGTTTAGGGAAATCTGATACTGTCTACATTTTTCTAACATCATGTGCAGGTTCCCTATATGGTTCTTTAGTAAACCAAACACAGTCCAGTCATCAAAATAGACTTCTAGAAATTTATGAATGAATTCTTTAAAAATAGCAACAACGACTCTAGAGAAGATAGCAGGTGCGTTTTTAAGACCAAAGGGCATTACCGTATACTAGAATGAGCCCCATTCAGTTGCAAAAGTGGTCTTATGGTAGTCGTCTGGATGGATTCTGATCTGATGGTATCCCGAAAAGCCATCAGTGAAGGAGTAAGCCTCTTGTCCTCCAACATTATCAAGCACCTCGTCTGTAAAGGGAGTAGGAAATGGATCATGCGCTGATGCGTCATTCAGCTTGCGCAAGTCCACACAGATTCTTATTTCTCCTTTTGTCTTCTTCTCTTGTACCACCATAGGACTAATCCAATCACTTTCCTCTACTGGCTCAATAATACCTGCTGCGAGCATCTTATCAATTTCTTCTTTAACCTTTTCTTTATATCGCGGGTTCAAATTGTACGGGCGTTGTTTTACTGGCTTGGCGTCTGCTTTCAAAGGTATGCGCATAAATCCTAAATCTCCTAGGATGCCTTTCATTTCTGTGAACTTGGTACGAAAGATATCCTGGTAGTCACGTAATAAATCTGAAATATGGCCAACAGTTTCATCATCCCAATAATCTCCTATAGAAGCAAACTTGGGTTCGGCTTCTATACCAATGTTAATCTTTTTGAGCTTGATGTGTTCTGTAATGGCAAGGGTATCAAGCTGAGGACCTTCAACTTTGCACGTCCCTTCTGACTCCGGAATATTGATGTTGCGAGGATTATCTTCCTCTTCTTCAGTGGTGAAATTATAGCATTCCAGGGCATGTTCCATCTGGACAGCCCAATCTGGTTGGGAATATTCTGGTAATGGACATTGTTCAAATACCTTCTTTCTAATACACTTTAAAGCGTGGTCGATGCTTGGATGTTCTGACTCAAAGCTGAAGGTAAGTTGAAAACTTTCTATCATAAGAGGCCAAGTGATAGTGCCTCTGTGCAATTTTGTTTCAGTGTACCAGTTCCTTGGAACTGTATCCAATGTGTGGATGAATAGGTGAACCCACTCATCTTCTGGAATATGTGACCATTGCTGAATACATGCTTCAACGTGTGACCTGGGGTCACTCTGTCCATCATATTTGTGCAACACTTTTGCTGTAGTTCCCTAGAATCTGCGCAGTATCAATCTGCGATAGTCTTGCCATGTGTGAATATTCTCTTTATGCGCACCCCACCATCTTGCGGGTGTAGCGCGCAGTGCTACATCTAATGCTTGTATGCGCTGCTCATCTGGGATTTGTCGTTCATATGCATGTATGAATTCACTCACTTCAGTTAAACCATCAAAAATTGGAGTGTCATTCAATTCTGTGCCAATCCATCGAATGGATTTAGTCATCATGGCGCAACGCCTTGCAGAAACCTCATGTAGGCGATTCTGCCAGTTTTCCAGTCCTGCTTCTGAATCTGATGTGCACGAGCTATCGCATCACCAGCTGATATGGCCGTCTGCTATGGGATTGACATAGTCACTATGACTAGCAGTCATCTGATACAAACTTTCCATGTGGCGCACTTCTTCTTCTGCTCGAATGGGTTCAATATACCTTGGTCCTTGAATGGGATCAAGCTATGCAATGACCCTAATCTGGTCATCCTCAAAGGTCATTTGTCTTTTCTTCAAATTAATGACAGCCAAATTATCAAATGCCCAGTCTATGCCTAAAAGTGCTGGGTAAGGTCTACTATCATCTAGAATTTTGATTACTTCAAAATCTGCAGAACTTCTTACTCCCTCAATATCAATAGGTACATTGGGTAGTCTTCCCAATGGAGAGACTCGTTGCTGATTCGCAAGTCTTAGCTCGATAGGAGATCTTGTAAGCTGAGGGCTACCCATCTGTTCCCATGTCTGCATGGTGAGAACATTAACTTCTGAGCCCAAGTCTAAAATGACTTCGTCCATTTCAAATGCTTCAATCTACGCTGTGAGCCTCATCTCTTTTCCAGTTCTAGTATGACTCCCAATCTGGTGAACAGCACACTGCGGTGTATTTATCGAAGCAGATTGTTGACACTTATCCAATAGGTGTTGAAGTTCCATAGTTTCTTTTTCATTGCGCAACAACTTTAAGCAATTTCTCAGGAAAGCATGGACACTACCTAGTGCATCCTCGTCATCAGGCCTTCCATATGTAGTGGCATGTTCTTGCGCCAAGTTCTCTTGTCTTAGCACTTGCGATCTGATATCATTATGCGGAATTACGACAGAACTTGAAGCTCTCGGATCTGAGAAGTACTCTTGAGCTTGCTTAAATGCTTCTTTTTGCTTCTGCAGGTCGAGCGGGGATGGTTTAATATTAGTGCGATGCACCCATTGCGTTGCTTTCTTTCCAGTTCCCATCTCTGGCGCACCAGTGGTTGCTCCACTGCGCGTTACTATATTAACTGTAGGGTCTGGTTCTCTTTTTTCTGCTCCAATCAACTGAATATTCTGATTGACCTATGGCGTCTTTGCTTGCATCTTAGCCATCAACTGAGGGCATTCTTCAATGACATGATCATAAGATTTACAATATCTGCAGATGGTTGTAGGATTTTGGCAATCCCTTGCAAAATGACCTTGAGCTCCGCAATTGTAACAAGTGATCTGTCCTCTTCCTCGACCAAAATTTGTTGCGCGTCCGTGGCCCCTATAATTTCCTCCTCGTCCGTCATGAGTTTGGTCATACTGTGGACCTGCTGTGGGTCCTTGTGCTTCTGACTGTACTCTATAAACATCATGTTGTCTTTCCATCATAACGTCATATGCTATGTAATTATTCTCATCATGGCCTACTGATTTATAGAAATTGCAATATAGATTCTTTGGAGTTTGTACGCATTTCTGTAATAAGTGACATTCCTGTGGTCTGTGACCTCTAGTTCTATAGATTTCACACCAAGGCCCCTGAGCCTGTGGTAAAGGGTTAGGTGCTCCAGTTGCAATATACTCTATGAAAACGGGACAATGGTCCTTTGAATGACCTTGCGCTTTACATTTTGTACACCAAATTTCTTCTTTAACTTCCTTGCCTTTCTTAATATCATGCACTTGCAAGGTTAAGTTTGCTAACTGGTTCTGCAACTGCGCAACATCGTTGCTTGTTCCAGCAATTGGTCAAGCTTCTAGTTTCATAGCCATCTCTAGAGCTTGTTCCTGAGTAGTGAGATTCTGTTGCATCAAAGGAAGCCTAATGTGTGGAAGCAGCGCAGCAATGAACCATTCCTTATGCTGCTGCGGTGCAAACTCAAATCTTACTTGATCTATCAAGGCTTTGAACTTCTGGTCAAAGTCCCATACTGACTTTGTAGGTAACTGTTTTATGTCTTTGAGCTCTGTTATACACTGTGATTCTGATTTAGGTTTCTTGAATTCTCTAATCATAGCATTTCTTACATCAGCAAGCGTCCTATTCTGTGTTGCTGAGTATTTCATGAACCAAGTTAAGGCTCTTTCTCTTAGTGTGGTTGCTAACTGAAACAACTTAACAACATCATCATTAATTTGCTTAATTGTCCAAATGGCTTCACATAGGAATCAGTGCTGCTTAGGGTCTTCTAGCCCTGTTCCTCTAAAAGTTGGTAGCTTCATGTCATCACCCATCCTTCTTGCGCTAGGTTGAGGTGGAGGTGCTGTAGCAGTGCCTCCGGGATGGTTAAAGAAAGGTGGTGCTGAGGTACTAGAAGTACCGTGCGGGCTACTAGAGGTGTTACTGCGGGATTATACTGAGCCCCGTCTGGCTTTTGCAGTGTAAAAGGGTGATAAGGGATATGAACACTCCCTTGTCTCTCTATATGGCCCGCTCTAGGAACTTGACTATCTTCTGGGATAGACTCAAAAGAATGTTGGTCAAGGCCTACTTTATACCGTTTTCCACTACGAGTGCAACCAATAAGTTCAAGATCACTATCAGAATCTGCGAACATTACTTGTCTATGCTATTCATTGGAAGCTATGCATAGTTTTCCTTTTTCATACAGAAGCATTTTAATCCATAAGTTCAGAGAATTTAAGAACTTACCTCTGTGTGTTCTGAAGAAACTCCTCTCAGCTTCGCTGAAACTCTTTCTCGTATCTACTGCAAACTCGTTGATGAATCCTTCTAGCAAACTGTTCAACCAAAAGTCTACTGCGCGGGACACAGAATTATCTACCCGCTTCAAATTGCTAACTAGCTCAGGCGTCCAAGCGACGGGTCGATCAACATGCACAGTGGGTCTAGTATCTGCTAGCTTAGCTACCCACGCATGCAACTCAAGTGCAAACGTGACAAAGAAAATTTCATGAAGGTCGGTATAAATATGCTTCTGCAACCAGTCTTCTGTCTGAAGCCTAGAGCTTCTATTTTCTCGTTCAGGGAACTCTCTAGCCTTTAAATCAAACCAGTCTTGAATTTCTTTGACTGTAGGATTCCAGTAGCACATTTGTTGGCTGAGCAAGTCTCAAGGCAATAGAATCATTTGTTGGCTTCAGCAGTATTTCACACGTCGCCAGAATAACAAGTCTCACAGTAACAAGTCACAAGGCAATGGAACCATTTGTTGGCTTAAGCAGTATCTCGCACATCGCCAGAATAACAAGTCTCATAGTAACAAGTCACAAGGCAACGGAACCATTTGTTGGCTGCTTTTTGGACAGACCCGGGTTTTAATGAGGCGCAGCAACAAAACCCCTTGGCGCACTGTCCCTCTCGGCAATGAGCTGCGCAGCAGCTCGAGGTCTCACCCGAAGTGGCTATGGGGGCGCTAAGGAATCAGGCTTCCTTAATCTAGGCGATGCAGAGACTGCAATATTCTCCCTTTCTTCCTCTAGGATTCCTCAAAGCGGAACGTCTTACTCTTCCGCAGACTTCTCAGTGCAACAGCGCTGAAGCTCTCACTTACCAGCCTAGCTGCGCGGTATCTCCGCTTCGACGCACGAGGCGACTACCCTCTACGTCCAATATTGTACCGTTTCTGGCCCTGCACCACGGCGCAACAACACACTCCTCAATCGCCATAGCGACAGCATTCTACAGACTCCTTCGATAGTGCACGAGAATAACTTCTATGGGAGCTTCGAGAACTTACTTAACATATTCATAAAGATAACGCAATGTTCATGTATACATAGATAGTGAACTAAAACATGCAATCACACAACACAGCATCATAACATCGAGAATTAGGTAATTCACCTCCACGGGGAAACCACGTCCACGGGAAGTGTATCTTTTATTAATCTCAAAGATAGAAATTACAGTCCTACTGTGCACATAGCTGTAGCCTTAGATATTTCCAGGAAACTCCATGCACACAACTGGGAGGCCTTCTCTCAATCTAGTCTCTTCCTCTACAGAGATTACAATAGTTCAGACGTCAACTCAGACTGTCTGCAACTCGAGGATTAGCTTCTCAGCTATCCAGTTCTAACTGTTGTCTTCTAACAACACAATAGAAAACAATCAACAACCAACCCTTCTCCCTTATCAATTATACATATATATAGGTGGCCTTGATGGTCACACATTTACAAAATTGTGGGCCTTTCCCAGCAGTAATCCCCCAAAAACCCTAGCCACAGACATGGCTAGGTGTACTGTAGGCGCCGCTTGTAGTCACGTCACCGCTTCCTGCAGGTTCCGTGACTTTCGGCGCAGATTGCGGGTATGGGCGCCGCTTCATTATTCACTGCTCTTTGTCCTTCACCTTCAATGCTTTGGTCTATTGCTCCTCCTTGATCAGAGCAACCATAACTTCTGTACTTAGCCTTTATGAGGGTAGCTGAGCCCTCTATTCCGTCGCTTCATTTATTGTGGTAGCTGAGCTCTCTACTCGGCCACATTCATTCTCCTTTGACGTGTGCGCATGAGCTCCGTGATTTCCGGTCTGTAATCTGCGCTGAGCTCATCCATATGGCACCGTACTGCGCACCGTTTACTTCTGCCCAGAAATTGGTGCTTATTCAAAATTAACACTTCTTCCCTTCAACACTTGTGCTTTTTCCTCAAAGTTCACAGCTTTACCATAGCTGTGGCCTAGGCTCCAACAATTATGATTCAATTACATGATTTGTATCTATCTAGATTTAGATTCTAACTTGTAATGCAAGGTACTTGGAGAATTGTATATGCTTGTATCTTGTCTGATCTTAACAAGTCATCGCGAGGACTTCGAGATCTGGACTACAAGCGGGACAAACAACAAAGTGAAAGGTTAGTCATTTTCTCTCATATTCTCCAATACTTAAATCTTGAAATGCTTGTTTGATCTAGGATTCAAGGTAGCATTTGTTTTAATTTTGTCTTAGATTAGAGTTAATCTATCCTTCTTTAACCTAAGAGGGATTATTTCTATCCATAGGAAGAAATCTCTACAACAAAAACTGGCGACTCCACTGGTTTGAACCCCTTTGTTTTGAGTTTTTTACTTTCATCCATTTTTTATTGTGAATTGTCTCTCCTTTCAAACTAGCTGTGAAAGTTGGTATTTTAGACCCTCATTCACTCTCCTCCTCTCAGAATTAGACCTCTGTCAATGAACAGTTAGTCCTATGGGTTGGAAAACCATGGAAAAGTCAAAATATTTTCTTAAAACTCCCGCCTTCATCCTCCTTCTGAGCATTTTCCTGCCTTTTACCCTGCTTACAAAGCAAAATATACCATATTTTCTCTACCCAGCCACTTTCCAGAACGCTAAAATTCCTAGCTATCGTGCCTGGGCTGCTTGTAGACACATGAAAATCTCTGTAAAAATGGAATTTTTTTTTAAAAGTTTGCTTTGTTACCTTCATTCAAGTTTTGGTTTCTCTGTTTCTAATTGTTGTTATGATATTTATTAGACACCTGTAACCTGCCCAGCTGCAGTACATCACTTGCATTTCATTTCTATTTGAGGTTTTTTAATCTTTGCTTGGTCTCAAAATATCTTTGGTAGACACATTGGACATTTTGGGTTTTAGGTCACTGTTATAGCCATACTCATTACCTTTTACATATTGTATGCACATTTCTCTTGTCACCTTTCAGCAACGTTGCAAGTGTCTTTTGGTTTGTTTTGTTTATTTTCGAGCTTGGATTTTTGAGTTTTGAGGCATTGTACCTAGTTTGATCACCTCCTTACAATTTTTGCAATTGATTGGTCCTTTCAAGACAGTCAAGTGTATTTGTTGTTTGTCAAATTCCTTGATTGTATTATTGCAGAGACTATATTTTTCTTACAGAAGTAGCTTTCCAATCTTGTTGTCAAAAACCAATATTGGAAGACTTTTTGGAACATGTTCTCTTTTTGTTGAAAAGATCAAGTTCATAATCTTGCATTTAGGAAGTGAATCGGCTTTCATTGCTTGTCACATAATTTTACTCATTAGAAGTAGAATCAGTTGTAGATCAGTTGCATCTTGAAAGTAGTAACATTAGTTTGGCATATTAAAAAAAGAAAACAAATTTTTTGGAGTGGTTTCTTCATTTCCTTGAAAAAGTTCATGCTTACATTTGATCGAAGAACTCTCCTTACCTTAGCTAGCATTCATTGAAAAGAAAGGCTGGTTTTGATTCATATTCATTTGCATGGTTTGAGTCAGACATCACACCACGAGTTGCACTTCCATTACCCGATTGATTAATACAACCATTAAACTTTAAACTCCCTAACTCAACACACTTTAACCTCGCTTGAGGAGAAAAAGAATTTCGTAGTTAGGTAGGACACCGGGGATAGGCATCTAAATAATTCCCCCTTGTCATTTTCATCTGAGACATAGTTGTTGTCCTCTAGGGTACTAAAATCCTCTTGTACTTATTGATACGGTCATCAACCAGTTTGTGGAGAGGGCCTCCTGTTTCATGGGGATAAGCCGAGAGGACAGGTTCCAGTTGGACTTTGTGGAATGCCGCACTCCACTTAGAGCCTAAGGATATCTATCCATTGTCTTCCTTGTATTTACTGTATAGGTGATACTTGGGCTCAAAGACAGAAGTACCAGTTCACTTTCTCTGACGTGTCATGAAAGAGGTAGCGTAGTGACTTTTCTTCTAGGGCTCTTTTACCCAGGATCCCTTTCGGTAGAGGGATATCCTTCCACTTTGGTCTCTCCTTTCGTATTGTTCGACTTGGATTTCATCACCTTGTGAAGGATACGATTTGTTGAGGTCTCCAGCTCTTAGTTAGGAAGTTTGCTTTCTATTTCACCCTTTTAGAGGGTCTTTTTTCTTCTTAGTGCTTCTTATTGGAATTATATCCACTTTTGTTTCAGCTCGCTTCATTAGAGGAAATTTGGGTAAAAAATGGGCTTCCTAAGGAAAATAATAAAATAATAGTAGAGACAAAATAAAAAAAACTAGTTTTTTGGATTGTATTTTGAACTTATCTCATTGTAGGTTTACTCAAATTTCAAGCGGGAGGACTCATTGGATGCATAATTATCCAACGAGTACCCATGTTGCATACTTTTAACAACATCCACACCATGAAAAATTGAAAATACATTAAAAAATGTGTTTCTAGTGAGAGAAAACACGTTTTTTAATGTATTTTCAATTTTTCATGGTGTTGATGTTGTTAAAAGTATGCAAGATTGGTACTCGTTGGATGCATAATTTAATTATGCATCCAATGAGTCCTCCCGCTTGAAATTTGAGTAAGCCTACAGGGAGATAAGTTGAAAATATGATCCAAAAAAGTAGTTTTTATTTTTTCCCTCCAATTTTTTTACATCCATCTTGTTTGAATTTTAAAGCATTTTGATTGGCTAATATGTGATGACAAGAAATTGTAATTTAGGGTTAAAAGGCCCATTTTCATCCAAATTTCCTCTAATGACTGTGATGGCGGTCTCAGTACAGTTTTTTGAGCTTTCTTTTTTGGCCTACGAGACTTGTCTTTTCCTAGCTCCCCTTTTGCACACTCGGTTGCTCTAGGGTTTTTGAGTTCTTTATTACAAGACTGTCCCGAGAACCTGCAATCCCATCATAATGGTTGATCCACCATCTACCGGTACAACATCTTCAGTTGCTTCCATACCTGTAGACCACAACATCGTCTAAGAACCTCTTACAGTCACTAAAACTAGTAGTACACCTGAGATTCATGCTGTACCACAATCCATTGTTGTTCCATAAATTCACACCACAGTGGACACTCTGTTAGCTTCTGAAGTCAGTACTTCACATGATGTTAGGTTGGAAGGCATCAACTTTCTCGAGACTAGCACTACACCACACTCGGCTACATTTACGATGTACCTGAAGGGTACATTGAAACCCTTGAAGGATCTGACGAATACACGACAAACTTGATTGAATTCCCTGACGGGTATGTTGAAATCATTGAAGAAATTGAACTACCTACTACACCGTTTCATTCTATTTTTGAATATCCTACTGCACAGGTGGAACCTCCACCTGCCACTACTACATCATCAAGTTTCTATACTTATGAAACGGGCTCTTCTAGTAACATACCATTCAGTGTGTCCTTCCCTAATCTCCCTTCAGGACCTGATAGCATGGCATCAATCTAATCCAGTATGGTTAGTCTAGCCAAATCACCCCTAACATCAAAACGTTTTAGACGTGATACAGCTAACATGCTCTCACTGGCTTCACAATATCCCCCGCCACGCACCTCTCAAATGACAAATCCTCCCGGTTTCCGAGTTCCCCTACCTCCGTCTAGCACGGAATATCATGAATCCTACGTAGATTGGCCTAGACCCACCATACCAGAAATCCTTCCAGACCCCGATAGGACAACTCACATTTTTTATCCAGCCTCCACTTTATGGGATACAAATCCAGGCCAAGCCCTTGATGATCTTCGCACCATTCCAATTCCTATGGATGTGACGCATGAAATTCCTCATTTATACTCCCCACACTTATTGTCGCACAACATGTTCGGCTTAACTTCAGGGGATGAATCCCTTATGAGGGATATCCCAATATTTTCACCTTCACCATCCAAAACTCACGGAATATCCTCTTCACAAGTCGGCACATTTGGTGCATTTTACCAATCTGCACTAACTCACTCTTCTAGTGTCAGTATTGGAAGAACATCTATCCATACTGTTGGATCACTTATTCTGACCAGAAGTTCACCTTCGGCCACCATATATACAATTTCCGGAGGACAACCATCTATTGGAACCATTGGTCCCAGTAACCAACCTCCTTCGGTCGGACCATCGATCCCATCCGTCGGAGGAAAACCATCTATTGGAACCATTTGTCCTAGAAACCAACCTCCTCCGGCCAGACCATCAATCCCATTTGTTGGAGGACAACTACTTGGTGCCACCCTAAGTGGAGCTATCCAACAAACACCTCCATTCATTTCATCGACTCAGCAGGGCCCACATACCACACCTTTTGGAGGTATACCATTTGTTAACACCCCAACTGGCACTATTCAACAACCCCCTTCCATCAGCATCATCTGATCAGTGGGGCACATATAATCCACTTGGCAGTGGAAAAACATATGTTAGTATCTTGACCAAAACTAATTTTCAAATTCCCTCGTCAGCTCCAATTCCTTCTTGGGGACCTCAAATCCCATGGAGTGGGGGGTATTCTTTATTCGGAAACTGCAATCAAGCTGGGGGGAAACCTAACCCACATCAAGCTTTCATTCCCCCTAACTTGAATCCTAGAATTACTTATCCTAACGCCGCGAATAATCAATGGAACCCACCTCTTCAGCCTCCACCTTTTAATTAGGGTGGAACAAACATTCCATGGACTCTATTTTTTCAGGAACACCCTAACATAGGTATGGGTAATCCATCATCCAATCAAGGAGTTGGAAACATCACTGGGACACAACAACCCCATGGGACTATACCCAATCAAGGAACTGGAAACATTCCTAGGACACAACAATTCCAGCGGCCTATACCTACTATCCCCACCCAGCAAAACATCCAACAACCGGTCTCTACTTTAATCCTAAATCAGATGGTAAATCTTATGATTCTGAATACACCACTAGTTAACCATATGGTATAATACCCTCAAAATTTTCAATAGTATCCTGCGGGTAACATGTTTGGGTACAATACGCAGCAGCATGGTGTGCAGGGTCCCACAGGTATCCCTACACCCTACAATTATTACTCATACCCGCAGCCTAATCGACAACTTCCATTTTTTGCCATGCTCGATTTTCCTAATTTGTCTAGACTCATTAACGATCCAATATGGCATGAACCACACTGGCCACTCATCTCGGCCAAACTACCATCGGACATCCCAAAGTTCGATGCCAAGCCCGCGGAAGACCCCAAGAACCATGTTATGAATTTCCATCTCTGGTGTTCATCAAACTCATTTATGGATGACTCCATTCGGTTACAGCTCTTCCAGTGCACGCTTAACAACACAAAAACAAAATGGTATATTGAGCCACCATAGTACTCTTTTCGAGATTTCAATACCCTGGCCATGCAGTTTTTGACACATTTCCAGCTCCCCATCCGATATGAGACTAGAACAGATCTGTTGACTTAGCTGCGTCAAACCAATTCCATGCATATAACTAATCATATTCATGAGTGGCGGCGATGCCGAAGATTAATCAAGGCACCCATCCCAGACCAATTATTGGCTGATTTGTTCACTAAGTCATTTCTACCTCCCATTTCCAGGGAAATTGCCATGGGCGGACCTGCTACGGAGGAACAAGTGATTTCTCGTGCTCAGTATATGGATTTGGTATATACCCAATCCAAAACTTTATACGAGCTTATCCCTCAGGCCTCCCGCACCACCACTGATCCAACCAAGCCTGCCACTGAACCCCCCGTTGACAGTATTGTCGGTTCAATAAAGACCCAGCCTGCGAACAAATCAAGTGGGCAACCACATAATTGTTGGTGTTTATTATGTGTTAAATAATTCCAATATTTAAATTGTCAACCCGAGGAGGGAGCTTATGATATGCAATCACTATATGTGCAAGATTGAAGGCTAACATGCAACTATATGACTTTAAACTACTTGCATGACTTTCATAATTATTCTATCTATGAAAAACAGGAAACTGATTAACAAATGAAGCAAGTAGAAAACTTAATAAAGATGTTTAACTGAATTGTAGTTGATTATGGAAACAAGTAGAAAACTTGATAAAGATATTTAATATTAATCCAAATCTTAAAACATGAACATCTTTATTAAATAGAAACTATCAAGCTAAAACAACTTGGAAGATGGAATTATTAAACTATTACTGAAAAAAAAAAACTATCTAGAAACAAGATTAATAAGTTCAAAACAGTAACTAATTAGCAAAACAGAACTACAAATTTGAACTTTGGAAGAAGGATGAGAAGGGGATAAGGAGGAAGTAAAGAAGAAGAAAAGAATGTCATAACTTAATTAGAAACTTTAAATAACAAGAAGCGAGATTGAATTACATCTAAAACTATTAAGGAGGAGCAGGAAGAATGATGAGTGGAAGGCAACAGAAATTAGATTTTGAAGAAGGCCTAAAACAATGCAGAAAGTAAACAAGTCTGAATGATGATCCGAACGCCTATCTAAATGGAGGAAAATGAGTTAAAGTGAGGAAAAGGAAGAATTTGGATGAATTAATGACCAGCTGGCTTTATGCAAATGATCCTACAGTGCACAGGAAGCAGTAGAGAGATTATTAGAGGCTAAGAAATTATCTATGCGAATCATTACCTAAGAGGAAGAATGATTTTATGAGGAGCAGGAAGAAGGTTGGAATAGAAGAAGGGAGAAGGTTGGGATAGAAGAGGGAAGAATTAACCTACATCAAACAGAAGAAAAACTAACAGAGGGGAAGAAGGGAGAGAAAGGAATGCTAATTATGGAGGAATTTGGAAGCAATATCTAATTATAAATGATGGAAGAAGGATTGAAAACAAATTACAAACTAGCAAACTGTTGGTCAACCATTTCCTAAATCAGAAGAAGAGAGATTATATTAACAATAGAATATGAATTATAGAAGAATGAGGATGACCTACACAGGAAAAACAAAGTTAATTACACGCACAGGAAAATAAACTAGTTAATTGCAGAAAAGAAATGTAGAAAAAGATAACAAAACCTCTGGTTGATGAGGGGCCCTTCCTAGCAATTAGAGGTGAGACTAAATCATCTTAAATGACTATCAGCAGAGCATCAACATACTGAAATTTCCATTAATATGAGAAAATTACATAATACTTTATGCAGGAGTAACTGCTATCTCCTGTCTATTCCTACGTTATATGATCTTATACATCTCTGCATTTCTCCAAAGGAGGTGTCTATTTATAAGTTGCAAATGGTGAGAGGGTCGACAGAGTCGACCTCTCTATTTATACATGCCAATGCAAGGAGCATCCTTTGGACTTTGACGGAGTTGATTCCTTCACAAAGAAGCTACAACGACGATCTACCCAGCTCCTCGGCGTCAATCCCATCCAATACGAACAGCTGAGCATTCATTTCCTCAAAACGTGAGTAGAAGCACATGCTAGAGCGTCGATGTGGGCACATAATTTACGTTGGTAGACTGAGCGTGGGCGTGGGAGTCATGTCGACCAACTGAATGTGAACAGGCTCAACGCCTTCCAGAACGACGGCATGCAAGAGCGTGAATAGGTGCGAATGATCCTCAGCCGAATGAGCAGAAGGATCGGAGCATGGGGGTGTTGACGTGAATGAGAAGTGTGCTGTCGATATTAGACAGACTGGGGACAGATCTTCCAGAACCAAAGCTCCTTAACCGTGCCCATTGCGTGGCAAACAGAACCCATGTGCCCCTTTTTGCATTTAACGGTCTGAGATGTGTCAACCATGGATTTTGTAGGCTGAATGAAGGGTTGAATGATGAGCTGAACGCGTTTTAACTTAACACATAAGCATGTGGTCTGAATGAAGGGTCATTTGAGAAACATAGCCTGCAAATTAACACATAAATACCAATTATGCCCATAAAATGTCACTTTAACATAAATAAATCATGATATAACGAAATATCAACAAGATTTGCATAGTAAGTAAATATGTGCATACCTGGACTGTTTGATGGGCTGAATGGCAAATAAAACAACTTACTATAGAAAAAATGATAGAAATAACGCCATTCAGAGTAGATTAGATGATAAAAAATGGTGACAAAATGGACGTCAACAAGAATGCTGCCCCATCTTCGAACCAGGCTAATCCCAAAACCTCCACCCCTCCTGTTGCTTCCTCTGAAGTGAACGATGTCCAATCTTCATCACAAAAATCCACAGGAAAGAAGAAGAATAATCGAGGAAAATCTAAGAAACCTCCCAACCAGCAAGAAAACCCCAAGCCGCAACAAACCAACAATGATCATAAACCACATCGGAAAGCGAATTTTCCCTTCCTTATTTGTCAGGAAGACCACTATACACGAGACTATCCTTACAAGGAGGAAGTCAATAAATTTGTTAAAGGATCTTCCTGCCCGACAGTGCTAACCAATCGTTTCCCCCATCAGCAGCAACAAATGGTTACTCACGATCCCCCACAAGGGGGCAATCTGAACAACCCACCCTGTGGACCAACATTCGCAAACTGCGATATTTTGATGATGAGTAACGAGAAGATCCATATATCCACTTGAGCAAGGACATACGATACCCCTCCAAGTTCAAACAAAATGGAGACAACCCATGGCAAGACTCCTTCTAAAGATCCTCCTATCACACCTCCCCCCAATGGTCATCTCCATTTTGAGAGACCTATCAATGACATAGTGCTACGCCCACCGAAGGGAACTATCCGAAAGGAGACATTTAACCCTAACATGCGAGCAGCCCAAAATTACAATATTGTTAAGGACCTAACTCAAGAACCATGTGCGATGTCGACTCTCAAGGTCCTACAACATTGTCTCGTACAGTGTAGAACCTTACTTTCAACACTAGGGGTGGTGGACCCGGATACTTCTAACATGATTATGTTTAACTTGGATTATTTTAAGCCTAGGATTTCCCACCAGTTATCCTTCCAGATCTAGATGAAGATCCATGGGAACAAAATTCATCGCATTGTCCTAGACGAGGGCGCTTCCACGTCGATCATGTCCTTCACTTGTTGGAGATCCATAGGCTCACCTAAGGTTACACCTTCTCCTACTAATCTTAAAGCATTTGACGGACATGATTTTTAGCCATACGGACTCATCCCTGCACTTTCCGTTGAACTAGGGGGAAAGACAGTATCTATACACATCGAAGTCATATATGCGCCATTAGACTATAATCTTCTACTCGGACGAAACTGGTTCTATGCCATGACCGTCGTCACATCCTCCATCTTTCGACTAGTACAATTTCCTCCCTCATAGGGATATTTCTGGAACTTAGAACCCTTGTCTTTTCCATAAACATGATATCGTCGAGTGTTATTTCATCTAACGAACCTACCGATTCATGGGTGATACCGAGTCCTATAGAGCTTGAAACCTATGGTAGTTCCATGCCATTGAACATGAACCTTACGACTTACCAGGTGATCGAGTCAGCCACAGATTGGGTCAATTATGTTACACATCATGTAGTGGCACAACTCTTGTCTGAGGCTGGTCTATTGTCGCCATTTATTGATCCTATCACATATATTTGTCCTTTCGATGAGTCGATTATGGAGGTCATGTGCGTCTATGAGCCACCTTGGGAAGATTACCATCATCGATCTTCTTTCCTAACTATCTAGGCGATCAAGCAAGATACCAAATCAAGTAGTTCACTTGAATTTGTCAAACCCAAGTTTCCCACTTCATTCGATGATATATTCTCTGAAGGAAACTTGTCCAACATCATGGCAACCACTCCTATTAACATTTCGGTGAAACCTAGTGTCATGGAAAATATTCACATAGGAAAGACATGCACTCCCACTGAGGTGGAGTTTTATACTGCCTTATTCAAATAATTTCGCGACGTGTTTGCTTGGAGTTATGAAGAGATGCTAGGAATAGACCCATCAATCGTGGTCCATGAAATCCAAACTTTTTCTGGTGCCCGACCTGTTCGGCACAAACTTTGTCCCGTTCATCCTCGCAAAGCAATGACTATCAAGGCAGAACTTGAAAAACTTCTGCGTGCTGGTTTTATCTATCCTATCCCATTGACAAATTGGGTGTCTAATATCGTTCCCGTGGAAAAGAAATAGGGTACGATTAGGGTCTACGTCGATTACCGAGATTTGAACAAGGCTTGTCTAAAAGAAAACTATCCAACTTCATTTATCGACCAGATTATCGATAACTGTGTCGGGAGTGTAATCTTCTCATTCATTGATGGATTCTCAGGCTACAATCAGATAGAGATACTCCCTGCATCCCAACATAAGACAACCTTCATTTGTCCATGGGGGACCTTCGCGTACCACAAGCTACCCTTTGGCCTTAATAATGATGGGGAAACTTTCCAATGGGCAATGTCGTACACATTTCACGACATTAAAAATATTGTGGAAGAATATCTCAACGACCTTCTCGCCCATTCTCAGACTCGGGATGATCATCCGGATCATTTGGGCACCATCTTTCAAGGTGTTGCCACTACAATATTTGCTTAAATCCACACAAATGCGTCTTTTGTGTTGAAGCCAAAATTTTTTGGGATTCATTATCTCCAAGGATGGTATACACCTAGACCCAATGAAGGTAGAAGCCATTCTAGCGCTGCCTTCACTCACTCACATTCTAGCACTCCAAAGTTTGCAAGGGAATGCAAACTTTATACGTTGTTTCATTTGAAATTTTGCAGAGATCACAATGGGCTACATGAGGCTTCTAAAAAAGGATATCCCTTTCATCTGGGACGACGAATCCCAACAATCCTTTGACAATCTGAAGGCATCCCTCACTAAGGATCCCGTAATTCAACTGCCCAACTATACACGGGATTACATCTTGTATCTAGCAGCTTCCACGTCCACCATTGGCATGGTGTTAGTCCAGGAAGACGCCAATGGCATAGATCATCTGGTTTATTATCTCAGCAAGAGTCTTCTCGACTTCGAAACCCGCTACTCGCATGTGGAAAAGTTGGCTCTGGCCACAGTTTTTGCTGTCCAGAGGTTCTGCCATTACATTGTGCTTCGCAAGACCACTGTCGTAGCAGAATTCAATCCAATGTACTACATCCTCAAACGCCAAGTTCTTGGGGGGAAATATTATCGTTGGATTGTTGTCCTTCAAGAGTTTGAATTGGAATTTTCCAAGGAAAAATCCAAGAAATATTTGGTCTTTGCAGAGCTGATTTATACTTTTCCCTGTGTCACTGAGCAACCGGAGCCCATCGATTCTCTCCCATATGAATCGTTGTTTCTCATTAGCACGTCTAATCCTTGGTATGGGGATATCATTCTGTATCACCAAACCCAATGCTTTCAGCCCGAACTCAATCGAGATGAACGTCAACGCATTCGACAACATGTTAAGTATTATCTTATCATTAGCGATACTCTTTCTCGTCGTGGTGTTGACACCGTTCTACGACATTGTCTAACTTTAGACGAGGCTGAACACATTCTCAATGAATTCCACTCTATAGCATGTGGTGGTCACCTCTTTGGCATGGCTACAGCCCAGAAAATTTTACGCACAGGGTATTTATGGCCCTCGATTTTCAAGGATTGCATTGAAACGGTCAAGAAGTGTCCACCATGTCAATTCTTCCATAGCAAGAAGCACTCGGATCCTGCTCCACTTCATCCTGTTATTGCTGTCGGCCCCTTTTCCAAATGGGGCATCAATTTCATGCATTGTAAGCCCACTTTAGCCGGGGGGCATGGCTATGTCATAGTAGCCGTAGATTATTTCACAAAATGGGCTGAAGCAATGCCTACTTTTACAGAAGATGGAAAAACAACAACACAATTCATATTCAACCATATTATAGATAGGTTTGGAGTTCCACAATCTATTGTGACCGATCATGGTTCCCATTTCAGGAACCATATGATTGAAGAATTGAGTGCCAAGTTTAGTTTTCGCCATGAAAACACAACCCCTTATTACCTGCAGGCGAACGACCAAGTAGAGGCCATAAGCAAGGTCTTGAAGCACATGATTCAACGCACTATAGGTACCCAGAAGTCATATTGGAACTTAGCTCTCTTTTCATTTTTGTGGGCCTATCGAACCTCAGTAAAATATGCAACCGAGTTCATACCATTTCAACTGGTGTATGGGCTGGAAGCTATTTTACCAATTGAATGTGAAATTTCATCACTGAATATAGCCGTTGAGCTACTTCCCAATACAACCACTGAGGAAGATTGGTTTCGGTATCTAGCCAAACTAGATGAGACTCACCACGATGTCGCTCTCGCTAATGAAGGCCACAAAAAATGCGTCAAAGCACAATATGACAAATCCGTTCAACATCGGATCTTTAACGACGGAGACCTTGTCCTTACATATGACCAAATGCATGACAAGTTAGGAAAAGGAAAGCTAGAGTCGATGTGGTACGGTCCCTATATCGTGAAGCGTGTATTGTAAAAAGGATCTTACGATCTCATCGACTGTGATCGCATGCCTTTGGCACGGCCCCGCAACAGGTTGTACCTCAAACGGTTGTATGTGTAGGTTTACCCTGCGTGAGACATCTTGTACATAGTGTACTTAGCTTGTTTTCAGTTTTATTTCTTTTTGTGTGTGTCTGCATGGATTTTGTTTCATGTACCTTTATTTACCTTGACTTGTGCTTCTATGTGTAGATGTCACCTTACTACGGATTCGCATATGGTGCTAGCCGACATACCTGGAACCTTGCTTCCACAGCATGGGTTATCTATTTTCCTGCTAGTGAGTTGATATCCTCAGGTGGAACTTTCTTGGGCCCCGCAACCAACAACATTGCAGAGATTCCATGTAGTCATTGGACTCTTAACCGAAGTTGCTTCCCTTGGAATTTGCACCTTTTCGGCCCACTTGGATTCCCAACTCGTGGTATCCCATCTGAACCGTGTCTACACTTTCCGCGATACTACGTTACTTCATTTAGTTAGAATGGTACGCCTCTTGGAACGATCATTTGATTATATTTCATATCAACATGTACAGATAGAATTCAGTATTGTAGTTGACTCATTGGTTAACTACATATTGGATTGGCATCTAGCTGATACATAAAATACATCATAAGCAAACACACAAGCCGTTGTAAATAAACAAGTCATATAAATAGGTCCAGATGTATATCCACATCTCTTCTCTCTCACACAGAATCACATTCCTGCGTCTTTCCCACTCCATCAGCTCGCCTTTCTGTTGATCATCCAGATATCCCATGCCCAGACTATTAAGAATCCGATCAATATTCAACTCAGCAACCCGCAAAGTTTGATCATCAATCGCCCTTTTGTCATGAGCCTAGGAAATAGTGGCCTGTTTAATTCGCTTAAGATTGTGATGAAAGTGTGCACTTGCATGCATCAGAGAATCATGAGGTCGATGAACCCACTGATCCTGAACCAGCTTAAGAAAAGCCTCCTCCTTCAGCCAGCTAGGATTGAATTTGAAAGGGATTGGAGGTTTTTTCCTGCTACCATGTAACTCCAGGAAGATGGGGCAGTGGTCAGATATCCCACCTGACTCTACCCACTATCTGACAACATCAACTCCCAGTGCCAGCCCATCAGCCACCAGAAATCTATCCAGTCTTTTAGCCACCCGATGTTCCCCAGCTCTCTTATTCCTCTAAGTTGGAGTTAACTTGGATGGTAAAATGTCAAGAAGATCCTTCCTAGCAAAAGCTTGAATGAAATAATTTGCTAATGTATCCGGAGCAGCCCGCGGCCCCCACACTTCAGAAGACCCCAGTGTAAGATTGAAATCCCCACCCATAATCACATCCCGTCCGTCAAAAAGATCCATACATAACAAGGAGTCCCAGTAGCCAACCCTATTTAAATAAGGCCCATATAAATTGAGAACTGTGATCAACTGACCAATCTCAGCATCCCAAACTTCCAAACCGATACCAGAAGAGATTCCCCAAGAACTAGCACATCTGCAACTCTTTTCCTTCCACCCCGAGGCCAGCCCTCCAGAGTGCCCCCGAGCATCCACTCCAACAAACTTCCAACCAGGAAGTAAAGATTCTAAAGCTCGTACTACATCCTCACTGCCACCCAAATTTTCTTGCAACAATAAAACATCCGGTTGATTTAAGTCTACCAGCCTCCGAAGCGACGATTTTTTAATGGGACTCGCCAACCCATGATAGTTGAAGGACATAAGTTTCATAATAAACCCCAATCCTGGGCTTTCACTACTCTAAGTGCCCACTCAATAGAAGATTGTGTACCCATCACTAAATCCACTTTAGCCCGATTTTGAGCTTTAGACAAAAGGGATTTTCTGCCCCGACCTCTCCCCCCAACACTATAGGCCAATTCAGGAAGTCCCTTCCCCCCCGATCCATCAACAGGTATCTCCCTACTTTGAAGATCATATCGAATACTTCTACCCTCAGAGCTGGTGATGAGAATACAAATTTTTTTCAAGCATATGCTAAGGGGAGAAAATTCACTAACTCTATTTGGGAACTATCTTCAGCAGCAGGGGAACAGGTCTCCAGCTTTGATGGATTAGAGGAGTTGGGTGTTGTTGATGCCTCGGATATCGTAGCATCAATCAGAAAGGGATTCTCCCCGAGAGACGGTCCCAATTAGACTATCTCCCGTTTGGTGTAGGGAATCCGTCCGGTTAGCGGTTCCGGCAACCGTGGTTTTGGACTTTAAATCCGATTCTACCGGTTATGGCCCGATCCACCTTTCTTTTGGGTTTTTTTTTTATGTCTTTTATATGAGATGCAAGTGCCTAAACTATACTTAATCTAAATGCAATTAAGACAGATCTAAACTTAAAACTAGAACATACCTATCTATCCCTGCAGGGGAACACGCTTAAGGGGAGAGCAATCAGCTGTAACAGATATCGTAAACAAAGAACAGATAGCTATTATTTCTCACGGTCAAAGCTACAGCAAGATGAGGATCTTGAGAAGGTAGCCTCTCATTCAACATGGAACGCATCTATTGCTTAGAAAACAGAGGAAAGCTAAAGAATAAGGAAACAGATCTAAAATGAAACTTAAAGAACGCATCTATTGCTCACGAACAGAAGAAAGCAAAATTATTTGATCTGCGTAACAAGAATAAAGAAACAGATGTAGATGCAACGAAACTGGAATTAAACTAAAAGATCCATGCAAGGAGCAATTTAAAGGCATGAACAATGAGCCATACAAATTATCCTGAAGAAAGAACTGTTAGCCATTCGATCTAGAAGAGAAATCTACAGCAATGATAAAAGCATCAGCAGGTAGCTCCTGATTTAATATGAAACGCATTCATTGTCCATGAAAATGGGAAAAATTCGTATGCACAGTAAGGGGCAAAATCATTAATACAAAGAAGTAGTTCGGATGATAAGAATGATCTCACAGTACAGGACCGCAGTCATTAGAATAGTCCAATATACAGCAATCCAACATTCCATGCAAAACGTCCATCTCCCGTGGCTTCTATTAGAAAAATCAATTTACAGACCCGATACAAGATAGCTCATATCGTTTGCCAAAATTTCATTCCCTGCCAAAAGTCCTTTCTAATCTTTCCTAGATGCTATTTATAGCTACAACTTTGCCCTTTGGGCTGACACCTAGCACGTTCCACCTGTCATTTACAGGGATTTCTACTATAATCGATCACCAAAAATGGCCACTTCCTTTACAAAAATATTTTGACAAAAAATAGGGACAGCTGTCCCATGGCTTACGCCTTACATATTCAAAATATACGTAACAGAAAATTTGTTAACATCAAAGCTTTCCCTGCTAGGCACGTGTTTGGCTGCAGAGAGTGGCTCACTGAATTCAGCCTCTTCATTCCTGTGCGCGAGCTTCTGCTGGCACAGGGTCGCCCAAGTTGATGGTCACTGATGCTGCCTGGGAAGAGGCCCTCGAATCCCCTGCTGATGCTGCTCCTGCTGTTGCTGCAGCTTTCCTGACCTCCTCTTCTATGTAGCTGTGCCACACACCTGTGTCCCTGATGATTATGTTTGCTGCAGCAGGAAACAAGATTTTCTGAGAAGTTACATTCTTCCCGAGCTCTATTTTAATGCTTTGTACTTCTGCTTCAGCAACTTGATATGTTTCCTTCAGCAGATGATTGTGAAGTGTTGATGAACCGATGTAATGTTGGAGATCATTCATGGCCAGGACATCAATGCTTTTCACATACTCCATCTGGACGCCTAGCTCTTCTTTCAGTTGAGACAACCGCTGCTCCTTTTCCGGGAAGTCTTCTAGGGTCTGAGGGAAACTCAATGTGCAGTTGTCATGGACTCCTTTGAGCTTTTGGTATAGGTTGTTGATTCTATCTGTTGTCCTCTGCACACTGGCCATTAGCTTATTGGCACAGTTCCTACCAAACTCCAACAAGGCTATATCTTCATTAAAATCTTCCACGGCCTTAAAAGGAAGATGCGGGGGGAAACCTCCTTTCCCTTCCCTCCATGCCATCTGACTTATGACATTTGCCTTGACACGGGTATTCTTAGATTTGAGCCTGTGGGCTTCTGTATTGACCTCTTTTAGCCTACCCATCATGGCCTTGAGTTTGCATACCTCGTCAGTGATTAGCTCTTGAGAGCCATACACTTGCTGCAGGATATTGCATGACAGCTCGTGGAAGGGAGACATGTCCAAGGTTCTGCTCTCCGCTTGTTCTAAACGCTCAGCTAATGTCTGCTTGTCTGCTTCTAACTGGGAAGCCTTTTCTTCTGCTCCATTCTTCTCCGCTTCTGCAATCATTATCTGGAGTGCTAGCTGGTCCTTTTCCTCCTCCAGGTGACTGTACTTGTTTGACAGCTCCCTATGCTCAGCGTACAAGCAATTATATTTGTTTACTGCCAGGTCCCTTTGGGCTTGCTCATTAGCCACATTTTGTTGCAGGGTGTGTGCTCTCTTCTTTGTCAATATATTTTCTTTGACTATAACCCCTACATTGGCAAATGATGCCTGTGCTGTTGCTATAACTGCGGATGCCATGGCGATGGGATCTGCATCTGTGTTCTGCATGACAGCGACCTCTCGGTGGGTAACTATGTCATCATGGAAGGGTCTTTTAATCCTCTCTTCTGATTGGAGGACCATTGTTTTCCTTTTCTTGTCATAGACAAACTCATTCCATTTGGACACCGTACGCTTCCCAGATGGAGTGTATGGGACAATTGGTCGGTTTATGATGTCTATGTCTTCTTCCATAGGTGGGGTTCGGACTTCCTGAGCGGGGTCTGCTCCTTCCTTTTGGGTACCAGAGCCACCTGCTTGAGAGGTGTCTATCTCCATATCTTGTACACCGGACCCACCTGCCTCGGTATCTTCCCTTGCCTTCAATTCTTCCTCCGCCTTCTTCCTTGCTTCAGCTTGCTCAGTCTCTGCTTCTTTCTGCTTTTGGGCTTCTTCAGCCTCCTTCCGCAGTCTTTCATTTTCAGCGTCTTGTTGCTTTCTTGCTTCCTCGGCTTCCTTTTGTAACCTTGCCTCTTCTCTTAATCTGAGCTCTTCCTGAGCTCGGGCATCCTTGGCTTCTTTCTCCTTTTGCTGGATGGTCTTCTGGGCTTTGGTTGAACTAGAGCTCGCTCCAGTACCTTGGCGACAGATCCGTAGCTCAGTCATGTTGCTGATGCCTCTGAATGCTTCCTCCTCGGCATCGGGGTAGTGGGAGTATTCGAAGTTAGCATAGTTCCCCTTGCAATGCTCGGCCACTTTACCCTTTCTGTCGTTCCTGTGGAAGATGACCTCACCGAAGTGGAAGGCCTTCAACTCTTGAACAAATTCGTCGGCAGAGGCCACCCCTGAAAACTTGTAAGCACCTATGCAGAAAGGTAAGGGGGGAAAGGAAGCCTTGTGTAGCTTGTGGAGGAATGCTCCAATCCCATCCAAGAAGAGTTGTCTTACTGCTTCTTTGAGCACCACATAGTCTGTGGCATACTGCGGCAATATGTATGGGGGCTTAGTCCCTCTGAACATTCTCAGGTAGGTACCTTGTTCTGAAAAGTAAAAGTCCCCATAATCCCCAAGGTCTTCCAAAGCATTTTGTGACAGGCAATTTGGTTCTTCCTTGAACATTTTCTCGTATAGGGGCATGATGAACCCCTCACAGATGAGTTTGTAGCTGGGCTTGTAGTTCTGAGCCCACAACATCTTGAATGCGACGTAGACCGGGGTGGTGGCCCTATCCCATGCACACCCCAATTTGGGGAAATCTATCTTGGCCAAGATACAATCTATCAGGTATGAAGACATGAAGAATTTAGCCTTCTTCAAGGCCAGCCCGGGCTTAGCAGCACTTATCATTGAGGCCAGACTATCTGACAAGATAGTGGCCCAGTCAAACACTGTCCCCTGAAATGCCACATAGTGAATGATAGGGACCCACTGAATCTTGTATACTGTGCCATCAGGCATGCCGAAGATTCTGCACAGCATTAAAGCGATCAATCTGAAAGGAGCCCTCAGGTTCTGCCCTCGACGTTATCCATTTGGCCCAACCATTCGTTAGTCAGAGCTTGTTGGACACGGGGAAATCTGTAGGCTGCCGCAATATACGCGGGTTGAAACGAGGCGATAGCCATTTTCCCGCTATCGTTTATCACTCTCCCTTCAGCATCTGCATGTTGGAGTATCCACTTGATCACTTCAGCACAGGGGAACAGCTCAGGGCGGGTAGCGGCCCTAGTTATGCCTGAGGCTCTGATGTTAAGATAGATTGGTGTTTCCTCTAGCAGCATATCTGGGATTTCTTGGTCCCGGATCATTCTGTAGATGTCTCCCCATCTGATTTCTGAAGGGACGCCAGTAGTGCACCTAGTGTCCTGGAGCGAGGTTTCAATCTTGGGAGGGGCAGGCTTCTTTTCTGTCATCTTCGCCTTCTTCTTACCGGTTTTCGGCATACTGATTTATCCCTGATAACATCCATATCAAAGTCATTATTTGAGCAACAGGCTGTAAAGTTTTAGCAGAGAGCAACATCGTTTTAATGAGATAAGTCAATGAAGCAAATATTTAGGAAGCAAAACATTATTTCAACATAAGACACAAATTGAAACATTTGAAGCTCTTAAAAGACGAGTCTGCAATCCTCCCGAGGGGATAAGCTATGTTGCGGAAGCCACTGGTTTTCGGACCGATAGGGGGTTTGCGGAAGCAATTGGCTTCCGGTTCCGCCTTGCGGAGGGAGATGTTTTCGTTATAGCTGCGGTTGGAGAGGTCGATGGCGTGGAGACGCGGGTTGACTCGGTGAGGGCTTTGAATGCTATCGTCACGCGCGGCCACTCGCCGAGTCACTACGGGATACCTTAGTCCGAGCGAAGGTGACGGCGCCGGGGATATGTTGACGGGGAGTGCTAGGGCGGCCATGGCTTCAGGTTTCGGCTCGCGTGGCTTCAACATTCACGGGTTTCGGCTCGCGTGTAGGGGCTGAGGCTTATGGAAGGGCCCAGGGTTTTAAGTCCGGGTTTACGGCCGGGGACATGGAAAGCCCATGGGGATTCGACAAATTCTCCCAAGACGAGGGGCGCGGCCTGGGTTTTTTTTTTTTTTTTTAAAAATGGGACATGATTAACCGCCCGCACCCACCACCATTGAAATAAAATGTTAATGTTTTAACGAAGGTCTATGGCGATTTTGTATGGCGAAAAATCCGTTCACTGTATCTGACGAGCAAAACATAGCCCTTGACGGGTGTGTTGCCCGTCACAATCCCACTAAAACCCAATGTTTTCCTACCAAAGACAACCCAATGGCGAAATCCCAAGTCAGAATCCTACCTGGCACCGTGGGGATCGCTTGAGCGAGGTGGCCGCGAGCACGGACGAGCGAGGTGAGCTGGAGCGATTTGCACGGCGTCGCACGTCGTTGGCGAATTCAAAAAACAATGGTGTATTGGGTCGAGCCCCTACCGCATTATATAAAAAAAAAGGCACGTGTGAGCATTCGATTCGGTAGGTGGCGCGGTTAGAACGAGGTTTAAATTCGCCGCGCCCAGCGGTCATGTCAAACGATCTCGGTTTTCGTGCAACCGTCATTCGCGGGGCCAGTTTGCGAATCATATCCGCCGTTGCGGAAGGGTTCGATGAAAGCTTCCGACGTTTCGGGGCTTACTGCGGAAAGGAAAATCGAAGCCTTCCGCGAAAGACCGCCGCGTAGCGGACGGGTAACGCCAAGGCTTCCGCCCTTTCGGAACGATATAGTGAATGCTCCCGATGTTTTTCGGAAGGCTTTTTCGAAAGCTTCCGCGAACCAAAATATTCAAAGTTTCGTTGATTTTCGGGAGGGTTTGGCGAAGGCTCCCGCTAGTTTCGGAAAGCTTTTGTGAATGGCTTCCGCCGTTTCGGAAGGAGAACTTATACTCTTCCGCGCAGTTTCCCGGGATCGTTCCGAAGTCCTTTTTCGAGCGGTTTAAGTGGTTTGGTTCCGCCGTTTCGGGAGGGTAGTCCGAAGGCTTCCGCGGTTTCGGGAGCAAAAGGCTGAAGGCTTCCGCCGAAGTTCTCCGAAAAATTCTAAGTTCTTTCATATCTTCGGAAGGAAATCGTGAATTCTTACGCGGCGGTCTTTCGCGGATGGTTTCCGCTGTTTCGGAGCGTTTTATTGAAATCCTCCGCCGTTTCGGGAGGGTAGCCCGAAGGCTTCCGCGGTAGTTTCTAAAAAATTCTAAGTCCTTTTCATAGTTTCGGAAACAAAACGTGAATTCCTCCGCGGGACTTATGCGGATGGCTTCCGCCGTTTCGGGAGGGTTTCATCAAAACCTTCCGCAAGTTTAACAAACCAATCCGACTTTTTCGGGCGTCTTTCCTAATCCCTTCCGCTGTTTCGGAGTGTTTTACGAACTGTCCCTGCCGTTTCGGGAAGAAAACTCCAATCTCTCCGCGGACGGTTGAAAAAAGTTCTAAGTGCTTTTCGGGAGACTAAGGCGAATGAGTCCCGCCATTTCGGGAGGCAAGCCGGAACCTTTCCGCGGTTGCGGAAGGCTTGAGTAAAGGGCTCCGCCGTTTCGGGAGGTTTTGTCGTTTCGGAACTTGAACCGTTCCGCAAAAACAATGATCGAAAAAATTTCCAAGTCCTTTTACTTCGGAAGACTTAGGCGTGCGGTCTATGAGAATGGCTTCCGCTGTTTCGGGTGGTTTTGTTGAACGATTCCGCTGTTTCGGAAGCAATTTTTTTTTTTAGCAGCCTCCGCTGTTTATGGCCAAAATCTGAGTTTACTTTCGGGGAGACATCACGGCGGCTTCCGCTGTTTCGGAAGGGTTCACTGAATTCCCCCGCCGTTGCGGAAGGGTTCACTGAATTCCCCCGCCGTTGCGGACGGTTGAAACAAAAGTTCTCTAAGTCCCTTGTTCCCGCAGTTTTCTAGTCGGAAGAAAATCTAAGTCTTTTTCGGGAGATTTAACGTGAATGAATCCCGCAATTTCGGGAGCAAAACCGGAACCTTTCCGCGGTTGCGGAGGGCTTGAGCGAAAGCTTCCGGCGTTTCGGGAACTAAACTTTAATGGCTTCCGCAGATTTTGAAGAAGAACATTTCAGTCCTTCTTTCGGAAAGGTTGGACGTTTGTCTTTGAAGTCCGGGAGATAGACCGAATTATCCCAGAACGTTGGGGAAAAGTCTGAGTTATCTTTGGCTCTTTGGGGAGGATCATGGAAGGATTGATGGCGAGAAGTCCAGCAGGGAAATAAGATTTTATGTTGAAAACAGAGCTGACGGCTGGGATGGCTTCTGACGCAAACTTTCTGCAAAAAATATAGGAGGGGCCCCAACATGCACAAAATTTTGGGGAGGGGTGTTGCTGCAACAACAGGTGTTAAACATTTTGGAGATTTATTCACTGCTCAACCTGGAGCCTCTATTGCTGAGGTTATTCGGGTGACTCAGCTTTTCCCTCATTTTGTGGGGGAGGAAGATAATAAACTGTTGATGGAGGAGGTGATGCTGAATGAGCTCTCACTGGTCATGCAATCCTTTCAAAAAGATAAAAGCCCGGGGCCAGATGGATGGCCTATAGAATTCTTCTTAGGATTCTATGACTTCTTCGGGGCAGAATTATTGAATGTGGTGGAAGAATCGCGAAAGGCTGGGTTTGTCCATGGCCCCTTCAACTCCACCTTCATAGCTCTTATTCCGAAGACGGACAAGCCTGACAGCTTTGATGAATTCATACCTATCTCTCTCTGCAATTGTATCTATAAGATCATCTCTAAGGTTATGGTGAGGCGTCTCAAGAATATTTTGTCTCAGCATATTTCTTGTGAACAATTTGGCTTCTTGGAAGGACGTCAAATTCATGAGGCCATTGGAGTTGCCCAGGAAGGATTACACACTCTGAAAGTGCAGAAGCAGAAGGGTGCAGTGATTAAGATTGATCTCTCAAAAGCATTTGATAGGGTTAGCTGGCCTTATATCCAGATGCTTCTAACTCACCTGGGGTTCTGCTATGAATTTATTAGGTGGATTATGGCCTACCTCACTACGGTGAGCTTTGCAGTACTGATTAATGGTTCTGCTATTCCATTCTTCCAAGCGGGAAGGGGTATTCGACAGGGTTGTCCCCTCTCTCCACTACTGTTTCTCCTTGTTGCTAAAGGACTCAGCCATTTTATTCTGAATGCAAAAGCTGATGGATCCTTTTGGGGCATATCCATTTCTCAGGTATTGTTTATTACACATCTCCTTTTTGTTGATGACATTCTGATATTTTGTGATGGCACACGACAGGATATTGATAAGGTGGTTGAAGGTCTCCAATTAGTGCAAGTTGCAGCGGGTATGTTAGTGAATATTGACAAATCTACTATCACATGCTCGAATTTAACCGAGCAGGATATTCTAAGATTGGCTAACAAACTACCTTTTAGGACTTTGGATATTGATGATGGATTAAAGTACCTTGGCTTTCACTTGAAACCGAATGCTTATCTGAAGGATAATTGGCACTGGTTAATAGCAAAATTAGAACAGCACCTTCATGGATGGAGTCATAAATGGCTCTCCCGGGCTGGGAGGCTGGTCCTGGTTAAATCAGTTTTGGAAGCAATTCCGGTGTATTGGATGTCTCTTGCTTGGATACCCATAGGAGTCCTGGAGCAGATCCAGAGGTTGTGTTTTTCCTTTCTCTGGAAGGGTAGGGGTGAGCTTCGTGCATTGGTGTGGGTCAGATGGGATAAAATTGTTGTCCCAAAAGCACTGGGAGGATGGGGGTTAAAGAATATTTTTCTGTTTGCAAAAGCCTTGGGGGCCAAAGTGTCGTGGCGACTTATCCATACACAGAGTCTCTGGACAAGAGTGGTATATCATAAATATATTGCCCCTCTTACTCTTCTCGAATGGATAAGGATGGGCAATAAGTCGAGGGAAAATTGCTCTGTGGTCTAGAAAGTGGTGGTGCAGCATTTTTCTTTGGCTGGTTCTGGATTAGTGTGGAGGATTGGAAATGGGCGTCTCATCCGTATTGGGCTGGACCCTTGCATTGGCTGCAGGGGAGGTCATGTCCTTTCTGTGGAATTGAGGAATTTTTTGGCTGCTAGAGGTTGTCATTTTCTGGCTGATATAGAGGATCCGGTATCATCTACTCTTTGGCAGGATTTTCTGCGGATCTTAAGACTTACTAATATTAGATTGACCAACAAAGTTGATGAACTTATCTGGGATCACCATCCCTGGGCATATACTCACCAAAAAATGGATATATCTAGATGAATGTGGAAGTTCATAACAGGGAATTGGTGTGGTGGTGGAAATATCTGTGGAAGTTAAGGTGTCCGGGTAAAGCAAAATTACTCTTCTGGGCTATTCTGGAAAATAAGGCTCCTACCTGGGACATTCTGCAAAAACGTTTCCTCCAGGGGCCGGGGATCTGTCCACTTTGTAGGGATACGGAAGAGACCATTGCTCATCTTTTTGTACATTGTCGGTTTTCACAGGCTGTTTGGGATGATATTAGCAAATATATGGATTTTAAGGTGAGGTGGAGAGGCGAGAGCATCCTGGAAGCGTTCCATTCGTGGTGGACTTTATATAAGTCATCTCCCATCCGGGCCTTCCCATGCATATTCTCCTGGGGCATTTGGATTACCAGAAACCAGATTATCTTTCATGATAGCAGGGTTCCGTTGGAGTCTGTAGTGGCTCACGCGGTGGCAGTTTTACAACACTACAAGGCACCTGTCCAAGCGATTAGAACACGACCTGTGCGTGTGGAACAGTTTGACAAATCCATGCCGTGGGCTTTTTTTGATGGAGCTTCATTAGACCATCAATCGGTGTGTGGAGGGGGGGGAGTCCTTTACAAAAATGAGTCCCATTTCTTTCATCTCTTGGCTGGTTTGG
This sequence comes from Larix kaempferi, assembly GCA_027924585.1. Taxonomy (NCBI): domain Eukaryota; kingdom Viridiplantae; phylum Streptophyta; class Pinopsida; order Pinales; family Pinaceae; genus Larix; species Larix kaempferi. The sequence continues at coordinate 3,282,097 of BSBM01000600.1, forward strand.
GGAGAGGATCAAATAACTATGCTGAACTTATGTCTCTTAAGCTGCTGATGTTATTTGCACTTGAACAAGGATGCCTATCTCTACATATTTTTGGCGACTCCATGTTAGTTATCGACTGGGCAAAGGAGACAACACATTGTCATTTGATGGTACTATTACCTATCCTGGAGGAGGTGATCCGGTTAAAGCAGTCCTTTAATCACATTACATTTTCACATGTTTACAAGGAGTAGAATGGGTTGGCCGATCAGCTCTCCAAGGAAGCGATGCAGCAGGACTTAGCACTTGGCACTTGGAGGATTACTATTCATTCACCAGGGGGCACTTTCAACTATTATCACAGACCTTTTCATGATGATATTGAGGCATAGCATTGAGCAATAGCTCAGTTTTTGTTGACAAATGATGGTTACGTTCTTCCATTTCTGTTACAGTATATGATTTTATGTCATAGGATATATGCGGGTTGTATGGACAGCAGTAGTTTTGTATTTGATGTATGTATGGGACATTAAATATGATGATAATATGGGACAGTAAATATGTGACAATGTAGGGATCTCAATGATTCTACTACATGTGCAGAGTGTAATTTTTTTCATCTATTTGAAATTACGATTTTTTCCAAGGAAAAAAAAAAGGTCCAGATGTATATAATCACATATAAAATGTTTTTTCTTAATGCATATAATAAGATGTGTCCAAAGACAAAATTTGGGATCTCATCCCATACAAAAATTGGCTCTCTAGACTACATATCGTGTACATGCCGCTAAAAATAAATACTGCTATCTAAAACACTAATCATCATCCTCGTGATGCTCATGGTAGCATACTACTGCTCTGGCTACCTAACGAAGCAGTCGACCGATATGCCATAGCACACCTACAGTATGCCTCTAGTGATGAAGAGGGATATCATCCATCCTCATAGCAGGAACCCCCATGGTCAAACCTTGAAGGTTCCACACTACATCACGGATCCCTACTGCTTCTTCTTCCTCCTCCCCGTCCTCATCAATGACACGTTGTTGAATGCCTCCTCGGTGTAGCAGCAAGTAGCCTGTAGGCCTCCTTAGTCCACAATTTGCAGCATGAACATGTACATATGTCAGATATTTCTACACATCGAAAAATCACTAAAAATCATATATTAAAAATTATCAAAAAACACAATGGTGAAGGTCATATACCTGAATTGTCCCAGTCCACATCCTCAGGAAGTGCTAAGTCAATGTCCTCATGAAAATACACCCCTTCATAGGGGTATTACTCCATCATAATTATCTTCTCCTTGAGCCATGAGAAGAAATCTTCACCAAATGCTAAGACTTGTAGCTCATTGAGTCGTCCTGCATAATCACTCCATCTCCCCATCCGAGGCTCAGTCGCAGGGCGGATAGGCATGGATACCTGAGGGCGCAACAATGGAACCCTCTCCAGGAAGAAGGTGACTAGGATACTCCCATACCCTGTAATGTCCCTTTTTAACATTTTTATTAAAATGCCCAATTTTTCACTTTTTCTCCAATTTCGACCTTTGACTAGTTTTGATGCTTAGGTCTCCAATTTGCCCCAAATGCTCCAAAATATTCTAAGAAGGTATATGAATGATAAAAAGGACTTTATTATGAGGATCAGGGTTGATATATGGCCACCAAAATACCTCTGCAAATTCCCTTAAGATTCTAGACCAAGTATGTAATTTACTAGCAATTGGAGGTTCAATTCCCCCCAGGGTAATGACTGAAATTGGCTTTCTAAATGACTCCAAACCCACTCGAATTTATGAAAGAGGTATGGAATGTATTAGTGATGTTATTAAGGTCTCATATGCACCATTAATCATTTATTAAGTCTATTCTAACCTTCCCACAAACAGCTGCAAAAATCACTAATTCGACCCTTGGGGAAATGGCACCAAATCTACTCCAAATGTAAATAAAATGAGTAAAATGACTTCAAATGATTTAGTGCTGAACATGAAACTTTTAAAAATCATCAATGGAAGTCCATTCATCATAAATGTATCATAGAAATATTCTTTTATTCGAAATCTCCAGCATTACAATGGCATACATCAATATAGTGGAGAAATGGTCATTGTTTGCTCATTAATAATCATTTTTACATACAACCACTTGTTATTTCAACCTGATACTTTCTGAATATGAATAATAGAGTATATTAATCTTATTACAGTCATAAATACATCATTATAAGCTCTCTCAAGGAGTACGAGAGCTCACCCAAAGCGCAATCCCTCAAGGAGCATGGATATGCCTTCAAAACTGGAAATGGTTGAGAGGATGTGATGCATTAGATGAAACCATGAGCTGCCCTGTAGTTGATACCTTCAAATACAAAATCTATTAAAGCTCCATGAAATACCTGAATGGCCTCTCCAAACACCAACTTGGATGGGAATCTTTCACCCTCGAAATTGCCTAAGGCAAGAAACTAGTCATCTACTAGCTCTCTCTTCACAAATGCAATTTTTATCAAATGATAAAAAGAAATTCTCTTGGTTTATCCCTGTATTTTATAAACATACTTAGCCTTCTAAGGTTCCCAATCCATCCATAGACTCAATACAATTCGAATTAGGGTAAGGGCTCAAGATTTTCCATGTGTCCTACCTTTCCTAGACTTCCACCTTCCACCAATTCAAGTGGGGGTCTCTTTGGCTTCTCCAACTCCCATGAGCGCCCTCTTGGAGCCTATTTTTGGGGCTTACATGTCATAATGGTCAGATTTCATAGGTCAGATCTGAAATTTGTCATAGATGTCATAGATGCTCCATCATTGTTGGCATAGGGGCTAGGGAATCTAGCCCAAGTGTCCACAAGCTTCCAATTTGACTCTTCCTCTTCCATGGAGGTTACCAATATATCCCAATTTGACCTAAGATTCTCAATGCCATGTGTATGACTTACCAACTCATCCAATAATGTTCACCTTCTCATGAATTCGAATTGGCAAGAGAGAGATGCCATGTGTCCTTGAAAAATCAAGCTAGTGTGGGTCCCACATCCTCCATATGTCTTCAAAACCACTTTCCATCTAGAATTTATTTATTCAACCTATTTATTAAATACTTGAACCCTTCTAATATCTAAACATCATTTATTAGCTTCCTTATTACAATTATACATGTGCCCATCCAACCTAGGAAACTAGTAGGAGTGATGGGATTGACTTACTATGCAATTATTTGAATGGGGACATTACACACCCAAACTGGCAAGTATCCCCATTTCTACACTTGGTGACTTGTTCCTTGAGGTTAGTTAGGACCCCTTCGCACCAGTTGAATAGTGTCAGTGCCATGCACTCTATGGCAAGATTCATTTGTCCCCGTGTAGCATGGCGGGACCCACAGTACCCACTACTCATGTAATGGTGAACAACTCAGTTCTCAATAGAAGTTCTATTACCTATTTTATGGTCATATTCCCACTTGATTCGCAGGAGCCCTGTCTGCAGTAGCGAGCAACCAAATCACTTGTGCTCTCTTCCGAGGCCCTGTGCCCAGATAGTTTAACCCTTGCCCCTCTCTTGGAGAGGTTAGTGAGGAAGTAGATTTCCTCGAGCTCAATCTCGAGGGTGTGTTCCCCAATCTAGAAGGCCCGTATGTCACTGTCCCACATTTGGATTATATAATTCAAAATCCTTCCTTGCTTCTGAATACCCCTGGTCTTGAAGAACTTGATTAACCCACATTCACGCTGCGCGGTCAGTGTCATTTGATCATTCAAATCCAATCAGTCATCATATTCATGTTCCCTCTCTTTCCAATCAACCATCTTTGCTCAGACAAGTTGTAAAACCCTAAGACAAGCCAAACAAAGCATCTATTAGAAGATGGAAACCTGATTTGATCTTTAGCAACTAAAAACACTTGAACATTTTTCTTTTCTGCCAATTTCCGTGATGCACAGGTTTGGAGCTGCACGAAAATTGGTAATTTTCACAGTCCAACTTGACCCTGCTACACAAAAATCAAATGTTTATCGTGTTTCCCGACATGGGGACAGCGTGAAAATTCCTGAGGGCGAAAATGATTCCCTAGGCTCTTTCCCAAAAAAGAAAAAAACACCCTGAAATCGATAAATGTTGATATGAAATGAAAGAGAAGATCAAGAGCACTTACCAGGTTCAGACGGCGGTCGAAATGGTGCCCTAGATCTTCGGATATCTCCGCTAGAAGATTTTCCCTCTCCAAGGTAATTTTCTCTTTGGGTGAAATGGCCAAGGTAAAATGAGTAATTTCCTCTTTTTCCCTCCTTTTATACATCTAAAGAGTCATTTTTTACTCATTATTTTATTGTAAAAATCCTTTTGAGTCAAATTTTCCATACTGCTAATGTCTTGTTTTCCAAGGTGGTTCACCAATTTCTAGCACGATCTTTTACGTTGTTCACACGAGTGTTGAGACATTTTTTTTACCTTCATTTTGAGCTTACTTTTTCCTTTTTCGTGCTCTGGATTCAAACATGAAAAATATTTCAGGTGCTTTTCACACCTTAGTTGTGCTTGTTAAAACCTAGAAAAATGGTGTTGAGCTTAGTCGACTTTACTCATGCTCATAAAATGGTGAGGAAAGTATCAATTTGGTATTCTTTTATTCTTTTTTCGGACCAAAGTGATTAAAAATTACGAAAACAACCTTTGGAGTTCTCTTTAAGCTCTTTTCGGACTCCCTCGTTATGAAAAGATCACCAAGTGCACTTGTCTCTTTCACACTTGTAATAGTATTTGAAAGAACGTCTATTCGGTGATAGGTTACCTCTTTTTCGGGCCATCTAGACTAGTTACAAGAAAGGTATACCTCAGTCAATGTTTTGATTGGGAGACTTCTCTCAGGAATTGTTTTACAATTTTTCGGAACTGAGGGACTAACTTTACGAAAAAGTCCATTTTGGAGTCTTCTTTAAGTTATTTCAAACTCTCTAAACATGAACAACTGCCAAGTTTTCCTTATTTGGACTCGTTAAAATTCAACATAGAAGGGCCCACATTGGGACGAACCCCTTCTTTCTTAGGTTCGTAAAACATGTGAGATAGGACTCATCCATAAGATGAGCTATACCGATCATTTGTTATCCTATTCAAGCTCATAAAACAACAAAGAGGTACTCGTCATTTATGATGGGGGTGAAATTGGGAATGAGTCAAGTTTACCCTTTCATGAAAGTTGTCACCTTTGAACATGGTATGAGTCTACGCCTTGTCTTCTTTTGGGTATTCATATTTTCCTGCTGAGTTATAATCATAGTACCGAGTCATCTCTTTGGCCATGAGTCCACTCGCCTTGTGGTTGTTCTTTGCTATCTATAATCCCTGCTGCCAAGTTCTGCTTCATGGAGTTAAATGTTCAAAGGGTCTGCATTGCTTCGAGTCATCCATTATGTCAGTACATATCCTTTCAGACTGTTTCTTCATATCTCTTTCCTATGGATTTAGTGTCAATGATGTGGAAATCATTATGGCACACCTTCGACAAGTATATTGCTGTCAACATCAACTCACTATCTAGGAATTAGGCTTAGGGATCAACAATTAGTACCTTGGTACCTGCATGCCTCAATGGCAGGTTTCCTAGCATTCGACAGTAGTTTTTCATCATTGACTTATGATCAAATGATCTCACGAATGTTTGACATCAACTCATCTATTCGCATTCCATTGATATGTACTAGAGATACCTTGGGGATCATTGTCATCATTGGTGATTTCCCTCATACTTGTTAACAGCTTACATCACTGGCTGGTAATCAAGTAGTTTCTGCCATGTTCGACTTCAAAACATTGTAATCACATGGTCAGATTCATATCGTATGGGTTTAGGTAGAAGACCCTGGATGTTTCTGATACTGTTTCCACATCCAAGTTGCGATGGCGATTATTGAGTAGGTCTCCACATACACATCATGTTGAAGACCTCAATATTGTATTGTCACACAGATCCACTATTGTATTGGTCATGGCTGTGTAATTATCGTGTCATGGATCTACGATTGTTCATAGTAACCATGATTTGTCCACAATCTATATAATCTCAGTACTCATGGATCTACAGTGTATTGGTCAGCAACCATGCTTTGAGTTAGTTGTTCTGAGCATGGGTATGCCCGCCTCGGTGATATTTTTTACATATTGTTTATGTTTCAGCTCCTCGTTGCTTCCCTCGATGTTATGTCCGTGAAATTTATTTGTAAAATCTTTCGTCCATCAGCCTCTTCTGACCTCACACTTTAGGGGGCATCTGTTATACCTCAAAGTTACACTTCAAGCCCTAGTGTCGCATCTTCGTACCATGTGACCTAGTGGCATTTCTCCCTAATAACTGTCACACATTATTGGCTCCCTCCTTGGTCTCATCTGGACACGCAAGAGGAAAATCCATTGATTGAATGCCGAGACATGACCTTATCTACGACGTGTCACAACAGCTGATCCTATCTGCATAGATTTTCGCACTCTGCACATCTGTTGGGTAGCGAAAATTAGGGTTTTTGCGTTTTGCACTTTCCCTGGGGTGCAAAAATTGAGATGATTTTTCGCATTATGCACAAACCTAGGGGCGTGAAAATACCTTTTTATCCTTTTGCTATGGATTGTCGATCTCATTCTTCGAGATATTTTCTTGGGATTATCAGTTTTGATTCTATCCCAACCCCCTCTCCTTGTTTAGTTTGGCTGATCCACTAAACACTCATTAGATCCACCTTACTCTCCTTATGGTTAACCCTTCCAAGCACTATAAAGGAGAGGCATTCCATGATCCAATGGGGGACTACTTGGGACATACAACCTATGATCTTGACACTTTTGCAGGGATAGCTAGAGGAGGAACTTGGAGCTGAAAGTTGGCTTGGACATTAAGAAACCATTGTAAGCATTCTCAAGTTTGCAATAAAGATAACTTGTCTTGTTTCCCAATTTGTGTATGTTGATTATGATTCAATTACATGACTTTTATCTAGCTAGATTTACATTCTAACTTGTAATTCAAGGTACTTGGAGAATCGTATATGCTTGTATCTTGTCTAATATTAACATGTTCATCGCGGGGACTTTGAGATTTGGACTACAAGAGGGACAAACATTAGAGTGAAAGGTTAGTCATTTTCTCTCATATTCTCTAATACTGAAATCTTGAAATGATTGTTTGATCTAGGATTCAAGGTAGCATGTGTTTTACTTTTGTCTTATATTAGAGTCAATCTATCCTACTTTAATCTATGAGGGATTCTTTCTATCCATAGGAAGAAATATCTACAACACCAATGGAAAGTGGATTCCACATCACTTCCAATCCAGGATCTTTAACGGCAAGTCAAGGAAAATGATTTCAGGAGAAATCATTCCAACCATAACCCAATGGCAAGTCTTCCTCGACTTCCACTCCAGGGAAATTCCAGTGGCTCGTGGAAAAAATATTCAGAAAGATATAAGTCCAACCTCAAACCCAATGGCAAGTGGATTCCACATCACTTCCAATCCAGGATCTCCAGAGGCAATTCCAGAGTAACTCAACTTGGGCACATGATCAATAAGAGCACACCAACAAGCAAAAGCTCATGTCAAGAGAAACCAAAACCAATCACAACAGTACCGTAAAAAAAACAAGATCCAATAGCATGCATAACCAACAAGAGGGACTAGCTTACATCCACCCAAGTCCCATTTTCCAAGAGAAAATCTAATTGGGGGAAGAGAGCGAGACATAAGATAGGAGTTACACTTATCAAGAGGGTGCACTAGGTGAGGTAAAACCTCTAACTCCAAATAAAATTAATCTCAGAATAAACTAAAAACCAAGGGGTAGCATAACACATGCGGGTGAATATATATATATATATATATATACTCTTCATCTAGATACATAAAATACATCTTCAAGATACATGATACACTAATTAAAAGAAATGAAATACATTATTATATATAAGGTACATGAGATATAGGTCATTCTTCAACAAAATACTTGAAATGCATGTACCTGAATCTTATTCTAATCAGTTTCAATCATATGAAATGCATCAGGTGTATCAATAAATTTCATGAAGTGCATCAAGTATACCATTCAATCTCATGAAGTGAATCAAGTGTGTACTCTTTCTTCATGAAATGCATTCCAGTCAATCAATCACATGAGATGCATATACTTTACCTACAGATACAAGATATGCATCATGATTTTTCTCTATCAACAAGATGCATTAAATGCATCTAAGATATATGAAATGAATTCCAATCAGTCAATCACATGATATGCATTACCAAGATGCTTTTGCATGATTTATCACCCAAATACTTTCCCTACAAGGATGCATGAGATTTACCATGATACTTTACAAAGATGCCTTTAAACAAATGTATTTGATATACCACAAGGATACTCTAACAATATACTTTCAGCAAAGACCACAAGGATATTTTTCTAACAAGGATACTTGTATTAGTATTGGATATATAAGAATACATGAAGTACATATTCAACAAAGGTACCTAAATTATACTTTAATCAGTCACATGGTTCGTACATACTTTTGAACAAGATATACAAAATACCACCAAGATATTACCAGATAATTACACATGAAATGTCACCAAGATACCACCAAAATACCTTTCAACAAATATCACAAAGATACCTTTATAATTAAGAGTGCAAAGATAAAGATCACAAAGATACCTTTGTAATGAAGATCGCAAAGATAAACATCACGAAGATATTTTTCAAGCAAAGATCGCAAAGATCACCTGAACATTTTGTTATCACCCAAGATTTTCTTGGGTTGTGGAAGGAAAGACCATGGGGTAACTATTGCAAACCAATCTTTAGGGGATGGAAACTATCCTTTCCAACCATAGGGAGGGATCTCCCTTTCGGTCTTCTAGCAACGGGATGCAGCTTAAAAATGGGCTAGGATGTCAGTCGAAGTGGTGGCTAGACCTTCAAACAATGAATTAGAAGGGGTTTTGGGTTGGTTGGCGTTAAGAACAAGAGGACCGTTGGGCATGGAGTGAAATTCGTTGGGTTATTGTCATCAATGGCAGGTTTGGGCCGCGATTGCAGGAGCAGGAGGCAAGTTAGACATGGTTCTTTCACCTCGAGATAGTCAACAAATGAAGGTAGAGGAAGGATACAAATTCAGTCACAATGCTAGAGCATTTAAGAATGAATTCTAACCTGAAACTTCAAGAGGAGAGGGGTGGAATACCTAGTCATATGCATCTGGAGCATGTGCGCATGAATTCCAGACCATGTAATCTTGATCTTTAGGTACTGCAGAAGTAAACAAATTAATGGAAATACAAAGAAACAACACATACATAGGAAATAATAGACATCGAAACACACATCACAGGAATATCAAGCTCCAAAATCGAGTATGCTCATTGTTGGCGGGAAAAGCTACCCTATAGTAAGGAAACTGATACTATCAACTGAAAGGGGATGACAGGTAAGTGTATTAACTGCATTACAGAGATGTTCATGAAAAGAAATAGGTTATAGGCCTTGAGAACATACCTTTCGAATGACGTTCAATCCTAGCTCTTATTTGATCTGGTGCTCGATCCTCAAGTCCACCTCCCATTTACTAAACCTGCAATACAAGTACCTTTCTCAGCGTATCTTGGATAATATATAATGATGGAAAAATACAAAGCAATTTAAACATTCAATATTAACCAAAACAGATCCAAACTAGTATATAACTTCAATGAACACTTAATTTGGTACAAGAAAGACGCTTCAACCTTTTATTGTCAAATGCAAATTGATCTTACAAAATATACCTGACTTTGTGACATGCTCCTGCAACTTGATCCTGGGTTCTTGCTCTTCTCTGGATTGGATATCTTCCAGCATAAACTCCTTCAATGCAAGTTTCTCTTTAAAAGTCTCTTAACAACATTAATGTCTCTAACCCCTCTCTTTATTCTTCCCTGTATTTATAGGACAAGAGAAGCAATTCTGGTCGAGAGATGGTTATGGAGGAAGTTGGGGATGTTGGGAAACCAACTGCAACTAATCCTCTTCGTGAAATTAATTTTTTTTAATCATCTTTTGAGATGTACGCTACTATTGTTCAGTGAAGTAGCGTTCAGGGCGCTACTATAGTGCTTGTAAACTAGCTCTCATCACTTTTTGAATGTTAAGCGCTACTATGCTGAAGAGGAGTAGCTCTCATAAGGCTTGAGCGCTACTATTACACACTGGAGTAGGGTACAGGTGCGAGTCTATTGAAGTAGAGTGGAGCTCATATCTCATAATGACATTTTTAGGGTTTTTCCAATGTTATCAGGAAATGGAGTAAGTCAAAGTCTCATCTAGGGTCAACATGCTCCTCCATCCAAGTTGTCCTTTTGTGTGATCAACAGCTCAAGGTGATCACGGACGGAGAGGTGCATATTTGACCTATAACAGATGTCCCCTAATGTGTGAGGTTAGAGGGAAACGATGGCTGAAATACATTATAATCCAAAGCCAGAGGAGGAGCAAAGAACCGCAGAAACAAGTCACAAGAACACCTGAAACAAAGATCAAGGTCAGCAAGCAATTACATCTTTGACATCATATAGATGTGCAGTGTGATACAACATGATCTCCGATACATAACAAGGAGATGTATATATAGCATGGCCACTTGGAATAAAAGCATGGATCCATGTCAAACTGAGAGATCATAGCCATAACAACAAACTAGATCTATGTCTCATGGAGAGCCGAATATAAGTGAGGCTCAGTCTTGCGCAACTTGGGTGATAACAGAATGAGGTAATGTCATCCAAAATCCCGAGGTCTTCATCCAAAACAACTCTAAGTACAAACCCTAACCGTGTGAATAGATGAGCTGACGGTCGAACATGGGGGGTATCGTTTGATTACCGGTCATTGATGTATACCGTTAACAAACGCTAGGACTTCCACCGATAATGATGATGGGGCCCAAGGTACCAAGTACGGTCTGCCAAGTGTGAATAGATGGAATTGGATTCGAACACTTGGGGATCCTATCGAAGAAGAGACATTGATGTATTCTCTACATTCAAAAGAGAGGAAAATTGCCACTGGTGACTGCAATTTCCAAGGTACTAACCGAAACTCTAAACTTCATTCCCATATTAAAATGAGTTGATGTCGATGGGAAGAAGCTCGTTGGAAGGGAGGCCTTAAGGAATCCTCCATCATCCAACTCGAGGAACACTCAACTGGTATGAGTTGATATGAATAATATGTAACAAGACCGACACTAGGATGGCCGACACATGAGGTCAAGTTAAACTGCAGAATGGCCGACACAGGGTATATCCTTGAACAGTGAACATGACACAAAGTGACTGAGGCAGTTTCTGACATAATGGGGTAAATGATAAGCCTGAAATGTAAGAGACGTTATCAGACCCTCCATATGGTTGGAAGAATAATCAACCGAGGGAGTAAACAACTTGGAGATCAGGTTCACCCTGAGGTCAAAAACTAAACCCAACTGACAAGATAGACTCAAGTAGGTGCTATGTTCAAGGATAGAATTGACTGAACTGCCTTTGACATTGAAGATATGACACATCTTTCCCATCCCTTATTTTTTTAGATAAAAGAATACCTTTCTTGTTGTTTTAATGAGTCCAAGAAAGAATGAAAACTCAATAGATCCAACCATGTAGAAAATTTAATGAGCCCATGGGAAGAAGACCTAGGACCTTCTTCATTTTTTACAGAGTTTGAAGAAGAGATAGAAGATTATTCTATATTACTGATCTTTGGATTTTAATATCGAGCCGAGATCTGTTCTTGCTCGCCGGTGTTTTCAATTTTAAGGAGTTTGAAAAAATTAAACAATAACTCCACATATCTGCTCGTAGATTTTAGTATCGAGCCCAAGCAGATTAATGCTCGCCGGTGTTTTCCTGTTTATAGAGTCCGAAAAACTTAAACAATCCTCTTTTCACCTATCCGGGGATTTTATATCGAGCCCAGATTGGTCTGTGCTCGGTGGTGTTTTCTTGTTTATAGAGTTGAAAAACTTAAACAGTCCTCTACTTACCCTCTCGTGGATTTCACGTCGAGCCCGAGTAGGTGAATGCTCGCTTGGTATTTTCATGTTTAGAGAGCCTGAAAACCCTAAAGAAAGGCTCCAAAAGGTCCTTTTTCGTGCAGTTAGTCTCCTCCCCCGAAAAAGTATAAAACAAAGGGAAAAGAACTCTTCTAGCGCATACAGAAGTATACCTAGAGTATACCTTTTTCGTAATTAATCCACCTAGGCCCGGATAAGGGATAATTCTATACCTGAGTGGATAAGCCTTCGATTAATTTAACGAGCTCGAAGAGGACAAGTTTGCTCGGCAATATTGTTTAGGTTTAAATAGTCCAAACAAGAGCTTAAAATGACTTAAAGGTCAGCTTCTAGGATCATAGCTTCATACCCTGCCAAAACTAGGTCTTCAACAAAATATTAGTTAATGCGGCAAAAAATATCGAATGATATATGAATTTGAACTATCAACTGGTTGACAAGGTCTAACATCGAGAATTTTTTAAACTTAGGAGATCGATCCTACAAAAACTTAAGGAAAAATGCGAGCTGGATTAGTATTGCACCATATGTATGTTTCAATTGATTAAGTAGGTGATTTTGATAAAAAATTTGAAACTATGGAAAACTAAACAATGGTGGGTAAAAATTAAATTCCAATTCATATATATAATTTCATTTTAAAAATCAATTTCCAATTTGTTTTTGTAGGGCAAAGATTTGGGGCAACCTTTGGAATTTTCAAATCTCTGTGGCGATCAAATCAAGCATCCAAATGTCGTTCTTCTTCCACCAAGTGACTTAGAATCCTCCCTATGTGCATTTTCATGGTTTAGTTTTCATTTTTTGAGCCAAAAATTGCTTGCAACGCAATGCTCACAACTCTTACTACACGGGCGCTACTATGTAAAAATAACAGTAGCATGTAAAGGGTATGAGCGCTACTATGCTCAAACAGAGTAGCGCCCATACGTGACTGTGTAGTGTACACAGTAGCGCTCAAGCCTGAAAACCTAAAAACAAGCGTCGAGACTAAAAAGAATGTCATTTTTTGTGCAGGATGGTTCTTCAATGGAGGCAGAGAGAACATGAAGACATGGATAGGTTGGCCATTCAATATTTGGCCACTCTCCACGCTCTCCGAAGATGCGGTTTATTGAATTTTTATCGAACTGTAAACATGAGGGCCCTAAACAAACTATTTCGAAGACTTATTCAGTACTGGGATGTGGATACCAATACTTTTGTCATCCGTGGGCAAACTTTGGAGCTTACAGTTGATGACATATATTTCATTGCTGGTCTCTCACGGAGGGGAGATGTGATAAATCTCAAAGGGTCTTCTTGTGTGGGTGTAAGATCTGTGCAAGAGTACGTGAATTCATATTGTGTGGCTGGAGCTGAGAAATCAGGAAGCCAAGTCTTGATTTCTACCATTGAAGCCTCCCCTTAAAGGTGATAGTGAGTATGATCAACCGAGTGGCAGGTAGTGCCTCACTACACCTAGCTTCCAGGCACTCTATGCATGTTGGTGTACAATGCTTACATGGTCATGTATATGATTGGTGTACTAGTTTACTGGCAAGCATGAAATCTCAATTGACAAGTTGTAAATCCGGCACAATGAAGAATTTTGGGTACGGTAGCATTTTGTGTACTTTCTTCTTTGAGAGGATGCTTGCTATCAGTTTGGGGATGCCTCTAACTCAGGTTAACCCCCATGATCCCAGACTAGGCCATTGGGGTGACATATTCCTCCGCCAGGGTGGTGGGGAAATTTAATACTGTTATCATACTGATGATTTCTAGGGGTGGTGGGAGAGGTAAGTGCCTGCTTTCGAGCAGTTTCCATATGCTGGATTGGATTTCCGTCATGATCTAGAACTGGTGCTTCCTCCAGGTGGAGCCTGGGGAGATATTGGTATGTTTAATTTTTTGAGAATTATTTAATTTTTTCAAACTTTTCAAGTATTTGATTTTTATAAATGAATTTTGAAGTGCTAAACAAGTGTCATATGCAGATCTTGGGCCTGTTCGTCCCGAGGGACATCCTACCATCTTTGTGAGGCCAGCTGATATTACTGCAGCAGATGCTATGTTGGGGACCATAGAGAGAAAAGTGAGTTGGTTGACTCATGAAGTTCCTGCATGCCGTATGGATCAGATACCTATTGATATGCAGGAAGATGTAGTTGGGGTGCCCCCATCATGGCTTAGGGTGCTGCGGAAGATAGCTAGGCTAGTCATATGCTATCGCAATGCAGTAGATGATGATGAGGTCCCTGCTTCTCCATAGGAGAGGGATACATTCTATGTATATATTTTTCAGGCTACTATGCCCAGTTTTTTACTTTTATGACATGACTTGATATACTTGTGATCCAAAACTCATATATTTTTTGATACAGTATCGGTTATTTACATATGTATGTGTTTGAAATTTATGTGTGCAATGTTGTTTATGAAAGTGTATGTTACAAATGCCAGTCTAACACATAGTTTGCTAATGAATCAACTAATGTGTTTAAACTTCTTGGAATGTGTTCATATATACTAGAATGAAACTGTCTTTCCAATAGTCGAACTCGTAGAAACTGACGTAGCAATCTAGGATCTCTAATCTGGTAGACACCTGTTAACTGAAATACAATTAGTTGTGAGTCAAGTCTTACCTCCAAATGTGAAATGCCATGACTGAGAGCATCTCAGAGAAGTTCTATAACTGCACTGTATTCAGCCACATTATTCGTGGTAGGACCCAAACAAACCCCCCTCGAACAGACAAGTTGGCCAGCGGGTGAGTAAATGACCCAAGCTGCTGCAGCCAATTGACAGGTGTGGCGACTGGCACCATCAACAAATCCTAAGAAAAGTTCGGTTGACATCTGGTACACGAAATGAAAAGCACACATAAGATTAACTAAAAAGCATAACGAAAAACTAGCTTTACAAAAATATACAGCTATGTTACAAGAAAAATTACGTCATCCTAAGCGTAGTACTTCCTCAAGTAGGGTCAATGCCTAGATCCTCCTCATGAGGTCGGGAAAAGATGTCATGGAAATCATGGAAAAGATTGGTATACGAAATGATCTCATCGAGATAACATCCCATTTAAATAAAAAAATTTCCGGTAACCCCAGTGGAAATGTTGACCAGAAAGGTATTCAATCTATTCTATTCAACAAAACCAACTTGTGAAGTAGAAGTGAAATTATTATTTCCACTGGGTGTTGGATAAAACTCGCCTCTCTCTATCAAGTTAAGAAAGGGAATCAAGAAGGACCTAGGATCTATATGTTCAAGAGGATGGTCCAGGTCAGTCATGGCTTCTAAAATTTCCTCCTCAGAAGGTAAAGTAGTATCCAAACAGTCAAGAGAGTGGGTCGGGTCTGGTGACTCAGTAACAACACAATCCATATTTGACTCAACAGACACCAATGGAGTCAATATATGTTCTGTTGCAGTTTGATATGAGTCCAAGTGGGTTACTTCTACAACAGGAGTGGGAACGGAGGGGTTTGAATTAGTTGGGAGAAACCCAGGATCAGTTGTTAAACTAACCCTCAAAGTTTCAAACGATGAACATCCCTCAGAACCAACAAATAAGGTAGGAGCTGGTAGGTCAAAAGTGCCAATTAATGACCCGTAAAGTCCTGCTCCTAAACTCTCATTAACCTGGGCAGTTTGATCAACTAAGGGAACTATGGTCTCTGAAGAAGTCTGGTTATTTCTCTGAGTGAAAGAAAGCTGATCGACTGTAATGACCTTACCTTCAAATGGGAACATAACAACTCGAAAAACTATCGATGCAATAGCTCGCATGGCATATGTCCAGCTCCTGCCTAATAACATATTGTAATCAAGCGGAGCGTCCAGAACTTCTACTTCTACAGCAACTATCTTACCGGCCAATGTGACATCAAATGATGGCAAAACCCCATGTGGACGGAAAGTCCTACCATCAAATGTAGTAAGTAGTGTGTTAGAAGGGGCTAACTCGGGGGAACCCAAAGCTTTCCAATAGGAAATTGACATTATGCAGGTCGATGCGCCCTCATCTACAATAGCTCGTCTGATGTTCATTGGGCCATGGACGACTTCAATCTGAAGAGCAACGTGGTAGGGAAACCGGTATTTGATATCAGTCATATCAAATCGCGCAAACATGTTAGAGGATTCCATACTTCCAATAGCTTCCAGAAGTGCATTTTGTTGTAAAGGACAACTTTGCAAGACTTCTAAGGTAGACATGGCACAAGGGGTATGGGCTAAATCTTCAACCACGTTGTAGTTGGAGGCGGCCCGAGTGTTGGGATTGTGCAATGCCCGTTTCAAGACACCTTTCGGGATCTTGGGCATTGGTTCCACAGGTATGTGGAGTGGAGTGGAGGATTCTGGAATCTCTTTATCCTTTTTCTGTGCGTCTGGGGTATAATTCCTGGCTCTCATTTGTAAGAGTGCATCCAAATTAACCATGTTAGTAAAAGTTTGATCAACCGTAGCATGTGTAGTGCCCCCAGTGTTGGAGGTGCCAGAAGTTGAGCTCTGCCCTTTAGGGAATGGATCTTTCAGTACGGCAGGCTTCTTTTCTCTTAATAGCTTCTAGGCTTCTTCAAGCAGAGGGAATTGGTGAGTAAGGTGGTCCTGCTTGCAAAGTTTACAAGGGAACTTAACCTTCTTTTTCTCTTTGTTACCCTCTTCGGCATTCTCTTTTTTGGGCTTCTGATGCTTCCCCTCTCCTTTCTTGCCCTTCTTTTTGTTATTGGGCTGCCAAGGGCCCTTTTGATTGTTCTGAACCTGGTTGACAGGATCAGAAGTATAAGGAGAGGTTGTGATGGAAGAAACTTCTGCAGTCAATTGTTTGACTGATAAGGAATGAACCTGTTTGGTCAATGCTTTGAAAGCTGCAAAGTCAACTGAACCCACTATGCTGTCGGCATGTGGTCCAGGTTTAGATCTACTCATATCGGTATTCAATCGTGGTGCATCAGGTATGATCTCATACAATAACCCAGATTGTGCTAAACGAGATCTAATTGATGGGTCCGTAGGATGGCTTCTTCCTCGTTAGACACTCCAGATGTAGCTGCTTCCTTAGAAATGTAAGGAAGGAGTGATTTCAAATACCAATCAAGAAGGAATTCTGGAGGTATGTTGGCTTTAATGAGCCTCTTCCATCTTTGCCACTCCTGAATGTGTTCAGATAAATGAGTGGCTTTATTTTTCCTAAATGTAGGAAAAATGTCTATTCCAGCATCATACCGAACAGGAAGCTGGAAGTGATTCAAAAAGACAGTCGCGAGATCCCCAAAATTAGAGAATGTAGCTGTAGGTAACTCAATGTACCATTTGGCTGCAGCACTGATTAAAGTCCTTTGGAACAGTCTCAATCTAATGGAATCTTCATTTAATGAGTTCAAGGAACACCATAAATGAAAAGTAGTGACATGGTCACCGGAGTCTTCACCTGTTTTTCCTTCGAACTTTGGAATGTACGAAGGTAACTTGGTAGGAACTGGTGGCCATGTAGCGTTATGATACATTGGATCGTTGGTCAGTTTAGAAAGATCTAGCAAATTTAAGGTTGCCAGAAATGGTAAACGAGGCCGGTAAGATGGTACTTGATAAGTTGGGGTCGAAAAAGGGGAACCACCCATAGTTTGACCCGTAAACTGCTGGTAGGGGTTTCCCCCAGCCGTCTGCTGGTAGGGGTTTCCCCCAACCATATGTTGGTAAGGGTTTCCCCCGGCCATCTGCTGATAGGGGTTTCCACCTACCATATGTTGATAGGGGTTTCCCCCAGCTACTTGTTGGTAGGGGTTGCCCCCTGCCATCTGTTGTTGTATGAAAGTATTATTGAAATTTCCCCACCCATATGAAAGTGGGTTAGTGCTCTGTGGGTTCGTCCACTATGGCTGGGTGTTAGCCCCGCCATATTGCTGGTTAAAAATATTACCCCCTCCCCCTAAAAATAAGGAAAAAGGGACATTACCTGCAGGCATATTACATTGATTCACGTTGGGACCTGCAAAGGTATTGAAACCAGTTGTAGCTGACGTAGACGGTGAGGTCATGGTACTCATGACAGGCACAGTTGCAGAAGCACTTGGCCCTACAGCGGGTGTGGAAATCCAAGTACTGGGTATCTGATATAATGGTTGAAATGCAAGAGGTGGCACTAAATTGGTTGTACTGCTAGGTCCAATAGTAGGTGTAGAGGTAGATGCCATAGTTGTTGAACTCGGCATACCTAATGTACCAGTACTAAAACTGAAAGATGAAGTAGACACAGAGGTTGTCTGTGCCGAACTCGGCGTAGCAGTAAAAGGAGGATTTACAGTGTTAGTGTTCATACCTATGGTGGGAGTTTGTGGAACTCCCTGTTCACCTCCTAGAGTAGACATCAAATGTCCAGGCAAGAAATTATATGCACCGTAATCGAGCTGCTGGAAACCAACGAGTAACAAAAGCGGATTTATAGGGTTGGTCAGAGGAGGATTAAAGGGAGTGCTATACTCCGCAGAAGTAAGATATTCAATCTCAACTGAACTAAAATGTCGCTGATCTGGAGTACCCGGTTGTGGTTCCTTAGGAACCTCTATTTCAGAGTTTTCTATTGCTATTTGTTGTTCTTCAGGAAAATCAATTTCAAGTGGTAATTCCTCAGGAATTCCTATTTCAGGATTTTCCGTTGTAAAAAATTCCTCAGGAAGTTTTGTTTCAGGAATGGTTTCTGAAGAAACACTGGGGTTTAACCGCTGTCATCTAGCTGGTGGTAAAGGTTTTGTTCTAAGTGGCGGAAGGTTTTGAAGCCTTTTCTATCTATGAAGTTCTTGGTTCTCCGTGATTATATATATAAATAAAAACTAGAAAACCTAGTGGCCACTATGACTAGGGGGCAAACAGCACGCCAACAAAAAATTCCTAAGTATGCAAACCAAGAAAACGAGATGCCTTCCGGAGAAGAGTCTGGGATGATGAGGGACCAGAACAGATCAAAGAAAGAAGAAGAACAGTTACTCGGGGTCCACAATACAATGACTAAGGGCGCAAGTGCTGGAATCACCCAACCGCCCTCCCAAAGACCTACAAGGGATTTCCTCCCACTTCTATCCTAGTTACAGTAGATATACCCTCCGCTATCACCTGTGTATGAACCTATGGTCAGATACTAAGGATACCACAACACCAAAAACTCATGGGGGAACAGTCGCTGGTCGAATCAGAAGGCATGGGCAAGGTAACTGATCCCAAAACTCAAAAGAGTCCCCATACGTGATCCAATCCTAGTATATGATTGAAACAGAAAGTAGGAGGAGTATTCCCAATAATCTGATCTCACAAGACCTACTGCATAGATCCCAGGCAAGCTTTGAGTGAAATGGATTTACCTATGATAGTCGAACTAGGATTTTTGCGTAATGTGTGATCTTGAGTGGTTTAAGGTGATTTAAAATCAAGATCCTAACCAAGACTAGTTGGTGTAGTGTATCCCTAAAAAAGAAAAATTGTTTCTATTTCATTTTATTAAAAAAAATTAGGGCTGTTATTACTCAAAAGGTAGTGTGCTTGTGTGGCGTGGTTGCAACAGAAAAGCAAAAATGCATAAATTCTAACTTTCGACAACAAAACTCTTTTTATTTTATTTTTTCATTTAAAATTCTTTTCCAAACTGAAAAACTGAGCAAATCTACTTAAATCTCTTTTTTGTTTTCTTTTGAAATTGTACACAAAATAACCTATGCTATCTTGTAACAAAAATAAGCCTTATTAATCTTAAGCTACCAAATTTTTGCTTTTTCTTTTATTATAAAAGAAAAATAACTATAAACATGGAAAGCAAATAAGACTTGTGTGCAATGTGTAAGTATGGCTAAAAATGGTTCTTAAGCTTACAACTGTCAAGGCACTAGCTTAACAAAGACTTGTCCTATAGGTTTTTTGCAAAGAAAAAGCCTCTATACTCGGAAACAAAGTGGGGAGAAAACAAAGGAGAAAGATACAAGAGGACTGACCCAAAGCATCCAACCCTAGCAAGACCACTATGCCAAGCAAAAGGTAGGCAAGCAAGCTACCAACCACCCTACTAATGCAAGGACTGAGAAATGAATCAGCCTAAATCACTTTAAACACACTTGAAACCATAAAAGACAACAAGTCACAGAAGGTTGGAAATCAACAAGTTCGGAAGACACCCTAAAGGCTCCAAAATAGACTAAACCCTAAAAAAAAGGATAGGATAAGTGAAGAGCAAACAAATGTTGCTACAAACAGCGAATGCAAAAGTATCCAGGTTTGTAAACCAGCAACATACAGTCAGGGCAAGAACAAGCGGAAGTGTTCACCAAAGAACAAAACCTAGTCTTCCAAAAGAGTTATAAACAGTCCAAACATTCCACAGGTAAGCAAGCGATCTAAAGATGGAAAAAGGACTCAAAGAAAGGTTCTATGACTTAAAGAAAAGTTAAAAACCTCAAATACCAGTCAAGGAGATCTAAAAACAAAGTTAGAAGACCACCAAAAAGGCTAAAAACTCAAATAGACCACTAACAGAAGGCTACAGGAAATATACCCTACTGTGCAGTAGGGAAACTCGTGCTCCTGAAGAGATGGGCGCTACTGTATGTATAGCACAGTAGTGTATGGGCACTACTGTATGTACAACAAAGTAGCGCTCAAGTCTTAAAAGTTTAAAAACTGACTTTGAAAAGATGCAAAAAGACAGATTGAAGCAGAGAAAAACAAGCAGGGGGTACCTACAGGGTTTCTCAGCACATAAAAGGAGTGGAAATAAGTCTGGGAAGACAAACAAGAAAAGGTTTCCTAGAGAAAAAACACAACTATCCCCATTGGAGTCGCCAATCTGTTGGCGGGAAAAGCTACCCTATAGTAAGGAAACTGATACTATCAACTGAAAGGGGATGACAGGTAAGTGTATTAACTGCATTACAGAGATGTTCATGAAAAGAAATAGGTTATAGGCCTTGAGAATATACCTTTCGAATGACATTCGATCCTAGCTCTTATTTGATCTTGCGCTCGATCCTCAAGTCCACCTCCTGTTCACTAAACCTGCAATACAAGTACCTTTCTCAGTGTATCTTGGATGATATATAATGATGGAGAAAGACAAAGCAATTTAAACATTCAATATTAACCAAAATAGATCCAAACTAGTATATAAATTCAATGAACACTTAATTTGGGACACGAAAGACACTTCAACCTTTTATTGTTAAATGCAAATTGATGTTCCAAAATATACCTGACTTTGTGACATGCTCCTGCAACTTGATCCTGGTTTCTTGCTCTTCTCTGGCTTGGATATCTTCTAGCATAAACTCCTCCAATGCAAGCTTCTCTTTAAAAGTCTCTTAACAACATTCATGTCTCTAACCCCTCTCTTTATTCTTCCCTGTATTTATAGGACAAGAGAGCAGTTATAGTCGAGAGATGGTTATGGAGGAAGTTGGGGAAGTTGGGAAACCAACTGCAACTAATCCTCTTCGTGAAATTAATTATTTTTTAATCATCTTTTGAGATGTACGCTACTATTGTTCAGTGAAGTAGCATTCAGGGCACTACTATAGTGCTTGTAAACTAGCGCTCATCACTTTTTAAATGTTGAGCACTACTATGCTGAAGAGGAGTAGCACTCATAAGGCTTGAGCGCTACTATTACACACTGGAGTAGGGTACAGGCGCTAGTCTATTGAAGTAGAGTAGCGCTCATATCTCAGAATGACATTTTTAGGGTTTTTCTAGTGTTGTTAGGAAATGGAGTAAGTCAAAGTCTCATCTAGGGTCAACATGCTCCTCCATCCAAGTTGTCCTTTTGTGTGATCAACAACTCAAGGTGATCACGAATGGAGAGGTGCAGAATTGACTTATAACACTCATTGATTTAAGAGGTCGAGTTTAATACAGTGCAGAGCAGTAATCTCCTTGAAACAAAAACATCCAACCCTTTGGTCTAGTTCAGACCTTGCCTTTATAGGATTACAAAACAACAAAATATCTTAACTGATTCAAAACAACTCGGACTGGTAATGATGAGGCCGTTTGAGTTGAGCCTCCTGAATCAACAACCTCTAATTTTGTCATGCGCGGAGGAGAAGAATTGCCTGTGCTAGCAGGGAACCATTGGACCATGGAAGCCACCAGCTGGTCCATTGGATCCAACCATTTAGGTTTGATCAAGGCAGGTAACAGAAACAAGCGCCTTCATTGTTCTTGGATGCGCCATTCCTCTGTGAAAATCTCCATTTCCCGCGACTGCAATTTTCTCTCCATAACGTTTCTCAATCCGTAATCATCGTTCCATAATTTCCCTTCCACAATAACCTTTCCACAACAGTATTTCTGCAATGGCCTTTCCGCAACCCGCAATTCTCCATGTGGCATGCATTGATTGGAATTTCAACCTCGTGCCTTTCTAGAGAATTACCTTTTCGCAATATGCAATGCGGAATGCGGAATGTGGAAATTTACATTTTTGGCCATTTGAAACGTCGTTGCTCCACAATCCGCAATCCGCAACATGGGTTGAAAAATGCAGAAACTTATCTTTGAGTGCTCTGGGAAGTTTCCTTTCCGAATGACTCAATCTGCAATGTGGATTGTGGGTTGCAAAAACTATATGTTTCGCCACATTGGTAGATTACTTTTCTGCAATCCGCAATCTGCAATGCATATTGCGGGAGCGGGAAAACGGCTCTATGGAATGCCATTTTAACCGTTGATCTAATTTTCTCCTTGATCTTATCCATCCAATCTTCTTTGGTTGTAGAAGAGCTCCTAATGCTAGTTTTTCTTGTGGAAGATCCCTCCTGCCTTCTATTTTCCCATTTTCTCACTGCAGCTCGATCATTTGGCTTGGATTTGTTTGACACTTAGCCAATTTTGGGTTTCCTGATTCTTTATTTGAGGAAACTGACCAATGGATTACCTTGGGGATCTGAGTGGGGGTTTTCCTTCACCTTCTCTGGTGGAAAGCACAATAAGTTTTAACAGCGGCTCCAACCGGGGATGCTATCCTCCCTGTGAGGTAGCAAGAACATGTAGACTAGTGGCCCTTATTCCCTTCCTCTTTCTTCCTCCTTCGTATCACAAAACTGGAACACGAGTAACGGAAAATAAAAATGGCAATGTACAATGGGGGTGGGTCGGCGGACTGGCTCTTTACTTGAAATAATGATTCAAGAACCTCCCATTGACACTCCCTTGCCAACAGGTTCATCATCTTTGTTCCGCAAGAAGAAAGCATTGTTCCCATGATAGGAGGTGATTACATAGGGTCCCTGATAAAGGTTATCAAATTTTGGGCCTTGTATTATTTTCTAGAATCTCATTTTAATACCAAATCACCCACTTGAAAATAATCCGCCTTGGTCTTTCTGTCAAACATTTTCTTGATCCGGTCTTGAGCCCTCGTGGCTTCATCCTACACCCCATCTCTAATTTCTTGCACTTCCACTAGCTGACTATGTCTCCTCATCTCGGGGTTTGGCTCTTCTTCTTACTCCTGTAGCAGTCTCATTGTGGACCCTCTGAGGGAGTCAAGGAATATCACCTTTGTTTCGTATACTAAATAGAAATGAGAAGTTCCAATGGACCTTGTAAAGGTGATCCTATCAGCACACAGGACATGGGTCAGCTTGGTGTGCCAAGCCCTTTTATTTTCTTGCAGCAGCTTCTTGATTATCCTCACCGGGATTTTGTTGGAGGATTCCACCAATCCATTTCTCTGGGGTTCGTAAGCAGTGGAATGGCCTAATTTGATGTGGAACTTGTCATAGAATTTGACCATCTTCTTAGATTTGAATGCCTGTGCATTATTAGTGATTATCTTAATAGGACAACCAAAACTGGACATGATATTTTCCTCTAGAAACTTGATGATTATTGTATCCATGGCTCGTCTGGTAGGCACTGCTTCGATCCATTTGGTGAAATAATCAGTGGCAGTCAGTATCCAACTGTGTTTCCCAGAGGACTTGGGGAAAATTTCACCAATGAAGTCAAGTCCCCATTGCTGGAAAGGGGCTTCCACTGATATTTGTTTCAGAGGAAATGACAAGAGCTTCCTCTTTCCTTAAAAAACTTAGCATTCATGGAAGCTGGTTGTTCCCTTATAAGCAGCCTTGAACATAGTAGGCCAATAGAACCCTGCTCTGAGAATTGTGTTAACAGTGGCTTTCCAGTAATGATGCCCTCCACAAACTCCTTTGTGAAACTCTTTCAATGTTTCTTTGCCCTCATATTCCACAATGCAATTCAATAGGACACCTCCAGGGTCTTTCAAATAAAGAAAACCACCTAATATGCAATACTTCGCAGCCTTCATCTAGTGGATCTAGCTTTCCTTTTTCCCATCTTAGGGGGTGTTGGGTGTGGACCAAGTTAAGAGAATTTTGGACAAGTCATTTTTGGGAGCTGGGAAGTTACAACGCAGTGCAACATTGGCAAAGTAGAAGAACCAATGCTGCGGAGATACAGCGCTGCGAAGTGCCAGCTCCGCGAAGATCCAGCATGGCATATTTTTGGATGAAAAACAACATAAGTTCTGGTAAGATCGTTCGGCGATCTATTTTGAGAAAGATACTTTGATATTCCCAGGAGGCGGGTAAGAAGTGGTGAAGAAGGAAAGCGACTAGTCGCATGAGCAAAGGTAGCACTAAGTGTACTGGGTGCACAAAACCATTAGAGAAGAAACAGAGGGATGAAAGCGACCCGTCGGCATGCACTCGGGAGAGGGGCTGAAAGCGACATGACCATGCACAGTCAGAAGATGTCAGAAGCCAGAGACAGCACAGAAGGATGGCCATGATGATGAAGTCGCTATCATATCCTAACATATGTGGTTAGCAGGGTAACCACACCATTTTGGGCACCTTAGGGTTTGCTTAGCCCACCATGATTGTAACAATGTGACCTAAGGGAACGATCTATATAAAGGGGCATTTTTGTAAGGCAAGGGTTAATATTTGTTTTGGTTATTGATCATTTTTTTTATCTCTGTTAAGAGACTATTGTAAGAGGATCTGCAGCTGTGTGTGCAGAGAGCCATCGTAGAAGAGAAGAGAGTCTTCAGCTCAGTGCGCAGAATGAAACTGTTGAACCCTTCCCATTTATAATAAACAACAGTTCCTGTGGACGTACTTCCCATCCTGGGGGTGAAGCATGTTAAATCCTTGTGTTATGTGATTGAACATGTGTTTTCTTTGGTAAATTGTTAAGTTATTTCTTATGAGTATTTGTATCTTTTCTTTCATGTGTATTCTCCAAAAGAATGAATGATAGGAGTAATATGCTAAGTGTTGAATGCATATGAGTGAATGTTGAATGTGGAGTATTTCTGAACATGATGAATGCATAAGTTAAATGGGTAAACACTTAAGTCAGCGAAGTCTGTGTAGTGCGATTCCTTGAAGTGTAGCACCGGAAGTGCGCAGTTGCATTGTAGTTCATCGTATTGTATAAGCTTACAAAGTATACAATCTAACATGCTTGTTGAATGCCTAAATTTACACTAAGTAAAGATTGTCGAAGATGTGTGATTATTAAAGAGGTAGCGCAGTCCTCAGTTGCATTGTCTTGTTCTCAAGTAGCCATTCCGTAGCGCCCAGCTCCTATGTGCGCAATAGCATAAGTATTAGCCATGAAGTAGGTGGAAATTCTCGCAGTCCCCCATTCCGTTGAAGAACGCATCACTTGTTTGTGGAAACTTGATTCTGCAACCTCCCCATAACTTCGCCTCGGGTGAGACCTCACTTTTCTTGCAGACTGTTTCCGAAAGGGCCAGTGAAAAGGGGTTTTGTTGGTTCCCTGAACCGCAGAGAACCTGGGTCTATCTTGAAAAGCTAAAGAACAGATATATTATCACCACTATATATTATCTCACCAGATGGGAAGAATCTAAACCAATGAAGGACTATAGCACAGTTACTGCCGCGCAGTTCATCTTTGATAATATCCTTACTAGATTTGGATGCCCAAAAATATTAATGAGTGATCAAGGAACCCATTTCCTGAACATAACCATTGAAGCATTGACTGAAGAATTTCAGATATATCATCAGAGGAGTACACCATACCATCCACAAGCCAATGGAACTGTCGAAGCATTTAACAAAGTGTTGGAAAATGCGCTGACCAAAGTATGTAACACAAACAGAGATGATTGGGATATGCGCATACTAGTTGTACTATGGACATATAGAACAACTTGTAAGAAACTGACAGGCCATACACCTTTCAGGGTTTCCTATGGAAAGGAAGCTGTGATTCCTATGGAGTATATTGTACCAAGCTTAATAATTGCAGCATTCACAGACATGGTAGATGAAGAGACATTGCAAGAAAGGCTTCTACACTTGGTTGGCTTCGAGGAGGATCGCTTCATTGCAAGATTTCACCAGCAAGTGTAGAAGGACAGAGAAAAAGCATGGCATGATCGCCATATCAAGCACAAAATCTTTCAGGTGGGAGACATTGTCCTCCTATATGATAGTAAATTCATGAGATTTCCTGGCAAATTTAAAATGCATTGGCTTGGACCATATAGTGTTATGTATGTTACTAACAATAGCGCAGTTCAATTAGACACATTAACTGGAGAAAATCTACTAGGTTTGATAAATGGAAGTAGACTAAAACCCTACAGGGATAGTCCTACTTCACAGATCCTTTAGTGATCAGAAGAGAAGGAAATTTGTAAGTGTCAAGTATAGTTGAAATTAGGCACTAGAAATTGAACAGAGTCTGTACATAGTTTTGGTCCAATACGTGAAGTTCGATGGAAAGGATGCATCTACCGCGCAGCCCTAGTAGATAAGTGAAGTCATGCAGAAGAAAACAACAACAACAACAACAACAACAACAACAAAAGAAAAAGAAAAAAGTAAAAGTGTACAGAGGCGAAGTTCAAAATGCAGCTGCATAGTTCAAATGAAGCGGGATGGATGCAAAGCTCAAAAATAACACCACACAGTTCACCGCGGAGGAATCGCCCATTGAAGGCGTAGTTAAGGAAGGAAAGTACACGGATTTTGCTAAGATCTTGCTGAACGGTCATAGCCTTTAATGCTAAATCTAACCATTAAGGGATGTGGGTAAGGCTTCCAGGGCTTATAAATACCGCAATTTGCACAGTGATTCAGTTACCATGATTTTCAAGCTTAAGTATTACAGAGAATTCATAGATTTTCTTGAGATCATATTCATGCTGCAAGTAAATGTCTGAAAAATCCACTCTAAGCAAAGTGCTTCACGAGTTCAAACAAACTGGGACTACAGATTTGATGAGAACCCATGCCAAGAAGTCTGTTCCAGAAAAATGCCAGGGTTCACTCCATTCACCACGCCACCCTTCAGCGATGTAGCACAAGGGAAAATAACCTGCAGTTGAAACATCAAAGCCAAAAATAATAGGCCCTAAGAAACCAGACGCCCCACCAGTAGATAAAGAGTTGCCCATATACTTAAGACCAGCAAATATCTCTCCGCGAGCACCAGATGCACCAGCAGTAAAGCTTTCCAGAAACGCCAAATATGAGATACCACTTCCACCGATATCCAACCATGTCAAACCACAAGAAAAAATTGTTAGGAGAGATCGCAGATTGCAAGTTCGAAGATTGTGATTTATTGCAACAGCTCAAGGATCTTGACAAGCCCAAATATCCTCAGTTCCAACCAGACAGATATATGTGCCGAAATATGGACGTGAAGAACAATCCACTATTGGTAGTTTAGAGTTGGTTGTCCGAAGTCATGGAATAAGGACTTCTAAACCTACTATGGATCCCACACTTTGATAGGAGCCCCGAACTCAAAGCGGTTGTGCGCACATTGATATCGCACACACACCAAGGCTACCTGTGGATGGACATGAATGTTGATATCAGCATAGACTTTATCCATCGGATCACCGGACTGAGTAAAAGAGGCGACAACCCTCAGAAGTTCTTTGCAGGCAAAACTAGGGACAAAGAGATCATCGCGCAGATGAAGGAGGAATTCAGCATTCCAAAAGGAAAATGAGGTTTCGTCACAGAATACCTAAGAGATGAGGCCATGCGGTTTGTAGTGTAGCTGCTCAGAGGAAAAGTATTACGGAAGGAAAGACCAACAGAAGTGCCATCCAAATCAATTCACCTTACTGCGAAGACAACGCAGGGAGTAAGGTTTAATTGGTCTCAGTATTTGCTGAACGAGTTCTTGGACAATGTCCGCGACACTCAAATAAATGGCACCTCCTTTCATTACAGTTGGATAATGGTGTTGATCGCCTTTGTAGGATGGAAGGAACCAAAGCATTACGTTGGTCTTGTGTCTCTCGTCTAGGATTGTCGAGGACCTAGATATGCAAATCTCTGGGAAACTATGAAGACGAACCAACAACGCGTCTCAAATGAAGTATTGCTCACACATTTCGAACAGTTGTGCGATTTCATTGTTCGCACACCGCGCATCTCAAAGGAGGTAATGACAAAATATATCCACACTTTGAATTTTAAAGTTGACATGCATTTCATTTATATTTCACCAAAGGTGTAGAAAAAGAATCCACAATGGTTCGCAGGAAACTATCATCTGGACGAAGCGGGTATTGATCTGATCATGAAGGAATGGTTAGACGAATGGAAGGTCGAAGGGCTGATGGTCATCGACTTGGAATCAGATGAAAGCACTCAGACCCCAACCCCAACAAATTTCATTGAAGAAACTGGTGAAGAGCAAGAAAAATGAGCCAAGGAAACTCAGACTGTGCTAGGATAAAAGAGGAAGGAGACAGAAAGATTGGTACCAGAGAAAGGGAAGAAAAAGAAGCAAAAAGCCACAAAGCTCCCATAGGAAGCAAATTTGCATGATGATGATTATGAGATCATTGCGGGTAGGATCAGTGCATATTTGGAGAACATGCTCGCCCTAAAAGACAACAAAAACGAGGAAATTCAAGCGAGTCTAAAAGAAAATCTGACCACATTATATAGCATAGTGGCGAAGATGGAACAATTATAGAAAGACTAGTTCGCGATTCTGATTCAGAAGGAAGATCTGGTGCCACACCTCAGCAAAAGAAAAAACCCTTGGCTCTAACCATGGCACTGCGACCGCGCATTGTTTGCATGGACCCGCTAAGCATAATTTTTCCAAGTGATGAATTAACCGAAGGCACGAAGAACCTACCACATGTGGATATTGATATTGCCATGTTACCACTAGAAGGCCTACATAATCTACACTTGCAGGTTGTGGAGGAAATCCATGACAGAGATATGGTGACTTTGAGCCAACACCAGGATCTAGAAGAAAATTATAAATAGTTGCAGGAAGAGAGTGCACAAAAGGATAAGGAGCTTGAAAGTGCACATGAGCAGTGCCGAAGCTTCGATCTGCGCAGAGATACCAGAGTGTGACGAGCAGCCAGAGATCGTAGATACCATCCTTAAGATCGGCTCTGTGGTAAGCGATCTTAAGGATGAAATGGCTGACATGGAGATAGACTACAAAGAAAATATTGCCACCCTGGAAGCACAGAATGTCCCAAAGACACCACCAGATCAAACAGAAGTTAGAGAAACATAACTGAAAGTTGCTGCAGAAAATATATCCAGCGAACTAGCTAAGTGCCAGAGCTTGCTGGATGAAGCAACTAGTATGGACTATGCTACAAGACGACCCTCAACTGTTGCAGGTCCGTAATAGCTTACAGCACACACAAGCAGAGTTAGATTCTCTGAATGTGCAGATGAAGACCCTACTGGTAATAGAGAGACTCCGAAGATTTGTGGAAGTCAAGGAACTAAAAAGGGAACTCCAAGTTTTGAGAGAAAGGGAGGCTGAGACTTCGGCAAAGTCACAGCCCCTATAGGAAGAATCTCTTTCCATCTCACAAACGATTGAAGAGAAATTGCAGGAACACCACGGATAGGAGATGACAGTGCAAGAACAAGCTAAGGAAGACCTGTCACCAGAAGTGGTCGAAACTGTCAAGGCAGTTGAGTAGGAAGCTAAGGACGCAGTTGCAAAGTTAAGTGCAACTTACAAAGAATTTGCTGCGAAGATAGCTCAGCAAGGAGAAGAAAACCATACTAAACCTACTAAGAGTGGCTCAGGGACGAGCCACATGTAATTTTTAGGGGCCTATTGGGTGCGGCCCAAGTTAAGATAATTTTGGACAAGTCAGTTTTGGGAGCCGCAAAGTTACAATGCAGCGTAGCATCGACAAAGTAGAAGAACCAGCGCTGCGGAGATACAACGTTGTGAAGTGCTAGCTCCGTGAAGATCTAGCATGGCAGAGTTTTGGACGAAAAACAACATAAGTTCTGTTAAGATCAGTCGGTGATCTATTTTGAGAAAGATACTCCAAGATTCCCAGGAGGCGGGCAAGGAGTGGTGAAGAAGGAAAGCAATCAATCGCACAAGCAAAGGAAGCACTAAGTGAACCCGGCGCATGAAACCGTTAGAGAATAAACGATGAGATGAAAGTGACCCTTCGGCATGCACTTGCCAGAGGGGCTAAAATTGACGTGACCACGCATAGTCAGAAGATGTCAAAATCTAGAGACAATGCAGAAGGATGGCCACCATGATGAAGCTGCTATCATAGCCTAACAGATCTGGTTAGCGGGGTAACCGTGCCATTTTGGGTACCTTAGGGTTTTCTTAGCCCGCCATGATTGTAAATACTTGACCTAAGGGCACGATCTATATAAAGCCGCATCTTTGTAAGGCAAGGGTCAACCTTTGTTTTTGTTATTGATCAGTTTTGTCGATCTTTGTTAAGAGACTATTGTAAGAGGCTTTGTAGTTGTGTTCACAGAGACCCATCGAAGAAGAAATGAGAGTCTGCAGCTGAGTGCGCAGAATGGAACTATTGAACCCTTCCCATTTATATTAAACAATAGTTCTTGTGGACATAGCTCCCATCCTGGGGGTGAAGCATGTTAAACCTGGTACATGCAATTCTCTCGTCTGGAGGGACGATCCATATCCCTGCTCCAGCTCCTTCTTTGTTCACAGCCCCATCGAACCTTATGATTCAGTGATATTCTTTTTGGGGGGTGGTCGTGACCTCTGTTTCCAATTCTGATTTCTCATTACTTCCCTCTTCTACCCATCACCCATCATTCTTTGTGTTAGCTAAGTTGTCAAGGCATTGTAACCCATTTCCATTGTTGGCTTCACCATTTGGTTTAGGTAATTTGGAAGCTTTCACACCTTATCCTTCTGAACCTGGATCATAGCAGAGAATTGAGGAATCCACATCTGTGTCTATGGAAAATATGGGGTGGTTATCAGGTCTGTCCTTGTCACTCACCACGTATGACAGTCCGTGTTCCCTGTACAACCTTCTTCTTTCCCCAAAGATGAGGATGGTGGCATAAGACATGTCCATTTTCATGGTCCCCTTCAACTTTGCAGTCCATGACATGGACAACAACATCCTGAACCTTCAGGATCTGGTCTTTATACTCTGAGTTTTTGACCAATTCATTCAAGGGGATGGAGATCTTAATATTAGATGTTTCATTCTCCAAGCTGAAAGTAGTATGGACCTTTTCTGCTATCTTTCTGTCACCTTCACCTCTCCCTTCTGAATTCTTCTTGTGAGGTTCTACCCCCTTCCTAAGAGTCTCCTTAGAGATTGCATCCTGTGGGTCTTTTCTCCTAGGGATTTCCTTTCTTAGTGGTTGAGAAGAGGATGGATTAGCAACATCCTTTCCTCGGTCTACTATTAATTTTCTACTTCTAAAATTATGTTTCCTCTCGAATTCACAGATGGCATTGTGGAGCCCTCTTTGGTATTGGTCAGATTCTAATTCACCAGGGACATCATCTGATTGCACGGAAGACCGGTCATGTTCATATTAGTTAAATAGAACTAGGGTTGGATCTTATCAAAGAGATGGATTTGGTATTCATCCTATCTATCTTCTTCCTCTTCATTTATGAAATTCTCAACAAAAGGTGGTCTGATAGGTTGATTGGTAGGGTTTCTTGGCTCTCTAGGTCTTCCTTGTGGGGAAGGGGGTCTTCTGAGATTGTTATTTTGAGCTTGAGGTTCTAGGTTTTCTCTGGCAGGAGGCCTGCTATCAAGGGAGATCCTATCCACCAATATATCCATAGTTCTCATCATTTGCGCAAATTTGGAATACATGGACTGGGATGTGGAAGGTTGTACTGATTCATTGCATCTCTTTTTCTCAGCTTCAGTTAAGTGTTTCATTTTTCCCGATGCCATCAAGTTGGCTTCTACTTCTAGTGCATCTTTTAGCATATCAGGGAGAGTGGGAGATCTCCTTTCTCTCAGCATGAGAGTAAATTCATTGTCAAAATAGTTGGCAAAATGAAGCTTGGATGCCCCAACAGGGGGTTTTATGTCCACAGTGATAGAATTGTACATTCTCATGAACCTGGCAGAGAATTCTTGAATAGTCTCCACATTGGTTTTCTTTGTATGTTCATTATGAGTGAGAATCTGGAGAGGGTTTTGATTACCCTGCCATCTGGCTAGGAAAGCTTCTTCAAATCTTGCATAGGTAGTTATTCCCCTATTTGGAAGGGCTTTAATCTATTTCTTCACTTCCCCTTCCAGGATTTGGGAAAACAACCTCATCTTAACATCATCTTCATCCACCTCTTCTAAGTATGTGAAGTCATTGAACTGGTCTATATGCTAATGTGTAGAGACTCTTCCCTCCCCATCAAATCTCATGAGGCAATGGGCATAGCCCACAGGTAGGTCATCAGGATTTGGTGGGAGGGCCAAAGGAGCATATCTGGAAGCCATGGCTCTTAGGTTTTGTTTGGGACCAGGGGGAGATTTAGGGGCAGTAGGAGTGATACTCAGGACTTGGGTATTTTGGCCAGTGGCTTTAACAAAGGGAGACAGGCCACTAGATTTTTCGCAGGCTTGCAAATTTTCCCACCAAGCACTTAGGCAATGGGTCTAGAATTTTCTTTGGTCAAAAAGGGTTTCCCTTAGATCAGTCTCGGACCTAAATCTGAATGGGGAGGACTCAGTCCTTAAACTTGGAGGGATGCTTTTCGCAACATATGCCTCTTTCTTAGGTAAGGAAAAGGACCTAGTTAATAGATAAATACATGTCTGGCTTCCCTTTGATTTCTTGATGACCTTCTCTGGGTCTAAAGTAACTTTTGGTAGCTCATGATCCAGATGAATTCTTATAGGTATCCTTCTGGGAGCCAGAGTTTCTCCTAGGGGTTCTCCTATTTGAAAGATGGACTCGCAACAGGGATTATGTAGGATCATCGTAGCTCCTGAATATTGTTCTCCCTAAGTAATCAACTCTGATCTGATACAAAATTTTTTAAGTAGGCTCTATCTCCAGTGGAATCACCTGAATGTAAGTTGGAGTCGCCAAGGAAACTGATACAACCTTGGAACCTTAGAATCTTTGTTCTCCCTCAGAGGTCTGATTTTATACCTTGAAAACCAGAGATATTCCCCAGCGGAATCACCAATAATGTTATCACCCAATATTTTATTGGGATGTGGTAGGAAATACCATGGGGTAACTATTGCAAACCAATATTTAGTGGATGGAAACTAGCCTTTCCAACCACAGGGAAGGATCTCCCTTTGGGGATTTCAGCAACGGGATGCAGGTTAAAAATGGGTTGAAATGTCGGTCGAAGTGGCTAAACCTTCAAACAATGAATTCGAAAGGGTTTTTGGTTGGTTGGAGTTAAGAACAGGAGGACAGTTGGGCGTGGAGTCAACTTTGGTGGGTTACTGCCATCAATTACAGGTTTAGGCCGTGATTGCAGGAGCAAAAGGCAAGGTAGACATGGTTCTTTCACATCGAGGTAGTCAGTAGATGAAGGTAGAGGAAGGACACAAATTCGACCACAAGGATAGAGCATTTAAGAATGAATTCTAACTTGCAACTTCAAGAGGAGAGGGGTGGAATACCTAGTCATATGCATCTGGAGCATGTGCGCATGAATTCTAGACCATGCAATATTGATCTTCAGGTACTATATAAGTAAACAAATTAATGGAAATACAAAGCAAGGACACATGCACGGGAAATAATAGACATCGGAACACACATCACTGGAATATCAAGCTCCAAAATCGGGTCTGCTCATTGATTTAAGAGGTCGAGTTTAATACAGCGCAGAGCAGTAATCTCTCTGAAACAAAAATGTCCAACCCTTTGGTCTACTTCAGACCTTTCCTTTATATTATTACATAACAACAAAATATCTTAACTGATTCAAAACAACTCGAATTGGTAATGATGAGGTCGTTCGAGCTGAGCCACCCGAATCAATAGCCTTTGATTCTGTCATGTACGGAGGAGAAGAACCGCCTGTGCTGGAAGGGCACCATTGGGCCATGGAAGCCACCTCCTAGTCCATCAGATCCGGTCGTTTATGTTTGATCAAGACAGGTAACAAAATAGGCCCCTTCATTGTTCTCGGATGAACCATTCCTCTGTGAGAATCTTCATTTCCTGCGACTACAATTTTCTCTGCAGAATTTTTCTCGATCCACAATCACCCTTCCGTAATTGCCCTTCCACAATAACCTTTCCACAATGGTCTTTCCGCAATGGCCTTTCTGCAACCCACAATTCGCCACATGGCATGCAGGGATTGGACTTTCGGCCTCTGCCTTTCTGGAGAATTACCTTTCTACAATCCGCAATGCGGAATGTGGAAATTTACATTTTTGGCCATTTGAAAAGCCGTCGCTCTGCAATCCGCAATCTGCAATCCGCAACACAGGCTGCAGAATGCAGAAACTTATCTTTGATTGCTCTGGTAATTTCCTTTCTGCAATCCGCAATGTGTATTGCGAGCTGTGGAAACTATATTTTTCGCCACCTTGGTAGATTTCTTTTCCGCAATCCACAATGCGGATTGTGGGAGTGGGAAAACGGTTCTGCGGAATGCTATGTTAAATGTTGATCTGATTTGCTCCTTGATATTAGCCGTCCAATCTTCTTTGGTTGTGGAAGAAGCTCCTTCTGCTATTTTTTCCTACGGAAAAGCCCTCCTACCTTGTATTTTCCCATTTTCTCACTGTGGCTCGGTCATTTGGCTTGGATTTGTTTGACACTTAGCCAATTTTGGGTTTCCTGATTCTTTATTTGAGGGAACCGGCTAATGGATGACCTTGGGGCTCTGAGTGGGGTTTTTCCTTCACCTTCTCTAGTGGAAACCACAATAAGTGTTAACACATTCTATGCACTTAATGCAACAAGTAAGAATATTTATATACAATAATTCCAATCTAACTATGAAACCAAAAAGGGCCATAATGACTAGTAGTTAAGCATATTACCTTTCATCTCCACACAAGCATAAGTATTCTTTAGAGAACATTCAAAAATTTGGTATACATCAACTAATAGTAGTTAGTATCAACCAATAACATCAACTAATATCAATCATACATCAGTCATACAAGCGCTGGTTCATAATACATCAACCATATATGAATCATATGTCGATCATATATCAATCATACACCAATATCAACCAATGACAACCATACATGCATCAACTAACCATACAAACATCAATCATAGTACATCAACCAGAATACATCAATGAGAAGACATCAAACAAAACTAGAGTACATCAACCAAAAGAAAAATACATCAGTCAGAATACATCAACTAGAGTACATCAACCTGAACACATCAATCAGAATATATCAACTAGAAGCAAAATACATCGATCAGAATACATCAACCAAAGTACATCAACCTGAACACATCAATCAGAATACATCAAGAGGAAGAAAAATACATCAATCAGAATACATCAACCAAAATACTTCAATCATAAGACATCAATCAAATTTAGGATACATCAATCAGAATCAAATTACATTAATATTTAACAATCACATCTATCCCACATCTGATAAACATCGATTGGTTTCTCAATAACATCACCCAAGCACATCAATCATACCAATATCAACCAATGACGACAATAACAACCAATAGAAACCATATGAATAACAATATCATCCATACATCATCCACTCAACATCAACCATCATTCATCAATCATACACACAACAACCATAACAACCAATAATAGACATGCATATAATTTAATGACAATATCGTACATGTACCTAATTTAATGACAATATCGTACATGTACCAACCACTAATCAACGAACATCAATCATTAACAACCAATAGTATCAAACAACATAATCAACCATTCAAACATCATACATTGACCATAGCAATCATTTCAAATATTTATTATTTATCATAACATTATATATAATTATTAGCACATGACAATATATATCATATCCATATATTAATAATACATGTATCACACAAACACTACTAATACTGCACTTATGTAAACACTCAACACATACACAATCATACATATTTCCTACATACATACTCCATCAATAGCAATGTTATACACTGACAGCAATTCCATGTAATATCCATATACTAACCATACATTACGTTACTAATTATTTACATGTAGCACACTACTTATACTATCGACCAAAGTAAATACATAGTCACCTCAAACAACCAAACATCCTGCCACAAAAATCTTATAATATTCTGTGATAAAATAATTATTAGCTATACAACACACCATCATACATTCATACCATACACCATACTTACTATTACTATGTATTATTTCTATACATACGCCCATTTTGTCTGCATACATATTATAATTCTTCAATCATATATCATATTATTATTAATCATATACACAACATATTAGTCATATGACCTATATATCCTATACACCCATATAATTATTATGTTATACCATAATATCCATACAATTATAGCGGTATAATTACTTAATCCAATGCTATCATATTAGGTACGCATTATAACATATATACTAACATAATAGTTTTGATCACACTATACTTCCTAATACTTCCAAAAACTTCCAAACACTCCAAAATACTTCCAAACTTTACACTTACTTCATTGCATACATTCACATCTATACATATAGTATATACACAATATCATATACACGCAATACTAATAACTATTGCATATATATATATACTTTTAACAACTATATCTATACCACACATATTATTAAATTATATCTATATTATCTATATACTATATATAACATTTATATTATGCTATATTCAATATCATATACCCCTCATCTATCTTACACCACACATTATGTTATGCATATTTAAATTTATGTCATATATATATAACATTATCATACACTATGTAATGTCCCCATTCAAATAAGTGCATAGTAAGACAATCCCATCAATCCTACTAGTTTCCTAGGTTGGATGGGCACATGTGGGATGGTAATAAGGAAGCTAATAAATGATATTTAGACATTAGAGGGGTTCAAGCATTTAATAAATATGCTGAATAAATAAATTCAAGATAAATTCTAAGTGGCAAGTGGTTTTGGAGACATATGGAGGTGGTGGGACCCACACTAGCTTGATTTTTCATAATACATGGTATCTCTCTTTTGCAAATTCGAATTAATGGGAATGTGAACACTCTTGGGTGAGTTGGTAAGTCATAACACATGTCATTGAGCATCTTAGGTCGAATTGGGAAGGATTGGTAACCTCCATGGAAGATAAAGAGTCAAAGTAGAAGTTTGTGGACACTTGGGCTAGATTCCCTAGCCCCTATGACACCAATGATGGAGCATCTATGACAACTATGACAAATTTCAGACCTAACCTATGACATATGACCACTATGACATGTCAGCACCAAAAATAGGCTCAAGGAAGGCGAATTTGGGAGTTGGAGAAGCCAAAGAGACTCAAAATCGAATTTGGGAGAAGATGGAAGGTTGGAACTAGGAGACAAGTGGCAAATGTGGAATATTTCCTAAATGGAAATCTATTGAATCTATTGAGAGGATTTCGACCCTTAGAAGGATAATGTTAGTTATAAAATGTAGAAATGAAGAATGATATTGGCTTTTGATGATTTGAGAAAAATTGCATTTGTGAAGAGAGAGCTAGTGGATGACTAGTTTCTTGCCTTAGCCAATTTCGAGGGTGAAAGATTCCCATCCAAGTTGGTGTTTGGAGAGGCCACTCAGATATTTCATGGTGATTTAATGGAGTTTGTATTTGCAGGTAGCAGCTACAGGAAGTTTCATGGTTTGGTTTAGTGCAGCACTTTCTCTCCACTGTTTCCAGTTTTGAAGGCATATTCATGCTCCTTGAGGGAGGGCGTTTTTGGTGAGAACTTGTGCTTCTTGAGAGAGCTTCTCATTATATATTTATGATTGTAATAGCTTCATATCCTATGTTATTAATACTCATAAATTCTCAGGTCAAAATACCCACTGGTTGTATGCAAAACTATTGATTAATGAGCAAACAATGTCCATTTCCCCTATGCATTGATGTATGACACTATAATGTTAATTATTTCGAATGGATGGATGATTATATGATATATTTGTGATCAATATACTTACATGGATGTATTATACAAGTTTCATGTGCTTTACGTGAGCATTTGAAGCATTTTTACTCAGTTTAGTTGTATTGGGAGGTGAAATAGTGCCATTTCCCCAAGGGTCGAATGGAGGGTTTTTGCTGTTGAATGTGAGAGAGTTAGAACAGTAGTAAAAATCAATTAATGGTGCATATGAGACCTTAATCACATAATTAACACATTATATACCTCTGTTCATAAATTTGTGGGAGTTTGGAGGCATTTGGAAGGCCATTTTCAGTGTTACCCGGGGGGATTTGATGCACAAATTACTAGTCAAAATTACCTATATTGATCAGAATACAAATCAAGTTTGCAGCAATATTTGGAGGGCCATAAAACATCCCTGAACCTGATATTCAAGTCTAAATACCATTCATACACTCCTACAGAATATTTGGGAGCATTTGGGTTGATTTGGAGGTCAAAACAGTTAAACTAGTCAAAGGTCGAAATTGGGGAAAAAGTAGAAAAATTGGCATTTTAATAGAATTTTGAAAAAGGGTCATTACAAGTGGTATCAGAGCATGGTATTGGAACCTGATGGTATTAACAAGAATCCAAACAAATAAAACACCACCCTTTGAATCAGTAGTTGAAGAAGTTTTGGTTGAAGAAGAGATAGTAGCAGAAAAAGAGTTTTTTTCTAAAACAATGGGTAGAGAGGAGGAGGAAAAATTAAGACATAAGGAGGAATTTATTGAAGCCTTAAAGCCATGTTTTGAAGGAATTACCATGGTTATGCTAGATATGAATAAACAAATGATGAAAGGTTTCGAATTTTTGGGTAGCCAACTTTCAGGCAAAGGGATGATAGGAGATAATAATGGTTCACACTCAGGGGAAAAGATGAAAGGGAATGAGCATATTTTCTCAAGTACAGGACCTCATAATAGACCTGATGAATTTCAAAGCACACAAAGGCATACTGCACCTAAATTTCTCACACCCAAAGAAGAGCCCAATCTTGAATTGGATTACAAGAAACTAGTAAATGATTGGAACGATTTGAATGAAGAGTGTAAAAGAGGTGTACCACTTAGTGACTACATTGATGCTATGCAAAAGATTAAAATGAAGAAAGACAATAGGAGTCCATTCCAAAACAAAGAATTGAATAGTTATATTGGAAAAATGTCACTTCCTACTTTTGATGGTTCTTCTCAAAATTCTGCGAACACTTGGGTGCAAAAATTGGATGTATATTTTCAGCTGAATCCTATGTTGGAAGAGGATGCATTAAAAATGGCCATTTTGCATTTGGAAGGAGATGCCAATGAATGGTGGTTTCATGGGATGAAAACCTTGGGTCATAATCAAGTTAAAACATATGGAGAATTTGTTGATAGAGTACT
The DNA here is from genome assembly GCA_027924585.1 of Larix kaempferi. Lineage (NCBI taxonomy): Eukaryota > Viridiplantae > Streptophyta > Pinopsida > Pinales > Pinaceae > Larix > Larix kaempferi. Next base: position 3,322,015 of record BSBM01000600.1, read on the forward strand.
AGAAAGATTTGAACAAAAATATCCAGAATTTCCTTTCAAAGAACTAGCTCAATTGAAGCAAACTGGGTCCCCTACCGAATATATGTTGGACTTTCAAAAATTATCAGTCAAGGTGGCTGATGTATCTATGGGAAGATTAGTATTGTTGTTCACTGAAGTTTTGTATGAACCCTTAAGAGGTTTGTTCAAATCCCACAAGCCAACTACATTAAAAGATGCAATGAGCTTGACTAGGGATCTCCAAAATGTGCTTCCTAGAACGAGATTTCCTCCTAAGCCTAGCTACAAATTTGAAAAGAAACCTTGGCAAAGGGATGGATATGATAAGAAACCTTGGCAAAGAGAGTCATTTGAGAGGAATAAAAAAGAGGGACTAAACAGGGATGAACTTAGAAAAAAGAAATTGTGCTTCACATGCTTGCAACCATGGACACCGGGGCACAAATGTACCAAAGGAAAGGCTCAATACATAGAAGTATTTTCTGACAATGAGGGGTATGATGGGGGCATGGATGAAGATGGACATATTTCAGATCAAGAAGAGGCATATGAGACAGCAGTAGAAGAGGAAATACAAGAAGAAAATCAGCCTTCACCAGACAAAGCAAGAATGGCAGTGCTTTCAGCAGTACCTCGCTATCATACTATCTGATGCAAAGGTGTGGTACAAGGACAAAGAACTTCAGTTTTGGTGGATGGAGGAGCCACTCATAACTTCATTGATGCAGAGATGGTAGAGAAAAGAAAGATACATATTGAACCATTTGATGGCTTCACAGTTGTCATTCCCGGTCACAACACAATGCAATGCAAAACATGGGTTCCAAAGCTGCAAGTCACCGTAGGTAACTATACTTTTGTTGATAGTTTTTATGTGGTTGATGTTGCTGATACTAATGTGGTTTTGGGAGTGCAATGGCTGTATTCAATAGGAGAGCATACAGTAAATTATCAAATTCCCGAAATGAAATTCCAAGATTCAAAAGGAGTACAAAGAATTGTGAGAGAGAAACACACTTATCCAAATCAAGTAGTAACTTGCAATAGTATGAGATCTATATTGAAGCATGGGGATATAGAATGGGTTGTTGAATGTCATATTACATCTCCCAAGCCAACTATAAATATTGTCAAACACCCAAAGGAGATAGAGAGACTTTTGCAAAAATATGAAAAGGTTTTTAGAGACCTTCCACATGGCAGGCCACCGGATAGGGGGGTTGAGCACAGTATTATTTTGGAGGAGGGCACTTCACCCATTCAGATACCACCTTATAGACATCCTAAAAAGGTCAGAGATGAGATTGAAAAAGCTATCCAAGAACTCCTAGAGTTGGGACTCATTATACCAAGCTCTATCCCTTATGCCTCTTCAGTAGTGCTAGTGAAGAAAAAAGATGGAACATTGAGAATGTGCATAGATTTTAGAGCCTTGAACAAAAAGACTATCAAGAATAGGTATCCTATTCCTAGGATTGATGAGCTCATGGATAAGCTACATGGGGCCAAATACTTCTCAAAAATTGACTTTAGATCAGGGTATCACGAAATTCGAATGAAAGATGAAGATGTGCAAAAGACTGCTTTTCGATGTCATTTTGGCCACCTTGAATTTCTTGTCATGCCTTTTGGGTTAACTAATGCTCCAGCCACCTTTCAAGCATGTATGAATAGGATATTTTGCAAGCAACTAAGAAGGTTTGTTTTCGTTTTTGTAGCTAGGGTTTTACCCTTAGCTTGTGCAAATGAGACCTACTAAGGAGAATGGACTCCTTAGTAGCAGTTCAATAAATGTAAATTATTATGCTAAAACAAAAATGTAAACTACTCTAAAACATGTGCATGAAACATAAACAACAAGATGTAAGTAATGGTTTTTGTATTAATTTTTTACCTCCAATGTGAAGGTTGGTGAAGCTCTTGCAATGTCCAAGAGGGTTGCTCCAAGCTCCAATGTGCTCCTTCTCTTTCTCCAATGGTGGGAATGGGCCAAAAGGGGCTCTCAAGGTGAAAGTGGCTCAAGGGTGAGCTAGGGTTTCAAGAGAGATTTTGGTAGAGTAAGGGTATACTTGATTGTGGATATGGAATAAGGGGTCTCCATCACCTATTTATAGTTTTTTGGTGGTGGAGTGCTGGCCCATGGTTTTGGGAACCATATGGTTTAGGGCAGCTGTATAGGGTTTTTTCCTCTTTTTCCTCATTATTTTATATTTTTTATTCCCTTTTTAAAGGGATTTTACTATTTTAGAGGAATTTTGGATATTTTGGAGGAAAAGGGGGTTTTTTAGCCTTTTTGAGGCTTTTTTGATGGTTTTGTGGCCTTTTGGAGGCATTTTAGGCCTTTTGGAGAATTTTTAGTGGGATTTTAGGGTTTTTAAGGGAAATATGGTAGGAAAATGGACAAATGAGCCATGTAATGAGGTAGATGAGGTAGTGAACACTTTTTGGGTGTTAACAGATTACCCCCTGATGTGTGAGGGCAGGAGTTCATTGTATGGCCGATGGACATCATAAGTCATATATGGTTTTCCTGGGGTGTGGAGAAGAGAAGAAACAAACTAAAGCCCGGAACAACGATCCCGAACAAACTGCAAGAACTAAAAGTATATAACCTCAATAATGGATGAGGAATCATCTGATCATATGGACGAGGTGGGAATTACCATGCTCGTATCAGGATATAACATAATAATAACAATGGGGTCCAAAAAATGGGGACCTGAAATACACATGACCTCAAAGACTGAGTGAGGAAGAATCTCAATATATGGACGAGGTGGGCATACCCATGCTCGTATCAAGATACATAAACATAACTGTGAGGCCCAAAAAGAGGGACCTGAAAGATACATAGAGAACCACTGTGTACATCATAAGGGTCCAGAGGGGACACAAATCTGGGACATACTGCTAGGCTGACCATGTCTGAGTTGAAGAACTGATACACTGGAATGACAACAGTGCTACTGAATGTGGTACCAAAGGAACTGATGAACTGCTGGATCAGAGTGACAAGGGGTACACTCGCAATAGTACACTGAACTGGAACTGATCTGGGTACTCAAGGAAGCATATAACTGGATGGCTTCCGAATACAATCGCCAACGCAGCCCAGACATCCACGGGAACATATAACGGGGTGTTCCGAAGTGACTCACCAATGTGCTAGAGTCGGGGGAAATCCGGGGTCTTCGACAAATAATGGTAGGGATGTAAATCCTGCGCGATTCTCAACGATGCGATCAAGGTGCTGAAGTCGAGCATGTGAGAAACAACCATTCGGAGAGGCAATGATGACTCCTCTCAAAATGGTCCATAGGCACTCACCACAGATGGTGATGGGTTCAAGGCGCAGGGACCTCTGGGCATATCCTCTGGAATAGAGGGCCTATCGTCGACAAAGGGAGACCTGCAACTATCAAGGCAATGATGTTTCCTTGACAAGAGCGTGAGGTGGAGAACCGAAATGTGATAGTACTGATGGCAGGACTGACAAACTGGGGGGACAACTGGGCAAGTAGAGTGGGGGGACTCAAACTTCCTTTGTTCAGAGTATGATAACGGGGATGATCGGGCAGCATATGAAACTGACTGATGGGAAAGGGATCATAGCTGTATTGGATCTGGGAGGGGGACTGGGCTGAGGGAGACTCAAGCTGGGGTAAAATGGAAGGAGATTGCAGAATACTCTGAACAAAGGCGACCTGATTGGGGGTGCTACCGAGATGATCGATCATAGTGCCAGGAGGCACGGGAGGGGACTTCTTCATGGGTTAAGGAACTAGAAGACGTGTGTGTAAAATGGTACTGTCGCGTGGATTGAAACGAGCCCAGGACAGTTCATGCTCGTGGTTGCTTTCAATTTTAAGGAGTTTGAAAGCGATAAGAAGACTCTTAAGTAATGGAATGGTACTGTCGTGTGGATTTTACGAGCCCAGGACAGTTCGTGCTCGTGGTTGCTTTCAATTTTAGAGAGTCTGAAAGTGATAAGAAGACTCCAGGGGGTTGCTTTTTCGTGTGTTAGTCTCCAAGGCCCAAAGAAGCATAAAAGGATGCAATGAAGAACTCTTCTAGCCGGTGTGACTAGAGTATTCCTTTTTCGTAATTAGTCTACCAGGTCCGGAAAAGGATTAAACTTATACCAGATAGACGCCCTTTCAGGTACTTTAACGAGCATGAAAGGAAGCAAGATTGCTCGGTGATCTTTTCATTGTTTTAGGAGTCAGAAAAGAGCTTAACAGAAACTCCCTAAGTGCCTTTTTTCATAAAGGACTTGTCTGGCCCGAAAAAGGGATAAAATTATACCGAACAAAAGGAATGGCCAGGCAAGGAGGAAGTTTTCAATCAAGGAACAGAAATGATGACCAAGAACGAGGGTAGGGGGTGGAACACTGGTGGGCCTCCTTGCAGGGTGAATGAAATGGTGGCAAAATAACGAAACATTTGCAGTATGACAGGAGTGAATGGCTCATGTAAAAGTGCGGAACAATCCAATGGCGGCCGATGTGGCATGCAAACCGAGGCAACAAGGTGTCAGGACATAATGTTTCCAACTGTACCAAGTGAGAGCGAGAAATGATCTCAAGCATCATCACGAGCTCGGAAAAATGAATCCGACAATATAAAAAGTGTCAAAAAACGGACTACGGTCGATGTGGCACGCAAACCGAGATGACGGGGGGCATTTTGGAAAAAAGACTCAAAAAATATGGGGGTGAGAGCGAGAAATGATCTCAAGCATCGTCACCGACTCAGAAAAATGAATCCGATGGTATAAAACATGCAAAAAATGGAGAACGGCCAATGTGGCACGCAAGCCGAGGCGACTAGTGGCATCTGAAAAATGTGTAAAAAATGATGGGTAAAAAACAATACAACGAGGTGACTGTCAGGACGGTCTCGTCGTGCTGATTCCAATGGTGGAAACGGTTAGAAAAACAGACTCCGTATGGGTTCAAAATGGCCAAAACAAGAAAAGTCAACGGACTATAAATAGTGAGTGGGCCCAATATGACAAGTGTCATTTGTACTATTTGACTTTGACTAGTGATCAGAGTGGACCAGAGGTGAGGTGGCGTTTCTGGACGATCCGACCGACCGATTTCAGATCTGGGAGAGACAGGTATTCTGTAAAACTCATACCTGCACATTTTTTGGGTTCGGGGGGTGGGTAGTGGGTCCCAGGGATTATTTGTATGGTCCATGTGGGGTGGACCGCGGGTTTTGTAGGGAGAGCCGCGGTCGGAGACTGCGGGTTCCACGGTGAATGACGTGTGTGGAAGCCACGGGGTCCGATGCGGAACACACGGTATAGGACCGTCTGTTCCGAGGCTGAACACGTGGTTCGGTATCGCGTGTTCGGGATTGATAGTCACGGTTTTGGACCGCGACTGTGGGTCAAACAGTCGCGGTCGGAAACCGCGGCAAGGGGGCCTAAAGCCGCATTTTGGAGTGAGTTGTTAGGACTTCCCGGGGGGGGGAGGGGCAAGGTTTATTTCTTTGACATGAGTCTGATGAGTTTGCCTTGCGTGTTTGACAGGATGCCGCAGGTTCTGTGGAGAGAGCGGGAGATTCCCGATGAGATCGTCACTGTCGTCCGAGGGGAGCGCCATGTGCGATCGGTGCAGGGATTATGCAGACTACTAAAGTTTGCCCAGGTCCCCATGATGCGGTCAGCAGCGCTGCTGTTGAACCGACTGATTAGTTTTTGGGAGCCAGACATTCAGGCCTTCAGAGTGTAGGGTGAGAGGGTGGACCTCACCCTGACAGATGTATACTTCCTGACAGGGTTTCCCTATCTGGGTAGGGTGGCAGACACTCAGTCGCGGGTATCTGCGGACATAGACATGGAGGACATGTTAGAGCAGTACTGTGGTCCAGAGGCTCGGGTGCATAGGAATGCATTTCTGGTGAGAGATCTACAGGAGCCAGCAGTACAGGCCATGGCAGCATGCGTGGTTTGCGTCTTGGGGTCCCAGTCGCCGGAGAAGGTGTCTGGGGGACAGATGCAGCTAGTGGAGCGTGTACTGGATGGGGTGTATTACGCGTGGGGCCAGATGTACCTAACTTGCATTCAGCAGCAGCTGACAGCAGCGAAGGAATCAGGCAAGGGGTTTTTCTATGGTTCTTTCTTGTGTGCCTTCTTTATGGAGAGGGTGCCCACACTGTGGCCACGGGTGCCTATCATAGCAGGAGGTTTGAGGGAGCCGCGGATGGTGCGGTGGGGCGAGATGATGCGCTGCTGTGGTGGCGGCGATGTAGGTAGATATTTTACGCAGGAGTTGTACCTGCAGTGGCTCCAGATACCATTGACATTGGATGACTACCCGTATAGGGATATGGACTACACCGGAGACCCAGAGGCACCACGGGCACCAGGACAGGCATGGGGACCCGATGGTACGTATGTTTTGCTTGCATTTTATGGATGTCAAGTTTTATATATGATAGTTGATTGATATATTGTTACTGATCAATGGGTGATCTACAGATGTGGGACCGAGGCCGCCGCCAGGGCATGTGGCACGGAGGGGGATTGTGGTCGTTCCAGCTCTACCTGGGCAGGGGGAGGTGCGGCGTCGGGATGCGGAGGGGACGCTAGAGTCCGTACAGGCACTACTGGACCGTTTGCTGGTGGGGGTGACCGACTAGGGGTGGCGGGACGTCGATCCGGACGTGGTTCAGGATTGCATGAGGGCATCCCGAGAGTTTAGATCCATTGCGATTTGGGTGGCTATCTTATTGGACAGGGCACGGGCACAGGAGCCGGTAGGGGATGAGGACTTGCCGGAGGAAGAGCAAGGGGAGGACTCAGAGGCAGCCGATGCAGGCAGTGATGTAGGGTATGACTCTCACTAGGGCATGCAGGGGACTCCTCCCGAGTTTTGTAGCTACGGCGTGTATTTTATGAGGCGTTAGGGATGTATAGCCATTTTTTGTATAGCTGAGTACAGGGGTACTCAGGACATGTATAGCACTGTATTTTTTGATATATATATATATGCACGTGGATGCACCTTTTTGTGATATTGTTTTAGTTGTATGCACATGGATGCGCTTTATGATGTGTGATATGTTTGTATTGCACGTGGATGCAAATAGTCTAGGATGTTGGGCACGTGGATGCCCCTTGCAATCTTTTTGGGTTTTTATATATTTTTATGAAATGCTATGCATGATGGAGGTGTCACATGGTGTGATTGATATGCCAATCTAGGATGTTGTTGGCCATTTGGTCTGCGACACTATTTTGAGCTCTTGGGACATGGGTGAATGTTATGGATTCAAATTGTCGGCTGAGTTGTTTTGTGCGCAGGAATTTTCTAAAGAGGCAGGGATCACGCACCTGGTAGCAGTTGTTGAGTTGGGAGACAAGCAGCTGGGAGTCAAGGAACACATGAAGGTGACGTATGCCCAACTTGAGGGCGGTAGTTAGGAGACCGGTCACGGCATCATATTCCGCCTGGTTGTTGGTAGCAGTGCCTATGCAGATTCCATCAAGGTGAATCATTTCATGGGAAGGGGAATATAGGACCCACGCTGCAGAAGCCAGGTTGGGAGACCAGCGGCTTGCTCCATCGGCGAAGCCAGTGTAATAAGGTGGAATATGGTCCATCTGTGATCATGTAAAAATGAAGAATGTAAGATCGTGGTAAAAAAGGTGAAAAACAAAAAGAGAGCAAATTGTACAATGCAGACCAATGAGGCCGTGAGTTATTTAGGGATAAAAGCGTTTGAGATACAACCCATTACGAGGGTTGCGCAAGGGGTGACCTTCAGAGTCAGCTAAAATGTATGCCCCCTTACCGAGACAAGTCTGCATGATGTAAGGGCCTTGCCACATGGATTCGAACTTCCCTTTGCCGGTTTTGTCATGGGCTTGGTCATAGGCGAGGACAAGGTCCCCTTCGTGGAAAGTTCGAGGGTGTACGTGTTTGTCGTAACCAGCTTTGGAGTGGTTCTTGGCAGCTTCAATGGTCTGGAGAGCGGCATGATGGTCTTCATCGTCTTGTTCGAGGGATAGCAGACGTTGCTCGAGTGGGGAGGTATCGGGAAGAAGCTCGACGGCGATTTGTAAGGCAGGTATCTGACACTCAATGGGGAGGACAGACTCTACGCCGTGAACTAGGTGAAACGGGGTAAAACCAGTGGTGGTCTTGGTGGATGTACGGTAAGCCCATAAGGAGGGGAAGAGCATATGGTGCCAATTGGACTTATGCCGGTCAACAGTGCGTTGGAGGATGGTCTTTAAGATTTTGTTGATGGCCTCTACTTGGCCATTCCCTTGGGGGTAGTAAGCAGAGGAGAACTGATGTTCGAATTTTAGAAGGGTGGATAACTCGCGCCAAACAGAATCTTCAAAGTGTGAACCATGGTCTGAGACCAATTGTTTAGGAACCCCGAATCGAGTGATAACGTGGTTAAAAAAGAAATGGGCAGCTGTGTCAGCGGTACAATTGAAGGTAGGCATGGATTCGGCCCATTTGGTGAAGTAATCAACGGAGACAATGATGTATTTATGGCCGTTGGCAGACGGGGGTCTACACTCCATGAAGTCAATGGCCCACTCGCAAAAGGGACCAACGATGACGACTGGGTGTAACGGAGCAGGTGGTGTCCGGGCCTTGGGGGCAAAAAGTTGGCAATTGTGGCAATGTTTGACTGCTGTGATGCAGTCGGTAAAGAGTGTGGGCCAGAAATATTCGGCGGGGACGACCTTTTAGGGTGGTGGCCATCCCAGAGAAATGGCCGCCGCAGGCACCGCTATGACAGTCATTGAGGACGTGCTCAGCTTCCTCATGTGTAAGGAAACGACGAAGAATTGTGTCAACCCCCCACTGGTAAAGGACATCTCCGAGGAGGAGATAGCGAGAGGCCTAGTGACGGATACAACGACGTCCATTACGGGTGACTTTGGGTCTGAACTTCTGCGTGCGCAGATATAACAAAATATCACCATACCATGGGTCATCAGACGAGATGGTGAACAAATGGTTGTCGGGTAACTCATCGGAGATTTGCGGGGACGGGAGAAGGGAAGGAAGATCAGTGATGAGCTGGGCAAGCGCGAGGGCTTTAGTGCTCTTAGGGGTTTTGAAGGTAAGGTCATATTCCTGGAGGATAATGACCCATTTAGAAACATGACCTTGTAGTATCCACCGATTTAGGAGATAGACCATGGGGTTGGAGTCAGCAACGACTGTGGTGTGACTAAGTAAGATATAGTGTCGCAGTTTCTGGACGGAAAAGACCACAGCTAGGGCTAGTCTCTTCTCATATCGGTAACGTAGGGGTGGACCAGACAAGGTATGGCTAACGTATTAAATGACATGCTCTTGGTGAGAGACGTCTTCTTGAACCAAGACTCCAGACACAGCGTGCTCGGATGCCAAGACGTAGAGGATGAAGTCCTGAGAGAAATCCGAAGGGGAGATCAAAGGGGCTTGTGTGAGAGCTTTCTTGAGAGCTTCAAATGTGGCTTCTGCTTGCTCATCCCAGACAAAGGGTACGTGGGTACAGAGAAGGCGCAAGAAGCCATGAACGGTAGTGGCGTAATCAGGGACGAAGCGTCGAAGGAAATTGGACCGCCAATGCAGAATTTGGAGCTGCCGGAGGGTGTGAGGAGAGGGAAGGTCTAAGATGGCTTGGACTTTCAGAGAATCAACAGTAATTCCTTTCTGGGAAACAATAAAACCCAACAATCGGCCTGTCGGAATGCAAAAGAGACACTTGTGTGGGTTCAAGCGGATTTGATATTTGTGACAACGCAGAAAAACTTGCCGAAGGTCGTTAAGGTGGTCGGATTGTTTCTGGGAACGAGCTGTAAGGTCGTCAAGGTAGACTAGCAAGATATGGACCAAGTCATGAAAGCAGTAGGTCATGGCCCGTTGGAAGGTGGCACCAGCGTTTTTGAGGTCGAAAGGCATGACGCGATAGGCAAAGGTGCCCCATGGGGTGGTAAAGGCAGTTTTGTACTGGTCTTCCTTACGGATATGAATCTGGTTGTATCCGGAAAAACCATCCATGAAGGAGAGGAATTCATGCCCCGCTCACGCATCGATGAGTTGGTCAATAAATGGCGTGGGGAAGTTTTTTTTTGGGACAAGCACAGTTTAAATCGTGGAAGTCAGTGCATACTCTAATGGTGCCTTGTTTTTTGTTAATGGGGACGGGGTTTGAAACCCATGTGGTATAGGCAATAGGATAAATGAATCCTTCCTTGCGAAGTTTCTCAATCTCTGCTTTGACAGCTGGGAGCTTTGAGGGATGAATGGGACGCTGTTTCTGATGGACAGGGGGTACATCAGGCCATGTATCAATGTGGTGCTCTATAATGGCGGGGTCAAGAATGGGAATTTTGGTATAGGACCTGGAAAAGACATCACGGAACTCTTTGAAGAGGTTTTTGTATTCCTCAATCTCTTGCTTACTGCAGAAGGCTCCTAAAGTTATGAGTTCAGGGGCACTCCCGGGGGCAGCGATATCAATTTGGATGACTAGTGAGATGTTGGCCATGTTTCCTTCCTCAAAGGCGTCAGGAGCAGGAATAGGGTCCTTGAGCCAGTCGACCTTGGTGGGAAGGAAGTCTTTGGATTCAACTACAAACTGGGTAGCGGTGCTAGAGGAAGATGCTTCTGGGAGGAAATACGAACGATGGTGCATGTCATCCCAGGGATACTCCGGGGCAGTGAGGGCCTCAAGAATCTCCTCATCAGTACGGAAAGTTTGGGTCGTCAAATCGGTTGATGAGGGAATGGTAGTTGAAGAGATCATGTAAATGGTGTTGACCTCCCCGGATGGGGTTGAGATCGGGGGGTGGATCTCTTCAATGGTGGTTGGTGCCGTCTCAAGATCCAGATTGTTCATCTCATAGAGAGCTTCTCTGTAATTGGGGAGATCGGGACAGTGATGTGAATAATGCCTGTAAATATCGCATATGGCACAGGGGTGGTTAGTGCGCAGTGATTTGTCGCGCGGCTTAGGGGTGGGATCTAGTTCGACAACAGGGATGTTGGGGTTGTCGTCGAGCATCTGCATGTGTTCCTGTAATGCAGGTAACTATGGACATTGATGAGTCGCATGGACTAACTCATCGCACAATGAGCATTTGGGAGGAGCACGAAACACGAGGGGGTTTTTGACTGTCTTGGGAGGTGGTACAGCAGTGTAAGGTTGGGGTCCTCTGCCCCCAGTGGGTTTGGGAGGAGGAGGAGGGTTCGTGGAGGATGAAGGGGTAGAGACACCAGGGGGTGGCTGAGTGGTAGTAGCCATGGGTTGCACCGGTTGAAGGACGACGCTTAGTGTCGGCGGGGGAACGGGAGGTGAAAGATACCAGACGGGTAATCCCAAAGTTAGCCCAGGGAGGCTAAGGGTAGCCATAACCGGGGCACTTACTACTCCCGAGGGAGGGACTAGGAAGGGGATTGTATGGATAGGTGTAACACCAATGTGGCTAGGTACCAATGGTGGTTTAGGAAACAAGGGTGGTTGATTGTTAGGTGTTTGGTTATCATGGGACAGGGTACATAAGTTAGACACTTCGGGCATAGATGACGGGGGAGGAATGGATTGGAAGGTGGATGTCATCGGCGGGTCTGAGTAAACTCCAGGTCCCAAGGAGGAAACAAACGAGGTAGCAGCACCACTAACTGGTTGTTCAACCATGGGGAGAACATTTTCAGGTGCAGCAGGGGCATTTGGATCATAGTAAGTGAGTTGGTCGATCTTGACCACGCGTCCATCATGGGGGAACATCATGGTACGAAAGACAGAGGAAGCGACCGCCCGCATAGCATACATGTAGCTGCGACCAAGTAAGAGGTTGTAATCAAGCTGGGCGTTGATGACCTCGATATCGATGAGGACGGTTTTACCACCTAACTGGACAGGGACATTGGCTAGGAGACCTTGGGACTGAGCTGAACAACCGTCATAGGCGCGTAATGCAGTGGTGGACTGCTGAAGGGTAGGGGATCCCAACTTCTACCATACAAATGTAGACATAACGCATGTGGAGGCACCTTCATCGATGATGCATCAATGGATGACAAGATTTCGAACGGAAACATAAACATGGAATGCTAAGGTGGAAGGCAGGCATGGTTCGGACTGGTCCAAATCGAATGCCATCAAATTCGAATCATTTGGGTCAATAGCCCCAATGGTTGAGAGTAAAGTCTTGCGCTGGGAAGGGCAGTTCTTCAAGACTTCTAATGCAGACATGGCTGCGGGGGATTAGGCTAAGTCGTCTATGATGCTGTAGTTTGACGCAGCGCGCGCATTAGGGTTATTGTTGATATGACGAAGTGGGAAACGAGGTGCTTTGGAAGTGCCATCTATTGGGGGCGGAGGGATACGTAATGCCTGATCAGTGGGATGAGCGTTAGTGGGTTTATCGACGGGAGGGGCTTCAGAGGTGGAGCCATATTGGTTCCGATGGGTCTGGAGGTTGACATCAGTAGATGACATCATCAACAAGTGGTGGGTACCTAAGTCAAACATGTGTTGATCAGGAGCGACGTATGTGATCTGTTGTTGTTGGGGTGGCGCATTGGCTTGGGGGGGGGCCAACGGCTGAGTATTCACGACGCCTTGGGTTGGTAAGGGGTTTTGCAGCACCAAAGGTGGCTGCTGAGGTTGCGGGGGTTTGGGCTGCACTTGAGGAGCCGCATTCCCTTGGCGATGGGCCTCATCAACCCAAAGTTGATGAGCTCGCTCCAAGTGTGGGCAAGCATGTGTGTATTGGCCATAGACCCCGCAAATAGAACAAGGATGGTTTGTTCGCAAATTGGGGTTTTTAGCCTGCTTGGGTGGGCGATCAGGGTTTTGGTTAGCGGGGGCTGCGTTGTTATTGTCGGGGGGATTAGGCAGTTTACCACCTTGGTCCAGAGGCTGGTTGTTTCCATGATTATGGCCCTTACCGCGGTTCTATTGGCACTAGTTGTGTTGGTTGTTTTGGTTTTGCTGCGGGTTGTTTTGGGCATAAACTTGCCCTTGAGCAGCAGGTGGGTTTGGGGGTTTTGCAGGTGCTAGAGTAGGCTGCGGTGGATGGTATGTAGGTGGAGGCTGCGCAGGTGCAACACCTTGAGGAGGTGGCTGATATGTCTATGGAGCAGGTTGTGGATTTGCCGCAGGGGCTGCCTGTGGCGGGTAATAGGCAGGTTGGGCCTGAGAAGGTGCAGGAGCTGGTGCAGCCTGCTGGTGGTAATAGGCGGGTTGAGCCTGAGAAGGTGCAGGAGCTGGTGCAGCCTGTTGGTGCTAATAGGGCTGAGGTGCGACCAGGGGGGGTAAGAAATGGCCGCATGACCAAAGAACTGAGGTGGATAGGTGGGTCCATGGGAATGATGGTGATGTGTCATAGGAGCATACGAGTTGGTATCCCCAGACTGGGAGGTAGCCCGCGAAAGGTCGGGGCCCGGGGTAGGACGAGCTATGGAAAAGGGTTGGGGATGCGAAGAAACACGACCGATGATGTCGTCTATAGCATGGGATGCCCTCGGCGCATCGTGCTGGGAGGACTCACCGCGAGGGGCGTCAAGTATAATGGTATAGAGATAACCCGACTGGGCGTAAATGAGGTCGAACTGCTGTGCCTTAAGGATGGCCTCTTCTTCAGACTAGGGTCTTTCAGAAGCTACATCCTTAGCAATGACAGGAATAAGGGACTTGAGGAACCAATATAGGAAGATACGATCGTCTAATTTAATCTTGCATAAGCTACGGCATCTATGCCACTCATGAATGTGGTCCGTGATGTGGGTAGCCGTGTTTTGTATGCAAGATAGGAGTATCTCAATGCCCGCGTCATAGCGAACGAGTAACTGGAAGAACTGCAGGAAGGTCGAGGCAAGGGAAGTAAAGGTGGCATGGGTCCCGTGGGGTTGCTCGATATACCATTTGGCTGCAGCACCAGTGAAGGTACGCTGTAACAGACGAAGGCGAATAGAGTCATCCACTATGGAGTTGGAGGAACACCATATATGGAAGGACATGATATGGTTTTGTGGGTCCTCACCTGCCTTGGCCTCGAACTTAGGGATGTCAGAAGGGAGCTTGGTGGGCATGTGAGGCCACGCAGGGTCGTGTCGGATAGGGTCGTTTGTCAGTCTGGCTAAGTCGGGTAGGTTGAGGCTAGCCATGAATGGCAGACTAGAAGAAGGATGGGACACAGTAGTGGGTTGGACCAAGTTGGGGCCAATGCCCCCAAGTGGAGGGACAAGGTTTGGGATGTTGCCCCCAAGTGGGGGGACTAAGGTGGTATAAGATGGTCCTGCACCACCATGGGTAGTGTGAGCCACTGATGGAGTGGGGATAGGTATCCCAACTGCGAATATAGGGATGGTGACCGGGATGGTGGACGTGGCCCCCATCGAGGGCATACCCACAGCGGGAGTGGTAACTGGTGTAGTGGTGGATGGTCCACCAATGGTCCCTAAGAAAGGAGTGGAAGTCACGCCAGCCATGGGGCTAGTAGGGGCAGTGTAAATGGGGTTCTCAGACTCTTCTTCAGAATCGGAGGTAAAGTAAGGGGCGTCAATATCCGGTGATGGAGTCATATGCCGTTGACGAGTGGAGTCAAGTGACAAGGCTCTAGATCTGTGATAAGTGGTATCAAGTGATGATGATCTGTGGCGATGACGGGTGGTGTCAAGTGAACCGTGCTGTGGGGGCTCGCCCCTGAGGCGTCGAGAATGTATCGGGGACTCAATGGTGACAGATGGTGTCGAATCTCTGTGGGCTGAGGTGAGTAAAAAACAGCTCAAAAACCCTAATGCAACCGAGTGTGCAGAAGGAGAGCTCAAAAAACAAGGCACTCAGGCCAACAACCAACTCAAAACACCTACTATAACAGCTGTGCTACAATAGGTGGAGTGTCAACAGAAATGGTCAGAATACCAACAAGCAGCAGGTTTCCTAAAAATATAAAATGGTGGACTCACTAGACCAAAAGGAGGTAAGGGAGCATGCAAACACCTAACTAAAAGTATGCTGACTCAACTAGACATATCCTCTGCAAGGTGATGAAATCCAAGTCAGACAATATGAATAGAAAATCCAAGTGGCTAAGATGTCCCCCTACCGGGAGGGACACCGGGTAGTCAATCCTAGAAGAATGGAAACTAAGATACCCCGTTCATGACACGTCCAGAAAGGTGAATCTGTCGTTTGGTCCTTTTACCGCAATACCCCTATACAGGGATATCCCAAGAACTGCGAAAGGTAGCCCTTCGGTTACTGAATGGAGTGCGGTATTCCACTCAGGCCTCTGGAACCAGTCTCGCAACTTCAACCCTCCTAGGGGAGAGGCCCTCTGGTAAACTGGTTGTGACCGTGCCAAAAAGTACTAGGGGATTTTGGTTCCCTAATTGGACAACAGCTATGTCTCAAGTGTAAGTAACTGAGGGGTGTTATTGGAAGCCTATCCCCCCGATCCTACCTAACTACAAAGATTCTTTTGTGTTCCCCAAGTGGGGTTAGAATAGTGGTTGAGTTAGATAGTTTTTAAGTCTCACTTGAATTATGTGACAGAGTGTGTGCTTGTGAGATAATGATGAGCCCAAGTACAAAGTGCCACTAGGGAGGGAAACTTTCTATCTAGCAATATCAATACAGAAATTAACTTTTAAAATGCACAATTTTCTTTTTCAAATTTAAAATGCTAAAAATGAAAAAATGGTTCTGTAAATGGAACAGAAAAAAATGCAGAAAAATGTTGTAAGGAAGGGTGGCTGTAGGTAGGACAGAGGGTTGTGCTGGTGCAGAAAATAGTGCAGTAAAGTTTTGGGCTCAAAACTGGAAAAAATGCAGAAATCAGACCGTGGGTCTGTGGCGAAACTGAGCAGCCGGACCACGGGTTTGAGGGAAACAGGCGCGGACAGGACGCGGGTTTTTGGAAGACAGACGCCGTCGGGACACAGCAAAGGGGCTGAAAGTCGCAGTTAGGACGTGGGAAAGATGCCGCAAGGTGCTGGTGGGATGCGAGAAACTGGCCGAAAGCCGCAGGCGGGATGCAGGAAACACGCCGAAAGGTGCTGGTGGGTTGCAGGAAACTGGCTGAAAGCCGCAGGCGGGACGCAGGAAAGAGGGTAATAGCCGCAGTCAGACCGTCCCAAACAGGCTAATATCCACGGCCGGATCGCAGGTAACAGATTGAAAACGGACGGCAGGTCACCGGAAACAGTCTGAGAGGCACAGTCGGGTCACAGGTAAGTGCCTAAAAGACGCGGTCGACGCGCGACTATGGGGGAAAAAAATGCGGTATACGACGGCCGAAAGGGATAGCCGAACAGAAAAAATATTTAAAAATCGTAACCAGAAATTCAAACCTAGGAGAGTCGCCAAAACTGTAGCTAGGGTTTTACCCCTAGCTTGTGCAAATGAGCACCTACTAAGGAGAATGGACTCCTTAGTAGCAGTTCAGTAAATGTAAATTATTATGCTAAAACAGAAATGTAAACTACTCTAAAACATGTGCATGAAACATAAACAACAAGATGTAAGTAATGGTTTTTGTATTAATTTTTTACCTCCAATGTGAAGGTTGGTGAAGCTCTTGCAATGTCCAAGAGGGTTGCTCCAAGCTCCAATGTGCTCCTTCTCTTTCTCCAATGGTGGGAATGGGCCAAAAGGGGCTCTCAAGGTGAAAGTGGCTCAAGGGTGAGCTAGGGTTTCAAGAGAGATTTTGGCAGAGTAAGGGTATACTTGATTGTGGATATGGAATAAGGGGTCTCCATCACCTATTTATAGTTTTTTGGTGGTGGAGTGCTGGCCCATGGTTTTGGGAACCATATGGTTTAGGGCAGCTGTATAGGGTTTTTTCCTCCTTTTCCTCATTATTTTATATTTTTTATTCCCTTTTTAAAGGGATTTTGCTATTTTAGAGGAATTTTGGATATTTTTGTAGGAAAAAGGGGTTTTTTTAGCCTTTTTGAGGCTTTTTTTATGGTTTTGTGGCCTTTTGGAGGCTTTTTAGTGGGATTTTAAGGGGTTTTAAGGGAAATATGGTAGGAAAATGGAAAAATGAGCGATGTAATGAGGTAGATGAGGTAGTGAACATTTTTTGGGTGTTAACAGTTTTCTTTGATGATATTCTCATTTACAGTAAAACATGGGAAGAGCATTTGCAACAGTTAGAGATTGTGTTGAAAATCTTGCAAGAAGAGTCCTTATTTGCTAAATTATCAAAATGTGAGTTTGGGATGAAAGAACAACTGTATCTTGGGCACATTATTGGGCAAGAAGGAGTGAAGGTATACATGGAAAAAATCAGGGCTATCTTGGAATGGCCATCACCAAAACATATTACCGAATTGAGAGGCTTTATTGGCATATGCACCTACTACAGAAAATTTGTGAAAGGGTTCTCCAAGTTGACTTCTCCACTCACTGATTTGACTAAGAGGGATGATTTCAAGTGGGATGAAGAGGCTGAAAAGGCCTTCCAAAAAATGAAAGAGGTAATGAGTAGTTGTCCCATACTTGTACTTCCTGATTTTACTAAACCTTTTGTTGTGGAATGCGATGCTTTAGGTGGAGGAATAGGGGCTGTCCTAAAGCAAGGACAACACCCCATAGCCTTTGAGAGAAGAAAGTTGCAGCCTCATGAAAAACTTTACTCCATCTATGATAAAGAAATGCTGGCCATTATGCATGCATTGGCCAAATTCAGACAATACTTGGTGGGCAGCAAGTTTGTGGTGAAAACTGACCACAATAGTCTAAGACACTTTCTCACCCAAAAAGATCTAAATGAAAGGCAACAAAAGTGGGTAAGCAAGATTCAAGCTTATGATTTTGATATTGAATATGTCAAAGGAAAGAATAATATAGTAGCGGATGCTTTGTCAAGAAGGCCTTCTTTTTCTCTCATGGATATTACCAAGGATTGGAAAAACAAGCTACTAGTTGAATATGCCAAAGACAAATTTGCTTGTGATGTGTTGGATGGAATCAAAGGGGATGATAATTATAGGATTTTGAATGGGATGATATATTATAAGGGAAGAATTTATTTAGTTCATAACTCCAAGCTCAAGTACCGAATTTTGCAAGAAGCACATGATTCCCCACTAGTGGGCCATCCAGGGATCTTCAAAACTTATAGACAGTTGAGGAAAAGATTTTTTTGGAAGGGGCTGAAGGAAGATGGTTAGAAGTATGTGAATGAATGTAAAGCATGTCAACAAAACAAATCATAACTTACATGTCCAGCCGGCCTATTACAACCATTGTCCATTCCGAAGCAAAAATGGGACAGTATTTCCATGGATTTCATCACCGGATTGCCTAAATCCTTGGGTAAGGATTGCATCTATGTGGTAGTTGATAGGTTGACAAAATTTGATCATTTCTTTGCTGTTACATCATCTTTTAGTGCTGCACAAGTGGCTGATATTTTTTTCAAAGAAATCTTCAGATTGCATGGGCTCCCCAAGAGCATTGTCAGTGATAGAGATAGTAGATTCATGGGTGCTTTTTGGGAAGAACTTTTTAGATTGGTAGGCACTCAATTGACTCCAAGTACCAGCTATCATCCACAAACTGATGGACAAATAGAGAGGATAAACCAATGGTTGGAAGGATACCTAAGAAACTATGTGGGAGGGCAGCAAAAAGCATGGGCAAAATGGCTACACTTGGGTGAGTTTTGCTACAACACCACTTATCATATGTCAATAGGAATGTCTCCTTTCAAAGCATTATATGGTTATGATGCACTTACATTTGCTGACATTATATTTGGTGATAGTAGAGCCCCAAAGGCTAAAGATTGGGTGGAAGAGAGCCAAGAAATTTTAAAGCTCTTGAAAGACAATTTGCAGGTTGCTCAAAATCAGCAAAAACAATATGCTGATAGGCATAGAGAAGAAATAACCTTTCAAGTCAATGATTTAGTATATTTAAGGTTGCAGCCTTATAAACAAATATCTCTAAAAAAGAATAGAGCAGAAAAATTAAAACCGAGGTACTATGGGCCATACAAGGTAGTGCGGAAGGTTGGAGAAGTAGCATATGAACTAGAACTTCCGGAAGGGAGTAAAATCCACAATGTATTTCATGTTTCTTGTCTCAAGAAATCTCTTGGTCAGCAAATCATCACTTCAGAAATACTTCCTCTTTTGGATGATGAAGGTCAGCTCACACTTGTTCCGGAAAAGATTTTGAAGACACGGGAAAGAAGGTTGAGGAGTAGAATCATCAAAGAATATTTAGTGCAATGGAAGGACTTACAAAATGAAGATGCCACATGGGAAGAGGAGAATATTTTGAAGCATCCAAATCTGAAATTGCTTGAGGACAAGCAATCTTGGGTGGGGAGGACTGTAATTTCCCCATTCAAATAAGTGCATAGTAAGACAATCCCATCAATCCTACTAGTTTCCTAGGTTGGATGGGCACATGTGGGATGGTAATAAGGAAGCTAATAAATGATATTTAGACATTAGAGGGGTTCAAGCATTTAATAAATATGCTGAATAAATAAATTCAAGATAAATTCTAAGTGGCAAGTGGTTTTGGAGACATATGGAGGTGGTGGGACCCACACTAGCTTGATTTTTCATAATACATGGTATCTCTCTTTTGCAAATTCGAATTAATGGGAATGTGAACACTCTTGGGTGAGTTGGTAAGTCATAAAACATGTCATTGAGCATCTTAGGTCGAATTGGGAAGGATTGGTAACCTACATGGAAGATAAAGAGTCAAAGTAGAAGTTTGTGGACACTTGGGCTAGATTCCCTAGCCCCTATGACACCAATGATGGAGCATCTATGAAAACTATGACAAATTGCAGACCTGACCTCTGACATCTGACCACTATGACATGTCAGCACCAAAAATATGCTCAAGGAAGGCGAATTTGGGAGTTGGAGAAGCCAAAGAGACTCAAAATCGAATTTGGGAGAAGATGGAAGGTTGGAACTAGGAGACAAGTGGCAAATGTGGAATATTTCCTAAATGGAAATCTATTGAATCTATTGAGAGGATTTCGACCCTTAGAAGGCTAATGTTGGTTATAAAATGTAGAAATGAAGAATGAGAATGGCTTTTGATGATTTGAGAAAAATTACATTTGTGAAGAGAGAGCTAGTGGATGACTAGTTTCTTGCCTTAGCCAATTTCGAGGGTGAAAGATTCCCATCCAAGTTGGTGTTTGGAGAGGCCACTCAGGTCTTTCATGGTGCTTTAATGGAGTTTGTATTTGTAGGTAGAAGCTACAGGAAGTTTCATGGTTTGGTTTAGTGCATCACTTTCTCTCCACCGTTTCCAGTTTTGAAGGCATATTCATGCTCTTTGAGGGAGGGCGTTTTTGGTGAGCACTTGTGCTTCTTGAGAGAGATTCTCATTATATATTTCTGATTTTAATAGCTTCATATCCTCTTTTATTAATACTCATAAATTCTCAGGTCAAAATACCCACTGGTTGTATGCAAAACTATTGATTAATGAGCAAACAATGTCCATTTCCCCAATGCATTGATGTATGACACTATAATGTTGATTATTTCGAATGGATGGATGATTATCTGATTTATTTGTGATCAATATACTGCCATGGATGTCTTATACAATTTTCATGTACTGTACTTGAGCATTTGAAGCATTTTTACTCAGTTTAGTTGTATTGGGAGGTGAAATAGTGCCATTTCCCCAAGGGTCGAATGGGGGGTTTTTGCTGTTGAATGTGAGAGAGTTATAACAGTAGTAAAAATCAATTAATGGTGCATATGAGACCTTAATAACATACTTAACACATTATATACCTCTGTTCATAAATTTGTGGGAGTTTGAAGGCATTTGGAAGGCCATTTTCAGTGTTACCCGGGGGGATTTGATGCAAAAATTACTAGTCAAAATTATCTATATTGATCAGAATACAAATCAAGTTTGCAGCAGTATTTGGAGGGCCATAAAACATCCCTGAACCTGATATTCAAGTCTAAATACCATTCATACACTCCTACAGAAGATTTGGGAGCATTTGGGTTGATTTGGAGGTCAAAACAGTTAAACTAGTCAAAGGTCGAAATTGGGGAAAAAGTAGAAAAATTGGCATTTTAATAGAATTTTGAAAAAGGGTCATTACACACTACTATACTACCTACTTACACACATAAAATAAAATACATAAAATTAAGATAATATGTGTAATGTCCCCATTTTGACCCCCTTTGTATTAAATCGTAAATGATGTAAATATTGTAATTTGATCATGGTGAGGAGCTCAAGCCCAAGGCCCCACCATTGATTTAGCGTTTTATGTATCGGCGATTAAAGAATTAGATGCCTATGGTTCTTGTGCTAGATATGCACAATGTATATAAGACATCATGTAATTACGAATTTTAATGAAAAATACCCACAACTAGCTATGCAATGCAACAAAAGAGATGGGGCATGATTCTACAAGGAATAGGGAGGGAAATTATTCAAACCCTTGAGCCAATGGTGTTAATCCATGTGTCAATGAGAAAACCCATAAACCACCAACTACTCATTTGGGGTTATGGACCCAATCATTTAATTCTTCCAAGAATTGGTTGAGGCAGTTAATGCCTTGGGAATGAAGAGGTATGGCAGCCAATTTCGTGCATGGGCAAGCCATCAACCTAGAAATTCGTGTTTTTGCTTCTTGGGCAAGAAAACACCCACGAAATGGTGCCCAAAGCAATTCTGAACAGTTAGTCTTTCATCTCTCACGCAGTTGGAGCTAGCTGGGTTTTTCCCTGCACGTTTTTCATCCATTTCCTGCATTTTTCCATGCCTGGGAGTCGTTTTTGCATTGTACAGCAGCTGGGAGAGAAGGGAGTCATGTTTTGGGGGTTATAGAGGTCGTTTTTGCCCCAAAATATCCATGGACTCTTTTCTAAAAATGGATTTGGCTTCCCAGGGTTGTTCCCCCATCTTCCAGTTTCATTTTTGGGTTTCCCACGTTTTCCTGAAGCTAATGAAAACCCCATCTTTGGGTATCTCACTATAAAAACGTTTTACCATGCCCATTAAGTGAGGCTCTACTGTTATGTGCATCCCTGTTTTGATTTGAACCTGTGAGCAAGAAACTTGGAGTGGTAGTGGATAGAATTGGCTTGATAAACCTAGTGAAGGGAGTAACCTCTCAAGAAGATCAAGAGGACTGGCTACTCTTCTATGCACACCTGGGATACTCTAGAATTGGAAGGTATGGCCTGAGGGACTGTGAATTTGTGAAGGGAATACTTCCTTGAGTGGGGTGTGTAGGTATTGTGGGTGCCAAGCTAAAATAGATCTTTTAGAGGTATCCATAGCTATGTGGTTGAGCTCACTAGCTTAGCAATTCTTCCTTTCCATGTCCTAGCAACCTGATAAACCCAATTGCAGATTGGCTTGGCTCATCTTGGTGTATGCTTGGCTATGTGTGAGTCTGTTGTTCCCTGGTTCCTTGTAGAAATCATGCCCAGCTCCGGGGTGGTAGTTGTATCAAGAGGTTGATAAGCACAACTGGCCTATGGTTGGGTGGAACGTTGCAGATGCATAGCTGGTTGCTTGGGACTATTTGTTAAGATAAGTGTTCTCTTGTGCTTAACTTTGTAATTATTATTTCATGAATATTATAAATGTATGATGGATGTGTTAATGAATTTACTTCCGCTGTGTTTTCAAATGATTATGCATTTCCATATGCTCTTTCAATTACTCGAATACTTAGTTTAAAAGCTTCATTTTAAATTGAATGATTGTTTACTAAGTATGGGACTAGATGCCCGGTTTTAGCATCACGATCCTCTACATCATGCTGGTATGATAGGAGGGGGCGTTAAATTTTGGTATCAGAGCTGCTGGTTGCAGCATTGGACCTCTATGGGCGAAATACAATTTCATTCATCACTGAAAGAAAGAAAGATTTCAAATTTTTCTAAGTGTTTTTGAAATTTTTTTGTTTAAGTCTATTTCGGAAGAATTCGGGAAGCCTTCCCGAAACTGTGGAAGGAATTCTCTTTCGAAATTTTCGTAAGGAATTCTCTTCCGAAATTTGCGTAAGGAATTCTCTTCTGAAATTTGCGGAAGGGATTCTCTTCCGAAATTTGTGGAAGGAATTCTCTTCCGAAATTTGTGGAAGGAATTCCGGAACGTCTTCCGAAATTGCGGAAGAGTTCCGCGAACTGTTCCGCAATGCAGAAGAGTTCGGCGAACCTTCCCGCAATTGCGGAAGAGTTCCGCGAAGCTTTCTGCAACTGCGGAAGAGTTCGGTGAACCTTCCCGCAATTACGGAAGAGTTCCGTGAATCTTACCGCAACGCGGAAGAGTTCGGCGAACCTTCTCGCAATTGCGGAAGAGTTCGGCGAATCTTCCCGCAATGCGGAAGAGTTCGGCGAACCTTCCCGCAATTGCGGAAGAGTTCCGCGAACCGTTCTGCAACGCGGAAGAGTTCAGTGAATCTTCCCACAATTGCGGAAGAGTTCCACAAACCATTCCGCAACGCGGAAGAGTTCGGCGAATGGGCCCGAAACCGCGGGAGCACTCGAAAAAACGCTCCACAATTGCGGAAGCGTTCAGCAAATAATCCCAAAGCTGCGGAGAGATTCCTAAATAAAAAATAAAAAAAATGAGGGCGTTACCCTCGACCCGCCCTGCAGTGGTGGAAGCCACAAGGGGGCAAGCCCCCTTGACCCCCTTTCTTTTTCCCCCTCATATGTCGTTGTTTGTGATTTGATGAATTGTCAGTATAGCATTTTCCCACATGCATGAAGTAAGTTATGAATTCCTAAGAATGTAATGCAGCTAACAATTGTGTTGATGAACACATTTCACAGAGTCACAGTTACAGCAGGGTAGAACTCTAGATAATACAGTCAGAGAGTTTTGAATCTTGGTTGGGCGAAGAAAATCAACATTATGGATGATGCACAGGATCCCTATGAGCCTGAGACAGATGCCATGGGGGAGAACATACATGTTGAAAATGTTGAAACAGAATCTAATAGGAGAAGAAATCAAGAGACTCCTCCAGGTATTGCAGCCACCATGAGAATCCTAAGGGTGGAGTTGCAATGCTGTAGGGAAGATAATGAAAGGATGATTAAAGCTCAGGAAGAACAAAATCAGTTGAATGCAGCCATGCTACAGAGTTTGACAGACATCCAAAGGAAAATAGACTCTGGGCATCAGATATCAAATCTAGAAAGGCATGGGAGTAGCTCTAGAAAGAATTCCTGCAAGAGGGCCAGTAGCCCAAGAAGAGTTTCTACCAACAGAATATATACTCCAGAAACCTCCTCTAATGAATCATCTGACTCTGAAGAATCCATTGAGGGTTCAATCTCTTCATCTCGCATGAGTAAGAGGAATAAGCACTAC
Organism: Larix kaempferi; assembly: GCA_027924585.1. Classification (NCBI taxonomy): domain Eukaryota; kingdom Viridiplantae; phylum Streptophyta; class Pinopsida; order Pinales; family Pinaceae; genus Larix; species Larix kaempferi. The sequence continues at coordinate 3,346,351 of BSBM01000600.1, forward strand.
AAGAAGAATTCACATGGGGAATTTAAGAAGGCGAAACCTCCTACATTTGATGGAGAGATAAAATCCGATCAAGAAGCTGAGGCTTGGCTTCTTGGGATGAGAAAGTATTTCCAAGTCCAATACTACTCGGGAAATATGAAGGCAAGGGTAGCCATCTTCAACTTGAATGGAAGAGCTTCTATATGGTGGGAACACACCAGGCAAGTGAAGAAGATCAATGAAAGGAAGATTGTGTGGAAGCAGTTCAAGAAATACTTCAAGCAGAAGTACCTCTCTGATAGGTACTATGATGATAAGATCAAAGAGTTCCATGAGCTGAGATTGGGACAATCGACCATGGAAGAATATGCACACAAGTTCTTGGAGCTGCTGAGGTATGTCAAGTATATTCGAGATGATAAGGTCAAAATTCAGCGTTTCCTAAGCGGACTGCCCCAGTCATATAAAGACAGAATTGAGTTCGATGAACCTCGAACTCTAGAGGAGGCCATAAGAAAGGCCAAGTATTTATTTGATCAGAATAAAAGCAAACCGGAATTCCATAAGGCATGTAAGGATAGGAAAAATGAAAAGTTTGATCAAAGGAAGAAGGGGTTCAAGCCTCCTCAATTCTGGAATCAACAAAGGCAACCATCACAGGTTGTGACTAAGCCAACTAGGATGATGGGAGACAAGCTAAGAGATCCAAAGGAGCCAAGAGAACCACTTCAATGTTGGGGTTGTGGAGGAGACCACATGCTTAGGAACTGTCTACATAGGAATGGGAATGCAAATCAAGTTCACAACATCCAAGGAGCTGGAACTGTGGGTCAAGTGGCAAGGACAATCCCTAGAATCTATGCAGCAATAGACGACCTCCAAGCAGATCATCAGTCAACTGTGGTTGAAGTTGAAGGTAAGATTGCTAACCAATCTATTTCTATTTTTATTGATCCTGGATCTACTCACAGTTATGTCACTCCTAGAATTGTTGAGATTTGTGCTTTCAAGAAATTAAAGCATAGTAAATCATGGTTAGTTCAACTAGCCACTGGAACCAAGAGAAAAGTTAGTGAAATAGTAGAGAAATGTCCATTAGAGATGGATGGGCTATTCACCGATGCAGATCTGAATATTTTGCCACTAGTTCCTACGATATTCTCATTGGAATGGATTGGTTAGAAGCACACAGGGTTAAACTTGACTGCTACAATAAGACATTTGAATGCATGGACGAAGAAGGAAACCTGAGGGTTGTAAAAGGCATTCCAAAGGTCACTTCTATCAGATAGGTTTCAGCAATGCAGCTGAAGAAGTTCTATAGGAAGGGATGTCAATTGTATGTAGCCCACATTATAGAGGCAGCAGAGAATGAAACTCTTAAATTGGAGGACTATCATGTATTACAAGAATTCAGGGATGTTTTTTCTGATGAGATTCTAGGACTCCCTCCAAAGAGAGACATTGAATTTACAATTGAGCTCGTGGCAAGAACGGCACCAGTGTCTAGGACACCCTACAAGATGAGTACACCGGAATTGCTAGAATTGAAAATGCAATTACAAGAGTTGTTGGAAAAGAAATATATTAGGCCAAGTGTGTCCCCGTGGGGATCGCCTGTTCTATTTGTGAAAAAGAAAGATGGAACGCTCAGGTTATGTATTGACTGCAGGCAGTTGAACAAAGTCACCGTGAAGAACAAATACCCATTGCCCCGAATTGATGACCTTTTTGACCAAATGAGAGGAGCAAAGGTATTTTCAAAGATTGACTTGAGGTCTGGTTACCATCAAGTAAGAATCAAAGAAGAAGATATTCTTAAGACAACCTTTAGAACAATGTATGGACACTATGAGTTTGTAGTGGTACCATTCGCTCTCACAAATGCACCAGCTACATTCATGTGTCTCATGAATAATGTTTTTAGCAAATATTTGGACAAGTTTGTTCTTGTATTCCTAGACGACATTCTCATCTATTCTAAGAATGAAGAAGAGCATGAAGAACATTTGAGAATGACAATGCAATTACTAAGGGAGCATAAGCTATATGCCATGTTGAGCAAATGTAACTTTTATAAAGATAGAATTCATTATTTGGGTCACATCATCTATGACGAAGGGATATCTGTAGACCCTGAGAAGATTGAAGCCATTATGAATTGGCCAACTCCAAGGAATGTGACTGATGTGAGATCTTTTATGGGCCTTGCTGGTTACTACAGGAGGTTTATCGAAGGATTCTCCAAGGTTGCAAACCCGATCACTTCTTTGCAAAAGAAGGGGATAAAGTTTGAATGGTCACCAAGATGTGAGGAAAGTTTTCAACGGTTGAAGAATCTTCTTACAAGTGCACCTATTTTGAAGATTGCAGACCCAGAAAAAGACTTTGTGGTGTGTAACGATGCATGCAATCAAGGACTTGGAGGAGTTCTTATGCAAGACAACCATGTGATATGCTATGAGTCAAGAAAGTTGAAGGAGCATGAGAAGAACTACGCTACCCATGATATAGAACTTGCATCCATAGTACATGCTTTAAAGATGTGGAGGCATTACTTAATGGGAAGAAAATTTGAGTTAAGGACAGACCATTGTGGTCTGAAATACTTGTTTGATCAACCAACTTTAAATGCTAGGCAAGCTATATGGTTGGAATTTTTGTGTGAATTTGATTTTGAGATCAAACACATAAAAGGGAAAGAAAACAAGGTGGCTGATGCACTCAGCAGGAAGGTACAAGAAATGCATGCGGAAGCACTTAGTACTTGCCAACCAGATCTGAAGCAACAGATTGTTAACCATATGGATGAGGATGAAGTGTATGAGAAGATAAAGGGCAAATTGCAGCAGAAAAAACTTGAAAAGAAGTATGAAGGCTATCATTTGGAAGAAGGCGGAATTCTTATTTAGAAGAATAGAGTCTATATTCCAAATACGACAGATTTGAGGAGAATGGTTATGGATGAGTTTCATAAAGCTCCATACTCTGGTCACCCAAGATATCAGAAAACAATTGCTACAGCAAGAAAATATTATTTCTGTCCAGGGATGAAGAAGGATGTCGCTGAATACATCTCTAATTGCATGGAATGTCAATAGGTGAAGAGTGAACACCAACATCCAGCAGGTTTATTGCTTCCAGTGCCAATTCCAGAATGGAAATGGGAAGTAATATCCATGGATTTTATTATAGGATTGCCAATGACTAAGAGACAACATGATTCCATCATGGTTGTGGTGGACAAGTTAACAAAGGCAGCACATTTCATACCAGTTAAATCCACACATAAAGCCGATGCCATTGCAAATATTTTCATGAAGGAAATTTTCAGATTACATGGGTTTCCTAAGGCAATAATTTCTGATAGGGATACCAAGTTCACTTCCAATTTTTGGAAAGGTCTCTTTGCAGATTTGGGTACACAGCTAAGCTTTAGTACCACATACCATCCTCAAACAGATGGTCAAACCGAAAAAGTAAATCGGGTGCTTGAAGACATGCTCCGCATGTATGTAATGGACAAACCATCCAAGTGGGAGGATTATCTACACTTGGTAGATTTTGCATATAACAATGGGCAACAAGCATCATTGGGAATGAGTCCTTATGAGGCTTTGTACGGAAGAAGGTGTAGGACACCAGTGACTTGGGACAATCCGGTGAACAGAATTGTACTTGGGACAGAATTGCTTAAGGAAATGGAGCAAGAGGTTGCCAAGATCAGACAGAATTTAAAAATAGCCCAGGATAGACAGAAAAAATATGCAGATAAGCATAGGATCCATAGGGAATTCAGTGTTGGGGATCATGTGTATCTTAGAGTGAGATCAAGGAAGAGTTCCTTGAATCTTGGGAGTTGTGCCAAGCTATCACCTAGATATTGTGGGCCATTTGAAGTGCTTGAAAGAATAGGGCCAGTTGCATATAGACTTGCATTGCCTACTAGCACTAAAGCTCATAATGTTTTTCATGTCTCTTTGCTTAAGAAATATGTACATGATCCTAACCATGTGATTAATTGGGATGTGATCCAGGCGGAACCCGAGGGAGAATTCCAAACCGATCCATTGCGCATCCTAGACAAGAAGGTAACATTGCTCCGGAACCGATCCATCGGACAGGTAAAGGTGCAATGGAAGCACTACGGTCCCAATGAGGCTACATGGGAGCTGGAGGATGCCATGAGGGTGGCATATCCATTTTTGTTCAATTTTGATGAGCACTGAGGACAGTGCTAATGTAAGGGGAGGGGAATGTAATGTCCCCATTTTGACCCCCTTTGTATTAAATCGTAAAGGATGTAAATATTGTAATTTGATCATGGTGAGGAGCTCAAGGCCAAGGCCCCACCATTGATTTAGCATTTTATGTATCGGCGATTAAAGAATTAGATGACTATGGTTTTTGTGCTAGATAGGCACAATGTATATAAGACATCATGTAATTACGAATTTTAATGAAAAATACCCACAACTAGCTATGCAATGCAACAAAAGAGATGGGGCATGATTATACAAGGAATAGGGAGGGAAATTATTCAAACCCTTGAGCCAATGGTGTTAATCCATGTGTCAATGAGAAAACCCATAAACCACCAACTACTCATTTGGGGTTATGGACCCAATCATTTAATTCTTCCAAGAATTGGTTGAGGCAGTTAATGCCTTGGGAATGAAGAGGTATGGTAGCCAATTTCGTGCATGGGCAAGCCATCAACCTAGAAATTCATGTTTTTGCTTATTGGGAAAGAAAACACCCACGAAATGGTGCCCAAAGCCATTCTGAACAGTTAGTCTTTCATCTCTCATGAAGTTGGAGCTAGCTGAGTTTTTCCCTACACATTTTTCATCCATTTCCTGCATTTTTCCATGCCTGGGAGTCGTTTTTGCATTGTACAACAGCTGGGAGAGAAGGGAGTCACGTTTTGGGGGTTATAGAGGTCGTTTTTGCCCCAAAATATCCATGGACGTTTTTCTAAAAATGGATTTGGCTTCCCAGGGTTGTTCCCCCATCTTCCAGTTTCATTTTTGGGTTTTCCACGTTTTCCTGAAGCTAATGAAAACCCCATCTTTGGGTATCTCACTGTAAAAATGTTTTACCATGCCCATTAAGTGAGGCTCTACTGTTATGTGCATCCCTGTTTTGATTTGAACCTGTGAGCAAGAAACTTGGAGTGGTAGTGGATAGAATTGGCTTGATAAACCTAGTGAAGGGAGTAACCTCTTAAGAAGATCAAGAGGGCTGGCTACTCTTCTATGCACACCTGGGATACTCTAGAATTGGAAGGTATGGTCTGAGGGACTGTGAATTGGTGAAGGGAATACTTCCTTGAGTGGGGTGTGTAGGTATTGTGGGTGCCAAGCTAAAATAGATCTTGTAGAGGTATCCATAGCTCTGTGGTTGAGCTCACTAGCTTAGCAATTCTCCATTTCCATGTCCTAGCAGCCTGATAAACCCAATTGCAGATTGGCTTGGCTCATCTTGGTGTATGCTTGGATATGTGTGAGTCTGCTGTTCCCTGGTTCCTTGTAGAATTCATGCCCAGCTCGGGGGGTGGCAGTTGTATCAAGAGGTTGATAAGCACAACTGGCCTATGGTTGGGTGGAACGTTGCAGATGCATAGCTGGTTGCTTGGGACTATTTGTTAAGATAAGTGTTCTCTTGTGCTTAACTTTGTAATTATTATTTCGTGAATATTATAAATGTATGATGGATGTGTTAATGAATTTACTTCCACTGTGTTTTCAAATGATTATGCATTTCCATATGCTCTTTCAATTACTTGAATACTTAGTTTAAAAGCTTCATTTTAAATTGAATGATTGTTTACTAAGTATGGGACTAGATGCTCGGTTTTAGCATCACGATCCTCTCCATCATGCTGGTATGATAGGAGGGGGCGTTACAATATGAACCATTAAAGACAAGTGGCTCATTTCCTCCAAAACTAGACAAGGAAATAAATCCCCATAAATAAAATAAAAGAGAATATGAACCATTAAGGACAAGTGGCTCATTTCCTCCAAAAATAGACAAGGAATTACATCTCCATAAACAAAATAAATAAAATAAAATAGAATATGAAAAATTAAGTACAAGTGGCTCAATTTCCTCCAAAAGTAGACAAGGAGTTACATCTCCATAAACAAAATAAATAAAATAAAAGAGAATATGAACCATCAAGGACAAGTAGCTCATTTCCCCAAAATAGACAAGTTACTCATCAATGTAACCACCACCATCCAAGTGGCATAAATAATCCTATAAAAGCATACCATCAATAGAGAATCCAAAATACATATAGGGTATAAATGCCACTTAATAAATCATATTAATATTTATTAGTAATAAAACTATATCCTGTTAATAACTTATAATTAAATTAATATTAATAATGGTACATAGTACATACTTATATAATGACAATTATTTACTTATAAATTAATAATCATAATGTACCAGTAAATAAATCATACCACATGAAACATTTCAATATAAACAATTAAATGAGCAGTAAAAGAGGCAATGCACGATGAACAAGCATTGACCAAACAAGTCACTGAACAACAAGAGAGTTCAATGCACAAGAATCAACCAATCAAATCACTGAAGCAGTAAAAGAGGAAATGCACAAGCATAGACCAATCAAATCACTGAACAATAAAGGAGGCAATGCAAGGTGAAAATGCATCAACCAATTAGTCTACTTGATTATTAGATACACACCACATAGTACTTACCAATCAATCTATTAAACAATAAATATGCAATATTAAATAATTCTAAAGCATACAACAAATTGATCTTGGAAGTGAGGCTTCTTATTTTTCCATTAACATAATGGAGGTTACAATTATTTGACAAATAACATTTATAAATTCTCAATGCACATAAACATAAAATTATGAGTCCGTAACAGGCCCAATAGCCACAGAGATGGAACCTAAGCTCTGATACCACCTGTAATGTCGCTTGGGGATATCAAAGGGTATTAGGGACATATCATTAGATATCTAGGGATAATTAGAATATTTTAGCACAACGGAATAATTTTATAAATATTTAATTTCATTTTCTACAATTTAATTATGACAAAATATCGATAATTCCAAACAAATTAAAATAAAATTCATAACTGATCAAGAAAATTGAACCAAGGTTGGGAAATATTATCCAACACTATATTATTGCACCGAGAGGCGCTCTACATCCCAGTATGAGGGAGATCTTGTAACATGTATTGAGTGTTTGTCAAGTTTGTCGAATGTTTGTCGAGTAACAAAATAATAAAAAGTAAACAAAAAAGAATAATACAAAGTAAAAAGTAATAAATATTATGTCGGCCATAAACAAAAAAGAATAATACAAAGTAAAAAGTAAATATGAGGGAGATATTGTAACTTGTCTAGTGTTTGTCGAGTAACAAAATAATACAAAGTAAACAAAAAAGAATAATGCAAAGTAAAAAGTAATAAATATTATGTCGGCCATAAACAAAAAAGAATAATACAAAGTAAAAAGTAAATATAAGGGAGATTTGATCCCTCTCGGTGCTTGATAGAGCCTAGGATTTGGATCTATGCTGGTATAATTATGCATCCATCCCAAGCCATAACATAGGTTACTTGCACCTAAAAAGATCATTTTCACTTAATCATGATTAACTAGTAATTAGTGTACTAATTGCAATACTTAGTGACACTTAGTGCATAATTGACGACACTTAACATAACTTCATTTTTTATCATCTAATCATCATTTATCAATATCAATGGCTAATTAACACCTAAAATCATGTAAATAAGTTCTAATTATCATTTTCCAATTAATTAAACAAAACAATTATGAAAATGACTACACAAGACTAGTTAACTAGTATTTAACACAAACAACTAGTCTTGCACGAATTCAACACACAACCATGCCAATGAACCAAAATGTGAACCTAAAGAAATTATACATATATTTAAGCATGCAAATACATCCAAATAAATTTGCATTTTCAGGTCATATCCTTTCACATAAACGATGATTCTTTCAACCTAAATCAGTGTAACTAGTTAATAAAAACTGCTAGGAATTTAGCCCAATCAATTGCATTGAGTTCTGGAGAACAAAGAGGCGAGGGTGAATATCTAGAAAATAGAATTATGCAACATAATTAAAGTACAAAAAACAGAGCATATGGCTATACATTCCAAAAATTACAAAAACATAGATTCAATCTACAAACTAGTTACCAATTTCTATTAATTTGAAGCTAGTTCCCATTTCTAGTTTCCAAATGCAAAACAATAAGAAAGTATTGACTATTGTAGCTCATGGGAATCATATCATAGGTCCACTATAGCCAAATTTCCATAGCTTTCCGCTCATAAACAGCCCTCTTATTAATTCATCAAACTAGCTAAATCTACTTCTCCAAATTCGCTAGAAATTGAGGAATCAAGTAAGATAAATGCATAAAAATTTTGCAGAGTCATTCGGAAGCCATTAAAACTCTAAATAAAATGTATTATCAGTCTTATAAGATGTATAAATCATTTAAACATTTCGTCAAACGCTTCTCATGCAAAGTCATAAATCCATTTAAAACAATTCTTTTGAAGGAGCTAGTGAATGGAAACAAAACTAGGATTTCAATAAGCAAATCTAGAACTATCTAGGAACTCTTCCACATATTTATTCATACATTTCAAGTGTAATTATCAGATCTAATATCATTTATCTCACTCATAAATTTTCTCAAACATTTCACATGCCAAGTCTCAAAACTACATAAAACAAGCCAATTGGTGAACTAGTTTTCAAATAGAGGCTAGAAACATTGTAGAGAGGTGTTTCCAATAATTCCTAAGCTATTGTACAAGAAAAGTACACATAATATAAATATCAGAGGTACAATTATCAGATATGTATCAGAGGTTCCAAATAAACATTTTTTTCAAGCACTTGCTCACAAAATACCAAAAACTAGTTAGTTATTTTTCCCAAAAACTAGTAGCATAATGTAACTAACATCTATGAGATATTTATTCCATAATTATCTCATATATTTTCTCATACATTTCATGTGAAACCATATAAGAATCAAATCAGATCCAATCCATTCAAATAAACATGAAATGTAGTACTCATCTTGCAAAATACGCAAATGAAATTGACCGTGCCAAGTTCCACCAAGCTGTAGACACAAGGCAAGCCAAAACTCACTTTGAAATGGTCACCCCCGAGCCAGAACCATGATGCCAAAAGAAAGAGTGCACTCAACCAAAAACCCATATAACATTGTTCCAACCACAATCCAATGGCAAGTGGATTCCATATCACTTCCAATATAGGATCTCCAATGGCAATTCCAGGATAAAGTTTTTAGGAGAAATCAGTCCAACCACAGCCCAATGGAAAGTATTCCTTGTTGGCATATATAACTAGGCTGGAGGGTTCCAATGTAGACCCAGGTACTTCGCGGTTTGATGAACCAACAAAACCCTTATTCACCAACCCTTTCGGAAACAGACTGCATGCAGCCTGAGGTCTCACATGAGGCAAAGCTGAGGGGGTCGTTGCAGAATCACATTTCCACAACCTAGTGATGCGAGTGTAAAAGAGACTAATGGACAGCGCGATAAAAGGAACTCTTGTTGCGGACAAAAGACTGCGCAAATTATGCTACTTCGCGACGAGTACTTCGGCAAGCTAAGGCACTTGCACAACCGGCGCATCCATAGACTGCGCGGTATGGAATGCTTTCAGCATTACGATGATAAGCTATCAACAGCTTACCTCGCAGCCTTACAATGGGTCAGTGCGTCAATTGGACCGTGCGTCTACTTCAAGACTTGATCACTCTATTCAATCTTACTTAACAATATTTATTCATTCAACAACACTTAGGTTATTATCTTTATGGTGTAAGTGAATGAATGAAACATACAATACTGCTCGCTCCAACACTACGCTCAAATTCGGAGTTCAACTATGTGATTATCCAACAGATTCATACATTCAAAGACTTAGAAGTGCTTAATACTTTACATCCATCCACACATGTATTACCTAACATATTATTCCCACCATTCCTGCGGCGAATACATATGAAAGAAATCACATAACAGATAATCCACGGCATTCATACAATACTAAGCAAATAAACAGTTGCAAACACAAACAATCACACGACACAGGATTTAACGTGGTTCACCCCTCGGATGGAGGCTACATCCACAAGAACTGTTGTTAAATTGATCTTTTGGGAAGGGTACAATAATTCTTTAGTCTGCACACTCAACTGCAGACTCTCTTCTCTCATAGATAGGTCTCTGCGCACACAGCTGCAGAGCCTTTACAATAGCTTCAAGTTCAAAGATTCTAACAATGTTCAACAATGAAGAGCTAACCCTTTTCCATACAAAAATGCCTTATTTATAGATCACGCCCATGGGTCGTGTCTTTACAATCAGTAGGAAGAAACCCTAAGGTTTCCAAAACTGGCATGGCTAACTTCCACCCTAGCTGTCGCTATTGACAGCTTTCTCCACCTACTCCAGGCCATCTTGCTAGACCACTCGTGGCTCACACGCTTGTCTGATAGCCACAGTTGTCAAAAATTGTTACAACTGCATCGTGGCATGTCCCTTTCCACTCCTTCCTCTTTCCTGTCGCCATCGGTGTAGTGGCCTAGCTTCTCAACTGCTTGCCACCACTCTCTATTGGTTGTGGAGCCATATGTTCCAGTCTCATAGATGATATTGTCTCAGCCATGCACCTCAGAGGATTGTACACTCATTCCCTAACCTTGTGTTGTTTCGCCAACATATTTTGGGCCCATGGTTTTGGGTAATCCATGGTATTTTTCCATTTTATTTCCCTTATAAAGAAAGTCATTGTAACATGGCTAGGGTTGATGTATTAGGTTTTATGCATTGTAAAGATCTCTGATATCGGTAGAGAGACTGTGAGACAATGAAGAGGAAGTGCAGTGGCTGTGCTGCAGGTTGTATCCCTTCACTTTGTTGGACGGTATAATAATAAGGACTAGAAATTTTAGTGTGGACGTAGCCCATCTTGGGGTGAACCATGATATATCTGTGTTTCTCTTGTAATGTGTGTGTGTGATTATATTTGCATTTATGTTTATTTTTATTGCTCTGTGATCCTGTTTTTCTAACAATTGGTATAAGAGCCAAAGGTCTATTTGGAAGATAAACCCACAAGAAGCTATGGTTTTCTGGTTCGAGTGGGAGCAATGGCAGAAGAAGGAAAGTTTAAGGTCGAGAAGTTTAATGGCCAAAAGTTCCAGTTATGGAAGATGCAAATGGAGGACTATCGGTACCAGAAGGATCTATTCCTGCCGTTGGGAGGTAGAGCAAAGCATCCGGTGGCCATGAAGGACGAAGAATGGGAGGTTCTTGACAGAAAGGCTCTAGGAACAATACGGTTGAGCATGGCTTCATCGGTGGCTTTCAATATCTCAAAAGAAACGAAAACAGAGGGTTTGATGAGCGCACTGGGTAAGCTGTATAAAAAACCCTTAGCCTCCAACAAGGTATTTCTAATGAAGCGTTTATTTAATATGAATATGTCTGAAGGTGGATCTATTACTGATCATTTAAATGAGTTTAATACGGTTACAAATCAACTAAGTTCTGTAAGTGTGAACTTTGATGATGAGGTTAGGGCTCTTCTAATCTTGTGTTCATTACCAGAAAGTTGGAATAGCTTGGTCATGGCTATAAGTAACTCTGTCTCTAGTTCAAACACCTTGAAATTTGATGATGTTATTGGTGTTATTCTTAGCGAGGAAATGTGAAGAAAAAGCATAAGTGAGACATTAGGTAATGCGTTGACCATGGAGAGCAGGGGAAGAAAAAAGGAGAGAGGAAAGAGCCAAGGTAATCATGGCAAGTCTAAAACAGGAAGATCCAAGTCCAGACTGGGAAAGATAGAGTGTTGGAACTGTGGAAAGAAAGGACATCTGAAGAAAGACTGCGGATCTCTAAAGAAAAAATGAGATGCACAACAGGAAACTACCCAGGAAGCAAATGTAGAAGGTGATGTGTTACAAGATGCTTTGATTCTTGCATTAGATAATACTAGTGATTATTGGGTAGTAGATTCAGGGGCTTCATTTCATGCTACACCCCATAGAAAATACTTTCATGATTATGTTCCAGGCGATTTTGGACATGTTTTATTGGGTGATGATGAGCCATGTAAAATTGTTGGAATGGTTAAGGCATGGATAAATGTTAAGAATGGAACTGATTGGTTGTTGAAAGATGTAAGGCATATTCTTGCCATGAAAAGAAATCTGATCTCAACAGGGCAGTTAGGAGATGGCAGCTATCTATCTACATTTGGAGAAAAGTGGTGGAAGATCACTAAAGGATTAGTGGTGATAGAAAAAGGAGACAGGGTAGGTACGTTGAATTTATGTCCTCATAATACTGACCATTCTATCTCTTTAGCTTCCACAGGAACAGATACAACATTGTGGCATTATAGGCTTGGCCACATGAGTGAGAAGGGGATGCAGATTCTCCACTCAAGGAAGTTGCTACCAGATTTGAAGCAGGTAAGTTTGGAATTCTGTGAGAACTATGTTTATGGAAAACAGAAGAGAGTCAGATTGCTCAGGGTTGGGAAACAGATGAAGAATGAAAAGTTAGAGCTTGTGCATACAAATGTATGGGGATCGGCTCAAGTACAATCTTTTGGTGGCTCTCATTACTATCTTACATTTATTGATGATGCAACTAGGAAAACTTGGGTTTATTGCATTAGACATAAATCTGATGTGTTTGCTACTTTTAAGAAGTGGAAAGCTTTGGTTGAGAATGAGACAGGAAAAAGGTTGAAGTGTCGCAGATCTGATAATGGAGGTGAGTACTGCGGCAAGGAGTTTGATAGTTACTATTCATACCATGGGATTCGTAGAGAGAAGACAGTCCTAGGAATACCACAAGAAAATGGTGTGTCTGAAAGGATGAACAGAATGATCATGGAGCATGCAAGGTGTATGAGATTGCATGCAAGGTTTCCCTTACAATTTTGGGCAGATGCTGTAAATACTATTGTTTATTTAATAAATAGAGGTCCTTCAAGTGATTTGGATGGTGGTATTTCAGAGGAGGCATGGACAGGTAAAAAGGTAAACTACTCATTTATGAGAACGTTTGGTTGTAAAGCATTTGTCCATATTGATAAATATAATAGAACAAAGCTTGAAGCTAAATCCAAGAAATGTACCTTTATTGGATATGGGGTTGATGATTTTGGTTATCACTTATGGGATTATGAAAATAACAAAATCATTAGGAGTAGAGATGTGATATTCAATGAAAAGTTCATGTATAAAGATCAGTTGTAGGGAAAGAAACAGGAAAAGGAAAACACAGAGTACACAGTACTTGATGAAATTAAAGAAAATGAAGTTGCAAAGGTGCTAGAAAATCAAGAACAACAGCAAGTACCTGAAACTCCTGCAACTGCAAGAAGATCTACCAATTTAAGTAGACTCCCTAAATGATACTCTCATTCAATGTATTATTTATTGATGACTGATGCTGGTGAACCAGAGTGTTATGAAGAAGCAATGCAGGTGGAAACTAGAAAGAAGTGGGAGCAAGGCATGAATGAGGAGATGGACTCATTGGTAGGAAACTAGACTTGGGATTTGGTTCAGTTTCCTGCTTGTAAAAGAGCATTGCAGAACAAATGGATTTACAAGTTGAAGGAAGAAGAAGGAGGTAAGAAGCAGTACAAGGCAATACTTGTTGTAAAGGGGTTTGCACGGAAGAAAGGTATAGATTTTGATGAAATATTTTCTCCTGTTGTTAAGATGACTTCAATTAGGACTATCTTAAGTCTATTGGTGGTAGAAGATTTGCATCTTGAACAGTTAGATGTAAAAACAACCTTTCTCCATGGGGATTTGGAGGAAGAGATATATATGCAGCAGCCACAAGGGTATGAGGTCAAAAGTAAGGAGAACTTGGTATGCAGGTTGGAAAAGAGCTTGTATGGCTTGAAACAAGCTCCAAGACAGTGGTATTTAAAATTTGACAGGTTTATGACAGAACAAGGTTATAGTAGATGTCATTCTAACCATTGTATTTATTTCAAAATGCTAGATAATGGAAGTTATATTATCTTGTTATTGTATGTGGATGACATGCTTGTTGCAGGGTCTAACATGCAGGATATAAATGTGGTCAAAAGGAAGTCATCTAATTCATTTGTGATGAAGGATTTGGGTGCTACAAAGCAAATCCTTAGTATGAGAATAACAAGAGACAGAAAAAATCGCAACTTGACATTGTCTCAGAGTGAGTACATACAAAAGGTGTTGGAGAGGTTCAGAATGCAGAATGCAAAACCAGTTAGTACAGCTTTGGCCAACCACTTCAGTCTAAGTAAGGAAATGTATCCCAAGACACAGTAAGAGACAGATTACATGTCCAAGATTCCCTATCAATCAGCAGTTGGCAGCTTGATGTATGCCATATTGTGCACAAGACCAGATATTGCACAAGCAGTGGGAGTTGTGAGCAGATATATGAACAATCCAGGTAAAGAACATTGGAAGGAAGTACAATGGATTCTCAGGTTTTTGAGAAGTACTACCACTCAAGCATTATGTTTTGGAGGTTCAGACACTGTTCTACAAGGATATGTTGATGCAGATATGGCAGGTGATAAGGATAGCAGGAGGAGCACCACAAGGTATGTGTTTACTGTATGTGGAATAGCAGTAAGCTGGATTTCGAGATTGCAAAAGGTTGTTGCACTTTCAACAACGAAAGCAAAGTATGTTGTTGTTACAGAGGCTAGTAAAGAGATGATTTGGTTGCAGAGGTTTATGGAGGAAGTGGGTAAGAAGTAGAAGGATAGAAGGTTGTATAGTGATAGCCAGAGTTCCATTCATCTTGCAAAGAACTCATCATTCCATTCCATGACTAAACGAATACAGCTCACATACCATTTCATACGCTCTGTTCTGGAAGATGAACTATTGAAGCTGAAAAAGATACATACTAGCCAGAATCCTGTAGACATGTTCACAAAGGTAGTGACCAAAGATAAATTGAGTTCCTGCTCGATTTCAGTTGTCCTTCTAGCATGAAGGTGAAGATGAGAAGGTTTCCAAGTCCAAGGTCCAACATGTACAGCAGTGGTGGAGTTGTTGTGATCAGTCTCCAAGTGGAAGATTGTTGGTTGTGGAGCCATATCTTCCAGTCTCATAGAATATATTGTCTCGGTTGTGCACCTCAGAGGACTGTACACTCATTCACCAACCTTAGGGTTCGGGGGCAGTGCCCCCGAGAAATGGGGGTTCGTGGGCAATGCCCATAAGAAAACATTTTGTGCTATTTCGCCAATAGATTTTGGGCCCACAGTTTTGGGTAACCTGTGGTATTTTCCCATTGTATTTTTCTTATAAAAGAAAGTCATTGTAACATGGCTAGGGTTGATGTATTAGGTTTTATGCATTGTAAAGATCTCTAATATCAGTAGAGAGACTATGAGATAGTGAAGAGGAAGTGCAGCGGCTGTGCTGCAGGTTGTATCCCTTCACTTTGCTAGATGGTATAATAATAAGGACTGACAATTTCAGTGTGGATGTAGCCCATCTTGGGGTGAACCACGATATATCTGTGTTTCTCTTGTAATGTGTGTGTGATTATATTTGCATTTTTGTTTATATTTATTGCTGTGCAATCCTGTTTTTCTAAAACTCTCCTTGGCAGGTCACTTTCCTCTGCCTTCCACCTATCTCTTACCCAAAATAGGTCATTTCCTCCTCTGACCTTTACTAGTATTCTTTACCAAAATCTGTTGTTGCACGAATCCTCTGCACCAATGTACTGCGCAATCCTACCTTAACTATTGCTGCTGCGCGACATGTGCCATTATCAAAACTACCCCCATTCCCTGTTGCAGCACGCACTGCGCACTTTCCAGCACTTGTACAAATATTCCAACTTTGCCCCCTCCCAATAGGCCCCTAACACTCACCTATGGCACGTCCCGAGCGACTTCCAGGTGCAGACGATGGTTGTGCCTCTTCCGGTGCACCTAGCTTTGAAGTAAAATTTTGCAGAATAATGGCTAACTCTGCAACTGTGTCCTTTGCCTGTTGCTCAAATCCCCAAAGCATATCCAGAGTTTCCTGCGAGACCTTTTCTTTAGCCACCTACTATTTCATGGTGCCTTCCACTGCCTGAAGTTCTATGAACTTCTCATCGAATTGCTGCATCAATTCAAGGCCTTCTTGTTCAATGGGCTGCAACCTGGAATTTGTTGTAGCCTCTTTCTCTCTAAGCGCAACCAACTCTTTCTACAGGTCCTTGATTTCATTGTACTTCTAGACTTTCTCTCTAGCCGGTGTAGTCTTTAATTTTGCGCTTGCAGCTTCTACTAGTTTTTGTGTTCACTACAGATCCCCCTTTATCTGTTGAAGCATGGGATCCTCATTCAAACCGGTCAATGTTGTATTGACTCCTTCAAGTAATTCCTGGAACTTCATCACTTTTGACGAAATGCTATCCATGGTTGCCTTTACCTCCTCCGCTGGAGCTGCAACCTGATATGGTGGTATAGTTGGGTGCCTAGCCTCCAGGTCTGCAATCTTCCCTTTGTAGGAAGTCTCCATTTGTATCATATATGATTTAAGGGTTTCTACGTTGGCCCCAAGATTCTTAATTGTATCCTCTACATCATCTTCTTCTGTGCATTCCTCGATATTCGTACAGACCGTTGAAACTGTCTCCTTCAGTGAATGATCTTTTTCCCTGGCTTCGGTCAGTTCTTGCATATTGTGAGTTGATTCCTACTTCAGTTGATTGATATAATCAGTGAGCTTTGCGCTCTGATCATATGAGGCAAGGCCTCTCTCATGAATCTCTTCTACAATCTTTATATGCAATTCAATCAAGTCTTCTAGGGGCAAAGCCCCAATATTAAGGTCAAGGCACACGATCTTTACTGCCTCCTTAATCGCTTCATTTGGATAAATGAGGTAGCTCAGCTCGAGGTTCAGCACGCGTGGATACTTACTTACAGTAAGAGGCGGCCTCCTTAGTGCACTTGTTCTACCTACCTTCCCTTCAGAGTATGAATTGTGCTGGCCCAAACTTATATGTGCTACCATTGTCTTGACTGTTTCCATAGTTTGGATCAAGCTTATCTGCAATTGTTCCTGCTTGGCTTCCTTCTCCACGCGGGTCTCTTCCCATACTTCCTATACCTTCATTATGATTATCTCGCATTCATCCGAGTGTAGCTGTGGACTGAACTCAGGTCTTTCAGCCTTCCTCTTTGTACGTTGGCTTTGCGGTTGCGCGGGGCCTTCAGTGGCCTTCCTTTTTCCCGTTGCTGTCTCTGTAGGCTCACTCTACTCACCCTCCTTTTCCTCCTCAATGGGAGTACCATCAGGTAACTGTGAAATTTCCCACATAAGATCCAAAGAGATGATGTAAACCTCACAATGAAATAATTTAGGAATAATAGAAGAAGAGACAAGCAATAGAACTTAGATCCAAAGAAACTCTAATTGAGGCAGAATAATTACACATGTTACTATTAACAGAATAATGAACTGGTAAATATACAATGCTGAGTATGAGGATTCGAATTCACTAGGAGGAATTCGAATTGGCCTTCATGCACAGATCCATAATCAGTGGAGAGTCATCAATGCCTAACTAGGAGTCCACCTTCTCATCAGTGAAGTCATCAATGCATAAGTAATGATCAACCGAGAGTCAAACTGAGTCTAACTGAATGTGGTTGGTGTAACTAGCACATGGAAGCACTAATATAGTGAAGGAGGCTCAGTGGAGGGCACCATAGGTTCTAACTGGAGTCAGAATGGTCAATCTAGTCTCACTGGAGGTCCAACAGAGTGATAAACTCAGTAAAGAGTCAGTTAATCCTTAAATCAAGGAAATAACTGAAGATAACTGTATTGGTAGGTGAAGAAGGCACCCTTGTCATGCAATGGAGAAAAGGAGGGCGCATTAGTCACTGGGAGGCCTAGAAATGATCTGAAGGAAGCTCCGGGGGCTAGTTTGCTGAGGACTAGGTGTTGGGATTGATGACCTAGAATGCATGCAAAATGCATGCAAACCCTAATTGCATGCAAACCCTAATTTTGCATGCATGACTGAAAATGAAAATGACTGGAAAGCTAGTAGGACTAGGATGGAGTATAGGAATATCCTAACACCCCCCCTTAATCCATCCTGGGCCCTGGTAACTAGGACCAAAGGTCACCCATACAATAAATGAAATGATAATAAAATACATAACTGTCCATAAACTGAGAAAATGGGGAAAACCTCATGGGAAAAATACTCCCCCTCAAAACAACAGTAAATAACTCAAAGAACCATCATGCAGAAAAGAAAGAAGCTTTCATCAGTGAAAACTTTTGTAAAAGACTTGGCAAGCTGATCCCATGTAAGAAGATCTCCCACTGTGTGGAGGATGAAGCAAGTCTTTTAGGAACTTTTTCTGTATCTAGAGCGAATGGAACATGAGTAGTCTTCCCAAAAGATGGAAGAGAGAATCCCATCATCATGTTGCATCTATTATGGAGAGATGGATGGCATAATGCAAGGTTAGCATGCTGCTGAAGTCTAGTAGTTCTGTAAGCAAATAAATCATCAATTGTGTTCTCAATAGTAGCAAGGACTATGTGAGAACATATTTCTCTTGAATCTGGACTGAGAATAGGTGTTGGTTCTGAATCTTCTTGAACCATGATCTCAACATCAAAATCTTGATCTTCTTCTTCACTAGAATAGGAGTCACTGGAAGAGAAGTCACTGTGATCTTCATCAGAATTTGAAGGAATAGTTGGAGAGAAGGGCATGAAGTGTGATAACTCATATGCCTTTGAGGCATGATTAGCAATCCCATTCGCTATAACCTTTACAGTGGAGATTTATGTAATGTCTACTGTGTCTCGACCAAAAATTACTTGTTTTGGAGATCCTGTATGAGTCATTTGATATACTGACAACAAATTAGCTGTAAGAGAAGGAACAAATAATACATTTTTGAACTTACCATGCTCCATATGAACTGTACCCAAACCTTTGGCAGAAATCTGAGAGTTGTCTCCCATGTGAATGGTAGGCCCATCTTGGAGATCCAAAGAGGAGAAGGATTCTTCTTGTGCCATCATGTGGTTGGAAGCTCCAGAATCTATGAGGAGAGCTTTTGTCTTTGAAAAACCAGCCATCAATGCATGAAAATCATCAGATCCACTTCCAGAATCAAACACCTTTACTTCTTTTGGAACAACAATTTGGTTTTGTTCAAGAATCTTGGTTAGAAGATCAATCTTTTTATGCATGCAGGCATGCTCAGGATGGTTCCTCTCTTGCAGTAGGTACAATTTGGTCTCTTTTGTTTGTCATTCTTGGATCTTGAAGGTTTCTTGCCTTTGCCTTTTTGTCCCCCTTTTGCATTCGCTCCACTTGATTCACCAACTAAAAGAGCTAGATCTCTGGAGGTTTTGATGGCACCCATTTGAAACAGTTTGTTCTCTTCTTGAGTGAGAGCTTCAATAAATTCACTTAAGGTGGGAAACTTCCATCCAGGGATGGACATTCGAACAAAATGAAAGGTAGATACAAAGACAGAAAATTGAGATCCAAGTTTGCTCAATATAGAGAGTATCAATTGCTCATCACTTTTAGTGATGCCACATTGCTTGCAATGCAAAACCAAATTCTGAAATTTGGAGAAGAAATCTTGGATGCTCTAGAAATTGATAGGTTGAAGGGAAACCAATTCATTCTCAAGAATGTAGCCTCTCAGTTCGTCTTGTTTGCCAAAAAGACTCCTCAATTTTATCCATAAATCATTTGGAGACTTCAATCCATCAGTATGAAACAATAGATCATCACATATATGAAGGCATATGCATCCAAAGGCTTCATCCATTTTGTTTAGGTGCTTGATTCTCTTTTCAGCTTGATGTGGTATGGCATCTTTTTCCTAAACTATTCTAGTAATCCCTCTTGATTGCAAGAGTATTATCATCTTCCTCTTCCATTCAAAATAATTGAAAGGAGTGAGAAGTATAGAAGAAGGAGCATTCGAATTGCTCATCTTGACTGCTTGAACAAGTGCAAATAGAAAGTTGTTGAATCTGCTGCTGGAACTTCAAAATACCTACAAAAAAACTCTCAAGAATGGAGGTAGAATGTACTCTCAATGCTCTGATACCATGTGAAATTTCCCACATAAGATCCAAAGAGATGATGTAAACCTCACAATGAAAGAATTTAGGAATAATAGAAGAAGAGACAAGCAATAGAACTTAGATCCAAAGAAACTCTGATTGAGGCAGAATAATTACACATGTTATTATTAACATAATAATGAACTAGTAAATATACAATGCTGAGTATGAGGATTCTAATTCACTAGGAGGAATTTGAATTGGCCTTCATGCGCAGATCCATAATCAGTGGAGATTCATCAATGCCTTACTAGGAGTCCACCTTCTCATCAGTGAAGTCATCAATGCACAAGTAATGATCAACCGAGAGTCAAACTGAGTCTAACTGAATGTGGTTGGTGTAACTGGCACATGGAAGCACTAATATAGTGAAGGAGGCTCAGTGGAGGGAGCCATAGGTTCTAACTGGAGTCAGAATGGTCAATCTAGTCTCACTGGAGGTCCAACAGAGTGATAAACTCAGTAAAGAGTCAGTTAATCCTTAAATCAAGGAAATAACTGAAGATAACTCAATATAACTAAATATAATTGGACTGGTAGGTGAAGAAGGCACCCTTGTCATGCAGTGGAGCAAAGGAGGGTGCATTAGTCACTGGGAGGCCTAGAAATGATCTGAAGGAAGCTCCAGGGGCTAGTTTGCTGAGGACTAGGTGCTGGGATTGATGACCTAGAATGCATGCAAAATGCATGCAAACCCTAATTTTGCATGCATGACTGAAAATGAAAATGACTGGAAAGCTAGTAGGACTAGGATGGAGTATAGGAATATCCTAACGTTAACCGCCCCTTTTGCACTCCCTTGTCCTCCTCTGATTCTTCCTTATCCTCCCTGGTGCTTTCATCATTTGTATCTTTTATGTCAATCTTCTCCACGACTGGATCGACGTTTTGCTCATAATCAGATGCAATGTCCATTGATGCGGACACTTTCCATCCCGCATCCCATCTCTCCATCATTGCCTCGATTGGTTCTTGATCCAGCTGATAAAACCCTGGATACCATAATCCCTCTTCTTCATCAGCCCTTGGTTGAATGTATGATTGATGCCTTTTCACCATAAATCTCATGATGCATGTGTATATGTCATTCAGTGGTTTTACGAGTCGTGACGTCAAAAGAATCATGTCGTGCAACTGGTGATAGTAAATGTAAAATACTTCATTTGTCTAGTGCTACCTGGATGCCTTCGGGCTCGCCCGTAAGTTGGCGAAGTGCATTCCATGGCCCTGTCCTGCTAAGGTTGGGGCACCTTGATACTCATCCGACTCTTTCCATCCTAAAAAGGCTATCAATATTAGTAGCCAACTGAAATGGAATGGGGTCCCATTATCCTGTGTGTCCTCAACGTCTGCTAGAAACTTGTTGAGTAGGTACTGGCACCAATTATAAGGTCTTTCACACAATGTATTGGATGCAAGCTTGATCACGACCGCGGGTACCTCAGGTGGTATACACTTGCACAAAATCTTTCCTACAAGCAACTGGGTAGTAAAAGTTTTTGCGTGGTCATTGATATCGGCGGTTGGGAACGCACGTCCCTTCCACACTACATCGAATTCTTTTGCCACTTCGGTGCTCAGACCTCTATCCTGTGCCCTTTTGACCATTAAGTTGGCAGGGTCCTCACCTCTCTTATTCAAGTTTATGATCTGATGGATCAATTCGATACTGATGTCGACGCGCTTATCCAACCATAATAACCCTTCATGTACACAAGTTAGTAACACGTGCACCACCGCTAAAAGCTCAGTGCTCTTCGTAAAATGCAGCATTTGTAGTAGGTTCAATAGCCTAGATGGTTGGATGGCCTTTATCCGATCCTGGACCTATAGGCTTTCGACACCAGTCTGCGCATTCACCATCCGGCTAATGTAGCTGTCAGGTCAAAACTGCGGGTAGTTATTCGGCTGCACCAATGTGTTCTCCAGTAAGGCATGGTCGTCCAGTTTACATCTCGGCACTTCGCCCAATACGTTTTCCACAATCTTCGCCCGAGTAGAAATGGGTGGAATTGGGAGTTCATATTCAGCATTTTTCTCCAAATGCATCAGAGGGGCATTGTCTTTCCATGGAGGGATATACTCTGGTACCAGGTACATGGGTTGGTTTTGGACTATGGACGACTTCTGCTTCGCTGGTGCCTTCGATCCTCCCTGGTCTGCCATTGGTTGCTTCCCCCTACTTGTCTCTGCAGCCTGCCTTGCAAAACGTTTGGACAAGGCTCCCTTCATGGTCGTCATAAATCCTGGAATTCATGATTGCTCAAATAACCAGAACAGATCCTGCAACTCGTTCGGCTCGCTCATACGCTGCTCTTCTTCACTCGGCTCTCTGATAGTTCAAGCAATGGAAAATACTTCGTAAAGTGGAGAACTGGCCGAATAAGCTCTATTTCTTGCCTTAGCTGGTCTAGTACGTGGCCTTTGACTGTTTCCGAGGCACTTGATGCCATATTTATTATCCATCTTACACTATGATTTCAGCCTTGCCATCCAATCTTTTCCATCGTGCGAATTCAGTTTCCTTAAATGCCAAAAGGTTGTCGGGAAACCATACTGTCAACTCCATCGGGTCAGCGTTAACTGCTTAGCCTACCAGCCAGACTCCGGTTCTATATCGGTCACATCGATCTTTATGGTGCTCCAAAGTGTCTCATCCGCTCTTAAATTTAGAATTTTGTAGGTGCCGCCAAATTGGTTAACGGCCCACTAACCGGCCGACAAATTGTTGATGTATATGTAACTTCGAAATGTATTTCACATATATGTATATTGTATTCCTATAGAGATGTTATTATTCCTCTATATGGAAGTGGTTGTATTCCTATAGAGATGTTATTATTCCTCTATATGGAAGTGGTTGTATTCCTATAGAGATGTTATTATTCCTCTATATGGAAGTGTCATCATTTATATTGTAAGTGTCGTAACTTATACTTGATGGGTTATTAGACCACCTTGTTGGGGTCGGCCCTGTAAAAGTCATGTGGGTCAAAGGGTTATTAGACCACCCTATTTGGGGTCATCCATGTGGGTCAAAGGGTTATTAGACCACGCTAGTGGGGGTCGGCCCAGTCAACATTATGTTAAGTGGTTAAGTTGAGGCCGACCTAGTTGAGTAAAGGTCAAGTCAAGTTAGTGTATAAATAGAGAGTGTGTCTCTCTCATTTTACACATTCTATTCTCTCACTCACACTTTGGAGAGTGGCGCACTTGTGGAGGAGGAGGCTCTGCTGCTAGGAGAAGACTATCTCTTGTATTCTGGTTGTATCATTGCTCTATCTATCTCTGATGAAGGTATTGGGGTTTTTCACCTTTATGGTTTTTCCCAAGTAAACTCTGTGTCTCTTGTGTGCTTGCATTATTGTGTCCATGATTGATATGCTGTAGATTTGCTGTACATGTTGTTCTCTCAGTTAAGATCCTAGATCAGATTGAAGTAAATTCTGAAAATTTAACACAAATGTTATGGTAACGGTTTCCGTTATGATGTGCTGGAATTTTTTCACGAGGGATCTTTCCCAGTGCACATCTTACTTGCTTTTTCTGCGCGACTGTTGTTCCATCTTGACTACATGACTAGTATTTGGACTTGTGCTGCACAGCTGCTTTCTTCTTCTTCTTTTTTTTTTTGCATGTGCAACTTCAGCAGTGTTGCGTGGTACGCCTCTCTTGATCATATAGGATTCTACGCAGCCGGACTATCGCGGTAAAGATTTAGTCTACTACCATTTATCAAACTTGGCAAGGTATCTTTGGCTAATGTAGATAACTGGACTGCGCCACCGTTAGTAACATGCATTACAGTATATGGGCCAATCCAATGCATCTTAAACTTTCTAGGAAATTTCATGAATTTGCTATCATACAGGAGGATTAGATCACCTACCTGGAAAAACTTGTTCTTGATATGGCAATCGTGCCATGTTTTTTTGCGCTCTTTCTGTACTTGTTGGTGGAATCCTGCGATGAAGCAATCTTCCTCCAGCCCAACCAAGTGTAGGCGCCTTTCTTCTAGTGCTACACGATCTACCATGCCTGTAAATACAACTATTCGTAAGCTGGGAATGATATTTTCCATTGGAATTATTGCCTCTTTCCCGTAAGCCAATCTGAAGGGTGTATGGCCTGTCAATTTCTTGCATGTAGTCCTGTATGCCCATAATACAGATGGAATGCGTAGGTCCCAATCGTCCTTATTGACATTGCATATCTTGGTTAGCTCATTCTACAACACTTTGTTAAATGCTTCAACAGTTCCATTCTCCTGTGGATGATAAGGCGTGTTGCACTGATGATGAACGTGGAACTCTTCAGTGAACGATTCGATGGTTTTATTCAGAAAATGAGTGCCTTGATCACTCACCAAAATTTTTGGGCATCTGAACCTTGTAAGGATATTTTCAAAAATTAACTCCGCGGCTGTAGCTGTGCTACAATCTTTCACTGGCTTTGCTTCTTCCAATCTGGTGAGGTAGTTAGTTGTGGTAATGATATACCTCGCATCAGTTCTTTTCCCTGGTGGGTTAATAGGACCCACAAAATTGATAGCCCATTTCTCAAATGCCTGCAATGTTAACTGTGGATTTAATGGCATTTTGTCCCTACGCGATGACTTCCCTATCCTTTGATGAACATCGCAGCTCTGGCAATGTTCCTTCGATTCCTTGTGAATTGTTTCCCACCATAGCCCTACGCACAATATCTTCTGCGCAGTAGCTCTCCCTGCGTAATGACCTCCTGCAACTCCTGAATGTGCATCAGCCAATATGAATGGTTTCTCGTGCTCTAATACGCATTTGCGCAGTACCTCATCGGATCCCAACTTGTATATCTGGCGTGCAATAATTTTGAAGTCTACGGCTTTCACTACTAGCTACTTCTTTTGCTGGGTAGTGAACTCTTGAGGTGCTAACCCTGTGGTTAAAAAGTCAATGATGTCCTTATAGTAGTCACCGGCAACCTGTATAGCAAACAACTGCACATTGGGCAGATTCTCCTCCATATTTGTAGGCTCTTCTCCAGACTCAATCCTTGACAGATGATCAGGTCCTAAATTCAATCTTCCTGGCTTAACAACAATTTCAAAGTCATACTCTTGAAAGAGTAATAACCATCTGCATATGCACCCCCCTAACACTAGCTTATTGACTAGGTATTTCAAAGCAGAATGGTCAGTGAACATAGAAAAGTGTGCACCAAGCAAATAATGCCTGAACTTCTGAAGTGCATATACCATTGCGAGTCCTCTTTCAGTAGTGGTATAGTTCTTCTCAGCAGATGAAAGCATCCTACTGGAAAATGCAATGGGATGATCAATACCTCCCTCTCCTGGTTAAGCAAGAACATCACCCAATGCTATACATGAAGCATCAACATGGACATGAAATGGATTTTCCCAGTCTATAAAAAATAGGATCGACGCAGTGACCATCTTTTCTTTTAATGTATCAAAGCCTTGTTCGCATTCTTCATTCTAGACGAACGGCGCATCTTTGTTTAGTAGCTTCTCCATGGTTTCGGTTATCTGTGCATACCCCTTTATGAACTTCTTGTAATAACCGGTATGCCCCAATGTAGTGCGCAACTTCTTGACTGAATTTGGGGTGGGCAAGTTTACGATGACTACAATCTTTGCAGGATCTACCATCAAGCCCTATTTGCACACGATGTGTCCCAACAAAATTCCATAGGGAAAACAGAAAATACATTTCTTCATATTTAATGAGATTTGATGTTGTCTGCATCTTTCCAGCATCATCCTGAGGTTCGCGGCATGGTTCTTTAGTAAACCCAAAATAGTCCAATCATCAAAATAAACCTCTAAAAACTTATGTATGAAATCTTTAAATGTTGTGACTACCACTCTAGAAAATATGGCAGGTGCGTTCTTCATACCAAAAGGCATCACTGTGTACTGGAACGACCCCCATTCTGTAGCAAAAGTAGTCTTGTGTCTATATACTGGATCAATCCTTATTTGATGGTATCCAAAGAATCCATCAGTAAAAGAATATGCCTCATCCCCTCCAACATTATCAATCACTTCATCTATGAAAGGGGTAGGGAATGGGTCATGCATCGAAGTGTCGTTGAACTTTCTGAGATCCACACAGATCCTAATCTCACCCTTTGTTTTCTTATCTTGGATAACCATTGGGATTATCCTCTCATGTTCTTCAACCGGCTCAATGATCCCTGCATCGAGCATCTTATCCAGTTCTACCTTAACTTGTTCTTTGTAGCGTGGGGTCTATACGATCTTTGCTTCACAGGATTCTCACTAGGCTTAAGAAGAATTTTCATCACTCCTAAGTCTCCCAGAATAGCTTTCATCTCTGTGAATTTGGTCGGGAATAATTCTCGATATTCCTGTAGTATGCTCGTGACCTCCTCAACTATGTCTTCATCCCAATAATATCCGATATCTGCGAACTTTGGCTCTTCGCTGGTGCCAATGTTCACTTTTCTTGTTTTCACAGGTCCACTCATATCTGGAATTTCCAGTGGAGGTCCTTCTACCTCGCGCGATCCCTCTGACTCAGGTATTTGTATATTGTACAGGTCCTCCTCATCACTGTCTTCTTTATCCTCGCATTCCTCAGGGATGTGATAACAGTCAAGATCGTAATCTAGCTGCTCCTCCCATTCTGGTTGTAGTCGCGCAGGTACACTGTTTGCTCCAACGAATTCTTCTAGTGTCATGTTTCCCTAAGTGCAATCTGGGCTGAATATTCTTTCCTTAATAACCTGCAGTGTGTCATTGATACTCGGATGTTTGTCTTCAAAACTCAAATCCTGCAAGAAGCTCACAGTTAGGACAGACCAGTCCTTTGTGCCCATGCGCAAATCCAGGTTTAGGTACCACTTCTTTGGAATCGGTTCTTCCAGTGTATGCACAAAAAGATGCACCCATTATGTCTATGGCCTTTCCACCCAAGCTTGTGAAAAAGCTTCAATATGATCCCTTGGATCCGTCTGACCATTATATTTTTCAAAAGGGAGTGTAACCTTCTCAGCAAACCTGATTTGCATCTTAATTCTTCATTGATCCCATGTGATCAATGTCTTCTTATGCACATCCCACCATTTGGCAGGTGTCTCATGCAGTGCCATGTCTAATGCTAATATGCGGTATTCATATGCAACTGCTGCAGTATATTCTTTGATAAAGCAATAAACATTAGATAAACCATCATAGGTAGGGATTGGAGTTACCTCTTTGCCAGTCCAGCGGAGTGACTTCATGATCCGCTCGCATCTCCTGTCAGATACTTCATGCAACATGCTTTTCCAATTTTCCAGTCCTGCATCAGAATCTGAAATACAAGAGTTATCACAGCACCAGCTGAGTATTCCATCCGCATTTGGATTAATATAGTCAGCAACATTAGTTGTCATCTTGTAAATACGGTCCAAGTCTTGGACTCTAGATTCCTCCTAAATCAGTTCAACATATTGTTCATCCTGCAAAGGGTCCAATGGCGCGATGACCCTGATATCATTGCCTTCAAATATAATTTTCATAGTCTTCAAATCAATAATGGTAGAGTTAGTCATTTCCCAATCTATACCCAGCAGTGCTGGATAAGGATGGTTGTCATCCACGATTTCAATCACTTCGAAATCTGCATAGTTGCGCACTCTGTCAATGTCAACGATGGTGTTGGGAAACCTCCCCAAAGGTATAACTATCCCTTGATTAGCCATTCTTAACTGTAGTGGTGACCATTGTAACTTTGGTTTGCCCATCTGATGCCATGTTTGCTTGGTCAAGACATTTACTTCAGATCTAAGATCAAGAATGATCTCATCCATCTCGTAGTCCCCAATCTGTGTAGTGAGCCTCATTTCCCTTCTTGTTCTTTTAGGACTCCTAATATTATGGACTGCGCCATGGGTAGCCCCCTTCTCACTGCGTGGCTCATACTGCCTGAGTAGTTTTTCAAATTCCATGAAAGCATCTGTGATCTTCAATAACTTCATGCAGCTTTGTAGGAACTACGCAACAGAGGTCCCTATATTTGTTGTAGCGCTCGTCTGATCATATTTCGCTGGCATATCCTCTATTTGTGATACTTTGATGTGCAATGGGATTATCAGCGAGGTAGGTGGCGGTGTTTTAAACATGTCCTGTGCTTCCTCTAATGCACCCTTATTTTTTTGTAAATCCAGACTAGGTGTTCTCCCATGAGCTTTTCTAATCCATACGGGTTCACTGTTAGGAACCCATGTCTTTACTTTGTTAGTATATTGTTGTTGGACGCATATGCTTTGTAAGTCGTCCCGTAGTATTTGTTGATCCATAGTTTATATTAGCCCATAGTATTGACCCATAGTATTGGACGCATATGCTTTGTAAGTCATTCCATAGTATTATATGTCCCATGGTTTTGACTCATAGTATTGGCGCCTAGACTTATCCCATGGTTTGTATTGACACATAGTATTGACCCATGGTATTGGCGCCTAGACTTAGTATATAAGTGTGTGTTGAGGCCTATGAAGGAACAGTGAAGTTAATTGTATTGAGCTTGCTCAAAGGAGGTTTCTCCCTCGAAGTGGCCCGTGATCAATATAAAAGTGATTCTGAGATCTATTATTTCTGATATCTAGTGTATTTGCATTAATTAATTATTGCAGGTTCATCACATTTGGTATCAGAGCACTTGCTTGGGCTCGTTGGGTGGAATTTCTGCCAAAAAAAAATTTCGCATCTGTTGCAGCTTCGGAGTTGGGAATAATCCCTATCCGCTTAATTGTGGGAAGTAATTGGGCATAAGCCCTAAAACTCATTATGAGGAGTACCACAGGAACCCCAAAGTAGTTGGCCCATTGAGAGGACCTGCCAGCAAAAACGGCAATGACCCCTACCTGATTGACTAGTTCCCACCCGTGAGGTAAACCAAGAGCTGTCGTTTATGGCAAAGCGGTTATCAGTTTTACCTTAGCCGTGGAGTGAGGGGTACTGCCCCAATACACAAGCCATCAGACAACATTGGTGGCCAAGTGAAACACCTGAACTGTTAGGAAGTCGTACATACCTGGGGTCCATATCTATTTTCAGTTGAACTGTTGCCGATCACTTCCGCTCCAGATCCAGCTGTTTCAGATCTATTCTGAAAGTCGTTCCAGATCCAATCATCGTTTCAGATCCAGCCATTTTCAATCACTTATGTGCCATTGCAGATCCATCTATTGTGGATCCCTTCTGCGCCGCTGTTGCCAATCCATTTCTGGAAAAAAAGAAAAAAAAAAATCTGTTTTTCGTCCATATCTCCCTTGTTTCAACTCTGTTTTCCCTGAAACTTCACTAACATCCCTGCAATCCCATTCTGCATATTTCATTCTTGAAGACCCTATCCCAAATTCCACTTCCCAACACTAGAAATCCCACATGTGTCTATTTTTAGGGTTTGCCATAACTTCTTCAATTTTCACTTTATTTCCTTCAAATTTTACCATAGAGTTCCTACTTCTGAAATCCCCATTTTTTGCTTCCCTGTCCCTCAGAAAGTGTTGAAAACCTAGTCAAATCCCAATTACCCCTCTGAGTTTTTCCCAAATCCAAATTTTCCCTTACTAAATAAGCTTGTGTTTGTGTTTATCTATCCATTCCCCCTCCCCACAAAAAAAATAAAAAAATAAAAAATTACTAGTTATGGTTGTCACTCGCACAGGAGCAAACACCATGGAAGAAGCACTTGTTGCCATCCAAACCAAACTCCAAGATCTGGATGAAAAATTTCTCAGCCTCCATCTTCAACATTCAACCATGAACAATAACTGACAGCCAGAATCTTTTGCAGCCACCGGGTTCTCTTCTTCCAGCAATTTTCGTGGGCCGAAACTTGATTTTCCTCGCTTCAATGGTATTGATCCGACTGGATGGATATACCGAGCAAAACAATATTTCAGTCTGCATAATAATTTTGATGTCCAGAAAGTTCCACTTGCATCCTTTCATTTGGAACAGGAAGCCCTTCAATGGTACCGTTGGTACATCAAAGCTCATCCCGAGCCAAACTGGACAGATTTTTTCCAACTCCTTTTGCCACGATTTGGTCCTAGTGCTTTTGACGACTTCACAGGAGCACTCACTAAACTTCACCAAACTGGCACAGTGAGAGAGTATCAGACGGAATTTGAGAAACTAGCCAATCACACAGAAGGATTGTCTAATGAATTCTATAGGAGTTGTTTTATCAGTGGTCTCAAGGATGAAATCCGCTCAGAGGTCAAAATGTTTTGTCCCAACACAATGATGGAAGTCCTAGGGTTGGCTAAGCTGGCCGAGGATAAGATCGTAGCTCAACAATGCTCTAAACCCACCTTTGTTCCCTTCAAAAATATGGGTTCCCAACGACCTCCCATCACGCCTGCTCCTCAACCAACTCTTATCAAGCAATTGTCTGAAACAGAGATGCAGGCACGTCGAGATAAAGGGCTTTGTTATAATTGTGATGAGAAATTCACTCGGGGACATAGATGTGTTCAACAAAAGCTCTATCTCTTGGATGTGGATTCTCTTCCTGTCTCAGAACTTGATGAAGAAGCTCCAAATACATTAGATGATCAGGTCGACTTTCAACACCCACCTGTTGACACCCCATCTTAGGATGACCCACCCGAGATCTCTCTCCATGATGTAACCAGCGTCACCACCCCACAAACAATGCGAGTCAGGGGATACTTCAAGAAGCTCCCTCTTACCATACTCATTGATTCTGGTAGCATTCATAACTTCATTGATCCTCGAATTGCCAAACAGGCTGATTGTTTTGTCCATCCTTGCTCCAACTTTGAAGTCATGGTTGCCAATGGGGGCACCTTACCTTGCAAGGGGAAGTGTCACAATGTGCGTATCTCTATGGAAGATTATAACCTGAGCTCTCACATGTTTTCCTTGTCCTTCGGCGGATGTGATGTGGTTTTGGGCGTTCAATGGTTACGCACACTTGGCCCCATCTTATGGGATTTTGCCGAACTTTGGATGCAGTTTTCAGTCAATGGGGCACAACACAAATTTATGGACTTACAATGAGGGTCTCTCTGCATCATTAGTTCACATCGCATAGAAAAAATACTTAAGAAGAATTCACATGGTGTCATTGCTTAACTCCATTCCATTCAGATGCACCCATCAATAGTCTCCACTACTTCCTTGCATAGATATGTAGGTGTCTTTGTTGAACCAATGAGCTTGTTTCCTTCAAGAGAACTTTTCGGTAAGAATTTAGCCGTATCTACCTCTCAGCAGGAAATGATGACTATTTTGCATACAGTACAGAAGTGACAGCCATCCCTATTGGGGAATTATTTCTGCATCAAGACTGATCTCCAGAGTCTAGAAACTTTCCTGGAACAATGGGTCTCCTCCCCAACACACCTGAAATGGGTTATCCAACTCATGGGTTATGACTATGCGACCACTTACCGGAAGGGTAAGGACAATATGGTAGAAGATGCTCCTCCTCGCACATTTGATGACCCAGTTTCTCTTACAGTTATTTCTCTGCTTGTTCCAAATTGGTTGCAATCTATTCAATGGGGCTATCTCTTCTATGAACTCCATGCTTCTTCATCAGTAGGGCACTATGGGTTCCTCAAAACGTATGACCAGGAACAATGTAACTTCTTTTGGCAGGGACTCAAAAGGACAATTCAATGGACGGTGGTTGACTGTGATACTTTCCAGGTCAACAAGGGTGAAACGACCCTCCTTTCGGGACTTCTCGAACCCTTGCCCATCCCTCCATATATTTAGACAACTATTTCTATGGATTTCCTAGAAGTGCTCCAGTGGTATAGTACCACATCTCAAAAGACACCATATGAAGCAGACTCTGGACAGGCACCACCAGTTCTTCTTCCATACACCTTCAGCAGCTCCCCAATTCAGGCAATTGACTCAATTCTTCGAAACCGTGATCAACTTCTTCTCATTCTGCAGGACAATTTTCACATGGCAAGAATTCGACTGAAACAACAAGCCAATCAACACCATTCTGAGCGCACTTTTCATATTGCTGATATGGTTCTTCTTCGTCTACAGCCTTCCATGCAATCCTCCTTGAAACTCCAAAGGCGCCAGTGGCTCAGAATGCAACCCGAGGATGCTATAGGGGACCCACTCCTTCAGATTCTACATCAATTTCCACATCTAAAGCTTTGAGGACAAAGATTTTTCTAAGGGAGAGGGAATGTTAGGAACCCATGTCTTTACTTTGTTAGTATATTGTTGTTGGACGCATATGCTTTGTCAGTCATCCCGTAGTATTTGTTGATCCATAGTTTATATTAGCCCATAGTATTGACCCATAGTATTGGACGCATATGCTTTGTAAGTCGTCCCATAGTATTATATGTCCCATGGTTTTGACTCATAGTATTGGCACCTAGACTTATCCCATGGTTTGTATTGACACATAGTATTGACCCATGGTATTGGCGCCTAGACTTAGTATATAAGTGTGTGTTGAGGCCTATGAAGGCACGGTGAAGTTAATTGTATTGAGCTTGCTCAAAGGAGGTTGCCCCCTCGAAGTGGCCCGTGATCAATATAAAAGTGATTCTGAGTTCTATTATTTCTGATATCTCGTGTATTTGCATTAATTAATTATTGCAGGTTCATCACATTCACCAAGAGTCTGCTTAGGATTGCGCGTTCCAGAAGTCAAAGCTTCTGCGCCTCCATCCCTTCATGTATCAGCGCCACTGCACATTACCACATTTACACTTGGATCCACAGTTCTTCTCTCTGCTGCGATCAACTAAATGTTGGGTTTCGGTGCTTCTGTCCTTTTTCGTTTCTGCATTTCTACCTCTAGCACAGGACAGTCTTCAATAACATGATCAAATTATTTACAGTAATTGCATGTAGTTCATGGATTTGTACAATCTCGAGATACATGACCTGGCTGGCCACAGTTATAACAAATTACCTGGCCGCGACCTCTTCCTTGGGCTAGGCTGGCATTTCTTCCTCTCCTGCGGTATCCACCACCACAGCCTCTATAGCCACCCTGATCATAGTGGGCATTCTCTTGTTTTGGCTGAGTTTCTTCTTGGACGCGATACATTCCAGTACCTCACATCACTTCCATATCTCACTTTCTTTCATTCATGAGCTCATATGCGCGGCAGCTGGATTCGTCATGTCCAACTGACATACAGAAATTACAATATAAGTTTTTAGGTTTCTTTACGTATTTTTGTATTAGATAACAGTCCTTAGGTCTGTGTCCTCTGCTTCTGCAGATTTCACACCACGGCGCCTGGTTTTGATTCATTGGGTTCAGCGCACCACTATTGAGGTAATCTTGAAACAAGGGACAATGTTCTCTGGTGTGGCCTTCTCCCTTACATCCGGTACACCAGACCTCATGCCTCTGTTCATATCTTTGTTCCTTTATTCTTCATGCCTTGTAATTCTAATGTCAAGGTGGTTAACTGATTCTGGATCTGTGACATTCCAGAACTACTATCTCCAATCGATTAAGCTTCCAACTTCATTGTGATCTCTAAGGCCTCTGCCTGGAACACAACCTTCTGTTGCATCAATGGTTGTATGATGTGGGGCAACAACGTAGTGATGAACCACTCCTTATGCTGTTGCAGAGCTATCTCAAAGCTCACTTGATCCAGCAATGTCTTAAATTTTTGGTCAAATTCCCAGACCGTTTCGGTAGCTTTCTGCTTGATTTCCTTTGATTATGTTATGCACTGCGATTCTGATTTCAGCTTCTTAAACTCTGCTATGAGCGCAGCCTTGATTTCTGTTAGGGTTCTCGGTTGTGCTTGAGAATATTTCATAAATCAATGCAAGGCTCTGCCTCTGAAAGTAGTGATGAGTTGTGCTCTCTTCACAGCATCATCCTGAACTTGCTTTACACTCCATATGGATTCACATAGAAACTAGTGCTGATCAAGGTCTTCTAGACCCGTTCCTTTGAATATCAGTAGTTTTATATCATTATCTATCATTCTCCTTCTTGATTGTGTAGCACCCTGAGTAGTGCTAATATTCTGCGCGGGGTTCTGAGTGGAAAAAGCAAAGGTGGTACTCGGAATAGTTCTAGGAATACTACTCTGCGGAATATTTTGAGACTGGGTATTGTGGACTGGAATAGTCTGAGTTGGAATGGTCTAAGCACCTGCTCCTGCAGTGCTACCAGTATTGATGTTCTGGGGGATGGGTTGTGCAACACTCGCAGCAAACGGGTTCTGAGATAGGGGTTGCCTGGTATCTGCAACCAGTGGGTTCTGAGGTGTGATAAGGTGGGTGGTGGCTGATGACGGTGCGGTCTGATTGGTAAGTTCACATGGGAGTTTGGTATCCACGCGGAGTCCAGGTTCTCCGTGATTCTTCTCTTTATTAAACTTATATCTCTTTCCACTTTTCATATTATGGGTTTCTTCGTCAGAGTCACTATATATACTTTCTACCATGACATATTCAAAAATATTACTACATTCTTAAAACGCCTTTCGACTAAGATTGTTCAGGTACTTACCTCTGAATCCTTCGAAAAAGTATGCTTCTTGACTGTAGTATTTTAGCGTGTCTACAGCAAATTCTATTACAAATCCTTCAAGTATGCTATCAACCCAGAAGTTGACTGCTTGCAACAATAGGATGTCTATTGCTTTGAGCTGTGCAGTGAGCTCTGGAGTCCACTCTGTAGGTACTCCCCCTTGAAAATAGTTTTTCCTTTCTGCGAGTCGCGATATCCACTTGTGCAGCTTGTTTCCAAATGAAGCCCAGAATATCTCGTGAATATCTTTCCACAAATATCTATTCAACCACTCTACGTCAGAGAGACGTGGGTGTCTGTTCTCTTTATTTGCAAAATCTCTTTCGATCTTATCACACCAATCCCAGATCTCTTTCTTTTCGGGATGCCAATTGTCTGAACCCAACGGGAACTGATATTCTCCATCACACATTACTTTCCAAATACACTATCGTATCACTGGTCTTAGCGCGACAACAGAACCATTTGTTGGTGTATATAACTGAGCTGGAGGTTTCCAATGTAGACCCAGGTACTTCACGGTTTGAGGAACCAACAAAACCCTTATTCACCAGCCCTTTCGGCAACAGATTGCATGCAGCCTGATGTCTCACCCGAGGTGAAGCTGAGGGGTGGTTGCAGAATCATGTTTCCACAACCTGGTGATGCGAGTGTAAAAGAGACTGATGGACAACGTGATAAAAGGAACTCTTGTTGTGGACAAAAGGCTGCGCAAAGTCTGCTACTTCGTGACGAGTACTTCGGTAAGCTAAGGAACTTGCACAACCGGTGCATCCACATACTACGTGGCATGGAATGCTTTCAGCGTTACGATGATAAGCTATCAACAACTTACCTCACATCCTTACAATGGGTCAGCGCGTCAACTGGACCGTGCATCTCCTTCAAGACTTGATCACTCTATTCAATCTTACTTAACGATCTTTATTCATTCAACAACACTAAGGTTATTATCTTTATGGTGTAAGTGAATGAATAAAACATACAATATTGTGTGCTTCAATGCTGTGCTCAAATTCAGAGTTCAACTATGTGATTTTCCAATAGATTCATACATTCAAAGACTTAGAAGTGTTGAATACTTTACATCCATCCACACATGTATTACCTAACATATTATTCCCACCATTCCTGCGACGAATACATATAAAAGAAATCACATAATAGATAATCTGCAGTATTCATACAATACTAAGCAAACGAACAGTTGCAAACACAAATAATCACACGACACAGGATTTAACGTGGTTTACCCCTCGGATGGAGGCGGCGTCCACAAGAACTGTTGTTAAATTGATCTTTTGGGAAGGGTACAATAGTTCCTTAGTCCACGCACTCAGCTGCAGACTCTCTTCTCTCACAAATAGGTCTCTGCGCACACAGCTGCAGATCCTTTACAATAGCTTCAAGTTCAAAGATTCTAACAATGTTCAACAATGAAGAGCTAACCCTTTCCCATACAAAAATGCCTTATTTATAGATCACTCCCATGGGTCGTGTATTTATAATCAGTAGGCCGAAACCATAAGGTTTCCAAAACTGGCGTGGCTAACTGCCACCCTAGCTGTCGCCATTGATAGCTTGCTCCAGGCCATCCTGTTGGGCCACTCGTGGCTCACACGCTCATCTGACAGCTGTAGTCATCAAAAACGGTTACAACTGCATTGTGGCCTGTCCCTTTCCACTCCTTCTGCCTTCCTATCACCATCATTGTAGTGGCCTATCTTCTCAACTGCTTTCTACCACTCTCCTTGGTAGGTCGCTTTCCTCTTCCTTCCACCTTTCTCTTACCCAAAATAGTTCATTTCCTCTTCTGACCTTTACCAATATTCTTTACCAAAATTTGCTGCTGCGCGAATCCTGCGCACCAACGTACTGCGCAATCCTGCCTTAACTATTGATGTTGTGCGGCATGTGCCATTATCAAAACTTCCCCCATTCTCTATTGCAGCATGCACTGCACACTTTCCAACACTTGTGCAAATATTCCAACTTGGGCCCCGCCCAACATTCCTCGACTTCCACTCCAGGGAAATTCTAGTGGCTCCATGACAAAAGATTCTAAAAATATCAGTCCAACCTCAAATCGAATGGCAAGTGGATTCCACATCACTTCCAATCCAGGATCTCCAATGGCAATTCTAGGACAAAACAATGGCAATTCCAGAGTAACTCAACTTGGGCACAGGCTCAGCAAGGGTGCACCAACTAACAAAAACTCATGTCAAGAAAAACCAAAAATAACCACACTAATACCATAGAAAAAACAAGATCCAAGAGCATGCATAACCAACAAGATATACTAGCTCACATCCACCCAAATCCCATTTCCCAAGAGCAATTCAAATTGGGGGGAGACACAAGGGAGAAGTTACATTCCCAAATTAGCAAAATGGGAGTTACACTTATCAAGAGGGAATCTAACTCCAAATAAAATTAATATCGAAATAAAATAAAAACCAAGGGGTTTCATAACACATGAGGGTGCATAAATCAAGGGGGTCCACCAAGTCCATAAGAAGCGTGTATCACATGCACATAGGTCAAAACAAAAGGTAACACTTTTCCCACAACCCCTTGCTCGAAAAATTTTGTTTCCTCGTACTTTTATGTGGCATGGGTCAGTCTGGTTGTTTTATTTTATTAATTAATTAATAATTTCCAACACAATAGTAATAATGTGAAAACCATAGTCTCGGCACCTCGTGCCACATCACATCACAAATAATAACCACAACATATGTCCAAGGGCTAAACCAAAGGGTATTACACCGGCCCCCATCTGAACCATGGATGGAACAGTGGAATATCCCTGTAGGTCGGTTTGGAGGTCCTCACATGTTATCCTATGATGTCGGTTGCTTCTCATGGTGGAGAAACCAGATTCTGATGATAGAGTACTACCCTTACGTAGAAGTGGACTTTCGTGGAGATAGAGAACTAGTGCTTCGAGAGGGAGCAGATTGGGATGAGATAGGTATGACTCTTAGAAAACATGACCTTGGATAATTATGTGTTTTTGGATTTTTCAATATTTAGATTTTGTTGTTTGTACAAAGGGGATGTAATATATACATGTTCTATATCATGGATCAAGGATCATCATGACTAATGGGATCATCACCATTGCACCGATGCGGGGAAGGATACCATGTGATAGAAGTTGATTCTGGGGGACCCTGGGATGTAGAGTGTAAAATGGAGGGATGAACGATGGGTGTCTCTCAGATGAGGCTACATGATGTCCCTTACCACTTACAAAGTCACACCGTGGGGGTTCCAGAGTGTATTAGTCATTTACTGCGCCGAGTGGCTTGGGAATTTGTGTACTATAGTGAGCACCGCTTACCTCATGATGAGGAGTAGTGGTCTAGGTAGTCTAGAAGTATTCTAGTTAATATTTGTGAAATTTACATGATATATGGGAGATCTAGCCCCAATATTTCCCCTTATGTAGTAGTTTGGATATTTGATGTGACACACTTTCGATGTGCTATATACACGGATCTTATTTGGACTACTTACTTTCTACATGCATGATTTACACTATAGTGTTTTTTATGCTTTTCATATATACACTTCATAATGGTGAAATTTTCATGTATTTGTGATATGCCAATTTAGTATGAATTTAGCTAAAGAGTCAACAATTGTGTTAAGTTCTCTCGAGATGTGTTGATATTGTATGAAATCAAATGATCTCTCAAGGAGATGTATTCTTCAATAAATACGGAGTAACGTGGGGTTGCGAATGGAATATACTTGGTTCAACTATGAAGCCACAAGTTGGGATTCTAGGTAAATGATGATATGGCGTGTGCCAAAAGAGGAAGCGTTAGTCAATAGTCCTATTACGACATGATATTCAGCAATGTTATTAGTCACTAGACCTAAGAAAACTCCACTTGATCTAACCTACTCATCAGCAAAACAATAAACCACCCAAGCTATTGAAGCAAGGTTATAGATCCACAAATACCGAGTACACCGACATTTGTACATTGAAGCACAAAGCGGGATAAGTAGTCGAAAAGGAAACAAGATCCTCACATGTCAAAAGAAAAACTAGTTCACACCACACCAAAAACACACCAAATATGGTACATATGTACATAGTACTTATGCAAGGAGATCTTAATCATAGTACTTCTTAAGGTAGATCCCACTCCGAGGCCCCTTTTTCTAAAACTTGCTTAACGATGTGGGGATCATGCCACATGAACTCAAACTTTCCAACTCACATTTTATCGTGCATCTGATCGTAGGCTAAAACTAGGTCATCTTCATTAAAGGTATGAGGTTGAATGGATTTTTCATATTGATCTTTGATGTGCTTCTTATGTGCCTCGTTGGTGATAGCAAGATCATGATGGGTTTCGTCAAGTTTTGTCAAATATAAGAATCGTTCTTCCTCTGCGGAAGTATCAAGAAGAAGTTTGGCAGCTAGCTTAAGAGACAAAATTTCACACTCAGTAGGTAAAATGGCTTCCAAACCACAAACCAATTGAAAAGGTGTGAATCCAATTGTTGTTTTTACTGAAGTCTTATAGGCCTAGAGAGCTGAAAAAAGAATCAAATATCAACTATATTTTTGCATCCCCACCATGCATTGAATCATGGTTTTTAATACCTTATTGATGGTCTCTATTTGTCCATTAGCTTGGGGATAGTTAGGAGACATGTTTTCATTGCGAAAACTTAGTTTGGCACTTAATTTGACCATCATATAATTCCTAAAATGGGAACCGTGATAAGTAACAATGCTCTGTGGGAATCCAAACCTGGAAATGATGTGGTTAAAAACGAATACCGCGGCAGTATTACCATATTCATCATATGTAGGCATAGAATCAACCCACTTGGTAAAATAGTCAACATAACCAATTACATGACCATGCCCCCTATTGGGCCAGGAAATGTTTTGGTACATTTTGGAAGCATTATTGGTATGAAAAGGGTCAAAGTGAATTAGTGGCCAATGAACGAGGGACATACTCCGACGAACTTGCTAGAAGTCAAGAAAAAGTGAACTTTGAATATGTCAAGGGCGAAGTTCGGTAAGTTAGTTAGGATTTTGTGTCCACGTCCATTAATGAGTTGAGTAGTCGAGTAGCGGGAGTGGGGAAGGTTGTGTGCACCCTATAAATATGTAACGGATTGGGATTTTTGAGATTATTTTTGTTACCTACTTAATTAGTGGAAGAGATAGGCCAAAAGGTGAATCTGAAGATTTTTAGGTATTACATCGAAGATCATATTGTATGTTGTAAAAGATAGAGTCACGTGAAGAAAAAGACATCTGCAGGTTGTGTGCACAGATCCATTGTAAAAGAGGAAGAAGAGAAGTTTGTAAGTTGTATATGCAGACATGAAGTGCTTATTTACAATGACTCATGTTTTCTCCGAGTTCAGTTTCCATGTTAAAATAATGGTGTCAATTGTGTGTGAATTATATTATGATGTGTTTTGTTAGTTTGTCACATTCTGCATAATAATTTGTAAATGTTGTCTAATATGGATATTTATGAATGACATGGATATTGCATACTTAATGAATATATGTCATGGTTAGTGAAGTGCTATATATGTCGAAGCTATGAATATTATGTTTGGTAGAATTATGTCACACCCCTTCACTACTACAACAATATGATTCTTGTAGTTCCCATAGGTACCTTGGGTGAGAATTCACCTACTTTGTAAGAGATGCAAAAAGGGCCAGTATCTTGGGGTTTGTTGGTTATTAGTTAGTGAACCTAGGTCGAACTTAGTTTTGTGTCAAATTTTAGTTCCGTGTCGAATTTTAGTTCTATGTCGAAGTTTTTCTTTTGTCAGAGTAGGTGTTTGTACATACTTATACTTCGTTCGAAGTTATGTTGTGCCGAAGCATCCTGAATGTTCATTAATTTCTACATTTGTGACACACAAATCGGTGTTGTTAGTGGGAATCTAACAATAAATGTCGAAAATACCCACTTGTGTGAAAAAATGTGCCGATGCAAAATGTAATTATTGAAAAGGATTTGGTCTGATTAACTAAATATTGGGTGCAACACCGAAAAGGTGGGTTGGAAAAGGATTAAAAATAAGGGCATGTTAGGAAGTTGGCTCATTGTTGTTGAGCGCTTAGGTGAATTGGAAGAGTAGAAACTTGAATCCTTATACTGTTGAAGATATAAGAGCATAATTCTATAGTAATGGAGGTAGATCTATCTAGAGTAATCATGGAGCAAGTATCCATTGAGGAAATTGTGGTAGAAGAAAACACTCTGATTGCATAAGAAGAACCGGACATCATGTCATCGCAAGTTTTGATCGATCCTCTAAAGAAGAAAAGGTCATCATCCCATGTGGAAACTATAAAATTAAGTTAAATGAAGAAGCATGACGGGGAAGCATCAAGGTTTGGCTCTATAACCCTGCTTCTGCAATATGTACCATCTAGGAATCCCAACGCGAAATCAGTAAAGTTGGAAAAGAATGCCAAGTATGTACTAGTACTTCCTACAATACCGAAAGGTGTCATAATTCAAGGGGACATGATGGGTAAGATTGAAAATTTATCCTACACAGACCATGATCTTACAAAGTTCCCAGAGTTTGCTCCGAAAAAGTACATGGAACAAATATTATCACCATAAATTCATGCCATCATCCTCGATCCTATGCCATGGGATCTAGGCTTATAGAGATTGTGTGTTCTATCTCTGCTTCATATACTTCATTTTGGGAGGACCGCTGAGGTAAATGCATGTGTTAAGAAGTTGTTACTCTACGTGCATGGTGGATTTTTGTGGTTGGATGAAAAAAATTTGATTGATTCAGATTTGCTTGCAAAAATCATGAGATTTCCAAAAGCGGGGTTCGACCCTGCCACATTCGTTGTGGGTAAAGAAAAAGGTAGAGATATTGCGAATAGGATGAAGGCCAAATACAATTTGATGAAGAATAAGAGGGGTTATGAGATAGCCTCTATCAATGACCAAGTTATGCACTTTGCAGTGAAAGTGTTAGCCAACAAATTGTTGAGGAAGTGTCATCCTAACCAAGCACCTACGACGGTTATTGCAGTAGCAGATCAATGCACACATGGTATGCGGAAGAAATGGGATACTTTTATCTTGAATGAATTCCTCAGTGACTATAAAGATGCACTAGATAAAGGTAATCCATTTCATTACTCATGGATTACAATTTTAATTTCATTTGTCAGTTAGGAAGAACTGGAGGAGTACTAGGTGATGGAAACTCGAGGCAGTCAATGTTTGGTCTCTAGATATTCTAATATATGGTACAGTGATAAGGCTAAGAGGAATATTGACAATAATTTTTATTTCTACATGCGTAAAGAATCACTTCAGTACAATGTTACGTTCATCCTATGCATAGAGGCGCAGGTGGTTGCTAGGTTCAGGGGGTGATAAAATTCAAAGCAGGACACCATCATATGTATGTGCAGTTGAGGAATGACCTGAACAAGTTGTGTTTAGTCACAAGCTACAATATTTATGAACAATTTTTCATCAATATCATCGATGAATTGCCTCTCGAGTGGAATTTTTCTATTGAGGCTAAACATATATCAACAGATGCATTGCGGCAGGATCTGCGATAAGAAGGGACCTCAAGTCATAATCGCTCAAGGTGAAGATAGGGAGTCCCATCCTACTGGGAGTACTAGTGGTAATATCCATTACTAAGAAAAGTCACAAGAAAAAGGCCGAGAATCCGGTGCAACATAGACAGAATCGGGCCATGGTGATAAAAGGAAAGCATCCAGTGTGACACAGGGACAAAGAAATAATTCAAAGGCAAAGAAGCAGAAATTTGTAATGGCACTAATTGATGATGATATCATCATCCTATATGATATGATGACAGAAGTAGTAGAGGAAGCCTCAAAATCATTCAATGAAATGACCTTGCAGTTATTTGGAGGAGTGACAGATCAGCTTGTTGGACTCCAATGAGCTATTTAGGGACTCCAAATTGCTCCAGTCTAGTATGGAGATGCACAGTAGAAGGAGGGAAGGCCAAATGAGGATAGGGGGGTCCTGGAATCAACTGCTACAATGGGAAGGGCAGTAAAATTTCTTCCACAAGCACAAAATTTTGGCGAAGCGGGATTGCAGGAGCAGGATCATCAGTTGAGCTATGTAGATTTGAATTTATCATTGTTATTACTGGGGAGTTGGTACAAGAAGTGTGCCAACATAGATACAATATGCCGGAGGCTGGTGAAGATGTAAAGTAGAAGTATGCAGACTTCATATTGAAGTCAAAGACACCTACAGTGCAACCTTGAAGTGGCTTGGGACGAGCCACATGTGAGTGTTGGGGGGCTAATGGACCAGGAAAATGTTTGGTACATTTTGGAAGCGGTTTTGGTATGAAAAGGGTCAAAGTGAAGAGGTCCATGAGTGAGTAAACTAATCTGATGAACTTGATAGAAGTCAAGAAAAATTGATATTTGAATATGTCAAGGGTAGAGTTGGGTAATTTAGTTATGATTTTGTATCCACATGCATTAATGAGATGAGTAGTCGAGTACTGGGAGTGGGGAAGGCTGTGTATGCCCTATAAATATGTAATGGGTTGGGATTTTTTAGAGTCTTTTTGGTAACTAGTTAATTAGTGGAAGAGATAGGCCAGAAGGTGAATCTGGAGAGTTTTGGGTCTTACGTCGAAGCTAATATTGTATGTTGTAAAATATAGAGTTGCATGAAGAGAAAGAGATATGTAGGTTGTGTGCACATATCCATTGTAAAAGAGGAAGAAGAGAAGTCTGTAAGTTGTATATGCAAACATGAAGTGCTTATTTACTATGACTCATGAATAAGAAAAGCACTTCTGGTTCCAGTCGGAATGACCACATCTCGTCCAACCCACACCTTCCTAGGAAATAGGGTGATCCCTGAAATCGAACCACTAGCCTTAGCTAAAAACTAGCTAGGTCCTTCTCAATGGTGGCCCTTCTCTCCAATCTGGGATTTCCGCAACCTTCTGACAGTTGGCACTGACCTTCCGCAACAATCTTGTGGAAACACCTTCCTTCTGCAATTACAATGCCTTTCACAATTATCCTTCCGCAACTGCCTTCCCGCAATGTGATTTATGCAACCTCCTTTTTTCATGCTCCTTTCCGCAGCTTGCGGATTGCGGATTGAGGGTGCATCTTTCATATTTTATTGAAAGAGCTTTCCGCAAAGACTCTTCTGCAATGAGGTTTCCGCAAATCCTCACTGTTAATGCTCGCGTGTCTTCCTACTGCGGAACACCGTCATAGTCGTCGATCTCTTGTGGATCTAATCTTGGCCATTGATCTACAATCAATGCAGAATACTTCAATTCAGCTTGCGGAAATGATAATTCCCACACACGTTCACTTGATCGATCCTTTCCCCACCATCGATCTTCCCTTTGGCTTTGATCTAATCCGTCCAACCTCTATTAACTGAGTCACTATGACTCTGTGATTTTCTCATGGATTGATCATAGAATCGATCAATCCAACCCAGTCTTCATTCAGATCTATTGAAAAATTTCCTCTGGTGTGTAGGAAAATATACCACCGACTCTTCTTTACGCAGTTTTCTCACTTCTACTGCCTAACCTCCGAACCCCCTAGTGACTCCTACTCTCCCCTCTTTTATGCATTCGAAAATATCCTCCCCCAAAAACTGAATGGCTGAATAGCTCAACAAACTCCTAACATACTTTTCTCTATCACTGAAAGAGTCACTATCATTATTTGACTAACTGCCTATCTGACTTGATCTCCACGCAGGGAGCATCAACTTGCCACTATGCTCCACCTTCTGAAAAAATGACACATACTATTCGGTTACACAGTTGCAAATATTTCAA
Source organism: Larix kaempferi (assembly GCA_027924585.1). Lineage (NCBI taxonomy): Eukaryota > Viridiplantae > Streptophyta > Pinopsida > Pinales > Pinaceae > Larix > Larix kaempferi. The sequence continues at coordinate 3,390,997 of BSBM01000600.1, forward strand.
ACTACTTAACAAAATGAATTCCCTTCATGATAGCTCGTCCTTCTACCAGCCACAACATGTGAACATGAAATAACATTATTGACTCAGCATTGATGCTCCTGCATCAGACTCCCAAGGTTAAAATTATGAACCCCTGTTCAGTAAATCAACTACTGAGAAACCCTTTGCCTCCAATTCTTCAACATTCATCCATGTAGAGTCTTCTACAGGATGTCCTTCCCATTTGATCAGATATTCCAAGTAGCCTCTCTGTCTGGTACTCTTTGCTACTCTAGTATCCAAGATTGACTCAGCTTCTTATGGTTGGGCCATAGGCATCTGCTTTAGCCACTGAAGATCTTCCACTTCTGGCACTTGTCCTGTATCATCTGTCACATAAGTATACAGGTCTGCAACATTAAAAATAGGTGATATACCAATCCCTGTTGGCATTTCCAGTTCATAGGCATTGACTGAAAACTTTTTGAGTATTCTGCAGGGTCCAATATTCTTCATTTTCAACTTATTGTACTCTCCTTTTGGAAATCTCTCTTTCCTCAAATGTGCTAAAACCAAATCTCCTACCTCATAGTTTTTCTCTCTTCTCTTGGAATCTGCTCTTTCTTTGTAACTATTGTTACTCTATTGCAACCTTGCTTTAACTTGCTCTTGTAGTTCACTAATCCTTGTTGCAAACCCTTTTTCCATCTGCACTTCTCTTCTCCATCTTCCCCAAATCACGAAGCTCACACACTCCTGTTGGGTGCATACCATACATAATTTGGAATGGACTCATTCTTGTACTCCAGTTTGGTGAGTCATTATATGCAAACTCTGCTTGATCTAGCACTTTGTCCCATTGCTTTGGATTCTCTCCAATCAGACTTCTCAACATGTTACCCAGACTCCTATTTACCACCTCAATCTAGCCATCAGACTGTGGATGATATGTTGAACTGAAGTTCAACTTGGTTCTCAGCTTCTTCCACAAGGTTCTCCATAAATGACCTGTGAACTTTACACCTCTATCAGATACAATGCTCTTAGGTAAACCATGTAGCTTTACAACTTCATTAAAAAACAAGTTAGCAATGTGTGTGGCATCACTAGTCTTATAACATGGAATTAAATGTGCCATATTATTAAATCTATCCACCACTACAAAAATAGAATCACTTCCCTTCTTAATTTTTGGAAAACCCAAAATGAAATCCATACTCACAGAATCCCAAGGCCTCGTTGGAATAGGCAATGGTGTGTACAAACCTGTGTTTTGGCTTCTTCCCTTGGCATGCTGACATACCCTACATATGCTCACAAAATTTTCAACTTCAGGCCTCATCTTTGGCTGAACATAGAAATGGCTCAACTTCCCAAAGGTTTTATCACTTCCAAAGTGACCTACCATCCCTCCATTATGTTTCTCCTGTATCAAATTATCTCTCATGGAACATTTGGGAATACAAAGTTTATTATTTCTAAAGAGTAAAACATCTTGCGACATATACTCCATCCATGGCTCGCTGTCCACTTCCACAGGATTCCTGCAAACTCGGTATGCATCTGGAAAACCAATGTCAGACTCATACAAACCTCTTAAGTGTTCAAATCCCAAGACTTGGATCTGACTTTCTTGCACCATCAATTGTCTCTTGCTTAAGGCATCAGCTACTCGATTTGATTTCCCACTGATGTGCTTTATCACGAAGGTAAGTTCTTGCATGAAATCAACTCACTTGACATGTTATTGATTCAATTTAGGTTGTTGCATGATGTATTGCAATGCATGGTTATCAGAAAACAAAACAAACTCTCTAGGCATTAGATAATGTCTCCAATGCTTCAGTGATTGGACAATAACATATAATTCCTTGTCATAAGATGAATACTTCTGCTTGGAATCATTCAACTTCTCCCTGAAATATGCTATAGGTATGTCTTCCTGACTGAGTATAGCTCCAATTGCTACTCCACTGGCATCACACTTCACTTGGAAAGGATATTTGAAATCTGGTAATTTCAATACTGGTTTCTCAGTAATATTTTTCTTCAAAAACTGAAAGCTTCTCTCAGCCTTTGTTGTCCATTTAAATGGTTGTTTTTCCTTTCTAATTGTTTCAATGATAGATGAGAAAATACCACTGAAATTCTTTATGAACTTTATGTAAAAACTTGACAATCCATGGAAACTTCTTACCTCAAATATGCCCTGAGGTGAAGGCCAATCAATGATTGCTTGCACCCTTTCTGGATCCATTTTCAATCCATCTCTCAAGATAAAAAAAACCAAATACACTAGTACACTTCCTCACATTCACCAACAAGTTTTCCCTTTGTAATTTCTCCAAGACACATCTTAGATGCTTCAAGTGTTCTTTTTCTATTTGACTGAAAATCAAAATATCATCAAGGTAAACTATCACAAACTTACCTATGAAATATCTCAAGACTTCATTTATTAATCTCATGAAAGTGCTTGGTGCATTGGACAGTCCGAATAGCATAACCATCCACTCATACAACCCATCATTTGTCTTAAAGGTTGTCTTCCACCCATCTCCTTCTTGAATCCTGATCTGATGGTATCCACTTTTCAGATCTAGTTTTGAAAAACATGTTGCCCCACTAAGGAAATCCATCATGTCATCCATCCTGGGTAATGGAAATCTATATCTAATGGTAATCTTGTTGATTGCTCTGGAGTCAGTTCACATCCTCCATTCACCATCCTTCTTTGGGGTGAGTACTGTTAGTATTGCACATGGACTCGGACTTTTCTAAACCAACCCCTTGTCTAACAATCCTTGTACTTTCCTTCTAACTTCTTCAGTCTCTTGAGGTGTCAATCTGTATGCTGTCCTGTTTGGTAAGCTTTCTCCAGGAATAAAATCACTATGGTGACTTATATCCATCTTCGTTGGTAACTCATTGGGAAAATCATCTACCACAATGTCACTAAACTCTCTTAGCATCTCCTGAATCCCCTCAGGCAAATCTATAATATTAGTCTTCATCGCTACCACTCTAGGCTTACATACCATAGCATAGTTCAATTTCTTCTCATCAACTTGCTGCAAATACTCTTTCCCTATAAACATCAGGACCTTAGATGCGTGTTGCTCTGTCGAACTCTCTCCTTTCAAAGGATGAAGAATATGTTTTATCCCATCTTGAACGAAACTATGACAATTCCTCCTACCATCATGCACTACCATTTTATCAAATTTCCATGGTCTCCCTAGAAGAATATGGAAAACATCCATGGGCATAACATCACATATAATCTTGTCCTTATATGTGCCTACTTGAAATTCAACTTCACATTGTTTACTTACTAGGATTTGATGTCCTTTATGCAACTAGGATACCTTGTATGGAATAGGGTGTTTGGTCCTCTTCAGAATCAGTTTCTCCACCTGTTGGAATAATTAAGTCTTCCTACCATTTATTTATTTACTTAAGATGCATTAATTAATCATTTATTGGTTAATTCTATGTAATAAATTAGGAAATTGCCATTCTATGGACCACAAGGCAACATGGGAGGCTCAAATACATCCAAGGTGTGGAACACAAGCCACCTAGGCCAATTTTGCACTTTCCTTAAATATTATGGATAATATTTGAGGAAAAAAGGCGCCCTTCTAGATTTTTTCTGCTTTTTACTGCTTTTTCCCCCATAGGGAAAAGCTAGTCTACCTAGGAAACTGTTTTTTACACCAAAAACTTTCCTTAATGTATTTTCCACCCAAATTTCGTATTTGGCATTTTGTTTGTCCATATTTCACCTTCAGATCACTAATTAGAGAATTTGTGAGCTTTTAGAGTGATTTGGAAAGTCAACTTGCCACCTAGGGGGGATGGGCATATTTAGAAAGTCTGATGATTAGGAGATTCGTTTGGCATCTTTAGCCATTCAATTTTTTGCTGTAATTTTATTTAATAGCATACTATTACTTTCATAAGGTTGTCTGATGTATTTTTATCATGAGAAGTTAATACAAAAATCTACTCTTGTGCATAATTTTTGTGTCTTTGACTAGTTGTGTGAGATTTTTCATATGAGAGAGTGTAATTTCTTGAATAGTTCCTGGATGTGATCTTATTTTCACATTGTATCAGAGCCATCAAGATATTTATTTCATCTATTTATTTTCTTGTAGGATCCAACAGTCTCAGGAAGGGCGCATTGATCAATTCACTGGGTGAATTCTATTCTTTGCAGGGCGCATTTTGGAATCCAGAAGTGTTCTAAAATCAGTCAATAAGTTTATTTCAGAACAGAAATGGATCACACACAGCATATCATCCTCACTCCTTTCAATTACTTTGATTGGAAAGCATAGATGGAGATTCTACTCAGGAGCAAAGGGCTCTACAGGGTGACCATGGCAACAGAAGCTAAGCCAACCTCAGCAGTAGAGAAATCAAAATGGCATAATCAAAGGGATGAATCCTATGGGCTTTTATGTCTCACTACATCCATAGAACTCTTATTTCATCTTGACGGCCTCACTTCACCCAATGAAGTATGGATGAAACTTCAAGAATTGTTCGGGAAAACCGATGAATTGAGAGGCCACCAATTGGATAATGAGCTAGTCTCTTTGAGCTCACAAAATTTTGATAATCTACAGGATTTTTTCTCCAAGTTTAAATCTCTTGTCTTGTAGTTGAAGTAATGTGGTATTGACAAGAAAGATGAGCAATTATTTTTGGCCATTCTCTCTAATCTTGGCCCCAACTATTCAATCTTTGTCTCGACCTTCCATTCCACCCGGAAAGCAATTAAAAATTGGAAGAGCCCAACACTTTCAGAATTCATGGAGTCTTTGACACAAGAACAAGACAAATTGTTCTTGATGGGAGCCATTAAAAATCCATCCAAAGACCACTATCTGAATGTTGGAGATTCAAGAGGTTCGAAAGGAAAGAAGAAGGGCAATTTCAAGAAGCCCACTGGTGAGAGGAAAGACAAGCATATTTCAAATGGAAAGACATCCAACTTCAAGAAGAATCCGAACAAGAAGAATGAGAGGACAAAGTGCAATTATTGCAGCAAGGGCTTTCATCCTGAAATCTCTTGCATGAAGAAAATCATTGACCAATTGACTTCACTCTTGGAGAAAGCCAACATTCCTCTTCTAGAGAGCGCAAGGAGGAAGGATGGAGGACAAAATTCCGATGATAAAGAGAGATTTCATGCATTGATGGCCAACACATCAAAATATGCATCATTCATCATTTATTTTGGAGCTTCAAGACACATGGTGTCTTCAAGTAAGTATTTTACTTCACTTGACTCTTCCAGTGGTCCGAATATTGTATTGGGAGACAATTCTGAAACTTCTAGCAAAGGAAAAGGTAGCATAGATCTTGATTTTGGGTCAATTAATAATTTTTTATATGTCCCTGGACTTATTGCAAACCTACTTCCATTCTATCAGATGACCCATACAAGGCTAACCAAGAGAGTAACCTTTACCCCCAATGATGTTGAGATAGCAGAAATTTCAACAGGAAAAATTATTGCATTTGCTACTGCTGATCATTGTTCTAGAATTTACAAGTTTTCTCATTTTGTGCCAAACCCCTCACCTTCTGCTCTATTAACCCATTCCAATGAGTCCAGCAAGCTATGGCATGAAATATTTGGCCACCTAAACTACAAATACCTTTCCCAACTTCATGAGAAAGAGATGGTTATAGGGCTGCCCAATATCAAATTTTCCAAAGGTGTCTGTCAATCTTGCATCCTACGAAAACACCCTGAGAATAAGTATGGGAGATCCACCACTGAGAGAACCAATGCATCATTGGAACTTATACACACTAACATATCAGGTCCATTCCCTCATGAGTCATTGAACCATGCAAAATATATTCTCACATTCATAGATGATTTCAACAGGTATTGTTGGATTTATTTCATCAAGCTAAAATCAGAAGTTTTTGGGTTAATCAAGTTATTCAAGGCCTCAATTGAGAATCATTCTGGTAGGCATATACAATTTATAAGGTCTGATAATGGTGGTGAATATGTGAAAACATAGTTTCAGCAATTTTTTGCTTCTTCAGGCATACAGATGCAACATACAGTTCCATATACAACTCAGCAAAATGCGGTTGTTGAGAGGAAAAATAGATCTCTTAAGGAGATGGCCACATGCATGCTTGAGGCAAAAGATTTGTCTCCCAAGATATGTGCTGAGGAAATAAATTGTGCCACTTACATGCAGAATAGAGTGCCACACAAAGCTCTCAAAGGTATTACTCCTTTCGAGGCTTGGACTAGTCACAAACCTGACATCTCTCATTTCGGGATTTTTGGCTCAAAGGCTTGGGCTAGGATTCCACTTGAGAATAGGAGGGCATTGCAGCCCCAAATCCAACCATGTTTATTTGTTGGATATTCAGAGGACTCCAAATTTTATAAGTTTCTGAACATGTCCACTCACAAAGCATTCATTGAAAGAAGTGTGCAGTTTGAGGAAGAGCCCTCTCAAAGCACTGAAATTGGAGAACCATTTTCACCAGTGTCTGAAGAAGAGGTAAGTGATGTTCTTGATGTTTTTTATTCTGATATTTTTTATGATGAGGATCACTTTATTACAGATGATAAATCACCTGCAAGGCCTAAGTGGGCTTCAAAAAATTTGAAAGTAACAGGTGAACTAGCAGGCAACCCTCAGGACCAAAGAAGGACTAGATCACAGTTTGAGACTGCTCTCAATGTGAATGATCCTTATCTTTATGAGAAATGCTATATGATGATAGATTCTGATCTAGAAACATATGAGGATGCCTCACATGATCCTAGATGGAAGATTGTTGTCAATGAGGAATTTGAGTCATTACAGAAGAATGAAACTTGGGAGCTAGTCAAGCTTCCCACAGGCAGAAAGTTGGTAAGATGCAAGTGGATTTATAAGACTAAATGTGCAGCGGATGGTACATCCATTAACTACAAATCAATTCTAGTAGAAAAGGGATATTCTCAGGTCCAAGGACTTGATTATAATGAAACATTTGCACCGGTAGCTCAGAAAGACTCAATTAGACTAGTTTTGGCAGTGGCAGCTTCCAAGCAGTGGGAAGTACATCACATGGATATGAAAAGTGATTTCCTCCATGGGGAGATTGAAGAAGAAATATATATGCAGCAGCCACATGGGTACACATTAGATCCAAAACCTTGTTTGCACATTGAAAAAATCTTTGTATGGACTCAAGCAAGCCCCTAGGGCTTGGTATGCAAAGATGGACAGTTTTCTGCTATCACAATCTTATGTTCGGTGTAAATCTGACCCAAATGTCTATATGAAGTTTGATGATGGTTTTATAATATTAATAGTGTTGTATTTTGATGATTTGCTGATCATAGGTGATAGCACTGAACAAATAGCATCACTGAAGACCACAATGCACCAAGCATTCTCCATGAGTGACTTGGGAATTCTTAAGCAATTTTTGGGGCTTGAGATTTCTCAAACAAAAGAAGGAACCAAGGTATGTCAGTCAAATTATGCTTCTAATCTGTTAAGAAGTTTAATATGGTTGATTGCAAGACTTCTAAGACTCCATTCCTTTCTGGAGTTAGACTAGAAGATGCAGAATCTACACCATTGTTTGAAAACACTTTATACAGACAGTTGATTGGCAGCTTGCTCTACTTGACACACACTCGACCAGCTCTTGCTTATGATGTGAGTGTGGCATAAAGATACATGGATCAGCCACATGAGCTAAATTGGAGGGCTGCAAAAAGAATCCTTCATTATGTGCAAGGAACAAAGAGTGATGGGATTCACTATGCTGCAGATTCAAGCCTAGATCTCTTGGGATTCATAGATTCAGATTGGGCTGGTGAAATCCTTAACAGGAAATCCACATCAGGATTTGTATTCATGCTTGGAGGTGGCCCTGTTTGCTGGTCCAGCAAGAAACAGAATTCCATAGCACTATCTTCAGTGGTGGCAGAGTACAGAGGAGCAGTGAATGCTGCTACACAGTGTGTTTGGTTGCAGGGGATTTTGTCTGAGTTTGAGATTTCTTTCAATACTCCTCCTGTCATCTATTGTGACAACCAGAGTGCCATTAGAGTTTCATGTGATACAATACAGAGGCAGAGGACCAAGCACATAGAGATTCATATGCACTACATCAAAGGCCTAGTGCATGTAATGTCCCCATTTTGACCCCCTTTGTATTAAATCGTAAATGATGTAAATATTGTTATTTGATCATGGTGAGGAGCTCAAGGAAAAGGACCCACCATTGATTTAGTGTTTTATGTATCTGCAATTAAAAATAGATGCCTATGGCTCTTGTGCTAGATATGCACAATGTAAATTAAGACATCATGTAAATACGAATTTTAATGAAAATACCCACAACTGGATATGCAATGCGACAAAGAGATGGGGGCATGATCCCACAAGGAATGGGGAGGGAAATTATTCAAACCCTTGAGCCAATGGTGTTAATCCATGTGTCAATGAGAAAACCCATAAACCACCAACTACCCATTTTTGGTTATGGACCCAATCATTTAATTCTTCCAGAAATTGGTTGAGGTAGTTAATGCCTTGGGAATGAAGAGGTATGGCAGCCAATTTCATGCATGGGAAAGCCATCAACCTGAGAATTCATATTTTTGCTTCTTAGGAAAGAAAAAACCCATGAAATGGTGCCCCAAGCCATTCTGAACAGACATTTTTTCCTCTCTCACGCAGTCTGAACTATTGGGTCTCTCCCCATCACGTTTTTCACCATTTTTTCCTGCATTTTCCATGCCTGGGAGTCATTTTTGCATTATACAGCAGGTGGGAGAGAAGGGGCCACGATTTGGGACTGTGATGGAGGTCGTTTTTGCCCCAAAATGCCCATGGATGTTTTTCTGAAAATGATTTATGCTCTCCAAGGTTGTTCTCCATTTGCCATTTCGTTTTTGGGCTTCCCACGTTTTTCTGAATTGGTAGAAACCCCCTCTTTGGGAATCTCATTGTAAAAACGTTTCTTCATGCCCATCACTTATACTTCTGCTGTTATGTGCATCCCTGTTTTTGGGTTTGAACCTGTGAGCAAAATTTTTGGAGTTGTAGTGGATAGAATTGGCTTGATAAACCTAGTGAAGGGAGTAACCTCTCAAGAAGATCAAGAGGGCTTTGGCTACTTTTCTATGCACACCGTGAGAGCACTAGAAAGGAAGGTATGGCTTGAGGGACTTTGTAGCAATGAAGAGAATTCTTCCTTGTGTTGGGTGTGTAGGTATTGTGGGTGCCAAGTTAGATAGATCTTATAGAGGTATCCATAGCTCTGTGGTTGAGCTCACTAGCTTAGCAATTCTTCCTTTCCATTTCCTAGCAGCCTGATAAACCCAATTGTAGATTGGCTTGGATCATCTTGGTGTATGATTGGCTATGTGTGAGTCTGCTATTCCCTAGTTCCTTGTAGAGATCATGCCCAGCTCATTGGTTGCAGTTGTATCAAGAGGTTGATAAGCACAACTGGCCTATGGTTGGGTGGAACGTTGCAGATGCATAGCTGGTTGCTTGGGACTACTTTGTTAAGATAAGTATTCTCTTGTGTTAACTTTGCAATTATTATTTGATGAATATCTGGAATATATGATGGATGTGTTATTGATATTATTTTCGCTGTGTCTTTCTTATAATTATACATCCCATATGTCTTTTATATTATGTGAATGCTTATTTAGTAAGTTCATGGGCTAGTTGCCCTGTTTAGTATCACGATCCTCTCTATCATGTTGGTATGATAGGAGGGGATGTTACATTTTGGTATCAGAGCTGCTGGTTGCAGCATTGGGCCTTTATGGGATACCTATCATAGGTGCAGAGGTAAGTATGCTTCCTACTCAGCACTGATAGTTAAGAAAAATTTCAAAAAATTTCAATTTCAAAATTTTTCTAAGTTTCTATGAGTTCTGCCCGAAATTGCAGAAGGAATTCTCTTCCGAATTTGCGGAAGGAATTCTCTTCTGAAACTACGGAAGGATTCCACGAACCACCCCGCAACTGCGGAAAGAATTCCGAAATGTCTTCTGAAATTGCGGAAGAGTTCCGCGAACCGCCCCGCAACTGCGGAAAGAATTCCGGAAAGTCTTCCGCAACTGCGGAAAGAATTCTGGAATGTCTTCCGAAATTGCGGAAGAGTTCCACGAACCGCCCCGCAACTATGGAAAGAATTCTGGAAAGTCTTCCACAACTGCGGAAAGAATTCCGGAATGTCTTCTGAAATTGAGGAAGAGTTCTGCAAACTGCCCCACAACTACGGAAAGAATTCTGGAAAGTCTTCCACAACTACGGAAAGAATTCTGGAATGTCTTCTGAAATTGCGGAAGCATTCGGCGAATCGCCCCACAATTATGGAAGCATTCGGTGAATCGCTCTGAAATTATGGAAGCATTGGGAGAATTGCTCCGCAACTGCGGAAGCATTCGGCGAATCGCTCCGATACTGCAGAAGCATTCGGTGAATTGCTCCGCAACTGCGGAAGCATTCGGCGAATTGCTCCGCAATTGCGGAAGCGTACGGTGAATCGTCCCGAAACCGCGAGTTGTTTTATAAATAAATAAATAAAAATAGATTAAATAAAATAAAAACCAGGGCACTTCCCTCGACCCACCCTGCAGTGGCGCAGGGAGCCACAAGGGGGCAAGCCCCCTTGACCCCCTTTGTTCTCCACCCCCCCTCATATGTCGTTGATTGTGAGAAAATTCGATGATTTGACAAATTGTCAATATAATATTTTCCCACGTGCATAAAGGTAATTTATGAATTCCTGAGAATATTATGCAACTAACAATTGTGTTCATGAACACATTTTGCAGAATCACAGTTATATCAGGGCAACACTCTAGATAGTACAGTTAGGAAGTTTTGGATCTTGGTTGGGCCAAGAAAATCAACATTATGGATGATGCACATGATCCCTATGAGCCTGAGACCGATGCCATGGGGGAGAACATACATGTTGAAAATGCTGAAATAGAATCTAATGGGAGAAGAAATCAAGAGACTCCTCCAGGTATTGCATCCACCATGAGAAGCCTAAGGGTGGAGTTGCAAAGTTGCAGAGAAGATAATGAAAGGATGATTAAAGCTCAGGAAGAACAAAATTAGTTGAATGTAGCCATGCTACAGAGTTTAACAGACATCCAAAGGCAGATAAACTATGGTCATCAAACATCAAATCTAGAAAGGGGTGGGAGTAGTTCTAGGAGGAATTGCCACAAGAGGGCTAGTAGCCCAAGAAGAGTTTCTACAGACAGAACATATACTCCAGAAATCTCTTCTAATGAATCATCTGAATCTAAAGAATCCATTGAGGGTTCATGCTCTTCGTTTCGCAGAAGCAAGAGGAAGAGGCACTACAAGAACAATTCACATGGGGAATTAAGAAGGCGAAACCTCCTACATTTGATGGAGAGATAAAGTCTACTCAAGAAGCTAAAGATTGGCTTCTTGGGATGAGAAAGTATTTCCAAGTCCAAGACTACTCAGGAAATATGAAGGCAAGGGTATCCATCTTCAACTTGAATGGAAGAGCATCTATATGGTGGGAACACATCAGGCAAGTGAAGAAGATCAATGAAAGGAAGATTGTGTGGAAGCAGTTCAAGAAATACTTCAAGCAGAAGTACCTCTCTGATAGGTACTATGATGATAAGATCAAAGAGTTCCATGAGCTGAGATTGGGACTATTGACCATGGAAGAATATGCAAACAAGTTCTTGGAGTTGCTGAGGTATGTCAGGTACATTCGAGATGATAAGGTGAAAATTCAGTGTTTCCTAAGTGGACTGCCCCAGTCATATAAAGATAGAATTGAGTTTGATGAACCTCGAACTCTAGAGGAGGCCATAAGAAAGGCCAAGTATTAATTTGATCAAAATAGAAGCAAACCAGAATTCCATAAGGCATGGAAGGATAGGAAAAATGAAAAGTTTGATCAAAGGAAGAAGGGGTTCAAGCCTCCTCAATTCCGGAATCAGCAAAGAAAACCATCATAGGTTGTGACTAAGCCAACTAGGATGATGGGAGATAATCCAAGAGATCCAAAGGAACCAAGAGAACCACTTCAATGTTGGGGTTGTGGAGGAGACCACATGCTTAGGAGTTATCCACATCGGAATGGGAATGCAAATCAAATCCACAACATCCAAGGAGCTGAAACTGTGGGTCAAGTGGCGAGGACAATCCCTAGAATCTATGCAACACTAGACAACCACTAGGCAGATCATCAGTCAACTGTAGTTGAAGTTGAAGGTAAGATTGCTAAGCAATCTGTTTCTATTTTGATTGATCCTGGATCTACTCACAGTTATGTCACTCCTAGAATTGTTGAGATTTGTGCTTTTAAGAAATTAAAGCATAGTAAATCATGGTTAGTTCAACTAGCCACTGGAACCAAGAGAAAAGTTAGTGAAATAGTAGAGAAATGTCCATTAGAAATGGATGGGCTATTCACTTATGCAGAACTGAATATTTTGCCACTTGGTTCCTATGATATTCTCATTGGAATGGATTGGTTAGAAGCACACAGGGTTAAACTTGACTGCTACAATAAGACATTTGAATGCATGGACGAAGAAGGAAACCCAGGGGTTGTAAAAGGAATTTCAAAGGTGACTTCTATTAAACAGGTTTCATCCATGCAGCTGAAGAGGTTCTGTAGGAAGCGATGTCAATTGTATGCAGCTCACATTTTAGAGGCAACAAAGCATGAAACTCTTAAATTGGAGGACTATCATGTATTGCAAGAATTCAGGGATGTTTTTCCTGATGAGATTCCAGGACTCCCTCCAAAGAGAGACATTGATTTTACAATTGAACTTGTTCCTGGAGCTGCACTAGTGTCTAAGACACCCTACAGGATGAGTACACCGGAATTGCTAGAATTGAAGATGCAATTACAAGAGTTACTGGAAAAGAAATATATCAGGCCAAGTGTGTCCCCGTGGGGAGCACCTGTTCTATTTGTGAAAAAGAAATATGGAACACTCAGGTTATGTATTGACTACAGGAAGTTGAACAAAGTCACTGTGAAGAAAAAATACCCATTGCCCCGAATTGATGACCTTTTTGACCAAATGAGAGGAGCAAAGGTATTTTCAAAGATTGACTTGAGGTCTGGTTACCATCAAGTAAGAATCAAAGAAGAATATATTCATAAGACAGCCTTTAGAACGAGGTATGGACACTATGAGTTTATAGTGGTACCATTCGGTCTCACAAATGCACCAGCTACATTCATGTGTCTCATGAATAATGTTTTTAGAAAGTATTTGGACAAGTTTGTTCTTGTATTCCTAGACGACATTCTCATCTATTCTAAGAATGAAGAAGAGCATGAAGAACATTTGAGAATGACAATGCAATTACTAAGGGAGCATAAGCTATATGCAAAGTTGAGAAAATGTGACTTTTATAAAGATAGAATTCATTATTTGGGTCACATCATCTTCGACGAAGGAATATCTGTAGACCCTGAGAAGATTGAAACCATTATGAATTGGCCAACTCCAAGGAATGTGACTGATGTGAGATCTTTTATGGGCCATGCTGGTTACTACAGGAGGTTTATCGAAGGATTCTCCAAGGTTGCAAACCCGATCACTTCTTTGCAAAAGAAGGGGATAAATTTTGAATGGTCACCAAGATGTGAGGAAAGTTTTCAACGGTTGAAGCATCTTCTTACAAGTGCACCTATTCTGAAGATTGCAGACCCGGAAAAATACTTTGTGGTATGTACCGATGCATGCAATCAAGGACTTGGAGGAGTTCTTATGCAAGACAACCACGTGATATGCTCGAGTCAAGAAAGTTGAAGGAGCATGAGAAGAACTATGCTACTCATGATATAGAACTTGCAGCCATAGTACATGCTTTAAAAATGTGGAGGCATTACTTAATGGGAAGAAAATTTGAATTAAGGACAGACCATTGTGGTCTGAAATACTTGTTTGATCAGCCAACTTTAAATGCTAGGCAAGCTAGATGGTTGGAGTTTTTGTGTTAATTTGATTTTGAAATCAAACACATAAAAGGGAAAGAAAACAAGGTGGCTGATGCACTCAGCAGGAAGGTACATGAAATGTATGTGGCATCTTGTTAACCATATTGTTGAGGATGAAGTGTACGTGCAGATAAAGGACAAATTGCAGCAGCAAGACCTTGGCAAGAAGTATGAAGGCTATCATTTGGAAGAAGATGGACTTCTTACCTATAAAAATAGAGTCTATATTCCCAATGTGGCAGATTTGAGGAGGATTGTTATGGATGAAATCCATAAAGCTCCATACTCTGGTCACCCAGGATATCAGAAAACAATTGCTACAGCAAGAAAATATTATTTCTGGCCAAGCATGAAGAAGGACATCGCTGAATACATTTCTAAGTGCATGGAATGTCAGCAAGTGAAGAGTGAACACTAACATCCAGCAGGTTTATTGCTCCTAGTTCCAATTCCAAAATGGAAATGTGAAGTAATATCCATGGATTTTATTACAGGATTGCCAATGACTAAGAGACAACATGATTCCATCATGGTTGTGGTGGACAAGTTAACAAAGGCAACACATTTTATACCGGTTAAGTCCACACATAAAGCTGATGTCATTGCAAATATTTTCATGAAAGAAATTTTCAGATTACATGGGTTACCTAAGGCAATAATTTCTGACAGGGATACCAAGTTCACTTCCAATTTTTGGAAAGGTCTCTTTGTAGATTTGGGTACACAGCTAAGCTTTAGCACCGCATACCATCCTCAAACAGATGGGCAAACAGAAAGAGTAAATCAGGTGCTTGAAGACATGCTCCGCATGTATGTAATGGAAAAACCATCCAAGTGGGAGGATTATCTACACTTGGTAGAATTTGCATATAACAATGGGCAACAAGCATCATTGGGAATGAGTCCTTATGAGGCTTTGTACGGCAGAAGGTGTAGGACACCAGTGACTTGGGACAATCCAGTGAACAAAATTGTACTTGGGACAAAATTGCTTAAGGAAATGGAACAAGAGGTTGCAAAGATCAGACAAAATTTAAAAACAGCCCAGGATAGACAGAAAAGCTATGCAGATAAGCATAGGATCCATAGGGAATTCAATGTTGGGAATCATGTGTATCTCAGAGTGAGATCAAGGAAGAGTTCCTTGAAGCTTGGGAGTTGTGCCAAGCTATCACCTAGATATTGTGGGCCATTTGAAGTGCTTGAAAGAATAGGGCCAGTTGCATATAGACTTGCATTGCCTGCTAGCACTAAAGCTCATAATGTTTTTCATGTCTCTTTGCTTAAGAAATATGTACATGATCCTAACCATGTGATTAATTGGGATGTGATCCAAGTGGAACCCAAGGGAAAATTCCAAACCAATCCATTGCGCATCCTAGACAAGAAGGTAACATTGCTCCGGAATCAAGCCATCGGACAGGTAAAGGTGCAATGGAAGCACTACGGTCCCGATGAGACTACATGGGAGCTGGAGGATTCCATGAGGGTGGCATATCCATTTTTGTTCAATTTGGATGAGCACTGAGGACAGTGCTAATGTAAGGGGAGGGGAATGTAATGTCCGCATTTTGACCCCCTTTGTATTAAATCGTAAATGATGTAAATATTGTTATTTGATCATGGTGAGGAGCTCAAGGCCAAGTCCCCACCATTGATTTAGCATTTTATGTATCGGAAATTAAAAATAGATTCCTATGGCTCTTGTGCTAGATATGCACAATGTAAATTAAGACATCATGTAAATACTAATTTTAATGAAAATACCCACAACTGGCTATGCAATGCGACAAAGAGATGGGGGCATGATCCTACAAGGAATGGGGAGGGAAATTATTCAAACCCTTGAGCCATTGGTGTTAATCCATGTGTCAATGAGAAAACCCGTAAACCACCAACTACCCATTTTGGGTTATGGACCCAATCATTTAATTCTTCCAGAAATTTGTTGAGGTAGTTAATGCCTTGGGAATGAAGAGGTATGGCAGCCAATTTCATGCATGGGAAAGCCATCAACCTGAGAATTCGTATTTTTGCTTCTTGGGCAAGAAAAAACCCACGAAATGGTGCCCCAAGCCATTCTGAATAGACATTTTTTCCTCTCTCACGCAGTCTGAACTACTGGGTCTCTCCCCATCACGTTTTTCACCATTTTTTCCTGCATTTTCCATGCCTGGGAGTCGTTTTTGCATTATACAGCAGCTGGGAGAGAAGGGGCCTCGATTATGGAATGTGATGGAGGTCGTTTTTGCCCCAAAATTCCCATGGATGTTTTTCTGAAAATGATTTCTTCTCTTTAGGGTTGTTCTCCATTTGCCATTTCATTTTTGGGCTTCCCACATTTTTTTGAATTGGTAGAAACCCCCTCTTTGGGCATCTCACTGTAAAAACGTTTCTTCATGCCCAGCACTTATATTTCTGTTGTTATGTGCATCCCTGTTTTTGGGTTTGAACCTGTGAGCAAAAGTTTTGGAGTGGTAGTGGATAGAATTGGCTTGATAAACCTAGTGAAGGGAGTAACCTCTCAAGAAGATCAAGAGGGCTTTGGCTACTTTTCTATGCACACCCTGAGAGCACTAGAAAGGAAGGTATGGCTTGAGGGACTGTGTAGTAGTGAAGAGAATTCTTCCTTGTGTTGGGTGTGTAGGTATTGTGGGTGCCAAGTTAGATAGATCTTATAGAGGTATCCATAGCTCTATGGTTGAGCTCACTAGCTTAGCAATTCTTCCTTTCCATTTCCTAACAGCCTGATAAACCCAATTGTAGATTGGCTTGGCTCATCTTGGTGTATGCTTGGCTATGTGTGAGTCTGTTGTTCCCTAGTTCCTTGTAGAGATCATGCCCAGCTCAGGGATGGTAGTTGTATCAAGAGGTTGATAAGCACAACTAGCCTATGGTTGGGTGGAACGTTGCAGATGCATAGCTGGTTGCATGGGAATACTTTGTTAAGATAAGTATTCTCTTGTGTTAACTTTGCAATTATTATTTGATGAATATCTGGAATATATGATGGATGTGTTATTGATATTATTTCCGTTGTGTCTTTCTTATAATTAGACATCCCATATGTCTTTTATATTATGTGAATGCTTATTTAGTAAGTTCATGGGGCTAGTTGCCCGGTTTAGTATCACGATCCTCTCTATCATGCTGGTATGATAGGAGGGGATGTTACAGTGCATGATAATATCATAGATTTGTAGTATTGCCCACAGGTGAGCAAACTACAGATATCTTCACCAAGGCTTTCACAGAGAAGACATTCAGCTATCTTAGATCACTGCTTGGGATGGTTGAACATGTGGTGGAGTGAAGGGTTGATCAGCAATCTTTCAATTTCGATATTTCCATGTTTTGAGGGGATTTTTTTCCCATGAGGTTTTCCTTCTATCCTTGTTTTTGTGGACCGACAGTATTGTACAAGGTGACCAAGTCTTGTTACTGGGCCCTTAGTATTTCATTTTCTGATATTTAGATCATTTAAGTCAGACTTAAGAGGGCGTGTTGGAATAATTAAGTCTTCCTACCATTTATTTATTTACATAAGATGCATTAATTAATCATTTATTGGTTAATTCTATGTAATAAATTAGGAAATTTCCATTGTGTGGACCACAAGGCAACATGGGAGGCTCAAATACATCCAAGGTGTGGACCACAAGACACCTAGGCCACTTGTGCACTTTCCTTAAATATTCTGGATAATATTTTAGGAGAAAAGGCGCCCTTCTAGATTTTTTCTGCTTTTTACTGCTTTTTCCCCCATAGGGAAAAGCTAATCTACCTAGGAAACTATTTTTTACACCAAAAAAATTCCTTAATGTATTTTCCACCCAAATTTCGTATTTGGCATTTTTTTTGTCCGTATTTCACCTTCAGCTCACTAATTAGAGAATTCATGAGCTTTTGGAGTGATTTGGAAAGTCAACTTGCCACCTAGGGGGGATGGGCATATTTAGAAAGTATGATGATTAGGAGATTCTTTTGGCATATTTAGCCATTCGATTTTCTGCTGAAATTTTATTTAATAGCATCCTATTAATTTCATAAGGTTGGTTGATGTATTTTTATCATGAGAAGTTAATACAGAAATCTACTCTTGTGCATAATTTTTGTGTTTTTGACTAGTTGTGTGAGATTTTTCATATCAGAGAGTGTAATTTCTTGAATAGTTCTTGGATGTGATATGATTTTCACACCACCATCTCTATGGAAACAATATTGTCAGTGCTCCCACTATCAATCACCATCTTACAACACTTCCCTCTGACTTTACACATGGTCTTGAATAAAGTCTTTCTTTGAGTTGGTTCTACTTCCTCCTTTTTAGGTTTCAAAAAGACTTTGTGATAATAGTAATCAGTGTAGGGTTGCGTCTACACTATTTCAACTATTTTACTAAGAAATGGTGAGTTCCTATGTCAGCAACATGAAAATATTATCACAAGTTTCCAAAGATCTATATTCATTCACCAAAACTCATTAAGATCTAAAAGCCATTTGAGAATTAAATTCATACATGATAAGCAAAATTCAAACTCTAAGACGATAGAAACTTGAATCCATTCATATTAGAACAATGAAGAAGTACATCCTTACCATGGACCTAGGTGTGAATCCCTCCTCCATTGCCATGAGCTTTCCTTCCTTCACCCTTGCTTTTGAAGAATTTGAGCTCTTCTTCCTCCTTCAGAATCTTTTCAGCATGCCTTTGCTCTTCCTTTGTGTACTTTACAATGCCCCCTATTCCTTTATTATATAGCATTGGGAAATGAGCCTTAAGCTTTTCCTCACAATGTGGGATTAGTCGTTTTCCTCATTTTAGATTATTTTTACTTAAAAACCCCATTTTCCATAGTTTTTAGGCTTTTTGCACAACTTGACATACTTTTAGCACAATTAATGCACTTTAATGCATTCTTCTTTATTTTTTTATTAGTGTAGCTTAGTTTTGGACCTTTGGTGAGCGGTTCATTTACTGAACATGGTCTCTTAAGTTCTGACTTTCTTCACCTAATCCTTCCATTTATGGGAGAAGTGATTAGATCAGAGATTACTTGTCTCTGGATGTACTTGTGTTTCTGTCTTCATGTTGCGGGCGCATAGTAAAAATGTGGTTCTTTTGTTACATGACTAAGGGTGTCAATTTGATTGTTAACAGATGCCCCCTAATGTGTGAGGTCCGAAGTAGAACTAAGGGTCGAAATATATTACTGAAATTTATACTTTGTATACTGATACTCTTTATCGTTCAAAGCAAGGACAAGGGAAGGAAAACTCACAGGCATAGGATTGACGATCACACCTGCAAAACATAGCAATTTCTCAAATATATAATATCTTCCTGAAGCGGGCATACCCATGCTCAGTAGTAAACAAGCATGGCCACAAACAATACACAGTGGATCCATGTCACAAGCAAATTTTTCTAAAATGTAAACATGCACTTTGATGAGTGTGAGAACAAAGTCTTTATTGAACTTCTGACATGGCAGTCTAATCTTGTGCAGCTCGGGCAGTGCATCGATGAGTGATGCAACTGTTTTTTCCCAAGGTCTTCAATACAAACTGACTATAGTACGATTTTATATCATGCGAATAAGTGATCTGATGTTGGGCATAATAAAACACCATCTGATTACCGGTCATTGATGTATACCGTTAATAGATGCGAAGAGACCCATCGATAATGATGATGGACTCTAAGGTACTGAGTACAAACTAGCAAGTGTGAATAGGTGTTCTGAAGTCGAACACTTGTAGAATCAAACAATCAGGGGTCATTGATGTATACCCACTGTCATTTGCGAGGAAACTTGCCACTAATGACTGCAATATCCAAGGTACTCTTGGGTTTCTAGATCCATGTCCTAGATAATGATTTGATGTCAATAGGAATAGATCCATCGGAAGGAGGGAATTGATGCATACCACATCAACCGATATGAAACAAAGATCAATAGTCTGATATAGTTTGGTAGAACTACAAGATCCAACACTATATACTGACACAAGGAAGGCCAACATGATTGGTCAGGAATATTTGAGGAATGGCCGACACAGTTTGGACTTCCCTTGAACACATAACACAACGCAGAATGGACACTTGGAAACATAGGACTTTGAGTAACCGACCTTAATGAAATCCGCTAATGCTAGATGCATTAACGAAAGCTCCATTGGTGATGGGAAGGATAACCCATCGGTGGAGATCTGTTCAAAATACTGGTACAGTTTCCTAAGGAAAATGCAAATGGTGTACTCACATCGGAGACCAAATTATGTGTCGTGTTCAAGGGCGACAAGGACTAACTATTGTCATTGTCTTCAAAGTTTATAATATGAAGTGATTCAAGTCTCTTCCTTTTTGGATTTTTGTGTTTTCCAAAAGAAAATTTAACCGTTTTCATTTATTAGCTTGAAAAAAGAATAAAGCATGCTATGATACATTAGAGGAAACGAGTGTCTCAAGGGCATGAGCCTAAATGTCAAGGGCATGGGTCAGGCTAAGGCAAAGATCCATATTGCAAACAAGGGCTGAGCTAGTTATGTACACTCTTACAGATATTTCCTCCATGGGTATGGGTCAAATATACATAAGCAACGGTTTATAGGCATCTTGTAATAGAAAGTGACTATACAGGCAAATAAGCAACATAAGCAAGAAGTAATGAAGCAGTTGGCATGGATGTTCAAGTGGATATTTTAATGCAAGCTTATGTAAAATGACAAAAAATTGGGAGTCGATCATGATATGGTCAGAAATGAATGAAAGAGAAATATGTGGTCTCAAACTCCAAGTCATGATGGGACTAATAGGGCTCCCGTGCCTATAAGAATAACTCAGCATGGGCACGAAAATGGCAATGAGGTGTTGACTGGGTGTCCCATGTTCGGTAGGCTCTGCTGTCGGAATGGTGGAAAATACAGATATGAAGGGTTGATCCACCAATTTCCAACAGGTTCAACCCTATGGCAAGTTTGGGTTGCAAAAGGTTCAAATGCATCTTCACAAAGGGATGGCCTAAACCTATATGCAAGTTTCCAAATATACCAAATAAGATCGAGGAACATGCAAATCATGCTCCTATACTTGGGTAGATTTATATCAAGTATGCTCCCAGTGGCCCCACAAAATATGTCCTTAGGTCGGTGCAACCAAATGTTTACAACTTTAGGGATATCTTCATTTGATGATAAAATGTAATCCAAGAAGTCATGTGAGCTGGGAGATCTCACAGCCCAAATGGGCCAGGTAACTGAATCATATTCCTCCATCAAAGGAAGATTGTGATCCGAATCTGCCGAAGCTATTTGAGGAGCTTGGATTGAAACTTCTACGATAGATAGGGGTGATCCAAATTCTTGCCAACATTTAAATGACATTACACAAGCTAAGGTCCCTTCATCCACTATGGTTAGACAGGTGTTCTTACCATGAGTTGTGACTTTAATCTGAAAAGCAAATTTGGGAAGGATCCTACATATTGAATGGTCTATGTCTGATGTGATCAAAGTCTCATCGGATGGATCAACAACACCAATGGTAGACAATAGTTCCTTTCTTTGCACAAAATGATATTGCAATACTTCCAAGGCCGACATGGCACATGGTACTTGAGCTAGGTCCTCGAGAACATTACCGTTTTGAGCAACTCGTGTGTTAGGATTATGCATTTTTCTACGTAGAACACCTTTGGGGGGGTGTGGTACTAAGTCTATGGCTGGTTTCTTAATGTAGAGAGAACCACTTGGATGTGATACCGATTGATCCGATGTACTAGGAGAGACATCATAAGAATCAAGTCTTGTTTTAATGTTCATCTCATGATCACACACGAAGACATTGGCATTGGGATCATTGCCCCCTTGCAGGGGGGTGGTTGGTCTATGGATGATACTATGAGGATGTTAGAATTGTTGGAAGGATTAGTAGGTTTTTGCATTTCCTGGCCAGCTGTGGGTTGCAAATTCTGAATAGATACTTGTATCGGATGTGGGTTAATCTGTTCAAGATGGTGGATGAAATCCATCATACCATTGAAAAGATGTCCATGTGGCAGCCTAGCTGGATCAAATGCAGGTCTTGCAGGTTAGTTCCAAAAAGATTGGTTATTTCCTGGAACCTGACCACTCCATTGCGGAATGGGGTTAATGGTTGGATTTCCCCCTTGTGAGGTTAGGCCCAAAAAGGATTGGTTTCTTTCTAGAACCTGACCACTCCACTGATGTGGTCCTTGGGTGTGATAAGAATTCCAAGGTGGGTTTCCCCTTTGCGGAGACTGACCCCAAGAAGTTTGGCTACTTCTTGAAACATGACCAATGGGTGGATTTCCTCCTTGCGGAGGTGGGACCCAAGAAGATTGGTTATTTCCTAGATCCCAACCATACCATGGCGGTTGAACTTGGTATTGAAAATCATTCCAAGGTTGACTTTGTCCTTGTGGAGGTGGAATCCCAAAAGATTGGATACTTCCTAAATATTTCCCAGTCCATTGTGAACTAGGTTGCATGTATGGATTGCCCCCTTGCGGGGGTGGGCCCCAATTAGATTGGTTACTAGTTGGAATCGAACCACACCATTGTTGGTTGGGGTTCATGGGTGGATTTCCCCCTTGCGGGGGTGGGCCCCAATTAGATTGATTACTAGTTGGAATTGTACCACACCATTGATTGTTTCCTTGGTTTAGATAAGCGTTCCAAGGTTGATTTTCTCCTTGCGTAGGTGGGCCCCTGTCACGTCCCCTCCCATTCTACCAGCTAGATGGAGAGGATCGTGAGGTTAAACTGGGAATCCAGCCCCATACATTATAAAGAAGCATTCAAACAATCATTCAGATGTTTAAATAGAGATATGAAGATGCATAATTATCAGAAATCACAGCGAAATTTATTTATGAATTACACAATCTTCACACATTCATAATATTCATCAAATGGTAATTGCCAATTTAACGCACAAGAGAATACTTATCTTATACAGAAGTAGTCCCACGCAACTGGCTATGCAACTGCAATGTTCCACCCAACCGTAGGCCAGTGTGCTCCTCAATCTCTCAGCACCACTGCCACCCCCGAGCTGGGCATGATCTCTACAAGGAACCAGGGAACAGCAGACTCACACATAGCCAAGCATACACCAAAATGAGCCAAGCCAATCTACAATTGGGTTTATCAGGCTGCTAGGAGATGGGAAGGAAGAGTTGCTAAGCTAGTGAGCTCCAGCACAGGGCCAAGGATAACCTTGCAAGATCTATCTAGCTTGGCACCCACAATACCTACACACCCAGCACAAGGAAGTATTCTTTTCTCTGCTATACAGTCCCTCAAGCCATACCTTCCCTATCTAGTGCTCTCAGGGTATGCATAGAAGAGTAACCAAAGCCCTCTTGATCCTCTTGAGAGGTTGTCTCCCCACTAGGTTTATCAAGCTACTTCTATCCACTACCACTCCAAAACTTCAATTCACAGGTTCAAACCAAAAATGAGGATGCACACCACAGCAGAACACAATCTTGGGGCAGGATAAAACGTTTTTGCAGGTAGATGCATGAGATGGGGTTTCAGCTAGCTCAGCAAAACATGGGAACCCACAAAAACGAAATGGGAAGTTGGGGAACAACCCACGAAGCCAAATCCGTTTTTATTAAAACGTCCAGGGTCAATTCGGGGAAAAAACGACCTCCCTCCTAGTCCCCAATTCGTGGCCTTCCTCTCCCAACTGTTATACCAGGCAAAAACGACTCCCAGGCATGGAAAAATGCAGGATTTTGATGAAAAACGTATGTGGAAAAGACCCAGCTAACTCCAACTGCGTGAATGAATGAAGACTGCCCATTCCCCATGGCTTTGGGCACCATTTCGTGGGTGTTTTCTTGCCCCACAAGCAAAAACACGAATTTCCAGGTTGATGGCTTGCCCATGCACGAAAATGGCTTGCCCATACTTCTTCATTTCCAAGGCATTAACTGCCTTAACCAATTTCTTGGAAGAATTAAATGATTGGGTACATGAGACAAAATGGGTAGTTGGTGGTTTATGGGTTTCCCCATTGACACGTGGATTAATACCATTGGCTCAAGGGTTTGAATAATTTCCCTCCCTATTCCTTGTAGAACCATGCCCCATCTCTTTTGTTGCATTGCATAGCCGGTTGTGGGTTTTTTCATTAAAAATTCGTAATTACATGATGTCTTATATACATTGTGCCCATCTCGCACAAGAACCATAGGCATCTATTTTAATTGCCGATACATGAAACGCTAAATCAATGGTGGGGCCTTGGCCTTGAGCTCCTCACCATGATTAAATATCAGTATTTACATCATTTACAAAAAGGGGGGTCAAAATGGGGACGTGACAGCCCCAGGAATATTGGATACTTCCTGAAACCTCCCCACTCCATGGCGGAATGGGGTTGATAGGTGGATTTCCCCTATGAATTGTGCTAGAATAAGTCGAAGGATAACCCCCTGGGGAATTTTGACCAATCTGAGGAGCATAGCCCCAGTTGTCCTAAATGATCCATGGTTCATTGCTTCCGCCAAGAATATTACCATTCCATAGTGAAGGGTTTCCCCCAGAAGTAGAATTTGGACAAGTGTTTTGTATACCATGAGGATTCTGGTTTACTCCTTGTGTGTGTTGACCCTGATTAGCCGAACCATATGGAAAACCAATGTTTGGTAAGGCATACCCTTCATTAGGGATTCCTATAGACGAAGTGGATTTACTTCCGGGATTGAATCCCGAAACTGTACCAACTAGCACTAAAATGTTGGTTGAACTTGTGCTACTAACACGTATACTAACTATTGGGATTGATGTAAAGGCCAAATTAGAAGTGTTGCTACCTCTAGAAACTGTTTGATGTTGCGACGATGTAGTCCCTTGTGCTTGTGATGAAGCCATAGGGTCATTTGTTGAATTTTGCATGTCATTCAAAATTTCAAAAAGAGCTTTGATCTCACCCAGTGACTCACGGATAGTAAGTGCAACTGGTTCTGAAAGACTTATCAAAGGAGGAATTACATGAGCATGTGTGTGATGTTTCAATGTTTCAATTTCAACTAGAGTAAGATTATCAACTATGTCTAAATTTAGTTCGTGATGTGACGATGAATTCTCAGTGTTGATTTGATGTTGTTCTTCTCGAGTAATATTAATTGAGTTTACAATCAGTTCTGTTTCCAATTCATTAGGATGTGGTTTTTGTATATGTCTCTGCAATGTAGCAGGGCCTTCAATTTCTGGTGACTCACCTTGTTGCCATCGTGACTGGTGGATCGGGAGAGTAGCCACTTCTAAGAAGTTGATAAAAGGATATGTTTAAAATGATAGTTTGAATCAAACAATCCTAAGGTAATCTAGACTCAAAAAATGAAAAGTGTCCACACAGTAAAACTTCCCTAGAGATTTCAAGCAAGCAAACTTACTCTTCCAAAGAATCGAAGCTCAGTGAAAAGCTGGATTAGAGGGCCTTCCGAAACTAGTAATTGCTGAGGGATCTCAAGCCTCAAACAATTGCTAGCAGCGAAGGTATGAGAAATAGTTACAATAAACTTTAATCGCCGGGGGTGCAAGCGTTTGTTCATGACCAATTACCCTCCCAAGGAGTAAAAGTTCCAAAGTCTATCTCAGGTATTGCAAGTGTTTCCCACTCACAATAGCCTATGTGATATCCTAGGAATAGCCACTAAAGTTACCACTTTGCAATCGACGGTTGGGTGGAACAGTTGTAAGTCGAGCACAACTCTCATAACTCTAAACTCTAGAAACAGTGATGTCACCCTGAGGACTTGCCATTGAACATAGAATCCCTTCGATAATCTCATGTCCCACTAAATAAACAAAAGGGGGGAACCACCCTTTACTTATCCAGATTGACCTCGTGCTTGACGCATGTTTCAGAAGCACTTTCCTGAAAAGCGTTTTTTGCTACTAATGGATTTACTCTCTTTAATCAATGCTAGTTTCAAAGTTTTGCAGCCCAGGAGTGTTAACTCTCCAAACCTAATCCAGGGCACTAACCTAAACTTGCTGGTGATATGAAAATCAAAAGTTTGTCAATTTTAGATTAAGCGTCAATTTTAAGGGTATTTTTCTTAGTCTCAAGAGTGGAAGTGAAACTAGTGGTGTTTTGACTCGAAAACAAAATGAACCACACAATGCAAGATACTCACTATGCTATCTTTCAGTTTGATGAATATGATAACTTAAGGAAGAGTTAGAGGTTCATGAGTTTCTTTCAAACATGCAAAGTTTCTGGTAGATTTTGTATGTTCATGCACAGTGTTTTCTGAAATATGGATAATAATTTATGTTTAAAGACCAATGTAACCCAAACAGATATCTCAATTAAACATGAATCTAATTCTATTACACGGGGGATCCCTGTTTCTCATTCACAAGATATCCATAAGGCCCAAGTGAAGAGGATACGCAGAGCCCTTTGGAATGCTTATGAATTAAATTCTAAACTATTACAAGTGAGATCCACTTTCTCGTTCACAAGATTGCCATAAGGCCCAAGTGAAGAGGATACGGTGGCTCAAAAAACTGTATGCAAAAATTAAATCTACTCGGTTACACGTGAGATCCACTTTCTCATTCACAATATTTCCATAAGGCCCAAGTGAAGAGGATACGGTGGCTCGATATAAGATGCTTTGAAAAAATAAACTCCTAAACTATTACAATCGAGATACACTTTCTTATTCACAAGATCGCCATAAGGTGTGAGTGAAGAGGATACGGTGCCTCATGCACAATATATTTCAAGAAAAATGGACTCTAAGGGTGCAAGTCTCTCTAATCGTGCATGCAAATTATGAAGAAAATTACAACTTCGAAACAAAATGTAACTAAATGAAAGTTTATTTTTGTTTTTTGGGAAGAAATTGTCTTCAATTTATCTCACAATGTGATGTTCAAGGTTTTTTTTTCAATGCAAATGTGGTTAAATGACCTTTTCAATATGGTTTGATTGGTTTTTTTTATGTTTCCAAGAAGCATGTGCATAGGGTCTTAAGAGAAAATATCTATTACACATTTAAAGAAAAATTTAGAAAGAAATTGTAACTTGGATTACTTTTAAAGGTTCATGAAATAAAAATTTAATCCAATGTAAGCAAAACTTTTCAAAATTTTCCTAAACTTTTCAAAAAGAAAAATAAACTAATTCTTTTTATACCAAATAAAAAGATCTGAACACAACTATGCACAATCTTTGCAAAATGTTAGAATTCTTTTTACTCTACAAATAAAAAATTTGAATCCGAACATGCATTTTTTTTTAAATTCTTTTTACTCCAAAGGCCAATTTCTCCATATCCATCTCGGGCTTGAATCAAAAGGAAAACTATTACCAATATAAGAAAGACTTAAATCAAAAGGCAAACTATTACCACTATGAGAAAGACCTAAATCAAAAGGCAAACTATTACCAATATGATAAAGACTTAAATCAAAAGGAAAACTATTACCACTATGATAAAGACTTATAACCCCAGAAAAGACTTATAACCCCCACTACGCAAAACTTTTGAAAAGTGCTTGAATTCTTTTTAATGTTTTTAAAACTTTTGAATTCTATTTTTTCAAAAGGAATAAAATAAAAAAATGATATTGAAAAGAATTTTTTTAAACAAATTTCAAATGCAAAAATTTTGTTTAGTTCGACATGGTATTCCACATTAAAGCAATAGTTCACATCTGCCCTTTGGTTTTATTACTCTGTTTACTCATCATGGTTTTAAATTATGTTTTAACACGTTTTTGGCATTTTATGCAGCATTTACAAGAAGATCATTTTAGCATTAGCATTCAACGTTATATAATGCAACATTCAACGCTGCATACTACAGCATCGGCATTTCATACTCCAGCATTCAACGTTACAACAGTATAATGCATGAAACAAAACGCATTCCCAATACAACAGGACGATTCTAAAAAAAAAACGCATGATCAAAATCACAAGATTTATCGCAGAGATTGACACAGATGAATTTAAAAGTTGTGATTGAAGCAGAGATTGCCTGGGTAGGGTGCTGATTAAAATCGGGTTCTATCCAATTGACAAACTCGGATCAAAACTTGAGTATATAAACAACACCACTACGGTCATCGATTTCTAGAAATTGCAAAACGATAAATGCTTCAACATGCAGAGACAAGCGCAATGGCAACATAGGACTCCTTATATATTGATTTAGAATTTATTTAAAATTTGAAAACATCATGTGGCCCAGAATTTTTAAAGTTCAAAAAGACAGTGATCGTCTTTGGGAATGTGAATCTCAAAAAAAATATAAAAAATTCAAACTAAGTTCAATTTAAGATCTGAGATTTACTAACCTTCAATGTTGGTCTTAGATCATGGCATCTACATGCAGAGATCAAAGAAATCTTCCAGGATGAGATTAATACACAGGGTTTAAAGAATTTCAAGGAATTTTCAAGACGTTGGGTTTCAACGCGGAGATTGAGTTTTCAAAGTTAATCATTTAAAGAAGTTAAGCTTCACGCTGAGTTTTAGCAATTGGACAGAGATATTTAACTAAATCTTCAATACCTCCCCCCAAAAGCCTTCACCATTTCCCACGCAGAGCCTTTGAAATTTAAAGGTTTCACACAGCATGCAGAGGTTAAAATGCTTTCACGCAGGGTTATGAAGATCAACATGCTGAGGTTGCATTCTTTACAAAGGTTTAGGGGCGTCGAGATGCTGAGATGCACCAAACCAGCAAGGGATTCACCATTCACGCAGAGATTAATGCTTCAAGGCTATGTAGATCCATGATAGAGCTTTAATGGAAGAGTTTCATAACCACATAGAGTTTAAAATTAGTTTAAACGCAAGGATTGCAGAGAATCAGGTTGTGGTTAAATGCTTCACCCTGAGATTAATAAACATCTTCAAAAGGAAACCAGGATCACAGATCTTGGGGTGAGGGTTTAATATTAGTTTAAAAAATATTCAATGCTACACAAATGCAAATCGTGGAAGAGGGTAAGCCCCACATTCAAGGCAGAGTTTGAAAACCACACCTAGTTGCTATGAATATTCAACACTACACGCAGAGTTAAAAACATAGTAAACTTTAATATGCAGAGTTGGCATTCACGCAGAGATAGAAGCTTCAAGAAACTCAAAATTTCTAAAACTCCACATTCAAGAAACTCAGATCTGATCGAATTTAATGGTGGTTTGATGAATTAAATGCATGGTTAGGCCGGTTTGGAGCTTCCCTTGCTAGATCTAAGGATATTTTAGTGATATTTAAAGAATAAATGAGTAGATCTAAAGAAGGATTAGCACCAAAATATGAAAAAAAATCATGAAATATCAAGAAATTTCAAGCCACGGAGTCGCCAATCTGATAACAGTAATTAGTGTAGGGTTGTGTCTACACTATTTCAACTATTTTACTAAGAAATGGTGAGTTCCTATGTCATCAACATGAAAATATTATCACAATTTTCCAAAGATCTATATTCATTCATCAAAATTCATTAAGATCTAAAAGCCATTTGAGAATTAAATTCATACATGATAAGCAAAATTCAAACTCTAAGATGGTAGAAATTTGAATCCATTTATATTAGAACAATGAAGAAGTACATCCTTACCATGGACCTAAGTGTGAATCCCTCCTCCATTACCATGAGCTTCCCTTCCTTCACCCTTGCTTTTGATGAATTTGAGCTCTTCTTCCTCCTTCAGAATCTTTTCAGCATGCCTTTTCTCTTCCTTTGTGTATTTTACAATGCCCCCTATGCCTTTCTTATATAGCATTGGGAAATGAGCCTTAAGCTTTCCTCACAATGTGGGATTAGTCTTTTTCCTCATTTTAGATTATTTTTACTCAAAAACCCCCTTTTCCATAGTTTTTAGGCTTTTTGCACAACTTAACATACTTTTAGCACAATTAATGCACTTTAATGCATTCTTCTTCACTTTTTGATTAGTGTAGCTTAGTTTCGGACCTTTGGTGAGTGGTTCATTTACTGAACATGGTCTCTTAAGTTCTAACTTTCTTCACCTAATCCTTCCATTTATGGGAGAAGTGATTAGATTAGAGATGACTTGTCTCTCATTGTACTTGTGTTTCTGTCTTCATGTTGTGGGTGCATAGTAAAAATGTGCTTCTTTTGTCACATGACTAAGGGTATTAATTTGATAGTTAACACTTTGTTCATCATCAAATACTCTCACTTCTCTAGCATATTCTCAACCACTGTCATCTGTTCTTGCTGCTGCTCATTATGAGCTACATAGGCTCCTCTCTCTCATATGTCTTCCTTCTTTGGACATTCAAAGGATCCGTGTTCCAATTTGTTACACTTGTAACATCTGTAGACAGCTTCTCTGCCTCTTCCTCTACCTCTACTCCCTTAGTAAGGTATTCTCCCTCTTGGGTCACCTCCTCTACCTCGGTGCCCCTGTTGGCT
Organism: Larix kaempferi; assembly: GCA_027924585.1. NCBI lineage: Eukaryota > Viridiplantae > Streptophyta > Pinopsida > Pinales > Pinaceae > Larix > Larix kaempferi. The sequence goes on from BSBM01000600.1 coordinate 3,421,474, forward strand.
TAAGTTACTGGGTCCTCCTCTTTGGGATGCAAACCTTCCTCTTCCAGTTGTTTTCCCCCTTCCTTGGGATGAACCTCTTCCCTTGTTGAAATGTTGCTTTCTCACTAATGTTTCTTCTGCTCTCAAGGAACATTAGTATGCCTCTTCCATGGTTCTTGGTGATATCATGTTGATATCATCTTGAATCTCCATCCTGAGACCATTGACATATCTAGCATCCTTCTCTACTGATTCTTCCACATAGCCTGCCCTTAGGTTTACTTTGTAGAACTCTTCAGTATATTCTCTCACAGTCAATAATATTTTCCTAAGGTTCTGCATTTTCCTGTACAATGTCAGCTGGTAGTCCTTGGGCAAGAACTTGGCCCTCATCTTATCTACCATCCTATCCCAGTTCTTTATCAACATTTTGTTCTTCCTTCTTCTTTCAGATTAAGCACTATCCCACCACAAGGATGCATGTCCTTTCAACCTCATCACTGCAAACCTGGCCTTCTTGTTCTCCTCAATTTCATCATATTCAAAGTACTTTTCTAACTCGTTGATCCAATCAATGAGGTGTTCAACAGTGAGACTTCCCTCATAGGTAGGAAAATCAGTTTTTGGTCTTGACGTTGCTCCAATAATTGACCGAAAGTATCTTATCTCAGGTGTCTCTTGCATGGGTGCTACTTATTCTCCTTGTCCCTCTTCGTCAGGTTCACTCACATCCCCTACTTCTAGGTCTCTTCGTCTACCCATCTCCATAGCTTCCACATGTGCTCTCATTTCTCTCATTTCCTCCATGACCTCTGCATTCATTTTTGGTCTTCCCCTGTCACAACCTCTTGCTCGGCCTACACGTACCGCCATATGTTTCCTCTGCTGCGCTGAGCAAAGCCCGCTCTGATACCAAAATTGGTTCCAGTCGGAATGACCACAGCCCGTACCTTCCTAAGAAATAAAGCGATCCCTGAAATTGAACCACTAGCCTTAGCTGAAAACCAGTTAGGTCCTTCTTAAAGGTGGCCCTTCTCTCTAATATGGGAATTCTGCAACCTTCTGACGGTCAGCACTGACCTTTCGCAACAATCTTGCGGAAACACCTTCCTTCTGCAATTGCAATGCCTTCCGCAATGATCCTTCCGCAGCCGCCTTCCCGTAACGCGATTTCCACAACCTCCTTTCCATAGATTGTGGATTGCGGGTGCGTCTTTCGTATTTTCTTGAAAGATATTTCTGCAAAGACTCTTCCACAATGCGGTTTCTGCAATTCCTCACCCTTAACGCCCGCATGTCTTCCTACTGCGGAACACCATCCCAGCCATCGATCTCTTTCAGATCTAATCTCAGTCCTTGATCTACGATCAACATGGAATACTTCAACTCAGCTTTCGGAAATGCTAATTCCCACACACGTTCACTTGATCGATCCTTTCCCCACTGTCGATCTTCCCTTTAGCTTTGATCTGAGTCGTCCAACCTCTGTTAATTGAGTCGTTGTGACTCTGTGATTTTTTCGTGGATTGATTAGAGAATCGATCAATCCAACCCATTCTTCATTTGGATCTGATGAATAATTTCCTCTAGTGTGTAGGAAAATATCCCACCAACTCTTCTTTACACAGAGTTCTCACTTCTGCTGCCCGAATTTCGAACCCCCTACTGACTCCTACTCTCCCCTCTTTTATCCATTCAAAAATATACTCCCCCAAAAACCGAATGGCTGAATAGCTCAACAAACTCCTAATAGACTCTCCTCATCACTGAAGGAGTCACTATCATTATTCAACTATCTGCCTATCTGGCTTGATCTCCACGCAGGGAGCATCAACTCGCCACTATGCTCTACCTTCTCAAAAACTGACACATATTATTTGGTTACACACTTGCAATATTTCAAACTACTTAACAAAACGAATTCCTTCTTGACAGCTCATCCTCCTTCCAGCCACAACATGTGAACATGCAATCATATTGCTGACTCAACATTGATGCTCCTGCATCAACTTCCATGGTTTTCTCCTAGTTGGGTTTCCACATTAAAATAATGGTGTCAATTGTGTGTGATTGACATTATGATGTGTTGTGTTATTTTGTCACATTTTGCATGATAATGAATAAATGTTGTCTAATATGGACATTTATGAATGACATGGATACTACATAGTTAATGAATATATTTTGTTGTTATTAAAGTGGTATATCTTTGTGATATGTCGAAGCTCCGAATGTTATGTTCGGTAGAATTTTGTCACACCCCTTTGCTACTATAGAAATCCAGTTCATTCAGTTCCCATAGGTACCTCACGTGAGACTTCACATGCTTCATAGGTGATACCAAAAGGGTCATTATCTTGGGGTTTTTTGGTGATTAATTAGTGAACCTCAGTCATATTCGATGAAGATCGGGGTGGGATAGTTTAGGCTGAAAGCGTTGGGTCTAGAGATACAAAACAATGTCTCCATACCATGCATCAGACGTACTAATGAGAAACGGTGAATCATCTGGAAAGGAATCAATTGGCTCAAATTCACCATCAATATGGGGAAGATCACATATAATATCAACAAAAATCAAATATTTTTTCCATTTAGACTTATCAAATTCCAAATCAAACTCTTGGATAATGAAAATCCAATGAGAATATTTCCCCCCCAGTACGTGACAAATCACAATATGGTAGATCAGGTTGGAATATACAATAATAGCTATTTTGCGGAGCAAAATGCAATGGTGAAACCTTTGGATAGCGATGAACACTGTCAAAGCCAACTTATCAACATGTGAATAACATGTTTCGGAGTTAGTGAGACTCTTACTTAGATAGTAAACTACATTTTATTGGTCATCATTGTCTTCTTGCACCAACACCATTCCAATGGTGGAGGCGGATGTGAAAAGGTAGAGGATAAAATCTCGTGTATAGTTAGTGGGGTGTAACAATGGCATATGTGTTAAAGCATGTTTGATATTATCAAATGATCATTGAGCTTGATCATCCCAAATTAAAGGAAATTCTTCTTCAACAGTCGCATGTATCCCGGTGTAATTTCCGCAAAATTACAAAGGAAACAACGTAAGAAGTTTTCCTACCCTTGCAAACTTTGAATTTGGGGTATATTGTTGGGGGAAGGTAAGGCCAAAATACCCTGAACCTTCAATGGATCAATCTATTGGAATATTCTCACCATCATTTTTCATATTTGCATGTATGCATGCATCCAGTCATCATTCATGCATATGCATGCATCCAGTCATAATTTTGGTGGTCTCCCCAGCACCTAGAGCCTAATTTCAGCTCCCTAGGACCTGTCTTCATCCCCTAGTATCCCTCCTACCTACCTGATGCACCTTGTTTTCCTCACCTGCATGACATGTGCGCCTTATCTCACCTACCAGGAGTTAACAGTCAGTTAGAACATTGATTGATCAGTTATTCCATTAATTGCTCATCCTAACTGTGAAGAACCTACAATAATTAATTAATGCAAATACACGAGATATAAAAAATAATGGAACTCAGAATCACTTTTATATTGATCACGGGCCACTTCGAGGGGGCAAGCTCAATACAATTAACTTCCCGGTTCCTTCAATTACCTCAACACACACTTATATACTAAGTCTATGCCCAATACTATGAGTCAAAACCATGGGACATATAATACTACGGGACGACTTACAAAGCATATGCGTCCAATACTATGGGTCAATACTATGGGCTAATATAAACTATGGATCAACAAATAGTACGGGACGACTTACAAAGCATATGCGTCCAACAACAATATACTAACATAGTAAAGAGAAAGGTTGACACGGGTTCCTAACATCCCCTCTCCCTTAAAAAAAGCTTTGTCCTCAAAGCTTTGGTTGGAGAAATTGCTGCAGAATCTGAAGGAGTGGTTCCCCGGTAGCATCGTCGGGTTGCATTTCGGGCCACTGACTCCTTTTGAGTTTCAGGAGGATTGCTTGGAATGCTGAAGAAGAACCATATCAGCTGCATGAAAAATGCACTCTAAACGATGCTGAGCGGCTTGTTGTTTCAGTCAAATTCTTGCCATGTGAAGATTGTCCTGCAGAATGAGAAGAAGCTGATCGCGGTTTCAAAGAACTGAGTCAATTGCCTAAACTGGGGAGCTGCTGAGGTTGTATGGAAGAAGAAATGGTGGTGACTTTCCATAGACTGCTTCATATGGTGTCCTTGTAGACATGGTATTGTACCACTAGATCACTTCTAGGAAATCCATAGAAATAGTTGGCCAAATCTGTGTAGGGATGGGAAAGGGTTTGAGTAGTCCCGAAAGGAGTGTCATTTCACCCTTGTTGACCTAGAAAGTATCACAGTCAACCACCGTCTGTTGAATTGGCATTTTCAGTCCCTACCAAAAGAAGTTACATTGTTCCTGGTCATACTGCTGGAGGAACCCAAAGTGCCCTGCCAATGAAGAAGCATGGAGTTCATAAAAGAGATAGCCCTGTTGAACATATTGCAACCAGTTTGGAACAAGCAGAGAAATAGCTGTAAGAGAAACTAGGTCATCAAATGTGCAAGAAGGAGCATTGGCCACCATATTGTCCTTACCGTTCTTATAAGGGATCGCATAGTCATAACCCATGAGGTGGATAACCCATTTCAGGTGTGCTCGGGAGGAGACCCGTTGTTCCAGGAAATTTTTCAGACTCTGGAGATCAGTCTTGATGTAGAAATAATTCCCTAATAGGGATGGCTTCCACGTCAGTACTGCATGCAAAATAGCCATAATTTTTTGTTGAGATGTAGACACGGCGAAATGCTTACCGGAAAGGTCTCTTGAAGGAAGAAAGGCCATTGGTGTAGCAAAGATACCTGCATATCTATCCAAGGAAGTAGTGGAGACCATTGATGGGTGCATTTGAAGGGAATGGAGTTGAGCGATGACACCATGTGAATTCTTCTTAAGGATATTTTCCAGGCAATGTGAACTGATGATGGGTAGAGACCTTGGTTGTAAGCCTGTAAATTTTTGTTGTGTCCCATTGACTGAAAACTGCATCCAGAGTTCAACAAAATCCCATAAGATGGGGCCAAGTGTGCGTAACCATTGAATGCCCAAAACCACATCACATCCGCCTAAGGATAAGGAAAACATGTCAGACTGCAGGTTATAATCTTCCAGAGAGATACGCACATTGTGACACTTTCCCTTGCAAGGTAAGGTGTCTCCATTGGCAACCATGACTTCAAAGTTGGAGCAAGGATGGACAAAACAATCAGCCTGTTTGGTGATCCAGGGGTCAATGAAGTTATGAGTGCTACCATAATCAATGAGTATGGTAAGAGGGAGATTCTTGAAGTATCCCCTAACCCGCATTGTTTGTGGAGTGGTGACATCGGTTATAGCATGGAGAGAGATCTCAGGTGGGTCATCTTGATATGGGGTGTCAACAAGCAGGTGCTGAATGTCAACCTGATCATCTACTGTATCTAGAGCTTCGTCATCAAGTTTAGAGGCAGGCGGAGAATCCACATCCAAGAGATAGAGCTTTTTTTGAACACATCTATGTCTCCGAGTGAATTTCTCATCACAATTATAACAAATCCCTTTTTCTCGGTGTTCCTGCATCTCTGTTTCAGACAAATGCTTGATAGGAGTTGGTCGAGGAGCAGGCGTGATGGGAGGTCGTTGGGAACCCATATTTCTGAAGGGAACAAAGGTGGGTTTGGAGCGTTGTTGAGCTGCGATCTTGTCTTCGGCCAGCTTAGCCAACCCTAGGACTTCCATCATTGTGTTGGGACAGAACATTTTGACCTCTGAGCGGATTTCATCCTTGAGACCACTGATAAAACAACTCCTATAGAATTCATCAGACAATCCTTCTGTGTGATTGGATAGTTTCTCAAATTCCGTCTGATACTCTCTCACTGTGCCAGTTTGGTTAAGTTTAGTGAGTGCTTCTGTGAAGTCGTCAAAAGCACTAGGACCAAATCATGGTAAAAGGAGTTGGAAAAAATCTGTCCAGTTTGGCTCGGGATGAGCTTTGATGTACCAACGGTACCATTGAAGGGCTTCCTATTCCAAATGAAAGGATGCAAGTGGAACTTTTTGGACATCAAAAGTATTATGCAGACTGAAATATTGTTCTACTCGGTATATCCATCCAATCGGATCAGTACCATTGAAGCGAGGAAAATCAAGCTTCAGCCCATGAAAATTGATGGAAAAGGAGAACCTAGTGGCTGCAGAAGATTCTAGTTGTCGATTATTGTTCATTGTTGAATGCTGAAGATGGAGGCTGAGAAATTTTTCATCCAGATCTTGGAGTTTGGTTTGGATGGCTGCAAGTGCTTCCTCCATGGTTTTTGCTCCTATGCGAGTGACAACCATAACCAGGAATTTTTTTTGTGTGTGGGGGGGGGGAATGGATAGAAAAACACAAACACAAGCTTATTTAGTAAGGGGAAATTTGGATTTGGGAAAAACTCGAAGGGGTAATTGGGGTTTGACTAGGTTTTCGACACTTTCTGAGGGACAAGGAAGCAAAAAATGGGGATTTCAGAAGCGGGAACTCTATGGTAAAATTTGAAGGCAATCGGGTGAAAAGTGAAGAAGTTATGGCAAACCTTAAAAATAGACAAATGTGAGATTTCTGGTCTTGGGAAGTGGAATTTGGGATAGGGTCTTCAGGAATGAAATATGCAGAATGGGATTGCAAGGATGTCAGTGAAGTTTCAGGGAAAACAGGAAAACAGAGTTGAAACAAGGGAGATATGGCCAAAAAAAGAATTTTATACTCATTTTTCTTTTTTTTTCTTTTTTTCCAGAAATGGATCGACAACAGCGGCACGGAAGGGATCCGCAACAGATGGATTTGAAACGGCACAGAAGGGATCAAAAATGGCTGGATCTGAAATGGCGACTAGATCTGGAACGACTTTCAGAATAGATCTGAAACGGCTGGATCTGGAGTGGAAGTGATCGGAAACAATTTAGCTGAAAATAGATATGGACCCCAGGTATGTATGGCTTCCTAACAGTTCAAGTGTTTCACTCGGCCACCAATTTTGTCTAACGGCTTGCGTATTGGGGCAGTACCCTTCACTCCATGGCTCAGGTAAAACTGATAACGCTTTGCCACAAATGACAGCTCTTGGTTTACCTCACGGGTGGGAACTAGTCAATCAAGTAGCAGTCGTTGCCCTTTTCGTTGGCAGGTCATCTCAATGGGCCAGCTACTTTGGGGTTCTTGTGGTATTCCTCACAATGATTTTTAGGGATTATGCGCAAGTACTTCCCAAAGTTAAGTGGATAGGTATTATTCCCAAATCTGAAGCTGCAACAGATGCGAAAAAAAAAATTGGCAGAAATTCCACCCAACGAGCCAAAGAAAGTGCTCTGATACCAAATGTGAAGAACCTGCAATAATTAATTAATGCAAATACACGAGATATCAAAAATAATGGAACTCAGAATCACTTTTATATTGATCATGGGCCACTTCAAGGGGGCAACCTCCTTTGAGCAAGCTCAATACAATTAACTTCCCGATGCCTTCAATGACCTCAACACACACTTATATACTAAGTCTATGCCCAATACTATGAGTCAAAACCATGGGACATATAATACTACAGGATGACTTACAAAGCATATGCGTCCAATACTATGGGTTAATATAAACTATGGATCAACAAATACTATGGGATGACTTACAAAGCATATGCGTCCAACAACAATATACTAACATAGTAAAGAGAAAGGTTGACACGGGTTCCTAACACTAACTTCCTGTAGCTCCCAATTAGTTAGTTCTGGAGTGTCACTTGACCTTCTGATAGCCTCATGCACCCTCCTTGGAGTCTCCATCCCCTGATTTGTGCCTGGGTGGTTCTGTTAGACTCGGTTAGACTCATTTGACTTACTATTGACCATTTATGATTGATACTACTGATTGGATGATGTCTCCAATGTTATCCAAGCTAGACACCGAGGATGAATTCGAATGAACTTATCTCTATTCGAATTCTCTTGACAGTTATTATATTGTATTCAGTATTATTCATTATTCAGAGTGTTAGCTTATAGCTAATGTATGATACAACAATTTTCTCCATTTTCTGTGTAATGAGTGTTTATTGATTCGGTAATTCTTCTTCTTCTTTCTACACTACATGAGTGAATTCTAGTGAGGTCTGCTGCTACTGAGTGATCCTAATCCTAAAATATTACATGGTATTAGAGATAACAACAGCTATTCGAATTGCAGCAGTTGCAACAATTCCTTGAACATCGATCTTTCATTGAGCACCAGAACCCTCTGAGTTTCCACGGCAAATCCTGGTGCTATTACCTTGAATTCACTAGAGAAATCCAATGAGGTATATCCAGGTGTGAAGGACTTATTCATATGTGCTCAGTTTCCTAAGGTAGTGTTCAATTCGAATTGCAACAGATCTTCTTTTCATAATTCTCATTGTTTTGCAAGAATCTCCTCTCTTTCAGCTTCGAATTCTGCAATATCATGGATCTCAAGTTGAATTCATTCAACTACTTCGAATGGAAGGAAAAAGTGGACATATTCTTGAAGTCAAAGAGTCTTTCTAGAGTAGTGAAGGGATTTGCAGTTGAGCCCAATAGTGCAATAGAGAAATCCAAGTACTTAGACAAGCTTGATGAAGCAGTAGGATTGTTGCTACTCTCCATTTCTGAAGACCTACACTTTCATGTTATCGATTTGAAGACTCCAAAGGAGGTTTGGGACAAGCTCGAATATCTTCTTGGTCAGAGTGATGATTTGAGGGGTCCAAAGTTGGAAAATGAGCTCATCTCCATGAGCCCAAGCAGTTTCGAAACTATCACTGAGTTTCTCAATAAGTTCAAGAACTTGATTTCACAGTTGAAGAGGTATGGGATTGAGAAGGAGGACAAACAACTCATCCTTGCCATCCTGTCGAAGCTAGGCCCTGATTATTCAGTGTTTGTTTCGACCTTCCAGTTAGCCAAGATGTCCATTCCAAAATGGAAGTTCCCTTCGCTTGCAGACTTCATCCTATCTCTAACTCTTGAGGAGGAGAATCTAGTGCCTATGGGAGTGATAAAATCCAAGTTGGCTTCTGCTCTTGCAACCATTGAATCAAGAAGAACGAATGGCAATGGAAACAAAAAAATTTCTGATAGAAATTCGAATGATCAAAAACAGAAGGAGGCTCCCATACAGTTAGATGGAGCCTCAAATCCTAAGAAAGACAAGAACATTCAGAAGGGAAAATCCAAGTGCACATACTGTAATTGAGGATACCATCCTGAAAGTTCGTGCATGAAGAATACCATAGATATCATTGTCTCACTCCTTGAGAAGAATAATCTCCCAGTACCTGCATGTGCTAGGAATAAAGAGAGTGAACCATCTACATCTGAGAACAAAGAGAGATGCCATTACCTCATGGAAAGTGCATCAACTCAATCCTCCTTCATCATAGATTCTGGAGCTTCAATACGCATGTCTTCCTCCAAGGATCTCTTCACTGGATTCAAAGCTACTGTTGAACCATCCATTATGTTTGGGAATTATTTTGAAGTCTCTTATGAAGGTATTGGAAGAATCAAGTTAGATCATGGATACTTCACTGATGTACTCTATGTCCCCACTCTCACTACTAATCTACTTTATGTATATCAGATGACCCACACTAGAGAGCCCAAGAGAGTGATCTTCTCTCCTAATGAGGTTGAAATTCAAGACATGGTATCAGGATCTACCATTGAAAAAGGAGTTTCAAATCATAAGTCAAAGTTGTATGAGTTCTCACACTTCTTACCTCTCTCAAGGCAATCTGCTCTCCACACTCATGCCAATGAAGAAAGCAGATTGTGGAATGAAATATTTGGGCATCTTAACTATCAATACTTGCAAGACATTAATACAAAGGAGATGGTTGATGGGCTGCCCAAGATCAATTTTTCCAAGGGAAATTGTCATCGTTGTTTGATGGGCAAGCATCCTGAGAAGAAATTTGAGAAGGGGAAGGCAGGAGAGACTCTCATCCTCTAGATATCATCCATAGTGATGTTGTTGGGCCATTTCCATATCTATATATAAACAAAGCAAGGTATATACTCACCTTTATTGATGATTATTCCAAATTCACATGGGTATATTTCCTTCAATTGAAATCAAAAGTATTTGGATTCTTCAAGTTTTTCAAGTCTTCTGCAAAGAAATTTTCAGATAGGAGGATAAAATCCATTCGCACTGACAATGGAGGTGAGTACATTAAGGGTGATTTTAAAACCTTTTGTGTTGAAAAGGGAATTGATATGCAACATATTGTTCCCTATACACCACAGCATAATGGTGTAGCTGAAAGGAAGAAAAGAACATTGAAAGAAATGGCCACCTGCATGCTAAGGTTGAAAGGGTTGCACCTAGCCTTTGGGTAGAAGCCATTAACTATGCATCCTATCTTTAGAAAAAATTTCCTCACAAGGGACTCAAAGACATTATTCCTTTCGAAGCATGGATGGGATACAAACCTGATGTATATCATCTTCGAGTGTTTGGATCCAAAGCATGGGAAAGGATACCAAATGAGAAAAGGAGAGCCCTTTATCCACAAAGCAAAGAGTGCATTATGGTGGGTTATGCATTGGATGCAAAGGCCTACAAGTTGCTTGATCCCTCTACCATGACTACATTTCTTGATAGGAGTGTAAAGTTTGAGGAATGGACTATTCATGATGCTCATGTTGTTGAGCATGATAGTTTTCCTACTACACCTCCACTGCTTGATGAGATCCAAGAGAGAGAATATTCATCACATGACAATACAGATCCAGAGTATCAAAGTGGTGATGATGAAGAGCGAATGCTGGATCCAGATCCAAAAGAACCTGAAGATATAGGAACTGATTCAGAATATGAGCAAATGGGAGATCCAATTCCACAAGAACCTGAATATCTCTCACCTGATGATCCTCCTCTTCCGAGATGGGTAGCCACTCTCTCTGATCTATCAGTGATCTTGTTGGTGATCCAACTGATCAACATAGAACCAGATCAGATTATCAGAATGGAAGGTTTCATCCTTTTCACATTACTGATCCATTTCAGATCGATCGATCCTTCTTTGGAAAAGAAGGACACTTTCATCCTTCCAGGGTGAGTGATGACATGCTACATTAGCATCCTTCAATCTATTTTGAGGGAGGGATTTATTCCCACTAGGTTTTCCCTCTTTCCTCTTTTATTATTTAGATTGTTGTATGGGGTGACCTTTGGTCTTAGTCACCAGGGACCTATTTTTCAGTTTCAGTTACTACCTCATAGTATAGCTTGAGGGAGGGTGTTGGAATATTCTCACCATCATATTTCATATTTACATGCATGCATGCATTTTGTATGCATCCAGTCATCATGCATGCATCCAGTCATCATTTTGGTGGTCTCCCCAGCACCTAGAGCCTAATTGCATCTCCATAGAGCCTCTCTTCAGCCCCCAGTAACCCTCCTACCTACCTAATGAGCCTTGTTTTCCTCACCTGCATGACATGTGCACCTTATCTCACCTACCAGGAGTTAACAATCAGTTAGAACATTAATTGATTAGTTATTCCATTAATTGCTCATCCTAACTTCTTGTAGCTCCCAGTTAGCTAGTTTTGGAGTGCCACTTGACCTTCTGACATCCTCATGCGCCCTTCTTGGAGTCTCCATCCCCTAATTTGTGCCTAGATGGTTTTGTTAGACTCAGTTAGACTCATTTGACTAACTATTGACCATTTATGAATGATACTACTGATTGGATGATGTCTCCAATGTTATCCAAGCTAGACACTAAGGATGGATTCGAATAACCTTAGATCTATTCAAATTCTCTTGATAGTTATTGTATTGTATTCAATATTATTCATTATTCAGAGTGTCAGCTTATAGCTGATGTATGATACATCAGTTTTCTCCATTTTCGGTGTAATGAGTGTTTATTGATTCAGTAATTCTTCTTCTTCTTTCTGCACTACATGAGTGAATTATAGTGAGGTCTACTGCTACTGAGTGATCCTACTCCTAAAATATTACACAATCTTGATCCCATCTTTGGATACTATGAATCCCAAGAATCTACCGACTTCAACACAAAAGATGCATTTATGCGGGTTCAAGTGGATATTGTAGTGACGACATCGAATAAAAATGGCTCAAAGATGCTATGGATGATCTTATCGTCGAGTTGAATTAGATGGTATATCATCTAGGTACGAATCCACAATGTTCATGATTTCATGAAAAACATATGACATAGCCCATTGGAAAGTAGCCCCGACAGCTTTGAGACCGAAGGGTAACTTGCAATAAGGAAAGGTTCCCCATGGGCATATGAAAGTTTTTTTTTGTGTTGATCGGATGGGAGGATTTTGATCTGATTATAGCTATAAAATCCATCCATAATTGAGAATATGACACTTCCATCACAGTTATCGATAATATAGTCGATAAAAAAAGCAAAGTAATTGTCCTTAGTACATGCCTTATTTAGGTCCCTATAATAGACACAAAATATAATAGTCCCTTGTTTCTTCAATACTGGGAAAATATTAGATACCCATTTGGTTAACGGAACCGGATAAAGAAATCCATATCTCAAAATATTTCCCCCTTCTTCCTTGATGGAAGTGGTCTTACGAGGGTGTATCGGGCGAAGTTTCTGTCGGACTAGTTTGGCTCTTGGATAGGTTTTGATCTCATGCACCACGATGGATGGATCAATTCCTGGAATTTATTCATAACTCCATGAAAACACATCACGGTATGCTCGAAACAAGGCCTTATATTTTTTCACCTTGTCAGGAGAACGGGTTTGGCCAAGTTGAATATTTTCCAAGACGCTTGGTTTTATCAATATATTGATTGACATGGTTGGGTTAATATTCCCCAAATTTCCTTCAAAGACAAAGTTTTGAGTAAGGATGGGGGATTGAAGGTTTTCAACAATATCAGCTAGGATGGTGGTCTTAATTCTATTCTCTACTATGTCCATGTTAGGGAGAAAGGATGATCAATTATGATTATACTCCTATAGGGGTTCTTCCAAGCTCATAACTTCCATAATGGATTCATCCGAGGGAAATTTTTGCAAGAGTTAATCCATCGAAGGCATGGAGGATTCAAACCAGGAAAGTATATGATGCCACAAGATGTTGGCCATGGGGATCCATGCCATCTAACACAGATTGCATAGTGTGGTATGCCACCTACGTAGGACTAAGTGGCATGGTATCACTGAAGGATGCCATTTGAGATGGACTGAGTACTAAACAAGGGTCATATGACTCCTAGTATTGTTTCACCATGGATGAAATCATGTTAACCATAGAAACTTGCAGTGGAGGGGAAGGAACGGGCATAGGGAAGACTCCCATGAGTGAAGAGTCTTTAAGTAGTCTTACTCTAACATCTTCATAATGAAGTTTTGAATGTCCAAAAAGAGGAACATTATAGGCCGAGTTGTAATGAAGTTTAGGTGTACAATATTTGAGTTGGTCTATTGTAACAATTTTCCCTTGATGGGAAATTGGACTAAGCGAAAAATTGAAGAAGCGACAGCAGTCATAGCGTAAAACTAGTTTCGACCAAGTATCAAATTACAATCCAAGGGTGCGTCTATCATTTCCACATGGATGGAAATAATTTTTCCCCCTAGTTCCAGTGATAAGGAAGGCAATAATCCATACATTTTAAAAAAACGACTACCGAAATATTTAAGTTTGGTAGGAGAGCGATTGACTTTAGGAGAACCTATGGCTCTCCAACGGGATAAATACATAATGGATGTAGAGGCACCTTCATCCAAAACAGTACAATGGATGCTTCTCCAACAAGCTGTGGTATTAATCTGAAATGTAAGTTGGTGGTAAATCATCGTTTTAAAATATTATAGATGAAACATGATGGAATTTGATGTTTCCGGATCCACGGCTTTTAGAGCTAACAAAAGATTTCTACGTTGACTATGGTAGTTCTGCAGGACCTCGGGAGTTGACATGGAACAAGGTGCTTGAGCCAAATCCTCAACAATATTATAATTTTGAGCAGCACAATTTGGATTAAATGTTTCCTTTTGAATGGTAGCCTTGGGTGGGCGCAACACCAAGTTAGAAACAAGATTCTCTATTTGGATAGGGCCCAAAGGAGGGGAAGGATTAGTGGATGTGAAGGTGGATTTTTTGTCTGAATTGCCTCCATTGGGCGTTTTATCTAGAAGGGGTTCATACGTCTATTATCTGGTCGTCAAACCAATCATATCCTTATACATGAAAACATCATATTTGGGAATGCATCCCCTTGATGAGGATGATTTGCATTGCCCCCATGTGGGGGTTTGGTGTTGTGTCAACCATTTGCGGTTGTTGTGGAGGAAAGGGGTCAGTCAATATTGTTGGATGGGAGGGACCTTTTAGAAACTTATTGACTTCCTCACGTTGAGGACAGTATTTAGTGTAGTGGTCACCTTCACAGATCAGGCATGGAAAATTTTCATTTCTCATAGGTTTGTTTTCAGCATTCGTTTCTTGAGCCTTGGGGTTCTCCTGCTAGTTGGAAGGTATTTTAGATTTTCATTTATTATTCTTCTTCTTACCTCGATATTATCAAGGTGAAGAGGATTGAATCTTGTTCACTTCCAAGGTCTGAGTAGGAGAATAAGTGGTTTTGGAGTTACCAACAGTCTAGTGCGGTGCCGAAGTGGAGGTACATTGATTATGTTGTCCATCTGACTGAGGTACATATTATGTCTTCATGGAACACACAATTCCATTGGCAGGAGGTTCTATGGAAGGTATTGAATGTGGGATGAGGAGCATTAGGGATCACGTTGTATAACGTGCCATATTGGGATAAACTAAATCCAAATATTTGGCCCAACTAATCACCTGCTCCTCCGTTACAACACCTCCCATGCAAACATCCCTAGTTATTGGTGGAAATAATGAATTTGTAAACTAATAGACCAATAATTGGTCCAGGATGGTAGCTTTAATTAATCTATGCCTCCTCCTCTATTCATGTATGTGATCAGAAATGTGAGTGGATTTGGATTGCCTTGGTCAAGTTAAAATATCAGTACCAGTCTCGTACCAGATTGGTAATTGAAAATGCGTCAGAAAGGCCATGGCCAAGGAATTGAAATATCCAAAAAGTGTAATGGAAAATCAACAAACCACTTAGATGTAGTACCAATGAGGGTCCTTTGAAAAAGCATCAAACAGATTGAATCATCCATTAAAGAGTTCGAGGATCACCATAGATGAGAAATCATCACATGGTTGTTAGGGTCCTCACCAGGTTTCTCGAAAAATTTTGGAATGTCCAATGGGAGTTTGGCAAGTATGGGAGGCAAAAACTAGGCATGTTGAATGGTATCATTCATCAACCTCAAAAAATTTGGTAGATCCAAAGTAGCCAGAAAGGGTAATTGTCAATTCGATTGGTGATACTAGTAATACTGATAAGGCATCGGGATACAAGTAGGACCAAAGATTGGTTGGGATGGGTAATTGAAACCTGGAAGTCCTCCCATATACTTATTTTGGGGGAATTGGGGCATAGGAACTGTGGGTTTCATAGATTGGAGAGGAAGGATTTCTTGCAGAGGGATTCCTGTCTGATTGGGTTGATGCCATGGGGAATTTGAAGCTCTTGGATAAGGTAATCTAGTATGAAGGGGAGTGGTGGTAGCCATGGGAGGATTGGGTTGGAAAATTGGTCCCCCCATAAATGGTTGGCTTCCAGTAGAATTTTTCCCTAGCATTGGTTGTTTCCCCCAAGTTGATTGTTTCCCATAAAGTAAGGGTTGATCCCTGGGTGAAAATTTCCCCCTAGTCATAGCTTTCCCTTTTGTGTAAATGAAAATGGATTTACCATTGGAGTAGGGGCAGGAATCGATGGGATAGTTTGTGTTATTTCCATAATACTATTTATTTGGGGAAGGAGGGTTGGGACAAGCTATTGTTGATGGAACCGAGGTTACACCTTAACGAGCTACTCGGTTAGAGTAATATGGTAAGGAGACACGAAGTATATTAGTTGGTAAATATATAGATGGATCTCGAAGAGAATATATGTGATCCAATTTGAACGTGAGAGGGTTTGTGCAGATAAATGGCAAGGTCGTATTTACCTGTCCTATCTAGGGGATACCCTAGTCCATAGAAGTTGCACATAAAGGAAAAGTAGTGGCAGTTTGAGCCACAGTGGTCCCTATTGGATTGCCCATGGGGGAATTCAATGACATGGTCAAACAATCGGAAGAATTAGATGGTGTCAATATCATGTCTAAATTCTACCTAAAAAACATGCTAACTGGAAATCGATAAATAGAAGAAGGACTTAAATCTAAAGTAGTGGGTAATTATACAAGTATTGAATCAGTAGTTCTTGTGAGAGGGGGATTTGCAGGAGGAATTGGGCCCTCCATGATAGTTTCAACCTCTCCTTAAACTTGATTGTTGAAAGGATCAATACTTCCATCCTCGAAGGGAGTTCCTTCATTAATAGTCCCTTTGGTGAAAGAATGACATGAGTGTTGTGAAGGTGGAGGTCCTTGTTCCTTACGATCCAACCCTTGCATTCTATGAGATCAACGTAGACCTTGGTCAACCAGTGTGAAAAAACAATGATTCCTAGGGAAAACTATGAATGTGGGAAGAACACACCCCTATAAAAAACTAAGGGTAATCAACCAAGCAAAGAGTAAGTAAGGGATCTTCCGAAGACAGGATGTCAAGCCATCATGGAAGAAGCAAGAGACAGTTACCCACAACTATTCTATAATGGAATTCCATAGGTGAAAGTATAGGACGCAACCAAGTACCCTCCAAAGGAGCGAAAATTGTGTGTTGCACATCTGTCTCAGGTACTGACAGCACCACTGCTGTAGTGACCTGGGCAATAACCTAGGACAAGCAACTAAGGCTACCAATTCACGCTTGGTGGTTGGGAGGAATAATTGTGGGAGAGGAATTTTGTGAATCTAATGGAATGTAAAACAATTGTCTTAGACTCGAAGCAACTCAGATAGTGGTGTCACCTCGAGGACTTGCCACTACTAAGATTACTCCCGAACTTGCATAACCTCACCAAGAGAGAATGTCAGGCACCTGTACAAACACTCTTCTCGGCTTCTCCTACCGCTTGAATCTTGTGTTAGAGGATCTTTCCCTACAACCACTTCACACTACTAATGTATTTTGGCTCTTTAGTGGTCCTAGTTTCATTTTAATGATTGTTGGACGATTCACTCACTTTTCCTAGTCCAAAAGTCCTAATCCCTATACTACTGTTGGTGTGCTATAAAATAAAATGTCTAATTAATTTTATTAATGCGTGTTTGATTTTAAGGTCGTTCTTTTACTCAAGATTAAATGGAAGTTAAACTAATGATGTGAATACTTGACTCAAGATCATGCAAACTAAATGAGATGCATAATCCTTCAATTCAATGAACTCTATCTACGGGAGAGACGGAGAGATTATTTTCATTTTAAATGTAACAAAAATCCAATTCCAATCCACTTTTATTTTCCTTTTATGGAAGAATACAAAGACAAACTAAAACTCCATACATTCAACAAATTTCAAGCAAGCAAATCCTTCAAGAAAACACCAAAAGAAATAAAACACTTTTTTCTTGTTTTCTTGTTTTCAAAACTCCTAAATTGCATAAAAGAATCAAATAAACAACTTCTTTGTTTTTTATTGAAAATATCCAAATTCCTTTTACAAAAACATTTCAAGGATCAAAGAAGATGAAAAACTCGTGCACTTTCAAGGATACTTTAAATGCATGAAAAGACTTGAAAACAACCTTTTTGCTTTCAATTTCGAGAAGGTTCAACGCTTCTTCAAAATAACTTTAAGGGAAATGGTGAGAGAGCTTACAGCTTTTCCAAATGCTTTCAAATGACTCAAAATACTATAAATTTAATCTTCTTCAATTCAATTTAGAGACTTGACGACAAATATAACAACTCCAAACCCAAAGAAGACAATGGAAGATTTCACTTTTTAAGCACTTCCAAATTGCACTAAGCAACTAAAAAGGCAAGTTCTCTTCTCCGTTTTACTTAAAATGGAGGAAATCAAACACCCTTACAATCAAACCAAACTCAAATAAGTTCAAGAAAACATGCACCCACTCAAGGCAACAAAATTGAGAAGAATTGGATCACCCAGTTACTTCCAATCTTGTCACTTACAAACCAATGAAACCAAAGAACACACAAGAGATATTTTGAAACCTAAAACAGACAATCTAAATAAGACCAGATGGTAAGAAATGGATATTTCAATGATGCAAACTCCTAGACTTGTATGGGATTGGAAATCTCATCCAAAACAGAAGAAAACCTAGAATTTGGTGTAAAAAGGACCAAACAATGCTTCACTTTCCAAATCACCCAAGAAGGTCTCAAATGGAGCCAAACAAGGTTCAAGGATGTTATTCTAAGTGTAATGGAGTCTTAAAATTCACTAGACAAAAGGAACCATTCCAAGGGAGTGATGAAGTCAACTGGGGATCAAGTTAACCCAAGTTGATATCAAACTTTTAAAAATTGACAAAACACAAAAATGGGTCTAAAAAAGAATCAAGAAGCAATCAATTGTTGATATTAAAGGCACACACAAATTCAATCAAATACAAAAAGGTCAGAAAAAAGATCTGGAAGCAAAAGACAAGCAGAATCAAGCCAATTAGGACTGAATATTGCCCCAAACAAGGGATTTTCGCTCCTATGACCACTCAAACAGAGAGATAAAAGGAGATTTTCACTCCTTGAGACACTAAAGGGGAGTGACAAATTGGTAATTTCTGCTCTATAGGCTCTTTGGGGGAGTGACAAAGTCCTGTAGGTTGAAAAAATTGGAGGATTTTTCCTAGATACAAGAATGGATCAAGTCCTAAGCTGGGTATGCTTCTCATAAATTACCAAAGAAGAAAAAAAATCAAACAAAAAATAGACTTAAAGAGGTTTTGATGATCCAAACATGGAATCAAAGGTTTGAAAAACTAGGGAAAGTCCCTAGTATGTTCACCAGTTTTTGTAGCATGAAATTTCCCCTACGGATAGGTTGAATCCCTCTTGGATAAATAGTGGTTCCCTAGACTTACCAATCCAAGGAAGAAAAGAAACAAATGGTACCTAACATCTTCTAGACGTGATTCATACACAAACAAGCAAAAACATGAGAAGGAAGGAAGAAGGAAGATGGACTACCTCAGTCTATATGGTTGTCCTAGCTGCTCCTTACTGATCCATCTCCTAGCTTGCATATCCAAACATGTGAGCCTGCATACAAAGACAAATAACAACACCTTCCAATGCACCAAGTGTATCAAACAAATCTAACTACCAATTAGTAGACATATTCACATACATCCATCAAAAGAGACATGAAATGGGATAATATGCGAAGTTATATTAATGGAAATCCATGAACAACATATACAAAGCTATACTTGAATCTTTGGAAACATGTCCTTCAAGCTTCCCTAACAAATCCCTTTGAGCACCACAAGATCATAAGGATCACCTCTCTAAGCTTCTTTCCCTCTAATCCCCTTGAGCCAAGGTATGAAGCTCTCTTTATAGGATGGAGAGGCCAAACTACTTGGGAGAAATATTTGGATCAAATGAGGATAAGGTGGGTCAAGAGAGATTCAAGCTACCTTGAATGGAAAATGATAGGATACTTGAAGGATATGATGATCCATCCAGGAATAAAGCTCGGATCTTAATCCTACAATCAAGGCAAAGTAGCTCAACAGGATTGTCGCTCCCCCAAGGCAGGCCACAGAGAAAAAATATTGTAGTTTTCACTCCCCTAAAGGCATGTAAGGAGCAACAATGTTTCCTTTTTCTCTCCCTAGACAAGGGATAGCGAGTAAAAATCCCCTTCCAAGGCTTAAGATAAGGTTGGGTGAAGTGGATTTCGACCCCCAAAAGGTAGGAGACTCTCCAAACATGGCTAGGGAGTGAGTGAACCATAGAAAAATGGGTCCTAACATGCTTAGGGAACATCAAAACCCCATGCTCCTCATGGTGATGAAGCATGCTAAGATGAAAGTGGCAACTTGAGGTATAACACATTGTTGATATGAATGTGGTTGAAGGTGGTGAAGCATCAGGAAGCAACAATGAGCAGTTGGAATTTCCAAGCCAAGTATCGCAGCCCAAGTTGTTAGATTAAGTCATGATGAATATAAATAAACATATTGTCACCAACACCAATGAATAAATCCTTAACATGCCTCTATTGCCAATAGTATTGAATAATGAAGTTGTCCATTATTATATGGATGTATGGCGTGTAGAGGAACATAATATAGATAATTAAGAACAAGTTGAAGAAGAATATGCAGCTGAATCACTGCTCCTAGATGATCCTCACATTAAACTAAGTACCACACCAATACTTAACCAATCCCTAAATCTACCAGTGGAGAAAGTGGCAGTACAAGTGAAGAACAAGTTGAAGAAGACTTTGTAGCTAAAGCATTACTCCTAGATTATCCTCACATTAAACCAAGCACCACACCAGTACTCAACCAATTCCTAAAGCTACCGGTGGAGAAAGTGGTAGCACAAGGATCGACAAGAACAAAAAACTATATTTGATTAAAGAGGAGTTCACAGTTACTCACTTCATATGACTACATCACACTATTTGTTGAGATAAAACAAAAATAAGGATATGAAGAAATTAAATCAAAGAAAGAAAGATTTATTGAAGAAGAAGAAGAAGGTAGAAAGGATTGTTGCAGCAGAACATCGAAGGAAATAAAGGATTCAAAGAGAGAAAGAAAGGAAAGAAAAAGAGCACCAAAAAGAATTGGAAAGTCAAGAAAAGGAACAAATAAAGGTGAAAGAGGGACATCAAAATGATCAAGGGAGGATGGAGGAGGTGGAAAAGACTGCAAACAAAATCAATCAGAGGAGGATGATGTCCAACTCACTGGATCAAATTGTAGATAATACATGATTCTTCCAAAACATTTAAACATTTATATCCCCCAATATCATCTGCTTAGTCTACCTCCCCCCTTTATGCTTACCAGTGCAAGGTCCAACCCAATATATGCTTTTCCAACACCTCCAATTAATCCAAGGGTATTTTCCACAAGTTAAAAATATGGTTTTTCAGTTCCTCCTTGGCTATAAGCAGCAAATTGGCCTCAAGCAAGTGTGGGAAACTAAACCCATTTTGATCAAGCAAACTTAGGTACCTCAACCAAATTGACTAAAGCAAATACAATCAACTCAACAAGCTTGGGAAATTAAGATACTCAACCTCTTAAACGATATATATGTTTTATGTTTAGCCTAACCACATGCAATGTGTATTTGTTAGAACAACATTTTTAGTTGTTCATCTAGTTTTAGAGTGAATCCAATCTATAGACTTGATTAGTATGTATTCAATCCCAAGCCGTAAGGGACTTGAAATCTTTTAAATCCTGGGTCCTAGTTTTATTTACAATTCAAGGCATTGTATTTAGGTACTGTTAATATAAATGAACATTTGGTTACCTAAAATTGGTTTTCTATATCAATTCGAAAGTGCAACCAAATCTGATTTTGGCGAGCAAGTAAAATTTAATAACGATCTCATGATCTATAGCTAAATTTCGCATATGAATTTAACCAAACAGTTCCTTATTGTGAAGAACCTGCAACAATTAATTAATGCAAATACACGAGATAGAAGAAATATCAGAACTTAGAATCACTTTTATTGATCGCAGGCCACTTCGAGGGGGCAACCACCTTTGAGCAAGCTCAATACAAATAACTTCATGGTGCCTTCATGGGCCTCAACACATGCTTATATACTAAGTCTAGGCGCCAATACTATGGGTCAAAACCATGGGCCAATACAAACTATGGATCAACAATACTATAGGCGACTTACAAAGCATATGCACCAAACAACAGTAACACAAACTATGGATCAACAAATACTACGGGACGACTTACAAAGCATATGCGTCCAACAACAATATACTAACAAAGTAAAGACATGGGTTCCTAACATCCCCTCCCCCTTAGAAAAAGCTTTGTCCTCAAAGCTTTAAATGTGGAAATTGTTGTTGAATCTAAAGGAGTGGTTCCCATGTAGCATCCTCTGGTTGCATGTCGTGCCACTAAATTAATGCCTCTGTGATAGAGCGAGAGAGAAGCTGACGAGTGTGCTTATTGGGGACGGCCTCTGGCTCCAAAAGGATGGATCCTTCATTATCCAGTTCAGGTAAAATAGTTTGTCCTCTGATGTTGGTGCCAAGAAATTTCCTCAGACAAAAGACATGAAATACTGGATGAATGCGGGAAGAAGGAGGAAGTTCCAATTTATAAGAAACAGACCCAATCTTCTGAAGAATCCGATATGGCCCATAGAAATTTGGAGTGAGCTTATGACGCCATTTGAGTTTCAGGTAGGATTGCTTGTATGCTTGGAGATGAAGAAAAACCATATCACCTGCTTGAAAAGTGCACTCAGAACGGTGTTGATCGGCTTGTTGCTTCATGCGATTTCTTTCCATGTGAAGATTGTCCCGCAAAATGCAAAAAATCTGATCGTGGTTGCGAAGGACTGTGTCAACTTCCTGAACTGGTGAACAGCTGGGGGTGTATGGAAGAAGAACTGGCGGTGCTTGACCATAGACTGCTTCATATGGGGTAATTTTAGAGGTCATGTGGTAAGAGGTATTGTCCCACCATTCAGCGAGAGGGAGCCACTTTTCCCATTGATGTTGTTGTTCATAGGTGAAGCAACGAAGATAAGTTTCTAAGCATTTATTGATAATTTCAGTCTGACCATCTGTTTGTGGGTGATACCTTGAACTCATCTTCAGTTTGGTGCCAGTGTGGCGAAATAGTTATGTCCAAAAATAACTGGTGAAAGTCACATCACGATCCAAGACAATGGAAGAAGGGAAGCCATGAAGACGAAAGATCTGGTCTAGGAAAATTTGAGCAACTGAGGAGATTGTATAGGGATGGCTAAGAGCACAAAAATGACTATATTTGGAGAGGCGATCAACCACAACCACAATCATTGTCTTCCCTCCAGACTTAGGGAGCCCTTCAATGAAATCCATAGACATATCTGTCCAAATCCATGTAGGTATGGGTAAGGGTTCAAGCAATCCCGGAAGGAGTGTCGTTTCACCCTTATTGCACTAGCAGGTATCACATTCAGCCACCATCTATTGAATTTTCCTTTTCATGCCCTGCCAAAAGAAGTTACGCCATGCCCGCTCATATGTTTTGAGGAACCCAGAGTGCCCTGCCGATGGGGAAGCATGGAGCTCATAGAAGACAGCCTGTTGAATATCTGTGCTCTAGGGAAGCACCAGACGACCCTTGTATCTCAGGGAAGCACCATCCCAAGATTAATGTGGTATAGCAGAAGGGTTGTTGGCCAAGTGTTGGATGATTTGAGATAATGAAGAGGCATTGACATAACCCTATTGAACAGATTGCAACCAATTTGGAATAGGCATAGAAATAGCTAAAAGAGAACCTTGGTCATCAAATGTGCGAGAAAGAGCATCCACCAAAATATTGTCCTTACCCTTCTTGTAAGTGATCTCATAGTCATAACCCATGAGTTTGCTAACCCAATTTTGTTGTGCTGGGGAGGATACACATTGTTCCAGGAAATATTTCAGACTCTAGCGATCAGTCTTGATGCAAAAATGATTCCCTAATAGGTATGGGTGCCACTTCTGTACTGCATGCAAAATAGCCATCATTTCCTTCTCATATGTAGAGGCAGCTAAATTCTTACCTAAAAGGGTTTTGCTGGTGAACGCAATGGGGTGTTCATCTTGAAGGAGAACAGCACCAAGTCCATTGCTGCAAGCATCACTCTCAATAGTGAAGGGCTTGGAAAAATCAGACATAGCTAGAACAGGTGTAGTACACATAGCTTGTTTCAGTTTGTCAAATGCACACTCAATAGCATGTGTCCATGTAAAAGAATCCTTTTTCAATAGAGCAGTTAATGGAGCTGCAATATTCCCATAATCCTTAACAAACTTGCGGTAATAACCAGTCAACCCCAAAAAACCACAAAGGCTCTTGAGTGTCTGAGGACGTGGCCAATTGTTCATGGCAGGGATTTTGGCAGGATCCACGTGAACCCCTTCTGCTGAGATAATGTCCCCAAGATACTCGACTTCCTGTTGTCCAAAAACGCATTTAGACTGTTTGGTGTGGAGATGATGGTCAAAGAAAAGTTTCATTACAAGATCCAGATGTTGGAGATGTTCAGCCCAAGTTTTATTGTAGATGAGGATATCATCAAAGAATACCAGAATGAATTTCCGCAAGTAGGGCTGGAATATTTTATTCATCAAGGCCTGGAATGTGGAAGGAGCATTAGTGAGGCCAAATTGCATGACCAAAAACTCATAGTGGCCATCATGTGTGCGGAAAGCTATTTTATGGATATCATCCTCATGAACCCGAATTTGATGATACCCAGAATGAAGATCCAACTTGGAGAAAAATTGAGCACCATGAAGCTCATCAAGAAGCTCATCAACAACGGGAATTGGAAACTTATCCTTGATAGTGAGGTGATTAAGTGCTCGGAAGTCAATGCAAAGGCCCCATGACCCATCTTTTTTGCGGACGAGAAGAACTGGTGAAGAAAAGGAACTAGTGCTTGGGCGAATAATACCTTGCTTCAGTAAGTCCCGAACGAGCATTTCAATCTCTATTTTTCGGTGAAATGGGTAGCGATAGGGCCTGATGTTGGGAGGAATGCTTCCAGGAAGGATCTGAATATGATGGTCCTCTGGCCTTGAAGGTGGCAATCCCACTAGTTCAACGACACCGGTATATCAATCCAGAATTTGTTGTAGATCCAAAGGAGTAGTGGAGACCGTTGATGGTTGCATCTGAATGGAATGGATCTGAGTGATGACACCATGTGAATTCTTCTTAAGGAGTTTTTCCACGCGATGTGAGATGATGATGCTGAGAGACCCTAGTTGTAAGCCTGTAAATGTGTGTTTTTGTCCATTGGGGGAAAACTGCATCCAAAGTTCGGCAAAATCCCATAAGACGGGGCCAAGTGTGCGTAGCCATTGAGCGCCCAAAACCACATCACATCCCCCTAAGGTCAAGGAAAACATGTCAAAGCGCAAGTTATAATCTCCCATAGAGATACACACATTACGACAGTTCCCTTTGCAAGGTAAGGTGCCCCCATTAGCAACCATCACTTCAAAGTTGGAGCAAGGATGGATAAAACCATCAGCCTGTTTGGCGATCCGAGGGTCAATGAAATTATGAGTGCTACCAGAATCAATGAGTATTGTAAGAGGAAGCTTATTGAAGTAACCCCTGACTCGCATGGTTTGGGGGGTGGTGATTCCAGCTAAAGCATGGAGAGATATCTTGGGATGTTCATCCTGAGATGGAGGGTCAATAGGCGGCTCCAGAATGTTGACCTGAGCATCCATTGTATCTGGAGCTTCTTCACCAATTTTAGAGGCAGGCAAAGAATCCATATCTAAGAGATAGAGCTTTTGCTGAACACATATATGTCCCTGAGTTAATTTCTCATCACAATTATAACAAATCCCTTTTCCTCAGCGTGCCTGCATCTCTGTTTCAGACAAATGCTTGATAGGAGTTGGTCGAGGAGCTGGTGGAATGGGAGGTCGATGAGAACCCATATTTCAGAAGGGAACAAAAGTGGGTTTGGAGCGCTATTGGGCTGCAATCTTGTCTTTTTCCAACTTATCCAACCCCAGGGCTTCCATCATTGTGTTGGGATAGAACATTTTGACCTCAGAGCGGATTGCATCCTTTATACCACTGATAAAACAACTCCGGTAGAAGTCATCGGGCAATCCTTCAGTGTGGTTTGCTAGTTTCTCAAATTCAATTTGGTACTCTCTCACAGTGCCAACTTGGCGACATTTAGTGAGGGCTCCTGTGAAGTCATCAAAAGCACTGGGACCAAATCGTTGCAAAAGGAGCTGACAAAAATCTATCCATTTTGGCTCTTCATGAGCCTTGATGTACCAACGATACCATTGAAGAGCTTCTTGTTCCAAATGAAAGGATGCCAGTGGAACTTTGTTGACATCAAAAGTATTATGCATACTGAAATACTGTTCTACATGATAGACCCATCCACTAGGATCAGTACCATTGAAGCAAGGAAAATCAAGCTTCGAACCATGGAAATTGTTGGAAGAAGAGAACCCATTGTCTAATGAAGACTCGGACTATCGTTTGTTGTTCATGGTTGAATGCTCCAGATGGAGGCCGGGAAATTTTTCATCAAGATCCTGGAGTTTGGCTTGGATGGCTGCAAGTGCTTCTGTTGGCTTAAACTGACCCAGAGGTTTCCAATTAGACCCAGGTTCTTTGTGGTTCTCCCTTTCGACCAACAAAACCCCTTCGCACCAGTCCTTTCAACAACAACCTACGAGCAGGCTGAGGTCTCACCCGAGGTGTATCTTATGGGGTACTGCGGAATTAGGTTTCCACAGTAAATGATGAGTTGTTTATATGAACAAGCTGCGCAGCGCAGGACAGAAGGAGTACGCTGCGAGACGAAGCGATGCGGTACGCAACAGTATCTACGCTGCGAGCAGTACTTCGCGGTGACGGAAACACTGCAAGCCTCACTTACAGACTTCTTACTGCTGTGAATCTTCTACTGGAACTGCAAATCAACCACACTTATCCCCTAATTGGAATATCTTGAAAACGCTAAGGTACTGAAATAAATATCACTCATCCATTCATTCAGGCACTTACTAGTTATTTTTCTAGCATTCATTCAAGAACTTAGATTATCACAACGTGAACTGAAATGATAGATGCAACTAACTGTGTTGCGTTCCCTCACTTTGTTTAAGGAAATATTAATCTTAAATGATTGATTCACGATCTTAACATATAATTGAAATGTTCACCATTCATCTGTCCTGTGGAATCTAGCATATCATTCCCAAACTTCCCTTATTGGCAAATGCATATCAAAGTTCCCCTATTACAGTATGCAAGGAAACATTCAAACATTCATTCTACAGACAATACATACAGTCATTCATTCATAAAACATAATCGTATAACACAGGATTTAATGTGGTTCACTTCCCCGAATGGAAAGCTACGTCCACAAGAACGGTTGGTAATATATTTCTTTCAAAAGGGGATGGGGCAGCCGTTCTTAGTCTGCGCACTCAGTTGTAGACTCTCCTCTCTCTCGGCTAGGTCTCTGCGCACACAGCTGCAGAGCCTTTACAATATTCTCAGCTCAGAGAGATTTTACAATACCAAAGGTTATCTCATGATTACTCTAACAACTAGCATCTAGCCCCCAAAAATAGAGCAACAACAACCAACAACAACCCCATCCCATACAAAATTGTTTTCTTAAATAGATCATGCCCGAAGGTCATGTATGTACAATGTTGAAGACCTAAAACCCAAAACCCTAAGGGTTTCCAAAACTGCGTCGATTTTCCAAACGGGCTTGCTGGCTCCTAGTAGTGTCTGCTTGATCATGGTGGATCTCCACGTCCTCATCCTGTCGCTAGTGGCGTTCCTATCGCACACGTGCCTACAGGCTGCTTCTGTCGAATCGTTTCTCTCTAACGGTTTTACCTTCTAATTGCTGGCTCCTGGTAGCGTCTGCTTGATCATGGTGGATCTCCACGTCCTCATCCTGTCGCTATCGGCTTTCCTGTCGCACGCGTGCCTACAGGCTGCTTCTGTCGAATCGTTTCTCTCTAACGGTTTTACCTTCTAAGTGTGCCAAACGTCGCTTTCCTTAACAACCCACATGTCCGCCACTCAACAATCCTAGAATATCTTTCCCAAAATGGCTGCTACCGGTCCAACCGGTACCTGCACCTGATACTTGTCCAGCACTCCGCTTTCCTGGCTCCACGTGGCCTCCTAACTCCACAGCACTGCTTCTGTGCAGTACTGGTCTGCACATCACAGCCAAAACTTCGATGTTGCACGCAACTCCGTAGTCTGGTCAAAAGTTGGATGTTGCGCGCAACTTCGCAGCATCCTCAATACTTAGCCAAAATTGTATTTCTGAGCTGCACTCAGCTCAGCTTTCCCTGCTTGTCTCAAAAAGGTGTTTCCAAAAATTTGTCTCAACCTGGGCCCAACATGCCCCTAACACTTACATGTGGCTCGTCCCTGAGCCACCGATTGTTTCAGCTGTCTCACTCTGCGCCGTGATCGGTGGAACGAACTTGGTCGCGAACTCATCATATGTACCGCACAACTACTCCACTGCTTCTCTTGTATCCTAATCAACCTATTTAACTGTCTCAAGCAGTGTTGGAGTTATTTCTTGTCCAATTTGGTCTTGTACCTACTCCTGGTTATCGCGCAGTTCTACTAACTTGTCTTCAATCTGCTGCGATACCGTCATGGAATTCTCCAGGAGCTGCTGCGACTGATTATCCATTTCAGTCTCTTTCTGTCTTAATTCTTGTACTTCTTTCTTTAAGCCGGATATCTCCTTGTATCTCGGTAGCCTCTCTCTGGGTGGAAAAGCTTTAACCTCTGCGTTCAACTTGTCCAGCGCGGTCTGTTTTTCTTCTACCGCGGTCTTGACCTGTAGCAACCCTTGATCCTCTTCAAGGGTCATGATTTTTTGTGAAACCTTATCCAAGAGATATTGGCACTTATCCATTTCACTTGTAATGCTTTTCGAGGCGGCGCTCACTGCTTTCTCTATGACTTGTTGTTCAGTTAATGGTGCTTGTATGCTCATTTGTGCCTTCAATGAGGTAATATCAGCCTGATAAAAAATTTCCTTATCTTGCATCTTTGACTTCAAATATCTTACCCTGTCCCCGATCTTCAGAACTGTGTCCACAGGATCATCCTGGAGTTATATACATTCAATATCCTGCGCAACATTGGATATGGTAGTCTCCAAATTTTGTCAGCGGTCCAGTTCGTTCCGCAACTGCATTTTTGCATGCAGTTGAATTTTCCTGTTTGTTGCGGTGAGCTCTGCTTGTGACTTCATTGACTCCACCGTCCGGTCATGCATCTACTCATTGATCTGCGTGTGGATGAAGTGCAATCCTGGTAAGGGGATTTTGTCTAAGTCGAGCTCTACCCTCTCGACTCCCTTTGTGTCCAACACAACTTGTTCTGCCATTTGCAATGCAACAGCCAATGGGTCCACATAGACAATTCTAGTCTTCGACGGCAACGTTATTGCTAGTTGTTGGCTTCCTTGCTGTGAGGTCCCTACCGACCTCCCTTCAGCCCCTGCTTCCCGCGGCAAGGTAAGGCTTTTCTGGACATTGTCCATTTTCTTCATCAGGCCTTGCATTGCGAGCCGCGTCTTCTGCAGGTCATCCTAGATGACCATGTCCTTCTTTTCTTTAACTACCGTAAGCTCCTCCATTTGCTCTGAGACTGTTTCGGCTATCATCTCGTAGTCATCATCATTGAGGACTGCCTCTGATTGAATCTTTGTGGCCTTCACCTTCTTCCTCGACTTTGGATTCTGCGAAGTCTCAGTTTCTTTTCTCTTCCCTGTTTCTTCAGTGATTGGGCATGAGAGCGGGATTGGATCATCTTCTGCTGAATCTGTCTCCACGTCCATAACTTCTACGCGGAACTCTAGTGGCCAATCTTTCATGAGGTCTTCAACGTCTTGCTCATACATGATGTAGTTCCCTAGGAACCACTCTGGTTTCTTCGTTTGTGCTTTCGGCAATATGAAGATACATTTCATATCTGCCTCAAAGTCAATGACGTGGATATACTCTGTCGTGACCTGCTTTGTAAGGCAGGGTGTCTTCGTGATTGCATCACGTAGCTGAGTATAGTACTGGTAAAAGAATTCTGTTGTCGCATGTTGCCACTCTGCATTTGTGTTCGCACAAAGGTTGACGAACTTTAACCCTCTAGGATCATTGGTGTCCATAATGATGCCCACATAATCTCTCGGCTCCTTCCATCCACAAAAAGAAATCAGGACAATGAGCCAGGTGAAATGGAACTGGCCGCCATTCACCTGTGTGTCATTGAATTCTTCAAGGAACTAATTCAACAGAAACTGACACCAATTAAAGTTGGTGCCTTCAGCCGTTATGGCACCAAGGAGTATTGCACCCGCAGGCACCTCCGTTGGCCTAGTTTTTTTTAGTATCTTTCCTGTGAGCAACTGCGTTACAAATTTTGTTGCTCTGTCCTCTATATCTTCTTTCGGGAAACCTCTTTTTCCCTTCACCACTGGGTGGGTTTCCTTCATCTTCTCCACGGCCTCTTTGTCTTTGCTCTTCCCTTGGAATAATTGCTTAGGATCCTTACCGCGCTTGCTTAGCCCAATAATGCGGTGGATCAAATCGATGTTAATATCGATGTTCCTGTCTAGCCACAGATAACCTTGGTGGATTCGTGCCATGAGTGTGCGAACCACGATATTAAGTTCTGGAGAACGGTCAAAATGTGGCAATCTTAGCAAGTTCAGTAGCCCCGACTGAACAACAGGTGTTAGCCAGCTCTCGGCAACCAGGTTAAGAGTTCCCTTGCCATCCTTTTTCCAGCACATATACTGGTCTGGTTGAAAATCTGGGTACCTGGGAACATCTGGCTCATCCTTCTTCATTCCCAAGAGGTTATAATCCTCCCATTTACAATCTGCTATCTTTCCCAGCAGATTCTTAGCAGTCTTCATATGTTTTGAGATAGGTGACAGCGGAATGTCATATCTCACATTCTTGGACAATTTAAACACAGGGGCATTCAGTGCCCGCAGGGAGATATATTCGGGTGTCATCTTCAAGGGTTCTTTCTAAAAGACTCGGGATTTTTGTTCCGAGGAGCCCATCTTTATGACCTTGCTTCGAAGTCCCGTTACGTCTTTTCCTTTATCTTTCGCTTTTTCTGTATTGTCGGATTAATTCATGGTAATCTGCGGGATCCTTCACCTTGTTCTACGGCGACCTTCTTAACCGGATTTTTCATTAACTGTTGAATCCCTCTGTGCTGAAAGATCCTCAATGCTTCTTCAATGGTCAATTCTTCTTCTCTATAGGAAGGTTCGGACATTCACTAATGAGATAGCGGCTAAGGTAGACAGAATACAAATGGCTACTAGCTTGGAGAGGTTAATCACAAGAAAATTCTAAGTGCTTGGTAACGCCCGCGAGTCTCCCAAGGTGTTATTTATAGGAGCAGCAAAACCCCTCCCACGCCCTTCAACGGCTAGATAGGCATTTAATGTGGTGTTCGTTGGAAAATTTGAGTGGATCCTTCAGTCTTTTCCGTCGTCAGCATGCTCATAACGTCTATCTGCCCTTTAAATGCTAAAGCAGTTGTTGTAACAGTAACGGCTATTTTTTTGAAAATCCATACAACGGCTATTTTTCTCTGAGTGCTACGCCGAACTGCGCAGAAATCCATCTGCACCCTGCGCGACTACTTCGCAGTGCCAGAATTTCCAACTACGCGGCTTCCACTTTTTTTTTTCTTTTTACATGTACAGACTCCTTTACATTTCTAGTGTCCAATTTCAACTGTACTTGACACTTAGAACTTCCTTCCTTTGCTCGTTATTCAGGGTTCTGTGAAGCAGTGCTATCATGGTATAGCTTTATCCTGCTTCCATTTATCAAGGTTGGCAAGTTATCACCAGCTAAATTGGCTAACAGGACTGCACCAGTGTTAGTAACATGTATCACAATATATGGGCCAAGCCAATGCATCTTAAATTTACCAAGGAATTTCATGAATTTGCTATCATACAGGAGGACTAGATCACCTACCTAAAAACACTTGTTCTTTATATGGAAATCATGACATGATTTCTCGCGGTCCTTCTGTGCTTGTTGGTGGAAGCCTGCGATGAAGCGATCTTCCTCCAATCCCAATAAGTGTAGCAATCTTTATTCTAGAGCTTCCCAATCTGCCATCCCTGTAAATGCATCGATTCTTAAGCTAGGGACAATATATTCCATAGGCATTATAGCCTCCTGCCCATAAACCAACCGAAAGGGTGTCTGTCCTGTCAATTTCTTGCATGTGGTCTTGTATGCCCATAACACCGATGAGACGCGCAAGTCCCAATCGTCTCTATTTACATTTCATACCTTAGTGAGTGCGTTCTCCAATATTTTATTGAAAGCCTCTACAGTACCATTCGCCTATGGATGATATGGAGTACTGCGCTGATGACGAATGTGGAATTCCTCTGTAAGTGCTTCAATAGTGTTGTTCAAGAAGTGAGTACCTTGGTCACTCATCAAAATCTTTGGACAACCAAATATGGAGAGTATTTCTTCAAGAATAAACTGTGCAGTAGTACTGGCACTGTAATCCTTAACTGGTTTTGCTTCCGCCCATCTGGTGAGGTAATCAGTAGCAATAATAATATACCTTGCACCTGTTCTTTTTCCTGGTGGGTTTATAGGACCCACAAAGTCTATTGCCCATTTTTTAAATCGCTGCAATGTCAACTGTGGATTTAGTGGCATCTCATCTTGGCATGATGGTTTTCCTGTCCTCTGACAGACATCATAGTTGTTGCAATGTTCTTTGGCGTCTTTATGGAGCGTAGGCCACCATAGCCCTGCGCGCAATATCTTCTGTGCGGTAGCCCTTCCTGCATAGTGACCTCCCACGATTCCTGAGTGTGCGTCCACTAGAATAAATGGCTTCTCATGATTGAGTATGCACCTACACAGGACTTCATCCGGCCCAAGTTTGTATAACTGACCTGCAATTATAGTGAAGTCCGCGGCGCGCACCACTAACTGTTTTTTTTGTTGGATAGAGAGTTCCTGCGGTGCTAGCCCTATGGTTAGGAAATCAATGATATCCTTGTAATAATCATCGGCAACCTATATACTAAATAACTGCGCATCAGGAAGACTATCTTCAATATTCATCGGCTCCTCTCCTGACTCAATCCTTGACAAATGATTAGGTCCCAAGTTTAGTCTACCTGGCTTGACAATAATCTCAAAGTCATATTCCTGGAACAACAATAGCCATCTGCATATGTGTCCCCCTAACACTGGCTTGTTGACCAAGTATTTCAGCGTAGAATGGTCAGTAAACATAAGGAAGTGCAATCCCAGCAAGTAATGTCTAAATTTCTGTAGAGCATATACCATCGCAAGGCCTTCCCTCTCAGTAGTAGTATAGTTCTTCTCTGTTGTTGAAAGCTTTCTCCTATAAAATGCAATAGGGTGTTCAATACCTCCCTCTCCTGGCTGAGCTAACATGATCCCCACGGAAATACATGATGCGTCAACATGGACATGGAATGGCTTTGTCCAGTCTGGAAATACTAGAATCGGCGCAGTGACCATCTTTTCTTTTAGTGTATCAAAACCATGTTCGCATTCTGCGTTCCAAACGAACGGTGTGTCCTTCTTCAGCAGCTTTTCCATTGTTGCGGTTATCTGCGCATAACCCTTTATGAATTTCCTGTAGTATCTGGTATGGCCTAAGGTAGATCACAACATCTTGACTAAATTTGGTGTTGGTAAGTTTGCAATAACTGCAATCTTCGCAGGGTCTACCATCAATCCTTGCTTACAGACAATGTGGCCAAGTAAAATTGCATAGGGCACACAGAAAATACACTTCTTCAAATTCAATGATATTTGATGCTGTCGACACTTTTCAAGTATCATGCAGAGATTCACGCAATGATTTTTCAATAGACCAAACACAGTCCAATCATGAAAGTATGCTTCTAGAAACTTGTGCATAAAATCTTTAAATGAAGCGACGACGACTCTGGAGAATATGGCAGGTGCGTTCTTCAGACCAAAATGCATGATGATGTACTGGAATGACCCCCATTCTGTAGCAAATGTCATCTTATGCCTATCCACAGGATCAATCCTGATCTGATGGTAACCAGAGAAACCATCAGTGAAAGAATATACCTCATTTCCTCCAACATTATCAAGCACTTCATTTGTAAATGGAGTAGGAAATGGGTCGTGTATGGAAGCATCATTCAGTTTTCTGAGATCCACAAAAATCCTGATCTCGCCTTTTTCTTTCTTGTCTTGAACAACCATGGGGCTAATCCATTCGGATTCTTTGACCGGTTCAATGATTCCTGCCTCTAGCATCTTATCTAGCTCTGCGCATACTTTTTCCTTGTAGCGCGGATTCAATCTGTATGGCCTTTTCTTGACAGGCTTAGCACCTGGCTTTAAAGTTATTTTCATGACCCCTAGGTCTCCCAAAATTCCTTTCATCTCTGTAAATTTGGTTGGAAACAGTTCTTGATACTCATGTAAGGTATCTACGATCTCTGCAACAGTCTTATCGTCCCAATAATCACCTATTGATGCGAACTTCAGCTTTTTGTCTGTGCCAATGTTCACTTTTTGTGTTTTTACTGGTCCAGTCATATCTGGGATTTACAGTGGAGGTCCTTCTACCTCGTGCACGTCTTCTGACTCTGGTATATCTATGTTGCGTGGGTCCTCCTCATTGTCTTCATTTATATCATTGGTATCTTCAGCTAAGTTGTAACACTCGATAAAGTGCTCTTCATGTTCCTTCCATTCTAATTGTAGGTGTACAGGAACGCACTCTGTCCCAAAAAACTCCTGCAATGTCATGTTTTGGTGAGGAAATTCATCCTAGAATATGTGCTTTTTTATTATCTATAATGCTTTATGGATTAATGGATTCTCATCTTCAAAACTGAAGTCTTTCTGGAAGTTTGCAGTGACCAGCTCCCAATTAGTGAGTTCACTGCGCAGCTCCAGGTCGAGGTACCATTTCTCTGGGATACCCGCATCCAATGTATGTACAAATAAATGTACCCATTCTGTAGGTGGTATTTCCACTCATGCCTTTGAACAGATTTCAATCTGCTAGCTAGGGTCTGTCTGTCCATTATACTTTTCAAAGGGTAAAGTAACACTTTCGGCGAACCGGATCTGCATCTTAGTTCTGCATTGATCCCAAGTGGTCAATGTTTTCTTATGTGCATTCCACCATCTGGCAGGTGTATCGCGCAATGCCATATCTAAAGCTGATAGTCTATGCTCATCTGGTATAGCTGCAGTATATTCCCTTATGAAATTGTAAACATTAGCAGAACCATCGTATGTGGGAATAGGACTCACCTCTTTTCCAATCCAACGCAGTGATTTCGTAACCTCCACACATCTTCTTGTTGATACTTCATGCATGCGGATTTTCCAATTCTCTAGTCCTGTATCCGAGTTAGAGATACAAGAAGTGTCACATCGCCAGCTGAGCATACCGTCCACAGTAGGATTAATGTAGTATTCCTTGTTCGCAGTCAGCTGGTATATTTGGTCTAAATCTTGAGCTTGGGATTCCTCCTGAATCGGCTCACTGTATCTGTCACCATCTTTAGGATCCAATGGTGCGATGACCCTAAGATGCTTCCCTTCAAATATCATCTTCTTTGTCTTCAAGTTTATGATAGCCAAGTTATCCATAACCCAATCAATTCCCAATATTGCAGGAAAAGGTTGACTATCATCCACAATTTCAATAACTTCAAAGTCTACATGACTCTGTACTCCATCGATGTCAACTACTACATTAGCTAAGCGGCCAAAAGGTATGACCTTCTCTTGATTAGCCATTTGTAGCTGGATAGGTGACCAGAGCAACTTTGGTCGAACCATCTATTGCCATGTCTACTTAGTCAAGACATTCACTTCTGATCCCAGATCAAGGATGACTTCATCCATTTCAAAATCTCCTATCTGGGCAGTAAGCCTCATCTATCGGCCTGTTCTTTTGTGTTTCCTTATATGATGTACAGCGCTATCCGAAGTCTCTAGTGCAATCTGAGGTTCATACTGGTTGATCAGCTTCTGGAGCTCCACTATGGCTTTCTCGCTTTTTAGTAACTGCATGCAGCTTCGCAAGAACTGCGCAACAGAAGTATGGACATCTGTTGCAGTGCTTGTGTTATCATAAGGAGCCGGCATGTCTTCAACATGCAATGTTTCACTGCGCAGCGGGATCCTTGATGACTTATCTGCTGGTTCTCTAAAGGTATCCCACGTGTCATTGAAGATCTCCTTGTTCTTATGTAAGTTAAGAGGGGGTGCTTTTCCTGGAGCTTTCCTTATCCATATTGTTTCAAGGGGATCCTTCTTCATATGTGCCTCCCCTGATGTTGAAGCTTTTGGTCCTCTGTCGCAGCCTGTCTCAGCACCACTGCACGTGACCACATTGATGCTCGGATCCACTAGTCTATTTTCTACTGCGATCCATTGGACATTTGGATTCGGAGCCTCTGTTCGTCTTCTCTTCTACATTTCCACCTCTAATACTGGGAAATCTTCAATAACATGGTCAAATGATTTACAATAATTGCACATAGTGCATGGGTTAACACAATCTTTGGATATGTAACCTGGCTGGCCACAATTATAACAAATGACCTGGATACGGCCTCTTCCCTACGCCGGACCAGCATTTCTTCCTCTGTCGCGGTATCCACCACCACGACCTCTGTATCCTCCTTGGTCATATTGTGCATTTTCTTGTTTCAGCTGGGCATCTTCTTGTACGCGGTACAAGCCAGCGCCTCGCATTGAGTCCATATCCCTTTTTCTTTCATTCATTAATTCATATGCGCGGCAGTTGGATTCATCATGTCCAACTGATTTACAAAAACTGCAATATAAACTTTTAGGCGTTTTCACATATTTCTGTATAAGATAACAATCTTTAGGTCTGTGTCCTGTGGTTCTACAGATTTCACACCATGGGGCCTGATTCTGATTCAATGGGTTTGGCGCACCACTGTTAAGATAGTCGCGGAATAGAGGGAAATGCTCTCTGTCGTGGCATTCTCCTTTACAGCTGTACACCAGACCTCATGTCTAGGTTCATACCTTTGTTCTTTGCCATTTTTCATGCTTTGCAACTCTAGTGTCAGGGTGGTCAGCTGTTTCTGGATCTGAGACATCCCAGAACTAGTCTCACCAATCGGCGAAGCCTCTAGCTTCATTCCGATCTCTAAGGCCTTTTCCTGGGACTCAACCTTCTGCTACATCAATGGTAACCTAATATGGGGCAACAGCGCAGCAATGAACCATTCCTTGTGCTGTTCCGGAGCTATAACAAAGCTCACTTGGTCTAATAGGGTCTTGAACTTCTGATCAAACTACCAAACCGTTTCAGTCGGTTTCTTCTTTATTTCTTTCAACTCGGTTATACACTGAGATTCATATTTAAGTTTCTTAAATTCTGCTATGAGCGTAGCTTTAATTTCTGTGAGAGTTCTCAGCTGTATGGTAGAGTATTTCATAAACCAATGTAAGGCTCTGTCTCTAAAGGTGGTGATGAGCTATGCTTGCTTCACTGCATCATCCTGGATTTGTCTTACACTCCATACGGCTTCACAAAGAAACCAATGCTGGTCAGGGTCTTCTAAGCCAGTTCCTCTGAATATTGGTAGCTTCATATCCGTGTTTTCCATTGTCGAGTTAGTTTGCGGGGCACTCTGGATAGTGCGCGGCTGATGTAAAGGGATCTACGCAGTAAATACAAATGGGACTATCGGGAGAGATGGGCTAGGCTGAGTCTTCTGCGGGGTGGGCTGCGTATTTTGTAGGGTGGGCTGCATAGCTGGTGGGTTTTGAGATAAAGGTGGTGCAGTCTCTGCAGCCGGTGCGTTCTCAGGCGTAAATGGTGGTACAGCTTCGTTGTCAATGTTACACGGGATCTCAGTATTAATATGGAGTCCAGGGCCTCCTAGATTCTTATTAATTTTATATCTCTTACCACTTCTAAGAGTATGTGTCTCTTCGTTAGAATCAATATATGTACTGTTTATCATGAAAAGCTTCAAGAATATTACTGCATTCTTAAAACACCTTTCTCAGCTAATAGCATCTTAATGTATAGACTGATATTGTTCAGAAAGTTACCTTGGAATCCTTCGAAAAAGTTTGCTTCTGCTTGGCTGTAGGATTTGAGTGTGTCTACAACAAATTCTATTACAAAGCCTTCTAGCATATGATCGACCCAATAGTCAACTGTGCGTGACAACGAGCTGTCTAACACTTTGAGCTATGCTATGAGCTCAGGATTCCACTTCGTGGGTACTCCTCCCTGGAAACAGTTTTTCTTCTCTGCGAGCCGCGAGATCCACGAATGCAGCTCGTTGGGGAATGATGCCCAGAAAATCTCGTGAATATCGTCAAACAGATATCTCTCTGACCATTGTGTGTCACTTAAGCGCGGGTGTCTATTCTCTTGTCCTTTAAAATCTCTTATAGTCTTGTCCCACCAAGCTTGGATTTCTGTCTTTTCAGGATGCCAATAGTCAGATCCTTCGGGGAACTGATATTCTTCTTCACACATCGTGATTGCAACTCATCATGGATTCTAGCGCGGCAACAGAACCATTTGTTAGCTTAAACTGACCTAGAGGTTTCCAATTAGACCCAGGTTCTTTGTAGTTCTCCCTTTTGACCAACAAAACCCCTTCGCACCGGCCCTTTCGGCAACAACCTACGAGCAGGCTGAGGTCTCACCCGAGGTGTATCTTATGGGGTACTGCGGAATCAGGTTTCCAAAGTAAATGATGAGTTGTTTATATGAACAAGCTGGGTAGCGCAGGACAGAAGGAGTGTGTTGTGAGACAAAGTGATGCGGTACACAGCAGGATCTACGCTACGAGCAGTAATTCGCGGTGACGGCAACACTGCGGGCCTCACTTAAATACTTCTTACTGCTGCGAATCTTTTACTGGAACTGCGAATCAACCACACTTATCCCCTACTTGGAAGATCTTGAAAACACTAAGGTACTAAAATAAGTATCACTCATCCATTCATTCAGGCACTTACTGGTTATCTTTCTAGCATTCATTCAAGAACTTAGATTATCACAACGTGAACTGAAATGATAGATGCGACTAACTGTGTTGCGCTCCCTCACTGTGTTTAAGGAAATATTAAGCTTAAATGACTGATTCACGATCTTAACATATAATTGAAATGTTCACCATTCATCTGTCCCGTGGAATCTAGCATATCATTCCCGAACTTCCCTTGTTGGCAAATGCATATCAAAGTTCCCCTATTATAGTATGCAAGGAAACATTCAAACATTCATTCTACAGACAATACATACAGTCATCCATTCATAAAACATAATCACATAACACAGGATTTAACGTGGTTCACTTCCCCGAATGGAAAGCTGCATCCACAAGAACGATGGGTAATATATTTCTTTCAAAAGGGGATGGGGAAACCATTCTTAGTCTGCGCACTCAGTTGCAGACTCTCCTCTCTCTCAGCTAGGTCTCTACACACTCAGCTACAGAGTCTCCTCTCTCTCATCTAGGTCTCTGCGCACATAGCTGTAGAGCCTTTACAATATTCTCAGCTCAAGAGATTTTACAATACCAAAGGTTATCTCATGATTACTCTAACAACTAGCATCTAGCCCCCAAAAATAGAGCAACAGCAACCAACAACAACCCCATCCCATACAAAATTGCCTTCTTAAATAGATCATGCCCGAAGGTCATGTTTGTACAATGTCGAAGACCTAAAACCCAAAACCCTAAGGGTTTCCAAAACTGCGTCGATTTTCCAAATCGGCTTGCTGGCTCTTGGTAGCGTCTACTTGATCGTGGTGGATCTCCACATCCTCATCCTATCGCTATCAGCCTTCCTGTTGCACGCGTGCCTACAGGCTGCTTCTGCCAAACCGTTAAGCGGATCCGAAGCTGCAACAGATGCGAAAATGTTTTTGGCATAAATTCCACCCAACGAGCCCAAGAAAGTGCTTTGATACCATATGTGAAGAACCTGCAACAATTAATTAATGCAAATACACAAGATAGCAGAAATATCAGAACTCATAATCAGGGTATTTTTTAAGGATTCTAGTATTATACTTAAGTATAGTATTATAGGCGATTATTTTGGATTGGAAAAAATAGATATATAGATAGGTAGGCGAATATTAAATACGAAACCTACAATTTACTACTGAAACGTGTAAAGTTTGGCGAATAATATGATAAAAAAACATATTTTATGTAAATATAGGCGATATTAGAGACTAAAAATGACCAAATTGCGAATTTATTTTTTGAAAAAAAGCCCAAAAAATAGCCATTTGGCTAAATTTCGCCCCTAAAAATTACCCTGCTCATAATCACTTTTATTGATCGCAGGCCACTTCGAGGGGGTAACCTCCTTTGAGCAAGCTCAATACAAATAACTTCACAGTGCCTTCATAGGCTTCAACACACACTTATATACTAAGTCTAGGCGCCAATACTATGGGCCAATACAAACTATGGATCAACAATACTACGGGTGACTTATAAAGCATATGCGCCAAACAACAATAACACAAACTATGGATCAACAAATACTACGGGACGATTTACAAAGCATATGCATCCAACAACAATATACTAACAAAGTAAAGACATGGGTTCCTAACACTTATAGATATCCAAATTCTATACGCAAGGTTAAAGAAGGATTGTATTCAAACACATGCAGTCAAAGAGATGGGAGTGACTGTACCCCAAATAACAATAAATGACAGTAATAAATGGCATACAAAGGAATTCAAGTCATGGTCTCTTGCGTTATTTTCAACCATAAATGAATAGAATAAAATTGAAATTGCTTGATCACTAGATAAAATAGACTAGACTATTTTATTTCATGACTACATCTCTAGTTTGACCAAAATTTAAATCAATGGATATACTAATGGTGCTTTCCATAGAAACCCAAAGCCACTACCCATTTTCAATTTGATCTTGCCAACATTTTTTGCATAAATAAATAAACATTATTCCTCTTAGGAAATGGTTACTCAATCAATGCATCGATTTTTTGTAAATGTATTATATCACAGAAAGGTCATTATGTAGGGTTATAGGGTAGGGATGAGATCCATCAATATGACTTTTATTAACTCAATATTAATATATTATAGGGGATGTATAACAAATAATTGGTGTGTATATACCCAAGAAAAAACAATTCTCTATTGAAGGTGAGTTTGACAGTCGACATGAAGGTGCATTCACCATGTGAGATAACTACAAACCTAAACCATATCTCTTACCATGCCTCCAACACCAAAACATCCATCTATAAAGCATATCTCTAGTTCCAAACCATACACCCAACTCTAGGTGTTGGGTTAGTTTGAAGTTTTGAATTTCTAGGTGAGTTGGTGATAGGTCTATTGATTAGGACATAAATTAAAAATACACATGCCAAGAATTATTTTAACTACAATTAATATTTACTTTAATCCATGCTAACATGCATGGAATTTTTAATTTTAATCCTTAGTTAATTCATGGTAACAAATCTTAGAAACCACAAAAGCTTAGAAGAAGTATACCCAAAACATGGATGCCATTGACAGTTCCCATAATTTCATAAACTCAACAACATCATTCAAGAGTTCAAATCATTTTAATGATAACCTATTATGTTACATCTATGACACATTGTATTCAGAAGAATTACACAAATGATAGAAATCATAATCAGATTAAGTTATATTAACTATTTAGTATGAAACTTAGTAAATCAAAGTTTAGCAAATCAAGATACACAAAAAATCAAATTAAAAATTCAATGCCAAATATTGGTCATCCAAATTACTTTGGATAAACATCTATGACAAATATTATATGCCATATACTCAACAACATCAATCAACACGTTACATCATCTTAATCACCTTGATCATAGTATATTGTTCATCCAAATCACTTTGAATAAACATTTGCAACAAATATTATACGTCATATACTCAACAACATCAATCAACACCTTACATCATCATAATCATCTTGATGATATCATAGTATGGTACAATAATAAAAATATTACACAAATCATAATTAATTTAGTCTATTGGTACTTAAATTGGTGGTTAAAGTTGAGCAAGTCAACATATACAACAATGCTTCACCCATTTTTATCAAAACAAAGTACAAACCAAACCAAACCAACATTTATCTTTTCTCTTCTCTAAGCTTTGCAGACATCCAACACCTATCTAATTGTAATCAAACTCAAAGTAGACTTTCAACTATTTCAACAAAATGGAATAAAAAGAACCCAAAATGGCCAGCTAGATCCATGCTCTAGCTCAAACTTTAGTAAA
This sequence comes from Larix kaempferi, assembly GCA_027924585.1. NCBI lineage: Eukaryota > Viridiplantae > Streptophyta > Pinopsida > Pinales > Pinaceae > Larix > Larix kaempferi. The sequence continues at coordinate 3,463,648 of BSBM01000600.1, forward strand.
TTATAAAGTAACGTGTCATTAGCAAAGAATAGATAGATGTTACTAATAGAAGGATTACAAAAGAATAGTGATTTGAGGACTCCATCATCTTACAAGTATATAGATTTCAATATATATAGTTCCAGAGAAGGAATAACAATGAAAAAAACATGTGGCTAGACATGCAATGGGGTAGCAGATGCTCAGTGATAAAGCCATTACTAAGACAATCCCTACTTTTGATTACTATCAAGCCATTTGGGTTAAATGTGGGGTTAAATATCAATAAATATTATGAAGTATGTTGTTGGTTTCAATTGAGGGGAACACATCATTATCAACGTCATTGATAGGAGCATGAAAGTTATGTGAATCTACACAACTTCTACCATCAAGCTTATGTGAACAATTGATATTATGACAATGTTTTATAAAACTTTTAAATAGATCTTAAAAAGTGAAAAAGCTTAAATGAAGAGTGCCTAGAATAAGGATTTCTATTGACATTTCCCATACTTTCATTAGTAAGTATATAGGTAGGGTTTCAAATTATACGGGATGAGAATTCAAATTTAGAGCATGCAATTAAGGGTTTCGAACCACTCAAACCAGTTATGAGAAAAACCCATGAGAACAAAACCCACAACATAAATTATCATGGATGGACTAGAATATCCAAAGGTTTCATATCATAAAACAGATCATGTATGGACTTCAAACATTAACATATGGAAAATGTTTAGGGTTCCCATATTGGGTTAAAAAGACGAATAGAAGGATGCACTTCGTACACAAATGGCTTTACTATACTATAGAAGACTAGCCCACACACGTCGACTGTGGAAAGCGACTCAAACATTCACAACAAATATTGAAATGACCATATTAAGGAATTAGCATACAAAGTTAGATTGATCTAACATCCAAAACCAAAGGCAATTAAAGTTAGATTGAAGTCATCTTAGTTGAGAATTTAAGGACTACAACATTAAAATGTTGAACATAAATAAGATGAAAATGTACATTATTAACTTACAGTAAGACTCATTCTACATAAAAAAAAAAGGTGCAAATTGAGAGTGTAAGAGAGAACCTTGAACTTAAAAAGAGTAACAATTGGCATATGATTAATATGAGACCATCGACATATGATTAACAATAGAAATACTCATTGACAATAACCTTGAACTGAACCTTGAAACCATATATTTTCCTTAAATAATGAGGTACATAGTATAAATTTAGATTCCTATAAGAAAAACCCATGAGAATTGGTTCAAATTTACAATGTCAAGAGCATGCAATTTAGGGTTTCGAACCACTCAAACCAACTATGAGAAAAATCCATGAGAAAAAACTCACAATAAAAATATCAAATATCTATGTGAGAACGCTATCCATTTTTCTAAATATATATAACAGTGGTGAATACCATTACAAACCCATCAATTTTGCAATGTTAAGAGCATGCAATTTAGGGTTTCAAACCACTCAAACCAATTATGAGAAAAACCAACCATGAGAACAAAACCCACAAAAAAATGCTTAAGTACTTCAACGTGAGAATGATGTCAATTAATCTAACCATATATACAATGGTGAATGGCATTACAAGCCCATCACATTTACAATGTCAAGAGCATGCAACTCAAGGTTTCAAACCACTCAAACCAGCTATGAGAACAAAACCCACAACAGAAATAGCCATTAAAAAGCCAACAAGTCAAATTTCCACTGGAGGTTGAAGGTGTTGATAAACACAATTGGAGAAGGTAGTAGGAATAAAATCCTACTAGTGAAGCCACCATGCAACCATCATGTAGCATGTTGTTGAGTCCTCTCAAACCGCTCAAGTCTAGAGCAGTATGAACTTCCTCACACATGTCCATAGCAGTCCCCACTGAACCCAACAGATGGCATGACAGGGCCGTGAAAGCCCTATGCTAAGCAACCACCAAGCAGCGAGAACCATCAAACACCCCCAACCAAGAACACCACCACTAGAGCTAAAAGACTACGCAATGGAAGACTCATATAGATACCAATAAAACTTGTAGGTGCAACTAGAGGAGGGAGGGGCCACTACCAAGGTAGTGGAATGCCCACACATCAAGCCCAAGCAATAATGAATGGGGTGGTGGAGAAGATGTGGGAGAAGGCGGGTTTGGTTGCCTGGATCGATGTGAATTAAAACACACAACAACTGGCTCTGGTGGCACTACAAGTTGGACTTGTATCATACTGCATCTAGGGTGGCCACGTGTCTATGCAGGTGGAGAAAGGGAGGATGCACCCTCCCCTATATATAAATATCTTTTACAAACCATTATATCTATATACAATTCGTTGTTATATTTTATGTTGAAATCATAGATATATATGTGAAGTTTTTTCCATGGTTAAAAAAACCGTTAAAGACCACACAAATTTGTCATAATCATAAGAAGAACTTTAAAGTTTGGAAAAATAGACCTATCAAAGTTTCAAAGATCAGAATTTATGACAAATATGTGTACTGATTAGGGTTTGCCAAATAAACGAGAAAGCCGAGGGAGCCCCTGAGTGGGAATGTGAAAGTGAGAGATGGGATACATTAATTACAGGCATGGGAGCTCTGATCAAGTGCCCTTCTTTTGCTTCTGCGAAGGGTGGACTCACATCCACCTCACCTGAATCCTTCCGGGTCCCCGCCTGAATCAACTACTTTTGTCAAAACCCGAATCCTCGCGGCACCTGCTCAACAGTCACCTCCAGGTTGAAGGCATAATAATAAGTAGTAGGACCATTGACCATTAATGGGAGCCCTGCGCGACTGGATGACTCTCAGGCCGTGCTTGACGGTGGACGAACAGGGTGGGAAGGTGGCAGGGCACATGGGTTGGGGTCCACGGGAATTTTATGAGAAAGAAAGATCCCCCACCTTGATGTGTTTCCAGGGCTTCCTGGATCTGATTGCATTGGATTTGGAGTGGTTATCATTCATTTCATAGTCACTGACTGACAGTGAGGTGTGTGCACCGATTGATCCACTAATGAAGGACCACCCGTTCCCCGAGGGATGGAGAGGGCCCCTGGGCCCTGGGCCCCTGGGCCCTGGGCCGTGAGTTACACCTCAACTCGCGACAATAAAGTATAAAACTACCAGTTGGTTGAGCTGTGTTATTCTGATTGGAATTTAGTGCAATAGGTTTGACTATCTGCTCATTCTTGTATCGTTGTATCGGTTTCATATGAGAATCTCTAAAGTTAGAATTCTGGGCGTTTTGGGGATTGAAAATCAGATTCCGCTATGAATTACTATCGATAAAAAACCAGAAGGGTTGGACAGTAACGGACTGATCCTGACTCCCTGCATAGAGAACGAGAAAATGTGTGCATGACGTAGAAATGGAAGCCAATCACATGGGTTCTCGGCTCATCGTTACGTAACGTCGTCACCATGACGATGATGTACGGCAAGCCAGGCCAGCACATGACGAGACTCGCAGCCCTGCAACTGTTTGCCAGTCTGCAATTTCTTCCTTTAGATTTAAAGTGAGAAGATTGCAAGTTGGTATTTCTGATTCCAATATTGTTTTTGTTTTTAACTTTGATTCAGATTGCATATGTAGATTGAAAAGCTATGGATGCCATGCTTTTTTTGTTTAGCGAAAAAAGGGTTAGAAATTGCAGTTTTAAATTGTTGGAATTGTATAATCTAAATAGAAGAAGCTAAATCCATTTTTACTCCAAATTACAATTTAAACAATAAAATTATGATTTCAGTCCATTGGTTGTAGTTTGGGTGGTTGGGAGGAAAGATTGTTGCCTCCCCACCCAGGTTCAATTCTTGTAAGTGATATGATGCTCTTGTTGAGCCCTATTGTAATGATTGTATTTCAAGCTTTCCTTGATTCTTTCGAATAGCAGGAAGGTTGATTTCAACAAAAACGACATTCTCTCATTTCTACAATTTAACTTACTCCTCTCAATCTTACATAAAACCTAAATTAGTTGTAGCCACTTAATCTTCCATCAAATACTAATTTTGTTGTTTAAGTGAAGAATTTATCTCATAGCAAACACTAATTGTAGCCACTCAATCTTCCATCAAATCCTAATTTTGTTGTTTAAGTGTGGAATTTTTTTCTTTTTCAGGTCGAAAAAAAAACTTGATATATTAGAGATCAAAGTTGTATCAGAAAATTACATCATATCATAGAGAAGTAAGATCTTCTCTATATCCAAAATCAGCCTTGTCTAATTACCTCCATACATATGGATCCAAATAACTAAAGTCCTTCCATTTTTCACTAATTCAAAACTAAAAAAAAATCAAAAGTCACACCATACAATAGCCCTATTATATATTTCAAAACAGTTGATAATCAAACTACATCTGCATAAAAAAAAAACTTAAGCTGCCTGAGTTTAAGAGACTTCCATCTCTGAATTCTTCAAATGAAATCCTGCCACCCATAATGACAATGGCCCTCTTTGAAAGCATATTAGCTTAACCATTGTATTCCCTGAAGATATGTTTAAATGTAACATGCAAAATCAGTTAACAAACACCTAACTCTGTTCACCTAGTGTTCCAAAGTTAAAAAACCACTTGCCTAATCAATGATACATTTTGAGTCCCCAACAACCTGTATAAGTTCAGCTCTTGTATTTGTACATTTTCCCGCCCCCATCCATAAGTTTATCACATGATTTGAATTGAGCTTGAATACCATTCCTACTCCACACATCCCATGCTATTCTGCGCCATCGAAAAATCCTATAGGAATTCTTGTATCTGTATCAGGAAATGGAGCCCACTGGAAACAGTCAAAGTGCTAACTCTATGGAATTCCATAAAAGAAGTAGTTGGGTTTTTATACTAACCTAAACAGAGTTTGGAATCATATTCTGGAAGATGAAACCATTTCTTGCCTTCCACACTTCCCATATAGTAAAAAAGTCCAAATTATGAAGTTTTATGTGGCTTCTAAACCAATTCATCTTATTATCTTCAAAACAGAAAGAGTCCCAAGTAACGTAAAACTGAAATCGCTTACCCAATTATGCCCAAACTTCCTAAAAAAAAGAAACAACAACCAAAGAGATGGTCCACCGTCTCTAATTCATTTTTGTAGAGATTACATCTACTAGGTCCAATAAAGCCTCTCTTTTGTAATACATCCCAAGTTAAGATCTTTTTATGAAAACAGAGCTAAGCAAAACAATTTATTTTTAATGGAAAGTGTCCATTCCAAACCGTCTTTGTCCACCAACTTGAACAATCAACCATCTCATTTTCTAGAATAAGATTATAAGCCAATCGAGCATTAACCGAACCATCATTCTTATTAAAAAATCAAACCAGTTTCTCTTCAGAATTATTCAAAGTAATTCCCGCCTGATGCAACTTATCCACAAAATTGTCCCATTCAAATGCTTGTGGACCTCTCAAATCCAAGTCACTTGATGAAAGCCAATGTAACTCACCTTCAACCTAAACACCTGCCACCTATTTTATAATCATAATATTGTTTCTATGTAAAGCCGCCAATAGCCGCCGAGACACCTTGTAACAGTCACTTAATCCAATAAATGGATCCAAACCCAGAACAACTTGGGTACCTCATCCAACAACCCAACAAATAGCCTAATTAATAATAGGGAAGGATTTTATAAGGTTGTGCCAGATAACAGAGACATTTGTTACTTTCTTCTCATGAGAATAGAACCAGTGGACCTAGGATAATCTTTTTAAGTACTTACTTTTCACAAATTTTCCCACAATCCCTTTAAAAATACTCCACCACAAACTTTTAGCACATAATGCCCTATTAAACTAATTCATATTTTGTATTCCCCAGCCCCCCATAAATTTTGGTTTTGAAATGCTTTCCCAAGAAACAAGATGATATTTCGTGGAATCTAATTTTCCATCCCATAAAAAATGAAATATTTTCCTTCTAATCACAGTTACCACAGCATTCGGAATGATAAATAAGGAGAACCAATATACATGTATGCTCTGAAGAAGATAATTGACTAATACAAGTCTCCCACCCAACGATAACCATCTAAATGACCAAGAACCAATTCTCCTTTGTATCTTTTGGACTAACCAACCTTAATCACTTTTTTAATACCCATTTGGTTTTAGATGATAACCTAGATATTTTAAACCCCCATCTAATTCAAACATCTTATAGGGAAATAGAGAGGCAATTTGATTTTTAATAGTAGGATCATCATAGTAATGGACAAAAATTTATTTTTGAACACTGATTGACATACCTTCAAAGCATCACAAAAAGTAGAAATAATAGAGTCGAATTGCTTCCATTCAGAATAGGAACCTTCCCCAAATAGAAGAACATTGTCCACAAATAAAACATGTGAAATGTACAATGAAACAACAACCTTTATACCTCTAATATTCTTCTGATCTTTTGCCTTTTTAATAAGGAGACTTACCCCTTCTATATCCAGGATAAACAAGTATGGAGAAAGTGGACATCCTTGTCTAAGTCTTCTCTTGCCATTAAAAAATGAAGAAGGAGATCCATTGATCAAAACTGCAAATCTAGCCGAAGTGATACATGCCATAATCCAATTTGTAATCTCCACTGTCAGACCAATCTGAATGAGAATGAACATCAAATACGTCCAGTCCACTCTATCCTAAGCCTTCATGAGATCCATTTTTAGTAAGAAAGATGTTAATTTATTTATTTTCACTGAGTGAAGGCACTCCTGTGCAGCCCCAACAACATTTCAAATTTGCCTATTTCGCAAAAAACCAAACCGTTCTTCAGAAATATACCTTCCTAAAATAGGATTCATTCTCTCATATATAATTTTTGTAATGATCTTGTAAAATATGTTACACAGAGAAATAGTCCTACAATCATTATAATCTTCAGGTCTATCCTTCTTTAGGATGAGAGTAATATAAGTCGAATTCAAACTGCTTGGTACATGTTCACATCTTTTGGATTCATCTACTGCCTCAATCAGTTCTTTTCCCAAGATATCAAAAGAACTCAGGTAGAATTCAACATTCCACCTATCTGGGCAAGGACTTTTATCGTTTGAAAATATTTTTAGCACCTTCTTTACCTCATCTTCAGTAATATGCTTTCCCATATCATGGCAATCTTCCCTGGTAAAAAAACAAGGAAATTTTTATGGTCTTCAACTGATTTTCCAAATTTGAATTATTCTTGTTGGTGTATATATCTTAGAAGTGTCGAATAGCAACAGACTTAAGTGATTTGTTATAACTAAAAACCACATTATGATCCCCTTTTATATCCCAAATGGTGTTTGTCAACCTTCTTTGATTTCTAAAACGATGAAAAAACTTTGTATTGTTATCCCCTGCTTGAAGCCACACCGCCCGACTTTTTTGTCTCCAAGTTTCCTCATTATGTCTCAAAAATTTTAACTTTTTTGCCTCTAGAGACAAATTTTTTTATTTTCTTTCCATGGAGAAATAACCTTCATCAACACATCCTAAGAAATTTTGAATATCAGCTTTTGTCTCAGCAACAGCTTTCTCATTTTTTGCCTTCTTGACATGTTCCCACTTTCTCACCTCTTCCCTCAACAGAGACAATTTCTTAATCATACTATACATTGGAGAAAGCTATATTGTATGAGAAAAAACTAACCATTTTGCCTGAGCCAGGTCACAAAAAGCCTTTTCCTCCAGCCAGGAGGGATTGAACTTGCAAGGGTATTGAATATAGTCTTTTTCAAATTCCAGTTGAAGAATAATTGCATTATGATTAGATATGCCCACAAAATAAGACCAAGAATGAAAGCAACCTATTGTATCACATAAGACTTCAGACATAAAATATCTATAAAGTTGTTTAGCAATACCGGCTCCCCCACACCGCCCATTTGACCAAGTCGGCACCATAACATTATGAACAATATCCACAAGTTTTTCATCCTCAAATAAGGAAACAAAGAAATCATATAATGGATCATTAGTATTCCTTGCACCACAAATTACTTTTGAAGACATAGTGAAATTTAGGTCACCCGCCAAAATGAGTAAGTTGTCCTCAAGAAGTCAAGATATAGAAACATGTTCCCAAAATGTCTTTCTATGATGATACGACCCATAGATCTTCAAAATCCTTAGCGCATTCTGAAAACCCTTTAGCTTTCCTTCAATTAAAATGCCTACAATGTTTGAGTAAGCCTTCATATCATCTTCATCCGGATTCCAAGCTACAAGAATTCCCCTAGATAAACCAGAAGAATCCATTGCATAAACTCTCCAAGTACAATTAATTTTTAAAAAATAATTACAATCTATATTGAATGATGTCATTGTCTCATGTAATAATACAACACTTGGATGCACCTTCTCCAAAAAACTCTTAAGGGAAGCTCTTTGTAGCCACTTCCTAGCCCTTTAATGTTAAAGGAAACTAAATTCATTGGATAACCCCATCGAGGGCCACATATTCTATAAGAGACCTAGAAATAGAAATATTTGTAGGATCAAAAACCCTAGGAAAAACCATATCAAATAGTGAAGATACCTTAGGGTTTAAATGTTAATTTTCGACCTCATCTTTATCCACTTGGTTAATACCAATACCCTTGCCTCTTCTATTCTTTTTTGGTTTACGAATTGAAACATTTCCATTAAAAATAGAATAAATCGGTATAATGTTAGGGTTCTCGGTCTCAATAGCTAAGTAAGTAGGTAATGGTTTTTTGTTATCTACTTAATTCCCCTTGTCAAGAGGAGAAGAGTCCTGAATCAGAGAGGAAGTCAGATTAATCCCTAAAGTGGTCGATTTCTTGCTTGATAAGGGAGGAAAATCCAAAGGCGGGAAGGAAGACACCAGATTCTTTTGAACTTCATTAGGATTTTTAGAGGATAAAGGCGAGTCACAAGGCAAAGGGTCAGACCCAAAAACATCATAAATACCATTCAAATTAACAGACTTCAAGGGTTCTTCCAATTCCACAAGGTCTATCTTTATCGACTCAGACTCTACCCCCTTTTCATTTTCGAAATCCTTCTCACCCAAGGCTAGCAAAGAGCTTAATATTTCCTCGGCAGAAATAAATTTCAAAAGAATCGGGATAGATTGAGTAAACTTACCAACAAAATAAGTAGTTGATTGATGATCCAAGGGAATAGGAAAGTTCAATCCATTATTGTTGGCAGGCGGTTTGGTAAGGAAGAATCGCAGCATCTCCGATGCTGCGACATGTCAGAAGAGGTCGTGGAAGGCAGAAAGTTGGATTATTTTATGTATTGTTGAGTCGATTGTATCGTGAAATGCGAGTTTTTGGGTCATTGGACCATACGATATGTAATTTTGGGTTAATTGTACCGCTATAGACGGGTTTTTGGGTCATTTGGACTGCATCAGTTAGATTTTGGGTCATTTGTCCAAGTGTCGGTTAGGAAGTTGTTAGTAAGTGGACAAGCATTGTAAAGGCGGAAGCCTATATAAAGACATAAGTTGTAAGTGTTGAATTATCTTAGTACGGATCCTTGGATGTTGTTGTGTGTGTCTTTGAGTCTGTATCTGAGATCAAGAGATATTGCTGAGATCTAGTTTTGCGGAGATGTTGTATCAGGGTTTTTTTTTGCTTAAGTAATATGACATGAAGGAACTATTTGGTGAAATTCCCTGTGTATGTTTTATGATAATGCATGCTACGATTCATGAATGATGCTATGGTTTCTTGCTGCAGTTAATACTTTAAATGTTATACTTGTCACGATGAATGTTTATGTTGAATGATGCTATGAATATGAATGATGTTAACTCTGAATGCATAGATATGTCTTGGATACTGCGATAAGTTAAGTAATCAGTGCTGCAACCATCCTCCTTCATTTGGCGGAAACATGGTTCCGTCCACTCTCCCTTGAATGCCTTGGGTGAAACCTCATATGATCTGTAGGTGTTGCTGGATGGGGTAGAGCCTTTCTGGGCCAGTGCTCAGGAAGATTGTGGTGGGTTGGTGTCGACAGCGATGGTAACCCCTATCGACAGGGTTTGAGTTAACAATTATCGATGACGTCCAACCCCTTCTCCAACTCCTCCTCACTGACCAAACTCTTTGAAACCCCAAATGGACCATTTTTGCAGTTAACTTTTGATTGTCCAATCTCTCAGCAGTTGTGGCAATGGAATGGAACTTTCCAGTAATCCAACCTTTGCACAAATGAACCCCATTCCCAAATGACTTCTAGTTGCCCAGGTAAATCACCTTCCAAATCAATTTCTACAAAACAACTATAACCCAACTTGAAATTTGGAAGGGAATTATTTTAATCTACAAAGACACTAAAATATTCTAGAAATAAATGAAAAAGCTACACTAATGACACTTAAAAAAATACCAACCCAAAAGAGGAAGAACTATAACAAGCTTTTCCTAGTGGCTTTACCATTTCCCAAAAAGAGGAAGAACTATAATATTTTTTTCAATTCTCTAATGGAAATGAGAAGGGAAATACCTAATCTAAGTGCTTTGTTCGATGGTAAGTGGATCTTTTTATCATAAAGTTCATCCTAACACCTACACAATTAAATAAGAAGACAACTTTATCATTTTTCAACAAACCATTTATATAAAAAAAAAATATTTAAAGCATTAACCAAGCCAACATCAGGTTTGTACTTCAGCATCCAATTCCAATAAATGAACACAAAATCAATAACTATGAATTGTACTTGGAATTTGGTGGGGAAGGGGTTGGAGAAGAGATCTATGTATAAAATTAAATTCAAAGAAGTTTGTAACAAATGTGATTATATTTGAATTTGCTATAATAACTTCATCCCCGCCTCTAGCCTTCATTATCTTTCAAAATCACTCTTCAAAAAAGGACAATAATCTCATATCAATATGGAAGCCACGTGGTGGCTCATCAAACCCTAATATATCCTCAATCAAATTTGTAGAAAATGAATAAATACAATTTTCCTATTTTCCATGCTTTAGGCATGTAAGCTAACTCGACCCAACTAGGAATTTTATATTCATATGCATAGAATTTGGTTCATATTGTTGAGGAATGAGATATGGGTTGAAAATTTCTTAATCTCCATGCTTTAGGTATGCAAGATAACTTTATCCAACCATGAACCTTATATTCATATCCATAGAAGTTAGTTTGGGTGAGGTTGATATATGGGTTGTACAAATATTCACCTTCTATTTCTTCCACTCAACTCCCATATTTTTCATACATTTAATATAAATATATATATATATATTACCATTTTGAAGGTGTTTGCAAGTTGTTAACGTGCAACTAGCACGTGCTCGCAAGTTGCTTCAAGATAAGGTGTGAACATAAAGAAGCGCTTGATAGAAAATGCCCAAGAATGCTCCAATATGGGAATCTAGGAAATGATGATGACTCAATCATGCTATAAAGGTTAGAGGTGACCAAAATCATGTATAATGGTGATTTTAAAATCATAAGTTATAAACATATTTTTTTGTTATAACAAAATTGTTGATTTGATTGGTCGAAGATTTAAACCCTAATATCACATAAATTTGGTAGAAGATTTCTATGCTATTATTTGTTTTTGTGACTACAACAATTTTTAGATAATTGTAAATGCATTTGTTTAATTTGTAATTTCACAAACTTATGCCATAAACATTTTTTTATTGGTAATTGTAAAGGATTTTGTTTGATTTGTGGGAGATATAAACTCTTGAACCACATTAACTTAATATACATGTGTTAAGCCCTTAGTTATTGTGACATTTTATTTTTAGTATTATATATTAGTATTGTCTTTATTGGTTGGCTAGGACCTTAATTGTAATTGTACCTATTGGCGCACAGGAAGATCTAGGCTTCAACATACTTTCACCAACGAAACCCCATGACACTGGCCCTTTCGGCAATACCTACAATGTAGATGAAGACTCACCCGAGGTATCTAAGGGGACCACAGGAACCAAGTTTCCACAGTGCTGAAGGGATGTGAAACATTCATTTAAAATATCTATCATTCATTCATGTCTATCACACAGAAACATGTACTTAAGCCTATGAACTGATACATCATTCAATCCATAATCATCAACAAGCATCCATATGCGCAACAAACATAACATTCATCGCGGTACACAGATCAATAATATAGCTCATAATAGGCTCACTTCCTTCATATTATCAATGGAATAGTCTTACATAACATAACCTGCGTAGTGCACAATAGACTTCAACTACCCAACATTACATAGAAAAATGGTTGCTCACGGATACACACCAAAATAGTAAATCATGAGAAAATATACTTCGGACCAAAACCAACAAATACAACAACTATCGGATAACCCTTAACCCATCAATCCCTTACATATTTATATATTGCGACATGGGTTGTGCCCGTTACAAAGTGGACACACTATCTAACTAACTTCTAACTAAATTCCACTTTCTGCATGGTTTTGGTCCATATGTTGAGTTGTTCATGGTCCATCTCTAGTGCACGACTTCCAAGATAGGTCCAAAATTGTTATGTATATGTCTTGATACGAGCATGGGAATGCCCGCCTCGTCCATTATCAGAGATTATACCTCATTCATATTGAGGCCATGTCATATTTTTTGTTTTGTAGCTTCCAAGAGCCGTGGCTCCAGTCTCCAACCGGTCTCTTCTCTCCCTAAACCCCAGAAAAAAGACAAAAGAACTATGATGTCTATCAGCCATACGATGAGCTCCTGCCCTCACACATCAGGGGGCAATCTGTTAACACCTAAAAAGTGCTCACTAGATCATTCCCTTATTCACATGACCCATTTGTCCACTTTTCCACCATCTGAGCCTCTGAAACCAACAAAAGGTCACCAAAAGACCTTAGTACACCCCTTTTTCCCACTCAAAAAGATTATTTTTCCTGAAAAGCATAAAAAACCCTCAAAAAGGGTCCAAATTTCCAAAAATATTAAAAAGGGAATTAAAATATTAATTTTATTCAAAAAAAGGAAAAAGGAGGGAAAAGTACCTAAACCATGTTGGTCAATACCATTTGGTTTCCACAAAACCACAAATGGTATTCCCCACCACCAAAACCTATAAAAAGGTGGTAGGGGCTCCTCATTTCACATCCATCCATTATCTCATCCTCATGCTGCCGAAATCTCCCTTGAGCATTTTTGGCCATTGTAAGCAACCTTGGAGAAGGAGACCTCTTGGAGCTTGGAGCTACTTATCTTGGGAGTTGCTCTACATCAACCTTCACCATTGGAGGTATTACTATTGCAAGCATTAGCTTGCCCCATTTTTAAATACAAATTTATTCTTTCATATTTTCTTGTTCTTGTTTTTAAAATATTTCCATTATTTGCTTATATTCTTGCATAGATCCATGATTAGTTTTGTTTAGATTAGTTTCTTGTTTAATTCTATTGAAACTGCTGCTACTAGTTAGCAGGTACCCATAGCACTAAGCCTGGTTGCAAAACCGGGCCAACATATGTGCTCTTTCTGTCTGAGACACTTCCAGCCCAATCTGCATATGTATAACCATACAATCTGAAATCATTATCTCCAAGATAATATAGACCAAAGTCTATTGTACCTTTTAGGTACCTCATCACTTGATTTGCAGCTATCAGGTGAACACATCTAGGCTCAACTAGTACTGACTCAGGGTGTTCATAGCAAAGCATATATCTAGCTTGGTATTCGTTAGATACATCAACGACCCAATAATCTATCTATACTGAGTCATATCCACTAATTCCGACGATTCATCAGCCAACAACTTCAAGTTGGTATCCATGGGAGTGGCCATGGATTTACATTCCAACATATCAAATATTTTTAAGATTTCCACAACATACTGTCCCTGGTTGAGAAAGATTCCTTCTAGGCCTTGCCATACTTCCAGACCTAGGAAGTAATGCATCAATCCGAGATCTTTCATCTCAAATTCTGTAGCTAGCTTCTTCTTTCTTTCCATGATCTGTTTCTCATTTCCTGTTAGAAATAGATCATCCACATATAGTAATAGTATGACAGGTTTATCATCCATAACCTTAAGGTAAAGGTTAGGATCAACTTTACTTTTGGTAAAGCCCAATCTTGTCAAGAAGCTATCAATTCTTCTGTACCAAGCTCTAGGATCTTGTTTCAACCCGTACAGATCTTTCTTCAACTTACATACGTGAGTTCTTCTATATTCAACCTCAAATCCTTGTATTTTTTTTTATGTACACTTCTTCCTCAATCTCACCATTCAGGAAGGTTGTCTTCACATCCATCTGGTGTAATCTCCACTTCATCATGGATGCAAGTGCCATGATGGTTCTAATGGAAGTGTACCTTGCAACTGGTGCAAATGTTTATTCATAGTAAATTCCCTCTTTCTGAGAGAATCCTCTGGCCATAAACCTTGCCTTATAATTTTCAATGCTACCATCCACAACATGCTTTATCTTGTATATCCACTCGGAGGATAACACACTTTTTTCTTTTGGTTTGGGAACTACATCCCAAACATCATTCTTCATTATTGACTGGTATTCCTCCGTCATTGCTTCTTCCCATTCTTTCTTATGAATTGCTTCTTCTACAAGATCACACATCAAAGCCACATAGCTGGAAAATGGCTTTGGTTTCTTGCTTGCTCTAGTGGAGCCTTCTGGAGCTCCATACTTTTCTGATGCATGTATGATTTCTCTTGTGCATGCTGGATTTCTCTTTCATGGTATGTTCATTGGTGGGGGTTCTTGAGGTTCTATCATATCATGGTCTTCTGGTGTTTCTTCTTCAGGGAAGGAAACAACTTATGTATTTCTAGGAGGTATATCTTCTTCATATACTTATTCACATTGGCTCTTTCTAGATCTTTTGAGATTAGCTTCTTCATCAAATGTTACATCTCTACTAATTTCCATGTGATGGAATCCTAAGATGTATATTCTGAATGCCTTGGATGCTTCACAATATCCAACAAATATTCCCTTCTTTCTGGAAGGGTCCAGCTTAGTTCTCTTCTCTTCTGGTATGTGGACATATACAGGGCACCCAAATATCTTGAGGTGGCTTACCTCAGGCTTCTTCCCTGTGAACAATTCCTCTGGAGTTTTGAATAGTTGAATCATTGTCACTTGTTCTATGGAACAAGTCTCATCATTATTCATTTGTAGGTGATCATTGTACGATACTTCCTACAAGTCTAATTCAATAGTATGGTTAGAAACATCTCATAGTTTCAAAATAAATGCATAAAAACACAAGTCATACTATCTTACCCAATGCTATAACATTCATCCATATCCCACATTCATATGGTAACTTTCTAGATGCCTTCCATCTCTACCAAGAGATTATTAAGAGTGTGCACTACTCCCAATATGTTAGCAAAGAGGTTTCACTCTAGATAAGTAGCAATGGAATTTTGTATAGCACCATAGGCTACTTACCCATCACATGCATAACACTGTAAATATCCTAATACATATGTATACAACTGGATACTATCATTTAAACAAAAATGACAATTCAAATACTTATCTTTGTTTGTTTGGTAGGATCTCCTTTTGATCCTAGTCTTCTAATCATCATCATAGTTTCTGAACCAATCTTGTATGTTGCTTCTCCTATTCTCCTAGAGAGCTTTGTGAGGGGAATCCTTTTCGTCTAAACTGGAGAGAGTCTTCTTCTGTCCTGTCATGTGATTTGAAGCACCACTGGCACATGACATATTCTTTGATTTCTTCCTTTGCTTGCTTCCTGGGAGGCTCTTCATCCTCTTCTTCTTCACTGTCATCTCTTGCTAGATGTGCTTGATGTCTTCTGTGGTGGAAACTCTTCTTCTTCTTTGAAGGACAATCCTTAGCAATGTGTCCTATTTTGTGACAATTGAAACATTGGAATGAAGAGTAATTTATTTATGGAATGGTTCTTCTTTGTGGAGGTCCACATACCATAAGAGAAGAGAACTAAGTTGGATCACAAGGATTTTAGCAGCAGCGAAGAAGTGCATATAAGGCATACAACTAAATTGGACGACATTTTTGGTTAATATATTTCTGGAGGATTGCAAGGAAGCACAAGAAAATGGGAAACCATTCCACTATGCATGGTTGTTGATATTGTTTGCATTGGTTTCATGGAGGGAGCTTGAAGATTCATGGTTCTTGGATATTGATCAGAACCCGTGCTTGGTAGCCAGATATGATAACTTGTGGCATACCAACCATAAGAAGAGGTAGATTGAGAATAATGTGATGTTCTTTGTGTATAATGAGGCCATACAACATATCATTAAGACAATGTCGCACATTAAAACATAGGTAGTAGAAATGTACAAGGGGATCATGCACTTAAGGGCCAAAAGGAACCACATGTACATTCAAGTGAGAAGAGATCTAGAGAAGCAATGTTTACTAAAATTATTTAGGCTCACTAAGAAAGACGTTAGCCTGGTTATGAAGACTAGGTAGCAAAATGGAGAGTACCACTCTCATGAGTGTAGAAATATTGCAACTTTTAAGAATATTCTATTTGTACTTTATCCGGAGATGTTTCATTCCTCCGTCGGGACATTATTATATATTCAGAGATGTTTATTCCTCCGTCGGGATGTTGTAACTAGGGTTATTAGACTTCCCTAGTGGGGTCGGCCCTGAGTTAAGTGTTTAGGGGTTATTAGACTCTCCTAGGAGAATTCGGCTCAGTTAGGGTTAAAAGTCAAGTGAAGTAAAGTATAAATAGAGGATGTGTGTTCCTCATTTATCACACACACTCACTCATTCACTCACTTGTGAATTGCGCACAGGAGAGAGAGAGATCTGCAAAGGAGGAGAAGGAGATATTGTTTGGGGTTTACATCTTTGTGTTTGTTGGTCATCTATATTGAGGAAAGCTTTGCTAGGTTTTCTACCCTATGAGGGTTTCCTAGGATAAATCTGTGTCTATCTTGTGATTGTGTTTCTTTCAGTGATCCTTATTACGCTCTTGTTGTGAATTTTATGCTAAACTTAGCATGGTTTCAGAGCTAGCTTGAATAGGACATCTTTCAGTGAACCAGTGAACCAGAAAAGCTGCGCATCAGTGAACTAGTAAACTAGAAAATATGTTGCAGATCCAAATTTCGCTGGTCAAGCTTGAAGGGTGAAAAGTTGAAGTTTTCAGAAATCAAGTACACCAGTCAACTCAACTCAGTCAAGCACATCTCCTGGTAAGGTCAGTTTTGCATTTTAAGAATTTTCAATTTTTTGTGACCCCATGTATAAGATGGCCCCAAGAACTAAGCTTGAAGAAAATCTAGAGGGTATAGAGAATTTACGGGCATGGAAATATAGGATTGGTCTCATTCTTGAAGAGAATGATCTTGCCCAATAGATCAAAGATGAAGTTGCAGAACCAACGAAAGATGAAGCTAAAGAGAAGTACAAGAAGGATATAATTAGGGCAAAGACAATCATTGTTGATTCTATCAAAGACCACTTGATTCCCCAAGTGTTATCTAAGAAGACCCCGAAGGAAATGTATGATGCCCTATCCAGAATGTATGAAGGAAGGAACATCAATAGGAAGATGAACTTGAGAGCTCAATTGAAGAGCACTAAGATGAATCAAGGAGAATCTATTTAAGATTACTTCACAAGGGTCTCCCAGTTCAAGGAACAACTAGAAGCCATTGGAGACAACCTTGATGAATATGAACTAGTCATGACTGCTCTCAATGGTCTCACTAGACCTTGGGATTCATTCATCCAGATCATGTATGCCAGAAAGGAAAGCATGGAGTTTGATATTGTATGGGAGGATTGCATTCAAGAAGAGGATAAAGTAGCCAATAGAGAGGCCCTACTCAAAGAATATAATCAAGCATTAGCCATCCATACTAAAAGAAGAAGGAGTCAATCCAAATTAAAGAAGGAAAGCCACAAGGAGTCTCAACCTCCATAAAGAAGAACCATTCCATAAATAAATTACTCTTCATTCCAATGTTTCAATTGTCACAAAATAAGACACATTGCTAAGGATTGTCCTTCAAAGAAGAAGAAGGGTTTCCACCATAGAAGACATCAAGCACATCTAGCAGAAGATGATAGTGGAGAAGAAGAGGATGAAGAACCTCCCAGGAAGCAAGCAAAGGAAGAAATCAAAGAATATGTCCTGTGACAGTGGTGCTACAAAGCACATGACAGGAAAAAAGAAGACTCTCTCTAGTTTAGAAGAATAGGAGAATAGGAGAAGCAACATTCAAGATTGGTTCAGAAACTCTGATGATGATTAGAAGACCAGGATCAAAAGGAGATCCTACCTTCCTTTGTCATCTTATGCCTATCTTCCTTTGTGATCTTTATTTGATGATACCCAAAAAATCCATCAGTAAAAGAATAAGCTTCTTATCTACCCATAGTCTCGAGGACTTCATCTATGACTAGTGTGGGAAAATGATCATGTAGACAAGCATCGTTCAACTTGTGCAAATCCACACAATCTCTTATCTCTCTTGTCTTATTATCTTGGACTACCATTGGGCTTATCCATTCTGACTCCTCAATAGGTTCTATGATTCCTACTTCCAACATTCTATCTATTTCATCCTTGACTTTCTGCTAGTATACCGGATTTAGTTGGTATGTGTTAGCACTAAAATCTACTTATCAAAATGTTTCATCTTTGGCTTAGTTTCAGGATTCTGCAGTGCATATGCCAGTTTGTCTAAGGAGTGGCATTGTGAAATGTGCAAGAAAACTAGTGCTCACGGGAAACCAAGTTGTTATTTTATTTGCACAAAATTTCACTATCTTGTCCTCATCTTAGGTTTTGTTTGTGTCAACTTTGCTCAAGCTTTAAAACTTCTTGTCAAATCTTGTCGAAGTCTCACTTATCCTCAAATTGTCAGTTTGGAGGAATCTCACATTTTGCTTTGCCTAAGGTTCCATGATCTCCTTGATTATGTTTGAAAACTCCAAGTTGCTTTTGTCATTTTTAACCCAACCACATTAAAAAAAAAAATAATGAAAAAAATATAAAATTATATTATTAAAAAAAACTATTTTACAAGGTTTTAAAATAATGTTTATATTTATTTGATTAAAAAGAGAAACTTATCCTCAAATTGTCAGTTTGGAGGAATCCCACATTTTGCTTTGCCTAAGGTTCCATGATCTCCTTGATTATGTTTGAAAACTCCAAGTTGCTTTTGTCATTTTTAACCAAGCCACATATTAGAAAAAAATAAAAAATAAATATAGAATTTACAAAAAGCTATTTTACATGGTTTTAAAATAATGTTAATGTTTATTTTATTAAAAAGAGAGGCTTTGGTTATTTTAAAAGCAAAGTTGGGCTTTTGTGCCTCTAGCCAATCTTAATTCAAACTTATACCCAACTTCTAAGTTATATAAGTACATGAGCTTGTCATTGTTGTTTGGGAAAAAAGGATATAAAGTCAAACTATTTTACATGGTTTTAAAATAATGTTAATGTTTATCTTATTAAAAAGAGAGGCTTTGGTTATTTTAAAAGCAAAGTTGGGCTTTTGTGCCTCTAGCCAATCTTAATTCAAACTTAAACCCAACTTCTAAGTTATATAAGTACATGAGCTTGTCATTGTTGTTTGGGAAAAAAGGATATAAAGTCCCTAGGAAAAAAGGATATAAAGTCCCTACTGCCAAAACTAACGCCTATTGATTGCCAAGAGTCCACGTGTAATGCACTACACATTAAATAAGGGGTCATATTTCATCGTATATAAGCGCTTATAGTTTTGGTTGTTTGATGCATGTGGGATAAATTGCAACACACAAAAATGACTTGTCAAGCGAGTACATCCAAAGGAATGAAGAGTGCTCAAGTGATTGTATAAAGCATGCTCAAAGTGCATCCAAATGTCGAGGCATAAATTCACAAGAGCGCCGAAGCTTGTTTGTTAGCAAACCAAGAGCATCTAGATGTAAGCAACATGAAACTAAAAAGGAAAAGGGAGTGATGTCATAGTTTTTTGGTCCCTCGATATTAGTCTGGTCAACGCTTCTGCTATGGTCGATATTATTTTCAAATGCTTTGGGCCGATATGAAGTTGTCTTGATTACTTCTGAATTGAGCGATGAAGGCGGCAATTGCACATCAAAGTTTATGCATTTATTTGCTTCAAACCAAGATCATAGCATTTTGAAACTATTGTGTTCACCTGAAGAATCTAAAATTGGTGAACAGGTGATATTTTTTGGCCAAGATTATTTATCCAAGGCTGCCAAAGCACCATAATAATTTTCTACTTGAAAGTCTTCAGGAGGATAAAATTGCATTTGGGATTATGTTGCTAGAGATTATCGTTGACAAAAACTAAAACTACAGTGGATGATTCGTTGACAAAAGAAACTCAAACCAGCCTCTTGGAAACTCTGCTAGGAGCTGCATTAAGGAGCATAAGTATGGAATTGCTCTTGGAATTAATTTATGAGCCTGAATATGGTGTTCAATTTGAATATTGAGTATGGCATACTGTTTACGTATATGATGATATAGAGTATATATGTTCAGTTATTACACATTATGCACCATCTGTTAATGTGGCTGCCGTAGTATTATTTGCTTCAATTGGACCATTTGTCACATATTTCCCTTATCCGATGAGAAGAAGGTTGTGAGGAGATCATTTTTGTTTGCAAATCCAGTATTTCAAAATGTCACTTTTCTTGCTTAGAACCAGTGGATTCTAAAAGTGATGGCATAGGCATTTGAAGATTTCTATTTCAAGGATTTCATGTTCATTACTGTGCAAGTATTTATCGAAGGAACGCACACCTGCCAAGGCTATAGAAGAACACAGAGCACTTGAATTTGGTGATGATTGTCTTCAAGGTTTTCAGAGTGATGTTGGTGTTACACATTGTGCTTTGTCGCATTAGAGGCCAAATGAATATTGAAGATCTTCAAAGATTGCTTGTTAGCCCTCATTGTAGATTTCTTTGAGAATTTGGACAATTACAAACTAGGAACTCTGACTAGTCCAAATTTCCTTGGTTCAATGGCACAAAAACAAATCTTATGAGATTTGCATTCCAAAGAGAATTTGATTATTAATACTCAAGTTTTAAATGGTGTGCATAGGTGGTAGTCAATCTCAAATCCCCGATTTGAAGGCTACATCCAGACATCAAATGTACAAGTGGCAGAGTTTCTAGCAAATTCATATTCGAAAGATAGAAGATCAGTCAACAGTAAATCATTTCCAGATTTTTATGCAGCTGCAAAACTAATCCACAAGCCTAGTGTTAAACATTTATCCCATACTTCAAGGCAGAAGATCAGCATCAAATATCAATCTCAAGTTTCGAGCAATGGTTCAGGTGACAGGTCCACACTTTCAGTAATTAAATCTAGCATTTCAAGGCATAAAATTAGATTTATGATTTGGTGGCAGAGCACGTGGAGAAATTATCAGGAGACAACCAAATAAATTCCATATTTCAAGAATCAATTCCAAATTCAAATAATTTTCAAAGGATTGATTTCCAGGTCCACATCCCAGATTTTCAAACATGAAATATAACATGTGGCAGTCAAGAAGCAAATTGATGGCGATGATCAAGCAGGCAGAGCATTTCGAGATTTCAATCTCACCAGTTCCAAGTTTTCTTGCAATGCAAGAGATTTGAGATTGTTTCTATTTTTAGTTTATTGTTTAAATTTTATTTCAAAAAGTTTGTAACTGCTAGGGGGATTGTAATGGTTATAAATTCTATCATTTGAAATGTAAAATGGGTTCTTCTTCGGGAAGCTGAACGGGGTTCGATCTTCCTTTTAGAGGGAGCTATGAGGATTGAGTAGTAAGTCTTTGGAAGGCTGATGTAAGAACTAGAGATCTTAATGAACATGCTACAATATTCTGTAATTTGTTCATGCTTAGAGATCGATTCCATTATGGGTTATACTGTGTCCTTTTAAGTTTTGTTCCTGATTTCTTGTATTGAATACATATTTACTTTTGTGCTACATAAGTTGCCTCACTTTCCAAGATCGAATAGCAATAATACTTAAATCAGTGCTACATAAGTTGCCTCACTTGCCTGAAATCAGTGAGACGTGTTCCATATTGTTTCCCACTTCTAAACATTGTTTTGGAGCAGGTTTTCCTCTTGTGAATATATTCCATTGAGTGTCTAATCCACAATGTGCATGCCTCTGACCTATGAAATGTTTCCATCAGGTTAAATACAGCTTGTAATTTCATCCTAGATACTCACCCCCCTTGAATTACTCGACCTACCCTGTCAATCCAAACCATTATCACAATTGAGTTGCTCTAAGTTTTCCCTTTAGCAGTCAAGGTGTAGACTTTAGAGATAACAGTATGGCTTTTGTCTCATAGGTTTGACATCTAGTTTTAGAGGGATCTTCATTTCGCCTAGCTCTCCTGCAATTCCCTTCATCTTTGAAAACTTAGTGGGGAAAAGATCATGATACTTGTGCAGCAGATCAATAATCTTTTCAACCGCCTCATCGTTCCAATAGTCCCCAATGTTGGAAAACTTGGGATTTTTGTCTGTGCCAATGTTCACCTTGTGGATATTCAGTGGTTTCCTGTAGCTGCTAGATCCCAGCTCAGGTCCTTCTACTACACACTCTTCCTCGGTATCTGGTATCTATAGTTTTCTTGGATTTTCCTCCTCCCGTCCTTCCGTATTGACATTGTAACATTCCAAAACTTCATGCACCATGGGATGAGATAGATGCGCACTACATATGGGTCTTGACCCCACTATATCTCCTAGTACAAAGATATTTTCTAACGTCATCTTCAAAACTGAAAGTTACCTTGAAAGTATTAATAATCTCATCCCAATTTGCTTTACCTCTACGCATCTCAAGCTCAATGTACCAATTCATTAGAACTGTATCGAACGTGTGCGCAAACTGATGTGTCGATTCTTTTTTCGGTATTGTACTCCATGTTGTAATACACTGTGCATTTATGCATGATATACATAGTACCAAATCTGACCTACAACAACCTTTTGTACTGCTACCAATCACTCATTCTTTCCTTATGAGCATCCCACCAACAGGTAGGTTTCACTTTCCATGTGACATCTAATGCCAACAGCCTTTACTATCCTGGTATATGTTCTTCAAAACTTGTTACAAACAAAGATACATCTGTTAAGCCATCATATTTTGGGAGATCACATATCTCTGTCCTAATCCAACATAATGAAGTTGTGATGCACGCACACCTTCTCATATGAACTTCATGTATTCTTTGTTGCCAGTATTCAAGGGATTCCTCATAATTTGATGTGTGGGAGCTAAAGATGCACCAAATTATCACACCATTAGTAGTGGGTTCCATGTAATCATCCATCTTGCTAGTCACGTTGTTTAGATTTTCCAGATCCCCATTTTGGACTAGATCTTCTCCCTTATATTGGGTCCAATGATGCAGTGACCCTCAAATTGTCCCCTTCAAAAATCCTTTGTCTCTTCTTCAAATCAATAACAACCTGATTCACAAAATCCCACCCAAGTCCCAATAAAGCAGGATATGTTTTACTATCATTTACAATCTCAATGAATTCAAACTCTGTGGTGTTGTGCACCCCATCCACATCCACAGGTACCCTAGTCAACCTTCCAATTGGAATAATTGTGTTCTAGTTGGCTAGTCTCAACTGAATGTTAGACCAAATCAGCTTCGGCCTACCCATCATTTCCCATGTCTACTTCGGCAGGACATTTACATTGGAACCCAAATGCAGAATGATGTAATCCATGCCATAATCTCCTACTTGCGCACTCAAACAAAACTCGGGCTATTGGTCCTTCTGTTGTGCTACACCACCATGTTTTCCATTTTCTTGTGTGTAGTGATTGATCATCTAGTGTAAAATACCCAGGGAATATTCATCCTTTATAAATTCTAAGGCGTTTTTCTAAAAGTTTCTTAGTGTACCTACTTTTTTATTCGGTCCTTCTGGTACTGAAAAATCATATAATGGAGGCATGTCATACACCTATCATGGTGATGATGCTCCAAAGTATTTCCCTAAGAGCACTTGTCTTGCTTGCTTGTATATGTCTTTGTCCCTTTAGGGATCAAACATCGAGACTTTCCTTGCACCTTTCCTTACCTAGTGTCTTATGTGCAGCTCATGTTCTATTGCATTAACCACTGTCCTAGCTCCTCCATGAATAACGACTGCTATATTGGGCTGATCGTGCATCAACCACTATCCTAGCTCCTCCATGAATAACGACTGCTATTTTGGGTTGATTGTAGCGTTCTTCTGCTGCAATCAATTGCACATTTTGATTCTAGTTCGGATTCGAAATCCAGTTCTGGTTCTATTTTGGGATTTGATTTAGGTTCTAGTTCAAGTCTTGATTTTGATTGGGATTTTGATTTAGATTTGGATTTGGACTCTGGATCTAATTTTGATTTTGATTCATCCTCTGTTGTCATTTTGTGACCAACGGTGGATAATTTTTTGGCGCATGGTCTAATTTTATGCAGTAAGTATATGTTGTACACGGGTTCTGGAAGTCTCGTGCAAAGTGTCCTTGTTTCCCACAATTGTAACAAATGATTGGTCCTCTACCTCTTCCAAATCCTCCTTTTCCTCGACCTCTGAATCCTCCCGAACCCCCTAGTTAAAGTCCCTCAGGGCATTATTTTGTTGTACTGCTCCTTATAGTCCAACCTCCCCTTGGACTCTATATGCATTTGATGTGCGCTCTCTCATAATATCTAGCGCATGACAGTCCTTCTCATCATGACCCACCGATTTGCAAAAGTTTCAAAACAAGCTTCTTGGGATACTTACATACTTCTGTAGCGTGGGACAAACCTGAGGAGAATGATTCCCTCTACATGTTTCACACCATATGCCTCCTCCTGTAGGTAAAGGACTTGATCCTCCTATTTATAAGTATTCTCTATATTTCAGACACTCATTCTTGTGGTGGCCCTCCTTTCTGCAAGTGGTACACCCTATCTCCTCACACTTGTGTTTCCCTTTGGCAATTTCCTGTATCTGGATTGTCAATGTAGCAAGCCGTGTCTGCACCTGAGCCATCCCCATGCTGCTCTCTCCTACCGGGGATGATTCTAACTTCATAGCCATCTCTAGTGCATCTATCTACGTCATAATCTTCTGCTACGTCAAGGGGCCATGTATATGTGGCAGCAACCATGTAATGAACCACTCTTTATGTTGTTCCTCATGAATTTGGAATCTCACCTTGTCCATTAGCAATTTAAATCTCTGTTCAAATTCCCATACTGACTCATTTGACAATTGTCTAATTTCGTTCAACTTAGTAATATACTATGACTTGGGATTTGGCTTCTTAAATTCCTTGTTCAATGCATCCTTGACACCACCCAAAGTTATGTTTGGCACAATTATCTAATACTCCATATACCATGTCATTATGTGATCCCTAAGTGGTTACAAACTTCACCATTTTGGAAGCATTGCTTGGACTTGCTTCTCCTGCCATATTCCCTCACATACAAACAAGTGTTGGTATGGATCATCTGTTCCCATCCCATGGAAGATAGACATTCTCAAGGTAGGGTCTAGCCTTGCCATTGTATTCTTTGCAGTATTGCTACTAGGTTGCAGACTGTTTCTAACCAATCGAATTACCTATGCTACTTTGACTATTGTTGTTATTATTACTAACTGCAAATAACAGACTTGGAGTTCTTACCTCAAGTGTTGGGGACACGTGCAGGGTCGTGGGTTCGACGTAGATCCCTATCTAAACAGGGATACCTTCTAGGGATGGATTGAGCTATCTACCTTCATCTTTCTCTAGGTGCGACAATTCTTCGATATAGGGTCCCGTGTAGAAATATTTTTCTTGACACTCACTGCGCTGCTTCCCTACCTCAGCCGCAGACCTCTTCCTACTATATTTTCAAAATATTTCCCCTCTATGTAGTAATCCTATCTCTTCTATGGTTGCATCTTCTTCTCTGATCAACATCCTTATCTCATCCTCTCTTCATTCATTCTTTCTTTCCTTCACTCATATCATTATCTGGTCAGCCCCCAATTTCCTACTATGTGCATAAGTGCTTAACTACGATGAAAATTTGATTCCAATATCAAAGTTTCATTGTCACACAACAACATCTTGATCTAGTTATACAAAGAATTCAGGTACCTTCTGCTTGGACCCTTGAAGAACTCCCTCTCTGTTGCATTGTAAGATTGTGTATAGTCTACGAGAAACTTTGTGACACACTCATTCAAAATGTTATCCAACCAATAGTCTACTGTACATGATATTGGATTACTTACAGTGTTAAATAACCGAATCCAGTCAAGGGTCCAATTCCTTGGACCATCAACATCATATCTTGGGTTCGATTCAACTAACCTCAACAACCACTCCATTAGAAGTATGGGGAACTCATAGAAGAAAATTTCGTACATATCTCTGTAGACCTACTTCTGTAACCAATATTCTTTATTGATCCAAGGGTTCCTATTCTACTCTCTATCAAACTCGTAGTATTTTTCTTTCAACCAATCTTCTATTTCTTCCTTCATTAGCCTCCACAAAAAAATATGTCAACTCTCACATCCCTTTTGGCGCAGATCTCTGTCCTGACAACAAAACCATTTGTTGGTGCACAGGAAAACCCAGGTTTCAACATACTTTCACCAACAAAACCCCACAGTACCAACTATTTCGGAAACACATACAATGCAAATGAAGTCTCACCAGAGGTATCTATGTGTAATGTCCCCAAATTTTGATTATTAACCATTTGAGAAAATTAATTAAATTTGGAATATCATGGCCTATAGTCATTTTGAAAATTTAAATTCAAATACTAGAAGGGGTGATGTGGATCACATTGTTTGTAATAAAATGGTCAAATATTCATAAATTAGGTGGCAATGGTCCAAGTCAGCTAAGAAGGGCACATATGAGGATAAAGTGGGCCCACAAGGAAGTTGTAACTGTGAAAATCCTCACAGCAGATCTAAGAGATGATGTATACCTCACAAGAGTAATTATGATTAATCAAGAAAATAGAAGAAGAGTGGTCAATGCAGTATAATGAGCAACAAAATAATAATATAGTAGAACTTGGATAGAAGCAAAAATACTTCACACACACTAATTAATTAATCACAATATGGACAAATAAATATTACAATGCATGAGGATTCGAATGCCTAAGGTGGCAATTCAAATTAACCTTCATGGAGTGATCAAAATATCACTGGAGTGTGATCGGAGCACAACTAGAAGTCTATCCCATAATCAGTGGAGTCATCAATGCTCAAGTAACTGTCAACCATCAGTCAAACTGAGTCTAACTGAGTGTGGTAGGTGTAACTAAGTGTAACTGGCACTAACTGAATGAAGGAGGCTCAATGGAGGGCGCATGAGGAGCTAACTGGAGTCAGAATGGCCAGTCAAGTCTCACTGGAGGTCCATCGGAGTGATACAGTTAGTTGAGAGTCAGTCTAGCCTTAAATCAAGGAAAGAATTGAAGATAACTGAACTAAACTGGACTAGTAGGTGAGAAAGGCGCCCTTCTTTAGTGGAAGGTGAGAATTGGGCACATGACAGGCTAGGAGGGATGAAACTGAGTGGAAGGAAGCTCTGGGGGCTAGCTAACTGAGGGCTAGGTGTTGGGACTGATGACTAGGATGCATGCAAACCCTAAATGATGCATGCAAACCCTAAAAGTGCATGCATGACTGAAAATGTAAATGATCAAAATACTGGTGGGACTAGGATGGAGTATATGAATATCCTAACACCCCCCGTTAATCCATCCTGGGCCCTGGTAAGTAAGACCAAAGGTCACCCAATACAATGAATAATAACAGTCAATAAACCGAGGAAATGGGGAAAACCTCATGGGAAAAATTCCCCCCCTCAAAAATAGACTGTAAGGCACACACAAAAATAAATGCTCCAAACTCAAGTAGGTGTGATGCTTGGTCATATGTCTGGAGGTATCTTCTTCTTGGGAAGAAGTGGATCATGCTCAAAAAGCATGTGCTTGTACTTGCTCTTCAGATCGAATGTGATGAGAACAAATCCAAAAGTATGAGGATGATCCTTGAACCTGTGATTCGAATCAGTTGAGGTAGGATCAAAAACATGAATATGCAGATAGTCTTTTGTCTTCTCCTTCGAACCATCATGGGTGAGATTATGCCCAAAAGAACCATCAAATAATAAATATTGCTTGGAATCCAAATCAGCTCCAAGACTTGATAAATGGTTTCTTGAGATCTCCTTTGAACCAGCAAGGGTGAGATCAAAACCATCATATGCATGAGAAATTATCCCAAGTAGTAATTGCTTAGAATCCAAATTAGATCCAAGACTTGAATCATGGTTTCTTGATATCTCCTTTGAACCATAAGAGGTGAGATCAAAACCAATAAGTGCATGAGAAATTATCCCAAGCGAATGTTCATGGTTTCTTGAGATCTCCTTTGAACTAGCAGGGGTGAGATCAAAACCATGATGTGCATGAGAAATTATCCCAAGCGGGTGGAAACAACCATATTCTTCAATAACCTTATGAAAGCATGGAATACTAATCATATAGTAGTAAATAAGATGTGATTGCTTGAGGAGGGTGAATGCATTACCTCCAATAGCCGATTTTACCTCCAAAATAATCATGTGATCATGATGCAAACCAACAAACTCTGATGCAAGAGAGGATTTAGGACCTTCTGCAATATCTAGACTGTGAGCTAGCACAAAAAGAGAAGAATTTTGGAGCATGAGTGTAGAATCTGCAAGTTCTTTGTGGACAAATTCAATATGAGATGTGTTTGATACTGGTTCATGATCAATGAGATCATCAAGGAGGGCGAATGCATCACTTTGCTTGCTCTCGAAGGGGTTTGGACCAATCCCTTCATTATGTCTGTCAAATCTTTCATCCAGGTAGGCCCATAGATCTTTTGGAGATGAAAAATCAGGGAGGTGATATAACATGCCTTGATACATAGCATACATCATGGCTGCACAAGCTATTTCTCCTTCATTTAACCAGTCATACTCTTCTTCAAAGGATTCGAACTCTCTTTCAAAACAATAATCAAAGAAACCATGTCTCTTCAAATGTGCTATCATTGGTGGTTTCCATTCATCATAGTTGAATGGAAAAAGAGGAGTAAATCCTGATGAATACATAGAAGCTGTAGAAGACCTGCAAAAATAATAGAGAATATCTACAACTGCTACTGCTGCAAAAATGCAAAAACTGCTACAACTGCTGCACTCAAAATCTTGGTAATAACCTGCAAAAAACTCTCAAGAATGGAGATAAACAATACTCTCAACATGCTCTGATACCATGTGAAAATCCTCAAAGCAGATCTAAGAGATGATTTATACCTCACAAGAGTAATTATGATTAAGCAAGAAAATAGAAGAAGAGTGGTCAATGCAGTATAATGAGCAACAGAATAATAATATAGTAGAACTCGGATAGAAGCAAAAATACTTCACACACACTAATTAATTAATCACAATATGGAAAAATAAATAGTACAATTCATGAGGATTCGAATGCCTAAGGTGGCAATTCAAATTAGACTTCATGGAGTGATCAAAATATCACTGGAGTGTCATCGGCGCACAACTAGAAGTCTATCCCATCATCAGTGGAGTCATCAATGCTCAAGTAATTGTCAACCATTAGTCAAAATGAGTCTAGCTGAGTGTGGTAGGTGTAACTGGCACTAACTGAATGAAGGAGGCTTAGTGGAGGGCACATGAGGACCTAACTGGAGTCAGAATGGGCAGTCAAGTCTCACTGGAGGTCCATTGGAGTGATACAGTCAGTTGAGAGTCAGTCTAGCCTCAAAATCAAGGAAAGAACTGAAGATAACTGAACTAAACTGGACTAGTAGGTGAGAAAGGAACCCTTCTTCAGTGGAAGGTGAGAACTGGGCACATGACAGGCTAGGAGGGCTAAAACTAAGTGGAAGGAAGCTTCGAGGGATAGATAACTGAGGGCTAGGTGCTAGGACTGATGACTGGGATGCATGCAAACCCTAAATGATGCATGCAAACCCTAAAAGTGCATGCATGACTGAAAATGTAAATGATCAAAATACTGGTGGGATTAGGATGGAGTATAGGAATATCCTAACAGTAACACCCCAAATCAAGGAGAGCATCCACAAATTTGAATTCTAAGGAAGAGTAACTCCCAAGAAGTTTCATGAAGAGGCATTTGGCTAAAAATAGAAAATCTATGAAATCTATGATATCTATGACAATCTATGACAACTATGACATCTATGATATCTATGACAATCTATGACAACTATGACATCTATGATAGAATCTATGACAAACTATGACAAGCACATGTCGTAAATTTATCCAAGGAGGGCACAAGAGGGAAGAGTGGGCCCACAAGGTAGTGTAAATTATCCAAAACCAAGGAAAGAATCTATAATTTAAATTCCAACGAAGCCAAAGCATGCATAAGGTCAAAACTAACATTATAGAGGAAGTTAATGTGTACCAAGGAATCATTCTCTCTTGAAAATAATATTTATTATTTTATTGATATTTTTGAGAGAGAAAACACTAGGAGGACGAATGAAGAATTATAAAAGGAGGGTGAGGGAGCCTATTGGAAAACTTTTGGCATTTTTATTTTTTTTTGTAACTAGGGGAATCAACAACTGGATTTGGGTTAGTACTTGTGTGACAAGGGGTCTAGGGATCCAATCTCGCTACCACTATACCCCCAGGTGTAATCACAACGCCCGAACCATGCGTATAGGTAAGATTGGGGGGATTTGAACACGTGACCTTCCAATTACAACTTCACATCTTAACCACTTGAGCTGCCCCCCACGGGATGCATTTTTAATTTTGAATTGAATAGATATTTTGGATTTCAAGCTTGGGAGATTTTCCCCTTGCATTTGTGACTTGTTTCGGTGGTGAAATATTCCACCCTAAATAGTGTGAGAGGAGAGATAATCCAGATCACTTCATTTGGGCTTCATTGCAGGTGTTGAGAAAGATCATCCAGATATTTCTACTGAGCTTCATTGTTAAGATTATGTTGTAAGTTTTATTGCAGATCTGAAGATTCATTAGTATTCTAGTGTTTCCATTGTGTTGATTTTCCAATGTTTCCGGTGTGGAGGGTGCACTTGCTCTCACATTGTGTTAGTTTCCATTGTTTTTAGAGAATGGAGGGTGCACTAATGGATCCCATTTTTATTCTAGACATCTCTCTTAGTATGGATATCATGTAGATATTGTTGGAATCTATTTAATACTAAGAGGGGGGAGTGAATAAATATTAGTGCAGTTATGAATAGTTTTTAACTTCTTAAATGATTATTTTTTATCTTTAATTATGCATCCACCATAAATAAAACATTCAACATCACATGAGTGCAATACACAAAACACATAGAATTTTTACATGGAAACCCAAATGGGAAAAAACCACGGAATGCTCTCTTATAATAAAAGATTACATTCAAGGAAGTACCAACTTCCTAATTTCTCCAGCAAGAACTAGAAGGAGACACTGAACCCCTGGTTTTACAGGCACCGACCTAAAGGAAGCACCAACTCCCTGATTTCTCCATCACCAACTAAAAGGAGGAACCGACCCCCTGCTTCTTGCCCCGTCATACCATCTAGATATGTAAGAATAATATATTGCTATGTTGTACTTCTAATACGTGCACACTTCAGATCTTCTGTTATTCCTTCTGCTATGTGTACCTTCTGTATGATCTAATATTGTTGTTACTGTGCTGCATACATCACTTGAATTCACACTCAACACTTCAATTCAACTGATGTCGCACTTCATATGCTATGTTCTTCTTCATCAATTTCTATAGTCTGCGCCAAGGTTCAATATTCCATTCTGCTATTGCGCATTTGCAATCTCAACTGATACTGCGCATCAACTGATAACCCGTTGTTCTAAATTCATGCACCAGTATCAGACGGAACTATGCACCTTCATAGATATGTCCGTTCAGTCTTGGTGCAATAGTGTTTAGATAATCTGCGACCTTTTTTGCATCATATGATTCGTCCTTTTGGTTTAATGCAGTTGTCTTATATCATCCTCATCATAATGCGATTTCTTCAATGTGCAAAAATTATGTCTTAGTGCATCTGACATATTGCTTTGGTTTTCACACATTATATTAGTTTGAGTGCGTCAGATAAAATTCTTCACTTCGTGCATCACATTATATACTTCAAGTTTGTATTTGTGCTGCTGTATTAGAACATATGTGACTATTTGCATGCTTTCTGAGATACTATCATTCAGTCCTCATGCACTTGCGCATATTCCGTAATTCTTCCTTTCTATATCCGTGCAACTGTCACATATTCACAGCATCATTCTACGCACCATGAAATATTCCATCCATCTTCTTGTGTGCACTCAACTCTCTGCTAGATCATTCTATTATGGTTCCATGAGCCCTTGATGCTCTGTGTATTAGAAGCTTGATAAATATTTAACTTCCAACTTTCCTCTTCAAAACATACTTCAAGCTTACTTTAAATCTCCAACTTGCTTCTTATTTATACTTGTCCTGCGTGGATTGTATGTCCACAAGTTGGTTGTGGATTTTCCTTTTTCCTTGCTTCACAGTTTTGATCACTTCACACTTCCACCACTTCTCATATTATGCACCACTAAGGTTTCATCTCTTGTGGGTCATGCATATTCATGGTTCTTTCCTTAGTGGGACTTTTACCCTCACGGTGTGTTCTTGTGCCCTTGATTTACCATTGCTTGTGGTACTTTTTCACTTGACATATTCAACCACTACATTATTATTGGTACTTGTGTGTGCTTCAACAACTCAAAGCTTCCTCCGATTGGTGATTCTTGCGTGCTTTCGGTATTTTCATAACTGTTTGACCATTTCTTGTTCCAAGTTGTTTGTGCACTCCGAAACCTTGTCCAATAAACTCTTTGTCTTTCTTGCACACTCCCGAATCTTTGTCCAACCAACTCTTTATATTTTTCCTTGAAGGACTATGATTGGGTGGACTTGAGACCTACTCATGTACCACATGTTATAGGATGTATTCCTTATGTACTTCTTCGAACTGGATATGATTGATGCACTTCTGGATATACTTATTTAGTCTGGAATCAATGTGTCACTTGACATCTTGATTTTATATACTTCTTCAAAGTGGCTTCCATATACTTATTCAAACTGTAATAGGAATACTGAATCCTCTTTGATATCAGTTGACATCAATGACAACCAAGGTTCAACAATATCACCCTTTGCCATTGATCTCAACACCTTATGAAGCCGTGCATAATTTTTTCTTGAAGTTTGCATGCTTCATCTGTGCTTGTCGTAGTACTCCCCTGTGTGTACTCCCCCTTTGTTCTTTTCTAGTTTGAGCCTTTTACATCTGCACATACTACTATCAATGTTTTTTCTACTTTCCATTACTTCTACGTGGATTGCATGCTTAACGACCATTCTCATTGTGTTGATGCATGCTTCATGATCAACTTCATTCTCTTCAATGACCAGATTCATGCTCTTTCCCCCCCTTTTACATCAATGGAAAAGAGGTCCCATCACTGCAAAAATACCGGTTCTCCTTTCTTTTGTTTTGAATTTCCTCCATCTATCTTATTACCGAGATAACTTCCCTTGTCATTATGCTTCATCCTTTTGCTGGTTTTTCTGGGTTGATACCTTGCAATCTATACACTGTTTTCATAACCATCTCAGATGTACTTCCCCTGAATAGTTTCTATCTTCCTTATTTATCTTGATATTTTATTCCTGTCATAACAGTTCACAATACTTCATCATTCCTTGTGCAAATCGTCATGCAATATTTCTGGTAATGGGAAAATGATGATATGTTGTTAATTTTCTAGGTTAAAATCTTTGAAATGAATGCTTGGCCAAGTAATAAGTTGTGAAATATACTAGTTTAGATTGTTTTGACCTCTTTAATCTTAGTTTGTGTTTGGATTTTTTAGTAGATTTCTTAGTATAAAATTAGTTAAAAAAAAGAAACAAAAGTTCATATCTTTTGTTTAAGGTTTCTGTTTATTATTTTCTATTTGAACACAAGTCTTATTTGAGACTTGTTGATAAAAAAATTCTTGTATATTTGTATAAACTGTATCTATATGTAATTATCTTCTTTTATTTTTGTTTCAATTATCATTAGTTAGATTAGCATTAGTTATAGATCGGCTAACGAATCCTCTAAACCCATAGGGTCTAGCTATTTAAACATTGAAGGTTGCTAAATACCCTTGGATCAAGATGTCACCCCTTTGTTGATGAAAGTGCACAAATTTTGGCCAACAAAATGGTGCTAGGAGGAGGGCCGTTATTCGATTCATGGCCAAAACAAGTCAGTGGAAACCTTCAATTGCGCATTCACAAATATTCAACCGCAACCGTTCCAGTGCTTCAGTCGCATCAAACATACTTCACTCATCCCAAGCTAAGACTATACAAACACCACTTCTGACTATTTCGTTCCCCCTGGACAGTTATGTACTATCCACACCAATTTTTCAAAACCCTGAAGTTCAACATCAGATTGATTCCTCTCATGAACTTTTGTCCAGGATTCAGTCTAGGTTGTCCGCAAGTAGAGAAATCCATGAGGGTTGGTTAGTCGTTTTCAACAATTTGATGGAAATAGTTTACAACTTGACGAAAACCCTCCAAAAAATTATACCTCTAAGATTTTTCCTTGTTTAAGAATCCTTAATTGGTCATTGTTTGATGACCTTTTGACTCAAGGTGGGTCTGATCTAGATACTAAGATCTATAACTTTCCCAATCCACCTGAGTTACCTATTAGACAATCCCTTTCACCTACTAACTCTCATTTTATTTGTGCATCAGGAGGAGGTGGTAAGCCACCTTCACCCCTTGAAACCCCCTCTGAATCTTCTTTTGAAAGTTCATCTTTGGAAGAATAATATAACCAAGAAGATAACCAAGAGGGTAATCAAGAGGCAGATCGAGGAAATCAACCTCCTAATCAACCACACATGGCTGGTAATCAGAATAACAATCAAAATGCCCCTTACCTAAGCCATGATGTTGTGGAAATACCTATTCCACAACATATTGTCCCTAAACATCTAGAAAAATGGCTTCCCAAATTAGATCCAACTAATAAAAAACAAGTTGAAGATCATACTAAGCATTTTATGTTGGCTATCCAACTTAGGAATGTTGTGAATGAGGATGTAGTCTGAAGGATGTGTTTAGTGATTATATAGAGGTTTCTTGTTTTTTTGCGTGGGAATGGTGGTTGGAAACATTAATTGTCCAAACCCTTTCCCAGGTTCTTTTCTTTACGTTTTTGCTTACATAGACAAATCCTCGATCGAGGTATTTGTTCAATTGAGGTATTTTACAAATCTCGATCGAGGTCTTGAAGAGACCTCGATCGAGAAATATGTAAAACCATCAATATAGGTCTCATTTAGCCCTCGATCGAGGTATTTTAAAATCCTTGATCGAGCAAATACCTCAATCGAGGGCCTAAAAAACAGGTCGAAATCCCTTTTCACTGCAGAAAGAAAATTTTGTATGCCTTTCAGAGGCTTAAACTATGTCATTAAATTCACATTAATGGGCAGAATTGATACTGTTGGATTCATCAATGAATCATCTATCCATATACATATAATTTACGAATTTTTATCTTTGTATGTTATTTGTTTTCAAATTTATGTTAAAGCTTACCCTAAAAAACCTTGTCGACAACTTCGAATGAGCTCAAAGATAAATCAACAACATTCAAAATACACATCCAAAAAACTTGAAAAAATATACAAGCGCTACATCAGTGTGTCCTCTTCAAAAGGGTATTTTTAGTTTTGCAAATTATGTAAACAATCGAAATATTTGGCGCACAAATGCACATGTGTGCAAAATGCAACTAAAATATTCACTGGTCAGTTTCAATAAATAATAATAAATATAATTTTTCAAGAAAAATTAAAAGAAAAATATGTACACACTAGTGCATTCTGTCTAGATCATGTTCACATATTTCATTTTTTTAAATTATTACTTTAACATTAAATTATTTTGCACACACACAACCCACTTGTTAATTTCTCTTCAAATTTTTATGGACACATGTTTCATTAAATGAAAATTTGACACGATAAATGAAATTGGTATATTTTTTAACAAATATACATTTCAATATATATATATTTGAAATAAAAATAAATTTATCGTGATTATCCATAATAAAGATAATAAAATAAAAGTATCAATTAAATGTTCAATGCCAAATATAAACGTCAAATTTTAATTGAGTATTAATCAATTAAATTAAGCCATAAAGTCTTGTAGAAGAATTAAGAAGATATTGTTAAATCATATAGAAAGGCCACATGTAAAGACAGAATTGATGGAGCTGAGAAAACCCTAGGTGCGAGTTCTTGGTGAAGACGGCGCCTCAGTGCTTCCAGGGTTTGGGATTGGTGAAGGCTGGTGTGCGGTGGTCATGGCTCTGATAGATCTGGGCAGGGGCCCTCTCCCCAGGCTTCCTAGATGGGGTCTAGCAACCCCACGGGAATTTTGTTGTCTAATGATGTTGTTGGTGTTTCAACGGCCATAGCCTTAGAGGCCAAGAAGGGATCCAAACGGCGCTCTGGGCTGATAGACTGCCTCCCCAAATCTTCAAAAATTCTTTCCATTTAGGTCAAATATGAGAAGATCTGGGAGCATATCGAGGAATGGCATGAGAAATCCCTCATTGGAAAATTTATGGGGGTTTGGCCCAAAGAACGGGATCTGGTGAACTGGATCAACACTACTTGGAAACCTAAGGGACATTACAATCTACAACTGGGTGCCAAGGGTTTTTTCACCATTATATTCTTCAATGTTGCAGATCAGGACAGAATTATGGAACGTGGACCCTATTTCCTTTTTGCGGATGGACTGTATCTTAGACCATGGAAGGAAAGGTTTAATCCGGAGATGGAGGATGTCACAGTTTCTCCTGTCTAGATCAGGCTCTTCTCCCTGCTATGCGAATACTGGGATCCTGAGATTCTGCAGGATATTGGAAACACTCTAGGCTAATTCATGAAAGTTGCAGACCAGACTAAACAACAAATATATATTGCGTATTACCGGATATGTGTCTACATGGAACTGTCAAAGGAGATTCCGGAGGTGATCAGTCTTAATTAGGAGGATGAGGAATGGATCCAACCTTTGGAATATGAACAGCTCCCATTTCGCTGTCGCCAGTGCCATGAATACGACCATTTGAGAAAAAATTATCCTCAGATAAGGATGCTATCATCCCCTCCCAAAAGTGGCCAAACAGGGGACATGGATAAGGAAGGGTTCACGCAGGTTCGTAAGAGAAGGAGAAATAAAACGGTAGGGAAGAACAAGGCAGTCAAGGAGAACCGCGGAAAAGGAGCTGCAACTTCCAACTCATTCCAGATCTTGGAAGATTCTCAGGATGAGAAGGAGTTTAATGAAACCAATGGAAAAGAAAAGTCTGATCATATGGAGGGCGTTCTCGAAGAAGTTGAGCAACATCAGAATGGGGATAACCAAGTGGAGCTTATGGTTGAAGATGAGGAAGAGGAGATGGAGCTAGGAGATTTAAATCTTGATGAGATGGAGAGAGAATGTGACAAGAAAGGGAAAGGCTATGTTACTAGGAAACAACTGGAACTTTTCCAGGTGGCTATCATCAATGCCAAAGTCCTCGGACAATTAGGTATAGCCTCTAAAGCACAAAAAGGGAGCAAGAGAAAATATCCCGAAGAAGATATAAAAAGAGGCAGGAAGATGAATAAACAAAGAATTGCAGAGATAGGTGTGAAGTTAATCGAGTCTGGGCAGTATCCCACAATACTAACTACCTTTTCTGAAGTCAATAAGGTTACTCAATGAAGCTGATCTCTTGGAGTATCAGAGGGCGCAATCACCCCAAGAAGATTAAGACCTTAGCTAGAAAGATCAAGCAGGAAAAACCTGACATCATTTTTATTCAAGAAACTAAATGCAATTCCCATTTTCTGGAGCAAGCCAAACAGAAAATATGGCGAGGCAGTGAAGTTATGGATATTGATGCTACAGGACTTGCCGGAGGATTGGTGATCTTTTGGTAACCAAACTCTCTATGTCTATCTGATTGGTGGGCTAACCGCTTCTCTTTGAGTGCTCAATTCACAGATCGGGTGGCAGGTTCCACTGGTAGGATTGTTAATATATATGGACCAAGTGCTTTCCCTCAAATTTTTTTTTTCCTTCAACACTTAGAATGGCTGAGAGACCAAGCCTCTGTAGGTTCATGGATTTTAGGGGGAGACTTCAATTTGATCTTATCCCTTGAAGAAAAAAAAGGAGGCAGGAGGGTCTTGGATAAATTCTAGGAAGCCTTTGGAGATTTCATCTGCCATAGCCCCTTCATTTATATTGAGACTGGAAATGGTTTATATACTTGGAACAACAAAATGGGGGGAACACATTTGGTTGCTTCGAGGATTGACCATTTCTTGACTATGAAGGATTTGGTCAGAGATGGTGGAGAGGGCCATGTTGTTGTCCTTTTGTCGGTTGGCTCTGACCATTGACCCATTTGTCTCCAATGGGAAGGGTCTAATGCTTCTCTGTTCAAACCTTTCAAGTTCAAACAATTCTGGTTAGAACATAAATATTTCAAAGAGATGGTGGGCCAGTGGTGGCAGGAAATTGTCCCTCCTAGAGGGACAAGGATGTTTCAGTTCCAACATAAATTAAAAGCTCTCAAAGTCAGGATAAAAGCTAGGAACAAATCTAACTCTGGGAACATTTTTTAGGACAAAGCAAAGGTGGTTGCAGAATTGGAGCTGCTGAACAGAAAGGGGATGGATGAAGGTTGGATGGATGAGCTCAAAGAGAATGAATATAATATGATGAATCAACTGGAAGCCAAGGAAAAATAGGAAGAGATTTTCTGGAGGCAAAAATCTAGAAATCAGTGGCTCCAAAAAGGGGATAGGAACACAAAATTCTTCCAGAATTTGGTGTTCCATAATCGGCATAAATCCAAGATCTTCAAGATTTGCAAGGCTGATGGTTGTCAAGCTAAGTCCCGGCGGGACATTGAATATGAACTTGTCCATCACTTTGAAGACATTCTGAAGGAGGATAAGGTGGATCGTAGCAATGCCATATCTAGGATAACCAGACAAATCCCAAGACCGATCACTGAGGAGCATAATACTCTTCTGAACAAACCTGTCACTCTCCAGGAGGTTGAAGAAGCCATGCAGTAGATGGCTTTGGGAAAAGCCCCTGGCCCAAATGGCTTCACTACAAATTTTTTCCATTTCTTTTGGGATCTAATTAAACATGGGGTGGCAGACATTGTGGAAGAATCCCGAAGAAATGGTGGTGTTATGAGAGCCTTCAATGCCACTTTTTTTACCTTAATTCCCAAGGAGGAGGGGGCCAAGGAGCCCAGCAAGTTTCGACCTATTGCTTTATGTAATGTCATCTACAATATTATTACGAAGGTAATCGCGAATCAACTCAAACCTTTGCTCCCAATCTTGATTAGCCCAGAATAGTCGAGCTTTGTGGAAGGCAGGCAAATCCTTGATGGTATCATCTTAGCTCATGAAACCATTCATTCTTTGAAATCCACCAAGAAACCTGGTATGATGATCAATCTTGACATTGCAAAAGCCTAGGGCTTGGCCGACTGATTTAGGCCCTCTCTATGGAAGGAAAAATCAGAGGCCTGAACCTCCATGAGGGTATGTCTAAATAGACCCACCAACAATTTGTTGATGGCACCATGCTAATGGGGCACCCTTCAGTCCAAGAAGCCAATGCTTTTAAATTTTTTTTAAAGCTTTTCGCAAAATCCTCTGGGCTCGAAGTCAATTTGGATAAATCTTAGATCTTCTTTTTTAATACCCCCAATATAACTCAACGCAATATCATTTGCATCCTGAATTTTTCCAAAGGTTCCCTCCCTACTAAATTTATGGGGGCGCCGCTCTCTAAGGGCACTCTTTGGGGGATCTCGTGGCAGGACCTGTTGAACCGCATCAAGGGTAGACTCAATAACTAGATAAATAGACCCTTAAAATTCCCTAGCCAGTAAATGTTGGTCAAATCCGTCCTACAAGCTATGCCTATCTACCTTTTTTCAGTGTTGTCTGCGCCTAAAACAGTTCTTCGAGAGATCAGAAGCATCCAACATAATTTCTTATGGGGTGGCAGGGAATCCAAATCCAAATTTGCTCTGATTAGATGGGATTCCTTATGTTGGCCTAAGGTTTAGGGTGGCCTTGGAATCAAATATCTAGAAGTGGTCAGTGATATCCAGGGTTCTAAGCTGTGGTGGAGGTGGTGTAACCATAACAATGAACCTTGGGCCAAGCTTTGGCATATCAAGTATGCTAGGAACCATCACACCAACCAGTTAATCCGTTTCAATTCTTAAATTATTGGCTCTCACATTTGGTCAAATCTCTAAAAGGGAGAAAGTTGGTCCGAGATCACAGCTTCTGGAAAATTGGTGATGGGGAGAGGGCTAATTTCTGGGATGACTCTTGGAATCAACTCCCTAAAATTGAGACTGATCCTAGGTGGCAGATTATCAGAGACCATGGGCTGTCTGAAGGGAGAATTAAGGTATGCCACTTCTAGTCTAATCAGGGGTCGGAGTTGTGTAGATCTTGGTTAGACCAGCAATGGTGGATAGGTATTCTTAACGAAGACGATGGCATAGCTTTTGTGGAACTACTCCAAGAGCAATACATTCGCAGAAGAATTGGTCCTGATAAGCTAAGATGGGGATATAAGCAGAAAGGGACTTTTACCATAAAGGAAGCTTATGATTTGCACTCAAACGGGGAGGATGCTTATGATACCACGCCCTGGGACAAACTTTGGAGAATGAACCCATGGCAAAAAAATGCAATTTTTTGCTGGTTAATCATTTGGCAAAGAATTTTGACTGGTGAAAACCTTAAGAAATTGTAACGCTCCCTTCCATCATTCTCGTGCAAGGAAGGGAACGTTAATCAAACTACCGGGCTTATGGCAGACTTAGCCCCACATAATTTTTACTCATAATTTCATATTAATTAAAAACTTCGGCGTGTAGATTCAATTCAATATCAACACAACAGAAATTAAACATTACATATGCACACAATTTCTTCATGCGTTCAGCATGCCCATATCAACCATACATGTAACAGTCGTTAATTATCATATTGCATAAAACATGATGCCTTTCATTTCATTAACATGAATAATTAATCCTTCAGATTGAATGTATTGCAGAACACAGAATGCAATTAAATTAAATCACAAGAATACTTATCTTGAATTGTAACGGTCCAAACGACTGGCTATGGGAGAGCAACGTTCCTCCCAACCATAGATCTTTATCCAGCCTATATTCCTTCAGCTAAGAGATCACCCCCGAGCTGGGCTGTGTATCCACTAAGGAGCAACTGGCTGGGTTCACTCATAGCCATGGTTTCGGTCAAGCATCCAGGAAGATAGAGGAGGGTCACGCTAAGCCAGTGAGCTCAACCACAGAGCTACAGGCATCTCAAGTGAGCTCAACAGTCAGGCACCCACATTACCTACCACATCCAACACAAGGAAGATCCCCTTCTCTGCTACACAGTCCCTCAGGCAAATCTTCCCTCCAGTGCTCTTCAGGATGGGAATAGAAAGGTCCAGCTGCTACTCCTTGAGATCCTAGCCTTCACTGGGTTTATCAAGCACACCCAACCTCTGCATAGTCATTCCCAACTTGATTTCTCACCATTCTGCTCACCAAATACTCAAATCCGTCACTGGTTTTCTGAGCTGCAAAAA
The DNA here is from genome assembly GCA_027924585.1 of Larix kaempferi. Classification (NCBI taxonomy): domain Eukaryota; kingdom Viridiplantae; phylum Streptophyta; class Pinopsida; order Pinales; family Pinaceae; genus Larix; species Larix kaempferi. Next base: position 3,505,499 of record BSBM01000600.1, read on the forward strand.
CTGGGTTTTCCTATTGATTTTGGGGTAGCTAATGCTCCCAAATTCGCCCCAAGGTTCATGCTAATGGATTCCCCATTGGATTTCTTTGTCCCATGCCAAATCTGGGCGTTTTTGGTCTTTCAAAATCTAGGTTCTCTCAAGGTCGCGATTTCTGGTCCTCTCACTGTTGGCACTCGTTTTTGGATGTAGAATGATGTTAGATACCTCCACAATGGAATGGGGATCAAAATGAAGCCCCCTCCCATGAGGTTGAGTGACTTCTTGCACAAGAAAATAGAGCCCATGCCCACCCATACGAATTTCAGGGCTGCCCATGCTCCATTAGAGCCATGGGCTGAAATCTCAACCACTTCCTTACATCAGGCATTAATGTCCTCTAGGGAAGTCAATGGGTTCTCATAATGACAAATGGAAGCCTAGGGTTTAATCCCATAGCCCCCTCACCACTCCCTAATGGATACACGTGGCCCCTTCTCATTCGTTGTCTCCATAGCCAGTTTTGGTATTTCATTTCAATGTTAAATATTTACATCAATTTACAATATCCCATGGCTTAATAGCACGTGGGTAACAAAACATCAAGCGGGTCTAATTTAAATAAAATCCGAGCATAAACTAGCGGGGCCTTGGCCTTGAGCTCCACGCTAGGGAAACATACAATGTGTGTATACAATATTTACATTAGAGCCAATATTTCCTAAGGGTCCAAATTGGGGTATTACAGAAATGGGGAATTCAAGGTCCATCTTGCACCTACTTATGCAAGAATAGTGAGGAAACTACTAACCATTTGCTCGATGAGTGTGAGTTTTCATTTTTTTTCTGGGATAGAGGTGCCATTACGTTCCGTAGAAGCGATCAGGCTCACGGCCGTCCTGATCATACACTAAAAAACTGGAATATCCAAACTTTCAGTAATCCTATAATTTCCCTCATCTGGCAGATGTTCCCTAGAATGCTCTTCTGGAATCTTTGGAAAGAACGAAATGAAAGAATTTTTAGGGAAAAAAGTCGCCAGAAGGAGGAAGTTTGGGAAATTCTTATCCGCAACATTCAGGAAACCGTCCGGAGCCAACAATGGACTAAGGAAGAAAAAAATCTCTCCGAGGAAGACATGTTAATTGCTAAAGCCTGGGGTCTTGGTAGGGAGGATATGCTTGGCATGAGAAGATGCGACAAAATCTGTAAACCCACTAGCCCCAATTTTTGGTCTACGTCAGGGCAGAAGGAATTCAAGATTAATTTTGACAGGGCTTCATGGGGTAATCCGGGGGCAACTGGGTATGGCGGGGTTTGTAGAAATGCGGATGGGGTTATTCTTCACATGTTCTTTGGCTATCTTGGCCATGACACAAATAACTCTACGAAGCTGGATGGCCTTATCCATGGTCTGCAGATGATTATCCATGGTGGTCTTTTCCAGCTACCATCGAGGGGGGCTCGAGAATCATCATCCACATGGCCAAAGGACTGGCGCAGGGTAAGCTGACTAACCAAGTGACTTCCAACTGGAGGCTTTCCCATCATCTCGATCTCCTCCGACATCTTGTCTATTCCAATAGTTAACTGTCCTTTCGCGATGTCAGACGTGAAGCGAACAAAGTGTCCAATTATCTGGCGAATTTGGGTGTGGATGGGGGAGGTGGCCATACTTCCGTCCTAATGACTGATCTACGGAATGCTTCCTGGGACCCTAAATGCTTACAGTTGGTATAGGAGGACTTTGGCAGAAGCCACATGGTGGAGAGTACGCTACACCTGTCCCATGGAAGTGACAGGCGTAATGCGGTCGTCATTCTGCTGACGCACTAATGAAGGGGCCTTTTAGATCAAGCATGTTTAATTCCAACAAGTTAGTTATGACGGGAAGGAAGATGAAGTACGAATTTCGGTTTCTCGCAATCCAAGTGAAATATTTGTACAGATTTCAATATTTTCTCATTATAACCACTATTATTCTCTGTAATGGTGAAGGGACGCACTTGGGTCAGCTAAGATCTTCAAAGGACTTAGCCATTTATGGCACGGTTGGAATCATCATGAGAAGGAGGCCCTTATATGGTGGGTCATCTAATCTAAGGATTATGTCCTGGTTCGAGGGTGGTATTCCTTGTCTCGGTGCTTTTCTTGCTGATTTCTTTAGAATCCCTTACAGAGTGTGGTTAGCGCATACACGATCACCTGATTCCAATCTATCATCTATATTAAGTGTCGCCATGGATCCTAAGCGTGAAACTGGTGCCTCTTTGGAGTTGGGCTTTGGTCATACCACTCTAAAAGGTAAAGAGAAGATTAATGTTAAGGGATGGGGCTCGGGATGAGTCACAAGGGCCCAAATAAGGGCGCAGTCTGCAGTGTCTTTCTTCCGTGAAAATCTTCCTGATCCCATCAGGGATGATATTGCGAGTATTGAGAAGAAACTTTGGACCGACGTTCATGGCCTTCCTATTGAGAATGTTAGGATGGAGGTAGAGGAGTGGGTCATAGACCCTGGTATTACAGCTGGGCGAGCCTCGACCTATGACAGAATGGTGCTAACGTACTGGGTCACCAAGAACCTGCTTGCTCATGTGATGATGGAGGGTAATGCAAAGAGATAGGGCGATGGAGAACCGGTTAAAGCCTGGCAAGATCATAATGTGGATAATAGGCTTATGCACTATAAAATTGATGCCATTGCTAAGAAGTTGGGTCTCTCGTTCTCATACCCGGGCCTGGATGCGCAAGGAAATCGTGTTTCCAGTAGCCGTTCTCCAAAGGAGGGTTCTCCCCGACTGACTGTTGCTGTTATTCAAGTTGACACTATCCAGCAGAAGAAAATGGCAGAAGACAGGATGCCAGGGAAACGTATTGCTGAACCGTCTGCTCTACCTTTGAAAGGTATGTGGATTTAGCTGGTTCCTGCTGTTTCTTTCATTTTTTGGGGTGTCTTCTTTTAGTATGTTATGGCTAATAGGTAGTTTGGTTAGGCCTGATCTCTTTTGTAGTTGGATGGGTGTAATGTTTTGGCACTCTGGAAACTTATGGTTGTGTATTGAAAAGGTTCGGCTCCATGGACACTCGCTTTGCATTTTGCAGCTCTGTATCTGTAATGGGCAATAGTTTTTTAGGTTTTGGTCTGATAACTTTGCTCCGCTATAAGTGCGAGGTGTACTCCTTGTATCTTATGACTCAGCAGTAATATTATGTTTTTATTTACAAAAAAAAGTCACAAAGTCTTGTATAATTGGAGAGAATATGAATTTTTTAATGCAATATTCAAAATCCATTTAAATTTCAAAAACTTCTTATTATGTATATGTAAATTATGCAATATTACTATTTAATAAGTTATAATCATGGTTGATGACATTGAAACAACTAAACACAATAGAATTCATACTATATAACAATGTTTTTAAAGGAGAATATTCATTGGAGGAAACTATAGGTTCAATTAGAAATGGATTTGCAAAGCAATAAAATGCTTACAATGTGTAAATGTGTTCTTTCTATGTGGTTAGTGCTCATATGGAAATGTTTATAGTATGTGGATTTTCTAGAAAAAACTCAAATCTTATGCCACGTGCCATGTGAATAGGATTATTCCATGTGCCATGTGCCCCTTGGCTCCACTGAACCCAAAATCGACAAAACACCCAAGCGTAGTGCTTAGAATTTATCTACTTAGTTCCCACATATGCCTACACCTACCAAACAATAGATAGAATAGAGAAACAAATGGATATATAACTCAAAACCATTTGTGGATATGGGCCTTTAATCAACTCTAAATTGGACATTCGACAAGATGCCTGCATCATTTGTAGATATTCAACTCATGGCTAAATGTGACATTGTAGTGATGGACAAGTATCATAAAGTAATTAATCTTGAAACCAAATTTAACTATAGATATGGATCGCTAACCAAAACAAGTTGTACTAAACACAAACTTATTGACAAATATGTAAAATCTTAAAAGCATAGAGGTGCAATTTCACTAATTTTTCTTAACTTAAAGTAAAGAATAGTTAAGAGACATAAAATTTAAACATTATATTGGATGATAGTAATTAATCAATGTTTCTATCTATAACTCTTATAATGAACATGTCCCATAAAACAAAACAAAAAACGTATTTAGGTTCAAGTAGGCTCACCTATCATCCATGTCTTAATAAAGGAAAAATGTATTTAGGCTCAAAGTGTGTTTAACAAGTTTACATATGATTAGAGTGTAAACCTAGAGGATCACAAGCATTTGATTGGATTATTTTTTATGAGAAAAGAGGGGTGTCTGTGAAGTTATATATTGTAAACTACTCTATATTGTATAAAATTATCAATATAAGGTGGGGAAAGATATTCTTGTATATTTCTAAAGTTATAAACATAGAAGTGGAGTAGAAAAGATTTAAAATCTTACTATTTGGGGAATAAAAATTTAGAAGGGGTAAATTACAAAGATGAGAGTTTTAATATAAAAGGAGGGATTTTTATTTTTTTTAAATGGAGGATATATGACTTTTCTTCTCCACGGGAATACCAAGGTGGTATTTCTAACTGTTAGTACTCCGGTTGATTCCTGTCTGCAAGGGATCAAGCGAAGAACATATTTCAACCAATCTTTAAATATTCAGTCGGCGCTAAGATTAGAGGGGGCTCCCTCACAAGATTACTGATCTTAACACTTTATGCTTATTGAGAAACATAAGTTATTAGAACTTTAAGATATTCACGAGAATAAGCCATATTTAACAAGGAAATGATATGGAATTTGGAGAGAGAATGTGACAAGAAAGGGAAAGGCTATGTTACTAGGAAACAACTGGAACTTCTCCAGGCGGCTATCATCAATGCCAAAGTCCTCGGACAATTAGGTATAGCCTCTAAAGTGCAAAAAGGGAGCAAGAGAAAATCTCCCGAAGAAGATCTAAAAAGAGGCAGGAAGATGAATAAACAAAGAATTGCAGAGATAGGTGTGAAGTTAATCGAGTTTGGGCAGTATCCCACAATACTAACTACCTTTTCTGAAGTCAATAAGGTTACTCAATGAAGCTGATCTCTTGGACTATCAGAGGGCGCAATCACCCCAAGAAGATTAAGACCTTAGCTAGAAAGATCAAGCAGGAAAAACCTAACATCATTTTTATTCAAGAAACTAAATGCAATTCCCATTTTCTGGAGCAAGCCAAACAGAAAATATGGAGAGGAAATGAAGTTATGGATATTGATGCTTCAGGTCTTTCCGGAGGATTGGTGATCTTTTGGCAACCAAAATCTCTATGTCTATTTGATTGGTGGGCTAACCGCTTCTCTTTGAGTGCTCAATTCACAGATCGGGTGGTAGGTTCCACTGGTAGGATCGTTAATATATATGGACCAAGTGCTTTCCCTCAAAAAAATTCTTTCCTTCAACACTTAGAATGGCTGAGAGCCCAAGCCTCTGTAGGTTCATGGATTTTAGGGGGAGACTTCAATTTGATCTTATCCCTTGAAGAAAAAAAAGGAGGCAGGAGGGTCTTGGATAAATTCCAGGAAGCCTTTGGAGATTTCATCTGCCATAGCCCCTTCATTTATATTGAGACTGGAAATGGTTTATATACTTGGAACAACAAAATGGGGGGAACCCATTTGGTTGCTTCGAGGATTGACCATTTCTTGACTATGAAGGATTTGGTCAGAGATGGTGGAGAGGCCCATGCTGTTGTCCTTCTGTCGGCCTGATCTCTTTTGTAGTTTGGTTAGGCCTGATCTCTTTTGTAGTTGGATGGGTGTAATGTTTTGGCACTCTGGAAACTTATGGTTGTGTATTGAAAAGGTTCGGCTCCATGGACACTCGCTTTGCATTTTGCAGCTCTGTATCTGTAATGGGCAATAGTTTTTTAGGTTTTGGTTGATAACTTTGCTCCGCTATAAGTGCGATATATACTCCTTGTATCTTATGACTCGGCAGTAATATGATGTTTTTATTTACAAAAAAAAAGTCACAAAGTCTTGTATAATTGGAGAGAATATGAATTTTTTAATGCAATATTCAAAATCCATTTAAATTTCAAAAACTTCTTATTATGTATATGTAAATTATGCAATATTACTATTTAATAAGTTATAATCATGGTTGATGACATTGAAACAACTAAACAAAATATAATTCATACTATATAACAATGTTTTTAAAGGAGAATATTCATTGGAGGAAACTATAGGTTCAATTAGAAATGGATTTGCAAAGCAATAAAATGCTTACAATGTGTAAATGTGTTCTTTCTATGTGGTTAGTGCTCATATGGAAATGTTTATAGTATGTGGATTTTCTAGAAAAAACTCAAATCTTATGCCACGTGCCATGTGAATAGGATTATTCCATGTGCCATGTGCCCCTTGGCTCCACTGAACCCAAAATTGACAAAACACCCAAGCGTAGTGCTTAGAATTTATCTACTTAGTTCCCACATATGCCTACACCTACCAAACAATAGATAGAATAGAGAAACAAATGGATATATAACTCAAAACCATTTGTGGATATGGGCCTTTAATCAACTCTAAATTGGACATTTGACAAGATGCCCGCATCATTTGTAGATATTCAACTCATGGCTAAATGTGACATTGTAGTGATGGACAAGTATCATAAAGTAATTAATCTTGAAACCAAATTTAACTATAGATATGGATCGCTAACCAAAACAAGTTGTACTAAACACAAACTTATTGACAAATATGTAAAATCTTAAAAGCATAGAGGTGCAATTTCACTAATTTTTCTTAACTTAAAGTAAAGAATAGTTAAGAGACATAAAATTTAAACATTATATTGGATGATAGTAATTAATCAATGTTTCTATCTATAACTCTTATAATGAACATGTCCCATAAAACAAAACAAAAAACGTATTTAGGTTCAAGTAGGCTCACCTATCATCCATGTCTTAATAAAGGAAAAATGTATTTAGGCTCAAAGTGTGTTTAACACGTTTACATATGATTAGAGCGTAAACCTAGAGGATCACAAGCATTTGATTGGATTATTTTTTATGAGAAAAGAGGGGTGTATGTGAAGTTATATATTGTAAACTACTCTATATTGTATAAAATTATCAATATAAGGTGGGGAAAGATATTCTTGTATATTTCTAAAGTTATAAACATAGAAGTAGAGTAGAAAAGATTTAAAATCTTACTATTTGGGGAATAAAAATTTAGAAGGGGTAAATTATAAAGATGAGAGTTTTAATATAAAAGGAGGGATTTTTATTTTTTTTAAATGGAGGATATATGACTTTTCTTCTCCACGGGAATACCAAGGTGGTATTTCTAACTGTTAGTACTCCGGTTGATTCCTGGCTGCAAGGGATCAAGCGAAGAACATATTTCAACCAATCTTTAAATATTCAGCTGGCGCTAAGATTAGAGGGGGCTCCCTCACAAGATTACTGATCTTAACACTTTATGCTTATTGAGAAACATAAGTTATTAGAACTTTAAGATATTCACGAGAATAAGCCATATTTAACAAGGAAATGATATGGAATTTGGAGAGAGAATGTGACAAGAAAGGGAAAGGCTATGTTACTAGGAAACAACTGGAACTTCTCCAGGCGGCTATCATCAATGCCAAAGTCCTCGGACAATTAGGTATAGCCTCTAAAGCGCAAAAAGGGAGCAAGAGAAAATCTCCCGAAGAAGATCTAAAAAGAGGCAGGAAGATGAATAAACAAAGAATTGCAGAGATAGGTGTGAAGTTAATCGAGTCTGGGCAGTATCCCACAATACTAACTACCTTTTTTGAAGTCAATAAGGTTACTCAATGAAGCTGATCTCTTGGAATATCAGAGGGCGCAATCACCCCAAGAAGATTAAGACCTTAGCTAGAAAGATCAAGCAGGAAAAACCTGACATCATTTTTATTCAAGAAACTAAATGCAATTCCCATTTTCTGGAGCAAGCCAAACAGAAAATATGGCGAGGCAGTGAAGTTATGGCTATTGATGCTTCAGGGCTTTCCAAAGGATTGGTGATGTTTTGGCAACCAAACTCTCTATGTCTATCTGATTGGTGGGCTAACCGCTTCTCTTTGAGTGCTCAATTGACAGATCGGGTGGCAGGTTCCACTGGTAGGATTGTTAATATATATGGACCAAGTGCTTTCCCTCAAAAAAATTCTTTCCTTCAACACTTAGAATGGCTGAGAGCCCAAGCCTCTGTAGGTTCATGGATTTTAGGGGGAGACTTCAATTTGATCTTATCCCTTGAAGAAAAAAAAGGAGGCAGGAGGGTCTTGGATAAATTCCAGGAAGCCTTTGGAGATTTCATCTGCCATAGCCCCTTCATTTATATTGAGACTGGAAATGGTTTATATACTTGGAACAACAAAATGGGGGGAACCCATTTGGTTGCTTCGAGGATTGACCATTTCTTGACTATGAAGGATTTGGTCAGAGATGGTGGAGAGGCCCATGCTGTTGTCCTTCTGTCGGCTGCCTATGACCATTGACCCATTTGTCTCCAATGGGAAGGGTCTAATGCTTCTCTGTTCAAACCTTTCAAGTTCATACAATTCTAGTTAGAACATAAATATTTTAAATATATGCTGGGCCAGTGGTGGTAGGAAATTGTCCCTCCTAGAGGGACAAGGATGTTTCAGTTCCAACATAAATTAAAAGCTCTCAAAGTCAGGATAAAAGCTTGGAACAAATCTAACTCTGGGAACATTTTTGAGGACAAAGCAAAGGTGGTTGCAGAATTGGAGCTGCTGAACAGAAAGGGGATGGATGAAGGTTGGATGGATGAGCTCAAAGAGAATGAATATAATATGATGAATCAACTGGAAGCCAAGGAAAAATAGGAAGAGATTTTCTGGAGGCAAAAATCTAGAAATCAGTGGCTCCAAAAAGGGGATAGGAACACAAAATTCTTCCAGAATGCAGTGTTCCATAATCGGCATAAATCCAAGATCTTCAAGATCTGCAAGGCTGATGGTTGTCAAGCTGAGTCCCGGCGGGACATTGAATATGAACTTGTCCATCACTTTGAAGACCTTCTGAAGGAGGATAAGGTGGATCGTAGCAATGCCATAGCTAGGATAACTAGACACATCCCAAGACCAATCACTGAGGAGCATAATACTCTTCTGAACAAACCTGTCACTCTCCAGGAGGTTGAAGAAGCCATGCAGCAGATGGCTTTGGGAAAAGCCCCTAGCCCAAATGGCTTCACTACAATTTTTTTCCATTTCTTTTGGGATCTAATTAAACATGAGGTGGCAGACATTGTGGAAGAATCCCGAAGAAATGGTGGTGTTATGAGAGCCTTCAATGCCACTTTTTTTACCTTAATTCCCAAGGAGGAGGGGGCCAAGGAGCCCAGCAAGTTTCGACCTATTGATTTATGTAATGTCATCTACAATATTATTACGAAGGTAATCGCGAATTACCTGAAACCTTTGCTCCCGATCTTGATTAGCCCAGAACAGTCGGGCTTTGTGGAAGGCAGGTAGATCCTTGATGGTATCATCTTAGCTCATGAAACCATTCATTCTTTGAAATCCACCAAGAAACCTGGTATGATGATCAATCTTGACATTGCAAAATCCTAGGGCTTGGCCGATTGATTTAGGCCCTCTCTATGGAAGGAAAAATCAGAGGCCTGAACCTCCATGAGGGTATGTCTAAACAGACCCACCAACAATTTGTTGATGGAACCATGCTAATGGGGCACCCTTCAGTCCAAGAAGCCCATGCTTTTAAATTTTTTTTAAAGCTTTTCGCTAAATTCTCTGGGCTCGAAGTCAATTTGGATAAATCTTAGATCTTCTTTTTTAATACCCCCAATATAACTCAACGCAATATCATTTGCATCCTGAATTTTTCCAAAGGTTCCCTCCCTACTAAATTTATGGGGGCACCGCTCTCTAAGGGCACTCTTCAGGGGATCTCATGGCAGGACCTGTTGAACCGCATCAAGGGTAGACTCAATAACTAGATAAATAGACCCTTAAACTTCCCTAGCCGGTAAACGTTGGTCAAATCCATCCTACAGGCTATGCCTATCTACCTTTTTTCAGTGTTGTCTGCGCCTAAAACCGTTCTTCGAGAGATCAGAAGCATCCAACGTAATTTCTTATGGGGTGGCAGGGAATCCAAATCCAAATTTGCTCTGATTAGATGGGATTCCTTATGTTGGCCTAAGGTTTAGGGTGGCCTTGGGATCAAATATCTGGAATTGGTCAGTGATATCCAGGGTTCTAAGCTATTGTGGAGGTGGTGTAACCATAACAATGAACCTTGGGCCAAGCTTTGGCATATCAAGTATGCTAGGAACCATCACACCAACCAGTTAATCCGCTTCAATTCTTAAATTATTGGCTCTCACATTTGGTCAAAGCTCTAAACTGGAGAAAGTTGGTCCGAGATCACAGCTTCTGGGAAATTGGTGATGGGGAGCTGGCTAATTTCTGGGATGACTCTTGGAATCAACTCCCTAAGATTGAGAGTGATCCTAGGTGGAAGATTATCAGAGACCATGGACTGTCTGAAGGGAGAATTAAGGTATGCCACTTCTGGTCTAATCAGGGGTCAGAGTTGTGTAGATCTTGGTTAGACCAGCAATGGTGGATAGGTATTCTTAACAAAGATGATGGCATAGCTTTTGGGGAACTACTCCAAGAGCGATACATTCGCAGAAGAATTGGTCCTGATAAGCTAAGATGGGGATATAAGCAGAAAGGGACTTTTACCATAAAGGAAGCTTATGATCTGCACTCAAATGGGGAGGATGCTTATGATACCACCCCTTGGGACAAACTTTGGAGAATGAACTCATGGCCAAAAAATGCAATTTTTTGCTGGTTAATCATTTGGCAAAGAATTTTGACCGGTGAAAACCTTAAGAAACGGGGAATTCAAGGTCCATCTTGCTGCTACTTATGCAAGAACAGTGAGGAAACTACTAACCATTTGCTTGATGAGTGCGAGTTTTCATCTTTTTTCTGGGATAGAGGTGCCATTACGTTCCGTAGAAGCGATCAGGCTCACGGCCGTCCTGATCATACGCTAAAAAACTGGAATATCCAAACTTTCAGTAATCCTATAATTTCCCTCATCTGGCAGATGTTCCCTAGAATACTCTTCTGGAATCTTTGGAAAGAACGAAATGAAAGAATTTTTAGGAAAAAAAGTCGCCAGAAGGAGGAAGTTCGGGAAATTCTTATCCGCAACATTCAGGAAACCGTCCGGAGCCAACAATGGACTGAGGAAGACAAAAATCTCTCCGAGGAAGACATGTTAATTGCTAAAGCCTGGGGTCTTGGTAGGGAGGATATGCTCGGCATGAGAAGACGCGACAAAATCTGTAAACCCACTAGCCCCAATTTTTGGTCTCCGTCGGGGCAGAAGGAATTCAAGATTAATTTTGACAGGGCTTCATGGGGAAATCCGGGGGCAGCTGGGTATGGCGGGGTTTGTAGAAATGCGGATGGGTTTATTCTTCACATGTTCTTTGGCTATCTTGGCCATGACACAAATAACTCTACAAATCTCGATGGCCTTATCCATGGTCTGCAGATGATTATCCATGGTGGTCTTTTCCAGCTACCATCGAGGGGGGCTCGAGAATCATCATCCACATGGCCAAAGGACTGGCGCAGGGTAAGCTGACTAACCAAGTGACTTCCAACTGGAGGCTTTCCCATCGTCTCGATCTCCTCTGACATCTTGTCTATTCCAATAGTTAACTGTCCTTTCGCCATGTCAGACGTGAAGCGAACAAAGTGTTCGATTATCTGGCGAATTTGGGTGTGGATGGGGGAGGTGGCCATACTTCCGTCCTAATGAATTATCTACGGAATGCTTCTTCGGCCCCTAAATGCTTACAGTTGGTAGAGGAGGACTTTGGCAGAAGCCACATGGTGGAGAGTACGCTACACCTGTCCCATGGAAGTGACAGGCGTAATGCGTTGGTCATTCTGCTGACGCACTAATGAAGGGGCCTTTTAGATCAAGCATGTTTAATTCCCACAAGTTAGTTATGATAGGAAGGAAGATGAAGTACGAATTTCGGTTTCTCGCAATCCAAGTGAAATATTTGTACAGATTTCAATCTTTTCTCATTATAACCACTATTATTCTCTGTAATGGTGAAGGTACGCACTTGGGTCAGCTCAGATCTTCAAAGGACTTAGCCATTTATGGCACGGTTGGCATCATCATGAGAAGGAGGCCCTTATATGGTGGGTCATCTAATATAAGGATTATGTCCTGGTTCGAGGGTGGTATTCCTTGTCTCGGTGCTTTTCTTGCTGATTTCTTTAGAATCCCTTATAGAGTGTGGTTAGCGCATACACGATCACCTGATTCCAATCTATCATCTATATTAAGTGTCGCAATGGCTCCTAAGCGTGAAACTGGTGCCTCTTTGGAGTTGGGATTTGGTCAAACCACTCTAAAAGGTAAAGAGAAGATTAATGTTAAGAGATGGGGCTCGGGAAGAGTCACAAGGGCCCAAATAAGGGCGCAGTCTGCGGTGTCTTTCTTCCGTGAAAATATTCCTGATCCCATCAGGGATGATATTGCGAGTATTGAGAAGAAACTTTGGACCGACGTTCATGGCCTTCCTATCGAGAATGTTAGGATGGAGGTAGAGGAGTGGGTCATAGACCCTGGTATTACAGCTGGGCGAGCCTCGACCTATGACAGAATGGTGCTGACGTACTGGGTCACCAAGAACCTGATTGCTCATGTGATGATGGAGGGTAATGCAAAGATATAGGGCGATGGAGAACCGGTTAAAGCATGGCAAGATCATAATGTGGATAATAGGCTTATGCACTGTAAAATTGATGCCATTGCTAAGAAGTTGGGTCTCTCGTTCTCATACCCGGGCCTGGATGTGCAAGGAAATCGTGTTTCCAGTAGCCGTTCTCCAAAGGAGGGTTCTCCCCGACTGACTGTTGTTGTTATTCAAGTTGACACTATCCAACAGAAGAAAATGGAAGAAGACAAGATGTCAGGGAAACATATTGCTGAACCGTCTGCTTAACCTTTGAAAGGTATGTGGATTTAGCTGGTTCCTGCTGTTTCTTTCATTTTTTGGGGTGTCTTCTTTTAGTATGTTATGGCTAATAGGTAGTTTGGTTAGGCCTGATCTCTTTTGTAGTTGGATGGGTGTAATTTTTTGGCACTATGGAAACTTATGGTTATGTTTTGAAAAGGTTCGGTTCCATGGACACTCGCTTTGCATTTTGCAGCTCTGTATCTGTAATGGGCAATAGTTTTTTAGGTTTTGGTCTGATAACTTTGCTCCGCTATAAGTGCGATATATACTCCTTGTATCTTATGACTCGGCAGTAATATGATGTTTTTATTTACAAAAAAAAAGTCACAAAGTCTTGTATAATTGGAGAGAATATGAATTTTTTAATGCAATATTCAAAATCCATTTAAATTTCAAAAACTTCTTATTATGTATATGTAAATTATGCAATATTACTATTTAATAAGTTATAATCATGGTTGATGACATTGAAACAACTAAACACAATATAATTCATACTATATAACAATGTTTTTAAAGGAGAATATTCATTGGAGGAAACTATAGGTTCAATTAGAAATGGATTTGCAAAGCAATAAAATGCTTACAATGTGTAAATGTGTTCTTTCTATGTGGTTAGTGCTCATATGAAAATGTTTATAGTATGTGGATTTTCTAGAAAAAACTCAAATCTTATGCCACGTGCCATGTGAATAAGATTATTCCATGTGCCATGTGCCCCTTGGCTCCACTGAACCCAAAATCGACAAAAAACCCAAGCGTAGTGCTTATAATTTATCTACTTAGTTCCCACATATGCCTACACCTACCGAACAATAGATAGAATAGAGAAACAAATGGATATATAACTCAAAACCATTTGTGGATATGGGCCTTTAATCAACTCTAAATTGGACATTCAACAAGATGCCCACATCATTTGTAGATATTCAACTCATTGCTAAATGTGACATTGTAGTGATGGACAAGTATCATAAAGTAATTAATCTTGAAACCAAAGTTAACTATAGATATGGATCGCTAACCAAAACAAGTTGTACTAAACACAAACTTATTGACAAATATGTAAAATCTTAAAAGCATAGAGGTGCAATTTCACTAATTTTTCTTAACTTAAAGTAAAGAATAGTTAAGAGACATAAAATTCAAACATTATATTGGATGATAGTAATTAATCAATGTTTCTATCTATAACTCTTGTAATTAACATGTCCCATAAAACAAAACAAAAAACGTATTTAGGTTCAAGTAGGCTCACCTATCATCCATGTCTTAATAAAGGAAAAATGTATTTAGGCTCAAAGTGTGTTTAACACGTTTACATATGATTAGAGTGTAAACCTAGGGGATCACAAGCATTTGATTGGATTATTTTTGACGAGAAAAGAGGGGTGTCTGTGAAGTTATATATTGTAAACTACTCTATATTGTATAAAATTATAAATATAAGGTGGGGAAAGATATTCTTGTATATTTCTAAAGTTATAAACATAGAAGTAGAGTAGAAAAGATTTAAAATCTTACTATTTGGGGAATAAAAATTTAGAAGGGGTAAATTACAAAGATGAGAGTTTTAATATAAAAGGAGGGATTTTTATTTTTTTTAAATGGAGGATATATGACTTTTCTTCTCCATGGGAATACCAAGGTGGTATTTCTAACTGTTAGTACTCCGGTTGATTCCTGGCTGCAAGGGATCAAGCGAAGAACATATTTCAACCAATCTTTAAATATTCAGCTGGCGCTAAGATTAGAGGGGGCTCCCTCACAAGATTATTGATCTTAACACTTTATGCTTATTGAGAAACATAAGTTATTAGAACTTTAAGATATTCACGAGAATAAGCCAGATTTAACAAGGAAATGATATGGAATTTGGTTGGAAGCGATTACTAGTAGAGTTGGGACTGAGATATGCAAACTCTCAACTCAAAGGCCTTTCCACTGGGCATGGAGTCATAAAGAAGAGCTTTAAAAACTGAGTTGGACATAATATCAATTACAAAGGAATTTCATTGACTGGAACAACATAATAGCTTTAAATGAGGATGGATTTAGAAGGTGAAAAGGAGAAGACTAAAAGGAGTTCCTCTTGAACAAATTACTGAAAGTCTAAAGGTAACAAGGAGAAGACTAAAAGGAGTGCCTCTTGGACAAATTCTTGGAAGTCTAAAGGTGACAAGGAGAAGACTAAAAGGAGTGCCTCTTGGACAAATTCCCGAAAGTATTGAAAGTCTTGATGAAAGAATAAATGTGTTGAACCTCAATCAGAGTAGTCAGCAGTTTCTAACAGGCTGCAAAATCTTCATGAACCAACTTGTCAACAAAACAAAATGCATATATAATTAAGCAAATATCCAACCAAGATTGCAGTCCCTTCCCAACATAGATGCATATGTATCATTTAACAAAATATCCAAAAACTTTGAATAATTGCTAAACTATTGCTCAAATATTTTATTTCAAGATATATCAGCAGAGAGGAAAACATTGTGGAAATACAAGAGAAATACAAGTTGCTACATCCAATGATCTTAATCTCTGCAAAAAACACTACACCTGCTCCTCCATCAGGATCATGAATCCAATGATTGGTTTCTCCTCACTAAAAGAGATTACATAATGGCCTCCTTTGCATGGCTGGCTCATCCCTCTCCTTTCCTGAGAAAATTTGTTTCTCTTTGAATTTGAATTGTTCTTGCTTAAATAGAGAGAGAAGAGTTTGTAACAAAAAAACGGATTTGACAGCTGGATGTAACAAAAAATGGTTCTAGAAAAATCTGTCTCAAAAGGTCCTGAATATCTCGCAATCTATGCATTTGTTTTGAAAACGGCTTGTGTGGAAAGGTAAAGTGGCCCATTTCAGAATTGGGTTTTCAACCGTTTGAGTGGATTCCTCATAGTTTTCCCAGGAAAACTCACGCAAAACCATGTCTCCTATAGGTGAGCGATTTACAAAACGTCTTTTATTAGTTGGCGGTTTTAGGGCCCTCAAAAAGTAGTTTGGGAAAACCACTTTAAGACCCCTGAATAGTTCTCTGACTGCCACATGTGCACAGTGGTTTTGAATTCAGGCCCATGTGCCTTTGGTTATCTTTTATGCAAATTTCCAAGTCTAAATTTGTGAGAGTCGTAGATCTAGAAAAAGATGCTCATGATGTACCTTTTTCCACAAAAAAGCTTTTACATAAAAATATAAAAGACAAATTATCTCTTAAAATATCTTTTAGCAATTGGCAGTTTCAGGGCTCTCAAAAAGTAGTTTGGAAAAATCACTTTAAGATCCCTGAATAGCTCTCTCACTACCATGTCCACTGTGATTTTAAAATCAGGCTCATGTGCCTTTGGTTAACTTTCATGCAACTTTCCAAGCCTGAATTGATGAGAGTCGTAGATATAGCATGTTCATGATTTGTCTTTTTCCAAAAGGATTTCACATTATAATAATATAATATAAAAGACAAAATTACCACATGTATTAAAACATCTTTTATCATCTTGGTGGTTTCAGGGCCACAAGAAAATGGTTTCCAATTACCACTTTGGGGACCCTAAATAGATGAGAGTTGTAGATCTAGGATGCTCATGATGCTGAGAGAGAGAAAAGATCATAACAGAAAAATGGATCTGACAGCTGGATGTAACGGAAAAAATTCTAGGAAAATCCGTCTCCAAAGGTCTCGAATATCTCAAATTGGTGCATCAGTTTTGAAAACGACACATTTGTAAAGGTAAATTGGCCCATTTGTGAAGTGGGTTTTTAACCGTTTGAGCTAATTGCTCACGGTTTTCCTAGAACAGCTCGCGTGAAAACATGTTTCTTGCAGGTGCACGTTTCTTTAAAATATCTCTTATCAATTAGCGGTTTCAGGGCCCTCAAAATGTAGTTTGGGAAAACCACTTTAAGGCCCTTGAATATCTCTCAGACTACCACGTGTCCACAATGGTTTTGAATTCAGGACCATGTGCCTTTGATTGTCCTCCATGCAACTTTCCAAGCCTAAATTGATGAGAGCTGTAGATCTAGGATGCTCATAATCTAGCCTATTCCAAAAAGATTTCACATTATAATAAAAAGGAAAATTGACTTTCTCTTGATATTATTTATAATTCGAAAATGAAATATGTGAATTTAGACCATCCAAAACATCAAGATAATTTTAGCAAGTAGATAGGTTCCTGGTTTAAAGCTCAATTGCTCATAAAATGAAAGGGGTCAAAACTAGTACCAACATTGGACTCAATGGGGACAACAGATCCTTGTGATCTGTTGAGAACAATAGTTCCAGCGCCTTCATCTGCAACAACTTTAAATTTTGGCCTCATCGACACTCAATCTATACCTTTTTATCAAAACATTTTTGCTTTTGACTGTAAAGAAATCTAAACTTCTGAATGTACAACAAACTGAAAATGGAAACCCTCTTGAATACTTTAGACATGCTTCTACGAGATCTTAAAAATGGAAAACATAAGAAATAAGGAGAGAAATGATCCTTAGAAACCTGGTTTGCAATATCTGCTAGATCTTCGTTATTATGTTCTTTCTTGCTTGAGGCAACTAGCATATCCATTGAACCTGAGTATGATCCCCAGTGGAATCACCAGAATCTGGAGTCACCAAGGTGAATTGTTTGAACATCTTGTGTCTAACTCTTGTTAACCTTCAAGAGTTAGATCTTTAACCTTTGTCATTCTACCTAGGGAAAATTTCTTTCAGTTTCGAGTCCTCGGCAATGATGCCATTTAATGTTAGTACTCTGGTTGATTCCTGGCTGCAAGGGATCAAGCGAAGAACATATTTCAACCAATCTTTAAATCTTCAACTAGCACTAAGATTAGAGGGGTCTCCCTCATAAGATTTCTGATCTTAACACTTTCTTCTTTTTTAGAAACAAAAGTTATTATAACTTTAATATATTCATGAGGATAAGCTAGATTTAATAAGGAAATGATATGGAATTTGGCTGGAAGCAATTACTAGTAGAGTCGGGATTGAGATATGCAAACTCTCAGCTCAAAGGCCTTTCCATTGGGCATGGAGTCATAAATAAGAGCTTTAAAAACTGAGTTGGACATAATATCAATTACAAAGGAATTTCATTGACTGGAACAACATAACAGCTTTAAATGATGATGGATTTAGAAGGTGAAAAGGAGAAGACTAAAAAGAGTGCTTCTTGGACAAATTCCTAAAATTCTAAAGGTAACAAGGAGAAGACTCAAAGGAGTGCCTCTTGGAAAAATTCATGGAAGTCTAAAGGTGACAAGGAGAAGACTAAAAGGAGTGCCTCTTGAACAAATTCCTGAAAGTCTTTAAAGTCTTGATGAAAGAATAAATGTGTTGAGCCTCAATTAGAGTAGTCAACAGTTTCTAACAGGCTGCAAAATCTTCATGAACCAACTTGTCAATAAAACAAAATGCATATATAATTAAGCAAAAATCCAACCAAGATTGCAGTCCCTGCCCAACACACATGCATATGTATCATTTAACAAAATATAAAAAAACTATGAATAATTGCTAAATTGTTGCTCAATTTTTTTTATTTCAAGACAGATCAGCAGAGAGGAAAACATTTTGGAAATACAAGAGAAATACAAGCTGCTACATCCAATGATCTTAATCTCTGCAAAAACCACCACTACACCTGCTCCTCCCTCAGGATCATGAATCCAATGGTCGGTTTCTCCTCACTGAAAGAGATTACATAATGGCCTCCTGGCCATGGCTGGCTCATCCCTCTCCTTTTCTGAGAAAATCCGTTTCCCTTTGAATTCGAATTATCCTTGCTTAAATAGAGAGAGAAGAGTTTGTAACAAAAAAAACGGATTTGACAGCTGCATGTAACATAAAATGGTTCTAGAAACATCCGTCTCAAAAGGTCTTGAATATATCACAATCTATGCATTTGTTTTGAAACTGACCCATGATGAAAGGTAAATTGCCCCATTTCAGAAGTGGGTATTCAACCGTTCGAGCTGGTTCCTCACGGTTTTCCCAGGACAACTCACGTAAAAACATGTCTCGTGCAGGTGCGCGATTTACAAAACGACTTTTATTAGTTGGCGGTTTCAGGGCTCTTAAAAAGTAGTTTGGGAAAACCACTTTAAGATCCCTGAATAGCTCTCTGACTGCCACGTGTCCATAGAGGTTTTGAATTCAAGCCCATGTGCCTTTGGTTATATTTTAGGCAACTTTCCAAGTCTGAATTCATGAGAGTCGTAGATCTAGAAAAAGATGCTCATGAATTACCTTTTTCCACAAAAAAGCTTTTACATAAAAATATAAAAGAAAAATTATCTCTTAAAATATATTTTATCAATTGGTGGTTTCAAAACTCTCAAAAAGTAGTTTGGAAAAACCACTTTAAGACCCCTGAATAGCTCTCTGACTGCCACGTGTCAACAGTGGTTTTAAAATCAGGCTCATGTGCCTTTCGTTAACTTTCATGCAACTTTCCAAGCCCGAATTGATGAGAGCCATAGATCTATGATGCTCATGATTTGTCTTTTACCAAAAAGATTTCACATTATAATAATATAATATAAAAGACAAAATTACCACATGTATTAAAACATCTTTTATCAGCTTGGTGGTTTCAGGGCCACAAGAAAATGGTTTCCAATTACCACTTTGGGGACCCTGAATCGATGAGAGGCTACCACGTCATACTAGTGGTTTTGAATTTAGGCCCATGTGCCTTTGGTTATCCTTCATGCAACTTTCGAAGGCTGAATCGATGAGAGTTGTAGATCTAGGATGCTCATGATGCTGAGAGAGAGAAAAGATCATAACAGAAAAATGGATCTGATAGCTGGATGTAACGGAAAACTTTCTTGGAAAATCCGTCTCCAAAGGTCTCGAATATCTCACAACTAGTGTATTAGTTTTGAAAATGGCACATTTTAGAAAGGTAAATTGGCCCATTTGTGAAGTGGGATTTTAACCGTTTGAGCTAATTCCTCACGGTTTTCCTAGAACAGCTCGCGCGAAAACATGTCTCCTGCATGTACACGTGTCTTTAAAATATCGCTTATCAATTGGCAGTTTCAGGGCCCTCAAAAATTAGTTTGGGAAAACCACTTTAAGGCCCCTCAATAGATCTCTGACTACCACGTGTCCACAGTGGTTTTGAATTCAGGAACATGTGCCTTTGATTATCCTCCATGCAACTTTCCAAGCTTGAATTGATGAGAGGCGTAGATCTAGGATGCTCATGATCTAGCCTCTTCCAAAAAGATTTTACATTATAATAAAAAGGAAATTTGACTTTTCTCTTGATATTATTTTTAATTCACAAATGAAATATGTGAATTTAGACCATCCAAAACATCAAGATAATTTTAGCAGGTAGGTAGGTGCTCGGTTTAAATCTCAATTGCTCATAAAATGAAAGGGGTCAAAATTAGTACCAACACTAACATTCTATACACAAGTGTGATGAGTTGGTGTCCTGCATAGACAAGATCGAAAAATTAACCAGTAGGCACAAAATAGGTCGATTTCAACTAATGAGATATGAGCACGATAAGTGTGATAAATTGAACAAAGTGGCATAAAATTCAAGACATGATGTTTTTAACGAGAAACGAGCAATCTCTAAGACATGGAACTAACTAGACTTCCAGGACGATGTAAAAGATGCAACTTTGCAAGTCTGTTGAAGGGTTCATACATAAGCGTAAATGGAGAAAAAAGATGCGTATGTGATAAGCATATATCCCTAAACACGTTGATTGTGTAGATGAAATGATTTTACAAAAATGTTCGCTAGGTTCGCCTCTGATGTCATTTTTCGACACTTCGTAAACATGTTGATATACAGGGGTCTCTAAATCCATCTGCAGTGTTAAAATTTAGTAAATTGTAACATTGTAGATGAATTCAAAGGCATGCGTGATCATGTAAATTTTGTCACTCAGTGATAGTGGTAAAAAAATGTAATTCATTATCAAAATTACATTTTTTTTACCATTATCGTCGAGTGACACAATATATCACTTGTGTATCTCAATCCATCTACAATTTGTACATTTTTCTAAATTTAAACACTACAGATGGATTCAAAGACCCCCTAGGGGGTCTCGGGGTCTCTGAATCCATCTGCAGGGTTAAAATTTAGTAAATTGTACAAATTTATTGTCAAAATTGTAATTTTCCATTGTCAGAGTGACACAACTAATAATGGCCAAAAAAATTACCAATTCATATTCTTAATGTTATTGTTATGTGGTCATTTTTAGTTTAGTTACTTGTTATCTGGTCATATATTTTTATCTCGTGACCCAATTGCCCATTCCTCTAGTCATTTTTAGTTGGCTCACTCAAGTTTTGTCATTTATACATTAAAAAAATAGTGGCAACCAAAATGTTTGGTTGCCTAGTCATTTATCTCTCATTTTGTACTAGTGATTAGACATTTTAGTAATATATGAAATGAAACATAAAAAATGCTAATTTGAATAGAATTACTATCATGGAATTATTCACAAGGTTCTCTTCTTGCTTGTTTCATTTATGCATTTCTAAAAATTGCCTCTATTGACAATTTCTTTTTGTCAAAACAAGGTTACAAACACTTTTCTATTATGATCTCTGAGACATTGGAGTTCCTCATTAAAATTATGACTTTGCAACATTATTCCCTCATGGATAATTTTTCCAAAGCCTATCTTCCTACTCCATTTTGATTTCATATATGGAATTTACACTCTTCCAAAAGTGTCAATTTCGCCCAATTATGCACTTTTCCCACAGGTGCAATTAGCCTCGGCAGCTAACTTCAACCACTTGTAGAAGTAAGTCTAGAAAGAAGTGAAAAAATTTATACTGGAAAAAGTTAGTTCTTATAACAAGGATCATTTAGCAAGTTTCAGATCACTTATCTGATGCACCAGTCAACCTCTATAAAATTTAGGCTTTTACTAGTTTGACTTTTGCAACTTTTTCAAAATCTTGGAATTTTTGGCAAAAATGGCTATCTCCCAAACTGAGCGTTTCTGGAAAAACTTCGTCTAACGAAATTTTCTTGTTTCAATGAGTAGGTAAAATGTTAAGTTACATATTTTTCTTGGTTTTGAAATTTAGGGTCACATTTTCCTCCTACAAGCTTTTCAAAACCCCCCAAAAGTGCTCCGGAATAGTGCATTTTGGCCTTATTTAACACCCTATCTTGACACCTTTTGGAATTTGGACCCAAGATTCTACATTTAAATACGTTCCTGGTCCATGATCACACCTTACCAATTTCATCCAAAATCGAGCTCCCATATGGTCGCGGGAAACTGATCTTTGAAAGTCCTTAATTCAAAATTTACGCCAAATCTGAGCAAAACGAGATCGGGTCTCTCACTGTTGTTTTTGTGCCCTTCGTTAATGGTGTCCGAACACCGCAAGAATCACTCGATTCTTATTTAATTTGATCCTGCTGTGATCGAAACAATTTTCGAGCTCTACATTTTTTATCCCGACGTCTCGACCCTGACTCGGTCGATCCCAACGTTTCCAAGCCTTTTCGACTATCCTAAGAAAAAATTGGAAATTGGGATGCACAACCAATCTATAACAAGGAATTTTTGACTTCTTCACTCCGATTGGTATCTTCCATATGTCAGAGTTGGAAGTCGACACCTCAAAAACCAATCTCAATGAACCGCCCCCGGCTTCTCGACTCTGCCCGCAACCTTCCGTACGTTAGGATTCGGAAGTGAGCATCGTGAAACCAACTCGATGAACACCCTCGACCTCCCGACTCCAACTATTACCTTCTGTACGTCGGGATTGGAAAGTCGGCACTATAACACCCCAATTTTTTACCCCATTGCACTTAACATGTAAATGATGTAATATCAATATAAAATCATGGTGAGGAGCTCAAGGCCAAGGCCCCACCATCGATTTTTTGTTTTTGTATCGACAATTAAAAATCTATGCATGTGGATCGTGTGCTAGCTTGGTGTTAACTTATAACCTTGTTCTTTAACTTTCTTGTATTGACCCAGCTTCTGTGCAGTTGTGCCCAACAAAACCTTTCTTCACCGGCCCTTTCGGCAACAATCTACGAGCAGACTGAGGTCTCACCCGAGGCCCAGTTTATGGGGGATTACAAATCTAGGTTTCTGTAATCAGGTGATGCGCGGTTAACAGACTAGGGAAGTGCGTGAATTTTCAACTACTTTGCGGCTATCACTTATACTGTAGTGCACACTGGGGCTTCTTACTTCAAAACGACCACTTAAACAATAAGACAACGCAACTCCAGGCTGTGCTACTTCTTAAAAACCACACACCTTACAGGCTTCGCTGACTTGGTATAGTTATGCCTTCAACACATGGGACTATGCACTTCGCGAACTTATGCAATATGGAGGAATACAATGCAACCACGCAGTTTCAGTACTGCGCTTCTAGGGAATCACACTTAACACAGTCTTATGTTGACTTAGTGTTTACCGAAATAACTCATGCATTCAACATATTCAAAATTACTTGTATTCAACATTCAAGCATATATGTTCGACACTTAACATATTATTCTCATCACTCATTCATATGGAACATACATATAAAAGCGAAGATACATTTAACCACAAGTATGTACTTAACTATAAACAAAGCACACACACAGATTCAATCACACAACACAGTATTTACGTGGTTCACCCCCCGAATGGGAGCTACGTCCATGGGAACTGTTGATTACATTAATGGGAAGGGTTCAACAGTTCCAGTCTACGCATTTAGCTGCAGACTCTTCTCTTTACAATAGGTATCTGCGCAAACAGTTGCAGAGCTTCTTTCCGTCTTCAGTGGGTCTCTGCGCACGCAGCTGCAGAGCCTCTTTACAATACTTAGTCTTTCAGAAGACCCAATATATATCAAAAAAAAAAATCAACTTAGAGATCAACCCGTCCCTTACAAAATTACCCCTTTTATAGATCGTGCCCGCAGGTCATGTCTTTACAATGAATATGGACCAAAAACCCTAGAGTTACCAAAATTGGTGTGGTTACCCTGCCAACCCGGCCTGTCGTAGTCGACAGCTACTCCAATCGCTTATGGCTACTTTGTTGGGCCACTCCTGGATCTTACGCCCTTTTGACAACCGCAGTCCTCATAGAACGACTCTAACTGCATAGTGGCATGTCACTTTCCACCCCTCTGGCTTTGCTGTCATTGTCGACCCAACGTTTCGCTTCTAACGGTTTTCCTCCACTGTAGATGACAGGTCGTTTTCATCCGCTTCCACACTAATCCTTACCCAACTCTCGAGAATCATGAAGTCATTTACCCAAAATAGGTTTCTTTCATATGCTTGACCTTTACTTATATTCTTTTCCCAAAATTACCTGCTGTGCTGGCGCTACGCATCATCAAAACTGCGCCATGCTTAGAATTCACACTCCCCACTGCGCTACTTGGACTTCGCAATCCGAACTGCGCCATTACCAAAATTGTTCCACTTGGAATTCACATTCTG
Source organism: Larix kaempferi (assembly GCA_027924585.1). Classification (NCBI taxonomy): domain Eukaryota; kingdom Viridiplantae; phylum Streptophyta; class Pinopsida; order Pinales; family Pinaceae; genus Larix; species Larix kaempferi. Next base: position 3,530,020 of record BSBM01000600.1, read on the forward strand.
AACTGTGCCATTTCCAAAACTGTGCCACCACGCCCAATAGGCCCCTAACACTTACTCGTGGATCGTCTCTAATCCACTTGGCTCTTGCTCCTCATCCTATGGAGGGATCAATTTCTCAGTGAATCCCTGAAGAGTTGCACTTAGCTTCACAACTACTTCCTTTGTTTCTTACTCGAAGTCCTTAACAGTGTCCAACATATCTTCGGAGATGTCTTCCTGAGCATACTCCTGGACTATCTTCTCCGTGGTGCGAAGTTCCTGCAGTTTTTCCTTGATTGCATCAGTGAGGGTGAGCGCCTCTTCTTGCACTGGTTGTAGTCTTGCCGATGTCTCGATCTCCTTATCCCTCAAAACTTTCAGTTCTTTTTTCAAGTCCTTGACTTGCGCAAAATTTTTTATTTTCTCTCTAGGCATCATGATCTTCATGGCCGCATTCACAACGTCCAACTATTCCTAGCGTTTATGCAAGTCATCCTGAATCTATTGTAGGGAAGGATCCTCCTGCAGCATATCCCATACCTTCGTAGCCTCTTTCAATAAATCTTGACATTTTTCTATTTCGACAGAGATAGTCTCTACTGAAGCTTTTAGTGCTATGACTCTTCCTTCTCCCATATCTTGTACTGGGTTGCGAGGTTATCAACCTCTTCCTTGTGGGCGATCTCCATGTCCACCATCTCTGCTTTTATATTGCTTACCACCTTTCCAATATCTACTATTGTATCTTCTAACTCTGGCTGTGCTTCACATTCAGGTATATGTGCGCAAACAGTAGCAACTGTCTATTCCAGCCTTCTTCGCTTTTCCTGCGCCTTGGTTAGTTCTGTGGTTTTCTGCGCACATTCATCTACTATTTGTTTGTATCTCTCCTCTAGGTGTACATTCTAGTTGTAAGAGATGATGTCTCTATCTCTTATCTCCTCGACAACCTCCAGATGCAGATCATGCAACTCCTCAAGAGGTAGCATGCCAATATTAATGTCAATGTGCTCTACTTGCTTCGCACCTTCATCCATCTCCTCAGTGAAAAAAATGATTTTGAGTGGATGCATTCTGACTAGGCAGGGATTCATTGTCACTGCCAGTGGCGTTCTCTTTCGTTGACTAGATTCATTGGTCTTACCTTCCGAATCAAATTCTCAAACGATGTCTTGCTGGACTTGTTTTATCTTCGCAACCATAAGCTTGAGCTCTGAGAGGTTCCAGTTCAATTGCACTTGCACCTCTTTGTTCTTACTGTATTTTATAGCGAGCGCCTCCTATAGATAATATCCTACACATAGAGCGATGCAGTTGTAGTCGTCTTCGTGTAACTATGCTTTTGGGTTGGTCTTGTTTTCCTTACTTTTCTTCCTTGGTCCTTTTTCTGCTACTAAACTTTCAGGATCCTTTCGCTTTTCTCCTTTTGGCACTTCAGTAGTATCTTTTTCTGTTTCCTCCTCAATGATTGGAACCTTAATGTTGCTTTCATCTGATGTAGAATGGATTTCTAGTGGCACATCTACCTTCCACTTTGGTGGCCAGTCTTCTATGGATAGCTGAATCCTTGGCGCATCCAACTGGTAATCCATAGGGAACCATACTGGGTTCTGCTTTTCGGCCCTTGGATGAATGTAAATAGAGTGCAAATGTGTGGAGTGCACAGTATTATATCACACAATTGGCCATAGTAAATGTAGAACTGTTGATTATTTACACGTTGTCATTCCGACTGCATGTTTTCCCACATATTGGCATACTTCGCAGCTCGACAATCTCCAGTTATCATTGGAAGGTTGTGCTGATACAGTGGCTCCTTCCAGCCTATAAAAGAAATCAATATCATCATCCATGTGTAGTGGAATGCGCTTCCCATCTCCTGGGTTTGACGGACATCCTCCAAAAATTCATTTAGCAGATAACTAGCTCAATTGTATGGGTACCCATCTTTGGCGTTCGCAGTGAGAAGAACTGTTGCGGCCGACACTTCCGCCAGTCTACATTTTCGCAAAATCCTTCTTGCAAGCAGCTGGATGGTGAACTTTGTGGCTCTGTCTTCAATCTCATATGTGAGAAATCCTCGTTTCCCATTTACTATTTTATATTCTTCTTTCATTTGTTTTGCGAGCTCTTTATCCTTCGTTTTTCCCACGAAATCCCCTGCAACATCATTGCCTCACTTACTGAGATGAGTGATGTTGTAGATGACGTCGACATTGATGTCAATTTTGCATTCAAGCCACAGGAATCCCTGGTGCGTGCATGATATCAGCGTGCGCACCATCGCGGTACATTCGGGACTTCGCTCAAAGTGGGGTATACACAGGAGATGCAACGACCAGAGGTTTTCCTGAATTTGGATCCTCCCTTCGACACATGTACTAGTCATCTTGAAACTAAGGATATTTTGGCTCTTGCGGGTCTTTTGCTTCTAGGAGATTATGGTCCGCGAACTTGCATCCCTCTACTTTTCCGAGTAAGTTTCCTTGGATTTCCACATCTCCAGAAATCGGCGGTACTAGAATGTCATATTGCGTGTTCTTGAACAAGGTAACTACTAGCACGTCAAGCCTTCTTAGTGGGATATAATAATGTGTTAGGTAAATGGGGTTGTCCCCTGGTGGCAATGGCGGTCCATGCTTCGGATTTCCTGGTGCCTTCGTATTCTTAGGTTCCTTAAGGGGGCTGCATATTTTTTGTGTTCCCGGGTGAGCTTCTTGACGCATAACCTCTCTCTAAAATAGATTTATTAATGGGCATTTTCATCAACCCCGGAGCATTTACAGTCCCTCACAACCTGCTCAACTATAGATTACTCAAACATTCACCTGGAAGTTGGGCTGTATGCTCTCGATATTGCTTGGCACTCACTACTAAAATCTGAGACTGTTCTTTGCTGAGAAAATTGAAAACTTGCGGTAAGACCCGCGAGTATGGTCTTAGCGGTATTAATAGACGCAGTTAGGCTTGAGATGCACCCAGAAACGACTAGATGAACATTAAATGTCATGACTGTTGGACAAATCCGCCAAGGATCTTGGTCCTTTCCTTCATTGAATGCATCAGAATGGCTAAATTTGCATTAAATGCACAAGTGGGCGTCGGTAAAGACACTGTATATGGCTAGTTTCCAACCGACATTTTAACAGCTAGTTTCTTCAAAATATGCTCACAGCTCGGACAAAAGAATTTTGCACAGTTCCTCTGCGCACTTGTGCTCCTTCACTTTTAACTTCACAGCTGCGCTTTTTACTCATACTTCGCATCACAGCTTCCATTGTACACTTGGCATATGCGCTTCCAATGTGCACTTCACATCCAAATTCCTTCGTGCACTGTGCATTCATGTTTCATACGACTTGATATTTCACCAAAATTGTGTGCAGACTCTTTATCCTATCATTCTTAGTGTCCAATTTCAACTGCACTTGACACTTAGAATTTTCTTCGCTTCTGATCACTGAGGGCCCGATGAAGTAAGACTATCCCTTTAGGGTTTAAGTCTACTTCCATTAATAAGACCTAGTAGGTTTTCTCCTACTAATGTGGCTAATTGAGCTGCATCATTGTTAGTAACATGCATAACAATATATGGCCCTAGCCAATGCATTTAAAATTTTCCAGGAAACTTCATGAATTTACTATCATAGAGGAGGACAAGGTCTCCTACCTGAAAGAATTTGTGCTTGATGTGGCGATCATGCCATGCTTTCTCTCTATCTTTCTATACTTGTTGGTGAAATCCTGCAATGAAGCAGTCTTCCTCCAACCCAACCAAGTGTAGTAGCCTTTCCTCCATTATCTCTTCATCTGCCATTCCTATGAAAGCTGCAATTCTCAAACTTGGTACTATGTATTCCATTGGAATCACAACTTCTTGTCCATATGTTAACCTGAAAGGTGTATGTCCTGTCAATTTCTTGCAAGTTGTCCTGTATGCCCATAACACAGCTGGTATTCACAAATCCCAATCATCCCTGTTTATGTTGCATACCTTAGTCAATGCATTTTCCAATACTTTGTTAAACGCTTCAACAATGCCATTAACTTGTGATGATATGGTGTGCTTTTCTGATGGTAAATCTGGAATTCTGTAGTTAGGGATTCAATAGTTATATTCAAGAAGTGTGTTCCTGATCACTCATTAGGATCTTTGGACATCCAAACCTTGTGATGATGTTTTCAAAAATGAACTGCCCGACAGTAACTACGCTACAGTCCTTCACTGGTTTTTACTCTGCCCATCTGGTTAGATAGTCTATAGCTGTAATAATGTATCTTGAACTAGTTCATTTCCCTGGTGGGTTAATAGGTCCCACAAAATTAATAGACCACTTATCACACTTTATCAAAGGCTTTCAATTTTAACTGTGGCCTCAATGGCATCTCATCTCTGCGAGATGGATTTCCCATTCTTTGGAAAATATCGCAAATGCAACAATGTTCCTTTGAATCCTTATGGAGTGTAGGCCACCATAGTCCTACTCTTAAAATTTTCTACGCAGTAGCTCTTCCTACATAGTGACCTCCAAACACTCCTGAATGTGCTTCCGCTAGTATCAATGATTTCTCATGTTCTAGCACACATCTGCACAATACTTCATCTAGTCCTAACTTGTATATGTGCCCTGCAATTATGGTGAAGTCAGCTGCTTTTACTACCAGTTGCTTCTTTTGCTGCGTAGTAAACTCTATTGGTGTGAAACCTGTGGTTATAAATTATGTAATGTCCTTATAATAGTCATCTTCTTTCTGAATAGAAAATAACTGCGCATCTGGTAGACTGTCTTCCAGGTTTGTAGGTTCTTCGCCTGACTCAATTGTAGAAAGATGGTCAGGTCCTGAGTTTAGCCTTCCTGGCTTAACAACGATTTCAAAATCATACTCTTGAAAGAGAAAAAACCATCTACAAATTATCCTCCCTAACATTGGTTTATTGACCAGGTATTTCAAAGCTGAATGGTTAGTAAATATACAAAAGTGCGCACCTAACAGATAGTGCCTGAACTTCTGCAGTGCGTACACCATAGCTAGACCTTCTCTCTCTGTTGTTGTATAATTATTTTTTGTTGAGGACAACTTCCTGCTTGAGAATGCAATAGGATGGTCAATACCTCCCTCACCTGGCTATGCTAGCACAACACCAAGTTTAGTGGATGAAGCATCTACATGTACGTGGAATTGTTTTCTCCAATCCGAAAAAACTAAGATAGGTGCAATTACCATCCTTTCTTTCAGTGTGTCCAGTCTTTTCTGGAAGTCTTCAGTCCATATGAAATTTTCTTCTTTCTTCAACAATTTTTCCATGGGTGCAGTTATCTGTGCATATCCTTTAATAAACTTCCTGTAGTAGCCTATGTGCCCCAATGTAGTGCGTAGTTTTTTTATTGAGTTTGGTGATGGCAGGTTCACAATAAATGCAATTTTAGCTGGATCAACCATCAACCCCTGTTTACAAACAATGTGTCCCAATAAAATTCCATAGGGAACACAGAATATGCTCTTATTTAAGTTCAGGGAGATCCGATGTTGTCTACACTTTTCTAACATCAGTCTTAGGTTGGTGTAATGCTTCTTCAATAACCCAAATACAGTCCAATCATCAAAATATACTTCTAGGAATTTATGGATGGAATCCTTGAATGCGGCAACAACTACTCTTGAAAAAATAGCAAGTGCGTTCTTCAGACCAAAGGGCATAACCATGTACTGAAATGAGCCCCATTTTGTGGAAAAAGTGGTCTTATGTCTATTTGTTGTGTCAATTCTGATATGATGGTATCCAGAAAATCCATCAGTGAAAGATTATGCCTCATTCCCTCCAACATTGTCTAATACTTCATCTGTTAATGGAGTAGGAAATGGGTCATGTAGCGATGCATCATTTAGTTTTCTGAGATCTACGCAGATCCTGATTTCGCCTTTAGTATTCTTTTCCTAGATAACCATGGTACTTATCCATTCTGACTCTTCTACAGGTTCAATGATTCCTGCGTTGATCATCTTATCGAGCTCTTCTTTTACCCTTTCTTTATATCTTGGATTGAGTCGATAAGGTCTCTACTTAATGGGCTTCGCATTCGGATTGAGAGGTATTTTCATAACCCCCAAGTCACCCAAAATGCCTTTCATTTAATAGAACTTCGTAGGAAATAAGTCTTTGTATTCGCAAAGTAGATCTGCTATCTGCGCAACTGTCTCTTCATCCCAATAATCTCCTATAGAAGCGAACTTTGGTTCTTCAGTGGTTCCAATGTTCACTTTCTGTGTTTTTACAGGATCACTTAGATCTCGAATTTCCAATGGAGGTCCTTCGACTTCTCTCTTTATTTCCGACTTAGGTATGTCTACATTTCCCGGGTCCTCATCATCGCTTTCCTCTTCTTATACATCTAAAGCGAAGTTATAACATTCCAGCGCATGTTCTAGCTGTCTTTCCCACTCTAGTTGCTGATACATAAGTTCTGGTGTGTCATTGAATACCTTCGTTTTAATGACCTAAAATGCCTCATTTATACTTGGACATTCATCTTTGAAGCTAAAATTTGATTGGGATTTCTTAATCATAACATACCATTTTCCCATTCCTCTGCACAATTATTTTTCTGTGTACCAATTTTTTAGAATCTGCTCTAATGTGTGTACAAACAGATGAACCCATTCTGTTTGCGGTCTATGTGTCCATGCTTTCATGCAAAGGTCTATGTGATCCCTTGGATCAATTTGTCCATTAAATTTCACTTGTACAAGCTCAGTTTCCTCCAGAAATCTTCTCTCCATCATATGCTTACATTCTTCCCATGTGGTCATATTCTTCTTGTGCGCGGCCCACAATCTAGCAGGCGTAGTGCGTAGTGTTGTATCCAATGTTACTATCTTATGTTCATCTGAAACTGATATAAAATATTCTTGAAAAAATGTATGGATGTTAGTTAAGCCATCATAAGTAGGGATTGGGCTTACTTCTGTTCCAATCCAACGCAGTGATCTCATGAGCTGCATGCATCTTCTGGCAGATACTTCATGTTGCCAATTCTCCAGTCCTGCATCTGATTCTGATATGGAAGAACTGTCACAGCGCCAACTCAAAGTTCCATCATCAGTTGGGTTGACGTAGTCTTACTTATTCGCTATCATCTTGTAGATACAATCCAGATATTTCGCTCTGCATTCTTCTCTTATTGGTTTAGTGTATCTAGGTCCTTGTGAAGGATCCAAGGGTGCGATGACCTTGATATCTGCTCCTTCAAATATCATTTGCTTCTTTTTCAAGTTGATGATTGCGAGGTTATCCATGGCCCAATCTATCCCCAATAGTGCAGGATAAGGTTGGCTATCATCTATGATCTCAATCACTTCGAAGTCTGCTCTACTTCGCACTCCATCAATGTCAACAAGGACATTTGCTAATATCCCAAATGGTATAACCTTTTGTTGATTGGCTAGCCGCAACTGTATTGGTGACCATGATAACTTCGGCTTCCCCATTTGTTCCCATGTCTTCTTTGTCAAGACATTTACTTCTGAGTATAAGTCTAGGATGATCGCATCCATTTCAAAATCTCCAATCTACGCATTCAGTATCATCTCTCTTCCAATTATTTTATGGCTCTTGATATGATGAACCATTATATGTGCTTCATCTTCTATGTTGCGTTGATCGTAGTTACTCAGCAGGATCTGTAACTCTGCTAAGGCATTCTCATGTTTTAATAGCTTCATATAGCTCTGTAACAACTGTGCAACAGGACTCATCATGTCTATCGCAGTTCGTTAGGGATCATACGAAGCTGGCATATCCTTTACAGGAGAAGTATCACTTCGCAGCTTGGTTCGTGGAGTGACAAGTTTTGGTTCTTTGAAGGTTTCCATTGCTTCCATGAAGACTTATTTGTCTTTGTTCATCTTGAAAGTAGGTGTTTTTCCAATTGCTTTCCTTATCCAAGTCCCTTCAATAGTATTTTTCTTAGCCTGATGATTCTCAGAAGTCGAAGCGTCCTCTATTTGATCTGCACATGTCGTAGGTCCACTTCGCGTCACATCATGAATGTTACAATCTGTATTTCATTTTTCAGCTACGATCATCTGTATATTCTATTTCTACGCTTCTTGTATCGTCTCTTGCACTTTTGCTTGCAAAATAGGGCATGCCTCAATGACATTATCAAAATACTTACAATATTTATAGGTAGTACAAGCATTCATGCAGTCTCTGAATAGATGTCCTAGTTGAGCGTAGTTATAACATATTATCTGACCTCTTCCTTGGCCAATGTTTCTTCCTCTTCCTTTGAATCCACCACGTCCTCTGTATGCGCCTTGATCATACTGCGCATTTTCATTGTTATGTGGTGTTTCCTATTGTACTTGATAGACATCATGTTTTCTTTCCATCATGAGTTCATAGGCTCTGTAGTTGGTATCATCATGACCAACTGATTTACAAAATGTACAATATAGGTTCTTGGGTGTTTGCAAATACTTCTAAATTAAATAACAATCTTCTGGGCGATGTCCTCTACATCGACAAATCTCACACCATGGTCCTTGTTGCTGATTCAGTGGGTTTGGAGCTCCACTATTGATGTAATATTTAAATACTAGACAATGTTCTTTGGAGTGACCTTCTCCCTTACACTTTGTACACCAAACTTCTTCTCGGATTTATTTTCCTTTCTTCATATCCTGCAATTGTAATGTCAAAATTTCTAGCTGGGTCTGTATCTGAATCATACCTACACTAGTCTCTCCTATGGGCGAAGCCTCTAGTTTCATTGCAATTTCTAGGGCCTCTGTTTGCGAAGTAACCTTCTGTTGCATTAATGGTAACCTAATGTGTGGAAACAACACGGCTATGAACCATTCCCGGTGTTGTTGTGGTGCTATGTGAAAGCTCACTTGATCTAACAATGCTTTGAACTTTTGATCAAATTCCCACAATGACTCAGTCGGTTTCTGTTTAATTTCTTTGAACTCTGTGATGCACTGCGATTCTGACTTGGGTTTTTTAAATTCTTTGAGGATCGCAATTCTAATATCCACTAGAGTCTTATTCTATCCAATAGAATACTTCATAAACCATGGCAAGGATCTGTCCCTCGATGTGGTAACTAAATGTTCTTGTATTATAGCATCATCATGTACTTGATTAACATTCCCCATGGCTTCAAACAGAAACTAGTGTTGCTCAGGGTCTTCTAGACCCATTCCTTTGAATATTGGAATCTTGATGTCATCTGTCATTCTTCTTCTAGGAGGAACAGTGTTCTATTATGTGTTAGGTATACTATTGCTCAGAATGTTTGATTACTTGCTCTTGCGGTGTCACTACTACTATTGTTTTGTGGGTTATTAGTATTCCTATCGTCAACTAGAGGGTTCTATGGAGTGATGGGCTAATAGGTAGCTACTCGAGGTTCTGTTTCACTATTAGTCTCAACCTATAACTTAGTTTCTATAGAGATGCAAAGTTCATGTTCATTAGGCCTCTTCTCTGTACTATACTTGTATATTTTACCACTTTGTAATGTGTGAATGTTTTCCTCGATATCACTGTCTATATTACTGAACATTACAGACTCAAAACTTCTAGGGATCTTATTGCATTCTTAAGACACCTTTCTCTGCTAACAACACCTTTGAATAAATCTGCCTCTACTGTGCTGTAAGACTTCAAAGTGTCTACAACAAATTATATAACGTAGCCTTCTAGTATGCTATCAAACTAGAAGTCTATTTTTCTTGAGATTGGGTTATCCACCACTTTAACTCTCTGAACCAGTTCTGGAGTCCATGCCATAGGTTCTCCTCCCTGATAAATTTTTTTATGTTCTGCTAGTCTTGACAACCACTCATGTAGGTCGTTGCTAAAGGATGAGAAGAAAATTTCATAAATATTAGAATATAGGTATCTCTGCAACCATTCTTCGTCAGATAAACAAGGATGTTTGTTCTCCTTCCTCACAAACTCTTTTTCTATATTATCCACCCAGTTCTGTATTTATGTTCTCCCGAGATACCAATATTCAGAACACATCACCAATTCAAGCGTGGCAACAGAACCATTTGTTGACTTATAACCTCATTATTTAACTTTATTGTATTGACCTAGGTTCTGTGTAGTTGTGGTCCAAAAAAACCCTATTTCAACGGCCCTTTCGGCAACAGTCTGCAAGCAGAATGAGGTCTCACTTGAGGCAAAGTTTATGGGGGATTACAAAAGCAAGTTTCTGTAATCAGGTGATGCGCGGTTAACAGATTGGGGAACTACGCGAATTTTCACCTACTTCTCGTATATCACTTATAATGTAGGGCACACTAGGCTATACACTTCAAAACGACCACTTAAACAATAAGACAACGCAACTCTAGGCTGCGCTACTTCTTAACAATCACACACCTTACAGGATTTGCTGACTTGGTAGAGTTATGCCTTCAACACACGGGACTGTGCACTTTGCGAACTCATGCAATATGGTGGAATACAACGCAACCACGCAATTTCAATACTGCACTTCTAGGGAATTGCACTTAACATAGACTTATGCTGACTTAGTGTTTACCCAAATAACCCATGCATTCAACATATTCATAATTACTTGTATTCAACATTCAAGCATATATGTTCGACACTTAACATATTATTCTCATCACTCATTCATATGGAACATACATATAAAAGCGAAGATACATATAACCACATGCATGTACTTAACTATAAACAAAGCACACACACAGATTCAATCACACAACACGGTATTTACGTGGTTCACCCCCCGAATGGGAGCTACGTCCATGGGAACTGTTGATTACATTAATGGGAAGGGTTCAACAGTTCCAGTCTACGCATTTAGCTGCAGACTCTTCTCTCTACAATAGGTATCTGCGCAAACAGTTGCAGAGCTTCTTTCCGTCTTCAGTGGGTCTATGCGCACGCAACTGTAGAGCCTCTTTACAATACTTAGTATTTCAGAAGACCCAATAGAGATAAAAAATCAACAACAATCAACTTAGAGATGAACCCTTCCCTTACAAAATTTCCCCTTTTATAGATCGTTCCCACAGGTCACGTCTTTATAATGAATATGGACCCAAAACCCTAGAGTTACAAAAAATGGTGTGGTTACCTCGCCAACCTAGCCTGTCGTAGTCGACAGCTTCTCCACTCGCATATGGCCGCTTTGTTGGGCCACTTCTGGCTCTGACACCCTTCTGACAACCACAGTCCTCACGGAATGGCTCTAACTACATAGTGGTGTGTCGCTTTCTGCCCCTCTGGCTTTCTTGTCATTGTCGACCCACCATTTCGCTTCTAACGGTTTTCCTCCACTCTGGCTGACAAGTCGCTTTCATCCGCTTCCACGCTGATCCTTACCCAACTCTCAGGAATCATGGAGTCACTTACCCAAAATAGGTCGCTTTCATCTGCTTGGCCTTTACTTATTATCTTTGCCCAAAATTACCTACTACGTTGGCACTACACATCAACAAAACTGCGTCGTGCTTAGACTTTGCATTCCCCACTATGCCACTTAGACTTCGCAATCCAAATTGCACCATTTCCAAAACTATGCCACTTGGACTTCACATTCTGAACTGGGCCATTTCCAAAACTGTGCCACTTGGGTCACGCCCAACACTTGTCACAATAGAAATTACAAATATCATGCAAATATGTATTTTAATAAAATACCCACAACTAGCTATGCAATGCAACAAGAGTATGGGGGAATGATTTTTACAAGGAATATGGAGGGAAATATTCAAACCCTTGAAGCCAATAGTGTCAAGCCAAGTGTCAATGAGAGAATCTATGAACCATCAACTACCCACATTGAATTTTTCACCCAATCATTTATTTCTTCCAAGAGGTGGTTGAGGTAGTTATTACTTTGGGAAATGGAAGGTATGGATGTCCAATTTCATGTATGGGAAAGCCACCATTTTTGGAAAAAACGTGTTTGTCTTCCTGGGCAAGAAAATTCCCACAAATTTTCTCCACAACCCATCATTCATCCGTAGGATTTTCTCTCTCACAAAGTCTGAGCTTGCTGGTCGTTTTCCTCCACATTTTTCTTGAGTTTTCCTTCATTTTCTAGCTAGGAAACACATTTTGGGTGTTGCAGAATGACCAGAAGAAAGATAAATTCGATTTGGGGGTCCATAGAGGCCATTTTTTCTATTTGAATTCCCATATACCTATTGGGGATTAGATTGGTAGCTCCTAACTGTTGTTTTCCCATATCAAGAGTCATTTTTGGTGTGCCATGATTTGGAAAAACCCATGGGAATCTTGTTTTGTGCATCCCACAGTTAAATTTTTTTTCCATGCCCAACATATGTGCCTTTCTGTTAGATGGATCCCTTGTTTTAGATTTAACTTGTGTGTGTAAACAACCAAGAGTAGAGGAAGATTTAGAATTGGCTTGATAAACCTAGTGAAGAGGGTAACATCCCAAAGATGATAGGGCTTTGGATACCTTTCTATCCACACCCTGAAGAGCACTAGAAGGGAAGGTAGGCCCTAAGGGACTATGGAGAAGTGAAGGGGATACTTCCTTGTGTTGGGTGTGTAGGTATTATGGGGGCCAAGTTAGCTAAATATTGGAGGGTTGTCAATGGATCTATGGTTGAGCTCACTAGCTTAGCAATTCATTCCTTCTACTGCCTTGACAGCTTGATAAACCCAGCTCTGTACTGGATTGGATGAGATGTGGTGTTCATTTGGATATGCATAAGTTGTAGGTTCCCTTTCCTTGTGGAAATCATTCCCAAATCAGGGGTGGTGACTGTGCTGAGAGATTGATGAGCACAGTTGGCCTATGGTTGGGTGGAACGTTGTAGTTTCATAGCTAGTTGCTCAGGACGATTTCATATCAAGAGAAGTACTCTCTTGTGTTAATTTTTCAATGTATTTAATTATTGACTATTTGATTATGCTGATAAATGCATGTTAGATGCATGTAGAGTTTATTTCCGACATGTTTACTTGCATTATGCATATGCACACATGTGTTTTTTTTACAAGAATTTGTTAATGGTGAATGGGGCTGATAAGTAGAGTTTGAAATCGTGGATTTCTATTCATGTTCCCTCCCTTGAGTTGGATTGATGGGAGGGGATGTCACAGTAACCATGATACCAACTCGACGAACACCCCTGACCTCCCAAATCCGACTATTACCTTCTATACGTTGGGATTCGGAAGTCGGCACCGCAAAATCAAATCCTCACAAACCACCCCTGACCTCCTGACTCTGACTACTACCTTCCGTACATCGATATTCGGAAGTCGGCACCACAACACCAAATATTGACAAAATACCCCTTATCGCTCGACTCTGACTACTATCTTGCATACGTCAAGAGTCAGAAGTCGGGATCACTAACTTCAACCTTCCACGACTGCAGCGATGCCAATATATTTCATGTCTGAAGTCCATTTTTGATGAAATGGGTATCGTTGGAAAGCTCTTTGTGAGCTCTACACAATGGTGTGCTCCTCTGCAACATTTGAATTTTTTTTTTGGTCATTAATTGAACCCACAATTTTACCAAATGCTCACCAACACTTCCTATGCATTTTTTATTTTCTACCTATAGGTGTAGGCTCCAGCCCAAACATCCCAAGTGTTGCAACCATTATCTATGATACCACTATGTCACATACCCACCCATCAAACCGGCCAACAGCGGGAACATGAACGATACATGGGATACTAAAATTCACCTCTAAGGCCATATTATTGAATGCAATAACATCTAAATGTGTGTGCAATGCATATTAAAGATACACAATGAAAATTAAATAAATTACACACAACATGAATATACTAGCATGTTCATCACAAGCATAATAGTAAAAACCATGCACAGAGATAAATGCATCTTATGCTATTTTTAGGCATTCAATTTTAACAAATCAAATTGGATCATTTCATTCAATCTGACATAAACAAATAGTCATTCATAATGCATAAATTTGGCATAATTAGACACAACATGGAACACTTATCTTTTAATGAAAATTTCCCGATCAACTGGCTATGGAAGAGAAACATTCCACCCAACCATAGGTCTGTCCATCCTATATTACTTCAGCTGAGAGAACACCCCCAATTTGGGCTATGTATCCACTAAGGAGGAACTAATAAGGCTCACTCATAGCCACAGGCACAATGAATCATGCTAAGCCGGCACATAGTTGGGTTTGTCAAGCATGTAGGGAGACATGGAAGGAGAAAACTAAGTCATTGAGCTCAACCATAGATCTACGGGAATATCAATTGATCTCAGTCATCCTTGGCACCCACAGTACCTACCACACCCAACACAAGGAAGGTCCTCTTCTGATCTGTTACACAGTCCCTCGGAAACCCCTTCCCTCCAGTGCTCTTCAGGGTGGGAATAGAAAGGTCTAGGATGCAATAGTTTAAGAGATTCTTTCCTTCACTAGGTTTATCAAGCAATTCCGACCTCTAATATCTCTCCCAATCCAATCCACCCTTGGATTTTTCTGAATTCTAGCCACATGAATCTCAATCATGAAATTCAACTTTCAGGATTCCAAATCTGAGTCTTCCTATGGATTTCTAGGCATTTGATACTCTAAAATTTTCCCCAGGGTTTATGTCTATATATTCCCCATTGGATTTCGTTGCTCACATCAAATTTTGGTCTATTTTGACACTCTAAATCGTTTCTTCTTTCCTGGTTGCAATTTTTGCAATTCTTCACTGTGTGTTCACTGCTGGGAATGCATAATGGCTGGGAATTGATGTCTGGTTGTTAGAAAATGGAATGGGGATGATAAAAAATGAATTCCCATGAGGAAATTAACTTTTGGATCAAGTAAATAGAGCCCATACCCATCCATACGAATTTCTGACTTTTCCCATGCTCCATTAAATTCGTGGAATGATTTTTAAATTGTCTCTTACAACATAATTAAATGTCAGCATATCTAGTCAAGATTTGTTCTCAAGAGGACATTTGGAAACAAACAATTCAATCCCTAGCCCCTCACCTCTCCCTAGTGGATACATATATCCCCCTCATTTTTAGTTGCTTCCATAGCCAGCCCTTGGAATTTTATTTGCATTATAAATATTTACATGTTTTTATAATTCCTATGGTTTACTACCACATGGCTCACAAAATATAAAATTACTTTCCTTTTAAAGCCAAGCATTCACTAGCGGGTCCTTGGCATTGAGCTCCACTGTAGGAATTTATACATCACATATGAACAATATTTACATATAAAGCCAATACATTTTAAGGGTCAAAATGGGGGTATTACATCTTTCTATTTGAGAGGGAATTGATTTGAAGATGATGTCGAGGGAATGCATTCATGGGGTGTCATGTCCCCATTTTGACCCCTTCGCATTAAATCGTAAATGATGTAAATACTGATATTTAATCACGGTGAGGAGCTCAAGGCCAAGTCCCCACCATTGATTTAGCGCTTTATGTATCGGAAATTAAAATAGATGCCTATGGTTCTTGTGCTAGATAGGTGTTGGCCCGGTTTTGCAACCAGGATTAGTGCTATGGGCACCTGCTAACTAGTAGCAGCAGTTTCAATGGAAATAAATAACAATAAACTAATTAAACAAGACTATTCATGGATCTAAGCAAAGATATTAAGCAAATAACAAAAATAATTTAAAATCAAGAACAAGAACATATAAAATAAAGAATTTGTATTGAAAGAATGGTGCAAGCAAGTGCTTGCGGAATTAATACCTCTAATGGTGAGGTTGAATAGCTCCAAGGATGAGCAACTCCAATCTCCAATGGTCTCTTCTCCAATGTGGTTTGCAATGGCTAAAATGCTCAAGGGAGATTTCAGCAGCATAAGGATGAGATAATGGATGGATGGGAAATGAGGAGCCCCTACCACCTTTTTATAGGTTTTGGTGGTGGGAAATACCATTTGTGGTTTTGTGGAAACCAAATGGTATTGACCAACATGGTTTAGGTACTTTTCCCTCCTTTTTCCTTTTTTGAATAAAAATAATATTTTAATTCCCTTTTTAATATTTTTGGCAATTTGGACCCTTTTTGAGGGTTTTTTTTATGATTTTCTTGGAAAAATAATCTTTTTTAATGGAAAAAGGGGTGTACTAAGGTCTTTTGGTGACCTTTTGTTGGTTTCAGAGGCTCAGATGGTGGAAAAGTGGACAAATGGGTCATGTGAGTAAGGGAATGAGCTAGTGAGCATTTTTTAGGTGCTAACAGATTGCCCCCTGATGTGTGAGGGCAGGAGCTCATCGTATGGCCGATAGACATCATAGTTCTTTTGTCCTTTTTTCTGGGGTTTAGGGGAGAGAAGAGATCGGTTGGAGGCTGGAGCCATGGCCCTTGGAAGCTGCAAAAACAAAAAATATTACATGGCCTCAATATGAATGAGGTATAATCTCTGATAAAGGACGAGGCGGGCATTCCCATGCTCGTATCAAGACATATACAAAACAATTAGTCCCAAGAAGGGGGATCTAATACGTAAATAAATATACTGGTACATCATAATGGTCCAGAGGGGACATTATTGTGGGATATACTCATGATCATGGCTGATCTCAATAACTGATACACTGGAATAACCGTTGAACTGCTGAAACTGAAGGTGTCCAACATCTGTATGAACTCAATGACTGTGAGCCATCTGGAATACTGTCGCCATACGCAACCCGGATATCGATAGAAAAAATGTAACTGGTTGTATCCATAGGTAGACTCTCCAATGTGGAGGAGTTAGGTGGTATCCGGGGTCTTCGAGTAATAACTGAACGGACCAATACCCTGTGCGAGTCTCAACGATGCGATCAAGGTGTTGAAGTCGAGCATGTGAGAAACAACCATTCAGAGAGGCACTGAGGATTTCTCTCGAAATGATTCGTAGGCACTCATCATAAATGGTAATGAGTCCAAGACACAGGGACCTCTAGGTCTATCCTCTGGAATCAATGTGGTTGTCGTCGACAGAGGGAGACCAGCAACTAACAAGGCAATGATGTTTCCTTGATAGGAGCACAAGGTGTAAAACTGAAGTGCTGTAGTACTGATGGTAGGACTGACATACTTATGGGAATGGGAAATAACTGGGTCAAAAAATGGGTAGACTCAAACTTCCTTTGTTCAGAGCATGATGACAAGGTTGACCTGGCAGCGTAAGGAACTGACTTGTAGGTGTGGGGATCATTGCTTTGACTGATTGGTATATATTGACTCTGGGGGGAAGGACGAGCTGAGAGGTGTCGTCGAGGGATTATCAAGGTGACATACTGCAGAATACTCTGAACAAAGGCAACCGAAATGGGGAAGCTGTCTAAATGAGTAGATATGATCTGTCGTGGCGCCAAGAGGCACCATTGATTCCTTCTTCGTAGTTTTAATGAGCTCCAAGAAGGGATAAAAGTGTGCTCTGAAATGGTACGGTCCTGTGGATTTTGTGAGCCCAGGACGGCTCATGCTCATGGTTGCTTTCATGTTTAGAGAGTCTGAAAATGGTAAGTGGACTCTGTTGGTGTTTCTTTTTCGTAAGTTTAGTCTCCAAGGCCCGAAAAAGCATAAAATGATGCGGCTGGAGAACTCTTCTAGCCGATGTGACTAGAGTATACCTTTTTCGTAATTAGTCTACAAGGTCCGGAAAAGGGGTAAACTTATACCAGGTAGACGCCCTTTCAGATACGTTTAGCGAGCATGAAAGGAAGCAAGATTGCTCGGCGATCTTTTCATTGTTTTAGGAGTCAGAAAACAGCTTAACAGAAACTCCCTAAGTGCCTTTTTCGTAAAAGGGTTGCTCGGCCCGAAAAAGGAATAAAATTATACCGAACAAAAATGGATTGCTGAGGGCGAGAAAAGGTCTCAAGCATCGTCATCAGTGCGGAAAGCTGGATCCGGTGACATAAGGATTGTCGAAAAACGGAGAACGGCCGATGTGGCACGCAAACCGAGGCGACGAGGGGGGCATGGAAAAAATGCCCAAAAAATCTAAAGGTGAGAGCGAGAAATGATCTCGAGCATCATCACGAGCACGAAAAACTGAATCCGGCGATATAAGGCACGTCGAAAAATAGAGAACGACCGATGTGGCACGCAAACCGAGGCGACGAGGGGTCAGGACACAATGTTGATATTGGTCCTGGTGAGAGCGAGAAATGATCTCAAGCATCATCACGGGCTCGGAAAAATGAATCCGATGATATCAAATATATCAAAAACAGAGAGCAGCCAAAGTGGTACGCAAACTGGGGCGACAAGGTGTCGGGACACAATGTTGATATTGGTCCTGGTGAGAGCGAGAAATGATCTCAAGCATCATCACAGGCACGGAAATATGAATCCGGCAGTGCAAATGGTGCAAACAACGGAGGTCATAAGGACTCCGGAATGGTCAAAGGAAAGACCTTTGCATATGAAATCAAATATACAAGTGACACATGACCTCAAAAATGGTTGAGATCACAAATGTGAAAAGGTGAGCAGGGTTAATGACATGCCCCCATGCTATGTGCATAGGGTTTGTGATTGTGGATCACGTATGGGTTTATTTGAACGATGGGTTCATCGACATGCTGGGATAAATGTGATGGGGTAGGGTCAAAATGATTGATCATGCCCCCTATCCCAGGGTCGAGGTAATCTATTATGCCCCTTGACTCAGAGGTGTCAAGGTGGTGCTCTATGATAGCGGGATCAAGGCCAGGCATTTCGGTATCTGACCAAGTAAAGACATCGGTGAATTCTTGGAACAGTTTTTTGTATTCTCCAATCTCGTGCTCACTGTGGGAGGCTCCTAATGTGATGGTATGAAGGGCACCAAGTGGGTCAGATATGTCAATGTGGATGACAGGAGAAATATCGGCCATGGGATCCGTTAACCAGTCGACTTTAGTAGGAAGGGAAACTTTGGACTTAACCGCGGATTGGGTAGCGGTGGTGGATGAAGTCTCTTCCAGGAGGAAGTATGGTCGATGGTGCATGTCTTCCCGGGGATAATCAAGGGCAGTAGGAGCTTCTAGAATCTCTTCATCATTGCGGGAGCTTTGAGTGTTTAAATCAAGTGATGAGGTAGTGGTAGTCGAAGAGATCATGTAGATGGTATTAATCTCTCCCGATGAGGATGATGCAGGAGGGTAGATCTCCTCGATAGTAGGGGGTGCCGTCTCAAGGTCCAAATTGTTCATCTCGTAGAGAGCTGCTCTGTAATCTGGGATGTCAGGACAGTGATGGGAGTAGTGGCCGTAAATACCGCATATCGCACATGGGTGGTTGGTACGCAGTGATTTATCACGAGGCATAGGGTTTGGATCTAGTTTGACCACCGGGATGTTGGGGTCGTCGTCCAACATTTGCATGTGTTCCTGCAATGCAGGTAATTGTGGACACTGATGGGTTGGATGGCCTAACTCATCACACAGCGAGCATTTTGGAGGAGCACGGAATACGGGGGGAGGTTTAAATGCCTTGGGTGGGGGTACCGCAGTGTATGGTTGTGGGCCTCTGCCCCCAGTGGGCCTGATGAGTGGAGGGGGATTCGTCGATGACGAAGGAGTAGTGATACCGGGAGGTGGTTGGGTAGAAGTAACAATGGGTTGCACCGGTTGCAGGATGACATTTGGTGTCGACGGTGGAACTGGAGGTGAAATATACCACACAGGTAATTTCAATGTTAACCCGGGTAGACTAAGGGTAGCCATAACCGGGGCGCTTACTACACCCGAAGGAGGAAATAGAAAGGGGATTGTGTGGATGGGTGTAACCCCAATGTGACTAGGGACCAATGGTGGTTTGGGTAACAAGGAGGGTTGATTACCGGGTGTTTGTGAAAGGGTGCAGAGGTTAGCGACGTGGGTCTCCGGTGATGGTGGTGGAATGGCCTGGAATGTAGAGGTCATCGGCGCCTCGGAGTAAAGTCCGGGTCCTACCGAGGAAATGAATGAGGTAGTTGCACCACAAACAGGTTGTTCAACCATGGGGAGAACATTTTCCGGTGTGGCGGGGGCCTTGGGATCGTAATAGGTGAGCTGGTCGACCTTGACCATGCGTCCCTCATGGGGGAACTGCATGGTGCGAAATACGGATGAGGCAACAGCCCGCATGGCATACATGTAGCTGCGACCAAGTAAAAGGTTATAGTCTAGTTGGGCATTGATGACCTCAATGTCAATGAGCACGGTTTTACCCGCCAGCTGGACAGGGACATTGGCTAAAAGACCTTGGGGTTGAGCCGAACGGCCGTCATAAGCTCGTAATGCAGTGGTGGACTGCTGGAGAGTAGGGGATCCCAACTTCTGCCAAACGAATGTGGACATGATGCATGTGGAGGCCCCTTCATCGATAATGCACCGATGGATGACAAGATTCCGAACAGAAACGGAAACTTGGAATGCTAACGAGGAAGGCAGGCGGGGTTCAGACTGGTCTGAATCAAATGCGATCAGCTGTGAATCATTGGGGTCAATGGCGCCAATGGCAGAGAGTAAAGTCTTGCGCTGTGAAGGACAGTTTTTCAAAACTTCTAAAGCAGACATGGCTGCAGGAGACTGGGCTAAGTCGTCTACGATGTTGTAATTCGACGCAGCCCGAGCATTGGGATTATTGTTGATACGACAAAGTGGGAAGCGAGGTGCTTTGGAAGAGCCATCAAGTGGAGCCGGAGGTATACGTAACGTTTGATCTGTGGGATTAACGTTAGTGTTCTTGTCGGCGGGAGGGGCTTCAGAGGTGGAGCCATATTGGTTCCAACGAGTTTGGAGGTTAGCATCGGCAGTCGACATCATCAACAAATGGTGAGTACCTGAATCGAACATGGGTTGATCAGGGGCTTCATAAGTGATCTGTTGTGGTGGCATGTTTCCCTGAGGGGGGGCTAACGGATGAGTGTTCACTACACCCTGGTTTGGAAAGGGGTTTTGCAGCACCAAAGGTTGATGTTGAGGTGGTGGAGGGTTGGGTGGCGGTTGAGGAGCCGCCTGCCCTTGACGATGGGCGTCATCTGTCCATAGTTGTCGAGCTCGCTCCAGATGTGGGCAAGCGTGGGTATAGTGGCCATAGACACCGCAAATAGAACAAGGATGGTTTGTTCGTAAATTAGCATTTTTGGCTGGCTTAGGTGGCCGATCAGGATTTTGATGAGCAGGCGCCGCGTTATTGTTTTGCGGAGGATGGGTAGGTTGTGGAGCTTGGTTATGGTTTTGGTTGTTTCCACGGTTACGTCCTCTTCCTCGGTTTGGTTGCCCACCCTGGTTGCGTTGGTTATTTTGGTATTGGGGCTGATGTTGTTGTGCATACACATGCCCTTGAGCATTGGGGGGATTCTGAGGAGCCGCAGGTGCGGGAGCAGGTTGCGGTGGATAGTATGCAGGTGAAGCTGGAGGTGGTCCAGTTGCCTGTTGGGGTTGTTGGTACCCCTGAGCTATTGGATGTTGTAGATTAGCTGGTGCAGTTTGCTGTGGGTACTGCAACGGTTGTGGTGAGAACTGAATGGGGTTCTGTGTAGTAGGTTGAGCATAGTATGTAGGAGGTACATACGCTGATGGCGTTTGCCCATAACAATGTTGTGGACAAGAGGGTCCATGAATGTGATGGGTCTGGTTTGTTGGAGCATAAGAAGTTGTTGCTCCGGAACTGGATGTAGCCCTAGAGAGGTCTGGGGCGGGCATGGTGCTCACCATGCTGAAAGGTTTAGGTTGCGGGGTGATTTGGCCAATGATGCCATCAGCGGCATGTGATGCCCCCGGTGCGTCACCACGTGAAGAGCCACCTCGTGGGGCGTCAGGTATGATTGTGTATAGATAACCTGATTGGGCGTATATGAGATCAAACTGTTGGGCCTTGAGGATGGCCTCCTCTTTAGACTGGGGTCTTTCAGATGCCACATCCTTCGCAATGAGAGGGAGGAGGGATTTTAGGAACCAATCTAAGAAGATACGGTCGTCTAATTTGATTTTGCATAGGCTTCGGCGCCGACGCCAATCATGAATATGGTCAGTGATATGCGTGGCCGTGTTTTGTCTGCAAGACAGTAGGATCTCGACGCCTGCATCATAGCGGACAGATAACTGAAAGAATTGTAGGAAAGTCGAGGAAAGGGAGGTAAATGTGGCATGCGTCCCATGGGGCTGCTCGATATACCATTTGGCTGCGGAGCCAGTGAAGGTGCGTTGTAAAAGCCGGAGGCGGATTGAGTCGTCCACTATGGAGTTGGAGGAACACCATAAATGGAAGGACATGACATGGTTCTGGGGGTCTTCCCCTGCCTTACCCTCAAACTTAGGGATGTCAGAGGGAAGTTTGGTGGGCATATGGGGCCACGCAGGATCATGTCTGATGGGGTCATTTGTTAGCCTAGCTAAGTCTGGCAGGTTCAGACTCGCCATGTATGGTAGGCTAGCAGGTGTGGTAACTAGGGCCGGGACATGCCTAGCCATTGTGGTATGGTGTAGGGGTCCAGTAGCGCCTAAAGGTACGCTAGGTATGGAAGGTATGTGCCCTCCCATAGGTGTCGGCTGGTATGGGTTATGTAATGCCCATATTTTGATTCGGCATATTTATTAGTTAGACACACCATACTTTATTTCTTATATATTTTGTCGAACTCAGCTCGACTGAGTAAACTATATTGGACCTCATTATATGATGTTACTCTGCCTTATGATTTCACCATGATTATGATGTTACTATGTTATGCAGTTATGATGTCATGATTATCATATGATTTCCTTATTTTACGATTGCAGTATATGTTTATATGTTTTCCTTAATGAAATGTGAAATATATGATTCGGTACGTGGATACCATCTTCTTATATGAATTATTGAAATGTTATATGTATCTATGATGAGCTAAAAGGTTACATGAAATGAAATGATAAAATGGATCAATTGGCGATCAATGGAAAATGCTTTCTATAAATTGTATTTTGCAAAACACTAACCTACAGGACACAAGGGCTATGGGATAGCCAGTTACTTGATCTGATATACATTGGAAAGGGAAAAACATGTTCATACAGCAAACCTTAGCAGCCAAAATGAGGATACGATAACACAAACTGATAATCCCGATAGCAGCAAGTATGAGTTGATAAGGGCGTAGGCCCAGTATGTTGAGAGGGATGGATGTGTTTCCCACCCTATGTTTCCATGAGACCCGAGGTCGTGGGAGGGCCGTGCTGAGACACGCTCCCCATGTTGTTGTGATGACGATTGTCGGATGCCTGCTAGGGGAGGATAGGTCCGCTGTTCAGTCGACGCTATCGCTCTCAAGTTCTATGTGGTCAGATCGGTGAGTCCGACATCCACTGTTGTACTAGCAGAGGAAGGATAGGGAGGATGCTGGACGTAGGTTATGAAGGGAGGATGTGTTATTTATCACTGTTGGGGGTTTAGTATTCCTTGATTCCGAGTTAGTGGAAGTAGGCACCCTTCCTGTACTTGATTGATTAAACTAATGTAAACATAAAGACAATGATGTTAAATCGTAAAGGGTTAACTGTTAAATAACCGAGGATGTTAAAGTAATTATACTATAGATTATGCTTGCTCTTATGCATGGGGGTAGATACTATTGTTAGTTAGCAAGTATGCATAGGCGGAATGGGGTTTGTTTATAGTACATGTCCGACATGTGCATACACTGGCCATGCATGCACACCTTGTACGTGTACAATATTACTGGTGTATAACATACTTGTCATGCTTGAATAGTAGTATAAATGTCATAGATAACTCAGTTAAGGATACATCAATCAACTTAGGTAATGAATGGTTAGGTTGTCAATGTGTAAATAAGTGAATTAGTAATTATATGAAAACATTGTAATAATAAACTAAGACAAGTATCGTCAGTTAACATTGTCATAGAAGAACTGTTGTGAATAGGGTAATGATAGTGTCTAATTAATTAGTAAAATTGTTTAAGCCCTCACAAGTGCTTTGTTTATAATAACAAGGATGCTATGTTGATGATAGGGTACCCATGTGATAAACAAATAATTAAGAATACTATGATTGATTCACCTTTTATTATTGTCAAAGGGTGATTTAATTATTATTATTAATTAATAAATGATATTCCAGCAACATTTATATCCCTATCGTAACAAATGCAATATAAGCAAGATTTAAAATGTTGATTTATAAATTAAAATTGTGTGATTAACTCCATTTCAAAAGTTAGCCATAATAAGATAATCATTTTTGGAATAAACGTGATGTGATGGAAAATGGATATTTAATTATTCAATGTTAATCTTGGAATTTAAACCTCAAGCTAAGTAGTCTCGACGGATAAGGTGGATCATTAAGACACATCATGTCCAAGTTGACAAGGGGGCAACTAATTATATAATATTTTATTAATTACATTAATAACATTAAAATATCAAGGACGGCGGATAGACTTGTATTTAATGAAACTTGTCCCGAATAGATAACCTTGGGGTGATAATTCCCACCGTAATAAATAATTACGACCGTCAATCCAAAACCAAATGAATTTTCCATAAGAGTAATTAATTATACATTTTTATAATGAGACGTGGATGAATGAACTAGGGAAAGGAGTAAAGGTTTGAGGGGCTCAAGAGGGGGAGTTTGGGGCGGTGGAGTAAGCCCAAGGTCTTCTCGAGGATGGACATGTATATAGAGGGGGAGAAGGTTGAAGGTGGGGAGGTTTTTTGATTGGGGGAAGAAAAGAAGTTTGGAGAACAAAAGTTGGGAGAACAGAAATTTTGGCGAACAGAAAGATTTTGAGAACAGAAGGAAAGACTGCTCTCGGGATTATCAGATTGTGGGCTCGGGGGCTTGGAAATCCTTTGATTTCCAAGGGCCAGCAAGATTATAGCTGGTCGGTAGGGTGGACACTTCAGTTTGGCTGTCTAAGGGGTTATAAAACCTGCTACAACTTACGGTTAGCATCAGCATCAGGTAATTTCCGTTATTTACTATTATGCTTAAACTTACTATAAACATGCATCACTTGCTATTTACTGATTTACTGCTATTTACTGAGTTACTGAGTTGTGAAACATATTCTTATGCTAGATTGTTGGAAAGAAAATATTGGTATGTTAGTCTATTTTAAATTACGAATGTAAGGTGATAAAAGAAAACACGACAGTACACGAAATATTATTTAGGCACATAGTAATTCTTAGAAATTTACTTCCATAAACTGGTAAAGTTAAAACGTAGAAAATTAAACCTGAAATTTTACACAGTGCTCTGCTGTAAAAACCAGAGCACTACAGATGGTATCAGAGCCTTTGTTCAGACTCTTGAACCTACAGGCCTATTCATGCTTCACCTAGAAAATTTACTTCCAGCCATAGTCATCTTTCAAGGTACCTGCACAAGGATAACAACAATTACATTAAAAATATATATATATATATTTATATTTTCATTCCTTATATAGTTAATCTACCACTAAAACAAATGCAAATTATTTAGGGCTTCCGTTCTATTCCCTACTACTGTTGCCAAAAATCTTGGCGAGTGATGGGAATCCATGAACAAAAATAAGAGCATATGGGAATCCAATATGCTCGTTATCACATTTCGTGAGACCTAGTCAAATTTTCTAATCAAGTTACTTTTTATTGATACATCGAACCCTAGAATCCTCCCATACCTGTTGTAACTATGCATATATACTTAAATGTTGTTAAAAAGCAATAAATTTTCATTCCGGAGAAATGGTAAATTTTTTTTTTTTAAACCTCAATAAGTGCGGATCGAACTATCATACTTGATATTTATGACTCGCAGATCCATTATGATCAAGATTGACGGAAAACAAACAACACTTGGAGATGAGTAAAAAAAAAAAAACCGGGAAGAAAAATCGAAAGTTCACCTTACTGAGCGAAAAAGAGGTCGACCAACAAATTATTGTTCACTACCAACGAATGACAAACCTGTATGCCAGCTGGGTAATATTTCTATAAAAACCAAACCTCAGTTTACAAGTTTTCTCCACGCTTAGCTCCAAACAAAAACCAGAGCATTGGGTCTTATTAAGATTTTAAGATAAACAGGGTGACAACTCTCCCACAGAGACGTCGATTAACACACCACTAAACTGAGTGGCAATTCGATTAGAGAAAGAAAATTGTTTAGACTCAGAAAGCGCAGAGATTTACTCTACAAAACTATCAACTATTGAAGGATCATTACTTCAAAATAAAATTTAATTTTTATTTTTTGTTTTGGTAGCACAGATATTTAAGAAAAACCAAAACTTCAACCCTATCACTAACTCCTATTACAGGGATCTCGAATTGATCCTACCTAAATCAACGGATATTGAGAAGAAGAAAAGATCATGTATTTAAGAGAGCATGGTTCGGTTCCATAAGGAAACTCTTATCAAGAAATAAAACATAGATTAAAAGGATTATTAGTATTGGTTCTCTCCATCGAGAGGCCACCCAAATTCTCTACACAAGTATACAGTCAGGCAGAAGGAAGAAAGCTACGCAAAATCAAAAGCAGATGATGGGAAATACAAAATGGAAAGAGGGAAGATGTTAAACCAATTTCAAAGGGTATATTTTATTCTTCATAGACAAACAATTAAAAATTACTTAACTGTATAATACATTAAACCGAGGTCGATCCCCTCAAGGAGGCGCCCGTCTGCATTTTGGAAAATAAATTTATTACTTACAGAGGAAAAACGGACTCCACTCCAACACCAGAAAACTTGATATGCTCCGATTAAGTGGATTACAATGGCAGCGTTGGCAATGTCAACCAACCAAAAGGGATTGTAAAAGCCAAATCCTGTCAAGAGGTTTCCTGGTGCATTGTCTCCAAAAGCTGCGTAGCCCATGCAACCACACAACATGTAGAACACTGTTGTCGTAACCACGCCCATTAGCGTTGCTTTCTTCATCGTCTTGTTCTCTGACGGAGGCGATTTTATTGTGTCCTGTATTTCAATTAGAATCATCGAATAGGAGTAAGCAAATGCAATGTTCCCAAGAGCTTGGAGCGTACTCCATATTTTGTCAGCTTTAGATACTGTAACAATGGTGGCTCCCATGAGGCTCCCTCTAAAGTGTCCCATCTCTGCTACTTTGGCGATTCCGAGGCCAAGTCCAATGGTAGAATAGGTGACTGACATGACTGCAGCGACTATAGAGAGCCACCATAGTTGGTCGAAGTCTGGTATCTGAGAAAGTAAGATCTCTACTACTCCAAAGATTATCATGTATGGGTTGTTGGAGGCGTGGCATGGGTCGTCAGGTCCATGAGTGTTGAAGCAATTTGACCTCTGAATGGCCGTCATACTGATGGATGCAGCAATTGTATACCCAATTGCAGTTCCGTATAGGTTGGCGTACTGAGTAAAACCGCATATCCAGACCTGGACGCCATCTAGATTGGCTCTCACAGCATCAATATAGGTATAATTTCTTTTTCCAGTAACAGGATCTGGAGACCTGTAGCAGTCCGAAAGCAGGAAAGACGAATATAAAGTGACAAAAGAGAAAGCAAGCATGGCTGCAGGTCTGGCAATCCATCCTAACTGAGCTGTTACAATTTATCCCCACAGTACTACCCACTGCTATCAAAAGGGGAATCACAGACAACGTTACCAGGGTAAGTTTTCATCCTTTGATGAAAGCCACGGTGAAACCTCCAAAGAAAGTAGAGGTGGACTTTATGAATTGCCTGGCTCACTCAGGTCTCTCTCAATTACCTGTATACGTCTTCCATCCTTGCCAGGTGTGTAAGCGAGAGCCGAACCTGCGACCCCTGCTCCCACAATGATAACATCCGTCCCTCCTTCAGCAGCTTCGATGGAAATGCCATTGTCGTCTGCTAATTTCTCAAAACTTTTGGTTTGCATTCCCCGTAATTCGTTGGATCTGTGTTTCCACCTGCTGAAAATTATATAATAGGACATTAAGACAGAAACAAAGGCAATGGCTACCGTAATCACCAGCGTATGATGCTCCATCGTAGACCACATTATCAATCCTTGTTGCTGCTGAGGCGTCCCCATTGATAATGGCAATAGCAGGTCCGACCAGAAATGAAAGGGTAAATCCCGTTCATTCTTTACAATAGCAGGTCTGACAGTAGTGTTCTGCGGTAGAAAAATGGAGAGCTCCTTCCTTTCTGAAACCCTAAGTGAGCTTGCATTTGAGTTGCAGAGCTAAAACTCCAGGAGAGAGGGTGAAAATGGCCGCGTCTTGGGGATTGACCCTATTTAGGGTTTCCCCCACTTTCCGAGGGCGGTGGGTTGCTTGGAGAGACCGCGTGTCCTTCATGCACACTCGCTTCTTGCATGGCGGTGAACTGACACGAAGAGCCGCGTGGCCATACCTTTTGCTTAGCCGAGAGTCGAGTGAAAAGGGCTAAGCGGTCGAGTAAATTTTCCTTATTTATTTTTATTTATTTTATTTAAATTTAGTTTTAATGTTATAACCTAAGTTTTGGCAAATTTCGTATATATATTTATAAAGTGTTAGTATCATTTTATTTAAAAATTAATTAAATTTTGTATACGTTTATATAATGTTAGCGTTGCTTTATTTAAATTTAATTTCGTATATATATTTATATAGTGTTAGTATCATTTATTTAAAAATTAATTAAATTTTGTATACGTTTATATAGTGTTAGCGTTGCTTTATTTAAATTTTATTTCGTATATATATTTGTATAGGGTTAGCACCATTTTATTTAATTTAATTAAATTTGGTATACATTTATATAGTGTATAACCTAAGTTTTGTTAAGAATTAAAATTTAATATTAAAAATTTTGCCGAGATTTCAACTCCTAGTCGAAGGGATGAAAGAGACCCGAAAAGTCAAAAACAAGACACCATTAAGACCAGCACGACGAGCTGAACACCATGACAAGATTGTTTAATAAAAACGACTATAGATTTTACTGCGCTAATCCTGACAATCTGTTATCTCATGGTGCAAGTTATTTCTTATGCATAAGTATAAGTGTATGAATACCTACATTTTAGTTCCGCGTGTATTTGATTGAACAACTAAGGACATGATTTTATTTTCAATAAACTCAGGAACTATCATGGTAACAACACGCAGAGGTCGAGGTCGGGGTCAAGGTCGACCACCGTCACCACCACCTCCGCCACCGCCAACACCACCACCACCAACCTCAACACCAGAAATGCAGATCATAATGAGGTCATTGGAGGCTATTATGACCACGATGAACAGGCAGTCGGAAAGGGCCGCCGAGGTGGAAACCACTCAAGTGAGTCGAGAGAACTCTGAAAGGGCACATGGACCAAGACTGGAACCGCTTCAGGACATATCGAGGGAGTTACAAAAGATAAAAATTCCAGAGTTTTCAGGAGGACGACCCGGTAAGCATGCCGAAGCATGGCTGGAAGGCATGAAGAGATGCTTCGCATTGAATGAGTACACATCTAGTTCCAAGGCTAGGATGGCCGTCTTTCAGCTTAAAGGTGATGCTTTGAATTGGTGGTCAGATCTCGAGAAGCAGTTGCACCTTACTCCTCTTACAACTTCTTGGGAACTGTTCGAGGAGAGGTTCCACATGAAGTATTTGCCAAATTATTACAAGGAAGAACAGGCAGGTGCACTCCATGCCTTAGTACAGGGAGACAAGACCGTGTAGGAGTATGAATCTCGGTTTATAGAACTGGTAAAATATGTTCCTTACCTTGATGCAGATGATTGTCAGGTAGAGCGTTTTGTGTATGGACTTAACTACAAGATTAGAGCTGCTGTGCGGATGTGGAAGCCAACTTCAGTTGCCATGGCAGTTGAGTATGCTCGTTATGCAGCTGATATGTCAGATGGAAAAGGGGGCAGTAAGTTGACAGGAACCAATCAGTATGTTTCAGGGAAGGCATCACGTCCTTACTTCAGGGGAGGACAATCTAGACCTCCTCCTTATGGTAACCGGTTCACACCGAGGGGTAATACTTCAGTTAACTCAATCTCGCAAGCATCGTCCGCAACCCACCAAAGCCAGGGACGTACACAGGGAAGTCCCTATAGAGGAGCAAGGGGTTTTAGAGGAACCAGGGGAAGGAACTCATCTCAGAGGATTCCTTCGAGCAACAGGCAAGCCCCTCCCAATCTCTCTTGTTGGGGATGCGGAGGTCCTCATTTCCAGCGAGACTGTCCCAAGGGTCAGTCAAGCAGCAGGCACAGGGAAGGAAAAGCACCCATGGATAGTTCGGGTAACAGTCATCGGATTCATGCAGCGGTGCATAATCACCAGGCAGAACATCAGTCTACCGTAGTAGAATCCACTGGTAATGTAAACAATGTCAAACTTAAAATTTTGTTTGATCCAGGAGCAACTGATAGTTTTATTTCACCATTTGCATTAGATAAATGTGGGTTGGCAGCCTACGAGCACGATGATTTCAAACTGGTTGAAATGGCTTCAGGAACTAAGCAACCAGTAGGTCTTAAAGTGAGAGGTTGTGGGGTTGACTTAGGAGTTTGCACCACTAAGTTGGATGCTTATGTCACCAATTTGGGGACTTATGACCTCATTATTGGCATGGATTGGTTAGAAGACCATAGAGCTTTCATAGATTGCTATGCGAAGATGGTGTTGTGCCTCGATGACGAGGGAAGGACAATTCAAATCCAAGGCTTGAAGAGGAAGGTATCCCTCCGTTTCATCTCTATGGTGAAAGCTAAGCGGTGCCTAAGACAAGGATGCCAGTTGTTCGTAGCGGAGGCCGTGAGCGATCGTAAAGGACCTTCCTTGAATTCTTACCCAGTACTTTCTGAGTTCAAGGATGTCTTTCCGAAGGAATTACCAGGACTACCTCCAGAAAGAGAGCTCGATTTCACAATCGAACTAAAACCTGGTGCAGAACCTATCTCAAAAACTCCTTATAGAATGACAACTCCAGAGCTCCGTGAGTTACAGATCCAGTTAAAAGAGTTGCTAGATTTGGGACTGATTAGACCCAGTATCTCACCGTGGGGAGCACCAGTGATCTTCGTTAAGAAGAAGGATGGATCTCTGCGACTGTGCATAGATTACAGAGATTTGAACAAGGCCACCGTGAAGAACAGGTATCCCATACCAAGAATTGATGACCTCTTTGATCAAATGAAAGGTGCGTCAGTCTTCTCAAAAATTGATTTACGATCAGGGTATCACCAGTTGAGGATCAAGGAAGGCGACATTCCTAAGACTGCCTTTCGAACTCGATTTGGGCATTACGAGTTTGTAGTGGTACCATTTGGTTTGACCAATGCTCCAGCTGTATTCATGAGCCTCATGAATGGTGTCTTCCGAAAATACTTGGACCACTTTGTTCAGGTCTTCTTAGATGATATTCTTATCTATTCTAAGAATGAGAAGGAGCATGAGGAACACTTGCAGTTAGTCTTGACGTGCTTAAGGGAACATAAACTTTATGGTAAATTGTCAAAGTGTTCCTTCTTCCAAAAAGAGATTCACTACTTAGGGCACATCATCTCAGGTGAAGGGATTTCCGTAGACCCAGAAAAGGTAAAGGCCATTGAAGATTGGCCAATTCCAAGGAATGCTCATGAGGTGCGCAACTTCATGGGGTTAGCAGGCTATTACCGGAGGTTTGTGGAAGGATTTTCTAAAATTGCAAAACCTATTACCACCTTGCAACGCAAGGGAATCCGGTATGAATGGACTGATGAATGCGATGCCGCTTTTACAGAGTTAAAAAGATTGTTGACAAGTGCACCGATCTTGCGGGTACCAGACATGGATAAAGATTTCATGGTATGCACCGATGCCTCGAAGTAAGGATTAGGAGCGGTGTTGATGCAGGAAGGTGGGGTAATAGCCTATGCATCTCGAAAGTTGAAACCTCATGAGGAGCAGTATGCCACGCATGATCTAGAATTGGC
Organism: Larix kaempferi; assembly: GCA_027924585.1. NCBI lineage: Eukaryota > Viridiplantae > Streptophyta > Pinopsida > Pinales > Pinaceae > Larix > Larix kaempferi. Next base: position 3,561,897 of record BSBM01000600.1, read on the forward strand.
AGCAGTAATGTTGGCACTAAAATTATGGAGGCACTACCTAGTTGGTAGAAGCTTCACCCTTAAAACAGACCATCAGAGCTTGCAGTACATCTTTACCCAAAGGGATTTGAATGCTAGGCAAAGGCGATGGAGTGAGTTCATGAGTGAGTATGACTTTGGTATCTCTCATATCAAAGGAAAGGAGAATGTGGTGGCAGACGCTCTAAGCCGAAGGCCGAGACTTTTCTCCTTAATTCCCTTGAAGGTTGACTTGAGAGAAAGGGTACTAGGACAACTATTGGGCGATAGTTGGTATCTAAAAGTAACCTCAGCTATTCAGAATGGAAAGAAACAGGAATTGAAGTATGATGGGTACCATCTTGAGGAAGATGGGTTGTTGCGGTATCAGGGAAGGATGTATGTTCCTAAGGAAGGTGATATCAGGAAAACAATCCTTAGAGAGGCCCATAGATCACATTACTGTGCCCACCCAGGAGTGAAGAAGATGTATGCTTACATGAAACAACTCTTCTTTTGGCCAGGTATGAAGATGGATGTAGTGGAATTTGTTTCGAAGTGCCTTGAGTGTCAACAAGTGAAGGCAGATCATCGTCACCCCGGCCGGTCTCCTACAACCGCATGATATTCCTATGACTAAATGGGAAGTCATTTCCATGGACTTCGTTGTGGGATTACCACTCACATCTCTGAGACATAATGCTATTTTGGTGGTAGTTGAAAAACTGACCAAAAGTGCTCACTTCATTCCAGTCAGAGACACCTATGATGTGACAGATGTGGCAAGGGTATTCATAAATGAGATTGTACGTCTTCATGGAGTCCCTAAAAAGATAATCTCTGACAGAGACCCTAATTTCACCTCCAGATTTTGGACAAGCATGCAGTCAGCATTAGGGACACAATTGAACTTAAGCTCAGCTTATCACCCCGAGACAGATGGACAGACTGAGAGGGTGAATCAAGTGATGGAGGACATGCTTAGGATGTATGTTATGGATCAGCAGACACAGTGGGAGAAATATCTTCCTTTAGTGGAGTTTGCATACAACAATAGTCATCACAGCTCCATTGGTATGCCGCCATATCAGGCATTGTATGGGAGGCCGTGCAGGACACCACTCAGTTGGGACAGGTTAGAGGATCGAGTTTTAATTGGGCCTGAATTGATTCAGGAAATGGAGGAGCAAGTGATACAGATTAGGCAGCGGCTGAAGGAAGCACAGGATAGGCAAAAGAGTTACGCTGATGCACACAGATCAGATAGAACTTATGGAGTAGGGGATCGTGTATTTATTCGCATCAGACCAAATAAAAGTACCATTCGGTTTGGGAAGGGTGCCAAGTTGTCACCTCGCTTTATAGGTCCATTTGAAATTCTTGAGAAAATCGGACCAGTTGCTTATCGTCTCGCGCTGCCACCCCACTTGCATAAAACTCATAATGTATTTCATGTTTCTGTATTACGACATTACATAGCTGATGAGACTCACAAAATTCATTGGAAGGAATTGCAGGTCTCGGACGAGGGAACCTTCAGGGTCGAACCATTACGTATACTTGATCGTAGGGTTCGACAGCTCCGTAGTCGCCATGTGGACCAAGTTAAGGTCCAATGGGACAAGTATAGCCCCGGGTCTGCTACCTGGGAGGACGCAGAGACCATGCGTCGAGATTTTCCCTCACTATTTTGACCATAACTTCGGGACGAAGTTTCCCGAAGGGTGGGTGTATGTAATGCCCATATTTTGATTCGGCATATTTATTAGTTAGACACACCATACTTTATTTCTTATATATTTTGTCGAACTCAGCTCGACTGAGTAAACTATATTGGACCTCATTATATGATGTTACTCTGCCTTATGATTTCACCATGATTATGATGTTACTATGTTATGCAGTTATGATGTCATGATTATCATATGATTTCCTTATTTTACGATTGCAGTATATGTTTATATGTTTTCCTTAATGAAATGTGAAATATATGATTCGGTACGTGGATACCATCTTCTTATATGAATTATTGAAATGTTATATGTATCTATGATGAGCTAAAGGGTTACATGAAATGAAATGATAAAATGGATCAATTGGCGATCAATGGAAAATGCTTTCTATAAATTGTATTTTGCAAAACACTAACCTACAGGACACAAGGGCTATGGGATAGCCAGTTACTTGATCTGATATACATTGGAAAGGGAAAAACATGTTCATACAGCAAACCTTAGCAGCCAAAATGAGGATACGATAACACAAACTGATAATCCCGATAGCAGCAAGTATGAGTTGATAAGGGCGTAGGCCCAGTATGTTGAGAGGGATGGATGTGTTTCCCACCCTATGTTTCCATGAGACCCGAGGTCGTGGGAGGGCCGTGCTGAGACACGCTCCCCATGTTGTTGTGATGACGATTGTCGGATGCCTGCTAGAGGAGGATAGGTCCGCTGTTCAGCCGACGCTATCGCTCTCAAGTTCTATGTGTTCAGATCGGTGAGTCCGACATCCACTGTTGTACTAGCAGAGGAAGGATAGGGAGGATGCTGGACGTAGGTTATGAAGGGAGGATGTGTTAGTTAGCACTGTTGGGGGTTTAGTATTCCTTGATTCCGAGTTAGTGGAAGTAGGCACCCTTCCTGTACTTGATTGATTAAACTAATGTAAACATAAAGACAATGATGTTAAATCGTAAAGGGTTAACTGTTAAATAACCGAGGATGTTAAAGTAATTATACTATAGATTATGCTTGCTCTTATGCATGGGGGTAGATACTATTGTTAGTTAGCAAGTATGCATAGGCGGAATGGGGTTTGTTTATAGTACATGTCCGACATGTGCATACACTGGCCATGCATGCACACCTTGTACGTGTACAATATTACTGGTGTATAACATACTTGTCATGCTTGAATAGTAGTATAAATGTCATAGATAACTCAGTTAAGGATACATCAATCAACTTAGGTAATGAATGGTTAGGTTGTCAATGTGTAAATAAGTGAATTAGTAATTATATGAAAACATTGTAATAATAAACTAAGACAAGTATCGTCAGTTAACATTGTCATAGAAGAACTGTTGTGAATAGGGTAATGATAGTGTCTAATTAATTAGTAAAATTGTTTAAGCCCTCACAAGTGCTTTGTTTATAATAACAAGGATGCTATGTTGATGATAGGGTACCCATGTGATAAACAAATAATTAAGAATACTATGATTGATTCACCTTTTATTATTGTCAAAGGGTGATTTAATTATTATTATTAATTAATAAATGATATTCCAGCAACATTTATATCCCTATCGTAACAAATGCAATATAAGCAAGATTTAAAATGTTGATTTATAAATTAAAATTGTGTGATTAACTCCATTTCAAAAGTTAGCCATAATAAGATAATCATTTTTGGAATAAACGTGATGTGATGGAAAATGGATATTTAATTATTCAATGTTAATCTTGGAATTTAAACCTCAAGCTAAGTAGTCTCGACGGATAAGGTGGATCATTAAGACACATCATGTCCAAGTTGACAAGGGGGCAACTAATTATATAATATTTTATTAATTACATTAATAACATTAAAATATCAAGGACGGCGTATAGACTTGTATTTAATGAAACTTGTCCCGAATAGATAACCTTGGGGTGATAATTCCCACCGTAATAAATAATTACGACCGTCAATCCAAAACCAAATGAATTTTCCATAAGAGTAATTAATTATACATTTTTATAATGAGACGTGGATGAATGAACTAGGGAAAGGAGTAAAGGTTTGAGGGGCTCGAGAGGGGGAGTTTGGGGCAGTGGAGTAAGCCCAAGGTCTTCTCGAGGATGGACATGTATATAGAGGGGGAGAAGGTTGAAGGTGGGGAGGTTTTTTGATTGGGGGAAGAAAAGAAGTTTGGAGAACAAAAGTTGGGAGAACAGAAAGTTTGGCGAACAGAAAGATTTTGAGAACAGAAGGAAAGACTGCTCTCGGGATTATCAGATTGTGGGCTCGGGGGCTTGGAAATCCTTTGATTTCCAAGGGCCAGCAAGATTATAGCTGGTCGGTAGGGTGGACACTTCAGTTTGGCTGTCTAAGGGGTTATAAAACCTGCTACAACTTACGGTTAGCATCAGCATCAGGTAATTTCCGTTATTTACTATTATGCTTAAACTTACTATAAACATGCATCACTTGCTATTTACTGATTTACTGCTATTTACTGATTTACTGCTATTTACTGAGTTACTGAGTTGTGAAACATATTCTTATGCTAGATTGTTGGAAAGAAAATATTGGTATGTTAGTCTATTTTAAATTACGAATGTAAGGTGATAAAAGAAAACACGACAGTACACGAAATATTATTTAGGCACATAGTAATTCTTAGAAATTTACTTCCATAAACTGGTAAAGTTAAAACGTAGAAAATTAAACCTGAAATTTTACACAGTGCTCTGCTGTAAAAACCAGAGCACTACAGGTTAGCGCTTCCAAGTGCAACATGGGTTACACTTGGGTTAGGAATTGCACCAGGGATTCCTGGGATAGCACTCCCAAGTGCAACATGTGTTGCACTTGGGTTGGGAATCGTACTAGGGATTCCTGGGATGGGGTTTGTGGAAACAAAAGGGGGTATGAACCCCATGTTGGGTATACCCATGACAGGTGGTGGCCCTGTGTTAGGCATTCCTAAATGTGGAGTGTTACCCATATTGGGCATACCTAGGGGGGTAGTTGTTGCCGTCGATGATACTACAGCAGAAGGGTCTGCGGATGTTTGACCTATGGTAGTTGTAAATAGTGGATCAAATGGTGTTCCAGACATAATGGTGGTTGGTGGTAACTCTGTGGGGTTTTCGGATTCTACCTCCAAATCAAAGGTGAAGTGAGGTATGTCAGAATCGGATGACTGTCTAATTGATTGACGATGTGTCGAATCAAGGGATAAGGCTCTGCGTTCGTGACGTGGAGAGCCAAGTGGACTAAACTCTGGGAGTTCGCCCTGTAGACGACGAGAGCGTCTAAAGTTCTCAATGGTGAGAAAATGTGTTTGGGTAAAAACTTTGTTTAAGTATCAGGTGGTGATATATATATAAAAGACTCAAAACCCTAATGCAACCAAGGGTGCAAGAAGGGGAGTGAAAAAAGAAGGCTCTCAGGCCAAAAAATCAATCCTCAAAAAAGGCACTTATTCTAGCAGCTGTGCTACAATAAGTGGAGGAATGCAACAACTGGTCAGAATACCAACATGCAAACGGCTCCTAGAAAAAATAGGTGTAACTAGACCACATGTAGGTTGAAATCATGCAAACACCTAATCTAAAAGTATTGTGACTCAAACAGACGATATCCTCTGCAAGGTGATGAAATCCAAGTCAGACAATATGAATGTTGAGACAACGGCTAGATATCCCCCTACCGGGAGGGACACCGGGTAATCAATCCTAAAGACAGGCTACTAGGATACTCCGTTCATGACGCGTCGAGAAAAGGTAAATCTGTCATTTGGTCCTTTAATCGCAATATCCCAATACAGGGATATCCCGAGAACTGCGAATGGTAGCCCTTCGGTTACTGAATGGATTTCGGTATTCCACTCAGGCTTCCGGAACCATCCTCGCGACTTCAACCCTCCTAAGGGAGAGGCCTTCCCACAAACCGGTTGTGACCGCGCCAAAAAGTACTAAGAGATTTTAGCTCCCTAATTGGACAACTTCTATGTCTCAGATGTAAGAACTGAGGGGTGTTATTGGAACACCTATCCCCCCAATACTACCTAGCTACAAGAATTCTTTTAGTGTTCCCCAAGTGGGGTTAAAAGTGTGTTCAAATTAGGGTACGTTTTAAGGCTTAGTTCAATTAAGTGATCGTGCGAGTGCACGTGAGGTGTTGTAAACTGAACTTGAAAAAATTAAATGCTTTACAGGAAATTTTCAAAAAATAAAGGATTTTTCGAAAATAAAAGGCAAATATTTATGACTTTTTTCACTAAAAGGAATTTAAATGCCTTTTAAAAAATAGCTCAAAAAACAAAGGATTTCTTGGATTATGAAAGCAAATAATAGACTTCTTTTTTAAAAGAAATAAATGGATTTCTTCGTTTCAAGAAAAAATTGCTAAGGGCAAGATTTTTAAAGAAGTAAACAGGAAAAAATTTGAATCTAGATGAAAATGCAAAATGAGTCTTTCTTTCACTTTCTTGAAAATTTTTAAAAAGATTTCTAGAGATGCACTTTAAATAGTAAAATTTTTTTCAAAGCTGTCAAATATGCAGAATTTAATACTGTAAAAAATGTGCTATGGGCAGAAAGTATAGTAAATTTTTTTTTCAAAATCGGGATGGCCGAATGAAAAATTCAGCCGCGCGGGTTTTGACAAAAAAGCCGCGATGGACTGCGCGGGTTTTGGTCGCACAGTCGCGCTGGACCGCGCGGGTTTTGGCCGCACAGTCGCGATGGACCGCGCAGGTTTTAACCGCACAGTCGCGATGAGCAGCGCGGAAATCGGCCGCGACGCCGCGGTGTGCAGCGCGGAAAAAAGCAGAAAGGTCGCGATGGACCGCGCGACTGTCTGGAAAAAAGCCGCGATGGACCGCGCGGAAAAACGCAGAAAAGTCACGATGGACCGCGCGACTGTCTAGCAAAAAACCGCGATGCGGAAGCCGTGCACGGAAACCGAGAAACGAACCCGAAAATTGAAAATTTTGGGCTGTTTATGGGGCCAAAACTCAGAGCAGCAATGGATCTGCTGTCTAAGATGGCAGATCTATGGATCTAAAGGTTAAAAACTCATAAAAAACTAAGATTAAAGGCAAAACTAGAGATCTATAGTTCAAACCAAAGCGGAGTCGCCAAAAAACTGTTGGCCCGGTTTTGCAACCAGGCTTAGTGCTATGGGCACCTGCTAACTAGTAGCAACAGTTTCAATGGAAATAAATAACAATAAACTAATTAAACAAGACTATTCATGGATCTAAGCAAAGATATTAAGCAAATAACAAAAATAATTTAAAATCAAGAACAAGAACATATAAAATAAAGAATTTGTATTGAAAGAATGGTGCAAGCAAGTGCTTGCGGAATTAATACCTCTAATGGTGAGGTTGAATAGCTCCAAGGATGAGCAACTCCAATCTCCAATGGTCTCTTCTCCAATGTGGTTTGCAATGGCTAAAATGCTCAAGGGAGATTTCAGCAGCATAAGGATGAGATAATGGATGGATGGGAAATGAGGAGCCCCTACCACCTTTTTATAGGTTTTGGTGGTGGGAAATACCATTTGTGGTTTTGTGGAAAGCAAATGGTATTGACCAACATGGTTTAGGTACTTTTCCCTCCTTTTTCCTTTTTTGAATAAAAATAATATTTTAATTCCCTTTTTAATATTTTTGGGAATTTGGACCCTTTTTGAGGGTTTTTTATGATTTTCTTGGAAAAATAATCTTTTTTAATGGAAAAAGGGGTGTACTAAGGTCTTTTGGTGACCTTTTGTTGGTTTCAGAGGCTCAGATGGTGGAAAAGTGGACAAATGGGTCATGTGAGTAAGGGAATGAGCTAGTGAGCATTTTTTAGGTGCTAACAATAGGCACAATGTAAATTAAGACATCATGTAAATACGAATTTTAATGAAAAACCCACAACTAGCTATGCAATGCAACAAAGAGATGGGGGCATGATTCTACAAGGAATAGGGAGGGAAATTATTCAAACCCTTGAGCCAATGGTGTTAATCCATGTGTCAATGAGAAAACCCATAAACCACCAACTACCCATTTTGGGTTATGGACCCAATCATTTAATTCTTCCAGAAATTGGTTGAGGTAGTTAATGCCTTGGGAATGAAGAGGTATGGCAGCCAATTTCATGTATGGGCAAGCCATCAACTTGGGAAATTGTATTTTTTCTCCTTGGGCAAGAAAACACCCACGAAATGGTTCCCAAAGCCATTCTGAACCCATGGCCCTTGCCCTCTCACGCAGCCTGAGCTAGCTGGGTTTTACCCATCATGTTTTTCATCATTTTCCTACATTTTTCAATGCCTGGGAGCTCTTTTTGCATGGTACAACAGCTGGGAGAGGAGGGCCACTATTTGGGACTGTGAGGGAGGTCGTTTTTGCCCCAAAATACCCATGGGCATTTTTCTGAAAATGGTTTTTGCTCTCCAGGGTTGAATCCCCAATTGCCATTTCGTTTTTGGGTCTTCCCACATTTTTCTGGGCTGGTAGAAACCCCATCTGTGGGCATCTCACTGTAAAAACGTTTTTATCATGCCCAATAATTGTGGTTCTGCTGTTATGTGCATCCTTGTTTTGGTTTGAATCTGTGAGCAAGAGATTTGGAGTGGTAGTGGACAGAATTGGCTTGATAAACCTAGTGGGGGGAAATAACCTCTCAAGAAGATCAAGAGGGCTGGCTACTCTTCTATGCACACCTTAGACACTCTATATTGGAAGGTATGGCTTGAGGGACTGTGCATTGGTGAAGGGAATACTTCCTTGAGTGGGGTGTGTAGACATTGTGGGTGCCAAGCTAGATAGATCTTGTAGAGGTACCCCTGGCTCTATGCTTGAACTCACTAGCTTAGCAATTCTTCCTTTCCATTTCCTATCAGCCTGATAAACCCAATTGTAGATTGGCTTGGCTCATCTTGGTGTATGCTTGGCTATGTGTGAGTCTGTTGTTCCCTGGTTCCTTATAGAAATCATGCCCAGCTTAGGGGTGGCAGTTGTATCAAGAGGTTGATAAGCACAACTGGCCTATGGTTGGGTGGAACGTTGTAGATGCATAGCTGGTTGCTTGGGACTACTTTGTTAAGATAAGTATTCTCTTGTGTTAACTTTGCAATTATTTATTTGATGAATATCTTGAATGTACGATGGATGAGTAATTGATATTACTTGCGCTGTGTTTTTCTTATAATTATACATTTCCATGTCTTTTTATATTATGTGAATGCTTATTTAATAAGTACATGGGGCTAGATGCCCGTTTATAGCATCACGATCCTCTCCATCGCCCTGGTATGATGGGTGGGGACGTGACATGGGGGATAAAATATGCACGATGGTGCATATTATCCAAAGGAAAATACGGTGCTATGAGCACTTCAAGAATCTCCTCGTCAATGCAGAATATTTGATCAGACAAATCGATAGGGGTTGGGTCTGATGATATATCAACAACATCATTAGATGACAAAGAAAGTTCATCATAGGACAAGATTTAATGTACCGAAACTTAGGTCTAGGAACACTAATTCAAAAACTAACACTTGGACTCACAAAGGATGGCTTGACACACAAAAACTATGGGATTAGTTTCGAGAGTAGGCACATTCTAGAGGCATCACACCTGGGCTGGTTATGGAAGGTGTATTTTTTGACAACATGAATTATTAAAATAATAAGAAGAGTTTATCATGAAAATACTCATGTGATCAATTAAACAGATTCAAGAATAACATACAATTCAAGGAATAATGATGATGATACTAGCATACAATCACACGGTATACATATGCCAAAAATATAGATGGCAGATATAAACTTGAGTTTTTATATATACTGGAAAGCAAATTCTCAAACCAGATTGAAGAGATTGTGGCAGAACCTTGTTACAAAAAAATGGTACTGATTCGGACCCACTCCCATGCTTCCATTACATATATCCTTGAATCTCAAGAGGAACACAAAACATAATTTTGGGAAGAAAATTTCCTCAAATTCTCCAGTGCTCTCCCCCCATCAACAGTTGAATTACTTCTTTAAATAAGCAATGAAGTCAATATTCTTTCCTAAGAGAGCAACAAATCTTCCTTGGGAAAAGGGAGATCGAAACTGTCTTAACCAGAATCGGTTAAACATCCTCCCAATTTAACAGTGATCTTCAGGATTTAAACAATCTTATCAAAATTGAAGTTATGAACACAGAATTATGCTGCAACAGAAACAAAGGTCTGGTGTAGAAATTGAATGATGCTTGGAAGTCTTTGCACTAGAATAGAGTGCATCAATATCCTTTTCATTTGATTGATTCACCATCTAATTCTGTTTTCTGAGCGTTTAATCTGTTTGCAATGGAATATTCACTTAGTTTATAGTTTTAAAGAATAACCACCTTGAAATTTAAAATGATTGATCTCTTTAGTTAAAATATGCAATTTAAACCAATCTCTTAAAAAGAAATTAAAAGTGTATTAAACTTTCAATACTAAATTATTTGTAGAAATAATTTGGTCATCTCCAAAAATATTTAAGCTAAGAAAAAATAACCAAAACTAATGCCAAAATAATATTTTATTGCATGAAAGCAAACACTTTAAAAAAATTGATATCTTGCTTCAATTAAAAACCAACGGCTTACCACAAAACTTGGGCAAGCATTCTCTTTAGATGCAAATTAGATTAACAATGGAAAATTTATTGAATTATTTAAATTTGCCCAAAAAGCCCAAAATTAATTGATAAAGTGAAGGTCAAAAGGAAAGCAAAAGCGTCGAAAGAATATTCTAGCCCAAATAAGCAATTTTCATGATGCAATCAACTTAGATAAGTTTGAATAAGAGCGTGCAAACATTGTTAATCACCAAGGAAACCAACATGACATAGATCACCCAAATCATCAAAACCTCATCACATGAAAACCAAGCCAAAGAGAAAGGATCACAAAGAAGAAAAGAAAACCATGAGATCAAACAAGAGAAAATGAAAGCAAACCAAAAACTAAGTATTTACAAAATTTATGTGAGGGGGGGCCTTTATTTTGCAAATTCAAGGGGAAGTTGTTTGGGTGCCAACAGGACCTTCATGCCAATTCTTAAAAGCACCTTTAACAATTAAACCCTTTAAGACTGAAAATTTTCCAATTTTCTTAACAATGGCGAAATCAATGAAAACGGTTATTTTCAAATGCTATCCATAGATCACTAATTCTACAATAAAATTGGTATATTAGTTCAAATACATGTCACTCAATATCAACATGCTTCAATTAGACATTCATAGATGCATTTAACAGTCAACAAGAGAAAAACTTGCAGTAATTCACTAGAATTTGTAACATAGAATCAAAAGTAGAGTGATTGAGAGTAAGGAATTGATCTTTTTACTATTGGATATGATAAATATGCAGAATTACATCATATTAAATCCCTATGATTTCACATGAACAACATCTATATTTCACAGGGTGCTCAATTCATTAATCTCACTCTCTCTATTGCTACAAAACACGACAAATTGAACACTATTGCTTCTAAGATTCTACTACACCAAACTGTAACTCGACCACCTCATTCTGAAGCTCAAATCAAACCTACAAGAAGACTTTAATGGCTACAATAAAAATCGATGAAAATAACTGTGTTCTCTTCCTCAAACTCCAGGAGGAGGATCTCACAATATCTCGATTGGATTACTAGTTGCAAAGGGGCACATATCCCAATGCTAGCAAGAGGAACACCACCCAAGCCTCTGATAAGAACAGATCTCTCTAAGATGAATAATTAAATTAACAAAATATGTGAAAGGGAGTGATCATGCTCCTTTTATTAACCTTTGTTGGCTTTTTCCTTCCTTCTTGGAATTCGATCCATAGATGAATTGGATGCTTCTTTGGTAAGTTACTCTTGCATAGGACCCACTTGTCTCCATAATTTTTCCATCACTGGCTAAAATTAGCATCTATAGATTTCTTGATGCCTCTTGCTTTCTTTCCTTCTTTTACTATTCCTTCTTGATCCTTATCTTAAAAAATCTGGAAACTTCTGCCTTCTTTGATTTTCTGTTGCTTTTCCTTCTTTTCTTGCTTTAGGATGCTTTTACTACTTTCTTTCCATATTTTCTTGAGGGAGACAAATCATATGCCTTATCCTTCATCCTATGCACCCTCTTGAGGCACCTCTATAAATTACAACTCATAAACAATAATTAGAAAATTAATTATTCCAAAATTGTGGTCCCCATCATTCTTTCATGATTTATTTAACTAAATAAAATAACTATAGCCAAAATTAACTCCCTTATTAATTAATTCAATTTTCCTTCCAATTTGGTTCATAATGAACCTACAGTAATAATTTCCTTGGCTCATAATGAACTCTTATGTTCTACTTGCACATAATAAAGTTCCCCCTGTGTTCATGCCAGTTTGATCCTTTGCTATGCTATGCAACCTTTGGTTAGTAATCCTATACATTTTTTAATCTCATCGTGATTTTTGCGCATGGTTCATAGTATCTCTCCCTCTTTGATATCAATGGAAAAGGGATACTCCCCCTATCTTTATGCTTTGATTTTCCTTTTGATGCTTTTGATGTACTACGTTGAGTTCCCTTGCAACATATACATATATCATTGTCTTTGTAGCCATCTCAATCACTCCCCCTATGCAGTTGCCTAATATTCTCATGCCTTGTGTTTAACTTCTAGTATCAAGGCTTCATTACATAATTGTATTCTTCTGTTGATTGATTCTATACTGCACGATTCCTTTTATTCTTGTCTTTGAACACAATGCTTTATTGTAGCCTCCCGGTTTCATGATTCCCATTTCTTTGATTTGACTACGTCATATTTTTTCATGTCACCCATTTGTTCCAGCTACTTCCCTTATGGTCATCTACTTTTACTAACATTTTAGCACGACAAATATTCCTTTTTAAGATATCATAAATGGAAAGGATCTTGTATTTCTACCTTTTAAACCTCGCTTATCACGCTTTTCAAACACTCCCTAATGTAAACCATATTGATTTAACATTTGAAACATCTGAAATGTGGGAAAATGTTTTGGTATGTCATTAATGACTCATGTACATGCATGATTTAGCAGGATTTTATCCTTGGGTGAAATATTCTTAATTTATGTTGACAAGAATTGTTAGGAAATTTAGGTTGTCCGTCGTGAATGCAATTAACTTCGATGTCCCTTTAATTTGCTTTGAACCACGCAAACATGAATGCAATTAATTTCATTATCCATTCAATTTGATTCGAGGTGCACAAGTTGGTGATATTTCATTCTATATATGGGTTTCTCACCATACATAGAGTCACCAAGCTTTTTGGTATTTGATCATTGATTTCTTACTTTTGTCGCAAGCAATGGATAGCTCTCTTCAACAAATCAATGTAGCTATTGGTAGGATTTGGTAGGATTTATGAGTTAGTCCAGTCTTAGTGACAAGAGTTCGAAGCCAATTTAGAGAGTCTCATGTCTCAAATAAATTAGGTGCATATATGGGAGTGGTATGCCTAGTCTCAAGTTAATAAGAGGAATGTGCATGAGATTGAGGTCTTGAAAGACCGAGTTGGGAATTTGGAGCAACAAAAAGAGAGAACATTGATTTTTCTGTAGCTATTTCAATTGAATCATAACCAAATTGGTATTACCAACCAATTCCCACAATCCCTCAACTTGTACCAACCTCCACAGGATTCCAGTTTTGAGCAGTCTTCATCGAACCTTAAGCTTCGGTTATATCTACAAACATCCAACCTTGTCACAGAGCCAGACATTGATATTTGGATTTGATTTGATTTTGTAATTTTCATATCTTCCCAATAAATAAGGGCACATTTTGACACTTCTTTTATATAATATAAATCAATTTGCACGACATTCACATGTGTTTCTCTTTTCTACGACATGAATATAAAGTCAAATGTACTTTGGTTTCATCCTGGAAATGTACTCCTTTGTCTTTATGCGCATATTGTTAGTCATTATTTTTGTTTTTATTTGACAACAACAAAAAAATTTGTACCTTCCTCATGGTTAGATATATTTGAACTATGGTGCAAGCCAGGTTGGTCGGACCCTCTTGTTTAACAAAACACACAAAAATACACAGGTGCTCACATAGAATGGATGTGAACTAAATTCCACAATTGGATTCTTCTATTAAAATAAATCAAGTTACAATGATAAATACAAAGTAAACTATCAAACTAGTCAACCTTAGCCCTTTACAATATACAGAAATAAGACTCTGATCTCTCAGTGTGTTCTCGACTATGTGCGATCTTCTCCCTCTCCTGGTTCTCTGCTGAACACATGAGCAATGGATCATATCCCTATCTCCGGGCCTTCGCATTGATCTTCTACTCGGTTGCTGCTCTTCCCGAGGTCACTCTGTTTCCCGAGACACTCTTCCTCTGTCCGCCGAATCCTCCAGATCCTATAGACCTGCAGTTGTCAGCACCCTTTGGTTGTGCTGTACAACCTCTTCCTGTGGTTACATATTTCATGATCCCAACCACCTTCATAACTTCTCATAACTTCCTCAACAACCTCCAACGACTGCTAAGTACTTCCCCTTAACTTTTGCACATATTTGACTGTGCTATAGTTGTCAGCCCCATGCCTCTACCATACTGCGCTTTGTCACCCTTCAACCTTACTTGTCGGCTTCACATATCTTCCACAAATACCAGTTTGCCCCATCCTGCACGCTTGGCATTCACCGCAATCTGTCGGTGTCATTGTTCGACCATATGTTGAACCTTGACCTCTTTCGCATCTATTCCTGTCGTCTGTCGACATTAGACTTGTAAAATCTCAACTTCTTACTTCTTTCTATCAACTGCACTTCGAAATATTCTACTTGACTGCTTGGCTTTGACTGCCATTTTACTTCGCATCAGTGGTCGTCGGCACTCCCCTTGGTCAACCTCCTTCTTTCGATCAACTTCGAATATTTTTCCTAGGTCCCGATGCTCCTACATCACACTCCCCAGGTGAAAAAGAACTCGACCACTCTGTTAGTCTCCTGAATTCCTCTTCTAAAATCCATGTCACCTCTTGAAACTCATCATCTCTCTATCAGACTAAATATTCTTTCTTTCGCGAACTTCAAGTGCGTCCGACTTCGCGTTCCTCTACTACTTCGGTGATTTCCTCCTTGTCGTGTCGACCTAGAATTCGCACTGTCCAATTGATGTTCAACACTTCCGCATTTTTGTTTGTTGAACCTTCTTCGAACTTGTACAGATATGAGAAAATGAATGTAGGTGAGATGTTCAAGTCCTTTGGTAGCTCCAACACATAAGAATTGTTCAAAATTTTCTTCAAGATATTACATGGTCCAATCTTTTTCAGCTTCAGCTTGTTATATGTTCCTGTCGGAAATATCACCTTCTGCAATTGTGCATTGACTATGTCTCCTTCACTGAACGAATGTAGCCTCTTCTTTCCATTGGCTCTGAACTTGTATTCCGCATTGCTCTTTTCAATGCGCTTTCGCACATATTCATGCACTTCCTTCATATGCTCTGCGAATGTTTTTGCATCCGCGCTTTTCTTGATTCTTTTCGGGATCTCAACCAAATCTACCACTCCATGTGGGATTCTCTCTTGAACAATATGGAATGGGATCATACATATCGAGCGATTCACAGAGTTTTTATATGTGAATTCTTCTTGCGCCAACATGTTCTCCCACTGCTTGGGTATGTCAGTCGTCAAACATCTCATAAGGTTTCCCAAAATTCTGTTCACCACCTCGGTCTATCCATCTGTCTACGGATGATATGCCGAGATAAACTACAACTTCGTGTCTAGTTTCTTCCATATGGTTCTCCAAAAATTACACATAAACTTGATATCTTTGTCCGACGTTATACTCTCCGACAACCCATGCAATCTGACTATCTCCTTGAAGAATAGTACAATAATACTTGTGGCGTCACTTATCTTCCAACATGGAATAAAGTGTGACATTTTCAAAAATCTATCGACTACAAAGAATATTGAGTCATTTCCTTGCTGCATCTTCGGCAAACCTAGCTCAAAATCCATGCTCAAGTGTTCCCATAGAGTATTCGACACTGGTAATTGTGCATACATCCCCATATTCTGAATTCTTCCCTTTTCCAATTCGAAAACTCGACATTATCGAACCCACTTTTTGACATCCGTCGTCACTCCCGACCAATAATACTTCTCTTCGACCAATGCCTTGGTCTTGTCGATGCCGAAATGACCTGCTAATCTACCACTATGCAGTTCTTGGATTAGGTTCTCTCTTGCGGATCCTATGGGAATGCACAAATGTTGTCCCTTGAATAGGTATCCCTCTTGGATGAAATAATCCAAGTATGGAGTTCTGTTGATACTCCATGGTTTGCTACCTGCCTTCCATGCTTTCACAAAATTTGCGTCGGTCTCATACTCTGTCTTTACCGAATCTATTCCTGTTGCATGAACTGTCATCATGTTTAGCAATGCAATAGTTCGACTCAGCACATTGGCAACCTTTTTCGACTTGCCCGACTTATGTCGCAACATGAAGGTATACCCCTACCGGAATTCGACCCACTTCATGTGCCGCTGGTTCAAATTCAACTGAGTGTTCAAGTACGTCAGTGCTTGGCGATCTCTGTACATCAAAAAATTCCTTGGGAAACAAATAATGCCTCCACTTCTTCAATGCTTGGACAATAGCATAGAATTCCTAGTCGTAGATCAAATATTTCCGCTTCGCTTCATCCAAATTCTCGCTGAAGAATGCAATTGGTTGACCCTCCTAGCTCAACCAATTTCCATTCCACTCACGTCACAATCGACTTGGAAAAAATTGTCAAAATATGGGAGTGCTAACACTGGGCTCTCAGTCACCTTTTGCTTCAACTTGTCGAAAGATCCCTGGGAAGCTTCCATCCACTTGAACTCCCCTTTTCTCATGCACTCGATCAGCGACAAATTCCACTGAATACTCTAATGAACTCCCGGTAGAAACTAGCAAGTCCATGGAAACTTCACACTCCTGTCGTGCTTGTCGGTTCTGGCCAATCCAATATTTCCTTCACCTTCTCTGGGTCTATCACTAACCCTTTACCCAAGATTAAAAATCCCAAGTACACCAGTTCTTCCTTCATGAAGAAACATTTTTGTAGGTTCACCATCAACTTCTCTTCCTGCAGCTTCTGCAATACCTGTCCAATGTGCTCCAAGTGTTTCGTCTAGGTACACTACGATGAACTTTCCCAAGAATGGTTTCAGTACTTCATTCATCAACCGCATGAATGTACTGGGCGCATTAGTAAATCCGAATGGCATGAATAACCACTCATACAGTCCTTCCTTCGTCTTGAAGGTTGTTTTCCATTCATCACCCTCTCCGACCTTGATCTGGTTATAACCACTTTTCAGGTCGATATTGGTGAAGTATCTCGCTCCAATAAAGAAATCCATCAAGTCATCCATTCTCGGAAATGGAAACTATTACTTGATCATGATCTTGTTGATGGCTCTGGAGTCTGTACATATCCTCCATTATCCACCCTTCTTCGGTGATAGTACAACTGGAACCACACATGGGCTTAGATTCTCCTTGATCAATCCTCTGTCCAACAACTTCTGGACCTATCGATTGAGTTCCTGACCCTATTCTGGAGTCATTATGTGTGGTGCCTTGTTTGGAAAACTTGATCCTGGAATCAAGTTGATCTGATGAGATATTCTTCTCATCAGTGGAAATCTCGTCGGTTCCTGGTCCACTACTATGCTCTGAATCTCGTCGAGCATATCTTCGACTTCGACCGGAATCTTCTCCATTGTCGACCTCTCGACACATGGTCCTTTAGGAATGATAGAGAAAGATCCCGATTGTTTCTCCTCCTCTGCGAGGAATTCCTTGGCTGAGCACATCAGCACTTGATTATGCCAATAGTTGCTCTCGCCCTGCTTGCAGTTGGCTTGGTCCTCCTTCTTCGACTTCAGTATCCTCCGCGTGCCATTCTTCCACACTGTGATTGTGTTGTCTCGACCATCATAAATCATTTTCTGATCATATTTCCATGGTCTTCCTAACAACAGATGACATGCGTCCATTGGGATTACGTCGCATAGTACATTGTCTTCAATCTTCCCCACCTTGAAGTTAATCAGGAACTGTATGGTTACCTTCACATGGTGACCCTTCTGGAACCAGGATATCTTGTATGGATTCAGGTGTTCTCAACATCTCAAACCCAACTTGTCGATGACCTTTGTCGACACAAGATTCTTTGCACTGCCACCATCGAATATGGTCTTGCAATACCTATCGTCGATCAACATTTTAGTCCAAAAGATGGCATTTCGTTGTGCTGGCTCCTTATCGTCGCATCGGTCTTCCTGAACCAACGATCTTCTGGCCATCATGTTTCGACCTCGTCTTCGACCATCCTCACCACAGTCGGATGTCGAATCCATCTTCTTGTCGACCTCTAGGTTTCGACTCATCTTCCATGTTTATATTTTCTAGGCATTCGTAGGTTTTGTGTCCCATACCTCGAAACTTGTAACAGAATACAGCTGGTCTGTTAGCTCCTTTCTTTTATCTTGGATGAGTTTGACCATACGCACCCCAACCGCGGGTCTCTCGACCATCCCGTTGGTTTCCTTGCATTTTCTCTCTTGTCGCCATCCCTTCCGCACGTCATTTGTCTTCGACGACTTCTCTCTTGGTTCCTCTACTTTGGCATTTCACGGAAACAGTCTTCGCACCTCGACCAGTCATCCTCCCTCTGGCCGATGCAATTTTCCTCGACAGTTTCTCTTCTTCCTTCAGAGCTAATTGGCAGGCTTCACCGGCCGCTCTGAATCTCGATAGGCTCAACTAGTCCTGTATTTCATACTACAAGCCATTTACATATCTCGTGATAGCTTCTTCACCTTCGTCAGTTTGAATCGACCAAATCAACAGTCTATAAAACTCTTCTGTGTACTCCTTCACGGTCATCTCTTTTCGTCGAAAGTTTTGCAACTTTTGGAACAAGGAAATCACATAGTCCCCTGACAAGAACTTCCCTTTCATCTTGGAAACCATTATGTCCCAAGACTTGATATTCTCCTTGCATTTCTTGCTATGTTATCCTGCACATTGTCCCACCACAATGAGGCATGACCCTTCAACCTCAGACATGCAGTTTTGACCCGTTTAGGATCCTCTATCTGCTCTATGTCGAAGTATTTATGCATCTCTCTGAACCATTCTATCAAGTCTAATGAGTCCATACTTCTTGAGTAGGTAGGTACATCCATATTTGTTCTACCTCTCATCTCTGATAGTATCTTGATCAGTTTATCTTCTCGTTCTTCCTCAACAGCTTCTCGTGCTTCCACTTCCTCGACTTCCTTGTCTCTATGGGCTAGTGCATCAGGAATACATCCACGTCTTTGACTCTCTTTGATTGCTGCAACTTCCTTCATCAAGCTTTGCATTGTTCGCATGCACTCGTCGAACATTTGACGATGAACTGTGACTGGTGCACCACACGCTCTTCGTCCTACACCTTAGACATTAGCGCGTCTTTGAGCCATTTTCAACCTCAGCTAAAATATTCACTCGTCGAATCACGATCGGACTTCACAACTGTGCGCAACTCTACCCAACAACAGCGGGAGTTGTTCACGCACATGTAGGCTCTTCCCTCTCTCCGGATTCAACTGCTCAACACTAGATTCTCTCCCACTCTGAAACCAACTGGCACAAGTCAGGTCGGTCGGACCCTCTTTCTTAACAAAACACGCAACAACACACAGGTGTTCATACAGACTGGATGTGAATTGAATTACAGAAGCTTGCTTCTTTTATTAAACCAAATTAAGTTACAATGATAAATAAAGTAAACTATCAAACTAGTTAGCCTTATCTTGTTACAATATACATAAATAAGACTCTGATCTCTCAATGTGTTCTCGGTTGTGTGCGATATTCTTCCTCTCTAGGTTTTTTGCTGAACAAATGAGCAATGGATCATATCCCTCTCTCTGGAACTTTGCACTGCTCTTCTAACTGGTTTTTTCTCTTCCTGAGGTCACTCTTTTTCTCGAGACACTCTTTCTATGTCCGACGAATCCTCCAGATCTTGCATACCTACAGTTGTTAGTGCCCTTTGGTTGCGCTGCACAACCTCTGCCTTTGGTGACATTTGTCATGATCCCAACCACCTTCATAACTGCTCATAAATTCCTCAACAACCTCCAAAGGATGCTAAGCACTTCCCCTTGACTTCTGCACTTATCTGAATCTGCTACAGTTATCGGCCCCATGCCTCGACCATACTGTGCTTTTTCACCCTTCGACCTTACTTATCGGCTTCACTTAGCTTCCACGAATGTCAGTCTGCCCCATCCCCCATGCTTGGCCTTCACTGCAATCTGTCGGTGTCACTGTTCGACCATATGTCGACCCCCCGACCTCTTTCGCATCTGTTTCTGTCGTCTGTCGACATCGGACTTGTTGACTCTCAAATTCTTATTCCTTTCTGTCGACCGCACTTCGACATTTTCTGCTCGACTGATTAGCTTCGACTTCCATTTTAATTCTCACCAGTGGTCGTGGGCACTCCCCTGGGTTTGCCTCCTTCTGTCGATCAACTTCGACTATTTTTTCTAGGTTTCGATGCTATTGCATCAAACTAGAAATCTTATTGCGACAAAATATTGAAGTTGAAAACAGTATATGTACATCATTTTGTAACATTTTCATATTTGACAATGATTATGTGACTTTTGGATACATTGTTCTAGATTCCTTGAATTCACATAGCCTTTTGAATTCATGGGTTTCATCTGCACATTTTTAGAGTCATCGGAATAAGAAGCAATTCTCTGCTTCCAGAAGAGTATTTTCATTGTTATCATTGACTGCATAGGCCTGTGAACATTTATTAACCCATTTTTGTGTCCGCATAGGTTTTTTTTATATATTATGCAGACATATTCTTACTTCTTGCAATATGTGCACTGTTTCTGTTTGTTGATCCTTGAGAATTTTGAGCTTTATGCCCAAACCCATCACAAGCATAACATCTTATAGTATACCAATATTTCGTAGTTTTACCATAATACTTGCATCTTAAGCATCTTTGTGAATTAAACCTTCTCTTGTAACAAGAAACATTGTAATCATTATCATACATGATTTTATTTTGCTTAGATGACCCAACTTGTAGATTTGAAACTAGAACATGCTTGTTGTCGCAAATGTTTTATGTCTTATTGTAGCCAAGACTAGACTTGTCTTGTAATGACCTTTGGCTATTCGGTATCTCATCCAAAATTAGTGAGTTGTACTTAAAATTATCTTCATTCTTCATGTTAGAAAAATATTTGGCTCCATGTAGTTTGGAATGTTGTTCTTAAGCCCATTCATGTCAAAAGAATGATTCCCTATATTTTTCAGAGGTTGTTCTCCTGTTCTTGATTCATCAAACATTTTTTTCAATACCTCATTTTCCTGTTTTGTCTATTCCAGTGATGCTTCCAATAATAAATTCCATCTTCAAGCTTCTCAATTGCATTTTTTGCACAGGCTAGTTGTTTCTTAAATTCCCTTTTTTCATCTTTTACCTCTTCAAGTTGTTTTTTTATAAGTGCTTATTCGGTTCTTTTGAAATCAATTATCCTTTCAACATTGAGTAACTGATTCTTCTATAGATCCAAATACTCTTGAGATTTCTGCATATTATCCTTCAAAGACCGATTTTATTTTCTTACTTTCCTTAATTCATCCAAATCACTGATCAATTCACCTTCCCAATCAACTTCTACATTTTATCCATTCTCAGAATCAATAATTTCTTCTTTTCTCTCAACCTCTATCTGACAATTACTCATGTTAGGAAGATTGTAGGAATCAATGCAAGACTCTGAAGGTGAAAAGCAAATTCCATTGTAGACATATTTACAAAGTGCTTCTACAATTGTTTTTATTTCACAATACTTATTTAAGGTAGCCTCCTTACTATATGATTTCCTTTTGATATAAGAGAAGTAGTTATCCTTCTCCTTTGGGCATTTATATTCAATATATTTTACCATTTCCATAAAGAGTACCTCTCTTGAATTGTCATCACCATCATTTTCATCACATGCGCCATTGTTCTCTTTCAAATACAAACTATTCTTCTTTTTATGTTCAACCCTGGATTCTTGGTGTAGCTAGTGTTTTCACACTAGCCTATTCAAATGGGAACCTACTGAGGATTAGGAAACCCTTAGTAGCAGATCAAAGGAGGTTTCCCCCTCGAAGTGGCCCGCGATCAATAAATCTATTCAGTGTTATGTTATTTATGTATATTGTGCATTTTCATTAATTAATTGTTGGAGGTTCCTCACATCTGGTATTAGAGCACTTTCTTGGGATCGTTGGCTGGAACTTCTGCCAATTTTTGTTTTTCGCATCTATATTTGTTCCTATCAATTGTAGGTTCGGATCCGGGAATCATCCCTATCCGCTTAACTGTGGGAAGTACTTGGGAATAAGCCCTAAAACTCATTGTGAGGAGTACCGCAGGAATCCTGAAGTAGTTGTCCTATTGAGAGGACCTGTCAACGAAAAGGGAAACGACCCCTACCTGATTGAATAGTTCCCACACTCGAGGTAAACCAAGAGCTGTCATTTGTGGAAAAGAGGTTATCAATTTTACCTGAAACATGGAGTGAGGGGTGCTGCTCCAATACGCAAACCATTAGACAAAATTGGTGGCCGAGTGAATCCCCTGAACCTTTAGGAAGCCGAACATACCAGGGGTCTATATCTAATTCCAGCTGATAAATCATAGATTAAATATGTCCAGAACTGTTGCTAATCACTTCCGCGACGTTGTAGATCCATTCTGAAGAAGAAAAAAATATGTTTTCTCGCCATATCTTCTTTGTTTTAAATCTGTTTCCCTTGAAACTTCACTGACACCCTTGCAATCCCATTCTGCATATTTCATTCTTGAGGACCCTATCCCAAATTCCACTTCTCGAAGCCATAAATCCAACATTTGTCTATTTTTAGGGTTTTCCATAACTGCTTCGATTTTCACCCAATCACCTTCAAATTTTTCCACAGTGTTCATTTCCTAATTTTGCTTCTTTGTCCCTCTTTGAAAAATTTTCCCATTCATTCACCCCACTTCTGAAATCCCCATTTTCTGCTTCCCTACCCATTAGAAAGTGTCCAAAACCTAATCAAACCCCAATTACCCATCAGATTTTTTCCCAAATCCAAATTTACCTTTACTAAAGACACTTATGTTTTTGTTTTTCTACCCATTCACAAAAAGAAAGAAAGAAAGAAAGAAAGAAAAAAACTCTTGGTT
The DNA here is from genome assembly GCA_027924585.1 of Larix kaempferi. Lineage (NCBI taxonomy): Eukaryota > Viridiplantae > Streptophyta > Pinopsida > Pinales > Pinaceae > Larix > Larix kaempferi. The sequence continues at coordinate 3,584,977 of BSBM01000600.1, forward strand.
ATGGTTGACACCCGCGCAGGAGCACAAATCATGGAGTAAGAACTTGTAGCCCTCAAAACCAATCTCCAAGATCTGGATGAAAAATTTCTCAGCCTCCATCTTCAGTATTCAACCATGAAAACTCAACGAAAGCCAAAATGTTCTATAGACACTGGGTTCTTTTCTGCCAGCAATTTTCGTGGGCCGAAACTTGATTTTCCTCACTTCAATGGTAATGATCCGATTGGATGGATATATAGGGTAGAACAATATTTCGGTCTGCATAATACTTTTGATGTCCACAAAGTTCCACTTGCATCCTTTCATTTGGAACAAGAATCCCTTCAATGGTACCGTTGGTACATCAAGACTCATGATGAGCCAAAATTGACATATTTTTGCCAACTCCTTTTGCAATGATTTGGTCCTAGTTCTTTTGATGACTTCACAGGAGCACTCACTAAACTTCGCCAAATTGGCATTGTGAGAGAGTATCAGACAAAATTTGAGAAACTTTCCAATCACACAAAAGGATTTTCTGATGAATTCTACAGGATTTTTTTTATCAGTGGTCTCAAGGATGAAATCCACTCAGAGGTTAAAATGTTATGTCCCAACACAATAATGGAAGTCCTAGGGTTGGCTAAGTTGGCGGAGGACAAGATCTCAACCCAATAACGCTCCAAATCCACTTTTGTTCCATTCATAAAAATGGTTTCCCAACGACCTCCCATCATGCCAGCTCCTCAACCAACTCCTATCAAGAATGTTTCTGAAGTAGAGATGTAGACACGTAGAGAAAAAGGGCTTTTTCATATTTGTGATGAGAAATTCACTCGAGGACATAGATGTGTTGAGCAACAAATATATCTCTTGGATGTGGATTCTCCTCTTTCCTCTGAACTTGGTGAAGAAGCTCTAGATACAACAGATGATTAGGTTGACATTCAGCAGCCGCCTATTGACCTTCTGTCTCCGAACGACCACCCAGAGATATCTCTCTATGCTTTAGCCGGAGTCACCACCCAAAAGACAATGCGGGTCGGGGGTTACTTCAAGAATCTCCCTCTTACAATACTCATTGATTCTAGTAGCTAGCACTCATAACTTCATTGCCCCTCGGATCACCAAACAGGCTAATTATTTTGTCCATCCTTGCTCCAACTTTGAAGTCATGATTCAATGGGGGCACCTTACCTTGCAAGGAGAAGTGTCGCAATGTGCGTATCTCTATGGAATATTATAATATGAGCTCTAACATGTTTTCATTCTTCTTAGGAGGATGTGATGTGGTTTTCAGCGCTCAATGGTTACGCACACTTGGCCCCACCTTATGGGATTTTGCTGAACTTTGGATGCAGTTTTCAGTCAATGGGAAAAAACACACATTTACAAGCTTACAACCAGGGTCTCTCGACATCATCAGTTCACATCACCTGGGAAAGATCCTTAAGAAGAATTCACATGGTGTCATCGCTTAGCCCCATTCCATTCAGATGCACCCATCAACAGTCTCCACAACTCCCTTGGATCTACAACACATTTTGGATAGATATGCAGGTGTCTTTGTTGAACCAGTGGGATTGTTTCCTTCAAGAGACCTTTCCGGTAAGAATTTAGCCGCCTCTACATCTAAGACAGAAATGATGGCTATTTTGCATGCAATACAGAAGTGGCAGCCGTACCTATTAGGGAATTATTTCTGCATCAAGACTGATAACCAGAGTCTGAAGAAATTCCTGGAACAACGGGTCTCTTGTTAAGATATTCCTATACTCCATCTTAGTCCTTCTAGCATTTCTGTCATTTTCATTTTTAGTCATGCATGCAAAATTAGGGTTTGCATGCATCCTAGTCATCAGTACCAACACCTAGCCCTCATAAAACTAGTTCCTAGAGCTTCCTTTAGATCAGTTTTAGCTCTCCTAGAGCTTAGTGCGCCCTCCTTTCACCTACTGCATGAGAATGGCACCTTTCTTCACCTACCAGTCTAGTTTAGTTCAGTTAATTGAGTTCACTCCTTGATTTTAGGCTTAACTCACTCTTAGCTGATCTTATCACTTCGATGGACCTCCAGTGTGACTAGATAACCTGTTCTGACTCCATTTAGCTCCATCTGCGCCCTCCACTGAGCCTCCTTCACTACATTAGTGCTTCCATGTGCCAGTTACACCAACCACACTCAGTTAGACTCAGTTTGACTCCCAGTTGACCATTACTTGTGCATTGATGACTTCACTGAAGAGAAGGTGGACTCCTAGTTATGCTTTGATAACTCTCCACTGATTATGGATTTGCGCATCTAGGCCAATTCGAATTACACCTAGTGAATTTGAATCCTCAGCATTGTATATTTACCAGTTTACTATTCAGATTAATGTAACATGTGTAATTATTCTACCTCTATCAAAGCTCCTTTGGATCTATGTTCTATTGCTTCTCTCTTCTTCTATTATTCCTAAATTCTTTCATTGTGAGGTTTACATCATCTCTTTGGATCTTATGTGGGAATTTTCACATGGTATCATATCCATTCGAGAGTATATTCTACCTCTATTCTTGAGAGTTTTTTGCAAGCATTTCGAAGTTCCAGCAGTTGTAGCAGTAGATTTAGCAGTTTCTATTTGCACTTGTTCCAGCAGTCAAGATGAGCAATTCGAATGCTTCTTCTTCTCTTTCTCCTATGATCATCACTCCCTTTAATTACTTTGAATGGAAGGGTGAGATGAAAATTCACTTGATGCATAAAGGGCTTCAAAGATTGATTTATGAAAGAGATGCCATACCACATGTAGCTGTAGAGAGAGTCAAGCATCTAAACAAATTGGATGAAGCTTTTGGATTCATATGCCTTCATATGTCCAAAGATCTATTGTTCCATGTTGAAGGATTGAAGTCTCCAAATGAGTTATGGACTAAATTGGAGAGTCTTTTTGGAAAACAATATGGGCTAAGAGGCCATATTCTTGAAAATGAATTGGTTTCCCTACAACCTAGCAATTTCGAGAGCATTCAAGCATTCTTCTCAAAATTTAAAATTTTGGTTTTACAATGCAAGCATTGTGGCATCACTAAAAGTGATGAGCAATTGGTGCTCTCCATTTTGAGCAAACTTGGATCTCAATTTTCTATCTTTGTATCTACTTTCCATTCTGGGCGAATGTCAATCCCTGGATGGAAGTTTCCTACCTTAGAAGTCTTCATTCAAGCCCTCATTCAAGAAGAGGACAAATTGTTTCAAATGGGTGCCATAAACACCTCCAAAGATCTTGCTCTTCTAGCTGGTGAAGCAAGTGGAGCGAATGCAAAAGGGAGGCAAAAAGACAAAGACAAGAAGCAATCAAAATCCAAGAATGACAAACAAAAGAGACCAAATTGTTCCTACTGCAAGAGAGGAAACCATCCTAAGAAAGCTTGCATGCACAAGAAAATTGATCTTCTAACCAAGCTTCTTGAACAAAACAAAATTGTTGTTCCAAAAGAAGCAAAGATGTCTGATTCTGGAAGTGGATCTGATGATTGCCATGCATTGATGGCTATTTTTTCAAAGTCAAAATCCCTCCTCATAGATTCTGGAGCCTCCAACCACATGGTTGCCTCTGAAGAATCCTTTTCCTCTTTGGATCTCCAAGATGGGCCTACCATTCACATGGGAGACAACTCTCATATTTTTTCCAAAGGATTGGGTACAGATCATTTGGAGCATGTTAAGTTCAAAAATGTTTTATTTGTTCCTTCTCTAACAGCTAATTTGTTGTCAGTATATCAAATGACTCATACAGGATCACCAAAGCAAGTAATTTTTTGTCCAAACACAGTAGAGATTACAGAAATATCCACTGGAAAAGTTATAGCAAATGGGATTGCTAATCATGCCTCAAAGGCATATGAGTTCTCACACTTCATGACTTTCTCTCCGACTATTCCTTCAGATTCTGATGAAGATCACAGTAACTCCTCTTCTAATGAAGAAGAAGATCAAGATCTTGATGTTGAGATCATAGTTCAATAAGATTGAGATCCATAACCAACACCTATTCTCAGTTCAGATTCAAGGTCAATATGCGCTCACACAGTCCTTTCTACTACTGAGAACACAGTTGATGATTTATCTGTTCACGGAACTACTAGACTTCAGCATCATGCCAACCTTGCATTATGCCATCCACCTCTCCATGAGAGATGCAGCATTATGATGGGGTTCTCTCTTCCATCTCTTGGAAAGACTCCTCATGTTCCATTCGCTCCAGTTACAGAAAGAGTTCCTGAAAGACTTGCTTCATCCAACACATTCTCCACACAATGGGAGGCATATCAAGAGACTAGATCTAGATCTAGCTTCTACTTTGGCTTCCTATAGGGGATCAGCTTGCCAAGTATTTTGCAAAAGTTTTCATTGATGAAAACTTCTTTCTTTTCTGCATAGTATGATGGTTCTTTGAGTTATTTACTGTTCTTTTGAGGGGGGGTATTTTTCCCATGTGGTTTTCCCCATTTCCTTGGTTTATGGACAATTCTTTATTTTTCTATCATTTCTTTGATTGTATGGGTGACCTTTGGTCCTAGTTACCAGGGCCCAGGATGGATTAAGGGGGGGTGTTAGGATATTCCTATACTCCATCATAGTCCTTCTAGCATTTCTGTCATTTTCATTTTCAGTCATGCATGCAAAATTAGGGTTTGCATGCATCCTAGTCATCAGTACCAACACCTAGCCCTCAGTAAACTATCCCCCGGAGCTTCCTTCAGATAAGTTTTATCTCTCCTAGAGCTTAGTGCACCCTCCTTTCACCTACTGCATGAGAAGGGCTCCTTTCTTCACCTACCAGTCCAGTTTAGTTCAGTTAACTGAGTTCACTCCCTTATTTTAGGCTTAACTCACTCTTAACTGATCTTATCACTCCAATGGACCTCTAGTGTGACTAGATAACCTGTTCTGACTCCAGTTAGCTCCATCTACGCCCTCCACTGAGCCTCCTTCACTACATTATTGCTTCCATGTGCCAGTTACACCAACCACACTCAGTTAGACTTAGTTTGACTCCCGGTTGACCATTACTTGTGCATTGATGACTTCACTGATGAGAAGGTGGACTCCTAGTTATGCTTTGATGACTCTCCACTGATTATGGATCTGTGCATGAAGGCCAATTCGAATTACACCTAGTGAATTCGAATCCTCAGCATTGTATATTTATGAGTTTACTATTTAGATTAATGTAACATGTGTAATTATTCTGCCTCTATCAGAGCTCCTTTGGATCTATGTTCTATTGCTTCTCTCTTCTTCTATTATTCCTAAATTCTTTCATTGTGAGGTTTACATCATCTCTTTGGATCTTATGTGGGAATTTTCACATCTCTTGGGCTAGCACAACTGAAATGGGTTAGAAAACTCATGGGTTATGCCTATGAGATCACTTATAAGAAGGGTAAGTACAATCTAGTGGCAGAGTCTCTTTATCGCACATTTAATGACCAAGTTTCTCTTTCAGGTATTTCTATGCCCATTCCAAATTGGTTGCAATCTGTTCAACAAAGCTATGTATTTTATGAACTCCATGCTTCTCCATCGGCAGGGAACTATGGGTTCCTCGAAACGTTTGAGCAGGCACAATGTAACTTCTTTTGGCAGGTATTGAAAAGGACAATTCAACAGATGGTGTCTGAATGTGATACTTTCCAGGTCAACAAGGGTGAAATGACACTCCTTCCGGGATTGCTCAAACCCTTTCCCATCCCTACATGGATTTGGACAGATATTTCTATGGATTTCATTGAATAGCTTCGGTGGTACCATACTGCATCTAAAATGACTCCATATGAAGTAATATATGGTCAGGCACCACTAGTTCTTCCATACACCCTCAATAGTTTACCAGTTCAAGAAATTGATTCGGTTCTTCGAAACCGCAATCAAATTCTTCGCATTTTGCAGGATAATATTCACATGGCAAGAATTCAAATGCAACAACAAACCGATCAGCACCATTCTGAGCGCACCTTTCAAGTAGGTGATATGGTTTTTCTTCGTCTATAACCTTCCAAGCAATCCTACCTGAAACTCAAAGTGCGTCATAAGCTTGCTCCAAAGTTCTATGGGCCCTATAAGGTTCTTTAGAATATTGGGTCTGTTGCTTATAAATTGGAACTTCCTCCTTTTTCCTACATTCATCCAGTATTTCATGTCTCTTTTCTGATGAAAGTTCTTGGCACCAACATCAGAGGACCAACTATTTTACCAGCACTAGATAATGAAGGATCCATCCTTTTGGATCCAGAGGCCATCCTCAATAGGCACACTCTGATCCACACATGGCCAGGAACCACGAGGGGTACAATATTTCGACTGAATGAGTCGGCTCTATTATGGCAAAAGATTAAGAAACATAATGCGCAAAGCATGAATACACTACACAGACAAAACACAAATACACACAAACAATATGCAGGAATGCGAACTGATCTTCTATTACTGGATATGAGATCATCGATTGATTCTTAGCTATATATTACAATAGTTTACATGCCTATATAGAGAGTGCTAAGATGCTTGGGTGCGTTCCCATTATGTTCAGTTACAAGAGAAGTTAGAACGATTCGACAGTTCAACCGTTACAATCGAATGGAATATAGAGAGATAGTTTGTCGAAGTTCGATAGTCGCAATTCGCAGATTGACATTGCATGTCGATGTCACAAAACTGTTAGGTCGCGGAACTTGTCGAAGTCATGGAGTTGTCAAAGTTGTGTTGACGTCAATGACTTGTCGAAGATGTGCCAAAGTTAGAATCTGACAATAATGCCAACTGCTATGTGGATCAGACCTCCTTCCTTAAGAAACACTGAACCCCATTGTTTGATCATGAAGGTGAGGAAACTTGTCGGTCAGTTCAGTAGTAGAGTACCACTTTCCTTGTGCTGGGATATGTCCGAATTTAGCAACCTGAAACAAGGGAATTGTGTTCATCCTTGTATGGCATACTCATCGTCCCACAATGGTGTCACAATGAAGATGCTCCTGAACATCTAGATTGATGTCGTCAGGTTCTATTGTTGGTAAGTCGTTTTGTTCCAACAATGGTGCATGGTATGGTAGAAGTAGATCCATATTAAATACTGGATGCAGAACTAGGCATGTAGGAAAGTCAAGATGGAAATCATTTTCTCCAATCTGTCGAAGAATACTGTATGGACCATATTGCAAAGGCTTGAGATTCTTGAATGGACCGGTGAAGCGCTCCTTCTTGATATGTAACCAGACCTTATCCCCAATTTGGAATGAATGAGGAATACAATGCTTGTCGTGTCGAACCTTAGATTTCTCATTTTCTCATTGCAACATTTATTGTGCTTGCTTCTGGATGTCGCAGATATGATCTCGAAACTTCAAGGCTTTATCAACTTCCCATTGGCTATAATTGGTGTCGGATTTTGGCTGTGTCGAGGATCTGATCAACTCGATAGGCACCAAGGGTTGAAATCCCTAACAGATCTCAAATGGACTCTTTCCTATAGAATTGTGTTGAGCATGGTTGTAACTGTGATATATGTATGGAAGACTTTCATCCCATGTGCATCGAAGCTTGTGGTTGTACATGTGAAGCAGTTTTACTACCAAGCGATTCACAACTTCCATATATCCATCGGTTTGAGGATGGAAAGCTGTCGAAAATATGAGTCATGTGACTAGCTATTTCTAGAGAGTCTTCCCAAATATGCTAATGAATCTGGAATCTCGGTCAGAAGTAATGGTTGTGGGTAAACCAAAGTGTTTCCAAACATTTGTGAAGAAGAGCTGAGTAGTCTGCTGCGCTGTCATGGTCTTCTTGCATGGTATGAGAATGGCCATCTTGGAAAATGTTTCAACTAATACTAAGATTGCATCATGATGATGTTTGATAGTAGGATATCCCATCAAGTAGTCCATAGAAATATATTCCCACGGTCGACTAGGGACTGGCAAAGGTGTGTACAATCCCTCTCGTTGATTAGGCAGTTTAGCTATGGCACAAACCATGCATGATTGAATGTACTTGTTGAAATCAGTTTTACGTGTAGGCAAAAATAATTACTTCTGGAGAATAGAAAGTGTCTTTGTTGCTCCAAAGTGTCTTGCAGTCTTGTTGTAGTGCGTGTCCCAAATGAGCTCTTGTCGATGCTCATCAGTTGGTACACAAAGCTATCCAAGCTTGTATAGCAAGGTGTCTTTTAGGAAGTAGTCGGAGGTTGACGACTTGTTAGTCTGAAGCTGTCTATAGACTGGTGAAAATTTGATGTCGTCCTAATATAATTGAGGCCAAGTGGTCGTATTGTAACCCTGCATACTCATCATTGTGAAAAGGAGAGTAATGGGTGGTCAACTCAGAAAATAGGTGACGGCATTAGCTTTACCTTTCCAATACTTAATCACCAACTGGAAATTTTGTAGGTAATTAATCCACTTGATTTGTCTAGTTGTCTGTAGTTTTGAATGGGTTGGAGTGAACTGTAGAGGATTATGGTCAGTGAGGATGACCGTTTCCTTGCCAAGGATGTAATGCTTCCATTGCTAGAGATCTTGCACAATGGCGTATAATTTTTTTTGTACATCGAATATATTCTAACTGTGTCATTAAAAGTATCAGAATGAAAAGAGATTGGGTGAACAGACTGAGTGATCACTGCGCCCAAGGCACAATCCGATGCGTTCATCTCAATCTCAAAGGCCTGATGCAAATTAGGTAACACAAGTACTGGTGTAGTGCAGAGCTTGTGTTTGAGATGTTCAAAATATTCTTGTTGTGTCGATGTCCATTTGAAGAAAAATTTTCTATTTCCCTTCGTCAACTTATTCAAGAGCCAAGCTATGTGACTAAAGCCGAGTATGAATCGTCGATAGAAATTCGCCAATCCAAGAAAACTTCTTATATATTGAATTCTTTGAGGAATGGACCATTCTTTGAGGATCTGTACTTTATCTGGATCGGCGTGAATGCCTCCAGAGTCAATTACATACCCCAAAAATTTGATGATCTTCATCGCAAAGGTACACTTGCCCATATTCAAGTAAAGTCAATGTTGTTGGAGAGTGTCAAGGACTTGTCGAAGTTGTCTGACATGTTCTTCCCATTATCTACTAAAAATCAATATGTCGTAAAGGTAGAGAATGAGCCATTTTCCGATGAAAGGTCACATAATGTTGTCCATGTATTGCATGAAGGTCGCAGGTGCATTGGTTAAGCCGAAAGGCATGACTAACCATTCAAACAATCCTTCCTTGGTCTTGAAAGAAGTTTTCCACACATCTGAGGGATCGATTGGAATTTGATGATATCCCAACTTGAGGTCAAGCTTAGTAAATAATTTAGCACCTTTTAGACAGTCGATGAGCTCGTCTATCCACGGCAGAGGGTAGTGATTCTTTACTGAAATTTTGTTGAGTGCCCTGTAGTCGATGAACATGCGCCAAGTCCCGTCTTTATTTGGAACGAGGACGACTAGACTTCCACAAGGAGAGGATATTGGTCGGATATGACCTTTTTCGATCAATTCTTGGATTTGTCTGTGAATCTCTTCATTTTCAAGAATGGATCTTTTGTAAACAAATGCATTAGGAAAAGAAGAACCAGGATGAAGTTCAATGGAGTGTTTTACCTGGAAATGTCGAGGTACTTCATCCGGCTCTTGGAATAAACTCTGATACTTGTCGAGAACATTTTCGATCAACTACTTATGTCGAGAGCTGCATTGGCCGGTAAGTCGAATCATTGCTACAATCTTCCTAGAATGTTGCGGTTTGATCATGATTAACGTGAACTTATAAGCATGATTGATGAGATTATTTTTCTGTTTCGCAGATATCATTGAAACCGTTGGTGTAGGTCGTCGCTCTGGAATGTTGTACTATCGATCCTAGATTCTGACAATCACCTTCTGCAGTCATGACTGATAACTTCCGTGGAAATCCCATAGGTAAGGTTTCCCAAACAAGGCGTCAGCTACGGAGAGTGGTGCTACGTCGCATAGTACTTCATCTTCAAAAGGATTTATGAAGTAGGCAAGTTTGCATTGTCGGGTGATTCATAGTTCCTGTCCATCCTTCATCCAACAGATGTTGTATGGATGAGGATGAAAAGTGGTGACAAGACCTAGTTTCTTCACAAGTTCTTCAGAAATGAAGTTCTTCTGGCTACCATTATCCACAATCAAATGTAATGGGTTGTGTTGGACCGATATCTGTGTATGGAACAGGCGCTCTTGTTCCTCCTCATCGATGATAGTCGAGGCTGTTGGAGTGGCCGATGTCGATGTCAGAAGGGTCATTGCATCTGGATCCAATTCTTCCACTGTCTTGTCGAACACGTTGGATGTCGACAGTTTTTCCAAAAATGTCTTCCGATCTTTGCATTCAGACGTATCTACAAATATGAGTGGTGGTAATTGCACCATTTTCCATTGGGTGGTTGTTTTCTACATTCCCTTTTCTGAAAATGATTTTTTCTGTGATCTGGCTTTGGCGGATTTGACTGAGAATATTTTGACTTGTCGAAGTCGGCTGATGTCTTCTTGTCGGGTGGTCGTCCTGATGTCGGCTTTGTCGCGAAGCTTGCTTTCCCTTTCTACTTGGTTTCAAGTCTGCTGGCATAGTGGAATGAATCTGCAAGCATATGGACAATCATAAATTCTATCTCTTGTTGAATGTACTGAGACAATCCACTGATGTACTTCAGAACAAGCAATCTCTCTTCTTCTTGGATGCCAATTCTAGCCATGAGTTGATAGAAATTCTCGGTGGAACTCTGTACTGATTGGTCTTTCCATTTCCTTATTTGATTCCACTTCTTATACTACTACTCGAGGTACTTGGGTGGGTAAAATTCATTTCGTATGTGTTCGACGAATTTATCCCATGTGTTGATGGGGTCTCCGCTTTTCTCCATCTTTATCGAGAGGTTCTCCCACCAGTAGTGCACAGATGTTGACATCTTTAAGGCTGCAATGGTGATCTTGTCGACTTATGAGATTTGATTCACAGATTAATTGGATTCCAGTTTTTTCACCCAATTGTCGACGGATTCCGTGTCAATATTTCCTTCAAGATTCAGTATGTCCAAATTAATTTGCACTTTGAAGGGGCTGATTTTATTGGAGTGAGTTCTCGTCGAAAATACTTTGGATGTCGAAGAAAATACTGTGATAATTTCATTGAACTGGGCGAACATTTCAGTCCATTGTCTATTCAGCGCTTGCTCAATAAGTTGTGCTATCTTGTTGGCTGCATGTCTATCGTTTGTTTCTTCTTCCATTTTTGGAGGTGGTGTCTGCTTTGATTGCTGAGATTGCGAGCATGTTTTCATAGGAATAAGTCGGTAACTTCGCTGGAAGTGTCTATGCAAACTTAAGCACAAACAAAGTTGAGTGCTTTGATACCAATGATCCACACGTGGCCAGGGATCATGAGGGGGACAACAGTTTGACTGAATGAGTCAACTCTGTTATGGCGGAATCTTAAGAAACAGAATTCGCAAAGCAGGAACACACTACACAGATAGAGCACAAATACACACAAACAATATGTTGGAATGCGAACTGACCTTCTATTACTAGGTATGAGATCATCAATTGATTCTCAGTTGTATATTACAATAGTTTAGATGATTATATAGAGATTGTTGAGATGCTAGGGTGCTTTCTCATTACGTTTAGTTACAAGAGAAGTTAGAACGGTTCGATATTTCAACCGTTACAGTCGAATGGAAGACAGAGAGGCAGTCTCTCAAAGTTCGACAGTCACAATTCGTAGATCGAAGCTGTATGTCGATGTCGTTAAACTGTGAGGTCACGGAACTTGTAGAAGTTGCGGAGTTGTCGAAGCCATGTTGAAGTTGAAACTTGTTGAATTTGTGTTGACATCGATGACTTGTTGAAGATGTGTCGAAGTTAGCATCCGACAATAATTCCAACTGCGATGTGGATCACACTCGCCAGCTTCACTCTCGACCTATCACAAGGGTATTAATTCAGTGGCATGGAATGCAACTAGAGGATGCTACATGGGAACCACTCTTTCAGATTCAACATCAATTTCCACATCTAAAGCTTTGAGGACAAATATTTTTCTAAGGGGGAGGGTGTTGGACATATGTCATTGGTTTGTTGACAAACATCATTGGTTTATCATTGATGAAAACATACAAATAGATAGTTAATTGTTATAACAGAAATCCGTGAATGTAACAAAAATACGTGAATGATACATAAATCCTCATACAGACAGATAGTTAATTGTTATAATAGAAATCCGTGAATGTAACAGAAATCGTGAATGATACAAAAAATCGTGAATGAGACAGAAACTCTTTTCTTCGGACATAAAGTTTATTGTGTTCACAGAAATGGGCATTGACAAATAGTTAATGTTTTTTTCATGTTATGACTAAAATGATTTGTTATCCAATGTTGAGCTATCAAACTCACGATTCCAGCGTGTTAAGCATGGTTCCAACAATACGGTTCCAAAGTTTGTTTCTAAGATAAATTTAAAATGAAGTTCTGCTAAATGTTGACACTTCATGATTAACGCTGCCCATAAATGTTTAGCTCTAACATTCAGTTAAGGTTTTCACGTTTTGGATAAAACGTTTTTTATTCTCTATCTTGAATCAGTTATACAATTATGATAACCATATCTAACTACTTTATGTATGCGGTGTAAGATGAAAGGAAGGTGGGTGTATGTGCAATATAGATATAAAAAAGAGACGGAAGTGCTCTATCTGGAATGAAGGAGAAGTGATTCAGAATACACAGAAAACGCAGAGCAGTAAGGAAGTTGCTGAAGTGTCTCATCAATGAAGAAAACACTGAAGTCTCAGCATTGAACGAACTGTAGGTGTTGATCAAAGAAGTAAAGTATAAATGAAGATATGTTGAGATAGAATTACAGAGTTCTGTTGACAGAGACAAGTTAATTTTTTACAGAGAGGTTTTAATAGAGAAGATTTGACAGTATTATTCTTGATAAAGGTTTTATTTGATATAGGCTAGGTTTGAAAAAGATAACAGGTTTAAGCTCGAAAATGTGTGAAATAGGTTGATTCTTATGCTATAGGGAGGAAGGGAGGAGTTAGAAAAGACTTAAAGTCTTCAATACAAGTTGATGCTTGTACACAAAAGGAGTAGAAGCTTCTTTTCAGTAGATGTTGAAGAAACAGAGGTAGCTACCTCATTTGAGTTGTTGACTCAAATAAAATGATGTATAAGAAGTTGTTGCTTGCCTACATCTAAAAGAAAGAGGTTTTTTCCCTTTTTGGGTTTCCTCATGAAAATTTCTGTGTCCATGTGGTTTGGATTAATTAATGACTTGTTCTAATTTTGAAAAAATATTAAATAGTAAATTTGGATAACTAACTGATTCACCCCCCCTCTCAGTTAGTTTGTCTTATCCAACACTTGGTATCAGAGCAGGTTGCTTCTGAATTCAGTTTAAACACTGGAAGTTGCGGTTATTTATGATGGATAAGAAATCTGAATTTACAAAACATGGATTGCCTCTGTTTGATGGACATAACTATGCTTTTTGGAGTATTAGAATGAAGTTGTTTTTGCAGTCTCAAGGAGTAGATGTTTGGCAAGCTATGTTGAACGAGTATAAAACTCCAGCAACTATTCCAACAGATACTACAGGTAAGAAACTCTATGAAAGTAATTCCAAAGCCATGTATGCAATTCTTGGAGGATTGTCAGGTTCTGAATTTGTTAAGGTAATGCATTGTGAGTCAGCAAAAGAATTATGGGACAAGCTTAAAAAGGTCTATGAGGGAGATGATAAGATAAAGAATGCTAAACTTTAGTCTTCGAGGAGTCAATTTGAAAGCTTAAAGATGGAAGAGAATGAAGATATAGAAACTTATTTCTTACGTATTGATGAAGTAGTAAATACCATGAGAGGTCTAGGAGAAAAAATTAAAAATGTCAAAGTTGTGTAAAAGGTACTTAGATCTTTACCTGTAATATTTGATCCAAAAGTGTCTACTTTATAAGAAAGAGCTGATCTTGCTATTTTAGAAATGGATGAATTGCATGGAATTCTAACAGCATATGAGATGAGAACCTCTAGTGAGAACTCTTCTAGGAAAGAAGCAGCTTTCAAGGTAGAAAAGAAGGACAAGATAAAGGTTGAACAGAAACCAGCAATCATGAAGATTCAGGAGAAGATGTGGGAGAAGAGGCTAACTTTGTCAAAAATCTAAAAAAAGGTACTGGAAAATACAAGGGGAACTTCCCCTCAAATGCTTTGATTGTGGTAGAATAGGACATTTTGCTTCCAAGTGACCTTTCAATAAACACTCTGATGGTGAATAAGAAAGTAATAGAAAGGCTAAAGAATATAAGAAAAAATATAAGAAATCATTTCAAAGAAATTCTTATAAAAAGAAAATTTTGTTTATCAAAGATGACAGTGATTCTTCAGATATAGACGGAAGTGATGAAAGTTCAGATATAAGACTTTTTATGGCTTTATATAATGAAGGAGAAGAAGCTGAAGTTGATCTAGAAGCAGAGCTCGTAAGTGCATTAAGTGAACTTAGAAAGACAGAAGGGAATATAAATCTCTTAAGGAAGAAACTAAGGAACTTGAAAATGATTTACAAAAATCAAACAAATTAATAGATGACACTAAGACAATGATAATTGATTTAAAGGTTAAATTGGAGGAATCTAGAGTAATTGAAGAAGCATTAAATAAGTTGCTTATAGATAAAGACAAATAAAATGAATGTCTGAAAATTGAAGTTGTTTCATTAAGAAAGAAGGTGCAAGAAAGTAACATGAGTGGTAGTTCAAAGGTTTTGAATCAGATTATTAGTTGTCAGAGATCTACAAATGACAAGACTGGAATAGGGAATAAATCTGATATTACTAATGCAAGTACAAGCACAAATTTTGAGAAAGTGGGAACAGAGAAAGAAGGAAGTCCGAAGAATACTAGCATGCAGATTGGATTAGTAAAGCAAGAAGGAAGTCAAGTTTCGACATTGCGAAGGAGAAGTTATAACAAGTATCAAAATAGGTTTGATGGTTATTGTTTTTTCTGCTATAAGTATGGACATAAAGTTGTTTTCTGTAATGCTTTTTCAAGAAACATAATTGCAAGGAACAACTATATGATACGTGTAGATTTGAATATGGAAGAAGGCATGATAAACGAACTCAGCACACTGTGAACAACTCATATAATAGTTTTGATGCCTTAAAGTTTGAACTTGAATGTTATAAATGTAACAACTTTGGACATATAGCAAGAAACTGCCCTATGAACTTACCAAAATCTATTATGAGTAAATATACAGATCAGAAGACTAAATGCTAGAAAAAGAAAAGTAACTTAGAAGTTGAAAGTTGCAAGCTTTCTTTACAAACATATCATAAAGTTAAGTGGTGTGTTGACAGTGGCTGCTCAAAGCATATGACAGGTGGAAAATAGAACTTTGTTACCTTAGATAAAGGAAAAGAGGGCACATCCACATTTGGTAATGATCAGTCAACTAGAATAATTGGAAGAGAAACTGTGTGTTTAAATAGCAAAAACATAATGGCTAAAAATGTTTTATTGATTGAAAACATGGAACATAACTTGTTAAGTGTAAGTCAAACTTGTGATAAAGGGAATTTTATGATATTTGATTCTAAGCAGTGTCAAATTAGAGATGTCAAAACAAATCAGTTAGTTGGAACGGCTACAAGGACACCAAATATTTACATATTAGATGAGAAGGATGAAAAATGTTGTCTTGGGAATGAAGATGAAAGTTGGTTGTGGCATAAAAGACTTGGGAATATTAACTTTGATAATCTGATTCAGTTAAATAGAAAAGAAGCAATAAGAGGCTTACCTTCTATAAAGAATCTTTCCAATTCTATTTGCAAACAATGTCAACATGGTAAACAAACTAGAGTCAAGTTTAAAACAAAGGAATATACTACAACAAAGCCCTTGGAAATAATACACACTAATATTTGTGGACCCATGAGAACAACAGGGTTAAATGGTGAAAGATACTTTATGTTATTTGTGGATGAACTTACTCGAGTGACTTGGTTATTTTTACTGAAAAAGAAGTCTGAAGCATTTAATTGTTTTCAAATTTTCAAAGAATTGACTGGAAATGAAATTGATATGAAGATTAAATGTTTAAGGTCAGACAATGGGGGAGAATTTGTGTCAAATGAGTTCAACGATTATTGTGATGATAATGGCATCAAAAGGCATTTCTCTGTTGTAGAAACACCCCAACAAAATGGTGTTGTTGAGAGAAAAAATAAGACTGTTATGGAAATGGAAAGAACAATGTTGAATGAATCTAAATTGAATAATATATTTTGGCCTCAAGCAGTTCATACAATTGTTCACATCTTGAATAGAATCTTGTTAAGAAGTAATAATGATGAAACACCTTATCAGTTATGGAAAGGTAGACCCGCAAGTATAAAGAACTTTAGAATTTTTGGGAGTAAGTGTTACATTAAAAGAATTGACAAAAATCTGGGTAAATTGGAGTCTAGAACTGATGAAGGTATATTGGTTGGATACTCATGTTCAAGAAAGGATTATAAATGTTATAATTTCAGATTAAGGAAAATTGTTGAAGCTATAGATGTTAAAGTTGATGAGTCTTCATTTTTGAAATCCAAAACTAAAAATAAAGATTATCAAATATATGACAAGTTTAAGGAAGAAGAAGAAGAAGCAAGTGATATAGAGGAAACGGAAACTAAACCATTTAACAATGAAAATCTGATTCCTTCTACTTTGTTACAGGGTTCAACTCCATCTAAAACTCCAAGTAAATGGATACAAAGAAATCATCCTGAAGATCAAATCATTGGTGATATAAATGCAGGTGTTGAAACAAGAAGAGAATTACAAGAATCAATTACAAATCAAGAACAAGTATCATTACTCTCTTTGATTGAACCTAAGAATGTTGAAGAAGAAATTAATGATGAACATTGGGTGAAAGCCATGAAAGAAGAGTTAAGTCAAATAGAAAATAATGAAACATGGGAACTAGTCCCTCGACCTTTAAACAAAAATGTTATTGGGGCTAAGTGGGTTTTCAGAAATAAGTTAGATGAAGCAGGTAAAGTAACTCAAAACAAAGATAGACTTGTATGCAAAGGGTATGCTCAAGCAGAAGGCACAGATTATGGGGAAACTTTTGCTCCTGTTGCAAGGATGGAATCAATTAGATTAATTCTAGATTATGCTTGTTCTAAATGAATCAAAGTTCACCAAATGGATGTTAAATCTGCTTTCTTAAACGGTGAGTTAGAAGAAGAAGTTTACATGGAACAACTGGAAGGGTTTCAAGTGTCAGAAGCAGAAAATTGTGTTTACAAGTTAAAGAAAGATTTGTATGGGAAAAAGCAAGCTCCATGAGCTTGGTATTCCCAGCTTAATAAATATCTAAGGCATCAAGGATACAGAAAAGGAAATACTAACACTAATCTTTACATTAAGGAAGAACAAGATAGCTTGGTTTTTGTTGAAATCTATGTAGATGATATCATATTTGGGAGTGATAATGATAAGCTTAGCAAACAACTTGCACAATATATGCATAATGAATTTGAAATGTCCATGCTTGGTGAATTAAACTTTTTCTTAGGCCTTCAAATCTCACAATATGATAAAGGCATTTTTATCTCTCAAACTAAGTACATAAATGAAATGATAAAGAAATTTCAAATGCAGGACTGTAAACCAGTAGGAACTCCCATGGTTACTGGATGTAAGTTAAGTCACATAGATGACTCTGAAAATGTTGAGCAGAAAATGTATAGATCTATGATTGGTAGTCTTTTATATGTTATAGCTACAAGGCCAGATGTTATGAATGCAATATGTCAAGTTGCTCGGTTTCAAGCCTCTCCCAAAGCTTCTCATTTACTTGCAGTCAAATGGATTCTTTGGTATCTCACAGAAACAACAGAGTATGGATTATGGTATCCCAAAGGTAACAATCTTGATTTATATGTTTTTACTGATGCAGATTGGGCAAGTTGTGTAGATGATCGGAAAAGTACAAGTGGGGCAGCATTTTATCTAGGAGGATGCTTGGCAAGTTGGTCTAGTATGAAGCAATCAACAATATCTCTTTCCATTGCTGAAGTAGAGTATATTGCTGCTGCAAATTCTTGTACTCAAAATAATATGGCTGAAACAGATGTTGGTAGATATACATGTTACTTATGATGCTCCTATTCCAATTTTCTGTGACAACACAAGTGTTATTAGCATTTCCAAGAACCCAGTTATGCACTCAAAAACAAAAACATATTCCAATTAAGTTTCATTTTCTCAGAGAGCGGGTTTCAAACAATCTTTTCAAGTTGGAGTATGTTGGCACACAAAGTCAAATTGCTGATATCTTCACTAAGCCTTTACCTAAGCTGCAATTTGAAAATCTCAGGGACCAATTAGGTGTTTGCTCTATGTCAGACTTGTAAATTTCAGACGACAGCACAGATTGATTATAGCTTTCACATGTAGGATTGGAATTTGGATTCACCTTTGGCCGTCATATAAATTTTTTTTGACGTTTTGTGTTCTTATACTCCCCATCACAAAACGTTTTGCCTAACATTTTGACTTTCAACAATGAAGTTTGTATGAGAAATTAACTCTTCAATAATAAAGTTTTAATTAAAAAAATAATCTTCTCTAATCAAGTTTGAAATTAAAAACTACTTTAACTATATGAATGGTTATTTTGAAATTTCCTTCATTTATCACAAAATTGTGTATGCACACAAGAATAAACTAAAACATTTATATTCTACATACCATTTTGTGTTCAACTTTCATCATCTGATTTTGTTTTTATGACTTTTTTTGTAGAAATGTAGAAAAGTCTTTACCTACATTATAAGATCTACTATTTTAGTTTCAAATTACAAAATATAATAAATCTTTCATGAAACTACAAAAATAATAAGATTTCCTTGAAACTACTAAAATAAAATAATACCTAACAATGTTTCATATAACTAGAGTGAATTCAAGATTAACATGAATATTTAAAGTTTCAATAGTAGGCCACTATGAATTATATGTACTCGTATTGATGGTGGGGGGTGGATTCGGCTACTTAATACTTACATTCATGACAGAGTGCTTATAAAGTATAGGGAACCTGCTTATGCTCTCTAGCATGCATGTAGTTCATCTTTCTATGTTTCTATTTCTGGTAGGTTAGATATTGTTATCTTCTTCTCTTGTTATAACAATAGGCATGTAGCAAGAACCCATGAATATCAATATTTAGTTATGCCAGAACAAACCTTCTTTCTATTATGTTTTCTTGATAATGTAACTCGTGGGCATTGTCTCGATGATGTAGCTAATGCAAAAGTAAGACAAGAAAAGTAGCATTTAAAGTAACTGGTATTCCTCTAACCAATGGCGACTTGTGATTTTTGAAGAAGAATTGACAAAACAAAGCACTAAGGATCTGCATATGCGGATAAGCAGAACAGAGTGCCTTCTTCCTCCCATATCAGCGATATATATAATTGGATAGAAACTCAACCAGATATCTATTGGACAAAACAATGGAATTATATATCTTGCCTAACTAGAAATTCTTACTGGCTCGTGGGCGAGTAACAAAGTCTTATACCGCAAACACTCAATTTATGTAGATTTAAATTAACCTGCCTACAAGAAAAATTAAAGGACACTAATTCCTGTGATCTAGATGTCAAGTCTCTTCAGAAAGACAGTCACTATAAACATTTCTATGCCAGGGAAGATAGCATACTCATTAGCTTCGTTATGGACAGTCAGTAGGAAGGACCACATAACGGGATGAAGTACGCACTGCGTTTCCTTCTTACCAATCAGTGCGGAGACAAATGATTGATAATTAATCTATTAAGGTAAGGATAAAGATACAAATTGGGATACTGAATACAAAAGTTTACAAATACTAATAAGATTTATAGTATGTCAGGAGGATTTTTTTATTTTAATAACAAAATTGCTACATAACATTCCCTATTCATGTATAAGGATGAAATGCTATCCCTTGAGATATAAAAAGGGAGAAAAATAATATAAACCAAAACAATTTACAAAACAATTTTAAATTTATCAAAAAATAAGAGATATCTGTAAATTTATTAATGGAATGACAATGATTACAAGCAAGGAGAAAGGTCTGAATATAAGCAATTTTATTTACCTAGTTTTTGAGATAATAAGCAATCACCCCCTTTTTAATGGTGCACAGTCAAATGGTTTCCACAAATAGCCTGTTTAGTGGAGTAGATAGTTTATAAACATGGAGTTAAATGCCCAGCTAGAAGATATAGTCACAAGCAGATTTGAACTTCAACTTACCACCTTCATAAACTGCAAAAATCAGTCCCACTATAACGCTGAAAATGATTGTGTATTCCTTCAAAATATATCTTGTACCTTGCAGCGTATTGGAGTCACGAAACAGATCCCAAAGGGGTAACACGAGAAAAACAACCCAAATTCAGACTTAGAGACATCTATAGAAATCAGTGTTTGAAATTGATCATCAATCTTTACCATGGGCAGTTAGAAATTGGTACTAACTTACTACACCATAACGAAAGTGAGAATTTAAATTTATTCAACCAATCTTAGTTTAAAATTATACAATAAGACGCCACAGTTTTTCAAAAGGTCTAGGAATAGGCAACTGCCTCCCACGACCACAGGTAACAAGTAACAACTATGGTCTTCAGGCTGCGAAGTTAATTCCAACCTAATGCATTAACCACAACATTAAGCACTAAAATGTAACGATTAAAGTGGTAGTAGGTGGTACTGTGGCTATAGTTTATTATAGCACTAAACACCCGTCTACTACCAGTGTAACTACCATCTTACACATAGTTGTCCGTATAGCCTACAAGATTGGGTAATTAAATTTTGGGATTTGGAAACTTGCTTCGACACTTAGAAAACCGTGATTCTTCTCATTGCCAATGCCAAATTGCAAACCGTAACACCGTAACACTGTACAATACTTACAGTACTGTGGACGGACCTAATAATAAAAAATTAATGACGGTTATTGAAATTTGTTAAACGTCAAAAATGAGTGTAATCAAAATGTTTGCCCATTCGGTTTCACGTGTTATTAAAAAATTTAAGTGTATTTGATGGCCAAAATGCCCTGTGATGGGCAAAATACCCGTCAAATTCCAACCCTGTTCACATGTATATTCAAAGACAGAGACATGTATTTGTGTTAGGGGGAGAATTATCAAACCATGCAGTCCAGATCTTTTCTATCGATGTCAAAAGGGGGAGAACAAGTATATGTTTGCCATCAATGATAAAGGGGGACTTTGTTGGACATATGTTATTGGTTTGTTGACATATATCATTGGTTTGTCATTGATGAAAACATATAGACAGATAGTTAATTGTTATAACAGAAATCCGTGAATGTAACAAAAATTTGTGAATGATACAGAAATCCACATACAGATAGATAGTTAATTGTTACAACATAAATCCATGAGTGATATAGAAATCCATGAAGGTAACAGAAATTGTGAATGATACAAAAAATTGTGAATGAGACAAAAACTCTTTTGTTTAGACAAAAAGTTTATTGCGTTCAAAAAAATGGGCGATGACAAATAGTTAAGGTTTTTTCATGTTATGACTAAAACGATTTGTTATCCAATGTTGAGCTATCAAACGCATGATTCCAGCGTGTTAAGCATGGTTCCAACAGAACGGTTCCAAAGTTTGTTTCTAAGATAAATTTAAAATGAATTTCTGCGAAATGTTGACACTTCATGATTAACACTACCCAGAAATGTTTGGCTCTAACATTCAGTCAAGGTTTTCACGTTTTGGATAAAACATTTTTTATTCTTTGTCTTGAATCAGTTATACAGTTATGATAACCATATCTAACTGATTTATGTATGCGGTGTAACATGAAAGGAAGGTGGGTGTATGTGCAATAGAGATATAAAAAAGATACGGAAGTGCTCTATCTAGAATTAAGGAGATGTGATTCAGAATACACAGAAAACGCAGAGCAGTAAGGAAGTTGCTGAAGTGTCTTAGCAATGAAGAAAACACTGAAGTCTCAGCATTGAGCAAATTGCAGGTGTTGATCAAAGAAGTAAAGTACAAATGAAGATATGTTGAGATAGAATTACAGAGTTATGTTGACATAGACAAGTTAATTTTTGAGAGAGAGGTTTTAATAGAGAAGATTTGACAGTATTATTCTTGATAAAGGTTTTATTTGATACAGGTTGGGTTTGAAAAAGATAACAGGTTTAAGCTCGAAAATGTGTGAAACAAGTTGATGCTTATGCTATAGGGAGGAAGGGAGGAGTTAGAAAAGACTATAAGTCTTCAATACAAGTTTATGCTTGTACATAGAAGGAGAAGAAGCTTCTTTTCAGTAGATGCTAAAGAAACAGAGGTAGTTGCCTCAATTGAGTTGTTGACTCAAATAAAATGATGTATAAGAAGTTGTTGCTTCCCTACATCTAAAAGAAAGAGGTTTTTTCCCTTTTTGGGTTTCCTCATGAAACTTTCTGTGTCCATGTGGTTTGGATTAATTAATGACTTGTTCTAATTTTGAAAAAATATTAAATAGTAAATTCTGATAACTAACTGATTCACCCCCCCCTCTCAGTTAGTTTGTCTTATCCAACAGAGGGGATGTTAGGAACCTGTGTCAACCCTTCTCTTTACTTTGTTAGTATATTGTTGTTGGACGCATATGTTTTGTAATTCGTCCCATAGTATTATATGTTCCATGGTATTGATCCTTAGTTTGTATTAGCCCATAGTATTATTTGTTCCATGGTATTGATCCATAGTATTGGATGCATATGTTTTGCAATTCGTCTCGTAGTATTATATGTTCCTGTATTGGAGAAAACTCACTATGGCTTGGGGTAGACCACAACAGACAGCTGACTACTAGAAATTAACTCAATTCTCAATGCTATGCTATATAAATGGCAATGCTAAGCTAATGAAGAATATAACCAACCTCAATCCAAACATTTGATGTAGATCCCCATTGGAGCTTTCAATCCGTGCACTTGAATATGCAAATTAGTCTTGACAGACAATATACAACAAGTACATATAATATATAAACGACATTAACATCATCAATAGCAATGGTTCATGATATTATAAGTAAATGCAACCCAATGTAGAATAAACAACATTCACAACATTAATGGATGAGAATATGAGTATTTCTATTAATAAACAAGAAGAAGTACAATGTGATATGACCTCTTGTCGGCAACCAATCTGAACCAAGATCTAGATCAATCCACTTGTGCCTCCACCACTCCAATCCTCCATGAATGGAAAACTCAAACTATGATAGGAGTTTGGAAGGTGAACATAAAGGGTTCACAACTACAAGGATCAATGAGTGTAGACTCAAGATAGGGAAAAATTCCACTAGAGTTATCTTGCTCTTCTTTCTCCTCCCGTCCATAAGCCATATGTGCTCAATATATAGTCCTCTCAAAGGTAAGTGAAAGGACACATCGAGGCGTTTCTTGGGCGGATGGAGGGTCAAAGGTCACCCAATAACTGCTTTTTGGGAGTAAAAAGTAATAAACTAGTGATTTTTACCATTTTACATGCTACTCGCGGGCTATAGTGATGCAACTCGCGGGTATGCCCACTGTAATGATGCAGCTAGCATACAGGGGAAAAAATAGGGAAAAATAGTGTCTGAAGGATATAAAGTGGATCTAAGTCAGTGAAATGGATCCTGCAGGCCAAATAATGTTGATACTCACAAGGTGGAAAATTACGTTGTAATAGATGCCCCCTAATGTGTGAGGTCAGAGATTGATGCTATGATGGCCGAAATACATTATAAATATCAGAAGTGGAGTTATGGAGACACAAGTGGAAGGAGCAGCTCACTCGTCATAATACAATAGTATCCCTGAATACATGTCGGTATAGTACAACAATCTGATACAATGGCCATGAATAGGCAGTACATAATGAATACATGTCATAAGTGATCATAGCCATGATCCCTCTACAGTAAGATATGGTCTCCTATTGAAAAGGAAACAACTGATGCAAACTGGAGGTACAAACTGCTGATATCTGAGAGGTGATATCTCAGATGTAAAGTCATAATCATAAGTAGATTATGGAATGCCACTATCGCCTGGGGTGTTCTACACAAGTCTTCTACGGTGCAAGTCCCATCAAGTGAATAAAGGAGTTGGGGTCGAACCTGATGTGACATCATCTGATTACCGGTCAATGATGTATATTGTTAAAAGATACAAGATAACCCACCAATAATTAAAATGGGCATCAAGGCACAGAGCACAATCATCGGAGTGTGAATAGATGTGTTGAAATCAAACACTAGGATGAATCCATCGATCAGGGGACATTGATGTATTCCCAAAACTGTCGATGGAGAGAGAACCTACCAGTAATGACTGCAAGCCTCAAGGTACTCAACCGAACTCTAAGCCTCAAGTCCCGGAATAAATGGGTTGAAGTCGACGGAACGAGACTCACTGGAAGGAGGGAATTAAGGCATCCCCCATCAACCAGCATGAGGTACCAGCTATGCTGAAAGATTTGGAAGATCTCAGGTAAAACAGACTGACTCAATAGGGATGGTCGACATGCAATCTTCAAGAGATATGAGGAGTGGCCAACTCTAGTTTCAGGACTTCCTTTGAATAAGAGCATGAGAAGATGGATAGACTTAGGCAACATAGACTCGATATAGACTGTGTGATGCAGGAGGCACCACAAAGGGCTCCATAATGACTGGAAAATAACCAATCGATGGAGTAAACTGAGAAACAAGTACAGCTCCTAAGGTCCAACTATAGTCCCGACTCATAATGTATGGAGTGGAATGAATGCTCTGTTCAAAGGCGACACAACAGTTGCCAACTATAAGTAGTAACAATAATCTCGTCCGGATTTTTGGAATATTTGGTTTTTTTGGTCTTTTCCATATTTGGGAAAAGCTTGAAAAATAATAAAATTGCTTATAGTACAACAAGTGAGGGAACAAGTGTCAAATAGCGAGAAGACTAGTCCCAAGCAGTGGAACATACCTATGATCAATGCAAGAAAGCGTATGCAGGATGTGGACACTCGAGGGGTGTGTTCCCTCAGGGTCAAAAGGTCATCAAATTGTGAAGGACAAATGGAGGCTCTGCAAGGCTTGACAGGGAAAAATGCTCAGGAACCAAGCTAACAACTAAGTAAGCGGGAGCCGGCACAAGGCTCAAGCAGCAAGCAGGATGATGCAATGCAATCACAACATGATATAACTGAGGGGAGTCCTTAAGGGAGATGGACAGCATAAGACAAAGTAGAGTATGAGTCTTTATCGCAACGTCATGGCGTAACTACAAAGGACTCCCAATCCTAAGGACAAACAACGGCATGGGCACCAGAATGCACAAAGGGGTTCTAACTACGGTACCCATGTTCGGAAAAGCCCTACCATCACATAATGACACTTCTATAGCAGTGTGAAGGTTCCTTGTCAGTTAAGAAGCGAGGTCGCACCTAGGTTTTGTGAAAGTTGGTCAAAAGGTCAAAAGAATAATGCATTTGAAAATGACATCTAACCTATATGCCAAGTGTGAAGCGTACATGTCGTAGATGTGAAACGCTCGGAAACAACTTCTGCCGAAGAGATTTGGTCAAAAATGCTACTCCAAGACGTTATATTAGTCCATAACAACATTAAATGGAAAAAACTATAGACAAGTGGGTCTTGAAAATTATAAATAGTAACAAAAATTTACAATTTACAATTCATTTTTACTATTCACCCATTTGGAGTTTTGTGGTTAGTTTTCACCTCAAAGTTCAGTTGCTGATTCCGGGAGTTGCAAGTGTCCGATCATCAAACCATCAGGAGCATGTTGGTAATCTCATCCCTACCTTCCATTTCAATGTTTTTATTTCAAATTTCAGTGGTTAAAATTTTTGTTTGGCCATGCTGTTAGAAAAACAAGATCGCAGAGCAATAACAATAAACAGAAATGAAAATATAATCACACACACATTACAAGAGAGACACGGATATATCGTGGTTCACCCCAACTTAGGCTACATCCAAACTAAAATTGTCGGTCCTTATTATTATTATCGTCTAGCAAGGTGAAGGGATACAACCTACAGCACAGCCACTGCACTTCCTATTCACTGTCTCACAGTCTCTCTCCTGATCTTAGAGATATTTACAATGCATAAAACCTAATACATCAACCCTAGCCATATTACAATGTCTTTCTTTTATAGGGAAAATACAATGGGAAAAATACGACGAGATACCCAAAACCATGGGCCCGCAAAACAACTGGCGAAAATAGCCCCAAACTTTTTTCTCAAGTGCGTTGCCCCCGAACCCCCATTTCTTGGGGGCTTCGTCCCCGCACCACCGTGGCTTTGGGGCATTGCCCCCAAACCCCCTTTTTTATGGCATTTCCTCGAACCCCTAAAAATGAAGAATGGGTGTACAGTCCTCCGAGGTGCACGGCTAAGACAATATCATCTATGAGACTAGAAGATCTGGCTCCAAAACCAACAATCTCCCACTTGGAGACTAATCACAGCAACTCCACCACTGCTACACTTGCTGGACTTAGCAAATTTCTCCTCTTCACCTTCATGCTAGAAGGCCAACTGAAACCGAGCAAGAACTCAATTTCTCTCTGGTTGCTACCTTTGTGAATATGTCTGCAGGATTCTTGCTAGTATGTATATTTTCCAGCTTCGACAGTTCATCTTCCAGAACAGAGCGTATGAAATGGTACTTGAGCTGTATATGTTTAGTCCTGAAATGGAATGTTGAGTTCTTTGCAAGATGAATGGCACTCTGGCTGTCACTTACAACCTGCGATCCTTCTGATTCTTACCCACTTCCTCCATAATCCTCTGCAACCAAATAATCTCTTTACTAGCCTCTGTAATAGAAACATACTCTACTTCCGTTGTTGAAAGTGCAACAACCTTCTACAGTTTCGAAATCCAGCTTACTGTTGTTCCACCTACAATAAACACATACCCTCTGGTGCTCCTCCTACTATGCTTATCACCTGCCATATTTGCATCAACATATCCCTATAGAACATTATCTGAACCTCCAAAACATAATGCATGAGTGGTGGTACCTCTCAAATACCTGAGAATCCACTGTACTGCCCTCGAGTGTTCTTTACCTGGATTGTTCATATATCTGCTCACAACTCCCACTGCATGTGCAATATCTGGTCTTGTGCACACCATGGCATACATCAAGCTGCCAACTGCTGATTGATAGGGAATCTTGGACATGTAATCTGTCTCTTCCCGTGTCTTGGGACACATTTCCTTACTTAGACTGAAATGGTTGGCCAAAGGTGTACTAACTAGTTTTGCATTATGCATTATGAACCTCTCCAACACCTTTTATATGTACTCACCCTGAGACAATGTCAATTTGTGATTTTTCCTGTCTCTTCTTATTCTCATACCAAGGATTTGCTTTGCAGCACCCAAATCCTTCATCGCAAATAAGTTAGCTAGCTTCCTTTTGAGTACATTTATATCTTGCATGTTAGACCCTGCAACAAGCATGTCATCCACATACAATAACAAGATAATATATCTTTCATTGTCTAGCTTTTTGAAACAAGCACAGTGGTCAGAATGACATCTACTAAAACCTTGTCCTGTCATAAACCTATCAAATTTTAAATACCACTGCCTTGGAGCTTGCTTCAAGCCATACAAACTCTTTTTCAACCTGCATACCAATTTCTCCTTACCTTTGACCTCATACCCTTGTGGCTGCTGCATATATATCTCTTCCTCCAAATCCCCATGGAGAAAGGTTGTTTTTACATCTAACTATTCAAGATGCAAATCTTCTACTGCCACTAGACTTAAGATAGTCCTAATTGAAGTCATCTTAACAACAGGAGAAAATATTTCATCAAAATCAATACCTTTCTTTTGTGCAAACCCCTTTACAACAAGTCTGGTCTTGTACCGCTTCTTACCTCCTTCTTCTTCCTTTAACCTGTAAATCCATTTGTTCTAAAATGCTCTTTTAACAGTAGAAAACTGAAATAGATCCCAAGTCTGGTTTCCTACCAATGAGTCCATCTCCTCATTCATGCCTTGCTCCCACCTCTTTCTAGTTTCCACCTGCATTGCTTCTTCATAACATTCTGGTTCACCAGCATCAGTCATCAACAAATAATACATTGAAGGAGAGTATCGTTTAGGGAGTCTACTTAACCTGGTAGATCTTCTTGTAGTTGCAGGAGTTTTAGGTACTTGCTGTTGTTCTTGATTTTCTGGCACCTTTGGAACTTCATTTTCTTGAATTTCATCAAGTACTATGTACTCTGTGGTTTCCTTTTCCTGTTTTTTTCCCTGCAACTGATCTTTATACATGACCTTTTCATTGAATATCACATCTCTACTCCTGATGATTTTGTTATTTTCATAATCCCATAAGCGATAACCAAATTCATCAACCCCATATCCAATAAAGGTACATTTCTTGGATTTAGCTTCAAGCTTTGTTCTATTTTCTTTATCAATATGGACAAATGCTTCACAACCAAACGTTCTCAGAAATGAGTAGTTTACCTGTTAGGAACCTATGTCTTTACTTTGTTAGTATATTGTTGTTGGACGCATATGCTTTGTAAGTCGTCCCGTAGTATTTGTTGATCCATAGTTTGTGTTATTGTTGTTGGTGCATATGCTTTGTAAGTCGCCCATAGTATTGTTGATCCATAGTTTGTAGTGGTCCATGGTTTTGACCCATAGTATTGGTGCCTAGACTTAGTATATAAGTGTGTGTTGAGGCCTATGAAGGCACCGTGAAGTTATTTGTATTGAGCTTGCTCAAAGGAGGTTTCCCCCTTGAAGTGGCCTACGATCAGTAAAAGTGATTCTGAGTTCTGTTATTCCTACTATTTCGCATATTCTCATTAATTAATTGTTGCAGGTTCTTCACATCTGGTATCAGAGCACTTTCTTGGGCTCGCTGGGTGAAATTTCTGCCCAATTTTTTTTCACATCTATTGCAGGTTCGGATCTGGGAATAATCCCTATCCTCTTAACTATGGGAAGAACTTGGGCATAATCCCTAAAACTCATTGTGAGGAGTACCACAGGAACACCGAAGTAGCTGGCCCATTGAGAGTACCTGCCAGCGAAAAGGGAAACGACCCCTACCTGATTGACTAGTTCCCACCTGTGAGGTAGACCAAGAGATGTCGTTAGTGGCAAAGCGGTTATCAGTTGCACCTGATCCATGGAGTGAGGGGTACTTCCCCAATACGCAAGTCGTCAAACAGCATTGGTGGCTGAGTGAAAACCCTGAACTGTTAGGAAGCTGCACATACCTGGGGTCCATATCTAGTTTTAGCTGAATTGTTGTCGATCACTGCTGCGTCGTTTCAGATCCACCCGTTTAGATCCATTCTGAAAGTCGTTCCAGATCCAGTCGTTTCAAATCTTTTTCAGATCCAGTCGTTTTCAATCCATTCAGCGTCATTCCAGATCCCTCTATTTCGGATCCCTTCCGAGCCATTGCAGATCTATCTATTTCAGATCCCTTCCGAGCCGTAGCCGCTCGCTCCATATCTCCCTTGTTTTCACTCTGTTTTCCTTGAAACTTCTTGGGAACCCCTGTAATCGCATTCTGCATATTTCATTTCTGAGGACCCTATCCCTAATTCCACTTCCCAAAGCCTGAAATGCCACATTTGTCTATTTTTAGGGTTTTCCATAACTTCCTCGGATTTCACACAATCACCTTCAAATTTTACCATAGATTTCCTTTCCTAATTTTGTTTCTTTGTCCCTCTCTGCCAAATTTTCCCATTCTTTCACCCCGCTTTTGAAATCCTCCTTTTCTGCTTCCCTGTCCATTCGATAGTGTCCAAAACCTAGTCAAACCCCAATTACCCTTCAGATTTTTTCCCAAATCCAGATTTTTCTTTACTGAAGCAGTTTCCGTTTTTGTTTTTCTACCCAGTCAACATAAAAAAAAAACTCTTGGTTATGGTTGTCACCCGCGCAGGAGCAAAAACCATGGAAGAAGCACTTGCAGCCATCCAAGCCAAACTCCAGGATCTGGATGAAAAATTTCTCGGCCTCCATCTTGAACATTCAACCATGAACAACAAATGACAGTCTGAGTCTTCATCAGACAATGGGTTCTCTTCTTCCAACAAGTTTCGTGGTCCGAAGCTTGATTTTTCTCGCTTCAATGGTACTGATCCAACTGGATGGATCTATCATGCAGAATAGTATTTCAGTCTGCATAATACTTTTGTTGTCAACAAAGTTCTGCTTGCATCCTTTCATTTGGAACAGGAAGCTCTTCAATGGTACCGTTGATACATCAAGGCTCATGAAGAGCCAAAATGGCCAGACTTTTGCCAACTCCTTTTGCAATGATTTCGTCCTAGTTCTTTTGATGACTTCACAGGAGCCCTCACTAAACTTTACCAAATTGGCACTGTGAGAGAGTATCAAACCGAATTTGAGAAACTATCCAACCACACTGAAGGATTGTCTGATGTCTTTTACTGGAGTTGTTTTATCAATGGTCTAAAGGATGCCATCCGCTCTGAGGTCAAAATGTTCTGTCCCAACACAATGATGGAAGCCCTGGGGTTGGCTAAGTTGGTAGAAGACAAGATTGCATCCCAACAGCGCTCCAAGCCCACTTTTGTTCCCTTCCAAAATATGGGTTCTCAACGACCACCCATACCACAGGCTCCTCGACCAACTCCTATCAAGCATTTGTCTGAAACAGAGATGCTATAATTGTGATGAGAAATTCACTTGGGGACATAGATGTGTTTAGCAAAAGATCTATCTCTTGGATGTGGATTCTCTGCTTGCCTCTGAAATTGGTGACGAAGATCCAGATACAATGGATGCTCAGGTCGACATTCAGGAACCGCCTATTGACCCTCCGTCTCAGGATGACCAGCCAGAGATATCTCTCCGTGGGTCATGGCGCCTCTGCATTGACTTCCGGGCACTTAATCACCTCACCATCAAGGATAAGTTTCCAATTCATGTTGTC
The DNA here is from genome assembly GCA_027924585.1 of Larix kaempferi. Taxonomy (NCBI): domain Eukaryota; kingdom Viridiplantae; phylum Streptophyta; class Pinopsida; order Pinales; family Pinaceae; genus Larix; species Larix kaempferi. The sequence goes on from BSBM01000600.1 coordinate 3,616,094, forward strand.
GATGAGGTTATTGATGAGCCTGCGATCAGTAAAAGTGATTCTGAGTTCTGTTATTCATGCTATTTTGCATTTTCTCATTACTTAATTGTTGCAGGTTCTTCACATCACCTTTTTATCTATCCATGCCTCCTCTGGAATACCACCATCCAAAGCACTTGAAGGTCCTCTCTTTATTAAATAAACAACAGTATTTACACCATCCACCCAAAACTGTAAGGGCAACCCTGCATGCAGTCTCATACACCTTGCACGCTCCATGATCGTTCTGTTCATCCTTTCTGACACACCATTTTCTTGTGGTGTTCATGGGACTGTCTTCTCTCTACGAATCCCATGGTATGAACAATAACTATCAAACTCCTTGCCACAGTACTCACCTCCATTATCAGATCTGAGACACTTCAACCTTTTTCTTGTCTCATTCTCAACCAAAGCTTTCCACTTCTTAAAAGTAGCAAACACATCAGATTTTTGTCTAATGCAATAAACCCAAGTTTTCCTAGTTGCATAATCAATAAATGAAACATAATAATGAGAGCCACCAAGAGATTGTACCTGGGTTGGTCCCCATACATCTGTATGCACTAGCTCTAAATTTTCATTCTTCTTCTGTTTCCCAACCCTGAGAAATCTAACTCTCTTTTGTTTTCCATAAACACAGTTTTCACAGAATTCCAAACTTACCTGCTTCAAATCTGGTAGCAACTTCCTTGAGTGGAGAATCTGCATCCCCTTCTCACTCATGTGGACAAGCCTATGATGCCACAATGTTGTATCTGTTCTTGTGGAAGCTAAAGAGATAGAATGGTCAGTATTATGAGGACATAACTACAACGTACCCATCATGTCTCCTTTTGCTATCACCATTGATCCTTTAGTGATCTTCCACCACTTTTCTCCAAATGTAGATAGACAACTGCCATCTCCCAACTACCCTGTTGAGATCATATTTCTTTTCATAGCAGGAATATGCCTAACATCTTTCAACAGCCAGTCAGTTCCATTCTTAACTTTTATCCATACCTTACCCATTCCAATAATTTTACATGGCTCATCATCACCCAATAAAACATGTCAAAAATCGCCAAGAACATACTCATGAAAGTATTTCCTATGGGGTGTAGCATGACATGAAGCTCCTGAATCTACTACCCAATAATCACTAGTATTATCTAATGCAAGAATCAAAGCATCTTGTAACACATCACCTGCTACATTTGATTCCTAGGTAGTTTCCTTCTGTGCATCTCCTTTCTTCTTTAGAGATCTGCAATCTTTCTTCAGATGTCCTTTCTTTCCACAGTTCCAGCACTCTATTTTTCCCAGTCTAGACTTGGATTTTCCCATTTTAGACTTGCCACGGTTACCTTGGCTCTTTCCTCTCTCCTTTTGTCTTCCCCTGCTCTCCATGGTCAACGCATTACCTGATATCTCATATGTGCTTTTTCTTCGCATTTACTCACTAAGAATAACACTAATAACATCATCAAATTTCAAGGTGTTTGAACTAGAGACAGAGTTACTTACAGCCATGACCAAGCTATTCCAGCTTTCTGGCAATGAACACAAGATTAGAAGAGCCCTAACCTCATCATCAAAGTTCACACTTACAAAACTTAGCTGATTTGTAACCATATTAAATTCATTTAAATGATCAGTAACAGATCCACCTTCAGACATCTTCATATTAAATAAACGCTTCTTTAGAAATACCTTGTTGGAGACCGAGGGTTTTTCATACAGCTTACCCAGTGTGCTCATCAAACCCTCTGTTGTTGTTTCTTTTGAGATATTGAAAGCCACCGACAAATCTAGGCTCAGTCGTATTGTTCCTAGAGCCTTTCTGTCAAGAACCTCCATTTCTTTGTCCTGCATGGCCACCGGCTACTTTGCTCTTCCTCCCAATGGTAGGAATAGATCCTTCTGGTACAAATAGTCCTCCATTTGCATCTTCCATAACTGGACGGTTTTTGCTGTCAAACTTCTTGACCTTAAACTTTCTTTCTTCCGCCATTGCTCCCACTCGAACTAGAAACCCTAGCTTCTTACAGGTTTATCTACCAAAAAGACCTTTGGCTATGATACCAATTGTTAGAAAAATAGAATCACAGAGCAATAACAATAAATAGAAATGCAAATATAATCACACACACATTACAAGAGAGACACGGATATATCGTGGTTCACCCCAACTTGGGCTATGTCCACACTGAAATTGCCAGTCCTTATTATTATTACCATCCAGCAAGGTGAAGGGATACAACCTACAGCACAGCCACTGCATTTCCTCTTCACTGTCTCACATTCTCTCTCCTGATCTTAGAGATCTTTACAATGCATAAAACCTAATACATCAACCCTAGCCATATTACAATGTCTTTCTTTTATAGGGAAAATACAATGGGAAAAATAGGACGGGATACCCAAAACCATGGGCTCGCAAAACAGCTGGTGAAAACAGCCCCAAAAAATTTTCTCAGGGGTGCTGCCCCCGAAGCCCTGTTCGGAGGGGCTCTGCCCCCGTGACTTGTGGGCGTTGCCCCCGAACCCCTAAAAATGCAGAATGGGTGTACAATCCTCCGGGGTGCACGGCTAAGGCAATATCATCTATAAGAATGGAAGATCTGGCTCCACAACCAACACATTCCCTACATGGTCACAGCGCTACCCGTGGGCTATAACTATGCAGGTCGCGGGTAGGGATGGGTACGCGTATTCAACGCACATGTTTATCGTGGGTACCCACCTCTGTGAGCATAACTACCCGTAGGTACGGCCGTGAAGTGAGTTTTTTAAGCAAAACTGACCAAATCTTTGGGTTTTTCTCTTTCCAGGATGGTTCTAGAGTGGAGAGAGAGAGAGAACATGACCTAGTATATGAGGTCGTTTGAAACGATGTGCGTGCATAGCAATTGCTACAAGCATGAGGTTTATACAAATTTTGGAGCATAGGGTGTTTGAGGGCCCAAAACCTATTGCTCCACCGTTTGATAGACTATTGGGATGTTGATTCACAGAACTTCAACCTAGATGGGAAAATACTTTCACTGGAGGTGGAAGATATCTATTTCATCACAAGTTTGTCCCGTCGAGGTGAAGTGGCTAGCCTTCGATCTCGGACTGTGGGTGGTGGGATCACCATCCCCGACTACATAGAGAGATATTGTGTTCCAAATACTCAAGAAGTGGGAATTCAGGTTCCCATCCGAGCCATAGTCAACCTGAGTATGAAGGTTGTCGTGGAAACTTTAATGCGGATCACTGGATCCAAATCTCTTCACCAGGCATCGAGGCCAGTTATGTTCTATGCATCACATTGCATGCATCCTATGATATTTGACTGGTGTATTATGTTACTAGGGTCCATGAAGACCCAGCTGACATAGTGCAAGCAAGGGGATGCGAAAAACTTCAGGTATGGCAGTATTTTGTGCAGCTTCTTTTTCGAGTGGGTTCTGGGGCTTAGTCTGAGGTCCCTCCTCATAGTCTCTGCGATCCAGCCATGACTTGGTGGGATGAGGTCTTGACGCGACAGGGTGGTGGCCGTCAGGCATCACCGTATACAGAGGAGTTCTTTCATTGGTGGGATCGACAGTCATAGCGATAGATGACTACCCCTATGTAGGGATAGACTTCTGGTAGGACCGAGACATGCCGCTCCCACTAGATGTAGCGTTTGGAGACATCAGTGAGTAATCTTTTTAGGTTTTTTGTGTATTAAATTTTTATGGATTTTTTATTATAGATGTAAATGCAAAAATCTTTTTGGGGGTAGTATCATGTATTAATGTTTGACTGTTTGCTCACAGACAAGGTCCCAGTGAGACCCGATGGCTTCTCGAGACATCATCGCCGGCGCAGGGGTGATGAGATGCTAGGTGCTGCAGCAGAGCGAACACTATAGCTCTGCGGTCCAACATATCACGGATGACTACCAGGGTACCACAGGTAGAGGTGGCACAACTGCCAAAGGCTATGCAGCGCTAGGTAGTGGGGGTGTCAAGTAACTGGGTACAACTACTGCAACGGATAGCAAATTCAATGCAATACTTCTATGAGACACATCCTATTGGGGCAGCATCTATGCCTCCTCGTAGGGAGTAGATATCTCAGGATCTCATTTTGTATCGAAGTGTATATTTTTAAGGGCTACGGGCTCCAGTTTTGTATCATGATACTACCATTTTGGACATATTATTTATAAAAAACTTTGGTTCTCCGGTTCTACTACATGTGTGTATGTACAAATGTGTGAATGTCTTATTTTATTTGTGTGCTTTATGGTGAATGTGACAAATGCCAATATATTGCATAGTTAGCGTATGCATCATATATATGATTAACACTTCTCGGAACATGTATGTATGTAATTGAAACAAAATGTTGTTCCAAGAGTCTTACCCTTAGGAATTCCCGTAGTAACATAGGATCTCGCACACGGCACTACCCATTCAACTGAGACACAACCATTTTTCAATCCAGGAGGACTTCTAAAGACTGGATTTCATGTGAAATAGAATCCCGAAGTAGCTCGATCACGACACTATATTCAGCCACATTATTAGATGTAGGACCGAGACAAGAACCTCCTGAAGACACAACTAGGTGGTCAGGTGAGAAAATAACCTAGGCAGCAGAAGCAAGCTCCTGCGTATGACAACTAGCACCATCCGTGAACCCTAAGAACATAGGAGATTCTGCTAACATCTGGCAATCAAACATAAGCGAATCAGCAGACCCAGAAACCAAAAGAAGGCTAAACTATGTACAGAAGTAACTATACAATAGTATACAAAAGTATTAGCCTGAACCAGAGGTTCAAGCGTAATACCGCTCGAGGTAGAGCCCATTTATAGGCTCCTTCAAGATAGTCCCCTCATAGTCTTCCAACTCATAGGATCCTTTTTCCAGGACATGCCTCACGATGTAAGGACCGTGCCACATGGGATTGAACTTGCCTGCCCCCAAGGGTTCTTTAGCTTGGTCATACCAGAGGACAAAGTCACCTTTAGCATACTGTCGGGGATGGACAGACCTATCATATTGAACCTTGACACGATGTTTGTTGGCATCGATAGTCACAGTGGAATCTCGACATTGCTCCTCAAGTTGCTCAAGGTGGATTAAACGTTGCTCAATACATGTCATATCAAGGAGGAGTTCTATGGCCAATTTGAGTGAAGGAATTTCGCATTCAATCAGTAAAATCGACTCCACACCGTGTACTAACTGAAATGGTGAGAACCCAGTGGCAGTCTTGACTGCGGTTCGATACACCCACAAAGCAGGATATAACATGATATGCCAGTTGTTCTTGCTTTGTTGGATGGTACATTGGAGAATGGTCTTCAAAGACTTATTAACTGCTTCCCCTTGACCATTCGCTTGGGGATAATAAGAAGATTAGTGTTCTTGACAAAACCCAAGCTTTAGAGACAAATCCTCCATCATCTTGTCCTAAAAGTGACTGCCATGGTCAGTGACAATCTCTTTCGGAATACTGAACAGAATGATAATTTGATTGAACATTAAATGGGTTGTTGTAGCACCATCGTCTTTTATGGTAGGCATAGCCTGAGCCCATTTGGAAAAGTAGTCCATGGCCACTATAATATGGTGATGCCCCCTAGCCGAAGCTGGTTTGCAATCCATGAAATCCACCCCGCACTTGGTGAAGGGACCGACAGTCATGACCGGATGAAGGGGCACTGGATGCGAGTGTATATTCCGAGAGAACACTTGGTAAGGGTGGCATCTCTTCACAGTGTTAATACAATATTTAAAGATTCAAGGCCAAAAGTAACCATCTCGCATAATACATTGGGCTATAGCAAGCCCGGATAAGTGACTGCCACACGCCCTTGCATGGAAATCATTAAGCACCCGCTCCACTTCTTCGTGAGTTAATCAACAACGGAGGATAGAATCCTTTCCTCGGTGATAAAAAGTGTCACCAATGATAGTATAATCTTTAGCATGATGTTTCACATGCCGTCGCTCGTCTCATGAATAATGTGGAGGAAACTTCAAAGTTTGGAGATATACAATGACATCCCCATACCAAGGGTCCTCGGACGAGATAAGAAATAAGTGCTCATCCACAAAGGAATCTTCATGAATGACATCCTCATCAAGTCTTGGGAGGTCCGACATAAGCTCAGCAAACACCAACAATTTCACCAATTTCCCTGAAGCAAAATCGAGATCGAACTCTTGAAGGATCACAATCCATTTATTGCACTTTCCCCTTATAAGGCATCGTGATAGCACGAACTGAAATGGATTGATATGCGCTACAACTGTGGTTGTTCTAAGCAAAATGTAATGCCATAACTGCTGGAGTGCATTGGCAGTCGCAAGCGCTAGCATTTCCACGTGAGTATATATTAGCTCAGCGTCTACTAGATTTCGATTGAGGTAATAGATAACATGCTTGACGAGCGCGTCATCAACCTGAACCAAGACCATGCCAATCGTCTCTTGAGATGCGGCCACATAAAGGATGAAATCTCGTGTGAATTCTGGTGGACTAAGCACAGGGGCCGAAACCAAAGATTTATTAAGGGCATCGAAATACTGCTAGGCTCACTCATCCCAGATAAAATGTGTGTCTTTCTTCAATAAGCGCGCGAAACCTTTGGTAAGATTAGCATAATTGACTACAAATCGACGCAGAAAAGTAGCTCTCCCTTGGAGGCTCTAAAGTTGTAACAAGTTGTGCGGAGGAGGCAACCGAAGTATTGCCTCAACTTTAAGAGGATCAACTCTAATACCCTCTTTCGAAACTATGAAGCCCAAAAGGCAACCAGTCCTTACAGCAAAGATGCATTTATTAGGATTTAATCGAATCTTGTAGCGTATACATCGTTCGAGAATCATACGGAGGTGCTTGGGGTGGTCCACTCTCTTGTGAGAATGGCTGGCAAGATCATCCAAGAAAACCTCCATAATCTTTTGAAGATCGTGAAAGGCATAGGTCATGGTACAATGAAACATAGCTCCGACGTTTTTAAGGCCGAAGGGAATTTTCCGATATGCAAACGTTCCCCAAGGACAAATGAAAGATGTCTTATGTTGGTCCTCGGGTTTGATTTGAATCTGATTATAGCCTGAAAAGCCATCCATAAATGAAAAAATCTCACTTCCCTCACAAGCATCCAAGATCTGATCGATGAATGGCGTGGGGAAGTTTTCTTTCGAACATGCATGGTTCAAATGTCTAAAATCAGTGCATACACAGATCGTTCCCTGCTTATTATCCACAAGAATGAGATTTGACACCCATTTGGTAAGGGGAACGGGGTAAATGAAACCGGCTTTGAGCAGCTTCTCCACCTCTACCTTGATAGAGGCTTCCTTCCTAGGGTTCACAGCACATAAGCGTTGTCGAACCGGTTTAGCTTTGGAATACGTTCTAATCTCATGTTCAACAATGCGAGGGTCTATTCCTGGAATCTCCTCATATGACTAGGCGAAAGCTTCCCGGAATTCTGTAAACAAATCAGTGTAAATAGAAATCTCCTCAGGAGTGCAATCGTCACCAATGTAGACATTCTCAACCTTTCCGAGAGTATGAGAGATGTTGATCGACATAGTCGTGGAAATATTAGCCATATTCCCCTCCACAAAAATATCATGCGCCCTAAAAGAGTCACAGGGTGACCAACCATCTCTACTAGATTCATACTAAACTCTTCCTATTCGGTGAGCTCGAGGTTGGGAAGGAAATAAGAGCAATGGTGCATATCCTACCAAGGCCTCTCACTACCACACATGGCCTCCATAATAGCTTCATCAGAAGGCAAAATATCATCAAGGCAGTCGTTTGAACAAGATGAGTTGGCTTCCCAAACTAGCAGTGTAACGGGATCTTCTTCGACTATCTAAGAAGAAGAGAGATCTGGTTCTGCAGTGGCTTGTTGAATATGCTGGTAGGCAAGCTTAGCTACAGACAGTGGCATAGACACCTCGATGTGCGTAATATCTCTAGATGTAGAACTCATGGACGGTAAATTCCACGGATCATTACAATAGGAAGTCCGGAATGGCATACTATGCAAAGGAGGAGACACATCATCGAAAATGGTTTCGATGAAGTTCACAGGTGCAGGAAAACTATAAGTTCCCATCAATGAAAGGTACATACCAACACCTATGTTCCCAGTTGCTGGCTGAGAATCAGTAACTTGTGGGACTATGGATCCCGTGGATGCTGTGGAAGGAGTATTAACAAAATCCAGCTGATCAATGGTCACAATCTTGCCTTCATGAGGAAAGAAGATAACTCTAAATATAGTGGATGCGACAGCCTTAATAGCGTACATCCAATTCCGACCCAGTAAAAGGTTGTAGTCAATGGGCGCATCAACCACCTCGACTTCAATAGGCACAGATTTACCTCCCAAGTAGACAACAAGGGAAGGGATAATTCCATGCGTCCTAAATGACCGACCATCGAATGCAGTGCGTGTGGTTCTAGAGGCGAGTAGAGGAGGAGAGCCAAGATCTTTCCAACAAGTTAACAACATTACCGATGCGGAAGCACCTTCGTCGACCATATTACATTTGTCAAAACTTTGAAGGCACGCCACCTGGATTTGAAAATCCACGTGGTAAGGTAAGCGAGGTTGAACATCAATAGTGTCAAACTTGATAACACTGGGACTTCCCCCATCCTAAATTCCTAACGCACTCAAAAGGGCATGCTTTTGAAAAGGGCAGGCTTGCAAGACTTCAAGAGTCGACATGGCACACGGACTTTGGCCCAAATATTCCATAATTGAGTAGTTATGGGCAGCTCGAGCATTAGGATTATGCATAGATCGCTTAAGAACACCTTTCGGTATCCGCGACATATTAGAGGGCTTCTCGATGTGAAAGGAATTGTCAGGAGGAGGGGGAGGCTCACTCCCCATATTAGGTTGTGGTGCACCATAATCACATTGACAAGTGGCAGCACTAACCTCCGATTGAACCATATTCACACATCCATAACCACTAGTATTGGAAGAAGACGTTACCATCTCAGTAGGTCCATAACTAGTGGTGGGAGCATGTGAAGCCATGTTTTGATGATGAAGAAGGGGATCCTTTAACAAAGCTGTGCTCTGTGCCAAATGCTTCAATGCTTCTTCAATTTGAGTACATCAGTGAGTAAGATGGTCTTCCCTATAGAGCTTGCAAGGAAACTTCATCTTACGCCTAGGTTTACTTTCCTCACCAGCATTTCTGCCTTCCCAAGGAGGGTTGGAATTCTCTTTACGAGGGGTATTGCGATTGCTATTAATGTTATTCCCATTGTTTCCACCCTTACGGTTTTTTCTCCCCTTTTTCTTACCACCAGGTTGTTGGTTACCTGACGGTTTCGTTGATTGCACATTGTGTACATCAGACGATGGGGTGGAAGTGGACAAGGTGTGAACCTATCCGGGAGTAGATTGGTTTAGCGACAAATTTTGCATTTGATTGGCCACCAAATCTATAGGGCGAGTACTTGCGGATCCCACGATGCCATCAGCATGTGGTCCAGGAACTAACTTGGGCTCATGGTGTGTTCGTGGTGCGTCAGGAATAATGTCATACAAAATGCCAGACTGAGAGTATAGTAGGTCTAACTGCTGGACTTTCAAGATGGCTTGTTCCTCAGTCACAATGCCGAACATGAAAACATCCTTAGCAATGTATGGGAGTAGAGACTTGAGGAACCATTCCACCAGAAACTCTGGAGGAATGTTGCCTTTCACTAATCTCTTCCGCCGATGCCACTCTTGAACGTGGTTAGAAATATGTGTGGCCTTATTCTGACAGAAGGTAGACAAAAGTTCAGTACCGGTATCATAGAGAACCGACAACTAGAAATGGTCCAAGAAAACCAAAGCGATCTCATTGAATCCCTTATAACTGTTCCCAGGAAACTCAACATACCACTTCGCAGCTACCCCCGTGAGGGTGCATTGAAATAGTCGTAATCTAATGGAATCGTGATTCAATGAGTTGGAGGAGCACCAAAGGTGAAATTTTGTGACATGATCACCCAGATCCTCACCACCTTTCCCCTAAAACTTAGGAATGTCCGAATGGAGCTTCGTAGGGACCGGAGGCCAATTAGGGTCGTGACACACCGGATTATTCGTGAGCTTCGAAAGATCTGGAATATTCAAGCGTGCAAGGAATGGGAGCTGCAGCTGGAAAGCTTGATTATAAGCTCCCATAAAAGGTTCGTTGAACAGAACCTAATTATAAGGTGGACCAAAAGCTTGACCATGAGCATTAAACTATTGATAATGAGGACCCAGTGGACCATAATATTGACCATGGCCATAAGGTTGATAACCTCCTCCGACCTGACCCATATGAGAGTAAGCAGGTATATAAGTATTTTGGGCACCGTATTGAGGTGGGTTGAACTGGTGGCCAGTACCGACCGTGTTGTAGTAAGGGTTTCCACCATAATTATGGGGAAAATACGTACTATTCATGGCGGGAACCGAGTTGTAATGACCATAATGGTGAGGTATGTTCCCACCTCCAGCATTAGGATTAGCATGAGCAGTCGTGTGGTGACCCAAAGCATGAGAAGTATTCCCAACCCCAACGTTGGTGTTACTAGTAGCAAGAATGGTGGCGTTATGACCGTGAGGATAAGATATATTCCCACCTCCTACATTAGTATTATTAGTAGTGGTGGTGGACACAAACGTGTGTGGTATATGTCCACCCCCATGGTTAGGAGGAGCATTAACATTCACGAAAGTGGTCCTGGGTTGACAAGTAGTGATATGTGTGTTAGGTGGTGGATGGCGAGTTGTGTTTCGAACAGTATTCCTATTAGGTTGGATAGCCCTAGGAGGTGGTCATCTTCCAACATTAGCATTGTTAGGAGGAACGCAACCGGTCCCCATACTATGTGTGTGATTGGACAACATGGTGCCCCTAGCGAGGGTATTGCCCCCAGTGGGTGCAGCGTTGCTAACACCATGAATGGTGCCAGCATGGCTACGAAAAGTAGTGGAAGGATCAACTGTGGTGTAATCCGGCATACCATATGAGAATGCAGTAGGGTTGACCGTAGGGCCTGTATCATCATGAAACTCTGGCATCTCGTGTAGATAACCATGTGGATATAAAGGATCAAACGGGTCATCCTCAGGTGGATTGGGACCAAACAAACTAGGTTGGGTCTCAGGGGGATCACCTCCCCACGCCTCACGAGGAGTAGGGGTGTCTGAAGTGTTCTCAACTCTACCCAATGGACTCATAGGGATTTCTCCCATGTTAGAGTGTGCAGCGGTCATGACGTCCAGGATGTAAGTCTTGTAAGAATCCGAAGACTCAGAGGGAGCCCGCCGGCATCCTCTAGCAATGTGGCGTGAAAGTTCAGCAGGCTGCAAACCAGCCAACTGTTGATGTATATGTAACTTCAGAATGTATTTCATATATGTATATTGTACTCCTATAGATATGGTATTATTCCTCTATATGGAAGTGTTTGTATTCCTATAGATATGTTATTATTCCTCTATACGGAAGTGTCGTCATTTATATTGTAAGTGTCGTAACTTATACTTGATGGGTTATTAGACTGCCTTGTTGGGGTCGGCCCTGTATAAGTCATGTGGGTCGAAGGGTTATTAGACCACCCTATTGGGGGTCGGCCATGTGGGTCAAAGGGTTATTATACCACCCTATTGGGTGTCATCCCAGTTAGCATTATGTTATGTGGTTAAGTTAAGGCCGACCTAGTAAAGGTTATTAGGAAAGTCAAGTCAAGTATAAATAGAGTACGGGAGGCACTCTATTTGATCATTCTATTCTCACACACACTCTTTGGAGAGTGGCGCACTTGTGGAGGAGGAGAAGCTGTTTCTAGGAGATGCCTATCTCTTATGCTTGGGTTGTATCATTTCTCTATCTATCTCTGAGGAAGTTATTGGGGTTTTTCACCTTTATGGTTTTCCCCAAGTAAACTCTGTGTCTCTTGTGTGCTTGCATTATTGTGTCGATGATTGATATGCTGTAGACATGTTGTACATGTTGTTCTCTCATTTAAGATACTAGAGTAGATTGAAGTAAATTTTGAAAAACTGACATGGTATCATAGCTAACCTGAAAGAAGGCATGGTATGGCATGTATGACACTTCTTGTACTTGCGATGCTAGGGCTTGATATAGAAAAAACCAGTCATCGTAGCACATTCGCTATAAATCCATTTTGGAGACGTTTTCGGATCTGAAACTTTTACAGGTCAAATATCAGATCCCCATCTACCTTGTTTCCAAAGGACAACTTCTAATTCGTTGTACTTTTTGTTTTATGATCTGTACAATATAGAAATTTTGCCTCTTCCAGATTTGATTCATAAACAGGTGACCTAGGAAAAAAGGTCATAACTTGGGATAGGAAGTTCCAAATGAAATTTCGTAAAAAGTAACAGGTAGTGCACAGACTGTACTTTCTTAGGTAATTTTTTTCGAGGCCGAAACTGAACCAGTGACATGTGGCACGCCATAAAAATTTGCTCTCATGTTTTATCCCATAAACAGGTCACGTTGCGACACTTGGCATAACTCTCTCTCAGAGAATACAATTGAGGTCCGACCTGTGGGGTTGGAAATATGATAGTTCGGGCTACCACAGGTAGAATTTTCAGACCCTGTGCATTGGAAAGTTCGGAGTTACACCAGAAACAATCAGATACATATTTCTGTCAAAACACAATTATTTTTTAGCACCTTCATTCATGGCTTCAGGAATTTAGGGTTTCGGAGAAAGATGAAATTTTTGTAATCAGAGACCATGGATAAATGCTACTCATCAAAATCAAAATTTAGATACCAAGATCATAATTTTTGGTTGGGCAGAAGGCAGGGCTTGATCAGACCCTAGTTCAGGACTTTGATCGGAAAAGTGGAAAATTAGGGCTTCTGCAAAAATGGGAATTTTTGAAATCTGTGACCACAGCTGGAAGCTCCTCAGAAAAATAGAACCTTAGAGCTTTGGATTGAACCTTTTGATTGGGTAGAAGGGTGGGCTTTATCAAACCCTAGTTTGGGGTCATGTCTAGTGAATCCGAAAGTTTCAAAGGAAAATTTGAGGGGTGAAATTTTGCAGTTTTCAAATTTTGAACATACCAGCTTGATCAGCTCGTCAAGGCGCATCTTTCTATCCTTTCAGAAATTTGAAATTCAAAGTTTGAAGTTTTAGGGTTTCTTTGACAAACCCTAATCCAGCTCCAGATCCAGTTCCTGCAAATCAAGTGGATTGGTTTAATCCTAGAAGAGAATGGATTGGTCCCCTGCATAAGTGAAGAAGTTCATGTTTCAGATGGAGATGAGGCTAAGACCTTACATAAGAAGATTACAAGCAATCTCGACAGGTATGACTTATCCAGGTATGTTTCGAGATTTGTTCATGATTAAGTTTATGGTATGTTTGTATTCATATTGTTAAGGTTAGTACAATCTTGTTTAATTTAAACTTGTCGTATCACCTTAATAAAATTATGAATGCATGATAGAAGATATTCATTGATTAGGGTGTTGACACTTATGATTGTACTAATGCATTATGGTGTTGTATGAGGTTTATGTTGTCCGCTAACATAAAAGGTACACCAAGAAAGACAAATCATGTTCTAGTTCAAGAACATATGATCATGGTGACATGAAGACAAAGATTCATCCATTGTCATGGATCACATAGAAGATCTATTTACGAGGTATGTATAACTTGGTTATATAATGATTAACTTATGAGATATGCAGGTTACTAGCACAAGTCATTGAAGAGAACAAGAAGATATCCTGTGGGTATGTCAGACATAACTAGCTAACATGCTAATCCAGGTATGTTTTTCCTATATCAAGTTAGAATCCTACCTTGTGATAGGATATCTTATATAAGTATACATGGCATGATTGATAATGATTATTCATAGGTTTGAATAATCATAGGTGTATGCATATTATGTTTCTTACCTTAATTAATGATATGACTAACCAGAAGAGTCATGAAAGTATAGGTTTGAGTAATCATGGGTTTAGGCATATTATGTTTCTTACTTTAATTTATGATATGACTAACCATAAGAGTCCTTGAATACTAATGCTTATTATTTCTGTTTGAAATGATCATGACTATACAAGCTTAATATTATTGTGTTTTGATAGTATTGAGAATATACTAATAAATGTATGATTATGTATGAGATCTCGTGGATATCACAATAATGATACTTGTAAGCATGCATAGTGATCGAGGATGGATATAAGTTCAAGGACAGGTAATCCAGGAAGCAAAGATCAAGAGGTAGCACACTCCAGTAGTTTCTGCAAGGATGCAAATATTCAGAGGGAGTCGACCACTTCTCACAATCCACATCAGGATGGAGTTGCAAAGATTCAGAGGGAGTCCACCCAACAACCAAACAAAGATAAGTATTTGAATTATCATTTCTTACATATTTGTTTAAATAATGTTGTTCAATGATGTATATGCTTATGTTCCTAGACTTAGGTTGTGTATTATGCATATTAGAATAATTGCATTAATGAACAGTATACTACTAATATGCAAGTGATGGGTAAGTGTCCTATGGCACTGTACAACATTCCATTGCTACTTATCTAGAATGAAACCTCTTTGCTGACATGTTGGGAGTTGTGCACACTCTTAACAATGTTCTGGTAGAGATTCGAAGGCATCTAGAAAGTTACAGGATATGGATGAATGTTGTATTGAAGATATGGATAAAATAATTGCATGGTTGTATGACATATTTCTTTATGTGTAAGAGTTTGTTCTGAAAACTATGAGATGTTTTTAATCATGCAATTTAACTTGTTTTGTAGGAAATATCGTATACCTTTACCTACAAAAGAAGGACTACAACATTTGTTCCAGCAACAAAGATATCTATTGAAGACATGGAAGTTCCCAGGATCTGGGATGAAGTAATGGAAGAATGCCATGATCAGTCGATCATGAAGAATGATGTTTGGGATGCAGTCCCAAGACCTGAAGGGAAGTCTACTGTGACTTCCAAATGGATCTATGAGATCAAGCATGCTGCAGATGGTAGCATAGAGGAATACAAAGTGAGATTTGTAGCTCGTGGCTTCTCCCAGAAAGAGGAATTGATTATGAAGAGACTTCCATTAGTACTTTCTCTATCTGCAGTGATAAAATGGAAGATACACTAGATGGATTTCAAGACAGCTTTCTTGAATGGTGTAGTCGAAGAGGAAGTGTATGTGGAGCAGCCACTCGGGTTTGAGTCATATATGTGCAGAACTTGGTATGGTAGGATAGACAGCTTTCTGTCCATTTTGGGCTTTACCAAGAGTAAAGCAGATTCCAACCTTTACTACAAGGTTGAGGAAGGCAATCTAGTGATACTACTTTTGTATGCGGATAACCTGTTTGTTACAGGTGAGGATAGATTGATTGTCGACATGCAATGGAAGCTTGCTTCTAAGTTCGAGATGAAGGAATTGGGGATGATGCACTATTTTCTAAGCATGGAGGTGTGGCAGAGTGCAGATGGAATCTTCCTTGGACAAGGGAAGTATGCAGTAGAGATCCTGAAGAGGTTCGGGATGATGGACTGCAAGGCCATGGCCACACCTATGGCATCTAACCTGAAGCTTTTGTGTGATGCTTCATCTGATCCGGTTGATGTCACTATGTATCGTCAGATGATTGGGTCCTTGATGTACCTGACAAACACGAGACTAGATATTTGCTTTGCAATGAACACATTGAGCTCGTTCCTGACAGATCCGAGGAGTGTTCACCTGGTTGCTGTAAAGCATATTCTGAGGTACCTAAAGGGTACAGTTGATTATGGGCTCAAGTATGATGCGAATCAAAAGTTTAACCTACAAGGTTATGTTGATTTAGATTGGGCAGGCAGTGCTGCAGATAGGAAGAGCACTTCTGGGTGCTTCTTCAGTATGGGATTAGGTGTGATCTCTTGGTTTAGTAGGAAGCAATCCTGCGTAGCACTGAGTAAAACTAAAGCAGAGTATGTTGTAGCGTGTTCAGCTAGTTGTGTGGCAATATGGCTTCGAAAGCTACTGTCTGAGTTATTTGATCTCCCACTGGAGGCTACTGGTATCTTTTGTGACAACCAGAGTTATGTGAAGCTGTCTGAGAATCCGGTGTTCCACGAAAGGTCGAAACACATTGAGATCAAATATCACTATATTAGGGATATGGTGCAGAGAAAAGTAGTGAAGCTCCTGTATGTTGCGACAGATGAGCAGATTGCAGATGTACTGATGAAGCCACTAGCCAGAGTGAAGTTCGAGTACTTCAGAGAGAGGCTTGGTGTTCCTCAGATTGACGACACTTCGAAGAAGAAGTGATGGACACATTTGCTGAAGCCATTCCAAGCATGTTGGAAGGAGGATCCTTTACGTGGCTGTGTATGTAAGCTCTGGATGATGAGCATTAGGACAATGCTCCAGTTACTTCTCTATATATGTATATGCATCATGTTGGATGCTTGATATGATCAGTTAGATCATTTATGTATGTATGCATCATGTTGGATGCTAGATATGATCAGTTGGATCATTTATGTATGTATGCATCATGTTGGATGCTGGATATGATCAATTGGATCATTTGTATGTATTTGTATATGCATCATGTTGGATGCTTGGACCATGTATCTGTATATGTATCAGGTGGATACGTTGTATGATCAGGTAGATCATGTATGTTGATATGTGTCAGGTAGATACAATGTGTGATCAAGTGGATCATGTATCTATGTATGTATTAGGTGGATACATTGTATGATCAGGTGGATCATGTATGATGATATTCATCAGGTAGATACTTGGTATGCATCAGGTAGATGCATTGTATGATCAGGATGATCATGGATTATGAGCTTCAGGATGTTGCTCCAAATGACATGCATCAGGACAATGCAGTGTTGATGATCAGGATGATCATGTGCACATCAGGATGATGTATGGTGAGTATCAGGTTCATACCCTATGGCCATGGAACAGGTTGTGTAGATGAACATGTAAGTAGACCTGAGAGATCTGGACAGGATGAAAAAGGCCTCAGATGCTCTTTCGAGGCATTGCTCTGGGATGGCATGTAAGTAGACTTGGGAGATCTGGACAGGATGAAAAAGGCCTCAAATGCTCTTTCGAGGCATTGCCATGACCACATGTAATAAGTCCTGGAGATCTGGACAGGATGCAAAAGGCCTCAGATGCTATTTAGGGTTCTTGCTTGGCAAGACACTCTTTTAAGGTTTTGTGGTGACCACATGTAATAATTCTTGGAGATCTGGACAGGATGAAAAAGGCCTCAGATGCTCTTTAGGGCTCTTTATTTGCAAGACACTCTTTTAAGGTTTTGTGGTGGGGGTCACATGTAATAAGTCCTGGAGATCTGGATAGGATGAAAAAGGCCTCTGATGCTCTTTAGGATTATTGCTAGTCAAGAGATTCTTTTAAGGCTTTGTGACAGTCACATGTAATAAGTCCTGGAGATCTGAATAGGATGAAAAAGGCCTTAGATGCTCTTTAGGGTTCTTTCTAGTCAAGAGGCTCTTTTAAGGTTTTGTGACACACGTAATAAGGCCTGAGGATTCCACAGTATGTCCAGTGATGATGAAGACCTGCATGTGGTGGGCCTACATCCAGTATGAAAAAGGACTAGCTCTGTAGAAATTCCTATGACGAGTAGATTTAGAGATTGATTGAGATAGCAGCAGCAATGATGATGACGATAATCCAGTGACGATGATCTAGAGAAGAAGACTTGTGCTAGAAGACCTGTGTTGAGAAATACCTTCCTAGTTAAGATGGAGTGTTGATGTATATGTAACTTTGGAATGTATTTCATATATGTATATTGTACTCCTATAGAGATGGTATTATTCCTCTATACAGAAGTGTTTGTATTCCTATAGAGATGTTATTATTCCTCTATACGGAAGTGTCGTCATTTATATTGTAAGTGTCGTAACTTATACTTGATGGGTTATTAGACCACCTTGTTGGGGTCAGCCCTGTATAAGTCATGTGGGTCAAAGAACACATATTTCATTAAAATTGGAAAGATTTTATTACAAGAACAATGCTAGAATTGAGTTTTTTGGTTATTTTAGAATTCTAGATCCACTGTTTAATTCCAAATTTAATGAAATATGTGTTAAAGGGTTATTAGACCACCGTATTGAGGGTCGGCCATGTGGGTCAAAGGGTTATTATACCACCCTATTGGGTGTCGGCCCAGTAAGCATTATGTTATGTGGTTAAGTTAAGGCCGACCTAGTAAAGGTTATTAGGCAAGTCAAGTCAAGTATAAATAGAGTGCGGGAGGCACTCTATTTGATCATTCTATTCTCACTCCCACTCTTTGGAGAGTGGCACACTTGTGGAGGAGAAGAAGTTGCTGCTAGGAGATGTCTATATCTTATGCTTGGGTTGTATCATTGCTCTATCTATCTCTGAGGAAGTTATTGCGGTTTTTCACCTTTATGTTTTTCCCCAAGTAAACTCTGTGTCTCTTGGGTGCTTGCATTATTGTGTCCATGATTGATATGATGTAGATATGTTGTACATGTTGTTCTCTTAGTTAAGATCCTAGAGTAGATTGAAGTAAATTCTAAAAAACTAACACCAACCGACGGGATCGGCAGAAAGTAGGACTCCGCGCCACGATATCTCCAGAGAGAATATAAAATCAAAACGTCCCCTAAAGGCCAACTATCGATCAAAAATAGTAAATCAAAAGCACACACCTAGAGAAACCACAGCTAAGAGCAGACAAACAGAGTGGCTAAATGAGCTTCCGACACTAGAGCCGGTATGTCTCGCCTAGGAGAGGCTTGAGACTCCCAAACTATAGTCGGAGGTAACAGAATCAGTTATAGAGACACCTAGGTTTCACTGCGTAAAAAGGGCCGTAACCCTCGGCAACAAACAACTGTGTTGTCCAATCCCTATCTGACTCAGGACACAAATAGCATAACCACTTCAAGTACCCTATGTGATACCTAGGTAAGGAAACTATTGTCACCGCAATAGGTAAGGAAACTATGGTCACCGCAATATAACCAATGCTTAGGGGGACATTCGTAGGTGGGATCTGTCATATGGGTAGGGTAGCTAAGCCCGAAACTCAATGAGGGTCAAATCCCCCAAGAGTCCCCAGATATGAACAAATCCTGGAAATATCTCCCACATTCAGCCGGTATCAGAGGGATATCTCCTCAACCAACCTCCCGTGACCTCGTGCTTAACGCTGGTTTGAGTAGAGATTCCTGAGAACACCAATGTATACCATGGATTCCTCCACTCCTTGGTCAGACACCTAATGTTTCATCTAGTAGTCTTGGATTGTTAACTCACAATTATCTATTCCAAGACTCTAAACCTATGCTAGTTGGTGTACCCTATAAATAAAATCGGTCCAATCAATTTTAATATTAAGCGTTAATTTTAATGGTTGTGGTTACTCAAGGGATATGGTCGTGAAACTAGTGATGTGTATGACTCAATAGTATGCAAAATCGTCAAATCCTAGACTCATCTATCCAATAAAACAATGTCACTAACATGCAAAATCAACCCAACGGTTTCGAAATAAAAATGCAGTCCTTTTATATTTTCGATGCACAATTAGAACCTAAATGAAGGCAGCAAGCACTCAATGCAAGATGCAGTACATGAAAGTAATTTTTTTTTTGTATTTTCTCTTATAAGCAAAAGGAAAATGCAAAACTATATGTATTTTTTGTATTTTTCAATATAAGGAAATAAAAAATGCAAGAAAAATCCTATTATCTAGTCACTGATATGCCAAGGAGATCACTAAGACAACCCAGCAGATACCAAACAGTAAGACTCAGCCAAAGGAATGAGCTCAAAAGGAAAAAACCGACAAGGCTAAATCCAAAGATGGGTAAAAAACCAACAAGGCTCAACCAAGAGAAAATAAGAGTTCTGCTCACAACCAAGGCATGGAACAATAAAAAAACAAGCCAACAAAGACTCAAGATCATCCAAAGCCAACCCAGCAACAACCAAAAGTCATAAATCAACCAAATACGGAGTTGTACGCTACTGTCGAAGGAAAACCTATGGGTACCTGCGAGCAGTAGAGTAAACAGAGGCGGGTGTATGCGGGCAAAGCAAAGCTAGCCCGCAGGTAAGGAAAGGCAAATGGAAAAATAAAGAGTCCAATGGCTCAGAAAAAACAAGTTTTCTATAGTGTATATCAACGGCCAATCAGTGACACAGATCTTCGACAAACAACAACTCTAATTAAGGACTAATGCTCAAAAATCCCCAAACATGGATGTTTTCCCTAGCGGAGTCGCCATTTCTATATTGGAGAAAACTCACTATGGGTTGGGGTAGACCACAACAGATAGGTGACTACCAGAAATTAACTCAATTCTCAATGCTATGCTATATAAATGACAATGCTAAGATAATGAAGAATATAACCAACCTCGATCCAAACGTTTAATGTAGATCCCCGTTGAAGCTTTCAATCCGTGCACTTGAATTTGCAAATTAGTCTTGACAGCCAATATACAACAAGTACATATAATATATAAACGACATTAACATCATCAATAGCAATGGTCCATGATAGTATAAGTAAATGCAACCCAATGTAGAATAAACAACATTCACAACATTAATGGACGAGAATATGAGTATTTCTATTAATAAACAAGAAGAAGTACAATGTGATACGACCTCTTGCCGGCAACCAATCTGAACCAAGATCTGGATCAATCCACTTGTGCATCCACCACTTCAATCCTCCATGAATGGAAAACTCAAACTATGATAGGAGTTTGGAAGGTGAACATAAGGGGTTCACAACTACAAGGATCAATGAGTATAGACTCAAGATAGGGCAAAAATCCACTAGAGTTCTCTTGCTCTTCTTTCTCCTCCCATCCATAAGCCATATGTGCTCAATATAACCACTTTTGGGAGTAAAAATTAATAAACTAGTGATTTTTACCATTTTACATGCTACCCGCGGGCTATAGTGATGCAACTCGCGAGTAGGCCCACTATAATGATGCAGCTAGCGTACAGGGGAAAAAATAGGGAAAAATAGTGTCTGAAGGATATAAAGTGGATCTGAGTTAGTGAAATGGATCCTGCAAGCCAAAGAATGTTGATACTCACAAGGTGTGAAATTACGTTGTAACAGTTCCATGGTATTGATCCATAGTATTGGCGCATAGACTTTGCATATAAATACGTGTCAAGTCCAATGAAGGCACCAAGAATTTATTTGTATTGAGCTTGTTCAAAGGAGGTTTCCCCCTCGAAGTGGCCCGCAATCAATAAATCTATTATGTGTTCTGTTATTTCCGATATCGTGCATTTTCACTAATTAATTGTTGGAGGTTCCTCACAACAACTTAAGGGACCAGGGTTGTGGTTGGAATGAGGGAGACTCGAGGTGGGGAGAACTGGTGGGTGATATTAGGAGACTCCAAGGGTGACACATCACATAATAGTCTAAACAAAGGAGAACATATTGGGGGACCGGGGTGATGCCATAATGGTTGGACGAGATGTGATATGTCATGGCGCTGAGAGGCACCATTTGGGCCTTCTTCATGGTTTAAGGAGCTCAAAAAAGGGGTAGAAGTGTGCTCAAAATGGCATTATCGTGTGGATTTTTAATATCCCATGACAATGAATGCTCGTGGGTGATTTCAATTTTAAGGAGTCTGAAAGCGATAAGAAGACTCCGAAGTGGTGGAGAGGTACCATCGTGTGAATTTATACGAGCCCAGGACGGTGAATGCTCATGGTCGATTTCAAATTTAGAGAGTCTGAAAGCAGCAAGAAGACTCCAAGGGGGTTTTTTTTTGTATGTTATTCCCCAAGGCCCAAAAACACATAAAATTATGCGATGGAGAACTCTTCTAGCCGGTGTGACTAGAGTATTCATTTTTTGTAATTATTCTACTAGATCTGGAAAAGTATTAAACTTATACCAGATAGACTCCCTTTCAGATATGTTTAACGAGCATGAAAGAAAGCAAGATTGCTCAACGATCCTTTCATTCTTTGAGGAGTCAGAAAAGAGCTTAACAAAAACTCCCTAAGTGCCTTTTTCGTAAAGGAGCTGCTCGGTTCGAAAAAGGGATAAAAGTATACCGAACATACGAAAGAGCCAAGCAAGGAGGACGTGTTCAATCAAGGGAAAACTATGGGAACCAAGAGAGTGGGGGGGGAACACTAATGGAGCCTCCTTGCAAGTAGGTCGATGGTGGAAAAATAACGCAATAAATGCAGTATGAAGGGAGTGGAGGGCTAATGAATAGTCCGCGATAGAAAAAATTGTCAAAACTGGGAAAAAACTATTGCAGCCTGTGTGGCACGTAAACCGAGGTGACGAGGGTCATGGAAAAAATGCCCAAAATGTTTTTGAGTGAGAGAGAGAAATGATCTCAAGCATCATCATGGGAATAAAAATTTTATTTCGACGACGCAAATGTTGTGACAAACGGTGGTCATATGACCCCAGAATGGTCAAAGAAAAAATTATGGCAAAATGGCTATAAATAGAAATTGAGCCCACCTCCACATGTCATTTTCAGTGTGCAAATTGGGAGGAGTGTGGAGGGGGCTAGAAGAGAAAATTATGATTTCTCTCAATCTACTCGGTGAAATCCAATTCTGTGACTTGCAGGTAAGTATTTAAGTGATTTTTGATGTTTGTGATGCATTTTGACTTGTATTTGGGCCACCTGAGAGTTGTGCCAAGCAAGTCTAAGGCACCATAGCACCGGAGCATGCTTTTCAAGAGAGATAATGCAATTAGGGCACGAATCTAGGATGTACAACCACGCAGTCGGGGCATGACTATGGGCCTCACAGTCGCGCGCTGAAGCGCATATTTTCCTAGGAAAAGCACGCTCCAAGCACGATTGTGGTCCCCATAGGTGCACTCGAGGAGCGCTCTTTCCGAGAAAAAATGCATGATCCAGGGCGCGCCTAGGGGGGAAAAGTGTGCACTTTTTTTCCTCTGTCTGGGTATGGCAGCCCAAAGGAGACCGATGTGTATTTATATGTCACTGATGGGGGTTTTGTTTTCTTGGTTGACAGGATGCAAGAGTCAGTTGGTGAGAGAGAGAGCTTGGGATGTTATGTGATGATATCCTAGACGATGATGATGTATAGGACACACTCACACAGTGTAGTTTGCTGAAGTTCACGGAGGTGCCCCCAATGCATTTAGCAAATTTGTTGTTGAACAAACTTGTGGATTTTTGGGATGCCGATGTGGGGGCATTCGTGATACAAGGGGAGCGACTAGAGATATTTCTCACAGATGTGTATTTTCTGATGGGGATCCCACGGTTGGGTATGATTTGTTGAGATATTGTAACTTCAAATAATATTATATTTGTACTTTATTATTCCGGAGATGTTTCACTCCTCCGTGAAGATCTTATTGTATATCCGGAGATGTTTATTCCTCTGTCGGAATGTGGTAACTCGGGTTATTAGACTTCCCTAGTGGGGTTCGGCCCTATATGTGTTATGTGGGTCAAAGGGTTATTAGACCACCCTAGAGGGGTCGTCCCAGTCAGTTGTAGTGGGGTATTTAACCCATTGGTTAAATACGAGCCTACGTGTACCTGTGTAAAATACATGTCAGTGTAGTGTATAAATAGAGGAGGTGTGTTCCTCATTTGACACACTCACACACTTGAGGATAGCGCACTTGTGGAGGAGAGGTCTTCTATTGTGGAGGAGGAGATCATGTCTCAGGGTTTCATCTTTGTATATTGCTGGTCATCTATATTGAGGAAGCTTTGCTGGGTTTTCTACCCCATGAGGGTTTCCCAGGATAAATCTCTGTCTCTTGTGTTTATGCTGTGCTTGTTGTTTCTTCAGTGATCCTGTATATGCTATTATTGTGAAATGGAATGTAATGCTGCTATTTTCTGTCTTAGCATATTGAATTTTAACATGGTATCAGAGCTAACCTGAAGGAAGACAAGGTATGGCACTAAAGACACTTGCTTTACTTACGACAATTTGAAGGTTAGGGTTTTACATAGCAAAACCCAGTCATCGTAGCACTTTCGCTATAAATCCGTTTTGGCGAAGTTTTCGGATCTGAAATTGTTACAGGACGAAGATTAAATCTCCAGGTACCTTGTGTCTAAAGGACAACCTCTAATTCGTTGTACTTTGTGATTTATGATCTGTACAATATAGCATTTCTGCCTCTTCCAGATCTGAGTCAAAATCAGGTGACCTTAGGAAAAAGTTCATATCTTGGGCTAGGAAGCTCCAAATGAAATTTCATAAAAAGTGACAGGTATTAAACAGTCTGTAATATCTCAGAAAACTTTTTCAGAGGCCGAAGTTGAACCAGTGACACGTGGCACTCCATACAAGTTCGCTCTCCTGTATTATCCCATAAACAGGTCATGTTGCGACAATTGGCATAACTCTCTCTCAGAGAGTCCAATTGAGGTTAGACCTGTCAGGATGGAAAGATAACAGGACGAGATACCTCAGAAAAGGTTTTCAGAGGCCGAAGTTCAAACAGTGACACGTGGCACGCCGTACAAGTTCGCTCTTCTGTTTTATCCCAAAACAGGTCACGTTGCGACATTTGACATAACTCTATCTCAGAGAATCCAATTGAGGTCAGACCTGTCAGGATGGAAAGATAACAGGTCAGGTTATCTCAGAAAACTTTTTCAGACCCTGTGGATTGAAAAGTTTGGAGTTACACCAGAAACAATCAGGTACATATTTCTGTCAAAACAGAATTATTTTTGAGTACCTTCATTCATGGCTTCCAGAATTTAGGGCTTTGAAGAAAGTTGGAATTTTTGTAAACGGAGACCACGGCTGAATGCTACTCATCAAAATAGAAATTTAGAGACCAAGATCATATTTTTTTGTTGGGCAGAAGGCCGGGCTTGATCAAACCCTAGTTTGGGACTTTGATCAGAAAAGTGGAAAATTAGGGCTTCTGTAAAAATGGGAATTTTTGAAATCTGTGACCATGGCTGGAAGCTCCTTAGAAAAATAGAAGCTTAGAGATTTGGATCAAACATTTTGATTAGGCAGAAGAGTGGGATTCATCAAACCCCAGTTCAGGGTCACGTCCAGTGAATCCGGAAGTTTCAAAGGCAAAATTGAGGAGTGAAACTTTGCAATTTTCAAATTCTGAATATATCAGTTTGATCAGCTCATCAAGGTCTAGTTCTTGCAAATCAAGTGGATAGGGTTAATCCTAGAAGAAGATGGATTGGTCACCTGCATAAGTGAAGGAGTTCCTGTTTCAGAGGGAGAGGAGGCTAAGGCTTTACATAAGGAGATTACAAGCGATCTCGACAGGTATGACTCATCGAGGTATGTTTTGAGATTCGTTCATGATTAAGTTTATGGTATGTTTGTCTTCATGTCATTACGGTTAGTACAATCTTGATTTTAGATTTGTTGTATCACCTTAACAAAATTATGAATGCATGATAGAAGATATTCATTGGTTAGGGTGTTGACACTTATGATTGTACTAATGCATTATGATGTTGTGTGAGGTTGATGTTGTCTGCTAACAAGATACAGGTACATCACAAAAGACAAATCAGGTTCCATGACCATGAAAACATGAAGACAAAGACTCATCCATAATCTTTGTTCTACTTACGAGGTATGTATGACTTTGTTATATTATGCTTAACCTATGAGACATGCAGGTTCTAGCTCAGGATCTCTAAATCATTGAAGAGATTGTTTAGGTATGTTGTACATAACTAAGTAGGTATACTAACCCAGGTATGTTTCCCATGAATCTTACCTTGTGTTAGGATCCCTTATATAAGTATACTTGGTATGATTGGTTATGCTTATTCATAAAGTTAGTAATCAAGGGATTATGCATATTATGTCTTTTATCTTGAGTGATGCATGAGTAAAAGAAGACTTCCCTGAAATCTTGAATACTAATGTTTATTAACTATAATCATGACTATACATTCTCAAGATTATTTAGAACTATAATGTTTTGATAACATTTAGAACATACTAATGGGTGTATGTTTGTGTATGAGATCATGAGGATGACACTTGAACATGCACAGTGGTACAGAATGAATAGAAGTTCAAAAGACATACAGAAGATCAAGCGGGAGGCAACCACACAAACATAAAAGATAAGTATTTGAGTTGTTATTTGAAATAGTAAATGATATTGCCTGTAATAGGTTGTATGCATATTTGTATTCCTATAATATATCATGCTGAGTGTAAATATTCATAGAACATTGAATAGTATACTACTAATATGTATATGATTGGTAAATTGGACAAACATTGCATTGTTGCTTGTCTAGAATGAAACCTCTTTGCTGACATGCTGAGAGTTGTGCACACTCTCGATAGTATGTTTTGGTAGAGATGGAAGGCATCTAGATAGCCACTGTATGCATACAGGATATGGGAAAGTGTTGTGCCAAAGTATTGGTCAAATTAGTTGCAAAGCATGTGATGAGGTACATAAAGGATACGATAGACTTTGATCTATGCTATCTTGGAGATCATGACTTCAGATGGCTACTCAGATGGTGTTTGGGAAGAAAGTGTATCAGACAGGAAGAACACATCGAGAGGATGTTATAGTCTTGAATCTGCCATGATCTCATGGTTCAGCAAGGAACAATCTAGTGTGGCTCTCAGTACTACTGAAGCATATATATATATAGCTGTCTGCTCCGCCAGCTGTGAAGCAGTGTGGCTTCAGAAGCTATTATATGGAGTGTTTGACTTAGAAATGAATCAAGATAGAAAATCTTGTATTCCACGATAAGTCAATAACACATAGAGATCCGATACTTCTATATACGAGATATGGTGCAGAGAGGAGCTATCAAGCTCGAGTATATAAGCACTGAGGATCAGATTGCTAATATCTTGACTAAACCTCTGTCTCGAGTAAAGTTTAAATACTTTCGACACAAGCTTGGTATAGTCCAGAAGGACCCTCCTCGAAAGGGGGAGTAGCATAGTATCTGATAACAAGTCTGTCTCATCAATGATGAGGTTACCTATTTACTGCACTTAGCTACTTAGAATTATTTAGATTTAGAACTCTTATATATCTTTTATTTTAGATGTATACATGTTTTTGATGTGATGTATACATGTTTTGATGTGATACATGCTCTTGGATATTTGTACCTGTATAGATGAGAATACAGTTGAGGGGATTGGATCATCCTTGGACTTTCAGTCCTAAAAGGAGCCGTAGATGTGAGGTCTCCGAGAATGAAGTCCTTGGTGGACTTGAGGGGATTGGATCATCCCTGGACTTTCAGTCCTAAAGAGAGTCGTAGACGTGAGGTCTCCGAGAATGAAGTCCTTGGTGGACTTGAGGGGATTGGATCATCCCTGGACTTTCAGTCCTAAAGAGAGCCGTAGACGTGAGGTCTCCGAGAATGAAGTCCTTGGTGGACTTGAGGGGATTGGATCATCCCTGGACTTTCAGTCCTAAAGAGAGCCGTAGACGTGAGGTCTCCGAGAATGAAGTCCTTGGTGGACTTGAGGGGATTGGATCATCCCTGGACTTTCAGTCCTAAAGAGAGCCGTAGACGTGAGGTCTCCGAGAATGAAGTTCTTAATGGACAGTTAAGGGGATTGGATCATCCCTGGACTTTCAGTCCTAAAGAGAGCCGTAGACGTGAGGTCTCCGAGAATGAAGTCCTTGGTGGACTTGAGGGGATTGGATCATCCCTGGACTTTCAGTCCTAAAGAGAGCCGTAGACGTGAGGTCTCCGAGAATGAAGTCCTTGGTGGAATTGAAGGGATTGGATCATTCCTGGACTTCAGTCCGAAAGAAGAGCCGTAGACGTATGTCTTCGAAAATAAAGTTCTTGGTGAACATGTGAAGGGATTGGATCATTCCTGGACTTCAGTCCGAAAGAAGAGCCGTAGACGTATGTCTTCGAAAATGAAGTTCTTAGTGAACATGTAAGGGGATTGGATCATCCCTGGACTTTCAGTCCTAAAGAGAGCCGTAGACATGAGGTCTCCGAGAATGAAGTCCTTGGTGGACTTGAGGGGATTGGATCATCCCTGGACTTTCAGTCCTAAAGAGAGCAGTAGACGTGAGGTCTCCGAGAATGAAGTCCTTGGTGGACTTGAAGGGATTGGATCATTCCTGGACTTCAGTCCGAAAGAAGAGCCGTAGACATATGTCTTCGAAAATAAAGTTCTTGGTGAACATGTGAAGGGATTGGATCATTCCTGGACTTCAGTCCGAAAGAAGAGCCGTAGACATATGTCTTCGAAAATGAAGTTCTTAGTGAACATGTGAGGGGATTGGATCATTCCCGGACTTCAGTCCTAAAGAAGAGCCATAGACATGAGGTCTCCGATAACAGAACGATAGGACTGGATCGTCCCTGGACCTCGGTTCAAAATGTACGTGACAAATCCTAGAATTGCTCTAGGTTACATCCAGCATGAAACAGGGCTAGCTCTGTAGTTGTGATACATCCAGCATGAAACAGGGCTGGCTCTGTAGTTGTGATACATCCAGCATGAAACAGGGCTGGCTCTGTAGTTGTGATACATCCAGCATGAAACAGGGCTGGCTCTGTAGTTGTGATACATCCAGCATGAAACAGGGCTGGCTCTGTAGATGTGATACATCCAGCATGAAACAGGGCTGGCTCTGTAGTTGTGATACATCCAGCATGAAACAGGGCCGGCTCTGTAGATGTGATACATCCAGCATGAAACAGGGCTGGCTCTGTAGATGTGATACATCCAGCATGAAACAAGGCTGGCTCTGTAGATGTGATACATCCAGCATGAAACAGGGCTAGCTCTGTAGACGTGACACATCCAGTATGAAAGAGGACTGGCTCTGTGGCGGTAAATCCTAGATCTGATCTAGGTCACATCCAGTATGAAAAAGGACTGGCACTGTGGTTGGGATTAGATCGTCCCTAGACATGAGACTTGTCTTAAAGAGATAAGGATTGATCATCCTGGAACTTGATCTGGATTGTATCATCCATGGACCTATGTCCTAAAGAGAGCAGGATTGATCATCCTGTAATATGATCATGTGATGATGATGCTGATGATCGATGCTGATGATCATGTGATGACGATGCTGTTGATCATATGATGACGATGCTGATCGTGTGATGACGATGTTGTTGATCGTATGATGACGATGCTGATCGTGTGATGACGATGCTGTTGATCGTATGATGACGATGCTGATCGTGTGATGACGATGATGATGATTGTGTGATGACGATGCTGATGATCGTATGATGACGATGCTGATCGTGTGATGACGATGTTGATGATCATGTGATGACGATGCTGATGATCGTGTGATGACGATGCTACTAATCGTGATATGACGATGTTGATGATCGTGTGATGACGATGCTGCTGATCGTGTGATGACGATGCTGATGATCGTGAGATGACAATGCTGATGATCGTGTGATGACGATGTTGATGATCGTGAGGATCCAGATGATGATATTGTTGTAGCTGTTCAAGTGCTACAGAAGATAAAGACTCAATACCGAAGATGTCGATGTTCCAGTATTGAAGATGTTCCAGTAACTGCTTGAGTTACTAATGATGTTGAGAAAGCTTCCAATGATTTATAGATGTATCATGTATGATGTTGATGACTCCTTGCTCGTGCAGATGCTGTTATAATATCCTTCTCGTTAAGGGGGAGTGTTGAGATATTGTAACTTCAAAGAATATTATATTTGTACTTTATTATTCCGGAGATGTTTCACTCCTCCGTGAAGATCTTATTGTATATCCGGAGATGTTTATTCCTCCGTCGGAATGTGGTAACTCGGGTTATTAGACTTCCCTAGTGGGGGTCGGCCCTATATGTGTTATGTGGGTCAAAGGGTTATTAGACCACCCTAGAGGGGTCGGCCCAGTCAGTTGTAGTGGGGTATTTAACCCATTGGTTAAATACGAGCCTACGTGTACCTGTGTAAAATACATGTCAGTGTAGTGTATAAATAGAGGAGGTGTGTTCCTCATTTGACACACTCACACACTTGAGGATAGCGCACTTGTGGAGGAGAGGTCTGCTATTGTGGAGGAGGAGATCATGTCTCAGGGTTTCATCTTTGTATATTGCTGGTCATCTATATTGAGGAAGCTTTGCTGGGTTTTCTACCCCATGAGGGTTTCCCAGGATAAATCTCTGTCTCTTGTGTTTATGCTGTGCTTGTTGTTTCTTCAGTGATCCTGTATATGCTATTATTGTGAAATGGAATGTAATGCTGCTATTTTCTGTCTTAGCATATTGAATTTTAACATGATTTCAAACACCTATCCGAGGAATACCAATGATTTGTCGATGGAGGACTTGCTAGAGCGCCATTATTATGCCACAGTATATGTGCATGACAATGCTATACTAATCTGCAACATCGAGAGGTTGGACACTCAAGATATAGTGGCACTAGTAGTGCAGATATTGGGTTCAAAGGCCCCCCACAGTATTTCTGGAGGAAAGATGATGTTGGTTGAGTAGGAATTAGCAGGTACCTACTTCAGGTGGGGGCAGATGTATCTGAATGTTGTTCGACGAGAGCTGAACAAGGTCATCCGCACAGGATGGGATTTCTGTTTCCCTTCATTCTTATGCTAGTTCTTCTTTGAGCAAGTGCAGATGTTGAGACCCCATAGGGAAGTGCGTGATGGTGGACCAAATGAGCCACGGATGCAGTGATGGGGTGAGATGATGACTCACGGAGGTGGGGGATTGGTGGGTCTATTTTTCACTTAAGAGTTGTTCACAGAGTGGCTGCAGTTTCCAGTGATGATTGAGGACTTCCCTTATGTACGGATGGTCTACAGTGGAGATGCAGAGCTCCCACGACCTACTAGCCAGGCATGGGGACCAGATGGTATGTGTCTACTCACATTTCAATAGCTTGTTGTATCTACTCGATAGCATATGTGATAGCTAGAGGGATTTTATGATACTAGCACTGATGACGTGCTTTTGTGTGCAGATATGGTGCCGCGGTCGCCAACAGGGTACCGGGATCGTAGGGGTCAAGTGGAGGGAGTGTACTCCCCCACGTGCATACAGCGTCAATAGCGGAGTTCTTTGACAACCCTAGAGGCGCTACGTATAGGGATTGATATCCTACTGGATGGGGTGA
This sequence comes from Larix kaempferi, assembly GCA_027924585.1. NCBI lineage: Eukaryota > Viridiplantae > Streptophyta > Pinopsida > Pinales > Pinaceae > Larix > Larix kaempferi. Next base: position 3,647,314 of record BSBM01000600.1, read on the forward strand.
TCGATGATGGTTGGTAGCATCTGGATCAGGACCTGATCAACATTTTCTACGATGCTCCATGGGGTTGGAGGCCAGTTATGAGGTGGATTGCGATGGAGGCCAAGGCATGTTGAGATATTGTAACTTCTAAGAATATTATATTTGTACTTTATTATTTCGAAGATTTTTCATTCCTCCGTGAAGAACTTATTGTATATCCGGAGATGTTTATTCCTCCATCGGAATGTGGTAACTTGGGTTATTAGACTTCCCTAGTGGGGGTCGGCCCTGTATGTGTTATGTGGGTCAAAGGGTTATTAGACCACCCTAGCGGGGTTGGCCCAGTCAGCTGTAATGGGGTGTTTAACCCAGTGGTTAAAATTGGGGCCGACCTAGTAAGTGTAAAGTCAAGTCGGAGTTGTGTATAAATAGAGGAGGTGTGTTCCTCATTTAACACACACTACACTCACTTGTGAATAGCGCATAGGTGAGGGAGAGGTATGGTATGGAGGAGAAGGAGCTCATGTCTATGGTTTGCATCTTTGTATTTGCTGGTCATCTATATTGAGGAAGCTTTGTTGGGTTTTCTACCCCATGAGGGTTTTCCAGAATAAATATGTGTCTCTTGTGTTTATGTTGTGCTTATTGTTCTTTCAGTGATCCTGTGTATGCTATTGTTGTGAAATGAAATGAAATGCTGATATTTTTTGTCTTATCATATTAAATCTTAACATGGTATCAGAGCCAACCTAAAGGAAGGCAATGTATGGCACCTACGACACTTGCTTCACTTGCGACAATTTGAAGGTTAGGGTTTTATATAGCAAACACCAGTCATCGTGGAACTTTCTCTATAAATATATTTTGGAAAAGGTTCGGGATCTGAAACCTTTACAGGTCGTACATAACATCCCCATGTACCTTGTGTCCAAAGGAAACCCTCATATTCATTGTACTTTGTGAGTTATGATCAGTACAAGTTAGGGTTTCTGCCTCTTCCAGATCTCAGTCATAATCAGGTGACCTAGGAAAAAACAGTCATAACTTGGGCTAGGAAGCTCCAAATGAAATTTCACAAACAATGACAGGTAGGTCACGGACTGTAGTTTCTCAAGTGATGTTTTTAGAGGCCAAAGTTGAACCAACGACATGTGGCACGCCGTACAAGTTCGCTCTCTTGTTGTATCCCATAAACAGGTCACACTGCAACACTTGGCATAAATCTCTCTTATAAAATCCAATTGAGGTCAGACCTATGGGGTTGGAAAGAGGATAGGTTGGGATACCACAGGCAAAATTTTCAGACCCTGTGGATTCGTATTTTTAGAGTTACACTAGAAACAATCAGGTGCATATTTCTGTCAAAACAGAATTAGATTTTGAGCACCTTCATTCATGGCTCCGGGAATTTTGGGTTTCGGAGAATATTGGAATTTTTTGTATCAGTGACCACGGCTAAATTCTCCTCAGAAAAATAAAAATTTAGAGACCAAGATCGAATGTTTTGGTTGGGCAGAAGGCCAGGCTTAATCAAACCCTAGTTCGGGATTTTGATCGGAAAGGTGGAAAATTAGGGCTTCTGCAAAAGTGGAATTTTTTAAGTCCGTGACCATGGCTGGAAGCTCCTTAGAAAAATTGAAGTTTAGAGCTTTGGATCAAACCTTTTGATTGGGAAGAAGGGTGGGCTTCATCAAACCTTAGTTCGGGATCCTATCCAGAAGATCCAAAAGTTTCAAAGGCAATTTTGAGGGGTCAAATTTTGGAGATTTCAAAATTGAAGTATTCTAGCTTGATCAGCTCATCAAGGCACATCTTTCCATCCATTCAGGAGTTTGAAATTCAAAGTTTGAATTTTTAGGGTTTCTCTAACAAACCCTAATCCATCTCCAAATCCAGTTTCAGCAAATCAAAGTAGATTGGGTTAAAAGCAATCCTAACAGGTATGACTTGAGGAGATACAGGTATGTGTTGAAATCTGTTCATGGTTAAGTTTATGATTAGTACAATTATGATTGTTTGATAATGAATGCATGTGAATGATAGAAGGCATTCATTGATTAAGGTTATGATACTTATGATTGTACTAATGCACTTGTGGTGTTGTAGGAGGATGGTGTTGTCTTCTAACAAGATACAGGTACATCAAGAAAGACAAATCAAGTTCTATGACCATGATGACATGAAGACAAAGACTCATTCATAATCTTTGATCACATAGAATCTCTACTTACGAGGTATGTATGACTTTGTTCTACTATGATAAACCAATGAGATATGCAGGTTCTAGCACAAGGTCTTTAAATCATTGAAGAGAACAAAAGAAGATATTGTTTGGGTATGTTAAGACATAACCAAGCTTGATAATCCAAGTATGTTTTCCTATATCAAGTAAGAATCCTACTTTGTTTGGATCTTAGGTAAGTATATCTATGTATGAAATGACCATGACCATACATACTTAAGATTATCATGTTTTGATAGTATACTAATGAATGTTTGATTGTGTATGAGATCATGAGGATGACACTAGTGCACAGTTGAACATGCATAATGGACTAGGATGAATAGAAGTTCAAAGACATATAGAGATCAAGCGGGAAGCAACCAATCAACATAAAAGATAAGTATTTGAGTTGTTATTTGAATCTCTGAAATAGTAAATGACATTGCTTGTATGCATATTTGTATTCCTAGAATATATCATGCATAGTGTAAGCATTCATGTAGCATTGAACAGTATACTACTAATATGCATATGATGGGTAAGATTGGACAAACATTCCGTTGTTGTTTATCTAGAATGAAACCTCTTTGCTAACATGTTGAGAGCTGTGCACGCTCTTGACAGTATGTTCTGGTAGAGATGGAAGGCATCTAGATAGCCACTATATGCATACAGGATATGGAAAAGTGTTGTGCCAAGATATTGGTCAAGATAGTTGCATGACTATGTGAATCATATCAATGTGCATAGTAGGTTATCGTAATTTGATGATTATGAAGTATTACTAATCATGTGATTAACTTTGATTTGTAGAAAAGATGATGTGCTATGATGATGAACATCTAACAAGTGATGGATGTTCAAGCAAGAAGACTTACAAATCAAACATGCTATAGAAGGCTCGTGGCTAGAAGATTCTCTTAGAAAGAGGAAGAGGATCATGACGAGATGTTTGCTCCAAGTGGCTCGATAAGACCATTCTCTTAATGGTGTAATTGAAGAAATATTTGTACGGACACCTAGGATCGATAGTCATTTGATGAGCTTAATGATCACCATGGGTGAAGCAGATTTCAACCTTTGCTACAAGGTTGAAGATGGTGTCCATATACAGATGGAATTATTCTCTTAGATGGATGCAAGAAGGAAATCACCACAGAGTTCGAATGATCTTGAGGCTCATATCAGTAGGCCCATCTGACGAGAGATGGCATGGATAGATATGCAGAAGAACACTCACTACAGAGTGTAGATGATGTTCAGTCACAGAAGGAGAAGCTGATAGCTTCTTGAAAAGCTTGGGCTTTACTAAAATTAAAGCTAATCCTAACCTTTACCTTAAGGTTATGAATGATGAACCTATCATACTATTACTGTATGTGGATGATCTCTTTTTGACAGGGAGTGAGAAACAAATCATGGAAAGAAAGAAGCTAGATACAAAATTTGAGATGAAAGATCTCAAATTGATATGGAAAGGCCCAGAAGGAATCTTTCTCAACCAAGGAAAGTATGCTGTGGAAATCTTGAGAAGATTTGATATGTTGGAATGTACAAACATGACCACTCTCATGGGTTCCGACTTGAATTTGTTAGCTAATGACTCATCAGAGTTAGTGGATGTAACTCTGTACAAACAGATTATTGGGTCATTAATGTATCTGACAAATACCAGGCCAGATATATGCTTTGTGGTGAACACCTTGAGTCAGTATCTAGTGGAACCTAGACAAGTTCACCTGATAGCTGCAAAGCATGTGATGAGGTACCTGAAGGGTACGATAGACCTTGGTCTATATTATTTTGGAGATCATGACTTCAGATTGAATGGCTACACAGATGATGTTTGGGTAGGAAGTGTATCAGACAGGAATAGCACATCGAGGGGATGTTATTTTCTTGGATTTTCCATGATCTCGTGGTTTAGCAGAAAGCAGTCTAGTGTGGCTCTCAGCACAACTGAAGCAGAATATATAGCTGCTTGCTCTGCTAGTTGTGAAGCGATATGGCTTTGAAAGATTTTATCAGGATTGTTTGACTTAAAGATGGACCCCACTATGATCTTGTGTGACAACCAAATTTGTATCAAGATGACTGTGAATCCAGTGTTCCATGATAATTCAAAGCACATAGAGATCCGATATATTTATATACGGGATATGGTGCAGAAAGGAGCTATAAAGCTCGAGTATGAGAGCACTAACGAACAAGTTGCTGATGTATTGACCAAAACCTCTGTCTCGAGCAAAGTTTGAATATTTTTGAGACAAGCTTGGTGTAGGTCAGAAGGACCCTCCTTGAAAGGGGGAGTGATGTGGTTGCTGATGATGAGATTGCCTGCATCAACAGAAAGTTCAATGATGTGGATACATGTATTGATGATACCGATGAAAAGGTCGATGATATGGATACATGTATTGATGGTACCGATGGTGAGGTTGATGTTGTGGATACCTGTATTGGTGATACCGACAATGAGGTCGCTTAGTGGTCCTTAGACTTGTTCTAAGTTGACAAGTGAATTGCATCATCCCTGGAATTCGGACCCCTAAATTGATCTATAGACATATGTCTCTGAGAAAGAAGTCCCTAGTGGACGAGAGAGATTGCATCATCCATGGACTTCGGTCCCCTGAATTGATCCGTAGACATATGTCTCCGAGAAATAAGTCCCTAGTGGATGAGAGGGATTGCATCATCCCTGGACTTCGGTCCCCTGAATAGACCCGTAGACATATGTCTCTAAAAATTGATGACAGGACTGCATCGTCCCTAAACGTTTAGTTCAAAATGTACGTGATAAATCCTAGATTTGATCTAGGTCACATCCAGTATGAAAAAGGACTGGCTCTGTGGTGATCAATCCTAGATTTGATCTAGGTTACATCCAGCATGAAAAAGTCTGTAGATGTGATACATCCAGCATGAAAAAGGGCTGGCTCTATAGATGTGATACATCTATCATGAAAAAGGGATGGCTCTATAGATGATGAAGACCTACAGGTGGCAAGCCTACATCGAGTATGAAAAAGGACTGGCTCTGTGGTGGTAAATCCTATATCTGATCTAGGTCACATCCAGTATGAAAAAGGACTAGCTCTGTGGTGGTAAATCCTAGATCTGATCTAGGTCACATCCAGTATGAAAAAGGATTGGCACTGTGGTCAGGACTGCATTGTCCCTAGACATGGATTTGTCTTAAATGGATCAAGGACTGCATCGTCCCTAGACATGGATTTGTCTTAAATGGATCACGGACTGTATCGTCCCTAGACATGGATTTGTCTTAAATGGATCACAGACTGCATCGTCCCTAGACATGGATTTGTCTTAAACGGATCAACGACTACATCGTCCCTAGACATGGATTTGTCTTAAAAGGATCAGGATTGATCATCATGTAAGTAGATCTGGATTGCATCGTCCATAGACATGAGAGGTGTCTTAAAGTGAGAGGGATTGATCATACCATAATTGGATCATGTGTATTGCAGGGTATGTCGCTATGATGTTGTAGATCGAGATGATCCAGATGTTGTAGATCGATATGATCCAGATGTTGTTGATCGAGATGATCTAGATGACGATGTTGATGATCGTGTGACGACGATGCTATTGATCGTGAGGATCCAGATGATGATATTACTGTAGTTGTTCAAGTGCTGTAGAAGATGAAGATTCAGTACTGAAGATGTTGATGTTCCAGTATTGAAGATGTTCCAATAACTGCTTGAGTTACTGATGATGAAATAAGAAATCTTCCAATGATTTATAGATGTATCATGTATGATGTTGATGGCTCCTTGCTCCTGCAGATGTTGTTATAATATCCTTCTCGTTAAGGGGGAGTGTTGAGATATTGTAACTTTTAAGAATACTATATTTGTACTTTATTATTCCGGAGATGTTTCATTCCTCCGTGAAGAACTTATTGTCTATCCGGAGATGTTTATTCCTCCGTCGGAATGTGGTAACTTGGGTTATTAGAATTCCCTAGTGGGGGTTGGCCCTGTATGTGTTATGTGGGTCAAAGGGTTATTAGACCACCCTAGAGGGGTCAGCCCAATCAGTTGTAATGGGGTGTTTAACCCAGTGGTTAAAGTTGGGGCTGACCTAGTAAGTGTAAAGTCAAGTCGGAGTTGTGTATAAATAGAGGAGGTGTGTTCCTCATTTAACACACACTACACTCACTTGTGAATAGCGCATAGGTGAGGGAGAGGTCTGCTATGGAGGAGAAGGAGCTCATGTCTATGGTTTGCATCTTTGTATTTGTTGGTCATCTATATTGAGGAAGCTTTGTTGGGTTTTCTACCCCGTGAGGGTTTCCCAGGATAAATCTGTGTCTCTTGTGTTTATGCTGTGCTTGTTGTTCTTTCAGTGATCCTATATATGCTATTGTTGTGAAATGAAATGCAATGCTGATATTTTCTGTCTTAGCATATTAAATCTTAACAAGGCAGTGAGGGCCATGGCACAAGGAAATGCCCCCTACGATGATGCGGATGAGGGGACTAAGTCAGATGAGGAGGAGGAGGAGGAAGAGGAGCAGGAGGAGGAAGAGGAGGAGGGGGAGGAGGTTGAAAACGATGATGAGGAGGAGGAGGATGACGACGACGAGGATGACTCAAATGACTCGGAATTTGATGGAACTACCCCCAAATGAGATGAGCATTGGTTATTTTTGTATTCGACGGTTATTTTTATGATGAGGAAGTTTTGGGGCTCCTCAATGTATTGATGTATATGTTATGACCAGAACAATATGACGTTTTGATTATATATATATATATGCACGTGGATGCATATTATTATGATGATAGTCCTCTTTTTGCTTTTATGATGATGTATGCCTATTAGATGCATATGTGCATGTGGATGATGTGATGATGCATGCTTGTGGTTTACTTCCTGCATGTTGTGATTGGTATGCCATTCTAGAGCATTATTAACCATTTGGTCTGCAACACTGTTATGATTTCGGGGGACATGGATGAATGTAATGAACTCAAATTATCTAATCAATTGTTTTGTGCGCATGAACTTTCTAAAAAGGCAGGGATCCCATACCTGGTAAAAAATATTGAGTTGGTAGATAACGAGTTGGGAGTCAAGATACACATGAAGGTGACTTATGCCCTAGTAGAGAGCAACAGTTAGGAGACCAGTCACAACATCGTACTCTGACTGGTTATTAGTGGAAGCACCTATACACACTCTGTCGAGGTGGATCAACTCGTGTGAGGGGGAATATAATACCCAAGCTGCTGAGGCGAGTTTTGGAGACCATCTACTTGCATTGTCGGTGAAACCAACATAGAGTGGTAGAGAAGGATCCATCTGTGGTCACGCATGGAAGCAAACGTGTGAGGTTCAGAATGCAAAAAGTTAAAAACAAGAAAGGGAATAAAAATGTACAACAAGGACTAGTGGGTCCGTAAAAGTGCTAAGGGTAAAATCATTTAAGGTACAACCCATTGTGGGGGTTGGCTAAGGGATGTCCTTCATAAATGGTAAGGAGATATGCCCCCTTGTAGAGATAGGTTTGGACAATGTAAGGGCCTTGCCACATGGATTTGAATTTTCCTTTTCCTTGTTTGTCATGAACTTGGTCATAAAAAAGAATGAGGTCTCCTTCATGAAAGGTATGAGGGTGGACATGCTTGTCATAATTGGATTTGGAGCGGTGTTTAGCAGCCTCAATGATTTGTAAAGCTGCTCATCGGTCTTCGTCAGCTTGTTCCAATAGAAGTAATTGTTTCTCAAGAGGTGAGGTGTCTGGAATAAGTTTAAAGAAAATGTGTAAAGATGGGATTTGACACTCGATGGGGATGACAAAATCTATGCCATGAACCAAATGGAAAGGGGTAAAACCTGTGGAAGTCTTAGTGGAAGTGTGGTAAGCCCAAAGTGCAGGAAATAACATATGATGTCAGTTGTACTTGTGTTGGTTTACTGTTCGTTGCAGAATGGTATTCAAGATCTTGTTGATAGCCTCAACCTGGCCATTCCCTTGAGGGTAGTAGGACAAGGAATATTGGTGGTCAAACTTCAGGAAGGTAAACAATTATTTCCAAAAGGTGTCTTTGAAGTGTTTTCCGTGGTCGGATAAAATTTGTTTGGGGACCCCAAAACGAGTGATGACATGGTTAAAAAAGAAATGTGCGGTGGTATTAGCCTTACAGTTGAATGTAGGAATGGCCTCGACCCATTTAGTGAAATAGTCGACAGCCAAAATAATGTATTTATGGTCATTCTCCAAGGGGGGGTTACAATCCATGAAATCAATGGCCCATTTATAGAAAGGGCCAATAGTGATGAGTGGCTGGAGAGGGGAAGGAGGGGTCCTGGCTTTGGGGGAAAAAATATGGCAATTCCGGCAATGTTTGACCGATGTGATGAAATCAGTAAAAAGGGTGGGCTAGAAATAGCCAGTGCAGATGATCTTTTGGGAAGTGTTCATTCTAGAGAAGTGGCCACCAGAAGCTCTACAATGGCAGTTTTTCAAGACTTGTTCAGCCTCATCACATGTGAGGCATCAGTGTAAAATGGTGTTGACACCGCGGCGATAAAGGACATCATAGAGGAGGAGGTATCATAAAGCGTGATGGTGAATATGACGACGATCATCAGGACCAAGGTTAGAGAAAAAATCTTGCGTTCGTAAGTATACCAGGATGTCACCATACCATGCGTCATCCAATGAAATGGTGAACAAGTGGTCGTCGGGTAAGTTGGTGATGATGAGGGATGATTCCAGCGAAGATGGTAAGTCAGTCAGGGGGTGTTCCAAAGAAAGGGTTTTGGTGCTCTTTGGTGTGATAAACGTCAGGTCATGTTCTTGGATGATAATGACCCATTTAGCGACACGGCCTTGGAGGAGGAAACGAATCAAGAGATAAACCATAGGATTGGAGTCTTCCACGACTGTAGTTCGGCTCATCAGGATGTAGTGGCAAATACTTTGAACAAAGAAGACTATGGAAAGGGCCAAATTCCCCTAATGGGGGTATCGTAATGGTGGGACAGGTAATGTCTGACTCACATAATAAATGACTCATTCTTGTCGCGCACTATCTTCTTGGAATAACATGCCGGAAAAGACATATTCAGATGCCGAAACGTAAAGGATGAATTCCTTCAAGAAATCAGGAGGCGAAATCAAGGGGGCAGAATTCAATGCTTGTTTGAGTGATTCAAAATCCGCTTGTGCTTGTTCGTTCTATACAAAAAGAATGTGGGTCTGAAGCAAGCAAAGGAAACCATGAACTTTCATTTCATAGTCCAAAATGAAGCAACGAAGAAAGTTGGATTTCCCTAAAGGCTTTGTAATTGGCGTAACGTGCATGGTGAAGGAAATTCAAGAATGGCTTGGAACTTCAAAGGATCAACAATGAAGGAAGTATTATACTGATCTTCTTTGCGGATTTGAATCTAATTGTAGCCAGAGAAACCTTCCATGAGGGATAGAATCTCATGATCCGCACATGCATCAATGAGCTAATCAATGAAGGGCATAGGAAATTTGTCTTTGGGACATGCTAAATTAAGATCACAAAAATCAATACAGATGTGAATGTTGCCCTTTTTTTTGTTAACCGCCACAGGATTGGACACCCATGTGGTGTAGACGATGGGATAAATGAACCCAACTTGGTGTAATTTTTCAATTTCGACCTTTACCGCTAGTAGTTTGGAGGGGTGAATGGGTCGTTTCTTTTGGCAGACGGGCTGGGACATTAGTTCAAGTATCAATACGATGCTCAACAATGGCGATGTCAATAATAGGCATATCAATATATGACCAAGCAAAAACATCACAAAAATCTTGGCAGAGCTTCTTGTAGGCATTGAATACAGGAAGCACCTAAAGTAATGTTACCTTCCTCGAAGGCATCGAGAGTTGGGAAGGGGTTCTTAAACCAGTCCACTTGGCTATGGATGAATTCTTTCGACTCAACTGAAAGTTGGTTGGATGCGACAGGGGTAGACTCCTTGGGAATGAAGTAGGATCGATGATGCATATCATCCCAAGGGAATTCAGGTGCGGTTAATGCTTGGAGGATTTATTCGTTAGTGTGAAAACGTTGTGTGGACATATTGGAAGACGTAAAGTTGGAGGTCATGGGAAAAATTGGTCCGCCACTTGTGGATATCATATAGATGGTTTTAATCTCTCCCGAGGAGGAGGATTCAGGTGGATGAATCTACTCAATGGTAGTAATGGATGACTCTAAAGAGGACTGGTTCAGCTCATGGAGAGCCAATTGATATTCAGGTAAGTCCGGACAATGATGTGAATAGAGTCTGTAGATTCCGCATATGGCACAGGGGTGGTTGGTGCACAAAAATATGTTACACAGGTGATGGTTGGGTTGTAGTTCGACAACCAGAATATTGGGTTCATCATCCAACGTCTTCATGTGTTCTCGGAGGTTTGGTAATTGCATACAATTATGGGTAGCATGTCCCAAATCATCACACAAAGAACACTTAGTAGGTGCACGGAATGGAGGGGACGGTTTCACAAGTTTAGTTGCATGTGGTGCAGTATGGGTTTGCGTGTCCCTGCCCCCAGTGTTATTAGATGAATATGTTGTCACCACACCGGGGGGTGGACAATTTCTGCAGTGGTGATTGGTTGGACCGGTTGAAGAATGACTTGTGGCATCGAAGTGGGATTAGGAGAAGGTAAATACCACACAGGGATTTTGAGTATTAACCGGGGGAGATTCAACGTGGCCATCACAGGCATGCTTACTACTCCTAAGGGTGGGAACACGAACAAGATTGTGTGGATTGGCTTGGCTCCAATGTGGTTGGGGACCGTCGGTGGTTGAGGAAATAGTGGTGGTTGGGGGTGAGGGTGAGGCACCGATTGATTTGAAAAAATGTTGCACAAGTCAAATATCTCAATGGTCGATGAAAGAGGTGGTAAGGAATGAAAATTGGATACCATTGGGGTCTCTGAATAAAGTCTAGGGTCGAAAGTGGAAACCAAAGAGGTGGGTGCACCAAAAAGAGGTTGTTCAACCATGGGGAGAACATTCTCTGGTGTAGCGGGTGCGTTCTGGTCATAGTAAGTTACTTGGTCGATTTTGACAACCTGCCCCTCATGGGGGAACATCATGATGCAGAACACCGATGACAGGAAATCCTTCACGGGGTACATGTAGCTTCGTCCTAGGAGTAAGTTCTAGTCGAGTTGTGCATTTATGACTTCAATGCAAATCAGGACAGTTTTTCCAGCTAATTGGACTGGAACATTAGCCAGAAGGCCTTGTGGCTGAGATGAACGGGCATCATAAGCTCGTAAGGTGGTCGTGGATGGTTGTAGGGTAGGGAATCCGAGATTCTACCACACGAATGTAGACATAACGCATGTAGAGGCACCCTCATCGATGATACACCAATGGATAACAAGGTTCCAGAAAGAAACATAAACTTGAAATGCTAATGTGGAAGGCATGCATGGTTCAGATTGGTCTAAATTGAATACCATCATCCATGAATTAGAAGGGTCTATTGCAACTATGGAGGACAATAGTGTTTTGCGCTGAATTGGGAAGTTCTTTAAAACTTCTAAGGCTGACATAGTAGCAGGGGACTAGGGTAATCCATCCACGATGTTATAGTTGGGGGAAACACAAGCATTAGGGTTGTTATTAACGTCCAACAAAGGGAATTGTGGAGCTTTGGGAGCCCCATCGAATGGTGCGGAAGGTATACGTAATGAATGGTCTATGGGGATAGTGTTAGCATCCTTGTATGTAGGAATGGTTTCTGTGGTGGAACCATATTGGTTACGTTGGGTTTGAAGGTTGATATCAGTCGAAGACATCATTAAAAGGTGGTGGGTACCTGTGTCAACGTGTTGGTTTCCATGAGTTGCATAGGTAAATTGTTGTTTTGGTGCTGCATCCCCTTGAGGCGGAGCCAAAGGTTGGGTGGATACTACCCCTTGCGTGGGTAGGGGGTTCTACAACACCATCGTTTGTGTGTTGGGTTGCAGGGGGTTAGGTGGTGTCGGAGGTGCAGCATGTCCTTAGCGTTGGACATCGTCAGTCCAAAGTTAATGAGATCACTCCATATGGGGAAAATTGTGCATGTAATGGCCATATACCATGCAAATAGAGCATGGGTGGTTTGTCTATATGTTAGGGTTTTTCCCTTGCCGAGGTTGTCAGTCAAGATTTTGGTTAGCTGGTGCAACACCATTATTGTTTGGGGGGTTTGGCGGTGGAATGCCTTTATCCGGATCTTGGTTGTTTCATTAGTTACGGCCTCATCCCCTATTGTGTTGTCCTTGTTGGTTCCATTAGGAAGGTTGGTTTTGTTTAGCGTAAAATTTCCATTGGGGAATAGGGGGGTTCTATGGTTGAGCAGGTGTTGGGGAAGCCTACGGTGGATAATAAGTTGGAGGGGCTTGAGGTTGTGCTAGTGCGGGTGCATCTGGTTGATGATAGTAGGCAGGAGGTGTAGCTGGAGGGGCATATGTTGGTGGGGTATGTCCATAGAAATGCGTTGGAAAATAAGGTCCATGCATATGGGGGTCTTGGGCCATGGGAACATATGAAGAAGTTGCTCCACAATGATTCGTGGGATGTAAAAGGTTGGGACCACTCGTAGTGGAAGTAGGCATTGTATTATACGCAGGGGCAGTGGCAGGGGACATATGGACATATGGTTGATTATGAGATGAAACGTGTCCGATAATGCTATCGGTAGCATGGGATTCCCTCGACATGTCTTTCCTGGAGGAATAATCACGGGGAGCATCAAGTAAAATGGAGTAGGGATATCTTGACTGTGCATAGGTGATGTCAAACTGTTGGGCTTTGAGAATGGCTTCTTCTTTGGTTTGGGGCAGTTTGGATGCCACATCCTTGGCGATAATGGGTATGAGGGATTTCAAAAACCAATCTAAACAGATGTGGTCGGCTAACTTGATATTACACAAACTACAACGTCTATTCCATGCATGAATATGGTTAGTGATATGGGTAGACGTGTTCTGTCTGCAAGATAGTAAAATCTCAACACCAACGTCATAACGGACGGGTAACTACAAGAAAGTCGAAGCAAGGGATATAAAAGTGGAGTGTGTCCCATGTGGTTTTTCAATACACCACTTAGTTGCAGAGCCAATGAGGGTCTGTTGTAAAAGGCATAAGAGGATTGAGTCATCCACTATGGAGTTAGAGGAACACCATGTTACACCTAAAATCCTACCACCATGAGATTTAGTGTATACATCCCTAAAGTACCATTGGATAAGTCATTAACTTGGAAGGGATACCATTGCATTCTTGCTAGGTTTTGAGAGGTCATCGCAGGCTGCACTCATGCAACCTGTGATGTCATACCTTTCTGTCTTATAGGGTGCGACGATGTCAGTTAATGGGAAAAAATAGCTTCTTCGAGCTCATTCTCGAAGCTTGCTGACTTGGATACTTATCCTTGACCTCTTGGGAGAGCTGGCACTCGGTTCCTAACCTCTTGGGAGGATCCCCTATCTCTCTCCTACCATATCTCAACCTATCCTATCCATACCCTATCCACTTAGTCCGATATAAGTGAAGCTCTACCCCTCTCCAAAGGGAAGGAAGTCTATAGTGTCTACATGCTAATGAAATCATCATCGAGAGATCTCTACTCATCCATTGAGAGACTCATACTTCCTTGGGAGGACATGGAATTTGGCTTGGATGGAAAAGGATTGCTACGTTAAGCCTAGGTTGTAATCATTCTTCTATGTACTTTCCCTCTATTTTATAGTAATATAAATGCTTTCCACCAATATTGTTGTGAATGGATGATATTGTGTAGTTTACCTGCTTAACTGTTTACTTAGATCTATTATTGTATAGATGCTCTTTACTTGCTTGCATTGTTCTGTGTATCTTGATAGGTCTTGCAACTAAGATCTGATGATCGCAAGGCATGGAGTAGCATCCAGGAGAAAGGACTTCAAGTCTAAGGTAAGACATTTAGTGACATGATCCTTAATTAGATCTAGTAAAGTGGTTTATAGTCTGTACTATTTTTTCTAGACTCACATTGAGCTAGGGAGATCCGGCTCGAGTCCACTCGAGTGGATTATCCGTCAAGCACACCATAAGTGGAAGGACATGATATGGTTTTTGGGATCCTCACCACCCTCCCCTTCAAAATTTAGGATGTTCGAAGGGAGTTTGGTAGGCATGGGAGGCCATGTGGGGTCATGTCGGATCAGATCGTTGGTCAATCGGGTCAGATCAGGGAGGTTGATACTGGCCATGAATGGAAAAATAGTAGAAGAATGTGACATGGTCAAAGGGGCCTGCATACTAGCCATGGCGTCAATCGTGTGGCCACCTCCACCGAGGGGTGGAGCAGTTGTGTGATTCATAACAGGGATCGACGGACTACCAGTAAAGGTCAAGGGGATCATTTAGGAAGGGATAGTGCCCCCAAGTGTACTACTGGTGACCAAAGGGATGGTAGTTGGAATAGATCCGCTACCGATGGGTATGGAAGTACTAACTGGAATTCCAGGTGTAGGTCCTGTGTATGGTATGTCAAGGATGGATGTTGAAGCGGTAGCTTGGCTAGTGGTGGAACCACTTCCAACAACCCCCCCATAAAAGGGGTTGGGATTCGTGCCAACCATGGGGATAGACATAGTTGTTTATATGGGTAAATTTGACTCAAAATCAGAGGTAAAATAAGGGGCATCAGGATGAATATCAGGCGACGAGGCTGTGCGTCTGTGATGGGTGAGGTCAAGTGGACCATGCTGTAGGGATATCCCCCATAGGAGACAATATTTTCTTGATGAATCAATGGTGACATGTGTAAAAGTGATGAGGGGATGTGGTGGATAAAATGCTCAAAAATCCTAGTGCAATCGTGAGTGTTAAAGGAGAGCTAAAAAATTATGGCACTCCAGCCAACAACAATGCTCAAAAATACTTGTTGCAACAATATGCTACAACAAGCGGAATGGTCAATGAAATGGTTAGAATACCAACAAGCAGCACTCCTATAAAAAAAAAGGTAGACTCACTAATCCAATGGGGGTATAGGAGCATGCAAACACCTATCTAAGAGATATGGAAGCTCACACAAATCATATCCCCTGAAGGCTGATGAAATCTGTAGTCAAGAAATAAGAAATATTGAACCAAATGGATAAAGTATATCCCTCTACCGAGAGGGACTCCATGTAAAAGAGTCCTAGAAGAATGGAAACTAAGCTACCCCATTCATGGCACATTCGGAAAGGTGTCCCGCAGCTTCAGTTCTTTAGCCGTCGCACACTTGGTATGGGCGCCGATATGCACAACGAGAACAATGATTTGGTGTCCTTCAGTACAGAATGGAGTGCAGAATTCCACTCAGACTTCCGGAACCAATCTTGCTACTTTCCCTCCTAAGGGAGAGTCCCTCTGACAAATCGGTGTCAACTGTACCAATAATTAATAGGGGATTTTGGTTCCCTAAAAGGCAACAACTATGTCTCAAATGTAAATGACAAAGGGGGCGTTATTTGGATGCCTAACCCCAAGTCC
The DNA here is from genome assembly GCA_027924585.1 of Larix kaempferi. Lineage (NCBI taxonomy): Eukaryota > Viridiplantae > Streptophyta > Pinopsida > Pinales > Pinaceae > Larix > Larix kaempferi. The sequence continues at coordinate 3,663,067 of BSBM01000600.1, forward strand.
TACCTAGTTACATAATTATTTTTGTGTTACCCAATTGGGGTCAAGGTGGATTTAATTAAATCAGTTTTAAGTCTCTCTTTGAATTATGGGGAGAGTGTGTGTGCACAAGTGGTGTGAACCCAAGATCGCCAGATAGTAAATGCTTCAAAGAAACAACTGAGACTGAAAATAAAATCTTTTTTCTTTTAATTTTCAAATAAAAATACAACTGCTATGACAGGTATGCAAGAAATAGACTTGCTAAACTATGATGCAAGAGGTAGCAATGCAGGATTGATGCATGCACACTAAAATGTCTCTAATGCTACAACAAGCAAAACGACAGAAAAACTAATGGAAAATGATTGAGGATGGACGTAGTGGAAATTGAATAGGTGGTTGATTCAACCATGATTGGTATGCTTCCTCTCCAATTTGTACTCTTTTTTCAGTCTTCTTTCAATTTGACTTTGTACTAGGGTGCGACGGAAGATGGTAGGCAGGTCACTCATCATCAGAATCCTAGTTTCAAAAATATTGAACATTACATCAATGGTTTTAGTAAGCACAATGCAATTTGTTTGATCTCGCATTATAGAAAATAATTATTACAGAAGGATGAGAATCACTTCCAGACGGTAGAAAATTTTAAGCTTCAAACAATTTATAAAGCAGACGTTCAGATTGAGTGATAACTTAACATCAACTCCACATTAAATATGAAAATTTAAAATTGAGTAACACATTTTCAAATTGAGTTTATAAATTAAATTAACAATTTATGAAACATAATTTCAAATCGAGTAATACATTAATATGAATCCATTGACAATTAACAAATACAATTAATCAATTTTTTTTTTGTCTTACCCCCCAAGGGAACGTCTAAAGGTAATCCCAATGCAAGGCATCTCTGACGAGTGGTTGGTGGTCTACAGAAGTTGTAGTTTATTAAAAACTCATCACCAGGAGACAAACTACGTATTGCATGTACAACAACAAGTCTGGACGCTTTCCTTTTCATAAAGAACTCCCGGTCATTGAAGTGTTCCTCAAATGAACAATTTGTAGAAAATAAAGAGAACCTAGAAATATGTATGAACCCTGCAATGCTCCCATGAGTGCATGGATGACCATATATATACAATATGTTCTTCCTATTAAATTTTCCAGAAACATAACCATTCATGCACATACTATACATGGAAATGGTGTGCTTGTATTTAACAATATTCAAGTAATCATACCAACAATATAGGACCGCAAAATGGAATAAGTGATACTGACTATTTGGGAGGAACAAGTACATGTGAAAGGATAAACAATCCAATATTTGCAGCATTTATATTAGACTTGGTAATCATAAAATGATTACCACAAAAGGAAAATATGGTTCCAACATCAAGCATAGGTAGAGAGGATGTCCAAGCATCATATAAAGTGTGGTTGTTAGAAGTTTGATATTTAATTTGCAAATTCATAGGAAGGGATAAATCATCGCTACCCTCCAACAATTGGATGGACCTCGGTGTGTACTTGGACAATTTGTCTCTCAACTCATGCAAATTTTTGGATCTTCTAGTATAGATGGGTTGGGTGGAATTCATATCATACTTTGGATCACTAGAAATTTCACATGACTGAAGATAAGCCGAGGGTTTCTTCAATTTAGGATGAGACATAGTTGTTTTGGCTTCCAACTTTTTCAAAAATGAGCATAAGGATGTGTTTTCGCGTGTCTTTTCTATATCATCTATTGGATTTTTACTGCAGTAGGGGTAATTATACCATCGACATTAGGTAATATATCAGTGGTTTAATGGGTGAGTGTGACACACTAAGGATTCTCCTTCAACCCTTGACATTTTGAACAAACACAAACTACTGGGGTGTCATAAAATAGTTCCATCTCATGACGAATAACTGTCGATGAATGAGGATGACGGCTTGAATATGGCATGTTACAACTGGCGAGGTAAAGAGGCTTCCCATTTTCATCCATGAACTTCTTGCAGTATCTTTCTCCTGATAAGAGCTTATGACGTTTTGAAACTGGTGGAAGTCTTGTGCATCCAAACTCAAACCAGAATCACAATCCTGCAATATATAATAAATTGATATTCATATTCACATGGATAAGTAACATAAATTCAAATTAGTCAAAAATAAATAAAACCTGAACTTATTGGGATGGATGGGAGAACTCGTCGAAGTTTGAACAAGATGGTATGAGCTGGAATCTGAGAATTGGCCATTTGATACTACAAACGTTTCTTCTTGCATTTGAACCAAATCAACAATCAACATATGTATACTATGAAATATTGTAATTGGTGTGGTTAAATAGTAAAAGGACATTTGGTATCAATTTATAATTTTAAGTGGACGCATAAAAAAAAGAATCTACAAAATAAATCGATGCATTTATTCATATATAAACACACCGATGCGTTCACATAAACCAGATGCACCGGTGCGTAACAAATGTAAACGCACCATTAAAGAATATCCACAAAATCCCCTGCGGTGGAAAACATCTATTACATTTGGTAGCGGATATTTCTACTTGCATTTTCAAAAAATAATTCGTCTAGGTGTGTTTACTACATATAAGTGCATCGGTGCAACATAGCATTACATGCACCATTGTACGGGTTTTAAATACGGTGCATTTTACGTATGTACACATCAGTGCGACTTAACAAAAGGCGCACTGGAAATGCCAAAAATCAAATTTAAAAAAAATTGCACGAACCCTTTTTCCCTAAATTAAAAAAATGGTCGCAATTTTAAGCTCGAAAAGTAAATATAAATAGTCTTTAAAAGCCAAAAACCTAAACAGTAACTCACTGTTTTGCCAAAATTTTCAAGGGAGAGTTCTGGAAGAGAGAATTACATGGAAGGAGTTTGGAGCAATTGGAAAGAGTTATGAGGGTTGAAATTTCTTAGGTATGGTGAATCAAACAAAACCTTGCATGATAGAAATTTCAAGCATGTAAGTATTATTGTAGATATTATAACCTTATTTAGAGTTTAACTAGATTTACAAAAAAAAAACTTCATACTTGCCTTCAATGTTGCAACCATTATTTTCTCCCTACTTTTTTTTGTTTTATGTGGCTGCAAAATTCTTCATTAGGGTTTAAATCCCTCTATTTTTATACATAATTACGATTTCACCTTTTAGTGATTTTGGATTTACTGAGCTTGTGATTATATATAGAAAGCGTAGGGTGATATTGGTTCACTTTCTTGGTCAAATCTATAACCATGTCGACCTTGTCAAGTTTTGGGTTTTTTTAAATTAAAAAATTCATGCATCAAAATCAGTGTGTTTGTATTGTGGGAATGCTCCGGTGCGTTCATATAAATAATGCACTAAGTTGGACCAGCGTCGCATCGTTTTAAATTATTTTATAAAAATGCAAAAGTGGTTTTTCGTGTCTTGGTTCTTTGTTCCCGGTGTGTCGCATTTATTGTAACGCATCGGATTTACTATAACGCGTTGTTTTTATTATTTTACAAAAATGAAAAAGATGATTTTAGTATTTTGATTCTCTGTTACCAGTGTGAAATATTGGAATTAACGCACCAATGTGGTTTTGTCACTAACGCACCGGGGCATTTAATGTATACAAGCGCACCAAAATCCGATTAATTCTTTTTTAATATTATTTTTTTGTATTTTGAAGGTCTGTAATGTGTTTGTATAATATATTGATAGATTTGTATTTAATGGTGCATTCTGGTTGTTTTTGGATAGAAAAATCATGTTATGAGTTCAATGAACAACAACAAGAATAATCAACATGATGGGAGCACATCGAGAATTACAAACAAGGCAAGTGCCTTCAATTAATTTATGTATTTAAATCGATTTGTTTGAATTATTTGTAAAGTTAACTAATATGTATTGGTTAATATGTGACATGTAGTGCCAAAAACTGAGGAAGCTCAATAATATTCTTACCAAAATAACTCCATAAGAGCGCAAAACGTTGATGGAAAATTTGCAGATGGATGAATCGGGTGAATAGAAAATAAGCCAATATGAATTAGTTATTGAAATTTGAGTAATAATCTACTTAATTAAGAATATTCACTAAAAAGTTTCAAATTACATAATTTACATATGATGAACGCTATGCAGGTACCAGCAGCGACATAAGTCAATGTCATCATAAGAAAAAAAATTATGGAAGATGCAGATGATGATCAATTGGTCCTTAGCTCATCTGGAGTGGTGTTGGAAGTTAATAGAAGGGTCAAAGAATTTTAGAATATTATGAGGGATTTCGTGGAAAGAATGTACATACATACTTTTCACTTACAATGCATCCTAACCAATCAAATGATTCAAAGAATCAGGTCATATGTAAACTACAAGAGGCATTCCCAAAGCAATGGTCAATGAGACATGTCAGGCTTGCAATAGCATAAACATATAACAACAAAAAATAATCATTCGAAAGGTAATATTCCTAAACATGTTGATGTAGAATATGTATCTAAAACTATTACAAAGCATCATTCATTCAATAATTTTAAATCTATCATATTTATTTTTCATATCAATAGAGAAATAGTTTAATGTCATTTTACATTTTCAGGAAGATTACGAGAATCCCAAAGGATGAACAAGGTAATATGTGAAATGTGTCAGTAGGGATGTCCAAGAAATTGTATAAGGATATGGTGAAGGCAATTGACATAATTGCATTGTGGGATGAGCCATCTCAACAACAACATGCTTCAAATGTATAAAATCATTGGTTTTTAGGTTTATGTTATACATTTCATTAATTAATTCGACATTAAATATTAATTTTCAATTGTTTTTTGTAGAAAAGAAAATAAATTGGAACCCAGTCAACACACAAGATAGGATGACAAGGGAAAAAGGGGTTGATAGCAAAGTTTGTGAATATTTTTTATTTCGTTGTAAAAAATAAACATTTCGTAGTGTTTTTGTGATTGATATATTTAATTTTTTTTAATTTTTTTTCATTGGAAATCCTTTCATGCTTTCAAACAGGTGTTAACATACAAAGAGGAACCCTCAAAAGAATTGATTAACATTGGGTTAAGCAAGGGTTGTGAGTATATGTTGGCGTATCAAAAATTAATAGTGGATTTTGTAAGTCTCTATGTTGTTTTACTTCTTTCATTTTATAATTAATAAAACAACAAAAAAATTTATATTAAATCTATGATTTGTGATGGGGCATAACACTTGCAGGAAACAAAGTATGGAGTGGAACCAACATAATACGTGTTAATAGAAGGCATGAGATTTGGTTTTGAGAGAATGTGTATTATTCATGAGTCGATTATTTCTATGGTATGTCGCTTTTAAATTTACATTAGTGTATACTATCTATTTATGTTTCATTCTTCCCACCGGTAATCTAGATACACTCAGTATACTTTATGTTTATGTTTATAGATGGAAGTTGAAGAAGAGGAAAACAATCGATCCAATCAGCAAAGCATTCCTCCAAATAACCCAATTAATGCAAGTGGCTCGAGCACCGATAACAATTCCAGTGAAGGATGATGCTCCGTATTTAATTTTGATGTTAATGCAAGTTGCTATAGCTTCTTGTATATTTTGAAATAATTGTTTGTGAAAATCATACATTTTGTATAATAATGTACTAAACTTAGTGTTTGAATTCAAAGATGAATTATCAATAAGTGTAACAAAAATTACATGCATGTTGACATTTTGATTATTGTTGTCTCTGTGTTGTCGTATTTTGTATGACAAAGGCACTCTTATATATATATATATATATATATATATATATATATATATATATATAAACTTTGTTATTCTATTGCATTCTTCAATATTATTGTCAAATGTAACATGTGAAATGGTACATTGGTAATTTTTTTTCCAATAAAAAAGGTGTATTTTCATTCAATATGGATCAAAAATAAAGTATTCACTGCTACACAGCACTCGTAAATGGTAAATTGGTAATTAAATATATGGATGATTAAATATTACAAATACATTCTTGCATCTATGATATAAGAAATTAATCCAAATAAACAATTTCAATAATTAAAATTGAAACAAATTTTACTATAAACAATTATTTCAATTTCAGATCAATAATGGAATTAAAAAAAATAAAAAATATAATATATATATTTGAATGAAATGTCAATATCCATTCTTAAAATAATTATATTCGGTGCTTTTACTAATATATGTCGCACCAGGGCTCCTATAATAACATTGTGCACCGGTGTGTATAGACAAATATTACGCATTGGTGCGTATATAACATTAAGCACCGGTGCATTCACATAATTGAGAACCGGTGCATTTACATAAATGAGCACCATTTTTTTTATAACATTGTGCACCAGTGCGTTTTATTATATTAATCGCATCGGTGCATGTAGAATACTTATGCACACCGAGAACGATCACAACTTATGCCAACCGATTTTTAGTTTTTAAGCCTAGCGATGCATTCCATATGTTTAAATGCACCGAACAAGGTTGATATTTTGTAAGCAGGGTGTGTTCTACTATTAAATGCATCGATGCATTCGTGTATGAAATGCACTGATGCAGCTAGATAAATGTATAGAACCGTTAAATCTAAATGTAATGAAAAAATATACAGTGCGTATGATATAAAATATTGTACCCGTGCTTTTATTTTGTACAGGATCCTGGTGTGTATTTAATATACTCAAGCACCTGTGCGGCGTTGCAATTTGATTCTTTCCAGTGCTTGTTTTGGTTGAGTGCACCGGTACATATGTTCTAAGTAAACATGTTAGGAACCCATGTCAACCCTTCTCTTTACTTTGTTAGTATATTGTTGTTGGACGCATATGCTTCGTAAGTCATCCCATAGTAATTGTTGATCCATAGTTTGTGTTATTGTTATTTGGTGCATATGCTTCGCAAGCCATCCGTGTTATTTGTTGATCCATAGTTTGTATTGGCCCATGGTTTTGACCCATAGTATTGGTGCCTAGGTTTAGTATATAAGTGTGTGTTGAGGCCAATGAAGGCAATGTGAAGTTATTTGTATTGAGATTGCTCAAAGGAGGTTGCCCCCTCGAAGTGGCCTGTGATAAATAAAAATATTCGATGATCCAATATATTGTGCATTTATCAATTAATTGTTGCATGTTCCTCACATCTGGTATCAGAGCACTTGTCATGTCCCCATTTTTTACCCCCTTCGCACTTAAATCGTAAATGATGTAAATATTGTTACTTAATCATGGTGAGGAGCTCAAGACCAAGGCCCCACCATTGATTTAGCGTTTTATATATCAACAATTAAAGAAATAGATGCCTATGGTTCTTGTGCTAGATGGGCACGATGTAAATAAGACATCATGTAAATACGAATTTTAATGAAAAATACCCACAACTAGCTATGCAATGCAACAAAGAGATGGGGGCATGATTCTGCAAGGAATAGGGAGGGAAATTATCCAAACCCTTGAGCCAATGGTGTTAATCCATGTGTCAATGAGAAATCCCATAAACCACCAACTACCCATTTTGGGTTATGGACCCAATCATTTAATTCTTCCAAGAAATTGGTTAAGGCAGTTAATGCCTTGGGAATGAAGAAGTATGGCAGCCAATTTCGTGCATGGGCAAGCCATCAACCTGGAAATTCATGTTTTTGCTTGTTGGGCAAGAAAACACCCACGAAATGGTGCCCAAAGCCATTCTGAATAGTGAGTCTTACTCATTCACGCAGTTGGAGCTAGTTGGGTCTTTCCCTACACGTTTTTCATCCAAATCCTGCATTTTTCCATGCCTGGGAGTTCGTTTTTGCATATACAATAGCTTGGGAGAGAAGGGCCACGATTTGGGGACTGTATGGAGGTCGTTTTTGCCCCAGAATGTCCAAGGACGTTTTTCTAACAATGGATTTGGCTTCCCTGGGTTGTTCCCCAACTTCCCATTTTGTTTTTGTGGGTTCCCACGTTTTTTTGAGTTAGTTGAAACCCCATCTCATGCATTCCACTGTGGAAAACGTTTTCTTCATGCTCAGCAAGTGTAGTTTTGATGTTATGTGCATCCTTGTTTTGTTGTGAACCTGTGAGCAAGAAACTGGAGTGGTAGTGGACAGAATTGGCTTGATAAACCTAGTGAAGGGAGTAACCTCTCAATAAGATCAAGAGGGCTGGCTACTTTTCTATGCACACCCTGAGAGCACTAGAAAGGAAGGTATGGCTTGAGGGACTGTGTGGCAGTGAAGAGAATACTTCCTTGTGATTGGGTGTGTAGGCATTGTGAGTGCCAAGCTGAATAGATCTGGGATAGGTACCCATAGCTCTGTGGTTGAGCTAACTTGCTTAGCAATTCTTCCCTTCCATGTCCTAGCATCCTGATAAACCCAATTGCAGATTGGCTTGGCTCATCTTGGTGTATGCTTGGCTATGCGTGAGTCTGTTGTTCCCTGGTTCCTTGTAGAGATCATGCCCAGCTCGGGGGTGGCAGTTGTATCAAGAGGTTGATAAGCACAACTGACCTATGGTTGGGTGGAACGTTGCAGTTGCATAGCCAGTTGCTTGGGACTATTTTGTCAAGATAAGTATTCTCTCGTGTTTTTAACTTTGCAATCATTCCTTTGATGAATAGCTGGAATGTATTATGGAAGTGCTATTGAAATTAATTCCGCTGTGTTTTTCTTATAATCATACATTCCACATGTCTTCTATATGTTTTAAAATATTTATGCATCTTCATATGTCTTTTATACCGTGTGAAAACTTGCTTAATAATATCATGGGGGCTAGATGCCCGGTTTAACCTCACGATCCTCTCCATCTAGCTGTAATCTAATGGGAGGGGACGTGACAGCACTTTCTTGGGCTCGTTGGATGAAATTTATGCCAAAAAAAATTTTGCATCTGTTGCAAGTTCGGATCTGGGAATAATCCCTATCCGCTTAACTATGGGAAGTACTTGGGCATAATCCCTTAAACTCATTGTGAGGAGTACCACAGGAACTCCAAAGTAGCTAGCCCATTGAGAGGACTTGCCAGCGAAAAGGGCAACGACCCCTACCTGATTGACTAGTTCCCACCCGTGAGGTAAACCAAGAGTTGTCATTTGTGGCAAAGCGGTTATCAGTTTTACTTGAGTCGTGGAGTGAGGGGTACTGCCCCAATACGAAAGTCGTCAGACAGCATTGGTGACCGAGTGAATCCCCTGAACTGTTAGGAAGCCGAGCATACCTAGGGTCCATATTTATTTTCAGCTGCAAAATCACAAATTTCCTCTATTCCGAACTATTTTTGGTCAGTTCCACGTAGTTGCAGATCCATCTATTGCGATCACTTCCGCGCCATTGCAGATCCCTCTGTTTCCGATCACTTTCGTGCCATTGCAGATCTATCTGTTTCCAATCCGTTTTTCGCCATATCTCCCTTGTTTTCCCTTTGTTTCCCTTGAAACTTTCCTGACACCCCGGTAATCCCATTCTGCATATTTCATTCTTGAGGACCCTATCCCAAATTCGACTTCCCAAAGCCAGAAATCTCACATTTGTCTATTTTTAGGCTTTGCCGTAACTTATTCTCCTTTCACCCAATAGCCTTCAAATTTTACCGCAGAGTTCCTTTCCTAATTCTGCTTCTTTGTCCCTCTCTGCCAAATTTTCTCATTCTTTCACCCCGCTTCTGAAATCCTCCTTTTCTACCTCGCTATCCATTCGACATTGTCCAAAACCTAGTAAAACCCAAATTACCCTTTAGATTTTTCCCAAATCCAGATTTTCATTTACTGAAACAGTTTCTGTTTTCGCTTTTCTAGCCACTCAAAAAAAAAAAAACTCCTAGTTATGGTTGTCACCTGCGCAGGAGCAAAAACTATGGAGGAAGCACTTGCAGCCATCCAAGCCAAACTCTAGGATCATGATGAAAAATTTCTCAGCATCCATCTTGAGCATTCAGCAATGAACAACAAACGACAGTCCAAGTCTTCGTCAGACAATGGTTCTCTTCGTCCGGCAATTTTCGTGGTCCGAAGCTTGATTTTCCTCACTTCAATGGTATTGATCCGACTGGATGGATCTATCGTGCAGAACAGTATTTCAGTCTGCATAATACTTTTGAGGTCAACAATGTTCCACTTTCATCCTTTCATTTGGAACAGGAAGCTCTTCAATGGTACCGTTGGTACACCAAGGCTCATGAAGAGCCAAAATGGCCATATTTTTTCCAGTTCCTTTTGCAACGATTTGGTCCTAGTTCTTTTGATGAATTCATAGGAGCCCTCACTAAACTTCTCCAAATTGACACTGTGAGAGAGTATCAAACAAAATTTGAGAAACTAGCCAACCACATCGAAGGATTTCCTGATGACTTCTACCGGATTTGTTTTATCAGTGGTCTAAAGGATGCAATCCGCTCTGAGGTCAAAATGTTATGTCCCAACATAATGATGGAATCCCTGGGGTTGACTAACTTGGAAGAAGACAAGATTGCATCCCAACAGCGCTCCAAATCCACTTTTGTTCCCTTCCGAAATATGGGTTCTCAACGACCTCCCATCCCGCCAACTCCTCGATCAACTCTTATCAAGCATTTTCCTAAAACAAAGATGTAGGCACGTAGAGAAAAGGGGCTTTGTTATAATTGTGATGAGAAATTCACTCGAGGACATAGATGTGTTCAACAAAAGCTCTATCTCTTGGATGTGGATTCTTCGCCTGCCTCTGAAATTGGTGAAGAAGCTCCAGATACAATGGATGCTCTGGTCAACACTCAGGAGCTGCCTATTGACCCTCCATGTCAGGATGACCGGCCAGAGATATATCTCCATGCTTTATCTGGAATCACCATCCCCCAAACAATGCGGGTCTGGGGTTACTTCAAGAAGCTTCGTCTTACAATACTCATTGATTCTGGTAGCACTCATAATTTCATTGACCCTCGGATTGCCAAATAGGATGATTATTTTATCCATCCTTGCTCCAACTTTGAAGTCATGGTTGCCAATGGGGGCACCTTACCTTGCAAAGGGAAGTGTCGTAATGTGCGTATCTCTATGGGATATTATAACCTGCGCTCTGACATGTTTTCCTTGACCTTAGGCGGATGTGATGTGGTTTTGGGCGCTCAATGGCTACGCACACTTGGCCCCATCTTATGGGATTTTGCTGAACTTTGGATGCAGTTCTCCCCTAATGGACAAAAACACACATTGATAGGCTTACAGCCAGGGTCTCTCAGCATCATCAGTTCACATCGCATGGAAAAACTCCTTAAGAAGAATTCACATGGTGTCATTTCTCAAATCCATTCCATTCAGATGCAACCATCAGCGGTCTCCACTACTCCTTTAGATCTACAACAAATTATGGATCGATATACAAGTGTCTTGTTGAACCAATGGGATTGCCACCTTCAAGGCCAGAGGACCATCGTATTCAGCTCCTTCCTAGAAGTGTTCCTCCCAACATTAGGCCCTATTGCTACCCATTTCACCAAAAAACAGAGATTGAAATGCTCATTCGGGACTTACTGAAGCAAGGTATTATTCGCCCAAGCACTAGTTCCTTTTCTTCACCATTTCTTCTTGTCTGCAAAAAATATGGGTCATGGCACCTCTGCATTGACTTTCGAGCACTTAATCACCTCACCATCAAGGATAAGTTTCCAATTCCTGCTGTTGATGAGTTTCATGGTGCTTATTTTTTCTCCAAGTTGGATCTTTGTTCTAGGTATCATCAAATTCAGGTTCATGAGGATGATATCCCTAAAATAACTTTCTACACACATGATGGCCACTATGAGTTTTTGGTCATACCCTTTGGCCTCACTAATGCTCCTTCCACATTCCAGGCCTTGATGAATAAAATATTTCGGCCCTACTTGCGGAAATTCATTCTGGTATTCTTTGATGATATCCTCATCTACAGTAAAACATGGGATGAACATCTCCAGCATCTGGATCTTGTAGTGCAACTTTTCTCTAACCATCATCTCCACGCCAAACAGTCTAAATGTGTTTTTGGACAAAAGGAAGTTGAGTATCTCGGGCACATTATCTCAACACAAGGGGTTCGCATGGATCCTGCCAAAATCGTTGCCATGAACAATTGGTCTCCTCGTAAGACACTTAAGAGCTTTCGTGGTTTTTTGGGGTTGACTGGATACTACCGCAAGTTTGTCAAGTATTATAGGAATATTGCAGCTCCATTAACTGCTCTATTGAAAAATGGTGTTTTTACATGGACACATGCTATTGACTGTGCATTTGACAAACTGAAACAAGATATGTGTACTACACCTGTTCTAGCTATGCCCAATTTTTCCAAGCCCTTCACTATTGAGAGTGATGCTTGCGGCAATGGACTTGGTGTTGTTCTCCTTCAAGATGAACATCCCATTGCTTTCACCAGCAAATCCCTTTCAGGTAAGAATTTAGCTGCCTGTACATATGAGAAGGAAATGATGGTTATTTTTCATGCAGTACAGAAGTGGCAACCCTACCTGTTAAGGAATCATTTCTGCATCAAGACTGATCACTAGAGTCTAAAATATTTCCTGGAATAGTGTGTATCCTCCCTGGCACAACAAAAATGGGTTAGCAAACTCATGGGTTATGACTATGAGATCACTTACAGGAAGGGTAAGGACAATATTATGGCGGATGCTCTTTCTCGCACATTTAATGACCAAGGTTCTCTTTCAACTATTTCTATGCATGTTCCAAATTGGTTGCAATCTGTTCAACAGGGCTATGTAAATGACTCTTCATTATCTCAAATCATCCAACGCTTGGACAACATCCCTTCTGTTGTACCACATTACTCTTGGGATGGTGCTTCCCTGAGATACAAGGGTCGTCTGGTGCTTCCCCAGAGCACATATCTTCAACAGGCTGTCTTCTATGAACTCCATGCTTCTCCATCAGCAGGGCACTCTGGGTTCCTCAAAACATATGAACGGGCACAGCATAACTTCTTTTGGTAGGGCATGAAAAGGACAATTCAACAGATGGTGGCTGAATGTGATACCTACTAGTGCATTAAGGGTTAAATGACACTCCTTCTGGGATTGCTCGAACCCTTTCCCATACCTACTCGGATTTGGATAGATATTTCTATGGATTTCAATGAAGGGCTCCCTAAATCTGGAGGGAAGATAGTGATTTTGGTTTTGGTTGATCGCCTCTCCAAATATAGTCATTTTTGTGCTCTCATCCATCCCTATACAGGCTCCTCATTTGCTCAAATTTTTCAGGACTAGATCTTTCATCTTCATGGAATCCCTTCTTCCATTGTCTCGGATCGTGATGCGACTTTCACCAATCATTTTTGGACAGAACTATTTCGCCACACTGGCACCAAACTGAAGATGAGTTCAGGGTATCACCCACAAACATATGGTTAGACTTAAATTATCAATGAATGCTTGGAAACTTATCTTCATTGCTTCACCTCTTAGCAACAACATCAGTGGGAAAAGTGGCTCCCTCTCGCTAAATGGTGGTACAATACCTCTTACCACACTGCCTCTAAAATGACTCCATATGAAGCAGTTTATGGTCAAGCACCGCTAGTTCTTCTTCCATACACCCCCAACAATTCTCCAATTCAGGCAGCTGACATGGTCCTTCGAAACTGCGATCAGATTCTTCGCATGGCAATAAATTGCATGAAATAACAAGCCGATCAGCTCCATTCTGGGCGCACTTTTGAAGCAGGTGATATGGTTTTTATTCGTCTCCATCCTTACAAGCAATCCTCCCTGAAAATCAAAGGGATTCATAAGCTCGCTCCAAAGTTCTATGGGCCATATAGGATTCTTCAGAAGATTGGGTCTGTTTCTTATAAATTGGAACTTCCTCCTTCTTCCCGCATTCATCCAGTATTTCATGTCTCTTGTCTGAAGAAAGTTCTTGGCACCAACATCAGAGGACAAACTATTTTACTAGAACTGGATAATGAAGGATCCATCCTTTTGGAGTAGGAGGTCGTCCTCAATAAGCTCACTCGCCATCTTCGCTCTCACTCTATCACAGAGGTCTTAATTCAGTGGCATGGAATGCAACTAGAATATGCTACATGGGAACCACTCCTTCAGATTTAGCGACAGTTTCCACATCTAAAGATTTGAGGACAAAGATTTTTCTAAGGGGATGTTAGGAACCCATGTCAACCCTTCTCTTTACTTTGTTAGTATATTTTTGTTGGACGCATATGCTTTGTAAGTCATCCCATAGTAATTTTTGATCCATAGTTTGTGTTATTGTTGTTGGGTGCATATGCTTTGTAATCCGCCTGTAGTATTTGGTGATCAATAATTTGTATTGGCCCACGGTTTTGACCCATAGTATTGGCACCTAGATTTAGTATATAAGTGTGTGTTGAGCCCAATGAAGGCACCGTGAAGTTATTTGTATTGAGCTTGCTCAAAGGAGGTTTCCCCCTCGAAGTGGCCTATGATCAATAAAAATATTTTGTGATCCAATATATTGTGAGTTTATCAATTAATTGTTGCAGGTTCCTCACAATACAGCACCGGTGTGTAATAGGTGAAAATTCCCCAGTGCGCTTAATTTCTATTGTGCGCACCGGTAAACTAACCTCCACTAAAACCTCTGGATCTTGAGTATTTTTTAGTTATAAATTGTATTTGTTATCACCTCCGTAAAAAAATCCACTACCAATGGAAGAGGTCGTAGCCGAGGTTTTTTTGAAAAAAATTTCCAGTCTCGTAACACTGAAAACATCTATTATGACCTCCACTACAGGACCTTTTCCTTGTAGTGCAAGGTTTTTGCTAAAATTTATAACTCTCTTCATTTGACCTGCACTAATAAGTGATGAGTTAGATTCCTTGCTATGAGCTCTAACAATATATTACACTCCATCTTTTGTGAGATGATATTTATTCTCTTTCCGAAAGAAGATAGCTTTTTTTTCATAAACATAAGGACTTCCTAGTACAATACCACAGAAATCCAAAGGAACCACATCCAAATCAACCTCATATATCAACTTAGAAGTAATAGAAAAAATCAATCTACACTGTCTGGTAACCTGAAGTTTTGCATTGTCATACACCCAACCAAGAGGGTAATGTTTTTGGTGAGGTCTTGTGGTTAGTCCCAATTTCTTCACTGTGAAGAACCTGCAATAATTAATTAATGAAAACACACGATATAGCAGAAATAACAGAACTCAGAATCACTTTTATATTGATCGCAGGCCACTTTGAAGGGGCAACCTCCTTTGAGCAAGCTCAATACAAATAACTTCACGGTACCTTCATTGGTCTCAACACAAACTTATATACTAAGTCTAGGCACCAATACCATGGGTCAATACCATGAGTCAATACAAACCATGGGCCAATACAAAATATGGATCAACAATTACTACGAGACGACTTACAAAGCATATGCGTCCAACAACAATAATACAAACTATGGATCAACAAATACTACAGGATGACTTACAAATCATATGCGTCCAACAACAATATACTAACAAAGTAAATAGAAGGGTTGACATGGGTTCCTAACATTCACAATCTCTTCAGATATCAAGTTAACTTTTGAGCCCGTATCAAACAGAATTTTCACTTTTGGGTGATTTTCCACTATTCTTATGTAGAATAATTCACTTCTTCTTCTATCATTTTCAATAGATGGAAATGTAGAACTTGAACTAGCATGAGAGGAAACTTTACCTTGTAACCTAACTGTTGTGATTTTCTCTTCATCACCTGAATCATATCTCAATTCTTGTTGCATTGTAGCAATATTTTTTTGATTCCCTTTGCCACTAAATTTATTTGGTCTTAACTCTAGATGTAGCTTCTAACAGTGCTCATCATCATGCACATTTGTATTGCAATCATAGTGCAAGAGGATTTTCCTTCCTCTTTCGTTGTTGTAGTTGTCCTCGTATCCGTTCCTTTTCCTTTTCCTTTGAAATGGTTTTCTAAGAGCTTGGATGGTTTTTCTTCTTCTACATTCTTACCCATGATTTCAAGATGAGTTGCTTGGACACACACTTCATCTAAATTAGTGGGATTAAACAACAACAATGTGTGATGAATGTAACTATGAAGTGCACCAATGTATTTCATCAAAGTCTCAGGAGAGTCTAAAGGAATATTCAATGCAAGTTCCTTATTCCTAAACTCTTCTGTGAAACTTTGAATGCTTTGACCTTTACCCTATCTCAAATTTTTCCATTCCATCATGGATTTTTGTACATTACCCGATGGGTAGAATTGCTTTATTAATGCAGAAGTAAATTCATACCATGAAGAAAGGAGTTTTCCATTATGCTTGCTACCTTTTTGAAGTTTTCTCTCCCACCATACAAGAGTTGTGCCTTCCATCCAAAGAGAATCCAACTGGATCTTCACCTCTTCCTCTTCGATCTGTTATACATGGTATTAAACCTCGATTTGTCTAATTTGATTATTCAAATTATCTGCATTAGCTTCTCCATTAAACATGGGCAAATCAAATTTTACATCTAATTTCAAAAATGGCTTTTTAGAAGCATCTTTCCAATGACAATTAGAATGATGAGAATGAGAGGAAGAAGAAGAGCTTGAACTTGAAGATGGAGATGGAGGTTTAGGAATCAGGAGGGTATCCTCCATTTCCATGGTTCACTAAATCATTATCCTCTGCTTTCACCTTCTTTCTTATCTTGTTTTCCACTCTCTCTTGATAATCTACAAACATTTTTTCTACCATATCTGACATCCGGTAGAAATCCTTGTGGAAATACTTCTCATTCTTTGTATGAACGTCTTAATCCTCCATTTTCTTTCTTCAATTTGTATGTCCAATATTTGGGATGAGAGTCTCAAGTTTTCCTTCACCCTCTTTAAGCTTGGACCTAGTAAGCATCCACACTAACAATTCAAGTCAAAGAATACCGCTATGATAGCAACATGATCTGTGATCTTTTATTTGATGACTATAACATGAATTCCATAAAAGAGCATGAACAAAGCTTATGTGCAACGTAAATGAAGAAGCATACACATGAAGAAATGACAACGAAACACAATTGTGCACAGGCTTGGTAACGGAGTTCATCCCAATGATGGATTATGTCTTCGGGCCCACTTTTTAGTGTAGAGGCCTTTATATTATCTCAGCAAAATTTTGGCAAAATACATGGAAATACCTTATTTCTGACGATGCCTGAAAAATCCACTTCCTTGGATCAGGGTACTTTTTAGGGGCGAAATTTCGCCAATTGTCTATTTTTTGGGCCTTTTTTCAAAAAATAAATTCACTATTTGGTCATTTTTAGTCTCTAAGATCACCTATATTTTACATAAAGTATGTTTTTTTATGATAATATTAGCCAAAATTTACACGTTTTAGTAGTAAATTGTACGTTTTATATTTAATATTCGTCTACATATCTATATACATGTTTTTTTCAATCCAAAATAATCGCCTAGGATACTATACTTGAGTATAATATTAGAATCCTTAAAAAAATACCCTACCTTGGATCCACATTATGACTGCACCAGTGGACTTGACTCGACACAAATCATGAAAAATGACTATAACACCATATAGTCGTGTCACATTCACTTATGTACCAACCAAGCCATAGCATTCTCCCTCTCTCTGCAATTAACGCAGGCCTTACATAGAGTTTGTTCCCGTAGGAATATGGATTTCCCTCACTTGGCAATGGTCTGAGCTTAAATAGTTGTCGTGGGTGGACTACCAAGTTCGACCCACTTGGCAGGTTGGTTAAGTTGATGAGGTGGTTGGAGGGAGACCCGAGGTCAAACCCGCGGGCTCCCCTACTTTTGGGCATATGTTATAACAGTTTTATAATATATAAAATATATGTTGTATGTTAGGAGGGAGACCTAGGGTCAAACCTGCATCCTCCTACCTTTTTGGTTATATCCACCCCTAATACAACATAAATAAAATGTATTCCATTCATTTAATAAAATTAAACTCGTGGCGCAGTGGTTAAGTCATTTGGTTTGTGAGCTGGAGGTCACGGGTTCAAAACCATTGGCATCCATTTTAGCCCTTTGGGGTCAATTTTGGCTTTCCTCGAGGTGACATGTGTCAATACGTGATTGGGCCATGTCAATGCCCAATCATATCCACATCACCTACCATACAGTCTACCATATCATCAACCTGCCAAATCAACACTATCTAGTCACTTGCAATATGTCATGCGGCGCTACATGGGGATGGTATGTTAGCACCATACACCTATATGGATGCCACATGTCTCCCTTTCAATGACCTGCCACATGGCATCCCCTTTTTCCATTCTGAATTGATTTAGGTATTGTCTTGTCGAAACTTCAGAATTTAATATCTCAGTCGTCCAGATTCGGTTTGAGGTGAAACGAACATCATCGGAAATCTCTCATTGAGCCCTTCATGATGGTACCATTTTTGTTGAGAATTGAGTACTTCAAATTTTTGGCTTTTATGGATCCTCCTAGATCACTAAGGGTCAAGTATCACTACAATTACTACCGCTTCCATTGACACATGCCATGGCACCATTTTGTCATAGTGATTCAAACCATGGTTTTGAATATGTTATCAATTACTTTTTACTTTTTTAGGTGGAATATATGATATCTTCAATTGATCCACCTTGCTTCTTTCAATTCTATTAACTATTAGTGTAATCAGGTTCATTATCTTCCTTAGATACCTTCAAACAATAGTTTCATAAATTTGATTAATAGGTAGATCAAAATGTATGGGGGTATCCTACATTAATAATGGTTAGAATCACCAAGTAGTGCACATGTGTTTGACCTTGAGTGAGGTCATAGTGAAGTAAAGTAGTGTTCTAAGTCAGTTTTTTGCCTTTGGAGGGTGTTACTCTACATGAAAAGTGGTGGATGCTTCATCATGTATTTATATGAGTAATGCTCTTATGGTGTTATTAATGTGTTGAATTTATTGAACATTTGCTTGGGATCCTCCATGCAGCGGTTTGGATGTGGATTTTGAATCGAGGCTTGGCTTGGATTTATTAGGTCATGATTTTTTTATTTAGAGAAAAAAACCTATATACCTTTGTATAATAATCAAAAATAAAAAATAGTGGCTTGATTATGGTAAACGGTATTCAAGAAGTCATGGGAAAGAAAATGAACCAAGGTACAATAAAAATGAAGTTCGTGGAATAAATCCATGAGATTAAGTTGCCACATATTGCGAGTGAGCCAATAGCACAACATCGATTCCACAACATACCATCTTTGAGCATTAACCATGTTCTAGATCTAAGTCAACCTAAAACTTGTACCATCATGAGAATTCGAACAACAATTGTCATCTATCATTGTTAGCAAGCCAAACACAAATTATATAATATATCATCAAATTCAAATACTCTCCAAGTGGTAGACTCCCCATACAACATCAAAGTAACCCAAAACTTAGGCTTAGGGTAGAGTACAATGGTTCTTGGAGAAACAATTTCAACAAGGGATTTGAATTCATAAGGCCAAAATGTCTTAAAATTAGGGTAGTCGAGCAACGGTTTTCCGATTCTTGTCCATTGACCAAAAAGGTCCTCAACAAAGTTCATAGAAAATTATATAATCGTTGATCCAAGAAACTCTACTCCAAAATATTTTAATAAAAACAAAGAAAAAAAAGAAAATATAAATCTTTGTGTCAACCTAATCATAAATCTTGCTTTAATTAATTAAAGTAACTTATCAGAGCCTTTCCATAATATGATGGTTGTTCCATACCTCTCCACTTTAGAATATTATTATCATAAAAACATAAAATATGCATATTTACCTTTAAGATTATCACAAATAATGTAAGCTTAATCCATGAATATGCATATTTACCTTTAAGATTATCACCAATAATATAAGCTTAATCCATGCTTTAAGGATTATCACTTGTGTCCCAACATAATCATAAATCTTGCTTCAACTAATTATATTAACTTATTACAACGTTGTCATATTAGATTTGGATATCATAAATTAACAAGTTCATAGAAAAATGATGGTTGACCCAAGGCTCTTCATTTAAAACTAGAAACATAGAAAATATAAATTATTACAGCATTGTCATATTAGATTTGGATATCATAAATTAACTAATTCATAGAAAAATGATGGTTGACCCAAGGAATTCCATTTCAAACTAGAAATTGTACAGTGCATATGATATAAAATATTGCACCGGTGCTTTTATTTTGTACAGACGCCCTAGTGTGTATTTAATATACTCAAGCACTTGTGCAGTGTTGCAATTTGATTCTTTCTGGTGCTTTTTCTGATTGAGTGCACCGATGCATATGTTCTAAGTATACATCACCGATGTGTAATAGGTGAAAATGCCTCGTTGCGCTTAATTTATGTTGTGTGCACCGGTAAACTAACCTCCGCTAAAACCTTTGGCTGCCGAGTATTTTTTAGTTATAAATTTTATCTGTTATCACCTTTGTAAAAAAATCTGCTACCAATGGCGAAGGTCGTAGCGAAGGTTTTTTTGACAATGTTTGCCAATCTTGTAACACTAAAAACAATCGATATGACCTCCACTACAGGGTCGTTTCCTTGTAGTGTAAGGTTTTTGCTAAAATTTATAACTCTCTTCATTTGACCTGCACCAATAAGTGATGAGTTAAATTCCATGCTATGAGATCTAACAATATATTCCATCTTATCTTTTGTGAGATGGTATTTGTTCTCTTTCTGAAAGAAGATAACTCTTTTTTCATAAACATAAGGACTCCCTAGTACAATACCATAGACATCCAAAGGAACCACATCCAAATCAACCTCATCTATCAACTTAGAAGTAATAGAAAACCTCAATCTACACTGTCTGGTAACCTGAAGTTTTTCATTGTCATACACCCAACCAAGAGGGTAATGTTTTTGGTGAGGTCTTGTGGTTAGTCCCAATTTGTTCACAATCTCTTCAAATATCAAGTTAACTTTTGAGACCGTATCAAATAGAGTTTTCACTTTTGTATGCTTTGTCACTATTCTTATGTGGAATAATTCACTTCTTCTTCTATCATTTTCAAGAGATGGAAATGTAGAAATTGAACTAGCATGAGAGGAAACTTTACCTTGTAACCCAACTATTGTGATTTTCTCTTCATCACCTGAATCAGATCCCAAGTCTTGTTGCATTGTAGCAATAGTTTTTGGCTTCCTTTTGCCACTAAATTTATTTGGTCTTAACTCTAGATGTAGCTTCTAACAGTGCTCATCATCATGCCCATATGTCTTGCAATCATAGTGCAAGAGGATTTTCCTTCCTCTTTCTTTGTTGTAGCTGTCCTCTTATCCATTCCTTTTCCTTTTCCTTTGAAATGGTTTTATGAGTGCTTGGATATTTTTTCTTCTTGTACATTCTTACCCATGATTTCAATATGAGTTTCTTGCACACACACTTCATCTAAATTAGTGAGATTAAACAACAACAATGTGTGGCGAATGTAACTGTGAAGTGCACCAATGTATTTCATCAAAGTCTCGGGAGAGTCTAAAGGAATATTCAATGCAAGTGCCTTCTTCCTAAACTCTTATGTGAAACTTTGAATGCTTTGACCTTTACCCTATCTCAAATTTTTCCATACCATCATGGCTTTTTGTACATTACCTAGTGGGTAGAATTGCTTTCTTAATGCAGAAGTAAATTTAGACCATGAAGAAAGGAGTTTACCATTATGCTTGCTACATTTTTGAAGTTTGCTCTCCCACCATACAAGGGTTGTTCCTTCCAACCAAAGAGAATCCAACTGGATCTTCACCTCTTTCTCTTCGATATGTTGTACATGGTATTAAAACTCGATTTGTCTAATCCGATTGTTCAACTGATCTACATTAGCTTCTCCATTAAACATCGGAAAATCAAATTTTACATCTAATTTCAACCATGGCTTTTTAGGAGCATCTTTTTTATGACAATTAGAATGATGAGAATGAGAGGAAGAAGAAGATATTAAAATTTGGAGATGGAGGTTTAGGAGGGTCTCCTCCATTTCCATGGTTCACTAAAGCATTATCCTTTGCTTTCACCTTCTTTCTTTCCTTCTTTTCCACTCTCTCTTGATAATCTGCAACCAATTTTTCTATTATATCTAACATCCGGTAGAATGCCTTGTGGAAATCCTTCTCATTCTTTGTACGGACATAATCATCCTCCATTTTCTTTCTTCGAGTTGCACGTCCAATATTTGGGATGAGAGTCTCAAGTTTTCCTTCACCCTCTTTAAGCTTGGACCTAGTAAGCATCCACACTAACAATTGAAGTCAAAGAATACCGTTATGATAGAAACATGATGTGGGATCTTTTATTCGATGACTATAACATGAATTGCATTAAAGAGAATGAACAAAGCTTATGTGCAATGTAAATGAAGAAGCATACACATGAAGAAATGACAAGGAAACACAATTGTGCACAGGATTGATAATGGAGTTCATCCCAATGATGGACTACGTCTCCAGGCCCACTTTTCAGTGTAGAGGCCTTTATATTATCTCAGCAAAATTTTGGCAAAATACATGGCAATACCTTATTTTTGATGATGCCTGAAAAATCCGCTTCCTTGGATCAGGGTGATTTTTAGGGGCGAAATTTCGCCAATTGTCTATTTTTTGGGCCTTTTCTCAAAAAATAAATTCGCTATTGGTCATTTTTAATCTTTAATATTGCCTATATTTACATAAAGTATGTCTTTAATCATAATATTAGCCAAAATTTACACTTTTCAGTAGTAAATTGTACGTTTCATATTTAATATTCGCTTACATATCTATATACATGTTTTTGTCAATCCAAAATAATCGCCTAAGATACTATACTTAAGTATAATATTAGAATCCTTAAAAAATAGCCTACCTTGGATCCACATTATGACTACACCAGTGGACTCGACACAACAAAAATCATGAAAAATGGCTATAAGACCATATAGTTCTGTCACCTTCACTTCTGGACCAACCAAACCATAGCATTCTCCCTCTCTCTGCAATAAATGCAGTCCTTGCATAGAGTTTGTGCCCGTAGGCATGTAGATTTCCCCTCACTTAGCAATGGTCTAAGCTTAAATAGTTTTCGTGGGTGGGCTACCGAGTCCGACCCACTTTTCATTTTGGTTAAGTGGATGCGGTGGTTGGAGGGAGACCCGAGGTCAAACCCGCGGGCTCCCCTACTTTTGGGCATATGTTATAACAGTTTTATGATATATAAAATATATGTTGTGTGTTGGGAGGGAGACCTGGGGTCAAACCCACAGCCTCCTACCTTTTTTGTTACATCCACCCCTGATATAAAATAAATAACATGTATTCCATTCATATAATAAAATGAAACTAGTGGCGCATTGGTTAAGTCATTTGGTTTGTGAGCTGGAGGTCGCGAGTTCAAAATCGTCAATGTCCATTTCGGCCTTTTGGGGCCAAATTTGGCTTGCCTCAAGGTGTCAGGTGTCACTACGTGATTGGGCCATGTCATCGCCCAGTCATATCCACATCACCTACCACACGGTCTACCATATCATCAACCTACCAAAGCAACACTATCTAGTCACATGCAATATGCCATCTGGGGCTACATGGGGATGGTATGTTAGCACCATACACTTGTATGGATTCCACATGTCTCCCTTTCAATGGTGCCACATGGCATCCCCTTTTGCCATTCTACATTGATTTAGGTATTGTATTGTCGAAACTTCAGAACTTAATATCTCGGTCGTCCAGAGTTTATTTGAGGTGAATTGACCATCACTAGAAAGCTCTCAATGAGCCCTTCATGATGGTACCATTTTTGTTGAGAATTGAGAACTTCAATTTTTTGGCCTTTATGGATCCTCCTAGATCACTAAGGGTCAAGGATCACTACAATTACTATCGCTTCCATTGATACATGCCATGGCACCATTTTGTCATAATGATTTGAACCATGGTTTTGAATATGTTGTCAATTACTTTTTACTTTGTTAGGTGGAATCTATGATATCTTCAATTGATCCACCTTATTTCTTTCAATTCTATTAACTATCAGTGTAATCGGTTCATTGTCTTCTTTAGATACCTTCAAACAATAGTTTCATAAATTTGATTAATAGGTAGATCACAATGTATGGGGGTATCCTACATTAATAATGGTTAGAATCACCAAGTAGTGCACATGTGTTTGACCTTGAGTGAGTTCATAGTGAAGTAAAGTAGTGTTCTAACTCATTTTTTTTCCTTTGGAGGGTGTTACTCTACATGCAAAGTGCTGGATGCTTCATCATGTATTTATATGCGTAATTCCCTTATGGTTTTATTAATGTGTTGAACGTATTGAATATTTGCTTGGGATCCTCCATGTAGTGGTTTGGATGTGGATTTTGAATCGAGGCTTGGCTTGGATTTATTAGGTCATGATTTTTTTTATTTAGAGAAAAAAACCTATATACCTTTGTATAATAATCACAAATCCCAAATAGTGGCTTGATTATGGTAAACAGTATTCAAGAATTCATGGGAAAGACAATGAACCAAGGTACAATAAAAATGAAGTTTGTGGAATAAATCCATGAGATTAAGTTTCCACATCTTGCGAGTGAGCCAATAGCACAACATCGATTCCACAACATACCATCTTTGAGCATTTACCATGTTCTAGCTGTAAGTCAACCTGAAACTTGTACCATCATGAGAACTTGAACAACATTGTCATCTATCATTGTTAGCAAGCCAAACAAAAATTCGATAATACATCATCAAATTCAAATACTCTCCAAGTGGTAGACCCCCATACAACATCAAAGTAGCCCAAAACTTAGGCTTAGGGTAGAGTACAATGGTGCTTGAAGAAACAATTTCAACCAGGGATTTGAATTTATAAGGCCAAACTATCTTAAAATTAGGGTAGTCTAGCAATAGTTTTCCGACTTTTGTCCATTGACCAAAAAGGTCCTCAACAAAGTTCATAAAAAATGATATAATCCTTGATCCAAAAAACTCTACTCCAAAATATTTTAATAAAAAACAAAGAAACAAAGAAAATATATATCTTTGTGTCAACCTAATCATAAATCTTAATTAAAGTAACTTATCATAGCCTTTCCATAATATGATGGTTGTTCCATACCTCTCCACTTTAGAATATTATTATTCTAAAAACATAAAATATGCATATTTACCTTTACGATTATCACAAATAATATAAGCTTAATCCATGAATATGTATATTTACCTTTAAGATTATCACAAATAATATAAGCTTAATCCATGCTTTGTGTACCAACATAATCATAAATCATAAATCTTGCTTCAGCTAATTATATTAACTTATTACAACGTTGTCACGTTAGATTTGGATATCATAAATTAACAAGTTCATAGAAAAATGATGGTTGACCCAAGGCACTCTATTTCAAACTAGAAACATAGAAAATATAACTTATTACAACGTTGTCATATTAGATTTGGATATGATAAATTAACAAGGTTATAGAAAAATGATGGTTGACCCAAGGCATTCCATTTCAAACTAGAAACATAGAAAATATACAAGACTGTTTCTCAACGGATTCTCAAGAAGCATTATCTTTCCCTTTTAGACCAACACACAATGTAGAATGTCCTAAAAGAGGGATATGGATTTTTTCTATATACCATTAATATGAACATGGACTTACCAACCTCCACTTTTTTAATCACTACCAACTTTACTATGTTTTGCTTGCTTATTTAAAAAGTCCTATTTCCACTAAATTCTTAATGTATTAATTTATCTGCCTTTTCCTTTTCACCATAAAACCTTTCCCTGTTTAGCTCTGTTTTTTCTACCAAAACTCCTCTAGACTGAAATTTATCAATACCTACTTTTAGATCAATTTCTTATAAAATTCAATGACATTAACGTTGGATACTCTTTAGAAGGATGGTGGAGGATAAAGAAAACATAGGTGGGTTTTTCAGCGCAAGAAGACTATGATGTCCATTTGTAATTTAGCTTAATCACCATTGATGGGCTCTTGTGTGATAAGATTCTCCCACCCACCATACCTTTGGGCCACACACTTTATTTATTTTATTGGATTCTAAACATATTAATTGCCTCATCTCCACTTTATGTGTTTTCCTAAATTAAGTTTATGTATGCTTTTTCACTTCATTTATCTAATTAAAATGGTTTTCGATGAAATCATTTAACTCAAACATTTACATTTGCATGTCCTTTTTAAGGCATTTACATTTGCATGTCCTTTTTAAAGCTAAGTGAAACATCTCACTCAATCTTCACGTCCTTTTTAACTTACTTAACAAGCTACATTGATAAGCAGAAATAACATTAACCATTTTTTTTGTCGATTAAATTATTTTATTAATGTTTAATATTTAAATAGTATTTATTTTATTTTTATATTTATTAAATAATAATAAAAATAAAATAAATTGTGTTTATTATAAATATATTTAAGTTAATTGATTTCAGATTTAGGATGGATTTATATTAGTTTTACTTTTCTTTTTTTACAATAGTTTATGAGTGTGGAAGATAAAAATCACTTTCTTTTAGAATGACCAGCTTTCACTTACATTAGATCTGTGTTCCAGATCTTTAATGGGACACTGACATTTCCAGCCTTCTAGATCCCAACACTATAGCCCGCTAGAACACTTCTCTCTAAGCTTTTTGAGCATAAGAATAGTATTTTAAAGCCAATCAAAGAATCTATATCTTGTCTTTTCTCTTAAGGTTTGATAGACCAAGTTTGATCTTAGTGAACGTTAAAGACCTCAACATAACATAACCTAAGAATCTCTCCTATATTGAGATGTAGATGTTAAATACCTCAACATAACATAACCTAAGAATCTCTCCTATATTGAGATATCTACTCTTGATAAGATTTTTAATTATATAGAGAGAGAAAGGATATATTGGATGTTGGCAAAATTTCCTAAAATGTTTTGATAGAAAATAATTTGTTATCTTTGTAATATTAATAGTATTAAAAATAAAAATCACTCTCTTAAAATGCATTGCATACATTTACATTAAATCACAATTTCAAAATATTTATTACAATATTCAATTTCATAATTTTTTAATTCAAAAATAATATTAATAAAATAATGATCGTCCATATAATTAATATTTTAAATTTTTTTTAAATTTGAAATTTTCAAATATATTATGGGGAGAGGTTACACATCATATTCAAGAGTTAGAATACACATCATTTCTTTTAATGCAATCAAATCATGACTTAAATTTTAAGACGAGGCAATACACTTTGTGTGCCATCAATCAATGGCAGCAAGTAATTTAATTAAAAAAAATCTCATTTTTGGCTTCTTAGTTTTTTTGTCCTATTTGTAGGAAGATGACATGAAGTTGTCAGTGTGAAGGTGAGAAGAGGTTGGGTTTGAGTGTCCGAAAAGAGAGGACCCACTCACAAGTTTTAGTTGTATAGAAATGAAAGGACAGAATCTCTTCTCTGCCTGGAAGAACTTTTTGTAATAGTTTTATATTCACCGTCATGTGCAATTTGCCATACAATAACATTATGTAATAACGTGTTTTGAATTTGATTTTTTAAATGGTTTTTACAGGAATCTACCGCAGCGTTTATAGCGATCTGATTTGATTTCAATGATGCATGCAGAATCTCGTGGGCTTTACTTGCTGTGTTTTGGAGAGCTCTAACCGTGCAATATCCATACTTGTTTGCAAGAGTAATTTTAATGGGAGTTCCTATAAAAGTTCTTTCATTATCATTATGGTCATTGAAAGCTAAGTATTATTGAGCTACAGAGCATTAAAATGGGGCTACTCAGTTTAGAGGTCTCTAGATCCAACCGATCCTAAGCACTAAGCTACATCATTCTGCAACTCAATACTTAGCTTTAGCCAGCCTAGATAGTGAGTAGCCCTTAAAATGGTTAACAAAATTTAACTGATGTCCCATGTATAAATCTTTAACTACATCATTTACATGAATAATCTTCTAGACTTTAGACAGATCTCAACACTTTAAATCAGAATTAAAGAAATTTCCTCCAAACAAACAAAAGAATGCATCTCATAGCATAAACAGATGAAGTTTTTTCCACCTAGCACACAACTCGGCCAACATTTTATTGGCAAATTGAAAAGAATATTGGCTGGAAATAATTAATCCAACATATGCGCAAACCAGGAGAAATTATTTGCAACAGTCTATCATCATAATCTCCGGAAATGCAGCAATAATTTGCAAACCTAACTAACTAGAAACTATATTCCCTACAAAACTGTTTGTTGATCTGAAATCCATGCCCATTGAGAACACCATTAGCGCAGCAAAAGTGATTGTGGGATCACAATCACCAGTACTTTATTTTCGGCTTATTATTATTAACATGCAGACAGCCGATCGACCCACTCTGTGGGCTATTGGGAATCACTTTGCCAGTCACTAGAGAAACCTACATTGATGCCCTGAAATTCATGACCCATTTGTCTCCATCATGGATTGTGTAGGATTATTCCACAGGCCAAATGAAGAACTCTTCAAGGCCATTCCCACCATGGTACAGTAACAGTTGCATCGTCCACATTGAAGAAATTGCAGGCTGGATCTTCCTGAACAAAGTTAGCATCTGCTCTGAAATCTTGATGATGCTGATCATGATGTTGTTCTTCCTTTGGTCGAATAAGGGCTCTTGGGAAAAAAGCCTCCATCAGGCCCTCATCACTAGCAG
Source organism: Larix kaempferi (assembly GCA_027924585.1). NCBI lineage: Eukaryota > Viridiplantae > Streptophyta > Pinopsida > Pinales > Pinaceae > Larix > Larix kaempferi. Next base: position 3,691,780 of record BSBM01000600.1, read on the forward strand.
AAGCCATAGGAGGCCCAGCAGCATAGTAGCAATTAGAGATGTGGCTATCGATGGAATGGGAACTGTTATTGTTATTATTATCTGCCTGCTCGTTTACTATGGCGCTGCTCTCGCTCTCTGACCCCTCTATTTTTTCATTCAATATCATGGCTAGGCTTTTAACCTTGATCTCAGCATTGCCATCTTGTTTACACACCGTTGCTCTGTCCAGTGATTTGATATCTGGTATAGTATTATCTTCCCCCATGCCAGAAATAATCTTTCCTTCCTTTGCTGGGCTGAAATCATTGTTATGGCTTGGCAGCTTCTGGGTTTCCTCCCATTTCTCCTTCACATAGTTTAGCTGCACACACCAGTATACAGAATATGTATGAGAAAACACAACAAATTAGCAAATCCAATCAGATCATGAATGAGAAAACACAACAAATATAACAAATCCAATCAAACTGAAAACTGAACAAATTTCGAATAACAAGTTAGCTTAGTCGATTATGGTTAATATTGTTGGCTATTTGAAGTCTAGTTCAGTGTTACCAGCCTCTACCAAGTTTAGAATCTCATTTCCAAAACCTTACAAAGTTATGGATTGAAAGGATGTTTCTAAGCCTCACAACTTAATAACCATGTTTACTGGATTTGAACCTTATTTACAGGTTGCCACTAAAATTTGAACCTGAATCTTAAAAAAAACCAAACTCTATGAAAACGAATTTTTTTTTAACCTCAGATGCGAGCTTTTGGTTGTCCTGCTTGATGGCTTCGAAGTTAGATTTAAGGCACTCATAATTGAGTTTAAGCTGCCCGTAATCTCTCTCGAGCTGCTTGGTCTTCCAGCGGGCACGCCTGTTCTGGAACCAAACAGCAACCTGTCTGGGATGGAGGCCCAATTCCTGTGCAAGCTGTAATTTTCGCTCAGGCTCAAGCTTGTTCTCAACCTCAAAGGTTTTCTCCAGAGATCTCACCTGCTGCACACTCAGCCTCCTCTTCTTCGCCTGCTGCCCAGAGGCGCTGCACTCCTCATCGTCTTCTTCTTCGTCATCATGAATATTGCCTGCACACGAGTGACAAATTGAAACAACCAGTAAACATAACTAAAAGCAAGCAGGGAAAACCTAAACCTAAACCTTAGGTCTACCTGGGCACCCAGCCAGAGGAGAAGGAATAGAAAATTTCAAGGCCCCTGTTGTTTCCATTTTAGTCATAGTCATTGATTATCACGAAGATGGCAATATCCTTATTTGGATTTTAATATGGCCCTAGATCCTGGCAGTACTACTACTCTCCCTTCTTTAATCTTGTAACTGCTCCTCCCCCATGAATCCTTCAGCGGAGGCGTAGGCAGATGCAGAGATCTCAAGAGTGATATCAGATTCAAACGTTATCTTGACAGACATGTGATGGTGCTGGTGAATCCAAAACCCAAAGCTATGTTCCGCATTCCCATGATGCTAACTTCCTCCAGGCTCCTCCTTCTCCTCCGGTTCCTTGTGGTGATTCTCATCCTCAGGCTCCGCCACAGTTTGCTCTTCCATTCCCCAGAAGCCAGCAATGCAAAGCCATAGGCCAGGCTACCCCGGCTTGGAACAAATGACCCCTCAGCCACTTCCAAAACCAGCAATGGACAGCACTGATGGGCTGCTTGCAACTAAGTAAATAAATAAACAAACACAAATTGCTCTTACCTACGCCATTAATATTAAATTTAAGATTTGAATAGTCCCCGTAGCGGCGCAGGATTCCTATTGAGATTTAATTTATAAATCGCACTCAACCACTTGAAACTTGCGGAAGAGATGAGAGGTGGCTGACTTCTTTTGGTTTATGTATTACATGTATGAAGTTTAATACAATCTTCATTTTACTTTGGAATTTCAAGGATTGGTGTATATAATAAATAATAATAATATCAGTAATAATACAACGTAAAATTAAGAATTACACACCTTAAATTCGTAATATTGATATTAATTATTTTTAATATTAGGTGGAGATAAAAAAGAGGTAAAATAATATTTCTATATAAATATTATAGTATCTATATTTATTTATAAATTTAGATTTTTTTTTTATTTTTTTTAATATATTTTTTATCAAGTATTTATATTATCTTTCTTTATCTGTAAGATGTAGAATAGTTGGTGGCGGGGTATGGTTAAGACACCTCCTAAGTGGAAAAGTGTCGGCAAAAAATCCAACCATGTTCAGGGTTGGTGCGGTCCAAGTGGGTGTGATCTCTGAATGAGTAACTTAGTCAAAGGCAAACTTGCTAGTCAAGGAGGTTCCACCACTTTGCCAACAAAAAAAAAATATTATATCTCTCTTTCATTTATATGAGATATTTTTCTTTAAATTTATATTTATATTAGTTTAATATATAATATTAATATTTACACCGATAGGTGTTTAGATATTATCTGAGATTTTGGACTTCTTTGAGTGGATCAACAAGATTAACATGAGTGTAACAAGTGTACATTGGGGATTCATTTCATGGTCATAGTATTTTGTTATGCTCAAATACATCTTGATTAAGATTTAAATAAGCTTAAGTTAAAGGGTGGTTAAGAAAAGGGGTATGTTTATTAAATTTATAAACAATAAAGAAAATCAAATTTCTAAAATTATAAACTTTACAAAAATTTTCATTTAAAAAGATTTGAATCTTCTTTATTTAAAATAAATATAAAGTTAAGATATATCAACTAAATATAAAATAGTAATTAAGTGATTGAGATTTAACTACATTGAAAATATATCTAATTGTAAAAAAGTTTATATTAAAATGTTATGTAAACATTTCAAAATGATGATGATTGTTGTTATTGTTTATATCAAAGATTTTTTTAAATGTTAAAGAATTAATTAGTTTATATTAATATTTTATTTTATATTAAAAAATTAAAGAAATTTTGTAAAAAATCTTTACTATTTAAATGAATAAAAACATAGGAAAATTGATAGTGTTATATATATTTTGAAAGTTGTAAGATTTAATGTAAGTATATTTGAAACATTTTTTAAAAAATCATTTTTTATTCTCCGTCATAATATCATAAAAATGACAAATTCAATGTAAGAGAAAGTGTATTACAAAAATAATAGATTAGTTCGTCTTATAGAATTTAGGATTTGCTCAATCCTTATTTCACTCTTGAATTTGTGTTAGTTCATACTTATTTTAGTAATGTTAATTTTCTTTTTCTAACAAAAATTAGGGTTTTAATATTTTATTTCACTATAAAATTTATAATAATTTCTTTTTTCAAACTAACTATAACAAAAATATAGTTTTAATATTTTAAGTTATTTTAGATTAAGATTAATTACCTCATAATTTTCTCTTATAATAACACAATTTCTTCTTTAACATCACCTAATTGATAACATTTTTTATAAACCCGTAGTGAGCCTCATGCTTTTCTTGTTATTATATTATGCTTATATATTAGATACTTAACAGAGCCGTACTTTCAATGAGTAAAAGAATTATGTAATAGATGAGCCTCGAAATATATAGAAAGGACCAAGTTATTAAAATTGTTCACCCATTCGTATTGGTTTATATATATAGAATGTTTTTATTTACATTAAGAATTAAAAAATATTTATATCATTAATGTTTTTTATCTCAAAGATGTCTTTAATATACAATATATTTATTTTTGTTTGAATTTTAAAACATCATTTCATAAAATAGCTTATAAAATGTTGGAATAATTAACTATCTAGATCTTAGTATTATGCAATTATTTTGCCTTCTATGTGTTTATATTATGTTAGTTGGCTACTTAGCACGTTATTTAACAACCTTGATCAATTTTATTCACTATAGTGCCTTCTTTGTGCTCTAGTTCCAGCTTTTACCATGCTTTTATGAGCTAGAGCGTTACTTCTGTTTTATCCTTCTTTTATCTAGCTTTTGTGAGCTAAGGAAGCTTTGCTTTTACTTTTCACTTGGATTAGGATGAGCAAGAGCGTTGGGATGACTTGGGAAACATTGATGCTTTTCTACCTCAACGTCTTCCTTCCTTTTCTCCTTAAAAGCCACCCACTACTTGATTTTTGGTCACTCATTATCATGCTAGGTCCACTTAGCCAATTCATGACCATTATCTATGAGTTGAAGATGGATACTTGAACCATATAGGGGGATTTGGTCTATTCTAAGCCTGCCACATATGAGCTTTTCAAGTTGTCTCTAAGGCATTCAAATTCTCTCTCAAAGATGTATTATATATTGTAATATTGTAATCTTATTGATAAATAATATAGGTGATGGAGTTTTATCCAATTGAGTTCTTTCCTATGTGTTTCTAGCTCACTCTTCTTCTCTATTTTTTGCTAATCTTTGTTGCAATTCTAAATGAAGATTACATTGTGCTTAGATCCTTAGCTATGGAATTTCTTGCATGGCATCAAGGCCATAGAATTATGACATGGTATCATAGTCTAGGGAACCTAGGGAGCATAGCTGCTTGCAGTAGTGCACCAGAAGAAGTGGAGTTACCACAGAAATCCTAGGGCAATTGCCTTGAAGCCATTGGTTTATCCATTGGATTCTACCCAGGTGTGAAGCACTCTCGAATGTGCCTACTAACTAAAGCAGAGCTCGTTAATTAATCTTCCATACATATCTTCAGAGTGTTGTTTTGTAGATGAAGAAGAAAATATAGCATAAATTTCAACACAAGTTCAAATGGTGAAAGTCTCCTTGAAGTGGCTCCTTCTCTAGTTGCAGTACAAGTTTATGAGAACTACTTTCTCCTCTTCATATGCAACTGATCCAAGAGAAGACATTTGAACCTATATTGTTAAAGAAGAACTTAGATATCTCCATATCTCATCATGTTCTCCTATCATTCTTCAGACTGTGAGGATGATAAGCTTGTTGTGGTAAATCATTCACACCCTGAGCCTTCTCTAGAAGCTGAAGAGGAATTTGATTCCTCTCTTTCACATGAGGATTTTGGTTCAACTTTTGGTGTGTTATTGTATGTTTTGAAGGATAAATTAAATTCTGGAGATTATGCATTCACCCTCCTTGGTCTCTTGCTTCCTATCCATTGCTACATGATGACACTTGTGCATTTCCTCCTGAAGATGGAGACTCTCAAGTATCATTTGGACCCTATCTCAAGAAGTGCAAGTCTGGTGAGCACACGCATTCACTCTACTATCAGTGGATCTCAGTTGTTCTGCATGGTTACATCCATCATGCAGGTGGTTATGTTCCTGATTCAGTTGAGCACACTGCACTTCTTCCCAAGAAGAATATTCCTCCAGACATCTTTACCAAGTTCACACCCGCTTGGAGTTTGGAGAGACATCATTATGATGTATTTCATGTCCATTTTCTTTTTTTTTGGGGGGGGGGGTTCCTCCCAAGTGGTTTTTCCTTTTTCCTTAGTTTACATGGACTAATAAATTTGTAAAGGGTGACCATAATCCTTTGTTTCTTGGGCCCTAATTTTGATATTTCACTCTCATAAGTCAAGCTTAAGGGGGGATGTTGGAATAATTAACCATCTAGACCTTAGTATTATGCAATTATTTTTCGTCCTAGGTTTTAGATCATGTTAGTTGGATACCTAGCACATTATTTTCCCACCTTGGTCAATTTTATCCAATATAGTGCCCTCTTTGTGCTTTAGTTCCAGCTTTTACCATGCCTTTATGAGGTAGAGCGCTACTTCTGCTTTATCCTTCCTTTATCCAGCTTTTGTGAGATAAGGAAACTTTGTTCTTACTTTTCACTTGGATTAGGATGAGCAAGAGTGCTAGGATGACTTGGGTAACATTGCTTATGTTTTTGCCTCAACATATTCCTTCCTTTTCTCCTCAAAAGCCATCGAGTGCTTTATTTTTGGTCACTCATTGTTTTGCTAGGCCCACTTAGCCAATTCGTGACCATTAGCTATGAGTTGGAGATGGATACTTTCCATATAAGGGGATTTTCTCTATTCTAATCATGCTACATTTGAGCTTTTCAAGTTGCCTCTAAGGCACTCAAATTCTCTCTTAGAGATGTATTATATATTGTAATCTAATTGATGAATAATATAGACATATGATGGATTTTTATCCAATTGAGTTCTTTCTTATGTGTTTCTAGCTCATTATACTTCTCTATTTTCTGTTAATCTCTTTTGCAATTCTAAGTGAAGATTGCAATGTGCTTAGATCCTTAGCTGTGGAATTTCTTGCATGGCATCAAAGCCATAGAATTTTGACATAAAACTCAAGAGCTATGTAAATTATTCAAATTTTCATGTTAAATTCAATATTTTTGTTATACTTGTTCATATTTAAATAAGGGAACTTGGAAATATAAAGAAAGGACCAAGTTCTTGAAATTTTGATACGAACCGTTACACTAAAACCTCGAGATGTTAGTGAAGGCTATCCACTAGGATCTTAACATCCCACCACGCTCCGCAGTCCAGACTCTGGGCTGGATGTGTGCCCATACGGTGGTGTCCCCTTTGAGTTGTACAAGCCCCGAGCGAACACTACAATGCCGATGTTGCCACTCGCTCTGTGACTTGAACCTGGGTGGAGGCTCTGATACCAAATGATACGAACCGTTACACCAAAACCTCGAGATGTTAGTGAAGGTCGTCCACTAGGATCTTAACAAATTTGTTTCTCACCCGTGTGTGTGTGTGTGTGTGAAATTAAGAATTACAAAAAAATATTTATAGCATTGAAATTTTCTATCTCGTAGATGTATCAACTTGCAATATATATATTTGTTTTTTGAATTCTAAGCATCATTTCATATAGTATCCTATAAAACTTAAGAGCTATGTAAATTTTCATGTTAAATTCAGTGTTTTTGTTTTACTTATTCATATAATAGATAATGTAATACATCTTATTTCAAAGTAAATATATATGTTTCTTTTTATTTAATTTTTAATTTTCATTTTTCAATAATAAAAAATTACATTAAATAAACATATATATATATATATATATATATATATAGGTGTAGTCTAAATATTCTATGTTTTTAACCTTTTCCGAACATATTTTCCATCTTATTTTGTTCCGAGTTTGGTTGGGAATCTTCAAAAAAATATTAGAATCACATATGATTAGCTATGGAAATTGCATAATCAAGGGTGTCATGGGGTATTTGAGGACGTTGAATCTATTTATGGATTCAAAAACAAAATTTAAACACTTCCAAATTTGGATTTTAACCAAAAACAAATTAGCAAAATTCTGACCAAAACCCACCGTAAAGTCCAAAACGTAGAATAAATAGACTACTATATATATATATATATATATATATATATAAGAGAGAAAAAGTATCATTGTCAAGCGTAATTAATCATTTAATCAATTTCATGTGGAAACTTGACATCAATAATTTATCATATCTTTATACTTTCTTTTGATAATATATAAAATCAATTGGGGGATGATAAGATATGGAGCTCCAAGAAATGGCGGAGAGGCTTTTAGGCCTTAGGGTTTATTAGTGGAGGAGATCATTAATGGTAGCTTTTATGGAGGGTGAGGTCAGGACTGGGGATCTACACCGTGGGGGTCCTTCAAGGGATAGGATCAAACAGACTGAATTCTTCTCAGGATTATCTAAACAAGAGGTTTTTGAGCTCGCAGATGATTCATTTCAGAAGGAAGAGTTTTCTGCTACCAAAGATAGGGCTCAGGGACAATCAGATGTAGCAGAATGAAGGAGGAAACAAAAGTTCATCAGGATTAGGAGTGAGGTTAAGATGACGGTGGGGGAATATTTAAAAGTAGAAGACATATTGACCTATTCTGGTAAAACCCTTTTTGGAAGTTTCTATGGAATTCGAGTCAGGGAGGAGGGACTACGAGACTAGTTACATTCTCACTGGGTTCTGATCTTGAACTACTGTCCAGAGTTCTATATCATGACTCATGGGTGGCTCGATTTTAAATTGCACAAAGAGGAAGACACAGTCATTTTGCTTAACGGATTCTAGATGCGGGGAAAGAAACTTTCAACCCTAAAGTTCTGGAACCCCTGTTTTAATCCATGCAGGGAATTTTCTTAACTGACCTCGGTTTGGGTTAAAATCCTAGGTCTTCCCTTGGAACTATGGACAGACCAATTTTTAACTACCCTAGGGAACCAAGTTGGCACTACAATGTTTTTTGATCCATCATATAAATTCCTAGCCATGAGAATGGTAGCAAAGGTTCTCATTACGGTCGATCTGATGTTAGGCCTCCCTGACATTATATATTTAGAAATTGGAGATTGCATTTGATGCAGAAGCTTGACTATGTTAACATCTCGTTTATGTGTGGGCAGTGCCATGTCTACGATCATTTATTAAAGGATGGTGTGCTATCTTTTAAGAAACAGATATGGGCAGTAAAGGATTCTAAAGGATTTATGAAGGAGTGGGCCTCCTGGAGGTACTAGAGCATCAGAAAGAGAACATGCATTCCCGAGAAGATTTGGATTCAAAGGAATCCACAGAGTCGTTGGGTAAAGAAGTGCCTTCGAAAATAGGGGTCATTCTAGGGTTACATGGATCTAGAGAAGGGGAACCCGCATTTATTTGTAATATGGAAGAGACGATCGGTATAGCAGATGAAGGCTATTATTCTAGGTCAAAGGTGATCCAGAAATATGTAAGGGTTCCCTGCAAAGGAAGCTTGAGGTTTATTGAGCAAGGCTCGTCCAAAGAGGAAGGAATGGGAAATGAGGACATCGGAATGAAGGATATCGAGGCCCAGGTAGAGGGAAATAAATTGGAAATCTTGCAAGCAAAGGAAGTAGATGGTCTCAAGTCTATGACGGAAGAATCCCTAATTGGTAAGTCCTTATTATCTTTAGAGTCCCTTAAACCTCTGAATTTAGGCTTGAAATATTTTCCCATGAATTCTATAGGGCTTGTAAATTCTAGGATGTGTCGGGTGGACAACCCTATCTCTAGAAATTCATTAAGAGCTTATAAATCTCTAATTAGAAGCCATTCCTCGTTGATGGTCCTAAAAATTGTTGGATCGACTAATCTAAAGGGTGGCTGGGAGGTTTCAAACCCCTATGCTCTTAGATCTAAAGCCTCAGTTCTTTCCAAGGATTCTGAAGAGGCTATAGGTCTAGGTTTTATCACTCCTGTCGGCAGAATTCATAACAGAAATAAGCTCAAGGAGGGGGTTTTTAAATTGGGTTTTTCGGGAAAGATAACTCCAAGGGATCTTAGGGAAAATCCCTACTCCTTAGTTATCCAATGAAATTGTTGTCTCTGAACTGTAGAGGGTTGCCTAACAACCTAAAACAACTGGCGCTTACGAGGTTGGTAGAGATACACCAACCCGATGTCCTTTTACTCCAGAAAACGATGTGTGGTGGGGAGTATGTAGTTCTTTGTTTAAAGAAGTTACTTAAGGGTTGGGACTTTGTCTGGATGGATGGGAGGGTCCTTTCGGAAGGAATCCTAATAGGATGGAATGGAAATATGGAAATTTTGAATAGTTTCTCTTTCAAGTTTGGTATTGGTACTGCTTTTGACTGCAAGGCTCTAGAATTGAAGTTTTTGATTCTCAATGTTTATGGCCCATATGAGAGGAAAGTTTATTACTGGAATGGGATTTTTGAGAAGAAATTTTTACAGGATCTCTCTTTTCTATTGGAAAGGGACTTGAATTTCACTCTTAGAAGAGCTACGATTTGGGGGAATAGAACTCATCAAGATCCTTTACAGGCCTTCTTCCAGCACCAAATGGAGTCTAGGGACTTGGTTGACATTGAACCAGTGGAGCTCAAACCAACATGGTTTAATAAAAGAGTAGGTGAAGCGGCGATAGCTAAGAGGTTAGACCGCTTTCTTTTTCAAGGAGATCTATTAAGGAAAGTAGATAATGTGAGGTCATGGAGAATTACTGGAGGGGGGTCATACCATCTTCCCATTCTCTTCAGATAGAAAGAGGAGAAAGGAAATTAGCGACTGCTTACAAGTTCTATCATCACTGGTTGTTAAATGTTGAGTATAAATTAATCAGAAATTGTTGGAAAGTATATGATGCCAGTCTTAATATTCCAGCATGCAGACAGTTCTCAGATGCATTATAGGAAGTAAAGAAGCTCTCGGTAGAATGGTCTGTCAAGAAATTGGCAAGTCGAGATAAAAGACTAAAGAAAATTGAAATTAAATTAGATGAACTTTATAATGAAGGCATGGCTCTCCTAAATCAACAATGTTTGGTGATGTTAGCATATCTTGAAGCATAGAAGAATGTGATTCTAACAAAAAAGGAGGCGGAATCAAGAATGAAGAGTAGAGCCGTATGGCTAGCCCTAGGAGATGAAAATATGTCTTATTTTCATAAGATTGTAAATAAAAAAAAAATAACTAATACTATATGGGAGATGAAGAATAAGGAAGGGGAGAGTATCTGTGGTTTTGAAAGTCTGGAAGTAGAAGGAGTAAAGGTTTTTGAGGAACTATACACTGAACCTAGTATGAATAATATTCAGGACATATTTAATTTGGGTACAAAATTCCCTAAATGGATTAAGGAAGAAGAAAACGCTAAGATGGAAGCACTGGTTTCGTTGGAGGAATTAGAACACGTTCTGGGTAATGCCAAGAAAGATAGAAGTCTAGGACTGGACGGATGGACCTCAGAGTTTTTTTTGTGGTTTTTTGATCTTCTAGGAGGTGATATATTGAGATTTTTGGAACAAACTCGAATTTTAGGTAAAATGTCAGTATGCTTCAATTCCACATTCATAGTGTTGATTCCAAAGGTGGATAATCCAACCTTCTTTGGGGATTTCCGCCTGATCTCGCTCTGCAATGGATTGTATAATCTCATTTCAAAGATAATAGCAGAAAGGACAAAACCTATGTTGGCTACCCACATTTCCGCTGAACAATTTGGGTTTCTGAAGGATCAGATCATTCACGAGGAGATGGGTATGGCTCAAGAATGCATACACACTATCAAAACCAAGCAGATACATTCTAAGGTTCTAAAGATAGATTTAGCAAAGGATTATGATATAACCATTTGGATGTATATAAGGTTAGTTCTCTTGCAGACTGGATTCTCTCTAAAGGTGGTAAACTAGATTTGGTTGTGTATCTCGTCAGTGGTTTACGTAATTTTGATCAATGTAGCTGCTTCACCGTTCTTTAAACCACAGAGGGGGATTCGCCAGGGGTTCCCTTTATCCCCTTATTTGTTTCTTTTAGTAATGGAAGGACTTAGTCGGTCTTTGTCAGAAGCAAAGGTTAGCAACAGAATAAAGGGCCTCAACATCGAAGAAATCTCTATCACACATATTTTCTTTGTAGATGATGCCTTGCTGTTCCTAGGGGATTCAAAACAGGAAGCAAAAGTTGTAATGAATATTTTGGATAAATTTAGTCGGGCTACATGTATGCTTTTAAACTTGAGCAAATCAACGTGTTATTATAACAAAATGGAAATTATGTGTTTGCATTCGTTTCAACTTAGCATGCCAATGGATCAATTCCCCTTGGTGGAAGGATTTAAGTATCTGGGGTTCTTTCTAAAACCTAACTATTATATGTTAAGGCGGATTGGATATGTCTTACAAACAAGGTGGAGAGAAGAATAAACTTTTGGTGCAACAGGTCCTTATCCCATGGAGGAAAATTAGTGCTGATTCAATCAGTGCTAAACGCCATCCGAGTTTATTGGATGATTTTAGCTTCTTTCCCCAAAGGAGTCACTCAGAAGTTATGCAGATTGCTTTTCAAATTTATTTGGAAATGAAATTCAGAAGTAGGGATTCATTGGGCAGCTTGGACTACTATTTCGAAACCAAAGGAAGAGGGAGGTTGCGGCTTGAAGGAACTACAAATATTTGGAAAATCGTTGTCAGCAAAATCAACGTGGCAGTTTATAACCAAGGAAGGTAAATGGCAAACTATTCTAAAAGAAAAATATTTGAAGAACTGCTCTATCATGGAATGGGTCAGAGCTCCTGTAAAGGAAGGAAAAGCAGGGTCGATGTTTTGGAAATCGATGGTTGGAGTATTTCCAGTCATCGGGAACTTGTTGGCTTGGGAGGTGGGAGACGACCAACAATACTTAGTGGGAAATGGGAAAACTTGTGTGGGTATCCAATCAGAGAATTCTTCTGGTAGAATTGATTCACTTCCTTAATGAAACAGGGTTTACGACCTTACAGTATGTTGCAGGAACATAATCTATTGTATTTGCTCAGACCTGGAAGTCGATAGCAGAACTAGATCTACATGCTAGATGGGCAGAATGTTGGAATTCTTAGATCTCCGATATGCACAAAGGCTTCATTATGCTCAAGGCGGTTCTTGATCGTTTGGTCTGGACAGGAAATTTGGAGGGAGGGAAGTATGCTCTAAACAAAGCTTATAACCTTTTCTGGAAAACCGATTTCTCTTTAGATTGTTGGTGGTGAAAATCCATTTGGCAAGTTCTGGTTCCCTAGAGGCAGAAGGTTTTTATGTGGCTTATTTTGAGAGGGAAGGTCCTCACCTGGGACCATATGAAAAAATATAAATATGGTAGGGCCTAGCTGTTGTTGCATTTGTAGGGGAGCATAAGAAACAATTGTACACCTGTTTTTGGAATGTCCCTTTTCGAATCAAGTCTGGAAAGGAATGGAAGACTGTCTACAACTGGAAATCCTTTGGGAAGCAGACACTCTAGAAGATAATCTTAAAAGATGGTTTATGCAACCTACTCTCAAATATTTACAGTGTATCCCTTTTTAAGTCCTTTGGAGCATTTGGAAGGTAAGGAATGCATCAATTTTTTAGAATAATCATCTACCGGGCTTCTACGTTATCTCTAATGTCAAAGCAACCTACATGTTTTTCATGGAAAAGGAAAGAACGGAAAATCCTAGGATAATGAAGGAAATTGTAATAGAAGTGGATTGTACAGGATATTTTGATGGGGCCTACGAGGAACCTGATAGGGTCTGTGGTTTAGAGGGGATACTACACTTAATGAATAGGGGAACTGTAGAGTTCAAATCTAATGGAGGTTTGGGATCAAACAATAAAGCTAAAGGTTTGGAAATGAGAAATTTGATGCAGATAGCTAGAGAAGAGTTTGTTTATTCACTTCATATCCTTGGGGATTCGGAAATATGGATCAAAGCAATGAAAAAGGAGCATAAAATTACTAATATGAATCTGATGGGCATAGGACATCATCTGGAAAAAATAGCTCAAAATTTTGCGGTCCTTAACTATAGTCACGTCTATAGATAGCAAAATGAGACAACCGACGCATTATCTAAGGAAGGTCTTCTCCTTCCATTAGGTGTCTGTGAGAAGATCAAAAGAATGGGAGGACAACGGGAAGTAACAAGAATATCTCTAGATTTAATGACATGAAGACTAATGTAGAATTCATAAGGTCTTTTTGAGTTTTTGAAAATTGATGGAAGATATGATGAAATTTCTGAACAGTGCAATATGATAATTTTCTGACAGTATAAATTTGTAAAAATTCTGATTAAGGCAATTTTGTAGAATTTATGAACAAGTTTGAAAGTAGCTCTTTTTTTTTAGATAGCATGGCTATTTAGCTATGATGTAAAAATTCTCAGAACGGTGCAAGGCACCATAAGGATGTAATCTATACTTCGTATGAATGAATAGGTTATGACTTTTTTCTATGGAAAAAAAAATATAAAATAAATTGACTTCTTTATTGTAAAAGAAATATACATATATATTAATATTATAAAATAATATTAAAATATTATTTTAATGAAAAGTTATATAAGAAAAAAATGCTTTATCTGTTAATAAATTTTCACACAAATATAAAGAAAAATATAATTTTATGTTCAACTTAAAATCTAGAAGTAACATTTTAATAAAATAATAAAATATTAAATAAACATAAATTTAAACTTTATATATATATAGATGAGATGATGGTTAATGCCCAATGATATATATATATATATATATATAAACTAAAAGATACAATTTGGAAAGGATTGCATGTCATGTTGCTATTAGTTATTCACTATTTTTTTTCTTTTGGATGAGTCCCACTTTATAACCACTAGCTTACATCCATATTAATGTAGGATCTATCATGCCTCAAGAGGGATCCACGGTTAAGAAATCTACAATGGTTATATATATATATATAATCTTAAAATTAAAAGCAATACACCCTATCAAATTCTTCTTATAGAAGTGGGTCGTCCCTCAATCTAAATCATAGCTATGATGGGGTAACTGATGTATATCACAAGTTAAATAACATGGGAGATCATAGACTCCCTAAATATGCTTTAAAATCTATTCACCATATTTGGCTCAAGAGAGGATGGTCTAAAGACCCCATGACTTGGTTAAAACATTGGGGGATTGATGAAAATGCCACTTTGCAAAATATCAACAACATTAAAAATATTATTAAATCTAAGTTTAAAGAGAAAATGTGGGATGGTAAAGATTTAGAGGTTAAAAGAAAATTAAGATACTAGAAAATTAATATAGTTGTACAACTCCTAAAACACCATGTGTAGAAAGGATTTGTCATCTTTTTAAGCTTTTTTTATCATAGGAATAAAATTTTACAGCAATCTAAATAATCCTTCTCTCTTCTTTTAAGTTGTGATAGACCAAATGAGTCTCAATAAACTTTAAGATAAATCTAAGTTACTTAAATAATAGTAATAAAATTAAATTAAACCATTCCATAAAATTAAAAAAATAAATAATTTATATAATTTAATATTTTGAAAAATACATTATCATTTTAAATTGTGTATATAAATTTAGATTTTGTAATATAAGTATTATTTTTATTTGTAGGATATTAAAAAGATTATATCATATACTTAGGTTGTAATTACATTATAATATGATAAAATTTAACAAATGTTGCTTTGCAATTTGATGTGGGGACATTTTGTTATGTAGAGTGTAATTAAATAAATAAATATTTTTATAATATATTTAAATTTTAAATTAAAAATTATTATTTTTTTATATTTTTATTTCTTTAATTTGAATATATTTAAATTTTAAAAGAAAATTTATAATTTTATTTATTTATTTTAAAAAGTTTGATTCTTTTAATAAAATGTTTGATAATTTTAAATTTTAAATAGATCTATATTATTATTTATAAAAAATAATAACATATTTTAACCAAATAATATATTTACAATGAAAATAAAATATATATAAAATTTAATAATATAAAAATTACTATATAGAAAAATTATATTGTATTTAAACATAATTAAAAATAATGCACAAAGATGATGATGATACTTATTCTTAAATCTTTATAATTGTACAAAATAACAATTCTTTTATCCCATAAAATTTTAAGAATTATCCACAACACTTTTTTTTATGTAATATTTATACAAAATAAAAAATTATAATGTAAATATTTTTAAAATAATAAAATAAATTAAATAATTAAAAACATTATGTTTCAAATAAACAAACTATTTTTATGTAATATTTACACAAAATAAAAAAAATTATAATGTAAATATTTTTAAAATAATAAAATTAATTAAATAATTAAAAACACTATGTTTCAAATATTATAATGTAAATATTTTTAAAATAATAAAATAAATTAAATAATTAAAAACACTATGTTTCAAATAATTAACATGAAAGTTAGTGTGATACAATTATTCATTAATTTATAAAAATTATATTAATAAACAAATTATATTTTAATTTAATTACCCACCATTATTATCATAATAAAATGAATTAATAAATTAAAATTTTCTAGTATAAATATAACTTAATTTATAAACATTATAATAAAATGAATTAATAAATTAAAATTTTCTAATATAAACATTACTTAATTTATAAAATTTTGTAATTACTTAATTTATAAAATTTTGTAACATAGAAAAATATGTATTTATGGAATTTAAAAAATAAATAAATAAATACAATAACTAATTACTATTTAAAAAAATCATAAATTCATGAATTTGATATGATCAAATAAATCTCTTTCTTATAGTTCATTCTAGTCTCAACTACCTAATTTATAAAATTTTGTAACATAGGTAAATTCTTTGATGGAGCATGTGAGGATTCTGATAGGGTCTGTAGTTTAGGGGATACTTCACTTAATGGATAGGGGAAATGTAGAGTTGAAAGCTAATGGTGGTTCAGGTATTAAAAACAAATCTGAAGGTTTGGCAATGAGAACTTTGATGTAGATAGCGAGAGAAGAGCCGGTACAATCTCTTCATATTCTCGAGGACTCGGAAATATGGATCAAAGCAATGCTAAAGGAGCATAAAATTACTAATTTGAATCTGACGGGTATATGAAATCATCTGGAAACTATTGCTCAAAATTTTGCGGTCCTCAAGTATAGTCATGTTTATCGGGAGAAGAATGAGATAGCCGACGCACTATCAAAGGAAGGTCTTCTTCTTCCTGTTTGTGAGAAGATCAAAAGAAGGGGAGGTCAGCGAGAAGTAACAAGATTTACTATGGCCTGAATACTACTGTTATAAGGTCTTTTTGTCTTTTTGTATATTGATGGCAGAAATGATGAATGTTCTATATACGACAATTTGATAATATTCTGGAAAGATTATACATGTAAAATTTTTGAGAAAAACAATTTTGTAAAAGTTTTGAATAAGCTTGAAGCTTTACTTTTTTGAAATAGCATATAGCTATCTGCTATGTTGTAAAAAATTCTCACGGAATAGTTGAATACATCTGAAGGATGTAATCTATACATAGTATGAATGAATAGATTATAACTTTTTTTATAGAAAAAAAGATAACTATGCATTTATGGAATTTAAAGAATAAAATAAAAATTATAATAACTAATTGCTATGTCAAACAAAATTATAATTTATAAAATTTTGTAACGTAGATAACCATGCATTTATAGAATTTATAGAATTTAAAGAATAAAATAAAAAATATAATAACTAATTCTTATTTTAAGAAAATCATAGACTCATGAAATTGACATGTTCAAATGAGTCTCGTCCCTAGGTGCATAGTTCACTGAGTCTCAACTACCTACCTTTTGCTTACATCATTTTCTCATATACAAATTCCAAAAAAGGGTATTGAACAACTTTGATATCATTTTTTAAATGCAAATTCAAGAAAGAGGAAAAGGTATTGAACTACTTTGAGGTCTACCAACAATAAATGTTAGACAACTTTCATTAGACGAAAATTGTGGCCACATGACTTCTCCGTATCTCTTCTAACAATATTGAATACTTTTAGTCAAAGTAAATACAAGGTGGGGCTTATACGTCATTGTAGGTTTTCTTGTAATATCGTAGCGTAGGAGAATTCAATTTGAAGTGTGTAATACAAATAACCATGGGACCCTATAAAAGAGTTTGTATCAAAGGTACTCAAAAATATTAAAGAGGCTCACATGGATGTTCTAGATGCTATTTTTATTTTTAGCAATATTTATGTTGAAAGAAACTTGTACATCTTATGAAAGAAGATTCAATAGGGATAGGTTAATTTTGTAGTGATATTAAGTTAGTTGAAATTGGATCATTTAATAAGTTAAAGTTTTTGTTTATTTGAATTTTTAAATGATTTTCTATATATTTAGGTTAGTTTTAATTTCTAAAAAAATAAAATTTGGTTATATATAAAATTTAGAGTATGTGTAATTTTAATTATACTAAAAGTTTTGGTTGAATTTAATTTATTTTTATTTTAAAAACATATACATTAAATGTACAAGATTAATTTACTTTTTTTTATATAATGTAAAATTTGTTAATAATATAAACCTACATTATTCAAGAATATAATTATGTTTATTTTTTTTTAATAAATATGAATTGGAAATTGTGGCAATGTTCAAAGATGATTTCATAAAGTATAAGTCATCGTTCAAGAATATAATTATGTTTAATTTTTTATAAATTATGAATTGGGAATTGTAGCAATGTTCAGCAATTATCTCATAAAGTATAAGCTATAGTTGTTAATGGAAACCTCATATTGTTCTTGACCTTTCAATATAGTTCCAAGAACACGTGAGATATTTGTCTAGGTCTAGAAATAGTTGAGTGGGAAATAATGAAAAATGATTCATTTTCCCTTTGAGAACCATCCCTTCTAGCTATTTCAATCCTTCACCATATCATTGACATTCATGTGTTATGATGTTTTCGAATGTAATATCTAGTTAGGACAAAGCTAATTAGTATAGGACAAACCAAAAGCTATTTAGTATAGGATAAACATATTGAATGGGGTATTTTGTTGATACAATTGAGATCATCTCTCTCATGTTCATTGACACAAACGTTATTTGGGTGGTATTACAAATATAGAGAATCTCTTACATTTATAGAGAGAAGAGCTTGAGCCACTCATGGTTTAGCGGTCATGAATTCACCCAACAACATATAGACTAGTTAAGTAGTGCTTATATGGGGATTTGAATTTGTTGGGTTGTATTGTTGGTGTTTGTGGTTTGGTGATAGAGAGTAGAGCTAGAGTTACTCATAGTTTAGAGGTCATGAATTCACCCAACAACATATAGACTAGCTAATCAATGCTTACATGGGGCACTGAATTTGTTGGGTTGTATTGTTGGTGTTTGTGGTTAAGTGTGAACTTGTTGTCGAGTGGAAACACTAACAATACAAGTATTGACAATGATTGGATTGTAGTGATGGATGTTGTAGTAGATGAAAAATAAAGTGAAAAGGTTAGTTGAGGAACTTTGTAAGAGGGTTGTGAATCCTTGATGAGCCATGAAAATTGGTGACATCTTCATGGTCTACTTGTGATGATTTTTTGTAGAGAGTTTCTTGTGTGTGAGCTGTGGTGTCCTTGTTGTTGGTGTATCTATTAGATCTACTGTATGTTGACCCATTCTTACATAGTGATGCAAGTGTTGCTTCATGAGGATCTAGTTGTTAATAACTATTAGTAATACTTGGTATTAAGGTGCTTAAGATCAATTTGAGGTTACTTTATGAAATCAACAAAGGTTCATATACTAACAAGTCTCCAAAATAAGAAGGATAGATAACAAAAATCTAGAAATGACAACCAAAAAATATGACTAGTCACTTTGGTTGAATGATAAGAGATATATATAGAGAGAGAGACTAATAACTTTGGTTGAATGATCATGTCCTTTAGTTAGGTCATATTTCACTTCATTAACTATTATTATTATTGGTACTTGATATCTATATTTATGTACATATGTTCATTTAATTTAGTATTAGAATTGCATTTCCAATTTTGACTTTTAGATACTTCTTTTACCAAATCTTATATGACATTATTTTTAGTCACCATCATATTTTTTTTTCAAAATTTCTATGTTTACCAAGTCTATGACCACCACTACTAGCTTTTGGCCATTTAAACTTTATAATTCTACTGCAACTTGAAGTTTTTTTTGCCATACATTGAACAAAGATGAAGATCATTCCACTATTAAGATGACAACAACAATCAAACAACAACCATAAATTGGTGTGAAGTGTTTGCGAAAATTACAACTTAAAAAGATCTATGAAAGATAGCCACTGGTGAACCATTGACTTAAACGGGTCTATGAAAGATAGCCACTTCATATAGCCATATTGAAGCACTGTTGTTCTCGATGATATAAGCTCTAAATATTAAGGAACTAGAAAGTGTCGGTGTTGTCAATTGCTAAAATTTTGTCCACCATTGTCTTATCTCATAAAAAGGGGCACACATTGATTACTGTTCACTTTTGGGCACAAGTTTGTTGTCGGAAGTGTTCCTTTCCACCTGATCCACTGTTATCTTAGTTGCTGCTCTAGCCATTGTCCAATCAATACTACATTAGAGAACAATAGGATACACGAGGCAACAATGCATTGGGCATAAGACATGTTGACTCGAAGGAATCCATCAACCAACAATGGGACCCATAGAGAGACCGTGCACTATGGTGGATTAAATATAATGCTTGATATTCTAAGATTTAAGAGTTATGGTCAAGTGCATTTAAATATAAGAAGGAAACGTTAAGTTCTTAAAATATTATATAAGTGAATAAAAAGAAAAGTTCAATTCTAAATAGAAGCACACCACATAACAAGGGTATAGAGTTTAATTATCTAATTTCATGTCACATAAGTAGATATAAATTTTGGTATCAAGGGTATAATGGGAAATGGGAAGATAAGAAGAAAAACTGATGAAAATAAATGTAGTCTAATGATGAAAAGAAAAGGAATATTTCTTCATAGAAAATGTATTATTAGTTTATCAAAACTTTAGAGGATCATAATTACGGAAATGATATTAGTATCGTCATTTTCCTAAGAGAAATCACATTAGCATTGACTTGGTGAATCAATTAATAATTCTAAAGCCAAGTATAATTGAAAAGAAAACAAATTTTGATGAGAAACAAAATGAAATTAAAGACTTACAATTAATAATTGATGATTATAAATTCATAATTCAATTATATATCTATATATATATTAAAATTTTGATGAGAAGCAAAATGAAATTAAAGACTTACAATTAATAGTTAATGATTATAAATTCATAGTTCAATTTGGTTATATATATATATATATTAAAATAAAGTTGACATATTTTTAGGTTTAATCTAGATGTTAAACATTGGGGACCTTATAATTTTTTGACATTCTCCTATATGAAGAAGAAAATAACGCTGCAAGACATTACTATGAAGTCAAATTCAATATCTCCCTCATCAAATGACTTTGAAGATATCTCAAAAGTGACCCTTCAAGATAGTTAGAAAGTCAATGCAAAAGATGTAGAAAGAAGTTGAAAGGGTTATTTTTAATAAAGATGAATAAATTTGTGGTGTTCTTTAACCCTTAAACTTAGACCGGAACATAGTATACAAATATTTATAATGAAAAAAAAACTAGAAATTATAGTGCACAATACCAAACACAAAGACAATTGAAATGAAAGGTTGCACATAATAAACCCTTGTACTATGATATTCCAATAGAAAGTAGTGTTCACTTTCTTGTATGAGATGATGAACCAATGGATCTGGAATCTAAATGGGGCAGTAATATGATTAGCAAAAACATATAAGAGAAAAGAATATAAGTAATAATCCAAAACAATGTAATCTTTATTAACTAATAAATTCTCAAAGAGAGTGCATGAATGAATACCTGATCAATGAGATACAAGCCTTCATATATAGGAAATCAAGCTTAGGCTTAATTACATAGAAAATCTCAATGGCTAGTGAAACCCAAAGTAATTACCCCTAAATAATCAAGTGTGCATTCCTAATGAAGCAATAATGATCATGCAATAGATGATAGGGTGTAACTAGGCTTAGAACACTTAAGTGAGGTGCTTTTATGCATAAGTTTAGACAAGTGCACCCTCCTTAGAGAGTAAACTTGGTCATGCATGAGTGGATAAGGTTAACTAGCCCTAACACTACCACGTGAGGTAGTTAAATTAGTTAAATACATGTGAAACTAAAGTATAACTAGCCCAAATTATCCAACTAGCATGTATTTGGAAATTAACTAAGCCAAAATAGTGAATTAGGTAGTCAGCTAAGCCAAGAAAGATAACTAGGTAGTTAACTAAGACAAAATAGCCAAGTAGGGTGCATTAGTCAGTTAATTGAGCCTTAATTGCTAACTTAAGTGCAAAAAACCCCCCAAAAGGGGGAAATCAATGCAAAAGTGATATAATCCCCCCAAAGGGAAAAACTAGTTATGAGGGCACCCTAACTGACTCTTAGGGCACATTTGACCCTAAAAGCTAGTATTTGGTCTAGAATGAATTTATTTAACCCTAGAGACATGATATTAACTCCAATAGGTGCATTATTGACCCATAAAGATGCAAAAATGATGCAACAAGGTGTGTATGTACACCAACCCTCCCTCCCCACCCCACTCTCCCTTGCTTAAGCCTAACTTAGGTGAGTATGATGTAAAAAAAATGGGTATCGGTAACAAAATCGATGTTAAGTTAGCTTGCTCTATAGTGAAAGTCTCCTTCACTCCCAAGTAAGCTAACAAATCTATGAAATTTTTCTTTGTGAAGGACTTGGTAAAGATGTCTACAATTTGTTCTATGGATGAACAACATTGTTGATCAATGATTTCATCATGAATCAAGCCCCTAATGAAGTGTATGTGAATCTCAATGTGTTTGGTCCTTTGTCATTGAATTAGTTCTTTGTAAATATGAATAGTACTCTAATTATCACAAAAGATGACAATCATATAGTGATACTGAATACCAAACTCAATGTGAATATGTTGCAACCAAATGGCTTGTGTGATTTCATTCATTCACTACAACAAAACAAACAATTAGCGCTTAAAATAGCACTAGAATGTAGTGTTTTTGAGTTCATGAATTGGGCACTTTTCCCAGTGCAATACTTTCCACCACAATGCATGTTCACTTCGGCGCCGGAAATAGTGCCAGAAGTAGCACCCAAAGTAGCGTCAGAAAATGTGGTGCCTACTTGAGCATTGGAAATAACATCGAATTTGGCTTCCATTTCTGCTGCCATTTTTGCTTCTAGTTTTTCTCCCAGTTGTGCTTCCTATTTTTCTTTTGGTTTTGCGTCGAAAATAACTTCTTTTTTAGCTTCCTAATTGATGCCAAGTTTTTCTTCCATTATGGCATCTTTTGTTGCTTCTAGTTTTGTTTCAAGTGTTGCTTGTGGGTTTTCTTCCAGTTTTATTTCTAGTTTTACTTCTGGGTTTGCTTCCAATTTTGCTTCTAGTTTTGATTTTAGGTTTTCTTCCAGTTTTGCCTCCGGGTGTGCTTCCAGTGTTGTTGTTGGGCCCAGGTCGAGACAAAAGTTTTGGAAACACCTTTTTGAGATAAGCAGGGAAAGCTAAGCTGAGCGGAGCTCAGAAATACAACTTTTGGCTAAGTATTGAGGATGCTGCGAAGTTGTGCGTAGCATCCAACTTTTGACCAGACTGCGGAGTTGTACGCAGCATCGAAGTGTTGGTCGTGATGCGAAGACTAGTACTGCGCAGAAGCAGTGCTGCGAATTCAGGAGACCACGTGGAGCTAGCAAAGCGGAGTGCTAGACAAGTATCGAGTGCAGGTACCGGTTGGACTGGTAGCAACCATTTTTGGAAATATATTCCAGGATTGCCGAGCGACGGACATAAGCAAATCAAGAAGGCAGCCACGCGTGGGTTGTTAAGGAAAGTGACGTTTGGCATGCTTGGAAGGTGAAACCATTAGAGAGAAACGGTTTGACAGAAGCAACCTGTAGGCATGCGTGCGACAGGAATGCCGATAGTGACAGGATGAGGACATGGAGATCCACCATGATCAAACAAACGCTACCAGGAGCCAGCAAGCCGGTTTGGAAAACCGGCTCAGTTTTGGAAACCCATAGGGTTTTGGGTTTTAGGTCTTCGACATTGTACAGACATGACCTTCGGGCATGATCTATTTAAGAAGACAATTTTGTATGGGATGGGTTGCTCTATTTTTGGGGGTTAGATGCTAGTTACTAGAATACTCATAATATAACCTTGTGTATTGAGAAATATCTCCGGGCTGAGAATATTGTAAAGGCTCTGTAGCTGTGTGCACAAAGACCTAGCCGAGAGAAAGGAGAGTCTGCAGCTGAGTGCGCAGACTAAGAACGGTTGCCCATCCCTTTTTAAAGAAATATATTACCAACCGTTCTTGTAGACGTAGCTCTCCATCCAAGGAAGTGAACCACGTTAAATCCTATGTTATGCGATTATGTTTTATGAATGAATGACTGTGTGTATTGCCTATAGAATGAATGTTTGAATGTTTCCTTGCATGTTGTAATAGGAGAACTTTGATATGCATTTACCAATAGGAGAAGTTTGGGAATGATATGCTAGGTTCCACGGGAACAAATGAATGGAAAACATTTCGATTATATGTTAAGATCATGAATCAGTCATTTAAGTTTAATACTTTCTTAAACACAGTGAAGAACGCAGCATGGTTAGTCGCGTCTATCATTTCAGTTCATGTTGTAATAATCCAAGTCCTTGAATGAATGCTAGAAAGATAACCTGTAAGTGCTTGAATGGATGGATGAGTGATATTCATCTCAGTGCCTTAACCTTTCCAAGATCTTCCAAGTAGAGGATAAGTGCGGTTGATTCGTAGTTCTAGTAGAAGATTTGCAGCAGTAAGAATCCCTTAGGGGGGTCCACAGTGTTGCCATCACTGCACTGTAGCCGCTCGCAACATAGATCCTGCTGCGTACCACATCACTTTGACCCGCAGCGCACTCCTCCTGTCCTGCGCCGCGTAGCTTGTTCATATAAACAAATCATCATTTACTGTGGAAACCAGATTCCGCAGTACCCCATAAGATACACCTCGAGTGAGACCTCAACCTACTCACAGGTTGTTGCCGAAAGGGCCAGTGCGAAGGGGTTTTGTTGGTCAAAAGGGAGAACCGTAAAGAACCTGGGTCTAATTGGAAACCTCTGGGTTAGTTTAAGCCAACAAATGGTTCCGTTTCCGTGCTAGAATCCATGATGAGTTGCCATCGCAATGTGTGAAGAAAAATATTAGTTCCCTGAAGGATCTGACAATTGGCATCCTGAAAAGATAGAAATCCAAGCTTGGTGGGATAAGACCATAAGAGATTTTAATAGACAAGAGAATAGACATCCGCGTCTAAGTAACACACAGTGGTCAGAGAGATATCTGTTTGATGATATTCACGAGATTTTTTGGGCATCGTTTCCAAACGAGCTGTACGCCTGGATCTCGCGGCTCGCAGAAAAGAAGATTTGTTTTCAGGGAGGGGTTCCTACAGAGTGGACTCCCGAGCTCACAGCACAGCTCAAAGCGTTAGATAGCCCATTGTCACGTGCAGTTGATTATTGGGTCGATCATATCCTAGAAGGCTTTGTAACAGAATTCGCTGTAGACACACTCAAATCCTACAGCCAAGAAGAAGCAAAATTTTTCAGAGGATTCCAAGGTAAGTTTCTGAACAATCTCAGTCTATACATTAAGATACTGTTAGCTGAGGAAGGTGTTTTAAGAATGCAGTAATATTCTTGAAGTTTGTCATGATAAATAGTACATGTATTGATTCTGACGAAGAGACACATATTCTTAGAAGTGGTAAGAGATATAAAATTAATAAGAATCTGGGAGGCCCTGGACTCCATATTAATACTGAGATCCCGTGTAACATTGACAACGAAGCCGTACCACCATTTACTCCTAAGAACGCACCGGCTGCAGAGACTGCACCACCTTTATCTCAAAACCTACCCGCTACGCAGCCCATCCTGCAGAAGACTCAGCCTAGTCCATCTCTCCTGATAGTCCCATTTGTCTTTACTGCACAGATCCCCTTACAGTAGCCGTACACTAATACCGGTGCTCCACCACCTAGTAGCACAATGGCAAACACAAAGATGAAACTGCCAATATTCAAAGGAACTGGCCTAGAAGAACCTGATCAGCATTGGTTCCTTTGCGAAGCCGTATGGAGTGTAAGACAAATCTAGGATGATGCCGTGAAACAAGCACAGCTCATCACCACCTTTAGAGACAAAGCTTTACACTGGTTTATGAAATACACTCAGATACAACCTAGAACCCTCGCAGAAATTAAAGCCGCGCTGGTGGCTGAGTTCAAGAAACCAAAATCTGAATCTTAGTGTATAACTGAGTTAAAGGAAATAAGGCAGAGACCAACTGAAACAGTCTGGGAATTTGATTAAAAGTTTAAGACCTTGTTAGACCAAGTAAGTTTTGTTATACCACTAGAACAACATAAAGAATGGTTCATTGCTGCATTGTTACCCCATATCAGATTACCATTGATGCAACAAAAGGTTCTATCCCAGGAAGAGGCCTTGGAAATCACAATGAAGCTAGAAGCTTCGCCGATTGGTGATACTAGTTCTGGGATGTCTTAGATCTAGAACGAGCTGACCACCCTGACACTTGAACTACAAAGTATGAAAAATGGTCAAGAACAAAGATATGAACCTAGACAGGACGTCTGGTGTACAAGTTGTAAAGGAGAAGGACATGACTGCGAACATTGCCCTCTATTCCGTGACTACCTTAACAGTGGTGCGCCTAACCCATTAAACCATAATCAGGCCCCATGGTGTGAAATTTGCAGAACCTCAGGACATAGACCTGAAGACTGTTACCTCATCCAGAAATATGTGAAAACACCTAAGAATTTATACTGCAATTTCTGTAAGTTGGGGCTACTAAACTTGCTTAGATTGCCACATTTTGACCGTTCTCCAGAACTTAATATCGTGGTTCGCACACTCATGGCGCGAATCCACCAAGGTTATCTGTGGCTAGACAGGAACATTGATATTAACATCGATTTGATCCACCGCATCACTAGGCTAAGCAAGCGCGGTAAGGATCCTAAGCAATTTTTCCAGGGGAAGAGCAAAGAAAAAGAGGCTGTTGAGAAGATGAAGAAAACCCATCTGGTGGTGAAGGAAAAAAGAGGTTTCCTGACAAAAGATATAGAGGATAGAGCAACAAGATTTGTAACGCAGTTGCTCACAGGCAAGATACTCAAAACAGCTAGGCCTTCGTAGGTTCCTGCAGGTGCAATACTCCTTGGTGCCGCAGCGGTCGAAGGCAACAACTTTAATTGGTGTCAGTTTCTGTTGAATGAGTTCCTTGAAGAACTCAACGACACGTAGGTGAATGGCGACCAGTTCCATTTCACTTGGCTCATCGTCTTGATTTCTTTTTATGGATGGAAGGAACCACAAGATTATGTGGGTGTCATTATGGACACCAATGATCCTAGAGGGTTTAAGTTTGTCAACCTCTGGGAAAACATAAATGCAGAGCGCCAGGATGTGACAGCAGAAGTCTTTTACCAGTACTACATTCAGCTGCGCGATGCAATCACGAAGACACCCTGCATTACAAAGTGGGTCACAATGAAGTATATCCGTGTCATCGACTTTGAGGTGGATATGAAATGTATCTTCATATCGCCGAAAGCACAAACAAAGAAACCAGAGTGGTTCCCAGGGAACTACATCATGTATGAGCCAAAAAGATTCAATTGCAGGCAGTCCTCAATGATGATGACTATGAGATGATAGCCGAAACAGTCTCAGAGCAGATGAAGGAGCTTATGGCGGCTAAAGAAAAGAAGGACATGGTCATCCAGGATGACCTGCACAAGACGCGGCTCGCAATGCAAGGTTTGATGAAGAAAATGGACGATGTCCAGAAAAGCCTTACCTTGCCGCGGGAAGCAGGAGCTGAAGGGAGGTTGGTAAGGACCTCGCAGCAAGAACCGCTGCAGTTAGCAATAACGATGCCATCGAAGACTAGAATTGTCCATGTGGACCCATTGGCTGTTGCATTGCCAATGGCAGAACAAGTTGTGTTGGACACAAAGGGAGTCGAGAGGGTAGAGCTTGACATAGCCAAAATCCCCTTACCGGGATTGCATTTCATCCACATGCAGATCGTTGAGGAGATGCATGAATGGACGGTCAAGTCGATGAAGTCACAAGCAAAGCTCACCACAACAAACAGACAAATTCAACTGCATGCAGAAATAGAGCTATGGAACGAACTGGACCATCGACAAAATTTGGAGACTACCATATCCAATGTTGCGATGGATATTGAAGGCATAGAAATCCAGGATGATCCTGCATACGCAATTCTGAGGATTAGAGATAAGGTAAGATCCTTGCAGTCGGAGATGCAAGCTAAAGAAATTTATTATGAGGCCGATATTGCCACATTGAAGGATAAGCTGAATAAGCAGGCACCATTAACTGAGCAACAGTTGAGAGAGCAAGCCGTCAAGACCGCCACGTAGAACATAACAAGCGGGATGACTCAGTGCCAAGATCTATTGGAACAAGTTTCTAAGGCATTCACCACCCTTGAAGAGGATTAGGGGCTGTTGGAGGTAAAGACCGCGGTAAAAGAAAAACAGACTGCGTTAGAAAAGTTGGACGCAAATCTCAAGGCTTTGCCACCTAGGGAGAGGCTGTCCAGGTACAAGGAAGTATGAGGCTTAAAGAAGCAATTCCAAGTATTAAGAGAGAAGGAGACTGAGATGGACAATTAGTCACAGCAACTCCTGGAGGATGCTACAGTAGTATCGCAGCAAATAGACGATAAGCTAAAGGAACTGCGCGAAAACCAGGAGCAGGTACAGGACCAGATTGGAGAAGAGATAACTCCAGCGCTGCTCGAAATAGTTCAGCAAGTTGAGCAGGATACCAGACAAGTAGTGGAGAAGTTGCTCGATGTATATAATGAGTTCGCGGCCAAACTAGTGCCACTGGTCGCGGCGCAGAGTGAGACAACTGAAGCAGCAATTGGCTTGGGGACGAGCCACATGTAAGTGTTAGGGGCATGTTGGGCCCAGGTTGAGACAAAAGTTTTGGAAACACCTTTTTGAGATAAGCAGGGAATGCTGAGCTGAGCGCAGCTCAGAAATACAACTTTTGGCTAAGTATTGAGGATGCTGCGAAATTGTGTGCAGCATCCAACTTTTGACTAGACTGCAGAGTTGCGCGCAACATCGAAGTGTTGGCCGTGATGCGAAGACCAGTACTGCATAGAAGCAGTGTTGCGAATTCAGGAGACCACGTGGAGCCAGCAAAGTGGAGTGCTGGACAAGTATCGGGTGCAGGTACTGATTGGACCGGTAGCAACCATTTTTGGAAAGATATTCCAGGATTGCCGAGTGGCAGACATAAGCAAATTAGGAAGGCGACCACGCGTGGGTTGTTAAGGAGAGCGACATTTGGCACGCTTGGAAGGTGAAACCGTTAGAGAGAAACGGTTCGACAGAAGCAGCCTGTAGGCACGCGTGCGACAGGAAGGCTGATAGTGACAGGATGAGGACGTGGAGATCCGCCATGATCAAACAGACGCTACCAGGAGCCAGCAAGCCGGTTTGGAAAACCGGCGCAGTTTTTGAAACCCTTAGGGTTTTGGGTTTTAGGTCTTTGACATTGTACAGACATGACCTTTGGGCATGATCTATTTAAGAAGACAATTTTGTATGGGATGGGTTGCTCTATTTTTGGGGGTTAGATGCTAGTTACTAGAATACTCATAATATAACCTTGTGTATTGAGAAATATCTCTGGGCTGAGAATATTGTAAAGGCTCTACAGCTGTGTGCGCAGAGACCTAGCCAAGAGAAAGGAGAGTCTGCAGCTGAGTGCGCATACTAAGAACGGTTTCCCATCCCTTTTTAAAGAAATATATTACCAACCGTTCTTGTGGACGTAGCTTTCCATCCGGGGAAATGAACCACGTTAAATCCTGTGTTATGAGATTATGTTTTATGAATGAATGACTATCTATATTGCCTGTAGAATGAATGTTTGAATGTTTCCTTGCATGCTGTAATAAGAGAACTTTGATATGCAGTTACCAATAGGAGAAGTTTGGGAATGATCTGCTAGGTTCCACGGGAACAAATGAATGGAAAACATTTCGATTATATGTTAAGATCGTGAATTAGTCATTTAAGTTTAATACTTTCTTAAACACAGTGAAGAACGCAGCACGGTTAGTCACGTTTATCATTTCAGTTCATGTTGTAATAATCCAAGTCCTTGAATGAATGCTAGAAAGATAACCCGTAAGTGCCTGAATGGATGGATGAGTGATATTATCTCAGTGCCTTAACATTTCCAAGATCTTCCAAGTAGAGAATAAGTGCGGTTGATTCGCAGTTCCAGTAGAATATTCGCAGCAGTAAGAAGCCCTTAGGGGGGTCCACAGTGTTTCCATCACCGCACTATAGCTGCTCACAGCATAGATCCTGCTGCGTACCACATCACTTTGACCCGTAGCGCACTCCTCCTGTCCTGCACTGCGCAGCTTGTTCATATAAACAACTCATCATTTACTGTGGAAACTTGATTCCGCAGTACCCCATAAGATACACCTCGGGTGAGACCTCAACCTGCTCGTAGGTTGTTGCCGAAAGGGCCGGTGTGAAGGGGTTTTGTTGGTCAAAAGGGAGAACCGCAAAGAACCTGGGTCTAATTGGAAACCCCTGGGCCAGTTTAATCCAACAAATGGTTCCGTTGCCATGCTAGAATCCATGATGAGTTGCCGTCGCAATGTGTGAAGAAGAATATCAGTTCCCCGAAGGATCTGACAATTGACATCCTGAAAAGATAGAAATCCAAGCTTGGTGGGATAAGACCATAAGATATTTTAACAGGCAAGAGAATAGACATCCGCGTCTAAGTGACACACAGTGGTCAGAGAGATATCTGTTTGACGATATTCATGAGATTTTTTGGGCATCGTTTCCAAACGAGCTGCACGCCTGGATCTCGTGGCTCGCAGAAAAGAAGACTTGTTTTCAGGGAGGGTTTCCTACAGAGTGGACTCCCGATCTCACAGTGCAGCTCAAAGCGTTAGATAGCCCATTGTCACGCGCACTTGATTACTGGGTCGATCATATTCTAGAAGGATTTGTAATAGAATTCGCTGTAGACACACTCAAATCCTACAACCAAGCAGAAGCAAACTTTTTCAGAGGATTCCAAGGTAAGTTTCTGAACAATCTTAGTCTATACATTAAGATGTTGTTAGCTGAGGAAGGTGTTTTAAGAATGCAGTAATATTCTTGAAGTTTGTCATGATAAATAGTACATATATTGATTCTGACGAAGAGACACATACTCTTAGAAGTGGTAAGAGATATAAAATTAATAAGAATCTGGGAGGCCCTGGACTCCATATTAATACTAAGATCCCATGTAACATTGACAACGAAGCCATACCACCATTTACTCCTGAGAACGCACCGACTGCAGAGACCACACCACCTTTATCTCAAAACCTACCCACTACGCAGCCCACCCCACAGAAGACTCAGCCTAGTCCATCTCTCCCGATAGTCCCATTTGTCTTTACTGCATAGATCCCTTACAACAGCCACACACTAATCCCGACGCTCCACCACCTAGTAGCACAATGGAAAACACGGAGATGAAACTACCAATATTCAAAGGAACTGGCCTATAAGACTCTGATCAACATTGGTTACTTTGTGAAGCCGTATGGAGTGTACGACAAATGCAGGATGATGCCGTGAAACAAGAACAACTCATCACCACCTTTAGAGACAAAGCTTTACACTGGTTTATGAAATACTCTCAGATACAGCCTAGAACCCTTGCAGAAATTAAAGCCACGCTGGTGGATGAGTTCAAGAAACCAAAGTTTGAATCTTAGTGTATAACTGAGTTAAAGGAAATAAAGTAGAGACCAACTGAAATGGTCTGGGAATTTGATCAAAAGTTTAAGACCTTGCTAGACCAAGTAAGTTTTGTTTACCACCAGAACAACATAAAGAATGGTTCATTGCTACGCTGTTACCCCATATCAGATTACCATTGATGCAGCAGAAGGTTCTATCCCATGAAGAGGGCTTGGAAATCGAAATGAAGCTGGAAGCTTCACCGATTGGTGATACTAGTTCTGGGCTGTCTCAGATCCAGAACCAACTGACCACCTTGACACTTGAACTACAAAGTATGAAAAATGGTAAAGAACAAAGATATGAACCTAGACAGGACATCTAGTGTACAAGTTATAAAGGAGAAGGTCATGACCGCGAACATTGCCCTCTATTCCGCGACTACCTTAACAGTGGTGCGCCTAACCCATTAAACCAGAATCAGGCCCCATGGTGTGAAATTTGCAGAACCTCAGGACATAGACCTGAAGACTGTTACCTCATCCAGAAATATGTGAAAACACCTAAGAATTTATACTGCAATTTCTGTAAGTCGGTTGGACATGATGAATTCAACTGCCATGCATATGAATTAATGAATAAAAGAAAACGAGATATGGACGCAATGAGAGGCACTGGCGTATACCACGTACAGGAAGAAAATCAGCCTAAGCAGGATAACACACAATATGACCAAGGAAGATACAGAGGTCGTGGTGGTGGATACCGTGGCAGAGGAAGATATGCTGGTTTGGTGCAGGGAAGAGGCCGCGACCAAGTCATTTGTTACAATTGTGGCCATCCCGGTCACATATCTAGAGATTGTGTTAACCCATGCACTACATGCAATTATTGTAAATCATTTGAGCATGTCATTGAAGATTTCCCAGTATTAGAGGTGGAAATGCAGAAGAGAAGACGAACAGAGGCTCCGAATCCAAATGTCCAGTGGATCGCAGTAGAAAGAAGACTAGTGGATCCAAGCATCAATGTGGTCATGTGCAGTGGCGCTGAGACAGGCCACGAAAGAGGAGTGGAAGCTTCAACATCAGGAGAGGCACATACAAACACGGATCCCCTTGAAACAACATGGATAAGGAAAGCTCCAGGAAAAGCACCCCCTCTTAACTTATAGAAGAACAAGGAGATCTTGATTGACATGCGGGATACCTTTAGAGAACCAGTAGATAAGTCATCAAGGATCCTGTTGCGCAGTGAAACACCGCATGTTGAAGACATGCCAACTCCTTATGATAAAACAAGCACTACGACAGATGTCTGCACTTCTGTTGCATAGTTCTTGCGAAGATGCATGAAGTTACTAAAAGTGAGAAAGCCATAGTAGAGCTCCAGAAGCTCATTAGCCAATATGAACCTCAGATTGCAACAGAGACTCCAGATAGCGATGTACATCATATAAGTAAGCACAAAAGAAGAGGCCGAGAGATGAGGCTCACTACGCAGATAGGATATTTTGAAATGGATGAAGTCATCCTTGATCTGGGATCAGAAGTGAATGTCTTGACTAAGCAAACATGGCAGTAGATGGGTCGACCAAAGTTGCTCTAGTCACCTATCCAGTTAAGAATGGCTAATAAAGAGAAGGTCATACCTTTTGGCTGCTTAGCTAATGTAGTAGTTGACATTGACGGAGTACAGAGTCATGCAGACTTTGAAGTTATTGAAATTGTGGATGATAGTCAACCCTTTCCAGCAATATTGGGAATTGATTGGGCTATGGATAACTTGGCTATCCTAAACTTGAAGACAAAGAAGATGATCTTTGAAGGGAAGCATCTTAGGGTCATCGCACCATTGTATCCTAAAGATGGTGATAGATACAGTGAGCCGATTCAGGAGGAATCCCAAGCTCAAGATTTAGACCGACTATACCAGTTGATTGCGAACAAGGAAGACTACATTAATCCTACTACGGATGGTACGCTCAGCTGGCGATGTGACACTTATTGTATCTCTGACTCGGATATAGGACTGGAGAATTGGCAAAGCCGCATGAATGAAGTATCGGCAAGAAGATGTGCGCAGGTTACGAAATCACTGCACTGGATCGGAAAAGAGGTGAGTCCTATTCCCACATATGATGGTTTTGCTAATGTTTACTGTTTCATAAGGGGATATACTGCAGCTATACCAGATGACCATAGAGTACCAGCTTTAGATATAGCATTGCGCGATACACCTGCCAGATGGTGGAATGCACATAAGAAAACATTGACCACTTGGGATCAATGTAGAACTAAGATGCAGATCCGGCTCACCGAAAATGTTACTTTACCCTTCGAAAAGTATAATGGATAGACAGACCCTAGTCAGCATATTGAAGTCTGTTCAATGGCATGGGTGGGAAAACCACATAAAGAATGGGTACATTTATTTGTACATACATTAGATGCGGGTATCCCAGAGAAATGGTACCTAGACCTGGAGTTGCGCAATGAACTCACTGATTGGGAGCTGCTTGCTGTGAACTTCCGGAAGGACTTCAATTTTGAAGACGAGAATCCTTTAATCCATGAAGCATTATATCTAATCAAGAAGCGCATATTCCAGGATGATTGTCCTCATAAAAACATAACATTGCAGGATTTTTTTGGGACAGATTGTGTTCCTGCGCACCTACACTCAGAATGGAAGGAACATGAAGAGCAATTTATCGAGTGTTACAACTTAGCTGAAGATACCAATGATACAAATGAAGACGATGAGGAGGACCCGTGCAACATAGATATACTAGAGTCGGAAGGCGCGCGCGAGGTAGAAGGACCTCCGTTGGAAATTCCAGATATGACTGGACCAGTGAAAACACAAAAAGTGAACATTGGCACAGACAAAGAGATGAAGTTCGCAGCCATTGGCGATCATTGGGATGATCATACTGTTGCAGAGATCGTGGACACATTAGATGAGTATCAGGAACT
Organism: Larix kaempferi; assembly: GCA_027924585.1. Lineage (NCBI taxonomy): Eukaryota > Viridiplantae > Streptophyta > Pinopsida > Pinales > Pinaceae > Larix > Larix kaempferi. The sequence continues at coordinate 3,725,964 of BSBM01000600.1, forward strand.
ATTTCTGACAAAATTTACAGAAATGAAAGGAATTTTGGGAGACCTAGGGGTCATGAAAATACCTTTAAAGCCAAGTGGTAAGTCTGTCAAGCAGGGGCCATACAGATTAAATCCGCGCTATAAGGAAAAAGTCCGCGTAGAGGTAGATAAGATGCTGGAGGCAGGAATCATCGAACCAGTCGAAGAATCCGAATGGATTAGCCCCATGGTTGTTCAAGACAAGAAAGCAAAAGGCGAGATTAGGATTTGTGTGGATCTCAGAAAATTGAATGATGCTTCCATGCACGACCCATTTCCTACTCCATTCACAGATGAAGTGCTTGATAACGTTGGAGGAAATGAGGCATGTTCTTTCACTAATGGTTTCTATGGCTATCATCAAATCAGGATTGATCCTGAGGATAGGCATAAGATGACATTTGCTATAGAATGGGGGTCATTCTAGTACACCGTCATGCCTTTTGGTCTGAAGAACGCACTTTCCATATTCTCCAGAGTCATCATCGCAACATTTAAAGATTTTATGCACAAGTTTCTAGAAGCATACTTTGATGATTGGACTATGTTTAGTCTATTAAAAAACCATTGTGCGAAGCCCATAATGATGCTAGAAAAGTGTCGACAGCATCAAATATCCTTGAATTTGAAGAAGTGTATTTTCTGTGTGCCCTATGGAATTTTACTTGGCCACATTGTCTGTAAGCAAGGATTGCTGGTAGACCCTGCGAAGATTGCAGTCATTGCAAACTTACCAACACCAAATTCAGTCAAGATGTTGCACTCTGCCTTAGGCCATACTGGATACTACAGGAAATTTATAAAGGGTTATGCACAGATAACCGCACCAATGGAGAAGCTGCTGAAGAAAGACGCGACGTTCATTTGGAACGCAGAATGGGAACATGGTTTTGATACATTGAAAGAAAAGATGGTGACTGCGCTGATTCTAGTCTTTCCAGACTGGACAAAGCCATTCCATGTCCATGTTGACGCATCATGTATTTCCCTGGGGATTGTGTTAGCTCAGCCAGGAGAGGGAGGTATTTACCACCCTATTGCATTTTCTAGCAGAAAGCTTTCAACAACAGAGAAGAACTATACTACTTGTTAACACCCAAAAAGTGTTCACTACCTCATCTACCCCATTACATGGCTCATTTGTCCATTTTCCTACCATATTTCCCTTAAAAACCTTGAAAATCCCACTAAAAAGCCTCCAAAAGGCCACAAAACCATCAAAAAAGCCTCAAAAAGGCTAAAAAACCCCTTTTTCCTCCAAAAATATCCAAAATTCCTCTAAAAATAGCAAAAACCCTCTAAAAAGGGAATAAAAAATATAAAATAATGAGGAAAAGGAGGAAAAAACCCTATACAACTGACCTAAACCATATGGTTCCCAAAACCATGGGCCAGCACTCCACCACCAAAAAACTATAAATAGGTGATGGAGACCCCTTATTCCACATCCACAATCAAGTATACCCTTACTTTGCCAAAATCTCTCTTGAAACCCTAGCTCACCCTTGAGCTACTTTCACCTTGAGAGTCCCTTTTGGCCCATTCCCACCATTGGAGAAAGAGAAGGAGCAAGCTGGAGCTTGGAGCAACCCTCTTGGAGCATTGCAAGAGCTTCACCAACCTTCACATTGGAGGTAAAATTAATACAAAAACCATTCTTTACATCTTATTTTTTCTGTTTCATGCACATGTTTAGAGTAATTTATATTTCTGTTTTAGCATTTTAATTTACATTTACTGAACTGCTACTAAGGAGTCCCTTCTCCTTAGTAGGTGCTCATTTGCACAAGCTAGGGGTAAAACCCTAGCTACACTACTACTGAGAGGGAAGGCCTTGCGATGGTATATGCTCTACAGAAATTTAGACACTACTTGCTGGGATCGAACTTCCTTATGTTTACTGACCAATCTGTGTTGAAATACTTGGTCAACAAGCCAATGTTAGGGGGACGCATATGCAGATGGCTATTGCTGTTCCAGGAATATGAATTTGAGATTATTGTCAAGCCAGGTAGACTGAACTTGGGACCTGATCATTTGTCAAGGATTGAGTCAGGAGAGGAGCCAACGAACATTGAAAACAGTCTACCTGATGCGTAGCTATTTTCTATACAGGTTTCCAATGATTATTACAAGGATATCATTGATTTCCTAACCACAGGGCTGGCACCGCAGGAATTCTCTATCCAACAGAAAAAATAGTTAGTGGTGCGTGCCTCGGACTTCACTATAATTGCAGGTCAGTTATACAAACTTGGGCCAGATGAAGTACTGTGCAGGTGCGTACTCAATCATGAGAAGCCATTTATTCTAGCGGACGCACACTCAGGAATCGCGGGAGGTCACCATGCAGGAAAGGCTACCACACAGAAGATATTGCGCGCAGGGCTATGGTGGCTTACGGTCCATAAAGATGCCAAAGAAAATTGCAGGAACTGTGATGTCTGTCAGAGGACAGGAAAACCATCATGCCGAGATGAGATGCCATTGAATCCACAGTTGACACTGCATCCATTTGAAAAATGGGCAATAGACTTTGTGGGTACTATAAACCCACCAGGAAAAAGAACGGGTGCAAGGTATATTATTACTGCTAAGGATTACCTCACCAGATGGGCGGAAGCAAAACCAGTCAAGGACTGTAGCGCTAGTACTGCTACGTAGTTTATTTTTGAAGAAATACTCACCATATTTGGCTGTCCGAAGATTTTGATGAGTGACCAAGGTACACACTTTTTGAACAAGACGATTGAGGCGCTTACAGAAGAATTCCACATTCATCATCAGCGCAGTATTCCATATCATCCACAAGCGAATGGTACTGTAGAGGCTTTCAATAAAATATTGGAGAACGCACTCACTAAGGTATGCAATGTAAATAGAAATGATTGGGACCTGTGCGTCTCATCTGTGTTATGGGCATACAGGACCACATGCAAGAAATTGACAGGACAGACACCCTTTCGGTTTGTTTATGGGAAGGAGGCTATAATGCTTATGGAATATATTGTCCCTAGTTTAAGAATTGTTGCATTCATAGGGATGGCAGACTGCGAAGCTCTAGAAGAAATATTGCTACACTTACTGGGCTTGGATGAATATCGCTTCATCGCAGGATTCCACCAGCAAGCTTAGAAGGACTGCGAGAAAGCATGGCATGATCGCCATATAAAGAACAAGTGTTTTCAGGTAGGTGATCTAGTCCTCCTGTATGATAGCAAATTCATGAAATTCCCTGGTAAATTTAAAATGCATTGGCTTGGCCCATATACTGTGATACATGTTACTAACACTGGTGCAGTCCAGTTAGCCAATTTAGCTGGTGATACCTTGCCAACCTTGATAAACGGAAGTAGACTAAAGCTATACCATGATAGCACTGCTTCGGAGAACCCTGAATAATGAGCAAAGGAAGGAAGTTCTAAGTGTCAAGTACAGTTGAAATTGGACACTAGAAATATAAAGGAGTATGTACATGTATGATAAAAGGAATAAGGTATGATAAGAAGAATGATATATGTACCGCGCGGCACTGTTGAAGCTGCGTGGAAGGGAAAAAAAAGAAGAAGAAGAAAAATATATATATATATATAGAGAAGAAGCCGCGCAGTTGGAAATTTTTGGCACTGCGAAGTAGCCGCGCAGGGTTGCAAATGGCTTGCTGCGTAGTTCGGTGCAACACTCATAGAAAAATAGCCGTTGCATGGCTTTTATGAAAAATAGCCATTAGATGACCATTGCAGCAACTGCTTCAGCATTTAAAGACAAGCTAGCTGTTCTGAGCACGCTGATGATGGAAAAGACCGAAGGATCCACTCAAATTCGCCAACGGACACCACATTAAATTCCTATCTAGCCGTTGAAGGGCGAGGGAGAGGTTTTGTTGCGCCTATAAATAACACCATTGGGAGACTCGCGGGCGTTACCGAGCACTTAGAATTTTCTTGTGATTAACCTCTCTGAGCTAGTAGCCATCTGTATTCTGTCTACCTTAGTCTCTATCTCATTAATGAATGTCCGAACCTTCCTATAGAGAAGAAGAACTGACTATTGAAGAAGCACTGAGGATCTTTCAACACGGAGGGATTCATTAGTTAATGAAAACCCCAGTTAAGAAGGTCGCTGTACAACAAGGAGAAGGATCCTGCAGATCACCAAGAATTAATCCGACAATGCAGGAAAAAGTGAAAGATAAAGGAAAAGATGTAACTGCACCTCGATCTAAGATCATAAAGATGGGCTCCTTGGCACAAAAATCACAAGTCTTTCAGAAAGAACCCTTGAAGATGACACCCAAATATATCTCCCCACGGGCATTGAATGCCCCTGTGTTTAAATTGACCAAGAATGTGAGATATGACATCCCGCTGTCACCTATCTCAAAGCATGTAAAGACTTCTAAGAATCTCCTGGGAAAGATAGCAGAATGTAAATGGGAGGATTATGACCTCTTGGGAATGAAGAAGGACGAGCTAGATGTTCCCAAGTACCCATATTTTCAACCAGACCAGTATATGTGCTGGAAAAAGTACGCTAAGGGAACTCTAAAATTGGTAGCTGACAGTTGGCTAACACCTGTCGCTCAGTCAGGGCTACTAAACTTACTCAGATTGCCACATTTTGACCGTTCTCCAGAACTTAATATCGTGGTTCGCACACTCATGGCGCGAATCCACCAAGGTTTTCTATGGCTGGACAGGAACATTGATATTAACATTGATTTGATCCACTGCATCACCAGGCTAAGCAAGCGTGGTAAGGATCCTAAGTAATTCTTCCAGGGGAAGAGCAAAGAAAAAGAGGCTGTTGAGAAGATGAAGAAAACCCATCTAGTGGTGAAGAAAAAAAGAGGTTTCCCGACAGAAGATATAGAAGACAGAGCAACAAGATTTGTAACACAGTTGCTCGCAGACAAGATACTCAAAATAGCTAGGCCTTCGGAGGTGCCTGCAGGCACAATACTCCTTGGTGCCGCAGCGACCGAAGGAAACAACTTTAATTGGTGTCAGTTTTTGTTGAATGAGTTCCATGAAGAACTCAACGACACGCAGGTGAATGGCGGTTAGTTCCATTTCACCTGGCTCATTGTCCTGATTGATTTTTGTGGATGGAAGGAACCGCGAGATTATGTGGGTGTCATTATGGACACACATGATCCTAGAGGATTTAAGTTCGTCAACCTTTGGGAAAACATAAATGCAGAGCGCGAGCATGCGACAACAGAAGTCTTTTACCCGTACTACATTCAGCTGCGCGATGCAATCACGAAGACACCCCGCATTACAAAGCAGGTCACTGCGAAGTATATCCGTGTCATCGACTTTGAGGCGGATATGAAATGTATCTTCATATCGTCGAAAGCACAAACAAAGAAACCGAAGTGGTTCCTAGGGAACTACATCATGTATGAGCAGGACATTGAGGACCTCATGAAAGATTGGCCACTAGAGTTCCACATAGAGGTTATGGATGTGGAGACAGACTCAATAGAAGATGAGCCAATCCCTCTCTCATGACATCACTGAAGAAACAGGGAAGAGAAAAGAAGCTGAGACTTCAGAGAATCCAAAGTCGGGGAAGAAGGTGAAGGCCAAAAAGATTCAATCGGAGGCAGTCCTCAATGATGATGACTACGAGATGATAGCCGAAACAGTCTTAGAGCAGATGAAGGAGCTTATGGCAGCTAAAGAAAAGAAGGACATGGTCATCCAGGTTGACCTGCACAAGACGCGGCTCGCAATGCAAGGTTTGATGAAGAAAATGGATGATGTCCAGAAAAGCCTTACCTTGCCGTGGGAAGCAGGAGATGAAGGGAGGTCGGTAGTGACCTCGCAGCAAGCATCACCGCAGTTAGCAATAACGCTGCCATCGAAGACAAGAATTGTCCATGTGGACCCATTGGCTGTTGCATTGCCCATGGCAGAACAAGTTGTGTTGCACACAAAGGGAGTCGAGAGGGTAGAGCTTGACTTAGCCAAAATACCCTTACCAGGATTGCATTTCATCCACACGCAGATCGTTGAGGAGATGCATGAACGAACGGTTGAGTCGATGAAGTCACAAGCAGAGCTCACCGCAGCAAACAGGTAAATTCAGCTGCACACAGAAATATAGCTACGGAACGAACTGGACCGTCGACAACATTTGGAGACTACCATATCCAATGTTGCGAAGGATATTGAAGGCATAGAAATCCAGGATGATCCTGCAGACACAGTTCTGAGGATCGGAGATAAGGTGAGATCCTTGCAGTTGGAGATGCAGTCTAAAGAAATTTATTATGAGGCCGATATTTCCACATTGAAGAATAAGCTGAATAAGTAGGCGCCATTAACTGAGAAACAGTTGAGAGAGCAAGCCGTCAAGACCACCGCGCAGAGCATAACAAGCGGCATGACTCATTGCCAAGATCTATTGGAACAAGTTTCCAAGGCATTCACCACCCTTGAAGAGGATCAGGGGCTGTTGTAGGTAAAGACCGCGGTAAAAGAAAAACAGATCACGTTAGAAAAGTTGGACGTAGAGCTCAAGGCTTTGCCACCCAGGGAGAGGATGTCCAGGTACAATGAAGTATCAGGCTTAAAGAAGCAAGTCCAAGTATTAAGAGAGAAGGAGACTGAGATGGACAATCAGTCACAACAAGTCCTGTAGGATGCTACAGCAATATCGCAGCAGATAGAAGATAAGCTAAAGGAATTGCGTGAAAACCAGGAGGAGGTATAGGACCAGATTGGAGAAGAGATAACTTCAGCACTGCTTGAAATAGTACACCAAGTTGAGCAGGATACTAGACAAGCAGTGGAGCAGTTGCTCGGTGTATATAATGAGTTCGTGGCCAAACTAGTCCCACCGGTTGTGATGTAGAGTGAGACAACTGAAGCAGCAAGTGGCTCGGGGACGAGCCACATGTAAGTGTTAGGGGAATGTTGGGCCTAGGTTGAGACAAAAGTTTTGGAAAGACCTTTTTGAGATAAGCAAGGAAAGCTGAGCTAAGCGTAGCTAAGAAATACAACTTTTGGCTAAGTATTGAGGATGCTGCGAAGTTGTGCGCAACTTCCAACTTTTGACCAGACTACGGAGTTGCGCGCAGCATCGAAGTGTTGGCCGTGATGCGAAGACCAGTACTGTGCAGAAGCAGTGTTGTGAAGTCAGGAGACCACGTGGAGCCAGCAAAGCGGAGTGCTGGACAAGTATCGGGTGCAGGTACCGGTTGGACCAGTAGCAACCATTTTTGGAAAGATATTCCAGGATTGCTGAGTGGAGGACATAAGCAAATCAGGAAGGCGGCCACGTGCGGGTTGTTAAGGAAAGCGACGTTTGGCATGCTTGGAAGGTGAAACCGTTAGAGAGAAATGGTTCGATAGAAGCATCCTGTAGGCACGTGTGCGACAGGAAGGCCGTTAGCGACAGGATGAGGACGTGGAGATCTGCCATGATCAAACAGACGCTACCAGGAGCCAGCAAGCCGGTTTGGAAAACTGGCTCAGTTTTGGAAGCCCTTAGGGTTTTGGGTTTTAGGTCTTCGACATTGTACAGACATGACCTTCGGGCATGATCTGTTTAAGAAGACAATTTCGTATGGGATAGGTTGCTCTATTTTTGGGGGTTAGATGCTAGTTACTAGAATACTCATAATATAACCTTGTGTATTGAGAAATATCTCTGGGCTGAGAATATTGTAAAGGCTCTGCAGCTGTGTGTGCAGAGACCTAACTGAGAGAAAGGATATTCTGCAGCTGAGTGCGCAGACTAAGAATGGTTTCCCATCCCTTTTTAAAGAAATATATTACCAACCATTCTTGTGGACGTAGCTTTCCATCCGAGGAAGTGAACCACGTTAAATCTTGTGTTATGCGATTATGTTTTATGAATGAATGATTGTCTGTATTTCCTGTAGAATGAATGTTTGAATGTTTCCTTGCATGCTGTAATAGGAGAAATTTGATATGCATTTACCAATAGGAGAAGTTTGGGAATGATATGCTAGGTTCCACAGGAACAGATGAATGGTGAACATTTCGATTATATGTTAAGATCATGAATCAGTCATTTAAGTTTAATACTTTCTTAAACATAGTGAAGAACGCAGCATGGTTGGTCGTGTCTATCATTTCAGTTCATTTTGTAATAATCCAAGTCCTTGAATGAATGCTAGAAAGATAACTCGTAAGTGCCTGAATGGATGGATGAGTGATATTCATCTCAGTGCCTTAACCTTTCCAAGATCTTCCAAGTAGAGGATAAGTGCGGTTGATTCGCAGTTCCAGTAGAAGATTCGCAGCAGTAAGAAGCCCTTAGAGGGGCCTGCAGTGTTTCCATCACCGCACTATAGCCACTCACAGCATAGATCCTGCTGCGTACCGCATCACTTTGACCCGCAACGCACTCCTCCTGTCCTGCGCTGTGCATCTTGTTCATATAAACAACTCATCATTTACTGTGGAAACCTGATTCCGCAGTACCCCATAAGATACACTTCGGGTGAGACCTCAACCTGCTCGCAGGTTGTTGCCGAAAGGGCTGGTGCGAAGGAGTTTTGTTGGTCAAAAGGGAGAACCACAAAGAACCTGGGTGTAATTGGAAACCTCTGGGTTAGTTTAAGCCAACAGTTGCTTCCAATTTTGCTTCTAAGTTTTCTTCCAATGTTGCTTCTGGTTTTGCTTCCAATATAACGTCACTTGTTCCATATAGCTTTGCTTCCATTTTTTGTGTGTCTTTTGTTGCTTCTAATATGAATTCTATTTTTGTGACTTTTGTTGCTTCTAAAATTGCTTCCATTATTACTTCTTTGTTTTCTACCTAAATTGCTTCTATTTTCACTTCCTAGCTAACGCCAAGTTTTGCTTCCAAGATTGCTTCTAGTTTGCTTTTAGTTTGGCTTCCATTGTTGCTTCCAAAACTGCTTCTTGTTTTGCTTCCATTTATTAATTTAATATTTTTTATTTCAATTTAATTAGTTAAATATATCATGCCTCTTAATAACTTATATGATTATAGAGTAAGTCATATTGCATTTGAAATATTTTATAAAATAACATTTATAATGAATTTTTAAGAAATGGATGTCCATACAAACTAACAACATCATTATACTTATTAAATCTCCATCAAAATAAAATCTACAGCCTTCAGTATATATAAAATAACAAGATAATTAATATAACATGATCATCATCTATAATTAAAACAAGTGAGTCAAATATCTATAATTTAATTGAATTTGGCAACATCCATACTGAGTAGTAAATTAAAATCATCATACGTAATAAATATCCATCCAAAAATCTATGACCACTTCCAATATATATAAATTGACTAGTCAATACTGATAAGATCATCATCATATCTAACTAAAACAAGTGAAAGTCAAATATGCCAGAAGAGCAATAACACATCAAAATGATACATGTCCAATAGTTGACATAAGTCAAAATGACACATGTACAAATGATGTAAGTCAAAATGATAAATTATGTAACTCAATATGATACATGTCAATACGATATAAGTCAAGATGATACATGTCCAAATGATAGAAGTAAAAAATGATACATGTAAAAATGATACAAATCAATAATATGGTACTACAGGTGAAAATAATACATATGATAGTAAAAATGAAAAGAGGCATCATAATTATATATAAACAATAATCCATGATGTAATATATATGATCAATGCCACTGCTACTACCAGCAACTGGCTCACCATCATCATCTTGACTATCATGATCGTCATCATCGTCATGACCATCATCATCGTCATCTGTCTCATCATCATCATTATCATCTCCCATGTATGTACTAGACCCAACATAAACTGGACCTATATCATCATCATGATCAACTAGATCTTTTGCAAGACCTGTGAACATTCAAAATGAAAAATTATTATTTATTTCATGCAATAATTAATTTTTCTGTTACATTTCTAATATTACAACATATGAAACGAAACCATAATCATATTACATCAATATCAAAGTGCACATACCATAATAAAATTTCAAATAAGTTACAGCTAAGATGTCATTCCAATAATGTAAAACATGCAACAATTCTAATAAACGTTAGTAAAGATCATAAAACAAATTGTTATACAATTTAACTACCAACTGTATATTCTATTACATAACCTTAAGTGGCAACCCTCTCCATTTTGTGCTATATATGATTATGTTTTCCCCAAATATCCTTTGAGACTTAACTGGTCTATATATCTTCTTCTCTTATATTTCAGAAATGAATATTTTTCTAGGATATTTTTGCATTATAATATGATTCAAAGGTTCTTTGAGAATTAACTAGTCTATATTTCTATAATATCCTAGTCAATATCTGACCAAATATTAACTTCCACTTCAGAGTTTTAATGGAATTTTACTACAAATTTTTAAGGCAAACTCTCAGACTATGCAGGATGTAAGTAACGAGATGGAAACTATGAATGGGGATGGTAGGAAAGAGATTAGGTTCTGGAAATTATAGGTGAGAGTGTGCAACAACAACAAAATATGGTTTCAGCAGAATTCCTTGGCACAAAGTACTAGAGCCATTCACTTTTCAGCAATAGAGCAATTCTATTGCCCACTTCGAGGCTCCCTGGGATTCTAGCATATGCCAACAAGAATGGGTGAGGATTAATAGTGTTTAGGACAAAGATGTATCAGTCATGTAACTCATAAAATATGCTGGAATAAATACTGGGTAAACTTGGAAGAGTTTGGAGTAATTTGGGGGTTAATTGCACACAGTGGATTGCTGAGCTAGTTAAGTTTTTGGGTTTCCCAAATCGATTTAAACACAACCAAATTATTAATAAGGGGATTATATGTAAAATATATTTAAGTATGAACCTTCTACAACTGGAATGGAGTTAAACTGATACTTAGAATGGATTCAACAGTTATTTTGGTAAAACTAGTCTAGAATAAGCACCCAACTAGCTAGTCTTACACTTTAACTCATCAAACTGCTTCAAAACTTCATCTACTTGTTAAATTTTCAGAATTTACTTCAATATGATCTAGAATCTTAACTGAGAGAACAACATGTACGGCATATCAATCATGGACACAATAATGCAAGCACACAAGAGACACAGAGTTTACTTGGGGAAAACCATAAAGGTGAAAAACCCCAATAACTTCCTCAGAGATAGATAGAGCAATGATACAACCAGAATACAAGATATAGTATTCTCCTAGAAGCAGAGCCTCCTCCTCATAAGTGTGCCACTTTCCGAATGAGAGGAGAAGTGTGTGAATGAATGATCAAATAGAGATCTCCCGATCTCTATTTATACTTGTTCTGTCCTTCCCAATAAACTAATGGGGCCTACATGTCTAGATTAAACCATGGTTAACTTAATCTGGTCCGACCCCACACTTGGTGGTCTAATAACCCTTTGACCCACATGACTTATACAGGGCCGACCCCAACAAGGTGGTCTAATAACCCATCAAGTATAAGTTACGACACTTACAATATAAATGACGACACTTCCGTATAGAGGAATAATAAGATCTCTATAGGAATACAAACACTTCCATATAGAGGAATAATGCCATCTCTACAGGAGTATAAAATACATATATGAAATACATGGGTGAAATACATTCCGAAGTTACATATACATCAACACTCCCTCTTAACTAGGAAGGTATTTCTTGACATAGATCTGCTGGTACAAGTCTTCTTCTCGAGATCATCATCATCATCATCATCATCATCACTGCTACTGCTATCTCAACCAATCTATGAATCTACTCGTCATAGGAAGTTCTATAGAGCTAGTCCTTTTTCATACTGGATGTAGGCCCACCACCTGCAGGTCTTCATCATCACTGGCCATATTGTGGAATCCTCAGGACTTATTACGTGCGTCACAAAACCTGGCGGTAGCATCCCAGGATGTTACGAGCACACAGCTCTACCTGTCAGATCTCCCAGGAGCACATTACATGTGACCCATCACAAAACCTGGCTGAAGCATCCCAGGCTATTACGAGCACACAGCTCTACCTGTAGGATCTCCCAGGATCACATTACATGTGATCTCACCACAAAACCTGGTTGAAGCATCCCAGGCTGTTACGAGCACACAGCTCTACCTATCGGATCTCCCAGGAGCACATTACATGTGGTCCACCAAAAAACCTGGTTGAAGCATCTGAGGCCTTTTTCTTCCTATCCAGATCTCACAGGAGCAAATTACATGTGGTCATGGCAAAACCTGGCTGAAGCATCTAAGGCCTTTTTCATCCTGTCCAGATCTCCAAGGAGCAAATTACATGCCATAGGACAAAACCTCGCAAGACCATCTCAGGATGTTATGGGTACACAACTCTGACTTGAAGATCTCCCAGGGCACAAATTACATGTCCTCCTAGAGCAATGTCTCGAAAGAGCATCCCAGGCTATTACGGGTACACAAATCCGACCTATAGGATCTCCTAGACATGCTCATCTGCACAACCTGAACCACGACCACAAAGTATCATCCTGATACTCACCATACATCATCCTGATGTACACATGATCATCCTGATCATCATCACGGCATCGTCCTGATGCATGTCATCTGGAGAAGCTCGTCATCCACGATCATCCTGATCATACAATGCATCCACCTGATGCATACCAAGTATCTACCTGATACATATCACCATACACAGTGTATCCACTTGATACATAGATACATGATCCACACAATGTATCCATCAACATACATGATCTACCTGATCATACCTAATACATATACATATACATGGTCCAAGCATCCAACTGATCATATCCAACATCCAACATGATGCGTACATACATAAATGATCCAACTGATCATATCCAGCAGAAACTAGAACATCATCATGATTCTCATCATCCAACACTTACATCCTTAGCCATGTGAAGGATCCCCCTTCCACCATGCTAGGAATGGCTACAGCAAATGTCTCCATCACTTCTTCCTCGAAGTGTTGTTGATCCGAAGAACACCAAGCCTCTGTCTGAAGTACTCGAACTTCACTCTGGCTAGTGGTTTCATCAACACATCTGCAATTTGCTCATCTGTCACAATATATAGGAGATTCACTGCTCCTCTCTACACCATATCCCTGATATAGTGATATTTGATCTCTATGTGTTTCGACCTGTCGTGAAACACTGGGTTCTTAGACAGCTTCACACAACTCTGGTTATCACAGAAGATACTAGTAGCATCTAACGGGAGATCAAATAACTCAGACAGTAGCTTCCGAAGCCATACTGCCTCACAACTAGCTGAACAGGCTGCAACATACTCTGCCTCAGCTGTACTCAGTGCTACGCAAGACTGCTTCCTGCTAAACGAAGAGATCACACTTGATCCCATATTGAAGCAGCACCCAGATGTGCTCTTCCTATCTGCAGCACTGCCTGCCCAATCAACATAACCCTACAAGTTAAACCTTTGATTCACATCATACTTGAGCCCATAATCAACCGTACCCTTCAGGTACCTCAGAATATTCTTTACATCAACCAGGTGGACACCTTTGGGATCTGTCAGGAACTAGCTCAATGTGTTCACCGCAAAGCAAATATCTGGTCTAGTGTTCATCAGGTACATCAAGGACCCAATCATCTGACGATACACAGTGACATCAGCTAGATTAGATGAAGCATCACGCAGAAGCTTCAGGTTCAATGCCATAGGTGTGGCCATGGCCTTGCAGTCCATCATCCCGAACCTCTTCAGGATCTCTACTGCATACTTCCCTTATCCAAGAAAGATTCCATCTGCACTGTGCCACACCTCCATACCTAGAAAATAGTGCATCATCCACAAGTTCTTCATCTCGAACTCGTCAGCAAGCTTCCGCTGCGTGTCGGCAGTCAATCTATCTTCACCTGTAATAAACAGGTCATCCATATACAAAAGTAGTATCACTGGATTGCCTTCCTCAACCTTGTAGTAAAGGTTGGAATCCGCTTTACTCTTGGTAAATCCCAAACTGTATAGAAAGATGTCTATCCTACCATACCAAGTTCTGCACATATATGACTCCCTATCATGTGTCTCAGAACCAAGTGGCTACTCCACATACACTTCCTCTTCAACTACACCATTCAAGAAAGCTGTCTTGAAATCCATCTGGTGTATCTTCCCTTTCATCACTGCAGCCAGAGCAAGTACGGATCTAATGGAAGTGAATCTGGATACAGGAGCAAAAGTCTCTATGCTACCACCTGCAGCATGCTTGATCTTGTAGATCCTCTTGGAAGTCACTATAGACTACCCTTTGGGATTGAAGCCCAAACATCTTCATGATCGACTGATACTTCCTCAATCATGGCATTCTTCCCAGATCCTGGGAACTTCAATATCTTCAATATTTTCAATAGATAACTTTGTTGCTTGAACAAATCTTCTAATCCTTCTTTTGTAGGTGATGGTATATGATCTTTCCTAGACAACAAGTTAAATTGCATGATTAGAAAATATCTCATAGTTTTCAGAACAAATTCTTACACATAAAGAAATATGTCATATAGTCATGCAATTATCTTAGCCAATGCTTTAATACAACATTTATCCATATTCCGTAACTTTCTAGATGCCTTCCAATCTCTACCAGAACATTGTTAAGAGTGTGCACAACTCCTAACATGTTAGCAAAGAGGTTTCATTCTAGATAAGTAGCAATGGAATGTTGTACAGTTCCATAGGCCACTTACCCATGTATCTTAGTAGTATACTGTTCAACTATTCTAATATGCATAATACACAACCTAATTCTAGGAACATAAGCATATACATCATTAAATAACATTATGTAAGAAATGACAATTCAAATACTTATCTTTGTTTTGGTTGCTGGGTGGACTCCCTCTGAATCTTTGCAACTCCATTTTGATGTGGATTGTGAGAAGTGGTCAACTCCCTCTGAATATCTGCATCCTTGCAGAAACTACTGAAGTGTGCTCCTTTGCTTTCTTGCAGGAACAACTGGAGTGTGCTCCCTCTTGATCTTTGCTTCCTGGATTACCTGTCCTTGAACTTATATCCATCCTTAATCAACATGCATGCTTATTAGTATCATCATTGTGTTATCCTTGAGGTCTCATATACAATCACACATTTATTAGTATAATCAAAACACAATAATCTTAAACATGTATAGTCATGATCATTCACAGATAATAAACATTAGTATTCAAGGTTTCAGGGAAGTCTTCTTTTACCCATGCATATTCTTATTTGATCATAGGACTCTTTTGATTAGTTAAATCATCAATGCATAAACCCGTGGTCACTCAAACCTATACCTTCATGATTCTTCTGGTTAGTCATATCATCAATTATGGTAAGAAACATAATATGCATACAACCATGACTATTCAAACCTATGACTTCATGAATAATCATTATCAACAACACAACAGTATAAGATCCTAACACAAGGTAGGATTCTAGCTTGATATAGGAAAACATACCTGGATTAGCATGCTAGCTAGTTATGTCTAACATACCCGCATAATGTCTTCTGGTTCTTTTCAGTGACTTGTGCTAGTAACCTGCATGTCTCATAAGTTATCCATTGTAGAATCAAGTTATACATACCTCGTAAGTAGATCTTCTAAGAGATCCATGACAATGGATGAATCTTTGTCTTCGTGTTATCGTGATCATATGTTCTTGAACTAGAACATGGATTTTTCTTTCTTTGTGTACCTTCAATGTTAGCGGACAACATAAACCTCATACAACACCATGATGCATTAGTACAATCATAAGTGTCAAAAACCTTAATCAATGAATATCTTCTATTAAGGTGATACGACAAGTCTAGTAATTAATCAAGATTGTACTGCAATGATATGAAGACAAACATATCATAAACTTAACCATAAACAGAATTCGAAACATACCTGTCAAGATTGCTTGTAATCTTCTTATGGAAGGCCTTAGCCTCATCTCCCTCTGAGATAGGAACTTCTTCACTTATGCAGGTGACCAACCCATCTTCTTCTAGGATTAACGCAATCCACTTGATTTGCAAGAACTGGATCTAGAGCTGGATTAGGGTTTGTCAGAGAAACCCTAAAAATTCAAACTTCCAAAAGAATAGAAATATGCGCCTTGATGATCTGATCAAGCTGGCATATTTAGAATTTGAAAACTGCAAAGTTTCACTCCTTAATTTTGCCTTTGAAACTTCCGGATTCACTGGATGTGACCCCAAACTAGGGTTTGATGAAGCCCACTCTTCTGCCCAATCAAAAGGTTTGATCCAAAGCTCTAAGCTTCTATTTTTCTGAGGAGATTCCAACCGTGGTCATAGATTTCAAAAATTCCCATTTTTGCAGAAGCCCTAATTTTCCACTCTTCCAATCAAAGTCCCGAACTAGGGTTTGATCAAGCCCGGCCTTTTGCCCAACCAAAAATTCTAATCTTGGTCTCTAAATTTCGATTTTGATGAGTAGCATTCAGCCGTGGTTTTTGATTACAAAAATTCAAACTTTCTTTGAAACCCTAAATTCCGGAAGCCATGAATGAAGGTGCTAAAAAATAATTATGTTTTGACAGAAATATGTACTTTATTGTTTCTGGTGTAACTATGAACTTTTCAATCCACAAGGTCTGAAAATATTTCCTGAGATAGCGCGACTTGTCATATTTCCAACCCCATAGGTCTGACCTCAAATGGATTCTCTGAGAGAGAGTTATGCCAAGTGTCGCAATGTGACCTGTTTATGGGATAAAACAGGAGAGTGAACTTGTACGGCATGCCACATGTCACTGGTTCAGTTTCGGCCTCTAAAAAAGTTCCCTGAGAAAGTACAGTCCGTGCAATAGCTGTCACTTTTTACGAAATTTCATTTGGAGCTTCCTAGCCCAAGTTATGACCTTTTTCTCCAAGGTCACTTGTTTATGACTAAGATCTGGAAGAGGCAGAAAACCTATATTGTACAGATCATAAATCACAAAGTACAACGAGTTAGAGGTTTTCCTTTGGACACAAGCTACATGGGGATCCGATCTTCGACCTGTAAAAGTTTCAGATCCAAAAACATCGCCAAAATGGATTTATAGCGAAAGTGATACGATGACTAGTTTTTGCTATATCAAGCCCTAGCATCGTAAGTGCAACAAGTGTCATACATGCCATACCATGCCTTCTTTCAACCTGGCTCTGATACCATGTTAAATTTTCAGAATTTACTTCAATCTGATCTAGGATCTTAACTGAGAGAACAACATGTACAGCATATCAATCATGGACACAATAATGCAAGCACACAAGAGACACAGAGTTTACTTGGGGAAAACCATAAAGGTGAAAAACCCCAATAACTTCCTCAGAGATAGATAGAGCAATGATACAACCAGAATACAAGAGATTGTATTCTCCTAGCAGCAGAGCCTCCTCCTCATAAGTGCGCCACTTTCCGAATGAGAGAAGTGTGTGAATTAATGATCAAATAGAGATCTCCCGATCTCTATTTATACTTATTCTATCATGCCCAATAAACTAATGGGGCCTACATGTCTAGCTTAACCCATGGTTAACTTAATCTGGTCCGACCCCACACTTGGTGGTCTAATAACCCTTTGACCCACATGACTTATACAGGGCCGACCCCAACAAGGTGGTCTAATAACCCATCACGTATAAGTTATGACACTTACAATATAAATGACGACACTTCCGTATAGAGGAATAATAACATCTCTATAGGAATACAACCACTTCCGTATAGAGGAATAATAACATCTCTATAGGAATACAAACACTTCCGTATAGAGGAATAATGCCGTCTCTATAGGAGAATAAAATACATATATGAAATACATGGGTGAAATACATTCGGAAGTTACATATACATCAACAATACTCTGTTATGATATTAAATAAGACTCTGATATATGATATTAAACATAAATAAGTCAAGATATGACTTCAAAACACTTCTTTTCTTATTAACTGATTATCTTCCAAAGTACAATGCCTCACAGGCTAGATTTTGCATTACAATAGTGGGAGAATGAATATGAGAAGAAGGAAATTACTTTGTATATGTTATGGAGTAGATTATCAGTCCATATACAGGTTAGATGTCCGATCTTGCTGCACTATGAGCTGCTGGTCTTCACTGGAGCGCAATCATAAAACTAGCTATCTCCTCCAGGGGAATCACCTCCAAATCTACCCGAGGGAGATGTAGAAGTAGAAGACGACTGGAGATCAAGTATGATATTGATATTTGGACATCAACAACCTATGATATCTGCAAATATCAGTTCAATGAGTTAATCGGAGGTCCTGGGCGCATTCCTCCATAACTGTCTTCATCTTCTAGTGTTCCTCCACCAAATCTAGCTACAAATCTTCTATACTAGTGATCTCCTCTTCAAACTGTCTATGTATCTGTTACAGCGTAATTTTGCACCTTGTGAGCATCAGTATTGATTGGCCTTCATGATCCATTTTATTGACTCAAACCCAGTATTTTCCCTTCAGGAACCAAGTTTCCCTATTTTTCTTCATGTACGCTTGCTGTTCCATTATAGCCAGCGTACATGCAGGCTGCACTTAATTAGCTTGCGTACATCGAGTTACATGGTAAAAACAATAGAAAAGTTACTTTTTACTCCCAAAAAGCGGTCTTAGGGTGACCTTTGGATAGACCCCAAAACGACTCTATTCGACCTTTCACTTACCTCTGGAAGGCTATATATTGAGCTCTTATGGTGTATGGAAGGGAGGAGAAAGAGAGAGAAAGATAACTCTAGTGGATTTTTGCCGTGAATTGAGTCTACACTCATTGATCCTTGTTGTTGTGAACTCCTTATGTTCACCTACCAAACTCCTTTCATAGTTTGAGTTTTCCATTGCATGGGGGATTGAAGTGGTGGAGGCACAAGTGGAGAGACCTAGTTCTTGGTTCATATTGGTTTCCTGCAAGAGGTCGTATCATGTACTTCTTGTTATTAATTAATGGAAATTTTCTCATTCAATTGATGTTTTGAATGTTGTTTAAATTACATTGGGTTACATTTGCTTATGATATCATGCATCATGTTATTTATTATGCTAATCTTTCACATATTATATGCACTTGCTTGTATTTGTTGTTGAGACTAATCTGCAGGTTCAAGTGTATAGATTGAAAACTCAATGGGGATCTACTTCGAACATCCGGTTGAAGGTTGGTTTTTATTATCCATATCTTAGCATTTTCATCATATTAACATTGCATTGGGAATTGAGTTATTTTCTGGTAGTTAGCTGTCTGTTGTGGTCTACCCCGAGCCATAGGAAGTTTTCTCCATAACAAAAATGGTGGACTCCGTTGGGGAGAACCTCCGTTTTGGGGATTTTTAGGCATATATCCTTATTTTGAGTTGTTGTTTGTCGAGCTTTTGTGTCATTGATTGGTCGTTGGGATTTACATTAGAAAACTAGCTTTTTCTGGGCTGTTTGACTCTTTTTGGGATCATTTTGCTTTCCCTCTACGCGGGTCAACCTAGTTTTGACTGCATCTACCCGCCCCTGTGTGAACTATAGCCCACGTCTACCCGCTTTTGTTCTTTGAACAGTCACGTACAAGTCCGGGATTGCTTGATTTTTGGCCTTGGGTTGTTTCTGGGTTGGTCTTGAGTGTTCCTGAGTCTTAGTTGGCATGTTTCCTGATTGTTCCATGCTTTGTTTGTGACCATAAACTCCTCTTTCTTTTTGTTTTTGAGATTTTTTATTTTTCACAATTTCTTGTTTCATAGCTCATTAGCTTGGCTGAATCTTACTGTTTCAGTTTTGCTGGGTTGTCTATTTGATATGCTCTGCATTTCTTTACTGAATAGTTAGGTTTTGCTTGCATTTTTTCATTTCCTTATATTGAAAAAATACAAAAACAGTGTTTTGCATTTTCCTTGCATTTATAAGAGAAATTACAAAAATATTTGCTTTATGTTCTGCATTTTGCATAAGAGTGCTTGCGATTTCATCTAGGACTTGCTTGTGCATTGAAACTTGAAAGAGATTGCATTTTATTTCGAACCGTTGGATTGATTGTCATATTAGTGGCATGCTTTTTATTGAATAGATGAGTCTAGTGTTTTTCGGTTGTGCATACCATTGAGTCCTATACATCATCTGTTTCACGACCATATCGTTTGAGTAATTACAGACATTAAAATCAACGCTTAGTCTTAAAATTGTTTAGAAACGATTTTCTTTTTATAGGGTGCACCAACTAGCTCAGGTTTAGAGTCTTGGAATAGATCATTGTGAGTTAACAATCCAAGACTATTGAACCAACATTATGTGTCTGACCAGGGAGTGGTGAAAGCCATGGTATACATCAGTGTTCTCAGGAATATCTACTAAAACAAGAGTTAAGCACGAGGTCACGGGAGGTTGGTTGTGGAGATAGCCCTCCAATACTAGCTGAACGTGGGAGATACTTCCAGGATTTGTTCATGTACGGGGGCTCTTGAGGGATTTGTACCTCTTAAGTTTTGGGCTTAGCTACCCTTCCCATACAACGGATCCCACCTGCGACTGTCTACCTGAGCATTGGTTATATCGTGGTGACCTTAGTTGCTTTACCTAGGTATCACATAGGGAATTCGTTGCGATTATTCTGCAATTGTCCCAAGTTAGATAGGGGTTGGACATCATAGTTGCCTGTTGTATAAGGATTTCACCCTATTCACACACTGAAGTCTAGGAGCCCTTATAATTGATTATGTTACCTCCAGTTATAGTTTGGGAGTATCAAGCCTCTCCTAGGAGAGACATACTAGCTGTATTGTTGGGAGGTCCCTTGAGCTAGTCCTGTTTGTGTACATTTGGTTGTAGTTTCTCTAGGTGTGTGCTCTTTGATTGTTAGTTGGCCGCTACGGGGTGTTTAGTTTAGTGGATTTTCTGGAGTTATCATGGAGGAAGATCCACCTCTCCATTGGTCTCGTCGTTTGGCTGGTCTACCAGCCGACGAGGTAGCACATCCTTTTTATAAGAGACGTCGAAGGATCCCCTCCGATCCTTTTGATACTTTTGACGAACTTCAAGATTACATTATGAATTTTGCATCTGGCACACTAGGAAGAATTCCCGTGACTCCGTCAGTTGAGGTCGATGGACAGACTGCTCCTCCCACTCCTAGGGAACTTGGAGAGGAAGGTTCACCCCCACACGTCACTTTCTCAAGTTTTGGGCCATATCCACCCCCGGAGCCAAACCCATCTCATGATACACACACTCAGGGATTCCAATATGGGATGCCGAATCTTAATAACACCACAAACTTCAACCAGTAATCCTTTTTCAATTGGTATGCCCTGTCTTAATTCGAATGTTACATCCACTTTGTCGGGTAGTCAAGCTAACACTAGCCTTGGAGCTGGCGGCACTCCTCCCACCGGGAGCGGTGCAACTTATTATGCTCCCTCCAGTGGCGGCACAACCTCTTCTACTCCCTCCGGGGGTGGCACTGTGAAAATAATCACAGCAGATCTAAGAGATGATGTATACCTCACAAGAGAATGATTATGATTAAGCAAGAAAATAGAAGAAGGGTGGTCAATACAGTATAATGAGCAACAGAATAATATGGTACAGTAGAACTCAGATAGAAGCAATAATACTTCACACACACTAATTCATTAATCACAAATGGACAAATAAATAATACAATGCATGAGAAATTCGAATGCCTAAGGTGGCAATTCGAATGCCTAAGGTGGCAATTTGAATTAACCTTCATGGAGTGATCAAAGGATCACTAGAGTGTCATCGCAGCACAACTAGTATCATCGCAGCACAGCTGGAAGTCTTCATCATCATCAGTGGAGTCATCAATGCTCAAGTAACTGTCAACCATTATTCAAACTGAGTCTGGTAGGTGTAACTAAGTGTAACTCAGTGTAATTGAGTGTAGCTGAGTGTAACTTAGTATAAACTGAAGACAACTGGACTGGTAGGTGAAGAAGGGAGAGTTGCTCCCTAAAATCAAGGAAGAAGGGTGCATTAAGCAACTGGAGGGCTAAAACTGAATAGTGAGAAGCTCCTGGGGGCTGGCTAACTGAGGACTAGGTGTTGGGATGATGATTGGGAGGCATGCAAAATGCATGCAACCCTAGAATGCATGCAAACCCTAAAAGTGCATGCATGAATGAAAATGTAAATGATCAAAATACTGGTGGGACTAGGATGGAGTATAGGAATATCCTAACAGGTGCAACCTTTTCAGCTCCATTTCAATTTATGTCTGGTCATATCCCTTCATCTTCTACAGCTGTCAGAGGAGGACCACGTCCCAGGACTGCCCCTCATTTTAGTGGGAACACTTCACATAACACGGCTCACATCACACAACCTAACACGCATGTTTCTACGCATATACCCATGACTACGACCACGTCTGCTAACCAACATGTCCCTCCTAACACTAGGGGTGGGCACATTCCCAACACTGGGGGTGGGCACATTCCCAACATTGGGGGTGGGCACATTCCCATCACTGGGGGTGGACACATCCCTAACACTGGAGGTGTGCACATTCCCTACACTGGGGGTGGGCACATTCCCAACACTGGGGGTGGACACATCCCCAACACTGGAGGCGAGCACATTCCCAACATTGGGGGTGGGAACATACCCTACACTTATGGTCATTAATCGACTGCTCCTACTACAACTAGCACCTATATGTCCCATAATTATGGTGGTAATCCTTCTTATAATGCAGCCGGTTCTGGCCCTTACTATAACCCTCTTCACCATGGTGCTTATAACACATATATACCTTCGTACCCTTACAGGAGTCAGGGTGGAGGCGGTTATCAGCCCTATGGTTATGGTTCATATCATCCCTATGGTCCGCAAGGTCAACCTCTTTTGGGAGCCTTTAATCCAGCTTCACAGCCTCAGCTCCCGTTTCTTGCTTGGTTGAATCTACCAGATCTTTCAAAGCTCATGAATGATCCGGTGTGTCACGATCCTTCTTGGCCTCCAGTCCCTACCATGCTCCTTTCTGACATTTCGAAGTTCAAAGGGAATAATGGTGAGGATCCAGGTGATCATGTTATGACTTTTCACCTTTGGTGCTCCTCGAATTCATTAAATCACGACTATTTGTCTGAGACTATTTCAACGCACCCTCACAGGGGTAGTCGCGAAGTGGTATGTCGAGTTGCCTGGCGGCACTTACAGGAGTTTTAACGAGATAGATTTGGTTTTCTTGGATCACATTTAGTTTCTAGTTCATTACGATACTGGCACCGAACTTTTATCTACCTTCCACCAGAACAAGGCCATGCACATATCTGATCACATTCAAGAGTGGCGTCGATGGAAGAGGTTAGTGAAAGCCAACATTCCTCCATATTTTCTGTTGGAGTGGTTCCTCAAGTCGTTGCTTCCCTACATATAGAAGGACGTTTTGGTGTCCAACATCACGACTGAGGAGCAAGCTATATTCAAATCCCAGTAGCTAGATTTACTCTATGCTCAATCTGGTATCCGGTACGATATCATTCCTAAGGCACTGCGTTCACGACATGAGCCCAAGCCTATTCCTAGACCACATGCTGATGGCATTGTTGGATCTATGAGTACTCGACCCGTAGACTTGGTTACAAATCAAATGCAAAATTTTTCTATTAGCCAATCTACCCCTGGACAAGCTCACACCTCATCCACTCCTACCCAATCGTCTGATGTCCATTCTATACAGATGACGAACCCATCAGATAACTAGCAACCTGGTGGAAAGAAGAAGGGGAGAAACAATCCTAAGGGTGGGAATAATGGGAATAGTGGAAGTAATCGAAACACTCCTAGGAAAGAGAATGCCAACCCTCCTCGGGACGATGAAAATGCTGGTGGGGACCGTAAGCCGAGATGTAAGGTGAAATTTCCTTGCAAACTTTGTGGGGAGGATCACCTGACTCACTTTTGTCCTCGAATTGAAGAAGCATCGAAGCATCCTGCACAGAGCCCAACTGTGTTGAAAGATCCCCTTCCGCATCATCAGAATATGGCTTCGAATGCTCCCATCACTGGCCATGGGACTAATGAAACTGTGATGTCCTCTTCCCATGCCGGTGGCTACGGATGTGTGAACATGGTCCAATATCAAGTTAGTGTTACTACTCGTCAACGAGATTATGGTGCACTAGAACTGAACATGGGGAACGATCCTCCTCCTCCTTCCGATACTTCTCTACATATCGAGAAGCCCACTACTATGTTGCGGATACGGAAAGGTGTTCTTAAGTGCTCGACGCACAATCCCAATGCCGGAGCCACCCAGAACTACTCCATTGTAGAATATTTGGGCCAAACTCTGTGTGCCATGTCGGCTCTTTAGGTTTTACGGGCATGTCCTTCGCAGAGGAACGCCCTTTTAGCTTCTTTGGGAGTTCAGGATGAGAGTATCCCTGGTGTCATTAAATTTGACACTACTGATATCCAGCCTTGCTTGCCTTACCATGTGGCTTTTCAAGTCCATGTGAGGTGCTTAGATAAATTTGTTAAAAACACGGTGGTTGACGAAGGTGCTTCCACCTCAGTAATGTCATTGGATTGTTGGAAATCTCTTGGCTCTCCTCCCCTGTCAAAATCTATGACCATGCTTACTGCGTTCGATGGTCGGTCATTTAGGATGCATGGTATTCTCCCTTCCCTTGAGGTCCACTTGGGTGGGAAATATGTGCCTATTGAAGTTGAAGTGGTTGATGCGCCCATCGACTATAACCTTCTTTTGGGTAGGATTTGGATTTATGCAATGAAAGCGATCGTATCCTCTGTGTTTAGAGTTATTTGCTTTCCTCATGAAGGCAGAATCATAATGGTTGATCAGCTAGACTTCCCTAGTTCTAATTTCGTAGCATCACTGGGAACTCTTGTTCCCCAGATCAAAGATTCTCAGCCGAAAACTGGGAACATTGTTGTACGATTGTATCCATCCTTGATGGGATCATTCGACTTTGTTGCACCAATTTCCTTTATTGGAACCATTTCCAAGAGTGTGCCATCCTCATTAAATAATGCACCTTTCCGTACCTCGTATTTTAATGATTCATGGACTTTACTATCCATGAGTGCCTCGTCTGGAGACATTTCGCACATTGGAATGGCTATGCCGTTATCTGTAGTTGAGCTTGGTTACCGTGAAATTCAACAAGCCACTGCAAAGCCGGATCCACCCTCTTCACGGACAGAGGAGGAGGATCCCATTATGCTTCTGACATGGGAAACCGACTCATCTTTCTCGCACGATTTCCTTGATGGTACTTTTCCTTCGGATGAAGCCATCATTGAGGCCATGTGTGGTAGTGAGAGGCCTTGGGAAGATTTGCATCATCACTCTTATTTTCTTCCTAGCCTCGATCTTTTTGAGAGAGAAGAGTTTAGGACGACTCTTGCCGAGAATTCTGGTCACCCTATGGCTCCTTTGGATTCACATGGGATTTACACGGAGGGGAATATGGCCAATATCTCCCCAACCATACCAATCAACATCTCTCGCACGCCTAGAAAGATAGAGAACGTTTATATCGGTGCTGATTGTTCTCCCGATGAGATCTGTACATACACCAAACTGTTCAAGGAATTTCGAGATGTTTTCTCCTGGTCATATGAGGAGATGCCAGGAATAGACCCTAGTATTGTCGAACATGAGATTAAGAAATATACCAATGCTAATCTGGTTCGGCAATGACTTCATTCTGTGAATCCTAGAAAGGAAACCGCGATTAAGGCAAAGGTGGAGAAACTACTTAAAGTTGGTTTCATCTACCCAGTTACCCTTACTGAATGGGTGTCAAATCATGTTCCTATAGATAAGAAGCAAAGAACCATCCGTGTATGCAAAAACTTTAGAGATCTGAACCGCGCATGTCCAAAAGACAGATTTCCCACACCATTCATAGATCAAATTTTGGATGCGTGTGCGGGAAGCAAGGTCTTTTTCATTTATGGACGGTTTCTCCATATATAATCAGATCTAGATAAAGCCCGAGGACCAACATAAAATGGCTTTTATATGTCCTTGGGGTACATTTGCGTACCGGAAAATGCCCTTCGGCCTTAAAAACACCGGAGCTACATTTCAGCGTGCTATGACCTATGCATTTCATGACCTTAAGCGTATAGTGGAGGCTTACTTGGATGATCTTGCTGGCCATTCTCATAAGAGAGTGGACCACCCCAAGCACCTCCGCTTCATTTTCGAAAGATGTCGGCATTACAAGATTCGGTTGAACCCCAACAAGTGCATCTTTGTTGTGAGAACGGGTTGTCTTTTAGGGTTCGTAGTTTCAAAAGAGGGTATGAGAGTCGATCCTCTTAAGGTTGATGCAATACTTCGATTACCTCCCCTGCGTAATATAATTCAAATTTAGAGCCTCCAAGGGAGAGCTAATTTTCTACAACGTTTTATAGTAAATTATGCTAGTCTTACCAAAGGTTTCCCACAACTTTTGAAGAAGGACACACCATTTATCTAGGATGAGTGAGCCTAGCAGTCTTTCGACGCTTTGAAGAAAGATTTGGTATCAGATCCTCTACTTATTCCACCCTACTTTTCTAGATATTTCTTGCTTTATGTGGTCGCATCTCTCGAGACGATTGGCATAGTATTAGTTCAGGTAGATGACATGCTCCAAGAGCATGTTGTTTATTATCTTAGTCAAAATCTAGTAGATGTTGAGCTGAGATACACTCACGTGGAGAAGTTGGCATTTGCGATTGTTCATGCGGTCCAACGTTTATGGCATTACATTATGCTGAGGAAAACCACTATCATAGCACACATCAATCCATTTCAGTTCGTGCTTTCACGACGTTTGATTGGGGGGAATTATAATAAGTGGATTGTTATTCTTGAGGAGTTTGATCTCGATTTTTCTTCTGCAAAGTCGATGAAATCCTTAGTTTTCGTTGAGCTCATGTCATATTTTCCACGACTTGATGAGGACATCATCCATGAAGATTCCTTTGTGGATGAGAATTTATTCCTTATCTCGTCTACGAACCCTTGGTATGGGGATATCATCATATATCTCCAAACTTTGAAGTTCCCTTTGCAATATTCATGGGATGAACGACGGCGTGTGAGACACCAAGCTAAAGATTATGTCATCATCGATGACACTTTGTATCACTAAGGAAAGGACTCTATCCTCAGTCATTGTTTGACTCATGAAGAAGCGGAGTTAGTGCTGAATGACTGCCATAGCGGGGCATGTGGTGGTCACTTATTTGGGCTTGCAACAATCCAACGCATCATGCGAGCAGGTTACTTTTGGCCTTCGATCTTTAAAGATTGTATGAACATTGTGAATAGATGTCACCCTTGCCAGGTGTTTTCTCGAAATATACACTCGCATCCTGTGCCCCTTCATCCGGTCGTCACTGTCGGTCCCTTCACTAAGTGGGGGGTGGATTTCATGGATTGCAAACTAGCTTCGGCTGGGGGGCATCAACATATCATTATGGCCATGGACTACTTTTCCAAATGGGTTGAGGCCATGCCTACCGTAAAAGCTGATGGTGCTACAGCATCCCACTTCGTGTTTAATTAGATTATCGCTTGATTCGGTATCCCGAAAGAGATTGTCACTGACCATGGCAGTCACTTTCAGAACAAAATGATGGCGGATTTATCACTCAAGCTTGGGTTTCCTCAAGATCATTCATCTTCTTACTACCCCCAAGCGAATGGTCAAGTTGAGGTAGTCAATAAGTCCTTAAAGACCATTCTCCAATGTACCATCCAACAAATCAAGATCAACTGGCACATTATGTTATATCCTGCTTTGTGGGCATATTGAACCACAGTTAAGACTGCCACCGATTTCTCACCATTTTAGCTAGTACATGGTGTGGAGTCTATATTTTCGATTGAAGGCGAAATCACTTCATTAAAACTAGCCATAGAGGTCCTTCCTGATACGTCAGATGTTGAGCAATGTTTGATCCACCATGAGCAGCTTGACGAGTAGCGTCGAGATGTCGTCGTGGCTATAGATGCCAACAAACATAGTGTCAAGGTTTAATATGATAGATCTATCCATCCCCAACAGTATGTTGAAGGTGACTTGGTCCTCTTGTATGACCAATCTAAGGAACCCCTGGGGGCAGGAAAGTTTAACCCCATGTGGCACGGTCCTTACATAGTGAGGCGTGTCCTTGAGAAAGGAGCCTACGAATTGGAAGACTATGAGGGGAATGCCTTGAAGGAGCCTAGAAATGGGCTCTACCTCAAGCGGTATTACGCTTGAGCTAATACTTTTGTATACTATTGTATAGTTACTTCTGTACATAGTTTAGGTTTCTTTTGGTTTTTCGGATCTGCTGATTCACTTCTGTTTGGTTGACAGATGTCAGTGGAATATCCTGTGTTTTTGGGATTCGCGGAAGGTGCTAGCTGTCATATGCAATGAATCACTTTTGTTGCGTGGGTTATTTATTCACCGGACCATCAGAATGTGTCTTCAAGAGGTGCTTGTCTCAGTCCTACATCCAACAATGTGGCTGAGTACAGTGCCGTAGTTGAGATACTTTGGGATGCCATTTCGCATGGTATCCAGTCTTTATAAGTCTGCCTAGATTCACAACTTGTTGTGTCTCAATTGAATGGCCGGTATCGCGTGAGGGATCCTACATTTCTACGGAGGTTCTTACGGGTAAGAATCTTGGAGCATCATTTTGTTTCCATTACATACATTCATGTTCCAAGATGTTTTAATCATGTAGTTGAGGCATATGCTAATTATTGTTGATGTATATGTAACTTCGGAATGTATTTCATAGGTATCTTATATGTATATTTATTGTGCCCTTATAAGAGATGTGTTATTCCTCTATAAGGAAGTGTCGTCATGTGGATTGACAAGTGTCGCAAGTGTGTGTACTTGCCGATGGGTTATTAGACCACCTTATGGGGTCGGCCCTAATTAATATATATTATAATGTGGATGTACTCAAGTAGACAAGTCGGCCCCAGTAGGTCATTGGGAAAAAAGGTGAGTATAAATAGAGATAGGAGATCTCTATTTTACTTACTCGAAAAAGTATCTATCTCTCTCTCTTAAAAGTGGCGCACTAGTGAGGAGGAGGAGGATCATCTGCTAGGAGACTATCTCTGTATTATTTGGTTGTATTTTGGTTGAGCCATTGCTCTCTCTATCTCTGAGGAAGTTGTGGGGTTTTTCACCTTAGGGTTTTCCCCACGGAAACTCTGTGTCTCTTGTCTCTATGCTTTTGATTCTTGTGATGCTTGTGATGCTTGTCATATTATGATTGTCATGCATTGATATACTGTAGATGTTGTTCTCTCAGCAAAGATCCTATAGTATTGTGATTTAATACTGAAAATTTAACATGGTATCAGAGCTTAACTGAGAAGAAGACATTTTGCAGTGACGGAAGCTTGTATTGCTTGTTTATTGGGTTTCTCTCCACAGATTTTTGAAATTCAGTATAGTAGATTGGATCTACTCATCAAGGTGCATCTTTCTGTCCAATCAGATTTCAGTTCCGAACATTTTCAGTTTTGGCCCTAAAAATTAGGGTTTCCACAAAAATAGGAATTTCTGGAAACTGAAGGTACAGCTGGAAGCTCCTTGCAAAAATCGAAGGTTTGAGCTTTGGATCGAGATTTTTGGCTGGGTAGATCTCCGGGAAACTCAAACCCTAATTCAGGGCTCTCCCTAGTGAACCCGGGAGGACAAAAAGGCAATTTTGAAGGGCAAGACTTTGCTGACCTCAAATTCTGAATGTACTAGGCTGATCAGCTCTCCAAGGCGCATCTTTCTATCCTTTCGGAATTTTGAAATTCACATTTTGAATTTTTAGGGTTTCTCTGACAAACCCCAATCCGGGACCATTTCCAGTTTTCAGCACTTCAAGTGGTAAGTTCTAAATCTTTTCTATTTCCATTTGAAGTACTCTTAAAGATGTCTCTTCACACCAAGCTTGAGGATAAGCTTGAAGGGGCTGATAACTTCCGAGCCTGGAAGTATAGGATTGGGCTAATCCTGGAAGAGAATGAGTTGGACTCATATGTGAAAGAAGACATCCCTATCCCAGAGGATGAAGAGGCCAAGGTATTGCACAAGAAGATCTTGGTCAAGGCAAAGAGAATCATTACTGATTCCATCAAAGACCATCTCATACCCCATGTGTCTTCTCTCAAGACACCCAAAGAGATGTTTGAATCTTTGACCAAGCTATTTGAAGGAAAGAACATAAATCGGAAGATGACCCTGCGGAACCAATTGAAATCAGTGAAGTTTCAGAATGGAGAAACCATTCAATCCTACTTTTCAAGGGTCTCTCAGATCAAGGAACAATTAGAAGCAGTAGATGAATGGGTGGAGAATGGTGAAGTGGTGATGACCACTCTAAATGGCCTACCCAGGTCATGGGATTCCATTATCCAAGGAATTTGTGCAAGGAAGAAGTTGATCTCCTTCAGTAGACTTCGGGAAGAATGTTCTCAAGAAGAAGCTAGACTTATAGCTTGTGAGGAAAAGATGGGAGGAGAAGATCAAGCTCTTGCAGCTCACACCAAAAGAAGCAAAACCAAGAAGGATCACCCTCGCCACAATAGATCCTATCAAAAGAATAAGAAAGACCTAAGATGCTTCACATGCAATGAGAAGGGTCACTTTGCTTCAGATTGTCCTAAGAACAAAAGGGATAATAACAAAAATCCTAGTAATAAGAAGAAGGGCAGCAAAAGAAGGTTTCATGCTCATGCTGCTGAAGATGATGAACCCCCAAAGAAGAAGGCTAAGGCAGAAAGTAGTAGTGATGATGATTCATCAAGTGAAGAAGAGTATGTTCTGATCTCTGCACTCACTGGTACCATCTCACATGGTTGTAATGATTGGTTGATTGATAGTGGGGCTTCCAAACACATGACTGGGTTCAAGGAATCTTTTGTGAACCTTTCTGAACATGAATCACCCCATAAGGTGAAACTTGGGGATGATTATCAATACCCAATCAAAGGAAGTGGTGAAGCTTCTTACAACCTAGATTCTGGAAAATCTCTGAAGATGAAGGAAGTCCTCTATGTACCTGGACTCAAGAAGAACTTACTCTCCATCTCTGCTTTAGATGCAAAAGGTATGAGGGTTGCATTTGTTGATGGCCAAGTACTAATGTGGCCAAAGGGAAAGACCATGGATGATGCGGTAGTGATTGGAGAGCAAGAGGGAGGCTTGTATAAATTAAAGGGTCAACCTGAACATGCCATGGTACATGAATCCATGGAGCCAAGTGAACTTTGGCATAGAAGACTTGCTCACATGCACTATAGAGCACTTCCAATTGCAAGCAAGGCTGTAGAGGGTCTTCCTGAAATCAAGACCAAACATGAAGGTGTTTGCAAAGGATGTGCAAAAGGTAAGAACATTAAGAAGGCTTTCCCAAGCAGTGAAAGCAAGGCAAAAGATATTCTAGAAATCATCCACTCAGATGTATGTGGCCCTATGTCATCCAGCTCCCTGAGTGGGTATGTTTACTATGTATCATTTATTGATGACTTCTCCAGGAAGACTTGGGTATACTTCTTGAAGGGCAAAGATGAGGTGTTTGATAAATTCAAGGAATTCAAAACCTTGATGGAGAATCAAACTGACAAGAAAATCAAAACATTCAGATCTGACAATGGTGGAGAATTCACCTCAAATGACTTCAAGAAGCTTTGCAGTGATTCAGGGGTTAAGAGGGAGTTGACTGCTCCATATAATCCTCAACAGAATGGAGTTGCAGAAAGGAAGAACAGAACTATCATGGAAGCAGCAAGGGCAATGTTGCATGACTAGGATCTTCCTATGCATCTTTGGGCAGAAGCAGCTAGAACAGCTGTATATGTGCAGAATAGAACACCCCACAAGATATTGGACAACAAGACACCAGAAGAAGTCTTTTCTGGTAAGAAACCTGAAGTCAGCCATCTCAGAATATTTGGTTGTCCAGTATACACTCATGTCCCAAAGGAGAAGAGGACTAAACTAGATCCTTCAGGAAAGAAGGGCATCTTTGTGGGTTATAGTGAAAGCTCGAAGGCTTACAGAATATATTTTCCAGGGTTCAAGAAGATTGATGTCAGCAGGGATGTAACATTTGATGAAAATTCAACATTCATCAAATCAAGAAAGGCACCTATTGAAGTTTATGAAGAACCTAAGGAAACAAGATTTCAAGACACTACCATGACTGATGCAGCTCCAGAAACTGCTCATGAGTTTGAAGATCCACAAGAACCTGTAGATCCACCTCGTGAGGATAACTCTCATAAGAGGAAACCTGTATGGGCTAGAGAGCTCATTCATGATGCAGAAAGATTTGGCATTCCAGAAGAAGAACACAGAGCAAAGAAGAGAACCAGATCACACACCAGTTATGTTGCTTTACTCTGTGACATCATGAACAAAGAGCCTTCCAGTTATGAAGAGGCAGCAGAAAAGAAAGAATGGAAGGATGCTATGGTTGAGGAATATCAATCAATTATGAAGAATGATGTTTGGGATGTTGTCCCAAGACCTAAAGGGAAGTTTGTTGTGACTTCCAAGTGGATCTACAAAATCAAGCATGCTGCAGATGGCAGTGTGGAAAAATATAAAGCAAGATTCGTAGCTCGTGGTTTCTCTCAGAAGGAAGGAATAGACTATGAAGAAACCTTTGCACCTGTAGCCAGATATACTTCCATCAGAACAGTACTTGCCTTGGCCGCAGCAATGAAATGGAAGATACACCAGATGGATGTCAAGACTGCTTTCCTGAACGGTGTAGTAGAAGAGGAAGTATATGTGGAACAGCCACTCGGCTTTGAAATACATGACAGGGAATCTTATGTATGCAGATTGAAGAAAGCCTTGTATGGCTTGAAGCAAGCTCCCAGAACCTGGTATGGTAGGATGGACAGTTTCCTATCTAGTTTGGGCTTTACCAAGAGTAAAGCGGATTCCAACCTTTACTACAAAGTTGAGGAAGGGAATCCTGTGATTCTACTACTATATGTGGATGACCTATTTGTGACAGGAGATGACAGACTAATTGCGGATACCAAGAGGAAGCTTGCAGCTGAATTCGATATGAAAGACTTGGGAATGATGCACTATTTCCTAGGTATGGAGGTGTGGCAGAATGCAGGTGGGATCTTCCTTGGTCAAGGGAAGTACACAGTAGATATCCTGAAGAGATATGGGATGATGGATTGCAAGGCCATGGCCACACCTATGGCATCGAATCTGAAGCTTCTTTGTGATGCTTCATCTGAGCCAGTTGATGTTTCTATGTATCGTCAGATGATTGGGTCCTTGATGTACCTGACGAACACGAGACCAGACATTTGCTTTGCTGTGAACACATTGAGCCAGTTCCTGACGGATCCGAGGAGTGTTCACCTAGTTGCTGTAAAGCATGTTCTGAGGTACCTGAAGGGTACAGTGGATTATGGCCTCAGATATGAGGCGAATCAAAAGTTTAACCTGCATGGTTATGTTGATTCAGATTGGGCTGGCAGTGCTGCAGATAGGAAGAGCACATCTGGGTGTTGCTTCAGTATGGGATCAGGTGTGATCTCTTGGTTTAGCAGGAAGCAGTCCTGCGTAGCACTGAGTACAGCTGAGGCAGAGTATGTTGCAGCCTGTTCAGCTAGTTGTGAGGCAGTATGGCTACGGAAGCTACTGTCTGAGTTATTTGATCTCCCGTTGGAGGCTACTGGTATCTTCTGTGATAACCAGAGTTGTGTGAAGCTGTCCGAGAACCCAGTGTTTCATGACAGGTCGAAACACATAGAGATCAAATATCACTATATCAAGGATATGGTGCAGAGAGGAGCTGTGAATCTCCTGTATGTTGCGACGGACGAGCAGATTGCAGATGTGCTGACGAAGCCACTAGCCAGGGTGAAGTTCGAGTACTTCAGAGAGAGGCTTGGCATTATTCAGATCGAGGACACTTCGAGGAAGAAGTGA
This sequence comes from Larix kaempferi, assembly GCA_027924585.1. Lineage (NCBI taxonomy): Eukaryota > Viridiplantae > Streptophyta > Pinopsida > Pinales > Pinaceae > Larix > Larix kaempferi. Next base: position 3,759,966 of record BSBM01000600.1, read on the forward strand.
CGGACACATTTGCTGAAGCCATTCCAAGCATGTTGGAAGGAGGATCCTTCACATGGCTGTGGATGTAAGCACTGGATGATGAGCATCAGAATGATGTTCTGGTTTCTGCTTGATATGATCAGTTGGATCATTTTATGTATGTATGTACGCATCATGTGGATGCTAGATATGATCAGTTGGATCATTTTATGTATGTATGTACGCATCATGTTGGATGCTGGATATGATCAGTTGGATCATTTTTATATGTATGCATCATGTTGGATGCTTGGACCATGTATCTGTATATGTATCAGGTGGATACATTGTATGATCAGGTGGATCATGTATGGTGATATGTATCATGTATTTGTATTTGTATCAGGTGGATACATTGATGATCAGAAGGATCATGTATGATGATATGTATCAGGTAGATACTTGGTATGCATCAGGTAGATGCATTGATGATCAGGAGGATCATGTATGATGATATGTATCAGGTAGATACTTGGTATGCATCAGGTAGATGCATTGATGATCAGGAGGATCATGTATGATGATATGTATCATGTATTTGTATCAGGTGGATACATTGATGATCAGGAGGATCATGTATGATGATATGTATCAGGTAGATACTTGGTATGCATCAGGTAGATGCATTGATGATCAGGAGGATCATGTATGATGATATGTATCATGTATTTGTATCAGGTAGATACATTGATGATCAGGAGGATCATGTATGATACTTGGCATGCAGCAGGATGTTGCAGTGATGATCAGGATGATCATAGATGACGAGCTTCAGGATGTTGCTCCAGATGACATGCAGCAGGACGTTGCAGTGATGATGATCAGGATGATCATGGATACATCAGGATGATGTATGGTGAGTATCAGGTTGATACTCTGTGGCCGTGGATCAGGTTGTGCATATGAGCATGTAATTCGGTGCCCTGGGAGATTTGCAGATGGTCTTTCGAGGTTTTGCCTATGGCATGTAATTCGGTGCCCTGGGACATCTGGAAAATGCTCTTTCGAGGTTTTGCTCTGGGAGGACATGTAATTCGGTGCCCTGGGAGATCTGCAGATAGTCTTTCGAGGTTTTTCCTATGGCATGTAATTCGGTTCCCTGGGATATCTGGCAGATGCTCTTTCGAGGTTTTGTCCTATGGCATGTAATTCGGTGCCCTGGGAGATTTGCAGATGGTCTTTCGAGGTTTTGCCTATGGCATGTAATTCGGTTCCCTGGGACATCTGGCAAATGCTCTTTCGAGGTTTTGCCATGACCACATGTAATTCGTTGCCCTGGGAGATCTGCAGATAGTCTTTCGAGGTTTTGCCTATGGCATGTAATTCGGTTCCCTGGGATATCTGGCAGATGCTCTTGCGAGGTTTTGTGGTGAGGTCACATGTAATTCGGTGCCCTGGGAGATCCTATAGGTAGAGCTGTGTGCTCATAACAGCCTGGGATGCTCTTTCGAGGTTTTGTGACGCACGTAAAAGTCCTGAGGATTCCACAGTATGGCCAGTGATGATGAAGACCTGCAGGTGGTGGGCCTACATCCAGTATGAAAAAGGACTGGCTCTGTAGAACTTCCTATGACGAGTAGAGACAGAGATTGGACGAGATAGCAGCAGCAGTGACGATGACGATGACGATGCATCGATGACGATGATCCAGAGAAGAAGACTTGTCTAGCAAATCTGTGTCGAAGAAATACCTTCCTAGTTAAGAGGGAGTGTTGATGTATATGTAACTTCGGAATGTATTTCATCAGTATCTTATATGTATATTTATTGTGCCCTTATAAGAGATGTGTTATTCCTCTATAAGGAAGTGTCGTCATGTGGATTGACAAGTGTCGCAAGTGTGTGTACTTGCCGATGGGTTATTAGACCACCTTATGGGGCCGGCCCTAATTAATATATATTATAATGTGGATGTACTCAAGTAGACAAGTCGGCCCCAGTAGGTCACTGGGCAAAAAGGTGAGTATAAATAGAGATAGGAGATCTCTATTTTACTTACTCGAAAAAGTATCTATCTCTCTCTCTTAAAAGTGGCGCACTAGTGAGGAGGAGGAGGATCATCTGCTAGGAGACTATCTCTGTATTATTTGGTTGTATTTGGTTGAGCCATTGCTCTCTCTATCTCTGAGGAAGTTGTGGGGTTTTTCACCTTAGGGTTTTCCCCACGGAAACTCTGTGTCTCTTGTCTCTATGCTTTTGATTCTTGTGATGCTTGTGATGCTTGTCATATTATGATTGTCATGCATTGATATACTGTAGATGTTGTTCTCTCAGCAAAGATCCTATAGTATTGTGATTTAATACTGAAAATTTAACAATTATGTCCTAGATTGGCATTTGCCACATCAATAAAGAATCACACAAACAAACATTCATTTACACATTTGTACATACACATATAGTAGAACCGGAGAATCATAGTTTTTTATAAATAATATGTCCAAAAAGGTGGTGTCACAGTACACAACTGGAGCCCGTAGCTCTAAAAAAATACATAATCGATACAAAATATGGGACCTTGAGATATCTAATCCCTAGGAGGAGGCCTAGTTTCCTCGGCAGGATGTGTCTGAATATAGTAATGAACTGCATTGGCGATGCATCGTAGTAGCCACACCTAGGTGCCCGGTACTCCCACAACATGTCGTTGCATCGCCTCCGGCAGATTCTCCACCTCAATCATGCGTACTTTGGTAGTCATACAGGACAGGTTGACCCGTACGGTCTCTAACATGTGCTCTGTTGCAGCCCCGACTACCTCTCCACCCCTGCCCAATCGATGGTGTCTCGAGAAGCCCTCTGGTCTTCGTGGACTAGCATCTGCGAGCAAACAGTGGAATGTCAATATGTGATACTACACCAAAAATATTTTTTCATTTTCATATATAATAAAAAAACCCAAAAAATTAAATACACAAAACATAAAAAGAGTAACATACTGATGTCTCTGAATGCGGCCCCTGGAGGGAGCGACATGTCACGGTCGCCCTGGTAGTCTATCCCAACATATGGATAGTCATCGATGGCGATGACCTATCGATCCCACCAGTGGAAGAACTCATCTGTATATGGTGATGTCTGTCAGCCACCACCCTGTCGCGTTAGTACCTCTTCCCACCGGGTCAGGGTTGGGTCACGAAGACTATGTGGAGGGACTTCAACCCTTAGACTGAGCCCTGGAACTCAAAGAAGAAGAATAAGAAGCTGCACAGTATACTACCATACCTGAATTTATTTGCCTGCCCACGCTTGCATTCCGTTAACTGGGTCTTCATGGACACCAGTAACGTTGTGCACCAGTCATATACTATAGGATTCATGCACTCTGCTACATAGAACATCATCGGCCTTGAAGTATGATGTAAAGCCGCGGAATCAATGATCCTCATGAAGGTGAGCACTATGATCTTCATGCTCAAGATCACAATGGCCCCAATGGGTACCTTACTCCCCACCTTTTGGGTACCGGGAAGACAGTACTGGTCTATATAGTCAAGAATGGTGATCCCACCATCTACAGTGCGAGATCGGAGACTAGCCACCTCCCCTTGGTAGGACAACCCTGTAATGAAGTATATGTCATCCACCTCTAATGAGAGTGTTTGACCATCCAAGTTGAAGTTCTGCGTGTATACGTCCTAGTAATCAATCAACCAATGGAGCAGTTGGTTTTGGGCCCTTAAACCCCCAACGCTCCAGAATTTGTAAAGCCCACATGCTTGTAGTGCTTGTTGTGCAAGCAAATCTTGGAGGACATTCTCATCCACAACATCATGTTCTATTTCCCTCCACTCTAGAACCATCCTAGAGGAAAAAACAAAACTTTTTTTACCTTTTAAACATTAAAAAAACCAACTCCACAGCCGTACCCACGGGAAATTGAGTAGACAGGGGCATCTACCTGTGGTCAACACATTCGTTGACCGTGTCTAGAACGCCCTACCTGCGACCCACAGAGATGTAGCCCGTGTACAATGTCATGGAGAAGTAGGGCTGGCTTAATAAAAGATATCAAATGAAAGAGGAGGATGAGATGACTAACCTGCTCTAGACGGCTCACGAAATGGATGCCCATGGCTTCCAGAATCAACAACTGAACTTTGAGGTGAAAACTAACCAAAAACTCCAATTTGGGTAAAATGTGAAAATAGAATAGTAATTGTAATTTTTTATTTCTATTTATAGTTTTTAAAACCCACTTTCCTATAGTTTTTACCGTTTGAAGTTGTTTTGGACTAATATGTCGTCCTAGAGTACCATTTTGCACAAGTTTTTTTCGACGAGAGTTGTTTTTGACCGTTTCGTGCCTACGACAGGTATATTTCACACCCGACATATAGGTTAGATGTCATTTTCGCCTGCATTATGCATTTGACCTTTGACCATTTGTCATTAACCCTAGGCGCGACCCCGCTTTTTAACTAACACAGAACCTTCACATTGTCATAGAAGTGTCGTTATTTGGTAGGTTAGAACCTTTTTATGCCCATGTTGTTGTCTCTCCTTAGGATCGGGAGACCTTTTGTAGTTATGCCATGACTTTGCGATAAATACTCATACTCTACTTTGTCTTATGCTGGCCATATCCCATAAGGAATCCCCCATTTTTACCAAGTTGTGATTGCATTGCATCATCCTACATTCCGCTTGAGCCTTGTGTCGGCTCCCGCTTACTCAATTTTTAGCCTGGTGCCTGAGCACTTTCCTTATCGAGCCTTGCAGAGCTTTCATTTGCCTTTCGTAATTTTATGACCTTTTGACCTTGAGGGAACACCCCCTCGAGTGTCCACATCCTGCATCTGCTTCCTTGCATTAATCATAGGTATGTTCCACTGCTTGGGACTAGTTTGCTTCCTATTTGACACTCGTTCCCTCACTTGTTGTACTATAAGCAATTTTATTCTTTTTCAAGCTTTTCCAAATATGAAAAATACCAAAAAAATCAAATATTCCAAAAAGTCGGACGGGAGAATCATTACTTCTTTTTGTTGGTAGCTGTTGTGTCTCCTTTGAACAGAGCATTCATTCCACTCCATCCATTATGAGTCGAGACTATAGTAGGACCTTAGGAGCTGTACTCGTTTCTCAGATTTTACTCCATCGATTGGTTAAGCTTCCAGTCACTATGGAGCTTTTTGTTGATGCTTCCTGCATTACAAAGTGTTATTATTCGAGTCTATGCTGCATGAGTCTATCCATCTACTCATGCTCTTGTTCAAAGGAAGTCCTGAAACCAAAGTTAGCCACTCCTCATATCTCTTGACTATTGCATGTCGACCATCCTTATTGAGTCAATCCGTTCGTCTGATTTCTTCCAAATATTTCAGCTTAACTATTACCTCGTGTTGGTTGATGGGGGATTCCTTAATGCCCTCCTTCCAGCGAGTTTCATTCCATCGACTTCAACTCATTTATTCTGGAACTGAGACTTAGAGTCGGTTGAGTACCTTGAGGCTTATAGTCATTAGTGGTAGGTTCTCTTGCGATTAACAGTTTTGGGAATACATCAATGTCCCTTGATTGACGGATTCATCTTAGTGTTCAACCACAACACATCTATTCACACTTTTATGATTGTACTATGTGCCTTGATGCCCATTTTCATTATTGGTGGGTTATCTCACGTCTGTTAACGGTATACATCATTGACCGGTAATCAGACGACGTCACATTAGGTTTGACTTCAACACCTTTATTCACTTGATGGGACTTGCACCGTAGATTATTTGTATAGAAGACCCCAGACGTTAGTAGCATTCAGTATGCTGCTCTTGATCGTGACTATACTTATGAGATCTTATTTCTCATACATCAGTCGTTTGTACCTCTAGTATTGCACCAGTTGTTTCCATTCAATAGCAGACCATATATTACTATATGGGTCATGGCTATGACCACTTATAACATGTATTCACTATATACTGCCTATCACGGCCATTGTATTGTATTGACATGTATTCAGAGATATTATTGTATTATGACGAGTGAGCTACACTCTCCAGTTGTGTCTCCATCACTCCACTTCTGAGATTTATAATGTATTTCGGCCATCGTAGTACCTTTTCTGACCTCACACATTAGGGGGCATCTGTGACAACGTAATTTTCCACCTTATGAGCGTCAACATTGATTGGCCTTCAGGATCCATTTTATTGACTCAGAACCAGTATTTTCCCTTCAGGAACCAAGTTTCCCTTTTTCTTCCTGTACGGTTGCTGTTCCATTATAGCTAGCGTACACACAGGATGCACTTAATTAGCTCGCATACATCGATTTACATCGTAAAAACAATAGAAAAGTTACTTTTTACTCCCAAAAAGCGGTCTTAGGGTGACCTTTGTCCCTCCGTATACCCTGAAACAACTCGATTCAACCTTTCACTTACCTTTGGAAGGCTATATATTGAGCTCTTATGGTGTATGGAAGGGAGGAGAAAGAGAGAGGAATATAAATCTAGTGGATTTTTGCTGTGACTTGAGTCTACACTCATTGATCCTTGTTGTTGTGAACTCCTTATGTTCACCTACCAAACTCCTTTCATAGTTTGAGTTTGCCATTGCATGGGGGATTGAAGTGGTGGAGGCACAAGTGGAGAGACCCAGTTCTTGGTTCAGATTGGTTGTTTGCAAGAGGTCGTATCATGTACATCTTGTTATTAATTAATGGAAATACTCATTTTCTCATCCAATTGATGTTGTGAATGTTGTTTAAATTACATTGGGTTACATTTTCTTATGATATCATGGATCATGTTATTGATTATGCTAATATCTTTCACATATTATATGCACTTTCTTGTATTTGTTGTTGAGACTAATCTGCAGGTTCAAGTGTAGAGATGAAATCTCAACGGGGATCTACTTCAAACATCTGGTTGAAGGTTGGTTTTTATTCTCCATATCTTAGCATTTTCATCATAATAACATTGCATTGGGAATTGAGTTATTTTCTGGTAGTCAGCTGTCTGTTGTGGTCTACCCCGAGCTATAGGAAGTTTTCTCTGTAACAGTATCTTCAATGCTAGGCTGATATAAATGTTATTGGATGCAATAACATATTCTGGACCTGAATATCACTCACTGAAACTCAAGGGGCCTTGGGGCACATCACCCAAGAAGAACTGTTGAGGCACATCACTCAACTAGAGAGGCTTAGAGCTCTCAATACAAAAATACAAATGACAAAAGTTCTTGAATGGAGTTGGAAACATTGTTAAATAGATGAGATGAATTCTTTATGAAGCTATCCACACGTGTGGATGAAGGAGGGCACATTCCTTGAGAGTAATGGAAACTTCTGACTTGGAAAACTTGCCCGCTTTTGCCTTCCTTCACTTAGATTAGCAAGTGCGCTTTAGGGAGATTTTCTGGATGTTTCAATATCTTTTCTGACTACTTTTATGGATGTTGCCACTTTCTTTCTTTCCTCCTTTTTTGCTTTTGCCTATCTTTTGGGTGCTTTTGACAGTTTCTAAATATTTTCCTTGCCTCCTTTCCTCCATTGGATTCCCTACTTTTATGAAAGTTTGCCACTTAGGCAAGATTGGCCCACTTGATCCAAATTCGACCTCCTAGCCATTCATAAACCACTTGGAAACATTTATTATCAATAAGAATTAAATAAAAATAATACAACTCAAAATTAATTCCAATTTCAATATTTAATTAATTAATTAATAATTAATTGACTCCTATGGTATAATTGCCTCAAAATTACCCCAATTAATTAAATTCTCATTTAATTAATCACTTATACCCCCTAGGGATGGTAGGATCCAAGTTGTGACCAAGGCCACTAGGGAAGGGATGTGACAGTCCTCCCTTCCCAAGACTGCTTGTCCTCAAGTAGTTTCAAACTAGGATGCTGTAAAATCTTTTCATCTTCCTAGGTGGCATCTTCACTGGGAAATCCCTTCCATTGTACTAGATACTCTTTAATTATTCTGCTCCTCAACTTCCTCTCTCTTACCTGCAATATTTATTCTGGTTCTAATACTAAGTGTCCTTCATCATGAAGAGGAGGAAGTTCTTCTGAAACCTTAACTTGCTGACCAACTGCTTTCTTCAAGCATGACACATGGAAGACATTATGTATTTTACTCCCTGCTGGTAGATCCAACTCATATGATACTTCACCCACTTTTCTTATTATTTTGTAGGGTCCATAAAACCTCAGCAATAATTTTTTAGCCCCCTTTGTCTTAAGAGTGGTTTTCTTGTATGGCTGCAATATCAGATAAACCAAGTCTCCTTCTTGGAAAGTTCGATCTGTTCTATTCCTGTCAGCATTGATTTTATGCTGATTTTGTGCAACCTACAAATTTTCTTTGAGTGCTTTAAGGATATCTTGGCATTCTTGCAGCCAATCCTTTGCCTTCTGTGCTTTGCAATTCCCAAAAACCAGATCTACAAAAGTGGAAGACTCGTACCCATACAAGGCTTTAAATGGGGTCATTGCAATGGACATGTGGAATGTGGTGTTATAGCAGAATTCCCCCAGATGCAACCAGTTGACTCGTGCCTTCTACTGCTCTGTAACATAGTTCCTGAGATAACCTTCCAGCCATTGGTTAACTCTCTCAGTTTTCCCATCCTTTTGGGGGTGATACCTAGTATTGAGGTTTAAACTAGTCTTTACCAATTCGAACAAAGACTGCCAAAAAGCACTGGTAAACTTGCTATCCTTGTCACTGATTATGATTTTGGGCATCCCATGCAATCTAAATACTTCCCTAAAAAATAGTGGAGCAATTTGACTGGAAGAAATAGTAGATGTGACAGCAAAAAAGTGAGCAAATTTAGTCAACCAGTTAACTACTACAAAAATACTATCTTTACCTTGGGATTTGGAAAAACCTGTGATGAAGTCCATTGATATGATTTCCCATTTTTGTTCAGGAATTGGAAATGGTTGAAGGAGACCAGAAGCATGACTGTGTTCAACCTTATTCTGCTGACATCCAGTACACTCCCTCACATGCCTTAGAACATCCTCCTTGAGGCCCTTCCAAGTGAACCACTCTCATACCTTACGGTAAGTTTTCAAAAATCCGGGATGGCCTGCTACTGGTCCATTGTGGGCAGCCATCAAAATCTTCTCTTTCAACTTAGATTCAGGAGTTAGAAATATTCTATTCTTGTAATAAATGACATCATTGATAATTTGGTAAGAATCATCCTGATTTACTCTATCCAACAATTCACAAGCAAACTGATTTTTTGCATATTCCTTAACTAGTTGGGCCTTCCAATCAGTGGGTACTTGCAGCAAAGAAAAAACAGGTTTCCTAGAGAGGGAATCAACAACTACATTCAACTTAACCTTCTTATATTCAATAACAAAATCATAAGACTGAATTTTACTTACCCATTTCTATTGTCTGTCATTCATCTCTTTTTGGGTCAAGAAATGCTTCAAGCTGTTGTGATCACTCTTGACTATGAACTTGCCTCCCACCATATATTGTCTAAATTTAGCCAAGGCATGCATGATGGCTGAAATCTCTTTATCATAGATAGAATACAGCTTCTCATGGGGCTGCAATTTTTTGCTCTCATAAGCAATAGGATGTTTGTTCTGCATTAATACTGCTCCAATGCCTTCACCTGAGGCATGACACCCCAATATAAAATATTGGCTAAAATATGGAAGTGCAAGTACTGAGCAGCTGCTCATAACTTCCTTCATTCTGTTAAAATCTTTTTCAGCCTCCTCATTCAAGCAAAAAGCACCCTTCTTGGTAAGGTCTATCAAGGGAGAAGTGAGTTTGGAAAATCCTTTTACAAACTTCCTGTAGTATGTGCATAAGCCAATAAATCCTCTTAGAGCTGTTATGTTCTTTGGGATTTGCCAATCAAGGATGGCTTGGATCTTCTCCATGTGTACCTTAACTCCTTCTTTCCCAATGATGTGGCCAAGATAGAGGAGCTCCTTCAACACAAACTCACATTTGGATAGTTTAGCATAAAAGGGCTGTTATGCAAGAAGAGTTAGAACATTGTCCAAATGCTACAAATGCTCTTCCCATGTCCTACTATAAATCAGAATGTCATCAAAAAATACAAGTACAAACTTACAGAGTTGTTTGCTGAATATTCTGTTCATGCAAGACTAAAAAGTTTCCAGTGCATTTCTCAAGCCAAAAGCATGACCAGAAATTCAAAATGCACAAAATCGCACCAAAAAGCAGTTTTATGAATATCTTCACTTTTCATTCTGATTTGGTGGTAACCAGAACAAAGATCAATCTTTGAAAAATATTTATCTCCATGCAGCTCATCCATCAGCTCATCAATCCTTGGAATAGGATATTTGTTCTTGATTGTTTTCTTATTTAAAGCTCTGTAATCAATGCACATGCGAAGTGTTCCATCTTTCTTTTTGACCAAAACCACCGATGAAGCAAAGGGACTTGAGCTTGGTCTTATGAACCCCATCTCAAGCAGCTCTTTGATGGTTTTCTCTATTTCATCCTTATCTCTTGGGATGTTTGTAGGGGTGTATTTTTATAGGAAAAGTACTAGGTTCCAGCTCTATCTAATGCTTAGTACCTTTGTCAGGAGGACTTCCATGTGGCAAATATTCAAATACCTTTTTGTGTTTGTGGAGAAAGATTTGGATATCTTCTGGATGTTGTGACACATCAATGGAGGTACCTTTAGTGGTGATAAAACATTCATCAACCCACTCTATGTCACCATGCCTCAAAAGAGATCTCATACTGTGTGTAGAAATAACTTGTTTTTGGGTAGGTGTTGACACCTCTCAAAACCACTTTTTTTCCTTCAGCATTTTTAAAGCACATCTGAGGGATTTGGTAATTTACCACATGCTCACCAATGGAAAACAACCATTGCACTGCCAAAACAACATTAGTATCAGCAACATCAACAATATAAAAAATACCAGTCACAGTATGGTCACCAATAGTTACCTGCAGCTTGGGAATCCACCGGTCACATTGCATAGTGTTGTTTCTTCCTAGGATAATGACTGTGAAACCTCCAAATTTTTCTGATTTGAGTTTCCTTCTCTCTACCATGGTTGCATCTATTAAATTATGTGTGGCACCCCCATCCACCAAAACTGAAACTTTTTTCCCTTCTACAACTCCCTTAAATCTCATAGTGTGGTAGCGGGGAACTCCACTCAAAACAACAATTTTTCCTTATGGTTTTGAGGGCTCTTCTTCTTCTGTTGTATCATACACCTCCTCTACTTGTTATTCTTCTCTAAATTCTGCACTCATTTATTCCTCATCACTTTCAGAAAAACAAATCTATGTAATGAGCCTTACCCTTGGCACATTTGTGCCTCGGAACCCATGGTTCTTGGTAGGAAAAACACAGTTTTTTCCTCCTTAGCTCATCCCGGTCTCGGAATGAATAATCCCTTCTGTTTGGGGCAGCCACATTTCTGAATGGTGGCCTTTGGTTTTGATTTTTAGCAGGTGCATTAAACTTTGGTGGGTATCTGGTTCTTGGGATTGCATCTTGCAGATCCCTAGTTCTGCTCAATGCTTCTTGGAGGGTAGCTGGTCAGTAGGATTTAACTATCCCTTTTAATGGTTCTGCTAAACCTTCTATGAACAGAAGAATCAAGCGGAATTCAAATATATCAGTAACCATTACACCCAACTTTTGAAATTCAGAGATATAAGCTTCAGGAGTCCCGGTCTGCTTAACATGTGCTAGTTCCCTGAACACAATTTCAGGTTCCCTTCTATCAAATCTCTCCATCAATCTTCTATTAAATTATGCATATGAGCTCACTTGGTCATGGCCCAAAGTACTCATGCCATGGAACCACCAGTCATTAGCTTCATCTTGCAAATGTAGAGTTTCCATTTTGATGGCATCCCTTTCAACCATTGGATTCAGCTGAAAATAGGTGTATAACTTCTGCACCCATGAGCTAGCAGTGCATTTTGTTGACCCATCAAAGTAAGGTAGCTAAATCTTACCAATTGCATTTATCAGTTCATAATTATATGTTGGCTGCCTATGCCCACCCCTTGGCTGATTTTTGTATTGTGCTTCACAAAAATCCTTGAAAGGCAGAGGCCTTCTGCACTCTTCACTCAAATTCTGGTATTCTACATACTGGTCTTCCCATGCATTAACTCTTTCAGTAGGAATCTCAAGTTGTTCTTATATATGTTCATCAAGGAATTTTGGCATCGTCTGTTGGGAATGATATTTGGATTCATTGGGCCTATTATGGGAACCAGTCTTAGAAAATATGATTCCACTAGGGATCTTCCTATCATCATTTTGAGAGCCACTGCAGTTCCCTTCTACCTCTTTTTGTCCTAACTATTTAGCCAAATATTCTCTAGTTTCTTGCCCAGACTGAATGATATTATGGGAAATGTCATGCATCCCATTTAACATACTTTGCACAAAAATTCTAAACTCCTCCTTATCATCATTTTCATACATGTTCTTCCCCCCTTGTATTTTCCCTCTTGTGGATTCTACCTCTTCCTCCAAAAATGGATCTTCAGGGTTCATTCCTTTGGGGATTGGTATTCTTTTAGGACTCATAACCCAAAATTGAGAGAAGGTTCAGAGGACCATGCTATTATACCACTGTAATATCCTAGTCAAGATCTGACCAAAATAATAACTTCCACTTCAGAGTTTTAATGGAATTTTAATAGCAATTTTTAAGGCAAACTCTCAGACTGTGCAGGATGTAAGTGACGAGATGGAAACTATGAATGGGGATGGTAGGAAATATATTAGGTTTTGGAAATTATAGGTGAGAGTGTGCAGCAGCAAAAAAAATGGTTTCAGCAGAATTCCTTGGCACAAAGTACTATAGCCATTCACTTTTCAGGAATAGAGCAATTCTATTGCCTACTTCGAGGCTCCTTGGGATTCTAGCATATGCCAACAAGACTGGGTGAGGATTAATAGTGTTTAGTACAGAGATATATCAGTCATGCAACTCATAAAATATGCTGGAATAAAGACTAGGTGAATTTGGAAGAGTTTGGAGTAATTTGGGGGTTAATTAAACACGGTGGACTACTGAGCTAGTTAAGTTTCTGGCTTTCCCAAATCGATTTAAAAGAAACCAAATTATTAATAAAGGGGATGATATGTAAAATATATTGAATTATGAACCTTATACAACTGGAATGGAGATAAACTGATACTCATAATGGATTCAACAATTATTTTGGTAAAACTAGTCTAGAATAAGCACCCAACTAGCTAGTCTTGCACTTTAACTCATCAAACTCCTTCAAAGCTTCATATACTCTGTTATGATATTAAATAAGACTATTATATATGATATTAAACAGAAATAAGTTGATATATGACTTCAGAACACTTATTTTCTCATTAACTGATTATATGACTTCAGAACACTTATTTTCTCATTAACTGATTATCTTCCAAAGTACAATGCCTCATAGGCTAGATTTTGCATTACAATAGTGGGAGAATGAATATGAGAAGAAGGAAATTAATTTGGATCTGTTCTGGAATATATTAACAGTCCATCTACAGGTTAGATGTCTAATTTCAATTTCAGTATTTAATTAATTAATTAATAATTAATTGACTCCTATGGTATAATTGCCTCAAAATTACCCCCATTAATTAAATTCTCATTTAATTAATCACTTAGACCCCCTAGGGATGGGAGGATCCAAGTTGTGACCAAGGCCACTAGGGAGGGGATGTGACATTCCTCCCTTCCCAAGACTACTTGTCCTCAAGCAGTTTCAAACCAGGATGCTGCAAAATATTTTCATTTTCCTAGGTGGCATCTTCACTGGGAAACCCCTTCCAATGTACTAGATACTCTTTAATTATTCCGCTCGTCAACTTCCTCTCTCTTACCTGCAATATTTATCTGGTTCTAAGACTAAGTGTCCTTCGTCATCAAGAGCAAGAAGTTCTTCTGAAACCTTAACTTGTTGGCCAACTGCTTTCTTCAAGCATGACACATGGAAGACATTATGTATTTTACTCCCTGCTGGAAGATCCAACTCATAAGATACTTCTCCGAATTTTCTTATTATTTTGTAGGGTCCATAGAACCTTGGAAATAATTTTTCATCCCCCTTTGTCTTAAGAATGGTTTGCTAGTATGGCTGCAATCTCAGATAAACCAAGTCTCCTTCTTGGAAAGTTTGATCTATTCTATTCCTATCAGCATTGATTTTCTGCTCATTTTGTGCAACCTGCAAATTTTCTTTGATGGCTTTAAGGATATCTTGGCTTTCTTGCAGCCAATCATTTTCCTTCCATGCTTTACAATTCCCAAAAACCAGATCTACAAAAGTGGAAGACTCGTACCCATACAAGGCTTTGAATGGGGTCATTCCAATGGACATGTGGAATGTGGTGTTATAGCAGAATTCCTCCAGATGCAACCAGTTGACCCGCGCCTTCTGCTGCCCTGTAACATAGTTCCTGAGATAACCTTCCAGCCATTGGTTAACTCTCTCAGTTTTCCCATCTTTCTGGGGTTGATAGCTAATATTGGGGTTTAAACTAGTCTTTACCAATTCGAACAAAGACTCCCAAAAAGAATTGGTAAGCTTGCTATCCCTATCACTAATTATGATTTTGGGCATCCCATGCAATCTAAATACTTCCTTAAAAAATAGTGTAGCAACTTGACTGGAAGAAATAGTAGATGTGACAGCAAAAAAGTGGGCAAATTTAGTCAACTTGTCAACTACTACAAAAATACTGTCTTTACCCTGGGATTTGGGAAAACCTGTGATGAAGTCCATTGATATGATTTCCCATTTCTGTTCAGGAATTGGCAATGGTTGAAGGAGACCAGAAGGATGAGTGTGTTCAACCTTATTCTGCTGACATGCAGTACACTCCCTCACATTCCTTAGAACATCCTCCTTGAGGCCCTTCCAAGTGAACCTCTCTCTTACCTTCCGGTAAGTTTACAAAAATCTGGGATGGCCTGTTACTGGTGCATTGTGGGCAGCCATCAAAATATGCTCTTTCAACTTAGATTCAGGAGTTAGAAAGATTCTATTCTTGTAATAAATGGCATCATTGATAACTTGGTAAGAATCATCCTGATTTACTCTATCCAGCAATTCACAAGCAAACTGATTTTTTGCATATTCCTTAACTAGTTGGACCTTCCAATCAGTGGGTACTTGCAGCAAAGAAAAAGCAGGTTTCCTAGGGAGGGTAGAAACAACTACATTCAACTTACCCTTCTTATATTCAATATCAAAATCATAAGACTGAATTTTACTTACCCATTTCTGTTGTCTGTCATTCAACTCTTTTTGGGTCAAGAAATGCTTCAAGCTGTTGTGATCAGTCTTGACTATGAACTTGCCTCCCACCACATATTGTCTGAATTTAGCCAAGGCATGCATGATGGCTAAAATCTCTTTATCATAGATAGAATACAGCTTCTCGTGGGGCTGCAATTGTCTGCTCTCATAAGCAATAGGATGTTTGTTCTGCATTAATACTGCTCCAATGCCTTCACCTGAGGCATCACACTCCAATATAAAAGGTTGGATAAAATATGGAAGTGCAAGTACGGGGCACCTGCTCAAATTTTCCTTCATTCTGTTAAAATATTTTTCAGCCTCCTCATTCCAGCAAAATGCACCCTTCTTGGTAAGGTTTGTCAAGGGAGAAGTGAGTTTGGAAAATCCTTTTACAAACTTCCTGTAGTATGTGCATAAGCCACTAAATCCTCTTAGAGTTGTTATGTTCTTTGGGCTTGGCCAATCAAGGATGGCTTGGATCTTCTCCATGTGTACCTTGACTCCTTCTTTCCCAATGATGTGGCCAAGATAGAGGAGCTCCTTCAACCCAAACTCACATTTGGACAGTTTAGTATAAAAGGACTGTTCTGCAAGAAGAGTTAGAAAATTGTCCAAATGCTACAAATGCTCTTCCCATGTCCCACTCTAAATCAGGATGTCATCAAAAAATGCAAGTACAAACTTACGGATTTGTTTGCTGAAGATTCTGTTCATGCAAGACTGAAAAGTTTCCGGTGCATTTGTCAAGCCAAAAGGCATGACCAAAAATTCAAAATGCCCAAAATGGCACTGAAAAGCAGTTTTCTGAATATCTTCACTTTTCATTCTGATTTGGTGGTAACTAGAACAAAGATCAATCTTGGAAAAATATTTATCTGCATGCAGCTCATCCATCAGCTCATCAATCCTTGGAATAGGATATTTGTTCTTGATGGTTTTCTTATTTAAAGCTCTGTAATCAATGCACATGCGCATTGTTCCATATTTCTTTTTGACCAAAACCACCGATGCAGCAAAGGGACTTGAGCTTGGTCTTATGAACCCCATCTCAAGAAGTTCTTTGATGGTTTTCTCTATTTCATCCTTGAATCTCTTGGGATGTTTGTAGGGGTGTATTTTTATAGGAAAAGTACCAGGATCCAGCTCTATCTAATGCTCAGTACCCCTGTCAGGAGGACTTCCATGTGGTAGATATTCAAATACATTTTTGTGTTGTTGGAGCAATCTTTGGATATCGTCTGGATGTTGTGACACATAAATGGTGGTACCTTTAGTGGTTATAAAACATTCAGCAGCCCACTCTATGTCATTATGCCTCAAAACAGATCTCATACTGTGTGCAGAAATAACTTGTTTTGGGTAGGTGTTGACACCTCTCAAAACCACTTGTTTTCCTTCAACATTTTTAAAGCACATTTGAGGGATCTGGTAATTTACCACATGCTCACCAATGGAAAACAACCATTGCACTCCCAAAAAAACATTACTATCAACAACATCAACAATATAAAAACTACTAGTCATAGTATGGTCACCAATAGTTACCTGCAACTTGGGAATCCACCGATCACACTGCATAGTGTTTTTTTTTCCCGGGATAATGACTTTGAAACCTCCAAATTTTTCTGAGTTGAGTTTCCTTCTCTCTACCATGGCTACATCTATGAAATTATGTGTGGCACCCCCATCCACCAAAGCTGAAACTTTCTTCCCTTCTACAACTCCCTTAAATCTCATAGTGTGATAGCGGGGAACGGGCCACTCAAAACAACAATTTTTCCTTATGGTTGTGAGGGCTCTTCTTCTTTTGCTATATCATACAACTCCTCTGCTTTTTCTTATTCTCTAACTTTTGCACTCATTTATTCCTCATCACTTTCAGAAAAAAAACTTCTATGTAGTGAGTCATACCCTTGGCACATTTGTGCCCCAGAACCCATGGTTCTTGGCAGGAAAAACACAGTTTTTTCCTCCTTAGCTCATCCCGTTCTCGGAATGAATAATCCCTTTTGTTTGGGGCAGCCAAATTTCTGAATGGTGGCCTTTGGTTCTAATTTTTAGCAGGTGCATTAAACTTTGGTGTGTATCTGGTTCTTGGGATTGCATCTTGCAGATCCCTAGTTCTGCTCAATGCTTCTTGGAGGGTAGCTGGTCGGTAGGATTTAACCATCCCTTTTAATGGTTCTGCTAAACCTTCTGTGAATAGAAGAATCAAGTGGACTTCAGATATATCCGTAACCATTACAACCAAATTTTGAAATTCAGAGATATAAGCTTCGAGAGTCCCGTTCTGCTTAATATGTGCTAGTTCCCTGAAGGCAATTTCAGGATCCCTTCTATTGAATCTCTCCATCAGTCTTCTAGTAAATTCTGCATATGAGGTCACTTGGTTATGGCCCAAAGTCCTCATTCCATGGAACCACAAATCATTAGCTTCATCTTGCAAATGCAGAGCTTCCATTTTGATGGCATCCCTTTCAGCCATTGGATTCAGCTGAAAATAGGTGTCTAACTTCTGCACCCATGAGCTAGCAGTGCATTTTGTTGACCCATCAAAGTAAGGTAGCTAAATCTTACCAATTGCATTTATCAGTTCATAATTATATGTTGGCTACCTATGCCCACCCCTTGGCTGATTTCTGTATTGTGCTTCACAAAAATCCTTGAAAGGCAGAGCCCTTCTGCACTCTTCACTCAAATTCTGGTATTCTACATACTCGTCTTCCCATGCATTACCTCTTTCAGTAGGAATCTCAAGTTGTTCTTATATATTTTCATCACGGAATTTTGGTATGGTCTATTGGGGCTGATCTTTGGATTCATCTTTGAATTCATTGGGCCTATTATGGGAACCAGTCTTAGAAAATATGATTCCACTAGGGATCTTCCTTGTTGATGTATATGTAACTTCGGAATGTATTTCATATATGTTGTATGTACTCCTATAGAGATGGTATTATTCCTCTATACGTAAGTGTCGTCATTTATATTGTAAGTGTCGTAACTTATACTTGATGGGTTATTAGACCACCCTATTGGGGGTCGGCCATGTGGGTCTAAGGGTTATTAGACCACCCTATTGGGGGTCGGCCCAGTCAGCATTATGTTATGTGGTTAAGTTCGAGCCTACATGAGTTAGGTAAAAAGGCAAGTCAAGTCAAGTATAAATAGAGTGCGGGAGGCACTCTATTTACTCACTCACTTCTCACACATGCTCTCAAGGAGGAGAGGCGCACTTATGGAGGAGGAGGATCTGCTGCTAGGTTATGTCTATCTCTCTTGGTTGGTTGTATCATTGCTCTATCTATCTCTGAGGAAGTTATTGGGGTTTTTCACCTTTATGGTTTTCCCCAAGTAAATCTTTGTGTCTCTTGTGTGCTTGCATTATTGTCTCCATGATTGATATGCTGTAGATATGCTGTACATGTTGTTCTCTCAGTTAAGATCCTAGATCAGATTGAAGTAAATTCTGAAAATTTAACATGGTATCAGAGCTAGCCTGAAAGAAGGCATGATATGGCATGTATGACACTTGTTGCACTTACGATGCTAGGGCTTGATATAGCAAAAACCAGTCATCGTAGCACTTTCGCTATAAATCCGTTTTGGAAACGTTTTCGGATCTGAAATTGTTACAGGCCGAAGCTAAGATCTCCAGGTATCTTGTGTCCAAAGGACAACCTCTAATTCGTTGTACTTTGTGATTTATGATCTGTACAATATAGGGTTTATGCCTCTTCCAGATCTGAGTCAAAATCAGGTGACCTTGGGAAAAAGGTCATATCTTGGGCTAGGAAGCTCCAAATGAAATTTCGTAAAAAGTGACAGGTAGTACACAGTCTGTACTATCTCATAAAACGTTTTCAGAGGCCGAAGTTGAACCAGTGACACGTGTCACGCCGTACAAGTTCTCTCTCCTGTATTATCCCATAAACAGGTCACGTTGCGACATTTGGCATAACTCTCTCTCAGAGAGTCCAATTGAGGTCAGACCTATCAGGATGGAAAGGTAACAGGCTGAGATATCTCAAAAAACTTTTTCAGAGGCCGAAGTTAAAACAGTGACACGTGGCACACCGTACAAGTTCGCTCTCCTGTTTTATCCCAAAACAGGTCACGTTGCGACATTTGGCATAACTCTCTCTCAGAGAATCCAATTGAGGTCAGACCTGTCAGGATGGAAAGATAACAGGTCAGGCTATCTCAGG
Source organism: Larix kaempferi (assembly GCA_027924585.1). Classification (NCBI taxonomy): domain Eukaryota; kingdom Viridiplantae; phylum Streptophyta; class Pinopsida; order Pinales; family Pinaceae; genus Larix; species Larix kaempferi. The sequence continues at coordinate 3,779,469 of BSBM01000600.1, forward strand.
AAACTTTTTCAGACCCCGTGGATCAAAAATTTCGGAGTTACACCAGAAACAATCAGGTACATATTTCTGTCAAAACAGAATTATTTTTTGGTACCTTCATTCATGGCTTCCAGAATTTAGGGCTTTGGAGAAAGTTGGAATTTTTGTAATCGGAGACCATGGCTGGATGCTACTCATAAAAATAGAAATTTAGAGACCAAGATCAGAATTTTTGGTTGGGCAGAAGGCCGGGCTTGATTAGACCCTAGTTCGGGACTTTGATCAGAAAAGTGCAAAATTAGGGCTTCTGTAAAAATGGGAATTTTTGAAATCTGTGACCACGGCTGGAAGCTCCTCAGAAAAATAGAAGCTTAGAGCTTTGGATCAAAAATTTTGATTGGGTAGAAGAGTGGGCTTCATCAAACCCCAGTTGAGGGTCACGTCCAGTGAATCCGGAAGTTTCAAAGGCAAAATTGAGGAGTGAAACTTTGCAGTTTTCAAATTCTGAATATACCAGTTTGATCAGCTCATCAAGGCGCATATTTCTATCCTTTCGGAAGTTTGAAATTCAAAGTTTGAATTTTTTGGGGTTTCTCTGACAAACCCATATCCAGCTCAAGGTCCAGTTCTTGCAAATCAAGTGGATTGGGTTAATCTTAGAAGAAGATGGATTGATCATCTGCATGAGTGAAGAAGTTCTTGTTTCAGAGGGAGATGAGGCTAAGGCCTTACATAAGAATATTACAAGCGATCTCGACAGGTATGACTCATCGAGGTATGTTTCGATATTTGTCCATGATTAAGTTTATGGTATGTTTGTCTTCATGTTATTACGGTTAGTACAATCTTGATTTTAGATTTGTCGTATCACCTTAACAAAATTATGAATGCATGATAGAAGATATTCATTGGTTAGGGTGTTGACACTTATGATTGTACTAATGCATTATGGTGTTGTATGAGGTTTATGTTGTATACTAACATGAAAGGTACACCAAGAAAGACAAATCATGTTCTGGTCCAAGAACATATGATCATGATAACATGAGGACAAAGATTCATCCATTGTCATGGATCTCATAGAAGATCCATTTACGAGGTATGTATAACTTGATTTTGTAATAGTTAACCTATGAGATATACAGGTTACTAGCACAAGTCATTGAAGAAGAACAAGAAGACATCATGTGAGTATGTTAGACATAAATAGCTAGCATGCTAATCCAGGTATGTTTTTCCTATATCAAGATAGAATCCTACCTTGTGTTAGGATCTTATACTGTTGATGATAATGATTATTCATGAAGTCATAGGTTTGAATAATCATGATTGTATGCATATTATGTTTCTTACCATAATTGATGATATGACTAACCAGAAGAATCATGATGGTATAGGTTTGAGTAATTACAGGTTTAGACATGTTATGTTTCTTATGATTTGACTAACCATAAGAATCCTACATAAACCTTGAATGCTAATGCTTATTATTTCTGTTTGAAATGATCATGACTATACATGCTTGAGATTATTGTGCTTTAATAGTATATGTATGATTTAATCATGATACTAATAAGCATGCATAGGGACCAAGGATGAATATGAGTTCAAGAACAGGTAATCCAGGAAGCAAAGATCAAGAGGGAGTACACTCCAGTGGTTTATTCAAGGATGCAAATATTCAGAGGGAGTTGACCATCTCTCTACATTCCACATCAAAAGATGTAGAAGAAGCTACTTCAGATTAGGACTCCAGTAGCTCCTGCAAGGAAGCGAAGACTCAGAGGGAGTCCACCCAACGAACAAACAAAGATAAGTATTTGAATTGTCATTTCTTAAATAATACTGTTCAATAATGTATATACTGATGTTCCTAGAATTAGGTTGTGTATTATGCATATCAGAATAATTGCATTGATGAACAGTATACTCCTAATATGCATGGGTAAGTGGCCTATGGCACTGTACAACATTCCATTGCTACTTATCTAGAATGAAACCTCTTTGCTGACATGTTGGGAGTTGTGCACACTCTTAACAATGTTCTGGTAGAGATTGGAAGGCATCTAGAAAGTTACGGAATATGGATAAATGTTGTATTGAAGCATTGGCTAAGATAATTGCATGTCTGTATGGCATATTTCTTTATGTGTAAGAATTTTTTCTGAAAACTATGAGATGTTTTCTAAATCATGCAATTTAACTTGTTGTGTAGGAAAGATCGTATGCCATCTCCTACAAAAGAAGAACTACAACATTTGTTCCAGCAACAAAGATATCTATTGAAGATATTGAAGATATTGAAGTTCCCAGGATCTGGGATGAAGAAATGAAATGCCATGATCCGTCGATCATGAAGAATGATGTTTGGGATGTAATCCCAAGACATGAAGGGAAGTTTGCTATGACTTCCAAATGGAACTATCAGATCAAGCATGTTGCAGATGGCAGCATTGAGAAATATAAAAGCGATGAAATAGAAGATACACCAGATGGATTCAAGACAGCTTCCTTGAATGGTGTAGTTGAAGAAGAAGTGTATGTAGAGCAACCACTTGGTTCTGAGACACATGATAGGAAATCATATATGTGCAGAACTTGGTATGGTGAAGATAGATTGATTGCCAACACGCAGCGGAAGCTTACTACCGAGTTCGAGATGAAGAACTTGGGGATGATGCACTATTTTTTTTTGGCATGGAGGTGTGGCAGAGTGCATATGGAATCTTCCTTGACAAGGGAAGTATGTAGTAGAGATCCTGAAGAGGTTCGGGATGATGGACTGCAAGGATATGGCCACACCTATGGCATCGAATCTGAAGCTTCTATGTGATGCTTCATCTGAGCCGGTTGATGTCTCTTGGTATCGTCAGATGATTGGGTCCTTGATGTACCTGACGAACACGAGACCAGACATTTGCTTTGCTGTGAACACATTGATCCAGTTCCTGATGGATCCGAGGAGTGTTCACCTGGTTGCTGTAAAGCATGTTCTGAGGTACCTGAAGGGTACAGTGGATTATGGGCTCAGGTATGAGGAGAATCAAAAGTTTAACCTGCAGGGTTATGTTGATTCAGATTGGGCTGGCAGTGCTGCAGACAGGAAGAGCACATCTGGGTGTTGCTTCAGTATGGGATCAGGTGTGATCTCTTGGTTTAGCAGGAAGCAGTCCTGCTTAGCACTGAGTATAGCTGAGGCAGAGTATGTTGCAGCCTGTTCAGCTAGTTGTGAGACACTATGGCTACGGAAGCTACTGTCTGGGTTATTTGATCTCCCATTGGAGGCTACTGGTATCTTCTGTGATAACCAGAGTTGTGTGAAGCTGTCCGAGAACCCAGTGTTTCATGACAGGTCGAAACACATAGAGATCAAATATCACTATATCAGGGATATGGTGCAGAGAGGAGCTGTGAAGCTCCTATATGTTGCGACAAACGAGCAGATTACAGATGTGCTGACGAAGCCGCTAGCCAGAGTGAAGTTCGAGTACTTCAGAGAGAGGCTTGGCGTTCTTCAGATCGAGGACACTTCAAGGAAGAAGTGATGGACACATTTGCTGAAGCCATTCCAAGCATGTTGGAAGGAGGATCCTTCACATGGCTGTGGATGTAAGCACTGGATAATGGGCATCAGGATGATGTTCTGGTTTCTGCTTGGATATGATCAGTTGGATCATTTATGTATGTATGCATCATGTTGGATGCTGGATATGATCAGTTGGATCATGTGTATGTATTTTGTATATGCATCATGTTGGATGCTTGGACCATGTATCTGTATATGTATCAGGTGGATACATTGTATGATCAGGTGGATCATGTATGGTGATATGTATCATGTATTTGTATTTGTATCAGGTGGATACATTGATGATCAGGAGGATCATGTATGATGATATGTATCAGGTAGATACTTGGTATGCATCAGGTAGATGCATTGATGATCAGCAGGATCATGTATGATGATATGTATCATGTATTTGTATCAGGTGGATACATTGATGATCAGGAGGATCATGTATGATGATATGTATCAGGTAGATACTTGGTATGCATCAGGTAGATGCATTGATGATCAGGATGATCATAGATGACAAGCTTGAGGATGTTGCTCCAGATGACATGCAGCAGGATGTTGCAGTGATGATCAGGATGATCATAGATGACGAGCTTCAGGATGTTGCTCCAGATGACATGCAGCAGGATGTTGCAGTGATGATCAGGATGATCATAGATGACGAGCTTCAGGATGTTGCTCCAGATGACATGCAGCAGGACATTGCAGTGATGATGATCAGGATGATCATGGATACATCAGGATGATGTATGGTGAGTATCAGGTTGATACTCTGTGGCCGTGGATCAGGTTGTGCAGATAAGCATGTAATTTGTGCCCTGGGAGATTTGCAGATGGTCTTTCGAGGTTTTGCCTATGGCATGTAATTTGTGCCCTGGGACATCTGGCAAATGCTCTTTCGAGGTTTTGCTTGGAAGGACATATAATTTGTGCCCTGGGAGATCTGCAGATAGTCTTTCGAGGTTTTGCCTATGGCATGTAATTTGTGCCCTGGGATATCTGGTAGATGCTCTTTCGAGGTTTTGTCCTATGGCATGTAATTTGTGCCCTGGGAGATCCGATAGGTTGAGCTGTGTGCTTGTAATCAGTCCTAGGATGCTCTTGCGAGGTTTTGCCATGACCACATGTAATTTGTGCCCTGGGAGATCCGATAGGTTGAGCTGTGTGCTCGTAATCAGTCCTGGGATGCTCTTGCGAGGTTTTGTGGTGACCACATGTAATTTGTGCCCTGGGAGATCCGATAGGTTGAGCCGTGTGCTCGTAATCAGTCCTGGGATTCTCTTTCGAGGTTTTGTGGTGAGGTCACATATAATTTGTGCCCTGGGAGATTTGCAGATGGTCTTTCGAGGTTTTGCCTATGGCATGTAATCTGTGCCCTGGGACATCTGGCAAATGCTCTTTCGAGGTTTTGTGACACACGTAATAAGTCCTGAGGATTCCACAGTATGGCCAGTGATGACGAAGACCTGCAGGTGGTGGGCCTACATCCAGTATGAAAAATGACTGGCTCTGTAGAACTTCCTATGACAAGTAGATTCAGAGATTGATTGAGATAGCAGCAGCAGTGACGATGATGATGACTCGATGACGATTATCCAGTGACGATGATCCAGAGAAGATGACTTGTGCTAGAATAACTGTGCTGAGAAATACCTTCCTAGTTAAGAGGGAGTGTTGATGTATATGTAACTTCGGAATGTATTTCATATATGTTGTATGTACTCCTATAGAGATGGTATTATTCCTCTATACGGAAGTGTCGTCATTTATATTGTAAGTGTCGTAACTTATACTTGATGGGTTATTAGACCACCCTATTGGGGGTCGGCCATGTGGGTCTAAGGGTTATTAGACCACCCTATTGGGGGTCGGCCCAGTCAGCATTATGTTATGTGGTTAAGTTTGAGCCTACATGAGTTAGGTAAAAAGGCAAGTCAAGTCAAGTATAAATAGAGTGCGGGAGGCACTCTATTTACTCACTCACTTCTCACACATGCTCTCAAGGAGGAGAGGCGCACTTATGGAGGAGGAGGATCTGCTGCTAGGTTATGTCTATCTCTCTTGGTTGGTTGTATCATTGCTCTATCTATCTCTGAGGAAGTTATTGGGGTTTTTCACCTTTATGGTTTTCCCCAAGTAAATCTTTGTGTCTCTTGTGTGCTTGCATTATTGTCTCCATGATTGATATGCTGTAGATATGCTGTACATGTTGTTATCTCAGTTAAGATCCTAGATCAGATTGAAGTAAATTCTGAAAATTTAACATTCCTATCATCATTCTGAGAGCCACTGCAACTCCCTTCTACCTCTTTTTGTCCTAATTGTTTAGCCAAAAATTCTCTAGTTTCTTGCCCAGACTGAATGATATTATGGGAAATGTCATGCATCCCATTTAACATACTTTGCACAAAAATTCTAAACTCCTACTTATCATCATTTTCATACATGTTCTTCCCCCCTTGTATTTTCCCTCTTGTGGATTCTACCTTTTCCTCCAAAAATGGATCTTCAGGGTTCATTCCTTTGGGGATTGGTATTCTTTTAGGAATCATAACCAAAAATTGAGAGAAGGTTCAGAGGACCATGCTCTTATACCACTGTAATATCCTAGTCAAGATCTGACCAAAATATTAACTTCCACTTCAGAGTTTTAATGGAATTTTACTAGCAATTTTTAAGGCAAACTCTCAGGCTGTGCAAGATGTAAGTGACGAGATGGAAACTATGAATGGGGATGGTAGGAAAGAGATTAGGTTCTGGAAATTATAGGTGAGAGTTTGCAGCAGCAGAAAAATATGGTTTCAGCAGAAGTCCTTGGCACAAAGTACTATAGCCATCCACTTTTTAGCAATAGAGCAATTCTATTGCCTACTTCGAGGCTCCTTGGGATTATATCATATGCCAACAAGACTGGGTGAGGATTAATAGTGTTTAGTACAGAGATATATCAGTCATGTAACTCATAAAATATGCTGGAATAAAGACTGGGTGAGCTTGGAAGAGTTTGGAGTATTTTGGGGGTTAATTAAACACGGTGGACTACTGAGCTAGTTAAGTTTCTGGATTTCCCAAATCGATTTAAAAGAAACCAAATTATTAATACAGGGGATTATATGTAAAATATATTGAAGTATGAACCTTATACAACTATAATGGAGATAAAATGATACTCATAATGGATTCAACAATTATTTTTGTAAAACTAGTCTAGAATAAGCACCCAACTAGCTAGTCTTGAACTTTAACTCATCAAACTGCTTCAAAGATTCATATACTCTTTTATGATATTAAATAATACTATTATATATGATATTAAACAGAAATAAGTCGATATATGACTTCATAACACTTATTTTCTCATTAACTGATTATCTTCCAAAGTACAATGCCTCACAGGCTAGATTTTGCATTACAATAGTGGGAGAAAAAATATGAGAAGAAGGAAATTAATTTGGATCTGTTCTAGAATATATTAACAGTCCATCTATAGGTTAGATGTCTGATTTAAATTTCAGTATTTAATTAATTAATTAATAATTAATTGACTCCTATGGTATAATTGCCTCAAAATTACCCCCATTAATTAAATTCTCATTTAATTAATCACTTAGACCCCCTAGGGATGGGAGGATCCAAGTTGTGACCAAGGCCACTAGGGAGGGGATGTGACAGTCCTCCCTTCCCAAGATTGCTTGTCCTCAAGAAGTTTCAAACCAGGATGCTGCAAAATATTTTCATTTTCCCAGGTGGCATCTTCACTGGGAAACCCCTTCCACTGTACTAGATACTCTTTAATTATTCCGCTCCTCAACTTCCTCTCTCTTACTTGCAATATTTCTTCTGGTTCTAAGACTAAGTGTCCTTCATCATCAAGAGCAGGAAGTTCTTCTGAACCTTAACTTGTTGGCCAACTGCTTTCTTCAAGCATGACACACATGGAAGACATTATGTATTTTACTCCTTGCTGGAAGATCCAACTGATAAGATACTTCACCGAATTTTATTATTATTTTGTAGGGTCCATAGAACCTTGGAAATAATTTTCTTATTCCTCCAGGGGAATCACCTCCAAATCTAGCTGAGAGAGATGTAGAAGTAGAAGAAGACTGGAGATCAGGTATGATATTGATATATGGACATAAGAAACCTTTGATCTCTGCAAATATCAATTCAATGAGTTCACTAGAGGTCCTAGGTGCATTCCTCCATAACTGTCTTCATCTTCTAGTGTTCCTCTACCAAATCTAGCTCCAAATCTTCTGTACTAGTGATATCCTCTTCAAACTAACTATGTATCTTCAATGTTGGACTGATATGAATGTTATTGGCTGCAATAACATATTCTGGACCTGAATATCACTCACTGAAACTCAAGGGTCCTTGGGGCACATCACCCAAGAAGAACTGTTGAGCCACATCACTCAACTAGCTAGGCTCAGAGCTCTCAATGCAAAAATACAAATGACAAAAGTACTTCAATGGAGTTGGAAACATTGTTAAATAGATGAGATGACTTCTTTCTCAAGCTAGCCACATGTGTGGATGAAGGAGGGCGCATTCCTTGAGAAGAATGGAAACTTCTGACTTGGAAAACTTGCCTACTTTTGCCTTCCTTTACTCAGATTAGCAAGTAGCCACACATGTGGATGAAGGAGGGCGCATTCCTTGAGAGGAATGTAAACTTCTAACTTGGAAAACTTGCCTGCTTTTGCCTTCCTTTACTTAGATTAGCAAGTGCGCTTTAGGGAGATTTTCTGGATGTTTCCATTTCTTTTCTGACTGGTTTTCTGGATGTTGCCACTTTCTTTCTTTCCTCCTTTTTTGCTTTTGTCTATCTTTTGTGTGCTTTTGACAGTTTCTAAATATTTTCCTTGCTTCCTTTCCTCCATTGGATTCCTTGCTTTTCTGAAAGTTCGCCACTTAGGCAAGATTGGCCCACTTGATCCAAATTTGACCTCCTAGCCATTCATCAACCACTTGGCAAGATTTATTAGCAATAAGCATTAAATAAAAATAATACAACTCAAAATTAATTCCAACTTCAGTATTTAATTAATTAATTAATAATTAATTGACTCCTATGGTATAATTGCCTCAAAATTAACCCCATTAATTAAATTATTATTTAATTAATCACTTAGACCCCCTAGGGATGGGAGGATGAAAGTTGTGACGAAGGCCACTAGGGAGGGGACACGACAATTTCCCTGTATTTTAGAGTCAATATTGAAAGTCAAATTTTATTATGATTTTAACTAGAGATTTGATCAAGGATATTGAGCTTTTAAGATATGTTCTTTCTAGTTGAACATACATTGACGTATATAAATCCTCAAATTTGTGCTATGCTACTAAAATAATAGTGTTTCTATTTGCATGTGATAAGTAAATCAATGGGGTAATCATACTAGACACTCAGGTATATAATAATAGGCCTAATGGTAGGTACAATGATATGCCTTGAAATTCCATTTGTAGAGATTCCATACCTATTGAATGAAGCAACCCATTGGCCATGGATGAGATACATAAAGGTACTTTTCACATTGCTAGGAACACCCAATGTGAAATTAACAACCTCGCTACATAGAAAACTAATAGTCCCTCTTAGTGAGGGAGTTACTTTGGTTGGAGATACCTCATCCATCATCTATGTCTGCAGTTGCTACTAATCCTTTTGAATTGGAGAAACCTACTCCCTCTGAATCTGGAAAATTGACCTCATCTGTGTTGTGGCTACCTGCTAAAGCTCCGCTGAAGTCATCTGAGTATCCCATCTCTTCCAGCTGGGTTCATTCCCACCAAGTCATTTTTCTAAGGTGGTCCTCCTGCCACCTCAAAAATGCTGCATAACTATCTCTATTTCCTCTTGTCAATCTACGAAGAGGTTAACCCCATACTTAGTACAATCGTCCCTCTCTGATCCCCATTATGATGGAGTCCTCAACATACACAACTAACTTTGGCCATAACTATACTAAGTTTCCTATGAACTCAACTGTATAACCTTAATACTCCAAGGCTAAAAGTGAGAGCACATTTTTTAGGAGCCCATGTCAACCCTTCTATTTACTTTGTTAGTATATTGTTGTTGGACACATATGCTTTGTAAGTCGTCCTGTAGTATTTGTTGATCCATAGTTTGTCTTATTGTTGTTGGACACATATGCTTTGTAAGTCGTCCTGTAGTAATTGTTGATCCATAGTTTGTATTAGCCCATGGTTTGTATTGACACATGGTATTGGCGCCTAGAATTAGTATATAAGTTTGTGTTGAGACCAATGAAGGTACCGTGAAGTTATTTGTATTGAGCTTTCTCAAAGGAGGTTTCCCCCTCGACGTGGCCTGCGATCAATAGAAGAGATTCTGAGTTCTGTTATTTTTGCTATCTCATGTATTTTCATTAATTAATTGTTGCAGGTTCTTCATATCTGGTATCATAGCACTTTCTTGGGCTCGTTGGGTGAAATTTCTGCCAATTTTTTTTTTGCATCTATTGCAGCTTCGGATCTGGGAATAATCCCTATCCGCTTAATTGTGGGAAGTACTTGGGCATAATCCCTAAAACTCATTGTGAGGAGTACCACAGGAACCCCAAAGTAGCTGGCCCATTGAGAGGACCTGCCAGCGAAAAGGGCAATGACCCCTACCGGATTGACTAGTTCCCACCCGTGAGGTAAACCAAGAGCTTTCGTTTGTGGCAAAGCGGTTATCAGTTTTACCTAAGCCATGGAGTGAGGGGTATGGCCCCAATACGCAAGCTGTCAGACAACATTGGTGGCTGAGTGAATCCCCTGAACCGATAGGAAGCCGAACATACCTGGGGTCCATATCTATTTTCAGCTGAACTATTGCTGCTCACTTCCGTGCCATTGTAGATCCATCTATTGCCAATCACTTCCATGCCGTTGCAGATCCATACTGAAAGCTGGTTCAGATCCATTCTAAAATTCATTTCGGATCCAGTTGTTTTCGATCCATTCTGAGCCATTCCAGATCCATTCCGAAAGCTGTTTCAGATCCATTCACCATATCTCCCTTGTTTTAACTATGTTTTCCCTGAAACTTCCCTGACACCCCTGCAATCCCATTCTGCATATTTCATTCCTAAGGACCCTATCCCAAATTCTACTTCCCAAAACCATAAATCCCACATTTGTCTATTTTTAGGGTTTGCCATAACTTCTTCAATTTTCACCTACTCGCCTCCAAATTTTGCCACCGTGTTCATTCCCTATTTCTGCTTCTTTGTCCCTCATTGAAATTTTTTCTCATTCTTTCACCCCACTTCTGAAATCCTCATTTTTTGCTTCCCTGTCCATCAGAAAGTTTCTAAAACCTAGTCAAACCCCAATTACCCCTCTGAGTTTTTCCCAAATACAAATTTCCCTTTACTAAATAAGCTTTTGCTTGTGTTTTTCTATCCATTCCCCCCCAAAAAAGAAAAAAAACTCCTGGTTATGGTTGTCACCCGCGCAGGAGCAAAAACCATGGAGGAAGCACTTGCAGCCATCAAAACCAAACTCCAAGATCTAGATGAAAAAATTCTCATCCTCCATCCTCAACATTCAGCCATGAACAATAACCAACAACAAGAATCTTCTGCAACCAATGGGTTCTCTTCTTCCAGCAATTTTCGTGGTCCGAAGCTTGAATTTCCTTGCTTCAATGGTACTGATCCGACTAGAGGGATCTTGTTGGTCACCCTATATGCCAATTAATTACAACTAACACACAGGATGCTCAATATAAATTGTCAAACCCATGGAGGTCTTTTATTTCAATGGCAATAAGCACAATCTATGCATAAACATCTCTAGTAGTCAATTGAATAAATAATGATGATAATCCTACCTATCTGCTCAGCCAAACTCATTCCATAAAGAAAACTAATCCAACTCATACATCTAGGATTTCAAAGTACAATTACCTTCCTACAGAAATCAACCTAGCAATTACTGATCTAAGAATGAAATTAAACTAGATTACTTTTGCAAGAAGTTAAATCCTATAATTATCAAACTACAGTATTCAATCTTTACCAAAATGATCCATCCAGTAGATACTGTTACTCAACCATGATTTGACTAATCTATGAATTCAATAAAGATACAACAGCAACCAAAACTAAGAAATAAATATGAACTATAAATTGATAACCATTAGAAATCCTAGAAAGCATAAATGACTGGAAAGAATTGGAAGATGAGCTTGGCTGTAACAACTATTGAGCACACATGCATAATCAACTAACCTACACAGTCGACTGTCACACCACACAGTTGCAGCTATTCATAATGCAAGGAATAAACTACCAATAAAGAATGCAATTATAAACTCTATGTTGCAGCTATCAGAAATACACCTAATGCAATTCCACAACACACAACAGGAAATGAATAAATCTAACTACCTACTTAACTCAAAAATCTCCATGAGAAGGTGGGTCCTGGCCTTCTAACAGAGACACCGTGAACTACCACGAATTAAGACACAGAAATAGAAGTAACTCTTATCTTCATTAAAGATGGTAATTCACAGTTCTTTGTTACAAACCGTACAAAATGATAATTATCCAACCCCAGACTTTGAAAGCCTTCCCGAATTTATACATGAGGAATACAGTTCGTGATCCACTAATTTCGTGCAGCAATGAAGATATACGATCTTCATGCTGTAGAGTTATAGCTAAACTGTTACAACCATAATGAATGAGGCCATTAATCATGAAGGATGCTGTTACATTGGCAGGCAATGGATCAACAGTTCAACCAATCGGGAGGCGTCCTGTCTGTTGCAGCTATGCTCCGTTTCAGCGACCTGTTACAGCTTCCCGTGGAAAGATGTGCCGTCCCTTGAAAATATGAGGAATTGAGTTAGAAGAGTAACAACTGGCTCCACGTATGATTCTTTCCCAAGGCATGGCGATTGATACACCTATGCTTTGACTTTAACTTAATGAAATCAACACAAGTTAACATAAATCAAAGGCTAGAATCTAGAACTTTAACAATATTAGGCATAAAATAAATAAAGCAATAATGAGTTATACCTGTCAAGATAATTGATTGATCTGGAAGAAAAGCATATATATGGCTTGTGAAAATGGGATGTAATAAGGGAAAAATGATGTAATAATTATGGCCAAAAAGGGGCATTTCCAGGGCCCAACATCTCCCCCCAACTATCCAATTGCATGTCCTCATGCAACAACTTACACTAGTCTGAATCTGAGTCCAAGCTGTATTTGTGAATACTGGTGAGACTGTAGGCAAGTTCTGATGGTTCCCCATAAGGCACAAATCCATAGCAGGCTGTCCATCTCTCCCAACACGACTTCTCTTCTTCCTTAGTCAAAGCATAGCTATTCCTGTAAGGACTCACAGGCAACCATATGAGGGGAAATCTGAATCTCAATCCAATCCACCAAGGTCCACATGTTTTCATGCACTGCACATACCTAGGAACCCTTGTCAAGGCTTGCTTAAAATTTTCAAATCAGTATGGATCCCCTTCCCTCAGAGATGAAGAAGAATATAGCCATCTGTATTCACTACCTTCCAGAGCACACTGTTGCATATTAAAAATCATCGGGACATAGGTAGTGAGGATTTTCTCTCGCAAAATTTCAAAGTATTGGGCAATTGCAAGAACCCTGAGAGATCCAACATGATTTGCTATGAGTTCTCTTGGATCCTATGGTTCATCCCTAATCCATAGACTAGAATTCTCTTCATTCTTTGTGATGGTTTGGAAATCACTTCACCATTTCACATGGTTGATGAAAAAAGAGGCAAATGACCTCAGCTGAACATCCCCCAAACAAGGCACAGGGTTAGAGGGAGAGTCAATGTAACAATCCCTTTCATGTAAATATAATTCACATAACAAATGCTGATCCTCAAAGTCACTTCCCAGAAAAGTTTCTAGAAACTAGGCAGCTATTGCTAGATCAAATGATCTTCCTTTTTTCAGGGCCCTCAATTTAAATCAAGTTGCCTGCTCATGAAGAAAGACAGGGTAAGAGGGGGATGGATCCCTACAACTCAGTAATTCTAGGGAAAGAGTATACATTTGGTCTTTTTCTTGTTACGGGGTCTTAAGTTTCTCCAATTCTTCCAACTTTTTTTTTGAAATTTTTCCCAACGGATTTTCTGGAAGAATAACTCCTCATCCCACTTTTCTCTCAACTCCTTGATGATGTTCCTATGTTCATGGATAGAAATCATCCCTGTCCTGCACTGAGCAATGTATTTATGCCATTTATCTAACTCAAGATTCAGCCAGAGAATCTTCTTTTCTAACCACTGAATTCTCCCATTCTCCACATCCTTTTCATCATCAGAATATAAATAAATGATGCCTTGGGGGGATGTATTTATACCTTGTCCCCTGCTATACTAGCCTCCTTATTTTGATTTGGTAGTGTAATAGTTTCATATTCCATTGGTGTTGCAATGGCCTGTGCCTGTATTGCAGTCTCAGCAATTGAATTTGAGGATGCTAGTTCTTGTGTAACAACATCTTCTTTTTGTTCTTCAACCTCCTCAGCTTCAGTCTATTTTTCTAGATCAAAGATCAATTTAGAGAGTGATGGTTCTCGTGTGACAACATCCTTTCCTTCCACTTCAACCTCATCCATCTCAGTCTGAGTTGCAACTTCAACAAATATTTTTGAAAACATTGGTTCTTGTGTAACAGTGTCTTCTTCTTGATACTCGATGTCAGCTATTTTTGTCTGAGTTGCAGCTTCACTATATATTTTCATGGGTGCTGGTTCTTGTGTAACAACATCCTGCCTTTCAACTTCTTCAAATTGCTAAGACTGTTCTTGAGTTATCTCAAATTCTTCTAACTGATGAGACTGATCCTGGAGTAATTTGGTATCCCCTGATAGCTGGGACTGCACTGTTTCATCTTCCCCTTCATTCAATTTAGGGATTAGACCTATTTTTGACTCAATTGCCTCCATCAACTCTACCTCTGGTTCTTTTTCTTCCTCCTGCTCTATCTATTCAGGCCTTTGTGCAACCAAACCCAACACCATAACTCTGTGTCCTGTTGCAAAGAATATATCCCCACACTCTAGGAAAACAATTTCTCCTCGTTCCTCATTTTCTAATGCAAGAGATGAATTTTCTCATAAATTTGCAGCATCTACCAATATGTTCAAATTCTTCTTTGCTTGTTTCCCAACTATTCCCTTCAATCTTTCCAACTCATTTTGCAGTGTCTGCACTTCCTCCTTTAATAATTCATTTTCAAACAGGAGGTTTCCAATTTGGGGTTCTTCCATGGGAGGTTCCTGTGTAACAGCAGGTGACTTGGGGTTCAAAATGGGAATTTTAGGATTTAAAATAGGGATTTCTATGCTTTCCCTGTTTACACCCACTGCTTCTGTTCAGGGTACTTCAATATTGAACCCAACTGCACCTGCTGTCTCTGTTGAGGGTACTTCAATGTTGACCCCAATTGCACCTTTTGTCTCTGCTACTGCCATAGATCGAGTCCTTTTCTTCACCATTTCCATTGGCTGATCTTCATTGCATGCTGCTGGTGCTGTGATAGCTCTGGTTTTTCTTTTCTTAGCTGTAGTGGATGTCTGACCTTTCTTCCCCGACCTTTTTCTTCCCTTCTTTGACGTGGGGGTCTCTTCTTCAATAATGGTTCCCCTTATTTTAGGGGAGGACTCAACATCCAAAACCTCCACATTTCCTTCTCCTGCTACCTCTGCCTGATACTCTTCCTCCTGAATCTATGCTCCTGCATTTGTAGCTTCTACTGTCACAGCTTTAATAACTGTTCCAGTTTCAGCTTCTTCTGCTAGTACTGTAACTGATGCCCTCTCAGCTACTTTAGCCGCCACCTCTACTACAATCTCAATTGGGTCTGTTTCCTCTATTGTAGGGTTTAATGATGTTGTGGTTTCTAACGTTATTGCCTCCTGTTCCATGGCTTCCATCACCATTTCTTCAATAACAGGTTTTGCTGCTGTTGCAGCTTCCCCCATATTTACCTCATCTTTGTCCTCATTCTGGTTTCCTGATGCTCCAACCTCCCCCCCAACTGAATTTCTGGAATGCCGGTCCTCTTCACCTTCTTCAATACCCCCCACTTCTAATATAGGTTCTCTAAATGGTTTGACCCCAACGAGAAATTGCTCCTAGGTTAAATTGTGATTTGCAAGGGCCCTTAAGACTAACAATTTAATTAGGCCATGATTGGTAAGGGTTTTTTTTTGCATATCCAGCCATGATTTGCAGGGCTTTAAAAGAATATTATGGCATATTTACTAAATTCCCATGGCATAAGTGAGATAATAAGGAAATTTCAGAGAAGGAAACAGTTTGGTACCTACCTTCACAAGAGATATATTTCTTCATGAATAATGCCACTTGATTCCAGGGTCGTGGCAATGATGCTAATTCTAACCCACAACGCTTTGGATGAACATTCTCCCCAACTGCGAGAAATTCTCTTACAACCGTCGCATTATGTGCTTTCCATCCAAATGACTTCTTTCCAACCTAGGGTAAGCTAATAACTTATGCTATAATTTATTCTGTAACATCTACGTGCAGTCCCCTGACCTCAGAGTGAGTATCAGTCAGGTTAAGGGTGAATTGTAATGCGTTTTCTGTGTGGAAACTATTCAACCGTTCAAAATATTCCATCCAACCTGCTGCTATGAAAATGTTAAGAAATTCTGTATTGGCGCGCAAGGCTTCCGTATTCACGGGTTAGTGCCGAACTGGGTTACCCATAGCAACCTTTCTTTAGACTTCAGGTGATGAATACAGCAATTAACAGTCCATACGTGGGAGTTGTAGCTTACGAACATGCAAGGAATCATTGGAATTTAAAATCAGGTATTTTAGGAAAGTCGGCACAGGTATGAAATCCAGATGGAATGAGACAGTTATGGAAAGTTGGCATAATTGGGGTATTTTGATATGAATCGGGTACGGTGCCGAGAATGCAATAGATACAAACGTGACTCTGACATCTTCCCTAGTGGTTAAATGGTACGGCTTTGCTGACGGGGACTAAAAGATAGTGCATAATCATTATTACCATATTCAATTTCACTCTTAATCATGTAAAAAGTCCGAATCCATACCTTTGCATTATGCATTCAGCCGTGAGTTACCATTATAGCCCACCCCCCAATGAAATGAGCATAAATGTGCATGTGTTGAGGTGATTTGGCCACCGCCACCCAGCTGACAGATGCCCGAGATACCTAATAGCTGTCTTCTTGGCAGACTGCGATTGGATCTATGGAGCAAACATTCAAATTGACGCTAGTTTGAGTAATTATAAGCGGCATTAATTTGGAAAAAGGACAACTTAGTGGAGTCGCAGCCGGGCATAGGGAAATTCTAGCGGAGTCATAGATATAGACTTATATCGATTTGAGCAGAGTTCAGAAAAACATGGCAGAGTTCCAGTTACAATCGAGAAAAGGAAAAAATAGCGGTGTTGTAGTTGCTAGACTTAGCAGAATAGGAAAAAATGTCCGAGTTGCAGCTGCTGGCAAAAAGAGAAAATGAAATGGGAATATCAGAGTCGCAGCTGCTAGACTTAGGAGAATAGGCAAGAATGGTGGAGTCGCAACCACTGGAAAAAATAAAAAATGATATGGGTATAGCGGAGTTGCAGCTGCTAGACTTGGTGGAATAGGCAAAAATAGCAGAGTCGCAGCTGCTGGAAAAAAGTGAAGTGAATAATGGCGGAGTTACAACTGCAAAAATAGGAAGAATGAGCAAGGTAGGGAGTCGCAACTGTGCAAAATGTGTAACAGGCGGATTTTCAGTTGGCTGCTGAAAAACTAATGAATCATCCATCTTCTTCAAAGAGCTTTATTAAATCAGGAAACAATGTAAGGTGCCTGCAATCGTCTGGCCCAGTCATGACTGCTGTTCCTCCAATTAATTCCTGCACACAAATCTTCAAAACAAATCTGATCAAGTGCAAAATGAAAAATAGATAAAATACAAAATGAAAAAAATAAATTATTTATGTACAAATTATGTGGATATTGCAGTTCTTAAAAATTCACAGGATTTGAGAAAAATCCCTTCCCTGGTGTTAACTGATAATCTGGATCTGCTGCAACCTATGAAACAAAAGCATCCCTTGAGATCGATTTGTGATACAGTTGCAACCGATGACCATTTGCGAATAATGGTTTCTTGTTTTCATCAATGGTGATCAGCCGAATTGTTCCATTGTTAAATACACAATCTATTTGATAAGGTCCCAACCAACGAGTGAGTAGCTTGCCTTTGAAATCCCTCTTAAACCATGAATCATATAACAAAGCCTAGTTTCCTTCCTGGAATACTTTCTTCTTTATGAATCTATCATGCCACTTAGAGCGCTGCTGTTGGATTAAAGTTGTATGATTTACTGCTGCAGTGTGCTTTTCATCCAATTCATTAAGCCGATTCAGTCGGTTCCTCTGTGCTTCTGATAAATCCAGATTCGCTTCTACAGCTGTTTTCAAAGTCCTGATTTCAAATTCAATTGGGAAAACATCATTCTTACAATACACTAACTCATATGGGGAAAAACCAGTGGTGTTACGCCATGTATGCGATAGGCCCATAGTGCCTCTGGAAGTCTCTCAGCCCAATCTTTACGATGGCTTTTCATTGTCTTTGTCAAAATAGCCTCGATGACCTTGTTTGAACTCTCCACTTGTCCATTGGCATGTGGATGATATGGCGAGGTTATTCTGTGTTGAATATGAAATTTCTGTAACAACGCTTCCAGTTTGTGAGACACAAACTGTGGTCCACCATTTGTGATGATTTCCTTGGGTACTCCAAACCGAGTAAAAATTTCTTCATACAGGAAATCAATCACAGCCTAATCATTAGCCTTAACCAAGGATATAGCTTCCACCCATTTGGTCATGTAATCTATGCAAACCAAGATGTGAACTTTCTGTTTTGAGGGTGGGTTGATAGGCCCTACAAAATCTAGAGCCCATCTATCAAATGGTTCAACCACGAGCTGTGGCTGCAAAGGAATTTCATCTAATCTGTTGGGTTGGCCCATCCTTTGGAATCTATCACATGCTTGAACATACTTCTTTGCGTCCCTAAATAATGTGGGCCAAAAATAACCCATCCTCAAGACCTTATGGCCTATCCTTTTGTCAGCAAAATGCCCCCCACAGGGCTCATCATGGAAATCCTTAAGGATACTAAAGATCTCATCTTCTCTAACACATCTTCTGATTTCTAAATCAAGCCCTGTGTAGAAAAGATGGCCATCAATCCAGCAGTACCTAACACTCTGTTGTATGAACTTTCTTTTTTCTCTCTTCGATAGATGTGCTGGAAGCTTACCTGCAGCCAAAAAGTTAGCAATATCTGCATACCATGGGGAATGAGCTGATACTGCAAACAAATGTTCATCAGGGAAGGAATCTTCAACTGGTAAATTGTCATCACTATTAGTAAGTCGAGATAAGAAATCTACAACAACATTTTCCTTCCCTGGTCTATCAATAATTGTGATATCAAATTCCTGTAACAGTAACAACCATCTAGTAACTCTAACATTCATGATTGGTTTATTCATTAAATATTTGACAGTAGAATGATTAGTGTGCACAAAAGTGGAATATCCAGTAATATAATGTCTAAATTTGTTGATGGCATAAACTATGGCAATGAATTCATTTTGTGTGACAGTATAGTTTAGTTCAGCAGGAGATAAGTTCTTGCTAATGTAATAAATTGCATAAGGAGCATTACCTTCCTACTGTCCCAAAACTGCTCCAATGGAAGTGTTTGAAGCATCTGAAGAATTATGAAAAGGCAGAGCCTAGTTGGGCCCTCATAAGATGGGTTCTATAGACAGCCTTTTCTTTAGTTTAGTAAACACTATTTGGCATGCATCATTCTAGACAAACTGTGCATCCTTCATCAACAAAGTGAACAAAGGAGAAGCTAGTTTGGAAAAAATTTCTATGAACCTTCTATAATAGTTAGCATGCCCCAAGAAGCTACGTACATCCTTTTGTGTTCTAGGAGTTGGTATATTTTCAATTACCTTGATTTTGGATGGATCTACCTGGATACCATAAGAAGAGATGAAGTGCCCCAGAACTATGCCCTCACTCATCATCATATGGCACTTTTCAGTGCTTAAAGAGAGCTGGTTTTGTTCACAGTGTTTCAAGAACTTTTCTAAATTGTTCAGTGCTTAAAGAGAGCTGGTTTTGTTCACAGTGTTTCAAGAACTTTTCTAAATTGTTCAGTGCTTCTTCATAACTATCACCATATGGAGTAAAGTCATCCATAAAAATCTTCATGCAATCACTTACCATCTCTGAAAATATTCCAATCACTACTCTTTGAAATGTGGCTGGTGCGTTGCACAATCCAAAAGGAAGTACCCGATATGCAAAAGTCCCCCAGGGATAGGTGAAAGCGGTTTTGTCTTGATCTTCTGGAGCAATCTGGATTTGGTTGTAGCCACTAAAACCACCCATAAAGGAAAAATACTTCTTCCCAGACAAGGTATCAAGGACCTGATCGATAAAAGGTAAGGGGAAGTGGTCCTTTTGCATTGCCTTATTCATCTCTCTGTAATCCACGCAGACCCTCCATTTTCCATTCTTCTTTGGCACAATAACGAGTGGAGAAACCCACTCACTATCTGAAATCGGGTATATAAATCCTGCTTCCAAAAGGTTTTGGATCTCTTCTTTCACAATGTCTCTTAGGTTCGGGTTCATCCTTCGTTGTGGCTGACACACAGGCCTGGAGTCACTCTTAATATAAATGTGATGGGACACAGATTAGAAGGAATCCCTTTCATGTCTGTATACTCCCAAGCGAAAGCTCCTCTACGTTGTTTCAACAAAGTGACTAGCTATTCCAGCTCACTGTGCGTAAGGTTTGGATTGATGTTCAATGTTTTCCTTGGCTCAATTTCCACTTAAACACTTTTCGAATTCTTGAGTATTGGAATTATACTAGCATCACTGACTAGAGTTTCTTCTGTAAGATTTTCTTGTTCTTTCTCATCAAATGTACGGTGGAGAATCTAATAGACATGCTTATTGATGGACGTGGGCTCACTGATGAAACTGTTAATGGCACCGTCCTCTGTTTCATCTTTAAACGTTAAGGATCTCCCTATTGTTAATAATGGCTGAACACCTTCCTCCTCCTCCAAATCTACCCAAAGTGGAGTTTCAGCTTCTGTGCTTCGTCGAGCTGGAGGATATAAGGTTAGGATTTTGATCTCAGTCCTATATGAGATGGTCATAGATCTTGACCAACAGCTGATACAAGCATCTGCTGTGGCCAACCATGGTCTTCCCAGGATCAGTGGGTGTCCCCCCAACTGAGATTTTGGTTGTAACACCAAGAAATCCATAGGGTATTCCCACAAGTCAACAGAGATTACAAGGTTGTCTAGGATCCCCTCAGGATTGATTGTTGATCTGTCAGCAAGTTCCAAAATAGTAGGGGTTGGATGAAGGTTAGTGAGTCCAAGTTTCTTCACAGTTTCTATGGTCATAACGTTAATAGCCACGCCTAAGTCTACCAAGACGTTGGGGATTTGTGTGTTTCCTATGTGAAATGTCACAGTAGGATTTCCAAGGTCATCGTTTTTTGCCACAAGAGTCTTCCCCATTATCATTTCGGAAAGCTTTCCCAATACATGGATAGTGGGAGGATCCCTAGGCGTTCTTCCTGGTTTCTTGACACATAAATCCCTAACAATCTTAGCATAAATGGGCATGTCATTGGGGGCTTGTAACAGTGGAATTTTGACATACAAAATTTTCAACTCCCCTAAGAGATTGAATCGAGGTTGTTGCACTATTTTTCGCAGGGCCAATCGTTCAGGGTATGGTGGTTCTCTCATCAATTGTGTAGGATGTGCTTCGTCATGTGCTACTTCTCGAGTTTCAGCCATTGTTTCAATAGGAATGTCATCATCCTCAATAATGGGGATTGCTGAATGAACAATATTCTCATGGTGCTGACTCACTCCAGTTTTAGTCACTGGGGATGGAACATCCTTAGTGATGATGGGTTCCACTACCCTCCTTGATCGTAATCGTATATCATTGCAGGGAAATTGGGAAATGGAATACGCAGGCATGTTGGTAGTCTCAAACTGATGGACTGATTTATTGTTCGGGTTTGGGTTAGGTTGTGCAGGCAGCTGTGGTCGAAGTGGTGCATTCGTAGGTGCGACATTGTTTTGGAATTGCAGCTGTGGTTGTTGGTATTGTTGGTGAGGATACTGTTGAGGAGGATACTAATGATACTGAGTCTGGTGATGGGGGAAGTTATTTCCTTGGTAAGAATTTCTCTAGTTTCAATTCCAAGGGGATTGATTGTTCGACTGCTGTGACCATGGTGTCCAAGAATTAGGATTTTGCATTGAATTCTGAGATGGATGCCATTGGTTACTAGAATAATGTGAAGGGAATTGTGTATTCATATTATTCATATTGTTCATACCATTCATATTATTTAGAAAAAATGATGGGTCTTGATTCATACCTTGATTCCAAGGCTGCCATGGTTTCTTCTGTGCAATGAAGTAAGCTTGTTCCACATCTAAAGTGGATGCCTGCAGAACTACCTTGACCTTAGGTAGAGAGGGACATTACTTGTTTTCATGCTCCAACTCACATATTCTACACATTTCTGCTTTGTCCAGTGGGCATTCCTTTAGTGAGTGCTTTTTCCTACATTTGGGACAGAATACACCAAGTGTAAGATCTTCTACCACTTGCCTCTGTTTTGCTCTCAAGACATCTAAATCTGAGGAAATGGAGCTCATCATATCAGTTTTAAAATTCTCCAGCAAGTTTCCTATCTCTGCTCGAGTGGCTCCTCCATTAGTTGACTTCTGTGTCCTAGTGAAGACATCCTGATCTCGATCCTTGTCTCGTTTGTTAGTTCTAGAGGATCCCCTTGAGTACCTTCGACATAATTCAATGATCTTCTTGAAAAATTCTTTTGAGATGTCCCCTTTCCCCAACAGATTCAACATATCAAGGCAGTCTTCCCTAATTCCTTGTATCAAAATAATATTAAGCACATCTTTTCCAATCTCAATGTGTCCAGACCTTTGTAAATT
The DNA here is from genome assembly GCA_027924585.1 of Larix kaempferi. NCBI lineage: Eukaryota > Viridiplantae > Streptophyta > Pinopsida > Pinales > Pinaceae > Larix > Larix kaempferi. Next base: position 3,802,154 of record BSBM01000600.1, read on the forward strand.
GTACAACAATATTTCCACAAAGTCTTCCAAGCTCTCTTCTTCCTTCTGAACCATTTTAAATAACTCTTCCTTTCTATCCCTGGTTCTACAATATTCTTGATATTTAGAGAGAAAGGTGTTTTTCATTTGGTCCCAAGTAGTAATGGTCTCACGACCTAGACTCGTGAACCAACGCAGAGCATTTCCTTTCAAGGTGGCTGGGAATAGTTTTAGCTTCTGAGCACTAGAGGTGTAATCATAGCTACGACAGAGGATATCAAACTCATAAATAAATTCATCAGGATCTTCAGAAGATTTACTATTGAAATTCGAGAGAACTGATGGTGAGATGTTTTTCATAGGAGCTGCTCCAGGTGTCTAGAGGATAGGGAATTCTAATGTACCCACGGTATTACCAGGATGATTATCTTCCACTTCTTCTTCTCGGTTCTCCCTACTTTCATTCTTGCCTTCATGTTCTTTATCAGCCATGTTGTCGGTCATAAATTTAATGGCCTCCTTTATGCGTTCTTCCTCTGCCTTTGCTTCTTCTTCTCTCTTCCTCTCTTCTTCTCGCCTCTTTTCTTCCTCTGCTTCTCGACGAGTCTCCAACCACACTTCCTTAGTAACTCTAGTTCCATTGATATAATAAATCTCCTCTCTATCTGATACACCCATGGCGCTTCCCTTGTCTTTAGGAGGTTTCTTTTCTGCAATGGGAGTAGATGGTCCTGTTATATTCTCTACAATTGATGTTGAATTCTCAAGATTGGGAGGAACATAATTTCCACTTCCTATAGACGTCTGCGGTGGTCTGGTAGAAGAATTAGCCTTAGAAATTATATCGTCGATGAATGTTGCTCTTCCCATACCTGCATTACGACCTCGACCTCATCCACCTGCAGTGTTAGTATTCAAAGGGGGTTCCCGATTTGTTTTTCTTGTATTCATGCATGATGTAAATGATTAAAATAAAATGAAATAAAAAACCAACTACTTACTGTGTCTATCAATTACCATCCCCGACAATGGGGCCAAAATGTTGGTCACCCTATATGCCAATTAATTACAACTAACACATAGGATGCTCAATATAAATTGTCAAACCCAAGAGGTCTTTTATTTCAATGGAAATAAGCACAATCTATGCATAAACATCTCTAGCAGTTTATTGAATAAATAAAGATGATAATCCTACCTATCTGCTCAGCCAAACTCATTCCATAAAGAAAACTAATCAAACTCATACATCTAGGGATTCAAAGTACAACTACCTTCCTACAGAAATCAACCTAGCAATTACTGATCTAAGATTGAAATTGAACTAGATTACTTTTGCAAGAAGTTAAATCCTATAATTATCAAACTACAGTATTCAATCTTTACCAAAATGATCCATCCAGTAGCTACTGTTACTCAACCATGATCTTCCTAATCTAGGAATTCAATAAAGATACAACAACAACCAGAACTAAGAAATAAATTTGAACTATAAATTGATAACCATTAGAAATCCTAGAAAGCATAAATGACTAGAAAGAATTGGAAGATGAGCTTGGCTATAACAACTATTGAACACACATGCATAATCAACTAACCTACACAGTTGACTGTCACACCACGCAGTTGCAACTATTCATAATGCAAAGAATAAACTACCAATAAAGAATGCAATCATAAACTCTCTGTTGCAGCTATCAGAAATACACCTAATGCAATTCCACAACACACAACATGAAATGAATAAATCTAACTACCTACTTAACTCGAAAATCTCTGTGAGAAGGTGGGTCCTGGCCTTCTAACAGAGATGCCGCGAACTACCACGAATTAAGACACAAAAATAGAAGTAACTCTGCTCTTCATTAAAGATGGTAATTCACAGTCTCAACTCTCTGTTACAACCCGTACAAAATGATAATTATCCAACGCCAGACTTCGAAAGCCTTCCCAAATTTATACATGAGGAATACAGTTCGAGATCCACTAATTTCATGCAGCAATGAAGATCTATGATATTCATGCTGCAGAGTTACAGCTAAACTGTTACAACCATAATGAATGAGGTCGTTAATCATGAAGGATGCTGTTACACTAGTAGTCAATGGATCAACGGTTCAACCAATCGGGAGGCGTCCTGTTTGTTGCAGCTATGCTCTGTTTCAACGACCTGTTACAGCTTCACGTGGAGAGATGTGTTGTCCCTTGAAAATATGAGGAATTGAGTTAGAAGAGTAACAGTTGGCCCCATGTATGATTCTTTCCCAAGGCATGGAGACTAATACACCTGTGCTTTGACCTTAAATTAATTAAATCAACACAAGTTAGCATAAATCAAAGGCTAGAATCCAAAACTTTAACAATCTTAAGCATAAAATAAATAAAGAAATAATGAGTTATACCTGTCAAGATAATTGATTGATCTAGAAGAAAAGCATATATATGGCTTGTGAAAATGGGATGTAATAAGGGCAAAATGATGTAATAAGTATGGCCAAAAAGGGTCATTTCTAGGGCCCAACAGATCTATCGTGCAGAACAATATTTAAATCTACATAATACTTTTGATGTCCAAAAAGTTCCACTTGCATCCTTTCATTTGGAACAGGAAGCCCTTCAATGGTACCGTTGGTACATCAAGGCTCATGACGAGCCAAAATGGACAGATTTTTTCCAACTCCTTTTGCAACGATTTGGTCCTAGTGCTTTTGATGACTTCACCTGAGCACTCACTAAACTTCGTCAAAGTGGCACTGTGAGAGAGTATCAGATAGAATTTGAGAAACTAGCCAATCACACAGAAGGATTGTCTAATGAATTCTACAGGAGTTGTTTTATCAGTGGTCTTAAGGATGAAATCCAGTCAGAGGTTAAAATATTTTGTCCCAACACAATGATGGAAGTCCTAGGGTTGGCTAAGTTGGAAGAAGACAAGATTGCAGCTCAATAGTGCTCCAAACCCACTTTTGTTCCCTTTTGAAATATGGGTTCTCAACGACCTCCCATCCTGCTAGGTCCTCGACCAACTCCTATCAAGCATTTGTCTGAAACAGAGATGCAGGCATGCAGAGAAAAAGGGATTTGTTATAATTGTGATAAGAAATTCACTCGGGGACATAGATGTGTTCAAAAAAATCTCTATCTCTTGGATATGGATTCTCCGCCTGCCTCTACAATTGGTGAAGAAACTCCAGATACAATGGATGATAAAGTCGACATTTAGGAGCCGCCTATTGACCCCCCATCTCAGGATGAAAAACCAGAGATATCTCTCCATGCTTTATCCGACGTCACCACCCCCCAAAGAAGCTTCCTCTTACAATACTCATTGATTTTGGTAGCACTCATAACTTCTTTGACCCTCAGATCGCCAAACATGCTGATTGTTTGTCCATCCTTGCTCCAACTTTGAAGTCATGGTTGCCAATGGGGGCACCTTACCTTGCAAGGGGAAGTGTCACAATGTGCGTATCTCTCTAGAATATTATAACCTGTGCTCTGACATGTTTTCCTTGTCCCGAGGCGGATGTGATGTGGTTTTGGGCATTCAATGGTTACGCACACTTGGCCCCATATTATGGGATTTTGCTAAAATTTGGATGCAGTTTTCAGTCAATGGGAAACAACACAAATTTAAGGTCTTACAACAAGGGTCTCTCCACATCATCAGTTCACATTTCCTAGAAAAGATCCTTAAGAAGAATTCACATGGCGTCATCGCTCAACTCCATTCCATTCAGATGCACCCATCAACGATCTCCCCTACTTCCTTGGATAGATATGCACGTGTCCTTGCTGAACCAGTGGGATTGTCTCCTTCAAGAGACCTTTCCAGTAAGAATTTAGCCGCATATACATGTCAACAGGAAATGATGGCTATTTTGCATGCAGTACAGAAGTGGTGGCCATACCTATTAGGGAATTATTTCTACATCAAGATTGATCTCCAGAGTTTGGAAAATTTCCTGGAACAATGGGTCTCCTGCCCAGCACACCTAAAATGGGTTATCCAACTCATGGGTTATGCCTATGCGATCACTTACAAGAAGGGTAAGGACAATATGGTGGCAGATGCTCCTTCTCGCACATTTGATGACCCAGTTTCTCTTATAGCTATTTCTTTGCTTGTTCCAAATTGGTTTCAATCTGTTCAATAGGGCTATCTCTTCTATGAACTCCATGCTTCTTCATCAGTCAGGCACTCTGGGTTCCTCAAAATGTATGACCGAGAACAATGTAACTTCTTTTGGCAGGGACTAAGAATGGCATTTCAACAGATGGTGGCTGACTGTGATACTTTCTAGGTCAACAAGGGTGAAACGACACTCCTTTCGAGACTGCTCAAACCCTTTCCAATCCCTACATAGATTTGGACAACTATTTCTATGGATTCCTAGAAGCACTCCAGTGGTACAATACCACATCTAAAAGGACACCATATGAAGCAGTCTATGGATAGGCACCGCCAATTATTCTTCCATACACCCTCAGCAGCTCCCCAGTTTAGGAAATTGACTCGGTTCTTCGAAACCGCGATCAGATTCTTCTCATTTTGTAGGACAATCTTCACATGGAAAGAATTCGAATGAAACAAGAAGCCGATCAACACCGTTCTGAGTGTACTTTTGACGCAATTGATGTGGTTCTTCTTCGTCTACAACCTTCCAAGCAACCCTCCTTGAAACTCACAAGGCGTCAGTGGCCCAAAATGCAACTGAGGATGCTACAGGGGAACCACTCCTTCAGATTTTGCATCAATTTCCACATCTAAAGCTTTGAGGACAAAGATTTTTCTAAGGGAGAGAGGATGTTAGGAACCCATGTCAACCCTTCTATTTACCTTGTTAGTATATTGTTGTTGGACACATATGATTTGTAAGTCGTCCTGTAGTATTTGTTGATCCATAGTTTGTCTTATTGTTGTTGGACACATATGCTTTGTAAGTCGCTCCATAGTAATTGTTGATCCATAGTTTGTATTGGCCCATGGTTTGTATTGGCACATGGTATTGGCACCTAGACTTAGTATATATAAGTTTGTATTGAGACCAATGAAGGTACCGTGAAGTTATTTGTATTGAGCTTGCTCAAAGGAGGTTTCCCCCTCGAAGTGGTCTGCGATCAATAAAAGTGATTCTGAGTTCTGTTATTTATGCTATCTCATGTATTTTCATTAATTAATTGTTGCAATTTCTTCACAACATTCACTCTCAGATGAGTAACATATAGAAAATGATGAAAGGCTAGAACCCATCCTGACTCCAAATCAAATACAACTGAACCCTCTCCTCTACCAACTGCTCCTTCTATATGGATCCCACACCTCATCAAGCATCTAGTAGCTACTGATCCAGATGGATGAAATAGATCACACTCCGTTGTCATATGGCATGTGGCACCAATGTTTAGGTACCACCCATCTCGAGAAATCTCGTATGAATCCAGAAGTAAGACATAGTCCTTCTTCAACAATGTGGATAATTTCTTGGTTGTGGAAGCCAACTATTGCTCCTCCTTTATTTCTTAACTATCCTCTTCTTCCTCTTCTTGTAAAACCACTTGCTGTTGATTCTTCCCCTTTTCCCCTTTTCCCTTCTTGGCATGTGGGCACTGGATAGCATAATGCCTAAATTCTCCACAGACATAAAATTTTATCCTAGACATATCTTTCTTAGTTCTCCTGCCACTTGTAGCTTCTCCTCTAGAGCTAGGCCTTAGGATCTCATGCTTGGCCTGAAATAGTGAAGCAAGGGATGTTAGTTATATTCAATTATACTTATTAAATTACTCCAAAAACAAAATTTTACTACTGTTTAATAAATTGAATAACACCAAAACGATTAAAATGTAGTGTAATAGAGAATAATTTAGCCACACATGAAAGACAAGTGATTTACCCTGGAAACCTCACCACCTCTAGGGAAAACCTGCTCAATTAAGAATTGATTCACCCCCCCTCTTAGTTCCCAGAATAATCCAACATCAACTTGGCTTGAGTCAACTGATTCAATTCAACTCAACTCGATTCAATTCAACTCAAATCCACTCAACCTTAATCGACACAACTCAATTCAACTTATCTCAATTCGACTCCTTTCAAATTAACCAAACTTTACTCAAATAAACTCTGATCAACTCACCTAATCTAAACATGCCTTGAATTGACTAAAATCAACTTTCCTCAATTCATCCCAATCCAACTTGACTCAACTTTGATATACTTAGCTCAACTTGGCTCAATTTAACTTGACTCAACTTAACTTAAACCATCTTAAGGTGACTTGAACCTACTTTACTTGACTCAACTAAAATAAAATTGAGCCAACTCAACTCTACTTTAACCAAGCCAACTCAACTTAGTATTTTGGTCAAAGGGAGTCATGGGTACCACACACACATGTTCTACAGGTTGAGGTTCTAGAAGGTGCATGATTTGAGAGCACTTTTCATGGTCTACAGCAAGGCACACCTCTTGAGGAGGCTCTCTTGAAGGGATAACACTTTGGAAAGACTTTCCCTACTAGAGATCACATGATTTGGTGTGGTTAGATAAATTTAAAAGAACTAATCACATTCTAGAGGATGACATCATCCATAATGGTTAAGGTGGCATTCGTTCAGTTAATGATTTTTCAAATTCTAAATGGTAAATGAAAACCCACAGTTAACCATAACAATATTGTAAGTAAGTACTCATCATAAAAAGAGTACTCATAAATTACTTTTGAATACAATATAAATGTACTGAAATACCTTGAATTACTTAGAAAGAAAAGTACTCTTTATGTTACAATAAAAATAATTTACAAATACCAAAAAATTGAACGCCATATTCAAAATCAAAATTATGTAATTATATTTCAATATATAATACACATCTTTAAATAATAAATGAGTAATATCAAAGAAATAATAATCTTTATTTAAAATCAAAATCATATAAATACTTTACATTATATAATATATAATTTTAAATCCTTTAAATCTAAAATTTTAAGACCTTATAATAAATACGTACTATAAAGTAGTTTGTCATATTTTTATTAAGCAACATGTATAGGAGATTTATTTAATTTAAAGATAAATATGTAGAGATCATATTAAGTGACAGGCTTTTAAAAAGTTGACTCGATTACAAGCTTGAAATTCATTACTATATATTTTTAGATCCTTTTCTAAACTTTTAAACCTTCTTTTATCAACATGTATTATTCAACCAAGTCATGAGATAATGAGATTTAAAATTTTAAAGCCTGATATTATGAACACACACACACACACACACACACACACTCACACATGTATATGTATATATATATATATATATATATAGGATAAGTATTATGGTAGGTGACATAAAATAAAAAATAAAAAGTAAATAGATTATTTTCAAATAAATACGTAAAAAAAAATCCGGTTTCCTAAATTATAGATATATAATACCGATATGTAGATATATGATACCGATATGAATATATTAGTTAGCTAAATATTTTATAAACAATTTATTTTACAAATAATGTAGATGTTTAACGCCTATTTCATTAAACTTGGACATATTCTAGTCCAAGTCACTTTGAAGACAGGTAAAAAAAACCTTTTTTAACCCCAAAATCAAGGTTCTAAAGTGCAAAGTCTGGTTCCAAAAGTGCCAAAACCGGTTCCAAAAGTGCCAAATCCGATTCCAAAAGTGCCAAATCTGGTTCCAAAAGTGCCAAATCCAGGTTCCAAAAGCATACTTTTCTTTTGATATTGCCACTTTTGAAATTGGTTTTTGTGCTTTTTCGATATGATAAATATGATAATGGCACTTTTAGAACCTAATTTTTCCCTTTCGGAAGGCTACTTTTGACACTTCCAATACTTGAATTTGAAAATTTGAAAATAGATTTGTGCACTTTCAAGCTCTGATTTTGCATTTTCGAAAACCAAATTCAACATTTTACAAGTATTATAATCACAGTGAAATTGAACATACTAGTACAAACAAACATTCAAGTGTATTATTTAACAAAATACTTTCATTTTATTCACAATTGGCCTCGCATCACTCATGCCATTCAGGTGCAGAAAGCAAGGCCATAATTGATCTAACAAGAATTTGTCATTGACATCTTGGAAAGTATACATTTTTGTTATAATACAGTTCCCTTCCTCGTTACAAACATGTTTTTCTTTTGAGTCATCTACAATCACTGTATTTGTAGCATCCCAACCATGGATCAAAATGTCCCAAAATTTGTTTAAGGCTATAGAAATGCATAAGGATTTCCATCACCCTGATAACCCTCTCTGGATATGCAAGAACAATATTCTTGTATTAAAATTATTCTAAATTATTCCCTTTGCAATCATGTTCTTTGTAATAATGTTGGCAAAAAATAGTCAACGTTTTTTTTGTGTGCAGATGTCCATACCCCAACTTCAAATATACTAAAGAATTTTTCAAAAAATTCCCCAAATCCTGGACGTATAAAATAATACTTTGTGGTTGATTCGATATCTAGTGTTCGTGGCAATGCAAATATCTTTTTTTTTATGAACTGTGTGTAGCAAAAATCCATTGAAATAAAAAAAATCAATGGTTTACTAGTAACAAATATTCTAGTATTTGCAAACAAAACACACACACACACAACCTAGTCAATAAAATATTATGTTTCAATGTTTCTAAGTATATTGCTTTCATGTTCTGCAATTTTTGAAACACATCACCATATACATGATACGATGTCCATACATAATATGAGAATTGTCTAATAAAATTTACATCAATTAAATGTAGAAGTTGTCAAAAATATAAAAATCACTAAATGAATTGTTGTGTGTATAATATGACGGTCATTTGAAGTTGAATGTCTTTAACCGATGCCCCATTTTTTAACGAGGCCCGAGATAATTCAATAAAGAACACAACATTGTTTTTATAGTTATTTCTCTCTCTTGTGAACCGTCAAATGTCCAACTAGTTAGATTTTTCAGATAGTTTTCCTTGCTATTATCTGTTGATTGATATTGCCCTTCATCTATACACAACATGTCTGTTTTTTATATATATCTCCATATTGGATAAGTACATCCTTGAACGAATTTTTGTATATGTTCAGTACTTTACCAACATTATAATATGCAGACATTGAGTAATTATAAATAGTACTATGCTTACATTGCTCTTGACCCCAAATAAATACAAAGTCTTCATTCTTCAACCATTCAAATATACCAAGGATTTTTTAATTTCCATGTTGTCGAGCGAGGAAAACCACAGAGCAATGTCAAAATGTTCTCTAGCAGCACTGATAATATCGGGGTTGAACATCCGTGCATAATAACGATAGAAATTATGCAAAGAATGAAGTTGTTTGGAAGAATCTTCAATGTTGGATAACATCCGAACTCCAAAGAGAAATCCCTCTACTCCCAGAACCAATAGTTTCTTTGCGGTAATATCTGAACTGCATACAAAAACCGTGACTATATATATAACCACAACAACACTTCGTTCGTGAAGTTAATGATCACAAACATGCAACTGTAAATGAAGATTTTGATTTCCAAATATTAATAAAAAATCACCCAAAATTTCACAGATTCAAATGATTTAATAAAAGCATCACACTGAACTAATGATATGTTAGATTCAGACGAAAATAGCAACATCATCGAAAAAAACATAAAACACATTGAACGATTTAAAATATCCATAGGTTACATCTAGTGTTTTCCACTCTTGAAAGATGCAATGATACGTTACATTTGATGGCTGTCACTCAACTAGAAGAAGCCATTGAAGGTTTTGATATTAGCTGATTCATGCATTTTACTAAAACCCTGCCAGAGTCGATGTACCAATTCACTATATGTCCTAGTGGACGATGCAATAAAAGGCTTACTCAAAATACAGTTTTCACATGGATGTGATTTCACATCATCACCCTCCAAAACAATCATTGATGATGTATTACTTTGCGAAGTTTTAATCAGGAACTCCTCCCACACACTCCATATTTTGTTGTGTATTTCCTTCTTTATTGTAGGTACATCTCTCTCGAAACCATAAAAATAAGAATTTTTTCCCCATATGATTTTTCTGCACTACTTGCCCTCAAAATTTTTGTAAACAGTGACTTCCCCTCATTCACCCCCAAAACAGATGACCAAATCCCAACATTGAATTTGGAAAGAAATAATCCCAAAAATTGTATGGCATATGTTCGTGACTCCTATGAAGTTTCTCTGTGTTTAAATTCAAATTCACCAATAGTACTTTCTTCCCCCTTTTTACTTTTTTCCCTCCAACAGTATTTTTTTTATTTCCCTTTTTTTCTCTTTTGGAGTCATTTTCTGTGATTTTATTGTGAAATAGAAAACCTTCCATTTCTAATATCAATAACATTTTTGTATGGGGAGCTGCACAGAAATATTGCTTGTCATTATATATTTCAGAATAAATTTGTTTTATCAATTTAAGTAGAAAATATTCTTTGTCTTTTACCTGTCAATGCCAGGCGAACATTTGAGTGGTGAGTAACATTGCTAGAGATACTGCGTTTTGACATCAAGCCCTTTCTTGGTTCATTATTATCTAAGCTCTCGCCTGGTTGATTATTATCCAATATGATTTGTTGGATAATATCCACGGACATCGTCGATGCCAGCTCTGGTTGTCGATGATCCACATGTTGAATAGAAATCCAATCATCTTGAGCTGGAAATTTGCAGGTATACATTTTATATAACTTTTTGTAAGTATTCCAGGTCACTATCCCTATTCATAATTTATTTAATTTAACCAGGATCTTCGAAAAATAATTTTTTACCTTCTTGTCCATCTTGTCCTCCAGTTTGGTAGTTCTTTGTGGATTTTCCATCACGTTCAATGTCGTCATCGGATAGTATAATTTTATTGGACAATACTTGAGTGTGCTCTTTATTTGAAGCTGTAGTAGAATAGGAACTTGAAGAAGTTATTGAACATAACCAACTGAGAAAAGTAAAATACAATGAAATAAGACATCTGAAAATGTTAATACAAATACCTTGGTTTATACCCAATTCATGATAGAAATTGTTCATAAACTGCTCTTGTTGTACTATCTCCACAATAGAAATAACTATTCTATTTGGCGACCTGATCAAGGAACAAAGAAATCTACCTCCTGTGTAGAACAAAAGAATTTTACCTCGAGAAGAGACCAGTATGGAAACTATGTGATCCCAGAATTATTGTGTCATTTCTTTTTCAAAAACATGGTTTCTCGAACTATCATTGTTAACCTTGGGAAAAGGTAAATCAATCATTGGTAGGTCCTCATACTTCCAATCCATATCCATTTGAAAAGTATACAAATTATCCTCATCCCTTCCAATTATCCAACACTGTATAATAGAGAATCCTATAAATAAGTCGTTGGAGAAATATCTATAAACTCCCTTAGTAGGATTCTGCATTACCTTTTTTTTTATTTCTTTCTAAAAAGTGTGAAAGCTTTAGAAATCATACAAGATTTTTCCATATCAGCTAAACAAATACAAGTACATGCTGCTTCATTTGATTCTAAGTAGTACAACAATGCCAGCATATCTTCTTTTGTCCAGGGACTATCACAATTACACATATCAACAACAACAAATTCATAGCTGATTTCCTGTTATAGTGTAATTTTTCACCTTGTGAGCATCAACATTAATTGGCATTCAAGATCCATTTCATTGACTCAGATTCATCATTTTGTACTCCAAGAACACATAATTCCCTATTTTTGTTTTCCTATATGCTAGCTGTTCAACTATAGCTAGCGTACACGCAGGCTGTTCCACTATAGCCCGCGGGTACCAAGTAAAATAATAAAAATCATTAGAAAATTACTTTTTACTCCCAAAAAGCGGTCTTAGGATGACCTTTGGCCCTCCATATGCCCCGAAACGCCTCGATGTGTCCTTTCACATACCTTTGGAAGGATATATATTGAGCTCTTATGGTATATGGAAGGGGGGAGAAGGAGAGAGCAAGATAACTCTAGTGGATTTTTGTCGTGACTTGAGCCTACACTCATTGATCCTTGTTGTTGTGAACTCCTTATGTTCACCTACCAAACTCCTTTCATAGTTTGAGTTTTCCATTGCATGGGGGATTGAGGTGGTGGAGGCACAAGTGGAGAGACCCAGTTCTTGGTTCAGATTGGTTGCCGGCAAGAGGTCGTATATTGTACTTCTTGTTATTCATTAATGGAAATACTCATTTTCTCATCCAATTGATGTTGTGAATATTGTTAAATTACATTGGGTTATATTTGCTTATTATATCATGGATCATGCTATTGATTATGCTAATGTCTTTCACATGTTATATGCACTTGCTTGTACTTGTTGTTGGACTAATCTGCAGGTTCAAGTGTAGAAGTTGAAAGCTCAACGGGGATCTACTTCAAACATCTAGTTGAAGGTTGGTCTTTTCTCCATTATCTTAGAATTGTCATTTATATAGAATTGCATTGGGAATTGAGTCATTTTCTGGTAGTTAGTTGTTTGTTGTGGTCTACCCCAAGCCATAGGAATTTTTCTCCGTAACAAAAATGGCGACTCCACTGGGGAAAACATCTATTTTTGGTGATTTTTAGGCATTTGTCCTTATTTTCAGTTGTTGTTTGTCGAGCTTCTGTGTTATTAATTGGCCGTCAAGATCCACAGTAGAAAACTAGCGTTTTCTGGCCTGTTTGACCTTTTTAGGGCTCATTTTCTTTTCCCTGTATGTGGGTCAACCTTGTTTTGACCGCGTCTACCCGCCTCTGTCTGAACTATAGCCCGCGTTTACCCATAGATTTTCTTTGAACAGTTGCGTACAACTCTGGGATTGTTTCATTTTTGGCCTTGAGTGTTTGCTAGGTTGATTCTGAGTGTTCCTAAGTCTTAGTTGACCTGTTTCCTGACTGTTCCATGCCCTGTTCATGACCAAAAACTCCTCTTTCTCTTAGTTTTTGAGCTTTGAATTTTCTCACACTTTTTTGTTTTCTAGCTCATTAGCTTGGCTGAATCTTACTGTTTGGGTTTTTCTTGGTTGTCTACTTGATGTACTCTGCATTTCTTTACTGAATAGTTTTATTTTGCTTGCATTTTTTCATTCCATTATATTGAAAAAATACAAAAAAATTGTTTTGCATTTTCCTTGCATGTATAAGAGAAAATACAAAATATTTGATTTATGTACTGCATTTTGCATCTGCGTGCTTGTGATTTCATGTCATGTCCCAAATTTGGAATTGGGTCACAATGGCCTAATCACATTGGCCATATTCATTAGAGTTTGTAAAATTGATGTTAAAGGTCAAATAATTGCCAAGGAGGAAAATTATTGGTTTCCTAGGTTTGGGGTGGAAGCTTTGGGATTTGGAATAATGGGGATAATAAATGATGTTTGAACATTAGAGTGGCATAAATATTTAATAAAGGATCTAAATAAATATATACAAGTGAAAATCAAAGTGGCATTTGATCATGAAGACACATGGAGGAAGTGGGACCCACATATGGCTAGATTTCCCCACTACATTTGGCATCATTCTCTCACCAATTCGAATTCAAGGTGAATGGTAACATACTTGGGGGAGTCCAAAAGGTATTATTAATTGCATGAATCATCCAAGGTCGAAATATAGAGGAAGAGTAACTCCCATGGAAGAGGAAGAGGCAATTTGGAGCTAGTGAGACACTTGGGCTAGATTCCCTAGCTCTATGACAACAATGATGAAGATGCTATGACACCTATGACACAAATCAGACCTGAAGGCTGACATATGACATATATGACATGTCAGGGCTAAAAATAGACTCTAAGAGGGCGCTCAAGGGTGTTAGGGCAGCTAAAATGCTTCCACATGTGATTTGGTGGAAGTGGGAGACTAGGAATTGTTGTACAAGTGGCGTTCTTTGGAATCTCTTCCCAACTTGAGTTGGCATGAGTCTCTTGGAAGGGATTCGACCCATGGAGGACATTAGAACTTTATAAATGTCAATAACAAAGAATGAAACCGGCTTTTGATCATTTGTAGAATTTGCAATTGCATTTGTGAAGAGGGAGAGCTAGTGGATGACTAGTTTCTTGCCTTAGCCAATTTCGAGGGTGAAAGATTCCCATCCAAGTTGGTAATTGGAAAGGCCATTCAGACCTTTCATTTGGAGCTTTAATGGAGTCTTTATTTGCAGGTGTAAGCTACAGGGCAGCTCATGGTTTCTTCTATTGCAGCTCACTCCTTCAACCATTTCCAGTTTTGATGGCATATTCTTGATCCTTGAGGGAGGGCGTTTTTGGTGAGCTATTGTAATATTTGGGGAAGCTTTCAATGTCCCATTTGTTTTGTAATATGAATTAAATACTCTGTTCTTCATCTACAAAAAGTTTCAGGTCGAAATTCCAAGTAGAAATGTATAAATCTCATTTTTAATGGAAGAACAATGCCATTTCCCCACTACCATGTTGTGAGTCAATGTATTGATGATGATTTCGAATGAATGGATGATTCTATGATATATTTATGATCAATATACTGCCATGGATGTCTTATACAAGTTTCATGTACTGTACTTGAGCATTTGAATCATTTTTACTCAGTTTAGTTGTATTGGGAGGTGAAATAGTGCCATTTCCCCAAGGGTTGAATTGGGGATTTTTGCAGTTGAATGGGAGAGGATGAGAACAGTTGTAATAAACCATTAATGGTGCATATGAGACCTTAATAACATACTTAACATATTAAATACCTCTGTTCATAAGTTTGAGTGGCTTTGGAGGCATTTGGGAAGCCATTTTCAGTACTTACCCCAGGGGGATTTGAACCCCAAATTACTAGTAAAATTGCATAATTGGTCCAGAATCTTAAGAGAGTTTGCAGAGGTCTTTTGGTGGACATATATCATCCATAAACATCATATTCAAGTTATAATATCATTCCTAAACCTTCCTTGAATATTTGAAGGCATTTGGAGTCAATTTGAGACCTAGAGACCAATACTAGTCAAAGGGAAATCACTAGTAAAGTTACCTACATTGACCAGAATTGAAAGAGTATTTGCAGAAGTGTTTTAAAGGTACAAAGGAATCCATGAAACACATATTTATGTCCTAATATCATTCATATACCTTCTCAGAAGATTTGGGATCATTTGGGGCAAATTTGGGACCTAGAGATCGAAACTAGTCAAATGTCGAACCAAGGAAAAAAGTGGAAAATTGCCATTTTAATAAAAATCCTAACAAGGGACATTACAGTGGTATCAGAGCATGGTCCTTGCACCTGTGTATTAGGTACATACATTCAAGAATAATTGGCAGCTATGTCTTACTATTATGATGAATCCTATGAGTACAATTCTTATGATGAATATGCAGATGCTTATGAGCAATATGAAGCAGAATGTGAAAGGTATGAGGAAAAGGTGCCATCATGCAACACTTCTTACAATTTCAAGAGAAATGAAGATTATTCTTATGACTTTAAATCTGATGAATATGAATGTGTCACACCAACCAAGGATAATTCTATGAGTGAGTTCCAAAGATGGAGAGCAAATTATAAAACCTTGCCCCAGCAATATCAAAAATATCAAGAATATCTTGCTTCGAGCAAAAATACACAAAATGCCACGTCTTTTGAGTACTATGCTGAACATGTTTTTGAAAATAGGCCCAAAAATGAAGATGTGGAGTTAGTGAAGAAAGGTTTATGCCCTTCTTGTAAGAACCCTTGGAGCGAGTATCATATATGTGTGCATGAAATGATGTCCTCTTTGATGAGAGCTTTTGAGATTTATTCAAGAAGGGATTCCAAATATACCGATCCTAAGGAAAACAAGGGGAAAAATGAATCAGCTTGCTTGAAGGAGAAAAATGAAGAGACATCACAAGAGCATGAAGAAGATTCTATTGAAAATATGGAAGAACATTTCGAGACACCTTCTAGCTTATACATGAACCAAAGAGCATCTACTGATGGATGCTTAAACTATGAAGGAGTACCTACTGATGGGTGCTCACACCTCTATGTTGGTGACATAGAGATCACTTTTGAAAGTGTTGCTGCAAGCCCAAGTTCCATTAAGCATGATAATGAAGACCTTGTAGCAGTTGAAGAAGAACCAAGATCAACTTCCCCATCACCACTTGAGCTTCATGAAGTTGGTCCAAGCAAAAATGAAGAAGATGAGGAGGTTCATTTGCAAGAGCCTCATTTTCTTGAAGGGTCCTTAAAGATGAATGAAAAGAAGATCCAAGAGTCCCTCAGCATTCTCCATGAGACTCAAGCATTGGTGTCAAATTCTTGTTGGAGAGCTACTTCATTGGAGGAAACATCCTTCCTTGAAGACATGGAGAAGATTCAAAGAGCAATGTTCCACATCAAAGGTAATTTCTTGTCTTTGCTTTTTGATAGAAACCATTTGTTTGAGCTTAATGAATTGTTACATGATGCATACTTGAAGAATAATGAGGATATTCATAAGCTCACAATTCAAAATGAGCAACTTCTTGAAAAGTTGCAAGATACTTGTTTTTCCTCCTATGTTTAAGAGTGTCAAATGGTAGATTGTTTGGAGGATTCTCATGACATGGTGGATCATGAGAAATGTGAAAATTTGAATGTTCTTGATGTGTTTGAATATGAACTTGAAGAGATCCAAACACTTGATGTGGTGGAAGAGGAATTTGAATTGCCTCTTGATGAAGGTTATGCAATTTTTAAAGAAGAGCATGATTCCTCTACATTGGAACCAAACTATGACAAAGATTTCACACTTTTGAAGGAGCTGCATAATACTACCCACATGGATCCTTCCCATGATGAAACTCCTGAACTTTTTGATCATTTGGGTGAGTTAGTACATTCTCCTACATCCTACAATTCCATGTTTTGCAGCATTAGTCTCAATGAAGTATGGGTGAAAGGGTTCTTTTTGATGGTGCCACATGAGGAGTATGGAACTCCTAGATTTAACTTTTATGATGACATGGTTGGAGCACATTATTATTCACATTTGCAGCAGCATACTTTATTACTTTATGATGATGCACATCTACATGGATGCACCTATGATATGCATTTGAGTCACTTGAAGACTTATGGTTTTTCTTGCTCAACACTTGATTCATTTGATGTTGGAGGAACTTCATCCAACACTTGGGTGAATAGATTTATGATTGGAGAACATTTTTGTTGGAAGCCACATACTTTGTTATATCTTTATGATGATCACATTCAGGGATGTATGGGTGAGACTTCTTTGATTCATTTGAAGTCTCCTTGTTTTTTCTGCTCATTATTTGGTTCAGATTCTAGTGGAGATTCTTCATTCACTTCTTGGATGAAAGAATACATGGCTGAATATTTTGATGCATATCACATCCTTTTGGAGCAGCATTATAGGGCATGGGATCCTCACCTATGTCATTGGATCAGATTTGATTGGTCACTTGAAGCTTGTATGCACTTGGAAAATGGTGGTCTACTTGCTTGGAGGTATAAGCACTTTCATGACTCTTTGATGAAGCATATCCTTGATGTACATTTTCATTATGTTGTTATGTACTTTGATGATATATATTTGGTACTCATGATGTTTGGAAGAATGCATACAAGAAAATGGGATCCGGGAATCCTCTTATCTAATGGTGTAGGTTGGAGAGCACTCTTAATTGTTGGGGTGCAATACAAGCAATGGGACCCTGGAATAATTTTTGTCTCATTGGTTTCATTTTTTTTGGGGAAGCAAGCAGCATGGGAGATGGATTCCCCACTTAATAAAGTGATTTTAATAAGAGTAGTGCAGCAGCAAGCATGGTGGTTCCTCTCTAAAATCTTCAAGGAAACTCAAAGACTCAAGGTTGGGCAATTCAATGGCAACTTCAAAGAATTATACAGGAAGCAGGTTCTTCAACACCCATGTTTGAAATTGCTTGAGGACAAGCAATATTGGGAAGGGAGGATTTGTCATGTCCCAAATTTGGAATTGGGTCACAATGGCCTAATCACATTGGCCATATTCATTAGAGTTTGTAAAATTGATGTTAAAGGTCAAATAATTGCCAAGGAGGAAAATTACTAGTTTCCTAGGTTTGGGGTGGAAGCTTTGGGATTTGGAATAATGGGGATAATAAATGATGTTTGAACATTAGAGTGGCATAAATATTTAATAAAGGATCTAAATAAATATATACAAGTGAAAATCAAAGTGGCATTTGATCATGAAGACACATGGAGGAAGTGGGACCCACATATGGCTAGATTTCCCCACTACATTTGGCATCATTCTCTCACCAATTCGAATTCAAGGTGAATGGTAACATACTTGGGGGAGTCCAAAAGGTATTATTAATGGCATGAATCATCCAAGGTCGAAATATAGAGGAAGAGTAACTCCCATGGAAGAGGAAGAGGCAATTTGGAGCTAGTGAGACACTTGGGCTAGATTCCCTAGCTCTATGACAACAATGATGAAGATGCTATGACACCTATGACACAAATCAGACCTGAAGGCTGACATATGACATATATGACATGTCAGGGCTAAAAATAGACTCTAAGAGGGCGCTCAAGGGTGTTAGGGCAGCTAAAATGCTTCCACATGTGATTTGGTGGAAGTGGGAGACTAGGAATTGTTGTACAAGTGGCGTTCTTTGGAATCTCTTCCCAACTTGAGTTGGCATGAGTCTCTTGGAAGGGATTCGACCCATGGAGGACATTAGAACTTTATAAATGTCAATAACAAAGAATGAAACCGGCTTTTGATCATTTGTAGAATTTGCAATTGCATTTGTGAAGAGGGAGAGCTAGTGGATGACTAGTTTCTTGCCTTAGCCAATTTCGAGGGTGAAAGATTCCCATCCAAGTTGGTAATTGGAAAGGCCATTCAAACCTTTCATTTGGAGCTTTAATGGAGTCTTTATTTGTAGGTGTAAGCTACAGGGCAGCTCATGGTTTCTTCTATTGCAGCTCACTCCTTCAACCATTTCCAGTTTTGATGGCATATTCTTGATCCTTGAGGGAGGGCGTTTTTGGTGAGCTATTGTAATCTTTGGGGAAGCTTTCAATGCCCCATTTCTTTTGTAATATGAATTAAATACTCTGTTATTCATCTACAAAAAGTTTCAGGTCGAAATTCCAAGTAGAAATGTATAAATCTCATTTTTAATGGAAGAACAATGCCATTTCCCCACTACCATGTTGTGAGTCAATGTATTGATGATGATTTCGAATGAATGGATGATTCTCTGATATATTTATGATCAATATACTGCCATGGATGTCTTCTACAAGTTTCATGTACTGTACTTGAGCATTTGAATCATTTTTACTCAGTTTAGTTGTATTGGGAGGTGAAATAGTGCCATTTCCCCAAGGGTTGAATTGGGGATTTTTGCAGTTGAATGGGAGAGGATGAGAACAGTTGTAATAAACCATTAATGGTGCATATGAGACCTTAATAACATACTTAACATATTAAATACCTCTGTTCATAAGTTTGAGTGGCTTTGGAGGCATTTGGGAAGCCATTTTCAGTACTTACCCCAGGGGGATTTGAACCCCAAATTACTAGTAAAATTGCATAATTGGTCCAGAATCTTAAGAGAGTTTGAAGAGGTATTTTGGTGGACATATATCATCCATAAACATCATATTCAAGTTATAATATCATTCATAAACCTTCCTTGAATATTTGAAGGCATTTGGAGTCAATTTGAGACCTAGAGACCAATACTAGTCAAAGGGAAATCACTAGTAAAGTTACCTACATTGACCAGAATTGAAAGAGTATTTGCAGAAGTGTTTTAAAGGTACAAAGGAATCCCTGAAACACATATTTATGTACTAATATCATTCATATACCTTCTCAGAAGATTTGGGATCATTTGGGGCAAATTTGGGACCTAGAGATCGAAACTAGTCAAATGTCAAACCAAGGAAAAAAGTGGAAAATTGCCATTTTAATAAAAATCCTAACAAGGGACATTACATTTCATCCAGGACTTGCTTGCGCATTGAAATGTTAAAGAGATTGCATTTTATTTTGAATTGTTGGATTGATTTTCATATTAGTGGCATGCTCTTTTATTGATTAGATGAGTCTAGTGTTTTTCGGTTGTGCATACCATTGAGTCATATACATCATCAGTTTCACGACCATATCCTTTGAGTAATTACAACCATTAAAATGAATGCTTAATCTAAAAATTGATTAGAAACGATTTTCATTTTATAGGGTGCACCAACTAGCTTAGGTTTAGAGTCTTGGAATAGATCATTGTGAGTTAACAATCCAAGACTATTGAACCAACATTATGTGTCTGACTAGGGAGTGGTGAAACCCATGATATACATCAGTGTTCTCAGGAAGCTCTACTCAAACTAGAGTTAAACACGAGGTCACGGGAGGTTGGTTGCGAAGATAGCCCTCCAATACTGGCTGAACGTGGGATATATTTCCAGGATTTGTTCGTGTACGGGGACTCTTGGGGGATTCGACCCTCCTGAGTTTCGGGCTTAGCTACCCTGCCCATACGATGGATCCCACCTGCGACTGTCCCCCTGAGCATTGGTTATATTGTGGTGAACTTAGTTTCTTTACCTAGGTATCACATAGGGTGCTTGCAGTGGTTATACTGTATGTATCCTGAGTCAGATAGGGGTTGGACAACACAATTGCCTGTTGTATAGGGATTTGACCCTGTGCACACAGTGAAGTCTGGGAAACCTTATAATTGATTCTGTTACCTCTGGTTATAGTTTGGGAGTCTCAAGCCTTTCCTAGGCGAGACATACCGGTTGTAGTGTCGGGAGTTCCCTTGAGCCAGTCCTGTTTGTGTGCATTTGGCTGTAGTTTTCTTAGGTGTGTTCTCTTTGATTGATAATTGGCCATTAGGAGGCGTTCTATTTATTTGGAGTTATAGTGGAGCGAGATCCAACCTCTCCATTAGTTTTCCAGCTGATGAGGTAGCACGTCCTTTTCATAAGAGACACCGGATGATCCCCTTTGACACTTTTGATAATTACGAAGAACTTCACAACTACCTTATGACTTCTGCATCTAATACATCAGGAGGAATTCCCGTGACTCCGTCGGTGGATGTCGATGGACATCCCGTTCCTACCACTCCTAGATATCTAGGAGTGGAAGGTTCACCCCCACACTTTTCCCCACGTCACTTTTGCAAATTTTGGGCCATATCCACCCCCGAAAACAAATCCATATTATACTTATCCACGGGGATTCTAATATGGGATGCTAGATCTTAATGACACCACGAACCCTTCGACCACTAATCCTTCTTCACTTGGTATCCCTAGCCTTAATTCGACTATTACGTCCACTTCATCGGTTAGTCAAGCTAGTACTGGCCTTGGAGCTACGGGAACTGTCCCTTCCGGGGGTGATGCCACCCATTCTGCTCTTTCCGGGGGCGGTATAGCTTCTTCCACTCCCTTTGGGGGTGGCACATCTATTTTCGCTCCGTCCGGAGGTGTCACGACCTTTAATCCTCCTTTTCAATTTACGTCTGGTCATGTCCCTTCAACTTCTACGGTTGTTGGGGGAGGACCACATCCTAGGACTGCCCCTCATTTTAGTGGGAACACTTCACATAACACAGCTCATGTTACACAACCTAACGCACATGTTTCTACACATATACTTGCGACTACGACCACGACTTCTAATCAGCATGTCCCTCCTAACGCCAGGGGTGGGCATATCCCTCATGCTGGGGGTGGGCACATTCCTAATCCTGGGGGTGGGCACATTCCTCATTCTAGTGGTGGGTACATTCCTAACCCTAGGGCTGGGCACATTCCTCATTCTGGGGGTGGGTACATTCCCAACCCTGGGGGTGGGCACATTCCCAACACTGGGGGTGGGCACATTCCGAATGCGGGAGGAGGGAACATACCTTACACTCGGGGTGGACACATTCTCAACACTGGGGGTGGGTACATTCCCAACAATGGAGGCGGGCACATTCCCAACATTGGAGGTGGGTACATTCCCAACACGGGAGGTGCGCATATTCCTAATGCTGGGGGTGGAAATGTACCTTATAATTATGGTCATTACTCAACTGCTCCTGCTACAAGTAGCATGTATATGCCCCATCAATATGGTGGAAATCCTCCTTATAATGCAGTTAGCTATGGACCTTATTACAACCCTCCTCAACATGGTACTCACAACACATATATGCCTTCGCACCCTTAGACGGGTCAAGGTGGGGGTACTTACCAGCCCTATGGTCAAGGTCACGGTTCATATCATCCTTACGGTCCACAAGGTCAGCCTCTTTTCGGAGCCTTTAATCCAATTTCACAACCACCGCTCCCGTTTCTTGCTCGTCTGAACCTACCCCATCTTTCGAAGCTTACAAATGAACCGGTGTGTCACGATCCTTCTTGGCCTCTAGTCCCTACCAAGCTCCCTGCCGACATTTTGAAATTTGAAGGGAAGAATGGTGAGGATCCGGGTGATTATGTTACAACTTTTCACCTGTGGTGCTGCTCGAACTCTTTAAATCACAATTCCATTCGTCTGAGACTATTTCCACGCACCCTCACGGGGGCAGCTGCGAAGTGGTATGTTGAGTTTCCTGGGGGCACCTATAGAGGTTTCAACGAGATAGCTTTGGTTTTCGTAGATCATTTTCAATTGTCGGTTCGTTACGACACTGGCACTGAGATTTTCCTACCTTCCGCCAAGACAAGGCCATGCATATATCTGACCATGTTCAAAAGTGACGTCATTGGAAGAGGATGGTGAAAGCCAACATTCCTCTAGATTTTCTTTTGGAATGGTTTCTTAAGTCTTTGCTTCCATATATTTCGAAAGACATTTCTGTATCTGGCATTATGACTGAGGAACAAGCTATACTTAAAGCCCAACAGCTATACCTAGTCTACGCTCAGTCTGGCATCTTATATGATATTATCCCTGACGCACTGCAGTCACGACACAAGCACAAACCAGTTCCTGGACCACATTCTGATGGCATTGTTGGATCTACAAGTACTCAACCTGTGGATTTGGTCACCAACCAAATGCAGAATTTGTCTATTGGCCAATCCACACCCGGACAGGCTCGCACATCATCCACTCCTACCCAATCGTTTGATGCCCATTCTATATAGACGAAAAACCCATCAAGTAACCAACAACCTGGTGGAAAGAAGAAGGGGAGAAACAACCATAAGGGTGGGAATAATTCGAACAATGGAAGTAATCAAAACACTGTCAGGAAAGAAAATGCCAACCCTCCTCGAGACAGTGGAAATGCTGGTGGGGACCATAAGTTGAGACGTAAAGTGAAATTCCCTTGCAAGCTTTGTGGGGAAGATCACCTAACTCACTTGTGTCCTCGAATTGAAGAAGCATCGAAGCATCTTGCACAAAGCCCAGCTGTGTTGAAAGATCCCCTTCCACATCATTAGAATATGGCTTCGAATGCTCCCGCTACTGGCTATGGGACTAATGAAACTACTACGTCTTCTTCTCACGCTGGTGGCTACGGATGCGTAAACATGATCCAATCGCAGGTTAGTGTTGCTACTCGTCAACACGATTATGGTGCACCATAGCCGAATATGGGGAATGAACCTCCTCCTCCTCCTAACACTTCACTGCATATCGAGAATCCCACTACTATGTCGCGGATACCGAAAGGTGTTCTTAAGTGCTCGGCGCACAATCTCAATGCTTGAGCCACCCATAACTACTCTATTGTAGAAGATTTGGGTCAAACTCCGTGTTCCATTGAGGTGTTACATGCATGTTCTTCACAACGGCACACCCTTTTATCTGCTTTGGGAGTTCAAGATGGGGACAACCCTAGTATGATTAAATTCGACACTACAGACGTCCAGCCTCGCTTAACTTACCATGTTGCTTTTCAAATACATGTAAGGTTCTTGGATAAGTTTGTTAAATGCTTGGTGGTTGACGAAGGTGCTTCCACCTCGGTAATGTCGTTAGATTGCTGGAAAGATCTTGGCTCTCCTCCCCTGTCTAAATCTATGACTATGCTTACTGCATTTGACAGTCGGTCATTTAGGCCGCATGGTATTATCCCTTCCCTTGAGGTCCACTTTGGGGGGGAAATACGTGCCTATTGAGGTCGAGGTGGTTGATGCGCCCATTGACTACAACTTTCTTCTGGGAAGGAATTGGATCTACGCAATGAAAGCGATCGTATTCTCCGTTTTTAGAGTTATCTTCTTTCCTCATAAAGGTAGAATCATGATGGTTGATCAGCTAGTCTTCCCTAGTTCTAATTCTGTAGCATCGCCGAGAACGGTTGTTCCCCAGATCAAATATTCTCAGCCGACAACTGGGAACATTGGTGTAGGATTGTATCCATCATTGTTGGTAACTTTCGACTTTGTTGCACCAATTTCTTTTATTGGAACCGTTTCCGATAGTGCATCGTCCTTGTTGAATAATGTACCATTCCAGACCTCATATTTTAATGACTCATGGACCTTACCATCCACGAGTGCTTCATCCGAATACATTTCGCACATTGGAATGGCTATGCCGTTATTTGCAGCTGAGCTTGCATACCGTGAAATTCAACAAGCCACTGTGAAGCCGGATCCATCCTCTTCATAGACAGAGGAGGAAGATCCCATTATGCTACCGGCATGTGAAGCCGACTTGTCTTGCTCGCACGATTGTCTTGATGGTGTTTTTCCTTCAGATGAATCCATCGTTGAGGCCATGTGTGGTAGTGAGAGACCTTAGTGATATTTGCATCATCGCTCTAATTTTCTTCCCAACCTCGATCTTGTTGAGCAAGAAGATTTTAGGAGGACTCTTGCCGAGAGGGTTGGTTACCCTGTGGCTCTGTTGGATTCACATGGGATTTATGCGGAGGGGAATATGGCTAATATTTACCTGACCATACCGATCAACATCAATTCTATACCCGGAAAGGTAGAGAACATTTACATCGGTGCCGACTGTTCTCCTGAGGAGATTCAGCAGTACACCAAACTATTCAAGGAATTTTGGGATTTTTTCGCCTGGTCATATGAGGAGATGCCAGGAATAGACCCTAGTATTGTCGAACATGAGATTAAGACATATCCCAATGCCAAGCCAATTCGACAATGACTTTGTGTTGTGAATCCTAGGAAGGAAGCCACCATTAAGGTAGAGGTAGAGAAACGCCTTAAAGTTGGTTTCATCTACCCGATTCCCCTTACTGAATGGGTATCCAATCTTGTTCCTGTAGATAAGAAGCAAGGAACCATCCATGTATGTACTGACTTTAGAGATCTGAACCATGCATGTCCGAAAGACAACTTCCCCACACCATTCATAGATCAAATCTTGGATGCTTGTGCCGGAAGTGAAGTTTTTTCGTTTATGGATGGTTTCTCCGAATATAACCAGATCCAGATAAAGCCTGAGGACCAACATAAAACTGCTTTCATTTGTCCTTGGGGTACATTTGCGTACCGAAAAATGTCCTTCGGCCTTAAAAACGTCGGAGCTACGTTTCAACGTGCCATGACCTATGATTTTCACGACCTTAAGCGCATAGTGGAGGCATACTTGGATGATCTTGATAGCCATTCTCGAAAGAGAGTGGACCACCCGAAGCACCTCGGTCTTATTTTCGAAAGATGTTGATGTTACCAGATTCATTTGAATCCTAATAAATGCATCTTTGTCATGAGAATGGGTCTCCTTCTAGGGTTCATAGTTTCACAAGAGGGTATAAGAGTCGATCCTCTTAAGGTTGAGGCAATACTTTGGTTGCCTCCCCCGCGTAACCTAGTTCAACTTCAGAGCCTCCAGGGGAGAGCCACTTTTCTACGACGCTTTGTAGTGAATTATGCTAGTCTTACCAAAGGCTTTGCGCATCTATTGAAGGAGGATAGATCGTTTATCTTGGATGAGCGAGCCCAACAATATTTCGACAATTTGAAGAAAGCTTTGGTATCGGCCCCTCTGCTTAGTCCACTCGACTTTGCTAGATATTTCTTACTTTATGTGACCGCGTCTCTTGAGACGATTGGCATGGTCTTAGTTTAGGTAGATGATGCACTCCAAGAGCATGTCATCTATTATATTAGTCAAAATTTAGTAGATGCTGAGCTGAGATACACTCATGTGGAGACGTTGGCACTTGCGACTGTTCATGCAGTCCAACACTTAAAACATTACATCATGCTTAGGAAAACCATTGTTATAGCGCATATCAATCCATTTCAGTTCGTGTTATCATGACATCTTATAGGGGGGGAAGTACAATAAATGGATTGCTATTCTTAAGGAGTTTGATCTAGATTTTGCTTCGGCGAAGTCGATGAAATCCTTGGTTTTCACTGAGCTCATGTCAGATTTCCCATGACTTGATGAGGACATCGTTCATGAAGATTCCTTTGTGGATGAGCACTTATTTCTTATCTTGTTAGTGAACCCTTGGTATGGGGATATCATAGTATATCTTCAACTTTGAATTTCCCTTCGCACTATTCACAAGATGAATGACGACATGTGAGACACCAAGCTAAAGATTATGTCATCGTCGGTGACACTTTGTATCATCGAGGAAAAGACTCTATCCTCCGTCATTGTTTGACTCATGAAGAAGTAGAGCGTGTGCTGAATGACTGCCACAGCGGGGCATGTGGTGGTCACTTATCTAGGCTTGCAATAGCCTAATGGATTATGCGAGCTGGTTACTTCTGGCCATCAATCTTTAAAGATTGTATGAACGTCGTAAAGAGATGTCACCCTTGCCAGGTGTTTTCTCGGAATATACACTTGCATCCAACGCCCCTCCATCCGGTCGTCACCATTGGTCCCTTCACTAAGTGGGGGGTGGATTTCATGGATTGCAAACCAGCTTCGGCTGGGGGGCATCACCATATCATTGTGGTCGTGGACTACTTTTCCAAATGGGCTAAGGCCAAGCCTACTGTTAAATCCGATCGTGCTATAGTAGCCCATTTCGTATTCAATCAGATTATTACTTGGTTCGGTATTCTGAAAGAGATTTTCACTGACCATGGCAGTCACTTTCAGAACAAGATGATGGCGGATTTGTCACTCAAGCTTGGGTTTTGTCAAGAGCATTCGTCATCTTACTACCCCCAAGAGAATGGTCAAGTTGAGGCAGTCAATAAGTCCTTAAAGACCATTCTCCAACGTACCATCCAATAGAGCAAGACAAACTGCATATTATGTTATATCCTGCTTTGTGGGCATATCGAACTGCAGTTAAGACTGCTATCGGATTCTCACCATTTTAGCTAGTACATTGTGTGGAGTCTATTTTACCGATTGAATGCGAAATCCCTTCGTTAAAATTAGCCATAGAGCTCCTGCCTGATATGTCGGATGTTGAGAAACATTTGATCCACCTTGAGCAGCTTGACGAGTAGCATCGAGATGTCGTCATGGCTATAGATGCCAATAAGCGTCGTGTCAAGGTTCAATATCATAAGTAAGTTCGTCCCTGGCAGTGTGCTGAAGGTGACTTGGTCCTCTTGTATGACCAGGCTAAGGAACCCCTAGGGGCGGGAAAGTTTAACCCCATGTGGCACAGTCCTTACATAGTGAGGCATGTCCTTGTGAAAGGAGCCTACGAATTGGAAGATTATGAAGGGAATGCCTTGAAGGAGCCTAGAAATGGGCTCTACCTCAAGTGGTATTACGCTTGAGCTTTTAGCTCGAGCTAATAATTTTGTATACTATTGTATAGTTGCTTCTATACATAGTTTAGATTTATTTTGGTTTTCCGAGTCTGCTGATTCGCTTCTGTTTGATTGACGGATATCAGCAGAATCTACCGTGTACTTGGGATTCGCGGATGGTACTAGCCGCCACATGCAGCAACTCGCTTGTATTGCATGGGTTATTTATTCACCAAACCATCAGATTGTGTCATCAGGAGATTCCTGTCTCGGTACTAAATCCAATAATGTGGCTGAGTACAGTGCCATAGTCGAACTACTTCGAGATGCCATTTTGTATGGCAGTCGGTCTTTAGAGGTCCGCCTGGATTCACAATTGGTGGTGTCTCAGTTGAATGGCCGGTATCGCGTAAGAGACCCTATGTTACTACGGAGGTTCTTAAGGGTGAGACTCTTGGAGCGACATTTTGTTTCCATTACATGCATTCATGTTCCAAGATGTTTTAATCATGTATCTGATGCATATGCTAATTATGTCCTAGATTGGTATTTGTCACATCAATAACGAAGCACACAAATAAACATTCATTCACACATGTGTACATACAAATATAGTAGAACCAGAGAATCATAGTTTATATATATAAATAACATGTCCAGAATGGTAGTGTCACAGTACAAAATTGGAGCCCATAGCTCTCAAAAATATACATAATCGATACAAAAAATGGAACCTTGAGATATATAAGCCCCACAAGAAGGCCTATCTGCCTCGGTAGGATGTGTCTGATAGTAATAGTGTACTACTTGGGCTATGCGCCGCAGTAGCCGTACCTAGGTGCTTGGTACTCCCAGAACGTGTCGTTGCATCGCCTCCGGCAGATGCTCCACCTATATTACGGGTACCTGTTGGTCATACGAGTCAGGTTGACCCACATGGTCTCTAATGTGCGCTCTGCTGCAGTGCCGGATACCTCTCCACCCTTGCCCCACCGACGATGTCTTAGGAAACTATTTGGTCTTCGCGGACCCGTATCTGCTAGCAAATAGTAGAATGCCAATATGTGATACTACACCAAAAAGATTTTTGCATTTTCATATATAATAAAAAATCCCAAAAAATTGAATATACAAAACATAAAAAGAGTAGCATACCGATGTCTCTTAATGTGGCTCCTAGAGGAAGTGGTAGGTTGCGATTGCCACGAAATTCTATCCCTGCATAGGGGTAATCGTCAATGGCTATGACCTGTCGGTCCCACTAGTGAAAGAACTCATCTGTATATGGTGATGCCTGTGGGCCACCACCCTGTCGCATCAGTACCTCTGCCCACTGGGTTAGGGCTGGGTCATGGAGACTATGAGGAGGGACTTCAACCCTCGGACTAAGCCCCATAACTCTCTCGAAGAAAACGCTGCATAGTATACTACCATATCCGAAGTTTTTTTCCTCCCCACGCTTGCACTATGTTAACTGGGTCTTCATAAACACCAGTAACGTTGTGCACCAATCATATACCATGGGACGCATGCACTCTGCGACGTAGAACATCACCAGCCTTGAAGCTTGGTGTAGAGCTGGTGAACCTGTAATCTTGACGAGCATGAACACTATGATCTTCATACTTAAACTGACTATGGATCCAATGGGTACCTGAATCACCACCTTCCGGGTATTGGGAAGACAATACCGCTCTATGTAGTTGGGAATGGTGATCCCACCACCTACAGTGCGAGACCGAAGACTAGCCACCTCCCCTTGACGGGACAATCCTGTAATGAAATATATGTCATCCACCTCTAAGGAGAGTGTTTGACCATCCAGATTGAAGTTTTGTGCGTCTACGTCCCAATAGTCTATCAAGCGATGGATCAATTGGTTTTGGGCCTTCAAACCCCCAATGGTCCAGAATTTGAAAATCCCACATGCTTGTAATGCCTGTTGCGTGGAAAAATCTTGGCGGACAACCTCATCCACAAGATCATGCTCTCTTTCCCTCCACTCTAGAACCATCCTGGAGGAAGAAACACAAGTTATTTAGCTTTTTGCATTTAAAAAACCAACTTCACAGCCGTACCTACGGGCAGCTGAGCAAACAGAGGCATCTACCCATGGTCAATGCAAATGTTGACCGTGTATAGATGACCCTACCCGCGACCCATATAGTTACAGCCCGCGTACAACGTCGTGACCAAGTAGGGCTTCCCCAATAAAATTTTTTGACCAATGAAAATTAAAATAAAAGCTATCAAATGAAAGAGGGGGATGAGATGACTAACCTGCTCCAGACGGTTCGACAAACGGATGCCCGTAGCTCCCATAATCAGTGACTGAAATCCAAGGTGAAAAACTAACCAAAAACTCCAAATTGGGTAAAAAGTGAAAATGAATTGTAAATTGTAATTTTTTATTACTATTTATAGTTTTGGAAACCCACTTTCCTATAGTTTTCACCATTTTAAGTTGGTTTGACTAATATGTCATCTTGGAGTACTATTTTGAACATATTTCTTCGACGAGAGTTGTTGTTTTGATTGTTTCACGCCTACGACAGGTATATTTTCACACCCGTCATATAGGTTAGATGTCATTTTCACTTGCATTTTGCATTTGACCTTTGACCATTTATCATCAACCCTAGGTGCGACCCCGCTTTGTAACTGACACGGAACCTTCACACTGTTATAGAAGTGTCTTTATTTGGCGGTAGGGTCTGTCCAAACATGGGTTCCCTAGTTAGAACCCCGTTTTGCATTATGGTGCCCATACCGCTGTTTTTCCTTAAGATCGGGAGTCCTTCGTAGTGATGCCATGACGTTGCGATAAAGACTCATACTCTACATTGTCTTATGCTAGTCATCTCCCATAAGGACTCCCCCCTTTTTTACCAAGTTGTGATTGCATTGCATCATCCTGCTTGCTACTTGAGCCTTATGCCAGCTCCCGCTCACTCAATTGTTAGCTTGGTGCCTGAGCACTTTCCTTGTCGAGCCCTGCAGAGCTTTAATTTGCCTTTCACAATTTGATGACCTTCTAACCCTGAGGGAACACCCCCCCAAATGTCTAAATCCTGCACATGCTTCCTTGCATTGATCATAGGTATGTTCGACTGCTTGGGACTAGTCTTGTCATGTCCCAAATTTGGAATTGGGTCACAATGGCCTAATCAAATTAGCCATATTCATTAGAGTTTGTAAAATTGATGTTAAGGGTCAAATAATTGCCAAGGAGGAAAATTACTAGTTTCCTAGGTTTGGGGTGGAAGCTTTGGGATTTGGAATAAGGGGGATAATAAATTATGTTTAGACATTAGAAGGGTTCAAGTATTTAATAAATAGAGTGAATAAAGAAATTCAAGAGAAATCCTAAGTGACAAATGTTTTTGGAGACATATGGAGGATGTGGGACCCACACTAGCTTGATTTTTCATAATACATGGTATCTCTCTTTTGCAAATTCGAATTAATGGGAATGTGAACACTCTTGGGTGAGTTGGTAAGTCATAACACATGTCATTGAGCATCTTAGGTTGAATTTGGAAGGATTGGTAACCTCCATGGAAGATAAAGAGTCAAAGTGGAAGTTTGTGGACACTTGGGCTAGATTCCCTAGCCCCTATGACACCAATGATGGAGCATCTATGACAACTATGACAAATTGCAGACCTGAACTCTGACATCTGACCACTATGACATGTCAGCCCCAAAAATAGGCTCAAAGAAGGCGAATTTGGGAGTTGGAGAAGCCAAAGAGACTCAAAATCGAATTTGGGAGAAGATGGAAGGTTGGAACTAGGAGACAAGTGGCAAATGTGGAATATTTCCTAAATGAAAATCTATTGAATCTATTGAGAGGATTTCGACCCTTAGAAGGCTAATGTTGGTTATAAAATGTAGAAATAAAGTACGAGAATGGCTTTTGATCATTTGTAGAATTTGCAATTGCATTTGTGAAGAGGGAGAGCTAGTGGATGACTAGTTTCTTGCCTTAGCCAATTTCGAGGGTGAAAGATTCCCATCCAAGTTGGAAATTGGAAAGGCCATTCAGACCTTTCATTTGGAGCTTTAATGGAGTCTTTATTTGTAGTTGTAAGCTACAGGGCAGCTCATGGTTTCTTCTATTGCAACTCGCTCCTTCAACCATTTCCAGTTTTGATGGCATATTCTTGATCCTTGAGGGAGGGCATTTTTGGTGAGCTATTGTAATCTTTGGGGGAGCTTCTAATGCCCCATTTATTTTGTAATATGAAGTAAATACTCTGTTCTTCATCTCCAGAAAGTTTCAGGTCTAAATTCCAAGTAGAAATGTATAAATCTCATTTTTAATGGAAGAACAATGCCATTTCCCCACTACCTTGTTGTGAACCAATGTATTGATGATGATTTCGAATGAATGGATGATTATATGATGCATTTGTGATTAATGGACTGCCATGGATGTATTTTACAAGTTTCATGTACTGTAATTGAGCATTTGAAGTATTTTTACTCAGTTTAATTGCATTGGGAGAAGAAATAGTGCCATTTCCCCAAGGGTCGAATTGGTTATTTTTGCAGTTGAATGGGAGAGGGTGAGAACAGTTGTAATAAACCATTAATGGTGCATATGAGAACTTAATAACATAATTAACACATTACATATCTCTTTTCATAAATTTGAGTGGGTTTGGAGGCATTTGGGAAGCCATTTTCAGTACTTACCTTAGGGGGATTTGAACCCCAAATTACTAGTAAACTTGCATACTTGGTCCAGAATCTTAAGAGAGTTTGCAGAGGTATTTTGGTGGCCATATGTTATCCCTGAACATCATATTCAATCCCTAATATCATTAATACACCTTCCTTGAAGATTTGAAGGCATTTGGAGTCAATTTGAGACCTAGAGACCAATACTTGTCAAAGGGAAATCACTAGTAAAGTTATCTACATTGACCAGAATTGAAAGAGTATTTGTAGAAGTGTTTTAAAGGTACAAAGGCATCCCTGAAACACATATTTATGTTCTAATATCATTCATATACCTTATCATAAGATTTGGGATCATTTGGGGCAAATTTGGGACCTAGAGATCGAAACTAGTCAAAGGTCGAACCAAGGAAAAAAGTGGAAAATTGCAATTTTAATAAAATTCCTAACAAGTGACATTACAGTGGTATCAGAGCATGGTCCTTGCACCTGTGTATTAGGTACATACATTCAAGAATAATTGGCAGCCATGTCTTACTATTATGATGAATCCTATGAGTACAATTCTTATGAGGAATATGCAGATGCTTATGAGCAATATGAAGCAGAATGTGAATGGTATGAGGAAGAGGTGCCATCATGCAACACTTCTTATAATTTCAAGAGAAATGAAGATTATTCTTATGACTTTAAATCTGATGAATATGAGTGTGTCACACCAACCAAGGATAATTCTATGAGTGAGTTCCAAAGATGGAGAGCAAAATATAAAACCTTGCCCCAACAATATCAAAAATATCAAGAATATCTTGCTTTTAGCAAAAATACACAAAATGCCATGTCTTTTGAGTACTATGCTGAACATGTTTTTGAAAATAGGCCCAAAAATGAAGATGTGGAGTTAGTGAAGAAAGGTTTATGCCCTTCTTGTAAAAACCCTTGGAGCGAGTATCATATATGTGTGCATGAAATGATGTCCTCCTTGAGGAGAGCTTTTGAGATTTATTCAAGAAGAGATTCCAAATATATTGATCCTAAGGAAAACAAGGGGCAAAATGCATCAGATTGCTTTAATGAGCAAAAGGAAGAGACATCACAAGAGCATGAAGAAGATTCTATTGAAAATATGGAAGATCATTTCGAGACACCTTCTAGCTTAGACATGAACCAAAGAGCATCTACTGATGGATGCTTAAACTATGAAGGAGTACCTACTGATGGGTGCTCACACCTCTATGTTGGTGACATAGAGATCACTTTTGAAAGTGTTTCTACAAGTACAAGTTTCATTAAGCATGATAATGAAGACCTTGTAGCGGTTGAAGAAGAACCAAGATCAACTTCCCCATCACCACTTGAGCTTCAGGAAGTTGGTCCAAGCAAAATTGAAGAAGATGAGGAGGTTCATTTGCAAGAGCCTCATTTTCTTGAAGGGTCCTTAAAGATGAATGAAAATAATATCCAAGAGTCCCTCAGCATTCTCCATGACACTCAAGCATTGGTGTCAAATTCTTGTTGGAGAGCTACTTCATTGGAGGAAACATCCTTCCTTGGAGACATGGAGAAGATTCAAAGAGCAATGTGCCACATCAAAGGTAATTTCATGTCTTTGCTTTTTGATAGAAACCATTTGTTTGAGCTTAATGAATTGTTACATGATGCATACTTGAAGAATAATGAGGATATTCATAAGCTCACAATTCAAAATGAGCAACTTCTTGAAAAGTTGCAAGATACTTGTTTTTCCTCCTATGTTTCAGATTGTCAAATGGTAGATTGTTTGGAGGATTCTCATGACATGGTGGATCATGAGAAATGTGAAAATTTGAATGTTCTTGATGTGTTTGAAGATGAACTTGAAGAGATCCAAACACTTGATGTGGTGGAAGAGGAATTTGAATTGCCTCTTGATGAAGGTTATGCAATTTTTAAAGAAGAGCATGATTCCTCTACATTGGAACCAAACTATGACAAAGAGTTCACACTTTTGAAGGAGCTACATGATACTACCCACATGGATCCTTCCCATGATGAAACTCCTGAACTTTTTGATCATTTGGGTGAGTTAGTACATTCTCCTACATCCTACAATTCCATGTTTTGCAGTATTAGTCTCAATGAAGTATGGGTGAAAGGGTTCTTTTTGATGGTGCCACATGAGGCCCGTATGGAACTCCTAGATTTAACTTTTATGATGACATGGTTGGAGCACAATCTTATTCACATTTGCAGCAGCATAATTTGTCACTTTATGATGATTCACATCTACATGGATGCACCTATGATATGGATTTGAGTCACTTGAATACTCATTGTTTTTCTTGCTCAACACTGGGTTCATTTGATGTTAGAGGAACTTCATCCAACACTTGGATGAATAGATTTATGATGGGAGAACATTTTTGTTGGAAGCCACATACTTTGTTACATCTTTATGATTCTCACATTCATGGATGTATGGGTGAGACTTCTTTGATTCATTTGAAGTCTCCTTGTTTTTTCTGCTCATTATTTGGTTCAGATTCTAGTAGAGATTCTTCATTCACTTCTTGGATGAAAGAATACATGGCTGAATATTTTGATGTATATCACATCCTTTTGGAGCAGCATTATAGGACATGGGATCCTCACCTATGTCATTGGAGCAGATTTGATTGGTCACTTGAAGCTTGTATGCACTTGGAAAATGGTGGTCTACTTGCTTGGAGGTATAAGCACTTTCATGACTCTTTGATGAAGCATATCCTTGATGTACATTTTCATTATGTTGTTATGTACTTTGATGATATATATTTGGTACTCATGATGTTTGGAAGAATGCATACAAGAAAATGGGATCCAAGAATCCTCTTATCTAATGGTGTAGGTTGGAGAGCACTCTTAATTGTTGGGGTGCAATACAAGCAATGGGACACTGGAATAATTTTTGTCTCACTGGTTTCATTTTTTTGGGGGGAATCAAGCAGCATGGGAGATGGATTCCCCACTTAATAAAGTGATTTTAATAAGAGTAGTGCAGCAGCAAGCATGGTGGTTCCTCTCTAAAATATTCATGGAAACTCAAAGACTCAAGGTTTGGCAATTCAGTGGCAACTTCAAAGAATTATACAGAAAGCAGGTTCTTCAACACCCATGTTTGAAATTGCTTGAGGACAAGCAATATTGGGAAGGGAGGATTTGTCATGTCCCAAATTTGGAATTGGGTCACAATGGCCTAATCACATTAGCCATATTCATTAGAGTTTGTAAAATTGATGTTAAGGGTCAAATAATTGCCAAGGAGGAAAATTACTAGTTTCCTAGGTTTGGGGTGGAAGCTTTGGGATTTGGAATAAGGGGGATAATAAATTATGTTTAGACATTAGAAGGGTTCAAGTATTTAATAAATAGAGTGAATAAAGAAATTCAAGAGAAATCCTAAGTGACAAATGGTTTTGGAGACATATGGAGGATGTGGGACCCACACTAGCTTGATTTTTCATAATACATGGTATCTCTCTTTTGCAAATTCGAATTAATGGGAATGTGAACACTCTTGGGTGAGTTGGTAAGTCATAACACATGTCATTGAGCATCTTAGGTCGAATTTGGAAGGATTGGTAACCTCCATGGAAGATAAAGAGTCAAAGTGGAAGTTTGTAGACACTTGGGCTAGATTCCCTAGCCCCTATGACACCAATGATGGAGCATCTATGACAACTATGACAAATTGCAGACCTGTCCTCTGACATCTGACCACTATGACATGTCAGCCCCAAAAATAGGCTCAAAGAAGGCGAATTTGGGAGTTGGAGAAGCCAAAGAGACTCAAAATCGAATTTGGGAGAAGATGGAAGGGTGGAACTAGGAGACAAGTGGCAAATGTGGAATATTTCCTAAATGAAAATCTATTGAATCTATTGAGAGGATTTCGACCCTTAGAAGGATAATTTTGGTTATAAAATGTAGAAATGAAGTATGAGAATGGATTTTAATCATTTGTAGAATTTGCAATTGCATTTGTGAAGAGGGAGAGCTAGTGGATGACTAGTTTCTTGCCTTAGCCAATTTCGAGGGTGAAAGATTCCCATCCAAGTTGGAAATTGGAAAGGCCATTCAGACCTTTCATTTGGAGCTTTAATGGAGTCTTTATTTGCAGTTGTAAGCTACAGGGAAGCTCATGGTTTCTTCTATTGCAACTCGCTCCTTCAACAATTTCCAGTTTTGATGGCATATTCTTGATCCTTGAGGGAGGGCGTTTTTGGTGACCTATTGTAATATTTGGGGGAGCCTATAATGCCCCATTTCTTTTGTAATATGAAGTAAATACTCTGTTCGTCATCTCCAGAAAGTTTCAGGTCAAAATTCCAAGTAGAAATGTATAAATCTCATTTTTAATGGAAGAACAATGCCATTTCCCCACTACCTTGTTGTGAACCAATGTATTGATGATGATTTCGAATGAATGGATGATTCTATGATGAATTTGTGATTAATGGACTGCCATGGATATATTTTACAAGTTTCATGTACTGTACTTGATTATTTGAAGTATTTTTACTCAGTTTAATTGCATTGGGAGAAGAAATAGTGCCATTTCCCCAAGGGTCGAATTGGTGATTTTTGCAGTTGAATGGGATAGGGTGAGAACAGTTGTAATAAACCATTAATGGTGCATATGAGAACTTAATAACATAATTAACACATTACATACCTCTGTTCATAAATTTGAGTGGGTTTGGAGGCATTTGGGAAGCCATTTTCAGTACTTACCTTAGGGGGATTTGAACCCCAAATTACTAGTAAAATTGCATACTTGGTCCAGAATCTTAAGAGAGTTTGCAGAGGTATTTTGGTGGCCATATGTTATCCCTGAACATCATATTCAATCCCTAATATAATTCATACACCTTCCTTGAAGATTTGAAGTCATTTGGAGTCAATTTGAGACCTAGAGACCAATACTAGTCAAAGAGAAATCACTAGTAAAGTTATCTACATTGACCAGAATTGAAAGAGTATTTGAAGAAGTGTTTTAAAGGTACAAAGGCATCCCTGAAACACATATTTATGTTCTAATATAATTCATATACCTTCTCAGAATATTTGGGATCATTTGGGGCAAATTTGGGACCTAGAGATCGAAACTAGTCAAAGGTCGAACCAAGGAAAAAAGTGGAAAATTGCAATTTTAATAAAATTCCTAACAAGTGACATTACAGTGGTATCAGAGCATGGTCCTTGCACCTGTGTATTAGGTACATACATTCAAGAATAATTGGCAGCCATGTCTTACTATTATGATGAATCCTATGAGTACAATTCTTATGAGGAATATGCAGATGCTTATGAGCAATATGAAGCAGAATGTGAATGGTATGAGGAAGAGGTGCCATCATGCAACACTTCTTATAATTTCAAGAGAAATGAAGATTATTCTTATGAATTTAAATCTGATGAATATGAGTGTGTCACACCAACCAAGGATAATTCTATGAGTGAGTTCCAAAGATGGAGAGCAAAATATAAAACCTTGCCCCAACAATATCAAAAATATCAAGAATATCTTGCTTTTAGCAAAAATACACAAAATGCCATGTCTTTTGAGTACTACGCTGAAAATGTTTTTGAAAATAGGCCCAAAAATGAAGATGTGGAGTTAGTGAAGAAAGGTTTATGCCCTTCTTGTAAAAACCCTTGGAGCGAGTATCATATATGTATGCATGAAATGATGTCCTCCTTGAGGAGAGCTTTTGAGATTTATTCAAGAAGAGATTCCAAATATATTGATCCTAAGGAAAACAAGGGGCAAAATGCATCAGATTGCTTTAATGAGCAAAAGGAAGAGACATCACAAGAGCATGAAGAAGATTCTATTGAAAATATGGAAGATCATTTCGAGACACCTTCTAGCTTAGACATGAACCAAAGAGCATCTACTGATGGATGCTTAAACTATGAAGGAGTACCTACTGATGGGTGCTCACACCTCTATGTTGGTGAGATAGAGATCACTTTTGAAAGTGTTTCTACAAGTACAAGTTTCATTAAGCATGATAATGAAGACCTTGTAGCGGTTGAAGAAGAACCAAGATCAACTTCCCCATCACCACTTGAGCTTCAAGAAGTTGGTCCAAGCAAAATTGAAGAAGATGAGGAGGTTCATTTGCAAGAGCCTCATTTTCTTGAAGGGTCCTTAAATATGAATGAAAATAATATCCAAGAGTCCCTCAGCATTCTCCATGACACTCAAGCATTGGTGTCAAATTCTTGTTGGAGAGCTACTTCATTGGAGGAAACATCCTTCCTTGGAGACATGGAGAAGATTCAAAGAGCAATGTGCCACATCAAAGGTAATTTCATGTCTTTGCTTTTTGATAGAAACCATTTGTTTGAGCTTAATGAATTGTTACATGATGCATACTTGAAGAATAATGAGGATATTCATAAGCTCACAATTCAAAATGAGCAACTTCTTGAAAAGTTGCAAGATACTTGTTTTTCCTCCTATGTTTCAGATTGTCAAATGGTAAATTGTTTGGAGGATTCTCATGACATGGTGGATCATGAGAAATGTGAAAATTTGAATGTTCTTGATGTGTTTGAAGATGAACTTGAAGAGATCCAAACACTTGATGTGGTGGAAGAGGAATTTGAATTGCCTCTTGATGAAGGTTATGCAATTTTTAAAGAAGAGCATGATTCCTCTACATTGGAACCAAACTATGACAAAGAGTTCACACTTTTGAAGGAGCTACATGATACTACCCACATGGATCCTTCCCATGATGAAACTCCTGAACTTTTTGATCATTTGGGTGAGTTAGTACATTCTCCTACATCCTACAATTCCATGTTTTGCAGTATTAGTCTCAATGAAGTATGGGTGAAAGGGTTCTTTTTGATGGTGCCACATGAGGCCCGTATGGAACTCCTAGATTTAACTTTTATGATGACATGGTTGGAGCACATTCTTATTCACATTTGGAGCAGCATAATTTGTCACTTTATGATGATTCACATCTACATGGATGCACCTATGATATGGATTTGAGTCACTTGAATACTCATGGTTTTTCTTGCTCAACACTGGGTTCATTTGATGTTAGAGGAACTTCATCCAACACTTGGATGAATAGATTTATGATGGGAGAACATTTTTGTTGGAAGCCACATACTTTGTTACATCTTTATGATTCTCACATTCATGGATGTATGGGTGAGACTTCTTTGATTCATTTGAAGTCTCCTTGTTTTTTCTGCTCATTATTTGGTTCAGATTCTAGTAGAGATTCTTCATTCACTTCTTGGATGAAAGAATACATGGCTGAATATTTTGATGCATATCACATCCTTTTGGAGCAACATTATAGGACATGGGATCCTCACCTATGTCATTGGAGCAGATTTGATTGGTCACTTGAAGCTTGTATGCACTTGGAAAATGGTGGTCTACTTGCTTGGAGGTATAAGCACTTTCATGACTCTTTGATGAAGCATATCCTTGATGTACATTTTCATTATGTTGTTATGTACTTTGATGATATATATTTGGTACTCATGATGTTTGGAAGAATGCATACAAGAAAATGGGATCCAAGAATCCTCTTATCTAATGGTGTAGGTTGGAGAGCACTCTTAATTGTTGGGGTGCAATACAAGCAATGGGACCCTGGAATAATTTTTGTCTCACTGGTTTCATTTTTTTTTGGGGAATCAAGCAGCATGGGAGATAGATTCCCCACTTAATAAAGTGATTTTAATAAGAGTAGTGCAGCAGCAAGCATGGTGGTTCCTCTCTAAAATATTCATGGAAACTCAAAGACTCAAGGTTTGGCAATTCAATGGCAACTTCAAAGAATTATACAGAAAGCAGGTTCTTCAACACCCATGTTTGAAATTGCTTGAGGACAAGCAATATTGGGAAGGGAGGATTTGTCATGTCCCAAATTTGGAATTGGGTCACAATGGCCTAATCACATTAGCCATATTCATTAGAGTTTGTAAAATTGATGTTAAGGGTCAAATAATTGCCAAGGAGGAAAATTACTAGTTTCCTAGGTTTGGGGTGGAAGCTTTGGGATTTGGAATAAGGGGGATAATAAATTATGTTTAGACATTAGAAGGGTTCAAGTATTTAATAAATAGAGTGAATAAAGAAATTCAAGAGAAATCCTAAGTGACAAATGGTTTTGGAGACATATGGAGGATGTGGGACCCACACTAGCTTGATTTTTCATAATACATGGTATCTCTCTTTTGCAAATTCGAATTAATGGGAATGTGAACACTCTTGGGTGAGTTGGTAAGTCATAACACATGTCATTGAGCATCTTAGGTCGAATTTGGAAGGATTGGTAACCTCCATGGAAGATAAAGAGTCAAAGTGGAAGTTTGTAGACACTTGGGCTAGATTCCCTAGCCCCTATGACACCAATGATGGAGCATCTATGACAACTATGACAAATTGCAGACCTGACCTCTGACATCTGACCACTATGACATGTCATCCCCAAAAATAGGCTCAAAGAAGGCGAATTTGGGAGTTGGAGAAGCCAAAGAGACTCAAAATCGAATTTGGGAGAAGATGGAAGGTTGGAACTAGGAGACAAGTGGCAAATGTGGAATATTTCCTAAATGAAAATCTATTGAATCTATTGAGAGGATTTCGACCCTTAGAAGGATAATGTTGGTTATAAAATGTAGAAATGAAGTATGAGAATGGCTTTTAATCATTTGTAGAATTTGCAATTGCATTTGTGAAGAGGGAGAGCTAGTGGATGACTAGTTTCTTGCCTTAGCCAATTTCGAGGGTGAAAGATTCCCATCCAAGTTGGAAATTGGAAAGGCCATTCAGACCTTTCATTTGGAGCTTTAATGGAGTCTTTATTTGCAGTTGTAAGCTACAGGGCAGCTCATGGTTTCTTCTATTGCAACTCGCTCCTTCAACCATTTCCAGTTTTGATGGCATATTCTTGATCCTTGAGAGAGTGCATTTTTGGTGAGCTATTGTAATCTTTGGGGGAGCCTCTAATGCCCCATTTATTTTTTAATATGAAGTAAATACTCTGTTCTTCATCTCCAGAAAGTTTCATGTCGAAATTCCAAGTAGAAATGTATAAATCTCATTTTTAATGGAAGAACAATGCCATTTCCCCACTACCTTGTTGTGAACCAATGTATTGATGATGATTTCGAATGAATGGATGATTCTATGATGCATTTGTGATTAATGGACAGCCATGGATGTATTTTACAAGTTTCATGTACTGTACTTGAGCATTTGAAGTATTTTTACTCAGTTTAATTGCATTGGGAGAAGAAATAGTGCCATTTCCCCAAGGGTCGAATTGGTGATTTTTGCAGTTGAATGGGAGAGGGTGAGAACAGTTGTAATAAACCATTAATGGTGCATATGAGAACTTAATAACATAATTAACAAATTACATACCTCTTTTCATAAATTTGAGTGGGTTTGGAGGCATTTGGGAAGCCATTTTCAGTACTTACCTTAGGGGGATTTGAACCCCAAATTACTAGTAAAATTGCATACTTGGTCCAGAATCTTAAGAGAGTTTGCAGAGGTATTTTGGTGGCCATATTTTATCCCTGAACATCATATTCAATCCCTAATATCATTCATACACCTTCCTTGAAGATTTGAAGTCATTTGGAGTCAATTTGAGACCTAGAGACCAATACTAGTCAAAGAGAAATCACTAGTAAAGTTATCTACATTGACCAGAATTGAAAGAGTATTTGCAGAAGTGTTTTAAAGGTACAAAGGCATCCCTGAAACACATATTTATGTTCTAATATCATTCATATACCTTCTCAGAAGATTTGGGATCATTTGGGGCAAATTTGGGACCTAGAGATCGAAACTAGTCAAAGGTCGAACCAAGGAAAAAAGTGGAAAATTGCAATTTTAATAAAATTCCTAACAAGTGACATTACAGTGGTATCAGAGCATGGTCCTTGCACCTGTGTATTAGGTACATACATTCAAGAATAATTGGCAGCCATGTCTTACTATTATGATGAATCCTATGAGTACAATTCTTATGAGGAATATGCAGATGCTTATGAGCAATATGAAGCAGAATGTGAATGGTATGAGGAAGAGGTGCCATCATGCAACACTTCTTATAATTTCAAGAGAAATGAAGATTATTCTTATGACTTTAAATCTGATAAATATGAGTGTGTCACACCAACCAAGGATAATTCTATGAGTGAGTTCCAAAGATGGAGAGCAAAATATAAAACCTTGCCCCAACAATATCAAAAATATCAAGAATATCTTGCTTTTAGCAAAAATACACAAAATGCCATGTCTTTTGAGTACTATGCTGAACATGTTTTTGAAAATAGGCCCAAAAATGAAGATGTGGAGTTAGTGAAGAAAGGTTTATGCCCTTCTTATAAAAACCCTTGGAGCGAGTATCATATATGTGTGCATGAAATGATGTCCTCCTTGAGGAGAGCTTTTGAGATTTATTCAAGAAGAGATTCCAAATATATTGATCCTAAGGAAAACAAGGGGCAAAATGCATCAGATTGCTTTAATGAGCAAAAGGAAGAGACATCACAAGAGCATGAAGAAGATTCTATTGAAAATATGGAAGATCATTTCGAGACACCTTCTAGCTTAGACATGAACCAAAGAGCATCTACTGATGGATGCTTAAACTATGAAGGAGTACCTACTGATGGGTGCTCACACCTCTATGTTGGTGACATAGAGATCACTTTTGAAAGTGTTTCTACAAGTACAAGTTTCATTAAGCATGATAATGAAGACCTTGTAGCGGTTGAAGAAAAACCAAGATCAACTTCCCCATCACCACTTGAGCTTCAGGAAGTTGGTCCAAGCAAAATTGAAGAAGATGAGGAGGTTCATTTGCAAGAGCCTCATTTTCTTGAAGGGTCCTTAAAGATGAATGAAAATAATATCCAAGAGTCCCTCAGCATTCTCCATGACACTCAAGAATTGGTGTCAAATTCTTGTTGGAGAGCTACTTCATTGGAGGAAACATCCTTCCTTGGAGACATGGAGAAGATTCAAAGAGCAATGTGCCACATCAAAGGTAATTTCATGTCTTTGCTTTTTGATAGAAACCATTTGTTTGAGCTTAATGAATTGTTACATGATGCATACTTGAAGAATAATGAGGATATTCATAAGCTCACAATTCAAAATGAGCAACTTCTTGAAAAGTTGCAAGATACTTGTTTTTCCTCCTATGTTTCAGATTGTCAAATGGTAGATTGTTTGGAGGATTCTCATGACATGGTGGATCATGAGAAATGTGAAAATTTGAATGTTCTTGATGTGTTTGAAGATGAACTTGAAGAGATCCAAACACTTGATGTGGTGGAAGAGGAATTTGAATTGCCTCTTGATGAAGGTTATGCAATTTTTAAAGAAGAGCATGATTCCTCTACATTGGAACCAAACTATGACAAAGAGTTCACACTTTTGAAGGAGCTACATGATACTACCCACATGGATCCTTTCCATGATGAAACTCCTGAACTTTTTGATCATTTGGGTGAGTTAGTACATTCTCCTACATCCTACAATTCCATGTTTTGCAGTATTAGTCTCAATGAAGTATGGGTGAAAGGGTTCTTTTTGATGGTGCCACATGAGGAGTATGGAACTCCTAGATTTAACTTTTATGATGACATGGTTGGAGCACATTCTTATTCACATTTGCAGCAGCATAATTTGTCACTTTATGATGATTCACATCTACATGGATGCACCTATGATATGGATTTGAGTCACTTGAATACTCATGGTTTTTCTTGCTCAACACTGGGTTCATTTGATGTTAGAGGAACTTCATCCAACACTTGGATGAATAGATTTATGATGGGAGAACATTTTTGTTGGAAGCCACATACTTTGTTACATCTTTATGATTCTCACATTCATGGATGTATGGGTGAGACTTCTTTGATTCATTTGAAGTCTCCTTGTTTTTTCTGCTCATTATTTGGTTCAGATTCTAGTAGAGATTCTTCATTCACTTCTTGGATGAAAGAATACATGGCTGAATATTTTGATGCATATCACATCCTTTTGGAGCAACATTATAGGACATGGGATCCTCACCTATGTCATTGGAGCAGATTTGATTGGTCACTTGAAGCTTGTATGGACTTGGAAAATGGTGGTCTACTTGCTTGGAGGTATAAGCACTTTCATGACTCTTTGATGAAGCATATCCTTGATGTAC
This sequence comes from Larix kaempferi, assembly GCA_027924585.1. Classification (NCBI taxonomy): domain Eukaryota; kingdom Viridiplantae; phylum Streptophyta; class Pinopsida; order Pinales; family Pinaceae; genus Larix; species Larix kaempferi. The sequence continues at coordinate 3,846,720 of BSBM01000600.1, forward strand.
ATTTTCATTATGTTGTTATGTACTTTGATGATATATATTTGGTACTCATGATGTTTGGAAGAATGCATACAAGAAAATGGGATCCAAGAATCCTCTTATCTAATGGTGTAGGTTGGAGAGCACTCTTAATTGTTGGGGTGCAATACAAGCAATGGGACCCTGGAATAATTTTTGTCTCACTGGTTTCATTTTTTTTTGGGGAATCAAGCAGCATGGGAGATGGATTCCCCACTTAATAAAGTGATTTTAATAAGAGTAGTGCAGCAGCAAGCATGGTGGTTCCTCTCTAAAATATTCATGGAAACTCAAAGACTCAAGGTTTGGCAATTCAATGGCAACTTCAAAGAATTATACAGAAAGCAGGTTCTTCAACACCCATGTTTGAAATTGCTTGAGGACAAGCAATATTGGGAAGGGAGGATTTGTCATGTCCCAAATTTGGAATTGGGTCACAATGGCCTAATCACATTAGCCATATTCATTAGAGTTTGTAAAATTGATGTTAAGGGTCAAATAATTGCCAAGGAGGAAAATTACTAGTTTCCTAGGTTTGGGGTGGAAGCTTTGGGATTTGGAATAAGGGGGATAATAAATTATGTTTATACATTAGAAGGGTTCAAGTATTTAATAAATAGAGTGAATAAAGAAATTCAAGAGAAATCCTAAGTGACAAATGGTTTTGGAGACATATGGAGGATGTGGGACCCACACTAGCTTGATTTTTCATAATACATGGTATCTCTCTTTTGCAAATTCGAATTAATGGGAATGTGAACACTCTTGGGTGAGTTGGTAAGTCATAACACATGTCATTGAGCATCTTAGGTCGAATTTGGAAGGATTGGTAACCTCCATGGAAGATAAAGAGTCAAAGTGGAAGTTTGTAGACACTTGGGCTAGATTCCCTAGCCGCTATGACACCAATGATGGAGCATGTATGACAACTATGACAAATTGCAGACCTGACCTCTGACATCTGACCACTATGACATGTCAGCCCCAAAAATAGGCTCAAAGAAGGCGAATTTGGGAGTTGGAGAAGCCAAAGAGACTCAAAATCGAATTTGGGAGAAGATGGAAGGTTGGAACTAGGAGACAAGTGGCAAATGTGGAATATTTCCTAAATGAAAATCTATTGAATCTATTGAGAGGATTTCGACCCTTAGAAGGTTAATGTTGGTTATAAAATGTAGAAATGAAGTATGAGAATGGCTTTTGATCATTTGTAGAATTTGCAATTGCATTTGTGAAGAGGGAGAGCTAGTGGATGACTAGTTTCTTGCCTTAGCCAATTTCGAGGGTGAAAGATTCCCATCCAAGTTGGAAATTGGAAAGGCCATTCAGACCTTTCATTTGGAGCTTTAATGGAGTCTTTATTTGCAGTTGTAAGCTACAGGGCATCTCATGGTTTCTTCTATTGCAACTCGCTCCTTCAACCATTTCTAGTTTTGATGGCATATTCTTGATCCTTGAGGGATGGCGTTTTTGGTGAGCTATTGTAATCTTTGGGGGAGCTTCTAATGCCCCATTTCTTTTGTAATATGAATTAAATACTCTGTTCTTCATCTCCAGAAAGTTTCAGGTCGAAATTCCAAGTAGAAATGTATAAATCTCATTTTTAATGGAAGAACAATGCCATTTCCCGACTACCTTGTTGTGAACCAATGTATTGATGATGATTTCGAATGAATGGATGATTCTATGATGCATTTGTGATTAATGGACTTCCATGGATGTATTTTACAAGTTTCATGTACTGTACTTGAGCATTTGAAGTATTTTTACTCAGTTTAATTGCATTGGGAGAAGAAATAGTGCCATTTCCCCAAGGATCGAATTGGTGATTTTTGCAGTTGAATGGGAGAGGGTGAGAACATTTGTAATAAACCATTAATGGTCCATATGAGAACTTAATAACATAATTAACACATTACATACCTCTGTTCATAAATTTGAGTGGGTTTGGAGGCATTTGGGAAGCCATTTTCAGTACTTACCTTAGGGGGATTTGAACCCCAAATTACTAGTAAAATTGCATACTTGGTCCAGAATCTTAAGAGAGTTTGCAGAGGTATTTTGGTGGCCATATGTTATCCCTGAACATCATATTCAATCCCTAATATCATTCATACACCTTACTTGAAGATTTGAAGGCATTTGGAGTCAATTTGAGACCTAGAGACCAATACTAGTCAAAGGGAAATCACTATTAAAGTTATCTACATTGACTAGAATTGAAAGAGTATTTGCAGAAGTGTTTTAAAGGTACAAAGGCATCCCTGAAACACATATTTATGTTCTAATATCATTCATATACCTTCTCAGAAGATTTGGGATCATTTGGGGCAAATTTGGGACCTAGAAATCGAAACTAGTCAAAGGTCGAACCGAGGAAAAAAGTGGAAAATTGCAATTTTAATAAAATTCCTAACAAGTGACATTACAAGTCTGCTTGCTATTTGACACTCGTTCCCTCAATTGTTGTACTATAAGCAATTTTATTCTTTTTCAAGCTTTCCAAATATGAAAAACACCAAAAAAATCAAATATTCCAAAAAGCCGAATGGGAGAATATTTACTTTTTTTTGTTGTCAGTTGTTATGTCGCCTTTGAACAGAGCATTCATTCCACTCCATACATCATGAGTCGGGACTATAGTAGGACCTTAGGAGCTGTACTCGTTTCTCAGAGTTTATTCCATAGATTGGTTAAGCTTCCAGTCACTATGGAGCCCTTTTTTTGATGCCTCCTACATCACACATTGTTATTTTGAGTCTGTGCTTCCCGAGTCTATCCATTTACTCATGCTCTTGTTCAAAGGAAGTCTTGAAACCAGAGTCAACCACTCCTTAGATCGATTAACTATTGCATGTCGTCCATCCTTATTGAGTCAGTTCGTTCGTCCGAGTTCTTCCAAATCTTTTAGCGTAGCTGTTACCTCATGCTGGTTGATGGGGGATTCCTTAATTCCCTCCTCCTAGCGAGTTTCATTCCATAGAATTCAACCCATTTATTCCGGAATTGAGACTTAGAGTCAGTTTAGTACCTTGAGGCTTGCAGTCATTAGTGGTAGGTTCTCTCTCCATCGATAGTTTTGGGAATACATCAATGTCTCCTGATTGATGGATTCATCATAGTGTTCAACCTAAACACATCTATTCACACTTTGATGATTGTACTATGTGCCTTGATTCCCATTTTCATTATTGATGGGTTATCTCGCGTCTGTTAACGGTATACATCATTGACCGGTAATCAGACGATGTCACATCCGGTTCAACACCTTTATTCACTTGATGGGACTTGCACCATAGATGATTTGTGTAGAATACCTCCAAACTTTAGTGTGAGTATTTTGATTCACAGTAGATCCTGGAGCTATGGAGAACCTCACAAAATCGAATAGTTTGCAATAACCAGCAAAATAGCTTGAAAAGAACAAAAATTTACACACAATGTGAACTGAAACTTGACATTATCAGTCTGTCTAACATGTGAAAATGTTTAGAACAGGTTATTATTACATCATGGAGAAATTCAAGAGCATTAGATAGCTCAAGATGAGTGTACAAGCTAAATTGCCAAAATTGGCCTCAATCCCCCCTAGGTGGGTCCAACTCAATCCTAATCATCCCAAACAATCACGAATTCTGGTGTGAAGGTGGCTGAAGCATGCTGGGTCATAAATGAGGCCAAGGCATGCATGGGTTAGCAAATAGAGGTGTGTGGGAGGTCCAAGAAAGCAATAAATGCTCCAAATCTAGCCAAAAATGGGCAAAATCCACCCAAGCGCTCCTAGTCAACAGTGATTCCCCAATTCAAGGAAGGAGAGAGCTCCTACATTTAATGAGGGTGCACTTGTGGAAAAAATAGGTGTTTGGGTGAGCTGGTTTGCATAGAAACAGGTGTGAACACTCTCAAAGTGGATATTTGACCAACTAAAGTCACCTAGTCCAAACTATGGTGTAATAAAGCACATGTGGCAATAAAATTGACTAAGGTTATGGAATATGGTACTAAGTATGGATTAATATTCTAAAACCCCCCCTTAACCATAACTTAGTACATCTCATGAAATTTAAAGTGGGAGGCCTTGGCAACAAAGGCTCAAGTCACCTCATTACAAACAGAAATTTTATTTGTCCATGTAAATTGAGAAAAAGAAGTAAAACCACATGGGATAAAAAATTCCCTATAAAATGGACATGGGGCTGAACCTGCAATCAAATTGCAGAAATCAACATCCATCACTCACTCCAAGCAAAGCTCTCAAGTGAGTGAAGGTCTTCTCAGTAAAACACTTGGTGAAAATATCAGTAGTTTGCTCGGTGGATGGGCAATACTACAAGGAAATCACTCTGTCATGCACCAAGCCCCAAATGTAGTGCATATGGATTTCAATGTGCTTTGTTCTCTGCCTTTGTACTAGATCAGTAGATATATTGATGGCACTTTGATTATCCACCCAAATGTTGGTTGGAGAATCAATAGCAATACCAAACTCCCGAAGAATACCTTGCAACCAAACACACTGTGTGGCTGCGTTCATTGCTGCCATGTACTCGGCCTCTGCTGATGAAAGTGAAATAGTGTGTTGTTTCTTACTTGACCAACAAATGGGACCTTCAGCAAACATGAAGACAAAACCTAAAGTGGACTTTCTATCAATGGGATCTCCAGCGTAATCGGAATCAGATAATCCAGCTAGTTGTAGTGAAGAACCAACTGCATAGTGTACCCCAAAGCTCTTTGTTCCTTGGACATATTGAAGGATCCTTTTGGCTTCCTTCCAATGGATCTCATGTGTCTTCTGCATATATCTTGCTACAGCACTTACAGCATAAGACAAATCAGGTCTTGTATGTGTAAGGTACAACAAACTTCTGACTAGCTGCCTGTAGAGTGTGCAATCCACCAATGGAGAGTCTTCAAATTCACCTAGTTTTATGCCTGAAAGGAATGGGAACTTGGATGACTTACATTCAGCCATTTTAAAATTCAATAACAGGTCTGAATCATACTTATATTGACTCAGCAATATACCTCTCTCAGATTGCTCAATTTCCAAACCCAAAAATTGCCTTAGCAATCCTAGGTCGCTCATGGCAAATTCACTGTGCAAAGATGCTTTGATTGAGCCAATTTGTTTGTTGCAGATCCTTATAATTAAAAGATCATCAACATACAGTACAATGACCTGTAAATTATCATCACATTTCTGCAAATAAACATTTGGATCAGACTTGCATCGAAAGAAACCAATTGAGAGCAAAAAGGCATCCATTTTGGCATACCAAGCCCTGGGGGCTTGCTTGAGTCCATAGAGTGACTTCTTCAACCTACAAAAAAGTGAGGGATCCTCTTGGAAACCTTCATGTTGCTACATATAGATCTCTTCCTGTAGCTCACCATGTAAGAATGCACTTTTGACATCCATATGGTGAACTTCCCAACCCTTACTAGCTGCCATGGCTAGAGCTAGTCTAATTGAGTCCATCTTCGCAACCGGTGCAAAGGTCTCTGTATAATCCACACCATGGATTTGTGAGTATCCATTAGCCACTAAAATAGCCTTATACTTCAGATCAGAACCATCAGCAGCAGGTTTGGTTCGAAAAATCCACTTACATTGCACAAGTTTTCTCTTGGGAAGAAGAGGCACCAAATCCCATGTTTTATTATCTTAGAGAGATTGGAATTCTGCTTGCATTGCTATTCTCCACCTTGGATCATGATGATCTTCCTAATATGATGTTGGATTAGATCCAATCAACATATAACAGTGATCAGCAAAATTACTTTCATTTGCAAAGGAAGCATTGATTGCTTGAGATCTAGTCTTCCTAGGCTCTTGGGGATTGCCTGCCAATTCACCTGCAGCTTGTACGATTTTTTCAGCCCACTTGGGCCTTGATGGCGACACATGTATAGAAATGTCATATTCAGCCATGTCATCTTCAGCAATATCAGAAAAATCAGAACTTGAATCATCACTTATTTCATTAAGGTGTGGAGGAGAAGAGCATTCCCCCGGTGCAAGCTCAAAATTAGGAATTGGTTCTTCTTCGAATTGCACACTTTTCTCAATGAAAGTTTTGAGTGTAGATGTGTCAAAGAGCTTGTAGCCCTTTGTGTCTTCACCATATCCAACCATGATACATTCTATGCTCTGTGGCTCCAAAGCCTTCCTCTTTTTTGATGGAATTCGAGCCCATGCTCTAGATCCAAAAATTCTGAAATTTGACACATTTGGTTTTTGGCCAAACCATGCCTCATAGGGGGTTTTACCTTTGACTGATTTGTGAAAGGCTCTGTTCTGAATATGAGCAGCACAATTGATGGCTTCATCCCATAGCTTAGGGCTTAGATCCCTAGCTTCAATCATGCAAGTGGCCATCTCTTTGAGAGATCTATTTTTCCTCTCTGCCACACCATTTTGCTGAGGTGTGTAGGGGATTGAATGTTGCATTTGGATGCCACATTCCTCACAAAGATGATGAATGTTATTATTCACATACTCCTTTCCATTATCAGTCCTAAGGATTTTTATCTTATGACCACTATGATTCTCCACTAAGGCCTTCCAAATCTTCAATTTCTCAAATACTTATGATTTCATATTAAGGAAGTATACCCAGCAGAATCGAGAGTAGTCATCTATGAATGTGAGTACATACCTTGATCCACCATATGATGGAGTGGGAAGAGGACTAATGAGGTCTGAATGTACCAATCCAAGTGGTTGAGTGGCTCTCCTTGCCATTCCCTTCTCATAGCTGCGCTCTGGATGCTTTCCAACTACACAACCAATGCATGCACCATTTGAAGATTTGGTTTCAGGAAGCCCTTCTACCATCTCATCCTTGTGCAATGTCTGGATATATTTGTAGTTCATGTGACCAAACCTTTCATGCCACAACTTGGAGGTCTCATTGGCATGAGAGACAAGAGCATGGTCACTGAAATTTGGAATGAAATTGGAGAATTTGTACATTCTCTCTTGATGATCAGCAAACCCCACTGCCACAACTTGATTTGAAGAAATTTCTGAATTTTCTACCAAATCTGGAGTAAATGTTACTCTCTTGGCTTCTCCTGTATGGGTCATTTGATAAACTGATAGGAAATTTGCAGCCAATGAGGGTACGTAGAGCACATCACTGAAATAGCCATGCTCCAAGTCAATCCTACCAATCCCCTTGGTCTGGATTTCTGAATCATCTCCCATTTGAACTGTTGGGCCACCATTTGAATGCATAGAAGAGAAGAGTTCTCTGGATGAAACCATATGCCTGGAAGTTCCTGAATCAATGATAAAGGATGAGGTATTCGAAATACTTGCTACCAAAGCATGACACTTCTCCTTGTTGTCAGGATTTGAGGTGCTTTCTTTCTTCCTTGCGCCCTCAGGGACTGGGACGTTGTTCTTCTCCAGCAGCTGCACCATTGAGTCAATGGTTTTCTTCATACATGAGCTCTCTGGATGCCATCCCTTATGACAATAGGTGCATTTGGTCTTTTTCTTTCCCTTCTTGTCCTTCTCCTTTGAAGGATTCGAACCTCCATCTACAGGCTTGGTTTTATCAAACTTCCTCTTCTCTGGCTGCTTCGAACCCTTTGCTTTCTGCTTGCCTTTGGTAGCATGCGAAACACCCATTGCCAGTGCTTGGTCCTTCAATTTTATGGTTCCCATCTGAACTAGTTTATCCTGCTCCTAAGTGATACACTCCATGAAGGTTGCTAGAGATGGCATTTGCCAATTTCAAAGGGTCATCTTGGCTGAGTGAAATGTGCTAACAAATACAGAGAACTCTCGCCCTAGCTTTGACAGTATTGATAGAATCAGTTGTTCTTCCTTCTTAACAATACTACATTGCTGCAACTGAAGTACCAACTTGAATTTGGTGAAGAATTATTGGATTGTTTCAAAGTGAGCTGGGCTCAAGCTGATGAGCTTGTTCTCAAGTTGGTGGCCTCTTAGTTCATCGGTCTTCCCAAAGAGTGATTCAAGCTTCACCCATACTTCATTGGGAGTTGTTAGACTGTCAGTGTGAAATAAGAGTTCCCTTGATATGCTCAGGCACAACATACCATATGCTTCATCAAGTCGATTGTAATACTTGGCTTTCTCTATAGCTGAGTTTGGTTCTACCTCTGTGCCCATGGCCACTCTGTAGAGACCTTTCGATCTCAATTTGATAACTATCTCAGCCTTCCAATCGAAAAATTGAATGGAGTGAGCAACATTTGGTTGGATTCCATGACTGCTGCGTTGGTGAGAAAACTTCTGAAATACCTGCAAAAAACACTCGATTTTTATCTGGAAATCCTCACTAGAATGCAGTTCAAAATGCTTAAGGAATGATCTGCCACTCACTAACTCCACAAGGCTCTGATACCATGTGATTATTTTGATTCACAGTAGATCTTGGAGCTATGGAGAACCTCACAAAATCGAATAGTTTGCAATAACCAGCAAAATAGCTTGAAAAGAACAAAATTTTACACACAATGTGAACTGAAACTTGACATTATCAGTCTGTCTAACATGTGAAAATTTTTAGAATAGGTTACTATTACATCATGGAGAAATTCAAGAACATTATATAGCTCAAGATGAGTGTACAAGCTAAATTGCCAAAATTGGCCTTAATCCCCCTAGGTGGGTCCAACTTAGTCCTAATCATCCCAAAAAGTCATGAATTCTGGTGTGAAGGTGGCTGAAGCATGTTGGGTCATAAATGAGGCCAAGGCATGCATGGGTGAGCAAATAGAGGTGTGTGGGAGGTCCAAGGAAGCAATAACTGCTCCAAATCTAGCAAAAAATGGGCAAAATCCACCTAAGCACTCCTAGTCAACAGTGATTCCCCAATTCAAGGAAGGAGAGCGCTCCTACATTTAATGAGGGTGCACTTGTGGACAAAACAGGAGTTTGGGTGAGCTGGTTTTCTTAGAAACAGGTGTGAACACTCTCAAAGTGGATATTTGACCAACTAAAGTCACCTAGTCCAAACTATGGTGTAATAAAGCACATGTGGCAATAAAATTGACTAAGGTTATGGACTACGGTACTAAGTATGGATTACTGTTCTAACAGCTAGTAGCATTCAGTATGCTGCTCTTGATCGTGACTGTACTCATGAGAGCTTATTCTCATACATCAGCAGTTTGTACCTCCAGTATTGCACTAGTTGTTTCCTTTTCAGCAGGAGACCATATCTTACTGTATGTGTTAGAACAGTAACCACACTTAGTACCATAATCCATAAATTTTTAATTGCCTATGTGCTTAATTAAACCATGTTTTGGATTAAGTGACTATAGTTGGTCAAAAACCCACTTTGAGAGTGTTCACACCCACTTCTGAGCAAACCAGTTCACCCAGCCTCCAGTTTTGTCCACAAGTGCGCCCCTCATTTATTGCTGGTGCGCCCTCTCTCCTTGTTTTGGGGAATTTAGTTGACCAAGGGCGCTAGGGTGGATTTTTGCCCACTTTTGGCTAGATTTGGAGCATTTAATGCTCCCTTGGGCCCCCAAACCTCCTCTATTTGCTCACCCACGCCTACCTTGAGCTAATTAATGACTCAGCATGCTTCATCCACCTCCACACCAGAATTCGTAGCTGTTTGGGGTGATTGGGATTGAGTTGGACCCACCTAGGGGGGATTGAGGCCAATTTGGCATTGATGACTTGTACACTCAGCTTGAGCCACCTAATGCTCTCGATTTTCTCATGGATGTAATAAAAACCTGTTACTAACATTTTCACATGTTAGACAGTCAGTTAATCAAAGGTTTCAGCATACATTGTGTGTAAATTTATCTCTTTTTTCAAGTTTTTCCACAGTTTTTGCAAATTAATTCGATTTTGTGAGGTTCTCCATAGCTCCTCGATCTTCTGTGATCAAAATACTCACATGGTATCAGATCCATCGTGGAGTTAGTGAGTTGCAGGCCAACATTGAGCGTTGAACTGCATTCTAGAGAGGATTTCCAGATAAAAATTGAGTGTTTTTTGCAGGTGTTTCAGTAGTTTTCTCACCATTAATGCAGCAGTCATGGAAGCAAACCAAATGTTGCTCACACCCTTCAATTTTTTCGATTGGAAGGCTGAGATGGTCATCAAGCTGAGATCTAAGGGTCTCTATAGAGTGACCATGGGCACAGAAGTGGAGCCAAATTCTGCTGTGGAGAAAGCAAAGTACTACAATCGACTTGATGAAGCTTATGGATTGCTATGCCTGAGCATTTCAAGGGAACTCTTGTTTCATACAGACAGTTTGACAACCCCCAATGAAGTATGGGTGAAGCTAGAATCACTCTTTGGGAAAATTGATGAACTGAGAGGCCACCAGCTTGAAAACGAGCTCATTAGCTTGAGCCCAGCGCATTTTGAAACCATCCAGGAGTTCTTCACGAAATTCAAGTCACTGGTGCTTCAACTGCAACAATGTGGAATTGTTAAGAAGGAGGAACAACTGATTCTGTCCATCCTTTCGAAGCTAGGCCCAGAGTTTTCAGTATTTGTTAGCACATTTCACTCAGCCAAAATGACCCTTCGAAATTGGCAAATGCCATCACTAGCTACCTTCATGGAGTGTCTCACTCAGGAGCAGGACAAACTAGTTCAGATGGGCACCATAAAATCAAAGGACCAAGCATTGGCAATGGGTGTTTCAAATGCAAGCAAAGGAAAGCAGAAAGCCAAGAATTCGAAGCAGCAAGAGAAGAGGAAGTTTGACAAGACCAAGTCTGCAGATGGGGGTTCGAATCTGTCAAAGGAGAAGGACAAGAAGGGAAAGGAAAAGACCAAATGCACCTATTGTCATAGGGGATGGCATCCAGAGAGCTCATGTATGAAGAAAACCATTGACTCAATGGCGCAGCTGCTGGAGAAGAACAACATCCCAGTCCCTGAGGGCGCAAGGAAGAAAGAGAGCACCTCAAACCCTGACAATAAGGAGAAGTGTCATGCTTTGGTAGCAGGTACTTCGAATCCATCTTCCTTCATCATTGATTCAGGAGCTTCCAAACATATGGTTTCATCCAGAGAGCTCTTCTCCTCTTTGCATTCGAATGGTGGCCCAACAGTTCGAATGGGAGATGATTCAGAACTCCAAACCAAGGGGATTGGTAGGATTGACATGGAGCATGGCTATTTCAGTGATGTGCTCTATGTACCTTCATTGGCTGCAAATTTGCTATCAGTCTATCAAATGACCCATACAGGAGAAGCCAAGAGAGTGACATTCACTCCAGATTTGGTAGAAATCTCAGAAATCTCCTCAAATCAAGTTGTGGCTGTAGGATATGCAGATCATGATGAGAGAATGTACAAATTCTCAAATTTCATTCCAAATTCTAGTGACCATGCTCTTGTCTCTCATTCCAACGAGACCTCCAAGTTATGGCATGAAAGATTTGGCCACATGAACTACAAATACCTCCAGCAATTGCACAAGGACGAGATGGTGGAAGGGCTTCCAAAAATCAAGTCATCAAATGGTGCATGCATTGGGTGTGTAGTTGGAAAGCATCCTGAGCGCAGCTATGAGAAGGGAATGGCAAGGAGAGCCACTCAACCACTTGGATTGGTACATTCAGACCTCATTGGTCCTCTTCCCACTCCATCATATGGTGGATCAAGGTATGTACTTACATTCATAGATGACTACTCTCGATTCTGCTGGGTTTACTTCCTTAAATTGAAGTCAGAAGTGTTTGAGAAACTGAAGATTTGGAAAGCCCTAGTGGAGAACCATAGTGGTCATAAGATAAAGATCCTTAGGACTGATAATGGAAAGGAATATGTGAATAATAACATTCAACACCTTTGTGAGGAATGTGGCATCCAAATGCAACATTCAATCCCCTACACACCTCAGCAAAATGGTGTGGCAGAGAGGAAAAATAGATCTCTCAAGGAGATGGCTACTTGCATGATTGAAGCTAGGGATCTAAGCCCTAAGCTATGGGCTGAAGCCATCAATTGTGCTGCTCATATTCAGAACAGAGCCTTTCACAAATCAGTCAAAGGAAAAACCCCCTATGAGGCATGGTTTGGCCAAAAACCAAATGTGTCAAATTTCAGGATTTTTGGGTCTAGAGCATGGGCTCGAATTCCATCAGAAAAGAGGAAGGATTTGGAGCCACAGAGCAGGGAATGTATCATGGTTGGATATGGTGAGGACACAAAGGGCTACAATCTCTTTGACACATCCACACTTAAAACATTCATTGAGAGAAGTGTGCAATTCGAAGAAGAACCAATTCCAGATTTTGAGCTTGCACCGGGGGAAAGCTCCTCTCCTCCACACCTCAATGAGATTAGTGATGATTCTTCCTCTGATTTTTCTGATATTGCTGAAGATGACATAGCTGAAGATGACATTGCTGTACATGAGTCACCATCAAGGCCCAAGTGGGCTGAAAAAATCATAGAAGCTGCAGGTGAATTGGCAGGCAATCCCCAAGAGCCTAGGAAGACTAGATCCCAAACAATCAATGCTTCCTTTGCAAATGAGAGTGAGCTTGCTGATCACTGTTATATGATGATTGGATCTGATCCAACATCATATCAGGAAGCTCATCATGATCCAAGGTGGAGGGCAGCAATGCAAGAAGAATTCCAATCTCTCCAAGAGAACAAAACATGGGATTTGGTGCCTCTTCCTCCCAAGAGGAAACTAGTGCAATGTAAGTGGATTTTTCGAACCAAACCTGTTGCTGATGGTTCTGATCTGAAATATAAGGCTAGGTTAGTGGCTAAGGGCTACTCACAAATCCATGGTGTGGATTATACAGAGACCTTTGCACCGGTTGCAAAGATGGACTCAATTAGACTAGCTCTAGCCATGGCAGCTAGTAAAGGTTGGGAAGTTCACCACATGGATGTCAAAAGTGCATTCTTGCATGGTGAGCTACAGGAAGAGATATATATGCAGCAGCCTGAAGGATTCCAAGAGGATCCCACACTTGTATGCAGGTTGAAGAAGTCACTCTATGGACTCAAGCAAGCCCCCAGGGCTTGGTATGCCAAAATGGATGCTTTTTTGCTCTCAATTGGTTTCTGTCGATGCAAGTCTGATCCAAATGTTTATTTGCAGCATTGTGATGATAAGTTGCAGGTCATTGTACTGTATGTTGATGATCTCTTAATTACAGGGAGCTGCACCAAACAAATTGGCTCAATTAAAGCTTCTTTGCACAGTGAATTTGCCATGAGCGACCTAGGATTGCTAAGGCAATTTTTGGGTTTGGAAATTGAGCAATCTGAGAGAGGTATATTGCTGAGTCAATCTAAGTATGCTTCAGACCTGTTATTCAAGTTCAAAATGGCTGAATGTAAGGCAGCCAAGTGCCCATTCCTTTCAGGCATAAAACTAGGTGAATTTGAAGACTCTCCGGTGGTGGATTGCACTCTCTATAGGCAGCTAGTTGGAAGTTTGCTGTACCTTACACATACAAGACCTGATTTGTCTTATGCTGTAAGTGCTGTAGCAAGGTATATGCAGCAGCCACATGAGATCCATTGGAAGGAATCCAAAAGAATCCTTCATTATGTCCAAGGAACAAAGAGCTTCGGGGTACACTATGCAGCTGGTTCTTCACTTCAACTAGCTGGATTTTCTGATTCCGATTGGGCGGGAGATCCCATCGATAGAAAGTCCACTTCAGGTTTTGTGTTTATGTTTGCTGAAGGTCCTATTTGCTGGTCAAGTAAGAAACAGCATACAATTTCTCTTTCATCAGCAGAGGCCGAGAACAGGGCAGCAGTGAACACAGCCACACAGTGTGTTTGGTTGCAAGGCATTCTTCGAGAGTTTGGTGTTGCTATTGATTCTCCAACCAATATTTGGGTGGATAATCAAAGTGCCATCAAGATATCTACTGATCCAGTACAGAGCCAAAGAACAAAGCACATTGAGATCCACATGCATTACATTCGGGGCTTGGTGCATGACAGGGTGATTTCACTGCAATATTGCCCATCCACCGAGCAAACTGCTGATATTTTCACCAAGTGCTTTACTGAGAAGACCTTCACTCACCTGAGAGCTTTGCTTGGAGTGAGTGATGGATGGTGATTGCTGCAATTTAATTGCAGGTTCAGCCCCATGTCCATTTTTGAGGGAAGTTTTTATCCCATGAGGTTTTACTTCTTTTCCTCGATTCATATGGACAAATAAAATTTCTGTTTGTATTGAGGTGACTTGAGCCTTTGTTGCCAAGGCCTCCCACTTATCTTTCATGAGATGTACAAAGTTATGGTTAAGGGGGGGTGTTAGAACAGTAACCACACTTAGTACCAAAATCCATAAATTTTTAATTGCCTATGTGCTTAATTAAACCATGTTTTGGATTAAGTGACTATAGTTGGTCAAAAACCCACTTTGAGAGTGTTCACACCCACTTCTGAGCAAACCAGTTCACCCAACCTCCAGTTTTGTCCACAAGTGTGCCCTCATTTATTGCTGGTGCGCCCTCTCTCCTTGTTTTGGGGAATTTAGTTGACCAAGGGCGCTAGGGTGGATTTTTGCCCACTTTTGGCTAGATTTGGAGCATTTAATGCTCCCTTGGGCCCCCAAACCTCCTCTATTTGCTCACCCACGCCTGCCTTGAGCTAATTAATGACTCAGCATGCTTCAGCCACCTCCACACCAGAATTCGTAGCTGTTTGGGGTGATTGGGATTGAGTTGGACCCACCTAGGGGGGATTGAGGCCAATTTGGCATTGATGACTTGTACACTCAGCTTGAGCCACCTAATGCTCTCGATTTTCTCATGGATGTAATAAAAACCTGTTACTAACATTTTCACATGTTAGACAGTCAGTTAATCAAAGGTTTCAGCATACATTGTGTGTAAATTTATCTCTTTTTTCAAGTTTTTCCACATTTTTTGCAAATTAATTCGATTTTGTGAGGTTCTCCATAGCTCCTCGATCTTCTGTGATCAAAATACTCACAGTATGGATCATGGCTATGACTACCTATGACATGTATTCACTATATATTGCCTATCATGGCCATTGTATCAGATTGTTGTATTATATCGACATGTATTCAGATATATTATTGTATTATGACGAGTGAGATACTCTCTCCATTTGTGTCTCCATCACTCCACTTCTGAGATTTATAATGTATTTCGGCCATCGTAGTACCTTCTTTGACCTCACACATCAGGGGGCATCTGTTATAGCGTAATTTTCCACCTTGTGAGCATCAACATTAATTGGCCTTCAGGATCCATTTCATTGACTCAGATTCATCATTTTGTCCTCCAGGAACACATAATTCCCTATTTTTGTTCCTATACGTTAGTTGTTCAACTATAGCCATCGTACACGCAGGCTGTTCCATTATAGCCCGTGGGTACCAAGTAAAATGGTAAAAATCATTAGAGAATTACTTTTTACTCCCAAAAAGCGGTCTTAGGGTGACCTTTGTCCCTCCATATGCCCCGAAACGCCTCGATGTGTCCTTTCACTTACCTATGGAATGCTATATATTGAGCTCTTATGGTATATGGAAGGGGGGAGAACGAGAGAGCAAGACAACTCTAGTGGATTTTTGCCGTGACTTGAGTCTACACTCATTGATCCTTGTTGTTGTGAAATCCTTATGTTCACCTACCAAACTCCTTTCATAGTTTGAGTTTTCCATTGCATGGGGGATTGAAGTGGTGGAGGCACAAGTGGAGAGACCCAATTCTTGGTTCAGATTGGTTGCCGACAAGAGGTCGTATATTGTACTTCTTGTTATTCATTAATGGAAATACTCATTTTCTCGTCCAATTGATCTTGTGAATATTGTTAAATTACAATGGTTTATATTTTCTTATAATATCATGGATCATGCTATTGATTATGCTAATGTCTTTCACATGTTATATGCACTTGCTTGTACTTGTTGTTGAGACTAATCTGCAGGTTCAAGTGTAGAATTATAAAGCTCAATGGGGATCTACTTCGAACATCCGGTTGAGGTTGGTATTTTCTCCATTATCTTAGTATTGTCATTTATATAGCATTGCATTGGGAATTGAGTCATTTTCTGGTAGTCAGCTATCTGTTGTGGTCTACCCCAAGCCATAGGAAGTTTTCTCCGTAACATTTCCACAGCAAAAAATGCAATGGATCTTAGTGTATTGACCAAAAATGAAGGATAATAACATTGAAAAGAAAACCGTGAACTATCTTTAATGACGTCAATGGACATACCCATCCCGTCTTTATTGTTTGCATAATTTGCTGATAATGTGGTGAAAAAAATCTTTATGTAGAAAACGAGTTGTTCAATGCCGATACCTTGAATGGACCGATTGATATTTATCAGTTTCAATGATTTTTTTCTGTGCAGAAATAGTATGTTGCCCATCCAATATATTAAAATTTACTGAAGGAAAATTAATTTCGTCTTCATTTCTAGGAACAAATCCCAATGTGGTCTCCTTATCGAAAGGAAATAGAATAACATCTCTCAATGTTGTTGTAAAAGTTGAGAGAAGAGATAAAACCATCTTTTTCATGACCTCCTAATCAACTTTTCGATATTGCAAATGCGGAGGCACAACAACACATCTTGTTATGTAAATAGAAAAAACTTTCTCATTGAACAAAAAGTATTTGATCTGTTTTTGTTGAACTTTTTTTGAAATTTTGAAGCTCTTAGTCACTTTCCGCATCATTGCTATAGAAGTACTTGATTTGAGTGCTTTAAAGGAAGATTTGGTCACATATTTTCAATATGATTGAGAAATGTTCTTCTAAGGTAGAAAATAATCTTTTCATGGTCTACATTTGTCAACTTCTTTTCAATATTCATGTAATGTAATACATATGAAGTTTTCGCAGCCAGAATTCTTTTCTTCCATACCAACAAAATTCCTTTCTTCAAAGATGACGCGCTATTATTTCCAGACTGATTAGAAATATCACACGAGGGAAAAACCCACCCTTGCTTTGCATAGGAATGTTAAATTTTCAGAATTTACTTCAATCTGATCTAGGATCTTAACTGAGAGAACAACATGTACAGCATATCAATGATGGAGACAATAATGCAAGCACACAAGAGACACAAAGATTTGCTTGGGGAAAACCATAAAGGTGAAAAACCCCAATAACTTCCTCAGAGATAGATAGAGTAATGATACAACCCAAACAAGAGATAGACATATCGTAGCAGCAGATACTCCTCCTCCATAAGTGCGCCACTCCTCCTTGAGTGCATGAGTGAGAAGTGAGTGAGCAAATAGAGTGCCTCCTGCACTCTATTTATACTTGACTTGACTTTCCTTTTACATAAATCATGTAGGCTCGAACTTAACCACATAACATAATGCTAACTGGGCCAACCCCCAATAGGGTGGTCTAATAACCCTTCGACCCACATGGCCGACCCCCAATAGGGTGGTCTAATAACCCTTTGACCCACATGACTTATACAGGGCTGACCCCAACAAGGTGGTCTAATAACCCATCAAGTATAAGTTACGAAATTTACAATATAAATGACGACACTTCCATATAGAGGAATAATACCATCTCTATAGGAGTACATACAACATACATATATGAAATACATTCCGAAGTTACATATACATCAACACTCCCTCTTAACTAGGAAGGTATTTCTCAGCACAGGTCTTCTAGCACAAGTCATCTTCTCTGGATCATCGTCACTGGATAATCGTCATCGAGTCATCATCATTGTCACTGCTGCTGCTATCTCAATCAATCTCTAAATCTACTCGTCATAGGAAGTTCTATAGAGCCAGTCATTTTTCATACTGGATGTAGGCCCACCACCTGCAGCTCTTCATCATCACTGGCCATACTGTGGAAACCTCAGGACTTATTACGTGCGTCACAAAACCTGGTTGCAGCATCCCAGGCTATTACGAGCACACAGCTCTACCTGTAGGATCTCCCATGAGCACATTACATGTGGTCCACCACAAAACCTGGCTGAAGCATCTGAGGCCTTTTTCATCCTGTCCAGATCTCCCAGGAGAAAATTACATGTGGTCATGGCAAAAATTGGCTGAAGCATCTGAGGCCTTTTTCATCCTGTCCAGATCTCCCAGGAGCAAATTACATGCCATAGGACAAAACCTTGAAAGAGCATTTTCCAGATATCCTAGGTCAACGAATTACATGCCATAGGAAAAACCTCGAAAGACTATCTGCAGATCTCCCAGGGCACAAATTATATGTCCTCCCAAGCAAAACCTCGAAAGAGCATTTTCCAGATGTCCTAGGGCACCGAATTACATGCCATAGGAAAAACCTCGAAAGACCATCTGCAAATCTCCCAGGGCATAAATTACATGCTTACCTGCATAACCTGATCCACGGCCACAAAGTATCATATGACACTCACCATACATCATCCTGATCATAATCACTGCAACATCCTGCTGCATGTCATCTGGAGAAGCTCGTCATCCACGATCACCCTGATCATACAATGCATCCATCTGATGCACACAAAGTATCTACTTGATACATATCATCATACATAGTGTATTCACCTGATACATAGATACATGATCCACACAATGTATCCATCAACATACATGATCTACCTGATACATATCAATATACATAGTGTATCCACCTAATACATAGATACATGATCCACACAATGTATCCATCAACATACATGATCTACCTGATCATACAATGTATCCACCTGATACATATATAGATACATGGTCCAAGCATCAAACATGATGCATATACAAAAATACATACACATGATCCAACCAATCATATACAACATCCAACATGATTCGTACATACATATAAATGATCCAACTGATCATATCCAACATCCAACATGATGCGTTCATACATACATAAAAATGATCCAACTGATCATATCCAGTAGAAACCAGAACATCATCCTGATGCTCATCATTCAGCGCTTACATCCACAGCCATGTGAAGAATCCTCCTTCCAACATGCTTGGAATGGCTTCAACAAATGTGTTCATCACTTCTTCCTCGAAGTGTCCTCAATCTGAAGAACGCCAAGCCTCTCTCTGAAGTACTCAAACTTCACCCTGGCTAGTGTCTTCGTCAGCACATCTGCAATCTGCTCGTCCATCGCAACATACAGGAGCTTCACAGTTCCTCTCTGCACCATATCCCTGATATAGTGATATTTGATCTCTATGTGTTTCGACCTATCATGAAACACTGGGTTCTCGGACAGATTCACACAACTCTGGTTGTCACAGAAGATACCAGTAGCCTCCAACGGGAGATCAAATAACTTAGACAGTAGCTTCCATAGCCATACTGCCTCACAACTAGCTGAACAGGCTACAACATACTCTGCCTCAGCTGTACTCAGTGCTACGCAGGACTGCTTCCTGCTAAACCAAGAGATCACACCTGATCCCATACTGAAGCAACACCCAGATGTGCTCTTCCTATCTATAGCATTGCCAGCCCAATCTGAATCAACATCACCCTGCAGGTTAAGCTTTTGATTCACTTCATACTTGAGCCCATAATCCACTGTTCCTTTTAGGTACCTCAGAATATGCTTTACAGCAACCAGGTGAACACTCCTCAGATCTGTCAGGAACTGGATCAATGTGTTCACCGCAAAGCAAATATCTGGTCTCATGTTCATCAGGTACATCAAGGACCCAATCATCTGATGATACATAGTGACATGAACTGGTTCAGATGAAGCATCACACAAAAGCTTCAGGTTCGATGCCATAGCCTCGCAGTTCATCATCCCGAACCTCTTCAGGATCTCTACTGCATACTTCCCTTGTCCAAGGAAGATTCCATCTGCACTCTGCCATACCTCCATACCTAGAAAGTGGTGCATCATACCCAAGTTTAGCACATATATGACTCCCTGTCATGTGTCTCAAATGTTGATGTATATGTAACTTTGGAATGTATTTCATTTGTATATTTTATATATAATTATTGTACCCTTATAAGAGATGTGTTATTCCTCTATAAGGAAGTGTCGTCATGTGGATTGACAAGTGTCGCAAGTGTGTGTACTTGCCAATGGGTTATTAGACCACCATTTGGGGTCGGCCCAGAATTATATATAATATAATGTGGATGTATCTAAGTAGACAAGTCGGCCCCAGTAGGTCACTGGGCAAAAAGGTGAGTATAAATAGAGATAGGAGATCTCTATTTTACTCACTCGGAAAAGTAACTATCTCTCTCTCTGAAAAGTGGCGCACTAGTGAGGAGGAGGAGGATCATCTGCTAGGAGACTATCTCAGTATTATTTGGTTGTATTTTGGTTGAGCCATTGCTCTCTCTATCTCTGAGGAAGTTGTGGGGTTTTTCACCTTAGGGTTTTCCCCACGGAAACTCTGTGTCTCTTGTCTCTATGCTTTTGATTCTTGTGATGCTTGTGATTCTTGTCATATTATGATTGTCATGCATTGATATACTGTAGATGTTATTCTCTCAGCAAAGATCCTATAGTATTGTGAATTAATACTAAAAATTTAACATGGTATCAGAGCTTAACTGAGAAGAAGACATTTTGCAGTGACGAAAGCTTGTATTCCTTGTTTATTGGGTTTATCTCCACATATTTTTGAAATTCAGTATAGTAGATTGGATCTACTCATCAAGGCGCATCTATCTGTCCAATCAGAATTCAGTTCCGAGCATTTTCAGATTTGGCCCTAAAAATTAGGGTTTCCACAAAAATAGGAATTTCTGGAAACTGAAGGCACAGCTGGAAGCGCCTTGCAAAAATTGAAGGTTAGAGCTTTGGATCGAGATTTTTGGCTGGGTAGATCTCCGGGAAACTCAAACCCTAATTCAGGGCTCTCCCTAGTGAACCCGGGAGGACAAAAAGGCAATTTTGAAGGGCAAGACTTTGCTGATCTCAAATTCTGAATGTACTAGGTTGATCAGCTCTCCAAGGTGCATCTTTCTATCCTTTCAGAATTTTGAAATTCACATTTTGAATTTTTAGGGTTTCTCTAACAAACCCTAATCCGGGACCAGATCCAGTTTTCAACACTTCAAGTGGTAAGTCCTAAATCTTTTCTATTTCCATTTAAAGTACTCTTAAAGATGTCTCTCCACACCAAGCTTGAGGATAAGCTTGAAGGGGCTGATAACTTCCGAGCCTGGAAGTATAGGATTGGGCTAATCCTGGAAGAGAATGAGTTGGACTCATATGTGAAAGAAGACATCCCTATCCCAGAGGATGAAGAGGCCAAGGCATTGCACAAGAAGAACTTGGTCAAGGCAAAGAGAATCATTGCTGATTCTATCAAAGACCATCTCATACCCCATGTGTCTTCTCTCAAGACACCCAAGGAGATGTTTGAATCCTTGACCAAGCTATTTGAAGGAAAGAACATAAATCGGAAGATGACCCTGTGGAACCAATTGAAAGCAGTAAAGTTTCAGAATGGAGAAACCATTCAATCTTATTTTTCAAGGGTCTCCCAGATCAAGGAACAACTAGAAGCAGTGGATGAAATGGTGGAGAATGGTGAAGTGGTGATGACCACTCTGAATGGCCTACCCAGGTCATGGGATTCCTTTATTCAAGGAATTTGTGCAAGAAAGAAGTTGATCTCCTTCAGTAGACTTCGGGAAGAATGCTCTCAAGAAGAAGCTAGACTTATAGCTCGTGAAGAAAAGATGGGAGGTGAAGATCAAGCTCTTGCAGATCACACCAAAAGAGGTAAATCCAAGAAGGAATCATCTCATAATAGAAGATCCTCTCACCACCATTATCATAAAGATAAGAAAGATCTCAGATGCTTCAATTGCAATGAGAAGGGACACTTTGCTTCAGATTTTCCCAAGAAGAAGAAAGACAACAACAACAACTTCAACAAAAAGAAAAAGAATAACAAAAGAAGATATCATGCTCATGCTGCCGAAGATGATGAACCTCCAAAGAAGAAGGCTAGGGCAGAAAGTAGTAGTGATAATGACTCATCAAGTGAAGAAGAGTATGTTCTGATCTCTGCACTCACAGGTACCATCTCCCATGGTTGTAATGATTGGTTGATTGATAGTGGGGCTTCCAAACACATGACTGGGTTCAAGAAATCTTTTGTGAACCTTTCTGAACATGAATCACCCCATAAGGTGAAACTTGGGGATGATTATCAATACCCAATCAAAGGAAGTGGTGAAGCCTCCTACAACCTAGATTCTGGAAAATCTCTGAAGATGAAGGAATTCCTCTATGTACCTGGGCTCAAGAAGAACTTACTCTCCATATCTGCTTTAGATGCAAAAGGTATAAGGGTTGCATTTGTCGATGGCCAAGTCCTAATGTGGCCAAAGGGAAAGACCATAGATGATGCAGTAGTGATTGGAGAGCAAGAGGGAGGACTGTATAAATTGAAGGGACAACCTGAACATGCCATGATGCATGAATCCATGGATCCAAGTGAACTTTGGCATAGAAGACTTGCTCATATGCACTATAGGGCACTTCCAATTGCAAGCAAGGCAGTAGAGGGTCTTCCTGAAATCAAGACCAAACATGAAGGTGTTTGCAAAGGATGTGCAAAAGGTAAGAACATTAAGAAGGCTTTCCCAAGCAGTGAAAGCAAGGCAAAAGACATTCTGGAAATCATCCACTCAGATGTATGTGGCCCTATGTCATCCAGTTCCCTGAGTGGGTATGTTTACTATGTATCATTTATTGATGACTTCTCCAGGAATACTTGGGTATACTTCTTGAAGGGAAAAGATGAGGTGCTTGATAAATTCAAGGAATTCAAAACCTTGATGGAGAATCAAACTGACAAGAAAATCAAGACATTCAGATCTGACAATGGTGGAGAATTCACCTCAAGTGACTTCAAGAATCTTTGCAGTGATTCAGGGATTAAGAGGGAGTTGACTGCTCCTTATAATCCTCAACAGAATGGAGTTGTAGAAAGGAAGAACAGAACTATCATGGAAGCAGCAAGGGCAATGTTGCATGACCAGGATCTTCCTATGCATCTATGGGCAGAAGCATCTAGAACAGTTGTATATGTGCAGAACAGAACACCCCACAAGATATTGGACAACAAGACACCAGAAGAGGTCTTTTCTGGTAAGAAACCTGAAGTCAACCATCTCAGAATATTCGGTTGTCCAGTATATACTCATGTCCCAAAAGAGAAGAGGACTAAACTAGATCCTTCAGGAAAGAAGGGCATCTTTGTGGGTTATAGTGAAAGCTCGAAGGCTTACAGAATATACTTTCCAGGGTTCAAGAAAATTGATGTCAGTAGGGATGTAACATTTGATGAAAACTCAGCATTCATCAAATCAAGAAAGGCACCTACCGAAGTTTAGGAAGAACCTAAGAAAACAAGATTTCAGGACACTATCATGACTGAAGCAGTTCCAGAAACTGTTCGTGAGATTGAAGATCCACAAGAACCTGTAGATCCACCCCGTGAGGATAACTCTCACAAGAGGAAACCTGTATGGGATAGAGAGCTCATTCATGATGCAGAAAGATTTGGCATTCCAGAATAAGAACACAGAGCAAAGAAGAGAACCAGATCACACACCAGTTATGTTGCTTTACTCTGTGACATTATGAACAAAGAGCCTTCCAGTTATGAAGAGACAGCAGAAAAGAAAGAATGGAAGGATGCTATGGTTGAGGAATACCAATCAATAATGAAGAATGATGTTTGGGATGTTGTCCCAAGACCTAAAGAGAAGTCTGTTGTGACTTCCAAGTGGATCTACAAAATCAAGCACGCTGCAGATGGCAGTGTAGAAAAATACAAAGCAAGATTCGTAGCTCGTGGTTTCTCTCAGAAAGAAGGAATAGATTATGAAGAAACCTTTGCACCTGTAGCCAGGTATACTTCCATCAGAACAGTACTTGCCCTAGCTGCAGCAATGAAATGGAAAATACACCAGATGGATGTCAAGACTGCTTTCCTGAATGGTGTAGTAGAAGAGGAAGTATATGTGGAACAGCCACTCGATTTTGAAATACATGACAGGGAGTCATATGTGTGCAGATTGAAGAAAGCCTTGTATGACTTGAAACAAGCTCCCAAAACTTGGTATGGAAGGATGGAAAATTTTCTATCTAGCTTGGGATTTACCAAGAGTAAAGCAGATTCCAACCTTTACTACAAGGTTGAGGAAGGGAATCCAATGATTCTACTCCTGTATGTGGATGACCTATTTGTGACAGGAGATGACAGACTGATTGCAGATACTAAGAGGAAGCTTGTAGTTGAATTCGATATGAAAGATTTGGGAATGATGCACTATTTCCTAGGTATGGAGGTGTGGCAGAATGCAGGTGGGATCTTCCTTGGTCAAGGGAAGTACACAGTAGATATCCTGAAAAGATTCAGGATGATGGATTGCAAGGCCATGGCCACACCGATGGCATCGAATCTGAAGCTTCTATGTGATGCTTCATCTGAGCCAATTGATGTCTCTATGTATCGTCAGATGATTGGGTCCTTGATGTACCTGACGAACACGAGACCAGGCATTTTCTTTGCTATGAACACATTGAGCCAGTTCCTGACGGATCTAAGGAGTGTTCACCTGGTTGCTGTAAAGCATGTTCTGAGGTACCTAAAGGGTACAGTGGATTATGGGCTCAGGTATGAGGCAAATCAAAATTTTAACCCGCAGGGTTATGTTGATTCAGATTGGGCTGGTAGTGCTGCAGACAGGAAGAGCACATCTGGGTGTTGCTTCAGTATGGGATCAGGTGTGATCTCTTGGTTTAGCAGGAAGAAGTCCTGTGTAGCACTGAGTACAGCTGAGGCAGAGTATGTTTCATCCTGTTCAGCTAGTTGTGAGGTAGTATGGCTACGAAAGCTACTGTATGAGATATTTGATCTCCCGTTGGAGGCTACTGGTATCTTCTGTGATAACCAGAGTTGTGTGAAGCTGTCCGAGAACCCAGTGTTTCATGACAGGTCGAAACACATAGAGATCAAATATCACTATATCAGGGATATGGTACAGAGAGGAGCTGTGAAGCCCCTATATGTTGCGACAGATGAGCAGATTGCAGATGTGCTGACGAAGCCACTAGCCAGGGTGAAGTTCGAGTACTTTAGAGAGAGGCTTGGCGTTCTTCGGATCGAGGACACTTCGAGGAAGAAGTGATGGACACATTTGCTGAAGCCATTCCAAGCATGTTGGAAGGAGGATCCTTCACATGGCTGTGGATGTAAGCGCTGGATGATGAGCATCAGGATGATGTTCTAGTTTTTGCTTGGATATGATCAGTTGGATCATTTTATGTATGTATGTACGCATCATGTTGGATGCTGGATATGATCAGTTGGATCATTTTATGTATGTATGTACGCATCATGTTTGATGCTGGATATGATCAGATGGATCATTTTTATGTATGTATGTACGCATCATGTTGATGCTGGATATGATCAGTTGGATCATGTGTATGTATTTTGTATATGCATCATGTTGGATGCTTGGACCATGTATCTATATATGTATCAAATGGATACATTGTATGATCAGGTGGATCATGTATGATGATATGTATCATGTATTTGTATTTGTATCAGGTGGATACATTGATGATCAAGAGGATCATGTATGATGATATGTATCAGGTAGATACTTGGTATGCATCAGGTAGATGCATTGATGATCAGGTGGATCAGGTATGATGACATGCAACAGGACATTGCAGTGATGATCAGGATGATCATAGATGACGAGCTTCAGGATGTTGCTCCAGATGACATGCAGCAGGACGTTGCAGTGATGATGATCAGGATGATCATGGATACATCAGGATGATGTATGGTGAGTATCAGTTTGATACTCTGTGGCCGTGGATCAGGTTGTGCAGATAAGCATGTAATTTGTGCCCTGGGAGATTTGCAGATGGTCTTTCGAGGTTTTGCCTATGGCATGTAATTCGGTGCCCTGGGACATCTGTAAAATGTTCTTTCGAGGTTTTGCTTGGGAGGACATATAATTTGTGCCTTGGGAGATCTGCAGATAGTCTTTCGAGGTTTTGCCTATGGCATGTAATTTGTGCCCTAGGATATCTGGCAGATGCTCTTTCGAGGTTTTGTCCTATGGCATGTAATTTGTGCCCTGGGAGATTTCAGGTCGGAGTCGTGTACCCGTAACATCCTGAAATGCTCTTTCGAGGTTTTTCCATGACCACATGTAATTTGTGCCCTGGGAGATCCGATAGGTTGAGCTGTGTGCTCGTAATCAGTCCTGGGATGCTCTTTCGAGGTTTTGTGGTGACCACATGTAATTTGTGCCCTGGGAGATCCGATAGGTTGAGCCTTGTGCTCGTAATTATTCCTGGGATTCTCTTTCGAGGTTTTGTGGTGAGGTCACATGTAATTTGTGCCCTGGGAGATCCTATAGGTAGAGCCGTGTGCTCGTAACAGCCTGGGATGCTCTTTCGAGGTTTTGTGACGCACGTAATAAGTCCTGAGGATTCCACAGTATGGCCAGTGATGATGAAGACCTGCAGGTGGTGGGCCTACATCCAGTATGAAAAGGACTGGCTCTGTAGAAATTCCTATGACGAGTAGAGTCAGAGATTGGTTGAGATAGCAGCAGCAGTGACGATGATGATGACGATGCATCGATGATGATGATCCAGAGAAGAAGACTTGTCTAGCAGATCTGTGTCGAGAAATACCTTCCTAGTTAAGAGGGAGTGTTGATGTATATATAACTTTGGAATGTATTTCATTTATATATTTTATATATAATTATTGTACCCTTATAAGAGATGTGTTATTCCTCTATAAGGAAGTGTCGTCATGTGGATTGACAAGTGTCGCAAGTGTGTGTACTTGCCAATGGGTTATTAGACCACCATTTGGGGTCGGCCCAGAATTATATATAATATAATGTGGATGTATCTAAGTAGACAAGTCGGCCCCAGTAGGTCACTGGGCAAAAAGGTGAGTATAAATAGAGATAGGAGATCTCTATTTTACTCACTCGGAAAAGTAACTATCTCTCTCTCTGAAAAGTGGCGCACTAGTGAGGAGGAGGAGGATCATTTGCTAGGAGACTATCTCAGTATTATTTGGTTGTATTTTGGTTGAGCCATTGCTCTCTCTATCTCTGAGGAAGTTGTGGGGTTTTTCACCTTAGGGTTTTCCCCACGGAAACTGTGTGTCTCTTGTCTCTATGCTTTTGATTCTTGTGATGCTTGTGATTCTTGTCATATTATGATTGTCATGCATTGATATACTGTAGATGTTATTCTCTCAGCAAAGATCCTATAGTATTGTGAATTAATACTAAAAATTTAACATCAAAACCAAGTGGCTGCTCCACATACACTTCTTCAACTACACCATTCAAGAAAGTTGTCTTGAATCCATCTGGTGTATCTTCTATTTCATCACTTTTATATTTCTCTATGTTTCCATCTGCAGCATGCTTTATCTTGATAGATCCATATGGAAGTCATAACAAACTTCCCTTTAGGTCTTGGGACTACATCCCAAACATCATTCTTCATGATCGACGGATCACGACATTCCATTTCTTCATCCCAGATCCTCGGAACTTCAATATCTTCAATAGATATCTTTGTTGCTGGAACAAATGTTGTAGTCCTTTTGTAGGTGAAGATATACGGTCTTTCCTACAAAATAGGTTAAATTGCATGATTAGAAACATCTCATAATTTTCAGAACAAATTCTTACACATAAAGAAATATGTCATACAATCATGCAATTATCTTAGCCAATGCTTCAATACAACATTTATCCATATCCCATAACTTTCTAGATGCCTTCCAATCTCTACCAGAACATTGTTAAGAGTGTGCACAACTCCCAACATGTCAGCAAAGAGGTTTCATTCTAGATAAGTAGCAATGGAATGTTGTACAGTGCCATAGGCCACTTACCCATGCATATTAGTAGTATACTGTTTATCAATGCAATTATTCTAATATGCATAATACACAACCTAATTCTAGGAACATCAGTATATACATTATTGAACAATATTATTTAAGAAATGACAATTCAAATACTTATCTTTGTTTGTTCATTGGGTGGACTCCCTCTGAGTCTTCGCTTCCTTGCAGGAGCTACTGGAGTCCTAATCTGAAGTAGCTTCTTCTACACCTTTCTGTTGTGGAATGTAGAGAGATGGTCAACTCCCTCTGAATATCTGCATCCTTGTAGAAACTACTGCAGTGTGCTCCCTCTTGATCTTTGCTTCCCGGATTACATGTCCTTGAACTTATATACATTCTCGATCCCTATGCATTCTTGTTAGTATCATCATTGTGTTATCCTCTAGGTCTCATACATAATTCATTAGTATAATCTTAATATTATCAAAACACAATAATCTCAAGCATGTATAGTCAAGATCAATTCAAACATAGATAATAAACATTAGTATTCAAGGTTTCAAGGAAGTCTTATTTTATTCATACATATTCTTATTTAATCATAGGACTCTTCTGGTTAGTTAAATCATCAATCAAGAGAAGAGATATAATATGCATAAAACCCTTGATTATTCAAACCTATACCTTCATGATTCTTCTGGTTAGTCATATCATCAATTATGGAAAGAAACATAATATGCATACAACCGTGACTATTCAAACCTATGACTTCATGAATAATCGTTATCAACAACACAACAGTATAAGATCCTGACACAAGGTAGGATTCTATCTTGATATAGGAAAAACATACCTGGATTAGCATGCTAGCTAGTTATGTCTAACATACTCACATGATGTCTTCTTGTTCTTCTTCAATGACTTGTGCTAGTAACCTGTATCTCTCATAGGTTAACCATTATAAAACCAAGTTATACATACCTCGTAAATGGATCTTCTATGAGATCCATGACAATGGATGAATCATTGTCCTCATGTCATCATGATCATATGTTCTTGAATCAGAACATGATTTGTCTTTCTTGGTGTACCTTTCATGTTAGTAGACAACATAAACCTCATACAACACCATAATGCATTAGTACAACCATAAGTGTCAACACCCTAATCAATGAATATCTTCTATCATGCATTCATAAATTTGTTAAGGTGATACGACAAATCTAAAATCAAGATTGTACTAACCATAATAACATGAAGATAAACATACCATAAACTTAATCATGAACAAATATCGAAACATACCTCGATGAGTCATCTCCCTTTGAAACAGGAACTTCTTTACTTATGCAGGTGACCAATCCATCTTCTTCTAGGATTAACCCAATCCACTTGATTTGCAAGAACTAGACCTGGAGCTGGATATGGGTTTGTCAGAGAAACCCCAAAAATTCAAACTTTGAATTTCAAACTTTCGAAAGGATAGAAATATGCGCCTTGACGAGCTGATCAAGCTGGTATATTTAGAATTTGAAAACTGCAAAGTTTCACTCCTCAATTTTTCCTTTGAAACTTCCAGATTCACTGGACGTGACCCTGAACTGGGGTTTGATGAAGCCCACTCTTCTTCCCAATCAAAAGGTTTGATCCAAAGCTCTAAGCTTCTATTTTTCCGAGGAGCTTCCAGCCGTGGTCACAGATTTCAAAAATTCCCATTTTTACAGAAGCCCTAATTTTCCACTTTTCTGATCAAAGTCCCGAACTAGGGTCTGATCAAGCCTGGCCTTTTTCCCAACCAAAAATTTTGATCTTGGTCTCTAAATTTCTATTTTGATGAGTAGCATCCAGCCGTGGTCTCCGATTACAAAAATTCCAACTTTCTCTGAAGCCCTAAATTCCGGAAGCCATGAATGAAGGTACTCAAAAATAATTATGTTTTGACAGAAATATGTACCTGATTGTTTCTGGTGTAACTCCAAACTTTTCGATCCACAGGGTCTGAAAACATTTCTTGAGATAGCTCGACCTGTTATCTTTCCATCCGGATAGGTCTGACCTCAATTGGATTCTCTGAGAGAGATTTATACCAAGTGTCACAACGTGACCTGTTTATGGGATAATACAGGAGAGCGAACTTGTACGGCGTGCCACGTGTCACTGTTTCAACTTTGGTCTCTGAACAATTTTCATGAGATAGATCGCCTTGTTATCTTTCCATCCTGATAGGTTTGACCTCAATTGGACTTTTTGAGAGAGAGTTATGCCAAGTTTCACAACATGACCTGTTTATGGGATAATACAGGCGAGTGAACTTGTACGGTGTGCCACGTGTCACTGGTTCAACTTCAGCGTCTGAACATTTTTCCTGATATAGTACAGTCTGTGTACTACTTGTGACATTTTACAAAGTTTCATTTGGAGCTTCCTAGCCCAAGTTATGACCTTTTTCCCAAGGTCACCTGATTTTGACTCAGATCTGGAAGAGGCATAAACCCTATATTGTACAGATCATAAATCACAAAGTACAACGAATTAGAGGTTTTAGTTTGGACACAAGGTACATGGGTATTTAATCTTCGACCTGTAAAGGTTTTAAAGCCGAAAACTCTGCCAAAACGTATTTATAGCGAAAGTGCTACGACGTCTGGTTTTTGCTATATCAAGCCCTAGCATCGTAAGTGCAACAAGTGTCATACATGCCATATCATGCCTTCTTTCAGGCTAGCTCTGATACCATGTTAAATTTTCAGAATTTACTTCAATCTGATCTAGGATCTTAACTGAGAGAACAACATGTACATCATATCAATGATGGAGACAATAATGCAAGCACACAAGAGACACAAAGATTTACTTGGGGAAAACCATAAAGGTGAAAAACCCCAATAACTTCCTCAGAGATAGATAGAGCAATGATACAACCCAAAGAAGAGATAGAAATATCCTAGCAGCATATCCTCCTCCTCCATAAGTGCACCACTCCTCCTTGAGCGCATGAATGAGAAGTGAGTGAGCAAATAAAGTGCCTCCCGCACTCTATTTATACTTGACTTGACTTTCCTTTTACATAAATCATGTAGGCTCGAACTTAACCACATAACATAATGCTGACTGGGCCGACCCCCAATAGGGTGGTCTAATAACCCTTCAACCCACATGGCCAACCCCCAATAGGGTTGTCTAATAACCCTTTGACCCACATGACTTATACAGGGCCGACCCCAATAAGGTGGTCTAATAACCCATCAAGTATAAGTTACGACATTTACAATATAAATGACGACACTTCCGTATAGAGGAATAATACCATCTCTATAGGAGTACATACAACATACATATATGAAATACATTCCGAAGTTACATATACATCAACGAGGAGACCTGATCTGAATCGGGACCACTTTTCAGTAGATCTGGTCGAAAATTACAAACCATAAGATCAACCTGTAGAAGGAAACACGGTCTCTCTCGACCACTTCAACTTGAACATGCAATAAATCGTCAGAAATGGGATCTGCAGATGTCAACATTCCAGGTCGAGTTGCAGCTCCTTCCTCATCCAAGAAAAATAGATATAAATCCGGGTACAAATTATCTGGTTCATCCATCTCAACATACCATCCATGCTTTAATAAACCAAGGTTGTGATCTTTTAACAAATAAAGGAATGAGATTTCCTGGTATTGACTAAGGCTCAACAACGTAGACATATTTTATCTGCAAAACAGTAAATATTGTGTAGTTAATATAAGAATGCATACAATGTTTATAATTATCAATTAGTGTTATAATATTAGATGTATACTTGCAAATGTTCAGGCTAATCATCGATGGATAAGGAACGACCGCTCATTTTCAAAATCAATTGATTTATTGAGAACAAATATGCTAGCATTATCCATGAGAGATCGAATGCACATTTTATATAGTCATTTGAGATTGAATTGATCATAGAAGGAGCGATCATAATAGAAGGGGTGGCCGATGCTTCTTGTCAGAAGTCGAAAGTCAGGATAAATATTGTTTCTATGTTATAACTTAGCCAATGTCCCGATCCCTACTATTTACTACGGAAGTCAGAATTTGGTAATTGTCGGCCCAACCTTCGTAGATGAAATATTTTTACATTTCTCTCATAAATGAAGGGTCGTCTGAACCTTCTTGTGCTTAGTATTCTTCCAGTGTTCACCATTTTGGATATACATGAATTGACGGCATAGCCTTCGTAGGTTCAATATTTTTACAATTCCCTCATAAATGAAGGGGCAACCGACCCTTCTTGTACCTAGTATTCTGTTCTTAATAGTACAAGACTGCAAGAAGGGTTGGTTGATCCTTCTTGTGTTCACCATTATGGATACAGGTGAATTGTTGGATATAGGTGTTCACATTTCTCTTCTAAACGAAGGGCCGGTCGATCCTTCTTGTCGGAAGTCGGAAGTCGGGATAAATATTTTTTATATGTTATAACTTAGCCAATGTCATAATTCCTACTATTTACTATGGAATTTGGGAGTCGGGAATTGTCGTCCCAACCTTCATAGATTAAATATGTTTACATTTCTCTCTTAAATGAAAGGTTGGCCGACCCTTCTTTTGCTCGGTATTTTTCCAGTGTTCACCATTCTGGATATACATGAATTGATGACCGAGCCTCCGTAGGTTGAATATTTTTACAATTCCTTGATAAATGAAGGGGCAGACGACCCTTATTCTACCCAGTATTCTATTCGTAATAGTTCTAGACTGCAACAAGGTTCGGTCGATCCTTCTTTTGTTCACCATTCTGGATAGAGGTGAATTGCTGGATATAGTTGTTCATAATTCTCTACTAAACAAAGGGGCGACTGATCCTTCTTTTCGGAAGTCAGGATAAATATTTTTTATATGTTAGAACGGTAGCCAATGTCCTAATCCCTACTATTTACTGCGGAAGTCAAAAGTCGGGAATTGTCGGCCCATCCTTCGTAGATTAAATATTTTTACATTTCTCTCATAAATGAAGGGTCGATCGACCCTTCTTGTGCGCAATATTTTTCAAGTGTTCACCATTATGGATATACATGAATTGATGGGCTAGCCTTCGTAGGTTGAATATTTTTACATTTCTCTCTTAAATGAAGGGAGACTCTCTTAAACATAGAGCAGAGTCTGCACACAACAGTTTTGGCATTATGCGAAGTTCGTAGATTTGAAGATGTGTTGCGAAGTACACATCGTAAATAAACTCATGAAGTAAATAAGGGGGTAGTGATGCAAAGTTCCATCAAGAGAAGGGAAATGAGGAGTTAGCTTCGCCACTCACCTAACCTTCGACAAAGCTAGAGAAAACTAGCCTTTACAGTTTTTGTTTCAAAACTAGCCATTATACAGTACTTTCGGGAAATCGTATTTTTCCACTTTAAGGAATACTTGTCCGTTGAAGAAACATTTAATGTAAGTAAATGACCAAGATCTAAGCTATAAAAAGAAAAGAAGTGCACAATTACCTATTTTATCGTGGTTGTTAATTTTACCATGAGTAAATTCTGAGTGCTTACTAGCGAAGAACAGAGCATTCCGACAGTGCATGTCTGGGCAAGAAGACCTACAAGAGATATTAAAGAAATTTCAACAATCTGGTCTAGAAGCAGTTATGAAGACTCCCATGAAAACAAAAACTCAAGAGAAGGGTGGGACTTCTAGAGCCTCACCTAGGCATGCACCAGTATCCAAGCAGAAGGATAAGCAGGAATCCAAGGAACAACAAAATCCTTAGGCTACAAAAACACCAAGAGAAAAATA
The DNA here is from genome assembly GCA_027924585.1 of Larix kaempferi. Lineage (NCBI taxonomy): Eukaryota > Viridiplantae > Streptophyta > Pinopsida > Pinales > Pinaceae > Larix > Larix kaempferi. The sequence goes on from BSBM01000600.1 coordinate 3,880,359, forward strand.
GGTAGAGAGACCTCGCGAGAGGTCAATTTTGTTGATACTTGAATACATTCCACCATGCAGAGATGATGCACTGGTGGTAGTGTTGAAGAAGAACCCGTATTATGACATCCCTCTGCCGCCAATGTCAAGCCAAGTTCAGGAGAAGGAAAACTTGTTGGGAAAGCTACCAGAGTGTAAGTTTGCAAATTACGATCTCCTAAATTAAACAAAGTATCCGCAGTTTCAACCAGACAGATACATGCGCAGAGAATTTGATGAATCCACTAAGCAGATGACCATAAAAGCACAGGACTGGATTGCACCATTATAGTCTTCAGGACTGTTGAAGCTGTTAAGGATTCTACACTTTGCGCGAATTATAGAGCTGACAGCTATCGTGCATATGTTGTTGTCGTGCACACACCAATGATACTTGTAGCTAGACTGCAATATAGATATAAATATCGACCTGATCTATAAGATCATCCATATAAGAAAATGAGGTGCTGACCTTGCAATGGATTTTATGGGTGAGAAAAAAGATAAAGAACTCGCCAAGAAGATGAAGAGCGAATTTGGGTTAATTAAAGGAACTTGCGGCTATCAAGAAGATCAGATTAAAGATGTTGCCATGCGGTTCATAGTGCAATTGCTCATAGGAAGAGTACTAAGAAAATGTATACCGACAAAAGTGTCAACCGCTACGATCTCCCTAGCCTCCAAAGATAAGGACAGGATACCATTCAACTGGGAAGGCTACTTGTTGAATGGGATGATGTAGTGGATGCACAGGACAATGGCTATCAGTTTCACTTCGGCTGGCTAATAGTCCTCATCACATTTGTGGGATGGAAAGAGCTAAAGTACCAGCAACATGTACCGATGTTCACTGGCGACTGCTGTAGACCTCAATATGCAAATATGTGGAGCAATGAAAGGATGGAAAGAAAAAGGTTGAACAATGTTCAACTATATACATTTTATAAGCAATTATGTGAGGTGATTCCATGTACTTCACGTATCCCAAAGCAGATAATAGCTGTGTCAATCAGGAATATGAGATTAAAGACTAATCTCCATTGTATGTTCATACAACCCAGACAACCATCAAATATGGAATGGTATGAGGGTCAATATTAGTTGGATGCATTGAATATTGACCTCATTATTGAGGATTGGCCACCATAATGGAAAGTTGATGCACCAGAAGTACTTCTTACGATATCTAATGAGAGCACCGATGACAATGATCAATAAGAGAAAAATGGTGTTGAAGGAGAAGATGATCAGCAGGAAAAAGAGAAACAACAATAGCAGGCTGGTGATCCACCAGTAGGAGAAAAGAGAAAGAAACCTGACACAGAAGTATCGTAGGTGGCGAGAAGAAAGAAACAAAAAGTGAATAAGACTCTGCTTGATGCGAAGTTACAGGACGATGACTATGACTATATCGCAGCCAGAGTTCATGGACATATAGAAGAAACACTCGCAGAAAAAAGAAAAAAAGCAAGAGCAGCTTCACGTAAGCATGGCATAAAGTATTGTCGAGTTGAGAAGTATGATGGAAAGGGTAGAGCAAGTACAAAGAGATATAATGAAAGAACCAGACTCTGAATATAGATCAGAGGAGTCAATCCAAAGAAAAAGGAAATAACCCACACTAACGATGCGACCTCAGCTAGTGTGCATAGAGACAACAAATGTCATATTCCCATCCAATGAAGTCACTGAAGGTGCGAAGCAGCTCGCGCACTTAGACATTAATGTGGGAATGTTTCCTATAGAGGGACTTCATGATCTACACTTGCAGGTTGTAGAAGAAATCAAAGATAGGGACATAATAACATACAACCAAAAATTGAAGTTGGAAGAAAGCTACAATGAATTGAGGAATAGATGCCAACAAAATATGGATGAGCTAGCATATGATCTAGAAAGGCAGAAGAAGCTGAAGAAGGCCGTGAAAGCAGTTTTTGTGAAGATCCTGGACTTCGATGAAGAACCTGAAGTTGAAGCGACTATAGTCAAGATCAGAAATGCAGTCGACAATCTTAAAGCAAAGATGGAGGACTTTGAAATTGGATACAAAGAGAATATTGCACACTTGGAGGCTAGGTAGAAACTTGGTACTCCGCTAGAAGTAAAGACAGCAAGAGATGAAGAGTTAAAAAACTTCAACAGAAAGCATCTCTGCAAAAGTTGCGAGGTGCCAAGATTTATTAGAAGAAGTGACCAAGTTATGGGCCACATTGCAAGAAGACCCAAAATTGCAGAAGATTCAGGGTGAAGTAAAAAGGAAGCAGAAGTACCTCGAATCAATGAACATGATGATGAAGGACTTTCTGTTGAGGCAAAGAATAGGGAAGTTCACAGTAACAAAGGAAATTTGGAAAGAATTGAAGGCATTAAGGACCAAAGAAAGTAGAAACTTCGGGAAAGTTGCAACCAATGCAGGAACAGGCATTGGCGCTTTCTGAAGAGATTGAGGTGAATCTACAAGAGCTTCATACAATAGAAAGCATAGTTAAAGACCAGATGCAAGAACCGATATCTGCGATCTAGCTCGACATAGTGAAGGAATACGAGTAGGAAACTAAGGAGGTTGTTGCGAAGCTGAGCGCAACATATCAAGAGTTTGCAGCAAAGATGAAGATCCCAAGCAACGCGAAGTCAACAAAATCTAGTGCAAGTGACTTCGGGATGAGTCACAAGTAAGTGTTAGGGGCCTGTTGGGAACGACCCAAGAATAGGAAGTTATGAAGGAAAGTACAATTAGGCGAGGCCTGAAATTGACCATTTTTTGGAGAAAAGCAACTCCGCAAATCCCGGGAAGAAGGTATGGAGTGAAGATCAATGGAGAAGAAATGAACTATTTCCTTAATAAAGACAAGGTACTAAGGACAGCTAGAGGTGGTTGGCACATTTAAGGACTGAGCAGTGAGCTGACTATTACATGAGCAGGAAGTAAAGAAGCGGAGTAGTGTAAAGGACACGCCACTACATAAGTAAGAGATGCGCTGTCATAGAAAGTGTCAGAGTCAGAGGAAGTGGCACCAAAGGGATGAGGAAGTTAAAGCTTGGTGTGGTCTATAGGAGAACCACATGGTATTTTGGTTTTGGGTACTATGGGGTTTGGCCCATAGTTATTGTAATATGTGACCTTCGAGCACATCTATATAAGGGTAATTTTGTATGAGGAAGGGTTAGGTATTAGAGGGTTGTTGGTATTTTGATGGTTAGATAGACCTTATAAGAGAATACTTATAAAGAGAGAACAAACTCTACAGCTGAGTGCATAGAGATATGATTGTAGAGAATAATCTACAGATCATTGCGTAGACTGGAACTATTACCCTTCCGAGATAATAAAATAACAGTTCCTGTGGACGTAGCTCCCTCCATGGGGGGTAAACCACGTAAATAAATGTGTTTATGTGTATGAGTTTATGACATGTTTTGTATATGAGTTTATTTGCGTTTATGTAATTAGTTTCATATGTATGTGAATGGTAATCGCACATTGAGTAATTGGAATACAAGTGCGTGAATGTGAAGAAGAAACACTTAGTATGATGAATGTGTAGCGAACTGGTGAATACAATAGAGATTAAACATAGTTCTGTATACTACGATAGCTATGAAGTGCGAAGTCATATATTATTATATCCCATTAGTAGATGTTAAATAGAACATTAAGTGAGGTTGTTAACCACATTTGGCATCACCACAGTTACAAAAGCTTGATTTTGTAACCCCCCATATTCGCTTCGGGTGAGACTTCAACCTATTTACAGGGTGATGTCAAAGGGGCCAGTGAAAGGGGTTTTGTTTTGTCTACATTTTTCTCGTAAATGACGGTTCGGATGATTCTTGTGCTCATTATTCTTCTAGTGTTCATCATTCTGCATATACATGAATTGACATCCTAGCCTTCATAGGTTGAATATTTTTACAATTCCCTAATAAATGAAGGGGTAGCCGACCTTTCTTGTGCCCAGTATTCTGTTCATAATAGTTCTAGACTGCAAAAAGTGTCAGTCGATCCTAAGCTTCTGTTCACCATTCTGGATATAGGTGAATTCACAATTCTCTACTAAAAAAAGGGGCGGCCAATCCTTCTTGTCAGATGTCGGAATTCGGGATAAATACTTTTTATATGTTATAACTTAGCCAATGTCCCGATCCCTACTATTTAATGTGGAAGTCGGAAATTGCGAATTGTCGACCTAGCCTTCGTAGATTAAATATTTTTACATCTCTCTCGTAAATGAAGGGTCGACCGACCCTTATTGTGCTCAGTATTCTTCTAGTGTTCACCATTCTACATATACATGAATTGACGGCCTAACCTTCATCAGTTGAATATTTTTACAATTCTCTCACAAATGAAGGGGTGGTCGACCCTTCTTGTTCCCAATATTTTGTTCATAATAGTTCTATACTGCAAGAAGGGTCGATCGATCCTTCTTGTGTTCACAATTATGGATACAGGTGAATTACTGGATATAGATGTTCACAATTATCTACTAAATGAAGGGGCGACCGATCCTTCTTGTCGAAATTCGGAAGTCAGGAATTTTTTTATTATATGTTATAACTTAGCCAATGTCCCAATCCCTACTAATTACTACGGAAGTTGGAAGTCGGAAATTGTCGTCCTAGCCTTTGTAGATTAAATATTTTTACATCTCTCTCATAAATGAAGGGTCAACTGACCCTTCTTGTGCTTAGTATTCTTCCAGTGTTCAACATTCTGCATATACATGAATTGACGGCCTAGCCTTCGTAGGTTGAATATTTTTACAATTCCCTCATAAATGAAGGGGCGACCGACCCTTCTTGTGCCCAGTATTCTGTTCATAATAGTTGTAGACTGCAAGAAGGGTCGGTTGATCCTTCTTGTGTTCACCATTCTGGATACAGGTGAATTGATGGATGTAGGTGTTCACAATTCTCTACTAAACGAAGGGGTGATCGATCCTTCTTGTCGGAACTCAGAAGTTGGGAATGCTCACTCAAGAGAAATATATTTATCCAAATAGGGTGGTTAGTTGGCTTCGATCAGTGCATAAGGTAAAATATCATAGCTTTGTTATTGTAAAATTAGTCACAGCAGATCTATTGAACAAGAATATCAATCACAAAGATGCAAAACAATTTGGAGTAAAACTATGCAAGAGGGATGCATCAGTACTCTATAATCCAGAATGGTAGAATTAAAATACAATAATGTCACAATGAGTGAGCAATTCAAATTAACCAAGGAGTTCATTCGAATTAACTGCATGGCATAGCTTGGCTCCAACTAGGAGTCCTCATCATCATCATTGGTGGTCATCAATGCACAAGTAACTGTCAGACAGATGTTAAACTGAGTCTAACTTAGTGTAATAAGTGTAACTGATGGTAAGTTGCACTAGTCTAGGGATGGAGGCTCAGTGGAGGTAGCATGAGGGGTTAACTGCACTAAGAATAGGTATTCAAGGCTCATTGGAGGTCAATTGGAGTGGTAAAACAGTTAGGAGTCAGTCTAGCCTCAAATCAAGGAAAGACAACTAACTAACTGAAGTGAAACTGATTGGTAGGTGAAAAAAGGCGCTCTTCTGTAGTGGAAGGTGAGAAGTGGGAACCTCCTTGGCTAGGAGGGATAAATCTGAGTGGAAAGCAGCTCCCGAGTGCTGGAAGACTAGGGACTAGGTGCTGGAGGCATCAAACTGGTGACTAGGCAGCATGCGGGTGCATGTAATGAATGCAAAATACATGCAAAGTACATAATGAATGATGAGGATATCCTAACACCCCCCCTAAAGCTATACTATGATGTAAAAAATAAAATGTAGGGCCCTGGTTACTGAGACCAAAGGTCACCCCAATACAATAATCCCAAAATGTTGAAAATAAGCTAAGTGAGGAAAGAGGGAAAACCCAGTGGGAAGAAAGCCCCCCCTCAAAGCTATACATAAAATAGATCTAATATGTCTCCACCATGATTGAACTCACCCCCAACACAGAACGGATGTAAGAGAACTTCTTCTCAGTGAAGTTCTTGGTGAAGATGTATGCAATTTGCTCATCAGTAGGACAATATTACAGAATGATGGTACGATAATGCACCGACTCTCGAATGTAGTGCATATAAATCTCAATGTGATTGGTCCTCTACCGCTGAATTGGATCAGTGGAGATATTAATAGCACTTTGATTGTGACAAAATAGGACAGTCGAAGTAGTGCTACAAAAATCAAACTCAGAAAGAATACCCTGCAACCAAACTGCCTGAATACAGGCATTGACTGCCCCTTGATACTCTACCTCTGCTGAAGAAAGTGCAATCGTTGCCTGCTTTTTGCTTGACCAACAAATAGGGCCATGGCCAATCATGAAACAATATCCAGAAGTGGACTTCCATGTTGATGTATATGTAAGTTTGGAATGTATTTCACATATATGTATATTGTATTCCTATAGAGATGTTATTATTCCTTTATACATAAGTGGTTGTATTCCTATAGAGATGTTATTATTCCTCTATATGGAAGTGTCGTCATTTATATTGTAAGTGTCGTAACTTATACTTGATGGGTTATTAGACCACCTTGTTGGGGTCAGCCCTGTATAAGTCATGTGGGTCAAAGGGTTATTAGACCACCCTATTGGGGGTGAGCCATGTGGGTCAAAGGGTTATTAGACCACCCTAATGGGGGTTGGCCCAATCAGCATTATGTTAAGTGGTTAAGTTGAGGCCGACCTAGTTGAGTAAAGGTCAAGTCAAGTTAGTGTATAAATAGAGAGTGTGTCTCTCTCATTTTACACATTCTATTCTCTCACTCACACTTTGGAGAGTGGCGCACTTGTGGAGGACGAGGCTCTGCTGCTAAGAGAAGACTATCTCTTGTATTCTATTTGTATCATTGCTCTATCTATCTCTGAGGAAGTTATTGGGGTTTTTCACCCTTATGGTTTTCCCCAAGTAAACTCTGTGTCTCTTGTGTGCTTGCATTATTGTGTCCATGATTGATATGCTATCTATTTGCTGTACATGTTGTTCTCTTAGTTAAGATCCTAGATCAGATTGAAGTAAATTCTAAAAATTTAACATGGTATCAGAGCTAGCCTGAAAGAAGGCATGATATGGCATGTATGACACTTGTTGCACTTACGATGCTAGGGCTTGATATAGAAAAAACAAGTCATCGTAGCACTTTCGCTATAAATCCATTTAGGTGAATTTTTCGGATCTAAAACTTTTACAGGTCGAAGATGAGATCTCCGTGTACCTTGTGTCCAAAGGAAAACCTCTAATTCATTGTACTTTGTGATTTATGATCTGTACAATATAGGGATTCTGACTCTTCCATATCTGAGTCAAAATCAGGTGACCTTGGGAAAAAGGTCATAACTTGGGCTAGTAAGCTCCAAATGAAATTTTGTAAAAAGTGATAGGTAGTACACAGACTGTAATATCTCAAGAAAATTTTTCAGAGGCCGAAGTTGAACGAGTGACATGTGGCATGCCATACAAGTTCACTATCCTGTATTACCCAATAAATAGGTCACATTGCAACACTTGGCATAACTCTCTCTCAGAGAATCCAATTAAGGTCAAACCTATTAGGATGGAAATATAATAGGTAGGTCCATATAAAGAAAATTGTTCAGAGGCCGAAGTTGAACCAGTGACACATGGCATGCCGTACAAGTTTGCTCTCCTATATTATCCCATAAACAGGTCACGTTGCGACACTTGGAATAACTCTCTCTCAGAGAATCCAATTGAGGTTAGACCTGTCGGGATGGAAATATAACAGGTCAGGATATCTCAAGAAAATTTTGCAAACCCTGGGGATCGAAAAGTTCAGAGTTACAATAGAAACAATCAGGTACATATTTCTGTCAAAACAGAATTATTTTTGAGCACCTTCATTCATGGCTTCCAGAATTTAGGGCTTCGAAGAAAGTTGGAATTTTTGTAATTGGAGACCATGGCTGGATGATACTCATAAAAATTGAAATTTATAGACCAAGATCAGATTTTTTGGTTGGGCAGAAGGCCGGGCTTGATCAAACCCCAGTTCGGGACTTTGATAGGAAAGATGGAAAATTAGGACTTCTGTAAAAATTGGAATTTTGGAAATCTGTGACCACGGCTGGAAGCTCCTTAGAAAAATCGAAGCTTAGAGCTTTGAATCAAATATTTTGGTTGGGTGAAGCTCTGGGAAACTCAAACCCTAATTCAGGGTTGTCCCTAGTGAATCTGGAAATCTAAAAGGCAATTTCGAGGGGTGAAACTTTGCAGTTTTCAAATTCTAAATATACCAACTTGATCAGCTCATCAAGGCGCATATTTTTATCCTTTCGAAAGTTTGGAATTAAAAGTTTGAATTTTTGGGGTTTCTTTGACAAACCCTAATCCAGCTCTAGGTCCAATTCTTGCAAATCAAGTGGATTGGGTTAATCCTAGAAGAAGATGGATTGGTCACTTGCATAAGTGAAGAAGTTCCTATCTCAGAGGGAGATGAGGCTAAGGCCTTCCATAAGAATATTACAAGCAATCTTGACATGTATGGTTTACAGGTATGTTTCATGGTTAAGTTTATCATGGGTTTGTCTTCATATCATTACAGTACAATCTTGATTAATTACTAGACTTGTCGTATCACCTTAATAGAAGATATTCATTGATTAAGGTTTTGACACTTATGAATGTACTAATGCACTGTGGTGTTGTATGAGGTTTATGTTGTTTGCTAACATAAAAGGTACACCAAGAAAGACAAATCATATTCTACTTCAAGAACATATGATCATGGTGACATGAAGACAAAGATTCATCCATTGTCATGGATCACATAGAAGATCTACTTTCGAGGTATGTATAACTTGGTCCTACAATGGTTAACCTATGAGACATGCAGGTTACTAGCACAAGTCACTGAAGAGAACTAGAAGACATTATGCGGGTATGTTACACATAACTAGCTAGCATGCTAATCCAGGTATGTTTTTCTATATCAAGCTAGAATCCTACCTTGTGTTAGGATCTTATACTGTTGTGTTGTTGATAATGATTATTCATGAAGTCATAGGATCTCATACTGTTGTGTTGACTAACTAGAAGAATCATGAAGGTATAGGTTTGAGTAATCACGGGTTTATGCATTGATGATTTAACTAATCACAAGAGTCCTATGACCAAATAAGAATATGCATGAGTAAAAGAAGACTTCCTTGAAACCTTGAATACTAATGTTTATTATCTGTGAATGATCATGACTATACATGTTTAAGATTATTGTGTTTTGATAGTATTAAGATTATACTAATAAATGTGTGATTATGTATGAGTCCTCAAGGATAACACAATGATGATACTAATAAGCATGCATCATGATTAAGGATGGATATAAGTTCAAGGACAGGTAATCCAGGAAGCAAAGATCAAGAGGGAGCACACTCCAGTTGTTCCTGCAAGAAAGCAAAGGAGCACACTTCAGTAGTTTTCTGCAAGGATGCAGATATTCAGAGGGAGTTGACCACTTCTCACAATCCACATCAGAATGGAGTTGCAAAGATTCAGAGGGAGTCCACCCAGCAACCAAACAAAGATAAGTATTTGAATTGTCATTTCTTACATAATGTTATTCAATGATGTATATGCTTATGTTCCTAGAATTAGGTTGTGTATTATGCATATTAGAATAGTTGCATTGATGAACAGTATACTACTAATATACATGGGTAAGTGGCGTATGGGTGTTGAAGTATATGTAACTTCGGAATGTATTTGACATATATGTGAATTGTATTCCTATAGAGATGTTATTATTCCTCTATATGGAAGTGTCGTCATTTATATTGTAAGTGTCATAACTTATACTTGATGGGTTATTAGACCACCTTGTTGGGGTCGGCCCTGTATAAGTCATGTGGGTAAAAGGGTTATTAGAACACCCTATTGGGGGTCGGCCATGTGGGTCAAAGGGTTACTAGACCACCCTAGTGGGGGTCGGCCCAGTTAGCATTATGTTAAGTGGTTAAGTTGAGGCCGAGCTAGTTGATTAAAGGTCAAGTCAAGATAGTGTATAAATAGAGAGTGTGTCTCTCTCATTTTACACATTCTATTATCTCACTCACACTATGGAGAGTGGCGCACTTGTGGAGGAGGAGGATCTGCTGCTAGGAGAAGACTATCTCTTGTATTCTGGTTGTATCATTGCTGTATCTATCTCTGAGGAAGTTATTGGGGTTTTTCACCTTTATGGTTTTCCCCAAGTAAACTCGGTGTCTCTTCTGTGCTTGCATTATTGTGTCCATGAATGATATGCTGTAGATTTGCTGTACATGTTGTTCTCTCAGTTAAGATCCTAGATCAGATTGAAGTAAATTCTGAAAATTTAACATGGTATCAGAGCTAGCCTGAAAGAAGGCATGATATGGCATGTATGACACTTGTTGCACTTACGATTCTAGGGCTTGATATAGCAAAAACTAGTCATCGTAGAACTTTTGCTATAAATCCGTTTTGGCAAAGTTTTCGGATCTGAAACTTTTACAGGTCGAAGATCAGATCCCCGTGTACCATGTGTTAAATTTTCTGAATTTACTTCAATTTGATCTAGGATCTTAACTGAGAGAACAACATGTACATCATATCTACAGCATATCAATCATGGAGACAATAATGCAAGCACACAAGAGACACAAAGATTTACTTGGGGAAAACCATAAAGGTGAAAAACCCCAATAACTTCCTCAGAGATAGATAGAGCAATGATACAACCAACCAAGAGAGATAGCCATAACCTAGCAGCAGATCCTCCTCCTCCATAAGTGCGCCACTCCTCCTTGAGTGCATGTGTGAGAAGTGAGTGTGAGCAAATAGAGTGCCTCCCGCACTCTATTTATACTTGACTTGACTTGCCTTTTTACCTAACTCATGTAGGCTCGAACTTTACCACATAACATAATGTTGAGTGGGCCGACCCCCAATAGGGTGGTCTAATAACCCTTTGACCCACATGGCCGACCCCCAATAGAGTGGTCTAATAACCCTTTGACCCACATGACTTATACAGGGCCGACCCCAAATAAGGTGGTCTAATAACCCATCAAGTATAAGTTATGACACTTACAATATAAGTGACGACACTTCCTTATAGAGGAATAAAACCATCTCTATAGGAATACAATATACATATATGCGAAATACATTCCGAAGTTACATATACATCAACACTCCCTCTTAACTAGGAAGGTATTTCTCAGCACAGTTCTTCTAGCACAAGTCATCTTCTCTGGATCATCGTCATTGGATAATCATCATTGAGTCATCATCATCGTCACTGCTGCTGCTATCTCAATCAATCTCTGAATCTACTCGTCATAGGAAGTTCTACAGAGCCAGTCCTTTTTCATACTGGATGTAGGCCCACCACCTACAGGTCTTCGTCATCACTGGCCATACTGTGGAATCCTCAGGACTTATTACGTGCATCACAAAACCTTGAAAGAGCATCCCAGGATGTTACGGGTACACAACTCCGACCTGTAGGATCTCCCAGGGTGCTATTACATGTGACCCCACCACAAAACCTCGAAAGAGCATCTCAGGATGTTACGGGTACACAAATCCGACCTGAAATCTCCCAGGGCACAAATTACATGTGGTCCACCACAAAACCTCGCAAGAGCATCTCAGGATGTTACGGGTACACAACTCCGACCTGAAATCTCCTAGGGCGCTATTACATGTGGTCATGGAAAAACCTCGAAAGAGCATCTCAGGATGTTACGGGTACACAACTCCGACCTGAAATCTCCCAAAGCCCAAATTACATGCCATAGGACAAAACCTCGCAAGAGCATCTCAGGATGTTACGGGTACACAACTCCGACCTGAAATCTCCCAGGGCACAAATTACATGTCCTCCTAGAGCAATGTCTCAAAAGAGCATCCCAGGCTGTTACGAGTACACAACTCCGACCTATAGGATCTCCCATACATTCTCATCTGCACAACCTGATCCACGACCACAGAGTATCAACCTGATACTCAACATACATCATCCTGATGTACTCATGATCGTCCTGATCATCATCACTGCAACGTCCTGCTGCATGTCATCTGGAGCAACATCCTGAAGCTCGTCATCTATGATCATCCTGATCATCACTGCAACATCCTGCTGCATGTCATCTGGAGCAACATCCTGAAGCTCATCATCTATGATCATCCTGATCATCACTGCAACATCCTGCTGCATGTCATCTGGACCAACATCCTGAAGCTCGTCATCTATGATCATCCTGATCATCACTGCAACATCCTGCTGCATGTCATCTGGAGCAACATCCTGAAGCTCATCATCTAAGATCATCCTGATCATTAATGCATCTACTTGATGCATACCAAGTATCTACCCGATACATATCATCATACATGATCCGCCTGATCATCAATGTATCCACCTGATACAAATACAAATACATGATATATATCACCATACATGATCCACCTGATCACACAATGTATCCACCTGATACATATACAGATACATGGTCCAAGCATCCAACATGATGCATACATACATACATAAAATGATCCAACTGATCATATCCAGCATCCACATGATGCATACATACATACATAAAATGATCCAACTGATCATATCCAGCATCCACATGATGCGTACATACATACATAAAAATGATCCAACTGATCATATCCAAGCAGAAACCAGAACATCATCCTGATGCTCATCATCCAGCGCTTACATCCACAGCCATGTGAAGGATCCTCCTTCCAACATGCTTGGAATGGCTTCAGCAAATGTGTCCATCACTTCTTCCTCGAAGTGTCCTCGGTCTGGAGAACGCCAAGCCTCTCTCTGAAGTACTCAAACTTCACCCTAGCTAGTGGCTTCATCAGCACATCTGCAATCTGCTCGTCCGTCGCAACATACAGGAGCTTCACAGCTCCTCTCTGCACCATATCCCTGATATAGTGATATTTGATCTCTATGTGTTTCGACCTGTCATGAAACACTGGGTTCTCGGAAAGCTTCACACAACTCTGGTTATCACAGAAGATACCAGTAGCTTCCAACGGGAGATCAAATAGCTCAGACAGTAGCTTCCATAGCCATACTGCCTCACAACTAGCTGAGCAGGCTGCAACATACTCTGCCTCAGCTGTACTCAATGCTACGCAGGACTGCTTCCTGCTAAACCAAGAGATCACACCTGATCCCATACTGAAGCAACACCCAGATGTGCTCTTCCTATCTGCAGCACTTCCAGCCCAATTTGAATCAACATAACCCTGTAGGTTAAACTTTTGGTTTGCTTCATACTTGAGCCCATAATCCATTGTACCCTTCAGGTACCTCAGAACATGCTTTACAGCAACTAGGTGAACACTCCTCGGATCCGTCAGGAATTGGCTCAATGTGTTCACAGCAAAGCAAATATCTGGTCTTGTGTTCGTCAGGTACATCAAGGACCCAATCATCTGACGATACATAGTGATATCAACTGGCTCAGATGAAGCATCACATAGAAGCTTCAGATTCGATGCCATAGGTGTGGCCATGGCCTTGCAATCCATCATCCCAAATCTCTTCAGGATATCTACTGTGTACTTCCCTTGACCAAGGAAGATTCCTTCTGCACTCTGCCACACCTCCATGCCAAAAAACAAATAGTGCATCATCCCCAAGTTCTTCATCTCGAACTCGGTAGTAAGCTTCCGCTGCGTGTCGACAATCAATCTATCTTCACCATACCAAGTTCTGCACATATATGATTTCCTATCATGTGTCTCAAAACCAAGTGGCTGCTCCACATACACTTCTTCTTCAACTACACCATTCAAGAAAGCTGTCTTGAATCCATCTGGTGTATCTTCTGTTTCGTCACTTTTATATTTCTCTATGCTGCCATCTGCAACATGCTTGATCTAATAGTTCCATATGGAAGTCATAACAAACTTCCCTTCAGGTCTTGGGATTACATCCCAAACATCATTCTTCATGATCGACAGATCATGGCATTCCATTTCTTCATCCCAGATCCTGGGATCTTCAATATCTTTAATAGATATCTTTGTTGCTGGAACAAATGTTGTAGCTTTTGTAGGTGAAGATATACGATCTTTCCTACAAAACAGGTTAAATTGCATGATTAGAAACATCTCATAATTTTCAGAACAAATTCTTACACATAAAGAAATATGTCATACAATCATGCAATTATCTTAGCCAACGCTTCAATACAACATTTATCCATATCCCGTAACTTTCTAGATGCCTTCCAATCTCTACCAGAACATTGTTAAGAGTGTGCACAACTCCCAACATGTCAGCAAAGAGGTTTCATTCTAGATAAGTAGCAATGGAATGTTGTACAGTGCCATAGGCGACTTACCCATGTATATTAGTAGTATACTATTCATCAATGCAACTATTCTAATATGCACAATACATATCCTAAGTCTAGGAACATGAGCATATACATCATTGAACAATTTTATATAAACAAACAAATATGCATGAAATGATAATTAAAATACTTATCTTTGTTTGTTCGTTGGGTGGACTCCCTCTAAGTCTTTGCTTCCTTGCAGGAGCTGCTGGAGTCCTAATCTGAAGTAGCTTCTTCTACACCTTTCTGTTGTGGAGTGTAGAGAGATAGTCAACTCCCTCTGAATATCTGCATCCTTGCAGAAACTACTGAAGTGTGCTCCTTTGCTTTATTGCAGGAACAACTGGAGTGTGCTCCCTCTTGATCTTTGCTTCCTGGATTACCTGTCTTTGAACATATACTCATTCTTGATCCGTATGCATGCTTGTTAGTATCATCATTGTGTTATCCCCGAGGTCTCATACATAATAAAAAATTCATTAGAATAATCTTAATATTATCAAAAAACACAATAATCTAAAGCATGTATAATCATGATCATTTCAAACAGAAATAATAAGCATTAGCTTTCAAGGTTTATGTAGGATTCTTATGGTTAGTCAAATCATAAGAAACATAACATGTCTAAACCTGTAATTACTCAAACCTATGACTCTTCGGGTTAGTTGAGTTATCAATGAAGATAAGAGATATAATATGCATAAAACCTATGATTATTCAAAGCTATACCTTCATGATTCTTCTGGTTAGTCATATCATCAATTATGGTAAGAAACATAATATGCATACCACCATGATTATTCAAACCTATGACTCTTCGTGAATAATCATTATCAACAACACAATAGTATAAGATCCTAACACAAAGTAGGATTCTAGCTTGATATAGGAAAAACATACCTGGATTAGCATGCTAGCTATTTATGTCTAACATACCCGCATAATGTCTTCTGGTTCTCTTCAGTGACTTCTGCTAGTAACCTGCATGTCTCATAAGTTAACCATTGTAGAAACAAGTTATACATACCTCGAAAGTAGATCTTCTATGTAATCCATGACAATGGATGAATCCTTGTCTTCATGTCACCATGATCATACGTTCTTGAAGTAGAACATGATTTGTCTTTCTTGGTGTACCTTTTATGTTAGCAGACAACATAAACCTCATACAACACCATAATGCATTAGTACAATCATAAGTGTCAACACCTTAATCAATGAATATTTTCTATCGTGCATTCATAGTTTTATTAAGGTGATATGACAAGTCTAAAATCAAGATTGTACTAACCGTAATAACATGAAGACAAACATACCATAAACTTAATCATGAACAAATATCGAGACATACCTTGATGAGTCATACCTGTCGAGATCGCTTGTAATCTTCTTATGTAACGCCTTAGCCTCATCTCCCTCTGAGACAGGAACTTCTTCACTTATGCAGGTGATCAATCCATTTTCTTCTAGGATTAACCCAATCCACTTGATTTGCAAGAACTCAACCTTGAGCTGGATATGGGTTTGTCAGAGAAACCCCAAAAATTCAAACTTTGAATTTCAAACTTCTGACAGGATAGAAATATGTGCCTTGATGAGCTGATCAAGTTGGTATATTCAGAATTTGAAAACTGCAAAGTTTCACTCCTCAATTTTGCTTTTGAAACTTCTGGATTCACTAAACGTGACCCTGAACTGGGGTTTGATGAAGCCCACTCTTCTTCCCAATCAAAATGTTTGATCCAAATCTCTAAGCTTCTATTTTTCTGAGGAGCTTTCAGCCGTGGTCACAGATTTCAAAAATTCCCATTTTTACAGAAGCCCTAATTTTCCACTTTTCTGATCAAAGTCCCGAACTAGGGTCTAATCAAGCTCGGCCTTCTGCCCAACCAAAAACTCTGATCTTGGTCTCTAAATTTCTATTTTGATGAGTAGCATCCAGCCGTGGTCTCCGATTACAAAAATTCCAACTTTCTCCAAAGCCCTAAATTCCGGAAGCCATGAATGAAGGTACCAAAAAATAATTCTGTTTTGACAGAAATATGTACCTGATTGTTTCTGATGTAACTCTGAAATTTTTGATCTACAGGGTCTAAAATTTTTTTCTGCGATAGCCTGACCTGTTAGCTTTCCATCCTGACAGGTCTGACCTCAATTGGATGTTCTGAGAGAGAGTTATGCCAAATGTCGCAACGTGACCTGTTTTGGGAAAATACAGGAGAGCGAACTTGTACGGTGTGCCACGTGTCACTGTTTGACCTTCGGCCTCTGAAAAAGTTTTCTGAGATAGCTCGACCTGTTATCTTTCCATCCTGACAGGTCTGACCTCAATTGGATTCTCTGAGAGAGAGTTATGCCAAGTGTCGCAACGTGACCTGTTTATGGGATAAAACAGTAGAGCGAACTTGTACGGCGTGCCACGTGTCATTGGTTCAACTTCGGCCTCTAAAAAAGTTTTCTGAGATAGTACAGTCTGTGTAATACCTGTCACTTTTCATGAAATTTCATTTGGAGCTTCCTAGCCCAAGTTATGACCTTTTTCCCAAGGTCACCTGATTTTGACTCAGATCTGGAAGAGGCAGAAACCCTATATTGCACAGATCATAAATCACAAAGTACAACGAATTAGAGGTTGTCCTTTGGATACAAGGTACCTGGAGATCGTAGATTCGGCCTGTAACAATTTCAGATCCGAAAACTTCACCAAAATGGATTTATAGCGAAATTGCTACGATGACTGGTTTTTGCTATATCAAGCCCTAGCATCGTAAGTGCAACAAGTGTCATACATGCCATATCATGACTTCTTTCAGGCTAGCTTTGATACCATGTTAAATTTTCTGAATTTACTTCAATCTGATCTAGGATCTTAACTGAGAGAACAACATGTACAGCATATCTACAGCATATCAATCATGGAGACAATAATGCAAGCACACAAGAGACACAAAGATTTACTTGGGGAAAACCATAAAGGTGAAAAACCCCAATAACTTCCTCAGAGATAGATAGAGCAATGATACAACCAACCAAGAGAGATAGCCATAACCTAGCAGCAGATCCTCCTCCTCCATAAGTGCGCCACTCCTCCTTGAGTGCATGTGTGAGAAGTGAGTGTGAGCAAATAGAGTGCCTCCCGCACTCTATTTATACTTGACTTGACTTGCCTTTTTACCTAACTCATGTAGGCTCGAACTTTACCACGCAACATAATGCTGAGTGGGCCGACCCCCAATAGGGTGGTCTAATAACCCTTTGACCCACATGGCCGACCCCCAATAGAGTGGTCTAATAACCCTTTGACCCACATGACTTATACAGGGCCGACCCCAAATAAGGTGGTCTAATAACCCATCAAGTATAAGTTATGACACTTACAATATAAGTGACGACACTTCCTTATAGAGGAATAAAACCATCTCTATAGGAATACAATATACATATATGCGAAATACATTCCGAAGTTACATATACATCAACACCGTGTGTCCAAAGGAAAACCTCTAATTCGTTGTACGTTGGGATTTATGATCTGTACAATATAGGGTTTCTGCCTCTTCCATATATGAGTCAAAACTAGGTGACCTTGGGAAAAAGGTCATAACTTGGGCTAGGAAGCTCGAAATGAAATTTTGTAAAAAGTGACAGGTAGTACATAGACTGTAATATCTCAAAAAAAAATTTCAGAGGCCGCAGTTGAACCAGTGACACGTGGAATTCCGTACAAGTTCGCTCTCCTGTATTATCCCATAAATATGTCACGTTGCGACACTTACCATAACTCTCTCTCAGAGAGTTCAATTGAGGTCATACCTGTCAATATGGAAAGATAACAGGGTGAGCTATCTCAGGAAAAATTTTCAGAAGGCGAAGTTGAAACAGTGACACGTGGCACTCCGTACAAGTTCGCTCTCCTGTATTATCCCATAAACAGGTCACGTTGCGACACTTGGCATAACTCTCTCTCAGAGAATCCAATTGAGGTCAGAACTATCGGGATGGAAAGATAATAGGTCGGGCTATCTCAGAAAAATTTTGCAGAACCTGTGGATTGAAAAGTTTAGAGTTACACCAGAAACAATCAGGTACATATTTCGTTCAAAACATAATTAATTTTTAGTACCTTCATTCACGGCTTCCGGAATTTAGGGCATCGGAGAAAGTTGGAATTTTTGTAATCGGAGACCACGGCTGAATGCTACTCATCAAAATCAAAATTTAGAGGCCAAGATCATAATTTTTGGTTGGGCAGAAGGTCGGGCTTGATCAGACCCTAGTTTGGGACTTTGATCAGAGAAGTGGAAAATTAGGGCTTCTGTAAAAATGGGAATTTTTGAAATCTGTGACCACGGCTGGAAGCTTCTCAGAAAAATAGAAGCTTAGAGATTTGGATCAAACCTTTTGATTGGGCAGAAGAGTGGGCTTCATCAAACCCCAGTTCAGGGTCACATCCAGTGAATCCAGAAGTTTCAAAGGCAAAATTGAGGAGTGAAACTTTGCAGTTTTCAAATTCTGAATATACCAGCTTGATCAGCTCATCAAGGCACATATTTCTATCCTTTCGGAAGTTTGAAATTCAAAGTTTGAATATTTGGGGTTTCTCTGACAAACCCATATCCAGCTCCAGGTCCAGTTCTTGCAAATCAAGTGGATTGGGTTAATCCTAGAAGAAGATGGATTGGTCGCTTGCATAAGTGAAGAAGTTCCTGTTTAAGAGGGAGATGAGGCTAAGGCCTTACATAAGAAGATTACAAGCGATCTCAACAGGTATGACTCATCGAGGTATGTTTCGATATTTGTTCATGATTAAGTTTATGGTATGTTTTCCTTCATGTTATTACGGTTAGTACAATCTTGATTTTAGATTTGTCGTATCACCTTAACAAAATTATGAATGCATGATAGAAGATATTCATTGGTTAGGGTGTTGACACTTATGATTGTACTAATGCATTATAGTGTTGTATGAGGTTTATGTTGTCTGCTAACATAAAAGGTACACCAAGAAAGACAAATCATGATCTACTTCAATAACATATGATCATGGTGACATGAATACAAGGATTCATCCATTGTCATGGATCACATAGAAGATCTACTTTCAAGGTATGTATAACTTGGTTCTACAATGGTTAACTTATGAGACATGCAGGTTACTTTCACAAGTCACTGAAGAGAACCAGAAGACATTATGCGGGTATGTTAGACATAACTAGCTAGCATGCTAATCCAGGTATGTTTTTACTATATCAAGCTAGAATCCTACCTTGTGTTAGGATCTTATACTGTTGTGTTGGTTATAATGATTATTCATGAAGTCATAGGTTTGAATAATCATGGTTGTATGCATATTATGTTTCTTACCATAATTGATGATATGACTAACCAGAAGAATCATGAAGGTATAGGTTTGAATAATCATAGGTTTTATGCATATTATATCTCTTATCTTGATTGATGATTCAACTAACCAGAAGAGTCCTATGATCAAATAAGAAAATGTATGAGTAAAAGAAGACTTCCCTGAAACCTTGAATACTAATGTTTATTATCTGTGAATGATCATGAATATACATGTTTAAGATTATTATGTTTTGATAGTATTAAGATTATACTAATAAATGTGTGATTATGTACGAGACCTCAAGGATAACACAATGATGATACTAATAAGCAAGCATAGTGATTAAGGATGGATGTAAGTTCAAGGACAGGTAATCCAGGAAGCAGAGATCAAGAGGGAGCACACTCCAGTTGTTCCTGCAAGAAAGCAAAGGAGCACACTTCAGTAGTTTCTGCAAGGATGCAGATATTCAGAGGGAGTTGACCACTTCTCACAATCCACATAAGAATGGAATTGCAGAAAATAAGCAAAGACTGAGAGGGAGTGAATCGAACAAACAAACAAAGATAAGTATTTGAATTGTCATTACTTGCATATTGTATTGTTTAAATAATACTGTTCAATAATGTATATACTGATGTTCCTAGAGTTAGGTTGTGTATTATGCATATTAGAATAGTTGCATTGATGAACAGTATACTACTAATATACATGGGTAAGTGGCTTATGGCATTGTACAACATTCCATTGCTACTTATCTAGAATGAAACCTCTTTGCTGACATGTTAGGAGTTGTGCACACTCTTAACAATGTTCTGGTAGAGATTGGAAGGCATCTAGAAAGTTACGGAATATGGATAAATGTTGTATTGAAGCATTGGCTAAGATAATTGCATGACTGTATGACATATTTATTTATGTGTAAGAATTTGTCTGAAAAATATGAGATGTTTTCTAATCATGCAATTTAACTTGTTGTGTAGGAAAGATCGTATACCATCACCTACAAAAGAAGGACTACAACATTTGTTCAAGCAACAAAATTATCTATTGAAGATATTGAAGTTCCCAAGATACGGGAAGAATGCCATGATCCGTCGATCATGAAGAACGATGTTTGGGATGCAGTCCCAAGAGCTGAAGGGAAGTCTGTTGTGACTTCCAAATGGAACTATCAGATCAAGCATGCTACAGATGGCAGCATAGAGAAATATAAAAGTGATGAAATAGAAGATACACCAAATGAATTTCAAGACAGCATGGTGTAGTCATATATGTGTGCAGAACTTGGTATGGTAGGATAGACAGATTTCTATCCAGTTTGGGATTTACCAAGAATAAAGCGGATTCCAACCTTTTCTACAAGGTTGAGGAAGGCAATCCAGTGATACTACTTTTGTATGCGGATAACCTGTTTGTTACAGGTGAAGATAGATTGATTGCCGACACGCAGTGGAAGCTTGCTGCTGAGTTCGAGATGAAGAACTTGGGGATGATGCACTATTTGTTTTTGGCATGGAGGTGTGGCAGAGTGCAGATGGAATCTTCCTTGGACAAGGGAAGTATGTAGTAGAGATCCTGAAGAGGTTTGGGATGATGGATTGCAATTCCATGGCCACACCTATGGCATCGAATCTGAAGCTTCTTTGTGATGCTTCATCTGAGCCGATTGATGTCTCTATGCATTGTCAGATGATTGGGTCCTTGATGTACCTGACGAACACAAGACCAGATATTTGCTTTGCGGTGAACACATTGAGCCAGTTTCTGACGGATCCGAGGAGTGTTCACCTGGTTGTTGTAAAGCATGTTCTGAGGTACCTGAAGGGTACAGTGGATTATGGGCTCAAGTATGAAGTGAATCAAAAGTTTAACCTGCAGGGTTATGTTGATTCAGATTGGGCAGGCAGTGCTGCAGATAGGAAGAGCACATATGGGTGCTGCTTCAGTATGGGATCAGGTGTGATCTCTTGGTTCAGCAGGAAGCAGTCCTGTGTAGCACTGAGTACAGCTGAGGCATAGTATGTTGTAGCCTGTTTAGCTAGTTGTGAGGAAGTATGGCTACGGAAGCTACTATCTGAGTTATTTGATCTCCCGCTGGATGCTACTGGTATCTTTTGTGATAACTAGAGTTGTGTGAAGCTGTCCGAGAACCCAGTGTTTCATGACATGTCAAAACACATAGAGATCAAATATCACTATATCAGGGATATGGGGCAGAGAGGAGCTGTGAAGCTCCTGTACATTGCGACGGACGAGCAGATTGCAGATGTGCTGACGAAGCCACTAGCCAGGGTGAAGTTCGAGTACTTCAGGGAGAGGCTTGGTGTTCTTCAAATTGATGACACTTCGAGGAAGAAGTGATGTACACATTTGCTGAAGCCATTCCAAGCATGTTGGAAGGAGAATTCTTCACATGGCTGTGGATGTAAGCGTTGGATGATGAGCATCAGGATGATGTTCTAGTTTCTGCTTTGTATGATCAGTTGGATCATTTATATGTATGTGTGCATCATGTTGGATGTTGGATATGATCAGTTGGATCATTTATATGTATGTACACATCATGTTGGATGCTGGATATGATCGGTTAGATCATTTGTATGTATTATGTATATGCATCATGTTGAATGCTTGGACCATGTATCTGTATATGTATCAGGTGGATACATTGTATGATCAGGTAGATCATGTATATTGATATGTATCAGGTATGATCAGGTAGATCATGTATGTTGATGGATACATTGTGTGGATCATGTATCTATGTATCAGGTGGATACACTATGTATGATGATATGTATCAGGTGGATACACTATGTATGATGATATGTATCAGGTAGATACTTGGTGTGCATCAGATGGATGCATTGTATGATCAGGGTGATCGCGGATGACGATCTTCTCCAGATGACATGTAGCAGGATGTTGCAGTGATGATGACTAGGATGATCATGTGTACATCAGGATGATGTATGGTGAGTATCAGGATGATAGTTTGTGGCCGTGGATCAGGTTGTGCAGATGAGCACGTCTGGGAGATCCTATAGGTCGGAGTTGCGTACCCATAACAGCCTGGGATGCTCTTTCGAGACATTGCTCTGGGAGCACATGTAATTTGTGCCCTGGGAGATCTTTAGGTCGGAGTTGTGTACCCATAACATCCTGAGATGCTATTGTGAGGTTTTGTCCTATGGCATGTAATTTGCTCCTGGGAGATCTGGACAGGATGAAAAAGGCCTCAGATGTTTCAGCCAGGTTTTGCCATGACCACATGTAATTTTCTCCTGGGAGATCTGGATAGGATGAAAAAGGCCTCAGATGCTTCAGCCAGGTTTTGTGGTGGACCACATGTAATGTGCTCCTGGGAGATCCGACAGGTAGAGCCGTGTGCTCGTAACAGCCTAGGATGCTTCAGCCAGGTTTTGTGGTGAGATCACATGTAATGTGCTCCTGGGAGATCCGACAGGTAGAGCTGTGTGCTCGTAACAACCTGGGATGCTTCAGCCAGGTTTTGTGATGGGTCACATGTAATGTGCTCCTGGGAGATCCTACAGGTAGAGCTGTGTGCTCGTAATAGCCTGGGATGCTACAGCCAGGTTTTGTGACGCACGTAATAAGTCCTAAAAATTTCACAGTATGGCCAGTGATGACGAAGACCTGCAGGTGGTGGGCCTACATCCAGTATGAAAAAGGACTGGCTCTGTAGAAATTCCTATGACTAGTAGATTTAGAGATTGATTGAGATAGCAGCAGCAGTGACGATGATGATGACTCGATGACGATTATCCAGTGACGATGATCCAGAGAAGATGATTTGTGCTAGAAGACCTGTGTCGAGAAATACCTTCCTAGTTAAGAGGGAGTGTTGATGTATATGTAACTTCAGAATGTATTTCACATATGTTTATATTGTATTCCTATAGAGATGTTATTATTCCTCTATACGGAAGTGGTTGTATTCCTATAGAGATGTTATTATTCCTCTACACGGAAGTGTCATCATTTATATTGTAAGTGTCGTAACTTATACTTGATGGGTTATTAGACCACCTTGTTGGGGTCGGCCCTGTATAAGTCATGTTGGTAAAAGGGTTATTAGACCACCCTATTGGGGGTTGGCCATGTGGGTAAAAGGGTTATTAGACCACCCTAGTGGGGGTCGGCCCAGTCAGCATTATGTTAAGTGGTTAAGTTGAGGCCGACCTAGTTGATTAAAGGTCAAGTCAAGTTAGTGTATAAATAGAGAGTGTGTCTCTCTCATTTTACACATTCTATTCTCTCACTCACACTGCGGAGAGTGGCGCACTTGTGGAGGAGGAGGCTCTGCTGCTAGGAGAAGACTATCTCTTGTATTCTGGTTGTATCATTGCTCTATCTATCTCTGAGGAAGTTATTGGGGTTTTTCACCTTTATGGTTTTCCCCAAGTAAACTCGGTGTCTCTTCTGTGCTTGCATTATTGTGTCTATGAATGATATGTTGTAGATTTGTTGTACATGTTGTTCTCTCAGTTAAGATCCTCGATCAGATTGAAGTAAATTCTGAAAATTTAACAATGGAACTGTACACCATTCGATTGCTACTTATCTAGAATGAAACCTCTTTGCTAACATGTTAGGAGTTGTGCACACTCTTAACAATGTTCTAGTAGAGATTGGAAGGCATCTAGAAAGTTACGGAATATGGATAGATGTTGTATTGAAGCATTGGATAAGATAATTGCATGATTTTATAACATATTTCTTTATGTGTAAGAATTTGTGCTGAAAACTATGAGATATTTTATAATCATGCAATTTAACTTGTTGTGTAGGAAAGATTGTATACCATCACCTACAAAAGAAGGACTACAACATTTGTTGAGAAACAAAGTTATCTATTGAAAATATTGAAGTTCCCAGGATCTGGCAAGAATGCCATGATCAAGGAGTACCAGTCGATCATAAAGATGTTTGGGATGCATTCCTAAGACCCGAAGGGGAGTCTATAGTGACTTCCAAGAGGACCTACAAGATCAAGCATGCTGTAGGTGGTAGCATAGAGACTTTTGCTCTTGTAGCCATATACACTTCCATTAGATCCGTACTTGCTCTAGCTGCAGTGATGAAGTGGAAGATACACCAGATGGATTTCAAGACAGCCTTCTTGAATGGTGTAGTTGAAGAAGAAGTGTGGAAAAGCCACTTGGTTCTGAGACACAGGATAGGGAGTCATAAATGTGCAGAACTTGGTATCGTAGGATAGACAACTTTCTATCCAGTTTGGGCTTTACCAAGAGTAAAGCGGATTCCAACCTTTACTACAAGGTTGAGGAAGGAAATCAAGTTATACTACTATGTGGATGACCTGTTTATAACAGGTGAGGATAGATTGATTGTCGACAAGCAGGAAGTAGTCTTGAGTAGCACTGAGTACAGCTGAGGCAGAGTATGTTGCAGCCTGTTCAGCTAGTTGTGAGGCAGTATGGCTTCGGAAGCTACTATCTGAGTTATTTGATCTCCCATTGGATGCTACTGGTATCTTTTGTGATAACCAGAGTTGTGTGAAGCTGTCCGAGAACCCAATGTTTCATGACAGGTCGAAACACATAGAGATCAAATATCACTATATCAGGGATATGGTGCAGAGAGGAGCTGTGAAGCTCCTGTACATTGCGACGGATGAGTAGATTACAGATGTGCTGATGAAGCCACTAGCCAGGGTGAAGTTTGAGTACTTCAGGGAGAGGCTTGGTGTTCTTCATATTGATGACATTTCGAGGAAGAAGTGATGGACACATTTGCAGAAGCCATTCCAAGCATGTTGGAAGGAGGATCCTTCACATGGCTGTGGATGTAAGCACTGGATGATGAGGATCAGGATGATGCTCCAGTTACTGCTCTGTATATGCATCAGGAGGATGCTGGATATGATCAGTTGGATCATTTATATGTATATGTATATGTATGTACGCATCATGTTGGATGCTGGCTATGATCAGTTGGATCATTTATATGTATATGTATGTACACATCATGTTGGATGTTGGATATGATTAGTAGGATCATTTGTATATGTTTTGTATATGCATCATGTTGGATGCTTGGACAATGTATCTGTATATGTATCAAGTGGATACTGTGTATGATCAGGTAGATCATGTATGTTGATATGTATCAGGTATGATCAGGTCGATCATGTTTTTGTATTTGTATCAGGTGGATACATTGTATGATTAGGTGGATCATGTATGATGATATGTATCGGGTAGATACTTGGTATGCATCAGGTAGATGCATTATATGATCAGGATTATCATGGATGACGAGCTTCAGGATGTTGCTCCAGATGACATGCAGCAAGATGTTGCAGTGATGATGATCAGGATGATCATGTGTACATCAGGATGATGTATGGTGAGTATTAGGTTGATACTCTATGGCCGTGGATCAGGTTGTGCAGATGAGGATATAATAGCGCCCTGGGAGATTTGCAGATAGTCTTGCAAGGTTTTGCCTATGGCATAAATTTTTTCCCTAGGATATTTTGCAAATGCTCTTTCAAGGTTTTGCTCTGGGAGGACATATAATAGCGCCCTCAGAGATCTGTAGATAGTCTTGCAAGGTTTTTCCGTTGGCATATAATAGCTAACTGGGATATCTGGCAGATGCTCTTTCGAGGTTTTGTCCTATGGCATATAATAGCGCCCTGGGAGATCCGATAGGTTGAGCTGCGTGCTCGTAATAAGTCCTGGGATGCTCTTGCAAGGTTTTTCCATGACCACATGTAATATCGCCCTGGGAGATCCGATAGGTTGGGATGTGTTCCCGTTTGAAGTCCTGGGATGCTCTTGCAAGGTTTTGTGGTGACCACATATAATAGCGCCCTAGGAGATCCGATAGGTTGAGCTGTGTGCTCGTAATCAGTCCTGGGATTCTCTTTCGAGGTTTTGTGGTGGGGTCACATGTAATAGATCCCTAAGAGATCCGATAGGTTGGGCTGTGTGCCCGTAATAAGTCCTGGGATGCTCTTGCTAGGTTTTGTGATGAAGGTAATAAGTCCCGAGGATTCCACAGTATGGCCAGTGATGATGAAGACCTGCAGGTGGTGGGCCTACATCCAGTATGAAAAAGGATTGGCTCTGTAGAACTTCCTATAATGAGTAGATTTAGAGATTGATTGAGATAGCAGCAGCAGTGACAATGATGATGACTCGATGACGATTATTCAGTGACGATGATCCAGAGAAGATGACTTGTGCTAGAAGACCTGTGTCGAGAAATACCTTCCTAGTTTAGAGGGAGTGTTGATGTATATGTAACTTCGGAATGTATTTCACATATATGTATATTGTATTCCTATAGAGATGTTATTATTCCTCTATACGGAAGTGGTTGTATTCCTATAGAGATGTTATTATTCCTCTATACGGAAGTGTCGTCATTTATATTGTAAGTGTCGTAACTTATATTTGATGGGTTATTAGACCACCTTGTTGGGGTCGGCCCTGTATAAGTCATGTGGATCAAAGGGTTATTAGACCACCCTATTGGGGGTCGGCCATGTGGGTCAATAGGTTATTAAACCACCCTACTGGGGGTCGGCCCAATCAGCATTATGTTAAGTGGTTAAGTTGAGGCCGACCTAGTTGAGTAAAGGTCAAGTCAAGTTAGTGTATACATAGAGAGTGTGTCTCTCTCATTTTAACATTCTATTCTCTCACTCACACTTTGGAGAGTGGCGCACTTGTGGAGGAGGAGGCTGTGCTACTAAGATAAGACTATCTCTTGTATTCTGGTTGTATCATTGCTCTATCTATCTCTGAGGAAGTTATTGGGGTTCTTCACCTTTATGGTTTTCCCCAAGTAAACCCTGCGTCTCTTGTGTGCTTGCATTGTTGTGTCCATGATTGATATGCTGTAGATTTGTTGTACATGTTGTTCTCTTAGTTAAGATCCTAGATCAGATTGAAGTAAATTCTGAAAATTTAACATTCTGATCTATGCTATCACCCGCCCAATCTGAATCATTAAAACCAATGAAATCTGAATCATGGGGCTGCTGCATATACCTTGATACAACACTCATGGCATATGAAATATTAGGCCTTTAGTGTGTCAATTAAAGCAGTGAACCAATCAACTATCGATACATAGTGAAATCTGCAAGCGGTGTGGAATTTCCCTCTTCAAGACTGATTCCTGAGAGGAATGGAAATGGAGAAGCCTTACATTCTGCCATATTAAACTTTAATAGCATGTCTTTAGTATACTTTTGCTGAGATAATGTGATCCCATCAAAGTTTTGAGCTATCTCCAAGCACAAAAATTGCTTAAGCAAGCCCAAATCGCTCATATCAAAAGCTAGATTTAAAGTGGTTTTCAGCTTGTTAATTGTAAGGAGAGTGCTACTAGTAATGAGAATATCATCAACATATAAAACAACAATCATAAAATTACCTTTAACTTGTTGTAGGTAGACATTTGGATCAGATTTGCATCTTTTGAAATTCTGAGAAAAAAAAAAGGAGTCCATCTTTCTGTACCAAGCTCTTGGGGCTTGTTTCAATCCATAAAAAGATTTCTTCAACCTGCAAACTAATGATGGATCTGATATGTATCCTTCTGGTTTCTTCATATATACTTCTTCATCAAGGTCTCCATTTAAAAAATCACTCTTCACATCCATATGGTGCACCTCCCAGTGCTTGGATGCGGAAATGGCCAAAACTAGGCGGATGGAATCCATCTTTGCAACCGGTGCAAAAGTCTCAGTGTAGTCCACTCCTTGGACTTGGGAGAAACCTTTTTCCACCAACCTAGTTTTGTATTTTCTGATAGAGCCATCAGCAGCAACGTTTGTGCGGTAGATCCACTTGCATTGAACTAATTTTCTTTCAGGTGGAAGAGAAACTAGTTCCCATGTATTGTTCTTTTGAAGAGAACTGTACTCTTCATCCATGGCAGTTTTCCATCATGGATCTCGGTGGGAATGATAGTATGATTTGGGATCTGAACCAATCATCAAATAAAATTTCTCAGATAATAATGGATCAGAAAAAGAAAGAGCAATACCTGCTCTTTGATAGTTTTCTCTTGTTCTCCTTGGATCAGCAGGATTTCCAATGTTTGGAGCAGTAGATTGTAGAGTGTTTTGGGCCATCAAATTCTGAACCTGATATGTCATGGCCATCAAATTCTGATAAAATATCAGAAATATCAGTCCCAATGCTTTCTTCGTATTCTCTCGAATCTTCTTCTTGTGGAGGCTATGGATCGGCAGTGTTTTCCTCAACTAGTTTCAGATCTCGCAGCGGTTCTTCAAACTTCACACTTCGCTCTATGAATATATTTTTGGATCTGATATTCATGAGTTTATATTCTTTTGATTCTTCCCCATATCCTGTCAGGATACATTCAATACTTTGTGGATCCAAAGCCTTTCTCTTATCAAAAGGAATTCTAGCCCATGCTGTGGAGCCAAAAACCCTCAAATTGGACACATCCGGTTTGCAACCAGTGAATGCTTCGAAAGGAATTTTATCTTTCATGGATGAATGTGGAACTCGGTTATGAATATATGCAGCAACATTAATGGCTTCAGCCCAAATATTTGCATCCAAACCTTTTGACTCAAGCATGCAGGCAACCATCTCTTTCAGTGACCAATTCTTCCTTTCTGCTACACTGTTCTGTTGGGGTGTGTAGGGAACTGTATGTTGGATCTGAATTCTTCTTTCGGCACAAAGTTGCAGAAAATCAGTATTGATATATTCTCTGACACTATCAGATCTAAGATCTTTGATCTTGCTCTCAGTGGTGGTCTCAATAGAAGCCTTAAAATCCTTGAATTTTCCAAGCACTTCTGACTTGTTTTTGAGAAAAAATACCCAAGTAAAGCGGGAGAAGTCATTGATGAATGTCAAAACATACCTTGAACCATTCATGGACATATTTGGCAGGGGACCACTAATATCAGAATGTATGAGGCCCAAAATGGTAGAAGCTCTGCTAGCTTTGTTGTGGTCGAACTTGTGCTCAGGGTGCTTCCCAACAATGCAACCAGGGCAAATTCCCTTTGTGGGACGGAGTTGCGGAAGACCATCCACCATGGATTTCTGTTGTAACATCAACAAATAATTGTAATTAAGGTGTCCAAAACTTTCATGCCAAATCGTACTAACCTCGTTTCCATGAGTGAGGATAGCAGTGAGATTTTCAAGCAGCAGAAAGTGAGAAAACTCATAGTATTTTGTAGTGTGGTTTGCCTTTCTGACTGCAATAAGTATTCCACTTTTGATATCAGAAATTTCAACTTTGTTAGGGCTGAATGTAAATTTCTTTGGTTCACAAGTGTATGTCATTTGATACACATAAAGTAGATTTGAAGCCAAGGAAGGCACATAGAGAACATTTTGAAAACTTCCATGCTCTACATGGATGGTACCTTTACCCTTTGATGAAATTTTTGAGTCATCTCCCAAATGGATGGGGATGGAGCTGTTTGGATCAAATGAAGAGAAGGATTCAATATTTGCAGCCATATGATTTGAGGCACCGGAATCTATCAGTAGAGTGGTGGGTTTCGAAACAGGTGCCATGAGTGCTTGACCTCTTTCATGATCATCATTTCTATCCTTCTTCCGTGCACCGTAGGGAAGACATATGTTGTTCTCTTCCAAAAGGAGGGCCATTTGATCTATTGTTTTCTTGATGCATGAACTTTCAGGATGAAATCCACGGTTTCAATATGGACACTTAGATTTTTCTTTACCCTCTTTACCTTTTTGCTTGTTCCTTGAACCAGATGGTGCATCCGATTGCTTGCCTTTCTCTCTTTTTTTGTTTGGTTGGAATTTGGGATTCTCTTTCTTTTGCTTCCCTTTGCCATTCGAATTCTTGGATCCTTGAATAAATAGGGCTGAATATTTGGAGCTTATGGACCCCATTTGAATCAACTTGTCATGCTCTTTGGTAACAGATTCAATGAAGGCATTCAAGGTAGGCATCTTCCAATTTGGGGTAGTTAGCCAACCGGAATTGAAATTAGAGACAAATACTGAGAAATATTTACCAAGCTTGGAAAGAATGGAGAGGATCAATTGCTTATCCTCTTTCACAACACCATTGTTCTTCAACTGCAATGCCAAGTGCTTGAATTTTGTGAAAAACTCATTGATGGTCTCGAAATTCACAGGACTAAGAGCAATCATTTCATTCTCTAATTGAAAAGTTCTAAGCTCGTCCTGCTTGCCAAAACGTTTTCCAAGTTGCTCCCAAACTTCTTTCGAAGTATTCAATCCGCTGAGATGGAAGTGAAGATCCTTGGAGATGGAGAGGCAAATAAGACCATAAGCTTCATCAAGCTTATTGAAGTGTTTTGTTTTCTCAAGCAATGTGTTTAGATCCAATTCTAGACCCATGATGACTCTATAGTACCCTCTTGAGCGCAATATAATCTCCATGTCATTTTTCCAATCAAAATAATTGAAAGGAGTTAGCATAGGATTTGAAGAAGAGGAATCCATCACTGATGACAAGTGCAATTGATTGTGAAGAACTTGCAAATCACAAGATAGCGAATGCACTTGATGGAGATGATAAACCTGCAAATCACAATCAAAACAAGAACAGTAAGGTCGAACAATCCACCCTTTTAGAGTTGCATCACACCTGGGATTGGAGATCAAGCAAGCGTGAATGGATCCAATGTATCAAATCCAGGAATTATGTGTAAAAATCAAGCTTCTGGAGTGGATTGGAGTGTATTTTCTGCTTTGCATGCACATGAGCGAATGCACATGAGATTTTGCATGCCAAAACTTTAGTAATTTTGAGCAAATTCACTCAATTCTTCATGTAGAACACATGTAGGAGAGAGATCTTGTCCCTGCAATGGCTCTGATACCATGTAAAATTAGTCATAGCAGATCTATTGAACAAGAATATCAATCACAAAGATGTAAAACAATTTGGAGTAAAAACTATGCAAGAGAGATGCATCAGTGCTCTATAATCCAGAATGGTAGAATTACAGTACAATACTATCACAATGAGTGAGCAATTCAAATTAACCAAGGAGGTCATTCGAATTAACTGCATGGCATATATTGGCTCCAACTAGGAGTCCTCATCATAATCAGTGGTGGTCATTAATGCACAAGTAACTGTCAGACATGTGTCAAACTGAGTCTAACTGAGTGTAATAAGTGTAACTGATGGTAAGTGGCACTAATATAAGGATGGAGGCTCAGTGGAGGGTGCATGAGGAGTTAACTGCACTCAGAATAGGTATTCAAGGCTCATCGAAGGTCAATCAGAGTGGTAACAACAGTTAGGAGTTAGTCTAGACTCAAATTAAGGAAAGACAACTAACTAACTGAAGTGAAACTGACTGGTAGGTGAGAAAAGGCGCCCTTCTGTAGTGGAAGGTGAGAAGTGGGTGCCTCCCTGGCTAGGAGGGCTAAATCTGAGTGGAAAGTAGCTCCCGAGTGCTGGAAGACTAGGGACTAGGTGCTGGAGGCATCAAACTGGTGACTAGGAAGCATGCGGGTGCATGCATGCAAAGTACATACTGAATGATGAGGATATCCTATCAGTTATCTGGATGGGATTAGTGGAAACCATGCCTTTTCTTTAGTGATGGCTTTCCTGGAAAACTGGAAATGGTTTCCAGATTTTGGTTGCAGAGATCGGATTCTAGGCACAAAACATTCGGGTATTCTTACAGAACATATCCTCAGTTGTATTCAAAGGATGAGCATTTACTTTTGAATCAATATGTTATAAACATCTAAGCAGGATCTATAACATGCAAGCATTCGGCCTATAAAAAAGTGGTCTCATTATGGAGGAAGGAAGGGCTCATATCTGCCTTTTTCACAAACAACAGGTGTTGGATGAAATTGACATAAATATATACTAAGTAGGGAAGGCTTTTTTGGACAATATTATTTTGATATATTAGTTAAAATAGTTGTATAATACAGTAGAATATTAGCTAAATTGCATAGATAAATAGGTTTTGGTTTATTGATTGTGATATGGAATGCTAAATATTGATGTGGATGGAAGATGACAAACATGGTTATTATGAGATAAAAACCTATGTAACATGTGGAATGGTGGCCATTTGGTAGAAAAGTATGTTTCACATGTAACAAATGATTATCATGGTCATTGAATTTTATGGACAAGATTATGTATAGTGTCTTTGATTGATAATATGAATAGCAATAGGCTCTTTTTCTTCTGGAAAAAAAGAAGCATCTAACTAGGATGAATTCTACATTAATTTGGAAGAAAGAATATTGACAATATTTAAATGTGTGAACCAGTGCATATAAAAAGAATTCTAACTCACCTAGTACATTCAAATATGAGGTAAAGCGATAAGATGGTGTAACACAAAATACATTCACAAAAGAGAAATTAACAGACTGAAGAAAGTGACAACATATGAATCTCTGTTTCTAATAGACTTGTACTTCTGCTCTTCATTAAATTATTCAAAAAATATTACATCAATGTATTTTTTTCTCTTGGATCCAACCCTAATTGCTTTGTAAAATAAAAATTTATACAAAATGCTCTTTGAATAAACCCTACCCGATTCTTCGTTAAAAATAGAAATTTCAAATAAATCTCTAAAATTCAAGAACATTTGTTTGTTGTCGACCAACCTGGTATAGTGATGCTTTGATTTGGGCTGATGTAACACTTGGGAAATTAACAAAGGAACCGCAACTTCATTTCAAATTAAGACACCTGTATATTCATTCTTGATATAACCTGTATTTTGTTTTCCCAAAATTTTCAACAATTTTCCATTGCTCTTGATTTGGGATTTCATAATCCATCATTTATTTCACCATCACCTCTAATTCTATGCATGTTGTGTAACATACAACTGGAGGATCCTTATTAATCATTAGAAATTGTTCAAGTATTTCAAAATCATCGGTTAATTTATCAATTATTGTCTTTCTAGTTAATCATTTGACCAAACCTTCAAATTTCGAGTGATCCATACGAACCTACACTATCAAACTATGATAATTTTCTTGAGTCCTTAATTTTCTATCATCACTCCAAAAACAAGGTAAACCAGTTTAAAACATGCCCAGAAATAATTCCTTAAAATTTTGAACTTCAAGGACCATCTATTGCGCTTTGTCTTGTACTTCTTTAACATGATCATGCTTGCCAATAATTCTTCTTGTCGAAATGATGATTGATGGTTTGTCTTTGATTCCAAAACACTACATATCTAATTGAGTTAGAGTGTTTAAAAATATGACTATATTTTGAGCTATTTCTGAAGGCTTTTGGGCATAATTTCTCGTTTGCCACTTAACACCTCTGGAGAGCTATGTTTTCTATAGCATCTTTATCTTCCATAGAAATCAAATGTGACCATAATTTGGTGACTTCCATTGATATCGCAACCCATATAATGTGTTTATCTCCTTGTAATGGAAGCCTACCTGTCACTCTATCTTTTAATTCATCAACTTTCTTTTGCAGTTGTTTTCTATCACTCAAATATTTTTTCTTTTCTTCATAATTTTGAATGACTTCCTATTTAAATCTATGGTTTTCCGCTTTCAAATATTCTATCTTTACATATTTTAGAATAATTTGTGACATGGCACTGGTCATTTCCTCTATGGATGACTTATCCATTTTTCCTTCATCCGTACATAGAGATTGATCCCTTGGCTTCTCCGACACTTGCACGATTTCAATCTAATTGGCATTTAACATTGAAATTTGTGACAACAATTCAATCCTTTCTTTTTCCCAAGCATGCTTTTCATCTTGTAACTTTAACATTTTACCTTTGTGATCCATCATTTCTTGATATATGGATTCCTTTTCTTGTTGTAATGCTGTCAACTCTGGAGATTGCACATGTTGATTATTTGGCACCTTCAATTTTTTCTTGAGCATTTGAATGGTATTTTATTTTTCATCAAGGAGCCTTTTGGTACACTGAGTGTTCCCTGACTCGGCTCCCACAGTCACAAGGTCCATTTGTAGTCTTTTAATATGGATAAAATTTTCTTTGTTTTCTGCCTTCTCTTGCCTCAATTGACGCTCCAGCTTTGTTATCACGGACTACAATTTAGAATTTTTTTAAGTGGATTGTAATAAATCAGAGTACATGACATCTCCTGTTTGTCTATGCAATTTAATATTATCGCGTATATTAATCTCATCAAGCTTAACTTCCATTTCAGAAACTTTCTCATCGTTCACCACTGCAAGTCTTATAGTGTTTCTTTTTGGATCGTTAACTGTAAGAAGGGAAACTTTTTGTTCTTCCAACTTTCTTACTTGAGGGATCAATTTTTTAGTTTCTTCCAAAGACTGCTTCTTATTTTATGAATATTGTGAAAGGAAATCAAATCTGGACTTATACTGAGAGTTACTTCCAGATTCCTTTATTAATGGAAAAGAATATTGCTGCATATTTACAGGTGGTTGCAAAATCAAAGTAGTTTTTTTCTGGAACAATTAAATCTCATTCCTCCATACTAATAATTTCCTTTTGTTGTTCCACTTTTGATTTCTTGCTTGAAAATTCTTCATCAAATTCCATACTATTAACTTTTGAAATAGTTCTCTTATTGGTGATATCAGATTTAGCCGGTGTCTGAACTAGCATTGCCAAATTGCTTGTTTGTTCCATATTCACTTCTTTCTTATTTGCCATTTATTTTAATCCTTCAAATGTTTGATGATCAAAAGCCTTGTTTCTATTTCGTTGTCTCCTTTGCGATATAATTTGATGAGGATCAAAATTAATCCTTTCAGCTTCTTGGAAATCCATGATCTTCAATAATTTTTCTACTATAGATAGGGCTTCCTTAGTCTTAATGATGAATCGTCCAAATTTAAGAGGGAGTTTCACATATGATGACTTTTTGAAAACACCGAAATGATCTTCTTCTAAATGAAACCTTTGTCTAATAAATTCTAAGGAAAAAACCCTTGGTGTTGAAAAGGATGGCAATAGATATGGTGCTCCAGTAAAACCATACACTCTAATTATAGTATGTTCTTTATACACGAACCAATCACTTGTTTGGCCTTCTGGTGTAGGTTGCACCATTCCATTCATTTATTCTAACACTCGGGGCAATTAAGCATTAAAAATAATTATGTAAACTTCCGCCATGATTGTATTGGTGAACTCAAACATATTGATCTGTTTAGGAAGGTCATGAGAAAAGAAGGTACTAGGAAACTTCAATTCGGAAATACTTGAACACAAGAATAGTTTCAGGAGATATGACTGATATCTGAAATGCTTCAACTTGTGGAAATTCACCAACTGGACATGAATCACTTCATCTAGGAATTCATCAAATATAGAACAACACACTGGACTCGACTGTGACTTGGGTGAAATGAATTGCAGAAGGAAACCTAACATAACTTTCGTGATTGACTTATCACTATCTAGATCTAAAATTTGACTCAACAAGGACAAAACTAATTGGGTATCTCACTGAAAGACATCAATACTCAAAGGGAATGATATGTTTTCATGCGACTGACCATCTTTCAAGACTTGTAATAAAAAAATGTCTTTTTTTGTTGGACAACAATTTCTATAAAACTTTACCAATTTTTCTTTGTCAAACAACTCAGGGCTTTTGGGAAATGTTTCAGGTAAACCTAGAACCTCACAGACAGCCTGCGAATTGAATCGACATAGAATATTGGTTGTATTTACATTAATGATTACCCTTTTGGTATGTGAATAATTCGCCGCGCACCAACCAAAAAATTCGGGGAAGTGTAGGGTCTGTTCGACACAAAAATAATACATAAAAGAACAAAAAACATTAAATACATCCTTTCCCTGCGACTTAAACTCCATTAATTTCTCTTTAGATTGCAAAATACTACACATAGACATAATAGGGTCGAAATTATCCCTTTCCCTGTCAACTACAAGCTCCTCGTTTTCATATAAACTTTCATTGAACAGAACAGGGTCTTCATTTTCTCCATCTGGTAAACAAACTTTGAAAAGTGAGGGTTTCGAGCTACTTGTGAAGTGAGCTTGTTGACTTCAGTTCTTGTTGACAAAGACAAGTGACCTGTTTCCCGCAGCTTCTTTTCCTCCAGGAAACAATCAACAAATGAATTTTTTCAAATTTCAAACAAACCTTTTATATAACATATGAATCCCATGAAGTTGAATTGCAAAGAACACCGTCGATCTTAAAGGAATCAAATCCAACAGATCAAATGCATTTCACTGGGTTAACATGCACAAAGTTCAACCCAAGAATGTGACCTAAAATCCACTTTTAATTGGGCTCATAAACTTTTCAAGTCCACCATCGATCTTGGATGGGGTGATCCAACAGTACAGGACAATTTTGCTAGGTTAAGTTGTTCAGAGTTTAAAGCTCGGGATGTGATGCGAAATATTTATGAAATCTATCTAAGCGCATGTTGAATTCCACCATTGATGTGGATTGACGAAGATCCAACGGTTTTGAATCATTTCACTGTTGAAACATGATCGAGGGTTAATTAAAAGGATTGGATGTGAAATATTTGTAAATCTTAGTTGGTCGCCGGTTTGACATCCACTGTGTTGAACAGAGGTTTGGCAATTGTATATTTGGAGAACAATTTTGCCAAATTTCCAACTTTGGAGAATGGCAAAAATGGTTAACTCTGCAAAATAGTAATTCCTTATTAATTAAAAAAAGATTGAAAGACTATGAAGATCAATGATGAATCGATGCCATCAAAAGGATACAATATTTTTTATGAAGAGGCATGATTTTTTTAAAAAGACACAATGTTTCAAATAATAAATTTCTTTGAAAAGATATATAACCATACAAGTCAAATGTATGAAGAGGACCATAGGTGTCTCTGAAGTTTTGGTAATTGCATATCAGAAGCAAGAAAGAGGCCAGTGAGATAGATCAAGCATTACAAAAGCTCAAGCTTCCATTGAAGATATGAAAAACTGAAGTTAAAACTATTATAAATTAGAGGGCATTTGGGTGGTGCTTGGGGTAGGTTGAGGCCTGCTAAGGGGGTTGTTTCCTTCTTTCTAGTCATGGCTGGAGAATTAGGGTGTTGGGGCATCCTTTTTTGTTGAGCAGGTAGAAAACCAAGGGTTTAGGTGCATCCTTTCTATAGTGGCAGAAGAATCTAGGAGATTAATTTCTCCATCAAGTTGGTGCTTGTAAAACAATTTTGTATAACATTATTGTTAGTGCTAAAGTTAACCCTCGACTGCAAGAGAGCCAAGCTTAACACATCTTAAGCTCTAAAGCTTGAATAAAATCTTAATGAGTTTGGTTTGTAATAACAGAAGAGGAAATTGAAGGGTGGATGAATGACCAATACTCAAGAATCAAATAGGTGCTGATAAGTATATACAAAGGACGGAAAAACAAGGATGATATAAAAACATATGATTACAAACAGTAGATATGTATGAACTAGTTAAGAATCAGCTATATAACCACAGGCAATTGGTTACATATCCAATAAATAAATACCTTTAAGACAGAAAAACATTATGTATAAAGGGAACACAAATACATGCATCTATAATGAGAAACTAGGGATAGAAACACCATATTTCATAAAAGTCATTACAGAATATCAAAGACATTGAAACTGTATCTGTATTGATTAAAAAATAAATAACTGGCTCATATAGTAATTTTCATCCCTCATACAATCCTCAAAATACATTTACAAGCTTCAAAAGAAGTTTTCAGAGTATTGAGTCTCGGCCCTGACAATCATATACAACCTATCGACTGGAACCTCTTCATCCATACAGAGTCTTCGAATCCTTTGTTTGTAGATATTACATCAGTTACAAAAGGATTTTAGATCCATAAGATAAGGATCACAGTTCCTATTTTAAGCAAAAATATATTACAAAGCTATTTCTAAGAAAAATCAAACTGATTTTGAACTAAAATCCTGGCAATCAACTCTGAGTTCAACCTTTTGCTTCGAATCCTCTAACTTCTAGGAGCTCTGTCACCTTACAAGCTTTTCCTAGAAATGTTGAGGCTACCTAACACTTGCTTCCATGTGCTCTAAAAATCTAGGATGTGTGGTTGATTATTTTAATACTCCGCCTCCTGTCTTTAAAATCAAATCTGAAAAATTGTGGACCGTTATTAAAAATGTGGATTTTCTATCATCTTCACAGCTGGGATGACCTTTCAAGAATGATAATTGCCATACATTCAATCTATAACCCAAAATATGCTTTCCATCCAATATGTTTCCATTTTTCCCTCCTCTTATTTCCATCTTTGTGTGCTTGTCATTCTCTGAGCATTTGGCATTGATTTGATATGCAATTTTATGCCCCATTCTCCCATGGCACGGTCGTTGATGGAACTTGGAGACTGCACAACACTGGGGTTTTGACTAACTGATAAGAACCTACTTGATGCAATACTAACATGTGGATGCTCCATGAATGCTGCAACGCTGAAGCTCAAGCTCGATGCTTGTGCACTTGACAATTTAAACATAAAGAAAATATAACCAACGAGCAACCGGTGGAGATATGAAATAATAAATGTAAGCAACCATAACCTGTAGTGCAATAAGACTCATCAAATGGATTTGTGTGCAAGCTTCCTCTCAACAGTTGGTGACTTTGAATAAATTGCTCATTGTTGGTGTTTTCATTTTGTTTTTGCGCAGTGGAAATAATGAATACAAAACTGTACATTGCAAACTGTTTGAAAATTTCATTGACGCATGGTGCACAAAAGGCTTGGTGGAATCTTCTTGGAGCTCATTCTTCCTTGATATCCTCATGAGTGCCATCGTGGGCATTCCTCCTAGATTTTATTGACACATGTATGCACTAGAGACTGGAACCCTTGAATTAACATTTGTTGGCATTTGAAACCTAAGAACATTCTTCTCTTAATGCAAAAAGCATGGTTTATAATGGTGTGCATTCTTTGAGAGTGCACGGTGGATAGCCAATGATGAAGCAAATTTTTTAACAAAAATGCCAGAATAAAGCCACTTGGGTGACATTAATGGAAATCATGGCAACTTCAAGGTTAATGTTTTAAATTCTTTTCCCAAACTAAACGAAAACAAGTCATTCATATGAAGACAAAACAAATTTGAGATTTAACCATGACATAGTACTTGATATTTTTCTTAAGCAAATGCTACTGAACTTTGAACTTTTGGGATCCCTCTCTACATTAAGCACTGCTAGAACCCAAAATCTTATGGGAAATATGTGGTACCAACATTTGGCTCCGTATGGGGATGACATTCTCCCTGTGAGCTTCCAAGAACTTGCAGGCCTGTGCCTTCTCCATTCCATCTCCGCAACCTGTAACCATACTCTGCTTACCATTCACTACAAACTGAAAACTTGCAATCTATCCTGTCATGTACTAATGCCTTTTATCCATTGGGTGATGGAGTCTTATTCAATTTAACCATTTGAGCTATTGCACACCATAACAAACTGAAAAAGAAAACCCACTAGAAACAAAATGTACACTGAAAAGTAATCCATGCAATTCAAACTGAAATCACTGCTCAGACACCGAACTTGTTTATATACATCTTTTTACATTAACAAGTTGATGTACTTAATCATGTAATACTAAATTTCCATCACAACCACTCAAACAACTTATTGATTTACTGTACTTTTGATCTGGTTTGAAAAACTGAAATAATCCATTGCATAGAAAAGTGCAATTTATGATGAAGGAAAAACCAAAATTCTTTAAGCATGAACTGTCTGATATCTATTTTTCTCATAGATTCCAAATAATCAGTGACAGGGTCATGAAAGATATAAAAATTTACCTCGGACTTGATAGATTTCTCTTGATCTAAAATATGTAACTAGTACTCAAGAGTTTCGATTGAGTATTGCTCTCCTCTTTCCTGCTCATGGGTGTCACTGTCACATATAGTGCCATAGCTAAAGGGTTCGATAGGTGCTAATTGAGAAAGCTACTCTTCTTCATCAGAATACTCATCATACTTAGGTTGATCCTTATGAATTTCTGAATTTTGAAAATCAGAGATATTCATCACATAAATTTCTTCTAGCTCCATTCCATTTCCTTCATTACTATCGTACATAGATCCACTGCTGTTGAATAATTTTGTACATGCTAAAAAAAATTTCCCTTCCAATTCATCAGGACATTTGTCATAAATGGGTTGATCAAAAACATCATGAAATGTATGTTATTGACTCTCCAAACTTTCCAAAAGATTCTGTGAAATTTCATCATTAAAGAGTTAATATTCTGAAAGTTGAACTCCATAAACCTTCACTTCATGAGTTTCTTGGAAGGATGACAGTGCATGAGCAGCTTGATCGGTTTTTAAAGATGAAAATTTATGTTCTATAATGCTATCATCAATGATAGGACCTTCAAACAGATTCAGAACAACTGTGATATAATAGTCATAATTACTAGAAGCATTTAGGTTAGATGCATCTAGAGTATTGCTATCATCAATTTTCATATCAGAATTTTGAAAAGCTTCCTATTGTAAAACAAAATTAGAGGAAGATGTAGCTGATAATAGATCTTCTTCCTCCTTCATATCATAAACATCTGCTTCATCTTCACTACCAGGGGACTCTTCTACTAAATACTGAATATATAATGCATATCCCTCGCAATAATTCTCAAAACATTTCTCAGTTGGGTCAATCCTCTTGCAAAATGAATAAAAGGCATCATGAAAGTCCTTCAAAGAGGAGGATCTAATCGTTTCCGTTATCCCAGGGAAGATAATCTTCACTTCTGTCCTCGGCAACGATGCCAAAAGATGTTAGTGCTAAAGTTAACCCTCGACTGCAAGAGATCCAAGCTTAACACATCTTAATCTCTAAGGCTTGAATAAAATCTTAATGAGTTTGGTTTGTAATAAAATAAGAGGAAATTGAAGGGTGGATGAATGACCAATACTCAAGAATCAAATAGGTACTGATAAGTATATACAAAGGACGGAAAAACAAGGATGATATAAAAACATATGACTACAAACAATAGATATGTATGAACTAGTTAAGAATCAACTATATAACCATGGACAGTTGGTTACATATCCAATAAATAAATACCTTTAAAACAGAAAAACATTATGTATAAAGGGAACACAAATACATGCATCTGTAATGAGAAACTAGAGATAGAAACACCATCTTTCATAAAATTCATTAGAGAATATCAAAGACATTGAAACTGTATCTGTATTGATTAAAAAATAAATAACTGGCTCATATAGTAATTTTCATCCTTCATACAACCCTCAAAATACATTTACATGCTTCAAAAGAAGTTTTCAGAGTACTGAGTCTCGACCTTGACAATCATATACAGCCTCTCGGTTGTAACCTCTTCATCCATACAAAGTCTTTGAATCCTTTATTTGTAGATATTACATCAGTTACAAAAGGATTTTAGATCCATAAGATAAGGATCCTTTCTGTAGTGGTAGAAGAATCTAGGAGATTAATTTCTCCATAAAGTTGGTGCTTGTAAAACAATTTTGTATAAGATTAGCTTATTAATAAGAAAGCTTTGTTGTTTTTACCTTTGAGTTTTCCATGATAAATCTGTGTTCAAATTGTTAATTGTCTTATTCATGTTACTTATGATTTTGTAAATTGTGCTTAATACTAATTGTTTATAAAATATTTGAAAAATGAAATACTGATTCGCCCCCCCACCTCTCATTATTGCTGGATAAACCAACACTCGCCGCATAGTGCCCTGATCATAGACTGGGGTCCTGTGTAGTTGATGCTATAGCACCTCTGCTTAATATTTTAAGCGCTTGGGCCTATTGGCATAACTTTGTAGGATCCCTAAGGTAATCTTACTTCCCTTATACTTTTTAATCCTTCTTTGGATTCCAAACCTATTTACCCAATATTCTTAAGTACTTGGGACAAAAATAATGCTAACAATGGGGTCCCTTTGTGCATAGATTTTGTACCTTATCCCATAGCTCTTTAGCTGATAAAAAATTTCCAACTTTATCTTTCACATGATCATATATTCCATGCAAGATGATATCCATTTCCATTGCATTATTATTTCTTAGCTCCTTCATGGTTGCAGTTTTTCGTGGTCTTTCTGGAGCGATGTAACCATTTACAACAGATTTCCACATATCAAAACCTTGTGCATGTGAATGGAGTCTCATTCTTATAATCCAATGATCAAAATTTGATCCATAGAACAATCCAACCCCATCTGCAGAGTAGATACTTTCATGTTCATCCATGTGCTCTAGAGATCTTCGTTCCAACTAGCAGACTCTCTTGAAGGAATTGACTCTAATACCAATTGACTGTTGGAAAATTATAGTAAGAGGGGGGGTGAATTAGTATTTATCACTTTTTAACACTTTTAAACTTAAGTACAAAAAAGTAACATTAACCATTAATGACGTCATTCACCATCACATAACACCAACACATAACATCATACACAATGCATAAGATATTTAACGTGGATCCGAAACCCAGACAAGGGAAAACCACATACTTATTTTCTTATATAAAAATAACAATATTGCATTCATAGGAAGCACCCCAACACCAACTGGAAGGAGGCACCAACCCCCTATTTTACAAGATCCAACTTGAAGGAAGCTCCATCTCCTTGATTTACTTGCACCAACTAGAAGGAGTATCCAAACCCCTAATTTATAGGCTCAAACCTGAAGGAATCTCCAACTCCTTGGTTTACAAGCTCCAACTAGAAGGAGGCTACAACCCCTTGGTTTTCATAATTTCCAACCTATAGATAGGACTCAGTCCTGAGTAAAGTCCAACTCAATAGTTTTACTAGCACCAACTGGAAGGAAGCCCCAAATACTTGAGATCACAAGCACCAACTATTTTCATATTGTTTTCATTGAAACTGCTACTACAAGTTACTAGGTGCTCATTAGCACATGCTTGGTTGAAAAACCAAGCAACAGTTTTAGAGGCTAAAATTGTGGAAAAAGTGGACAAATGGGTCATGGAAATAGGGAAATGAGCTAGTGAGCACTTTTTGGGTGTTAACACCAACCTAAATTATACTTCAATCTCCTATACTTGTGTAATATCCCTCCAAAGGAAAGTGCTTGGGTTCACCTTGTTTCGACTCTAGGGGTGTAGTTCACAACTCGTTCCAAACACCTCCAAATGCTTTCGAATTTGGGGAGGAAGGTATTGATGGGGAATAGGACACATTAAAACATATATGAGACACCAAAACAAATGATATACCCATCCATGGCCTTCAATTTTCAAGGAAACAAGTTTCGGGACAAGACTAGCTAATTTGAGAAGTGGAAATCCCCCCTAGGTCTTCCATTAAATTCTCTTCCAAACATTGTACGAAATTCACTAATTCTTGGTATAATAATTGGCTCTATTATAGGACATTAAGGAAAATATGTTTTCAGCATTATATTTGTTTTTAGGGTCGAATAGGTATCCCAATG
Source organism: Larix kaempferi (assembly GCA_027924585.1). Taxonomy (NCBI): domain Eukaryota; kingdom Viridiplantae; phylum Streptophyta; class Pinopsida; order Pinales; family Pinaceae; genus Larix; species Larix kaempferi. The sequence goes on from BSBM01000600.1 coordinate 3,924,607, forward strand.
AATAAAATCTTCTAGAGTCTAGAATTTGTGGTGAAAATGGTGGACAAGGAGTCTCGAATTTAGTTATAAACCATAGTGAAAATTCAGGGGTCTGAAAAAATAATTTGGGCCATCAAAGTAATTTAATATACATCTAATAATATGGATAAATAACTCATCAAACTCTAATATAAAATAGGCACAACATCATTCCAAAATCACTATGCAAATGCTATGGGGAAAATGGCTCGAATCTCATTCTTGATTGGAAATATCACTTGAAATACATGGTGTTTCAAGCTGTGGATTTCATGATATGATTATTACAGAGATATGCATAAACTAACACGTCCATTAAGTCTAAATAAAAATCCTCCACTAACTATATGCAATAAGAAATGCGCCCTTGCACATTTACATGACATTGAGAGAAAGATAGTAGAATATGCATAGAGAAGAATGAGATAAGATTATCTCGAACTCAGTTGGGGTTTGAACCTGAATCAATATTTGTTGAGAGGTCTAAATATCATAGAATCTGTCATAAGTGTCATACATGTCATAGAATCTGTCATAAGTGTCATAATGCTTTTCATAGTTGTCATAGAATCTGTCATTGCCCATTTTTAGCCCCGTGACTCTTCCTCCTCCTTCATGAACATTACCTCTTCCCTTACAACTCGAATTTGGGGATGGATCTATGTTTAAAGGGGGAATATTCTCTCGTGTGGACCCCACATGTCCACTTATGCGCCCCCAATTCCAACTAGGACCTAATGCCACTTCATTTTGGGGAATTTAACATTTATTCCATAATTTATTGGCCTATTTTTCCACCATCAATTTAGGATATTGAATTTTCGTGAGAAACTATAGACCTTGGGGTTAAATGTCAATATTTTAATTCTTCCACATAACCCTTAGAAATTGGGTAGGACAACTTAATTGTTAGATTTTGAGCATTAATTCAATATACTCTAGGATCTTTACTGAGAGAATAACATGTACAACTTATCAAGTATAACAATGCATATCAGTCACACCAAGCAATCACATGAGACAATAGACACATAGAGTTTCACTGGGGAAAACCATAAAGGTGAAAAACCCCACAACTTACTCAGAGATAGAAAGAGCAATGATACAACCCAAGTACAAGAGATAGTCTTCTCCTAGCAGCTGAACTTCCTCCTCCACTAGTGTGCCACTTTCCGAGTAGTGTAGAAGTGAATAATGAGATGATCAAATAGAGTGCCTCCCGCACTCTATTTATACATCACCTGACCTGTCTAATAACCTAGTAGGGACGACTTGTCTAACTCAGTCTAATAACCCATGCTTATACTAATCAGGGATGGCCCCACACTTGGTGGTCTAATAACCCATCACAACAAGTTACGACACTTGTGACACTTGTCAATACAAATGACGACACTTCCATATAGAGGAATAATACCATCTCTATAGGAGTACAATATACATAGGTGAAATATATTCCGAAGTTACATATACATCAACACTCCCTCTTAACTAGGAAGGTATTTCTCGACACAGATCTACTAGCACAAGTCTTCTTCTCTGGATCATCGTCACTGGATCATCGTCATCGAATCATCATCATTGAATCATCGTCATCATCACTGTTGCTGCTATCTCAATCAATATCCAATCTACTCATCATAGGAAGTTTTACAGAGCTAGTCCTTTTTCATATTGGATGTAGGCCTAGCCTCCATGTAGGTCTTCAACATCTCTGCAAGTAAGCCATCAAGTAGGTACACCTCACAACTGATTACACTGCCTCTACAAAACCTACAAGATCTCCCAGGACTAATTACACTGCCTCTACAAAACCTGCAAGAGCATCTCAGGACTGATCATATGCCTCTGCAAAACCTGTGTACCATACTGTCACATCATCATCTTTAGATCATCATCATTGTCCACGGAGCACAACCCAGATGCACATCACATTGTCTCCAGTATGGTAGGACTTTCCTACCACCATACGAGACATAGTCTACCAACATGTGAGGAATTTCCTACTAGCATGTGAGACACAGCACTTACATCAACCGACATGGGAGGAATTTCCTACCACCATTCGGGAAAGGATAAACAATTACACTCACCGACATGGAAGGACTTTCCTCTGACCATCCGGGAAAGGTTCACAGCACTTACATCAATGACCATGGGAGGACCAACCTACCACCATGTCAGAATGGCCTAGCACTTACATCAATGACCATGGGAGGACCAACCTACCACCATGTCGGAATGTCCCCAGCACTTACATCTTACCATGGGAGGACTTTCCTACCACCATGTAAGAATGGCCCTAGCCCTTACATCTTACCATGGGAGGACTTTCCTACCACCATGTAAGAATGGCTCCAGCCCTTACATCTTACCATGGGAGGACTTTCCTACCACCATGTAAGAATGGCTCTAGCCCTTACATCTTACCATGGGAGGACTTTCCTACCACCATGTAAGAATGGCTCCAGCCCTTACATCTACACCATAGGAAGACTTTCCTACCACTATGTGAGAATGGCTCGTGTGCATCTGTGTCTTTGGACTCATCACTTCCCCTTGGAAGGTATCTCGATCTGAAGTACACCAAGTCTCCCTCTGAAGTATTCAAACTTCACTTTGGCCAGCGACTTGGTCAACACATCGACTATCTGCTCATCCGTCACAACATACAGGAGCTTCACTACTCCTCTCTGCACCATATCCCTGATATAGTGATACGTGATCTCAATGTGCTTCGACTTGTCATGGAACACTGGGTTCTCCGACAACTTCACACAACTCTAGTTGTCGCAATATATATAAGTAGCACTCAGCTGGAGATCAAACAAATTAGACAGTATCTTTCTAAGCCACGCTGCCTCACAACTAGCCAAACAAACTGCAACATACTCTGCTTTGGCTGTACTCAGTGCCACACAGGACTACTTTTTTCTAAACCAAGAGATCATATCGGATCCCATACTGAAGCAGCACCCCGAAGTGCTCTTCCGATCAATGGCACTGCCTGCCCAATCCGAATCAACATAACCCTCCAGGTTAAACTTTTGATTCACCTCATACTTGAGCCCATAGTTGTACCCTTCAGGTACCTCAGAATATGCTTTGCAGTTATCAGGTGAACATGTCTCAAATCTGTCAAGTACTGGCTCAAGGTGTTCACTGCAAAACATATATTTGGTTTTGTATTCATCAGGTACATCAAGGACCCAATCATCTGACGATACATCATAGCATCAACCGGCTCAGATGAAGCATCACACAGAAGCTTCAGGTTCGATGCCATAGGTGTGGCCATGGCCTTGCAGTCCAGCATCCTGAACCTCTTCAGGATCTCTACTGCATACTTCCCTTATCCAAGGAAGATTCCATCTGCACTCTGCCACACCTCCATACCAAGAAAGTAATGCATCATACCCAATTCCTTCATCTCGAACTCGACAGAAAGCTTCCTCTTCGTGTCGGCAATCAATCTATCCTCACCTGTTACAAACAGGTCATCCACATACAATAGTAGTATCAATGGATTGCCTTCCTCAACCTTGTAGTAAAGGTTGGAATCTGCTTTACTCTTGGTAAAGCCTAACCTGGACAGGAAACCATCTATCCTACCATACCAGGTCCTGGGTGCCTGTTTTAAACCATACAGGGCTTTCTTCAGTTTGCACACATGTGACTCTCGGTCATGTGTCTCAAACCCGAGTGGCTGCTCCACATACACTTCCTCTTCAACTACACCATTCAAGAAAGCTATCTTGACATCCATCTAGTGTACCTTCCATTTCATCACTGTAGCCAGAGCAAGTACTGATCTAATGGAAGTGTATCTGGCCACAGGAGCAAAGGTCTCTTCATAATCAATCCCTTCTTTCTGGGAGAAGCCACGAGCTACAAACCTTGCCTTATATTTTTCTATGATGCCATCTGTAGCATGCTTGATCTTATAGATCCACTTGGAAGTCACCACAGACCTCCCATCTGGTCTTGGGACCACATCCCAAACATCATTCTTCATGATCGACTGGTATTCCTCGACCATGGCATCCTTCCATTACTGCATCCTGGATCCTGGGAACTTCAATATCTTCAATAGATAGCTTTGATGCTAGAACAAATGTTGTAGTCCTTATTTTGTAGGTGATGGTATACGATCTTTCCTACAAGACAGGTTAAATTGCATGATTAGAAACATCTCATAGTTTTCAGAACTAATTCTTACTCATAAATACATATGTCATACAGTCATGCAATTATCTTAGCCACTGCTTCAATACAACATTTATCCATATTCTGTGACTTTCTAGATGCCTTCCATCTCTACAAAAACATTGTTAAGAGTGTGCACAACTCCCAACATGTCAGCAAAGAGGTTTCATTCTAGATAAGTAGCAATGGAATGTTGTACAGTACCATAGGCCACTTACCCATTACTTGCATATTAGTAGTATCTTGTTCATTAATGCAATTATACTAATATACATAATACACAACCTAAGTCTAGGAACATAAGCATATACATCATTGAATAACATTATTTAAACAAACAAAATATACAAGAAATGGAAATTCAAATACTTATCTTTGTTTGTTTGTTGGGTGGAATCCCTCTGAATCTTTGCTTCCTTGCAGGAGCTGCTGGAGTCCAACTTTGAAGTAGCTTCTTCTACTCCTTTCTGTTGTGGATTGTAAGGAGTGGTCAACTCCCTCTTAATCCCTGAGTTACTGCATAACTCCTTGAAGTCTTCTGAAGTGAATTCTCCACCATTGTCGGATCTAAAGGTCTTGATCTTATTTTCAGTGTGGTTTTCTATCAAGGCTTTGAATTCCTTGAATTTGCTGAATACTTCATCTTTGTTCTTCAAGAGATAAGTCTAAGTCTTCCTAGAAAAATCATCAATGAAAGAAATATAGTATACATACCCACTCAGAGAACTAGATGACATCGGACTGCATACATCAGAGTGGATGATTTCCAAGATTCCTTTTTCCTTGCTTTCACTACTTGGAAATATCTTCTTTGTGTTCTTTCCTTTTGCACAACCTTTGCAAATGCCTTCATGCTTTGTCTGGATTTCAGGAAGACCTTCCATTGATTTGCTTGCAATTGGCAATGCCCTATAGTGCATGTGTGCAAGCCTTCTACGCCAAAGTTCACTTGGCTCTACTGAATCATGGACCATGGCTTGTTTTGGTTGGCCCTTCAATTTGTATAATCCTCCCTCTTGCTCTCCAATCACCACTGCATCATCTATAGTCTTACCCTTTGGCAACATTAGGACTTGGCCATCTACAAATGCAACCCTCATGCGTTTTGCATCCAATGCAGATATGGAGAGTAGATTCTTCTTAAGACCTGGAACATATAGTACATCTTTAATCTTCATAGACTTTCCAGAGTCTAGTTTATAGGAGGCTTCACCACTCCCTTTTATTGGATACTGGTAGTCATCCCCAAGTTTCACCTTGTGGGGTGATTCATGTTCATATAGGTTCATAAAGGATTCCTTGAATCCTATCATGTGTTTAGAATCCCCACTATCTATAAGCCAATCATTACTTCCATGAGTAATAGTTCCAGTGAGAGCAGAAATCAAAACATATTCTTCATCACTTGAAGAATCTTCACTATCATCTCTAGCCCTCTTCCTGGGAGGTTCATCATCCTCTGCAGCATGAGCATCATATCTTCTTTTGATGTTCTTCTTCTTGTGAGAACCATCTTTCTTATTTCTGGGACAGTCTCTGGAATAGTGTCCCGTTTCATCACATGTATAGCAATGGACATAGGACATGTTTCTTCGATGTCTGGGACTACCCCTTTGATTCTGATGGTGATGTCATTCTTTCTTGCCATGATGGTGAGTCTTTTTGTCACCATGAATTTTGGAGTGTGTTGTGAGAGCTTGGTCTTCATTCCCCATCTTCTCTTCTTGAGCTACAATTCGAGCTTCTTCCTGTGAGCATTCTTTCCATAGCCTACTGAATGAGATAAGTTTCTTCCTAGCACAAATTCCTTGGATGAAGGAATCCGATGACCTAGGAAGGCCATTAAGAGTGGTCATTACCACTTCTCCATTTTCTATATCTTCTCCCACAGCTTCAAGTTGTTCTTTTATTTGGGATACCCTTGAGAAATAAGACTGCATAGTCTCTGCATTCTGGATCTTGACATTCTTCAATTGATTCCTCAAGGTCATCTTCTGATTTATGTTCTTCCCTTCGAATAGCTTAGTCAGGGAATCAAACATCTCCTTTGGTGTCTTTAGAGATGACACATGTGGTATGAGATGGTCTTTGATAGAATCAGCAATGATCGTTTTAGCCTTGACCAAATTCCTTTTGTGTAAGGCCTTAGCCTCTTCTTCCTCTGGGATAGGGACCTCTTCACTTATGTAAGTGTCCAACTCATTTTCTTCCAGGATTAACCCAATCCTATACTTCCATGCTCAGAAGTTATCATCCCCTTCAAGCTTATCCTCAAGCTTGGTGTGGTGAGACATCTTTAAGGAGTACTTCAAATGGAAATAGAAAAGAGTTAGGTCTTACCACTTGATTTGTTGAAAACTGGATCTGGTCCCGGATTAGGGTTTGTTAGAGAAACCCTAAAAATTCAAAATTTGAATTTCAAACTTCTGAAAGGATAGAAAGATGCGCCTTGATGAGCTGATCATCCTGGTATACTCAGAATTTGAAAACTGCAAAGGTTCACCCTTCAGAAATGTCTTTTAGTCTTCCTGGATTCACTAGGGAGGACCCTGAATTAGGGTTTGAGTTTCCCAGAGCTTCACTTAACCAAAAAGTTCGATCCAAAGCTCTAAACTTCGATGTTTCCAAGTAGCTTCCAGCTATGTCCTCAGATTTCAGAAATTCCTATTTTTGTGGAAACCCTAATTTTTAGGGCCAAAAATAAAAGTGCCCAGAATTGAGATATGATTAGACAGAAAGATTCACCTTACTGAGGAGAGTCAATCTATCTTATTGTTTTTCCAAAATCTATGGAGAGAAACTCAATAAACAAGAAACCCTAGTTTCTGCAACTGCACAGTGTCTTCTTCTCAGGTTAGCTTTGATACCATGTTAAATTTTGAGCATTAATTCAATATACTCTAGGATCTTTACTGAGAGAATAACATGTACAACATATCAAGTACAACAATGCATATCAATCACACCAAGAAATCACATGAGACAATAGACACACAGAGTTTCACTGGGGAAAACCATAAAGGTGAAAAACCCCACAACTTCCTCAGAGATAGAAAGAGCAATGATACAACCCAAGTACAAGAGATAGTCTTCTCCTAGCAGCTGAACCTCCTCCTCCACTAGTGCGCCACTTTTCGAGTAGTGTAGAAGTGAATAATGAGATGATCAAATAGAGTGCGTCCTGCACTCTATTTATACATCACCTAACCTGCCTAATAACCTAGCAGGGCCGACTTGTCTAACTCAGTCTAATAACCCATGGTTATACTAATCAAGGCCGACCCCACACTTGGTGGTCTAATAACCCATCACAGCAAGTTACGACACTTGTCAATACAAATGACAACACTTCCGTATAGAGGAATAATACCATCTCTATAGGAGTACAATATACATAGGTGAAATACATTTCGAAGTTCCATATACATCAACATTATCTATTTATCTAAAAACCATTTAATTGGGGACATGACACCTTGCCCCATCCTACCACCCTGATATGAATAAGAAGAACAATATTCCACTACCATTGTATCAGTGTCTCCATCAACCTATACCTGTATCTGTGTCCTTGTACCTATATCATTGTCCATGTACCTATATCTATCATTGTCACAATAATTGTATTATTGTCACTATCACAATCCCTATTCGTCACAATGACACAATCATTGTCTATGTCCCAATGACACAAAAACTATCTCTATCACAATCTCAACCTATACATGCCTCAAATATGTCCTCCCAGAATTCCAACAACTTCTTCCAAGATATACTTCATATGTATAGCAAGAGTAGAAAGATGCCTCCAAAGAGTGTAATAAAATCCTATAAATAATCACCAATAGACTTCATCTATTTTCACCTTCAAACCCTTACATCATAGACCTCATAGGACATTCCAAAAGCTTAGAGGGATCTCATGCCAATAACATTACCATGGAATATTTCAATACAATCACCAATAATATATATGCCAAGATCATCATAGAATGTTCCAAGATTATTACCAAGATCATCATTAAGTATGTTGATCCAATGTCCCAACAAGTTTGTGATTCTGATACCGTATGAGGAAGTTATGCAAGATTTTGTCAACCTTCTTCTCTTGATTTTTCATTGTGTCTGTCATTTTCACAAACCCTAAGATTCAACAAGTATAAATATTAACATGTAATGCATAAAGATATGAAAATTTTACCACATAATCTTCAATATCTCTACGACATCTCTTCTAAGGGCCATTCTCTGGAACATCATGGATCAAAAGTTATAGTGAAAATACTAAACTAACTTGTTTAACGATGATTTTTTAGTCATTTAAAATCTCTGTCTTCCAAAGTTCATATCTTCGAAAAATATAGCGAACCAAGATCTTAAATTTTAACCATATGTTCTTAAATATCTATTTTGCATCTCCTCCAAAGGGAACTATCTGAAACATTATGGATCAAAACTTATAAGGAAAATTCCAAATTGACATGTTTTAAGGTTATTAAAAAACCCTAACTTTCTGAGGCCATATCTTCGGAACTATAGAAAATTAGCATCTGAAATGTTTACCATAGGCACTCACAAGTCTTGACATGTATCCATCCCATAAACATTTCACGGTATGAAAACCCAAAAACAAAGATATACTAAAAATTCCAAGATGACCTAAAAAAAAACCAAGTAGAAATCATCGCAAGATCTTCCACTAGAATTCCGTCCTTCTTCACTTCAACTTTCCCTTAAATTTGACCCTCCACTCTTGCATCTGGGCTCTTCAATTTTGGATGACGAAGATGGAAATTTTCCTCTCCTATTTATACTACTCTAAGCTTATAATTTAGCTTAATATTTTATGGTTACCCTTTAAGAGCCTTTAGCATTAGCTTGAGTAACTCTTGACCCTTGCTCGTGAACCTGAAAGTGAACAACAAAGTGCAAAGGTACTGATGATCAAGAGTCAGAGATAAATGAATTAAAAAGTCAAATTACCAAGATACAACTAGATGTCCAAGGTGAAGATTTGTTGAGAAGAACTAGAAAGACCCTTTGGGGAAAAATATCAGTTGGAATGCTAGATAGATGGGATTATTTTGATCTTATACAAGATGAGTTAGAGGTGTATGAAACATGTCAAAAGGAAATCAAAGATGTTGAAAATCAGCTTGGAGAAATGACTGAGTAGGATGCTGAAATAATTTATTTCCTGAATACTAGTATAACTAAGAAGCAATTGGAGGACTTGTAGGTTTATAACAGGACTCATATGATAAAGATAGCCAACCAAATGATTACCAAGGAGGTCTTGATGTGTAGAACTCAAGACAAAGCTAACGCATTCGCTGAAGATATTATTAGATCAAAGGTCTCAATAAAGAAAATTCTTGCATTAGTCTTGGTTTACCTCATCCATGGGATGGGAATGGTGATATGTATAAGAAGGATGAGTACAAATCCAATCTATTAACTCAAAAGAGAGATGATGTTGCATAGTTTGATTATTTAGAAGGAATCATAATTGGTGATGCAATGGTAGACAAATTGAGATATGGATAAATCTTAAAAGCACACTCAATTTAAAGACTAAATCCCATATACTATGAGAAGATTACTAATGTTGAAATAACATTAGAGTACTTAAGGGACCACCAATTCCCAATTGGTAATTTGTGGTAGTCATTTTCCATATACCTTTGCACTTTGTCGTCCACTTTCAAGTCGCCAAAGGGTTTCAAAGGAGTGAAGTTTGTTATTGAAGTGATTCAAGATAATAGTTTTTGTATTCATGAACATATTTTTTAGATTCACTCCCTCTTTTGTATTTATCGATCTCTATATTCATTGGACATTGCATAGATTGTATTTCATTTCCATCCAAGCTTGACTTTTCTATTAGAAGTTTGATTATGTTTCAATTCAATCTCCATGGTTATAAATATTTTTCAAATGTTTTTTTTTCATATTGTCGAGTATTTCTTATGTTTACAAAATTTACTCTATATGGGTTCTTGATTTATTTGGGTTAGACATTGATTATTAAAAGGTATAGAGTGGAACGATGCAAATTTTGTCACTTTTTTTAGAAATTGGATGCATCCATGCCTAATACTCCAACTACATAAAGGTGAAACTTGAAACATAGTTTATCTTGGGTAATTCGTCCCCATTGTCATTTCCACCTCATTTTCTTCACTATGCATGTTTTTATTCGTCCAACGGGCTCCTTACAAACATCTTCTGCAACCTTTGAATTCGTGATTTGTCTAGTGGGCTCTGTATATTACTGAGCTGCTTTGAATTTACAGGTATGTGTAGAATTTTTCACTATGGATTGGATTTTCAAATATGTATAGAATTTTGTATGTGAGAACAAAGTTAGATGGATGGTTTTAACTTTCCACAACCAAATTGTTTGAAATTTGTAATGCATTATGCGACTAGTCTATGGAGGCAAATTATCGAATGACCCACACCACTAAACCAACAAAAAATCACACTTCCCAGATTGTACAACCCCACTACCATTTTTCTCAATTTCAAAACCTTGAAAGTAGAATTATGCAGATAATATGAAATGGGTCGTGTAAAAAATTAACACCAACCCTATATGTTATTCCTACGGCATGTTATCTCTCCTTCTTTTCCTAATTATGTTTCATCTCAATGCCATCTTGGAAGATTGATGTTGTTGTTTAGACTTCTCTTATCTCTTATGGTCATCTCTCCCTCTTCTTCATCGAATTTTTCCCATGTTACACTAGATCTTCTACAAACTCATCTACAGACAATGTCTAGAATTGGTATAATTGATCAAACAAGTGATTTCTTCATATTGTTAGTTTTTTTGTCTTTATGTTTTTTAAATTTATTCTGTATGGATTCTTGGGTTATTTAACTAGGCCATATTAATATAACATTGCTTATTAAAGTTTATAGAGAGGAACAATGCAAATATTGTCACTATATTAAGAAATTTGTAAAATCTATAATGAAATTTTGATGTAATATTACATTTTAAAATGAAAAGAATGATTTATTTTTACATTTCAGCATAGGGTTCAATATCTCATAGCCCTTCAAAGTGAAATGGGACCCTACCCTTGATTATATATATAATATATATCATTATATATATATATATATATATATATATATATATTACTAGTATATATAAAATATTAATATATATTATACATACAATATTCTATACCATATTAATATAAATATATACAATTATGATAATATATATATATAATATATTAACTATTATAAATATATTTATAACTAATATATATTATTAATATTTGTGAACCCTCGTGTATGATAAAAGACAACCAAAACGCCCTGCTTTTTCGACGATTTTGGGATAAAAATCGATTAAATTTCTTGCTGGAAATTGTTATTTTTGCATTTTTGTAATCTCAGCAATTGGGATTGCTTGTTCTAGACTAATTGTCCAATTTTTAAACTACCCAGATCACCGAAATTGCGATCCGAGCACTCCAAATTGTGATTTTGGCAAGAATTTATCTGTCGGATTCTGGCGAGTCAAGGGCATTTTAGTTAGCCCTTATACAGCTCCCCGAACCCTAGCAGTCAATCTGTCCCATCAGCTAATCCAAAGGTCGGTCAGGGTAAGGTCTTGTATAAGGTCTCTGACTCGTAATGTCATATAACCCTCTTTCAAGTACTTTGATATTTAATTTCCACGGTTGTGGATATTTCTTTCGATCCGTGTTTACGTTTTTTTGTTCATTTTCGCTCATTTAAATTGGATCTATTGTTGGGCATAGCCAAAGTACAGGAAGTTTTGAAGGAAAATTATAGTTAGGCGAGGCCTAAAATTGACCAGTTTTTGAATCAAGAAACTCTGCAATTCCTGAGAGGAGGGTATGGAGTGAAGTGCAGTTGAAAGAAAATGACATGTTTCCTTAGTAAAGATGAAGTACTAAGGACAACCAGAGGTAGTTGAAGCAGTTAAGGATCGAGCAGTGAGTTGACAACTACAAGAGCAAAAAGTAAAGAAGAGGAATGGTGAAAAGGACTCGCCATTGTAGAGTCAAAGTTGTGTTTCCAACTACATTGTCAAAAGAAGCGTCAGAGTCAGAAGAAGCGGCACCAAAGGACAACAAAGTTAAAGCTAAGCATGGTAAACAGGAGAACCATGGGTTTTTGGGTTTAAGGGTACTATGGGGGTTGGCCCATAGTTATTGTAATATGTGACCTTCAGGCACATCTATATATATGGGTAATTTTGTATAAGGAAGGGTTGTTACGATTATGATGTTAGAGTTAGATCTAGACTGAGAGAGACAGAGATCTAAGAGAGAAAAGACTCTACAGTTGAGTGCGTAGAGATTTGATTGTAGATAAGAGGCTGCAGTTGAGTGTGCAGACTAGAACTATTTGTTGATGTATATGTAACTTCAGAATGTATTTCACATATATGTATATTGTATTCCTATAGAGATGTTGTTATTCCTCTATACGGAAGTGTCGTCATTTATATTGTAAGTGTCATAACTTATACTTGATGGGTTATTAGACCACCTTGTTGGGGTCGGCACTGTATAAGTCATGTGGTTCAAAGGGTTATTAGACCACCCTATTGGGGGTCGGCCATGTGGGTCAAAGGATTATTAGACCACCCTAGTGGGGGTCGGCCCAGTCAGCATTATGTTAAGTGGTTAAGTTGAGGCCGACCTAGTTGAGTAAAGGTCAAGTCAAGTTAGTGTATAAATAGAGAGCGTGTCTCTCTCATTTTATTCATTCTATTCTCTCACTCACACTTGGGAGAGTGGCGCACTTGTGGAGGAGGAGGCCCTGCTGCTAAGAGAAGACTATCTCTTGTATTCTGGTTGTATCATTGCTTTATCTATCTCTGAGGAAGTTATTGGGGTTTTTCACCTTTATGGTTTTCCCCAAGTAAACTCTGTGTCTCTTGTGTGCTTGCATTATTGTGTCCATGATTGATATGCCGTAGATTTGCTGTACATGTTGTTCTGTCAGTTAAGATCCTAGAACAGATTGAAGTAAATTCTGAAAATTTAACATGGTATCAGAGCTAGCCTGAAAGAAGGCATGATATGGCATGTATGACACTTGTTGCACTTACGATGCTAGGGCTTGATATAGCAAAAACCAGTCATCATAGCACTTTCGCTATAAATCTGTTTTGGAAAAGTTTTCGGATCTGAAACTTTTACAGGTCGAAGATCAGATCCTCATGTACCTTGTGTCCAAAGGAAAACCTCTAATTCGTTGTACTTTGTGATTTATGATCTGTACAATATAGGGTTTCTGCCTCTTCCAGATCTGATTCAAAATCAGGTGACCTTGGGAAAAAGGTCATAACTTGGGCTAGGAAGCTCCAAATGAAATTTAGTAAAAAGTGATAGGTAGTACACAGACTGCACTATCTCAAGAAAATTGTTCAGAGGACGAAGTTGAACCAGTGACACGTGGAACTCCGTACAAGTTCGCTCTCCTGTATTATCCCATAAACAGGTCACGTTAGGACACTTGGCATAACTCTCTCTCAGAGAATCCAATTGAGGTTAGACCTATCGGGATGGAAATATAATAGGTTGGGCTATCTTAGGAAAGTTTTTCAAAGGCCGAAGTTGAAATAGTGACACGTGGCACTCCGTACAAGTTCACTCTCCTCTATTATCCCATAAACAAGTCACGTTGCGACACTTGGAATAACTCTCTCTCAGAGAATCCAATTGAGGTCAGACCTATCGGGATGGAAAGATAACAGGTCGGGTTATTTCAAAAAAAACGTTCAGACCCTATTGATCAAAAAGTTCAGAGTTACACCAGAAACAATTAGGTACATATTTTTGTCAAAACTGAATTATTTTTGAGTACCTTCGTTCATGGCTTCTGCAAAAATTGGAATTTTGGAAATCTGTGACCACGGTTGGAAGCTCCTCAGAAAAATCAAATCTTAGAGTTTTGAATCAAATCTTTTGGTTGGGTGAAGCTCCGGGAAACTCAAACCCTAATTCAGGGTCCTCCCTAGTGAATCCAGAAATCTAAAAGGCAATTTTGAGGGGTGAAACTTTGCAATTTTCAAATTCTGAATATACCAACTTGATCAGCTCATCAAGGTGCATATTTCTATCATTTTAGAAGTTTGAAATTCAAATTTTGAATTTTTGGGGTTTCTTTGACAAACCCTAATCCAGCTCCAGGTCCAGTTCTTGCAAATCAAGTGGATTGGGTTGATCCTAGAAGAAGATGGATTGGTCACCTGCATAAGTGAAGAAGTTCCTGTCTCAGAGGGAGATGAGGCTAAGGCCTTCCATAAGAAGATTACAATCAATCTTGATAGGTATGGCTTACAGGTATGTTTCATGGTTAAGTTTATCATATGTTTGTCTTCATATCATTATAGTACAATCTTGATTAATTACTGGACTTGTCATATCACCTTAATAGAAGATATTCATTGATTAAGGTTTTGACACTTATGATTGTACTAATGCATTGTGATGTTGTATGAGGTTTATGTTGTTTGTTAACACAAAAGGTACACCAAGAAAGTCAAATCATGTTCTACTTCAAGAAAATATGCTCATGGTGACATGAAGACAAAGATTCCTCCATTGTCATGGATCACATAGAAGATCTACTTTCGAGGTATGTATAACTTGGTTCTACAATGGTTAACTTATGAGACATGTAGGTTACTAGCACAAGTCACTGAAGAGAACCAGAAGACATTATGCAGGTATGTTAGACATAACTAGCTAGCATGCTAATCCAGGTATGTTTTTCCTATATCAAGCTAGAATCCTACCTTGTGTTAGGATCTTATACTGTTGTGTTGTTGATAATGATTATTCATGAAGTCATAGGTTTGAATAATCATGGTTGTATGCATATTATGTTTCTTACCATAATTGATGATATGACTAACCAGAAGAATCATGAAGATATAGGTTTGAATAATCACGGGTTTTATGCATATTATATCTCTTATCTTGATTGATGATTCAACTAACCAGAAGAGTCCTATGATCAAATAAGAATGTGTATGAGTAAAAGAAGACTTCCCTGAAACCTTGAATACTAATGCTTATTATCTGTGAATGATCATGAATATACATGTTTAATATTATTGTGTTTTGATAGTATTAAGATTATACTAATAAATGTGTGATTATGTATGAGACCTCAAGGATAACACAATGATGATACTAATAAGCATGCATAGTGATTAAGGATGGATGTAAGTTAAAGGACAGGTAATCCAGGAAGCAGAGATCAAGAGGGAGCACACTCCAGTTGTTCCTGCAAGAAAGCAAAGGAGCACACTTCAGTAGTTTCTGCAAGGATGCAGATATTCAGAGGGAGTTGACCACTTCTCACAATCCACATAAGAATGGAGTTGCAGAAAAGAAGCAAAGACTGAGAGGGAGTCAACCCAACAAACAAACAAAGATAAGTATTTGAATTGTCATTACTTGCATATTTTATTGTTTAAATAATACTATTCAATAATGTATATACTGATGTTCCTAGAATTAGGTTGTGTATTATGCATATTAGAATAGATGCATTGATGAATAGTATACTACTAATATGCATGGGTAAGTGGCCTATGGCACTGTACAACATTCCATTGCTACTTATCTAGAATGAAACCTCTTTGCTGACATGTTGGGAGTTGTGCACACTCTTAACAATTTTTTGGTAGAGATTGGAAGGAATCTAGAGAGTTACGGGATATGGATAAATGTTGTATTGAAGCATTGGCTAAGATAATTGCATGACTGTATGACATATTTATTTATGTGTAAGAATTTTTTCTGAAAACTATGAGATGTTTTCTAATCATGCAATTTAACTTGTTGTGTAGGAAAGATCGTATGCCATCACCTACAAAAGAAGAACTACAACATTTGTTCAACAACAAAATTATATATTGAAGATATTGAAGTTCCCAGGATATGGGAAGAATGCCATGATCCGTCGATCATGAAGAATGATGTTTGGGATGTAGTCCCAAGACCTGAAGGGAAGTTTGTTATGACTTCCATATGGATCTATCAAGATCAAGCATGCTGCAGATGGCAGCATAGAGAAATATAAAAGTGATGAAATAGAAGATACACCAGATGGATTTCAAGACAGCTTTCTTGAATGGTGTAGTTGAAGAAGAAGTGTATGTGGAGCAGCCACTTGGTTCTGAGACACATGATAGGGAGTCATATATGTGTAGAACTTGGGTATGATGCACCACTTTCTAGGTATGGAGGTGTGGCAAAGTGTAGATGGAATCTTCCTTGGACAAGGGAAGTATGTAGTAGAGATCCTGAAGAGGTTCGGAATGATGGACTGCGAGGCTATGGCATCGAACATGAAGCTTCTGTGTGATGCTTCATCTGAACCAGTTGATGTCACTATGTATCGTCAGATGATTGGGTCCTTGATGTACCTGACAAACATCAGACCAGATATTTGTTTTGCGGTGAACACATTGAGCCAGTTCCTGACAGATCCGAGGAGTGTTCACCTAGTTGATGTAAAGCATATTCTGAGGTACTTGAAAGGTACAGTGGATTATGGGCTCAAGTATGAAGCGAATCAAAAGTTTAACCTGCAGGGTTATGTTGATTCAGATTGGGCAGGCAGTGCCGCAGATAGGAAAAGCACATCTGTGTGTTGCTTCAGTATGGGATCAGGTGTGATCTCTTGGTTCAGTAGGAAGCAGTCCTGCGTAACACTGAGTACAGTTGAGGAAGAGTATGTTGCAGCCTGTTCAGCTAGTTGTGAGGTAGTATGGCTACGGAAGCTACTGTCTGAGTTATTTGATCTCTCGTTGGATGCTACTAGTATCTTTTGTGATAACCAGAGTTGTGTGAAGCTGTCCAAGAACCCAGTGTTTCATGAGAGGTCGAAACACATAGAGATCAAATATCACTATATCAGGGATATGGTGCAGAGAAGAGCTGTGAAGCTCCTGTACATTGCGATGGACGAGCAGATTGCAGATGTGCTGACGAAGCCACTAGCCAGGGTGAAGTTCGAGTACTTCAAGGAGAGGCTTGGTGTTCTTTAGATTGATGACACTTCGAGGAAGAAGTAATGAACACATTTGCAGAAGCCATTCCAAGCATGTTGGAAGGAGGATCCTTCACATGGTTGTGGATGTAAGCGCTGGATGATGAGCATCAGGACGATGCTCCAGTTACTGCTCTGTATACGCATCATGTTGGATGCTGGATATGATTAGTTGGATCATTTACATATGTACGCATCATGTTGGATGTTGGATATGATCAGTTGGATCATTTCTATGTATATGTATGTACGCATCATGTTGGATGTTGGATATGATCGGTTGGATCATTTGTATGTATTTTGTATATGCATCATGTTGGATGCTTGGACCATGTATCTGTATATGTATCAGGTGGATACATTGTATGATCAGGTGGATCATGTATGGTGATATGTATCATGTATTTTTATTTGCATCAGGTGGATACACTGTATGATTAGGTGGATCATGTATGATGAGATGTATCAAATAGATACTTGGTATGCATTAGGTAGAGTCATTGTATGATCAGGTGGATCATGTATGGTGATATGTATCATGTATTTGTATTTGTATCAGGTGGATACACTGTATGATCAAGTGGATCATGTATGATGATATGTATCAGGTAGATACTTGGTATGCATTAGGTAGATGCATTGTATGATCAGGATGATCATGGAGGACGAGCTTTAGGATGTTGCTCCAGATGACATGCAGCAGGATGTTGCAGTGATGATGATCACGATGATCATGTGTACATCAGGATGATGTATGGTGAGTATCAGGTTGATACTTTGTGGCCGTGGAACAGGTTGTGCAGATAAGCATGTAATTTGTGCCCTGGGAGATTTGCAGATAATCTTTCGAGGTTTTTCCTATGGCATGTAATTTGTACCCTGGGATATCTAGAAAATGCTCTTTCGAGGTTTTGCTTGGGAGGACATATAATTTGTGCCCTGGGAGATCTACAAATAGTCTTTCGAGGTTTTGCCTATGGCATGTAATTTGTGCCCTGGGATATCTGGCAGATGCTCTTTCGAGGTTTTGTCCTATGGCATGTAATGTGTGCCCTGGGAGATCTGATAGGTTGAGCCGTGTGCTCGTAATCAGTCTTGGGATACTCTTTCGAGGTTTTGCCATGACCACATGTAATTTGCACCCTGGGAGATCCGATAGGTTGAGCCTTGTGCTCATAATCAGTCCTGGGATGCTCTTTCGAGGTTTTGTGGTGACCACATGTAATTTGTGCCCTGGGAGATCCGATAGGTTGAGCCTTGTGCTCGTAATCAGTCCAGGGATTCTCTTTCGAGGTTTTGTGGTGGGGTCACATGTAATAAGTCCTGGAGATCTGGCTAGGATGAAAAAGGCCTCAGATGCTCTTTAGGGTTCTTACTAGTTAAGAGACTCTTTTAAGGTTTTGTAACGCATGTAATAAGTCCTGATATTTCCACAGTATGGCCAGTGATGACGAAGACCTGCAGGTGGTGGGCCTACATCCAGTATGAAAAAGGACTGGCTCTGTAGAACTTCCTATGACGAGTAGATTCAGAGATTTATTGAGATAGCAGCAGCAGTGACGATGATCCAGAGAAGATGACTTGTGCTAGAAGACCTATGTCGAGAAATACCTTCCTAGTTAAGAGGGAGTGTTGATGTATATGTAACTTCGAAATGTATTTCACATATATGTATATTGTATTCCTATAAAGATGTTATTATTCCTCTATACGGAAGTGTCGTCATTTATATTGTAAGTGGCATAACTTATACTTGATGAGTTATTAGACCACCTTGTTGTGGTCGGCCCTGTATAAGTCATGTGGGTAAAAGGGTTATTAGACCACCCTATTGGGGGTCGACCATGTGGGTCAAAGGGTTATTAGAACATCCTAGTGGGGGTCGACCCAGTCAGCATTATGTTAAGTGGTTAAGTTGAGGCCGACCTAGTTGAGTAAAGGTCAAGTCAAGTTAGTGTATAAATAGAGAGTGTGTCTCTCTCATTTTATTCATTCTATTCTCTCACTCACACTTGGGAGAGTGGCGCACTTGTGGAGGAGGAGGATCTACTGCTAGAAGAAGACTATCTCTTGTATTCTGGTTGTATCATTGCTCTATCTATCTCTGAGGAAGTTATTGGGGTTTTTCACCTTTATGGTTTTCCCCAAGTAAACTCTGTGTCTCTTGTGTGCTTGCATTATTGTGTCCATGATTGATATGTTGTAGATTTGCTGTACATGTTGTTCTCTCAGTTAAGATCCTAGATCAAATTGAAGTAAATTTTGAAAATTTAACACTATTACCCTTCCAAGTAATATAAGAATAGTTCCCGTGGACGTAGCTCCCATATGGGGGGTGAACCACGTAAATCTATGTGTTATGTGTATGAATCAATGATGTGTTTTGTGTACATGTTATGATATGTTACGTATTTTCTTTGATGCATATTTGAATGGATATCATATGTTAAGTAGCGAAACACAGGTGTATGAATGTTGCAAAGTAGCACTAAGCATGTTGAATGTATAGTTATAAGAGTAAATACAACAACGATTCAACATAGGTTTTAGGTTGTTGGTAACTATGAAGTGTGAAGTCATAAGTTAATATTGTCATGTTAAGTATATGATAAGGAAGAGATGCATTGTGAGGTCATATACCACATCCGTGCATCGCCACAGTTACATAAACTTGATTCTGTAACCCCCCCATCTTCGCTTTGGATGAGACTTCATCCTGTTCGTAGGTTGATGCTGAAAGGGCCAGTGAAAGGGGTTTTGTTGGGTCTACAATATCTCCGTCGAACCCGGTTCAACCCAGAATAGTATCCAACAACAGTTCTGCTACTGTGCTTGAACTGACATTTTGGTGATGTGTCATCTTGATTTGGAATCCAAAGAAGAACAAAATACAGAACTGGGTAAGTCAAACAGAACGCGAGTTTGCGAAGAAATAAAACAAACATCCGCTCCTTACCACAAAACAATGGTTGTCGAGGTATATATTCACTGAGTCGCATGAAGTTTTCTTCGCATGTTTT
Source organism: Larix kaempferi (assembly GCA_027924585.1). Taxonomy (NCBI): domain Eukaryota; kingdom Viridiplantae; phylum Streptophyta; class Pinopsida; order Pinales; family Pinaceae; genus Larix; species Larix kaempferi. The sequence continues at coordinate 3,944,916 of BSBM01000600.1, forward strand.
TATAATGAGATACATGAATGGATATCAAGGATAGTAGAATGGAAAAATTGTTTTCAGGGTGAGTAAAGTACAGTTTGGAATCCAGAGTTGATTCACAGGCTTAAAGGGATTGATAACCAGATTTCAAGAGAAATAGAATTTTAGTTGGATGTCTTATTGAAAGGCTATATTACAGAGTTTGCTATGGACACTTTGAAGTCTTACAGTGCAGTAGAAGGATACTTTTTCGAAGGATTTAGAGGTAAGTACTTGAAAAACCTGAGTTTATGCATTAAAATGCTATTAGCTGAAAATGTATCTTAAAAATGCAATCAGATTCCTAGGGTTTGAGTCTGTAATGTTCAAAAACATAGATAGTGACAGATACGAAGACATTGGCATTTTGCTTAGTGGAAAAATATATAAATTTAGCACTAGAAAGAGTTCTCTTGAAGCTGAACCTCACACATTCCTAGAAACTGAGTTAGGAAGTGATAGAAATTCATCTCAAGCTGAGTCTGATAGTGAAACAGAACCTAGACACATTGTCTATCAGCCTGTTACTCCGCAGAAACCTATAGTTGATTAAATAAATATTGCTAGTTTGCAGAACACTAGTAGTAGTAATATTGCAGGAGCAGGCACTCAGAATCAACAAAGTAGTGGTGTACCTCCATCATTTCACTCCGCAAGTAGTATTGTAGCATTTCAGAACCTTACACCTTTTAGAAGAGGGATGGAAGATGATATAAAGATACTTTTTTTCAAAGGAACTGGTCTAGAAGATCCAGAGCAACATTTCTTTCTCTGTGATGCTGTCTGGAACGTTAAGCAAGTACAAGACGATGCTATAAAACAAGCTCAACTAGCCACCACATTTAGAGACAAAGCTTTAACATGGTTCATGAAATATTTTTATGGGCAGAACAAAACATTAGTTGATATCAGAACTGCACTGATTAGAGAATTTAAGAAGCCTATGTCAGAATCTTAGTGCATTACAGAGCTAAAAGAAATAAAACAGAAACCTAATGAGACTCTGTGGGAATTTGATCAAAAATTCAAAGCCTTGTTGGATCAAGTTAGCTTTGATATAGCACCGCAACAACATCAAGAATGGTTTATAGCTGTGCTTTTTCCCCACATTAGATTACCATTCATGCAACAGAAGGTTGCTTCTCAAACAAAAGCATTGGAAATTATGATGAAACTAGAAGCTTCGCCCATAGGAGAAACTAGCATAGGCATGGTACAGATACAAACATCGCTAGCAAACATCACATTACAATTACAAGATATAAAAAAAGGGAAAGAAGTAAGAGAAGAGGTTTGGTGTACTAAATGTAAAGGAGAAGGACATTCCAAGGAAAATTGTCCTATATTTAGAGAGTACCTCACTAGTGGGGCACCAAACCCATTAAATCAACCTTAAGGACCATGGTGTGATATTTGCCGATGTAAAGGACATCAAACATAGGACTGTTACCTACTTCATAAGTATGTACAGACACCAAAGAACCTGTACTGCACATTTTGTAAGTCAGTTGGCCATGATGATACCAATTGTAGAGCATATGACCTTATGATAGAAAGAAAACATGATGTCTACAGAGTCCAAGGAGAAACACATAACAATAATGAAAATGCGTAGTATGATCAAGGTACATACAGAGGACATGGTGGATTTAGAGGAAGAGGACGTAACACTGGCCAAGGATGAGGTAGAGGTCATATTGTCTTTTATAACTGTGATCAACCTGGACATTTGGAATGAGACTGTCAAAACCCTTTCACTACTTGTAAGTACTATAAATAATTTGACCATGTCATTAAAGCATGTCCCATTTTGCTAGGAAAAATGCAAGAGAAAAGACCAGAAGGGAAGAACCAGAATATTTAGATGATCGCAAGGGAGAAAATAAATGAAGACCGCAACATCCATGTTGTGATGCGAAGTGGAGCTTTTACAGGAAAAGATAGGACGAATGAAGCTTCGATGTCTGACGATCACATGAACAGGCCAAAGCCTACTAATGGGCCTTGGGTAAGAAAAGCAGTTGGAAAAATGCCTGTCTTCAACCCTAACAAAGAAAAATAAGTATTCATGGAAGCAAGAAAAGGATTTCAGGACTTAGAAGCTTTAACCATAAGGATCCAATTGCGAAGTGATCGAACACCTATATTAGATATACCAACCTCATATGATGGGTCACGAACTTGCCAGAGCAGACAAGTCCTATCACATAGTTTCTAAAGAGATGCCTAAAACTACTGAGGCATGAAAACACCTTAGGGGAATTATAGAACATGTTGAGACATTGCGAACAACGTAATACAGTAAACAAGGCACATAGATCTGTTCATCACATCAAGAACCATAGAAGGACAGGAAGAGAAATGAGGCTAAGCACGCAGATTGGATATCTCGAAATGAACCAGGTCATTCTCGATCTGGGCTCAGAGGTGAACGTGCTGACAAAACAAACATGGGAACAAATGGGGAAACCAAAGCTATATTGGTCTCCTATACAGTTGAGATTAGCTAACCAACAGAAGGTTATACCTTTTGGGAGGATGTCAAGTGTTCATGTTGACATTGATGGAGTGTGAAGTAAAGCAAACTTTGAGGTTATTGAGATTATAAATGACAGTAATCCTTATCCTCCATTATTGGGGATTGACTAGGCAATTGATAACCTCGCAATTATCAACTTAAAGAAAAACCAAATGATATTTGAAGGACCAAATATCAGGGTTATCGCACCCTTGGATCCTTCATAAGGAACAAGGTATGTTGAGCCAGTATGAGAAGAATGAAGAGCTCAAGAACTTGATAATATCTACAAGATGATAGTTAATCAAGCATATTACATTAACCCTATAGAAGATGTAACATTGAGCTGGAGATGTGACAGTTCTTGCGTATCAGAATCAGACGCAGGACTAGAAAACTGGTAGAGCCAAATGCATGAAGTATCAGTTAGATGATGTGTGAAGATCACAAAGTCACTACGTTGGATTGGAACAAAGGTAAGTCCAATTCCTACTTATGATGGTTTGGGTAATATCCATGCATTCCTTCATGAATATTTAGCATCAGTTTCATATGAACATAAGATAGTAGCTTTATATATAGCATTGCGAGCTACACCTGTTAGGTGGTGGGCTGCGCACAAAGACAACCTGAACACATGGGAAGAATGTAAGAACTTAATGGAAATTAGATTTGTTGAACAAACTGAGGTTGTACAAGCAATATACAATGGAAATACTGATCCTAAAGATCATATAGAGTCTTTCCTGAAAGCATGGATTCATATACCAAAGACATAATGGGTTCATATGTGTGTTCACACATTGGATCTAATACCAAAAAACTGGTATATAGAAACAGAACTTCGACAGGGTACAATAGATTGGCTCATGATGATAAAGAAATTTCAGCTAACTTTTAGTTTTGAGGATGATTTTCTGAGCATTAATGAGGCTCTACAGATAATTAAAAATAATATATTTGAAGATGTCCCGTTGCCTATGTATAACTAACCAGATTGGGAAATATAGTTGGAACATGCCCTTGAGTGTTACAACTTCACACTAAACGAAGATGAAGATGAAGGCCCTTGTGATGTAAACATACCTGAGTCTGAAGGAAAACACAATGTACAAGGACCTGATTTGGAAATTCTAGATCTGAGTAACCCTATTAAGAATAAAAATATCAATATTAGTACCAATGAAGAACCAAATTTTGCTTCTATTGGGGATTACTGGGATGAAGAAATAGTAGGACATATCACAAACCCATTGCATGAATATCAAGACTTTTTCCCTACCAAGTTTTCTGAAATGAAAGGCATTTTAGGTGACTTGGGAGTTATGAAAATACCTCTCAAGACTTATGTGAAGCCTATTAAGCAAAGACCTTACAGATTGAATCCCATATATAAAGAAAGAGTGAAAGCAGAAATTGAAAAAATGCTTGAAGCAGGAATTATTGAACCAGTAGAAGAATCAAAATGGATAAGTCCCATGGTAATTCAAGACAAGAAAGCTAAAGGCGAAATCAGAATTTGTGTGGATCTCAGAAAATTGAATGATGCATCTCTGCATGACCCATTTCCTACTCCATTCACAGACGAAGTGCTAGATTGTTAGAAAAAACAGGATCGCAAAGCAATAACAATAAACAAGATGCAAATACAAATTACACAAACACATTACAAGAGAGACACCAATATATCATGGTTCACCCAAGATGGGCTACGTCCACACTGAAATTGCCAGTCCTTATTATTATACCATCCAACAAATGAAGGGATACATCCTGCAGCACATCCCCTGCACTTCCTCTTCACTGTCTCATAGCCTCTCTTTCACAATCTCAGAGATATTTACAATGCATAATACATAATACAAAAACCCTATCCATATTACAATGTCTTTCTTATCAAGGGGAATACCATGGGAAAATACCACGGGTTACCCAAAACCATGGGCCCGTAAAACAACCCCAAAAATTTTCTTTGGGGGCTTCGCCCCCAGACCCCAGTGGGGGGAGGCTTCACCCCCCCCACTGGGGTGAGTGTAGAGTATTTTTGCATATCATATAAAGCTGGGGTACAAAAACAGTTGAATAATAATATCTTTGAATCTGGAGATCAGGCTCCACAACCAACATAGATAATGTAGGTGGACAGGAGGCATACTCTTTTACTGATGGATTTTCTGGCTACCATCAAATCAGAATTGCTACAGAAGACAGACACAAGGCTACATTTTCTAGTGAATGGGGATCATTTCAGTACACTGTTATGACTTTTGGATTGAATAATGCACCTACTATCCTTTCAAGAGTGGTTGTAGTTGCATTTAAGGATTATATTCATAAATTTCTAGAATTCTACTTTGATGACTGGACAGTATTTGGCCTTTTGAAGGACCATCATATGAACTTAAGGATGATATTAGAAAAGTGTAGATAGTATCAGATTTACTTGAACCTGAATAAATGCATCTTCTGTGTTCCTTATGGTATTTTGTTGGGACACATAGTATGTAAACAAGGATTGATGGTTGATCCAACGAAGATAGCAATCATAGTAAATCTTCCAGCGCCTAATTCAGTTAAGCAACTATGCACTACATTGGGACACACATGATACTATAGAAAATTCATTAAAGGATATGCGTAGATAACCACACCTATGGAGAAACTATTGAAAAAAGAGGCTAAGTACAAGTGGACTAACGATTTCCAAAAATAATTGGGCACACTGAAAGAGAAAATGGTTGCAGCGCCTATTCTCGTCTTTCCTGATTGGAATAAGCCATTCCACGTACATGTAGATGCTTCATCTATAACACTTTGCATTCTACTAGCACAACCAAGTGATGGAGGCATTGATCATCTCATTGCATTTTCAAGTAGAAATATATCTTCAACAGAAAAGAATTATACCACAACAGAGAGGGAAGACTTAGCTATGGTGTACGCATTGCATAAATTTAGACACTATTTTTTAGGTTCGCATTTTTGCATGTTCACTGACCATTCAACTTTAAAGTACTTGGTCAATAAGCTAGTGTTAGGGTGAAGAATATGCAGATGGATTTTACTGTTTCAAGAATATTATTTTGAAGTCATTGTGAAGCCAATAATATTGAATGCATGAGCTGACCATCTTTCAAGAATCGAGTCAGGAGAAGAACCTAATAATTTTGAAGATAATATACCAGATGTGTAGTTGTTTTCTATCCATATAGAAGATGACTAATTTAGAGATATTGTAGAATTTCTAACTACAGTATTAACACATGCAGAACTTACTATGCAGCAGAAGAAACAATTAGTGGTAAGATCAATTGAATTTACCCTAATTGCAGGACAATTATACAAACTAGTACTAGATGAAGTATTGCGTAGATGCATACTAGAACATGAGAGACCTATCATACTCGTTGAAGCACATTCAGGTGTATCTGGAAAAAACTACGTAGGAAAAGCTACTGCGCAGAAAATTTTGAGAGTAGGACTATGGTGTCCTACTTTACATAAAGATTCAAAATAACATTGTCGGAATTGCAATGTATGCCATAGAATAGGGAAGCCATCTTGTAGAGATGATATTCCATTAATGCCACAATTGACTTTGCAAGCCTTTGATAAGTGGGATATCGACATTATGGGACCTATTAACCCCCTAAGAAAGAGAACTGGCTCGAGATATATCATTACAACTACAAATTATCTAACCAGATGGGAATAGGAAAAACTAGTGAAGGACTATGGTGTAGTTACAACAACGCAGTTCATTTTTTAGAACATCTTGACAAGGTTTGGATGTCCAAAAATTTTGATGAGTGATCAGGGAACCCATTTCCTGAACAAAACTATTGAATCCCCGACAAAATAATTTCATATCTACCATTAGAACAGTACACCATATAATCAACAAGCTAATGGCACTGTAGAATCCTTTAATAAATTATTGGAGAATTAATCGACCAAGGTATGAAATACAAATAGGGATGATTGGGATCTTAGAATAACAACATTGTTAGGGGCATATAAAACAAGTTGTAAAAAGTTAACATGAAATACACCTTTTAGATTAGCATATGGATAGGAAGTTGTCATGCCCATGGAATACATAGTACCAAGCTTGAGAATTGCAGCATTCACAGATATGGCTGATAATGAGATAATGGATGAAATACTATTACAGTTGGTTGGATTGGAGGAAGACCGCTTCATTGTAGGTTTCCACCAACAAGTCTAGAAAGATAGAGAAAAGGTATGGCACGATAGACACATCAAGCAAAAATTCTTCCAAGTAGGAGACCTTGTCCTCCTTTATGATAGAAAATTTATGAAATTTCTCAAAAAATTTAAAATGCACTGGTTAGGGCCATACATACTGAAACATGTCACTAATGGTGGTGCTGTTCAGCTAGCCACTTTACGTAGAGAAAAATTGCAAGGTCTTGCCAATGGGAGTAGACTAAAGCCTTACAGGGATGGCCCTACTCCTATAAACATAATTTAAACAATGCAAGAGGGTTTTAAGTGTCAAGTGCAATTGAAATTGGACACTAAAACAGAAAGTAGGGTCTGCATGCAACAATTTTGTTAAAATGTGTAGTTTTTACAATATATGAAGATGTGCTGAGAAGCACACATAACAAGTCAAGTTGCGAAGTAAAATAAGGGAGTAGCATTGTGAAGTTCAATAAAAATAATGGAAATGCGAAGTGAACCTCACCACTCACCTAATTGTCAGCAAAGCTAGAGAAAACTAGTCGTTACAGTTTTGTTTGGAAACTAGCCGTTAAAGAGTACTTTTGGGTAACCATATTTTTCCTCTTTTAAGGAATATTTGTCCGTTGAAGACACATTCAATGAAAGGAAAGGACCAAGATCTAAGCAATATTTGGCCAATGGACATAGCATTTAATGCTAACTTAGTCATTTTTGGGAGCGTCTTAGTGAAACTGTGCCTATAAATAGTAAGGATCGCATAGTTACCGGTTTTACCGTGACTTTTAATTTTTACTACGCGTAATTTCTGAGTTTTTACCATTTAAGAGCAAGAGTAATCCGACAGTGTATGTATGAACAAGAGATCCTAGAGTAGATATTAAGGGAATTCCAACATTCTGGTTTAGAGGGAATTATGAAGAATCCAATAAATGAAACAACTCCAAAGAGAGGTGGATCCTCTAGAGATTCACCACAGAATGCACTAGAGTAGAAACAAAAGGATAAGCAAAAAGCTACAGAGTAAGAGAAGTCGAAGCTTGCAGAAATTCTGAAAGAGTATCCACCAGAGTGACCTCGCGAGAGGTCAATTCTGCTAATACCTGAGTACATCCATCCGTGAAGAGATGATGCGCTAGTAGTGATACTGAAGAAGAATCCTCAATATGAGATCCTGCTGCCGCCCATGTTGAGCAATTTTCATGAGAAAGAGAATTTGCTAGGCAAGATTCCCAAATGCAAGTTCGCAGATCATGAGTTGCTGCATGAAACTAAGTATCTACAAGTTTTGTCCCTCAACATCAATGGCCTGTCCACGTAGACGTTGGTGCATATGCAGATGGTCGCCAGCCAGGAATTGGCAGATAGGAGCAAGATATCAGCGGTCAGTTCTTGCAATCGCAAAAGAATACGACAGTGGCCCAAAAAGAGGTAGTCGAATTAAAGGAGAAAGTGGTATCAGTGTTGGAAGTGGTAGAAGAATTGGAAAATAAGCACGAGCAGCTGATTGCAGAGAATGCTAGAGAAATCGTGGAGCTGAAGCAGGAACAGGACCGCTTGAAGGTGGAGAAAGAAAACCTATGGGACAGTAGAATGGTCTGTTACCATCTTGAAATGACCCCCCAACAGGTAATACCTAAAATTTTGTAGTGCATATACCATCGCTAGACCTTCCCTCTCAGAAGTCGTATAATTTCTCTCTGCAGATGACAAATTTCGACTTGCGAAAGCAATCGGGTGGTCAAGATCTCCTTCTCCTGGTTGTGCAATCACCACACCCAGCACAATCGATGATGCATCCACATGGACATGGAATTCCTTGCCCCAATCAGGAAATACCAATATTGGTGCAGAAGCCATCTTAGAATCCAGCATCTCGAAACTGACTTGAAGCGACGCATCCAACCAAGGTAACTCAAGGGTCATTGCATGCGTTGAGATTTGTGCACAAGGGGTCCAGATGAACTAGACACTCTTCTTACTAAACTAGTTGACAGAGGATGTAGTGGCGGTCCAGGTAGGAAAGCAGCCATTCGCATACAGTTGGTTATTTATTTTGATCGTTGTGGCTTGGATGGAGCCAAATGATTATCAAGGCATGGACATAGACGCATTCAAGGTTTGTAAGGGAGTGCGCTACCAGAACCTCCGATGTGTGCGGGAGGTTGAGCGGCTTAAGGACTACACAGCACAGTGCTGGCTCTACTGGGAGGCGCTGCACGCGGCGGCTATGAAGGTTCCGCGATTGTCTCAAGAAGCTGTAGCGAAACATCAACGGATTTCTCAGTTCGTGATTCACCCACACGTCATTCATGTCCAAGCACGGTGCGACCCGGAGTAGTAGTGGTTGCCGACACCATATAATTTGTCTGATGAAGAGCTTGATGCCATTGTTGATGATTGGCCTGCTGACTGGAGAGAACCGGTCAGTATGGAAGAAGTTGAGAAGAGTCCCCTAACGGATGCACCAGTTGATCCAGTACAAGTGATGGACCCGCTTTCAAATCAAGAGTCGTCGCGGACACCCACTGATGAGGAAGCAGAGCGCTAGTTTGAGGAGGCCAAAATGAAGAGGCGATATGAGTTGGGTATGACAAGTGGCGCAACCCCAGGGATGGAAGCGCAGCTGAACCGAATTATTGAGGCCCTAAGAAATGCAACAGATGCGTCAAATGAAGCAATGAAGAAGCAGGAGGCCGAAGGGTTCAACGAGGTAAAAAATCAAATTGACTCTTTATTTGATGTTGTTTTAAAGAAGGCACCAGAGGTAGAGACTGTGTAGGATGTTGGCTCAATCAACACTGGGACGCAGGTTTAGAATGTACAAATTCCCCCGACTATGATTGCGGCCGACAACGAGGATCTTCATCCCTCTCAGCAATAGTTACAAGTTTTGTCCCTCAACATCAATGGAATGTCCATGCAGACGGTCTCCAACCAGGAATTAGCAGATAGGGAGCATGATATCAGCGGTCAGTTCTTGCGATCGCAGGAGAACATGAAAGCGGCCTAGAAAGAGGTAGCATAATTAAAGGAGAAAGCGGTAGTAGCGCTGGAAGTGGTAGAAGAATTGGAAAATAAGCAAGAGAAGTTGATTGCAGAGAATGCTAGAGCAATCGTGGAGCTGAAGCAGGAACAGGATCGTTTGATAGTGGAGAAAGCAAACCTCTGGGACAACAGCATGCAGTTGGAAGAGGCAATTTCGAATGCCTGTTAGTATGTATTGGAACCCACCACGCAGTTAGACGTGTTCGAACGAGCACAACGACTTGGGCATGTCATTTCCCAGTTGCAGCGCGACAATGCTTACTTAAGGTCTCTAGTACAACCAGGTACACCGCCGGAGCAAGTAGAAGAAAGGAAAAGTGCCCTGGAGGAATTGGCGATCCAGCTAGGAGAGTCGGAGAAAGAAGCGACCAAATTAACTGAAGCGACTGCGCAATTTTGGGGCAGTGTAGTCCAGGATGAGCAATTAGAGCAACTAACCAAGCTAGTACAGGAGGAAGAAGGACAACTAGAAATAATGAAGGCTTTGCTAAGAGTGCTGCCACTCGCGGTTTAAGTCACCAATTCTGCGGAGCTGAAGGAGTTACAACAGCGAGTTGCAAGGGCACAAGAGAGTCAACGGAAGTGCACTACATAGTTGGATGAGTTCCAGGATATTGGTGCGTAGTTTTTGGTCAAGGTATTTTCTGTGCTGCAGGCTATGCAGGACGGTGAGAAGGCAGTCACTGATAAGCTATTTAAGCACCCATTAGTGTAGGACTTAACAGAGAGTTAGGAGATCGCTACGATGGCCAAGGAGCAAGTCAAGGAGATCAGTCAGCAGTATGAAGATTTTAGGCTAAAGATTAACGAATACACCATGTCCAGCTGATGTGGCTCGAGAGCGAGCCACAAGATTGTGTTGGGGGCCTATTGGTAGTTGGGTTTGGATGATTTAGCTACGCAGCATCGCGGATGCTGCACAAGGTCAAATATGTCACGCAAGGAGCAAAACCGTGCACAAGTCGGAAATTACATTAATTTATGTATTTTTGGGTCATTTTGGACCGCATTTTGCAGGTTAGGGTCATTCTTTTGTAGATCTTGTTAAGAAGTAATTAGGCAGTTGTCTAAGTGGACCATGAATGTAAAGGCGCAAGCCTATAAATAGATGTAGAATTTCAAGTGTTAGCGACACCGATGATGAGAGAAGAATTGTGCATGTTTTGGTCTGTTTGAATCTAGGTATGCGATTGAAGAACTGTGTTGATGTATTTGGGTTTTGTTGTGAATTTTAATATGACATGACGGATCTTGAGCAAAATCATTGTGTCTCTTTCTTTTTTTTTGTTATGAATGTGATATGCGATATGAATCTATGAATGATGCAATGTTTCCCCATTCCAAATGATGTTATACTGTTAGATCTACTTGTGCATTATGGATTTTCTGATAATAAGATCTATTGAATGACGATATGATTCTGTTGATGCATAAGATGAAATGTTAGATCTATTAAATAATGTTGCGATAATTCAATAAGTTGATGCACATGGTCCTCCTTCATTCGGAGGAAAAGTGGTTCTGTCAGCTCTCCCTCGAACATCTCGGGTGAGACTTCATCTGCTTTGTAGGTGTTGTTGGATAGGGTAAAACCTGTCTGGGCCGGTGCTCAGGGAGATCACGTTGGTTTGGGTGTCGACAGAGTGAGTAACCCCCGTCGACTGGGTTTGTGTCAACAAGTTGCGAGGTGTCATGACTTGCTATAAGAAGTCACTAAGGTATGGTATATACTGTAAGAGGACCCTAAATTATAGAAAATTCATGATGAAGTTTAGAAGAGACAGAAGGACCTTGATTCTATGAACACGACCATGAAGGATTTGTCGCATAGGAAAAGGATTCAAAATTTCACGGAAACGAAAGAGCTTCAGAAGGAACTGAAGGCACTAAGGAAAAAGGAATCTGAAGCGTTTGAGGAAAATTTGCAAGATCTCCGCACGACAAAGAGTATGGTAAAGGATCAAATGCAAGAACCCATATCAGTGATGTTGCTCGACACGATAAAAGAGTACGAGCAAGAGACTAAGGAAGATGTTGCGAAGTTCAGTGAAACATGTCAAAAAATTGCTATGAATATGAACATCCGAAGTGATGCCCAGTCGAAGAAGCCTACTGTAAGTGGCTCAGGAACGAGCCACAAGTAAGTGTTAGGGGCCTATTGGGCATACCCAAGTAAAAGAAGTTTTGAAGGAAAAGTACAGTTAGGCGAGCCCTAACATTAACCAGTTTTGGAAGCAAGCAACTCCGCAATTCCTGGGAGGAGAGTATGGAGTGAAGCACAGTTGACAAAAAAGGACTTGTTCCCTTAGTAAATATGAAGTACTAAGGACAACCAGAGGTAGTTGAAGTAGTTAAGGATCGAGTGGAGAGATGACATCTACATGAGAAGAAAGTAAAGAAGTGGAATGGTGCAAAGGATGCACCATGTAGAGTCAGAGCCATGCTATCAGAACTGCGTTTTCAAAAGAAGTGTTAGAGTCACAAGAAGTGGCGCCAAAAGACAACAAAGTTAAAGAAAAGCGTGGTCAACAGGACAACCACGAGTTTTTGGGTTTAAGGGTACTATGGGAGTTGGCCCATAGTTAATGTAATATACGAACTTCGGGCACATCTATATATGTGGGTAATTTTGTATAAGGAAGGGTTTTTATGATTATGATGTTAGAGTTAGATCTAGACTGAGGGAGAGAGAGATCTAAGAGATAAAATATTGTAGAGTTGAGCGCGTAGAGATCTGATTGTAGAGAAGAGTTTGTGGTTGAGTGCGCAGACTGGAACTGTTACCCTTCCAAGTAATATAATAACAGGTCCCGTGCATGTAGCTCCCATCTGCGGGGTGAATTGAGTAAATATATGTGTTATGTGTATGAATCAGTGATGTGTTTTTTTTACATGTTATGATATTTTTATGTATTTTATTTCATGCGTATTTGAATGGATATCATATGTTAAGTAACAGAACACAAGTGTATGAATGTTGCAAAGTAGCACTAAGCATGATGAATGCATAGTTATAAGAGTAAAGACAACATCGATCAGCATAAGCTGTAGGTTGTTGGTAAATGCGAAGTGCCAAGTCATAAGTTAATATTGTCATGTTAAGTATATGATAAGGAAGAGACTCATTGTGAGGTCGTCTACCACATTCGCGCATTGCCACGGTTACAAAAACATGATTCTGTAACCCCCCCATCTTCGCTTCGGGTGAGACTTCATCTTGTTCGCAGGTTGATGCCGAAAGGGTCAGTGAAAGGGGTTTTGTTGGGTCTACAATATCTCCTTCGAACTTTCTTCATCCCAAAAAAGTAGCCAACATATACCCCTTTTCCTTGGTGTTTGTCGAAAATGATGTCTAACTTAGCTCTGTCTTCGGTCGTTTCTCCCTCCACTGGCCCTCCTCATCGTTTGGTTGTTGATGTTTCATAAAAGGACAAACACTGAGATTCTGACCAGTTCTTTGCTTAGTGGCGGAAAGATCCCATACGGGAAGCTTTATTACAACAATTCTTCAAGGCTAGCTCCTTGCTATATAATGGCGGAAGGTATTAGTCGTGGCTCTGTTGGAAGGTCTAGCGTCATTGATGCATACAAACGAAGAGTGGAGCAGTTAGAAAAGGAGATAGAAGAGATTCAACAGAAGCTGGAGGGGAAATGAGACAAAGAGGAATTGGTGTCATTGAAGAAGAGAATCGAGTATACCATCGACTGCAAGTTTGAAAATAACAATGACGAACTGATCCAACAGATGTGAAGGCTCCTTGACGAACACCATGAAAACACCCGATCTCATGACATCGAGACGAGCCCAATGACTTCGGTAGGTTCTTGACAGTCCCCTCTAGCTGACATAACTCCCTCAGGGCCAAAATCAATGGAGGTTGACTGAGGGAACCACGTGGCCCAGCCACCATGGTCTCTTGATATTTTTAGGATAACTTTTATTTTTTCATTTTCTATTAGGTTTACTTGTCTGTTTTTAGATTTTCATTTTCGGTTAGTTTAGGGGAGGGATTTTGTTCTATTTTCCAAGGCCCTTCTGTTCAGTTTGTATAGGTAGGTCTTTTGTAAGGGTTGTACTTTTAGAGAGACAGTAGAAGACCCTATTTTGCAAAGGTTCTTCCATTTTTCATTTTGTATAATTGAAATAAATGATAGTTTAATTGATTTATCTAGTTGTTTGGTTCAGATCACAACCTTTATGAAATTTATCAGTGTTATCGGATGAATATATATATAATGTAACTTTAACATGATCAATTTGCACTATTTTGTTCTGTGTGTTCTTTTATGAATCCAATATTAACTTATTTTGTTGTATTGTTCTTTTATTATTTTGTATTGTTCTTTTATGAATCCAATATTAACTTATTTTGTTGTAGTGTTATTTTATGAATCTAATATGACGCCTTTCGCAGTCATGATCATTGAAAATGTGCCACTTGCAGTGGTCAATTCAGCCACTATTAATACTCCTCTTATTTCTAGGATCATGTAACAATGACAGGGATGCCTAATTGTAGTTAGTTGAATTGTGGGGAAGCATTAAATTAATGAATGTTTACTACGACCAGGATTTGATTCTAGGTACACCCCCGTGTTCATCTGAATTTTACATTAAAATTATCAAAGCCACTAGCTATGGCCTCAGGATTTCAGTAACCTATAGGGATATAAAAAAATGAGGGTGCTTTTACTATCTTAAAGAAACATAAAAAAGGGTCGTTAGCAATGAAAAACTGTAAGAACACATCTTCCTTCATAGAATCACACTGAAAATGTTACAATATCCTTCTCTATGGCATATCCCTTGAAAGGCCTATAGGCCATAGATATTCTTCTAGACCACAATCCCTCTATTTGGAGGTTTGATGCCATATGATTTTATATCCTCTGTAACATCCCTACCAAGAATTCCTCCAAAAACACTGATTATTGTTCAGCTTCAAATATTCAATCCTTCCCCACTTGCTTTAGTGATAATGAACAGTCAAATCTCTTTGAACAATGAAGAGTCGAATTGCTGAGTAAAATCTATAATTGTAAACTTCAGTTTACACAAAGAGTTACATATCAAACCCAGGTTCTAATTCAGTAGGTAGTCGGTATCAAATCTTTCATGTATATCTTTCTAGCAATATAATTATCTCTCATGTCTGTACAAATTTTTCCTGCAAGAATATGAAATTTGAGTTTTTTGTTTATTGAAAAAATTAATTCACGTATAATACCAAGTTTGAGATCAAGTTTGGAATAACTTATGTAAGATTGAGACCGCTTTACTAACATATTAGAATGCATGGAATTATATCATCATATTGCACAATTCATATTCATTTAGAATTATTCATAGTATTGAGTGTTAAGTAATATATGTGAGTTGGGTTGCGGTCTAGTGGTAAATTATTGAAAATTTACCACAACTACACCTAAGTTTGATTCTTAACACATTGCATGTTATTGAGGTTGTATCTAAAAGTCCATAAAAAAAAATACATTCCAGGGTTTAATTACATCTCTCTGACCATAAAATTGTTTTTTGAAAGAAATGCGAAGACGGAGAGAGATTTAGATAAGATGATAGCATAGAATTACTCATAGCAAGAAAAGATACTAGTAAAGGAAGATTCTATCAAAATATTACCCTAAAAATTCTAGATATATTAATGGATATAAGATTTGTGTATATTCCGTGGGCATTTAAATCTATTTCTATAAGTAGTAAAACACTTTGGCCCTGCAAGTAGAACGCTTTGGTTAAAATTCTTCCAACTTCTTCCTTATCGTAATTTGTAGGATTACTTATTTCTTCCACTTCTCACTTTGCTACAAAGGATAAGAAGTAAAGCATGACTAGTTTCATAGTTTGCACATGAGCTGTTGGTTCAAGAAGAAAGTCTCTTTGAAATCCAATTTGTAACAAATGGATACTTCTATTGAAATATTGCATTATGAATTCTCAATATTCAAATGACTATAAGACTAGTAACTATTTGTTGGGCTTGTGATTTGTTTTCTTAAATGTAGTGCAATATTATTTTATATTATGTTAATTGTAATGTTGTGATTTATCTGTTATCTGATTCTATAATATGTATGTTTGACTATTCAAATTTAAAGCACAATACTAATTATATAATAAAGTCATTATGCTTCTATAAGTAAATTAATCTACTAACTCTTAACTCTTAGATCAAACAATCAATATTCTGAGAACTGTTTGAAAAGAAAGAACACATAAAATTTGAATATTTTAATGCCCCTCAAAGGGATTTCATTGATTACATAGTCCTATAACAGCAATTATCCATCAAATAATTGCAAAGCCAAAAGTTTCATACTTCAAGCGTAGAAAAGTCTACATTTAAATAGTTTTATAGCACCTTGTTGTAGTTAAGTGGATTGCATAGTTACCAACGATACATTATATATAATAAACAAGTAAGTATATAGATAGGAACACAAGATCAGTAATGGTAGCAGAGTAAAAAAGTATTCTATTACTTAGAGCCAAGTACAATACAATACAATGTCTCGGTTTCATCCGACTCTCCAGCCTATATATATAGTTTACAGACGGTTACATAACGTCCCGTCGATTCACTAACCAACATGACTAACTGACTCGGTATGTGGTGATCGACACGAAAAATTGACATGTTCTCTGAAGTGGTCGAACGGAGGGCCTAGTCGGGCGACTGACCTAGGCTCCTCCAACATATCCCCCACGAAAAGACCTTTCTTTGTCTCAAAGAAATCAGAAAATAACTGAAGCTGGATGAACATATGAACTTCACTGTGGTTTGTCTCATAACTAAGTGTAGACAGTTGATGACTCTGAGCTGGTACTGGCTACTCCCTTGGTTGGAAATGGGTCTTCATGTATGGAAATGTGTCCATTCAGGAAGAAGAAGATGAATGCATGGTATGGTACTAAAACAACATTTGATGAATGTTGCAAGCCTAATTTTGACGACCGCAACAACGCATGTTGTCTTAGAGAAGAAAGCTTCCAAGACTGCTAATCTTCCTACGTCCTCTCCAGTTTGCATGCCAATTGGTTATTGAAAGAAGAGTGACATAAAGAATATTGACGGAAACGTGATTGGTGCCAAGGAATATAATGACAAATCCATGTATTGGGAATTCGAGAGTGCTCGAAATGCCCATATATCATGGTGTGGTGAGGATTTTCCAGGGAGCCGATGTCGAAATGATCATATATCACGAGGAGAACTGGGAAGCAATCATAAGACTTAAACATTTATGATAAAACAACAAAGGACATAGACTAGAGGAAGTAAAGAAAAATGCCATAGCTTTCCCAAAGATTTCATTTTGCTGTGATATGGGGCATGGTTAGCCGATATATAGTGAGTGGCTAGTGAGTTGATGGATTGAATGGGATGGGATAGATGGGGAATGATAATTATCACAGTATGGCGGGATGGTGGTCAAAGATATCATCTGTAGCGACTGCAGATTTTGCTGGAGTAATCGTACATGTATCACTCCAATCGATTCCTTGAAAATGGTTTGTACGCTGGCATGGCGATGATCCTGATGGTGCTAATGGTAAATGACGGCTTGTATCACTTGTGTGAAGAAAATAATCTCATCATGCTTCAGTCGACATTATGTCCTACCACGAACAATTGATTAGTGATGCTGATAATTTAGTCGATGTATTGGTGGTCAGATTTGTGTCGGTTCGGTCGAGCATATTTGTTTTAGCATTCTCTTTGTCGGTATGTTCCACTTTGTCACTAATATTTTTGGTGCTAAAGTGAGGAAGAGATTTGGATAAACAGA
Source organism: Larix kaempferi (assembly GCA_027924585.1). Classification (NCBI taxonomy): domain Eukaryota; kingdom Viridiplantae; phylum Streptophyta; class Pinopsida; order Pinales; family Pinaceae; genus Larix; species Larix kaempferi. The sequence continues at coordinate 3,962,512 of BSBM01000600.1, forward strand.
ATTAAAATAATATGAGATGTGCTTTACACTATGTTCTCACATGAAAATGAAGAAATGAGGAATACTCAGAAGAATAAATGCAAATTTTCAAATGGAAGATATTTCATGCAATTGTGACAATAAAAAGAAAATGTCTTGAAATAAGAAAAAGGGCGGTTTTTGTAAGAGGTTCATGGATCAATGGTTCAGATCAAAGCAATGACGAGATCGATGGTAGATACAATTTTCGTTGGAGAAAGCAGCGGGGGATTTAACACATAATAAAGTTACTGAAATGACCGTTAACTTAATGTTAAAGGGAGAAAGTGATCAACAGTCATCCATCAAACAACAAGAAGATCAATGGATCACAAGGATTTTGCATCACCAACTTGCACAAACAAAGGAATTGTTGGGTGGTTGTGAAATCTAAAACCACCCACCACGTGTCGATACAGTGCCATTTCGCTGGTTGAAAAAGCGGTAAAGAAAACCACCTTCTAGGGTTGCAAAACTGCTTTGGGGGGTTATAAAAGACAAAGTGAACGAGATAAACGACACTTGTCATTTGGCATTGAACGGTTTGGACATGTCACGTGCAGTTGGAACATGACAGAGCAGACCTCTTGTCCATCTCAAGTATTTCCAGGTAGGCTTTCAAGACTCTTACAAATATTTACAAGTTTTTGAGTTCATATGATCATTTTTTTTCAAACTTACACTTAAAAACTATGTCCAGAACTATGAACCAACATAGAAAAATCAACAACATAAAAAGTACACAACCAAAAAAATTCAAAATATATATACACTCCACATCAACGCGTTGTATTCAAAAGGATTTTTTTGTTTTTCGATTTTTGTAACCAATAAAAAGAAAATTTATGTGCACACACGTGTACAAAATGTGATTAAAATTTTCAATGGTTAGTTTCGAAAATTAATAAAAAATATAATTTTACAAAATAAATTTAAAAAAATATGTATGCCCCGATGCATTTCGTGTAGATTATACTCATATATTTTTTCAAAAATTCTGCATTTATCGCTAAATTATTTTACATGCACACAAGCCATTTGTTAACTTTTCCTGAAATTTACAAAAACAAACATATCATTAAATACAATTTTGACATATCAAACAATAATATTATTATTTAAAAAAAATATAGGTGGAAAGCCAACATAATTCCCTACAATTTGTTTTTTTTGTTACATGTTGGAATTCACAAAGCATATATGAATTTTGAGAGCTCCGATTTAATAAATGAGTAAAAAATCGAATTCTCACCGTCATTTTTTGCCAAAAAGTGTTACCATCTTCATGGATCCACCCATAAGTCCCACTTATTTAGCTTCTATTGAGCTTGGGTTCCTAAGAATCCACCACAAAAGGTCACATGAACTCAAAATTCCAATCGATCAAGTCAAAACCCAAAGCCTAGGGTTGTCCCTTGATATTTCCTTAATCTTTCCACCCCAAGGTGCTAGAGGTCTCATTGGGTGATATTTCCTTAATCTTTATAAGTACTTTTTATGTTGGTCACATTTTGTTAGTTTCATGAGTGGGGTGCTAAGGATTCATGAAGTCACAAGGATTAACAAATGTCAATATCAAAAAGAAAGAGAGGCAGGGGATGACCTTTACTACAATATGTCAACTTAAAGGTTTGAATGGTCTTTGATCTCAACCCCTTTTCTTATATGATTGATATGAAAAGATGAAAAACCTAACATGGATGACGATAAGAAAAGCTAAAGAAGATAGAATTGTTTTTCTTACTATTCACCTTCTTATTATTACCTTTATTCCCTTTTTACTATTCACATTGTTACTTTATTATTATTCTCCTTATTCTTTGAGCAATTTTGAAATGGCCATCTATTATTACAACTAGCCTAGATCCATGTTAACTCTGGATCTATCAACCACCAAGGGTCGCATCCCTTGAAGTACAAACATTTTCCCAAGTTTTACAATTTAAAATAAAAGTTTACACCTCAAAGAAGTTGATCACTCTCTACACTTCATAAAAACAAAAAATTGAAAATAAAAACAACACTACATACCAAGGAAAATGAGAAAGCATTGCCACTGCAAGGTATATGAGGGGGAAATTGTCACATAAGTGGGTAAGTTGAAGCGACAACTATAACCCACATCACAAAAGAATAACATGTTGGGTGGTAAAATAAAAAAAATAAAACTAGTTCTATCCAGATCTATCAAGTAGCATAATCACATATATACATTCATTATCAAATAACATTATTAATCATTTAAACAAAGATATCAGCTTCATCACATATATACTTATATAATGACTTGAAACCAACATAGATTTAAAAAACCTAGATTTATCAAGTATGGAGAGAGATCCAATTAAAGTATACATTTTTATTTTTAAGATTGAATCTATACTAATCCATCCATCGAGCCAAACCATTTTATAAGCCATTCTATATATATTATGAAGTTGATATCTTTGTTTAAATGATTATGCTACTTGATGAATGAGATAGTCATGAACAGTCACTACTTTTCTGGTTTTTCTGATATGCATGGGTCGGTTACCCACTGCATCAAGGAGCCCACTGGAGAGGGACTTTGCAGGTACATTGATTAGAGGCAGAGAAGAAGCTCTCGGGAAGTGCCCTTCCTGTGTTTCATTAACGAAGGGTGAACAGACACTGATCCGGCCACGTTCCATTCCCTCCAGGGTCCCACTTGAACACACTACTTTTGTCAAAAACCTGGAATCCTTCCAGGTCCCAGCGCCTCCTCAACAGTCGCCTCCAGGATGAGCGCATAATGATAAGTAGTGGGGCCATTGACTATGAATGGCTGTCCCTGCACGACAGAAATGAGTCTCACGCCGTGCTTGGTGGTGGACCAGCAGTGAGAGAAGCTGTCAGGGCACATGCGTTCGGCTTCCTGGGTCTGATTGCATGGAAAGGGATACGATCGATGCATACCAGTGGGATGTGTAGACAGATCGATCCACAAATGAAGAATCGCCCGTTTCCCCGAGGGAGAGAGCGGGCCCATTACATAGACCTCAAAACGCCACAGTAAAGTATAAAATTAGCAGTTTGTTGCGCTGTGGTCGAGTTTACTTATGCAATACGTTTGATGTATGGATTCTACTTGAGAATCTGTAAAGTGACATGTCCTGGAATTTTGATCATTGAAAAACAGAACAGATTCCGGCTGAGGAATATGAAAAATATTTATTTTTTAAAAAGACCAGCGAATGGTTGGACTGTTCGACTTGGATTCTGAATAGACAGATATTGACGTAGAAATGGAATGCAATCACGTGGGCTCTCTGCTAACCCTCATGTAACGTTGACACCATGACGAATAGATACGACAGGCCAGACACCCACATGACCAAAGTCGTAGCCCTGCCACTGCTTACCAGTCTGCCATTTCTTTCTTTCTACTGGATGATTTAGGCAAGAGCAATTGCAGACGTCGTCATTCCCAAGGTATGGATCCTACTGTTTAGTTGATTGCAGTTTATGTGTTATATAATGTATGGGTGAAGTTAGGTCATTAAGGTAAAGAAGAATATCTATATAGTTAAAGCAAAAACCAATTTTCATCAAGTTGGATTTTTCTTAATATTTTTTTGGGTTGAAAGGATTTATATTTTTGTGAAACTATGAATGTTGAGGATGAAAAGTATTTCCTTTTAGATTGTCTTGCATACACCCACATAAGATCTCAATTTCAAAATTTTAGTTGTAATATGAACATTCTAAGTGGAGATCTCAATTTCAAAATTTTAGTTGTATTATGAACCTTGTAAATGGAGTGGACTCTTAACTATCGGCCTCATACTCATCCTCGTGGTCATAAAATCTTTTATGAATTTTTTTTCAAACAAAAAAAAACAAAAGTTCTTTGCTATTCATTGGAATCAAAAAAATATGTATAGATCAGAAACTGCTGCAAATTCTTCCAACAAATCTACAGAATGCCAAAGACAAAACATGTTAGACAAATCTTCAAAGTTCTTACATCTAAAAAGAAATCCCTATACAACCTACAAAAAAAGCCAAGAAACATCTTGAAATAAAAACACCACAACAATCAACTGCTACTTGTCAAAACAAATCTATTAGTGAAAGAAAGGTACAAGGTACATAATCCTTATGAAGTCCAGATTCCTTAAATCTCAATTTCAAAATTTTAGTTGCAATATGAACCTTCTAAGTAAAGTGGACTCTTAACTATCGGCCTCATCCTCATCGTCACCATCATCGTCGTAAAATCTTTTATGATTTTTTTTTCAAACAAAAAAAACTAAAGTTCTTTGCTATTCATTAGAATCAAAAAATACATATCCAAATACAAAATAGATCAGAAACTGCTGCAAATTCTTTCAACAAATCTACAGAATGCCAAAGACAAAACATGTCAGACAAACCTTCAAAGTTCTTACATCTAAAAAGAAATCCCTATCCAACCTACAAAAAAATCCAAGAAACATCTTGAAATAAAAACACCACAACAATCAACTGCTACTTGTCAAAACAAATCTATTAGTGAAAGAAAGGTACAAGGTACATATTCTTTATGAAGTCCAGATTCCTTAAATCTCAATTTCAAAATTTTAGTTGCAATATGAACCTTTTAAGTAAAGTGGACTCTTAATTATCGGCCTCATCCTCATCATCACCGTCATCGTCGTAAAATCTTTTATGAATTTTTTTTCAAACAAAATAAACTAAAGTTCTTTGTTATTCATTAGAATAAAAAAATACATATCCAAATACAAAATAGATCAAAAACTGATGCAAATTCTTTCAACAAATCTACAGAATGCCAAAGACAAAACATGTCAGACAAACCTTCAAAGTTTTTACATCTAAAAAGAAATCCCTGTACAACCTACAAAAAAATCCAAGAAACATCTTGAAATAAAAACACACAACAATCGCCTGCTACTTGTCAAAACAAATCCATTACTAAAAAAAAGGTACCGGGTACAGATTCTTTATGAATAAGAGAATCTTCAAAAAAATCTTCAAATGAACAATATTTTGGAACAACTTTATGAATTTATTTTCCATAAATAACAAAGTTTTAATTTTATTTATTAACTTTTTATCAATCAAATAAATCATAATATATTTTCTAATTTTATTTAAAAATTAATTATTAAAAATTAATATTAATAAATCATAATATATTTTCTAATTTTATTTAAAAATTAATTATTAAAAATTAATATTAATATTTTTATGAATCTTATTTATAGTTAAATATAAATTATTTATGAATTCTCAATCATAATAATTTAATAATTTATAATTTTTCAAATAAAATTATATAAAAATCTATAAAGTGAAATAATAATGTCATTCTATTTTTAGCTAAAAACTATAATTAATGATCCATTCCTTAATAGCTAACATTGTGATACATTATTGAAGGTAACCTGCTTTCAACATTCCAACCTAAATGTAATATGGCATCAATTATTTTAAGCTAAGCTACATGGTGTAAAAATGACATTATTATTATTTTGTAAATAAAAATATAGATTAAAATATAACAATGGTACATTATTAAAGGTAACTTAATTTCATCATTCGAACCTAAATGTAGTATGCCATCAATTGTTTTAAGCTACACGGTATAAATATGGCATATTCTTATTATTTTGTGAATAAAAACATAGACTAAAATATAACAATGATATATACATATCAAAACGAGAAAAACGAATAATTATAATTTATAAATTTTAAATTGCTTAGGAAAAGATTTTAAAATAAACTTTAAAGTAAATTAAAAAATCTAACTATATTAAGAGATTTTTAAAGATTGAATTTTTAAAATTAAAAATTTAATTAGATTATGATGGGCATGATTATTATTCTCTATAAATAACGTTGATTTATTGTGATTTAAGAAAATTCACAATATATTATATAATTATTTTAACATTTTGATTTTATAAAATATAAAATATTAACTTGAATGTATATTCTTTTTTCTTTTATACTTTGTTTCAGGTTTTGTCTAACATTATTCTTTTATATTTTGTTTTCAGGTTTAAGTTTTGTCAAATTTTAGTTGCTATATGAACATTCTAAGTAGAGATCTCAATTTCAAAATTTTAGTTGCAATATGAACCTTTTAAGTGGAGTAGACACTTAACTAGTGGCTTCATCCTCATCCTCATGGTCATAAAATCTTTTATGATTTTTTTTTCAAACAAAAAAATTAAAGTTCGTTGCTATTCATTAGAATCAAAGGAATATGTATCCAAATACAAAATAGATTAGAAACTGCTGTAAATTCTTCCAACAAATCTACAGAATGCCAAAGACAAAACATGTTAGACAAGCTTTCAAAGTTCTTGCATCTAAAAGGAAATCCCTATACAGCCTACAAAAAAGCCAAGAAACATCTTGAAATAAAAACACCACAACAATCCATTGCTACTTGTGAAAACAAATCCATTACTAAAAAAAGGTACCGAGTACATATTCCTTATGAATAAGGGAATCTTCCAAAAAATCTTCAAATCATAACAATCTTTTGGAACATCTTATGAATTTATTTTTCATAAATAACAAAGTTTTAATTTTATTTATTAACTTTTTATCAATCAAATAAATTATAATATATTTTTTAATTTTATTTAAAAATTAATATTAATATTTTTTATGAATTTTATTTATAGTTAAATATAAATTATTTATGAATTCTCAATCATAATAATTTAATTATTTATAATTTTTCAAATAAAATTATATACAAATCTATAAAGGGAAATAATAATGTCATTCTACTTTTAGCTAAAAACTATAATTAACGATCCATTCCTTAATAGCTAACCTTGTGATACATTATTGAAGGTAACCTACTTTCAACATTCCAACCTAAATGTAGTATGACATCAATTATTTTAAGCTAAGCTACATGGGGTAAAAATGACATTATTATTATTTTGTAAATAAAAATATAGATTAAAATATAACAATGGTACATTAATAAAGGTAACCTACTTTCAACATTCGAACCTAAATGTAGTATGCCATTGATTGTTTTAGGCTACACGATATAAATATGGCATATTCTTATTATTTTGTGAATAAAAACATAGACTAAAATATAACAATGATATATATATATATATATCAAAATGATGAAGGGACTATAATCTTGGATGGACACACTATGTAGGGTATGCACTGTGTTTAAGGCTTATCTGAAAGGAAGGTTTCTTTGATGGACACGTATTGAAGGATTGGACAGCTTAGGCTACATGGCTCACTTTAGAGGGTCGCATGGAGGTCTCGGGAGGTGAGCATACAGTTTCCCTAGGTAGGGTCGCAGAACCTGCTGAAGGAAAATCAGGTTCCTGGGGCAGAAATGTTTCAGTGGAAAGGCTCTTAGAGGAAGGAGGTAGAAGGAGTCTTAACGAAGCTCTGGTCCTCTCTGTGGAGGATGATCCAGTGGATCACCGGGAGATTAAATCCAAGAAACATGCGAAGATTATCAAGAAACATAAAGGGGTTAAATTGACGGTGGGTGAAGATGTCAGGGTGGCAGGTATTTTGGAGTTGGTTGGCAAGACTCTTATTGGCAGGTTTTATGGGGTAAGAATTGAGGAAAGTTCTTTACGGGAGTGGCTGCAGTTACATTGGGGCAAGGTTTTAGGCTTTATACCTGAAATCTTCATAATGACTAAAGACTGGCTAGGTTTTAAGTTGCGTGATGAAGCAGATGTGGTGAAGGTTTTTGGTAAGGTTTGGTTGTGGGGTAGAACAACCCTGAGTCTTAAACTGTTGAACCCTTGCTTCGATCCTCGTAGGGAGAAGACAGGGGAGGCCTTGGTATGGGTTAAAATGCCTGGGTTACCTCTGTAATTCTGGAATGAGAGTTTTATCTCGGCGGTGGGCAATTGTATTGGTAAAACAGTGATGGTGGACCAATCTTTTAAATTCATGCAAAGAGGACGGTTGCAAAAGTTTTGGTTGAGGTGGATACCTCAATAGGTCTTCCGGACGTTATAGAGGTTGTTGCAGGTAGTTTTTGTTTTGCTCAAGTTCTGGATTATGTGAACGTGCCATTCCGTTGCAGACAATGCCACACCTATGGTCATTTGATCTCGAAATGTCCTCTACCCTTCACAAGGAAGAAATGGGTTATCAAAAATCTTGAGGATAAGGCGAAGGATGACCCGAGGAGCAATGCGAAGGAGGTAAGTGGCCAGAAGAGCAGGGATTTAGATTGGATGGTTATCCCAAAGGAGGCGGGTTTGGTGACGAACAGTTCAAATGGGGTAGCATCAGAGTTTCCCTTACAATCTCTTCCAGTTAAATGTCTTGCGAAAGGAATGTTGATGGAGGATGGTTTGGCCAGCAGTCCTGTTGAACAACCTCTTAAGGTTTTGATCGGCCACATGCATATTAATGAGACGAGGGTTCTGGAAAAGGAAGCATAGATTCAACCCTCTGCTACTTTGGACGAGCATTCAGGTAAGTTCTTCACGCCTCAACCTTTAAAATATTTACATTGTTTGAGGTCGGTAAAGAGGACTTCTTCCTTCAGTTCTTTAGCACATCCAGGGTTAGCCAGCCTAGGTCTTTCACTACGTAATTGTAAGAAATTATTGACGAATCAATCTGCGGCTATGGTTTTATCTTCCAGAGATGGGGGGGACTTGGGGGATTCATGGGGGTTGGCACATCCTTATGCTTTATGCTCCAAAGTTAAGTTGGATAGGGTTTCGGCGAGCCCGGGGAAAGGGGAAGGCTTTCTAGGAGCTATTGGTAAGCCTAGGCAGGGTCTTCGGGACTGTCTGAGTACTCGTTTCTCACCATCCTCAACTTTTCAGGCGCTTAGAGATTCACCTTCTATGAAGGTGAATTTATGAAATTGATCTCCTTCAATTGCCGGGGGTTACCCAGCAACCCAAAAATGCTGGCTTTAGGGAGGTTAATGGAGATTAATGGCCCGGATGTTATCACCTTACAGGAGACCATGTGTGGGGGGGAAGGTTTGGCTGGGAGACTGGGAAAGCTCTTTGTTGGGTGGAGTTTTGTCTAGGTGGACAGTGTGGGTAAGTTTGGCGGGTTGATCATGGGCTGGAGGGATTCGTTGGAACTTCTGAACAGCTTCTCTTTTCATTATGATTTAGGGGCTACTGTTTTTTGCAAGGAACTGGACTTAAGTTTCAATATCCTGAATATCTATGGGCCTTACAACCATAAAGTGTCTTATTGGACTAGTTTTTTCAGAAAATCTTTTTTACGAGAACTCCCTTTTGTCATTGTAGGTGATCTCAATGTTACCCTTAATAAAGACAAAATTTGGGGAGAGGGGGCTCGGATGAACCCTTCTCAGGCCAGCTTCATGAATCATTTGTTGGTGGGTGATATTGTTGATCTGGAACCAACGGTGGTAAAACCTACATGGTTCAATGGGAGGTCTGGTTCGACGGCTATAGCCAAAAGGCTGGATAGGTTTCTTTTCTTGGGAGACTTTCTAAGGGGTATTGATAGGGCACAGTCGTGGAGAATGACGAGAGGGGGCTCTGATCATCTCCCTATTATTTGCAGATTAGAAAGAGGGGGGAAGAAACCTGGAACACCTTTTAAATATAACCCTCATTGGTTTACGCATGAAGATTTCAAAGCGCTGATTAGGGACAATTGGTGACAATTCGACCCTCAATCCTCGGTTTCCTATGATGTTCAGATGATGGATAATTTAAAGTCTTTAAAGGTGTTAGTGGGGAATTGGTCGAATGCTCTGAAGGTGAGAGTGGAGGGAAGTCTATTGGAGGTTGAATCTAAAATTAAGGAAATTTTTGATATTAACCCTGATGAGGTGGATACTCTCCATTTAGCAGATCTTAAACTCTTGGAGACACAACGCAACTGTCTTCTTATGGATAAAGAAGAAGAAGTAAGGATGAAGAGCAGAATGGTTTGGCTGGCTCTAGGGGATGAGAATTCGACCTATTTTCATAAGATGGTTGGGCATAGGAAAAGGATCAATTATATCTAGGACTTGCAGGATGGAGGAGGTCAAACTCTGGTTGGCTTTCAGCAGTTGGCTAAAGGGGGAGTGGATTTTTTCCAAGATTTCTATCATGAACCTCTTGAAAGCAATGTTCAAGATGTGGTGGAGTTAGCAGCTAAGTTCGGTAATTGGGTGACCAAGGAGCAGAAGGTGATCCTTAGTGGCCCGGTTTCAAAGGAGGAGTTACTCTCAGCTTTAACTAAGCTTAAAAAGGATCGTATTCCAGGCCATGATGGATGGTCGATGGAATTCTTTACAGGCTTCTTCGATTTGGTAGGTGACAACCTTCTTCGAGTTGTGGAGTTGAACAGAGTTACTGGCCATCTCTTGCCTAGTATCAACTCTACATTTTTAATGTTAATTCCTAAGATTGAGAAACCTAAATCTTTTGGAGACTTTCGGCCCATAGCCCTATGTAATGCTATTTATAAGATTAATTATAAGATAATAGCTGAATGGTTCAAACCTATCCTGTCCAAGCATATTTGTCCAGAACAGTTTGGCTTCCTCCCTGGCAGGAGTATCCATGAGGCAATGGGATGCGCTCAAGAAGGTATTCATTCAATGAAAGTCAGCAAGATCCTGTACAAGGTATTGAAGATTGATTTGTCTAAAGCTTATGACCATACATGATGGTTGTATGTTAGATTGGTTCTCATTCAGATAGGATGTGGGTTGCTCTTTGTTAACTGGATCTAGTCCTGCATGATGACTATCAGCTTCTTTGTCTTAATTAATGGGTCTGCCTTGAATTTTTTTCGCCCTGAGAGGGGGTTGCGACAGGGATGTCCTCTGTCACCCTATATTTTTTTTGTTAGTCATGGAGGGATTGAGCTACCTTATTGCAGAGGCTGTGGAAGCTAATGTCATGGAGGGTATCCATTTTGGAGGTATCAGGTTGACACATATTTTCTTTGTGGATGATGCGTTACTATTTTTAGGGAAATCCATTGAAGAAGCCCGTGGTGTCAAAGATTTATTTTGGCTTTTCAACAAAGGTATAGGGATGCTAGTAAATTTTGGAAAATCAGCCTGCTTTTCTAATGAACTATGTACAAACAAGCGGAAAGCTTTCTTGGAAATCTTGCCTATGGATTCGAACTCTTTAGCTGGAGGGTTTGTGTATCTTGGTTTCCACCTTAAACCGAATAACTATGTCAAATCTGACTGGGATTGGTTGCTCGTGAAGGTGGAGAATCGTACTAGGTTCTGGTGCAACCATTATATGTCTAAAGGAGGTAAGGAAGTGCTTATCAAAAGTGTCTTGAGCGCCATCCCTGTTTACTGGATGATCCTGGCAAAAGTCCCTCAAGGGGTTCTACATGCCATTAGGAAGCTTTTATTTAGATTTTTGTGGTAGGGGAAAGAGGGTAGAAGTCTACAATGGACATCTTGGGACACTATATCAAAACCAAAGGAAGTAGGAGGGTGGGGTGTTAAAGAGCTGAGGACCTTTGGGTTGGCTCTTGTTTCAAAGTCTGTGTGGCAACTGTTAACCAAGGAAGGGAAATGGCAGGCGATTTTGCACTTCAAATATATCGCTAATCTTCCATTGATAAGCTGGATACGCCAGGGTAACAAACGTGGCAGAGGGGGATCACTAATATGGTGCAATCTTATTTATGCATATAAGGTAATCGGGGACAGTTTGGTCTGGAAAATTGGCGACGGTCAGATGGCACACATTAGTCTTGACTTTTACAAAGGAGTATCCCGTATTAATCCTCTTCCATTGGAACTCATTAGTTTTTTAAACGTAAAGGGTTATGTGGTTTTGGCAGATATCGCAAATGGCAGTTATAATTTCATCCAGTAGTGGAGAACGGATGACAGCTATGGAACGGATGGATCACTACATTGAGGAAAGGATATATACTATTGCAGGAAGACCCTGACACAATACAATGGTGTGGGCATGAGGAGGAAGGCACACACTCTGTTAAAAGAGCCTACAAAATGTTATGGATTAGCCAATTTATTGATGATCACTACATTGAGAGATGGTCTGAGCTCTGGAACGGATGGATCACTACATTGAGGAAAGGATATATACTATTGCAGGAAGACCTTGACACAATACAATGGTGCGGGCACGAGGAGGAAGGCACACACTCTGTTAAAGGAGCCTACAAAATGTTATGGAGTAGCCAGTTTATTGATGATCCGTGGTGGTGGAATATTATTTGGAAGGCCAGGGCAACTAAAAAAAGTAAAATTTTAATGTGGCTGATTTTGAAGGGAAAGATATTACCATGGGACAATTTAAAGAAACGCTATATAGAGCGTTCTGGAAGATGTAGTTTATGTAGAACGTCAGACAAGGATGCTGAACATCTTTTCCATGAATGCTCCTTTATCAAGCAGGTCTAGGAAAGTATCAGGTTGCATTTACATTTGGGTCAACTGGCGGAAGGAGGCTCTTTTGAGGAGGCTACGAAGGTATGGTTTAAAGACCAAAAGCTGAAAAGATTCAAGTGCTTGGCTTTTTTAGTGCCCTGGTATATTTGGCTGGCTAGGAATTTATCAGTGTTTGAAGATATCAACCAACCCTCATTTTATGTCTCGGGTTTGATTCTCTCGGTGCATCATCATTTCTTGGAAACTTAGAATCCGGTCACCAACAAAGTGCTGAAAAAGAAGACTTTTTATGAAGCTGAAGCGCAAGGTTTTTTTACGGAGCCTGCAATAACAGTGTCTGTGGACTAGGAGGGGTTCTGAAAATTCCTTTGACAAGGTCTTTTGGCTTCCAAGCCAACGAAGGGAGAGGTACAAATAACTAAGCTGAAGGTCTTGCCCTACAATTTTTGTTGTCGCTTGCAAGAGAGAAGAAGGTGGACACTCTCAAGGTTTATGGGGATTCCGATATCTGGATCAAATTTATGAATGAAGAGTATACCTTCAACAATCACTTACTTCAGAATCTGGGAAGGAACGTGAAGCAACTGGCTCAATTATTCACGAAGATGACTTTTGTTCATGTCTACAGAGAACAGAACGTGGAAGCAGACGCAAACTCGAAAGCTGGATTACTCTTGGTAGTAGGAAATTATCTTCATTGTTAGTCACTCTTAGGAAACAATACAGTTTTATTAATCAAATCCAATTTTAGATGGCAGTGAGATTTTGAGACTGTTTTTAAATATGTAAAGAATATGAAAGTTTTCCAAGTAGAAGCTAGGTTTTTTTGGAAACTAGCAGGATTTTTCAGAAGTTATCGTGCTTATTAAACACCCGTGGTATATATTTTTTACCTGGCAATAAATATGCTTTTTTCTTTGGAAATATATATATATATATATATATATATATCAAAATGAGAAAAATGAATAATTGTATTTTATAAATTTTAAATTGCTTATAAAATGATTTTGAAATTAACTTTGAAGTAAATTAAAAAATAAAAAATATATTAAAAGATTTTTAGAGATTGAATTTTTAAAATTAAAAACTTAATTAGATTATGATGGGCATGATTATTATTCTCTATAAATAACGTTGATTTATTGTGATTTAAGAAAATTCACAATATATTATATAATTGTTTTAACATTTTGATTTTATAAAATATAAAATATAAACTTGAATGTATATTCTTTATTATTTTATACTTTGTTTTAGGTTTTGTCTAATATTATTCTTTTATATTTTGTTTTTAGGTTTAGGTTTTTTCAAATTTTGTTTTTATATTATTAATATTAATTCTTTTTTTAAGCTAGTTAAAGTATAGAAGTATAGAAATATTTTGAGTTTGTAAATATAAGTTGTAAATATGGATTAATGATTTCTTATTTTTGTTTTTTTTGTTTTTGTTTTTTTTAGAAATGTTGTAATCCCAAACCTCACTACCAAATAACATAACTAGAATAAAAAATTCTTTGAAACAGATTTTATTTATTTATATTCAAGCCAAAAAAAAACCTTTATTTATAGTTGTTCTCAAGGAAAAAGTAGGACTTCCATCCACTATGGAATTATAGGGTTTCCATAGGCAACTCATTTTTTGTGCATTTTAGAAGAGAAATTCATGTGAGGATTATGAATGGCCACAAAAAATGAATCAAAGGCACTTGTAGTATATAAAGGTTTAAAACTACTCAAGGATGGAGGATTTAATAGAGATTTGGTTGATCCTGATTTCTCCATGGTAGTTTGTCATCTTTTCTGTAGGTCATTGTCGGAAAGGGGGGTAATTAGAATTATTTATCAAGCACAAACTCTAGTTGAAGATTTTGAATCCACGGATATTTTCCATATGTTGCGACATTAAACATGCCAAAAAAACTCCAAAGAAAATGAAGGAACTAACTTAGAAGATGTAAAGTGCAAAACAAAAGGGGTAGGTATCATTCTCAATCCTCTCCCATTAAATGTATGGACTTGCCTCTTAAAATGGTTTCTCTATTCAAGAACAAGTGCAACTTCACACATGTCATAAGTCATTTTGTATTTATTCTCTCGTGATCTGGAATACCTTGTTCTCTAGTGGACAAGATGCCTAGTGTTGTGAAGCTTGGAGAATTGTCTCCCCCACACGTGGGTTATTAAACTTTTGGGGAGTTGATGTGATTTCATTTTAGAAAATATGCTTATTGGTAAGAGTGAGCAATTATATAGTGACATAGAGAGTGCATATTTTAGTGTTTTGAGACTCAATGTGTGGTGTCTTTCTTATGTGTTCTGCGAGCATGCCTGCTATTTAAATATCGGGGATTATCATAATTGGTCATCTTGATGTTTTTTTATGTAACATAGTAGAGATGGGAAAGGGATTGAGGTGTCACCTTTGTTAGAGTTCAAAGATGCAAGGAGATATGTAAGTATCTATATAAAAATGGCATAGGTAGAAAGAAGAGTGGGGTTACAAGGATGCCTTAGAAAAAATGGAAAGTGATACTCATGCCATTCACAAAAACTAGGTTAACAAATGAGTGGTTTGATGTTTGTGGGTGAGTTTAGGTTAGGAATTTAGAAGTTTAGGTTAGGAATTTAGAAGTTTAGGCTATACATATGTCTTTGAGTTACCGGGTTGGTTTTTACATATCTACATAGTAATGATCTCATGCATGTATATTTTCAATATTGATGTCAAATTATGCATATATTTTATTCTATGGATTTCATGTACTTAACTTAGTAGTGTGGCATTATAATAGATCTATAAGTCATATGGATTATGGTGAAGGCTCATCTAGTGATGATTCTAAACACAGGGAAAGAGAGTAACATGAGTGAAGAAAAGGTTAAAAAACTATAATTGAGGAAGGAAACAACAACAATGAGACTTGGTGAGTCATAATTGCATATGATTGTTATATAATAATGAAAAATATGTATTTATTTTACAAAGGGTTGGATTATAATTATAATACTTACTATAGAAAAAAACCTTGATAAAAAAGCTTACAACATTTCTAAAGGGTATAACATAGGATGGCACCTAGATATGGATTGCATGCATTTGGTGTAGCATAAAAAATGTTCCAACGGTCTTAATTGTAGTAAAGATAAGCATGTTAGCCATAGTATGACTGATGCTATATTTTTAGAGAAATTTAGATTGTAATTGAATTCAATATACTATATTTGACACTTATCCATTCTATGACATGATACATTAATGTTTAAGCACAAATTGTAGAGATGAGAAGGAACAAAGTTGAAAATCTATCTCATTAGTAGAAGATAGAAACAATGTATTCATTTATGTTGATATACAAGTTACCGCTAGAGAAGATATTTTAAATTTAGTAGTGGTACAATTTTCTATAATTAAATATTTGACATAGTCATGAGGGAGTTGTAAAAAAAAATCGCACAAAAGTATGTAGAACAAAGTATTAATAGTATGAACATAGCATTACAACATCTACATCAAAGGTTCCCAAATTTACAATTTATTGATAAATGGGCCTATCATAAATTCTTCGAAACTATAAGTAGGAAGAGATAGGAGGGGATACCATATCAAGTGAAATATGTTCAAATCATCCTTCTAAGTACTGTATGTATTGTCATTAAATTTTATGGGTGAATTTATTTTATGTGGCTTCGAAATTTTTTTATTGAGAACATCACAATGTTGGTTGAGTAAGGAAAACACTATAGAAGAGGCTATTTAATATTGGCAAATATGTATTTAAAAAAACACTAAATAATTATAATAAGGTTCAAAGAATAATTGAAGGGAAAAAATCGAGTGGACCTTGAGACACAACAACAAACAACCATGAAGGGAATAAAATATATGCATGTAGTTATTGATTTTGATATGTTTGTAGTTATTTATTTTGATATATTTTAACTTGTTATCTTTCTTTTATGTAATCTTTTAGTACCATTGACATACTTTTATGATCATTGGTCAAACATTGATAAACTTAACTAATATTATATTTTGTTATGTATATGTATGAATTGATACAAAGAAATTAATAGTCACACATTATTTGGGTTAAATTATGAAGCCCGCGATTAAAGGGCACTTTGTAAGTTTATCAATATACTTTCATTTATTATGCTAATATACTATATTCATATATATAATTATTAAATATGATTTTATTTTATTGCATATAGTTACACAACTATAATATGGAATACAATGAGGAAGAACTAAATTATGCTTGAAGGAAGGCTTGGAAAGAATGGTGGAAGATATGAAACCCATGCCCAATGTAATTAACTGTTAATTACTTATTTATTTTCCATATTATATATAATTGGGAATAATTCATTTATTAATTGAAATATATTATATTATCTTAGACTAATGATGATGAGGATGACTTGAAGGAATTAGGGAGTATTTTTTTTGTAATCTAGATTCTATATTATATTACAAGATAATTAAAAAAATACATTGGCTAATGTGGTTGGCCTACCACTAGGGAAACCAGACCAACCAAAAAACCATAATTTTTCATCAAGAGTCTAGTTTAGCAAAATTCCACAATTCAATCTCTTCTTCCTATCCAGGTCATAGATATAAACAAACTACCTAGTCTCAAGTAGGCATACTATATTTCTTTACATTATTTACTAGAAAGCTAACAATCCCTATGCACCAATTACAAAAACAACTTGACCAGACATACGATAAACTAGGAATCATGAAAATGGTGGCATTGGTAGGCACCTTAGGCTCTACCGGTGCAGGGCTTGGATTCTATGTAGGATCTCTCTCTCTAAATACCATGCCTATGGCAGCATTTGACAAGACATTTATTTTTTCTCCAAGCTCCATCTAGCCTCTTGCAAGTAGAATGAGGGTGGTCATGATTTGCTTTTGTTGGTCTAGAATTTCATCCAGCTAAAGCATAATTCCTTTCTTCTCTTCTTCCTACTCCATAATATCCTTCCCCGACAATGTTTTGAGATGCCAATAGATGGTGACTGTCTTCATGTATTTAGTATCTTTGGTTCAAGATGAACCAGAATCCTCCACCATTTTACCCACTTATGCTTGGTTGTCTTCTGGGTTTGTAACATTCTTTTCACTCTCCACTCATTCTTACATTTTTTTTATTTGAGTCAAAGCATGGCTGGAAACCATTTCCATACGTAGCCCTTGCAATCCTAGATTCATGTATCACTCAGGGCATGTGCATGGGTCTTTCCATTCCCCTTAGAGATTGTCACCCCTTCACCATTATCTTCCAAGGATAAGGAACTGGGTGCCTAAGAATCAGATACCTTAACACAATGGGCAGAGAATTACACAAAGGAAATGAAGAACCATACCAGAGCAACAAATACTTCAGAGGGTGAGAAATATGTTTTGGCTTTATATTGACATATTATTTCTACATACAAGTTCCATTTCTTAAGGATATTATGGTTTAAGTCTCCCCTGAACGTCCCATCATGGTGATAAAATAAGTCACACTTCATCCTGATCTCACCCATCGTGATCCATCCCAATACCCCTTTGATCCATCCCATGTACCACAACCTTCTCGAATTAACGTAGTGGAGATCCTTCGTGTTGTTTTTCAAGTCATTATGGGTGACATCTCACGATGCCCACACATGTCGTGTCCATCATTGGGCACACATCATGGTAGAGGATAATCTTGAGTTCCCATATGTTCATAGTCCTACTTGAGCTCTACCAATGGTAGTGATTCCCATGTAGAGTCAAGACCAACATTTACACATTTGACTCCTTCAGTGGAAATCATGTCGATCACCTTATTATATTCTCTACAAACATGCGAGGGGATAACAATGTTGGATTTTAGAAGAAGAGAGTTAAGCCATTCGAGCTCAATATCTAGACGCTAGCTTGAGGAGATTTTAGAGATAGGGTTACCATTCTATAATTTCTTGATCATGTGTATCATTATTAGTGAATCACCTTCAATTATCATCTTAGGTAAGTTCTCACTTCTCTTTGATATTTATTTGTAGGACAAGATCTAGAGCATGTAACTTTGCTGCATTAAAACTCTCTCTCCCTAAGGACCCATGATAGATATGAATGATTTCTTTGCAATTATTTCTAAAGACCTCATCAAAACTAGTTGGACCTGGGCTTCCCTTAGCTACGCCATCGAAATTGAGCTTAAGGAAATTATCCTGGGGTGGAGACTAACTAGTGGGACTCATGATTATAGATTTTTTCTTCCTTGGGAGATCTTATTTATTGATAGTGTCTATACCCCATTCATGCATAATTTTTTGTTCAACATTTGAGCTTGTCCAATCCTCCTTTGTCTAAGGAGAAGATTGAATTGTTTCTTGAATTTTTATTTCAATTTTACAACACATGTGGGTGTCTTTTCTAGCTTGTTCATTGAAAATTTTCCAAGTCTCCCATAGGAGGAATCCTAGGATTAGTTTCCAAAATGGATTGAGAATGTTATTTTTTAAAATAGTTTTCCTCCAACTTGTTATAGTTCCTCTAATATCATTCCCATGCATGTCTTCTTGCCTGAACATTTCCACCCCTTTGTGCCAAAGTGATGAGATGAAGCCACATTGATTGAGGATGTGTTCAAGGGTCTATGATTCCTTTGCACACATTTAACATCTAGAGGGCTATTCTAAACCTTTATGGGTGATTTGATCCCAAGTTAGAACTTTACCTCGTTCAACAAGCCAAAGAAAGGTGGAAACCTTAGGACCAAGATTTAGTTTCCTGCAAATCTATATACATATCGGTCATTCCTCTTGATTCATAGTGTTGGTGAGGATGCCACAAGCTTCCTTAAGAAAAAAATTCCCTCCTTTCCATCCCCAATGGATTTTGTTACACGCATTATAAAAAGGGATTTTCCTAGATTTAATTTCCAGTCAGAATTCGTCCCAATTGAAGCCTTCTAGTGGGTTCATCCAAAATTCCTTGACCTTCTAGCATCTCCATTGATTTGATCGTATACTAGGGATCCATAAATTATTAACCAAAATTTTATGTTGTTCCCTAAACAGGTCTTTGTAATCACCATTGCATTGTTGTTCTATTAATTTGGGGATTTGTTGCTATGTATCTTCCCAAAAGAGGGTTGATTTTCCATCTCTGACTTCCCAAAAGCTATGGTTATGGATTAGTTTATGGTTCTACTAGGCTCAGTTAAAAATGATTGATCCCCTTTGTTCGTCATCTATTCTGATAAAATCACACTCCTCCACATTATGAACATATTTCCTTCTCCAAATTTTACTCCATAATGTTGGGCCATAGTTTAACCATCTCCACCTTTTTGGCTCCAAGGGTTGCACATTCGATTTACAGATCTCTTATGCCAAGGTTTCCTTGTCTTTTTGGACTATACACCACTAACCAAGCCACAAGTTCCCATTTCCTTACTTTTTTTACCTTCCCCCATAGGAATGTTTTTTGCAAATTCTGAATTTCTTTGATAATATTCTTGGGATCTCCTAAAACTGAAAAATAGGTAGGCAGGCATGCTATGCAAGATAGATTTTAAAAGGACTAATATTCCATCTATATTGAGAGACATGAACATCCAACTGGATAGTGTTTTTTTCATGTTGGAAAGAAAATTTTCCCAAGGCTAGTGTCTATAGTATTTGTCAATTAGGGGAGCCCCTAAATATTTGGATGGAAGGGAGCTCCACTTGAAACCCAAAATTATGGAAATATGAAGCTACTCTACCATAGGAGTGTTAACAATGAAGTTATGATATTTACCATGATTGATAAACATACCTAAGGCTTCCATGAAATCATTCAAGACTGTTTGTAGTGATCTAGCTTTGCAGGAAGTTGAGATTCCCATTAAGAATGTATCATCTACAAATTGAAGGTGGGATAAATCCAAGTTGTCCCCATTGAGTCTAATACATGTTAACTTTCTATTAGCCACCACAACTTTCATAGAGTGACCCAAACCTACTTCCATTAGAATGAAGTGAAAGGGAAAGGGTGGATCCCACTATCTAATTCCTCTAGAGGGGTTGACGTTCCTAGAGAGAGATCCATTTACGAGGATTGAGAATAAAGTTGAGGAGATGACATCCATAATATAGTTGTCCACCTTTCAAAAAATCCAAAGGCCAAAAGCATTTTTTGTATATACGACTAGTAATATTGTCAAAAGCCTTGGATGTTTCCTATTTGATCATCATACCTGCCTTTTGTGATTTTTAAAGAATGAATTGTCCCATGGGATAATACGATGCCATCTAATATCCCCCCCCTTAACATATATGGTTTTCTATTCCGATATTAGTAGAGGAAGGATAAGTTTGAACCTTTTGAAAATGAATTTCGTAACAATTTTATAAATGTCATTACAAAGAGAGATAGGTTGAAACTTACCAGGTTCCTAAGTCACTTCTTCCTTGGGAATAAGGGTGAGGAAGGTTGAACTGAAGGTTGGTAGGATGTGTTAGGTAAAATATATGCATTAATAATTCACCTTGAACATTAAATTATCAACTAGGAGTTCGCAAACTTAGAGGTACAGGGATATGAAATGCAGGACCGGAGCTTCTAAGCTAGCGTAATCTAATGTCAACAAAACACTCTTCAAAATGCAATGAATGAAATCTAAGCAAAAATTGACAAGAAGTCTAACACTAGAAGATGCAACTATTGCATGGCAATATCACATCTCTTGAGTTAGATCTCTATCTTCAATGGATTTTTCCTATAGTGGTTGACTAATCTATGAGAAAACTAAATGAAAGCAAAGTAATATAAAGGAAATCAAAGCAACAACTAAACTTAGAAAATATATTTAAGGAAATATAAACTCAAATTATGGAAAATGTAAAGATGCACGCTCAAGAGATCATCCTTGAAAAGAGATACACCCGAGAAAGAAGAAAAGAAAGCGATGAAAATAAGAATGGAAGTGGAAGAAAGACAATGTTGTCGCTTTATTTATGAATGAAATGAAATCACTTTACAACAATAGTCCACTTAGCACTGCATATGTGTTCGTCGCATAAGATATTTATGTTTTTGAAAAATAATAACCATACTTAATGTTTATACATATATAAGTTTAGCAATTGTAACTTAACAATTTACTTATCAAAACCATATAAGACAATTATGTCAAATTAATATGATACACTAAAATATAACAAAACCATATATAGCAATATAATAATCTAGTAACTATTTAAATGCTAATGAAACAATGTGTAATACTCCTTTTATTGCGCCTAGAGGCGCTCTACAGCCCAGTATGAAGGAGATCTTGTAAAGTGTGTCGAGTGTTTGTTGAGTTTGCAGATATTGTCGACCATAAACAAAAAATAATAATACAAAGTAAAAAATAATAAATATTACGTTGGCCATAAACAAAAAATAATAATACAAAGTAAAAAGTAAATATGAGGGAGATCTTGTAACCTTTGTCGAGTTTGTCGATATTTTTAGCCATAAACAAAAAAGAATAATACAAAGTAAAAAGTAAATATAAGGGAGATCTTGATAAAAAAACATGGTTGCATTGATTTCAACAATGCCTAAAAGATAAAGAAGTAAAAAATATTATAGTTGACATAAAAAATAGAAATATAAGAAATAAAATAAAGAAGTAAAAAATAAATTATAGTAGACATAAGAAGTAAAAACAAAATAAATAAAAAGAAATTACTATAGCCGACATAAGAAATAAAAAAACATGGTTGCATTGATTTCAACGATTGGTAAAGATAAAGAAGTTAAAATATTAAAGTTGATATAAAAAGTAGAAATATAAGAAATAATATAAAGAAGTAAAAAATATATTATAGTAGACATAAGAAGTAGAAACAAAAGAAAATCAACAGAAATTACTATAGTCCGCATAAGAATGAACCTTAATAAAAAAACATGGTTGCATTGATTTCAATAATGCATAAAAAATAAAGAAGTAAAAAATATTATAGTTAACATAAAAAGTAGAAATATAAAAAAATAAAATAAAGAAGTAAAAAATATATTATAGCAGACATAAGAAGTAGAAACAAAATAAATAAAAAATACTATAGCCGACATAAGAAATAGAAAAAATAGAAAAGATTTGAACCTTAATAAAAAAATAGGGTTGCATTGATTTCAATAATGCGTAAACGATAAAGAAGTAAAAAATATTATAGTTGACATAAAAAGTAGAAATATAAGAAATAAAATAAAGAAGTAAAATATATATTATAGTAAACATAATAAGTAGAAACAAAAGAAATAAAAAAAATTACTATAGCTGACATAAGAAATAGAAAAATAGAAAGGATTTGAACCTTCATAAAAAAACATGGTTTCATTGATTTCAACAATGCCTAAAAGATAAAGAAGTAAAAAATATTATAGTTGACATAAAAAGTAGAAATATAAGAAATAAAATAAAGAAGTAAAAAATATATTATAGTAGACATAAAAAAAAGAAACAAAAGAAGTAAAAAGAAATTACTATAGCTGACATAAGAAATTAAAAAAAAATAGAAGGGATTTGAACCTTAAGTCCAATCATCTCACTACTTACCAATAGACAACAAACAAATGTTCCTAAAAAACACAAGATGTATGTTGATTTGATTAGTTGCATTGATTTCAACAATGCATTGTTTTTCTTTTTTACATGTACGCATTGAATTCATCAATTTAATAAAAAACCATTGTTACATTGGTTTCAACAATTGAATGTTTAATATAAACAACAAACAAATGTTCTTTTAAAAAATAAGATACATATTAATTTGATTATTTGCATTGATTTCAACAATGCATTGTTTAATAAACCACAAATAAATGTTCTTCAAAAACACAATATGCATATTGATTTGATTCCTTGCATTGATTTCAACAATTCCAACCATAATAATAGTTATATTTTATAACTAAATATAACTCCAAGTAAAAATGGTTTTGAACCTTGGTCTCTAGGTTACCACAAGCCCAATAACTTTACTGGTTACCAATAAACCACACACAAATGTTGTTAAATAACAGAATATGCATATTTATTTGATTCGTTGCATTGATTTTAACAATGCATATTTATTTGATTCGTTACATTGATTTTAACAATGCATTTTTTTTTGTTTTTTACATGCATGTATTGAATTTATCAATTTAATAAAAAGTACAAAAATTGCATTGATTTAAGCAATGCATTGTTTTTTGTTATTTACACTTATACATTGAATTTATCTATTTAATAGAAAAACTATTTGCAATGATTTCAACATATTAACATTTTGTTTTTCTCTATTTTAGGGTATATTGTGGATCCTCGTGATAATATTGCAAATAATGAGGATATTGATGATCAAAAAAGAAAAATAAGACAAATGTATAGAAGAGAAAGAGAAAAAGAATCATTAGAACATATAAAAGAACATAGAAAACACGACCGTGAACTAAAAAGATCATGAAAAAGTGTTATTTGTGCAAAGGGATTCTCAAAAGCATGAATGGGAGATAATTTCAAGGTTATATAGGAATCAGTATATAACTACCAATGAATATGACATACTTGGATACATGGAATGTGATAATAAGGAAAATTGGAACTCTAATTTGTTTGATATGGAAACTTCCAATCGTGCACTACGGTTCATATCTGAAAACCGACAATTGAATGCCATTGTTCATAATAATCGTACTCAAGATTATTCAATTGAAATCTTATCAAAGAAAAAAGAAAATCATTTGAGATTATTCTTGAGCATTACAGAGGTGGGAACAATGTACCACTACGAATGATTATCCAAGGAACTACAGGTACAAGAAAATCTTACTTGATTGGAGCTAAAATCTTACTTTGTGGAGCTTTTGGCTCCACTACATGGGCTATAATTCTTTCTGATAAGAGGAAAGCTTTGGATCCACAAAGTATTGAATGTATCCTAATAGGATATGGGGAAGAATCAAAAGCATATAAACTCATGAATATCAAATCCAAAAATGTATTCATAGAGCGAAGTGTGAAGTTTGAAGAACCTCTGTCAGATCTTAAACTAGTTGAGGAAAACATTGTCGATCTGCACCCTCCACAAGAAGAAGATTCGAGTGAATATGAAGAAAGCATTGGATCTGATATATCTGATAATATATCATAATTTGGTGGCAATGACATATTAGGTTTAGAATCAGACCATAATGATCCTCCTTTGTTACCAAAGTGGGCTCAAAACACTCTAAAATCTGTTGCTCCAAACATTGGAAATCCTACTAATCCAAGGAGAACAAGAGCAGACTTTCAAAGAATAGGTATGGCTCTTTCTTATTCTGATCCATTATGATCTGAGAAATGTTATTTAATGATTGGTTCAGATCCCAAATCATACTATCATTCCCACCGAGATCCACGATGGCAAACCGCCATGGATGAAGAGTACAGTTCTCTTCAAAAGAACAATACATGGGAGCTAGTTTCTCTTCCACCTGGAAGAAAATTAGTTCAATGCAAGTGGATCTACCACATGAAGGTTTCTACGGATGTTTCTATCAGAAAATACAAAGCTAGGCTAGTGGCAAAAGGTTTCTCCTAAGTCCAAGGTGTGGACTACACTGAGACCTTTGCACCAGTTGCAAAGATGGATTCCATCCGCCTAGTTTTGGCCATTTCCACATCTAAGCACTGGGAAGTGCACCACATGAATGTGAAGAGTGCTTTTCTACATGGAGACCTTGATGAAGAAGTATATATGAAACAACCATAAGGATACATATCAGATCCATCATTAGTTTGTAGATTGAAGAAATCTTTGTATGGATTGAAATAGGCCCCAAGAGCTTGGTACGCAAAGATTGACTCCTTCCTTCTTTCTCAGAATTTCAAAATATGCAAATTTGATCCTAATGTGTACCTACAGCAATTTAAAGGTAATTTGTTGATTTTGGTTTTATATGTTGATGATCTTCTCATTACTGGTAGCACTCTCATTACAATTAACAAGCTGAAAACCGCTTTAAATTTAGCATTTGATATGAGCGATTTGGACTTGCTTAAGCAATTTTTGGACTTGGAGATAGCTCAAAATTTTGATGGGATCACATTATCTCAGCAAAAGTATGCTAAAGACCTACTATTAAAGTTTAATATGGAAGAATGTAAGGCTGATCCATTCCCTTTCCTCTCAGGAATTAGTCTTGAAGAGGGAAATACTACACCGCTTGCAGATTGCACTATGTATCAACAGTTGATTGGTTCACTACTCTACTTGACACACTCAAGGCCTGATATATCTTATGCCGTGAGTGTTGTATCAAGGTATATGCAGCAGCCCCATAAGCTTCATTGGCGGGTAGCCAAGCGGATCGTGCAGTATGTGCAAGGTACGAAACATTTTGGCATACATTATGCTGTAGATTCTGAGCTAGATTTCATTGGTTTTACTGATTCAGATTGGGCGGGTGATAGCATAGATCAGAAGTCCACTTCCGAATATGTTTTAATGATTGTACACGGGCCTATTTGTTGGTCAAGCAAAAAGCAGGTAGCCATTGCACTTTATTCAGCAGAGGCAGAGTATCGAGGGGCAATCAATGCCTGCATTCAGGCAGTTTGGTTGCAGGGTATTCTTTCCAAGTTTGATTTTGGTAGCACTACTTCAACTGTCCTATTTTGTGAAAATCAAAGTGATATTAAGATCTCCACCGATCCAGTTCAGTGGTATAGGACCAAACACATTGAGATTCATATGCACTACATTCGAGAGTTGGTGCATGATCGCACCATCCTTTATCAATATTGCCCTATCGATGAACAAATTGCAGACATTTTCACGAAGAGCTTCACTGAGAAGTTCTCTTACCTCCATTCACTGTTGGGGTGAGTTCCATCATGGTGGAGACAGAATAGATCCATTTTTATGTTTAGCTTGAGGGGGGGCTTTCTTCCCACTGGGTTTTCCCTCTTTCCTCACTTAGCCTATTTCAACATTTTTTGGATTATTGTATTGGGGTGATCTTTGGTCTCAGTAACCAGGGTCCTACATTTTATTTTTTACATCATAGTATAGCTTGAGGGGGGGTGTTAGGATATCTCATCATTCACTTATGTACTTTGCATGCATCTGCATGCTGTCCATTCATCAGTATGGTACCTCCAGCACCTAGTCCTTAGTCTCCCAGCACTCGGGAGCTACTTTCTACTCAGATTAAGCCCTCCTAGCTTGTCATGCGCCCATTTCTCACCTTCCACTAAAGAAGGGCGCCTTTCTCACCTACCAGTCCAGTTTACTTTAGTTAGCCACCAGTCTTTCCTTGATTTGAGGCTAGGCTGACTCCTCACTGCAGTTATCACTCTGATTGACTTCCAATGAGACATGACTACCTATTCTGAGTGTAGTTAACTTCTTATGTGCCCTCCACTAAGCCTCCATCCCTAGATTAGTGCCACTTACCATCAGTTACACTTATTACACTCAGTTAGACTCAGTTTGACACTTGTTTGACAGTGACTTGTGCATTGATGACCACCACTGATTGATGATGAGGACTCCTAGTTGGAGCCAAGCTATGCCATGTAGTATATTCAAATGATCTCCTTGGCTAATTTGAATTGCTCACTCATTGTGACAGTATTGTATTGTAATTATACTATTTTGGATTATAGAGCACTGATGCATCTCTCTTGCATAGTTTCTGCTCCAATTTGTTTTACATCATTGTGATTGATTTACTTATTCAATAGATCTACTATGACTAATTTTACATGGTATCAGAGCCATTGCAGGGACAATATCTCTCTTCTACAGGTGTTCTACAAGAAAAATTGAGTGAATTTGCTGAAAAATACTGAAGATTTGGCATGAAAAACTGCTTATGCATTCGCTAATGCTAAATTTTTCTCTCCAATCCCACTCTAGAAGCTTGAGTTTTCCACATAATTCCTAGATTTGATACATTGGACCCATTCAACATTGCTTGATCTCCAATCCCAGGTGTGATGCAACTCTAAAAGGGTGGATTGTTTGACCTTACTGTTCTGTTTTGATTGTGATTTGCAAGTTAATCATCTCCATCAAGTGCATTCGCTATCTTGTGAATTACAGGTTCTTATCCATTAAGTGCATTGGCTCTCATTGAGATGGAGTCTTCTTCTTCTAAGCTAATCACTCCCTTCAATTATTTTGAATGGAAGAATGACATGGAGATTATGTTATGATGAAGAGGGTACTACAGAGTCGCCATGTGCCTTGAAGTTGAGCCCAATACACTCATTGAAAAATCAAAGCACTTCAACAAGTTGGATGAAGCATATGGTCTTCTTTGCCTCAATATTTCCAAGGATCTTATCTTTCACCTCAGTGGTTTGACTACTCCAAAGGCAGTATGGGAGAAACTCAGAAAGCTTTTTGGGAAACAAGATGACATGTAGTCTCTTCAATTAGAAAATGAATTGATCTCCTTGAATCCTAAGAATTTTGAGACCATTAATGAATTTTTCACAAGATTCAAGCATTTGTCATTGTAGTTGAAGAACAGTGGTGTTGTGAAAGAGGATAAGCAATTGATCCTCTCCATTCTTTCCAAACTTGGTAAATATTTCTCGGTATTTGTCTCTACTTTCAATTCCGGTCGGCTAACTACCCTGAATTGAAAGATGCCTAACTTGAATGCCTTCATTGAATCCATTACTAAAGAGCATGATAAGTTGATTCAAATGGGGTCCATAAGCTCCAAATATTCAGCCCTATTTGTTCAATGATCCAAGAATTCGAATGGAAAAGGGAAGCAAAAGAAAGAGAATCCTAAATTCGAACCATCCAAACAAAGAGAGAAAGGAAAGCAATCGGATGCGCCATCCGGTTCAAGGAACAAGTAGAAGGGTAAAAAGGGTAAGGAAAAATATAAGTGTTCTTATTGAAACCGTGGCTTTCATCCTAAAAGTTCATGCATGAAGAAAAAAATATATTAAATAGCCCTCCTTTTAGAAAAGAATAACATATGTCTTCCCGACAGCGCACGGAAGAAGGATAGAAATGATGATCATGAAAGAGGTCAAGCACTCATGGCAACTGTTTCGAAACCCACCACTCTATTGATAGATTCCGGTGCCTCAAATCATATGGCTAAACATTGACTCCTCTTCATTTGATCCAAGCAGCTCCATCCCCGTCCATTTGGGATATTACTCAAAAACTTCTTCAAAGGGCAAAGGTACCATCTGTGCAGAGCATGGAAGCTTCCAGAATGTTCTCTATGTGCCTTCCTTGGCTTCAAATCTACTTTCTTTGTATCAAATGACACACACTGGTGAACCGAATCAAGTTACATTCAGCCCTAATAATGTCGAAATTTCAGCTATCAAAAGTGGAAGACTTATTGCAGTCGGAAAGGCAAAATACTATGAGTTTTCTCACTTTGTGCCGCTTGAAAAGCCCACTGCTCTCCTCACTCATGGAAATGAGGTTAGTAGGATTTGGCATGAAAAGTTTGGACACCTTAATTACAAGTATTTTTTGCTGCTACAACAGAAATCCATGGTAGATGGTCTTCTGCAACTCCGTTCCTCGAAGGGAATTTGCCCCGGTTGCATTGTTGGGAAGCACCCCGAGCACGGGTTCGACCGCGTCAAAGCTAGAAGAGCTTCCACCATTTTGGGCCTCATACATTCTGGTATCAATGGTCTGCTACCAAATATGTCCATGAATGGTTCAAGGTATGTTTTGACATTCATCGATGACTTCTCCTGCTTTACTTGGGTATTTTTTCTCAAAAACAAGTCAGAAGTGCTTGGACAATTCAAGGATTTTAAGGATTCTGTTGAGACCACCACTGAGAGAAATATCAAAGCTCTTAGATCTGATAATGGTGGAGAATATATCAAGACTGAGTTGCTGCAACTTTGTGCCGAAAGTGGAATTCAGATCCAACATACAGTTCCCTACACACCCCAGCAGAACGGTGTAGCAAAAATGAAGAATCGGTCACTGAAAGAGATGGCTACCTACATGCTTGAGTCAAAAGGTTTGGCTGCAAATATTTGGGCTCAAGCCATTAATGTTGCTGCATATATTCAGAACCGAGTTCCACATTCATCCATGAAAGGTAAAACTCCTTTCGAAGCATTCTTTGGTCACAAGCCGGATGTGTCCAATTTGAGGGTTTTTGGCTCCACTACATGGGCTAGAATTCCTTCTAATAAGAGGAAAGCTTTGGATCCACAAAGTATTAAATGTATCCTAATAGGATATGTGGAAGAATCAAAAGCATATAAAATCATAAATATCAGATCCAAAAAGGTATTCATAGAGCGAAGTGTGAAGTTTGAAGAACCGCTGTCAGATCTGAAACTTGTTGAGGAAAACACTGCCGATCTGCACCCTCCACAAGACGAAGATTCGAGTGAATATGAATAAATCATTGGATCTGATATCTCTGATATTATATCAGGACTTTTATGGCCATGACATATCAGGTTCGGAATCATACCATAATGATCCTCCTCAATTACCAAAGTGGGCTCAAAACACTCTACAATCTGCTGCTCCAAACATTGGAAATCCTGCTGATCCAAGGAGAACAAGAGCAAACTTTCAAAGAGCAGGTATGGCTCTTTTATATTCTGATCCATTATTATCTGAGAAATTTTATTTTATGATTGGTTCATATCCCAAATCATACTATCATGCCCATCGAGATCCACGATGGCAAACCGCCATGGATGAAGAGTATTGTTCTCTTCAAAAGAACAATACATGGGAGCTAGTTTCTCTTCCACATGGAAGAAAAGTACTTCAATGCAAGTGGATCTACCGCGTGAAGGTTGTTTCTGATGGTTCTATCAGTAAATACAAACCTAGGCTGGTGGAAAAAGGTTTCTCCCAAGTCCAAGGTGTGGACTACACTGAGACCTTTGCACTGGTTGCAAAGATGGATTCCATCTGCCTAGTTTTGGCCATTTCCACATCCAAGCACTGGGAAGTGCACCACATGAATGTGAAGAGTGCTTTTCTACATGGAGACCTTGATGAAGAAGTATATATGAAACAACCGGAAGGATACATATCAGATCCATCATTAGTTTGCAGATTGAAGAAGTCTTTCTATGGATTGAAACATGCCCCAAGAGCTTGGTACGGAAAGATGGACTCCTTCCTTCTTTCTCAGAATTTCAAAAGATGCAAATTTGATCCTAATGTGTACCTAAAGCAAGTTGAAGGTACTTTGTTGATTGTTGTTTTATATGTTGATGATCTTCTCATCACTGGTAGCACTCTCCTTACAATTAACAAGCTGAAAACCGCTTAAAATTTAGCATTTGATATGAGTGATTTGGGCTTGCTTAAGCAATTTTTGGACTTGGAGATAGCTCAAAATTTTGATGCGATCAAATAATATCAGAAAAAATATGCTAAATACCTGCTATTAAATTTTAATATGGAATAATTTAAAGCTACTCCATTCCCTTTCCTCTCAAGAATCAGTCTTGAAGAGGGAAATACTACACCGCTTGCAGATTGCACTATGTATCAATAGTTGATTGGTTCACTACTTTACTTGACACACTCAAGGCCTAATATATCTAATGCCATGAGTGCTGTATTAAGGTATATGCAGCAGCCCCATGAGCTTCATTGGCGGGAAGCCAAGCGGATCTTGCAGTATGTGCAAGGTACGAAACATTTTGGCATACATTATGCTGCAAATGCTGAGTTAGATTTCATTGGTTTTACTGACTCAGATTAGGTGGGTGATAGCATAGATCGGAAGTCCACTTCCGGATATGTTTTCATGATTATACATGGGCCAATTTTCTGGTCAAGCAAAAATCAGGCAGCCATTGCACTTTCTTCAGTAGAGGCATAGTATCGAGGGGAAGTCAATGCCTGCATTTAGGTAGTTTGGTTGCAGGGTATTCTTTCTGTTTGTGCCAGAAATTGTTTCCAAGGCTAAAGAAACAAGCCAACACAATCTCAAATAAAACTCAACAAATTAAACTAGGTTTTAGGGTTTCTGGAATATTTTTCTTGGTTGTAAATTTGGTGATCAACAGGGATTACACTCATGAGCTAAACAAGAAACTGAATTATAAACAAATAAAGACAAAGATGCATCATATAATCAACAAATATCAATCAAAATATAATCTTAAAATTCATTCAGGGCTGACAAGCATCACAAGTAAAGAAACCATGAACTAGCAATGAATATATCAGTCCAGTAGTTAAACAAACCCAAAATGAAGTTAAAACATATACTGAAGGGTATAAAGTGTCATATATTTCATAGTCTATCATCAAATGCATACAAGAGTCATTGTACTTAGCTCTGAGCAAGTCTGAAGACAAAGGTAATCTGGAGACCTCCTGAAGTTCCCCAAAAATCAAACCCTCTCAATCACTTGCTAACATCTCTAAATACTATGCTTTTACAAAATCAGTTAGGGATCTAACCCTAATTGCTTTCCACCTATTCGATGAGGTAAAGTAAATGTAGAATATTTACAAAATTACAAAATATGCTAAAAATAGCACATCACTAACATATCTGTTTGTTAACTAATGACAACTAACTGAATGTACAGCTGTCTCATAAGTCTTTTGCTACTTCAGCCAGCAAAGCGATTCCATCTGATGCTTGGTCTTTCTTCTTAGCTTTCTTCTGCTCCTGCTCCATGTCATTTATCTTCTTGATGAGTTCTTTGTTTCTCTGTTGCAGGTCCTGGAGTGTTTTCTCCAACTCTGTGCAATGCATATCAACAACTCTTTTCCTCTTTAGTGCTTCTTTTGCTTCTTCTACCAGCTCCTGCAAATTATCATTTACATCTTGTAGATCTTCTCTCAACCTTCTGTTAGCCATCATTAGTCCATCATTGACCTCTTGCATGTAATTCATCTGGTGTTTGTATTGTTTAACAGTTTATTGCAAATTCTCTCTGTCAGAATTAACTAATTTATCCATTGTAGGATCTTGTTCCTCATTAGGTGTCCAAGGTATATCAAGGTTTTTTAAGCTTCTTTCCTTGATGCTGGATAGCATCCAACTCCACTACTTCAAGTTTATTCCTTTTCCTGTTAGATTTTGTTGTTTTGCTATTTGAAGTATGGATTTCTTTCTCTACTTCGATCTTGACTTCTGTTTTGGAGATGGGCTGCTCTTCTTTCAATAGATATTCCTCATCATCGGAGAGAATGGTGATACGACTTCTCTGTCGAGTGTGAATTTCTTCTTTAGGTACAACAACCTCTTTAATATCAACATTTTTCACTTCATGAAAATATTCTACAGATGTCAAATTTTGTTCAGGTTGCTCCTTCTTATCTTCAAACAGTGAATACTTGCCTTTAGAGCTGGCTGAGAATGGCTTTGGTTCATTATCTTCCTCCACATGCTCTGATGTTTCCTCCACTTTGACCTCCTATTTATCTTCAAGTTTTGGCTTCTGACCTAATTTCCTCAACAAGACCTTACCCTTATCTACTTGCCTCTTAGATTTCTGATCTTCAAAGCTAGACCAAAAGATGAAGAAATCCCAGGTCTTTCCTTCATGCTGCAAAACAGTACTAATAATCAACTTGATTAACCCATGGTGAAAGATGGACTGAGAAGAATGATCTATTGGCCCTTTCACCTTGTTGGACATCTTCTGCAATCTTTTGAAAAAGAAGAATGGCAGGTTCATCTTGGACACCCCCACCATGTGCTGAAGGAATCTAAAATGATACTTGTATACATAAGCATACCTGCCCTCACAAGTAACATATCTCTGAAATATTCTGATTGGCTCAACCCATTCCTTTCTGAGATTTTGAATAAGGACACCTTTATTCCAATCAGGGGTGACATTTGGTAAAAGGTATCTCTGTGGATTAAAGTCAAAAGGCAGTTTTTTAAACCATGGTTAACCCTCATCCTTAATCCCTGTAGCTTCTGAAATCAGTTTTACTGTCAGCTTGAATTTAAGGGTATCAAAAATCACCATGTAATTTTTGAAACCCTGGGCAAACTTACAGGACACCTTTGCATTATACCCATCGATTTTCTTGAAAAAATCCATCCAACCAGCTTGTTGAAACAACTCAACACACTCAGGCAATTTTTCAATCCATCCTACATCAGTTGGTTTAGCTCTGTTTATCTTACCACTCCTGCCCATTCTTCTTCAATCACTGCAAATTGAATAGTGTGCTTTTGTATTGTTTGTGAGGAGGAGATTAATTTAGGATATTGAAAATACTGTCGAATGTATGGGTTATTCACAGCACTACAACCTCAACTTTGACAGGGTTACATTTCATAAAAAATGAAACTTCTATCTTCAACCCCCAGTCAGCCTGGCATCGCAGAACATCAACAAATAGCTATTTCTCTGGCCGGAATTGCATTTGAAAGCACAATTTAACTTTTCCTTTGACCAATTTTGACAGAGTAAGCCCCAGCGAAAAAACCCCAAATCTACAGTTATACTGGTTTTTCAAGAAATACCTACAAATTGCTCGACTGCAGCTATTAAAATCACGACATGAGCTGTCAAATGAGTCACCTTGGATGTACAGATGTCCTTCAGCATTCAATTTGATTGCCAGCAACGAAATCAGGAAGCCCTAACTTCCCGTGCACCCATCAACAACTCTCCTTTGTTCAGCAGCGACAATTTCCGGTTCTTTAGTGATTATGGCTACTCCACTAAAGTTCTTCGTCTTTGAATGTGCATGTACGTGACAAATTTATCCCACATTTACCTCAAACCACGCTGCTACCTATCAAAAAGGAATTACACCTGGGCTGATGATGAGCACGATTTCCTCACGATGTGTAACCATTTGAAATCATGATGTTTTCAGCATCAACACGTAATGAATCCTCTAAAACACATAATCAGTCATTCATTATCCCAAGCGTGCCAAAATTTGCTAAAAAATCAGAAAAAATTTGGAGTCGCGATATTCTTGTAGCGCGCCTTTGGTGATTTTGAGCTCCAGCGCTACAAGAATAACTTTAACACTGTTTTGGTGCTTTTTAGCAGCTTTGGTTCATTTTGCATGTGGTTTAAAAGATGAACCCTGCTCATGATGCTAAATATGACTTCATTATTCAATAATATGACCTTTTAAACACCGTTCAATGCCTAAAGGAGAAAAAACAAAATAAATCTAAAGACAAAAAACCTAAAAATTAAAATAAATACCAAAATTTCCTATAGTAATTGACGAAAATAAAGTCAAAGAAATAAACAAATTTGATAAAAAAAGGTTTAAAAGGTATAAACAAATTCCTAACATAACATCTGGCTCCAGCTGCGGGATGAAGACCTCCCTGTGAGGCTTCAAGAACCTGTAGACCAGTTCCTTTTGTCTGTTGTCTTATCTATTTTGCAAAACTTTCCATTGGGCTATGGAGTCTTATTGTGATTCACTCACTGGTATGTACAATGATCAGTGAAAATGCTCTTATAAACTGTAAAAATGTTTGAGGAATCGCCCATTAACAGGGCTGGACAACTCCTCACCTTCCAAGGATTGCAAAATAAAAGTATTGTTCTCTAGAACCTTTGATACCAGAAAAGGGCCAAACCAAAGATTGTCAAACTTACCATGTTTACCCTTCTGCTCCTTTCTTGCATCCCATCTTAGAACCATCTCACCTTCTATGAAAGTACTTTATTTAACATTCCTGTCAAATCTGTTTTTAATCTTGGATCTGTACAAATGTGCTTTTTCATCCACCTTCTCTCTATTTTGTTGTAACTCTATCATTTCAAATAGTCTCCTTTGCATCTCATTAGGTTCCTCTTGAGAATTCTGGAGGAACTTCATCACTGGAATTCCCAATTGAACAGGGAACACTGCCTCTGTACCATAAACAAGCTGAAATGGAGAAGTCCCAATCGCCTGTTTCACTGTAATTCTATCTGCCCATAATGCATACTTCAGCATTAAATCCCAAGACCTTTTGTTATGCTTCAGCAATTTCTTGATACTCTGAATGATGTTCTTATTGGAAGATTCAGCTTGACCATTGCCTTGAGGATAATAGGGAGTTGAATGCTTCAGAATGATGCCATTTCTTTCACAAAAGGCCACCATTGCCTTGGATTTGAATGCCTTTGCATTATCTGTTATTAATCTCTGTGGACAGCCAAACCTGCTCAAAATATTTTCTTCAATGAATTCTATGATTACTTTGTCTGTAGCATTCCTTGTGGGAATGGCTTCCACCCATTTCGTGAAAAAATATGTTGCAGTCAGAATCCAGTGATGCTGCCCTGAAGATGCTGGATTTATTTCTCCAATGAAGTACAGACCCCACTGTTGAAAAGGGGCATTGACTGCAATAGGTTTTAAAGGAAAAGACAATAATTTTTGTTTACCTGCAAATTTTTGACAAGGAATGCATGCTCTTACCTGCTGGTAAACATCTGTGAATAAGGATGGCCAATGATATCCAGCTCGCAAAATTTTGTAAGCTGTTGCTTTCCAATACTTCTGCCCTCCATAGGCACCTTCATGACACTCTGAAATCACTTCTCCTATTTCAGATTGGTCCAAACACCTGAGAAAAATACCACCTGGATCCTTCCAGAACAATTGATCCTCAACTAAGCAGTATTTAGTGGCTTTGAGTTTTAAAGATCTGGCAGCCTTCTTATCCAAATGTTCAGGACATTGCAGAAATAACAGAAAATGAACAATGTCTGCATACCAGGTTGATGATGAATAAAAATCCATGATCTTTTCTTTTTCCAGAAGTGCTTGATCATCTTCAAGAACTAATTCTTCAACCATGAAATGCAGTCCCAGAGCCTGACAATTTGATTCAACCAACAGCTTGGCTAAAACCTTGTCCCTTGACAAGCTTAGTAGGCCTAATCTCTACATCATATTCCATAATCTTCGCAATCCACTTACTTCTCTTTCCTTCACTATCAGGCTGAGTTAACACATCTTTCACAGCAGAATTAGGTACAAAAGAAATTACTTTTGAATGCAAGATATAAATTCTAAAAAATTTCAAAGCCTTTACCAGAGCATAAGCTTGCTTTTCCAATATACTGTACTTCAGCTCAGAATCTCTGAGAGTTTTGCTGAAGAAAGCAATAGGATGTTCCAATCCTTCTTTATTCTTATGAAGTAAAACAGCTGCAATTGTGTCTTCTGATGCAAATGAAAAAGTAAGGAATTCTTTGGTAAAATCAGGACTTACCAATACAGGTGCTTCAGTAAGAGCTACCTTGATTTTTTCAAATGTTGTCTTCACCTCAGCAGTCCACTTTACTTCCTGATCTTTCTTTAACATAGCTGTGATTTGTTTAATGGTTTCAACAAAGTTGGGAATAAACCACTGCAAAAAATTTATCTTGCCAATAAATGATTGAACATCCTTTTTACTCCAAGGTAAGCTAATCTTCAGTATTGATTTCACTCTTTCAGGATCTATTCTGATGCCATCAGCAGACACCAAGTGACCAAGTAATTTACCTTCTTGCACAGCAAAATGTGACTTTTTGGGGTTCAGGGACAGGCCAAATTTTCTGCATCTTAGGAAAGTTTGCTCCAAGTGCTTCAAGTGTTCATCATCAGATTTTGAGAATACAGTAATATCATCCAGATAGATAACCACAAACTTATCTTTTTCTCCTACAAATGCAATGTCCATGGCTCTCTGAAAAGTTGCTCTGGCATTCATCAAGCCAAAAGGCATGTTGTCGTACATGAATTTCCCCTAGGGGGTTGTAAAGGTTGTCTTTTCCTTGTCATCAGGGTGCATGGAGATCTGATTGTACCCTGAGAAACCATCCAGCATAGAAATCCTCTGAGCTCCAACTACTTGCTGCAAAACCTGATCAATCTTGGGAAGAGGATAATTGTCTTTTAATGATGATCTATTCAGATTTATGAAGTCAACACATAATCTAATTTCTCCATTCTTTTTTCTGACAGGAACCAGATTAGAAACCCATGAAGAGTACCTGAGAGGCACTATTATCTTTGCATCCAGTAGCTTCTTTATTTCTTTTTCAATTACAGGGAATAAAGCTGGATTGATCCTTCTTAGTTTCTGTCGGAAAGGCTTAACATTAGGCTTCAAAGGGACCTTGTGCTGAATAATTGTTGTATCATAAGTTTTTAATTCCTTATAAGACCAGGAAAATGCATCTACATGTTTTTTCAGAAGCTTGATATATCTATTCCTTTGTTCTGCTCTTAGAAATTTAGAAATTTTTACCATCCTAGGATGTTCTGCTGAACCAATATTGTAGTCTTCTATATTGTCTTCTGAAGATTGAACCACTGGCTTTGAAGGTGTATCATCCTTCGAGAATATTCTTTCTAAAGGCACTAGACCTTTAGGAATGAAATTTCTCTTCAAATCAATGATTTTATAACCTGCTATCTCTTCTGTAGCAAATTCATTTAACTGTTCATCTCCCTCATCCTCTTCCTGATCAATTTGAGCATTTGAAAACTCATCTGTAAGCTCAAGAAATTTTTTGATTTCAATGTTATCTTCAAAAACTCTCCAGTGTTTCACATTATCAGGCACACATGGTCTATACCTCACCTCTATGGGATACTTTAGCTTAGTGGTCTTAGGGATTCTGAAATGTGTGGTCTTAGGGATTCTAAAGCTGAAAAATCTGCGATCTCATTATGATTCCTTGGAATATGAGTGATATTAAATGCTATAAAATAGTTTTCAAGCATATCCAATACCTCATTCCGATATACTTTCAGCAAACCCTGCTTTACTTGATATTTGTTCTTCACTTGCTGAACAACTAATTCGGAGTCGCCAAATGCAGCAATCTACTGAATTCCTAAATCTTTAGCAGCCTTCAATCCCAGTAGCAGAGTTTCATACTCAGCAGTGTTGTTAGTGGTAACAAATTCTAACTTATACATGAGTTTCACTATTTCACCCCCAGGGGAAAAGAGTAAAACTCCAGCTCCAGCACCCTCTTTGCATGAGGATCCATCAAAGTACAATTGCCACAGTGCATCTTCTTCTTCTCTGCTGTGTTTTATTTGATTTACCTTTTCCACTTGTAGCAAACCAACAGAATTATCCTCCTCAGTGAACTGTAATATGCATGAACCAAGGTCTTTATCCACAGAATACATTGGATGATTGGTGGGATTTTTATCATCTGTTACTATGTAAGCAAGCTGTAGCTCTCTGTAAAGTCTTCTATTTTCTCCACCAAAAGCAGGAATGGTGGCATAAGAGAGGTCCATCTGTAAGGTTCCTCCAACCTTCTTTGCCCATGACCTAGAAAGAAGTAAGCCAAACTTTGATGTGATGTCAGCTACCACAACATCCATTATCACACTTTTTATGGGCAATTGAGCAAGGTTAACAACCATGTCTTTTATTACTCCTAGACATTTCACAGCTCGAGAATCAAAGGCATATAAATCATGGTAAGGTTTGGTGATACTAAGGCCCAGGGCTTCCATTACAGCTTTTGGCATCAAGTTATGGGATGCTCCTGAGTCTAACAGACAATTGTGAATCATTCGCTCATGGACAGTCAAGGTTACATAGAATGGAGGAGAAGCACCAGCTTCATTTTTAGTTTTCTCAGCCAGAGCTGATCCAATGAAAATTCTAGGGTTTTCTTCCTGCAAGTTAACTGTATCTGAAACAAGCTGATTACTGGGTACATTCATCACTTTCAGAACTGTGTCTTTATATGATGGATTCTTTATTAACTCAGTCAAAGGTACAAGAATCTTTAACTTCCCTAGTTCATTCTCCAAACTAAAATTCTGGGCATATTTATTTACCTCTTCAACTTCAACATTCTTCTTTGATTTTTCTACAGATTGCCTCTTCTCCATGACAGGATCAGTTATTTGTTTAGCAGGAACAAGTGCAGCAGGGACATGTGCCTTCTTCTTCAGGGCCTGGACCACTTGTTTTGGGATTGATATAAGATTTATGGTCTTCTTAGGTCCATTCTGAGGAACATCAGCAGTTGCAGCAGTGTTTTCCAAGCCTAAATCTTCTTCAGTTTCAAACATGTCAGCATCATAGTATTCTGCATTTAGAAATTCTTCCTTAGTGACAAAACCTTCAGACAATCCCTCTCCAAAATGATTCATATCTTGATTATTCTCTTGAAAGATTAACTCATCATCAATTTCTTCTTCATCAACCATATTGTTTTGAAAAGGTGGTGGCACCCTTTGGTCCTCATTTTCTCTTCTTTCTCGCTGGATATCATTATTCCTTCGTTCTCTTGGTATAAATCTAGGAGCAAACTGCCTTCTGAACTGATTCTGGTTATTTGGATTTCATTCAGCTTCTGGAGCAGGTTTGCTAGAATTCTTCTCAAGCTCTAATTTATTCAGTTTTGCAGTAAGAATCTTAACCAGCTTAGCCATTTCATCTATCTTGGTTTCAGCAGACTAAGGAGAAGCACTTGCTGAAACAGCCTCCTTCTTTCCTTTCCTTTCATAAAGATGTTGTGTTGTTTCTTTCTTAAGTCTGTTTGAAGCTAGCAAATTGGATTCTACCTCTAATGCTGCATCTTGCATATTCAGCAGGGTGATAGGTCTTCTTTCTCTCAACAATAAGGAAAACTCGTGATCAAAGGCATTTGCATAAGTAAGTTTAGCTGATGTTTCTGTGGGTTTTATTTCTCCAGGAATTCTATTGTACATCTTGTTAAATCTTTTTGAAAAGTCTGCAACAGTCTCCTCTTTTTTCCTACAGAGAGCTCCAAACTCAGTTATATAGTAGGTGTGGTCTTTTGTATCTCCCCATTACCTCATGAAAAGATCATGGAGTTCTTCAATTATAGTGATTGAGTTGGCACGCAACTCTCTAAACCACTTTCTTACATCCCCATCAAGGCTTTGAACAAATACCCTCATCCACACATCTTTAATCTCAATGTTCTGATTGTCAGAATAACTTAGGAAAGCCTCCCAATGTTCCTCAGCAGTGGTTTCCCCCTGTCCATTGAACCTAGGCATATATTTCTGGTAATCACTTCCAGGTAATGCATGTAAAGGCTGAGGTAAAACAAATGGTGCATACCTAGCTGCAACCATCCAATCCATCATATCCATGGGTGGGTTTTGGCCTGCCATTTTGGTACTGACTGGCTTGAAAGATGTAGAAGCTTGGGTAGAACCTTTTTGAAAAGGATTCTTTCCTACTTTTAGCTGAAAGATAGGTATTCTATCAGGAGAATCAGTCTTAGCTTTCAAAAAACTTCGAGGATTAGTAAAAACATGAAAAGTTCTCTCAGGGATGGTAGGTTTTATCCAAGGTGAGCTTTTAGCTGAATGTAATGAAACACCCAAATGGTCAGGGTCACAGGAGGCTGGCAAAGATTGAGACTTTCTGAGTTTCCTTGCTGTTTTCAAGATCTGTTCAGGGTCTGTCACACCCAGTTTGAGTGGAGAAGTAGGCCTGTTCCTGGTTCCAATCCCTTTAGAAGCCACTGTGAAAACTTTTTTTTTTTTTTGGTGAAAATAGCCTTAAAAAAGAGCTGATTTAAGTCCAGCTCTTAAACTAGTAAAACTGATAAGTATCCCAGGGAAGATATGCTTCAGCTTCTTCCCGGCAACGGTGCCAAAGATGTTTGTGCCAGAAATTGTTTCCAAGGCTAAAGAAACAAGCCAACACAATCTCAAATAAAACTCAACAAAGTAAACTAGGTTTTAGGGTTTCTGGAATATTTTTCTTGGTTGTAAATTTGGTGATCAACAGGGATTACACTCATGATCTAAACAAGCAACTGAATTATAAACAAATAAAGAAAAAGATGCATCATATAATCAACAAATATCAATCATAATATAATCTTAAAATTCATTCAGGGCTGACAAGCATCACAAGTAAAGAAACCATGAACTAACAATGAATATATCAGTCCAGTAGTTAAACAAACTCAAAATGAAGTTAAAACATATACTGAAGGGTATAAAGTGTCATATATTTCATAGTATGTCATCAAATGCATACAAGAGTCATTGTACTTACCTCTGAGCAAGTCTGAAGACAAAGGTAATCTGGAGACCTCCTGAACTTCCCCAAAAATTGAACCCTCTCAATCACTTTCTAACATCTCTAAATACTATGCTTTTACAAAATCAGTTAGGGATCTAACCCTAACTGCTTTCCACCTATTCGATGAGGTAAAGTAAATATAGAATATTTACAAAATTACAAAATATGCTAAAAATAACACATCACTAACATATCTGTTTGTTAACTAATGACAACTAACTGAATGTACAGCTGTCTCATAAGTCTTTTGCTACTTCATCCAGCAGAGTGATTCCATCTGATGCTTGGTCTTTCTTCTTAGCTTTCTTCTGCTCCTGCTCCATGTCATTTATCTTCTTGATGAGTTCTTTGTTTCTCTGTT
The DNA here is from genome assembly GCA_027924585.1 of Larix kaempferi. Lineage (NCBI taxonomy): Eukaryota > Viridiplantae > Streptophyta > Pinopsida > Pinales > Pinaceae > Larix > Larix kaempferi. The sequence goes on from BSBM01000600.1 coordinate 4,004,284, forward strand.
ACAGGTCTTGGAGTGTTTTCTCCAACTCTGTGCAATGCATATCAACAACTCTTTTTCTCTTTAGTGCTTCTTTTGCTTCTGCTACCAGCTTCTGAAAATTATCATTTACATCTTGTAGATCTTCTCTCAACCTTCTGTTAGCCATCATTAGTCCATCATTGACCTCTTGCATGTAATTCATCTGGTGTTTGTATTGTTTAACAGTTTTCTGCAAATTCTCTCTGTCAGAATTAACTAATTTATCCACTGTAGGATCTTGCTCCTCATTAGGTCTCCAAGGTATATCAAGTTTTTTGAAGATCTCTGCCTCTTCAATCAACAATTTTGTAGGAGTGTCTTCAATGCTAGGATTCTGATTTTCTTCACCTGCTGCCTCAACTGAAGGAGCTTTTTTTTTAACTGTGACTGCATTTTATCTAATTCTAGTTTATCATCCATAGACACCTCATCCAAGACAGTCACTTCATTTGTATTTAATTTGGGATTGAGCAATTTCTTCATGTTCAATCTCAGCTTGTTCTTTGACCTAGTTTTTGGTCTCCAAAATGATGCTGCTTCTCCCATCATTTTAAGCTTCTTTCCTTGATGCTGGATAGCAGCCAACTCCACTACTTCAAGTTTATTCCTTTTCCTGTTAGATTTTGTTGTTTTTCTATTTGAAGTATGGATTTCTTTCTCTACTTCGATCTTGACTTCTGTTTTGGAGATGGGCTGCTCTTCTTTCAATAGATATTCCTCATCATCGGAGAGAATGGTGATAGGGCTTCTCTGTCGAGTGTGAATTTCTTCTTTAGGTACAACAACCTCTTTAATATCAACATTTTTCACTTCATGAAAATCTTCTACAGATGTCAAATTCTGTTCAGGTTGCTCCTTCTTATCTTCAAACAGTGAATACTTGCCTTTAGAGCTGGCTGAGAATGGCTTTGGTTCATTATCTTCCTCCACATGCTCCGATGTTTCCTCCACTTTGACCTCCTCCTTATCTTCAAGTTTTGGCTTCTGACCTAATTTCCTCAACAAGACCTTACCCTTATCTGCTTGCCTCTTAGATTTCTGATCTTCAAAGCCAGACCAAAAGATGAAGAAATCCCAGGTCTTTCCTTCATGCTGCAAAATAGTACTAATAATCAACTTGATTAACCCATGGTGAAATATGGACTGAGAAGAATGATCTATTGGCCCTTTCACATTGTTGGACATCTTCTGCAAACTTTTCAAAAAGAAGAATGGCAGGTTCATCTTGGACACCCCCACCATGTGCTGAAGGAATCTAAAATGATACTTGTATACATAAGCATACCTGCCCTCACAAGTAACATAGCTCTGCAATATTCTGATTGGCTCAACCCATTCCTTTCTGAGATTTTGAATAAGGACACCTTTATTCCAATCAGGGGTGAAATTTGGTAAAAGGTATCTCTGTGGATCAAAGTCTAAAGGAGTTTTTTAAACCATGGTTCACCCTCATCCTTAATCCCTGTAGCTTCTGAAATCAGTTTTACTGTCAGCTTGAATTTAAGGGTATCAAAAATCACCATGTCATTTTTGAAACACTAGGCAAACTTACAGGACACCTTTGCATTATACCCATCGATTTTCTTGAAAAAATCCATCCAACCAGCTTGTTGAAACATCTCAACACACTCAGGCAATTTTTCAATCCATCCTACATCAGTTGGTTCAGCTCTGTTTATCTTACCACTCCTGCCCATTCTTCTTCAATCACTGCAAATTGAATAGTGTGCTTTTGTATTGTTTGTGAGCAGGAGATTAATTTAGGATATTGAAAATACTGTCGAATGTATGGGTTATTCACAGCACTACAACCTTAGCTTTGACAGGGTTACATTTCATAAAAAACGAAACTACTATCTTCAACCCTCAGTCAGCCTGGAATCGCAGAGCATCAACAAATAGCTATTTCTCTGGCCGGAATTGCGTTTGAAAGCACAATTTAACTTTTCCTTTGACCAATTTTGATAGAGTAAGCCCCAGCGAAAAAACCCCAAATCTACAGTTATACTGGTTTTTCAAGAAATACCTAAAAATTGCTCGACTGCAGCTATTAAAATCATGACATGAGCTGTCAAATGAGTCACCTTGGATGTACAGACGTCCTTCAGCATTCAATTTGATTGCCAGCAACGAAATCAGGAAGCCCTAATTTCCCGTGCACCCATCAACAACTCTCCTTTGTTCAACAGCGACAATTTCTGGTTCTTTAGTGATTATGGCTACTCCACTAAAGTTCTTCATCTTTGAATGTGCCTGTAAGTGACAAATTTATCCCACATTTACCTCAAACCACGCTGCTACCTGTCAAAAAGAAATTACACCTGGGCTGATGATGAGCACGATTTCCTCACGATGTGTAACCATTTGAAATCATGATGTTTTCTACATCAGCACGTAATTAATCCTCTAAAACACATAATCAGTCATTCATTATCCCAAGTGTACCAAAATTTGTTGAAAAATCGGAAAAAATTGGAGTCGCGATATTCTTGTAGCGCGCCTTTGGTGATTTTGAGCTCCAGCGCTACAAGAATAACTTTAACACTGTTTTGGTGCTTTTTAGCAGCTTTGGGTCATTTTGCATGTGGTTTAAAAGATGAACCCTGCTCACGATGCTAAATATTACTTCATTATTCAATAATATGACGTTTTAAACACCCTTCAACGCCTAAAGGAGAAAAAACAAAATAAATCTAAAGACAAAAAACCTAAAAATTAAAATAAATAACAAAATTTCCTATAGTAATTGAAGAAAATAAAGTCAAAGAAATAAATAAATTTGATCAAAAAGGTTTAAAAGGTAAAAACAAATTCCTGACATAACATCTGGCTCCAACTGCGGGATGAAGACCTTCCTGTGAGGCTTCAAGAACCTGTAGACCAGTGCCTTTTGTCTGTTGTCTTATCTATTCTGCAAAACTTTCCATTGGGCTATGGAGTCTTATTGTGATTCACTCACCGGTATGTACAATGATCAGTGAAAATGCTCTTATAAACTGTAAAAATGTTTGAGGAATCGCCCATTAACAGGGCTGGACAACTCCTCACCTTCCAAGGACTGCAAAATAAAAGTATTGTTCTCTAGAACCTTTGATACCAGAAAAGGGCCAAACCAAAGATTGTCAAACTTACCATGCTTACCCTTCTGCTCCTTTCTTGCATCCCATCTTAGAACCATCTCACCTTCTATGAAAGTACTTTCTTTAACATTCCTATCAAATCTGTTTTTAATCTTGGATCTGTACAACTGTGCTTTTTCATTCACCTTCTCTCTATTTTGCTGTAACTCTATCATTTCAAATAGTCTCCTTTGCATATCATTAGGTTCCTCTTGAGAATTCTGGAGGAACTTCATCACTAGAATTCCCAATTGAACAGGGAACACTACCTCTGTACCATAAACAAGCTGAAATGGAGAAGTCCCAATCGCCTGTTTCACTGTAATTCTATCTGCCCATAATGCATACTTCAGCATTGAATCCCAAGACCTTTTGTTATGCTTCAGCAGTTTCTTGATACTCTGAATGATGTTCTTATTGGAAGATTCAGCTTGACCATTTCCCCGAGGATAATAGGGAGTTGAATGCTTCAGAATGATGCCATTTCTTTCACAAAAGGCCACCATTGCCTTGGTTTTGAATGCCTTTGCATTATCTGTTATTAATATCTGTGGACAGCCAAACCTGCTCAAAATATTTTCTTCAATGAATTCTATGATTACTTTGTCTGTAGCATTCCTTGTGGGAATGGCTTCCACCCATTTTGTGAAAAAATCTGTTGCAGTCAGAATCCAGTGATGTTGTCCTCAAGATGCTGGATTTATTTCTCCAATAAAGTCCAGACCCCACTGCTGAAAAGGGGCATTGACTGCAATAGGTTTTAAAGGCAAAGACAATAATTTTTGTTTACCTGCAAATTTTTGACAAGGAATGCATGCTCTTACCTGCTGGTAAACATCTATGAATAAGGATGGCCAATAATATCCAGCTCGCAAAATTTTGTAAGCTGTTGCTTTCCAATACTTGTGCGCTCCACAGGCACCTTCATGAGACTCTGAAATCACTTCTCCTATTTCAGATTGGTCCAAACACCCGAGAAAAATACCACCTGGATCCTTCCAGAACAATTGATCCTCAACTAAACAGTATTTAGTGGCTTTGAGTTTTAAAGATCTGGCAGCCTTCTTATCCAAATGTTCAGGACATTGCAAAAATAACAGAAAATGAACAATGTCTGCATACCAGGTTGATGATGAATAAAAATCCATGATCTTTTCTTTTTACAGAAGTGCTTGATCTTCTTCAGGAACTAATTCTTCAGCCATGACATGCAGTCCCAGAGCCTGACAATTTGAGTCAGCCAATAGCTTGGCTAAACCTTGTCCCTTGACAAGCTTAGTAGGCCTAATCTCTACATCATATTCCATAATCTTCGCAATCCACTTACCTCTCTTTCCTTCACTATCAGGCTGAGTTAACACATCTTTCACAGCAGAATTAGGTACAAAAGAAATTACTTTTGAATGCAGGATATAAATTCTGAAAAATTTCAAAGCCTTTACCAGAGCATAAGCTTGCTTTTCCAATATACTGTACTTCAGCTTAGAATCTCTGAGAGTTTTGCTGAAGAAAGCAATAGGCTGTTCCAATCCTTCTTTATTCTTATGAAGTAAAACAGCTGCAATTGTGTCTTCTGATGCAAATGAAAAAGTAAGGAATTCTTTGGTAAAATCAGGACTTACCAATACAGGTGCTTCATTAAGAGCTACCTTGATTTTTTCAAATGCTATCTTCTCCTCAATAGTCCACTTTACTTCCTGATATTTCTTTAACATAGCTATTATTTGTTTAATGGTTTCAGCAAAGTTGGGAATAAACCACCGTAGAAAATTTATCTTGCCAATAAATGATTGAACATCCTTTTTACTCCGAGGTAAGCTAATATTCAGTATTGCTTTCACTCTTTCAGGATCTATTCTGATGCCATCAGCAGACACCAAGTGACCAAGTAATTTACCTTCTTGCACAGCAAAATGTGACTTTTTGGGGTTCAGGGACAGGCCAAATTTTCTGCATTTTAGGAAAGTTTGCTCCAAGTGCTTCAAGTGTTCATCATCAGATTTTGAGAATACAGTAATATCATCCAGATAGATAACCACAAACTTATCTTTTTCTCCTACAAATGCAATGTCCATGGCTCTTTGAAAAGTTGCTCCGGCATTCATCAAGCCAAAAGGCATCTTGTCATACATGAATTTCCCCTAGGGGGTTGTAGAGGCTGTCTTTTCCTTGTCATCACATTGCATGGCGATCTGATTGTACCCTGAGAAACCATCCAGCATAGAAATCCTCTGAGCTCCAACTACTTGCTGCAAAACCTGTTCAATCTTGGGAAGAGGATAATTGTCTTTTAATGATGATCTATTCAGATTTCTGAAGTCAACACATAATCTAATTTCCCCATTATTTTTTCTAACAGGAAACAGATTAGAAACCCATGAAGAGTACCTGAGAGGCACTATTATCTTTGCATCCAGCAGCTTCTTTATTTCTTTTTCAATTACAGGGAATAAAGCTGGATTGATCCTTCTTAGTTTCTGTCGAAAAGGCTTAACATTAGGCTTCAAGGGGACCTTGTGCTGAATAATTGTTGTATCATAAGTTTTTAATTCCTTATAAGACCAGGCAAATGCATCTACATGTTTTTTCAGAACCTTGATATATCTATTCTTTTGTTCCACTGTTAGAAATTTAGAAAATTTTAACATCCTAGGATGTTCTGCTGAACCAATATTGTAGTCTTCTACATTGTCTTCTGAAGATTGAACCACTGGCTTTGAAGGTGTATCATCCTTCGAGAATATTCTTTCTAAAGGCACCAGACCTTTAGGAATGAAATTGCTCTTCAACTCAATGATTTTATGACCTGCTATCTCTTCTACAACAAATTCATTTAACTGTTCATCTCCATCATCCTCTTCCTGATCAATTTGAGCATTTGAAAACTCATCTGTAAGCTCAAGAAATTTTTTGATTTCAATGTTATCTTCAAAAACTCTCCAGTGTTTCACATTATCAGGAACACATGGTCTATACCTCACCTCTATGGGATACTTTAGCTGAGTGGTCTTAGGGATTCTGAAATGTGTGGCAGCTAAAGCTAATGAGTCTGCGGTCTCATTATGATTCCTTGGAATATGAGTGATATTAAATGCTATAAAATAGTTTTCAAGCATATCCCATACCTCATTCCGATATACTTTCAGCAAATCCTGCTTTACTTGATATTTGTTCTTCACTTGCGAACAACTAATTCGGAGTCGCCAAATGCAACAATCTGCTGAATTCCTAAATCTTTAGCAGCCTTCAATACCACTAGCAGAGCTTCATACTCAACAGTGTTGTTAGTGGTAACAAATTCTAACTTATACATGAGTTTCACTGTTTCACCCGCAGGGGAAATGAGTAAAACTCCAGCTCCAGCACCCTCTTTGCATGAGGATCCTCAAAGTACAATTGCCACAGTGCATCTTCTTCTTCTCTGCTGTGTTTTATTTGATTTACCTTTTCCACTTGTAGCAGACCAACAGAATTATTCTCCTCAGTGAACGGTAATATGCATGAACCAAGGTCTTTATCCACAGAATACATTGGATGATTGGTGGGACTTTTATCATCTGTTACTATGTAATCAAGCTGCAGCTCTCTGTAAAGTCTTCTATTTTCTCCACCAAAAATAGGAATGGTGGCATAAGAGAGGTCCTTATGTAAGGTTCCTCCAACCTTCTTTGCCCATGACCTAGAAAGAAGTAAGCCAAACTTTGGTGTGATGTCAGCTACCAAAACATCCATTATCACACTTTTCATGGGCAACTGAGCAAGGTTAACAACCATGTATTTTATTATTCCTAGACATTTCACAGCTCAAGAATCAAAGGCATATAAATCATGGTAAGGTTTGGTGATACTAAGGCCCAGGGCTTCCAGTACAGCTTTTGGCATCAAGTTATGGGATGCTCCTGAGTCTAACAGACAATTGTGAATCATTCGCTCCTGGACAGTCAAGGTTACATAGAATGGAGGAGAAGCACCAGCTTCATTTTTAGTTTTCTCAGCCAGAGCTGATCCAATGAAAATTCTAGGGTTTTCTTCTTGCAAGTTAACTGTATCTGAAACAAGCTGATTACTGGGTACATTCATCACTTTCAGAACTATTTCTTTATATGATGGATTCTTTATTAACTCAGTCAAAGGTACAGGAATCTTTATCTTCCCTAGTTCATTCTCCAAACTAAAATTCTGGGCAGATTTATTTACCTCTTCAACTTCAACATTCTTCTTTGATTTTTCTGCAGATTGCCTCTTCTCCATGACAAGATCAGTTATTTGTTTAGCAGGAACAGGTGCAGCAGGGACAGGTGCCTTCTTCTTCGGGGCTTGGACCACTTGTTTTGGGCCTGATCTAAGATTTATGGTCTTCTTAGGTCCATTCTAAGGAACATCAGCAGTTGCAGCAGTGTTTTCCAAGCCTAAATCTTCTTCAGTTTCAAACATGTCAGCATCATAGTATTCTGCATTTAGAAATTCTTCCTTAGTGACAAAACCTTCATACAATCCCTCTCCAAAATGATTCATATCTTGATTATTCTCTTGAAAGATTAACTCATCATCAATTTCTTCTTCATCAACCATATTGTTTTGAAAAGGTGGTGGCACCCTTTGGTCCTCATTTTCTCTTCTTTCTCGCTGGATATCATTATTCCTTCATTCTCTTGGTATAAATCTAGGAGCAAACTGCCTTCTGAACTGATTTTGGTTATTTGGATTTCGTTCAGCTTCTGGAGCAAGTTTGCTAGAATTCTTCTCAAGCTCTAATTTATTCAGTTTTGCAGTAAGAATCTTAACCAGCTTAGCCATTTCATCTATCTTGGTTTCAGCAGACTGAGGAGAAGCACTTGCTGAAACAACCTCCTTCTTTCCTTTCCTTTCATAAAGCTGCTGTGCTGTTTCTTTCTTAAGTTTGTTTGAAGCTAGCAAATTGGATTCTACCTCTAATGCTGCATCTTGCATATTCAGTAGGGTGATAGGTCTTCTTTCTCTCAACAATAAGGAAAACTCGTGATCAAAGGAATTTGCATAAGTAAGTTTAGCTGATGTTTCTGTGGGATTTATTTCTGCAGGAATTCTACTGTACATCTTGTTAAATCTTTTTGAAAAGTCTGCAACAGTCTCCTCTTTTTTCCTACAGAGAGCTCCAAACTCAGTTATATAGTAGGTGTGGTCTTTTGTATCTCCCCATTGCCTCATGAAAAGATCATGGAGTTCTTCAATTATAGTGATTGAGTTGGCAGGAAACTCTCTAAACCACTTTCTTACATCCCCATCAAGGCTTTGAACAAATACCCTCATCCACACATCTTTAATCTCAATGTTCTGATTGTCAGCATAACTTAGGAAAGCCTCCCAATGTTCCTCAGCAGTGGTTTCCCCCTGTCCGTTGAACCTAGGCATATATTTCTGGTAATCACCTCCAGGTAATGCATGTAAAGGCTGAGGTAAAACTAATGGTGCATTCCTAGCTGCAACCATCCGGTCCATCATATCCATGGGTGCGTTTTGGCCTGCCATTTTGGTACTGACTGGCTTGAAAGATGTAGAAGCTTGGGTAGAACCTTTTTGAAAAGGATTCTTTCCTACTTTTAGCTGAAAGATAGGTATTCTATCAAGAGAAGCAGTCTTAGCTTTCAAAAAACTTCGAGGATTAGTAAAAACATGAAAAGTGCTCTCAGGGATGGTAGGTTTTATCCAAGGTGAGATTTCAGCTGAATGTAATGAAACACCCAACTGGTTAGGGTCACAGGAGGCTAGCAAATATTGAGACTTTTTGAGTTTCCTTGCTATTTTCAAGATCTGTTCAGGGTTTGTCACACCCAGTTTCAATGGAGAAGTAGGTCTATTCCTGGTTCCAATCCCTTTAGAAGCCACTCTGACAACTTTTTTTTTTGGGTGAAAATAGCCTTAAAAAAGAGCTGATTTAAGTCCACCTCTTAAACCAGTAAAACTGATAAGTATCCCAGGGAAGATATGCTTCAGCTTCGTCCCCGACAACGGCGCCAAAGATGTTTGTGCCAGAAATTGTTTCCAAGGCTAAAGAAACAAGCCAACACAATCTCAAATAAAACTCAACAAAGTAAACTAGGTTTTAGGGTTTCTGGAATATTTTTCTTGGTTGTAAATTTGGTGATCAACAGGGATTACACTCATGATCTAAACAAGAAACTGAATTATAAACAATTAAAAACAAATATGCATCATATAATCAACAAATATCAATCAGAATATAATCTTAAAATTCATTCAGGGTTGACAAGCATCACAAGTAAAGAAACCATGAACTAGCAATGAATATATCAGTCCAGTAGTTAAACAAACTCAAAATGAAGTTAAAACATATACCGAAGGGTATAAAGTGTCATATATTTCATAGTCTGTCATCAAATGCATACAAGAGTCATTGTACTTAGCTCTGAGCAAGTCTGAAGACAAAGGTAATCTAGAGACCTCCTGAGGTTCCCCAAAAATCGAACCCTCTCAATCACTTTCTAACATCTCTAAATACTATGCTTTTACAAAATCAGTTAGGGATCTAACCCTAACTGCTTTCCACCTATTCGATGAGGTAAAGTAAATGTAGAATATTTACAAAATTACAAAGTATACTAAAAATAGCACATCACTAACATATCTGTTTGTTAACTAATGACAACTAACTGAATGTACAGCTGTCTCATAAGTCTTTTGCTACTTCAGCCAGCAGAGCGATTCCATCTGATGCTTGGTCTTTCTTCTTAGCTTTCTTCTGCTCCTGCTCCATGTCATTTATCTTCTTGATGAGTTCTTTGTTTCTCTGTTGCAGGTCCTGGAGTGTTTTCTCCAACTCTGTGCAATGCATATCAGCAGCTCTTTTTCTCTTTAGTGCTTCTTTTTCTTCTGCTACCAGCTCCTGAAAATTATCATTTACATCTTGTAGATCTTCTCTCAACCTTCTGTTAGCCATCATTAGTCGATCATTGACCTCTTGCATGTAATTCATCTGGTGTTTGTACTGTTTAACAGTTTTCTGCAAATTCTCTCTGTCAGAATTAACTAATTTATCCATTGTAGGATCTTGTTCCTCATTAGGTCTCCAAGGTATATCAAGTTTTTTGAAGATCTCTGCCTTTTCAATCAACAATTTTGTAGGAGTGTCTTCAATGCTAGGATTCTGATTTTCTTCACCTGCTGCCTCAACTGAAGGAGCTTCTTCTTTTAATTGTGACTGCATTTTATCTAATTCTGGTTTATCATCCATAGACACCTCATCCACGACAGTCACTTCATTTGTATTTAATTTGGGATTGAGCAATTTCTTCATGTTCAATCTCAGCTTGTTCTTTGACCTAGTTTTTGTTCTCCAAAATGATGCTGCTTCTCCCATCATTTTCAGCTCCTTTCCTTGATGCTGGATAGTAGCCAACTCCACTACTTAAGGTTTATTCCTTTTCCTGTTAGATTTTGTTGTTTTTCTATCTGAAGTATGGATTTCATTCTCTACTTCGATCTTGACTTCTGTTTTGGAGATGGGCTGCTCTTCTTTCAATAGATATTCCTCATCATCGGAGAGAATGGTGATAGGGCTTCTCTGTCGAGTGTTAATTTCTTCTTTAGGTACAACAACCTCTTTAATATCAACATTTTTCACTTCATGAAAATCTTCTACAGATGTCAAATTCTGTTCAGGTTGCTCCTTCTTATCTTCAAACAGTGAATACTTGCCTTTAGAGCTGGCTGAGAATGGATTTGGTTCATTATCTTCCTCCACATGCTCTGATGTTTCCTCCACTTTGACCTCCTCCTTATCTTCAAGTTTTGGCTTCTGACCTAATTTCCTCAACAAGACCTTACCCTTATCTGCTTGCCTCTTAGATTTCTGATCTTCAAAACCAGACCAAAAGATGAAGAAATCCCAGGTCCTTCCTTCATGCTGCAAAACAGTACTAATAATCAACTTGATTAACCCATGGTGAAAGATGGACTGAGAAGAATGATCTATTGGCCCTTTCACCTTGTTGGACATATTCTGCAAACTTTTCAAAAAGAAGAATGGCAGGTTCATCTTGGACACCCTCACCATGTGCTGAAGGAATCTAAAATGATACTTGTATACATAAGCATACCTGCCCTCACAAGTAACATAGCTCTACAATATTCTGATTGGCTCAACCCATTCCTTTCTGAGATTTTGAATAAGGACACCTTTATTCCAATCAGGGGTGACATTTGGTAAAAGGTATCTCTGTGGATCAAAGTCAAAAGGCAGTTTTTTAAACCATGGTTCACCCTCATCCTTAATCCCTGTAGCTTCTGAAATTAGTTTTACTGTTAGCTTGAATTTAAGGGTATCAAAAATCACCATGTAATTTTTGAAACCCTGGGAAAACTTACAGGACACCTTTGCATTATACCCATCGATTTTATTGAAAAAATCCATCCAACCAGCTTGTTGAAATAGCTCAACACACTCAGGCAATTTTTCAATCCATCCTACATCAGTTGGTTCAGCTCTGTTTATCTTACCATTCCTGCCCATTCTTCTTCAATCACTGCAAATTGAATAGTGTGCTTTTGTATTGTTTGTGAGCAGGAGATTAATTTAGGATATTGAAAATACCGTCGAATGTATGGGTTATTCACAGCACTACAACCTTAGCTTTGACAGGGTTACATTTCATAAAAAACGAAACTGCTATCTTCAACCCTCAGTCATCCTGGCATCGCAGAGCATCAACAAATAGCTATTTCTCTGGTCGGAATTGCGTTTGAAAGCACAATTTAACTTTTCCTTTGACCAATTTTGACAGAGTAAGTCCCAGCGAAAAAACCCCAAATCTACAGTTATACTGGCTTTTCAAGAAATACCTACAAATTGCTCGACTGCAGCTATTAAAATCACGACATGAGCTGTCAAATGAGTCACCTTGGATGTACAGATGTCCTTCAGCATTCAATTTGATTGCCAGCAACGAAATCAGGAAGCCCTAATTTCCCGTGCACCCATCAACAACTCTCCTTTGTTCAGCTGCGACAATTTCCAGTTCTTTAGTGATTATGGCTACTCCACTAACGTTCTTCATCTTTGAATGTTCCTGTAAGTGAAAAATTTATCCCACATTTACCTCAAACCACGCTGCTACCTGTCAAAAAGGAATTACACCTGGGCTGATGATGAGCACGATTTCCTCACGATGTGTAACCATTTGAAATCATGATGTTTTCTACATCAACACGTAATGAATCCTCTAAAACACATAATCAGTCATTCATTATCCCAAGCGTGCCAAAATTTGTTGAAAAATCGGAAAAATTTGGAGTCGCGATATTCTTGTAGCGCGCCTTTGGTGATTTTGAGCTCCAGCGCTACAAGAATAACTTTAACACTGTTTTGGTGCTTTTTAGCAGCTTTGGGTCATTTTGCATGTGGTTTAAAAGCTGAACCCTGCTCATGATGCTAAATATGACTTCATTATTCAATAATATGACCTTTTAAACACCCTTCAACGCCTAAAGGAGAAAAAACAAAATAAATCTAAAGACAAAAAACCTAAAAATTAAAATAAATACCAAAATTTCCTATAGTAATTGAAGAAAATAAAGTCAAAGAAATAAACAAATTTGATCTAAAAGGTTTAAAAGGTAAAAACAAATTCCTGACATAACACTTTCCAAGTTTGATTTTGGTAGAACTACTTCGACTGTCCTATTTTGTGACAATCAAACTGCTATTAATATCTCCACCGATCCAGTTTAGCGGCAGAGGACCAAACACATTGAGATTCGTATGCACTACATTCGAGAGTTGGTGCATGATAGCACCGTCATTCTGCAATATTGACCTACCGATGAGCGAATTGCAGACATCTTCACGAAGAGCTTCATTGAGAAGAAGCACTCTTACCTCCATTCATTGTTGGGGGTGAGTTCCATCATGGTGGATGTAGATTTGATCCATTTTTATGTTTAGCTTGATGGGGGGCTTTCTTCCCACTGGGTTTTCCCTCTTTCCTCACTTAGCTTATTTCAGCATTTTTTGGATTATTGTATTGGGGTGACCTTTGGTATCAGTAACCAGGGCCCTAAATTTTATTTTTTACATCATAGTATAGATTGAGGGGGTGTGTTAGGATATCTCATCATTCACTTACATACTTTGCATGCATTCTGCATGTATTGCATGCATTCGCATGCTGCCCAGTCATCAGTATGGTACCTCTAGCACCCAGTCCTTAGTCTCCCAGCACTCGGGAGCTACTTTCCACCCAGATTAAGCCCTCCTAGCCTTTCATGCACCCAGTTCTCACCTTCCATTGAAGAAGGGCGCCTTTCTCACCTACCAGTCTAGTTTACTTCAGTTAGCCATCAGTCTTTCATTGATTTGAGGCTAGACTGACTCCTCCCTGTAGTTATCAGTCCGATTGACCTCCGATGAGACATGACTACCTATTATGAATGCAGTTAAATCCTCATGCGCCCTCCACTGAGCCTCCATCCCTAGATTAGTGCCACTTACCATCAGTTACACTTATGACACTCAGTTAGACTCACTTAGACTCAGTTTGACACTTGTTTGATAGTGACTTGTGCATTCATGACCACTATTGATTGATGATGAGGACTCCTAGTTGGAGCCAAGCTATCCCATGCAGTATATTCAAATGACCTCCTTGGCTAATTTGAATTGCTCATTTATTGTGACAGTATTGTATTGTAATTCTACTATTCTGGATTATAGAGCATTGATGCATCTCTCTTGCACAGTTTTTACTCCAATTTGTTTTACATCATTGAGATTGATTTACTTGTTTAATAGATCTAATGTGACTAATTTTATATATATATATAACAATGACACCATTGAATATATACAACAATACATTTGTGACTTACGTAATATCAACCATAAACTATAACACAACACACAACAACATTTAACGATATGAAATTTATAAAAAAAAATAGTAATATTACTTACATGTATGGGAATGAATTTTACACGTAATGAAATAACAATAGGAGACAAGGCACCATGAAAGGAAATGTTGAATGATTCAATGTAAATTCAACATAGAGGCAAGTAGTGTGAAGGAGGAAAGTATTAAACATAAAAAATAGTAAATGCAAAGCAGAATTGGGGAATAAAATTGTAAGGGAAAGAGTAGATCAGATTATGGGAAAGGATGAAATAAAATTTGCAGGTGAATAAGCTGATTGGAGGACTAATCTCCAAATTCAATCAACACATAAAACAATTAAATCAATGTGAACACTGCAAAACTGGCATGCAATATGCAAGAATCAAACAAACACAACCTTTTTAATTAAAAAAATGAAGAGAAAGGAATAAGAGATAACCCAAAATGAGGGGCTCGACTCATCCGCGTTATTACCTACTTGAAAACGCTCAAATCAACTCAATGCAATGTTCCAGAAATTATTCTAGCTTCATCCATAAAACTAGTTTACAACTAAGGATACTCGCTACAATAACTCTAATCTACAACAACAATCAACTGCTTCCCATTTTAAACCTTAACAGTGAAGTACAAACTTATATTGATTCTTAAGCATTAACAGAAAATACACAATGGCACACACATTACACAGAGATTTTCACCTGGAAACCCTTAACCGGGAAAAAAACCAGCAAAACTTAGAGCCGCACTGCTCCTTTTCATTATATGTTTACAATATATGGTATTCCGCGGCATCTAAAACCCTAATTCGTTTACCCGAAATTAGGTTACAACCCTAATCCCTTTTACTGAGATTAGATAGAGTACAATGGGTCGAAATCGTGAAAACTAGGCAAGGGATCGTGTTGTACACGCAGCGACCTTGTGAAGAGATATAACATACCCAACATTCTCCCACTTGTTGTTCTCTTCACATACAGGAGAAATTTATGACTTCAACAATTCAGGGCAACAATGCCCATGTTCTCTTTACACCAAGAGAACTTCTGAGTACTCACAGACTTTGTCAAAGAGCCTGCAACATTTACCAAAGTGTCAACCTTCTCCAGCAACACTTTGTTTTGTTCAACCATGTCTCTGACGAAATGGTACTGCACATCAATGTGCTTTGTCCTCGAGTGATAAGCAGGGTTCTTTGCCAGAAATATTGCACTTGAGCTATCACAGCCAATCTTTACTGCATTCTGAACAAAACCAATACCTGAACACAATCTTTGCAACCATACAGCTTCCTTACTTGCATGGGTAGCTGCTATGTATTCAACTTCTGTAATTGACAGTGCAAATACAGCTTGTCTTCTACTCATCCAACTGATTGCTCCTCCAAATAGATTAAAAACGTAGCCACTTGTATATCTTCTGTGATCAAGATCTCCAGCCCAGTCAGCATCAACAAATCCTTGTATATCTATCTCTCTGTTTAGACTGGGTCTTCCTTGGTAGCAGATTGCAAAATCTATAGTGCCACGCAAATACCTGAAAACCCTCTTTACTGTAGTCCAATGTTCCTTTCCTGGTTTTGACATGTATCTACTCAAAACTCCCACTGCATGGGCTATATCTGGTCTAGTACAGACCATGGCATACATCAGACTGCCAACTGCACTAGCATAGGGAACATGAGACATGTCCTCTACCTCTTCTTGTGTCGTGGGACATTGTTCTGCAGATAACCTTACACCTACAGGAATGGGCACC
Organism: Larix kaempferi; assembly: GCA_027924585.1. Classification (NCBI taxonomy): domain Eukaryota; kingdom Viridiplantae; phylum Streptophyta; class Pinopsida; order Pinales; family Pinaceae; genus Larix; species Larix kaempferi. The sequence continues at coordinate 4,020,068 of BSBM01000600.1, forward strand.
TTCACTGGTTTGCTTTCCTGCATATTAAATCTCTTCAATATCGTTTCAACATATTTCCTCTGATTTAACCAGAGTTTCCTATTTTCACGATCTCTTTTTATTTCCATTCCCAAAATAAAATTTGCAGCACCAAGATCTTTCATGTCAAATTTAGATGACAACTGATTTTTGACATCCTTGATGATTTCCTTGTTGTTTCCAATTAGCAACATATCATCAACATACAATATTACATAAATAAAATGATCACCAGTTAGCTTAAAATAAACAAAGTGATCAGCTTTGCTTCTTGAGAAACCAAGTCCCAATATATAAGTATCAAATTTTTGACACCACATTCTTGGAGATTGTTTCAATCCATATAGAGATTTTTTCAGCTTACAGACTAGCTCCTTTCTTCCTTTCACCACAAACCGTTCTGGTTTCTTCATATAGATCTCTTCATTAAGACTTCCATGTAGGAAAGCCGTCTTTACATCCATCTGTTCTACTTCAAGATCAAAAGCAGCAGAAATAGATAGAAGAAATCTAATAGAAGTCAATTTTGCAACAGGTTAAAAAATCTCACTAAAATCGATGCCCTCAATTTGGGAATAACCTTTCACTACTAGTCGAGCCTTGTACTTCTCCACTTTACCTGCTGCATTTAACTTCTTCTTGAATACCCATTTGCTTCCAATAGGCTTTCTTCCTTCTGGAAACTCAACCAGATCCCATGCCTCATTTTTGTCCAAGGCATCCATTTCTTCTATCATGGCCTTCTTCCATAGTTTACTATCTTCTGAATCCATTGCCTCTTTAGCAGTTCTAGGATCATCATCAGTAATAGATAACACAAAATTAGAACGAAAATCAGGGGGACTGTACCTTTCAACTTGCCTTCTTTCTCGGTCATATCTCCTCAATACCGGAGTCTGTGGATCCGCCTCTTCATCTGATTCAGACGATTCTGCCTCCTCATCTGATTCAGACGAATCTAGTTCCTCAAAAGAGTCACCTCTTTCATCCTTGATATCAAAGTGTAGCTTATCTGAATCCTTTTCCTTTGGTACATCCTCAATCTTGGAAGTGCTTTCAACTTCTCTGAAGATCACATCTTGACTGTAAACTATTTGCCTTTTTACTGGGTTCCACAGCTTGTAACCTTTCACTCCATCCTTGTAACCAATGAAGATACATTTTTCCGCTTTATTATCCAACTTGCTCCTTTTCTCCTTTGGAACATGTACAAAAGCATCACGCCCAAACACTCTGAGATGAGAGAGAGATGGTTTCTTACCAGTCCAAACCTCATGAGGTGTCTTGTCAACCAACGCTAATGTGGGTGTCCTATTCACTAGGTAACACGTAGTGTCAACAGCTTCTGCCCAGAATTGTTGTGTTAGCCCTGCACCACTGAGCATACTCCTTGCCTTTTCCATCAATGTCCTGTTCATCCTTTCTGCAACCCCATTCTGTTGAGGTGTGTATGGAGTAGTCTTTTGCCTTGCTATTCCGCACATTTTACAGAACTCCTCAAATTCACTTTCACAGAATTCTCCATCATTATTTGTTCTGAGTACTTTTATTTTCTTTTCAGTTCGATTCTCTACAAGAGCCTTAAATTCTTTGAATCTTTTAAAAACCTCAGATTTCTTACGCAGGAAATAAATCCAAGTTTTCCTTGAGAAATCATCTATAAATGAAACATAATACACAGATTTACCAAGTGATGGAACAGGCACAGGTCCAAAAACATCACTGTGTATTAACTCTAAGATTCCTTTAGCTCTTACAACACCAGATGAGAATCTTACCCGATTTTGTTTACCATATAAGCAATGTTCACAGAAATCAAAATCTAATGTGAAATTAGACATGCCTTCAACCATACTTTTACCTTGTAATAGTCGAAGACCCTTCTCTCCAATATGTCCTAGCCTTCGATGCCATAGCGATGTCTTCTCACTAGAGACAGTAAGGACTCTATCTCCTTCATTTTTACCCTCATGAACAATAGTACTGTTACATCCATTTTTGAAGGTGCTTCCCAACAACTTGTATAGAGTTCCAATCCGAACTCCCCTCATCAGCACCAGTGATTCTCGAACCATCTTGCATGTGTTCTTTTCAAATAATGTTTTCACACCTGCATCATCCATTTTACTTACAGATATAAGGTTTCTAGCCAGCTTTGAAATGTGTAGAACCCCAGGAATAGTTTTAACCCTTCCATCTTTGAGCAGTATCTTGATATTTCCTCGACCTATGATTTTCGCCACCGAGTTGTCTCCCAGAAATACATCTCCTCCATCATACTTTTCGTATTCAGAAAACCACTCCCTGTGAGGAGTCATACGATAAGATGCACCTGAGTCAATCAACCACGAATCATGCTCTGCATGTGTACTTGAAGATACCAGATACACATCTCCTCCTTCCTCTGTAGATTCTTTCCCATCTGCAGATGGAGCATCATTAGGTCCTCTGCTTTTATCAGTATTTTTGGATTTACAATCCTTCTTGTAATGCCCAGCTTTACCGCACTTCCAGCATTTTCTTATAGAAGGTCCCGGAGATTTAGATCTCCCTCTAGATTTAGATCTACCACCTGAAGACTTATTTTTAGATCTGTCTCCATGGCGACCTCTTACAAATAAGGCATCCTTGGTTGCACTATCTATGGATCTCCGCCTCATTTCCTCCGATAGTAGGGATGCAACCACATCATCGAAGTTTAGCGTGGTTGCATTACTCCCAATATCTATAACCAGATTATCCCATGAATCTGGCAAAGAGCACAACAGAATAATACATTTTTCATCATCAGCAATTGTAATACCAACAGATGTCAACTGACTTACCAGAGTATTGAAGGCGTTTAAATGCTCTGACACAGAGTCTCCATCAATCATCCTTTGAAGGTACAATTTCTTTTGCAGAAATAACTTATTTACCAGGGACTTTGACTGATACAGATTTCCTAGTTTATCCCATAGCTTCTTTTCACTGTCTTCTCCAGATACGTTCACCAATACCGAATCTACGAGGCAAAGACGAATGGTGCTCCTTGCTTTTCTTTCTAGCTTTTCCCATTCTTCTTTTACCGCACCAGTGGGCATGGTACCTGGATCTACAGCGATCCATTGTTCTCTATCTACCAGAAGATCTTCCATTTTGAGCTCCCATAGCTCAAAGCTCTGGCCATTAAATTTCTCAATCTCGAATCTAGAACTTCTCGCCATTCTTTTAAAGAATAAATCACCGTTGCAAAGCTCCCACTGAAACCAGGTTTATCACAAATCCAAGATCGAGCCAAACCCTTGGAAACAAAGGCGTCCCTCTGAACCCAAAAATGCTCTGATACCAAATGTAAGTTTTAAACCTTAACAGTGAAGTACAAACTTATATTGATTCTTAAGCATTAACAGAAAATACACAATGGCACACACATTACACAAATATTTTCACCTGGAAACCCTTAACCGGGAAAAAAACCAGCAAAACTTAGAGCCGCACTGCTCCTTTTCATTATATGTTTACAATATATGGTATTCCGCAGCATCTAAAACCCTAATTCGTTTACCCGAAATTAGGTTACAACCCTAATCCCTTTTACCGGGATTAGATAGAGTACAATGGGTCGAAATCGTGAAAAAGCAAAAAGCAACCCAAAAAAAATTTGTGCTCCGCGCGGACTCCGGGGGCCTAACGGCCCCCTCCCTGTCGTTTCGGAACCTAACGGTCCGAAACGAAGGGGGTGGGCCCTGTCGGGCAAGGGATCGTGTTGTACACGCAACGACCTTGTGAAGAGATATAACATACCCAACAGCTTCATCCATAAAACTAGTTTACAACTAAGGATACTCGCTACAATAACTCTAATCTACAACAACAATCAACTGCTTCCCATTCTAATTTACATGTGTGATTCCTCCTCCTTCATGCTACTTACATATTCATATAGGGAATTGAAGGGGCATGTTACAACTAATCCCCCACTCCCAGATATGTTCAATAAATTTGCTAAATTTAGAAAAAATGGCCTCATTAAAATATGGGTGTAACAGTAAATTTGGGCGAGTTGGCTTTGAAGATCTGGGCATAGCTCCCAAACTGTTTTGAATTTTCAAAAATGGCCCATGAGCAGGCTAATTTAATGGGCATTTTATGCAAGTGGGTTTTTGGATGATTTGCAAAATGCCTCACCGTTTGCTCGAAATTAAGCCCGAAATCGACAGTTTAGGAATTTCTGCTAATTAATTGAAAATCATTTAACACCAATTTCATTAAACTTGGACATATTCTAGTCCAAGTCACGTAGAAGACGAGTAAAAAAAAACCTTTCTAAACCCAAAAATCAAGCAAAATCGGGTTCGAAAAGTGCCAAATCCAGGTTCCAAAAGTGCCAAAACCAGTTCGAAAAGTGCCAAATCCTGTTTGTAAAGTGCCAAATCCAGTTCCAAAAGTGCCAAATCCAGGTTTCAAAAGTGCCAAAACCGGTTCCAAAAGTGCCAAATCCGGCTCCAAAAGTGCCAAAACTAGGTCCAAAATTGCCAATTCCAGGTTCCAAAAGCATACTTTTGCTTTTGATATCGCAACTTCTGAAATTTGTTTTTGCGCTTTTCCGATATGATAAATATCATAATGGCACTTTTAGAACCTATATTTTCCCTTTTGGAAGGCTACTTTCGACACTTCCAATACTTAAATTTGAAAATTTGAAAACAGATTTTATCACTTTCAAACTCTGATTTTGCATTTTCAAAAACCAAACTCGACACGTTACAAGTATTATAATCACAATGAAATTGAACATGCTATTACAAATAAACATTCAAGTGTATTATTTAACAAAATACTTTCATTTTAGTCACAATTGGCCTCACATCACTCACGCCATTCAGGTGCATCAAGCAAGGCCATAATTGATCTAACAAGAATGTGTCATTGACATCTTGGCAAATATACGTTTTTGTTATAATACAGTTCCCTTCCTCATTACAAACATGGTTTTGTTTCGAGTCATCTACATTCATTGTATTTGTAGCATCCCAACCATGGATCAAAATGTCCCAATATTTGTTAAAAGCTTGAGAAATACATAAGGATTTCCATCACCTAGATAACCCTCTATGTCCATGCAAGAAAAATATTCTTGTGTTAAAATTACTCTAAATTGTTCCCTTTGCAATCCCGTTCTTTGTAATAATGTTGGCAAAAACTCGTCAACATTTTTTGTTGTGCAGATGTCCATACCCCAACTTCAAATATACTAAAGCATTTTTCAAAAAATTTCCTAAATCCTGGACATATAAAATAATACTTTGTGGTTGATTCAATATTTGGTGTTCGTGGAAATCCAATTTTTTTTTTTTTATGAACTGCGTGTAACAAAACTCCATTGAAATGAAAAATAATCAATGGTTTACTAGGAACAAATCTTCTAGTATCTGCAAACAAAAACACACACACACAACACAGTCAATAAAATATTATGTTTCAATGTTTCTAAGTATATTGCTTTCATGTTCTACAATTTTTGAAATAATTTTTGAAACACATAACTAGATACATGATACTATGTCCATAGATAATATGAGAATTGTCCAATAAAATTTACATCAATTAAATGTAAAAGTTGTCAAAATAATACAAATCACTAAATGAATTGTTGTCTCTATAATATGACAGTCATTTGAAGCTGAATGTCTTTAACCAATGCCCCATTTTTTAGTGAGGCCTGAGATAAATGAATGAAGGGGTGGTCATCCCTTCTTATGCTGAGTAATATTTTCATAATATTTATATACTGCAAGGAGGGTGGGTCGATCCTTCTTATGTTCACCATTCTGGATACAGGTGAAGAGTTGGATATTGGTGTTCAAAATTATCTACTAAATGAAGGGGCGACCAATCCTTCTTGTAAGAAGTCGGAAGTCAGGATAATTTTTTTTTATATGTTATAACAGCCAATGTGTCGATCCCTACCATTTACTGCGGAAATCAGAAGTCAGAATTGTCATATCAGCCTTCGTAGACTAAATATTTTTACATTTCTCTCTTAAATGAAGGGTCGGCCGACCCTTCTTGTGCTCAGTATTTTTTTCAGTGTTCACCATTCTAGATATACATGAATTGATGGGCTAGCCTTCATAGTTTGAATATTTGTACATTTCCCCCATAAATGAAGGCGTGACTGACCCTTCTTCTGCCCAGTATTATTTTCATAATAGTTCTAGACTGCAAGAAGGGTCGGTCGATCCTTCTTGTGTTCACCATTCTGGATACAAGTGAATTTCTAGATATTGGTGTTCACTAATATCTAATAAATGAAGGGGTGGCCGATCCTTCTTGTTGGAAGACGGGAAACTTGCAACTCGTTTTAGCCGTCGCATCATCCACCTACTTTATCTTCGGTATTTTGCCACCTCATCCTGCTTTTGTTCATACTAGTCCCCATGAATGAACTAGTTGGTTCATGACTCCCAACCATTGTGCCCCTTCAGGAGATGAACTGCAAAATCGGCCAAACAACCTCCTCCGCACTTCGGTCTTCTCCACAACTCTACAGAACGTAAGGTAAACCTAACACTCCACCTCGAAACTGTCTAAGGAACGTGACTCGGATCCCCGTCAACCAAGTGTTGTGAACTCCAACCATACTTCCATTTCGGTACTTGACCACTTTGCTTCTGCAACAGATATCCTTTCCTCACGTTTTCTTCCTGAACGCACATCTTTGAGAAGACAAGGCAACCATTCTTGCCTCAGAAAAAGACAAAATTATTTCTGACTTATGTTGTTCGCAACTCCTTCCGGCAAGTTTTCCGCGTCGTTAGGATTTTATGAACACTTTGTTGTAGCTCTTCCTTTCTCTAGAGAAGTCTTCCAATGATATACCTCTTTACAACCAAGATACTTCTGGTCACTTGCTATGATGATGTTGATCTTACCAACACATGATGCCCCGCACCACAGTGGAAAGCTTCCTGCCTCACAACTCTCACAAGTCATCCTCAAACGACTCATGCTGCTCTGTCGCACACTCACCTCCTAGCTATTTCAATGGTGCGCTTCTTCAGCAACCCTCAACGAGTTCTTCTGCAACACTTGCAACTAGTTTGGTTCTGCAGTGATCTTCCTCCATCCGCACCACCTTGCGCCTTTGGAGGTTTTTGGGCGCGTCACTTGGCTTAACCACTTTTGCTGAAACGTTTTCGTCTTGCCATCAACATTCCACATGCCCAACACACTCCCACCCAAGTATGCTACGCTTCAAACCAACATCCTGATGGTCTGCGTTCCTTGGCTTCATGCAGTCATTGTTTCCTTACACCTGTGTTGAGTATAGGTGCCTCTGCACCTCCCATCTTACCAGTGCATCAACAAACATGTCCACATCACAAATAAATGAAACTACCATTAGTTTTCTGATGTGCGACACACTCCAACCAAGTATTCCATACTTCGGATCAACCCTTTTGGGAACCCGTCTTCAAGGCTTCCAAGTCCTAACACTTCTCCATCTACTGCAACACATTTAAGGTGTGCTTGCCTGTAGGTCCACACGAAACCTCCTTTTCCAACCTCATCACTTTCGCAAGCCTTCGTCAACTCTTTTTGGCATAAGCGTGCCCATCAAATTGTTGGAAGTTTGCAATTCTTTGGGATTCCTTGGACCTCCCGCTCCTTCCGTTGTTTGGCGCACCCGATCCATTCGAATCGACTTGGAAGCTACTCCTGCGACTTCACAAGTCTTAGTGTCTTCTTCATGTCGCATCATTGTTGTGCACCTCCTGTAACCAAACGAACTTCTTATGTGGTGCTCCTCCATCTTCCCAGCACTTCTATGCACTAGCAGCTCTAGCCTTCCACGTAAGTTCTGGTAAATTCGGTATTCTTCAATGTGCGTTTGAATTTCTCCCCATAGAAACACTTCCTTTCTCCCAGATACCATCATCTGATACGTTGCTGCACTTCTAGCTAGGCACTCCTCCATGAAATCCCAAGCAAACTTCACAACCGCAGTAACCACTGCCGTCATGATACCATCCCTTTGTCAAAAACATGGTGAAGAGCCCAACTTCCACCAATCCATTGCTCCAATCCGCATCAACCTCTGTGTCGAAATGGATTTGATCTGTTCGCAAGAACAGTGTTAAGGAGCCTGTGTTCTGAGATCTGATACCATCTCTTCGCAAAAAGAGTAGTGAAGCGTCTGCATTCTACACTCGGATACCATCTCTTTGCAAGAAGAGTGGTGAAACGCTCGCATTCTACACCCTTATACCACTTGTCACGGACCTAATAGACAAGCTCAATTTTTTTCTTTCCACCAAGCTGTGTGGCATTTCCCGGAAGCTAACCGAGGGCATGGCCATATCGGAAGCACTTCGGTAGACTACACCTAACCTTCGGAATTACCTATTCCTACCTCCTGAACTTCTACACTTAGTCAATTTTCCAGCTACATGTGCATACAACAAATCAACTAAGTACAAGAGATAAGAACATGTGTGGGAGGCACCCCTAAAATGGAGTAGCCTAATAGCCATGAGAAGACTTGTTACAACCACGAAGGATGCCACAATCATTTGGAAACTCATCCAAGAGTGAGCCGAATAGGCAACACCCAAAATAAAATCAAGCCACAACTAATCGTCTATGTCGCATACGTATGCCTACACACTTTCGATATCACCACTTTTGAAATTGGTTTTTGCGCTTTTCCGATATGATAAATATGATAACGTCACTTTTAGAAACTAATTTTTCCCTTTTGGAAGGCTACTTTTGACACTTCCAATACTTGAATTTGCAATTTTGAAAACAAATTTTGGCACTTTCAAGCTTTGATTTTGCATTTTCGAAAACCAAAATCGACACTTTACAAGTATTATAGTCAGAGTGAAATTGAACATACTAGTACAAACAAACATTCAAGTGTATTATTTAAAAAAATACTTTCATTTTATTCACAATTGGCCTCACATCACTCACCCCATTCAGGTGCAACAAGCAAGGCCATAATTGATCTAACAATAATGTGTCATTGAAATCTTGGCAAGTATACGTTTTTGTTATAATATATTTCCCTTCCTCGTTACAAACATGTTTTTCTTTCGAGTCATCTACAATCACTGTATTCGTAGCATTCCAACCATGGATCAAAATGTCCCAAGCTTTGTTTAAAGGCTTGAGAAATACATAAGGATTTCCATCACCCTGATAACCCTCTCTGGCTATGCACGAAAAATATTCTTGTCTTAAAATTACTCTAAATTGTTCCCTTTGCAATTTCGTTCTTTGTAATAATGTTAGCCAAAACTCGTCAACATTTTTTTTTTTTGTGCAGATGTCCATACCCAAAGTTCAAATATACTAAAGCATTTTTCAAAAAATTCCCTAAATCCTGGACGTATAAAATAATATTTTGTGGTTGATTTGATATCCTATGTTCGTGGAAATCCAAATTTATTTCTTTTATGAACTGCATGTAACAAAACTCCATTGAAATCGAAAATAATAAATGGTTTACTAGTAACAAATCGTCTAGTATTTGCAAACAAAAAAAAACACAGACACAACCCAGTCAATAAAATATTATGTTTCAATGTTTCTAAGTATATTGCTTTCATGTTCTACAATTTTTGAAACACATCACCAGATACATGATAGAATTTCCATAAATAATATGAGAATTGTGCAATCAAATTTATATTAATTAATTGTAGAAGTTGTCAAAATTATACAAATCACTAAATGAATTGTTGTCTGCATAATATGATGGTCATTTGAAGTTGAATGTCTTTAACCAATGCCCCATTTTTTAGCAAGGCTCGAGATAATTCAATAGATAACACAACATTGTTTTTATAGTTATTTCTCTCTCTTGTGAACCGTCAAATGTCCAACTAGTTGGAATTTTCAAGCAGTTTTCCTTGCTTATATCTGCTGATTGATATTGCCCTTCATCTATAAACAACATGTATGTTTTGTATATATATCTCCATTTTGGATAAGTAAATCCTTGAACGACATTTTGTATATGTGCAGTACTTCACCAACATTATAATATGCAGACACTAAGTAATTATAAGTAGTACTATGTTTACATTGCTCTCAACTCCAAATAAATACAAAGTCTTCATTCTTCAACCATTCAAATATACCAAGGAATTTTTTAATTTCCATGTCATTGAGTGAGGAAAACCACAGAGCAATGTCAAAATGTTCTCTGGAAACACTAATAATATTGGGGCCGAACATCCGTGAATAATAACGATAGAAATTATGGACAAAATGAGGTTGTTTGCAATAATCTTCAATGTTGGATAACATCTGAAATCCAAAGAGAAATCCCTCTACTCCCAGGACCAATAGTTTCTTTTGCAGTGATATCCAAACAACATATAAGAACCGTGACTATATATATAACCAGAACAACAACACTTCATTCATGAAGTTAATGATCACAAACATGCAACTGTAAATGAAGATTTTCATTTCCAAATATTAGTACAAAAATCACCCAAAATTTCACAGATTCAAATGATTTAATAAAAGCATCACACTGAACTAAGAATATGTTAGATTCAGACAAAAATAGAATCGTCACCAGAAAAACAAAAAACACATTGAATGATTTAAAATCTCCTTAGGTTACATCTAGTGTTTCCCACTCTTGAAAAATGCAATGATAGGTTACATTTGATGGCTGTCACTCAACTAGAAGAAGGCATTGAATGTTCTGATATTAGTTGATTCATGCATTCTACTAAAACACTGCTAGAGTCAATGTACCAATTCACTATCTTTCCTAGCAGACGATGCAATAAAGGGCTTACTCAAAATACAATTCTCACATGGATGTGCTTTCACATCATCACCCTCCAAAAAATCATTGATGTATTACTTTCCGAAGTTTTCGCTGGGAACTCCTCCCACACACATTCCATATTTTTTTGTGTGTTTCCTTCTTTATCGTAGGTACATCTCTCTCGAAACCAAAAAAATAAAATTTGTTCCCCATATTATTTTTCTGCACTACCTGCCCTCAAAATTTTTGTAAACAGTGACTTCCCCTCATTGACCCCACATTTAGATGACCAAATCCCAACATTGAATTTGGAAAGACATAATCCAAAAAATTGTATGGCATATGTTAGTGACTCATATGAATTTTCTTTGTGTTTAAATTCAAATTCACCAACAATATACTTTCTTCCCCCTTTTTTACTTTTTTCCCTCCAACAGTATTTTTTTTATTTCCCCTTTTTTATCTTTTGGAGTCATTTTCTGTGACTTTCTTGCGAAATAGAAAACCTTCCATTTCTAATATCAATAACATTTTTATATTGGGAGTTGCACATAAATATTTCTAGTCATTATATATTTCAGAATAAATTTGTTTTATCAATTTAAGTAGAAAATAATCTTTGTCTTTTACCTGTCAATGCCAGGCCATTAGTTGAGGGTTCATTATTATCCAATCTCTCACATGGTTCATTATAATCCAATGTGGTTTGTTGGCTAGTACCCACGGACATCGTCAATGCCAGCTCTGGTTGTGGATGATCCACATGTTGATTAGCAATCCAATCATCTTGACCTGGAAATTTGTAAGTATACATTTTATATAACTTTTTGCAAGTATTCAAGGTCACTATCCTTGTTCATAATTTAGTTAATTTAACCAGGATCTTTGAAAGATAAATTTTTACCTTCTTGTCCATCTTGTTCTCCATTTTGGTAGTTCTTTATGGATTCTCCATCACATTCAATGTTGTCATCGGATAATATAATTTTATTGCACGATACCTGAGCGTGATCTTTATTTGATGTTGTAGTAGAATAAGAATTTCAAGAATTTATTGAACATAACCAACCAAGAAAAGTAAAATACAATGAAACAAGACATCTGAAAATGTTAATACAAATACCTTGCTTTGTACCCAATTCCTAATAGAAACTATTCATAAATGTACTGTCTCAACAATAGAAACAATTATTCTATCTGGCAACCTGATCAACAAACGAAGAGATCTACCTCCTGCGTAAAACAAAAGAACTGTACCTCGAGAAGAGACCAGTCTGGAAACTATGTGATCCCATAATTTATGTGTCATTTCTTTTGCAAAAACATGGCTTCTCGAACTATCATTGTTAACCTTGGGCAAAGGTAAATCAATCATTTGTAGGCCCTCATCCTTCCAATCCATATCCATTTGAAAATTAGACAAATTATCCTCATCCCTTCCAACTCTCCAACAATACCGTGTAATAGAGAATCCTATAAACAAGTCCTTGGAGAAATATCTATAAACTCCCTTGGTGGGATTCTGGGTTACCTTTTTTTTATTTCTTGCTGAAAAATGTGAAAGCTTTAGAACATCAACCCAAGCATATCTTCCTTTCTCCAGGGACTATCACAATTACACATATCAACAACAACAAATTCAGAACTGATTGCCACACCAAAAAATGAAATGGATCTTAGTGTGTTGACCAAATATGCATGATAACAACATTGACAAGCAAACTGTGAACTACCTTTGACGACGTCAACAGACATACCCATCCCCTCTTTTACTAATATACGTATTCAATATTTTCTCAGCATCATTTGGTAATTTGGTACCATTATCCTCTTCGGATTCTTTCTTTCTCTTTTTACCCGGATATTTTGCTTGCTTTCCAGAACATAAAATACTGCACAGTTGCTGGAGATTATTTGGTGCAATTTTATAGATTTCAATGACATTATGGTCAGTGATAATATGTGATCAAAAATTTTGATCATGAACTTTGAAATATTCAAAGATCGAATGCTTGGTCACGGTTGACCTCTCGTCCTTGATTCGCTTGCAATATTGATATAAAATCTTTGCGCAAACATTTTTTCGACTAATGTACTTAGGAAAACAGATCCATTGAATATAATGTCCACCAGATCGGTCAATTCATCTTCATCAAGATCACACAATGGTCTAAAAAAATTAGATCCACGATTCTTTATTTTATTTTGAAAAAAATCAACCTGAGTGATGCTCTTGGGTGAGCATGGTAAGGAACCACTTTTCTAAAGCTCGAATACAGACATCCATTCGCTCCACTGTCGATTTGATGTCAAAACAAGAGTTAGCTTGTCTTTAAGGCTATCCTTTGTTTGAACAACAAGGATATCCATACATTCACCTTGGAAAGACGTCAAACATATAAAATTGAAGATAATATTTAATATTCTAATTTCATAACAAAGGAAGCAACCTAAAGACTTTGATTTATAAGAAGAAAAAGTATATACCTGCCAAGCATCATTGGAAGCATTTAACTTTCCTGGGAGGGATGGCCTACCGTAGTATATCCATTTCCCCCTTGCTTTTACAACTTGAGAAATGAATGGAGTGTCTGCAAATTCCTTGTTTGATAAATTTTGTTGTTTGCATAATTTGATGATAATGTGCTGAGGAACATCTTTATGTAGAAGACGAGTTGTTCGATGTCGATACCTTGAATGGAGCGATTGATATTTCTCAATTTCAATGATTTTTTTTCTGTGCATAAATAGTATGCTTCCCATCCAATATATAAAAATTTACTGAAGGAAAATGAATTTTGTCTTCATTTTTAGGAAGAAATCCCAATGTGGTATCCATATCGAAAGGAAATAGAATAACATCTCTCAATGTTGTTGTAAATGTTGAGAGAAGAGATAAAACCATCTTTTCCACGACCTCCTCATCAACTTTTCGATATTGAAAATGCGGAGGTGTAACAACACATCTTGTTACATCAATAGAAAAAAATTTCTCATTGAACAAAATGTATTTGATATGTTCTTGTTGAACTTCTTTTGAACTTTCGAATCTCTTAGTCGCTTTCTGCATTATCGCTATGGAAGGACTTTATTTGAGTGCTTCGAAGGAAGATTTGGTCACATATTTTTCAATATGATTCAGAAATGTTCTTCTAAGGTAGAAAAGAATATTTTCATAAACTACATTTGTCAAATTCTTTTCAATATTCATGTAATTCAATGCAGACGAAGTTTTCGCAGCCAGGATTCTTTTCTTCCATACCGACAAAATTCCTTTCTTCAAAGATGATGCGGTATTAATTCCGGACCGATTAGAAACATCATACGAGGAAAAACCCACCCTTGCTTCGCACAAGAAACTGAATCTGAATCGGGACCACTTTTCATTAGATCTGGTCGAAACTTACAAACCATAAGATTAACCTGTAGAAGGAAACAATGGTCTCTCTCAACCACTTCAACTTGAACACGCAATAAATCATCAGAAATGGGATCTGCAGATGTCAATATTCTAGCTCGAGTTGGAGCTCCTTCCTCATCCAAGCAGGATAGATATAAATCCAGGTACAAATTATCTAGTTCATCCATCTCAACATACCATCCATGCTTGAATAAACCAAGGTTGTGATCTTTTAACAAATCAAGGAATGGGATTTCCTAGTATTGACTTAGGCTCAACAACGCAGACATGTTTTATCTGCAAAACAGTAAATATTGTAGTTAATATAAGAATGCATAAAATGTTTATAATTATCAATTAGTGTTTTAATATTAGATGTTAAATTTTGAGCATTAATTCACAATACTCTAGGATCTTTACTGAGAGAATAACATGTACAGTATATCAATGCATAACAATCATAATAAGCATGACGAGCATCACAAGAATCAAAAGCATGAGAGACAAGAGACACAGAGTTTTCGTGGGGAAAACCCTAAGGTAAAAAACCCCACAACTTCCTCAGAGATAGAGAGAGCAATGGATCAAACAAAGTACAACCAAAATACACTGAGATAGTCTCCTAGTAGCAGATGATCTTCCTCCTCAATAGTGTGCCACTTTTTGAGTGAGAGAAGTGTGAGTTTCCGAGTGATCAAAATAGAGATCTCCTGATCTCTATTTATACTTAACATGTTTGCCTAGTTACACTATGGGGACGACTTGTCTAGCTAGGTACATCCACAATATAATATATATTTCAGGGCCGACCCCACACATGGTGGTCTAATAACCCATCAGCAAGTACACACACTTGCGACACTTGTCAATACACATGACGACACTTCCTTATAGAGGAATAAGACATCTCTTATAAGGGTACAATAAATATATATGAAATACATAGAAGAAATACATTCCGAAGTTACATATACATCAACACTCCCTCTTAACTAGGAAGGTATTTCTTGACACAAATCTGCTAGACAGGTCTTCTTCTCGGGATCATAATCATCGATGCATCTTCATCATCATCGTCACTGCTGCTGCTATCTCAACCAATCTCTGACTCTACTCGTCATAGGAAGTTCTACAGAGCCAATGCTTTTTCATACTAGATGTAGGCCCACCACCTACAGGTCTTCATCATTACTGGCCATACTGTGGATTCCTCAGGACTTATTACGTGAGTCAACAAAAACTCGAAAGAGCATCCCAGGACTGATTACAAGCACATAGCTCAACCTATCGGATCTCCCAGGATCTCTTACATGCTACTGCACAACCTGTCCATGGCCACAAAGTATCACAGAGCACAACCCAGATGCACACACACAACACTTGCACTCACCGGCATGGGAGGACCAACCTACCACCATCCGTGAAAGGCTCATAGCACTTACATCAACGTCCATGGGAGAACACATCTACCACCATGTCAGAAAGGATCTGCACTTACATCAATGCACATGGGAGAACACATCTACCACCATGTCGAAAAGGATCTGCACTTACATCAACGCACATGGGAGAACACATCTACCACCATGTCAGAAAGGCTCTAAACTTACATCAACGCACATGGGAGAACACATCTACCACCATGTCGAAAAGGCTCTGCACTTACATCAATGCACATGGGAGAACACATCTACCACCATGTCAGAATGGCACTACACTTACATCAACGCACATGAGAGAACACATCTACCACCATGTCGGAAAGGCACTATGCATCTGTGTCTTTGGAACTCATCACACATAATCCAACTGATTATGTAATGTATCCACCTGATACATATGATCATCCTGATCATCATCACTGTACCATCCTAGTACATATCATCTGGAGCAACATCCTGAAGCTCGACATCATGATCATCCTGATCATACAATGCATCTACCTGATGCATACCAAGTATCTACTTGATACATATCATCATACATGATCCACCTGATCATATAATGTATCCTCTTGATACATACACGGATACATGATCCACACAATGTATCCACCTGATATACATATCAACACACATGATCTACTTGATCATACACAGTATCTACCTGATACATATACAGATACATGGTCCAAGCATCCAACATGATGCATATACAAAATACATACAAATGATCCAACTGATCATATCTAGCATCCAACATGATGCATACATATACATATAAATGATCCAACTGATCATATCCAACATCCAACATGATGCATACATATACATATAAATGATCCAACTGATCAGACATAGCAGAAACTAGAACATCATCCTGATACTCATCATCCAGTGCTTACATCCATAGCCATGTGAAGGATCCTCCTTCCAACATGATTGGAATGGCTTCAACAAATGTCTCCATCAATTCTTCCTCGAAGTGTCATCGATCTTAAGAACACCAAGCATCTCTCTGAAGTACTTGAACTTCACTCTGGCTAATGGATTCATTAATACATCTGCAATCTGTTTGTCCGTCGCAACATACAGGAGCTTCACTACTCCTCTCTGCACCTAATCCCTAATATAGTGATATTTGATCTCTATGTGTTTCGACCTGTCGTGAAACACTAGGTTCTTGGACAGCTTCACACAACTCTGGTTATCACAAAAGATACCAGTAGCATCCAACGGGAGATCAAATAACTCAGATAGTAGCTTTCGTAGCCATACTGCCTCACAACTAGATGAACAAGCTGCAACATACTCTGCTTTAGGTGTACTCAGTTCTACGCAGGACTGCTTCCTGCTAAACCAAGAGATCACACCTGATCTCATACTGAAGCAGCATCCAGATGTGCTCTTCCTATTTGCAGCACTGCCAGCCCAATCTGAATCAACATAACCCTGCAGGTTAAACTTTTGATTCGCTTCATACTTGAGCCCATAATCCACTGCACCCTTCAGGTACCTTAGAACATGCTTTACAACAATCAGATGAACACTCCTCGGATCTATCAGGAACTGACTCAATGTGTTCACAGCAAAGCAAATATCTGGTCTCGTGTTCATAAGGTACATCAAGGACCCAATCATCTGACGATACATAGAGATATCAATTGGCTCAGATGAAGCATCACATAGAAGCTTCAGGTTCGATGCCATAGGTGTGGCTATGGCCTTGCAATCCATCATACCGAATCTCTTTAGGATATCTACTGTGTACTTCCCTTGACCAAGGAAGATCCCACCTGCATTCTGCCACACCTCCATACCTAGGAAATAATGCATCATTCCCAAATCTTTCATATCAAACTCAGGAGCAAGCTTCCTCTTAGTATCTGCAATCAATCTGTCATCTCCTGTTACAAATAAGTCATCCATGTACAGAAGTAGAATCACAGGATTCCCTTCCTCAACCTTGTAGTAAAGGTTGGAATCCGCTTTACTCTTGGTAAAGCCCAAACTAGATAGGAAACTGTCCATCCTACCATACCAAGTTCCGGGAGCTTGCTTCAATCCATACAAGGATTTCTTCAATCTGCACATATATGACTCCCTGTCATGTATTTCAAAACCGAGTGGCTGCTCCACATATACTTCCTCTTCAACTACACCATTCAAGAAGGCAGTCTTGACATCCATCTGGTGTATTTTCCATTTCATTGTTGCAGCCAGGGAAAGTACTGTTCTGATGGAAGTATACCTGGCTACAGGTGCAAATGTTTCTTCATAATCTATTCCCTCTTTCCAAGAGAAGTCACGAGCTACGAATCTTACCTTGTATTTCTCTACACTGCCATCTGCAGCATGCTTGATTTTGTAGATCCATTTGGAAGTCACAACAGAATTCTCTTTAGGTCTTGGGACAACATCCCAAACATCATTCTTCATTATTGATTGGTATTCCTCAACCATGGCATTCTTCCATTCTTTCTTTTCCGCTGCTTCTTCATAGTTGGAAGGTTCTTTATTCATAATGTCACAGAGTAAAGCAACATAGCTGGTATGTGATTTGGTTCTCTTCTTTGCTCTGTGTTCTTCTTCTGGAATGCGAAATCTTTCTGCATCTTGAATGAGCTCTCTAGCCCATGTAGGTTTCCTCTTGTGAGAGTTATCCTCATGGGGTGGATCTATAGGTTCTTGCGGATCTTCAAACTCATGAACAACTTTTGGAATTGCTTCAGTCATGCTAGTGTCTTGAAATCTAGTTTCCTTAGGTTCTTCATAAACTTCGATAGGTGCCTTCCTTGATTTGATGAATGCTGAGTTTTCATCAAATGTTACATCCCTGCTGACATCAATCTTCTTGAACTCTGGAAAGTATATTCTGTAAGCCTTTGAGCTTTCACTGTAACCCACAAAGATACCCTTCTTTCCTGAAGGATCTAGCCTGGTCCTCTTTTCCTTTAGGACATGTGTGTATACTGGACAACCAAATATTCTGAGATGGCTGACTTTAGGTTTCTTACCAGAAAAGACCTCTTCTGGTGTCTTGTTGTCCAATATCTTGTGGGGTGTTCTGTTATGTACATAAACAACTGTTCTAGCTGCTTCTGCCCATAGATGCATAGGTAGATCATGGTCATGTAGCATTGCCCTTGCTGCTTCCATGATTGTTCTGTTCTTTCTTTCTGCAACTCCATTTTGTTGTGGATTGTAAGGAGCAGTCAACTCCCTCTTAATCCCTGAATCACTGCAAAGCTTCTTGAAATCACCTGAGGTGAATTATCCACCATTGTCGGATCTGAATGTTTTGATCTTCTTGTCAGTTTGATTCTCCATCAAGGTTTTGAATTCCTTGAACTTGTCAAACACCTAATATTTGTTCTTCAAGAAGTAGACCCAAGTCTTCCTGGAGAAGTCATATATGAAAGAGACTAGTAAACATACCCACTTAGAGAACTGGATGACATGGGACCACAAACATCTGAGTGGATGATTTTCAAGATGCTTTTTGCCTTGCTTTCACTACTTGGGAATGCCTTCTTAATGTTCTTCTCTTTTTCACATCCTTTGTAAACACCTTCATGCTTGGTATTGATTTCAGGAAGACCCTCTACTGCCTTTCTTGCAATTGGAAGTGCCCTATAATGCATATGAGCAAGTCTTCTATGCCAAAGTTCACTTCGCTCCATGGAGTCATGTACCATGGCATGTTCAGGTTGACCTTTCAATTTATACAAACCTCCCTCTTGCTCTCCAATCACTGCTGCATCATCTATGGTCTTTCCCTTTGGCCACATTAGGACTTGGCCATCCATAAATGCAACCCTCATACCTTTTGCATCCAATGCAAAGATGGAGAGTAAGTTCTTCTTGAGCCCAGGTACATAAAGAACTTATTCCATCTTCAAAGATTTTCCAGAATCTAGGTTGTAGGAGGATTCACCACTTCCTTTGATTGGGTATTGATAATCATCCCCAAGTTTCACCTTATGGGGTGATTCATGTTCAGATAGGTTTACAAAAGATTTCTTAAACCCAGTCATGTGTTTGGAAGCCCCATTGTCAATTAACCAATCATTACAACCATGGGAGATAGTACCTGTGAGAGAAAATATTAGAACATACTCTTCTTCACTTGATGAGTCATGATCACTATCATCACTTTCTGCCCTAGCCTTCTTCTTGGGTGGTTCATCATCTTCAGCAGCATGAGCATGATATCTTTTCCTACTGCCCTTTTTCTTCTTGATGTTGTTGTTCCTTTTGTTCTTGGGACATTCTGAAGAAAAATGACCTTTCTCATTACATGTGAAGCATCTAAGATATTTCTTATCTTTATGTTGATGATAGTGTGAAGATTTCTTGGTATGAAAGTGCTCTCTCTTTGACCTTCCTTTCTTGGTGTGTACTGTGAGAGCTTGATCTTCACTTCCCTTCTTTTCTTCTCGGGCCACAAGCCTTGCTTCTTCTTGAGAACATTCTTCCCGCAATCTGTTGAAGGAGATCAACTTCTTCCTTGCACAAATTCCTTGAATAAAGGAATCCCATGACCTGGGTAGGCCATTTAGAGTGGTCATGACAACTTCACCATTCTCCACCATTTCATCTACCGCTTCCAGTTGTTTCTTAATCCGAGAGACCCTAGAAAAATAAGATTGAATGGTTTCTCCATTCTGAAACTTTACTCCTTTCAATTGGTTCTACAGGGTCATCTTCCGATTTATGTTCTTCCCTTCAAATAGCTTGGTCGGAGAATCAAACATTTCTTTGGGTGTCTTTATAGATGACACATGTGGGATAAGATGATCCTTGATAGAATCAACAATGATTCTCTTTTCCTTGACCAAGTTCTTCTTATGCAATATCTTAGCCTCGTCATCCTCTGGGATAGGGATGTCTTCTTTTATGTATGAGTCCAACTCATTCTCTTCCAGGATTAACCCAATCCTATACTTCCAAGCTCGGAAGTTATCAGCACCTTCAAGCTTATCCTCAAGCTTGGTGTGGTGAGACATATTAAAGAGTACTTCAAATGGAAATAGAAAAGATTAAGGTCTTACCACTTGAAATGCTGAAAACTGGATCTGGACTCGGATTAGGGTTTGTCAAAAAAACCCTAAAAATTCAAAATGTGAATTTCAACTTTCTGAAAGTATAGAAAGATGCGCCTTGATGAGTTGATCAGCCTGGTGTATTCAGAATTTGAGATCAGCAAAGATTTACCTTTCAGATTTGCCTTTTTTTCCTCCTAGGTTCATTGGGAAGAGCCCTGAATTAGGGTTTGAGTTTCCCGAAGATCTACCCAGCCAAAAATCTCGATCCAAAGCTCTAAACTTCGATTGTTGCAAGGAGCTTCCAGGTATGTCTTAAGATTTCAGAAATTCCTATTTTTGTGGAAACCCTAATTGTTAGGGCCAAATTTGAAAATGCTCAAAATTGAACTCTGATTGGACAGATAGATTCTCCTTGATGAGTAGAGTCAATATACTATAATGCTTTTCCAAAATTTTTGGAGAGAAACCCAATAAACAAGAAACCCTTGGTTTCCTTCACTGCACAATGTCTTCTTCTCAGGTTAGCTCTGATACCATGTTAAATTTTGAGCATTAATTCACAATATTCTAGGATATTTATTGAGAGAATAACATGTACAGTATATCAATGCATAACAATCATAATAAGCATGACAAGCATCACAAGAATCAAAAGCATGAGAGACAAGAGACACAGAGTTTCCGTGGGGAAAACCCTAAGGTGAAAAACCCCACAACTTCCTCAGAGATAGAGAGAGAAATGGCTCAACCAAAGTACAACCAAAATACACTGAGATAGTCTCCTAGTAGCAGATGATCCTCCTCCTCACTAGTGCACCACTTTCTGAGTGAGAGAAGTGTGAGTTTCTGAGTGATCAAAATATAAATCTCCCGATCTCTATTTATACTTAACCTATTTTCCCAGTTACACTATGGGGTCGACTTGTCTAGCTAGGTACATCCACAATATAATATATATTTCAAGGTCGACCCCACACATGGTGGTCTAATAACCCATTAGCAAGTACACACACTTGCGACACTTGTCAATACACATGACGACACTTCCTTATAGAGGAATAAGACATCTCTTATAAGGGTACAATAAATATATATGAAATACATAGATGAAATACATTCCGAAGTACATATACATCAACATTAGATGTATACTTGCAAATGTTCAAGCTAATGATCGATGGAGAAGGAACGACAGCTCATTTCCAAAATCAATTGATTGATTAAGAACAAATCTGCCAGCATTATCCATGAGAGATCGAATGCACATTTTTATAGTCATTTGAGATAGAATCGATCATAGAAGGAGTGATCATCATAGAAGGGGCATTCGATCCTTCTTTTAAAAAGTATGAAGTCAGGATAAATATTGGTTATATGTTATAACTTAGCCAATGTCGCGATCCTTACTATTTACTGCGAAAGTCAGAAGTTGGGAATTGTCGTCCCATCCTTCGTAGATTAAATATTTTTACATTTCTCTCGTAAATGAGGGGGCGATCGACCCTTATTTTTCCCAGTATTATTTTCAAAATAGTTCTAGACTGCAAGAAGGGGCAGCCGACTCTTCTATGATTGTAGAGAAGATTCTGCAGCTGATTGTTCAGACTGGTACTATTACCCTTCCGAGATAATAAAAGAACAGTTCCTGTGGATGTAGATCTCGCATGGGGTGAACCATGTAAATCAGTGTGTTTTTGTGTATGATTTTATGACATTTTTTGTATATGATTTTATGTGTGTTTATGTATTTACTTTCATATGTATGTGCATGTTAATCGCACGTTGAGTAATTGGAATACAAGTGCGTGAATGTGAAGAAGAAACACTTAGTATGATTAATGCGTAGCTAACTGGTAAATACAGTAGATATTCAACGTAGTTTTGTATACTCCGATAGCTGTGAAGTACGAAGTCATCTGTTATTCTATCCCATTGGTAGATGTTAAATAGAACATTAAACGAGGTTTTTAACCACATCTTCTTATCGCCATGGTTATGGAAGCTTGATTATGTAACCCCCCATATTCACTTCGGGTGAGAATTCAACCTATTTACAGCGTGATGCTGAAAGGGCCAGTGAAAGGGGTTTGGTTGTGTCTACATTTATCTCATAAATGAAGGGTCTCCAACTCTTCTTGTGCTCAGTATTCTTCTATTGTTCACCATTCTGCATATACATGAATTGACGGCCTAGCCTTCGTAGGTTGAATATGTTTACAATTCCCTCAAAATGAAGGGGAACCCGACACTTCTTGTGCCCAACATATATCTTCAAAATATTTCTGGACTACAAAAAGGGTTGGTCTATCCTTCTTGTGTTCACCATTCTGGATACAAGTGAATTGCTGGATATAGGTGTTCACAATTCTCTACTAAACGAAGGGGTAGCCGATCCTTCTTGCTGATATGGGGAAGCACACATAGAAATCGAAGTTGCGAAGTAAAAGGGAGTAGCGATGTGAAGTTCAATCAGAAAGAAGGGAAATGTGAAGTGAACCTCTCCACTTACCTAACCGTCAGGGAAGCTAGAGAAAACTAGCCGTTACAGTTTTGATCAGAAAGTAGCAGTTATACAGTACTTTTGGAAACTAGATTTTTCCGCTTTTAAGGCATATTTGTCCATTGAAGACACATTCAATGAAAGGAAAGGACCAAGTTCTAAGCAGGATCTGGCCAACGGACATAACATTTAATGCAAATTTAGTCATTTTTGGGCACGCCTTAGTGTCGTTGTCCCTACAAATAGTAAGGATTGCATAGTTACCGGTCTTTACCGTGACTTTAATTTTTACTGCATGTAATTTCTGAGCGTTCACCAATCAAGAGAAAGAGTAATCCGACAATGTATGTCTGAACAAGAGAGATTAGAGGAGATATTAAGGGAATTCCAACATTCTAGTTTGGAAGGAATCATGAAGACTCCGGTGAAGAAAACAGTCCCAGAGAGAGGTGGAACCTCTAGGGCATCACCGCGAAATGCACTGTAGCATAAATTGAAAGATATGAAGAAGGCTACTGAGAAAGAGAAGTCGAAGGCTATAGAAATTCCAAAGGATTATGCACCAAAGTGACCTCGCGAGAGGCTGATTCTGCTGGTACCAGAGTACATCCCTCCAAGAAAAGAGGATGCACCAGTTGTGATACTCAAGAAGAATCCTAAATACGAGATACCGCTACCACCCATGTCGATTCATGTGTGCAAAAAGGAGAATTTGCTAGGAAAGATTCCATAATGCAATTTCGAAGATCATGACTTGATACACAAACAAAGTACGCACAATTTTAGCTGGACTAGTACATATGTAGGTGAGATGATGAAACCAGTAAGCAAACAACAACCCATGTGCAAGAATGGATTGTGCCATTGCTTCCCTCGGGATTGTTGTATTTACTATGAATTCCACATTTTGACAAAAGCCCAGAGCTCTCAGCGGTTGTGCGAACATTTCTCTCCTGTAAGCACCAGGGTTACTTGTGGTTGGACCACAAGATTGATATCAACATAGACCTGATCCATAGCATTACGCACCTAAATAAAAGAGGTGCTAACCCTACAAAAGAATTCGTAGGCAAGAGCAAGGACAAAGAACTTGCCTGCAGGATGAAGAGAGAATTCAGCTTGGTAAAAGGAACCTATGGATATCAAACGAATCAAATCCAGGATGTCTCCACGAGGTTCACGGTTCAACTACTTGCAGGAAAGGTCTTAAGGAAATGTCGACCGACCGAGGTGTCGGTCGTTGTAATATCCTTAGCTACGAAGGCCAAGGATGGACTCTAGTATAATTGGGCAACTTACCTTCTGAATGAGTTCCTACATGATGTTGCGGATACGTAAGACAATGGAAATCACTTTCATTGTAGCTGGTTGTTAGTCTTGATCGTGTCCGTAGGCTGGAAAGAGACTAACTTTCAACAATACGTACCGGTGGTGGTTGGAGACTGCCGAGGACCCAAATACGCGAACATGTGGGCCAATTCGAAGCCGTACATACAAATATTAAATAATGCGTAGTTGTATACATGTTATGAGTAGTTATGCAAAGTTATCAAATGCACTTCGCATATTCCGAAGGCCATAACAACAACATATATTCACAAGATGAGATTCAAAGCAGGCTTACACTTTATCTTCATACGACATAGAGAACCATCAAAAGAAGAATGGTATGAAGGCCTATACCGACTGGACGTGCAGAGAATTGATATTATCATTGAATATTGGCCGCCTGAATGGAAAATGGATGCTCTAGACACATTGATTACTACATCTGAGGAAGGCGCAAATTAAAATGACACCCAAGAGACAAAAAATGGACAAGAGCAAGAATAGGAACAAGAATAGCAAGAAGCTGTTGATTTACCAACAGGCGAGAAGAGTAATATGTTGATGTATATGTAACTTTGGAATGTATTTCATCTATGTAATTCATATATATTTATTGTACCCTTATTAGAGATGTGTTATTCGTCTATAAGGAAGTGTTGTGATGTGGATTGACAAGTGTGGCAAGTGTGTGTACTTGCTAATGGGTTGTTAGACCACCATGTGTGGGGTCGGCCCTGAAATATATATTATATTGTGGATGTATCTAGATAGACAAGTCGGCCCCATAGTGTAACTGGGCAAACAGGTTAAGTATAAATAGAGATCATGAGATCTCTATTTGGATCATTAGGAAAGACACACTTCTCTCACTCAGAAAGTGGCGCACTAGTGAGGAGGAGGATCATCTGCTCTAGGAGACTATCTCAAGTGTATTTTGGTTGTACTTTGGTTGAGCCATTGCTCTCTCTATCTCTGAGGAAGTTGTGGGGTTTTTCACCTTAGGGTTTTCGCCACGGAAACTCTGTGTCTCTTGTCTCTCATGCTTTTGATTCTTGTGATGCTTGTCATGCTTATTGTGATTGTTATGCATTGATATACTGTATATGTTATTCTCTCAGTAAAGATCCAAGAGTATTGTGAATTGATGCTCAAAATTTAACATGGTATCAGAGCTAACCTCAGAAGAAGACATTTTGCAGTGACAGAAACTTGAGTTTCTTGTTTATTGGGTTTCTCTCCACAGATTTTGGAAAAACAGTATAGTAGATTGACTCTACTCATCAAGGAGAATCTATCTGTCCAATCAGAATTCAATTCTGAGCATTTTCAGATTTGGCCCTAAAAATTAGGTTTCCACAAAAATAGGAATTTCTGGAATCTGAAGACATTGCTGGAAGCTCCTTGCAAAAATCGAAGTTTAGAGCTTTGGATCGAGATTTTTGGCTGGGTAGATCTCCGAGAAACTCAAACCCTAATTCAGGGCTCTCCCTAGTGAACTCAGGAGGACAAAAAGACAAATGTGAAGAGTAAAGCTTTGCTGATCTCAAATTCTGAATGCACCAGGCTGATCAGCTCATCAAGGTGCATCTTTCTATCCCTTCAAAAAGTTGAAATTCACATTTTGAACTTTTAGGGTTTTTCCGACAAACCCTAATCTGGGATCAGATCCAGTTTTCAGCATTTCAAGTGATAAGACCTAAATCTTTTCTATTTCCATTTGAAGTACTCTTTAAGATGTCTCACCACACCAAGCTTGAGGATAAGCTTAAAGGGGCTGATAACTTCCGAGCTTCGAAGTATAGGATTGGGTTAATCCTGGAAGAGAATGAGTTGGACTCATATATAAAAGAAGACATCCCTATCCTAGAGGATGTGTTAGAATTCAATATGCTAAGAAAGAAAATAGCAGCATTACATTCCATTTCACAATAATAGCATATACAGGATCACTGAAGAAACAACAAGCACAGCATAAACACAAGAGACAGAGATTTATCCTGGGAAACCCTCATGGGGTAGAAAACCCAGCAAAGCTTCCTCAATATAGATGACCAGCAATATACAAGGATGAAACCCTGAGACATGATCTCCTCCTCCACAATAGAAGACATCTCCTCCACAAGTGCGTTATCCTCAAGTGAGTGAGTGTATCAAATGAGGAACACACCTCCTCTATTTATACACTACTCTGATATGTATTTTACACAAGTACATGTAGGCTCGTATTTAACCATTAGGTTAAATACCCCATTATAACTGACTGGGCCGACCCCCACATGGTGGGTCTAATAACCCTAGTTACCACAACCAACTTGGAGGAATAAACATCTCTGGATTTATAGTATAATCACATCGGAGGTATGGAACATCTCCGAATTAAATAATATACAAATATAATATTCTTTGAAGTTACAATATTTCAACACTCCCCCTTAACGAGAAGGATATTATAATAGTATCTGCACGAGCAAGGAGTCATCAACATCATACATGATACATCTATATATCATCGGAAGCTTTCTTCAATTTATCTTCATCAGTAACTCAAATAGTTACTGGTATATCAATGTCAATATCAACATCGACATCACGATCATCGTCATCGTCATCACACGATTAGCAGCATCGTCATCACACGATCAGCAGTATCATCATCACACGATCATCAGCATCGTCATCACACGATCATCAGCATCGTCATCACACGATCAGTAGCATCGTTATCACACGATCAGCAGCATCATCATCACACGATCAGCAGCATCGTCATCACACGATCATCAGCATCATCATCTATATACATGATCCTTCCTTTCGGAATTACTGGATCAATCTCATCACAATCATATTTAAGACTATCCTTTCTTTCGGAATTACTGGATTTACTGTCTAAGGATGATTAGTCCAACCACAATCATATTTTAAGACTATCCTTCCTTTCAGAATTACTGGATTTACTGTCTAAGGATGATCAATCCAACCACAATTGCATTTAAGACTATCCTTCCTGGATTTACTATCTAAGGATGATTAATCCAACCATAATCACATTTAAGACTATCCTTCCTGGATTTACTGTCTAAGGATGATTAATCCAACCACAATCGCATTTAAGACTATCCTTCCTGGATTTACTGTCTAAGGATGATTAATCCAACCACAATCGCATTTAAGACTATCCTTCCTGGATTTACTGTCTAAGGATGATTAATCCAACCACAATCGCATTTAAGACTATCCTTCCTGGATTTACTGTCTAAGGATGATTAATCCAACCACAATCGCATTTAAGACTATCCTTCCTGGATTTACTGTCTAAGGATGATTAATCCAACCACAATCGCATTTAAGACTATCCTTCCTGGATTTACTGTCTAAGGATGATTAATCCAATCACAATCACATTTAAGACTATCCTTCCTGGATTTACTGTCTAAGGATGATTAATCCAATCACGTGCATTTTGAACCAAGGTCCAGGGATGATGCAGTCCTATCCTCTATTCTCGGAGACACCTGTCTACGGCTCACTTTAGAACTTGAGTTCAAGGATGATCCAATCCTCTCAAGTCCACCAAGGACTTCATTCTCGGAGACCTCACGTCTACGGCTCTCTTTAGGACTGAAAGTCTAGGGATGATCCAATCCCCTCAAGTCCACCAAGGACTTCATTCTCGGAGACCTCACGTCTACGGCTCTCTTTAGGACTGAAAGTCCAGGGATGATCCAATCCCCTCAAGTCCACCAAGGACTTCATTCTCGGAGACCTCACGTCTACGGCTCTCTTTAGGACTGAAAGTCCAGGTATGATCCAATCCCCTCAAGTCCACCAAGGACTTCATTCTCGGAGACCTCACGTCTACGGCTCTCTTTAGGACTGAAAGTCCAAGGATGATCCAATCCCCTCAAGTCCACCAAGGACTTCATTCTCGGAGACCTCACGTCTACGGCTCTCTTTAGGACTGAAAGTCCAAGGATGATCCAATCCCCTCAACTGTCCACTAAGGACTTCATTTTCGGAGACCTCACGTCTACGGCTCTCTTTAGGACTGAAAGTCCAGGGATGATCCAATCCCCGCAGCTGTCCACTAAGGACTTCATTTTCGGATACCTCACGTCTACGACTCTCTTTAGGACTAAAAGTCCAGGGATGATCCAATCCCCTCAACTGTCCACTAAGGACTTCATTCTCGGAGACCTCACGTCTACGGCTCTCTTTAGGACTGAAAGTCCAGGGATGATCCAATCCCCTCAACTGTCCACTAAGGACTTCATTCTCGGAGACCTCACGTCTACGGCTCTCTTTAGGACTGAAAGTCCAGGGATGATCCAATCCCCTCAACTGTCCACTAAGGACTTCATTCTCGGAGACCTCACGTCTACGGCTCTCTTTAGGACTGAAAGTCCAGGGATGATCCAATCCCCTCAACTGTCCACTAAGGACTTCATTCTCGGAGACCTCACGTCTACGGCTCTCTTTAGGACTGAAAGTCCAGGGATGATCCAATCCTCATCTGTATTCTCATCTATACAGGTACAAATATCCAAGAGCATGTATCACATCAAAACATGTATACATCACTAATCAAAACATGTATACATCACATCAAAAACATGTATACATCTAGCATGTATTCTCACTAATACATATAACATCAAAACATGTATACATCACTAATCAAAAACATGTATACATCTAGCATGTATTCTCACTAATACATGTATACATCACTAATCAAAACATGTATACATCTAGCATGTATTCTCACTAATACATCTAACATCAAAACATGTATACATCACATCGAAAACATGTATACATCTAGCATGTATTCTCACTAATACATATAACATCAAAACATGTATACATCACTAATAAAAAACATGTATACATCTAGCATGTATTCTCACTAATACATCTAACATCAAAACATGTATACATCTAGCATGTATTCTCACTAATACATCTAACATCAAAACATGTATACGTCACTAATCAAAACATGTATACATCTAGCATGTATTCTCACTAATACATCTAACATCAAAACATGTATACATCACATCAAAAACATGTATACATCTAGCATGTATTCTCACTAATACAGATAACATCAAAACATGTATACATCACTAATAAAAAACATGTATACATCTAGCATGTATTCTCACTAATACATATAACATCAAAACATGTATACATCACTAATCAAAAACATGTATACATCTAGCATGTATTCTCACTAATACATCTAACATCAAAACATGTATACATCTCATCAAAAACATGTATACATCTAAAATAAAAGATATATAAGAGTTCTAAATCTAAATAATTCTAAGTAGCTAAGTGCAGTAAATAGGTAACCTCATCATTGATGAGACAGACTTGTTATCAGATACTATGCTACTCCCCCTTTCGAGGAGGGTCCTTCTGGACTATACCAAGCTTGTCTCGGAAGTATTTAAACTTTACTCGAGACAAAGGTTTAGTCAAGATATTAGCAATCTGATCCTCAGTGCTTATATACTCAAGTTTGATAGCTCCTCTCTGCACCATATCTCATGTATAGAAGTATCGGATCTCTATGTGTTATTGACTTATCGTGGAATACAAGATTTTCTATCTTGATTCATTTCTAAGTCAAACACTCCATATAATAGCTTCTGAAGCCACACTGCTTCACAACTGGCAGAGCAGACAACTATATATATATTCTGCTTCAGCAGTACTGAGAGCCACACTAGATTGTTCCTTGCCGAACCATGAGATCATGGCAGATTCAAGACTATAACATCGACCTGATGTACTCTTTCTGTCTGAGGCACTTCCTGCCCAATCAGAATCTGAGTAACCATGTAAACGGAGTTCATGACCTCCAAGATAATATAGACCAAAATCTATTGTACCTTTTAGGTACCTCACTACATGCTTTGTAGTTATTAAGTGAACCTTTCTAGGTTCTACTAGACACTGACTTAGGGTATTTGCAGCAAAGCATATATCTGGCCTAGTATTTGTTAAATACATCAATGACCCAATGATTTGTCTATATAGGGTTAGGTCCACTAAATACGATGAGTCATTAACTAACAACTTCAAGTTGGAGTCCATGGGAGTGGCCATGGCTTTATACTCCAACATATCAAATATTTTTAGAAACTTCACAACATACTTACCTTGATTTAAAAGATTCCTTTTGGATCTTTCCATACTTCTAGACCTAAGAAGTAGTGCATTAATCCGAGATCTTTCATTTTCATTTCTGCATCCATTTTCATGACCTGTTTCTCATTCCTTGTCAGAAAGAGATCATCGTCATACAATAATGGTATGATAGGTTCATCATCCACAACCTTAAGGTAAAGGTTAGGAACAAATTTACTTCTGGTAAAGCCCAAGCTTTGTCACGAAGCTATCAATTGTCCATTATTCACACTCAGCATTGAGTGATCTTCTGCATATCTATCTGTGCCATCTCTCGTCAGATGGGTCTACTAATATGAGACTCAAAATCATTCGAACTTCTATTCATTCTGTACCACTGTGCATGCTCAAGAGTCATCCTCATGATCTCACACACAAACATATACTCATTAGTATATTCTAAATGCTATCAAAACATTATAGTACTAAATAATCTTGAAAATGTATAGTCATGATTATAGTTAATAAATATTAGTATTCAAGATTTCAGGGAAGTCTTCTTTTACTCATGCATATCATCAATCAAGATAAAAGATATAATATGCATAATCTCTTGATTACTAACTTTATGAATAAGCATAACCAATCATTCCAAGTATACTTATATAAGGGATCCTAACACAAGGTAAGATTCATGGGAAACATACCTGGATTAGTATACCTACTTGGTTATGTACAACATACCTAAACAATCTCTTCAATGATTTAGAGATCCTGAGCTAGAACCTGCATGTCTCATAATATAACAAAGTCATACATACCTCGTAAGTAGAACAAAGATTATGGATGAGTCTTTGTCTTCATGTTTTCATGGTCATGGAACCTGATTTGTCTTTTGTGATGTACCTGTATCTTGTTCGCAGACAACATCAACCTCACACAACATCATAATGCATTAGTACAATCATAAGTGTCAACACCCTAACCAATGAATATCTTCTATCATGCATTCATAATTTTGTTAAGGTGATACAATAAATCTAAAATCAAGATTGTACTAACCGTAATAACATGAAGACAAACATACCATAAACTTAATCATGAACGAATCTCAAAACATACCTCGATGAGTCATACCTGTCGAGATCGCTTGTAATCTCCTGATGTAAAGCCTTAGCCTCATCTCCCTCTGAAACATGAACTCCTTCACTTATGCAGGTGACCAATCCATCTTCTTCTAGGATTAACCCTATCCACTTGATTTGCAAGAAATGGACCTAGAGCTGGATATGGGTTTGTCAGAGAAACCCCAAAAATTCAAACTTCCGAAAGGATAGAAATATGCGCCTTGATGAGCTGATCAAACTGATATATTCAGAATTTGAAAACTGCAAAGTTTCACTCCTCAATTTTGCCTTTGAAACTTCCGGATGCACTGGACGTGACCCCGAACTGGGGTTTTATGAATCCCACTCTTCTTCCCAATCAAAATGTTTGATCCAAAGCTCTAAGCTTCTATTTTTCTGAGGAGCTTCCAGCCATGGTCACAGATTTCAAAAATTCCCATTTTTACAGAAGCCCTAATTTTTCACTTTTCTTATCAAAGTCCCGAACTAGGGTTTGATCAAGCCCGGCCTTCTGCCCAACCAAAAAATTTGATCTTGGTCTCTAAATTTCTATTTTGATGAGTAGCATTCAGCCGTGGTCTCCGTTTACAAAAATTCCAACTTTCTTCAAAGCCCTAAATTCCGGAAGCCATGAATGAAGGTACTCAAAAATAATTCTGTTTTGACAGAAATATGTACCTGATTGTTTCTGGTGTAACTCCAAACTTTTCAATCCACGGGGTCTGAAAAAGTTTTCTGAGAGAGCCTGACCTGTTATCTTTACATCCTGACAGGTCTGACCTCAATTGGATTCTCTGAGAGAGAGTTATGTCAAATGTCGCAACATGACCTGTTTTGGGATAAAACAGAAGAGCGAACTTGTACGGCGTGCCACGTGTCACTGTTTAAACTTCGGCCTCTGAAAAACATTTCTGAGGTATCTCGGCCTGTTATGTTTCCATCCGGACAGGTCTGACCTCAATTGGACTCTCTAAGAGAGAGTTATGCCAAGTGTCGCAACATGACCTGTTTATGGGATAATACAGGAGAGTGAACTTGTACGGAGTGCCACGTGTCACTGGTTCAACTTCGGCCTCTGAAAACGTTTTCTCAGATAGTACAGACTGTGTACTACCTGTCACTTTTTACGAAATTTCATTTGAAGCTTCCTAGCCCAAGATATGACCTTTTTCCCAAGGTCACCTGATTTTGACTCAGATCTGGAAGAGGCAGAAACCCTATATTGTACAGATCATAAATGACAAAGTACAACGAATTAGAGGTTGTCCTTTGGACACAAGGTACCTGGAGATTTAATATTTGTCCTATAACAATTTCAGATCCGAAAACTTTTCCAAAACGGATTTATAGCGAAAGTGCTACGATGACTGGTTTTTGCTATGTAAAACCCTAACCTTCAAATTGTCGTAAGTAAAGCAAGTGTCGTTAGTGCCATACCTTGTCTTCCTTCAGGTTAGCTCTGATACCATGTTAGAATTCAATATGATAAGAAAGAAAATAGCAGCATTACATTCCATTTCACAATAATAGCATATACAGGATCACTGAAGAAACAACAAGCACAGCATAAACACAAGAGACAGAGATTTATCCTGGGAAACCCTCATGGGGTAGAAAACCCAGCAAAGCTTCCTCAATATAGATGACCAGCAATATACAAGGATGAAACCCTGAGACATGATCTCCTCCTCCACAATAGAAGACATCTCCTCCACAAGTGCGCTATCCTCAAGTGAGTGAGTGTATCAAATGAGGAACACACCTCCTCTATTTATACACTACTCTGATATGTATTTTACACAAGTACATATAGGCTCGTATTTAACCATTAGGTTAAATACCCTATTATAACTGACTGGGCCGACCCCCACATGGTGGGTCTAATAACCCTAGTTACCACAACCAACTTGGAGGAATAAACATCTCCGGATTTATAGTATAATCACATCGGAGGTATGGAACATCTCCGAAATAAATAATATACAAATATAATATTCTTTGAAGTTACAATATTTCAACAGGATGAAGAGGCCAAGGTATTGAATAAGAAGAACTTGGTCAAGGCAAAGGGAATCATTGTTGATTCTATCAAAGACCATCTCATACCCCATGTGTCTTCCCTAAAGACACCCAAAAAGATGTTTGACTCTTTGACCAAGTTATTTGAAGGGAAGAACATAAATCGGAAGATGACTCTGCGGAAAAAATTGAAAGGGGTCAAGATGTTGAATGGAGAAACCATTCAATCTTACTTCTCCAAGGTCTCTCATATCAAGGAGCAACTTGAAGTTGTGGATGAAGTAGTGGACAATGGTGAATTTGTTATGACCACTCTGAATGGCCTACCTAGGTCATGGGACTCCTCTATTCAAGGAATCTGTGCAAGAAAGAAATTGATCTCTTTTAGTAAACTATGGGAAGAATTCTCTCAAGAAGAAGCTAGACTTGTAGCTTGTGAGGAAAAGATGGGAGGTGAAGATCAAGCTCTTGCAGCTCACACCAAAAGAAGCAAGCCCAAGAAGGAGCACTCTCACTGCAAGAGATCCTATCAAAAGAATAAGAAGGATCTAAGATGCTTCACATGCAATGAGAAGGGTCACTTTGCTTCAGATTGTCCCAAGAACAAAAGGGATAATAAAAACAACTCCAGCAAGAAGAAGAAGGGCAGCAAAAGAAAGTTCCATGCTCATGCTGCCGAAGATGATGAACCCCCAAAGAAGAAGTCTAGGGCAGAAAGTGATAGTGATGATGACTCATCAAGTGAAAAAGAGTATGTTCTAATTTTTGCTCTCACAGGTACTATCTCCCATGGTTGTAATGATTGGTTGATTGACAGTGGGGCTTCCAAACACATGACTGGGTTTAAGGAATCTTTTGTGAATCTATTTGAACATGAATCACCCCATAAGGTGAAACTTGGGGATGATTATCAATACCCAATCAAAGGAAGTGGTGAAGCCTCCTACAACCTAGATTCTAGAAAATCTTTGAAGATGAAAGAATTCCTTTATGTACCTGGGCTCAAGAAGAACTTACTCTCCATCTCTGCATTGGATGCAAAAGGTATGAGGGTTGCATTTGTGGATGGCCAAGTCCTAATGTGGCCAAAGGGTAAAACAATCGATGATGCAGTAGTGATTGGAGAGCAAGAGGGAGGTTTGTATAAATTGAAGGGTCAACCTGAACATGCCATTATACATGAATCCATGGAGCCAAGTGAACTTTGGCATAGAAGACTTGCTCATATGCACTATAGGGCACTTCCAATTGCAAGCAAGGCTATAGAGGGTCTTCCTGAAATCAAGACCAAACATGAAGGTGTTTGCAAAGGATGTGAAAAAGGTAAAAACATTAAGAAAGCTTTCCCAAGCAGTGAAAGCAAGGAAAAAGATATCCTGAAAATCATCCACTCAGATGTATGTGGTCCTATGTCATCCAGTTCTCTGAGTGGGTATGTTTACTATGTCTCATTTATTGATGACTTCTCCAGGAAGACTTGGGTATACTTCTTGAAGAACAAAGATGAGGTGTTTGATAAGTTCAAGGAATTTAAAACCTTACTGGAGAATCAAACTGACAAGAAGATCAAAACATTCAAATCTGACAATGGTGGTGAATTCACCTCAGGTGACTTCAAGAAGCTTTGTAGTGATTCAGGGTTTAAGAGGGAGTTGACTGCTCCTTATAATCCTCAACAGAATGGAGTTGTAGAAAGGAAGAACAGAACAATCATGGAAGTAGCAAGGGCAATGCTGCATGACCAGGATCTACCTATGCACCTATGGGCAGAAACAGCTAGAACAGCTGTGTATGTGCAGAACAGAACACCCCACAGGATATTGGACAATAAGACACCAGAAGAGGTCTTTTCTGGTAAGAAACCTAAAGTCAGCCATCTCAGAATCTTTGGTTGTCCAGTATACACTCATGTCCCAAAGGAAAAGAGGACCAAACTAGATCCTTCAGGAAAGAAGGGTATCTTTGTGGGTTACAGTGAAAGCTCAAAGGCTTACAGAATATACTTTCCAGGGTTCAAGAAGATTGATGTCAGCAGGGATGTAACATTTGATGAAAACTCAGTATTCATCAAATCAAGGAAGGCACCTATCGAAGTTTATGAAGAACCTAAGGAAACTAGATTTCAAGACACTACCATGACTGAAGCAATTCTAGAAGTTGTTCATGAGTTTGAAGATCCGCAAGAACCTGTAGATCCACCCTGTGAGGATAACTCTCACAAGAGGAAACCTGCATGGGATAGAGAGCTCATTCAAGATGCATAAATATTTGGCATTCCAGAAGAAGAACACATAGCAAAGAAGAGAACCAGATCACATACCAGCTATGTTGCTTTACTCTGTGACATTATGAACAAAGAACCTTCCAGTTATGAAGAAGCAATGGAAAAGAAAGAATGGAAGGATGCCATGGTTGAGGAATACCAATCAATAATGAAGAATGATTTTTGGGACGTTGTCCCAAGACCTAAAGAGAAGTCTGTTGTGACTTCCAAATGGATCGACAAAATCAAGCATGCTGCAGATGGCAATGTAGAGAAATACAAGGCAAGATTTGTAGCTCGTGGCTTCTCTCAAAAAGAGGGAATAGATTATGAAGAAACTTTTGCACCTATAGCCAGGTATACTTCCATCAGAACAGTACTTGCTCTGGCTACAACAATGAAATGGAAAATACACCAGATGGATGTCAAGACTACTTTCTTGAATGGTGTAGTTGAAGAGGAATTATATGTGGAGCAGCCACTCGGTTTCGAAATACATGACAGGGAGTCATATGTATGCAGATTGAAGAAAGCCTTGTATGGCTTGAAGCAAGCTCCCAGAACTTGGTATGGTAGGATGGACAGTTTCCTATCTAGTTTGGGCTTTACCAAAAGTAAAGCGGATTCCAACCTTTACTACAAGGTTGAGGAAGGGAATCCTGTGATTATAATCCTGTATGTGGATGACTTATTTGTAACAGGAGATGATAGATTGATTGTAGATACTAAGAGGAAGCTTACTGATGAGTTCGATATGAAAGATTTGGGAATGATGCATTATTTCCTAGGTATGGAGGTGTGGTAGAATGTAGGTGGGATCTTCCTTGGTCAAGAGAAGTACACAGTATATATCCTGAAGAGATTCGAAATGATGGATTACAAGGCCATGGCCACACCCATGGCATTGAACTTGAAGCTTCTATGTGATGCTTCATCTGAGCCAGTTGATGTCTCTATGTATCGTCAGATGATTGGGTCCTTGATGTACCTGATGAACACGAGACCAGATATTTGCTTTGCTGTGAACACATTGAGTCAGTTCCTAACAGATCCGAGGAGTGTTCACCTGGTTGCTGTAAAGCATGTTCTGAGGTACCTGAAGGGTACAGTGGATTATGGGCTCAAATATGAAGCGAATCAAAAGTTTAACCTGCAGGGTTATGTTGATTCAGATTGGGTTGGCAGTGCTGCAGATAGGAAGAGCACATCTGGGTGCTGCTTCAGTATGGGATCAGGTGTGATCTCTTGGTTTAGAAGGAAGCAATCCTGCGTAGCACTGAGTACAGCTGAAGCAGAGTATGTTGCAGCCTGTTCAGCTAGTTGTGAGGCAGTATGGCTATGGAAGCTATTGTCTAAGTTATTTGATCTCCCGTTGGATGCTACTGGTATCTTTTGTGATAACCAGAGTTGTGTGAAGCTGCCCGAGAACCCAGGGTTTCATGACAGGTCGAAACACATAGAGATAAAATATCACTATATCAGGGATATGGTGCAGAGAGGAGCTGTGAAGCTCCTTTATGTTGCGACGGACGAGCAAATTGCAGATGTGCTGACGAAGCCACTAGCCATGGTTAAGTTCGAGTACTTCAGGGAGAGGCTTGGTGTTCTTCAGATTGAGGGCACTTTGAGGAAGAAGTGATGGACACATTTGCTAAAGCCATTCCAAGCATATTGGAAGGAGGATCCTTCACATGGCTGTGGATGTAAGTGCTGGATGATGAGCATCAAGATGACGTTCTGGTTTCTGTTGGATATGATCAGTTGGATCATTTATATGTATATGTATGTATGCATCATGTTGGATGCTGGATATGATCAGTTGGATCATTTATGTATGTACGCATCATGTTGGATGCCTGGACCATGTATCTGTATATGTATCAGGTGGATACATTGTATGATCAGGTGGATCATGTATGGTGATATGTATCATGTATTTGTATTTGTATCAGGTGGATACATTGTATGATCAGGTGGATCATGTATGATGATATGTATCAGGTAGATACTTGGTATGCATCAGGTAGATGCATTGTATGATCAGGATGATCATGGGTGACGAGCTTCAGGATGTTGCAGTGATGATGATCAGGATGATCATGTGTACATCAGGATGATGTATGGTGAGTATTAGGTTGATACTCTATGGCCGTGGATCAGGTTGTGTAGATGAGCAAATAATTTGGCCCTGGGAGATTTGCAGATATTCTTTCGAGGTTTTTCCTTTGGCATATAATTTGGCCCTCGGATATCTGGCAAATGCTCTTTCGAGGTTTTGCTCTGGGAGGACATATAATTTGGCCCTGGGAGATCTACAGATAGTCTTTCGAGGTTTTTCCTATGGCATATAATCTGGCCCTGGGATATCTGGCAAATGCTCTTTCAAGGTTTTATCCTATGGCATATAATATGTCCCTGGGAGATCCGATAGGTTGAGCTGTGTGCTTGTAATAAGTCATGGGATTCTCTTGCGAGGTTTTTCTATGACCACATATAATCTGTCCCTGGGAGATCCTATAGGTAGAGTTGTGTGCTCGTAACAGCCTGGGATGCTCTTGCAAGGTTTTGTGGTGACCACATATAATCTGTCCCTAGGAGATCCTATAGGTAGAGCTGTGTGCTCGTAACAGCCTGGGATGCTCTTGCGAGGTTTTGTGGTGAGGTCACATATAATATGGCCCTGGGAGATCCTATAGGTAGATCCATGTGCTCGTAACAGCCTGGGATGCTCTTTCGAGGTTTTGTGATGCACGTAATAAGTCCTGAGGATTCCATAGTATGGCCAGTGATGACGAAGACCTGCAGGTGGTGGGCCTACATTCAGTATGAAAAAGGACTGGCTCTGTAGAACTTCCTGTGACGAGTAGAGTCAGAGATTGGTTGAGATAGCAACAGTAGTGACGATGATGATGATGATGATCCCGAGAAGAAGACTTGTCTAGCAGATCTATGTCAAGAAATACCTTCCTAGTTAAGAGGGAGTGTTGATGTATACGTAACTTCGGAATGT
Organism: Larix kaempferi; assembly: GCA_027924585.1. Classification (NCBI taxonomy): domain Eukaryota; kingdom Viridiplantae; phylum Streptophyta; class Pinopsida; order Pinales; family Pinaceae; genus Larix; species Larix kaempferi. Next base: position 4,059,151 of record BSBM01000600.1, read on the forward strand.
ATTTCATCTATGTAATTCATATATATTTATTGTACCCTTATTAGAGATGTGTTATTCGTCTATAAGGAAGCGTCGTGATGTGGATTGAAAAGTGTCGCAAGTGTGTGTACTTGCCGATGGGTTATTAGACCACCATGTGTGGGGTCAGCCCTGAAATATATATTATATTGTGGATGTATCTAGATAGACAAGTCGGCTCCATAGTGTAACTGGGAAAATAGGTAAGTATAAATAGAGATCAGGAGATCTCTATTTGGATTATTCGGAAAGACACACTTCTCTCACTCAGAAAGTGGCGCACTAGTGAGGAGGAGGATCATCTGCTCTAGGAGACTATCTCAAGTGTATTTTGGTTGTACTTTGGTTGAGCCATTGCTCTCTCTATCTCTAAGGAAGTTGTGGGGTTTTTCACATTAGGGTTTTCCCCACGGAAACTCTGTGTCTCTCGTCTCTCATGCTTTTGATTCTTGTGATGCTTGTCATGCTTATTGTGATTGTTATGCATTGATATACTATATATGTTATTCTCTCAGTAAAGATCCAAGAGTATTGTGAATTAATGCTAAAAAATTTAACATAATAATCCAGACACAACCATGCCAGAAGTGTCGAAGAGGAAGAAGCATAAATCAAATGAGACTCTACTCGATGCGAAGCTGCATGATGATGATTGTTATTACATCGCAACATGAGTCCATGATCATCTTGAAGAGATGCTCACAATAAAATACAGCAAGCAAGAGGAACACCAAGCGAGCATGATAGAGAGCATCGCAAAACTGAAGAGTATGGTGCAAGAGTAGAACAAGTGTAGAGAAACTTGGTAAGGGAATCTGACTCCGAAGACCGATCAGAGGATTCCAGCAGAAGAAAAAGAAAAGTGCCAACATTAACAATGAGACCCAGGTCAATTCACATAGATCCAATGAATGTGATATTCCCATCGGACGAACTAACTGAAGGTGCAAAGAATCTAGCACATCTGGATATCAACGTGGGAATGTTTCCCATCGAAGGACTATATAATCTGCATCTGTAGGTTATGGAGGAGATTGGAGATAAAGATATGATATCATACAACCAGCATCTGAAGCTGGAAGATAGTTATAAGGATTTGAATAATGGATGCACGTTGAAGACAAATGAGCTAGCAAATGCTCATGAGAGGCAGAAAAAGTTAAAGAAAACCGTAGCTAAAGTCTGTGCAAAGATCCCAAACTACGAAGAGGAGCCTGAAGTGGAATCGACCGTTCTTAAGATTGGTGCTATCGTGGACAATCTCAAAGTGAAAATGGAAGATATGGATATTGCCTACAAAGAAAATATTGCCGACTTAGAGTTTCGGAAACAACCTAGCACTTCGCTAGAGGTAGAATTAGCAAGAGCCAAAGAGCTGAAAAAATCAACTGAGAAGATCTCCATAGAAGTTGAGAGGTGTCAATATTTGCTAGAAGAAGTCACGAAGGTTTGGGCTATACTGCAAGAGAATCTTGAATTACAAAAAATTCAGGATGAAGCTCGCAAGAGGCAGAAGGAACTTGATTCTATGAACACGGCCATGAAGGATTTGCCACTAAAGCAAAAGGTCTAGAAGTTCATAGAAACGAAAGAGCTTCAGAACGAGCTGAAGGCACTAAGGGAAAATGAAGTCAAAACTTCATCAAAGTTACAGTCTATGCAATAAGAAGAATTGGCACTCTCTGAAGAAATCGAGGAGTAATTGCAAGAAATCTGCACAACAGATAGTATAGTAAAAGGTCAAATGTGAGAACCCATATAGGCGATGATGCTCGAAACAATCAAAGAATACGAGCACGAGGCTAAGGAAGCAGTTGCAAATTTAAGTGCAAATTTTTGAGGAATTTGCTGTGACGTCAAACATCCCAAGTGATGCACAGTCAAAGAATCCCAGTGTAAGTGACTCAAGGATGAGTCTCAAGTAAGTGTTAGGGGCCTTTTGGGCGCGACCCAAGTACAAGAAGTTTTGAAGGTGAGTACAGTTAGGCAAGGCACTACAGAAGTCAGAGCTATGCTGTCAGAGAAAGCATCAAATTTAGAGAAAGCGGTGCCAAAGGGACAATGAAGTTAAAGCTTAGTGTGGTAAATAGGAGAACCATGGGGTTTTTGGGTTTTGGGTACTATGGGGGTTGGCCCATATTTATTGTAATATGCGACCTTCGAGTACATCTATATATAATGGTAATTTTGTATGAGGAAGGGTTAGGTAGTAGAGGGTTGTTCGGATTTTGTTGGTTAGACAAACCTTAGAAGAGAATAGTGATAAAGAGAGAACATACTCTTGAGAGAAGTGCATAGAGATATGATTGTAAAGAAGAGTTTGCAGCTAATTGCATAGACTTGTACTATTACCCTTCTGAGATAATAAAAGAATAGTTATTGTGGGCGTATCTCCCGCCTAGGGTGAACCACATAAATCAGTGTGTTTATGTGTATGAGTTTATGACATGTTTTGTATATGATTTTATGTGCATTTATGTATTTAATTTCATATGTATGTGAATGGTAATCGCACATTGAGTAATTGGAATACAAGTGCATGAATTTGAAGAAGAAAAACTTAGTTTGATGAATTCGTAGCTAACTGGTGAATATAGTAGATATTAAGCATAGTTCTGTATATTGCGATATATGCAAAGTGCGAAGTCATATGTTATTATATCCCATTAGTAGATGTTAAATAGAACGTTAAGAGAGGTTGTTAACCACATATGTGCATCGCCACAGTTACATAATATTGATTCTGTAACCCCCCATATTTGCTTCGGGTGAGACTTCAACCTATTTATAGGGTGATGCTGAAAGGGCCAGTGAAAGGGGTTTGGTTGTTTCTACATTTATCTCGAAAATGAAGGGTCGGCCAACCCTTCTTGTTCTCAGTATTATTCTAGTGTTCACCATTCTGCATATACATGAATTGACAGCCTAGCCTTCGTATGTTGAATATTTTTACAATTCCCTCATAAATGAAGGGGTGACCAACACTTCTTGTGTCTAGTATTTTGTTAAAAATAGTTCTAGACTGCAAGAAGGGTCGGTCGATCCTTCTTGTGTTCACCATTCTGGATAAAGGTGAATTTCTAGATATATGTGTTCACAATTCTCTACTAAACGAAGGGGCGACCGATCCTTCTTGTCGACGGGTAGAAGTCGGGATAAATATTGTTTATATGTTATAACTTAGCCAATATCCCTACTATTTACTGCGGAATTTGGGAGTCGGGAATTGTCGTCCCATCCTTCGTAGATTAAATATTTTTACATTTCTCTCTTAAATGAAGGGTCAACCGACCCTTCTTGTGCTCAACATTTTTTCAGTCTTCACCATTCTGGATATACATGAATTGATGGCCTAGCCTTCGTAGGTTGAATTTTTATACGATTCCCTCATAAATGAAGCGGTGACCGACCCTTCTTCTTCCCATTATTCTTTTCGTAATAGTTCTAGACTGCAAAAAGGGCCAGTCGATCCTTCTTGTGTTCACCATTCTGGATACAGGTGAATTGTTGAATATAGGTGTTCACAATTCTCTACAAAACAAAGAGGTGGCCGATCCTTCTTGTCTCAAGTCGGGATAAATATTGTTTATATGTTAGAACTTAGCCAATGTACCGATCCCTATGATTTACTGCAAAAGTTGGAAGTTGGGAATTGTTGTCCCAACCTTCGTATATTAAATATTTTTACATTTCTCTCTTAAATGAAAGGTCGCCCAACCCTTCTTGTGATCAGTATGTTTCCAGTGTTCACCATTCTGGATATACATGAATTGACAACCTAGCCTTTGTAGGTTGAATATTGTTACAATTCCCTCATAAATGAAGGGGTGGCCGACCCTTCTTCTGCTCAGTATTATTTTCATAATAGTTATAGACTGCAAGAAGGTGCAGACGTCGATCCTTCTTGTGTTCACCATTCTGGATACAGTTGAATTGCTGGATATAAGTGTTCACAATTATCTGCTAAATGAAGGGGCAATCGATACTTCTTATCGGAAGTCGAAAGTCGGGAGAGATCACTCGGGACAAATATATTTAGCCAAATACGGTGGAATATTAGCTAAATTCCTTAGATAACTAGTTTTTGGTTTATTGATTTTCATATGGAATGCTAAATGTTGATGTGGATGGAAGATGACAAATAGGGTTATTATGAGATAAAAACCCGTGTAACATGTGGAATAGTGGCCATTTGGGAGACAATTATGTTTCACATGTAACAAATTATTATCATGATCATTGAATTTTATGGACAAGAATATGTGTAGTTTCTTTGATTCATACTATGAATAGAAAGGGGCTCTTTTTATTCTGGAAAAAAAAGAGAGCATCTAACGAGGATGAATTCTGGATTAATATCGAAGAAAGAACATTTACAATATTTAAATGTGTGAATCATAGCATATAAAATGAATTCTAACTCACATAATACAGTCAAATATGAGACAAAATGATAAGATGGTGTAACACGAAATACATTCATAAAATATAAATTAAAAGACTGAAGAAAGTGACAACATATGAATCTTTGTTTCCGATAGAATTGTACTTTTGATCTTCATTAAAGTCTTCAAAAATATTACATCACCGCATTTTTTGTTGTCAGATCCACACCGATTACTTTGTAAAATCAAAATTTATACAAAATGTTCTTTGAATAAACCCTACATGATTCTTCGCTAAACAAAGAAATTTCAAAGAAATATCTAAACTTCAAGAACATTTGTTTTGTTGTCGACCAAGCTGGTAGTGTCGCTTCGATTTGGGATGATGTAACACTCGGTCAGTTAACAAAGGAACCACAACTTCATTTCAAATTAAGACACCTGAATATTAATTCTTCATATAACCTATATTTTGTTTTCCCAAATTTCTCAACAACTTTCCATTTCTCTTGAGTTAGGATTTCGTAATCCATCATTTCTTTCACCATCACCTCCAATTCTATGCATGTTGTGTAACATACAGCTAGAAGATCCTTCTTAATCATTAGAAATTGTTCAAGTATTTCAAAACCATCGTTCAATTTATCAATTATTGTCTTTCCACTAGTACAAAATGAGAGATAAGTGACTAGGCGACTAAAAACGTTAGTCACCATAGTTTTTTCAAGGGATAAATGACTAAAATTGAACAATTTTAAAAAATCCAACAAAAAACGACTAAGATAAATGACTAATTTAGTCACGGGATGAAATATATGACTAGATAACAAGTGACTAAAATAAAAATGACTAACATAAATGACTAATTTAGTCACGAGAATATAAATATGACTAGTTAACAATGATTAATGTGAATTAGTAATTTATGTTAGTCATTTTTAGTTGTGTCACACTGACAACGGAAAATTACAATTTTGATAATGAATTTGTACAATATTTTACTAAATTTTAAAAATGTAGATGGATTTAGAGACCCTGACTATCACAGCCACAATTTTTCACTAGTCTCCAGCGTCAAACTGCGGTGTGCGGCACTGCCCGGGAACAACTTGAGGGCTTGTCCAACTCAACCGTTGCACCGACATACTTCGCCTAACCTGCGGAACTTTTCTAACTTAACACTTGTGACCTGTTTAACTTGTTAACATGTTCCTACTAGCATCACCATGATAAATACTTCTATGCACTTCTAGTTGGCTCTTCTCCAACTCAAGGGGCATCCCTATATAAGATTGTTAGCTATGGAAATGAGAGCACAAGGTGATTTGAAAAAGATAGCCTTATCAAAATGGGGTTGTAGTTTTTAGGGTTTTTTTAGTAAGTGATGCAGAGACCCAAGAGATCAGTGCCAATATCCAACTAGGGAAAATGAGTCAAGGTGAATCAAATGGCAAGTGAGGCAAAGAAGAATGCTCTTCAAGAATTGGTCTATTTCCTTCAAAGGTTAGGGTTCATGACACACTAGTCACATCACCCAATTGAGAATAAAAAATGGACTTTAAGGTATTTGAAAGGGAGCCCCAATGGGAGAAAGTACCTAGCCATCCAATGTTAACTATGTACAAGGTAAATACCTTAACCCCTTGCCAAGGAACCTGGACATATATCAAGACTAGGTCTAAAACAATCACACGAGCCGCAAAGGAGAATGTGCAAGCCAATAGCTTAGGACACCCTAGGGGTGCTTTTAAGGTTTATATCATTTAAAGCTTTTAAGTTTTATATCTTTTAAAATGACAAAAATAAAAATAACAAAAATTATCCTATTGTGGTGATCACAATGTGCATATGTCTATTAACAAAAATTATCATCTAAGCTTATGATTTCGTAGGTGATCTTCTATTTCTCTTTATTGGATCAAACTACCTCATGCTCTTCTCAATAGAAGATGAATTAAGTTGGGTGCACTTCTGAGGTAAAATCCACAGGCTGATTTCCTTTAACAACATTTCTCTTTTCGACATTGGTCTTTGGGGTTTTACCATTCGTGCTAAGTACTTGAAGGGACTCGAACCGGGACTGTGGCTATGCTCCTTTAAAAAATTTACGGTTTTGGGTCTGCCATATGGCATAGTCTTACCAAAACTCTACCTTTTATCCAACGCTGTCTGTGTTGGGTCGTGGGACGAGGGAACCAAGTATCAATAGTGTCTGATCCGATCCTTGGCCTTGGTGACAACTTCCGGTTATCCATGGATATTATTAGGGTGCTCCATGAGCGTGGCATATATGTTATTAACCATTTATGGATTCCTTTTGTTGATCAGTCTGATTGTTGGAGGATGATCGAGGTTATTGATTTGCCACCCGAGCTTTGGGTGGAATGGTCAGATTTTAGTCTTGAGTTGAAGGCGGCCGATATTTTTATTAAGGATGAGCCAGACAAGCTGATATGGGCTATAAATGACACCCAGGGTTTTGTGATGGCCAGGTTGGCTTACGACCACTTAATGGAGGATTCGTTTGCCATTCCAGTTACTGGTCCTGATTTGCTGCTGTGGAGTAATAAGATCCCGCTGAAAGTAAGTTGTTTCACCTAGCTTGTCTTTCATAACAGGATCCTTACCTGGATGAATCTTCAGAAGAGAGGATATACTGGGTTGGGGATTTGTGTGTTATGCAGAAATGTCGAGGAAAACACTAATCATCTTTTTGGTGTTTGTGAGTTCTTCCAGCTCTATTGGTCTTCTCTGCGCCATTTATGGTCATCCTTACCTACCTGGGAGAGGCCATCTGTTGTGGACAAACTAGCATCTTGTTTTGATAGCTTGAGAACTAATGCTCTTATTTCCTTCCTCGCTCTATGGGAAGTTTGGCGTGTCCGTAAAGTCCTACTATTCACTGATGTGCAGCCTTATATTAAACTTATGGTCTCTCGTATTGTGGTATGGTACTCTAGCTTGGAAGGAGCCCCGACTTGTGATCTCTTGTGTGTCCCTCCTTCCCCAGGGGACAATGTCTCTTATCCTATCGGGTTCTTTGATGGAGCGACACAACATGGAGTCTGTGGCGCTGGGATGTGCATCAAGCTGTCCATGGGTCACTATTTTCATTTGCGTATGAAATCCAGTATTGGCTCCAATACCAAGGCAGAATTGTTAGCCTTATGGGGTCTCCTCTAGTTTGCGGAGGCTCGGGACATTGCTATTACTAATATTTATGGAGATTCTCTTTGCATTATTGAGTGGGCCTTAGGTAGGTCAATTTTATGCCCTCTCACTCTCCAGCACTGGTCAGCAAAGGTCCGGATGTTGATTCTCAGGTCTATGAATCCAGTTTTCTCTCATATCCGACATCGCTACAATTATGAGGTTGACAGTCTCTCCAAACAAGAAATGGGCTTGATGGATGGTATGATTTCCTTCTCTGAATTTCGAGAAGACTCTCTACTTAATGAAAGTCGGTTACCATTTGGTTAATTTTCCATCAGCCCGACATTTGGTCATTGGTCTTGAGATTAATTCTAAGATCTTTATAGGCTTTGGTCAACTTCCCCTGTTTCAGCAGAGGACGCATTTTCACTTTTGTGCAGACATATCCTCCATTTTGGTTTTCATTTGGTCTATTATGTAGTTTGATTTCAGATCTTGAATGATATGGCTGATTTCTGATCGTCGATCCTTCTTCTTGTAATCGCTTAGTAAGTTGTATGGGTCTATCCCTTGGCACATCTTTTTTCATTTACAATAAAGGATGTTTTTTTTCGACTTGAAAAAAAAAGAAACCCACTTGTTAACATCTATAAAAATATAAGAAAAAAAACATAGTATAATATATAGTTATATATCATAAGAAATGTATTAAAACATATAAATAGTTATATATTAGTGAATATAAAATAAATAAATAAAAACATTTAAAAACAAAGCACAAAACCACATAGAATGATGTATTTCATTTGCATTTGGCATTCAACATGAAACAATGAACCTTGCGAAATCTTTTGGAATGATCTTTGATTTTGGCGCTAAATTTTGGGATTTTGAGATTTCAGCAGCAATGGGTCCAACTGTGGATCAAAAATATAGTTATTCACAGAGGAGAGGGGTTTTGGGGTTTGGAACATATGCTACTCTTTGGAAGGGCTGTTTTGGGAAGAAATCTATGGTAGAAAGGAACTTTGGAAGCTTGTCTAAAGGTTTTTAGGGGAACCCTTCTCTTTTCTTTAGTTTCGGTGTTGCAACGATACACCCTAGCTAGAATCCATCAAGAAATCCACTGCCAAATCTTAGGGATTCATTGTGGCTTCAATTTGAAGGAGTATAGAGCTACAAAAATCGTTGTGGCTCTTGTTGGCTGAGTTTGAGCAAAGAAGGGACAAGTTGAAGAGGCAGAGGCTGAATATGTCATGGTTGGGCCTACGTGGGGCCTTTGGGAAGCTGTGGTCAATTGTGAATGCAACGTGGGAAGTGCAAAAGTAAGTATGGGATAGAATGGGACCACAGGGAAATCATGGTTGTTAGCTGGGCACTAATTTCACCCTGGGGATCTGAGAACCAGTGTCTAAGAGGTTGCAGGGACAAATAGTTAGTCTATTTTGGAAGCTGAGACTGCGTGGGAGTTGGGGAAAGTCGAGTTTCTCCTTTTTGGAACAACGTGGGAATTTGCATAGTTATTTGGCATGCGTGGAGGCCTGTAGTAGGCATTAGACAGAGTCTGAGGAATCATGGGCTTCTTTAGTATGTTGGGGAAGGTTAGGTGTCACCTACCCAATTTTGAGAATAATTATTTTCTACTGTTATTCTTTTTGCAAAAAATAATTTGTGTTAAATTATAATTACAAGTTTGTAATTATGACCAAGTAGGTCAAAATTGAATGTAATGACTCATTATTATTATTTAATAAATGAAAATGGGAGACAAACACTCAAGAAAGTTGTTACAAGAGTATCCACTGGCCCACTAGGAGGAATGGAAGCTGCTGGAAGGATTGGGACAGATGACAGCATTTGCATTCTACCATTAGTTGTTGGTATGGGACAACTCCCCCTAATTTTGTGGCATTTCCCTCTCCAGGTGGAGAGAGGTGAGAAGGCAGCTCACTAATGACCAGTTAATTACCAAAGACCTAGGCAGCCTATAAAAGGCAATTCGAATTGAGTAGGCAACTCTTACAATGTTTTCTGCAGAAACATTCCTCATGCTCATCAGGTGATGGCTGAGAGATTCGAATAGGGGAGGTTGTGGAGAGTGAAAGTATAAGTCTGCAAATGTTATGAGAAGGATAGACCAAAGGTGCTGGTACTGATCCCATGGAATTACTAAGCCTGTAAGGTTGGATATATAAATTTCTTGCTACTGCAAGTTGAAGTCCTAAGATGCAGAACCTTCTTCTTCCTAGTGGATCAGTGGATAGGCTCGGGGGTCCTAAGGTAGACATCTTGGCTGTTTGGGAGCAGGTTGGGTGGAACAGGTTTCTTGCGTGATTTGTTCCTCCCATTACCCTCAGGTTCTGTTCTACTGTGTTTTTTTTTTTCAAATCACATGAATGCTCTCAGAAAATGTCTTAGTATTGTTATTTAATGATCAATAGTAGAAAATGTCAGATCCTAATTAATTTAGATTGGCTAAACTGATAAAATGACTCCTATGTATTTTTCCCCATGCGTGGAGCTGCATCGTACTCCAGTATAGAGAGGTAGCATTAAATCTGCCCAGCTAAAAGTGAAACCTAGCATGCATCTAAATATCTAAACCAAAGACCACCCATGCACAAACCTACGTTTATCTGCATCTTATATTTTAGCAGATGTAGATGAGATCTATGCATGTATTGTTTTATCATCCAATTCTGTGTGTTGAAACAACTTAACAGAAACTAAGTATAGCAGTAGGTTCTTTTCTTATTCCTGAAGGTGATCATTATGACTTACTGATCTTTGTTAATTATTTCAAAGTAAACAATAGTATGCATTCTGTTTAACCATATTCCCATTTTTCTATCTTCTTATTACTTTAGAATATGATTGTTCTTATATGCATATTGTCTTCACTGTATTATATTGTACATACAGAAAGAATGCTACTGTGTATTTTATCCTTTCATCAGAGGTCCAAGATGGACGAATACAAGAATAAATAGCTAGAATAGAAAAACTGCATATTCATAAGCAATCAAATTATCTAACGATTGCACTGTTATTGTCTTTGTTTTCCTGAACTATCAATTGCATGTGATAAAACTTACATCACATAATACCAAGTTATTAACAGCTAGGGAAAACATAAGTTTTATTAAATTAACAGATTAAATTGTAATATCACTGAACCCTAGCTGGGATCAATAGGTTTTCAATACATTATTATTTTTTAAACATTTAAATAGTTGCCAAATCGAAGGTTTCAATTACCATAGACAGTTAAATTGCAGAATCGAGAGTTGTTATTCTCATTCCTTTAAAACATCAATTTAGACATGTGGATTTCATTCACATCGATAGCTAGGGTTTAACGTTATCACTTATGCTTTCAAAACAAAACCACTTCCTTTATATTTCTCGGCATATAGCCACATTTTATTTAAACAACTGAAAACATGCCTTTCGATCCGTGGATCTGAGTTCAAGAATGAGAAGATCGAACAACACTATATGCAGATATAAAACCCAAAATATCTTAACCATCTATTAGATACAGACACAAAAACGAGAAGACCAAATTTACTAAACATAGCCATTAAACCCTAAATATTATCGTTTCCATTTAAAATAACAGTAGTTACACCCTACGATCGCCACTATCTTTTGCTGGAGGTTCCTTTCGAAACCCCACACCATTTATATACACAGCAAGTACTGAAAACAAAGTTACTGTCAACGTATCTCCTCATGCATCAACCCAGAAGTACTCAAACGATAAAACATAAAACATAACGATGCAAGATGATTTGCAAACACAAGGGTTCAACCCTGCTATACTCGCTGATGCCAGGAATGGCTGGCCACATATTTTAAACATTTACATCACCTATTCTATCAACAAAACTCAAAAACTGAAGGTTTCCCAAATGTTGCAGGCGAGACAAAGCCACTGCCGTGAAGGCATGCTACCAACACTTTCTCATCAAGTCCGATTCCAGGAGAACCACTAAGGAGGGATACCAACGAAGCTTACCGGTGGGTTCTCTTAAGTTCTCTTCCTCTTCAACTATTCCGGCACCCTGTGAATTCGCCGAGGGTCACCTTCCAACAGCCATAAAACAAGTTAAGCATCGGATCATGAGGTAGAAACGCATGCAACAAAGAATAGTGGGAAAACCTTTGCAACGAGTACACTACCTAAGTTGTGACAATTTTTTCGACGTAGCCAGCACCCACCCATTGTGAAGGAGATGCACCCAGTTCGAAGACCACGGTGAGGGATACCTCCCAAAAACTTCCAACTCAATTGAAAACCCAGATTTGCAAGCTACGACAATGTTGGCACAGATACACTCATCCCACCTGTAGGTTACCACACCATTGTTCCAGACTTGGCTTCCATGGATAACTTTCACTCGCAAACCCAGGGTTGCTACCAGTCTTAGGATCGAGCCCGAGGGAGGCTAGAAAAACCAGCAAATCCTAAGTGCCTCTCGGTCGGTTGGCCTCACCTCCCAAACCCTACCACCGAGAAAATGACCAAGAAACGTTACAAAGAATCCATAAGTTACACGAGGATTCGGCTTATCCCAATACACAACGATCAACGGCGGAGATTCACCCACATCAAGCCACGTTGGAAGGTGGCAGGTGCAGCATTAAATGGCTCATCTACCACCCAAGCCATGGAGTTTCCATATCGGTTGATAGTAGGGCAGGAGGCCGTTACGACTCAGCAATTGCCAAACCTTATCACGCCGAAAAAATCCACATAGACGCGCACGTAACACTATCCCTAACACGGTGGCCATGCACAATAATTACAAAACTAATCATTTAATACACCCTCGATTCGTATGCAGGCTTTTGCAGGGCCATCATTCCACCTGCCAACCCATACGAATCAACGTTAAAAGTTTCAACATGTAAACATTAGCAATGTATAACGATCAACCGATAGCATATAACCAAGGTCTCATACGATCCATATAACCAATTCGAAACATATTCATAGCATATGAATATCCACTAAGGTCACGAGCAACCATAGGGCATGGTTTGACTCCTCCCTTCACATAAAGTCTTTTGTATAGTTCACTATAGGGATCGTTGTAGAGCTCATAAAGCTCGTCCACACCACAAGTTATATAAACACATCGTTAGGGTATGATGCCACCCAAGGACCCATCGCATTCATTGCATGGTTGGGTGTTAATGCTTAAGGCATCACCATTTTTAATTTCCCAGGCAATAGAGTTTAGAACCATGTTGTCAATCTCTCCATAGTATGACTTAAGACCATGCATCCTTGTCATCAACTTGTCACCGTCATTATTATAAAAATAATTACTTAACAGTCGCAAGGCATTCATGGAATGACCTTACGTAAACTCATCAACACTTATTGGAAACATTCACAACAAACGCACCCTGAAATAGACATTATTTGCAGTCTTGAGAGAGACAGGTTCATCTTACAGAATTGGAAGGAGACCATACCTGTGGCATCAAAATTCATAAGCAATTTCGATTTATATCACTATCTCTTACTTGCGAACCTGCGCATGGAGGACGAGTGCAGTGCTTTAGCGGAAAATCTAAGTAAGCCTCGGGGCACCTCGTGGGACCCCTTTCATCATCATCCAGAAAAGTTAAAACTGTCAGCACTTGTTAAAAGAATTTTGTTTTTCCAATGGATCATAAATTTTCAATCATTCCAGCATACGAATAAAGTACATAATCATTAATTGATTTTCATGACGTCATTAAACGACAAAACACACAAGCATTAAATTGTTACTACCAAGTGACACTTTTATTAATTTCTTAATATTGATTTTTATTATTTCCGCATTTTACAATATTAGCTCCTTTTATGGAGATTTTTTTTTAAAAAATTTTATGAAAATATCGGGATGTTACATTAGGGAAGCTTGGAGGGCTTCAAAACTCAACAAGTTTTCTGTGTGAAGGTATGTGGGGCTTCAAGAGACCTTATTCACGAGTGGGGACGGCATACTGGACATCGATTTGAACTTGGGAGAAATTCTAGAAGTGCGCGAGGCCATCTAGATGTCATATTTCTTATTGTTGGTCTGTGTGGGCATGAAATAAACAATCTTTGATTTTTTGGGCAGCATATCAATAGATTTGGGCAAGTAAACCAGCATGATAGCATCATTTTCCATTAGAAGTACCACATTACTCTATCACACAGTGAAATCCATCCCTAGGAACACAAGATGTATAAAGAACATCAACTAGAATTTACTATCAGTAAGAGGTGAAGTGCCCATCCTTATTTTTAGATGTATTGTTGAGCTTGGCACTTTCGATATACATAGATTGTTGTTGGGTTGAATATTTTTCATTCAAGTTGGAGAATGGAGCATTTCTAGATGGCCAACTGAAGTGTCGAGGAAGCATTATCATCATTCCACTCTACAAGTTCAATTCCAGGTATGTTTTTTCTTGTTCCATTGCTTAATAAACCAGCTTGATATTCATTGTTGTTCCATGTGATTTCCAGTTAATATTATCATTGCTACCAATGTTTTGTTGTTGAAACAAAAACATAACAATGGGGATTGGGTGCTAAACAAACATACCATAAAACCATTTAATTTCACAAGTGGACATATTCAAAATGGCCATAAAAAATGTGTGTTTTAGTTTGTTGAGCAAAAAGAAAAATACCAGTGAGTTCATGAAGTGTTTGATGGAAGCAACAAATTAGGCCAGCAAATAAAATAGTGGTAAAACTTAGGCATTTTTTCCCAATTGATTGTGGAGGCTTGTTATGGTAGGCATATTTTGATTAATGTTTAGAGCATTATAATGCCGAGAAGTTTGGAACAAGAATGGTTTCAATAGATTTTATCCTCATGGAACCTATGAATAGGAGAGCTGGTGTCAATGGTTGTAGTTGGACAGACTAAGAGACTTTGATTCTACTTGAAGCTCTAGAACTTTATGGGGACAATTGGAATGAGATTGTTGAACATGTAGCTAAAAAATCCACGGCTCAGTGTATCTTGCATTTTATTAGTATTCCAATTGAAGATCCTTTTTTAGAAGACAAGGAGATTCCTGAAAATACAATCATCCAAAGCAGCTTGGAAATAGTTTTAGCAAGCAAAGATGCAGCTAGTGGTGCTTATGAAAGCACTTCAGAGAGTCTAGTTGCTAAAAGTCCTAGTAGTGAGGAGTTGCCTAGGGTATCTAATAATGTTGATAGTAAATCAAAACAAGCAGTTGAAGGCGAACCTGCTCCAAAAAGAGATGAGAATGATGCAATCAAAGAAATCAGGGTTTCTTTCTAGGCAATTGGTGCCTTATATGGATCCGAGGAGTCACTATCATTTACAGAAGCGAGAAACCCTATCATGGAATTGGTAAGATAGAAAATGCTCTCTCCATGCAGAGTTATTTTGTGCTTACCATAATACTTGGACATTTGTGGAAGTTAATATAATTTTGATTTTCCCCTTTCTGATGCAATATTCTTAATTTACTCAATGAATAGATGTTCAACTACTAGTCTGTTTTGTAGGTGGCATTTCTTACTGCCATAGTTGGCCCTAAAGCATCTACAAGTTCAACTCAAAGTGGATTGAAGGAAATATCTAAAGAAGCACCTGCCACTCAACTTGTTGTAAGGCACTACTTTCTACTTTGTTACACCATAATCTTCCACTCTGTGAGCATCAGCATTCTTTGGTCTGTAGGATCCATTTCACTGAATCAGACTCAATTTACATCCTTCAGACATATTTTTCCTCATTTTTCCTCTGACCCGCATGTTGCATCACTATAGCATGCATACCCGCGAGTTGTATCACTATAGCTCGCGGGTATTAAGTAAAATGGTAAGAATCACTAGTTTATTACTTTTTACTCCCAAAAAGCAGTCATTGGGTGACCTTTGGCTCTCCATTTTCCCAAGTAACGTCTCGATGTGTCCTTTCACTTACCTTTGAGAGGACTATATATTGAGCACATATGGCTTATGGACGGGAGGAGAAAGAAGAGCAAGATAACTCTAGTGGATTTTTTCCCTATCTTGAGTCTACACTCATTGATCCTTGTAGTTGTGAACCCTTTATGTTCACCTTCCAAACTCCTATCTAGTTTGAGTTTTCCATTCATGGAGGATTGAAGTGGTGGAGGCACAAGTGGATTGATCCAAATCTTGGTTCAGATTGGTTGCCGGCAAGAGGTCGTATCACTTTGTACTTCTTCTTGTTTATTAATAGAAATACTCATATTCTCATCCATTAATGTTGTAAATGTTGTTTATCTTACATTGGGTTGCATTTACTTGTTATATCATGGGCCATTGCTATTGATGATGTTAATGCCATTTATATATTATATGTACTTGTTGTATATTGGCTGTCAAGACTAATTTGTAGATTCAAGTGCATGGATTGAGAAGCTCCAACGGGGATCTACGTTAAACGTTTGGATCGAGGTTGGTTATCTTCTTCCTTATCTTAGCATTGTCATTTATATAGCATAGTTTTGAGAATTGATTTGATTTCTGGTAGTCATCTGTCTGTTGTGGTACACCCCAAGCCATAGTGAGTTTTCTCCAACACAGAAATGGTGACTCCGCTGGGGAAAGCATCCATCTTGGGGATTTTTTGAGCATTAGTCCATAATTAGAGTTGTTGTTTGTCGAAGCTCTATGTCACTTGTCTTCCATTGAGATACACTATAGAAAACTTGCTTTTTCTGAGCCATTGGACTCTCTGTTTTCCATTTTACCTTTTCTCACCCACGGGCTAGCTTAGCTCTACTCGTGTACACCCACCTCTGTTTACTCTACTGCTCGTGGGTACCTGCAAGTATTCCTTTAACAGTAGCGTACAACTCTGGATTTTGTTGGTTTATGACCTTTGGTTGTTGCTGGGTTGGTTTTGGTTGATCCCGAGTCTTTGTTGGCCTGTTTCTTGACTGTTCCATGCCTTGGTTGTGACCGAAACTCTTCGTTTCTCTTGGTTGAGCCTTGTTGGTTTTTTACCCATCTTTGGATTTAGCCTTGTTGGTTTTTTCCTTTTGAGTTCATTTCTTTGGCTGAGTCTTACTGTTTGGTATCTGCCTGGTTGTCTTAGTGATCTCCTTGGCATATCAGTGACTAGATAGTAGGATTTTGCTTGCATTTTTCATTTCCATATATTGAAAAATACAAAAAATATATACATAGTTTTTGCATTTTCCTTACGTTTATAAGAGAAAATACAAAAAAAAATTGCTTTTATGTATTGCATCTTGCATTGAGTGCTTTCTGCCTTCATTTAGATTTTGATTGTGCATTGAAAGAAATATAAAATGATGGCATATTTATTTCGGAATCGTTGGTTTGATTGTGCATATTAGGGGCATTGTTTTCATTGGATAAATGAGTCTAGGATTTGATGATTTTGCATACCATTGAGTCTTACACATCACTAGTTTCACGATCATATCCCTTGAGTAATCACAGCCATTAAAATTAACGCTTAATCTTAAAATTGATTAGAATGATTTTATTTATAGGGTACACCAACTGTTAATATTTAATATGATAAGACTGAAAATAGCAGCATTACATTCCATTTCACAATAATAACATATACAAGATCACTGAAGAAACAACAAGCATAGCATAAACACAAGAGACACAGATTTATCCTGGGAAACCCTCACGGGGTAGAAAACCTAGTAAAGCTTCCTCAATATAGATGACCAGCAATACACAAAGATGCAAACCAAAGATATGATCTCCTCCTCCACCATAGCAGACCTCTCCTCCACAAGTGCGCCTTTCTCAAGTGAGTGTGTGTGTCAAATGAGGAACATACCTCCTCTATTTATACACTACACTGACATGTATTTTACACAGGTACACGTAGGCTCGTATTTAACCAATGGGTTAAATACCCCACTACAACTGATTGGGCCGACCCCTTTAGGGTGGTCTAATAACCCTTTGACCCACATAACATATACAGGGCCGACCCCCACTAGGGAAGTCTAATAACCCGAGTTACCACATTCCGACGGAGGAATAAACATCTCCGGATATACAATAAGATCTTCACGGAGGAATGAAACATCTCCGGAATAATAAAGTACAAATATAATATTCTTTGAAGTTACAATATCTCAACACTCCCCCTTAACGAGAAGGATATTATAACAACATCTGCACGAGCAAGGAGTCATCAACATCATACATGATACATCTATAAATCATTGGAAGCTTTCTCAACATCATCAGTAACTCAAGCAGTTACTGGAACATCTTCAATACTGGAACATCGACATCTTCAGTATTGAGTCTTTATCTTCTGTAGCACTTGAATAGCTACAACAATATCATCATCTGGATCCTCACGATTATCATCATCATACGATCATCAGCATCGTCATCTCACGATCATCAGCATCGTCATCACACGATCATCAGCATTGTCATCTCACGATCATCAGCATTGTCATCTCACTATCATCAGCATCGTCATCACACAATCATCAGCATCATCATCACACGATCATCAGCATCGTCATCACACGATCATCAGCATCGTCATCACATGATCATCAGCATCGTCATCACACGATCATCAGCATCGTCATCACACGATCATCAGCATCGTCATCTCACTATCATCAGCATCGTCATCTCACGATCATCAGCATCGTCATCACACGATCATCAGCATCGTCATCACACGATCATCAGCATCGTCATCTAGATCATCACGATCAGCTGCATCGTCATCTAGATCATCACGATCAGCAGCATCGTCATCTAGATCATCACGATCAACAACATCGTCATCTAGATCATCACGATCAACAACATCATCAATACAAGTATAAATATCATTAATACAAGTATCCTCATCAATACAAGTATCCTCATCAATACAAGTATACACATCATCAATACAAGTATCCTCATCAATACAAGTATACACATCATCAATACAAGTATCCTCATCAATACAAGTATACACATCATCAATACAAGTATCCTCATCAATACAAGTATACATATCATCAATACAAGTATCCTCATCAATACAAGTATACACAATAGCAGCATACCCTGAAACACACAAGATCTAATTATGGGATGATCAATCCCACTCACTTTAGGACATAGGTCCAAGGATGATACAATCCTGATCTGCTTACGGGATGATCAGTCCCTCTCAGTTTAAGACAACTCTCATGTCCATGGATGATGCAATCCAGATCAACTTACAGGATGATCAATCCTTATCACTTTAAGACACCTCACCATGTCTAGGGACGAGGCAATCCCAATCTATTTACTGGATGATTAGTCCTTATCACTTTAAGACATCTCACCATGTCGAGGCAATCCCAATCTATTTACAGGATGATTAGTCCTTATCACTTTAAGACATCTCACCATGTCTAGGGACGAGGCAATCCCAACCTATTTACAGGATGATTAGTCCTTATCACTTTAATACATCTCACCATGTCTAGGGACGAGGCAATCCCAATCTATTTACAGGATGATTAGTCCACTCAATCTCATTTAGGACTATCCTTCCTTTCAAAATTACTGGATTTACTGTCCAAAAATGATTTAATCCACTCAATTCATTTAGGACTATCCTTCCTTTCGGAATTACTGGATTTACTGTCCAAGGATGATTTAATCCACTCAATTCATTTAGGACTATCCTTCCTTTCGGAATTACTGGATTTACTGTCCAAGGATGATTTAATCCACTCAATTCATTTAGGACTATCCTTCCTTTCGGAATTACTGGATTTACTGTCCAAGGATGATTTAATCCACTCAATTCATTTAGGACTATCCTTCCTTTCGAAATTACTGGATTTACTGTCCAAGGATGATTTAATCCACTCAATTCATTTAGGACTATCCTTCCTTTCGGAATTACTGGATTTACTGTCCAAGGATGATTTAATCCACTCAATTCATTTAGGACTATCCTTCCTTTCGGAATTACTAGATTTACTGTCCAAGGATGATTTAATCCACTCAATTCATTTAGGACTATCCTTCCTTTCAGAATTACTGGATTTACTGTCCAAGGATGATTTAATCCACAACCGTACATTTAGGACCAACGTCCAAGGATGACTTAATCCTCAACCGTACATTTAGGACCTACGTCCAAGGATGACTTAATCCTCAACCGTACATTTAGGACCACGTCCAAGGATGACTTAATCCTCAACCGTACATTTAGGACCTACGTCCAAGGATGACTTAATCCTCAAGCGTACATTTAGGACCTACGTCCAAGGATGACTTAATCCTCAACCGTACATTTAGGACCTACGTCCAAGGATGACTTAATCCTCAACCGTACATTTAGGACCACGTCCAAGGATGACTTAATCCTCAACCGTACAATTAGGACTACATCCAAGGATGACTTAATCCTCAACCGTACATTTAGGACTACGTCCAAGGATGAATTAATCGTCAACCGTCCACCAAGGACTTCATTCTCGAAGACATACGTCTACGGCTCTTCTTTAGGACTGAAGTCCAGGGATGATCCAATCCCCTCACATGTTCACCAAGAAATTCATTCTCGAAGACATACGTCTACGGCTCTCTTGAGGGTGATGCAATCCTATCATGTCCACCAAGGACTTCATTCTCAAAGACATACGTCTACGGCTCTTCTTTAGGACTGAAGTCCAGGGATGATCCAATCCCCTCACATGTTCACCAAGAACTTCATTCTCGAAGACATACGTCTACGTCTCTCTTGAGGATGATGCAATCCTATCATGTCCACCAAGGACTTCATTCTCGAAGACATATGTCTACGGCTCTCTTTAGAACATATGTTCAAGGATGATGCAATCCCCTTGTCACCTTTGACCCTATCTAAGGACCATCCACCAACCTCTTTGTCGGCATCACTAATATAGGTATCCTCATTATCGACCTCACTGTCGATGCAGGCAATCTCATCATGAGTTATCACATCACTGCCCCTTTCAAGGAGGGTCCTTCTGAACTATATTAAGTTTGTCTCAGAAAACTTTACTTGAGGTAGAGGTTTGGTTAGTACATTGGATCGGTAGAGGTTTGGTTAGTACATTGTTACAAATTCAAACTTTTGGTTCCTTTCTGCACCATATCATCTGTGTATAGAAACAATATTCAACCTTGTAGCAAAGGTTGAGATCCTCATCACCCGTGGTGATCATTAAGCTCATCAATTGATTATTGATCCTGGGTACCCATATAGAACCTGATTCACACTTCTTCTTTAATTACACCATTAAGAGAATGGTCTTATCTAGCCACTTGGAGCAAACATCTTATCATGATTCTCACAAGCCTTCTATAGTGTGTTTGATTTGTAAATCCTTTTGTTTGAACATCCATTGCTTGTTCAGTGTTCATCATTCATCATGATCTTTCCTACAAATAAAAATTAAGTACATGATTAGTAATACTTCATAATCATCAAATCATATTGACATGATAACCTATTATGCATACAGATATCATTTACATAGTTATGTAACTATTTTGACCAATACTTTGGCACAACATTTTCCCATATCCTGTATGCATACAGTGGCTATCTAGATGCCTTCCATCTCTACCAGAACATACTATTGAGAGTGTGCACAGCTCTCAGCATGTCAGCAAAGAGGTTTCATTCTAGACAAGCAACAATGGAATGTTTGTCCAACTTACCAATCATATGCATATTAGTAGTATACTGTTCAATGCTCTATGAATGTTTACACTCAGCATGATATATTCTAGGAATACAAATATGCATACAAGCAATATCATTTACTATTTCAAATAACAACTCAAATACTTATCTTTTATGTTTGTGTGGTTGCCTCCCGCTTGATCTTCTATATGTCTTTTGAACTTCTATTCATTCTGTACCACTGTGCATGCTCAAGTGTGCACTAGTGTCATCCTCATACACAGACATACATTCATTAGTATATTCCCAATATTATCAAAACATTCTAGTTCTAAATAATCTTTGAAAATGTATAGTCATGATTATAGATAATATTCAAGGTTTCAAGGAAGTCTTCTTTTACTTCTGCATATTCTTGTTTGATCATAGTACTCTTCTGGTTAATTAGATCATCAAGATAAGAGACATAATATGCATAAACCCTTGATTACTAACTTTATGAATAAGCATAACCAATCATACCGAGTATACTTATATAAGGGATCCTAAGGTAAGATTCTAACTTGTCATAGGAAAACATACCTGGATTAGTATATCTACTTAGCTATGTACAACATACCTAAACAATCTCTTCAATGATTTAGAGATCCTGAGCTAGAACCTGCATGTCTCATAGGTTAAGCATAATATAACAAAGTCATACATACCTCGTAAGTAGAACAAAGATTATGGATGAGTCTTTGTCTTCATGTTGTCATGTTTTAAGGAGCTTGA
This sequence comes from Larix kaempferi, assembly GCA_027924585.1. Lineage (NCBI taxonomy): Eukaryota > Viridiplantae > Streptophyta > Pinopsida > Pinales > Pinaceae > Larix > Larix kaempferi. Next base: position 4,081,157 of record BSBM01000600.1, read on the forward strand.
TTTGTCTTTTGTGATGTACCTGTATCTTGTTAGCAAACGACATCAACCTCATACAACACCATAATGCATTAGTACAATCATATAGCCCTAATCAATGAATGTCTTCGATCATTCACATGCATTCATACTACTACTAGGGTGATAAGACAATTCTAACATTAATCAAGATTGTACTAATAAATAACATGAAGACAAACACATTATGAACTTAATCAAGAATCAGATTTCAAGACATACCTGAACCTCAAGTCATACCTGTCGAGACTTCTTGTAGTCTTCTTATGTAAGGCCTTAGCCTCAACTCCCCCTGAAACTTGATCTAGAGCTTGATTAGGGTTTGCTAGAGAAACCCTAAAAATTCAATCTTTGACTTTCACACTTCCGAATGAATGGAAGGATGTGTCTTGCTGAGTTGATCAAACTAGCATACTTCAATTTTGAAATCTCCAAAAATTGACCCCTCAAAATTGCCTTTCAAACTTCTAGATATTCTTGACAGGATCCCGAACTAGGGTTTGATGAAGTGCACCCTTTTGCTCAATCAAAATGTTTGATCCAAGGCTCTAAACACTTATTTTTCTGAGGAGCTTCCAGCCGTGGATTCTGATTCCAAAAATTCTAACTTTCTCCGAAACCCTAAATTCCGGAAGCCATGAATAAAGGTGCTCCAAAAATAATTCTGTTTTGATAGAAATATGCACCTGATTGTTTCTGCTATAACTCTGAAATTTTTGCTCCACAGGGTCTGAAAATGTTTTCTGTAGTACCCTGACCTGTCATCTTTCCATCCTGACAGGTCTGACCTCAATTGGATTTTCTAAGAGAGAGTTATGCCAAGTGTCGCAACGTGACCTGTTTATGGGATAAAACAGGAGAGCGAAGTTGTACGGAATGCCACGTGTCACTTGTTGACCTTCGGCCTATGAAAACGTTTCCTGAGATATATCTCCCTGTAGTCTTTCTATCTTGACAGGTCTGACCTCAATTGGACTCTCTGAGAGAGAGTTATGCCAAGTGTCGCAACGTCACCTGTTTATGGGATAAAACAGGAGAGCGAACTTGTACGGCATGCCACGTGTCACTGGTTCACCTTCGGCCTCTGAACAAGTTTCCTGAGATAGTACAGTCTGTGTACTACCTGTCACTTTTTACGAAACATTATTTGGAGCTTCCTAGCCCAAGTTATGACCTTTTTGCCAAGATTACCTGATTTTCACTGAGATCTGGAAGAGGCAGAAACCCTAACTTGTACTGATCATAACTCATAAAGTACAACGAATCTGAGGGTGACCTTTGGACACAAGGTACCTGGGGATGTTATATTCGACCTGTAAACTTTTCAGACCCTGAAACTTCGCATAAATGGATTTATAGCGAAAGTTCCACGATGACTTGTTTTTGCTATGTAAACCCTAACCTTCAAATTGTCGTAAGTAAAGCAAGTGTCGTAAGTGCCATACCTTGCCTTCCTTCAGGTTAGCTCTGATACCATGTTAATATTTAATATGATAAGACTGAAAATAGCAGCATTACATTCCATTTCACAATAATAACATATACAGGATCACTGAAGAAACAACAAGCATAGCATAAACACAAGAGACACAGATTTATCCTGGGAAACCCTCATGGGGTAGAAAACCCAGTAAAGCTTCCTCAATATAGATGACCAGCAATACACAAAGATGCAAACCAAAGATATGATCTCCTCCTCCACCATAGCAGACCTCTCCTCCACAAGTGCGCCTTTCTCAAGTGAGTGTGTGTGTCAAATGAGGAACACACCTCCTCTATTTATACACTACACTGACATGTATTTTACACAGGTACACGTAGGCTCGTATTTAACCAATGGGTTAAATACCCCACTACAACTGATTGGGCCGACCCCTTTAGGGTGGTCTAATAACCCTTTGACCCACATAACATATACAGGGCCGACCCCCACTAGGGAAGTCTAATAACCCGAGTTACCACATTTCGACGGAGGAATAAACATCTCCGGATATACAATAAGATCTTCACGGAGGAATGAAACATCTCCGGAATAATAAAGTACAAATATAATATTCTTTGAAGTTACAATATCTCAACTCCAACTAGCATAGGTTTAGAGTCTTGGAATAGATCATTGTGAGTTAACAATCCAATACTACTAGACGAAACATTAGGTGTCTGACTAGGGAGTGGAGGAATCCATGGTATAGATTGGTGTTCTCATGAAGCTCTACTCAAGCCAGAGTTAAGCACGAGGTCATGAGAGGTTGGTTGAAGGGATATCCCTCTGATACCGACTGAACGTGGGATATATTTCCAGGATTTGTTCGTATCTGGGGGTACCGAAGGTTCATCCTCTTGTGCTTCGGGCTTAGCTACCCTTCCCATATGACAGATCCCACCTGCGATTGTCCCCCTGAGCATTGGTTATATTGCGGTGACCATAGTTGCCTTACCTAGGTATCACATAAGGTACTTGCAATGGTTATATTGTTTGTGTCCTGATTCAGATAGGGATTGGACAACATAGTTGTGTTTGTGTAGTGGACTTGACCCTATACACGCAGTGAAGCTAGGGTGTCTCTATAACTGATTTTGTTACCTCCGGCTATAGTTTGGGAGTCTCAAGCCTCTCCTAGGCAAGACATACTGAATCTAGTGTCGGGAGCTCATTTAGCCACTCTGTTTGTTTGCTCTTGGCTGTAGTTTCTCTAGGTGTGTGCTTTTGATTTACTATTTTTTGATCGATAGTTGGCCTTTAGGGGACGTTTTTTATATATTCTCTCTGGAGATATCGTGGCGCGGAGCCCTACTCTCCATCGGTCCCGTCAGTTGTTTGGTTTAAAGCTGGCCGAGGTTTCACGCCATATTGCTAGAGGACGCCAGAGGGCTCCCTCTGAGTCTTCGGATTCTTATGAGAGCTACGTCCAAGACGTCATGACTGCTACACATTCCGATACTGAGTAAAAACCTTTGACTCCATCGAGTAGAGTTGACCACACTTCTGATCCCCATACTCCTCGTGAGGAGTGGGGAGGTGATCCACCTAAGACTCAACCTGGTTCTATTTGGCCTAATCCACTTAAACGAGATCCGTTCAATCCTTCGAATCCAGAAAATTATCTTTACGGAATGCCAACCTTACCCGAGGATGAAGAACAGGACGACACATTCATTCCTTCATTTCCACGCAGTTATAAACACGGGATGCCAGAGTCCCATGATGACACTGGCCCTGCAATCAACCTGACAACACTCTCTTTTGGTATGCCTAGTCATAGTACCGTTGAACCTTCCACTACGGTTGGTAGTCACGCTGGCACTAGTCATAGTGTTAGCCATACTATACCCACTGGAGGCACTACCCTCGCTCGGGGCACTACGTTTTCCACCCACACACATAGTATGGGGACTGGTCATGTTCCTCCTAACAATGCTAATGTTGGAATACGACCACCTTCTAGGATTGCCCAACCTAATAGGAACGTTGTTTGAAATACAACTCGCCATCCACCATCTAATACACGTGCCGCTACTCATCAACCCAGGACTACTTTTACAGATGTTAATGCTGCTCCCAACCACGGAGGTGGACACATACCACATACTTTTGCATCCACTGCCACCACTAGTAATGCTAATGTAGGGGGTGGGAATATCTCCTATCCACATGGACATCACACCACCATCTCTCCTACTAGTCACACCAATATTGGAGTGGGGAATACTCCTCATGCTTCTAGTCACCATGTGACTGCTCAAGCTAATCCTAATGTTGGGGGTGGGAACATACCATACCATTATGGTCATTACAACACGGTTCCCGCTATGAATAGTACATACATGCCCCATAATCATGGTGGAAACCCTTACTACAACACAGTCGGTGTTGGCCACCAGTATAACCCGCCACCCCAATATGGTGCCCAAAACACGCACATACCTGCTTACTCTCTAATGGGTCAGGCACGAGGAGGTTATCAATCCTATGGCCATGGGAAAGCTTACGGTCCGTTAGGTCCTTATTATCAGCAGTTTAATCCTCATGGTCAAGCTTTTGGTCCATCGCATAACACAGTTCCGTTTAGCCAACCTTTTATGGGGGCTTATAATCAAGCTTTCCAACCTCAGCTCTCGTTCCTTGCACACTTGAATCTTCTGGATCTTTCGAAGCTCACGAATGATCTGATGTGTCACGACCCTACTTGGCCCCCGGTCCCTACCAAGCTCCCTTCGGACATTCCTAAGTTTGAGGGGAAAGGTGGTGAGGACCCAGGAGATCATGTCACGACATTTCACCTTTGGTGCTCCTCCAACTCATTGAATCATGATTCCGTTAGATTGCAACTATTTCAATGCACCCTCATGGGGGCAGCCATGAAGTGGTACGTCGAGTTGCCTGGAAACACCTATAGGTGTTTTAACGAGATCGCTTTGGTTTTCTTAGATCAATTCCAGTTGCCGGTTCGCTATGATACTGGCACTGAGCTTTTATCCACCTTCCATCAGAATAAGGCCATGCATATTTCTAATCACGTTCAAGAGTGGCGTCGGTGGAAGAGGTTAGTGAAAGCCAACATTCCTCCAGAGTTCCTGTTGGAATGGTTCCTCAAGTATCTACTCCCATACATTTCTAAGGATGTTTCGATGTCCGACATTGTGACAGAGGAACATGCTATCTTGAAAGTCCAGCAGTTAGACTTATTATACTCTCAGTCTGGCATTTTGTATGACATCATCCCGATGCACCACGTACATGTCATGAGCCCACGTCAGTTCCTGGACCGCATGCAGATGGCATCGTTGGATCTGCAAGCACTCGCCCCGTAGATTTTGTAGCTAATTAAATGCAGAATTTGTCACTAAACCAGTCTACTCCAAGATAGGTTCACACCTTGTCAACTTCCACCCCATCGTCCGATGTACACAGTGTGCAAATGACGAACCAGTCAGGTAACCAGCAACCTGGTGGTAAGAAAAAGGGGAGAAATAATCGTAAGGGTGGAAACAATGGGAATAACAATAGAAATCGCAATACCCCCCGTAAGGATAATGCCAACCCTCCTCGGGAAGGCGAAAATGCTGGTGAGGACCATAAACCTAGGTGTAAGGTGAAGTTTCCTTGCAAGCTTTGTGGGAAAGACCACCTTACTCACTTATGTCCTCGTATTGAAGAAGCATCGAAGCACTTGGCACAGAGCCCAGCTGTGTTGAAGGATCCCCTACCTAATCACCAAAACATGGCTTCGCATGCTCCCACCACCGGTTATGGACCTACTGAGACGGCAACGTCTTCTTCCAATACTAGTGGTTATGAATGTGTGAACATGGTTCAGTCAGAGGTTAGTGTTGCCACTAGTCAGTTCGATTATGATGCACCACAACCCAATTTGGGGAGTGAGCCTCCCCCTCCTCCTAACAATTCCTTGCATATCGAGAAGCCCTCTATTATGCCACGGATACTGAAAGGTGTTCTTAAGCACTCAACGCATAATCCTAATGCTCGAGCCGCCCACAACTACTCCATTGTAGAAGATTTGGGCCAAACTCTGTGTGCCATGTCGGCTCTTGAAGTTTTGCAAGCCTATCCTTCTCAGAAGCATGCTCTTTTGAGTGCATTAGGAGTTCAAGATGGGGGAAGTCCCACTGTTATCAAGTTCGATACTACTGATGTTCAACCTCGCTTACCCTACCATGTGGCTTTTCAAATCTAGGTGCTATGCCTTCAGAGTTTTGCCAAACGTACTATGGTTGATGAAGGTGATTCTGCGTCAGTAATGTCATTAGCTTGTTGGAAAGCTCTTGGCTCTCCTCCCCTACTTGCGTCTAGAACCACGCTCACTGCATTTGACGGTAGTTCATTTAAGCTGCATGGAATTATCCCTTCCCTTGTTGTCTCCTTGGGAGGTAAGTCTGTGCCTATTGAATTCGAGGTGCTTGATGCGCCCATCGACTACAACCTTTTACTGGGTCGGAATTGGATGTATGCCATGAAAGCTATTGCGTCCACTGTATTCAGAGCTATCTGCTTTCCTCACAAATGCAAGATTGTGACCATCAATCAACTGGATTACGTTAACTCCTCTTCCACAGCATCCACTGGATCCATAGTCCTGTAGGTTACTCATTCTCAGCTGGAAACTGGGAACATGGGTGTTGGCATGTACCCTTCATTAATGGGAACTTATGATTTTGTCGCACCTGTGAATTTTATTGGAACCATTACCGACGATGCATCTCCTCCTTTGTGCAATATGTCATTCCAGACTTCTTATTTTGACGATCCATGGACTTTACCATCCACGAGTTCCATGTTTGGAAACATTTCACATGTCGGGATGTCTATGCCACTGTCTATAACTGAGCTTCCTTACCAGCATATTCAACAAGCCACTGCAGAACTGGATCTCTCTTCTTCCTAGACAGTCGAGGAAGATCCCGTTACGCTGCCAGTTTGGGCAGCCAACTCGTCTTGTTCCCATGATTGCCTTGATGATATTTTTCCTTCTGATGAAGCTATTATGGAGGCCATGTGTGGTAGTGAGAGACCTTGGGAAGATATGCACCATCGATCTTATTTCCTTCCCAAACTCAAGCTCACTGAACAAGCAGAGTTTAGGACGACTCTAGCAGAGATCGTTGGTCACCTTATGGCTCTTTTGGAGTCACATGATGTTTTCTTGGAAGGGAATATGGATAACATTTCACCAACTATGTCAATCAATAACTCTCGTACTCCCAGAATAGTTGAGAATGTTTACATCGATGACGATTGCACTCCTGAGGAGATTGCTATTTACACCGAATTGTTTACAGAACTCCGGGAAGCTTTCGCCTGGTCATATGAGGATATGCCAGGAATAGACCCCCGCATTGTTGAACATGAGATTAGAACGTATCCCAACGCTAAACCGGTTCGACAACGCTTATGTGTTGTGAACCCTAGGAAAGCAGCCGCTATCAAGGTAGAGGTGGAGAAACTGCTCAAAGATGGTTTCATCTACCCCGTTCCCCTTACCGAATGGGTGTCAAACCCTGTTCTTGTGGATAAGAAGCATGGAATGATCCGTGTATGCACCAACTTTAGGGATTTGAACCGTGCATGTCCGAAAGACAACTTCCCCACACCATTCATAGATCAAATCTTGGATGCTTGTGCCGGGAGTGATATTTTTCCCTTCATGGATAGATTTTCCAGATATAACCAGATTCAAATCAAACCCGAGAATCAACATAAGACAACTTTTATTTGTCCTTGGGGAACATTTGCATATCAGAAAATGCCCTTCGGCCTTAAAAACATCGGAGCTACGTTTCAGCGTGCCATGACCTACACCTTTCACGATCTTAAAAAGATTATGGAGATTTTCTTGGATGATCTTGTTGGCCATTCTCACAAGAGAATGCACCACCCCAAGCACCTCCGCATGATTCTCAAACGATGTATACAATACAAGATTCGATTGAATCCTAACAAATGCATCTTTGCTGTAAGGACGGGTCACCTTCTAGGCTTCATAGTTTCGAAAGAGGGTATTAGAGTCGATCCTTTAAAATTTGAGGCAATACTTCAGTTGCCTCCTCCACGTAATTCGTTACAACTTCAGAGCCTCCAAGGGAGAGCTACTTTTCTATTCCGTTTCGTAGTCAATTATGATAATCTTACCAAATGTTTCGTGCGCTTATTGAAGAAGGACACACCTTTTATCTGGGATGAGCAAGCCCAACAGTCTTTTGACGCCCTTAAGAAAGCTTTGGTATCGGCCCCTGTGCTTAGTCCATCAGACTTCGCACGAGATTTTATCCTTTATGTGGCCACGTCTCAAGAGACGATTGGCATGGTTTTGGTTCTGGTGGATGATGCACTTGTCAAGCATGCCATCTATTACCTTAGTCAAAATCTAGTAGACACTGAGCTAAGATATACTCATGTGGAAAAGCTAGCGCTTGCGACTGTTCATTCAGTCCAGCGGTTACGACATTACATTTTGCGTAGGACCACCATAGTTGTCGCGCATATCAATCCATTTCAGTTTGTGTTATCATGACGCCTTATCGGGGGGAAGTATAATAAATGGATTGTTATCCTTCAGAAATTTGATATCGATTTTGCTTCGGCAAAGTCGGTGAAATCGTTGGTATTTGCTGAGCTTATGTCAGACCATCCGAGACTTGATGAGGATGTCATTCATGAAGATTCCTTTGTGGATGAGCACTTATTTCTTATCTCGTCAGAGGACCCTTGGTATGGGGATGTCATTGTATATCTCCAAACTTTGAGGTTTCCTCTGCACTATTCATGAGATGAGAGACGACGTGTGAAACATCACGCTAAAGATTATACTATCATCGGTGACACTTTGTATCACTGAGGAAAGGATTCTATCCTCCGTCGTTGCTTAAATCACGAAGAAGCGGAGCGGGTGCTTAATGATTTCCATGTTGGGGCGTGTGGCGGTCACTTATCCGAGCTTGCTACAGCCCAACATATTATGCGAGCTGGTTATTTCTGGCCTTACATCTTTAAGGATTGTGTGAATGCTGTGAAGAGATTTCACCCTTGCCAGGTGTTTTCTCGGAACATACACTCGCATCCAGCGCCCTTTCATTCAGTCGTCACCGTCGGTCCCTTCACCAAATGGGGGGTGGATTTCATGGATTGCAAACTAGCTTCGGCTGGGGGGCATCACCATATTATAGTGGCCATGGACTATTTTTCCAAATGGGCTGAGGCCATGCCTACCATTAAAGCCGATGGTGCTACAGCAGCCCACTTCGTATTCAATCAGATTATAACTCAGTTCGGTATTCCAAAAGAGATTGTCACTGACCATGGTAGTCACTTTCAAAACAAGATGATGGAGGATTTGTCCCTCAAGCTTGGGTTTTGTCAAGAACACTCATCTTCTTATTATCCCCAAGTGAATGGTCAAGTAGAAGCAGTCAATAAGTCTTTGAAGACCATTCTCCAACATACCATCCAACAAAGCAAGACCAATTGGCATATCATGTTATATCCTGCTTTGTGGGCATATCGAACCACAGTCAAGACTTCCATCAGGTTCTCACCATTTCAGCTAGTTCACGGTGTGGAGTCACTTTTATCGATTGAATGCGAGATCCCTTCACTTAAACTGGCCATACTGCTCCTCCCTGATACAAAGGGTCTTGAGCAACGTTTAATCCACCTTGAGCAACTTGACGAGCAGCGTCGAGATGCCGCTGTGGCCATAGATGCCAACAAACATCGTGTTAAGGTTCAATATGATAGGTCTATCTGTCCCCGACAGTATGTTGAAGGTGACTTGGTCCTCTTATATGACCAAGCTAAAGAACCCCTGGGGGCAGGCAAGTTCAACCCCATGTGGCACGGTCCTTACATCGTGAGGCGTGTCCTGGAAAAAGGATCCTATGAATTAGAAGACTATGAGGGGACTGTCTTGAAGAAGCCTAGAAATGGTCTCTACCTCAAGCGGTATTACACTTGAACCTCTGGTTCAAGCTGATACTTTTGTATACTATTGTATAGTTGCTTCTGTACATAGTTTAGATTTCTTTTGGTTTTTAGTTCTGCTGATTAGCTTCTGTTTGATTGACAGATCTCAGCAGAGTTTCCTACATTCTTAGGATTCACGGATGGTGCTAGCCGTCATACGCAGTAGCTTGCTTCTGCTGCCTGGGTTATTTTCTCACCTGACCACCTAGTTGTGTCCTCAGGAGGTGCTTGTCTTGGTCCTACATCTAACAATGTGGCTGAGTATAGTGCCATCATTGAGATACTTTGGGATGCCATTTCCCATGGCGTCCGGTCTTTAGAAGTCCGCCTGGATTCACAACTAGTTGTGTCTCAGCTGAATGGGCAGTACCGTGTGTGAGATCCTATGCTATTACGGAAATTCCTATGGGTAAGACTCTTGGAATGATATTTTGTTTCAATTACATACATACATGTTCCGAGAAGTGTTAATCATATATCTGATGCATACGCTAACTATGTATTAGATTGCCATTTGTCACATTCATCATGAAGCATGAAAATATAAGAAGACATTCATAAATTTGTACATACACACATATAGTAGAACCAGAGAACCAAAGTTTTATATATATAAATATGTCCAAAATGGTAGTGTCATACAAAACTGGAGCCCATAGCCCTCAAAAATATACTTATCGATACAAAAATGAGATCCTGAGATATCTAATCTCTACAAGGAGTCCTAGCTGTTGCCCCGACAGGATGTGTCTCATAGAAATATTGTACTGCATTGGCTACCTGTTGCAGTAGCCGCACCCAGTCATTTGGAACCCCCACTACTTGGCGTTGCATGGCCTCAGGTAGTCTCGCCACCTCTATATGTGGAACTCTAGCAACCATCCATGTGAGGTTGCGCCACAAGGTCTATAGTGTGCGTCCTGCTGCAGCATCGCTTGTCTCCTCACCCCTGCCCCAATGACCATGTCTCGGGAAGCCATCAGGTCTCACTGGTCCTTTGTCTGCGAGCAAACAGTCAACCATTAGCACATGATACTACCACCAAAAATATTTTTGCAGTTGCATCTACAATAAAAAATCCATAAAAATTTAATACACAAAACCAAAAAGAGTACTTACCAATGTCTCCAAACGCAGCGTCTGGTGGGAGTGGCATGTCCCTATCCTGGCGAAGTCTATCCCTGCATAGGGGTAGTCCTCTATGGCAATGACTTACTGGTCCCACCAACGGAAGAAATCCTTAGTATATGGTGATGCTAGACGGCCACCACCCTGTCGTGTCAAGATCTCAGACCACCAGGTCAGGGCTGGATCTCAGAGACTATGAGGAGGGACATCCACCCTCGGACTAAGCCCCAGAACCCTCTCAAAGAAGAAGCTGCATAGGATGCTCCCATACCCAAAGTTGTTAGCCTTCCCTTCTTTGCATTCTGTCAATTGGGTATTCATAGACCCCGGCAGTGTGGTACACAGGTCAAATACTATAGGCTGCATGCATTGTGATGCATAAAACATCACCGACCTCGATGCCTGGTGCAGAGCTTTGGATACCTTGATCCGCACTAAGGTAGCCACAATGATCTTCATGCTCTGATTCACTATGGCATTGATGGGCACCTAACTTTCCACTGTGCATGTGTTTGCGGGGCAATACTGCGCTATGTAATAATGGATGGTGATCCCACCACCCACAGTACGAGACCGAAGACTATCCTCCTCACCGCGACAAGACAAACCGGTAATGAAGTAGATGTCGTCCACTTCCAGTGTGAGGATTTGCCCATTGAGATTGAAGTTTTGTGCATCAACATCCCAATAGTTGATCAAGCACCGGAGTAATAGGTTTTGGGCCCTCAAACCCCCTATACTCCAAAATTTGTACAACCCACATGCTTGCAATGCCTACTGTGCTTGCACATCATTGCGCACGGCCTCATCAACTTGGTCATGCTCCCTCTCCCTCCACTCTAGAACCATCCTGGAGTGAAGAAAAACAAGCATGTTAGTCAAATTCTTTTAAAAAACCAACTACATGGCCCTACCCGCGGGCTAAATTGTATACAGGTGTGGGTACCTGCGGTCAACCTTTGCGTTGACTACACGTTTTATGCCCTACCCACGACCCGCATAGCTACAACCCGTGGGTAGCACCGAAGCCATTTAGGGCTTGTCCAAACAAAAAATCCCACCGCTAAAAATCAAAATGAAAGTATTGAAATGAAAGGTATGGATGAGACTACCAACCTGCTCCAGACAGTTCGATGAACGGTCGCTCCTAGCTCCCAGAATCGGCAATTGAACTTTCAGGTGAAAACTGACCAAAAGCTCCAAATGGGTGAATAGTAAAAATGAATTGTGAATTGTAATTTTTTATTACTATTTATAATTTTCAGGACCCACTTGTCTATAGTTTTTACCGTTTTGTGTCGTTATGGACTAATATAATGTCTTGGAGTAGTATTTTTTAATCAGATTTCTTCGGTGAAAGTTTTTCTGGACCATTTCACACCTACGTCAGGTACGTTTCACACCTAGCATACAGGTTAGATTCCATTTCCATGTGCATTATGCATTTGACCTATTGACCATTTTCATAAACCCTAGGTGCGACCCCACTTCGTAACTGACACGGAACCTTCACACTGCTATAGAAGTGTCGTTATGCGGCAGTAGGGCTTTTCCGAACATGGGTACCCTAGTTAGAACCCCTTTGTGCATTTTGGTGCCCATGCCATTGTTTTTCCTTAGATTTGGGAGTCCTTCGTAGTTACGCCATGACATTGCGATAAAGACTCATACTCTACTTTGTCTTATGCTGGCCATCTCCCTTAAAGACTCCCCTCAGCTATATCATGTTGTGATTACATTACATCATTCTGCTTGTTGCTTGAGACTTGTGTCGGTTCCCACTTACTCAGTTGTTAGCCCGGTGCCTGAGCACGTTTCCCTGTCGAGCCCTATAGAGCTTATATATTTTCCCTTCACAATTTGATCACCTTTTGACCTTGAGGGCCCCTAAGTGTCCACATCCTGCATGCACTTCCTTGCATTGATCATAGGTATGTTCCTATGAGGCACTTGCAACAATTAATTAATATGAATATGTGAAATAGCAGAAATGACAGAACTCAGAATCACTGCTATATTGATCACAGGCCACTTCGAGGGGGCAACCTCCTATGAGAAAGCTCAATACAAATAACTTCATGGTGCCTTCATAGGTCTCAACACACACTTATATACTAGTTATAGGCACCAATACTATGGATCGAAACCATGGGCTGTTACAAACTATGGATCAACAATACTACGGGCGACTTACAAAGCATATGAGCCAACAACAATAACATAAACTATTGATCAACAAATACTATGGGACGACTTACAAATCATATGCGTCCAAAAACAACATACTAACAAAGTAAAGACATGGGTTCCTAACATCCCCTCCCCCTTAAAAAAAGATTTGTCCTCAAAGCTTTAGATGTGGAAATTGTTGTTGAATCTGAAGGAGTGGTTCCCATGTAGCATCCTCTGGTTGCATGCCATGCCACTGAATTAAGACCTCTGTGATAGAGCGAGAGCGAAGCTGACGCATGTGCCGATTGAGGATGGCCTCTAGCTCCAAAAGGATGGATCCTTCATTATCCAGTTTGGGTAAAGTTGTTTGTCCACTGATGTTGGTGCCAAGAACTTTCTTCAGACAAGAGACATGAAAGACTAGATGAATGTGGGAAGAAGGAGGAAGTTCCAATTTATAAGCAACGGACCCAATTTTCTGAAGAATCCGATATGGCCCATAGAACTTTGGAGCGAGCTTATGATGCCCTTTGAGTTTCAAGGATGATTGTTTGTACGGCTGGAGACGAAGAAAAACCATATCACTGACTTAAAAAGTGCGCTCAGAACGGTGCTAATCAGCTTGTTGCTTCATGCGATTTCTTGCCATGTGAAGATTGTCCCGCAAAATGCGAAGAATCTGATCGTGATTTTGAAGGACCGTGTCAACTTCCTTTTCTGGTGAACTGGTGGGGGTGTATGGAAGAAGAGCTGGAGGTGCCTGACCATAGACAGCTTCATATGGGGTCATTTTAGAGGCAGTGTGGTAAGAGGTATTGTACCACCATTCAGTGAGAGGGAGCCATTTTGCCCACTGATGTTGTTGTTCTGAGGTGAAGCAACGAAGATAAGTTTCCAAGCATTTGTTGACAATTTCAGTCTGACCATCTGTTTGTGGGTGATACCCTGAACTCATCTTCAGTTTGGTGCCAGTGTAGTGAAATAGTGCTGTCCAAAAATGACTGGTGAAAGTCGCATCACAATCTGAGACAATGGAAGAAGGGATGCCATGAAGACGAAAGATCTGGTCCAGAAAAATTTGAGCGACGGAGGAGGCTGTATAGGGATGGATGAGAGCACAAAAATGACTATATTTGGAGAGGCGATCAACCACAACGAGAATTACTGTCTTTCCTCCAGATTTAGGGAGCCCTTCAATGAAATCCATAGAAATATATGTCCAAATCCGTGTAGGTATGGGAAAGGGTTCAAGCAATCCTGGAAGGACTGTTGTTTCACCCTTATTGCGCTAGCAGGTATCACATTCAGCCACCATCTGTTGAATTGTCCTTTTCATGCCCTGCCAAAATAAGTTACGCCGTGCTCATTCATACGTTTTGAGGAACCCAGAGTGCCCTACCGATGGAGAAGCATGGAGTTCATAGAAGACAGCCTGTTGAAGATCTGTGCTCTGGGGAAGCACCAGACGACCCTTGTATTGTTGATGTATATGTAACTTCAGAATGTATTTCACATTTATGTATATTGTATTCCTATAGAGATGGTATTATTCCTCTATACGTAAGTGTCGTCATTTATATTGTAAGTGTCGTAACTTATACTTGATGGGTTATTAGACCACCTTATTTGGGGTCGGCCCTGTATAAGTCATGTGGATCAAAGGGTTATTAGACCACCCTATTGGGGGTCGGCCCACTCAGCATTATGTTATGTGGTAAAGTTCGAGCCTACATGAGTTAGGTAAAAAGTCAAGTCAAGTCAAGTATAAATAGAGTGCGGGAGGCACTCTATTTACTTACTCACTTCTCACACATGCACTCAAGGAGGAGTGGCGCACTTATGGAGGAGGAGGATCTGCTGCTAGGTTATGGTTATCTCTCTTGGTTGGTTGTATCATTGCTCTATCTATCTCTGAGGAAGTTATTGGGGTTTTTCACCTTTATGGTTTTCCCCAAGTAAATCTTTGTGTCTCTTGTGTGCTTGCATTATTGTCTCCATGATTGATATGCTGTAGATATGCTGTACATGTTGTTCTCTCAGTTAAGATCCTAGATCAGATTGAAGTAAATTCAGAAAATTTAACATGGTATCAGAGCTAGCCTGAAAGAAGGCATGATATGGCATGTATGACACTTGTTGCACTTACGATGCTAGGGCTTGATATAGCAAAAACCAGTCATCGTAGCACTTTCGCTATAAATCCGTTTTGGCGAATTTTTCGGATCTGAAATTGTTACAGGACGAAGCTAAGATCTCCAGGTACCTTGTGTCCAAAGGACAACCTCTAATTCGTTGTACTTTGTGATTTATGATCTGTGCAATATAGGGTTTCTGCCTCTTCCAGATCTGAGTCAAAATCAGGTGACCTTGGGAAAAAGGTCATAACTTGGGCTAGGAAGCTCCAAATGAAATTTCGTAAAAAGTGACAGGTAGTACACAGTCTGTACTATCTCAGAAAACGTTTTCAGAGGCCGAAGTTGAACCAGTGACACGTGGCACGCCGTACAAGTTCGCTCTACTGTTTTATCCCATAAACAGGTCACGTTGCGACACTTGGCATAACTCTCTCTCAAAAAAATCCAATTGAGGTCAGACCTGTCAGGATGGAAAGATAACAGGCCGATATATCTCAGAAAAATTTTTCAGAGGCCGAAGTTCAAAAAGTGACACGTGGCACGCCGTACAAGTTCGCTCTTCTGTTTTATCCCAAAACAGGTCACGTTGCGACATTTGGCATAACTCTCTCTCAGAGAATCCAATTGAGGTCAGACCTGTCAGGATGGAAAGGTAACAGGTCAGGCTATCTCAGGAAACTTTTTTCAGACCCTGTGGATCAAAAATTTCAGAGTTACACCAGAAACAATCAGGTACATATTTCTGTCAAAACAGAATTATTTTTTGGTACCTTCATTCATGGCTTCCGGAATTTAGGGCTTTGAAGAAAGTTGGAATTTTTGTAATCGGATACCACGGCTGAATGCTACTCATCAAAATAAAAATTTAGAGACCAAAATCAGAATTTTTGGTTGGGCAGAAGGCCGGGCTTGATCAGACCCTAGTTCGGGACTTTGATCAGGAAAGTGGAAAATTAGGGCTTCTGTAAAAATGGGAATTTTTGAAATCTGAGACCACGGCTGGAAGCTCCTCAGAAAAATAGAAGCTTAGAGCTTTGGATCAAACCTTTTGATTGGGAAAAAGAGTGGGATTCATCAAACCCCAGTTCAGGGTCACGTCTAGTGAATCCGGAAGTTTCAAAGGCAAAATTGAGGAGTGAAACTTTGCAGTTTTCAAATTATGAATATACCAATTTGATCAGCTCATCAAGGCGCATATTTCTATCCTTTCGGAAGTTTGAAATTCAAAGTTTGAATTTTTGGGTTTCTCTGACAAACCCATATCCATCTCCAGGTCCAGTTCTTGCAAATCAAGTGGATTGGGTTAATCCTAGAAGAAGATGGATTGGTCACCTACATAGGTGAAGAAGTTCCTGTTTCAGAGGGAGATAAGGCTAAGGCCTTACATAAGAAGATTACTAGCAATCTGGACAGGTATGACTCATCAAGGTATGTCTCGATATTTGTTCATGATTAAGTTTATAGTATGCTTGTCTTCATGTTATTACAGTTAGTACACTCTTGATTTTAGACTTGTCATATAACCTTAATAAAACTATGAATGCACGATAGAAAATATTCATTGATTAAGGTGTTGACACTTATGATTGTACTAATGCATTATGGTATTGTATGAGGTTTATGTTGTCTACTAACATGAAAGGTACACCAAGAAAGACAAATCATGTTCTGGTCCAAGAACATATGATCATGATAACATGAGGACAAAGATTCATCCATTGTCATGGATCTCATAGAAGATCCATTTACGAGGTATGTATAACTTGGTTTTGTAATGGTTAACTTATGAGACATGCAGGTTACTAGCACAAGTCATTGACGAAGAACAAGAAGACATTATGCGGGTATGTTAGACATAAATAGCTAGCATGCTAATCCAGGTATGTTTTTCCTATATCAAGCTAGAATCCTACCTTGGGTTAGGATCTTATACTGTTGTGTTGTTGATAATGATTATTCATGAAGTCATAGGTTTGAATAGTCATGGTTGTATACATATTATGTTTCTTACCATATTTGATGATATGGCTAACCAAAAGAATCATGAAGGCATAAGTTAGAATAATCATGGGTATATGCATATTATGTGTCTTACCTTAATTAATGATATGACTAACCCGAAGAGTCATAGGTTTGAGTAATTATAAGTTTAGACATGTTATGTTTCTTATGATTTGACTAACCATAAGAATCCTACATAAACCTTGAAAGCTAATGCTTATTATTTCTGTTTGAAATGATCATGACTATACATGCTTTAGATTATTGTGTTTTTTATAATATTAAGATTATTCTAATGAATTTTTGATTATGTATGAGACCTCGGGGATAACACAATGATGATACTAACAAGCATGCATAGGGATCAAGAATGAGTATAAGTTCAAAGAAAGGTAATCCAAGAAGCAAAGATCAAGAGGGAGCACACTCCAGTTGTTCCTGCAATAAAGCAAAGGAGCACACTTCAGTAGTTTCTGCAAGGATGCAGATATTCAGAGGGAGTTGACCATCTCTCTACATTCCACAATAGAAAGATGTAGAAGAAGCTACTTCAGATTAGGACTCCAGCAGCTCTTGCAAGGAAGCAAATACTCAGAGGGAGTCCACCCAACGAACAAAGAAAGATAAGTATTTTAATCATCATTTCTTGCATATTTGCTTGTTTTAAATAATACTGTTCAATAATGTATATACTGATGTTCCTAGAATTAGGTTGTGTATTATGCATATTAGAATAGTTGCATTGATGAACAGTATACTACTAAAATACATGGGTAAGTGGCCTATGGCACTGTACAACATTCCATTGCTACTTATCTAGAATGAAACCTCTTTGCTGACATGTTGGGAGTTGTGCACACTCTGAACAATGTTCTGGTAGAGATTGGAAGGCATCTAGAAAGTTGCGGAATATGGATAAATGTTGTATTGAAGCATTGGCTAAGATAATTGCATGACTGTATGACATATTTATTTATGTGTAAGAATTTGTTCTGAAAACTATGAGATGTTTTCTAATCATGCAATTTAACTTGTTGTGTAGGAAAGATCGTATGCCATCTCCTACAAAAGAAGAACTACAACATTTGTTCCAACAACAAAGATATTTATTGAAGATATTGAAGTGATCCGTCGATCATGAAGAATGATGTTTGGGATGTAGTTCCAAGACGTGAAGGGAAGTTTGTTATGACTTCCAAATGGAACTATCAGATCAAGCACATTGCAAATGGCAACATTAAGAAATATAAAAGTGATGAAATAGAAGATGCACCAGATGGATTTCAAGACAGCATGGTGTAGTCATATATGTGTGCAGAACTTGGTATGGTAGGATAGACAGCTTTCTATCCAGTTTGGGCTTTACCAAGAGTAAAGCGGATTCCAACCTTTACTACAAGGTTGAGGAAGGCAATCGAGTGATACTACTTTTGTATGCAGATAACCTGTTTGTTACAGATGAAGATAGATTGATTGCCGACATGCAGCGGAAGCTTGCTGCTGAATTCGATATGAAGAACTTGGGGATGATGCACTATTTGTTTTTGGCATGGAGGTGTGGCAGAGTGCAGAAGGAATCTTCCCTGGACAAGGGAAGTATCCAGTAGAGATCCTGAAGAGGTTCGGGATGATGGATTGCAAGTCCATGGCCACACCTATGGCATCGAATCTGAAGCTTCTATGTGATGCTTCATCTGAGCTGGTTGATGTCTCTATGTATCGTCAGATGATTGGGTCCTTGATGTACCTGACGAACACGAGACCGGATATTTGATTTGCTGTGAACACATTGCGCCAGTTCCTGACGGATCCGAGGAGTGTTCACCTAGTTGCTGTAAAGCATGTTATGAGGTACCTGAAGGGTACAGTGGATTATGGGCTCAAGTATGAAGTGAATCAAAAGTTTAACCTGCAGGGTTATGTTGATTCAGATTGGGCTAGCAGTGCTACTGCTTCAGTATGGGATCAGGTGTGATCTCTTGGTTTAGCAGGAAGCAGTCTTGCGTAGCACTGAGTACAGCTGAGGCAGAGTATGTTGCAGCCTGTTCAGCTAGTTGTGAGGCAGTATGGCTACGGAAGCTACTGTCTGAGTTATTTGATCTCCCGTTGGAGGCTACTGGTATCTTCTGTGATAACCAAAGTTGTGTGAAGCTGTCCGAGAACCCAGTGTTTCATGACAGGTCGAAACACATAGAGATCAAATATCACTATATCAGGGATATGGTGTAGAGAGGAGCTGTGAAGCTCCTATATGTTGCGACAGACGAGCAGATTGCAGATGTGCTGACGAAGCCACTAGCCAGGGTGAAGTTCAAGTATTTCAGAGAGAGGCTTGGCGTTCTTCAGATCGAGGACACTTCAAGGAAGAAGTGATGGACACATTTGCTGAAGCCATTCCAAGCATGTTGGAAGGAGGATCCTTCACATGGCTGTGGATGTAAGCGCTGGATGATGAGCATCAGGATGATGTTCTGGTTTCTGCTTGGATATGATCAGGTGGATCATTTATGTATGGATGCATCATGTTGGATGCTGGATATGATCAGTTGGATCATGTGTATGTATTTTGTATATGCATCATGTTGGATGCTTGGACCATGTATCTGTATATGTATCAGGTGGATACATTGTATGATCAGGTGGATCATGTATGGTGATATGTATCATGTATCAGGTGGATACATTGTATGATCAGGAGGATCATGTATGATGATATGTATCAGGTAGATACTTGGTATGCATCAGGTGGATGCATTGATGATCAGGTGGATCATGCAGCAGGATGTTGCAGTGATGATCAGGATGATCATGGATGGTGAGCTTCAGGATGTTGCTCCAGATGACATGCAGCAGGACGTTGCAGTGATGATGATCAGGATGATCATGGATGGTGAGCTTCAAGATGTTGCTCCAGATGACATGCAACAGGACGTTGCAGTGATGATGAACAGGACGATCATGAGTACATCAGGATGATGTATGGTGAGTATCAGGTTGATACTCTGTGGCCGTGGATCAGGTTGTGCAGATGAGCATGTAATCCGGTGCCCTGGGAGATTTGCAGATGGTCTTTCGAGGTTTTGCCTATGGAATGTAATTCGGTGCCCTGGGACATCTGGCAAATGCTCTTTCGAGGTTTTGCTCTGGGAGGACATGTAATTCGTTGCCCTGGGAGATCTGCAGATAGTCTTTCGAGGTTTTGCCTATGGCATGTAATTCGGTGCCCTGGGATATCTGGCAGATGCTCTTGCGAGGTTTTGTCATATGGCATGTAATTTGCTCCTGGGAGATCTGGACAGGATGAAAAAGGCCTCAGATGCTTCAGCCAGGTTTTGCCATGACCACATGTAATTTGCTCCTGGGAGATCTGGACAGGATGAAAAAGGCCTCAGATGCTTCAGCCAGGTTTTGTGGTGGACCACATGTAATTTGCTCCTGGGAGATCTGGACAGGATGAGAAAGGCCTCAGATGCTTCAGCCAGGTTTTGTGGTGAGATCACATGTAATGTGCTCCTGGGAGATCCGACAGGTAGAGCCGGGTGCTCGTAACAGCCTGGGATGCTTCAGCTAGGTTTTGTGATGGGTCACATGTAATGTGCTCCTGGGAGATCCTACAGGTAGAGCTGTGTGCTCGTAATAGCCTGGGATGCTACAGCCAGGTTTTGTGACGCACGTAATAAGTCCTGAGGATTCCACAGTATGGCTAGTGATGATGAAGACCTGCAGGTGGTGGGCCTACATCCAGTATGAAAAAGGACTGGCTCTGTAGAACTTCCTATGACGAGTAGATTCAGAGATTGATTGAGATAGCAGCAGCAGTGGCGATGATGATGATGACTCGATGACGATTATCCAGTGACGATGATCCAGAGAAGATGACTTGTGCTAGAAGAACTGTGCTGAGAAATACCTTCCTAGTTAAGAGGGAGTGTTGATGTATATGTAACTTCGGAATGTATTTCACATATATGTATATTGTATTCCTATAGAGATGGTATTATTCCTCTATACGTAAGTGTCGTCATTTATATTGTAAGTGTCGTAACTTATACTTGATGGGTTATTAGACCACCTTATTTGGGGTCGGCCCTGTATAAGTCATGTGGGTCAAAGGGTTATTAGACCACCCTATTGGGGGTCGGCCCACTCAACATTATGTTATGTGGTAAAGTTCGAGCCTACATGAGTTAGGTAAAAAGTCAAGTCAAGTCAAGTATAAATAGAGTGCGGGAGGCACTCTATTTACTTACTCACTTCTCACACATGCACTCAAGGAGGAGTGGCGCACTTATGGAGGAGGAGGATCTGCTGCTAGGTTATGGTTATCTCTCTTGGTTGGTTGTATCATTGCTCTATCTATCTCTGAGGAAGTTATTGGGGTTTTTCACCTTTATGGTTTTCCCCAAGTAAATCTTTGTGTCTCTTGTGTGCTTGCATTATTGTCTCCATGATTGATATGCTGTAGATATGCTGTACATGTTGTTCTCTCAGTTAAGATCCTAGATCAGATTGAAGTAAATTCAGAAAATTTAACATGTATCGCAGCGAAGCACCATCCCAAGAGTAATGTGGTACAACAGAAGGGTTGTTGGTCAAGCGTTGGATGATTTGAGATAAAGAGGAGTCATTGACATAACCCTGTTGAACAGAGTGCAACCAGTTTGGAATAGGCATAGAAATAGCTGAAAGAGAACCTTGGGCCTCAAATGTGCGAGAGAGAGCATCTGCCACAATATTGTCTTTACCCTTCTTGTAAGTGATCTCATAGTCATAACCCATGAGTTTGCTAACCCATTTCTGTTGTGCCGGGGAGGAGACACGCTGGTCCAAGAAATATTTCAGACTTTGGTGATCAGTCTTGATGCAGAAATGATTCCCTAATAGGTATGGGCGCCACTTCTGTACTGCATGCAAAATAGCCATCATTTCCTTCTCATAGGTAGAGGAAACTAGATTCTTACCTAAAAGGGCTTTGCTGGTGAACGCAATGGAGTGTTCATCTTGAAGGAGAACAGCACGAAGTCCATTGCCACAAGCATCACTCTCAATAGTGAAGGGCTTGGAAAAATCGGGCATAGCTAGCACAGGTGTAGTACACATAGCTTGTTTTAGTTTGTCAAATGCACACTGAGCAGCAGGTGTCCATGTGAAGGCATCCTTTTTCAATAGAGCAGTTAATGGAGCTGCAATCTTCCCATAATCCTTGACAAACTTGCGGTAGTAGCCAGTCAATCCCAAAAAACCACGAAGGCTCTTGAGTGTCTGAGGCTGCGGCCAATTGTGCATGGCATCGATTTTGGCAGGATCCACGCGAACCCCTTGTGCTAAGATAATGTGCCTGAGATACTCAACTTCCTTCTGTCCAAAAACACATTTAGACTTCTTGGCATGGAGATGATGGTCAGAGAAAAGTTGCATGACAATATCCAAATGCTGGAGATGTTCGTCCCATGTTTTACTGTAGATGAGGATATCATCAAAGAATACCAAAATGAATTTCCGCAAGTAGGGTCGAAATATTTTATTCATTAAGGCCTAGAATGTGGAAGGAGCATTAGTGAGGCCAAAGGGCATGACCAAAAACTCATAATGGCCATCATGTGTGCGGAAAGCTGTTTTAGGGATATCATCCGCATAAACCCGAATTTGATGATACCCAGAACGAAGATCCAACTTGGAGAAAAAGTGAGCCCCATGAAGCTCATCAAGAAGCTCATCAACAACAGGAATTGGAAACTTATCCTTGATGGTTAGGTGATTAAGTGCTCGGAATTCAATGCAGAGGCGCCATGACCCATCTTTTTTAAGGACAAGAATAACTGGAGAAGAAAAGGAACTAGTGCTTGGGCGAATAATACCTTGCTTCAATAAGTCCCGAACGAGCATTTCAATCTCCGTTTTTTGGTGAAATGGGTAGCGATAGGGCCTGATGTTGGGAGGAACGCTGCCAGGAAGGGGCTGAATACGATGGTCTTTTGGCCTGGAAGGTGGCAATCCCACTGGTTCAGCAAAGACACCTGTATATCGATCCAGAATTTGTTGTAGATCCAAAGGAGTAGTGGAGACCGCTGATGGTTGCATCTGGATGGAATGGATCTGAGCGATGACACCATGTGAATTCTTCTTGAGGATTTTTTACATGCGATGTGAACTGATGATGCTGAGAGAACCTGGTTGTAATCCTGTCAATGTGTGTTTGTGTCCATTGAGGGAAAACTGCATCCAAAGTTCAGCAAAATCCCATAAGATAGGGCCAAGTGTGCGTAGCCATTGAGCACCCAAAACCACATCACATCTGCCTAAGGGCAAGGAAAACATGTCAGAGCGCAAGCTATAATCTCCCATAGAGATACGCACATTTCGACACTTCCCTTTGCAAGGTAAGGTGCCCCCATTGGCAATCATGACTTCAAAGTTGGAGCAAGGATGTATAAAACAATCAGCTTGTTTGGCGATCCGAGGGTCAATGAAATTATGAGTGCTACCAGAATCAATGAGTATTGTAAGAGGAATCTTCTTAAAGTAACCTGTGACCCGCATTTTTTGGGGGGTGATGATTCCCGCTAAAGCATGGAGAGATATCTCTGGCTGGTCATCCTGAGACGGAGGGTCAATAGGCGGTTCCTGAATGTTGACCGGAGCATCCAGTGTTTCTAGATCTTCGTCACCAATTTCAGAGGCAGGCGGAGACTCCACATCCAAGAGATAGAGATTTTGTTGAACACATCTATGTCCCCGAGTGAATTTCTCATCACAATTATAGCAAAGCCCCTTTTCTCTGCGTGCTTGCATCTCTGTTTCAGACAAACGCTTGAAAGGAGTCGGTCGAGGAGCCTGCGGTATAGGTGGTCGCTGAGAACCCATATTTCGGAAAGGAACAAAAGTGGGTTTGGAGTGTTGTTGGGCTGCAATCTTGTCTTCTGCCAATTTAGCCAACCCTAGTGCTTCCATCATTGTGTTGGGACAGAACATTTTGACCTCAGAGCGGATGGCATCCTTTAGACCACTGATAAAACAACTCCGGTAAAAGTCATGAGACAATCCTTCAGTGTGGTTGGCTAGATTTTCAAATTCGGTTTGATACTCTCGCACAGTGCCAGTTTGGAGAAGTTTAGTGAGGGCTCCTGTGAAGTCATCAAAAGCACTAGGACCAAATCGTTGCAAAAGGAGCTGGCAAAAGTCTGGCCATGTGGGCTCGGGATGAGTCTTGATGTACCAATGGTACCATTGAAGAGCTTCTTGTTCCAAATGAAAGGATGCCAACGGAAATTTGTTGACATCAAAAGTATTATGCAGACTGAAATACTGTTCTGCACGATAGATCCATCCAGTTGGATCGGTACCATTGAAGCGAGGAAAATCAAGCTTCGGACCACGGAAATTGCTGGAAGAAGAGAACCCATTGTCTGCTGAAGACTCGGACTGTCGTTGTTGTTCATGGCTGAATGTTCAAGATGGAGACCGAGAAATTTTTCATCCAGATCCTGGAGTTTGGCTTGGATGGCTGCAAGTGCGTCCTCCATGGTTTTTGCTCCTGCACGGGTGACAACCATAACCAGGATTTTTTTTATTTTTTTTTTCGGTTGACTGGGTAGGAAAACAAAAACAGAAACTACTTCAGTAAAGGAAAATCTGGACTTGGGAAAAAATCAGAAGGGTAATTGGGGTTTGATTAAGTTTTGGACACTGTTGGGTAGACAGGGAAGTAAAAATGAGGATTTCAGAAGCGGGGTGAAAGAATGGGAAAATTTATCAGAGGGGACAAAGAAGCAAAATTCAGAAAGGAACTCTGTGGTAAAAATTGAAGGTGATTGGGTGAAATCTAAGGAAGTTATGGAAAACCCTAAAAATAGACAAATGTGGGATTTCGGGCTTTGGGAAGGGGAATTGGGGATAGGGTCCTCAGGACTGAAATATGCAGAATGGGATGACAGGGGTTCCCCAAAAATTTCAAGGGAAACAGAGTGAAAATAAGGGAGATATGGAGAAAAAACCGGTTTTTTTTTCTTTCCAGACTGGAGCGGCTACGGCTCGAAAGAGATCTGGAACAGCGCCGAATGGATTGAAAACGGCTGAATCTGGAACGGCTTGCAAAATGGATCTGAAACGGCGCAGCAGTGATCGAAAATAGTTCAGCTGAAAGTAGATATGGACCCCAGGTATGTGCGGCTTCCTAACAGTTCAGGGGTTTCACTCGGCCACCAATGTTGTCTGACGGCTTGTGTATTGGGGCAATACCCCTCACTCCATGGCTCAGGTAAAACTGATAACCTCTTTGCCACAAACGACAGCTCTTGGTTTACCTCACGGGTGGGAACTAGTCAATCAGGTAGGGGTCGTTGCCCTTTTCGCTGGCAGGTCCTCTCAATGGGCCAGCTACTTCGGGGTTCCTGTGGTACTCCTCACAATGAGTTTTAGGGCTTATGCCCAAGTACTTCCCACAGTTAAGAGGATAGGGATTATTCCCAAATCCGAACCTGCAACAAATGTTAGTGAAGGCCGCCCACCAGGATCTTAACATCCCACCATGCTCCGCAGTCCAGACTCTGGGCTGGATGTGCGGCCGTACGGTTGTGTCCCCTTTGCATCGTACGAGCCCCGGGCGAACACTGCAATGCCGGCATTGCCACCCACTCTGTGACTTGAACCTGGGTGGAGGCTCTGATACCAGATGTGAGGCACCTGCAACAATTAATTAATACGAATATGCGAAATAGTAGAAATGAGATAACTCAGAATCACTGTTATATTGATCACAGGCCACTTCGAGGGGGAAACCTCCTATGAGCAAGCTCAATACAATTAACTTCACGGTGCCTTCATAGGTCTCAACACACACTTATATACTATTCTAGGCGCCAATACTATGGGTCGAAACCATGGGCCGTTACAAACTATGGATCAACAATACTACGGGCAACTTACAAAGCATATGCGCCAACAACAATAACATAAACTATTGATCAACAAATACTACGGGACGACTTACAAGGAATATGCGTCCAACAACAACATACTAACAAAGTAAATACATGGGTTCCTAACAGTTCCACTGCTTGGAACTAGTCTGCTCGCTATTTAACACTCGTTCCCTCACTTGTTGTACTATAAGCAATTTTATTCTTTTTCAAGCTTTTCCCAAATATGAAAAAGACCAAAAAAATCAAATATTCCAAAAAGCCGGACAGGATTATGGTTACTACTTCTTGTTGGTAGTTGTTGTGTCACCTTTGAATAGAGCATTCATTCCACCTCGCACATTATGAGTTGGGACTATAGTTGGAACTTAGGAGCTCTACTTGTTTCTCAATTTTCTCCACCGATTGGTTAAGCTTCCAGTCATTATGGAGCCCTCTATAATGCCTCCTGCATTGCACAGTTTATGTCAAGTCTATGCTGCCTAAGTCTATCCATTTTCTCATGCTCTTGTTCAAAGGAAGTCTTGAAACCAGTGCCGGCCACTCCTTAGATTTCTTGACCATTGCATGTCGGCCATCCTTATTGAGTCAGTCCATTTTACCTGAGTTCTTCCAAATCTTTCAGCGTAGCTGGTACCTCATGCTGGTTGATGGGGGATTCCTTAATGCCCTCCTTCTAGCGAGTCTTGTTTCGTCGACTTCAACCCATTTATTCCGGGACTTGACGCTTAGAGTTCGGTTGAGTACCTTGAGGCTTGCAGTCATTAGTGGCAAGTTCTCTCGCCATCGACAGTTTTTGGAATACATCAATGTCTCCTGATCGATGGATTCATCCTAGTGTTCGACTTCAACTCATTTATTCACACTCCGATGATTGTACTCTGTGCCTTGATGCCCATTTTCATTATTGGTGGGTTATCTCGCCTCTATTAATGGTATACATCATTGACCGGTAATCAAACGATGTCACATCAGGTTCAACCCCAACTCCTTTATTCACTTGATGGCACATGAACCGTCGAAGACTTTTGTAGAAGACCCCAGGCGATAGTGGCATTCAGTATGGTACTTATGACTTTGACTTTACATCTGAGATATCACCTCTTAGATATCAGCATTTTGTACCTCCAGTTTGCACCAGTTGTTTCCTTTTCAGCAGGAGACCATATCTTACTGTAGAGGGATCATGGCTATGATCATTTATGACATGTATTCACTATGTAATTCCTATTCATGACCATTGTATCAGATTGTTGTATTACCGACATGTATTTAGGGATACTATTGTATTATGACGAGTGAGATGCTCTTTCCACTTGTGTCTCCATCACTCCACTTCTGAGTTTTATAATGTGTTATCATTCTAGGAGTCCTTCTAGGCTGTAACTCGAAGAAGCCTGGTAACTTAATCAATATCTCAATAATATAAAAAGGTGGATCAAGTTGAATATCTAGATTACTACATAATATACTCAAGACAATCTCGAATACACTCAAACAATGCAAGGCTCTCAAGGACTATTATCAGATAGGTAAAAAGGATAAAGGAAACTGATCAATTAACCAGAACATATATAAAATAATTAAATATGATGGGCCAATTAACCTACAATGAATGCTAATGATCCTAACTTGATAATCAATAGTAAGATGACAGTTACTCAGATTACAAACATAGGCAAAGAATACCCTTCAACTCAATAGCACATCACAGAAAATAAGAAACAAGGTCTAATAACAATGAGTGAAAGAAGCTTGTAGGCTTATCATATTAAAGAAAGAGGTCTCTTTACAAAATACAGTTAAGTAGCACCCTCCAAAATCCCACCATTGTTCTACGTGATTTCTGGGATTTATAGCATTTACAACCTCTCCCCAGATCCTAAGAAGCTGGGTTGAATTTACTCCAGATGGGAAAATCCAAAACCGTTTTTCAACAAACCAGGAAAAAATATTTTTAATTGGCCAGACTACTGAGCAATGGGGCTTAGAGATGCATTCTATTCTCCCAATCTATGGCACCTGTAGGAAAATGGAGAGAGGTTATTTTTCTTTGACGTGTCAGGAAGAAAAAACACCAAGCATTTTGCGGAATGATTCTCCAGTCGCTCAGAATCATCATTTGAAAATGATGACTCTGCACAGTAAAAACGCCACTTTTGCTGAAACTGCTGAAAAAGAGGCTCAGAGATGGTTTCAGTTCTCCATCTATGTGACACCTATGTATAAACTGAAAGAGTTTATTGTGCATTGATCACGTGCGAGAAAAACCCTCTCTCAGATCTTTGAAACTCGTTTTGGTTTGCCCGAGATCTGCATTTCAAAACCAAGTGTCAAATAGGCAAGTTCTGGGATCCGAAAATTGGGGCTCAGTGACGGATTCGATTCTCTCAATCTGCAACACTTGTAGGAAAACGGGGAGAGGTTATTGTTCTATGACATGTTAGGAACAAAAACCTCCGAGCATTTTGCAAAACGATCCTCCAGACGCTCAGAATCGTCATTTGAAAATGATGACTCGGGATAGTAAAAAATGCCACATTTCTTCATTATTTCCATCTTCCTGGCACCTTCAAAACTAGAACAGCACATTGAAACAGATCCTATTAAATAAAAAATTCACTTAAAAACCATCCTCTTGCCATTTGGAAGCAAAAACCGTGATCTGGGCAAAAAATAATGCCTCTCTACCCTGTTTTGCACTTCTGGTGGTTAAAGAGCCAAAATTCAAACTTGTAAGCCGCCGAAAGCTCTGCTTTTGGTGGCTAAGAATAGCTGTGAAAGCCTGTTTAAGCCACCAAAAGCTCTATTTTGAAACTAATCTTCCAAAATGGAAAAAATGTATTTGTCTCAGCTTCTTGATGACAAGTGAAGTTCTTTTGCTCTTTCTGTAGCTGGAATGAATTTGCATTTGAACACGAGCGCTGCCGAAAAAGTGGTGAAAATGCCTCTCCTTTTGGTAGCTTTGGGCAATTTTTCCTTTACGCTGTCAAAACAGTGTTGAGAAAGCCTCCGCTTTTGGTAGCTTCGAACAATTTTGCTTTTGACTTGTAAGCTGCCAAAACTTACCTTTCGGTGGCTAATGAACACCATCGTATTTTCCCAAGCCACCGAAAACTGCCCCCTGACTCACGCTATATGTCTACCCTTTCGGTAGTTAGGAGTGCCTCGAAAAATTTCGTTTAAGCTATCGAAATTAGAGCTTTTGGTAGCTTAGGGGCTGTTTTGAATAAGCACTTAGCTACCGAAACCTGTTTTAAAGTTTTTTGAAATAAAAACTTGTCTCGAAAGTTTCTTGACGTATTATGAGTTAGAACTCATTAAAATGAGCCTAAACACAAACTTTAATATTTTGTTTTCATTTTCAAATGACCTCCTATCACCTCACATAATAAAACTTTAAAAAAAAAAAATTGAGGAGATAACATAATGTATTTCGGCCATCGTAGCATCAGTCTCTGACCTCACACATTAGGGGGCATCTATTACACCGTAATCTTCCACTCTGTGAGCATCAGCATTCTTTGGCCTGTAGGATCCATTTCACTGACTTAGACTCACTTTATATCCTTTAGAAATATTTTTCCTCATTTTTCCTCTGACCCGCATGTTGCATCACTATAGCATGCGTACCCACGAGTTGCATCACTATAGCCCGCGGGTATCAAGTAAAATGGTAAGAATCACTAGTTTATTACTTTTTACTCCCAAAAAGCGGTCATTGGGTGACCTTTGGCTCTCCATCTACCCAAAGAATGTCTTGATGTGTCCTTTCACTTACCTTTGAGAGGACTATATATTGAGCACATATGGCTTATGGACGGGAGGAGAAAGAAGAGCAAGAGAACTCTAGTGGATTTTTTCCCTATCTTGAGTCTACACTCATTGATCCTTATAGTTGTGAACCCTTTATGTTCACCTTCCAAACTCCTATCTAGTTTGAGTTTTCCATTCATGGAGGATTGAAGTGGTGGAGGCACAAGTGGATTTATCTAGATCTTGGTTCAGATTGGTTGCCGGCAAGAGGTCGTATCACTTTGTACTTCTTCTTGTTTATTAATAGAAATACTTATATTCTCGTCCATTAATGTTGTAAATGTTGTTTATCTTACATTGGGTTGCATTTACTTGTTATGTCATGGGCCATTTCTATTAATGATGTTAATTTCGTTTATATATTATATGTACTTGTTGTATATTGGCTGTCAAGAGTAATTTGCAGATTCAAGTGCATGGATTGAAAAGGTCCAATGGGGATCTACGTCAAACATTTGGATCGAGGTTGGTTATCTTCTTCCTTATTTTAGCATTATCATTTATATAGCGTAGTTTTGAGAATTGAGTCGATTTCTGGTAGTCATCTGTCTATTGTGGTACACCCCAAGCCATAGTGAGTTTCCTCCAACACATGCTTGAGGACCCTCCAAGTGATACCAAAGATAATACAAATGAAAGGTAGGGAATCTGTTAGCAATAAATAGAAAATTTGAACAACTTGTTTTTGTCTATGATAACTTGTTATCAATGGATGTAAGGCAAATGAGTTGAAATGATGGTAGATTTCTTGATGTTGTTGA
Source organism: Larix kaempferi (assembly GCA_027924585.1). Classification (NCBI taxonomy): domain Eukaryota; kingdom Viridiplantae; phylum Streptophyta; class Pinopsida; order Pinales; family Pinaceae; genus Larix; species Larix kaempferi. Next base: position 4,111,581 of record BSBM01000600.1, read on the forward strand.
CAGGACAAATGCACAGAACCTGGAAAATGAATCTCTACCACTGGAGAACACCAAAGGTTCTAAAAAAGGAAACATCTAAGATAGTAAGTGTTTCTGCTATACCTGAAGCACCACAAGGAACATATATGGTGGAAGCAACACCATTCGAGCAAGAGCTCCAAGTTGGAGATGTTGGTTATAATTTGGGAATGAGTGGGGAAGATACAGGTACTTCTTAGCTAGACATTTAGCATCTAGTTAATTCTAGCTTGTTTTAGATTCTAATATATTTATGCTTTTACTATTTTAGCATTGGTTTAGGAGATGCTTTGGAAATCCCACTATGTACAGGAACAGGGTGTACTATCTTAGTCCAATTGACCTCCTTTTGTGGTCATTTGTTGGAAATTCATTAAGTATCATATCTTGGTTAAATGTAAATAAGAAATAATATATAGTGGCATGAATTCATGCATGGTGTTTCCTAACTATGGATGCTTGTGTCGTGTATGATTCTTTTAAATGAAGTGACCCATGCAATAGGTATGTTAAAACCCTTCCAAAATATTTACAAAAAGGATTATGATATTCATAGCTAAAGGTATGCATGTGAATAATTGATGATTTTTGGACAGTATGGTGTGTTTTGAACATGGATTTGTCAAGCTATATGTTTAGAGCAATTACAGTGAAACAGAGTAAACATAAAGTAGGTATGCACGCATGCCTTACTAATAGGAGAGCCAGATAGCCAGATTATATGAACAAGAGAAGGACATTGTGATATTTTTTAACTCAAGAATCTATTACACGTGCATGAACACATCATCAACAAAATGGAGGTATGAAATAGATACATTGAAGAATCCACTTGTGTGTGATGACAAATCATTGTAAAGATGGAAGTCCATTGTGTAGGCTGACAAATACAATATTCTTCTCATTCTATGGCAAATGACTATTCTGCAGTCTATCATTATAATAGTGGACTTTAGAGTGTTCCAATCTTGTTTGCCTGGCTTAAATTTTAAAGTACATACCAACAGTATAAGATTGCCTAGTTGCTTGTGTAGGAATTCAAGGGTTTGGCTCATGGGGAAATTCAAAAGGAGAATTCATGACAAATACAAGTTTTCCTCTATTATGAGAACACACCGACATGAGGAAGTTATTAAAATAAACAAGTTGGAAATAAATTGTGACTTGTTGTTTGCTCATGCACCCACTTTCCATAAGATTTCTGCAATTAGAATTCAAATAAGCCTATTTCATCCATAATTCTATCAACTTCAGGTGAATTGTATGCTCAAGCAAGCTAACATATATTTGGAAACGATACTATAGAGTATGATCACAAATTCTACCTTCAGAACTATAGTAGGAGACATTGAAGATAATGGTTGCTTATTAGGTTTGATTAAATTTGTTGGAGCCGGAGGAAGCTTGTCTAGAGAAATCTCTATAGGTGTGGAGAAGTCATCCATTTCATTATTCAATACAATCCTTGTAGAAGGAGAGAGCATAAGGGCTCCAAAGGGGTAATTCACTGTGGTGGTCATGGACACTGCATTGCGCTCACTATCAATAATGCAAAAATGACTGGTACCATGGTTTCTAAGTTGGTTCCATCTGCATAGAAAAAATGAAATGATTTCGTTGAATTTTACCGGTGAACGACTAAAGTTTCTCGACTGTATCTTCAATTACAGAAATATGGAAGGGAAAGGTTTAAACTATCTATAGCTATCACTAGTATGTCCAGATTTGGGACAAAGAAACGTTGTCAAGTTCTTACTTGTATCCATAGTACTCTAATGGAAAAGTTGTGTTGTCATATATTTTACTTTTAAGTTTTACAACAAGCTTTGGAGAAAGCATATCAGACAACGTATCCTTGATGTTGACAAATTTTGGGTCACAAAGATTCATCCTCACAGAAAACATATGTTTAAAGGCCTCAATTGTACGGTGTAGGCCCAATATGCCCTGTGTTGCATCAAGTGTTCCATAGCTTCCAAGAATGTTCAGAGCCTGTGTCATAAACATAAATGAATGTTTGATATGTTCTTTAAATAACCAACTAGAATGACAAGTAAATCTAGTTGGATTGGTGCATCTTGTCATGGATGCATTATAGAGGTGCAAAAGTAACACACTTAGTTCATTGGTGTGGATTAATTCATTATATGCAGGTGTGGTGGGTAGGAAGCAGAAGAAACATGCAATTGTGTAAATAAGTGCTACTAACATATTAGGGGCATGTGGAAGTAGGTACTTACTAAAATTAGCCTTGCAGCACCAAAAGAGGGAGGTGGCATTCCCAGAAATGTATATCCCATGACCTCCGCTGAAACAGTATCCATGACTTCCACTTTATAGTTCTACATATCCTCAAAAGAAAAGATCCCCCCAGCTGCTTGTACATCTCCTACTAGTCTCTTTCCAATGGTACCATTGTAAAAGACACTTGGTCCAAAATCATAAATGGCTTGCAATGTCTCTGCCAACTTCTTATTGTAGCAAGTATCACTAGCACTTAGGAGTTTCCCATTGACTATATAACCTCCTCGAAGACCTTTGTCACTATTCAAGGCCATGACAATTTTTGAAGGATTGTTTAAAATGATCTTAGAATTCATATAAGTATCATGGGATCATCTATGGTTATTGAATTCTAATGTACCAATTAAAGTACATTTTTTCATCCTCATTGTTTCCTTCATAGTTAGAAGGAAGGCCCCCACACCCGCGTTGTCACTATGGCTTTGAAGGCCTGCACTTGTTGCTTATGAATTTTTTACCATCACGGTAACTATACTATAGATCAACAATAGTTGCTCTAGTTCAAGGCCATAACAATTTTTGAAGGATTGTTTAAAATAATCTTGGAATTCATATAAGTATCATGGGATCATCTACAGTTATTGAATTCTAATGTACCCATTAAAGTACATTTTTTCCTCCTCATTGTTTCCTTCATAGTTACTAGACTTGAGTTAGCAAATAGCTTGCCAAGGAAAATGAGTCAAACAATTCAATTTGACTTGAGGAAAGCTTTGGTAATTAAAAAAATTTTAATCACATGAATACAAATTTTTAGCTCTTTGATGGGCTTAAATAAGTTAACGAGATGAGTTTTTTTGCGTGTTATTGGTCACACCCATTAACCAAATTGATGTACTAGATCCCCTTGTTTGTGGAACAAGGGACACCCCTTCCATGCAGCGATTTGACTGCTTAATTGATGGAGATGTACATATGCTACATCTCCTCTAGATTTGAACCTGTGATCTCCAAGGAGAAACACACTTTCTTAACTGTTGGGACCACTTAAGTTGTCTATATGTATATTTCAAATTTTGCTTTTAATGCAAATTATGTGTCTGTGTGTATTTCAAAATTTATTTTTAATGCAAATTGTGCGTGTGTGTGTGTGTTTCAATATTTGTTTTTAATGCAAATTAAAATACTCCATTAAAAATGCATGTAGTAAATAACTTCTCTTTGTTTAATCAGATGAAGCTTATGAAGGAAGAGTCGGCACGCCATGGTGATCATGTAAGGGATTTTTACTATTTTGGAAGCAGTAATATTGGCAGGATGAATTAAATTCTTGTAGCTGAAGTAGTGATTTCAGGCTGATAGCATAATAATTGTATTAATGTCCACTGATGGACTCATTCTTCGACCTTAGTATACCCTCCACCATTGCTTACATGGTCTTCGCATTCCCCTCAGCCAATTTTGAGTGGGTTCTCTTAGATTTTGGGTAGAATTTAGAAACATAGCACTAGGTTGATCATTCTGATAGATCTTCCAACTATGTCGTCTTCAGGTGGTCGAGATAGAGGAGCAATTCATCTTTCGCTACCCCCATTTATTACGAGATTAGAGGGAGGTTTCACTCCCTTTTTAGAGGGACTTAGATCCTCACTAGCTTCTTTAGATACATCGACCAAAGATGCATGGAATTATACATATAGGAGGCCCTTAGGTTTCGATCCCATATTCTTCAGCCTTCTGATTGATCATATTCTACGTAGCGGATCACTTCCTATTTTATTGTTCTACCCTAAGGAAGGGGCACTAAGAGACAATTCGATAGTAGCATAGCCTTAGCCCCTAGATTATTGCGACCCCCGTGGGACCTTTCCCCATCCCTCAGGATCTCAGTGGCATGACATAATCAGATCCCTCCCTATGAGGTAGACAAGATCCCCTAGACTCATTAATGAGCTACCTCTTCTAGACAGTTGCGTAGTGGGTGGTCTAGAGCTTTCACTAGTTATTCCTCTGGACAATATACTATTTTGAGTTTCCTTTATTCGGCCTTGTATGTTAGGAGTGATGGATTGTTGTAGAATTTTCTCCCTACGGATAGGTAGAAATTATCTTAGGTTAAAGTAGACTTTAACTGACTCTAAACTAATACAAAAAATAACAAATGCTACCTTGAATTCCTAGATCTAAACAGACATTTCAAGATTAAACTGCTAGAAGAAATAGAAAAGATCTAACTGACCTTCAACCCAATTGCTTGTCTTAATGGTTGCTATGATTTCCAAGTCCTCACGAATGAACCTGTCAAAATGAAACCAAGATACAAGCATATACGATTCTCTAGCAACTTGAAATATGAGTTAGGATCTAAATCTATAACATATACAAATCATATAATTGAAACAAAATCAACACATGTGATTTGGGAAACAAGACAAGTTATGTTCTATTACCAACTTGAAGTCACTTACAATGGTTGCTTGATATCCAAGCCAACTTCCAGCTCCTATTGCTTCCTCCTCTAGCTATCTCCACAAAGATTCAAGATCATAAGTTTGATGTCTCCAAGAGTCCTCCCCTTTGCTCATGGAATGTCTCTCTCTTATAGTGTGTAGTTGGGTTAACCAACAAGAGAGAATGATGGATCTTGAGAGAGTTTAGTGGATCAGGCCTACTAATCACAGAAAGTGAGTTAGGATCGAATCATGGACACCAATCCTCAAAAATCTCTCGAAAATCAAGATCCCACAAGCCATGGAAAAAAGGCTAAAAAGGGAGTATTGCGCCTATTAAACAGAGCATAACGCGGTAGTACCGCATGTCATAGAAAGAGCATAGCACGGTAGTGTGGACTACCGCACACCTAAGCTGGAGCAAGGAGCGGTAGTGTAGGTATATGAAGTCTTAGCTGGGTTGATTCTTGTCAGAATAGGTTTGTCTTCAAGGATCACTCATCATTTTTCTCTTCTGGGTGTTTTAAGCAGTAGGGGAAGTGTCGTCAACTATTTTTATGGTGAAGATGCGACACTGTGAAATATGGAGGTATAAAAAATGCCCCCTAAGTGTGAGGTCAGAAGGGACTGATGGACGAAAGACTTTACAAATACTGTTCGGAGATAGCATCGAGGAGAGCAACAAGGAGCTGAAACAGAAACAAAATGTTAGATATGCCACTGAGGCGGGCATCCCCATGCTCGAAAACAAATGACTCAAAGCATGGATTTCGACCAATACATTGCAGATCCATGAGTACTGAGATGATATAGATTGTAGACAAATCATGGCTACTATAAACAAGTGTAGATCCATGAGACAGTAATGACATAGCCACGACCAATACAAAATTGGATCTATGTGACAATACAAAGGACATCTCCATTGCAACCTGGACGCAATCAAGATACAAAGGTGCACCCAGGGTCTTCTATCCAATCGCAAATGATACAAATCTAGCCATGTGATTACAAATTGTTGAAGTCGAACATGGTAGAAACCATTTGATTACCGGTCAATGATGTGAACCATTAACAAATGCGAGGGAAATCACCAATGATGACGATGATCCCCAAGGTATCTGTAGTACATCTCAACGAAATGCGAATAGATGGGTTGATGTCGAGCATTCGAGAGATCGTTCGATCAGAGGTCAATGATGTAAACCTACTGTCGAACACGAGGAAACCTGCCATTGAGGCATGCAGGTACCAAGGTACTAATGGTTGATCCTTAAGTCCAATTCCCAGATAGTGATTTGGCGTCGACGGGAATAGACTTGTCGAAGGTGGGCCATAATGATTCCCACATCATCGACATGAAATCGGAACGAAAGATAGTATAGGATGATGAAACAATGGAGCATGTACTGACACAACGGAGGTCTGACACAATGAATGACTCTAAACAATGCAACCCTTTGAACATATAACGGCATGTAACAGCACTTGGCAAAAGGGATTATTGATAGCAAAGGATAGACACCGAATGAGTAGGCTCGTGGCCAGAGAGACGACTCAGGATGATGACCATAACTCAGTGAAAATAGATACCCAAAATAGACAAGGGACAGACGCATGCCATGTTCAAAGGTGACGACTGACAAGCTACCAAAATAAACTTGACTTGTTTCCCATATTCCCCTGACATGATAGACGAGTACCTCTTTGTTGTTTTTCGAGCTTGAAGAGGATAACAGATGCTCAGTATAGCTCATCTCATAGATGAGTCCAATCTCACATGTTTTACGAACCTAAGAAAGGAGAGGTTCATCCCAAAGTGGGTCCTTCGATGTTAAATTTTAATGAGTCCAAGGAAGGAGAACTCGGTAGTTTTTCACATTTAGAGAGCCTGAAAAACTTAAAGGAGGCTCCAAAGTGTACTTTTTCGTAAATTTAGTCCCTCGATCCCAAAAAAGTGTAAAACAATTCCCGAGAGAACTCTCCCAGCCGAAAATTGACCGAGGTATACATTTCTCGTAAATAGTCTAGATGGGCCGAAAAAGGGATAACCTATCACCGAATAGACGACCTTTCAAATACTTTTACAAGTGTGAAAGAGTCAAGATCACTTGGCAATCTTTTCAATTTTAGGGAGTCTAAAAAGAGCTTAACTATGGACTCCAACGGTCTTTTTTGTAATTTTTAATTATTCTGGTCCGAAAAGAGAATAAAATACAACCAGGATAATAATTTCCTCATCGTTTAACGAGCATGAGTAAAGCTGACTAAGCTCGACACCATTTACTTAAGTTTGACAAGCACGACACGGGTGTAAAAGCGCTCGGAATCTTTTTCAAGTTTTAATCTAGAGCACAAAAAAGATAACGTAGGCTCAAAATGAACGTCAAACAATAAATGAACGCCAATGTGAATATTTTTTAAAGGAGACCCTGTCAACAAATGCTCATGGAACCAAATATTAGTAATGTGAAATGGGTTTTATTTTAACTAGATAAAATAATGAGTAAAAAATAAGTGAAAAAGTTATATAAAGGATGGGTAAATATGGAAAGTTACCATTTCACTTGTGCATTTGCCAAAAGAGGAGATTTTACCCACTGAGGAGCAAAAACTTCAAGAGTTCATATCTGGAGATCCGGAGCACCATTTCAACAGTCGTCTGCGCCAGGTAAGAGCTTTCAAGCCCCTCTTTCATTTTATGTATGAATAACTTGATTTCAGTAGGGAAGAATAATTTTTTGGGCGAGCCCCATTAGGCAATTTTCGCCTTCCACTGTACCGCGCGGGCTTTGTATCGGGAAGCGCGGTACTGTATAATAGTGCCGCGCTGTAAGGTTAAATTTTAGTGCGGTACTATGCAGTACTGCGCAGTCAATTTTCCCCCAAGCGCGATAGTGGCGATTTCCAAGATGAAAGAATTTTTTTTCTCACATTGTTAGCTGAGATCAAGCTGTTAAATTATTAATGAATGTTTCCTATGACCCTTTGCAGGTGTTTGTAACTTGTTTGGAGCAAAATGGTCCATTGGAAAGAAAGAGAGCATGAAGCGGATGACTTGTTGGCTGAAGATGACCAAGAGACCTTGACTGCATTGCAGGAATGTGGTTTGTTAAAATTCTTCAAGACAAAAGGTATCCGTAAGCAGGCAAAACTTCTCACCCACATTATTCAAATGTGGGACCCCAACATTCAGGCTTTCCGAGTGGGAGAACACAACCTCGAGATTGAACTCGAGGACATTTATTTCCTCACGGGCCTCTCAAAAAGAGGAGCCCGGGTGAGTTTTACTGGGTTCACAGCCTCGGAGGTGAGCACGGATGCTTTAATTGATCATTATTGCCGTCAAGGTTCGGGGAAGAAAAGCGGCAAGGAGGTCATCAAATACATTGTAGAACTTCCTTTAAAAACTGTGTTGTTCACCATCACATGTGCAATAGGGAGCACGGGTCCCCATCAGGCGTCCCGTACATAGATGAATCTTGTAGTGGATTGCATGGCAGGAACAATATTCAACTGGTGTGAGGCAGTATTGACCAACCTCAAAGAGCAAGTGAACAAGTGCAGGCTTGGAGAGAATTCTCAATTTGGGTATGGGAGCATCTTAGTCACCTTCCTCTTGGCGAGGGTGCCGTTGTTGCGCCCACAGATAGCCATGCCCCCCCGTCCACCCACCGAGCCATGGATGGCTCGATGGAGCGAATACGCAGGACGACTTGGGGGGCCACAACGTTTGGCTTTTAGTGAGGATTTCTTCTCGTGGCTCGAAGAAAAGATTGTGATGATCGATGACTACCCCTATGCAGGGGTGGGCTTCCACGAGGAAATAGACTTGGCACTGTCGGAAGATGAGGATTGGGACAATTCAGGTATGACCTTCATAAAAAAATAAATTTTGAATATATAATTTTTATTGTTTTTTAGAATGTGTAAAAGACTTTAATATATGTACGTGTGCATGTCGCAGATCGTGGACCACAAAGACCGGCAGGGTACTCACCATAACGTCGAGGTGGTGTTGATCACCAAGCCGCTCCGGACGAGGAAGAAGACGAGGATGCGGTGGGAGGGGTCCAAGAGATAGAGAGGAACCTACAGGGTTTAACCCATGGTATCCCTGCTATGAGGGTGGACAACATCCCTTTGCATCTTCAGTGGCATACCGTAGGTGTGCCTAGGCGTATTGGCTGACTCCTCCGTAGGGTGGTTCGGGCTATAGTGTGTTATCACCAGCAGCGTGAGGAATCTGATGAGGAACATGATAGATCCCCCAGATCTCCTTAGATGGTAGCTTTTATCTTTTTGCAGCATGTATACGATATGTAGGCTTTGAGAGCCAAATTTTTGTATGGGATTAGGTCCCAAATTTTGTCTTCTAAAACACAAACTTTATGTATTTGAAAAAACACTTTTATATACAGTGATATATATATGAACCTACTTTTATGACCTATTTATTTACAATGACTTGTGTGTTTATTTTTGTGATGTGTTTTTATGTATGGGCAAGATGCCAATCCAAAATGTAATTAGCTAATGAATCAGCTATACAATTGAATTCCCTTGGTACGTGTTGATATGAAATGAAATTAAAAGATCGTTCCAAGAGGCGTACCCTCCGAAATAAACGAAGTAGGATGGGATCGCGAACTGTGTAAACACGATTCAGATGAGAAACCACAAGTTGGGAGTCTAAACAGACTGATATGGAGTCAATTCCAAGGGAAGCAACCTTCGTCAAGAGTCCGATGACTGCATGGTACTCTACGATATTGTTGGTTGTAGGACCCAAACAATTGGCTCATGAAGATAGCAACTCACCAGTGGGAGAATAGATTACCCATGCTGCAGAAGCGAGGTTCCGGGTATGCCGGCTTGCACCATCGGCGAATCCGAAGTAGGTAGACATCTGCGCACGAAATCACAAGTCAAGGTAAGAATGGATACATGAGGTCCATGTGTGGACACCAAAAGATGAGTGAAAACAAACTAGGTACATTATGTACAAAAAATTATCTCGCGTAGGATAACCTTATGTGTAGAAGCGTTTGAGATATATCCCATTGCGGGGCCGTGCCAATGGTGTGCCATCACAATTGACGAGTTCATAGGCTCCTTTCTCCAAGACACGTTTTACAATAAAGGGGTTGTACCACATAGATTCTAGTTTTCCTTTTCCGAGTTTATCGTGCATTTAATCATATGTGAGTACGAGGTCACCTTCATTGAAAACCCAAGGTTGAATGGATTTATCATACTGTGCATTGACGCATTTTTTATGAGCTTCGTTGGCTAAAGCAGCATCGCGGTGGGTTTCATCTAGCTTGGCTAGGTATAGAAACCATTCCTCTTCGGAAGTGGTGTGGGGAAGTAGCTCTATGGCTATCTTAAGTGATGGGATTTCACATTCAATCGGTAAAATGGCTTCCAGGCCATACACCAGTTGGAATGGTGTAAACCCAGTAGCACTTTTTACTGAGGTCCGGTATGCCCACAGTGCTGAAAATAGAGCTGAGTGCCAGTTGGATTTATGAGTACCCACAATACGTTGAATCATTCATTTCAAAACTTTGTTAATGGCTTCAACTTGGCCATTAGCTTGTGGGTAGTATGGGGTTGAGTTTTCGTGGCGAAAACCCAACTTGGCACTTAGTTCCTCAATCATATGGTTCCTGAAGTGGGAGCCATGATCGGTCACAATGGATTGTGGGACACCAAATATAGCTATAATGTGATTGAATATGAATTGTGCTACTATTTTGCTGTCCTCAGCATAAGTAGGCATCGCTTCAGCCCATTTTGTGAAATAGTCAACAGCTACTATGACATAGCTATGCCCCCTGGCTGAAGTGGGATTACAATGCATGAAATCTATGCCCCATTTGGAATAGGGGTTGACGGCAATAATAGGATGGAGTGGAGCAGGGTGCGAGCATGTTTTATTATGAAAGAATTGACATGGTGGACATTTCTTAACTGTTTCAATGCAGACTTTGAAAATCGAGGGCCAGAAATATCCTGCTCGCAATATTTTCTGGGCCGTAGCCATCCCAAAGAGATGACCACCACATGCTCTAGCGTGGCAGTCATTAAGAACGTGTTCCGCCTCATCTAGAGTCAAAGAGCGTCGAAGAACAGTGTCAACACCACGTCGATAGAGGGTATCGTTAACTATGAGGTAATACTTGGTGTGATGTCGGATGCGTCGACATTCATCACGAGTGAGGTTGGGGCAGAAACGTTGGGCTTGGAGATATAATAAAATATCCCCGTACCATGGATCAGACGTGCTAATGAGGAACAACGATTCATCAGGAAGAGAATCGATGGGCTCGGATTGCTCGGTAGCATGGGGCAAGTTACAAATCAACTCAGCAAAGACCAAAGACTTCTTGGACTTGGCTTTGACAAATTCCAAGTCAAACTCTTGAAGGATGACAATCCAATGAGAATATTTGCCCCCAAGCACTTGACGCATGAGGATATAATACATTGGATTGAAATCGGCTATAACAATGGTCCGGCGGAGTAGAATGTAATGACGGAACCTCTGGACAGCGAAAACTGTTGCCAGAGCCAGTTTTTCAACATGTGAATAACGAGTTTTGGAGTCGAGAAGACTCTTACTAAGATAGTATACCACATGTTCTATGTTGTTATGGTCTTCCTGGACTAGCACCATACCGATGGTGGAAGTCAAAGCTGTGAGATAAATAATGTAATCCCATGTGTAATTGGGGGGTTGAATCATAGGATCTTTAGTTAAGGCCGCCTTTAGATTATCAAAGGAACGTTGGGATTCGTCGTCCCAAATGAAGGGAGTGTTATTCTTGAGAAGCCTCATATAGCCTTTTGTTATCTCGAAAATATTACAGATGAAACGACATAGAAATTTTGCATGCCCTTGCAAACTTTGAAGTTCTGGAATGTTTGTGGGGGAAGGCAGGGCTAAGATAAGTTCTACCTTCGCAGGATCTAAGCATATCCCACTTTTGGAGATTATGAATCCCAAAAGTTTTTTGGCTTCCACGCAAAAGACGCACTTGTGTGGATTCAAATGGATATTGTAGCGATGGCACCTTTCGAAAATGGAACCTAAATGATCAAGATGGTCATTCTGGGTCTGAGAATGAGTGGGAAGATCATCGAGATATGGTTCTACAATATGTTTGATATCGTGAAATGCGTATGACATCGCCCATTGGAAAGTTGCTCCGGCATTTTTAAGGCCGAAAGGTAACTTTCGATATGCAAAAATCCCCCAAGGGCAGATAAAGGTTTTTTTATGCTGGTCGGCTAAGAGGATATCAATCTGATTATAGCCAGAAAATCCATCCATAAATGAAAAGATGACACTCCCGGCACAGTTATCGATGAATGGAGTTGGGTAGTTGTCCTTTGGACAAGCTTTGTTCAAGTCGCAGTAATCGACGCAGACTCTAATCGTTCCCTATTTCTTGGCTACGGGAACGATTTTAGATACCCATTCTGTCAATGGAATAGGATAGATAAAACCAACACGCAAAAGTTTTTCGAATTTTGCTTTAACAACGGCTGCCTTACGAGGATGGACGGGTCGAAGTTTCTGCTGAACAGGTCGGGTGCCAGGGAAGGTTGGAATTTCATGGACAGCAATTGAGGGATCTATTCTTGGCATTTCTTCATAACTCCAAGCAAAAACATTGCGGAAGGTTTTGAAGTAGGCAGTGTAGAACTCCATTTCGAGGGGAGTGCATGTTTTGCCAATATGTATGTTTTCCACAATACCAGGCTTCACTGAAATATCTATGGGAGTGGTTTCCATAAGGTTAGCCAAGTTTCCTTCGGAAAATACTTCGTTGAGGGAAGTGGGAAACTTGGTTTGAACCATTCCAAGTGAAGGACTGGGTTTTGTATCGGGCTCAAGCGTCTGAATGGTGGGGAATGAAGATCGATGATGAAAATCTCCCCATGGTGGCTCATCACCGCACATAACCTCCATAATTGATTCGTCGGTGGGAAAAATCAAAGTGAGAGGATTGATAAGTGGTGGGGATGAATGAGTCTCAGACGAGAGCTATGCCACAGTGTGATGGGTAGGACAGTCGACCCAATCTGTGGCTGATTGGATCGCTTCGTACAGTGCGAGGTTTCTATTCAAAGGCATGGAGTTGCCATAGTTTTCAATCTCAGCGGGACTCGGAATCACCCATGAATCATTGGAAGGGGTGACATTTGATGAAATCATGTTGACTGGTTGAACATGGGGCCCTAGATTTGGAAAAACTCCAATAAGGGAAGAATCCTTCATAAGACCAACACCAACGTCTTGGAACCGGTACTGGGGTTGATCCAATAACGAGACAGCGTTGGTGGATTTCGGATGAGAATATAGGATACAGTAATCAAGTAGATCTAAGGTGACAATTTTCCCTTCATGAGGAAATTGCACAATCCGAAAGACAATAGATGCTATGGCGGTCATGGCATAAAACCAGTTCCGACCAAGTAGAAGATTGTAATTGAATGGTGCATCCACGACTTCAATGTGTACGGATACTGTTCCCCCCCCCCAGTTCAACACCAATTGAGGGAATGAGTCGATAAGGTTGAAAACCGTGTCCATCAAATGCCCTGAGAGTAGTGGGAGACGTCGTGAATTCGGGTGAGCCTAAGGCTCTCCAACAATTCAAAGACATGATCGACGTGGAGGCACCTTCATCTAAAATAGTGAGATGGATGCTATGTCCACGGATTTTTGTATGAACCTGGAAGGCTAACTGGTGAGAAAGCCAAGGTTTGGCATGCTCCAAGTTAAACATGATAGTGTTTGAAGTATCTGGGTCCATTGCCCCCAATGCTGAAAGTAAGGTTCTACGCTGCATAGGGCAGTGTTGAAGAACCTCGAGAGTCGACATGGCACAAGGTGCTTGAGCTAAATCCTCAACAATGTTGTAATTTTGGGCAGCACACGCATTGGGATTAAATGTCGCCTTTCGTATGGTTCCCTTGGGTGGGCGTAGCACTATGTCCGTAAGCAGTCTCTCAATATGGAGATGGCCGGTAGGGGGAGGGGTAGGAGTTGGATCTTCAACAGGAGATTTGCCTTTGGCTATCTCTGACTGTTTGTTTGAACTTGGAGGGTTCTCATATGTCTTTGAACGAGTGGTTATATGAATCTCTTCATTACTCGTCATCAGTATTTCACGATTTGCGGACATCTCTCCGCGAGTTGGGTTGCTCGAGTTGCCCCCCTGTGGGGTTTCTTGGGCAACCATCTGCTGTTGCTGCTGAGGGAAAGGGTCAGTTAACACTGCCGGGTGAGAGGATCCTTTAACGAATTTGTTGACTTCATCCTTGTAGGGACAGTCACGCATGTAGTGATCGTCTTGACAAATTAGACAGGGAAACTTAGCCTTTCGACGTGGTTTCAGGTCATTGTGGGTGGGTTGTGGCTTGGGATTCTCCTGCTGGTTCTTCTTGGATTTACCATGATTGTTCTTCTTATTTCCTCTGGATGGTTGTGACGTAGATTGAACTGCGTTCACTTCAGAGGAGATAGCAGGAGAAGTTGTAGCTTTTGGAGCAGCCTGAGGTAGAGCGGGGGAAACAGAAGCTTGTTGCCCCGTCGAGTTGGTAGTAGGCTGGGCCTTGACTGAATCGAGTGGCGGGTTTCGTTGGATCAGTGATAATGCAGGCGGCATGGGGAAGAAGTTCGTGTAAAGTGCCGGATTGGGTATATACCAAATCCATGTACTGAGCTGCCGAGATGGCTTGTTCTTCTGTGACCAGCCCGCGCATAGCGATATCCCTAGCTATGGGAGGAAAAAATGACTTTGTGAACCAATCAGCAAGTAGCTGATCCAGATTGGGTGCCTTGATTATCCTATGGCGTCGACGCCACTCATGGATGTGATCCGAAATGTGCGTAGAAGTGGTTTGACGTAGCGAGGTTAACAATTCTATTCTAGTCACATACTGGATGGGGAGCTGGAAATGGGTCAGAAACTGCATAGCCAAGGTGTTGAAATTGTGGAAAGAGTGTTGTGGCAGCTCTATGTACCATTTTGCTGCCGTGCCGGTAAGCGTACGCTGGAAGAGCCGTAATTGAATGGAATCATCCATCAAGGAGTTGGATCAACACCAAAGATGGAAGGTCATTACGTGGTTCTTGGGGTCTTCCCTAGGCTTAGCATCAAACTTGGGAATGTCTGATGGAAGTTTGGCTGGAATGGGTGGCCAGTGAGGTTCATGCCATATGGGATCGTTAATGAGCCTCGACAAATCAGGTAAGTCTAGCGTGGCCAAAAAGGGAAGTTGACAATTAGTCTACGGGTATGAGTAATAACTGTATGGTGCAGAGAAACCTAGGGGGCCCTGCATAGTATACTGTTGCGTGTTATACTCATATGTGTTACCCGCGGGGTACTGCTAGAAGTTCTACGTGTAGTAGGCCATCTGGTTAACCGGTTGAGTGTTGGTAACCGGTTGGTGGATGTTTTGTTGAGTGGGGATGGTAGGTATGGTACCTTGGGGTTGTTGTAACCCAAGAATGGTTGCTGCTCCTGGTTGGGGAAAAATTCCCTAGAGTTGTTGTGTTCCAGGAATGTTACCACTATGTTGAGTAAGTGGAGGGTTTCCCATAGCAGGGTTGGGGGGTGGCTGCGATAGTGGTGTCCATGGAAGGTTCGTTCCTCCTTGAGGAACGTGTGGAAATTGAAGGGATGGGTTCCATGGAGTTGTAGCAGCCGAAGGATAGGGGAAGTCGGAGTTCAAGTTGGGGGGAATCTGAGATTGCCCCCCAGCTAGGTTCCAATTTCCAAATAATGAGTACCCCCCACTCTGTGGGATTTGAGGTTCCCAAGAAGGACGCATACTTGACGAGGGATGTTGAAGATGGGGACTGGTTGGAAAACCGGTATAAGGTTGTCCGATGCCAGGTGTGTTGTACATACCATACTAAGCAGATGCTGTTGGTTGGGAGGGTTGTTGGATGGTGCCGATGAGTTTCCCTCCAGCAGATGGGTTGGATGGCCCTATAGGAGGAGGTTGTTGACTAGGAACGGGGTTCCCAACAAAGGATTGTCCTCCAGTAGGTTGGGTTGATGGCCCGATAGGAGGAGGTTGGTTGTTGGAGTTGGGGATCATGGCAGTCGGTTGTCCACCTCCTAAGATAGTGTAAATGGTGGCCGAAGTTGAACTTCCGGTCAACATGGATGATCCAGCAATATGACTTGGTGTTCTTCCGACACTAGCAAGATATGATAGTGTCGATTGGCCAACGGCGCCAAAAGTACCGATTTGTGGAGGGGGTCTTCCATATCTGACAGGTGAGGACGGAGAAAAAACTAGGTTATCCCTCATAGAATGTGCGCCAAACATGGGTGATGGAAACAAATGTGGGGAATTTAACCGAGGGGTATCGGGGGTATCGTCCATAGCGTGTTCAACGATAAGAGGGCCATCGAAGACTGGGTCCAGGTTCGTATCCTAAAAAGGGTTTTTGGGGTCCGACGGGAACATAGGTATAGTAACGTCTAAAGGTCCGGAGCCATCTGCATAGGAGTGATGAAACTCGGTGCTAGACGGGATGTTGGGATCCCGATAGTCAGGAGGATGAGTAACAGGGGGATATGTGGAAGGCGTCGAGAGCATTTTCTCTGTGTCACGTTTAAACTGCGTCGATGCTAATGGGGAATTTGGTAGACTAACCATACTAGACTGAATGGAGGCCATGATCTCATGTCCCAAAGGAAGGTTGGGGAGAGATATGGTACGAGGTACGTTGCTGGAAGAACTGGTTTCCTGTGGATGAACGCTGGATGGCGCGGTGATAACAGGCGGAAGCTCCACCTCGGAAGTGATAAAGCCATAGTCAGGTTCAAAAGGTGTATCAGGAAGTTGAGTGTCTTCAGTAATTGCGACGTACCCTCCTGGGACTGAAATCAAGCCAGATATATCCTGGTCAGATCCTTCGGTGGTGTCGACAGATCTGTCTGTGTCATCGTGGAAAGTTTCTAGTGGAAGGGAGGTGTTGACATCAGGTAGGAGGATGGCCTCTGGTCTAGTATTTTGGGTTGTACTAGATTCAGCTGTTGTAATGTTGTCCACTGTGGCAGATATATCTAGAATAACAGTGGGATATATCTAGAATAACAGTGGGATATATCTAGAATAATAGTGGGTGAGGTGACAGTGGGAATCTCAGATATACTAGTGGTTGCAGAACTTGCAAGAGGTTCTGAGATTGTGCTATGAGTAATGGTTACAGAAAGAGTTGAAGATATAGTGTGTATCGGCGGTGGAATATTCCCTCGACCAGCACCGCGACCAGGAGGAGCGGGAATACATGATGCAGGTGGACCGGAGGTCCATGGCGGTGGTGGTGGTGGAGGGATTTTTCCCTGTACTCGTTGTGATCTCCGTGGTGGTTCTGACATAATGGCAGGAATATGAAATCCGGGGGCAGTCTCGTAACAAATAACTCAAAAACTCTAATGCAGCCGAGTGTGCAGAAGAGGAGCTAGAAAAAGCAAGGCTCACAGGCCAAAAAAGCAAGCTCTAAAATCTATATTGAGACTGGTGTCTCAGTAAGCGAGCTGAGAAAAATAATGGCCAGAATGCCAACAAGCAGTCACTAAAAAGAAAAAATGACCCTCTATAAAGATGAGATAACAAGCAAAATCCTAACTAAGAGCTGGAGACCTCAACAAGTTGTATCCTTCGCAAGGTGATGAAATCCAAGTCGAACAGTACAACATGAGAGACCAATATGAGAAGGATATCCCTCTACCGAAAGGGATCCTTGCTAAAAGAGCCCTAGTAGAAAATTCACTAAGCTACCTCGTTCATGACACGTTGGAAAATGTTTTCGGCGCTTCTACCTTATCACCCTTGCATTACTATGAATTGCAAGGAAGACAATGATCGATGTTGCCTTAGGGCTAAGTGGAGTGCGGCATTCCACAGAGTCCATCCGGTTCTCAATCTCGCGGCGGTTTAACCCCTGAAAGTTAAAAACAGTAAGGAGGCCCCTCCATAAACTGGTTGTGACCGTGCCAATAAATACTAGAGGACAACAACTATGTCTCAGATGAAAATGACAAGGGGGAATTATTTTGATGCCTATCCCCGGTGTCCTACCTAACTAACAAATTCTTTTGATTTCCAAAAGTGAGGTTAATGTTGGTTTAGTTAGGGAGATTAATTTTAGTGGTTGTATTACTCAATCGGGTAAATGGACGTGAAACTTGGTGGTGTTGTGACGACCCAAACCATGCAAGTGAGAATGAATCGAAATAAGTCTTGTATTCGATGAAAACTAGCTATGGAAGAGAGAGAGTTCTTTGATCATAAATGCATGAAACTTTCATAAGCAATTAAAAACCAAAAACAAAAAAAAAATTGTTTTCTTTTTCAAAGTAGAGCCAAACTGAAATAAACACTTCTTTCCAATTCACTAATCTTGCCACTAGGATGCTTCAAAAAATGAGAATTTATATGGAAAATTTAAATTGTTCACTTCCTAATGCACAATAATGTTGCTAGATCATTTCAAACCAAACAACACAAATGTTCTCTCAATGATAATTTTTAATATATATTTTAATGATAATAATGTGATTATGAAAGATACACAATCCAGTAAAAAAGAACAGTAGTAATGGTTTGGTTGTGATGAGAAGATCAAGCCAATGCCATTAGACTGAAGGGGTGACCCGATGTGCAAATAATGCCACTAACTCATAAAATAATCAAGCTCACAAGAGAAATAAACATACCACAAAGACTGTGTAATGAACAGGATAGTAATATGCAATAGAAAACACCAACTAAAGCAGAGAAAATAAAAAATGACTCAGGAAACCAAGCAGGGAAAAAAAAATTGAAAATATGCAGACACTACCGCGTGGCAGGAATAGACTAGAGCGCGGTACTGATACACTACCGCTCTGGTAAAAGTGTTGGTTACACGGTACTACCGTGCTATAGAGAGTGTTGGGAGCGTGGTATTGTTGCAAAGGATGGAAAAATGCAACTTTTGAAAAGAAGATTGAATTTTTCAGGGTTGCTACAGACCCAGAGGACTCACTGATCACAGAGGGAGGAAAAATGTAGAGAGGAGGGAAGAATAAAGGTCAAGGAGACCAAAATTCAGTACTGGTTTGAAGAGAAAGAAGAATCACAATAAAAAATGACTAAAAGTGAAATAAATCAATGAAATCGGGTTCAAACCAGCGGAGTCGCCATTCTTGTTGTAGAATTTTCTCCCTACGGATAGGTAGAAATTCTCTTAGGTTAAAGTAGACTTTAACTGACTCTAAACTAAGACAAAAAATAACAAATGCTACCTTGAATTCCTAGATCTAAACAGACATTTCAAGATTAAACTGCTGGAAGAAATAGAAAAGATCTAACTGACCTTCAACCCAATTGCTTGTCTTAATGGTTGCTCCGATTTCCAAGCCCTCGCGAATGAACCTGTCAAAATGAAACCAAGATACAAGCATATACGATTCTCTAGCAACTTGAAATATGAGTTAGGATCTAAATCTATAACAGATACAAATCATATAATTGAAACAAAATCAACACATGTGATTTGGGAAACAAGATAAGTTATGTTTTATTACCAACTTGAAGTCACTTACAATGGTTGCTTGATACCCAAGCCAACTTCTAGCTCCTAGTGCTTCCTCCTCTAGCTATCTCCACAAAGATTCAAGATCATAAGTTTGATGTCTCCAAGAGTCCTCCCCTTTGCTCATGGAATGTCTCTCTCTTATAGTGTGTAGTAGGGTTAACCAACAAGAGAGAAGGATGGATCTTGAGAGAGTTTAGTGGATCAGGCCTACTAATCACAGAAAGTGAGTTAGGATCGAATCAGGGACACCAATTCTCAAAAATCTCTCGAAAATCAAGATCCCACAAGCCATGGCAAAAAGGCTAAAAAGGGAGTACCGCGCCTCTCAAACAGAGCATAACGTGGTAGTACCACATGTCATAGAAAGAGCATAGCGCGGTAGTGTGGACTACCGCGCACCTAAGCTGGAGCAAGGAGTGGTAGTGTAGGTATATGAAGTCTCAGCTGGGTTGATTCTTGACAGAATAGGTTTGTCTTCAAGGATCACTCATCATTTTTGTCTTCTGGGTGTTTTAAGCAGTAGGGGAAGTGTTAACTATTTTTATGGTGAAGATGCGACACTGTGAAATATGGAGGTATAACATGGATCTACCATGATAGACCTACCTCACCACTCTTAGATTTTCTTGTTCCTAGATCTTTCACTCTGGTACATCTCCACCCTCGTGCTGCTTCCCATGCTTAGGGCCGATGGTTTTCCATGTTTCTCATGCTTCAACATAGACTTCTCACACAGTTCTTCTTTACTCTACTTTACTAATTTCAAGTATCTTCCTTTTATAGGAAACCGTTTGGAATTCCTACTTGATAATGGCATCATTATACTCAGCAGTCCCATTGACCTACTTTTGTGGTCATTAGTTAGGCATTAATAACATTATCTTATCTTATCTTATCTATAAATTGAAACTTACATATTTCTAAAATTCAAGACCCAAGTGATACACGTACATAAAAGATCTTATTCAATCCTAAGCCTGTATGGTAACCAACCATTGAAGCATTCTCACTATTTGTTGGAAACAAGCCTTGCCCCATTACACCGAGAATGTTAGAAAGCACGAAAAATTCTATACAGAATCTGGAATTGGTCTAGAAATTTATCAAGGATCAAAATATCTGCATTATAAAAATTATAACTTATAAATTACTATTTTTAAAATTACAAAAATATTTATATATTTTTTGCACTTGTTTCTGTTCCATATCCAGATCCTAGCTTTTAAAAAAATTGGCAGATCTGTATTTGCATCCAGATCCAAATCCTTACTCTTATCCTGGTAACTTAGTATTTATATAATTTTAATTTTAATTATCAAATAAAGTTTCTTCATTTAATGGGAAAATTGTTGGGGACCAACAACTCTTAAGCAGGGAGGTTTGATTTTGGAAGGAGTCAGAGAGTGTTTAGTCCATGGTTATTGTAGTTGCACTAATGAGAAGTTCCACTAAAGTTTTGTCTAGGTATGGACATGTAGATTTGGTTGTTGTATAAAAGGTGCAAAATAATACAACAACATCAATGTCAAATTAAGTTGCATAAATACAAATATGGGAGCAAATATGGATATGGTATAGGGAACAATATGGCATTTTTATAAAGTCTAGATACAATATGGCTAGGATATGACAAATACATATATATGAGATTTTCTAAAAACTGGTTTAACTGGAATCAGAACTGGTTAGTTTGGCTGGTTTGACCTTAATTTTCTATGGATTGGTGGGTGAACCAAACTGACCAATTAGGTACAGAACTGGTCAGACTGGCCGGTTCAACTAGTTTTGACCTAAACCAGTTTGGGCCCACCCTGCAGCAAAAAATAGGAACAAAACCAAAACCAACCCCTGACTTAGGTTCATACAGTACAACTTTGGACTGAGGCTCAACCAGTTGTTAAGCAAAATACCTGATACAGATCCCATTTTATTGGATGGTATTGATCCCTCCTTGGAATGGGTAGAGGAAAGTTAGCAGGGGTGATTTGATGATTATGACATGGGATGGATGGGATTGGATGACTATCCACTAGTAGTGCTAGCTACTAGTACAACTACAGATGTGCCTAACATTCTAAAGGAAGAGTCCGAGCCAAAGGGTGATTCTGTAATTGCTGATGAGGATCCCATTCCCTGCAGTGGGGATGAGTTTGATGATTGATCACAATGATCATTGATATGTGGTTATTGTTTGTAGCCTGTAGGCTGTAGCTTGGTGTATTTTGGACTACAAACCATTTAGAGCCTTGATGTTTAAACTTTATGTATGTTATTTCAGATATGTATCCTACTTGTTGCCATTTGGGATATTGAATATTCACCCTTACATTATATATATAGGAGATAACATTGCATATTTGGTGTCTAATGTGTTGGATTTACGTTGGCATACATGATGTATATATTTTTTAATTAGATTTTTCATATTTTATGTATGTGTTATCAAACTAGTTCAGAAACACATACACATATATTATTTGCAAAAATACTATGAAACAAAATTTTTGGAATACTTCATGGATTTCAAATTTGGAAATAAGGCCAAAAAGAGGGTTATTGTCAAGAGAGTTCCAAGCACTCTATTTATAGCTTGATTTGTAAAATTAGGGTAAGCATTATTTTTTATTATTTTGTGTATTTGTTCTTTCCATTTTAATGAATGAAATGCTTGCTGAAATGGGGAACATTGTCTGAAACATCTAATACCATGTTTCAAAAATCTGTGTGCTAAATTTCCTTGTGCAGTCTCGATCATGTATGTTGAAATTTTAGTTGTGCTAATATTTGTTGCTCAACCTTGGTGCCCTAACTTTGTCATAGACACAACATAAAAGTGCAGCATGTTGGTGCGGATCTGCATCTTAGCAGCTCGCATGTGAAATATCAACAGTTATGATGGCCCTCCATATGAAGCTTTCCAGGGAGCTTGAGTGGAGGCATCTTAGAGCTAGAGGACAGGGTGCATTCTGACCGACACACCAGACCACTGATCAAATTCTTATAGACTTAATTTTTATGCTTGTAAGATAGGATTTAGTAGGTCTCCTGTAATTTTTGAATTTGTCTGTCCATTTTTTGGTAAATCAACTTAAATTGGCTTTTAGCTTGTGATCAGTTTTTA
Source organism: Larix kaempferi (assembly GCA_027924585.1). NCBI lineage: Eukaryota > Viridiplantae > Streptophyta > Pinopsida > Pinales > Pinaceae > Larix > Larix kaempferi. Next base: position 4,134,037 of record BSBM01000600.1, read on the forward strand.
ATTGACAATATTTGGTTATTGATAACAGTTTGACAAGTCCTAGATACAAATTTTCAAGTGAGTTATTTGATGGATGATTATGAGAATCATAGTAGTTCTTTGTCTCTTGAAGGTGGTAATTTGAACATTAAGGAGCATTCTAAACTGCAAGTTCAATTTCCAAAGGAGCTTTGTATTGTCTATGAAAGAAAAACTAGCAATGCAAATGCCAGCAAGAAAGATATGTATGTTAATGCACAAAGTGCCACAATCAATGCCATTGAAGAAGATTTTAATGCATATAATATGGGGGTTAGCATTGACATTGTAAATTTAAATAATTTTCCAGTAGAAGACTTGCAACATACTTTTGAAGCAGGTTTGCATATTGATGGTGCAGAAAAGCAAGACTGCAACGGAAATCAGAGTCATATGGTTCACCTGGTTTGATGCAAAGATGAGAAAAAATAAGTGATGAACAAATGAAGAATCCCCTCAAATGCCTGAACTAAATTTTGTTGTCAGTGATGAACAATGAAGAATGGAACATAAAAAAAAATTGTTCATTCAGTAGAGTTGGTGATGTGCCATACATTGTCATAGTGTGTGAGGTTTCCATGTTCTATGCAGCTATCTCTGTCACCCACTGTAAAGTCTAATAAGAAACTTGAGAGGACTGAGAATGTGATTGTGAGTGGTGAGCAACCTGTCGAATCGAAGAATACAGTTTCTAGTCGGATAAGTTCTCTTCCAGTAAGACCGTTGTACTTATCTTGTGGTAGTGGCTTATTAAACCTATTGGTAGTTATTTTCAAAATTCAATTTTCTTTATAGACTTTCAGATATCATAACAATTCTTAGAACCTTTTATTGACTTATTTAAAAATAGTATTATACAAGCATGCACATGCATATGGTGGGATCCAATAGATGTATTTTTATATAGTTTTTGATGATGTAAGAGCATTGAGAGAAGTTAGGTTCTCTTATAGCCTGGGGTGGAAGAGGACGTGTCATGTCACAGGGGTGAAGGTAACTAGATTGAAAAAAAACCCAGTGTCTGACAGAACTAGTGTTGACTGCTCCTGTTATTGATATAGACACAAATTAATTTAAAGGCTCCTTGCACATTGGAAAGAGTAAGACTAATTCAGATTGTTGGGATGATCCTGGTGGTTCTACCTTTGTGGTTAGAAGCAAAACATATCTCAAGGATAAATCTAAGGTAATCCAATCAGTGTATTAAAAATTCAATTATTTCTTAGTCTTTCAATTTTGATGATATCATTCTCTTATGTTTGTTTTACGTTTCTTTGCATTCCTTCCTAGAAACACTAGTCAAAAGTTAGTTTGTAATTTGGTAGTGTCTCTTCTTCAACATTTTTTTTTTTTAAAGGGAGCCTATTTTTTATGGACTAAGCCCATAAATAAGCTCGACCCACCCTCGCACACTCAAGTGAAGTGTAGGGTTTGTTGGTACCTTAATAGTTCCATACAATAATCTTCCTACAGACTATGTCAACAATATGAAATATAATTAATAGCCACATATAGCAAAACCCACATAAGCAATGAGCATACCCACCAGAATTTGAACCTGGGTCATTGTCACAAAAACCATCCAAGTTACTACTAGACCACTTCCCAATGTACTCTACAATGTTATGTTAATCTCATGGTCCTCATAGTACATTATTATCTATGTTTGTATGGATGAAAGATACTATATAGACTAATCTAACATGTTTTTAGCCTTGGATTACATGCTTTGCATTGAATTCTCTTAGCATTTCTTACTGTACTTTCCATCATCTATCTGAGTGGCTGATTAGGTTAACCTTGTGATATTTTACGATGTGTTTTGGATGTCCTTGGTTTCACAAAATGGATGGGTATTGTACTACTTGGCCCTATGGCACAAGAATCTTCCATATGCAGAGAGGTTCCCCATTCCTCTAAATGGTTCTAATTCATATACAAATGTCATATGCCATTCATTTTAGACTTTAGTATTTTCTCCAGCATGGTCCCGCACATGACTTGTCTGGATGGTTACTGCATGTCTCTTTCATGCATACTTATCAGTCATAGATACACCCACTTATTTATGGTTGGCATATGTCCCTAGTGTGTGTATATATCTTGATAGAGTCTATCTTCTATTAGAAATAAAATGGGTTACCTTGGCTTATCTATTTTCCCTAAATTGTTGTTATGTGCATTAAACATGGTGAAGTTCTTATGGTGTGTGGCAAGTGAAATTACTGATTTTGAAATTGTTTAAATGTATGAAATGATCATTGTGATAAGAATCATGAGCATTCTTCTTTTGCATTTATATGACAAGATATTGGTACTTGTTCATGGTTGTCCTATTCCCATATTGCAATGACAAGTTATATTATTTGTATTTGCCACAGTGCTCTTATTTGATTTCAAAATATCTAAAAGAAATGTGTTTCACATTTTACAAAGTGATTCCGTCATTTTGATAAACTTGATCATCAACTGTTGTGGTAGGAACATTGAAATTTGAAATACTTTATAGTATCAAGTTTAATTCTTGTCTCAGGGTTAGTGGCATATAGCTCTGCAATTTGAACTTTGTGCTTTCCTAATGTTATAACAACATTGATCTAACCTCTGTAGGTCCCAGGAGGAGATCCACTTAGAAGGTCTTGGCTTTTTTCTGGTTCAAGTCAAACAATAAGGTTCATAAGGTATTTGTACATCCCCTGAGTGTTGTTCAGGTATGCAAATACAATATGGTTTTCATTTTTGGATATTATTTTATCCATATGTAGAAAAATATGTAATAATCATGTTTAAGTAAAATATCCTTCAATATGCTGACATATTTTTTATGAGTCGTAAAAGAGTTTCTAAATTAAGATCCAGGGTTGGACAATATGAGTTCAACATGTTGCATTGGCCAACTAGGTGTTTTCTTGGTTGAAATTGTACATTTGATTTACAAATAAGAGATCAACATTACATTTCTCCATTTTCATTTTATGTTTAAAAAGAAAATTGTTTTTTCATAATACATAAAATGAATATTTATTGCTATGTACATGGGCGATGTACATTGTAATATTATAAGAAATGAATTATTACTAGTCTATTGGTGCCATTATGTTCCCTATATTGTGCTTCTATTGGATATATTTTCCAACATAAAGATCTCTTTTATAGGTTTCTAATTTACTTCAATACTTGGAGAGTGGCTATCTTCATCTGCAACAAAAGTTCATATCTAATAAGGTTGAATAAGAGATCCAATAGTACTTAAATCCATTTATTTTGTATTGCGGGATGGCAAGTCATCCTGCCATGAATAGCAGCAGACCTGCTACTTTACAGATGAAAGGGAAGCCCGTTGTTCAAAAAAGTGGTTGTTGCTCATAAGACAATTCCTAGAATAATTTTTACTACAACTTGAAGAAGTGAAGTTGAAGATAATTGTATGTATTTTGGATCTCAGATAGGCAAACGTCTCTAGCTGTCAAGAGATCAACAATTGATAGGCAATTAAAACAAATTTATTGCAAGTTGAATCTTGTATTATTTTATGTCTGTGAAGGGTAGCAGCTTGCTTTTGTTCCTGATAATTTGTACAGCCATGGATTATTGTACTCATGCATAGTTTGTAAGATCATTCGCCTTTGAATTTTCATCATTGTCACAGTTGAACTGTTATATCTTAGAATTCTTTTAGTACTTGAAGCATTATTCTTGAATATGTTTGACATTCATTTTGTTCCCATGCAAAATTTGTTTGAATATCATCATTGTCAAGAAATAACAACTTCTTAAAGGGTGCTAGCTCAATGGTAGAGCACCTACCTAATTATAGGCAGGAGATTGGTGGTTCGATTCCTCCGTACCCTATCATAAATTAGTGACTAAGAAAACGACTAAATTCGCATATATACGACTATTAGTATCTAATTTCCAGTATCTTATAGCGCGACTAACGTTTAGTCGTATTTAGCTTAGTCATTAATATATTATCATCTATTAGTTTATTTAGTCGTATATTTGGTCATTAATTGTGACAATCAATGACTAAATCAGTGAGTATCAATGACTAAATCAGTGAGTATCACTAACTAAATCAATGAATTAATCAGTGACTATAAATGACTAAATCAATGACTAATAAGTCAACCAATTAATGACTAGTGAAATACGACTAGAGATAAGATAGTGGAAATCAGATACTATTAGTCACCGACTCAAAAAGAGTCATTTATAGTCGAATTTTAGTCATTTTTAGTCATTAATTTCTCATTTTGTACTAGTGTTCCAGTTAATCCTTTGACCAAACCTTGAAACTTCGAGTGATCAAAACGATCATGTACTATCAAAATGTGATAATTTTCTTGAGTCATTAATTTTCCATCGTCACTCCAAAAAGAACGTAGACCGATTTCAAAAGGCCACAAAAATAATTCTTTAAAATTTTGAACTTCAAGGACCATTAGTTGCGCTTTGTCTTGTACTTATTTAACACGATCATGCTTTCCATTAATTCTTCTTGCCCGAATGATGATTGAGGGTCTATATTTGATTCCAAAACTCTACATATCTAATTGGGTTAGAGTCTTTAAAAATATGACTGTATTTTGAGTTGTTTCTTAAGGCCTTTTGCATAATGTCTTGTTTGCCACTTTACACCTATGGAGAGCTATGTTTGTTATAACATCTTTATCTTCAATAGAATTCAAATGTGACCAGAATTTGGTGACTTCCAATGATATCGCATCCCATATAAGGTGTTTAGCTCCTTGTAATGGAATCATACCTATCAATTTATCTTTTAACTCATCAAATTTCTTTTGCAACTGTTTTCTATCACTCAAAGCTTTTTTCTTTTCTTCAGAATTTTGAATTACTTCCTGTTTCAACTTATGGTTTTCCACTTTCAACTCTTCTATATCTACATATTTTAGACTAATTTGTGACATAGCACTCGTCAATTCTTATGTGGAGGACTTTTTCATTTGTCCTTCATCTGTACATAGAGATTGATCCCTTGGCTTCTCTAGCACTTGCATAGTTTCAATCTGATTGATATTTAACACTGAAATTTGTGACAACAATTCAATCCTTTCTTTATCCCATGTATACTTTTCATCTTGTAACTTTAAAATTTTACCTTTGTGATCCATCATTTCTTGATATATGGATTCATTTTCTTGTTGTAATGTTGTCAACTCTGGAGATTGCACATGTTGATTATTTGGAACCTTCAATTTTTTCTTGAGCATTTGAATGGTATTTTATTTTTCATCAAGGATCCTTTTGGTACACTAAGTGTTCCCTGGCTCGGCTCCCATAGTCACAAGATCCATTTGTATTCTTTTAATTTGGATAAAATTTTATTTGTTTTCTGCCTTCTCTTCCCACAATTAACTCTCTAGCTTTGCTATCACGAACTGCAATTTATAAATTTTTTAAGTGGATTGTAATAAATCAGAGTACATGACATCTCCTTTTTGTTTATGCAATTGAATCTTATCGGGTATATTAATCACATCAAGCTTAACATCCATTTCAGAAAATTTCTCATCATTCACCACTGCAAACCTTATAGTGTTTCCTTTTGGATTCATAAATATAAGAAGGGAAACTTTTTGTTTTGCCAACTTTCTTACTTGAGGGTACAATTTTTTAGTTTCTTCCAAAGACTATTTCTTGTTTTCTAACTATTTTGAAAGGACATCAAATCTGGAATTATACTGAGAGTTACTTCCATATTTCTTTATTTCTGAAAAATAATATTGTTGCATATTTGCAGGTGGTTGTGAAATCAAAGTAGTTTTTTCTAGAACAATTAAATCTTGTTCCTCCATACTAATAATTTCCTTCTATTGTTCCACTTTTGATTTCTTGCTTGAAACTTTTTCATCGACTTTCATACTATCAACTTTTGAAATACTTCTCTTATTGGTGATATCATATTTAGCTGGTGTCTGAACCAACATTTCCAAATTGGTTTTTGTTCCATATTCACTTCTTTCTTATCTTGTTCAAATTTGAATAAATTTGCCATTTATTTTAATCCTTCAACTATTTGATGATCAAAAAGCCTTGTTTCTATTTTGTTGTCTCCTTTGTGATATAATTTGATGAGGATCATAATTAATCCTTTCAGCCTCTTGGAAATCCATGATCTTCAATAATTTTTCTACTATAGATAGGGTTGCCTTAGTCTTAATGATGAACGGACCAACTTTAAGAGGAAATTTCACATTTGATGATTTTTTGAAAACACCGAAATGTTCTTCTTCTGAAAGCAACCTTTTTTCTAATAAATTCTAAGGCAAAAACCCTTGGTTTTAAAAAGGATGGCAACAAATATGGTGCTCCAATAAAACCATACACTATAATTATAGTATGTTCTTTATACAAGAACCAATCACTTGTTTGTCCTTTTGGTATAGGATGCAAAGTTTCTTTCATTTCTTCTAACACTCAAGGCAATTCAACATTAAAAATAATTATGTAAACTTCTGCCATGATTGTATTGGTGAACTCAAACATATTGATATGTTTAGGAAGGTCATGAGAAAAGATGGTACCAAGAAACTTCAATTCTGAAATATTTGAACACAAGAACATGTTCAGGAGATATGACTGATATCTAAAATGCTTCAACTCATGGAAATTGACCAACTAGAAATGGATCGCTTCAGCTAGGAATTCATCAAAATTAAAACAACACACCGGACTAGACTGTGACTCGGGTGAAATTACTTACAGAAGGAAACCTAACATAACTTTTGTGATTGATGTATCACTATCTAGACCCAAAATTTAACTCAACAAGGAAAAAACAAACTGGGTATCTCACTGAAAGACATCAACACTCAAAGGGAACAATAGGTCTACATGCGACTGACCATCTTTCAAGACTTGTAATAAAAACTTGTCTTTTTCTACCGGAATGCAATTTCTATAAAAAATTATCAAATTTTCTTCGTTAAACAACTCAAGGCTTCAGGGAAATGTTTCAGGGAAACATAGAACCTCACGAAAAGTCTGTGCATTTACTCGGCATAGAAGTTTGGTCGTATTTACATTAATGATTACCCTTTCGGCTTGCAAATAATTCTCCACACACCAACCAACAAATTCAGGTAAGTGTAGGGCTTGTTCGACACAAATATAATATAGAAAAGAACCAAAAACATTAAATACATCCTTTCCCTATGACTTAAACTCCATTACTTTCTCTTTAGATTGCATAATACTACACACAGACAAAACAATATTGAAAATGTTCGGATATCCACATCATCTTTTTTAGGATCTTGCATGCAATTAGGGTTTGCATGCAAATTCTAGGGTTTGCATGCAAATTCTAGGGTTTGCATGCACTTGCATGCACTTTGCATGCATCCCAGTCACCAGTTTGATGCGTCCAGCACCTTAGCCACCTTATTCTAGCACCCGGGAACCACTTCCTTCAGAGTTTTAGCCCTCCTAGGTTGAAAGGCGCCCACTTCTCACCTACTGCTAGAGAAGGGCGCACTTGTTCACCTACCACTGCAGTTCCACTTCAGTTACATTCAGTTAGCTCCGATTCTCCCTGATTTGAGGCTAGTTTCACTCCCGACTGACTGTTTCACTTCCGTTGGACCTCCAGTTTGACTACATGACTTGTTCTGACTTCAGTTAGTCTCCCATGCGCCCCCCACTGAGCCTCCTTCCCTTAATCAGTGCTACACACTTCAGTTACACATGATACACTCAGTTAGACTCAGATTGACACCTGGATGACTGGTTCTTGTGCATTGATGACCACCACCGATTGATGATGAGGACTCCTATTTGGAGTCAAGCTACTCCATTCAGTGATTCGAATGGCCTAATTAGTCAATTCGAATTGCTCATTGACTGATATTGTATTCTATTGTAATTCATTCACCCTTATTGGGATATTGAGCACTGCTGCATGTTTTGCACAGTTTTACACCATATTTTCTATATTCATCTGTTGTGATTGATTTACTTGTTCATTAGATCTATTGTGACTAATTTTACAGAAAATATCCCTTTCCCTATCAACTACAAGCTCCTCGTTTTCATATGAACTTTCATTGAAGCAAATAAGGTCTTGGGTTTTCTCCATTTGGGAAAAAAAAATGAACAATGAGGGTTTCGAGCTACCTGTTAAGTTGTCTTGTTGACTTATGTTCTTGTTGACGAAGAAAATGACATGTTTCCCGCGGCTTCTTTTCCTCTAAGCAACAATTGACAAAAGCAAATTTTTGAACTTCGAACAAACCTTTTATATAACATATGCTTAGGTGGTTTCAGAACTTGCGATGAGCGGTTTAACGTTAACCGCTTTTCATAGTGGAATCCATCAATGCTTGCCACGTGGTAAGTGGTTTAATTTACGCTCCACCTTTCCAAGTTTAACCATCGTGCACTTTCTAGCTCCGAAACCCATTTCCACCGTCGATTTGTTTCTGTGTGGGTCTGCATCATTATTCTGCCATGTGTTTACACGTTTTCAACTTTTGGTGTTAGTTGTTCAATTGTTTAGTGCCTTTTCCATCTCCTCTCTTGGTCATTTGAATCCCCTCCGTGCATTTGAATCCCCTGTGTGCAATCATGAAGGAAAATAAGTTGACTAGCAAAGAACACCGTCAATCGCGAAGGAATCAAATCCAACAGATCACACACATTTTGTTGGTTTAACATGCATGAAGTTCATGCATAGGATAAAAGACAACCAAAACGCCCCGCTTTTATGACATTACAAGTTAGAGAACTTATATAGAGACCTTAATATAGTGACAATATTTGCATTGTTCCTATCTATAAACTTTAATAAGCAATGTTATATTAATATGGGCTTAGTTAAATAACCCAAGAATCCATATAGAATAAATTTAAAAAACATAAAGACAAAAAAGATAACAATATGAAGAAATCACTTGTTTGATCAATTATACCAATTCTAGACATTGTTTGTAGATGGGTTTGTAGAAGATCTAGTGTAACATGGGAAAAAGTCGAGGAAGAAGAGGGAGATATGACCATAAGATATAAGAGAAGTCTAAAAAACAAGATAAATCTTCCAAGAAGCCATTGAGATGAAACATTAAATTATGAAAAGAAGGATAGATAACATGCCATAGGAATAACATCTAAGGTTGGTGTTAATTTTTCACACAACCCATTTCATATTATTTGTATAATTCTACCGTTCAAGGTTTGGAAATTGTAAAAAATGGTAGTGATTTTGTACAATCTAGGAAGTGTGATTTTTTGTTGGTTTATTAGTGTGGGTCATTCAAGACTTTGCCTCCATAGACTAGTCATATAATACATTACAAATTTCAAACAATTTGGTTGTGGATATTTAAAAACCTATAACTAACTCTGTTCTCCACATACAAAATGCTACAGATATTTGAAATTCCAATCCATAGTGCAAAATTTTGCACATACCTATAAATTCATAACAACCCAGTCATACAAGGATCCCATTGGACGAATCACGAATACGAATGTTGTAGAAGATGTTTGTAAGGATCCCTTTGGACGAATCACGAATGCATAGTGAAGAAAATGAGGTGGAAAAGACAATGGGGACGAATTACCCAAGATAAAAGCTATTTCAAGTTTCACCCCTACACAGTTGGAGTATTGGGCATGACTGCATCCAATTTCCCAAAACAGCGACAAAATTTGCATCGTTCCTCTCGACAGCTTTTAATAAGCAATCTCTAACCCAAATAAACCAAGAACCCATATAGAGCAAATTTTACAAACATAAAAAATACCTGACAATATGAAAACAACATTTGAAAAATATTTTTAACCGTGGAGATTGAATTGACAAGTAATCAAACTTCTAATAGAAAAATCAAGGTTGGATGGAAATGGAATACAATCTATGCAATGTCCAATGAATATAGAAATCGATAAATACAAAAGAGGGAGTGAATCTAAAAAATATGTTCATGAATAAAAAAAACTATCATCTTGAATCACTTCAATAACAAACTTCACTCCTTTGAATCCCTTTGGCAACTTGAAAGTGGACAACAAAGTGCAAATGTACTTGGAAAATGGCTGCCACAAATTACCAATTGGGAATTGGTGGTCCTTAAGTACTCTAATGTTATTTCAACATTAGTAATATTCTCATAAGATATGGGATTTAATCTTTAAATTGAGTGTGATTTTAATATTTATCGATATCTCAAGATGTCTACCATTGCATCACCAATTATGATTCCTTCTAAATAATCAAACTATGCAACACCATCTCTCTTTTGAGTTATTAGATTGGATTTGTAATCATCTCTCTTGCGATGATTTCTACTTGGTCTTTTTTGTTTTACGTCATCTTGGAATTTTTAGTATATCTTTGTTTCTGGGATTTTCAGATTGTGAAATGTTTATGGGATGGAGACATGTCAAGACTTGTGAGTGCCTACGGTAAATATTTCAGATGCTGATTTGCTATAGTTCCAAAGATATGACCTCGGAAAGTTAGGGTTTTTGAATAACCTTCAAACATGTCAATTTGGAATTTTCCTTATAATTTTTTACGCATAATGTTTCAAATAGTTCCCTTTGGAGGAGATGCAAAATAGATCTTTAAGAACATAGGGTTAAAATTCCAGATCTTGGTTCGCTATATTTTTCAAATATATGAACTTGGGAAGACCGGGCTTTTAAATGACTCAAAATCCATCTTTAAACAAGTTAGTTTGGCATTTTCACTATAACTTTTGATCCATGATGTTTCAGAGAATGACCCTTAGAGGAAATGTCGTAGAGATATTGAAGAATATGTGGTGAAAGTTTCATATCTTTATTCATTACATGTTAAGAGTTATACTTGTTGAATATTAGGGTTTGTGACAATGACAAAGACAATGAAAATTCAAGAAGAAGGTTGACAAAATCTTGCATAACTTTCTCATACAGTATCAGAATCACAAACTTGTTGGCACATTGGATCAACATACTTAATTATGATCTTGGTGATTATCTTGGCACATTCTATGATGATGTTAGCGTAGATATTAGTGGTGATTGTATTGAAATACTCCATGGTAATGTTATTTGCATGAGATCCCTCTAAGATTTTGGAATGTACTATGAGGTCTATGATGTAAGGTTTGAAGGTGCAAATAGATGAAGTCTTTTGGTGATTATTTTTGGGATTTGATTACACTCTTTGGAGGCATATTTATGGTCTTGCTATACATCTGAACTGTATATTGGAAGAAGTTGTTGGCATTCTTGGAGGACATATTTGAGGCATGTACAGGTTGACATTGTGACAGAGACAATGATTGTGTCATTGTGATGAAAAGGGATGGTGATAGTGACAGCAATACAATGATTGTGGCAATGATAGATATAGGTACAGGGACAGTGATACATGTACAAGGACATAGATACAGGTATAGGTTGATGGAGACGGCGATACAATGGTCGTGGAATATTATTCTTCTTATTCATATCAGGGTGGTAGGATGGGGAAAGGATAGGAGATTGAAGTCTCCTTTACGTTGGTGCTTGTGATCTCAGGGTGTTGGGGCTTCCTTCCAGTCGATGCTAGTAAAAATATTGTGTTGGAGTTTACTGAGGACTGGAGTTCTATCTATAGGTTGGAAATTATGAAAATCAAGGGTTTGTAGCCTCCTTCTAGATGGAGCTTGTAAACCGAGGATTTGGAGATTCCTTCAGGTTGGAACCTATAAATTGGGGGGTTGTAGCCTCCTTCTAGATGGAGCTAGTAAACCGAGGAGTTGGAGCTTAATTCAGTTTGGAGCCTATAAATTAGGGGGTTGGAGCCTCCTGCCAGTTGGTGCAGGTAAATTAGGGAGTTGGATCTTCCTTCAAGTTGGATCTTGTAAAATAGGGGGTTGGTGCCTCCTTCTAGTTGGTTCTAGGGGGCTTCCTATGAATGCAATCTTGTTATTTTTATATAAGAAAAGAATTATGTGGTTTTCTATTGTCTTGGTTTCACATCCACGTTAAATCTCTTGTGCATTGTGTATGATGTTATGTCTTGGTTTTATGTGATGGTGAATGAAATTGTTAATGGTTAATGTTACATGTTTTACTTAAGGCTAAAAGTGTTAAAAAGGGATAAATATTGATTCACCCCCCCTCTTAGCATAATTTTCCAATATCCAATTGGTATTAGAGTCAATTCCTTCAAGAGAGTCTGATAGCTGGACCAAAGATCTCTAGAGCACATGGATGAACATGAAAGTCTCTACTCTGCAGATGGGGTTCAACTATTCTATGGATTAAATTTTGATCTGATTGGATTATAAGAATGAGACCCCATTTACATGCACAAGATTTTGATATCTGGAAATCTATTGTAAATGGTTACATCGATCCAAAAAGACCACAAAAAACTGTATCCATGAAGGAGCTAAGAAATAATAATGCAATGGAAATGGATATCATCTTGCATGGAATATATGATCATGTGAAACATAAAGTTGGAAAATTTTCATTAGCTAAAGTTCTCTGTGAAAAGGTACAAAATCTCCGCACAAGTGGACCCCATTCTTAGCATTTTTTTTGTCCCAAGTACCTAAAAATATCGGGTAAATACTTCATGAAGTTTGGAGTCCAAATAAGGCTTAAAAAGTATAAGGGAAGTAATCTTACCTTAGGGAGCCTACACAATTATGCCAATAGACCCTCACTGCTTAAAATATTAAGCAGAGGCGCTAGAGCATCAACTACACAGGACCCTAGCCGATGACAATGGTGCTATGCAGCAGGGTGTTGGTTTATCCAACAATACTAAGACGTGGGGGGGAATCAGTATTGCCTTTTTCAAACCTTTTATATACAATTAGTATTAAGCACAAGTTAAATAATCATAATTAACATGAATAAGACAATTAACAATTTGAACACACAGATTTATCATGGAAACCTCAAAGGTAAAACCAGCAAATATTTCTTATTAATAAGTTAATCTTATACAAAATTGTTTTACAAGCACCAACTTGATGGAGAACTTAATCTCCTAGAATCTTCTGCCACTATAGAAAGGATGCACCTACACTCCTGGTTTTCTACCTTCTCAACAGACAAGGATGCCCCAACACCCTAATTCTCTAGCCACGACTAGAAGGAGGAAACAATCCCCTTAGCATGCCTCAACCTTCCCCAAGCACCACCCAACCACCCTCTAATTTATAATAGTTTTAACTTCAGTTTTTCAGATCTTCAGTGGAAGCTCGAACTTTTGTAATGATTCATCTATCTCATTGGCCTCTTTCTTTCTTCTGATATGCAATTACCAAAACATCAGATACATCTCTGGTCCTCTTCATACATTTCACTTGTATGGTTATATATCTTTTCAAAGAACTTTATTATTTGAAACATTGAGTATTTTTAGGAAAATCATGCCTCTTCATAAAAAAATATTGTATCCTTATAATGGTATCGATTCATCATTGATCTTAATAGTCTTTAAATTTTGTTTTAATTAGTAAGGAATTACTATTTTGCAGAGTTAACCAATTTTGGCAATTCTCCAAAGTTGGCAATTTGGCCAAATTGTTCTCCAAATATACCATTTCCAAAGGTCCTTTCAAAAAAGTGGATGTCAAACCGGTGGTCAACTAAGGTTTAGAAATATTTCGCATCTGATCCTTTTAAATAACCCTTGAGAATCTTTCAACAATGAAATGATTCAAAACCGTTGGATCTTCGTCTATCTACATCGACAGTGGACTTCAACATGTGCTTAGCTAGATTTCATAAATATTTCGCATCACATCCTGAGCTTTAAACTCTGAACAGCTTAACCCAACGAAATTGTCCTGTACCGTTGGATTGCCCCATCCTAGATCGAATGTGGACTTGAAAAGTTTATGAGCCCAATTATGAACCCCAGTCGTCAATATGTCCCATCAGTTAAATCAAAGGTCGGTCAGGGTAAGTTCTTGGGTAAGGTCTTTGAATCTTAATGTCATATAACCCTCTTTCAAGTACTTTGATATTTAATTCCGATGGTTGTGGAGATTTCTTTCGATCAGTGTTCAGGTTTTATGTTCATTTTAGCTTGTTTAAATCAGATATGCCCCCGTTCCCTCGTGTTTGCCAAAAATGTTGTCTAACTTAGCTCTGTATTTGACTGTTTCTCCCTCCACTAGCCCTCCTCAACATTTTTTTGTTAAAGTTTCAGAAAAGGGAACTCTCAGTATTTTGTCCAGTGCTATGCTTAGTGGTTGCGAGCTCTCGTATCGAAATCTTTGTTATAGCAGTTCTTTAGGGCTATCTCCTTGTTTTATAATGGTGGAAGGTAGCAGGCACGGCCTTGTTGGAAGGACTAGCATCATTGATGAAAACATCTGAAGAGTGGAGCAGCTAGAGAAGGAGATAGCAAAGCTTCGACAACAACTTGATTTGAAATGCGACAAAGACGACCTGTATTCATTGAAGAAGAGAACCGAGGATACCATTGATCGCAAGTTTGAAACTAACAAAAATGAACTAATCGAACAGATGCGAAGGCTCCTTCTTCAACGTGATGAAGCCATTCGATTTCAAGCCACTGGAATTCAAGGTGACACCGAGAGGATCCCAATGACTTTGGTAGGTTCTGGATAGTCCCCTCCAGCTGGCATAAAGCCCTCAAGGACAAAATCAATGGAGATTGATTGATAAGGGAACAACGCGGCCCACCCACCACGGTCTTTAGATTATGTTTACTTGTCTCTTTTTAGATTTTCGTTCTCCTTAGGTTTACTTGTCTTTTTTTAGATTTTCGTTTTTTGTTAGTTTAGGGGAGGGATTTTGTCCCCACGCTTTGAAGAAATTTAAACTTTGTATTTTTTAAAGAAATTTGAACTCCATATTTTGCAGAAATTTAAACTCTGTATTTGAAGAATTTAATCTCTGTAATTTATTGATTTAGACTCTTTAAATTGAAGTAATTTAATATTTGTGTTGAAGATATTTAAATCGTGTATCTGGAAAGAATATAAACTTTACGTTTTGAAGCAAATTAAACCCCATATTTGAATATTGTTTAGATTTACACGACCTACACCATCGCTTGGGTCCAAGGTAGGGTTGGAATTTGATGGGAAAAATGCCCATCATGAGGCATTTTTTCCCATCGTTTACGGCCAAAATAATTTAGTGACCGTCATACTTGACTGACAAGTTAGATGTTAACATGTATTTTTGATACGTTATTAATTTTCGAAAACGTTATTGTGGGGATATTAACCTGTATAAAATATTTGCATTTTTTTGAATATTAATTTTCTTAATTCTTTGTTCTTCTCTAAATTCTTAACCTCTCTTCTTTAGCAATTATTATTTATCGATTATGTTTGGATTTATGGATTCGGTTTCAATTTAAATAAATTTTTGAATTTCTTTTGGATGATAGTTTAAATAATGGAAAACAAAATATTTAGGCCATCAATTCAACATAGTGATTATGTACTGGAGAAAAACTCTTTGAATGTAGAAAAACTCCAGGAGATACAATAATGAAGAGAAACTAATTTAAAGATAGTTCTTGGGCCCTGGTACTGATAAGAAGAATTGCATGCCATGCCTCCTCATATGACTGTCTTTTCCAAAAATTGTTCTTTCCAACTACTTTTGATGAAACTACTGCTAACAAAGCATGAATTTCCACATGGATTTTGTTTTACACGATTTAATAATTATTTTATTTCATTTTTTAGATTGAGTGAGGAACCATATTTTTATTGGAAGTGCATTTTAGCTATTTTTTATAGATCTGAAAATGGATTTGTGTTGATTTTCCAAGTAATGTTCGTAAATAACCTTACTTTACTTTGCATAATATACATGGTTATCTAAATATGCCTTAATTTTTAAGTTTGAAAAACAATAATTTTAAATAAAACATTATCAATAGGATTATTATAAAAATAGTATTATTGAAGGTCACGTATTTCAATAAAACGTTTTGTGACGGGAAGGAAAAAATACACAAGGTCAAATTTTTTTAGTAATACGGGTAAAATCGCCACCAAATTCCAACATTGGGACTCCAAGGGACCGCAAGCGTGTGCATGATTTCTTGGTTTTTACATTGGATTTACTATAAATTAAATCCATATGTTTATATTGAAATCGTACTTTTAATATCCTTAATATTCTTTTAATCAGTCATTAAACTAATTGTAAAAATCAAATATGCCACATGTCACCCTGGAAACTAGATATCGGCATTTTAACAACAAAATTTATAAAAAATTTGCTTGAAAGAGTTTGCTAGAAAGTCAAAACTTTGTCAGAGAAAGAGAGGTCACTCTTTCCTCAAGGTTTTCTATTTTAGGGTGTTGGAAGTAGATGTTGAGGAGAAAGAGTGTCCTCTCCTTCCTTGAGGGATGTTTTTCAGGAGTGGCGAAAGTAAATATCAGCACTTTAAACACAAATTCCATAGGAACAATGCTTCGCACAATTTGCTTGCAAGTTGAAATATTCTCAGAGAAAGAGCAATAGCTCTTTCTCCAAGTTTTTCTATTTTTACAATTTCGTCATAAAGGAAGGGGCGGACGTCCCTTCTTCTGCCCAGTATTCTATTCATAATAGCTCTAGAATGCAAGAAGGGTCGGTCGATCCTTCTTGTGTTCGCCATTCTGGATATAGGTGAATTGATGGAAATAGGTGTTCACAATTATCTACTAAACGAAGGTGCAACCTATCCTTCTTGTCAGAAAATAGAAATCGGGACAAATATTTTGAATGCTATAACTTAGTTGTTGTGCGGATTCCTACTATTTATAGCAGAAGTCAGAAGTCAGGAATTGTCATCCTAGCCTTCATAGATTAAATATTTTTACACTTCTCTCATAAATGAAGGGTCGTTCGACCCTTCTTGTGCTCAGTATTCTTCCAGTGTTCACCATTTTGGATATACATGAATTGACGGCCTATCCTTCGTAGGTTGAATATTTTTACAATTCCCTAAAAAATGAAGGGGCGGGCGACCCTTCTTTTGTCCTGTATTCTTTTCATACTAGTTCTTGACTGAAAGAAGGGTCAATCGATCCTTCTTGTATTCTCTATTCTAGATATAGGGAATTGTTGGATATACATGTTCACAATTATCCACTAAACGAAGCTGCGACCGATACTTCTTGCCGGAAAATGGAATTCAGAACAAACATTTTTTATATGTTAGAAATTATCTTATGTTTGGATCCCTATTATTTACAGTGGAATTCGGAAGGCGGGAATTTTCGGCCTAGCCTTCGTAGATTAAATATCTCTACATTTCTCTCGTAAATGAAGGGTCGGTTGTCCCTTCTTGTGCTCAGTATTCTTCCAATGTTCACCATTTTGGATATACATGAATTGACTGCCTAGCATTCATAGGTTGAATATTTTTACAATTCCTAAGGGACAGATGACCCTTATTCTTCCTAGTATTCTTTTCATAATAGTTCTAGACCGATATAAGGGTTAGTCAATCCTTCTTATCCTTAGTATTCTTCCAGTGTTCACCATTTTGGATATACATGAATTGACAGCCTAGCTTCCGTAGGTTGAATATTTTTACAATTCCCTCATAAATGAAGGGGCAGCTGACTATTGACATAGATGTGTCGAAAGGGGTTCACTTCGCACTGATGTCAACAAACATCGACACCAATGCCCATAGACATCGGCCCAGAAAGGTTTTACCTTTTCCAGTAACACCCGCAAAGTGAGTGAAGTCTCACCTAAGATATCTAAGGGGGCTGCAGGAACCAAGTTTCCACAGTTTTAGGGAGACATGCATCAATTTAACACTTAGTCGTAACATAAACCATAGATTCATAACAGAATCAAAACGTCATACTGTCGAACTAGATCTACTTAAATCAGAAATCAACACAACCCTCATTTGCATCAAACATAACTATCTCACAATCGAAAAGTTAACCAAATCAGAAAAATGATAGTTTATCAAAGCATAATCAAGAGATCTTAGATACATCATATAGCCACAATTTCATTCATACAACCCATTGAGT
Source organism: Larix kaempferi (assembly GCA_027924585.1). Taxonomy (NCBI): domain Eukaryota; kingdom Viridiplantae; phylum Streptophyta; class Pinopsida; order Pinales; family Pinaceae; genus Larix; species Larix kaempferi. The sequence continues at coordinate 4,152,048 of BSBM01000600.1, forward strand.
CACCGAATACTCCAATAATTCATATTCAATCACACTGTGACATAAAATAGATATGCATAGATATAACACAATCGATCATTTTCATTCATCAACTTGTCTCATACATTGTGGAATACATCTCGTAGAACCAGTTCGCGACTCAACTTAATTCCACATACACAGATCAAAACTTGCCGAATACAGACAAAGATCAAAGATACAGAAAAGATAGATGTTATCTCATCGATATTCACTAAAGGATAGATCTCTAGCTCCAAAGATTCCCTTAGGATTACATTTGCACTTATATTTATAGGAACACATGGACGTTACAAAATGGTCTGATTAAACCATAACTAACTAATTTAACCAACTCTTCCGCTTTTGTTAGCTCTTTTATCCTTCGCGACCGGTCCTTTTCTTCTGTCGATGACCCTTCTGTCGCCATCGGTTCCTCACTTTGTGTGCTCTAGACCCATGCCAACAGGCCCCCAACACAAACTTGTGGCTCGCCCTCAGGCCACCTCAGCCGAAAACTGATGGTGCATTTATCGGCATTTTGAATTCGTCGTATGCTGCTTTCACCTGGTCGACAGCTTCTCTGATTGACGCTTTCAATGCTACGTGGTATTCCACTTCTTGATTTGTCGGGTGTTCACAACCCATCTGTTGCACTTTCTCCAGCTCTTCCTTGATTTGTGTCATCCCTTCCATCGCTTTGACCACTAATTTTCTTCCTTTGTATGCATCTCATCTAAGTGCGTTGTTCTTCTATGTTGTTTTGTGTGCACCCTATTAACATGATGTAGCAGCTCCTTCAACTCTGTGGCTTTCGTCATCTACGCTAGTAGGGGCATCTCTTTAAGCGATCCCCTTACTGCTTCAAGTTGCACCTCCACTTCGCCGAGTTGCTCGTTCAATTGTTGTTATTGTTCATCTTGTACTAAGCTTCCCCAAAACTTTGTAACGTCTTATGCAATCTCCTGGGCTTTCTTATCCATTTCTGTGATATCTGTCGCAATTTCCTCTATCGCATTCTTTCTTTCTTCGATATGTTCTGGCAGCGTGCTTGGCACCGACCTTATTTGCTACTCTTCATTCTCCTTCCGCAAATCTACAATGATTTCTCCTAGATTTATTTCCTTTTTATCTTCCAGTATGTCTTTATCTATCTCTAGCGTATCTTCACATGCCATAGAGATGGCATGCTCCAACCTTCTTCTGTCCTCGACTTTTTTTTCTCTTTCACATATGATGACCTCTTTTTCTTCTTGAATTCGCTGGATTTTTGCTTCAGTGCTTCGCACTTGCCATTTTTATTTCACCATCTAGTCGTGTGCTACTGCCTCCCTGTCATTAATCTCTTCATTTGCTACAGTGTGTGTTCATTGCAGCATTAACATTGGAAACATGTTGAAGTCTATTGTGATAGCATCATGCCCTTGCAATGCCACATTCAAGTCTTTGTTTCCTGTGGTGATTGCGCCAGGTCGTACTTGTACTAACCTATTCCTTGTGTTGATGTCCAACTTGACCCTTGCCATTGATGCGCTTGGCACCACTTCTCCTTGCGGCACCCTTGTTTCTACTACTGCATTTATTAATGTCTGTAATAGCTGCGATACCTAATGAAAGCACGGGGGCTTCACTAGAAGGCAATATAATATCACGTTCATTCATATTGCGGTATTAAATATTCATGAAAACCTAAAAATTATATTGCTTATATATTAAGGGGCAAAGGTTTTTTTTCTTTAATGTAACAATACAAAAATACTTTAGGGTCTTTTTTATATGGGCGGGCTTATCCACCAAATGGAGATGGCGGGATCACGGTCGGATGAGAAATCGGGTTGAGGCAAGGCTCGGGCTTACCAGTACGCAGGGAAATCGCGTCTTAAGGCATGCTTGAGGCCAAGGGTTTCGTGGTGAAGTGGGTTTCCAGTCGATCATAGTCGAGAGACAGTGGTCATTGACAACCAATTGTTACCAATAACACTCAGCCAGTTGTTACCAATATCCTTGGGAGGCTCTAAGCCTCCAGGTCCTTTTATAGTCCCTCGATAGGCCTTGGGGGCTTGAATACCCAACCACTCATGCCTATTACAGGCCTTGGGAGGTTTAGACAGCCTCCTAGAGCTTGTTACAGGCCCTCGGGGCTTGGATACCTAGCCCACAACAGGCTTAGTCAGTGATTGGGGAGGTGCAACATGCAATCTAAATATTGTACTATGTGCATTGGCTCTAGTGACATACAATAAGTGATCTCCTATCTCTTCATTAGACCATTAGATGTTGCAAATCATAATGATATGTGGGTGAAGTAATGTGCATCCACAATATACATCGAAAGAAGCAAGGTGCATTGTAGAATGCATGTGGGATCATAAGAGGGGTATCATATCAATATACTAGGTAGAAATATAAAGGGGTATAAAAAATGTCAATGAAAAAATTGATACATATAATATCTAGTGAAAATAGGGGTTTTTTTAAATTGGGAGGGGGTTAAAAAAAACGATTTTGGAAGGTATTTTCCAATATTTAGTGAAATTAGGGGTATTGTTTCGTATGCCACGAACGAACGTGCTATGATAGCGGTTTATTGAGTGAAGCCCCCGTGAATGAAAGTACCCAGTCGCGTGCTGTGTGATATTTGCATGGTTTTCTCCGCCACAGATGTGATCTTTTCCAGCAATTTGTTCGTTTTCTCTTCGGGGAGGCCGATAGGTGTGATCCCTTCCCCTCTTTCAAACCTGGATTTTGTTCTTCCTTCCTCGCGTTGTGACTCTAGCTCTGAGTCTGTGGGGATCACCGATGATGCTCTGTCATAACTGGAAGTGTGCGAGTGTTTATCTGTAACTCCAGCTTCTTCCGCACCGTCCCTTCATCTTTTGAGAGTTTTGTCTCTTCTAGATCCTTTGTCCCATCTGTTTGTTGCACATCCTTTGAGTCTGACAACTTGTCTTCTGCTACTAGAACTTTCCACTCTTCAGGCCATTCTTCTATTATAGCATCTAGTCCTTCGTCAGTCAACTTATAATGCGTCGGCAAGAACTACTTCTGTGGGTCTGCACGTACCTGAATGGAGATCACATGAGGTCCTACCTACAATTTTGCGGCTCTTTGATACTTCTTAACCGCGTCTTTGGTCAATCGCGAAATTGCTTCCGCATCTATTTTCAGTGTTTCTAAATACAAAAAGAATGAAATATTTTTATTTGTTTGTCGTTCCTTATCATTTGTTCCCCATAGGTTCTCGTACCTTGTTGCTTGAAATATTTTTGCTTCCTCCATGTCCATTCCTTGATATTGTGATGGCTCCCTCCATCTGACCAGCGCAATTAGTATTAGCAGCCATGAATAGGTAAATGGCTTTCCTTTCTCTTGACTGCGTATTTTGTAAACTCATTCAATAGAAAAAGTGACCAATTCATCTTAACTCTTGTGGCACATTGCTCCACAGATGCAATCACTTCGGATGTGCATTGGTTTGGTTGGTTCTTCTGCACGATTTTGATTACCAACAACTTTGCGCCAACTCTAACCACTTGATCGTTGATTGTATCGATCAGGTATCCCCTGGTTTTCTTCTCCACCCCGTATTTTATCTTTAGCTTCACATAAATATTTTTTTCGTTATCCTTTCCCTGGAAATACTGTGAAGGATCTACCCCTGCCTTGTGTAATCCTGTGATCCGCGATATGAGGTCTAGAATTACTGGAATTTTTGTATGCATCCATAGATATCTGCCGTGAAAGCAGGCCAACAATTGCTTCATGCATGCATTTGATTCCGCAGATCTCCAAAAATGTGGTATGTGAATGATGTTCAGTAGTCCTAATTTCCTCAGCCCCAATTCCCACTACACTGGCTCTCTTGTGATCGGGCCTCTGTCTCCATGCGGTACATCGGTGTGTGTCTCCTTACATTCTGGGTATGCTACCACATCATGATCGCTATACTGCAACTTTTGTAGTTGTTGCACTATGTTCCCCAGGATGTGGACACCCTTTGGTATCGTTGGCTCCTTGATGGTGTATTTAGCATTCTTTCCCAACCTTATTGATGGTATTCCCTCCATGTATGGTGGTACATAGTCCGGGATATATGCGACCATCGACCCTGTTTGTATTCCTCTTGTTGTCGTTTATTCCTCCGCAACGGCCTATGTTCCCTCTCCTCATTCTTCCATTGCAGTCAGTGACGAGCTACAGGTCGTCTTAGTTTTCCTATCCAACCATGCTGGTCGAATTTCTCTTTGTTTCTTTCTGTATGAACGCCTCGATACACATGGTTGTTCTTGGGCGATTGGCGCCCACGCTACTGGTGAATCTTGTGTAATCGTGTTGGAAATCACTTGCACCATAGAACTTCTCGATTTACTCTTTGCTCTGGCTCTTCTGCTTAAATTTTATTCTAACTCATCTGCTACAACTTTCGAAATGCATAATGGGTCGAATTGTTAGCTTTGGTATGTTTTTATAACCTTCAATCTCCCGCTCTTCGTCCATCGAGTCAATCTCGGACGATGATTGTCAAATCCTCCGTTGATTTCCCGAATCATGTGCACTCATTGGTCATAAATGGTGTCTCGTAACTAAGTGTGCCGGCTGACTCTAAGCTGGTAAGAGGTTCTCCCTTGGATGGAAATGGTTCGTCACGTCTAGAATCGTGTCCATGAAGGCAGAAGAAGTTGGCAGGATGGTCTGGTACTAAAACAACATTCGACGACTTCTGTAAGCCCATCCTTGACGACCGTTGTAGCGCATGTTGTGTTAGAGAAGAAAGCTTCCAAGACAGCAGCTTGCATACCAATCGATTATTGAAATAAGAGTGATACAAAGAATATTGACGGAAACATGATTGGTGCCAAGGAACATAATGACAAATCCATGTATTGGGACTTTGAGAGTGCTCGAAATGCCCATATATCATGGTGTGGTATGGATTTTCCATGGAGCCGATGTCGAAATGCTCATATATCACAAGGAGAAATGGGGAGCGATCATAAGACTCAAGAATTTCTCATAAGACAACAAAAGACAGAGAACAAAGGAAATAAAGAAAAATGCCATGGATTTCCCGAAGATTTCAGTTTGTTGCGATATGGGGCATAGTTAGCTTATATATAGTGAGTGGCCAGTGAGTTGATAGATTGAATGGGATGGGATGGATGGGGAATGCTAATTATCACAGTATGGTGGGATGGATGGGGAATGCTAATTATCACAGTATAGTGGGATGGTGGTCATACATATCATCTTTAGCGACTGAATATTTTGTTGGAGTAATCGTAGATATCACTCATGTGATGAAAATAATCTCATCATGCTCCAGTCGACATTATGTCTTGTCATGAACAATTGATTATGTATTGTCACAAAAAAAATCTATAGTCACTACAGATGATATCTATGACCACCATCCTTCCATACTATGATAATTACCGTTCCCCATCCGTCCCATCCCAATCAATTCACCAATTCACTAAGTAAAAAGTTCTGTAAAGTAAAACATTCAGCGAAGTAAAATATTCCACGAAGTAAAAAGTTCCGCTTCGAGAAAGTTAAGAGGTCCGCAAAGTAAATTGTTCTGCAAAGTAAAGAGCCCACGAAGTAACTGCTCGTCAAAGTGAAGTTTCCTCTGTGAAGTAAATTCCTGTCGAATTGAAGTCTTTGGTGAAGTAAAAGTTCGTGACAAGACATAATGTCACGAACTTCTATATAATTGTACAACGAGAAGATAGTTCCAAAAAATAGAGATTGTGTGAAGAAGCGAGAGCAAGAGAGAAAGGAGAATAAGAAAAGGTTCATGATGTATTTGTGAGCTCAAGCTCATAGTCGTGAAATGTATTAAGATCCCAAGCTCTGTAAAAGCTGAAAGATCAAAGTAAATTCCATCTCTGTGTAATGCGGCGAAGTTTCCCTGTTTTAACCCGAAATAAATTCTACTGATTTTTATGTCTTAGTAAGAAATATTTTAATAGTTTAAGAGTGGGCTTGTTGAAGTTGAATCTCGACAAAGTTAAGAGGTCTGCGAGGTAAAAAGTTTTGCGTCGACAAATTTAAAAGGTTCGTGAAGTAAAGTGTTCTGCAAATTAAAGAGTCCGCCAAGTAAATGCTCGTCAAAGTGAAGTTTACTTATCGAAGTAAATTCTCGTCAAAGTGAAGTTTACTCTGCGAAGTAAATGCCCGTCGAACTAAAGTCCTTGGTGAAGTAAAAGTTCGTGACAAGACATAATTTCACGAACTTCTATATAATTCTAAAATTACTCCAGAAAAATCTACAGTCGGTAGAGATGATATCTATGGCCACCGTCCTACCAGACTGTGATAATTACCGTTCCCTATCTGTCCCATCCCAGTCAATTCACCTATTCACTAGCCACTCACTATATATAGGCTAAACCATTGTAATTGTAAAATTAAATAATAAAAAAATAGCAACCTCACTATTCTCAATGTCCCACTTGTTTTTTTGTTGATTGAAAATGACTCTTTTAAATATGGTCTTCATTAGTAATTTTGGAAAAATAAATATTTATAAGTTTTAAATATGTAATAAAAAATTAGTAACCTCACTATAATCAATGTGCCACTAGTTTTCTTGTTTATTGAAAGGATTGTTTTAAACAATTTCTTCATTCATAAATATATCCGTCTTCCACTTTCCATATTCTAGGTCGCCCTACAACAATAATAAAAATTACGAAAAATGATGAATTCCAAAGTGTAGGATTATTTTAAAACCATGAGTAAGGAAGACATGAATGGGCATAAGGAAGACATGCAATTAGCACGAAATAAGGCAGTAAATAAGTAACTTTTATGCTTCAATAATAGTAAGATAGGCATAGGCATGTAGTTACACAGTTATACCATTCTATATAAAAAAATGTTACAGTAGCATTATACGAATACTATTCTATTTTTCAAAATAGAAACATTGTTTTTCTTTTTTTTAAATAGAAACATTTTACTTTTTATTGCAATGGTGTAGATAAAAAATCTTATAAAAAGAATAAAATCTCATAAAAATAATGAAAAGTATTATATAATAAGAGTAGTCTAAAATTACTACGATTTCGCCCGGAGAAAATGATTTTTTCAGACACAGTTTTGCCGGAATCCGGGATAGAATTTTTAGAATCTCAAATAACAGTATTAATCCTGCATAATTTGGATTCCCTAGGGGTTTTCCAAGGTGTTGAATTCATATAGATGTTCAGAAAAATGATTTAATCAACACAAATCGCCAGATTTTTAGATTTCAAATCGCTGGATTCCGACCAAGTTTTGACTGGACGGGCGAAATCGTCGCACTTTATTTCGAAATTGACCAGTGATTTTTTAGTTTAAATTTCATTTGCATGGTAAAAAAAATTACCCTTCTATGATGAGCTAGCCACTCACTATATATAGGCTAAACCATATCCCATATCGCAACAAACTAAAATCTTGGGGAAAGACATGGCATTTTTCTTTACTGCCTCTGTTTTGTTTCCTTTGTTGTTTTATCAGAAATAATTGAGTCTTGTGGTCACTCCCCAATTCTCTTCGTGATATATGACCTATTCAACATCAGTTCCCTCACAAATCCTCACCACACCATGATATATGATAATTTTGAGCACTCTTGAAGCCCCAAGACCAAGATTTCTCATTATGTTCCATGCCACCGATCAAGTTTTCGTCATTCTTCTTTCACTAACTTATTGGTGTACAAGTTGGAATGGACGTTAGAATATTAGTGGTCCATGTACCTGTTTTCTTGGACAATTCCTTCTCTAAAACAACATGAGCTGCCACGTTCGTCAACGTTAGGTTTGTGGCAGTCGTCCAAGCATATCCATATTGACAGAAAGAGAAGCCATGTTGACAGTAAGAAAATCCATGTTGATAGCAAGGTTAGCCATGTTGACATCAAGAATATCCATGTTGACTTCAAGAACAGCCATGTTGACAGCAAGAATGGCCATGTTGACAGCAAGAATAGCCATGTTGATAGCAAGAACAACCATGTTGACAGGCGGTCTCCCAAAGTTGTTTGGTACTATACCATGTTGTCAGCTTCCATTTACCAGCATGGACATGCTCCCAAACTTGAGGACCCGTTTACAACCACGATAGTATCTGGTACCAGCTCGAATTCATCAACTGTCTACACTTATTTACAAGACAAGCCACGATGAAGTTCATTTGTTTATCCAGATCCAGTTATTTTATGATTTATTCGGGATGAAGAAAGATCTTGTTCATGGGGGAGATGTTGGAGGATCCTAGGTCATCTGCCTGACTAGGTCCTCCGTTCGACCACTTCGGAGAACATGTCGAACCGTCGTGTCGACCATTGCATGTTGATTCAGTTAGTCACGTCAGTTAGTGAATTGAAGGGTCGTTATATAACCATTTGTAAACTATATATATAGGCTGAAGAGCCAGATACAGGAAGCACTGACACATTGTATTGTATTGTACTTGGTCCTGAGTAATAGAAGACTTCTTGACTTTGCTACCATTAATTATATTGTGTTCCTATCTATATACTTGCTTGTTTATTATATATCATGTATCATTGGTATCTATATACTTGCTTTTTTATATAGACTTTTCTATGCATGAAGTATGAAACTTTTGTCTATATATATAGGCTTGAAAAGATCAAATAGCAAACCTTTGTCTATGTCGCAATTGGATAGAAAGGTTCCTTAAATAATAGAAAGAGTGATCTTATATTGGAAATAATTGGTCAGTTGTATTAAATTATTTATTAATTTAATATACTTCCAAGCTATTATTTTAATTCTTAAAGGCAAGTTCGAGAAAACTAGAATGTTTCGACATGATACGAGAGCGAGACAAGGTTCTGAGTATATTTATTGACAAGCAAGTAAGGCATTCCAGGACACACTAATCTAATTGATCAGGTAACATTTACTGATTGAATCTCAAGGCATGTATTATCAAATAACAATGTTAAGAATAAGGTATTAAGGATAGGCACTAATGGGTATCCCAACTGGTCGAATCTCTCAGCCAAAGCTGACCCTTTATCATGAGGTTGTGGGTTTGATTACTCTTGGGTCCATCAAGATCAGGCTTATGCTTTTTAGAAACAGATAGGTGATTCCTCCAATGTTGATGTGGGTTGGTGAACATTGCATGGTGTATAGCGTGCAACAACACTTAATGCCAATAGAGATTGGTATCGTGTGATGTAATGATAGGTAATCATCCACTTCTCCTCCATTATTTGAGAGTAGGACTGAAATGCTTGGTGTTTGGCCATGCTTAAAAATATTGATACTAAGTGCATACTAAAGTATTAATATGGTATAACAAGAGGACTAATATATATATCGGTCGCTGCCAGTAGTCTTGCATGAATGATGCTCATCATCTATAGTTCGATTAAGAATATAAATTGCCAATAAATATAATTCGTCGATCCAATAACCATCTAATTGTCTTCCGGTTTTCTACTTCTGGAAAAAATAATATATTGAAGGACACATAAGATCATAGTTGGTTGCATGGGTAAGTTCTATCAATCGTAAGAAGATACCAACTTTTATAATATCTCGTGTAGGTGGTTTCGGGATCACGAGAAGTGGTTTTCCATTACAATTTTTCATTCAGCAGAACGATCCTCGACTCGACACGTGGTAAGCAGTAAAACTTCCACTACCGCTTATGCTTTTCATTCTTCACGCTAGTTGAAAGTGAAAAATCAACATCAACCATAGATCTTTTATTCCGCCGCTCACCCACCGTAGATTTTCTTCCTGACTTTAACACATACCAAAAATCATTTCGCCAAAGTTTCCCATGTTATATGACATGCACCTTTTCCTAGCGGATTCCCTATCTACCACAGATCTCAACCCTTCTCAAATGTAAACCATTGATTTCTTATAAATTTTTACTATGATCCCTTTTTTCTTGGTGGGAGCATGTAATAAAGGTGAATTTTTTCTTAAATTACTTCATTTGACGCATCAAGTTTTCACGGGGATTGTCTGACCGCCATCATATTTACCTGACCGAAAAAATATTCTCATTACTTCCAGGCAGTAGTTACAAGATAGAAATTTTGAGGGTTTGGGTTCCTGTTCCCCTGCAACAACAAGAAATATCAGGTGCGATAGTCAAAGCTTGAGTAACAGTTCCATGCAGCGGGATTTGTTTTACGCTCGGCCCCATCTACGTTCAATGCATATCAAGCCCTAATCAAGTTCCATACTCAGTTCAGACTCTAGTCGCATGCTGCCACATTCCAGTCGCATGCTCGGTCTACTCCACAATCCACGCAAGTTCCAGGCTATTGAACTCTTATATGAATGAATCTCTGAGATGGGTTAATTATTATTTTCGCTGCAACTTTTTTTTTAGCAGAAAAAAAAAATATATACTTTTGATATTCAAGTTGAACCAAATAGTACACGGATGTTCAAGTATTTGAAAGACTTATCATCATAATAAATTATCACAGCTTGGTCTTCTCTAGATAAGACTTTACAAAAAATGACAATGTAACTTTCAAAACCATATTACCAAAATACGACATCTAGAAACAGTCCCTGAATAGATCATCATTCAAAACTCCTTATAGATCCCATATCACATATGTGATGCCCCTGAAATTCTTCCCACACAATGACCCCTTCCTCACCTTCCATAGCTTGTTTTGACAATTTTTCTGCCAATGAGTTATGCTTCCCATAGATATGCTCAAAGGATATGTTATTGAAATTTTGAATTTCTTCCATGATCTTGTTGCACTAGTGAAGAAGAGAGGTAATTTTTAAAATGTATCCTCTAGACGTCTGCATTTATAAGGAAGCATATCCATAATATAATCAAGCTTTGAATCCTCAGATCTATAATGAAACATGCTGGATTTAGAGGAGCTCACTAGCATACATGAAGCATCACAATTTTTTTTAATAATCTCTTTATAGCTCGCCCATTCATCAATAGAGTCTGTCCCTGCTAGTAAGACATCATCTACAAACATGAGATGTGATAGAAATAAATCAGTTGATATTTTAATACCCTTAATTTTACCTTCTTCTTTAGCAGTAATTACCAATCTACTGAATCCTTCAATGATTAGCAGAAACAATAGAGGAGACAAGGGACATCCCTGTCTTATGCTCCTAGAGAATTTGAAAAAACCGAAGGGGCACCATTTATCAACACAACTATGTTTGTCGAGGACACACATGCCATAATCCACTTTAATACCAATGGAGGAATACCAATTTGAATCAGAATGATTCTCAGGAAAACCCAATCGACTCTATCATATGCTTTCTCCAGGTCCATTTTGATTAAGAAAGCCTTCATATTCTTTATATCAAGAATGGCGAACATATTCCTTTTTGTTGCAACTTTATATACGGTCAAGATCATGACTGGTTTATATATTATTTTTTTTATAAACATGATGAAAATATTTTGCATAAAATTTAACACTAAGTTGTGTAGCTCACAAATTTAACCTTAAACATGAGATTTATCATAATACTGTCTAACCAGAACAATAAACCAAAATTACACATATTGTTGAGTCCATACCAATACTCCTTACTTAACATCATATAATCTAAACTACATGACATGACCCAAACACTAGTACTTCTGAACTTTCAAGTCATAAGCCATCTAATAGACCAAAATAATAGGGGTTATCTAAATGGAGTTGTAGTTATATCAACAAGGGAGATATAGTTGTCCATAGTATCATATTATGTTGAACAGTTTGTTCGATGTTCTGTATTAAGTTGGGTGGCATGGAATTGTTAAACCTCACTTTATTTAAGTGTATGCATGGAAATATGTAATGTATTACTCATATCTAGTAATATTTTATTTAGCAATTTTTTAATGAAATGTTGAGTTAATTTATTATTGTCATTTGAAGTGTAATTTTTTTAATTAAATCCCTTCATGCTAGAATGGTGGTATGAATATAAAACCTTCAACCTGAAATTAAGTTCAGCCCTTCAAATTTGATCCCTGATACCTATTCCAAAAAATTATATATAAGTTAAATCCATATGTTTATATTGAAATGGTACCATTAATATCCTAAATATCCGTTTATACAATCTTTAGACTAATTCTAAAAATAAAATATGCCAGGTGTAACAATCTGAGTGTTCCACATGTCATCATGGGAAACTAGATATCGACATTTTAAAAACAAAATTTATAGAAGTTTTGCTTCAAAGAGTTTGCTGGTAAGTCAAAATTTTGTCAAAGAAAGAGAGGTTTCTCTGTCATCAGGTTGTTCTATTTCGGGGTGTTGGAAGTAGATGCATAGGAGAAAGAGCATTCGCTCCTTCCTCCATGGATAATTTTTAGGAGTGGCGAAAGTAGATATCATCACTCTAACACAAATTTAATAGGAACATTTGTTCGCATAGTTTGTTGGAAAGTGGAAATATTCTCAGAGAAAGAGCAACCACTCTTTCTCCAAGTTGTTCTATTTTTAAAATTCCCTCATAAATGAAGGGGCGGATGACCCTTCTTCTTCCCAGTACTCTTTTCATAATAGTTTGATACTGCAAGAAGGGTCAGTCGATCCTTCTTATGTTCTCCATTTTGGATAAAGGTTTTCACAATTATCTACTAAACGAAGGGGCAACCGATCCTTCTTTTCGAAAACGGAAGTCGGGTCAAACAATTTTAATATGTTATAACTTAGCTGATGTCCAAGTCCCTACTATTTACAGCGGAAGTACGAAGTGGGGAATTTTCGGCCTAGCCTTCATAGATCAAATACTTTTACATTTCTCTCGTAAATGAAGTGTCGGCCAACCCTTCTTGTGCTCGGTATTCTTCCAGTGTTCACCATTTTAGATATACATGAATTGACATCTTAGCCTTCGTAGGTTGAATATTTTTACAATTCCCTCATAAATAAAGAGGCGGTCGACCCTTATTCTACCCGGTATTCTATTCTTAATAGTTCTAGAATGCAAGAAGGGTCAGTCAATCCTTCTTGTGTTCTTCATTCTGGATAGAGGTGAATTGTTGGATATAGGTTTTCACAATTATCTACTAAACAAAGGGGTGACCGATCCTTCTCATTAGAAAACGAAAGCTGAGACAAACATTTTTATATGTTATAACTTAGCTGATGTCTGAGTCCCTAATATTTACAGGGGAAGTCGGAAGTCAAGAATTGTCGACCTAGCCTTCGTAGATTAAATATTTTTACAATTCTCTCGTAAATGAAGGGTCGTTCGACCCTTCTCATGCTCAGTATTCTTCCAGTGTTCACCATTTTGGATATACATGAAGTGACGGCTTAGCCTTCGTAGGTTGAATATTTTTAAAATTCCCTCATAAATGAAGGGGCGACAGACCCTTCTTCTACCCAGTATTATTTTCGTAATATTATAGACTGCAAGAAGGGTCGATAGATCCTTCTTCTGTTTTCCATTATGGATAAATTTAATTGTTGGATATAGGCGTTCACAATTATCCACTAAATGAAGGGGCGATCGATCCTTCCATGCGGAAAATTGACGTAGGTACAAACATTTTCTATATATTATAGCTTTTCTTATATCCCGATCCCTCCTATTTACAGCGCAATTCGGAAGGCGGGAATTGTCGGCCTAGCCTTCGTAGATTAAATATTTTTACATTTCTCTTGTAAATGAAGGGTCGGCTGACCCTTCTTGTGCTCGGTATTCCTACAGTGTTCACCATTTTGGATATACATGAATTTATGCCCTAGCCTTCGTAGGTTGAATACGTTTTCAATTCCCTCATAAATGAAGGGACGGTCGACCCTTCATCTTCCCAGTATTCTTTTCATAATATTTGTATACTGCAATAAGGGTCATTCAATCCTTCTTGTGCTCAGTATTCTTCCAGTTTTCACCATTTTGGACATATATGAATCGACAACCCAACCTTCCTAGGTGGAATATTTTTACAATTCCCTCATAAATGAAGGGGCATCCGACCCTTCTTTTTCCCAGTATTCTTTTCATAATAGTTCTAACCTGCAAGAAGGGTCGGTCGATCCTTCTTTTCTTCTCCATTCTGGATATAAGGACTTGTTGTATATAGGTGCTCACAATTAGCTACTAAACGAAGGGGCAATCGATATTTCTTGTCGCAAAATGGAATTCGGGACAAACATTTTTTATATGTTATAACTTATTTGATGTCTGGATCACTACTATTTACAGCAGAAGTTAGAAGTCGGGAATTGTCAGCCTAGACATCGTAGATTAAATATTTTTACATTTCTCTCGTAAATGAAGGATTGTTCGGCCCTTCTTCTGCTCAATATTCTTCTAGTGTTCACCATTTTTTACATACATGAATTGATGGCCTAGCCTTCATAGGTTGAATATTTTTACAATTACCTCATAAATTAAGGGGCGATAGATGTTGATGTATATGTAACTTCGGAATGTATTTCATATATGTATATTGTACTCCTATAGAGATGGTATTATTCCTCTATACGGAAGTGTTTGTATCCCTATAGAGATGTTATTATTCCTCTATACGGAAGTGTCATCATTTATATTGTAAGTGTCGTAACTTATACTTGATGGGTTATTAGACCACCTTGTTGGGGTCGGCCCTGTATAAGTCATGTGGGTCGAAGGTTTATTAGACCACCCTATTGGGGGTTGTCCATGTGGGTCAAAGGGTTATTAGACCACCCTATTGGGTGTCGGCCTAGTCAACTTTGTGTTATGTGGTTAAGTTGAGGCCGACCTAGTAAAGGTTATTAGGCAAGTCAAGTCAAGTATAAATAGAGTGTGGGAGGCGCTCTATTTTATCATTCTATTCTCTCACACACTCTTTGGAGAGTGGAAAACTTGTGGAGGAGGAGAAACTGCTGCTAGGAGATGTCTATCTCTTATTCTTGGGTTGTATCATTGCTCTATCTATCTCTGAGGAAGTTATTGGAGTTTTTCACCTTTATGGTTTTTCCCAAGTAAACTTTGTGTCTCTTGTGTGCTTGCATTATTGTGTCCATGATTAATATGCTGTAGATATGATGTACATGTTGTTCTCTCAGTTAAGATCCTAGATCAGATTGAAGTAAATTCTGAAAATCTAACATGGTATGGCATGTATGACACTTGTTGCACTTGCGATGCTTGGGATTGATATAGCAAAAACGAGTCATCGTAGCACTTTCTCTATAAATCCATTTTTGGTGAATTTTTCGTATCTGAAACTTCTACAGGTCTAATATCATATCCCCATGTACCTTGTGTCCAAAGGACAACTTCTACTTCGTTGTACTTTGTGTTTTATGATCTGTACAATATAGGGTTTCGGCCTCTTCCAGATCTTAGTCATAAACAGGTGACCTAGGAAAAAACGTTATAACTTGGGATAGGAAGCTCCAAATGAAATTTCGTAAAAATTGACAGGTAGTGCATGGACTTTACTGTCTCATGTAACTTTTTTAGAGGCCGAAACAGAACCAGTGACATGTGGCACGCCATACAAGTTTGCTCTCTTGTTTTATCCCATAGACAGGTTACATTGCGACACTTGGCATAACTCTCTCTCAGAGAATCCAATTGAAGTCAGACCTATGGGGCTAGAAAGATGACAGGTCGGGATACCGCAAGTAGAAGTTTCAGACCCTGTGAATCAGAAATTTCGTAGTTACACTAGAATCATTCACGTACATATTTATGTCAAAACTGAATTATTTTTTAGCACCTTCATTCATGGCTTCGGGAATTTAGGGTTTTGGAGAAAGATGGAATTTTTGTAATCGTAGACCACGGTTTAATGCTACTCATCAAAATCGAAATTTAGAGACCAATATCGGAATTTTGGGTTGGGCAGAAGGTCGGGCTTGATCAGACCCTAGTTCGGGACTTTGATCGGAAAAGTGGAAAATTAGGGCTTTTGCAAAAATAGGAATTTTTGAAATCTGTGACCACGGCTGGAAGCTCCTCAGAAAAATAAAAGCTTAGAGCTTTGGATCAAAACTTTTGATTGGGTAGAAGGGTGAGCTTTATCAAACCCTAGTTCGGGGTCATGTCAAGTGAATCCGGAAGTTTCAAAGGCAAATTTGAGGGGTGAAACTTTGCAGTTTTCAAATTCTGAGTATACCAGGTTGATCAGCTCATCAAGGTGCATCTTTCTATGTTTTGAGAAGTTTGAAATTCAAAGTTTGAATTTTTAGGGTTTTCCTGACAAACCCTAATCCAGCTCTAGATCCAGTTCCTGCAAATAAATTGGATTGGGTTAATCCTACAAGAGAATGGATTGGTCACCTGCATAAGTGAAGAAGTTCTTGTTTCAGAGGGAGATGGGGCTAAGGCCTTACATAAGAAGACTACAAGCAATCTCAACAGGTATGACTTATCTAGGTATGTTTTGAGATTTTTTCATGATTAAGTTTATGGTATATTTGTCTTCATATTATTACGGTTAGTACAATCTTGATTAACTTTAGACTTGTCGTATCACCTTAATAAAATTATGAATGCATGATAGAAGATATTCATTGATTAGGGTGTTCACACTTATGATTGTACTAATGAATTATGGTGTTGTATGAGGTTTATGTTGTCTACTAACATGGAAGGTACACCAAGAAAGACAAATCATGTTCTAGTTCAAGAAAATATGATCATGGTGACATGAAGACAAAGATTCATCCATTGTCATGGATCACATAGAAGATCTATTTACGAGGTATGTATAACTTGGTTCTATAATGGTTAACTTACAAGATATGTAGGTTACTAGCACAAGTCATTGAAGAGAACAAGAAGACATCATGTGGGTATGTTAGACATAACTAGCTAACATACTAATCCATGTATGTTTTTCCTATATCAAGTTAGAATCCTACCTTGTGATAGGATCTCTTATATAAGTATACATGGCATGATTGATAATGATTAATCATAGGTTTGAATAATCATGGGTGTATGCATATTATGTTTCTTACCTTAATTGAAGATATGACTAACCAGAAGAGTCATGAAAGTATAGATTTGAGTAATCACGGGTTTAGGCATATTATGTTTCTTACTTTAATTTATGATATGACTAAACATAAGAGTCCTTGAATACTAATGCTTATTATTTCTATTTGAAATGATCATGACTATACATGCTTAAGATTATTGTGTTTTGATAGTATTGAGAATATACAAATAAATGTATGATTATGTATGAGATCTCGAGGATATCACAATAATGATACTTGTAAGCATGCATAGTGATCGAGGATGGATATAAGTTCAAGGACAGGTAATTCAGGAAGCAAAGATCAAGAGGGAGTACACTCTAGTAGTTTCTGCAAGGATGCAGATATTCAGAGGGAGTCGACCACTTCTCACAATACACATCAGAATGGAATTGCAGAAAGGTTGCAAAGATTCAGAGGGAGTCCACCCAACAACCAAACAAAGATAAGTATTTGAATTTCTTGCATAGTTGATTGTTTAAATAATATTGTTCAATGATGTATATACTGATGTTCCTAGAATTAGGCTGTGTATTTTGGCATATTAGAATAATTGCATTAATGAATAGCATACTACTAATATGCATATAATGGGTAAGTGGCCTATGGCACTGTAAAACATTCCATTGATACTTATCTAGAGTGAAACCTCTTTGCTGACATGTTGGGAGTTGTGCACACTCTTAACAATGTTCTGGTAGAGATTGGAAGGCATCTAGAAAGTCACAGGATATGGATAAATATTGTATTGAAGCATTGGCTAAATTAATTGCATGACTGTATGACATATTTCTTTATGAGTAAGAACTTGTTCTGAAAACTATGAGATGTTTCTAATCATGCAATTTAACTTGTTTTGTAGGAAAGATCGTATACCATCACCTACAAAAGAAGGACTACAAAATTTGTTCCAGCAACAAAGTTATCTATTGAAGATATTGAGGATGTTGAAGTTCCCAGGATTCGGGAAGAATGCCATGATCGAGGAGTACCATTCGATCATGAAGAATGATATTTGGGATGCGGTCCCAAGACCTGAAGGGAAGTCTGTTGTGACTTCCAAATGGATCTATAAGATCAAGCATGATGTAGGTGGCAGCATAGAGACTTTTTCTCCTGTAGCCAGATCCACTTCCATCAGATCAATACTTGCTCTGGCTGCAGTGATGAAATGGAAGATACACCAGATGGATGTCAAGACAGCTTTCTTGAATGGTGTAGTCGAAGAGGAAGTGTATGTGGAGCAGCCACTAGGGTTTGAGACACATGACCGAGAGTCACATGTGTGCAAACGGAAGAAAGCCCTGTATGGTTTGAGACAGGAAACTAGGACCTGGTATGGTAGGATAGATGGCTTTCTATCCATTTTGGGCTTTACCAAGATTAAAGCAGATTCCAACCTTTACTACGAGGTTGAGGAAGGCAATCCAGTGTTACTACTTTTGTATGTGGATGACCTGTTTGTTATAGGTGAGGATAGATTGATTGTCGACACGCAACGGAAGCTTGCTGTCGAGTTTGAGATGAAGAACTTGGAGATGATGCACTACTTTCTAGGCATGGAGGTGTGGCAGAGTGTGGATGGAATCTTCCTTGGACAAGGGAAGTATGCAGTAGAGATCCTGAAGATGTTCAGGATGATGGATTGCAAGGCCATGGCCACACCTATGGCATCGAACCTGAATCTTCTATGTGATGCTTCATCTGAGTCGGTTAATGTCACCATGTATCGTGAGATGATTGGGTCCTTGATACCTGACGAACACATTGAGCTAGTTCCTGACAGATCCGAGGAGTGTTCACCTAGTTGCTGTAAAGCATATTCTGAGGTACTTGAGGGGTACAATTGATTATGGGCTCAAGTATGATGTGAATCAAAAGTTTAACCTGCAGGGTTATGTTGATTCAAATTGGGTAGGCAGTGATGCAGATAGGAAGAGCACTTCTGGGTGTTGCTTCAATATGGGATCAGGTTTGATCTCTTGGTTTAGCAGGAAGCAGTCCTGCGTAGCACTGAGTACAGCTGAAGCAGAGTATGTTGCATCTTGTTCAACTAGTTGTGAAGCAGTATGGATTTGGAAGCTATTGTCTGAGTTATTTGATCTCCCATTGGAGGCTACTGGTATCTTTTGTGACAACCAGAGTTGTGTGAAGTTGTCTGAGAATCCGGTGTTCCACGACAGGTCGAAACACATTGAGGTCAAATATCACTATATCAGGAATATGGTGCAGAGAGGAGCAGTGAAGCTCCTGTATGTTGTGATAGATGAGCAGGTTGCAGATGTGCTGATGAAGCCACTAGCTAGAGTGAAGTTTGAATACTTCAGAGAGAGGCTTGGTGTTCTTCAGATTGATGACACTTCGAGGAAGAAGTGATGGACACATTTGCAGGAGCCATTCCAAGCATGGTGAGAGGAGGATCCTTCCCATGACTGTGGATGTAAGTGCCGGAGGATGAGCATCAGGACGATGCTCCAGTTACTGTTTTGTATATGCATCAGGTGGATGTTGGAGATGATCAGTTGGATCAATTATATGTATATGTATGTATGCATCATGTTGGATGTTGGATATGATCAGTTGAATCATTTATATATATGTATGTATGCATAATTTTGGATGCTAGATATGATCAGTTGGATCATGGGTATGTATCTGTAGATGTATCAGGTGGATACATTGTATGATCAGGTAGATCATGTATGTTGATATGTATCAAGTATGATCAGGTGGATCATGTATTTGTATATGTATCAGGTGGATACATTATATGATAAGGTAGATCATGTATGATGATATGTATCAGGAAGATACTATGTATGCATCAGGTGGATGCATTGTATGATCAGGATGATCATGGATGACGAGCTTCAGGATGTTGCTCCAGATATGCATCAGGACGATGCAGTGATGAGTATTAGGAAGATACTCTAGATGATATGCATCAGGATGATGCTATGATGATGATCAGGATGATCATATGTATCAGGTCGATACATTACATAATCAATTGGATTATGTGTGATGAGTTCCAAAGACACAGATGCACATGAGTTTTTCGGACATGGTTGTAGATGTGTTCTCCCATGGTCGCGATGTAATTGCTGGGCTTTTCCGACATGGTGGAAGATGTGTTCTCCCATGGTCGCGATGTAATTGCTGGTATTTTCCGACATGGTGGCAGATGTGTTCTCCCATGGTCATGATGTAATTTCCAGGGCCATTCGAACATGGTTGTAGATGTGTTCTCCCATGGCTGCGATATAAGTGCTAGGGCCATTCGAGCATGGTTGTAGATGTGTTCTCCCATGGCTGCGTTATAAGTGCTGGGGCCATTTGAGCATGGTTGTAGATGTGTTCTCCCATGGCCGCAATATAAGTGTTGTGCCATTCCAACATGGTGGTAGGTTGGTCATCCCATGGTAATTGATGTAAGTGTTGTGAGCCTTTCACGGATCATGGTAGCTTGGTCCTCCCATGCCGGTGAGTGTAAGTGCTGTGTGTGTGCATCTAGGTTGTGCTTCGTGATACTCTGTGGCCATGGACAGGTTGTGCAGTAGCATGTAAAAGGTCCTGGGAGATCCGATAGGTTGAGCTGTGTGCTCGTAATCAATCCTGGGATGCTCTTTTGAGGTTTTGTGACGCACGTAATAAGTCCCGAGGATTCCACAGTATGGCCAGTGATGATGAAGACCTACAGGTCGTGGGCCTACATCCAATATGAAAAAGGACTGGCTCTGTAGAACTTCCTATGATGAGTAGATTCAGAGATTGATTGAGATAGCAGCAGCAGTGACGATGACGATTATCCAGTGACGATGATCAAGAGAAGAAGACTTGTGCTAGAAGACCTGTGTCGAGAAATACCTTCCTAGTTAAGAGGAAGTGTTGATGTATATGTAACTTTGCAATGTATTTCATATATGTATATTGTACTCCTATATAGATGGTATTATTCTTCTATACGGAAGTGTTTGTATTCCTATAGAGATATTATTATTCCTCTATACGGAAGTGTTGTCATTTATATTGTAAGTGTCGTAACTTATACTTGATGGGTTATTAGACCACCTTGTTGGGGTCGGCTCTGTATAAGTCATGTGGGTCGAAGGGTTATTATACCACCCTATTGGGGGTTGGCCATGTGGGTCAAAGGGTTATTAGACCACCCTATTGGGTGTAGGCCCAGTCAGCTTTGTGTTATGTGGTTAAGTTGAGGCTGACCTAGTAAAGGTTATTAGGCAAGTCAAGTCAAGTATAAATAGAGTGCGGGAGGCACTCTATTTTATCATTCTATTCTCTCACAAACTCTTTGGAGAGTGGCGCACTTGTGGATGAGGAGAAGCTGCTGCTAGGCAATGTCTATCTCTTATGCTTGGGTTGTATCATTGCTCTATCTATCTCTGAGGAAGTTATTGGGGTTTTTCACCTTTATGGTTTTCCCCAAGTAAACTCTGTGTCTCTTGTGTGCTTGCATTATTGTGTCCATGATTAATATGCTGTAGATATGCTGTACATGTTGTTCTCTCAGTTGAGGTCCTAGATGAGATTGAAGTAAATTCTGAAAATCTAACAGTAGACCCTTCTTGTTCCCATTATTTTGTTCATAGTAGTTCTAGACTACAAGAAGGGTCAGTCGATCCTTCTTGTGTTCACCATTCTAGACAGAGGTGAATTGTTGGATATAGGTGTTCACAATTCTCTACTAAACGAAGAGGCGACCGATCCTCCTTGTCGGAAGTCGGAACAAACAATTTTTATATGTTATAAATTAGCCGATGTCCGCGTCCCTACTATTTACAACTTAAGTCACAAGTTGGGAATTATCTGCCTAGTCTTCGTAGATTAAATATTTTTACATTTCTCTCGTAAATGAAGGGTCGGCTGACCCTTCTTATTGAAATATTTGATGATATATACTAGTAGAAAAATTATTCTTTGTTTAAAATAAATATTGTTTTTAATGTTCTCCTGTTATTTTATATTTCATAAATCGCTTCTAAAATGGATTTTGGTTCTCAACAATGTGTGGACCTCCTTTTGAATGGATTGAAATTTGCTGAAGAAATCTCTTTTCCAGAAAGAAAAATATTGCATAATATCAACATTCATGATGGATGTATCATTGTAAATGTTACCAAGACTTTAAATGCAAGTCGTCAATTTCCCTATCCATTAGAAGATGAATATACATTGTCAGAAGCAGTTGGTGGTTATATTCAATGGTCTCTATCTGAAATCGTAAACCACATTGGGTCTTCTCTTCACACGGTTGAGGTGAATGATATACTAGTTTCTAGTTCGCCGAGTGTAGAGCATATCTTAACAATTGAGAATAACTCTTCTTTTATTATGAGAAAAGTTAAGTTGTTACATAAGTGTTCAGAATGTAAGGATTGCATTTCCATAGGTTTTGTAACAAATGTGAGTGGGACTGATATTGTTAGGGGAATGTTTTTGGGTGACTTTTCCTTTGGTATTCTGGTGGATGAAGTGGTGTTTTCGTGTATGGCATGTTGTCCAAGGTTGACCAATGGAGGTTTTGCTGTATGGCCGATTAATAGAGTCATAGATTTTAATACATACAAATTGCTTTCTGTTGAAAGCAATTTCAACAATAATCAATCTGAAACTACTTTGAAATTATTAAGAGAAAATCACAATGTCAAGTTTGTGGGAGATAAAGTTAATTTGATACATCAATGTTCTTTAAAGCCACATTATGTTTCTCGGGGAATAGTGTAAATTGTTTTTTGAGGGAGACGTTGTACAATTCAAACCACTAGATGTTGGTGAGTTTGGTATTTTTGTTCATAAAGTATTCTGCAATTGCGAGGATTGTGGTGTATTAGAAGGCTCTCTTGTAAGATGGCCTGCAAGCAATTTGCTTGACCTCAATGATGTTCCTTTGGATGTTTTACTAAAAAGTATCACAAACGAAGACATGGTCAACATTTGGAATATTTTTGAAGAATGTCCTTTACAGATGGTCCTTCCAGGTACTCCCCATTGTGAATATACAGATGTTAAAGGTAGTGGAACAAGGCCATACAATTCCATAAAGCGGCAAGCTGGAACTAAAATTTCTGAAATAAATTCAAGCTCGGTACCTTACAGGCTTGGAATTGATCAGGGTGCATTCCTTTCAAAAATTGTCACTGAACATTGTTGCTCAAATATTTGTATATCAAAAATTTCACTTCAATCGATAGTTGAATGTGTGAGAAAATTTCATATTATGAATGGAAATTCAAGAAGACAATATGTTATAAATTTTGTGGGATCAAATGCTCTTGTGGCCAAAGAACGAGATGACAGAAAAAGAAGCATGTTTACAATGAGATTAGACACAATAGACGTCTTTCAAAATGCATCGTATAAATGCCATGGGATAAAAAGGAGCACTTTCTACAATTATAAAAGCATGTTCTTGAATGGTGATGTGAGAGTTGTGCATGGTAACAATGTCTTGGAAAAATCTAGGGAAAACACTGTTGCACTGGTAGCTACTATTAATAAAATTGTAGAGAGAATTCAGACAAATCTCCACATCTTACACGATTAATCAGTGAAGATGGAACAAGGACAACCTTGAAATTATTGCCATCTAATATGTCCCATGGTTTGTTGCGAAAAATGGCAAATGAAGAACTCGAAAGTATTGGTTTTCCTGCAGTATCACAATCCTCCTTTATCAAGGTGATGAGAGAATATTTTCGAGATGTTAAAATTTATAAATCAAACTCCTTTGCAAGGTGTAATGAGTGCATTACAATACATGATAGGCTTAACTAGGGGACCACTAATCCAGTTGAGGTGGAAAGGATGCAAGGACATTAGGAAGCTCATAATAAATATATCGCAAGTTGTCGCCAATTATATTATTCTCACAGATTAGATTCACAAAAAAATCCAAAGACTTTTCTGAGTATTGTTCATGACAAAATGGATAAGTCAAAGACTTCCATTCCAAGGATGGGTAAGAAAGAAAAAGCTTTTAGTAATGTTATGAATATTCCCATATCATTGACTAGAATATTGACTCATGGGCACAAGACTGGGGGGTTTTCCCATTTTAGCCTCTCAGTTTTAGAGATGGGATAGAATTTCACTGTGGCATCCCTGGCTAAATGCTTGAATATTCTTGAAGAAACAGTGGTTGATCAATATGGTGATTTTCTCTACAAAGGCAGAACATCTAAGCACCAATTGCATGATTCTCTATTAATATCAGAATCATATGAAAAGTGTGTGATATACATACAAGATGTAATGCAACATGATATATTGTGTGTTGATGGTACTAATCAATATATGCCAAATAGAAAACTACCACCCATATTGTTGTTGCAAATGGATAATTGTCCAGGCGATAACAAAAACCACTTTGTATTTGCATTTTTATCTCTTTTAATAGCAATGAGAGTATTCAAGATAGTTGAAGTTGGATTCCTCTTGGTTGGACACACCCATGAAGGTTATCAGTAAAGCTAATGCGCAAGGATATATTTTAACTCTTGGAAATTATGGATATGTATAGGACATGTGAAGAGCAAAAAATTTTATGTCCCTTATCTAATAGATTAATTTTACGATTTTAAGAGTTTTGTGAATCCTCACCTTTTGGATGGAAATGCCAAGATCATCGGTATCAAAAAATTCTAGTTTTTTAAATTTCATCCCATAGATAACATTCATGTCATGCAATGGAGGGAATCACTTCGGGATGAAGCTTGGTCGTATCCTATTCATATATGGCGGTCATTTCCAGATGGTAGCGTATACTTGTTGATGGGACAGCCTAGGTTATTAAATCTGCAATCAAAAAGACCTTCGGACATTGATGAAATAAAAAAGAAAAGAGTAGAAACATATATTTCATTCTGGAATCGAGGGATTGAGAAGGGAGGTGAACAATTTTGGAGTCCCAAGTTAAATTATTGGGAGGCTGTATATAAAGCTTTGGACAGTTTCTCCGAGAGTGTTGATCAGTCAACAACTGACTTTTTCCCGTCGACAAGCCATGATATTCATAGTAGTGAACCTACAAGATTTGAACATGAAATGATGGATGCTTATTTGAAGGAAAATGTTCCTACTTTGCAGGATTACTATGTTGGACCAGTATGAAACAAGCCTAGAGATGAATTCATTCCAAGCATGTATGTTGTAAAGGGCCAAATGGTCATTGTGCAATCACCAGAGCCATATTGTACAATTTGGTTGGGTAGGGTGATTGGTAATATTTATCAGGATTCAGATGCTAGTACTATTGGGTCTTACAAAGTAGAGGTGCAATGGTGGAGTACAACAGGAGCATTAAAGGATCTGAAGGTCTTATACAAAAACTGCTTAGATAGAAAGCAACAATGCGTTGTTGGTGGAGAAGAAAATATGATGATTGATGTCAATAGCATCATATGGTCTCGGTCACCAAGGCTAGGATGGACAGGATAAAAATTTAGAATAACCGAGAAGGGCCTTGCAGCGGTTAAGGCACAATGAGAACATATGGGGAAAAGTGTTCCGCTAGGGATGGATGTTCCTACGGATATCATTTGATGTGATCTTAGCCCAACAAATTTATATTTTGTTGCAATCCTTCTAGTCTCTTTATCAACCTGGATGGGCGAGCAGACGTCGAGCATCTGGAACGCCCACGAGCCTCTAGGCATTTGGGAAAAATTACTATTGTGATGCAGAATACATTGTTTATTGGTTACTATTGTGTAAGTTGTTCCTATACAGATTATGTAGAGAATTCCTGCCTCATTTGAAAACTATTAAATTTATTTATGTAAAAAGATAGATATTATTGATACTGTATCAAAAAAGAAACAAGAACTGATAAACTTGTTATTCAAACAAGGACTGAATATTGAAGACATTGAACTTTTCACCTTAAAATGTTGCACATTTCCAAATGAAAATTGCACTTTTCAAATAAAAAATTGCATTTTTTATTTGAAATTCACACTTTTCAAATAAAAAATTGCATTTTTTTATTTGAAATTTGCATTTTTTTATTTGAAATTCACACTTTTCAAATCAAAATTTGCATTTTTTATTTGAAATTCACACTTTTCAAATCAAAAAATACATTTTTTATTCAAAATTCACACTTTTTGAATTGAAATTCATAGTTTCATAACAAAACACTGCAATGTTAAGGTTCACAAGTAGTAAAAAAACACACTATTTGAATCGAAAAACACAATTTTCAAAGCCAATATTGCCACTTTCTGAATCTGATTTTGCACTTTAGAAAGGTTGATATTGACACTTTCAAAGTCTAAATTCATACTTTCTTAGTCGAAAATTTGCCTAATATGTCCAAGTTTAATGAAATTGGCATTATTTGACCAAATGTTAGAGGCTACATGTGTGAGATGGGTGAGGCCTCATGGACACTTCACCGTATGGAAGCACTCGAAAGACTCATCCAAGTGATAGAATTTGAATTGGTGGTGTGCAAGTATGTCATTCATGAATGGTACGAAAACTGGTATAGAATTGCAGAAATGAGTTGACTGGTACCAAGCAGTGTATTTTTTAAGGATCATAGTAGTATGCTCAAAGTATAGTATTCTAGGCGACTATTTTGGATT
Source organism: Larix kaempferi (assembly GCA_027924585.1). Lineage (NCBI taxonomy): Eukaryota > Viridiplantae > Streptophyta > Pinopsida > Pinales > Pinaceae > Larix > Larix kaempferi. The sequence goes on from BSBM01000600.1 coordinate 4,178,625, forward strand.
GAAAAAAACATATATATAGATAAGTAGGTGAATATTAACTATGAAACATACAATTTACAACTGAAAATTGTACAATTTGGCAAATATTATGATAAAAAAACATATTTTATGTAAATATAGGCGATATTAGAGACTAAAAATGACCAAATAGCGAATTTATTTTTTGAAAAAAAGTCCCCAAAACAGCCAATTGGCGAAATTTCGCCCCTAAAAATTTTGCTAGTACAAACCTGACTTCCACCAATAGTAAGATTAAACCAAAAATCAATTTAATTAACCAAAAACATAAGAAATATCCAAAATAACAACAATTTAACTCGTTTTGCTTGAAAAGGGAAACTTGAGCTTGAAAGTGTGAAAATATAGGTAGTACTTGAATGGGGACAAAATAATAAGGTAAATGTTGTCTAGATGGCATCAAAATAGTAGTAAATTGGGACAAAATGAGAGGCCATCAGGATGTCTAGTTAGAATCTAAACTCTTTTACCATTTCCCAAACCTCATTTTTAATGATTGTCTAGAATGAATGAAAGAGGTTCGTTCTGAAGCCATCCAAACCTAGGGATTTTCTTGGATCCATTTCCATCACTACATGTTCCACTTCCTCCAGAGTGACTCCCTGAAGAAAACTAGAATTTTTTTCATTTGTGACTAATCAAGGGACGTTTTAGGTGATTTTAGTGATGGCTTCATCCCTATCCCCTAGACGTTCCTTGGGGATATTTCTGTAAAAAATAATCAGGGTTTTATTTATGGTTTCATGTTTCATGCACATGTTTCCTTATTCATTCTATATTTTGGTAATATGGTTATGCTTCATGTGTTGTAGCATTCAGTTATGGAAGAATTTTTTGGCTTTCTCTACTCTAATCCACTTTATTCGAGATTTATATCACCAAAGTGTGAAATTCTAGAACATAGCAGATCATAGAGCTGAGAATACCTCACAATGAAAAGAATGGGCAGACAAGATGAATTATTGTTAGGAACCCATATCTTTACTTTGTTAGTATATTGTTGTTGGATGCATATGCTATGTAAGTCGTCCCATAGTATTTGTTGATCCATAGTTTGTGTTATTGTTGTTTGGCGCATATGCTTTGTAAGTCGCCCATAGTATTGTTGATCCATAGTTTGTATTGGCCCATGGTTTTGACCCATAGTATTGGCGCATAGAATTAGTATATAAGTGTGTGTTGAGGCCTATGAAGCCACGGTGAATTTATTTGTATTGAGCTTGCTCAAAGGAGGTTGCCCCCTCGAAGTGGCCTGCGATCAATAAAAGTGGTTTTGAGTTCTGTCATTTATGTTATCTCGTGTATTTTCATTAATCAATTGTTGTAGGTTCTTCACATCTGGTATCATAGCGCTTTCTTGGGCTCGTTGGGTGGAACTTCTTCCAAAAAAAATTGTTCGCCTCTATTGCAAATTCGGATCTGTAAATAATCCCTATCCGCTTAACTGTGGGAAGTACTTGGGCATAAGCCCTAAAACTCATTGTGAGGAGTACGACAGGAACCCCAAGTAGCTGGCCCATTGAGAGGACCTGCCAGCAAAAAGGGAAACAAACCCTACTTGATTGACTAGCTCCCACCCGTGAGGTAAACCAAGAGTTGTCGTTTGTGGCAAAGCGGTTATCAGTTTTACCTGAGCCATGGAGTGAGGGGTACTGCCCCAATACAGAAGCCATCAGACATCATTGGTGGCCGAGTGAAAACCCTGAACTGTTAGGAAGCCACACATACCTAGGGTCCATATCTATTTTCAGCTGAACTGTTGCCGATCACTTCTACGCCATTTCAAATCTATCCATTTCAGATCCATTCTGAATGTTGTTCCAAATCTAGCCATTTCAAATCTATTCTGAAAGTCGTTTCAGATCCATTCTGAACGCTATTCCAGATCCATCCGTTTCAGATCTATTCTAAAAGCCGTTTCAAATCTATTATAAACGTCGTTCCAGATCCAGTCGTTTCATATCCAGTGTTTTTCGATCCATTTGGCATTGTTGCAGACCCCTCTGTTTTCGATCCATTTCGCGCCATTGCAGATCCATTCCTGAAAAAAAATAAAAAAAATCCCTCCCATATCTCCCTTCTTTTCACTCCGTTTTTCTTGAAACTTCCCTGAAACCCCCCTGTCATCCCATTCTGCATATTTCATTACCCAAAATTCCACTTCCCAAAGCCCGAAATTCCACATTTGTCTATTTTTAGGGTTTGCCATAACTTCTTCAGATTTCACCCAATCGCCTTCAAATTTTACCACAGATTTCCTTTCCTAACTCTGCTTCTTTGTCCCTCTTTGCCCATTTTTCTCATTCTTTCACCCTGCTTCTGAAATCCTCATTTTTTGCTTCCTTGTCCATTTGACAGTGTCCAAAATCTAGTCAAACCCAAATTACTCTTCATATTTTTTCCCAAATCCATATTTTCCTTTACTAAAACAACTTTTTTTTTTATTTTATCCACTCACAAAAAAAAAACCTCCTAGTTATGGTTGTCACCCGCACAGGAGCAAAAGCCATGGAAGAAGCACTTGCAGCCATCCAAGCCAAACTCTAGGATCTGGATGAAAAATTTCCCATCCTCCATCTTGAGCATTCAGCTATGAACAACAAACGACAGTCCGAGTCTTCATCAGACGATGGGTTCTCTTCTTCTAGCAATTTTCGTGGTTCGAAGATTGATTTTCCTCGCTTGAATGGTACTGATCCAATTGGATGGATCTATCGTGCAGAACAATATTTCAGTCTGCATAATACTTTTGATTTCAACAAAGTTCCACTTGCATCCTTTCATTTGGAACAAGAAGCTCTTCAATGGTACTGTTGGTACATCAAGGCGCATGAAGAGCCAAAATGGATAGATTTTTGCCAGCTCCTTTTGCAATGATTTGGTCCTAGTGCTTTTGATGACTTCACAAAAGCCCTCAGTAAACTTCACCAAATTGGCACTGTGAGAGAGTACCAAACCGAATTTGAGAAACTAGCCAACCACACTAAAGGATTTCCTAATGACTTCTACTAGAGTTGTTTTATCATTGTTCTAAAGGATGCAATCTACTCTAAGGTCAAGATGTTCTCTCCCAACACAATAATGGAATCCTTTGGGTTGGCTAAGTTGGAAGAAGACAAGATTGCATCCCAACAACAATCCAAACCCACTTATGTTCTCTTCTGAAATATGGGTTCTCAATGACCTCCCATCCCACCAGCGCCTCGACCAACTCCTATCAGGCACTTGTCTGAAACCAAGATGCAGGCACGCAGAAAAAAAGGGCTTTGTTATAATTGTGATGATAAATTCACTCGGGGACATAGATGTGTTCAGCAAAAGCTCTATCTCTTGGATATGGATTCTCTGCCTGCCTCTAAAATTGATGAAGAAGATCCAGATACAACGGATGCTCAAGTCGACATTCCAGAGCCACCTATTGACTCTCCATCTCAGGATGACCAGCCAGAGATATCTCTCCATGCTTTAGCTGGAATCACCACCCCCCAAACCATGTGGGTTAGGGGTTACTTCAAGAAGCTTCCTCTTACAACACTCATTGATTCTGGTAGCACTCATAATCTCATTAACCCTCGGATAGCCAAACAAGCTGATTGTTTTATCCATCCTTGCTCCAACTTTGAAGTCATGGTTGCTAAAGGGGGCACCTTACCCTGCAACAGGAAGTGTCATAATGTGCGTATCTCTATGGGAGATTATAACTTGTGCTCTTACATGTTTTTCTTGAACTTAGGCGGATGTGATGTGGTTTTGGGCGCTCAATGGCTACTCACACTTGGCCCCATCTTATGGGATTTTGCTAAAGTTTGGATGCAGTTTTCTCCCAATGGACAAAAAAACACATTGACCAGCTTACAACCAGTGTCTCTCAGCATCATTAGTTCACATCTCATGGAAAAACTCCTTAAGAAGAATTCACATGGTGTCATCGCTCAGATCCATTCCATTCAGATGCAACCATCAGCGGTCTCCACTACTCCTATGGATCTACAACAAATTTTGGATCGATATACAGGTGTCTTTGCTGAACCAGTGGGATTTCCACCTTCAAGTCTAGAGGACCATCGTATTCATCTCCTTCCTGGAATAGTTCCTCCCAACATCAGGCCCTATCGCTACCCATTTCACCAAAAAATAGAGATTGAAATGCTCGTCCGGGACTTACTGAAGCAAGGTATTATTCGCCCAAGAACTAGTTCCTTTTCTTCACCAGTTCTTCTTGTCCACAAAAAAGATGGGTCGTGGCGCCTATGCATTGAATTCCAAGCACTTAATCACCTCACTATCAAGGATAAGTTTCCAATTCCTATTGTTGATGAGCTTCATGGTGGTCAATTTTTCTCCAAGTTGGATCTTCGTTCTGGGTATCATCAAATTCGGGTTCATGAGGATGATATCCCTAAAACAGCTTTCCACACACATGATGGCCACTATGAGTTTTTGGTCATGCCCTTTGGCCTCACTAATGCTCCTTCCACATTCCAGGCCTTGATGAATAAAATATTCTGGCCCTACCTATGGAAATTCATTCTGGTATTCTTTGATGATATCCTCATCTACAGTAAAACATGGGCTAAACATCTCCAGCATCTAGATCTTGTAATGAAACTTTTCTCTGACCATCATCTCCACACCAAACAGTCTAAATGTGTTTTTGCACAGTAGGAACTCAAGTATCTCGGGCACATTATCTCAACACAAGGGGTTTGTGTGGATCCTGCCAAAATCGTTGCCATGAACAACTGGCCGCATCCTCATACGCTTAAGAGCCTTCGTGGTTTTTTGGGGTTGACTGGATACTACTGCAAGTTTGTTAAGGATTATGGGAAGATTGTAGCTCCATTAACTTCTCTATTGAAAAATGATGCTTTTACATGGACACATGTTGCGGAGTGTGCATTTGAAAAACTGAAACAAGCTATGTGTAGTACACTTGTTCTAGCTATGCTTGATTTTTCCAAGCCCTTCATTATTGAGAGTGATGCTTGCGGCAATGGACTTGGTGTTGTTATCCTTCAAGATGAACACCCCATTGCATTCACCAGCAAAGCCCTTTCAGGTAAGAATTTAGATGCCTCTACATATGAGAAGGAAATGATGGCTATTTTGCATGCAGTACAGAAGTGGTGACCATACCTATTAGGGAATCATTTCTGCATCAAGACTGATCACCAGAGTCTGAAATATTTCCTGGAACAACGTGTATCCTCCCCAGCACAACAAAAATGGGTTAGCAAACTCATGGGTTATGACTATGAGATCACTTACAAGAAGGGTAAGGACAATATTGTGGCGGATGCTCTTTCTCACACATTTTATGACCAAGGTTCTCGTTCAGCTATTTCTATGCTTGTTCCAAATTGGTTGCAATATGTTCAACAGGGCTATGACAATGACTCTTCATTATCTCAAATCATCCAATGCTTGGCCAACAACCCTTCTGTTGTACCACATTACTCTTGGGATGGTGCTTCCCTGAGATACAAGGTTCGTCTGGTGCTTCCCCAGAGCATAGATATTCAACAAGCTGTCTTCTATGAACTCCATGCTTCTCCATTGGCAAGGAACTCTGGGTTCCTCAAAACGTATGAGTGGGCACAACGTAACTTATTTTGGCAAGGCACGAAAAGGACAATTCAACATATGGTGTCTGAATGTGATGCCTACCAGTGCAATAAGGGTGAAACGACACTCCTTCTAGGATTGCTCGAACCCTTGCCCATACCTACACGGATTTGGACAGATATTTCTATGGATTTCATTGAAGGGATCCCTAAATCTGGAGGGAAGACAATGATTTTGGTTGTGGTTGATCGCCTCTCCAAATATAGTCATTTTTGTGCTCTCAACCATCCCTATACAGCCTCCTCAATTGCCCAAATTTTCCTGGATCAGATCTTTCATCTTCATGGCATCCCTTCTTCCATTGTCTCAGATCGTGATGCGACTTTCACCAGTCATTTTTGGACATAACTATTTCGCCACACTGGCACCAAACTGAAGATGAGTTCAGGGTATCACCCACAAACAGATGGTCATATTGAAATTATCAATAAATGCTTCAAAACTTATCTTCATTGCTTCACCTTTGAACAACAACATCAGTGGGCAAAGTGGCTCCCTCTCTTTGAATGGTGGTACAATACCTCTTACCACACTGCCTCTAAAATGACCCCATACGAAGCAGTCTATGGTAAGGCACCGCCAGTTCTTCTTCCATACACCCCAAGCAGTTCACCAGTTCAAGCAGTTGACATAGTCCTTCGAAACAACGATTAGATTCTTCGCATTTTGCGGGACAATATTCACATGGCAAGCAATCGCATGAAGCAACAAGCCTATCAGCATCGTTCTGAGTGCACTTTTCAAGCAGGTGATATGGTTTTCCTTCATCTCCAACCGTACAAGAAATCCTCCCTGAAACTCAAAGGGCGTCATAAGCTCGCTCCAAAGTTCTATGGGCCATATTGGATTTTGCAGAAGATTGGGTCCGTTGCTTATAAATTGGAACTTCCTCCTTCTTCCCACATTCATCTAGTATTTCATGTCTCTTATCTGAATAAAGTTCTTGGCACCAACATTAGAGGACAAACTATTTTACCCGAACTGGATAATGAAGGATCCATCCTTTTGGAGCCAGAGGTCGTCCTCAGTAAGCACACTCGCCAACTTTGCTCTCGCTCTATCACAGAGGTCTTAATTCAGTGTCATGCAACCAGAGGATGCTACATGGGAACCACTCCTTCAGATTCAACAACAATTTCCACATCTAAAGCTTTGAGGACAAAGCTTTTTCTAAGAGGGAGGGGATGTTAGGAACCCATATCTTTACTTTGTTAGTATATTGTTGTTGGACGCATATGCTTTGTAAGTCGTCCCGTAATATTTGTTGATCCATAGTTTGTGTTATTGTTGTTTGGCGCATATGCTTTGTAAGTCGCCCGTAGTATTGTTGGTCCATAGTTTGTATTGGCCCATTGTTTTGACCCACAGTATTGGCGCCTAGAATTAGTATATAAGTGTGTGTTGAGGCCTATGAAGCCACAGTGAAGTTTTTTGTATTGAGCTTTCTCAAAGGAGGTTACCCCCTCGAAGTGGCCTGCGATCAATAAAAGTGATTTTGAGTTCTGTCATTTCTGCTATCTCGTGTATTTTCATTAATCAATTGTTGCAGGTTCTTCACAATTATAGTGAAAATTGCAATGAAATGAGCAATAAAATTAATCATGCATTGGAACTCAGATAGAAACAGAAATGCGTGTTATGATTCATCAATCAGTATAGTCAATAGATATGTTACAATGGAGAGATTTCAATTATCCTAGGAGAATTCGGATCCATGTCAGTCTAGCATGGGAATTGTCACCATTGGATTGCACCAGAAAGTCCCAGACTCAACTCAACTCAACCAAAACTTAGTTAACTAAATCTACTGTCAGTGAACTGAACAAGGAGGGCGCAATTGTCAATTTGTCATGAAAATGAATCAGAAAAGGGTGCATTAGATCACAATCAGTGGTGATTGGAGCTTAAACCCCCATTAGAGTTCATGGACTCAGGTGGAATGAACTAGAACACAGAGTTAGCTCCTAAAATGCAGGGAACTAACTCTGGTGGGCCTGAAATCATGCATGTGGGGTGGATTAGGTGGCTAATGGGTCCTATATGACATCTGCACACCACTAGTGGGAAAATGACATCATCAACTACTAGGAAAAGGTAAATAATGCTAAGTAGGACAAGGATGGAATATTAATTATCCTAACACAGATAGTTTCCTCATGTTTGACTCTAAGATTTAATTTAGTTTGTAATTCTTTTTCCTTTGTGTCTATTTGTTCTAAGTAGCCTTCCTATATTATTGTTTGTTGCATTATTTCCATTGTTTCTTCTAATATTCTATTGTCTTCAAATGTTACCAAAGACCTCTTTGTTCCAAGTTTTTATTTTTATTTTTATACCTTTTCATCTTTTCTAAAACTAAAACATCTTGGATCGAATATAATTGATTCATGATTCCTCCCACCACTGGATCATATTTTCATGAAATTATGGATTTTCCAGCCATAATGTTTTGAATCTAAATGGTTTATTTATTGACGTGTCATCTAGGCCTAGGTCAAGACAAATGGGACAATGATCCAAGCATGAGAAGATCAATATAGATGTCTCCACAATAATCTCATGAGTTATAAAATTCTCTTGTAAAATAAATCTATCCATCTCGGATGCAATCTGATGCTTTCCTCCCCTCTTGTTATTACATGCATGTAGACCATTGAGTGGCTCCACATCCAATAGTTTTAGTATTTGGATGGTTTCCTTGAAATCCAAACATGTTGAATCTTGCCTTTGAATCCCACCTCTCTTTTCCAGAAGAAATGTTACCATATTGAAATTGTTTCCTATGATACAAGAGTGGTTTTGAATGTGTTCCTATATAGTATGCAATGATTGTATAAATGCAAATTTTTTCCTAGGTAGTGAGAGGAGCATAGACATTTGTGAGAAAGCATGTGCTATCAATTCCAATATAAAATGCTTCTTGTAATAGAAAAGAAGTCTATCAGAGTAATTCCCTGCAAGTTCCAAAGTAATTCTAAACCACCCGTGCACCTCTTGAGTCTAACATTATAAAGCAACAACCCCTGCAACACCATTTTTCTATTTGATCCATCATTTCGCTTGATCATTCGGTTTCTTGAAGCATTATTATATTTGATGTTTCCTTATTGATCTTATTTCAAGGAGATTTTTGCTTGGTCTTCCCATTCATTCCTCTTATGTTCTATGATATTTATTCATGATTGATCAGAAGAGGGGTGGGAACAACGTATTAGTAACTAGAGAGTACTTGACCAATCTGATGAGATGTTCACCAAGCTCCCTTAAAAAAAATTGAGTGCTTTTCCATCCTCGTTTTTGCTCTTATTTAAATATTTTTTCCCATTCTTTTGGATATTTGATTTGGATTCCCATTGATGCTAGTTGGGTCTCCTTAAGTGTTTCCCAAACATTGATTTTCACTTTCATTGATTGCAAGGATTCTTGGTGCATATTCATTTACTATTCTCAAATGGATTTCAAATCCTCTATGTTACATAATTCAATTATTCCTTGAAGATCCATCTCTCCTATATCCATACCCTTCCCTACCTCCGATTCCATAATGTCATCATCAATCTCTACAATTTCTTCAATAATTGTTGTGTTATTGGGATGGATTATCTCCTAGTTTGTTCTTTGTTTTACTTGGTCAAGTTCCCCTAAATCTAGATATGGAGCTAGTTGTGACATATTTCCGCTCTCTTCTCAGTTTCCCCTTCTTGCTTGGTTCTCATACGTTTTAGAATTCAAATCTTTAAATCGATTCGTTGTGTTTATTTTTGTGGGGGGTGGTGGATTTGGATTTTACCCCATTTTTTTCTTCATGTTATTGTAGTGAATCCTTCTAGATCAAAGGTATCTTCCCTTCCTTCAAGCTTTGAAGGTTTGTTGAGTGGGAAATCCCAAAAAATATCACCATGTTTATGGAAACACCTATATATGAATGGGATGTGCTCATAATCAATTGTTTGAATCCATTCATTTCATTGGAAACTAAGACTGATTGATCATGGTTGTGCCTTTGATACGTTCATGTAGAAACAAGTTCTAGCAAAGAAGGTGTATCTAGACCTTCTTGTAACTTCTGACATGTTTACCAATTTGTCGAGGACTGAGGGTATATCCAATTTCAGCAAGTGTTTTTTCCTCCTATTATTCCCATAGAAGGGAATATAGTCTAATCTAGACTAGTGTAGTATTGATAAGTCTTCCCTTTATGGGTTGAATTTGTCAATCTAGAAACGCATGTGGAGACATACTGAATTGAAAAAGTATGGGCCATTCTCAAAAACCCTCTCTCGATCTTCCAGGATGGAAAAGATGGTTGTAAAAAAGCCGTTTTCTCTGAGATTCAAATCCATTTCCCTTTCAATTTCCATTTGTTTGCAATCCACCACATTAGGTATTTTTTGTTAGGCCAAAACCCCAGTGAAATTTTCAATGATGGCATGGTCTTACATGTATTTCCTATGAGCTTCAATTTTGCTTGAGGTGACCTCGTATCTTGATAGAGAGTTCAATTTTGGAATGCAACTGGCATTAGTCTTTTTCTCCGATTGCTAGTTTTCATATTTGGTTTCTGATTGGGTGTTTTCGGATTGGGTGTTTTTGGATTGGGAGGTATTTCCTACACGTCTTGCTCCCTTTGTGATCGATGCCTTGTTAGCTATGCTTTTTCCCTTCTCGTGGTTTGAATTCCTCCTATTTTTCAAGGAGTTTCGAATATATTTAAAAAGGAGGGGGATGGAGACTCCCCCCATGTTGTCTCCATTGGAGTCACCAACTTGAACCAATCATGAAACCCTAGTCTTAGCAGTTCTTAGTCGAGTCGCACCTCCAATGTTTTTAATAAAAAAAAATCCATTTCTAATTTCATAGTATTGATAACCATTTAACCTATATGATTTTTTATTACATCTTTATATGTTACCAATTATTTTTATTGTTCTAAGTTATATTTTTATATTTTTATAGAGTGAGAACGTAGAGGCTTCAAAAGATGAGGAGGGAACCAACAATAGTTCAACCAATCATTTCATTTTTTTATATATGTACATTTTTTTCATGCAATGAGTTGTATACCAATTTTACGTTTCCCTGGTGTGGTAGTGTACAAAATAACAATGCTACATAGATAATAATGTGACAAAAAATGTCACTAAAACATTGCATAAATGAGGTAATATGATTCTTGAAAGACATAAAGACAATGCAAAGTTATGTACTTTGCACTAATAGACTAAATTACGCCATCATAATGATGCTAGCATGACTGAGAATGATGCTAATATAATGAATAAAAATTCTAAAGCAATGCCAAAACAAGTTTTGAATGCATATAAGATGTAAACATGACTCTATAAAGTTGTTTTTCAAACAATATTGATGCATCAAGACACAAATTAGACATAGACCACTCCTAGCATTTCAATTTTCATCGCTAAGATGATTGTTGGGCCCAAGTTGTGACAAATTTTTGGTAACATTTTTTATAAGCAGGAAAAGCAGAGCTGTGCGCAGCTCAGAAAAATATGCAATTTTGTCTAAGTGTCGAGGGTGCTGCGAAGTTGTGCACAACATCCGAATTTTGGAAGCACCGCGAAGACCAGTGCTGCGAAGCAGTCAGGCCACGTGGAGCCAGCAAAGCGGAGTGCTGGATAAGGATCAGGTGTAGGTATTGGATGGACTAGTAGTGGTCTAATTTTGGAAAGATGCTCCAAGAGTGCCGAGTGGTGGGCACAAGCAAATCAGGAAGTCGGCCAATGCACGAGTTTGTTAATGAAAGGACAGCTCAGAGAAAGCAATGGCTTGGCATTCCTAGCAGGCGAGACCGTTAGAGATGAACGGATTCAGTGAAAGGGACCTGTTCGCATGCATGCGACAGGAAGGCCAATAATGACAAAATGAAGATGTGGAGAACTGCCACGATGAAGCAGACGCTACAAGATGCCAGAAAGTTGGTTTAGGGAAACCGACACAGTTTTGTAAACCCTAAGGGTTTTTCGGTTTAGGTCTTCGGCATTGTAAAGACATGACCTTCAGGCATGCTCTATTTAAGAAGACAATTTTGTATGGGATGGGGTTAGAGAGGTTGTAAGTTCAGAGCTGTTAATCGTTGTTGTTACATTTTTTGGGTTCTGGATATTACATTTTAAAATCTCCTTGAGTTGAGAAGATTGTAAAGGCTTTGTAGCTGTGTGCGCAGGGACCTATCTGAGAGCAAGGAGAGTCTGCAGCCGAGTGCACAGACTAAGAGCAGTTGTCCCCATCCCTTTTTAAAGAGATATATTACCAACCGTGCTTGTGGACGTAGCTTCCCACCCGGGGGAGTGAACCACGTTAAATCTTGTGTTGTGCGATTGTGTTTTATGAATGAATGCTTATCTGTGTTTTCTATAAATGAATGTCTAGATGTTTCCATGTATGTTGTTATGAGAGAACTGTTGTATGCATTTGCCATCAGAGGAGGTATGGAAATGATATGTTAAGTTCTGCATGAATAGATGAATGGTGAACATTTGGCTTATGTTTGAGAACAGTGAATCAGTTAGTTGCTTAAGTATTAAGGGATCACTTAATTATTTCCTTATGTGCAATAGAACAAATGCATAACAATTAGATGGTATCAGTAGAATATGCTCAAATCATAACCATACCAAGTGAATGAACGAATAAGTAGATGGATAATCAGTTGAGTAGTTGAACGAGTGGATGAGTGATACTCAATTCAACACCTTAAACGTTTCTGTGTGCTCCAAGTATAAAGTTGAATCGGACTGTTCGCAGTTTCGGTAGAAGCCCCGTAGTAGAAGAACATAGTGGTGCGGACCGCAGCGTTTCCCATCGCTGCGCAGTCTCACCTCGCAGAACATACCACCGGTTGTGCTCCATAGTACATCCGACCAAGCAACTTATCACTTACTGTGGAAACCTGATTCCGTAGTACCCCATAGATACACCTTGGGTGAGACCTCAACCTACTCGCAGGTTGTTGCCGGAAGGGCCGGTGCGAAGGGGTTTTGTTGGTCAAAGGGAAACCATGAAGAACCTGGATCTTATAGAAAACCTCTGGGTCAGTTATAGCCAACAAATGGTTTCGTTGTCGCACTAGACTCCATGAAGAGTTGCAACCGTAATGAGGGACGAAGAATACTAGTTCCCGGAAGGCTCTGACAACTGGCATCCTGAAAAGATAGAAATCCAAACTTGGTGGGACAAGACCAGAAGAGACTTTGCAAGGCAAGAGAATAGACATTCGCGTCTATCTGACACATAGTGGTCAGATAGATATCTCTGGGAAGATATTCACGAGATTTTCTGGGCATCATTTCCAAACGAGCTGCACGCGTGGAGCTCATGGCTCGCAGAAAAGAAAACCTGTTTTCAAGGAGGATTTCCTACAGAGTGGACTCCTGAGCTCATAGCACAGCTCAAAGAAACAGACAGCCCATTAACACATGCAGTTGATTTTTGGGTCGATCATATGCTAGAAGGCTTCGTAACAGAATTTGCTGTAGACACACTCAAATCCTACAGCCAAGTAGAAGCATACCTTTTCAGAGGATTCCAAGGTAAGTTGTTGAACAATCTCAGTCTATACATTAAGATGTTGTTAGCTAAGAAAGGTGTTCTAAGAATGCAGTAATATTCTTAAGTTTGTCATGGTAAACAGTATATGTAGTGATTCTGACGAAGATACCCATAATCTTAGAAGTGGTAAGAGGTATAAATTTAATAAGAATCTTGGAGGCCCTAGACTCCATATCGATACTGAGATTCCTTGTGACCTTGACAACGAAGCCGCACCACCATTTACCCTTGAGAACCCATCAGCTGCAGAGACCGCACCACCTTTATCTCAAAACCCACCCACTACGCAGCCCACCCCGCAGAATACTCATCCCAGTACATCTATCCCGATAAGCCAATTTTTCTTCACCGTGCAAAGCCCTTTACAGTAGCCACGCACTAATTCAGGCACCCCACCACCTAATATAACAATGGAAAACACAGATATGAAGCTACCGATATTCAAAGGAACTGGCCTAGAAGACCCTGACCAGCATTGGTTCCTTTTTGAAGCCGTATGGAGTGTAAGACAAATCCAGGATGATGCCATGAAGAGAGCACAGCTCATCACCACTTTCAGGGACAAAGCTTTACATTGGTTCATGAAGTACTCTAACACATAGCCGAGAACCCTCGCAGAGATTAAAGTTGTGCTGGTGACAGAGTTTAAGAAACCCAAATCGGAATCTCAGTGTATAACTGAGTTACAAGAAATAAAACAGAAACCGACTGAAATGGTTTGGGAGTTTGATTAGAAGTTTAAAACTCTATTAGACCAAGTGAGCTTTGTTATAGCTCCGGAATAGCACAAGGAATGGTTTATTGCTGCGTTGTTGCCCCGTATTAGATTACCATTGATGCAGCAGAAGGTTACATCATAGGCAGAGGCCTTGGAGATCGCAATGAATCTAGAGGCTTCGCCGATTGGTGAGACTAGTTCTAGGATGTCTCAGATCCAGAACCAACTGACCACCCTAACACTAGAGCTACAAAGCATGAAGAATGGTAAAGAACAAAGGTATGAACCTAGACATGAGGTCTGGTGTACAAGTTGTAAAGGAGAAGGCCATGACCGGGAGAATTGCCCTTTATTCCGCGACTATCTTAATAGTGGTGCGCCCAACCCAATAAATCAGAATCAGGCCCCATGGTGTGAAATTTGTAGAACCACAGGACACACCCCTGAAGACTGCTATCTCATACAGAAGTATGTGAAGACACCTAAAAATTTATAATGCAACTTCTGTAAATCAGTTGGACATGATGAATCCAACTACCGCGCATATGAGCTAATGAATGACAGAAAACGAGATATGAACTCAATGAGAGGTGCTGGCTTGTACTGCGTACAAGAAGATAACCAGCCGAAACAAGAGAATGCAAAATATGACCAAGGAGGATACAGAGGTTGTGGTGCTGGATATCGCGGCAGAGGAAGAAATGCTGGCCCCGCGCAGGGAAGAGGCCGTGGCCAGGTCATTTGTTATAATTGTGGCCAGCCAAGTCACGTATCTAGAGATTGTGTTAACCCATGCACTACATGCAATTATTGTAAATCATTTGAGCATTTTATTGAGGATTTCCCAGTGCTAGAGGTGGAAATTCAAAAAAGAAGACGGACGGACGCACCAAACATGAACATCCAGTGGATCGCAGTAGAGAGAAAACCAATAGACCCAAGCATCAATGTGGTCACGCGTAGTGGTGCTGAGACAGGCCACGATAGGGGAGCAGAAGCTTCCACATCAGGGGAGGCTCACATAAAGCAGATCCCTCTTGAGACAGTATGGATAAGGAAAGCTCCAGGAAAAATACCTTCTCTTGACCTACGAAAGAACAAGGAAGTCTTTATCGATGCGTGGGATACCTTTAGAGAGCCAGCAACAGAATCACAGAGGATCCCATTGCGCAGTGAAGCATCGCATGTTGAAGACATGCTAGCGGCCTATGATAAAACAAGCACCACAATGGATGTCGACACCTCCATTGCGTAGTTCCTGCGAAGCTGCATGAAGCTACTCAAAAGTGAAAATGCCATAGTAGAGCTGCAGAAGCCCATAAACCAGTATGAGCCGCAGAATGGAACAGAGACTTCTGATAGCGTAGTACATCACATAAGGAAGCATAAAAGAACGGGCCGAGAAATGAGACTTACCATGCAGATAGGAGATTTTGAAATGGATGAATTCATCCTTGATCTGGGATCGGAAGTAAATGTCTTAACTAAGCAGACATGGCAGCAAATGGGTCGACCAAAGTTTTCATGGTCACCTATCCAGCTGAGAATGGCTAACCAAGAGAAATTAATACCTTTTGGCCAGTTAGATGATGTGATAGTCGACATCGATGGAGTCCAAAGCCATGCAGACTTTGAAGTTATTGAGATTGTGGATGACAGTCAGCCTTTTCCTGCACTGCTAGGAATTGACTGGGCTATTGATAACTTGGCTATCATAAATCTAAAGACAAAGAAGATGATATTTGAAGGAAAGAATCTTAGGGTCATCGCACCGTTGGATCCTGAAGATGGTGACAGATATAGCGAGCCGATTCAGGAGGAATCCAAAGCTCAAGACTTGGACAGACTATAACAGCTCACAGCGAACCAGGAAGATTACATTAATCCTACTGCAGATGGTACACTCAGCTGGAGATGTGACAGCTCCTGCGTCTATGATTCGGAGCTAGGGCTGGAAAATTGGCAAATCCGGATGCATGAAGTATCAGCAAGAAGATTCACGCAGGTTACGAAATCACTCCGCTGGATGGGAAAGGAGGTAAGTCCTATTCCCACATATGATGGTTCTACTAATGTTTATACTTTCATCCAAGAATACACTGCATCTATTGCAAATGAGCACAAATTACCAGCATTGGATATAGCACTGCACGACACACCCGCCAGATGGTGGAATGCGCACAAGCAGACATTGACCACTTGGGATCAATGCAGAATTAAGATGCAAATCCGATTTGCTGAAAGGGTTACTTTACCCTTTGAAAAATTTAATGGATAGACAGATCCTAGTCAACACATTGAAGTCTGGTCACAGGCATGGGAAGAAAGGCCACATATAGAATGAATGCATCTATTTGTGCATACGCTGGATGATGACATTCCAAAGAAATGGTACCTAGACCTGGAGTTGCGCAAGGAAACCACTAATTAGGAAATCTTGACTGCGAACTTCCAAAGCGACTTCAACTTCAAGGACGAGAACCCGCCGATCCATGAGGCATTGCAGATAATTAAGGTATGCATATTCATGGAATACTGTCCTCACAGAAATATGACATTGGAGGAATTCTTCGGGGCAGATCGCATTCCTGCACACATATAGTCAAAATGGAAGAAACACGAAGAACACCCCATCGAGTGTTACAACCTAGCTGAAGACATCGATGATAGAAATGAAGACAATGAGGATGATCCGCGCAACATAAACATACCAGAATCGGAGGGTGCGTGTGACGTAGAAGGACCTCCGTTAGAAATTACAGATATGAGGACCAGTAAAAACACAGAAGGTGAATATTGGCACAAGTGAAGAACCAAAGTTCGCAGCAATCAGAGACTATTGGGATGATCAGACTGTTGCAGAGATCACAGACACCTTGCATGAGTATCAGGAGCTGTTTCTGACAAAATTTACAGAAATGAAAGGAATTCTGGGAGACCTAGGAGTCATGAAAATACCTTTGAAGCCAGGTGCAAAGCCTGTGAAGCAGAGACCATACAGAATAAATCCACGCTACAAAGAAAGAGTACGCGCAGAGTTGGATAAGATGCTTTAAGCAGGAATCATTGAACCTACCCAGGAATCATAGTGGATTAGTCCCATGGTCGTTCAAGACAAGAAAGCGAAGGGTGAGATCAAGATTTGTGTTGATCTCAGAAAACTGAATGATGCTTCCATGCACGACCCATTCCCTACTCCATTCACAAACGAAGTGCTTGATAATGTTGGAGGGAATGAGGCGTATTCTTTTACTAATGGTTTTTCGGGGTATCATCAAATAAGGATTGATCCCGCAGACAGGCATAAGACGACTTTGCTGTGAAGATTTATTTCATATTATTATTTATAAATTAATAAATTATTAGGTTACTAAGTGAAAGGGCGTAACCCTTCACTATGATTCCTCAAGCCCTATAAAGGCGATCTTATTGTACTTTTATAAGCATCATCTAATATATTATTCCTATTTATTATTCAATATGAGAGTCGGATTCGACTATTAAGCGTCCAACCAGATATGGTTGCTGCATTTGGTATCAAAGCTCTGTTTCGGCTCTCCCTTCAACCCCAACTGGATACGGTTGCTGAGCACGGTTTCGGCTCACATTATTTCAACTCCACTCTACACATTCAGATTCGGCTACTTCCATCTTTGAGCTCGATTTCAACTCATATCAACCACACATTCTCCCGCTGCTCCATTTTACCGCCTATCACTCCTCACAACATTTCTCCTTCCACGCCTGCCATCACACGCAGCCACCCTCCACTCGCACACTCACTCTCCCATCTACTCCTCTCCCTTCCATGCTTCCCCACGCCACAACTGCCTCCTCCTCATTCTTCTATCCCTCTCATGACAACTCCCATTCTGCACCCTACCTTCACCCCCCAAGCTCTCAGCGCTGCCTTCTTTCCACTACCTGCCACCCCTTCCATTTCCTCGTGCACCCAGCCTATGCATTCCCTCTCCACCATCTTCTCCATTTGCCACACCACTCCTCACACCGGCGATTACCTCCACTCTACCACCCTTCCCGTTCCTCCTTCACCAGCGCCCCCCCCCCCCTTTCTAGCTCATACTCCATGCCCGCATCACCATTTCCCTGCTTCCTCACGCCACTGCTCCAGTGCTCTCCCCCCAGCCGTTGCCACCCCCACCCTTATCCCTCCGCTGCTCTATCTCCTCGCCATCTCCCCTCCCTCCCTGCCCGCGATGTTCCACGCAGCTCCCCCGTTGCTCGCTCCTACACGCCCCACCCCCCTTTTCACTACTCCGCCACACTCTCATGCTGCTCCTACCGTCGTCGCCTCCACCTGCGCACTCCCTTTTCCCACGCCCATCTCTCCAACATGACCTCCTTCCCTCACTCCCTCACTGCTCACCTCTCCCATCCAGCGCCACCACCCGGCTCCTCTTCCACCTGCGATCTCCCACAATCCCTATTCCCTTCCTCCCCTCCCCGACCTTCACTATCATCCCTTCCTCCTCCAATAAATAATATTATTGTTCATATTATTATAAGTTATTGTTTTAAACTGGGAAAGCAGAAAAAAATTTCCCTTCTCCAAGACCATGGCGGAATTAAAAGACAAAATTGAGAAATTGGAAAAGGACATCAAGGCCCTCGTTGTCAACCAAGAAAAATTCGGAGAAGAAACGAAAAATAACAAGGCACTTGAAAAGGGAATTAAAGAAGATGTTGTTCTAGTACTAGGAAGAAAACTTGATGACAAAGTAGACATCATGCATGAGAAACAAAAAGAGTTAGATAACAAGATGTGTGTGATGACACAGAACATAAGCACCATGGCACAGAACTTGAGCATCATGATGCAGAACCAGAATACCATAATGGAAATTTTACAAAAGCTAAGGTCTAATACAAACCATATCAGTAACTTAGATATGTTGGACCACTATGTCAACAAAAATGAGAGTAACAAAATTGACCAAGACAATAAACAAGACAAGGAGACTAAATATCATAAGGATGACCAAAATACCAATAATAGTTTTTTTAAAGATGAGCTCAACCAAGATCATAATGAGAGTCAATCCAATATCATTGACAATAAGGATGATCCATACAATGACAAAAGATGGATCCTACAATATGCAAAGGAATCCAAGTCAAAGGAATCAGATATCGTAGATTCATCTTCTACCTTAACTCTTCTACCACCCTGGAGAAACCTAAATGTAACACTGTCAGGTGAATTTGAGTGTGAGAAGCCTCATGAAATGCCACTTCTCAAGATAACTCATAAGGATAATAAAATGAAAACATTACGTGATGACAACCTAAATATCGTAGGACAAGCGACTTCTAAAACAAGGCTTGATATGGTCAGTCACAAAAATACTCCTCGTATTGATGTACAAGGAAAATGGGATAACAATAATAAACATAATGGAGTACAAATTCAAGTTACAAATGAAAGGAAGGTGACAAACTATTGTGTAAATACCAAGCATATACCTAATACCAGTTCTAAAAAAGACATAAATGAAGTAATGACATTGTTTCAACACAAAACGAGAATGAAAAGACGACAACAATAATCTAAGCTTTGAGGAAAAAGCTTTCCTAAGGGGAAGGCAATGCTGTGAAGATTTATTTAATATTATTATTTATAAATTAATAGATTATTAGGTTACTAAGTGAAAGGGCGTAACCCTTCACTATGCTTCCTCAAGCCCTATAAAGGCGATCTTATTGTACTTTTATAAGCATCATCTAATATATTATTCCTATTTATTATTCAATATGAGAGTCGGATTCGACTATTAAGCATCCAACCGGATATGGTTGCTACAGACTTTTGCTATAGAATGGGGGTCATTTTAGTACACAGTAATTCCCTTTGGCCTGAAGAACGCACCTACCATATTTTCCAGAGTGGTCATCGTAGCATTCAAAGAATTTATGCATAAGTTTCTTGAAGCCTATTTTGATGATTGGACTGTCTTTGGTCTATTGAAGAACCATTGTGCGAACCTCAGAATGATGCTTGAGAAGTGTCGACAGCATTAGATCTCTTTAAATCTAAAGAAGTGTATTTTTTGTGTTCCTTATGGGATTCTACTTGGACACATTGTTTGTAAGCAAGGATTGATGGGGGATCCTGCGAAGATCGCAATAATTGTGAACTTGCCAACACCAAATTCAGTCAAGATGTTGCGCTCTACCTTAGGCCATACTGGATACTACAGGAAATTTATAAAGGGTTACGCATAGATAACCGCAGCAATGGAGAAGCTGCTAAAGAAAGACGCACCGTTCATTTAGAACGCGGAATGCGAGTAGGGTTTTGATACACTAAAAGAAAAGATGGTGACTACACCGATTCTAGTCTTTCCAGATTGGACGAAGCCATTTCACGTCCATGTTGACGCATCATGCATTGCCTTGGGAATTGTATTAGCTCAGCCAAGAGAAGGAGGTATTGACCACCCTATTGCATTCTCGAGCAGGAAGCTCTCGACAGCAGAGAAGAACTATACAACTACCGAGAGGGAAGGCCTTGCCATGGTATATGCCCTACAAAAATTCAGACATTACTTACTTGGTGCGCACTTCCTTATGTTCACTGACCATTCTGCGTTGAAATACTTGGTCAATAAGCTAGTGTTAGGGGGACACATATGCAGATGGCTACTACTGTTCCAGGAATATGACTTTGAGATTATTGTTAAGCCAGGTAGACTGAACTTGGGACCTGATCATCTGTCAAGGATTGAGTCAGGAGAAGAACCGATGAACATTGAAGATAGTCTTCCTAATGCACAACTATTCGCTATACAGGTTGCCTATGATTATTATAAGGATATCATTAATTTTTTAACAACAGGGCTTGCACCGCAGGAATTATCTGTCCAGCAGAAGAAACAGCTAGTGGTGCGCACCGCAGACTTCACTATAATTGCAAGACAATTATACAAACTTGGACCGGATGAATTCCTTCGCAAATGCGTACTAGATCATGAGAAACCGTTTATTCTAGCAGATGCACATTGAGGGATCGCGGGAGGTCACTATGTAGGAAGGGCTACCACGCAGAATATATTGCGCATAGGTCTATGGTGGCCCACGATCCACAAAGATTCCAAAGAACATTGCAGGAACTGTGATGTCTTTCAAAGGATAGGGAAACCTTCACGAAGAGATGAGATGCCATTAAACCCATAGTTGACCTTGCAGGCGTTTGAGAAATGGGCAATTGATTTTGTGGGTCCTATAAACCCACCAGGAAAAAGAACTGGTGTGAGGTATATTATTACTGCTACTGATTACCTCACCAGATGGGCAGAAGCAAATCCAGTAAAGGACTACAACGCCAGTGCTACTGCACAGTTCATTTTCGAAGACATATTGTCAAGATTTGGCTGTCCAAAGATGTTGATGAGTGACCAAGGTACTCACTTTTTGAACAAGACCATTGAGGCACTTACAGAGGAATTCCACATTCGTCATCAGCGGAGTACTCCATATCATCCACAGGCGAATGGCACTGTTGAGGCTTTCAATAAAATACTGGAGAATGCGTTGACTAAAGTTTGCAATGTAAATAGAGATGATTGGGACCTACATGTCTCCTCTGTGTTATGGGCATACAGGACTACATGCAAGAAATTGACAGGACATACACCTTTTCAGTTGGCTTATGGGAAGGAAGCTATAATGCCAATGGAATATATTGTCCCTAGCTTAAGGATCACTACGTTCACAGGGATGGTAGACCGCGCAGCATTAGAAGTAATATTGCTACACCTCGTTGGGTTGGAGGAAGATCGCTTCATTGCTGGCTTCCACCAGCAAGTTCAGAAAGACTGTGAGAAAGCTTGGCATGATCACCATATAAAGAACAAGTGCTTTCAGGTAGGTGACCTAGTCCTCCTGTATGATAGCAAATTCATGAAGTTTCCTGGTAAATTTAAGATGCATTGGCTTGGTCCATATACTCTGATACATGTTACTAACACTGGTGCAATCCAGTTAGCCATTTTAGTTGGCGATACTCTACCAACTTTGATAAATGGAAGTAGGCTAACGCTGTATCATGATAGCCTTGTTTCACAGAATCTTGAATAACAAGTAAAGGAAGAGATTTCCAAGTGTCAGGTATAGTTGAAATTGGACACTGGAAATGTAAAGGAGTCTGTACATGTATGATAAGTAGAACAATGTTTGTACCGTGCAGCACTGCTGAAGCTACGCGAAGAAAAAAGAAAGAGAGAGAGAGAGAAGAAGTAAGAAAAGAAAAAGGAAACCGCGCAGTTGAAAATTTTTGGCATTGCGAAGTAACTGCGCAGGACTGCAGATGGCTTGCCGCACAGCTCGGAGCAGCACTCAGAAAAATAGCCGTTACAAAAATTTTTGAGAAAAATAGCCGTTATATGACCATTGCAAGCACTCGCTCGAGCATTTAACAGAAAGATAGCCATTCTGAACACATTGACGATGGAAGGGACTGAAGGATTCGCTCAAATTCTCCAATGGACACTACATTAAATGCCCATCTAGCCGTTGGAAGGCGCGGGGAGGACTCAACTATGCCTATAAATAACACCGCATAAGGACTCACGGGCATTACCAGACAGTTAGAATTTTCATGCCTTCACTCCTGTGTTAGCAATCCTTAGTCATATCTCAGAAACAATTTCCTACTCTATCCAGTGAATGTCCAAATCACCAAACAGAGAAGAAGAGCTTACACTTCAAGAAGCAATCCGAGTCTTTCAGCACGGGGGGATTACAGAGTTAATGAAAACCCCTTCCAAGAAGGTTGTACTTGAACCCGGTCAAGCATCCAGAAGATCACCTCGCCATAATCCAGCCATGCAGGACAAAGGGAAAGCCACAGTTGGACCACGAAGCAAGAGTCTCAAGACAGGCCAGACGGCGCCGAGATCGCCGGTCTTTTAGAAGGAGCCCTTGAAGTTGACACTGGAGTATATATCACCGCGGGTGTTGGATGCCCCAGTCTTTAAATTGGCCAAGAATGCTAGATATGCAATCCCATTGTCGTCGATTTCAAAACATGTAGAGGTTGCCAAGAACCTACTTGGAAATATCGCAGACTGTAAGTGGGAAGACTTTGACCTCCTAGGTGTGCAAAAGGAAGAGCCCCATGCACCTAAGTACCCACCGTTCCAGCCTGACCAGTACATGTGTTGGAAGAAAGATGCCAAGGGAACTTTTAACCTTGGTCGCCGAAAGTTGGTTGACACCGGTAGTGGAGTCCGGATTGCTGAACCTACTCCGCCTACCTCATTTTGATCGTTCACTAGAAGTGAATGTGGTGGTTTGCACGCTGATGGCGCGAATCCACCAGGGATATCTGTGGCTCGACAGAAATGTCGACGTAAACATTGATTTAATCCACCGAATCATAGGGTTAAGCAAGCGCAGTAAGGATCCCAAGCAATTCTTCCATGGGTAGAATAAAGAAAAAGAAGTTGTTGCGAAAATGAAGCAGAGCCATGCATTTTTGAAGGGGAAAAGAGGGTTTCCCACAGAATAAATTGAAGATAGAGCGATGAAATTTGTCAGAAAGTTGCTCGCGGGAAAAGTCATAAGAACAGCCAGGCCTCCAGAGGTGCCTGCGGGTGTAGTATTACTCGATGCCGCATCGGCTGAAGGCACCCAATTCAATTGGTGTCAGTATCTTCTTAATGAGTTCTTGGACGAACTCAATGATACCCAGGAGAATGGCAGACAGTTCCACTTTACATGGCTTATCATCCTCATCGCCTTTTCCGGATGGAAGGATCCAAATGACTATGTCGGTGTAATCACAGAAACACACGACCCTAGAGGATTTCGTTATGCCAACCTCTGGGAAAATATCAACGCAGAGCGACAGCATGCGATAGGTGAAGTTTTCTATCAGTATTACACTCAGTTGCGCGATGTGATCACCCGTACAGCCCACATCACAAAGCAATTAATGTCGAAGTACATTCGCGTTCTTGATTTCATGGCGGACATGTGATGTATCTTTATTTCACCCAAAGCAAGAATGAAGAAGCCAGAATGGCATGCGGGTAACTACCATATGAATGAGGATGACATTGACATCCTCATGAAGGACTGGCCGACCGACTTCCGGGTTGAATTCATGGATGTTGAGATAGACTCTGAAGAAGATGAACCCATCCCACTGTCATGCCCGATTGTTGAAGAAACGGGAAAGTGGAAAGAGCCTGAGACCTCGCAGAAGCCGAAGGCGCGGAAGAAGATGAAGGCCACAAAGACTCAATCTGAGACAGTGTTGAACAAAGATGACTTTGAGATGATAGCAGAAAAGGTACAAGAACAAATGTAGGAGCTCATGGCTGACAAAGATAAGAAATACAAGGTCAATCAGGATGAACTGCAAAAGACTAGACTCGCACTGCAAGGTCTCATGAAGAAAATGGACGATGTCCAGAAGAGCCTAACCTTGTCGCGCGACATAGCAGCTGAAGGGAGGTTGGTAGGAACCTCGCAGCAAACACCGCCACAGCTAGAAATAGCATTGCCTTCTAAGACCAGGGTTGTCCATTTGGACCCATTGGCTATTTCATTACCAATGACAGAACAGATCGTCCTGGACACAAAGGGAGTCGAGCGGGTAGAGCTCGACTTGGCCAAGATTCCTTTGCCTGGCTTACACTTTATCCACACGCAGATCATCGAGGAAATGCATGAAAGAATAGTAGAATCCATGAAGTCACAAGCGGAGCTCCACGCAGCAAACAGGTAGCTCGAGTTGCGTGCAAATATGCAGTTGCGTGATGAACAGGACCGCCAGAAACAATTGGAGACTACCATAACTACTGTTTCCCAAGATATCAAAGTTCTAGAACTCTAGGATGATCCTGCAGACACAGTTCTAAGGATTGGAGACAAGGTGAGATCTTTGAAGATGGAGATGCAGGATAGGGACATCCTTTATGAGGTCGAGCTTCAAGCCTTGAAGGAAAAACTGAACACACAAGCACCATTAACTGAGCAGCACTTAAGAGAGCAAGCAGTGAGTGTCGCCGTGCAGAGCATAACGAGTGAGATGGCTAAGTGCTAAGATCTCTTGGAAAAGGTTTCAAAGGCATTCACTGCCCTTGAAGAGGATCAAGGGCTACTGCATGTGAAGACTACAGTAAAAGAAAAGCAGACTGAGCTAGAAAATTTGGATGCAGAGGTCAAGGCTCTGCCACCCAGGGAGAGGTTGTCGAGGTATAAGGAGATATCAAGCTTGAAGAAGGAAGTCCAAGCATGAAGAGAAAGAGAGACTGAGATGGATAATCAGTCATAGTAACTCCTGGAGGATGCCATGGGGGTCTCGCAGCCGATAGAAGATAAGCTGAAGGAACTGCGCGACAACCAGGAGCAGATACAAGGACAGATTGGAGAAGAGATAACTCTAGCATTGCTTGAGACAGTAAAACAAGTTGAACAAGACACCAAAGAAACAGTGGAACAGCTGTTCGGCACATATAACGAGTTCATAGCCAAATTAGATCCACCGATCGCGGGGCAAAGCGAGACGACCGAAACAACAAGTGGCTCGGGGACGAGCCACATGTAAGTGTTAGGGGCATGTTGGGCCCAAGTTGGGACAAAGTTTTGGTAACATTTTTGATAAGCAGGAAAAGCAAAGTTGTGCGCAGCTCAGAAAAAGATGCAATTTTGTCTAAGTGTCGAGGGCGCTGCAAAGTTGTGTGCGGCATCCGAACTTTGGAAGCACCGCGAAGACCAATGCTGCGAGGAAGCAGTGCTGCAAAGCAGTCAAGCCACGTGGAGACAGCAAAGAGGAGTGTTGGACAAGGATAATGTGCAGGTATCGGATGGACCAATAGCGGTCTAATTTTGGAAAGATGCTCCAGGAGTGCCGAGCGGCGGGCACGAGCAAATCAGGAAGGTGGCCAATGCATGAGTTTGTTAAGGAAATGGCAGCTCAGGGAAAGTGATGGCTTGGAATGCCTAGCGGGCAAGACCATTAGAGATGACCGGATTCAGTGAAAGGGACCTGTTGGCACGCGTGCGACAGGAAGGCCGATAGCAACAGAATGAATATGTGGAGAACTGCCACTATGAAGCAGATGCTACCAGATGCCAGCAAGCTGGTTTAGGGAAACTGGCACAGTTTTGTAAACCCTAAGGGTTTTTGGGTTTAAGTCTTTGGAATTGTAAAGACATGACCTTCGGGCATGCTCTATTTAAGAAGACAATTTTGTATGGGATGGGGTTAGAGAGGTTCTAAGTTCAGAGCTATTAATCTTTGTTGTTACAGTTTTTGGGTTCTGGATATTACATTGTAAAATCTCCTTAAGTTGACAAGATTGTAAAGGCTCTGCAGCTGTGTGCCCAGGGACCTATCTGAGAGGAAGGAGAGTCTGCAGTCGAGTGCACAGACTAAGAATGGTTGTCCCCAACCCTTTTTAAAGATATATATTACCAACCGTTCTTGTGTACGCAGCTTCCCACCCGCAGGAGTGAACCACGTTAAATCTTGTGTTGTGTGATTGTGTTTTATGAATGAATGCTTATCTGTGTTTTCTGTAAATGAATGTCTAGATGTTTCCTTGCATGTTGTTATGAGAGAACTGTTGTATGCATTTGCCATCAGAGGAGGTATGGAAATGATGTGTTAAGTTCTGCATGAATAGATGAATGGTGAACATTTGGCTTATGTTTGAGAACAGTGAATCAGTTAGTTGCTTAAGTATTAAGGGATCACTTAAGTATTTCCTTATGCACAATAGAACAAATGCATAACAATTAGATGGTATCAGTAGAATATGCTCAAATCATAACCATACCAAGTGAATGAACGAATAAGTAGATGGATAATCGGTTGAGTAGTTGAACAAGTGGATGAGTGATACTCGGTTCAACACCTTAAACGTTTCTGTGTGCTCCAAGTATAAAGTTGAATCGGACTATTCGCAGTTTCAGTAGAAGCCCCGTAGTAGAAGAACATAGTGGTGTGGACTGCAGCGTTTCCCATCGTTGTGCAGTCTCACCTTGCAGCACATACCCCCGGATGTGCTGCGCAGTACGTCCGACCAAGCAACTTATCACTTACTGTGGAAACCTGATTCCGCAGTACCCCATAGACACACCTCGGGTGAGACCTCAACCTGCTCGTAGGTTGTTGCTGAAAGGGCTGGTGCGAAGGGGTTTTGTTGGTCAAAGGGAAACTGCGAAGAACCTGGGTCTTATAGAAAACCTCTGGGTCAGTTATAGCCAACAATGATGCCTCGAGGAGTAAAAAAAAATAGAAATTGAGAAAAAGACACTCCATGAAACAAAATGGTGACATCCCCACATGCATTGTGTTTTTCATCATTCAAACTTAATTTTTTCAAAAAAAAAAATTGCACTATGATGTTGCACTACAACCTTGAGTTGTAGTAGTGTATGGATATAACTGGGTTATTTGGGAGAGGTTCTTCTAATTTATAAGGATTTATTGCATAACTCATTTCTATCATATATTTGGGAGTTGTGCTCCATGCTCATATTTGATGTGATTTGTTGCATTATGGTTTTCCATGCTATTTTTATTATTTAGTTCACAATACCATTTGGTGCTACAAGAGTGCATGGAATTTTGCAACTGAAACATGGTGATTTGTTGGGATTGGTGTATGTTTTGTCATTGATCAAATATTTGTATTATGTTTCTTTCATAGATGATTGATCAAAGAAAACGTTGATATGTCTCCTTTGGTAAAGAATAAATAAAAAAATTGAGGCTTTCAATAAAATCAATGACTTTATGGTGCTTGTAGAAAAATATAGAGAGAGGAAGATAAAGGTGTTGATGATAGAGGATGATGAAATATTTTTTCTCAATTGAATTCTACCAATGAAAAATAGAAAAATAGAAGGAAACTTCATATACACCTCAACAAAATAGACTTGCAGATAGAATGAATAGGACAATTATGGAACATGGTAGAAGTATGCTCAAGGATGTAGGTTTAGAACCATGGATAATTTTAGGGGACAAATTTATCCCATGGGATAAATTAAGGGGGTTACAAGAATTTAGTGGGATATTTTCTTATATGGAAATTTTTTTCAACTAAAATATATTCGCCCAATATTTATTAGAAAAAAAAAAATCCAAAATGAATAGCCTCCCATATATCAATGAGGAAAATGGAAAAAACTATTTTCTCCCTAGCAAAATCTCCCTCCAATCTATCTTTTTCCCCAAATTTCTGGAGAAAATTCAGTGAAATCATTCCTTCGCCCCCTATTTTCAGTAATGGAGGCTCCCAGGGCTTACTTCGCCCTCCATTTTCCCTATAATTCAGGAATACGGTTGCATTCACCTAGATTTTTACTCAATTTCATGTTGATACCTTCTTTGAGCCCTTGATTTTCAGTATTAGAGGGAAAATCAAGGGTAATTTTGTCCTATATAATGGTTGTAGTGATTCATGGTTCATCCACATTGGATTGCACTTGCAGCGTGAAGGTTCTGGTTTACGTGATTCCACTTTTCATTCTTATTTTTCTCAACATTTTAATCTTCATGCAACATCTCCATTTCCAAAATCTCAGGTCCTGAAGGGGCATGATGCACATGCAATTTATTAGATAATACATAATCACATCATGTTTTTATCCAATAATTAACGTTGTATGATTTTTATCTTTCTTTTTTATGCTTTTTATTTGCAACTAGAAAAGATTATTATATTGTAAATTTTCCTTTTATCATGGATGCCTTTTAAGACATGTTGAATTCTATGGCGCTCTTAATTCTTAGGGATCATTCAGTGTTATTAGGGTTTTAATCTATCCTAGGAGTATAGTTTTAATGAAAGCGTTATAGAGCTAAGAAGATATGATTTATTTTATCCCTTGCCATGTTTAAACCATCGACCGAAAATTATGCATTGTTAGTAGCTGCTACTCTTGATGGAGAGACAC
The DNA here is from genome assembly GCA_027924585.1 of Larix kaempferi. Taxonomy (NCBI): domain Eukaryota; kingdom Viridiplantae; phylum Streptophyta; class Pinopsida; order Pinales; family Pinaceae; genus Larix; species Larix kaempferi. The sequence goes on from BSBM01000600.1 coordinate 4,207,495, forward strand.
CACATGGTTTTTATATATTCAAACTAAATTTGACCCAGTTGTTTAAAATGTGATTTTATTAGGATCTCGATTTACAACTATTATTGGATCTCAGGAATTCATGAGAGTGTGTATGTTCATATTTTTTGTCTGCTATTGTTGATGTTTGGGAACTTTTTAATATAAATGAATGCACATTGATTATAATGGTGGGGCTATAGTGGAATGCTCATTATTTTGGCATTGTTTTCGTGTAGAGTTTTCCAAAGTGTTCTGGTAGGTTCTTATATTTGTATTGAGAAGTTCATGATTGGTATATTTTTTTTATTCGTATTGCCAAGTTCATCAATTGTATTTGTAAGCTAAATTTGTTGGGTTCGATATTTGTGTTACGTATTTTTTTTTTTAACCTTGGGTCATTCAGAAGTAAAATGTTTATTTGTGATTTGTTTTGATTTGTAATTGCTATCATCATCTAGAAATGGATCTAGTTATGTATTATGAATATATGATTTAGTTGGAACACGATACTTCATTCCCATCATGATTATATATAATCTGTACATGGCATGTTTTTTTGGTGATTTGTTTTGATGTGTAATTGCTATCATCATCTAGAAATGGATCTATTTATGTACGATGAATATATTATTTAGTTGGAAATGATACTTCATTTCCATCATGATTATATATATTATGTACATGGCATGTTTGACCTGATATGTAGACATTCTGCTATTTGATATCTTGTCTGTAGCATTCAATGAGTGTGCAAAAATAGTTTTACCACATTTTTCATGCTTTCAAAATTTTCAAGGACATGGATAGTTAAAATTTCATAACTAATTTTTATAGTTATGATGTAATATTTAGAGAGGTTAAAAATCCTCCAAATAAGGAAGAACAACCAAGAGAATAAGAATCATAGAAGATATATGTTGAGTTAGAATATGTTGAACCCTAATCAATTGAGCAATACAAATAATATGGATACGAAAATCATACCCCTATCTTGAGGAGATTAGTTTGATAAAGAAGGAAAACAAAGAGTTATAGCCTACCTAGTTTTCATTATTCTCTTGTTTTGTATGTTACTAATGATGATCCTAGAAATGTAAGGGAAGTATTTGATACAAAGGAAATTCAATCTTCGAAAAATGAGATGAACAAAGAAATGGGGGGCCTTGGACAAATATGTGACATAGATGTGGTTAAGTTGTCTATTAAAAAAAAAAACTCATGTGTAGAAGATTATTCAAAAATTCAACACAAAAATTGAAGTGGAGAAATAAAAGCTCACTGTAATAGAAAATGGATATTCCCATGTAAAGGAATTGATTTTGGTGATTTTTTCTCATTTTTCTAAATTAACTTCCATATATATATATATATATTATTTTGATATATATATATATATATATATATATATATATATATATATATATATATATATATATATATATTATTTTGATTGTAAAATAGAAAAATTGGACATAAGACAACTTTCCTAAATGAAAACCTTGAAGAAGAAATATGAATGTCACATGAAAAAAAAATTATGATGAAAGGAAAGGAGGACCTTGCTTTCAAGGCGAAGAAGTCCCTTACCGTAACGAAATAATCAAGGATATGATATTAAATGTTTGATAATCTATATTGGGAGTTATATTTTCATAAAGCAAGTTCAATCACTATGTGTATACAACGAGCCTAGATCCAAATCCGAGGCTCTATCAAGCACCGAGAGGGATCAAATCTCCCGAGGTGCAAACCTCTCCTTGAATAGCTCCTTGAGTGCAATACCTGAGCCACCTAATCCTAAGCTCTAAAGTCTCTAGTTTAAGTCTCATATTTACTTTTTACTTTGTATTATTCTTTTTTGTTTATGGCCGACATAATATTTATTACTTTTTACTTTCTATTATTATCTTTTGTTTACTTTGTATTATTTTGTTACTAGACAAACACTCGACAAGCACTCTAAAGTCTCATATTTACTTTTTACTTTGTATTAAAAGTAAAGTCTCTAGTTTAAGTCTCATATTGATTGTATTATTCTTTTCTATTTATGGCTGACATAATATTTACCACCTAATCCAACACTCGACAAACACTCGACTCACAAGATCTCCCCCATACTGGGTTGTAGAGCGCTTCTCGGTGCAAAAAAGGTTGGTAATCATTTTGTTATAGTGGTACTATAGGTTGATGGCATGTGGTTAATTAAAACCAGCAAAGAAACCAACAAGGATGTTATATCTAAATTGTGATCTCAATTTGATATGAAGGATTTTGGTGTCATAAATTTTATTTTGGGCATGGAAATTCAAAGGGATTATTTAAGATGAAACTCTAGTTAAATCAAGGAAATACGTTGAAAAGATATTTCAAATATTTAGAATGCATTGTAAACACGGAAATGCTCATATTCTTATTGGTTTAAATTTATCTATAGAACAATGACCCATGACCCAGGACATTGTGAACATGTCTCAATTTCCTTATGATGCAAATGTTGCAGGAAACTTAATGTACGATATGGTATGTACTAGACTGGACCTTGCTCATGCAATAGGAGTTCTGAGTAGATAGCTTCCTAACCTAAGGAAGGGGCATTAGATTATTATAAAGAGAGTTCTTAGATATTTGTATTGAACTTTAATTTATATAATATCGTACCAAAGAAGACATATACCAAATAGAGCATTAAATGTACAAGGTTTCGTTAATACAATATAAGATATAGTTCTTGGTATTCAAATGTGTGCACATTGTTATGTGTTTAACATGTTTGGAAGAGAAATGAGCGGGATGAACAAGAGATGGGATACAGTTCCACTCTTAATTACAAAGGTTGACTATACAGTAGTCACTCATGTCAATAAGGAAGCTATGTGATTATAAAGACTTTGTTTAAATGTTGGATCCGATAGAAAGAGATAATGATACATTGTCACAACTAAAATGCAATATTTTTTAGAAAGAACTTTAGGTATTGTGTTGAGATAAAGAATATTGATGTACAATATCATTTTGTTAAATACATGGTTAAAAGTAAAAGGTGTTTTTGGAGAAGGTTGATGTCTTGAATAATGTTATGAATTCATGTTAGTATTAAGAATTTTTCAAGTGTAAATTTTTTGGATGTGTTGTATTCTTTGCACTCTACGTTTTGACATAATGGCTTGTGCAGGCAATGTCGGTTAGAAAGTGAAAATTCTCATATTTGGGTTGCATTATGGGTTTTGGGTGGTTTTGAGTCCATGTTTTTATACCCATAATAGTTTAATATCGCTTAACTATGGTTGAATGATATTGCAAAATATTTATAATAATAATAATATAATTTTAAGGTCATAACCTAGCTAGACACCAAAACATATGGAAATGTACATATCCTATCCTCCAAACTTGAACTTGTAAAGTTTTAGGAAGAAATACATATTCTGAACCATTAAACTCACAAACATAGAATTATAAAAAAACAAGAATTTGTTTTGTTGGTTTAGATTTAGGACTTCAAAGAGGGCTGACTTTTGTTGGTCTTTTTCAAAGATGCAAGGGCGAAACAGATTCGAGTTCTCTGGATGTGAAAAACCTCAAATTAACTAAATAACTATCTCATGATATTGGATGCATAAACCTCAAAGAAACCAATTTGTTTAGTGTGGACGATACAATAGTTACTCTTACCATGGGGGTATTGGCTTTGAACAGCACTTTATTTAGTTTGTGGATTGATCCACGATCAAGACAAATGAGTTATTAATTTCAGGACGTGAATAAATGCATCTTGATTTAGATTTAAATAAGTTTCAATTAAGTTTTGGTTAAAGAATGGAGTAACAATAATAACAGAGATTCAAATGTGAATTTTTTGTTTTATGTTTATATTAATTAGTTTAATGTTTATTTTATATCATAAATAAATAAATAACTATAACAATATGGTAATTAGTTTAATATTTAACCTTTTGAAAAATAAATTCAAAACATATTTAGTAGGGTTACTGGATACAAATTGCTAAGTAAAAAACTATTATAAAAAGTTCTTCCCGGGCAAGAAGAGTTTCCGTCCTTCCACTTTTATATACCCAAAAATTGTGACTGGATCGTCTCATTTCGGAGACCCAAACACAACCGCTGCTCCTCGACAAACTCGGCATCAGCTGAGTATAAGTATAAATGTTCTATAAATTAAAAAATTAAGCTTTTTTTTTGTTGTTTTTTCTTTATTAATAAATTTTGCTTTTGATGGCTTACCTACTCATTTTAAAATTAATTGACAAATGTTATTTTGGATTTCTAGATATGTAGGTTAAGATATGGATTGGTGGGCATTGGTATATACCAACAGATGACCCATGTTATGTGGAATTAAAATTTGTAGCTTAAGACATGGATGGGGGGGTTCGAGTATATACGTTGTAAACTAGTAGATTTAAGTCTTATTTAAATGTTTTGTGAAATAGTATATGACAATAGAATTCAAAATTTAGCTAGTCATTTCATATTTAATGATTAATGAAAAATTATTCAATTGACAAATGGTACTTTTGATTTTAAACATGTTTAATGATTAATGAAAAATTATTCAATTGACAAATGGTACTTTTGATTCTAAACATGTAGGGGCAGACATGTTGGATTTGTGGACTTGAGTATATATGAAGGAAAAAAATATGATAAATGAAGTAATGAGAAAGTGGTGATACCTTGGGAGTATGTGCAGGAATAAATGTAAGCATGTTTAAATGTTTTTTAAAAATGTAAGTATGTTTAAATGTTTTTTTAAAGTATGTTTAAATGTTTTTAAAAAAATGTAAGCATGTTCAAATGTTTCTTTAAAGCATGCTTAAATGTTTTTTTAAATGATGATAGTTGACTCAAGTTTGTTATTAAAGATAATTGCAAAGATGGGAAGATGCTATCTTTTCTTTTCATTATTCTACGATGTTATTTTAAAGGGTGTTTAATGTTTTAGAGTGATAAATATGTAGTTAAGATTCTATATTGTTATTTTATAAAAGTTATTTAATGTTTTAAAGGGATAAATATGTAATTAACAATGAAATCTTGAGGAAAAAATGAGAAGAATTTTAAGAAATTAATTTTGGAAATTATTTTTGAAGAAATGGTTTGAAGAGTAGCATTAAGGAATTTTGATTTCTAATATAATAAAGGAAGCATATGTAAGAAGAAAGAGATCTCTTTTGTTTATTATTAGATTTTAGAAAAATATTATATAAAATTAGGTATCAATATATGTTAATTGTAACTATTAGAATTTAAAGAAAAGATTTGGAAAAATGAATAGAGAAAGAACTACACTAAGGAATCAATAACAAGGGTCTCCGTTTTGAAAATGAACAAAAAGGTTGGGTAAGTGTGTACTTAGATTAATGTGCAAGAAAATGATGTATCACTCTTTTAGGCCACCCTACTTAGCAATGTTAGGTCTCAAGGACTACCTCTTGAGAATTGGTTGGGAGACAAAACTCTCTCTTTTTCGTGTTTATATAAGAATATTTTGAAGTGGAATTGCTTGGATCAACTATCCTTAGTAAAAAATCTTTTGTGAACTTGTTAATTTATGATACCTAAAATATAAATTATGGAAAACTTGTGATAAGTTTATTTAAGTAGTATAAGAAAGTATGATTATATTGGAATGCAAGTGATAAACCTCATATTGTGGATTATGCAAGTGAAGCACTCTACAAATAGACTCTATCAAACATATTATTGAGTTTAAACTCTACCAAACACTGGAGTTTAGTTCAGATTATATTTATATGAAGAAAAGAAGTGATTGTTAGAGTTGTTAGAGAAAAGAGTAATAACACCAACTACCTCACAATGGCATTAAATAAAAGCACTTTAAAAAATCAATGCCTTACCTCTTTTCACAAATCTTGATATCGCTAGGTATAAATCAAGGAAGTAGAAACTTGGAAGATCACCTTCAAGTTGAATCAAGGCATGTATAAATGGTCAATAATTATTTTCAAACTCAAGTAAAGCGCCATCTAATTTTATGTATTTAATGATTGTTACACGCATTCATAGATCCATTTGTATAGTATTCTTAACAACCTTTTGATATTTAGTTATACTTAGGAGTATATGTGGTGTATGTGATTGGTGGAGGTGAGTTGAAGATTCAGTTTGCAAAGATAAAGGCCATCCTTAAATGGCCCACCCCTAGTAATTCCATAGAAGTTAGGAGTTTTGTGGGAGATTTCCCAATATATAAGGATGTTCAAACCTTCATTTTCCACTATGGGAGTACCACTTCATGTTGTAACAACTAGTAGTTCTAGTTTCAACTTTCCAATGGGATAAGAACAATTAAAAACAATTGAAGAATTAAAGTAAAATTTTAGCCATGGTACAATCCCCGCACTGTCTAACTTACAAATCTAATTTTAGTGGAAAGATCTATGTTATTGGATATGCTATGTGTGTACTCTTAATGCAATGGGGGGGATTAATTCTACTACTGTTCAAAGATATTCCTTGAAGAAGTACCAAATTATCTTACATATCACATGGTACTATATGCATTGGTGTGGGCAGTGAAGAAGTCAAATAAGTATTTATTAGGCAAGGAGACCATTATCCATACCAATTAATAGCCTCCATAATACTTTGAGACTTAGAGTAAACTCCAGGAAGTAAGAAATTTTAATTTTATGATATTTATATGATAGTTTTATCTAGTGATCAAGTGAAATATCAAAGGTTAAGCTAATATGTTATTAAGACCAAATTGACACCAAAATTTATAGTTGAAGGATGAAAGAGTGTAGTTGATAAGATATTCTCATGCCTAAAAGGTTGTTAGACACTTTGGTGTTTATAAACATGTTTTTAAGTTCTAAAAGTATGTTTATGGACCCATGTTCTTGGAAAAATGTAATTAGGATTATCAAAGGTTGCTTATTGTGCTATTATAGAAAGCTTGATAACATGAACTAGAGGTAATATAGTTCACTTCGAGTATGTATAATGTTGTGGGAAAGTATATCCATGGATCTTATCTAGGTTTTTCAATAAAAGAAGAGGTCATGAGTACATGTTTGTTGTAGTTCATTCATTTAGTAAGATACGTATTATGGTGGCGTGTAAGATATTATATTTATCAATGTATATTAGATATCAACATGGGAGAAGTTGGATACTAAATTAAAGAGGTCCATGGCCTTCCACCCTTAAATTGATGGAAATATTAAAGTGGTAAATTTCACTTTAATTAAAGTACAAGAAAAACAACACCTAGCATAATTTTTTGGAGAGGTTTATATTATTGTAATATTGTGCGGGATTTTATTAATTTTGCTAAGTTATAACACTAAAAACCTCCACAAAAATTTCCACTAGATGGTATCTATGTTGTGTTTTACTTGTACTGTAACCAAACTCATATTTACCATTTCCATATTTCCATGCATCTAATGGCTATTAACCATTTTTATACTAACCACTTTCATATTTCTGTCCATTTAAAAGGTGTTCATATAACTAAAAATTTTGGGTGGTAAAAGTTCTAACAAAGTTTTATTTTAAATATTCAGTGTGCTTAAGTTCATAATGCAAATTAGTGCATCCACAATCAAATATATTTTTAAAGCATTGGTGCTTATCATACATTTGTAAAGCATCAATGCATATCATATATTTTAAAGGAACCAATGAGTATCATATATTTAAAAAGCACTTGTGTATATAGTATATTTTTAAAGCATTGGTGTGTGTCATATATTTAGAAAGCACTTATGTGTATAATATATTTTTAAAGCATTATGTGTATATTACAATGAGATATGTACCACTTAGAGTTAGCCTTAGAAATTTAATGGTATCCATCAAAAGGGTTCACACGATGAAAGGGAAAGGAAAGAGAAACAAGACTTGGTGTATAGGAACTCTCTCCCATGGGCGTCTTGGGAAATTTTTAAGAACCCCCCCTAAATTTATATGTATAATAAATGGACTAATCCCCATTATATATAGGAAAATATGTACATGTTATTTTATTAGTATTATATATATATATATATATTTGGCGAATCTCTCGTTTAATTATATAATCTTGTAAAATCTTGGAAAATATTTTACTAAATTATAAAACCTTGTAAAATCCTTGTGAATCTTTCACTAAATTATAGAACCTTGTAAAGTCTTGGCGAATCCTTTACTAAATTATAAAACCTTGTGAAGTCTCGGTGCATTTTTTTATAACTTGTATAAAACCATATATATTAATAGAAAACATTTACAAAATACTAAATAAATAAACAATCACGTAGCAATCCCTCTTTTGGTGTTAGTTTTACCTCATTCTAACCATCGCAGTACATAGAAATTCACCACTCTAGGAATATTTTTGGAAAACAACAATGACATTTTTCATCTTCACGACAAATAGAAACAATGTTAATATGAAAACAAACCAACACCTCGATCCTCATTTATCTCTCCATGCTATTGCAAGGGCCTACCAATACCTCATTTATGCACACACCTTACCAAAGATGATTTTAAGAGAGCAATAACAATGCATATAAGTATTTGTTTTAATGAATCACAAGTGTGGGAGAATCTTACCAAGAAACTATTATAAGTTTCCTTATGTATCTTAATTCTTCCCAAGACGTCCTTGCGTACTCAATTTAGGAAGATTCTGTCAAATAATGCACAATGTTATCAATTGTAACATAGCATCAGGTATACCTTTCTATGTGTCAGCCAAAAAAATAGATTTAAGCATTGCATACCTTCTCTGATGCTTTACATATCCATTTTTCCATCTCTTTAAGTCCATATTTAATGTATTCCCCATTAATAAAAGAGAAACATTCATGCCGCAATAGTAGGCTAGCCAAACAAAAAATACAATGTCAACCCTACAAAAATCCTTTGAGAACCGTAAAATTCAATAAACAAACAAGAAACATGTCAACATACTTGACAATGCCCAAATCAAAAGAAGTAGCGAAGACAGTGGGATTCCAGGGTGCTCCCCCATGGTCTGTCCCATAAAGGAGAACACAAACACAGGTAGAAACAAAATGTCACTGGTTATAAGCAACGTCATGCCCCCCATCACACCCAAATACTTGGCTTTCAATGAAGTTCAAACCCCCTAGAATGATGCCCCAAACACCCACAAAACATTATTGATGCATCACCGATCACAAGGTTCACAATCCACATGTTTCTTGGGGAAAATTTGGATGCCAGGCAATGGGATTTAGAAATCTCCTAGATGCAAATGGGTCACTATAACACCTGATAGTAAATATCAACGACCCTTCTCATGTGGACATTAAGCAACTTGTAAAACGATATTCAACTCATATAATTGGGACGAATGTAACTCCGAATTCGATTTCCATTATCAATAGAAGGAGACAGAGCCCCTAGAAACTAACATTTCTAGAAATCAGGGGCTAATGGGAGCTCCCTAGCGATTTTTTGTGGGAAAACAAAGGTGTAAAACAATTTTAGAGGGGCGAAATTCTTCTATCTTGTCTCCCATTTTTATATTCTATTGGGCTAACCTTTTATTCATTAAAAATAAATAAATAAAATGTGGGCTAATCATACCTAACGGGTGTTTAATAAAAAATAACCCATTAAAAATTTCAAACCCCTAAATATAGCCTTTGGGCTAAGATTAGCCCCTAAAATTTTCCATGGGCATCCCACCAGAGGGGTGGGACTTGGATATAGATATGGTTGAGCCAATATTTTCTCAAAGTTATAGTACACAAATATGAAATCTATGCTTTGCATGTGAGTAGAGGAGGGATGGAAAAGGTTCTGATAAGGGAGGCATCTTGGAAGACTCCGGGACTGACACTAGCCAGTGAAGGTATAGAAATGTTTCCTTCAATCATAGTTAAGACATGATCTAGATAAGATGGCTTCTTGGGATCGTAATATATGAATTAATCAAGCATGATTATTTTCCTCTCATGGTGGAACATCATAATTCTAAACACGATTGAGGTAACCACTCTCATTGCATACATATAGCTACGACCAAGGAGGAGGTTGTAATATCATAGAGCATCGATAACCTCAATGTCTAGAAAGACCGTCTTCTTGACAATTTGGATGGGGACATTATAAAGAAATGATAGCACAACCATTGTACTATTAGAAAAACAAGATCATAGAGCAATAACAATAAACAAGATGCAAATATAAATCACACAATACACATTACAAGAGAGACACTAATATAATGCGGTTCACCCAAGATGGGCTACATCCAAATAGAAATTTCCAGTCCTTATTATTATACCATTAAAAAAATGAAGGGATACAACTTGCATCACATCCGCTACAACTTCCTCTTCACTCTCCCTTAGTCTCTCTTGCACAATAATAGAGATCTTTACAATGCTCCAATACCCAGCCATATTACAATGCCTTCCTTTTAAACAGGGATTACCATGGGAAAATACTATGGAACACCCATAACCATGGGCCCGTAAATCACCCATTATCGACTAAGTCATGACTATGAAATTACAACATTTTACAAGGCATTTTTTTTTGAAATTTTTACTATGGGGGCACTGCCCCCAAACTCCCTCTATGGGGGGGCTCCCAAACTAGTCGTCTCCCCCCCCTGGACCCCCCATGGTGATTGTAGTGGGGGGGAATTCCTCCCCACACCCCTCGTCATATGTTGGGATCCAGACACGACTAAAACATGACCTCTGAATCAGGAAGATCAGACTCCACAACCAACATTGTATTTAGGTACTATTAATATAAATGAGCATTTGGTTACCTAAAATTGGTTTTCTATATCAATTATTAAGTGCAACCAAATCTAATTTTGGTAAGTACAATTTAATAACAATCTCATGATCTATAACTAAATTTGACCTATAAATTTAACCAAACAGTTCATTATAGATATCCAAATTCTATACGCAAGGCTAAGGAAGGATTGTATTCAAACACATGTGGTCAAAGAGATGGAAGTGATTGTACCCCAGATAACAATAAGTGACACTAATAAATGGCATACAAAGGAATTCAAGTCATGGTCTCTTGTGCTATTTTCAATCATAAATGAATAGAAGAAAATTGAAATTGCTTGATCACTAGATAAAATAGACTAGACTATTTTATTTGATGACTACATCTCTAGTTTGACCAAAATTTAAATCATTGGAGATACTAGTTGTGATTTCCATAGAAACCCCCTGGGCACCCCATGGCGCATATATTGGTGGGGAAAGACCCCCCAAACACCCCCTTCATGGGTTGGGATCCAGACACATATGAAACACGACCTCTAAATAAGGAAGATCAGGATCCACAACCAACATGTACATGTGTAATGTCATAAGGGATGGCACTAGATTGGGAAAAATGAGCTTCTTCCAAACATAAGTGGACATGATGCAGGTGGGAGTACACTCATCAATGATGCATCGATCAATAATACAATTCTTGATTGTAACCTAGATATGAAACATGGCCAAATAAGGAACGTGGGGATCCACATGCTATAAATCAAAGGTCATTAGACAAGCATTGGAAGAATAAATTACACCTAAGATGGAAAAAAGTGATTTTCACTGCACATGACAATTCTAAATAAATTCCAAGGTAGATATGGTAGTTGGGGATAGATCCAAGTCATCCACAACAGTCTAGTTAGGAGAGGATCTAAAATTGGGATTATGAGTATTATAGAACAAATCGATCTTACGGATCTTCAGAAGATGATCCACATGGGAAGGGGTTTTGACAAACCAACCCTTGAGATGGGAATGGGTTTTGACAAACCATTGGTTACGCTTCGGTTAGATGAGGGATTGGAGCACCAGTTTTCCATTGGGAGGCATTAGCAGCTTCATGTTTGTTGGTCTCATCCCACAGTTCGTGAGCCTTGTCAAGGTGCGGACAATGGTGAGTGTAATGTCCATAGAATCCACAAAATAAGCATAGAAGATTAGTCTATAATTGGGGGTTCTTACCTTTCTTGGGGGGTTTATTTGGATCCCAATTCATGGGGTACTGGTTACCTCTAATGTTAGCAGAAGGATTTGGGGGTTGGAATGAAGGTTTTTTCTATTGGTTGTTTCCCTTGTTCTTCTCCTTATTCTTCCTATTTTTAGGATCATAATGCACTTCTTGGTTATTGGGCATAGGTGGGGCAATCATATACTATTGAGTGTAGACCTCCCGTTGAGGAAAGGGGGGTTTGTAGGGTCTGGATGAACTCAAGGTGCTCATGGAGGGTTTAGAATGGTTAATAAGGGTTGATGGATGGAGGAGCGACATATTTGGTAGAAGCACCAACATGCATAGTTCCACTACACAAGGGACCATGAATGTGGGGCACTAGAGAAGATGAGTAAGAGTTAATTTTTCCTACTTATGAGGATGAGTGTGAAGGTTCAGAGAGATAATAAGGTGTTGAGGGTTGTCCCTAATTAGGATTCTCAACACTCAAGGGATTACCATATGAATAAATCCTCATGATGGGAGGCTATTGAGGGTATGGATTGGATAAGATTCTATGACACTGATCACACCATCGCTAGAATGGGATTCCCTAGGTTGATCTCATCTTATGGAAGCACTATGGGGAGCATAAGTTGTTGGCTTGGTTTCGCAACCAAGCTTTGTGCAATGGGCACCTATCAACAATGTGATAGCAGTTTCAATATTGAAAGCAAAAACGATTATGAATTAAATCTAAATCTAAACTAACATGTGCATATAACAAATAAATTTAAAAACGATTCAAGAACAAGAAATAAAAGAATAGATGTTTTGTATTAAGATACCTCAAATGGTGAGGATTTGTGTTGAGCAACTCCAAAGGTGAGTAGCTCCAAGCTCCAAAGGTCTCTTCTCCAAGATGCTGAAAATGGCCAAAAGTCTCATGAGAGATTTTGACAGTGTGAGGATAGGATGATGGATGGATGGAAAGTGAGGAGCCCCTACCACCTTTTTATAGTTTTTGGTGGTGGGGAATACCATTATGGTTTTGAGGAAACCAATGGTATTGACCAACATGGTTTAGGTACCTTTTTCCCTCCTTTTTCCTTTTTTGAATATTTTTATTATTTTTATTCCCTTTTAATATTTTTAGGAATTCTTGACCCTTTTTAAGGGTTTTTTGTGTTTTTTGAGGAAAAATATACATTTTGAGGGGGAAAAGGGGTGTATTATGGTCTTTTGGTGACCTTTTGATGGCTTTAGAGGCTCAAATGGTGGAAAAGTGGACAAATGGGTCATGTGAATAAGGAAATGAGCTGAGCACTTTTTGGGTGTTAACAATAAGGGATGACTATGTAAAGGTAGCTAAATTGGGAATATATAAGATCATACTAATGAACTTAGAGGATAGATTCATCTTTAGTTTGTAGATGCTTTGAGGCCACATAATCATCTATAACAAGGAGGAGGGACTTCAAAAACCAATATAGGAAGATCCAATCATTGAACTTGTTCTTACAAAGACTCCTTCATTGCTGCCACTCATTGATGTGGTATGTAATATGGGTAGATGGTTTTTGATGACATGATGGAAGGATCTCTACTCCCTCATCATAATGGATAGGTAACTGGCAAAATGTTAAGAAAGTGGAAGCTACGGACACAAAATTGGTTTGTATATTAGATGGTTTCTCAATATACCACTTAGCAATTACTACAATAAGGATCCTCTAGAACAAACAAAATGAATGGAATCATTAATGATGCTATTGAATTTTTCACTCAATCATGCATGTAGGGGGAAATGTAGTGATTAATCACTCCTTTATGGGTTAAAGGGGAAACCAAAGCTAGAAACCTAGAAAAAGAGACCCCAAAATGCACCTAGACACAACAAAAACTAAGGGGTTTCACGTAGGTTTCCTATTCGAAAGTGAATGGAAACTAAAAATAAGAAAACAAAACAAACATGTTACCCCAATCACCTAAAAATGGGGCTACAAAAAGTATCATTAACACAATCAAGTATGAACAATGGATTCATGCCTAGTGAGGTTGCCAAATTTGTTGTGTATGATTGCTCAAAAACAAGAGTAAAAAAAACCTACCAAGGGATTATGAAATCATTAGTATTAGATCATAATAGAAAATAATTTAAATATAATCTAAACTAAACCCAAAACATTCACTCTCAAATATGCATGAAAACATAAATCAGGGAGCTAGCCAATAAAAGAAGATGCACCATGTGATGAGTTCAATTTTCAAGTATTTGATAAACCTTTTTTCCGCAGTCAAGCTCAAGCAATGGCGAAGAAACACACTCATTTGTGGGAAAAATGTTTTACCTTAATTATTTAATGAAGTTGTTTTTGACGATTATTCTTGTATGTTTAAAATGCGTATTCAATAAACTAATTATGTGTAAATCAAGCGTGGTTGAGTAGGTACAGGGGCATTAAAGGACGAACGCGTAGAAGACTGAGGGATCATGTAGCTCGACGCCCTGTTTCCTGATTTATAGAGAACGCACTCCTGTTCAAGGAGAATCAGCATTTAGACATTTAGTTAAGTTCAGCATTAAGAATTATATAAATATGGACCTCTCAGGTAGCGAGAGGTCTCTATTGACATTTTGGAGAAACATTGTTTTACGTTTTTGCACTCTTGAGATACTTCTGAGTTACAGACCTTTGTGAAGACATGGATTTTATATTTTAATGGAAGATTGATGTTAATTCCCAGTTAGCGTCTATAAGTTTCTTTTCCTCCTGAGTATGGGTTGGAGAGAGCCCCTCCAACATGTAAGTCAGGGGATTTCCATTTTTCAGGTATTTCCGATTATGTGTTTTGAAGTGATGAAAATCTATATCGCATATGGAAGCATTTGAATGATGTCTTTATTCTGTAGTAATTTATAACACATTATGTAGTTCAGCAATACAATTTCAGTAGTCCTATAGCTGCTTTCTTCCAATGCACATTTTAACCAACGATTACATATGTATTAGCACTGCTTTCAAAAGTCATGGTTTAGATCTAAGGTTTATGGATGTTCCCCATCATGACTAATTGCTTTGATTTCTTAATAATGGATGTGTAGCATGAGATGATTGCACTACAAACTTAGTTTTGATATTTAAAAGATTTAGATCAGAATTCTAGTCTTACGCATAAGTAATTACAGACCTTGCTTTCTTTAATTTAGAATAGATCTGTTATGGCATTTCACTTCCATAGTCTAAGATTCACCATTCTGCATTAGGTAAATTCATAGGATTATCTCTTTCACTTTCAGCATTTTAATTCTTTAAAAATAGATTTACTGCTTTTAGTATTTTAATTCTTTAAAAACAGATTTACTACTTTTAGTATTTTAATTCTTTAAAATAGGTTTACTGTTTTCTAGTATTTAATTCCCTAGTATAAACAGTTTTACATATTGAGTAGGAAACCCTTAAAACATTGATACCAACACCCAACCGCAACAAAGATTATCCTATAAGAGCACAGATAGTGCCTGCACCTCTAAAGTTTGTACGTCCCCCAGGTTGATAATTAAAGTAGGCTCTTAGTACAGCTGCCCTCATTAGGCATCCATATTGGGAGCTCACCACCATGTAAAATAATGTGATTTTGTTATTACATAAAGAATAGGGTGACATAATCACATCTTGGTACACTTTGTTGAAGGTGAAGGGCCTTTGCAAATGATCCAAGGGGAGTTTTGGTTGTATCCTTTAGAACCCCAATCTCTAGCCAGCCACCAAATGGGAATTCCCTTGATGGTGAAAGTTGAAAGGAAAATGTGGCTTCTTTCATTCTCTCTAATGAAATTCCAAAATCATAATGGCACTTTTAGAATATGGAGGAATGGATATGAAAGGGTGACCATGATGGATGCATTTATAGGAAAAATAGTGGTAAAAAATGAGATGTTTTCCAATGTAGATTCTCTCAATTCTATTGATGACTTAGTGTAGAGGTTAGGGTTTGAATGCCTAGATCAATAGCTAGTTTTGACCTTATCGATTGTTTTTGTCCATTTTTCAACCACTAATTCCTTTGGATGACATGCAATAATAGTTAAAAACAAAAAAATGTCTCTTCTTAGTTTGGGTCACTACTTTTGAGGGAATATGAGTGACCAGCCACTCCTTTAGGGGCCAAAGGAGTGAGCATCATGGTATGAGCACCCATATTGAGGGAAAATGAGCAACCAAGGCTTGACATGGTCCAAGTTCAAATTTTCTTTTAGTTTTTTGGTCACATTGTGGAGGTCATATGGGTGAATGAGATGGAAATGGTGCTAATGTTGGCGATAATGATGTATAATGGTGATGAAACTCATGACAAGGTAGGTGAGAAAAATTTGGCTATTAATAGTCTCAGGAAACATTTGTCTTGCATCTGTTTATCTTCTAAACCATCTTTGGAGTCGAGCAAAGAAAACAAGCTTTGATAATGGGATGATAGAGCAAGAAATATCGAAAAAGATGATATGTACATAAGATCACATGGTGCATAACTATTGTAGTGCAACAATTAATGTTTATACCACATGCCATGAAAGTAATGTTTTAAAGAACATGTAACTAATGCTAAAGTTATCATGAAAACTAACGTTAGCTCTTTAAATTCCATGGAATTGATGTTAATGTCATTCTAGCATCAATCCATTTGGTTTTGGTGCAATGTAAAAGACTTATGGAAAGCTTAGGAAGATTATGACAATCAACCCTTTTCTATATAAATTTTCATTGAAAGGAGGCCATATAAGATGAAGATTTAATTGAATGGTGGAAAAAAGGCACGTATATTTTGGTCGGTGCATAAAAATTGTATTTTATATCTTTTCAACCATAATTAGGTTAACATATGGCGGAGTGCATTAGTATATGTGCACATACTAAGAAATTTAGGAAAATGGATTTAGATAGTCCCTTCAAGCAGGAGGCAAGGACTAATAAGATTAATTGATGATTTTAATACACATAATTTTATTTCCATGATCACAAGCATGAGTAAAACACTAACAAGGCTATGTGGTAGTGTAGTCCCTACCAAAGTATAAATAAATTAATTTAGCAAATGTTGTGGGAAACGATTATTACATGGAATTTGTAAATGATTTGAAAAACAATGGTTACATGTATTTTTTATCTAGTTAATAATCTTTCTAATAGTAAAATGCACCAAACGTATGGAGATAATAATGTATTTCTAAACTGTAAAGTAGAAGCAATTGTAGTTTAATTCCTCCAATTTTGATTTGGAATGTATTTAACCAAAATTATGTAAATGATGTAAATATGCTAGTGCAGATTCCTAGTGTAGAGCTCAAGCCCAAGGCCCGACTAGTGAATGGCTAGGCATGTATGATGTATATATTTTTATTTGGACTGTATAGTTGGCTTGTGATGCTGATTTAAAATATATGTAAATATTATGTGCATAAATAATAAAATGTCCAAGAATGGCCGTGTAAAGAGCACCAAAGGGGCTATGATTCCACTAGAGGGGAAGAGGAAAGGGGTTCTATGGGAGACTAAATCTTTGCTTCCAAGTGTCAACCTTAGAACTCAACCAAATTCTGTGATGTGCTTTGAATAAGCAAATTATCTTTTTTTTTACTATTTTCCAGTCATTGAATGCACGTGTGAGGTTGGTGGGAAAAGTCACCTCATGCAGTTATTAAAGAATGGGGCTTACTGCACTTTTGTGACATTTATTTCATGACAGAAGTCAGTCTGTAGCTTCCAGGAGTCCTTTCTTCTACTATCAGAAGTTATGTTAGTTGTCTTTTCACCATTATCTCATATCCCTTGGATTCAACCCTCATTCTCTCATTTTTTCATTCATATTTACACTATGAAGAGCTCTCCATTGTTGGTCATGACCTTACCAGAATGTCTTTAACCCATAAATTCGTATTGAGAGAGAGAATTGCAGATTTGGAAGATAAAATAGATGGTTGTAGGTGAGTACAAAGGTTGGGAAAGCTAGGAACCCTTACCCATTGCGTTTTACTACTCATAGATGCTTGAGAATCCATGGATTAAGGCTACAGGTGGTTCTCCAACAACATATAGTAGGTTGGTCTCCTTCTATTCAGACACTAGAAGCACCAAGCAAGATGGATAGCCCAAGAGAACCATGGATTGATGAAGGGGATGCCTGAGCACATAACGGTGTTGTGTAGGGAAGGTATTGTTGGAGCCAAGGCTGTGAGGGCTAAGTGAGATCCCTGTAGATATCTACATGAGCATTTGGATAAGCATAGAGAGCATAATGGGTTGTGGGCTGAGAAATAGAAGCTTGTAGGTGTTTCCTTCACCCTGGCGGCCTCATAACCCAGCTTGGGGATGGCCTCTCAATAGAAAGAGTATATACTGGGCAAAGTGTGTATGGTTGGTTGGACAATCATTCTTACATATCCAGTTTGTTGGATCTACGTCAGGGTATTTTTTAAGGATTCTAATAATATACCTAAGTGTAGTATTCTAGGCGATTATTTTGGACTAAAAAAACATATATATAGATAGGTAGGCGAATATTAAATATTAAACATATAATATACTATTGAAAATTGTAAATTTTGGCGAATATTATGATAAAAAAACATATTTTATGTAAATATAGGTGATATTAGAGACTAAAAATGATCAAATAGCGAATTTTTTTTTTTAAAAGCCCCAAAAATAGCCAATTGGCGAAATTTTGCCCCTAAAATTTACCCTGATTCTACGTTGGATAAAGATAATTATTATCATGTATTTAAATCCAAAATGTTTTTATTTGATGCATGTGATAATTATGTCGATAAATGCATGTTGTGTGTGTGTGGATCAAGTTTATTTATGTTGCGTGTTTTTATTTTTCATCTACACATGTATTTTACACATTATGAAACCCGTAAGTGGTTATGGGGCCAAATTTGAGAGCTTAAATCAGTTAATTTCCCCTCCAGTTGGTCTGAATGGGTGAAGGGGACGTCACATGTAGTTTTTTTTCAATGATTGAATTCGACAAATATGTAAATATAGTGAAATTACATTCTTATTAGTTTTTGCAAGTTGATATTGCAAATTTGGAACCCTCACACTATTCATTTTACACAACATTTTTCCCTTCATCATAGGAACAAGGAGGGTAAGTGGAGGGTAAGTGGTTATGGGGCCAAATTTGAGAGCCCAAAATTAGTTAATGTCCCCTCCCATTGGTTGGATTGGGTGAAGGGGACGTTACATGTAGTTGTTTTTCAATGATTGAATTTGACAGATATGTAAAGATAGTGAAATTATATTCCTATTAGTTTTTTCAACTTGATATTGCAAATTTGGAACCATCACACTATTCATTTTACACAGCATTCTGCCCTTCATAACAAGAACAAGGAGGGGAGTTTCTTTGAATATGCATACATGAGAAGGATATCGAGTCTTGGCAGTGAAGAAGGAGTGATTATCAACCACGAAATCAGAGAATAAGATTACCGAAATCCAGTTCAAAGTGTCAGTACAATGTAGACTTGGTCATAATTACGTCCATACACTAATCAAGGTGGCTGAAATGTTGGAGAACAACGATGGTGGAACTCAAACCTTTTCTTATCATTGCAATAAATCATTGAATAAAATTGCACCAAAGAATAACAAGGAAATTTTTGTGATTGAATTTCATCTAGCATCATCTAGCCATAGCCCATGAATAGGTCATAGTAATTCTCCTGAACCAAGGCTCTAGAACTAGTTGGCACAAGTATATCAAAGGCAACAATATCTATACGTATTGCTTATTTATCAATATTTTAGTTTTATGGGATTTATGACTTGGAGAAAACATACATTCTTAATCTATTTCTTATTTATCAATATTTTAGTTTTATGGTATTTATGACTTGGAGAAAACCTACACCGTTAGTTTGAAATAGTAAGAGTCCATCTGCAATCCTATATCTCTATGTAGGATTTAATTTTGAACACGAAAATAAATATATAAAAGTAGTGTAAAAGGCTATTTGGAACCCAAAAATAAATATTATTTATAGTTATGTTGTAATATTTAGAGAGGTTAAAAATCCTCCAAATATGAAAGAAAGACAAAGAGAATAAGAATCATAGGATCCAAAAATAAATATTATTTATAGTTATGATGTAATATTTAGAGAGGTTAAAAATCCTCCAAATAAGGAAGAATAACCAAGAGAATAAGAATCATAAGAATCATAGAAGATACATGTTGAGTTAGAAAATATTTTCAACCATAATCAATTGAGGAACATGAATAAGATGGATAAGAAAATCATACCCCTATCTTAGGGAGACCAGTTTGATAAAGAAGGAAAACAAAAAGTTATAACCTACTTAGTTTTTATTATTCTGTTGTTTTGTATGCTATTAATGATGATCCTAGAAATGTAAGGGAGGTATCTGATACAAAGAAAATACAGTCTTAGAAAAAGGCGATGAACAAAGAAATGGAGGCCTTGGACAAAAATGTGGCATGGAGTATAAGAAAAATTGTGAATAGAAAATTGCTTCAAAAATTCCACACAAAAATTGAAGTGGAGAAATAAAAGCTCACTATAATATAAAAGGGATATTCCCATGTAAAATAATTGATTTTGGTAATTTATTTTCTCATTTTTCTAAATCAACTTCCATTATTATATATATAATTAATTAATTTTAATCGTAAAGTAGAAAAACAAACTCGACATAAAGATAACTTTCCTAAATGGAAACCTTGAAGAATAAATATGAATGTTACATGAAAACAAAATTATGATGAAAGGAAAGGAGGACCTTCCTTTCAAGGTGAAGAAGTCCCTTACCCTAAACAAATAATCAAGGATATGATATTAAATGTTTGATAATTTGTATTGGGATTTGGATTTTCATAAAGCAAGTTCAATCACTATGTGCATACAAGGTTGGTAATCATTTTGTTATAGTGGTACTATATGTTGATGACATGTTGTTAATGGGATTAACAAGGAAATCAAAAGGATGTTATGTCTAAATTGTGATCTCAATTTGATATGAATGATTTTGGTGTCATAAATTTTAATTTGGGTATGGAAATTCAAAGAGATTATTTAAGATGAAACTCTAGTTGAATCAAGGAAATATGTTGAAATGGTTTTTTAAAGATTTAGAATGCATTGTAAACACAGTAATGCTATTATTCTTATTTGGTTAAATTTATCTATAGAACAATGGCCCAAGACATAAGAGGACGTTGTGGACATATCTCAATTTCCTTATGATGCAAATGTTGCAGGAAGCTTAATGTACAATATGGTATGTAATAGACTGAACCTTGCCTGGATGCAATGGGAGTTATGAGTAGATAGATTCCTAACCTAAAGAAGGGGCATTAGATTATTGTAAAAAGAGTTCTTAGATATTTGTATTGCACTTCAATTTATATAATATCCTACCAAAGAAGGCCTAGACCAAATAGAGCATTAAATGTACAAGGTTTTGTTAATACAATCTAAGATATAGTTCATGATATTCAAATGTGTACACATGGTTATTTGTTTAACATGTTTGGAAGAGAAATGAGTGGGATGAACCAGAGATGGGATACACTTCCACTCCCAATTACAAACGTTGAGTATATGGTAGTCACTCATGTCAATAAGGAAGCTATGCAATTATAAAGACTGTGTTTAAATGTTGGCTTCCGATAGAAAGAGAGAATGATAGATTGTGATAACTAAAGTGCAATATTTTTTTTAAAAGAACCCTAAGTATTATGCTAAGACAAAGTGTATTGATACATACAATATCATTTTGTTAAACACATGGTTGAAAACAACAAGCCTAGGTGTTGTTGGAGAAGGTTTATGCCTTGAATAATGTTATGAACTCATGTCAGCATTAAGAATTTCTCATGTGCATGAAATCATTAGGCATAGCTATCCCAAACCATTGATTTTAAGTTCATGTATTCCCTCCAAAGCAAAGTATTCAATAAGCATAAATTTTTTGGATGTGTTGAATTCTTTGCGCACATGTAGACTCTAATTTTTGACATGATGGCTTGTGGAGGCAAAGTTGGTTCGAAAGTGAAAATTCTCAATAAAATAATTTGGGTTTCATTATGGCTTTTGTGTGGTTTTGAGTCCATGGTTTTATATTCATAATAGTTTAATATCGCTTAACAAACTATGGCTGAATGATATTGCAAAATATTTATAATAATATTAATATAATTTTAAGGTCATAACTGGCGCAAGGCAGGTCGTTGGGACCTTCTTGCTTAACAATAACACACGACACACACACGTTCACGTGAACTGGATGTAAACAGGATGCCAGAAGTTGTCTTCTATTACTTTAATCGAATTACGGTTACAATGCAAAATGCAAGGAATGTAAAACAACTCACTAGTCGTCCTTAGCCTTTATAATATACAGAAGTAATTGTGTGCTCTCTCTCTCTCTCTCTCTCTCTCTCTCTCTCTCTCTCTGTCGATCTTCACCCTCTTGATGTTCGTTGTGGAACTCTGAGCTATGGTTCCGATCTCCTGTGCACTCAGTTGATGAGTGACTGTTCTCTCCAATCTACTGATCAACTCCCAAGTGACTGACTCCCAAGTGTCTCCCTCATGTGCCTACGCACCGGTCTTCTACTCTCGTTGCTCTGCTGTTGTTCCCGAGATCACTCTGATCCCCGAGACACGCTTCCTCTGTCCCCCCGAATCCTCCCGATCCTGCAGACCTGCAGTTGTCAGCGCCCCTAGTCGTGCTGCACAACCTCTGCCTATGGTGATATCTGTCATGATCCCAACCACCTTCAATAACTGCTCATAACTTCCTTAGCAACCCTGAACGGCTACCAAGTACTCTGCTTGACTTTCTGCGTGTCCTTCTAACTCTGCTACAATAGCCGGTCACATCACTGACCTTGACCATACTGTCTTCTGTCAGCCTTTGACTTATCTGTCGGCTTCCTTTCGCATCTTCGACTTCGCCAATCCACCCCTTTCTCCTCGCTTGGCTTCCACCTCAAACCTATCACTGTTGTTGTTCAACAACATGCCGACTCTTGACCTTTCCTCCTGTCGACGCACATCGACAGCTTCTACTCGACTTATTGACTTCGATAGCCAATCTTCCTTCGCACCAGTGGTCGTCGGCAATCCCACTGGTCGACTTCTCATGTCGATCAACTTCGACTGCTTTGCCTAGGCCCCGATGCTCCTGCCTAGCTAGACACCAAAACATGTGTAAATGTACATATCTTATCCTCCAAACTTGAACTTGTAACTTTTTAAGAGAAAATACATATTCTCAACCAGAAAGCCCACCAATATAGAATTGTTTCGTTAAGAAAAAAGACTTTGTTTCGTTGATTTAGATTTAGGACTTCAAATAGGGCTGACTTTTGTTGGTCTTTTTCAAAGATACATGGGCGAAACAGACCCGAGTTCTCTGGAATATGTGAAAAACCTCCAGTTACTCTTAGCATGGGGGGATTGGCTTTGAACAGCACTTTATTTGGCCTGTGTATTAATCCACGATTAAGACAAATGAGTTATTAATTTCAGGACGTCAATAAAGGTTTCGGTAGTGACTGGAAAAATGGATCCTACTGGCCATTCCAGTGTGTAGATCAGCGGCACGTTAATAATAAGCGGAGAATAAAGTGTTGATCTTCATCCACAACATCTGCTGTGCTAATAGTGTTGTCAATCGGCATTGTTTTCATCTCAAGACAGAGTTTTGTGGGGTCTTACACGAGATTCATCTCCATGCTGCTTGATACAATTGATTTTTTATTTTTATTTTTTAACTGAAACCTCTTTATTTCTGATTATGAAGTGTTGAGATCTGTCTAAAATCTAAAGGGGTATTAAGGTAGATGTTATAATTAGTTATAGTTAAAGATTAATTATATTTATAGGTTTTTAGATATTATCTCAGATTTTGAGTTTTCTTTAGTTAATCAACAAGATTAATCTGAGTATAACACGTGTACAACTAGGATTCATTTCATGGTCACTATAACTTGTTATACTTAAATGTATTTTGCTTTGGTTGAAGAAAGGAGTAACAATAATGGCAGAGGTTCAAGTGTGAATTTTTTGCTTTATGTTTATATTAATTAGTTTAATATTTACTTTATATCATAAATAAATGGATAACTATGACAATATGGTAATTAATTCAATGTTACTCTTTGTTTAATAACCAGTCATCTCCACAAAAATAAATGTCTAACTACAACTACACATATGAATATTCACTGACCAATTTACTTATAGTGGAAGAACTATTATGGAGACTTGCATGGAATTTGCTCCTGCAAGCAGCTATTCCCTGTTGCACAGTTAGAGTTGTCCAACAGACAAGAACAATGGCTACAGATTCTGCGTGCGTCATTGAAATCAGATTGCAGCAACGGCTGCGCTAGATTCGTGTAAAAACCATTAATAAACAAATTCAAAACATGTTCGTAGGGTTACTGGATGACAGATTACTGAGTAGAAAACTATCATAAAAAGTTCTTCCCGGGGAAGAAGAGATGACGTCCTTCCACTTTTATATACCTAAAAATTGTGACTGGATCGTCTCATTTCGGAGACCCAAGCACAACCGCTTCTCCTCGACAGACTCTGCATCAGCTGAGTATAAAGTATAAATGTTCTATAAATTAAAAAATTGAACCCTATTTTGTTGTTTTTTCTTTATTAATAAATTTTGCTTTTGATGGCTTACCTACTCGTTTTAAAAGGATTTCTAGATATGTAGGTTAAGATATGGATTTCTAGATATGTAGGCTAAGATATGGATTGGTGGGCATTGGTATATACCCATGACCCATGTTATGTGGAATTAAAATTTGTAGCTTAAGACATGGATTGTGGGGCTCGAGTATATACGTTGTAAACTAGTAGATTTAAATCTTATTTAAATGTTTTGTGAAATAGTACATGACAATAGAATTTAAAATTTAGCTAGTCATTTCATAGTTAATGATTAATGAAAAATTATTCAATTCACAAATGGTACTTTTGATTCTAAACATGTAGGGGCAGACATGTTGGATTTGTGGACTTGAGTATATATGAAGGAAAAAAATATGATAAATGAACTAATGAGAAAGTTGTGATACCGTGGGAGTATGTGCAGGAATAAATGTAAGCATGTTTAAATGTTTTTTTAAATGACGATGGTTGACTCAAGTGTGTTATTAAAGATAATTGCAAAGATGGGAAGATGCTATCTTTTTTTCATTATTCTACGTTGTTATTTAGAGGGTGTTTAATGTTTTAAAGTGATAAATATGTTGTTAAGATTTTATATTGTTATTTTATAAAAGTTATTTAATGTTTTAAAGGGATAAATATGTAATTAATAATGAAATTTTGAGGAAAAAATGAGAAAACTTTTAAAAGATTAGTTTTGGAAATTATTTTTGAAGAAATGGTTTGAAGAGTAACATTAAAGAATTTTGATTTCTAATATAATAAAGGAAGCATATGTAAGAAGAAAGAGATTTTTTTGTTTATTATTAAATTTTAGAAAAAATATTATATAAAAGTAGGTATCAATATATGTTAATTGTAATTATTAGACTTGATTTGGCAAAATGAATAGAGAAAGAACCACACTAAGGAATCAATAACAAGGGTCTCAGTGTTGAAAATGAACATGAAGGTTGGGTAAGTGTGCTTAGATTAATGTGCAAGAAGATGATGTATCACTCTTTTAGGCCACCCTACTTAGCAATGTTAGGTCTCAAGGAGTACCTCTTGATAATTGGTTGGGAGACAAAACTCTCCCTTTTTCATGTTTATATAAGAATATTTTGAAGTGGAATTGATTGGATCAACTATCATTAGTAAAAAAACTTTTCTGAACTTGTTAATTTATGATACCTAAAATATAAATTATGGAAAAGTTGTGATAAGGTGATTTAAGTAGTATAAGAAAGTATGATTATATTGGAATGCAAGTGATAAACCTCATATTGTGGATTATGCAAGTGAAGCACCCTACAAATAGACTCTACCAAACATATCATTGAGTTTAAACTCTACCAAAGACTAGAGTTTAGTTTAGATTATATTTATATGAAGAAAAGAAGCGATTGTTAGAGTTGTTATAGGAAAGAGTAATAAGTTAATAACACCAACTACCTCACCATGGCATTAAATAAAAGCACTTTAAAAAATCAATTATACCTTACCACTTTTCAGAAATCTTGATATCGCTAGGTATAAATCAAGGAAGTAGAAACTTGGAAAGTCACCTTCAAGATGAAGCAAGGTATGTATAAATGGTCAATAATTATTTTTCAAACTCAAGTAAAGCACCATCTAATTTTATGTATTTAATGGTTGTTACACCCATTCATAGATCCATTTGTATAGTATTCTTAACAACCTTTTGATATTTAGTTATAATTAGGAGCATATGTGGTGTATGTGATTGGTGGAGGTGAGTTGAAGATTCATTTTGCAAAGATAAAGGTCATCCTTAAATGGCCCACTCCTAGCAATTCCATAGAATTTAGGAGTTTTGTGGGAGATTTCCCAATATATAAGGATGTTCAAACCTTCATTTTCCACTGTGGCAGTACCACTTCATGTTGTAACAACTAGTAGTTCTAGTTTCCACTTTCCAATGGGGTAAGAACAAATAAAAACAATTACAGAATTAAAGTAAAATTTTAGTCATGGTACAAATTATCCCCGCACTGTCTAACTTACAAATCTAATTTTAGTGGAAATATCTATGTTGTTGGATATGCTATGTTTGTACTCTTAATGCACTGGGGGAGGATTAATTCTACTACTATTCAAAGATATTCCTTGAAGAAGTACCAAATTATCTTACATATCACATGGTACTATATGCATTGGTGTGGGCACTGAAGAATTCAAATAAGTATTTATTAGGCAAGGAGACCATTATCCATACCAATTAATAACCTCCATAATACTTTGAGACTTAGAGTAAACTCCAGCAAGTAAGGAATTTTAAGTTGATGATATTTATATGATAGTTTTATCTAGTGATCAAGTGAACAATCAAAAGTTAGGATAATATGTTATTAAGACCAAATTGACACCAAAATTTATAGTTGAAGGATAAAAGAGTGTAGTTGATAAGATATGCTCACCACTCAAAGGTTGCTAGACACTTTGGTGTGTATAAACATGTTTTGAAGTTCTAAAAGTATGTTTATTGACCCACGTTTTTGGGAAAATGTAATTAGGATTATCGAAGGTTGCTTATTGTGCTATTATAGAAAGACTAATAACATGAACTAGAGGTAATATAGTTCACTTCCAGTTTGTATAATGTTGTGGGAAAGTATATCCATGGATGTTATCAAGGTTTTTCAATAAAAGAAGAGGGCATGAGTACATGTTTGTTGTAGTTCATTCCTTTAGTAAGATACATATTCTAGTGGCGTGTAAGAAAACTATCAAACTTGAAAAGAAGCAATTTTCGTATTCTTTGAAAGGGTTTAGGTGCTCTTTGGGATACCAAGGAGACTCATTTTTTGATGTAGATATTATATTTATCAATGTATATTAGATATCAACATCGGATAAGTTATTAGATATCAACATGGGATAAGTTGAATACTAAATTAAAGAGATCCATGGCATTCCACCCTTAAATTAATGGAAATATTAAAGTGGTAAATTTCACTTTAATTATAGTACAAGAAAAACAACATCTAACATAATTTTTTGGAGAGGTTTATATTAATATAATGGTGTGCGGGATTTTATTAATTTTTCTATGTTATAACACTAAAAACCTCCACAAAAATTTCCACTAGATGATGTATATATTGTGTTTTACTTGTATTGTAATCAAACTCATATTTACCATCTCCATATTTCCGTGCATGTAATGACTATTAACCATTTTCATACTAACCACTTTCATATTTCCATCCATTTAAAAAATGTTCACAACTAAAAATTTTGGGTGGTAAAGGTTTTAACAAAGTTTTATTTTAAATATTCGGTGTGCTTAAGTTCATCATGCAAATTGGTGCATCCACAATCAAATAGATTTTTAAAGCATTGGTGCTTATCATACATTTGTAAAGCATCAATGCATATCATATATTTTTAAGGCACCAATGAGTATCATATATTTAAAAAGCACTTGTTCATATAGTATATTTTTAAAGCATTGGTGTGTCATATATTTAGAAAGCACTAATGTGTATAATATATTTTTAAATAATTGATGTGTATAGTACATTGAGATATGTATCGCTTAGAGTTATTCCTAGAAATTTAATGGTATCCATCGAAAGGGTTCACACAATGAAAGGGGGAGGAAATAGAAACAAGACTTGGTGTATAGGAACTCTCTCCCATGGGCGTCTAGGGAAAATTTTAAGAACCCCCCTAAATTTCTATGTATAATAAATCTGCTAATCCCCATGATATATAGGAAAATATGAGGGCTATTTTATCAGTGTTATATTATGTATATATATTTTTTTTGGAGAATCTCTCGTTGAATTATATAATCTTGTAAAATCTTGGAAAGTATTTTACTAAATTATAAAACCTTGTAAAATCTTGGTGAATCTTTCACTAAATTATAAAACCTTGTAAAGTCTTGGCAAATCTTTTACTAAATTATAAAATCTTGTGAAGTCTTGGTGAATTTTTTGATAAAGTATAAAACCATATATATTAATAGAAAACATATACAAAAATACTAAATAAGAGATAAATATTAATAAAAGATCACATAGAAATCCCTCTTTTGGTGTTAGTTTGGTACCTCATTCTAACCATCACAATACGTAGAAATTCACCATACTCTAGGAATATTTTTGGAAAACAACAATGACATTTTTCATCATCACCAAAAATAGAATCAATGTTAATATGAAAACACACCAAGACCTCGATCATCATTTAGCTCTCCATGCTATTGCAAGGGCCTACCAATACCTCATTTATGCACACACCTTACCAAAGATGATTTTAAGAGAGCAATAACAATGCATATCGGTATTTTTTTAATGAATCACAAGTGTGGGAGAATCTTACCAAGAAACTATTATAACTTTCCTTATGTATCTTAATTCATCCCAAGACGTCCTTGTGTACTCAATTTTAGAATATTCTATCAAATAATGCACAATGTCATCAATTGTAACATAGCATCATGTATACATTTCTATGTGGCAGCCAAAAAAATATAGTTAAGCATTGCACACCTTCTCTGATGCTTTACATATCCATTTTTCCATCTCTGTAAGTTCATATTTAATGTATTCCCCATTATTAAAAGAGAAACATTCATGCCGCAATAGTAGGCTAGCCAAACAAAAAATACAATGTCAACCCTACAAAAATCCTTTGAGAATAAAAAAATTCAATAAAAAAACAAGACACATGTCAAAATACCTGACAATGCCCAAATCAAAAGAAGTAGCGAAGACAGTGGGATTCCAGGGTGCTCCACCCATGGTCTGTCCCATAAAGGAGAACACAAACACAAGTAGAAACAAAATGTCACTGGTTGTAAGCAACGTCATGGCTTCCATCACACCCAAATATGTGGCTATCAATGAAGTTCAAACCCTCTAGAATGATGCCCCAAACACCCACAAAACATTATTGCCGCATCACTGATCACAAGGTTCACAATCCCCATGTTTCTTGGGGAAAATTTGGATGTCAGGCAATGGGATTTAGAAATATCCTAGATGCAAGTGGATCACTATAAGACCCGATAGTAAATATCAACTACCCTTCTCATGTGGACATTAACCAACTTGTAAAACGAGATTCAACCCATAAAATTGGGATGAATGTAACTCTGACTTCGATTTCCATTATCAATAGAAGGAGAAAGAGCCCCTAGAAACTAACATTTTTGGAAATCAGGGGCTAATGGGAGCTCCCTAGCGATTTTTTGTGGGAAAACAAAGGTTTAAATCATTTTTAAGTGGGGTGAAATTGTTCTATCTTGCCTCCCATTTTTATATTCTATTGGGCTAACCTTTTATTCATTAAAAATAAATAAATAAAATGTGGTCTAATCATACCTAATGGGTGTTTGATAAAAAATAGCCCATTAAAAATTTCAAACCCTTAAATATAGCTCGTGGGCTAAGATTAGCCCCTAAAATTTTCCATGGGCGTCCCACTAGAGGGGTGGGACTTCGATATAGATATGGTTGAGCCAATATTTTCTCAAAGTTATAGTGCACAAATATGAAATCTATGTTTTGGATGTGAGTGGAGCAGGGATGGAAAAGGTTCTATAAGGGTGGCATCTTGGAAGACTCCAGGATTGACACTAGCCAGTGAAGGTATAGAAAGGTTTCCTTCAATCGTAATTAAGACACGATCTAGATAAGATGGCCTGTTGGGATCATAATATATGAATTGATCAAGCATGATTATTTTCCTCTCATGGTGGAGCATCATAATTCTAAACACAATTGAGGTAACCACTCTGATTGCATACATGTAGCTAGGACCAAGGAGGAGGTTGTAATATAATAGAGCATCGATAACCTCAATGTCTAGCAAGAGCATCTTCTCAACAAGTTGGACAGGGACATTCTAAAGAAATGATAGCACAACCATTGTATTGTTAGAAAAACAGGATCATAGAGCAATAACAATAAACAAGACGCAAATATAAATCAGATAATAAACATTACAAGAGAGATGCTAATATGACGTGGTTCACCCAAGATGGACTACTTCCAAACAGAAATTGCCAGTCCTTATTATTATACCATCCAAAAAATGAAGGGATACAACCTGCATCACATCCATTGCAACTTCCTCTTCACTCTCTCACAGTCTCTCTTACACATTAATAGAGATATTTACAATGCTCCAATACCTAGCCGTATTACAATGCCTTCCTTTTAAAGAGGGATTACCATGGGAAAATACTATGGAACACGCAATACTATGGGCCTGTAAATCACCCATTATCGACCAAGTCATGACTATGAAATTACAACATTTTACAAGGAATTTTTTTTTAATTTTTCACTACGGGGGCGCTGCCCCCAAACTCCATCCAAGAGGGGGATCCCAAACTAGCCCCCCCCCCATGGACCCCCCATGGCGACTGTAGTGGGGGGGAAATCCCACCCACACCCCCCCATCATGGGCTCAGATCTAGACATGGCTGAAACACGACCTCTGAATCAAGAAGATCGGACTCCACAACTAACATTGTATTTAGGTACTATTAATATAAATGAGCATTTGGTTACCTAAAATTGGTTTTCTATATCAATTATAAAGTGCAACCAAATCTAATTTTAGTGAGTAAGTACAATTTAATAACAATCTCATGATCTATAACTAAATTTGACCTATAAATCTAACCAAACAGTTCATTATAAATATCCAAATTCTATACGCAAGGCTAAGGAAGGATTGTATTCAAACACATGTAGTAAAAGAGATGGAAGTGACTGTACCTCAAATAACAATAAGTGACACTAATAAATGGCATATAAAGGAATTCAAGGCATGGTCTCTTGTGTTATTTTCAATCATAAATGAATAGAAGAAAATTGAAATTGCTTGATCACTAGATAAAATAGACTAGACTATTTTATTTGATGACTACATCTCTAGTTTGACCAAAATTTTAATCATTGGAGATACTAATTGTGATTTCCATAGAAACCCCCTGGACCCCCTACTGCCCCTAGACCCCCCATGGCGACTATATTGGGGGGGGAATCCCCCCCAAACCCCCCCTTCATGGGTGGGATCCAGACACAGCTGAAACACGACCTCTGAATAAGGAATAACATGCTCCACAACCAACATGTGCATGTGTAATGTCATAAGGGATGGAACTAGATTGGGAAAAATGAGATTCTTCCAAACATAAGTGGACATGATGCAGGTGGGAGTAAACTCATCAATGATGCATTGACCAATAATACAATTCTTGATTGTAACCTAGATATGAAACGTGGCCAAATAAGGAACGTGGGGATCCACATGCTCTAAATCAAAGGTCATTAAACAAGCATTGGAGGAATAAATTACACCTAAGATGGACAAAAGTGATTTTCGTTGCACATGAAAATTCTAAATAAATTACAAAGTAGATATGGTAGTTGGGGATAGAGCCAAGTCATCCACAACAGTATAGTTAGGAGAGGATCTAGAATTGGGATTATGAGTATTATGGAACAAATGGATCTTACGGATCTTCAGAATATGATCCACATGGGAAGGGGTTTTGACAAACCAACCCTTGAAATGGGAAGGGGTTTTGACAAACCATTGGTTAAGCTTCGGTTAGATGAGGGAGTGGAGCACCAGTTTTCTATTGGGGGGCATTAGCAGCTTCATGTTTATTGGTATCATCCCACAGTTGGTGAGCCTTGTCAAGGTGCAGACAATGTTGAGTGTAATGTCCATAGAATCAACAAAATAAGTATAGATGGTTAGTCTATAATTGTGGATTCTTACCCTACTTATGGGGTTTATTTGGATCCCAATTCATGGGGTATGGGTTACCTCTAGTGTTAGCAGAAGGATTGGGGGGTTGAAAAGAAGGTTTTTTCTATTGGTTATTTCCTTTATTCTTCTCCTTATTCTTCCTATTTTTAGGATCAGAATGCACTTGTTGGTTATTGGGCATAGATGGGGCAATAATATTCTATTGAGTGTATACCTCCCATTGAGGAAAAGTGGAATTTGCAGGGTATGGCTGAACTCAAGGTGCTTGTGGAGGGTTTAGAATGGTTAATAAGGGTTGATGGATGGAGGAGCCACATATTTGGTATAAGCACCAAAATACATATTTCCACTACACAAGTGACCATGAATGTGGGGCACTAGAGGAGATGAGAAAGAGTTAATTTTTCCTACATATGAGGATGATTGTGAAGGTTCATAGAGATAATAAGGTGTTGAGGGCTGTCCCTAATTAGGATTCTCAACACTCAATGGATTACCATATGAATAAATTCTCATGATGGGAGGCTATTGAGGGTATGGATTGAATAAGATTCTATGACACCGATCACACCATCGCTAGAATGGGATGCCCTAGGTTGATCTCATCCTGTGGAAGCACTATGGGGAGAATAAGGGATGACTGTGTAAAGGTAACTATATTGGGAATATATAAGATCATACTAATGAACTTAGAGGATAGCTTCATCTTTAGTTTGTAGATGCTTTGAGGCCACATAATCATCTATAACAGGGAGGAGGGACTTCAAAAACCAATATAGGAAGATCCAATCATTGAACTTGTTCTTAAAAAGACTCCTTCATTCTTACCACTCATGGATATGGTATGTAATATGGGTAGATGAGTTCTGATGACATGATGGAATTTCTCGATATACCACTTACCAATTACTACAATAAGGGTCATCTAGAACAAAGAAAATGAATGGAATCATTAATGATGCTATTGAATTTTTCTCTCGATCATGCCTGTAGGGGAAAATGTAGTGATTGATCACTCCTTTATGGGTTAAAGGGGCAACCAAAGCTAGAAACCTAGAAAAAGAGACCCCAAAATGCACCTGGACACAACAAAAACTAAGGGGTTTCAACCAGGTTTCCTATTAGAAAGTGAATGGCAACTAAAAATAAGAAAACAAAACAAACATGTTACCCCAATCACCTAAAAATGGGGCTACAAAAAGTTTCATTAACACAATCAAGTATAAACAATGGATTCATACCTAGTGTGGTTGCCAAATTTGTTGTGTATGATTTCTCACACACAAGAGTAAAAAACACCTACTAAGGGATTGTGAAACCATTGGTATTAGATAATAATAGAAATTAAGTTAAATATAATCTAAACTAAACCCAAAACATTCACTCTCAAATATGCATGAAAACATAAATCAGGGAGTTGGCCAATAAAAGAAGTGTAATACCCCAATTTTGACCCTTATGAAATATTGGCTTTTAATGTAAATATTGTATACATGCAATGTATGTTTCCCTAGCGTGTATTTCAAGGCCAAGGCCCTGCTAGTGTATGTTCGGATTTTATGTAAAATGGACAAGCATTTGACATTTTTTATCCATGTGCTATTAAGCCATGGAATATTGTAAATTGATGTAAATATTAATATTGCAATAAAACACCAAAACTGGCTATGGAAGCAACTAATGAGAAGGGGCCATATGTATCCACTAAGGAGTGGTGAGGGGGTTGTGGGGATGAACCATATGCTTCCAAATGTCATCTTGTGAACCCAATTGCCTTTCCTTGCTGACATTTAATTCTGTTGTAAGGAAGTTGTTGAAGAATTCAGTCCATGGCTTCAATGGAGCATGGGCGGCCCAAGAATTCGTATGGTAGGTATGGGCTCTATTTTTCTTGTACCACAAGTCACTCTACCTCATTGGAATTGGTTCTTCCTCATTACCATTCCATTGTGGAACAACCCAACATCATTTTTCATCCATTACGAATGCCCAGCAGTGAGAAAAAACAAAAATCTCAACTTTGCAAGAACCCACGTTTTGAAGAGCCATAAACGCCCAGAATTTGATATTGACAGTGAAATCCAATGGGGGATCCATAGATATGAACATTTGGGAAAAATTGAGAGTATTAGATACCCCGAAATCCATTGGAAAACGCAGTTTTTATAGCCCATAAATCCAGTGACGGGATTGAGTTATTTGATGATAGAATTGTGAGAAATCCAAGTGTGAATGATTGAATAGAGGTTAGGTTTGCTTGATAAATCCAGTGAAGACTGGAATCTCAAGGAATTAGCAGTTGGACCTTTCTATGCCCACCCTGAATAGCATTAGAGGGAAGGGACGCTTGAGGGACTGTGTAGCAAAGAAGGGGACCTTCCTTGTGTTGGGTGAGGTAGGTATTGTGGGTGCCATGACTGTTGAGTTCATTTGAGATGCCTGTAGCCCTGTGATTGAGCTCACTGGCTTAGCATCCTCCTCCTTTGCTTATTGCATGCTTGATAAAGCCAATTGTGTGTTGGCTTAGCATGACTGTTCAGTGAAACCATGGTTGTGAGTGAGCCTGTTTAGTTCCTTCTTAGTGGATACACAACCTAGCTCAGGGGTGATCTCTTAGCTGAAAGAATACAGGATGGACAGAGATCTATGGTTGGGTGGAACGTTTCTCTCACATAGCCAATTTTTTGGACATTTACATTTCAAGATAAGTATTCTCTATGGTTAATCTATGATCATTCTGTGTTCTATTTTGAATGATAACTGTTCATGTTGATGAAATGAAAGGCATCCTATTTTATGCAATGTGATAATTGATTACTTTTATATGCATGATGAAAATGTGTGTATATATAGTGTTTAATTACGCTGTGTTTGTTGAGTATGAATATGTATACATAAGTTTTTATTTATCCATGAATTTCTTAGTAATGTATGGGGCTAAGATTGTCAAATAAGCCTGGTATGTTTGGTCATGTTTCCTCCCTTGCATCAGATTGACGGGAGGAGACGTGACAAGAAGATGCACCATGTAAAATGATGTGATTCTATTATTACATAAAGAATAGGGTGATATAATCAGATCTTGATACCTTTTGTTGAAGGCCGAAGGGCCTCCGCAACTGATCCAAGGGAAGATTTGGTTGTATCCTTTAGAACCCCAATCTCTATCCAGCCACCAAATGGGAATTCCCTTGATGGTGAAAGTTGAAAGGAAGATGTGGCTTAATTCATTCTCTCTAATGAAATTCCAAAATCATAATGACACTTTTAGAATATGGAGGAATGGATATGAAATGGTGACCATGATGGATGCATTTATAGGAAAAATAGTGGTAAAAAATGAGGTCTTTTTCCAATGTAGATTCTCTTCATTCTATTGATGACTTAGTGTAGAGGTTAGGGTTTGAATGACTAGATTAATAGCTAATTTTTATCTTATCGATTGTTTTTGTCTAGTTTTTAACCACTAATTCCTTTGGATGACATGCAATGATAGTAAAAAACAAAAAAAATGTCTCTTCTTAGATTGGGTCACTACTTTTGAGGGAATATGAGTGACCAGTCACTCCTTTAGGGGCCAAAAGAGTGAGCATCATGGTATGAGCACCCTTATTGAAGGAAAATGAGCAACCAAGGCTTCACATGGTCCAAGTTCGACTTTTCTTTTAGTTATTTTGGTCACATTGTGCAGTTCATATGGGTGAATGAGATAGAAATGGTGCTGATGTTGTTGATAATGGTGATGAAACTCATGACAAGGTAGGTAAGAAAACTTTGGGTATTAATAGTCTTAGTAAACATTTGTCTTGCATCTCTTTATATTTCTAGAACATCTTTGGAGACGAGCAAAGAAAACAAGCTTTGATGATGGGATGATAGAGCAAGAAATATGGGAAAAGATGATATGTACATAAGATCACATGGTGCATAACTATTGTAGTGCAACAATTAATGTTTATACCACATGCCATGAAAGTAATGTTTTAAAGAACATGTAACAAATGCTAAAATCATCATGAAAACTAACGTTAGCTCTTTAAATTCCATGGAATTGATGTTAATGTCATTCTAGCATCAATCCATTTGGTTTCGGTGCAATGTAAAAGACTTAGGGAAAGCTTAAAAGATTATGACAATCAACCCTTTTCTATATAAATTTTCCTTGAAAGGAGGCCATATAAGATGAAGATTTAATTGAATGGTGGAAAAAAGACACGTATATTTTGGTCGGTGCATAAAAAGTGTATTTTATATCTTTTCAACCATAATTAGGTTAACATATGGGGGAGTGCATTGGTATATGTGCATATACTAAGAAATTTAGGAAAACTTATTTAGATAGTCCCTTCAAGTATGAGGCAAGGACTGATAAGATTAATTGATAATTTTAATACACATAATTTTATTTCCATGATCACAAGCATGAGTCAAGCACTAACAAGGCTATGTGGTAGTGTAGTCCCTGCTAAAGTAGAAATAAATTAATTTAGCAAATGTTGTGAGAAACGATTATTACATGGAATTTGTAAATTATTTGAAAAGAAATTGTTACATGTATTTTTTATCTAGTTAATAATCCTTCTAATAGTAAACTGCATCAAACATATGGAGATAATAATGTATTTCTAAATTGTAAAGTAGAAGCAATTGTAGTGTAATGCCTCCAATTTTGACTTGGAATGTATTTTACCAAAACTATGTAAATGATGTAAATATTCTAGTGCGGATACCTAGTGTGGAGCTCAAGACCAAGGCCCGACTAGTGAATGGCTAGGCATGTATGATGTATATATTTCTATTTGGACTGTATGGTTGGTTTGTGATGCTTATTTAGAATATATGTAAATATTATGTGCATAAATAATAAAATGGTCCAAGAATGGCAGTGTAAAGAGCACCAAAGGGGCTATGATTCGACCAAAGGGGAAGAGGAAAGGGGGTCTATGGGAGACTAAATCCTTGCTTCCAAGTGTCAACCTTAGAACTCAACCAAATTCTATCATGTGCTTTGAATAATCCAATTATCTCAGTTTTTTACTATTTTTCAATCATTGAATGCATGTGTGAGGTTGGTGGGGAAAGTCACCTAATCCAGTTATTAAAGAATGGGGCTTACTGCACTTTTGTGACAGTTGTGTCATGATAGAAGTCAGTTTGTAGCTTCCAGGAGTCCTTTCTTCTACTATCAGAAGCTACGTCAGTTGTCTTTTCACCATTATCTCATATCCCTTGGATTCAACCCTCATTCTCTCATTTTTTCATGCATATTTACACTGTGAAGAGCTCTCCATTGTTGTTCATGACCTAACCAGACTGTGTTTAACCCATAAATTCGAATTTGGAGAGAGAATTGCAGATTTGGAAGATAAAATAGATGGTTGTAGGTGAGTAGAAAGGTTGGGAAAGCTAGGAACCCTTACCCATTGATTTTTACTGCTCATAGATGCTTGAGAATCCGTGGATTAAGGCTACAGGTGGTTCTCTGACAACATATAGTAGGTTGGTCTCCTTCTATGCACACACTAGAAGCACCTAGCAAGATGGATCGCCCAAGAGAACCGTCGATTGGTGAAGGGGATGCCTGAGCACATAACGATGTTGTGTGGGGAAGGTATTGTTGGATCCAAGGCTGTGAGGGCTGAGTGAGATCCCTGTAGAGCTCTACGTGAGAATTTGGATAAGCATAGAGAGCATAACGTGTTGTGGGATGAGAAATAGAATCTTGTAGGTGTTTCCTTCACCCTGGTGGCCTCATAACCCAACTTGGGGGTGGCCTCTCAGCAAAAAGAGTATATACTAGATAGATTGTGTATGGTTGGGTGGAAAATCATTCTTACATATCTAGTTTGTTGGATCTACGTTGGATAAAGATAATTGTTCTCATGTATTTAAATCCAAAATGTTTTTATTTGATGCATGTGATAATTATGTTGATAAATGCATGTTGTGTGTGTGTGGATCAATTTTATTTCTGCTACATGTTTTTATTTTTCATCTACACATGTATTTTACACATTATGAAACCATAAGTGGTTATGGGGCCAAATTTGAGAGCCCAAAATCAGTTAATGTCCCCTCTAGTTGGTCGGATTGGGTGAAGGGGGCATTACATGTAGTTTTTTTTCAATGGTTGAATTCGACATATATGTAAAGATAATCAAATTATATTCTTATTATTTTTTTCAAGTTGATATTGTAAATTTGGAACCCTCACGCTATTCATTTTACACAACATTCTGCCCTTCATCACAAGAACAAGGAGGGTAAGTGGTTATGGGGCCAAATTTGAGAGCCCAAAATCAGTTAATGTCCCCTCCCATTGGTTGGATTGGCTGAAGGGGACGTACATGTAGTTGTTTTTCAATGATTGAATTTGACAGATATGTAAAGATAGTGAAATTATATTCTTATTATTTTTTCAACTTGATATTGCAAATTTGGAACCATCACACTATTCATTTTACACGGCATTCTTCCCTTCATCACAAGAACAAGGAGGGGAGTTTCTTTGAATATGCATACATGAGAAGGATATCGAGTCTTGGCAGTGAAGAAGGAGCGATTATCAACCACAAAATTAGAGAATAAGATTACTGAAATCCAGTTCAAAGTGTCAGTACAATGTAGACTTGGTCATAATAACGTCCAGACACTAATCAAGGTGGCTGAAATGTTGGAGAACAACGATGGTGGAAGTCAAACTTTTTCCCGTCATTGCAATAAATCATTGAATAAAATTGCACCAAATAATAACAAGGACATTTTTGTGATGGAATTTCATCTAGCATCATCTAGCCATGGCCCATTAATAGGTCATAGTAAATCTCTTGACCCAAGTCTCTAGAACTAGTTGGCACAAGTATAGCAAAGGCAACAATATTTATATGTATTTTTTATTTATCAATATTTTAGTTTTATGGGATTTATGACTTGGAGAAAACATACATTCTTAATGTATTTCTTATTTATCAATATTTTAGTTTTATGGAATTTATGACTTGGAGAAAACCGACACTGTTAGTTTGAAATAGTAATAGTCCATCTGCAATCCTATAGTTCTATGTAGGATGCAATGTTGAACACAAAACTAAATATATAAAAAATCACTCTTTCTGCACATAATATTTATTTTGAAGTTGGTCATTTCATTAATTACAATCCTTTCTACACATGGGCATGTTAATATCTCTTAGATATCGATGATGGGAATGGGACTGGGTCTTTGAATAAAAAAAAGTTTGTCCCTCCTTTATAGTCTTAATGTGTTTTAGAGTTTTACAGATGAGTTTTTTTTCAGCACAAAAAAACGTACTATTGTTATTTATAAGATAAATCAAATAGTACAACGATGTTGCTTTATCAGCACAGTTCTGGAGCATTTCCAAAATCTCATACAGTCTAATCAAAATTCATAACATACAAAACATATATCCTACTAATCTCTCAAAGATCTCCTTTACATAATCAGAAAATCATCAGAACTCCATGAAGAACATGGATCGATTGGACACCAACTGTGCACAATGGAATTCCTCCCAAAATAATAAACCTTCATCAGAATCCAAAGCCTGTTTTGAGAGTTCATCCGCCATCCTATTGTTCTCCCTGAAGATATGCTGGAACAAAATGGCATGAAAATGCTGAAGTTCAATCTTGATTCTCTCACACCAATGAAAGAGAGCAGTCACCTAAAGTTTATATTCCCCCAAAGCCCATTTGATAGTTACACGCGAATCACCAAATACTTTGATATCCACTAGACCAAATATATTATCCACTTTAATTATCATCCATAATGCCATCAATTCAGCCTTCATGTTAGACCCCTTACCACATTTCAATTTGAAAGTGTAGTAATGATCCTGGTTGAGGAAAATCATGCCACCTGCCGCATAATGAACCAATGTAGCAGCACCATCGAAGAAAAGAACTAGTTTATCCACTTGTATATCCAGAAGAGAGACCTGTCTATATTTAGGGCCAGCCTGTTTACCTTGGTAAATGGCAAACTGTTGAAGACTGATATTACAAACCAATAATACGTTTGGAGGCAGGTTATCAAACAAGGCACTGTTTCACATATGCCACACACTCCAGCAAATAAACACAGGAAGGATATCAAGGGGTTTATGTAATTTGATCCAATTATATATGCTTGAAGTAAAATCGTCTTTAGCCCAAGTATTATCAATCTTTAAAGTATTGCAAACACTATCCCAAATCATCCTTGTGAACACACAATCAATAAAAATATGTGAAATACTTTCAGCTTCGGCCTTGCACAAAATGCAGAAATTAGTTCCAATCCATCCTCTCAGGATAAGATTATCCCAAGTTTTCAACTTATTCATAAATACAAACCATAAGAAGCATTTCAATTTGATGGGGAATTTCCACAGCCAAAGTTTCTGATACCACCAATGTCCAGGGAAAATACACTTCTGTCTAATAATAATCCTGTAAGCCTCCTGAGCAGTCACCAAACCAGTCTTAGGATTCCCCCGCCAAATTAACTTATCAACTTCGCCAATAGCTCTGCACCCTGCCTCATTTAAAGAACTGATATATTCATCCCATAAACGTGCAATGTTCCCAACCATACCAAGATCAGAAGCTTTAGACCAGTAACCATCATCATTATTTTTAATAACACTGTCCAAAGTAAAGAAGCCCAACCTTCTGATATGTAATAGAACATCAGCTGTTAATCTATAATTATCCTGTAAACCTTCGATCGGATCAACACCAATATAGATTTCCTTCCAATCACCCATTCTCCAGCACAGTTCCAGGACCAACCATTTATAAACTTTCAAAAAACCATTCGAGACCAGAGAAACCCCTCTGGTTTTTTTATTGGCAAATCTAAACCAATGACTGATATTCATCTTAATGTATTTCAAATAAAGGACCTCCGACCAGAGAGTCTTGCTAAAAAGACCTCTCCAGAAAGACTTTAGCCTCAAGGCTTCACTAAAGGAAGGAATGTCTTTAATACCCCAACCCCCAGCAGTCTCTGGAATAGCCAATTTATCCCAGCCCGCCATTACCAATGCAGCTTTCTTCAAACCCCCAGACTAGAGAAAATTGGAGAAAAGCTTTTGCAGAGTCTTTAAAACAACACGAGGAATTGGAAGTAATGAAAACCAATACACTGGTATTCCAATCAAAACCGCCTCAACTAAAATCAATTTCCCACCAATAGATAAAAATCGAAAAGACCAATGTGAGATACGGCTTTCGATCTTCCTTATTAACCACCACATTTCTCTGATCAGATATCCATTTGGTTTTAAAAAGTATCCAAGATACTTAAGGCCCTCACTCAAGCAACAAGCTTTAAAAGGTAACACAGTCCGAATATTAACCAATTCATACTCCTCCAAAAGGTTATAATAAAAACAGGTTTTTGAACTACTCACCTTCATCCTCAAAGCACTACAAAAGAGATTTATAATGTTCATAAAAATCCTCCATTCCTCAATAGAATACAATCCAGCTAGTAACAAGTCATCCACAAACTGAATATGTGTCAAAGAGAGAGATTTGTCAATATTCAGACCCTTGATTGTTTTAGCCCTTTTAGCATGTGAAATTAGCTGACTCAAACCATCAATAACCAAAAGGAACAATAAGGGGGATAAAGAGCACCCCTGTCTGATTCCTCTGGAACATCTGAAAAAATCAGTAGGATCCCCATTGACCAAAATAACTATATTCATAGAAATCACACAAGCCATTATCCATCGGATAGTCATCTGTGGAATCCCAATTTGAATAAGAATAATCCTCAAATAATCCCAATTAACCCGATCATATGCCTTCTCCAAATCCATCTTGAGAATGATAGCCTTTTTCTTCTTAACCTTAATAATATGCAGCAGCTACTAGGTTACCCAACAGCATCAAGTATCTATCTATTCTCCAAAAAGCCAAATTGTTCCTTAGAAATAAACTTCGACAACAAGGGTTTCAACCTCAATGCAATAATTTTAGAAACAATTTTGTATACAAGATTACAAAGTGCAATCGGTCTGTAGTCACCAAATAATTTAGGATCATTGCATTTAGGAATTAAAGTCAAGAATGTAGCATTCAACGCTCTAGAAATAAACCCATTCACCCTAGAATATTCCACCATTTTCAGGATCTCACGACCCATAAGATCAAAAAAGTGAAGGAACAGCTCCACGGTCCACCCATCAGGGCCTGGACTCTTATCTTTGGCAAACAACTGTAAAGTCTCCTCCACGTCTTCTAAGGTAACTTCTGCAATCAAATCTTTTGACATATCCTCATCACAATATCTGGGGTAGAGCTTAGCCACCTTAAGCTAATTAAGAAGGTCACAGTCCTTCTGATTGGTATAAATATTACAAAAATATCTTTTAGCTGCCTCCTGTAAATCTTTTTTCCCAAAGAAAACAGTACCAGATTCATCTTCTATATTCCAAATAAAATTAAGATTTTTCTTGTGCGAGGCATATGCATGAAAAACTTGGAATTCTTATCTCCAAATTCAATCCAGATAGCGCGAATTTTGAGTCTCCATTCCCTCTCTTCCATCTCCACAATTTCACTCTTTTTCACCTCCAATTTTTTCAAAACAACAAAATCCTCAGTATTGAGAGGCACCTCCCAATTTCTAGAAAGAAGAGAGTGAATCTCCACTTCAATCTCATTTAGATCAAACAAATCATTTTTCTTCTAAAGATGAATCCAATTAGAAACTTTGACTTTCAAAGCTCTAAGCTTATAATAAAAAGCATCCATATCATTCAAAGTAGGATCAATGTCTAGATTTATCCAAAAGTCATGAACCATATCACAAAAATCCTTCTTGCTCAACCAAGAACTATTAAATTTGAAGGGATAGTGACCTTTCTGATCAAAATCATAGAATTGAAACAACACAGGCCAATGATCAGAAACTTTCTGTTTGCTAACCCAAGATTTATAGGATCCACCATAATCCAGAAGAGAAGAACTGACCAGAAACTTATCCAGGTGTTTGTGAATACCAGCCTCCCCTTGATGGCTATTTGTCCAAGTGGGCACCATAACAGCTAGACAAACATCAATAATATTATGTGTCTCTAATAAACCAGTAAAATACATGCCCAACTCATCTTGCCGAGCACAGAGCCCCCAGACTTCTGAATCCCACCAAGTGAAGTTCAAATCACCTGCAATCAAAAGATTGCAGATATTCAGAATAC
The DNA here is from genome assembly GCA_027924585.1 of Larix kaempferi. Lineage (NCBI taxonomy): Eukaryota > Viridiplantae > Streptophyta > Pinopsida > Pinales > Pinaceae > Larix > Larix kaempferi. The sequence continues at coordinate 4,251,142 of BSBM01000600.1, forward strand.
CTGACTCTGATAGTGAATTCCAGAAATTGATCCTCTCATGATAAGGACCATAGCAGTTCAAAACTGAAAACTTCAAATTGTTAATAAGACAAACCCCATCAAGTAAAATGCCCCATCTGGTTTTGTAGGCAACAAAAGAAAAAACTCTAGGATCCCAAGCAGACAGCAACCCCCCAAATAAACCAGCCGAGCTGACAGCCACCACTTCCCAGGTCGGCAATAAGTTAGAAATATTTAGCACCGCAGTCGAATCAACACACATGGTCTCTTGTAACATCAACATGTTTGACCCAGTAGAATTTAACAAATGAGATAAGGCCCTGAGTCAAGCAACCTTACCCATCCCCCGAATATGTAAAGAACATAAGGACATTAAGAACCCAAACCCTGAGGATAGCTTGCTCTAAGATCCTCCTTACTTAATTGCTGAAAGTTCTTGGGCTCCCCCACCAATAGTCTTTCAGATAAAGGCAAAAACTCCTCACCAACACAACTGTCCTCTGTAACCTTAACCTTATCCTTCTTTCGCCTAATGGTAACATTGTGAAATTTCAGAGAAGAAGAGGCCAAAACTTCCGGGTTATTTGAGTGATTCTTCGAATAAACAGTTAAAGGGGAAACCCTAGGATTTCCAACCACCCCCTCATATCCCTAATCCTTAAGAAGATCTAACTCAGACCCCAAAAATATACCGCCCCTATCGGTCGACAAAGACTGTCCCTCCCGTGAAAATAACTGACTCTGAACTAGGGTCTGACAAGGTGAAATAGAAGAACCCGCCCCAAACAAATCTCTATTTAACGGCTTCTTAACCCCCCGGTCGGAAACAGGGTCAACATCACAAGTAGGAACATTCCCCAAGTTGAGTTTGACTTCACCAATCATAATCCTATGATTTAATTAATTTTCCATAGCCTCAATATAATCTAACTCTTCATCAGTTATAACATTAATAGGAGAAGCAGAAGCAAAATTATTCTTACCCGGAAGCTCATAACAAGTTTCAAAAAACTGCTTAGGGCTAAGCTTCTCCTCCTCCAAGCAGTGGACCTGATGTTGAGCTTGCAAAATGGAACAACTTGCCTTAACATGCCCCATCTGATGACAACCATAACAACGGAAAGGGATTTTAAAGAAATCCAATCTCTGTATCCAAACCCTATTTCCCCAAGACATCTCAAGCTCGGCCGGTAAACCCTTGTTCAAATCAAACTCCACCATGACCTTAGCCAGCCTCCGATCACAACCATGAAGAGCATTATTGTCCACCCTAACAAATTTACCTACCAAATTGGCAATTCTAATTAAAACATTTTTTGTCCATAACTCAATGGGAAGGTCGGGAATTAACATCCAAAGATGTCTACAACTCTGAACTTCAGAAAGGGGATTGAACCCAAGATACCACCGTTTCAAACACAAAGACCCTTCCTTAAATATCCAATTATCCTTCAAAATGACCTCCCTCTGGTTCAAGTCAGCAAAAATAAACATCATCCAACCGTTGATGAGCATATTCACTCTCGGAATAGCGCCAATCACTGAAAGCCAAGCTTTCCTCATCCACTCTACTATTTCACCCTTATGGCTTGAGGTGAATTCAAAACGCCCCACAACCACCCTGGACGCAAGCATATCGATACGATCCAGATTAGTCTCCTGGTCGATTGAGCACTTATCAAGCCCAGCCCTAACCTTAATTGTTTTCCTCAAACGCCGCTACCTGGCCTTCAATCCTCTGGGCTTAAAACGACGAGCATTGTGTTGAAAATTCAAAGCAGTCAAGGAGTCATCCAAACAATAGGTAGAACCACCAGCAGCATTCTGAGAAACCTTAAAAACCCCAGAAGTGTTCGGAACACAACCCCGAGAATGAGAATCACAACCCCTGCCGACAATAACGTTTGGGGAGCCAACCCTAACACCACTAACACATTCCCCCAAAGCACATCCACCTATCCCACTTTCCAATATTCCCGTACCTAGGACACCAGTCCCCACACTAAGACCTCCAGGTGTCCAGAAGAGTAACCTAACCCAACAAAGAACATGGGTTGAAGCCCCAGTCCACTGTCACATCCAGTACCAACCGGCCAAATACAGGGGATTTTCAGACAAAAAAATAAATAAATAAAAAACCTGGAAAAGTGCTAAGTCTGAAAAGAACACCAACTAACTAAACTAAATAAGGTAGGTGAAGAGTAGTCCCAGCAAAAAATAGTAATAGCCTGTAGGGACCGCAGGGCCGCACCAAAACAAAACCAAAAATAAAAACAAGAGATAAGAACTGAAAAAAGAACACAAACAGTCCAAAAACTTCCCACTTTTTTTATCACTTGGTTGGTACTAGAGCTAGCCCAAAGACTAGCTGGACTCCAAGTAGAAAGCAACTGCCATGACACCATTCTGCAAAAAAAAAAAAAGCCCAAACCAATAACCCTAAAAAAATCCTCCTCCATCTCCCTCTCCTCCAGAATAAAAAATAAATAAATAAAAAGAATAAAAGAATACAGATGAGTTGTGTCTTATTAGATTACGATGAAATATAACTCAATAAAAGAATAGCGATGACTTAGTTCCAACTGTATTTATTTTCATAGAATCCAAATAGCCAAGTGAGAAAGTATAAAACTATTTGTAAATATCAGATTCCCATGTTCAATCTCACTTGGGAAAACATGACTGATATTAAGTTTATATTTCAATGCTTTGAGTAACAGGTTTATATAAGAACTGCCAAATCAGTTTATGTTGTGTAGAAAACCATGACAAGAGTCAAACTCGTAAAAAGTATGCAATTACAAGTAGAGGAAGATGAAAGATCACTTCCAATTTATATTAAAATTTCTATGCATACCTAGGATTAGATATTAGACTCAACATAACTAGAGGTTTATAGATAATTTATATTGAAAATATAATGCTCCATCCATAGAAGTATGAACAAAATCTTTATAAAATTCTATGGGAGTAAGTATTATTATAGGAAATGGCTTATAAACCCCCCTCTTTTCCAAGGGTTTTAATGTAACCATAGTGGTCAAAATGCTTCTATATATAATAACATTATGACTATGAAACTTGATATAACTAGCATACCTGAAGACGTCAACTCATGAATTAAGTGATAACCATAAGGGTTGCCGAGTCATAATAAAAAGCAAGAAAAAGACTTATTAGAAATGGGAAATAATCCATTGAATTAACTGATGCAAAGGCCAATATTTAACCAATCGGAAGGAAATCCATTAATATAAAATTTAACACTAGGAAAAAAACTTACCAGTCAAGCACTATTACCTTGCTGGATAAAATTGTTAACAATGTTAAATCGTCAACATTATAACCTGCAAGGTAATTGCTATATCAACAAGATTATAATTTCTTTAGATAAAAGAAAAATTAAATCATAGCCCAAAATTATTAGTTTTGGTATATCAGAGGTACTCCTGTATCAGGTGCCTAGGTGGAGGGGTCCAAAGACAAGGGGGTCTCATTAATGACATAAATTGACTATATAAAAAGTGTTTGTGAAGTATTTTATGGTGTGACTTTACATTTTAAAAGTGAGATGTACTTTATTAAAGTGATTTGTACTTTATAAAGTGACTTTATGATCTAAAGTGCATTTTTTATTATTTTAGGGTGAAAGTGACTTTTCGAAAAGAAAAGTGTTTTTATATAGTTTCACTTAAGTGATTTAAGTGAACTTGAGATTAAAACACAGCCCTTGATCTTGTGGCCAAGATTTAATCTAGGCCCTAGAAGTTGAAAAGACAAAAGGAGTTACCCTAATTTAATTATAAAAGTAAGTTATGAGACCATTGGCACTCATTCCAAAAAGAGCATTCATTTGGAGTGGTACGAATTCCAAGAGAGGAGCTTGGTGAGAAGAGTGAGAAGATCATTTGCAAGAAAGAGATGTTATTGAGCAAAGAGAAATGAGGAAGGAAGAGACTGACATATTGAGTGGGGGCGTACTCCCCAAGAGGATTGGGCTGGCACAATTCCCAATAAAGTTTGCATCTTTAAAGAGGGATTGTTCAACAATTTTTTAACAAACCGTACTACTGAAAAAGAAAGGTCATACTACTGATATAAATTGGTTGTACACTAGAGTTGGAGGCACAGATTTTGAGGCTGGGTAAAGAGCACAAAAATTGAGGTCATTAATTGCTAAGGTAAAATTGTACAGTCTATTTTTTTAATTTCTGTTTTGGCTGCTATTTGAGTGACTGTAGCAGTCCGTACTATTGTACAGATTGATAGTCAGTATAGTCAAGGGAAACACACAGTTTAAACTGTTGTGTGGTACATTTTTCAAGATCAAATATTATAGTCATTTAATACTTTTGTAATTTCAAGATGTACTTTTGATATTTTCCTGAGAAATCTCAATAAAATTCTCTCTTGTGGACTGGTTTTCCCCTTTGGGGTTTTCCCAAGGTATGTTAGACCAAATATCACTATGTATAATTGTTTTAATAGTCTGATGGTTACATTTATTTCCACTGTTAATTTCCATGTCTACTTAGCATACTTGTATTTCTTCCTATAAGGACAGTGAAGTGTATTTGAGATGGGTGCATGACTGGTGTAGTTATATGAAGTAGAAATTAGAGAGATGTTAAGTGTTTGTCAAAATTCTTAGCTATTTTTGCTTTCTTTTGACATAGATTTCATCATGGTACCAAATCTAGGGCTTTGAGTTTGACAGTGGATTGTTTGTGGTAGTTGTGTATGCAAAAGCAATGTTGAGTAGTAGAGTTGTGAGTTGATTTTTTTGACACAGTGGGTATCAAGTGATTTGTTGATATTGGAGATTGTTGTTGGTTGGTTTGTGAATACATCTTTGAATCTTGGATTGCAATATGAGGACAGACTTGTGGGTATAGATAATTTCATTCCATGGAAGGAGAGGGTCACATGGTTGTTGTAGGATCTTGGGCTATGGGAGATAACCAAGGAGGTAGTCACAATTGCAACTGATCCTATTCTCTTGGATGAATATCAAAGGAAGAATGTGAAGGAAAAGCACATTCTTCTTGATATGGTGAAATAACACATCATGCCTCATGTGACCAGGAAAACAAAATCCTATGAGATGTGGGATTCCCTGATAAAGTTGTTTCGGAGTGATAATCAAAATCGGAAAATGGTCTTGAGGGAGAAGCTGAGACATCATACTAAAATGACCAAGACCGACAATGTTGCGTCATACCTAACCCACATTACATAGGTACATGATGAGTTGGGGGTTGTTGGTGAGATAGTGGGAGAAGCAGAGTTGGTGAGAATAGACTTGAATGACATCTCACAACCATGGTAGGATTGTGTATGTGCAATTGTTTCCAAAGAGAACACGTTTACATGGACCATACTTTGGAATGAATTTTTATAAGAGGAGCTGAGATCTAGCTCCACTCATAGAAGCCAACAAAAAGGAGATGATGAGGAGAATGTTTCCTTTTCAACAAAGGGAAATAAGAAAAAGGGATTGAGCAGTGGATCCAAGTCTAAGAAGGATATGAGAAAGTTGAGATGCTTTGCTTTCCAAGCATATGGTCACTATGCTAGGAAGTGTACAAATAAGAAGAAGAACAAGAAAAAAGAAGAGACCGAGGCTACCACTTCAACACAAGTGGAAGAGTATGTGAAGAAATTTGAGAAGGAAATCTCTCTTTTCTAAGCTCTTTCAGGCAACAATGTAGCTGATTTGTTCGGACATTGGAGTGTGGTACGTGGATGGTGGGGAAGCATGTCATATGTCGAGAAAAAGAGCTATGTTCCTAGATTTGACATATATAGATAGAGTTATGCTTGCAGAGGATGGGTATGCCAGAACCCATGCCATAGAAGGAGTTGGAAGTGTTCTATTCTAACTCAAGTCTAGAGGTTATTTGGATATTGGAGGAGTGTTGTTTGCTCCATAGATGAAAAAAGAATTTACTCTTAGTGTCTTCTATGGAAGATTATGAGCATTTGGTTCTTCATTGCTTGGGACAGGTGATTATTTATCAGTTGGGTGAGAGTGTGGATGTAGCATGAGTGCTTGGCACGCGGGAGGGAAATTCATACAGGTTGAGGGGATACCTATGGGTGGAGAGTATGGTGAGAGGTCAGACTCGGTGGAAATAACCAGTGGACAGAATTCTTCCATCTCTATGAGGATACTGAGCTAGTATGAGATGAATCTTAAGGATGATCATGAAAGTGAGTAGAACACTCAGTTCCTAATGGTCTAGTGTAGATATCCAACACATTATATAGTGCAGGTGCCTGAGGGACCTTCAATTTCAAAGGGAGTAGCTTTAGTGATTGGAGAGAGAAGGCTAGAGACAGATCCAGGCCGAGGAGATTCCAGCAGTACCTCCCTTGCTAAGAGGGAGTGTTAGTTTTGGTATATCATAGTGTCCTTTTCCTATTTTTTCAGCACCATGAAGCAGATCAAACCCCATGGATCCTAGTGATATACTGAATTAATTAATTAATGAGGGGTTAATTTGAGGCGTTTAATTAATTTTTATCCAAAGTTTATCATGCACTTGGAATATTTATTTTTCATGCATTTAATAATTTTATCATAAATATATGAGGATAATGCTCCACTAGGGAAAATTAGTGGATGAGGTTGACTTGGAAATGGATTGAAGAAGAATTTAAGGAGAAAGCACCCAAATCTAGAAAATCTAAAAAAAAAGGAAAGAAAGATGGATCAATTTAGAAAAGCAAGACAAAAGCAGAAAAGCAAGACAAAGGCAAAAAACAAAAAAAAACATAAACACAAGAAAAAGCAAAACGAAAGCAGAAAATCAGGATGAAGACAGAAAAGCAGGGAAAAGCAGAAAATCAAGAAAAATTAGGACAAAGCAGAAAAGCAGGGTAAGGAAGAAAAGCAGGGAAAAAGCAGGACATAGAAGAAAAGAAGGTTAAGGTAGAAAAGCAGGAAAAACCAAGATAGAAAAGCAAAAGCAGGATAAAGCAAAAGAAAAAGCAATATCAAAATCAAAATCAAAAGCGGAAAGCAAAGCAAAGCAGAAATGAAGGCAAAAGCTAAAGCAGAAAGCAAAGCAAAGCAGAAAGCAAGGCAAAATATAAAGCAAAAAGAAAAACAACCTTATCCACTCCATGAGGGTGCCTTAGCCTATCTTAATTTCTAAACAAGTCACCTCAATATATAAAAGAATGCTTACAACTCCATTTCACATATTTTTTAGTTTGAGTATTGGTATGAGAGCAATTTTGCCTCAAAGACTTGGGAGATGTGCCCCTAGTTCAAGCTGGGAGATGTGCACCTACTTCCTATGAGAGGATGATGGTATTCAGCCATTATCATTGATTTTATTTACATCTCATGTATCTGATCAAGTTGAATTTGAATTTCATAAGAAGCATCATTCAGTTCATGATTCGAATCTCCAAGCTTCCTATCGATTTCTAGAGATAGATTATTGTGTAGAAGAGGAGAGGTGCTTCTATAATTTTTTGAGAGGCCTATTGGCCCATATATGATTTAATGAAAGTCAATGTAAACCTATGATATCATTCATGTCAATTAAAATTACAGAACTCTGAATTATTCTCATATTTCTCCACCCTCTCTAGATTTGCATAGAAATTGACTAATTTTCAGAATGCTTGTGGTAGATGAATCATAATAGATCCAAATGAGATCATTTATGTTCCTAATGTTATTTGACATGTTTAATGATCCAATACATGTCTGATTTGAAGAATTCGTGAGCCTTTCTTGCCTGTTTGGAAGCTCCTGAAATTTACTAGTTGTGAAATCGTGAAATGAAATTTTTCTTGTATCTTTGTGAATCTTTCTAAGAACTTCATTAAAATTTCTGGAGAGACCTATGAATTTGTATTGAATGATATTTCATTTTTATTATCCTCCCAGAGTTTGATACATTCCTCCATAGCTTCCAGTCAAATTTTAAAGCAATACTAGTCTGCATATGTTGGGGTGCCTAAGAGCATTGGAGTAGATTTCAACCTAGCTGACATTGAAACATTAATGGTCCTAGTAATTTGTGCATAGGTATTAACAAATATCATAGCCTATATTCCTTCCATAGCTTTTGATCTGTCCAACCATAGCCAAACTAGCTCTTTGAAACATTGTTTTTAATTGATTCTTTGAGGAAGAGAGTTTTTGAATCACTAATCCTAGTTGGTACATTACAGTGGTATCAGAGCACTTTCATTGGCTCAGGCCGTGGAAAGTAAAAATATCAGATGAAGAAATATCTTAGAACTATTTTCAAGTTGAAGCTATAAAACTAGATACAATCATGGAAGATGAAGGCTTTGAGTTATACGAGAAAGAAGAAATCATTTACATTGATGGAGGCCTACTAAGAGATGATGATGGTTACATTTGTGACCATATGTACATAGATCAATGGAATGAACCACTTCTGGCTAATCGTAAGAAGGAGTTAGCAAAGAGGATATCTGTAGGTAAAAAATTTCCCTGCCACTACCAGGAGTATCTGGCTTTGAGAGAAGAGATTCGTAAAGCCATTTCCTTCAAAGATTATTTTTATTGCAGATTTGGATTTCAGATCAAGGATGAATCTTTGGATTTAATAGAGAGCAGCAAACCACCCATAAATGATACAAGTTGTTCCACCTCTATGAGCAAAGAAGAAGAAAGATGAATTGAATGTGAAGCCTCATTGGATGCCAATGTTTATAGCATGGAGAGACTTTTCGGATTCTCTTCAAGCAAAGTCTCCAATAATACTAATTCTAAGGTTACCAAGGAGAAAGATGCATCATCTATATTGAAGGATAAAAGTCATAGTAACAATCAACCATCAAAGGAGAGGAGAAACAATCTTCCAAGAGAAGAGCCATGTGTTTCCTCTAATGAATGCATTGAGAAAGAACAAGAAGACTTCAAGCTAAGGAAGGAAGGTACATCTGATCTTGGTAGCATCAATTTTTTTTGCATCAATAGGAAGAATACCCCACTAAGTTAATCACAAAAGAGAAAGGATCAACCCTTCAAGCATTCTCAAAACATCCTTATGGATAAAAATACAACCACACTCTAGTTGAGAGTGAACCTGGATATTTGGAGGGGGAGTGATGAACCCAAATTATAGGTATCCTATAGCCCTTTTGCCACAGTAAAGCGCAAGATATGATGAAGGAAATACACCTATTTTGTGGGAAAATGTATTTACTTTGATTATTTAATAAGGATGTTTAGATATTATTCTTTTTATGTTAAAAGCATTTTTCTATGTGCTAACCTTGGAATGAGCAGGCATAAACAGGGCATGAAGGTCTTGAGGCATCAACGAGAGTCAAAGATCGAGACTACAAATAACAAAGGGGCTCAACGCTCATATCTCCCTAAATTCTAAAGAATCCCTGATTAAGAGGATTGGCATTTATGATCATAGACTAGGTTAGAGTTAGAGACATATATATATCGACCTCTCGGTTAGAGAGGGGATCCTGCTGCTATTTTGTGGAATCAATCATTTATGCACTTTTGCACTTCGCAGACAATTTGTGTTGAGAATATTTATGAACCATGAAGTTACTATTTTAATAAAAAGACTGATGTTACTTTCAAGATTGCGTTTATAAGTTTTCCATACTCCTGAGTACGGATTGGGGAGGACCCCTCCAACACGTAAGTCAAGAGATTTACTCTGTTTTTAGGTATTTTCCATTTATGCTATGAATCGATTTTACTTCTTATTGTGTATGAAGATACCTTGATGGCATTTGAATAATATGGTTTTATTTTAGTTAAAATATTATTTTAGTTCAACATATCTTCTGTAGTTGATCAATGCTCATTCTGTAGTTCGGTAGAACACATTTCGTAGTCCTGTAGCTACGTTCTGCACACGCATATTTTGACATCTGTTTTCATGTATTCTTATGTTGGTTCTAAAATAATGATTCAGATCTAGAAATATCATTCATATTTCTTTTATCAAACTTAGATCATAGAGGTTAATTACTTTCAGTTCCTTGATTTAATAATCATCACTTGTAATGTTTAATCCGAATAGATAAGATTGGTTAATTCTCAACATTAGATATTTATGTTCTGGATTTGGTTTTCAGCATTTGAGTTTTTAGATTAGACTTTTGATATTCAGCACTCAGTTTTCAGTATTCACTTCTTAGATTAAAATTTCAAACTAGTCGGAATTTTAATTCTAGACTAAAGTTTATCAAGCTTTCAACATTTCAATTCTTAGTATAGATTTACAGTTTTCAGCATTTAACTTCTTAGCATAGGAATTTGTCATTTATAGATTTACAATCTCTTTAGCTCACCTTCTTCTTGATTAGATAAACATTTAAGATCTATACCAACACCCCAAACACGACGAAGACTATCCTCTAGAGCACATACAGTGTTAGCACCTCTGAAGTTTGTACGCCCCCCGGGTTGATAATTAAAGTAGGCTCCTGGTCTAGCTACCCTCATTAGGCATCCATTCTAAGAGATCACCACTTTTTGGCGCCATTTCCGGGGAGGTGCTTAATCTTTAGGAGACATCTTTGAAAAAAAACATAAAAACAACCAAAAACATAAAAAATTTACCATGAATGCCTAGACGACAGAGAGATAGATTTGGATGCTTTCTGCCTACTTAACCTATGAGCAACAACAGTTCTGACCATTCTCAATTTGAATTCCTTAACTCAGAAGAAGAAGCTAATTCTAGCTACGATCCACACAAAGATAAATTCTTTGCTAGTTCTAGTTCCAACACTACTATGGCAGGAGAAGATGAAGAACCTAGAGAACTGTTCACTTTTCCCATCAGTATACCTCTTGGAGATGCCAGGATGAAGAATATCAATCCTAATAATCTTCCCAACTTCCATGGTTTGACTTCAGAAGACCCTTACACATTCTTGTTTGAGTTTGAGGTAGTTTGCAAATCCTTTGATTACACTACTGATGAGCAAAAGTTGAGGCTTTTTCCTTCCACACTGAAAGATCTATCACTTAGGTGGTTCATGAGCCTTGAAGGAAATAGTATTTTCAGCTGGGACCATATGAAACAGGCATTTCTAGAAAAATATAGAGACTACTGCAAAGCAAAGGATACAAAAGATGAAATATTTCGGATGCAGCAAGGAGAAAGAAAATCATTAGAATATTATGCCCAAAGATTTCAACTCAGCTACAAATGAGCTAGTCATTGCACCTTAGATCCTGAATCACTAAAACTTGTCCTTCTTAGAGGTATAAAATAGAAAAATATTGAAGTATTAAACCTTCTGGAGGATGGAGATATATTCCAGAAGACTTATGACCAAATCCTACAGATCTTCAAAAACTACTCTTGATCTAGGAAAAGTAAAAGTGGGACAAGGGATTCACACCCATTTACTAGGGGATCAATATCTCCAGGACCAAGCCTTACAAAATTTGATTTAGGAAATGTGTTAGATGACATGAAGACCAATATCCTACAATCTTTGGCCATGCAACTTGATGCACTTCAAATAAAAAGCTATTCAAGATCCCACAACTAAAGGTGCAATAGAACAGCTATGTTTTGTGAATCAAAGGAGGAACAATTTTCCTAGGCCTTACCAACCCAACAACCAAGCCTACTATAACCAGGGAAATAACCAGCAAAATTGGAACTCAGTACCAGCCCAATGGCCATCTCGGCCAAGTCCAAACCAGTGGCAGCAAAGCCAACCATATCACCAAACTTATTACCCACAATCTTACTCTCCATACCTACCACCTTTTGCTCACCCAACCACAAATTATGGCAATCCATACCCTTATTCATCAAATTGGAGAGCTCCATTGCAGCAGCAACATCCACTCATCATGCCACCACCACCAAATCAACCACCCCCCAGACCTCCACCAATTCCTTCCTAGCCAATTCCAAACCCTAACAACAACAGGCCACCACAGTAACAAGCCTACAATACTGAAATGGTACAGTTTCCAACCTATGTTGTGGATACGCTGGAGATAAATGAAATTAATCTAAGGTCTGGGAAAACATTGCAAAATACACACACACAGAATAATCAAGAAGATGAGGCTCATGAACAAACGACACAACCTCATATTCAGCATCCAGATGAACCAAACCCTCATGAGGAAGAAATTCAACCACTCACACAAAATAGAAACCCTCCATTCCCTGAAAAACTTGTATGAAGTACAAAAGAAGAAGAAGAAAATGCAATTCTAAACGAATTGAAACACTCGAATATCCAAACTCCGATCTTGCAGGCCATCAAGATGTACCTATCTGCAACAAATTCATTTAAGAGAATTGTTTGAAAAGACCTGGAAGAAGAAAACGTGACCCACCCACGATAAATGTAGTAGGCCAATTGGAAAATTTAATGCTAGGTGTCCTTGTAAACCCCAAATATATTGATCCAGGCAGCCCAGTAGTCAATGTAATCATCAATAACAGACATATAGACAGAAGCTTAATCGATTTAGGAGCTTCTATCAATGTGATGACCAAGTATACTATGATATACCTAGGACTCCAATCAATGGTCATACCTACAACTATTGTGCTACAGCTAGCCAACACATCTACAGTAAGACCTGAAGGGATACTCGAAGACATAATTATCAATATCAAATCCTAGGAATACCCAGCTAATTTCATGGTCATCGAAGTAAAGAGTAAACTTAGTGGATACCCAATAATACTAGGGAGACCCTGATTGGCAACTGCAGATGCTTACATAGGATGTAGATCGGGAAACATGACAATCTTCAGTGGTCAAGCTAGGAAGAAAATCATGATTTATCCCCCAGCAAGGAAGTCTTCAGACCTAGAATACCAGAACTGGACAGACGATTGTGATGATACATCCAAACAAAACATACGACCTGTCCTTACAATTGAAGCTGCACTATCACTAAAGGCCATCAATGAAGATAGTCATTTAGATAGATTTAAACAAAATGCTTCTTCTAATCATAATATGTTTGAATATTCTCTTGGCACAAGTCAGCAGCAAGGAGAGGCAACATTAAACCACGAACTTGAAAAAATGTGGACAGAGGTAATCACACTTGAACAACATCCAATTCAGATAAAAACAGTTGAGATAATGCCTGGCAGGACAGTTAATATTAATTACAATCTGGAGCAAGGACAAGAACAACAATTATTGAAAGTACTGACAGACAACAACAAAGCCTTTGCATGGACGTATACTGACATGAAGGGTATCCACCTAGACATTTGTAAGCACTATATCTATATAAAGGAAGGTGTTGTTCCTATCAGGAAACCACAAAGAAGAATGAACCCGGCATTAAAGGACATAGTCAAGATGGAATTACAAAAGTTGTTAGATGTAGGGTTCATATACCCAATCTCAGATAGTGAGTGGGTATCACCACTGGTCATAGTTCCTAAAAAAGGAGGAAAGTGGAGCATTTGTGTGGACTACAGAGAGCTAAATAAAGCAACCAAGAAAGATCACTTCCCTCTCCCATTTATCGACCAAGTATTGGACACATTAGCTGGGAACAGATTTTCTCATTCTTGGATGGGTTTAGTGGGTACAACCAAATCCTCAACCACCCAACTGATCAGAACCAAACAACATTCACATGCCAATGGGGCACTTATACTCACAAAAGACACATAATTCATATGGTCAAAACATTGTATTCTATCATTTGACAAACTAAAAGAGAAAACAATTACAGCTCCAATACTCCAAGGACCAGATTGGGCACTTCCATTCCACATCCACTCATATGCATCAGATAAGGCCACTGGATCTGTCCTTGGACAAGAAAGAGACAAGAAGCCCTATGTTATATATTATATCAGTAAAAATTTTGCAGGAGCAGAATTAAATTATATTGTCACAAAGAAGGAATTTTTGGTTGTCATACATGCCATTAACAAGTTCAGGAACTACATAACTGGTTACCAAGTTTTTTTCCATATAGACCATTCAGCAATAAGGTATCTCACGAACAAACTGAATACAATTGCTCGAATCATTAAATGGCTAATCCTCCTGCAAGAGTTTAACATCACAATTTTGGATAAGCCAGGCAAACACAATGTAGTGGTTGATTTTCTATCTAGGCTCACCCATGGACAAGACAATGAAGTGGTAAATGAAAGTTTTCCTGATGGACATATTTTTTCAATCTCCACAAGAAGCCCGTGGTTTGCTGACATAGCAAACTATTTAGTGTCTGGGAAATTTCCAACACATTACAGCTACAAAGAGAAGAATAAAGTCATAAGACAAAGTGCCACTTACACATGGATAGAGGGAATGCTCTTCAAAAAAGGACCAGATCAAATACTCAAAAGATGCATTAGAGAAGATGAAGTACATGACATGATGCATGCCACTCACAATGAACCATGTGGAGGACATTATGCTGTAAAAAGGACATCCTATAAAATTTTGCAAACAGGGTATTATTGGCCAACACTTCACAAGGATGCTTATGAATATGTTTCACATTGTGATGACTGCCAACGAATGGGGAAACCTACACAAAAAGAAGAAATGCCTCTCCATCCACAAATATCCTTAAAGGCATTCGAGAAATGGGGATTTGATTTCGTTGGTCCAATCAACCCACAGTCAAATAAAAAAAGCTACATCCTGGTATGCACTGGCTACCTTACAAAGTGGACTGAGGTAGCTGCACTAGCTGCAGCAAATGAAACCAACGTGGCAAATTTTTCACTGAGCAGATCTTCCACAGGTTTGGAGTCCCAAGAGAACTAGTTTCTGATCAAGGCCCAGAGTTTACATCAAATCTGATAGAATACTTGCTTCGAAGAAACAATGTTAAGCATAGACAGTCCTCCTCCTATCACCCTCAAGCTAATGGTCAAGCTGAGGTAACCAACAAAGAGTTAGAAAGGATTTTGACAAAGACAGTGCAACTCCACAAAAGAGATTGGGCAGACAGATTAAGTGAATCAATTTGGGCTTATAATAACACATGGAAAACAACGATAAGCTTCACACCATATGAGCTAGTTTATGGAAAGAAAGTTATGCTGCCCTTTGAATTTGAAATCAAGACATTGAGAATAGCAGCACAGTTAAATATGGAACTCTCAGACATCCAACAGGAATGCATGCTACAATTAAACCAACTGGATGAGCAACGCCAGCAAGCACTTGGCCATACTGAAATCATCCAACGGCAAAGAAAGAAGTGGCATGACACACACATAAAGCAGAAAAAGTTCAAGGAATGTGTCTGGGCACTACTCTATGACTCCAGGTTTCACACTTTCAAAGGAAAACTAACAACTAGATGGCTCGGACCTTACATTATTGAAACAATCCATGAAAATGGAGCTGTAAAGATTATTACAATTGATGAAGAAGAGTTCCCCATGATAGTGAATGGACATAGACTCAAACTTTACAAGAAGCCACAGTCAAAAGAGGAGTTCACACAAATACTCTATCGGCAACAACTAATGCTGATAGAGAGCATTGAAGGTAACTGATTTGCAGTTCCTAAAATTTAAAAAAAGAAGGGAAAAACGAATGAAAAAAAAAAAAAAAGAGAAAATGAAAAAAGAGAAAAAAAATGAAAAAAAAAAGAAAAAGAAAAGGAAAAAGAAAAATATATACAAAGAAAATGAAAAAGAACAAAATGAAATAAAAATGAAAAATAAAAAAAGGATTCACTCAAGGTTATCACAAGTGTATTGCAAGAAATCATACATCCCCATGAAGAACCAGCACGCATATTACAAGTAGATCAAATCAAGCGAGCCAGGTAGCAATATTCAAGCGAGCCAGTGATCTATTCAAACGAGCCAGACATCTAATCAAGAACTACATAAATCAAGAGATCTAGCAGTTTGTTCAAGCGCGCCAGCCACGTATTCAAGTGAGCCAGAAAAATCATACATTACAAAAATAAAATCAGCAGGTTCAGCGAATATTTTGAACTCAATGTTGAGCATAAAAGCAAAGTCAAATCAAAATTTGACACAAACATCAAATCAAGCAGATACAACATTTTCAAAAGAACCGACTGAATGAAGGCAAACACACATAACTATTGACATGCCTATTATAACTACAGGCAATGCGGAAATCTACTATAGAATACAGCGTCCATGAAATCCAGCCACGTCATGCACTCAGGTACGCTAAGCATAACCAAGTAATCTCTAAAACTCTTTGTTTTATTTTCAAGGTCAAATCATCAACCCACAAAACAGTTATTTTAGAAGCTGAGGACAACTTTCAAGTTAAATCGGTGGCAAGGTTCAGATTACCTCACCAAGTCATGACTACCCACTTTTCGACATGTCATAATAACAATCTCCACATTCATCCACCATATTTCCCAATGATCATAGCAGAAGTGCAATGCATAATTATGGAAATAAATGCAGGGTTCAATGATGGAAAGGAATGTGTAAGGTGGCAAGTACAATTTGAAATGATCAGGAGAGGTGTGTGAGAACAACTAAATAAGACGGCATAGTCTACAGAAAAGACCCAGTTTTGCAATAAGAGCTCTTTAGAAGAAGGAAAACTAAAAGTTTGCGTTGTCACCCAGCCAACAAGCTGCCATCCAACCTGTGAGTCAATCTCGGTTAGTCGAGGTAAGACAACCACACTCAAAATTTTTGTTTTAATGATAATAGTAGAAAATTCAAGATGACAAAGGGGTTCAAAAAGAGTGAACCAGAGGATCACAGATCCATTTATGAAAACCCAAGGTTTTTATCAATCCTCCATAATGCGGGATGGATGCCCTTCATCTCAAGGTTGAGGGGGTCTAATACAGAGGTGGCTTTGGAATTCGCAAGAAACTTGAAGCATATCAAAGAGGAGCAGTTCGTCACCCGGGTTAGAGGACTTCGTATCAGACTAGATGAGGAGGCCATTGCAAAATATATAGGGCTACCCATGGGTCTACACTGGGCCAGGAAAGACATTGAAGCCAACCAGAGTGCAAAGGCAGTTTTCTTTGGACCCGGAGAGGTTTATGAAGAAGAGAAAAATGGAGTCAAGAGGTTCACTATGCCTGCACCTTGGGATGAAGTAGCTGTTGTCGTTCATAAATATGTAACGTGTATAGGGAGGCTGAGCTATGTCCCTCTTTTCCACTTCCGAATTTTGGATCTTCTGAGGCACATGAGCCACATCACGCCAAACAACAACATAATCATTCCATATTATCTTCTCCTGTCTTTGGGAGAAATGAGCAAAAAAATTGTTGAAGGAAAAGAGGATGCGTTAGCCCACCATGGGCTAATCAAGTTGATAATTTGTGAAGAGTTAACAGTACAGGTTCCAGAAATTTCATGGGAGGAGTTTGTGGTAATCTCAGCAGATGATGTGCAGAGGATGAGAGGTACACCCAATGTAGGCATACCCCCAGCCTCAGGGGCAAAGGAAAAATCCACTTCCATATCAGGGGCCAAGAGAAAAATCAACCTGGACAACGTGGCCGATACCCTGATGAAAATTAAGCATTCTAAAGATGGATCCTCCCAAAAGGAAACAGGGGTTTCCACCAGTGAGCAAGGGCCAAAGCGGTGAAGCAAAAGGTTCACACAGCCACCCAAAATCAATGCACATACAAAGAGGTATAGGAGGTCATTAGTGATAGGTGGTCAAGGATTGGAGATGATTTGAGGAAGAAGGAACCTCATTCCCCTCTCAAACTAGAAGCTGCCCTCGTCAAATCTAAGCTATACATAGAATCCTTGATCAAGAATCATCTCAGATGGGTTGGCATGAAGATAAATCCTCCATTTTTCCTCCCTCTAATTATTAAAGAGCATATTAATGAGGAAGAAGAGAAAATAACATGGGCCAGGGATGATCAGAGCATGGGTTACTACAAGCAAGCAGGGACTCCTAGGATGGTTGCATGGGACATCAGAGAAGCTATTGAAGAACCAAGTGTGTCACCCAAGGATGGGTGAATCCTTCAAGCATGGGGGAGATGATGAACCCAAATTATAGGTATCCTATAGCATTTTTGCCACAGTAAAGCGCAAGATATGATGAAGGAAATACACATGTTTTGTGGGAAAATGTATTTACTTTGATTATTTAATAAGGATGTTTAGAGATTATTCTTTTTATGTTAAAAGTGTTTTTCTATGTGCTAACCTTGGAATGAGCAGGCATAAAAAGAGCATGAAGGTCTTGAGGGATCAACAAGAGTCAAAGCTCGAGACTGCATATAACAAAGGGGCTCAGAGCTCATATCTCCCTAAATTCTAGAGAATCCCTGATTAAGAGGATCGGCATTTATGATCATAGACTAGGTTAGAGTTAGAGACATATATATATTGACCTCTCGGTTACCGAGGGGATCCTGCTGTTTTTTTGTGGAATCAATCGTTTATACACTTTTGCACTTCGCAGACAGTTTGTGTTAAGACTTTTTCTGAACCATGAAATTACTATTTTAATAAAAAGACTGATGTTACTTTCAAGCCTGCATTTATAAGTTTTCCATACTCCTGAGTACGGGTTGGGGAGGGCCCCTCCAACACGTAAGTCAAGAGCTTTACTCTGTTTTCAGGTATTTTCCATTTATGCTGTGAATCGATTTACTTCTTATTGTGTATGAAGATACCTTGATGGCATTTGAATAATATGGTTTTATTTCAATTAAAATATTATTTTAGTTCAGCATATTTTCTGTAGTTGATCAACGCTCATTCTGTAGTTCGGTAGAATGCATTCCGTAGTCCTGTAGCTGTGTTCTAATCACGCATATCTTGACATATGTTTCATGTATTCTTATGTTGGTTCTAAAACAATGATTCAGATCTAGAAAGCTCATGCATATTTCTTTTATCAAACTTAGATCATAGAGGTTAATTACTTTCAGTTCCTTGATTTAATGATCATCACTTGCAATGTTTAATCCGAATAGATAAGATTGGTTAATTCTCAGCATTAGATATTTATGTTCTAGAGTTGGTTTTCAGCATTTGAATTGTTAGATTAGACTTTCGATATTCAACACTCGGTTTTCAGTATTCACTTCTTAGATTAAAATCTCAAACTTTCAGCATTTTAATTCTAGACTAAAGTTTATCAATCTTTCAGCATTTCAATTCTTAGTATAGATTTACAGTTTTCAGCATTTAACTTCTTAGGATAGGAATTTTTCATTTATAGATTTACAATCTCTTTCGCTCACCTTCTTCTTGATTAGATAAACCTTTAAGATCTATACCAACACCCCAAACATGACGAAGACTATCCTCTAGAGCACATACAGTGTTAGCACCTCTGAAGTTTGTATGTCCCACGGGTTGATAATTAAAGTAGGCTCCTGGTCTAGCTTCCCTCATTAGGCATCCATTCTAAGAGCTCACCAGGGAGTGTGCCATAACCACTCCACATCGTGAATAGATAGAGGTGTCACAAAGGTATTAAAACCATTCTTCTTTTTTCATTCACCAAATTCCTTTTTTTTTCATCTTGATATGGCAGCCATTTATGGTGATAAGGTTGGCAGAAAATATCCTTCTAGTACTAAGATCCAAATTTTTTAGAAGGATAAATTTTTAAAAGAGAGTTTTCATGATTCTCAAGAGTTGCATGAACACACATGTGATCATATGTGTGTGTCTAATAGTACACATGACATTATGGAGCAGCATCATTTCCAAGGTAAACATAAGGATTCCTCAGATTTACAAGTGCTTCAAGGAAGCATTGACTTGCAGAATGATTTCCAGGAACTTGTTTCACTCCAGAGAGATTATGAGCCTATTTCATGTAAGGAAGGCTTATCCTTGATGAATATGGTTGATTACATTCCATTTGGATCAGAAAGCAAAGAATCCTATTCATCATTGAATTGGATGGATAACTACATCACAGAGCTGAAGACTCAAGATTCTGCAAGACTAGCTGACATGGGTAAGAGTTATTTTCGCATTAGTAATGGATCTATTGTTGCATTCAAATTTGTTATGATCAATGAGCAGCATGCAAGGCATATATGGCTGCAATATGATGCTTACCATACATTTCCATTCATACCTGGGAGGAAAAATTACATAGCAAATGAAGAGTTATCCCATGGCATGATATTCATAGTAAAGCATGGTGACATTGTGAGGGCTACTGAGGGCCTCACCACCACTCAAGGCACAAGAATGGACTACTTACATCAAATTGAGGTCATATGGAAGTCACCACAATAACATGATAATGTTCTTGAATACCACCCACCAGGTAGACCACCTAACATGGTGAAGAAGCATGAGGATGAATTGATGATGGATGTGCAATCCATCAATATCTTTCAGTACAAGCAATTGAAAAGGTTCAAGGAAGGAAATGAAAGGGGCCTCAAGAGTTTCCTTGACTGGAGACACATAAAACCAAGTCCTCTTGCATTTCTTATGGGCCTAGTGAAGATCAATATCAGAATAAAGTACATGTGCATAAGGAACAAAGTCCTTAGCATGGAGAAGATTCAGAAAGCAAAGACTACAACCAAAGGTAAATTTTCACATATACTTTCTGACATATATTATTTGCATGATCTTCTTCATATGTTGCAGGAAGCATAGTTGAAGGATGATGAAGATATTTGCAAGCTCAATGATGAGTTTGATGGACCAGCCTTTGATGGAGTTGATGCATCCACATATTTGGTGGATACTTGTTGCAGAAACTTGGTTCATCTTTGGACCAATGGAAGAGAGTTGAGCCATTAGGAGCACTTACATAAGGAAGCATCTTGCTTTCGAGTTGAAACATTGGGTTGGAGTGTCTCTTCTTTCCCTATTTGGGAGAAAAAACACATGAGTGATATTCTTGCTTGCATCTATGGAGACTTCTTGGATACATTTTACACTTTTTGTGAGCAACATGGACTTTCATGGACTTTTGATGATGCCTATTGTCTTTATGATTGGACATGGGACTTTCACCCTTGTCATTGGAACAACAATGTTTTCATTTTTGGTACTTGTGTGCATTTGGAATATGATGTACAATCTTATTTGCATGTGCTTGGGGAGTTTGAGGTCAAGGAGAATGAAGACCAAGCACTTGTTCATTACCAAAGAGATTATGGGTTGCCTCTAGGTGATGGTTATACAGTTTTGAAGGAGGCACATGATCTCCCTTTGGTTGATCTGACTATGATGGATTATTATTATAGAGATTTGATTCACCATTCTCCATCCAGATCACTAAGTTGGAGTATGCATTCATCCGGTGATTGGGTGGATAGTTACATAAGGGAGTTGAGTACCCCAAGAGGTAAGTGTGTTGCTTGCATTAGTGGAAAGTTTATGGAAACATCATCCATCTTTTTTGATTAGTTGTATATGAATTTATGGATGCTATGTGATCTCTTTAGTATACTTGGATGGACATGGGATTAACATCTATGTCTTAAGAATGGGAATTGCAGTGCTAGTTTGCACATGGCTCATGAGGAGATTCAATGTTCCTTTGGGAGTGATGAAATTCCAGTTTGGTGGAGTGTTCTAGACATCCCCCATGATGATATATTCTTTTTGTTGATACTGATGTTTGGGAGGATGCAGTTAAGACAATGGAACCCCATAATTCTTTGGGATGATAGTTTTCCACAAGCAACAGTGTTATTGGGAGACATACAGCAATGGAAGTGGGATCTAGGAATTGACGGGTAATTTCAGTTGGTATTGATGACTCAAGGAATGCAGCATAAACAGTGGGACCCTGGGATCAATCTTAAAGATCCATATATAATCAGAGTGGTGCAGCAGAAACATAGTGGAATTTTGGTATTTTGCTTGGAATTGAGGACTTCGATTCTAAATAGCTAGCAGCATATTTTGAGGAGTGAAGTCACTGATTGACTTCATAGATGTATGGAGTTGGTTTCTTGCTTGAGGACAAGCAATCTTGGGAGGGGAGGACTATCATGTTCCTATTTTGTCAGCACCATGAAGCAGATCAAACCCCATGGATCCTAGTGATAGATTGAATTAATTAATTAATGAGGGGTTAAGTTGAGGCATTTAATTAATTAGGAGTTTGAATTAATTTTTATCCAAAGTTTATTATGCACTTGAAATATTTATTTTTCATGCATTTAATAATTTTATCATAAATAAATGAGGATAATGTTCCACTAGGGTGCATTAGTGGATGAGTTGACTTGGAGATGGATTGAAGAATAACTTAAGGAGAAAGCACTAAAATCTAGAAAATCAGACAAAAAAAAAAGGAAAGAAAGATGGAGCAATTTAGAAAAGCAGTGCAGAAGCATAAAAGCAGGACAAAGGTAGAAAAGCATGAAAAAGCAGAAAACAAGAAAAAGCAGGAAAATAAGAAAAACAAGAAAAAGTAGGACAAAGCAGGACACAAGCAGAAAAGTAGGACAAAGACAAAAAAGCAGGGAAAAGTACAAAAGCAAGAAAAAGCAGGACAAAGCAAAAAAGCAGGGTAAGGCAAAAAAGCAGGGAAAAAAAAGGACAAAGCAGGAAAGTAGGGTAAGGTAGAAAAGCAGGAAAAAGCATGAACTCATTCCAAAGAGAGCATTCATTTCGAGTGGTATGAATTCCAAGAGAGGAGCTTGTTGAGAAGAGTGAGAAGCTCATTTGAAATAGAGAGAGAGATTAATGAGCAAAGCGAAATGAGGGAGCAAGAGATTGATATCTTGAGTGGGTGCGCACTTCCCAAGAGGATTGGGGTGGCACGATTCCCAAGAAAGTTTGTAGTTTTAAAGAGAGACAGTTCTGCAATTTTTTGACAAATTGTACAGGTAAAAAAGAAAGTCCACATTGCTGATAGAAACTAGTCATACTGTAGAGTTGGAGGCACAGATTTTGAGGTTGGGTAAAGAGCAAAGAAATCGAGGTCATTCATTGTTGAGGTAAAATTCTACATTCTATTTTATTAATTTTTGTTTTGGCTACTGTTTGAGTGACTTTATTAGTTTGTACTATTGTATAGACTGACAACCAGTACAATCAATGGAAGCACAAAGTTTAAATTATTGTGTGGTACATTTTTCAAGGTCAAATATAGTCATTTATTGCTATTGTAATTTGAAGTTGTACTTTTGATATTTTCCTAAGAAATCTCAATAAAATTCGCTCTTGTGGACTGGTTTTCCCCTTTGGGGTTTTTCCAGGGTTTGTTAGAACAAAAACAATTGTTTCTAATTGTTTTAACACTCTCCTGGTTACATTTATTTCCACTACTAATTTCTAGATCTACTTACCATTCTTGTATTTCTTCCTACAAGCATAGTAAAGTGTATTTGAGATGGGTGCATGATTGTTGTAGTTATATGAAGTAGAATTCAGAGAGTTTCTAAGTGTTTGTCAAAATTCTTAACTGATTTTGCTTGATTTTGATAGAGATTTCATCAAAGAAATGTGTTTAGCAGTTGGATTTGGATGATGACGAAAATATTCCTTTGAAATATATCTTGAAGATGCTTCCCAACCTTATCTCTACCAAAGGAGAACATAAGCAATTTTTTTCATAAAAAAATTACCATTGGTTATAATATACTTATACATGTACACATATAGACAACCAAACTCTTGACTTCCACAACCTATAAATTACTACATTAACACAGGAATGTCTTAGACGGAAACCCCAATTCTCATCTAAGAAGAAATTTGTACAATCTACAAGTAGCTCTACATGAGTTGTGAAGATCGAGAAAGGTCGATGAATATAAATGCTTACTCTCTAAATAACAGAGGAGAAGGATCATTTAACCTTGAAGCTTTACCCAAAGTCCTTAGTAGAACAAAAAAAATCTAGAACCTTACCTTGACGTTAATGATACCGTAATGAAGGAACATAGCCCTTGGGATGGTTTGAACACACGTTAATATGCATGTGCTACCTTATGTAAATAGTAATACTATTTAACTAAAACATTCTAATTTTTTTTTAGGAAAATAAAAAAATAAAGGGAAACGAACTGTCACTTGTTGCACCGAGAGAAACGAGGTGCTCTACAACTCAGTATGGGGGACATGTTGTAATGTTTGTTACTAACAAAATAATTAAAAAAAATCATGTTGACTCATAAAATAAAAAAATTATGGAAAGTATTTAAAAAAATCCATGTTGGTTCATAAAATAAAATATTATGAAAAGTAATTAAAAAATAGATGTTTGCTTATAAAATAAAAACTTAAAACTTAAACCCGGATCTATCAATCAAGAGAGATCAAATTTCTTGAGTTTAAATTTAAAAAAAGAAATACACCTCAAGAAATTGGATCCCTCTCGGTGCTTGATAGATATGGGTTTAAGATGGATATATGTTGGTTTAAACTTAGTTCAATGATGTGCCACTAGTATTAGGCTTAGTATTTCGAAGAGGCACCAACTAAGGAAAATTTATATCTCGCATGCCTTAGAAACACATGGAGTTGCATGGAACAACCCCATGATTGTTCCTCTGCATGCCATGCCATGACCATGCATAGCTGCATAGGAGAAATTCTTGATAGCTCCCCAACTACAAAACTTGACCTCTAAATGGACAATAGAAATATGAACCTGGAACTCAATGAAGTGAATTGCATGACAATGGCTGCAATGAGGACCGGTTTCAGAGTTGCAACAAAGATCTCCAATTTCTCTGGTTTTTTCATGGATTTATTTAGTGTGGAATGTTTTAGACTGGAGTAATTTCATGGCTGATAGCTTGTATTTGGTTTGAATAGCTAGTTATAGCTGCACCAATATTTATATTTATAGAATCTAAATATCCGAGTGAGAAAGTATAGAATGATTCATAAATATCAAATTCCAATGTTCAATCTCATCTTTTGTACTCTATTGCTTTAATAATTTCAAGAGAATAATAATGAAACACAGTCTGTATCTTTTGGATGTTAAGACAATTGTTCCATCTAAACAAATTAGAATCATAAATGTAATAAGTTCCAAAAAGCATTCCATCGTAAATGCAATAAATTCCAGAAGAATTTGCTTCAACCATTTTTATTCTTGCATTCATTGTACATGTGAGTTTACTACTACAACCCTCCTCTGGCTTTGGTCCATAGGGTTATATCATTCCTTATGTTTTTCACCTTGAATTTGATTATACTAAGTTTGTTGATAAATATTCAACCTTGTTGCGTGATCTCTAGGTGGCATAAGAGAATAAAATTAAGGTCCTTCAGTGATTTGGTGATTATAATTTGGTGGTTTAGCAAGTTTGTGAATAATGTTTGCCAAAAAAATGAGTTGTTGAAACAACCAAGAGTATTGGTGGTATTGTGTGCAAGGTAATACTCTCAATTTAGCTGTGCACATTGTTTTTTACTCTATTTTGAGATTATCTAAAAGCAAATGCTAGCTTTTAGGCATAGTTACTTCAAGACAATATAGAACCAAAAAGATGTCACTTGGACTTGTCCCTTAACGACGCGAGAGATACAATCAACAAACTTTCATTGATATCAATGTTTTGCATGTAATAAATTTTGTAATTGATTTCTTTTATATTCTAACAATATTTTTTAAGACAATTGAATGATAAATCTAAGAGGCCTACCATCTTGTGCAAGTAATAGTTTTGTAGAACAACACAATGTTGATGTTTGTCTAGGACATTTTAAAATATTCTCATTCAAAGAGCTCTATGTTGCTACTAATAACTTTAGTAAAACCATCCCAGAGGATAAGATAGGGTATCTTTGGAAGAGGTTAGAGATTATAGCTTGCAACAATGACTGTACATTGAGATCCAGAAGGACAATGATCACTAGGTACACTCCCACAAAAATATGCATGCCTGCATTTAACGAAGCTAAGCATAGTTGTAATAGAGACGAATTTTAAACTAATCCTCTGTATCCTATGGCTCTTCAAAGTTGGTTTTCTGTGATTAATCCCAAGTCCTTACTTCTTCCTGGGAAGGGTTTGAGCATCTTAAGCGGGTTTCTCCATTTTCCACTCTATCATGTTCTATTTCCTAGTAACTATAGTTGATTACATATGGTGTGTGCAATTGAGGTTTAATCACATGTTTTTAGTGTAACAAGGCACCACACAAATTGATGTTGTTATGAAAAATTATTGGGGTTAGTGTTTTATGTACATGTAATTTATAATAGTATATTTGAAATATTTACCCTTTCATGATAGTACCCGGGGTTTTGTATTGGGTGGATGGGAATAGTAAATAATTGATTAATGTTTACTATTTATCTAATTAATTGCTATGCAAATGGCACATATACTTTATCAACATTATTGTTATGGAGGTGGCGGGCATGAAACAATTTTAATAGAGTAAATCAATCTACAGTTTTATTTCTATCGAGGTGGTAGATACTTTATCAAGTTTATTGCTATGCAGTTGGCAGGAATGAAACAATGTGAAAAACGTAAATCAATCTACAATGAGTAAGTAACTATTATTCTTAAGAGAAAAACATACTACACAACTATATCAACCTCGTATTATTCATAACCATATTAAACTCTTATTGAAAATATGAAAACCAGGTTACCTGAAATCCTGAGAAGTTGCGGAAGATATAGAAGAATATGAAAAATATCAAGTCAGAGTATGTAGGAAAAATGAGATCTTTACATAAAGCACAAAAGGCTTGAGAAGGTGGTACTGTGAAGTGCATTGAATTGAATTAGATTCATTTGGTAGGGTAATAGTTTCAATAATGTCATAGTTAAAATTTAGGAAACAAGAAAAATATTTGAGACTATTTGCAGTCTACCAATGTAATTCTCTCAAATACATTAGAGAATCAAAAAATATTTACGGTAAAGCATGTTAGTTCTTTAAATTTTTGTCCGTGCTACACATATTGATCAATATACACATGCCAATTCTGACGAGTGCATTAACTATAAACTTTGGAAGAAGCAAAGCTTGCAATAAGACTTCGGACTTATTGTCCAATAAGATCTATAAAATGATTTTCTTTTTTATATTGGAAAATATATATTTAGTCTGCTATGTTAAAGGTTAAAGATCGGAAAAAAATAAAAATAAAAGTCAAAAGTTAAAGTACTACAAAGTCAACCTTACAATAGTACCCTAGCCTTCTAGAAGGACTAATAAGATGAATTGGCGATTTTAATATATTTTCATGATAACAAGTTTTCATTGATTGGTTGTTAAAGTATACATTGTGTTGTCAAAACTTTATTAATTGATTGAGTGGAGTTGGTAAAGTACACTAGTGTTGTCAAAAACTTGACTACTGATAAGGTGGAGTTGGTAAAGTACAATGGTGTCGTCAAAACTTAACCAATTGATAAAGTTGAGTGGTATTATCCATTCTATGTTTTTTTTTTAAAGTTATATGTATATTATTATGTTGAAAGTGTTGTTTAACAAATTGACACTTTTCAATATTGTTTGTCATTTTGTTTTGTAGGCATGTGGTTGATATAATAAAACACAAGTTACTTGTCATCATCCAGTTGTATTTTTTTAGATCATCAATGTGCATGATCTAGGCTACATTATCGATGTCAATCACTTGAAGTTGATAAAAAGGTTAAAAATTCAACTCTATGTTTTTTTTTTAATAGTTCTTTCATTAATGATATGGATCCACCACTTATATCTATGCAATACGGTCACAATGCTTATACTTTAAGCAATGCTAAGTAACTTTTTGTCAAGAATGCCACAACAAGATAGACTTAGAGATTTACAACAAGATAGACTTGGAGATTTAGTCAAAACATAACAAGACACTTCATGAATATGAGGGATGGTGCTATAAACCATAGCTATTTTACCGAGTGAAAAAAAAGGAGGGTGGCAAGTTGTTTGTGGATTCTAAAATTTTACACAATTTGGAAAGTAAATTTGTGTGAAACATTTGACAATAGGTAAGAAATGGATTCAAAAAAAAGAGAAATACAACTTTAAAATTCATTTTGGATTTATTAAGAAAGAATAAGTTACTCTGATGTTTATTTGAATTTCATAACTTATAAAAATAAAAATAAAAATTTAACACCTTTATATTTGGAATTTGATCACTAATTAATATTTAATGAATATGAATAAATGTGAAAATTATATATATATAAACTAAAATAAATATATATATATAACATTTACTTAAACTAATTTAATTAAATGAAATTGGAGTTTCAAAATTGATCTCAACAAAAGGTTGTAGAAACATTTAGAGTACCATAATAGATCTATCTTAAATCGGATTTATCAAGTATCTAGAGCAATCGAATTTCTTGAGGTGTAATTCTTTTTTAATCTTAAATTTTTTACATATCCATAAGAAATTTACACCTCAAAAAATTTAGTCACTCTAAATGCTTGATAGATTTGGGGTTAAGATAAATCTATGTTGGTTCTCCCTCATACTGAATTGTAAAGCATCTCCTTGCATACAATAAATGATCAACCATTTAATTTCAAAAACACCAAGTAAAAAAAATAAAATACTTATTTTTAATATCCAATATAATGTATAGACACAAAATAAAAATCCATAAAATAATTAAAAGACAAATAAAAAAATTTCAAATATGATTTAATTACAAAACAAACCTACGAGATGTAAAGATAAATATTATAAACATGTGAGAAACTTATAAGACACAAAGTAAATGTAGGGAAGACACAATGCAAACATAGAAAAGACTCAATACATATTGGACAATTGAAATGCAAACAAAACACAATTAGAATAGAAATTAAATGTGAAAATGGTTTCATATGAATGTAAATTCATTGAAAAAAGAAAAACAAAAATCTAAAATAAAATGTAAATTTATCAAAATACATAATACAATACAAAAGCAAAGGATAAGAAACAAAATTAATATACAATTTAGACCAACTTAAAATGAAAATAATACATTAAATAACAAAACAAAATTTAGATGCTAATGAGATGAAAACAGATATGAAAAATTACATATAGTGAGAAGAAAAAAAACATAAAATCAACACTAACTAAACATAAACAAAATGCAAATGCATGAACTAAACACAAACAAAATGCAAATGCATGATGGACACATATCAACAAAACAATACTAAACATGCAAATAAATGGCAGCACTTAGAGTGTCATTTTTCCATCCTACAAACTAAGCTAAAAAACAAAGGCTATGGATTCACCCAAGTGGTTGTACGTACATATATGATTCTTTTTATTGGAGAAATGCTCTTGGGATTGTCTTTATGATTCAATATTCATTAATTGTAATATTTCTTGTAATAACCCTAGTTTTGACTTGGAATGTATTTATCCAATATTATGTAAATGATGTAAATATGCTAGTGTGAATTCCTAGTGCGAAGCTCAAGGCCAAGGCCCGACTAGTGAATGAATAGGCATGTATGATGTTTCTAATACATTTGGACTGTTTATTTGGCTTTTATGTTGATTTAAAATATATGTAACTATTATGTGCATAAATAATAAAATGGTCCAAGACTAGATGTGTAAAGAGCACCAAAGGGGTTATGATTCCACCAGAGGAGAAGAGGAAAGGGGGTACATGGGTGACTAAATCCTTGCTGCCAAGTGCCCACCTTAGAACTCACCCAAAATTCTGTCATGTGATGAGAATAAACCAAATATCTCCTTTTTTGACCATTTTTCCAATCATTAATGCATGTGTATGGTTGGTGGGAAAAGTCATCTCATGTAGTTATTGAGGTATGGGACTGACTACACTTTTGTGATAGTTTTGTCTTGAAAGAAGTCATTCTGCAGCTGCTAGGAGTACTTTCTCTACTGGAAGAAGTTATGTCAGTTGTCTTTTCACCATTTTCCCATATCCCTTGGATTCAACCCTCATTTGTCTCATTCTTTCATGCAGTTTTGGAGGATGCAAAGCTCTCCCTTGTTGTCCATGAACTTACCATGTTGTTTTGAACCCAGAAATTCGAATTTGGAGACCATGCTACAGATTGGGAAGTGGGTATTATTGGTTGTAGGTGAGCAGAGAGGTTGGGAAAGCTAGGAACCCTTACCCTTGAGTTCTGCTACTCGTAGGTGCTTGAGAAGCCACAACCGGTTGCTTGGATCTGTGTTGGATAAAGATAAGTATTCTTATGCATTTGATTCTGAAATGTTTTATTTCATGCCTGTAATGTTTATGCTTATGTATTTGCATATTAGATGTGTGTGGATAGATTTTAAATTTTGTTGTGCATGTTTATTGCATTTCTGCACACATTTCATTTGTTGAAATTCGTATTATGAATCTAGGGTGAAATTAGAGAGCCTAGGTTTTCCCAGCGTCCCCTCTTGATGGTCAGATTGAGTGAGGGGGACGCTACATTTCTCATTTATTAATTAACCCAAAAGAGATAAGTAATCTTTCTCTTGGGATTTTTATGAATTATAATTTAATAATTAACTCAAAAACATAAATAATCTTTATTTTATATTTAATAACGAAAAAACGTAGTAATATGAATTCTTAAATAGATAATCCTTTAACCAAAATGGTTATTGAAAATTCGGCCTTGGAATTTGATGTTCCGGCCTTTTTTCACTGTTTAGATGTATTTGACATGAGGCTTAAAATTTAAAATGTAGAAATTGATGTCTATGTTTATTGGTAGCTCGTCAAAAAAACTTATAGTTGTCTAGCTTGCTCTAAACAGGGAGTTGGTTTATTAGTGAAATTGACATATTGTTAAACATTTTGTTGGAGTTTTATTATTCTAGTGGACTATCTACCCAGATCTTGTCATAAAGAACAAGGCTAGATTCAAGTAATTGAAGGAAGATTGTGTTGTGATGTATATCCAAGGAAAAATTGACCCTCTATGATTCTATATAAAATGCAAAATGAAAGTCACTCTAAAAATCTAACGATCATCAATTTGAAATTTCAAACCTAATTGAAATGCATCGCTGAAAACTAATTATTTCTAAATAAACGACGTTTTATTTACATTTGAAAATAGAAAAAATAATTCTATATAAAATGCAAAATAAAAGTCACTCTAAAATTCTAACCTTCATCAATTTGAAATTTCAGCCCTTATTGAAATGCAATCAATATCGTTGAAAACTACTTGTTTCTAAATAAATGATGTTTTGATTTACATTTGAAAAGAGAAAAGAAAAACACGAGATTGTATTTAAATTATAAGGATTTAATATTGTGACATGAGATGATGTAGAATGATATATAAATTATTTTTTATATTAATATTTTTATAGTTTACGAAAGGCCAAGGCTTTATATTTACATGTCTCATGTTGATTTTCTATTACTTTTTTTTTCACAAGATAAAATATTATACTTTAATATTAAGTATATGATGAAATTACAACCGAAAGGAGTCCTCCAAGACAAAGAACGTGAGTTACAAGTGCCAACCAAAGGCAAATAGTGAAACACCACCACAACAAAAAGAGAAAATAGCACCGGCATGGATAAGGCTACAACCAATAGACCACATCACCCAACTTACAAACCACCACCACACAGTCAAATGCACCAGCAGATAGCTGACAAAGCGAGCAAAAAAAAACCAGAAATAACAGCCGCAAAAATCAGACGTCATACAAAAAAAGGCTGTTGGACTCCCGGAGGACGTCATCCGCCCAAAATTCGAAAAAAAATGTGACCTTCCACCGCCGAAAGAGCACACTTCGACAGGGCATCAGCATGCAAGTTCTCCTTCCTAAGTATATGGATGAATTGAATATCATTTAAAATCTCACAGAGAGCTCGTATCTTCTCTAACCAGGGCCTAAGAGAGATGACATTTATCGGGCCCATACCATTTAACCAGTTCACCACCACGAGTGCATCCCCAGCAATCCGGGACAGCTGCAACTACCGAACATATGCAAAATGTAAAAGACACCACAAAGCACATACCTCACTTCGGGTGTTCGTTCCAAAGCCCACATTCAACCATATGTTAAAATAAGCTTGATCATGAAGATTAATAAATGCTCCATCACCATAAGAAGAGGCTGAGTGCTGAGAAGCACCATCAAATGTCCCATATGTGCTCGATAATGTAACAGAAGGAACCCTGCAAATATGAGAAGAAGTAGTATCCAAATAAGAATCCCAAAGCTCCAAATGTGCCGCCATCGCCCGTGTAGCCACCCAAGAAGAAGAAAGTTGTTTGTCCTAAAAAATGGCCATGTTCCAAGCCTTCCACAACTCCCACATGACAACCACCACAATAGCCACCAATCTTTGATCAGCCCTATGACATACCAGAAGACCATCCACCACCGAAAGATCTGACCAGACCGGAATGTCTGGAAATGAGCCACGAATAATAGACCACACTTGGCAGCTAAATCCATAGTCAACGTCATCCTGAGAATGGCAGAAAGGGCATAGACTGGGCCCCAAGAGACCATGTCGTTGTATGTTATCCCAGAATAAAATTTTACCGGCCAGTGCTAGCCAGAGAAAAAATTTCAACTTCAGAGCTATATTCCAACCCCAAACTGCCTTGTGCCACCAGGTAACCGAGCCGGTTGAAGGAAAAAATGTCTCATAGGCAATACAGGCAGTGAGAGTACCTAATGTTGGGTTGCGAGACCAGACCAATGTGTCATCATCAACGACCAACGTGATGTTTCCACGGTGCAGTGCCAATATATAATTTGACCATTCAATAGCCATCGATCCTGTCAAGCCCAATTGATCAACGTTAATCCATACCTGTAAAGGGGAATCAGAGAAAATTGTTGAGGAAGCGTGCTGTAGAGTCATATATCCATGGAATCTTAAGAAAGTAGTCAATTCCCATGATAAATTGAAGACGACAGGTCCACCAATGAAAGGATCCACCCCCAATACAATCTGATGGCCATTACCGACCTTTCATGCCAGCCAATTAACTAGAATTAGTAAGGTAGTGAGAAGACTGGCCCATATGTTGGAAAATCCCTTCATTTTAGTGCCACCCAATCTAATCCATTCATGCACCGTCAACCCCTGTAGATACTTGTCCTTCACAGCCAAACCCCACAAACCCTCCACCATAAGACCACGCCAAAGACTCTTGGCCAACAGAGCTGCAGAGAAATAATTAATATTCTTGATTTCCCAACTGCCCCCTCTGATAGGAGTAGCCAATTTGTTCCAGCTCACCAAATGCCATTTATTCTCGTTCTGCCCAGACCAAAGAAACCTGAAAATTTTCCTTCTAATGTGAGCTAAGATTGACTTGGGAACCTTACTCGATGAGAACCAGTACACACCAATATTCTAAAGAATCGATTTGATTAGTGTTAAACGGCCTCCAATTGATAACCAATGCCAACACCATTTGTGAATGCGTTTATCAAATCTTTGAAGCAGCCAGTTCCAATCATGGGCCCTGTATGCGTTCGGCTTGATATAATATCCCAGATAAACAGTTCCTTCCACCAATGGCTTGAAATTATAGTGAAATAATTCCGTCAAGTCATTTCTAATATGATCATCTAGCAGATGTTCCAGAAAGAAAGATTTTTTATCATTAATGATCATACCTGTGGATGAGCTGAAAAGATCCAGTATCTCTTTGAATTTCCTC
This sequence comes from Larix kaempferi, assembly GCA_027924585.1. Lineage (NCBI taxonomy): Eukaryota > Viridiplantae > Streptophyta > Pinopsida > Pinales > Pinaceae > Larix > Larix kaempferi. The sequence goes on from BSBM01000600.1 coordinate 4,284,656, forward strand.
CATTCCTTAATACAAGCCATTCCAAAAAGTAATATGTCATCCACGAATAGTTGGTGTGTAACAGAAACATTTTTGGATATTTTAACACCTTCAATCTGTTTATCCGCCTTAGCTTTTGTAATAAGCCTGCTCAATCCTTCAATTACAATCAGAAAGAGTAATGGGGATAATGGGCACCCGTGACGCAGCCCTCTATTACTTTAGCTCTTCACTCGAGAAAATATAATTGTAATGCTCTTTTGTATTCTTCCACATTAATTAGAAACATTGGTGAAGAAACTCATGAAACAAAACAAAACTAACTAGATATGTGAAAATTAAATAGCTCACTTTAAATATACGCTAAGAAACATACATGGTTTAATATACACATACAACCTCTAAATATTTTTTTTTTTTTTGAACAGTTTTTTTTTTTTAAATTGTCATTCACATGATATTCAATATTTATTTGTGCATATCAATTACATAACATGAATTATAAATTATACGTGTTTTTCTCAATTACCACTATATATGTGATATTTATTGATGATAGTGTACATTTACCATTGTATCAAATCTCTATTTGTTTTGTTTCTCATATTCTAGACATCACATCAACATACACTAGATTAAGATTGAAGATTTACCATTGACTTATTTTTGGGATCATCTCAAGGTGAACTATTTTGGGCAGTAACTTTCTTACATAAGGAAACACTCAATCCAACTTATCTAATTTATATTAAATAAAAACAACATAAAATAGCTTAGAGTCATAGAGATAATTATTTGGATTAGGTTGTTCTCTACAATTAAGATGGAGGAACATCTAATTTTTTTAGAGAAATACATCTATTGTTTATCTCTGCATGGGCATAGAGTCCTTCAATCCATGAACTTCCTAATTGGCTATTTGTTATAATTTTGAACTTCAATCCATGATCAACCTAATGAATTTGAACATAAATCTATAACTAACGATTGACAACTTCCAATTGTAATGGATACATATGCACTTTTTTTTTCATTGGGAGGATACTCACACAAAGCCATGAATCGGGTTATTGGTTAAATATAGAAAACACAAGTTTTTGTTTTTTTTGCATGAATTTGTTTTGCCTTCAATGCCCAAGAAGTTGTCTTAAATTAATGTAGGCATTATTCATCATGTATTTCATCTCCCCTTTGATTCCCCAAGAGTATGCATGGAAGCATTTTACGTGTACATGGAGACTAGCAGAGAGACAGTGAGAGGTAAATCCTTAACCTTTAAACCCTACATAAAATAATACTCAAATGACTCAAAATATCTAATTTTCTAGGCATGCTTAAGGTTAGTTATTCATAACGGCCATGGGGGGTAGCTCAAGTGGTAAAGATGAGAAGTTGTAATCAATTGTAAATGGAAGGTCACGTGTTCGAATCCCCCCATATTTACCAGTGTGCCATGCTTCAGGCCCTGTGGATGCACCTAGGGGTATACTGGTAGTGAGATTGGATCCTTGGACCCCATGTCATGCGAGTACCATCCCAATTCCAGTTGTTGATTCCCCTAGTAAAAAAAAAGGTTAGCTATTCACAAAACCCCACTCCATTACTTCTACATTCAAACAATTAAATACATTGTTAAAGTCTAGAAGAATGTGTCCCTTACTGCTACATCCAAACAATTAAATACACTCTAAAAATCCCAAACGAATGTCTCAAAAAATTACCAAGGTAGACTATGTAACTTATGAGAAGTTAGTCATTTACTCATAATGTTTTGGAGAATGTTTCGTAGAATGTTTTGGAGAATGTTAGCACTTAAAGTTGTTAGTAGCAATAAGTTTGTTTGTTTTGTCCAATGCTATGTCACAACTTCCAAGTATATATTTTTACTAATGATTCATCCCTTATAAAATGTTCATATGGTTTTCCTCTTAATTTCATGACCCACCAAACTGAGAAATAAAGAAGAACTAATAACAATGATTTTTTTTAATCATGAAAGACTGATAATTATTGCATATTGGAAGACATTTTGTCTAGGATACGGTGGCCCGTTGGTGGGGTTAAATGGATTTCATTCCATCCACACGGGTTCAATTCCATTGAGACATCTTCTGGCTTGGATTACCGCCTAACGGTTTGCTCGACCTACCATCCACAATATGTGAGGAAGTTTGTTGAGATTTCCCGTGCGTTGTTAGCTTTCCTTGATTCCTTCGGAATAGCAGGAAGGTGATTTTTCCACTGGAAAAAAATATTGGATCTCTTAATTATGAACTAGGGAACATAACAACTTCACAAAAAATTAAGGTATCAACATTGCACGAGATCACGAACCATGTCTATAAACATTATTAAGAGATTAACACCCCTTAATATTGTAATCTACAACATACCTAATACACTTCCTTCACAGGATAATCAACACAGTGGGATTATTTAATTAAAAAACTAGGGTTTCAACAACTACTTGTATAATGGGCCTACCCCTACTTTTGCTTGGCCTAACTCTTTCTCTAGGCTTGGACTCTAGGCATGTGATAGCAATCTGATATACATGATAAAGGTAACATGTTCAATGATCAATGTGTCATATCAAGTTGGCAAACTTATACCACTAACCAATTGTCATCACTAACATAGAAGCCTTTGTGAAATCCTCCTCAAAACATGATACATTTCTACCTGTATTGGCTAGGCTCGAATTGACAACTTATAGTTCCCATCTACCTTGTTTCAAATTGAATGTGTCAATTTAATAACAATACCTATCTAGTAAATTTGAAATTGAATGTGCACATTGCTAGCTACCTTGATACCATCCAATTTCATCAAATCACTAACAGTGTCCGGCATATCCCACAATGTAATGAGCGATCCTTATCTCGATTGCTGATTCCCTCCATCCGACAAGGATGGAGCAAAGTCTAGATCGACTTTGCTCCATGCCCGCTGGATAGAGGGAATCAGTGATCAAGATAAGCTCACGGCAATGGGCCCTTGACCTAAAGCAAGGCAATTCCTTCGTTTTCACGTCAATGGATACAATGTGAAAGATTCGCGATGGGGAACCCGCCACCCACTAGAGCGGGCTTTCGAGGTACGTTAACTGGGACAGGCCGGCAAGCTCTGGGCAAACGTCCGTCATGGACGAAAGGGTCCAGCACGATCGGAATAAGTCTCAGGCCGTGCTCGGTGGTGGACCAGAAGGGAAGGAGCTGAATGTAGGGCACATGGGGTTGCTGGGTTCACAGGAATTTAAAGAGAAGGAAGGATTCCTTTCAAGTTCCCTCACCTGGGTTCTTTTCTGACACCGCCGGGATCCGATCGCACTGGACTGGATACCGTTTCAAGGGTTGGAAATTTGGACTGATCATGGCTTAGAATCTGGAGAGAATGTGTGTGACGTAAAAATGGAAGGCAATCACATGGGCTTTCTGCAAACTCTCAAGTAACGTCGTCAATGTTACGAATATGCCGACAGATCAAACAACCACATCACCAAACTTTCAGGCCTGCCAATCTGTTACTTCCAATTGTAACTTTGATTCGAATAGCAGAAGTTGTCAATCCCAAGGCTGTGGATCCCACTGATCCCAACAACGACGAAGATAATTTGGATTACTGTACACTGTCCCCCTACCTCCCATACGTTGGTTTGTTTTATCTGATTTTCTCTCATTAGATTTTCCTACGGCTTGCTTGCACATACATGGCAGTTCTGTGAGTAGTTTTGACAACTTTGGACAAAATCTTTTCACGGTCTCTCTCCACGGCATGGGGTCTCGTCTACTGGAACTTCCCATGTGGCATGGCATTGTCCTGGTCTCCTGAAATTCATGAGAAGTTAATTCAAATATTGCAAATTGGTGGTTCTGGTTTTGACTCGAGTACAGATTACATTCATCACTTACAATTTTACAATTTTAAAGTATAGTAATTCATCTATATAGGATATAGAGCCATAAGGGAAGGATGGTTTTATCAAAACTTAAAAGTACCTATATCATACCAACTCATTCCAAGGTATTATATCTTTTGAGAGATCTACAAGACAAACTCATAATGTCTCTCCATGTATAATTCTTTATGTGAAAAACAACATTAAAGGTATATTTTCTATTATTTTCGGTCAAAGAGTTAAGTTGGCTAAACACCACTTGAAGCATTTTATAATGGAGTATGTTATGTTTTTAAATAAGCTTCATATAAGTGAATATCATGGGTTAGTTAATACTATGGGTTGATAAACTACTTACAATAAACCTATCAAGATTAATTTAATCATGTTTTGGATGCGTCAAGAATAATATAACATTCTCCCTTTAAACTTGTTGACAGGGGATAAACATATTCTCTCTCAATGTTTATTAACCAAGTATACAAGAATACATCATGCTCCACTTAATTTTAGCACCTAGGTTTACATCTATACCTTACATGAGTGAGCCAACAAACCAGGGGTACACATACTTAAACAAGTTCTTACAGTTGTATGCTCATTTACATATGATAAGCTCCAAAATTCATACCACTATAGGGCCCAAACATATTATGCTTGAACATCCACTTGTTTCGATTCTTGTATATGTCCTACTCCTATTGTAGTTACATGCCAAGTACTTCTTAACCAAATACATCTTCATCATCTTTCTATTGTTTGTCATTGTGTTGATTTCTATTTTCTTTGAACATGATTGATGGACCATGGAAAATAAAAATAAAAATACCGTAAGATCCAAATGTTAGTCAACTATCAAGGTATGGATTTCATAGCCCAAAGTACAATCAATCGACTCTTCAATTATATGGTCCCACAAAAAACATTCCAAAATAAATATGTCGTGTTCAATTTAACTTTTCTCCTTTTAATCCAGTAATCAAATATATCACATCATCTAGAAAAATAAATATTATAACCCTTGTCTCTAAATGAGTCATGTCCTTTGTTAAAAAATTGACTCCAAACAAACTACTTTAGCACTGTACATTCTAGTCTCAAGGCATGTGTCTTCTCTCACAACTTCTTTTACATCTTTCACTGATCTTTCAATGGAAAATTTCCTTGATCTTGATACCTCATCACTCCAATTTCCATTACTGGACATCTACGCCACTAAACAAATGGAGATAATTGGAAACTTTTCTAGAGCTCCCTTCAACCATTGTCGCTTCTTGGAACTCTTCATTGGATAAAAATCCATTATTTGGTCACCCTAGTTATCCACTAGTATGCCAAGTCACCTCTAGTCATGGTCTCCTCCAAGGGATTTAAATTGCTATCTCAAGTATTCAATCAATGAGCTTTTTAATCTACCTATTAAAAATCTAGTAATCATTCAGTGTGTTCTCTACATAGAGCTCATAATTCTTCATGCAAAGGCAAATGTTAAAGACAACTCTTTTGTCCATTTAACTATGCCATCAATCCTCTTTATATCTATGTTCCACTTACACCATGTTGCATGCAAGAGATATCAAAGGTATTCCCAACAACCAACAAACGAGTCCATTAAGTGACTACACCTCAAACCCACTCAGTCAAGATTCAATAATTTATGCATCCAGCACACGAGGGAAGAGTTATAAATTGACCAATCTTCTACACTATATCTTTCACACACCTCTATAATGTGTTTGAGTTTTCATCACTAAGAATGTTGCCTCCTTATAATAAACTTGCCCAGACCTATTTTCAAGGCACCCAAAACCTCCAATTTTTCCTCTAAGGTCCATTGTGCTTGGACTTCTTCCAAGGATTCCACCTTTTCCTTCAAAGGACAATTTATAGAAAAATGGTTCTAGTAATGAAGGAAACAAGAGACATGCTTATGTCTACTTAGGAATTTTTCTTTACTTCCTTGTTGCGATATTTGCATCATCTTGGGGATCCTTCACTCCATTAAATGATCCCAAATGGAGTGAGTCATTAAAAACATGGCATGCTTGGGAATTCAGGCTCAAAGTGCATTGAGCATCGTTAAGAAACAAGCGAAGAGTGGAGCCAAACAATAGTTTACTAAGTAAAGGGTTATGTGTGAATGGACACTTGACAATATAATTCAAGACTTCATGGCATTTGAATTTCCTGGTTTGCAAAGAGAGCCACAAGTGGTATCGGAGCAAGTACCAACAGTACCTCCTAGTTCATCTAGGATCACAGCAAGAAGGAAATCTCATCCACCGAGTCAAGAGGCGAGCAGTAGGAACTTAAATGATGTAGGGGCATCCACATCTACAATGTCGTCTGGGTTACCAGAGTACATATCGCCAAGAAATCCAAATGATAAACTAGTTCAGTTGTCTAAGAATGCTAAATGCATGCTTATCATGCATGAGATCCCCGTAGTATATTTTCATGTGGGAGACATGATGGGGAAGGTGCCAAATTTAAAGTATGTTGACCATGATTTGGAAGACAAGTTAAAGTTCCCATAGTTTGCGACATATAAGTATTCGCGGATGGTTCCCAACAAGGAAGGGGGGTCTTGTCTACTAGAACTATTAGAATGGGCTTCGCGTTTGGAAATAAAGCATGTTGGGTCTCTTGAATTTTCCACACTTTGGTCGGAGTCTTGAAGCCAATTCCTATGTAAAGAAGCTATTACTTTGTTTCCATGGCGGATTCTTGTGGTTGGGTAGGCATATTTCAATTTATATAGACTTGGTAGCAAGGATCATGGGTCTGCTAACTCACGGGTTAGATCCGGAAGCCTATTTTTTTGGAAAGGAGAAATACCAAGTGCTTGCAAACAAAATGATGGATAAATATGAACTAGAGAAGAGCAATTGGTCTTATGAGGTGTAACTTCCCCGACCAAGTAACCAAGGCTGGAGACACCAAATGACGAAAGGGAAGTTTAAATTAAGATTATGAAAATGTTCTCTAAGGTTAGGAAAATAATCCTAAATGCAAAATAATTAAAACATTCAACCTTTAAAACATGTGTGACACTTAATATGCAATTATTTCCTCATATGCTTATGTCGATGCAAGGATAACTAAGCATAAATTTAAACAAGATCTGCATGCTTAATCAATACGAAAATAAACATTATTAAACACATTCAAAGTAACCATATTAAACTTATAACATTTTTAAATCATATTTACAGAAATCTTTGCAAACTATTTCAACCATAAATTTCAACAGTTAAACTAGGCAATTTACGACACTTACGTAAATCCAAATTTCGACAATTTAATAACTGTTAATCCAAACTTATCGAACTATATTTGAAATAATCACCTAAATACATATAATAATTATAATTAAAATATACAAGGATTCCATCTACATCCATGAAATCAAACAAAAAATCAAATCAACAATCTAGCACTTTAATTACAAACCCTGCATCCGATAAGCTTTTGAAACCCCTACAAAACCATCTGTAAGTAAAATAATGAATATGTTAACCTATGGAAGCATGAAAAAGACACAAAGGTTGCAATTTAATATCATGTTACATCCATATATAAAAATATAGTCGAAACCATGCAAAAACATTGAAAGAAATCACTTTTCTATGCGAAAACCCCATAACTAGTCAATCCAAAACTCAACAAATCACTATGAGACTAAGGAATAAAATATTTTCAAACTATGGGGAAACTATAAATCCACCAAGGATAAATATCACATCCATTCATTACCATATAATAAAATCTCCAAAAGAAACTATCAAGACAATGCAAATTTCTAGCTAGAAAACCCATACACTAGTCATTGAAACTATTTCACTATAAAAATCATTTATGAATTAAATCATCGAATAAGGGAACACTTTCAGGTTAATATAAAGTAAATACACATAAAAATAATATATTAAATCAACCATTAAAATATATATAAAAATATAGAGAATTTCTGCACGATTCTAAGCAGTATTGCCCCTAACCTTCAACAAGAAGTCAGTAATAACAATATAAAAGCTATTGAAGCTCAAAACAACCATCAAGGGTGCAATGGAAACATATTTAATAGTAAATAAACTTATAATACATTCATATCTAAAATAATGAATGAATACGCAGGGTCCCAGGAGGAAAATCCATCATTCTACATCCATAGATCTGCACAAAAGCAATTTACACAAGTAAACAACAACTCAGCTTCCATGGCTACAATAAAATAAAAAATAATTCATATTAACATATAAAATGACATTAAATAAAACACGTATCTTAATAGTACGTAAATGGCATCCACTGGACCACGTTCCACCTAGCCTTAAGCACTGCCAAGCCAAATCTTCTTAGACAAGCCACCCCGGAGATGAGACCATGGATCTACGGGAAAGGTGCAATCAACAATAGCTCAAAACATTAGTTGATAATCCACTAATCCATTCTACTCCATTTAGAATTTCCTCCCCAAATTCCTACCCAGATAGATCAGACTTCCTTCGCCCTGCAATTGCCAGTCCCTCAGGATATCATCATCCCTTCACCCCATAGTCACCAGTACCTCATAACATCTCCACTTCTATCCAAGAATTACATATTAGCATAAAGGATAAGAAATGGACTCTACTAACTATGAAATAGTTCTCTCATGCTCTCAAGAAAAACGACAATGTCTCTTGGTTCACAAGTTACTAGCTCACTGGCTTCCCATCACATGAGGACATCTTTTTGGATAGCTTCACATGAGGATCAACCAAGTATTTATAGAACAAAGAGTAAAATTCGACCCAAGGGGGGGAAATTAATTTATAAAGAGGTATAAAGTGTGTTTATGTCCCACTAACTCAAACTATCATGTCCCCATATTTTTCCATGGTCCATGGGGTAATTTTGGCCTAAGTCACCTAGGCAATAATTATTTAATTAATGAGCAAGTATGGAAACCACCTTATGGAAGATGCCTAAGGTTGTATTTAGGAATTAAATGGACAAGGAGGGCCCCCCATGCAGTTATTAACCCCGTGACTAAGTCCAAGTGATTGACTAATTGAGAAATTAATTATTTGGGGAAATTTTGAGGCATTACACCATAACAATTAATTAATTACTGGATAATTAATTAATTGCTAAGTTAAATTATTTCTTAGTTGTATTATTTTCATTTAAATTTTTATTGCTAATAAATGTGCCAAGTGGTTGATGACTTGGCTAGGAAATTCGAATTGGTAAGTGAGCCAAACTTGCCTAAGTGGTAAAGTCTCAGAAAAGCTAAGGAATCTAGTGGAGACAAGTTGGCAAGATGAACCCAGAAAGGAAACTGACAAAAGCTAGAAAAATTAGACAAAAGCAGGAAAGAATAAAGTAAAGAAAGTGGAAAGATTCAGAAAAGATTTCTGAAAGAAAATAGCAACAACCAGAAAAGCTATCTAAAGCGCACTTGCCCAAATTCAGTGAAGGAGGTGAAGGAAAGAAAGTTTTGAAAGCTCAGAAGTTGCTATTCTCCTCAAGAAAGGCGTCCTCATGGATTTGGAGTAGAATGGGAAAGTGGGTAACCTACTCTCACAGGTCACCAAGCCAAGAACTTGCTCAGCAGGTCATCATGAAGTTTATAAAAGAATCCAACCAATTACATTTGACAACTTTTGATCATTTGTAATTTATGAATGAGAGCTCTGAGCTACTCACATGTTGAGAGATGTGCCTCAACCATTCCTCTTGGGTGATATGCCCCAAGGCCCTATGAGTTTCCTATGAGTATTATGCAGGTCCAACAAACAATATTACAGCCAGTAACCTTTAGTACAGTTCAGCCATGAAGATCTAATGTCAGATTGAAGAGGAGGCTACCATTGGAGGAGATTCACAGCTAGATTTGGTGGAAGAACACTGGTGGAAGAATATAATTATGGAGAGATGTTCTCAGGACCTCCAGTGAAGTCTATCAGTCGAAGTTCCAGAGATTAGTTGCTGCTATATTCCAGAATTCAATATCAGATCGAGTTTCCACTCCTCTTCTACCTCTACTACTCCCACAGCTAGATTTGGAGGCGATTCCACTAAAGAAGAGAGCTAGTTGATGATGGCGCCCATTTGAATATCAGCCACTCGGAGTGCAGCAAGATCAGCCATCTAATCTGTAGATGGACTGATATTCACTTCCAGAACAAAGCCACAGTAACTTCTTACTTCTCTTCTCTATTCTCCCAATATTGTAATCAAGAAATTAGCCTGTGAGGCACTATCATTTGAAGAGCAAGCAGTTAAATAAAGGAGGAATGTTCTGAATGAAATATATTGTGTTTTATGTATGGAACATCTCATATCATATATAAATAATCAGTTGAACATATTTTGGAATTTATAAAAGCAGTTTGCCAATTTAAAATTCAAGACTAGCTAGATTGATGCCCATTCTAGACTAGTTTTACCACTTTCACTGCCATTTCCATTCTAAGCAATATTTTTACATTTTTTCAGTTGGAGCAGGTCCTTAATTCATCCCAGTATCCATATAAGTCATAAAAATAAAAAATTGTAAGCCTTTAGACCCTCTTTGGAAAGATTAGGAAAAGACTAGCTCAGCAATCCCAAGAGAGCCCAAAAACCCCAATTCTTCCCAAACTCTCCCAAGTCTGCTAAATTATATTCCTAAACATAAACAACATTCATTTGACTGATATAACCTCTGTTATTAACTTCAGGAACCCACCCAGTCTATTAAGCATATGCTAGTGTGCCCAGGAAGCTTTGCAGTAGGCTTCAGCGGTAGATGATGTCCGAAACATAAATGGCCCCAATGTTTTGTGCTTAGGACTCTTTCTCTAATCTGATTGGTTGCTGCTTCACACGCCCCATACAAATTCCAGAATTGAATGTTCATCCCACCATCCTCATTCCTTGCCTCAATACCCCTCACTTACCTCCTGCTCCATTCGGAGAAATTGTCAGAAATTTAACTAGAGAAGTTGATAAAATTTTTGAAGTTGAGTTAATAACTTGGTTGAAATTTTCCAAGGATATTACACAAACCCATGAGGCTAAGAGAGGGAGTTACAAACCCAAAATAGTGAGGAGTTACACAAATCCAAGTAAGGAGGATAAATAGGGCGCATCCATGAGAGAGAGGGTCCCACACCATCATAATTATGAGCCTATAATCCCAAAAATAGGGAGAATCTAGCACAAAAAGAGGAGTGGAGGCATAAAACAAGGAGGTGGAAGCACCAAACAAGGAGATGTAAGCTAGATTCTAGGGAGAGGGCGCATTAGGAAAGTAGGGCCCACCAAATCTCTCATGAGAGGCATATTAGGCAAGATGAGGCTAATAAACCATGCATAAGGTCCAATAATAACTCCAAAGGCAAACATAAGCAAGATTTTTTTCCAACTCTCATGTTCGAGTGACGAACATCTCTCTAAGGTACAAACATGAACTAGGAGGTACAAACATCAATTCTAAGTGATAGGAATGTCCCCATTCCCCCTCACACTATGGAAACATGGCCTCACATCCTCATTTTTGGTTTTCGGTGTGCCATTCATTTCAATTAATTAATTATTTAAAATAATAATAATGTTCCTTTGTCCTTAAGGACCCTTGTCTTGGCACCTAGTGCCTCAACAATAAACAATTACAACTTACACATGTCCAATGGCTTAACATATGGGGTGTGACATTCCCCTCCCCCTTAAACAATGCATCGTCCTCAATCCATAACATACTTGCTTTATAAAAAAAAATTCAAAAGGATATATCAGACATGCCCATACATACCTCACAACAATACTTCCCACTACCACATGCTTTCCAACCATCTACCCTACCTATGGAATGTGACTCCTTTCACCCCGCTAGTACCTCAAGATATCATCATCCCTTCACCCTACCAATCCCTCACGACATCAACATCCCATTTCTTGATTTTACAAGACTCTAGGCTCCAGGAGAAGCAGTGGAATCAAGGAATCAAGGGCCAGTCTTCAATCCCCATTACAGGGTCTTCAAACCTCATTACAAGACCTTCAAACCTCATTACAAGGCCTTCACTTCAATATTCAACAAAGGTACATCCACCTGAAAATCATATTTTCATCAATCATATGACTAATATCAAGTAAAATACATGATATAGGATATTCTTCAACAAATATACTTTCTTCACATTTCTTCAACACATGGTTAGCAGCAACATATACATAAAATACATCTCCAAATAGAAGATAAATTCTAATTAATCGTATGAAATAAAGCACAACATAAAATAATTTCTTTTTAATTCATCAAAGATACATGAAATCAAAGCACCTGAAAATGCATCTGAAACACATTCTGATCAATTTCAATTCAATTTCAATCATGCATTAAGTACACATTCTAAGTTATTTTGAATGTATAAGAGATACAAGGATTGCATAAAAATAATTTTACAACAAGGATTACTAAGATACTTCCAAAGAAGATTACAAGGAAAATATCACAAGTTACTCTTTCAACAAAGATACTTTTAAAAGACATACTTTTAACAAGGTCATAAAGACACTTTATAACAAAGATAACAAGATCATAAAGATACTTCTTTGACAAAGATACTCAAATAACACAAAAAACCACATGCAATGTAATGCAACAAGCAAAGTAAACTAATACACAACAGCTCCAATCTAACTAAGAAACCAAAAAGGCCATAACAACTAGCAACTGAACGAGATATCCAACAGCTGGGGATTCTCAAATACTGTTAAGCTTCTCCGGGATCTTTCCCCTCTTTGGGAAATACTTGAAGTAATTATCCCCATTACATCCCCAAAATTTGATATCTCTTCTTACTCTCCTTTGTTCTAGTTATTCTTGTTGCTTATTATTTGGAGGATGAAATCTTTTCTTCTTATGTTCTTGCGTGTCTTCTTTCTTATATTTCCAGTCTATCTATTTTGGGATTTTGTTATTATTTTGATAATACAAGTGCTTGGCCTTCCAAAAAAAATCGTTAAGGGTCTTCGACCTATCATATTGAATCTTGTCTCTATAGAGATCGGGTAGACCACTAAGAAATATCTGAATCTTCACTTTTCCATCCTTCACAAATTCTGCATACTTTAGAATCTCTAGGAACCTTTTTTCATATGCTTCCATGGTCATGCTGCCTAGATTGAGTTCAAATAAGTCTTCCATCTTCTTGTCAAATTAATATTATAAGAGATACTCCTTTTGGAAGTATTACTTGAACTTCCTCTAAGAGATCCTTTCCTCATCAATGTCCTTAATCTTGACCAGCTAATGCAACCAAATAGAAGCCTTACCATGCAAGTGGTAGATAACTACCCTTTCTTTCATGTTTGGTGAGTACTGATGCAACTGGAAAAAATTCCTCGGTTCCAACAACCAATCTTCTACTTCCTCACCTTGCTTTTCTTCTCCATCGAAGGTTGGAGGCTTTATTCTTCTTAGTTATCCCATCAACGTATCTTGTGCAAATAACCTCTTTCCATATCTAAATGAGGATCTTTCAGGACTACTGTCGGAACTGTATGATGAATGTCTTCTCTTTATCACAGTGGAGGGAAAGTGGTAAGGTTTTCTTAAAGAGAATATGGATCTCTCTTCATGAGAACATGAATCTCTCTTAAAGAGAATAAGGTTGGCACACTTCTTTATGGGGTTACTTCTTGCAATTATTTCAGACTGTGCATGATCTATTCTTGTGCATGGACGATCTTTTCACTGTCTTTTCTGCAGGTTCTTACTTCCATTTTCAAACTTTTTTACTGAATCCTCCAGGTTCAAGGGTTCGATGCTTCTCTTGTGTCCATTTGTTCTTTATTCTCTTGGCCTAAAAAACTCCTCTTTGTGATTGTATTGCCTCTATGCATCATCAAAATCCATTGCCTATCCTTCACTACTTGATCAATTGACACTGAAGCTGTGATGTGATCATTTTCCAATCATTGTTATCATACCAACAAATTCATTCATCAATCATACTACTTCCATCTCAATACAATGCATAAAGCTTCTTTAGAAAACAATCTGAAATCCATCACATGCATGTTGAAAAAGTACCAATCAAATAAATTGAACAAGTGACTCTGATCACTACCACACTACCATACTGAGCATCACTCCATTCCAAGCCATTATAAATTATTTTCATCTTAATTGGACTACTATATTGCATTTAGAAATCATTTGAAAATTCATTTTGAGAAACTACTATTATGCTTTAATTGTGGTAGAATGCTTCAATTTTTAAAAAAATTCAAAGGGAAAATCTCCCATGAAGATTCTGTAATGTATACACATTCCATAATCAATTAAAGCCATATTTTCTTAGTTCTTAAATAAAAGTGTTTCAATTTTCAAAATTCCAATTGCAGGTAAGAATGGAAATTTATAAGGTTTCAAATAGAAAATCAATCCCTCCAAAGTTTATCAAACAAGCCAATCCCAATCCAAAACACATCATAAACTACTCCATAATTCCTTGACTTCTGAGTTAAAAGAAGGATACAACCGAATTGATCTCTGAAGTGAGGCTTTTGATTCTTCCATAAACATAAGGGTGTTAAATTTTACTTTTACCGTGCATATTTTGTAATTTCCAAATGCATGCAAGCAGAGTTTTAAATCTGTAATAGGCCCAAAAGCTACAAAGTTGGAACCTAAGCTCTAATACCACTTTGTAATGTCCATGACCCCGAAACCAAGGATGGAGGCACCAAATGACCAAAGGGAAGGTTGAATTAAGATTATGCACAACTGATTGATGTTCTATAAGGTTAGTCCAATATGCCTAAATGAAACATAATTAAAACATTCAACTTTTAAAACATTTGTGACACTTAATATGCAATTATTTCCTCATATGCTTATGTCGATGCAAGGATAACTAAGCATGAATTTAAACCAAATTCACATGCTTAATCAATATGGAAATAAAAATTATTATTCAAAGTGATCATATTAAACTTTGTAACATGTTTAAATCAGATTTACAAAAATATTTGCAAACTATTTCAAACCATAAATTTCAACAGTTAAACTAGGCAATTTATGACACTTTTGTAAATCCATATTTCGATAGTTTAATTAACTGTTAAGCCACACTTATTGAACTAGATTTGAAATAATCACCTAGAGCCATATAATAATGATAATTAACATATACATGGCTTCCATCTACAACCATGAAATAAAATAGAATATCAGATCAACAATCTAGTAGTTTAATTGCAAACCCTGCATCTTATAAGCTTCTGAAACCCCTGCAAAACCATCTATAAGTAAAATAATGAATATGTGAACCTATGGAAGCATGATACAGAAACCAAGGGAATACTTTCAGTTCTTGATACAAAAATATATCAAAATATAGTTGAATCCATTCACAAACATTGAAAGAAATCAATTTTCTATGCGAACACCCCATAACTAGTCAATCTGAAACTCAGCAAATCAATATGAGACTAAGGAATAAAATATTTTCATCCTATGGGGGCACTCTACAGACACCAAATCAAAATATCACATCCATGAATTACCATATAATCAAATATTCATAATAAACTATCAAGATAATCCAATTTTCTAGCTGGAAAACCCATAAACTAGTCATTGAAACTTAGCAATTTCATTGTAAAACTCATCTATGGATAAAATAAGACACTGAGGGTGCAATTTCAGGTTAATATACAACAACAAAAATAAAAATTAGATTTTAAATCGTCCATTAAAACACATATAAAATTATAAATAATTTATGCATGATTCCAAGTAGTATTCCCCCTCAACCTGCAACCAGAAGTTAGTAATCCCAATATAAAAGCTATCGAAAATCAGCCCAACCATCAAGGGCGCAATGGAAACATATTTAATAGTAAATAAAATTATAATACATTAACATCTGGAATAAAGAATGAATAAGTAGGGTTCCAGGAGGAAAATCCATCATTCTCCATCCATAGATTTGCACAAAAGCAATTTACACAAGTAAACAACAGCTTAGCTTCCATGGCTGCAATGAAATAACAAATGATTCATATTAACATATAAAATAACATTAAATAAAATACTTGTCTTAATAGTATGCAACTGGAATCCACCAGACCACGTTCCACCCAACCTTAAGCACTACCAGGCCAAATCTTCTTGGACAGGCCACCCTCGAGATGAGATCATGGATCCACAGGCGAGGTGCACTCAACAATAGCTCAAGAAATCAATTAAGAATCCACAAATACATTCCATACCATCTAAACTTTACTCACCAACTTCATACCCAAATAGATGAGACCCCCTTCACCCCGCAACTGCCAATCCCTCAAGATATAATCATCCCTTCACCCCACAGTCACCAGTCCCTCGGAACATCTCCACTTCTATCTAGCAATTACAGAGTGGAATCAAGGATAAGCAATGGAATCAAGGAACTATGAAAGAGTTATATCATGCTCTCAACACAAACAACAATGTCTCTTGGTCCACAAGTTACTAGCTCAGTAGCTTCCCATCACATTAGGACCTTTTTTTTGCCTAGCTTCGCATGATGATCAACGAAGTATTTATAGACCAAGGAGAAAAATTCAACCCAAGGGGGGGGGAATCAATTTAGAGAGAGGTAGAGAGTGTGTTTAGGTGCCACTAACTCAAACCTATGAGGCTAAGCTCGAATTAGAGAGAGGCAACTCAAATTAGTTAGAATGGAGGCTAAGAGAGGGAGTTACAGACCCAAAATAGTGAGTTACACAAATCCAAGTAAGGAGGTTAAAGAGGGTGAATCCATGAGAGAAAGAGGTTCCTACACCATCATAATGAGCTTGTAAGCAAAAAAATAGGGAGAATATAGTACAAAAAGAAGAGTGGAGACATAAAACAAGGAGGTGAAGCACCAAACAAGGAGATGTAAGCTAGATTCTAGGGAGAGGGAACATTAGGAAAATAAGGCCCACCAAATCTCTCATTAGGGGAATATTAGGCAAGAGGAGGATAATAAACCATGCATAAGGTCCAATAATAACTCCAATGTCCAACATAATCAAGATTTGTTTCCAACTCTAATGTTCGAGTGACCAACATCTCTCCAAGGCACAAACATGAACTAGGAGGTACAAAGATCAAGTCTAAGTTCTAGGAATGTCCCCATTCCCCCTCACACTATGGAAATGGCCTCCCATCCTCGTTTGTGGTTTTTGGTGTGCCAGTTGTTTTAATTAATTAATTTTAAAATAATTTTAATGTTCCTTTGTCCTTAAGGAACCTTGTCTCGACACCTAGCACCTCAACAATAAACAATTAAAGCTTACAAATGTCCAGGGGATTAACATACAGGGTATTACATGAGGTAGCCTCTATTAAATATCAGGGTGTTCGATTCGTGGCGAAAATTCTGGAAAGTACAATGCTGCAGAAATGTCGGCCCAACCAAGTTCTTGCATTAGTGATTGCATTAGTGATTGCATTAGCAGAACAGTGTATTGAAGGTGTCTAGATGAATTGGGTGACATTCCTGCTCAATGAATTCTTGAGTGACTCTCGGTATGCGCAAGAAGGAGGTAATATTTCGATTCGTGACGAAAATTATGGAAAGTAAACTGCTGCAGAAATGTCGGCCCAACCAAGTTCTTGCATCAGTGATTGCATTAGCAGAACAGTGTATTGAAGGTGTCTAGATGAATTGGGTGACATTCCTGGTCAATGAATTCTTGAGTGACTCTCGGTATGCGTAAGAAGGAGGTAATATTTTTCACGATTCATGGTTGTTATTATTTATTGATTTGGTTTCTCGGGAAGAGCCTCAGATTCTTAGCCTATAGCGATACCTCCTGGATGTCCTATGGCCACGTGGTTTGCATCATTATGGGTAAGTGATAATGAATATAGGCAGAGGGATTCCAACATAATACTTTACATGTATAAGGAACCTATTCAATACAGTATTAAGAAGGTTCCTCAAATAGAACCTCGTGTGGTGGATCTCTTTAAGCATATCATTTGGTTTTGTTTGAAGAATAGGTACATACACAGAGATCGAACACCAAGGACACCGCTCACACAAAAAGATCATAGATTAGTACACCAGATGTTTGGCGTGACTAAAACCCCCTAGAGGGAAACAGTCCATGGCCCTGGCCAAATAGCTTCTACGGAGCAGTTTATTATGCAGAAGAAAAATATTACATGAGCTTCTCTCAACAATGGATCATAAGGCAAGTGACCCTCCATGCTCTTTAAATAGAGATCATGGACCAATAGGGTGTTAAGCCACGGATCAAGTGTCGTTAAGATCGAGAGAAGTTGAACTGTCGGATCACTTTATATCGTGACCGTTGGATTACATATATACAAATGCATACCTAATGGATATATTAGCCCAAGTTGAACTTAACTAACTCCTAAGTGTCAACAATATCCTAACATCCCCCCTTAAGAACAACTTGGGATAGGATTGAAGGATTTACAAAGGTGACACAAAATTAAGAGAAGGAAGGAGGCATTAAAGCCTATCCCCCCTTAATGACAACTTCATGTACTCCTAGCATAGTTTGAAGTTTGGAAAACTTCGCTTCTGTAAGAGACTTGGTGAAAATGTTTGCAACTTGATCATTTGTTTGACAATATCGCACTTCAAGAGCATGATCCTAGAGGAGCTTTCCAATGAAGTGCATGTGAAGTTCAATGTGTTTGCTGCGCTGATGTTGGACTGGATCTTTGGCTAACTGAATGGCACTCTGATTGTCACACCATAGTGTAGTCGGATGCTGCTATTGGAACCCAAACTCTGAAAGGATCTGACGAAGCCACATAGCTTCCTGACTAGCACGAACAGCTCCACGATACTCGGATTCGATTGAAGAAAGAGCAAGTGCACTTTGTTTCTTAGAAGCCCAAGAAATAGGTCCTGAACCCAGAGTGAATACATATCCTAAAGTGGACTTCCGATCATCAGTGTCACCAGCCCAATCGGAATTAGTGTAACCAACTAAAGAAGGAGTCCCCCCTGAATAGTAATGTATCCTGAATTGAACTGTACCTTGAACATACCGAAGGATTCTTTTTGCTGCTTTCCAATGACTTTCATGAGGGCATTGCATATATCGGGCAACAAGACCGACAAGAAAGGAAATGTTAGGACGGGTGTGAGTTAAGTACAAGTGGATACCAACAAGTTGACAGTACAAAGTAGCATCTACTTTAGGTGTTGAGCAAGTGGTAGAAAGTTTGACTCCAGACTGGAAAGGAGAGGGAGCTGGTTTACAATCTTTTATGTGAAAGCAGTGGAGAAGATCACAGGCATACTTAGAATGGGAAAGGGAGATACCTTTCTAGGTTTGCAAGAATTGGAGGCCAAGAAAATAGTTCAAGTGTCTAAGGCTTGTCATTTCAAACTATTGTTTAAGACTTGACTTCACATGGTCGATAAGTTTGGGGTCACTATTAGTAAGGATTAGGTCATCAACATAAAGGACTAGGATTATGAGATGGTCATTGACTTTCTTGGTATAGACATTTAAATCAAAATGGCATATAGAAAAACCAACATATAGAAGAAACGTGTCCATTTTAGCATACCAGGACCGAGGGGCTTGCTTAAGGCCATAGAGAGATTTCTTGAGGTGTCAAACAAGGCTGGAGTCAAACTGAATGTAACCAGGGGGTTGTTCCACATAGATTTCTTCTTGCAAATTCCCATGCAAGAAGGAAGATTTAGCATCCATCTGATGGACTTCCCAATGAAAAGATGCGGCAAGGGCAAGGACAAGGCGGATGGAATTCATTTTGGCTATGGGTGCAAAGGTTTCAGTGTAGTCGATGCCTTCAACTTGAGAGAATCCTTTAGCAACTAGTCTTGATTTATGTTTGTCAATACTTCCATCTGGTCCATATTTGGTTCTGTAAACCCACTTACATCTGACAAGTTTTCTTCCTTTGGGAAGAGGAACAAGATCCCAAGTGTTATTTGTCATTAAGGAGTTGTATTCTTCATCCATTGCTACATCCCAATCTGGATGGCTAGAAGCTTCTTTAAATGTCTCTGGATCACAGTTTTCTGGAACTTGAGCCAGAAGTAATGAGGCTCACTGAAATTGAGAGCGAGTACGACGCCAATATGTAGGATCACCAGCAAGATCACCTGCAGCTTCTCTAGTAGAACGGACCCATTTAGGAAGCTATGAAGCTGGTACTGGAGGAGGTTGAGCACGAAGAGGAGGATTTTCATCCTCCCTATCATCATCATCTGAAGAAGTAACTGGAGTAGGAGAAATATCAATAGGTGAAGAAGAGGAAGCAGATGATGGCACAAGCACCGAATTAGGCTCGCGGGCCAATATATGTTCATCAAATTTGATGTCTCTTCTTATAATTATATCATGAGAATGTGGCAGAAGAAGCCTATAGCCTTTGACATCTTCAGGATAACCAACAGATATACACTTTTCACTTTTAGGTTGTAAAGCTTTCCATTTTTCATCTAGAATATGAGCCCATGCTTCACTACCAAACACACGGAAATGACTAACATCTGGTTTATTTTTACTCCATGCTTCTTTTGGTGTAATCCCTTGTAAAGCTTTAGTGGGGGTGCGATTAATGATGTAATTTGCACAATTTACAGCTTCATCCCAATATGGAAGACTTAGTCCTTTAGCTTGGAGCATACAATTAGCCATTTCTTTTAGAGTGCGGTTTTTCCTTTCAGCTACACCATTTTGTTGTGGTGTATATGGAACAATATGTTGTTGTTGGATTCCTTGTTCATTGCAGAAATTAGTGAACTTGTTGTTAACAAATTCTCCCCCATTATCAGATCTTAACTTAAGAATTTGATGACCAGATTGTTTCTCAACAAGGGCCTTGTAGGCCAAGAACATGCCAAAAAATTCGCTCTTAAGTTTTAAGAAGTAAACCCAAGTTCATCTGGATTAATCATCAATGAAAGTCAATAAGTATTTGAAACCAGAGAAGGAAGCAGAAGGTAGAGGACCACACAAGTCACTATGCACAAGCTACAAAGGAGCCGAGGCATGCCAAGAGGCACGTTTGTCAAAACTGTCCCGATGATGTTTTTCGAGTACACAACCAGAACAAACACCATCCTTGCAAGAGACCATATGAAGACCTGTCACCATATTTTCTTTACCTAGTTGTTGCAATGAGCGATAATTTAAGTGACCAAATCGCTCATGCCAAATCTTGCTCAGTTCATCACTATGAGCAACAAAAACTGATGGAAGTGAAGATGACCCAAAGTTTTCAAACTTGTACAACCTAGTAATATCATCAACTATTCCAGTAGCTAATACATGTAGTGGATCTTTTAAATTTCTGATTACAACTTGGTGAGATGAAAACTCTACGGTTTTACCTTCACCAGAATGAGTGATCTGGTATACTGATAAAAGATTACATGAAAGAGTAGGAACACATAATACATCATTAAACTGTCCATTGTCTAGATGAACAATACCAAACCCTTCAACACTAAGTGATCTATCATCACCAACAAATATTTGTTTGGTGTTACAATTATTTAAATCAGAAAATATGTTTTTATCCTTAGCCATATGATAAGATGCTCCAGAATCTATAAGCGATTCATTTGAAGAAGAACGAGAAGATGTTGTAAGTGCAAAACCAGAGGCTGAAAGTGTTTGTCCCAGAGATGAAGTTGAAGAAGAATCAAGATGAATGTGATGCTTCTTCATTGCCGCTTCCAGAGCTTCCATCCTTTTAAAACACCTTGACTCTTCATGCTCATCACGATTACAAAAGTTGCAATGTCTTTGTGTCTTCTTTCCTCGAAATTTGGCGGCTTTATCTTGTTGAGGATAATTTTGAGGCTGAGAAGATTTAGGACCCTTGTTATTTTGATTTTGCTTCTTCAGATATTGCTTCTTTGGATTCTTTGGATTTTTGTAATTCTTCGGACCATGCGACTGCTGAGCTACTAAAGCTTTTTTTGAAGTACTGGCAGTATTAATTAGTCCAAGATGTAAGAGTTTTTCCTATTCTATTATTAAAGAATCACAAAAAACATCAAAAGAGGGAGCTTTGTATTGAGCTCTTGAAGAAAGAAGAACTTCTCTAGTGGAATGAAAGGTTGAGACAAATACAGAATATGTAGGCCCCAACTTGGCAAGAATGGCGTAAATAAGGCCATCATCTGCCTTTATGACTTTGCATGCAGCCAACAAGACTCTAAGGGTCTTAAATTTTGTTATAAAATCTTCCATGCAAGAAAAATTATTAAGATCTAATGTAAGCAACTCATTCTCAAGATGATGAGCTCTAATTTCATTTTTAATACCAAAAACAGTATTTAGCTTTTGCCAAGCATCATTCGGTGCATGAATGCCTTGAAGATGAAACTGCAGATCAAGAGAAACTGACAAACCAATTAAACCACAATCTGAATCACTTCTATTTTCCCATTTTGATAGTTTATCTATATCAGAGGGAGGAGTTTCCATGCCAAGGGTAAGTCTATATAACCCTTTGCTTCTAAGAATATCTTCCACACGAGACTTCCATACAAAATAGTTAGTACTGGTAAGAAGCATATCATTTGAAATTTTCATTCTGAAATAAATATGACTTCAAAGATAAAAACTAGCTGGAAAAAATAATAGAGCTCGAAAAAAATAAGTGGTTTAAAAAAAAACAGCACTGAAATTAGCTTCCGGATGAAAAAGTTATGCCCTTTTGAAAACAAATTGAAAGAGCAGCCAAGGAACCACGTGGTGTGTGGAGATAAGTGCTCAGCAATAAAAAAAATCTCCTTTAGTCCTAACTTTACTCCTAAGCTCGCTTTAAAAAAAATGATGTGCCTTACTTCTATAAATAAGTGAAGGTCATTTTTACATAAAGTTGCTTAAAAAAAGAAGAAAAAACAACTTAAAAATAAAAGGAAACTTTTGTTTTTGTTTATTTTAAAGAAAAAAGGAAAAAACTTAAAAGGAAATAAAGTAACTTATGTGAGCTTTTAAGTAACTTTTTTTTTTTTAATATATGAAATCAATGCAACAAATACTAGCAGGATTTGAACTTAAGACCTCTTTAATAAGTAACTTTAAACCAAGTGAGCTAGAGTAAAAGCATAGAAAATATTGTAAAGGAGGAAGGGTTTTTTTTTTTTCACTCTTCTTGCCTTGTTTTGTGTGCTTACCCCGCAAACCCCTGTTTCAACCTGCAAAACAACGTCACACACCGGAAACAGAAAAACAAGACAAAAAAACTGAAGGGTTTCCCGTTCTCTGTTAGTTTCTTGTTAGTCCTTCATGTAAGCGGAATGCATTTCCTGTTGTTTGTGGTCGGCCGAGACTGCCAGTACGTGCAGATAGGAGGCTATCACTTCTAGAAAAAAAATAAAAAAAAGGAACAAATCGAAATGAAACAAAGGCAGAGAAAAAAAACGGAAAACAAAACAGTATACCTCAGATCTGTGAAAAAGGCCACAGTTAGGGCAAACAAAAGCGTTCTCATACAAAACGAAGGGCGATCCCTACTGAAACCAACGCTTTGAACACAATGGAGTGCTTAAAACAGTCAAAAAATGGCCAGAAACAGCAAATCTCGGCAATAGATCCCACATGCACCCGCACTGGCTTCAAATCTAGATCGTAATAAAACAGAGATGGCCCTCAATAATGCTCTAATACCGTGTTTGAATAACAGGTACATACACAGAGATAGAACACCAAGGACACTGCTCACACACAAAGATCATATATTAGTACACCAGATGTTTGACGTGGTTAAAACCCCCTAGAGGGAAACAGTCCACAGCCCCGGCCAAATAGCTTCTACGGAGCAGTTTATTATGCAGAAGAAAAATATTACATGAGCTTCTCTCAACAATGGATCATAAGGCAAGTGACCCTCCATGCTCTTTAAATAGAGATAATGGACCAATTGGGTGTTAATCCACGAATCAAGTGTCATTAAGATGGAGAGAAGTTGAACCGTCGGATCACTTTATTTCGTGACCGTCGGATTACATATATACAAATGCATACCTAACAGATATATTAGACCAAGTTGAACTTAACTGACTCCTAAGTGTCAAAAATATCCTAACAGGTTTAAGGCCACACCACAACATATGTATATTCAAGCTCGCATGGATTCAAATAAGGAGTGGTTTCCCACCCACTACAAGTTGACAGAGCAAGATATCAGTGAAATCATTCATGAATGGCTAGAGGAATAGAAGGTGCATGTTCCTCAGGAAGAACTATCTCCACCCGAGTCGCAAGATGTAGGTGCGAAGGAACAACAAAATGGAAGAGGTAAGAAAGTCCAAGAACGATAGGTCGAAGGTTTATCTGCTACGACATGAGGAACAGGGGGCACATGTGGAGAAAAAGAAGGCCCACCACAATCACAAAAGCACGATAAGGAGTCTGGTGTTACACAGCCTAGCCCTTTAACCAAGGGAAAAAGAAAAGTTTCAGAAGCACTAGTAGGGGGGAAGACAAAGAGGAAGGCTCATAAGGAGTCTGCAATTTTGGCATCAACGGAGGACATCATGGAGTTGTTGACATATAGATTTAAAGATACAATAGAGGATATTTGGAAAAAAGAGGCAGATGCATAATTGAATCTTTATGGAGGAATTATAAATCAAATCAATGCACTGCAGGAAGTTTTAGAAGGAATACAGCTAACCTCCAACCCAAAGGATGTAGTAGCAGAAAAGCAGGTTGATTCCTAAGAATGATATAGGCAAGAGTTGCAGCTACCTTCGATTGCACAACCACAAGTTGTAACAATACCTTCAAAAGCATTGAGATTCCCGAAGCAAGAGATACATGTTGATGTTGAAGGTTTGATTTGTATTGATGTGCATTTAGCATAGATACCTATGCATACTTTACACACTCTCCACTTAATTATTGCCAATGAAATTAAGGGTCAAGAAGAATATAGTAACGATCAAATGATGAAATAGAGTTTAGAAAGGGATCAGCTCACAGATAAATGCAAGGGGCTTAAAAAAGAATGGGATGTTGTAACCAAACAAAAGGATAGGCTATAGAAATCCATAGAGATAGTTGTAGCAAAAATCCTGAGGTTGAAATGGCAGAAGCAACACCACTTGAGAGCAAGTTGTCAAGTTTGGGTGAATTCATTAAGGGAATTCGAGAAATAATTAGTGACTTGGAAGCACAAGTAGTGCAAGGAACATCACAGGAAGTGCAGGATCAACGGGTTGAGGAAGTTAAAGCTTTTTTTGTAGGCATTAAGGCCTTAGAGGGGGAATGTGCAAAGCTATTTGATGAAAGTATGTAGGCCTGGGAAGCTTTGATGGACGATGAAGGTCTACAGGAAATCACTGCTAATTTGGAAAGTATGCAGTCTAGAGCTGTGAAGCTCAAGGATGTTATCAAGACATTGCCACCACAAGAACGAATGACAAAGGTAGCTGAGAATAAGCAACTGCAAGCCAAAATCAATCAGTTGAGAGAATATCAGTAGAGGCGAAGCCAATAGGTAGAATCTCTATAGAATGAAGTGGTTCGAGTATCTGACATCATTTGAGGAGAGCACGAGCAAATTAAGGCAACATTCCAACTAGTTGAAGAACAAGTATAGGGAAGTTCAACTGCGTAGCTAATCAAGGATCCGACAAAGCATACCGAAAAAGTGAAGAATATTGTTGTCTCAATGAAGGACATGTATGATTAAAGTTTCTGAGGCAATTGAAACCACTACAGGTACAGCAATAAAGTGGCTCGGGATGAGTCACATATGATTGTTGGGGCCTAAATAGAATAAACTCAATCCACAAACATAACATGTAATTTACATGCATAATTATCACATGAATACAAATAAAAATCATTGCAAATTAGAGATACATAAGAATACTTATCTTTAAACAAAGAATATTCAAGCAACTGGTTGTATAAGAGCAATTTGCCACCCATCCATAGGCAGTCTATCCAACATGTACTCTTTCTACTGAGAGGCCACCACCAAGCTGGGCTATGAGGCCACCAGGGCGAAGGAAACACCTACAGGCTTCTCCCTCTCAGCCCACAACCCACTCTACTCTCTGTGCTTAGACAAAATATCCAACAGAGCTCTATAGGGGTCTCACTAAGCCTTCATAGCCATGCCACTCCTTCCAACTGCCCCACGCAACACAAAGAAGGAATTTCCATTCATTGATCCACAGTTCTCTCAATAAATCCAACAATTACAATGCTTACAAGTGTGTGCAGTAAGATTCCAACCTGCTGTAAGCTATTGGAGAACCTCTTACAACATTAACCCATGGCTTCTCAAGCATCCAAAAGAAGCAGAATTCATTGGGTAAAGCTTCCTAGCTTTCCCAACCTCCATGCTCACCTATAGCCATCTATTTTCCCTTCCAAAAATGTAGCTCTATCTCCAAATTCGAATTCCTGGGTTAAACACAATCTGGTAATGGACATGAACATCACTAGAAACTCTACGTAGTGTAGAAAACATGCATGGGAGAATGATTAAAAGAGTGTTGACTCTAAGGGTATGAGGTAAGGGTGAAAAGACAACTGACATAGCTTCTAACCATAGAATAAATAGGTCGACTGTTGACAGCTGACATAACTGTCACAACCCCCATGCTTCAATAACTACATGAAGTTACTTTTCCCACCAACCTCATATATGCATTCAATGATTAGGTTTAATATTCAAGAGAAGGTAATTGGATCATTTAATTCACATGGCATATTTTGGATGAGTTCTAAGGTTAACACTTGGAAACACAGGATTTAATTCCCCCATAGGCCCCCTTCATCTTCCCCTCTAGTGGAATCATAGCACCTCTATTGCTTTTTACACAACCATCTTGGACCATTTTATTAATTTCCAAATATTTACGTACATTTCAAATTGGCATGATAAGCCAATCATATGGTCTAAATAAAAGTATATATATACATCATACATGCCTAGCCATTCACTAGTTGGGCTTGGCCCTGAACTCCACACTAGGAATCCATGCTTAGCATATTTACATCATTTACATAATTTTGATTAAATACATTCCAAGTCAAAATTGGGGGCATTACATTCGCGAAGATCTACAAGTTCAACCTTGAGTTTACTATTTCCAAGATTTTCAAAGGTTGTGATTTAGCTCTCCTTCTAGTTGAACACCCTAATCTTGATTGTTCGGATATTGAGGATGATTATGAGTCTTTGTTCTCAGTGTTTTCCATCGAGTATGGTGACATGGATTATAACGTCACCACTCTTTCCTGGTACGAGAATATCATCTACTATCTCAATACACAAACCTTCCCTCCACATATGGAGCCTAATGAGAAAAGGAAGCTAAGGATCAAAAGTAGCATATCATGCTAAAAAATTTCCTTTTCCATCAAAATGATAACAACATGCTCCTGCGATGCATTGGTAGAGAGAAATCTTGGACTGTCCTTCATGAGCTTCATGACGGAGCCCATCTCTAGTTCTATTCAGGTGGACATTTCACCGCTAAGGCCACTACCCACAATATCATGCACTATGGGTTCTATTGGCCTTCTATTTTCCACCACGCATTTGAACTTGTACAAAATTGTGATCATTGTCAGTGCATCATGGGCCATCAGAAACTCACAAATATTCCCCTTCATCCCATGATTGGCCTGATTCCTTTCTCGAAGTGGGGTTTAGATTTCATTGGACCTATCTCTCCTCCTTCATCCACTAGACATATCTTTATCCTTGATATGGCTGATTACTTCAATCGGTGGGATGAACCCATTGCTTTAAAGAATGCTAAAACCGAGAAAGTGGTAGCATTCCTTCACAAAAACATATGTTCCCATTTCGGATTACTGCTTGAGATCATCAGTGATAATGGGGATGCTTTTGTGTCGAAAGAGGTTCTTGGTTTGTGTCAAAAGTACATTATCATCTTCTCTACCTCTTTGCCTTATTATCCTCATGGGGATGGCTTAGTTGATTCAACGAATACGAATCTTATCAAAATCATAAATGAACTCATCATGTCGACCAAAGAGTACCTTTATGTGACTCCACTCATGAGGATAAGGGTAAGCATATGAAGTTTCAAATTTATGGCTTGGCCCTCTAACTATTTCCCAAAATATTGAGAACAATGCTTGTCGTCTAAAGGACCGCCAATAGAGATTATTTTCTCATTTCTTAAATGGCTTAGTCCTAGAACCCTACTATTGTTTAGAGCCCTCTGAACAGTAACCAACCTCTATAACAAAAACAAAAAAATAAAATAACCACAAAAATAAAATAAAAATTGAAAAAACAGAAAAAGAAAAGAGATGGTTGCTTATTGCTTTGCTTTTAGTTTTATTTTCGTTGTTTGGTTGTTTATTGCTTAGCTTTTTTGTTCTTGTGCTTGTACAATTCTTTATGTCATTTACTTTACAAGGTTTCCCAATTAGTTTCATAGAGTTTGACGTCTTCAAAACTATACGCCATTATGTTCTTTCTCCATATTGTTTAGATGTTAATCTCTCTGACATGATGATGTTTGGCCATGATATAAAGGAGAGGACGTAACCTGGAGGAAGAAGAACTATCAGGTAGTTCCTAGTGATCAACATGGGTATGTTGAACTATTATTGCTTTATGTTATTGGTTTTCTCAACACTTCTTCTTATCCCTCTGCTTCATCCATTGTGGAACACTAGCCTTACTCGATCGACTCCCTGCAATTTTTGGGGATGAATAGGAATACATGTGCCTGCTTCATGGTTACTTTTTTCTCATTTATACATCATTTTGGTCAGTCATTATTGAGTCATCATGTGTTATCATGCCTCAGCTTTTGTCATTTGTTTTCTAGATGTTGATGTCTAACATCAACATATTAGGAAGCATCGTAACATGATGTCAAAGCCGAACACCCTTAGATATGTCGTTATCCTATTTCATCTCAATAATTGAGTCAAGAGAAGTCCTCATCCCACCATTCAATTTCATCAAAGGCATCATCGTTTGGCTCTTGCGTCACTCTTAATAAATTTCATCATCTCCCACCATGCATGTTTGTGTCGATCGAATTACGTCAATTACATAAAATCGACCATTTGTTATCATCAGTCTCATCACCATTGCAAATTACCCACTATTACAAAGAAAAGAAATTAAAAAAAAATCCCTTTCCTAACCTCACTTGTCCATATTTACATTAATAAAATATAGGCTTCCCTTTTCACACCTACCATAGTTTCCTCTATATCACCATTCATTCATAATAGTTGTGTTCTTTACACGCTATAACCCTAAGTCTCCTTTCCCCATCACATTAGTCCATAATACCTGAACACTAATCTCACGTTAGCCTTGGATTTAACACTTTGGATCGATTGCTGATTGGTCAACCCAATATGTTTCAACACCTTGTATTACTCCAAATTAGCGATTGTTGTGCACATGTGACGGGGATCTCGTCACATCATCTAAAAATGAATAGAGACGTATAGAGATAGCATGCAACAGAGTATCTTGTTTTCTAAGGTATCACACCTGCTACATGTTAGCGGTTACGTGAGTCATCCCTAGCCGCTAATGATCTCGTGGAGATGCATAACCTCGTCGTCTATAGTGTCTAGGTGTCACTAATGTCGGCACGCGTTTATCTTTGTAAACATTAAAAGCAAACACGGTTGAAATCCATCAATCCTGAATCTCTATGCACCAAAGTAATGCCCCACTTGAAGATTGTTGCGTTGGGCCAAATGGGAACTAGTAATAGAGTCCAAAACTTTGGTACGTATCTACATAATAGAAGTTAATGATCAATAATTGGATGGTTTCCTACTTGATACGTGCTCGTAAATGGCCTATTCAACCTAAAGTCCATCATTCAATTTAGCAATAATCTTAACAGGGGTATTGTTCCAGCAAAATTTGTTATCTTTGAGCTCAAGTAAGGCTAATCTATGGAAGCAAGGGTAATCATTTCATCATTTTTAAGGGAAAAAACCTACGATGGGGAATGAGGAACTCGGTTTGTACTCATGTATAATAGGCCCTTGTGTACCTTTCCTTTGCAATATTGCATGAAGTGCATAGGATGTACACGACCAAACAGTCATGAGAACTCATTTTACATTCCGATGTTGAGTATGTTAATTCCCTGTCTGTTTCTCGCTTTAGACAATTGGACATATTTCAATTCCAACAACAAAATCGGTTCCTAAAGGGGCCAAATGTTGAAAATTCCTACCAACTCTCAACATGGACATGGCGCAACAATGGTAATATCTCATCATTTTATATAAACAATTATGCTTCTACTATCTGATATAAATGGATGACACAAAACATTAACCCAAGAAACGAGTACTCACTCAAGAAGAAAACTAGAGAATGAGAGCCAAAGAAAGGTATAAGCCACAATATATATGCAACTTGTTTAAAAAAAGGCTTGCTAGTGCTCAACAATATATGGAAGAGGAACATTTTCACATACATTCAAAGAAGGAGCATGTGAATATTTTTTAAAATAACCACATGGCCGCAGAAGCTATACATTTTTGTTGCATCCATTGAGATACCAAGTCCCAAGCACTTGCACAATGTTTGAGTTCTACACCAAGTAGTCAATACACTTCGGATACCCTCTTAGATGTGCTTAAATACAAAGTGAGGCAAGCCCCCAGGGCATCACATCGAAGGTAAGGAGCATGTATAGCTAGTTTCCATTGTCATTTTTTCCATTTTCCTTTCATACGCAGTTATCCAAGATCCTCATAGTATGGAAATGACAAATATGGCTACTTTTAGGTCCATCCATTAGGGTGAAAGCAGAGCATCTTTCCGTCAAAAGTATCTTCTATTTATTTGCATGTAATTTGTGTTTTCCTATATATTTTAAGTCTAATGTCTTCATGCATGTAGGTTACTTCAAGACAATCTGAGTGTGAAGTATTCACATTGTCTGGGTTTCACTCGGTTGAGCCTGGAACATTAAGAGAAGCGTAGGGTCTCAAAAACCTCTTGTCTTCACAGGTGTAAAGCCGGTTGTGGTTGTTTTGTATTGATGACTATCAAACACCTTTAATTAATAGAAAAGTATTTATGGGAATTAAGGAAAATTTTATGGGCGAAATTAGCCCAGGGGTTATTTTTTGACCTTTTTTTCCGAAAAAATATTTGTCAATTTCCATATTTTTGTGAAGAACCTGCAACAATTAATTGATATAATGCACAATATATGAGATCACAGAATATTTTTATTGATCACAGGCCACTTCGAGGGGGAAACCTCCTTTGAGCAAGCTCAATACAAAGAAATTCATGGTCCTTCATTGGGCTCAATACAAACTTGTATACTAAGTCTAGGCGCCAATACTATGGGTCAAAACCATGGGCCTGTACAAACTACGGATCAACAAATACTATGGGACGACTTACAAAGCATATGCGTCCAACAATAATAATACAAACTATGGATCAACAAATACTACGGGACAACTTACAAATATGCGTCCAACAACAATATACTAACAAAGTAAAGAGAAGGGTTGACATGGATTCCTAACATCCCCTCCCCCTTAGAAAAAGCTTTGTCCTCAAAGCTTTAGATGTGGAAATTGTTGTTGAACCTAAAGGAGTGGTTCCCATGTAGCATCCTCTGGTTGCATTTCGTGCCATTGAATTAAGACCTCTGTGATAGAGCGAGAGCCAAGCTGATGAGCGCGCTTATTGAGGACAGCCTCTGGCTCCAAAAGGATGGATCCTTCATTATCCAGTTCTGGTAGAATAGTTTGACCTCTGATGTTGGTGCCAAGAACTTTCTTCAGATAAGAGACATGAAATACTGGATGGATGCGGGAAGTAGGAGGAAGTTCCAATTTATAAGCAATGGACCCAATCTTCTGAAGAATCCTATATGGCCCATAGAACTTTGGAGCGAGCTTATGACGCCATTTGAGTTTCAGGGAGGATTTCTTGTAAGGCTGGAGACGAAGAAAAACCATATCACCTATTTGAAAAGCACACTCAGAACGGTGTTGATCGGCTTGTCACTTCATGCGATTTCTTGCCATGTGAAGATTTTCCCGCAAAATATGAAGAATCTGATCGTGGTTTCGAAGGACCGTGTCAACTTCCTTAACTGGTGAACTGCTGGGGGTGTATGGAAGAAGAACTGGCGGTGCCTGACCATAAACTGCTTCATATGGAGTCATTTTAGAGGCAGTGTGGTAAGAGGTATTTTGCCACCATTCAGCAAGAGGGAGCCACTTTGCCCACTGATGTTGTTGTTCAGAGGTGAAGCAACGGAGATAAGTTTCCAAGCATTTATTGATAATTTCAGTCTGACCATCTGTTTGTGGGTGATACCCTGAACTCATCTTTAGTTTGGTGTCAGTGTGGCGAAATAGTTCTGTCCAAAAATGACTGGTGAAAGTCGCATCACGATCTGAGACAATGGAAGAAGGGATTCCATGAAGATGAAAGATGTAGTCGAGGAAAATTCAAGTGACTGAGGAGGCTGTATAGGGATGGCTGAGAGCACAAAAATGACTATATTTGGAGAGGTGATCAACCACAACCAAAATCATTGTCTTCCCTCTATATTTAGGGAGCCCTTCAATGAAATCCATAGAAATATTTGTCCAAATTCGTGTAGGTATGGGCAAGGGTTCGAGCAATCCTAGAAGGAGTGTCGTTTCACCCTTATTGCGCTGGTAGGTATCACATTCAGCCACCATCTGTTGAATTTCCCTTTTCATTCCTTGCCAAAAGAAGTTACATCGTGCTCGCTCATACGTTTTGAGGAACCCAGAGTGTCCTGCCGATGGAGAAGCATGGAGTTCATAGAAGAAATCATGTTGAAGATATGTGCTCTGGGGAAGCACCATACGACCCTTGTATCTCAGTGAAGCACCATCCCAAGAGTAATTTGGTACAGCAGAAGGGTTGTTGGCCAAGCGTTGGATGATTTGAGATAATGAAGAGTCATTGACATAGCCTTGTTGAACAGATTGCAACCAATGTGGAACAGGCATAGAAATAACTGAAAGAGAACCTTGGTCATCAAATGTGCGAGAAAGAGCATCCACCATAATATTGTCCTTACCCTTCTTGTAAGTGATCTCATAGTCATAACCCATGAGTTTGCTAACCTATTTTTGTTGTGCTGGGGAGGATACACGATGTTCCAGGAAATATTTCAAACTCCGATGATCAGTCTTGATGCATAAATGATTCCCTAATAGGTATGGTCGCCATTTCTGTAGTGCATGCAAAATAGCTATCATTTCCTTCTCATATGTAGAGGCAGCTAAATTCTTACCTGAAAGGGCTTTATTGGTGAACGCAATGGGGTGTTCATCTTGAAGGAGAACAACACCAAGTCCATTTCCACAAGCATCACTCTCAGTAGTGAAGGGCTTGGAAAAATCGGGCATAGCTAGAACAAGTGTAGTACACATAGCTTGTTTCAGTTTGTCAAATGCACACTCAGTAGCATGTGTCCATGTAAAAGCATCCTTTTTCAATAGAGCAGTTAATGGAGCTACAATCTTCCCATAATCCTTGACAAACTTGCGGTAGTAGCCAGTCAACCCCAAAAAACCACGAAGGCTCTTGAGTGTCTAAGGATGCGGCCAATTGTTCATGGAATCAATTTTGGCAGGATCCACGCGAACCCCTTGTGCGGAGATAATGTGCCCAAGATACTTGACTTCCTTCTGTCCAAAAACACATTTAGACTGTTTGGTGTGGATATGATGGTCAGAGAAAAGTTGCATTACAAGATCAAAAGCACTAGGACCAAATCGTTGCAAAAGGAGCTGGCAAAAATCTGGCAATTTTGGCTCTTCATGAGCCTTGATGTACCAACAGTACCATTGAAGAGCTTCTTGTTCCAAATGAAAGGATGCAAGTGGAACTTTGTTGACATCAAAAGTATTATGCAGACTGAAATACTGTTATGCATGATAGATCCATCCAGTCGGATCAGTACCATTGAAGCAAGGAAAATGAAGCTTTGGACCACGAAAATTGCTGGAAGAAGAGAACCCATTGTCTGATGAAGACTCGGACTGTTGTTTGTTGTTCATGGTTGAATGCTCAAGATGGAGGCCGAGAAATTTTTCATCCAGATCCTGGAGTTGGGTTTGGATGGCTACAAGTGCTTCCTCCATGGTTTTTGCTCCTGCGAGGGTGACAACCATAACCAGGAGTTTTTTTTTTTTTGAGTGGGTAGAAAAACAAAAACAGAAACTGTTTCAGTAAAGGAAAATCTGGATCTGGGAAAAAATCTGATGGGTAATTTGGGTTTGACTAGGTTTTGGACACTGTCGAACTGACAGGGAAGCAAAAAATGAGGATTTCATAAGCGGGGGGAAAGAATGAGAAAATTTGGTAGAGAGGGACAAAGAAGCAGAAATAGGAAAGGAACTCTATGGTAAAATTTGAAGGCGATTGGGTGAAAGTCGAAGAAGCCATGGAAATCCTCAAAATAGACAAATGTGGGATTTCTGGCTTTGGAAAGTGAAATTTGGGATAGGGTCCTCAGGAATGAAATATGAAGAATGGGATTACAGGGGTGTCAGGGAAGTTTTAAGGGAAACAAAGTGAAAACAAGGGAGATATGGCGAATTTTTTTTTTCCTTTCAAGAATGGATTTGTAACGGCACAGAAGGGATTAGAAACAGATAGATCTGCAACGACGCAGAAGTGATCGGAAATAGATGGATCTGTAATGACACAGAAGTGATCGGCAACAAATGTATTTGCAACGGCACGGAAGTGATCGGCAATAGTTATGGACATAAGACATCTACGATTTTTCAGCTGAAAATAGATATGGACCACAGGTATGCTTAGCTTCCTAATGGTTCAGGGGATTCACTCTGCCACCAATGTTGCTTGACGTCTTGCGTATTAGGGAAATACCCCACACTCCACGGCTCAAGTAAAACTAATAACCGCTTTGCCACAAACGACAGCTCTTGGTTTACCTCATGGGTGGGAACTAGTCAATCAGGTAGGGATCGTTTCCCTTTTCGCTGGCAGGTCCTCTCAATGGGCCAACTACTTTGGAGTTCCTATGGTACTCCTCACAATGAGTTTTAGGGATTATGCCAAAGTACTTCCTACAGTTAAGCGGATAGGGATTATTCCTAGATCCAAACCTTCAATAGATGCGAAAAACAAATTTTGGCAGAAATTTCACTCAACGAGCCCAAGAAAGTGCTCTGATACTAGGTGTGAAGAACCTGGAACAATTAATTGATATAATGCATAATATATGAGATCACATAATATTTTTATTGATAGCAGGCAACTTCGAGGGGGAAACCTCCATTGAGCAAGCTGAATACAAATAACTTCATGGTCCTTCATTGGGCTCAACACAAACTTATATACTAAGTCTAGGCGCCAATACTATCGGTCAAAACCATGGGCCAGTACAAACTATGGATCAACAAATACTACGAGACGACTTACAAAGCATATGCATCCAACAACAATAATACAAACTATGGATCAACAGATACTACGGGACGACTTACAAAGCATATGCGTCCAACAACAATATACTAAGAAAGTAAAGAGAAGAGTTGATATGGGTTCCTAACAAATTTTTCCAAAATCATTCGCCCAAATTCCATGGTATAACTTTTTTTTACTCTAAACTTCGCCAGAACTCTCTAGAAACTATATAAATCCTCATAAATTTGAATATTTTTACAAAAATATCGCCAAACATTTTATAGTTGCAAATTTAAGAATTAGTAAGATTCACCAAGATTTCTGCACTTTCAAATATTATGGATCCTTAAAATTCTCCTAGATAGACGTATCTGTATCTTTGCCTCACATTTTTTTTATTCATTCAGCCTTTTTATTTTCTATTTAGCCTTTTAACAAACTGTAAATGAACTGTATATATTCATTTATTTAACTTGCATGTTTTTTACAAATTTTCAACATTTAACTTTTAGGTCATCATTTTGTAAAACCATACTAGCCATTAATATCAGTTTTTTGTGCTCTTCAATCTAACACAAGCTATTCTATTAAAAAATTCCTTTCTACATCAATGCTCACAACTATAAGATTAACACATCACATGACAATATTTTTACACAGTCACTAAATGCACTACACTTAAACTAAATAATCAAATTCTACAATTTAACAATTCTGATTTGGTGCTTAATAGACATAACAATTTCACAATTATTATTTTATTTAATTATCTAACATACAACTATTTCGATTTAGAGATTTTTTTTTGTTTGAAGACTAACTCTTTCATTTTTCTTATTTTATCCATTAGTTACTTTTTTAATCTTCTTTTATTTAACATAGTCTTATATCATTTTGTCATAACTAATAGTTTATTTTTCTATCATTAGCTTTTGTTTAATCACTTTCTAACTTAGTTTGATTTCATTTACTTCACATGCTAGTTCAATTTATTTATTTTTCTATCATTAGTTTTTGTTTAATTTTTGTTTAATTGCTTCTAACTTAATTTGATTTCATTTACTTCATATGCTACTTCAATTTATTTTTGTATATATTTTTTTTACTAACACTTGCAGGTGAATAAAAATTGAGGGCTCTAAACAATACCTGGGTTTCCATTCCCATCTTCCCCTTGACCAACCCTCCAATGGTGTCCTTCATTTTTTTTCCCTAGTCATCTTGAGCATCAACACAATGGTGAGCATCGATACATTAGTTGTGCACCAAGAATGTGTCAAGAGGTCTATCCAATGTCCTAAGAGGACAATACTAGGCCTTGTTCCCTGAACACCACTTCTTAGTCTCAATCACCATGAACAACACCTGCAAACCTTATTACAAACCCTCTATCAAGGGTTTTTGGAATCAAGGTTGGATATAAATTCCATTAAGATATTTTGCACAATGATGATGGGTCCCAGGGACTTAAACATGGTCGAGGAAGGAAAACAAGCACCTTAGGGTTATTGTTGAATCTTCTTAGACTCAAGAGCTTTGAATAATTCCTTGTACCATCACATCAATCATTTGTAGGGGTTCTATCTAATCCTTCGAGTGGTTTATAGGTGTTGTGGGTAGATTTTTCCCACTGGAAATAGGTTTGGACCATGCCACATGGTTAATGGGGTAAATAAAGGATTTATGCCCCAATTGAACCTACTCATGTTCAAGTTCCATGAATAAACCCTAGACACAACAACAAAATCCCTCGATAGAGGTTTTTTTTCCGTAGGGGCTAGATATGGGTTCCATTCAAATGTTTCATGCACCGTGGATGGGTATCAAGGCCTTAACCATAGTCATGGTAAGGAAACAACATTATAATTTCGAGGCTCTTGACACTGGTTGGTGGAGAGATAAAACATCCTTAAGGCTCCCTAAACAAATCCCCTTAGGCTCAAAAACCAATAACACATGTTCTAAGACCAACACACAAGAGTTTGGATGGTTTACGATGCATTGACCATCATCAAAGATTGAAAACCAATTTGTTAGGATCCTGTTGAAGGTTTCTAAATAAAAAATATGAAAATGGATATTGAGTAAAATGTATGGAAGAAACACACGCGCATTATTAATGCATGAGCATTCCTACAAATTCAAAAGAGTTTGGTGGGATTGCCTCTATTCTTCTACATGTTAGATGGGTTGCATGCTTTGGTTTTAGCTTCAAAAAGGTAAACATGTTGGTTTGGGCTGCGCAAACAAAAACAAATCCATTTTCCTAGTTCCCTATTTTTATGGTTGTTTTCAACCATGATTTTAAATATGAAAGATATATTCATTTCTTATGAAATTGCACACACTTATAGAGATTTATCTCCAAATTTTATATATATGTGTTTTTAAGAAATATATCATATTTCTAAAATACATAGGTCTTTTATTTTGGTGTAACATTTTATTGCCTTGAAAACAAATTGTATGGTGCATAAGTATGGAGTCCTACACAGTAAAAAAATGTATGGTTAAGTTAAGACCCTCAAACTTGTCTTTAATGGTTGACCTCATTATTTTAGGGCTTCATTGACTTAATTAATTTCAAAGAAATATAAAATTAACATTAAAAAACATGATAAAATAGTGGCGTGCAAGAACTCATTGTCATGTACAAGTGTACAATTTATTCAAGAAATTCCATCATTTTAATACTAAAGTGTGTCCTTAAGGTGAACATATGAATTATGTTTTAGAGTACAATTTATTCAAGAAATTCCATCATTTTAATACTAAAGTGTGTCCTTAAGGTGAACATATGAATTATGTTTTAGAGAAAAAAAAATAACATAATAATGATGGAAGAAAGTGAATTTCTGTGGAATATACCCATTTTTTATAAATAAAAGTTACATATTCTTGAACCTTATTAGATTTCCTATGTTTATATTTTTACATTACATTATAATAGGTTGTGCAAGTATTTATAAAATTCCTTCTAGCCAACATATTATTGTTTTTTCATATTTCCATTGCAATTAACATGTCATGAGAGGGAAGTATTAGCTTGCACTAGCTCATAAAAACTACTATAAAATATAAAAACAATAAAATTACATCCATTGTATGTTATGCATGCAATTTATTTAAATAAATGATAATTCTTCACAATCATTACTTGATATCTAGATATGATGCAACTAACGTGAATGCTTTTGCTCCTCTACTGGTGATTATAGGTGTATCATTTTTCAAGTGGATAAGATTCTCATTATTTATATTCACAAATGGTGGACTTTCTTTCCATGCATGCATAAGATTGAAAAAAAAGGAATTACAAACATACTAGTTTCCATTTTCATCTACTCTCTTGAGTAATAGCATGCATGATTATCAATTGTCATGCATATTACAACAATATCTGCAAGTGCACAAACATGAAACCAACCTTCCCAACCACTTGGGAGATGAGAGCTGGTGCAGATTTCCTTAGGGAACACAATGCACAAGTCCAAACACGTGGTGAGAAAATCAGACAACAATGACTCACATGCATGCAACGACGAAGGGATAGGTGGCAATGAGTGCATTGACAAGTTCTAGTAAGTTCCCAAGGCTGGAGAAATCTTGCACCCTCATTCCAAGAAATAATGCAACCGTGTTAAGCTGGGTTGGTGTTGCTATCAAGAACTTCATCGCCCGGACCCCTTCAAAATGCAATCCATTATGGCATTTTTCAATTACTAGCTCCACATTTTCATTCATACAGTATTGGTTTCCTCTGATAGGAATTGATAACATCCTTTTCGTAGCTCCCAAGCAATGTGTAGTATGAGCAATAGAAACTGGCTTTGTAGTAGCTCTTAATAATGGTAAACTATGATATTTCTTTGGAATGATGTCAACATCAGTAAACATAAATAATGTCAATGAATAGTGGGCCAGTAATTATGTTGCATGTTGCAGCATGCATATAGTAGATGGTGTATTCACTTTTAATTTATTAATAATATATTATTAATGATATACAATGTGAAATCTTATAGACTTGATTTTAGTTATACATATCATGTGCATGATGCCAATGTTTTATGATATCAATAAAAAGAGTAATTTGTATTATTGTTTTTATTAATGTCTATAGTAACACAATAAATACATAAGCATTTTTTTTGTTATGTCATAAATAAATGAGTGGATACAATGAGCATCTTATATATATATAAATATAAAATAGATGCTTATTAGTTGTATTCATTCATTTATGAAATAAAGGAAAAAATTGCTTATATATGATTTATTATTATCAGTATTATATATATATATATATATATATATATATATATATATATATTTATTTTTTTCGGTTGAAAAAATATATATATATATTTAAAAGATGTTCATTAATTCCACTCATTTATTTATGAGATAAAGAAAAAAAATTGCTCATAGATAATTCATGTATGATTTACTATATGCTAGTATATACATTAATAAAAACAATAATACACTGTGTTTTTATTGATATCATAAAACATTGACATCACATTATATATATAATTACATTATATATATATAATTATATATATATATATATATATATATATATATATATATATATATAAAGTATCTTGTAGTTATATACATGGTAACAATGTGTTCTCTCTTTTATCTATACATATTACAAAATTTAATGCGACAAGTTATCATGGGGTAGTTTGATCATAGTCTTAGTTTGTGTATGCACTAAATTAAGGTTTTTCTTATTAACAATATTT
This sequence comes from Larix kaempferi, assembly GCA_027924585.1. NCBI lineage: Eukaryota > Viridiplantae > Streptophyta > Pinopsida > Pinales > Pinaceae > Larix > Larix kaempferi. The sequence goes on from BSBM01000600.1 coordinate 4,324,725, forward strand.
GGTGTTTATTGGAATCAAAGTTCTCATACAATATCATTTCAACATTCTAATTTTTTGACGTGTTTTCCTATGGGAATCAAAACTTCTTACATATAAAACAAAACTTCACCTGAAAACAACCTTATTTGACAGTGATAAAAACTTATCATTGTCTATAGAAGTAATAGAAAAGACTCATCAAAGAATCTACTACAATATATAGTCATCCAAAATCAAAATGTCCAAAGAGACCAAGAACTACAGGACTCCCATACAACCATCAAAAAATAGGCGAAGTAAGACAAGACACTTTGCCTTGCACCAACTTTTCAATGAAAATTAATCCTTCTAGACAATCCAAAGCCTTCTTTGAAAAAATATCAACTTCCATATGGAATTCTTTGTAAATGTGATAAAATAATATTTCTGAAAAAGACTTAAAAAGGAACCTGGTATGGACTTTCCACCACTCCAACAAATTTACCTGAAGATTACACTTGTTTAGGGTCCAATCTATAATCACATTTGACTCTCCCACAACCTGCAAATGAGAGACATGTTTTAGATGAGCAACATAAAGCAGTCCCCAAAGTGCTTGCAGTTCTTCCCTTGAATTAGAACTCGGGCCACAACCCTTCCACATCTTAAAAGTATGACCCTCTTCCATAATCAAAACCATCCCAGTACCTCCTCTCTCCTGATTATCTTGAAAAGTTCCATAAAAAAACCTTATAAGGATGTTATTCAAGAGGACATGAGCAAAAATTGATATTCCATCATACTTATTAGCTCTTTTCATCATGGATATTAAGTGAAAACAATGTATAAACTAACTCTAACAAACCACTTTTCATGATATTATCACATTTTTATCTGCAAGGACATAACTACTAAATATTAATGTGTTTTTTGTTTTAACATAAAATATATAGTTTTTCATTAATTAAATTGGTGTATGGTTCATTTTATAAGTTATCAATATTGTCAATGTAATGTAAATGTATTGTTTTTCTCTTATATCTCATAGTTCAATTATGGTTTTATGCTATTACCTTATGTTCATAAAGGTTGTTGTTTGTAGAGAATTGGATGGAGAAAGTGGATTGATAAGCATAGATAAAGAAGAATGACTACATGATTAAAGCATCAATGTTGTTTCACTCAAGTATAAGAAGTGAGAAGGTACGTGAGAAGGTACGCCCAAATTGAATCAAGTGACGAGGGATGCACTGCTAAGTAAGGTCATACTCCTAACTAAGCAATAGATGCGAAGATAAAGTGCTTCCGAGGCAAATGAAAATGCGAGGTATGCTTAAGAAACAAAATACTAAAGTGTGTACGAAGAGAAAAGAAGTGGACATCAAAGTCATGAGAGTGCCTCTCTTGAATCATTTGGAAAGTCTTATATGAGTGAGAAGAATTTTGTAATTACACAAATTTTATTGAAGTTTATTCTCATAAAAGAATTGAAAAGTCGAAGTGAGAATAACATGAAGCCGTAAAAACTCAAGATTTTGTTAAGGTAACTAAAGAGTCAAGAAGTTGGAAGGAAAAGAGCCACAAACTCAACTTATAAATATAACCATTGAATTTTAACAAAGGTTATATTTTTAGCATTGTAGGCTATCTTTCTATGTTAATAATAAAGACATTGTTGTTAGCTAGTGTTTTTATACTTTTGTAGTGTTGTGTTTGGTTTTGGGACTCTCATCTCCTTACATAGTTCTCTTCTTTTTTGAGGGTGTGATAACAATAGCTTTGAAGAATCCCATTTTTATAAGTATCTTGAACTGTATTTATTACTAGCTAGATGGAACTATACTGTTAAAAGAAGAATCAATGGAGGTTGGAATTTTTTTTGGCATTGAGAACAATTGTAAAGCTATAGAGTTTTGGATTTAATAAAAAAAATCATGTCATCTTTAATAATCTTATCACCGTAGTCATTTAACATCGTTGTAAGGTTGGCAATATTAACATTTATAGAGAAACCTTGAGAAAAAATGGACGAATCTAGAAAGACAATACACTCTATACAATCCTCCTTTTATAAGTCTCTCTCTCTTAACCCATTTAGTTTAAGTTTATGATTAGACTAAGTTAATGTGCATACATAAGATAATTAACATGAAGAATCATAGGCTTCTTATCATTGCTTCTAACACTAATATTGTCCACTTAAGGCTCAAAATGGGTTGGACTAGAAATGTGCTTTCTTTGCTTAGTGGACTATGTATCTCTTAAAAATGTAAATACTATTAAAAGTACCATCGAGAAAACACGGAGTAGTAGTGAAATTGAAATAAGAAAAACATTAAAGAGAAAACATGGAATAGTCGTACTTGATTTTTTTATTACGTATTTTTTCTGTATCATATCCGAATCATATTTGAATCCGTACTCGAATCTTGCTACTATGATTCAAATTTAGAACTTGAACCTGTTGTTGTACCTATGCGTGGTTCATAATCCTGATAATTTTGGGCGTTGAAGAGGAAAACCATGTGGATAACTTTGAGAGGGAATGATTGCATCTCCCGCATAGATTGATCATGAAAGCCATTATCATTCTCATTCTTCTTCACATTGAATGCACTCATGCTAATTCATATGCTTTGTAGTTTTGATAATTTTGCCACAAGCACTTGCCAATGTTAGTGATATACCAAATTCTGGTATAAATGATATTGATGTCTCTCCCACCCATGCATGGGCTACAGAAATCGAACGCAAACATCACCATGCGATATCTAATCAAACTTCCAGACAACCTGCTATGCAATAACATAAAAAAAATGATCTCATTAAAACCATAAAAATAACAAAAAGCAATCACTATAATCAAACCAATATAAATTTATTTGAGTCCAAATCTACCAAATATGGTATAAGATAAAATCTCTTAATCTACCAATTTTGTAGATTAAAATTTACACTTTAAAAGATGTTATTTGAGTCCAAATCTACCAAATATGGTATAAGATAAAATCTCTTAATCTTCCAATTTTGTAGATTAAAATTTACACCTTAAAAGATGTGATCCCTTTCATTACTGGGTGAATTGGGGATTAAAAAATCTATAATGAATGAATCAATGCTGATTATGGTGTGTTATTTATATGCATGCACCATCCCTAACCTATAACTTAAGGAGCTGTATAAGGGCTAATTAAAATGCCCCCGACTTGCTAAAATTTGGTAGAGGAATTTTTGTTAAAATCACAAAAGCAAGGTATTTTGGTTGTTGTTTATCTTACGGGATAACCTACGGTCCTACACCTAAAACAGAGACACCTAATTTGTCATTCAAATTTCACATCAGAAAAGCATTTGTACATGGAATATATTGTACCTGTGTATCCTTTATTGTGCATCCCATGTGCTAGTAGGATAAAAGACAACCAAAATGCTAGCTTTTTTGGTGATTTTGGATTAAAAACAGGTTAAAATTTTTGGTGAAAATTGTCATTTTCAAATTTTTATAATTTCAACTATTGAAATTGTCACAAAAATTGCACTACCGGATTCTGACTAGTAGGAGGCGCTTTAGTTAGCCCTTATACTGCTCCTGCCATGTGTGTCGTTTATTTTCAGCATTTATAGTGGATCGTTTAAGGGAATCGTAGTCGATTCGGGATGGTTATTGTTCGCAGCCTGCAGGCGCTTTGGACGTACATCCATTAGAGGCAGCCTGGCAGGCAACTGCAAAGTGCCCCTCGTGTGCTTATGCGAAGGGTTGACTGATACCTATCTCACCTGAATCCCTCCGTCGGTCCCAACCGAATCCACTGTGGTTACTCCCACAGGTTTTTGTCAAAACCCTAATCTCTTTGTTGTCCCAGCGTCTGCTCAGCGAGTCAGCAGTCGCCTCCAAGCTTTAGCGCATTATGATAAGTACTAGGGACATTGACCATTAATACAGTGGGCCCTGCACCACTGGAATGCGTCTCAGGCCATGCTTGCAGTTGCGGTGGATGCATGGCACATGGGTTGGGGTCCACATGACTTTGAGAGAAGGAAGAATCCATCACTTTCACTGGGCTGAGGCTTGGAGACTTCCTGGGATTTGATTGTACTGTAGCTGTTATCAGTCATTCTTCCGCAGTCACTGATAATGTTGGGGAGTACAGGTTTGAAAATCACATCGCCACCGGAATAAGGAATTAGAAACGATAAAATAGGGTTTTGATCGTGACTGGTGAGTACATATTTGAAAATCACATTCCCACCGTAATAAGGAATTAGAATTGATAAAAAAGCCAGCGAAGGTTTCGATCGATCTGTCTTGGAATCTGGAGAAAGTGAGTGTGACGTAGAAATGGAATACAATCACATGGGCTCTCTAGTGCTCACCCTCAAGTAACGTCGTCACCATGACGACTGTGTAGGGCAGGTCAGACAAGTACATGACCAAAGTCTCAGGCCCGCCACTGCTGGTCAGTCTGCCATTTCTTTCTCCTGGATTGTGACAGCGATGGCAGGTTGCCATTTCTTTCTCCTGGATCGTGACAGCGATGGCAGCTTAATACCTCCAAGTCCAGATCCGAATATTGCGCATGTCGTCACTCCCAAGGTTATTGATCCCACAGATCCCAATAAAGATTCAGAACATTGGAATTGCTGCTTAATAAATTAAATTTCAGGGTTGGAATTTTACGGGCAAAATGATCTTAAGAGGCTATTTTGCCAATGAAATACTGTTAAAATATTTTTCAAACCATCTCACCTTACTGGCAAAGAAGTTATGAGCACGTATGCTTGTTTTTTAATTTTTAAGAAACAGTCACTCATTTTTATTGGTTTCCAATTTGTATATAAGTATGCCTCAATGTTTTTTCAGAATCTTCTATTCTCTATGGACTGGTTGTAGTTGTAATGTGGATGGTTATAATTGTAAATATGTAACCATCTGGTAAGTACTTGGATGTGTAATAACTAATACTATAAACCTTGGTCTTCATTAACCTCCTCCGTATGTAGTGGCCACCACGGATTTGCTTCAAGATGCTCTCCTTTGGTTTGAAGTGACAGTCTTATCTTTTAATGTGCTTCAAGGGGCTCTTCTCTGATTTGAAGAGGCAGCCTCAGTGGATTCGCTGATTAAAATACAAATTTTGGTAAGATGTAGTGGCCATTTTTAAAGATAAATTTAATAATAATTTAAAAATAAATTTTGAGAAAAAAACTATTTTTTTTCTTAAATGGAATTGTTTTTTATTTTTTATATTAACTTAGATTAAAGAAGTGTTAAAAAAAATTACATAGTTGATTTGTTATTTGCATTTACATTTGTTATGAAAATAATTTGATTAAAATACAAATTTTGGTAAGATGTAGTGGCCATTTTTAAAGATAAATTTAATAATAATTTAAAAATAAATTTTGAGAAAAAAACTATTTTTTTTCTTAAATGGAATTGTTTTTTATTTTTTATATTAACTTAGATTAAAGAAGTGTTAAAAAAAATTACATAGTTGATTTGTTATTTGCATTTACATTTGTTATGAAAATAATTTGTTTGATTATTTGATAATAGTTTATTTAAGTTAAATCTTAGCTTGGCACAATAAAAACACATTTCGTTGAGAATAATATCAAAAATCTTGTTTTTTATTTTTTATATTGACTTAGATTAAAGAAGTGGTAAGAAAATTTACATAGTTGATTTGTTATTTGCATTCATATTTTTATGAAAATAATTTATTTGATTATTTGATAATGGTTTATTTAAGTTAAATCTTACCTTGGCACAATAGAAACACATTTTATTTAGAATAATACCAAAAATCTTCTGCCCAAAAGCACATGAGTTATGATGAATTTTTATGTATTCAGATTAATAGGTTTGCAACATTCCATAAATTTATTTTATCAAATTCTAATAAAAGTTTATGGATAATACATACACAAATCCATTTGCATAAAGAATTTGTAGGCTTTCACTTGTAATAATAGTTGAGGAATCCAAACAATATATAGGAAAAATAATTTTATTAAACTTCTTTTGCGAAAGGAAGTAGAAAACCGCGTCATACAATCTCGTACTAAAAATGCAATATGTTTGTCTTAATCAAAAGATTCCACAAAGGGATATATTGTATTTATTTAGCCTTTCAAACTCAATCACTGCAAATTTGATATGTTGCATTCCATATATTAATGCCAATATTTATCACTTTTGAGTTGTTTGTGGCATTGTTTACATTAAACTTTTTATTTTTGAAAGGTATTTTTTTGATAAGACTTCATTATTGAAAAGCAATTTTTTCAACAAAAAATTATGTAACAGAAAATTCAAAACGTCAAAAAAAATTAGTGTGAAAGACAAAAATGAAATAAAATTCCAACCCTCCTGCCCATTGCCCCACCTCCCATTCCGTTTTTTTCATGTTTAAAATTACATTCCCAAACGCTCGTTTATTTGGGCGAAACTTATTAACGAGACAGGCTCTCCTTCGGCGAGGCTTTGTTTGGGTGAAACTCATTCATTAGATAGAAATTTTAACAGTTGGCTATCCAACAAGGCTTGTTTTACCAGCTCTCTTCTCCAGGGGGAGTTTGTCAAGTGTTTAACTTTGGTTGTTTGTTTAGAGTTTTTCATGTCTAGTTTAGGGTTCTTAATATATGGGGTATGTTTCCTACATTATAGTTTGAGTATTAATATATGGGGTATGTTTTCTACTCTATAGTTTGAGTATTAATATATGGGGTATGTTTTCTACTCTATAGTTTGAGTATTAATATATGGGGTATGTTTCCTACTCTATAGCTCGAGTAGCTCTTTTGGAAAGTAGTATTTACAATTTTTAATGAAATATTAAGTGTTTACAGATTTTTTTAATGGTTGAAATAATTATTTATTTTTGTAGAAATGAAAAAGGTTATCATAATTTAGTAGTTAATTTGCAATTAAAATTATTATTTAATTTTATCATAATATTTTACTTTAAATTTTTAATTAATGAAATTTAATCATTACAACGAAGGTAGGCATTTGGGAAAAATGGTATTCATAAAAAATGACTATTTTACATTATAGACAAACTTTTTATTATTTTTTTCATTTTTCTTAACAGTTAGTATAAAATATAAACAGTATTTGACGGGCAAAATGACTCATAACGAACATTTTGCCCCTCAAATTTCAACCCTGATTACAACTATGCAATCCGTTCCTTATAATGCCACTTCATTTTCTATAAAAATTGAATTTAGATACAACACATATCATTGATATTAATTTAATAATTATTCAAAACAAAACTTTATATGATGATTTCATCACGCCACTTCACTTTAAATTTCTAAGAGATGAAATTCAAATCATTACTGCTGAGCACTATTCCATGACATAATGTCTTTTATAAGACAACACATTTAATTTAGATACAACACATTTAATTTAGCTGTTACAGCTAGGGAATCCATTCCATGACACACCACCTTTATAATGACACTTCGTCTTCCATGAAGGGTGAATTTAGACACACCACATTGTGAAAAAATGTAGTTTGAAGATTTTTTCAAATTATTATGAATATGAAAGGCTCTAAAGGCGTATTCAATTTATAAGTACTATTGAAATATATTATATTATTACTTTGCAAAATAAGTTATATTATTATTTTATAAATATAAAATAATAATATTATATAAATGAAAAAATATATTAAATATATTATTTAAATATTTAAATAGTTATCTATTATATTATTATATTATAAAAATAAATAAAAATGATATGAATAAAAATATATTAAATATACTTAAATATTTGTTTGTATGTGTTTATAAATTTCAAAAAGTTAATATTTTTAAAAAGTTTTGTTAGTTAAAAAGTTGAAGTATAAAAGGTAATAATTTAAAATATTAAATTTAAAAAATTGCTATGACATTATAAAATTGCATTTGAAATAACTATATATTCCTCATATATTCTTCATGATGCGTGAGAAGGGTCGGGTGCTCCCATAAGCCCGAGCCAACCTACCCATATTGGTAGGACATATGGCATGAACTATGGGACAAGCGGCATCAACGAGGACGCCTAGTGCAGGTAGAGGACATTGCCCTTCGCGACAAGAAATAATGGCTCTACAATCTAGTGGAGAAAGTGTTGTTCGTAGGCATGGGAATAAATATTGTCTAATCAGGCTGTAAGTATGGGTTTGTTTCCTATGTCTGCGATCATTATGGCATTTTTACACATGAATTGCGGGAATATGATTGTTGGGACTAATAAGGTATAGGGCGAAGCTGTTTTGGTCATTTTGTCTCTGGTTTGGTATGAGTTTTTGGTGCTCTTGGATGTTTAGACTAATAAATTAAAGGAGTTTCTTCGTAATCTTGCAAGTTTGCTTAGACTGAAGACTTTCCTTGAGAAACCTCCTTCCTATGTTGATTGCTATGCTTGGCGATGATGGTTGTGAGTGAAGGGAAAGGCATGCCTAATATAGGAGACACTCCACCTTTAGGTATGCCCAGCACAGGACCACCTCCTGTTATGGGTATGCCAAACATAGGAATCACACCACCTCTCATTACCACAACCCAGATCCCAGGAATTCCTGGCACTATTCCTAACCCCGGTGTAACCCATGTTGCGCTTGGGAACGTTGGCCCATACCAAACCACAATGGTTGGAGGACACATACCTTCAATACCTAGCATACCCTTAGGGGCTAATGGACCACTACATAATGCCACCATCAATAGTTATGTCCCAGTCACTACGCCACACCCATCTGCTAGTTTACCTTACATGGCTAGTCTGAACTTACCAGACCTAGCCAGGCTAACCAACGATCCTATCAGACACAACCCTACATGGCCACCCATGCCTACAAAGCTCCCCTCAGACATCCCTAAGTTTGAAGGAAAACCTAGGGAGGATCCCCAAAACCACATAATGTCATTTCACCTATGGTGTTCATCTAACTCCATAGTGGATGACTCTAGTCGTCTAAGACTGTTGCAACGAACGTTCACTAGATCTGCAGTCAAGTGGTACATCAAACAACCACATGGGACCCACCATACATTTACGTCTCTTGCCTCCACTTTCCTTCAGTTTTTTCAACTTCCTGTACGCTATGATGCACGAGTTGAAATACTGTTGTCTTGCAGACAAAACACAGCTACCCACGTCACCGACCATATCCATGAGTGGCACAAGCGTCGTAGCCTCTATAAGATAAAACTGGATGACAGTATATTCTTGGACTGGTTTCTTAAATCACTCCTGCCCCTCATAGCAAAAGACATAGCTTCCGAACGATCCCAGTCAGAGGAAGAAGCTATCTTAAAAGCTCGGCAATTCGACTTGATTTATGCTCAGTCAGGCTATCTCTACACCATCATACCTGACGCCCCACGAGGCGATTCTTCATGCGGTGACGCTCCGGGGGCATCACATGTCGTTGATGGTATTATCGGCCAAGTCATGGCACAAATTAAACCATTTAGCATGGTGAGCACCATAAATGCCCCAGACCTCTCTAAGGCTACATCTAATTCTGGAGCGACAACTTCGTACGCTCCAACGAATCAGACTCATCACACTCATGGACCCTCTTGTCCACAACATTGCTATGGGCAAGCGCCTTTGACATATGTACCACCCACATACTATAACCAACCGGCCACCCAGAACCTAATTCATTTACCGGCACAACCAATATATTACCCACAGCAAGCTACAACAGTTAACCCAACACCTCCAATAGCTCAGGGTTACCAACAACCCCAGCAGGCAACTGAACCACCTCTAGCCCCACCAGTTTATTATCCACCGCAACCTGCTCCCACACCTGCAGCACCCCAAAATCCTCCCACTACTCAAGGGCAAGTGTACACACAACACAATCAGCCCCAACATCAAAACAACCAACGCAACCAGGGTGGACAACAAAACCGTGGAAGAGGACGTAACCGTGGAAACAACCAACAATATAATCAAGGTCCACCACCTCCCAATCCTCCAAATAATAACAATGCTGCTCCTCCCAACCAAAATCCTGATCGTCATCCCAAGCTGCCCAAAAACAATAACTTGAGAACAAACCATCCATATTCTATATGTGGAGTCTATGGACACTACACTCATAACTGCCCCCATTTAGAGAAAGCACGTAAACTTTGGGCTAACGATGCCCAACGCCACGGCCACGCTGGATAGCCAGCTCCACTTAATCAACCGCAACCCATGATATTACAAAACCTATTGCCAAACCAGGGAGTAGTAAATACTCACCCTATGGATCCCCCACAAGGATTTGCTGCACCCCAGCAGCAAATCACCTATGCCGCAACTGATTATTAGCATGCGGATCCAGGCACACACCATTTATTAATGATGTCATCCAATGACACCAACCTCCAAACTTGCAGGAATCAGTACGGCCCACCCCCAGAAACTCCTCCCACTGACGCATCCACCTCCCTTCCACCAAATCAACCACTACACATACCAAATATGCCGTTGGACGGAGGACCTAAAATCCCTCGCATCCCTTTGTGAAGGATTAACAACAATCCTAATGCTCACGCAGCATCCAATTATAACGTCGTGGAAGACCTATCACAATCCCCCGCTGCTATGTCTGCTTTAGAGGTACTGAAAACATGCCCTGCACAACAAAAACTACTACTATCCGCCATCAGAGGAGTAGACCCTAACGACACACACATGATGGCTTTCGAATTAGACCAAGCCGAACCTCGATTGCCATCAAATTTGGCTTTCCAAGTATCAGTAAACATTCGAAACCTTGTTGTGCATTGATGCATCATCGATGAAGGAGCTTCCACCTGCGTTATGTCCACCCTTGTGTGGCAGAAGCTTGGCTCCCCCGCTTTACAACCATCCACCACGGCATTACGAGCTTACGACAGACGCTCAGCTCAACCACAAGGCCTCTTAGTGAACGTACTCATAGAACTAGGCGGCAAATTAGTTCTTATCGACATCGAAGTGATCAATGCCCAGCTCGACTACAACCTCCTTCTTGGATGTAGCTATATGTACAAAATGAAAGCAGTGGCTTCATCTGTTTTTCGCCTCATGATGTTCCCACATGAAGGACGCGTTATCAAGATCAATCAACTCACATATTATGATCCTAACATCCCCATAGCTCCTCAAAATGTGCTACCAATGATTGAACAAACCATTCAAAACGCACCAACATCATTTGTGTCGTCAATTGGTCCTGGAATCTACACCGAGTCACCTATGATTTCCACATTTCCATCGATCTCACCACCTTCACCGATAACAAAAACATCGGATTTGTGCACCCTGTCACACACCACACAGCAGCCTTCATCACTACCACAACCCACAGTGCCTACTTATATTGGCACAACGCCAATTCACACTATCCCGTTCTTGTTCCCATTTTGCGGAGTTGTCAGTTCGCCAATAATGGCTACACTCAACCTTCTCGGCTTAACATTAAGGCTACCTATATGCTACTTACCTGCTCCTAGCCCCCCGCCGACTCCGACTGTTATTTTACAACCGGTACAACCTATCCCTACTACCAGCCACCCACCCCCTCTAGTCACTCATCTGCAAAACAGACCACCCCCAATAGTGATTATGGCATCAACATCCAAAAACGCCCCACCTCCGTTATGGAATGCAGGGGGCAGAGGCCCACCAACTTATAACACTGGACTCATAACTCGCACCCCACCAGCAACCCCCAAGGTAGCTAAAAACCCCCCAACTATTCGCATTCCCCCTAAGTACTCGTTGTGTGACGACGTAGGCCATGCCACTCATCAATGTCCACAATTACTTGCACTCCAAGAACACATGAATATGTTGGATGACGACATCGGAATTCCAGTGGTAAGACTTGAGCAACCTCCTCACCCTCGCGACACAACGCTCTGTACTAACCACCCTTGTGCGATATGCGGCATTTATGGTCATTATTCACACCACTGCCCTGATCTCCCAGATTATAGAGCAGCCTTGTACGAGATGAACAATGCCGACTTAGAGATATCTCCTCCCCTGATCGAGGAGATCTACCCTCCGAAATCATCTTCTTCGGAAGAAATCAATACCATCTATATGATTTCAACCACATACAAACCAGAACCCGTTGATTTATGGTCTGATTACTTTCATACTGACGAGCAAATTTTAGAAACCCTCACTGCACCGGACTACCCTTGGGACGATATGCATCATCGCTCATATTTCCTCCCTGAGGCGTCTACATCCACCGCAGAAAACCATCTATCAGTTGAATCGAAAGATTTCCTACCAACTAAGGTTGATTGGTTCAAAGACCCCATCCCAGCACCAGATGCCTTCGAAGAAGGGAACATGTCCAACATTTCCCCCATTATACAAATTGACATTTCCACCACACCTGGAAAACCTGAGCTCATCTCGCTAGGTGCATCATGCACTCAAGCAGAAACTCAGGCATATAAGAAACTCTTCCAAGAGTTTCGTGATGTCTTCGCCTGGTCTTACACCGAGATGCCTAGCCTCGATCCCAAAATTGTGGAACATCACATCGACACTTGGCCCAATGTGCCTCCTGTCCGACATAAACAATGACTAATTCACCTATCCAAGCTCCCAGTTGTTAAAGCTGAGATTGAAAAACTCCAAAAAGCAGGATTCATATATCCTATTACCTACACCACCTGGGTTTCAAACCCAGTGCTAGTAAACAAAAAAGTGGGCACCATACGCGTTTGTACTGATTTCCGAGACCTCAACCTCGCTTGTCCCAAAGACAACTTCCCCACACCTTTCATTGACCAACTAATCGATGAATGTGCAGGACATGAGATCCTTTCTTTTATGGACGATTTCTCTGGATATAACCAAATAAAAATCCGTATAGAAGATCAATACAAGACAGCTTTCACTACCCCATGGGGCACCTTTGCCTATCACATCATTCCTTTTGGTCTCAAGAATGCTGGAGCCACTTTCCAACGTGCCATGACTTATTGCTTCCATGATCTACACAGGATCATAAAAGTTTATTTGGACGACCTCACCGCTCGATCCAAGAAGTGAGCTGACCATTTAGACGACCTTCGACAAGTTTTCTTGCATTGTTGAAAATACAACATCCGCTTGAACCCTCTCAAGTGTGTCTTTTGCATTACATCAGGTCGCCTGCTGGGGTTTGTTATCTCAGAAAAAGGCATCACTGTAGACCCCTTAAAAGTCCAAGCCATTGTAGAATTACCATCACCACGTACATTAAGACAACTTCAAAGCCTTCAAGGGAGGTCTAACTTCCTCCGCCGCTTTGTCCCTGACTATGCCACAACGGTCCACGGTTTCCTACGACTACTATGTCTGCATACCCATTTCATATGGGACCAACAAGCAGGGACAGCTTTCACCGACTTAAAGAAAGCACTCACAAACACCCCATTGATCTCTCCTCCAGATTTCAAAAAAGATTTCACCCTCTATGTTTCAGCATCCGAACATGCCGTATCTGGAGTTCTTGTACAAGAAGATACTACTCGCCAAGAGCATGTCATCTACTATGTGAGCCAGATCTTGTCCATCCCACCCCTCCGCTACCCACATGAATAAAAGATGGCCCTCGCCGTCATATTTTTAGTACAAAAGCTGCGACATTACATTCTCCTGAACCACACCACAGTTGTAGCCAATTCCAATCCTATGGTTTACCTCTTGACGCGTCGCCTCCTTCAAGGCCATGTAGCTAAATGGGTGATTATCCTGCAAGAATACGACCTAACTTTCAAAACCCCAAAGAGCACCAAGGCCCTAGCACTTGCTCAACTCATCACAGATCTCCCATCCTCTTCGTCATCACCCGCTATCCAAACGGATCTCATTGACGATCACATTTTCATCATTTCTTCTGACGACCCATGGTACGACGACATCTTAATCTACCTCTGCACATAAAAATTTTGACCCCACATCAATCATGACGGACGCTGTCGTATATGACACCACACCCCCTAATACCTCCTATTAGGCGATGTACTCTATTGACGCAGCGTTGATACCATCTTACGACGCTGCCTATCTCATAACGAGGCAGAACAAGTCCTTAATGACTGCCATAGCGGTGCCTGCGGAGGCCACTTCTCCAGCATGGCCACCGCCCAAAAGATCATCCGCGTAGGTTACTTTTGGCCTTCATTATTTACTGATTGCATCACCGCAGTCAAACATTGTCAAAACTGTCAACTTTTTGCCCCCAAGGAAAGAACCCCATCTGCCCCCCTTCATCCAGTCGTCACAATCGGACCATTCCGCAAATGGGCCATCGACTTCCTCGATTGCAATCCCACGTTAGCCGGCAGTCATAAACACATTATTGTGGCCGTAGATTATTTCACCAAGTAGGCGGAAGCCATGCCAACTTACAATTGCAAGGCTGACACCGCAGCATGTTTTTTCCTCAACCATGTTATCGCCCGTTTTGGAGTGCCAAAGCAACTCGTCTCAGACCATGGCTCTCACTTCGAAGATGTCGTCTGGAGAGAATTATCAACCTTACTGAAATTTGAAAACCATTTCTCCTCCGCCTACTACCCCCAAGGAAACGGCTAAGTTGAAGCAATTAACAAAATTTTGAAAACCATCCTCCAGTGCACTGTAGACAAACACAAATCAAATTGGCACCACATGCTCTTCCCGGCACTATGGGCATACCGCACGTCAACCAAAACTGCCACCGATTTTACCCCTTTCCATTTAGTTCACGGTGTTGAATCCGTCCTCCCCATCGAGTGCTAGATTCCAGCCCTACATATGGCCGTTGAACTCCTACCGGACACTTCCCCAATTGAGAAACGCTTACTACTCCTAGAGCAGGCCGATGAAGATTGGCTCACAACCCTTCAAACCATGGAAGCAACCAAGAACCGATCCAAACTGAGTTACGACAAACATGTCCACCCAAGAACTTTTAATGAAGGGGACCTTGTCCTCGCCTATGATCAAGCTCATGATAAAACCAGGAAAGGAAAATTTGTGTCCATGTGGCAAGGCCCATACATTATACACACTTGCTTCGGACAGGGGGCATACATTCTGACCGATTCAGAAGGAAACCCCCTACGCAACCCACGCAACGGGTTGTACCTCAAGCGATTTTACCCATAGCAAATCTGATGGACACCACCGTCCATTATTGTACAGTCTTATTTTGCTTTTCACAAAAATTCAAAAAACCTAAATATTTGTTTTCTCTGCATGACCACAGATGGATCCTGTTCCACTCTGCTACGTCAGTTTCGCTGATGGTGCTAGCCGTTGGTCACCCAATCTGGCCTCCGCAGCTTGGGTAATATATTCCCCTTCACATGAGTTGATCCACAGCGATGGAGTGTGTGTAGGTGCCGCCACCAACAACCAAGCCGAATATGATGCCATTACCGGTCTCCTGGCCACAACTCTCCAAATGAGCATACGTCACCTTAACATTTTCTTGGACTCACAACTCCTTGTTTCCCAGCTCAACAATGATTACTAGGTACGCGATCCCTATCTTTTCAGAAAATTCTTGCGCACTAAACAAATGGTTCGACAGTTTGAATCCATTTCATTCACACATGTCCCAAGGAATCTCAACAGTGTAGCAGACCATATGGCCAACAACATTCTTGACTAGCACACCAATCAAACCATATAGTAAACATAAATGTGCCTCCACGAGCATATATATAAAAATTACAAAAATGCATCCACATGCATAACATGTGCCTCCATGGGCATATACCAAAATCAAAAAATGCATCCACATGCATAACATGTGCCTCCACGGGCATATACAAAAATCACAATGTTGCATCCACGTGCATAACATGTGCCTCCACGGGCATACAGAAAATCAAACATGCCTCCACGGGCAAGCAAAAAGACAATGAATGCATCCATGTGCATATACGACTATATACCAAATCATATATATATATACATCATAATATAGTCAAACATGTCATAGGTTCCCTCAGCACCCAATATACAAAAATACACCAGCCGTACAAAAAAGTACTTCCCCATATGCTCATCAGCATTTGGGAGCAGATACAATATCATCTAATCATCACGGTCTCCAGGATCCTCTAGCGCCTCCTCTGCTAGCCTCGTCGGATCATGCTGAGCCCGAACTCTCCTCTCTGCCGGCCCCGCTGGATCATCTCGCAAACGAATCCTCCCCTCCACCGGCCTTGCCGAATCATGCTGAGCCCCATCCCTCCACTCAGCCGCCAACAATGCTGCTCTGAGCAAGATCGAGCGCCACTCACGAGGCGCATCAAAACAATGCTCGACAATGTCCCGTTCCAAATCTCTCCACCCATGCTCTGGAAATCCTGCTAGGATCATGTCTAGTGTCTCTCTGACACCCTCCATGGCATCATCTCAAGGCCCAGCTCCTCGATTGCGAGCCCCAAATCCTCGAGCATGAGGAGGCGGTACCGCTACCGGAGGTGGAATGACCACCATCGCCCGTCCCCTATGAACCACATGGTCGACCGGTGGTACAGGACCAACATCTGCACAATCACGCAAGTGAACCATCATATACATATCTAACTGTTGGAGCCAAGGCCGGAGTTATGGTAAAAGCTGCGAATTTTGAGGAAAAAGCACAAGTATGGAAGAGAAAGTGCTAAATTTTGAATAAGCGCCAATTTTGGGACAGAAGGAGATGGTGCGTAGTACGGTGCCAGATGGAGGAGCTCAGCGTAGATCACGGACCGGAAATCGCGGAGCTCGCGCGCACGTCAGAAGAGAATGAAGGTGGCTGAATAGAAAGCTCAGCTACCACAATAAATAAAGCGATGGAGTAGAGGGCTCAGCTACCCTCATTTAAGGCTAAGTACAGAAGTTATGGTTGCACGGATCAAGAAGGAGCAACGGACCAAAGCATTGAAGGCGAAGGACAAGGCGCCCATACCCGTAAGCTGCGCCGGAAATCATGGAGCCTGCAGGAAGCGTCGACATGACTGCAAGCGGCGCCTACAGTACACCTAGCCATGTGCGTGGTTAGGGTTTTCGGGGATTACTGCTGGGAAAGGCCCACAGTTTTGTAAAGGTGCGACCGCCATGGACACCTATATATATGAATAATTGTAATGGGTAGATGTTAGTCAGTTAGCTATTTTAGTAAGTTGGTTAATAGCTAGTCAGTTAGCTAAGCCTGTGAGCGAGCTAGCTAAGATAGAAGATACTAGATGTAAGAAGGATTGATTGAGTTGATCATCCTCTGTTACGATCTTGTTGATTGTTTTCTACCGTGTTGCTAGAAAACAGGAGTTAGAGCTGGTTAGCAGTGAAGCTAATCCTTGAGTTGCAGACAGTCGGAGTCGATGTCTGAACTATTGTAATCTCTGGAGAGGAAGAGACTAGATCGAGAGAAGGGCTCCCAGCTCTGTGCGTGGAGTTTCCTGGAAAGATCTAAGGCTGCAACTGTGTGCGCAGCATATTGTATAAGTCTATCATCTTCTGGTTAATATAAGATACTCCCGTGGACATGGTTTTCCCCGTGGAGGTGGACTTCATATTCCTTGCTATTATGATGTTGTGATTGAAGCGATTGCCTGTTTTAGTTTATTACCTGCGTACGCAGAAATATTGCATTATCTTTATGAGTGTGTCGAGTAAATTCTTGGAGCTTCCTTGGGGACTATAATCATTAAGGGTCGAAGGAATCGGTAAGACACGTCGCCGCAGCGATAGGAGATCGTGTTGCTGCGACGGGCGCGCTAGCAAAGCGACGCTTAGAATATCGGCGCAGAGGATAATTGGTCCTAGCGCAGGAGTGGAAGTACCGCGCAGCTCGGCTGCTGAGCAGGAGCTTGGGAGCTGTTGCGCTCACAAGTCTGGAGGGGTCAGACATTCATCTTAGAGGAATCGTCAAGAAGGAAAGAACAATCTCCGCGTCGCCTAGGTTAAGGAAACCTGATTCCTTAGCCTCCCCATAGCCACTTCGGGTGAGACCTCGAGCTGCTGCGCAGCTCGTTGCCGAGAGGGCCAGTGCGCCAAGGGGTTTTGTTGCTGCGCTTCATTAAAACCCGGGTCTGTCCAAAAAGCAGCCAACAAATGGTTCCGTTTCCGCATGACTAAGACTTACTATTTTTGCGACGTAGAAGATTGTTGCTGAGCCAACAAATGGTTCCGTTGCCGCGTGAATGAGACTTGTTATTTCAGTGACACGCGAGATTCAGGGGAAACCCAGAGAAAGAAGGAGCCAACAAATGGTTCTGTTGCCTTGAGACTTGCTCAGCTAACAAATGCGTTACTGGAATCCTACAGCTATAGAAATTCAGGAGTGGTTCGATTTAAAGGCTAAAGAGTTCGCTGAACAAGAAAATAGAAACTCTAGGCTCCAGCCAGAAGAATGGTTGCAGAAGTATATCTATACTGACCTTCACGAAATTTTCTTTGTCACATTTGCACTTGAGTTACATGCTTGGATAGCCAAGTTAGCAGATACTAGATCCACTGTGCATATTGATTGACCAGTCGCTTGGACCCCTGAGCTAGTCCGTATTTTGAAGCGGGTAGATAATTCTGTGTCCCGCGTAGTAGACTTTTGGTTGAATAGTCTGCTGGAAGGGTTCATCACTGAGTTTGCAGTGGATACAAGAAAGAGTTTCAGTGAAGCTGAGAGGAGTTTCTTTCAAGCACATAGAGGTAAGTTTCTAAATTCTTTGAACTTATGGATTAAAATGCTTCTGCATGAAAAAGAAAAACTATGTATAGCTTCAAATGAATAGCATAGACAAGTAATGTCTGTAGACTCTGATAGTGACCCTGAAGTTATTGGTTGCACTCGTAGTGGAAAACGGTATAAAGTAGGCCTTGACCAACAGTCTTTTGAGTCGAGCCCAGAAGATAGTCAAGTTCCTAGAGCAAGCCACATACAAAGACAAGGGAGCGCTCATATCCCTTACCACCCTTTTACACCGCAAAAGCCAGACAAAGCTCAGTATAATCCCGCAGTAACACCTTCTAGTAGCCCACACGGTACTTCTAGTACCTCTGTGCCAAGTTCAACCAGCCCGGAAGAACTGCTACAGCACCTCCACCTCAACCTAGCACAAGAAAGATGGGTGATGACATGAAACTACCAACTTTTAGAGGAACAGGGATAGAAGACCCTGAGCAACACTGGTTCCTATGTGAAGCCATTTGGAAAATTAAGCAAATTAATGATGATGCTGTTAAACTGGTTCAGTTAGCAACCACATTAAGAGAAAGAGCCTTAACTTGGTTCATGAAATACTCAGCAGCACAGAATAGAACGCTTGCTGATGTCAGAAATGCAATGATTAGAGAATTTAAGAAACCTAAATCAGAATCACAGTGTATAACAGAGCTCAAAGACATAAAACAGTTACCTACAGAGTCAATATGGGACTTTGATCAAAAGTTCAAAGCCTTGATAGATCAAGTAAGCTTTGAGTTTGCACCACAACAGCATAAGGAATGGTTCATTGCTGCGCTGCTCCCACACATTAGACTTCCTCTTATGCAACAGAATCTCACTACTCAGGAATAAGCTCTAGAGATGGCTATGAAACTAGAAGCTTCACCAATTGCTGGAACAAGCAACGATGTTGCGCAGTTGCAGAACCAATTAGCAAATTTAACCTTGCAAGTGCATGATATTAAGAAAGGCAAGGATGCTAAGGAGGAGATATGGTGTACAAAATGTAAAGCACAAGGTCATTCAAAGGACCATTGTCCCGTTTTCATAGAGTATATTGCAACTGGAGCACCTAACCCTCTACCACAGCCACAGGGGCCTTGGTGTGAAATCTGTAGAACTAGAGGTCATAGACCACAAGAATGTCACTTACTGCAGAAATATGTACAAACTCCAAAGAACTTATATTGTAATTTCTGTAAATCAGTAGGCCATGATGAGAACAATTTTAGAGCATATGATCTTATGATAGAAAGAAAGCAAGATGTTTATAGACTACAATCAGAAGCACAAGGACCCGTAGCAGGTCCACAGTATGACCAAACTCGCGACGGCCAAACAGGAAATTACAAAGGCCGCGGACGCGCAACAAATTTTGGCCGCGGAAGAGGCCAGATCACTTGTTATAATTGTGGAGCGCAAGGTCATTTTGCAAGGGATTGCCAAAACCCTACAACCCTTTGCAGATATTGCAAATCTTATGATCATATCATTGAAGAATGCCCTCAGCTAATGGCTAATATGCAAGCAAAGATGCCATAGGTCAACCAGAATATTCAATTGATTGGAGCAGAAAAAATGGAACTAGACCGTACAGTTAATATCGTGACGCGCAGTGGAGCAACCACTGATGCGCCAGAGTCGGGAACAGGAAAGCAAGCGACGCAATGGGTGCGCCGCGCTAATATTAAACCAGCCCCACTTAATCTGCAGAAGCAAAAAGAAGCATTCAAGCAAGCCCAAGAGTATTTCTCAGATCCCAGAGCTTCAAGTTCTGTCGCAACTCCGCATAATGATATTAGATCGCAAGTGCTAAGACAAGATAACCTGGTACAAGAACAGGCCACTACATCCGGAAGGCCTGATGAAGAAGATGCACTAGGCACTGTCCATACTTTTCTAAGGAACTGCTTAAAGCTGTTGCGCAATGAGAAAGCAACTATCGAACTGCAACACCTATTGGATAAATGTCAACAATCTGCTTCGACGAACACGCCGCAGCGTGTTGTTCACCAGATTGGGAGTCACATTAGAACTGGAAAAGAGATGAGGCTCACAGCGCAGATTGGAGCATTTGAGATGGACGAAGTCATTTTAGATTTGGGCTCAGAAGTTAATGTTCTCACCATGCAGACATGGGAACAGATGGGAAGCCCTCAACTTTCAAGATCCCCCATCCAGCTAAGACTCGCGAACCAGCAACGAGTCTCTCCATTAGGCAGATTACCCAATGTACCTATTGATATCGAGGGAGTAAGAAGTTCTGCAGACTTTGAAGTAATCAAAATTCTGGATGATAGTAGACCTTACCCAACACTTTTAGGTATAGACTGGGCATTTGATAATTTGGCTGTCATTAATTTGAAGAAAAGACAAATGACCTTCGAGGACGACCAGATTAGGGTCATTGCACCGCTTGATCCTATTCAAGGACCAAGGTATATAGAACCTATTCGGGCAGAAGAAGAAGCGCGCCAAATGGAAAGTTTGTATCAGATGACTGCTAGTCAGAGTGACTATGTCAATCCCACAGCAGATGGCCATATCAGCTGGCGATGCGATAGCTCGTGCACATCAGACTCAGATGCAGGATTGAAAAACTGGCAGAATCGCTTACATGAGGTTTCTACAAGACGATGCGCCATGATGACTAAATCCATTCGATGGATTGGCACAGAATTGACCGACACACCAATTTTTGATGGTTTAACTAACATAAGTGAATTCATACAGGAATATGAACAATAGCTTCCAGAACAGCAGCGCATACAGGCATTAGATGTATCACTGCGCGCTACACCCGCAAGATGGTGGGGTGCGCATAAAGAGAATATTCACACATGGCAAGACTGTCGCAGATTGATACTGCGCAGATTCCAGGACACTACAGCAGAAGTGTTGCGCAAATATGAGGGACAGAGTGACCCCAGGTCACACATTGAAGCATGCATTCAGCAATGGTTGGATATTCCGGACGATGAGTGGGTTCACCTATTCATCCACACATTGGACACAGTTCCAAGAAATTGGTACACTGAAACAGAATTGCGCAGAGGCACTCTTACTTGGCCTCTTATGATAGAAAGTTTTCAACTTACCTTCAGCTTTGAGTCAGAGCATCCAAGTATTGATCAGGCTCTGAAGTGTATTAAAAAGAAGGTATTTGAACCATGTCTATTACCAGAATATTCCCAACCGGATTGGGCTGTTCAGATAGAACATGCCCTGGAGTGCTACAATTTCACCGCTGGAGAAGAGGAGGATGATCCTCGCAACATCAATATCCCAGAATCAGAAGGGACGCGCAATGTTGAAGGTCCTCAGCTTGATACCCCTGCCATTACAGAACACATCAAGCTCAAAAAAGTTAACATTGGTACAGAAGCCGAACCCAAGTTTGCTTCTATAGGAGACTATTGGGATGATGAAACTGTTGGGCATATTTCAGATTTATTACGTGACTACCAGGATATCTTTCCTACCAAGTTCACAGAAATGAAAGGCATACTAGGAGACTTAGGAGTGATGCGCATACCTCTGAAACCAGATGCCAAGCCAATAAAGCAGCGCCCATACAGGTTGAACCCGCGCTATAAAGAAAAAGTCAAAGAAGAAATTGACAAGATGCTCGCAGCAGGTATTATTGAGCCAGTAGAAGAAAGCGATTGGATTAGCCCTATGGTTGTACAAGAGAAGAAGACAAAAGGTGAAATAAGAATTTGCGTGGATTTGCGCAAACTCAATGACGCATCAGCACATGATCCATTTCCTACTCCCTTTACAGATGAAGTGCTTGATAATGTTGGAGGACAAGAGGCTTACTCCTTCACTGACGGATTTTCGGGATACCATCAGATCAGAATTCATCCAGACAACCGCCATAAGACTACTTTTGCGACTGAATGGGGCTCATTCCAGTACACGGTAATGCCCTTTGGTCTTAAAAACGCTCCTGCTATCTTCTCTAGAGTCGTTGTTGCTGTTTTTAAAGAATTCATCCATAAGTTTTTAGAAGTCTATTTTGATGATTGGACTGTGTTTGGGTTACTAAAGAACCATATGGGGAACCTGCGAATGATGTTAGAAAAATGTAGACAGCACCAGATTTCCCTTAACTTGAAAAAATGTATCTTCTGTTCTCCTTTTGGTATTTTGTTGGGTCATATTGTATGCAGACAAGGACTCCTGATGGATCCTGCGAAGGTTGCCATCATTGCTAATTTACCTGCGCCCAACTCAGTCAAACAATTGCGCACTACATTGGGACATACTGGATACTACAGAAAATTTATCAAAGGATATGCAAAGATCACAGCACCTATGGAAAGATTGCTGAAAAAGGATTCGAAATTCCAATGGACAGAAGAATGCCAATAGAGCTTGGACACACTTAAAGACAAGATGATCAGTGCGCCAATTCTAGTTTTCCCAGACTGGAATAAACCCTTTCATGTTCATGTCGATGCTTCTTCCATCGCATTGGGGGTCATACTTACACAACCAGGAGAAGGAGGTATCGATCACCCCATTGCTTACTCTAGCCGGAAGCTGTCCACAGCCGAGAAGAACTACACTACTACAGAGAGAGAAGGACTAGCTATGGTGTACGCCCTACAGAAGTTCAGACACTACTTACTGGGCGCACATTTTAAAATGTATACTGACCATTCTGCTTTGAAATACTTGGTTAATAAGCCAGTGTTAGGGGGAAGAATTTGCAGATAGCTACTGCTCTTTCAAGAATATGATTTTGAGGTTATTGTAAAGCCAGGTAGATTGAATGCAGGACCTGACCACTTATCTAGGATCGAGTCAGGAGAAGAACCTACAAATCTGGAGGACAATCTGCCTGATGCACAACTATTTTTTGTTCAAGCAGCAGATGAATATTATTCTGATATCCTTGAGTTTCTCACCACCGGACAAGCGCCAGTTGAGTTTACAATCCAGCAGAAGAAGCAACTTATCGTCAAAGCCGCAGACTTCACTTTGATAGCAGGCCAGCTCTATAAGTTGGGCCTCGATGAAGTCTTGCGCTGATGTATTTTACCACATGAAAAGAACTCTATCATCGCAGAAGCGCACTCAGGCACCGCAGGAGGCCATTTCGCAGGAAAGCCGACTGCTCAGAAGATCTTAGCCGCAGGTCTTTGGTGGCCGACATTGCATAAGGATACTAAGGAATTCTGCAAATGTTGCGATGTGTGCCAGCGAATAGGAAAACCTTCAAGAAGAGATGAGATGCCGCTAAGACCTCAGATAACATTGCGTGCTTTTGATAAATGGGCCATTGATTTTGTAGGTCCTATCAACCCACCAGGAAAGAGAACCGGCGCAAGATATATCATTACAGCTACTGAATACCTCACCAGATGGGCTGAGGCTAAGCCAGTGAAGAACTGCGACGCTGCCACGGCCGCGCAGTTCATTTTTGAGAATATTATCACTAGATTTGGATGTCCATTGATTCTAATGAGTGATCAGGGTACACATTTCCTCAATGAGACTATAGAAGCCCTTACTGAGGAATTCCAAATTAGTCACCATAAGAGTACACCCTACCACCCTCAAGCTAATGGCACGGTGGAGGCATTCAATAAAATTCTTGAGAATGCCCTGACGAAGATCTGTAATCAACAAAGAGATGATTGGGACCTTAGAGTTACAGCTGTATTATGGGCTTACAGAACCACATGCAAGAAATTAACAGGCCACACACCTTTTAGTTTGGTGTATGGACAAGAAGTAGTTATGCCTATGGAATACATTATTCCCAGTCTCAGAATTGCGCAAATTACAGAAATGACAGATCCTGATACTATGAGTGAAAGACTTTCACAATTGCTTGCCTTAGAGGAAGACAGACTCTTAGCTGGATTCCATCAACAGGTACAGAAGGCAAGACAGAAAGCTTGGCATGACAGGCATATTAAGAATAAAGTCTTTCAGGAACGAGACTTGGTACTCCTCTATGATAGTAAATTCATCAAGTTTCCAGGCAAGTTTCGTGTACACTGGTTAGGCCCTTTTCAGGTGATAAAAATAACAGAAGGAGGAGCAGTTCAACTTGCGAAGCTGAATGGAGAAGTACTGCCTACAAAGATCAATGGGAGTCGGCTCAAGCTTTACCGCGACGGCCACTCCGCCCTGTCGACTTAAATAGCTGATCAGAGATGCAGATGTCCAGTGTAGTTGAAAGAGGCATCGCATTATCAGTCTACACGGAAGTCGCGAGACCCTCAGTCTCTGGCTTCCTGCGTAGTTCCGTGAAACATCCGTGCATACCAAATAATAATTTGGGAGAGCGAGCTTATATTTGCGCTCTTGCGAGGTTTTCCCCGGACCGTTGAACTGTCGCTCTTGCGAAGTTCCCTGTGTCAATTTACCACTTGAAGAAGTTTTTGTTGTGGACCCCTATAGGCACAGTTACCTAAGTTGAAATGACCCGTCGAAAAATTTGAATTACAGCAGTTATGTAGCCGCGTCTGAATAAATGAAGGATAAGACCGCCATTTAAGTGTAGCCGCTCTGACAAGATTTGGCTTGATCTCCATAAGATTTGCATTTAATTCATGCGTCGAAAGCTTTAGCTTCTCCCGCAAGCCTGTCAGAGCCCGTCCATCACAATAAATGCACCGCAAACGCGAAGCGGATCGTAGGGTTGTCAACTCATGCATAGCCACCTATAGCTTGTAACCCCACTTGGCCGCATTTACTATCACCTTTGGCTATAAATACCCCACACTTGTATATTTTCGGGTTACTTTTCTCGAGCTGCATAGTCTTGTTTGAGAATCTAAGCCATTGTTTTCAGGGCCAACTTGTGCAGAGTGCTTCCTTGTTGTCAGTGTTCATATCCCACGCCGTTCCGCTGTTTCTGTCCAAGTTCTTGTTACCTACACCCGTTCACGATGGAGAACCTGTCGACTGAAGAAGTTGTTCGTCAATTCCTGCGCCGAGGCCTAGATTTCGGCATGACTACCCCCGTGACGGCTTCGACTTATGTACATTCTGGTTATCAGGACCCCAGACAATCTCCGGCCACAAGAGCGTCTCAGCCACAGCCAGAAGATCCCATTCCAGAGCCGTTGGCCACTATGGTAAATTATATTCCGCCGCGTCCAGACGATGCACCAGAGGTGCATATCCCGAAGAATGCAAAGTATCCGCTTCCGTTACCTCCACTACCGGCTGGCGTGCGAATAGAAGGGTCCTTGCTCGGACACCTTCCACTGGTCAAGTTCTCTGATTTCAACCTGGGAGACTATAAAACATATCCTCAGTTCGCGCTAGATCGATATCTGACGGTAGTGAATAATCCTACCAGAAAGGTTGACGAATTCATCCCGAAGGGATTTGCAGCAAATCTTGAGCGCCCTAGACTCCTGAATCTGTTAAAGCTACCGCATTTCGGGCGTAGCAATGAAGTGAACGCAGTTGTTAAAACACTGCTATCCTGCGTTCATGGAGGTTACCTTTGGCTAGGGAGGCCAATCGATTTAAATGTCGATTTGATTCATCGCATTACTGGCCTGTCTAAGGTTGGTAAGGATCCCAATATCCATTTTATGGGAAAGGAGAAGGATAGAAAACTGGCTGCAAAGCTGGTGCAGAAATACAACCTTACAAGAGGAGGTCGGGCTTATGACCTCACTATAGTAGAAGACGAAGCACTTAGATTCACAGGAAGTCTGCTTGCAGGCAGACTTCTCACAAAGTGCAGGCCGAAGGAAGTTACTGGAGCTGTCGTGGAGCTCGCCATCGCAGCTGCGGAGGGAGAGCAGTACAATTGGTGCCTCTTCCTCCTCAATTCTTTTTTGGAAGACTGCCGGAACGTCCAAGATAACCCCGGGCAGTCGTTCCATTTTTCGTGGCTTTTAATTTTATGTGCTCTCGTCGCATGGAAGGAGCCCCCGAACACTCAGTTCCTTCCGCGCCGCGCAGGATAACCTGCCGGAATCCGTTATGTTAACCTTTGGGAATCTCCTAATCCCGCGAAGCGCAAGATGAACCGCGTTGTATTTTGTGAATACTACTATCTCCTCAGAGATACCATTCAGGACATGCCAAGACTGAGCGGGGAGACAGCAAGAATGTGTGAAGGGAAGTTGGCCTTTACTGCCGACTTGCATCAACTTTACCTCCATCCCTACGGCATTCAAGAGGAATGGGTCGTAGGCCTTTACAGGATGACCACCGAAGATGTCGAAGAAACTATCAAATCTTGGTCGGATGAATGGAGGGAAGCCGCTGACATCGCATCCGTGATGCCACCCGCCGCTGCGTAAGAAAAGGATAAGGGCAAGGAAGCCCCCGAGCAAAGAAGTGATGAAGGCTCGACAGAGCCAGCAACCAAGAAACAAAAGGTGTCGCATCCCTCTGAGGCCATTCCCTCGGGGATCGACCAGTATTTGAAAGAGCAATTTCGCGAGCTGCGGTCCACGCACGCTCACATCAGAAGTGCGCTAGATCTGCAGTTTGTGGAATTAAAGGGCCTCGCAGGAAGGATTGCGCAGACCCATGCGCCAGCATCTACTTCGCAGGCGCCACAAGTAATTCCAAGTACCGAGCGAGTTGAAGAACTCGTAGAAAGGCATACTGTCGTGCATATTCCACCTACAAGCATGACACTTCCGCATCCTCTAGCTGAACTACAGGTAAGCGCAGTTGGGCCCGTTGAAATAAATTTGTCTCTAATTCCTATAGAAACTCTACAGCTAGTACATGAGAAAGTTTCTGTTGAGTTGAGAGCTCGAGAGCTCTCTACATTCCAGGAAAATCAACGACTGCAATCATAGGAGATAGCGCTCAAGGCAAGCCATCAGAATATCTCTGAGAAGCTCGCACTTTATGAGGCGCAAGACATCGGCATCAGAAACGCAGTGGATGAGATTGCCCAGGAATTGCCGGCTTGCGAGATTCAACCAGACCTCCCTCTGGTTGAGAAAGTTTAAATTATTGGAGGAAGGGTGAAAACCCTGGAGCACGAAATAGTTGGTATGGCTGAGGGCCATAGAACCCAGATTGCCGAGCTGGAAGCTCGTGTTGCTGCGCAGTTTACAGATGATGCGCAGGAACAATTTGACGCGCTGAGCAGAGCTTCCACACAAATGAAAGACAAAATACAGGAAGCCGAGAACCTGATGAGCCAAGCTATGGAAGCTTGGGAGGAGCTTGAGAAGCTCCCTTTTAAAGTTGGTCTTTCGGAACAGGTGCAAGCCGCAGAACAGTCCCTAACTGTTATGACTGAAGAAGCTAAGGCCTTAGTAGGCTTACCAAAAATGAAGAAAATGAGTGAAGTGCGCAGAGTGCAACAGCAACTGCACAAGCTCAGAACTGAAGATGAGAAGCTCACTAACAGCATTCAGCCATTTATGGATGAGTATGCTGACATCGTTGGCCAAGTCGAGGCAAAAATCAAAGAAATTGTTGAATCTCAAGAGGTGATTGATGCCGTAACTAAAGAAGAAGCCACTGCAGAAACGGTGCAGACAGCTGTGGAGTGTGTCGATGAATTGGACTCCGCTATTGCGCAGTGGAAGAAAACATTCGCGGAGACCCAAGCAAAAGCAGATGCGCAAGTAAAGCGACCACGCGCTAGTGCGAGTGGCTCGAGGGCGAGCCACAAGTAAGTGTTAGGGGCCTGTTGGAGCCAAGGCCGCAGTTATGGTAAAAGCTGCGAATTTTGAGGAAAAAGCAAAAGTATGGAAGAGAAAGTGCTAAATTTTGAATAAGCACCAATTTTGGGATAGAAGGAGACGGTGCGCAGTACGGTGCCAGATGGAGGAGCTCAGCGTAGATCACGGACCGAAAATCGCAGAGCTCGCGCGCACGTCAGAAGAGAATGAAGGTGGCTGAATAGAAAGCTCAGCTACCACAATAAATAAAGCGATGGAGTAGAGGGCTCAGCTACCCTCATTTAAGGCTAAGTACAGAAGTTATGGTTGCTCGGATCAGGAAGGAGCAACGGACCAAAGCATTGAAGGCGAAGGACAAGGAGCCCATACCCGTAAGCTGCACCGAAAATCATGGAGCCTGCAGGAAGCGGCGACATGACTGCAAGCGGCGCCTACAGTACACCTAGCCATGTGCGTGGTTAGGGTTTTTGGGGATTACTGCTGGGAAAGGCCCACAGTTTTGTAAAGGTGCGACCGCCATGGCCACCTATATATATGAATAATTGTAATGGGTAGATGTTAGTCAGTTAGCTATTTTAGTAAGTTGGTTAATAGCGAGTCAGTTAGCTAAGCCTGTGAGCGAGCTAGCTAAGATAGAAGATACTAGATGTAAGAAGGATTGATTGAGTTGATCATCCTCTTTTACGATCTTGTTGATTGTTTTCTACCGTGTTGCTAGAAAACAGGAGTTAGAGCTGGTTAGCAGTGAAGCTAATCCTTGAGTTGCAGACAGTCGGAGTCGATGTCTGAACTATTGTAATCTCTGGAGAGGAAGAGACTAGATCGAGAGAAGGGCTCCCAGCTTTGTGCGTGGATTTTCCTGGAAAGATCTAAGGCTGCAGCTGTGTGCGCAGCATATTGTATAAGTCTATCATCTTCTGGTTAATATAAGATACTCCCGTGGACGTGGTTTTCCCCGTGGAGGTGGACTTCATATTCCTTGCTATTATGATGTTGTGATTGAAGCGATTGCCTGTTTTAGTTTATTACCTGCGTACACAGAAATATTGCATTATCTTTATGAGTGTGTCGAGTAAATTCTTGGAGCTTCCTTGGGGACTATAATCATTAAGGGTCGAAGGAATCGGTAAGACACGTCGCCACAGCGATAGGAGATCGTGTTGCTGCGACGGGCGCGCTAGCAAAGCGACGCTTAGAATATCGGCGCAGAGGATAATTGGTCCTAGCGCAGGAGTGGAAGTACCGCGCAGCTCGGCTGCTGAGAAGGATCTTGGGAGCTGTTGCGCTCACAAGTATGGAGGGGTCAGACATTCATCTTAGAGGAATCGTCAAGAAGGAAAGAACAATCTCCGCGTCGCCTAGGTTAAGGAAACCTGATTCCTTAGCCTCCCCATAGCCACTTCGGGTGAGACCTCGAGCTGCTGCGCAGCTCATTGCCGAGAGGGCCAGTGCGCCAAGGGGTTTTGTTGCTGCGCTTCATTAAAACCTGGGTCTGTCCAAAAAAGCAGCCAACACTAACTATAATAATAACAAACACATCTAAAACACATGATATAGTAGAGAACAAAACACAAAACATACCATCTAAACCCCAGGCCTGTCCCTGGGCTCGAGGCATCTACGGATCTCCTCGATAATCCATACCAGCATATGGATAGTCCTCAATCAGCAGGGGGATCTGCTCCCATTGCTCATACATATCCTGCGAAAAGAACCCACAGATACCACCACCATCGCGGGGCATCATCTGCCCCCACTGCACCATGCGCGGCTCGCTCACCAAACCGTCTCGAACTGGCACCTGTGGCCGCAAAGTCGGTAGCCGCTCAAATAAAAAACAACACAAAAAGGAGGCATAGCAAAACTCTCCCCCCTCCCAACTGACCTTGTCCAGATCTCTCCGGACACCAGCCAAAAACATCTAACCCCATGCATAGTAGGTCCCCCTTAGCACAGAATCCACCATCATCGTTTGTCCCCCCGACAAACGATGTGGCGCTGCGGTACCCAACACCAGTAGAACACAACCCCCAACAGCCCGCATGTCCCACTCCTGCAAAGATCTCAAGCTCAAAGCGCTGTTCTGCACAATCTCCCTAGCAACACAGAAGGTCTCCAAGAGATTCTCCATGTCCACACCTGCCGGGATCCTCGGCAGAAGATCCCCGACCTCCCCTAAGCGAGGTAACCCGATAAGAAAATATACATCAGTAAGGGTGATCTCTAACCTCTCACCTCCAACAATAAAGGCACCCTTGGCAGGGACTGTTAACACCCAAAAAGTGTTCACTACCTCATCTACCCCATTACATGACTCATTTGTCCATTTTTCTACCATATTTCCCTTAAAAACTCTGAAAATCCCACTAAAATGCCTCCAAAAGGCCACAAAACCATCAAAAAATCCTAAAAAAGGCTAAAAAACCACCTTTTCCCTCCAAAAATATCCAAAATTCCTCTAAAATAGCAAAAACCCTCTAAAAAGGGAATAAAAAATATAAAATAATGAGGAAAAAGGAGGAAAAAACCCTATACAGCTGACCTAAACCATATGGTTCCCAAAACCATGGGCCAGCACTCCACCACCAAAAAACTATAAATAGGTGATGGAGACCCCTTATTTCACATCCACAATCATAAGCACCCTTACTCTACCAAAATAGCTCTTGAAACCCTAACTCACCCTTGAGCTACTTTCACCTTGAGAGACCCTTTTGGCCCATTCCCATCATTTGGAGAAAGAGAAGGAGCAAGTTGGAGCTTGGAGCAACCCTCTTGGGCCATTGCAAGAGCTTCACCAACCTTCACATTGGAGGTAAAATCAATATAAAAACCTTTCTTTATATCTTGTTTTTTTTCTGTTTAATGCATATGTTTAGAGTAATTTACATTTCTGTTTTAGCATTTTAATTTACAATTTACTGAACTGCTACTAAGGAGTCCCTTCTCCTTAGTAGGTGCTCATTTGCACAAGCTAGGGGTAAAACCCTAGCTATAGGGACCCACAGACTAACCAATTTGTTCAGTAGCGGTCCTATTGAACGCATCGGTGGAATCTGAGCAAACTTTAGGAGCCCACTCACAACCAGAGCTTATCGGACCCCCTGATTGGTCTGAATCCGAATCATCAAGTCCTCCTCCATCTCTCGCTCTCGCCATGACACCAATGGTCTCCTCAACATCCTGCCAAAAAACAAAGAAATTTTTTAGAACCAGATAAAATTTTTCAAAAAATTCCATTGTGGCTTTTCCATCAAAAGCTGCGATGATCATCGCGGCTTTCATCCAAGAACCTGCGATGAACATCGTGGGTATTGACCACACAGTTGCGATGAACATCACCCCCATAGTCTCGATGAACATCGCGAATTTCAGCTCGACCATCGCGATGAACATCGCGGCTGTCAGCCCCGAACCCGCGATGTTCATCACGGAAAAAGACGCGAAACCCGCGATTTTCCACGTTGGAAGGCCAACATGGAATTTCGCGGCCTTCGGGGGCCCGCCACTGACCAAAAAGACATAATTAAAAAGTCTAAGGCGAATAGGGTTACCTGAAACTCGTGGAATCGAAAACCAACAGTCAAATCTCCCAGAAATCAAGAAAGAGCTCTGATTGCTTTACCAAACTCACACATAACAATGACACGTCATATGGGCCCCACACCTTATTTATAGAAATTTCACCATTTTTCAAACAACCATTGCGGTATCATACGACATCCGTTCCTCAAACCGTTGGTACCATTGGAATCAGCACAACGAGAACTTCATGATAATCCTTTCCTTTTTCTGTTTTCACCAGGTCCATTTTTAGCCATTTTTTCATGCCCTCGTTGCCTCGGTTTGCATGCCACATTGGTCGTCGTTCGCTTTTGACGAGTCTTATATCACCGGATTTAGTTTTCCGCGCTCGTGATGATGCTTGAGATCATTTCTCGCTCTCACCTCCAGATTTTTTGGGCATTTTTCCCATGCCCCCTTGTTGCCTCGGTTTGCATGCCACATCGGCCGTCGTCCATTTTTGATGAGTCTTATATCGCCAGATTCAGTTTTCCGTGCTTGTGATGATGCTTGAGATCATTTCTCGCTCTCACGCCCAGATTTTTTGGGCATTTTTCCCATGCCCCCTCATTGCCTCGGTTTGCATGCCACATCGATCGTCGTCCGTTTTTCGACAAGTTCGATATCGTCGGATTCAGTTTTCCACGCTCGTGATGATGCTTGAGATCATTTCTCACTCTCACCCCATAATTTTTGGGCATTTTTTTAAAATGCCACTCATCACCTCGGTTTGCATGCCACATTGGCCGTTGCCCCTTTTTGACAATCTTTATGTCACCGGATTCAGTATTCCGCACTCATGATGATGCTTGAGACCTTTTCTTGCTCTCATCAATCCCTTTTTGTCTGGTATAGTTTTACCCCTTTTTCGGGCCGAGAAATCCCTTTTACGAAAAAGGCATTTAGGGAGTTTCTGTTAAGCTCTTTTATGACTCCTAAAACAATGAAAAGATCGCCGAGCAACCTTGCTTCCTTTCATGCTCGCTAAATGTATCTGAAAGGGTGTCTACCTGGTATAAGTTTACCCCTTTTCTGGACCTTGTATACTAAGTACGAAAAAATGAATACTCTAGTCACATCGACTATAAGAGTTCTCCATTTGCATCATTTTATGCTTTTTCGGGCCTTGGAGACTAACATACAAAAAAGAACACCAATGGAGTCTACTTACCGCTTTCAGACTCTCTAAACATGAAAGCGACCACGAGCAATCACCATCCTGGGCTCGTAAAAACCCACAGGACGGTACTCACAACCACTGCAGAGTCTTCTTATCGTTTTTAGACTCCTTAAAAATGAAAGCACCCATGAGCACGAACAAACCTGGACTCACAAAATCCACAAGACAGTACCATTTCAGATCACACTTTTATCCCTTCTTGGAGCTCATTAAAACTACGAAGAAAGACCCAATGGTGCTTTTCGGCGCCACAACAGATCACGTCTACTCATATGGCAGCTTCCCCATTTTGGTCACCTTTGTTTAGAGTATTCTGCAGTATGTCACCCTAAGAATCCCTCGACAGCACCCATCAGCTCGTCCCCCCCCAGAGTTAATACATACCCTTCATTCCTTAAAAGCTATGATCCCTGCACCTACAAGTCAGTTCCCTACGCTGCCAGGTGAACCATGTCATCATGCTCTGAACAAAGGAAGTTTGAGTCTACCCACTCTATGACCCCAGTTAATTCCCATCCCCACAAGTATGTCAGTCCTACCATCAGCACTACCACACTTCAGTTCTACACCTCGTGCTCCTATCAAGGAAACATCATTGCCTTGTTAGTTGTTGGTCTCCCTCTGTCGACGATAACCAAATTTATTCCAAAGGATAGACCTAGAGGTCCCTGTGTCTTGGACTCAACACCATTTATGATGAGTGCCTACGAATCATTTCGAGAAGAGTCCTCAGTGCCTCTCCAAATGGTTGTTTCTCACATGCTCGACTTCAACACCTTGATCGCATCGTTGAGACTCGCACAGGGTATTGGTCCGTTCAGTTATTTGTTGAAGACCCCGGATACCACTTGACTCTTCTACATTTGAGAGTCTACCTATGGAAACAACCAGTTACATTTTTTCTATAGATATCCAGGTTGCGCATGGCGACAGTATTCTGATGTACCCCAGTTTTATACTTCCTCGAGTATACAGTTACATGTACTTCTCAGAGATGACTCACAGTCATTGAGTCCCTGCAGATGTTGGACACCTTCAGTTTCAGCAGCTCATCAACCCTTCTGAGACCTTATTCAGAACGGTTGTCGCTTTATTCCAGTGTATCAGTTATTGAGATCAGTCATGTTATGATCATGAGTACATCCCAAAATAGTGTCCCCTTTGGACCATTATGATGTACCAGCAGATTTTTTATGTCTTATTTTCGTCCCCCTTCTTGGGACTAATTGTTATGTATATATACGAGCATGGGTATGCCCGCCTCATCCATTATCACAGATTATTCCTCATTCATATTGAGGCCATGTAATATTGTTTGTTTTGCAGCTTCCAAGGGCCGTGGATCCAGTCTCCAACCGGTCTCTTCTCTTCCCCAAACCCCAGGAAAAAGATAAAAGAACTATGATGTCTATCGGTCATACGATGAGCTCCTTCCCTCACACATCAGGGGGCAATTTATTAACACCCAAAAAGTGCTCACTAGCTCATTTCCTTATTCACATGACCCATTTGTCCATTTTTCCACCATTTGAGCCTCTAAAGCCATCAAAAGGTCACCAAAAGACCATAATACACCCCTTTTTCCCCTCAAAATGAATATTTTTCCTCAAAAAGCATAAAAAACCCTCGAAAAGGGTCCAGAATTCCCAAAAATATTAAAAAGGGAATAAAAATATTCAAAATATTCAAAAAAGGAAAAAGGAGGGAAAAGGTACCTAAACCATGTTGGTCAATACCATTGGTTTCCTCAAAACCATAATAGTATTCCCCACCACCAAAAACTATAAAAAGGTGGTAGGGGCTGCTCACTTTCCATCCATCCATCATCCTATCCTCATGCTATCAAAATCTCTCATGAGTTCTTGACCATTGTAGCAATCTTGGAGAAGAGACCTTTGGAGCTTGGAGCTACTCACCTTGGGAGTTGCTCAACACAAATCCTCACCATTTGAGGTATCTTAATACAAAATACTCATTCTTTTATTTCTTGTTCTTGAATCGTTTTCAGAAAATTTTATTTGTTATATGCACATGCTAGATTCAGATTTATAATTGTTTTTGGCTTTCAATATTTGACACTGCTATCACTTGTTGATAAGTGCCCATTGCACAAAGCTTGGTTGCAAAACCAAGCCAACAGGTGGACGAACTCAAAGAGGGGAAAGCAACCAAGGAAACACCCATATGCCATGTGTTATCGATGAGGCGAAGGTGGCCAAGGCTGTATTCAAAATGGTTGTCTCTGCACTTAACCAACAATTGATTGACAATATGGAGGAATGGGTCAAGAAGGATCAAGATGGAATTGATCTAGATGCAATTCAAACTAAATTTGGTCAGATGGTTGAGGATGCAGGGACATCTCGAACACAAGATACCAAGTTTATGAAGATGGTGACACTTTACTAGTAGATGAAACCCTTCTAGGAAATGCTATTATGGACAACAATGAAGAGAATAAGAAAATCATTTTTCAGCTGCATGAAACCAAGGTCATATTTGCAGGGTGGAGGCTACTCTTAAGCTTATTTTCAAGGCCCAAGTTCAGTTAGGATCCGAGCTGAACATTTTGGCCAAAGCAACTTGTTGCGGAAAGTCTGCAATGGAGATGCACAAAAATAAATAAATAAATCCAAACAAAATAGAGAAATGGAACAGGAACCCACAGTAACTCATACACCACACTTACAAATAACAAAGATAAATAAAATATGCAACATTTATTTATTAATGGACTATTATGATTTACATTGACTGATCTAGCAGCTTTGTATTGCCTTACTTCCCAACCGCTATAGGAAGAATCAAAATTATTTTCCTCTTTATTTTGATCTCTCCCCCTTCTCTTCCTTCGCTAGTCTCTGTTGTTACTTCACTATTGTTCGCTGCCCCCTTTTCTCTATCTCCCCCCCTCTATGTATTTATTATTTTTCACGCTGCAAGAAGGTTCTCATATAGCCTAACTACTGAGAATGCCAGAAGGAGAAACTGTTTAACTACTTGAGGAATATGATTCATATTCCATGTGAATCCGTTACTCATTCTAACTTTATCTCTGATTACAAACGGTTCTTTATTAGTACACAAAATAATGCTTCATGATTCTCCTTAAAATAATCTAAAATAATAAACTAATTAATTATTTCATATTTTAACTTTGGAATATTGCTATAACTTGAGAAGTAGCAACATGTTATAACATAACTGTTGTCATAGACCGTTGTAGGTTGAAAAGTAGTAGCACGTTGTAATAACAGCCCATGCCTAGCCTACCAAAACAACAAATATGTAGGATAACCATCTGCACCGGGAATGCTACTGCATTAGACACCCCAGGTTGAAAATTTTAGCATCTTGCTCAAGATGCAGGTGAAGAAAATGTGCAAATTGGATATCTACCTCTACTTATCTTTGTTGTTAACATCCACAATATTTCTTTTAGCATCCTTTGCACATATTCCTCATAATCTTGCATTACCTCTTTTTTTTGTACCCTAACTATGTTTATGGCCTTTATCTCTTTCCTTTTAAGCACCCTTTTCTGCACCTGCTATGCTAACTTCATAAGCACAACATTCTTCATGTTGTTCACTATTCTTGTAGTTGTGTTTCTCTCAACCACAATGTACACCTTCTCTACTATATTTTCTGCAATCATAAAATCAATCAAAATGCTATGGGGATGACAATTTCCCATCTTCTCCCCCTCCAAAGTGTCCTTGTTGTAGCACTCAAGTTCTGCTCTTCATCCACTTCGACCCACTATTGCATATGTTATTTCCACACTACTTCTTTCACATATTCCAAGACCAAATCTAACAATGATTTTCCAAAATGTCCTCTTCTTGAATTGAAGAATGTAATTTAAACTTCTTCTCGTCTTTCTCAAATTGATAGGTGCTCTTTATTCCATCATGCATAAGTCCTCTATCAAATTTCCATGGCTTCCCCAACAAGATGCGACATGTGTCCATGGGAAAAATGTCAAATAAAACACTATCACTATATTCCCCAATTTAAAAATTAATCAAGCATTATTTTCCCATGGAGACCCAATGCCCATTTTGTAACCATGATACTATGCCTCTGAATGAGGTGTACACTCCAATTTCAGCTTGTTAACAATGTTAACACCTAAATTTCGCACACATGTGACATTTCAACGATTCTTACAGTAAGGCATCATCAACATAAAGAATGCAGCTCACCATAGGCATCCTCAACAAATCAAAAAGACAATATGAGTCCAAAATTCCCAAGATCAGTCAAAACAAGAGGTCACACAACTAAACCATTGTTAACTCGCGCTATAACGCAGGTTATCAGTTCAGTGCCTGCGCAATACTCGTGTGTTTATTTCTTCGATAGCCATGCTATTGTCAAAACGACGGGATCATCTGCTTTCCGCGATGCATTGAAGGCTCCATCACCTCCAAGAACCCAAATTCAGATCCTCACACACTTGGTGGCATTAAATAGCCCCCTTGGTGTACCTTGGAACTAGTTCATGAAGGATATGAGTTCACATTTGTATCTAGTTGTTTGTTTTCCACCTCTTGGCCTATATAAGGAAGCCATTGGCATTCATTTTGTATAGAGAAAACAAGAGCAAGGTTATGCTTTAATATTTGTGCTGGAGCTTTCTCATAGCCCACCTCTTCCTATCATTGTAATCATTCCCAAGTGCCCTTTCCACCTTCCTTCAAGGGGAAATAGTTCCTCCTCCATTGTTCTACCATTTACTTAGCATATAGTTTGGACACAAAAGGCCTCCATAAGGGAGATTGTTGGCTTCCCTTGAAGCCCAAACCTCCTAGGTGTTGTACAACTTGACCATTGGGAAATACAAAGTGGTTTGGCATACCTTGGATTGTTGTTGGAGTTTGCATTCTCCCCCCATCTCTTTTTATTTTGCATTTTATTCAAGTTTCTTTGTTTTATGTGAATGCCACTAACAATCTATTGCATGATCACTTGGAGGAAAACCAAAACTACCCACAAGGGCTCCATGGACTGAGGCCTTGCTGTAGCCTACAAGTCCTACTGTAGCCTACAAGTCCTATCCCCTTACGAAGTGGAAGAGTGCACACTTGTGCAATTTTTTCCACACAAACAACTTGCATAGACACCAAATTTTCAGAACTACCACCATCAACAATTAAATTATAACACTTACCTTCAATATTGCATTTTGTTCTGAAGAGTTTCTTTCATTGTTCTAGTTCTTCCTCATCCTCATTTTTGGATTGCAACAATATCTTCCTCATCATCAAATTTTACCCTTGCCCTGACCACAATTCAACCACCTCATTTGTTTCTATTGCTAGATACGCTTCAATCATATGTGCTCTCCCTTCTTTCCTTCTCCCATCCTTCACACTTTATGGACATTCAAATTCCCTATGGCCTTGCATCCAACATATGAAGAAAATGCCTTCAAATTTTCCTCCTCTACCTCTTCCTCTTGTTTTCCGTCCTCGTCCTCTATCAATGTTATAGCGCATTTTACCACCTTGTGAGCATTAGCACTCATTGGCCCCCATTATTCATTTGATTGACTCAGAACCACTTATTGTCCTCCAGGAGCCTTGTTTCCCTATTTTTGTTCATGTACACTAGTTGTTTCACTACAACCAACGTATACGCATGCTGTACCACTATAGCCCGCGTACATTGAGTTAAATGATAAATCATAGTAAAAACTCTATTTTTTCACTCCAAAAAGCGGCCATTGTGACCTTTGGCCCTCCATGTATCCCGAAACGACTCGATTTGACCTTTGACCTACATTTGGAGGGTTATATATTGAGCTCTTATGGTGCATGGAAGGAGAGGAAAGAGAGAGCATCAAAACTCTATTGGATTTTTTTCCATAGCTTGAGTCTACATCCATTGATCCTAGTTGTTGTAAACCTCTTATATTCACCTACCAAACTCTTCCATATCTTGTGAAGGCCCCTATCCTTTACTTGTGAGTTTTCCATTGCATGGGGGATTGAAGTGGTGGAGGCACAAGTGGAGGGATCTAGTTCTTGGTTCAGATGAGTTGCCGACAAGAGGTGGTATCATGTACTTCTTGTTCAATTTAATAGAAATACTCATTTTCTTGTCCAATTGATCTTGTGAATGGTTGTTTATTAACATTGGGTAACATTTGCTTATTATATCATGGACCATGCTATTGTTTATGCTAACATATTTCATATATTATATGCACTTGCTTGTGTTTATCATTGATACTAAGTTGCAGGTTCAAGTGTAGAGATTTGAAAGCTCAATGGGGATCTACATCAAACATCTGGTTGAAGGTTGGTATTTTATTCCACATCTTAGCATTTACATTTATATAGCATTACATTGGGAATTGAGTTGATTTCTGGTAGTCATCTGTTTGTTTTGGTCTGCCCCGAGCCATAGGAAGTTTTTCTCCGTAACAGAATTGGCGACTCCGTTGGGGAGAAAACTCCATTTTGGGTATTTTGGGCATTTTTCCTTATTTTGTTGATGTATATGTAACTTTGGAATGTATTTCATCTACGTATTTCATATATATTTATTGTACCCTTATAAGAGATGTGTTATTCCTCTATAAGGAAGTGTCGTCATGTGTATTGACAAGTGTCGCAAGTGTGTGTACTTGGAGACGGGTTATTAGACCACCATGTGTGGGGTCGGCCCTGAAATATATATTATATTGTGGATGTACCTAGCTGGACAAGTCAGCCCCATAGTGTAACTAGGCAAATAGGTTAGTATAAATAGAGATCGTGAGATCTCTATTTTGATCACTCGAAAACTCACACTTCTCTCACTCAAAAAGTGGCGCACTAGTGAGGAGGAGGATCATCTGCTACTAGGAGACTATCTCAATGCATTTTGGTTGTACTTTGGTTGAGCCATTGCTCTCTCTATCTTTCAGGAAGTTGTGGGGTTTTTTTCACCTTAGGGTTTTCCCCACTGAAACTCTGTGTCTCTTGTCTCTCATGCTTTTGATTCTTGTGATGCTTGTGATGCTTATTGTGATTGTTATGCATTGATATATTGTATATGTTATTCTCTTAGTGAAGATCCTAGAGTATTGTGAATTAATGCTCAAAATTTAACATGGTATCAGAGCTAACCTGAGAAGAAGACATTTTGCAGTGACGGAAACTTGAGTTTCTTGTTTATTGGGTTTCTCTCCACAGTTTTTGGAAATGCAGTATAGTAGATTGACTCTACTCATCAAGGAGAATCTATCTGTCCAATCATAATTCAATTTCGAGCATTTTTAGATTTGGCCCTAAAAATTAGGGTTTCCACAAAAATAGAAATTTTTGAAATCTGAAGACATAGCTGGAAGCTCCTTGCAACAATCGAAGTTTAGAGCTTTGGATCGAGATTTTTGGCTCGGTAGATCTCCGGGAAACTCAAACCCTAATTCAGGGCTCATGAACCCGAGAGGACAAAAAGGCAATTCTGAAGGGTAAAGCTTTACTGATCTCAAATTCTGAATACACCAGGCTGATCAGCTCATCAAGGCTCATCTTTCTATCCTTTCAGAAAGTTGAAATTCACATTTTGAATTTTTAGGATTTTTCCGACAAACCCTAATCCGGGACTAGATCCAGTTTTCAGCATTTCAAGTGGTAAGACCTAAATCTTTTCTATTTCCATTTGAAGTACTCTTTAAGATGTCTCACCACACAAAGCTTGAGGATAAGCTTGAAGGGGATGATAACTTCCGAGCTTGGAAGTATAGGATTGGGTTAATCATGGAAAAGAATGATTTGGACTCATATGTAAAAGAAGATGTCCCTATCCCAGAGGATGAAGAGGCTAAAGTATTGCATAAGAAGAACTTGGTCAAGGAAAAGAGAATCATTGCTAATTCCATCAAAGACCATCTCATACCCCATGTGTCTTCTTTAAAGACACCCTAGGAGATGTTTGACTCTTTGACCAAGCTATTTGAAGGGAAGAACATAAATCAGAAGATGACCCTGCGAAACCAATTGAAAGGAGTAAAGTTTTAGAATGGAGAAACCATTCAAT
Source organism: Larix kaempferi (assembly GCA_027924585.1). Classification (NCBI taxonomy): domain Eukaryota; kingdom Viridiplantae; phylum Streptophyta; class Pinopsida; order Pinales; family Pinaceae; genus Larix; species Larix kaempferi. The sequence goes on from BSBM01000600.1 coordinate 4,365,812, forward strand.
CTTATTTTTCCAAGGTCTCTCAGATCAAGGAACAATTTTAAGTTGTAGATGAAATAGTGGAGAATGGTGAAATTTTTATGACCACTTTGAATGGCCTACCTAGGTCATGGGACTCTTTTATCCAGGGGATCTGTGCCAGAAAGAAATTAATCTCCTTCAGCAGATTGTGGGAGGAATGTTCTCAAGAATAAGCAAGGCATGGGGAATGAAGATCAAGCTCTCATAGCTCACACTAAGAAGAGAAAGTTCAAGAGGGAGCCATCCCATCACAAGAAGAAATCTTCTCTTCATTATCACAAAGACAAGAAAGATCTAAGGTGTTTCACTTGTATTGAGAAGGGTCACTTTGCTTCAGAATGTCCCAAGAACAAAAGGGACAACCACAACAACAACAACTCCAACAAGAAGAAGAAGGGTAACAAAAGAAGGAACCATGCTCATGCTGCCGAAGATGATGAACCTCCAAAGAAGAAAGCTAGGGCAGAAAGTGAAGATGACTCATCAAGTGAAGAAGAGTATGTCCTAATCTCTGGTCTCATAGGTACAATCTCCCATGGTTGTAATGATTGGTTAATTGATAGTGGGGCTTCCAAACACATGACTGGGTTTAAAGAATCTTTTGTAAATCTGTCTGAAAATGAATCACTCCATAAAGTGAAACTTGGGGATGATTATCAATATCCCATCAAAGGAAGTGGTGAAGCCTCCTACAACCTAGATTCTGGAAAATCTTTGAAGATGAAAGAAGTCCTTTATGTACTTGGGCTCAAGAAGAACTTACTCTCCATCTCTGCATTGGATGCAAAGGGTATGAGGGTTGCATTTGTCGATGGCCAAGTCCTAATGTGGCCAAAGGGTACAACAATCGATGATGCAGTAGTGATTGGAGAGCAAGAGGGAGGATTGTACAAATTGAAGGGACAACCTGAACATGCCATGGTGACATAAAGACAAAGATTCATCCATATTCATGGATCACATAGAGGTATGTATAATTTGTTTTTGCAAAAGTTAACTAATGAGTTATGCAGGTCATTGAAGAGAACAAGAACACATTGCTAGACATAACTAGCAAATATGGTGACCAGGTATGTGTTTCTTATATCATAGGATCTATTATATAAGTATGCATGACATGATTGATGATGTTTATTCATGAAGTCATAGGTTTGAATAATAATGGGTATATACATATTATGTGTCTTACCTTATTTAATGTTATGACTAACCAGAAGAGTTATAGGTTTGAGTAATCACAGGTTTAGACATGCTATGTTTCTTATGATATGACTAACCATAAGAGTCATATATAAACCTTGAATGCTAATGCTTATTATTTATGTTTGAAATGATCATGACTATACATGCTTGAGATTATTGTGTTTTAATAGTATACTAATGAATGTATGATTTTGTATGAGATCACAAGGATAACACAATCATGATACTAATAAGCATGCATAGGGACCAAGGATGTATATAAGTTCAAGGATAGGTAATCCAGGAAGCAAAGATCAAGAGAGAGCACACTCTAGTGGTTTCTGCAAGGATGCGGATATTCAGAGGGAGTTGACCATCTCTCTACATTCCACAACAAAAAGGTGTAGAAGAAGCTACTTCAGATTAGCTCCTGCAAGGAAGAAAAGACTCAGAGGGAGTCCACCCAACAAGCAAACAAAGATAAGTATTTTAATTGTCATTTCTTGCATATTTGTTTGTTTAAATAATATTGTTCAATGAAGTATATGCTTATGTTCCTAAGACTTAGGATATGTATTGTGCATATTAGAATGATTGCATTAATGAACAGTATACTACTAATATGCATATGATGGGTAAGTGACCTATGGCACTATACAACATTCCATTGGTACTTATCTAGAATGAAACCTCTTTGCTGACATGTTGGGAGTATTGCAAACTCTTAACAATGTTCTGGTAGAGATTAGAAGGCATCTAGAAAGTTACAAGATATGGATGAATGTTATATTGAAGCATTGGCTAAAATGATTGTATGACTGTATGACATATTTCTTTATGTATAAGATTTTGTTATGAAACTATGAGATGTTTCTAATCATGCAATTTAACTTGTTTTGTAGGAAAGATCGTATACCTTCACATACAAAAGAAGTACTACAACATTTGTTCCAGCAACAAAGACATCTATTGAAGATATTGAAGATATTAAAGCTCCCAGGATCTGGGATGAAGAAATGGAAGAATTCCATGATCCGTCGATCATGAAGAATGATGTTTGGGATGTAGTCCCAAGACCTGAAGGGAAGTTTGCTATGACTTCCATGTGGATCTATAAGATCAAGCATACTACAGATGGCAACATAGAGAAATATAAAAGTGATGAAATGGAAGATACACCAGACAGATTTCAAGACAGCCTTCTTAAATGGTGTAGTTGAAGAAGAAGTATATGTTAAATTTTGAGCATTAATTCTCAATACTCTAGGATCTTTACTGAGAGAATAACATGTACGGTATATCAATGCATAACAATCATAATAAGCATCACAAGCATCACAAGAATCAAAAGCATGAGAGACAAAAGACACAGAGTTTCCGTGGGGAAAACCCTAAGGTGAAAAACCCCACAACTTCCTCAGAGATAGAGAGAGCAATGGCTCAACCAAAATACACTGAGATAGTCTCCTAGTAGCAGATGATCCTCCTCCTCACTAGTGCGCCACTTTCTGAGTGAGAGAAGTGTGAGTTTTCGAGTGATGCAAATAGAGATCTCCCGATCTCTATTTATACTAGTCTGTTTGCCCAGTGACCTTATGGGGCCGACTTTTCTAGCTAGGTATATCAACCATATAATATATATTTCAGGGCCAACCCCACACATGGTGGTCTAATAACCCTTCGCCAAGTACACACACTTGCGACACTTGTCAATACACATGATGACACTTCCTTATAGAGGAATAACACATCTCTTATAAGGGTACAATAAATATATATGAAATACATAGATGAAATACATTCCGAAGTTACATATACATCAACACTCCCTCTTAACTAGGAAGGTATTTCTCGACACAGTTCTACTAGACAAGTCTTCTTCTCAGGATCATCGTCATCATCATTGTCACTGCTACTGCTATGTCAACCAATCTTTGAGTCTACTCGTCATAGGAAGTTCTACAGAGCCAGTCCTTTTTCATACTGGATGTAGGCCCACCACCTGCAAGTCTTCATCATCACTAGCCATACTGTGGAATCCTCAGGACTTATTACATGCATCACAAAACCTCGAAAGAGCATCCCAGGATGTTACGGGTACACAACTCCGACCTATAGGATCTCCCAGGGCCATATTATATGTGACCTCACCACAAAACCTCGCAAGAGCATCCCAAGCTGTTACGAGCACACAACTCTACCTATAGGATCTCCCAGGGATAGATTATATGTGGTCACCACAAAACCTTGCAAGAGCATCCCAGGCTATTACAAGCACACAGCTCTACCTATAGGATCTCCCAGGGACAGATAATATGTGGTCATGGCAAAACCTCGCAAGAGCATCCTAGGATGTTACGAGCACATAGCTCTACCTATAGGATCTCCCAGGGACAGATTATATGCCATAGGACAAAACCTTGAAAGAGCATCTTCCAGATATCCTAGGGCCAAATTATATGCCATAGGAAAAACCTCAAAAGATTATCTACAGATCTCCCAGAGCCAAATTATATGTTCTCCCAGAGCAAAACCTCAAAAGAGCATTTGCCAGATATCCCAAGGCCAGATTACATGCCATAGGCAAAACCTTGAAAGACTATCTGCAAATCTCCCAGGGCCAAATTATATGCTCATTTGCACAACCTGATCCACGGCCATAGAGTATCATCCTAATACTCACCATACATCATCCTGATGTATACATGATCATCCTGATCATCATCACTGCAACATCCTGCTGCAAGTCATCTGGAGAAACATCCTGAAGCTCGTCATCCACGATCATCCTGATCATATCATGCATCTACTTGATGCATACCAAGTATCTACCTGATACATATCATCAGACATGATCCACCTGATCATACAATGTATCCACCTGATACAAATACAAATACACGATCCACCTGATCATACGTAATACATATCAACATACATGATCTACCTGATCATACAATGTATCCACCTAATACATATACGGATACATGGTCCAAGCATCCAACATGATGCATATACAAAATACATACAAATGATCCAACCAATCATATCCAGCATCCAACATGATGCGTACATACATATACATAGAAATGATCCAACTGATCATATCCAGCATCCAACATGATGCGTACATACATATACATATAAATGATCCAACTGATCATATCCAACATCCTCCTGATCCATATATAGAGCAGTAACTGGAGCATCATCTTGATGCTCATCATCCATGATACTTTTGATCATCATAACATCGTCCTCTTCAGATCATCTCATTGTCCACGAAGCACAACCCAGATGCACATCATTTAGCACTTACACCACTAACATGGGAGAACACATCTACCACAATTCGGGAAGGCTCCAATCCTTACTTTTTCACCATGGGAGAACACATCTACCACCATGTGAAGAATGGCTTCAACCCTTACATCTATACCATGGGAGAACACATCTACCACCATGTGAGAATGGCTCAGCAATTACATCACGACCATGGGAGAACACATCAACCATGTCAGAAAAGCTCATGTGCATTTGCATCTTCTGGACTCATCACTTCCCTTTGGAAGGAACCTCGATCTAAAGTGCACCAAGCCTCTCTCTGAAGTACTCAAACTGTACTCTGGCTAATGGCTTGGTCAATACATCTGCAACCTGCTCATCCATCAACATACTCTGCTTCGGCTGTGCTCAGTGCTACGCAGGACTGCTTCCTTCTAAACCAAAAGATCACGCCTGATCCCATACTGAAGTAGCACCCATAAGTTCTCTTCCTATCTGCAGCACTGCCTGCCCAATATGAATCAACATAACCCTACAGGTTAAACTTTTGATTTGCATCATACATGAGCCCATAATCAACTATACCCTTCAGGTACCTCAGAATATGCTTTACAGCAACTAGGTGAACACTCCTCAGATCCGTTAGGAACTGGGTCAATGTGTTCATCACAAAGCAAATAGCTAGTCTCATGTTCATCAGGTACATCAAGGACCCAATCATCTGACGATACATCGTGACATCAACCGGATTAGATGAAGCATCACACAGAAGCTTCAGATTCGATGCCATAGGTGTGGCCATGGCCGTACAGTCCATCATCCTAAACCTCTTCAGGATCTCTACTGCATACTTCCCTTGTCCAAGGAAGATTCCATCTGTACTCTGCCACACCTCCATGCCTAGAAAAATAGTGCATCATTCCCACCTTCATCTTGAACTTGGCAGCAAGCTTTTGCTACGTGTCGGCAATCAATCTGTCTTCACCTGTAATAAACAGGTCATCCATATACAAAAGTAGTATCACTGGATTGCCTTCCTCAACCTTGTAGTAAAGGTTGGAATCCGCTTTACTCTTGGTAAAGCCCAAACTGAATAGAAAGCTATCTATCCTACCATACCAAGTTCTACACATATATGACTCCCTGTCATGTGTCTCAGAACCAAGTAGCTTCTCCACATACACTTCTTTAACTACACCATTCAAGAAGGCTGTCTTGAAATCCATCTAGTGTATCTTCCCTTTCATCACTGCAGCCAGAGCAAGTACGGATCTAATGGAAGTGTATCTGGCTACAGGAGCAAAAGTCTCTATGCCACAACCTACAGCATGCTTGGTCTTGTAGATCCTCTTGGAAGTAACTACAGACTCTCCTTCAGGTCTTGGGACTGCATCCCAAACATCTTCATGATCGACTGGTACTCCTCGATCATGGCATTCTTCCCAGATCTGGGGAACTTCAATATCTTCAATATTTTCAATAGATAACTTTGTTGCTGAAAAAATGTTGTAGTCCTTCTTTTGTAGGTGATGGTATACGATATTTCCTACACAACAAGTTAAATTGCATGATTAGAAAACATCTCATAGTTTTCAGAACAAATTCTTACACATAAAGAAATATGTCATACACTCATGCAATTATCTTAGCCAATGCTTCAATACAACATTTAACCATATTCTGTAACTTTCTAGATGCCTTCCAATCTCTACCAAAACATTGTTAAGAGTGTGCACAACTCCCAACATGTCAGCAAAGAGGTTTCATTCTAGATAAGTAGCAATGGAATGTTGTACAGTGCCATAGGCCACTTACCCATGTATATTAGTAGTATACTATTCATCAATGCAACTATTCTAATATGCATAATACACAACCTAATTCTAGGAACATAAGCATATACATCATTGAATAACATTATGTAAGAAATGACAATTCAAATACTTATCTTTGTTTGGTTGCTGGGTGGACTCCCTTTGAATCTTTACAACTCCATTCTGATGTGGATTGTGAGAAGTGGTAAACTCCCTCTGAATATATGCATCCTTGCAAAAACTACTGAAGTGTGCTCCTTTGCTTTCTTGCAGGAACAATTGGAGTGTGCTCCCTCTTGATATTTACTTCCTGGATTACGTATCCATCCTTAATCACTATGCATGCTTATTAGTATCATCATTGTGTTATCCATGAGGTCTCATACATAATCACACATTTATTAGTATAACCTTAATATTATCAAAACACAATAATCTTAAACATGTATAGTCATGATCATTCACAGATAATAAACATTAGTATTCAAGGTTTCAGGGAAGTCTTCTTTTACTCATGCATATTCTTATTTGATCATAGGACTCTTCTGATTAGTTAAATCATCAATGCATAAACCCGTGATTACTCAAACCTATATGTTAATGATTCTTCTGGTTAGTCATATCATCAATTATGGTAAGAAACATAATATGCATACAACCATGACTATTCAAACCTATGACTTCATGAATAATCATTATCAACAACACAGCAGTATAAGATCCTAACACAAGGTAGGATTCTAGCTTGATATAGGAAAAACATACCTGGATTAGCATGCTAGCTAGTTATGTCTAACATACCCGCATAATGTCTTCTGGTTCTCTTCAGTGACTTGTGCTAGTAACCTGCATAACTCATTAGTTAACTTTTGTAAAGACAAATTATACATACCTCTATGTGATCCATGACTATGGATGAATCTTTGTCTTCATAGCATGTTCAGGTTGTCCCTTTAATTTGTACAATCCTCCCTCTTGCTCTCCAATCACTATTGCATCATCAATTGTTTTACCCTTTGGCCACATTAGGACTTGGCCATCTACAAATGCAACCCTCATGCCTTTTGCATCCAATGAAGAGATGGAGATAAGATTCTTCTTGAGCCTAGGTACATAAAGGACTTCTTTCATCTTCAAAGATTTTCCAGAATCTAGGTTGTAGGAGGCTTCACCACTTCCTTTGATAGGGTATTGATAGTCATTACCCAAGTTTCACTTTATGGGGTGATTCATGTTCAGATAGACTTACAAAAGATTCTTTAAACCCAGTCATGTGTTTGGAAGTAACACTGTCAATTAACCAATCATTACAACCATGGGAGATAGTACCTGTGAGAGCAGAGATTAGAACATACTCTTCTTCACTTGATAAGTCATCATCACTTTCTGCCCTAGCTTTCTTCTTTGGAGGTTCATCATCTTCGGCCGCATGAGCATGGTACCTTCTTTTGATACCCTTCTTCTTCTTGTTGGAGTTGTTGTTGTTGTGGTTGTCCCTTTTGTTCTTAGGACATTTTGAAGCAAAGTGACCCTTCTCATTACAAGTGAAACACCTTAGATCTTTCTTGTCTTTGTGATAATGATGAGAAGATTTCTTCTTGTGATGGGTTGGCTCCCTCTTGAACTTGCCCTTCTTAGTGTGAGCTGTGAGAGCTTGATCTTCATTCCCCATCTTTTCTTCTCTTGCCACAAGCCTTGCTTCTTCTTGAGAATATTCCTCCCATAATCTACTAAAGGAGATTAATTTCTTTCTGGCACAGATCCCTTGGATAAAAGAGTCCCATGACCTAGGTAGGCCATTCAGAGTGGTCATAACAACTTCACCATTGTCCACTACTTCATCTACAGCTTCAAGTTGTTCCTTGATTTGAGATACCTTGGAGAAATAGGATTGAATGGTTTCTCCATTCAACATCTTGACCCCTTTCAATTGATTCCGCAAGGTCATCTTCCAATTTATGTTCTTCCCTTCAAACAACTTGGTTAAAGAATCAAACATAGCCTTGGGTGTCTTTAGAGATGACACATGTGGAATAAGATGGTCCTTGATAGAATTAGCAATGATTCTCTTTGCCTTGACCAAGTTCTTCTTATGCAATATCTTAGCCTTTTCATCCTCTGGGATAGGGATGTCTTCTTTTATATATGAGTCCAACTCATTCTCTTCCAGGATTAACCCAATCCTATACTTCCAAGCTCGGAAGTTATCAACCCCTTCAAGCTTATCCTCAAGCTTGGTGTGGTGAGACATCTTAAAGAGTACTTCAAATGGAAATAGAAAAGATTTAGGTCTTACCACTTGAAATGCTGAAAACTGGATCTGGTCCCGGATTAGGATTTGTCGAAAAAACCCTAAAAATTCAAAATGTGAATTTCAACTTTCTGAAAGGATAGAAATATGCACCTTGATGAGCTGATCAGCCTGGTGTATTCAGAAATTGAGATCAGCAAAGCTTTACCCTTCAGATTTTCCTTTTTGTGCTCCCGGGTTCACTGGGGAGAGCCCTAAATTAAGGTTTGAGTTTCCCGGAGATCTACCTAGCCAAAAATCTCAATCCAAAGCTCTAAAATTCGATTTTTGCAAGGAGCTTCCAGCTATGTCTTCAGATTTCAGAAATTCCTAGTTTTGTGGAAACCCTAATGTTTAGGGCCAGATCTGAAAATGCTTAGAATTGAATTCTGATTGGACAGATAGATTCTCCTTGATGAGTAGAGTCAATCTACTATACTGCTTTTCCAAAATATGTGGAGAGAAACTCAATAAACAAGAAACCCTAGTTTTCGTCACTGCACAATGTCTTCTTCTCAGGTTAGCTCTGATACCATGTTAAATTTTGAGCATTAATTCACAATACTCTAGGATCTTTACTGAGAGAATAACATGTATGGTATATCAATGAATAACAATCATAATAAGCATCTCACGCATCACAAGAATCAAAATCATGAGAGACAAGAGACACATAGTTTCCGTGGGGAAAACCCTAAGGTGAAAAACCCCACAACTTCCTCATAGATAGAGAGAGCAATGGCTCAACCAAAGTACAACCAAAATACACTGAGATAGTCTCATAGTAGCATATGATCCTCCTTCTCACTAGTGTGCCACTTTCTGAGTGAGAGAAGTGTGAGTTTCCGAGTGATGCAAATAGAGATCTCCCGATCTCTATTTATAATAGTCTGTTTGCCTAGTGACCTTATGGGGCTGACTTGTCTAGCTAGGTATATCAACCATATAATATATATTTTAGGGCCGACCCCACACATGGTGGTCTAATAACCTTTCGCCAAGTACACACACTTGAGACACTTGTCAATACACATGATGACACATCCTTATAGAGGAATAACACATCTCTTATAAGGGTACAATAAATATATATGAAATACATTCCGAAGTTACATTCACATCAACAGTATATGTGGAGTAGCCACTCGGTTTTGAAACAGATGACAGGGAGTCATATGTTTGTAGATTGAAGAAAGTCCTGTATGGCTTGAAGCAAGCTCCCAGAACTTGGTATGGTAGGATGGACAGTTTCCTATCTAGTTTGGGCCTTACCAAGAGTAAAGCGGATTCCAACCTTTATTACAAGGTTGAGGAAGGAAATCCTGTGATTCTACTTCTGTACGTGGATGACTTATTTGTAATAGGAGATGACAGATTGATTGTCGATACTAAGAGGAAGCTTTCTGCTGAGTTCGATATGAAATATTTGGGAATGATGCATTATTTCCTAGGTATGGAGGTGTGGCAGAATATAGGTGGGATCTTCCTTGGTCAAGGGAAGTACACAGTAGATATCCTGAAAAGATTTGGGATGATGGATTGCAAGGCCATGGCCATACCCATGGCATTGAACTTGAAGCTTCTATGTGATACTTCATCTGAGCCAGTTGATATCTCTATGTATCATCAGATGATTGGGTCCTTGATGTACCTGATGAACACGAGACCAAATATTTGCTTTGCGGTGAACACATTGAGCCAGTTCCTGACAGATCCGAGGAGTGTTCACCTGGTTGCTGTAAAGCATATTCAGAGGTACCTGAAGGGTACAGTTGATTATGGGCTCAAGTATGATGCGAATCAAAAGTTTAACCTGCAGTTTCATGTTGATTCAGATTGTGCAGGCAGTGCTGCAGATAGGAAGAGCACATCTGGGTGCTGCTTTAGTATGGGATTAGGTGTGATCTCTTGGTTTAGCAGGAAGCAGTCCTGTGTAGCACTGAGTACAACTGAGGCATAGTATGCTGCAGCCTGTTCAGCTAGTTGTGAGGCAGTATGGCTATGGAAGCTACTGTCTGAGTTATTTGATCTCCCATGGGATGTTACTGGTATCTTCTACGATAACCAGAGTTGTGTGAAGCTGTATGAGAACCCAGCGTTTCACGACAGGTCGAAACACATAGAGATCAAATATCACTATATCAGGGATATGGTGCAAAGAGGAGTAGTGAAACTCCTGTATGTTGCGATGGACGAGCAGATTGTAGATGTGTTGACGAAGCCACTAGCCAGGGTGAAGTTCGAGTACTTCAGGGAGAGGCTTGGTGTTCTTTAGATCAAGGACACTTCGAGGAAGAAGTGATGGAGACATTTGCTGAAGCCATTCCAAGCATGTTGGAAGGAGGATCCTTCACATGGCTGTGGATGTAAGCGTTAGATGATGAGAATTAGGATGATGTTCTGGTTTTTGCTTTGTATGATCAGTTGGATCATTTATATGTATATGTATGTACGCATCATGTTGGATGCTGGATATGATCAGTTGGATCATTTGTATGTATTTTTGTATATGCATCATGTTGGATTCTTGGACCATGTATCTGTATATGTATCAGGTGGATACATTGTATAATCAGGTGGATCATGTATGGTGATATGTATCATGTATTTGTATTTGTATCAGGTGGATACACTGTATGATCAGGTGGATCATGTATGATGATATGTATCAGGTAGATACCTGGTATGCATCAGGTAGATGCATTGTATGATTAGGATGATCATGATTGTGAGCTTCAGGATGTTGCTCCTGATGATATGTACCAGGATGGTACAGTGATGATGATCAAGATGATCATATGTATCAGAGGGATACAATACATAATCAGTTGGATTATGTGTGATGAGTTCCAAAGACACAGATGCATGCCTTTCCGACATGGTGGTAGATGTGTTCTCCCATGTGCATTGATGTAAGTGTAGAGCCTTTCTGACATGGTGGTAGATGCATACTCCCATGTGCGTTGATGTAAGTGCAGAGCCTTTCTGACATGGTCGTAGATGCATTATCCCATGTGCGTTGATGTAAGTGCAGTGCCTTTCCGACATGGTGGTAGATGCATTCTCCCATGTGCGTTGATGTAAGTGTAGAGCCTTTCCAACATGGTGGTAGATGTGTTCTCCCATGTGCGTTGATGTAAGTGCAGGGCCTTTCCGACATGGTGGCAGATGTGTTCTCCCATGGTCATTGATGTAAGTGCTGTGAGCCTTTCACGGATGGTGGTAGGTTGGTCCTCCCATGCCATTGAGTGTAAGTGCTATGTGTGTGCATCTGGGTTGTGCTTCGTGATACTCTGTGGCCATGGAGAGGTTGTGTAGTAGCATGTAAAAGGTCCTGGGAGATCCGATAGGTTGAGCTGTGTGCTCGTAATCAATCCTGGGATGCTCTTTCGAGGTTTTGTTGACTCACGTAATTAGTCCTGAGGATTCCACAGTATGGCCAGTGATGATGAAGACCTGCAGGTGGTGGGCCTACATCCAGTATGAAAAAGGACTGGCTCTGTAGAACTTCCTATGATGAGTAGAGTCAGAGATTGGTTGAGATAGCAGCAGCAGTGATGATGATGATGACGATGCATCAATGACGATGATCCCGAGAAGAAGACTTGTCTAGCAGAACTGTGTCGAGAAATACCTTCCTAGTTAAGAGGGAGTGTTGATGTATATGTAACTTCAGAATGTATTTCATATATATTTATTGTACCCTTATAAGAGATGTGTTATTCCTCTATAAGGAAGTGTCGTCATGTGTATTGACAAGTGTCGCAAGTGTGTGTACTTGGTGACGGGTTATTAGACCACCATGTGTGGGGTCGACCCTGAAATATATATTATATTGTGGATGTACCTAGCTAGACAAGTCGGCCCCGTAGTGCAACTGGGAAAATAGGTTAGTATAAATAGAGATCGGGAGATCTCTATTTTGATCACTTGGAAACTCACACTTCTCTCACTCAGAAAGTGGCACACTAGTGAGGAGGAGGATCATTTGCTACTAGGAGACTATCTCAGTTTATTTTGGTTGTACTTTGGTTGAGCCATTACTCTCTCTATCTCTGAGGAATTTGTGGGGTTTTTTTCACCGTAGGGTTTTCCCCACGGAAACTCTGTGTCTCTTGTCTCTCATGCTTTTGATTCTTGTGATGCTTGTGATGCTTATTGTGATTGTTATGCATTGATATACTGTATATGTTATTCTCTCAGTGAAGATCCTAGAGTATTGTGAATTAATGCTCAAAATTTAACATGAGTCTATGTTCTGTCGAGTTTCTGTGTCATTGATTGGCTGTTAGGGTCTTCCTAGAAAATCTTGATTTTTCTTGGTCTTTGGATTCATTTTTGGTCCACCTACCTTTCCCTGTACGCGAGTCAGCCTTGGTTAACTCGCGTGGACCTGCTACTGTTAGTACAATAGCCATCGTATATACGCTATTGTTCTATGAACAATTGCATACAACTCTGGGATTGTCTTGTTTGTGATCTTTGGTTGTTGCTGGGTGAGTTCTGGGTGTTCTTGAGTCCTAGCAGGCCTATATTTTGATTGTTCGATACCCTTTTACTGACTAGAAACTCCTCTTTCTTTAGTTTTTTTAGAATTTGGTTTTCAACCATTTTTTCTTTTTATATCTCATTAGCTTAGCCGAGTCTTGCTTTCTAGAGTTTGTTGGGTTTTCTACTTTGCATGCTCTACATTTTTTTCTAAAAAAATTTTATTCCACTTGCATTTTTCATTCATTTATATTGAAAAATACAAAAAACATTATTTTGCATTTTCATTTCATTTATAGTGAAAATACAAAAAAATAAAAAAAAATTATGTATCTGCATTTTGCATTAGAGTGCTTGTGCTTTCATTAGGGCTTGCTTGTGCATGAAATTATAAAGAGATTGCATTTTTTATTTATGAAAACGAATCGTTGGTTTGATTGTCATTTAGTGGCATATTTTTCCCATTGATAGAAGAGTCTAGTGTTTATTGGATGTGCATTTATTGAGTCTATTCACACCATTAGTTTCATGACCATATCCTTTGAGTAATCACAACCATTAAAATTAACGCTTAACTAAAGAATTGATTAGAACATTTTCTTTTCTAGGGTGCACCAACTAGTATAGGTTTAGAGTCTTAGAATAGATCACTGTGAGTTAACAATCCAAGACTATTAAACAAACATTATGCATCTGATCAGGGAGTGGTGAAGCCCATGGTATACATCAGTGTCCTCAGGAATATCTACTCAAACTAGAGTTAAGCACGAGGTCACGGGAGGTTGGTTGCGGAGATAGCCCTCCAATACTGGCTGAACATGGGAGATATTTCCAGGATTTGTTCGTATCTGGGGATTCTTGGGGGATTTGAACCTCTTGAGTTTTGGGCTTAGCTACCTTTCCCATACGACAAATCCCACCTGCGAGTGTCCTCTTGAGCATTGGTTATATGTAGTGGCCATAGGTTCTTTACCTAGGTATCACATAGGGTACTTGTAGTGGTTATTCTGTGAGTGTCCTGAGTTAGATAGGGGTCGGAAAGCATAGTTGTGTTCACACAGTGAAGACTGAGGGCCCTTATAATTGATTCTGTTACCTCCGGTTATAGTTTGGGAGTCTCAAGCCTCTCCTAGGCAAGACATACCATCTGTAGTGTCGGGAGGTCCCTTGAGCTAGTCCTGTTTGTGTGCATTTGGCTGTAGTTTCTTTTAGGTGTGTGCTCTGTGGCAATCTAGTAGACCATTAGTAGACGTCTATTTGTTGACCTTTTGGAGTCACTGTGGATCGAGATCTGCCTCTCCGCTGATCTCGTTGGTTGGTTGGTTTACCAGCTAGCGATCCATCACAGTCTTTTTGTAAGAGACGTTTGAGGACTATTGTTCATCCATTATTCACATCTCAAGAGATTCAAAGAGCTCCCATCATGAGTTCCACATCTAGCACATCGGGAGTCCCTTCGACTCCACCCGCTAGTCCAAAGCGAACTTCCTCTCCTCACATATTCTCTCCGAGGACTGATTGGGTGGGTGGCCATTAGGTTATTTATATGGTTCATCCTTGGGGATGCCAGGTTTTGGTTCTACATCTGTCCCTACTACCTCAAACCCTTTTTCATTGGGTATGCCCGGTTTTATGTTGATTGTTACTTCCACCATGTCTAGTAGTCATGCTAGCTCTAACATTTGAATTGGGGGCATGATACCCCCTTACACTACTTATCAGTTTGGGAGTGGTCACATCCCTCCATCTTTTACGAGTGTTGGCGGAGGACCACCTCCTTCATCAGCCCCTAGTGTTAGTGTGAACCCATTTTCGAGTGGAGGTTTCACGATAGGTATCGGATCTACGACTTACATTCCATCTTTTAACTCGTATACTTCTATTCATGTACCCTTGAACTCTTATATGATGCCGAATCCTCCCCCTGCCTCTAGCTCGTCGATTCCATGGAGTGGGAACATACTGATTTCATACAGCCCTCACTCGTCTAGTTTTCCTTCCTTGAGTGGTTATATGGGATCCCATTCTTATGGATTTTCAACCGGTCATAACTATTATCCCAATCCCTCCCATGGAATCCCTTCTATGCACATACCTGTGTATCATAACATGGGTCAGTTCAGAGGAGTTTATCATCCTTTGTTAGGAACCCATGTCTTTACTTTGTTAGTATGTTGTTGTTGGACGCATATGCTTTGTAAGTCGTCCCGTAGTATTTGTTGATCAATAGTTTGTGTTATTGTTGTTGGCGCATATGCTTTGTAAGTCGCCCGTAGTATTGTTTATCCATAGTTTGTAGTGGCCCATGGTTTTGACCCATAGTATTGGTGCCTAGACTTAGTATATAAGTGTGTGTTGAGACCTATGAAGGCACCGTGAAGTTATTTGTATTGAGATTGCTCATAGGAGGTTGCCCCCTCGAAGTGGCCTGTGCTCAATATAAAAGTGATTCTGAGTTCTGTCATTTCTGCTATTTCGCATATTCTTATTAATTAATTGTTGCAGGTGCATCACATCTAGTATCAGAGCACTTTCTTGGGCTCGCTGGGTGAAATTTCTTCCAATTTTTTTTGCATCTGTTGCAGTTACGGATTTGGAAATAATCCCTATCCACTTAACTGTGGGAAGTACTTGGGCATAAGCCCTAAAAATCATTGTGAGGAGTACCACAGGAACCCTGAAGTAGCTGGCCCATTGAGAGAACCTGCTAGCGAAAAGGGCAACGACCCGTACCTGATTGACTAGTTCCCACCCATGAGGTAAACCAAGAGTTGTCGTTTGTGACAAAGTGGTTATCAGTTTTACCTAAGCCGTGGAGCGAGGGGTACTGCCCCAATACGCAAGCCGTCAGACAGCATTGGTGGCCGAGTGAAACCCCTGAACTGTTAGGAAGCCGCACATACCTAGGATCCATATCTACTTTCAGCTGAATTGTTGTCGATCACTGTGGTGCCGTTTCAGATCCATTTTGCAAGCCGTTCCAGATCCAGCTGTTTTCAATCCATTCGGCGTTGTTCCAGATCTGTTCCGAGCCGTAGCCACTCCAGTCTGTAAAAGAGTATAAAATTCAGTTTTTTTTCCATATCTCCCTTGTTTTCACTCTGTTTCCCTTGAAATTTTCGGGGAACCCCTGTCATCCCATTCTGCATATTTCATTCCTGAGGACCCTATCCCCAATTCCCCTCCCCAAATCCCGAAATCCCACATTTGTCTATTTTTAGGGTTTGCCATAACTTCCTCAGATTTCACCCAATCACCTTCAAATGTTACCACAGAGTTCCTTTCTGAATTCTGCTTCTTTGTCCCCCTTTGCCAAATTTTCCCATTTTTTCACCCCGCTTCTGAAATCCTCATTTTTGCTTCCCTGTCTAGTCATTAGTGTCCAACACCTAGTCAAACCCCAATTACCCTTCATATTTTTTCCCAAGTCCAGATTTTCCATTACTGAAGCAGTTTCTGTTTTTGTTTTCCTACCCAGTCAAAAAAAAAAAACTCCTGGTTATGGTTGTCACCTGTGCACGAGCAAAAACCATGGAAGACGCACTTGCAGCCATCCAAGCCAAACTCTAGGATCTGGATGAAAAATTTCTCGGCCTCCATCTTGAACATTCAGCTATGAACAACAAATGGCAGTCCGAGTCTTCAGCAGACAATGGGTTCTCTTCTTCCAGCAATTTCCATGGTCCGAAGCTTGATTTTCCTCGCTTCAATGGTACTGATCCAACTGGATGGATCTCTCGTGCAGAACAGTATTTCAGTCTGCATAATACTTTTGATGTCAACAAAGTTCCGCTGGCATCCTTTCATTTGGAACAGGAAGCTCTTCAATGGTACCGTTGGTACATCAAGGCTCATCCAGAGCCCAAGTGGTCAGACTTTTTCCAGCTGCTTTTGCAATGATTTGGTCCTAGTGCTTTTGATGACTTCACAGGATCCCTCACTAAACTTCGCCAAATTGGTACTGTGCGAGAGTATCAAACCAAATTTGAGAACCTAGCCAACCACACCGAAGGATTGTTTGATGATTTTTACCGGAGTTGTTTTATCAGTGGTCTAAAGGATGCCATCCGCTCTGAGGTCAAAATGTTCTGTCCCACCACAATGATGGAAGCCCTAGGGTTGGCTAAGTTGGCAGAAGACAAGATTGCATCCCAACAACGCTCCAAGCCCACTTTTGTTCCCTTCCGAAATATGAGTTCTCAACGACCACCTATACCGCAAGCTCCTCGACCGACTCCTATCAAGCATTTGTCTGAAATAGAGATGCAAGCACGTAGAGAAAAGGGGCTTTGCTATAATTGTGATGAGAAATTCACTCGGGGACATAGATGTGTTCAGCAAAAGCTCTATCTCTTGGATGTGGATTCTCTGCCTGCCTCTGAAATTGGTGACAAAGATCCAGAAACACTGGATGCTCCGGTCGACATTCAGGAACCGCCTATTGACCCTCCATCTCAGGATGACCAGCCAGAGATATCTCTCCATGATTTAGCCAGAATCACCACCCCCCCAAACAATGCGGGTCAGGGGTTACTTCAAGAAGCTTCCTCTTACAATGCTCATTGATTCTGGTAGCACTCATAATTTCATTGACCCTCGGATCACCAAACAAGCTGATTGTTTTATCCATCCTTGCTCCAACTTTGAAGTCATGGTTGCCAATGGGGACACCTTACCTTGCAAAGGGAAGTGTTGAAATGTGCGTATCTCTATGGGAGATTATACCTTGCGCTCTGACATGTTTTCCTTGACCTTAGGCGGATGTGATGTGGTTTTGGGCGCTCAATGGCTACGCACACTTGGCCCTATCTTATGGGATTTTGCTGAACTTTGGATGCAGTTTTCCCTCAATGGACAAAAACACACATTGACAAGATTACAACCAGGTTCTCTCAGCATCATCAGTTCACATCGCATGGAAAAAATCCTCAAGAAGAATTCACATGGTGTCATCACTCAGATCCATTCCATTTAGATGCAACCATCAGCGGTCTCCACTACTCCTTTGGATCTACAACAAATTCTGGATCGATATACAGGTGTCTTTGCTGAACCAATGGGATTTCCACCTTCCAGGGTAGAAGACGATCGTATTCAGCTCCTTCCTGGCAGCGTTCCTCCCAACATCAGGCCCTATCGCTACCCATTTCACCAAAAAATGGAGATTGAAATGCTTGTTCGGGACTTATTGAAGCAAGGTATTATTCGCCCAAGCACCAGTTCCTTTTCTTCTCCAGTTATTCTTGTCCACAAAAAAGATGGGTCATGGCGCCTCTGCATTGAATTCCAAGCACTTAATCACCTCACCATCAAGGATAAGTTTCCAATTCTTGTTGTTGATGAGCTTCTTGATGAGCTTCATGGGGCTCACTTTTTCTCCAAGTTGGATCTTTGTTCTGGGTATCATCAAATTCGGGTTCCTGAGGATGATATCCCTAAAACAACTTTCCACACACATGATGGCCATTATGAGTTTTTAGTCATGCCCTTTGGCCTCACTAATGCTCCTTCCACATTCCAGGCCTTAATGAATAAAATATTTCGACCCTACTTGCGGAAATTCATTCTGGTATTCTTTGATGATATCCTCATCTACAGTAAAACATGGGATGAACATCTCCAACATTTGGCTCTTGTCATGCAACTTTTCTTTGACCATCATCTCCATGCCAAGCAGTCTAAATGTGTTTTTGGATAGAAGGAAGTTGAGTATCTCGGGCACATTATCTCAGCACAAGGGGTTCGCGTGGATCCTGCCAAAATCGATGCCATGAACAATTGGCTGCATCCTCAGACACTCAAGAGCTTTTGTGGTTTTTTGGGGTTGACTAGCTACTACCGCAAGTTTGTCAAGGATTATGGGAAGATTGCAGTTCCATTAACTGCTCTATTGAAAAATGATGCTTTTACATGGACACCTGCTGCTCAGTGTGCATTTGACAACGTAAAACAAGCTATGTGTACTACACCTGTTCTAGCTATGCCCGAATTTTCCAAGCCCTTCACTATTGAGAGTGATGCTTGCGGAAATGGACTTGGTGCTGTTCTCCTTCAAGATGAACACCCCATTGCATTCACCAGCAAAGCTCTTTCAGGTAAGAATTTAGCTGCCTCTACCTATGAGAAGGAAATGATGGCTATTTTGCATGCAATACAGAAGTGGCGCCCATACCTATTAGGGAATCCTTTCTGCATCAAGACTAATCACCAGAGTCTGAAATATTTCTTGGAATAGCGCGTCTCCTCCCCAGTACAATAGAAATGGGTTAGAAAACCCATGGGTTATGACTATGAGATCACTTACAAGAAGGGTAAAGACAATATTGTGGCAGATGCTCTTTCTCGCACATTTGATGCCCAAGGTTCTCTTTCAGCTATTTCTATGCCTGTTCCAAATTGGTTGCAATTTGTTCAACAGGGTTATGTCAATGACTCTTCCTTATCTCAAACCATCCAACGCTTGACCAACAACCCTTTTGCTGTACCACATTACTCTTGGGATGGTGCTTCTCTGCGATACAAGGGTCGTCTGGTGCTTCCCCAGAGCCTAGATCTTCAACAGGCTGTCTTCTATGAACTCCATGCTTCTCCATTGGCAGGGCACTCTGGGTTCCTCAAAATGTATGAACGAGCACGGCGTAAATTCTTTTGGCAGGCCATGAAAAGGACAATTCAACAGATGGTGGCCGAATGTGATACCTGCCAGCGCAATAAGGGTGAAACAACACTCCTTCCAGGATTGCTTGAACCCTTGCCAATACCTACACGGATTTGGACAGATATTTCTATGGATTTCATTGAAGGGATCCCTAAATATGGCGGGAAGACAGTGATTCTCGTTGTGGTTGATTGCCTCTCCAAATATAGTCATTTTTGTGCTCTCATCCATCCCTATACAGCCTTCTCCGTCACTCAAATTTTCCTGGACCAGATCTTTCGTCTTCATGGCATGCCTTCTTCCATTGTCTCGGATCGTGATGCGACTTTCACCAGTCATTTTTGGACATAACTATTTCGCCACACTGGCACCAAACTGAAGATGAGTTCAGGGTATCACCCACAAACAGATGGTCAGATTGAAATTATCAATAAATGCTTGGAAACTTATCTTCGTTGCTTCACCTCAGAACAACAACATCAGTGGGCAAAGTGGCTCCCTCTCGTTGAATGGTGGTACAATACCTCTTACCACACTGCCTCTAAAATGACCCCATATGAAGCAGTCTATGGTCAGGCACCTCCAGTTCTTCTTCCATACACCCCCACCAGTTCACCAGTTCAGGAAGTTGACATGGTCCTTCGAAACCGCGATCAGATTCTTTGCATTTTGCGAGACAATCTTCACATGGCAAGAAATCACATGAAGCAACAAGCTGATCAACACCGTTCTGAGCGCACTTTTCAAGTTGGTGATATGGTTTTTCTTCATCTCCAGCCGTACAAGCAATCCTCCTTGAAACTCAAAAGGCGTCATAGCTCGCTCTAAAGTTCTATGGGCCATATCGGATTCTTCAAAAGATTGGGTCCGTTGCTTATAAATTGGAACTTCCTCCTTCTTCCTACATTCATCCAGTCTTTCATGTCTCTTGTCTGAAGAAATTTCTTGGCACCAACATCAGTGGACAAATGATTTTACCCGAACTGGATAATGAAGGATCCATCATTTTGGAGCCGGAGGCCATCCTCAATCGGCGCATGCATCAGCTTCTCTCTCGCTCTATCACAGAGGTCTTAATTCAGTGGCATGGCATGCAACCAGAGGATTCTACATGGGAACCACTCCTTCAGATTCAACAACAATTTCCACATCTAAAGCTTTGAGGACAAAGCTTTTTTAAGGGGGAGGGGATGTTAGGAACCCATGTCTTTACTTTGTTAGTATGTTGTTGTTGGACGCATATGCTTTGTAAGTCATCCCGTAGTATTTGTTGATCAATAGTTTGTGTTATTGTTGTTGGCGCATATGCTTTGTAAGTCGCCCGTAGTATTGTTGATCCATAGTTTGTAGTGGCCCATGGTTTTGACCCATAGTATTTGTGCCTAGAATTAGTATATAAGTGTGTGTTGAGACCTATGAAGGCACCGTGAAGTTATTTGTATTGAGTTTGCTCATAGGAAGTTGCCCCCTCGAAGTGGCCTGTGATCAATATAAAAGTGATTCTGAGTTCTGTCATTTCTGTTATTTCGCATATTCTTATTAATTAATTGTTGCAGGTGCATCACATCCTTATGGTCACAGTCATGGTTTCTATCAAATTTCGTCATCACCCAGGTGCCAGCTACGATGAACACAATCTCACCTTTGCAGAGTCAGTCTCTTTCGAGAGCTTATAATCAAGCTTCACAGTCTCAGCTCCTGTTTCTTGCTAGGTTAAATTTACCCGATCTTTCAAAACTCATGAATAATCCTGTGTGTCATGATCCTACATGGCCCCCATTCCCCACCAAGCTCCCTTACGACGTTCCAAAGTTTGAAGCGAAGAAGCATGAAGATCCAAGTGATCACGTAACCACTTTCGATTTATGGTGCTCCTCGAATTCCTTGAACCATGATACTATTCATTTTAGGATATTTCAATGCACCCTCACGGGGGTAGCTGTGAAATGGTATGTCAAGTTTCTTGGGTGCACATATAGAGGTTTCAATGATTTAGCTTTGGTTTTCCTAGATGCCTCCACATCCTAGAGCTTTCTTCATGGTCTGTTGTTTCCTCAACAATTTCTCCTTAATCCTCAAGACTGCTTGATAATCCTCTACCATCAAATGGAAATTAAAAACATTAAAATAATCTTGTATAACATAACTCAAGCCATTTGCATACTTGGAAATGGATTCCGAACTCTCCTCATTCTGTCTAGAGATTATCAAAAGCTTGTAAAACTCTTTTGTGTACTCCTTTACTAACATCTTGATCTGCCTCAAATTCTGTAACTTCCTCAACAAATTCAACGAATAATACATAGGAAAAAAATTATGTTTCATCTTTGATACCATCCTATCCCAGGTTTTAATTTCATTAGGGGAATTTTGAGGTAAAAAATGGGCCTCATAAGAGGTATATTAAAAAATTATGAACTAGGTTTTTTTATGGGGAATGTATACTTGACAACTCACCTTTCCACTACAATCAATGTATAATCTAGATAACCATGGTTGAGTTACATACTAGAGATAAAAATAATAAAAAATGTTCTCTTGAAGTGACTAAATGTCAATTTTAATTTCTCAAAACTGTGTGGTACTTAAATGCATTCATATCCTTGAACTTGGAGATCACTTTTAATAATAAAATATAGAGACAATGAAAATACAACCAAATCTTTTTTAATAATAAAATATAGACACAATGAAAAGACAATCAAATAACTTTCAATAAAAATATTGACAAAATGAAAATGCAATCAAATCTTTTCTCTAACAACATATTGTAAATTGATATTTAAGATAAAACTATATGCATTTTTTTTTTAAATTATCTTCTTTTGTTTTTTAACATAAATGATTTATTTTTATGATATGTTTGATTTGGTGTTTGAAAATTAAAATTTAAGATAGAATATGTATTTTCTTTTTGAAAATGCAATCAAATCTTTTCTCTAACAACATATTGTAAATTGATATTTAAGATAAAACTATATGCATTTTTTTTTAAAAATTATCTTCTTTTGTTTTTTAACATAAATGATTTATTTTTATGATATGCTTGATTTGGTGTTTGAAAATTAAAATTTAAGATAGAATATGTATTTTCTTTATTTTTTATTATAACTTACATGTTTTGTTTTTTAACATAATTTATGTATTTTTATGATATGTTTAATTATAGTGTTTGATAATTCCCTTTGTTGTTGTTGTTTTTATTTATTTATTATAACTATAGTTATCAATAATGAATAAATGTGTATTTTATATGAGATTTAAAAGTATCTTTAACAACAATGATACTGAACATAATTGTTATGATTTTTTTATAAAAAATGAAATTTATTATTGGCATTTTATTTTTTCATAAATTAAAACAAAACACTATTTTTTAATTTTTTTAAAATTAAAAATATAAACCAAATATATTTTAGAATTTTATTTTTCACAATTATAAATCAAATCAAATATATTTTATAATTTAGGCTAAACTTATAATGCCTCATTATCCAAAATCAAATTAAATCACATATATCTATATTTATTTTTAAAACAAATCCACAATAGTGAATTATCAAAGAATCAAGCTTACATCAAACTTGAATACATTTGTTGTTACAAATTGTGCATGTTTCATCTTGTTCATGAGCCAATAAATGGGAACACATAGAGGAAAAACATCGACCTTGGTGATTTCCAGGACAAAGATGCCCCTAAAGAATTGATTGCATCAATTTTGAAATAGAGAGACTTAGTCCCATTCGAATCCATTTATAGGTACACTAAGGATATAAACTTCCAAATAAAACCTACAATTTATAAAATTCAAACTTGGACAAGAATCCCACTTTTCTAATTTGCTCAAAAACATTGTGATTGCATCATTTTGCTTATTCTTGAAGGAACACTAGTGAGTGCTAGCTTTCCTACCGGTAAAAGAACAATTGTAGAGCCAAAAACATCATATTTGAATACACTCATTGTTCTACCAATGTGGATCTTCTTAGCATCTTCCAAATCCAATAAAAGAGCACACACAAAGGAAAAACTTGGCAATGGTGATTTTTAGGACAAAGTTATCCCTCGAGCATTGATTGCATTTTTTTTTATTGTGCCAAAAGAAAGCGAGAGACTACTAGATTTATAGATATTACTATTTTATACATTCTTTTACAATTGTGTTATAAATTTAATTATAAAAATATTAATGACAAAAGTGACAAAGAGAAAATAATGTAATAACTTTTACTCAAGTTGGACCCCATAAAAGACTTCAAATGAATCTACAAAGGTATTCATAATTGGGTCTGATGATAGAAATGGTAAGCGAACCTTTGCATTTTAATCAAATATATTCAAAGTCTAAAAATTGTCCATGTCATTACTGAAAAATATAGAATAGTGTTATGTTGTTAAGATGATTACCAATGACCTATATTTTTACTAATTTTGTCATCTTAAAAAAATAATGATACATACTTAGTTTTGGAATTTATGGAGTCAAAATTAGTCAAATATCCTTAACATTATTTAAATGTTGGGTATAAAGCATTCCATAATTTCCTAAAAGGGTATTACCTCTATATTCCACAACATGTGTACATTGAGGTGGATGGGACTAAAAACCCTTGGTATCATTTTACAAAACATGGGATACTAAACCAATACTCATGGTAACTATTTTTTTGACTTGACCCTTCCAACGACTTAGAACCTAATGTACACCTCTATCTCGAGGTCATTTCCTTTCCTATTTATACCATTCAATTTATCTTTGTAAAGTTTATGACGAACTCTTGGAATATTCTAACTTTGAAACCATGTTTGTTTCGTAAACACTTGGATAAGTAGCACATTTTGATCATCCGCATCCACCATGCACTTGGGATGCCTGAAGCTGAAATATCTAACATCTCTTTAGTAACCTTTTGTAATGATGTTGGCATCGAATTTGAAGGCTTGTTTAATTTACCCCGGGGCATATTATTGGCATAGTTCCATTCATACATTGGGCATTTAAATCCTACAATCTTAAGGGAGGTTCCATTACAAGTAGGGAAAGGGACGTATCATCCATTTTAAAGGAACTAGGATATTTCTACAAAATTGCATCATTGGAAAATATTTATGGTTTGTGTGTGTGTCTCATTGTATTGGATGTGCAGTCAAGTGTTGTCTTATAAGAAATTGGAGCTACATGTGTAGGATACTCCAAGACATGGATCACTCTTGGAGGCTTGTACTAACTATCTTATTCAACTCAATCAACTTCAAACCAACAACAATAAATTTTATATTAGTTTGTTAAAACAAAATCTAATCAATTTTAAGAAATATGTTGATAGGTTGTTGTTGGAGGGTAGATCCAATCTCTATTTGCACCCATAAAATCTCTTTTAGAAAGTAGATGCAAACCATGAAAAGGTATATAGGATCATGCAAACAAATATCCTTGAAATGTTGCATCATGCAAACAAATATCCTTAAATATATAGGATCATGTATTTTATTACAACAATATTTAGAATTTCTCAGAGTATCTTTTGTTTTAATTCAATAATCACTAGAAACACAATTCCCTTCTTAGTCAACATTTGTCAAATTTATCAAAAGAAGAATCCTAAAAGATTGCATTGTAAGGCTCGATAAGTCTCTGAATTTCCTTGGCCCTAAAACATACTAACCCCCATCTGTATATCATTGCCTACTCCTGAAAGATATAACACAATCCTATTCCTTTAGCATGAAATTGAATATAGAACAATGAAAGGCATTGTATTTAATACTAGAAGGTTTGAAATTCAATGGGGAAGACAAATGTAATCAGCCAAAGAATGGAGGAGAATGGGTGACTGAGGAAACAATGTTGCAATAGGTGGCACCTTTCCTGGAGTTAATTCCAACATTAACTACTCACCTACTAGTACAACTACAACGTTACACATAGCAATTGTTTGTAAAGAATCCATGATTTGGCAATTAATTTTTTGGATTTATAAATGGGCTTCAAAGTTAAGCCTCTGACCCTCCAATTCAGGCTCTAGTTCCAATTCTGGCATGAAGCATAGAAGCAAACCATAATCCATCAGTCAATGTTCAATGCTGAGTTTCCCATGTAACACTAAACTGTGACACAATGTACACACAATTATTCGAATCGATGAACCCTAATAAAAAACTAATAAAAAACTAATAATAACTTATCAAAATTTCCAAACCTCTGAAATATGTCTAGGAATTTTTTTACCGATTCGAACAATCTGTTAAAAATTTTAGAAGTATTTGAGGGGAAAAATGCATGTGACAATAAAAATTCCCATCAAATTTCAACCCCATAGCCGCACAAGATAACCCCTAGATAGATAGGGAAAGTTAAAAATGGAAAAAATAAATCCCCTTAATACCTACCCTACCCTTATAATGGAAAATGTATCTTCCCAAGCAATAACACGTGGCGGGGATATCTATGGAATCAATAGGGGCTAGCAACCATGTGGTCCCATCAGATTCCATAGAATCAATTTGATCATCTACCGAACACCCATTTTTTCTTCTCCCACCATTGTAAAACTCCCACCATTTTCTGTTAATACTCCTAAAACTCATTTAGAATCGTCCCAGGTCTTGTTGAGTCGGTGAACAGGGGAAGAGAAATCTACCCAGCAATTGTTAACACCCAAAAAGTGTTCACTTCCTCATCTACCCCATTACATGGCTCATTTGTCCATTTTCCTACCATATTTCCCTTAAAAACCCTGAAAATCCCACTAAAAAGCCTGCAAAAGGCCTAAAATGCCTCCAAAAGGCCACAAAACCATCAAAAAAGCCTCAAAAAGGCTAAAAAACCCCTTTTCCCTCCAAAAATATCCAAAATTCCTCTAAAATAGCAAAAACCCTCTAAAAAGGGAATAAAAAATATAAAATAATGAGGAAAAAGGAGGAAAAAACCCTATACAGCTGACCTAAACCATATGGTTCCCAAAACCATGGGCCAGCACTCCACCACCAAAAAACTATAAATAGTTGATGGAGACCTCTTATTTCATATCCACAATCATAAGCACCCTTACTCTGCCAAAATAGCTCTTGAAACCCTAGCTCACCCTTGAGCTACTTTCACCTTGAAAACCCCTTTTGGCCCATTCCCATCATTTGGAGAAAGAGAAGGAGCAAGTTGGAGCTTGGAGAAACCCTCTTGGGCCATTGCAAGAGCTTCACCAACCTTCACATTGGAGGTAAAATCAATACAAAAACCATTCTTTATATCTTGTTTTTTTTGTTTCATGCATATGTTTAGAGTAATTTACATTTCTGTTTTAGCACTTTAATTTACAATTTACTGAACTGCTACTAAGGAGTCCCTTCTCCTTAGTAGGTGGGACTCCTTAGTAGGTGCTCATTTGCACAAGCTAGGGTGAAAACCCTAGCCACAGTTTTGGCGACTCCCCTTGGTTTGAATTTCTGGTTCTAAGTTTAAAATATTTTCAACTTTCTGCAATAATCTCCTGTCTTTTCCTTTCGGCTGTCCCTTTCGGCTGCCGTAAACCGCGTTTTTCCCCTCCACAGTTGCGTCCCGACTGCGTCTTTCAGGAGTTTACCTGCGATCCGACCGCGACTCTCAGAATTTTTTCGGTGACCTAATCGTGGATTTACGTCTGTTACCTGCAATCCAACCACGGCTATTAGCCTGTTTGGCTTGATCCGACTGCGGCTGTAAGTCATTTTTCCTGCGACTCGCTCACGCCTGTTGCTCTGTTTCCTGCGTTCCGCCCGCACCTTTCGGCCTGAAACCCGCGACTCGCCTGCGCCTGTTGCTCTGTTTCCTGCGGTCCGCGTGCACCTTTCGGCCTGAAACCCGCGGCTCACCCGCGCCTGTTACTCTGTTTCCTGCGGTCCGTCTGCAGCTTTCTGCCCGAAAGTCGCGACCTGCCCGTGCTTGTTTCTCTCTTTCTCGCGGTCTGACCGCCCAGTTTCACCACCGACCCACGGTCTGATTTCTGCATTTTTTCCTTGTTTTGAACCCATCCCCTTTTGCTGCAATATTTTCTGCATAGCCATCTGTCCTACCTGCAGCCCTACTTCCCTATAACCTTTTCTGCAACATAATTTTTGTACCATTTACAGAATCTTTTTAAAATTTTAGCATTTTAATTCATAAAATTTTGCATTCAGTATTATTAGTTAGGAAGTTGCCCACCCTGTGGCACTTTTACTTGGGTTCATCACCTCACGCACACCCACTCTGTCACCTAATTCAAGTGAGCCTTAAAAAATACTTAACACAACCAACATTCTAACCCCACTTGGGGAACACAAAAGAATTTTTGTAGTTAGGTAGGATCGGGGGGATAGGCTTCCAATAACACCCCTCGGTTGCTTACACTTGAGACATAGCTATTGTCCAATTAGGGAACCAAAATCCCCTAGTATATTTTGGCATGGTCACGACCAGTTTATCAGAGGGCCTCTCCCCTAGGAGGGTTGAAGTCGTCAGACTGGTTCCAAAGGCCTGAGTGGAATACCGCACTCCATTCAGTAACCGAAGGGCTACCTTTCACAGTTCTTGGAGTATCCCTGTATAGGGGTACTGTGGTAAAAGGACCAAACAGAAGATTCACCTTTCTGGACATGTCATGAACGGGGTATCTTAGTTGCCTTTCTTCTAGGATTGACTACCCGGTGTTCCTCCCGGTAGGGGGATATCTTAGCCACTTGGCTCTCCTATCCATATTGTCTGACTTGGATTTCATCACCTTGCAGAGGATATGTCTAGTTGAGTCAGAATACTATTTAGTTAGGTGTTTGCTTGCCCCCTTACCTCCTTTTGGTCTAGTGAGTCCACCACTTTTTATTTTTAGGAAACCTGCTGCTTGTTGGTATTCTGACCATTTTTGTTGATACTCCACCTATTGTAGCACAGCTGTTACAATGGGTGTTTTGAGTTGGTTGTTGGCCTGAGTGCCCTATTTTTTGAGCTCTCCTTCTACACACTCGGTTGCATTAGGGTTTTTGAGCTATTTTTTACCCACCTCAACCCCCAGAGATTTGACACCATTTGTCACCATTGAGTCCCCGAGACATTCTCGGTGCCTCAGGGGTGAGCCCCCACAGCACGGTTCACTTGACACCACCCGTCATAGACACAGATCTTCATCACTTGATACCACTTATCATAGATCTCCAGCCTTGTCACTTGACTCCACTCGTCAGTGGCATAGGACTCCGTCACCCGATCTTGACGCCCCTTATTTTACCTCTAATTCTGAGGGAGAGTCTGAGAACCCCATTTACACTGCCCCTACTAGCCCCATGGCTGGCACGACTTCCACCCCTTTCTTTGTAGGGACCATTGGTGGCACATCCACCACTACACGAGTTACCACACCTGCTTTGGGTATGCCCTCGACGGGGGCCACGACCACCATTCTGGTTACCGTACCCATTCCAGTAGCTGGCATACCTACCACCACTCCATCAGTGACTCACACTACCCATGGCGGTGCAGGACCATCCTATACCACCTTAGTTCCCCCACTTGGGGGCAACATCCCAAACCCTGCCCCTCCACTTGGGGGCATTGGCCCCAACTTGGTCCAACTCACTAATGTGTCACATCCTTCTTCCAGTTTGCCATTCATGGCTAGCCTCAACCTGCCTGACCTAGCCAGATTGACTAATGATCCCATCAAACACGACCCTACATGGCCTCACATGCCCAACAAGCTCCCCTCTGACATCCCTAAGTTCGAGGGCAAGGCAGGTGAGGACCCCCAAAACCATATTATGTCCTTCCATCTATGGTGTTCCTCCAACTCCATAGTGGACAACTCTGTTCGCCTCCGTCTATTACAACGCACCTTCACTGGCTCTGCAGCCAAGTGGTACATCGAGCAACCACATGGGACCCATGCCACCTTTACTTCCCTTGCCTTGACATTCCTGCAATTCTTCCAGTTACCTGTCTGCTATGATGCGGGAGTTGAGATTCTCTTGTCTTGCCGACAAAACATGGCTACCCACATCACGGACCACATTCATGAGTGGTGTCGACGCCGCAACCTCTGCAAAATCCAATTAGACGACTATATCTTCTTAGATTGGTTCCTCAAATCCCTTCTTCCTGTCATTGCTAAGGATGTGGCATCCGAACGACCCCAGTCTGAAGAAGAGGCCATCCTCAAAGCCCAGCAATTCGACCTCATTTATGCCCAGTCGGGTTATCTCTATACCATTATACCAGATGCCCCTCACGGTGATTCCTCCCAACACGATGCGCCGGGGGCATCCCATGCTGCCGACGGAATCATCGACCGTGTTTCTTCGCATCCCCAACCCTTTTCCATAGCACATCCTAACCCTGGCCCCGACCTTTCGCGGGCTACCTCATAGTCTGGAGCAACCAACTCGTATGCTCCTATGACACATCACCACCATTCCCATGGACCCACCTGTCCACCTCAGTGCTTCGGTCATGCACCCCCGGCTTACAGCCCCCCGATCGCACCTCAGCCCTATTACCACCAGCAGGCTGCACCAGCTCCTGCGCCTTCCCAAGCCCAACTCGCTTATTACCCGCCACAGGCAGCCCCTGCAACAAACCCACAACCTGCTCCACAGACATATCAACAACCCCCTCAAGTTGCTGCACCTACGCAGCCTGCACCTACCTATCATCCACCGCAGAATGCTCCAGCGCTTGTGCAACCCCAGAACCCACCTGCTGCCCAGGGCAAGTTTACGCCCAATAAAACCCGCAGCAAAACCAAAACAACCAATGCAACCAGGGCCAGCAAAATCGCGGCAAGGGTCGTAACCGTGGGAACAACCCTCCTCCTGACCAAGGCGGTCAACCTACTAATCCCCCAGACAACAACAATGCGGCCCCCGCTAACCAAAACCCTGATCGCCCACCCAAGCAGGCTAAAAACCCTAATTTGCGAACAAACCATCCTTGTTCTATTTGCGGGGTCTATGGCCACTACACACATGCTTGCCCACACTTGGAGCAAGCTCGGAAACTTTGGGTTGATGATGCCCATCGCCAAGGGCATGCGGCTCCTCAAGCACCGCCCAACCCCCCACAAACTCAGCAACCACCTTTAGTGCTCCAAAACCCCTTACCAAACCAAGGCGTAGTGAACACTCAGCCGTTGGCTCCCCCTCAAGCCAATGCACCACCCCAACAACAGATCACTTATGCCGCTCCTGACTAACCCATGTTTGACTCAGGTACCCACCACTTGTTGATGATGTCATCCACTGATGTCAACCTCCAGACCCATTGGAACCAATATGGCTCCACCTCTGAAGCCCCTTTCGTTGATAAAAACACTAACGCTCATCCCACTAATCAGGCGTTATGTATACCTCCACCTCCACTAGATGGCGTTCCCAAAGCACCTCGTTTCCCACTTCGCCATATCAACAATAACCCAATGCACGCGTTGCGTCAAACTACAACATTGTAGATGACTTAGACCAATCTCCCGCAGCCATGTCTGCGTTAGAAGTCTTGAAAAACTGCCCTTCCCAGCGCAAGACTTTACTCTCAGCCATTGGGGCTATTGACCCAAATGATTCGAATTTGATGGCATTTGATTTGGACCAGTCCGAACCACGCCTGCCTTCCACTTTAGCATTCCAAGTTTTTGTTTCCGTTCGGAATCTTGTCATCCATCGGTGCATCATCGATGAAGGTGCCTCCACATGCATTATGTCCACATTCATATGGCAGAAGTTGGGATCCCCTACTCTTCAGCAGTCCACCACTGCATTACGCGCCTACGACGGTCGTTCGGCTTAGCCCCAAGGCCTCCTAGCCAATGTCCCCGTCCAGTTAGGTGGTAAAACCGTGCTCATTGATATCGAGGTAATCAATGCCCAACTTTATTATAACCTCTTACTTGGCTGCAGCTACATGTATGCCATGCGGGCGGTTTCCTCTTCCGTTTTTCGTACCATGATGTTCCCCCATGAGGGACGCATGGTCAAGGTCGACCAACTCACCTACTGTGATCCCAATGCCCCCGCAGCACCCGAAAATGTTCTCCCCATGGTCGAACAACCTGTTTTGGGTGCCACTACCTCATTTGTTTCCTCTATGGGGCCCAGAGTCTACTCAGACGCGTCGATGACCTCCACCTTCCAGTCTATTCCACCCCCGTCACCCGCCACTGACGTGTCTGACCTATGTACCTGTTATCACATATATAGTAGCCGGGCTACCATACATTATTTTTCTCATTCCAGTACACTATTCAGCCAGTTCCCTTGCATTTGAGATGCCGAGATGAGCATCTATATTGGATCACTATCAGATTGTGGACAGCAGTTGTATTCCCCATGCCATGACTGAGTTTCAGGACACTCAGAGAGATGCCCGATATAGCCATTATGCCATTGGTACAGAGCAGCCAGTAGTGCCCAGAGGTACAGCAGCAGTTCCAGAGGACAGATGATGGTACAGGTTGATGTGCATTCAGGTATATGACTCAGCAGGTATATTACGGTGTTATGGTTAGATTGCTTTTATACTTATTCTTATAGCATGTCTTAGCACTTAGTGTCATGATCTGGCGATCATATAGATATATGGACCTGGTTGACCTATTATATATATTATACTGTCCCTACTCAGACTTAGAAGTTCACTATTCATACTCATTGGTACATACCCTCCTTAGGGAGAATAGAGGTGATCATTACACCATACTTTGGCTTGCTAGTGTTGGCTCCATCATTTCACTGTCTTCATCCATCCATGGCCTACCTTTTAGATTATCACCCTGACTTACTACTTGACTAGTGGCATGGAGGACTTTTCCCCACTGTAGCCTCTGTATTGGATGAGCTTCCTTGTTTATTGTGTCTCGGCTCTGAGTTGGTGACAAAAATTACCTATGGTGAGTTGGAGTTCCTTGGAATTCCCCCTAGTCACTAAAGTTGTGTTAGCTAAACCTGAAACTTTTGGTGCTGCCATGAATACAAAATCTGGAAAAAATGAAATGTTATATCTTGTATGAAAAGCCCATTCATGCAATGTGTTTCTAAACACACATGAATGAAAGGCATGCCAAATGAAAATGGCCATAAGAATAAAATGTTATATCTTTTGGAAAAAGAAATACCTAGGTAAACAAGCTGTCCATGACACACCTAGAAGTGCTCAGGTAAACAAGTGCCTTAAAAACACACCTGCAGCAGAAAGCCTAAAGAAAAAATGTAAATCTATGCAATGTGTTTGTAAACACACATAGATCAAGGCTATGGAAACCTCAGGCCCAAAAAGCAATGGAACTTAAATGCTATATCTAAACAATTGCTGGCCTTATTTGTATTATGGATTGTGCGCATCTGTGAAGGTGAATAAACCCTCTTTAAACAACTCATCCATTTGTGAGACACTGCCATTCCCTGTGTTATTGCTCATTCAGTATATACTATGGTGTATTCCCTTTCCCTTGCCAAAGTGTCACCAAGTCAAGACAGTCAAGTCATCCCTTAGCCTAGCTAGTTAATTTAGCCTTCACCCTTCACTAGCAAATTGATCACAACTATGAAGTGAGTATGATCTTGAAAGTCTAGTCTGAGTAATAATAATAATTAACGACACTATACATTTGGATTTAGATCGCCAGTTATGATCATTATGTGTTATAATTGCTATTTGAATAAGTTGTAGAGCATGTATTAACCTTGATACTTTACAGCAGCCTTGGATGATGGACTGAGTTATATTTGGTCTTGGTTGGACCTAGTTTGACCATGGAGGACCATGGGACATGAGATGATAGACCTTATGATGATATGGATAGATGATATATGGTCTATGTACACATACAGGATGATTCTATGCAGCAGCTACAGGGTTATGATGATGATTCTTGGGATACAGCAGTGTTTTGATCATTTACAGAGCATTATTATTGGCCTTGTTCCGGTATATTGGACATTTATTTTGATCATGCAGAGACTCATATGGTGTATGAGTACACATCTTGGATAGATTTGGACCTTCTGAGTCCAATGGGACAGTTTGTTTTCAGTTCCGGGCACTTACAGTGATGATTGAGCCTCAGTAGGCTGTCCCAGTGCAGTTTTGGTCTGTTGGAGGCCCTGTCGGAGCAGATGTGATTTTTATCCGGATGACCTAGGGCGCTGATGATGGAGGGGGTGGTCCAGCCACTTGTTTTTACCATATTACCCCCCTCCCGGACACACTGGTGCCCTCACCTTGACAGTGCCAGCACTCCAGGAGGCTATTTGGGGCAGTTTCACGCTTCCCGAGGCATTTTAGGATTGGTAGAAATGGCTATTGAGGAAATCGATTTGGGCTACTGAGGAAAAGTTATGGCATGGGATGATCAGTGATGATAGATCGGGACCTTCCACACCTTCTCCAGCAGTTTCAGCTTCATCGGGGCCCGCATCCATCACTTATGGCACTTTCTGTGGATTTTTGAGGTCTTTTGAGGACCACGACTTCACTATGGAGGCACGATTTGGTACATTCATGATTATTTTTGGGTTATTGTGCTATGGGGATTGACCAAGGAGGGATAAAATTACCCCTTGGAACCACCATAAGCCTCTTATGATATTTTGTCATCACGATTCGGTGGGATTCCCCTCTTGTAGGGCGATTTTGTCCACTTACCTTATATTTTATTAGTGATCCATGTATTTTATTGTTGAGCTCATCTCAACCATTGATTAGATATTTGTATCTTTTAATCTTAGCCACTCATTCAAAAAGTGGTTAGGGTTTTGGTGCCTCTCCTTCCTATTTAAAGGAGAGAGCCTCTCATTGTAAAGGGTCTTTGGCTCTAAGATTATTGGTATAGAAAAATATTCTTGTGGAAATTCTTGTGGTCTCCTTTGCATCTGGTGTTCTTAGATGGTGATTGGAAAGTCTATTGCAACCTAGCATTTGGAAATTGTGGCAAGATCTATCTTTTTTTGGAAATCATTGTTTGTCTACAGGAGGGCGACTTCAACAAGGGCGATTTTGCAAGGCTTCTTCAAATCGACTTTCTTGGCATTCGCTTGTATCAGGGGGTTATCATTAGCATCATTGTGATCTATGCTATCTTTCTGTTACTTCTTTTGTGGCATTAGTCTTATCTCTTGATGCATCAAATCTGATATTGTTGACGTTTGTTGTGCAGGAGAGAGGGCGCATTGGCTTCTTGGACCAAATCGACTTGCATAGAAACTACCTCAAAGCTTCTCAAATTGATCGGGTTTGCATAGATCATCATCATCAAGGCATCTACAAGGTTACCCAGGTAAGATCCACAGGTTTGTTTCTCTTTCCTTTATCCAATCCATTGACATAGCTCATAAATTGTTGAAACCCTAAATATCTTAAAACCCCATTTTACATTTTCTCAGATCTACTTAGATCTAGTGGGTTGTTGGGCATAATACTGAAAACCCAACTCTATAGCATCCAAGGCATCCCAGATCTATAGTTTGGTGAGGATTGGCTTCAATTTTATCCCCTTCCCAGGCCAACTTAGCCTCTCCCAAGCAAGGCGCACTTCACTAGTTGAGCAAGTTGACCTAGATCTAGGTGGTGGGTGTTTGAGATTCCACTTGATTTGACATCTACACATCAAATAACATACACCCAGGTTGTCACTTTTCTGAAATTCACCTTGTGGGATCTATTCCACATTTCAAGGGATTTAAACCCCACTTTGGACCACTTGGAACACTTAAACTCAGATCTAGTAAGATCTAACCATCGGATTACCGTGAAACTATAGATCCATACCCCTACTTGACTGATCTACCCGGATCTAAAATTTGGGTTCCATCCGACTTGTCTTGACCCACCTAAACCCCACTTTCAGCCTCCTTGGGTAAAGTCGCACCACCTTGGAGAAGTGAGTTCACTCACTTCTAGGAACTGGGTACTTGAGATTATTGCAGATCTGAAACCGGAATAATTCAAAACCTAGATCTAGACTATCACTTTGTCAAATCTTGCCTTGGGGATAGCATTCCTTGTTTTAAGGGATTGTGGTCCACTTTGGTCAAACCTAGATCTAGATACATTCAACCATCAAGACCTCTAGTGCCCACTTGTCTCATGTTGTAGGAGTCCTAAACCATAAGTCAACCCCACTTTGACTCCACTTCCCAATTCCCAAGGCACTGGTTTCTCTCCAAGAGAATTCAACTTTCCTAGATTGTTGGATTGACTTGTGGTTTGACCTATGCATGGTAAACTATACCTTTGAAGACATCATGAACCATGGTCAAGCTTGTCTCATGTACTAGTCAGCCCCAATCTGACCCCTAAACAACCCTGCATTGGACACAGTTTCCAAGGCAGTGGATTTTCCAACATTGAACTAGTACACTCATCCTAGATCTCACTTCAAACATTATAAGTCACTCTCACATCAACTATGAACCAAAGCTATACCTATTGAACCCCCACTTGGCTTGTGACTTCATCTTTAGGTCTAGGATAAACCATACACCTAACTTCACTTAGAAATACCCTGATTTGGTGTCTTGGTTTTGATCTCTCCTGTCGGGAGTAGATCGGGTCTCCCCCTTTGTTGTCTGGGCTAGATAACATAAAGCGAAGGTTGCCTCGACTGGCGTGATAACCATATATTGGAGGTTGAGGTGATCGTGGTTGCACCTTTTGAGTTGCCCTTCCCTATTGCCATCCATGACTGGATCCATCCATAGGGGTAACTACAGTTTAGGTGATAACAGTACCCTGTCCCATAACACACAAACTCCTAATAATCAACCACCCTTGTTTCCTAAACCACCATTGGTACCTAGTCACATTGGTGTTACACCCATCCACACCATTCCCTTCCTAATCCCTCCCTCGGGAGTAGTAAGCGCCCCGGTTATGGCTACCCTCAGCCTACCTGGGTTAACCTTAGGATTACCCATGTGGTACCTTTCGCCTCTCGTTCCCCCGTCGACACCAGATGTCATCCTGTAGCCAGTGCAACCCATTGTCACTACTACTAAGCCACCTCCCGGTGTCACTACCCCTTCGTCCTCCACGAACCCCCCTCCTCTTATCAAGCCCACTGGGGGCAGAGGCCCACAACCGTACACTGCTGTACCCCCTCCCAAAACAGTCAAAAACCCCCCAGTGTTTCGTGCTCCTCCCATATGCTCGTTGTGCGATGCGTTAGGCCACCCGACTCATCAATCTCCACAGTTACCTGCGTTACAGGAACACATGCAAATGCTTGACGACGACCCCAACATCCCCGTTGTCGAAATCGACCCAACCCCCAAACCCTGTGATAAATCACTGCGTACCAACCACCCCTGTGCGATATGCGGTATTTATGGCCACTACTCCCACCACTGTCCTGATCTCCCAGATTACCGAGCAGCTCTCTATGAGATGAACAATCTGGACCTTGAAACGGCCCCACCCACCATTGAGGAGATCCACCCTCCAGTCTCCTCCCCTTCAGGAGAGGTTAACACCATTTATATGATCTCTTCAATCTCCACTCCCTCGTCAACCGATTTGACAAACCAAATTTTCCATTCGGATGAGGAGATTCTTGAGGCACTCACTACCCCAGAGTATCCCTGGGATGACATGCACCATCGTTCGTATTTCCTCCCAGAAGCATCTTCCTCTAGCACCGCCACCCAATTTGCGGTTGAATCCAAAGATTTCCTTCCTACCAAGGTCGACTGGTTTAAGCACCCTATTCCTGCTCTGGATGCCTTTGAGGAAGGTAACATGGCCAATATTTCACCCATCATCCAAGTTGATATCACTGCCCTAGGAGGTGTCCCTGAACTCATCACTTTAGGAGCCTCTTGCAGTGAGAAAGAGATTGAGGAATATAAAAAACCCTTCCAGGAATTCTGTGATGTCTTTGCCTAGTCCTATACCGAAAGGCCTGGTCTAGACCCTGCCATTATAGAGCACCACATTGACACCTGGCCTGATGTACCCCCCGTTCATCAGAAACAGCGCCCCATTCATCCCTCAAAGCTCCTAGCTGTCAAAGCAGAGATTGAGAAACTTCGCAAGGCAGGATTCATTTATCCTATTGCTTATACCACCTGGGTTTCAAACCCCGTTCCCGTTAGCAAAAAACAAGGCACCATTACAGTATGCATTGAATTTCGAGATTTAAACCGCGCCTGTCCCAAAGATAACTTCCCCACGCCATTTATTGACCAGCTCATTGATGCATGTGCGGGGCATGAAGTCCTGTCCTTCATGGACGGTTTTTCTGGATACAATCAGATTCAGATCCGAAAGGAGGATTAGTACAAAACTGCCTTTACTACCCCATGGGGCACCTTTTCCTATCGCATCATGCCTTTCGGCCTCAAAAATGATGGTGCCCCCTTCCAGTGGGCCATGACCTATTGCTTTCACGACTTGGTCCATATCTTGCTAGTCTACCTTGATGACCTTATAGCTCGTTCCCGGAAACGATCAGACCACCTTAACGACCTTCGACAAGTTTTTCTGTGTTGTCGTAAATACCAAATCCGCTTGAACCCACACAAATGTGTCTTTTGCATTCCAGCAGGCCGATTGTTGGGTTTCATTGTTTCCCAGAAAGGAATTACTGTTGACCCCCTGAAAGTCCAAGCCATCCTAGACCTTCCCTCTCCTCGTACGCTCCGACAGCTCCAAAGTCTGCAGGGGCGATCCAATTTCCTCCGTTGTTTCGTTCCTGATTACGCTACCACCGTTCATGGTTTCTTGCGCCTGCTCCGTACCCACATACCCTTTGTCTGGGATAAGCAAGCAGAAGCTGCATTCGGAGCCCTCAAGAAAGCTCTCACACAAGCCCCCTTGACCCGCCGGATTTCTCTCAGGACTTCATCCTCTACATCTCGGCATATGAGCATGCTGTGTCTGGAGTCTTGATTCAAGAAGACACTTCTCACCAGGAGCATGTCATTTACTACGTCAGCCAGACCTTGTCTGGCCCACCCCTACGTTACCCATATGAGGAGAGACTAGCCCTAGCTGTGGTCTTTTCCGTCCAAAAACTGTGACACTGCATCTTACTTAGTCATACCACAGTCATCGCCGACTCTAACCCCATGGTCTATCTCTTAAACCGGAAGCTACTGTGAGGTCGTGTTGCTAAATGGGTCATTATCCTCCAGGAATATGACCTTACCTTCAAAACCCCTAAGAGCACCAAAGCCCTCGCACTTGCCCAGCTCATCACCGATCTCCCCTCCCTTTTACCATCCCCCCAAATCTCCGATGAGTTACCTGACAACCATTTGTTCACCATCTCGTCTGATGACCCATGGTACGGTGATATTTTGCTATACCTGTGCACGCAGAAGTTTCGACCCAAAGTCAGCCGCAATGGACGTCATCGTATCCGTCACCAGGCTTCTCACTATCCCCTCCGAGGCGATGTCCTTTACCGGCAAGGGGTCGACACGATTCTTCGTCGTTGCCTTACACACGAGGAAGCTGAACACGTCCTCAATGACTGTCATAGCGGTGCCTACGGTGTCCATTTCTCTGGGATGGCCACCGCCCAAAAGGTCATTCGCGCCGAATATTTCTGGCCCACCCTCTTTACCGACTGCATCACAGCGGTTAAACATTGCCATAATTGCCAACTTTTTGCCCCCACGGCCCGGACACCACCTGCTCCGTTACACCCAGTCGTCACCGTTGGTCCCTTTTGTAAGTGGGCTATCGACTTCATGGAGTGTAAACCCCCGTCTGCCAACGGCCATAAGTACATCATTGTCGCCATGGATTACTTCACCAAATGGGCGGAAGCCATGCCTACCTTTAATTGTACCGCTGATACCGCTGCCCGTTTCTTTTTTAACCATGTTATCACTCAATTCGGGGTTCCCAAACAGTTGGTCTCAGACCATGGTTCACACTTCGAAGATTCTGTTTGGCGTGAGTCATCCACCCTCCTCAAGTTCGAACATCAATTTTCCTCCGCTTACTACCCCCAAGGGAATGGCCAAGTAGAGGCTATTAACAAAATCTTAAAAACCATCCTCCAACGCACTGTTGACTGACATAAGTCCAATTGGCACCACATGCTCTTCCCCGCCTTATGGGCTTACCGTACATCCACTAAGACCGCCACTGGT
Organism: Larix kaempferi; assembly: GCA_027924585.1. Classification (NCBI taxonomy): domain Eukaryota; kingdom Viridiplantae; phylum Streptophyta; class Pinopsida; order Pinales; family Pinaceae; genus Larix; species Larix kaempferi. The sequence continues at coordinate 4,405,644 of BSBM01000600.1, forward strand.
TTTACCCCGTTTCACTTAGTTCACGGCGTAGAATCCGTCCTCCCCATCGAGTGTCAGATACCTGCCCTGCAAATCACCGTCGAGCTTCTCCCCGACACCTCCCCACTTGAGCAACATCTGCTATCCCTCGAACAAGCTGATGAAGATCGTCATGCCACTCTCCAGACTATTGAAGCCGCCAAGAACCTCTCCAAAGCTGGTTACGACAAACATGTACACCCTCGAACTTTCCATGAAGGGGACCTTGTCCTCGCGTATGACCAAGCCCACGACAAAACCGGTAAAGGAAAGTTTGAATCTATGTGGCAAGGCCCTTACATCATGTAGACCTGCCTCGGCAAGGGGGCATACATTTTAACTGACTTAGAAGGTTGCCCTTTGCGCAACCCTCGTAATGGGTTGTACCTTAAACGCTTTTATCCCTAAATCACTCGCGGCCCCATTGGTCCGTATTGTACAGTTTGTTATCTTTTTTGTTTTTCCCCTTTTTTTACTTCACTCTCATATTCATCATTTTTTGCATGACCACAGATGGACCATCTTCCACCTAATTTCACTGGCTTCGCCGATGGAGCAAGCTGCTGGTCTCCCAACCTGGCTTCTGTAGCATGGGTCTTATACTCCCCTTCACATGAAATGATTCACCTTGACAGAATATGTATAGGCACTGCTACCAATAACTAGGCGGAGTATGATGCTGTGACCGGTCTCCTAACTGCTGCCCTCCAGATGGGCATACGTCACCTTCATGTGTTCCTTGACTCCCAGCTACTTGTTTCCCAGCTCAACAACTGCTACCAGGTGCGTGATCCCTGCCTCTTTAGGAAATTCCTACGCACAAAACAACTCAGCCGACAGTTTGAATCCATCACATTCACCCATGTCCCAAGAGTTCAAAATAGTGTCGTCGATCAAATGGAAAACAACATCCTAGATTGGCACATCAATCATACCATGTAAAATATCCATCATGCATCATCATCATCCCATAGCATCTCATACAATATATAAAAACCTAAAAAGATTGCAAGGGGCATCCACGTGCCTATCATCACATAAAAATTTGCATCCATGTGTAATAAACAATAAAAACACATAACATACACTAGGGGCATCCATGTGCCCGACATCCTATACTACTTGCATCCACGTGCAATGTAAACATATCACAAACCATAAGCGCATCCATGTGCATACAACCAAAACATCATCGTAAAAAGGTGCATCCACGTGCATATATATATATATCAAAAAATACATGTTCATCGACTATACATGTCATGAGTACCCCCGTACTCATCTATACACAAAAAATATCTATACATCTCATAAGATACATGCCGGAGATACAAAACTCGGGAGGAGTCCCCTCCACTCCCTAATGAGAGTCATACCCTGCATCACTGCTTGCATCACCTGCCTCTGATTCCTCCCCCCGCTCCTCCTCTGGTAGATCCTCATCCCCTGCGGGCTCCTGTGCCCGAGCCCTGTCCTCCAGGATAGCCACCCGGATCAAAATCGAGCGGAACTCCCAAGGTGCCCTCATGCAATCCTGAATCACATCAGGATCCACATCCCGCCATCCCTCGTCGATCACTCCAACTAGTAACCGATCTAGCAACACTCGTACAGACTCCAAAGTCCCCTCTACGTCCCGCCGCCGCACCTCCCCTTGGCCCGGTAAGGTTGGTACCGCCACATGCCCTCTCCTCGCGACGTGTCTTGGCGGTGGTCTCAAACTCACATCTGTAGATCACACATCAGTCAGTCACAATCACACATCATACAAAAAATTTTGACATCTATAACATGCAAGTAAGTCAATACGTACCATCCGGTCCCCATGCCTGTCCTGGTGCCCATGGTGCCTCTGGGTCCCCGGTGTAGTCCATATCCCTATATGGGTAGCCATCCAGTGGCAATGGCATCTGTAGCCACTACAGGTATAACTCCTGTGTGAAGTATCTACCAACCTCGCCGCCACCACGGCGGCGCATCATCTCTCCCCACCGCACCATCCGCGGCTCCCTCAAACCTCCTACCCTGATTGGTACCTGCGGCCGCAAGGTGGGTACCCTCTCCATGAAGAACGCACATAAGAAGGAACCATAGCGAAACCCCTTGCGAGATTCCTTCGCCGCTATCAGCTGCCGCTGCACGCAGGTGAGGAACATCTGGCCCCACGCATAGTAGACCCCGTCCAGTACGCACTCCACTAGCTGCATCTGGCCCCTAGACACCTTCTCTGGTGACTAGGACCCCAACACACAAACCACGCATGTTGCAATAGCCTGCACTGCCGACTCCTGTAGGTCTATCCCTCGGAGTGCATTCCTATGCACCCTCACCTCTGGAACACAGTACCGCTCCAGCATGTCCTCCATATCTACATCTGTAGATACTCGCGGCTGCGTATCCGCCACCCTACCCAGACAGGGCAACCCCGTCAGGAAATATACATCCATCACGGTGAGGTCCACCCTCTCACCCTGCACCCTGAACGCCTGTATGTCTGGCTCCCAGAAACTCACTAGCCTTTTTAGCAGCAACCCTGTCGAACGCATCATCGGTACCTGCGCGAACTTCAACAGTCCGCACAACCCCAATACCGACCGCACATGACGGTCCCCCCGGATGACCGTCACTATCTCATCCGGGATCTCTCGCTCCCTCCACAATACCAGCGGCATCCTGTCAAACATGCAAGGAAAACTCATCAGACTCATGTCAAAGAAGTAAACCCTGCTCCCCCCCCGGGAAGTCCTAACAGTTCACTTCAAAATGTGGCTTTAGGCCCCCTTGCTGCGGTTTTCGACCATGGCTGTCTGGCCTATAGTCGCGGTCCCACACCGCCACTGTTTAGGCCAAACCCGCGGTCCCAAACCGCGACTGTCGAGGCCGAACACGCGGTCCCCAACCGCGTATTCAGCCTCGAAACCTGCGGTCTCAGACCGCGTGCTCCGAGTCGAACCCCGCGGTCTCCACGCATGTCATCCACCGTGGAACCCACGGTCTCTGACCGTGGCTCCCTCCTACAAACCTACGGTCCACCCCACGTGGACCGTACAAATACCCCCTGGGACCCACTACCCACCCCCCGAACCTAAAAAACATGCAGGTATGAGTTTTACAGAATACCCGTATCTCCTGGATCTGAAATCGATCGATCGGATTGTCCAGAAACGCCACCTCACCTCTGGTCCACTTTGATCACTAGTCAAAGTCAAATAGTACAAATGACACTTGTCATGTTGGACCCACTCACTATTTATAGTCCGTTGACTTTTTCTTGTTTTGGACGTTCTGAACCCATACGGAGTCCACTTTTTGAACCGTTTCCACCACCGGAATCAGCACAATGAGACCGTCATGATTGTCCTCTTGTTTTCTTATTTTTTCCACATCAGTTTTTGAGCATTTTTTAGACCCCCTCGTCACCTCGGTTTGCGTGCCACATCGGCCGTTCTCCGTTTTTGACACTTTTTATATCATTAGATTCACTTTTTCGAGCTCATGATGATGCTTGAGATCATTTCTCGCTCTCACTTTGTACAATTTCAACATTGTGTCCTGACACCTTGTTGCCTCGGTTCGCGTGCCACATCGGCCGCCATCAGATTGTTCCACTTTTTTCCATGAGCCATTCACTCCTGTCATACTGCAACTATTTCATTATTTTGCCATCATTCATTACCCCGCAAGGAGGCCCATCAGTGTTCCCCCCCACCCTCGTTCTTGGTCATCATTAATGTCCTTTGATTGAGCACTTCCTCCTTGCCTGTCCATTCCTTTTGTTCGGTATAATTTTATCCCTTTTTCGGGCCGGACAAGTCCTTTACGAAAAAGGCACTTAGGGAGTTTCTGTTAAGCTCTTTTTTGACTCCTAAAACAATCAAAAGATCACCGAGCAATCTTGCTTCCTTTCATGCTCGTTAAAGTACCTGAAAGGGCGTCTATCTGGTATAAGTTTAACCCTTTTCCGGACCTGGTAGACTAATTACGAAAAAGGAATACTCTAGCCGCACCAGCTAGAAGAGTTCTTCATTGCATCCTTTTATGCTTCTTTGGGCCTTGGAGACTAACACACGAAAAAGCAACCCCCTGGAGTCTTCTTATCACTTTCAGACTGTCTAAAATTGAAAGCAACCACGAGCATGAATTGTCCTGGGCTCGTACAAATCAACACGATAGTACCATTCCATTATTTTAGAGTCTTCTTATTGCTTTCAGACTCCTTAAAATTGAAAGCACTCACGAGCATGAACTATCCTGGGCTCGTATAAATCCACACGACAGTACCATTTTACACACACTTCTTCTAGTTCGTTAACCTAGGAAGAAGTTCACCTGTGCCTCCTGGCACTATGATCGATCATCTCGGCAGCACCCCCAATCAGGTCGCCTTTGTTCAGAGTATTCTGCAGTTTCCTGCCATTTTACACTAGCTTGAGTCTCCCTCATCCCAGTCACTTCCCAGTACAGCTATGATCCCTTTCCCAATAGTCAGTTTCATATGCTGCCCGATCATCCCCGCCATCATACTCTGAACAAAGGAACTTTGAGTCCACCCACCCTACTTGCCCAGTTATTCCCCATAGTTTGTCAGTCCTACCATTAGTACTATCACACTTCGGTTCACCACCTCGCGCTCCTGTCAAGGAAACATCATTGCCTTGATAGTTGCAGGTCTCCCTCTGTCGACGACAGCCCCTCTATTCCAGAGGATAGACCCAGAGGTCCCTGCACCTTGGACCCATCACCATCTATGGTGAGTGCCTACGGACCATTTTGGGAGGAGTCATCATTGCCTCTCCGAATGGTTGTTTCTCACATGCTCGACTTCATAACCTTGATCGCATCGTTGAGAATTGCGTAGGATTTATATCCCTTCCATTATTTGTCGAAGACCCCGGATTTGCCCCGACTCTAGCACATTGGTGAGTCACTTTGGAACGCCTAGTTATATGTTCCCGTGGATGTCCGGGCTGCATTGGCGATTGTATTCGGAAGCCATCTAGTTCTATGCTTCCTTGAGTACCCAGTTCCGTCCCAATTCAGTGTACCATTGAGAGGATGACCCCTTGTCATCAGTTCCTCTGGTACCACACTCAGTAGCACTATTGTTATTCTAGTGTATCAGTTCTTCAGCTCAGACATGGTCATCCCAGCAGTATGTCCCAGATTTGTGTCCCTTCTAGACCCTTATGATGTACACAGTGGTTTTCTATGTATCCTACAGGTCCCTCTTTTCGGGCCTCATAGTTATTTTTATGTATCTTGATATGAGCATGGGTATGCCCACCTCGTCCATATATTGAGATTCTGCTTCATTCATTTTTTGAGGCCATGTATATTTCAGGTCCCCATATTTTGGACCCCATTATTATTATTGTTCTATATCTTCATGCGAGCATGGGGATGCCCGCCTCGTCCATATGATCAGATGATTCCTCATCCATTATTGAGGTTATGTACTTTTAATTCTTGCAGTTTGTTCGGGATCGTTGTTCCGGGCCTTAGCTTGTTTCTTCTCTTCTCCACACCCCAGGAAACCATACACGACTTATGATGTCTATCGGCCATACGATGAGCTCTTGCCCTCACACATCAGGGGGCAATCTGTTAACACCCAAAAAGTGTTCACTTCCTCATCTACCCCATTACATGGCTCATTTGTCCATTTTCCTACCATATTTCCCTTAAAAACCCTGAAAATTCCACTAAAAAGCCTCCAAAAGGCCTAAAATGCCTCCAAAAGGCCACAAAACCATCAAAAAAGCCTAAAAAAGGCTAAAAAACCCCTTTTCCCTCCAAAAATATCCAAAATTCCTCTAAAATAGCAAAAACCCTCTAAAAAGGGAATAAAAATATAAAATAATGAGGAAAAAGGAGGAAAAAACCCTATACAGCTGACCTAAACCATATGGTTCCCAAAACCATGGGCTAGCACTCCACCACCAAAAAACTATAAATAGGTGATGGAGACCCCTTATTTCATATCCACAATCATAAGCACCCTCACTCTACCAAAATAGCTCTTGAAACCCTAGCTCACCCTTGAGCTACTTTCACCTTGAGAGCCCCTTTTGGCCCATTCCCATCATTTGGAGAAAGAGAAGGAGCAAGTTGGAGCTTGGAGCAATCCTCTTGGGCCATTGCAAGAGCTTCACCAACCTTCACATTGGAGGTAAAATCAATACAAAAACCATTCTTTATATCTTGTTTTTTTTGTTTCATGCATATGTTTAGAGTAATTTACATTTCTGTTTTAGCACTTTAATTTACAATTTACTGAACTGCTACTAAGGAGTCCCTTCTCCTTAGTAGGTGCTCATTTGCACAAGCTAGGGTGAAAACCCTAGCTACAGCAATCATTTTGGAGGGAAAGAGCCACAGCCGCAACCATTTGTAGCCATGTGTATGGTATCATCAACAATTTGGGGAGCTGCAGCACGCAACAATGGAGATTCACATATATTGATGTTTTCTCTGTTTTTTTTTCCTTGGAAAAAGTCGTAATTTTATTTCAAAAAATGATCAAAATTACATTCTGCACATGTAATATAATCACTGAGATCCCTACATTGTCACATATTTTCTGTCCCATATTAACATCAGGTATAATGCCCCATACAAAAACATATACAATGGATACGGCTGTCTTCAACCCACATATTTCCGATATCATCAACACAAATTATCAGAGATTAAGATGGTGTCCATCACCGGTCTATGAAATCTACTACATACAGCCTGCCAATAGCCGAATACATCTCAACATACTGTAACAGTAAACTAGTCCATCACCGGTCATATAAATGCTGAGCTAATGCTCAATTCCATGCCTCAATAACTTCATGAAATGGTCTGTGATAATAGCTGTAAGTGCCCCCGTTGAGTGAATGGTAATCCGCCATGTTCCAATTGCCAATTGGTGCTGCGTCGCTTCTTTAGAGAGCTGATCGGCCATCCCATTCCTCTCCCTGTAAATATGTGTAAAAGTAATATGATTAAATGACATCTTTAACCGGATTACCTCCTCCAGGATAGGTAATAGTACCATCACATGACATTGTGTTATCTCCTTTTCCCAATCGATAACTAACATGGAGTCGCCAAATATCTGAAGAATAAGACATCCTTGTTCAAGAGCAAATAACATCAGTAGCTGAAGAGACATAAGTTCAGCATAGTTATTTGATCCCCTCCCCAAACCAGCCACGATATGATTGTACTGGGTCTCAGATTTGTAAAGTACTCCCCCCCCTCCACACACCATTTGATGATCAAGTGAAGCTCCATCAAAATAAGCCCATGACCTGGATTTATCAATCAATTCCACGCTCATAGGTTGAATACTAATCGCTTTGACAGGTGTCTTGAAGTGTTTGATAACTGCCACCACTTGTGCCACTATATTCTCCATCGGAACCCTGCAATCCTGAAAAATGATCTTATTTCTGGTAATCCAAATGCCCCAGGAGAAAATACAAGGGGAAGCCCGGATGGAAGATGCCTTTTGTAATGACCACCGCAATTGGAATGCTTCATGGGCACTCTCCCCCCACCATCTCACATTGATATCCAGATATTTGCAGATATCAGCCCAAACTGCCTGAGTAAACCGACAATGAACAAATAGATGAGAAATGGTCTCTTCCGCATCCCTACATAGTGGACAGAACCCCGGTCCCTGGATGAAACGTTTTTGCATAATGTCCCAGGTTGGAGCCTTATTTTCCAGAATAGCCCAGAAGAGCAATTTTGCTTTACCCGGACACTTTAACTTCCACAGATATTTCCACCACCACACCAATTCCCTGTTATGTACTTCCACATTCAGCTGTATATATCCATTCTTTGGGGAGTATATTCCAGAGGGATGGTGATCCCAGATAAGTTCATCAATCCTATTGGTCAGTCGTATATTCGAATGTCTTAAAATCCAGAGAAAATCCTCCCAAGCTCCTTGCATATCTTCAGGAATCTCAAGACGCTGTGCAGAAACCCACCCCTGTTTCCAAATAGTAGATGATCCCAAGTCCTCTAAGTCTGCTAGAAAATGTCATCCTCTATCTGTCAAATATGTCCTCAATTCCACGGGAAGGACATGACCACCCCTACAACCAACCCATGGGTCCAGTCCAATACGAATTAGACGCCCATTTCCAATCCTCCACACTAATCCAGAGCCAACCAAATGAAAATGCTGCACCACCGCTTTCCAGACCACAGAGCAATTTGCCCTCGACTTATTGCCCAGCCTAATCCATTCGATTAGAGTTAGAGGTGCAATATATTTATGATATACCACTCTTGTCTAGAGACTATGTGTATGGATAATTCACCACGACACCTTGGCCCCCAAGGCTTTTGCAAACAAAAAAATATTCTTTAACCCCCATCCTCCCAGTGCTTTTGGGACCGCTATTTTTCCCCATCTGACCCACACCAAAGTTCGGTTATCACCCTTTCCCTTCCAAAGAAAGGCAAAACACAGCCTTCGGATCTTCTCCAAGACTCCCTTGGGAATCCAAGCTAGAGACATCCAATACACCGAAATTGCTTCCAAAACTGATTTAACTAGGACAAGCCTCCCTGCCCGAGAGAGCCATTTATGACTCCATCCATGAAGGCGTTGTTCTAATTTTGCTAATAACCAGTGCCAATCAGTCTTCAAATAAGCATTTGGTTTCAAGTGAAAGCCAAGATACTTTAATCCATCATCAATATCCAAAATCCTGTAAGGTAGTCTGATAGCTATTCTAAGAATCTCGTGCTCGGTTAAATGCGAGCATGTGATTGTAGATTTGTCAATATTTACTAACATACCCACTGCAACTTGCACTAAATTGAGACCTTCAACCACCTTATCAATATCCTGTTGTGTGCCATCGCAAAATATCAGAATGTCATCAACAAATAGGAGATGTGTAATAAACAATACTTGAGAAATGGAAATGCCTCAAAAGGAGCCATCATCTTTTGCTTTCAGAATAAAACGACTGAGGCCTTCAGCAACAAGGAGAAACAGCAGCGGAGAGAGGGGGCATCCCTGTTGTAGGCCCCTTCCAGCTTGGAAGAATGGACTAGCAGATCCATTGATCAGTACAGCAAAGTTCACCGTAGTGATGCAGGCCATAATCCATCTAATAAATTCGTAGCAGAAACCCAGGTGAGTTAGAAGCATCCGGATATATAGCAAACTAACCCTATCAAATGCTTTTGAGAGATCAATCTTAATCATGGCACCCTTCTGCTTTTGCACTTTCAGAGTGTGTAATCCTTCCTGGGCGACTCCAATGGCCTCATGAATTTGGCGACCCTCCAAGAAGCCAAATTGCTCACAAGAAATATGCTTAGACAATATATTCTTGAGTCTCCTCGCCATAACCTTAGCGATGATCTTGTAGATACAATTGCAGAGAGAGATAGGTCCGAATTCATCAAAACTGTCAGGCTTGTCAGTTTTCGGTATAAGAGCTATAAAGGTCGAGTTGAAGGGGCCATGGATAAACCCAGCCTTTCGCGATTCTTCCACCACATTCAATAATTCCTCCCCGAAGAAATCATAGAATCCTAAGAAGAATTCTATAGGCCAGCCATCAGGCCCTGGGCTTTTATCTTTCCGAAAGGAGTTCATTACCAGCGAGAGCTCCATTGGCAACACCTCCTCCATCAACAGTCGATTATCATCCTCCCCCACAAAACGAGGGAAAAGATGAGCCACCCGATAACCTCTGCAATAGAGGCCCCAGGTTGAGCAGTGAATAAATCTCCAAAGTGACGAACTCCCAGATCTGCCAATCCATCAAAGCTGGAGATCGGTTCCCCATCAGCTGAAGATAGTTCCCAAATAGAGTTTGTGAATTTTCTCCCCTTAGCATATGCTTGAAAATATTTTGTGTTCTCATCACCGCACTGAAGCCAAATCGCCCTGCTTTTCATTCTCCGCATCTCTTCTCTCTCACACAGAATCACATTCCTACGGCATTCCCACTCCATCATCTCTTCCTTTTGCTGTTCATCCAGATAACCCAATCCCCGACCATGAAGAAGCCTGTCAATATTCAACTCAGTAGCCCGCAAATCCTGATCATCTATCACCCTTTTATCATGAGCCCAGTGAATAGTGGCCTCTTTAATACGCTTAATATTATGATGAAAGTGTGCACCCGCATGCTCTTGAGAATCATGAGGTCGATGAACACACAGATCCTGAACCAACTTAAGAAACGCCTCCTCCTTCATCCAGCTAGGATTGAATTTGAAAGGACTGGGAGGTTTATTCCTTCTACCTCTTAACTCCAGAAAAATGGGGCAGTGGTCAGATACCCCTCCTGTCCCTACCCACTGCCTGACAACATCAACCCCCAGTGCCAACACATCAGCCACCAGAAATCGATCTGGCCTCTTAGCCACCCTCTGATCCCCTGCTCTCTTATTCCTCCAGGTTGGAGTGAGTTTGGATGGTAGAATGTCTAGAAGTTCCTTCCCGGTGAAGGCTTGAATGAAAAAATTAGCTAATGTATCTGGAGTAGCCCGAGGCCCCCACACTTCAGAAGACCCCAAAGAAAGGTTGAGATCCCCACCCAATATTACATCCCTTCCTCCAAATAGATCCATACTAAACAATGAGTCCCAGAATTCAACCCTGTTAATATAGGGCCCGTAAATATTGAGCACCGTGAGCGTCCTACCTATCTCAGCATCCCAAACTTCCAGACCGATACCAGAAGGGATACCCCAAGAACTAGCATATCTACAGCTCTTCACCTTCCATCCCGAGGCCAGCCTGCCTGAGCGCCCCCGTGCATCCACTCCAACAAACTTCCAACCTGGAAGCAATGATTCTAAAGCCCGAACTACATCTGCACTACCACCCATAGTTTCTTGCAATAGTATAACATCCGGCTAATTTAAGTCCACCAACCTCCTAAGCGACGATTTTTTAATGGGACTCGCCAACACACGACAGTTGAAGGACAATATTTTCATAAGAAACCCCCTTCCAGGGCTTTCGCATCTCTAAGTGCCCACTCGATAGAAGATTGTGTACCCATCACTAAATCAACTTTAGCCCTATCTTGTGCTTTGGACAGATGAGATTTACGGCCCCGTCCTTTCCCCCCAACACTATAAGCCAGTTCAGGAAGGCCCTTCCCCCTCGTCCCATCTACAGAAATCTCCCTATTTCTAAGAGCATAGCAAATACTGCGACCCTCAGAACCAGAAGAGTAATGGGTAGATGCAATGGTTGGCATGAAAACACTATCCACATCAGGCAACATACAAGGAACAATGCTTGGGAAGACAGTACAGGTTGGTGGAGGAGACCCAATACAATCTCCCCCCAAATCATTAGAGACTGCAATAAAATAAGGAGAAGAGAAATGAGACAAACCCAATGGATTCACAGATAAGCCTTGTCGATTACTGAATAGCTCCTGAATCTTACTAGAGGTGGCCCGAGTCAATGGATTCGCTGTACACATCGATGCCTGCCCTGCAACCGGATCTGCACTCCCAATAATCTCCATTCCTTTGTTCACCAAAGGTGTCAAATTTGCCTCTGATCCATGCATCCCATGGTTGTCGGATGGTACCACAGTATCGAAAATCACTCCTCTATCAAAAGCAGGCCCACAACCATCAGCCACCACCGCTGGAGAGTTCACCTTCAACTCATGATCAGCACAATCTTCAGCATCCTCATCTACCAATGACTTACTAGCCCGAAACCGTAAAGGGCAACCGGCTACCATATGTCCATGAGCGTGGCAGCGGTGACACCTAAATGGCACACCCACATAATCCAGTATTTGAACGAAGTCCCCATCCTTGGATTGGACATTTATCTCCGCAGAGAGCCCTAGCCTTAGGTCAATTTTAACCAAGATCTTTGCCACCGTGTATACGCCAATTGCATTATGGGAGTAATCAGAGCACACATATTCACCAAGATAATTCCCAATCTCAGCAAACCGAGTTTCATTCCACAAATGCATGGGGAATCCAGGGAGCTTCACCCACAGTGGTTCATGTGCAATTTTCTTCGATTTTGAGTCGAAGAAGGGAGACCAGCGTTTCAGAATGATAGGGACGCCCAGCATCGACCAATGTCGACTTAACACAGCATCAACCTCCTCTTTGTGCATTAGAATGAAGGAAAACCAACCTTTCGTCAGTACCCGGATCTCAGGGGCAGTTGACACTAAGTCCTTCCACTGCTCAGTCGCCCAATGCTGAAGGAATCCTCGCCCAAATCTTTTGCCTCGAGCATGTCCAACCACAGCTATGAGAGAGAAATCCTTCGCCTCTTCCATCGTAACATCCACCCCCACCACTAACTTGTCCCTTCGCTTCCTTTCTTTAACCTTCTTAGCAGTATTTTTATGTGAGTCTGCATTCTCAGAAACCCCTGTATGAGGAGCAAGTAGGGAGTCAACTTCAGGAAAAAAATCTCCACCGCCTCGGGCAGCCGCATCAAGTCCACTGGAAGGAATAGCTCTGGGTATTACTGGCCCTCCACAATCCTGTCCCAGGTCAGATCCGCGAATATCCCTGTCAGAAGTGGGTAGCATAACCCTAGACCCAGTCATCGCAGCAGTGACTGCTCCATCAACAACTATTTCTCGATCAAATTCCCCGTCTAAGGTGTACTCCACGTCCTCCGCCATGCCACCCCGGACGTTTCAACAAGTCAGCCAGATCACCAAACCCAAGCACAATACAGACAACAACACTGACAGGACTGAGACCCCAGAATAAAAAACCCAAATGAGAGGGACCGGCCCTCAATCCGCAATTCCAAGATATCTTCTATCCACACCACTTTGTCCTCAGTTCCCCACGCAGCCCCAAAAAGCCCAACACACATCCACGGCAAGAAGACCATCCACTTGCAAATCCCCTCAATCACTCCACACGTCTCCAAGAATCAAACCAAAAATCCTCTCGTCTAGCCATCACCAGTGTACAGAAGCCCACGAACTATCTCCATAGCTCAGATACCCATCGTTCCCCAAGCCACCAACTCCCAAGGCGTAGAAACCCACGATCTCTAGACAAATTCTGGCAGTTAGGAATTAGTACGCTGTAATTTTTGTATGATCCTGAACCTTCTTTCCCGGATCCATAATCATAGTTAAATTCAGTTTGTACGCGATCCACCATCGCTGACCATTCCCAAATCAATAGAATCAATGCACAGAGCCCAGCGTGTTCCTGAATAAACCCTGCTGGATCGAAATCTCTCTGTGTGAAGATGTTTTCTCTGTTATTTTTCACCCTCCCGTGATTCTTTTCTTCATTTCCAACTCCGACTTTAATTCCATCTTCCCAGATTTGGGTTTATTAATGTGAAGGATGGATTGCATTAATGGTATGATTTTAGTTACACCTTCCATAGATTGCAAAGAGAGGGCGTATTGTGTGAGCAATAAAAAGGGGGAATCGAAATTTTAGGGGGAATCGAAATTTCAGGGGAAATAGATTTTTCAAACTGGACTCCAATAAATAGAAGGCTTGGCGAAGATATGGCTAGCAGAAGCACAACAAACGATCTTCATAAGTTGAAGAAGAATCAAATCAATACTGAGGGTTTGTTTCAAAGAATCACAAATTGCATTGCTATCCAAAAGAAAAAGAAGAGGAGCAGGGATTTTGGTTCCAGGTATTTATGATTTAATCCATTTGATGTAGTTTAAAACAAGACTCACAATTTATCAATTAGAATTCATGACTTACCAGTTATTTTCTAACCTGATCACCGTCATTTTACTGGTTGAATGTATTCGAGTCATGACCCCATTGACCACAAGTCTGGGCATGATTTTTCTCTGTCAAAACATAGATTTTAATGATCAGAACACATTCACATTTCCCTCGTGCTATGCTTCTGAATCCTTTCAACTCTAAAATAGGCTTTCAATTGTCTACAATCCATCCAAATTCTAATGAATTTCCAATCCACATATATTCATCAAATGGAATTACTGTCAGTTCATAATTTAACCCAAAATGGATTTTAAACTTTTCCTCACGCTATCAACCTGCAAATAATTTAAAGCAGATGTTGGAATATTCTCCTCATCATTTTTCATTTTTGCATGCATCTAATCATCTGCATGCATCCAGTCATCATCATGGTGGACCTCCTAGCTCCTAGAGCTTCATTCTAGCTCTCCACATCCTATCTACAGCCCCCAGGGAGCCTCCTACCTACCAAGGTGCCCTCCTTCATGCCAAATGCGCCTTTCTCACCTACCACAACCAGTTAGGTGCCTTTCTCACCTACTAGTCAGTTATCACTCAGTTCTTCCTTGATTTGAGGCTAGATTGACTCCCCCCCATCTGTTTCACTCCAATAGACCTCTAGTGAGACTAGTCTATCCCTTTTGACTCCAGTTAGCTCCTAATGCGCCCTCCACTGAGCCTCCTTCACTTAGTTAGTTCCTACTTCACTCAGTTAGTGCCTACTTCACTTAGTTAGACTCAGTTCACTGACTGTTACATCTAATGACTGATACATCGACTAAATGATAAATCCACTATCATTCAAGTCACACTCTGAGTTAGGAATTCGAATGCCCTACTTGGCCTATTCGAATCCTATATTATGCATCTTACTGTTCTATTGTACTCATTCACTTACATTCTTATTCATTGTATAATACTGAGACATTGTTCTATTCTATTGTGTTTATGAGTGATCATTGAGTGTCTCCTTATTTTCTTCTTTGCAACATATTTGTGAGTTTGATTGTGAGTTGCTACAGCTGCCAGATCATTGCATATTATTACATGGTATCATAGCAGGAAGCAGCTATTTGAATTGAGCAGTTGCAACATTTCTTTGAGCAGTTATCTTTCCTTAAGGTAGTGTTTATTTCTTTGATAGCCATGATACTATCAAAACAATGGGATCACCTACTTCCTGTGATGCATTGAAGGCTCCATCACCTCCAAGAACCCAAATTCAGATCTTCACACACTTGGTGGCATTAAATAGCCTCCTTGGGTTACCTTGGAACTAGTTCATGGAGGATATGAGTTCGCATTTGTATCTAGTTGTTTGTTTTCCACCTCTTGGCCTATATAAGGAAGCCATTGGCATTCATTTTGTATAGAGAAAACAAGAGAAAGGTTATGCTTCTGTATTTGTGCTAGAGCTTTCTCATATCCCACCTCTTCCTATCATTGTAATCATTCCCAAGCGCCCTTTCCACCTCCCTTCAAGGGGCAAGAGTTCCTCGGCCATTGTTCTACCATTTACTTAGCATATAGTTTGGACAAAAAAGGCCTCCCTAAGGGAGATTTTTGGCTTCCCTTGAAGCCCAAACCTCTTAGGTGTTGTACAACTTGACCATTGGGAAATACAAAGTGGTTTGGCATACCTTGGATTATTATTGGAGTTTGCATTCTACCCCCATCTCTTTTTATTTTGCATTTTATTCAAGTTTCTTTGTTTTATGTGAATGCCACTAACAATCTATTGTATGATCACTTGGAGGAAAACCAAAACTACCCACAAGGGATCCAAGTATTGAGGCCTTGTTGCAGCCTACAAGTCCTATCCCCTTACGAAGTGGAAGAGTGCACACTTGCGCAATTTTTTCCACAACAAACAACTTGCATAGACACCAAATTTTCAGAACTACGGCCATCAACAATTAAATTATAACACTTACCTTCAATCTTGCATTTTGTTCTGAAGAGTGCCAGCTTTCGTTGTTCTAGTTCTTCCTCATCCTCCTTTTTGGATTGCAACAATATCTTCCTCATTATCAAATTTTACCCTTGCCTTGACCACAATTCAACCACCTCATTTGTTGTTATTGCTAGATGTGTTTCAACCATATGTGCTCTCCCTTCTTTCCTTCTCCCATCCTTCACACTTTATGGACATTCAAATTCCCTATGGCCTTGCACCCAACATCTGAAGAAAAGCCTTCAAATTTTCCTCCTCTACCTCTTCCTCTTGTTTTCCATCCTCGTACTCTATCAATGTTAGAGCGCATTTTTCTACCTTGTGAGCATTAGCACTCATTGGCCTCCATTATTCATTTGATTGACTCAAAACCACTTATTGTCCTCCAGGAACCCTTGTTTCCCTATTTTTGTTCCTGTACGCTAGCTGTTTCACTGCAACCAGTGTATACGCATGCTGTACCACTATAGCCCGTGTACATCAAGTTAAATGGTAAATCATAGTAAAAACTCTATTTTTTCACTCCAAAAAGCGGCCATTGTGACCTTTGGCCCTCCATGTATCCCGAAACGACTCGATTCGACCTTTGATCTACCTTTGGAGGGTTATATATTGAGCTCTTATGGTGCATGGAAGGAGAGGAAAGAGAGAGCATTAAAATTCTATTGGATTTTTTCCATAGCTTGAGTCTACATCCATTAATCCTAGTTGTTGTAAATCTCTTATGTCCACCTACCAAACTCTTCCATATCTTGTGAAGGACCCTATCCTTTACTCGTGAGTTTGCCATTGCATGGGGGATTGAAGTGGTGGAGGGACCTAGTTCTTGGTTCAGATGAGTTGCCGACAAGAGGTGGTATCATGTACTTCTTGTTCAATTTAATAAAAATACTCATTTTCTCGTCCATTTGATCTTGTGAATGGTTGTTTATTAACATTGGGTAACATTTGCTTATTATATCATGGACCATGCTATTGTTTATGCTAACATCTTTCATATATTATATGCACTTTCTTGTGTTTATTGTTGATACTAAGCTGTAGGTTCAAGTGTAGATATTTGAAACCTCAACAGGGATCTACATAAAACATCCACTTGAAGGTTGGTCTTTTATTCCACATCTTAGCATTTACATTTATATAGAATTACATTGGGAATTGAGTTGATTTCTAGTAGTCATCTGTCTGTTGTGGTCTACCCTAAGCCATAGGAAGTTTTTCTCTATAACAGAAATGGCGACTCCGCTGGGGAGAAACCTCCATTTTGGGGATTTTGGGAATTTTTCCTTATTTTGAGTCTCTGTTTTGTCGAGTTTCTGTGTCATTGATTGGCTGTTAGGGTATGCATAGAAAATCTTATTTTTTCTTGGTCTTTGGATTCATTTTTGGTCCCTACCTTTCCCTGTACGCGAGTCAACCTTGGTTAGCTCACGTGGACACGCTACTGTTAGTACAATAGCCATCATATATACGCTATTTTTCTATGAACAATTGTGTACAACTCCAGGATTGTCTTGTTTGTGATCTTTGGTTGTTGTTGGGTGAGTTCTGGGTGTTCTTGAGTCTTAGTAGGCATATATTCTGACTGTTCCATGCCCTTTTACTAACTAGAAACTCCTCTTTCTTTAGTGTTTTGAGAATTTGGTTTTCAACCATTTTTTCTTTTTATAGCTCATTAGCTTAGATGAGTCTTGCTTTTTGGATTTTGTTGGGTTGTCTGCTTTGCATGCTCTGCATTGTTTTGATTCCACTTGCATTTTTCCTTCATTTATATTCAAAAATACCAAAAACATTGTTTTTCATTTTCATTTCATTTATAGTGAAAATACAAAAAAAAAAAAAATTATTTATCTGCATTTTGCATTAGAGTGCTTGTGCTTTCATTAGGGCTTGCTTGTGCATGAAATTATAAAGAGATTTCATTTTTATTTCTGAAAATGAAACGTTGGTTTTATTGTCATTTAGTGGCATATTTTTCCCATTGATAAAAGAGTCTAGTGTTTATTGGATGTGCATTTATTGAGTCTATTCACACCATTAGTTTCATGACCATATCCTTTGAGTAGTCACATCCATTAAAATTAATGCTTAACTAAATAATTGATTAGAACATTTACTTTTCTAGGGTGCACCAACTAGTATAGGTTTAGAGTCTTGGAATAGATCACTGTGAGTTAACAATCCAAGACTATTAAACAAACATTATGTGTCTGATCAGGGAGTGGTGAAACCCATGGTATACATCAGTGTTCTTAGGAATATGTACTCAAACCAGAGTTAAACACAAGGTCACGGGAAGTTGGTTGCGGAGATAGCCCTCCAATATTGGCTGAACGTGGGAGATATTTCCAGGATTTGTTTGTATATGGGGATTGTTGGGGGATTTGACCCTCTTGAGTTTCGGGCTTAGCTACCCTTCCCATATGACGGATCTCACCTGCAACTATCCTCCTGATCATTGGTTATATGTGGTGGCCATAGTTGCTTTACCTAGGTATCACATAGGGTACTTGCAGCGGTTATACTATGAGTGTCCTGAATCAGATAGGGGTCGGAAAGCACAGTTGTGTTCGCACAGTGAAGACTGAGGGCCCTTATAACTGATTCTGTTACCTCCGGTTATGTTGATGTATTTGTAACTTTGGAATATATTCACTTGTATATTGTATGTATTACATTTGTACTTTATTGTATCCCCAACGGAGATGTATTATTCCTTCGATTGGAAGTGTCGTCATTTGTATTTACAAGTCTCATAAGTTACATTGTAAGTGTCATAAGTTATATTTGATGGTTATTAGACCACCTTAGAGGGGTTGGCCCAGTATGGGTTAAAGGGTTATTAGACCACCCTAGTGGGGTCATCCCAGTGACAAGTGGTAATGGGTTATTAGACTCTCCTAAGGGAGGTCAGCCCGGTTAGAGTAAAAGGAAAGTCAAAGTAAAGTATAAATATAGAGTGTGACTCTCTCATTCTATTCATTCATTCACTCAATCACTTCACATTAGTGAGAGAGAGGAGGAGTGCATACAAGTGGAAGAGGAGGAGCTACTGCAGACATCTATCTTTTTGGGATTCATCTTTGTGATTTTTGTATTGGTGCTCATTCTATCTCTGAGGAAGTTGTGGGGTTTTTCACCTTCTTGGTTTTCCTCGGTGAAATGCTTTATGTCTCTTGTATGTTGTGTTTGATATGCTGTACACATTGTTCTCTCAGTTAAGATCCTAGATCATATTGAATTAAATGATGAAAAACTAACAGGTTATAGTTTGGGAGTCTCAATCCTCTCCTAGGCAAGACATACTAGTTGTAGTGTCGGGAGGTCCCTTGAGCTAGTCCTATTTGTGCGCATTTGGCTGTAGTTCCTTTTAGGTGTGTGCTCTGTGACAATATAGTAGGCCATTAGGAGATGTCTATTTGTTGACTTTTTGGAGTCATCGTGGATCGAGATCTGCCTCTCCACCGATCTCGTTAGTTGACTGGTTTACCAGCTAGCGATCCATCATAGTCTTTTTCTAAGAGACATCTGAGGACTATCGCTGGTCCATTATTCACATTTCACGAGCTTCAAAGAGTTGCCATCATGAGTTCCACATCTGGCACGTCGGGAGTCCCTTTAACTCCGCTTGCTAGTCTAAAGTGAACTTCCCCTCCTCACATATTCTCTCCGAGGACTGATTGGGTGGGGGGTTCATCACACATCACTCCTCATGGGTCTGGGACATCCCAACCCACGAGCACAAACCCTTTTGATGAAGCATGGTCATCAGGTTATTTATATGGTTCATCCTTGGGGATGCCAGGTTTTGGTTCTACATCTGTCCCTACGAGCTCAAACCCTTTTTCATTGGGTATGCCTGGTTTTATGTCAACTGTTACTTCCACCATGTCTAGTAGTCATGCTAGCTTGTAATGTCCCCATTCAAATAATTGCATAGTAGACAATCCCATCAATCCTACCAAGTTCCCTAGGTTGAATGGGTACATTTGGAATTGTAATAAGGGAGCAAATGAATGATGTTTATACATTATGATAGTTCAAGTATTTAATAAATAGGTTGAATAAATAAATCCAAGAGAAATTATAGGTGGAAAATGGTTTTGAGGACATATGGAGGATGTGGGACCCACACTAGCTTGGTTTCTCACTACCACATGGCATATCTCTCTTTCCATTTCAAATCCATGGGAAGGAAAGCATTATGGAGTGAGTTGGTAATTCATACACATGACATTTAGCATATTAGGTCTAAATGGGATGGAATGGTAACCTCCATGGAAGAGGAAGAGTCAAATTGGAAACTTGTGGACACTTGGGCTAGATTCCCTAGCTCTATGGCAACAATGATGAAGCATCTATGACATTTATGACAAAATTCAGATCTAACTTCTGACATCTGACCATTATGAAATGTCAACCCTGAAAATAGTCTCAAGGAAGGAGCTCATGGGTGTTGGAGAAGGCCAAGAGACCCCTACTCGAATTGGGAGGAGATGGAAGGTTGGGAATGAGGAGACAAGTGGCAAATGTGGAATATTTCCTAAGTGGAAATCTCTAGAAGCTAATGGGAGGAATTCGAACCATAAGAAGCTAATGTTGGTTATAAAATATAGAAATCAAGTATGAGGATGTCTTTTGATCATTTGGAGAAAAAATGCATTTGTGAAGAGAAGAGCTAGTGGATCACTAGTTTCTTGCCTTAGTCAATTTCAAGGGTGAAAGATTCCCGTCCAAGTTGGTGTTTCGAGAGGAAACTTAGGTCTTTCATGGAACTTTAATGGAGTTTGTATTTGCAGGCTTCAGCTATAGGGCAGCTCATGTTTTTTTTTAGTACAGCACCATCTCTCAACCATTTCCAGTTTTGAAGGCATATTCATGCTCCTTGAGGGATTGCGCTTTGGGTGAGATCTTGTGCTTCTTGGGAGAGCTTATCATGATGTATTTCTAATTGTAATAAGATTTATATATTCTTTTTTTCATCTTCAGAAAGTATTAGGTCGAAATACCAAGTGGTTGTATGTAAAATTGATGATTAATGAGCAAACAATGACCATTTCCCCACTACATTGATGTATGCCATTATAATGCTGACGATTTCGAATAAAAGAATGTTAATATAATATATTTCTGATGAATGGGCTTCCATTGATGTGTATTACAAGTTTCATATTCAGCACTTGAGCATTTGAAGTCATTATACTCAGTTTATTTGCATTTGAAGAAGATTTGGTGCCATTTCCCCAAGGGTCGAATTAGTGGTTTTTGCTGTTGTTTGGGAGAGGTTTGGAACATAATTAATAACTAATTAATGCCTCATTTGGGACCTTAATAAAATACTTGAGACACGCCCTACCTTTGTTCAGAAATTCGAGTGGGTTTGGAGGCATTTGGGAAGCCATTTTTAGTACTTACCCCAGGGAGATTTGAACCCCAAATTACTAGTAAAATTGCATACTTGGTCCAGAATACTAAGAGAGTTTGCAGAAGTCTTTTGGTGTCCATATATCATCCTTGAACATCATATTTAAATCCTAATATCAGTCACATACCTTCTTAGAATATTTGGGATCATTTGGGGCAAATTTGGGACCTAGGCATCAAAACTAGTCAAAGGTCGAAATTGGGGAAAAAGTGAAAAATTGGGCATTTTTATAAAAAATTTAAAAAGGGACATTTAAAGTGGTATCAGAGCATGTTCTTGACACCTGATGGTCTTAACAAGAATTCAAAAGAATAAACCACCACCCTTTGAACCAATAGTTGAAGAGGTTTTTGTTGAAGAAGAGGTAATAGAAGAAGAAGATTCTTTTGTTAAAACCATGGGTAGAGAGGAGGATGAAAACTTAAGACATAAGGAGGAACTTGTTGCAGCCTTAAAACCATGTTTTGATGAAATTTCCATGGTTATGCAAGACATGAGTAGACATTTTATGAAAGGATTGGAATTGTTGAGTAGCCAACTTGCAAGCAAAGGGATGGTAGGAGATAATAGTGGTTCACACTCAGAAGGGAAGAAGAACATGGGTGAGCATATTTCCTGAATTACAGGACCTCATAATAGACCTGATGAATTTCAAAGCACAAAAAGGCATATTGCACCTAAATTTCTCATACCCAAAGAAGAGCCTGATATTCAGGTGTATTTTAGTAAACTAGCAATCGAATGGAATGAGTTGAGTGAAGATTGTAAAAGAGGTTTACCATTTAGTCAATACATTGATGCTGTACATACAATGAAAAGGAAGGAGGAAAATAGGAATCCATTCCAAAGCAAAGACTTAGATGGTGCTATTAGTAAAATGTCACTTCCTACTTTTGATGGTTCCTCTCAAAATTCTGCTAACACTTGGGTGCAAAAATTAGATGTGTATTTTCAGCTGAATCCCATGTTGGAAGAGGATGCATTAAAAATGGCCATTTTGCACTTGGAAGGAGATGCCAATGAATGGTGGTTAAATGGCTTGAAAACCTTGGGTCATGATCAGGTTAAAACATATGGATAATTTGTTGACATGGTACTAGAGAGATTTGAACAAAAAGATCCAGAATTGCCTTTTAAAGAACAAACTCAATTGAAGCAAACTGGGACCCCTACTGAATATATGTTGGAATTTCAAAAATTATTCGTCAAGGTGGCTGATTTATCTATGGGAAGGTTGGTATTGTTGCTCACTGAAGGTTTGGATGAACCCTTAAAAGGTTTGGTCAAAGCCCACAAGCCAACTACATTAAAAGATGCAATGAGCTTGACTAGGGATCTCCAAAATGTGCTTCCTAGAACGAGATTTCATCCCAAGCCTAACTTCAAATTTGAAAAGAAACCTTGGAAAAGGGATGCATATGATAAGAAACCTTGAAAAAAATATTCATTTGAAAGGAATAAATAAGAAGGACTAAACAAGGATGAACTTCAAAAAAATAAATTGTGCTTCACATGCTTTCAACCATGGACACCGGGGCACAAATGTACTAAAGGAAAGGCTCAATACATAGAAGTATTTTCTGATAATGAGGGGTATGATGGGGGCATGGATGAAGATGGACATATTTCAGATCAAGAGGAGGCATATGAGACAGCAGTAGAAGAGGAAATACAAGAAGAAAATCAGCCTTCACCGGACAAAGAAAGAATGGCATTACTTTCAACAGTACCTCACTATCATACTATCCGATGCAAGGGTGTGGTAATAGGACAAAGATATTCAGTTTTGATAGATGGAGGAGCAACCCATAACTTCATTGATTTAGAGATGGTGGAGAAAAGAAAGATACCTATCGAACCATTTGATGGCTTCATAGTTGTCATTCCCGGTCACAACACAATGCAGTGCAAAACATGGGTGCCAAAGCTGCAAGTCACCGTAGGTAACTATACTTTTGTTGATAGTTTTTATGTGGTTGATGTTGCTGATACTAATGTGGTTTTGGGAGTGCAATTTCTGTATTCTATAGGAGAACATACAGTAAATGATCAAATTCCTGAAATGAAATTCCAAGATTCAAAAGGAGTACTAAGGGTTGTGAGAGGGCAGCACACTTATCCCAATCAAGTAGTAACTTGCAATAGTATGAGATCTATATTGAGGCATGGGGACGTAGAATGGGCTGTTGAATGTCATATTATATATCCCAAGCCAAACATAAAGGTTGTTGAACACCCAAAGGAGATAGATAGACTCTTGCAAAAATATGAAAAAGTTTTTAGAGATCTTCCACATGGTAGACCACCAGATAGGGGGGTTGAGCATAGCATTGTTTTAGAAGAGGGCACTTCACCCATTCAGATACCACCTTATAGACATCCTAAAAAGTTTAGAGATGAGATTGAAAAATCTATCCAAGAACTCCTAGAGTTGGGACTCATTAGACCAAGCTCTAGTCCTTATGCTTCTTCAGTAGTGCTAGTGAAGAAAAAAGATGGAACATTGAAAATATGCATAGACTTTAGATCGTTGAACAAAAAGACTATCAAGAATAGGTATCCTATTACTAGGATTGATGAGATCATGGATGATAACTACTAGTTGAATATGCAAAACATGGAAAAATATGCTACTAGTTGAATATGCCAAAGACAAATTTGCTTGTGATGTGTTAGATGGGATCAAGGGGGATGATAACTACAGGATTTTGAATGGGCTGATATATTATAAGGGCAGAATTTATTTGGTTCAAAACTCAAAACTCAAGTATCGAATTTTGCAAGAAGCACATGATTCCCCACTAGCGGGCCATCCGGGGATCTTCAAAACTTATATACAGTTGAGGCAAAGGTTCTTTTGGAAGGGGATGAAGGAATATGTTCAGAAATATGTGAATGAATGCAAAGTATGTCAACAAAACAAATCAGAACTTACATGTCCAGTAGGCTTATTACAACCATTGCTCATTTCGGAGCAAAAATGGGACAGTATCTCCATGGATTTCATCACCAATTTGCCTAAATCTTTGGGTGAGGATTGCATATATGTGGTAGTGGATAGGTTGACAACATTTGATCATTTCTTTGTTGTTACATCATCTTTTAGTGCTGCACAAGTGGCTGATATTGTTTTCAAAGAAATCTTCAGATTGCATCGGCTCCCCAAGAGCATTATCAATGATAGAGATAGTAGATTCATGGGTGCTTTTTGGCAAGAAATTTTTAGATTGGTGGGCACTCAATTGACCCCAAGTACCAGCTATCATCCACAAACTGGTGGAAAAATAGAGAGGGTGAATCAATGGTTGGAAGGGTACCTCAGAAACTATGTGGGAGAGTAGCAAAAAGCATGGGAAAAATGGCTACACTTGGGTGAGTTTTGCTACAACACCACTTATCATATGTCAATAGGGATGTCTCCTTTCAAAGCATTATATGGTTATGATGCACTTACATTTGCTGAAATCATATTTGGTGATAGTAGAGCCCCTAAGGCTAAAGATTGGGTGGAAGAGAGCCAAGAAATTTTAAAGCTCTTGAAAGACAACTTGCAGGTTGCTCAAAATCAACAAAAAAAATATGCTGAGAGACATAGAGAATAAAGGACCTCTCAGGTTAATGATTTAGTATATTTGATATTGCAGCCATATAAACAAACATCTCTCAAAAAGAATGGAGTAGAAAAATTAAAACCAAGGTACTATGGGCCATACAAGGTAGTGCGGAAGGTTGGAGAAGTAGCATATGAACTAGAACTTCCAGAAGGGAGTAAAATCCATAATGTCTTTCATGTTTCTTGTCTCAAAAAGGCTCTTGGTCAAAAAATTATCACTTCAGAAATACTTCCTCGTTTGGATGATGAAGGTCAGCTCACACTTGTTCTGGAAAAGATTTTGAAGACACGGGAAAGGAGGTTGAGGAGTAGAATTATCAAAGAATATTTAGTGCAATGGAAGGACTTACCAAATGAAGATGCCACATGGGAAGAGGAGAATATTTTGCAGCATCCAATATGAAATCGCTTGAGGACAAACAATCTTGGGTGGGGAGGATTGTAATGTCCCCATTCAAATAATTGCATAGCAGACAATCCCATCAATCCTACCAAGTTCCCTAGGTTGAATGGGTACATTTGGAATTGTAATAAGGGAGAAAATTAATGATGTTTATACATTATGATAGTTCAAGTATTTAATAAATAGGTTGAATAAATAAATCCAAGAGAAATTATTGGTGGCAAATGGTTTTAAAGACATATGGAGGATGTGGGACCCACATTAGCTTGGTTTCTCACTGCCACATGGCATATCTTTCTTGCCATTTCGAATCCATGGGAAGGTGTTATGGAGAAAACTTCTTATGGCTTAGGGAAGACCACAACAGACAGCTGACTACCAGAAAATGACTCAATTCTCAATGCAATGCTATATAAATGACAATGCTAAGATAATGGAGAAAAGACCAACCTTCAACCAGATGTTCGAAGTAGATTCCTGTTGAGCTTTCAACTTCTACACTTGGACTTGCAGATTAGTCTCAACAACAAGTACAAGCAAGTGCATATAATATGTGAAAGACATTAGCATAATCAATAGCATGATCCATGATATTATAAGCAAATATAACCCAATGTAATTTAACAATATTCACAACATCAATTGGATGAGAAAATGAGTATTTCCATTAATGAATAACAAGAAGTACAATATATGACCTCTTACTGGCAACCAATCTGAACTAAGAACTGGGTCTCTCCACTTGTGCCTCCACCACTTCAATCCTCCATGTAATGGCAAACTCAAACTATGAAAGGATTTTGGAAGGTGAATATAAGGAATTCACAACAACAAGGATCAATGAGTGTAGACTCAAGTCACAACAAAAATCCACTAGAGTTATCTTGCTCTCTCTGTCTCCTCCCTTCCATATGCCATAAGAGCTCAATATATAGCCTTCCAAAGGTAAGTGAAAGGACACATCAAGGCGTTTCAGGGCATATGGAGGGCCAAAGGTCACCCTAAGATCACTTTTGGGAGTAAAAAGTAATTTTCTAATGATTTTTACCATTTTACTTGATACCCATGGGCTATAGTGGAACAGCCTACATGTACGCTGGCTATAATGGGACAAAAAAAGTACAGGAAGAAAAATAGGGAAAATTTGTGTTTTCTAGAGGACATAAAGTGAATCTGAGTCAGTGAAATGGATCCTAAAGGCCAAAGAATGATGATGCTCACAAGGTGGAAAATTACGTTGTAACGGAAAGAAAGCATTATGGAGTGAGTTGGTAAGTCATACACATGGCATTGAGCATCTTAGGTCGAAATGGGATGGAGTGGTAACCTCCATGGAAGAGGAAGAGTCAAATTGGAAGCTTGTGGACACTTGGGCTAGATTCCCTAGCTCTATGACAACAATGATGAAGCATCTATGACATTTATGAAAAAATTCAGATCTGACTTTTGACATCTGACCAATATGACATGTCAGCCCCAAAAATAGGCTCAAGGAAGGTGCTCATGGGTGTTGGAGAAGGCCAAGAGACCCCTACTTGAATTGGGAGGAGATGGAAGGTTGGGAATGAGGAGACAAGTGGCAAATGTGGAAATCTCTAGAAACTAATGGGAGGAATTCAAGCAATAGGAGGCTAATGTTGGTTATAAAATATATAAATCAAGTATGAGAATGGCTTTTGATCATTTGGGAAAAAATTGCATTTGTGAAGAGAAGAGCTAGTGGATGACTAGTTTTTGCCTTAGCCAATTTCGAGGGTGAAATATTCCCATCCAAGTTTATGTTTGGAGAGGACACTCAGGTCTTTCATGGAGCTTTAATGGAGTTTGCATTTGGAGGTTTCAGCTATAGGGAAGCTCATGGTTTTGTTTAGTGCAACAAAATCTCTCAACCATTTCTAGTTTTGAAGGCATATTCATGCTCCTTGAGGGATTGTGCTTTGGGTGAGATCTTGTACTTCTTGGGAGAGCTTCTTGTTAGAATATTCACATCATCATTTTTGTATTTTGCATGCATGCATGCAAATATTCATGTTTTGCATGCTTTACATGCCACTGCATGCATCCAATCATCATCATGGTTGTCTCCCCAGCACCTAGAGCTTGCTTCTAGCTCTCTAGAGCCTGTATTTAGCCCTCATTTGGACTCCTACCTACCTAATGCACCCTCCTTGACTTATCTTCTTAGAAAGTGCACCCTTCTCACCTACCACTTCTATTTAGAGCGCTTTTGCTCACCTACCACCAGTTATCACTCAGTTAGGGCGCCTTATCTCATCTACCGGGAGTTATCATTTAGTCAGTGCATTGATTGAGTAGTTCTTCCACTGATTGCTCATACTAACTGCTTGTAGCTTCTAGTTAGCTAGTTCTGGAGTTCCACTTGACTATTTTAAAGCCTCATGCGCCCTCCTTGGAGTCTCCATTCCTTGATTTATGCCTAGATGGTTCTGTTAGACTCAGTTAGACACACTTGATTGACTATTACCATTTATGACTAATACTATTGACTGGATGATGTATTCATTGTTATCCAAGCTAGACTTTGAGTTAGACAGCCTCATGCACCCACCTTGGAGTCTCCATTCCCTAATTTATGGCTAGATGGTTCTGTTAGACTCAGTTGGTCACACTTGACTGACTCTCACCAATTGTGACTGATACTACCGACTGGATGATATCTCCATAGTTATTCATGCTAGACTTTGAGCTCAGATTTGAATGTCCTATTTGGCTAATTCGAATCCTATATGATGCCTCATCATTGATTATTGTAACACATTCACTACATTCTTATTCATTGTATGATACTAATATTTTGTCTATTATTCTGTGTTTATGAGTGATTATTGAGTGTCTCCTTCTCTTCTTCTTTGCAACATACTTGAGAGTTTGATTGTGAGTTGCTATAGTTGCTAGATCTCTTGCAGATTATCACATGGTATCAGAGTAGGAAGCAACTATTCGAATTGCAGCCATTGCAGCAGCAACAGTTGCAACATTTCTTTGAGAAGCTATCTTTCACTTGTGCACCAGAAGCCTTTAAGTTTCCACAGCAAATCCTGGTGCTATTACTTGAATTCATTGGAGAAATCCAGTGAGGTCTAGCTAGGTGTGAAGGACTTGGTCTATGTGCCAAGTGTTCTTAAGGTAGTGTTTAGTCGAAGTGTAGCATTCTCCATCAACACAACTCTTCTTGTTTTGCAGGTTTATTCACCCGTTTGGAATCTTCTTCAACTATTCAACTTTCTCTGTTTTAGATGGATCTAAAGCTCACATATTCCAACTATGTTGAGTAGAAATCCAAGATGGCTCTCTTCATGAGATCCAAGGGCTTCACCCGAATACTCAATGGAACGATGGTAGAACCTCTTAGTGCAGTTGAAAAGTCCAAGTACTTGGATAGGCTTGCTAAAGCTATTGGCCTCCTCCTTCTCTCAGTTTCTGAAGATCTACACTTCCATGTCATCGATCTTACATCTCCTAAAGAGGTTGGGACAAGCTCGAATCTATTTTTGGATCGAAAGATGATATGAAAGGTCACAAATTGGAGACAGTGAGTTCAGATAGCTTCGAGACAATCAATGTCTTCCCCAAGTTCCAAAGCTTGATTTCACCATTGAAAAGATATGAGATAGTGAAAGAAGTCGAAGTACAATACATGGTTTCAGTTGTTCCATCTTCCTATCTGATTTCTGAGCAAAAGATATCAGCTACTACTCTAGAAGTTGAAGAGATCTTTGAAATCTCTACTTCCCGTGAGCTTGTTGATGTGCGAAATAATGATCTATTGAGCATCTTGGAAGATTTAGGAGGCAATGCATTCACCTTCCTTGATCAAAATCTTCCCATGGACTCCTACTTGGTCATTGGCACATGCTTTCAGAACATCACCGAAGATAGAAGACTCTACCATTCACTTGGATTCAAGTCTCATGCATATCCTTGTGATTTTGGTTTTGATCTCACCACTGTTGGTTCAAAGAAGATCATAAGAAACCATCTTCAAAATCTTGGATCTGATTTGAATTTGAATCCATCACCATTATATGGTTCATTTGGTTCTTGTATCACCCCTACTGGTTTAAAGGAGATATCAAAGGACTACGTACACTTTCATAGAGTTGATGCACCTATTGATGTGCAAGATGATGACCTACTGAGTTTTTTGACGAAAAAAACAGATTTGGAAGGTAATACATTTGTTCTTCCTCATCACATGCCTTCTTTGATTTCCTATTTGGTCATTAGCACATGTTTTCAGAGTTTCACTGATGATGGAAGACACTATCATTCACTTGGGTTCATGACTCATGCACCTTCTTGTGATTTTGGTTTTGGTTTCACCCCTATCGATTCAAAGGAGATCATGAGAAACCAACTTCCAAGTCTTGGATCTGATTTGCTTGCATCCACTGTTGGAGAAATCAAGCACATGTTTTTAGAGCATGATTCATTTCTTCCCAAGAGGAAGATAAATCTTTTTGAGAGAATGCTAGATCTAGATCTACAAGAACCTGAAGATCTGGCACCTATTGGTTCATGGGACACCATCATTGTTGTATCCACCAGTGATCTTGTTGAATATTCACCATCATCATGTCATATTTCCCTTGGTCATGATCTCACCTATGTTGGTTCAAAGGGAATATCAAGGAACTATCTACACATTCATGGTTTTGATTCTACCTCAGTTGGTTTGAATCACATGCTTCATGATGATCTTCATATTATGTTTTTGTAGCATGATCCACTTCTTCCCAAAAGGAAGATACCTCCTCCTTTGATTGATGATCAAGAGAGTGAATCATCATCACATGATATTTCAGATTCAGAGTTTGGATATGATGATGAGCCAGCTGTAGATGCATTTTTACATGATATTTCAATTCAAAATTTGAAGATGAAGATGGGAGAATGCTAGACCCAGATCCACAGGAACCTGAAGTTCTAGCAATTGATGATGAAGATGAGCGAATGGGAGATCCAGATCCATAAGAACGTGAAGATATCTCACCTGATATTCCTCCTCTTCCTCGATGGGCAGCCACTACACTTTGATCTGCAGGTGATTTGGTTTGTGATCCACATGATCATAGAAGAACCGGATCATATTTTCAGAATGGAAGGTTTCGTCCTTCTCACATTGCTGATCCATTTCAGATCAATCGAGCCTTCTTCAGAAAAGAAGGACACTTACCTCCTTCAGGGGTGAGAGATGATATGCTTCTTTAGCATCCTTCATTCTATTTTGAGGGAGGGCTTTCTTCCCATTGGGTTTTCCCTCTTTCCTCACATAGTTTGTTTAGATTGATTGTACGGGGTGACCTTTGGTCTTAGTGACTAGGGCCCTATTTTTTAGATCTCAGTTATTTCCTCATAGTATAGATTGTGGGGGGTGTTGGAATTTTCACATCATAATTTTTGTATTTTGCATGCATGCATGCAAATCTGCATGTTTTGCATGCTTTACATGCCATTGCATGCATCTAGTCATAATCATGGATGTCTCCCTAGCACCTAGAGCTTGCTTCTAGCTCTCCAGAGCCTGTCTTTAGCCCTTATTTGGACTCCTACCTACCTAATGCGCTCTCCTTGACTTATCTACTTAGCAAGTGTGCCCTTCTCCCCTACCACTATTAGTTAGAGTGCTTTTTCTCACCTACCACCAGTTATCAATCAGTTAGGGTGCCTTATCTCACCTACAGGGAGTTATCATTCAGTTAGTGCATTGATTGAGTAGTTCTTCCACTGATTGCTCATACTGATTGCTTGTAGCTTCTAGTTAGCTAGTTCTGGAGTTCCACTTGACTATTTGACAGCCTCATGTGCCCTCCTTGGAGTCTCCATTCCTTGATTTATGCCTAGATGGTTCTGTTAGACTCAATTAGACACACTTGACTGACTATTACCATTTATGACTGATACTATTGACTGGATGATGTCTTCATTGTTATCCAAGCTAGACTTTGAGTTAGACAGCCTCATGCACCCACATTGGAGTCTCCATTCCCTGATTTATGGCTAGATGGTTCTGTTAGAATCAGTTGGTCACACTTGAACGACTCTCACCAGTTATGACTGATACTACGGACTAGATGATATCTCCATAGTTATTCATGCTAGACTTTGAGCTCAGATTCGAATGCCTTACTTAGCTAATTCGAATCCTATATGATGCCTCATCATTGATTATTGTAACACATTCACTACATTCTTATTCATTGTATGATACTGATATTTTGTCTATTATTCTGTGTTTATGAGTGATTATTGAGTTTCTCCTTCTCTTCTTCTTTTCAACATACTGGAGAGTTTGATTGTGAGTTGCTATATCTCTTGTAGATTATCACACTTCTAATGATGTATTTCTGATTGTAATCATCTTTATATACTCTGTTCTTCTTCTTTAGAAAGTCTCAGGTCGAAATACCAAGTGGTTGTATGTAAAAATGATTAGTAATGAGCAAACAATGACCATTTCCCCAC
Organism: Larix kaempferi; assembly: GCA_027924585.1. Taxonomy (NCBI): domain Eukaryota; kingdom Viridiplantae; phylum Streptophyta; class Pinopsida; order Pinales; family Pinaceae; genus Larix; species Larix kaempferi. The sequence goes on from BSBM01000600.1 coordinate 4,437,283, forward strand.
TACATTGATGCATGCCATTATAATGCTGATGATTTCAAATAAAAGAATGTTACTATGATATATTTGTGATGAATGGAATGCCATTGATTTGTATTACAAGTTTCATATTCATCACTTGATCATTTGAAGTCATTATACTCAGTTTATTTTCATTTGAAGAAGATTTGGTGCCATTTCCTGAAGGGTTGAATTAGTGGCTTTTTGTTGTTGTTTGGGAGAGGGTTGGAACAGACTTAATAACTAATTAATGGTGCATGTGGGACATTAATAACATCCTTTAGACATCCCCTACCTCTGTTCAGAAATTTGAGTGGGTTTGGAGACATTTGAGAATCCATTTTCAGTACTTACCCCAGGGGGATTTGAACCCCAAATTACTAGTAAAATTGCATACTTGGTCTAGAATCTTAAGAGAGTTTGAAGAAGTCTTTTGGTGGACATATATCATCCCTTAACATCATATTTAAGTACTAATATCAGTCTCATACCTTATTAGAATATTTGGGATCATTTGGGGCAAATTTGGGACCTAGGCATCAAAATTAGTCAAAGGTCAAAATTGGGGAAAAAATGAAAATTGGGCATTTTTAATTTTTTTTTAAAAAGGGACATTACATAGCTCTAGAATTAGGATTGGGAGCACTATACCCCCTTACATTTCTTATCAGTTTGGGAGTGGTCACATCCCTCCATCATTTCCAAGTGTTGGCGGAGGACCACCTACTTCGTCAGCCCCTAGTGCTGGTGTGAACCCATTTTTGAGTGGAGGTTTCACGATAGGTATCGGATATACGACTTACATTCCATATTTTAACCTGCATACCTCTATGCCTGTACCCTCGAACACTTATATGATGCCGAATCCTACCCCTGTCTCTAGCTCGTCGATTCCATGGAGTGGGAACATACCATTTTCATACGGCCCTCACTCATCTAGTTTTCCTTCCTCGAGTGGTTATATGGGACCCCATTCTTATGGAGGTCATTCTTATGGATTTTCAACAGGTCATAACTATTATCCCAATCCCTCCCATGGAATCCCTTCTATGCACATACCTGTGTATCATAACATGGGTCAGTTCGGAGGAGGCTATCATCCTTATGGTCACGGTCATGGTTTCTATTAGAGTTCGTCATCACCTCAGGTGTCGGCTATGATGAATAAAATCTCACCTTTGCAGAGTTAGTATCTTTCAGGAGTTTATAATCAAGCTTCACAGCCTTAGCTCCCATTTATTTCTAGGTTAAATTTAGCTGATCTTTCGAAACTCATGAATAATGTGGTGTGTCATGATCCTACATGGCCCCCAGTCCCCACCAAGATCCCTTCCGACATTCCAAAGTTTGAAGGGAAGAAGGGTGAGGATCTAGGTGATCACGTCACCACTTTCCATTTATGGTGCTCCTCGAATTCCTTGAACCATGATTCTATTTGTTTGAGGCTATTTCAATGCACCCTCACAGGGGCAGCTGCAAAATGGTATGTCGAGTTTCCTAGGGGCACATATTGTTAGGATATCTCATTATTCACTTATGTACTTTGCATGCATTTTGCATGCATGCATGCATTGCATGCATCCACATGCTTCCCAATCATCAGTATGGTACCTCTAGCACCTAGTCCTTAGTCTCCCAGCACTTGGGAGCTACTTTCCACTCAGTTTAAGCCCTCCCAACCTGTGATGCGCTCAGTTCTCACCTTCCACTGAAGAAGGGCACCTTTCTCACCTACCAGTCCAGTTACACTTCAGTTATCACTAAGATTTACCTCCGATTGACCCATAACTGATGTTATCACTCCGATTGACCTATGATGAGACATGATTGATAGTTCTGAGTGTAGTTAACTCCTCATGCACCCTACACTGAGCCTCCATCCCTATATTAGTGCCACTTAGGATCAGTTACACTTATTACACTCAGTTGGACTCAGTTAGACTCAGTTTGACACTTGTTTGACAGTGACTTGTGCATTGATGACCACCACTGATTGATGATGAGGACTCCTAGTTGGAGCCATGCTATTACATTCAGTTAATTTGAATGACCTCCTTGGTTACTTTGAATTGCTCACTCATTGGGACATTATTGTATTGTATTTTTCACCCTTATTGGGATATTGAGCACTGATGCATGTTCTTGCATAGTTTACACCATATTTTCTGAGTTTCATCTATTGTGATTGATTTACTTGTTCATTAGATCTACTGTGACTAATTTTACATGGTATCAGGGCCATTGCAGGGACAAGATCTCTCTTCTACAGGTGTTCTACATGATGATTTGAGTGAATTTGCTCAATTTTGAAGAAGTTTTGGCGTGAAAGATCTCATGTGCATTTGCTCATGTGCATTCGCTCATGTGCATGCAAAGTTGAAAAAATACTCCAATCCACTCCAGAAGCTTGAGTTTTCCACATAATTCCTCGATTTGATACATTGGACCCATTCAACATTGCTTGATATCCAATACCAGGTGTGATGCAACTCTAAAAGGGTGGATTGTTCGACCTTACTGTTCTTGTTTTGATTGTGATTTGCAGGTTAATCTTCTCCATCAAGTGCATTCGCTATCTCTTGATTTGTAGGTTCTTCCTCAAAGATTGCACTCGTTTTCAGTGATGGAATACTCTTCTTCAAAGCCTATGCTAACTCCTTTCAATTATTTTGATTGGAAAGATGACATGGAGATAATATTGCGCTCAAAAGGGTACTATAGAGTCACCATGGGCCTCGAATTGGAGCCAAACACTCTCATTGAAAAGTCAAAATACTTCAACAAGCTTGATGAAGCTTATGGTCTTCTTTCCCTCTCCATCTCCAAGGATCTTCACTTCCATCTCAATGGATTGAAGTCTCCAAAAGCTATATGGGAGCAACTTGACAAACGTTTTGGCAAGTGGGACGAGCTTAGAGCTTTTCAATTAGAGAATGAATTGATTGCTTTTAGTCCTCAGAATTTCGAGACCATCAATGAGTTTTTCACAAGATTCAAGCACTTGTCATTGCAGTTGAGGAATAGTGGTGTTGTGAAAGAGTATAAGTGTCATATCCCAAATTTGGAATTGGGTCACAATGGCCTAAGCAAATTGGCCATATTCATTAGAATTTGTCAAATTGATGCTAAAGGTCAAATAATTGCCAAGGAGGAAAATTACTAGTTTCCTAGGTTTGTGGTGGAAGCTTTGGGATTTGGAATAATGAGGATAATAAATGATGTTGGAACATTAGGATGGAATAAATGTTTAATAAAGGAGATAAATAAATATATACAAGTGAAAATCAAAGTGGCATTTGATCATGAAGACACATGGAGGGAGTGGGACCCACACAAGCTAGAATTTATGTGCCACATGGCATCCTCTTTTTGCAATTTCGAATCCATGGGAAGCCTAATGTTCTTGGGATGAGTTATAAGGTCAATAATTCTTGGCATGAGTCAATAAGGTCGAAATATAGAGGAAGAGCAATTCCCATGGAAGAGGAAGAGGCAATTTGGAGCTAGTGAGACACTTGGGCTAGATTCCCTCGCTCTATGACAACAATGATGAAGATGCTATGACACCTATGACACAAATCAGACCTGAAGGCTAACATATGACATATATGACATGTCAAGGCTAAAATTAGACTCCAAGAGGGCACTCAAGGGTGTTATGGCAGCTAAGATTCTTCCCCATGTGATTTGGGGGAAGTGGGAGATTAGGAATTGTTGTACAAGTGGCGTTCTTTGGAATCTCTTCCCAACTTGAGTTGGCATGAGTCTCTTGGAATGAATTCGACCCATGGAAGACATTATAACTTTATAAATGTCAATAACAAAGAATGAAAGAAGCTTTTGATCATTTGTAGAATTTGCAATTGCATTTGTGAAGAGGGAGAGCTAGTGGATAACTAGTTTCTTGCCTTAGCCAATTTCGAGGGTGAAAGATTCCCATCCAAGTTGGTAATTGGAAAGGCCATTCAGACCTTTCATTTGGAGCTTTAATGGATTCTTTATTTGCAGGTGTAAGCTACAGGGAAGCTCATGGTTTCTTCTATTGCAGCTCACTCCTTCAACCATTTCCAGTTTTGATGGCATATTCTTGATCCTTGAGGGAGGGCGTTTTTGGTGAGCTATTGTACTCTTTGGGGGAGATTATTGTTGATGTATATGTAACTTCAGAATGTATTTCATCTATATTTATTGTACCCTTATTAGAGATGTGTTATTCCTCTATAAGTAAGTGTCATCATGTGGATTGAGAAGTGTCACAAGTGTGTGTACTTGCCGATGGGTTATTAGACCACCATGTGTGGGGTCAGCCTTGAAATATATATTATATTGTGGATATACCTAGCTAGACAAGTCGGCCCCATAAGGTCACTAGGCAAACAGGTTAGTATAAATAGAGATCAGGAGATCTCTATTTAGATCATTCGGAAAGTCATATCTCTCTCACTCAAAAAGTGGTGCACTAGTGAGGAGGAGGATCATCTACTACTAGGAGACTATCTCAGTGTATTTTGGTTGTACTTTGGTTGAGCCATTGCTCTCTCTATCTCTGAGGAAGTTGTGGGGTTTTTCACCTTAGGGTTTTCCCCATAGAAACTCTGTGTCTCTTGCCTCTCATGCTTTTGATTCTTGTGATGATTGTCATGCTTATTGTGATTGTTATGCATTGATATACTGTATATGTTATTCTCTCAGTGAAGATCCTAAAGTATTGTGAATTAATGCTCAAAATTTAACATGGTATTAGAGCTAACCTGAGAAGAAGACATTTTGCACTAACGAAAACTTGAGTTTCTTGTTTATTGGGTTTCTCTCCACAGATTTTGGAAAAGTAGTATAGTAGATTGACTCTATGTGTCAAGGAGAATCTATCTATCCAATCAGAATTCAATTCTGAGCATTTTTAGATTTGTCCCTAAAAATTAGGGTTTCCACAAAAATAGGAATTTCTGAAATCTGAAGACATAGCTGGAAGCTCCTTGCAAACATCGAAGTTTAGAGCTTTGGATCGAGATTTTTGGCTGGGTAGATCTCCGGGAAACTCAAACCCTAATTCAGGGCTCTCCCTAGTGAACCTGAGAGGACAAAAAGGAAAATTTGAAGGGTAAAGCTTTGTTGATCTCAAATTCTGAATACACTAGGATGATCAGCTCATCAAGGCACATCTTTCTATCCTTTTAGAAAATTGAAATTCACATTTTTAATTTTTAGAGTTTTTCCAACAAACCTTAATCCGGGACCAGATCCAGTTTTCAGCATTTCAAGTGCTAAGACCTAAATCTTTTCTATTTCCATTTGAAGTACTCTTTAAGATGTCTCACCACACCAAGCTTGAGGATAAGCTTGAAGGAGCTAATAACTTCTGAGCTTGGAAGTATAGGATTGGGTTAATCCTGGAAGAGAATGAGTTGGACTCATATGTAAAAGAAGACATCCCTATCCTAGAGGATGAAGAGGCTAAGGTATTGCATAAGAAAAACTTGGTTAAGGCAAAGAGAATCATTGCTGATTCTATCAAAGACCATCTCATACCCCATGTGTCTTCTCTATAGACACCCAAGGAGATGTTTGACTCTTTGACCAAGCTATTTGAAGGGAAGAACGTAAATCGGAAGATGACCTTGCGGAACCAATTAAAAGGAGTAAAGTTTCAGAATGGAGAAACCATTCAATCTTATTTTTCAAGGGTCTCCCAGAACAAGGAACAACTAGAAGCAGTGGATGAAATGTTGGAGAATGGTGAAGTGGTGATGACCACTCTAAATGGCCTACCCAGGTCACGGGATTCCTTTATTCAAGGAAGAAGTTGATCTCCTTCAATAGATTGCGGGAAGAATTCTCTCAAGAAGAAGCTAGGCTTGTGGCCTGAGAAGAAAAGATGGGAAATAAAGATCAAGCTCTTACAGCACATGCCAGGAAAGGCAAGTCCAAGAAGGAATCATCTCATAACAGGAGATTCTCACACCACCATTATCATAAAGATAAGAAAGATCTCAAATGATTCAATTGCAATGAGAAGGGACACTTTGCTTCGGATTGTCCCAAGAAGAAGAAAGACAACAACAACAACTTCAACAACAAGAAGAAGAATAACAAAAGAAGATATCATGCTCATGCTGCCGAAGATGATGAACCCCCAAAGAAGAAGGCTAGGGTAGAAAGTGATAGTGATGATGACTCATCAAGTGAAGAAGAATATGTTCTAATTTCTGCTCTCACAGGTACTATCTCCCATGGTTGTAATGATTGGTTGATTGATAGTGGGGCTTCCAAACACATGACTGGGTTTAGGGAATCTTTTGCGAATCTATCTGAACATGAATCACCCCATAAGGTGAAACTTGGGGATGATTATCAATACCCAATCAAAGGAAGTGGTGAAGCCTCCTACAACCTAGATTCTGGAAAATATTTGAAGATGAAAGAAGTCCTTTATGTACCTGGGCTCAAGAAGAACTTACTCTCCATCTCTACATTGGATGCAAAAGGTATGAGGGTTGCATTTGTGGATGGCCAAGTCCTAATGTGGCGAAAGGGAAAGAACATAGATGATGCAGTAGTGATTGGAGAGCAAGAGGGAGGTTTGTATAAATTGAAGGGACAACCTGAACATGCCATGGTACATGAATCCATGGAGCCAAGTGAACTTTGGCATAGAAGACTTGCTCATATGTACTATAGGGCACTTCCAATTGCAAGCAAGGCTGTAGAGGGTCTTCCTGAAATCAAGACCAAACATGAAAGTGTTTGCAAAGGATGTGCAAAAGGTAAGAACATTAAGAAGGCTTTCCCAAGCAGTGAAAGCAAGGCAAAAGACATTCTGGAAATCATCCACTTAGATGTATGTGGTCCTCTGTCATCCAGTTCTTTGAGTGGGTATGTTTACTATGTCTCATTTATTGATGACTTCTCCAGGAAGACTTGGGTATACTTCTTGAAGAACAAAGATGAGGTGTTTGATAAATTCAAGGAATTCAAAACCTTAATGGAGAATCAAAGTGACAAAAAGATCAAAACATTCAGATCCGACAATGGTGGAGAATTCACCTCAGGTGACTTCAAGAAGCTTTGTAGTGATTCAGGGATTAAGAGGGAGTTGACTGCTCCTTATAATCCTCAACAGAATGGAGTTGTAGAAAGGAAGAACAGAACAATCATGGAAGCAGCAAGGGAAATGCTACATGACCAGGATCTACCTATGCATCTATGTGCAGAAGCAGCTAGAACAATTGTATATGTGCAGAACAGAACACCCCACAAGATATTGGACAACAAGACACCGGAAGAGGTCTTTTCTGGTAAGAAGTCAGCCATCTCAGAATATTTGGTTGTCCAGTATACACTCATGTCCCAAAGGAAAAGAGGACCAAACTAGATCCTTCATGAAAGAAGGGTATCTTTGTGGGTTACAGTGAAAGCTCGAAGGGTTACAGAATATACTTTCCAGGGTTCAAGAAGATTGATGTCAGCAAGGATGAATATAAGTTCAAGGATAGGTAATCTAGGAAGCAAAGATCAAGAGGGAGCACACTCCAGTAGCTCCTGCAAGGATGCAGATTTTCAGAGGGATTTGACCATCTTCCTACATTCCACAACAGAAAGGTGTAGAAGAAGCTACTTCAGCAGTTCCTGCCAGGAAGCAAAGACTCAGAGGGAGTCCACCCAACGAACAAACAAAGATAAGTATTTCAATTATCATTTCTTGCCTATTTTGTTTGTTTAAATAATATTATGCTTATGTTCCTAGACTTAGGAGATGTATTCTGCATATTAGAATGATTGCATTAATGAATAGTATACTACTAATATGCATGTGATGGGTAAGTGGCCTATGGCACTGTACAACATTCCAGTGCTACTTATCTAGAATGAAACCTCTTTGCTAACATGTTGGGAGTAGTGCAAACTCTTATCAATGTTCTGGTAGAGACTGCAAGGCATCTAGAAAGTTGTGGAACATGGATAAATGTTGTATTGAAGCATTGGCTAAGATAACTGCATGACTGCAAGATATATTTCTTTATGTGTAAAGAATTTGTTCTGAAAATTATGAGATGTTTCTAATCATGCAATTTAACTTGTTTTGTAGTTAAGACCGTATATCCTCACCCACAAAAGAAGGACTACAACATTTGTTCCAGTAACAAAGATATTGAAGTTCCCTGGATATGGGATGAAGAAATGGAATGCCATGATCCGTCGATCATGAAGATGATGTTTGGGATGCAGTCCCAAGACCTGACAGGGAGTCACATGTGTGCAGATTGAAGAAATCCTTGTATGGCTTGTAGCAAGCTCCCAGAACTTGGTGTGATACAAAGAGGAAGCTTGTTGCTGAGTTCGATATGAAAGATTTGGGAATGATGCATTATTTCCTAGGTATGGAGGTGTGGAGGTGTGGCAGAGTGCAGGTGGGATCTTCCTTGGTCAAGGGAAGTACACAATAGATATCCTAAAGAGATCCAGGATGATGGATTGCAAGGCCATGGTCACACCTATGGCATCGAATATGAAGCTTCTATGTGATGCTTCATCTGATCCGGTTGATGTCTCTATGTATTGTCAGATGATTGTGTCCTTGATGTACTTGATGAACACGAGACCAGATATTTGCTTTGCGGTGAACACATTGAGTCAGTTCCTGACAGATCTGAGGAGTGTTCATCTGGTTGTTGTAAAGCATGTTCTGAGGTACCTGAAGGGTATAGTGGATTATGGGCTCAAGTATGAAGTGAATCAAAAGTTTAACCTGCAGGGTTATGTTGATTCAGATTGGGCTGGCAGTGCTGCAGATAGGAAGAGCACATCTGGGTGCTGCTTCATTATGGGATCAGGTGTGATCTCCTGGTTTAGCAGGAAGCAATCCTGCGTAGCACTAAGTACAGCTAAGGTAGAGTATGTTGTAGCTTGTTCAACTAGTTGTGAGGCAGTATGGCTACGGAAGCTATTGTCTGAGTTATTTGATCTCCCATTGGATGCTACTGGTATCTTCTGTGATAACAAGAGTTGTGTGAAGCTGTCTGAGAACCCAATGTTTCACGATAGGTTGAAACACATAGAGATCAAATATCATTATATCAGGGATATGGTGCAGAGAGGAGCTGTGAAGCTCCTGTATGTTGCGACGGACGAGCAAATTGCAGATGTGCTGACGAAGCCACTAGCCAGGGTCAAGATCGAGTACTTCAAGGAGAGGCTCGGTGTTCTTCAGATTGACGACACTTCGAGGAAGAAGTGATGGACACATTTGCTGAAGCCATTCCAAGCATGTTGGAAGGAGGATCCTTTGCATGGTTGTGGATGTAAGCGCTGGATGATGAGCATTAGGATGATGTTCTGGTTTCTGCTTTGTATGATCAGTTGGATCATTTATATGTATATGTATGTATGCATCATGTTGGATGCTGGATATGATCAGTTGGATCATTTATATGTATGTATGCATCATGTTGGATGCTGGATATGATCAGTTTGATCATTTATATGTATGTATGCATCATGTTGGATGTTGGATATGATCAGTTGGATCATTTATATGTATGTACGCATCATGTTGGATGCTGGATATGATCGATTGGATCATGTGTATGTATTTTGTATATGCATCATGTTGGATGCTTGGACCATGTATCTGTATATGTATCAGGTGGATACATTGTATGATTAGGTAGATCATGTATGGTGATATGTATCATGTATTTGTATTTGTATCAGGTGGATACATTGTATGATCAGGTGGATCATGTATGTTGATATGTATCAGGTAGATACTTGGTATGCATCAGGTAGATGCATTGTATGATTAGGATGATCATGGATGACGAGCTTCAGGATGTTGTTCTAGATGACATACAGCAGGATGTTGCAGTGATGATGATCAGGATGATCATGTGTACATTAGGATGATGTATGGTGAGTATCAGGTTGATACTCTGTGGCCGTGGAACAGGTTGTGCAGATAAGCATGTAATTTGTGCCCTAGGATATTTGCAGATAGTCTTTCGAGGTTTTGCTTATGGCATGTAATTTGTACCCTAGGATATCTGGCAAATTCTCTTTCAAGGTTTTGCTTGGGAGGACATATAATTTGTGCTCTGGGAGATCTGCAGATAGTCTTTCGAGGTTTTTCCTATGGCATGTAATTTGTGCCCTGGGATATCTGGCAGATGCTCTTTCGAGGTTTTATCCTATGGCATGTAATTTGTGCCCTGGTAAATCCGATAGGTTGAGCCGTGTGCTCGTAATCAGTCCTGGGATGCTCTTTCGAGGTTTTGCCATGACCACATGTAATTTATGCCCTGGGAAATTCGATAGGTTGAGTCTTGTGCTCGTAATCAGTCCTGGGATGCTCTTTTGAGGTTTTGTGGTGACCACATGTGATTTGTGCCTTGGGAGATCCGATAGGTTGAGCCTTGTGCTTGTAATCAGTCCTGGGATTCTCTTTCAAGGTTTTGTGGTGGGGTCACATGTAATAAGTCCCAGAGATCTGGACAGGATGAAAAAGGCCTCAGATGCTCTTTAAGGTTCTTGCTAGTCAAGAGACTCTTTTAACGTTTTGTGACGCACATAATAAGTCCTGAGATTTCCACAGTATGGCCAGTGATGATGAAGACATGCAGGTGGTGGGCCTACATCCAGTATGAAAAAGGACTGGCTCTGTAGAACTTCCTATGACGAGTAGAGTCAGATATTGGTTGAGATAGCAGCAGCAGTGATGATGATGATGATGATGCATCGATGACGATGATCCCGAGAAGAAGACTTGTCTAGCATATCTGTGTCGAGAAATACCATCCTAGTTAAGAGGGAGTGTTGATGTCTATGTAAATTCGGAATGTATTTCATCTATATTTATTGTACCCTTATTAGAGATATGTTATTCCTCTATAAGGAAGTGTCGTCATGTGGATTGACAAGTGTCGCAAGTGTGTGTACTTGCCGATGGGTTATTAGACCACCATGTGTGGGGTCGGCCCTGAAATATATATTATATTGTGGATGTACCTAGCTAGACAAGTCGGCCCCATAAGGTCATTGGGAAAATAGGCTAGTATAAATAGAGATCAGGAGATCTCTATTTAGATCATTCGGAAAGTCATATCTCTCTCACTCAAAAAGTGGTGCACTAGTGAGGAGGAGGTTCATCTGCTACTAGGAGACTATCTCAGTGTATTTTGGTTGTACTTTGGTTGATCCATTGCTCTCTTTATCTTTGAGGAAGTTGTGGGGTTTTTCACCTTAGGGTTTTCCCCACGGGAACTCTGTGTCTCTTGCCTCTCATGCTTTTGATTCTTGTGATGCTTTTCATGCTTATTGTGATTGTTATGCATTGATATACTGTATATGTTATTCTCTCAATGAAGATCCTAGAGTATTGTGAATTAATGCTCAAAATTTAACAATTATCATGCCCCATTTCTTTTTTAATATGAATTAAATACTCTTTTCTTCATATATAGAAATTTTTAGGTCGAAATTCCAAGTAGAAATGTATAAATATCATTTTTAATGGAAGAACAATGCCATTTCCCCACTACCTTGTTGTGAACCAATGTATTGATGATGATTTCGAATGAATGGATGATTATCTGATGCATTTGTGATTAATGGACTGCCGTGGATGTATTTTACAAGTTTCATGTACTGTTCTTGAACATTTGAAGTATTTTTACTCAGTTTAATTGCATTGGGAGAAGAAATAGTGCCATTTCCCCAAGGGTCGAATTGGTGATTTTTGCAGTTGAATGGGAGAGGGTTGGAACAAATATAATAATCAATTAATGGTTCACATGAGACCTTAATAAAATCCTTAATACATTCCCTACCTCTTTTCATAAATTTGAGTGGTTTTGGAGGCATCTGGGAAGCCATTTCAGTACTAACCCCAGGGGGATTTGAAACCCAAGTTACTAGTAAAATTGCATACTTGGTCCAGAATCTTAAGAGAGTTTGCAGAGGTATTTTGGTGGAAATATATCATCCCTGAACATCATATTCAATTCGTAATATCATTCATACACCTTCCTCGAATATTTGAAGGCATTTGGAGTCAATTCGAGACCTAGAGACCAATACTAGTCAAAGGGAAATTACTAGTAAAGTTCCCTACATTGGCCAGAAATGAAAGAGGATTTGTAGAAGTATTTTAAAGGTCCAAAGGAATCCATGAAATACATATTTATGTTCTAATATCATTCATATACATTCTCAGAATATTTGGGATCATTTGTGGCAAATTTGGGACCTAGAGATCAAAACTAGTCAAAGGTCGAACTAGGGAAAAAAAGTGGAAAATTGCCATTTTAATAAAACTCCTAACAAGGGACATTACAGTGGTATTAGAGCATGGTCCTTGCACCTGTGTATTAGGTACATACATTCAAGAATAATTGGCAGCCATGTCTTACTATTATGATGAATCCTATGAGTACAATTCTTATGAGCAATATGCAGATGCTTATGAGCAATATGAAGCGGAAAGTGAATGGTATGGGGAAGAGGTGCCATCATGAAACACTTCTTACAATTTCAAGAGAAATGAAGATTATTTTTATGAATTTAAATCTGATTAATATGAGTGTGTCACACCAACCAAGGATAATTCTATGAGTGAGTTCCAAAGACGAAGAGCAAAATATAAAACCTTGCCCCAACAATATAGAAAATATCAAGAATATCTTGCTTCGAGCAAAAATACACAAAATACCATGTCTTTTGAGTACTATGCTGAACATGTTTTTGAAAATAGGCCCAAAAATGAAGATGTGGAGTTATTAAAGAAATGCATATGCCCTTCTTGTAAAGAACCTTGGAGTGAGTATCATATATGTGTGCATGAAATTATGTTCCACTTGAGGAGAGCTTTTGGGAATTCTTCAAAAAGAGATTCCAAAGATATTGATCATAAGGAAAACAAGGGGAAAAATGCATCATCTTGCTTGATGGATAAAAATGAAGAGACATCATAAGAGCATGAAGAAGATTCTATTGAAAATATGGAAGATCATTTCGAGACACCTTCTAGCTTAGACATGAACCAAAGAACATCTACTGATGGATGCTTAAACTATGAAGGAGTACCTATTGATGGGTGCTCACACCTCTATGTTGGTGACATAGAGATCACTTTTGAAAGTGTTGTTGCAATCCAAAGTTCCATTAATCATGATAATGAAGACGTTGTAGCAGTTGAAGAAGAACCAAGATCAACTTCCCCATCACCACTTGAGCTTCATGAAGTTGGTCCAAGAAAAAATGAAGAAGATGCAGAGGTTCATTTGCAAGAGCCTCATTTTCTTGAAGTGTCCTTAAAGATGAATGAAAATAAGATCCAAGATTCCCTTGGAATTCTCCATGACACTCAAGCATTGGTGTCAAATTCTTGTTGGAGAGCTACTTCATTGGAGGAAACATCCTTCCTTGAAGACATGAAGAAGATTCAAAGAGCAATGTGCCACATCAAAGGTAATTTCATGTCTTTGATTTTTGATAGAAACCATTTGTTTGAGCTTAATGAATTGTTACATGATGCACACTTGAAGAATAATGAGGATATTCATAAGCTCACAATTCAAAATGATCAACTTCTTGAAAAGTTGCAAGATACTTGTTTTTCCTCATATGTTTCAGATTGTCAAATGGTAGATTGTTTGGAGGATTCTCATGACATGGTGGATCATGAGAAACATGGAAATTTGAATGTGCTTAATGTGTTTGAAGATGAACTTGAAGAGATCCAAACACTTGATGTGGTGGAAGAGGAACTTGAATTGTCTCTTGATGAAGGTTATGCAATTTTTAAAGAAGAGCATGATTCCTCTACATTGGAACCAATCTATGACAAAGGTTTCACACTTTTGAAGGAGCTGCATGATACTACCCATATGGATCATTCCCATAATGAAACTTCTGCACTGATCATTTGGGTGAGTTAGTTCATTCTCCTACATCCTACAATTCCATGTTTTGCAGCATTAGTCTCAATGAAGTATGGGTGAAAGGGTTCTTTTTTATGGTGCCACATGAGGAGTATGAAACTCCTATATTTACTTTTTATGATGATCTGGTTGGAGCACATTCTTAATCACATTTGCAACAGCATCCTTTGTTACTTTATGATGATGCACATCTACATGGATGCACCTATGATATGCATTTGAGTAACTTGAAGACTCATGGTTTTTCTTGCTCAACACTTGATTCATTTGATGTTGGAGGAACTTCATCCAATGCTTGGGAGAATAGATTTATGATTGGAGAACATTTTTGTTGGTAGCCACATACTTTGTTATATTTTTATGATTCTCACATTCATGGATGTATGGGTGAGACTTCTGTGAGTCATTTGAAGTCTCGTTTTTTCTGCTCATTATTTGGTTCAGATTTTAGTGGAGATTCTTCATTCACTTCTTGGATGAAAGAATACATGGCTGAATATTTTGATGCATATCACATCCTTTTGGAGCAGCATTATAGGACATGGGATCCTCACCTATGTCATTGGAGCAGATTTGATTGGTCACTTGAAGCTTGTATGCACTTGGAAAATGGTGGTCTACTTGCTTGGAGGTATAAGCACTTGCATGACTCTTTGATGAAGCATCTCCTTGATGTACATTTTCATTATGTTGTTATGTACTTTGGTGATATATATTTTGTACTCATGATGTTTGGAAGAATGCATACAAGAAAATGGGATCCACAAATCCTCTTATCTGATGGTATGGGTTGGAGAGCACTCTTAATTGTTGGGGTGCAATACAAGCAATGGGACCCTGGGATCATTTTTGTCTCACTAGTTTCAATTTTTTTGGGAAACAAGCAGTATGGGAGATGGATTTCCCACTTAATAAAGTAATTTTTATCAGAGTAGTGCAGCAGCAAGCATGGTGGTTCCTCTCTAAAATCTTCATGGAAACTCAAAGACTCAAGGTTGGGCAATTCAATGGCAACTTCAAAGAATTATATAGAAAGCAGGTTCTTCAACACCCATGTTTGAAATTGCTTGAGGACAAGCAATATTGGTAAGGGAGGATTTGTCATATCCCAAATTTAGAATTGGGTCACAATGGCCTAAGCAAATTGGCCCTATTCATTAGAGTTTATCAAATTGATGCTAAAGGTCAAATAATTGCCAAGGAGGAAAATTACTAGTTTCCTAGGTTTGGGGTGGAATCTTTGGGATTTGGAATAATGAGGATAATAAATGATGTTGGAACATTAGGATGGAATAAATATTTAATAAAGGAGATAAATAAATATATACAAGTGAAAGTCAAAGTGGCATTTGATCATGAAGACACATGGAGGGAGTGGGACCCACACAAGCTAGAATTTATGTGCCACATGGCATCCTCTTCCTGCAATTTCGAATCCATGGGAATCCTAATGTTCTTGGGATGAGTTATAAGGTCAATAATACTTGGCATGAGTCAATGAGGTCAAAATATAGAGGAAGAGTAACTCCCATGGAAGAGGAAGAGGCAATTTGGAGCTAGTGAGACACTTGGGCTAGATTCCCTAGCTCTATGACAACAATGATGAAGATGCTACGACACCTATGACAAAAATCAGACCTGAAGGCTGACATATGACATATATGACATGTCAGGCTAAAAATAGACTCCAAGAGGGCGCTCAAGGGTGTTAGGGAAGCTAAGATGCTTCCACATGTGATTTGGTGGAAGTGGGAGACTAGGAATTGTTTTACAAGTGGCGTTCTATGGAATCTCTTCCCAACTTGAGTTGGCATGAGTCTCTTGGAAGGAATTCAACCCATGGAGGAGATTAGAACTTTATAAATTTCAATAACAAAGAATGAAAGAATCTTTTGATCATTTGTAGAATTTGCAATTGCATTTGTGAAGAGGGAGAGCTAGTGGATGACTAGTTTCTTGCCTTAGCCAATTTCGAGGGTGAAAGATTCCCATCCAAGTTGGTAATTGGAAAGGACATTTAGACCTTTCATTTGGAGCTTTAATGGAGTCTTTATTTGCAGGTGTAAGTTACATGGCATCTCATGGTTTCTTCTATTGCAGCTCACTCCTTCAACCATTTCCAGTTTTGATGGCATATTCTTGATCCTTGAGGGAGGGCATTTTTGGTGAGCTATTGTAATCTTTGGGGGAAATTCTCATGATCCATTTCATTTTTAATATGAATTAAATACTCTGTTATTCATCTCCAGAAATTTTCAGGTCGAAATTCCAAGTAGAAATGTATAAATCTCATTTTTAATGGAAGAACAATGCCATTTCCCCACTACCTTGTTGTGAACCAATATATTGATGATGATTTTGAATGAATGGATGATTCTATGATGAATTTGTGATTAATGGAGTGCTATGGATGTATTTTACAAGTTTCATGTACTGTACTTAAGCATTTGAAGTATTTTTACTCAGTTTAATTGCATTGGGAGAAGAAATAGTGCCATTTCCCCAAGGGTCAAATTGGTGATTTTTGCAGTTGAATGGGAGAGGGTTGGAACAAATATAATAATAAATTAATGGTGCAAATGAGACCTTAATAAAATAATTAATAAATTCCCTACCTCTATTCATAAATTTGAGTGGGTTTAGAGGCATTTGGGAAACCATTTTTAGTACTAACCCCAGGGTGATTTGAACCCCAAATTACTGGTAAAATTGCATACTTGTTCCAAAATATTAAGAGAGTTTGCAGAGGTATTTTGGTGGAAATATATCATATTGAACATCATATTCAAGTCCTAATATCATTCATACACCTTCCTTGAATATTTGAAGGCATTTGGAGTCAATTCGAGACCTAGAGACCAATACTAGTCAAAGGGAAATTACTAGTAAAGTTCCCTACATTGGCCAGAATTGAAAGAGGATTTGTAGAAGTATTTTAGAGGTCCAAAGGAATCCCTGTTGGCTTGGTTTTACAACCAAGCTTTGTGCAATGGGCACCTATCAACAATGTGATAGTAGTTTCAATATTGAAAGCAAAAACGATTAAGAATTAAATCTAAATCTAAACTAACATGTGCATATAACAAATAAATTTCAAAAACAATTCATGGAAATAACAAGAAATAAAAGAATAGATGTTTTGTATTAAGATGCCTCAAATGGTGAGGATTTGTGTTGAGCAAATCCAAGGGTTAGTACCTCCGAGCTCCAATGGTCTCTTCTCCAAGATGCTGAAGATGGCCAAAAGTCTCATGAGAGATTTTGACAGCGTGAGGATAAGATGATGGATGGATGGAAAGTGAGGAGCCCCTACCACCTTTTTATAGTTTTTGGTGGTGGGGAATACCATTATGGTTTTGAGAAAACCAATGGTATTGACCAACATGGTTTAGGTACCTTTTTCCTCCTTTTTCCTTTTTTGAATATTTTTAATATTTTTATTCCCTTTTTAATATTTTTGGGAATTGTAGACCCTTTTTGAGGGGTTTTTATGCTTTTTGAGGAAAAATATTCATTTTGAGGGGAAAAAGGGTTGTATTATGGTCTTTTGGTGACCTTTTGATGGATTTAGAGGTTCAAATGGTGAAAAAGTGGACAAATGGGTCATGTGAAAAAGGAAATGAGCTAGTGAGCACTTTTTGGGTGTTAATAGATTGCCCCCTGATGTGTGAGGGCAGGAACTCATCGTATAGCCAATAAACATCATAGTTATTTTGTCTTTTTCCTGGTTTTTGGGGAAGAGAAGAGACCGTTTGGAGACATGATCCACGACCCTCGGAATTTGCAAAAAATAAAAAATATTACATGGCCTCAATATGAATGAGGAATAATCTTTGATAATGGACGAGGCGGACATACCCATGCTCGTATCAAGACATATACATAAAAATTAGTCCCAAGAAAGGGGACTAGAATAATACATAAAAAATATGCTGGTACATCATAATGGTCCAAACGGAACACTATTTTGGGATGTACTCTTGATCATAACATGACTGATCTCAATAACTGATACACTGGAATAAAGCAGCAACTGTTCTGACCAAGGTCTCAGAAGGGTTGATGAACTACTGAATCTGAAGGTGTCCAACATCTGTAGGGACTCAATGACTCTGAGTCAACTCTGAGGAGTATATGTAACTGTATATTCGAGGGAGTATAAAACTGGGGTACATCTGAATATGATCACCATGTGCAACCCAGATATCTATAGGAAAATGTAATTGGTTGTTTCCATAAGTGGACTCTCAAATGTGGAAGAGTTAGGTGGTATCCGGGGTCTTCAACAAATAAACGAAAGTACCAATACCTTGTACGAGTCTCAACGATGTGATCAAGGTGTTGAAGTCGAGCATGTAAGAAACAACCATTTGGAGAGGCACTGAGGACTCTTCTCAAAATGATTCATAGGCACTCATCATAAATGGTGATGAGTCCAAGACACAGGGACCTCTAGGTCTATCCTCTAGAATAAATTTGGTTGTCGTCGACAGAGGGAGACGAACAACTAACAAGGCTTGATAGGAGTGTGAGGTGTAGAACTGAAGTGTGGTAGTACTGATGGTAGGACTGACATACTTGTGGGGATGGGAAGTAACTGGGGTCATAGAGTGGGTGGACTCAAACTTCCTTTGTTCAGAGCATGATGACATGGTTGACCTAGTACCATAGAGAACTGACTTGTAGGTGCGGGGATCATAGCTTTTAAGGACTGAAGGGTATGTATTGACTCTAGGGGGACAAGTTGATGGGTGTTGTCGAGGGACTCTCAGGGTGAAATACTGCAGAATACTCTGAACAAAGGAGACCAAAATGGGGAAGCTACCATATGAGTGGACATGATCTATTTTGGCGCCGAGGAGCACCATTGGGACCTTCTTCGTAGTTTTAATGAGCTCCAAGACGGGATAAAAGTGTGCTCTGAAATGGTACTGTCCTGTGGATTTTGTGAGCCCAGGACTGTTCTTGCTCATGGGTGCTTTCATTTTTAAGGAGTCTAAAAATGATAAGAGGACTCTGCAGTACTGGTGGAGTATCGTTCTGTGGATTTATATGAGCCCAAGATGGTGATTGCTCATGGTCGCTTTCATGTTTAGAGAGTCTGAAAGCAGTAAGTGGACTCCATTGGTGTTCTTTTTCGTAAGTTAGTCTCCAAGGCCTGAAAAGGCATAAAATGATGCAAATGGAGAACTCTTCTAGCCGATGTGACTAGAGTATTCCTTTTTCGTAATTATTCTACAAGGTCTGGAAAAGGGGTAAACTTATACCAAGTAGATGCCCTTTCAAATACGTTTAGCGAGCATGAAAGGAAGCAATGTTGCTTGACGATCTTTTAATTGTTTTAGGAGTCAGAAAAGAGCTTAACAGAAACTTCGTAAGTGCCTTTTTTGTAAAAGAATTGCTCGGCCCGAAAAAGGGATAAAATTATATCGAACAAAAAGGTTTTGATGATAGCAAGAAATGGTCTTACGCATCGTCATGAGTGTGGAAAACTGAATCCGGTGACATAAAGATTGTAAAAAATGGGCAACGACCAATGTGGCATGCAAACCGAGGCGACGAGGGGCATGGGAAAAAATTCCCGAAAAATATGGAGATGAGAGTGAGAAATGATCTCAAGCATCATCACAAGCACGAAAAACTGAATCCAACGATAAAAGACTCGTCAAAAATGGATGACGACCGATGTGGCATGCAAAACGAGGCGATGAGGGGGCATGTAAAACATGCCCGAAAAATATGGGCGTGATAGCGAGAAATGATCTCAAGCATCATCACGAGCACGGAAAACTGAATCTAGGCATTATAAGACTCATAAAAAATGGATGATGGCCGATGTGGCACGCAAAATGAGGCGACGAGGGGGCATATAAAACATGCCCAAAAAATCCAGGTGTGAGAGCGAGAAATGATCTCAAGCATCATCATGAGCGTGGAAAACTGAATCCAGTGATATAAGACTTGTCAAAAATGGACGACGACTGATGTGGCATGCAAACCGAGGTGACAAGGGGGCATGTAAAAGATGCCCAAAAAATCTGGAGCTGAGAGCGAGAAATGATCTCAAGCATCATCACAAGTTCGGAAAACTGAATCCGATGGTATAAAAATCGCCAATAAACTTACAATAACTGATGTGGCATGCAAATCGAGGTGGTGTGGGGCATGGAAAGAATGCTTGAAAGTTTTTGGTGAGAGAAAGAAATGATCTCAAGCATCATCACGAGCACGGAAATATGAATCCGGCGGTGCAAATGGTGCAAAAAACGAAGGTCATAAGGACTTCGAAATGGTCAAAGCAAATAAATAGGCTAAAAAATGGCTACAAATAAAGGTGAGCCCACCAAGCCAAGGATGCAGTGGTGGGGAGAAATGATGACCCGCGGGGGGAGAATACTAGGTGTATCAAATCAAATCAAATATACAAGTGATATGCGACCTCAAAAAATGGTTGAGATCACGCATGTGAAAAAGTTAGTAGGGTTAATGACCTGCCCCCATGCTATGTGCATGGGTTTGTGATTGTGGATCACACATGTGTTGGTTGGAACAATGGGATCATTGGAATACTTAGATAGATGTGATGGGGAAGGTTCAAAATGATCGATCATGCCCCCTATCCCAGGGTCGAGGTAATCTATTATGCCCCCTAACTCAGAGGTGTCAATGTTGTGTAGATGTTGTCTCAGAGAGGGATCAACAGGGCATTGAGCAACCGTTGGCGAGGGGGTATACCATGAGGCTGTAGGCCGTGGTGGCATACTGAAGTGATGATATGATGATGGGGGATTCCCCTTGTGGGGTGGATGCCCCTAGTATCTCCGACGAGAATCACGATGATGATGAGTAAGCAAGGTTTTGGGCCTACCCCCATGTTGTGGACATGTGGTTTCCTCGTCAATTTTAAAGGGTTGAACATGTGTGTCAAAGGGATCAATGGAAGGGGCCAACCGGATAGAGGGGTATCCAGTGGAAACTGTGTAAATGGTGTTAATTTCTTCTGAGGAAGATGGTGGGGGATGAATTTCCTCAATGGTAGGAGCGGATGTTTCTAGATTGACATTATTCAGTTCGTATAGAGCTTCTCTATAATCTGGGAGATCAGGGCAGTGATGTGAGTAATGGTCGTAGATGCCGCATATTGCACAAGGGTGGTTGGTGCGCAACGATTTATCGCGAGGCTGAGGGGATAGTTCTAGTTTGACAACTGGGATGTTAGTGTCATCATCCAACATATTCATGTGTTCTTGAAGTGCTGGTAGTTGTGGACACTAATGTGTGGCGTGGTCAATATCGTCACACAAGGAGCACTTAGGGATTACACGGGTTGGGGGATTCTTAGCTAATTTGGGCATCACTTGGGGGGTGCGAGTTGTGGGTGCAGTGTTGTAGGTTGGTGGACCTTTTCCCCCAGTGTTGCGGGATTGAGGGGGGACATAACTAGATGTCGATGTAGTGTCTCCCATTGGAATTGATCGGTTTTGGGGGTTCGAACCACCAGGTGGTGGGCGATTTTGGTGGTTGTTTCTGTCGGACAGGAGGCACATTGGG
This sequence comes from Larix kaempferi, assembly GCA_027924585.1. Taxonomy (NCBI): domain Eukaryota; kingdom Viridiplantae; phylum Streptophyta; class Pinopsida; order Pinales; family Pinaceae; genus Larix; species Larix kaempferi. Next base: position 4,458,765 of record BSBM01000600.1, read on the forward strand.
CCAAGTGTCGATGTTATGTTCCACAATTTTAGGATCAAGGCCAGGCATCTTGGTGTAAGACCAAGCAAAGACATCACGAAACTCTTGGAAGAGTTTCTTATGTGCCTGAGTTTTTGCTTGAGTGCATGATGCACCTAACGAGATGAGATTAGGTTTTCCAGGTGTGGTGGAAATGTTGATTTGTATAATAGGGGAAATGTTGGACATGTTCCCCTCTTTGAAGGCATCTGGTGCTGGGATGGGGTCTTTGAACCAATCAACCTTAGTTGGTAGAAAATCTTTCGGTTCGACTGATAGTTGGTTTTTTGCCATGGATGTAGATGCCTTAGGGTGGAAGTATGAGCGATCATGCATATCATCCCAAGGGTAGTCCGGTGTAGTGAGTGTTTCTAGAATTTGCTCATCAGTACGAAAGTAATCAGACCATAAATCAACAGGTTTTCGTTTGTATGTGGTTGAAATCATATAGATGGTATTGATTTCTTCCGAAGAAGATGATTTCAGAGGGTAGATCTCCTAGATGAGGGGAGGAGATATCTCTAAGTCGGGATTGTTCATCTCATATAAGGCTGCTCTATAATTTGGGAGATCAGGGCAGTGGTGTGAATAATGGCCATAAAGTCCGCATATCACACAAGGGTGGTTAGTGTGTAGCGTTTTGTCATGAGGTTGAGGAGGTGGCTCAAGTCTTACCACTGGAATTCCGGTGTCGTCATCCAACATATTCATGTGTTCTTGGAGTGCAGGTAATTCTGGACATTGATGAGTGGCATGGCCTACATCGTCACACAATGAGCACTTAGGGGGAATGCGAATAGTTGGGGGGTTCTTGGCTACCTTAGGGGTTGCTGGGGGGGTACGATTTATGGGTCCAGTGTTATAATTTTGTGGGCCTCTGCCCCCTTTGTTTCGTAATGGAGGTGGGACGTTTCTAGACATTGATGCCGTAGTCACTATTAGGGGTGGTTTGTTTTGCAGATGAGTGATAGGAGGGGGTGGGTGGTTGGTAGTAGGGATAGGTTGTACCGGTTGTAAAATAACAGTCGGAGTCGGCGGGGGACTCGGAGCAGGTAAGTACCATATAGGTATCCCTAATGTTAAACCAGGAAGGTTGAGTGTAGCCATTACTGGCGAACTGACAACTCCAAAAAATGGGAACAAGAACGAGATAGTATGAATTGGCGTTGTGCCAATATGAGTAGGCACTATGGGTGTTTGTGGTAGTGACGAAGGATGCTGTGTGGTGTGCGACAGGGTGTACAAATATGATGTTTTCGTTATTGGTAAAGGTGGTGGGATCGATGGAAATGTGGAAGTCATAGGTGACTTGGTGTAGATTCCAGGACCAATTGACGATGCAAATGATGTTGGTGAGTTTGAACGGTTTGTTCAATCATTGGTAGTACATTTTGAGGGGTTGCAGGGGCATTAGGATCATAATATGTGAGTTGATCAATCTTGATGACGCGTCCTTCATGTGGGAACATCATGAGGCAGAAAACAGATGAAGTCACGGCTTTCATTTTGTACATATAGGTACATCCAAGAAGGAGGTTGTAGTCGAGCTGGGCATTGATCACTTTGATGTCGATGAGAACTAGTTTGCCGTTTAGTTCTATGGGTACATTCGCTAAGAGGCCTTGTGGTTGAGCTGAGTGCCCATCGTAAGCTCGTAATGCCGTGGTGGATGGTTGTAAAGCGGGGGAGCCAAGTTTCTGCCACACAAGGGTGGAAATAACGCAGGTTGAAGCTCCTTCATCGATGATGCATCGATGCACAACAAGTTTTCAAATGTTTACTAATACTTGGAAAGCCAAATTTGATGGCAATCGAGGTTCGGCTTGGTCTAAGTCGAAATCCATCAAGTGTGTGTTGTCAGGGTCTACTCCTTCGATGGCAGATAGTAGTAGTTTTCGTTGTGCTGGGCATGTTTTCAGTACCTCTAAAGCAGACATAGCAGTGGGGGATTGTGTTAAGTCTTCCATGATGTTATAATTGGATGTTGTGCGAGCATTAGGATTGTTGTTAATCCTTCGCAAAGGGATGCGAGGGATTTTAGGTCCTCCATCCAATGGCATATTTGGTATGCGTAGTGGTTGATCTGGTGGAAGGGAAGTGGATGTGTCAGTGGGAGGAGTTTCTCGGGGTGGGCCGTATTGATTCCTGCAAGTTTGGAGATTAATGTCATTGGATGACATCATTAATAAATGGTGTGCCTGGATCTATATGCTGATAATCAGTTGCGGCATAGGTGATTTGCTGCTGGGGTGCAGCAAATCCTTGTGGAGGATCCATAGGGCGAGCATTTACTACTCCTTGGTTTGGCAATGGGTTTTTTAATATCATGGGTTGCGGTTGATTAAGTGGAGCTAGCTGTCCAGCGTGGCCTTGGCGTTGGGCATCGTCAGCCCAAAGCTTACGTGCTTTCTCTAAATGGGGGCAGTTGTGAGTGTAGTGTCCATAGACTCCACATATAGAACATGGATGGTTTGTTCTCAGGTTATTGTTCTTTGGCTGCTTGGGATGATGATCAGGATTCTGGTTTGGGGGAGCAACATTGTTATTATTTGGAGGATTGGGTGGTGGTGGACCTTGATTATGTTGTTGGTTGTTACCGTGGTTGCATCCTCTTCTGCGGTTTTGTTGTCCTCCCTGGTTGCATTGGTTGTTTTGGTGTTGGGGTTGATTATGTTGTGTGTACACTTGCCCTTGAGTAGTGGAAGGATTTTGGGGTGCCGCAGGTGTGGGAGCAGGTTGTGGTGGATAATAAGCTGGTGGGGCTAGAGGTGGTCTAGTTGCCTGCTGGGGTTGTTGGTAATCCTGAGCTATTGGAAGTGTTGTATTAGCTGGTGTAGCTTGCTGGGGTAATACATTGGTTGGGTCGGTAAATAAATTGGGTTCTGGGTGGCCAGTTGGTTATAGTATGTGGGTGGTACATATGTCGATGACACTTTCCCATAGCAATGTTGTGGACAAGAGGGTCCATGAGTGTGATGAGTCTTATTCGTTGGAGCGTACGAAGTCGTCGCTCCAGAATTAGATGTAGCCCTAGAGAGGTCTGGGGCATTTATGGTGCTCACCATGCTAAAATGTTTATTTTGTGCCGTGACTTGGCTGATAATACCATCAGCGACATGTGATGCCCCCGGAGTGTCACCGCGTGAAGAATCGCCTCGTGGGGCATCTGGTATGATGGTGTAGAGATAGCCTGACTGGGCATAAATCAGGTCGAATTGTTGAGCTTTTAAGATAGCTTCCTCTTCTGACTGGGGTCGTTCGGAGGCTACATCTTTGGCTATGAGGGGTAGGAGTGATTTAAGAAACTAGTCCAAAAATATACGGTCATCCAGTTTTATCTTGCAAAGGCTACGATGCTTGCGCCACTCATGGATATGGTTGGTGATGTGGGTAGCTGTGTTTTGTCTGCAAGACAACAGCATTTCAACTCCTGCATCATAGCATACAGGTAGCTGAAAAAACTGAAGGAAAGTGGAGGCGAGGGATGTAAATGTATGGTGGGTCCCATGTGGTTGTTCAATGTACCACTTGGTTGCAGAGCCAGTAAACGTTCATTGCAACAGTCTTAGTCTAATGGAGTCATCCACGATGGAGTTAGATGAACACCATAGGTGAAATGACATTATGTGGTTTTGGGGATCCTCCCCAGGTTTTCCTTCAAACTGGGGGATGTCCGAGGGGAGCTTTGTAGGAATGGGTGGCCATGTACGGTTGTGCCTGATAGGATCGTTGGTTATCCTGGCCAGGTTTGGTAAGTTCAGACTAGCCATGTATGGTAAACTAGCAGATGGGTGTGGCGTAGTGACTGGGACATAACTATTAATGGTGGCATTATGTAGTGGTCCAGTAGCCCCTAAGGGTATGCTAGGCATTGAAGGTATGTGTCCTCCAACCGTTGTGGTGTGGGATGGGCCAACGCTCCCAAGTGCAACATGGGTTGCAGAGGGGATAGGAATAGTGCCACGAATTCCTGGGATCTGGGTTGTGGTAATGAGAGGGGGTGTGATTCCTATGTTGGGCATACCCATAATAGGAGGTAGTCCTGTGTTGGGCATACCTAAAGGTGGAATGGCCCCTATATTAGGCATGCCTAAAGGGGTTGTTGTTACCATGGGTGGCATAGTAGTAGAAGGGTTTGTGGATGTATCTCCAATAGTACTGGTGAAAAGTGGGTCGTATTGTGATCCAGCCATGAGGTTGGTTGGTGATATTTCAGTAGGGTTTTCAGATTCAGCCTTAGAATCAGATGTGAAGTGAGGCATGTCAGAATTGGATGACTGTGTGTTTGGCCGATGACATGTCGAGTCAAGGGATACAGCTCTACGTCTATGATGTGTAGAGCCAAGTATACCGAACTAGGGTGTTCACCCTAAAGACGATGAGATCATCTTAAATTCTAAATGGTGAGAAATATTTAACAATTTCAGTGTAAGGTGGTGATGTAAAAAACTCGAAACCCTAATGCAACAATGAGTGCAAGAGGGGAGGGAAAAAATAAAGACTCTCAGGCCAAATAACCAACCTCAAAAAGCACTTATTATAGTAGTTATGCTATAATAAGTGGAGGGATGCAACAAAATTGGTTAGAATACCAAAAGTCAAACAGTTCCTAGAAAAAAGGTCGTGTTACTAGACCAAAGGTGGGTAATGTATCATGCAAACACGTAACTAGAAGTATTGTGAGTCAACAAACGATATTCTCTACAAGGTGATGAAATCCAAGTCAGACAATATAGGGTGTTGAATCAATGGCTAGATATGCCCCTACCGGGAGGGACACCGGGTAGACAATCCTAAAGAGTGGCAACTAGGATACCATGTTCATGACACGTTCGTTTGGGTGAATTTGCAGTTTGGTTCTATCACCGCTGTACCCCCTCTTGGGTGTACACCGAGAACTTCAAAAGGTATCCTTCAGTTACTGAATGGATTGCGGTATTCCACTCAGACTTCCGGAACCAGTCTGGCTACTTCAACCCTCCTAAGGGAGAGGCCTTCCTGATAAATTGGTTGATAACCGTATCAAAATTATAAGGGATTTTTGTACCATAGAGGACAACCACTATGTCTCAAATGTAATAATTGAGGGGTGTTATTGGAACACCTATCCCCTCAATTCTACCTAACTACAAGATTCTTTTAAGTGCTCCCCAAGTGGGGTTAAAAGTTTGTTGAGTTAAGGTAAATTTTAAGGCTTAGTTTAAATTATGTGGCAGAGTGGGTGCAAGTGTGGTATTTAAACTGAAATTGATTTTCCTCGCTTGGGTGATTGATTACAAATGAAAGAAAAGACGCTTCCAGTTTTACAAAAAATAAAGGTGTTTTTGAAATGTAAGTGCTTGAAAAAACTATTCAAAAATAATGGATCTTTGAAATAATTTAAAGGGAAGCAAATAACATAAATATTTCAAGAAATAAATGGATCTCTTAGAAAATTGCTTAGGCAAACTATTGAGCATAAAACAGTAAAACCTTGATCTAAATAAAATGCAGAAAATCTTTCTTTCAATTACTGAAAATTTTTAAAAAGACTTTTAATGGAGCATATATAAATAGAAAAAGATTTAGTATGGCTGTAAAATGTAGAAAAACTAATGCTGTAAAATATGTTAAATGGGCAAAAAATATTTTCAAAAAATCGGTCGAATTCAAAATAACTGCATCGTGGGTTTTGGGGAAATAGCTGCGATGTGTAGAGCGGGTTTCGACTGCGCAGTCATAATGTGCAGTGCGGGTTTCATCCGCGAATCCGCGATGTGCAGCGCGGCAAATGGCCACGAAGCCGCGATGTGCAGCGCGTAAAATGGATGTGAATCCGCAGCGCACCGTGCAGAAAAAAGCCGCAAGGTCGTGATGAGCCGCGCGAAAAGCCGTGAGGCGAAAGCCGAAAAACAGACGCCGAAAAACTAACCCAAAAATGGAAATTTCAGGCTGTTAATGGCAATAGAAAGGGCCAAGATCTAGAACAGCAATGGATCTGCTGTTTAGGATGGCATATCTATGAATTAAAATGATTAAAACTAACAAAAACTAAGATCTAAAGCAAAAAACTGAGATCTAAGAATTCGAAGCCAGCGGAGTCGCCAAAAACTGTTGGCTTGGTTTTGCAAATCCTATCCTATGAACATCTTCATTAACTATGTAAATGAGAAGAGCAAATACTCTGCTTGAATTATGATTAAACTATGAAAAAATAATGTGCTTTTGAGAATGGAATCACTTAATAAAAATGAAGTAAACTAAGCTAAGACTGAAACTGACAAGTTCTAGAATAGTAACAAGTTGAGAAATCAAAGATAAAGTATGAACTACGGATCAAAGTACAACTAAAAACTAAGGAAAGCTAAAAGGATAACTAAAAATGAATATGAAACTTAAGAAAGACATTATGTTATTCAAAACAAGACTCTAATTACATAAATAAAAGTTGGTTAACTACAGAAAATAATACAATTCGAAAACTTGAAAAACTGAACTTTAAACAAGCATAAAAACAAGACAAAAAATATTAAAGTCCGTATGACAGTCCGGATAACATTCTGAAAGACAGTCTAAATGACAGAAAACGATAGAAACTATGAAAGTGAGCAGACTAAAAGATTCTAATGCCAGCTATTTTATGCATATTAACCTACAGTGCAAGCAAAGCAGCAAATAAACTATTTAAATATGAAATAACAAGAAGCAACTACACTAATCACTATCTAAGGAAAGAAATCATTTCATATTGCATAGTAAAACAGGGCTGAAAGGTAAATGAATTTAATCTATAGTTGCAACAACATTTAACAGAACTAAATCTAACTACAAATTGAACTTGAAACACTAAACTAAATAAACTCTATTTAATTGCAATGGAAAGACTGAAAGCAAACTAAAGGAAACTATGCATGACCAGTCTCTTCAAATTATAACAATGTAAATTATATTAGTAGCAAGACATATGTTTATAGAAAATAGAGAAATGACATCTACAGGAAAAAAACAAATTAAATACATGTACTGAAAATAAAAAGCTACTTATCTGCAGAAAGAGAAATAACAAAATATACATAGTAAAACCTCTGGTTGTTGAGGGGCCCTTCTCAGCAATCAGGGATTGTCTAACTCAATTCGTTCACCAAAAAAACATCAACAGCTAAATCAAAAACTTCTATTAACTGGATCAAAGTTCACATAACTGTTTTCTAGCTCTGCATGTCTCTCCAACTACTGTTGCTAACTAGCTAACTTTTTTCTCAAAGAGAAACGTCTTTATATAATTTTACAATGGGGGAGAAGGTCGAACCTTTCAGTGGTTGACCTCTCTAAAAATAGGAGGTCTTAATGGCTGAAGAAAACGGCTACAGGATGGTTTACAACAGCGCATAGGTCATCTTCCTGATTTCATGGGCATTGGTTCACTTCATGTGAGCAGCTGTGCATTGACTTCCTTTGACGTGGGTAGAGGATGCATTGTCAAGATGGGAAGAAAAGAGCACGGATCTTCTAGAACAAGGGCTCACGCACCATGAGGGACATGTTTCCAACAGAACTCATGTACCGTTTTTGTCTTTAATGCCCTGAAATATTCCAACCAATGAATCCAATGGTGTGAACGGAGGAATGAACGATGGTCCGAATGCGGCTGGGCATCTTCCGCGTGAATGCATGTCTGAATAAAGGTTTGTTTGAAACCCATAGCCTACAAAATGAAGTCTATATGCCAAGCAGGTCGGCAAACATTAAATTAATGTTAATAAACCATAATATGATGATAATTAATCAAGATTTGTGTGATATGCAAATACGTTGATACCTGGGTTTGATAGACGGTCTGAATGGAAAGAAGTATGAATTAATATGCCAAAAATGAAAAAAGTAGTACCAATAGAGCACGTTTAATGACCAAAAATGATGACAAAAATGGACATCAACATTCCCCCAAACCGGAGATATGCCAGGTCTCGCTGAGCAAAACAGAGAGGAATTCCGGAAGAAGGCTGAGCTACGGTAGCAACTGCCTTCGACTTAGATGAGGAAGTAGATTTAGGCTTGAACTTCCTGGCTTGGGCTCTCAAGGTATCATGCCTCATCCGGAGAGATTCATGAGAAGAGGTTATGGCGTTGTTCATATCTTCAACACACTTTACTTGTATACGAAGTTCCTTGTTCTCTTTGCGAAGCTCAGAGATTATCTCAACGTACTTCTCATTCTAGCTTTGTAACGGTGCTATGTCCTGGGTCAATCTATCTACAGTTTGATGGAGTGGAGTAGATGGTTCTGCAAGAGACTCAAGATCTTTGTGAGGGCTCGATCCCTTTAAACATGTTTCGGGATCAGCAGATGTAGTGTGTTCCTCAGGAGATTTGTCTTCAATGTGTGCAGGAGTAGGTTCAAACACAGGATCTTCAAGTAAATATGCAGAGGCATTGGCTAACGCAAGAAGGGGTGTTTAAAGGACAAGGTCGTCGATCTGGTCATCAAGGCTATCTGAATGACAACTGATCAATGGGCTGGGCGACGATCTGGTCGATAGACTAATCACGATTGGACCTTCTTGATTTCGTGGGTATTGGTGAAAAGAGTGGGGGTTTCGTGGTCGTTTCCTCATGGACAAGCTCAGGAGAGGATGAAAGGACAAGGTGCATTTCTGCTAAGGCACCCTCACTGAACTGCACAGACTTAGTATCCCTTTTTTCTTGGGAAAACGTTTGAGCAGGCTCATTAGCATGAGTTTGAAATCGGTGACGCTTGCAAGAGGCAGATGCTTTGACAAGGGGCTTCTTAACCAAATGGGGGTTCAGTACTTCAAACACAAAGCTATCCCATGTTTTCCCCTTTTCGTTCAACTAGTGAATGATCAAGATTTTTATGAGATAATGATGGTATAAACTGCCAGCGGGATTAATTGCATTTTTCCTAATCTGATTTGACATTTTCTCAAGGCTCTTCAGAAATTAAAATGGGAAATTAAGGGATTGATTATTAACAAAATGAGCTAATAATCGGAAGTGGGAGGCTTTGAAGATGGTAAACTTACCTTCGCAGGTGATCAAACAGATGATAATGGTCAAGGGCTCGAGGTATTCTGGCTTAATCCACTCCTGGTGGAACCCTTTTGTGCCTGCAACGTGTTGATATTCGGCTTTGAGAGAAAATTCATGAGCCATCCGTAGGAGGAAGAGGTGCTTGTGCCAATGAGCAACCTCCCTCGGAAGCTTTGTGGCCAATGCAATAGACTCCTCCGTTACAGGAAAGGTAAGGTGGCCAACCCTATCCATTTTTCCATTGAGTCCTTTGGCAAATAGCAGTGAGATCTCATCATCACGGCCCTCAAGAAGACGGAGGAATGGACCCCAACCTGCTCGAAGAAAAATCTCACGGCAAGCTTTAAATTTAGGGATGCGGAGCAAATCCTGGTAGCTTCCAGTCTCATAGCGAATTGTCATTGTTGAACAAAGGTAGATGGATCTAAGAGGTACAGGGGATGCAAGAAATTGCAAGAGACGTAGCTTGATAGAGTTAGGAAAGATGAGGGCAGATAGAATGAAGGTAAAATTCATGCAGGCGTTGATTTAAAAGGTGATCCTTTCGAACGGTTGAATGATCATGAGCAGAAATTTAGCACGTTCGAACGATCACGCTATCATGCAAAATATTGAATCGTGTGCCATCATAAAAATGCGTGCATTAGTGAATTCGTATGGTTATGATATATTCAACCATGTCCAAAGTAAACTTTGGACGGGTTGAATGTAATTTTCATCATGAGATTACAAGCATAGGTGACATAAAGGAACATGATGACTTTTGATTAATGCAATGACAGATTGCATGATGAATTTTACATATAACTTAATGAGGAGCATAGTCCACTATAGTCCCATCGGTTTCTCCATTACGACTACTTCAAGCACCTTCTATCGTACCACCTGTAGAGCTTTATGGATGAATGGGTTTTCATCTGAGAAACTAAAAGTTTGGCTAAAGTTGGTAGTCATCTCCTCCCATGTAGTCGTCCATGTCACAGTTCTATTGTGATGTACCAGTTTCACGGTTTCTCATCCAATGTGTGGATGAACGCATGGACCCACTCATGTTGCGGCCTAAGTCCCCATGCGTTTTGGAATTCCTCCAAGTAAGCCCTTGGGTCACTGCGTCCACTGTACTTTCTTCTGCAGTATCCTTTATCTTCACCGAATATAGCCTCCATTAGTCATCGACATAATGGCCAATTTGTTATTGTCGACTTATGCGCTGCCCACCATCGCACTGGTGTACCCTTTAATGCTTCCTCCAGGGCCAACAGTCATTGCAGTTCTGCTACCTTTCCTTCGAACTCAGTGATGAATTCCGTTAGGTTAGGAAAACCTTTGTATATTGGCAGTTCACATACTTATGTTGCCACCCGTCGCAGCGATTGGGTGATCCATGCACACCTTCTGAACGACACTTCATGTAGTCGGTTCTACCAATTCTCAAGTGCTTCATCAGAATCCGATGAGGTCGAGCTAACACTCTTCCATCCCAACTCTCCATTAGCGGTAGGATTGACGTATTCTTCGGAGATATTAAAAACATTATCCCACCCTTCAGTGAATTCATCCCGCATTGGTTCGACATACCGCTATCCTTCTATTGGATCCAGGGGTGCGACTTCCCTCATGTCGTGATTCTCAAATGAAATGGTCCTTTTCTTAAATTTTATGATGGCCTCGTTCTCCATTGCCCAGTCTATCCCCAACAGTACCAGATAGGGGGTGGTGTTGTTGACTATTTCTATCACAACAAAATATGCATAGGTCTTCAGGCCCTCGATCTCAATTGGGATATGACACAGCCATCCAATGTGACCTTACCCTAATTAACTAATATAAGTTGTACGTGGGACCATTGTAGTTGTGGTTTCCCCATTACCTTCCATGTTTGCTTTGTCAGGATGTTGACATTCGACCCAAAGTTGAGAATAATATTGTCAACATCAAATGCACCGATTTGTGCATTCATCCTCATCTCTTTCCTTGCCTTCCTCCTATGAAGTCAGTTTACTATCAAATTTTCCTTCCGTCCTCCTGTCGATGTAGTAAGCTAGCTATCTCTACCAATGCATCCCTGTCTTTTGCCATCTCCAAGCATCTCTCTAGGAAGGCCCTTAAGGGGTTAATATTTTTCTGTGAAATAGTTGTGTCGAATGTTGGCAACATGTCATAGGTGGATTCTTGCTGGGTAGTATGTGGATGTCTCATCCGCCTCATTGTCTCTTGCGCTTCCAAGAAAATATCATTTTTCGCTTCCACATCGAATCTGACTTGCTTTCTCGCTGTCAGTCGGACACTCGACTGTGGTCTGTCTTCTCTTGTCTCAGCTCCTCCCCTGGTAACTACAGCAACATTCTCTTGTCAACTTCTTATTTCTGTCAAAATATTATGATTTAGTGTAGGCGGGGTTAGGTTTTTAGTTTGCCACTTTGCAATGAGCTGAGGACACTCCTCTATACTGTGGTCCAGTGCACTGCGGAACTGGGCTCTGATAATCTCTCTGATAATTCCCAACTTTACCATAATTGTAGCATACAACCGGCCCTCGACCTCATCCAAAATTTCTTCCTCAGTCAACACCTGTGCCATTACCTCCTCGGAACCCCCCTCTGAAACCTCCTTTTTGTTGACCATAGGGCTTGTACTGTGGCTGACCATACTACGTTTGTTGATATTGCTGTTGACCATACTGTGGTTGTTTACATTGCGGTTGAACATACTATGATTGATCATACTGTGGTTATTGATTATAGTGAGGTTGCTGCTGTACTGGATGTTTCTCCTCTCCCTTCATGAAAAATGTATCTGTAGTCCTTTCTTGGAGTAGGTCATAAGCCCTAAAATATTTTTCTTCGTGTCCAAGTGATCGACAAAATTTGCAATACAGATTAACTGGATTTGACACCATCTTCTGTAAGTAGACACAATATTCAACCCGATGTCCCCTTGTTTGGCAGATTCTACACCATGGCATTCCTCCCTGGCTCAGTGGATTCGGTGCACCAGATTGTAAATATTCATGAAACTCTTGGCATTAGTCCTTATGATGTCCTTCCGACTTGCAGCGGGTGCACCATATTTCTTCTCGTATTTATTTTCCCTTTTTAATAACTTGGAGTTGGATTGTCATATTTTCCAACTGTGCTTGTATCTGGTCCATGCTTATGCCGGTCTCGCCAACTGGTGAAGCCTACAGCTAAATTGCAATCTCTATTGCTTATTCCTAGGATATGATTTTCTGCTACATCAGTGGTCCACGAATATGTGGCACTAACCCTAGAATGAACCACTCTTTATGCTGCATATCGCTCATTCTAAAACTCACCTTTTCCATTAGAGTTTTATATCGCTGGTTGAATTCCCATACCGATTCATTCGGAAACTACTTGATTTATTTCAACTCTGTGATATACTGCGACTCAGATTTTGGTTTTCTAAATTCATAAATCATTCCCGCCTTGATATGCGACAGTGTCTTATCTGGACTCCCTGTCGGTACCTTAGTAAATTTCATAAACTAGTCTAGTGCACGGCCCATGAGGGTTGTCGCTAGCTATCCCTTTTTTATATCTTCGTCCTGGACCTGCTTCACAGTCCATACTGCTTCACACAAAAACCGATACTGTTCGGGATCCTTGGTCTTGTTACCCTGGAAAGTTGGAATTTTTATGTCCTCACTTTCCATTCTTTCACTCCTACTATTATTTATGGATCCACTATTTTTAACACTGTTCTAACACTTTGGGAAGTACTACGATGAAATTATGTTTCGTCCTCCAAAATTTGGTGCAGTGCATGGGGTTGTGGGTATGTTGTAACTTTGGGTCTGTCCTTCATCTTCTGGGATAGCCTAGTCACTTTCTTCATTGCAGTGAGGTCGCATTGTCCCGTGTGGTCCCATATCGTAGTCCTCCATTCCAATCACCTCAGGAGAATCTCTCTCAATCCTCCTCTTCTTCTCTGGCCGCCGAAACCTCACCCCACTTTGCAGGGTACCACAATATTCCTCAACTTCTTCTAAGAACTCATCGTCACTCATGTCCATCTACCCCACATTATTATACCAGAACCGCATTCACGTGGTACCCACAACCTCCGCACATTGGGCTTTACTCGTCAGAGTTCATCTTCAATATGCCCTTTTCGTAGATGAGCCTTTTGATACACAACTTGAGCAACAGCATAAACCTTCCACGTGGTCCCTTGAAAAATTTCCTTTCTACGTCACTGTATGACTTGATTGTATCGATGGTGAATTCGGTAATATATCCTTCTAGAATACTATCCACCCAGATGTCGACAGCTCTAGATTCCCTCTTATCCACTCACTTCAATTGCTGGATCAAATCAGGTGTCCAATGTTCAAGTTCACCACCTTGGAAATTATTCTTTTGGAATGTCAACTGTGCCAACCACTCATGCAACAATATTGGGAATTCGCAGAAAAATATCTCGTCGACATCAGAGTATATATAATTTTGTAACCACTGAGTCGTCGACCATCCGGGTTGGTGATTCTCTTCTTCAGCAAACTCCCATGCTTTCTTGTCAACCAATCCTTGATCTTCGGTTTCGTCGGATGCCACAACATCTCCTCTCTTTTCCTCTTTGCACTAGGGTCCCAGCAATGGAACCATTTGTTGACGTAGTTTTGTCAACACAGTTCTGTCGACAGGGGTTCACTTCGCACTGCTATCAGCAAACACCAACCAAACACCCTTAGGCATCGGCCCAGAAAGGTTTTACCCTTTCCAGCAACACTAGAAGAGCGAGTGAGGTCTCACTCGAGATGTCCAAGGGGTTCTGCAGGATCAACTTTTCCGCAGTAGGGAGAAGACATGCATTAACCCTTACTCTATCGCTACATAAACCAGATATCTTTCCTTCGCATTATGCTAACAAATCAAGTATATATTAAACATGTAATCAACATTCGCATTACAGATTTAATCGACATTGACAGAGCAACAAAACCTTAAACACATCGCAACATTAAGATAACATTCATCATTCACAACACAAAATAGAGACATAATCGAACATCCTCATGCATTAACTCATCTCAAAATATGTGGTACGCCCTTCGCAGGGACAGTTCCAAGTGACTTATCATGAATCCATATACACAAAACATAACTTGCCGAAAACATGAAAATACATAGATGCGAGATATCAAAGTCTTCAGTCGATCAACTGCAACTGAATTCTCCAAATTAGATTCCCTTAGGCTTACAATCATGGTCCTATTTATAGAAAACTAAGTTGTTACAAAATGGTCCAAATGACCCATTCTTCCTAACTAAACCATAACTTGCGCTTTCTTCGCCTTCCTTATTCTCCATGAATGGTCCTTTCTTCCACGAATTCCCTCTTTTTCATTGTCAGCTTCCACACTTTATGTGCTCTAACTCCGTGACAATAGGAAAGAACATAAATTCTTTGGCTATGAAATATTCTTGGCTCAGTAATGTTCTAAAATTAATTATGGTTAACATTCACTAGAGGTATGAATAGATCCCTAAATATACAACTCCCCCTATAGAAGGAAGGTATGAAGTTGAGTCTTGACTCCTATGTTCTGGAGAGAGACAACCTGGTCTTAATGAGCATGTTGGTAATATGATAGAAAACCTTTCCATTGTGGTTGAACCAAAATCATTTCCCCAACATGCATTATTTGTAGAGAATGTTTTCCTAGGTAAACAAGATACACATTTGGCATGTATCGACATCCAAGAAGCAACTCTATCCATTAATGAATAACTTGAAGTTGGGATGAAATCCAAGCATCAACTATCATTGAATAAGAATAAGCATATACCACCACTCCATAACAATAGAAAAAACATAAGAGAGAGATAAGTGTTCACATCTTCTTCTTATGCATACTCCTTTCCATGCATTCATTGTCCCCATCTAGTCATATGTGGATTTTCTTTGCATCAAGGTGTTAAGCCTTGTAATCCCTCTTAGGGAATTTTGTACAATCATTAGGGATATGTGGCATTGTAGTTTTACATGTAAAGCCCAAATGTTATGACCCCTTCAAAAAAAAGTATTCATGGATTGGTCTTGCAGTGCGTTTAAGTTGTGTGCATGGTTACCTTCTGATCAACCCAAATTTTCGCTTCCATTCAATTGCAATCAGAGAATATAATATCACAAGCAAATAAGGAGTATCAACAATATCCCAAAACTTCACAGGAGCAAGCAACTAAACCAAGATCAAACCAAATCATCAAATGAAGAAAAAATGAAAGCATAAAGATGTAGGAAAGAGATTTATTATCAGCCATTTCAAGTAGAAGCAAAAGTAGCAAGGAACTTTGTCTGTAGAGACTATGGGGTGTTGGTTGATTCCCAATGGTAAGGTCCTGTTTTGGCCTAGTTGAGTGAAGTGATAAGTTCTTGCGAGTGTTCCAGCATTATAGATCCCACCCAACCTTTCATTGTTGTGGGTGGGAATAAATAGTTGGTGTCAAACTACAAAAATGGTGTTATAGGGGAGATGATCAGAGGGATATCCATATTTAAAAATAACAAAAAAAATGAAAAAAAAATGTAATTGCGTAGAGAAATAATGACCGAAAGATCCCCCTTTGCACCTATGGTCTATCAATCTGATATTTAGAAGCTTATATTTAGAAATATCTATTATTTCTCCTATAACATGTCTCTCATCGTATAAGCTGTAAAATTAAGAGTGAGGATGTGGCCTATGAAGGGAAATAATTCAAGAAAGTGGAGTAATTTACCCTCAGCTGAGCGGCCAACACCTACATGTTAAAAAATTCGACTTGCAAGAAACACTGAACTTCAACGTTGGTAGCTTGATTAGGGATTTATTGTTGGAGGTAGGTTGATTAGGGATTCAACGTTGGTAGCGTTGGAAGTATTTTTGAAACCGAAACAAACACCAAGGACCACAATAGAATACCCACTAGCGATTGATTCCCATAGACATCCCACCCGTATCACAACCCCATCAGAACGAGCACCAGTATAAGGTTTAGCACTAGTAACATAGACGGAGGGGGATATTTTATTCATGGTGATATCACAGAATAATCAACTACGGGTGGATCTAGATTTGCTTCCTCCCTCATTCGACACTCATCCTGTGAACATGGGCAACAAGTGACGTTAATATGGTTGTTTTGTTTTAAAGTTAATTTTTAAATTATTTTTTAATGATACTCTCTAGCAGCCCCTCCCTTTCCCTTCCTTCTATCTTCCACATAGGTAGGTTAGCCCTCCTTATTTTCATAGGGTTTGGGACCTTCCTTATAAGCGGTTAAGGCAAAAGGGTGAAAATACATTTATTGTTTCTTTCAAAATATATGAAAGGAAAATAATATATTTTATTGAAATAGTGAAAATACATTAGTACTTTATTCTATAGGTGCAAAAGTACTTATAGACTACCATGGTTAACTATAGATTTTCATCAACCATTTATAATGTGACAAATAAGAAACCTTAACTCAAGGATTGCCAACTCAACTATTATAGATGATGTCATTCTCTAGAATGTGATTGGTTCTTAAAAATTTAATTTTGATAGTACTTTTTTTTTGGAGGCCCATTTTTAACCTCAAAATTCCCCTAATGTCCATCTCCCACCACATTCTCTATTCAGATGCAACTTGTCCCACTATAAAGAAGCATGGCTTCTCAATTTAGTACTAGCAAACCTAACCCTCATAAGATCTCTAATCTGATCAAATTCAAATAAATTTTCCATTTCCCCTATCCAATCTATCAATTCCTTGGGATTTAAACTTCCAAAATAGATAAGAGTATCAAGTCTGTGTTTACTTCTAATACTATTGATGCATTTGATCATTCTATCTTCCATTGTCATGTTCTCCTATGGTTCTTTTCTTGTAGTATTTGATTTTGCTTCATCATCACTGTTGTCTTGCACCATATTTGCAATACCTCTCCTGTAAGTTACCTCTATGGCATCCATTATGGCCATCATTGTCGTCATCATTTTTGGAAGCTCATTCATATCTTCTATAACCTCTTGTCTTCTAGGTCTTCCATGACCCCTTCCTCTACCTTCCATCACTTTTATTCTTACCTGATATCTCTTTTTACGTGTTCCCCACTTCACCAACATTCACATATTTCCCAAATAGATGAAACTCAGAAAATATGGTGTAAACTGTGCAAAAGCATGCATCAGTGCTCTATAATCCCAAAAAGGGTGAAAATACAATACAATAATGTCACAATGAGTGAACAATTCGAATTAACCAAGGAGGTCATTCGAATTAATTGAATGGCATAGCTTGGCTCCAACTAGGATTCCATCTCATCAATCAGTGGTGGTCATCAATGCACAAGTAACTGTCAGCTAGGTGTCAAACTACGTCTAACTAAGTCTAACTGAGTGTAATTGAGTGTAATAAGTGTAACTGATGGTAAGTGGCACTAAAATAGGGATGGAGGCTCAGTGGAGGGCACATGAGGAGTTAACTGCACTCAAAATAGGTAGTCATGTCTCATCGGAGGTCAATCGGAGTGATAACTACAGTGAGGAGTTAGTCTAGCCTCAAATCAAGGAAAGACTGGTGGCTAATTGAAGTAAACTAGACTGGTAGGTGAGAAGGGCGCCCTTCTGCAGTGGAAGGTGAGAAGTGGGCGCATGACAGGCTAGGAGGGATAAATATGAGTGGAAAGTAGCTCCCGAGTGCTAGGAAACTAGGGACTAGGTGCTGGAGGTACCACACTAATGACTGGGTAGAATGTAGATGCATGCAATGCATGCATGTAGAGTGCATGCAAAAGTACATACTTAATGATGAGATATCCTAACACCCTCCCTCAAGCTATACTTTGATGTAAAAAATAAAATGTAGGGCCCTGGTTAATGAGACCAAAGGTCACCCCAATACAATAATCCAAAAATAAATAACAGTTCATGAACCGAGGAAATGGAGAAAACCTCATGGGAAAACCACCCCCTCAAAATGAAGTATAACACACCAAAAGATTTAACTGCTCCAAACTCAAGTAGATATGTCTAGAGGTATCTTACTCTTGGGAGTAAATGGATCATGCTCCAAAAACATGTGCTTGAATTCTCCATCAGTGGATGCAAGTGAATGTGGAGACTTTATGAACTTGCTCTTCATACCGAAAAATGTGAGAACAAATCTGAAAATATGAGGATGATCTTGGAACCTGTGATTCGAACCAAGTGAGGTAGGAATGGCTCCAATCGGATCAAATAGATCTTGAAACTTGAACTTCTTATCAGTGGAAGTTAAATTAGATCCAATATTTGACAAATAGTTTCTTGAGATCTCCTTTGAATAAACAGGGGTGAGATCAAAAGCAAAATCAGCAAAACTTGCGTGAGAATTGAACTCAAGCGAATGGTAGTGCTCTTCATCTTCAGTAAAACTCTGAGAAACTATGCAAATGATAGAACAAACATTTATAGGAGGCATGCAATCAAGGAGGACGAATGCTTCACCTCCAAAATCAGATTTTACCTCCAAAACATCAAGTAGATCATTATTCTGCATGCCGACAAACTCATGTGAAAGAGAGGATTCAAGAACCTCTTCGAAATCTAGAGTATGAGCTGGTTTATCTTGCTCATAATTCGAAATAGAAGACTTTGAGAGAATGAGTGTTGAATCTACAGTTTCTTCTTCATCTTGAACAATGAATGAGGTCGACATAATCATAGAGAGCACATAAGGAGATCTCACTGGGCTTGTTCTCCAAAATGCTAGCATGATCCTCTTCTTCCTGCTTTCCAAATTCTCTATTGAGTTGGGCCCATAGATCTCTTGGATTTTTGGCAGTAGTACTGAGGTAGCACATACAAGGAGACATAGCAAGACATATTGTCCCAAAAGCTCTGTCACAATCATTAAGCCAACCATTCTCCTCTTCAGCGGAATCAAAATCTCTTGTATAACCAATGCACATATCAAAGAGACATTACCTCTTCAAGAATCATCTTTGGTTTCCATCCATCATAATTGAACGGAGTAAGAATATTTTGTGAAGAAGAATTTTCCATCTCTGCATTAGCGAATGCAAATGGAGGAAGTAAGAAACCTGCAAATCACAAAAAAGACAAGAACAGTAAGGTCGAACAATCCACCCTTTTAGAGTTGCATCACACTTGGGATTGGAGATCAAACAAGTTGAATGGGTCCAATGTATCAAATCCAGGAATTATGTGGAAAAATCAAGCTTCTAGAGTGGATTGGAGTGTATTTTTCTGCTTTGCATGCACATGAGCGAATGCACATGAGATCTTTCATGCCAAAACTTCAGTAATTTTGAACAAATTCACTCAAATATTCTTGTAGAACACTTGTAGAAAAGAGGTCTTGTCCCTGCAATGGCTCTAATACCATGCAAATTTAGTCACAGCTGATCTAATGAACAAGTAAATCAATCAAAATAGATGAAACTCAGAAAATATGGTGTAAACTGTGCAAAAGCATGCATCAGTGCTCTATAATCCCAATAAGGGTGAAAACACAATACAATACTGTCACAATGAGTGAGCAATTCGTATTAACCAAGGAGGTCATTCGAATTAACTGAATGGCATAGCTTGGTTCCAACTAGGAGTCCATCTCATCAATCAGTGGTGGTCATCAATGCACAAGTAACTATCAGCTAGGTGTCAAACTGAGTCTAACTGAGTCTAACCGAGTGTAATAAGTGAAACTGATGGTAAGTGGCACTAAAATAGGGATGGAGGCTCAGTGGAGGGCGCATGAGGAGTTAACTGCACTTAGAATTGGTAGTCATGTCTCATCGGAGGTCAATCGGAGTGATAACTGCAGTGAGGAGTCAGTCTAGTCTCAAATCAAGGAAAGACTGGTGGCTAACTGAAGTAAACTAGACTGGTAGGTGAGAAGGGCACCCTTCTGCAGTGGAAGGTGAGAAGTGGGTGCATGACAGGCTAGGAGGGATAAATCTGAGTGGAAAGTAGCTCCCGGAGTGCTGGGAGACTAGGGACTGGGTGCTAGAGGTACCATACTGATGACTGGGCAGCATGCGTGCATGCATGCAGAGTGCATGCAAAAGTACATACTTAATGATGAGATATCCTAACACCCCCCCTCAAGCTATACTATGATGTAAAAAATAAAATGTAGGGCCTTGGTTACTGAGACTAAAGGTCACCCCAATACAATAATCCAAAAATAAATAACAGTTCATGAACTGAGGATATGGAGAAAACCTCATGGGAAAACCCCCCCCTCAAAATGAACTGTAACACACCAAAAGATTTAACTGCTCCAAACTCAAGTAGATATGTCTGGAGGTATCTTACTCTTGGGAGTAAATGGATCATGCTCCAAAAATATGTGCTTGAATTCTCCATCAGTGGATGCAAGCGAATGTGGAGACTTTATGAACTTGCTCTTCATACCGAAAAATGTGAGAACAAATCTGAAAAATATGAGTATGATCCTGGAACCTATGATTCGAACCAAGTGGGGTAGGAATAGCTCCAATCGGATCAAATAGATCTTGAAACTTGAACTTCTTATCAGTGGAAGTTAAATCAGCTCCAATATTTGACAAATGGTTTCTTGAGATCTCCTTTGAACCTACAGGGGTGAGATCAAAACAAAAATCAACAAAAATTGCATGAGAATTGAACTCATGCGAATGGTAGTGCTCTTCATCTTCAGTAAAACTTTGAGAAACTGTGAAAATGATAGAACAAACATTTATAGGAGGCATGCAATCAAGGAGGACGAATGCTTCACCTCCAAAATCAGATTTTACCTCCAAAACATCAAGTAGATCATTATTCTGCATGCTGACAAACTCATGTGAAAGAAAGGATTCAAGAACCTCTTCGGAATCTAGAGTATGAGCTGGTTTATCTTGCTCAGAATTCAAAATAGAAGACTTTGAGAGAATGAGTGTTGAATCTATAGTTTCTTCTTCATCTTGACCAATTGATGAGGCCGAGACATAATCATAGAGAGCACATAAGGAGATCTCACTGGGCTTGTTCTCCAAAAGGCTAGTATGATCCTCTTCTTCCTGTTTTCCAAATTCTCTATTGAGTTGGGCCCATAGATCTCTTGTATTTTTGGTAGTAGTACTGAGGTAGCGCATACAAGGAGACATAGCAAGACATATTGTCCCAAAAGCTCTGTCACAATCATTAAGCCAATCATTCTCCTCTTCAGCGGAATCAAAATCTCTTGTATTACCAATGCACATATCAACGAGACATTATCTCTTCAAGAATGCAATCATCTTTGTTTTCCATTCATCATAGTTGAATTGAGTAAGAAGATTTTTTTTGAAGAAGTTTCCATCTCCACATTAGCAAATGTAAATGGAGGAAGTAAGAAACCTGCAAATCACAAAACAGACAAGAACAGTAAGGTCGAACAATCCACCCTTTTAGAGTTGCATCACACCTGGGATTGGAGATCAAACAAGTTGAATGGGTCCAATGTATCAAATCCAGGAATTATGTGAAAAACTCGAGCCTCTGGAGTGGATTGGAGTGTATTTTTCTGCTTTGCATGCACATGAGATCTTTCATGCCAAAACTACACTAATTTTGAGCAAATTCACTCAAATCTTCTTGTAGAACACCTGTAGAAAAGAGATCTTGTCCCTACAATGGCTTTGATACCATGTAAAATTAGTCACCGCAGATATAATGAACAAGTAAATGAATCACAATAGATGAAACTGAGAAAATATGGTGTAAATTGTGCAAAAGCATGCATCAATGCTCTATAATCCTAATAAGGGTGAAAATACAATACAATACTGTCACAATGAGTGAGCAATTCGAATTAACCAAGGACGTCATTCAAATTAATTGAATGGCATAGCTTGGCTCCAACTAGGAGTCCATCTCATCAATCAATGGTGGTCATCAATGCGCAAGTAATTGTCAGCTAGGCGTCAAACTGAGTCTAACTGAGTGTAATAAGTGTAACTGATGGTAAGTGGCAATAAAATAAGGATGGAGGCTCAGTGGAGGGCACATGAGGAGTTAACTGCACTCAGAATAGGTGGTCATGTCTCATCGGAGGTCAATCGGAGTGATAACTGTAGTGAGGAGTCAGTCTAGCCTCAAATCAAGGAAAGACTGGTGGCTAACTGGAGTAAACTAGACTGGTAGGTGAGAAGGGAGCCCTTCTGCAGTGGAAGGTGAGAAGTGGGCACATGACAGGCTAGGAGGGATAAATTTGAGTGGAAAGTAGCTCCCTAATGCTGGGAGACTAAGGACTGTGTGCTGGAGGTACCATACTGATGACTGGGCAACATGCGGATGCATGCAATGCATGCATGCATGCAGAGTGCATGCAAAAGTACATACTGAATGATGAGATATCCTAACAATTTTATCTTTTGTCATAGTTGAATTTAATATCATACGTAATATGAAAATTAATGTTCTTTACTTTTCTTTTTAATTTCATTATATGATTAATTATAGAATTTCAGTTTAATGTTTTAAATGTAGTGTCAATGTTTTTACAATATTAAATATATAGAACGGTTTATAGATTTATAAATTAATATTAAAAGTTATTAAAAGAATTATAACAAAAATGAAAATAAATTATATAATGATTCATTTTTAAAAATAATAATTATTTTATTATTTAAATTAATTTCATATAAATTATATAATATCAAATAACAAAAATTAAAATTAACTTATTAAAAATAAAAATAAAAGGAAATATATATTTTTATTAAATACAGAAAACAATAAAACACTTTTTCCCAACCATTATTATGTTCATGTGGGGACATATAGAAGATGCTCCGTCGTATTATTTTTTTTATTATGTCCTATGCACACCCCAAATTTTTGGAGTTTCTAAGTTAAATATTAGAAATTATTAATTTATTTATTCAAGTTTTTTAATATTAATTGTTATTGGCTTAAAGAGGATGGCTTCATTGTCCCTAATACGTCAACAATGTCTACATACAATATCTTCGAATACCTGCAAACAGTTAATGCAATTTGGTTGAAAACGATGCATTGTCCTTAACTTGGATTTGGACCGAGATTGTGGTCATGTACCGAGTAAGCTCTGCATGCTATACCCCAAATGGAATTGATTTCGAGGGTTGTCTGTTGGTACAGTAGTATATACAATAGTGTGATGAGCTATTAGAATAAATGAAAACCAAGAGGATGCTCTGCAACATTTTCTTGGCGTTTTTCCTATTGGAGTTTTGATTTTCCAAGTTTTGCCAAGGTTCAACTTTGGATTTGGGCATTATTTTGGTTTTACTCAATTGTTGGTTTGTTTTAATTAGTTTGTAGAGGGCCTAGTCCTCGTGATGTTGTGTGTGGTACAAGGACCTGGGTATGAGGGTTTCTACATATATGGGTTTCTGAATTTTTTTGTACGAAGGCTCATTTGGTCTATCCTGCGAGGTTCTGGATTTGGTCTTTGTGCGTGTATTCTAGGCCCGAAGAGTTTTAATGCCTTTGTTTCTTTGCGCATTTGGGCATTTGTTGCATTTTTTTGGTGGTATTAATGCAGATGGTGCTTTGGGTTGTTTGGAGTATGTGTGCAGTAAATGTAGACTCTAGTTGGGATTCAAGGGAGTTTTGTAATGGGATAGTAGGAGGATGAAAGATGTGGTTGTTTTGGCTGTTGTTTTCTGGAGTCTTCATGGACTTTTGGGTTGCTACTGTGTGAGAAAGGAAGAGGGTTTTCAGTGGTGGTTTTCCATTCTAGCAGAGGATCGTTGAGGGTGATTTTATTGTTGGCTCTTACTATTTCGATGTCATTTTTCCATTGTCAATGTTGACTTGTGTTTTTTCTAGTGCACGGTTTGGCAATTCATTGTCTGTTTCCAGGTGGGATTGGTTTGTCTAGTTTCGTGGAGTGAGGTACGGTGCTGGCTTTGTCGCTTGATATTGTCTTTTCCTTTTTTTGTGCTAGGGTTTCTTGTTGAAATTTGTTGGAGGAATGGTTATGTGCCTAGGTTTTTCATTCATTTTTCCTAGGGTTAGAGTTATTTTGGTGGTTTGTGCTCAAGTATAGTATTGCATTAGTGTAATTGGAAATCAATTTGGGCCTTATTGGAAACATTTAATTTTTCTTGAAATTGATATGGTTTCAGTGCCCTAGACTTGTTAAGAAAAAAAAATTATGTGTAATAATTTTGCATTGGTTTCTTTAGTGTGCTGGTTCATGGCCAATTGAGTGTGGCAATGCTCAATTCTTTGATATCGAGGTTGTGAAATTAGGGTTTGTATCATCCTTTGTATAAACAATCGAATGGTGGTATTTCAATGACAATACCACCTTAAACTTGACTCATATCAAGATATCTTCGAAGGGTTCAAACCTTATTTGTAGGAAAGATATTATTGGAATTTGTTCCTATTCTTCGAAACCCTTATAGTAGTGATTTATGTTTGTCTATGATCTTGGATGTTTGTGGATGTGCTCTTACAGTTTCTTGGTATATTTTTACAGCAGTGATGTATGTTTGGTTGTACTCTTGGAATGGTAATTGTGGATGTTCTCTTATAGTTTGTTGGTATATTTTTTATCGAAGTCATGTACTCATTGTTTGATATCTTGTGACACATCAGAACAATACAAAATACATAGAATAATGATTGCAAGCACTAGGTAAGTGCAAACCAATAGGGGATTAGTGATTCTACACAGATATCAAGCCTACATGGAATAGGGATAGCGTATGTGCTCATGTGCACAATGAGTCTAGGTTTATTTTTTATGTTTATTTGATTTTTCCCCTGTCAATTTGAGCTATCAAGGATTGTTGTAAATCCTTTGACATTTTTCCATATTTTTTTTTAGCAAGCCCTTGAATTGGTACATATAGAAGATGCTCCGCCGTATTATTTTGTTTATTATGTCCTATGCACACCCCAAATTTTTGGAGTTTCTAAGTTAAATATTAGAAATTATTAATGTATTTATTCAATTTTTTTAATATTATTTGTTATTGGCTTAAAGAGGATGGCTTCATCTTCGAAAACTGGAGTGGGTATTTCAGGTATAAATTGTCCCTAATACGTCAACGATGTCTACGTACAATATCTTCGAATACTTGCAAACAGTTAATGCAATTTGGTTGAAAACGATGCATTGTCCTTAACTTGGATTTGGACCGAGATTGTGGTCATGTACCGAGTAAGCTCTGCATGCTATACCCCAAATGGAATTGAATTCGAGGGTTGTATGTTGGTACAGTAGTATATACAATAGTGTGATAAGCTATTAGAATAAATGAAAACCAAGAGGATGCTCTGTTTTCTTGGCGTTTTTCCTACTGGAGTTTTGATTTTCCAAGTTTTGCCAAGGTCAACTTTGGATTTGGGCATTATTTTGGTTGTACTCAATTGTTGGTTTGTTTTGATTAGTTTGCAGAGGGCCTAGTCCTCGTGATGTTGTGTGTGGTACAAGGACCTGGGTACGAGGGTTTCTACATATATGGGTTTCTGGATTTTTTTGTACGAAGGCTCATTTGGTCTATCCTGCGAGGTTCTGGATTTGGTCTTTGTGCGTGTATTCTGGGCCCGAAGAGTTTTAATGCCTTTGTTTCTTTGCGCATTTGGGCATTTGTTGCATTTTTTTGGTGGTATTAATGCAGATGGTGCTTTGGGTTGTTTGGAGTATGTGTGCAGTGAATGTGGACTCTAGTTGGGATTCAAGGGAGTTTTGTAATGGGATAGTAGGAGGATGAAAGATGTGGTTGTTTTGGCTGTTGTTTTCTAGAGTCCTCATGGAATTTTGGGTTGCTGCTGTGTGAGAAAGGAAGAGGGTTTTCAGTGGTGGTTTTCCATTCTAGCAAAGGATTGTTGAGGGTGATTTTATAGTTGGCTCTTTCTATTTCGATGTCATTTTTCCATTGTCAATGTTGACTTGTGTTTTTTCTAGTGCACGGTTTGGCAGTTCATTGTCTGTTTCCAGGAGGAATTGGTTTGTCTAGTTTCGTGGAGTGAGGTACGGTGCTGGCTTTGTCGCTTGATATTGTCTTTTCCTTTTTTTGTGCTAGGGTTTCTTGTTGACATTTGTTGGAGGAATGGTTATGTGCCTAGGTTTTTCATTCATTTTTCCTAGGGTTGGAGTTATTTTGGTGGTTTGTGCTCGAGTATAGTATTGCATTAGTGTAATTGGAAATCAATTTGAGCCTTATTGGAAACATTTAATTTTTCTTGAAATTGATATGGTTTCAGTGCCCTAGACTTGTTAAGAAAAAAATTTATGTGTAATAATTTTGCATTGGTTTCTTTAGTGTGCTGGTTCATGGCCGGTTGAGTGTGGCAATGCTCAATTCTTTGATATCGAGGTTGTGAAATTAGGGTTTGTATCATCCTTTGTATACACAATCGAATGGTGGTATTTCAATGACAATACCACCTTAAACTTGACTCATATCAAGATATCTTCGAAGGGTTCAAACCTTATTTGTAGGAAAGATATTATTGGAATTTGTTCCTGTTCTTAGAACCCCTTATAGTAGTGATTTATGTTTGTCTATGATCTTGGATGTTTGTGGATGTGCTCTTACAGTTTCTTGGTATATTTTTACAGTAGTGATGTATGTTTGGTTGTGCTCTTGGAATGGTAATTGTGGATGTGCTCTTATAGTTTGTTGGTATATTTTTTATCGAAGTCATGTACTCATTGTTTGATATCTTGTGACACATCAGAACAATACAAAATACACAGAATAATGATTGCAAGCACTAGGTAAGTGCAAACCAATAGGGGATTAGTGATTCTACACAGATATCGAGCCTACATGGAATAGGGATAGCGTATGTGCTCATGTGCACAATGAGTCTAGGTTTATTTTTTTATGTTTATTTGATTTTTCCCCTGTCAATTTGAGCTATCAAGGATTGTTGTAAATCCTTTGACATTTTTTTATATTTTTTTTAGCAAGCCCTTGAATTGGTAAGAGAGAGCTAGTCAATGAAATAAGTTATATTAGTTTCCATAGATAATAGAGTTTGATATTATTGAACTCGGTGCCTGTTTTGTTACCTTTTTATTATGCATTCAAAGAAAAGATCTGTATTGTTTTCCATTCTTTTTGTGTAATTTTTTTTTCTTAGGTTGTCTTCATAGTGTTTCGTGAGACGCAAGGTTTTTTTGAAAATTTAGCCCATATTTTATGATCGATCACATGCACTATGCAACAATAGGTGAGTTGGAGTGGTTTGACCTTGTTTTCTATTTTGACAAATTACTCAACCCTTGAATTAGTACAACAAACATCGATTCAACATACATAGAATTCAAATGACATTTACAAATTTTAACTAGTAGGAAAATAATGAGTTTAGTAATCTAACCAAGTTAAGAAAGTTTATCACTTCTAGCATGTCACCTAATGAAAACACTTTAGACACACACACACACACACACATATAATTTTGCATGGCTTCTTTTTAAAAATAGAAAAAAAAAAGACTTTATCAAAATCATCAACAATACAAATTACTTGATTAATCAACATTAGCTTGGGCTAAGTTACTTTACCTAGATAAAATTTTGTTATCTACAAGTCATGTTGTCTATTCGACACTCATATTGTTGGTTAGCTAATGTCGGTTTACGTAAGTAATTCCCATTGGAGAAAAAATATGAAAACTACAACTCCACTTATTTAATACAATGTCACTACCATTATTTCCTTACTACATTTGAAGTCTAAGTTCGATTTGCATGGAAATCTATGTGTTGGAGCAGGGTTTCAAGCCACATTTGGGAGTCACATAATAGAGTGTTGGGGACCTATTGGAGTAGAGTTTTGTACCATTTTTGGGAGTCATGCACCATAAATGGACCACGTGACAAGTCATCCAAAGGACCAAAAGTGTGCAAAAGGAAAAAGTTAGTTATAAGTACTTGGGCGCTTATGTCCACTTTGTAATGGGATCAACCCATTCTGAAATGTATAAATTAATTGAATGAAAGAATGGTAGTAATACACATGATATACTATGCATGGTTGCATGGAAAAACTAATGTTCCTTAGTATAGATTCTAGAGATATGTGGAGACACACTGACAACAACTAGAGTGAACTGCCACCTAATCCTAGTTAACTGGTCATGCAGTTGAAATCTAACTGGATAGAACACAAGTGGAGTTGAGAGAATATCATGAATACACATGCATGCAAAATTGTAGTGCATACCTAGCCTCATGGAGTAGGAAAATCACATTCCGCACGATGATTCCACTATTGCATGCAATATTATGTGAGGATACCAAGGTTGCAATGTAGGACTAGACTCCACTAGTCTAGTTGAAGTGTAACTGAGTAATGACTAAAGAATATGTGGAAAATTTATCTAGGGGAGAATATTCTCATATAGGGGATAAATAGGTTAGACCAAAAACCCCTCAACATAGGAAAAGAAATACTAGGTGGGTGTGTAATATTTTCAATACCTCCTGAAGCGTAACTAAGGAGTACACAATGAATGGGTTTTGGGAAGAAGCCATTTTAGGTACCCTTTTTACAATGCTTCTACATAAAATATGATAGTTGAAAAATTGGAAAGAGGTAAAACCTCATGGGAAATCCTCCCCATCAAAAAATAATGATGAAAAATTAAGATAGCTGCTAGGAAACTGTGACCTTCACCCCAAGGAGGTCTCATAGAAACTCGAATTTATGCACAGTGAAAATATTCATGAAGATGTATGTATTATGTTCAAAAGGTAGATAGCACTACAACTTGATGATCTCATCATGTACCAATACTCTAATGTAATGCATGTGGATCTTCATGTGTTTTGTTCTTGGTCGTTTCTCTAGATCTCTACAAAAATTCAATGTGCTCTGATTGTCGCACTAGATGACATTCAGATGGTGAAATAGGATACCGATATATATAAGTCAATGATGTAACCAAATGGTCTTAGTTGTGACATTGACCACACCTTTATACTTAGCCTCTACTAGCGCCAAAGAAATCAATTATTGAGTTTTACTAGACGAACAAATGGGGTCGGATCCCAAATTGAGAACATATCCTAAAGTTGACTTGTGATAGGTTCTATTTCTAGCCCAATCTGAATTGGTATATATAATGAGATCCAATGTACAACCCAATAAATAATGAACCCCATATATGGTGGTACCTTTGTTACAGGAAATTATCCTTGCAGATAGGTAGAATCTCTCTTGGATAAAAGAAGGTTCACTAGATCCCTAATCCAAGATAGAAAGTAAACAAATGGCACCTAACAACTCCTAGAACTAATTCACACACAAGAAAATAAAAGCATGAGAAGGAAGGAAGAGGGTAGATGGCCTACCTCTGTCCATATGGTTGTCCTAGCTGCTCTTTAATGATCCAACTCCTAGCTTGTAGATCCAAACTTGTGAGCCTGCATACAAAGACAAAGAACAAAACTTTCCAATGCACCAAGTGTATCAAATAAGATCTAACTACCAATTAGTAGACATGTCTATATATCCATTAAAAGAGAAATGAAATGGGAGAATAGGCCAAGTTATATTAAAATGAAATCCATGAGAAACTGTAATGTCCCCATCCAAATAAATCACATGAAGGGAAAATTCTACCAATCTTTTAGTTCCCTAGGTTGGGGTGGAAACATTTAGACTTGGAATAAGGGAGCTATAAGACCCCAAATAGACATTATATTGATGAATATATATTAAAAGGGGCCAAATAAATATTAATACTAAGAAAATAAGGTGGCACTTGGTCATGAGGAAACATAGGTGGTGTGGGACCCACACAAGGCAAGATTCTCCATGCCACATGGCATCCTATTCTCACCCATTCGAATCCAAGGTAGATTCTAGAGTTCTTGGGGAATTTGGAGAGGCATTATACTTGGAATGACTCAATGAGGGTCGAATTAGAGTGTAAGAGTAACTCCCATGGAAGAGGAAGAGGCATCTTAGAGGTATTGTGGCACTTGGGCTAGATTCCCTAACTTCCAGGACAACAATGATGAAGATTCTATGAACCTTATGAAAAGGATCAGACCTGATTGCTGAAATATGACCTATATTACATGTTAGGGATAAAAATAGCCTCCAAGAGGGCACACAAGGGATTTATGGCAACCAAAGATCCCCCCCAATCGAATTGATGGAAGAGGAAGGCTAGGAAATCTTGGACAAGTGGCACTCATGGGAATATATCCCTAATTCGAGTTGGGATGAATCTCTTGGAGGAAATTTGAACCATGGAGGCCTTGGGAGGTTAATAAAATACAAGAATAAATAAGGAGACCAGCTTTTGATAATTTCTCATTTGGTAAAAATTAGAGAGCTTAGCTTGTCCTTGCAAGGTGGATGCTTATCTTTCTTGCCTTAGAACCAATTTCGAGGGTGCAAGATTCCCATCCTAGTTGGTTTATGGAGAGGCCATTCATACCTCTCAATAGATATTCATGGAAATTTTTTGATGTAGGTTCAAACCCCAACTGAGTTCGAGTTCATCCTCTCTCACTCTTCTCTATGTCTATTTTACTATCTTTCTCTCAATGTCTCATAAATGTACAAGGGTGCAATTGTTGTTGCATATAGTTAGTGAAGGACTATTATTTAGACTTCATGGAAATGTTAGCTTATATATATCTCTGTAATAATCATATCCTCATAGCCACAGCTCGAAACATTATGTATTTAAAGTGATATTTACATTCAAGGAAGAGATTCAAACCATTTTCCCCATAGCATTTGCATAGTGATTTTGTAATGTTATTGTACCTATTTTATATCAGATTTTTCTGAGTTCTTTATCATGTTATGAGATTCATATGAATTTAATTTGATGTCCCAAATTATGTGTTCAGACCTCTGAAGTGTTACTATGGTTCATGAAGAAATTCGAGACTCCTTTCCCACCAATTTCACCTCAAAAACTAGACTCTAGAAGTTGTTGTTCATTAGGATGCCTATTCGACTCTAAAACCAAATATAGTGCTGCACATATACTGTTCCTAATGTCCTATAACATATCCAATCATCATATCAAGAATTAAAGAAGGACATAAAGTGTTTGGAAGAGCATCTAATGCCATACCTAGGGGGGATCTCCACTTCTCAAATTAACTAGTTTTGTTCCAAAACTTCTTCCCATACAATTTGTAGACCATGGATGGATATATAAGTTGTTTGGATGTCTGATAGGTGTGTTAATATTTCCTATTCCCCATCAATACCTTCCTCCCCAAATTTGAAATCATTTGTAGGTGTTTAGAACCAGTTGTAAACAAAAACCCTAGAGTCAAAACAAGGTGAATCCAAGGACTTTCCTTTGAAGGGACATTACAGTGGTACCATAGAATGGTCCTTGCACATGATTTGGGTGACCATTTATGAGGTCAAGAAGTCATACCCCACCCTTAGAAACTGAAATTGAAAGTACCTTTGGTGAAGAGGAAGAAGCAGGAGAAGAGGTGCACTCTGTTGAAACTATGACTAAGGATGAGAAAGGAACCTCAAGGATGGAGGAGAAAGAGGAGTTTAGGAAATTCATGAAACCATTTTTTTAGGACATGACAAGGAATATAATTCAAGGTTTCGAATTGATGGCTAGTCAAATTGGAATCAAATTGGCATTAGGAGGCAACAATAGTTCTCCTTTCGAGGAAAATAAGGTATTTGGTGAAAGCATTTTCTCAAATATAGAGCCTCACAACCGTCCCAATGAATTCCAAATCTCAATAAGAGCTATCAAACCCAATTTTATTGATCCCAAAGATGATCCCAACATCCAATATGGAATTCATGAAGTTCTAGCAGAATGGTAGCAGTTGAGTGAAGATTGTAAAAGGACCTTACCATTCGATCAATTCTTTACTGTCTCAAACAAAATCAAAATGAGAGGAGGTAACATAAATCCTTTTCAAAATAAAGAATTGAGTTATGCCATAGGTAAAATGCCCCTGCCCACCTTTGATGGCTCATCCCAAAGTTCTGCAAATACTTGGGTACAAAAGTTAGATGCATATTTTCAGCTGAATCCAATGGTTGAAGAGGATGCTCTAAAAATGGCTATTCTGCATCTTGAGGGAGAAGCAAATGATTGGTGGCTCCATGGACTTAAAACCTTGGGACATGATCAGGTCACATCATATGAAGAGTTTGTTAATAGGTTATTGGAAATATTTGAGCAAAAATACCCCGAAATTCCTTTCAAGGAACTAGCACAGTTGAAGCAAACTGGAACCCCTGAGTACATGTTGGAATTCCAAAAACTATCAGTTAAGGTGGATGATATATCTATGGTTCAATTGGTATTTCTATTTACTGAAGGATTGGATGAACCTTTGAAAGGTTTATTTAAAGCTCACAAACCTACTTCATTGAAAGATGCCATGAACTTGGAGAGAGATCTGCAAAATGTGCTATCCAAGACAAGGTATCCTCCCAAGCCCAATTTTCCTTCCAAGTTCATATTTGACAAGAAACCATGGGAAAAAGATTCATTTGGGAAGGACAAGAAAGAGGGACCAAGCAAGGAATAACTTAGAAGAAATAAACTATGTTACACATGCTTTCAACCATGGGTACCAGGGCATAAATGTTGTAAGGGGAAAGCACAATTCATTGAAGTATTTTTTGATGATGAAGGGGACATAGAGGAAGAAGAACAACTTTAAACCCAAGAAGAGGGGTATGACACAGCAGAAGAAGATTATCCATCACCCAAAAAAGGGATAATGGAAGTGCTTTCAGGAGTGCCTTGTTTTCACACCATTCGATGCAAGGGAGTGGTACACGGGCAAAGAGTTTTGGTATTGGTAGATGGAGGAGAAACTCATAACTTCATTGATGCATCCTTGGTGGAGAGGAGAAAGTTACCCATTGAATCATTCGACGGGTTCACAGTCATCATTCTAGGTAACAAGTCTATGGAATGCAACACATGGATTCCAAAGCTACAACTTACCATAGGAAATTACACATTTTATGATAGCTTCTATGTGGTGGATGTTGCTAATACAAATGTGATTTTGGGATTAAAATGGTTGTACTCTATAGGATAACATATTGTGAACTACCAAATACTTGAAATGATGTTCAAGGATTTGGAAGGAAAACTAAGGGTAGTGAGAGGAATGCACACCTATCCGAACCAAGTGGTGTCTTCCCACAGTATGAGGTCCATATTGAGACATGGGGACATGTAATGGTTTGCTGAATGTTTCATCACTTCCCCCAAGCCAAACATAAATATAGCAGAACATCCAAGGGAGATAAGGAAACTACTACACAAGTATGAAAGGGTTTTTGGAGACCTTCCTCCTGGAAGGCCACGTGATAGAGGAGTTGAGCATACCATTGTTTTAGAGGTGGGTACTTCACCTATACAAATACCCCCATATAGACATCCAAAAAGGTTCATAGATGAGATTGAGAAGCCTATTCAAGAGCTCTTGGAATTGGAGCTCATTAGACCAATCGCAAGTCTGTATGCTTCTTCAGTTGTTTTGGTGAAGAAAAAGGATGGAACCTTAAGGATGTGCATTGATTTCAAATATTTAAATAAGAAGACAATAAATAATAGATATGCCATCCCTTGAATAGATGAGCTCATGGATGAGATATTTGGATAAAAGTTATTTTCCAAAATTGATCTTAGATCAAGTTACCATCAAATTCGAATGAAGGAGGAGGATGTGCAGAAAACTGCTTTCAGATGTCACTATAGTCATTTCGAATTTCTTGTCATGCCTTTTGGTTTGACCAATGCTCCAACAACCTTCCAATCATGCATGAAAAAAATATTTTGCAAGAAGATCTGTAAGTTTGTTTTGGTTTTCTTTGATGATATTTTGATTTACAGTAAGACATGGGAGGAACATTTGCACCATTTAGAAGTTGTATTGAAAATCTTGCATGAACAATATTTGTTTGCTAAGCTGTCCAAGTGTGAGTTTGGATTGAAATAAATTTGTATCTTGGGAACATCATTGGGAAAGATGGGGTAAAGGTGCACTTGGAGAAAATAAAGACTATTCTTGAATGGCCATCACCCAAGAACATCACTGAATTGAGAGGCTTTATTGGGATATGCACTTACTATAGGAAGTTTGTGAAGGGGTTTTCCAAACTAACTGCTCCCCTTATTGATTTGACCAACAAGGATGGTTTCAAATGGGATGAAGAGGATGAAAAGGATTTCCAAAGAATGAAAGAGGTAATGAGTAGTTTTCCAGTACTTGCATTACCATATTTTTCTAAACCATTATTTTTGGAATGTGATGCATCAGGGGAAGGAATAGGGGTAGTCCTAAATCAAAATCAACACCCAATAGATTTTGAGAGCAGAAAATTGCAGCCACATGAGAGACTCTACTCCATATATGAAAAATAAATGTTAGCCATCGTGCATGCCTTGGCCAAGTTTAGACAATATCTAGTGGGGAACAAGTTTGTGGTCAAAACTGATCATAACAGTTTAAAGCATTTCCTTACACAAAAAAATATCAATGAAAGGAAACAAAAATTGGTAAATAAGATCCAAGCTTTTGATTTTGACATTGAAAATGTAAAGGGAAGAATAATATTGTAGCAGATGCATTTTCTAGGAGACCTTCATTTTCCCTTATGGACATTTCAAAAGATTGGAAAGATGTGCTAATAGTAGAGTATGCCAAAGATAGATTTGCTTGTGATTTGTTAGATGGGGTCAAATGAGATATATTGAATGGCCTAATATACTATAAAGAGCGAATATACTTAGTTCATGGTTTGAACTTAAAGCACAAGATATTGAAGGAAGCTCATGATTCTCCTTTAGCAGGCCATCCTGGTTTCTTTAAAACATATAGGCAATTAAGACAAAGGTTATCTTGGAAAGGGTTGAAGGAAGATTATTTAAAGTATGTGAATGAATGAAAGATATGTCAGCAAAACAAAGTTGAATACACCCATCCTGCTGGTCTCTTACAACTATTTTCCATTCTAGAACAAAAATGGGAAAGCATCTCAATGGATTTCATCACAAGTTTTCCCAAGGATTTTGGTAAGGATTGTATTTATGTTGTGGTAGATAGAATCACCAAATTTGCTCATTTATTTTCTATTACATCATCGTTTACTGCTGCACAAGTAGATGAGCTATTATTTAGAGATATTTTCAGATTGCATGGAAATCCCAAAAACATTGTGAGTGACAGGGATAATAGATTTATGAGTGCTTTTTGGCAAGAAATATTCAAGTTGGTGGGAACTCAATTGACTTTGAGAACAAGATATCATCCTCAAACTGATGGTCAAGCAGAAAGGGTGAACCAATGGTTGGAGGGGTACTTGAGAAACTATGTTTGTGAGCAACCAAAAGCATGGGTTAAATGGCTACATTTGGGTGAGTTTTGATACAATACTACTTTCCATATGTCCATTGGCATGTCTCATTTCAAAGAAATTTATGGTTATGAATCACTCACCTTTGTTGATCATATTTTTGGTGATAGGATAGCTCCAAAATCTAAATATTGGGTTGAGGAAAGTCAAGAGATTTTGAAGCTTTTAAAAGACAATTTGCAGGTTTCCCAAAATCAACAAAAACAGTATGTGGATCAAAATAGGAAGGAAAGAAATTTTCAAGTGAATGATTTGGTTTATTTGAGGCTGTAGCCATATAAGCAAACCACCTTAAAATGGAAAGGATCAGAAAAGATTAAACCAAGGTTTTATGGTCCATACAAGATAGTTTGAAAGGTTGGGGAGGTAGCTTATGAGATAGAACTTCTAGAAGGTAGAAAAATCCACAATGTATTTCATGTTTCATTCATTAAGAAGTCTATTGGTTAGAAGATTTCTATTTTAGAAACAATCCCTCCATTAGATTATGAAGGACAACTCATACTCATTCCAGAAATAAAAAAATTGAAGACAAGAGAAAGAAAATTGAGGAGCATAACCATAAGAGAATATTTGGTACAATGGAAAGATTTGCCAAGTGAGCACGCCACGTGGGAAGAGGAACAAATTTTACATCGTCTCATTTTAGAATTTCTTGAGGGAAATCAATATTGGGTGGGGAGGAATGTAATGTCCCCATCTAAATAAATTGCATGAAGAGAAAATTCCACCAATCTACTAGTTCCCTAGGTTGGGGTGGAAACATTTAGAATTGGAATATGGGAGACATAAGACCCCAAATGGACATTAGATTGAAAAATATATATTAAAAGGGGAAAAATAAATATTAATACTAAGAAAATAAGGTGGAACTTGGTCATGAGGGAACATAGGTGGTGTGGGACCCACACAAGTCAAGATTCTCCATGCCACATGACATTTTATTTTCACCCATTCAAATCCAAAGTGGAGTCTAAATTTATTGGGAGAGTTGGAGAGGCATTATACTTGGAATGAATCAATGGGGGTCGAATTAGAGTGGAAGAGCAACTCCCATGGAAGAGGAAGAGGCATCTTAGAGGTATCGTGATGCTTGGGCTAAATTCCCTAGCTTCTATGACAAAAATGATGAAGATTCTATGACACTTATGACAAGGATCAGACCTGACTGCTAACATATTACCCATATGACATGCCAAGGCTAAAAATAGCCTCCAATAGGGTGCACAAGGGAGTTATGGCAGCCAAATATTCCCCCCATTTGAATTGATGGAAGAGGAAGTCTAGGAAATGTTTGACAACTGGCACTCATGGGAATCTCTCCCTAATTTGAGTTGGGATGAATCTCTTGGATGGAATTTGAGCCATGGAGGCCTTGGGAGGTTAATAAAAGACAAGAAGAAAGAAGGAGACCAGTTTTTGATCATTTCTCATCTGGTAAAACATGGAGAGCTTAGCTTGTCCTTGCAAGGTGGATGATTATCCTTCTTGCCTTAGAACCAATTTCGAGGGTGCAAGATTACCATCCTAGATGGTTTATGGAGAGGCCATTCAGATCTCTCAACAAATATTCATGGATATGTTTTGATGTAGGTTCAAAACCCAACTAAGTTTGAGTTAATATTCTCTCATTCTTCTCCATGCCTATTCTACTATTTTCTCTCAATGTCATGTAAATGTGCAAGGGCTCACTTGTTGTTGCATATAGTTAGTGAAGGATTGTTATTTCGACTTCATGGACATGCTTTTTTTTGTAATGCTGCAAAATTCTATTAAACGAGGAGAGATAAAAATACAGTAGTAGGTATAGTCTGTGGTGGTGTTATCAGATGTAGACACCACTCATGGAGATCCACAGTGTCATAGAGGTTCTGATAAAAAAATATACAAAAATCCTTTCCCAATATAGGGAGACCAGGGTAGACAAGTAGTAAAGCCTAAAACCTAGTATTCTGGTGCACTGTGTAACATGCTAAAACATAGATAAAAGTAAAGTTGTTGAAAAACACGGGGAGGATCCTCCTTAACGGGCCGCCGAAGGTGCTTCTCCATCGGAGGGAGTTTCTTCCAAGATTGGGAAGCCATGGTATTCTTATTCCTGCGAGTCTTTCACATGTGGCTGAGTGTCTTTCATAGTGAGTTTAACTAGAAGGGGCACAGTCTTCCTTCTGGTGGGAGCATTTCCATCCTATTC
The DNA here is from genome assembly GCA_027924585.1 of Larix kaempferi. Lineage (NCBI taxonomy): Eukaryota > Viridiplantae > Streptophyta > Pinopsida > Pinales > Pinaceae > Larix > Larix kaempferi. The sequence continues at coordinate 4,496,356 of BSBM01000600.1, forward strand.
GCTACAAATTCTTGTAGTGAGAACAAGGACCATGGTGGAGGGGATGGGGAAGGATAGATGAGCCGGATCCTTGCCTTTCTGAGAGTCCATCACCCTGCCCAGTGGAAAGACCATCCCCTTGTCTTTCTGTTTGTTCATTTCCTTACCAGGTGGAGTGACCAGGTTTCCAGGTTTTGCATTGTATTTATAAGTCAAGGGGGAAACCCCATGAGCACTACTTCCCGAATGAATGTTGTGATGGAGGTGTCTGGTAGGGGCATAGGAGTCCCAGCTGAGGGTGTTCTCCAGGATGTTGAGTGTGGCTTCCATGTTTGGAAGGGTAGCTCACAGGGTCTGAGTGGCATGTCAAGCAGTGGCCCAATTGGAGAGAATATCATCCATGAGTTCACCCAACATATTCTTTACTATCCAGTAATGGTCCCAAGGCTGTTCTTGACCCCCCTTGGAAAGATTGTTTGCTATCATCCTAGATTCCCAATTATCGATGATCAAACGGTCCAGAATTGAAACCTCAGCTCCATATCATTTCCTGGTTTTCCTTGTTTCCTGGATGTCATTATTCTTTTTCCCTTTGGTGCCTTTCAGTCGACCCATGGAGTCAGTCCAGAGGATGGTACGAATGCAAGAAAATGTGAGCTCGTAGAGCGCAATGGTAGGAGCAGGAGGATCCCAATACAGAATGACGATCATGGATGAAGGCCGATGAAAAATACTACTGAAGATGCTGGAGTGCCACTCACCTGGCAATCTTAACACCACATGCCGGAGGGACATGGGAATGGTGCACGACAAGCCAGGCCAGGATGGTTGAGAAGAATTCGCTAGCTGAAGAGTTAATGCGGCCATCGACTTGACGTCGCTTCCTTTGTAGGTCTAACATCAGCGTTGCCACAGGGCTATTTCTCATGCCTAGGTGTCATGCTAGTCAGGGCCTGCATGTCACTAACAATATTGCCACCCACATCCAGGGAGTTGAGGTCCAAATTGGCCAGAGCTTGGCATTGCAGAATGATTTTCCTGGAGGTTAAGGAAGTGAGGGCGTCTTCATGATAAGAAGAGTTCTAGGTTACCCATTCATTGGCTAGGAAATCTGCAAGCGCATTGGCTTTTCTTCTGACACGTTGGAAGGAGATTGACCTAGCGAGAGCAATAGTTATGGAAAGTTGTTGCAATCTCTGCGCAAGCCTCCATATTGATGAGATTTTTTCGACCGTAGCACCATTCTGAATACGGCTAGCTAGAGAGATGATGATCTTGGAGTATCCTTCAATAACAAGGGGAAGTAAGCCATGCCTATGGGCGCATTTGAGATCTTCGAGGAGCCCCATGATTTCTTTTGCATTGTTGGTGTCATGGTCAATGGTTCCCATGAATATTAGCCTTATGGTGTTGGAATCATCGCGTGTGGCGCCTACAAAACTTGCGGCTCCAGGATTTCCTTTGGAGGCCCCATCAAAGTTGAGTTTGAAAAAACCTGAAGGGGGCTTACTCCAGTGCCCTGGGCTTGGCATATTAGGAGGATATTTACATGGAGTTCTAGGAGAGGAATGAAGGAGAAGGTTCCAGTCGGATAGGATTTTTATTTCCATGGGGAGAGTGGGGAAGTCAGTAGGGCTCCAATTCTTCAAGGAAAGAGTTTTCTGAAGGTTGTTTGTAATGGTGACCCAAATTTTCGAGAGCTGTTTTTTCTTGGAATCGAAAATTCTTTTGTTTCTCTCTTTCCATATGTTCCCTACCACTAGTCCTGGAATGAGATCCCATATTCTATTGACAATGGCACTTTAAAAGGGATTTGGATCCAAATTGGACAAGGTTTGGAGGATATCCCATCTGACTCTGTTGGTACGCTTGTAGAGACTGGCCACTTTGTCCCAGATTTCATTGGCAAGTTCATAGGTGCTAAGAAGATGAATAATGATTTCAGGGTGATTTTCACACATGGTACACCGTGAAGGGTCGATGATTGCTCTTCTCTAAAGATTATCCCAAGTTAGAATGCGCCTGTGGGCCAAGAGCCAAAGGAAAGAAGAGACTTTAGGCTAGAGTTGAGAATCCCAAATTATTTTCCAGATAGGGTTCGATTGTTCTTCCAGGGTGCCTGTCAGAATGGAGTAGGCCTCTTTAGTAGAGAATGTTCCTATTTGGAGGTGTCCCCATATAAGAATGTCGTGACCATGACTAATTTTGACCTATGTGGTTTGAATATTTTTCTAGAGTTGCTCAATGTTGTCAGTTGGAATAGGGGGAATCCAAAGGCAGGGCAGTTTCCACTTGCGGATTATGCTGGAATCTGAGGGAATCCAGTAATCCCGTATCATGAGCTATCTGTTGTGATGACAGTGTGCCTGTAGATCCGTAGAAAGGCTTTGAGTATGGAGGCTTGGTAGTTGCTTCCATGAATCAAACCAGAAATTTGCATGTTAGCCGTCCCTGACTTCCTAGAAAATGTGTTGCTGAATTAGGGCTCTTTGAAAATTAGTTGCTCGCCAGATTAAAGATCCTGGGGGATCTAGGTCGTAGTGAATGCACAATTGAGTTGGCCAGTTGGGGGCATATTTGTTGTTCCAGAGAAGGCTCTAAGGGGAGGCCATGCCAGTGACCCATTTCCACCAGATTTTAGCCGATATGACCTGATTGTTGATTTCTGGATCCCTGAGTCTGAGGCCTCCTTGTCTTTTAGGCATGTAGAGGGTGTTCCATTTAACAAGGGCCCACTTGCGATTATTATGATCCCCCCCAAAGAAAGGATTTTTGGAATTTTCTCATCATTTTGAGGAACCACTTGGGAGATGCAAGGACTGAGAAGAGATAAAGATGCATGGATTGAAGAATAGATTTGAGGAGCACAATTATGCGTGGCAGGTTAAGGAAGCGAAAAATCCAAGAGGAGATTTTAATTTCAAGCTTGTCTAGGAGTTCTTTCCAAGAGGAATGCTTGATGGTTGAGTCAAAGAGAGGGGCACTGAGATAATTGGAGGGGAGGGAGGAGGTGGAGTAACCCAGGATGCGAGAGACATTTCTTTGCGTGATGGAGTCCGTGTTGAAGAAGTAGATATGATACTTTTCAAGATTCACAGTGGTACCCGAGGCTTCTGAGTAGGTCTGAAGAATGCGCTTAAGGGTAAAGGATTCCTGTATAGAGGGGTGCCAAAAGAGTAAGCCTTCATCCAAATATTGTTGGTAGGCCATGGGAGGGTTTCTATGAAAGTAAATGTTAACACCTAAAAAGTGTTCATTACCTCATCTCCCTCACCACATGACTCATTTGTCTATTTTCACCACCATATTTTCCTCCAAAACCTAAAAAACCATTAAATGGCCACCAAAAGGCCAAAAAACCGCTTTTCCCCCCTCCAAATAATTAAATTTCCTCAAAAGATAGCAAAAACCCTTTAAAAAGGCTCTAAATTCCCAAAAATCAAGTAAAAGGGAATAAAAAATATAAAAAAGAGGAAAAAGAGGGAAAAAGGAAGCAAAAACCCTAAAACAATTGACCTAAACCATATGGTGCCAAAAACCATGGGTCAATACTCCACCATTAAAAACCTATAAATAGATGAGGAGACTCTCCATTTCATATCCACAATTTATCCTATCCTCACTCTGCCAAAATCACTCTTGAAACCCTAGCTCACCATTTGAGCTAACTTCCCATTTGAGTGCCCCTTTTGGCCCATTATCCAAACACTTTGGAGAAGGAGAAGGAACCCATTGGAGCATGGAAGCATCCCTCCTGGACTACTGCAAGAGCTCCACCAACCTCGACATTTGAGGTAAATGTAATCTTGATCATATCATAATACAAAAAGAAATTTTTCTCTTATATTGTCATTGTCTTTTATTTCTATTAATGCACATGCTAGATTAGATTTTATGTTTTTTTATGAACTACTACTAAGGAGGCCCTTCTCCTTAATAGGTGCTCATTTGCACAAGCTAGGGTGAAAACCCTAGCTACACTTTTGGCAACTCCACTATTGGCCTTTGAATTTCTAGTTAAAAATTTAAAAGTTTTTATTTTCTACAAGTATTTTTCTGTTTTCCCTGTTCGGCTGTGGCTTCAGCCAGTTGGGTTTTCTGCCATAGATCATGGTTCTGGCCGAATAGGGAAAACAAAAAAATACTTGCAGAAAATAAAAACTTTTAAATTTTTAACCAGAAATTCAAAGGCCAATAGTGGAGTCACCAAAACTGTAGCTAGGGTTTTCACCCTATCTTGCGCAAATGCGCACCTACTAAGGAGAAGGGCCTCCTTAGTAGTCGTTTAGTAAAACAGTAAATTTAAACAGTAAAACAGTATAAAATCTAATCTAGCATGTGCATTAACAGAAATAAAAGACAATGACAATATATGATAAAATTTTATTTTTGTATCGTGATATGATCAAGATTACATTTACCTCATTCAGATTATTCCTCATTCATTATTGAGGTCATGTATTTTCAATTTTTTGCAGTTTGTCCGGGACTGTTGGTCCGGGCTCTAGTTCGTTTCTTCTCTTCTCCACACCCCAGGAAAACCATAAAATACCTATGATGTCTATCGGCCATATGATGAGCTCCTGCTGTCACACATCAGAGGGCAATCTATTAACACCTAAAAGGTGCTCATTACCTCATCTCCCTCACCACATGACTCATTTGTCTATTTTTCCCACCATATTTTCCTCCAAAACCTCAAAAACCATTAAATGGCCACCAAAAAGCCAAAAAACCCCTTTTTCCCCCTCCAAATAATTAAATTTCCTCAAAAGATAGCAAAAACCCTTTAAAAAGGCTCTAAATTCCCAAAATCAAGTAAAAGGGAATAAAAAATATAAAAAAGAGGAAAAAGAGGGAAAAAGGAAGTAAAAACCCTAAAAAAATTGACCTAAACCATATGGTGCCAAAAACCATGGGTCAATACTCCACCACTAAAAACCTATAAATAGGTGGTGGAGGCTCCCCATTTCATATCCACAATCTATCATATCCTCACTCTGCCAAAATCACTCTTGAAACCCTAGCTCACCATTTGAGCTAACTTCCCATTTGAGTGCCCATTTTGGCCCATTATCCAAACACCTTGGAGAAGGAGAAAGAACCCATTGGAGCACGAAAGCAGCCCTCCTGGACTACTGTAAGAGCTCCACCAACCTCAACATTTGAGGTAAATGTAATCTTGATCATATCATAATACAAAAAGAAAATTTTCTCTTATATTGTCATTGTCTTTTATTTCTATTAATGCATATGCTAGATTAGATTTTATACTGTTTTACTGAACTACTACTAAGGAGGCCCTTCTCCATAGTAGGTGCTCATTTGCACAAGCTAAGGTGAAAACCCTAGCTACAGTTTTGGTGACTCCACTATTGGCCTTTGAATTTCTGGTTAAAAATTTAAAAGTTTTTATTTTCTGCAAGTATTTTTCTATTTTCCCTATTCGGCTGTGGTTTCAGCCAGTTGGGTTTTCTATCGTAGATCACAGTTCTATTCTTTGCAGCCGCAGCCCAGATCGCAGCTTTCGACCGTTTTTCTGCGATCTAGATCACAACTTTTTGCTCTTTTCCCGCGGCCCAGACCGCTACTTCCTGCCGTTTTTCCATGACCTGAGCGCATCCTTTTGCCTCTTTCCCACGACCCGAGCATAACTTTTCTGCCTCTTTCCCATGATCCGATCGCATCTTTCTGCCCTTTTTCCACACTCCAGACCTCACATTTTAGCCCTAGACTTGTGATCCGACCGCGACTTTCTGCCCCTTTGTCGCGCTCCAAATCGTGCATTGTGGCCGCAAACCCGTGATCCGACCACAACTTTTCGCCCTTTTTGCCGTGCCCCAAACCCACGATCCGACCGTAGGTTTCACCCCTAAAGCCGCGCCCCAGACCATGCTTATTGACCACAAACCCGCGATCCGACCGCGGGTTTCACCCCTACAGCGGCGCCCCAGATCGTGCCTCTTGGCCATAGACCCACGATCCAACCGCAGGTTTCACCTCTACAACCGCGCCTCTCGGCCACAAAGCCGCCATCCGGCCACAGGTTTCACCCCTATAGCCGCGCTCCAGGCCGCGCATTTCAGTTGCAGACCCGCGATTTGTTTTCTGCATTTTTTACCCTTTTTGAACCCAGAATTTTTCTACAATATTTTCTGCACCTGCACAGCCACCTGTTCTGTCTACAACCACAGTTACCTATAGCCTTTTTCTGCATTTTTCTTTCTGTTCCATTTACAAAATAAATTAAGTTTATGCATTTACATTGAAAAAAGAAAATTTTGCATTGCAAGTTAAATTTCTGCATTATTATTGGTTAACAAAGTTGCCCACGCGTGGCACTTTTGATTGGGTTTATTACCTCACATGCACACACTCTGTCACCTAATTCAAATGAGCCTTAAAACACTATTTAACACAACCAACATTCTAACCCCACTTGGGGAACACATAAGAATATTGTAGTTAGGTAGGACAGGGGGGATAGGCATCCAAATAACACCCCTCGGCCGCTTACACTTGAGACATAGTTGTTGTCCTTCAGGGTACCAAAATCACCTAGTATTTTTTGACACGGTCACAACCAGTTTATCAGAGGGCCTCTCCTTTAGGAGGGTTGAAGTAGCCAGACTAGTTCTGGAGGCCTGAGTGGAATACCACAATCCATTCAGTAATCGAAGGCTACCTACTCGTTGGTCTGCGTGTGGTGATTCCTTTTAGGCCCACACGGTGATAGGACCGGAGTTGCAGATTCACCTTTCTGGACGTGTCATGAATGAGGTATCTTAGTTTCCTTTATTCTAGGATTGACTTACCCGGTGTCCCTCCCAGTAGGGGGATATCTTTGGCCACACTGTTCTACTATCCATATTGTCTGACTTGGATTTCATCAACTTGCAAAGGATATGTCTGGTTGAATCATAATACTATTTAGCTAGGGGTTTGCATGCTCCCTTACCTCCCTTTGGTCTAGCAAGTCCACCATTTTTACTTTTTGGAAACCATTTGATTGTTGGTATTCTAACCATTTTTTTTGATACTCCGCTTATTGTAGCAAAATTATTACAGTAAGCGTTTTGACTTGGTTGTTGGCCCGAGTGCCGTATTTTTTGCGCTCTCCTTCTGCACACTCGGCTGCATTAGGGTTTTTGAGCCTTTTTTCCCTCGACACAACCTGCAAATACTTGACACCATCTGTCACCATTGAGTCCCCGAGACACTCTTGGCGCCTCCGGGGTGAGCCCCCATAGCATGGTTCACTTGACATCACCCATCATAGACGTAGATCTACATCACTCGACACCACTCATCATAGACCTAGAGCTTTGTCACTCGACTCTATTCGTCATCACCATAGAGCTCCATCCCTTGACTCTGACGCCCCTTATTTCACATCTGATTCTGAGCTAGAGTCGGAAAAACCTACTTATATCGCACCAACCAGCCCCATGGCTGGCATGACTTCCAACCCTTTCTTTGTAGGGACCCTTGATGAAATGTCCACAACAACCCCACCCACCACACCTACTTTGGGTATGCCCTCGATGGGGCCCACACCCACCATTCCGGTCATTGTGCCAATTCCAGTGGCTAGCATACCCAACCCAGCCCCACTGGTGACTCACACTAAGCTTAGTGGCGCAGGACCCTCCCATACCACCTCCACCCCCCCCGTTTGGGGGTCACATCCCTATCACAAACCCAACCCCTACACTTTGGGGCATCGGCCCTAACATGGATGCCACCAGCAACATGTCACATCCTTCTACTAGTTTTCCATTCATGGCTAGTCTCAACCTTCCTGACCTGGCCAGATTGACCAACGATCCCATCAGACACGATCCTACGTGGCCTCACATGCCCACCAAGCTCCCATCAGACATCCCTAAGTTTGAGGGCAAGGCAGGTGAAGACACCCAAAATCACATTATGTCCTTCCATCTATGGTGCTCCTCCAACTCCATAGTGGATGACTCTGTCCGCCTCAATCTGTTACAGCGAATTCTCATTGGGTCTGCAGCCAAGTGGTACATCGAGCAGCCCCATGGGACCCATGCCACCTTTACTTCCCTCGCCTAGACCTTTCTGCAGTTCTTTCAGTTACCTGTCCGCTATGATGCGGGAGTTGAGATCCTACTATCTTGCAGACAGAATACGGCCACCCACATCACTGACCACATTCATGAGTGGCATCGACACTAAAGCCTATGCAAAATCAAGTTAGATGACCATATCTTCCTAGATTGGTTTCTCAAATATCTCCTTCCCATCATTGCCAAGGATGTGGAATCTGAGCGACCCCATTCCGAGGAAGAAGCCATCTTAAAAGCCCAATAGTTTGACCTTATCTACACCAAGTCTGGTTACTTATATACCATTATACCCAACGCCCCCCACGGCGATTCCTCCCGAAACGATGCATCGGGGGCATCCCATGTCGCTGATGGCATCATTTTCCATGTTGCATTGCATAACCAGCCCTTTTCCATGACACGTACTAGTAATGGCCCCTACCTTTTGCGGTCTACATCCCACTTTGGAGCAACCAATTCGTATCCTCCCATGGCGCATAACCATCATTGCCACGGACCCTCATGTCCACCTTAGTGCTTCAGCCACGCATCCCCTGCATACGTTCCCCTGGTTACACCTCAACCATATTACCACCCGCAGGTCGCGCACACTCCTGTATCCTCTCAAGCCCCCCCCCTGCTTATTATCCGCCATAGGAAACACCTGTGGCAAATCAACCACCCATCACATAGACGTATCAACAACCCCCACAAGGTCTAGCACCAGCACTGCCTCCACCCCCACCCACTTATTATCCTCCGCAGCAAGCTCCCGCACCTGCACAACCGCAGCACCCACCTGCTGCCCAAGGGTAAGTGTACGTGCAACAAAATCCACTGCATAACCAAAATGCCCAATGCCAACAAGGCCAAAAAAACAGTAGAAAAGGACATAACTGTGGGAACAAATCCCCTCTAGACCAAGGAGGCCATCCACCTAATCCCCCAAACAATAATAATGTGGCACCTGCCAACCAAAACCCCGATAGGCTGCCAAAACAAGCTAAAAACCATAACTTGCGAACGAACCATCCTTGTTCTATATGCGGGGTCTATGGCCATTACACACATGCTTTCCCACATTTGGAGCGGGCATGACAACTCTAAACCGATGATGCCCATCGCCAAGGGCACATGGCACCTCAGGCGCTACTTAACCCCCCCCCCCCACCTCAAACTCAATCCTTGGTGTTACAGAACCCTTTACCAACCCAAGGAGTGGTGAACACTCAACCGTTAGCTCCCCCTGAAGGAACTGCGCCACCACAACAGCAAGTCACATATGCTGCGCCTGCCCACCCCACTTTAGACTCAGGCACCCATCACTTGTTGATGATGTCATCCACCGATGTCAACCTTGAAACCTGCCAGAACCAATATGGATCGACCCCTGAAGCCCCTCCCACCGACAAAACCACCAATTCTCTTCCCACCAATCAACCATTACGCATACCTCCAGCTCCATTAGATGGAGCCCCAAAAGCCCCTCGCTTCCCATTTCGCCGCATCAACAATAACCCCAATGCTCATACTGCATCTAATTACAACATTGTGGATGACTTAGCTCAGTCCCCCGTATCCATGTTTGCGTTAGAGGTCTTAAAACACTGTCCTACACAGCGCAAGACTCTGTTATCATCCATTGGTGCTATCGACCTGACTGATTCATGAATGATGGCCTTTGATATGGACCAATCTCAACCACTCCTGCCTTCCACATTAGCATTCCAAGTTTCTGTATCCATTCGGAATCTTGTAATGCATCGATGCATCATCGATGAGGGTGCCGCTACATGCATTATGTCCACATTCATTTGGAAGAAGTTGGGATCCCCTACTCTCTAGTCATCCACCACTGCGTTGCGAGTCTACAACGGTCGTTCGACTCAACCCCAAGGTCTCTTAGCTAATGTATCCATCCAGTTGGTTGGTAAAACAGTGCTTATTGACATATAGGTCATCAACTCCCAACTTGATTATAACCTCTTACTTGGCCACAATTACATGTACGCCATGCAGGCGGTTGCCTCATCCGTTTTTTGTACCATGATGTTCCCCCATGAAGGATGAGTGGTCAAGATTGATCAACTCACTTATTATGATCCCAATGCCCCCGCTACACCCAAAAACGTTCTTCCCATGGTTGAACAACTTGTTCGCGGTGCATCTACCTCGTTGGTTTCCTCAGTTGGACTCAAAATCTACTCAGATACACCGATGACTTCCACATTCCAATCCATTCCACCTCCGTCACGAGCGACTGAAATATTTGACTTATGTACCCTCTCCCACAATACACAAACACCCAACCATCAATCGCCCTTGCTGCCCCAACCACCGTTGGTACTTAGTCATGTCGGTGTAACACCCATCCATACAATCCCATTCCTATTCCCCCCTTCGGGAATAGTGAGCGCTTCGATGATGGCCACACTAAACCTCCCGGGGTTAACTTTAGGACCACCTATATGGTACATCACACCTCTCGTTTCCCCTCCAACACCAAATTTCATCTTACAACCGGTGCAACCCATTACCACTTCTAGTCAACCACCTCCCGGTGTCACTACTCCTTCCTCATCCACCAATCCATCCCCTCTTATCAAGCACACTGGGGGCATAGGCCCACAATCGTACACCGCTCTACCCCCGCCCAAAATGGTAAAAAACTGTCCATCATTTAGAGCTCCTCCGAAATGCTCTTTGTGTGATGAGTTAGGCCATGCCACACATCAATGTCCACAATTACCCACACTACAGGAGCACATGCAAATGCTTGACGACCACCCCAACATCTCGGTTGTCCAACTCGACCTTACCCCTAATCCTCTCGATAAATCACTGCGTACTGATCACCCTTGTGCAATATGCGGTATTTACGGCCATTACTCACATCACTGCCCCGATCTCCCAGATTATAGAGCAACACTATACGAATTGAATAATGCCGACCTAGAGATATCCCCTCCTTTCATTGAGGAAATTCATCCCCCACCATCTTCCTCCTCAGAAGATATTAACACAATTTACATGGTTTCCAATGGAGACCCTTCTGTCCGATCGGCCCCTTCCATTGATCCCTCTGACCCACATATTCAACCTTTTCAAATCAAAGAGGAAACCACATGTCCACAGCATGGGGGCAGGCCCGATACCTTGCCTAATCATCATCATTGTCATTCTCATCGATGATACTGGGGACATCCACCCCACAAGGGGAATCCCCCATCATCATATCATCACTTCAGCATGCCACCACGGCCTACAGCCTCATGGTATACCCCCCCCCCGCCAGTGGTTTCTCAATGCCCTATTGATCCCTCTCTGAGACAACATCTGCACCACATTTACACCTCTGAGCTAGTGGGCATAATAAATTACCTCGACCATGGGATAGGGGGCATGATCAATCATTTTAACCCTACCTCATCACATCTATCTTAACATGTCCATAAGCCCATCGTTCAAACCAACATATATGTGATCCACAATCACAAACCCCATGCACATAGCATGGGGGCAGGTCACTAACCCTGCTCACTTTTTCACATTTGTGATCTCAACCATTTTTGAGGTCAAGTGTCACTTGTATATTTGATTTGATTTGATATGCCTAGTATTTCTCCCCCACGGGCCATCATTTCTCCTCACCACTGCATCCTTCGCTTGGTGGGCTCACTTTTATTTATAACCATTTTTTAACCTAGTTATTTCCTTTGACCATTCCGGAGTCCTTATGACCTCTTTTTTTCACACCATTTGCACCGCCGGATTCATATTTCCATGCCCATGATGATGCTTTAGATCATTTCTCGCTCTCACCAAAAAATTTAGGGCATTTTTCCCATGCCCCTCGTCACCTCAGTTTGCATGCCACATCGGCCGTGTCATGTCCCAAATTTGAAATTGGGTCACAATGGCCTAATCACATTGGCCATATTCATTAGAGTTTGTAAAATTGATGTTAAAGGTCAAATAATTGCTAAGGAGGAAAATTACTAGTTTCCTAGGTTTGGGGTGGAAGCTTTGGGAATTGGAATAATGGGGATAATAAATGATGTTTGAACATTAGAGTGGCATAAATATTTAATAAATGAGCTAAATAAATATATACAAGTGAAAATCAAAGTGGCATTTGATCATGAAGACACATGGAGGAAGTGGGACCCACATATGGCTAGATTTCCCCACTACACTTGGCATCATTCTCTCACCAATTTGAATTCAAGGTGAATGGTAACATACTTGGGGGATTCCAAAAGGTATTATTCATGGCATGACTCATCCGGGGTCGAAATATAGAGGAAGAGTAACTCCCATGGAAGAGGAAGAGGCAATTTGGAGCTAGTGAGATGCTTGGGCTAGATTCCCTAGCTCTATGACAACAATGATGAAGATGCTATGACACCTATGACACAAATCAGACCTGAAGGCTGACATATGACATATATGACATGTCAGGGATAAAAATAGACTCCAAGAGGGCGCTCAAGGGTGTTAGGGCAGCTAAAATGCTTCCACATGTGATTTGGTGGAAGTAGGAAACTAGGAATTGTTGTACAAGTGGTGTTCTTTAGAATCTCTTCCCAACTTGAGTTGGAATGAGTCTCTTGGAAGGAATTCGACCCATGGAGGACATTAGAACTTTATAAATGTCAATAACAAAGAATGAAACCAGCTTTTGATCATTTGTAGAATTTGCAATTGCATTTGTGAAGAGAGATTCCCATCCAAGTTGGTGATTGGAAAGGCCATTCAGACCTTTCATTTGGAGCTTTAATGGAGTCTTTATTTGCAGGTGTAAGCTACAGGGCATCTCATGGTTTCTTCTATTGCAGCTCACTCCATCAACCATTTCTAGTTTTGATGGCATATTCTTGATCCTTAAGGGAGGGCATTTTTGGTGAGCTATTGTACTCTTTGGGGGAGATTCTAATGCCCCATTTATTTTGTAATATTAATTAAATACTATGTTATTCATCTCCAGAAAGTTTCAGGTCAAAATTCCAAGTAGAAATATATAAATCTCATTTTTAATGGAAGAACAATGCCATGTCCCCACTACCTTGTTGTGAACCAATGTATTGATGATGATTTCGAATGAATGGATGATTATTTGATGCATTTGTGATTAATGGACTGAAATGGATGTATTTTACAAGTTTCATGTACTGTAATTGAGCATTTGAAGTATTTTTACTCAGTTTAATTGCATTGGGAGAAGAAATAGTGTCATTTCCCCTAGGGTCGAATTGGTGATTTTTGCAGTTGAATGGGAGAGGGTTGGAATAGATGTAATAATCAATTAATGGTGTACATGAAAACTTAATAAAATCCTTAATACATTCCCTACATCTATTCATAAATTTGAGTGGGTTTGGAGGCATTTGGGAATCCATTTTCAATACTTACCCCAGGGTGATTTGAACCCCAAATTACTAGTAAAATTGCATACTTTGTCCAGAATATTAAGAGAGTTTGCAGAGGTCTTTTGGTGGCCATATTTCATCCCTGAACATCATATTCAAGTCCTAATATCATTCATACACCTTCCTTGAATATTTGAAGGCATTTGGAGTTAATTTGAGACCTAGAGACCAATACTAGTCAAAGGGAAATCACTAGTAAAGTTACCTACATTGACCAGAATTGAAAGAGGATTTGCAGAAGTATTTTAAAGGTCCAAAGGCATCCCTGAAACACATATTTATGTTCTAATATCATTCATATACCTTCTCATAATATTTGGGATCATTTGGGGCAAATTTGGGACCTAGAGATCAAAACTGGTCAAAGGTCAAATTGGGGAAAAAGTGGGAAAATTGCCATTTTAATAAAATTCCTAACAAGGGACATTACAGTGGTATCAGAGCATGGTCTTGGAACCTAATGTGGTAGAACATTACTGAAGACCAGGAGTCAAATAAATAAGCCACCACCCTTAGAAACTGAAACTGGATGTACTTTGGTGGAAGGGAAGAAATAGGAGAAGTGCATTCATTGGTCAACATGAGTAAGGATGAGAAAGGAACCTTAGAGGAGAATGAGGAGTTTAGAAAATTACTGAAACCTTCCTTTGAATACAAGTGGACGCAATACTTTCAAGAGTTAAAATTGTTGCTTAGTGAACTTGGAAGCAACTCGGAAAAAATAATGAGCAATGGTTCTCTTTTCAAGGAAAAGGATGAAACAATTTATGCCACAAAAGAGGAACCTAATGTAATTGTGGAACATGAGGTACATGTTGATATGCAGGATCTTGAAGATGCTACACTAAAACAAGAAGAAGGACAAGCACTTGTCCTTGTTCAAAGGGATTATGAGTTGCCTCATGGAGAGAGTTGCAAAGCCTCGGAAGAGGTACATGATCTCACAATAGTTGGACCAGCCAATTATGGAGAAGATGAATTAAATATTTCAATGGGTAAGAGTTGTAAAGAATTAAAGTTGGTTCATAATTCCTCACCCCACACTTCTTTTCTAGCCACATCACTTTGGGATAAAAATTGGGTGAAAGTTTTTTTTCTAGTGGTGCCACATGAGGGGCATGAAACTCCTACCTCTCCTTTTGATGATGACATGAATAGATCACCTCATTATATAGAATTGCAGCAGCATATTGCTTTACCTTATGATGATACATATCCTCATGGATGTATGGATGAGACTTCTTTGAGTCCTTTGAAGTCTCCTTGTTTTTCCTGCTCATTATTTGGTTCAGATTTTAGTGGAGATTCTTCATTCACTTCTTGGATGAAAGAATGCATGGGTGAATATTTTGATGCATATCACGTTCTTTTGGAGCAGCACTATTGGACATGGGATCCTCACTTATGTCATTGGAGCAGATTTGATTGGTCACTTGAAGATTGTATGCACCTAGCAAATGGTGGTCTACTTACTTGGAGGTATAAACACTTTCATGATTCTTTGATGAAGCATCTTCTTGATGTACATTTTCATTATGTTGTTATGTACTTTGATGATATATATTTTGTACTCATGATGTTTGGAAGAATGCATACAAGAAAATGGGATCCAGGAATCCTCTTATCTAATGGTATGGGTTGGAGAGCACTTTTAATTGTTGGGGTGCAATACAAGCAATGGGACCCTAGAATAATTTTTGTCTCAATGGTTTGAATTTTTTTGGGGGAAACAAGTAGTATGGGAGATGGATTTCCCACTTAATAAAGTGAATTTTATCAAAGTAGTGCAGCAGCAAGCATGGTGGTTCCTCTCTAAAATCTTCAAGGAAACTCAAAGACTCAAGGTTGGGCAATTCAATGGCAACTTCAAAGAATTATACAGGAAGCAAGTTCTTCAACACCCATGTTTGAAATTGCTTGAGGACAAGCAATATTGGGAAGGGAGGATTTGTCATGTCCCAAATTTGGAATTGGGTCACAATGGCCTAATCACATTGGCCATATTCATTAGAGTTTGTAAAATTGATGTTAAAGGTCAAATAATTGCTAAGGAGAAAAATTACTAGTTTCCTAGGTTTGGGGTGGAAGCTTTGGGATTTGGAATAATGGGGATAATAAATGATGTTTGAAAATTAGAGTGGCATAAATATTTAATAAATGAGATAAATAAATAAATACAAGTGAAAATCAAAGTGGCATTTGATCATGAAGACACATGGAGGAAGTGGGACCCACATATGGCTAGATTTCCCCGCTACACTTGGCATCATTCTCTCACCAATTCGAATTCAAGGTGAATGGTAACATACTTGGGGGAGTACAAAAGGTATTATTCATGGCATGACTCATCCAAGGTCTAAATATAGAGGAAGAGTAACTCCCATGGAAGAGGAAGAGGCAATTTGGAGCTAGTGAGACGCTTGGGCTAAATTCCCTAGCTCTATGACAACAATGATGAAGATGCTATGAAACCTATGACACAAAGCAGACCTGAAGGATGACATATGACATATATGACATGTCAGGGCTAAAAATAGACTCCAAGAGGGCGCTCAAGGGTGTTAGGGCAGCTAAGATGCTTCCACATGTGATTTGGTGGAAGTGGAAAACTAGGAATTGTTGTACAAGTGGCGTTCTTTGGAATCTCTTCCCAACTTGAGTTGGCATGAGTCTCTTGGAAGGAATTCGACCCATGGAGGACATTAGAACTTTATAAATGTCAATAACAAAGAATGAAACCAGCTTTTGATCATTTGTAGAATTTGCAATTGCATTTGTGAAGAGGAAGAGCTAGTGGATGACTAGTTTCTTGCCTTAGCCAATTTCGAGGGTGAAAGATTCCCATCCAAGTTGGTGATTGGAAAGGCCATTCAGAACTTTCATTTGGAGCTTTAATGGAGTCTTTATTTCTAGGTGTAATCTACAGGGCAGCTCATGGTTTCTTCTATTGCAGCTCACTCCTTCAACCATTTCTAGTTTTGATGGCATATTCTTTATCCTTGAGGGAGGGAATTTTTGGTGAGCTATTGTACTCTTAGGGGGAGCTTCTAATGCCCCATTTATTTTGTAATATGAATTAAATACTCTGTTCTTCATCTCCAGAAAATTTCAGGTCGAAATTCCAAGTAGAAATGTATAAATCTCATTTTTAATGGAAGAACAATGCCATGTCCACACTACCTTGTTGTGAACCAATGTATTGATGATGATTTTGAATGAATTTATGATTATTTGATGAATTTGTGATTAATGGACTGACATGGATGTATTTTACAAGTTTCATGTACTGTAATTGAGCATTTGAAGTATTTTTACTTAGTTTAATTGCATTGGGAGAAGAAATAGTGTCATTTCCCCAAGGGTCGAATTGGTGATTTTTGCAGTTGAATGGGAGAGGGTTGGAATAGATGTAGTAGTCAATTAGTGGTGCACATGAGACCTTAATAACATCATTAATAAATTCCCTACCTATTTTCATAAATTTGAGTGGGTTTGGAGGCATTTGGGAATGCATTTTCAGTACTTACTCCAGGGGGATTTGAACCCCAAATTACTAGTGAAATTGCATACTTGGTACAGAATATTAAGAGAGTTTGAAGAGGTATTTTGGTGGCCATTTGTCATCCATGAACATCATATTCAAGTCCTAATATCATTCATACACCTTCCTTGAATATTTGAATGCATTTGGAGTCAATTTGAGACCTAGAGACCAATACTAGTCAAAGGGAAATCACTAGTAAAGTTACCTACATTGACCAGAATTGAAAGAGGATTCGCAGAAGTATTTTAAAGGTCCAAAGGAATCCATGAAACACATATTTATATTCTAATATCATTCATATACCTTTTCAGAATATTTTGGTATCATTTGGGGAAAATTTGGGACCTAGAGATCAAAACTAGTCAAAGGTCGAATTGGGGAAAAAGTGGGAAAATTGCCATTTTAATAAAACTCCTAACAAGGGACATTACAGGATGTTATCCATATTTGACAAATTTTATATCGCCGGATTCAGTTTTCCACGCTTATGATGATGCTTGAGATCATTTATCGCTCTCACCCCCATATTTTTGGGGCATTTTTCACCAGCTCCTAGTCGTCTCGGTTTGCGCGCCACCTCGGCCGTCATCCATTTTTGACATTTTTTATATCACTGGATCCAGTTTTCCACACTCGTGATGATGCTTGAGATCATTTCTCACTGTCATAGTCACCCCTTTTTTGACATTTTGTTTGTCCACCGTGCACCTGCGGTCTGCGAGCCACATCGGCCGCCATCACTTTACACTTACCTTGACACTGCAAGCATATCCATGAACTTTCCACTCCCTTCATACAGTAGTTATTTCTTTATTTTTCCACCATTCATCATCCCGCAAGGAGGCACCACTAGTGTTCCCCCCAACCCTCACTCTCGGCTCGCATTGATGTCCTTTGACTAAACACTCCCTCCTTGATTGACCATTTCTTTTGTTCGGTATAATTTTACCCCTTTTTCAGGCCGGTCAAGTCCTTTATGAAAAAGGAACTTAGGGAGTTTCTGTTAAGCTCTTTTCTGACTGCTAAAACAATGAAAAGATCGCTAAGCAATATTGCTTCCTTTCATGCTCATTAAAGTACCTGAAAGGGCATCTATTTGGTATAAGTTTAACCCTTTTCCGGACCCGGTAGATTAATTACGAAAAAGGAATACTCTAGTCTCATCGGCTAGAAGAGTTCTTCATTGCATCCTTTTATGTTTTTTTGGGCCTTAGAGACTAACACACGAAAAAGAACCCCCTAGAGTCTTCTTATTGCTTTTAGACTCTCTAAATTTGAAAACAACCACGAGCATGCACCATCCTGGGCTCGTACAAATCCACACAACGGTACCATTCCATTATTTCAGAGTCTTCTTATCGCTTTCAGACTCCTTAAAATTGAAAGCAATCACGAGCATGAACTATCCTGGGCTCATATAAATACACATGATAGTACCATTATGAGCACACTTATATCCCTTCTTCTAGCTCCTTAAACCATGAAGAAGACCCCATCGATGCCTCTCAGCACTATGATCACTCATCTCGGCAGCACCCCCAATAAGGTTTCCTTTGTTTAGAGTATTCTGTGATATACCATCCTTTGAGTCTCTTGTTATCCTACATCGACTTGAGTATCCCTCATTACAGTCACAATCCCTGGTCCTTTAAAAGCTATGATTCCCTTCCCCCAAGTCAGTGTCCTATGCTGCCAGACCACCCTTGCCATCATACTCTGAACAAAGGAAGTTTGAGTCCCCCCCACCCAACAACCCATGTTTCCTACCCTCCCAGTATGTCAGTTACATAGGCAGTCCTTTCATCTCTTATTTATCCACCTCGTGCTCCTATCAAGGAAACATCATTGCCTTGCTAGTTGCAGGTCTCCCTCTGTCAACACCATCCCATCTATTCCAAAGGATAGACCTAGAGGTCCCTATGCCTTGGACTCATCACCATCTGTGGTGAGTGCCTACGGACCATTTTGAGTGGAGTGCTCAGTGCCTCTCCGAATGGTTGTTTCTCACATGCTCGACTTCAACACCTTGATTGCATCATTTAGATTTGTGCAGGGTATATATCCCTTGAGTTATTGGTCGAAGACCCTGGATTTCCCCGACCCTAGCACATTGGTGAGTCACTTTAGAACACCCAGTTATATGTTCTCGTGGATATCCAGGTTGCGTTGGCGACAGTATTCGGAAGCCATCCACTTGCCTGATTCCTTGAAGTACCCAGTTCAGTTACAGTCCAGTTTATCATTGAGGGTATGACTCTCCGTCATTATGATCCAACAGCTCATCGGTTCCTCTGGTACCACACTCAACAACACTATTATTATTCTAGTGTATTAGTTCTTCATCTCATACATGGTCAAACCAGAAGTATGTCCCATATTTGTGTCCCCTTTGGACCCTTATGATGTACACAGTATTTCTCCATGTATCTTTCAGGTCCCCTTTCTGGGCGTCATTGTTATTCTATATACCTTGATACGAGCATGGGAATGCCCGCCTCGTCCATATATTTAGATTATTCCTCATTCATTATTGAGGTCATGTATTTTCAAGTTTTTACAGTTTGTTCGGGACTGTTGTTCTGGGCTCTAGTTCATTTCTTCTCTTCTCCACACCCCAGGAAAACCATAAAAGACCTATGATGTCTATCGACCATACAATGAGCTCCTACCCTCACACATTAGGGGGCAATCTGTTAACACCTAAAAAGTGCTCATTATCTCATCTCCCTCACCACGTGACTCATTTGTCTATTTTTTCCACCATATTTGCCTCCAAATCCTAAAAAACCATTAAATGGCCACCAAAAGGCCAAAAAATCCCCTTTTCCCCCCTCTAAATAATTAAATTTCCTCAAAAGATAGCAAAAACCCTTTAAAAAGGCTCTAAATTCCCAAAAATCAAGTAAAAGGGAATAAAAAATATAAAAAAGAGGAAAAAGAGGGAAAAAGGAAGCAAAAACCCTAAAACAATTGACCTAGCCAAAAACCATGGGTCAATACTCCACCACTAAAAACCTATAAATAGGTGATGGAGGCTCCCCATTTCATATCTACAATCTATCCTATCCTCACTCTGCCAAAATCACTCTTGAAACCCTAGTTCACCATTTGAGTGCCCCTTTTGGCCCATTATCCAAACACCTTGGAGAAGGAGAAGGAACCCATTGGAGCACGGAAGCAGCCCTCCTGGACTACTGCAAGAGCTCCACCAGCCTCAACATTTGAGGTAAATGTAATCTTGATCATATCATAATATAAAAAGAAAATTTTCTCTTATATTGTCATTGTCTTTTACTTCTGTTAATGCACATGCTAGATTAGATTTTATACTATTTTACTGTTTTACTGAACTGCTACTAAGGAGGCCCTTCTCCTTAGTAGGTGCTCATTTGCACAAGCTAGGGTGAAAACCCTAGCTACAGGAAATGCCACGGAGGGTAAAGAGGAAGAGGGAAAGAGGGTCCCCTTGACAGATACCTCTAGTGGGGGAGAAGGTAGTAAACGGGTACACATTAACAAGGATGGAGAAGAAAGCTGAGGAGGTTAGAGACATGACCTAGTTGGTCTAGTCTTGGCAAACCCAAAAAGTGAGGAGCATTTTGTCAATGAAATCCTAGCTGAGCTTGTGAGATGCTTTTTAGAGATCCAACTTGACTAGCATCCCAGGGGTTTTAGTCGTTTCCAGGGAGTGAATCATTTCATGAGCAAGGATGATTCCATCCAGGATTTCGTGCCCTTCCACATACCCAGTTTGTTCAGGCGAGATGAGTATCATAAGGAGGACTTTGAGGCAGTTAGCTACAATTTTGGTCAAGATTTTGTAGACAACATTGCATAGAGAGATAGGTATGAACATACCCGGGATGGTAGCTCTAATTTCCTTGGGTATGAGGGTGAAAAAGGTGGCATTCATCACTGGGAGGACCCACTTCTTAGTCCCAGATTCTTCAACAACCTCTAAGATTTCCAGTGTTTAAGGATGTCCCAACAATAGTGAAAGAAGTTGATGGTGAAGCCATCTGGTCCTAGGGCCTTTCCTTCTTCCATTTGATTGACAGTTTCCTATAGTTTAGCCATCAAAATTTCCTTCATGAGAGTGGCATTGTGGTCAATAATGAGAATCGTAGGAATGTGGTTGGTTACCCTGCTGATGGCCTGGGTCGGATGTATAGCTGTTTGAGGTTTTCTTTCTCTGTTTTTTTAGCTCTTCAGTATGTCCCTGCTCCATGATGTCCTTTTGGATGTTCTCCAGATCTTTTTATAAGTCAATCTTAGCGGTGAAGATGTTTCCAGAAGTTGTTTGATTCCAGGTTCACAGTTGGGATCTGAGCAGCTTAAGTTTCTTGTGAAAGATGGCCATTTTGGAACAGCTTTCCACCCTCATGTTGATCCATCAATTGCAAATAGTGTCCTGAAAAGAGGGGTAATTTAAAAAAAAAAATTCAAAGCGAAAGGGTCAAAATTTTTTATTACCCGAGTGCTGCAAGTTGAGAGAGATCGGTCAGTGGTCCGAGCCTGCTGAGGGTAGAACCGTTGTGGTGAGAAATCCTCCCATGTCAAAGTTTTTTCTGAGATAAGGAAGTGGTCAAGACGAGATGCAATTTGTTGATCTCCTCCTCTGTGATTGTTCTAGGTGAGAAATACTTCAGAAGGTAAAGGATCAATGAGCCCACAGTCATTGATATAAGTTTTGAAGAGAGTGTCTTCAGGGGAAAGGAAACGATGCCCTCCATTTTTTTCCTAGAGAGATGTAATCATGTTGAAGTCCCCCCCCCCGAGGATGAGTAGGGAGTCAAGATGTTGTGAGGTGAACTAGGATATATCATCAAGGAGCTTTAGATTAAGAGAAGGAGCTTGAGGCCCATAAACATTCAGAAGGTGGCCAGAGAGGTTGGTGCTCATAATATGAAAGGAGGTAGAGAGAGAGTGGGTTGTGGAAACAAAGTCATCCAGGGTTATAAGAGAAGGGTTCCAGGAAATCGCGATTCCTCCAGAGGATCCCTTGGAATCAATATCTATAGCTTGGCATCCTTTCCAGAGTTTTGACAAAAGGGAGTGGACTGAATCACTAGAGCATTTGGTTTCCTATAGGAAGATGACAGAAGGAGAATCTTCCATAATTTTTCACTTTAACACATGGTGTTTAGTAGGTCCATTGAGCCCTCTCACATTCCAGGAGATTAGTTGCATTGGGAACCTTGGATGACAGTGGGGAAGAACTCCGTTAACTAGGAATATTTCCCTGATTCCACCATATAGGTTCCCAACTGACTAATCCTTTGAAGATCAGTTTTCTTTCCTCGTTTCTTGTTGTCCCTTTGCAGTTTGTGCTTTTCTTTTGGGGGACGTTGTGAACTTCCAGTTTGAGGTGTTTAACCTTGCTCAATGCTTATTTTAATAGCTAGATCTTCTTGGGTGGGATGGTGTTGAAGGATTTTCTAGTGCATGCATCTTCCATTCCTAAGATGTCCAGTTCACCCAGCTCTAATTCTATCATTTCCTCATCCATGTGTATTTTTGGTCCTTGATTGCTTCATGTCTGTTGTCGCTCTTTAATCGGGGTCCCATGCTCCTCCATCATTGGGAATTTGTTGGGAATGGGCCTATTTTTTAGGCTTTTGGTCATCTCAGGGGTTGCATTTTGGATTTGATCGATGGTCATTTGGGTCTTTAGGTTGTTGTTCGTCCACTATGGTGTTTTCTAGTTGTCCTTCAATAACAGTGAAGTTGTTGCTGATGTTTGGGTCATTTGATTTATTTTCCTCTGTGGGTGCCTTGTAGTGATGTCATCTTTTTCTCCCATACTTCTGGATTCCCTCTTCATCCTTGTTTGCTTCTGTTGGGATGTTGTGGTTAAGGTGCCATTCACGGTACAAGTGGTCGTGTTCGTGACATTTTCTACACCGAAATGGGACATGCTCATAGTCTAATGACTGTACCGATTATGAGTCTTCATGATTAAGGAGGTTCGAGTTGGGTAAAGACTTTTCTATGTGCATATAAACACATATACGGGCATATGAGGTGTACTTACTGTTTCTTGTTTGCTTTTCAGCCCTGACATAGGTTCCAAGGGTGTTTTCGATGTCCTTGTGTGTGTCTTCATCCCAGTACTCTTGGGGGAGCGAGTACATCTGTATCCATACTGTCACCCAAGTAAAGTCCTCTTTATAAGGATTGAATTTTTCTGTCCAGTGTCAGAGGTATAAAACGACTGAATTAAAAAAATAAGGGCATTTGTCTTCGACTCTTGATTTGTCCTCAAGATGATGGAATATGATGGTGAAGAATCCCTTGGATCCGAGCTGCAGATCAAAGTGTGCTTTGGGTTTCCATTTGGCCATTATCCATCCTCGAGGCGCTTGCTCTATTGGCGAAAAACCTATGAACTTACCTACCAGGGCATGATCCCTGAGTTTTTGTGCTTGGGAATTGATGTGTTTAGATGGAAGTGTGAGCTATAGTCTTTCATTTTCCTTGGCTATACATGTGCCTATTCCTGTTACTGGATTGACATCCAAGGTATTTTTTTGAGTATTCGAGGTTTCAGGGTACGATACGGGTACCTCAGCCGTCTCGATTTGCACAGATGCAACTAGATTGGAAAAAGAGGGGGTCATTGTAGAGGGGCCCTTGACCCCTCCCAATGGGTCAGCCATTGTTTGTATCAGAGGTACCAGCCTAGAGTTGTACGGGTAGATGCGAAGGGGTGCAGCCAAAGGGAGTAGGTCAAAACCCTAGAGACAACATGCGAGGAGGAAGAGATCAATTATTTTACCACCATTGAGACTTCATGGACATGTTATCTGCTATATATATATGTAATAATCATATCCTCAGATACACAACTCGAAACATTATGTATTTCAAGCGATATTTACATTCAAGGAAGAGATTCGAGCCATTTTCCCCATAGCATTTGCATAGTGATTTTGGAATGTTATTGTACCTGTTTTATATCAGAGTTTTTTGAGTTATTTATCCTGTTATGATATGCATATGAAGTTAATTTTATGGCCCAAATGATTTTTTCATAACTCTGAATTGTTACTATGGTTTATGAATAAATTCAAGACTCCGTGCCCACCAATTTCACCTCAAAAACTCGACTCTAGAAGATGTTTTTCATTAGGGTGCCTAATATACCTTAAAACCAAATAGAATTCTGCAAATATACTGTACCTAATTTCCTATAACATATCCAAGCATCAGACCAATAATTAGTTAATTCCATACAGTGTTTGGAAGAGCATCTAATGCCATACCTATGGGGGATCTCCACTTCTCAAATTAACTAGTCTTGTTCGGAAACTTCTTCCCATGCAATTTGAAGACCATGAATGGGTAAATAAGTTGTTTGGATGTCTGATAAGTGTTTTAATATGTCATATTCCCAATAAATACCTTCCTCCCAAAATTTGAAATCATTTGGAGGTGTTTGGAATCAGTTGTAAACAAAAACCTTAGAGTCAAAACAAGGTGAATCCAAGGAATTTCCTTTGAAGGGATATTACAGAAACACATATAATGTTATGCCTGAATATACATCAGCATGTCCTTAAAAACTCCCTTCCAAATCCCTTTGAGCACCATAATATCATAAGTACCACCTCTCTAAGTTTATTTCCGTCTAATCCCATTGATCCAAGGTATGAAGATCTCTTTATAGGATGGAGATTCCAAACTACTTGGGAGAAAGAGTTGGTGCAAGTGATCATAAGATGGATCAAGAAATATTTAGGTTACCTTGAATTGAAACTGAGAGGATAATCGAAGGATAAGGTGATCCACCAAAGATCAAGCTCGGATCTCAACCCTAAAATCATGGAAAAGTAGTCTCAATAGGATTATCTCTCCTCTAAAGCAGGACACAGAGCGAAAATGATGTAATTTTTGCTCCCAAGAAGACCATCAAGGAGAGACAAAGTTGTAATTTTCTCTCCCAAGACAAGGGATAGGGAATGAAAATCCCATTACAAGGCTCCAAGTGAGGTTAGATTAAGTGGAATTCGACCCCCAAAAGGTAGGAAACTCTCCCAAACATGGCTATGGAGAGGGTGAACCATATAATAGTGGGTCCTAAGACACTTAGGAAACATAATACCCATGCCTCTCATGGTGATGAAGAATGCAAAGTCAAAGGTGACAATATGAGGTATAACAGGTGCCCCCTAAAGTGTGAGGTCAGAAGGGATTAATGGTCGAAAATACTTTACCAAGATGTAGGTGCAAAGGGTATATGGGAGATAGATGAAAAGAAGTTTCAAGAAAAGACCAAACAATATATCTATATCATCCTCGAGGCAGGAATACCCATGCTCAAAATAAACTAATTCAAAGCATGGATGTCAACCAATACATTGCAGATCCATGACAATATTGAATAAGGTTACAACCAATGACATTCAATGTGGATCCGTACCTAATACTGACTAAAGAAATATCATAGATACAAGAATATAGAGTTGTTGATGTTTTGGAAATTGCAGCATCAATCAGAAAGGGATTCTCCCCGATGAACTATCCCAATTAGATTGTCCACCGTTTGGTGTGGGGAATCCACTTGGTTAACGGTTCCGGCTACCGTAAGATTTAAAGTTTCTTATTCTTTATATCGGTCGCGGCCCAATCTACCGTTTATCTATTTTATTGTAAAGATGATATGCAAGTGCCCTAAGCTAAATGCAGGTAACTAATCTTAAAAAATAGTATAAGCAAATTTAATCTATCCTTGCAAGGAGCAAATTGTAAATATGAGTAATGTACTGAAAGAAACCTCTAAAGATTACATGGATAGCCATTTGATTCATAAAGAAGCAGTTTCAGTAGCAGATTAAAGATATTAAAGATAGCTTTAATACACATTAATACATTCAATTACTCATTTAGGAGAAACATCCTTATACGGAAAATAGTAAAATCATTCATTGCACAGAAATAATTCAGAACAACAAAGAAAGATCTCACTCAAATATATGAATATCTCAAGAATAATCCAGAAGACATCCAATAC
Organism: Larix kaempferi; assembly: GCA_027924585.1. Classification (NCBI taxonomy): domain Eukaryota; kingdom Viridiplantae; phylum Streptophyta; class Pinopsida; order Pinales; family Pinaceae; genus Larix; species Larix kaempferi. Next base: position 4,522,393 of record BSBM01000600.1, read on the forward strand.
ACATTTACAGGCAAAAGACGTCCTCTCCAGGCTCTTATTAGGCAAAATTCGCTTTCTTGGAGAAAGTGCAAAGTAGTTCGTACAAGCTAAGAAAAATTCCCTTTCCCCTGCAAAAAGTCCGTCTATTCTTCTCCTAATATTCTATTTATAGCTTTACAAAATGCCCCTTGGGTTGACAAGTGTGCCCTAACTCTAGAATCATCTAATTTGGATTTTAGTGCACAATTCCCGTTTTCCAAATTCGTGGAAGCCTTTTCATATGAGATAAAAATGATAGCCAGCTATCCCTTTAAAGTATTTACAAAATAAAGGACCTATTAAAATAAAAAAATTCCTGATTTCAACTGGCTTCTTTATGTTGACTTACTACTCCGTCCCCATCAACAGGCTCGCTTGCAAATGCTTGGCTATCTATGCTTTGTGTATGAGTGGCCCATAGATTAATCTCTTTCACTATAATATTTCCTTGAACAAATACCGTCGCCTTTGCCGCAATTTCATGTTTACGTAAATCTGTTTTGACCTATGCTGTCCCTGTTGCAGCCTCTTAAGCGATTTCTTCTAGGAAGTAAACATGTACAGCAGGCTAAGCAATGAACTGTAGAAGCTCATCTTGGGTCATCACCTCTACCTTTTTGATGTATTCCAAATCCTAGTCCAACTCATTTTGCAATTCTGTCGACCGCTGTTCTTGTGTCAGGAACTCATAGATAGTCTCCAGCAGGATCAAGTGGCACTTGCCGAAAGATTCTTTAATTTTAGAGTATAAAGAGTGGCATTTACGGACAGTTTTTTTTAATCTCCAAGCTTAGCCTGGCGCCACAATATCTACTGAAATCCAGAACTCCCACCTGTAGGTCATATTCATCTTCAGTGGAGGCATGCAGGTTTGAGGGGAATCCTGACTTTCCTTTTCTCCATTCAAACTGCTGATTTAATTCCTCCACATGTTTGGGAAATTTGTCCCTATTCCTCAAAGCTCCACCTTCGATGACTAACATTTTATTAATCATTTCTTTCACGCTGCAAACCTCATGTGAGATCTAAACTAGCAACTGATGGGCTTTTATCTACATATCACATGCCTGCTTGTGAAAGGTGAGTAGATCTTGCTTGTTTTCTATCACATCTTTGACTTGACCCAATAATTGCTCCTTTTCTTTGACCAGCCCTTCATACTCATGCTAGTGGAGGTGAACTTGTTTGGCTCTGCTGGCCTCGAGTTCCTCTAATTCTGTTATAAGGGATTTTAAATTCTTTTGTTCTTCCGAGATGGCCAACTGCATTTCTAATGAGTTTTTCTCATTCTTAAGCTGGAGAACTTTTGAATTCAGCATTGACTGCTCTTCTACCAACTCATTGTGTTTCACTTTCAATTTATCTGCTTCCAACACCCCCCTCTTCCTATCATATCTGATCTTAAAACATTGATCCCTGTAATGTTTTACTTGATCCAACAAAAGATCAATATTGGCTTTACTTGCTTTGGCTAATGCCACAGTGCATTTGGCTTCGAATGAGGGGTCGACATCAGTGCCTTGGACCAATGTGGTCTCTGATATCCTAAATTCATATGTGTCAACCCCGATTTCCATTTTCTTTACTCTCCTATCAATAATGGCCCTTTTCCACTCATGGAAATATATAGTATCTAGGTCTGCTATTTTGCACTGCTTCCTAGGGTTATATGGGGTCAGTGCTAATCCTTTTGAAGAGGTCATCCCTTCTTGAGTTGTCCCTGGAGAGTACATCAATGGTGGGTCCAACTCCATGTCTTTCAGAGTAGACGGCTCCAGCTTGGGAGACTTCTTTGTCTGCTCTCTCTCCTTCTCTCTTACTGGTTCTTCCTGTTCTGCTTGAAATCTAGCTGCTTCTTCTTTCAGGAGATTTTCTTCTTCTTCATGTTGCAGCTGGGCAGATTTTTTCTGGAGGCTCCTGTCTCCTCCTTCTCTTTGGACTCTAGCAGCCTCTTCCTGCTATTGCGACTGAAAGGCTTGTTCTTGTTGCATCCTTGTAGCTTCTTCCTGCTAAAGCTTGGTAGTCAACTCATTTTGAATTCTTACTTCTTCTTCTTACTGAAGCTTGGCAGTCAACTCATTTTGAATTCTAGCTTCTTCTTGATCCTGATGCTGCTTGAGGGCTTGTTCCTGGAGCACTCTGTCCTACTCCTCCTGCTCTAATCCTGTATGATTCTCCAATTGCGAGGCTGAGGCCTCCTGCTCTCTTTGGATCAAACAAACGGGTTTGGGACTTAGATCCTTCATGCTTTTCTTCTTGTAACGTTTCCCTAGTGCAGTTAGGTTGCGGGCGCTCCGGAATAATCCTTCATTTCGGTCCATAGCATGAGCATATTCAAAAGAAACATTGAATTCTATACATTGTTGATTGGTCATACCGCAGGGGTCATGCCTTCTGAAAGGGACCATGCCAAAATGGAAAACTTCTAAGCCTTCAGCATAGTATTCCCCATCTCTTGCTCTCAGAAGGCTTTAAGCTCCGATGGTAAATGGCATGGGAGGATACATGCTTTTCTTTCGGTCTGTTAAGATCTTACTTATTGCGTCGGTGCCAAAGAGTTTTCTTACGGCCTCCTTGTGAAATACAAAATCTGTAACATACTGAGGGAACATAAATAAAGCTTGAGTTCGTCCACTCATCCTGATGTATGTGCCTTCGGAAGTGTGATAATAGTCCCCGAATGTTTCAATGATAGGCATTGCATTCTCCGACAAACAATCTGGTTCTTCTGTGAAAATAAGTTGGTACAATGGCATGATAAATCTCTCGCAAATCATTTTGTAGTGGTTTGCGTATTTGCTTGCCCATGTACATTGATAAGCCATGAAGAGAGATGTTTCTTTTGGCTTCCACGAGAAACCCAAGTCCGGGAACGTATGCTTTCTTAACAAATAGTCAATCAAGTATGAAGACATGAAAAACTCTACCTTCTTCTGGGTTAGTCCTCCCTGGGCCGCTATCAGCTGCGAGGCCAAACTGCCTAAAATTATATCATCCTAGTTAAAGATGGTGCCATTCATGGCTATATGAAACATCACTGGCACCCATCCGATCTTAAACATATTTCCATTAGGCATGCCAAAGAGTCGACTCAACATCAGCATGATGAGTCTGTAAGGGGTCTTTAAGAGGCTGCTTTCATACTCATTGTTTTGCCTATTCCTAATCTGCCTATCGTTTATCGTCATCTTCTGGGTAGATTCTAGGGGGTCCATTGGATGTCTTTCTACATAATCATCGTCCAAACAAGCTCTGGGTGTAGGCAATCTGTAGACAGCAACGACATGCTCGGGAGCGAAAGATTCCAGGTTCAACCCATTTTTATCAGTCATGAGCCTTGTGTTGGTCTGGATGTGGTGAATTAGCCATCCAATAACTTCGGAACAAGGGAACAATTCAGGACGAGTTGTTGCCTTATGCAAACAAGACCTTCAGATGTTGGCATACACCAGAGCATCTTCTATGGAGGCTATTGTACTATCCTAAGCCATAATGAACCTGTACAAATCACCCCATTGAAATTCAAGGGCAGAGCTCCCAGGCGGAACACTAGTGGTAGCTTGTGTGTCAACAAACATCGTCTCGAGAGAAGTATCTAATAGGATTTCCACATTTGAGTCTGAGTTTCTTTTCGGCGCATCCTTCTTCTTTGCTGACCTCCTATGCATGATAATCCTGTGGTGAGCAAGGTAATGTCAATAAGGACTATGCATACGTTTATCCAACTATTAAAATGCAAACTGACAGAAAATTTGACAGAGCTGGCTTTAGTGAGATGATTTTTTAAGCATATGCAACAGTCATGGAAAGATTCAAAATATATTACTTTCACATCATGGAGTTTGCTTCAAAAATAATCAATTATATCACCATCTCAGCTATCAATTCACAGTTGAAGAATATGAGAAATATTAGAAGCAAATGTCAATAAGCTACACAAGCTACTGTTATTTCATTTATTAGACAAATTGAAATATAGCTTAGGATCACAGTTACTTTGACTTTATGTTTATAGCAGGACATCAACATGGTGGAGGGGTTGCAAGGTAATATTTTATTTGCACCATTCATTCTACAACGCACAAGTGGCTTCTACATTTCCACACAAACTTACTGGGAAGAAGGCATCAGAACAATAATGGTGCAAAGACGATTGCAAGGATGTGCGAGCCTAAAGATAATTTCTGCGCTAGTGCCTAAAATTATTTATGCACCAAGGCCTAAATTCTTAACATGCGCCAGTCAAAAATATTTCATGCGCTACCGCTAAAAGGAGTTACATGTGCCATCCTAATATTATTGTTGCGCTAGTGCTTAAACATTTTACGTGGTATTTACATGCACCAGTCTTGAAACATTTTATGCGCTGGATTTGATAGTGGAGTTTGTGCAAAGGATGAAGGACCACATAGCTGCTGGCCTCTATGAGTTAAAATTCTTGGCTTGGTTATCAAGTTTCCACGCTGGCTCGGTACGTTGTTTTGACATATCCCAAGTTGGTTTTGGCCAAGCGCGAGTTTTATGTGCCTTGGGAATGAAAGGACAAAATATTTCCGCTTAGCCTTTTGGATTTTGATTTGTAGCATTAGACGAATGATCAAGTGACTAAGCCATACCTTTAGCAGTGGTTTAGACCACAAAATTTATGGCTAGAGCAGGACAAGCAAACTAGACTTTCAAAACATAGAACCCTACCCACGAAAAAAAACATAAACGAAAACAAGCTATCACGTATCCAAAAATCATAGAAAACTCTTAAATGCCGCTGTGGAGAGATGCAGGTTTCGCTTGGCAATGGATTTGCTGTTCAGGGGTGCGGGAAAGTGGGGTTTGAGCTTGGAATGAGAGCTTTGCGAGGAAAACCTAGAATAGCGAAAGCGCGACAGAGGGAAAAACCTCATGTGCCTGTGAGATAGGGCCATCCATGCCCTGGTTTGCATGCAGCAACCTTGTATCCTCATCGCTTCAGAGAAAGGGGGGCGGAAGGCTAGGCTGTGCTCTCAGGAGTCCTTTACAGAGTATAGAAGACGACAAAACAATCTACTTAACAGGGTAGAAACCTCGGAAACAACGAGAGGAATGGGGAGAAGTGCTTTCCTATTAGACTGGCGGGGTTCTCTTAAGACTGGCATATGTTTCGAAACATGTAAGGGCTTCTGCAGGTGTCCAGCTAAAGGTAGCAAATTTCAAAATGCGAGTCCTGAACAACGAGTGAAAATGATATGGTGAATTTAAAAACCCTTTGGATACGTTAAATAGGGTGGCAATTAATGTCACGTATGTCCAAAGGATGGTGAAGTTATGAGCATTGGGCTCGAGAACTCCTGCCATTAAAAGGGAACAAGGATCGAGGAGATCTTTTTTCGTGCCAAGCGTCGACTACTGATTTAACTTTTGTGCTAAGGCGGCGAGCGTAACTTTTGTGCTATGTGCTAATTGCACGTTCAAAAAAAAATCTTGTGCTTAAGCGGCGATCCTGGCATTACGGTTGCGCTCATAAAACTGTGCCAAACCTAGAAAAACAAAGTGTAGACTTGCAAGCGGGGGGGATAAGTGTGGCTCCTGCGCCGTTGGCACCAGTTCTACCATCACGATTTGCGCTGAGAGAAATGTGCCAACTCTTAACTCTTTCCAGAATACAAAGCGCAACTCTAAAAGTGGGAGTGATAAGGGAATGAACCGCGCCCTCGACGGTCGAGATATGGTTATAACCTCCACTGAGCGACATGCACCAACGGTGACCGAGTTAGAGTCCAAGAATGCACCAGGTGGAGGGCTTAAGGTTAGATCTTGCACTCCAATGGGTGATTTAGGACTACAAGCTGTGCTTTCTAAAACTTTTCCCTAGAAGAAATAAAATGAGAAACTTTGGAAGTAAGCGTTGAAACAATGCCAAGTTAGAGAGAGAAAACAACTCTAAAAGACAAGGAAAACTTGGTACAAGAGTGTTAAAAGGAGGGGCCCCAAATATCTTCAAAAAAAATTTTGGGGGAAGGATGTTGCAGCAACAACAATTGGCGAATTGCTGGTGAACACAGATCTATGAAAAACCAAAACTATCCACCTTATTTGCAATAATCGGTTTGAGCATTCGAATCTCGACAAAGGAAGAAGTCACTTTATTTGTTGGTCATTGGGAAAGGGGGGATTTGATGAAGACATCCTTAAAACTTTCCAAGGGCCAAAATATGGGGTTCATTTTAGAAGATTCATCTTTTAGACGACCACTGACATCGGACTCCACAGGATTTGTAACAACATCTCGTAGACACTATTGCTCTTGTTCCTCATTCCCATGCTACTTGCATCCCTTTTGGATGTTCACGTATTTGACAGATTTTGCTGTTTGAGCCTTCCAGAAATATTTTCCTTAGAATTACGATCTTTTATTTTGGTTCTTCAATCCATAATGTCCTTTTGTGTGAGCGAGATATTTTATTGATTTATCAAGACTCATGGACAGAGAAGAACCCAGCTTGAGCTGAGTCTTTGGGACAGCTTTCTTGACTTCGAATGTTTTGCTTTATCTCAGCCATGCTTTGATTGAGGTGAGAATTTCTGGAAAATAGACCCTTGGTTATAAGCCTTTTGGCTTTTGATTTGCAGCATGGAGTCATTTCAATCCCCTATGCCTTCGAGACGTGCTTCCTTTCCGTGGGTCCAACTATAGCAATCTTCTTGAAATGCCTTTAAGTGTGAGGGTGGATGGAGCCCGAAAGAAAGTGATAAAGATAATCATAGATCTCTCCTATTTAAAAAGGGTTATTGCGACCAACAGAACAGGCTCTCTTCATTCTGGAGAACGATCAACAAAAGCCAAAATGCATCGATAAACTTCCTTTTAAGGATACCTTCCCAGTTTCATGAGTTATGATATTTCTTGAGAGATCTACCTTCACGAGAGGCCCAATTGCAGGCGTTTCAGAAAAAACAAATTGTACAAAAAGCTCAAATGCTGAGAAATGAAGACAATCTTAGCTAAAGCAAAGAAAACAAAAGACCAAAGTAAAAACAAAAGAAAAGCTTTATTTATGTACAGAAAGCCTCAACGAGACTATGCAAAGTATTGTTTCAAGGCGAGGCCGTTGAGAGGAAGGGTTACTTCCTCTCCCTGGAGGTCTGTTAGCTTGTAAGTGGATGGGCCGAGCTTTGCAGAAATTTGGTAAGAGCCTACCCATAAGTGTTGGAATTTCATGTGCATTCCCTTGCCTTCATGATTATGGTCCCATTTCAGAACTAAATCTCCTACTTCAAAGCTTCTTTTACCAGACTTCCTTTTATCGAACCATCTTTTGACTATGTCTTGGTGCTGATGAAATCGGTCTTTGGCTTTCTGTTGGGCTTATTCAAGTTGAAGCAGGGTATCGATCCTGGATTGTAAAACTTGACTACTAGACCCTTGAGAGGCTTGGGACAACTGTAAGGATGGAAGCAAGATGTTGGGAGGGAGGATGGATTCCTTGCCATAGACGAGGGTGTAAGGGGAAACCCATAATGCATTCTTTGGTGTCACCCTATCTGCCCATAAGGCATTTGGGAGAGCTATATGCCAGCTTCGCTGATTTTCAATCACAGTTTTCTTGAGAATTTGGATGAGGTTTTTGTTTGAGGATTCAGCTCATCCATTTCCATGGGGTAGTAATTGGTTGAATAATGCAACTTAATTCCTATTTCGTAAACAAATTCATTTATCTTAAAAGACGAGAAATAAGTACCATTATCAAAAACTAGGGAAATTGGAACCCCAAACCTGGTTATGATTTTCTCTTTCAAGAAAGTGATGACTGCATCTTCATTGATCTTGCGCAGTGGGGTAGCCTCCATTCATCTGGTGAAATAGTCAGTGGCTGTCAGGATGTATCGATGTTGAAGAGAAGAATTTGGCTTTATCTCTCCGATGACATCTATACACCATTGTTCGAAAGGTTCTGAGATAATAATCGGATGCAAAGGTCCTGCTGCCTTAGGTAATTTCCCAACACTTCTTTGGCATACATCACAGTTTCGTGCATAAGCATGGGCATCTCAAAATAAAGTGGGCCAATAATATCCATCTCTTAGTATTTTGTGAGCTGTTGTCTCCCTTAAATAATGTCCACCAGCAGGACCATCGTGTAGCTCTTTAACAACTTTACTTGCATCCTCTTTCTCTAGACATCTGAGAAAAATTCCATCGTAATTTTTTCTGAAAAGTATTCCATCAATGATTTGATAAGCTGCTGATTTTAAACAGAGCGCCCTTCTTTGCTTAGAACTCCAGTGCTTAGGTAGGTATCCTTGCTGCAAATAGTGCACTAGATCCCTATACCATGATTCAGGGGATGTGAAAATGGGACATACTTCGACTGAATTCAGTTCAGCTTCATTCTTCCAATGTTGCTCTTCATCAATTGGATGTTCTATAATAAATTTACACAAGCCTTTTCCTTTGATGATAGTGGCCGGTTTAAATTCTAAATCATATTCTTGAAGAGATGTAACCCAATTTCCCCTTCTTTCTCCCAATTCTTTTTGAACGAAAAGGGATCTAACAGCTGGGTGGGGAACTATAACTTTAGTTCTGTTCTTAAGAATATACAGTCTGAACTATTTTACCACTTTGAACACAACCTACGCCTGTTTGTTGACAACGGGATAGTTCAGTTCAACACCTTGCAGACCAGTTCTCATAAACGAGATGGGGTACTCATCTCCTAGTTCTACCTTTTGCGTGAGCATAGCCGCGAGAGAGTCATCTGAAGCAAAAGTATATAAGATAAAATCTTTGTCAAAGTATGGGCTTCTTAAGGAAGGAGCCTTAGCTATGGCTTCCTTAATGTCTCTAAATGCATCCTTTTCTATGTATGTCCACTTGAACTGTATGCTTTGCTTGACCATTTGCTGCAAAGGTTTAACAATTTGAGCGAAATCGGGGACAAATCTTTGGAAAAAAATTGATAGTGCCCATAAATGAATGCATGGATTTCTTGTTATGAGGCATGGAAATTTTATTGATAGCTTGTACTCTCTCTTGATATATTGAAAATCCTCCTTTTGAAATGATATGACCCAGCAGTTTACCTTCAGGAACAGCGAACACACTTTTCTTGGGGTTTAAAGAGATACCATATTTTTGACAATGATAAAAAATCTGCTTCAAGTGAACAACATGATATTCTCTTTTCTTTGAAAAAACTGTCACATCATCTAGATAGACCACAACACAGTGACCCCCCAATCCTCGGAAGGTGATGTACATTGCTCGCTGGAATGTAGCTCCTATGTTTATTAGGACAAATGGCATTCTTCGGTATGCGAAAGTTCCCCACTTGGTGTGGAAAGTAGTCTTAAGACGGTCTTCTTCTGCTACTAATACTTCATTGTAACCAGAGAAACCATCAAGAAGGGAGAAGAGTTCTGATCCTAATACCATCTGGAGAATTTGTTCCAGTGAAGGGACGGGATAGTTGTCTTTATCTGAAACTCTTTTCAAATTTATGAAATCAACACATAATCTTATCTCTCTTGACTTCTTTCTCACAGGAACTAGGTTAGCAACCCACTCAGAATGTCGGACCTTAAAGATTATTTTATCATCCAGTAACTTCTTCAATTCATTTTGAATCAGAGGCTCAAGAGTAGGGTGCATCCTTCTTAATTGCTGCTGAAATGGCTTGATGTCTGCCTTCATTGGTATGACATGCTGAATAATGCGGGTGTCATATGTATTTAGATCTTCATAAGTCCATGCAAAAACATCTTTATATTGTCGAAACAGCTTGATGAACTTATCTCTTTCTCCCGGTGAACAACATTTGCCAAGGTTAACAAATTTTGGTTCAGCTTCGGTACCCAGATTCACTAGTTCGTGTTGCATTGATGAGCTATTGGTTTTAGTATTTGTTGGCCTTTTGAACTTGCTCTGTAGATCAAATAGCATTTCAAGTGACCTCACCCCTTTGGGGATGAAATTGCCTTTAGCTGCATATTCGTTTTGTAAATCGGAATCATGCTCTTCTTCGTCTATCATAGCTTCTTGGAATACATCTTCGTTTGTTAGAAAACTGATAATCTGATCGTCATCATCGAAAAATCTGAAGTTTGTGATATTGTCAGGGACAGAAGGCCTGAAAACCAATTCAATTGAGCACTTGTTATTAGTTGGCACCAATCTGGAAGCGGATGTTGCTAATAAATCAACTGCAACATTTTGCAATCTAGGAACATATTTTATATTGAAAGCATCAAAATGCATAATTAAATCCCATACCTCAACCTGATAACTTCTCAAATGAGGTGAAAGAGAGTGAATGGTATCTCTTACCTGTCTCACAACTATTTATGAATCACCGAAAACCTTCAGGTGCTTAACATTTAAACCGATAGCTTTCTTCAATCCGTGGACTAAAGCTTCATATTTAGCAGTGTTATTAGTACAATCAAATTCTAATCTACAGGACAAGAAATACTTATTTCTTTCTGGATCCATCAGAACACAACCGGCTCCGGATCCTTCCGAGGTTTTAGAACCATCAAAGTATAAAGTCCAAAAAACATCGTTTGGTTTAACTAATTTAGTGTCTTTATGGTCTAAGTCAGTGACTAAGCTAACTATGTTACAGTCAATATCATCAATCCGAGAGAAATGAAGGAGATTAGACTGTTTATCTGATTCATGGCTAATAATTTCAGATTGATAATTACCTAGATCGATTTCTAAGAAATAATTTCCCAAGACTGAAGATGAGAAGGTTACAGCTTCATTCTTTCCTTCTAGCTGAGTCACATTTTGTTTCATGTGTGGTTCTCTCAAAACCTTGATTTGATTCTGTCTATTCTGATATGGAAACCATAAATGAGACCAATCAGTCGCAAAGTAACCATTTAGTTTTGTGGACCAGTCCCTGCTTAAGATTAAACCGTAGGCTTCAAGAATATCCACTACCATTATATTAATGAACTGACAAACTCTAGAATCTGCTGACAACCTGATGAGGACATTCTTCATTTCGTCGATAACTTTGATAGTAGTCCTATCTAGCTGAATAATCTGGGCGGGAGATGGAAGTGGTTGACCGTTAATCTTCTTACAAATTGACAATGGCATGACATTCGAAGATGCTCCAGAATCTACCAGACAATTGTGCACATTGTGATTGAAGATTTCAAAAGTCAAAAGAAAAGGCAATGTTTGGGATTTAGATTTCCCATCGATACTAGCTTCATTAATTTCAGGATCTTCTTGAGTGTCGGTTCATGGAGCGCTAGGCTAGGATTGAAGAGCTTGCAACAACTTCTTTCGTTGTTGAGGCAGACTACACATATCGAATATTGAAACATTTTCCTTTACCTTCTTTATATCTTCAATGATGTCATATCCCATATCACATTCTTTTACAATTCTAGTTTGATTGTCTATCTTACTCAAGGTGACCTTTGGTTGCTGGACTATTGTGTCAATATTCAGCTGTTTGGCCGCTAGCAGGTTAGATTTAGGTTGCGGTGGAATGACTGTAATGTGTCTTTTAGGTATCTCTTTGGAAATTTTAGGTTTGGGTGTAGTTGAACTTGGAACTGGATCTGCAATAGGACCTTGTTGTTGCAGCAACATCCCCCCCAAAATTTTGTAGATATTGGGGCCTCTCATTTTATTTTCGTAGAAAGTCTACTTAAAGAGTTAAGTCTCCTTTGGAAAGTTTTTGAACTTAGTGAGATATCTCTTTTTGAGTTAAAGTTTTCTTCTAAAGTCAAAACTCAATTTTTTCTCTCAAAATGGCGGAAGCACTTGAAATGTTCTTCTGAAACGGTGGGAGCACTTTCATTCATTCGACACTTCGGAAGAACTCAAGATGTTCACTCGCAACAGTGGAAGAACTCAAGCATTTCACTTGAAACGGCATAAGCACTTACATATTTTTGAAACTTCGGAAGAACTTGAAATTCTCTCCCAAAATGGAGAAAGCAACTCATAAAGTTTTGTCGCAATGGACGCCTCCTTGCCAAGTCCCGCAACCTTGCACTTTGGTAAAAACTCAAAAGGTCCACCCAAAATTTTGGAATAACTCGTCTTCTTTACCCGCAACGGTGGACCAACTCAAGGACTCTGGCCGCAACGGGCGATTAATTTGTCCTATTTTGGAGAAATATGCCGGGGCTTTCCGCAACGACGGGTCAACTTAAGAACCTTCACTGCGAGACTTTTGACTCATCAATTCCGAAAGAACTCATCAAGTCTTTCCGCAACGGCGAATCATATCTCCCTTCCTTCCCGCAACAAGCAGATGACGCGTTCAAACACTAAGTCTCCCGCACTTCGGAAGAAACCCACAAATTCTGGCCGCAATGGCAGATGAGACTCGTCCTTTTCTTCCGATTTTGACAGTTACGCGTAAATTCCGATTGGGTTGAAATGACCCCACCGTACGAATGATTAATCTCCATTTTAAATTCGCCACCTACCTATTAAATGCCCACACAAATTAAGTTTGTATATAAAGATGGTGGGGGTTTTGTTGTTAGCATTAGTAGATTTTGATTTAGAAAACGCCGTTTGAAGCTGCGCAAATTGATTTGCTCCAGCTCAGCTCCTTTGCCACCAAGCCAACCCCGTTACTTCGTTGCTAGGTAAGCGGTTGTACCATTGATTTTGTCTTAAGCTTTGCATCGAAACTTTCTTGGGTGAATTTGGTTTTCAATTGCATGGCCTATGGACACTCGTAGCATACTAGCTTTTATTTTTATTTTTCAAGTTACCTGCGATTATAACTTTATGGCCACTGCCGCCCCTTTGGTTTACCGATCCAGCTAAACCAGCGAAATGCACTCATTTGGTAACGCAAACCTGTAGCCTCACCATGCACCAACTCAAAATTTGTCGAACCCAGCATCACCTCCCTAAAGCGATCAAGTTTGTCGACCATTATGTGTTTCTTGAGTAGTTTGCATTTTACCTCTTTCCCTAGCATACGGCATTATGGCCTCTTATGATTATACGTTATCATGCTAGTCTTGTTTCCTTCCTGTCTCGCTCTATTTTATGCTTTGTTTTACATAATGGTTGGCAATCTTATGTTTATTCACGTTTGGTTGCTTGGCAGAGATAAGCTACAATGCCAAAAGGTAGCAAAAAGAAAGCTAAAATGATGTAGCCAGAGCCAGTACAGCCAAGGACTGAAACTCTCTTTCAAGACACTAAGTGCACCACGGGTGTTCCTCCCGAGGTCCGATGGGGAGATGTTTACCGGATGATCAGGGACCAAGATATCCCAGACATGCTAATAGAAGAAGAACAAATCTACCTCAACATCAGGACCTCTGGCATATCTAGGGCTTCTACTTGCCTTGAGCTATTCCCGTGCTCAGAAGTAATCGGGTGGATATTGGAACATGCCAACCCATAAACAAGAGTGTTACAAGATAGCAAGGGAGAGGCATTCGCTTCGTTCCATCCAGCTTATATTTCCGTAGCCTACAAATTCTCACGTCCCCAGCAGGAACTGAATGATGCATGGTTGGAACCGATGAATAGTTTCGAAATGGATAAAAGGTTGTTAATCACGGGAAAGCAGCTAAGGAAGAGGGACAATGATGAGTATGACGTTTAGAGCCTAAGACCTCCATTTAGGTTGATTGCCCTTATGTTAAGCAGAATTTTCGGCATGCCCGATGGAACCGTATATAGGATACAATGGGCCCCCATAATCCACTACATAGCATTTAAAGGAACTGTGTTTGATTGGGCTACTATCCTCTCAGATAGTTTGGCATCCACTATGGCCGCAGCTAGAGAAGGTTTGGCCCTAATAAAGTCAGAGTTTTACATGTCTTCATACCTCATTGATTGCATCTTGGCAAAGCTCCCTTTCCCCAGGTTAGGTTTCTCATGGGATCAGTCCAACACCCCGGTATACACTGCTTATAAAATACTATGGGCTCAAAATTACAGAATGCACTATAAGCTCATATGTGAAGAATTCATTATGCCTCTGTATGAGCAGATGTTCAACGAAGAACCCAATTGCTTGTCAGAGAATGCCATGGAAGTCATGGAAAATTATGGAGATTTCTACTTCTCGGAAGAGGGTACCTATATCAAGATGTTCTGAGGCACTAAGCCACCATACATCTTACCAAAATACGCCACTGATTATGTAGTCCTGAAAGAAGCAGTCAGGCAAGTTTTCCTTGATGGAGTAGGAGGAGTCCTTCATAAGCAACATAAGGCTTCCTTCCCTCCTTTTCCTTTTTGTATAGGAGCCTATAAGTTATCAGGGGTTGCAGCAGCCGAAGAGTTCATTCAAGAGTTACGAGCCTTTCACTTCAGTGAGGCAATTTTTCATAGAAATGACAGGTGGAGCAAAGTTGCGGAGCATTGCAAGGAGTTGTATGCCCATTACTATGATGCTGAGGAAGAAGTGTTTAGGGGAATCAATAATATGACTAAATTATAGATTTGTCATCACGGTAGTGGAGCTATCTCTAGCTCTGCCACAGCCCAAGAAGCCAGCCTCCAGATAGAAAGGGAAGCGGCTGAGGCCCTGGTCCGTGAAGAACAAAGATTGAATGAAGAAGAAAGACTGCAGCAGGAAGTTGAAGAAACAAGGTTGCAGCAGGAAGCTGAAGAAGCAAGGTTGCAGCAGGAAGCTGAAGAAGCAAGGTTGCAGAGGGAAGCTGAAGAAGCAAGGTTGCAGAGGGAAGCTGAAGAAGCAAGACTGCAACAGGAAGCTCAGGAACAAGAGTAGAGGGAGGTAATTGAAAATCAGCAGAAAGTTGAGGAAGAAGAAAGAAGACTCAAAGTTGAAGAAGAGATTGAGGCCAACAAAGATGCCCAGGTGGGTGCTGCTAGCACCCAAGATATGGAAATAGACTCATCTCAGGTGGTACAGATCCCACCCATGGAGGAAGAAGTCCATATAAGAGACCTCCCGATCATCCCTTTCACCCCATCCGAAGATCATATTGTGTCCCAATGGGATAAATTTGTATATTATAACAAGAGAAAGGCTGTGGTCCTGAAGTCAGAAGAGAGGTTAAAGAGACTTTTCCATGCAGATATTGTCACCCAACGAGAAACCACGGTTATGCAAAATACAAATAAGGCTCCCATGGCCATGGCATCGGCTGCCATAGTAGCAACAAAAGCAACCGAATACAATGTGATCAACATGGTTAAAGAGTTTGAGTCAACAAAGAGAAGAGCTCATATGCTACAACATACTATGGCTAACGAGCAGGCCTACAGGGACCTTGTGGTGAACAAATATAATCGATTGTCTGTTGACCACAAAGAGTTTTCAGATAAGTATCGATACCTGGAAGAAGAAAAGGAGCACATGGCAATCTAGATGATGGTACTAGAAATAGAAAAGAATGATTCTGAAGCTAGAGTTTTTCATCTGGAAGTAGATAAACAGGCAATGGTTGAGCAGCTAGAGCAAGCAGAAAGCAGGGCGATGGATATGTCCCCTTTCACAAGCAGTCATGTGACATTAATACCGAATCCATTAGGCTTAAAGGAAAGTACACTCGGGTAAAAGCAAACATTTTGAGCTAGATGGAGTGGAGAGAAGGGAAGGCAGATTTCCCTAAGCATCTCCTGTTCAAATCTATGGACGGTTTCAAGGAAGATGTAGCCCTTATGTAGTTTTGTAGGAATTGTAGCGCCAAGCTAATAGCTAAGATCCAGGGAACGATAGGGAAAAATAATAGCCTGTATCAAAAGATTCTTGAAGTGCATGAAAAGTGCAAGATTGTTTTTCCTCAGACCTTGGATGAATTTCCAAGCAAAGAGCAGCGCCTATCAAACTTGAAAGACGAGCTGGACATTCAAATAGAGTATGTAAGGAAGATTGATGTGCTGGCCACCGATGATCTTCATCACTACATTGGGCTATCATCAATACACAATCATATGCTCAAGGAGATCCACCCGGCAACAATGGCAGAAATTCAAGATATTGAAGAAGAACTTGGTAAGCATGTGACTTCACAGAATATCCTGCTCCCCTCACCAGCAAATGTGGTTGTAAGAGACATTGGTCTATGGTTAAGTTATATAGCAGAAGAAGAGAAGAATGTAGTAGCAGCAGTAGCAGCTAGCACAGGCACATCATCCCCAGCAAAGGCACCGCCCCAAGGATAAATGCGCTAGTCATAATGCGTTGTTTTATTTTTGGTCTACTTCTCTTTGTCCCTATGGTTAGAGCATGGATTCACAAGGACAACTGTCCTTTTCTATTATGAGAAAGAATTTCTGTTATTGGAAAGAAGCCACGAATTGTTTTATTTTTGGAAAATATTAAAGACAATTGTAAAAGGCTAGGTGGCAACCCTAGAGGCATTTTGTAAACTTATAAATAAATGAATAGGGAATAGTGTAAGGGACTTTTGGCAGGTGAAAAGACATTTCTTGTCTTGTACGTGAACTATTTCTCTGCATGTATAAAGAACTCATTTTTTCCCTAATGAAAGCCTGGAGAGGATATTTTGCCTGGAAATGTGTGTTGGATGCTTACTAGACTACTCTTGTATCATTCATATTTTACAGTGAGATCTTTCTTTGCTGCTATGAATTACTTCTGTGCAATGAATGATTTCCTCTATTTTCCTGTACAATGATATTTCTATCAAATGAGTAATGGGATGTATTGCTTTTAGATTAGAAGCTATATTTTAATATCTTTTACCTCCTGCTATAGATGCATCTGTATGATTTAAATGGATACCTATTGATCTTTAGATGTTTCCTTTCAGCACATTACTCATATTTACATTTTTCTCCTTGCAGGGATAGATTAGATTAATTTTTTGTTGTAGATAAAGAGTTGTTTCGGCTTTACATTTAGATTAAATTAGCTTAGTGCACTTGCATATCATCTTTAAAATAAAATACATAAATGGTGGATCGGGCCGCAACCGGTATAAAGAATAGTGAACATCAAATCTTACGGTAGCTGGAACCATTAACCGGATGTATTCCTCATACCAAATGGTGGACAATCTAATTGGGATAGTTTACTGGGGAGAATCCCTTTCTGCTTGAAGTTGCAATTATCAGGGAATCAACAGACCTTTACTGCGAGTATTAATGTTTACAGCAGAAACTGAGCTCTCCACAGGATCATCTTCTATTAATTCAGTTAAAGGTACCCAATCCCAAAGCACCATGGTAGTGTCTGGGGAAGGTTCCTCTACTTCAAGGTTTTGTTCCTCTGGAGGATCATCTTGATCTGGAATCTATGAATCCAACATTTGGTTCATGACTAAACTCATAGAGTTAATCCATTGTGGGCAACGCTTTTCAAAGTGCGGCTCGTGATGAAAGGTACAAAAGTGTTCCATTCCTATATCATTTAGATTTAAAATAGGGAAAGTGTTCATAGGTGGATGAGGCTGATCATTGTCTTCCCTTTTCTTGTAGAATGGTTTGAAAGGCTTCCTAGATGTACTAGCTGCCTTATCTTTCTCGAGATCCACAATTTTATTGGACAATTTTTGCATCATTTTAACTACGTTTTCCATGTTTGTTGATGACTCTTCTTTATTCCTAGTAAGCAGCAGAGGTTTTCTATTAGTTGTTGGCTTTGCTTCTGCATCTAAGGCATGTTTAGCAATGCTATCTACTTCTTCTTCCACCTTCCTAGCTTCTTCGAAATTTTCTGTTAGGGTGGTTTTCTTAGTTCTTTTGACGAACATTGCTATAGGGCCATCAAGTGTTGTTGTATAGTATTCAATTAAATATTCTTCCACTCGTTTAGTTGCCTTGTTGAAATTATTTAAGAGCATAGTGAACCTTCGGTTGAAGTCTTGGACCTTTTCTTTCGTTTCCATTCTCATGGACAATAATTCTTTCATGAGTGTAGCTACAGTTTTATGATTTCCATACTTCTTTAAAAAACAATTTTCGAACTCCTCCCAATTGGAAATAGAGCTAGCTTGTAAGCTAAAGTACCAGGAGGAAACTTTTGGTTCAACTGTGTATGGGAACAACCTACAAACTACATATTCATGCTGTACATTTAAAAGATTCAAAGCTAAATAAAAACTCTTGAGATGATCTTTAGCAGAAATGTCTTTACCGAGATCGTATTTAGGTAAAACTTTCTCTAGATTCTTAGGCAGATTGTGGAATGGCCCAGCTAGATTTAATGCTCCCCTTGCTCACCAAGTAGTTACAACCATGGCTCTATGTGGAGACTTAGGTGGGGAATCGTGTGGTGAATTAAGTGGAGTGTTTCTTGGAGTAAAAAGTTCTCCAAGATTTTCTAGATCTCCAAGATTTTTTGGATCTTCAAAATTTTCTGGGTTTTCAAGATCGACTTCTTTCAGAGGTTCTGTGATCTCCTCCAAAGATAAATCTACCAGCTCTTCGAAGCTCTGCACAAGAATCGAATCACGGGTATATTGTCTTTCTCTTCCAAGGATTCTTCTTCCAGGGAGAAAATTTATTGCATTTAAACCACCGAATTTTTTAACATAAGCTCGTGTATGCCTCCGTAAATTAGAAACTTCAGCAAAAGGTACAACATATAATGTTTCTTGCTATTCAAAATCAGAACTGAGATTTTCTTGATTTCCTGGGATTGTTGTTCCAAGCGGGTTTCCATTAGGATCTGCCTGACAAGAAGAATCTCCTCTGTTAGCCATGCACTGTAGGCCCTCCTTCTAGTGCCAAAAATTGTTGATGCCTCGGAAATCACAGCATCAATCAGAAAGGGATTCTCCCCAGTGAAATATCCCAATTAGATTGTCCATCGTTTGGTGTGGGGAATCCGTCCGGTTAACAGTTCCGGCTACCGTAAGATTTAAAGTTTCTTATTGTTTATATCGGTTGCAGCCCAATCCACCATTTATGTATTTTATTGTAAAGATGATATGCAAGTGCCCTAAGCTAAATGTAGGTAACTAATTTTAAAAAACAATATAAGCAAATTTAATCTATCCTTGCAAGGAGCAAATTGTAAATATGAGCAATGTACTGAAAGAAACCTCTAAAAATTTAATGGATATCCATTTGATTCATAAAGAAGCATTTTCAGTAGTAGATTAAAGATATTAAAGATAACTTTAATATACATTAATACATTCAATTACTCATTAAGGAGAAACATCCTTATACGGAAAATAGTAAAATCATTCATTGCACAGAAATAATTCAGAACAGCAAAGAAAGATCTCACTGAAATATATGAATATCGTAAGAATAATCTAGTAGACATCCAATAGACATTTCCAGGCAAAAGATGTCCTCTCGAGGGTCTTATTAGACAAAATTTGTTTTCTTGGAGCAAGTGCAAAGTAGTTCGTACAAGCTAAGAAAAATTCCCTTTCCCCTACAAAAAGTCCCTCTATTCTTCTCCTAATCTTCTATTTATAGCTTTACAAAATGCCCCTTGGGCTGACAGGTGTGCCCTAACTCTAGAATCATCTAATTTGGATTTTAGTGCACAATTCCCCTTTTCCAGATTTGTGGAATCCTTTTCATATAAGAAAAAAATGACAGCCAGCTGTCCCTTTAAAGTATTTACAAAATAAAGGAGCTATTAAAAGAAAAAACTTCCTGATTTTAGCTGGCTTCTTTATTCTGACTTGCTGCTCCATCCCCATCAATAGGATCGCTTGAAAATGCTTGGCCATCTATGCTTTGTATATGAGTGGCCCATAGATCAATCTCTTAAACTATAATATTGCCTCGAAAAGATACCGTCGCCTTTGCCGCAATTTCATGTTTATGTAAATCTGTTTTGACTTGTGCTGTCCCTATTGCAGCCTCTTGAGCGATTGCTTCTAGGAAGTAAACATGTACAGCAGGATGAGCAACGAACTGTTGAAGCTCATCTTGGGTCATCACCTCTACCTTTCTGATGTACTCCAAATCCTGGTCCAACTCATTTTGCAATTCTGTTAGTCATTGTTCTTGTGTCGGGAACTCATAGATAGTCTCCGGTAGGATCAAGTGGCACTTGCCGAAAGATTCTTTAATTTTAGAGTAGAAAGAGTGACATTTACGGACAGTTTTTTTAATCTCCAGGCTTATCCTGGCACCACAGTCTCTACTGAAATCCAGAACTCCCACCTCTAGGTCATATTCATCTTCAGTGGAGGCGTGCAAGTTTGAGGGGAATCCTGACTTTCCTTTTCTCCATTCAAACGGCTACTTTAATTCCTCCACATGTTTGGAAAATTCGTCCTTGTTCCTCAAAGCTCCACCTTCTATGACTAACATTTTATTAATCATTTCTTTCACGCTGCAAACCTCATTTGAGGTATGAACTAGCAACTGATGGGCTTTTATCCGCATACCACATGCCTGCTTGTGAAAGGTGAGCAGATCTTGCTTGTTTTCTACCGCATCTTTGAGTTGACCCAATAATTGCTCCTTTTCTTTGACCAACCCTTCATACTCATGCTGGTGGAGGTGAACTTGTTTGGATCTGCTGGCCTCGAGTTCCTCTAATTTTGTTATGCAGGATTTTAAATTCTTTTATTCATCTTCCGAGATGGCCAATTGCATTTCTAATGAGTTTTTCTCATTCTTAAGCTGGATAAATTTTGAATTCAACATTGACTGCTCTTCTACCAACTCATTGTATTTCCCTTTCAATTTATTTTCTTCCAACACCTCCCTCTTCCTACCATCTCTGATCTTAAAACATTGATCCCGGTAATGTTTTACTTGATCCAACAAAAGATCAATATTATCTTTACTTGCTTCGGTTGATGCCATAGTGCATTTGGCTTGGAACGAGGGGTCGACATCAGTGCCTTGGACCAATGTGGTCTCTGATATCCTAAATTCATATGTGTCAACCTTGATTTCCATTTTCTTTACTCTCCTATCAATAATGGCCCTTTTCTGCTCATGGAAATATACAGTATCTAGGTCTGCTATTTTGCGTTGCTTCCTGGGTTATATGGGGTCAATGCTAATCCTCCTGAAGAGGCCATCCCTTCTTGAGTTGTTCCTAGAGAGTACATCAATGGTGGGTCCAACTCCATGTATTTCAGAGTAGACGGCTCCGTCTCGGGAGACTTCTCTGTCTGCTCTCTCTCCTTCTCTTTTGCTGGTTCTTCTTGTTGTGCTTGCAATCTAGCTGCTTCTTCTTCTAGGAGCCTTTCTTCTTCTTCATGTTGCAGCTGGGAAGATTGTTTCTGGAGGCTCCTGTCTTCTCCTTCTCTTTGGACTCTAGCAGCCTCTTCCTGCTGTTGCAACTGAAAGGCTTGTTCTTGTTACATCCTTGCAGTTTCTTCCTGCTGAAGCTTGGCAGTAAGCTCATTTTGAATTCTTGCTTATTCTTCTTGCTGAAGCTTGGCAGTCAGCTCATTTTGAATTTTGGCTTCTTCTTGATCCTGATGTTGCTTGAGGGCTTGTTCCTGGAGCACTCTGTCCTGCTCCTCCTGCTCTAATCCTGTAGGATTCTCCAATTGCGAGGTTGAGGCCTCCCGCTCCCTTTGGATTAGACCAACGGGTTTGGGACTCGGATCATTCATGCTTTTCTTCTTGTAATGTTTCCCTAGCGCAGTTAGGTTGCGGGTGCTCCTGAAGAATTCTTCATTTCGGTCCATAGCATGAACATATTCAAAAGAAACCTTGAGGTCTATACAATGCTGATTGGCCGTACCATAGGGGTCATGCCTTTTGAAAGGGACCGTGCCAAAATGGAAAACTTCTAAGCCTTGCGCATAGTTTTCCCTTCTCTTTCTCTCAGAAGGATGTAAGCTCTGATGGTAAATGGCATGGGAGGATACATGCTTTTCTTTCGGTCTGTTAAGATCTTACTTATTGCGCTGGTGTCGAAGAGTTGTCTTATGGCCTCCTTGTGAACTACAAAATCTGTAACATACCGAGGGAACATAAATGGAGCTTGAGTTCCTCCACTCATCCTGATGTATGTTCCTTTGATAGTGTGATAATAGTCCCCGAATGTTTCAATGATAGGCATTGCATTCTTCGACAAACAATCTGGTTCTTCTATGAAAATAAGCTGGTACAATGGCATGATAAATCTCTCGCAAATCATTTTGTAGTGGTTTGCATATTTACTTGCCCATGTACATTGATAAGCCATGAAGAGAGTTGTTTCTTTTGGCTTCCACGAGCAACCCAAATCCGGGAACTTATGCTTGCTTAACAAACAGTCAATCAAGTATGAAGACATGAAAAACTCTGCCTTCTTTTGGGTTAGTCCTCCCTGGGCCGCTGTCAACTGCAAGGCCAAACTGTCTGAAATTATATCAGCCCAGTTAAAGATGGTACCATTCATGGCTATATGAAACATCACTAGCACCCATCTGATCATAAAAATATTGCCATTAGGCATACCAAAGAGTCAACTCAACATCAACACGATGAGTCTGTAAGGGGTCTTTAGGAGGCAGCTTTCATACTCATTTTTCTGCCTCTTCCTAATCTGCCTGTTGTTTATCGTCATCTTCAAGGCGGATTCTAGGGGGTCTATTGGATGTCTTGCTATCCAATCATCATCCAAACAAGCTCTGGGTGTAGGCAATCTGTAGGAAGCAGCGACATGCTCGGGAGCGAAAGATGCCAGGTTCAACCCATTTTTATCATTCATGAGCCTTGTGTCGATCTGGATGTGGGGAATTAGCCATCCAATAACTTCGGAACAAGGGAACAATTTGGGACGAGTTTTTTCCTTATGCAAACAAGACCTTCGGATGTTGGCATACACCAGAGCATCTTCTATGGAGGCTGTTATACTATCCTGAGCCATAATGAACCTGTACAAATTGCCCCATTGAAATTCAGGGGTAGAGCTCCCAGGGGGAACACAAGTGGTAGCTTGTGTGTCAGCAAACATCGTCTCGAGAGAAGTATCTAATAGGATTTCCACATCTGAGTCTGAGTTTCTTTTCTGCGAGGCCTTCTTCTTTGCTGACCTCCTATGCATGATAATCCTGTGGTGAGCAAGGTAATGTCAATAAGGAGTATGCATACGTTCATCCAACTATTAAAATGGAAAGTGACAGAAAATTTGATAGAGCTGGCTTTAGTGAGATGATTTTTTAAGAATATGCAACAGTCATGGAAAGATTCATAATATATTACTTTCACATCATGGAGGTTGCTTCAAAAATAATCAATTATATCACCATCTCAGCTATCAATTCACAGTTGAAGAATATGAGAAATATTAGAAGCAAATGTCAATAAGCTACACAAGCTACTGTTATTTCATTTATCAGACAAATTGAAATATAGCTTAGGATAACAATCACTTTGAATTTATGTTTATAGCAGGACATCAACATGGTGGAGGGGTGGAAAGGTAATCTTTTATTTGCGCCATTCATTCTACAATGCACAGGTGGCTTCTACATTTCCACACAAACTTACTGGGAAGAAGGCATTGGAACAATAATGGTGCAAAGACGATTGCAAGGATGTGCGAGCCTAAAGATAATTTATGCGCTAGCACCTAAAATTATTTATGTGCTAAGGCCTAAATTCTTAACATGCGCCAGTCAAAATATTTCATGCGCTACTGCTAGAAGGAGTTACACATGCCATCCTAATATTATTGTTGCGCTAGTGCCTAAACATTTTACGTGGTATGTACATGCGCCAGTCTTGAAACATTTTATGTGCCGGATTTGATAGTGGAGTTTGCGCAAAGGATGGAAGGACCACACAGCTGTTGGCCTCTATGATTTAAACTTCTTGGCTTGGTTATCAAGTTTCCATGCTAGCTCTGTACGTTGTTTGGACATATCCCGAGTTGGTTTCGGCCGAGTGCGAGTTTTATGCGCCTTGGGCATGAAAGGACAAAATATTTCACTTAGCCTTTTGGCTTTTGATTTGCAGCATTAGACGAATGACCAAGTGACTAAGCCATCCCTTTAGCGGTGGTTCAAACCACAAAATTTATGGCTAGAGCAGGACAAGCAACCCAGACTTTCAAAACACAGAACCCTACCCACAAAAAAAAAACTTAAACGAAAAAAAGCTATCACGCATCCAAAAATCATAGAAAACTCTTAAATGCGGCTATGGGGAGACGCGGGTTTCACTTGGCAATGAATTTGATGTTCAGGGGTGCAGGAAAGTGGGGTTTGAGCTTGGAACGAGAGCTCTATGAGGAAAACCTGGAATGCCAAAAACACGACAGAGGGAAAAACCTCATGTGCCTATGAGATAGGGCCATCAATGCCCTGGTTTGCATGCAATGACCTTGTATCCTCATTGCTTCAGAGAAAAGGGCGGGGAAAGGCTAGGCTATGCTCTCAGGAGTCCTTTATAGAGTATGAAAGATGGAAAAACAATCTACTTAACCGGGTAGAAACCTCGAAAACAACGAGAGGAATGGGGAGAAGCGCTTACCTGTCCGACTGGCAGGGTTCTCTGAAGACTGGCGTATGTTCTGAAACAGGTAAGGGCTTCTGCAGGTGTCTAGATAAAGGTAGCAACTTTCAAAGTGCGAGTCCCAAACAACGAGTGAAAATGATACAGTGAGTTTCAAAACCCTTTGGATACATTAAATAGGGTGTCAATTAATTTCACGTACATCCAAAGGCTAGTGAAGTTATGAGCATGGGGCTCGAGAACTCCTGCCATTAAAAGGGCACATGGCCTTATTAAAGACCCCACTAACTCCATCGGTGCACAAGGATCGAGGAGATCTTTTTTCACACCAAGCACTGAGTACCGATTTAACTTTTGTGCTAAGGCGGCGAGCGTACCTTTTGCGCTATGTTCGAAGCACACATTCAAAAAATAAACCTTGCACTTAAGCGGCGATCTTGGCATTACGGTTGCGCTCATAAAACTGCACCAAACCTGGGCTATCGAGAAAAAAAAAGCGCAGACTTGCAAGCATGGGGGATAAGTGTGGCTCCTACGCTGTTGGCGCCAGTTCTACGATCACGATTTGCACTGAGAGAAAAGCGCCAACTCTTAACTCTTGCTGGAAGACAAAGCGCAACTCCAATTTAAGCAGAAGTGATAAGGGTAGGAACCGTGCCTTCGACAGCTGAGATATGGTTATAAGCTCCGCTAAGCGACATGTGCCAATGACAGCCGAGTTAGAGTCCAAGAATGCGCCAGGCGGAGGGCTTAAGGTTAGATCTTGCGCTCCAGCGGGTGAGTTAGAACTAAAAGCTGCACTTTCTAAAACTTTTCCTTAGAAAAAATAAAATGAGAAAAATCCTTTGGAAGTAAGTGTTGAAACAATGCCAAGTTAGAGAGAGAAAACAACTCTAAATGACAAGGAAAACTTGGTACAAGAGTGTTAAAAGGAGGGGCCCCAAATATCTTCAAAATTTTTTTGGGGGGAAGGATGTTGCAACAACAACAAAAGTATATCCATGATACACAAATGAGAAATCGACAAACCAATACGAAGTGGATCTATGTGACAATATACATATTAGTAACAACATGATGTCCATGTAGGAACCTAATAAAAAATCTTCATCACAACCTGGGTAAAGTACATAACAAGAGTCCCCAAGGCCTTCAAACGGATCCCAAAGCAATACGATTCTAGCCATGTGAATAAATTTCTTGAAGTTGAACATGGTAGAAACCAATTGATTACCGGTCATTGATGTAAATCGTTAACAAGAGCAAGGTAAATCACTAGTAATGTCAATGACTTCCTAGTACATCCCAATGAATGTGAGTAAATGAGATGAAGTCGAACACTCATGGAATCATTCGATCATAGGTCAATGATGAAAACCTAATTTTGAAACTGAGGAAACCTATCATTAAGAAATGTAGGACCCAAGGTACTAAATGGTTTCTAAATCAAATTCTCAGATGATGTGTTGGATTCGACAAGAATAGACTCGTTGAGGGAGGGCCATGATGAATCTCACATCATCGACATGAAAATGACACACACAAGTGATGAAAAGTGGAAGATCAAATGAGCATAGACTGACACAAGGACAAAAGTTGATAGAACTGCATAAAGGATGACTCGAGTTAACTTCCCTTGAACATTGGATGGCATGAAAAGTGACTTGGTAGCATTGACTCAATGAGGCAAAAACCAAAACATAATGTGATGATGACTGAAGCATTCTTCGGATGGACCAAAGCAGTAAGATGAATCATGGAATTTGGCATGAATTAAAGAAAAGAATATTACCCAACTGTAAGGAAAGACACAAACAGGTTCCATGTTCCAGGGTGACAAGAAGCTGCCATAAAGCTTTCCAACAAAACTAACCCATTCTTCCCAATTTTTCCCCATCATGATCAATGAATACCTCTTTCTTTTTAACGAGCTTGAGGTGGATAATATATGCTCGATATAAATCAGCTTATATGTGTCCCTCATCATATATTTAAAAAACATGAAGAAGGAGGAGTTTGGTCCCATATGGGCCCTTTGATGCATTATTTTATGAGTCCAAAGAAGGTAAACTCAGTGATCATTTTACATTTAGAGAGTTTGAAAAGAATGTAAAGAAGAATCCAAAATGGTTATTTTTTGTAGATTTAGCTTCCTTGCTTGAAAAAGGATAAAATAATGTGAGAGAGAACTCTCCCAGTCAATGGTGGACCAGAGTAATCCTTTTTTGTAATTAGTCCAAATGGTCCAAAAAATGTTAAACTATCACCAAATGGACGTCCTTTCAAATGCTTTCATAAGTGTGAAAGAAACAAGTTCCCTGGACAATCTTTTCTTGTTTAGGGAGCCTAAAAAGGGCTTAAAGAGGACTTCGAAGATTTAATTTTTTGTAATTAGTCTACCAAGGTTGAAAAAGGGATAAACTATCACTTGAAATATTACTTTTTCATGGTTGATAACTGAGTATGACAAAGGTAAAAAGTAAAATCGGCACAGTTCCTTTTCCGTAAATAGTCTAGTGAGGTCAAATAAAGAGATAAACCTATACTCTTCAAAAAATTCCTCATTGTTTTATGAGTATGAGAAACATGGACTGAACTTGACACCTTTTTACTCAATTTTAATGAGCACAACTAAGGTATCAAAAGCACTCAAAATCTTTTTCATGTTTTAACTAGAGCACGAAAAAGTAAAAAGTAAGCTCAACACCTCTTATTGTTTTTAACGAGCTAGAATATAGGTGAGAAGAATGCTTGAGTTTATGTTTCATTTTTAAATGAGCTTGTAATAGAAAATAAATTGTCATTGGAGCATCTGCTTCATTTTTTAATGAGCTTGAAATAGAGAATGAACTATGCTCAGGACAATTGTTTCAGTTTTTAGAGAGCTTTAAATAAAAAATAATTTGTGCTCGATATGATACCCATTGACGGGTTTCTTCCCAACATGATATCCAGAGGCCAGTACTTTGGGTGGTACCCATTAACAAATTTTGTCCAAAGGTAATGTCCAGAGGTTGGAAATTCCCCCCCAGCATGATTAGCAAAGCTAGCATATTAAATCCAGTATGATATCCAAAGGTTGG
Source organism: Larix kaempferi (assembly GCA_027924585.1). NCBI lineage: Eukaryota > Viridiplantae > Streptophyta > Pinopsida > Pinales > Pinaceae > Larix > Larix kaempferi. Next base: position 4,549,795 of record BSBM01000600.1, read on the forward strand.
AGACATGCCCCCCAAGCTTCATTTCATCCATCAACTCTTCTACTTCACTCCATTAGACTCTTGGTTACAACTAGGAAAAGGTTAACCAAAGAGAGAGGAAGAAATAGGAGCAAGTGACACAAGCGGATGAAATGAAGGTTTAAGTACTATATCTAGTGGAAGAATTGACTTAATGGGAGGGGGGTCGGTTTCATATTTTAACGAGCTTGACACAGAAAGCGAACTATGATCGTATTTATCCATTTCATTTTTTAATGTGCTTGACACAGAAAGTGAACTATACTTGTAATTATTTGTTTCATTTTTTAATGAGTTTGACACAGAAAGTGAACTATGCTCGTAATTATCTGTTTCATTTTTTAATGAGCTTGACATAGAAAGATAACTATGCTCTTCATCATTGGCCATGGTTTCCAAGAGGTCTTCATTGGACATAAGAATAATACTCCGGAAAGGATGCATGCCAAGAGACTTGATAGGGATAACAGAGGGGAGATCGGTCTCCATTTCCCCCATTGAAGGGTTCACCATGTCAACTGCGAGATATAAATAAATATAATTTGCGCATCTAGTGAGAGGCTTTATCTTGGTAGCATTTAAATACAATTAAGATAATGCCACATAATTAACTTTTGTTGGGAGGAAACCACTTGAACGTAAGGAACATTTAGGGAATTTGGATGGTCAGTAGTCATACAATGTTTGGGACTAACAAATGAAAGTTAATCGATGGTCACTATGTTCCCATCATGGGGAAAATGCATCACGTGAATAAGTGTGGAAACAATAGCTTTCATAACATAGACATAGTCCCACCCAAAGAGTAAATTAAAATCCAAGGGTACTTGGAACACTATGAAATCAATACAGACATTTTTTCATCCTAAGGTGATGGAAAATTGAGGGAGGATCCCTAAAGGTTCACTATATATTCTATTAAAATCCGATGGATGATTAGTGGTTGGCACAAGCTCATGAGAACCTATAGCTTCCCAAGTAGTTGAGGATAAAATGCTAGAAGATGCCCCTTAATATATGATAGTGAGATATATTCCCTTATCAACGACTTGCACAATTATTTAGAAGGGGATACTCAAATAAAGATGAGATTCTTCTAGACTATTACAATCAACGGAAATGACCTTGGTACTTGGAGGGAGTTCTGTTGTATGAAATTCAACACAACAGATCTATGGAACAAGCGAAACCATTACAAGAGATGCATGCAGAATAATATGTGAAAAATGTGCAAAAAGACTTGCATCAGTGCTCTATTGAACTCAGAAGTAGAATACAATACAATACTATAACAATGACTGAATAATTCGAATTAACCAAGGAGGTCATTCGAATAGCCTGCATGGTGTAGTTGGTCTGCACTAGGATTCCTCATCATCAATCAGTGATAGTGTCATCAATGCACAAGTAACGATCAACCAGGTGTCAAACTGAGTCTAACTGAATGTAGGTGTAACTGATCTCACAATAGTTAGACCAGCCAATTATGGAGAAGATGAATTAAATATTTCGATGGGTAAGAGTTGTAAATATTTAAGGTTGGTTCATAATTCCTCACCTCCCACTTCTTTTTCAGCCACATCAATTGGGGATGAAAATTGGGTGAAAGGTTTTTTTCTAATGGTGCCACATGAGGGGTATGAAACTCCTACCTCTCCTTTTGATGATGACATGAATAGAGCACCTCATTATTTACATTTGCAGCAACATCTTTTTTTACCTTATGATGATACATATCTTCATGGATGCACATGTGATATGCATTTGAGTCACTTGAAGACTTATGGTTTTTCTTGCTCAACACTTGGTTCATTTGATGTTGGAGGAACTTCATCCAACACTTGGTTGAATAGATTTGTGATTGGACAACATTTTTGTTTGCAGCTACATACTTTGTTATATCTTTATGATTCTCACATTCATGGATGTATGCGTGAGACTTCTTTGAGTCATTTGAAGTCTCCTTGTTTTTTTGCTCATTATTTGGTTTAGATTTTAGTGGAGATTCTTCATTCACTTCTTGGATGAAGGAATACATGGCTGAATATTTTGATGCATATCACATCCTTTTGGAGTAGCATTATAGGACATGGGATCCTCACCTATGTCATTGGAACAAATTTGATGGGTCACTTGAAGATTGTATGCACTTGGAAAATGGTGGTCTACTTGCTTGGAGGTATAATCACTTTCATGATTCTTTGATGAAGCATCTTCTTGATGTATATTTTCATTATGTTGTTATGTACTTTTATGATATATATTTTGTACTCATTATGTTTGGAAGAATGCATATAATAAAATGGGATCCAGGAACTCTCTTACCCGATGGTATGAGTTGGAGAGCACTCCAAACTGTTGAAGTGCAATACAAGCAATGGGACCCTGGAATAATTTATGTCTCATTGGTTTCAATTTTTTTTGGGAAACAAGTAGTATGGGAGATGGATTTCCCACTTAATAAAGTGATTTTTATCAGAGTAGTGTAGCAAATGGCATGGTGGTTTCTTTGTAAAATCTTCATGGATTCTCAAAGACTCAAGGTTGGGCAATTCAATGGCAACTTCAAAGAATTATACAGAAAGCAGGTTCTTCAACACCCATGTTTGAAATTGATTGAGTACAAGCAATATTGGGAAGGGAGGATTTGTCATGTCCCAAATTGGAATTGGGTCACAATGGGATAATAACATTTGACATATTCATTATAGTTTTTCAAATTGATGCTAAGGGTCAAATAATTGCCAAGGAGGAAAATTACTAGTTTCCTAGGTTTGGGGTGGAAGCTTTCGGATTTGGAATAAGGGGAATAATAAATGATGTTTGAACATTAGAATGGAATAAATATTTAATAAAGGAGCTAAATAAATATATAAAAGTGAAAATCAAAGTGGAATTTGATCATGAAGACACATGGAGGAAGGGGGACCCACATATGGCTAGATTTCCCCACTACACTTGGCATCATTCTCTCACCAATTCGAATTAAAGGTGAATGGTAACATACTTGGGGGAGTTCAAAAGGTATTATTCATTGCATGAATCACACAAGGTTGAAATGTAGAGGAAGAGTAACTACCATGGAAGAGGAAGAGGCAATTTGGAGCTAGTGAGACACTTGGGCTAGATTCCCTATCTCTATGACAACAATGATGAAGATGCTATGACACCTATGACACAAATCAGACCTGAAGGATGAAATATGACATATATGACATCTCAAGGCTAAAAATAGCCTCCAAGAGGGCACTCAAGGGATTTAGGGCAGCTAAGATGCTTCCACATGTGATTTGGTGGAAGTGGGAGACTAGGAATTGTTGTACAAGTGGTGTTCTTTGGAATCTCTTCCCAACTTGAGTTGGAATGAGTATCTTGGGAGGATTTAGACCCATGGAGGACATTATAAGTTTATAAATGTCAATAAAAAGAATGAAACCAGGTTTTGATAATTTGAGAGATTTGGAATTGCGTTTGTGAAGAGGGAGAGCTAGTGGATGACTAGTTTCTTGCCTTAGCCAATTTCGAGGGTGAAATATTCACATCCAAGTTGGTAATTGGAAAGGCCATTCAGAACTTTCATTTGGAGCTTTAATGGAGTTTTTATTTGCAGGTGTAAGCTATATGGAATCTCATGGTTTCTTCTAGTGCAGCACACTCTCTCAACCATTTCCAGTTTTGATGGCATATTCTTGACCCTTGAGGGAGGGCGTTTTTGGTGAGCTCTTGTACTCTTTGGGAGATCTTATCATGATCTATTTCTATTGTAATATGATTAATATACTATATTCTTCATCTCCATAAAGTTTCAGGTCGAAATACCAAGTGGTTATATGTAAAATGGATTATTAATCAGAAAACAATGACCATTCCCCCACTAGATTGATGTATGCCAATGTATTGATGATGATTTCGAATGGAAGAATATTTATTTGATATATTTACGATGTATGGATTTCCATTGATGATTATTACAATTTTCATGTTCAGCACTTAAGCATTTGGAGCCATCTTGCTTAGTTTTATTTTATTTGAAGAAGATTTCATGCTATTTCCCCCAAGGTCGAACTAGTGATTTTTTATTTTGTTTGGGAGAAGGTTAGAATATAATTAATAATTGATTAATGGTGCACATGAGACCTAAATAATGTCCCTCAAAAATCCCCTACATCTGTTCATAATTTCGAGTGATTTTGGAGGCATTTGGTGTTAGGAATCCATGTCAACCCTTCTATTTACTTTGTTAGTATATTGTTGTTGGACGCATATGCTTTGTAAGTCTTCCCATAGTATTTGTTGATCCATAGTTTGTATTATTGTTGTTGGACGCATATGCTTTGTAAGTCATCCCATAGTAATTGTTGATCCATATTTTGTACTGGCCCATGGTTTGTATTGACACATGGTATTGACCCATTGTCTTGGCGCCTAGACTTAGTATATAAGTTTATGTTGAGACCAATGAAGGTACCGTGAAGTTATTTGTATTGAGATTGCTCCCTCGAAGTGGCCCGCGATCAATATAAAAGTGATTCTGAGTTCTTTTATTGCTTCTATTTCATGTGTGTTCATTAATTAGTTATTGCAGGCTCTTCACATCTGGTATCAGAGCACTTTCTTGGGCTCGTTGGGTCGAATTTCTGCCAATTTTTTTTTTTCGCATCTGTTGCAAGTTCGGATCTAGGAATAATCCCTATCCGCTTAACTATGGGAAGTACTTGGGAATAAGCCCTAAAAATCATTATGAGGAGTACCACAGGAACCCCAAAGTAGCTAGCCCATTGAAAGGACCTGCCAGTGAAAAGGGAAACGACCCCTACCTAATTGACTAGTTCCCACCCATGAGGTAAACCAAGAGCTGTCGTTTGTGGCAAAGCGGTTATCAGTTTTACCTGAGCTGTGGAGTGAGGGGTACCACCCCAATACGCAAGCCGTCAGATGGCATTGGTGGCCGAGTGAAACCCTTGAATTGTTAGGAAGCCGAACATACCTAGGGTCCATATCTATTTTCAGCTATACAATTGTCAATCACTTCCGCACTATTTCAGATTCATTCCATGCCATTCCAGATCCAGCCATTTCAGATCTATTCTGAAAGCCATTTTAGATCTAGCCATTTTTTATCCCTTCCATGTTGTTTCAAATCCAATTGTTTTGATCCCTTCTGCACCGTTGCAGATTCATTTCTAGAAAGAAAAAGAAAAAAAAACCATTTTTTCACCATATCTCCCTTGTTTTAACTCTGTTTCCCTTGAAACTTTTCGAACACCCCTACAATCCCATTCTGCATATTTCATTCCTGAGGACCCTATCCCAAATTCTACTTTCCAAATCCATAAATCTCACATTTGTCTAATTTTAGGGTTTGCTATAACTTCTTCAATTTTCACCCACTCGCCTCCAAATTTTGCCACCATGTTCATTCCGTATTTCTGCTTCTTTGTCCCTCTTTGACAAATTTTCTCATTCTTTCACCCCGCTTCTAAAATCCCCATTTTTTGCTTCCCTGTCCATCAGAAAGTGTCCCAAAACCTAGTCAAACCCCAATTACCCATCCGAGCTTTTCCCTTTACTAAATAGGATTTTGTTTGTGTTTTGCTATCCATTCCCCCCCCATAAAAAAAAAACTCCTGGTTACGGTTGTCACCCGCACAGGAGCAAAAACCATGGAGGAAGCATTTGCAGCCATCCAAACCAAACTCTAAGATATGGATGAAAAATTTCTCAGCCTCCATCTTCAACATTCATCCATGAACAATAACCGATAGCAAGAATCGGAATCTGTAGCCAATGGGTTCTCTTCTTCCAACAATTTCCATGGCCCAAAACTTGAATTTCCTCGCTTCAATGGTACTGATTTGACTGGATGGATCTATCGTGCAGAACAATATTTTAGTCTGCATATTACTTTTGATGTCCAAAAAGTTCCACTTGCATCCTTTCATTTGGAACAGGAAGCCCTTCAATGGTACCATTGGTACATCAAGGTTCATGACAAGCCAAAATGGACAGATTTTTGCCAACATCTTTTGCAACGATTTGGTCCTCATGCTTTTGATGACTTCACCAGAGCACTCACTAAACTTCATCTAATTGGCACTATGAGAGAGTATCAGACAAAATTTGAAAAACTAGCCAATCACACAAAAGGATTGTCTGATGAATTCTACATGAGTTGTATTATTAGTGGTCTTGAGGATGAAATCCGGTGAGAGGTTAAAATGTTCTGTCCCAACACAATTATGGAAGTCCTAGGGTTGGATAATTTGGTAGAAGACAAGATTGCAGCCCAACAGTTCTCCAAACCCACTTTTGTTCCCTTCCGAAATACGGGTTCTCAATGACCTCCCATCCCGCCAGCTCCTCAACCAACTTCTATCAAGCATTTGTTTGAAACAGAGATGCAGGCATGCAGAGAAAAAGGGCTTTCTTATAATTGTGATGAGAAATTCACTCGGTGACATAGATGTGTTCAACAAAATCTCTATCTCTTGGATATGGATTCTCCTTCTGAATCTAAAATTGGTGAAGAAGCTCTAGATACAATGGATGATCAGGTCAACATTCAAGAGTCGCCTATTGACCCCCCATCTCAGGATGAACAACTAAAGATATCTCTCCATGCTTTATCCGACGTCACCACCCCCCAAACAATGTGGGTCAGGGGTTACTTTAAGAAGCTTCTTCTTACAATACTCATTGATTTTGATAGCACTCATAACTTCATTGACCCTCGGATCGCTAAACAGGCTAATTGTTTTGTCCATCCTTGCTCCAACTTTGAAGTCATGGTTTCCAATGGTAGCACCTTATGTTGCAAGGGGAAGTGTCACAATGTGCGTATCTCTCTGGAAGATTATAACCTGCACTTTGACATGTTTGCCTTGTCCCTAGGCAGATGTGATGTGGTTTTGGGCGTTCAATGGTTACGCACACTTGGCCCCGTCTTATGGGATTTTGTTGAACTTTGGATGCAGTTTTCAGTCAATGGGAAACAACACAAATTTAAGGGCTTACAACAAGGGTCTCTCTGCATCATTAGTTCACATCGCCTAGAAAAGATCCTTACGAAGAATTCACATGGTGTCATCGCTCAACTCCATTCCATTCAAATGCACCCATCAACAGTCTCCCCTATTTCCTTGGATAGATATGCACGTGTCTTTGTTGAACCAATGGGCTTGTCTCCTTCAAGAGACCTTTTCGGTAAGAATTTAGCTGCATTGACATCTCAGCAGGACATGATGGCTATTTTGCATGTAGTACAGAAGTGGAACCATCCCTACTAGGAAATTATTTCAGTGTCAAGACTGATCTCCATAGTCTGGAACATTTTCTGGAACAACGGGTCTCCTCACCAGCACACCAGAAATCAGTTATCCAACTCATGGGTTATGAGTATGCGATCACTTACAAGAAGGGTAAGGATAATATGGTGGCAGATGCTCCTTCTCGCCAATTTGTTGACCCAGTTTCTCTTACAACTATTTCTCTGCTTGTTCCAAATTGGTTGCAATCTGTTCAACAGGGCTATCTCTTCTATGAACTCCATGCTTCTTCATCGGCAGGGCACTCTGGGTTCCTCAAAACCTATGACCGGGAACAATGTAACTTCTTTTGGCAGTGAATGAAAATGAAAATTCACTAGATGGTGGTTGAGTGTGATACTTTCTAGCTCAACAAGGGTGAAACGACACTCCTTTTGGGTTTGCTTGAACCCTTTCCCATCCCTAGACAGATGTGGACAGCTATTTCTATGGATTTCCTAGAAGCACTCCAGTGGTACAATACCACATCCAAAAGGACACCATATGAAGCAGTTTATGGACAGGCACCGCCAGTTCTTCTTCCATACACGCTCAGCAACACCCCAGTTCAGGCAATTGACTCGGTTCTTCGAAACCGCGATCAGATTCTTCTCATTCTGTAGGACAATCTTCACGTGGCAAGAATTCAATTGAAACAACAAGCCAATCAACACCATTCTCAGTGCACTTTTAATGCAGCTGATATAGTCCTTCTTCATCTATAGCCTTCCAAACAATCCTCCCTGAAACTCAAAAGGCATTAGTGGGTCGGCATGCAACACAAGGATGCTACAGGGGGACCACTCCTTCAGATTCTGCATCAATTTCGACACCTAAAGCTTTGAGGACAAATATTTTTCTAAGGGAGAGGGGATGTTAGGAACCCATGTCAACCCTTCTATTTACTTTGTTAGTATATTGTTGTTGGACGCATATGCTTTGTAAGTCTTCCCGTAGTATTTGTTGATCCATAGTTTGTATTATTGTTGTTGGACGCATATGCTTTGTAAGTCGTCCCGTAGTAATTGTTGATCCATATTTTGTATTGGCCCATGGTTTGTATTGACACATGGTATTGACCCATTGTATTGGTGCCTAGACTTAGTATATAAGTTTATGTTGAGACCAATGAAGGTACCGTGAAGTTATTTGTATTGAGCTTGCTCAAAGAAGGTTGCCCCCTCAAAGTGGCGTGCGATCAATATAAAAGTGATTCTAATTTCTTTTATTGCTTCTATTTTGTGTGTTTTCATCAATTAGTTATTGCAGGTTCTTCACATTTGGAGAGTCATTTTTAGTACTTACCTTGGGAGATTTGAACCCCAAATTGCTAGTTAAATTCCATACTTTGTCCAGAATCTTAGAAAAAGTTTGCAGAAGTATTTTGATGGTCATAAATCATCCATGAACATAATAATCAAGTACAAATATCATTCATATACATTCATTGAATATTTAGATGCATTTGGAGCCAATTGGAGACCTAGAGACCAATACTAGTCAAAGGGAAATTACTAGTAAAGTTCCCTACATTGGCCATAATTAAAAGAGGATTTGCATAAGTATTTTAAAAGTCCAAAAACATCCATGAAACACATATTTATGTTCTAACATCATCCATATACCTTCTCAGAATATTTGGGAGCATTTGGGGCAAATTGAAGACCTAGGCATCAAAAACTAGTCAAAGGTCGAATTTGGGGAAAAAGTGAAAAATTGCTCCTTTTAATAAAAAATTTAAAAAGGGTCATTACACAAACACTAGGAAGTGGCCTATCCTCTCCTGTCGCAGCTCCTCCTCTGGTTACAACTACGACATTTACTAGTCGACTTTTGATCTCAGCTGAGATCTTCTACACATTTGGATTTGGATTCTAATTTTGGTTTACATTCATATTGGGTTGTGGTTGTGGTGTATTCTTAGTCTTCCACTTTGCAATTAACTGAGGACAATCTTCGACAGTGTGATCTGCTGCGCTACAATAGGTACACTGTGGATTTGGATTTGGGAAATCTCTCTGATAATGTCTAATATGGCCACAATTATAGCACGTAACTGGTCCTCGACCTTGACCAAAGGTTCCTCAGTGACCAAAACCTCCACCACGACCCCCACGACCCCCACGGAATCCTCCTCTGAATCCACTCCGCAGATGATTGTACTGCTGCTGATTGTATTGTAGTGGATGATACTGTGGCTGGTTATACTAGGACTGTGGTTGATTGTACTGCAGTTGATTATAGTGTGACTTCGGTTGATTATACTATGGTTGCGGTTGTACATGAGGTTTCTCTTCTCCCTTCATGAAATAAGTATCTGCAGTTATTTCTTGGAGTAAATCATATGCTCTACAATCCTTCTCCTCATGACAAACCGATCGACAAAAGTTACAAAAATTATTGTCCAGCTTTGACACAACCTTCTGTAAGTACACACATTCTTCCGAGGGATGTCCCCTCGTTTGACAAATTTGACACCAGGGCATTCCTCCTTGAGTAAGTGGATTTGGTGCACCAGACTGTAAATATTCGCAGAATTCAGGAGACTGATCATTATGATGTCCTTCAGACTTGTATCGATTGCACCATACTTCTTCGCAAACTTCCTTCCCCTTCTTGATATCCTTTAGTTGGATATTCAAGTTCGCTAGTTGCATTTGGATCTCATTCATGTCGATCCCTATTTTGCCAATCAGTGAAGCCTTGAGCTTCATCGCAATTTCCAATGCCTCCTCGTGGGATACGATCTTCTGCTACATCAACGAAATCTGAATGTGCGGTATCAATCCTGCAATGAACCATTATTTATGTTGTATGTTGCTCATTCCAAAAATTACTTTGGGCATCAGATTTTTGTACCTATGATCAAATTCCCATACCTATTCATTAGAAAATTGCTTTATTTTGTTCAACTTTGTGATATACTACAATTCCGATTTTGATTTCCTAAATTCATTGATCAATCCAGATCTAATTTTGGACAGGGTTTTCTGTGGACTCCCTGTAGGTTCTTATACAAACTTCACAAACCAATCCAACGTACGACCCCTAAAGGTTGTCGCCAATTGTCCTTTCTTAATATCGTCATCTTGTACTTGTTTCACTATCCACACCACTTCACATAAGAACCAGTATTGTTCGGAATCCTTCGTCCCATTACCTTGAAAAAGAGGCATCTTTACATCGTCGCCTTCCATCCTTAGTTTTCTACTAGTGGTTGTAGATCCACTACTCTTACTACTATTTTTACACGCAGGACAACCCTGTGAAGAGCTTCTATTTCATCTTCCAAAGTTTGGCGCATGCACGGGGTTGTGGGTATGTTGTAGATTTGGGTATATCATTCCCCAAGTTCAAGGGTAGCTTGGTCATTCTCTTCATCACAACAGGGATGCTTAGTCCCGTGTGGTCTAGTTTCGCAGTTCTCTATTCCAGACACACTAGGAGACTCTCTCTCTATCTCAGTCCTCCTCTTCTTCTCTGGTCGAAACCTTACCCCACTTCTCAAGCGACCACAGTCATCTGCGGCTTCCCTCAAAATTTCATTGTAGCTCATATCCATCTACCCTGCATCATTCTATCATACCCGCATCCATGTAGTACCCACAACCTCAGCACACTCAAACTTTACTCATTGGAGTTCATCTTTAATATGCCCTTTTCACAAATGAGCATCTTGATCCACAATATTAGCGATAATAGATACCTTCCTTTGGGTCGCTTGAAAATTTTCCTTTCTACGTCACTGTATGACTTAACTATAACGACAACAAATTCAATAATGTATCCTTCCAAAATACTGTCTACCCAAACCTCGATAGCCCTTGAAGCTTTGTTGTTCACCTGTCCCAACTCCTGGATTAGTTCTGGGGTCTAGTGTTCAGGATTACCTCCTTGGAAATTCTTCTTTTGAAAAGTTCATTGCACCAACCATTCATATAGGAGTATAGGAAACTTGCAGAAGAATACTTCATGGATATCATAGTAGATGTACTTCTACAACCACTCGGTCGTCGACCATCTAGGGTTTCGATTTTCTTCCTCAACAAATTCTCGCGTCTTCTTGTGGAACCATTATGTGATCTTCGGCTTTGTCAGATGCCATAGCATGTCCTCTCTGTTGGCGGATATTTCTACCCTATAGTCAGGAAACTAAACTATCAACTTGGTTGGGGTGACAGGTAAGTGCATTTATGTCATTACAGAGGTGTTTACAAAAGAAATAGATTACAGATTTAGAGAACATACCTTTTACTGGAGTCTGATCCTAGCCTTGACCCAGTCTTGTATCCAGCTCTCAAATCTACTTTCTCTCAGCAAACCTGATAATGAAGCAGGCTCCTGCAACTAGATCCTGGGCTCTGGCTCTGCTCTGGTCTGAATGTCTTCTGCAATGTCTTGAAGTTTCTCCATTAACTCATCCTCTCATTCTTTAGCAATCATTTGCATTCATAATTTCTTCTAACCTTGCTCCCTTAGCCTTCTAGGAATTTATAGGTTTAAGGAAGCAGTTCAAGTCGATGAGGAGGTTGGGGAAGTTAAGAAACTGACTTCAACTAATCCTCTTCGATGGATTAATATATTTTTTAATCATTTTTAAGATATACGCGACTATTACACAGTGGAGTAGCGTATAGGGCGCTACTCTATTGTTTGAGAAATAGCGCTCATTTAGTTTTAAATTCCGAGCGCTACTTTGATAATAAGGAGTAGCGTATATATTGATATGGGCGCTACTATTATGCACTGGAGTCGCGTATGGGCGCTAGTCTCTTTAAGTAGAGTAGCGCTCATACCTCAAAATAATATTTTTGTATGTTTTCCAGTATTTTCAGGAAATAGGATGAGTTGTCATAACATCTAAGGTCAACATGCTCCTCCATCCAAGTTGTCCTTTTGTGTGATCAGCAGCTCAGGGTGATCACGGACGGAGAGGTGCAAGTTTGACCTATAACAGATGCCCCCTAATGTGTGAGGTCAGAGGGAAACGATGGCCGAAATACATTATAATCCAAAACCAGAGAGAGAGCACAGAACCGCAGGAAAAAGTCGCAAGAAACCTGCAACAAAAATCAAGGTCAGCGAGCAATTACATTGTTGAAATCTTATAGATGTGTAAGGTGATACCACATGATCTCCGATACATAACAAGGAGATGTATATAAAAGCATGGCCACTTGAAATACAAGCGTGGATCCATTTCAAACTAAGAGATCATAGCCATAACAACACACTGGATCTATGTCTCATGGAGAGCCGTATAGACGTGAGGCTCAGTCTTGCGCAACTTGGGTGATAACAAAATGGGGTTATGTCATCCAAATCCCAAGGTCTTCATCCCATAACGACCCTAGGTACAAACCCGAGCCATGTGAATAGATGAGTTGACAGTCGAACATGGAGGGCATCGTCTGATTACCGGTCATTGATGTATACCGTTAACAAACGCGAGGACTTCCATCGATAATGATGATGGAGTCCAAGGTACCAAGTACGATTCACCAAATGTGAATAGATGGACTTGGAGTCGAACACTTGGGAATCCTGTCGAAGAAGAGACATTGATGTATTCTCATCATTCAACAGCGAGGAAAATTGCCACTGGTGACTGCAATCTCCAAGGTACTAACCGAAACTCTAAACTTCAATCCCAGAATAATGATTTGATGTCGATGGGAGGAAGTCCGTTGGAAGGGAGGCCTTAAGGCATCCTCCATCATCCAACTCGAGGAACACTCAACTGGTAAGAGCTGATATGGAATGACATGTAACAAGACTGACACTAGGAAGGCCGACACATGAGGTCAAGGTAACTGCAGAATGGCCGACACAGGGTATATCCTTGAACATTGAGCACGACACAAAGTGACTCAGGCAGTTTCTGACATAATGGGGTAAATAAGTCTGAAATGTAAGAGACATTAGCAGACCCTCCATATGGTTGGGAGAATAACCAACCGGGGGAGTAAATAACTCGGAGGAAAGGTTCACCCTAAGGCCAAAAACTAAACCCAACCGACAAGATAGACTCAAGTAGGTGCTGTGTTCAAGGATAGGACTTGACTGATACTGCCTTTAACAATGAAGATATGATGTGTTTTCCCGTTCCTTATTCTTTTTAGATAAAAGAATACCTTTCTTGTGGATTTAATGAGTCCAAGAAAGAATGAAAACTCAATAGGTCCAACCATGTAAATAGTTTAATGAGCCCATGGGAGGAAGACTCAGTACCTTCTTCATAATTTAAAGAGTTCGAAGAAGAGATAGAAGATTACTCTATATGTACTGATCTCTGGATTTTAGTATCGAGCCGAGATCTGTTCTTGCTCGCCGGTGTTTTCAATTTTAAGGAGTCTGAAAAACTTAAACAATAACTCCATATATCTGCTCGTGGATTTTAGTATCGAGCCCAAGCAGATTAATGCTCGCCGGTGTTTTCCTGTTTATAGAGTCTGAAAAACTTAAACAATCCTCTTTTTACCTATCCGTGGATTTTATATCGAGCCCGGATTGGTCTGTGCTTGGCGGTGTTTTCTTGTTTATAGAGTTGAAAAACTTAAACAGTCCTCTACTTACCCTCTCGTGGATTTCACATCGAGCCCGAGTAGGTGAATGCTCGCTTGGTATTTTCATATTTAGAGAGTCTGAAAACCCTAAAGAAAGACTCCAGAAGGTCTTTTTCGTATAGTTAGTCTCCTCCCCCGAAAAAGTATAAAACAATGAAAGGAGAACTCTTCTAGCGCATACTGACGTATACCTAGAGTATACCTTTTCCGTAGTTAATCCACTGAGGCCCGGAAAAGGGGTAATTCTATACCTGAGTGGATGAGCCTCCGGATACTTTAACGAGCTCGAAGAGGACAAGTCTGCTCGGCAATCTTGTTTAGGTTTAAATAGTCCAAACAAGAGCTTAAAATGACTTAAAGGTCAGCTTCTGGGATCGTAACTTCATGTCCTGCCAAAAACTAGGTTTTCAACAAAATATTAGTCGATGACGCAAAAATCTTAAAGAATATATGGATTTAAAATGTTTAGCTAATTGACAAGATTTATCGTTAAGAAATTTGAGGTCAGGAGACGAATTCGACAACATTTGAGTGAAAATTGAACTTGGATCAGTTTTATACCTTATTTTGTGTTTCAATTGATTAATTAGGGTTTTTGAAAATGTTTGAAACTATAGAAAATTAAAAATTATGGGTAAAAATTAAAATCCAATTATATATATAATTTCAATATTAACAAATCAATTTGCATTTTGTGTTGTAGGGCAAACATTGGGCACATTTTCACGAATTTCAAATCTCCTTTGTGATCGAACGGAGCATCCAATCGCCAAACTGCTTCCACCAAGTAAGTAGAAATCAACCCAACTTGCATTTCAATGGTTTATTTTTAAAATTTTGAGGAAAAATGGCCCGAAACGCAATGCTCATAAAGTTTTATGCGCGGGCGCTACTGTATATACATAACAGTAGCGTACGAAGGCAACGGGCGCTACTTTGCTCAAAAAGAGTAGCGCCTATACGCTACTGTGTAATATACACAGTAGCGTACATATTTGCAAAGCCAAATTAAAGCGCCGAGACTCAAAATTTTTGGGGTTTTTGTGCAGGATGGTCTTACAATGGAGGGAAAGGGAGCATGAAGACATGGATAGACTAGCTATGCAAGACCCGGCTACCCTCCATGCACTCCGTAGATGCGGTTTGTTGAAATTTTATCGAACCGTAAACATGCGGGCACTAAACAAGCTGTTTCGGAGATTGATTCAGTATTGGGATGTCGATACTAATACCTTCATCATCCGGGGGCAAACTCTTGAGCTTACCGTTGAGGATATATACTTTATAACCGGTCTCTCGAGGAGAGGAGACGTAATCAATCTAAAAAGTACATCTCGCTTGGGTGCACGATCAGTGCAAGAATATGTGAACACCTACTGTGTTGCCGGAGCAGAGAAATCGGGAAGCCAAATCCTGATTTCAACTATTGATGGTCTCCCGCTGAAAGTGATAGTGAGCACGATCAACCGGGTATCCGGTAGTGCATCACAACACTTGGATTCTAGGAACTCGATGCATGTCGGTGTACAGTGCTTGCATGGGCATGTTTATGATTGGAGTACTAGCTTGTTGGCAAACATGAAGTATCAATTGACAAGTTGCAAATCTGGTACAATGAAGAATTTCAGGTACGGGAGTATCTTGTGTACTTTCTTCTTCGAGAGAATGCCTGCTATTAGTTTGGGAATGCCATTACCACAGGTTAACCCCCGTGAGCCCAGACTAGGCCGTTGGGGTGACATTTTTCTCCGCCAGGGTGGTGGGGAGAGTCACTATTGTTACCATACAGATGACTTCTGGGGGTGGTGGGAGAGGCAAGTTCCCGCTTTTGAGCAGTTTCCCTATGCTGGACTGGATTTTCGTCACGACCCAGAGCTGGTGCTTCCGCCAGGCGGAGCCTGGGGAGATATTGGTATGTTTACTTTTTGAGAATTTATTTAATTTTTTCAAACTTTTCAAATATTTGATTTTTATGAAATGAGTTTTGGAGTTCTAATCAAGTGTTCAATGCAGATGTTGGGCCTGTTCATCCCGAGGGCCATCCTACTATCTATGTGAGGCCGGCTGATATCACCGCAGCAGAAGCTATGCTGGGAACCCTGGAGAGGAAAATGAGTCGGCTGACTCATGAGATTCCTGCAAGCCGCATGGACCAGATACCTGTTGACATGCAGGAAGATGTTGTTGGGGTGCCCCCAGCATGGCTTAGATTACTGCGTAGGGTTGCTAGACTAGTGATATGCTATCGTAATGGGGTAGATGATGAGGAGGTTCCTCCTTCTCCATAGGAGAAGAAAAACATTATATGTATATATTTTTGAGGCTTCCATGCCCAACTTTTGTACTTTTATGACTTGACTTATGAGACTCATGACTCGAAACTCATATTTTTTGATACGGTATCAGTTATATATACAGTATCGGTTATTTACATGTGAATGTGTTTTTAAATTTTTATGTGTGGAATGTTGTTTACAATGTATGATGCAAATGCCAGTCTAACACATAGTTTGCTAACGAATCAGCTAAATTGTTTAAATTTCTTGGAATGTGTTCATATCTGATAGAATGAAAATGTCTTTCCAATAATCTAACTCGTAGAAACTGTCGTAGCCATCCTGGATCTCTAATCCGATAGACACCTGTTAACTGAAATACAATTAGTTGTGAGTCAAGCCTTACCTCCAGGTATGAAATGCCATGACTGAGGGCATCTCGGAGAAGTTCTATAACTGCACTGTATTCAGCCACATTGTTCGTGGTAGGTCCCAAACAAACCCCCCCCGAAGATACAAGTTGGTCAGCGGGTGAATAAATGACCCAAGCTGCTGCAGCCAACTGACAGGTGTGGCGACTGGCGCCATCAGCAAATCCTAAGAAATGTGCGGTTGACATCTGGTACATGAAACGAGAAGCACACATCAGATCACCTAACGAACATAACAAAACTAACTATACAAAAATATACAGCTATGTTACAAGAAAAATTACTTCAACCTAGGCGTAGTACTTCTTCAGGTAGAGCCCATTTCTAGGCTCGTCCAACTTATTACCTTCGTAATCCACCAGTTCGTAGGAACCTTTCTTCAATACTTTAGAAATGATATAAGGTCCGAGCCATCTGGATTTGAATTTACCGGGTCCCAAAGGTTCTTTGTCTCGATCCCAAAGTAGGACCAAATCTCCTTATCCTTTTTCTGCGTTTCCGGGGTATAGTTTTTAGCTCTGGTTTGCAAAAGTGCATCTGAGTTGACCATATTTATGAATGTTTGATCAACCGAAGCGTGTGAAGTGCCCCCGGTTTTGGAGGTGCCAGAAGTGGAACCTTGTCCTTTGGGAAATGGATCTTTCAAGACGGCAGGCTTCTTCTCTTTCAAAAGCTTCTGGGCTTCTTCTAGTAGAGGGCATTGATGAGTAAGGTGGTTTTGTTTGCAAAGTTTACAAGGAAACCTAACCTTCTTCTCTTCTTTGTTACCCTCTTCGGCATTATCTTTTTTGGGCTTTTGTTGGTTCCCCTCTCCTTTCTTGCCCTTCTTTTTGTTGTTGGGCTGCCGAGGGCCCTTTTGATTGTTCTGAACCTGATTAACAGATTCAGAAGTAGAAGGAGAGGTTGTGACGGAAGCAATGTCTGCAGTCGAATGTTTGACAGTTAAGGCTTGGACCTATTTGGTCAGTGCTTCGAAAGCTGCAGAGTTAACTGAACCCACTATGCCGTCAGCATGTGGTCCAGGTTTGGGTCTACTTAGATCAGTGTTTGATCTCGGTGCGTCCGGTATAATCTCATACAGTAAACCAGATTGTGCGTATACAAGGTCTAACTGTTGAGTCCTTAAAATGGCTTCTTCTTCATTGGAGACTCCAGATGTCGCTACTTCCTTAGAAATATAAGGAAGGAGTGATTTCAACTACCACTCGAGCAGGAACTCTGGAGGGATATTGGCCTTTATGAGCCTCTTCCGTCTTCGCCACTCCTGAATGTGGTCAGATAGGTGAGTGGCTTTGTTTTGTCTAAAAGTAGACAAAAGTTCTGTTCCGGCATCATACCGAACAGGAAGTTGGAAATGGTTCAAAAAGACGGTTGCCAGATCCCCAAAACTAGAGAAAGTAGCCGCAGGTAACTCAATGTACCATTTGGCCGCGGGACCAGTTAAGGTCCTTTGAAACAATCTCAATCTGATGGAATCTTCATTCAATGAATTTGAAGAACACCACAAGTGAAAGGTAGTGACATGGTCACCAGGATCTTCACCAGCTTTGCCTTCGAATTTGGGAATATCCGAAGGTAATTTGGTGGGAACTGATGGCCATGCTGAGTTATGACACACAGGATCATTTGTCAATTTCGAAAGATCTGGCAAATTTAAAGTTGCCAGAAAAGGTAGACGAGGCCGGTAAGATGAAGCTTGATAAGGGAAAGCACCCATTGTTTGTCCCATAAATTGTTGGTAGGGGTTGCCCCCAACCATTTGGTGATTAGGGTTGCCCCCAGCCATGTGTTGGTAGGAGTTTCCACCTCCCAACTGTTGATAGGGGTTACCCCTAGTTAACTGTTGGTAGGGGTTACCCCCAGGTATTTGTTGGTAGGGATTGCCCCCTGCCAGTTGTTGTTGTTGTGAGAAAGAATGATTAAAATTTCCCCACCCGTACGAGAGCGGATTAGTGCTTTGTTGGTTCGTCCATTGTGGCTGGGTGTTAGCCCCGCCATATTGCTGGTTGAAAAAGTTGCCCCCTCCCCCTGAGAATAAGGAAAAAGGAACATTATTTGCAGGCATGCTACCCTGATTCAAGTTAGGGCCTACAAAGTTGTTGAAACCAGTCGAAGCTGATGTGGACGGTGCAGTCATGGTACCCATGACTAGCATGTTTGCTGAAACACTTGGTCCTACCACAGGTGTGGAAACCCAAGTACTAGGGATCTGATATAAAGGTTGTGAAGTAGAAGGTGTTGCACAGTTAGCCATACCGCTAGGTCTAACAGTACACGTGGGAATAGATGCCATTGTTGTGAAACTAGGCATTCCTAAAGTACTAGTGTTAAAACTGAAAGATGGAGTAGGCACAGACGTAGTTTGTGCCTGACTAGATGTAGCAGTAAAAGAAGGGTTAACTGTGCTGGTATTCATACCTAAAGTGGGAGTTTGGGGACCCCCTGGTTCACCTCCTGTATTAGTCATCAGATAATCGGGAAACAAAAGATCTGCACTGAAAAGAGGCTGTTGGAAACCAACAGGTGACAGCAACGGAATTCTAGTGTTAGTTAAGGGAGGATTGAAAGGAGTGCTATACTCCACGGAAGTAAGATCTTCCACCTCAACAGTACTAAAATGTTGTTGATCTGTGATACCTGGTGATGGTTCCTCAGGAACCTCAGTTTCAAGGTTTTCTGTTATAAGTATTTCTTCAAGCAGTTCTATTTCAGAGGTAATTTCTGAAGAAATACTAGGGTTTACCTGCTGTCTTGTGGCTGGTTGTAAAGGTTCTATTCTAACAGGCGGAAGGTTTTGAATCCTTCTCGATCTACGGAGTTGTTGATTCTTCGTGATTATAGATATCCAATAAACAGCCTAGAACCTAGTGGCCGCTAAGACTAGGGGGCAAACAGCACACCAACTAAAAATTCCTAAGTAAACAAACCAGTCAAACAAAGGTGCCTTCCGGAGAAGAGTCTGGGATGATGAGGGCCCAGAACAGATCAACGAAGGATGAAGAACAGTTACCCGGGGTCCACAATACAATGACTAAGGGTGCAAGCGTTGGAATCACCCAACCACCCTCCCAAAGACCTGCAAGGGATTTCCTCCCACGTCTGTCCTAGGTACAGCAGATATACCCTCTGCTGTCACCTGTGTAAGAACCTAGAAGTCTGATACTAAGGATACCACAACACCGAAAAATCCTGGGGGAACAATCACCGGTCGAATCAGAAAGCGTGGGCAGGGTAGCTAAGCCCGAAACTCGAAAGAGTCCCCAATACGCTATCCGATCCTGGCGTATGCTCAATCAGAAAGTAGGAGAGGTATTCCCACAAACTGATCTCACATTGACCTACTGCATATGCTCCCAGGCAATTTTTGAGTGTGGTGGATTTGCCTAAATGATAATCTCACTACGATTATTGTGCAATGTGTGATCTTGGGTGGTTTAAGGTGATTTAAACCCAAGACCCTAACCAAGACTAGTTGGTGTAGTGTACCCTAAAAAAGAAAAGGTTTCTAGTTCATTTTATTAATAAATTTTAAGGGCTTTTATTACGCAAAAGGGACAGTGAGTGTGTGAACGTGGTTATAACAAGAAAACTAAATGCAAATATATTCAAATTTTCTTACAACAAAACTCTTTATTTTTTATTTTTTCATCTACCTTTTTCAAAAATGAAAACCTAAGCAAACTTTCCTACTAATTTTTTGTTTTCTTTTTGAATTGAACAAAATATACTACGCTATTTCGTATTGACAAAAACAAGTTCTATTTAACTTAAAGTACCAAATTTTTTACTTTTTCAATGACCGAAAAAGAACTATGTAAAAATGGAAAAGCCAAATAAAAACTTCTTATGCCAAAAAAGTGGAAGTATGGCAAATGTTCTTGGGCCTATAGCTATCGAAACCTAACTCGAGAAAGGCTTGATCTACAGGTTTTTTTTTACTCAGAAAAAAGTCTATAAACTTGGACACCAAGTGGGAGAAAACCAAGGAGAGAACACCCAAGGACTGACCTAAAGTGTTTAACCCTAACAAAACCACAAAGCCAAGTACAAGTAGACAAGCAGGCTGCCCTACTAATACGAATAAAACTGAGAGGTGAAACTAGCCTACAGCTATTCAAAAAGCACTTGTGACCAACGAAGACAAAAAGTCTCGGAAGAAAATGAAACTTGACAAAAAGAGAAGACACCCTAGAAACTCTACCAAAGACCAAACCCTAAACAAAGGACAGGGATAGGAGAGAGCAAACAACTTCACCACAAACAACAGACACAGGGGTGTACAGGTTTGTAAATGGGCAAAAGCAGTCAGGGTCTGAAAACAAGTGAAAATGTTCGTCACCGAACACCACTAGGTCTTCCAAATAGGTCAAAAAGGTCTCAAAGAAATCCAAAGGTCAACAAATGGTTTAAAAAATGGAAAAACTTTAAGGAGTGGTTCTATAGCTTGAATCAACGATTAAAAACCTTATGCAATCATCCTAAGAATCCTACAGCAAAGTCAGTAAGTCTCCAGAGGGCTAAAAAGCAAGAAAAATAAAAAATGACTGCTTCAGGAAATATACTCTACTGTGCAGTAGAGCAACTCGCGCCCATGCCAAAACGGGTGCTACTGTATATACAGTACAGTAGCGTATGGGCGCTACTGTGTATATGTAATAGTAGCGCTCATATTTCAAAGGCTAGGAAACTGACCTTGGAGGGTATGGAAATTGATGAAAGCAGGCAAGCCAAAAACACAGGATACCTAAAAAGGTTCTTAACACATCGAAGGAATCAAAATAAACCGAGAAGACATCCAAAAACAATGGTTTCCTAAAGCCAAAACTCTCTATCCCCAGCGGAGTCGCCAGTCTGTTGGCGGATATTTCTACCCTATAGTCAGGAAACTAAACTATCAACTTGGTTGGGGTGACAGGTAAGTGCATTTATGTCATTACAGAGGTGTTTACAAAAGAAATAGATTACAGATTTAGAGAACATACCTTTTACTGGAGTCTGATCCTAGCCTTGACCCAGTCTTGTATCCAGCTCTCAAATCTACTTTCTCTCAGCAAACCTGATAATGAAGCAGGCTCCTGCAACTAGATCCTGGGCTCTGGCTCTGCTCTGGTCTGAATGTCTTCTGCAATGTCTTGAAGTTTCTCCATTAACTCATCCTCTCATTCTTTAGCAATCATTTGCATTCATAATTTCTTCTAACCTTGCTCCCTTAGCCTTCTAGGAATTTATAGGTTTAAGGAAGCAGTTCAAGTCGATGAGGAGGTTGGGGAAGTTAAGAAACTGACTTCAACTAATCCTCTTCGATGGATTAATATATTTTTTAATCATTTTTAAGATATATGCGACTATTACACAGTGGAGTAGCGTATAGGGCGCTACTCTATTGTTTGAGAAATAGCGCTCATTTAGTTTTAAATTCCGAGCGCTACTTTGATAATAAGGAGTAGCGTATATATTGATATGGGCGCTACTATTATGCACTGGAGTCGCGTATGGGCGCTAGTCTCTTTAAGTAGAGTAGCGCTCATACCTCAAAATAATATTTTTGTATGTTTTCCAGTATTTTCAGGAAATAGGATGAGTTGTCATAACATCTAAGGTCAACATGCTCCTCCATCCAAGTTGTCCTTTTGTGTGATCAGCAGCTCAGGGTGATCACGGACGGAGAGGTGCAAGTTTGACCTATAACACTCTCTCCTTTCACACTAGGGTTCCGACAACAGAACCATTTGTTTACACAGATCTGTCAACAAGGGTTCACTTCACACTAGTGTCAACAAAATTCAATGCAATCTCCCATAGACATCGACCGAAAAAGGGTTTAGCCTTTCCAGTGACACCCGCAAAGCGAGTGAAGTCTCACCTGAGATATCTAAGGGGGGCTGCAGGAACCACGTTTCCATAGATATGAGAGAACATGCATCATTTGTACTCAATCACATAGTAATTCGGAGATCGGCATGAACATTATTCGCATCAAAACATAACATTAGATCTACGACATAACAGATTATTGCAGCATAATTAACTAAGCTATGATATATAACAGTAATGCGACATTACAGATTCATACATACACCACATTTAACCAAGCTGCAACATACATTTAATGATACTACGATTACCCATCAAACACCATATTCAACCATGTTGCGAAACCATACATTCATTTATACAATGATAGCATATAATCAATCACACTGTGACAACAAAATAGACATAAGCATAGACAAAACATTCCCTTTTATTATTCATCAGCTTGTCTTACACCGTAACATCAATGAATACATCCACAAAACTAATACCAAATAGATCTATAGATAATCATCGAGAAACAGGAAAAAAATGCCGAAGGTTCGATCAAATCAGAGATAATACAAAATGGTGCTCAACATGTGAACCAAAAGATAGATCAAAGGATCGATAAAAAAGGATTGAATGAATAGCTGCTCTTAGGATTACAATCTACTCCTATTTATAGGATCACTTGGCCATTACATTTGGTCCACTTTGCAGAGTGACACATTAATTAATGAACTAAATAACTAACTACTCCGTGCTATCTGCTTATCTTCCACTTTATCTGCTCCGCGACTAGTCCTTTACCCTTGTCGCATTCCCTTTCATCACCGAGTGTACCAAACTTATGCGCCTTGACCCCATGCCAATACTTTGTGCTTTCTTCTTTTTCCTGCCCCCTTGCGCTTATCTCCTAGAGCCGGATCAATAGGTGTCTGACATTATTCTTCACCCTCTTTCTCATCACCCCCTCCTTTAGTGCGCTACATATTTTGACTTGTATTTTGTTGCTGGCCTCATGTTCCCTCCTATTTCTATTCCTGCTACAATGGATCTATGTTCTCCAGATCGATGGGTACTTTCCATTATGTCAGCCATTGATGAATCATAGTATCAACTTCTTCAACAATCATATTGAACTCAGTAGTTAACCATTGCTGATAAGGGTCATGTATTGCTTGAACATAGATGTGGTGGGGCCTTTCCTTGAACCACGCCACACCCAGCTACTTGGACATGATAGACTCGTCGATACAGTGTATCTGAACCACATAACAACGCAATGCTTCCAGCTGCATATATAATGTGACATTACTCTCTTGTTATCTACTCTTTATGTCGGAATTTCATAATTTCATATAGCGAGATCCTTGGCATGGGACAACTGGTTACATACTATTGGAGGGGCCTAGGTCGGCCTGTCGACTAGGCCTCTGCCCGACCACTCTATAGCATATGTCGATAGGTCATGTCGACTAGTATAGGTTGGGTCAGTCGGTTGGATAGACCAACAGACAGTTATGTAACTGTATTTGCATAGATAGATATATAGGTTGTAGAGCCGATGTACTGTTAAGATTGGTTCTATGACTGTATTCTGCTCTTGCTGGTTAATATAAAGGCTTGTGTTCTCTCTATCTATCTCATCTCTTGTATCTGTATCATTGTGTATGCTTGCTTATAATATGTAATGTATATATGGTAACCACGTGAACCTTGGGACTACAACATCTGGTTCCATTGTCAGTTGATGCATGAAAAACAAATAGCAGCATGACCTATGATTTCAAAACAGGAGATTAGAGATTGGTGGGAGAAGAAAATCGTGAATTATCTTTAGAACTATGCACGATGGAACAAGCTGACAATTAGCCAAGAGAGAGATCGATTCTTCTCTGAGACCCATGAGAAATTTGTAGAGTCCGTGCCGACCGCCTTGAAGAAGCTTTTGGATGAAAAGACTAGTTGATGAAGTAGACAGGAAGTTTTTGTCGAAGCTGATCAACGGAGGACGCACGAATCTGTCGGAGTGGTGCGAAAATATTGCAAACGATTTCGTGAAGACTAGGTGATTGAAGATCGCGTCTCAATTGACGAAATAAGAAGAAAGTTCTTCATCGAATTAGTTGATCAATTTTTGTGTTCTCTGCCGACCTTATTGTTAAAATTTATGATTGACAAAGGCGTTGCGCATATTGTCGAGACAAGACCGTTGCTGCTCCCACCCCTTCTGAACTCTAATTGGAAGGAGAAAGAACGTAAGTGGGAAAGATTTGTAAAGGAGCGCGAATGGGAATTTTTCTTGAGTAAATGATGGTCTGCACTTCCCCAGTGCTCTAGAAACGTTCAAGCTGACATTGGGGGGGTGATGAAGCATGCTCTGATGTACCTAGTTTGATGAAAATCAACATATGAATAGACAACATGGCCAATAGTGGAAAAAAATCCGACAAAGACATACTTTTGAGTCATAAAAGCACCCCAGATATTCAGAAAATTGAAAGATAAAAGAGGAGGCAGCGGTGTGAAGAGCTACGGGAGCAGGAAATTGCGCTCCGGAGGATGTGAGGATCAAATGTCATGACAGATGCAGAAGTAAATCTGCCAGATTCAAGCCGAGCCCATGATGATCAGGGTGTCGAAGAAGACCTGTCGCCGATGGATGAAGACTTGTGGATAGAGCATGGTAAGCTCTCCAAGTTCAAATACCTAAAACGGAAACACATCCTTCTCCATTTCGCTTAACACAAAGCGCTTGGGTGCAAGAAATTGTCGAGGAAAATTTGGGTCTCCATGCTAGTTAGTTGGGAATTTGGAGTCGTCAAAGTATAGAAGGCGATGATATTAATAGACTATTAATTCATCGAGCATAGGAAGGAAATTGGGTGTCTTTTCAACCCAAATTTTTGAATAGAATCTTTCATCTAGTGTACTCGGAGCATGAGGAAGTGCCCCCCTTGCCAATACCAAATTTGAGTGACTCATCAAGTACGTCGAAAATCCTGAGATTCAGTGAAATTTCATTCGAGCATAACTTTAACTAGATTTCGACAGAAGTGGTAGAAGAAGGAAGACCTGGAGATATAGAAGAAGTTATAGTTACTGATTCTGAGGACAGAGAACCAAGTCCAGAGAGACAGCTAATTCAAATTGACAAAGAACCAAGTTTTGATTGTGGAAATAACCCACCCACACCACCATCAAATTCTCAAAATAATACACCAACAGACATGGCACACACAACAGCACACCTTATGTTCTATGAAGGTGATGAAGACCCGATAAGACACTAGTTTGTGTGCGAAGCAATATGGACAGCCAATCAAATCACCAATGAAGAAATACAGGTTGCTCAGTTTGTTGGTTCATTAAGGAAAAGAGCACTAACATAGTACATGGGGTACATAGGAAAGTCACCAAATGCAACCAAGGCACAAATCAAACAACGTTTTTTGGCTTTTTTCATGATCCAAGATGCGACACACTTGGTGGCAGAATGAATGAAGACGACATTCCAGAAGCCGACAAAAACTGTCAAGGAATATGACAAGAGGTTCAAAGACCTCCTGAGCAAATTAGACTATGAAATCGAAGAAAAACTATTAATCAAATGGTTTATTACTGGTCTAATAAATAAAATAAGAATACATGTTCGTCGAAAAAGTGTTAATACTTATGCAGAGGCATTAAAAGTAGCACTAGAAATTAAAATGGATGATGAATACCCTCTAGTATCCATGGATAGACACGTTGACAAACAGCTTGAAAGTATGGAGCAGGCTATCCGAAATATGACTCTAAAAGGGCTAGAATTATGGTGTACAACATGTCGAACTTCAGGACATACCAAATATTATTGTCGAATTGAGGATCAGCGACAAGAAGTAAACTCATTCAATCCAGATGCTTTTGCAATCTGTGCAAAGAGTATGACTCGCATACCACAAACAATTGTCCATACAATTTGAAAAACAAGAAGGAAAAATGGTGTCAAATTTGTGAAGTCAATACACATGCAATTGAATAATGTCATCTGAACCTGAAAAATTGGCAAAATTACCATGCAGTGTACCACACAAACTCTGTCGAGTAGCATCACGACATAAATACAGCAAACAACAGATTCGAGAGAAATGATGGAAGAAATAACCGGTACAATCAAAACAGGAACGACAGATACCCAAGGTATAATGACCGTCGGTATGATCGGCGATATGACGGCTACAATAGACGCGGAGGATGCCAGAGTCGTGGTTGTGGTGGTGGCGGCCACAGTATTTGACCTAATCGACCTTGTGCGTGTTTCACATGTCTCAGCAAGGATCATAGCCATGCAGAATGCCCTTATAAGGAAAGAAGTGATCTTAAATTTTGTACAAAGTGTGGGGTAGGAAATCACTATTTAGAGGATTGCCCTACCATGATTGAGAAAATAAATAATAAAAAGAATGTTCATGTTTTATCTTGTATTTCAAAAAATGATGTGCTTCGTACAAAAAACTTGCAAATTGTAACTAGGAAAGGCATTCACATTGGTCAAGATAAGCCACAGACAAGTAGAATTGTTGATAAAGAGGATTATTCAAATCCTACAAAACAAAAATCTGTGTACAAAGATGCATCCGACATATTTCATGACTTAGCAGCACATGAAGACATTGAAGAAAACCGATAGGAAGTTCTCAATGAATTGGTCAGATTAATTTCAAATGAGGAAGCTGTAGGCAAAATGATTGACCTGTTGCATAAACTAAAATATAAACATGTTGAGCAAAGACAAACTAAAAACATTTTCCGACTAAAGCAAAAAGAGAAAAATGATGCTGACCCATTAGTCGACCTCGACATAAACAGATATCATGTATGACAAGTCGTACTGGATTTTGGATCCCAAGTGAATATCATGACTCATGATACCTGGGACCAACTCGGTCGACCACAACTGCAGGAATCAGGCATCTATCTAAAGCTCGTAGATCAAGGATTAATTGAGCCGATTGGAGTATGGAAAGGAGTCGAAACTTTGATTAAAGGCATCACAAAAAAAGTAGATTTCGAGATCATCACTCCCAAGGATGATGCGAGTTCTTTCCCCACCTTGGTCGGTCGAACTTGGGGACAAAAGATGAAGGCCTCAATTTCCTAGTACAAGAGTCATATCAAGTTGAAAGGCAACGGGCCAAAAGTTACCGTACCAATCTTCCCATCTCACGGAGAACCATGGTCAGAACCTACAGAAATCGATAATGATATTCGATAGCTTTACTGCATAGACAATAATGAAGACCACATTGAGCCAAATATCCAAGGAGAACTTCACCTCGGAGATCCTGTCTCGCTCGGATACAATTCCGACGCAGAATGTTGGACTGTGGAAGCCATCTCAAACAAGCAAATAAAGAAGTGCCTCTCAGTATCATACACACTGAAGATATTGGAACGAAAAAAGTGAGCATACCCAACACTTGTTCCAAACAAAAATGTGTAATCAGGAAATTCAACATTAAGGTATAAAGAACATGATTCACCTGATGTACATGTCGAACAGGTATCAAAACATGTCGAAGAGCAAGGCTGACTACAAAGTTTGGTAGAGACATTTACTAGACAAGCTACGAGATGGTGGGACACCCATCAGTCGAAACTCCAAAACTGGAATACTGCATCAACATTTTTCATAGAAAGGTTTGGAGGAAGAAAATGGATAACTCAAGCCGATATCCCTTTGTTTACATAGGGACAAAATCCTGAAATCCACATCGACTGTTGTGAAAGAGAATGGAGAAAATTGAGCTATAAAGATGAAAGAGCATGGTCTCACCTCTTCCCCCGAACACTTGATGATCTACCTAAAAAATGGTACAAGATGGAAGAAGTGAGAGGAGAAACCTTCTTTTGGAAAGACTTAAAAGAAAATTTTATTAATGATTTCGATTTTTCTCCTCAGGATGAGAGAATGGTCGAAGCAAGTAAAAGCATCAAAGAATTTATGCAGCCAATAGAAACTTTAACACTTGCAGAAAAGCAGAAGATTATGCACCCACCTACTACCTGCTACAACATAAAGTCGACAGAAAGCTAGCATTCGACAAGACTAATCCTAGAAACAGAGATATCAGTCAAAAAAAGTTTTCAATGGAGAAAGGATCACCCTGACGTGTTGAAGCCTGTAAGAACAATCTTTAGCACAGAGATTGTCGAAAAAGACGAACCTGAAAGGTTATCAGAAAAAGACTTTCCACCAACATTTACACAAATTAAAGAAGATGAAAGACAGATAAGTAACAATCGTGCACCAGAATGGATGGACGCGAAGATTAAAACAAAGGATGTAGACATTTCAAATGACGACCAACTGAAAATGGAAAATATTGGCGATTACTAGGACGAGGAAAAAACAACAGAAATCTCCAGTATCCTCAAAGAATTTCAAGACGTATTTGCTCGAGATTATAAAGACTTGAAAGGACTTGTACAGGAGATGGGCGAGATGAAAATTGATATTAAACCAGACGCCAGACCTGTAAAGAAAAGTCCCTATAAGCTTGCTCATAAATATAAGGATATTGTTAAAAATGAGATCGATAGCATGCTTGCAGCAAGAATCATATATCCTATCGACCAGTCAGAGTGGGCATGCCCGATTGTCGTTCAGCCAAAGCAACAAGATCTGACACGACTAAGAATCTGTGTCGACTTTTGTGACATGAACAAGGTAACACTCACAAATCCCTTTCCAACTCCCTTCGCAAATGAAATTATTCATGAAGTTACAGGGCATGAGTTCTACTCTTTCACGGATGGATTCTCGGGGTACAACCAAGTACCTATTGCAAAGGAAGATTAGAAAAAGACAACATTCATGTGCGAATTCGAGTCATTCGCGTACAAAGTTATGCCCTTCGATCTAAAGAACGCACCTGCAGTATTCTCAAGAATTGTCGTCAAAGCATTTCAAGAACATATCTACAAAACCATGGCTGTATACTTTGATGATTGGACAATCTATACAATGCTAAAGGATCATTGCAAATGGCTTCGACTGACATTGGAAAGGTCTCAGTAGATACAATTGTCGCTAAACATTAAAAAGTGCATTTCGCGACACCCATCGACATCTTATTAGGCCATGTATTTTGCAAAGAAGGAATCAAGGTCGATTACGCGAAGATCAAAATTATCCTCAACCTGAAGCCTCCAGTTAATCCGAAACAACTACGGATCCTATTGGGTCATACCGGATATTAACGAAAATTTATCAGACATTATTCCGATATGACTTACCCTCTCGAAGAATTTCTAAAAGATGATCGAGATTATAGGTGGGCGGAGGAATGTGACATCTCATTTAACATGTTGAAAAGAAAAATTGTCGAAGCACCTATCCTCCGATTTCCGGATTGGTCGAAAAAATTTCATGTGCATATTGATGCCTCTGGGATAGCAGTCAACGCCATTCTAACACAACCTGGAGAAGATGGCATAGATTACCTTAATGCATTCAGCAGTCGGAAATTGAATAAAGATGAAAGAAATTATTCCACAACCGAAAGAGAAGCATTAGGTATGGTATTTGCACTGCAGAAGTACCGTCATTATTTATTGGCTAACCCCTTTGTATTTTATACAAATCACCAAGCTTTAAAATACTTAGTCAATAAACCATTGCATCATGGGAGGTTATGTCTCTGGCTATTACCGTTTCAAGAATTTGAATTTAAGGTAATCATTCGACCGGGAAAAGCTAATGTCGGACTGGACCACCTGTCGAGAGTCGACACAGGAGAGGAGCCGATAGGAATTGAAGATGATTTACCAGATGCACACTTGTTTAGAATTGAAGCAATCCCTTCAGAACTTGCGTAAATCGCACAATTTCTTGAGGATGGACAAGCTCCTGAAGGAATGACTGAGAAAAAGAGGAAGATCTTACCTATGAAAGCAGCTCTATTCACTCTGATCAATGGATTCCTCTATAAACTTGGCTTGGATGATATATTACATCGATGTGCACTTGACCATGAGAGATAGAATATACTTGCAGAAGCTCATGCTAGACCGACGGGAGAACATTATCATGCAAACATAACAGCTAGAAAAATTCTGCAAGCCGGACTTTGGTGGCCGATAGTTCATAAAGACTGTCGAGAATTTGTATATAACTGTGATAGATGTCAGCGCATGGGCCGACCACTTCCAAGAACAGAGATGCCATTGGTCCCAATTAACCCTAGCCGAACATTTGAAATTTGGGCTATCGATTTTATTGGGCCATTTCGAGTAGTAGGGAGGAGGACAAGTGCTCGATATATTATCACTGCTGTCGAATATGTTACCAAGTGGGAAGAAGCAGAGTCGGTCGAAACATGTTCAAGCGAAGTTGCCACTAATTTTATTTATGAAAACATCATAACATGATTTGGATGCCCCATAACATTGATAAGTGACCAAGGTACGCACTTTGTATGTAAAACCATTGAAGCATTGACTAAAGAATTTGCAGTTGATCATAGAATGAGCATAGTGTACCATCCGCAGTCAAATGGTGCTGTAGAATCATTCAACAAAGCACTTACAAAAGGACTGACGAAAATATGCAACACAAAAAAAGTTGACTAGGATGACAAAGTACCTGCTGTTCTCTGGGCATATAGAACAGCATATAAAAGAGCGATAGGTCAGACACCATTCTCACTTGTCTATGGATAAGAAGCTGTTGTCCCATTACATTTTCAACGACAAGCACCGACGATTGCAGCAACTTTACATATTGACGTCGAAGATACTCAACAACAATGGCTACTACAACTGTCGAAGCTGGATGAAAGTCGACAGTTTGAAATGGAACATCAGTGAGTCCAAAAATAGAAACAGAAAGCGTGGCATGATAGAAATATCAAACAGAAGAATCTATCGGTTGGAGATTTGGAACTCCTCTATAATAGTTGAGTAAAAGGGAAGCCAAAAAAGCTACATACATAATGGATGGGACCCTATATTGTCGAAGCATTAAATTCTAATGGATCAGTCTGATTGAAAATGCTACAAGGAAGTGTTTTCAAGAAAGCAGCAAATGGCACTTGACTTAAGCAGTACAAGTCGTGAGAATTCGGAAAAAAAAAATGGTTAAGAAGTAACAAAATGAGAGTATTATAAGCAATCAAGAAAAAACAGAAGAGCATGACAAAAGCATAATGATGAGAGAGTGGCAGAAGAAAAAAAAATGGTTAAGAAGTAACCGAATGAGAGTACTATAAGCAATCAAGGAAAAACAACAGAGCATGACAAAAGCAAAATGGCGAGAGAGTGGCAAAAGAAGGATGGAAAGAGCAAAGAAAAAAGTCTGGCACATAACCGTCGATAATATAGGCATTGACAGGAACGCCGACGAGTTGTCGAGGAAAGTCGAGCACGATAGAAGTATTGGAGCCCAGACTGAACAAACTCATTTAGAGAAGTCCGTCGGCATAACACATCAAACGAGGTATCGTGACATCATGATGACAAAGAAATAAAGGCTAAAGATACTCGGGATGCCAGAAGTAATGCGCTTGATGGGGCATTGATATCCTGTTAGCCCAATTTAATAACCTCGTCAAATCAACCATTAATATAGGCCTCTACGTCCCATTCACCCGTGTCGAGTAACTCCACCATAAATCCAGAGTTCGAGGATTCGTGGGCACTCTTTTGCTAAGAACTTGAACTCCAAGATACAAAGCTCCCTAACCCCGCTGAAGCTAATTTCGTATTCTTGAACTCTGAATCTGCCATGGCTCCCAGAAAAAGTTTAACAGCTACCAGAGCTGCTGCAATGACAGTTAGAGAATTGGAGAAAGCACAAACACCATTGGAAACAAGACTCCAGATTATTCAGAGTGCGAAAGCAGTAGAACCCACTTGGAAGAAATCATGGAGGAGCATTGAAGATTGGGGGAAGGACCTAGATGGTCGTTGGAGGAAGGAAGCACGACGAATATAGACAGCCACAATTCTGCGTTATATGAAGGCACCCTTGTTGGATACCTTCGGTGGACTTAAAGAAGTCATTGCACAATTTATTGTTAGCAGGTATCACAATGGTAAGATTTATTTCGATGTCCCAGTCGACATCAATGGAGAAATTATTCATAAGATAACTGACCTATCAGATAAGGGAGATATAGTACTGACAAGTTCAGGAGTGGACTTGGTTGACGAATTTGTTGATACTCCTACTGGAAAGAACTCACGAGGCATAGTCGTGAACTAGATTGTATATGGAAACTACAAAACTGCTGCCAAGATTGTGTCGCATGCACTTTCACGGATGGGCAGGGGATCAAATTTGAAGACCGACATGTTGGAAGCTGTCAAGAATATGGCTATGAATGGAAAAGTATACAAATGGGTAGACTTCTTGGCCGATATTCTCAAATACACATGCCATAAGTGCCAAGAGGAGGGAACTAGCATCTGTTACCCATTTATACTCATATGGATTGCTATGACCCATCTTCGACCGAAAGGAAACAAGGATTTCTCACAAGAACGACTTGTCCTTATGGAGAATTTATGTTGTTTTGCACTAGGAGCAAGTCGACATGGGCCTAAAACAATTAAAATTTGGCTAGAAGCATGGTTGATAGACCTTATAACAATGGCAACAAGATGGAGAGTACCATAGAACATTCGTCAAAGTATACCCCCTATAGCACACATCCAACTATCTTTGGATGATACAGTGGTCTGGTACATGGAAGGAGTAGCAGGTCCAGCAAGGCACCTCGACTATTACCCTTTGTTAAGTGAAATTTTTACGGAGTTAAGTTGACATTCTAATGAAGTATTAGCTATTTTGGCCCAAGCAAGGAAAATCAACTTCAATTATGTCGAGCCTCTCAGTGATATGGAACAAGAAGAAGCATACGAAATCTAGTTGTATATGAATACCTTCACTTATCAACCCGAGCTGACACCTAACCCTAAGGTGTTAGCACTTACCCACTTACCCAGACTCCGCACATAGAATCAATAGAAGCTAGAGAATAGTCGGACAATAGCACAGAATCCGACAACCCAGAACATCTTCTGACAGATGATAACATACAGAAGGTAGCAGCTGAACTCATTATAGTCAGACAGAACAGAGTAATACCGACCTAGGGAAAAGGGAGAAGAAAAATAACATTTCAAGAACCTACAGAGGAAGACGAGATCGAATTATACGACACTACCACTCAGATTCTTGAAGAGGCAGCCCAGAACAAATTACCTATCAAAGACCAGTTCAGAAAATTTCTAGAAACAGATAAGTATCTGTCTTCTATAATTCTTGTTAAAAAACCCAAAATTCTGGTCGAGCCCCATGTCAAATTAACCATTTAGACTCCCCCCTCTTCCCCAACCACAGTAGAAGAAGAAAGCATCCTTTTAGCACTACCTGCACCCGTTAATCCAGCAAACGTCGCTTTGAGTACGTTTATCGCAAACCTTCAGACACTATGTCCCAACTGGTGCGAGATGGTCATTCAACAACTAGTCTTTGCATCTCTGACCACTATCCCGGTTAACCTAGCTCCCCCCAACACCATTCAAACCACAATTTTACCTTTACCGTTGACAATCCCAAAAATTATCGGGCACAAAAAGATCCATCATATCAGAAATCCTAACCCTTTAGGTCTAGTTTATTCACAACAGACAACTGTCTATACCCCTCTCCCAGTCACTACATTATTGAAAGTCGTTCAAAGTGAAACCCCCCGCCAAGTTGTCACTCCCCATGTTGATTCTACAATTAAGTCTAGCTTAGTTAGTCTGGGTCCGCTCGACAGTACCACTTCTATAAGTCCACTTACAACATCCGTCGACCTACCATCACTCCTAATAAGTCAGTTGAGTCTCCTTGTCAATGGATCCAAGTATAGTTCGGTTACACAGCAACACAACAAAGAAGAAACCACGACAGAAGCAGTCAAAGCCGCTTCCATTCAATCCAAGGAACCAGCTGCAATTCAAGATTTTGTAGCCGACACAACAGAACCATTAGAGCATACTATTGTTCCAAATATAAGTGCAAGCAATATGCATACATCCAGCATACCAGCAAATATTCCATCAAGTGTCGGAATTGTTGAACATGAAACTCCAGCCACTACCGAAACAGTACCAAGTATACAAACCCAGGTAGAACAAGTTGTTTCCTGCATGCAAGCAATCACTGACAGCCATCCAGCAATAGTTGAAAAAGATAAGGGACCAGAATAGCAAACCTTAAGCAAAGAAAAAGAAAAAGAGAAGAGTAGCCAGAAGAAAGACAAAGAGAAGAAATGCAACTGCAAATGCAGCAAACACAGCAAGACCAATCAAAAAATACTCTCTCTGTATACTTAGATCAATTTGGAGCTAATACAAGCTATCAGCCACAGTTGGCCTCCCAAGAAGAGCTTGATTTACTTGAAGACCCAGTTTTCAGAGCACAAAGATGTCGCCGACAAGAATCAGAAGATTAGTTACTGCAGCTACAGGACGAACGAACTACATTTCTTGCTAAGTGTGAAAAATTAGCTCAGCAAGTTGTCCCACTTCCAGCTAGTTCTGACACGACATCACCTCTTGACAGAGCATACCAGCTTTTTGAATCTGTCATGTCGATGTTACAATTAGAGCTGTTCAAAAGACAGCAGGACCAAGCTGTCGAAGTCGCTTCTCTCATGACAAATCAGTTTGCAGCCTTCACAAAAGCTATTATTTTACTCAAACAGTATGATATTCAAGTAGCAAAACTCACCGAAGTTCTCGACAACTGGTATGTACATTATGGAGAAGTCTATGAAGAACTGCAAAAGACAAGGACACTGCTAGGCACACTTCACCGACAGCGTTTGACTGCAGAAGAGGCACTTATTGAAACACTGAATAATCAGATCATCATGGAAAATAAAAAGATGGACAAGTTAGAAAAACGGGAAACACAGTGGATATCTCAGGCACACTGCGGCCTCAATAAACTTGAAGAAATTCATCCCTGTCTTCGACATTTACTTGATGCTGCCCAAGAAATAATCACTACATTTTGCCTCGATATGATCCACTTACAGGTTCTATCCACCCATGACAAGATGGAAAACTTGTCGAAGCTCACGACACTCACTGTTGACATTCAGAATTTGCTACGCATCTGGGAAGAGTTCTAACACCATCTTTCTCTTTCCTCCAAAGCCATTCTCGAAGTCTGCTTACAGCTTCCCGATGCTACTAGCTCCAGTTTACCATCATCATAACCATCTTACTTTGTATTTTTTATCTCCCCATTTCTTCAGGATGAAGAAATATTTTGAGGTGGGGGAGATGTTGGAGGGGCCTAGGTCGACCTGTCAACTAGGCCTCCGCCCGACCACTCTGTAGCATATGTCGATAGGTCATGTCGACTAGTATAGGTCGGGTTGGTCATTTGGATAGACCAACAGACGGTTATGTAACTGTATTTGCATAGATATATATATAGGCTGTTGAGTCGATGTACTGTTAAGATTGGTTCTATGACTATATTCTACTCTTGCTGGTTAATATAAAGGCTTGTGTTCTCTCTATCTATCTCATCTCCTATATATGTATCATTGTGTATGCTTGCTTATAATATGTAATGTATCTATGGACCATGTGAACCTTGGGAATACAACACATACCCTGATAGTTTGCTAGCTCTTCCCATCCCACAAATGAAATCAGTAACAAAATCCATGAGTAACTAAATGGTGAACCATTATCCTGTGCTTCCGCACAATTAGCTAGGAATTCTTTGAGCAAAAAGGTTTCCCAATTCATCTGTACTCCTTGCAAACACATTTCTGTCGCAGTAATGATATAAGCAGTGACTTGGTTCGGTTGAACTTTTCGTATAATTTTAGTGTCCAGTAACTTCGCAACAAAACGTACTTCCTGGTCGTTGATGGAGGCCATGTTGAACCCCCTGTTTCTCTTCGACAAGTTGTATTTTTCCTTCATCCTAGTCATGTGCTCATGAACTCTTTCCTTACTGTTAACACCCAAAAAGTGCTCACTACCTCATCTACCCCTTTACATGACTCATTTGTCCATATTTCCTACCATATTTGCCTCCAAAAGGCCACAAAACCATTAAAAAAAAGCCTCCAAAAGGCCAAAAAACCCCTTTTTTTCCCCAAAATAATCCAAAATTCCTCCAAAATAGCAAAAACCCTCTAAAAAGGGAATAAAAAATATAAAAAAGAGGAAAAAGAGGAAAAAACCCTATACAGCTGACCTAAACCATATGGTTCCTAAAACCATGGGCCAACACTCCACCACTAAAAACCTATAAATAGGTGATGGAGACCCCTCATTTCATATCCACAACCAAATATACCCTTACTCTGCCAAAATCACTCTTGAAACCCTAGCACACCCTTGAGCTACTTTCACCTTTGAGTGCCCCTTTGGCCCATTTCCAACCCTTTGGAGAAAGAGAAGGAGCAAAGCTGGAGTTTGGAGCAACCCTCTTAGACCATTGCAAGAACTTCACCAACCTCTACACTTGAGGTAAAATTTTAATACAAAAACCATTTTTATTACTATGTTTTGTTATGTTTGTTAATGCTCATGCTAGGTTAAGTTTAATACTTTTTTATTATTTTAATTTTCTGTTTATTGAACTGCTACTAAGGAGTCCATTCTCCTTAGTAGGTGCTCATTTGCACAAGCTAGGGTGAAGTGCAAATGAGCACCTACTAAGGAGAATGGACTCCTTAGTAGCAGTTCAATAAACAGAAAATTAAAATAGTAAAACAATATTAAACTTAACCTAGCATGAGCATTAACAAACATGATAAAACATAGTAATAAAAATGGTTTTTGTATTAAAATTTTAGCTCAAGTGTAGAGGTTGGTGAAGTTCTTGCAATGGTCCAAGAGGGTTGCTCCAAACTCCAGCTTTGCTCCTTCTCTTTCTCCAAAGGGTTGGAAATGGGCCAAAGGGGCACTCAAAGGTGAAAGTAGCTCAAGGGTGAGCTAGGGTTTCAAGAGTGATTTTGGCAGAGTAAGGGTATATTTGATTGTGGATATGAAATGAGGGGTCTCCATCACCTATTTATAGGTTTTTAGTGGTGGAGTGCTGGCCCATGGTTTTGGGAACCATATGGTTTAGGTCAGTTGTATAGGGTTTTTTCCTCCTTTTTTCCTCTTTTTCCTCTTTTTTATATTTTTTATTCCCTTTTTAGAGGGTTTTTGCTATTTTGGAGGAATTTTGGATTATTTTGGGGGAAAAGGGGGTTTTTTGGCCTTTTGGAGGCTTTTTTTTAATGGTTTTGTGGCCTTTTGGAGGCTTTTTTGGCGTTTTGGAGGCAAATATGGTAGGAAATATGGACAAATGAGTCATGTAAAGGGGTAGATGAGGTAGTGAACACTTTTTGGGTGTTAACACTTACCCACAAAGTATTGTGATGGGTCCAATCCGGCCTTAGGTAGGCCTGTGATTTTGGAAATTAAGTTTGTACCTATGGAAACTTTTGTTTCCAACCATAGACACCCTCCATGCAAACAGAGAAGTATTTTCTTCACACATGTGTTTGCCTCCGCAGTGCGACCAAAGTGTTGAAGTTGTAATAACAACAGAAAACCAGCTATCTTCAGCCCGAGAGCCCACTGCATTAGTTCTATCTCTATCGGATGACCTTCGGCTGTCAAAATAGTTCGCATATAATACATGTAATTGAACTTAGGAAACCTGGTGGTCTCATGGTTCGCATACAAGATCTTTTGAATGTTCCTCACAATGAAGGTGACACCCTTCAGAAATGGTACAGTATTCAACTGATACCACGCATTATTTGGTAGCTTCATAGGTTTCGCATTCGGATTTCGTGGTGGGATATATTCTGGCAGCATAGATACAGAACCCGATGCAGATGCACCATCATCATGATGCGCCTTTGTTCTTGGCTCTGGATTAGGATGATTTGTATGGCATGTTTTCCTTGACATATTCACAGGAATTTGTGCAGAAATCACTTATGGCCACTCAGGACTAATGGACATTGCAACTTATTCAACAAATCCTTGAACCTCACTTTCAGTTGACATATCTACCTTCCTTGTAACAATCTGTACTTTCAAGCTCTCTCAACATACTAAGCTCGGATCTGGTGTAATCAATATGCTTCAATCTGTTAGGAACCCATGTCTTTACTTTGTTTGTATGTTGTTATTGGACGCATATGCTTTGTAAGTCGTCCCGTAGTATTTGTTGATCAATAGTTTGTGTTATTGTGTTGGCGCGTATGCTTTGTAAGTCGCCCGTAGTATTGTTGATCCATAGTTTGTAACGGCCCATGGTTTCGACCCATAGTATTGGCGCCTAGAATTAGTATATAAGTGTGTGTTGAGGCCTATGAAGGACCGTGAAGTTATTTGTATTGAGCTTGCTCAAAGGAGGTTGCCCCCTCGAAGTGGCCTGTGATCAATACAAAAGTGATTCTGAGTTCTGTCATTTCTGCTATTTCGCGTATTCTTGTTAATTAATTGTTGCAGGTGCCTCACATCTGGTATCAGAGCACTTTCTTGGGCTCGCTGGGTGAAATTTCTGCCAATTTTTTTTTTTCACATCTGTTGCAGGTTCGGATTTGGGAATAATCCCTATCCGCTTAACTGTGGGAAGTACTTGGGCATAAGCCCTAAAACTCATTGTGAGGAGTACCACAGGAACCCCGAAGTAGCTGGCCCATTGAGAGGACCTGCCGGCGAAAAGGGCAACGACCCCTACCTGATTGACTAGTTCCCACCCGTGAGGTAAACCAAGAGCTGTCGTTTGTGGCAAAGCGGTTATCAGTTTTACCTGAGCTGTGGAGTGAGGGGTACTGCCCCAATACGCAAGCCGTCAGACAGCATTGGTGGCCGAGTGAAAACCCTAAACTGTTAGGAAGCCGCACATACCTGGGGTCCATATCTACTTTCAGCTGAACTATTGTCGATCACTGCTGCGCTGTTTCAGATTCATTTTGCAAACCGTTCCAGATCCAGCCGTCGGCGTTGTTCCAGAATCCTTCGAACCAGAGATCCCATTCTGCAAGTAGAGCCGTAGCCGCTCCATTTTTTCTCCATATCTCCCTTGTTTTACCTCTGTTTTCCTTGAAAATTTCAGGGAACCCCTGTCATTCCATTCTGCATATTTCATCCCTGAGGACCCTATCCTCAATTCCCTTTCCTACAGCCCGAAATCCCACAATTGTCTATTTTTAGGGTTTGCCATAACTTCCTCAGATTTCACCCAATCACCTTCAATTTTTACCACAGAGTTCCTTTCTGAATTCTGCTTCCTTGTTCCCCTCTGCCAAATTTTCCCATCCTTTAACCCCGCTGCTGAAATCCTCATTTTTGCTTCCCTATCTATCCAACAGTGTCCAAAAAACGAGTCAAACCCCAATTACCCTTCTGATTTTTTCCCAAATCCAAATTTTCCTTTACTGAAGTAGTTCCTGTTTTTATTTTCCTACCCAGTCCAAAAATAAAAAAATAAAAAATAAAAAAATCCCTGGTTATGGTTGTCACCCGTGCAAGAGCAAAAACCATGGAGGAAGCCCTTGCAGCCATCCAAGCCAAACTCCAGGATCTGGATGAAAAATTTCTTGGTCTCCATCTTGAACATTCAGCTATGAACAACAAACGGCAGTCCGAGTCTTCAGTAGACAATGGGTTCTCTTCTTCTAGCAATTTTCGTGGTCCGAAGCTTGATTTTCCTCGCTTCAATGGTACCGATCCAACTGGATGGATCTATCGTGCAGAACAGTATTTCAGTCTGCATAATACTTTTGATGTCAACAAAGTTCCGTTGGCATCCTTTCATTTGGAACAGGAAGCTCTTCAATGGTACCGTTGGTACATCAAGGCTCATCCAGAGCCCAACTGGCCAGACTTTTGTCAGCTCCTTTTGCAACGATTTGGTCCTAGTGCTTTTGATGACTTCACAGGAGCCCTCACTAAACTTCACCAAACTGGCACTGTGAGAGAGTATCAAACCGAATTTGAGAATCTAGCGAACCACACCGAAGGATTGACTGATGAATTTTACCGGAGTTGTTTTATCAGTGGTCTAAAGGATGCCATTCGCTCTGAGGTCAAAATGTTCTGTCCCAACACAATGATGGAAGCACTCGGGTTGGCTAAGTTGGCAGAAGATAAGATTGCAGCCCAGCAACGCTCCAAGCCCACCTTTGTTCCCTTCAGAAATATGGGTTCTCAGCGACCACCTATACCGCAGGCTCCTCGACCGACTCCTATCAAGCGTTTGTCTGAAGCAGAGATGTAAGCATGCAGAGAAAAGGGGCTTTGCTATAATTGTGATGAGAAATTCACTCGGGGACATCGATGTGTTCAGCAAAAGCTCTATCTCCTGGATGTGGAGTCTCCGCCTGCCTCTGAAATGGGTGACGAAGATCCAGAAACACTGGATGCGCCGGTCGACATTCAGGAACCGCCTATTGACCCTCCGTCTCAGGATGACCAGCCAGAGATATCTCTCCATGCTTTAGCTGGAATCACCACCCCCCAAACAATGCGGGTCAGGGGTTACTTCAAGAAGCTTCCTCTTACAATCCTCATTGATTCTGGTAGCACTCATAATTTCATTGACCCTCGGATCGCCAAACAAGCTGATTGTTTTATCCATCCTTGCTCCAACTTTGAAGTCATGATTGCCAATGGGGGCACCTTACCTTTCAAAGGGAAGTGTCGAAATGTGCGTATCTCTATGGGAGATTATATCCTGCGCTCTGACATGTTTGCCTTGCCCTTAGGCGGATGTGATGTGGTTTTGGGCGCTCAATGGCTACGCACACTCGGCCCTATCTTATGGGATTTTGCCGAACTGTGGATGCAGTTTTCCCTCAATGGACACAAACACACATTGACAGGATTACAACCAGGGTCTCTCAGCATCATCAGTTCACATCGCATGGAGAAACTCCTCAAGAAGAGTTCACATGGTGTCATCGCTCAGATCAGTTCCATCCAGATGCAACCATCCGCGGTCTCCACTACTCCTTTGGATCTACAACAAATTCTGAATCAATATACAGGTGTCTTTGCTGAACCAGTGGGATTACCACCTCCCAGGCCGGAATACCATCGTATTCAGCTCCTTCCCGGCAGCGTTCCTCCCAACATCAGGCCCTATCGCTACCCATTTCACCAAAAAACAGAGATTGAAATGCTCGTGCGGGATTTATTGAAGCAAGGTATTATTCGCCCAAGCACTAGTTCCTTTTCTTCTCCAGTTATTCTTGTCCGCAAAAAAGATGGGTCATGGCGCCTCTGCATTGACTTCCGAGCACTTAATCACCTCACCATCAAGGATAAGTTTCCAATTCCTGTTGTTGATGAGCTTCTTGATGAGCTTCATGGGGCTCACTTTTTCTCCAAGTTGGATCTTCGTTCTGGGTATCATCAAATTCGGGTTCATGAGGAGGATATTCCTAAAACAACTTTCCGCACACATGATGTCCATTATGAGTTTTTGGTCATGCCCTTTGGCCTCACTAATGCTCCTTCCACATTCCAGGCCTTAATGAATAAAATATTTCGACCCTACTTGCGGAAATTCATTCTGGTATTCTTTGATGATATCCTCATCTACAGTAAAACATGGGATGAACATCTCCAGCATCTGGATCTTGTCATGCAACTTTTCTCTGACCATCATCTCCATGCCAAGCAGTCTAAATGTGTTTTTGGACAAAAGGAAGTTGAGTATCTCGGGCACATTATCTCAGCACAAGGGGTTCGCATGGATCCTGCCAAAATCGATGCCATGAACAATTGGCCACATCCTTAGACATTCAAGAGCCTTCGTGGTTTTTTGGGGTTGACTGGCTACTACCGCAAGTTTGTCAAAGATTATGGGAAGATTGCAGCTCCATTAACTGCCC
Organism: Larix kaempferi; assembly: GCA_027924585.1. Taxonomy (NCBI): domain Eukaryota; kingdom Viridiplantae; phylum Streptophyta; class Pinopsida; order Pinales; family Pinaceae; genus Larix; species Larix kaempferi. The sequence continues at coordinate 4,592,108 of BSBM01000600.1, forward strand.
TATTGAAAAAAGATGCTTTTACATGGACACCTGCTGCTCAGTGTGCATTTGACAAACTAAAACAAGCTATGTGTACTACACCTGTGCTAGCTATGCCTGATTTTTCCAAGCCCTTCACTATTGAGAGTGATGCTTGCGGCAATGGACTTGGTGCTGTTCTCCTTCAAGATGAACACCCCATTGCATTCACCAGCAAAGCCCTTTCAGGTAAGAATTTAGCTTCCTCTACCTATGAGAAGGAAATGATGGCTATTTTGCATGCAGTACAGAAGTGGCGTCCATACCTATTAGGGAATCATTTCTGCATCAAGACTGATCACCAGAGTTTGAAATATTTCTTGGACCAGCGTGTCTCCTCCCCGGCACAACAGAAATGGGTTAGAAAACTCATGGGTTATGACTCTGAGATCACTTACAAGAAGGGTAAAGACAATGTTGTGGCAGATGCTCTTTCTCGTACATTTGATGCCCAAGGTTCTCTTTCAGCTATTTCTATGCCTGTTCCAAATTGGTTGCAATCTGTTCAACAGGGTTATGTCAATGACTCTTCCTTATCTCAGATCATCCAGTGCTTGACCAACAATCCTTCTGCGGTCCCACATTACTCTTGGGATGGTGCTTCTCTGCAATACAAGGGTCGTCTGGTGCTTCCCCAGAGCACAGATCTTCAACAGGCTGTCTTCTATGAACTCCATGCTTCTCCATCAGCCGGGCACTCTGGGTTCCTCAAAACATATGAACGAGCACGGCGTAACTTCTTTTGGCAGGGCATGAAAAGGACAATTCAACAGATGGTGGACGAATGTGATACCTGCCAGCGCAATAAGGGTGAAACAACACTCCTTCCAGGATTGCTTGAACCCTTGCCCATACCTACACGGATTTGGACAGATATTTCTATGGATTTCATCGAAGGGCTCCCTAAATCTGGCAGAAAGACAGTGATTCTCGTTGTGGTTGATCGTCTCTCCAAATATAGTCATTTTTGTGCTCTCAGCCATCCCTATACAGCCTCCTCCGTCGCTCAAATTTTTATGGACCAGATCTTTCGTCTTCATGGCATCCCTTCTTCCATTGTCTCGGATCGTGATGCGACTTTCACTAGTCATTTTTGGACAGAACTATTTCGCCACACTGGCACCAAACTGAATATGAGTTCAGGGTATCACCCACAAACAGATGGTCAGACTGAAATTGTTAATAAATGCTTGGAAACTTATCTTCGTTGCTTCACCTCGGAACAACAACATCAGTGGGCAAAGTGGCTTCCTCTCGCTGAATGGTGGTACAATACCTCTTACCACACTGCCTCCAAAATGACCCCATATGAAGCAGTCTATGGTCAGGCACCTCCAGCTCTTCTTCCATACACCCCCACCAGTTCACCAGTTCAGGAAGTTGACAGGGTCCTTCGCAACCGAGATCAGATTCTTCGCATTTTGCGGGACAATCTTCACATGGCAAGGAATCGCATGAAGCAACAAGCTGATCAGCACCGTTCAGAGCGCACCTTTCAAGTCGGCGATATGGTTTTTCTTCGTCTCCAGCCGTACAAACAATCCTCCTTGAAACTCAAAGGACATCATAAGCTCGCTCCAAAGTTCTATGGGCCATATCGGATTCTTCAGAAGATTGGGTCCGTCGCTTATAAATTGGAACTTCCTCCTTCTTCCCGCATTCATCCAGTCTTCCATGTCTCTTGTCTGAAGAAAGTTCTTGGCACCAACATCAGCGGCCAAACGATTTTACCCGAACTGGATAATGAAGGATCCATCCTTTTGGAGCCAGAGGCCATCCTCAATCGGCACACGCGTCAGCTTCGCTCTCGCTCTATCACAGAGGTCTTAATTCAGTGGCACGGCATGCAACCAGAGGATGCTACATGGGAACCACTCCTTCAGATTCAACAACAATTTCCACATCTAAAGCTTTGAGGACAAAGCTTTTTTTTCAAGGGGGAGGGGATGTTAGGAACCCATGTCTTTACTTTGCTAGTATGTTGTTATTGGACGCATATGCTTTGTAAGTCGTCCCGTAGTATTTGTTGATCAATAGTTTGTGTTATTGTGTTGGCGCGTATGCTTTGTAAGTCGCCCGTAGTATTGTTGATCCATAGTTTGTAACGGCGCATGGTTTCGACCCATAGTATTGGCGCCTAGAATTAGTATATAAGTGTGTGTTGAGGCCTATGAAGGACCGTGAAGTTATTTGTATTGAGCTTGCTCAAAGGAGGTTGCCCCCTCGAAGTGGCCTGTGATCAATACAAAAGTGATTCTGAGTTCTGTCATTTCTGCTATTTCGCGTATTCTTGTTAATTAATTGTTGCAGGTGCCTCACACAATCACTCGGTAATAATGAATAACGACCAAGAGAGGAACAATTTTTTAACACTAATCCCCTCATGCAATAATTCTATCATTCCCAAGGAAAATTTAATGTACTCGATCTTCCAATGATGATGGTGGCAACGACAGATCTATTCACACACTTTAGTCTTTTCGGCAATAAATGAAAAAATTCCACTAATGCTGCCACATTCCCATCATAAAAGAAGCAATAAATGCTCAATAATTGCAACTTTGACTGGTTGACAACTCAAGAACTTCGACAGATCGATTTGCGACAGACTACCGACTCCCCCCAAGGATACATTACTTCGACACAAAAAGAAGTTGGGATATCTGAATGACATAAATAGAAATTCAACGGAAAGAAAAATTGGGGTTTCCAACTGACAAATATAGAACTTTGGCAGAAAGACCCATGGCAGAAAAAAATCGAAACCATATCAACTTGGGGTTTCCATGAATCTTCGACATAACTTTACAATGACACAAACACTTCGACACAAATAAATACGAGAGGAAATAAACTTGGGGTTTCTGAAAGATAAATTATTTTATGTACAAACATGAAATCAAGAATATTTACTGTGACAAGCCATGACTGTCCTTGTAGGGCTTTAGCTAGCTCCCATTCACCAAACGTTGAAGGATTTCGTAATCTAATGTCTGCAGTTGCACAACTCCTCCTTTCGTGACAAAGTTAATAACATATGGCCCTAGCCAATGCCTCCGTAACTTAACAAGATGTTTGAAAAAATCGCTATCATCGAGAAGAACTAAATCTCCTCGCTAAAAGTGCTTCTTAGTAATGTGGCTATCATGCCAAGAGTTTTCTCGATCTTTTTTCACTTGTTGATTAAATCCTGCAATGAATATGTCTTCCTCCAATTGGAGTAGCTGCGCCAACCTTTCCTTGACAGCACCAGTATCAGACATACCTATGAATGCAACAATTATTAAACTGGGGACAATATATTCCATGGGTATCACAACCTCTTCTCCATACACCAACTTGAAAGGTGTCTGACTTGTCAACCAATTTTTACATGTCGTTCTATGGGCCCACAATATTGTAGAGATCTTGAGGTCCCATTTGTCACAGTTTACATTACAGACTTTGGTTAATGCATGTTCCAGGATCTTATTGAATTCTTCGACATTCCCATTTTCCTGTGGATGATACGAAGTACACTTCTAATGGTAAACCTGAAACTCTTCGGTAATGGCATCTATAGTATTATTGAAAAAATGTGCACCTTGATCACTTAGTAGAACTTGAGGACAACCGAACCTAGTAAAAACATTTTCAAGCACTTCATGCCAACACTTTCAAGCACTTCATCCATGAATGGAGTTGGAAAAGGATCATGTAAACAAGCATCATTCAATTTCTGCAAGTCAACACAAATCTTGATCTCCTAGGTATTCTTGTCTTAGACTACCATATGAATGATCCATTTTGATTCTTCAACAGGCTCAATGATACCGACATCCAACATTCTGTCGAGCTCTTCTCTGACTTTTTCCTTATGTCGCAGATTCAATCTATATAGCCTTTACTTAATCGGCTTGGCACCTAGTTTCAGTGGAATCTTCATTTCACCCAAGTCCCCAACAATAAATTTCATTTCTGAAAACTTAGTAGGAAATAGATCTTGAAATTCATGTAGCAGGTCACTAATTTTTCCCACCATTTCATCATCCCAATAATCTCCTATATTTGCAAATTTTGGATTTTCAAAAGAACCTATATTTACCTTTTTAATCTTCAATGGCTTCAGAAATTTGTTAGATGACATCTCTGATCCCTTTAGATCATGAATTCCTTCAATTTCTAGAATATAAATATCCCTTGGATCATCATCCTCTAGTCCTCCACTAATGTTGTAGCACTCCATCATTTTTTCTATGGTCACATTCCACTATGGAAAGTTAGATAACAGTCCCTGGATTTATTCAAAAAACGTTTCCTTGAGGACAACCGAACCTAGTAAAAACATTTTCAAACATGAATCTTGTAGCTGTCACTGCAGTGCAATCTTGTACTACTCCAAATCCATCCCATTGTGTAAGGTAATCTATCGCAGTAATAATGTACCTCGCACCAATCCTTTTCTCGGGTGGATTGATGGGTCCCACGAAATCAATATCCCACTTGTCAAAGGACCAATGGCATTTCATCTCTCCTCGACGACTTCCCAGTCCTTTGACATATGTCACAGTTCTGAAAATTATTGTTTAGCATATTTATGAAGGGTAGGTCACCATAAAATTGCTCTTAATATTTTCTGCACTATGGGTTTTCCTACATAGTGGCCTCCCTCTAGTCCATCATGTGCTTGAACTAGAATAATTGGTCAATCGTGCTCCAAAACACGACACAATACCTCATCCAATCCTAACTTGTACAACTGACGGGATATCAACTGTTAGTCTACGGATTTAATAACCAACTGCTTCTTCTGAGTAGTCGTATATCCTTCTGGTGCTACCCTTGTAGATAAAAATATCACAATATCTTGGAAATAGTCATCAACCATTCTTACTGAAAATATCTGTGCATATGGAAATTTATCTTCTAGACTAGTTGGTTCTTCTCTTGTCGCCAACCTTGATAGATGGTTAGGTCCCACATTCAACCTCCCTGTTTTAACAAGGATCTTGAAATCATATTCCTAAAATAGCAATAACCATTGACAAATATTCTCCCCAACATTGGTTTGTTGACAAGGTACTTTAAACAAGAATGATATGTAAACATCTTAAAGTGACCCCCTAATAAATAGTTCCTAAACGTTTGTAATGCATAAACCATAGCAAGTCCTTCCCTCTCTGTCGTAGTATAATTTTTATCAGTAGTATAAAGATTCTTGCTGGAAAATGCAATGATATGGTTGATGGATCCCTCACCTAGATGAGCAAGCACCATACCCAGAGCGATAGATGAAGCATCGACATGGACATGAGATTCTTTTCTCCAGTCAGGAAATACCAGAATGGGTGCTGTGACCATTTTCTCCTTCAACGTGTCAAGACTCTACTAACATTATTCGTTCCAGTGGAACTTCGCATCCTTCTTGAGTAATTTTTCCATTGGTGTTGTGATCTAGGCATGTCCTTTGATAAGCTTCCTATAATATCCTGTGTGACCTAGAGTTGTTCTCAATTGTCGGACTAAAGAGGGTGGTGGTAGATCAACTATAATAGAAATCTTTGTAGGATCCACTAACAAACCTTGCTTTCAAACTACATGTCCCAGTAATATTCCAAAATGAGCACATAATATGCATTTCTTCGGATTAAAAAAAAATTGATATTGTGTACAATGCTCTAATATCAACCTCAAATTTTCAATATGATTTTAACCATCCCATAAATTGTCCAATCATAAAAATACACCTCTAGAAACTTATGAATGAACTCTTTAAATTCAACGACAACTGCCCGTGAGAAAATTTTAGGGGCATTCTTTAGGCCGAAAGGCATTACCATGTATTGGAAATAGCCCCATTCTGTTGCAAATGTTGTTTTTTGTTAGTCCTCCTTAGAAATCTTTATTTGATGATACCCCAAAAATCCATATGTGAAGAGTAGGTTTCCTAACCTCCAACACTTTCAAGCACTTCATCCATGAATGGAGTTGGAAAAGGATCATGTAAACAAGCATCATTCAATTTCTGCAAGTCAACACAAATCTTGATCTCCTAGGTATTCTTGTCTTAGACTACCATATGAATGATCCATTTTGATTCTTCAACAGGCTCAATGATACCGACATCCAACATTCTGTCGAGCTCTTCTCTGACTTTTTCCTTATGTCGCAGATTCAATCTATATAGCCTTTACTTAATCGGCTTGGCACCTAGTTTCAGTGGAATCTTCATTTCACCCAAGTCCCCAACAATAAATTTCATTTCTGAAAACTTAGTAGGAAATAGATCTTGAAATTCATGTAGCAGGTCACTAATTTTTCCCACCATTTCATCATCCCAATAATCTCCTATATTTGCAAATTTTGGATTTTCAAAAGAACCTATATTTACCTTTTTAATCTTCAATGGCTTCAGAAATTTGTTAGATGACATCTCTGATCCCTTTAGATCATGAATTCCTTCAATTTCTAGAATATAAATATCCCTTGGATCATCATCCTCTAGTCCTCCACTAATGTTGTAGCACTCCATCATTTTTTCTATGGTCACATTCCACTATGGAAAGTTAGATAACAGTCCCTGGATTTATTCAAAAAACGTTTCCTTGAGGACAACCGAACCTAGTAAAAACATTTTCAAACATGAATCTTGTAGCTATCACTGCAGTGCAATCTTGTACTACTCCAAATCCATCCCATTGTGTAAGGTAATCTATCGCAGTAATAATGTACCTCGCACCAATCCTTTTCTCGGGTGGATTGATGGGTCCCACGAAATCAATATCCCACTTGTCAAAGGACCAATGGCATTTCATCTCTCCTCGACGACTTCCCAGTCCTTTGACATATGTCACAGTTCTGAAAATTATTGTTTAGCATATTTATGAAGGGTAGGTCACCATAAAATTGCTCTTAATATTTTCTGCACTATGGGTTTTCCTACATAGTGGCCTCCCTCTAGTCCATCATGTGCTTGAACTAGAATAATTGGTCAATCGTGCTCCAAAACACGACACAATACCTCATCCAATCCTAACTTGTACAACTGACGGGATATCAACTGTTAGTCTACGGATTTAATAACCAACTGCTTCTTCTGAGTAGTCGTATATCCTTCTGGTGCTACCCTTGTAGATAAAAATATCACAATATCTTGGAAATAGTCATCAACCATTCTTACTGAAAATATCTGTGCATATGGAAATTTATCTTCTAGACTAGTTGGTTCTTCTCTTGTCGCCAACCTTGATAGATGGTTAGGTCCCACATTCAACCTCCCTGTTTTAACAAGGATCTTGAAATCATATTCCTAAAATAGCAATAACCATTGACAAATATTCTCCCCAACATTGGTTTGTTGACAAGGTACTTTAAACAAGAATGATATGTAAACATCTTAAAGTGACCCCCTAATAAATAGTTCCTAAACGTTTGTAATGCATAAACCATAGCAAGTCCTTCCCTCTCTGTCGTAGTATAATTTTTATCAGTAGTATAAAGATTCTTGCTGGAAAATGCAATGATATGGTTGATGGATCCCTCACCTAGATGAGCAAGCACCATACCCAGAGCGATAGATGAAGCATCGACATGGACATGAGATTCTTTTCTCCAGTCAGGAAATACCAGAATAGGTGCTGTGACCATTTTCTCCTTCAACGTGTCAAGACTCTACTAACATTATTCGTTCCAGTGGAACTTCGCATCCTTCTTGAGTAATTTTTCCATTGGTGTTGTGATCTAGGCATGTCCTTTGATAAGCTTCCTATAATATCCTGTGTGACCTAGAGTTGTTCTCAATTGTCGGACTAAAGAGGGTGGTGGTAGATCAACTATAATAGAAATCTTTGTAGGATCCACTAACAAACCTTGCTTTCAAACTACATGTCCCAGTAATATTCCAAAATGAGCACATAATATGCATTTCTTCGGATTAAAAAAAAATTGATATTGTGTACAATGCTCTAATATCAACCTCAAATTTTCAATATGATTTTAACCATCCCATAAATTGTCCAATCATAAAAATACACCTCTAGAAACTTATGAATGAACTCTTTAAATTCAACGACAACTGCCCGTGAGAAAATTTTAGGGGCATTCTTTAGGCCGAAAGGCATTACCATGTATTGGAAATAGCCCCATTCTGTTGCAAATGTTGTTTTTTGTTAGTCCTCCTTAGAAATCTTTATTTGATGATACCCCAAAAATCCATATGTGAAGAGTAGGTTTCCTAACCTCCAACACTTTCAAGCACTTCATCCATGAATGGAGTTGGAAAAGGATCATGTAAACAAGCATCATTCAATTTCTGCAAGTCAACACAAATCTTGATCTCCTAGGTATTCTTGTCTTAGACTACCATATGAATGATCCATTTTGATTCTTCAACAGGCTCAATGATACCGACATCCAACATTCTGTCGAGCTCTTCTCTGACTTTTTCCTTATGTCGCAGATTCAATCTATATAGCCTTTACTTAATTGGCTTGGCACCTAGTTTCAGTGGAATCTTCATTTCACCCAAGTCCCCAACAATAACTTTCATTTCTGAAAACTTAGTAGGAAATAGATCTTGAAATTCATGTAGCAGGTCACTAATTTTTCCCACCATTTCATCATCCCAATAATCTCCTATATTTGCAAATTTTGGATTTTCAAAAGAACCTATATTTACCTTTTTAATCTTCAATGGCTTCAGAAATTTGTTAGATGACATCTCTGATCCCTTTAGATCATGAATTCCTTCAATTTCTAGAATATAAATATCCCTTGGATCATCATCCTCTAGTCTTCCACTAATGTTGTAGCACTCCATCATTTTTTCTATGGTCACATTCCACTATGGAAAGTTAGATACCAGTCCCTGGATTTATTCAAAAAACGTTTCCTTGATAATTTGTAGAACCACATCTATTGTATGACTTTCATCCTCATAATTAAATTTATATTTGAAACTTATTGCTAAATTCTCCCACTCTACAGTCCCTTGTCATAGCTCCAAGGATGTATACCAATTCCTTGGTATAGTATCCAGTGTATGAATGAACATATGTACCCACTCTTGCTTGGGTATATTCTGCCATATTGTACTACATGTAGCTAGGTGATTAGTAGGGCTAGTCAGCCCTATATACTTTTTTACAATATAAGGAATTCCTTCACCAAAGTGGATTTATAAATATATTCGACATTGTGACCAACCAATTATAGACTGCTTGTGTACATCCCACCACCTTGCTGGAGTGACTTTCAAAGTGATATCCAAGGCTAATAAGCACTATTGTTTAAGTACCTTGTCTTCAAATTCATTAATAAAATGACCTACATTAGATAAAAATTCATAAGCAAGAAGATCACATACATCCTTCCCAACCCAATGGAGTTATTTTGTCACACAGGCACATCTTCACATGGATACTTCATCTAATATGTTCTGCTAGTTTTCTAGAGCTTCGCCAGAATCAGATGAATAGGAACTAACACTCCGCCAACTAAGTGTACCATATGTTGTAGGATTGATGTAGTCATTTATCCTGGAGGATACATTATATATATTTCCTAAATATTGAGCATCATAATCTCCTGTAATGTCCCTTTTTTGAGTTTTTATGAAAATAGTGAAAATTTCAATTTTTTTTCCTAGTTCGACCTTTGACTAGTTATGATGTCTTGGTCTCCAAATTGCTCCAATTGCTCCCAAATATTCTGAAAAGGTGTATGGATGATGTTAGAACATAAAAATTAGGTTCAAGGATGCTTTTGGACCTTCAAAATACTTCGACAAATCCTCTTTTAATTATGTCCAATGTAGGGAACCTGACTAGCAATTTGGGGTTCAAATCCCCCCTGTCTAGATGCTGAAAATGGCTTTCCAAGTGCTGTTGGATCCTTTCGAATTTCCGGATAGGATTGGGGGATCATTAGGGGACATTATTAAGGTCTCATATGCATCACTATTCAGTTTATTAAGTCTGTTACAACTCTCTTCAATTCAGGTATAAAATCCTAGTTTTGACCTTGGGGGAAATGATAGGCAAACTTCTCCAAATGCTATGAAATTGAACCAAATGACTCCAAAATATTAGGCACGGAACATGAAACTTGTGATACACATTATTAATATTCCATATATCATTATTCCATCAGTATGTTGATGTATATGTAACTTCGGAATGTATTTCATCTGTGTATTTTATATATATTTATTGGACCCTTATAAGAGATGTGTTATTCCTCTATAAGGAAGTGTCGTCATGTGGAATGACAAGTGTCACAAGTGTATGTACTTGCTGATGGGTTATTATACCACCATGTGTGGGGTCGGTCCTAAAATATATATATTATAATGTCGATGTACCTAGCTAGACAAGTCAGCCCCATAAGGTCACTTGGCAAATAGATTAGTATAAATAGAGATCAGCTGATCTCTATTTCAGATCATTCGAAAAGTACATCTCTCTGACTCAGAAATTGGCGCACTAGTGAGAAGGAGGATCATCTAATACTAGGAGACTATCTCAGTATATTTTGGTTGTACTTTGGTTGAGCCATTGCTCTCTCTATCTCTGAGGAAGTTGTGGGGTTTTTCACCTTAGGGTTTTCCCCACAGAAACTTTGTGTCTCTTATCTCTTATGCTTTTGATTCTTGTGATGCTTGTCATACTTATTGTGATTGTCATGCATTGATATACTATATATGTTATTCTCTCAGTAAAGATCCTAGAGTATTATGAATTAATGCTCAAAATTTAACATGGTATCAGAGCTAACCTGAGAAGAAGACATTTTGCAGTGACGGGAACTTGAGTTTCTTGTTTATTGGGTTTCTCTCCACATATTTTAGAAAAGCAGTATAGTAGATTGACTCTACTCATCAAGGCGCATCTATTTGTCCAATCAGAATTCAATTCCGAGCATTTTCAGATTTGGCCCTAAAAATTAGGGTTTCCACAAAAATAGGAATTTCTGGAATCTGAAGACACAGCTAGAAGCTCCTTGCCAAAATCAAAGTTTAGAGCTTTGGATTGAGGTTTTTGGCTGGGTAGATCTCTGGGAAACTCAAACCCTAATTCAGGGCTCTCCCTAGTGAACCCAGGAGGACAAAAAGGCAAATCTGAAGGGTAAAACTTTGCTGATCTCAAATTCTGAATGCAACAGGCTGATCAGCTCATCAAGGCGCATCTTTCTATCCTCTCAGAAATTTGAAATTCACATTTTGAATTTTTAAGGTTTTTCTGTCAAAACCCTAATCCTGGACCAGATCCAGTTTTCAGCATTTCAAGTGGTAAGACCTAAATATTTTCTATTTCCATTTGAAGTACTCTTTAAAATGTCTCACCACACCAAGCTTGAGGATAAGCTTGAAGGGGCTGATAACTTCCGATCTTGGAAGTATAGGATTGGGATAATCCTAGAAGAGAATGAGTTGGACTCATATATAAAAGAAGACATCCCTATCCCAGAGGATGAAGAGGCTAAAGTATTGCATAAGAAGAACTTGGTCAAGGAAAAGAGAATCATTGTTGATTCTATCAAAGACCATCTCATACCCCATGTGTCTTCTCTAAAGACACCCAAAGAGATGTTTGACTCTTTGACCAAGCTATTTGAAGGGAAGAACATAAATCGGAAGATGACCCTGCGGAACCAATTGAAAGGAGTAAAGTTTCAGAATGGAGAAACCATTCAATCTTATTTTTCAAGAGTCTCCCAGATCAAGGAACAACTAGAAGCAGTGGATGAAATGGTAGAGAAAGGTGAAGTTGTCATGACCACTCTGAATGGCTTACCTAGGTCATGGGACTCCTTCATTCAAGGAATCTGTGCAAGAAAGAAGTTGATTTCCTTCGATAGACTATGGGAAGAATGCTCACAAGAAGAAGCAAGGCTTGTGGCACGAGAAGAAAAGATGGGGAATGAAGATCAAGCTCTCACAGCTCACACCAAGAAAGGGAAGTCCAAGAGAGAGCCATCTCACTCCAAGAAATTTTCACATCACTTCAAAGAAACAAGAATATGCTTCACCTATAATGAGAAAGGACATATTGCCATAAATTGTCCCAAGAACAAGAAGGACAACAACAACTCCAACAAGAAGAAGAAGGGCAGCAAAAGAAGGTTTCATGCTCATGTTGCCGAGGATGATGAACCACCCAAGAAGAAGGCTAGGGCAGAAAGTGATGATAACTCATCAAGTGAAGAAGAGTATGTTCTGATCTCTGCTCTCACAGGTACCATCTCCCATGGTTGTAATGATTGGTTGATTGATAGTGGGGCTTCCAAACACATGACTGGGTTTAAGGAATCTTTTGTGAATCTATCTAAACATGAATCACCCCATAAGGTGAAACTTGGGGATGATTATCAATACCCAATCAAAGGAAGTGGTGAAGCCTCCTACAACCTAGATGGAAAATCTTTGAATATGAAAGAAGTTCTTTATGTACCTGAGCTCAAGAAGAACTTACTCTCCATCTCTGCATTGGATGCAAAAGGTATGAGGGTTGCATTTGTGGATGGCCATGTCCTAATGTGGCCAAAGGGAAAGAACATAGATGATGCAGTAGTGATTGGAGAGCAAGAGGGAGGTTTGTATAAATTGAAGGGACAACTTGAACATGACATGGTACATGAATCCATGGAGCCAAGTGAACTTTGGCATAGAAGACTTGCTCATATGCACTATAGGGAACTTCCAATTGCAAGCAAGGCTGTAGAGGGTCTTCCTGAAATCAAGACCAAACATGAAGGTGTTTGCAAAGGATGTGCAAAAGGTAAGAACATTAAGAAGACCTTCCCAAGAAGTGAAAGCAAGGCAAAAGACATCCTAGAAATCATCCACTCAGATGTATGTGGTCCTATGTCATCTAGTTCTCTAAGTGGGTATGTTTACTATGTCTCATTTATTGATTACTTCTCCAGGAAGACTTGGGTATACTTCTTGAAGAACAAATATGAGGTGTTTGATAAGTTTAAGGAATTCAAAACCTTGATGGAGAATCAAACTGACAAGAAGATAAAAACATTCAGATCCGACAATGGTGGAGAATTCACCTCAGGTGACTTCAAGAAGCTTTGCAGTGATTCAAGGATTAAGAGGGAGTTGACTGCTCCTTACAATCCACAACAAAATGGAGTTGTAGAAAGGAAGAACAGAACAATCATGGAAGCAGCAAGAGCAATGCTCCATGACCAGGATCTACCTATGCATCTACGGGAAGAAGCAGCTACAACAGTTGTATATGTGTAGAACAGAACACCCCACAAGATATTGGACAACAAAACACCAGAAGAGGTCTTTTCTGGTAAGAAACCTGAAGTTAGCCATCTCAGAATATTTGGTTGTCCAGTATTCACTCATGTCCCAAAGGAAAAGAGGACCAAACTAGATCCTTCAGGAAAGAAGGGTATCTTTGTGGGTTACAGTGAAAGCTCAAAGGCTTACAAAATATAATTTCCAGGGTTCAAGAAGGTTGATGTCAGTAGGGATGTGACATTTGATGAAAACTCAGCATTCATCAAATCAAGGAAGGCACCGATCGAGGTTTATGAAGAACCTAAGGATACTAGATTTCAAGACACTACCATGATTGAAGCAGTTCCAGAAGTTGTTTGTGAGTTTGAAGATCCGCAAGAACCTGTAGATCCACCCCATGAGGATAAATCTCACAAGAGGAAACCTGCATGGGCTAGAGAGCTCATTCAGGATGCAGAAATATTTGGCATTCAAGAAGAGGAACACAGAGCAAAGAAGAGAACCAGATCACATAACAGCTATGTTGCTTTACTCTGTGACATTATCAACAAAGAGCCTTCCAGTTATGAATAAGCAACGGAAAAGAAAGAATGGAAGGACGCCATGGTTGAGGAATATCAATCAATAATGAAGAATGATGTTTGGGATGTTGTCCCAAGACCTAAAGAGAAGTTTGTTGTGACTTCCAAATGGATTTACAAAATCAAGCATGCTGCAAATGGCAGTATGGAGAAATACAAGGCAAGATTCGTAGCTCATGGATTCTCTCAAAAAGAGGGAATAGATTATGAAGAAACTTTTGCACCTGTAGCCAGGTATACTTCCATCAGAACAGTACTTTCCCTGGCTGCAACGATGAAATGGAAAATACACCAGATGGATGTCAAGACTGCATTCTTGAATGGTGTAGTTGAAGAAGAAGTATATGTGGAGTAGACACTCAGTTTCGAAATACATGACAGGGAGTCATATGTGTGCAGATTAAAGAAATCCTTGTGTAGCTTGAAACAAGCTCCCAGAACCTGGTATGGTAGGATGGACAGTTTCCTATCTAGTTTGGGCTTTACCAAGAGTAAAGCGGATTCCAACCTTTACTACAAGGTTGAAGAAGGGAATCCTGTGGTTCTACTACTGTATGTGGATGACTTATTTGTAATAGGAGATGACAGATTGATTGCAGATACTAAGAGGAAGCTTGTTGCTGAGTTTGATATAAAAGATTTGGGAATGATGCATTATTTCCTACGTATGGAGGTGTGGCAGAGTGCAGGTGGGATCTTCCTTGGTCTAGGGAAGTACACAGTAGATATCCTGAAGAGATTCGGGATGATGGATTGCAAGGCCATGGCCACACCTATGGCATCGAATCTGAAGCTTCTATGCGATGCTTCATCTGAGCCGGTTGATGTCTCTATGTATCGTCAGATGATTGGGTCCTTGATGTACCTGACGAACATGAGACCGGATATTTGCTTTGCTATGAATAGATTGAGCTAGTTCCTGACGGATCCGATGAGTGTTCACCTGGATGCTGTAAAGCATGTTCTGAGGTACCTGAAGGGTACAGTGGATTATGGGGTCAAGTATGAAGTGAATCAAAAGTATAACCTGTAGGGTTATGTTGATTCAGATTGGGCTGGTAGTGCTGCAGATAGGAAGAGCACATTTGGATGTTGCTTCAGTATGGGATCAGGTGTGATCTCTTGGTTTAGCAGGAAGCAGTCCTGCGTAGCACTGAGTACAGCTGAGGCAGAGTATGTTGCAGCCTGTTCAGCTAGATGTGAGGCAGTATGGCTATGGAAGCTACTGTCTGAGTTATTTGATCTCCCATTGGATGCTGCTGGTATCTGCTGTGATAACCAGAGTTGTGTGAAGCTGTCTGAGAACCCAGTGTTTCATGATAGGTCGAAACACATAGAGATCAAATATCACTATATCAGGGATATGGTGTAGAGAGGATCCGTGAAGCTCCTGTATGTTGCGATGGACGAGCAGATTG
Source organism: Larix kaempferi (assembly GCA_027924585.1). NCBI lineage: Eukaryota > Viridiplantae > Streptophyta > Pinopsida > Pinales > Pinaceae > Larix > Larix kaempferi. The sequence continues at coordinate 4,607,362 of BSBM01000600.1, forward strand.
CAGATGTGCTGACGAAGCCACTAGCCAGGGTGAAGTTCGAGTACTTCAGGGAGAGGCTTGGTGTTCTTCAGATCGAGGACACTTCGAGGAAGAAGTGATGGACACATTTGCTGAATCCATTCCAAGCATGTTGGAAGGAGGATCCTTCACATGGTTGTGGATGTAAGCGCTAGATGATGAGCATCATGATGATGTTCTAGTTTCTGCTTTGTATGATCAGTTGGATCATTTATATGTATGTATGCATCATGTTGGATGTTGGATGATCAGTTGGATCATTTATATGTATGTACGCATCATGTTGGATGCTGGATATGATCGGTTGGATCATTTGTATGTATTTTGTATATGCATCATGTTGGATGCTTGGACCATGTATCTGTATATGTATCAAGTGGATACATTGTATGATCAGGTAGATCATGTATGTTGATATGTATCAGGTATGACAAGGTAGATCATGTATGTTGACGGATACATTGTGTGGATCATGTATCTATGTATCAAGTGAATACACTATGTATGATGATATGTATCATGTAGATACTTGGTATGCATCAGGTAGATGCATTGTATGATCAGGATGATGTATGGTGAGTATCAGATGATACTTTGTGGTCGTGGATTAGGTTTTGCAGATGAGCATGTCTAGGAGATCCTATAGGTCGGAGTTGCATACCCATAACAGCCTAGGATGCTCTTTCGAGACATTGCTCTGGGAGGACATGTAATTTGTGCCCTGGGAGATCTTCAGGTCGGAGTTGTGTACCCATAACATCCTGAGATGCTCTTGCGAGGTTTTGTCCTATGGCATGTAATTTGCTCCTAGGAGATCTGGATAGGATGAAAAAGGCCTCAGACGCTTCAGCTAGGTTTTTCCATGACCACATGTAATTTTCTCCTGGGAGATCTAGACAGGATGAAAAAGGCCTCAGTTGCTTCAGCAAGGTTTTGTGGTGGACCACATGTAATGTGCTCATGGGAGATCTGACAGGTAGAGCTGTGTGCTCATAACAGCCTGGGATGCTTCAGCCAGGTTTTGTGGTGAGATCACATGTAATGTGTTCCTGGGAGATCCGACAGGTAGAGCTGTGTGCTCGTAACAGCCTGGGATGCTTCAGCCAGGTTTTTTGATGGGTCACATGTAATGTGCTCCTGGGAGATCCTACAGGTAGAGCTGTGTGCTCGTAATAGCCTGGGATGCTGCAGCCAGGTTTTGTGATGCACGTAATAAGTCCTGAGAATTCCACAGTATGGCCAGTAATGATGAAGACCTGTAGGTGGTGGGCCTACATCCAGTATGAAAAAGGACTGGCTCTGTAGAAATTCCTATGATGAGTAGAGTCAGAGATTGGTTGAGATAGCAGCAGCAGTGATGATGATGATGACGATGATCCCGAGAAGAAGACTTGTCTAGCAGACCTGTGTCAAGAAATACCTTCCTAGTTAAGAGGGAGTGTTGATGTATATGTAGCTTCTAAATGTATTTCATCTGTGTATTTTATATATATTTATTGTACCCTTATAAGAGATGTGTTATTCCTCTATAAGGAAGTGTCGTCATGTGGATTGACAAGTGTTGCAAGTGTATGTACTTGCCGATGGGTTATTAGACCACCGTGTGTGGGGTCGGCCCTGAAATATATATATTATAATGTGGATGTACCTAGATAGACAAGTCGGACCCATAAGGTCACTGGGAAAATAGATTAGTATAAATAGATATCAGGTGATCTCTATTTCAGATCATTCGAAAAAGTACATCTCTCTCACTTAGAAAGTGGTGCACTAGTGAGAAGGAGGATCATCTGCTACTAGGAGACTATCTTAATGTATTTTGGTTGTACTTTGGTTGAGCCATTTCTCTCTCTATCTCTGAGGAAGTTGTGGGGTTTTTCACCTTAGGGTTTTCCCCACGGAAACTCTGTGTCTCTTGTCTCTTATGCTTTTGATTCTTGTGACACTTGTCATACTTATTGTGATTGTCATGCATTGATATACGGTATATGTTATTCTCTCAGTAAAGATCCTAGATTATTGTGAATTAATGCTCAAAATTTAACACGGTGGTTCACTTATTCATTCGAAATTATCATCACAACATTGGCAAACATCAACATAGTGGGGAAAAGGCACCATTTTCTCATTAATGATCAGATTTATAAATTTCCACTTGGAATATCAACCTAAAACTTTCTAAAGGTGAAAAAAATATAATTTACATCATATTACAAAAGAAATGGGGCATTAGAATCTCCCCCAAAGAGTACAATATCTCACCAAGTGTGTCTTCCCTTAAGGATCGTGAATATGCCAAGCAAACTGGAAATGGTTGGAGAAATGAGCTAAACCAGAAGTGACCAAGAGCTATCCTGTAGCTTACATATGCAAATTATGACTCCATTGAATCTCCCATGAAAGGTATGAATGGCCTTTCCACATACCAACTAGGATGGGAATCTTTCACCCTCGAAATTGGTTAAGGCAAGTAGAGAAGCACTCCACTAGTTTTCTTCACAAATGCAAATTCTAAAAATGATCAAAATATCCTCTCTTACTTGATCCCTATATTTTATAAACATCCTTATCATTATAAGGTTCCAATTCCATCCAAAGACTCTAATCCAATTCAAATTAGGGAGAGCTTCATGATTTGCCATGTGTCCTCCACTTCCTAGTCTTCCACCTTCCACCAATTTGAGTAGGAACCCTTTGAGCTTCTCTAACTCCCATGAGCACTCTCTTGGATGCTATTTTTAGGCCTGACATGTCATAATGGTAATATTTCAGCAATGATTTCTGCAATTTGTCATAGGTTTCATAGCATCTTCATTATTGTTGTCATATAGGTTAGGGAATCTAGTCCAAGTGTCCAATAACTCCTCATTTGACTCTTCCTCTTCTATGGGAGTTAAAATTCCATCCCAATTCGACCTGTGATTCATATTTCCAAGTGTATGATCCTTCCAAATCCTCCCAAGAACCTTAGGCTTCCCATGGATTCGAAATTACAAGAGGAGGATTGCATGTGGCACAGAATTTATAGCTAGTGTGGGTCCCACACCCTCCATGTGTCTCCATGATCAATTGCCACTTGATTTTCTCTTGTATTTATTTATTTATCTCCTTTATTAAATATTTATTCCATTCTAATGTATAAACATCATTTATTATCTCCCTTATTGGAAATCCCAATGTCTCCATCCAACCTAGGGAACTAGTAGGATTGATGGGATTTTCTTGTCATGAATTTATTGGAATGGGGACATTACAGTCCTCCCCACCCAAGATTGCTTGTCCTCAATCAATTTAAGATTTCGATGCTGCAAAAATTTGTATTCTTCCCATGTGGCATCTTCACTTGGTAGATCTTTCCATTGTACCAAGAACTCTTTGATAGTTCTACTCCTTAATCTTCTTTCCCTTGTCTTCAAAAAAAAATTATGGAACAAGTGTGAGTTGACCTTCATCATCCAAGGGAGGGAGTGTTTCTGAAATGACAATTTGTTGTCCAATAGCATTCTTGAGACATGAAACATGAAACACATTGTGTATTTTACTTCCTTTAGGAAGTTCTAACTCATATGCTACCTCCCCAACCTTCTGAACTACCTTGTATGGGCCATAGTATCTTGGTTTTAGCTTTTTTGCTCCCTTCTTTTTCAAGGATGTTTGTTTATATGGCTGCAACCTCAAATATACCAAATCATTGACCTGAAAGGTCTTTTATTCCCTATGTTAATATGCATATTGTTTTTGTTGATTTTGGGCAACCTACAAATTGTCCTTCAAAAGCTTCAAAATTTCTTGGCTCTCTTCCACCCAATCTTTAGCCTTTGGGGCCCTACTATCACCAAATATATGCTCAACAAAAGTGAATTCTTCATAACCATATAATGCTTTGAAAGGAGACATTCCTATTGACATATGAAAAGTGGTGTTGTAGAAAAACTCACCCAAGTGTAGCCATTTTACCCATGCTTTTTGCTGCTCTCCCACATAGTTCCTTAGGTATCCTTCCAACCATTGATTCACTCTCTCTGTTTGGCCATTAGTTTGTTGATAATAGCTTATGCTTGGAGTCAATTAAGTGTCTACCAATCTGAAAAGTTCGTTCCAAAAAGCACCCATGAATCTACTATCTCTATCACTTACAATGCTCTTGGGGAGCCCATGCAATCTGAAGATTTCTTTAAAAAAAATCATCCACTTGTACAACACTAAAAGATTATGTAATAGCAAATAAATGAGGAAATTTGGTCAGCCTATCCACTACCACATATATGCAATCCTTTCCCAAATATTTGGGCAACCCTGTGATGAAGTCCAATGAGATGCTCTCCCATTTTTGCTCTGGAATGGGAAATGGTTGCAAGAAACTAGCTAGGCATGTGAGTTCAGATTTGTTTTGCTGAAATACCTTAAATTCATTTACATTTTTTAGAACATATTCCTTCATCACTTTCCAAAAAAACATTTTCCTTAATTGCCTATAAGTTTTGAAGATCCCCGGATGACCAACTAGTGGGGAATCATGTGCTTCTTGCAAAATCTTGTACTTGAGTTTTGAATTTTGAAACAAATAAATTCTTCCCTTATAATATATCAGCCCATTCAAAATCCTATAGTTATCATCCCCTTTTACACCATCTAACACATCACAAGCAAAACTATCTTTTGCATATTCAACCATTAGCATATTTTTCCAATCTTTTGCAATGTCCATGAGAGAAAAAGAAGGTCTTCTAGATAATGCATCAACTACAATGTTATTCTTCCCTTTGACATATCCAATATCAAAATCAAAATCTTGGATCTTGCTTACCCACTTTTGTTGCCTCTCATTAAGATCTTTTTGGGTGAGGAAGTGCCTTAGACTGTTGTGATCAGTTTTCACCACAAACTTGTTTCCCACCAAGTATTGTCTAAACTTGGACAATGCAAGCATGATTGTTGGCACGGGATAGATCCGTAGGAAGTGTGGAAGCCGACAGGTGCGAAAGGGTCATTCTGCAGAAAAAGGACCCTTTGCCACTTTTTGCGGAAGCACAAGAATAGTTAGATTAGTCGAGTCAGTCATGTGGACCATTTTGTAATAAGATGAAAGCATGTAAAAAAAGCAAGATTGTAAGCCGAAGGGCATTGAAGTTTTGGAGATTAATTCTATCTTTTGAGTTCGGTTGTATCCATGATATGATGTATTGACTATTTCTACGAGCTTTGTTCTACAGGTTTTGATGAATGAATGAAGATGTTCTGTTATGATCTGAATTCTGTTATTGTGCAATGATGCGATGATAAATGATGAGTTATGTGAATGCTTTCTGTTGATTAATGCGAATATATGTTTCTATTTATTAGTGTGAATATGTTGGTGAATATGATCTAAATGTATGTATTATGAATAAGATGTGAATGATTGGTTAACGGAATATTATGAGTGTTGTAATCTTTGGCTAATGTGCGCATATCCTCTTCATAACTGCAGAAGCTTGGTTCCAGCATGTTGAAGTATATGTAACTTTGGAATGTATTTCATCTATGTATTTCATATATATTTATTGTACCCTTATAAGAGATGTGTTATTCCTCTATAAGGAAGTGTCGTCATGTGGATTGACAAGTGTCGCAAGTGTGTGTACTTGCCGATGGGTTATTAGACAACCATGTGTGGGTTCGCCATGAAACATATATTATATTGTGGATGTATCTAGATAGACAAGTTGGCCCCATAGTGTAACTGAGCAAACAGGTTAGTATAAATAGAGATCGGGAGATCTCTATTTTCATCATTCAGAAAGTCACACTTCTCTCACTCAAAAAGTGGCACACTAGTGAGGAGGAGGATCATCTGCTACTAGGAGACTATCTCAGTGTATTTTGGTTGTACTTTGGTTGAGCCATTGCTCTCTCTATCTCTGAGGAAGTTGTGGGGTTTTTCACCTTAAGGTTTTCCCCACGGAAACTCTGTGTCTCTTGTCTCTCATGCTTTTGATTCTTGTGACGCTTGTCATGCTTATTGTGATTGTTATGTATTGATATACTATATATGTTATTCTCTCAGTGAAGATCCTAGAGTATTGTGAATTAATGCTGAAAATTTAACATGGTATCAGAGCTAACCTGAGAAGAAGACATTTTGCAGTGACGAAAACTTGAGTTTCTTATTTATTGGGTTTCTCTCCACAAATTTTGGAAAAGTAGTATAGTAGATTGACTCTACTCATCAAGGAGAATCGATCTGTCCTATCAGAATTCAATTCTCAGCATTTTCAGATTTGGCTCTAAAAATTAGGGTTTCCACAAAAATAGGAATTTCTGAAATCTGAAGACATATCTGGAAGCTACTTGCAAAAATCGAAGTTTATAGCTTTAGATTGAGATTTTTGGCTAGGTAGATCTCCGAGAAACTCAAACCCTAATTCAGGGCTCTCCCTAGTGAACCTGGGAGGACAAAAAGGCAAATCTAAAGGGTAAAGCTTTGCTCATTTCAAATTCTGAATACACCTAGCTGATCATCTCATCAAGGCACATCTTTCTATCCTTTAAGAAAGTTGAAATTCACATTTTGAAATTTTAGGGTTTTTTCGACAAACCTTAATCCGGGACCAGATCCAGTTTTCAGCATTTTAAGTGGTAAGACCTAAATCTTTTCTATTTCCATTTGAGTTACTCTTCAAAATGTCTCACCACACCAAGCTTGAGGATAAGCTTGAAGGGGTTGATAACTTCCGAGCTTGGAAGTATAGGATTGGGTTAATCCTGGAAGAGAATGAGTTGGACTCATATATAAAAGAAGACATCCCTATCCCAGAGGATGAAGAGGCTAAAGTTTTGCATAAGAACTTTGTCAAGGCAAAGAGAATCATTGTTGATTCTATCAAAGAACATCTCATACCCCATGTGTCTTCTCTAAAGACACCCAAAGAGATGTTTGACTCTTTGACCAAGCTATTTGAAGGGAAGAACATAAATCAGAAGATGACCCTGCGGAATCAATTGAAAGGAGTAAACTTTTAGAATGGAGAAATCATTCAATCTTATTTTTCAAGGGTCTCCCAGATCAAGGAACAACTAAAAGCAGTGGATGAAATGGTGGAGAATGGTGAAGCTGTCATGACCACTCTGAATGGCTTACCTAGGTCATGGGACTCCTTCATTCAAGGAATTTGTGCAAGAAAGAAGTTGATTTCCTTCAGTAGACTACGGGAAGAATTCTCTCAAGAAGAAGCAAGGCTTGTGGCACGAGAAGAAAAGATGGGGAATGAATATAAATCTTTCACAGCTCACACCAAGAAAGGGAAGTCCAAGAGAGAGCCATCTCACTCCAAGAAATCTTCGCATCACTTCAAAGAAAGAAGAATATGCTTCACCTGTAATGAGAAAGGACATATTGCCATAAATTGTCCCAAGAACAAGAAGGACAACAACAACTTCAACAAGAAGAAGAAGGGTAGCAAAAGAAGGTTTCATGCTCATGCTGCCGAGATTGATGAACCACCCAAGAAGAAGGCTAGGACAGAAAGTGATGATAGTAATGATGACTCATCAAGTGAAGAAGAGTATGTTCGGATCTCTGCTCTAACAGGTACTATCTCCCATGGTTGTAATGATTGATTAATTGACAGTGGGGCTTCCAAACACATGACTGGGTTTAAGGAATCTTTTGTGAACCTATCTGAACATGAATCACCCCATAAGGTGAAACTTTGGGATGATTATCAATATCCAATCAAAGGAAGTGGTGAAGCCTCCTACAACCTAGATTCTGGAAAATCTTTGAAGATGAAAGAAGTCCTTTATGTACCTGGGCTCAAGAAGAACTTACTCTCCATCTCTGCATTGGATGCAAAAGGTATGAGGGTTGCATTTGTGGATGGCCAAGTCCTAATGTGGCCAAAGGGAAAGACCATAGATGATGCAGTAGTGATTGGAGAGCAAGAGGGAGGTTTGTATAAATTGAAGGGACAACCTGAACATGCCATGGTGCATGAATCCATGGAGCCAAGTGAACTTTTGCATAGAAGACTTGCTCATATGCACTATAGGGCACTTCCAATTGCAAGCAAGGCTGTAGAGGGTCTTCCTGAAATCAAGACCAAACATGAAGGTGTTTGCAAAGGATGTACAAAAGGTAAGAACATTAAGAAGGCTTTCCCAAGTAGTGAATGCAAGGCAAAGGATATCCTAGAAATCATCCACTCAGATGTATGTGGTCCTATGTCATCTAGTTCTCTAAGTGGGTATGTTTACTATGTCTCATTTATTGATGACTTCTCCAGGAAGACTTGGGTATACTTCTTGAAGAACAAAGATGAGGTGTTTGATAAGTTTAAGGAATTCAAAACCTTGATGGAGAATCAAACTGACAAGAAGATCAAAACATTCAGATCCGACAATGGTGGAGAATTCACCTCAGGTGACTTCAAGAAGCTTTGCAATGATTCAGGGATTAAGAGGGAGTTGACTGCTCCTTAATATCCACAACAGAATGGAGTTGCAGAAAGGAAGAACATAACAATCATGGAAGAAGCAAGAGCAATGCTACATGACCAAGATCTACCTATGCATCTATGGGCAGAAGCAGCTAGAACAGCTGTATATGTGCAGAACAGAACACCCCACAAGATATTGGACAACAAGACACCAGAAGAGGTCTTTTCTGGTAAGAAACCTGAAGTCGGCCATCTCAGAATATTTGGTTGTCCAGTATTCACTCATGTCCCAAAGGAAAAGAGGACCAAACTAGATCCTTCACGAAAGAAGGGTATCTTTGTGGGTTACAGTGAAAGCTCGAAGGCTTACAGAATATACTTTCCAGGGTTCAAGAAGATTGATGTCGGCAGGGATGTGACATTTGATGAAAACTCAGCATTCATCAAATCAAGGAAGGCACCCATCGAAGTTTATGAAGAACCTAAGGAAACTAGATTTCGAGACACTACCATGACTGAAGCAATTCCAGAAGTTGTTCATGAGTTTGAAGATCCGCAAGAACCTGTAGATCCACCCCGTGAGGGTAACTCTCATAAGAGGAAACCTGCATGGGATAGAGAGCTCATTCAAGATGTAGAAAGATTTGGCATTCCAGAAGAAGAACATGGAGCAAAGAAGAGAACCAGATCACATACCAACTATGTTGCTTTACTCTGTGATATTATGAACAAAGAACCTTCCAGTTATGAAGAAGCAGTGGAAAAGAAAGAATGGAAGGATTCCATGGTTGAGGAATACCAATAAATAATGAAGAATGATGTTTGGGATGTTCTCCCAAGACCTAAAGAGAAGTCTGTTGTGACTTCCAAATGGATCTACAAAATTAAGCATGCTGCAGATGGCAGTGTAGAGAAATACAAGGCAAGATTTGTAGCTTGTGGCTTCTCTCAGAAAGAGGGAATAGATTATGAAGAAACTTTTGCACCTGTAGCCAGGTATACTTCCATCAAAACAGTACTTGCCTTGGATGCAGCAATGAAATGGAAAATACACCAAATGGATGTCAAGACTTCCTTCTTGAATGGTGTAGTTGAAGAAGAAGTATTTGTGGAGCAGCCACTCTGTTTCGAAATACATGATAGGGAGTCATATGTGTGCAGATTGAAGAAAGCCTTGTATGGCTTAAAACAAGCTCCCAGAACTTGGTATCGTAGGATGGATAGTTTCCTATCTAGTTTGGGCTTTACCAAGAGTAAAGCAGATTCCAACCTTTACTACAAGGTTGAAGAAGGGAATCCTGTGATTCTACTCCTATATGTGGATGACTTATTTGTAATAAGAGATGACAGATCGATTGCAGATACTAAGAGGAAGCTTGCTGCTGAGTTCAATATGAAAGATTTGGGAATGATGCATTATTTCCTAGGTATGGAGGTGTGGCAGGGTGTAGGTGGGATCTTCCTTGGTTAAGGTAAGTACACAGTAGATATCCTGAATAGATTCGGGATGATGGATTGCAAGGCCATGGCCACACCTATGGCATCGAATCTGAAGCTTCTATGTGATGCTTCATCTAAGCCAGTTGATGTCTCTATGTATCGTCAGATGATTGGGTCCTTGATGTACCTGACGAACACGAGACCAGATATTTGCTTTGTTGTGAACACGTTGAGCCAGTTCCTGACGGATCCGAGGAGTGTTCACCTGGTTGCAGTAAAGCATGTTCTAAGGTACCTGAAGGGTGTAGTGGATTATGGGCTCAAGTATGAAGCGAATCAAAAGTTTCACCTGTAGGGTTATGTTGATTCAGATTGGGCTGGCGGTGTTGCAAATAGGAAGAGCACATCTGGATGCTACTTTAGTATGGGATCAGGTGTGATCTCTTGGTTTAGCAGGAAGCAGTCCTGTGTAGCACTGTGTAGAGCTGAGGCAGAGTATGTTGCAACCTGTTCAGCTAGTTGTGAGGTAGTATGGCTACGGAAGCTACTGTCTGAGTTATTTGATCTCCCATTGGATGCTACTGGTATATTCTGCGATAACCAGAGTTGTGTGAAGCTGTTTGAGAACCCAGTGTTTCATGATAGGTCAAAACACATAGAGTTCAAATATCACTATATTAGGGATATGGTGCAGAGAGGAGCTGTGAAGCTCCTATATGTTCGACGAACGAGCAGATTGTAGATGTGTTGACAAAGCCACTAGCCAGGGTGAAGTTTGAGTACTTCAGGGAGAGGCTTGGTGTTCTTCAGATCGAGGACACTTCAAGGAAGAAGTGATGGACACATTTGTTGAAGCCATTCCAAGCATGTTGGAAGGAGGATCCTTCACATGGCTGTGGATGTAAGCACTGGATGATGAGCATCAGGATGATGTTCTAGTTTTTGCTTTGTATGATTAGTTGGATCATTTATATGTATATGTATGTATGCATCATGTTGGATGCTAGATATGATTAGTTGGATCATATATATGTATGTACGCATCATGTTGGATGCTGGATATGATCAGTTGGATCATTTATATGTATGTACGCATCATGTTGGATGCTTGGACCATGTATCTGTATATGTATCAGGTGGATACATTGTATGATCAGGTAGATCATGTATATTGATATGTATCAGGCATGATCGGGTAGATCATGTATGTTGATGGATACATTGTGTGGATAATGTATCTATGTATCAAGTGGATACACTATGTATGATGATATGTATCAGGTAGATACTTGGTGTGCATCAGATGCATGCATTGTATGATCAGGGTGATCATGGATGATGAGCTTCTCTAGATGACATGCAGCAACATGTTGCAGTGATGATGATCAAGATGATCATGTGTACATCAGGATGATGTATGGTGAGTATCAGCTGATACTTTGTGGCCGTGGATTAGGTTGTGTAGATGAGCATGTCTGGGAGATCCTATAGGTCAGAGTTGTGTACCCGTAACAGCCTGGGATGCTCTTTCAAGACATTGCTCTGGGAGGACATGTAATTTGTTCCCTGGGATATCTTTAGGTCGGAGTTGTGTACCCATAACATCTTGAGATGCTCTTGCGAGGTTTTGTCCTATGGCATGTAATTTGCTTTTGGGAGATCTGGACAGGATGGAAAAGGCCTCAGATGCTTCACCCAGGTTTTTCCATGACCACATGTAATTTGCTCCTGGAAGATCTGGACAGGATGAAAAAGGCCTCAGATTCTTCAGCCAGGTTTTGTGGTGGACCACATGTAATGTGCTCCTGGGAGATCTGACAGGTAGAGCTATGTGCTCGTAACAGCCTAGGATGCTTCAACTAGGTTTTGTGGTGATATCACATGTAATGTGCTCCTGGGAGATCCGACAGGTAGAGATGTGTGCTCATAACAGCCTAGGATGCTTCAGCCAGGTTTTGTGATGGGTCACATGTAATGTGCTCCTGGGAGATCCGATAGGTAGAGCTGTGTGCTCGTAACAGCCTGGGATGCTTCAGCCAGGTTTTATGATGGGTCACATGTAATGTGCTCCTGGGAGATCCGACAGGTAGAGCTATGTGCTCATAATAGCCTGGGATGCTGCAACCAGGTTTTATGATGCACATAATAAGTCTTGAGGATTCCACAGTATGGCCAGTGATGATGAAGACCTGCTAGTGGTGGGCCTACATCCAGTATGAAAAAGGACTGGCTCTGTAGAACTTCCTATGACAAGTAGAGTCAGAGATTGGTTGAGATAGCAGCAGCAGTGACGATGATGATGACGATGCATTGATGACGATGATCCCGAGAAGAAGACTTGTCTAGCAGAACTGTGTCGAGAAATACCTTCCTAGTTAAGAGGGAGTGTTGATGTATATGTAACCTCGAAATGTATTTCATCTATGTATTTCATATATATTTATTGTACCCTTATAAGAGATGTGTTATTCCTCTATAAGGAAGTGTCATCATGTGGATTGACAAGTGTCACAAGTGTGTGTACTTTCTGATGGGTTATTAGACCACCATGTGTGGGGTCAGCCGTGAAACATATATTATATTGTGGATTTATCTAGATAGACAAGTCGGCCCCATAGTGTAACTTGGCAAACAGGTTAGTATAAATAGAGATCAGGAGATCTCTATTTTGATAATTCAGAAAGTCACACTTCTCTCACTCAGAAAGTAGCGCACTAGTGAGGAGGAGGATCATCTACTACTAGGAGACTATCTTATTGTATTTTGTTTGTACTTTGGTTGAGCCATTTCTCTCTCTATCTCTGAGGAAGTTGTGGGGTTTTTCACCTTAGGGTTATCCCCACGGAAACTCTGTGTCTCTTGTCTCTCATGCTTTTGATTCTTGTGATGCTTGTCATGATTATTGCGATTGTTATGCATAAAATATACTGTATATGTTATTCTCTCAGTGAAGATCCTAGAGTGTTGTGAATTAATGCTCAAAATTTAACACAGCAGCCCTCTTATTCACCTCGGGTGAGACTTTGCTGGCTTTTCAAGTGTAGCTGGAAAGGGTTACACCTTTCCGATCTGGTGTATAAGGAAGTTAGGTTTATAGTTTGTTGGCGACAATGTGGAGTGAACCCCTATTGATAGACTCTACGTCAACAAATGGTTCTGTTTTCGGGACCCTAAAGAAGAAGAAAAGAGGATATGTTGTGGCACCCGACTAAAGCAGAGATCAAAGAATGGTTCGATAAGAAGGTGGAGAAATTCGCTGAAAGCAAGAAGCAAGATCCGAAGCAGACAGCGACCAGTTGGTTAGAAAGATACATCTACTCAGACATTGACGAAATCTTTTTCTGTAAATTCCTGGTGCTTTTGCATGAGTGGCTAGCACAGTTGACGTTCTGCAAGAACCACTGTCAGAATACTGAACCAGATTGTTGGACTCCGGAGTTGGTGCGACAGTTGAAGCAAGTTGATAACAAGGTATCGCGAGCTATTGATTTTTGGGTGGACACTATCCTCGAAGGGTACGTAACTGAGTTCGCGGTAGATACTATCGAGTCATACAGCGACAGGGAAAAAAATTTCTTTAGGGAACCAAGGGGAAGGTTTTTTTCATTGTTAAAATTGTGGATTAAAATGCTGGTCTGTGAAAAACGAATATTGAGGATGTCTTGTGATGAGTAGAAGAATTGGTGTGCGAAGGTGAAGGTATCGTGTAAATGTGAGTCTGACGCAAAGATGTGGTAGATGGACATGAGCGATGATGAGTTTGAAAGGGAAGCTAGCGAAGAGTGTGGTCTCTTGAGGAGTGGAGCTATATTTCGACATCCTAAGAAGAAGAGGAGGACTGAAAGAGAGTCTCCTGAGAGGACTAGAACAAAGAACTACGAAACATGACCACATGGGAGGAAGCGACCTTATTGTGAAGGAGACATCGACCAGGACACCCTAGAGGTAGAGGAAGGTGAGATCGTAAGTTACCACGTACCTTCGACCCCGCATACTACTCCGAATTTTATAGGAAGAAATCCAAACTATTCGCGGAGTTTCCCCACGTGCAGCGGCAAGAGTAGTGCTTCAGTAAATAACAATACTAGTAACATTAGGATGGCAGATGAGGAAAAAATGCCCACTTTTCAGGGAAATGGGACCAAGGATCCCGAACAATATTGGTTTGTATGCGAAGCAGTTTGGAACATGAAGCAGGTCCAGGATGATTATATAAAGATAGGATAGTTGGAGACAACTCTTAGGGGTCGGACGTTAGACTAGTACATGAAGTTTGTAAAGGTTCTGGTGGGAACAGCGTCCAAAACACTGGAGCAGATAAGGACGGTGATGATTGACAAATTTAAGAAACCAAAATCTGAGTCACAATATGTCACTGAGCTTAAGAAGATTAAGCAATTCCCGAACGAGTCGGTGTGGGAATTCGATCAACAATATAAGATGCTAATAGCGAAAGTGAGATTTCCGATAAATGAGCTACAACACAAAGAATGGTTCATCGCAGGACTAGTGTCGCATATCTGAGGGACATTGATGCAACAAAAAGTCATGACACAGGTAGAAGCATTGGAAATCGGAATGAAGCTAGAGGCTTCACGAATTGGCGAAGTAGGAATGGGAATGGATAGAGTTCAAGCACAGTTGTCCAATTTAACATTACAATTGGAGGATATCAAGAAGGGCAAGGAAACCCACGGAGTTGTATGGTTTACTAGATGCCGAACTGAGGGGTACCATAAGGAGAATTTCCCAGAATTCCAAGAATACTTGCAGGAAGGGGCACCAAACCCACTTTGCCAGGGAGGCATGCCATGGTGTACTGTCTATCATACCAAGGGGCATCGACTAGAGGAGTGCATATATTTGCAAAAGATGGTATCGAAGCTAGCAAACTTATACTGCAATTTTTGTCGATCGGTTGGCCATGATGAAAAGGACTGCATGGCATATGATTTGCTGCAAGATCGGATGGTTGAAACGTATTTCATGAAAGGGGAAGAACCACCGGTGGTACAACAATAATCACAATATGGTCAGCCACAGCAATATGACTTGGGGCAATATGGGAAGCCATAGTATGGGCATCCGCAGTATCCACCACCGCAGTATGGGCAATAGCAGTATCAACAGCCACAGTACGAGCAACCGCAGTATCAACAATATGGACCACCAGGGAGGATACTAAAACGACCGAGGAATGGGACGTGGAGGTGCTGCTGGATGCGTAAGAGGTCCAATTATCTGTTATAATTGTGGGCAGCAAGGGCACTACCAAAGAGACTGTCTGAACCTAGCACCACAGTGTACATATTGTAGTGCTACAGATCATAGTGTAGAGGACTGCCCCTAGCTCATTGCGAAATGAAAAACCAAGCATCCACCCCTAAACCAGAATAATCAGAATGCACCATCATCTGTACAGAGGATATCGACAGAAGCCAGAAGTAGCCATGCGATGATTGGCATAGTAACAAGAGGAGGGGAAATGACAGGTAGCAATAGGTTGCACACCAATGTTAGACCAACACAAACACAATGAAAAAAGGTCACCTTCGATGTCAATGCCGAAAAGGATGTCTTCTTAAAAGCACAAGAGGCAATGAGGAATCGAAGGCAGTTACCTTTCGAAGAAGAAATCTATGATATGCCACCGACATTTGATTCGATGAAGATGCAAAGAAAGGAAAGCACACTGGAAGACTCCTTAGAAAGTTGCCTGGATTTGGCCAAAGACCCTGACGCACTAGAGGAAATAGCTAGTATACTGCGACGACAAGGAGGTGCATGACTAGAATAGAGAGTTAACTGCATACACAAAAGAAAGACAAGCAGGGAGATTCGGATGTTAGCACAGATCAGATAATTTGATGTTGACTCTATCATTCTGGACTTGGGTTTGAACATGAATATCCTAACTAAACAAACATGGGAGATGATGGGGAAGCCGCAAATGACCTAGTCACCAGTACAGCTACGACTGGAAAACCAAAGCAAGGTCACCCTACTAGGTTGGGTATGTCAACTTCCGATTGAAATTGAAGGGCTCAAAATGTCTACGGACTTTGATGTCATCGAGATTGTGGATAACACCATTCCATATCCGGTACTGGTGGGGATAGACTGGGATATGGAAAATCAAGCAATTATCAACTTTAAGAAAAGGATAATGTCATTCAAAAATTAGGAAATGAGAGTCATCGCACCATTGGACCCTGTGGAAGGGCAACACTATATGGAGCCAGCCAGAGATGACATTACAAAAGGAGACAATTTGTACAACATCTCGGAGGACTATGCTAGACCCACCACGGATGGAGCCTTAGAATGGCACAGCACCAGTTCAACATTTTCTGACTCAGATGAGGCCCTTAAGAATTGGTAGAACTGGATGCATGAAGTGTCCTTTCAAAGATGTGCATGGACCACACAATCCTTGCGAAGGGTAGCCACAGAAGAGTATGGAAAAATGGATGAAGCAAGGACATTCAAACTGGAACCAACTACCCCGGAAATAATGAGGGAAGATGATAACATCATTTTAGACCCTGGAGATGATAATGACCTCAAGGCTACATGTGCACCAGGACCCGAAAACAATCACAACAATGTGACACCAGAGATACCGTCCGATAAACGTCAACAACCACTAGAGACCAAAGATGTGAATATTGGATTGGAGGAAAACCCAAAATTCATGAACTGGGATGAGTCGATCATTGCAAAAATAACTGAACTACTACATGAGTTCCAGGATTTTTTTTCGACAAAATATGCAAAGGTGAAGGAACATTCTGACGAATCAAGAAACACAACGACATCCCTAAAAACCGAGTTGAAGCGAACCCAGCAGCAACTGCATCAGCAAGAACCAGCCGTGATAATCAGACGGATCATAGTAGAACCACCGACAGCTAACATTGAGAAGTACACAACAGCGACACAGTGAAACCTGCGAAGGACTTCCGCAGTAGGGAAGCCAACGATACGACGACCTATCGACACAGCGATACTCGGGGTGCCGAGATTAAAAAAAAATAAAATTCTTTTGAAGTTGCCATGATATGCGAAGGTCTAATCCAACATTAAAGGTAATAAAGGTCGTAGTTATACCACCATGGAGAACGTCAAACCCAAGAACACCGGGAGTTAATATTGTTAGTTTTTCAGAAATTTCAATCTGATCTAGGATCTTAACTGAGAGAATAACATGTACAACATATCTATAGCATATCAATCATGGACACAATAATACAAACACACAAGAGACATGGAGTTTCACCGGGGAAAACCAAGAAGGTGAAAAACCCCGCAACTTCCTCGGAGATAGATAGAGCAATGATACAAACCAAGTACAAGAGATAGTCCTCCTAGCAGTAGCTTCTCCTCCTCCACTAATGTGCCACTCTCCAATGAGTGTGTGTGAGAGGAATAGAATGAGCAAATAGAGTGCCTCCTGCACTCTATTTATACTTGACTTGACTTGCCTAATAACCTTTACTAGGTCGGCCTTAAATTAACCACATAACATAATGTTGATAAGGCCGACCCCCAATTGGGTGGTCTAATAACATATCAAGTATAAGTTACGACACTTACAATATAAATGACGACACTTCCATATAGAGGAATAATAACATCTCTATAGGAATACAATATACATATATGAAATACATTCCGAAGTTACAAATACATCAACACTCCCTCTTAACTAGGAAGGTATTTCTCGACACAGATCTTCTAGCACAAGTCTTCTTCTCTGGATCATCATCAGCGAATCATCGTCCTCGAATCATTATCATCGTCACTGTTGCTGCTATCTCAATCAATCTCTGATCTACTCGTCATAGGAAGTTCTACAGAGCCAGTCCTTTTTCATACTGGATGTAGGCCCACCACCTGCAGGTCTTCATCATCAGTGGCCATACTATGGAATACTCGGGACTTATTACGTGCGTCACAAAACCTCGTAAGAGCATCTAGGCTGTTACGAGCACACGGCTCTACCTGTCGGATCTCCCAGGGCTGTATTATATGTGACTATCACAAAACCTTAAAAGAGTGTCTTGACTAGCAACAACTCTAAAGAGCATCCAAGGCCTTTTACGTGACTAGCACAACCTGTCTGGATCTCCAGCGCATATTACATGTGACCCCCACCACAAAACCTTTAAAGAGTGTCTTGACTAGCAAGAACGCTAAAGAGCATCCGAGGCCTTTTACGTGACTAGAACAACATGTCCAGATCTCTATAACGGATTACATGTGGTCATGGAAAAACCTCGAAAGAGCATCCTGGGACTGATTACGATCACACAGCTCAACCTATTGGATCTCCCAGGGCTGGATTATATGCCATAGGAAAAAACCTCGAAAGAGCATCTACTAGATATCCCAGGACCAGATTACATGCCATGAGCAAGACCTTGAAAGACTATCTACAAATATCCCAGGGCCAGATTATATGTCCGCCCAAATCAAAATCTCGAAAGAGTGTTTTCCAGATATCCCAGGGCCACATTACATGCCATAGGAAAAACCTCGAAAGACTATCTACAAACCTCCCAGGGATGGATTATATGCTTATCTACACAACCTATTCCACGGCCACATAGTATCAACCTGATACTCACCATACATCATCACATGATCAACCTAATCATCATCATAGCATCATCCTGATGCATATCATCTAAAGCGACATCCTGAAGCTCGTCATCCATGATCATCCTGATGCATATCATCTGGAGCAACATCTTGAAGCTCGTCATCCATGATCATCCTGATCATACAATGCATCCACCTGATGCATACCAAGTATATACCTAATACATATCATCATACATGATCTACCTGATCATACAATGTATCCACCTGATACATATTATCATACATGATCTACCTGATCATGCAATGTATCCACCTGATACATATCATCATACATGATCTACCTGATCATAACGAGCATCCAACATGATGCATATACATATACATGATCCAACTGATCATAACAACCATCCAACATGATGCATATACATATAAATGATCCAACTAATCATAACAAACATCCAACTTGATGCATATACAGAGCAGTAATTGGAGCATCGTCCTGATGCTCATCACATAGTGCTTACATCCACATCCATGGGAAGGATCCTCCTCTCACCATGCTCGAAATGGCTCTAGAAAATGTGTCCATCACTTCTTCCTCGAAGTGTCGTCAATCTAAATAACACCAAGCCTCTCTCTAAAGTACTTGAACTTCACTCTAGCTAGTGGTTTCGTCAACACATCTGCAACCTGCTCATTCGTCGCAACATACAGGAGCTTCACTGCTCCTCTCTGCACCATATCCCTGATATAGTGATAGTTGATCTTAACGTGCTTAGACCTGTCATGGAACACTAGGTTCTCAGAAAGCTTCACACAACTCTGGTTGTCACAAAAGATACCAATAGCATCCAACGGGAGATCAAATAACTCAGATTGTAGCTTCCTCAGCCATACTACCTCAAAACTAGCCAAACAAGTTGCAACATACTCTGCTTCGGTTGTACTCAGTGCTACGCAGGACTGCTTCTTGCTAAACCAAGAGATCACACTTGATCCCATACTAAAGCAGCACCCAGAAGTGCTCTTCCTATCTACAGCACTGCCTGCCCAATCTGAATCAACATAACCCTACAGGTTAAGCTTTTGATTCACATCATACTTGAGCCCATAATTAACTGTACCCTTCAGGTACCTTAGAATATCATTTATAGTAACCAGGTGAACACCTATGGGATCCGTCAGGAACTGGATCAATGTGCTCACCACAAAGCAAATATCTAGTCTCGTATTCATCAAGTACATCAAGGACCCAATCATCTGATGATACATCGTGACATCAACCAGCTCAGATGAAGCACCACACAGAAGCTTTAGGTTCGATGCCATAGGTGTGGCCATGGCCTTTCAATCCATCATCCCAAACCTTTTCAGGATATCTACTGCATACTTCCCTTGTCCAAGGAATATCCCATCTACACTCTGCCACACCTCCATGCCTAGAAAATAGTGCATCACCCCCAAGTCCTTCATATCAAAATCGACAACAAGCTTCCTCTTGGTATCGGCAATCAATCCATCCTTACCTGTAACAAATAGGTCATCCACATACAAAAGTAGTATCACAAGATTGCCTTCCTCAACCTTCAGTAGTAAAGGTTGGAATCTGCTTTACTCTTGGTAAATCCCAAACTGGATAGGAAACTATCCATCCTACCATACCAAGTCCTAGGAGCTTGCTTCAAGCCATACAAGGCTTTCTCCAATCTGCAGACATATGACTCCCTATCATGTGTCTCAAAACCAAGTGGCTGCTCCACATACACTTCCTCCTCGACTACACCATTCAAGAAAGCTGTCTTGACATCCATTTGGTGTATCTTCCATTTCATCACTGCAGCTAGAGCAAGTACTGTTCTGATGGAAGTGTATCTGCCTACAGGAGAAAAAGTCTCTTCATAGTCTATTCCCTCTTTCTGGGAGAAGCCACGAGCTGCAAATATCGCTTTGTACTTTTCTATGTTGTCATCTGCAGCATGCTTGATCTTGTAGATCCACTTGGAAGTCACAACAGACTTCCCTTCAGGTCCTGGGACCACATCCCAAACATCATTCTTCATGATTGACTGATATTCCTCGATCATAGATTTCTTCCATTACTACATCCCGAATCCTGGGAACTTCAGTTTCTTCAATATCTTCAATAGATAGATTTCTTTAAACTTCGTTGCTTGAACAAATGTTGTAGTCCTTCTTTTGTAGGTGATTGTACACGATCTTTCCTACATGTCAAATTCAATTGCATGATTAGAAACTTCTCATAGTTTTCAGAACAAAATCTTACACATAAGAATATATGTCATACAGTCATGCAATTATCTTAGCCAATGCTTCAATACAACATTTATCCATATCCTGTAACTTTCTAGATGCCTTCCAATCTCTACCAGAACATTGTTAAGAGTGTCCACAACTCCCAACATGTCAGCAAAGAGGTTTCATTCTAGATAAGTAGCAATGGAATGTTGTACAGTGCCATAGGCCACTTACCCATCATATGCATATTAGTAGTATACTGTTCATTAATGCAATTATTCTAATATGCATAATACACACCCTAAGTCTAGGAACATAAGCATATACATTATTGAACAATATTATTTAAACAAACAAATATGCAAGAAATGACAATTCAAATACTTATCTTTGTTTGGTTTGTAGGGTGGACTCCCTCTCAATATTTGCTTCCTTGCAGGAACTACTGGAGTGTGCTCCCTCTTGATCGTTGCTTCCTGAATTACCTATCCTTGAACTTATATTCATTCTAGACCACTATGCACACTTAAGTGTGCACTAGTGTCATCCTCAATATCTCATACATAATCATACATCCATTAGTATAATCTCAATACTATCAAAACATTATGATTCTAAATAATATTAAATATGTATGGTCATAATCATTTCACACATAGGTAATTTATCATAAGCATTAGTATTCAAGGTTTCAGGGAGGACTTCTGTTACTCATGCATATTCTTATTTGACCATAGGACTCTTCTGGTTAGTCATATCATCAATCAAGGTAAGAGACATAATATGCATAAACCCTTGATTACTTACATTTATAACTTCATGAATAATCATTATCAACCATACAACAGTATAAGATCCTAACACAAGGTAGGATTCTAACTTGATATAGGAAAAACATACCTGGATTAGCATGCTAGCTAGTTATGTCTGACATACCCACATAATGTCTTCTTGTTCTCTTCAATGACTTGTGCTAGTAACCTACATATCTCATAGGTTAACCATTATAGAACCAACTTATACATACCTCGTAAGTAGATCTTCTATGTGATCCATGACAATGGATGAATCTTTGTCTTCATGTGACCATGGTCATATGTTCTTGAACTAGAACATGATTTGTCTTTCTTGATGTACCTTTCATGTTAGTAGACAACATCGACCTCATACAACACCACAATGCATTAGTACAATCATAAGTGTCACAACCCTAATCAATGAATATCTTCTATCATGCATTCATATTTTTATTAAGGTGATAGGACAAGTATAAAGTTAATCAAGATTGTACTAATCCTAATGAAGACAACATATCATAAACTTAATCATTAAAAGATTTTGAAACATACCTGTAAGTCATGAAAAGATTTTGAAACATACCTATAAGTCATACCTGTCGAGTTTGCTTGTAATATTCTTATGTAAGGCCTTAACCTCATCTCCCTCTGAAACTAAAACTTCTTCACTTATGCAGGTGACTAACCCATTCTCTTGTAGGATTAACCCAATCCACTTGATTTGCATAAACTGGATCTGGAGTTGGATTAGGATTTGTCAGGGAAATCCTAAAAATTTAAACTTTGAATTTCAAACTTCTGAAAGGATAGAAAGATATGCCTTGATGATCTGATCAATCTGGTATACTCAAAATTTGAAAACTGCAAAGTTTCACCCCTCAAAATTGCCTTTGAAACTTCTAGATCTTCTAGACAGGATCACAAACTAGGGCTTGATAAATCCCACCCTTCTTCCTAACCAAAAGGTTTGATCCAAAGCTCTAAAATTCGATTTTTCTGAGGATCTTACAGTCGTGGTCACAAACTTCAGAAATTCCAACTTTTGCAGAAGCCCTATGTTGACACCAGGTCTGAGGAAACCTAAAATTTTTGCTAAAAGGTCCTAAGAGAAGAAATCATCACAAAAAAGGTTGAATTGAAGGCTTTTATATAAAAGTATAAAAGAAAAACCCATATTTATAAAGTCCGCCAGCTAATATATGTAAGGGTTAAGCCCCAGTCAAGTTCCGTCGGCGGAGATATTATAGATCAAGATCAACGGTTAATATCAACCCCGCGTCGCCAATGTAATCGTCAACAAACGGTGGAAGGTGGTAGCGGACATAATACCACCAAGGCACGTGTCCGATATTCATTCATCCGCGCATGGATAAAGTGGTATCAGAAACCACTATAGCACCGCGCGGAACCACCCATTACGGAAATATGGAAGGATACCTTACGTGGCAAGGTGGGTCCTAGCACGTGGCGAACAGGGATAGCTTGGTAGGGCCATGGTACGTGGCATCATATTTTACAATGATCGGAAGGCTGATACATAACTAAATAAAATCAACGGCCAACGTTTCATTCGCGGCCAGAAACATGCACACGGGATTGTTGGCCTTTATGAAGAAAAGGCCTTTAATTTTCAATAATTTGCCTAAGTATGAGGAAGAGCATTTGATTAACTTTTGGCCAAAATTGAAACTTTATGAGAATGAGGTTTTAATTTTATAATCTAGACTAAATTCAAGACTTTATAAAGGTGACTTTGGTGAATATGCCAAAAGATTTAATTAAAAAAGGAGCAAAAAGAATATTAAGCGCCCAACAACACCAAGGGCTTGTCAAGTGACCAAGAGCCGAACCAAGGGGTCCCACATAGCCTTTCCGCATCCCTCAATAGCTCGAAATTCAAAATTATAAAGCGGTCGCGGATGAAATACCACGGGAGCACGTGGCACATTATTATTCATCCGCGTCAACGTGACGGTGGTATTATAAACCACCTTCCGCCCACGCGGAACCGCCATCCTCGAAGGTAAAGCGCCCAATAGCACATGTTATGTGTTATTAAGAGTTGTGCGCGGTGGGGTATATAAGCACCACAATTATTTCTTGCTCAACCAATGTGGGATATATCCCGTAGAGAAAATCAAATGGGATAAGTATAAGACGTTTTTGAGAAAATGTCTGTTTTAGTCACCATTTTCTAGAAGCTGTTTCCGCCAAACAGAGAAGAATTTTCAGAAACTGAAAGAGTTTTTTCTTCAGCACGGGCCAATCTTCAAAAACCTCTCTCAGTTTTTACACAGGTGTTATGGTTTAAGAGAATCGAAGTCATCTTCACGGGGCAATTTTCCAGAATTTCAGTTTACTGTTTTAGTCATCAACTTCAAAGAGCTGGTTCTTCCAAATGAAGATGAATTTCCAGAAACTGAAAGAGGTTTTTCTTCAGCACATGCCCAGTTACAAAAACCTCTCTCAAAATGTACACAGGTATCTCCATTTGAGATATACAGCCAGGTCTTTGGAGCCTATTTTTCAGCAAATTTACTTCCTGAAATAAAAAAAATAAGTTGTAACTGTTTCTATTTTTAGAGTTTCAGTTAGGTTTTGAATTCAAGATTAGGTATAGGCCGTCTTTCTATATATTGATATGTAAAAAAAACATGTAAAGGGTTCGATTTTCAGTAAGAAGGTTTACGAGAGGCTTTATCTCATCTTCATATTTGAGAAAATGTTGCAGAGCTAAAAGCAAGCATTTTTAACAGATTTAGAGATTCTCGTGTTGGGTTTTTTACAGTCTGTCCTTTTTTCCCTTCTCATAATGTGAAAGTTTATTTTTCTTTGTTAAATCCTTACCATTATGTTTTTTCTGTCATATTTGAATGAAGGTTATAGTGAATCTGGAATTCATATTGATTATGCTCCGTTTCATCCTATTTCAAATATTCACCAAATTTTCCTCTAAAGTTAATATGGATTCATCTTAATTTGATGCCCGTATTTAATGGACTGTTCATCTTTCCTTCCATTACCACCAGAAATCAAGAAACTTGACGGTAAAAAACACAGCTATCCCGCCTCTAATGAAAAACTATTTTGCTGAAAACTCTGCACATCTTTCATATTACATGATTTTGACTCCATTGCCCAACAGTATCTTTTTCCTGTTTGATCCAACCACATTATTTAAAGCTTACAAAGTTTTTTTACAAATTGGCCCTTGAGTTTCATTGTCAAACTGCTGTCGTGGTGACATTGGATGGCAGATTTGCCGAGAGAGCCCTCTCTGGCTGAAGGAGGCCAACTTTCAGTCTAAAGATTGGTTTGAAATAGGTTACCTCGGGGTTTCTTTGATACAACCCAAGGAAAATCCGAGTGCTAACATTTTGGCGCCGTTGCCGGGGAACGAGGGTTTCATTTTCCCTGGGTATGAACGACAAAGTTTTCAGTTTTGACTGTTGATGGTGAACAATGGTCAAACATCAGTAAGGTTGTACATCTTTCACCTGGCGACTCCATCTTCAAGAATCCAAATTTCAGTGACTCCATTGGCGGCATGATCCAGAATCAAGCTTTTAAAGAGAACCGACAGACTCCGCTGGGAAATGAGCTCATTGTGAAGACATGGAAAGGCATGATGAAAAGACAAGGTACTCAAGTTTTAGTTTTCTCCAAGACATATTATCCTTTCTTGTAAATCTTTTCCTGTCTTTTCCTAAGCTTGGCAAAAGAATTTCTCATTGTTTGCTATATTCGAAAAAAGACCATAGATTTACTCCTGTATACCCTTCTTTAGAAACTGAAAATGTGTCTTCATTCTGTACATATGATTTTGATCAAGATCTTTTACTTGAACCGCATGACAGTAAGGATCAGCCTTATAAACCTCATGATACTAAAGCTGATAATACATCCTCTTTGCATGGTTCAGTTTCTTCCAATATCCAAAACCGATATATGCCACTTCACCTACCTCATGTTCTCCATGATTATCCTCCTAAATACCATAAATACCTTCCTAAATTCGATGGAGAAATCAAAGGCTTTACTGCTGAGAAACATCTTCAAGGTTTTGAAAATTTTCTGGATCTGTTCGAAGTGGATCAGGATGATGTTTGTATGAGGATTTTTGCCCAAACTTTCCAGGGAGATGTGAAGAAATGGTTTCGCCATTTACAGCCAGAGTCTATAGACACATGGCAGGGGTTTTCTGAGGTCTTCTTGAATTTTTGGGGTAAGAGGAGGTCATGGGACCTAGTCCTTTCAAAATTTTACTCTATGAGGGTGCAGGAAGGGGAATCCTTATCCAGTTTCAACAGGAGGTTTGCCAGCGCCTATTATGATATGCCGAAAGAAATTCAGCCCCTAGAGAATGCTGCCAAGTTACATTATGTATCTATTTTTCATTCTGATTTCTCTTTCCTTCTCTTGGAAAGAAATCCCTCCAGTTTACAACATATGTTCGTTGATGCTTTAGAAGTTGAAGATAATCTTAGAATGTCCAGGAAATTATCGAGCAAAGAAAATGATGAGAGGATTGAAGAAGAATGTGGGTTCGAAGAGAAGTATGGACAAGGAGAAATGGCTTGGCATTCCAGTTTTTCCCATGACAAACAAAGAGATCATCAGCTGGGTGATGTGACAGAAAAAGGTAACTCTGACTTGTTTTACGTCAATTACAATCAGCCTGCTAAAAATTCTGTTAGTGAGGGTTTTAAAGAAAATTTCAGTCCACCTAAATTTGATGAGTATGAAGAAGATTGCTTGGGTATGGCACCGGCTGAAAACTTTATAAGTCCCAGAGCAGTTAGTGAAGAAAATTTGATCACTATCCATGATCAAACATCTGAAAATCAACATGCTGAAAGTGACTGTCTACCCCTCTGTTATGCTTCGTTCGAATTGATAAAACAAAAAATTAAGGCTTCTAATCAAAAACAGAAATCTATGATGGAGAACTCCATAAACTTTTTTGAAAATGGAATTAAAGAAGAAGAAGAACAAGTCTGTCATCATTCTCAAGAAGCAGAGGTTTTCCATAGGGAAGATAAGTACCAAACAGAAAATCAGGTCTCTATTTCGCATTCAGAAATTTTGTATCAAGAAGAGTCTGTTGCACTTGATGTCATTGAAGAATTTAATGATGGTTTTGCTGTTTTTGATGAAGAAGGGCGAGTTTTAAATTCTGAATTTTCGAATGAAATTGGTGATGGCCTTTGTATCTTTTCTCCCGAGCCAGATAAGAATTTTCTTCAGTCTTGTCAGTGGTCTTCTAATTCAGAAGAAGGTCAGATAAGCTTCTCTCCATGTCACATTATTTCAGAAGTTGTGGGTCTAGAGGACTCTATCTTATTTGATTCACTTAAAGAACAATACATCAGTACTTCTCTTGGAATACAAGAAACAGAACAGGCCTCAAATGATGCTGCTGATTTTTCCTTAAACAAGAAAGGTGGGCGCCTCCATAATATTTCCAAAATTTCTCCTCTATCTGAAGATGAAATAGATCAACTCCTGAAAAGTCATATTACAACTCCAGTAATGTCGGATCTGCATTGTTTACACAGTGAGTATGTAAGTGAGACCTCTTCCATTTTCAAGCATGTAAATCTAAATTTAAACATTGACAGTCATGCCAATCCTTTGAAGGAACCTATTTATGATGATGATTCTCCGCCAAGAGATCAACTGTTAGACACTATTTATTTCCATCAAAAAGATAGGGTTGACATGATTAATGATCTTGAAGGATGTTTTTTGTTGGAAGATGTTTTGGATAATGATGTGGATAAGTATAAAGATGGGATAGATGACATACCAAAAAGGGAACCAGAGATGCTCACGCTTGAGGAAGATCCAGTCAACACTCAGGTATTAGAATATCATGCCCCCCTATGCACTCTCATCAATCCACAACTGAGTAGTCTTGCAGGTCAACTGGAAAGATATATTTCCGTTCTTGTTGAATCTCAAGACGAGATAATATTTCAAACTTTTGAAGATCCTTATGCTAATTTACTACGGTCTGAGGGGAAAATGAATTTTCTAACATTTGTGGGACATGAATTCATTATCAGAGAATGTTTGGAATGGTTTGTTTTCTGTCTTTCTTACTCACTCAAAAGGAATGCAAGCCATAGTCGAGCAGATGGTCAGTTATTAGATTGGCTTCATTGGCACTTTTGTGTCATTTGATTCAGCAATCACAATTCAGCAGAGTAGGGTAGGTAGGAGGAATAAGTTTGCCTGGCAAACATTTTTTCAGTATGTACAGCGTTGTTTTCATTTTAGTTCCAGCATGTATGTTTCAGTGTTCAGCAGTTATCGGTTTTCAGTTACAGTTTTGGATGGAGGAGTGGTTACAGGTTACAGGTTGCAGTTTTCAGGATTGGGAGCCGCCCAATGGTCAGGCACATGGTCTACGGTGTTCTTTGCTACCTCACAAGGAGGATAGCATCCCCAGTTGGAGCCAGTTGTTGACACCAGGTCTGAGGAAACCTAAAATTTTTGCTAAAAGGTCCTAAGAGAAGAAATCATCACAAAAAAGGTTGAATTGAAGGCTTTTATATAAAAGTATAAAAGAAAAACCCATATTTATAAAGTCCGCCAGCTAATATATGTAAGGGTTAAGCCCCAGTCAAGTTCCGTCGGCGGAGATATTATAGATCAAGATCAATGGTTAATATCAACCCCGCGTCGCCAATGTAATCGTCAACAAACGGTGGAAGGTGGTAGCGGACATAATACCACCAAGGCACGTGTCCGATATTCATTCATCCGCGCATGGATAAAGTGGTATCAGAAACCACTATAGCACCGCGCGGAACCACCCATTACGGAAATATGGAAGGATACCTTACGTGGCAAGGTGGGTCCTAGCACGTGGCGAACAGGGATAGCTTGGTAGGGCCATGGTACGTGGCATCATATTTTACAATGATCGGAAGGCTGATACATAACTAAATAAAATCAACGGCCAACATTTCATTCGCGGCCAGAAACATGCACACGGGATTGTTGGCCTTTATGAAGAAAAGGCCTTTAATTTTCAATAATTTGCCTAAGTATGAGGAAGAGCATTTGATTAACTTTTGGCCAAAATTGAAACTTTATGAGAATGAGGTTTTAATTTTATAATCTAGACTAAATTCAAGACTTTATAAAGGTGACTTTGGTGAATATGCCAAAAGATTTAATTAAAAAAGGAGCAAAAAGAATATTAAGCGCCCAACAACACCAAGGGCTTGTCAAGTGACCAAGAGCCGAACCAAGGGGTCCCACATAGCCTTTCCGCATCCCTCAATAGCTCGAAATTCAAAATTATAAAGCGGTCGCGGATGAAATACCACGGGAGCACGTGGCACATTATTATTCATCCGCGTCAACGTGACGGTGGTATTATAAACCACCTTCCGCCCACGCGGAACCGCCATCCTCGAAGGTAAAGCGCCCAATAGCACATGTTATGTGTTATTAAGAGTTGTGCGCGGTGGGGTATATAAGCACCACAATTATTTCTTGCTCAACCAATGTGGGATATATCCGGTAGAGAAAATCAAATGGGATAAGTATAAGACGTTTTTGAGAAAATGTCTGTTTTAGTCACCATTTTCTAGAAGCTGTTTCCGCCAAACCGAGAAGAATTTTCAGAAACTGAAAGAGGTTTTTCTTCAGCACGGGCCAATATTCAAAAACCTCTCTCAGTTTTTACACAGGTGTTATGGTTTAAGAGAATCGAAGTCATCTTCACGGGGCAATTTTCCAGAATTTCAGTTTACTGTTTTAGTCATCAACTTCAAAGAGCTGGTTCTTCCAAATGAAGATGAATTTTCAGAAACTGAAAGAGGTTTTTCTTCAGCACATGCCCAGTTACAAAAACCTCTCTCAAAATGTACACAGGTATCTCCATTTGAGATATACAGCCAGGTCTTTGGAGCCTATTTTTCAGCAAATTTACTTCCTGAAATAAAAAAAATAAGTTGTAACTGTTTCTATTTTTAGAGTTTCAGTTAGGTTTTGAATTCAAGATTAGGTATAGGCCGTCTTTCTATATATTGATATGTAAAAAAAACATGTAAAGGGTTCGATTTTCAGTAAGAAGGTTTACGAGAGGCTTTATCTCATCTTCATATTTGAGAAAATGTTGCAGAGCTAAAAGCAAGCATTTTTAACAGATTTAGAGATTCTCGTGTTGGGTTTTTTACAGTCTGTCCTTTTTTCCCTTCTCATAATGTGAAAGTTTATTTTTCTTTGTTAAATCCTTACCATTATGTTTTTTCTGTCATATTTGAATGAAGGTTATAGTGAATCTGGAATTCATATTGATTATGCTCCGTTTCATCCTATTTCAAATATTCACCAAATTTTCCTCTAAAGTTAATATGGATTCATCTTAATTTGATGCCCGTATTTAATGGACTGTTCATCTTTCCTTCCATTACCACCAGAAATCAAGAAACTTGACGGTAAAAAACACAGCTATCCCGCCTCTAATGAAAAACTATTTTGCTGAAAACTCTGCACATCTTTCATATTACATGATTTTGACTCCATTGCCCAACAGTATCTTTTTCCTGTTTGATCCAACCACATTATTTAAAGCTTACAAAGTTTTTTTACAAATTGGCCCTTGAGTTTCATTGTCAAACTGCTGTCGTGGTGACATTGGATGGCAGATTTGCCGAGAGAGCCCTCTCTGGCTGAAGGAGGCCAACTTTCAGTCTAAAGATTGGTTTGAAATAGGTTACCTCGGGGTTTCTTTGATACAACCCAAGGAAAATCCGAGTGCTAACATTTTGGCGCCGTTGCCGGGGAACGAGGGTTTCATTTTCCCTGGGTATGAACGACAAAGTTTTCAGTTTTGACTGTTGATGGTGAACAATGGTCAAACATCAGTAAGGTTGTACATCTTTCACCTGGCGACTCCATCTTCAAGAATCCAAATTTCAGTGACTCCATTGGCGGCATGATCCAGAATCAAGCTTTTAAAGAGAACCGACAGACTCCGCTGGGAAATGAGCTCATTGTGAAGACATGGAAAGGCATGATGAAAAGACAAGGTACTCAAGTTTTAGTTTTCTCCAAGACATATTATCCTTTCTTGTAAATCTTTTCCTGTCTTTTCCTAAGCTTGGCAAAAGAATTTCTCATTGTTTGCTATATTCAAAAAAAGACCATAGATTTACTCCTGTATACCCTTCTTTAGAAACTGAAAATGTGTCTTCATTCTGTACATATGATTTTGATCAAGATCTTTTACTTGAACCGCATGACAGTAAGGATCAGCCTTATAAACCTCATGATACTAAAGCTGATAATACATCCTCTTTACATGGTTCAGTTTCTTCCAATATCCAAAACCGATATATGCCACTTCACCTACCTCATGTTCTCCATGATTATCCTCCTAAATACCATAAATACCTTCCTAAATTCGATGGAGAAATCAAAGGCTTTACTGCTGAGAAACATCTTCAAGGTTTTGAAAATTTTCTGGATCTGTTCGAAGTGGATCAGGATGATGTTTGTATGAGGATTTTTGCCCAAACTTTCCAGGGAGATGTGAAGAAATGGTTTCGCCATTTACAGCCAGAGTCTATAGACACATGGCAGGGGTTTTCTGAGGTCTTCTTGAATTTTTGGGGTAAGAGGAGGTCATGGGACCTAGTCCTTTCAAAATTTTACTCTATGAGGGTGCAGGAAGGGGAATCCTTATCCAGTTTCAACAGGAGGTTTGCCAGCGCCTATTATGATATGCCGAAAGAAATTCAGCCCCTAGAGAATGCTGCCAAGTTACATTATGTATCTATTTTTCATTCTGATTTCTCTTTCCTTCTCTTGGAAAGAAATCCCTCCAGTTTACAACATATGTTCGTTGATGCTTTAGAAGTTGAAGATAATCTTAGAATGTCCAGGAAATTATCGAGCAAAGAAAATGATGAGAGGATTGAAGAAGAATGTGGGTTCGAAGAGAAGTATGGACAAGGAGAAATGGCTTGGCATTCCAGTTTTTCCCATGACAAACAAAGAGATCATCAGCTGGGTGATGTGACAGAAAAAGGTAACTCTGACTTGTTTTACGTCAATTACAATCAGCCTGCTAAAAATTCTGTTAGTGAGGGTTTTAAAGAAAATTTCAGTCCACCTAAATTTGATGAGTATGAAGAAGATTGCTTGGGTATGGCACCGGCTGAAAACTTTATAAGTCCCAGAGCAGTTAGTGAAGAAAATTTGATCACTATCCATGATCAAACATCTGAAAATCAACATGCTGAAAGTGACTGTCTACCCCTCTGTTATGCTTCGTTCGAATTGATAAAACAAAAAATTAAGGCTTCTAATCAAAAACAGAAATCTATGATGGAGAACTCCATAAACTTTTTTGAAAATGGAATTAAAGAAGAAGAAGAACAAGTCTGTCATCATTCTCAAGAAGCAGAGGTTTTCCATAGGGAAGATAAGTACCAAACAGAAAATCAGGTCTCTATTTCGCATTCAGAAATTTTGTATCAAGAAGAGTCTGTTGCACTTGATGTCATTGAAGAATTTAATGATGGTTTTGCTGTTTTTGATGAAGAAGGGCGAGTTTTAAATTCTGAATTTTCGAATGAAATTGGTGATGGCCTTTGTATCTTTTCTCCCGAGCCAGATAAGAATTTTCTTCAGTCTTGTCAGTGGTATTCTAATTCAGAAGAAGGTCAGATAAGCTTCTCTCCATGTCACATTATTTCAGAAGTTGTGGGTCTAGAGGACTCTATCTTATTTGATTCACTTAAAGAACAATACATCAGTACTTCTCTTGGAATACAAGAAACAGAACAGGCCTCAAATGATGCTGCTGATTTTTCCTTAAACAAGAAAGGTGGGCGCCTCCATAATATTTCCAAAATTTCTCCTCTATCTGAAGATGAAATAGATCAACTCCTGAAAAGTCATATTACAACTCCAGTAATGTCGGATCTGCATTGTTTACACAGTGAGTATGTAAGTGAGACCTCTTCCATTTTCAAGCATGTAAATCTAAATTTAAACATTGACAGTCATGCCAATCCTTTGAAGGAACCTATTTATGATGATGATTCTCCGCCAAGAGATCAACTGTTAGACACTATTTATTTCCATCAAAAAGATAGGGTTGACATGATTAATGATCTTGAAGGATGTTTTTTGTTGGAAGATGTTTTGGATAATGATGTGGATAAGTATAAAGATGGGATAGATGACATACCAAAAAGGGAACCAGAGATGCTCACGCTTGAGGAAGATCCAGTCAACACTCAGGTATTAGAATATCATGCCCCCCTATGCACTCTCATCAATCCACAACTGAGTAGTCTTGCAGGTCAACTGGAAAGATATATTTCCGTTCTTGTTGAATCTCAAGACGAGATAATATTTCAAACTTTTGAAGATCCTTATGCTAATTTACTACGGTCTGAGGGGAAAATGAATTTTCTAACATTTGTGGGACATGAATTCATTATCAGAGAATGTTTGGAATGGTTTGTTTTCTGTCTTTCTTACTCACTCAAAAGGAATGCAAGCCATAGTCGAGCAGATGGTCAGTTATTAGATTGGCTTCATTGGCACTTTTGTGTCATTTGATTCAGCAATCACAATTCAGCAGAGTAGGGTAGGTAGGAGGAATAAGTTTGCCTGGCAAACATTTTTTCAGTATGTACAGCGTTGTTTTCATTTTAGTTCCAGCATGTATGTTTCAGTGTTCAGCAGTTATCGGTTTTCAGTTACAGTTTTGGATGGAGGAGTGGTTACAGGTTACAGGTTGCAGTTTTCAGGATTGGGAGCCGCCCAATGGTCAGGCACATGGTCTACGGTGTTCTTTGCTACCTCACAAGGAGGATAGCATCCCCAGTTGGAGCCAGTTGTTGACACCAGGTCTGAGGAAACCTAAAATTTTTGCTAAAAGGTCCTAAGAGAAGAAATCATCACAAAAAAGGTTGAATTGAAGGCTTTTATATAAAAGTATAAAAGAAAAACCCATATTTATAAAGTCCGCCAGCTAATATATGTAAGGGTTAAGCCCCAGTCAAGTTCCGTCGGCGGAGATATTATAGATCAAGATCAACGGTTAATATCAACCCCGCGTCGCCAATGTAATCGTCAACAAACGGTGGAAGGTGGTAGCGGACATAATACCACCAAGGCACGTGTCCGATATTCATTCATCCGCGCATGGATAAAGTGGTATCAGAAACCACTATAGCACCGCGCGGAACCACCCATTACGGAAATATGGAAGGATACCTTACGTGGCAAGGTGGGTCCTAGCACGTGGCGAACAGGGATAGCTTGGTAGGGCCATGGTACGTGGCATCATATTTTACAATGATCGGAAGGCTGATACATAACTAAATAAAATCAACGGCCAACATTTCATTCGCGGCCAGAAATATGCACACGGGATTGTTGGCCTTTATGAAGAAAAGGCCTTTAATTTTCAATAATTTGCCTAAGTATGAGGAAGAGCATTTGATTAACTTTTGGCCAAAATTGAAACTTTATGAGAATGAGGTTTTAATTTTATAATCTAGACTAAATTCAAGACTTTATAAAGGTGACTTTGGTGAATATGCCAAAAGATTTAATTAAAAAAGGAGCAAAAAGAATATTAAGCGCCCAACAACACCAAGGGCTTGTCAAGTGACCAAGAGCCGAACCAAGGGGTCCCACATAGCCTTTCCGCATCCCTCAATAGCTCGAAATTCAAAATTATAAAGCGGTCGCGGATGAAATACCACGGGAGCACGTGGCACATTATTATTCATCCGCGTCAACGTGACGGTGGTATTATAAACCACCTTCCGCCCACGCGGAACCGCCATCCTCGAAGGTAAAGCGCCCAATAGCACATGTTATGTGTTATTAAGAGTTGTGCGCGGTGGGGTATATAAGCACCACAATTATTTCTTGCTCAACCAATGTGGGATATATCCTGTAGAGAAAATCAAATGGGATAAGTATAAGACGTTTTTGAGAAAATGTCTGTTTTAGTCACCATTTTCTAGAAGCTGTTTCCGCCAAACCGAGAAGAATTTTCAGAAACTGAAAGAGGTTTTTCTTCAGCACGGGCCAATATTCAAAAACCTCTCTCAGTTTTTACACAGGTGTTATGGTTTAAGAGAATCGAAGTCATCTTCACGGGGCAATTTTCCAGAATTTCAGTTTACTGTTTTAGTCATCAACTTCAAAGAGCTGGTTCTTCCAAATGAAGATGAATTTTCAGAAACTGAAAGAGGTTTTTCTTCAGCACATGCCCAGTTACAAAAACCTCTCTCAAAATGTACACAGGCATCTCCATTTGAGATATACAGCCAGGTCTTTGGAGCCTATTTTTCAGCAAATTTACTTCCTGAAATAAAAAAAATAAGTTGTAACTGTTTCTATTTTTAGAGTTTCAGTTAGGTTTTGAATTCAAGATTAGGTATAGGCCGTCTTTCTATATATTGATATGTAAAAAAAACATGTAAAGGGTTCGATTTTCAGTAAGAAGGTTTACGAGAGGCTTTATCTCATCTTCATATTTGAGAAAATGTTGCAGAGCTAAAAGCAAGCATTTTTAACAGATTTAGAGATTCTCGTGTTGGGTTTTTTACAGTCTGTCCTTTTTTCCCTTCTCATAATGTGAAAGTTTATTTTTCTTTGTTAAATCCTTACCATTATGTTTTTTCTGTCATATTTGAATGAAGGTTATAGTGAATCTGGAATTCATATTGATTATGCTCCGTTTCATCCTATTTCAAATATTCACCAAATTTTCCTCTAAAGTTAATATGGATTCATCTTAATTTGATGCCCGTATTTAATGGACTGTTCATCTTTCCTTCCATTACCACCAGAAATCAAGAAACTTGACGGTAAAAAACACAGCTATCCCGCCTCTAATGAAAAACTATTTTGCTGAAAACTCTGCACATCTTTCATATTACATGATTTTGACTCCATTGCCCAACAGTATCTTTTTCCTGTTTGATCCAACCACATTATTTAAAGCTTACAAAGTTTTTTTACAAATTGGCCCTTGAGTTTCATTGTCAAACTGCTGTCGTGGTGACATTGGATGGCAGATTTGCCGAGAGAGCCCTCTCTGGCTGAAGGAGGCCAACTTTCAGTCTAAAGATTGGTTTGAAATAGGTTACCTCGGGGTTTCTTTGATACAACCCAAGGAAAATCCGAGTGCTAACATTTTGGCGCCGTTGCCGGGGAACGAGGGTTTCATTTTCCCTGGGTATGAACGACAAAGTTTTCAGTTTTGACTGTTGATGGTGAACAATGGTCAAACATCAGTAAGGTTGTACATCTTTCACCTGGCGACTCCATCTTCAAGAATCCAAATTTCAGTGACTCCATTGGCGGCATGATCCAGAATCAAGCTTTTAAAGAGAACCGACAGACTCCGCTGGGAAATGAGCTCATTGTGAAGACATGGAAAGGCATGATGAAAAGACAAGGTACTCAAGTTTTAGTTTTCTCCAAGACATATTATCCTTTCTTGTAAATCTTTTCCTGTCTTTTCCTAAGCTTGGCAAAAGAATTTCTCATTGTTTGCTATATTCGAAAAAAGACCATAGATTTACTCCTGTATACCCTTCTTTAGAAACTGAAAATGTGTCTTCATTCTGTACATATGATTTTGATCAAGATCTTTTACTTGAACCGCATGACAGTAAGGATCAGCCTTATAAACCTCATGATACTAAAGCTGATAATACATCCTCTTTACATGGTTCAGTTTCTTCCAATATCCAAAACCGATATATGCCACTTCACCTACCTCATGTTCTCCATGATTATCCTCCTAAATACCATAAATACCTTCCTAAATTCGATGGAGAAATCAAAGGCTTTACTGCTGAGAAACATCTTCAAGGTTTTGAAAATTTTCTGGATCTGTTCGAAGTGGATCAGGATGATGTTTGTATGAGGATTTTTGCCCAAACTTTCCAGGGAGATGTGAAGAAATGGTTTCGCCATTTACAGCCAGAGTCTATAGACACATGGCAGGGGTTTTCTGAGGTCTTCTTGAATTTTTGGGGTAAGAGGAGGTCATGGGACCTAGTCCTTTCAAAATTTTACTCTATGAGGGTGCAGGAAGGGGAATCCTTATCCAGTTTCAACAGGAGGTTTGCCAGCGCCTATTATGATATGCCGAAAGAAATTCAGCCCCTAGAGAATGCTGCCAAGTTACATTATGTATCTATTTTTCATTCTGATTTCTCTTTCCTTCTCTTGGAAAGAAATCCCTCCAGTTTACAACATATGTTCGTTGATGCTTTAGAAGTTGAAGATAATCTTAGAATGTCCAGGAAATTATCGAGCAAAGAAAATGATGAGAGGATTGAAGAAGAATGTGGGTTCGAAGAGAAGTATGGACAAGGAGAAATGGCTTGGCATTCCAGTTTTTCCCATGACAAACAAAGAGATCATCAGCTGGGTGATGTGACAGAAAAAGGTAACTCTGACTTGTTTTACGTCAATTACAATCAGCCTGCTAAAAATTCTGTTAGTGAGGGTTTTAAAGAAAATTTCAGTCCACCTAAATTTGATGAGTATGAAGAAGATTGCTTGGGTATGGCACCGGCTGAAAACTTTATAAGTCCCAGAGCAGTTAGTGAAGAAAATTTGATCACTATCCATGATCAAACATCTGAAAATCAACATGCTGAAAGTGACTGTCTACCCCTCTGTTATGCTTCGTTCGAATTGATAAAACAAAAAATTAAGGCTTCTAATCAAAAACAGAAATCTATGATGGAGAACTCCATAAACTTTTTTGAAAATGGAATTAAAGAAGAAGAAGAACAAGTCTGTCATCATTCTCAAGAAGCAGAGGTTTTCCATAGGGAAGATAAGTACCAAACAGAAAATCAGGTCTCTATTTCGCATTCAGAAATTTTGTATCAAGAAGAGTCTGTTGCACTTGATGTCATTGAAGAATTTAATGATGGTTTTGCTGTTTTTGATGAAGAAGGGCGAGTTTTAAATTCTGAATTTTCGAATGAAATTGGTGATGGCCTTTGTATCTTTTCTCCCGAGCCAGATAAGAATTTTCTTCAGTCTTGTCAGTGGTATTCTAATTCAGAAGAAGGTCAGATAAGCTTCTCTCCATGTCACATTATTTCAGAAGTTGTGGGTCTAGAGGACTCTATCTTATTTGATTCACTTAAAGAACAATACATCAGTACTTCTCTTGGAATACAAGAAACAGAACAGGCCTCAAATGATGCTGCTGATTTTTCCTTAAACAAGAAAGGTGGGCGCCTCCATAATATTTCCAAAATTTCTCCTCTATCTGAAGATGAAATAGATCAACTCCTGAAAAGTCATATTACAACTCCAGTAATGTCGGATCTGCATTGTTTACACAGTGAGTATGTAAGTGAGACCTCTTCCATTTTCAAGCATGTAAATCTAAATTTAAACATTGACAGTCATGCCAATCCTTTGAAGGAACCTATTTATGATGATGATTCTCCGCCAAGAGATCAACTGTTAGACACTATTTATTTCCATCAAAAAGATAGGGTTGACATGATTAATGATCTTGAAGGATGTTTTTTGTTGGAAGATGTTTTGGATAATGATGTGGATAAGTATAAAGATGGGATAGATGACATACCAAAAAGGGAACCAGAGATGCTCACGCTTGAGGAAGATCCAGTCAACACTCAGGTATTAGAATATCATGCCCCCCTATGCACTCTCATCAATCCACAACTGAGTAGTCTTGCAGGTCAACTGGAAAGATATATTTCCGTTCTTGTTGAATCTCAAGACGAGATAATATTTCAAACTTTTGAAGATCCTTATGCTAATTTACTACGGTCTGAGGGGAAAATGAATTTTCTAACATTTGTGGGACATGAATTCATTATCAGAGAATGTTTGGAATGGTTTGTTTTCTGTCTTTCTTACTCACTCAAAAGGAATGCAAGCCATAGTCGAGCAGATGGTCAGTTATTAGATTGGCTTCATTGGCACTTTTGTGTCATTTGATTCAGCAATCACAATTCAGCAGAGTAGGGTAGGTAGGAGGAATAAGTTTGCCTGGCAAACATTTTTTCAGTATGTACAGCGTTGTTTTCATTTTAGTTCCAGCATGTATGTTTCAGTGTTCAGCAGTTATCGGTTTTCAGTTACAGTTTTGGATGGAGGAGTGGTTACAGGTTACAGGTTGCAGTTTTCAGGATTGGGAGCCGCCCAATGGTCAGGCACATGGTCTACGGTGTTCTTTGCTACCTCACAAGGAGGATAGCATCCCCAGTTGGAGCCAGTTGTTGACACCAGGTCTGAGGAAACCTAAAATTTTTGCTAAAAGGTCCTAAGAGAAGAAATCATCACAAAAAAGGTTGAATTGAAGGCTTTTATATAAAAGTATAAAAGAAAAACCCATATTTATAAAGTCCGCCAGCTAATATATGTAAGGGTTAAGCCCCAGTCAAGTTCCGTCGGCGGAGATATTATAGATCAAGATCAACGGTTAATATCAACCCCGCGTCGCCAATGTAATCGTCAACAAACGGTGGAAGGTGGTAGCGGACATAATACCACCAAGGCACGTGTCCGATATTCATTCATCCGCGCATGGATAAAGTGGTATCAGAAACCACTATAGCACCGCGCGGAACCACCCATTACGGAAATATGGAAGGATACCTTACGTGGCAAGGTGGGTCCTAGCACGTGGCGAACAGGGATAGCTTGGTAGGGCCATGGTACGTGGCATCATATTTTACAATGATCGGAAGGCTGATACATAACTAAATAAAATCAACGGCCAACGTTTCATTCGCGGCCAGAAACATGCACACGGGATTGTTGGCCTTTATGAAGAAAAGGCCTTTAATTTTCAATAATTTGCCTAAGTATGAGGAAGAGCATTTGATTAACTTTTGGCCAAAATTGAAACTTTATGAGAATGAGGTTTTAATTTTATAATCTAGACTAAATTCAAGACTTTATAAAGGTGACTTTGGTGAATATGCCAAAAGATTTAATTAAAAAAGGAGCAAAAAGAATATTAAGCGCCCAACAACACCAAGGGCTTGTCAAGTGACCAAGAGCCGAACCAAGGGGTCCCACATAGCCTTTCCGCATCCCTCAATAGCTCGAAATTCAAAATTATAAAGCGGTCGCGGATGAAATACCACGGGAGCACGTGGCACATTATTATTCATCCGCGTCAACGTGACGGTGGTATTATAAACCACCTTCCGCCCACGCGGAACCGCCATCCTCGAAGGTAAAGCGCCCAATAGCACATGTTATGTGTTATTAAGAGTTGTGCGCGGTGGGGTATATAAGCACCACAATTATTTCTTGCTCAACCAATGTGGGATATATCCCGTAGAGAAAATCAAATGGGATAAGTATAAGACGTTTTTGAGAAAATGTCTGTTTTAGTCACCCTTTTCTAGAAGCTGTTTCCGCCAAACAGAGAAGAATTTTCAGAAACTGAAAGAGGTTTTTCTTCAGCACGGGCCAATCTTCACAAACCTCTCTCAGTTTTTACACAGGTGTTATGGTTTAAGAGAATCGAAGTCATCTTCACGGGGCAATTTTCCAGAATTTCAGTTTACTGTTTTAGTCATCAACTTCAAAGAGCTGGTTCTTCCAAATGAAGATGAATTTTCAGAAACTGAAAGAGGTTTTTCTTCAGCACATGCCCAGTTACAAAAACCTCTCTCAAAATGTACACAGGTATCTCCATTTGAGATATACAGCCAGGTCTTTGGAGCCTATTTTTCAGCAAATTTACTTCCTGAAATAAAAAAAATAAGTTGTAACTGTTTCTATTTTTAGAGTTTCAGTTAGGTTTTGAATTCAAGATTAGGTATAGGCCGTCTTTCTATATATTGATATGTAAAAAAAACATGTAAAGGGTTCGATTTTCAGTAAGAAGGTTTACGAGAGGCTTTATCTCATCTTCATATTTGAGAAAATGTTGCAGAGCTAAAAGCAAGCATTTTTAACAGATTTAGAGATTCTCGTGTTGGGTTTTTTACAGTCTGTCCTTTTTTCCCTTCTCATAATGTGAAAGTTTATTTTTCTTTGTTAAATCCTTACCATTATGTTTTTTCTGTCATATTTGAATGAAGGTTATAGTGAATCTGGAATTCATATTGATTATGCTCCGTTTCATCCTATTTCAAATATTCACCAAATTTTCCTCTAAAGTTAATATGGATTCATCTTAATTTGATGCCCGTATTTAATGGACTGTTCATCTTTCCTTCCATTACCACCAGAAATCAAGAAACTTGACGGTAAAAAACACAGCTATCCCGCCTCTAATGAAAAACTATTTTGCTGAAAACTCTGCACATCTTTCATATTACATGATTTTGACTCCATTGCCCAACAGTATCTTTTTCCTGTTTGATCCAACCACATTATTTAAAGCTTACAAAGTTTTTTTACAAATTGGCCCTTGAGTTTCATTGTCAAACTGCTGTCGTGGTGACATTGGATGGCAGATTTGCCGAGAGAGCCCTCTCTGGCTGAAGGAGGCCAACTTTCAGTCTAAAGATTGGTTTGAAATAGGTTACCTCGGGGTTTCTTTGATACAACCCAAGGAAAATCCGAGTGCTAACATTTTGGCGCCGTTGCCGGGGAACGAGGGTTTCATTTTCCCTGGGTATGAACGACAAAGTTTTCAGTTTTGACTGTTGATGGTGAACAATGGTCAAACATCAGTAAGGTTGTACATCTTTCACCTGGCGACTCCATCTTCAAGAATCCAAATTTCAGTGACTCCATTGGCGGCATGATCCAGAATCAAGCTTTTAAAGAGAACCGACAGACTCCGCTGGGAAATGAGCTCATTGTGAAGACATGGAAAGGCATGATGAAAAGACAAGGTACTCAAGTTTTAGTTTTCTCCAAGACATATTATCCTTTCTTGTAAATCTTTTCCTGTCTTTTCCTAAGCTTGGCAAAAGAATTTCTCATTGTTTGCTATATTCGAAAAAAGACCATAGATTTACTCCTGTATACCCTTCTTTAGAAACTGAAAATGTGTCTTCATTCTGTACATATGATTTTGATCAAGATCTTTTACTTGAACCGCATGACAGTAAGGATCAGCCTTATAAACCTCATGATACTAAAGCTGATAATACATCCTCTTTGCATGGTTCAGTTTCTTCCAATATCCAAAACCGATATATGCCACTTCACCTACCTCATGTTCTCCATGATTATCCTCCTAAATACCATAAATACCTTCCTAAATTCGATGGAGAAATCAAAGGCTTTACTGCTGAGAAACATCTTCAAGGTTTTGAAAATTTTCTGGATCTGTTCGAAGTGGATCAGGATGATGTTTGTATGAGGATTTTTGCCCAAACTTTCCAGGGAGATGTGAAGAAATGGTTTCGCCATTTACAGCCAGAGTCTATAGACACATGGCAGGGGTTTTCTGAGGTCTTCTTGAATTTTTGGGGTAAGAGGAGGTCATGGGACCTAGTCCTTTCAAAATTTTACTCTATGAGGGTGCAGGAAGGGGAATCCTTATCCAGTTTCAACAGGAGGTTTGCCAGCGCCTATTATGATATGCCGAAAGAAATTCAGCCCCTAGAGAATGCTGCCAAGTTACATTATGTATCTATTTTTCATTCTGATTTCTCTTTCCTTCTCTTGGAAAGAAATCCCTCCAGTTTACAACATATGTTCGTTGATGCTTTAGAAGTTGAAGATAATCTTAGAATGTCCAGGAAATTATCGAGCAAAGAAAATGATGAGAGGATTGAAGAAGAATGTGGGTTCGAAGAGAAGTATGGACAAGGAGAAATGGCTTGGCATTCCAGTTTTTCCCATGACAAACAAAGAGATCATCAGCTGGGTGATGTGACAGAAAAAGGTAACTCTGACTTGTTTTACGTCAATTACAATCAGCCTGCTAAAAATTCTGTTAGTGAGGGTTTTAAAGAAAATTTCAGTCCACCTAAATTTGATGAGTATGAAGAAGATTGCTTGGGTATGGCACCGGCTGAAAACTTTATAAGTCCCAGAGCAGTTAGTGAAGAAAATTTGATCACTATCCATGATCAAACATCTGAAAATCAACATGCTGAAAGTGACTGTCTACCCCTCTGTTATGCTTCGTTCGAATTGATAAAACAAAAAATTAAGGCTTCTAATCAAAAACAGAAATCTATGATGGAGAACTCCATAAACTTTTTTGAAAATGGAATTAAAGAAGAAGAAGAACAAGTCTGTCATCATTCTCAAGAAGCAGAGGTTTTCCATAGGGAAGATAAGTACCAAACAGAAAATCAGGTCTCTATTTCGCATTCAGAAATTTTGTATCAAGAAGAGTCTGTTGCACTTGATGTCATTGAAGAATTTAATGATGGTTTTGCTGTTTTTGATGAAGAAGGGCGAGTTTTAAATTCTGAATTTTCGAATGAAATTGGTGATGGCCTTTGTATCTTTTCTCCCGAGCCAGATAAGAATTTTCTTCAGTCTTGTCAGTGGTCTTCTAATTCAGAAGAAGGTCAGATAAGCTTCTCTCCATGTCACATTATTTCAGAAGTTGTGGGTCTAGAGGACTCTATCTTATTTGATTCACTTAAAGAACAATACATCAGTACTTCTCTTGGAATACAAGAAACAGAACAGGCCTCAAATGATGCTGCTGATTTTTCCTTAAACAAGAAAGGTGGGCGCCTCCATAATATTTCCAAAATTTCTCCTCTATCTGAAGATGAAATAGATCAACTCCTGAAAAGTCATATTACAACTCCAGTAATGTCGGATCTGCATTGTTTACACAGTGAGTATGTAAGTGAGACCTCTTCCATTTTCAAGCATGTAAATCTAAATTTAAACATTGACAGTCATGCCAATCCTTTGAAGGAACCTATTTATGATGATGATTCTCCGCCAAGAGATCAACTGTTAGACACTATTTATTTCCATCAAAAAGATAGGGTTGACATGATTAATGATCTTGAAGGATGTTTTTTGTTGGAAGATGTTTTGGATAATGATGTGGATAAGTATAAAGATGGGATAGATGACATACCAAAAAGGGAACCAGAGATGCTCACGCTTGAGGAAGATCCAGTCAACACTCAGGTATTAGAATATCATGCCCCCCTATGCACTCTCATCAATCCACAACTGAGTAGTCTTGCAGGTCAACTGGAAAGATATATTTCCGTTCTTGTTGAATCTCAAGACGAGATAATATTTCAAACTTTTGAAGATCCTTATGCTAATTTACTACGGTCTGAGGGGAAAATGAAT
This sequence comes from Larix kaempferi, assembly GCA_027924585.1. Lineage (NCBI taxonomy): Eukaryota > Viridiplantae > Streptophyta > Pinopsida > Pinales > Pinaceae > Larix > Larix kaempferi. The sequence continues at coordinate 4,651,157 of BSBM01000600.1, forward strand.
TTTCTAACATTTGTGGGACATGAATTCATTATCAGAGAATGTTTGGAATGGTTTGTTTTCTGTCTTTCTTACTCACTCAAAAGGAATGCAAGCCATAGTCGAGCAGATGGTCAGTTATTAGATTGGCTTCATTGGCACTTTTGTGTCATTTGATTCAGCAATCACAATTCAGCAGAGTAGGGTAGGTAGGAGGAATAAGTTTGCCTGGCAAACATTTTTTCAGTATGTACAGCGTTGTTTTCATTTTAGTTCCAGCATGTATGTTTCAGTGTTCAGCAGTTATCGGTTTTCAGTTACAGTTTTGGATGGAGGAGTGGTTACAGGTTACAGGTTGCAGTTTTCAGGATTGGGAGCCGCCCAATGGTCAGGCACATGGTCTACGGTGTTCTTTGCTACCTCACAAGGAGGATAGCATCCCCAGTTGGAGCCAGTTGTTGACACCAGGTCTGAGGAAACCTAAAATTTTTGCTAAAAGGTCCTAAGAGAAGAAATCATCACAAAAAAGGTTGAATTGAAGGCTTTTATATAAAAGTATAAAAGAAAAACCCATATTTATAAAGTCCGCCAGCTAATATATGTAAGGGTTAAGCCCCAGTCAAGCTCCGTCGGCGGAGATATTATAGATCAAGATCAACGGTTAATATCAACCCCGCGTCGCCAATGTAATCGTCAACAAATGGTGGAAGGTGGTAGCGGACATAATACCACCAAGGCACGTGTCCGATATTCATTCATCCGCGCATGGATAAAGTGGTATCAGAAACCACTATAGCACCGCGCGGAACCACCCATTATGGAAATATGGAAGGATACCTTACGTGGCAAGGTGGGTCCTAGCACGTGGCGAACAGGGATAGCTTGGTAGGGCCATGGTACGTGGCATCATATTTTACAATGATCGGAAGGCTGATACATAACTAAATAAAATCAACGGCCAACATTTCATTCGCGGCCAGAAACATGCACACGGGATTGTTGGCCTTTATGAAGAAAAGGCCTTTAATTTTCAATAATTTGCCTAAGTATGAGGAAGAGCATTTGATTAACTTTTGGCCAAAATTGAAACTTTATGAGAATGAGGTTTTAATTTTATAATCTAGACTAAATTCAAGACTTTATAAAGGTGACTTTGGTGAATATGCCAAAAGATTTAATTAAAAAAGGAGCAAAAAGAATATTAAGCGCCCAACAACACCAAGGGCTTGTCAAGTGACCAAGAGCCGAACCAAGGGGTCCCACATAGCCTTTCCGCATCCCTCAATAGCTCGAAATTCAAAATTATAAAGCGGTCGCGGATGAAATACCACGGGAGCACGTGGCACATTATTATTCATCCGCGTCAACGTGACGGTGGTATTATAAACCACCTTCCGCCCACGCGGAACCGCCATCCTCGAAGGTAAAGCGCCCAATAGCACATGTTATGTGTTATTAAGAGTTGTGCGCGGTGGGGTATATAAGCACCACAATTATTTCTTGCTCAACCAATGTGGGATATATCCCGTAGAGAAAATCAAATGGGATAAGTATAAGACGTTTTTGAGAAAATGTCTGTTTTAGTCACCATTTTCTAGAAGCTGTTTCCGCCAAACCGAGAAGAATTTTCAGAAACTGAAAGAGGTTTTTCTTCAGCACGGGCCAATATTCAAAAACCTCTCTCAGTTTTTACACAGGTGTTATGGTTTAAGAGAATCGAAGTCATCTTCACGGGGAAATTTTCCAGAATTTCAGTTTACTGTTTTAGTCATCAACTTCAAAGAGCTGGTTCTTCCAAATGAAGATGAATTTTCAGAAACTGAAAGAGGTTTTTCTTCAGCACATGCCCAGTTACAAAAATCTCTCTCAAAATGTACACAGGTATCTCCATTTGAGATATACAGCCAGGTCTTTGGAGCCTATTTTTCAGCAAATTTACTTCCTGAAATAAAAAAAATAAGTTGTAACTGTTTCTATTTTTAGAGTTTCAGTTAGGTTTTGAATTCAAGATTAGGTATAGGCCGTCTTTCTATATATTGATATGTAAAAAAAACATGTAAAGGGTTCGATTTTCAGTAAGAAGGTTTACGAGAGGCTTTATCTCATCTTCATATTTGAGAAAATGTTGCAGAGCTAAAAGCAAGCATTTTTAACAGATTTAGAGATTCTCGTGTTGGGTTTTTTACAGTCTGTCCTTTTTTCCCTTCTCATAATGTGAAAGTTTATTTTTCTTTGTTAAATCCTTACCATTATGTTTTTTCTGTCATATTTGAATGAAGGTTATAGTGAATCTGGAATTCATATTGATTATGCTCCGTTTCATCCTATTTCAAATATTCACCAAATTTTCCTCTAAAGTTAATATGGATTCATCTTAATTTGATGCCCGTATTTAATGGACTGTTCATCTTTCCTTCCATTACCACCAGAAATCAAGAAACTTGACGGTAAAAAACACAGCTATCCCGCCTCTAATGAAAAACTATTTTGCTGAAAACTCTGCACATCTTTCATATTACATGATTTTGACTCCATTGCCCAACAGTATCTTTTTCCTGTTTGATCCAACCACATTATTTAAAGCTTACAAAGTTTTTTTACAAATTGGCCCTTGAGTTTCATTGTCAAACTGCTGTCGTGGTGACATTGGATGGCAGATTTGCCGAGAGAGCCCTCTCTGGCTGAAGGAGGCCAACTTTCAGTCTAAAGATTGGTTTGAAATAGGTTACCTCGGGGTTTCTTTGATACAACCCAAGGAAAATCCGAGTGCTAACATTTTGGCGCCGTTGCCGGGGAACGAGGGTTTCATTTTCCCTGGGTATGAACGACAAAGTTTTCAGTTTTGACTGTTGATGGTGAACAATGGTCAAACATCAGTAAGGTTGTACATCTTTCACCTGGCGACTCCATCTTCAAGAATCCAAATTTCAGTGACTCCATTGGCGGCATGATCCAGAATCAAGCTTTTAAAGAGAACCGACAGACTCCGCTGGGAAATGAGCTCATTGTGAAGACATGGAAAGGCATGATGAAAAGACAAGGTACTCAAGTTTTAGTTTTCTCCAAGACATATTATCCTTTCTTGTAAATCTTTTCCTGTCTTTTCCTAAGCTTGGCAAAAGAATTTCTCATTGTTTGCTATATTCGAAAAAAGACCATAGATTTACTCCTGTATACCCTTCTTTAGAAACTGAAAATGTGTCTTCATTCTGTACATATGATTTTGATCAAGATCTTTTACTTGAACCGCATGACAGTAAGGATCAGCCTTATAAACCTCATGATACTAAAGCTGATAATACATCCTCTTTACATGGTTCAGTTTCTTCCAATATCCAAAACCGATATATGCCACTTCACCTACCTCATGTTCTCCATGATTATCCTCCTAAATACCATAAATACCTTCCTAAATTCGATGGAGAAATCAAAGGCTTTACTGCTGAGAAACATCTTCAAGGTTTTGAAAATTTTCTGGATCTGTTCGAAGTGGATCAGGATGATGTTTGTATGAGGATTTTTGCCCAAACTTTCCAGGGAGATGTGAAGAAATGGTTTCGCCATTTACAGCCAGAGTCTATAGACACATGGCAGGGGTTTTCTGAGGTCTTCTTGAATTTTTGGGGTAAGAGGAGGTCATGGGACCTAGTCCTTTCAAAATTTTACTCTATGAGGGTGCAGGAAGGGGAATCCTTATCCAGTTTCAACAGGAGGTTTGCCAGCGCCTATTATGATATGCCGAAAGAAATTCAGCCCCTAGAGAATGCTGCCAAGTTACATTATGTATCTATTTTTCATTCTGATTTCTCTTTCCTTCTCTTGGAAAGAAATCCCTCCAGTTTACAACATATGTTCGTTGATGCTTTAGAAGTTGAAGATAATCTTAGAATGTCCAGGAAATTATCGAGCAAAGAAAATGATGAGAGGATTGAAGAAGAATGTGGGTTCGAAGAGAAGTATGGACAAGGAGAAATGGCTTGGCATTCCAGTTTTTCCCATGACAAACAAAGAGATCATCAGCTGGGTGATGTGACAGAAAAAGGTAACTCTGACTTGTTTTACGTCAATTACAATCAGCTTGCTAAAAATTCTGTTAGTGAGGGTTTTAAAGAAAATTTCAGTCCACCTAAATTTGATGAGTATGAAGAAGATTGCTTGGGTATGGCACCGGCTGAAAACTTTATAAGTCCCAGAGCAGTTAGTGAAGAAAATTTGATCACTATCCATGATCAAACATCTGAAAATCAACATGCTGAAAGTGACTGTCTACCCCTCTGTTATGCTTCGTTCGAATTGATAAAACAAAAAATTAAGGCTTCTAATCAAAAACAGAAATCTATGATGGAGAACTCCATAAACTTTTTTGAAAATGGAATTAAAGAAGAAGAAGAACAAGTCTGTCATCATTCTCAAGAAGCAGAGGTTTTCCATAGGGAAGATAAGTACCAAACAGAAAATCAGGTCTCTATTTCGCATTCAGAAATTTTGTATCAAGAAGAGTCTGTTGCACTTGATGTCATTGAAGAATTTAATGATGGTTTTGCTGTTTTTGATGAAGAAGGGCGAGTTTTAAATTCTGAATTTTCGAATGAAATTGGTGATGGCCTTTGTATCTTTTCTCCCGAGCCAGATAAGAATTTTCTTCAGTCTTGTCAGTGGTCTTCTAATTCAGAAGAAGGTCAGATAAGCTTCTCTCCATGTCACATTATTTCAGAAGTTGTGGGTCTAGAGGACTCTATCTTATTTGATTCACTTAAAGAACAATACATCAGTACTTCTCTTGGAATACAAGAAACAGAACAGGCCTCAAATGATGCTGCTGATTTTTCCTTAAACAAGAAAGGTGGGCGCCTCCATAATATTTCCAAAATTTCTCCTCTATCTGAAGATGAAATAGATCAACTCCTGAAAAGTCATATTACAACTCCAGTAATGTCGGATCTGCATTGTTTACACAGTGAGTATGTAAGTGAGACCTCTTCCATTTTCAAGCATGTAAATCTAAATTTAAACATTGACAGTCATGCCAATCCTTTGAAGGAACCTATTTATGATGATGATTCTCTGCCAAGAGATCAACTGTTAGACACTATTTATTTCCATCAAAAAGATAGGGTTGACATGATTAATGATCTTGAAGGATGTTTTTTGTTGGAAGATGTTTTGGATAATGATGTGGATAAGTATAAAGATGGGATAGATGAGATACCAAAAAGGGAACCAGAGATGCTCACGCTTGAGGAAGATCCAGTCAACACTCAGGTATTAGAATATCATGCCCCCCTATGCACTCTCATCAATCCACAACTGAGTAGTCTTGCAGGTCAACTGGAATGATATATTTCCGTTCTTGTTGAATCTCAAGACGAGATAATATTTCAAACTTTTGAAGATCCTTATGCTAATTTACTACGGTCTGAGGGGAAAATGAATTTTCTAACATTTGTGGGACATGAATTCATTATCAGAGAATGTTTGGAATAGTTTGTTTTCTGTCTTTCTTACTCACTCAAAAGGAATGCAAGCCATAGTCGAGCAGATGGTCAGTTATTAGATTGGCTTCATTGGCACTTTTGTGTCATTTGATTCAGCAATCACAATTCAGCAGAGTAGGGTAGGTAGGAGGAATAAGTTTGCCTGGCAAACATTTTTTCAGTATGTACAGCGTTGTTTTCATTTTAGTTCCAGCATGTATGTTTCAGTGTTCAGCAGTTATCGGTTTTCAGTTACAGTTTTGGATGGAGGAGTGGTTACAGGTTACAGGTTGCAGTTTTCAGGATTGGGAGCCGCCCAATGGTCAGGCACATGGTCTACGGTGTTCTTTGCTACCTCACAAGGAGGATAGCATCCCCAGTTGGAGCCAGTTGTTGACACCAGGTCTGAGGAAACCTAAAATTTTTGCTAAAAGGTCCTAAGAGAAGAAATCATCACAAAAAAGGTTGAATTGAAGGCTTTTATATAAAAGTATAAAAGAAAAACCCATATTTATAAAGTCCGCCAGCTAATATATGTAAGGGTTAAGCCCCAGTCAAGTTCCGTCGGCGGAGATATTATAGATCAAGATCAACGGTTAATATCAACCCCGCGTCGCCAATGTAATCGTCAACAAACGGTGGAAGGTGGTAGCGGACATAATACCACCAAGGCACGTGTCCGATATTCATTCATCCGCGCATGGATAAAGTGGTATCAGAAACCACTATAGCACCGCGCGGAACCACCCATTACGGAAATATGGAAGGATACCTTACGTGGCAAGGTGGGTCCTAGCACGTGGCGAACAGGGATAGCTTGGTAGGGCCATGGTACGTGGCATCATATTTTACAATGATCGGAAGGCTAATACATAACTAAATAAAATCAACGGCCAACATTTCATTCGCGGCCAGAAACATGCACACGGGATTGTTGGCCTTTATGAAGAAAAGGCCTTTAATTTTCAATAATTTGCCTAAGTATGAGGAAGAGCATTTGATTAACTTTTGGCCAAAATTGAAACTTTATGAGAATGAGGTTTTAATTTTATAATCTAGACTAAATTCAAGACTTTATAAAGGTGACTTTGGTGAATATGCCAAAAGATTTAATTAAAAAAGGAGCAAAAAGAATATTAAGCGCCCAACAACACCAAGGGCTTGTCAAGTGACCAAGAGCCGAACCAAGGGGTCCCACATAGCCTTTCCGCATCCCTCAATAGCTCGAAATTCAAAATTATAAAGCGGTCGCGGATGAAATACCACGGGAGCACGTGGCACATTATTATTCATCCGCGTCAACGTGACGGTGGTATTATAAACCACCTTCCGCCCACGCGGAACCGCCATCCTCGAAGGTAAAGAGCCCAATAGCACATGTTATGTGTTATTAAGAGTTGTGCGCGGTGGGGTATATAAGCACCACAATTATTTCTTGCTCAACCAATGTGGGATATATCCCGTAGAGAAAATCAAATGGGATAAGTATAAGACGTTTTTGAGAAAATGTCTGTTTTAGTCACCATTTTCTAGAAGCTGTTTCCGCCAAACCGAGAAGAATTTTCAGAAACTGAAAGAGTTTTTTCTTCAGCACGGGCCAATATTCAAAAACCTCTCTCAGTTTTTACACAGGTGTTATGCTTTAAGAGAATCGAAGTCATCTTCACGGGGCAATTTTCCAGAATTTCAGTTTACTGTTTTAGTCATCAACTTCAAAGAGCTGGTTCTTCCAAATGAAGATGAATTTTCAGAAACTGAAAGAGGTTTTTCTTCAGCACATGCCCAGTTACAAAAACCTCTCTCAAAATGTACACAGGTATCTCCATTTGAGATATACATCCAGGTCTTTGGAGCCTATTTTTCAGCAAATTTACTTCCTGAAATAAAAAAAATAAGTTGTAACTGTTTCTATTTTTAGAGTTTCAGTTAGGTTTTGAATTCAAGATTAGGTATAGGCCGTCTTTCTATATATTGATATGTAAAAAAAACATGTAAAGGGTTCGATTTTCAGTAAGAAGGTTTACGAGAGGCTTTATCTCATCTTCATATTTGAGAAAATGTTGCAGAGCTAAAAGCAAGCATTTTTAACAGATTTAGAGATTCTCGTGTTGGGTTTTTTACAGTCTGTCCTTTTTTCCCTTCTCATAATGTGAAAGTTTATTTTTCTTTGTTAAATCCTTACCATTATGTTTTTTCTGTCATATTTGAATGAAGGTTATAGTGAATCTGGAATTCATATTGATTATGCTCCGTTTCATCCTATTTCAAATATTCACCAAATTTTCCTCTAAAGTTAATATGGATTCATCTTAATTTGATGCCCGTATTTAATGGACTGTTCATCTTTCCTTCCATTACCACCAGAAATCAAGAAACTTGATGGTAAAAAACACAGCTATCCCGCCTCTAATGAAAAACTATTTTGCTGAAAACTCTGCACATCTTTCATATTACATGATTTTGACTCCATTGCCCAACAGTATCTTTTTCCTGTTTGATCCAACCACATTATTTAAAGCTTACAAAGTTTTTTTACAAATTGGCCCTTGAGTTTCATTGTCAAACTGCTGTCGTGGTGACATTGGATGGCAGATTTGCCGAGAGAGCCCTCTCTGGCTGAAGGAGGCCAACTTTCAGTCCAAAGATTGGTTTGAAATAGGTTACCTCGGGGTTTCTTTGATACAACCCAAGGAAAATCCGAGTGCTAACACCCTAATTTTCCACCTTTCTTATCAAAATCCCGAACTAGGGTTTGATCAATCCCGGCCTTCTGCACAACCAAAAACTTCGATCTTGGTCTCTAAATTTTGATTTTTATGAGGAGCATCCAGCCGTGGTCTCCAACACAAAAAATTCCAACATTCTCCGAAACCCTAAATTCCTGGAGCCATGAATGAAGGTGCTCAAAATCCAATTATGTTTTGACATAAATATGCACCTGTGTATTTCTTGTGTAATTCCAAAATTTCAGATCTAAAGGGTCTAAAAATTCATTTTGTGGTAGAGTGACCTTTTATCTTTCTAACCCCATAGGTCTGAGCTCAATTGGATTCTCTGAGACAGAGTTAGGCCAAGTGTCGCAACGTGACCTTTTTATGGGATAAAACAGGAGAGCAAATTTGTACGGAGTGCCACATGTCACTGGTTCACTTTCGGCCTCTGAACCTTCAACTTGTGAAAGTACCATCTGTACCCTCCCTGTCACTTTTTAGGAAATTTCATTTGGATCTTCCTAGCCCAAGTTGTGACATTTTTTCCTAGGTCACTTGTTTATGACAGAGATATGGAAGAGGCCGAAACCCTATATTGTACAGACCATAAAGCACAAAGTAAAATGAATTAGAAGTTGTTCTTCAGACACAAGGTACATTGGGATCCTATATTCTACTTGTAAAAGTTTCATATCCTGAAACTTCGCCAAAATGGATTTATAGCGAAAGTGCTACGATGAATGGTTTTTGATATATCAAGCCCTAGCTTCGCAAGTGCAACAAGTGTCATAAATGCCATACCATGCCTTCTTTCAGGCTAGCTATGATACCATGTTAGTTTTTCAAAAATTTCAATCTGATCTAGGATCTTAACTGAGAGAATAACATGTACAGCATATCTATAGCATATCAATCATGGACACAATAATACAAGCACACAAGAGACACAGAGTTTCACTGGGGAAAATCAAGAAGGTAAAAAACCCCACAACTTCCTCAGAGATAGATAGAGCAATGATACAAACCAAGTACAAGATATAGTCCTCCTAGCAGTAGCTTCTCCTCCTCCACTAGTGCGCCACTCTCCAATGAGTGTGTGTGAGAAGAATAAAATGATCGAATAGAGTGCCTCCCGCACTCTATTTATACTTGACTTGACTTGACTTGCCTAATAACCTTTACTAGGTCAGCCTTAACTTAACCACATAACATAATGCTGACAGGGATGACCCCAAATTGGGTGGTCTAATAACCCTTTAACCCACATGACTTATAAAGGGCCGACCCCAACAAGGTCGTCTAATAACCCATCAAGTATAAGTTATGACACTTACAATATAAATGACGACACTTCCGTATAGAGGAATAATAACATCTCTATAGGAATACAATATACATATATGAAATACATTCTGAAGTTACAAATACATCAACAAATATCCAACACATGCGATGGATTTGGCGAATCCCGATGCGATTTAGCAATTATGAACCTGAACGAATAGATACTATCGTCCAGTATATAGGAGGTGAAAGGGAAACAGGTTTAGCTACTTAATATTTCAAGAGCCGAATGGAAGTATATGTGGCCAGCACCAGCACCGAAAGACCACAGGCCACACCAATTTTCCAGGAGTATCCCGAAGTCATGTCTTCAGTCCCACACAAGAAAAAATGGAGTGCAACGAGACCTCCCGACTCTGGTCGAGAGAAAAAGAAGGCCACCTGGGCATCCACTAGAAATACGAATGGTGCTGCAGGGCCCTCAGCTGCCGAAGTTGTGCAGGATGGATATGATAGTCCATGCTTTCAGAATACGTTCCACCCCATCGGACAATAGCACCCATGCTGCAAATCAACAAGAACAAAAAATACGCCATCACAGTTGCACCAGTACCCTCAGGGGTTCCTGCAACCAGGGATATTACTGCGAAGTTAAAGAAGTTACAATACACCGACCTCGACATGGCCAAGTTTAAGGAGTATGCGAAATCTTATGAAGACGTTCCCCATGCAGGAGAGCCGACTATGAAGGAACCAATGGAATGGGCACTGGGATTGGCATGATCAGGGTTGCTTGGCATCACCCTCCTACCTCATTTTGGGCACTTGGAACAAGTTAACGCATGTGTCAAACAGATCCTCGCATGCTTCCATGACACATCCATGTGGTTGAACGAGAGAATCCCAGTTATAATCAACCTCATTGCCAGAGTCACCGGCGTACCGCAAGAAGGAGCCAACCCTTCACAGTTTTTCTAGGGAAAGGATAATGACAAGAAACTAGCCGAACAGTTGGCCATAAAGTATGGGGTAGAGAAGGATTCCCAAGGCTACCTAATCCACACAATTAATGACCAAGCAGTCCAAGTCCAAGCAAAGATATTGGCAGTCAAAGTAACAAGGAAAAACCGACCGATGCAATGCAATTCAAGGGTTCTTGCAGTAACAGAACAATGTGCCGCAGGAGAACAGATGAACTAAGCTCAGTTCCTGCTACATGAATCAATCAAGGATGCATATGATGCCCATGAACACGGTCGACCATTCACATAGTTGTGGCTACTTCTCCTCATTGCCTTAAAATCATGGAGGGAACCAAACAATTGCCAAGGAGTGGACCTCACGGAACCGCAGGTGTGCTACGGTGCGAGGTACCAGAACTTATGGGTGACCACTAACAAGGAATGATAGCAGGAAAACATTATTCATTTTTATATTTGGCTCAAGAGGATGTAGATGGACGCGCTGATGATACCGCGGATCACACTGTAGGATGCAACGAAGTATCAGTCCATCGCCCAGGTATCTGTTGAAACACACACGATTTACCTTCGAGCCCATGTAGATCCAACCAAACAATGGATGAGAACACAGTACAAGCTCACCGAATCTGAGCTTGACAACATCATCACCTACTGGCTGGAGGAATGGAAGGTTCCTGCAGATCCGAAGGACATTGAAAAGGCACAGGTAGCAGGACGACAAGACCCAGCCAAGAAAGATGAAGCGTCCACCAACCAGAAGGAGGATGCAGAGTAGGAGAGTGATGCGAAGGACCAAACGGTAGAATATGGTCATGACGGGGCCTCAATAGCCAACACCCCAACTGATTTAGAGCTCAATCTCCAACAGGAAGAATGAAGATACAAGAACAAAATGGACCGTGATGGTGGTAGTACACAGGCTGAGATCACTACACAGCAGGCCGACAATCTGTTGGATAGTATTACACAAATTATAGAGCGCAACCGCCGGAAGGTTACACAGCATTCTGTGGACAATTTCTAGTACATAGGGGAATTGTTAAATTCGGTGGCAAATACGCTAATCAACATTAGGGTACCACAAGGGGACATCCAGTAAAACTTGTCGACTCCTAGAGTCGAGGTCGAAGTAGGCACCCAGAAACTCATAGTTCAAGTCAACACCCACGCCTTCTTCACAGGAGATGAGACCTTGGACCTAAATCTCTGGAAGGATGACCCGACAATGCTCACTTTCAACTTAATGCCAATGTTGACACTACATCGAATCCAAGTGGAAGCAAGTGCAGAAATCCGAGATCGTGACGCTACCATGCACAATAAGATTGTTGATTATATGAAACAACTACAATACAATGAGATAGAAGCACAGCAGCTTCAAGATAAACACATCGCAGTACTAGCTATGTAGGTACAGGATCTCGAGCAAAAGGAACGATTAGAGAAAGCCCTGGATGAAAAGGAAACAATCATTACAGAACAGACTAGAATGCTCACTGCAAAGGAAGAAATCATAGAGGAACGGACGAGGCTAGAAAGAGCACTAGCAAAGGCATCCAAAAGAGCAGAGCTAGACCTGAATGTTGACCCGGAATCCCAGGTCGTTATGTTAGGGATTTCCATCAATGAGCTCTGAAAAGAAAATGTGGAACTCTAGGCTCGGGTAACACATAGCACACTGCTGGCACAACTCTAGAGTCGACAAACGGCGATAGAGGAAGCAGTGGTGGAAACTCAGGAATTGGAGCAGGCAGCATAGAAGATGGTTGTAAGTCTTACAGAATTCTGGGATAGGTTGGTCGAGGATGACCAGTTAGCTGCACTAAAGAAAACTCATTGCGAAGCCAAAGAGCAGCTAGAAATGTTTAAAGGGTCATTTAAAGCGATGCCCATGTTGATTTATATGTAACTTTGGAATGTATTTCATCTGTGTATTTTATATATATTTATTGTACCCTTATAAGAGAGGTGTTATTCCTCTATAAGGAAGTGTCATCATGTGGATTGACAAGTGTTGCAAGTGTGTGTACTTGCCGATGGGTTATTAGACCACCATGTGTGGGGTTGGCCCTGAAATATATATATTATAATGTGGATGTACCTAGATAGACAAGTTGACCCCATAAGGTCACTGGGCAAACAGATTAGTATAAATAGAGATCAGGTGATCTCTATTTTAAATCATTCAGAAAAGTACATCTCTCTCACTCAGAAAGTGGCGCACTAGTGAGAAGGAGGATCATCTGCTACTAGGAGACTATCTCAGTGTATTTTGGTTGTACTCAGGTTGAGCCATTGCTCTCTCTATCTCTGAGGAAGTTGTGGGGTTTTTCACCTTAGGGTTTTCCCCACAGAAACTCTGTGTCTCTTGTCTCTTATGCTTTTGATTCTTGTGATGCTTGTCATACTTATTGTGATTGTCATGCATTGATATACCGTATATGTTATTCTCTCAGTAAAGATCCTAGAGTATTGTGAATTAATGCTCAAAATTTAACATGGTATCAGAGCTAACCTGAGAAGAAGACATTTTGCAGTGACGGGAACTTGAGTTTCTTGTTTATTGGGTTTCTCTCGACAGATTTTGGAAAAGCAGTATAGTAGATTGACTCTACTCATCAAGGCGCATCTATCTATCCAATCAGAATTCAATTTTGAGCATTTTCAGATTTGGCCCTAAAAATTAGGGTTTCCACAAAAATAGGAATTTCTGGAATCTGAAGGCACGACTGGAAGCTCCTTGCAAAAATTGAAGTTTAGAGTTTTGGATCGAGATTTTTGGCTGTGTAGATCTCTGGGAAACTCAAACCCTAATTCAGGGCTCTCCCTAGTGAACCTGGGAGGACAAAAAGACAAATCTGAAGGGTAAAGCTTTGCTGATCTCAAATTCTGAATGCACCAAGCTGATCAGCTCATCAAGGCGCATCTTTCTATCCTTTCAGAAATTTGAAATTCACATTTTGAATTTTTAGGGTTTTTCCGACAAACCCTAATCTAGGCCCAAATCCAGTTTTCAGCATTTCAAGTGGTAAGACCTAAATCTTTTCTATTTACATTTGAAGTACTCTTTAAGATGTCTCACCACACCAAGCTTGAGGATAAGCTTGAAGGGGATGATAACTTCCGATCTTGGAAGTATAGGATTGGGTTAATCCTAGAAGAGAATGAGTTGGACTCATATATAAAGGAAGACATCCCTATCCCAGAGGATGAAGAGGCCAAGGTATTTCATAAGAAGAACTTGGTTAAGGCAAAGAGAATCATTGCTGATTCTATCAAAGAGCATCTCATACCCCATGTGTCTTCTCTAAAGACATCCAAGGAGATGTTTGACTCTTTGACCAAGCTATTTGAAGGGAAGAACATAAATCGGAAGATGACTCTGCAGAATCAATTGAAAGGGGTCATGGAGAAACCATTCAATCTTACTTCTCCAAGGTCTCTCAGATCAAGGAGCAACTTGAAGCTAAGGATGAAGTAGTGGACAATGGTGAATTTGTTATGACCACTCTGAATGGCCTACCTAGGTCACGGGACTCCTTTATTCAAGGAATCTGTGGAAGAAAGAAATTGATCTTTTTAGTAAACTATGGGATGAATGCTCTCAAGAAGAAGCTAGACTTGTAGCTCGTGAAGAAAAGATGGGAGGTGAAGATCAAGCTCACACCAAAAGAAGCAAGCCCAAGAAGGAGCAGTCTCGCTACAAGAGATCCTATCAAAAGAATAAGAAGGATCTAAGATGCTTCACATGCAATAAGAAGGGTCACTTTGCTTCAGATTGTCCCAAGAACAAAAAGGATAATAACAACAACTCCAGCAAGAAGAAGAAGGGCAACAAAAGAAAGTTCCATGCTCATGCTGCCGAGGATGATGAACCTCCAAAGAAGAAGGCTAGGGTAGAAAGTGATGATAGTGATGATGACTCATCAAGTGAAGAAGAGTATGTTCTAATATCTGCTCTCACAGGTGAAACTTGGGGATGATTATCAATACCCAATCAAAGGAAGTGGTGAAGCCTCCTACAACCTAGATTCTGGAAAGTATTTGAAGATGAAAGAAGTCCTTTATGTACCTGGGCTCAAGAAGAACTTACTCTCCATCTTTGCATTGGATACAAAAGGTATGTAGTCCTAATATGGCCAAAGGGTAAAACAATCGATGATGCAGTAGTGATTGGAGAGCAAGAGGGAGGTTTTACAAATTGAAGGGACAACCTGAACATGCCATGGTGACATAAAGACAAAGATTCATCCATAGTCATGGATCACATAGAGGTATGTATAATTTGTTTTTGCAAAAGTTAACTAATGAGTTATGCAGGTCATTGAAGAGAACAAGAACACATTGCTAGACATAACTAGCAAATATGGTGACCAGGTATGTGTTTCTTATATCATAGGATCTATCATATAAGTATGCATGGCATGATTGATGATGATTGTTCATAAAGTCATAAGTTTGAATAATCATGGGTATATGCATATTATGTGTCTTACCTTAATTAATGATATGACTAACCAGAAGAGTCCTAGGTTTGAGTAATTGCAAGTTTAGACATGTTATGTTTCTTATGATATGACTAACCATAAGAGTCCTATATAAACCTTGAATGCTAATGCTTATTATTTTTGTTTGAAATGATCATGAATATACATGCTTGAGATTATTTTGTTTTAATAGTATACTAATGAATGTATGATTTTGTATGAGATCACAAGGATAACAAAATCATGATACTAATAAGCATGCATAGGGACCAAGGATGAATATGAGTTCAAGAACAGGTAATCCAGGAAGCAAAGATCAAGAGGGAACACACTCCAGTGGTTTCTGCAAGGGTGCAGATATTCAGAGGGAGTTGTCCATCTCTCTACATTCCACAATAGAAAGGTGTAGAAGGACTCCATCAGCTCCTGCAAGGAAGCAAAGACTCAGAGGGAGTCCACCCAACAAACAAACAAAGATAAGTATTTTAATTATCATTTCTTGCATATTTGTTTGCTTAAATAAAATTGTTCAATGATGTATATGCTCATGTTCTTAGACTTAGGATATGTATTGTGCATATTAGAATGATTGCATTAATGAACATTATACCACTAATATGCATGTGTTGGGTAAGTGGCCTATGGCACTGTACAACATTCCATTGCTACTTATCTAGAATGAAACCTCTTTGCTGACATGTTGGGAGTAGTGCAAACTCTTAACAATGTTCTGGTAGAGATTGGAAGCCATCTAGAAAGTTATGGAACATGGATAAATGTTGTATTGAAGCATTGGCTAAGATAATTGCATGACTGTATGACATATTTCTTTATGTGTAAGAATTTGTCTGAAAATTATGAGATGTTTCTAATCATGCAATTTAAATTGTTTTGTAGGAAAGACCGTATACCTTCACCTACAAAAGAAGGACTACAACATTTGTTCAAGCAACAAAATTATCTATTGAAGATATTGAAGTTCCCAGGATACGGGAAGAATGCCATGATCCGTCGATCATGAAGAATGATGTTTGGGATGTAGTCCCAAGACCTAAAGGGAAGTTTTGTTATGACTTCCATATGGATCTATCAGATCAAGCATGCTGCAAATGGCAACATAGAAAAATATAAAAGTGATGAAATAGAAGATACACCAGATGGATGTCAAGACTGCTTTCTTGAATGGTGTAGTTGAAGAGGAAGTATATGTGGAGCAGCCACTCGGTTTTGAAATACATGATAGGGATTCATATGTGTGCAGATTGAAGAAATCCTTGTATGGATTGAAACAAGCTCCCAGAACTTGGTATGGTAATATGGACAATTTCCTATCTAGTTTGGGCTTTACCAAGAGTAAAGCGGATTCCAACCTTTACTACAAGGTTGAAGAAGGGAATCCTGTGGTTCTACTCCTGTATGTGGATGACTTATTTGTAATAGGAGATGACAGATTGATTGCAGATACTAAGAGGAAGCTTGCTGCTGAGTTCGATATGAAAGATTTGGGAATGATGCATTATTTCCTAGGTATGGAGGTGTGGCAGAGTGTAGGTGGGATCTTCGTTGATCAAGGGAAGTACACAGTAGATATCCTGAAGAGATTGGGGATGATGGATTGCAAGGCCATGGCCACACCTATGGCATCAAATCTGAAGCTTCTATGCGATGCTTCATCTGAGCCGGTTGATGTCTCTATGTATCGTCAGATGATTGGGTCCTTGATGTACCTGATGAACATGAGACCAGATATTTGCTTTGCTGTGAACACATTGAGCCAGTTCCTAATGGATCCGAGGAGTGTTCACCTGGTTGCTGTAAAGCATGTTCTGAGGTATCTAAAGGGTATAGTGGATTATGGGCTCAAGTATGAAGCGAATCAAAAGTTTAACCTACAGGGTTATGTTGATTCAGATTGGGTTGGCAATGCTGCAGATAGGAAGAGCACATCTGGGTGTTGCTTCAGTATGGGATCAGGTGTGATCTCTTGGTTTAGCAGGAAGCAATCCTGCGTAGCACTGAGTACAGCTGAGGTAGAGTATGTTGTAGCCTGTTCAGCTAGTTGTGAGGTAGTATGGCTATGGAAGCTACTGTCTGAGTTATTTGATCTCCCATTGGATGCTACTGGTATCTTTTGTGATAACCAGAGTTGTGTGAAGCTATCCAAGAACCCAGTGTTTCATGATAGGTCGAAACACATAGAGATCAAATATCACTATATCAGGGATATGGTGTAGAGAGGAGCTGTGAAGCACCTGTATGTTGCGACGGATGAGCAGATTGCAGATGTGCTGATGAAGCCATTAGCTAGGGTGAAGTTCGAGTACTTCAAGGAGAGGCTTGGTGTTCTTCAGATCGAGGACACTTCGAGGAAGAAGTGATGGACACATTTGCTGAATCCATTCCAAGCATGTTGGAAGGAGGATCCTTCACATGGCTGTGGATGTAAGCGCTGGATGATGAGCATCAGGATGATGTTCTAGTTTCTGCTTTGTATGATCAGTTAGATCATTTATATGTATGTACGCATCATGTTGGATGTTGGATATGATCAATTGGATCATTTATATGTATGTATGCATCATGTTGGATGCTGGATATGATCAGTTGGATCATTTATATGTATGCACGCATCATGTTGGATGCTGGATATGATCGGTTGGATCATTTGTATGTATTTTGTATATGCATCATGTTGGATGCTTGGACCATGTATTTGTATATGTATCAGGTGGATACATTGTATGATCAGGTAGATCATGTATGTTGATATGTATCAGGTATGATCAGGTAGATCATGTATGTTGATGGATACATTGTGTGGATCATGTATCTATGAATCAGGTGAATACACTGTGTATGATGATATGTATCAGGTAGATACTTGGTATGCATCAGGTAGATGCATTGTATGATCAGGATGATCGTGGATGACGAGCTCCAGATGACATGCAGCAGGATGTTGCAGTGATGATGATCAGGATGATCATGTGTACATCAAGATGATGTATGGTGAGTATTAGATGATACTTTGTGGCCATGGATCAGGTTGTGCAGATGAGCATGTCTAGGAGATCCTATAGGTCGGAGTTGCGTACCCATAACAACCTGGGATTCTCTTTCGAGACATTGCTCTGGGAGAACATGTAATTTGTGCCCTGGGAGATCTTTAGGTCAGAGTTGTGTACCCGTAACATCCTGAGATGCTCTTGCGAGGTTTTGTCCTATGGCATGTAATTTGCTCCTGGGAGATCTGGACAGGATGAAAAAGGCCTCAGATGCTTCAGCTAGGTTTTTCCATGACCACATGTAATTTGCTCCTGGGATATCTGGACAAGATGAAAAAGGCCTCAGATGCTTCAGCCAGGTTTTGTGGTGGACCACATGTAATGTGCTCCTAGGAGATCCGACAGGTAGAGCTGTGTGCTCGTAACAGCCTGGGATGCTTCAGCCAGGTTTTGTGGTGAGATCACATGTAATGTGTTCCTGGGAAATCCGATGGGTAGATCTGTGTGCTCATAACTGTAATGTCCCCTCCTATCATACCAGCATGATAGAGAGGATCGTGATGCTAAAACCGAGCATCTAGCCCCATATCCATTAAGTAAAAACTCAATGATAAAAAGAAATATACATGTGCATGTTATAAAAATACAACGGAATTTAAAAATTATGTTTAATATCTAACATACATTCAACATTTCTGTGATAGCCATTAAAATAAAGACATTGTAGAATTTATAGCAGAGAATACTTATCTTAACAAGTAGTCCCAAGCAACTAGCTATGCATCTACAACGTTCCACCCAACCATAGGCCAGTTGTGCTTGTCATCCTCTTGATACAACTGCCACCCTCGAGCTGGGCATGATTACTACAAGGAACCAGGGAACAGCAGGCTCACACATAGCCAAGCATACACCAAGATGAGCCAAGCTAATCTACAATTGGGTTTATCAGGCTGCTAGGAAATGGAAAGGAAGAGTGGCTAAGCTAGTGAGCTCAAGCACAGAGCCAGGGGTAACCTTACAAGATCTATCTAGCTTGGCACCCACAATACCTACACACCCAGCACAAGGAAGTATTCTTTTCACTGTTGTACAGTCCCTCAAGCCATACCTTCCCCATCTAGTGCTCTCGGGGTGTGCATAGAAAAGTAGCCAAAGCCCTCTTGATCTTCTTGAGAGGTTATCTCCCCCACTAGGTTTATCAAGCCCTCTCTATCCACTACCACTCCAAGTTTCTTGCTCATAGATTCAAACCAAAACAAGGATGCACATAACAGCTGAACCACAATTATTGGGCATGATAAAAACGTTTCTTCAATGGGATGTCCAATGAGGGGGTTTCTACCAATTTAGAAAAACGTGGGAAAGCCCAAAAACGAAATGGCAATTGGGGAACAACCCTAGGGAGTAGAAATCATTTTCAGAAAAATGTCCATGGGCATTTTGGGGCAAAAATGACCTCCATCATAGTCCCACATCGTGACCCTTCCCTCCCAGCTGTTGTACAATGCAAAAACGAGCTCCCAGGCATGGAAAAATGCACAAAATGGGTGAAAAACATGTAGGGAAAGACCCGGCTAGCTCAAACTGTGTGAGAGAGGAAAAACTCTATGTTTAGAATGGATTTGGGCACCATTTCGTGGGTGTTTTCTTGCCCAAGAAGCAAAAATATGAATTCCCAGGTTGATGGCTTGCCCATACACGAAATTGGCTGCCATACCTCTTCATTCCCAAGGCATTAACTGCCTCAACCAATTTCTGGAAGAATTAAATGATTGGGTCCATAACCCAAAATGGGTAGTTGAGGGTTTATGGGTTTTCTCATTGACACATGGATTAACACCATTGGCTCAAGGGTTTGAATAATTTTCCTCCCTATTCCTTGTAGAATCTTGCCCCCATATCTTTTGTTGCATTGCATAGCTAGTTGTGGGTTTTTCATTAAAAATTCGTAATTACATGATGTCTTAATTTACATTGTGCCTATATAGCACCAGAACCATAGGCATCTATTTTTAATTACCGATACATAAAACGCTAAATCAATGGTGGGGCCTTGGCCTTGAGCTCCTCACCATGATTAAGTAACAATATTTACATCATTTACGATTTAATGCAAAGGGGGTCAAAATGGGGACGTGACAGTAACAGCCTGGGATGCTTCAGCTAGGTTTTGTGATGGGTCACATGTAATGTACTCCTGGGAGATCCTACAGGTAGAGCTGTGTGCTCGTAATAGCCTGGGATGTTGCAGCCAAGTTTTGTGATGCACATAATAAGTCCTGAGAATTCCACAGTATGGAAAGTAATGATGAAGACTTGCAGGTGGTGGGCCTACATCCAGTATGAAAAAGGACTGGCTCTGTAGAACTTCCTATGACGAGTAGAGTCAGAGATTGGTTGAGATAGCAGCAGCAGTGACGATGACGATGATGATGCATCGATGACGATGATCCCGAGAAGAAGACTTGTCTAGCAGATCTATGTCGAGAAATACCGTCCTAGTTAAGAGGGAGTGTTGACGTATATGTAACTTTGGAATGTATTTCATCTGTGTATTTTATATATATTTATTGTACCCTTATAAGAGATGTGTTATTCCTCTATAAGGAAGTGTCGTCATGTGGATTGACAAGTGTCGCAAGTGTGTGTACTTGTCGATGGGTTATTAGACCACCATGTGTGGGGTCGGCCCTGAAATATATATATTATAATGTGGATATACCTAGCTAGACAAGTCGGCCCCATAAGGTCACTGGGCAAACAGATTAGTATAAATAGAGATCAAGTGATCTCTATTTTAAATCATTCAGAAAAGTACATCTCTCTCACTCAGAAAGTGGCGCGCTAGTGAGAAGGAGGATCATATGCTACTAGGAGACTATCTCAGTGTATTTTTGGTTGTACTTTGGTTGAGCCATTGCTCTCTCTATCTCTGAGGAAGTTGTGGGGTTTTTCACCTTAGGGTTTTTCCCACGGAAACTCTATGTCTCTTGTCTCTTATGCTTTTGATTCTTGTGATGCTTGTCATACTTATTGTGATTGTCATGCATTGATATACTGTATATGTTATTCTCTCAGTAAAGATCCTAGAGTATTGTGAATTAATGCTCAAAATTTAACAGCCCACCATGACACAGATGACAAAGATTGCGGAACTACAGAGTATGAAGCAGCGAGCCAAAAAATCCCATCAAAGGAACTGACGACGAGCTGCACATTTGGATGAGATTCAAGCAAAGACGGAAGCCCACATAGAAAGCATGGTTCCAGAGATGAAATAGGTACAGGAGCAGCTACAGGAGGTATGACCAAAGGTGTATGACCACCCAACGGAGCAGCAGGCAATAGAAAGTACACAGCTTCACACATCAGTGAAGGAGATAGTCGACCATACCAGACCACCTACGAGGACTTTCAACTGCAATACAACAAACCAACAGTGTCCCGCTGAGTTGGCTTGGGATGAGCCACAAGTTTGTGTTGGGGGCCTATTGGCACAGGATAGATCCATAGGAAGTGTGGAAGCTAACGAGTGCGAAAGGGTCATTCCGCAGAAAAAGGACCTTTCGCCACTTTTTGTGGAAGCACAAGAATAGTTAGATTAGTCAAGTCGGTCATGTGGACCATTTTGTAATAATATGAAGTCACCACACTATAGAGCTCACACTATGTGAAGTCACCACTTGATTCATATATGTGTGCTTCCCTCTTACAACCCTTTGTATTCCTTTCGAATCTTGGAATTTCATTTCAGGAATCTGATAGTTCACTGTATGTTCCCCTATAGAGTACATCCATTGCACTCCCAAAACCACATTAGTATCAGCAACATCAACCACATAAAAGCTATCAAAAAAAGTGTAATTACCTGTGGTGATTTGCAGCTTTGGAACCCATGTTTTGCACTCCATAGTGTTGTGGCCTGGAATGATGACTGTGAAGCCATCGAATGGTTCAGTTGGAATATTTATTCTCTCTACCATGTCTGCATAAATAAATTTATGTGTGGATCCTACATCTACCAAAACTGAAGCTCTTTGTCCTAGTACCACGCCCTTGCATCGAATAGTGCGATAATGAGGCACTACTGAAAGTACTGCCATTCTTGCTTTGTCAGGTGAGGGATGATTTTCTTCTTGTTTCCCTTCTTCTATTGTATCATATCCCTCTTCTTGATCTGAAATATGCCATTCTTCCTCCATACCCCCTTCATACTCATCATTAATATAAAATACTTCAATGTATTGAGCTTTTCCCTTAATACATTTATGCCCCGGTGCCCATGGTTGAAAGCATGTGTAGCACAATTTTTTTCTTCTAAGTTCTTCCATGTTTAGTCCCTCTTTCTTATTCTTTTCAAATGCATCCCTTTACCAAGGCTTGTTTTCAATTATATCTCTTTTCCAAGGCTTCTTTTCAAATCTGAAGTTAGGCTTGGGAGGAAACCTTGTTCTAGGAAGCACATTTTGGAGATCTCTAGTTAAGCTCATAGCATCCTTTAATGTAGTTGGTTTGTGGGATTTAACTAAAACTTTTAAGGGTTCATCCAAACCTTCAGTGAACATAAATACTAACCTTCCCATAGATACATCAGCTACCTTGACTGATAATTTTTGAAATTCCATCATATAATCAGCCAGAGTTCCCACTTGCTTCAATTGGGCTAGTTCTTTGAAAGGTAATTCTGGGTCCTTTTGCTCAAATATCTCTACTACTCTGTCAAAAAATTATCCATAGGTAGTAACCTGATCATTTCCCTAATTTTTCATAACATGAAACCACCATTCATTGACATCTCCTTCTAGATGCAAAATAGCCATTTTTAAGGCATCCTCTTCCACCATTGGATTTAGCTGAAAATACACATCTAGTTTTTGCACCCAAGTGTTAGCAGAAATTTGAGAGGAACCATCAAACGTGGGAAGTGGAATTTTACCAATAGCACAATTTAATTCTTTGTCCTGGAATAGAGCCCTATTATCTTCCTTCTTTCTTAGTTTGTTTGAAATAGAAAAGTATTGGTCAAATGGTAGAGTCCTTCTACAATCTTCAATCAATTTTTCCCATTCTGCCACCATTGCACTAAGATCAAATTGGGTGTTAGGTTCTTCTTTTGGCACAATAAATTTAGGTGTAGTAGACCTTGGTGTGCTATGAAATTAATTAGTTCTATTATGGGGTCCTGTGCTTGAGAAAATATGCTCACCTATTGTCTTCTTTTCTTCTACATGTGAACTACTGCTTCCTCCTATGACTCCTTTGTTTCCAAGTTGGCAAGCCATCAATTCGAATCCTTTCATAAGATGTTGGGTCTTGTTCTTGGTCATGTATTCAAAGAGGGGTTCTATGAGTTTAATATATTCCTCACCGTCATTTGAATTTCCCTTAGTCATAGTTTCAACAAAATACTCTTCTTCTCCTACTTCTTCCTCTTCAACAACAACACCTTCAATTTCAGGTTCTAAGGGTGGTGGCTTATTTGTTTGAATCCTTGTCTTCATGAATGGTTAACCACATCAGGTTAAAATACCATGCTCTAATACCACTTTTAATGTCCCTTTTTTGAGTTTTTATGAAAATAGTGAAAAATTCAATTTTTTTCCCTACTTCGACCTTTGACTAGTTATGATGTCTTGGTCTCCAAATTGCTCCAATTGCTCCCAAATATTCTGATAAGGTGTATGGATGATGTTAGAACATAAATATGAGGTTAAGGTATTCTTTTGTACCTTCAAAATACTTCTAGAAACCCTCTCTTAATTCTGGTCAATGTAGGGAACCTCACTAGCAACTTGGGGTTCAAATCCCCCCATGGGTAGATGCTGAAAATGGCTTTCCAAGTGCCATTGTATCCTTTCTAATTTCAGGAAAGGAGCAGGGGATGGTTAGGGGACATTATTAGGTCTCATTTTCATCACTATTGAGGTTATTAAGTCTATTACAACTCTCTTCAATTCAGGTATAAAATCCTAGTTTCAACCTTGGGGGAAATGATAGGCAAACTTCTCCAAATGCTATGAAACTGAACCAAATGACTCCAAAAGATTAGGAACTGAACATGAAAATTGTGATAAATAATATTAAAATTCCATATATCATTATTCCATCAGTGTTTCACTTATTCATTCGAAATTATCATCACAACATTGGCAAACATCAACATAGTGGGGAAAAGGCACCATTTTCTCATTAATGATCAGATTTATACATTTCCACTTGGAATATAGACCTGAAACTTTCTGAAGGTGAATAAAAGAGAATTTAAATCATATTACAAAATAAATGGGGCATTATAAGCTATCCCAAAGAGTAAAATATCTCACCAAGTGCGCCTTCCCTCAAGGATCATGAATATGCCAAGGAAACTGGAAATGGTTGGAGGAATGAGCTGAACCAGAAGTGATCACGAGCTGTCCTATAGATTACATATACAACTTATGGATCCATTGAATCTTCCATGAAATTTATTAATGTAATTTCCACATACCAACTAGGATGGGAATCTTTTACCCTCGAAATTGGTTAAGGCAAGTAGAGAAGCACTCCACTAGTTCTCTTCATAAATGCAAATTCTGAAAATGATCAAAAGCTCCTCTCTGACTTGATACCTGTATTTTATAAAAATACTTATCCTTATAAGTTTCCAATTCCATCCAAATACTTCAATTCAATTCGAATTAGGGAGAGGTTCATGATTTCCCATGTGTCCTCCACTTCCTAGTCTTCCACCTTCCACCAATTCGAGTAGGAACCCTTTGAGATTCTACAACTCCCATGAGCACTCTCTTGGCTGATATTTTTAGGCCTAACATGTCATAATGGTCAGATGTCAGCAATCAGGTCTGAAATTTGTCATAGGTGTCATAGCATATTCATCATTGTTGTCATATAGGTTAGGGAATCTAGTCCAAGTGTCCAATAACTCCTCATTTGACTCTTCCTCTTCTATGGGAGTTACACTTCCATCCCAATTAGACCTATGATGCATATTTCCAAGTGTATGATCCTTCCATCTCCTCCCAATAACCTTAGGCTTCCCATGGATTCAAAATTACAAGAGGAGGATGCCATGTGGCACAAAATTTCTAGCTAGTGTGGGTCCCACACCCTCCATGTGTCTCTATGATCAATTGCCACTTTGATTTTCTCTTGTATTTATTTATTTAGATCCTTTATTAAATATTTATTCCATTCTAATGTATAAACATCATTTATTATATCCCTTATTGCAAATCCTTATGTCTCCATCCAACCTAGGGAACTAGTAGGATTGATGGGATTTTCCTGTCATGAATTTATTGGAATGGGGACATTACATCTCCCTTGACTAGTTAGACATACCTTTGTCCTTCCAATGGATCCAGAGGTGTGACAACTCTGATATCTTCATTTTCAAATGTTAAAATTCTCTTCTTAAAGTTTATAATAGTATGATTCTGAATTTCTCAATCTATCCCCAAAAGTGTAGGATAGGGATTAGTGTCATCAACAATCTCTATCACCTCAAACTGTGAAAAATTTTGTAGTCCCTCCACTTTTATAGGACCCCAAACATCCTACTGAATGGTATAAATTTATGTTGATTGTCCAACCACAACTGAATAGGTGACCATACTAAATTTGGCTTTCCTGTATTATCACATGTCTATTTAGTCAGGATATTTACATCGTACCCCAAATCTAAAATAACAAAATCCATGTCGTAGTCACCAACCTGTGCATTAAGTCACAGTTCTTGACCAGTCTTAATTATTTTCTGAACATGATTTACAACTCTTTTAGATATCAATTCTTCCTCAGACTCCCCAATTAACATGTGAAATTCCCTTAAATGCGTTTTCATATTTAACCAGAGCTAAAAAACGTTTTAGGAAAGAGTGGCGAGAACTTACCTTTCCTAGGCTCTTCTTTGGCGCAGACCTGTCGAAGTGAGGTGGCATGTCATACACAAGTCCTTATTCAATAATAGGTGGTGGGGAGGATGTTGACGTGCCCTTCAAAATGTCATCTCAAGCTTCAAAGAATATTACTTTCTCCTTTTGAACATCAAACCGTGGGGGCTTCTGGGATACTGGTATCACTCTTGGTTCTCTTTGATTATTATTATTGTTCTTATCTCCCCCCCTTCCAGATTCACCTCTCATTACTACATTGAAAGTATGTTGATTCGGTCATGATTCTGCTAAAATATTCTGCACATTTTGATTTTGGTTCTGATTCTAATTTTTCTTTGCCTGCCATTTTGCTATAAGCTGCAGACAATGTTCAATGGTATGATCTAGTTCCCTACAATACGTGCATATCAAAGTAGGATTCGGGAATTCATGAGCATAATGTCCTGGGGTACCACAATTATAGCATATTATCAGTCCTCTTCCTTGACCAAATCCTCCTCGCCAATGGCCTTTGAATCCACCTCGTAGTTAACTGAATTGTGCATCACTTCTCTCAGCTTGACCTTCTCCCTTCATAAGGAATGTATCTGCAGTGCGCTCAGTAAGTAGTTGATATGCTCGACAATTTTTCTCATCATGTCCAACAAACTGACAGAACTTACATCATTAGTTATGAGTAGTACTCATCATCTTCTGTAACAAGTAGCATTCTTCCAGTCGATGCCCTTTAGTTTGACAAATTATGCACCATACACTAGGATTCAATGGACTTGGGTTACCAACATTAAGATAATCATGAAATGTCATACATTGACCTTTACAATGTCCCTCGTTCTTGCATCTAGTGCACCAAAAATATTCTCTCTTTTATTTACCTTTCTTAATATCTTGAATCTGAACATATAATTTTTCCAACTACAACTGGATTTGATCCATACCAGCTCCAGTCTCCCCAACAGGTGATGCTTCTAACTTCATATCCAATTCCAAGGCTTTTGTTTGATTCAGAATCTTCTATTACATAAGTGAAACTATGACGTGAGGCAATAAAGTAGCTATAAACCCCTCCTTATGTTGCAGATCATTCATCAGAAAACTCACACGAGCCATTAAAGTTTTAAATCGCTGGTCGAAGTTCCAAATGGACTCATTCGATGCTTGCTTGATATCCTTAAATTCAATGATACATTGAGATTCAAATTTTGGCTTCTTGAATTCAATTTTCAGTCCTTCCTTGACTTCCACTAAGGTCTTGGCAAGTTGATTACTAGTGACTTCATAAAATTTCATAAACCAATCTAATGCGTGACCACTAAATTTTGTGATCAACTGTGCCAACTTGACGTTGTCATCTTGCACTTCTTTTGCAATCCATATTGCATTGCATAAAAACCAATGTTGTTCTGAATATTTTGATCCATTCCCATTGAAAATAGGTAGCTTCATGTCATGCCCAACCATTCTGGACCTCTGGGATTTTGGATAATTTACTACTAATGGACCACTACTTGGATCCTTCCCACTTGGCATAGTACTATTCGAATTATTGCCACTACTTTGAATTGTCTGAAAGAATTGTGAAGAAATATTAGGTCTGGCCTTAGTTTCCAAGGATGTATGCGGGGTCATGGGAATGTTGTAGCCTCGGGTCTGAAATGGTTTTGTAGGTCTGTTACCGGACAATCCACTCAACCGGAGGCGAGCCAGATCTCCCTAGCTCAATGCGAGTCTAGAACAAATAGAACAGACTACAAACACGTTTCCTAGATCTACTTAAGGATCAAGTACTAGATGTCTTACCTCTTTGATTCGCTATCCTTTCTCCCGAATGTTGCTCCACATCCCAAGGTCGTCAAATCCAAGCTGCAAGACCTATCAAGACACAGAAAAGAGAAACGAGTGAAGAGCATCTATACAATAAGAGATTTATGTAGACAGTTAAGAAGGTAAACAACACCACATCATTACACATAAGAATGATATTGGTGGAAAGCATTTGTATTACTGCAAATAGAGGAGTACATGATAGAGATATAGAACTACAACCAATGACTTAACGTAGCATCCCTTCTCCACACAAGCCAATGCCAAGCCCTTCCAAGGAAGCATGAATTCTCCAAGAGGTGAGTGAAGGTGTCCCAAGAGAGATTTCACCAGCATGTAGATACTATAGTCTTCCTCCCTTTGGTATGGGAGTGAGCCTCACTTATATAGGACTAAGTGGATGAGGTTATGGATAGGATAGGTTAAGATATGGTAGGAGAAAGATAGGGGATCCTCCCAATGAGTTAGGGGTCGAGTACCAACTCTCCAAGAGATCAGGGATAAGCCCCCAAATGGGAAAGCTTCAAGAAAGATCTCGAAATGGCTATTTTTGCCCATTAACAGACCTCGTCGCACCTTGCTATGAAGCAACCTGCGACGTCGCATGTTGCTAGTGTGCAACCTGCGACGACCTCTCAAAAGGTTGTACAAACTGAGTACAAATCCTCCCAAATGAGTACTTGGTCCAGATGACTTCAGGGATGTATACACTAAATCATGATGATGGGTAGATTTTAGGTGTAACAAGGTCCCTCTTCTTCCTTGGAAATGAGCTGGTACTCATCCTCCTCGTCACTAGAATCCTCGTCAAGCTATGGTACTAGTTCGTAGTCTCTCTTTCTAGTCGCACTGAAACCCTTTTTTCCTATCATAGTTCTCTACCTCTTGTTCGACTGAAACTGTCTTTCACTCCGCAGAAAACCATACTCTTCATCTGGTTTAGTCTCATCTCCCCTTATCATTTCAGCTCATCCCATGTATTCATACATACCTTCCTCCATACAATACCCATGCCAACCACGAACAATTACTCCACTCATCAAATTCCATTCGCATCACCTCTTTTTTCACAAAGTAGCTTATTGATTGACAAATTCAACGATTTGAGGTACTTAGCACCCAAAAGTTCAAAGAACTCACATTCTGCTGCACTATATGACTTGATAGTGTCAACAACGAATTCGGTAATGTTCCCCTCCAGGACATTGTCCAACTATTAATCCATTGCACGTGAAATCTTGTTATTCACACCTTTCAATCGTTGTTTCAACACATGTGTCCAACTTCAAGGCTCACCTCCTTGGAAATTATTCTCCTGCTCAATCAATCTTTCTAACCATTCATTCCATATGACAGGGAACTCCCCAAAGAAAACTTCATGGATATAATTAAAAATATACTTGTGTAACCAACCTTCATCGTCCAACTGAGGATGCTTGTTCTGTTCCCTTGCAAATTCTTTCAGCTGCTGATATACCCAATCTTGGATCTCTGGTTTAGTTGGATGCCACAACATTCCCCTTCACACAAATTCAGGTCCCAGCAACATAACCATTTATTGGTTCACTTTTACTTCAACCAAGTTTCAAACATTCCACATATCACCAACAAACACTACCATAGATACCGGCCTGAAAGGGAGTTTAACCCCTTTTGGCAACACCTGCAAAGCAGATGAAGTCTCACCCGAAGTACCTATGGGAACTACAAAAACCAAATTTATGCACCACAGAAGCGGAATAGTTCAACAGATAACCCATTCATTAAACAACCAAATACATGAATTATTTTATAACATCGACAAACTCAGAGCTTCAACACATCATTCACTTCGATATAACCCATGACATCGCCATATTCATATAGCTTATATGATATTTCATATTCATATCATTCACACTTATCATAGCATGCATTCATCTTAATAATCAACAGATGAAAGAAACACATATCACATCACATAAGAACACCATGTTTTAACGTGGAAACCCATCTTGGGAAAAACCATGGAAGCACTTGTCTTTTATTATGAGTCACAGTCGAATAAGCACTTCAGTTCATGACTTACAGATTTCTTCTTGCCTTACAAAGGATCCACGCACACAGTATGTAGATCAATGACTCAGCTTCTTCAAAAATAACTTTGAGAGACAATATAGCATCATGCTTCACTATAGACCCAAAACAAGCATACTCTCTTCTCGACTGACAATAGCAATAATAACAACCCACCCAAAACTTCTCTCTTATTACATATTATAGGGAACACTTAGCTTTCCCCGCTCCCATTAACCCACTAACTACTTAACCGAATCATTAATATTAGTGGAAAAAAACCAACTAACTACTCAACTCCACCAATTTGACTTAATCAACATGACCATTTATCCTGATTTCTTTGTCGCTTCATCGGAGTTGACCGCTTCCGTGAACCACTTTCGCTTTCCCTCTGTCCACACCAAAACTACCTCCGCAAAAATCGTACCTCCAAAAATCTAGGTCGTACAGATGTATCAATCTTGCATGAAGAAGAGCGCCCCACTTCTCATGTAGTGCATTAACTCATTGACCCGAGTCTTATTTAGGATGAACTCACTCGTTAACTGAAATCTTGCCCACTTAGCTAGGTGGCTAACTTAAGTGTCGTCATGCAAGTGTCGCAACTCAAGTGTTGTCTTTTAGTTTAACATAAGTGTCATCATGTAATAACACTTAGTTAACTACATCTTCTTTGTTATCACTTAGTTAAATCTCTTAACTGATTCTTTCTTGTTAACATCATTGTAGTGATCAATTTGAGTTCTCCTTTGATTTACTGAAGTCTTCACTGAATTTTAATAATTTAAATTTATCTCTTAATTAACTCTTTTATGTTCAATTCAAATTCTCTCATATCTTATCACATCTTATATTTATCTCTTGTCTTATCTGCATGGTCCACATGTGCCAACTTAATTATCATAGCAAATATAGTAAGGATATTTTCCCAATGATGTGATCATATTTTCCTACTATTGTTCCAAGTGGCTATATGCTAAATTTATTCACTCTAGAGGTGGCCAGTATCTAGACAAGACTTAATAGCTGAACCATGGTTAGTAGTACATCACACACCATACATGCTTTGACATGCAAAGCATCACCTCAACACATGAGGATATGTCTTGACACACAAGACCTTAGCCTTGACTAGAAAGACTATACAACATCGTCACTTTGACAAACAAAGCATTTGCCTCAACACATGAAGCTTAAGAATTCTTGAGTCCAAATCAATATTCTTCTCCAAGTTTCCTAAGTACAACTCATGCTCCTATAAGGCACTACCTCAACACATGGGGCTCAATATTGACACACAATATTGACCTGGAGAATGACCCATGATGCTGTAACTTTAACACAACACACCAGTATGGGATGTTGTGAAAATATTTTATTTAGTCATAGCAGTTTGTTAGTTAATACAGAGTGCACTGGTAAAATGGTTCTCTATATGGTAATAAATCTTGACTACCTCGCTCGTGGTGCACCCTATAAAGTTTTAGGGAGCATCAAATTGTGTAGTGCAAGCCAAACAGTTCTAACGTACCACACAAAATTTTAATTTTCTTTAAATGGGCGAATTCTAGTTGAATTTAAATTTTTAATCCACTAAAAGTTTAAATTAGAAGGTAACAAATACATTACCAGGACACGTGTATGCTAGGGAGGCATGGTTTCCACGTACAAAAAAAAGAAATTTGTCCATCGTTTGGAAAAAATCCAAAGGCACGTAGGAAGAAATGGACGGGACAAATCCAACCACAGGGGAACATCGATGGTAATTGGGTACTTCAAGTTTTCAACTATAGCACCAGTGCTTAGCTAGTCTACAACACTGAAGGTTGCTAAAAATTATTTTCCTATGCGGTATTTTTTTATTGTATTCCAGTGCCCCCGAGTAACATATGCACAAGTGCATTTAAAAGATAGAAACACACCGTTAATGAATATAAAAATAGTATTTTTTTTTAATTTCAACCTAATTCGGTGCACCTGATTACGTGCACAAGTGTTTTGAAAAGATAGAAACACACCGTTAATGAATATAAAAATATAAAAAATAGCTTTCCATCCAACAATGTTTTTAATTTTACCATACTCTAGTGTTTTCAATTGCGTGATGCACGAGTGTGTTGAAAAGATATAAATGCACTGTTAGTGAATATAAAAATATAAAAAATAGTTTTCCATCTGGAAATTTTTTGTAATTTCACCTTGCTCTGGTGCTCCCAATTACACGACACACTGGTGCATTGAAAGGATAGAAACGCAACGTTAATGAATATAAAAATATACAAAATAGTTTCTCGTCCATTTTCTTTTTAATTTTATCCAACTTTGGTGCGCCCTACAATGGTACACCCCAATGCCTTTGTTAGATACAATCACACCGAACATGAATATAACACTATTCCCGTGCTCCAGATATAGATATACCTCGATGCGTTCATATATGGATGACGCACCGTCAGGGGATGTTAGTGAAAATTTTATACACATATATATATTCAAGTTCCAATTAATGAGAAATGTTGAGTTCTATGTATGAAGTTAATTAGTACACCGGTGTGTTAACTTATCTAGAACACACGTGATGTTTTTTTTGAGAAAAACATATTTTTCTAGCTAGGGGTGTGTATTTGTGGCTGGAAGTGGTGCGTTATGTATGTTGATGCACTGGTATGTCAAGTTATTTGAAACACACCGATTAGTGTTGCTAGTGGAAATTAAAAAAATATATTTTTCTTTCACAATGAACAAGTATTTTCAATGTCGGTGTGTTGTTTTTGTCTGCAGCAATGCGTTTGTATAAAGTGTGCATTGGTGTAATTGGTATGTATAAAATCACCATATAAAAGGCTATGTCTTCTCACCTCCACTATAAATGGATATTTGGGATCCTTTTAGATGAACATCTGCAAAAACCTTCACTAGAAGGTGTTTTACTTTAGTGTTAGAAGTTAGAATCTATGTTTGGTGTAATAGATGGTTATCTCATGGAGGAAGATTAGTCCTCATAAAGGTAGTCCTAGATAGCGTTCTGGTTTACTTGATGACTATTGTTAAGATGCATAGGAATATCTTAATTTTTTTTGGAAAGAAATGTTTTACCCTTCTTTGAATAAGGAAAATAGCACAATAAGTCATTCCCTTGGTTAAGTGGAAAATCCTGGCAAGTCCAAAATAAATAGGCAACTGGAAAATCTTGGCAACTCTCTTTTTTTTTTGTTTGGCACTTGCAATGAAAATATTTTGGAGGTTTAAAATTATGGCTTCTGGTCAAGAGTAACGAAACCAAATATAAGGGAGAACCACTCTCCCTTATATCAAAAGAAAATCATAAAAACTGGCAAGGATACTAAGAAAAAGAAACATAAAGGTCACCTTCAACCCTCCAAACTCCTTAATAATTTTTTTGGATAAGGAAAAAGACAAGGTTGAACCTATAAACAAGAAAGGGGTTTACAACATACCATCCTCTTGTGGTGGGATATATGTTGGAGAGATTGGATGCCCATTCAAAGAAAGGATGAAGAAACATTGTGTCGATATTTCCCATAACCACATTAAAATATCATTTCCGACAGAACACTCGATAAAAAACAACACATTAAATTAGGATGGAAGATGCGAAAATCATTGCATGTGTTGATCATATCACTAAACGACACATAAGATGAGCAATAGAAATAAAAAAACTAGAGAATACCCTAAATAGGGATGATGGTTGGAAACTAAGTAACACATGGAAGCTTGTCATTGAGAAATACAAAAAGAAACAGAAACATAAGGTTCCTTTGTCTATCAGCTCAAATGATTGATCTCATCATCCAAGCTGACATTAGGATAAAAGAGCTTATCAATCAAGATGACTATATGCAAATTTAGTGATAATATTGAGTCGATTATATTTACACCGTTGAAGTCTTTGTATCAAAGTACCCTTCTCCAAATATTTATCGTTTGGAAAAAAGTGGTCCCTAAGCATGGGATTTGCATGAGAAGCCCGAAACGTGGGACAAAAAACTACATCACAAGTTCCTTCATTAATTAATTTACTCTCTAGATATGAATACAATGGAGGATTGGTTTAGAGTGGAAAGGAAATATGTTTAGGGAGCCTCTTTAATCTAGAAAGACTAGTAAAAGGTATTCCTCTATTTAGGTGAATGGGTAGCATGGAAAATTGGAAAGTGTGGGAAGGTAAGGATTTGAGAGGGCTAATGGATTGGAGTCACTAGAATTTATAAGTTATTATAAGTCTTGTTGGAATTGCTCCACAGTTAGGGGATTTATTACTTAAGGGATGCAACTTCTTTGGATAGAGGAAACTTATAAGCACAAGGATCAGAGACAACAAATAGCCTAAATTTGCAAGGAGAACAAGTAGAGGAATGGGACAATATGTTAGAATGCTACAACATAATGAAATTAAACTAATAATGAAAAGGATCAACTTAAATGGTCCAAAAATCTAAGTTCATGGGATTACATTGTCAATCTAGGGTATGTGACTAGAATTGAAGATGATTGTAGTGATTTGAGAGTTTGGTGTTGAAGAAATATTTGGAATTTATCTTTCCCCTTAAACTCGATGATTTTATTGTGGTTGGCCTTAGCTAATAATATATTAACTTAGGATAATGGAAATACAAGGAGTTGGGTGGGGCTAGGTAGATGTATCCTTTGTAAAAGAAATGAAGAAATAGTGGATCACTTGTTCATGACCTATCCCTTTTATAGAGATATTTGGAATTGTTTAACAAAACTAATGGTTTCTAAATCAAAATGTGATGAGATGACTCTAATTGATTGTCTCTTTGACTGGTTAACCGACAAGACTGTTAAGATTCAATATGCTAAGATAGATAACATCAATATTCAATTCAATTTCACAACAATAGCATATACAAGATCACTGAAAGAATAACAAGCACAACATAAACATAAGAGACACAGATTTATCCTGGGAAACCTCATGGGGTAGAAAACCCAGCAAAACTTCCTCAATATAGATTATCAAAAGTACAAAGATGAAATCCCCAAACAAGAGCTCCTTCTCCTCCTTTGTAGATCTCTCTCTCTCTCATATGCAATTTCACAAGTGAGTGAGTGTGTGTTCAAATGAAGAACACACCTCCTCTATTTATAATTTACATTCACTTGACTTTTACACTTGACAGGTCGGCCTCAATAGTTTATTCTCTTTGCTGATTGGACCGACCCCTATAGGGGACTTAAACACCCCATTACAAATGACTCTTAGGGGATCTATTGCCCCGACTTACAAGGGAGGATTTACCTCATGTATTGGAGAAAACTCACTATGGCTTGGGAATGCGACAACAGACAGATGACTACCAGAAATCTACTCAATTCTCAAAACAATGCTATTATAAATGACAATGTTAAAATAATGGAGAAATGTAACCAACCTCGATCCAACGTTTGATGTAGATCCCCGTTGGAGCTTTCAATCCGCACACATCCAAGCACTTGCAATCTACAAATTAGTCTTGACAACCAATATCTAACAAGTACATGTGATATATAAATGACATTAACATTATCAATAACAATGGTCCATAATATCATAAGCAAATGTAACCCAATGTATAATAAATGACATTTAGACCATGAATGGACGAGAATATGAGTATTTATATTAATGAACAAGAAGAAGTACAAATTAATACGACCTCTTGTCGGCAACCAATCTAAACCAAGATCTAAATCAATCCACTTGTGCCTCCACCACTTCAATCCTCCATGAAAGGCAAACTCAAACTAGCAAGGAGTTTGGAAGGTGAACATAACTGGTTCACAACTACAAGGATCAATGAGTGCAGACCCAAGATAGGGAAAAAATCCACTAGAGTGCCTTTACTATTCTCTTCCTCCTCCCGTCCATAAGCCATATGTGCTCAATATATAGTCCTCTCAAAGGTAGGTGAAAGGACTCATCGAGGCATTACTTAGGTAGATGGAGAGCCAAAGGTCACCCAATGACCGCTTTTTGGGAGTAAAAAGCAGTAAAATAGTGGTTTTTACCATTTTACTTGATACCCATGGGCTATAGGGATGCAACTAGTGGGTACGCATGCTATAGTGATGCAACATGTGGGTAGGAACAAAAATAGGGTAGACTGGTATCACTGAAGGATAAAAATGGATCCGAGTCACTGAAATGGATCCTATAGGCCAAAGAATGTTGATGCTCACAGGGTGGAAGATTTCTGTGTAACAGATGCCCCCTAATGTGTGAGGTCAGAGACTGAAATGTGCTACGATGGCCGAAATACATTATAAAACGCGGAAGTGGAGTGATGGAGACACAAGTGGAAAGAACGGCTCACTCGTCATAGTACAATAGTATCTCTGAATACATGTCGGTATAGTACAAGAATCTGATACAATGGCCATGAATAGGTAGTACATAAGTAAATATATGTCACAAGTGATCATAGCCATGATGCCTCTACAGTAAGATATGGTCTTCTGCTGAAAAGAAGACAACTAGTGCAAACTAGAGGTACAAACTGCTGAAATCGGAGAGGTGAAATCTCCAATGTAAAGTCAAAGTCATATGTAGCATACTGAATGCCACAATCGCCTGGGGTCTTCTACACAAGTCTTCGACAGTGCAAGTCCCATCAAGTGAATAAAGGATTTGGGGTCGAACCTAATGAGACATCATCTGATTACTGGTCATTGATGTATACCGTTAACAGACGTGAGATGACCCACCAATAATGAAAATGGGCATCAAGGCGCAGAGCACAATCATCAGAGTGTGAATAAATGGGTTGAAGTCGAACACTAGGATGAATCCATTGATCAGGGGACATTGATGTATTCCCAAAACTGTCGATGGTGAGAGAACCTGCCACTAATGACTGCAAGCCTCAAGGTACTCAACCGAAATCTAAGCCTCAAGTCCCAGAATATATGAGTTGAAGTCGACGGAATGAGACTCGCTGGAAGGAGGGAATTAAGGCATCCCCCATCAACCGGCATGAGGTACCAGCAATGCTGAAAGATTTGGAAGATCTCAGGTGAAATGGACTGACTCAATAAGGATGGCCGACATGCAATAGTTAAGATATCTGAGGAGTGGCCGACACTGGTTTCAGGACTTCCTTTGAACAAGAGCATGAGCAGATGGATAGACTTAGGTAGCATAGACTTGACACAAACTATGCAATGCAGGAGGCATTACAGAGGGCTCCATAAGGACTGGAAGCTTAACCAATCGGTGGAGAAAAATGAGAAAAAAGTATAGCTGCTAAGGCCCAACTATAGTCCCAACTCATAATGTACGAAGTGGAATGAATGCTCTATTCAAAGGCGACACAACAGCTGCCAACAAGAAATAGTGACCATAATCCCTTCTGGCTTTTTGGAATATTTGATTTTTTTTGTCTTTTTCATATTTGGGAAAAGCTTGAAAAAGAATAAAATTGCTTATATTACAACAAGTGAGGGAACGAGTGTCAAATAGCTAGCAGACTAGTCCGAAGCAGTGGAACATACTTATGCTCAATGCAAGGAAGTGCGTGCAGGATGTGGACACTTGGGGGTGTGTTCCCTCAGGGTCAAAGGGTCATCAAATTGTGAAGGGAAAATATATAAGCTCTACAAGGCTCGACAGGGAAAGTGCTCATGTACTAGGCTAACAATTGAGTAAGCGGGAGCTGGCACAAGGCTCAAGCGGCAAGCAGGATGATGCAATGCAATCACAACATGATATTACTAAGGGGAGTCCTTAAGGGAGATGGCCGGCATAAGACAAAGTAGAGTATGAGTCTTCATCACAACGTCATGGCGTGACTACAAAGGACTCCCAATCCTGAGTACAAACAACGGCATGGGCACCAAAAGCATAATGGGGTTCTAACTAGGGTACCCATGTTCAGGAAATCCCTAACGCCACATGACGACACTTCTATAATAGTGTAAAGGTTCCGTGTCAGTCACGAAGCAGGGTCGCACCTAGGGTTTATGAAAAGTGGTCAAAGTTCAAATGCATAATGGATGTGAAAATGGCATCTAACCTATATGCCAGGTGTGAAATGTACCTGCCATAGGTGTGAAATGGATCAGAACAACTCTCACCAAGGAAATCTGTTGAAAAAACACTACTCCATGACACGATATCATAGTTCATAATGGCCCAAAAATGGAAAAACTATAGAAAAGTGGGTCTAGAAAATTATAAATAGTAATAAAAATTTGTATGCTTGTGGTTTATATATATAAATATTGGAGTCTCGGGGACTTAAGAGCCCAAAACCTACTACTCCGTCATTTGATCAACTACTGGGATGTGGATTCTCAACACTTCAGCCTCAACGGGTAAACACTGACACTGGAAGTGGAGGATATCTACTTCATTACCGGTTTGTCCCGTAGAGGGGAAGTGGCTAGTCTTCGATCACGGACCGTGGGTGGTGGGATCACTGTGCAAGACTACATAGTCTGGTATTGTCCCACCAACACACGACCAGTGGGAAGTCAAGTGCCAGTCAACCTCATAACGGATCTGAGTACAAAGATCATTGTGGCAACTCTGGTGCAGATCACGGGATCCAAAGCACTACATCAGGCATCCAGACCAGTGATGTTCTACGCATCACAATGCTTGCAGCCTACTATATTTGACTGGTGTACTACTCTGTTGGTTTCTATGAAGACACAACTGATGGAATGCAAAGAGGGGAAGGCCAAAAAATTTGGGTATGGTAGCATCCTATGTAGTTTCTTCTTTGAGAGAGTTCCGAGACTTAGCCTGAGGGTGGATGTCTCTCCTCACAGTCTCCAAGATCCAGCCCTAAACCAGTGGGCTGAGATACTGACACGACAGGGTGGTGGCCGTCTGGCATCACCATATACTGAGGAGTTCTTCCGCTGGTGGAACCGGTAGGTGATCACTATAGAGGACTATCCCTATGCGGGGATAGACATCAGATAGGATCGTGACATGCCGCTCCCACTAGGCGTAGATTTCGGAGACATCGGTGAGTACTCTTTTGGTTTTGTGTTTTTTAAATTTTTATGGATTTTTTTATTATAGTTGAAATGCAAAAAAATTTTGGTGGTAGTATCATGTGCTAATGGGTGACTGTTTGCTCGGAGACAAAAGCCCAGTGAGACCCAAGGGCTTCTCGAGACATGGTCGTCGGGGTAGAGATGAGGTGGCAATAGATGTTGCAGCAAGGCGCACACTCCAGACGTTGTGACGCAACATATCACGGATGGTTTCCCAAGTACCACTGATAGAGGTAGCCCGACTACCTGAGGCTATGCAGCACCAGGTAGTGGGTGTTCCTGGTGAGTGGGTGCGGCTACTGTAGCGGATGGCCAACGCAGTACAGTACTACTATGAGACACATCCCGTCGAGGCGGCAGCTATACCTCCTTGAAGGGAGTAGATATCCCAGGGTCTCATCATTTTTTGTATCGATATGTATATTTTTTAGGGCTACGGGATCCATCCTTGTATGACACTACCATTTTTGGACATATTTATATATATATACAACTTTGGTTCTCGGTTCTACTATATGTTTGTATGGTACAAATGTATGAATATCTTTGTATTTATGTGCTTCATGATGAATGTGACAAATGCCAATCTAATAGATAGTTAGCGTATGCATCAGATATATAATTATGACTTCTCGGAATGTGAATATATGTAATGGAAACAAAATGTCTCTCCAAGAGTCGTACCTTAAGGAATATCCGTAGTAATGTAGGGTCTCGTACACGGTACTGCCCATTCAGCTGAGACACAACTAGTTGTGAATCCAGGTGGACTTCTAAAGACTGGATACCATGTGAAATGGCATCCCGAAGTAGCTCAACAACGGCACTATACTCAGCCACATTGTTAGATGTAGGACTGAGACAAGCACCTCCTGAGGACACAACTAGATGGTCAGGTGAAAAGATAAACCAGGAAGCAGAAGCAAGCTACTGCGTATGTCATCTAGCACCATCCGTAAAACCTAAGAATGTAGGACATCCCGCTGACATCTGTCAATCAAATAGAGGCTAATCAGCAGACCCGACAACCAAAAAGGCAACCTAGACTATGTATAGAAAAACTATACAATAGTGTACAAAAGTATCAGCCCGAACCAAAGGTTCAAGTGTAATACCGCTTGAGGTAGAGCCCATTTCTAGACTCCTTCAAGACAACTCCCTCGTAATCTTCTAACTCATAAGCTCCTCTTTCAAGGACCTGCCTCACAATGTAAGGACCGTGCCACATGGGATTGAACTTGCCTGCCCCCAGGGGTTCTTTAGTTTGGTCATACAAGCATACCAAGTCACCTTCAACATATTGCCGGGGACAGACAAACCTATCATATTGAACCTTGACACGATGCTTTTTAACATCAATGGCCACACCAGCATCTCGATGGTGTTCGTCAAGTTGCTCGAGGTGTACTAAATGTTGCTCAATCTCCGTCATATCAGGGAGGAGCTCTATGGCTAGCTTGAGCGAAGGGATCTCGCATTCAATCGGTAAAAGTGACTCCACACCATGAACTAACTGGAATGGTGAGAACCCAGTGGAAATCTTAACTGCGGTTCAATATGCCCACAAAGCAGGATATAACATGATATGCCAATTGGTCTTGCTTTGTTGGATGGTACGTTGGAGAATGGTCTTCAAAGACTTATTTACTACTTCAACCTGACCATTCACTTGAGGATAGTAGGAAGATGAGTGTTCTTGTAGAAACTCAAGCTTGAGAGACAAATCCTCCATCATCTTATTTTGAAAGTGACTACCATGGACAGTGACAATCTCTTTCGGGATACCGAATCGAGTGATAATCTGGTTGAACATGAAATGGGCTGCAGTAGCACCATCGGCTTTAACGGTAGGCATGGCCTCAGCCCATTTGGAAAAATAATCCACAACCACAATAATATGATGATGCCCCCCAGCTGAAGCTGGTTTGCAATCCATGAAATCTACCCCCCACTTAGTGAAGGGACCGACAGTGACGACCAGATGGAGGGGCGTTGGATGCGAGTGTATGTTCTGAGAAAACACCTGGCAAGGGTGACATCTCTTCATAGCGTTAATACAATCTTTAAAGATAGTAGGCCAAAAATAACCCACTCACATAATACACTGGGCCGTAGCAAGCCCGGATAAGTGACCGCCACATGCCCCTGCATGGCAATCATTAAGTATCTGTTCCGCTTCTTCATGAGTCAAGCAACGATGGAGAATGGAATCCTTTCCTCGGCGATACAAAGTGTCACCGACAATAGTATAATCTTTAGCGTGATGTCTCACACGCCGTCGCTCGTCTCATGAATAATGCGGAGGAAACTTCAAAGTTTGGAGATCTCTAATGACATCCCCATACCAAGGGTCCTCGGTCGAGATAAGAAATAAATGTTCATCCACAAAGGAATCTTCATGAATGACATCCTCATCAAGCCGTGGAAGGTCTGACATAAGCTCAGTGAACACCAATGATTTCACTGATTTTGTAGAAGCAAACTCGAGATCAAATTCCTGAAGGATCATAGTCCATTTATTATACTTACCCCCGATAAGGCGTCGTGATAGCACGAACTGAAACGGATTGATATGAGCTACAACAGTGGTTGTTTGAAGCAAAATGTAATGCCGTAACCACTGGACTACGTGAACAGTCACAAGTGCCAACTTTTCTATGTGGGTGTACCTTAGTTCGTCTACTAAATTTCGACTAAGATAATAGATAACATGCTCGACAAGCACATCATCTATCTGAACCAAGACCATGCCAATAGTCTCTTGAGATGCGGCCACATAAAGAATGAAATCTCGTGTAAAGTTCGACGGACTAAGCATAGGGGCCAATACCAAATCTTTCTTAATGGCATTGAAAGACTGCTGGGCTCACTCATCCCAGATAAAAGGTGTGTCTTTCTTCAATAAGCGTGCGAAACCTTTAGTAATACTAGCATAGTTAGCTATAAACTGATGCAGAAAAGTAGCTCTCCCTTGGAGGCTCTGAAGTTGAAACAGATTACGCGGAGGAGGCAACTGAAGTATTGCCTCAAATTTGAGAGGATCAACTCTAATACCCTCTTTCGAAACTATGAATCCTAGAAGGTGACCAGTCCTAACAGCGAAGATGCATTTGTTTGGATTCAATTGAATTTTGTAGTGAATACATCGTTCAAGAATCATACGGAGGTGCTTGGGGTGGTCCACTCTCTTGCGAGAATGGCCAGCAAGATCATCCAAGAAAAATTCCATAATCATCTTAAGATCGTGAAAGGTATAGGTCATGGCTCACTGAAAAGTAGCTCTGATGTTCTTGAGGCTGAAAGGCATTTTTCGATACGCAAAAGTTCCCCATGGACAAATGCTATTTTATGTTGGTCTACGGGTTTGATTTGAATCTGATTATAACCCGAGAATCTGTCCATGAATGAAAAAATCTCACTTCCCGCACAAGCATCCAATATTTGATCAATGAATGGCATGGGGAATTTGTCTTTTGGACATGCACGGTTCAAATCTCTGAAATCAGTGCATACACAGATCATTCCCTACTTATTATCCACAGGAACGGGGTTTGACACCCATTCGGTAAGGGGAACGGGGTAGATGAAACCAGCTTTGAGCATTTTCTCTACCTCTTCCTTAATAGCAGCTACCTTCCTAGGGTTCACAGTACGTAAGCGTTTTCAAACCGGTTTAGCATCAGGATACGTTTTAATCTCGTGTTCAACAATGCGGGGGTCTGTTCCTGGCATCTCCCCATATGACCAGGCGAAAGCTTCCCGGAGTTCGGTAAACACATCAGTGTAAATAGAAATCTCCTCAGGAATGTAATCGACACCAATGTAAACATTCTCAATCTTTCCGGGAGTGCGAGAGATGTTGATCGAAGTGGTTGGGGAAATATTGGCCATATTCCCCTCCAAGAAAAAATCATGCGACTGCAAAAGAGCCACAGGGTGACCAACCATCTCGGTTAGAGTCTTCCTAAACTCCTCCTACTCAATGAGCTCAAGATTGGGAAGTAAATAAGATCGATGGTGCATATCTTCCCAAGGCCTCTCACTACCACACATGGCTTCGAGGATAGCTTCATCCAATGGCAAAGTATCATCAAGGAAATCGTGAGAGCAAGATGAGTTGGCTGCCCAAATTGGCAGCATAACAGGATCTTCTTCAACTGTCTGGGAAGAAGAGAGATATGGATATGCAGTGGTTTGTTGGATGTGATCATAAGTGAGCTCCGCTACAGATAAATGCATAGACATCCCGACGTGCGCAATGTCTCCAGACATAGAATCCGCAGATCTCAAAATCCATGGATCACCACAATAGGAAGTCTGGAATGGCATACTTTTCGAAGGAGGAGGCACACTGTCGAAAATGGTTCCAATAAAATTCACAAGTGCAAAATGGTTAAAAGTTCCCATCAACAAGGGGTACATTCCAACACCTATGTTCCCAATTTCCGACTGAGAATCAAAAACTTGCGGGACTACTGATCACATGGATGTTGTGGAAGGAGTTCCAACATAATCCAGCTGATCGATCATCACAATCTTGCCTTCATGGGGAAAGCAAATAACTCGAAATACAGTAGATGCGACAGCCTTCATAGCGTACA
Organism: Larix kaempferi; assembly: GCA_027924585.1. Taxonomy (NCBI): domain Eukaryota; kingdom Viridiplantae; phylum Streptophyta; class Pinopsida; order Pinales; family Pinaceae; genus Larix; species Larix kaempferi. Next base: position 4,694,491 of record BSBM01000600.1, read on the forward strand.
TCCAATTCCAACCCAGTAAAAGGTTGTAGTCGATGGGCGCATCAACCACTTCGACTTCAATAGGCACAGACTTACCTCCCAAGGAGACTACAAGGGAAGGGATAATTCCATGCGGTGTAAAAGATCTACCGTCAAATGCAGTGAGTGTAGTTCTAGATGTGAGTAGAGGAGGAGAGCCAAGAGCTTTCCATCAAGTTAACGACATTGCTAACGCGGAAGCACCTTCATCAACCATAGTACGTTTGACGAAGCTCCTAAGGAAAACCACCTAGATTTGAAAAGCCACGTGGTAAGGCAAGCGAGGTTGGACATCAGTAGTATCGAACTTGATAACACTAGGACTTCCCCCATCCTGAACTCCTAACGCACTCAAAAGGGCATGCTTCTGAGAAGGACAAGCTTGCAAAACTTCAAGAGACAACATGGCACACGGGGTTTGGCCCAAATCTTCTACGATGGAGTAGTTCTGGGCAGCTCGAGCATTAGGATTATGCGTGGAGCGCTTGAGAACACCTTTCGGTATCTGCGGCATAATAGAAGGCTTCTCAATATGAAAGTAATTATTAGGAGGAGGGGGAGGCTCATTCCCCAAATTTATTTGTGGTGCACCATAATCACGTTGACGAGTAGCAACACAAACCTCTGACTGAACCATATTCACACATCCATAACCACTAGTATTGGAAGAAGACGTTGTCCTTTCATTAGTACCATAACTAGTGGTGGGAGCATGCGAAGCCATGTTCTGGTGATGAGGTAGGGGATCCTTCAGCACAGCTGGGCTCTATGCCAAATGCTTCGATGCTTCTTCAATACGAGGACATAAGTGAGTAAGCTGATCCTCCCCACAAAGCTTGCAAGGGAATTTCACCTTACGCCTAGGTTTACGATCCTCGCCAGCATTACCGCCTTCCCGAGGAAGGTTGGCATTCTCTTTACGAGGATTATTACGATTTCTATTGTTGTTACTTCCATTGTTTCCACCCCTACGATTATTTCTCCCCTTTTTCTTACCACCAGGTTGCTGGTTACCCGATGGTTTTGTTGATTGCACATTGTGTACATCAGACGACGGAGTGGAAGTGGACAAGGTGTGAACCTATCCGGGAGCAGACTGGTTTAGCGACAAATTTTGCAATTGATTAGCTACCAAGTCTACGGGGCGAGTGCATGCGGACCCCACGATGCCATCAGCATGTGGTCCAGGAACTAACGTGGGCTCATGTCTTGTTCTCGATGCGTCAGGAATAATGTCATACAAAATGCCAGACTGAGAATAAAGTAGATCGAATTGTTGGACTTTCAAGATAGCTTGTTCCTCAGTCATAATGCCGGAAATCGAAACATCCTTAGCAATATATGGAAGTAAAGACTTAAGGAACCATTCCAACAGGGACTCTGGAGGAATGTTGGCTTTCACTAATCTCTTCTGCCGACACCACTCTTGAACGTGGTCAGAAATATGTGTTGCCTTATTCTAACGAAAGGTGGACAATAACTCAGTACCAGTATCATAACGAACCAGCAACTGGAAATGGTCTAAGAAAACCAAAGCAATCTCGTTGAATCCCCTATAGGTGTTTCCGAGCAACTACACATACCACTTCACGACTGCCCCCATGAGGGTGCATTGAAATAGTTGTAATAGAATGGAATCATGATTCAAAGAGTTGGAGGAGCACCAAAGATGAAATGTCGTGACATGATCTCCTGGGTCCTCACCACCTTTCCCTTCAAACTTTGGAATCTCCGAAGGGATCTTGGTAGGGAGTGGGGGCTAAGTAGGTTCGTGACACACTGGATCATTCGTAAGCTTCGAAAGATCCGAGAGATTCAAGCATGCAAGGAACGGGAGCTGTGGCTGGAAAGCTTGATTATAAGATCCCATAAAAGGTTGGTTGAACGGAACTGTGTCGTAAGATGGACCAAAAGCTTGACCGTGTGGGTTAAACTACTAATAATGAGGACCTAATGGCCCGTAAGCTTTCCCATGGCCATAAGATGGATAACCTCCCCCTGCCTAACCCATTTGAGAGTAAGAAGGTATATGTGCATTTTGAGCACCATATTGGGGTGGTGGGTGATACTGGTGGCCAGAACCGACTGTGTTGTAGTAAGGGTTTCCACCATGGGTATGGGGCATGTATGTACTATTCATAGTGGGAACAGTGTTGTATTGATCGTAATGGTATGGTATGTTCCCACCCCCAATATTAGGATTAGCTTGAGCAGTCGTGTGATGACCATAAGCATGAGAAGTATTCCCAGGTCCAATATGGGTGTGACTAGTAGCAGGGTTGGTGGTGTGATGTCCATGTGGATAGGAAATATTCCCACCCCCTACATTACTATTACTAGCAGCGGCAGTGGACGCAAAAGTATGCGGTATGTGTCCACCCCCATGGTTGGGAGGAACGGTATCATGTGCAAAAGCAGTATTGGGTTGACGAGTAGTGACATGTGTATTAGGTGGTGGATGGCGAGTTGTGTTTCGAACAGCATTCCGACTAGGTTGGGTATTCCTAGGAGGTGGTCGCGTTCCAACATTAGCATGGTTAGGAATCTGACCAGTCCCCATACTATTTGAGTGGGTGGACAACGTAGTGCCCCCAGCTAGGGTAGTACCCCTAGTGGGTATAGTATGGCTAACACTTTGACTAGTGTCAGCATGAGTACCAACCATAGTGGAAGGTTTGACAGTATTGTGACTAGGCATACCAAAAGAGAGTGCGGTGGGGTTGACCATAGGGCCAGAATCATCATGAGTCTCAGGCCTCCTATATCTAAAATCATGTGGAAACGAAGGAACAAAAGGCTCATCCTGTTCTTCCTCCTTGGGTAAGTCGAGCATCTCGTAAATATAATTATCCGGATTCGGAGGATCAAACGAATCTCGGTCAAGTGGATTAGGCCAAATAGAACCAGGTTGAGTCTCAGATGTATCACCTCCCCAATCCTCATGAGGAGTCTGGGGATCGGAAGTATGTTCAACTCTACCCGACGGAGTAGAAAGGTCTTGCTTGATATCGGGATGTGTAGCCATGTAGTCCTCAACGTAAGTCTCGTAAGAATCTGAAGACTCAGAGGGAGCCCTCCGACGTCTTCTAGCAATACGTTGTGTAACCAAAGTTGGCTTTAAACCAACCCACCGACAGGACCGGCGGACAGTAGGGCTCCACGCCACGTTCTCTCCGGAGAGAGACAAAACATCTCCTAAAGGCCAACTATAGATCAAAAAACAGTAAATCAAAAGCGCACACCTAGAGAATCTACAGCCAAGAGCAGACAAATAGAGTGGCTAAATGAGATCCCGACACTAGAGCCAGTATGTCTCACCTAGGAGAGGCTTGAGACTCCCAAACTATAGCCGGAGGTAACAAAATCAGTTATAGAGACACCCCAGGCTTTACTGTGTCGACAGGTTCAAGTCCACTGCACGAACACAATTGTGCTGTCCAATCCCTATTTGACTCAGGACACAAACATCATAACCACTACAAGTACTCTGTGCGGTACCTAGGTAAGGCAACTATGTCTACCGCAATATAACCAATGCTCAGGGGGATAGTCGCAGGTGGGACCCGTCGTATGGGCAGGGTAGCTAAGCCTGAAGCACAAGAGGATGAACCTCTGGTACCCCCAGATATGAACAAATCCTGGATATATCTCCCACGTTCAGCCGGTGTCAGAGGGATATCTCCTCAACCAACCTCTCATGACCTCGTGCTTAACTCTGGATTGAGTAGAGCTTTCCTGAGAACACCAATCTATACCATGGATTCCTCCATTCCCTGGTCAAACACCTAATGTTTCGTTTAGTAGTCTTGGATTGTTAACTCACAATGATCTATTCCAAGAATCTAAACCTATGCTAGTTGGTGTACCCTATAAATAAAATAAGTCTAATCAATTTTATGATTAAGCGTTAATTTTAGTGGCCGTGATTACTCAAGGGATATGGTCGTGAAACTAGTGATGTGTAGACTCAATAGTATGCAACATCATTCAATCCTAGACTCATCTATCCAATAAAACAATGTCACTAATATGCAAAATCAACCAACAATTCCGAAATAAATATGCAAACTTTTATCTTTTCAATGCACAAGAAGAACCTAAAATGAAGGCAACAAGCACTCAATGCAAAATGCAGTACATGGAAATAAAATATTTTTGTATTTTCTCTTATAAACAGAAAGGAAAATGCAAAAAACTAAATGAATATTTTTGTATTTTTTTCAATATATATGGAATGAAAAAATGCAAGAAAAATCATACTATTCAGTCACTGAAGTGACGAGAAGATCACTAAGACAACCCAACAGATCTTAAACAGCAAGACTCAGCCAAAGGAAAGAGCTCAAAAGGAAGAAACCAAGAGGCTAAAACCAAAGATTGGTAAAAAACCAAGAAGGCTCAGCCAAGAGAAACGAAGAGATCTGGTCACAACCAAGGCATGAAACAGTCAAGAAAGAGGCCAACAAAGACTCAGGAATCAACCAAAATCACCCAGCAACAACCAATAGCCATAAACCAACAAAAGTCGGAGTTACACGCTACTGTCGAAGGAATACCTGTGAGTACTCATGAGCAGTAGTGTAAACAGAGGCGGGTATACGCGGGTAGAACTAAGATGGACCACGGGTGAGGAAAAGAAAATGGTCAAATAAAGAGTCCAAAGGCTCAGAAAAAGCAAGCTTTCTATAGTGTATCTTAACGGCCAATCAGTGACACAGAGCTTCGATAAACAACAACTCTAATTATGGACTAATGCTCAAAAAATTTTCCAAACATGGATGTTTTCCCCAGCGGAGTCACCATTTCTGTATTGGAGAAAACTCACTATGGCTTGGGAATACCACAATAGACAGATGACTACCAAAAATCTACTCAATTCTCAAAACAATGCTATTATAAATGACAATGTTAAAATAATGGAGAAATGTAACCAACCTCGATCCAACGTTTGATGTAGATCCCCATTGGAGCTTTCAATCTGTGCACATCCAAGCACTTGCAATCTGCAAATTAGTCTTGACAACCAATATCTAACAAGTACATGTGATATATAAATGACATTAACATTATCAATAACAATGGTCCATAATATCATAAGCAAATGTAACCCAATGTGTAATAAATGACATTCACACCATGAATGGATGAGAATATGAGTATTTCTATTAATGAACAAGAAGAAGTACAAAGTAATATGACCTCTTGCCGACAACCAATCTGAACCAAGATCTAGATCAATCCACTTATGCCTCCACCACTTCAATCCTCCATGAAAGACAAACTCAAACTAGCAAGGAGTTTGGAAGGTGAACACAACTGGTTCACAACTACAAGGATCAATGAGTGCAGACTCAAGATAGGGCAAAAATCCACTAGAGTGCCTTACTATTCTCTTCCTCTTCCCGTCCATAAGCCATATGTGCTCAATATATAGTCCTCTCAAAGGTAGGTGAAAGGACTCATCGAGACGTTACTTGGGTAGATGGAGAGCCATAGGTCACCCAATGACTGCTTTTTGGGAGTAAAAAGTAATAAAATAGTGGTTTTTACCATTTTACTTGATACCCGTGGGCTATAGGGATGCAACTAGCGGGTACGCATGCTATAGTGATGCAACATGCGAGTAGGAACAAAAATAGGGTAGACTGGTATCACTGAAGGATAAAAATGGATCTGAGTCATTGAAATGGATCCTACAGGCCAAAGAATGTTGATGCTCACAGGGTGGAAGATTTCTGTGTAACACCTCAATGACTTTACATTATTAAATATAATAATAACATCTCGATGGAGGAATAAAACATCTCTGGATGAATAATAATAAAGTACAAATAGAATATTCTTTGAAGTTACAATATCTCAACACTCCCCCTTAATGAGAAGGATATTCTAACAGCATCTGCAGGAGCAAGGAGAGGTCATTAACAACATCATAGTGATACATCTATAAATCATTGGAATTTTTCTTCAATCATCATCAGTAGCTAGAACGGATACTGGAACATCTTCAACATCTTCAGTACTAGAACATCAACATCTACAGTACTGAGTCTTCATCGTTTGCAGCACTCAATCACTCGATCATCTACATTAACATCATCATCTGGATCTCTCAATCAACAACATCATCTGGATCTCTCGATTGACAACATCATCTGGATCTTTCGATCAACAACATCATCTAGATCTCCCGATCAACAGAATCATCTGGATCTCTTGATCAACAACATCATCTGGATCTCCCGATCAACAACATCATATGGATCTCTTGATCAACAACATCATAATATGCAACACACATGAGCCAATTACGGGATGATCAATCCCTATCACTTTAGGACATAAGTCCAAGGATGATACAATCTTGATCCACTTATGGGATGATCAATCCCTCTCACTTTAGGAAATAAGCCCAAGGATGATACAATCCTTATCCACTTATGGGATGATCAATCCCTCTCACTTTAGGACATAAGTCCAAGGATGTACAATCCTGATCCACTTATGGGACGATTAGTCCCTCTCACTTTAGGACATAAGTCCAAGGATGATACAATCCTCAACCACAATGCCAGTCCTTTTTCATACTGGATGCAACCTAGAATAAATCATAGGATTTACCACCACAGAGCCAATCCTATTTCATATTGGATGCGACCTAAAATAAATTTAGGGCTTACCAAACAACATCATCACATTCTCAGAGTCTACAGATCTCTTTTAGGACATATGTCCAGGGATGATGCAATCCTACTGCAACATCAATATCTCATTCTCAGAGACAAAAGTCTATGGATCTCTTTTAGGACATGTGTATAGGGATGATACAATCCCACTCTTTAACTTAGACAAAGTCTAAGGACCACTCATTGACCTCATTGTCGGTACAGGTATCCTCATCATCGATACATGTATCCTCATCATCGATACAAGTATCCTCATCGACCATATGGTCGATACAAGCATCATCGACCTCATCGTCGGTACAAGCATCCTCATCATCAACCTCGTCGTCGATCCAAGTATCATCATTGACCATATCACTCCCCCTTTCGAGGAGGGTCCTTTTGAACTACACAAAGCTTGTCTCGTAAATACTCAAACTTACCTCGAGACAGAGGTTTGGTCAATACATCAACAACTTGCTCATCAGTGCTCACATACTTGACCTTTATAGCTCCTTTCTGCACCATATCTCATATATAGAAATATCAAATCTCTATGTGCTTTGACTTATCATGGAACATTGGATTCTCCGTCATCTAGTTGTCACACAGGATCACAACGGAGTCCATCTCTAAGTCAAATAGTCCTGACAATAGCTTCCGAAGCCATATGGCCTCACAACTAGCAGAGAAAGCTGCTATATATTCTGCTTCAGCTGTGCTGAGAGCCACACAGGACTGCCTCCTGCTAAACCATGAGCATGGAGGATCCCAGACAATAGCATCCACCTGAGGTTCTCTTACTGTCTGAGACACTTCCGGCCCAATATTCATTTGTATAACCATACAATCTGTAGTCATGATCTCCAACATAGTATAGATCAAGGTCTATCATACCTTTCAGGTAACTCATCACATGGTTTGCAGATACTAGGTGAACACATCTAAGTTCATCTAGGTACTGACTCAGGGTGTTCACAGCAAAGCATATATCTGGCCTGGTATTCGTCAGATACATCAATGAACCAGTCATCTATCTGTAAATTGTAGAAACCACCATCCATCATCATGGATCTCTACTTCACATTTTCCTTGGCTAAGGAAAAATCTCATATGATCTTAGCCACATATATAATCACAAGAATCATGCCAGGATTCTTTAACTCTGAGATCTACTCCCTCTGTGACTGAACATCATTCACACTATGCATTGAGTGATCTTCTGCATATCTATCCGTGCCATCTCCTGTCAGATGGGTCTACTGATATGAGCCTCAAGATCACTTGAAATCTATGGTGAGTTCCTTCTTGCATCCATCTAAGAGAAGAATGTCATTTGTATATAGAAACCATCTTCAACCTTGTAGCAAAGGTTGAAATTTGCATCAGCCGTGGTGATCATCAAGCTCATCAAATGACTATTGATTATGGATACCTGTTGAACCTGTACAGAGCCTTCTTCAATCGAATCCTGGGAGTTTTCTAGATATGCACTTCTTCAATTACACCATTTAAGAGAATGGTATTTTCATCCATGGGTGTAATCTATCTCTGGAAGTGTGTCTAGCCACTTGGAGAAAACATCTCGTCATGATCCTCTCCCCCTTTCTAAGAGAATCTTCTAGCCACGAGCCTTCCTTTGTACTTTTATAGTATGTTTGATTTGTAAATCTTCTTGTTGAACAATCATCACTTGTTCTTTGGAACAAGTGTTCATCATCCTTATTTTGTAGATCATAGCACATGATCTTTCCTTCAAATCAAATTCAATTACATGATTAGTAACACTTCATAATCATCAAATCATGTTGACATTTCAATGATAACCTATTATGCATACTGATATGATTCACATAGTAATGCAACTACCTTAACCGATACTTTGGCACAACACTTTTCCATATCCTGTATGCATACAGTGGCTATCTAGATGCCTTCCATCTCTACCAGAACATACTATCAAGAGCGTGCACAGCTCTCAGCATGTCAGCAAAGAGGTTTCATTCTAGACAAGCAACAATGGAATGTTTGTCCAACTTACCCATCATAGTCATATTAGTAGTATATTGTTCAATGCTATATGAATGCTTACACTATGCATGATATATTTCTTGATTCTAGGAATACAAATATTCATACAACTATTACAAACAATATCATTAACTATTCATAGATTCAAGAAGTAATTCAAATAACAACTCAAATACTTATCTTTTATGTTTGTGTGGTTGCCTCCCTCTTGATCTCTATTTTCCCTTTATGATGGCATCATGATTATATGTCTTTAAAATTCTATCCATCCCAAACCACTATGCATGCTTAAGTGTGCACTAGTTCATCATTGTGTCATCCTCAAGATCTCATACATAATCATACATTCATTAGTATAATCTCAATACTATCAAAACATTATAATCCTATAATCTTATGTATGGTCATGATCATTTCATACACGAGTATAACTATCTAAGATCCTAATACAAAGTAGGATTCTAACTCGATATAGGAAAACATACCTGGATTATCATGCTTGCTAGTTATGTCTAACATACCCAAACAATGTCTTCTTTGTTCTCTTCAATGATTTAGAGACCTTGTGCTAGTAACCTGCATATATCGTAAGTTAAGCATTGTAGAACCAAATTATACATACCTAGTAAGTAGAGCTTCTATGTGATCAATGACTATGGATGAGTCTTTGTCTTCACGTCACCATGGTCATATATTCTTGATCTAGAACTTGATTTGTCTTTCTTGATGTACCTTTCATGTTAGTGGACAATATCAACCTCATACAACACTACAGTGCATTAGTACAATCATAGGTTTCATAACCCTAATCAATGAATGTCTTCTATCATTCACATGCATTCATACTTTTACTAGGCAAGTCTAAAATTAATCATGATTGTACTAACCTCAATAATATGAAGAAAAACATATCATGAACTTAATCATGAAACAGATTTCAAAACATACTTGTATCTCCTCAAGTCATACATGTCGAGATTGCTTGTAGTCTTCTCTATAAGGGTAAAACCCTAATCATTCAAGGTATATCACTTGTAAATATCATATATATGTTCATGGTGCTAGGATGATATAATATCAGTTCCATCTAAACCACCTTCATTGCTTCCTTATGAGTCTCCCAACTTTTCCAGGGTTTCTTCTTACTTGGAAACCCTAATTTTCAATCTCCTTCCTCCCACAACATTTTGATGGAAGATTAATATTTATGATGACTGGATTCCAAATTCATCTTCAAGGTTTCCAATGTTGCATCAGGTGTCTCCAACATTGTATCAGGTCATTCCATAACTTAAAAACTAAAAAACCCTACGTGAGAGCTTCTTCCTCCTCTTCTTTGATTTCCTCCGTTGAGCCATTTCATATGTTCCATATTGTTTCTGGTGTATCATTGAATTTTAGAATCCTCGGGGTCTGAAACTTTGGCCTGTAGTAGCCTAGCCTGTCATCTGTCCAACCCCATAGGTTTGAGATTCATTGGATTCTCCATCAAAGAGATATGCTTAGTTTCCCAACATGACCTGTTTACGGGATGAAACAACATAGTGAACTTGTATGGATTTCCACGTGTCACTGTTTCAACTTCGGCCTCTAATACTCGGATTTGTGAAAATACAGTTCGTTCCCTAACTGTCACTTTTTACAGAATTCCATTTGGAGCTTCCTATCCCGAGATATGACCTTTTTACCTAGGTCACCTGTTTAGGGATTCATTCTAGAAGAGGCAAAAACCCTAACTTATACGGATCATATCTCACAAATTACAATGAATTTGAGGCTGAAACTCAAACACAAGGTACAGGAACATGTCATCTTTGGCCTTTCCTAGTTTCAGCTCTTGAACCTTCACCAAAAGTGATTTATAGCGAATGTTCCACGATGACTAGGTTTTGCTATACAAAGCCCTAACTTTCAAATTGTCGTAAGTGGCATACATTACCTTCGTTCAGGATAGCTCTAATACCATGTTAAGATTCAATATGCTAATATAGATAACATTAGTATTCAATTCAATTTCACAACAATAGCATATACAGGATCACTAAAAGAATAACAAGCACAACATAAACACGAGACACAGATTTATCCAGGAGACCCTCGTGGGGTAGAAAACCCAGCAAAACTTCCTCAATATAGATGATCAAAAGTACAAAGATGAAATCCCCAAACAAGATCTCCTTATCCTCCTTTGCAAATCTCTCTCTCTCCTATGCGAGTTCACAAGTGAGTGAGTGTGTGTTCAAATGAGGAACACACCTCCTCTATGTATACTTTACATTCAGTTAACTTTTACACTTGATAGGTTGGCCTCAATTGTTTATTCTCTTTGCTAACTGGGCTGAACCCTCTAGGGGACTTAAACACCCCATTACAAATGACTCTTAGGGAATCTATTGCCCCGACTTACAAGGGAGGATTTACCTCAATGACTTTACATTATTAAATATAATAATAACATCTCGATGGAGGAATAAAACATCTCTGGATGAATAATAATAAAGTACAAATAGAATATTCTTTGAAGTTACAATATTTCAACAAAGATAGTCTCAAACTATAAGGCTCGCACTTGTTTGTTTGTTAGTTGAATTCAATGGTCTAGGAATTAGATGGTGTTTCAAGATTTGGTCATCATTGTCACATAGGTAGCACATCAAGAAGAACTAACTTGGTTTGATCATACAACTTATCCCAAATAAGTGTCTACCAAAGTGTTACTAAGACCACATATCAACCAAGAAAGACCCTGGGGCTTCTTTGATGGAGGAAGTCAAGGGTATCCTAGTATTTTTGGAGTAGTGGTAGTGCTTTATGTTGATTCTTCACATTACTTTATGATGAAGTATGAAACTAGAAAAGCATCCAATAATCAAGTTGAATTCTACACCCTATGGATCCTACTAAAAGGATAAAAGGAACAAGGCCTAAGAAATATTCAAGTATTTAGAGATTCCATTGATTTTGATTGACTGGGAAAATAATTAATGTTACATAGGAAACTCAAGCCTCCTTTCAATCATGAATCAGGTCTAGGAGGCAAAGGATTCCTTTGATTCTATTTCTTTCAAATATGTATATTAATAATTTAATACCTTAGCATGTAGGTTATCTAAAGAGTCTTTCATCTTGCAAGACGGTTCCTTACTTGAATAAGAATTCACCGAGGGCACTCTCCAACTAGCCGTTGAAAGAAATTTATACTAAATGGGTCTTTTGTAATGTATTTTTTTTTGGTATGGTGTTGATATAGAATTTATGTTTATCTTAATGTACCAAGAGTGAAACTCGTATCTATATGTAATTTTGAGGTGTTGTTTTGTTGGAAGTAGTGGCCTTGGATACTATAAAAAGATTGTACTGTGCAATGTAGGCTTTCTGAGAGTTGGTAAATGATTGTATTATGTAGGTTTTAGGATGTAGATATCTGAAGGAGTTAACTTTAGTGAGCTATATTGCTTTTGAATCCATTGAGGATAGAACAATGCATATTTTGATTTTCCTCTCAAAAATATCGAATAAAATTATTTTTTTTCTATGGAAAAAATAAGAAAATATTCCATTGCCTCATGTTTGAGATAAATGACATCAAAGTTGTGAATGTAAACTTTTTGTAATTCTTTATATTGTTCCATGATGTGAATTAAAAAGTTGTAGATAAAAAAAATGCTCATAAATAATTGCTATTGGAACATCAAAATTTAAAAAAAGGAAGAAAGAAAGAGAGAAATGCATTGCAAGATTAAAATGAAGCATACATTGTATAACAAATTGTGAACCACAAATCACTCTCAAATTTAAATGATACATGTCTTATGGCTCCTAACCATTGTATGTTTCCAATGGCCATCATACTACATGTAGACAATGTGCTAATACTTGTTGAAAACACATTCACACAACTGAATGTCTGTATGAGTGGATGTTGGGGTTGAATATCTAACACACACCCCACCCTCCCTAAACAAAATAACATCTACAAGCATAACACTTTCTAGCATGGGCACACCCTTGTGCTTTGTAGACCTCAAGCACCTCTCATGCTTCAACATGCAACTTGAAGACATGTTGAAAAACCTACATTTTCATTTGAAATGGATTTTTTAATGTGCTTTGATGATCCCTCTTCCTCTAATCCATTAGATCTACACGCACCATGTCTTCCACCACACCAATTCAATCTATTTAGTGGATGCATATCAAAAATCAAATTTCTCTCTAGTAACCATTTATAAATGTGCTATATTAAACCCTTCATCACAACTCAACATTCAACAAAACACCAAGTGCATTTATCAAAATGACAATAATTAAACAAAGCACCAACACATATAAGCCTTCAATGGACATCCTATCAAATTCAATTTAGTGAGAAAATAAACTCTATAACTATTAATGTTCTGGTGGAATCCCCAAAGTTTGGCTCCTTTCCATAAGGAGATGAGAGCCCACTTTAACCTAATACCATGTGAATACATAGAGAAGTAGCAAAAAAGAGGAAAGCACATGATACTAAAAAATAATTGTTTTTTCTATAGTTCACCATCTTAGTTTAGTTTTTAGTTAAAATTGACATAGTTTCTACTAGAATTTATTCCTATCTATTTGGATAGAGATTTTGAGTTAATAGATTATCACTATTAAGAAATGTAACTCCAAGAAGTATAAAAACATCCTCACTTTGATACTATCAATTTATTATACTATTCAACTACAACTAAATTAACAATATTAAAAAATAATTTCTATTATCACAACTAACACATAAAATACATTTACAACCACATCATAAATATATTGTAATTTTAAATACACAACACATAAACAACACACTCACTCTTTTTAATATAAATGTCTTCTTAATATAAATGTGATTAAACAACACACTCACTCTTTTTAATATAAATGTATTCTTAATATAAAATGTGATTGAATGTTAACTATGTATCTATATCACATATTGGTTAACCTGATCAGTGGTGCAGCAGGATTAAAGCTCTCTAATCCTCCTTCAATAAACTATCATATCATCAAACAAATATTATGACAAATAATGGATCAAATTCCTGAAGGAGTTTTAGTTGATGAAAAAAATTTGGACAACAATGTGTGGATAGGGGATCCATTAAGGTATATTAAATTTCATTTCTTTCTTTTTTGTTGAAAAAACATTTTATGTTAATATGTTAAAAGTTTTTGATAAAAAACTGACAAATTATATTTCTGATGTACTGTTACTGGTTGTATCGAGTGAAACGAGGTGCTCTATAGCCTAATATGGAAGAGATCCTCTAATGTGATATAACGTTTCAATGTTAGTAACAAAATAATTAAAAAAATTCATGTCGGCTCATAAAATAAAAAAATTATGGAAAATATTTATAAAAAAAATCCATGTTGGTTCATAAAATAAAATATTATAAAAAGTAATTAAAAAATAAATGTTCATTTATAAAATAAAAACTTAAAACTTAAACCCGGATTTATCAATCAAGAAAGATCAAATTTCTTGAGTTTAAATTTAAAAAAAGAAATACACCTCAAGAAATTGGATCCCTCTCGGTGCTTAATAGATACGAGTTTAAGATAGATCTATACTAGTGATATATAAAACCATATATGAAGAGAGAGTCTACCACTTTTACATGTATTTGAACATTTAAACTTTGATTATGAAAAATAAAAAGTCAAAGGTATTTTGTGTGGAAAAAAAGGTAACGATACTCCTGATGGTTGCCATGTCATAGTCAACAGATATCGAATTTGGTTGTGTTTTCCATATACCTATAGCAAATATCGAATAAGGTTGGGTTTTCCCAATAGCTATAGGTAGTAGTTGGGACTTGTGATGGTTACCACGTTATATTGAGTAGAGATCGAATTTGTTTGGTTTTCCCAAGACCTTGGCTCATCATGTCACCACAAGTACTTAACATTGCTCGAATCAACATGCAGCAGTCATGTGACCACAATTGTCACCTCATGAAAGTTGTTAACTAAAATTTAATGCTCATAAATTTTGATGTTGTTCACTACCTTTAAAATTTGTATTTAAATTTTTTAAAATTAACGAATAAATGGTGCAATGAAGGTTTTGGAATAAATAGTAGTGTTGGAGAAACTTAATGTCATTTTATTCAATTTTCTAATGTAAAATTATAATAATATTTAAAAGACAGAATTTTAATTATAAATTTTTGTCTTTTAAGAATTTAAATTTTAATTAATAAAATTTTAAAATTATAATTAAATCAATTTTAAAATTTATTTTATTAAAAAATATTATTAAAATATTGAATTTATTTATATATTAAAGCATTTATATTTTTCATTTGATAGATTATATATTAAAGTGTTCATATGTGTCGTATTGTTTCTAGTGTATCTCTGAAATTTAGGATCCTCAGGGTCTGAAACTTTGGTCTGTAGTATCCTGACCTGTCATTTGTCCAACCCCATAGTTTTGAGATTCATTATATTCTCCATCAGAGAGATATGCTTAGTTTCCCAACATGACCTGTTTACTGGATGAAACAACATGGTGAACTTGTACGGATTTCCACGTGTCACTGTTTCAACTTCGGTCTCTGATACTCGGACCTGCAAAACTACAATTCGTTCCCTAACTGTCACTTTTTACAGAATTCCATTTGGAGCTTCCTATCCCGAGATATGACCTTTTTACCTAGGTCACCTGTTTAGGGTTCATTCTGGAAGAGGCAAAAACCCTAACTTGTATGGATCATATCTCACAAATTACAGCGAATTTGAGGCTAAAATCAAACACAAGGTACAGGAACATATCATCTTTGGCCTTTCCAAGTTTCAGATCTTGAACCTTCGCCAAAAGTGATTTATAGCGAATGTTCCACGATGACTAGGTTTTGCTATACAAAGCCCTAACTTTCAAATTGTTGTAAGTGCCATACATTACCTTCGTTCAGGATAGCTCTAATACCATGTTAAGATTCAATATGCTAATATAGATAACATCAGTATTCAATTAAATTTCACAACAATAGCATATACAGGATCACTAAAAGAATAACAAGCACAGCATAAACACAAGAGACACAGATTTATCCTGGGAAACCCTCATGGGGTAGAAAACCCAGCAAAACTTCCTCAATATAGATGATCAAAAGTACAAAGATGAAATCCCCAAACAAGATCTCCTTATCCTCCTTTGCAAATCTCTCTCTCTCCTATGCGAGTTCACAAGTGAGTGAGTGTGTGTTCAAATGAGGAACACACCTCCTCTATTTATACTTTACATTCAATTGGCTTTTACACTTGACAGGTCGGCCTCAATTGTTTATTCTCTTTGTTGACTGGGCCGAACGCTCTAGGGGACTTAAACACCCCATTAAAAATGACTCTTAGGGGATCTATTGCCCCGACTTACAAGGGAGGATTTACCTCAATGAATTTACATTATTAAATATAATAATAACATCCCGATGGAGGAATAAAACATCTCCAGATGAATAATAATAAAGTACAAATAGAATATTCTTTGAAGTTACAATATTTCAACAAAGACAGTCTCAAACTATATGGCTCTCACTTGTTTGTTTGTTAGTTGAATTCAATGGTCTAGGAATTAGATGGTGTTTCAAGATTTGGTCATCATTGTCGCATAGGTAGCACATCAAGCAGAACTAACTTGGTTTGATCATACAACTTATCCCAAATAAGTGTCTACCAAAGTGTTACTAAGACCACATATCAACCAAGAAAGACCCTGGGGCTTCTTTGATGGAGGAAGTCAAGGGTATCCTAGTATTTTTGGAGTAGCGGTAGTGCTTTATGTTGATTCTTCACATTACTTTATGATGAAGTATGAAACTAGAAAAGGATCCAATAATCAAGTTGAATTCTACACCCTATGGATCCTAGTAAAAGGATAAAAGGAACAAGGCCTAAGAAATATTCAAGTATTTAGAGATTCCATTGATTTTGATTGACTGGGAAAATAATTAATGCTACATAGGAAACTCAAGCCTCCTTTCAATCATGAATCAGGTCTAGGAGGCAAAGGATTCCTTTGATTCTATTTCTTTCAAATATGTATATTAATAATTTAATACCTTAGCATGTAGGTTATCTAAAGAATCTTTCATCTTGCAAGACGGTTTCTTACTTGAATAAGAATTCACCGAGGGCACTCTCCAACTAGCCGTTGAAAGAAATTTATACTAAATGGGTCTTTTGTAATGTATTTTTTGTTGGTATGGTGTTGATATAGAATTTATGTTTATCTTAATGTACCAAGAGTGAAACTCATATCTATATGTAATTTTGAGGTGTTGTTTTGTTGGAAGTAGTGGCCTTGGATACTATAAAAAGATTGTATTGTGCAATTTAGGCTTTCTGAGAGTTGGTAAATGATTGTATTATGTAGGTTTTAGGATGTAGATGTCTGAAGGAGTTAACTTTAGTGAGCTATATTGCTTTTGAATCCGTTGAGGATAGAACAGTGCATATTTTGATTTTCCTCTCAAAAATATCGAATAAAATGATTTTTTTTCTATGGAAAAAATAAGAAAATATTCCATTGCCTCATGTTTGAGATAAATGACATCAATGTTGTGAATGTAAACTTTTTGTAATTCTTTATATAGTTCCATGATGTGAATTAAAAAGTTATAGATAAAAAAATGCACATAATACTCATAAATAATTGCTATTGGAACAACAAAATTTAAAAAAAGGAAGAAAGAAAGAGAGAAATGCATTGCAAGATTAAATTGAAGCATACATTGTATAACAAATTGTGAACCACAACTCACTCTCAAATTTAAATGATACATGTCTTATGGCTCCTAACCGTTGTATGTTTCCAATGGCCATCATACTACATGTAGACAATGTGCTAATACTTGTTGAAAACACATTCACACAACTGAATGTCTGTATGAGTGGATGTTGGGGTTGAATATCTAACACACCCCCCACCCTTCCTAAACAAAATAACATCTACAAGCATAACATTTTCTAGCATGGGCACACCCTTATGCTTTGTAGACCTCAAGCACCTCTCATGCTTCAACATGCAACTTGAAGACATGTTGAAAAACCTACATTTTCATTTGAAATGGATTTTTTAATGTGCTTTGATGATCCCTCTTCCTCTAAGCCATTAGATCTACACACACCATGTCTTCCACCACACCAATGCAATCTATTTAGTGGATGCATATCAAAAATCAAATTTTTCTCTAGTAACCGTTTATAAATGTGCTATATTAAACCCTTCATCACAAGTCAACATTCAACAAAACACCAAAACACCAAGTGCATTTGTCAAAATGACAATAATTAAACAAAGCACCAACACATATAAGCCTTCAGCGGACATCCTATCAAATTCAATTTAGTGAGAAAATAAACTCTATAACTATTAATGTTCTTGTGGAATCCCCAAAGTTTGGCTCCTTTCCATAAGGAGATGAGAGCCCACTTTAACCTAATACCATGTGAATACATAGAGAAGTAGCAAAAAAGAGGAATGCACATGATACTAAAAAATAATTGTTTTTTCTATAGTTCACCATCTTAGTTTTTAGTTGAAATTGACATAGTTTCTACTAGAATTTATTCCTATCTATTTAGATAGATGTTTTGAGTTAATAAATTATCACTATTAAGAAATGTAACTCCAAGAAATATAAAAACATCCTCACTTTGATATCATCAATTTATTATATTATTCTACTACAACTAAATTAACAATATTTAAAAATAATTTCTATTATCACAACTAACACATAAAATACATTTACAACCAATTCATAAATATATTGTAATTTTAAATACACAACACATAAACAACACTCATTTAATTTCAAATACACAACACATAAACAACACTCACTCTTTTTAATATAAATGTCTTCTTAATATAAATGTGATTAAACAACACACTCACTCTTTTTAATATAAATGTATTCTTAATATAAAATGTGATTGAATGTTAACTATGTATCTATATCACATATTGGTTAACCTGATCAGTGGTGCAGTAGGATTAGAGCTCTTTAATCCTCCTTCAATAAACTATCATATCATCATATATATATCATCAAACAAATATTATGACAGATAATGGATCAAATTCCTGAAGGAGTTTTACTTGTTGAAAAAAATTTAGACAACAATCTGTGGATAGGGGATCCATTAAGGTATATTAAATTTCATTTTTCTCTTTTTTGTTGAAAAAACATTTTATGCTAATCTGTTAAAAGTTTTTGATAAAAAACTGACAAATTATATTTTTGATGTATTGTTACTGGTTGCACCGAGTGAAACGAGGTGCTCTACAATCCAGTATGGGAGAGATCCTCTAACGTGATATAACGTTTCAATGTTAATAACAAAATAATTAAAAAAATTCATATCGGCTCATAAAATAAAAAATTATGGAAAATATATATAAAAAAAATCCATGTTGGTTCGATAAATAAAATATTATGAAAAGTAATTAAAAAATAGATGTTCGCTTATAAAATAAAAACTTAAAACTTAAACCGGGATCTATCAATCAAGAAAGATCAAATTTCTTGAGTTTAAATTTAAAAAAAGAAATACACCTCAAGAAATTAAATCCCTCTTGGTGCTTGATAGATACGAGTTTAAGATGGATCTATACTAGTGATATATAGAGCCCTATATATGAAGAGAACGTCTACTACTTTTACATGTATTTGAACATTTTAACTTTAATTATGAAAAATAAAAAGTCAAAGGTATTTTGTGTAGAAAAAAAGGTAATGATACTCCTGATGGTTGCCATGTCATAGTCAGCAAATATCGAATTTGGTTGTGTTTTCCATATACCTATAGCAATTATCGAATATGGTTGCGTTTTCCCAATAGCTATAGGTAGTGGTTGGGACTTGTGATGGTTACCACGTTATATTGAGCAGAGATCGAATTTGTTTGGTTTTTCCAAGACCTTGGCTCATCATGTCACCACGAGTACTTAACATTGCTCGAATCAACATGCAGCAGTCATGTGACCACAATTGTCACATCATGAAAGTTGTTAACTAAAATTTAATGCTCGTAAATTTTGAAGTTGTTCACTACCTTTAAAATTTGTATTTAAATTTTTTAAAATTAACGAATAAATGGTGCAATGAAGGTTTTGGAATAAATAGTAGTAGTGGAGAAACTTGATGTCATTTTATTCAATTTTCTAATGTAAAATTATAATAATATTTAAAAGACAGAATTTTAATTATAAATTTTTGTTTTTTAAGAATTTAAATTTAAATTAATAAAATTTTAAAATTATAATTAAATCAATTTTAAAATTTATTTTATTAAAAAATATCATTAAAATATTGAATTTATTTATATATTAAAGCATTCATATTTTTCATTTGATAGATTTATTATTATTTTTATTACAAAACTCATATTCATTTTTCATATGGAAATGCAAATCCCAAAGATAGTTTACATAGAAATTAGGATTAGTAAAAACAATCTATTTATTAGTAAATTAATTAAAGGTAATCACAAAATTAAAGGTAATATATTATATTTTATTTTCTTTATAAAAAGGGAGTTTCATTGAGAACATGGTTATGACTAGATAATTCATGTATAATTTGAGCAATATAAAAAATACGAGAGGCAAGAGATTTCCTAAGATTTGTTCATACTCTAACCAAAACTATGAACTACTTAAGTGAGGATGGCATAAAGATACCATGTTTTGTCTAAATCGTCGAGGAGTCTAGGAAGATGTCACTCTTAAGAATGGCGATAACATTTTCCATGTTTGTGACACTAAAAGAATTGAAAATAAAAATCACTTGCTCATAAAATGTCATGCATATACCAATATTAAAATGTTACTTCTCATTGACAGTATTCCGAGGGGTTTGATGCTCGCTAATGGTTGGATGGTCTTCCTTTTTATGACTGAGGAAGATAGGAAAATTATTGAAGAAAGATACTGGGTTTTGGGCACTGGTTCTCTAGTTCTATCACGTTGGCAGACAATTTTTGATCCCCGAAAGGAAAGATTAGCTCGTCGCCATTTATGGGTTATTCTTCCGGGTTTTTCTCTGCATTGTTGAAATTTTAAGGGTTTTCTTGCGATGGTCAAATCCATTGGACGTTTCATTCTTATCGAAGAAGAAAATTTGATGGGTTTAGATAGAAACACACCGAGGATGTTGGTATATTTGGCTTATGCAGAAGGGCTACCTAGTGAACATGAGATAGTTTGGGAAGGGGGTTCCTTCGTTCAAAGGCTCGACTACTAGTGTATCCCTTTTCACTGTCACTTGTGTAGAGAGATTGGCCATTCCAAGGCTCATTGTCCATTTGGGTCTTCTAGTTCTATGAGAATTGGGAGCCAAAAAAGTCCAAGAGGGGTTGGATGGCATTTTACAGTACCAAATTTTTTTGGACTACAGTTCGGCAAAGGACTTTGTAGGTATGTTTGCAAAAATTGTTCCTACCCTTTTAAAATTTTTGCATGCTGATGATATTTTAAATTCTCTTTCCATTTCTAATGAATCTTTAAAAATTGTTGTCTTTGATACTGGTTATTCATTAGACGATATTCCTCATTCTACTCCAGTTTCCTCCACTCTGTTGGTATTAAGTCCTAGTCTGGATGGCGATGCGACTCGAGAGTGTCTCTCTTTAGACCTTATCTAGTTAGGGTGAATTTCAAAACTTATCAAGTCGGGTCTATATATGCCTCCTTTCAAGTTTTTGTTTGAAAGTTATCCTATGTTGCATCATGTATCCTCTTCTTTGAATCCTCCTTCCGTTCCGACTTCAAACCCACTCGACATTGAATTGTCTCCCACCCCTCTTTCAGATTTTGAATCTGGTCCTCTTGACACGTACCCTACATCTCGAACTCCGATGCCTACATATTTTTCCCAGGCCTCAAATTCTCAGGATGTTATCCCCATTTCATCTATCATGAATGGGAATGTGACGATTCAGAAAGATCGAAAACCTAAAAGAGGCAAAGGGGTTGGTCCTAAGCAGTCTCCTACTTGTTCAAATCCTAGAGTTACTTCTTTATTTGATCAAGGTCTTCCTAGAGATGATTCAACACTTTCCTATTCTTTCGGGGCTCTTAGGGATGCAGAGCCCCCTGCAAGTGTTCCCCCATGAAAATTTCCTCTTTTAATGTATGAGGGATCTGCAGTGGCCCTAAGAGAGTTGCGTTAAAACATTTTTTAGATTTGATTAAGCCGGTTGTGATCTTACTTTAGGAAATGATGTTGAGTGCAGAAGATGAAATGATTTTTTTTTTTTTCAGAATTAAACCTTGTTGGAGGGTGTGTGCTATGGATTCCTCAGGGATCTTGGGAGGCACTTTGATTGCTTGGAACCCTTTTGTTGCTGATTTAAGGGCCTTCCAAACTTTTGCAGGTATCATGGTGGAAGGGAAGCTAAAAGGTTTCACTCATGTTATTCGAATAATTAATATTTATGCCCCGTATCAAAATCGAAAGGATTTTTGGGATGGAATCATTTCTTGTGGTAGTATGCAAGATCCTTCTCTCATTCTTATTGGAGATTTTAATTTTACGCTCTCTGCAGAGGAGACCTGGGGGGATGGAAGATTAATGGATCTGTTGGCTGACTATTTTTCATCCATTTTCGATGAAGCTAGATTATTGGATATTGTTCCAAGTGTTTTAGCTCCTACTTGGTCAAATGGAAGGTGTGGGAGTGCGGGGATTTCCAAAAGGATTGATAGATTCTTCATGGCAGAATTTTTATGTGACCTCATAGGTAGGTATCGATCTTGGGCTTATGCAGTGGGGTTTTCTAATCGCAAAGCTATAACTTTGCAGTTGGATTTTGACAATAAATTTTATCAATATCATTTCAAATTCAATACTATTTGGTTGGAAGACCGGTCTTTTTGTGATTTGGTTTGGTCTATGTGGGACTCCTACTCTATAAACTCTCAGGGTTATCCTTTATTGTGTATGATGAAGACAATTTCAATCCTTAGAAAGGAGGTCATAAAATGGGAAAAAAATAAGAAATATGAGAACTCTAAATTACTCCTGGAGATAGACAATGAACTTCAAACAGTTTCTCTTAGTGTGGATGATAGTTTATTCGATCAACAAAGAAGGGATAAAATTGCTTCTTTAAAAGGTATAAGAAGGAAGATTTTGGGGCAGCTAGAGGAAACTTGGAGGCAAAAGAGTCAAGCGATTTGGATTAAAGCAGGGGATAATAATACTAAGTTTTTCCACCGGTTTGCAAATCAAAGGCGGTTGATTAATGCAATATGGGAGATTGAGGATGAGCAGGTTCCAGCAATTTGTGACAATGTACAACTTAAATATGAAGATGTCAAACATTTTAAAGAAATTTATAAGAACAAAAATGTCACAAATCTGGAAAGTCAGTTACAAATTATAAAAATTTTCCCACGTTACTTTGATGAAGAAGATTGTCAGGTTATTGGAGGGTCTATTACCGAAGTAGAGATTTTGAAGGTACTTAAAATTTTTGCAAAAGAAAAAAGTCCAGGTCCGGATGGGTGGACTACAGAATTTTTCCTTCAATTTTTCAGTTTTCTTGGTAATGAGCTACTTTGGCTATTAATGATTCCAGGCAAAAGGCATAGATCTTGAGCTACTTAAATTCCACCTTTATCACTCTTATCCCTAAGAAAGATCGTCCGACTGGTTTTAATTATCATTTCTAAAATCATTTCAGAGCATCTTAAGCCTTTTCTTGAAAGACATATCTCGGATGAACAATTTGGTTTCTTACACAATCGCCAAATTATGGATGCGGCCGGAATAACACAAGAGGGTTTACATTTTATTAAGTTGAAAAACCTGGATGCCTTCATTTTGAAGATGGATCTTGTAAAGGTGTATGATGGGATAGATTGGACCTAACTTAGATTTATCTTAATACAAGCATGCCCGTTAGTGGAGATTGTCAATTGGATTATGATTTGTGTGTGCTCTGTGAGGTTTGTAGTCCTTATTAATGGTTCGCCAACATCTTACTTTAGAGGCGACTGGGTTTCCCACTGTCACCCTATCTATTTATTCTGTCTATTGAAGGGTTGAGTTTGCTAATAAAGGAAGCAAAGAACGGTGGTCTTATTAAAGGTGTTAAAGGTGCAAATTCACTTTCTATTACTCATCTTTATTTGTAGACGATGAGTTCTTATTTGGAAGGGGCTCTATCTCGGAATGGTATCTTTTTAAAAGGATTATCACTACTTTCTATGATGCTGTTGACATGGAGGTTAGCGCATATAAATCTTGCTTCTTTTACCATTGTCAAGATCTCGGTTTGAAGGACCAGATCGGTTTACTCTTCACGTATCAGATGAAGGAACTTGGTTGTGGGATTAATTATTTGGGGTTTATTATGAAGCCAAATGGTTACACTCTATCTGATTGGCATTTGATCATAAAGAATGTTCAGAGAAGACTTAATTCTTGGGCTTTCAAACTACTGTCTTTGGGGGGTCAACTCTCTTTGCTCAGTTCTATGTTACAGAGTATAACGGTCTTTTGGTTCTCCCTTTTATGATTCCACAAGCTGTTACTAGTACCTTGAGAAATATTTTCTTCCAATTTCTTTGGGCCGGAAGAACATGCATCTTCAAGTACCATCTTGCTTCTTGGGATGACCTTTCTCGGCCTAAACATTTGAATGGCTGGGGAATTAAAGATCTGCATGCATTCAATTTATCACTGTGGGCAAAGTTCCTATGGCGTAGTTTTTTTGACACTGAACTTTGGGGGAAAATGGTGAGAGCAAAGTATTTCAGTAGAATGTCTCCTGTCTATTAGATTCAAAATAGTAAAAAAGTTCCCTATGGCTCTTTCCTTTGGAGGAGTTTACTTAAATATTTTCCGATTATAAATCATGTCATTTGCTAGTCTGTGGAGTGGGGGACCTAAATCTATGTGGGTATAGACCCCGTTGTTGGGCTTGTCCCATATTTTAAGCTTTCTATGGATCTTATTTTAGCTTTACACATGAGAAATATTTTTGTGCTAAAGCAAGTTTCCTGTCCTCAGAATGGTGGTATTAAACATTGGTTTTTTGCGTCAGATATTCAGCTAGACCCGGGTCATCATCCAGAATGGGAGCAGTATGTGAATAACTTAATTCAGGCTGGAATTATGTTGTTTCATGAGGAGGACAAACTTATTTGGTCTTATAACACTTCGATGGGCATGGTCATTGCCAGCCTTACCTACTCTTGCTTGATGGATATGGTCGTTGATAGTGTTCCGAATTGGTGGTCGGAGACAATCTGGACTGTCAAATTTCCCCCAAAAATAAGATGTTTTGTCTGGTTAGTGCTCCAAAATAAGATCATTACCTAGCAGAATCTTATTAAGTGCAGTTTCATTGGTCCTGGATGTTGCATGTTATGTTTCGCTACATTGGAAAAGGTTGACCACTTATTTGTTAATTGTAGTTTTTTTCAAGCCCTTTGGAAGGAGCTAGAACAATTATGTAATGTCCATTTTATTTGGGCTCAATCTACCTTTGAGGGTAATTTAAAACTTTGGTTTGATAGCCATCCCATGAATCCTGCACTTATTTTCTATGCAGTGTGGGAAGTGTGGAAAGCTCGCAACAGGATTATCATTCAAAATCATAAAGCTTCTGTTCATTTTCTCTATTCACGGATCACCGTATATGTGTTAGCAAAAAGTGCCCCTCGTCCTTCGAAGAGCAGTATGATAAAACCTTTCTTTGAGTTGGATCATTCTTTTCCTATGGGGTACTTTAATGGGGCAGCTCAATTTGGACTTTGTGGAGCTGGGATGATCTTAAAACTCATCCCTGATCATACTTTTCATCTTTTTCTGAAAGCTCGCAGTGGTACTAATACTAGAGCATAGATAATTACGATATGGGGCCTATTATGGTTTGCTAGAATCAAGGGACTCCAGACCTTACATATTTTTGGAGACTCCCTTTGTGTGATCAATTGGGCTTGCATTAGAGATTCTTTACACATGGTGATGTTGGAGGGTTGGTTGAAGCGTATCTCCATGCTCATTTCATATTTCTCCTCCATTACTTTCATTCACATCCTTAGATCGCACAATGTGGAAGTGGATACTCTCTCAAAGAGACTTCTGGGTCCTATGGATAGCACTATCTGCTTGGAAGAATTTAGAGATGGAACTCCGACTAGTTTAGACACTCTTCACTTTTACTAAATGGAGTTTTCGGACATGTGCAAACAATGGTTATATTTCTCTTTTGGTCATATGTTAAGAACTTTTGTCAGTATATTAGATGTCTTTATTTGAAGTACTACATCTTTTCTAGTCTTTGTTTGAGCGTGGTTACCTTTCTATATTTTGATACAACGTTTCTCATATAATAAAAGTTGGTTTTTTGGGTGTGAAAAAAAAATTCAAAATATTTATTACCCTTTTAACTTATCATAAATATAATGATTTAATAATACTTTTCTTAAAGTTTTTAAACCATGACTAAAAAAAAAAATCAATTAAAAAAAAACATAAATAAAAAAAATCAATTAAAATTAAGTTAATAAAAAAATTCAATCACAATTAACAATTATATCAAGTAAAAATTTGAAGTAAAATTACTAGTA
This sequence comes from Larix kaempferi, assembly GCA_027924585.1. Classification (NCBI taxonomy): domain Eukaryota; kingdom Viridiplantae; phylum Streptophyta; class Pinopsida; order Pinales; family Pinaceae; genus Larix; species Larix kaempferi. Next base: position 4,720,822 of record BSBM01000600.1, read on the forward strand.
AAAATGTGAAGTATGACCAGCCTTTTACCATAAGTCAACATTACAGGAGGATGAATAAATATTATTCATAATTTTGCCATTTTCAAAGATTTATATAACTAAAAATTTGATTAGAGTTCTAGACAGATAAGAACTCAGGCATCCCGAGGCGCTTAACCTATGGCTTGGCCTCACCTGCTTTTCTTGGGAAAGAAGAGCAAACAGCTGCGAGATCGAGGCTGAGAAACCTCAGCTCCATCATCGCCATAAAGAAAAAGTGTGAGAGCTCGGCAATGCTGATGAGGCATGGTGCCTTGAGTTATGGATATTGACCAGCAGATCCTTACTGTTTTTTCTGGGAAACGCCATTCATAATAAGTTACAGCTGTACTTAAAGCTGCTGCTTTACAATGGAGGTCGTTCAGGGATTTTGGAACTTGGGTTTAAGGGACAATATAAGTTTCATCACTCTGCCAATTATTGTTAAACCAGACCATAACCCTTGGCCACCCCTAACTATAGAACCTGCAGGGTCTCAGTGTTAATGCAAGTTCGATTCGATTATCCTGCAACTCTCTGCTAAACCATGCTAGAATAAGATATACCCCGATCTTTCCAAACATAGATTTTGCTTTTGGTTTTGAATTGGGTAAGCTCAGTTTTTGGTTTTGGTTTTGAATTGGGTAAGCTCAGTCTCAGAGAAAAGTCATGTTTATTGGTTACTGGACAGCCAAATTCTCGCCTAACTATACCTGGGTAAGATAATAAAGAAGAGAAGGCACCTGCAGGAATCCTGGAGTTTTGCAAGATCTAGGCCATCGATTCAAATAAGGAAGTTACTGTGATCTCCACACTGCAGACTGCAGCTTTTTATGACTGAGTCCTCGGTTGCGTTGAATTTTTCTAATCCTTCGCCCATGGCTGGTAGCGAAGGTAGGCTTGGTCTCTGCCCCAACGTCTTATTAATCTTGGAATCCCTGGTTTTTGCCCTTAATTATTTTTATTAGGTTGAAGCTGTTTCACTTTGTCTTGTTATTTTCATGTGGCGCAGGCAATGAAAATGAGAAGTGCAACGCCGCCTGGAAGAATAGGCGCATGAGTGTGGAGCAGAGGAGATCTCTGGAGAAAAGCTTTGAGGTTGAGAGTAAGCTTGAGCCCAAGCGGAAATCACAGATTGCACAAGAGCTGGGCCTCCATCCTAGGCAGGTTACTGTTTGGTTCCAGAACAAGCGTGCCCGCTGCAAGACACAGGAGCTCGAGAAAGATTACGAATTACTTAAACTCGATTATAGTGCTCTTGAATCCAGCTTTGAAGCCATGCAGCGAGACAATGAAAAACTCGCAACAGAGGTAATAATTGGTTGTTTCCGTTTCTGCGGAAGTTACCATGCATTTTGTTGTTCTTGATTTGTAGGGTGTATTTAGCCTACAGCCATATTCATTGTCTTGGACCCTGGCATGGGCAGCTCAACTCTCTGAAGGAGAAATTCGAAGAATCCCAGAAGGCGAGAAGTAATAACGTTAATCTCAAGATCGATTCGTGCCAACTGAGTGTTTCTGGCGATGGGAGTAATAACTTTATAGCGGATACAAGCCCAGTGATACCATTGAACGGAACATTACAAGGATCTGAAAACGAGATCTACGGCTACGTCTCAACTGATCCGCCTCAATATTGTTATAATACTCAATCTCTGCCTTTGTGGGATTGGGCTTGAAATCTCTTTCACTCAGGCTAAATAAAAGAAAGATAGGTTAGCGAATAAAAGAAGATTGTGAGATGTGGTTCACCATATTGGTGCTATTTCTTAATAATGTATTTTATCGTGTCTCAGTACTCTTTCAACATGTCTTATCTATTTACATTTCAAAAAAAATCTTCATACCTATACTCTTTCAACATGTCTTATCTATTTACATTTCAAAAAAAATCTTCATACTCCTTGAAAGGTAATTACTAGCTAATACTATTTAATATTTTGATGTAGATTGTTTGACAAATACTTTATGAGTAACACTACGAATTTATTTGGAAATAAACTTAAAATAGGGATATTGATGTGTAGAGGGATTAGAAAGAAGTGTTGGTTATGTTATTTTCCATGGTTCATTTGTTTCACAATTTCAATGGAGAGAATTATAAATCTCAACCAAAGAATAATGGAAGACACTATATCAATGGATATATTTACAAATTTCAACCAACAAGGTAATCACATAGCCACAAAATACAAATAAATTTTAGGAAATGTATTGTATATTCCAAAATGATATTATATATAGTATTTCTTTTTTGATTTTTGTTATCTTTCATATTATGAACAATATTTCATTGTCGATTCTTGCTATTAAAACATCAAAAATTCCACTAGCTCTGCTACCTGCACCATAGCCTACTTCTTGATCTTTGCCCCTGGATCATAATCCAAACAACTCCTAGAATGTCGTCCTGGGTGTGGAAGATCTGCATCCACTATTGAATGCAAAAGCGAGTGCTTGGATCGAGATACAAGCCCATCACCATATCCCGCATGAACCCCATATGATCGTCCCTTTGGCTGAGGTATTCGAAGAATATCACTTAGAGTAACCTGGTAATCTTCGTCATTTACCTCATTATTTTCTACTCCTCAAAGGCAGACTAGTACCGCTTCACGAGTTGTAAAAGAAATGAATCCAAAATCTTTTTGCTTAGCTCTAGGTTTATTTCATGCTAGTTCTTCTTCTTCAATTTCACCATACTTTTTAAACTTCTCCTGAATTTGCTCTTCATCCGAAGAAGGTGGCAATCCATGAAAAAAAACAAACTTAATCAAATCAATGTCAGGATGGTGAAACACAACCTTTGCACAAATGTCAGTACCAAAGAAAACGTTTCGCTTCTACAAGTGGTTCAAGGCATTTATAGCCTCAAGATGAGTGGGGAACTCCAGAAATGCAATCCCCTTATTTGTCCCTTCTTTTAGTGAATCTTCCGTCAAGACTATGTCCTCCATAATGCCTATTTAATATTCTATCAATTTCTTTTTAAAAGCCTTTTCTGTCCATGATCTACAAATATTGTATTATGTACATGAAGAGTGCTATCATCATAGATTTGTGTAACTTTTAATTGTTTGCCTCTCACCTGTGGATACTTAAGCTCCTTGAGAGCTCTTTTGGCTTGCTCGACAGTCACAAAAGTAACAAATCCAAACCCTTTATTCCTCAATCTCTTGGAATACTTTGGCAATCTGATGTTAACAATTTCACCAACCTCATTCAACACCTTCTTCGGATCTTCTTCATCAACGCCCCTGCAAAGACCATCAACAAACACTTCAAATCATTTAGGATTTATAGGCTTCTTGACCATAGCACGTGCTTTATCGGCTTCTTCAGCTTCTTGACCATAGCACGCTTTATCGTCTTCTTCGGCTTCTTGACCATGGCATGGTTTATTGGCTTCTTGACCATGGCACACATTTCCATTTTCACATCTCGTTGTTCATCACCTCCATTTCCCTCCACACCCTCTTCACAACATCCTTCTTTTTTCTGCTCAGTTGCATGAGCATTCTTAATCACAACATGTGTACGCATTGCTGCAGGACAAAACACGGACCCATAGAACTCCAAAACACAAAAATGAAAAATACCCAAAATGAAGAAGGTATATCAATGGTGATATAAAATGAGGAATCAACTGAACTAAATTGTGAGAAGCAACCACTGTATGAATGAATGAAAAGATTGTAAAGAACACGGAGATACAAGTGAAGGGATTGAAGAACTTTCCCTTTTACATAAATGTTGGAGGTGACAGTATTATCCCGCTTCAAAAGAGGTCACGATTTTATGGTTAAGTCTTGGCTCCACCAGACCTAGGGCTAAATTGTCAGCATACTTGCATAAAATTTTATGTACTTTAAAACACTATACCTTTATATATATATATATATATATATATATAAAACCAAAGTTGCTAAAGGGAGCAAGTCCATGCCTTTAGATTTGATTTTGGTAACCAAATTCAAAGTTGCAATTACATAGATAATTCACAATTTCACATATGATATGTAATTTGTAATTTTACACAGAATATATGTTTTTTATATCTATGAATTATATGAATTGAGCTTATGGACTTTAAAATAGAATTAGTGGCAGAAAGCCTTTCCATATTTTAAAAATTATTGTTATAAATTAGTGAGAATTTTTTATTATTATAGAATTTCTTCTTGTTGGTTTAATTTGCATGCTTCCGACGTGGTTGACCATTTTTAATTCTAAATTCATTCCATGCAATGTTTGAATTATAAATTCATTCACTAGCTCTATGCAATCCTCCTCCACGAGGTGGCCATATTATTCAAAAACAATTATTGTTATAAACTAGTGACAATTTTTTATTATTATAGAATTTCTTCTTGTTGGTTTAATTTGCATGCTTCCGACGTGGTTGACCATTTTTAATTCTAAATTCATTCCATGCAATGTTTGAATTATAAATTCATTCACTAGCTCCATGCAATCCTCCTCCACGAGGTGGCCATATTAAATATCATCCCATGCAAATATTTAATTTTAAATTTATTCACTATCTCCAATGCAATCTTCCAATAGGTGGCCATATTAAATATCATAAAAAGAATGACCACTACAACCAGACTTAAGAAAAGACATTGCATTGCTAATCAAACAACAAGGTAATCACATAGTCACAAATTTCAAGGGCAATAACCATAGTTTCTATTATTATGAGTAAAGATATTATTGGCAATCTGAATTTTCTAACCATAATTTTTATTATCAGGAAATCCAACACAATATTTCTCTCTCAACTATGGGAGAGCTGTCCCAAATTTAAACTTGTAATTTGAACGCATGTTCATATAACAAATTGAAAAAATTGCATGAAGAACAATGTACTGTGTCTCTTGTTGATGTTATCTGGAGCTACATTTTTAATTTAGACTAGGCAATAGGCTTAGGAGTGGCAAGGATTTCAAAAGCATTCATATTTTTCAATTGACAAAATGCCTTCTTTGGTTGATATACCTTAATGGATTTCTTCTTTTTTATATATTTGAATATTATGGAGGGGTAAATAGTTGAATAGTTGTATACTCTCTATCCTCAACTGTTTAGGCTTTATATATATTTGAATAGTTATGGTTTGCAACTTAATTTTTTATTTAAAGTAAGGTTAATGATTGATTTGAGCTTGCTTTTTTGTTAATTCACAAATTCCTTTCAAATTAAAAAAAATAAAAAAATTCTTAATAAATCAATTTTATTTTCATTAAAAACATTTCTTAAAAAAACAGTATATGAGAAAGTGACATTATGTTATTATGGAGCTAGTGAGAGTTTGTTCTTATTTTAACTATGACGAACCTTGTCACTAAACACCAAAAAGTACCCCTATTTTTTTTAATAAGCAACATAATGTAAATATAACTGCATATACTCATATAAGTATGTATATTGCATTTATTTTTCACAATGTCTAATTTGTAGCAGCTCCTTCAAAGTAGAAATTAGAAGCGCTACCGAAAGTCAGGGAATTTGGTAGCAATTCACTTCAAAAGGGAAAACAGGGGTGCTACCGAATTTCAGAGAATTATGTAGTGATACTCACCAAAAAGAAAATAGGAGCACTACAGAATCTCAAGGTATTCCATATCGACCCATCCAAACATTCAAATAACTTGGTCATAAAGATTGTCCATTTCACAAGGATCCATCTTACTCTTGAACCCGGTTAACACATGAATTTGCACCTGATACCATCGACGCTAAGGTTTTATGTGCATTACGAACTTGAATTACTATGAAATTTGAATTAATTTTCATACTACAAAAGAGATTAATACTATAAGGATTATTGTAACCAATGGTCTTGGGCTTAAACCTAAATATTAATCAACTCTCGAGTTCAAGTATTTTCAATTTCAGACTATGTCATGAAATACTATTTTATTTTATTTATTATTCGATCTATGCAATTTCAACATTTCCGTAGTCACAATATAGGCAAGGGAGGAAGTTGTCTTTTCACAAGATATTTAAATGGTTCTTAGGTGGATAGGATACAAGTTTAAGAGAAGCAACAATTCCAGAAAGGAACACATCCCTTCAACGCAATGGTCATGAAACCATTAACTAGAACATTCAAGTAGTGGTCTTCTATTACATTTCTTTTGAGCATGATTACATATTTGCTGCAAAACTTCTATTCTACAACATGATCACTACTGAGTATAAATTTTTGCAACATAGGTTCTTATAAAGGAATACATATTGATCATGATTAACATTCAAATTACAAGAAGTGAATAAAATTGAGCAAAGTCCACTCTTCATTAATCCTAGCTTGAAACCGATCATAGCTACAGATAATCAACTTTTACTTCTCAAAACTAAGAAGAGATACATGAATTATGTTTTGATTTAGGTGTTGAACAAAAAATAATGTGTTGGAATCGATTTAATACTGAAAGGGGGGATGAATCGGTATTAGTGCAGTTATCAATAATTTTTTATCTTCTTTAACATATTAGTCTTAATATTAATCGTGATGATTAGTTATGCATCCAATATAAACAAAATCATTCATCCATATATGCACCAATACAAAGAACACATAACACAAGAATTTTGACATGGAAACCCAATTCGGATAAAACCACAGAATGTTCTTTTGCAATGAAAATAATACATTCAAGGAAGCACCAACTGGAAGGAGGAACCGACCCCCTAGTTTTATAGGAACCAACCTGAAGGAAGCTCCAAATCCATTGTGAGGAACCTGCAACAATTAATTGATAAAATGCACGATATATTAGAACACATAATATTTTTATTAATCGCGGGCCACTTCGAGGGGGAAACCTCCTTTGAGAAAGATCAATACAAGTAAATTCTCAGTGCCTTCATTGGCCTCAAAACGTACTTATATACTAAGTCTATGCACCGATACTATGGATCAATACCATGGAACATATAATACTATGGGCTAATACAAACTATGGATTAATACCATGGAACATATAATACTACAGGATGACTTATAAAGAATATGCGTCCAACAACAATATACTAACAAAGTAAAGAGAAGGGTTAACATGAGTTCCCAATATCCCCTCTCCCTTAGAAAAATCTTTGTCCTCAAAGCTTTAGATGTGGAAATTGATGCTGAATCTGAAGGAGTGGTGCCCATGTAGCATCCTCTAGTTGCATTCCGTGCCACTGAATTAATACCTCTATGATAGATCAAGAGAGAAGCGAGCACCCTTTGAGTGTTAAGGTGTTGGAATATTCTCCCCATCATTTTTGTGTTTTGCATGCTTGCATGCAAATTTGCATGTTGCATGCATCTAGTAATCATCATGGTGGACTTCCCAGCTCTTGGAGCTTGGTTCTAGCTCTCCACAGCCTGTCTACAGGTCCCAAGGGGCCTCCCACCTACCAAAGGTTCCCTTCTCCAGTATTTTGCATGACTAGTGCGCCTTTCTCACCTACCACAGCCAGTTAGGCGCCTTTCTCACCTACCACAGCCAGTTAGGTGCCTTTCTCACCTACCAGTCAGTTATCACTCAGTCCTTCCTTGATTTGAGGCTAGATTGACTCCCCCATTGACTGTTTCACTCCGATGGACCTCCAGTGAGTCTAGTCTGCCCATTCTGACTCGAGTTAGCTCCTCATGCGCCCTCCACTGAGCCTCCTTCATTTAGTTAGTGCGTACCTCACTCAGTTAGACTCAGTTAAACCAAACTTAACTGACTGCTACCATTGATGACTAATACATTAACTAGATGATGACTCCACTATCATTCTAGCCACACTCTAAGTTAGGAATTCGAATGCCCTACTTGGCCTATTCGAATCCTATATTATGCCATCTTCATGGCTATTGTATTCATTCACTTACATTCTTATTCATTATATAATATTGAGACATTGTTCTATTCTACTATGTTTATGAGTGATCATTGAGTGTCTCATTCTCCTCTTCTTTGCAAAATATTTGTGAGTTTGATTGTGAGTTGCTATAGTTGCAAGATCCTTGCATATTATTACATGTTATCAGAGCAGGAAGCGACTATTCAAATTGCAGTATTTCTTTGAGTAGCTATCTTTCACTTGTGCACCAGAAGCATCTGAGTTTCCACAACAAATCCTGGTGCTATTACTTGATTTCATTGGAGAAATCCAGTGAGGTCTAGCCAGGTGTGAAGGACTTAGTCCATGTGCCAAGTGTCCTCAAGGTAGTGTTCAGTCGAAGTGTAGCATTCTCCATCAGCACATCTTTTATTGTTTGCAGGTTTATTCACCCGTTTAGAATCTTCTTCAATCTCTATTCAGATGGATCTAAAGCTTACATCTTCCAACTATGTTGAGTGGAAAGACAAGATGGCTCTCCTCATGAGATCCAAGAGCTTCTCCAGAATACTCAATGGAATGATGGTAGAACCAACCAATGCAGTTGAAAAGTCCAAGTACTTGGATCGGCTTGATGAAGCAATTGGTCTCCTCCTTCTCTCAATTTATGATGAACTACACTTTCATGTCATCGATCTTACATCTCCAAAAGAGGTGTGGGACAAGCTCGAATCTCTCTTTGGGCCAAAAGATAATATGGTAGCACACAAATTGGAGAATGAGCTCATATGTTTGAGTCCTAGCAGCTTTGATTCTATCAATGCCTTTCTCACCAAGTTCAAAAGCTTGATATCACAGTTGAAAAGATATGAGATAGTGAAGGAAGATAAGCATCTTATACTTGCCATTCTCTCAAAGTTGGGGGCAAATTTCTCAGTTTTTGTCTCTACTTTCCTATCACGTACCCAAATTTCTGAAAATTATTATTTTATTGCAAAATACTTTATGTTAAATTTAATTACAAAGTTTTGTAATTATGATCAGTTCTGATCAAGGATGAATGTAATTGCTGATTATTATTATTTAAATAAATTAATTAGGAGACAAACACCCAAGGGGACTGTTAAATGAGTGTTCACTGACCCACTAGGAGGAATGGAAGTTGTTGGAAGGCATGGGACAGATGGCAGCAATTGCATCACACCACTAGGTGTTGGTTATGGGACAACTACCCCTAAAAATGTGGCATTATCCCCCAGGTGGAGGGAGTGAGAAGGAAGCTCATTTAATGATCCAGTAACATCTGAAAAAGGCCTAGGCAGCCTACATAAGGCAAATTCGAATTGAGCAGGCAACTCTTACACAATATTCTGTAGAAATATTTTCCTCATGCGCATCAGGTGATCACTGAGAGATTCGAATAGGGAAGCTAGTGGTGAGTGCAAATCATAAGTCTGCAAATTATTTGCTAAGGAGAACCAGAGGTGTTGGAGCAAGTCCCTTGGACTACTAACTCTTAGAGATTCAACAATTTACTTGCTACTAAAAGAAGAGATCCTAAATTCCTAAGTTTCTTCCTCCTGGTGGTTCAGTGAACAGGCTCGGGGGTCCTAAGGCAAGTACTTAACTGCTTTCAGGAATTGGTTGGGTGGAACAGTCTTCTTGGGTTGTTTGTTTCCCTATAGATTAATCCAGGTTTTCAAATTTTCTACTTTATCTTAGCTAATAGTTCTTTTCAGTAAAGTTGGTAATCTCTGTTTTCTGTTTGAAAGAAGAATCATTTCTGAAATTGTTTAAAGTCTGATTGTTAAAGTTAATGATGATTTTGAATTGATAAACCATTATCTACATTTTTCCACATGTTGTTTTATGCATCATACTCTAGTATAGATACGCAAATTAAGAAAAGATGAGAAGATGGGCAAATTGGCATTGATTCGATAGATAAATAGTAATTGATATGTTTATCAGTTTTCTGTTCTTTTTTTTTTCCTTGGAAAAAGTCGTAATTTTATTTCAAATAGTTGAACAAAATTACATTCTGCACATGTAATAGAATCACAAAGATCCCTACATTGTCACATATATACTGTCCCATATGACTGTCCAAACAACCCTCATATATCCGACTACATATGACTGTCACATATGACTCCCATATGACTGTCTAGTGTCCCATACAAAATCAAATCAATGTAAATGGCTGTCCAAACAGCCCTCATATATCCAACTACATATATCAAATACTGTATCAAAAATGAAGAAAGTGATCCAATCAACAGAAAATATATTCTGTCCATACAGCCTGTGTATATAAAAACAAAAACAGAACAGTTGTAATGTAGAGACAGGTCAAACAGAAGTTTTTCTAATGCTCCATCCGGTCCTCAATGTCCCCATGGAAAGGCCTGTGGTAATAACTGTAGATGCCTGCAGTGGAATGTATAGTGATCCTCCATGTGCCGAATGTCTAATGTTGCTGCGTCGCTTCTTTGGATAGCAGGTCGGCCATCCCATTTCTCTCCCTGTAGACATGTGTAAATGTAATAAGATTAAATGTCTGCTTTAACCGTAATACCTCCTCCAGGATAGGTAAGAGTACCATCACATTACAATGTGTAAGCTCCTTGGCCCAATCAATAACTATCAGTGAGTCGCCAAAAATCTGTAGAGATAGACAACCTTGTTCAAGTGCAAAAAGCATCAGCAGCCTAAGTGACATAAGTTCAACATAGTTATTTGAACCACTCCCCAAACCAGCCACGATATGAAAATAATGGGACTCAGATTTGTGAAGGACGCCCCCTCCACCACACACCAATTGATGGTCTGTTGATGCACCATCGAAATATGCCCACGGCATGGATTTATCTATTAATTCCGCGATCACGGGTCGTATTCTATTCGCTTTGATAGTTTCCTTGTAGTGTAGTATAACAGCCACAGCTTGTGCCACTACATGCTCCATCGGGACCCTACAGTCCTGAAAAGTGATCTTATTTTGGGTGATCCAAATGCCCCAGGCGAAGATACATGGGACAACCCGAATGGATGAGTTCTCATGATATGACCACCACAGTTGAAACGCGTCAAGAACACTCTCTCCTCACCACCTCACACTGAGATCCAGATATTTGCAGATATCAGCCCAAACAGCTTGTGAAAACCGACAGTGAACAAATATATGAGAAATGGTCTCTTCCGCATCCCTACAAAGTGGACAGAACTCCGGGCCCTGGATGAATCGTTTCTTCAGAATGTCCCAGGTTGGTACCTTATTTTCCAATATAGCCCAGAAGAGTAATTTAGCTTTACCTGGGCACTTTAGCTTCCATAGGTATTTCCACAACCACACCAATTCCCTGTTATGTACTTCCACATTCAGCTGGATATATCCATGTTTTGGGGTGTATATTCCAGAGGGATGGTGATCCCAGATAAGTTCATCAATCCTATTTGTCAGGCGAATATTTGTGTATCTTAAGTTCCGAATATAATCCTCCCAATCTCCAAGCAAGTCATCAAGAATCTCAAGACTCTGAGCAGAGGTCCACCCCTGATGCCATAGAGTGGATGATCCCGGTTGCTCAATATCAGCCAGAAAATGACATCCTCTAGCTGCCAGAAAATTCCTTAAGGCCACAGGAAGGACATGTCCACCCCTACATCCAACCCAAGGATCCAGTCCAATACGTATAAATCTCCCATTTCCAATTCTCCACACTAATCCAGATCCAATCAGATGAAAATGCTGTACCACTGCTTTCCAGACCACAGATCAATTTGCCCTCGTCTTATTGCCCTGCCTAATCCAATTGAGTAGAGTTAATGGAGCAATGTATTTATGATATACCACTCTAGTCCAGAGACTCTGTGTATGGATAATTCGCCATGCCACCTTGGCCCCCAAGGCTTTAGCAAAAAGAAATATATTCTTTAAGCCCCATCCTCCCAGTGCTTTGGGGACCGCAATCATTTCCCATCTAACCCACACCAAAGCTCGATTATCACCCTTACCCTTCCAAAGAAAGGCAAAACACAACCGACGGATCTGCTCCAAGACTCCTTTGGGAATCCAAGCGAGTGACATCCAATACACTGGAATAGCTTCCAAAACTGATTTAACCAGTACCAACCTCCCTGCCCGCGAGAGCCATTTATGACTCCATCCATGAAGACGCTGTTCTAATTTAGCAATTAACCAGTGCCAATTTGCTTTCAAATATGCGTTGGGTTTCAAGTGAAAGCCAAGGTACTTTAATCCATCATCAATATCCAAAGTCCTGTAAGTTAGTCTCATAGCCAATCTGTGAATCTCCTGCTCCGTTAAATGCGAGCATGTGATTTATGATTTATCAATATTCACTAACATACCCACTGCATCTTGCAGCAAATTGAGACCTTCAACCACCTTATCAATATCCTATCTCGAGCCATCACAAAATATCAGAATGTCATCAACGAAAAGGAGATGTGTAATATACAATACCTGAGAAATGGATATACCACGAAAGGAACCATCAGCTTTTGCTTTCAGAATAAATTGACTGAGGCCTTCAGCAACAAGGAGAAACAGCAGTGGCGACAGTGGGCAACCTTGTCGTAGACCCCTGCCAGCATGAAAGAATGGACTAGCAGAACCATTTATCAGTACAACAAAGCTCACCGTGGTGATGCAGGCCATAATCCATCGTATAAATTCATAGCAGAAGCCCAGGTGTGTTAGAAGCATCCGGATATATAGCCAACTAACCCTATCAAATGCTTTGGAGAGATCAATCTTAATCACTGCACCCTTCTGCTTCTGCACCTTCATAGTGTGTATTCCTTCCTGTGCTACTCCAATGGCCTCATGAATTTGACGGCCTTCCAAGAACCCAAATTGTTCACAAGAAATATGCTGGGACAGAATATTCTTGAGTCGCCTCGCCATAACCTTAGAGATGATCTTATAGATGCAGTTGTAGAGAGATATAGGTCTGAATTCATCAAAGCTTTCAGGCTCGTCCGATTTAGGAATGAGAGCTATAAAGGTCGAGTTGAAGGGACCATGTACAAACCCAGCCTTTCTTGATTCTTCCACCACATTCAATAGTTCCTCCCCGAATAAATCAAAGAAACCCAAGAAAAATTCAATAGGCCAACCATCGGGCCCCAGACTTTTATCTTTTTGGAAGGAGTGCATAACCTGCGAGAGCTCAATCGGCAACACCTCCGCCATCAACATTTTGTTCTCCTCCTCCCCCACAAAACGAGGGAAGAGCTGAGCCATCCTAATAACCTAAGCTATAGAGGCCCCAGGTTGAGCGGTGAATAAGTCTCTGAAGTGTCGTACCCCCAACTCTGCCAAACCATCAAAACTGGAGACCAGTTCCCCTTCAGTAGAAGATAGTTCCCAAATAGAGTTAGTGAATTTTCTCCCCTTTGCATATGCTTGAAAATTTTTTGTGTTCTTGTCCCCACACTGTAGCCAGATCATCCTACTTTTCATTCTCCATATCTCTTCTCTCTCACATAGAATCACATTCCTGCATCTTTCCCACTCCAGCAGCTCACCTTTCTGCACTTCATCCAGATAACCCATACCCTGGCAATGTAGAAGTCTATCATTATTCAGCTCAGCAGCCCTCAGATTCTGATCATCTTTCACTCTTTTTTCAGTATCCCAGAGAATAGTGGCCTCTTTTATACGCTTGAGATTGAGATGAAAGTGTGCACCCGCATGCTCCAGAGACTCCGGAGGTCGATGAACCCACTGAGCCTGTACCAATTTGAGAAAATCCTCCTCCTTCAACTAGCTAGGATTGAATTTGAAAGGGCTAGGGGGTTTAACTCTACCACCTCTTAATTCCAGGAGGATGGGGCAGTGGTCAGATACCCCCCCTGTCCCAACCCATTGCTTGACAACATCAACCCCCAGAGCCAACATATCAGCCACCAGAAACCTATCCATCCTTTTAGCCACCCTTTGTTCCCCTGTTCTCTTATTCCTCCAAGTAGGGGTTAACCTGGTTGGTAGTATGACAAGAAGGTCCTTCCTGGCGAAGGCTTGTATAAAATAATTAGCTAGAGGATCCAGTGCAGCCCGAGGCCCCCAAACTTCAGAAGCCCCCAAAGAAAGGTTGAAATCCCCACCCAAAATCACATCCCTTCCAGCAAAGAGATCCATACTTAACAAGGAGTCCCAGAATCCAACCCTATTTAAATAGGGCCCATAGATATTGAGACCGTGATCATCCTACCGATCGCTTCATCCCAAAATTCCAACCAGATACCAGAAGGAATGCCCCAAGAACTATCATATCTACAACTCTTCACCTTCCACCCCGTGGCCAGCCCTCCAGAGCGTCCATGAGCATCCACTCCTACAAACTTCCAACCAAGTAGCAAATTTTCCAATGCCCGAACAACCTCCTCACTGCCACCCAATGTTTCTTGCAACAGTAAAACATCTGGTTGATTTAATTCCACCAACCTCTGAAGTGACGATTTTTTAATGGGACTCGCCAACCCACGATAGTTGAATGACAATAAATTCATATGAAACCCCCTTCCTGGGATTTCGCTGCTCTAAGTGCCCATTCAATAGAGGATTGTGTACCCATTACTAAATCAACTTTAGCCCGCTCTTGAGCTTTTGACAAATGAGATTTTTGACCCCGCCCTTTCCCCCCAACACTATAAGCCAATTCAGGAAGTCCCTTTCCCCCCGAGCCATCAACAGTGATCACCCTATTTCTAAGAGCATATTGGATACTACGTCCCACAGAACTGGGAGAGTGTTTAGTGGATACAATGGACGGTGTGTATACACTATCCGCATCAGGTAACATACAAGGAGCTACAGGACATAGTAAAGCTGTACAGACCAGAGGAAGAGACCCAAGACAACTCTCCCCCAATACATTAGAGACATTAAATAATGAAACATCAGAAGAAATGTGGTGAGACATACCCAGGGTATTCAAGGATGAGCCCCGACGAATAGAGGACTTCTCCTGTAGCTTCCTGGAGGCTGCCCGCGTCAAAGGTGTCGTGGTACCCACTGTAGCCCCCACATCAACCGAATCCTTGCTCCCAAGGATTTCCAAACCCGTGTTATCCAAAGATGCCAACTGTTTCTCGGATCCCTGCATCCCACACAGTGTGTCTGGTACCACCATATCATGGTCCGCCCTGTTGACAATAGCAGGCATAATACCTTCATCCCCCACCGCCTATGGGTTCACCGTCTTCGCTGGATCAGTGCAGTCATCAGCTTCATCCACGGCCATCGGTCTGCTACTCCTAAACGGTAGTGGGCAACAGGCTACCAGGTATCCATAAGCGTGGCAGCGGTGGCACCTAAATGGCACACCTACATAGTCCAGGATTTGTACGAATGCCCCATCCTTCGTTTGAACATTGATCTCAGCCGATAGCCCCAATCGAAGATCGATTTTAACCAAAATCTTTGCCACCGTATAAATGCCTGTCTCATTATGGGAGTAATCAGAACACACATAGTCGCCAAGGAAATTCCCAATCGCGGCAAACTTGGTTTCATTCCACAGATGCATGGGAAACCCAGGAAGCTTCACCCAAAGTGGTTCTTTGTCAATGTTCTCCTTTTTAGAGTCGAAGAAAGGTGACCATCATTTCAGGACAATTGGGACGCCCAACATTGACCAATGTCGGCATAAGACAGCGTCAACCTCCCCAATGTTCGACAGGATGAATGAGAAGCATCCTTTCATTAAAACCCGAACTTCAGGTGCAGTAGACACTATATCCTTCCACTGCTCGGCCGCCCATCACTGGAGGAAACCTCGACCAAGTGTCTTTCCACGGACATGTCCCACCACTGCAATGTGTGAGAAATCCTCTGCCTCCTCCATCGTGACATCCATTCCCAGTACAAGATTATCCTTCCTCTTTCGTTCCTTAACCTTTTTAACAATATTTATGTGTGAATCTTCCTTCGTAGAAACCCCTGCTCGTGGAACTAATAGGGATTCATCTTCAGGTAGAATATCTCCACCGCCAGGAGCTGCCGCTGCATGTCCACTAGAAGAGTAACCTGGTCCACTGCTACCCTGACCCCAGTCATCAGAATCACGAAATTCCACCGACCTAACCAAATTTCCAATGGATAAGGAGGCCAATATGCCACCCTGGTCCGTCCACTGTCTGCCACTCTCAGCCAGAGTATCAATCCCCTCCACACGCAAGGCATCCGAGAAAATGGGGAAGTTAGAGTATAACCCCAGTTGGGGTTGTAGAGTCCACCCCAAAAGGCCAGCCAAGTCGGGCCTATCAATATGTCCAGCAGATGACCGAAAGGTCTCCAATTCTGCCTCTAAACCCTCCATCCCAAGAGAGATGACCGGCGAGGTGACCTTGGAAGATGTCGGTAGAGTAATAAGGTGCTCATCCAAGTCCATCGCATCCATGGGCCTAGAAAAAACCCCTGGCCCCCCGCCTATCAAGAGTGGTCCATACGATGCCCCCAACCCATATGCTAGAGCATAGACAGCTCCAATATCGAAAATCCCTCTTTCACGATCACCATCCGAGGTGTAGTCCACCTCTTGCTCATAGCCGCTCGCCATACCGCCCCAGATGGTCCACCTCCTGCTCAAAACAGCCAACACGCCGAACCCCAACCAAGCAATCAGCAATGTTGATAGGATAGAAACCCCAGAAAGTGCCCGGTCCCCTATCCACCGTTCAATGAAAACTGCTATCGTCACCACCCAATCCACAGAAGTCCCCAAGCTACCCCGTATAGCCCGTCACGTGACCACAACAAGGGTTCAGGTTTCCACCAGCAAACCCCGTCAATAACGCCACCCAGCTTCAAGAATCAATCTTCACAAGGCCAACCAAGTCACCATAGTATTGAATCCCCGAACCTCCAGGGTTCAGAAACCCTGGTTTCCCAAGCCGCCGACGCCCATTCACTGCGCTCTCATCCGAAATACCCTAGGTTTCTTGGAGCTCCTTCCTATCAGTTTTCTGTTCTATAGTTAATAACAGTAGAAATTACAGTATAATATTTAAAATGTTTTAGAGTACTTCATGAATGCTAGAAAAACAAATATTGATTATTTCCTGTACAGGCACTTTGTATTTATTTTCTTATCTTTACTATGTACATAAGAAATAGATAGAATTCAGATTTCCATACATCATATTATGTCTGCAATATAAATAAGATAGCTGTAAATAAACAAATGTATTCATTCTTTTAAGGCTGCACATAATAGTCATTACATAGTTTTCACATTTCATACACACACATCGTTTCCATTTCCTACTTTAATCATTGCCTTGAATTATTTTAATTCTATCAATTATTGAAAACATGATGAATCTTACTTCGTTTCCTCTCATTCTAATCATATATATATTATAAACTATATATTTAAGAAACTGCAAATATTATTTTTCCAAAATTTGGATTCATATCAAACCCTAGTTAGAAATTTGATCTCTATTATCATCGTTTTACAATATAAACATTTACAATCTACACAGACTATGGATCGAATCCTAGTTTGGCACCAACGTCCTTTTAGGAGCTCGTTTTTCAAACATCTATCTTTTATATTCAATTATTTAACTTCTATTCAAACAAAGCTCGAACTAGGGTATAGCCCTGTTCTTTCCTATTTTACAAACGACGAGAAGAAACATTGTGTGGTCACATAATGCAGAGCTATCATTTATGACAAGATTCACAAACCCTAGCATAGCTCGGAAATCATGTTTTTAATCTACAACACTCAAACACATAACACTGACGAATAGCATAGAATGAAATAGCATAAATTTCATTAACATGGAGAAAGGCATTATATCCTCTGTAAACGAGTCTCGGCTCCACTTATCTTTTCAAAATTTAAAACAAACAAGTCGTGGCTCAGAGTTTTCAAAACCATTACAAGTTCCAACATTCAAGAAGGGAAAACAACTTTCTCAGAAAATAGAATTTACAACATGTTTTCCAAACGAAAATGCACAGGGTTTATTCCCCAAGTTCAACATTTAAAACGAGTCCATAAACCCTCTACATTGATGAGTTTTACAACTTCTAGTTCAACGAAGACGGGTATTAAGGTAGAAACCAAATATCACATAAACAAATGAGAGTCACATCACTGAAACATTTATCATTTGATTAACAAAAAGGTGTTTCGAAGTTCTTCAACTAACAAACAACGACGAATCGTGGAGAAGTCCTGATATTCATCCCTTGAAAACCGCATCAACCACAAACGAAGGGCACCTACGAGGGTTTTTAGACCCGGAGCTTACTAGGAATGGAAGCATTCCCTTTTCATTCCAAACTTTTGCTCAAAACATTCTTCACAACTTGCAACTGACACAACAATAGCCAGAATTAAATAACTATTTTATGTCCACTCTTAAATCGATTTTCATCAAAGAAACACTAAGATTTTGAAAGTGTTTACCTTCCCAACAAGTAACCAAGCTCTTCACATTCACCAGTAAACGATGGATTCCTTGCTAAAGACGAGGCCAGGAAACCCTCTTTCACCTTACAGCTTTGTGTGTTTTCACTCAAATCCTAAAACAAAAAGCTTAGAAACTATCAACTCAAAAACACTTCGAACCAAAGACCCAACTTTTTAAGCTTGACGCCATTACAGAGACAGAGAACCTGCAACTTAAAAACCATGACCTACAGGTCATGAGGTCGAACCCTTTAACATCGTATTCTAGCTCTACAAACCAGCGGCCTGTCAACCCTAACAGACTGAAATAATAGCAAAAGCATAGAACACAATAACTTTCTATCAACCCAACACCCAATGCAACATTAGGGTTGGATCCAACAATCAGGATCAAAGTTGATCAACGATCAAAAACATGCCAATGCTCTTTGCATTGGAGCAAACAACAATCACATTAATTGCTCATTCAATATCATAGTACGACCATACCAACTCTTGTACACGGTGGATAGTTAAAAACAGCCAGCTCGGAGGATTATCAATAGGAAGTATGTCATAGCCACCCTTGCTATCACCTGTTGCATTGTTTGTATTACGCGGAGGCTAGTTAAGTCCTCGTCACTAGGGCATTATGGACGGCCATTAATGTAGGCCTGTATCACAATCACCAACAATGATTCATATCACACGCAAACCATCAACCTGTCCATCAAAATTAAATGCATGTCAGCACTCGTTTTCCAACGATATGATTTCAAACATTGTTACATAATGATATAACATTATATGTCATGGTATTTTGAATCTAAAGTCCATATGGTCTCCAAGTTACGATTCATAACACACTTTATTGTGTTATAATGGCCAACGACTATATATATATTCATATAGTACCAACCCTATGTCATATTAAATTTACATTGTTATGTAGATAACATTTCGAAGTTTATATAGTTCCAAGTTATGATTTGCAGTTTTTAAATAATAAAAATATGACTTAGATATTAGTTGATAGGACAACTATAGTCACAATTTGATATAGTTTCATTTATATTCCATTCATACAATAATAGATACAAGCCCTTAAAAAGCTTATAAGTATCATGTCTAGTTAAACATTATAAGATATGGTTGGAATAACCCATACATAGGAGATTTTAATATTACCCTTGTAACAGTGGTTGTGATCATACAAAAATCTATTATCGAAGTTATAAAAATAAATAGTTTGTATAGTAGACATTCGATGGATATGATGATATAAATTTAGCATGAAGACTAACTGAATCCTATGATTTCTTACTATATTCTTACATTACAAACATTTAATGATTTGCGGTACATCTATTATGACAGTAATATGAAGATAATTAATTATCTTAAGACGATGACAAAACCAGTTACAAACAATGATAAAAACTACAGTGATAGAACTATCAGTTTGATGACGTTCATAGATAAAGCATTGCTGAGTTGTAAGACAGTACTTGAAAATAGTAATTATAGCCATAAATTCATACCTGTATGCTTTTGTGAGTCGCAACAGTTTTCTAAACATTCTATTTTATTTACGACGTTGATTTTGAAATTTACATGTACTTGAGTTTACGAAATCATGGAAACTCTTACCTATCATCTGCACATAGAACATTCAATTTGCTTTAGCATTGCAGCTAAGTAAGCCCCAGGGTACCTCATAGGACACCCTTATGCATCAAAAGTCAAACTGTCAGTATCAGTGCAAAAGAAAAAGTGTCGCATCATATTTTCGACCTATTAGCTCATTTGTCATCATAATCATGTTTACCAGTTATGTGTTAAATCTATCACTGTTACATTGCTGCTAAACAGAAATTAAAATTATGTTTAGTACTAACAACTTATAATTAATGTTGTCATACTTTACAATGATTATTTTCGCAATTATAATTATCATAATTAATGTTGTTATCAAAAATTTTAAATTTTTATGAAAATTCGGGATGTTACATTTCCAGTCAGCTAGGTTGTCCATTCCAAGATGGAAGTTTCCCTCATTTGATGATTTCACACAATCTCTTATCCAAGAGGAAGAGAATTTGATTTCAATGGGAATGATCATACCAATTTGGATTCATCCCTTATAGTTGTAGAGAGAGCGAATGATATAGGAAAGCTAGAGATTCCTGGTGATACAAGGCCTACACACCAGTCATCTAGAGCTTCGTATTCTAAGAAGGCCAAACATTCTCAAAAGGGAAAGGCAGAGTGCACTTACTGTCATAGAGGGCCTCATCCTGAGAGTGCTTGCATGCGGAAGACTATAGATTTGATGGCAAAATTACTTGAAGAGAACAACCTTCCTGTACCAACATGTGCAAAGAAGAAAGATTTTGAATCTTCCAGATCCGAAGACAAAGAAAGATGTCATGCCTACATGGCAAGTGCATCAACAGATTCTTCTTTCATCGTAGATTCAAGGGCCTCAAGACACATTTATTCTTTGAAGAACCTCTTCTCAAACTTTGAGAGCTCAGTTGGCCCACCTATCATGATGGGAAATAATGCATAACTCTCCTCTCAAGTATATCAAATGATTCATATTGGAAACCCCAAAAGGGTGATCTTTTCTCCAAATGAGGTCGAGATACAGGACATGGTCTCAGGTGAGATCATTGCAAAAGGAGTTGCAAATCACAACTTGAAGCTATATGAGTTCTCACACTTTTTGTCTCTCTCGAAGCAATCAGCCCTCCATACTCATGCCAATGAAGAAAGCAGGTTGTGGCATGAAATATTTGGGCATCTCAACTACAAATACTTGCATGACATGCATGCAAAGGATATGGTTGATGGGCTACCCAAAATCAAATTTACCAGAGGTAACTGTCATGGTTGTTTGATGGGAAAGCATCCTGAGAAGAAATTTAAAAAGGGAAAGGCTAAGAGAGCTTCTCAACCCCTTGATCTCGTTCATAGTGATTTGGCTGGTCCGTTTCCTGATCTATATCTAAATAAGGCAAGGTATGTGCTCACTTTTGTTGATGATTATTCCAGATTCACTTGGGTATATTTCCTTAGATTGAAATCAGAAGTATTTGGTTTCTTCAAGTTTTTCAAGTCCTCTGTAGAGAAAATTTCAGAAAGGAAGATAAAATCCATTCGCACTGATAATGGTGGTGAGTACATTAAGGGTGAGTTTCAAGATTTTTGTACTAAAGAGGGAATTGAAATGTAACACACTGTTCCCTACACACCACAACATAATGGTGTAGCTGAAAGGAAGAACAAAACATTGAAAGAGATGGCCACTTGCATGCTAAAGTCAAAGGGATTACATCCTAGTATTTGGGCAGAAGCCATCAACTGTGCCACTTATCTTCAGAACAGAGTTCCTCACAAGGGACTCAGTGACTCTACTCCTTTTGAAGCATGGATGGGATACAAACCTGATGTATCTCATCTTAAAGTATTTGGATCTAGAGCATGGGAAAGGATTCCAGCTGACAGAAGGAGAGCTCTTGATTCTCAAAGCAGGGAATGCATTATGGTGGACTATGCATCAAATGCAAAGGCTTACAAGTTACGCGATCCTTCTTCCATGACCACATTCTTGGAGAGAAGTGTTAAGTTTGAGGAATGGCCTCTTCATGACATCCCTTCTATTGAGAAAGGAATCTCACCTAGCACTCCTCCCTTGGTTGATGAGAGTGATACATCTTCATATGATTCATTAGATACAGAATCCGAAAGTGGAGATGATGATAGAATGCTAGATCCAGATCCACAAGAACTTGAAGAGCTAGTACCTAATAATGAAGATGAGAGGATGAGAGATCCAGATCCACAAGAACCTGATGCTCCTCCTCTCCCACAATGGACTGCCATTACACTTTGATCTGTAGGTGATTTGGTTGGTGATCCACATGATCATAGAAGAACTAGATCAAATTTTTAGCATGTAAGGGCTCATTCCCCTCACAATGCAGATCCATTTCAGGTTGATCGAACCTTCCTTGGAAAGGAAGGTCACTTGCCTCCTTCAGGGGTAAGTCATGATATGCTACTTTAGCTCCTTCAGTCTATTTTGAGGGAGGGCTTTCTTCCCATTGGATTTTCCCTCTTTCCTCACTTAGTTTATTTTAGATTGATTGTAGGGGGTGACCTTTGGTCTTAGTAACCAGGGCCCTATCTTGCTGTCTTATAGGGTGACCTTTGGTCTTAGTCACCAGGTCCCTACTCTTCAGTTATTTTCTCATAGTATAGCTTGTGGGGGGGTCTTGGAATATTCTCCCCATCATTTTTGTGTTTTGCATGCTTGCATGAAAATCGGCATGTTGCATGCATTTGCATGCAACTGCATGCATCCATGCATCATCATGGTGGGCCTCCCAGCTCCTGGAGCTTGGTTCTAGCTCTCCATAGCCTGTCTACAGCCCCCAGGGGGCCTCCTACCTACCAAAGGCGCCCTTCTCCAGTCTTTTGCATGACCAGTGCGCCTTTCTCACCTACCACATCCAGTTAGGTTCCTTTCTCACCTACCAGTCAGTTATCACTCAATCCTTCCTTGATTTGAGGCTAGATTGAATCCCCCACTGTCTGTTTCACTCCGATGGACCTCCAGTGAGAGTAGTCTTCCCATTCTGACTCCAGTTAGCTCCTCATGTGCCCTCCACTGAGCTTCATTCAGTTAGTGCCTACCTAACTTAGTTAGACTCAATTAAACCACACTTGACTGAATGCTACCATTGATGACTGATACATTGACTGGATGATGACTCCACTATCATTCAAGCCACACTCTGGGTTAGGAATTCGAATTCCCTACTTGGCATATTCGAATCCTATATTATTCAATCTTCATGGCTATTGTATTCATTCACTTACATTCTTATTCATTGTATAATACTGAGACATTGTTCTATTCTACTGTGTTTATGAGTAATCATTGAGTGTCTCCTTCTCTTCTTCTTTGCAACATATTTGTGAGTTTGATTGTGAGTTGCTATAACTGCCAGATCCTTGCATATTATTATAGAAGGAGGATTGGTTGGAAGGATGTAGATGAAGAAAAACCATATCAACAACTTGAAAAGTGCGCACAAAATGGTGTTGATCGGCTTGTTGTTTCATTCGAATTCTTGCCATGTGAAGATTGTCCTGCAAAATGCAAAGAATCTGATTGCGGTTTCGAAGAACCGTGTCAATTTCCTGAACTGGTGTACTGCTGAGGGTGTATGGAAGAAGAAATGGTGGTTCTTGACCATAGATTGCTTCATATGGGGTCATTTTAGATGTAGTATTGTACCACCATTCAGTGAGAGGGAGCCACTTCACCCACTGAGGTTGTTGTTCATAGGTGAAGCAACGAAGATAAGTTTCCAAACATTCATTGGTAATTTCAGTCTTCTCTCCATATTTAGGGAGTCCTTCAATGAATTCCATAGAAATATCTATCCAAATCCATGTAGGGATGGGAAAGGGTTCAATTAATCCCAAAAGGAGTTGGAAAGTATCACATTCAACCACCATCTATTGAATTGTCCTTTTCATTCCCTGCCAAAAGAAGTTACGTTGTGCCTGCTCATATGTTTTGAGGAACCCAGAGTGCCCTACCAATGGAGAAGCATGGCGTTCAGAGAAGACATGCTGTTGAAGATCTATGCTCTAGGGAAGCACGAGATGACCCTTGTATCTCAGGGAAGTACCATCCCAAGAGTTATGTAGTATAGTAGAAGGGTCGTTGGCCAACAGTTGGATGAGTTGAGATAAGGATGAGTCATTGACATAGCCCTGTTGAATAGATTGCAACTAATTTGGAACATGCATAGAAATAGCTGAAAGAGAAACTTGGTCATCAAATGTGTGAGAAAGAGCATCTGCCACCAGATTGTCCTTACCCTTCGTGTAAGTGATCTCATAGGCATAAACCATGAGTTGGCTAACCCATTTCAGTTGTGCTGGGGAGGAGACCCTTGTTTTGGGAAATATTTGAGACTCTGGTGAGCAGTCTTGATGCAGAAATAATTCCCTAATAGGTATGGCTTGCACTTCTATACTGCATGCAAAATAGCCATCATTTCCTTCTCAGATGTAGAAGCGGCTAAATTCTTACTTGAAAGGTATCTTGAAGGCATCAATCCCACTGGTTCAGCAAAGACATCTGCATATCTATCCAAAATGTGTTATAGATCCAAAGGAGTAGTGGAGACCGTTGATGGGTGCATCTGAATGGAATGGAGCTGAGCGATAACACCATGTGAATTATTCTTAAGGAGCTTTTCCAGGCGATGTGAACTGATGATGTGGAGAGACCTTGGTTGTAAGCCCGTAAATGTGTGTTTTTTTCCCATTGACTGAAAACTGCATCCAAATTTCAGCAAAATCCCATAAGATGGGGCCAAGTTTGCGTAACCATTGAATGCCCAAAACCACATCACATCCCCTAAGGCCAATGAAAACCTGTCAAAGTGTAGGTTATAATCTTCCATAGAGATATGCACATTGAGACACTTCCACTTGCAAGGTAAGGTGCCTCCATTGGAAACCATGACTTCAAAGTTGGAGCAAGGATAGACACAACAATAAGCCTTTTTGGCAATCTTGGGGTCATTGAAGTTATGAGTGCTACCAGAATCAATGAGTATTCCAAGAGGGAGTTCTTGAAGTAACCCCCAACCCGTATTGTTTGTGGGGTGGTGACTCCGGCTAAAGCATGGAGAGATATCTCTAGGTGGTCATGCTGAGACAGGCCGGTCAATAGGTGGATATTGAATGTCGACCTGATCATCGATTGTATCTGGAGCTTGTTCACCAAGTTCAGAGGCAGGCGGAGAAGCCACATCCAAGAGATGGAGCTTTTTCTCAACACATCTCTGTCCCCGAGTGAATGTTTCATCATGATTATAACAAATCAATCATTCAAGATGAATTCTCTTGTAATATAAATATGGGGAAAGGGTACTAGAGAGTGAGACCGTTGCTAGTGAAATAGAGACTGGATACATTGTGTAAGAGAACTATTTTTTTGCTAATGAGGAAGGACCTATTCACTGGGAAAAGCTTGCACATATTTTTTATGTGGAATGTGTGACTAACAAATCAGAACTATTTCTTCTTCTGTTCATGTTCATGTTGTGAGATATTTCTAATTTTGTTGAAATATTTCAATGGTGATGAATGATTTTACTTATCTATGTACATTTTTGTGTGATAACAGAGTAATAAATTGGTTTAATCATAATCAAAGCTATCTTTGTAATTTTCTACTGTGAATGTGAATACTTTATATTAATAGCTATCTGTTGGATTTGTATAAGCATTCTCAGATTATTACTCTTATTTAAACTCGCTCCTTGCAAGGATATGTTAGTTAGTTTAGAATAGAGTTAGCTAATTGTTAAGGTAGAAGTGGTAATATGGGAGGTAAGAACCTACGCATCTCTTGTGAGGCTTCTTCCTGTCAATTATAGGTTAAATGCATTAGTTAGATTAGAAGCACTTGCATATTCATACCCTTAAACATAAAATATAAACAGTGGGCCGGGCCGCAACTGGTACATAAATTAAACATACACACCTATGGCAGCTGGACCGTTAACCAGATGCATTCCCCATACCAAACAATGAGTGATCTAATTAGGATTATTCATTGGGGATAATCCCTATATTCGATGCTAGGATTTTCCGGGCATCAACATTTTTGGTGCTAGAAGGAGGGCTGTCAGTGCATGGTTAGAAGAGGAAATTTTTTTCAAGAGGAAATTTCTCTAGGTCTCCATTGGAAACAACCCAATTAGAAGAATTAATTTCTGAAACGGATTATCAAGAAAAGTTAGATTATGAAATTGATCATACCAAACGTTTATATGTTTTTCCTCACACAAAAGTAGATAAATTCAGGAGACATGCTAGATCTTACATAAGTAAACTTGGAGGATTATTAGTGGTACCTTTACCACCTAGAAGAAAAGTTGTGCAAACTAGATATTTTGTGCTTGTGGAATCTTTGGAAAAATTAGTTGATTTATCATTACAAGATATACCTAATCCCATTAATCAATTGAGGCCTAATTATCCTGAAACAAACACTTCTCCATGCACACAGACTCTTACACTACCCCATACACCTCCACATTATCCTAGGTGTATTGCTAACATGGTTCACAATTCCAATCAACAACCTGCATGGAGAGCCAGAGGACCACTCAACCTAGCTACTCCTTTGCATGATTTACCTAAGCATCCAGAGCGAGTTCTACCTAATTTTTATCTCGGAAGAGGAATCTCTGATGATGATCACCTAAAAATATTTTACTTAGCGTTAAATCTTCTCAATGTGGAACATGAAGATGTGGTGTGCATATTATTTCCTTATACTTTTGAACCAAGAGCATCATCCTGGTATTTAGCTTACAGGCTGATTCTATAGCAGATTGGGACAATTTTGAAAAGATTTTTTTGAATAAGTTTGGTACCCAAAATACTGTGGCTTCACTTATGAAAGAATTATTGTCTATGCAGATGAAAAAGAAGGAGAAATTTCAAGAGTTTAATCAGAGATTTACTATGATTCTGAATAGTTTCAGTGCTGCAATGAAACTTGCTGAAGAATCATTGGTAGAATATTATACTACAACGCTTCTCCCATCCATAGGCATGTTTTTTAAGAGATCTGTTAAAACTACTTTAGCAGAAACTTTTGAAGAGGCAAAGAAAGTAGAGGCAAACATAGATAGTATCATCAAACATCCTCTGGATTTGGAAGTAAAACCTGCAGTAAATAAGAAGCCTTTGATATTAACCAGACCTAACTAAGATTCTTCAAATGAATTAGAAAATGTGGTCAAAATGGTTCAAAAGTTGTCCAATAAAACAATATATTTGGAAAAGGATAAAGGTGCTAGTTCTTCAGTAAGGAAACCATTTAAAAAATTTTATAAAAAAAGGACAAAATCACGCAGCCACAACCACCATCAAATAATTCTATTGTTTTTAATTTGCATGAAGTTAGCATGGATAACTTTTGCACATTTCATCAAGAGCCCCATTCCAAATTTTTTTTCCCATAGTGGATTAATTCAATGACTCTGGTAATGAATCAATTATTGGATACACAGTTAGTAGATCATGAAGATCAAGAAGAGGACCAATCTAATGAACCAAAAGATCAAAATGAAGAAACCACATTGGTATTATGGGACTGGGCACCAACTTTGGGTTTAGATGAAGAGTAAAAGGTGGAAGAAATACAAATATCATCTGTGGATTATGCTACTAGAAGTAAGGGACCAATAGAAGAGAAAAGTATGGTATTTCTAAAAATGAAGACATCCAAAGAAAACATAAAGAAGAATAACAATATAAACTAGTCACAACCAAAATCAAATTTTGGGATCATTAACAAAACAAACCCATTAAGCAATAAACAAGTAAACCCTGTAGTCAGCAAATATGATAGTGGTAAAAAGGTTGGAGGAAATCATAATATGGGATATGACATTGTACAAGATATCAAGAAAACTAAGGCAAATATATCTCTTTTTGAACTATATAACCTACCACAACAAAGGAGAAAATTTTTTAGAAGCCTTCGACGTAAAATCAAGCAGTACAGTAGATAAACAGTGAGAAAGGGTTGAGTCTGATACTGAGATTAATGAAGCAAGTTGTTATTACTAAATGATGCACCTTGATTGCTGAAGGGGAATGGATAGTGAAATCTTAGTAATATGTAAGGGACAACTAGGAATGGAAGTTTGTAAACATAACTGAGATGAATCTAGGATAGAAGACTAAACTGCAGGAAATGTATCACTATAAAGTACAATAATAGAAAATCCTACGAGCATGAATTTATAAAAGAAATGAGTCAGGTTCTGCATAAGATATCTAAAGATAATTTCATGTGCATCATAAGAATTCCGGCATAGATGAATAAGACCATACACAGAACAAAATCATGAATAGCATGTAATTCAATTATTAAAGAAAAACATGGCTCAATTGATCATAATCATTTCAAAGCAGTCATTTCATATTAAGAGATACAAAATGCATACATGCCTGTAATCAATAGTAGCAGCCTGTTCTAACCCTGCCTCAGCTCTTGGATGGAACTCTCTCTCTCTCTCTCTCTACATTAACAAACATGAAATTTATAACCATCACATGATAAGAGTTGTTATCAGCCTTTAGGAATCAAATCCTATCAACCTTGCAATAAATCTAAAAACGATCCCATAAATCTGGAACAAATTCACTTTCTATCTAAACATCTGGAGTTATAGATGCTCTGTCACCTACATTTTGCTTTCTGTATCCTTTGAAAGTTTGATTTCTGCCCGTTTATGTTGATCAAATCCCTACAAATTTGGAAATGATGAGATTGAATGAATATACTGAACGAAATCCTAGAATTCTGGAATTACTGAAATGGAGCTTTAAGTGTTAATATTGTGGTTTTGAATGATATCTCGACGCCTGGAAGTTAGGGATAACTCTCATGCTCTGCCATTTGTAATTGATTGTCTTGATACCTTAAAATGTTGGAGATGACCCTTTGATTGATTAAATTATTGAAAATATGGGAACGACAACATCAAGCTTCTAATTGTTGATTATATGCCTGATACATCGACCTAGAAATCTGGAATTTGATTAAAAATGAAGATAAAACTCGTTAAGAAGCTTGATTCTCATGATATTCTGTCATCAATTAACCCCTGGAATTCTGTTGCTGCTAGAAAATATGCTAGCTATTCTTCATTTGTTATTACATATGTAGATCAGTTAATTAATAAGAAAAAATGATCCAAGCACATTAAAGAGAAATATCGATCCACTTCCAATACGAATTGATCCACACAAAAAATGGATTGACTGCTTGCAAATATGAACTGCATAATTCGTTATATGATGACCACATTACAACAAAATCAAAACCCAAAGACAAGATCTTGTCTAACTCTTCATTTATGCCATTATCCTTTTGTCAGCTTTCCAGACACATTTGAAACTGGCTGCGTTCATGGAGTTTCATAATAGGATGATGAAGCCTTCCGTAGTCACTTGACAATTTAATCTGTATGAACACCAAAAAGTTCCCCTTTTCAAAATAATGAAACTGCTAAACAGCTATTGAGCTACCATCATATGTCACACCTTTAAGATTGGTGCAACAACAATTATAAATCTCCAAACCGTAAATAATTTCTAGCTGTCTGCTTAAAATTCAACCTGGGACGAACTGCGAATAGTCTCTTCTTTTTATTGATGTAAACTCCAGCCACGAATAAAACACCGGGATTCAATCTTTCAAGAAATTGTAATTGAATGCAACACAACCAATCCTTTGAAGAGCTTCAATTGGGAAATACGCCATTGAATAAATAGCAAAAAACTCGAGCAAATTGTAGGACAAACCTAGTGACAACACAAGTATCGGTGGAAAATCAAAATCTCAAACTATTCCTTTCCTTTTGAATTTTGAAATATTCAATTATAATGTGCATAACTATTTGGTAGATTCTGAGGCTTAATCTAACATCATGCCACTATCTGTTTGCAAAAATATTAATGGACATCCATAGCATCCCCTTCTCGGATTATACAACTAGACAGGTCTGATGTTAAAGTTATTGGGGAAATGAAAAATGTCTTGATCAGATTGACTGCAGACCCAAGAGTGTGTCAATTTATTGATATTATGGTAGTGGATATTCCAGAGGCTTATGGGTTAATACTGAGTAGAGATTGGTCAAATAAGCTGAAGGGATATTTCACAATAGATTGGTCTCATTTATGGCTGCCTTATCATAATAAGAAGAACCAAATTAAGGTATTGAGGGAACCTCATATGAAACAAAATGTGACTTGGTTAGAAGGTAAAAATGAGTCAGTGAATTTTTTATCTTCGGTTTTGGGAAATTATTGTTTAGAAATTGAGCCAGGGAATTATCATGTAGAAAATGTTAGTCATGGTTTGGACAACTAGTCCGATCTCCTTCAATTTGCATGGGCTGATGATATTTACTGTAACATAGTAGAATTAGTTACTGACTTAGATAATCATACTAACATAGTTGATTTAGATGATATATTTTGGACTTTATACTTTGATGGCTTCAAAACACAAGAGGGAGCTGTTAATTTTTCTATAATTTCATTCAATAGTATCTAGGATCATTAAGAGAATAACAAGCACCTCATAATGTTGATGCATATGTAACTTCGGAATGTATTTCACATATATGTATATTGTATTCCTATAGAGATGTTATTATTCCTCTATACGGAAGTGTCGTCAATTATATTGTAAGTGTCGTAACTTATACTTGATGGGTTATTAGACCACCTTGTTGGGTTTGGCCCTGTATAAGTCATGTGGGTCAAAGGGTTATTAGACCACCCTATTGGGGGTCGGCCTAGTCAGCATTATGTTATGTGGTTAAGTTGAGGCCGACCTAGTTGAGTAAAGGTCAAGTCAAGTTAGTGTATAAATAGAGAGTGTGTCTCTCTCATTTTATACATTCTATTCTCTCACTCACACTTGGGAGAGTGGCGCACTTGTGGAGGAGGAGGCTCTGCTACTAGGAGAAGACTATCTCTTGTATTTTGGTTGTATCATTGCTCTATCTATCTCTGAGGAAGTTATTGGGGTTTTTCACCTTTATGGTTTTCCCCAAGTAAACTCTGTGTCTCTTGTGTTCTTGCATTATTGTGTCCATGATTGATATGCTGTAGATTTGATGTACATGTTGTTCTCTCAGTTAAGATCCTAGATCATATTGAAGTAAATTCTAAAAATTTAACATGGTATCAGATCTATCCTGATAGAAGGCATGATATGGCATGTATGACACTTGTTGCACTTACGATGTTAGGGCTTGATATAGCAAAAACCAGTCATCGTAGCACTTTCGCTATAAATCCATTTTGGCGAAGTTTTCATATCTGAAACTTTGACAGGTCGAAAATCAGATCCCCATGTACCTTGTGTCAAAGGACAACCTCTAATTCATTGTACTTTGTGATTTATGATCTGTACAATATAGGGTTTCTGCCTCTTCCAGATCTAAGTCAAAATCAGGTGATCTTGGGAAAAAGGTCATAACTTGGGCTAGGAAGCTCCAAATGAAATTTCGTAAAAAGTGACAGGTAGTACACAGACTGTACTATCTCAAGAAAAATTTTCAGATGCTGAAGTTTAACCACGGACACGTGGCACACCGTACAAGTTCGCTCTCCTGTATTATCCCATAAATAGGTCATGTTGCGACACTTGGCATAAATATTTCTTAGAGAATCCAATTGAGGTCAAACCTATTGGAATGGAAAGATAATAGGTCGGGATATCTCAAGAAAAATTTTCAGAGGCCGAAGTTGAAACAGTGACACGTGGCATGCCGTACAAGTTTACTCTCCTGTATTATCCCATAAACAGGTCACATTGCGACACTTGGCATAACTCTCTCTTAGAGAATCCAATTGAGGTCAGACCTGTCGGGATGGAAATATAACAGGTCGAGCTATCTCAGGAAATGTTTTTAGACCCCGTGGATAAAAAAATTTGGAGTTACACCAGAATCAATCAAGTACATATTTCTGTCAAAAAAGAATTATTTTTGAGTACCTTCATTCATGGCTTCCGAAATTTAGTGCTTCGGAGAAAGTTGGAATTTTTGTAATCGGAGACCACAGATGGATGCTACTCATCAAAATTGAAATTTAGAGACCAAGATTAGATTTTTTTGTTGGGTAGAAGGCCGGGCTTGATCAAACCCCAGTTCGGGACTTTGATCGGAAAGATGGAAATTTAGGGCTTCTGCAAAAATTGGAATTTTGGAAATCTGTGACCACGGCTGGAAGCTCCTCAGAAAAATTGAAGCTTAGAGTTTTGAATCAAATATTTTGGTTGGGTGAAGCTCCGGGAAACTCAAACCCTAATTCAGGGTCCTCCCCAGTGAATCCGGAAATATAAAAGGCAATTTTGAGGGGCGAAACTTTGCATTTTTCAAATTCTGAGTATACCAACTTGATCAGCTCATCAAGGCGCATATTTCTATCCTTTTGGAAGTTTGAAATTCAAAGTTTGAATTTTTAGGGTTTCTTTGACAAACCCTAATCCAACTCCAGGTTCAGTTCTTGCAAATCAAGTGGATTGGGTTAATCCTAGAAGAAGATGGATTGGTCACCTGCATAAGTGAAGAAGTTCCTGTCTCAGAGGGAGATGAGGCTAGGGCCTTCCATAAGAAGATTACAAGAAATCTTGACAAGTATGGCTTACAGGTATGTTTCATGGTTAAGTTTATCATATGTTTGTCTTCATATCATTACAGTACAATCTTGATTAATTACTGGACTTGTCGTATCACCTTAATAGAAGATATTCATTGATTAAGGTTTTGACACTTATGATTGTACTAATGCATTGTGATGTTGTATGAGGTTTATGTTGTTTGCTAACACAAAAGGTACACCAAGAAAGTCAAATCATGTTCTACTTCAAGAACATATGCTCATGGTGACATGAAGACAAAGATTCATCCATTGCCATGGATCACATAGAAGATCTACTTTCGAGGTATGTATAACTTGGTTCTACAATGGTTAACTTATGAGACATGCAGGTTACTAGCACAAGTCACTAAAGAGAACCAGAAGACATTATGCGGGTATGTTAGACATAACTAGCTAGCATGCTAATCCAGGTATGTTTTTCCTATATCAAGCTAGAATCCTACCTTGTGTTAGGATCTTATACTGTTGTGTTGTTGATAATGATTATTCATGAAGTCATAGGTTTGAATAATCATGGTTGTATGCATATTATGTTTCTTACCATAATTGATGATATGACTGACTAGAAGAATCATGAAGGTATAGGTTTGAATAATCACGGGTTTTATGCATATTATATCTCTTATCTTGATTGATGATTCAACTAACCAAAATAGTCCTATGATCAAATAAGAATATGTACGAGTAAAAGAAGACTTCCCTGAAACCTTGAATCCTAATGTTTATTATCTGTGAATGATCATGAATATACATGTTTAAGATTATTGTGTTTTGATAGTATTAAGATTATACTAATAAATGTGTGATTATGTATGAGACCTCAAGGATAACACAATGATGATACTAATAAGCATGCATAGTGATTAAGGATGGATGTAAGTTCAAGGACAGGTAATCCAGGAAGCAAAGATCAAGAGGGAGCACACTCCAGTTGTTTCTGCAAGGAAGAAAAGATCAAGAGGGAGCACACTCTAGTTGTTCCTGCAAAGATCAAGAAGGAGCACACTTCAGTATTTTCTGCAAGGATGCATATATTCAGAGGGAGTTGACCACTTCTCACAATCCACATAAGAATGGAGTTGCAAAAAAGAAGCAAAGACTGAGAGGGAGTCAACCCAACAAACAAACAAAGATAAGTATTTGAATTGTCATTACTTGCATATTTTATTGTTTAAATAATATTGTTCAATAATGTATATACTGATGTTCCTAGAATTAGGTTGTGTATTATGCATATTAGAATAGTTGCATTGATGAACAATATACTACCAATATGCATGGGTAAGTGGCCTATGGCACTGTACAACATTCCATTGCTACTTATCTAGAATGAAACCTATTTGCTGACATGTTGGGAGTTGTGCACACTCTTAACAATGTTCTGGTAGAGATTGGAAGGCATCTAGAAAGTTACGGGATATGGATAAATGTTGTATTGAAGCATTGGCTAAGATAATTGCATGACTATATGAGATATTTCTTTATGTGTAAGAATTTGTTATGAAAACTATGAGATGTTTTCTAATCATGCAATTTAACTTGTTGTGTAGGAAAGATCGTATGCCATCACCTATAAAAGAAGAACTACAACATTTGTTCAGCAACAAAATTATCCATTGAAGATATTGAAGTTCCCAGGATATGCAAAGAATGCCATGATCCGTCGATCATGAAGAATGATGTTTGGGATGTAGTCCCAAGACCTGAAGGGAAGTTTGTTATGACTTCCATATGGATCTATCAAGATCAAGCATGCTGCAGATGGCAACATAGAGAAATATAAAAGTGATGAAATAGAAGATACACCAGATGGATTTCAAGATAGCTTTCTTGAATGGTTTAGTTGAAGAAGAAGTGTATGTGAAGCAGCCACTTGGTTCTGAGACACCTGACAGGAAATCATATATGTGCATAACTTGGTATGGTAGGATAGGCAGATTTCTATCCAGTTTGGTCTTTACCAAGAGTAAAGTGGGTTCCAACCTTTACAACAAGGTTGAGGTAGGCAATCCAGGGATACTCTCATTGTATGTGGATGACCTGTTTGTAACAAGAGATGATAGATTGATTGCCAACACACAGCGGAAGCTTACAGCTGAGTTCTATATGAAGGACTTGGGGATGATGCACTATTTTCTTGTTATGGAGGTGTGGCAGAGTACATATGGAATCTTCCTTGGACAAAGGGAAGTATGCAGTAGAGATTCTGAAGAGGTTCGGGATGATGGATTGCAAGGCTATGGCCAGACCTATGGCATCAAACCTGAAGCTTCTGTGTGATGCTTCATCTGATCCGGTCGATGTCACGATGTATTGTCAGATGATTGGGTCCTCTATGTACCTGACGAACACGAGACCAGATATTTTCTTTGCGGTGAACACATTGAGCCAATTCCTGACGGATCCGAGAGATGTTCACCTGGTTGCTGTAAGGCATATTATGAGATTGGGTAGGCAATGCTGCAGATAGGAAGAGCACTTCTGGGTGCTGCCTCAGTATGGGATCATATGTGATCTCTTGGTTTAGTAGGAAGAAGTCTTACGTAGCACTGAGTACAGCCAAAGTAGATTATGTTGCGACAAATGAGCATGTTGCAGATGTATTGACCAAGCCATTGGCCAGAGTGCAGTTTGAGTACTTCAGAGAGAGGCTTGGTGCTCTTCAGATCGAGGTTCCTTCCAAAGGGAAGTGATGAGTCTAGAAGATGCAGATGCACATGAACTTTTCTGACATGGTTGATGTGTTCTCCCATGGTGAAAAAGTAAGGGCTGGAGCCTTCCCCGAATGGTGGTAGATGTGTTCTCCCATGGTGGTGGTGTAAGTACTGGATGATGTGCATCTAGGCTGTGCTTTGTGGACGATGAGATGATCTGAAGAGGACGATGCTATGATGATCAGGAGGATCATGGATGATAAGAATCAAGACGATGCTCCAGTTACTACTCTGTATATGTATATGCATCATGTTGGATGCTTGTTATGATCAGTTGGATCATTGCATCATGTTGGATGCTTGTTATGATCAGTTGGATCATTTATGTATGTATGCATCATGTTGGATGCTGGATATGATTAGTTGGATCATTTCTATGTATTTTGTATATGCATCATGTTGGATGCTTGGACCATGTATCTGTATATGTATCAGGTGGATACATTGTATGATCAGGTAGATCATGTATGTTGATATGTATCAAGTATGATCAGGTAGATCATGTATGTTGATGGATACATTGTGTGGATCATGTATCTATGTATCAGGTGGATACACTGTGTATGATTATATGTATCAGGTAGATACTTGGTGTGCATCAGGTGGATGCATTGTATGATCAGGTTGATCATGATGATGAGCTTCAGGATGTTGCTCTAGATGATATGTACCAGGATGGTACAAGTGATGATGATCAGTATGATCATGGGCATTAGGATTATGCCTCGTGCAATGATGATCAGTTGGATCATGGGTATCAGGTTGATACTTGGAGTTCAGAGATGATATGTGGTAGGTTGTGCAAATAGCATGTAATCAGTCCTAGGAGATCTTGCCGGTCATGCTGCGGCACATAAATGTTCCTGGGGTACTCTTTCCGGTATTGCTATGTAGTATGTAATCATTCCTCAGATATCCGATAGGTTGAGCTGTGTGCTCGTAATCAGTCCTGGGATGAGGTATTACTATGGAGACATGTAATCAGTCCTAGAGATTCGAGAGGTTGAGCTGTGTGCTCATAACTAGTCCTGGGATGCTCTTTAGAGATCTTTTCGGTCGTGCCGCGGCACATAAATGTTCCTGGGATGATCTTTAAAGGTTTTTTCTATCCACATGTAATTAGTCCTGGAGATCCGAGAGGTTGAGCTGTGTGCTCGTAATAAGTCCTAGGATGCTCTTTAGAGATCTTTCCGGTCGTGCTGCGGCACATAAATGTTCCTGGGATGCTCTTTAAAGGTATTGTGGAGGAGATGCATGTAATCAGTTCTGGGAGATCTTGTCGGTCGTGCTTAGGCACATAAATGTTCTTGGGATACTCTTTCCGATATTGCATCCGCACATAAAATTAGTCCTGAGAGGCCACCTCTATCAGACCGTTCGCACAAATGATGAAGACCTATAGGTGGTGGGCCTACATCCAGTATGAAAATGGACTGGCTCTATAGAAATTCCTATGAAGAGTAGATTCAGAGATTGATTGAGATAGCAGCAGTAGTGACGATGATGATGACTCGATGACGATTATCCAGTGACGATGATCCAGAGAATATGACTTGTGCTAGAAGACCTGTGTCGAGAAATACCTTCCTAGTTAAGAGGGAGTGTTGATGTATATGTAACTTCGGAATGTATTTCACATATATGTATATTGTATTCCTATATAGATGTTATTATTCCTCTATACATAAGTGGTTGTATTCCTATAGAGATGTTATTATTCCTCTATACGGAAGTGTCGTCATTTATATTGTAAGTGTCATAACTTATACTTGATGGGTTATTAGACCACCTTGTTGGGGTCGGCCCTATATAAGTCATGTGGGTCAAAGGGTTATTAGACCACCCTATTGGGGTTCGGCCTAGTCAGCATTATGTTAAGTGGTTAAGTTGAGGCCGACCTAGTTGAGTAAAGGTCAAGTCAAGTTAGTGTATAAATAGAGAGTGTGTCTCTCTCATTTTATACATTCTATTCTCTCACTCACACTTGGGAGAGTGGTGCACTTGTGGAGGAGGAGGCTCCGCTGCTAGGAGAAGACTATCTCTTGTATTCTGGTTGTATCATTGCTCTATCTATCTCTGAGGAAGTTATTGGGGTTTTTCACCTTTATGGTTTTCCCCAAGTAAACTCTGTGTCTCTTGTGTTCTTGCATTACTGTGTCCATGATTGATATGCTGTAGATTTTCTGTACATGTTGTTCTCTTAGTTAAGATCCTAGATCAGATTGAAGTAAATTCTGAAAATTTAACCATAACATTCACAAGAGACAATGGACACAAAGCATTTCACCGGGGAAAACCAAGAAGGTGAAAAACCCCGCAACTTCCTCAGAGATAGAATAAGTACCAATACAAAGATCACAAAGATCAAACCCCAAAATATAGATGTCTTCAACAGCTACTCCTCCTCCACTTGTGCGCACTCCTCTCTCTCAACTATGCGAGTTTTATGAGTGAGTGAATGAATAGAATGAGAGACACACACTCTCTATTTATACAATGACTCGACCTTCCTTTAAACCTAACTGGGCTGACTTCCTAAGGAAGCCTAATAAACCATCCACATGACACATACAGGGCCGATCCCACCATGGTGGTCTAATAACCCATAAAATGTAAGTTACGACACTTACAATGTAACTTGCAACACTTGCAAATACAAATGACGACACTTCCAATCGAAGGAATAATATGCTAAGACAAAAAATAGCAGCTTTACATTCCATTTCACAATAATAGCATATACAGGATCACTGAAGAAACAACAAGCATAGCAAAAACACAAGAGACACAGATTTATCCTGGGAAACCCTCATGGGGTAGAAAACCCAGTAAAGCTTCCTCAATATAGATGACCAGCAATATACAAAGATGCAAACCAAAGACATGATCTCCTCCTCCACCATAGCAGACCTCTCCTCCACAAGTGCGCCTCTCTCTCAAGTGAGTGTATGTATCAAATGAGGAACACACCTCCTCTATTTATACACTAATCTGACATATCTTTTACACAAGTACACGTAGGCTCGTATTTAACCAATGGGTTAAATACCCCACTACAAATGACTGGGCCGACCTCTCTAGGGTGGTCTAATAACCCTTTGACCCACATAACACATACAGGGCCGACCCCCACTAGGGAAGTCTAATAAACCGAGTTACCACATTCCGACGGAGGTATAAACATCTCCGGATATACAATAAGATCTTCACGGAGGAATGAAACATCTCAGGAATAATAAAGTACAAACATAATATTCTTTGAAGTTACAATATCTCAACACTCCCCCTTAACAAAAAGGATATTATAACAGCATTTGCACAAGCAAGGAGTCATCAACATCATACATGATACATCTATAAATCATTGGAAGCTTTCTCAACATCATCAGTAACTCAACCAGTTACTGGAACATCTTCAATACTCGAACATCAACATCTTCAGTACTGAGTCTTTATCTTCTGCAGCACTCGAACAGCTAGAATAACATCAACATCTATATCCTCACGATCATCAGCATCGTCATCATATGATTATCAGCATCAGAATCATCTCGATCTACAGCATCTGGATCATCTCGATCTACAGCATCTGGATCATCACGATCTATAGCATCTAGATCATCATGATCTACAACATCTGGATCATCTCGATCTATAGCATCTGGATCATCTGTATTAGTATCCACACCGATACATCTATCATCAAAACATGTATTCTTACTAATACATATATCATCAAAAACATGTATTCTCGCTAATACATCTATTATCAAAAGCATGTATTCTCACTAATACATCCATCATCAAAAACATGTATTCTCACTAATGCATCCATCATCAAAAGCATGTATTCTCACTAATACATAGAAACATATCCTGCAACACACACGAACATATTACAGGATGATCAATCCCGCTCTCTTTAGGACATAGGTCCATGGATGATACAATCCAGTCATGTACCTTTTGAACCGAAGTCTAGGGACGATCTAGTCCTATCATGTACCTTTTGAACCGAAGTCCAGGGACGATCCAGTCCTAACATGTACCTTTTGAACTGAAGTCCAGGGACGATCCAGTCCTAACATGTACCTTTTGAACCGAAGTCTAGGGACGATCTAGTCCTATCAATTCTCAGAGACCTCATGTCTACGGCTTAGTTCACAGGACCAAAGTCCAAGGATGATCCAATCCTTACCGTACATTTAGGACCGCGTCCAAGGATGACTTAATCCTCAACCGTACATTTAGGACCACGTCCAAGGATGACTTAATCCTCCACCGTACATTTAGGACCACGTCCAAGGATGACTTAATCCTCCACCGTACGTTTAGGACCACGTCCAAGGATGACTTAATCCTCCACCGTACGTTTAGGACCACGTCCAAGGATGACTTAATCCTCCACCGTACATTTAGGACCGCGTCCAAGGATGACTTAATCCTCCACCGTACGTTTAGGACCACGTCCAAGGA
The DNA here is from genome assembly GCA_027924585.1 of Larix kaempferi. NCBI lineage: Eukaryota > Viridiplantae > Streptophyta > Pinopsida > Pinales > Pinaceae > Larix > Larix kaempferi. Next base: position 4,760,597 of record BSBM01000600.1, read on the forward strand.
TGACTTAATCCTCCACCATACGTTTAGGACCACGTCCAAGGATGACTTAATCCTCCACCGTACGTTTAGGACCACGTCCAAGGATGAATTAATCCTCCACCGTACGTTTAGGACCACGTCCAAGGATGACTTAATCCTCCACCGTACGTTTAGGACCATGTCCAAGGATGACTTAATCCTCCACCGTACGTTTAGGACCACGTCCACCATACATTTAGGACCACGTCCAAGGATGACTTAGTCCTCCACCGTACATTTAGGACCACGTCCAAGGATGACTTAATCCTCCACCGTACATTTAGGACCACGTCCAAGGATGACTTAATCCTCCACCGTACATTTAGGACCACGTCCAAGGATGACTTAATCCTCCACCGTACATTTAGGACCACGTCCAAGGATGACTTAATCCTCCACCGTACATTTAGGACCACGTCCAAGGATGACTTAATCCTCCACCGTACATTTAGGATCTACGTCCAAGGATGACTTAATCCTCCACCGCACATTTAGGACTATGTCCAAGGATGACTTAATCCTCAACCATACATTTAGGACCTACGTCCAAGGATGACTTAATCCTCAACCGTCCACCAAGGACTTCATTCTCGAAGACATACATCTACGGATCTTCTTTAGGACTGAAGTCCAGGGATGATCCAATCCCCTCACATGTTCACCAAAAACTTCATTCTCGAAGACATACGTCTACGGCTCTTCTTTAGGACTGAAGTCCAGGGATGATCCAATCCCCTCACATGTTCACCAAGAACTTCATTCTCGAAGACATACATCTACGGCTCTTATTTAGGACTGAAGTCCAGGGATGATCCAATCCCCTCACATGTTCACCAAAAACTTCATTCTCGAAGACATACGTCTACGGCTCTTCTTTAGGACTGAAGTCCAGGGATGATCCAATCCCCTCACATGTTCACCAAGAACTTCATTCTCGAAGACATATGTCTACGGATCTTCTTTAGGACTGAAGTCCAGGGATGATCCAATCCCCTCACATGTTCACCAAAAACTTCATTCTCGAAGACATACGTCTACGACTCTTCTTTAGGACTGAAGTCCAGGGATGATCCAATCCCCTCACATGTTCACCAAGAACTTCATTCTCGAAGACATATGTCTATGGCTCTCTTGAGGATGATGCAATCCTATCATGTCCACCAAGGACTTCATTCTCGAAGACATACGTCTACGGCTCTCTTTAGAACATATGTTCAAGGATGATGCAATCCCCTTGTCACCTTTGACCTTGTCTAAGGACCATCCACCAACCTCTTTGTCGGCATCACTAATATAGGTATCCTCATCATCGACCTCACTGTCGATGCAGGCAATCTCATCATGAGTTATCACATCACTCCCCCTTTCGAGGAGGGTCCTTTTGAACTATATTAAGTTTGTCTCAGAAAAATTTATTTGAGGTAGAGGTTTGGTTAGTACATCGGATCGGTAGAAGTTTGGTTAGTACATTGGTAACTTGTTACAAATTCAAACTTTTGGTTCCTTTCTGCACCATATCTTGGAACACTAGATTCTCTGCCATCTTGATACAACTCTGTTTGTCACATAGGATCATAGTTGGGTCTATCTCTAAGTCAAACAATCCTGAAGCCATACTGTTTCATAACTTAGCAGAGCAAGAAGCCATATTCAATCTTGTAGCAAAGGTTGAGATCCACATCACCCATGATGATCATTAAGCTCAACAATTGATTATCGATCCTGGGTACCCATACAGAACCCGATTCACACTTCTTCTTTAATTAGACCATTAAGAGAATGGTCTTATCTATCCACTTGGAGCAAACATCTTGTTATGATTCTCTTCCTCTTTCTAAGAGAATCTTCTAGCCATGAACCTTCTATATTTTGTTTGATTTGTAAATCTTCTTGTTGAACATCCATCACTTGTTCGGTGTTCATTATTCTTCATGATCTTTCCTACAAAACAAAATTAAGTACATGATTAGTAATACTTCATAATCATGAAATCATGTTGACATGATAACCTATTATGCATACAGATATCATTTACATAGTTATGCAACTATCTTGACCAATACTTTGGCACAACACTTTCCCATATCCTGTATGCATACAGTGGCTATCTAGATGCCTTCCATCTCTACCAGAACATACTATCGAGAGTGTGCACAGCTCTCAGCATGTCAGCAAAGAGGTTTCATTCTAGACAAGCAATAATGGAATGTTTGTCCAACTTACCAATCATATGCATATTAGTAGTATACTGTTCAATGCTCTATGAATGTTTGCACTCAGCATGATATGTTCTAGGAATACAAACATGCATACAAGAAATATCATTTATTATTTCAAATAACAACTCAAATACTTATCTTTTATGTTTGTGTGGTTGCCTCCCGCTTGATCTTCTATATGTCCTTTGAACTTCTATTCATTTTGTACCACTGTGCATGCTCAAGTGTGCACTAGTGTCATCCTCGTGATCTCATACACAAACATTCATTCATTAGTATATTCTCAAAACATTCTAATTCTAAATAATCTTGAATATGTATAGTCATGATCATTAGTATTCATGGTTTCAAGTAAGTCTTCTTTTACTCATGCATATTCTTGTTTGATCATAGTACTCTTCTGGTTAATTAAATCATGCATAAACCCTTGATTACTAACTTTATGAATAAGCATAACCAATCATATCAAGTATACTTATATAAGGGATCCTAACACAAGGTAAGATTCTGACTTGACATAAGAAAACATACCTGGATTAGTATACCTGCTTAGTTATGTACAACATACCTAAACAATCTCTTCAGTGATTTAGAGATCCTGAGCTAGAACCTGCATGTCTCATAGGTTAAGCATAATATAACAAGGTCATACATACCTCGTAAGTAGAACAAAGATTATGGACGAGTCTTTGTCTTCATGATGTCATGGTCATGGAACTTGATTTGTCTTTTGTGATGTACCTCTATCTTGTTAGCAGACAACATCAACCTCACACAACACCATAATGCATTAGTACAATCATATAGCCCTAATCAATGAATGTCTTCGATCATTCACATGCATTCATACTGTTACTAGGGTGATAAGACAATTCTAACATTAATCAAGATTGTAATAATAAATAATATGAAGACAAACACATCATGAACTTAATCAAGAATCAGATTTCAAGACATACATGAACCTCCTTAAGTCATACCTGTTGAGACTTCTTGTAGTCTTCTTATGTAAGGCCTTAGCCTCAACTCCCCCTGAAACTTGATCTAGAGCTTGATTAGGGTTTGCTAGAGAAACCCTAAAAATTCAATATTTGACTTTCACACTTTCGAATGAATGGAAGGATGTGTCTTGCTGAGCTGATCAAACTAGCATACTTCAATTTTGAAATCTCCAAACTTTGACCCCTCAAAATTGCCTTTGAAACTTCTGGATCTTCTGGACAGGATCCCGAACTAGGGTTTGATGAAGCCCACCCTTCTGCTCAATCAAAAGGTTTGATCCAAGGCTCTAAACTCTTATTTTTCTAAGGAGCTTCCAGCCGTGGTTACAGACTTCAAAAATTCCAACTTTTGCTGAAGCCCTAATTTTCCATCTTTCCGATCAAAATCCTGAGCTAGGGTTTAATCAAGCCCGGTATTCTACCCAACCAAAAAATTCGATCTTGGTCTCTAAATTTTGATTTTCCTGAGTAGCATTCAGCCGTGGATTCCGATTCCAAAAATTCTAACTGTTAGCTCTCCAAGAAACTACTTAGTGGTTATGGCTAAGTATGCTTGGTAACTTAAGAATTCAATACCCTTTTCAGTAAATGGATCGATGGGATACCACAATAGCTCAATGGAAAAGTTGCTTATCAAATAGTTAAATGAACCAGTGCTCTTAGAAACTGTAAATCAGATGATACAATATAGAAATGAAATGTAGAATATTGCTAAGACAACCAAGTATATTAATCATGCAGGGTTTATACAACCAAATACATGCATAACATCGGGTCACACACAGCAGTAGGAAGTTCCTCAATCCAAATTATGAGCACAGGCTAAGCTAATTTGAATAGAGTGCAGAACAATGGTGGATGAAAATATCTGATAACAACAACAAGAGAAAACTGTGATTTTTATTATAACAAGCAACTAAAACATATGGCTAAGTCTCTCCAAGCTCGAACCTCCCCTAATAGTCTTGGTTCTGTGGCTTTATAGCCTTTACTCTGCTAGTTCAGCGAACAAAACTGAGATCTGGGCGAAATTAGAGAAAATTGGCAAAAACAGGCTTTCGGCAGTTAACTCTTCTGCTGATTTCGTGCCTTAGCCGCCGGAAGTCAGACCTTTCGGCAGCTAATGAGCTCTGTGGGGCTCGCCTAAGCTGCCGAAAGCTGTAACCGTTTCAAAAATTTAAACCCAAAACATTGCTTTCTGCTGATTTCGTGCCTTAGCCGCCGGAAGTCAGACCTTTCGGTAGCTAATGAGCTCTGTGGGGCTCGCCTAAGCTGCCGAAACCTGTAGGATTCCTGAAAAAACTGCCTTTGGAAAAAATCGATTTTCTCAACCGTCCGATGTCCGTTTTGCACGTTCGAATAGTCGATTTTGATCTACAGATCATAAGCTATCCATTGGTGCTTCCAGATATGAATTTGGAGTTTGGGAAGGCCGTCAAAATATCCCCGCAAGATCACGCGATTTCAGCAGAAAATTCCTCCGAATTATCACTTGACTTGTCTTTATTAATGGTTCAATCTGTGAACGAACATGCAAAACAGAGAATTGACAACTGCTGAGCAAATCATAAACTCGAGACTCATGATAGGATTCATAAGTATGAGTTGCTTTGAGTTGGACTGAGATTCTGGCTGAAATTCAGGAATTGACTTGACATTGAAGATGTGGCACTCGATCCTAGAACTGCTGCCTCAAAAAGATGCTTGAAAGCTGGGAAGACTGACTCTCTTTGCCACCTGTAGCACTGCTTATATCAAGGCTGAAAATCTGCCTTTCAATCCTGAGGTTGATTACATACCCTGACATGTGTTTACCCTTTGCAATATGAAAAAACCTGGAGGATAGATCTCGAATTGCCTTTGAAATCCTGAGTCACACAAATGTTGCCTGCTGTCTTTATCATTTTGGTTATTGCCAAGAAGATGGGTATGCTCTGTCCCAAGAATAGATGATATTACTGCAGCTGGCACATAGATCTGTTATGGCATACTTTGGAGCACAATAACCATATGTTCCCATTACTCTCGTAGAGACATGTGTCTTATCTTCAACTGGATCAAGTTGGCGAGAATGGAATTATATAACTTTGGATGAAACCCCTCATCAAACGATATGTTCACAAACTGCTGCTCTTCAATCTCCATTGTATTTACATCTGAAGTTTTATCTCACACTGGCCATTTAATCTATACAAATGTGTAGATCTGCAGAGCTTCCAGATCTTCCTTCATGCACCCCATTAATATCAAAATTTGAAACCCAAGACTCACAGAAGTAAATTTTTTACCTATTCTATCACCCAAAAAGACGGTGGTCAATTTGGGAGATAACATCTGGCTCCTACTCGGGGATGGAATCCTCCCAGTGAGGTTCCGAAGAATCCCAGAACCAAGTAGTTCCAGTAGCCTTAGTATCGGGCATGGAGTCATCAAGCCATCAGCACTGATCCCTCTGCAACCTGTATCTTCCATGCAGCCTGTTCTGCTTATTCAATAATAACTGAAAATAATCTATGTGCTCAATAAAGAGTTTATTTATCTACCTACTCCTACACTAATTAATAGGAGCAGAATGATCAAGTAACACTAAATTTCCAATGCAGCCATGTCAGAAATTGGTTTACTGTCATCATGATGTATCTTGACTCAAAAAGTAATGAAGACCATATCATCCAGAAAAGGGGTTTAAATGGGTGAAAAAAACAATCACCTACTGACAAAAATATCCTTGGATTTATGCTGCTCATAGAATCTAAAAGATCAGCAATAGGATCTTGAAAATCACAACAGAATACCTCTTTGAACTGCTGATGTGACTGTAAATTTAGAAGATGCTGAAAACTGTCTTGAATAATCTCACTGTTGAATGCAGGCTGTTCGAAATTTGTTGTAGAAACATATAAGACAGGCTGCTGATTTGGACCATTCAGATCCTCGCCTTTTTCTTCATATCTGCTGTGAACTTCCTTTGTCTGCAAGTCTAAAAAATGGGAGCTGCCCTCAACATCTGCTGCATCAACACATCCGAGATTTAGATCTTCACTGTTATTGGGATCAAAAGATCCATGACAAGTATTAATTACAGCATCAACCCATTTTTGGTCATGTTTCTCATGTCTTAGCTGAAGATTGAACAGTTCTTGCAAATCTGGACTTTGTAGGCTGCCTTCATCAACCTCTGCAAATCTGAAACTGTCACTTGCTGACATGTCACTCTGCTTAACATCTTCAAACTTTTCAGAGGGAACAATCTTATCCTCATGACAACACTCAAGAAAAAGAAGGTCAACTGAATAAATCTTCTCGTAATATGAATTGAAAGCCACATGGAAATCCTTCAGAGAATGAATACTAACAGCGGGAAGGGATTGACACCATTCACGAGCATTTCCTTCTAAAGAACATTTGAACAGCTTGATCAAGACATCTTCGTGAACAAAGCCATGTTCAAGCATGCATTCATGAAAATTGAATAAGTGCTCACCGGGATGATCATACTTACTTCCTCTGAATCTGGGAAGATAATCACCCCATTCATTTATAGTTGGCACTGGATGCGGAAAACCAGATATATCTGAAAAATCACAAAAAGCATACCTCTTAGCTAAGATCTTTTCCATTTCATACCAGTGGAATCACCAACAGAATTCTGAACAATGGAGTCGCCACTGAGTTCATCCTTCATGGAGTCGCCAGATAGATGATTATAACCAATAAGTGTCTACCCCTTGTCTATCATCAAAGAGTAGATCTATGTCGTTCTCCCAGGAAGATCAGCTTCTCACCTCGCTCCCCGGCAACGGCGCCAATTTGTTATCACTCCAGGAAACTACCTAGGGTTATAAGCTAGGTATGCCTGGTAACTTAAGAATTCAATGATTTTTTGTGTCTTTTGAAAAAAAGGGTGGATCAATGGGATGACTAAATCAGAGTACAGTATTCAGACATTCAGCATGTAAACAGATGAAACAGTGCCCTCAAGAATCGATTGATCAGCATATAACATCAAAGGTGGATGAAGAAAACATGTAACCAAACCAGTACAAAGTAGGGCTCGAGAGACATTCAAGGAACTGGAATCAAGATGTGAGCTAAACAATGTAAAAAGAACATTCACATTCAAAGCTAGACAACATTGATACAGTGAAAGAGAAAATGAAAACTGATATCGAAGCTGAAGGAAACCTGTGATCTATATTAGCATAGGAAAACCGAATACAGTAGCCAATTATTTCATCCAAAATCGAACCCTTCACAATGACTTGGTTCTCAGGCTTTATAGCCTTTACACAGTAATTCTCAGATCCTAAAAACGTGGATCTGGCTGAGCTAACTGAAACATCAAACTAAAAAAGTAAATGCAAAGAGAAAGGATTGATTCCTTGAATCAAGGGACTTGATGATGTGTCAATCTTCTTCAAAACTCGGTGGTCGATGAAGTGCAGCAGCCTCCCAAGGCTCGGTGATCTTAGCTGGGCGCAGAGACAGTCAAGAAGCTGATGTGGCAATCAATCCCTTAGAGCCATCCCTCATTTCAAGGTGAAAGTCATTTAAAATATGCCCCTGATTGAAAATTCGCCCAATAACCTTTAGATATGGATAATATAATTCATAATACGTCTCTTAAGACTGGCCTTGTGCTTTATCCTCGAACAAAAATGATATCTGTGCAAAAATACGAAAATCTGCCAAAAACAGACTTTCGGCAGCTAACAGTGCTGCCAATTTCATGACTTATCTGCCGAAAGCTGGCTTTTCGGCAGCTAATGAGTGTTGTAGAAACCCGCCTAAGCTACCGAAAGCCTGTAGAATTCCAAAAAAAACTGCCTTCAGCAAAAATCGATTTTCTCCACCGTTCGATGTCCATTTTGGCTGTTCAAATAGTCGATTTTGATCTACAGAACCTAAGCTATCCACTGGTGCTTTCAGATTTGAATTTGGAGTTCAGGAAGGCCGTCAAAATTGCCCCGCAAGATCACGTGGTTTCAGCAGAAAATTCCTCCAATTTTCTGTTACAAGTCTGTGTTATTAACGTTTTGCCGAGCTCCTCTTAAATCGAATCAGAGGGTTAGCTACCTTTTCAGTTGATTAGAGATACCCTTCCTTTGGAGTCTCAGTTATTTGTTGAAATAAGGAGTTCGTTTATGATTCCTGATTTGTAGCTGAAGATTTTAACTGTCAGTCATAGAGCTGGATGATGACCTGTCACTGCAACCAAGATTTGAGCAGACTCCAGCTTGTGAAAGCGAGACTTAGCAGATTGTGACATGAGAGAATATCTTGTAGCAGACAAAAAAAAGGAACCTCTTACTGAAATCATGGAGTTTAAATCAGAAGTTGACTCCTCCTTTTCCACTGAGTTTTACCCTGCTGAGAACCTCCTGCGGACTAATGTTGTGCTTTATTCTTCCTTTCGACGGCTTAAACACAGGCTCGCTTGATGTGGGACTGAATACGGACCCAATCCTTTAATTTTGCTTGTAAAAACCTTTTCGGCAGCTTATGTCTTTTCTGTTAACGCCTTTAGCTGCCGAAAATGGGCCCTTTCGGCAGCTAACTGGCTTCCTGCAAAACAGTGTTAGCTGCCGAAACCTATTTTTTTTTTTGAAATTTGAAGCCCAAGACTCATAGAAATAAGAAATTTTACCCATTCTGTCACCCAAAATGATGGTGGTCAATTTGGGAGATAACACTAACTTTCTCCGAAACCCTAAATTCCGGAAGCCATGAATAAAGGTGCTCCAAAAATAATTCTGTTTTGACAGAAATATGTACCTGATTGTTTTTGCTATAACTCTGAAATTTTCGCTCCACAGGGTTTGAAAATTTTTTTTGCAGTAGCCTAACCTGTCGTCTTTCCATCCTGACAGGTCTGACCTCAATTGGATTTTCTGAGAGAGAGTTATGCCAAATGTCGCAACGTGACCTATTTTGGGATAATACAGGAGAGCGAACTTGTATGGCATGCCACGTGTCACTGTTTGAACTTCGACCTCTGAAATTTTTTCCTGAGATAGCTCGCCCTGTTATCTTTTCATTCTAATAGGTCTGACCTGAATTGGACTCTCTGAGAAAGAGTTATTCCAAGTGTCGCAACGTGACCTGTTTATGGGATAAAACAAGAGAGCGAACTTGTACGGTGTTCCACATGTCATTGGTTCCTCTTCGGTCTCTGGAAAAGTTTCCTGAGATAGTACAGTTTTTGTACTACCTGTCACTTTTTACGAAATTTCATTTGGAGCTTCCTAGCCTGATTTATGACCTTTTTTCCTAGGTCACCTGATTTTGACTGAGATCTAGAAGAGGCAAAAACCCTAACTTGTACTGATCATAACTTACAAAGTACAATGAATCTGAGGGTTCCCTTTGGACACAAGATACCTGGAGATGTTATATACGACCTGTAAAGGTTTCAGATCCTGAATCATCGCCAAAATGGATTTATAGCGAAAGGTCCACGATGACTGGATTTTGCTATGTAAAACCCTAACCTTCAAATTGTCGTAAGTAAAGCAAGTGTCGTAAGTGCCATACCTTGCCTTCCTTCAGGTTAGCTCTGATGCCATGTTAATATTTAATATGCTAAGACAGAAAATAGCAGCATTACATTCCATTTCACAATAATAGCATATACAGGATCACTGAAGAAATAACAAGCATAGCAAAAACACAAGAGACACAGATTTATCCTGGGAAACCCTCATGGGATAGAAAACCCAGTAAAGCTTCCTCAATATAGATGACCAACAATATACAAAGATGCAAACCAAAGACATGATCTCCTCCTCCACCATAACAGACCTCTCCTCCACAAGTGCTCCTCTCTCTCAAGTGAGTGTATGTATCAAATGAGGAACACACCTCCTCTATTTATACACTACTCTGACATATCTTTTACACAAGTACACGTAGGCTCGTATTTAACCAATGGGTTAAATACCCCACTAAAACTGACTGGGACGACCCCTCTAGGGTGGTCTAATAACCCTTTGACCCACATAACACATATAGGGCCGACCCCCACTAGGGAAGTCTAATAACCCGAGTTACCACATTCTGACGGAGGAATAAACATCTCCGGATATACAATAAGATCTTCACTGAGGAATGAAACATCTCTGGAATAATAAAGTACAAACATAATATTATTTGAAGTTACAATATCTCAACAGTCATCAATACGTAAAGGCACAAGTCTTCAATTCTGGAGCTGGATCATCATCACTGGATCACGAAGCATCATCGTCACTACTGTTGTACTCGTCATCTCGATCACTGGTGCTATCTTGCAATTATTCTTGTCATATTAAGTTCTACAGAGCCAACCCTTTTTCATGTTGGATGTAGGCCTAGCCTCCTATAGGTCTTCATCATCTCTACAAGCGGGCCATCCTGTGGAATTCTCAGGGTTGATTATGTGCATCAACAAAACCTTGAAAGAGCATCCTAGGACTGATTACAAGCTTACTGCTCAACCTATCGGATCTCCCAGGGAGCTTTTATATGTGACCTTCATAAAACCTTAAAAGAGCATCCCAGGAATTTTATATGACTAGCACAACCTGTCTGGATCTCCAGGACTGATTACATGTGATCTCCACAAAACCTTAAAAGAGCATCTTGCGACCTGCAAGATCTCTAAAGAGAATCCTAGGAATTTTACGTGACTAGCACAACCTGTCCAGATCTCTAGGATTGATTACATGTGATCTCACAAAACCTTAAAATAGCATCTTGTGACCTTCAAGATCTCTAAAGAGAATCCCAGGAATTTTACGTGCCTAGCACAATCTGTCCGTATCTCTAGGGATGATTACATGCTATTGCACAACCTGTCCACGGCCACGGAGTATCATCCTGATACTCATGATCACACTGATCATCTTTGCATGGAGCATCATCTTGATGCTCATGATCATACTGATCATCATCATACAGTGCATCATACTGATCATCATCATACAATGCATCATCCTAATGCACATCATCATCACATGATCATCTTAATCATCATCATAGCATCATCCTGATGCATATCATCATCACATGATCATCCTGATCATCATCATAGCATCATCCTGATGCATATCATCATCACATGATCATCCTGATCATCATCATCTGGAGCATTGTCCTGATGCTCATGACACAACGCTTACATCCACAGCCATGGGAAGGATCCTCCTACCACTATGCTTGGAATGGCTCCTGCAAATGTGTCCCATCACTTCCTCCTTGAAGTATATTCTATCTGAAGAACACCAAGCCTCTCTCTGAAGTACTCGAACTTCACTCTGGCTAGTGGTTTGGTCAACACATCTACAATCTACTCATCCGTTGCAACATACAGGAGCTTCACTGCTCCTCTCTGCACCATATCCTTGATATAGTGATATTTGATCTCAATATGCTTCGACATGTCATGGAACACTGGATTCTATGACAACTTCACACAAATCTGGTTGTCACAGAAGATACAAGTAGCATCCAACTGGAGATCAAATAAATATGATAGTAGCTTCCTTATCCATACTACCTCACAATTGGCCAAACAAGCTGCGACATACTCTGCTTCGACTGTACTCAATGATATGCAGGATTGCTTCCTGCTAAACCAAGAGATCAAACCTGATCCCATACTGAAGCAGCACCCCGAAGTGCTCTTCCTATCTGCAGCACCGCTTGCCCAATCTGAATAAACATAACCCTCCAGGTTAAACTTTTGATTCACATCATACTTGAGCCCATAATCAACCATACCCTTCAGGTACCTCAGAATATGCTTTACAACAATCAAGTGAACATGTCTAGGATCCGTCAGGAACTGGCTCAAGGTGTTCACAACAAAGAAAATATCTGGTCTCATGTTCATCAGGTACATCAAGGATCCAATCATCTGACGATACATCGTGGCATCAACCGACTCTGGTGAAGCATCACTCAATAGCTTCAGGTTCGATTCCATAGGTGTGGCAATGGCCTTGCAGTCTATCATCCCAAACCGCTTCAAGATCTCTATTGTATACTTCCCTTGTCCAAGGAAGATTCCATCTACACTCTGCCACACCTCCATACCTAGAAGGTAATGCATCATACCCAATTCCTTCATCTCGAACTCAGCAACAAGCTTCCTCTTTGTTTCGTAAATCAACCTATCCTCACTTGTCACAAATAGGTCATCCACATACAGTAGGAATATCACTGGATTTCCTTCCTCAACCTTGTAGTAAAGGTCGGAATCCGCTTTACTCTTGGTAAAGACAAAATTGGACAGGAAACTGTCTATCCTACTATACCATGTCCTGTGTGCTTGCTTCAAGCCATACAAGGCTTTCTTTAACTTGCACACATATGAATCCTTGTCATGTGTCTCAAAATCGAGTGGATGCTCCACATACACTTCCTCTTCGACTACACCATTTAAGAAAGCTATCTTGACATCCATCTGGTGTATCTTCCACTTCATTACTGTAGCTAGAGCAAGTACTATTCTGATGGAAGTGTATCTGGATACAGGTGCAAAAGTCTCTTCATAATCTATCCATTCTTTCTGGGAGAAGCCATGAGCCACAAACCTTGCCTTGTAGTTCTCTATGTTTCCATCTGTAGCATGCTTGATCTTGTAGATCCACTTGGAAGTCACAATAGACTTCCCTTCTAGTCTTTGGACCACATCCCAAACATCATTCTTCATGATCGACTGGTATTCCTCGACCATGGAATCCTTCCATTCTTTCTTTTCTGCTGCTTCTTCATAACTGGAAGGTTCTTTGTTCATTATGTTACAAAGTAAGGAAACATAGCTGGTGTGTGACCTTTTCCTTTTTATTTCTCTGTGTTCCTCCTCCGGAATACCATACCTTTCTGCATCTTGGATGAGCTCTCTAACCCATGCTGGTTTCCTCTTGTGAAAGTTCTTCTCACGGGGTGGATCTACAGGTTCTTGTGGATCTTCTATTTCACGATCCTCTTCTGGAATTGCTTCGTTCATGGTGGTGTCTTGTATTCTGGGTACTCTTGGTTCTTCATTGTCTTCCATAGGTGGTTTCCTCGATTTGATGAATGTCGAGTCTTCATCAAAAGTCACATCCCTGCTAATTTCAATCGTCTTGAACCCCAGAAAGTAGATTTTGTATGCCTTTGAGTTTTCACTGTACCCTACAAATATACCCTCTTTCCTGAAGGATCTAACTTTGTTCTCTTTTATTTTGGAACATGTGTATATACTAGATATCCAAATATCCTGAGATGGCAAACTTCTGGTTTCTTACCAGAGAAGACCTCTTCTGGTGTCTCGTTGTCAAGTATCTTGTGTGGTGTTCTGTTTTGTACATAAACAACTGTCCTTGCTGCTTCTGCCCATAGGTGCATGGATAGATCTTGGTCATGAAGCATTGCCCATGTTGCTTCCATGATTGTTCTATTCTTCCTTTCGGCAACCCCATTCTGTTGTGGATTGTAAGGAGTGGTCAACTCCCTCTTAATCCCTGAATCACTACATAACTTCTTGAAGTCCCCTGAAGTGAATTCACCGCCATTGTCGGATCTAAAGGTCTTGATCTTCTTATCAGTTTGGTTTTCTATCAAGGCTTTGAATTCCTTGAACTTATCAAACACTTGATCTTTGTTCTTTAAGAAATATACCTAAGTATTCCTAGAGAAATCATCAATTAAAGAAACATAATATACATACCCACTCAGAGAACTGGATGACATCAGACCGCATACATCGGAGTGGATAATCTCCAAAATTCCTTTTTCCTTGCTTTCATTGTTTGGAAATGCCTTCTTTGTGTTCTTTCCTTTTGCACATCCTTTGCAAACACCTTCATGCTTTGACTAGATTTCAGGAAGACCTTCTATTGCTTTGCTTGCAATTGGTAGTGCTCTATAGTGCACATGTGCAAGCCCTCTATGCCAAAGTTCACTTGGATCCATGGATTCATGTACCATGGCATGTTCAAGTTGTCCCTTCAATTTGTACAATCCTCCCTCTTGCTCTCCAATCACTACTGCATCATCTATGGTCTTACCTTTTGGCCACATAAGTACTTGTCCATCCACAAATGCAACTCTCATCCCCTTTGCATCCAAAGATGATATGGAGAGAAAATTCTTCTTGAGTTCAGAAACATATAGAACATCTTTAATCTTTAATGAATTCCCAAAGTCCAACTTGTAGGAGGATTCACCACTTCCTTTTATAGGGTATTGATAGTCATCCCCAAGTTTCACCTTATGAGGTGACTCATGTTCAGATAGGTCCATAAGAGATTATTTAAATCTCTTCATATGTTTGGAAGCCCCACTATCAATAAGCCAATCATTACACCCATGTGTAATAGTACTTGTGAGAGCAGAGATTAGAACATACTCTTTGTCACTTGAAGAGTCTTCACTTTCTACCTTAGTCTTATTCTTGGGAGGTTCATCATCCTCAGCAGCATGAGCATGATATCTATTCTTGTTGTTCTTGTTGTTGTTGTTATTGAAGCCCTTTCTATTTCTGGGACATTCTGAGGAATAGTGTCCCTTCTCATCACATGTGTAGCATCTAATGTGAGAGAGATATTTCTTCTTTTGATGATGGTGAGAATATTTCTTGTGATGAGGTTGCTCCCTCTTGAAATTAACTTTCTTGGTGTGTGCTGTGAGAGCTTGGTCTTCACTTCCCATCTTTTCTTCTCAGGCCACAAGTCTAGCTTCTTCTTGTGAACATTCCTCCCACATTCTAATGAAAGAGATCAATTTATTTCTTGCACAAATACCTTGGATGAAGGAGTCCCATGACCTAGGTAGGACATTCAATGTGGTCATCACAATTTCTCCATTCTCCACTACTTCATCCACAGCTTCAAGTTGTTCTTTGATTTGAGAGACCTTAGTAAAGTAGGATTGGATGGTCTCTCCATTCTGGATCTTTACCCCTTTCAATTGGTTCCGCAGTGTCATCTTCCGATTTATATTCTTTCCTTCAAACAACTTGGTCAAGGAGTCAAACATCTCCTTAGGTGTCTTTAGGGAAGACACATGGGGTATGAGATGGTCTTTTATAGAATCAATAATGATTCTCTTGGCCTTGACCAAGTTCTTCTTGTGTAAGGCCTTAGCCTCATCTCCCTCTGGAACTAGAACCTCTTCACTTATGTAGGTGTCCAATTCATTCTCTTCTAGGATTTACCCAATCCTATACTTCCATGCTCGGAAGTTATCAGATCCTTCAAGCTTATCCTCAAGCTTGGTGTGGTGAGACATCTTAATGAGAAACTCAAATGGAAATAAAATATGTAGGTCTTACCACTTGATTTGCTGAAACTGGATTTGTAGCTGGATTAGGGTTTGTCAGAGAAACCCTAAAAATTCAAACTTTGAATTTCAAACTTCTGATTGGATGGAAAGATGCACCTTACTGAGCTGATCAAGCTGGTATACTTCAATCTTGAAATCTCCAAAATTTAACCCCTCAAAATTGACTTTGAAACTTTCGGATTTGCAGTTTCTGGTTTTCTGGTCAAAATCCCGAATTAGGGTTTGATAGAGCCCGAGGTTCTGCCCAACCAAAAAGTTCGACCTTGGTCTCTAAACTTTGATTTTTCTAAGGAGCATCCAGCTGTGGTCTCAGTTTCCAAAAATTCCAACTTTCTCAGAAACCCTAATTTCCCGCAGTAGTGACAGGCCAAAAACTGAAAATGCTCAAGATTGAATTTTTTCTTAACAAAAAGATGTGCCCTTGCTAGGAGAGTCAGTCTAGCCTCCTGCCTTTAATGAACTGTGGAGAGAAACCCAAAAATTAAGAATCCCTAGCTTCCGCAGCTGCACAATGTCTTCTTCTTAGTACCGCTCTGATACCATGTTAATTTTTCGATAATTTCATTCAATATTATCTAGGATCACTAAGAGAATAACAAGCACAACATAACAATCACAAGAGACAATGGAAAAGCATTTCACTGGGGAAAACCAAGATGGTGAAAAACCCCGCAACTTCCTTAGAGATAGACTGAGCACCAATACAAAGATCACAAAGATCAAACCCCAAAAGATAGATGTCTTCAGCAGCTACTCCTCCTCCACTTGTGCGCACTCCTCTCTCTCAACTATGCGAGTTGGATGAGTGAGTGAATGAATATAATGAGAGACACACACTCTCTATTTATACAATGACTTGACCTGCCTTTAACCCTAATTGGGATGACTTCCTAAGGCATCCTAATAAACAATCCACATGTCACATACAGGGCCGACCACACCAAGGTGGTATAATAATCCATCAAATGTAAGTTACGACACTTACAATGTAACTTGCGACACTTGCAAATACAAATGACAACACTTTCAATCAGAGGAATAATACATCTTCGTTGGGGATACAATAAAGTACAAATGTAATATACAAGTGAATATCTTCCGAAGTTACAAATACATCAACAGGAGCAGGAGCTAGTTGTGTTCTTGTTGATTCTCAAGAAAAATACAATTTCTCTCTTGTAGATTAGAATTTGAATGCACAAATAATACTGTTGAATATGAAGCTCTAGTTCAAGGTCTTAAAAAATCCATTGATTTGAATGTTAATAATTTAAATTTTTTTGGTGAATCATAAATAGTTTTTAGGAAAATAAGAAACACCATTCATTGTGTATCTCCACACTTAAAAGGGTATCAGTCCGAAGTATGGAATTTAATATCAAATTTTAATGCTTTTAATCTAAATGCCATTCCTAAATGTTGTTGCTGATTTACTAGTTGTTTCTGCTTCACGGTTAGTACCGATTAATAACAAATGTTCTATCGAATTGATTTTCAGGCCATAGATACCTGACAACATTACAAATTTGAGAGTGTTCGATGATGATGAACAGATTATCAGTTTTTTGACAAATGAAGATACCTTCAAAGAATCCATTATTGAAGAAGACAAGCACCAGTTAGAATTGCAAAATAAGGATACCAGCAAAGCAAATTTTATGCCAAAAGGAGTACGAACTCTTGAAGGATTAGTTGACTTACAACACAAGTTTAGGAAGATTGCAAATGCCAACACAAGCATCTCCTTGATTCAATATGAATTGGTGAACTTAGGGACAGAAAATGAACCTAAATTTGTTAATTTGGGAAAATGTAGCTCCCCTGGAGAGAGATGCAAATTTATTAAAAAAATTTAGCAGTACAAGGACATTTTTGCATGGACATATGCCAAGTTAAAAACTTATTATACACGCATCATACAACATGTGATGCCCATCAAAAAAGGAGCAAAACCATTTCAGTAGCAACTCCGGAAGATGCATCCTACACATGAACCTTTAATACAAAAGGAATTAAAGAAGTTGCTTGATGTTGAATTTATCTTTAAAGTTCAAGACTCTGAATGGGTGACCAATTTGGTGCTTGTAAGAAAAAAATAAGGAGAAATCAGACTGTGTGTTGATTTTCGAAATTTGAACAGGGCATCAGATAAAGACAACTATCTGGTCCCACCCATGGAACAAATCTTACAGATGGTATCAAGATCAGAAATGTTCTCTCTCTTAGATGGATTTCCAGGTTAAGATCAAGTATTAGTGGCCGAGAAGGATTCGCACAAAATGGGTAACATTTTCTTATAGAAGAATTCATTTTGGCCTTATGAATGTTGGAGCCACATTTCAAAGGGCCATGGACATCGTATTCCAAGGTTTGGTCGGCCACTACGTTGTTATTTATGTAGATGATGTGATAGTTTTTTCTAAGAAAAGAGAAGATCATGCTTTCCATTTAAAACATATTTTTGAACATTGTAGGAAGTATGGTATATCTTTGAATCCTAAGAAAATAATTTTTGTTGTTCTCGAAGGAAAACTATTAGGGAACATCGTCTCTAAAAAGGGAAACTCTATTGACCCAGAAACAATTCAAGCTATAACTTAGATTCCCATGCCCCATAATAAGAAAACAATGCAATCACTTATGGGAAGAATAAACTTTGTGCGAAGGTTTGAACCATATTTTGCACAAATTATAAAACCTTTGCAGCAGATGGTGAAGCAAAGTGCGCAGTTCAAATGGAATGATATTGAGAAGAACACATTTAAGGATATAAAAATGTCATTGCTCATGCACCATCATTGAGCAGTCTGGATTTTGAAAAACATTTTATTATTTATACATTTACTTTAGATTATTCTCTTGCAGCAGTGGTCACACAGAAAGGAGAGCAAGGAGATGAATACCCAATATATTTTATGAGCACTGGATTACAAGGAGCTGAACTGAACTACCCAGCTATAGACAAACAAGAATATGAAGTTTTCAAGGCAGTGAAGCAGTTCAGACCTTACATTATGAAAAATAGAAAAAAGGTTATAATACCTCACCTAGCCGTCATATCTCTATTTATTCAGAAGGAGTTGGGAGAAAGACGAGGAAATTGGGTGACTGCACTACAAGAATATGACCTAGAATTTAAACCAGCTAATATCATCAAAGGTCAAGGGTTATGTAATTTGCTTACAGCAAATCCAATTGATGAAGATCATGGATGGGAAAATGAATCTAATTGAATTATGTTCCACTTTCACCACTCCAGATCCTTGGTATAGAGATTTAATTCATTATCTTCAAAATGGATATTTGTTGGAACATTGGAATTCGAAGCAAAGAAGGGAACTCCGATTAAAGTCAACATCATTCCAAATAATAAATGGAGTACTATTTAGAAATAATTACGATGGAGTTTTTCTCATATGTCTTGAAAAGGATGATGCAGAGAAAGTGGTAAAGGAGTTACAAGATGGCCTTGCAGGGGGACATTATTCTGGGGACCCTACTGCTCATAAAATATTGAGAGATGGATATTATTGGCCCACTTTTTATAAAGATGCTCATTATTATGCAAGGAGATGTGATGTATGTTAGAGAAGTGCTAACATACTACCAAAATCAGCAGAACCACTACAACCAGTTATCATTTCAAAACCATTCGATTAATGGGGTTTAGATATCATCGGGGAAATCAATCCCAACTCTTCATTGCAACACCACTATATTCTCACCTCCACTGATTATTTCATGAGGTGGAATGAAGCAACTCCTTTATGCAAAGTAAATGAAGATGCGGTCATCATATTTTTGCAAGAAAACATCATAACTAGGTTCGGGGTTCCAATTTTGTTAGTTTTTTATAATGCATCTTATTTTTCTTCTGTTAAGTTAAGTACATTTTCTATGGAAAAAGGAATTAAATTGCATTATTCATCTAACTATTATCCTCAAGGGAATGGGTTGGCAAAATACACCAATAAAAATCTCATACGAATATTGAAGAAAACTGTTATTGAAAACCAAAGAAATTGGAATGTAGCCCTTCCCAACGCTTTATGGGAAGATAGGGTCACTCTGAAAGACTCTCTAGGGGTTTCTCCTTACACCTTAGTCTATGGGAAAGAGGATATTATTCCCCCAAACATACTACTCCCTTCCCTACAGTTAGCTCAGGCATCTTGAGGATCAAATAACGAAACCATACAGTCACAAATTAATACTTTGCTAAAACTTGAGGAAGCACAACAAAAGTCTAAAGATAGGTTCAACTGTCACCAAGAGATTGTTAAAAAATGGTTTTATAAACATAATTATGGCAAGAAAACTTTTGAGGTAGGAGACCTAGTTCTAAAGTGGGATCATCCTCATGAAGAAAAGGGAAAACATACAAAATTTCAACAATTGTGGCTTGGTCCTTATCAGATTGTGGAGAAGTGTGGTCGAACAACTTATAAGTTACAATATTTACAAGGGGATTAAGAAAATCTCCATGTCAATGGCCTAGCACTCAAACACTACTTTTCTTAGATTTAGGGAAACCTGCTGTACATAAATAAATTTGTTGATTTTAGCCGTTTGTTTGATTTCATTTGTTTTCATCTTAGGATAGTTATCTTCAACGTTATATTATGTTGTGTTGATTTTTCTTTACTTATTTGATTTTGTTTAATAAAACTAAGCTCAACTTTCAGAGTGATATGCAGAAATATGAACAATCTCATGTGAAACGTTGATAATCACCAAAAGGATTAGAACTGGCTTCATAACAAAAGGAATTACTTTGTAAAAACAATGTCATTAGTGATTTTAATTGTTGCTTTGTTTTAAAACGGGAAACTTGCTTCATGTTTTATGTTGTGTCAATGTAAAACCTGTGAAATAACCAGGATCTATGAATTCTAAATTACTTATTGGGGCTCCACTCACTTACACATAAATAACCATCCTAGGTAGCCTACTATAACTGACCCATGGAAAGGAATCAAGTCTTGTAGATAAATGGCAATTAAAATGATCCCATGCTACAAAAATTACAACCAAAAGGATTATAATGAAGAGTCAAAATTTATGAAAAAGTTTCATCTCCATCAAAGAAATGGTTTTGAAAATAAATACATCCAATCAAGAAGATTTCCTAGATTATAATTCCAAAAGGTTATTCTTTTTCCGTGAGTATGACAAACAAAGAAAACTCATCACTCACACAAAAGGACATTATGGATGGAAAAACCCACGTTAAATGTTGAAGACAGAAGAAAGTTATTTGTGAAAGACTCGGACGATAGAACCCATCAAAAGAAAGCATCTAAAGAAATGTTGATAGCATGGGAATGAAGAACAAAGGAATACATATGTCTGATTTTGTTACGATCATGTGGAGTCATATGTAGAGGTAACCAAAATACGAGACTAATAATGAACTCCATATTATGGCCTCAAGAGAGTGGTTAGGAAATCTGGTCCAGGTTGCCCTATTTCCCAAAATGAATGACCAATATGATTCAAGAAGCTCCTCTCCCTGCCTAAAACGTTAGACTTTTAAAATCTTGATAAAATGATAAGGGCATAGTTTTACAATTAGAATTAATAGCATACAAGCAATTATGGTCCTAAAATGACTTTGTTCAGAGATCTATATTCACCAGCTAGTCACCAATTGTTGCAGCTGCAACCCGATCCCCAAATTTTTTTATAAAATTATAGGGACCCTCCTTTTATTCTTTGATTTTACTTAGAGTTTGTTTCATCTTGGACATACTTACCCATGACACTTATATTTTTATCGAAAAAACCAAATAAAATCATTCCCACATGTTAAATTGCGGGTTGCGGAAGTGCGGATTTCCTTTCTGACTGTTTGAAATTGTTTCCGCAATCCCACATTTCTGCATGCCCTCATGTCCAAGTGAGGATTGCGGATTGCGGATTGTGGACTGCATTTCAGACTTTTGAAATTGTCTCTCCTTCCCGCATCTAGCATTTCTACATCCCGTATTCCCAATTGCGGATTGCGGATTGCGGGTTACATTTCTGACTTTCCAAAAGTTGCTCCCGCAATCACAAAATCATGCAAACCTGAATTTCCTCCTTCCCGTGTTACTAAATGAGGATTGTGGACTGCGGATTGCATTTCCAACTTTCTAAAACTAATCCCACAATTCCACATCCCACATCTCCACGTTTTCACATCCCGCATCTCCGCGTTCCCACATTTCCGATTGCAGATTGATTTTCTGGTTTTTTGAATTGGTCTCCTGCATTTTGCATGTACGCATCCCGATTTTCTGCATTCCACAGTTTCGCAATCCCACAGTTCTGATTGCGGATTGTGGATGGATTTTTTTGACTTACTGGAATTGTAACCCACAATTCCTTACTCCCACATTCCCGCATGCCCGCATTGCAGATTGTAGATTGCAGTGCAGAAGGATGATTTTGGTCATTTTCGAAGGCCTTTCCCTACCTTCTACCTTTGCGTTAGTTATTATTTTCACTTCGAAACAAGATCGTATAAGGATGAATCTTCTATTTTTTAAATAATATTGATAAATTATACCTTTGAAATTTGTATTATGTTCATTATCACTTTGTTTAATAGTGAATTGTTTATTTTTTATAACAGAAACGGCTAATAGCATTGATTATATATAAAAGGAAAATTACATCACAAAAGACTATTCAGATTGCTTCCATGAAAGGAAGACAACCATCACTCCAAATTCATCGTGTTTCAACTGATAATTAGCATGATACCATTCTCTCCTATGAAAACTATAACATCTAACAAACTGACCTAGGAGAAGTATGCAAAAGAAGAACATTTCTGATAGTCTGCCTTATACAAAATCTGGACATTGAGCCCAACCAAGATGCCAGCAAAACAACTATAGCCTAAACTGAAAGTAGCATAGTTCCAGTGCATAGTCCTAGAAAGCATAAATAACATAAATAATCTAGAAAAGCCAACCCGTGACCAGATTAGGCAAGCTTCTAGTGAGGACCAACGTCCATGGACGCACCCATAGAGCCTGCAACCATATTCTTCTCAGTGTTGAGGTCCACGAAATTACTATCGGTCACCCTATATGCCAGTTAATTAAAGCTAACACAAAGGATGGTCAATATAAATTGCCAAACCCAGAAAGGTCTTTTATTTCAAAGGAAATAAGCACAGCCTATGCACAAACAGATCAAGCAGTTGATTTATTGAATGTAGATAATGACCCTACCTATATGCTCAGCCAACTCATTCCATAAGAAAGCTAATCTAATTCATACATCTAAGAATCCAAAGTGAAACAACCTTCCTACATAAATCAACCCAGCAAGCTAATGATCTAAGAATGAAATGGAACTAGATTACTTTTGCAAGAAGTTAAATCCTATAATGATCAAACTACAACATTCAATCTTTACCAAAATGATCTATCCAGTGACTACTGTAACTCTAACATTATCTGTTTAATTTATGAATGCAATTGAAGATACAACAGCAACCAGAATTAAAATACAAGCTTGAACTCTAATTGATAATTACTGGAAATTCTAGAAAGAATAAACAACTAAAAGATAATTGGAATTGAGCTTGGCTGTCACAGCTAATTAAAATACACATGCAATTAAATAAATTATCCTACACAGTCGACTGTCACACCACTCTGTTACAGCTATTCAAGATGCAATTATAAACAACCAGAAAGGAAAGCTAATCTTTGTTACAGCTACCAATAATATCTGCAATCATTCCACACCACACAACAGAAGTAAAACTAAACTACTCTACCTACTTGAACCAGATATCTCTGTGAGAAGGCGGGCCCTGGCCTTCTAATAGAGACACCGAGAGTTACAACAAATTAAGACATAGAAATGAAGAACTCTGCTCTCATATTAATGATGGAATATTGTGAGTCTCAGTGCTCTATTACAGCTTACACAAAGTGGTAATTGTCCAACCCCAGGCTACGAGAGCCTTCTAAAATTTATACAAGGAAAATACAGTTTCAGATCCATTATATTCATGCAGCAATGAAGATCTATGATCTTCATGTTGCAGAGTTACAGCTAACTGATACAGCCATGTTAAACAAGGCTATTAATCGTGACAGATGTTGTTGCTCTGATAATTAATGGATCAACTGACTCAACAACTGGAACGCAACTTGTCTATCGCACCTAGGATTTGTTTCAGTGGAATCTGTTACAGTGAGGATCTGTTACATCTTGCATGGAGGATGCGTTGTCCCTTGGAGTATGAGTAGCTGGTGCTTTGAAGAGTAGCAGCTGGAGCCACTTGGCTGATACACCTGTGCTTTAGACCTTGGCTAAATGAAATCACACAGATCAACATAAACTAAGGACTAAGATCCATAATCTTTAACAATATTAGGCATAAAATAAATAAAGCAATAACAAATTATACCTGTCAATATTATTGATTGGTCTGGAAAAAGACATGGATATAGCTTATGAAAGTAGGATGAAATCAAGGCAAAATGACGTAATCAGGATGGCCAAAAAGGGGTATTTCCTAGACCCAACATCTCCCCCCAACTATCCGATTGCATGTCCTCATGCAACAACTTCTCCTAGTCCAAATTTGAATCTGAGTGGAATCTATGGAGATTTGTAAGATTATAGGCAAGTTCTGGTGCCTCCCCTCAAGGCACAGACCCATAACAGGATATCTAATGCTCCCACCGCAATTCTTCTTCTTCTAATGTCAAAGCATAGCTGTTTCTGTAAGAATTGCTCACAAGCCACCAAATGAGAGGGAATTTGAATCTCAAGCCAATCCACCAAGACCCAGACCTTTTCATGCACTGTACATATCTAGGAATCCCTGTCAAAGCTTGCCTGAAATTTTCAAAGCCATATGGATCCATTTCCTTCAGAGATGAGGAAGAGTACAACCATCTGTATTCACTACCTTCCAGGGCATCCTGCTGCATATTAAGAATCATTGGGACGCATGTGGTGAGGATTTTATCTCACAGACTCTCAAAATATCGGGCAATTGAGGGAACCCTCAGAGATTTAACATGATTTGCCATGAATGCTGGTGGATTCTGAGGTTCCCCTCTAATCCAGAGAGTAGAATTCTCCTCATTCCTGAGGATGGTTTAGAAAGCATCTCGCCATCTTACATGATTAATGACAAAGGAGGCAAATTCCCTAAGCTGAACATCCCCTAGAAGAGGTAAAGGATTAGATGGAAAGTCAATATAACAAGCCCTGTCATGTAAATACAATTCACATAACAAATGCTGATCCTCAAAATCACTCTTCAGAAAAGTCTCCAAAAACTGAGTAGCTGTTGCCAAATCAAATGATCTCCCATCCTTGAGAGCTCTTAATTGAAATAAGGTTGTCTGCTCATGGAGAAAGACAGGGTAAGAGGGGGATGGAGCCCTGAAACTCAACAATTCTATAGAAAGAGTGTACATTTTGTCTTTTTCTTGTTGCAGGGACTTAAGTTTCTTTACTCCTTCCAATTTTTCTTGAAGTTTCTCCCACCGGAGTTTCTAGAAGAATAACTCTTCAGCCCACTTTTCTCTCAATCCCTTAATGACATTCCTATGTTCCTAGAGAGAGATCATACCTATTCTAAACTATTCAATCCACTTGAGCCATTTATCCAACTCGAGATTTAACCAGAGAAACTTCTTCTCCAGCTGTTGAATTTTTCTATCTTCTACCTTCTTTTCATCATTAGAATCCAGATGAATAACTTCCTTATCTTGCTTTGCCACTGTGACAGTTTCATACTCTAGTGGGGTTGCATTGGTTTGTGCATATAGTGCAGTCTTAGCCATGGGTTTTAGGGATGCTGGTTCTTGTGTAGCAGCATTCTTTATTTCCATATCCACCTCAACTTCCTTGGTCTGTGTTACAGCCTCAGTCAATATTCTTAGGATTATTGGTTCTTGTGTGACAGAATCCTCGTTCTCCATTTCAATCTCATCCATCTCAGTTTGTGTTGCCACTGTAGCAAATGATTTTGGAAACACTGGTTCTTGTGTAACAGTGTTTTCCTCTTAGTCCTTGATATCAAATGTTGTTGTCTGAGTTATAGCTATACTAAACATTTTTAAGGGTACTGGTTCTTGTGTAACAATCCCCTATTCCTCAATTTCTTTGAATTGCTGAGATTGTGTCTGGTTTATATCATATTTTTCTGACTCATGAGACTGATCTTGAAGAAGCTCGGTATCCCCTGATGGCTGGGACTTGTTGGCCCAATTTTGTAACCGAGGCCAACGAAGGAGAGATAGCCTACACAGGTCGCTTACAGTAGCTTCCGATGTGTTTGAAATAGCTAACTCTTATAGGAATAAAGGCCGTGCTGCCTGTGTGATGTGCTCTCAAAAGAGAGTCTTTCAAACTACTTATCTAAATGCCTAAAATTGCAATTGAAATCTTAAGATGCAAATTAATCTAATCTATGATGCAATTAAAAAAAACTGAAAAACAGGAAGTTTAATAACTCCTCCTAAATTGTAAACAACAATTTAGTAGCTCCTAAAAATCCCATAGGTTCAACTACAAAATAAAATCGAAAACTCTAACTAATCTATTCTATCCTAACTATCGTGATCAGGAGCAAGCCTGAAAGTTTTGACGTGTAAAAGAGTAATTTTAGTTTACTGGTTTATTTAAAACAAAGTTTAAATAAAAAAATTAAACATTTGAAGCACATCAATATCATAACATTAACAATAACCTTTTACATATTGTTTACACATCAAATTTGCAGTCATCTAGCATGATCAATTGAGTAAAGAATATTGATTTATAAAAGAGCATAAAATCTCTCAGCAAACTTCTATTCAATTGTAAAAATAAAATCTTACAGATCTCAATCAAATAGGAAGATGATTGCACAATCACTAATCTCTGGTTTCAAATTATGCCTGGGTAGAAACAACACAAGGCTTCCATCGATATCCAGAAACAGTAGCAGAGAAGATTACTGATTCTTCTTCTCAAATAAAAAAATGAATATCCTACTCCCAGGTAAAGACCTTCAAAAACTGCAGAGCTCTCTCCCCTCTGGCAGCGTCTCCCCTCCTATCTATAAACATAAAGATTTATAAACAAAAACAGAACATGAGAATAACAAAGTCCTCTTTATTCTGCTGAGACCCACCCCCTTTTTGGTAGTCGACTCCTCCCTCTTTTATATGCCCAGAGATACAAATAACCGCCTGCTAAGTAACAACTACAGCTGGTAGGATAGAATGGAGATTTCCTTCAATTTCGACGAGATGCTTTCCATATTCTTCGTTCAATTAACTTTCTTCCCTTCCATCGAATCTTCACTTCTTTGTTAATATCTCCTTATGAAATCTGCACAATGAAAAAAAAAAAAGATAAATACTAGAGCATTTATTTAGAAGCAAAAATTAAGAGAAAAGTGAACAAAATTTTTTCCTTGCTTCTCAACAGATTCATCACCGATGAATGATAATGATATGTTGCGATTATAACGCAATGACCCAGTGAATTCCTTCATCAATCGAGTGAATGACATGGTTCGGTGAAATCTTTGCAATGGTCTCCAATAGAACTCCAATATCTTTATTTATTTAATTCTGGTGACAAAAATTGGTTGGCCAAGCGAGGTGGTAGCATATCTATTACAATTTATTGATTTCGTTGAACCATATACTCATATGGCGAGACTCATTAAAATCTGATATTCTTTCTTATCCAGATTTGGTGACGCGGTGGAATGATGGCACGTTTTCTGTCGTTGAATTCATACCGTGATTTTGGTGTCTTGCTATCTCTTTGATTTCTAAAGATCATGGTCACCCCTCC
The DNA here is from genome assembly GCA_027924585.1 of Larix kaempferi. Classification (NCBI taxonomy): domain Eukaryota; kingdom Viridiplantae; phylum Streptophyta; class Pinopsida; order Pinales; family Pinaceae; genus Larix; species Larix kaempferi. The sequence goes on from BSBM01000600.1 coordinate 4,787,961, forward strand.
TCCTTACTGCGGCTGGATCGTTGTCGCTTATATATTCACTGAGAAACCCTGAAAGTGATCAACTGCTATGCACATTATCTTCTGACGTTTATCTCATTCATGCCTTTGTAAAATCCCATTATTTGAAATAATTTACCACCTGCATCATAATAAAACAATATATTACTAACCGATACAATCTGGTAGTAAGATAAATAAAATGATTAAAATGACAGAGCTGTGGTAAAATTGAAAAAGAAGTAAAAATGAATCCTTTTAATCTTCATGTTGTCGAGCTCTGCAATGGCGATATTTTTGGGACTATTAAGAATACATGAAACCTCCATTTGGCCACAAAAATATTCTCATGACAGTAAATATGACAACCCAACGTGGAGATACTTCGAAGGGATGATATAAGGGTAAGCCAATATCTGCGGACTGGTAAGATGTATTTGGTTCAAGTTGGAATCGTTTCTGGGCTTTTCGATTAACCAACAGAAAGATAGGGCAATTAGTTTGCAAACAATGAGAACGTGTATGTTAATAACCAATTCACTGCTCCTTATTCATTGACTAATCCCCGTCACATGTGGAATTTCATTATCTGATTGCAACTGTAAACTTTTATTTTAGTCTTATCCCTTCATATTGATTACATTGAACCGCTTTTAAGGATATCTTGACTCATAGAAGCTTGATTCCTGGAGGTAAATCATGGCGCTCTTCAATAACTGGAGCAAACGTGGCAGTTGAAGTATTTTCGATGAGTTTCTTCGTCAATTATGAGCTCAACAACCCTTGTAGCGGATCCTTTAATGACTCACTATGATTTGTTTCGATGCCAGGAAAATCATATGATTTAAAATTTGATATCCTTCATTTAAAATGGGTCACGGTAGATTAATGGTAATGGACAGATGGCTATTAATTTTCTTTACAACACATTACCTTCTTCCTCGTATTTGATGAAATTAAAATTATTGCTTTTGATCCAAAAATTCTCAAATTGACCGTTCCTTTAATTGGGCCTTCACATTCCGGTGGCAAGTCATAGTTCGACGAGCGAGTGAACTAATTCTTCATAAGAGAAGATTACTCAAATTTTTATGATATGTGATCCCTATAATGTATTTCTCCAACATGCTTTTATAATCCGGATATAAATGTTTATACTCTTCTTTTATAATACCTTTGATTACCTTTAAATTAAAAATACCATAATCTTAGGAATATCAACTTTGATTGGCTGAATAGAATCTTCTAAAAAAATAGTGCAATCAACAAGTCTTAATTAAGAGATGAATATGTAATTTAAAGATAAAGGTGACATCATAAACGTTCTTCAAGACACAGTTATAAACAAATAACAATTTTCTGTTTTAATTCTTCTTCATGTGGAGAATCTTCATGTAAAGAATGCACGTGTTCTCAAATTGTAATGGAACATAATTTCTTGTTTCCAGAAAACTTTGGTCCAAGAAATAAAGGTATAACAATTTGATGAAGTAATGATATATATAATTGATACTTTTTAAAATATAAGAAAAAGTTATAAACAATCAATTAAAATTATATTTATACTGTGCAAATAAGAATTCCATCAAGTGTATAAAAGATTGAACTTCAAATTTGATAAAAGAATAAAATCTCCTCCTTATAAATATATATGTCCAAAATATTATGAGAAATTTAATAGATGTTAATATTATGATTAGTTTTATAAAAATGAATATAAAATACTTAACATCATTTCAAAAAATGTTCATTTAAAATTAATTTGAACATAATTAAAAATAATAATTCTAAGGAGAAGAGTAATTAAGAAGAGGTAGATGATGCACACAAGTCAAACCACCAAATCTCTATCTTAAGAAAGTCAAGCCAATAGAATCGCAAAGAGTGAGGGATTGATGAAAGAAATCCATGAAATGATCTATCAAATCGAGCAACAAAAAGAAAACCAAAAACTAAGTATTTACAAAATTTTAATGGGGGGACCCTTTATTTGTGCAAAATCAAGGGGAGTTGTTGGGGTGCCAACAAATGGCGACATGCTGGGCGAACCAGTTATCTCTACAAAATAAATCTGAATCTTAAAAGATGTAAGGATAAATAAAATTAAAAACCTCTTCAAATGTCAACTTTCTAATCACATAACTTGAACTCGCCATTAGCTTATATATGTATGGATTGAACCAACAACTTTCAAAATCAATCAACCTATCCTGATCATTAGCTAAGAGCTTATAAAGATAAATGATTATTCTACAAATGTAGGAAGAAAACTTTCCAAGGAATCAATTTCTCATAATCAAAATGTTATCTCCTAAATAAACGTAGACAAGTCATGTCATCTAGAAGATAGGAAGTCTTTAGTTTTGAGTCTTGTCTGTACGTGTCTGGGTTCCAGTCCATTAGATTCAAGAAGGTAATGAAGTATGAATTGATACTTTTATGCCGTCTCTCCTTCCGAAGGCAAAGTTTCAAGTTTCGGTGGCTTAGGCGGGCCTGGTATTGGCTCATTAGCTACCGAAAGCCTAGTTTTCGGCAGCTTACGGTGTGAGAAACAGAACGTCCCAACCACCGAAAGGGAAAAGTTACAGCGTAAAGCAGAGGGGCATTTTTCGGTGGCTTGGGCGAACATGACAATGTTCATTAGCCATCGAAATATTAGGCGCTTTCTGCAGCTCGAGGGGCACGTTCGAAATCTTCCATAGCCGTCGAAAGGCAAAGTTATGCCCGTATTTCACGAAGCCATTTCAGGGGTTTGGGCGAACACAACGGTGTTCATTAGCCACCGAAACCAGGCATACTTTCCACAGCTTGCCATCAAGTGGGCTGGATTAGCTTCAGCCACCGAAAGAAAAAAAGGCAGTGGCGAAAATCATTTTCCGGTGACACAGTAGTTTGAAGGTGGGTTATCGGCCACCGAAAGAGGAGTTACGTCAATCGACATACACATCAAATCGGGGTTCGGGGTCATGATTCAGGGAACTCATCATGGTTTAGCCGTCGAAAGGGTCATTTTAGTGAAAGTCTGGTTTACCCCGAGGGAAGCCTGGATGCCACCGCCTTAACTCTGACCAGTTGGATTTCATTTCCCATCCACATAATAGCATTTCTCAAATTTCTTTCCACTGGTGCAATTGTGTCTCCGTAATCATCTTTTCACCCTCATGATTGCCCACCTTTTTCATACCCTCGGAGTTAGCTCCCGAAAGGCCACACCACCTTCCTGTTTTTGCCCTCTCTGTGTCTATTGAGCCCATTTTCCTCCTGTTTCCCATCGCCCCTTTAGTCCAGGTTTGAACAATAGCGCCAACAAGCATGTTACCGATGCCGGAAGGAGGTGGAGTGGTCCTGAGAAAAGAATTGAGCGACACCTATTACCTAGAGGCACACCCCAAGATATGTCAGTTTTTCAAGAACGTCGGCTGCTTTAATTTTTGCAAGAAGCTTCAGGGCTCTCATCAACAGGTGGCCGAAGCTTTTGCACTCACATATGACGGAGAAAAGGCAGTAATAGGTTGGAAGAGTTCAGGGTGGACGAGGCCCTCATAGCCCAGGTGACAGAATGCCCAACGACCAGGGAGAGCTGGTTCAAGACCACTGCCAAGAAGGATTTCGAGTTTCAATCATACCTGAAATCGGAGCACAGGAACCTAGTTTGGAAAAAGGACGTCCCTATTTTGCAATAGGAGTTGAACCAATAGGTTCTAGATCTTCCGGTTCTTATGGATCTGTATCTAGCATTCACTCTACCTTCTGAGTCTTATTTTTCTCAACCTTCTTTGCTGGATCTTTTCCATTCAAGCACCCTTTGCAGGTGCCTTGGGAAAATCTGAGATTGGATAGATCTTCAACTAAATTTTGAGTTTGCATGCTCTGCAAATTTTTGTAGTTGAGATGTCATAGCCTACTCTCTTCATTTGCATGAGTGTGAAGAGAAGACTGCTTTGAGAGAGGTAAGAAGTGTGAGAACTCATAGAGTTTCGACTTAGGATTTGCAACACCTTTTGCAATCATAGATCCTGATACCATGTCTTGAATTTCGACCTCATTGTAGCTAGGGTTTTCACCCTAGCTGGTGCAAATGAGCACCTACTAAAGAGAAAAGACTCCTTAGTAGTAGTTTAGTAAAAACAGTAAAAGCAAGACAGTAAATGAAAACAGTAAATTTAAACTAGCATGTGCATGAGACAATAAAAGATATTAAAAATGGTTTTTGTATTGATTATACCTCTAATGTGAGGTTGGTGAAGCTCTTGCAGCAGTCCAGGAGGGTTGCTTCCAAGCTCTAGTGTTGTTCCTTCTCCTTCTTCCAAAGATGTTTTGGAAATGGGGCCAAATGGGGTTCTCAAGTGGAAATTAGCTCCAAAGGGAGAGCTAGAGTTTTGTGAGAATTTTTGGTAGAGTGAGGATAGGGATGATTGTGGATATGAAATGAGGAGCCTCCATCACCTATTTATAGGTTTTTAGTGGTGGAGTGATGACCCATGGTTTTGGGCACCATATGGTTTAAGTGAACTGTATAGGGTTTTTGCTTCCTTTTTTCCTTCTTTTTCCTTTTTTTTGTATTTTTTATTCCCTTCTTAGAGGGGTTTTGCTATTTTTGGAGGAATTTACATTATTTTGGGGAAAAAAGGGGGGGTTTGGGCCTTTTGGAGGCTTTTTAATGGGTTTTTAAGGTTTTGGAAGCAAATATGGTAGGAACTATGGACGATTGAGTCATGTAATGAGGGAGATGAGGTAGTGAGCACTTTTTGGGTGTTAACAGATTGCCCCTTGATGTGCGAGGGCAGGAGCTCATCGTATGGTTGATAGACATCATAAGTCTTTTATGGTTTTCCTGGGATGTGGAGAGGAGAAGAAACGAACTAGAGACTAGAACAACTGTCCCGAACAAACTGCAAAAACTGAAAGCACATGACCTCAATAATGAATGAGGAATAATCTCAATATATGGACGAGACGGGCATTCCCATGCTCATATCAAGATATAGAACAATAACAAGGGGGTCCAAAAAATGGGGACCTGAAATATACATGGCCTAAAATAATGAATGAGGAAGAATCTCAATATATGGACGAGGCAGGCATACCCATGCTCGTATCAAGATATATATAACAAATAACAATGAGGCCCAAAAATGGGGACCTGAAGGATACATGGAGAACCACTGTGTACATCATAAGGGTCCAGAGGAGACATAGAATCTGGGACATACTGCTGGGCTGACCATGTCGGAGCTGAAGAACTGATATATTGAAATAACAATAGTGCTGCTGAGTGTGGTACCAGAGGAATTGATGAACTGCTGGGGCATAGTGATGGGGGGTCATACCCTCAATGGTACACTGAACTAGAACTAAACTGAGTACTCAAGGAAGCATATAACTGGATGGCTTCCGAATACAATCGCCAACGCAACCCGGACATCCACGGGAACAGATAACTGAGCGTTCTGAAGTGACTCACCAATGTGCTAGAGTCGGGGGAAATCCGAGGTCTTCGACCAATAACTGAAGGGATATATTCCCTGCACGAGTCTCAACGATGCGATCAAGGTGTTGAAGTCGAGCATGTGAGAAACAACCACTCGGAGAGGCACTGATTACTCCTCTCAAAATGGTCCATAGGCAATCACCACAGATGGTGATGAGTCCAAGGCGCAGGTACCTCTGGGTCTATCCTCTGGAATAGATGGGCTGTCATCGACAAAGGGAGACCTACAACTAGCAAGGCAATGATGTTTCCTTGATAGGAGCACAAGGTGGAGAACCGAAGTGTGAGAGTACTGATGGTAGGACTGACATACTGTGGGGGTGGGGGATAACTGGGCAAGTAGAGTGGGTGGACTCAAACTTCCTTTGTTCAGAGTATGATGGCGGGGATGATTGTGCATTATATGAAATTGACTGGTGGGAAAGGGATCATAACTGTAATGGATCAAGGATAGTGACTAGGATGAGTAATACTCAAGTTGGTGTAAGATGGCAGGAGACTGCAGAATACTCTGAACAAAGGCGACCCTATTTGGGGTGCTATCGAGATGATCAATCATAGTTCCAAGAGGCACAGGGGGACTTCTTCATGGGTTAAGGAACTAGAAGAAGTGTGTTCAAAATGATACTGTCGTGTGGATTTATATGAGCCCAGGACAGTTCATGCTCGTGATTGCTTTCAATTTTAAGGAGTCTGAAAGCTATAAGAAGACTCTGAAATAATGCAATGGTACCGTCGTGTGGATTTATACGAGCCCAGGATGGTGCGTGCTTGTGGTTGCTTTCAATTTTAGAGAGTCTGAAAGCAATAAGAAGACTCTACGGGGGGTGCTTTTTCATGTTTTAGTCTCCAAGGCCTGAAGAAGCATAAAAGGATGCAATGAAGAACTCTTCTAGCCGGTGTGACTAGAGTATTCCTTTTTCGTAATTAATCTACCAGGTCTGGAAAAGGGTTAAACTTATACCAGATAGACACCCTTACAGGTACTTTAACGAGCATGAAAGGAAGCAAGATTGCTCAGCGATCTTTTCATTCTTTTAGGAGTCAGAAAAGAGCTTAATAGAAACTCCCTAAGTGCCTTTTTTGTAAAGGACTTGTCCGGCCTGAAAAAGGGATAAAATTATACTGAACAAAAGGAATGGCCAGGCAAGGAGGAAGTGCTCAATCAAGGATCATTGATGAGAACCAAGAACGAGGGTGGGGGGGAACACTGGTGGTCCTTGCGGGATGATGAATGGTGGCAAAATAACGAAATAATTGCAGTATGAATGGAGTGAATGGCTCATGTAAAAATGTGGAACAATCCGATGGTGGCTGATGTGGCACGCAAACCAAGGCAGTAAGGTGTTGGGACACAATGTTGAAATTGTACCTAGTGAGAGCGAGAAATGATCTCAAGCCTCATCATGAGCTCAAAAAATTGAATCTAGCGATATAAAAAGTGTCAAAAATGGAGAACGGTCGAGGTGGCATGCAAACCGAGGCGACGGGGGGCGTTTTGGGAAAAAATACCCCAAAAATCTGGGGGTGAGAGCAAGAAATGATCTCAAGCATCATCACAGGCTCGGAAAAATGAATCCGATGATATATATCAAAAATGGGCTACGACCGATGTGGCACGCAAACCGAGGTGACGAGGGGTGTCTAGAAAAAATGCTCAAAAAACCATGCGAAAAAAATAAGAAAATGAGTCGACCATCATGATGGTCTCGTCGTGCTGATTCCAGTGGTGGAAATGGTTCGGAGAATGGACTCCGTATGGATTCAGAATGGCCGAAACAAGAAAACGTCAACGGGCTATAAATAGTAAGTGGGCCCATCATGACAAGTGTCAGTTGGACTTGTTGACTTTGACTAGAGATCATAGTGGACTAGAGTGTAGTTGGTGTTTTGGGATGATTTGACCAGACGATTTCAGATCCGAGAGTTGCAGGTATTCCGTTAAACTCATACCTGCATTTTTTGTTGGGTTCGGGGGGGTGGTGGGTCCCCAGGGGGGTCTTGTACGGTCCACGAGGGCATGGATCGCAGGTTTTCGGGGTGTAATCGCGGTCTAGGACCACGAGTTTTGAGGTTGAACACGCAGTCTTGGACCACGAGTTACAGGTCTGAACACACGGTCTTGGACCGTGAGTTACGGGTCTGAACACGCGGTCTGGGACCACGAGTTCTGGGTTTGAACACGCGGTCCTGGGCCGCAAGTTCCGAGGCTGAACACGCGGTCCTGGACCGCGAGTTCAGCTCCAATAGTCGTGGTCCATGACCGTGACTATAGCGCTGATAACAATGATCTGGGATTGCGGCAAGGGGCCCTAAAGCCGCGATCTGGATTGAGCTTGAGGGTTATCCCTGGGGGGAAAAAGGGTTATTTATTTGATGTGGGTCTAATGAGTTTGAATTGTGTGATTGACAGGATGACGGTAGTGATATGGCGGGAGCGGGAGGTCCCGGACGACATAGTGGAGGTCATCCGGAGGGATCGGCATGTTCGGTCTACTTTGGGGTTGTGTGGGCTTCTGAAGTTCGCACAAGTTCCCATGATGCGTTCAGCAGGACTACTGCTGAACAGGTTGGTGGGCTTCTGGGAGCCCGACATATAGGCTTTTAGGGTGCAGGGAGAGAGGGTGGATCTCACCCTTCCAGATGTATATTTTTTGACGGGGTTTCCCTGTTTGGGTAGGGTGGTTGATATGCAGCCACGAGTGTTTGCAGACGTGGACGTGGAGGATATGTTGGAGCGTTACTGCATTCCAAAGACTATAGTGCATAGGAATGCACTCCGGATTATGGACCTGTGGGAACCATTAGTGTGGGTGATCGTGGCGTGTGTGGTTCGGGTTTTGGGGTTTCGGGCACCCGAGCGAGTGTCAGGGGGCCAGATGCAGCTAGTGGAGCGGGTGCTGGATGGCATCTACTTTGCGTGGGGCCAGATGTTCCTCAGCTGTGTTCAACGGGAGCTGACTAAGGTGAAGGACACTGGCAAGGGATTTCACTACGAGTCATTTATCTGTGCCTTCTTCATGGAGCGGGTACCTACACTGCGGTCGTGGGTGCCGATCAGGGCAGGAGGACTTAGGGAGCCGCACATGGTGCAGTGGGGAGATGTGATGCGCCAACGGGGTGGCAACGAGGTTGGGAGGTACTTCACCCAGCAGCTCTACCTACAGTATTTGTAGATGCCACTGATGCTGGATGATTATCCATATAGAGATATGGACTACACAGGGGATCTGGAGGCACCATGGCCGCCAGGGCAGGCGTGGGGACCAGATGTTATGTATTTACTTGCTTGATTGTTTTTTATGTCAGATTTTGTGTATGATAGGTTTGAGATATTGATATGCTGGTACTGACTGATGTATGATCTGCAGATGTTGGACCGAGGCCACCACCGGGACACATAGACAGCAGGGGACATGTGGCTATACCAGCCCTGCTAGGCCGAGGGGAGGTGCATTGATGGGACGCAAAGGGGACTCTGGAGTCCTTACGGGTGCTTTTAGATCATCTACTAGTTGGAGTGATCGATGAGGGGTGGCAGGATCTGGATCAGGAGGTGATTCAGGATTGTCTCGGGGCACCACGGGATTTTCGATCGATCGCAATCTAGGTGGCCATATTGGCAGAGAGGGGTCGGGCACAGGAGCTTGCAGGGGATGAGGAGCTTCCAGAGGAGGAGCAGGGTGAGGATTCAGAGGCAGCAGATGTAGGCAATGATGGAGGGTATGACTCTCAGTAGGGAGTACAGAGGACTCCCCCTCGATTTTGTAGCTACGACATGTATTCTATGAGGCTTGTCGATATATAGATATTTTTTGTATAGCTGAGTGCTGAGGTACTCAGGACATGTGTAGCACATTGACGTTTATGTTTTGATATATATATGCACATGTATGCATCTTTTGCGATTATGATTTAGTGTACGCACGTGGATGCACTTGTGGTTTGTTACATGTTTGTTGGGCACATGGATGTAAGTAGTGTAGGATGATGGGCACGTGGATGCCCCTTGTGTATTTTGTTTTATGTATTGCACATGGATGCAATAGTATGTGTGTAGGATAGGCATGTGGATGCTCCGGTATAATGGTGTGTTGATGTTATTGCACATGGATGCAAATATTATTGGATGATAGGCACGTGGATGCCCCTTGTTGTAAATGCAATCTTTTTGGGATTTTTATGTGTTTTTTGATGGGATGATATGATATGATGATGCATGATGGTTGTTTTACATGGTGTGATTTATATGCCATTCTAGGATGTTATTAGCCATTTGATCTGCGACACTATTTTGAGCTCTTGGGACATGGGTGAATGTTATGGATTCGAACTGTCGGCTTAGCTGTTTTTTCGCAGGAACTTTCTAAAGAGGCAAGGATCATGCACCTAGTAGCAGTTGTTGAGCTGCGAGACAAGTAGCTGCGAGTCAAGGAACACATGAAGGTGATGTATACCCATCTAAAGCGCATCATTCAGGAGACCGGTCACAACATCATACTCGGCCTGGTTATTGGTAGCAGTGCCTATGCATAGTCCATCAAGGAGGATCAACTCATGTGAAGGGGAATATAAGACCCATGCTGCAGAGGCCAGGTTTGGAGACCAGCGACTTGCTCCATCGGTGAAGCCAATGTAATGAGGTGGAAGATGGTCCATCTGTGAGCATGCAAAAATGATGAACATAAGGTTGCAGTAAAAAAGGTGAAAAACAAAAAGAAAGCAAACTGTATAATACGGACCAATGGGGCTATGGGTTTGTTTAAGGATAAAAGTGTTTAAGATACAACCCATTACGGGGGTTGCGCAAAGGGTGACCTTCGGAGTCAGTTAAAATATATGCCCCATTTTTGAGGTAGGTCTTCACGATGTAAGGGCCTTGCCACATGGATTCAAACTTTCCTTTACCAATCTTGTCATGGGATTGGTCATATGTGAGAACTAGGTCTCCTTCACAGAAAGTTCGAGGGTGGACATGTTTGTCGTAACCGGCTTTGGAGTGTTTCTTGGCAGCTTCAATGGTTTGGAGGGTGGCGCAACGGTCTTCATCAGCTTGCTCCAGTGATAGTAGACGTTGCTTGAGTGGGGAGGTGTCTGGGAGAAGCTCAAGGGCGATGTGTAAGGCAGGTATCTGACACTCGATGGGGAGGACAGACTCTACACCGTGAACTAAATGAAACGGGGTAAAACTGGTGCCGGTCTTGGTTGATGTACAGTAAGCCCATAACGCAGGGAAAAGCATGTGATGCCAATTGGACTTATGCCGGTTAACAGTGCATTGGAGGATGGTTTTTAAAATTTTATTGATGGCCTCTACTTGGTCGTTCCCTTGGCGGTAGTAATCAGAGGAATACTGATGTTCAAACTTCAGTAGAGTGGACAACTCACACCAAATGGAATCTTCAAAATGTGAACCATGGTCTGAGACCAACTGTTTGGGGACCCCGAATTGAGTGATAACATGGTTAAAAAAGAAATGGGCAGCGGTGTCAGCTTTACAATTGAAGGTGGGCATGGCTTCATCCCATTTGGTGAAGTAGTCGACAGTGACAATGATGTACTTATGGCCGTTGGCGGATGAGGGTTTGCATTCCATGAAGTCGATGGCCCATTTACAAAAGGGACCAACGGTGATGACTGGGTGTAACGGAGCGGGTGGTGTCCGAGCCTTAGAGGCAAAAAGTTGGCAATTATGGCAATGTTTGACCACTGTGATGTAGTCGGTAAAGAGTGTAGGCCAGAAGTATCCAGCGTGGATTACCTTTTGGGCGGTGGCCATTCCAGAGAAATGTCCGCCACAGGCGCCGCTATGACAGTCATTGAGGACTTGTTCGGCTTCCTCATGTGTAAGACAATGACAGAGAATAGTATCAACCCCTCGCCAGTAGAGGACATCGTCCAAGAGGAGATATCGAGAGGCCTAGTGATGGATTCGATGGCATCCATCACGATTTATGTTGGGTCGAAACTTCTACGTGTGAAGGTATAAAAAAATATCACCGTACCAAGGGTCATTAGACGAGATGGTGAACAAGTGATTGTGGTGTAACTCATCGGAGATTTGCGGGGACGACAAAAGGGATGGGAGATCGGTGATGAGCAGAGCAAGCGCAAGAGATTTAGTGCTCTTAGGGGTTGTGAAAGTTAGGTCATATTCTTGGAGGATAATTAACCATTTAGCAACGCGACCTTACAGGAGTCGTCGGTTCAGGAGATAGACCATGGGGTTGGAGTTGGCAACAACTGTGGTATGACTGAGTAAAATGTAATGTTGCAATTTTTGGATGGAAAAGACCACAGCAAAGGCGAGTCTTTCCTCACACGGGTAACGTAGGGGTGGTCCAGATAAGGTCTGGATGACATAGTAAATGACATGCTCCTGACGAGCATCGTCTTCTTGGACAAGGACATTGGACACAGCGTGATTGGATGCCGAGATGTAAAGGATGAAGTCCTGAGAGAAATCCGGAGGGGAAATCAAAGGGGCTTGCATGAGAGTTTTTTTAAGGGCTTCGAATGCAGCTTGTGCCTTGTCATCCCAAACAAAGGGTATGTGAGTATGAAGTAGGCGTAAGAAACCATGAACTGTGGTGGCGTAGTCAGGAATGAAGCGACGAAGGAAATTAGATTTCCCCTGCAAACTCTAGAGCTGTCGGAGCGTGAGTGGTGCAGGAAGGTCTATGATGGCTTGGAATTTCAGGGGATCAACAACGATTCCTTTATGGGAGACAATGAAACAAAACAACCGGCCTGCCGGAATGCAAAAGATGCACTTGAGTGGGTTCAAGCGGATCTTATACTTGCGACAATGTAGAAAAACTTGTTGGAGGTCGTTAAGGTGGTTTGATCGTTTTCGGGAACGAGCTGTAAGATTGTCAAGATAGACTAGTAGGATATGGACCAAGTCGTGAAAACAATAGGTCATGGCCCACTGGAAGGTGGCGCTAACATTTTTGAGGCCGAAAGGCATGACACGATAGGCAAAGGTGCCCCATGGGGTGGTAAAGGAAATCTTGTACTGATCTTCCTTGCGGATCTGAATCTGATTGTATCCAGAGAAACCATCCATGAAGGAGAGGACTTCATGCCCTGCACACGCATCGATGAGTTGGTCAATAAATGGTGTGGGGAAGTTGTCTTTGGGATAGGCTTGGTTTAAATCGTGGAAGTCAATACATACTCTGATGGTGCCTTGTTTCTTGTTTACAGGGACGGGGTTAGAAACCCAAGTGGTATATGCAATAGGATAAATGAAGCCTGTTGCGTGAAGTTTTTCAATCTCTGCTTTAATGGCAGGGAGCTTTGATGGATGAATGGGGTGATGTTTTTGGCGAACAGGGGGTACATCTGGCCACATGTCAATGTGGTGTTCTATAATAGTGGGGTCAAGACCAGGAATTTCGGTATAGGACCAGGCAAAGACATCACGGAACTCTTGGAAAAGTTTTTTGTACTCTCTGGTCTCATACTCAGTGTAGGAGGCTCCTAACGTAATGATCTCAGGAGCACCAGCTGGGGCAGAGATATCAATGTGGATTGTGGGTGAGATATTAGCCATGTTACCTTCCTCAAAGGCATCGGGAGTAGGAATCGGATCCTTAAACCAATTGACTTTGATGGGAAGGAAATCATTGGACTCAACCGAAAATTGGGTGGCTATGGTGGAGGAGGACTCTTCGGGGAGGAAATAGGAACGATGGTGCATATCCTCCCATGGGTAATCAGGTGCAGTGAGAGCCTCGATAATCTCCTCATCATTGTGGAAACTCTGAGTTGTCAAATCGGTTGATGAGGGAGTGGTAGTAGAAGGGATCACATAAATGGTATTAATCTCTCCGGATGATGAGGATGCTGGGGGGTGGATCTCCTCGATGGTGGGGGGTGCCGTCTCAAGGTCCAAATTATTCATCTCGTAGAGAGATGCTTTATAATTTGGGAGACCATGACAGTGATGTGAGTAATGGCCATAAATACTGAATATGGCACAAGGGTGGTTGGTACGCAGTGATTTATCACGAGGCTTAGGGGTAGGGTCGAGTTGGACAATCGGGATGTTGGGATCGTCGTCAAGCATTTGCATGTGCTCTTGTAATGCGGGTAATTATGGACATTGATGGGTAGCATGGCCCAACTCATCACACAATGAGCATTTGGGAGGAGCATGAAACACGAGGAGGGTTTAATCGTTTTGGGTGGGGGTAAAGCAGTGTATGGTTATGGGTCTCTGCCCCCAGTGTGCTTGATAAGAGGGGGTGGATTAGTAGATGAGAAAGGGGTAGTGACACCAGGAGGTGGTTGACTAGTAGTGGTGATGGGTTGCACCGATTGTAGGATGACATTTGGTGTCGGAGGGGTAACGGGAGGCGTGATGTACCATACAGGTAATCCTAAAGTTAAATCGGGGAGGCTAAGGGTAGCCATAACCGGGGCGATTACTACTTCCAAAGGGGGGAATAGGAAGGGGATTGTATGGATGGGTGTAACACCAACATGACTAGGTACCAATGGTGGTTGGGGTAGCAAGGGCGGTTGATGGTTGGGTGTTGGTGTATTGTGGGAAAGGTTACATAAGTCAGATACTTCGGTCGTGGGTGACGGGGTGGAATGGCTTGGAATGTTGACATCATCGACGTATTTGAGTAGACTCCGGGTCCCACTGAGGAAACCAACAAGGTAGCGGCACCGCAAGCATGTTGTTCAACCACGGGGAGAATATTTTTGGGTGCAGCAGGGGCATTGAGATCGTAATAGGTGAGTTGGTCAACCTTGACCATGCGTCCGTCATGGGGGAACATCATGGTACGAAAAACGGATGAGGCAACTGCCTGCATGGCGTACATGTAACTGCGGCCAAGTAAGAGGTTATAATCAAGTTGGGCGTTGATGACCTCTATGTCAATAAGCACGGTTTTACTTGCCAACTAGATGGGGACATTAGCTAAGAGACCTTGGGGTTGAGCCGAACGACCGTCGTAGGCTCGTAACGCAGTTGTGGATTGCTGGAGAGTAGGGGATCCCAACTTCTGCCAAACGAATGTGGACATAACGCATGTAAAGGCACCCTCATCAATGATGCACCAATGGATGACAAGATTCTGAATGGATATAGAAACTTGGAATGCTAAAGTGGAAGGTAGGCGTGGTTTGGATTGGTCCAAATCAAAAGCCATCATTCGTGAATCATTTGGGTCAATAGCACCAATGGAGAAAAGCAAAGTCTTGCGCTGTGTAGGACAGTTTTTTAAGACCTCTAACACAGACATGGCTGCGGGGGACTGAGCTAAATCATCTACAATGTTGTAATTAGATGCAACGCGAGCATTGGGGTTATTGTTGATGTGGTGAAGTGGGAAGCGAGGGGATTTAGAGGCACCATCTAGTGGAGCTGGGGGTATGCGTAATGACTGATCGATGGGATGAGCATTGGTGTTTTTGTCGACGGGAGGGGATTCGGTGGCGGAGCCATATTGGTTCCGATGGGTTTGAAGGTTGACATCGGTGGATGACATCATTAACAAGTGATGGGTGCCTGAGTCTAACATGGGTTGATCAGGAGCGACATAAGTGATTTTCTGTTGTGGTGGCGCGTTTCCTTGAGGGGGAGCCAACAACTGAGTGTTCACTATGCCTTGGGTTGGTAAAGGGTTTTGTAATACCAAGGTTTGATTCTAAGGTGGGGGGGGGGGGGTTGGGTGGCGCCTGAGGAGCCGCGTGCCCTTGGTGGTGGGCATCATCAGTCCAGAGTTGCCGAGCCCTCTCCAAATGTGGGAAAGGATGTGTGTAATGGCCATAGATCCTGCAAATAGAACAAGGATGGTTTGTTCACAAATTAGGATTTTTGGCTTGCTTGGGCGGCCTGTCAGGGTTTTGGTTGGTAGGTGCCGCATTATTATTATTTGGGGGATTGGGAGGTTGGCCGCCTTGATCTAGAGGGGGGTTGTTCCCACGGTTATGGCCTTTGCCGCGGTTTTGCTGGCCCTATTGGTGTTGGGTGTTTTGGTTCTTCTGTGGATTGTATTGGGCATACACTTGCCCTTGGGTAGTAGGTGGGTTATGGGGTTGTGCAAGTGCGGGAGCAGGCTGTGGTGGATAATAAGTGGGTGGATGCGGTGCAGGTGTTGAACCTTGTGGGGGTTGCTAATACATCTGTGTGACGGGTGGTGGGTTTGCCGCAGGGGCTGCCTATGGTGGGTAATAAGCAGGTGGGGCTTGAGAGGATACAGGAGCTTGCGCGGCCTACGGGTGGTAATAGGGATAAGGTGTGACCGGGGGGGCGTAAGCAAGGGGTGCATGACCAAAGCACTGAGGTGGACATGAGGGTCCGTGGGAATGGTGATAATGTGCCATGGGAGCATACGAATTGGTTGCTCCAGATTGGGATGTAGCCCGCGAAAGGTCGGGGCTAGGGCTAGTACATGCTATGGAAAAGGGCTGGTTATGTGAGGCTATATGGCCAATGATTCCATCCGCGGCATGGGATGCCCCCAGCACATCGTGTCGGGAGGAATCGCCATGAGGGGCGTTACCTATGATGGAATATAGATAACCAGACTATGCGTAAATAAGGTCAAATTGCTGGGCTTTGAGGATGGCCTCTTCTTCGGAATGGGGTCGTTCGGATGCCACATCCTTGGCAGTGACAGGAAGGAGAGATTTTAGAAACCAATCTAAGAAGATACGGTCATCTAACTTGATTTTGCAGAGGCTGCGACGTCGATGCCACTCATGAATGTGTTCAGTGATGTGGGTGGCCATGTTCTGTCTGTAACATAGTAGGATCTCAACTCCCGCGTCATAGTGGACAGGTAACTGAAAGAACTACAGGAAGGTTGAGGCGAGGGAGATAAAGGTGGCATGGGTCCCATGGGGCTGCTCGATGTACCATTTGGCTGCAGAGCCAGTAAGGGTGCATTGTAACAGACGGAGGCGGATGGATTCATCCACTATGGAGTTGGAGGAACACCATAGATGGAAGGACATAATATGGTTCTGGGGTCTTCACTTGCCTTGCCCTCAAACATAGGGATGTCTGATGGGATCTTGGTGGACATGTGAGGCCACCCAGGGTCGTGTTTGATGGGATTGTTAGTCAGTCTGGCTAGGTCAGGAAGGTTGAGACTAGCCATGAATGGCAAACTAGTAGAAGGATGTGACATACTAGTGGTTGTGACCATGTTGGGGCCAATGCCCCCAAGTGGAGGGGCTGAGTTTGGGTTGGGGACGTTGCCCCCAGGTGGAGGAACAAAGGCAGTATGGGATAGTCCAGCACTGCCAAGGGTGGTGTGAGTCACTGGTGGAGTTGGAATGGGTATGCTAGCCACTGGAATGGGTACAGTGATCGGAATGGTGGATGTCGGCCCCATCGAGGGCATACCCAAAGCAGGTGTGGTAGCTGGGGTGGTGGTGGATGCTCCACCAATGGTCCCTACAAATAAAGGGTTGGAATTCCCTTTGTATTTTTTATTCCCTTTTTAGAGGGTTTTTGCTATTTTTGGAGGAATTTATATCATTTTGGCGAAAAAGGGGGGTTTTGGCCTTTTGGAGGCCTTTTTAATGGTTTTTTGGCCTTTTGGAGGCTTTTTAATGGGTTTTTAAGGTTTTGGAGACAAATATGGTAGGAAATATGGACGAATGAGTCATGTAATGAGGAAGATGAGGTTGTGAGCACTTTTTGGGTGTTAACACTCATTAGGAGAGAAGATCATCCTCTTGGGCTCTCCAGTATGGGTCATCTGATATACTGAAAGTAGATTTACAGTGAGAGTGGGGACATAGAGCAAATATGAGAATTACCCATGATCAAGTTTGATTCTTCCTATCCCTTCAGAAGAGACCTCAGAATCATTCTCCAACATGATGGATGGTCCAACAGAAGATTCGAAACCAGTGAAGAGATCCTTGTAGCAAGACATGTGTCTTGATGCTCCAGAATCTATGATGAAGGAGGATGGTGTTGATGCACTTTCCATGAGGGCATGGCATCTCTCTTTGTCCTTAGATCCAGATGGCTCACTCTCTTTCTTTCTAGCACATGCAAGTACTTGAAGATTATCTTTTTCAAGAAGTGAAGCCATGATATCTATGGTCTTCTTCATACATGAGCTATCAGGGTGATATCCTCGGTTACAGTATGTGCACTTAGATTTTCCCTTTTGAGATGTCATGTCCTTCTTAGGATTCAAAACTCCATATGACTGTTTTGGAGCCTCCTTTTCCTTTTGGTCATTCGACCTCTTTTCATAAACTTTTTGTTTCCCTTTATCATTCTCTCTTCTCATCTCAGTGGCTGCAAGAGCTGAATCCAACTTGGTTTTTATCACTCCCATGTGTACTATCTTCTCCTCCTCGAGTGTGAGGGATTGGATGAATTCTTCAAGCGAAGGGAACTTCCATTTTGGAATGGACAACTTTGTTGGATGGAAGGTCGAAACAAACACTAAATAATCAGGGCCTAGCTTCGACAGAATGACAAGGATGAGTTGTTTTTCTTCCTTCTCAATCTCATACCTCTTCAATTGTGAAATCATGTTCTTGAACTTATTGAGAAACTCAGTGATATTTTTGAAACTGCTTGGGCTCAAGGAGATGAGCTCATTTTCTAACTTATGACCCTTCAAGTCATCCTTCTGGCCAAGAAGACATTCGATCTTGTCCCAAAAATCCTTTGGATTCTTCAGATCAATAACATGAAAGTGTAGGTCTTCAGAAATTCTAAGTAGCAGCAGTCCTACTGCTCCATCAAACTTGTCTAAGTACTTGGATTTCTCTACTGCGCCAGTGGGATCAACTAGAGAGCCATTCACCACTCTAGAAAGGCTCTTTGACTTCAATAATATGGCCATCTTTTCCTTCCATTAGATTTAGTTGAATGAATTCAACTTGAGATCCATGATACTGCAGAATTCGAAGTTGAAGAGAGGATAGTCGTGCAAAACAAATGAGAATTATGAAATGGAGATCTGTTGCAATTCAAATTGAACACTTCCTTAGGACACTGAGCACATGTGACTAATTCCTTCACACCTTGCTAGACCTCACTGGATTGCTCCAGTGAATTCAAGGAAATAGCACCAGGATTTACCGTGGAAACTCAAAGGCTTCTGGTGCTCAATGAAAGACAGTTGTTCAAATAATTGCTGTAACTGCTACTGCTACAATTCGAATAGCTACTTCCAGCTCTAATACCATATGATAATCTACAGGAAGATCTCACAGCTACAAAAAATATCACTAATATCACTAATGAATTGTAGAGAAGAAAGAAGAATCAATAATCACTCATGAACACAGAAAATGGAGAATAGCAGTATAATCATACATCAGCTATAAGCTGGCACTCTGAATAACTTAATACAATACAATAACTCTCAAGAGAATTCGAATAATCCAAAGGTCATTCGAATTATCCTCAATGTGTAGCTTGGATAACATTGGAGACATCATCCAATCAGTGGCAGTAGTCACAAAAAATAAAAATTCAGTCAAATGAGTCTAACTGAGTCTAAGTGAGCCATGTGAGCACAAATCAGGGGATGGAGACTCCAATGAGGGCACATGAGGCTGTCAGAAGGTCAAGTGGCACTCCAAAATAAACAATTGGGAGCTACAGGTAGTTAAACTGACCAATAAATGCAAGAAATGATCAATCAATGCTCTAACTGACTGTTAAACTCCTGGTAGGTGAGATAAGGCACATATGTCATCCAGGTGAGGAAAACAAGGCTCATCAGGGAGGTAGGAGGGCTACTAAGGGCTGAAGACAGGCTCTTGGGAGCTGAAAATAAGCTCTAGGTGCTAGGGAGACCACCATATTGATGACTGGATGCATGCAAAATGCATGCATGCATGCAAATATAAAAAATGATGGTGATAATATTCAAACAATAAGGAGTATGCCAAACATCATATTTACTTATTTCATCATCTGTATTCTCGTGAAAATCACATATTTACTTTCAATCATCTTATTTGTACTAAGATCAAACATTTTGTATGCCCCATGATCATCACAATAGCCAAGGAATATACACTTAACAGATTTTGCATCAAGTTTTCTTCTCTCATCTTTTGGAATATGAGCAAACGCCTTGGAACCAAATATTCTTAAATGACCAACTTCAGGTTTGTAGTCATAAAAGACTTCAAAAGGCATTTCCAAATCTAGAATTTTAGTTGGAATTCTATTTTTTAAATAAACATCAGTATTAATGGCTTCTGCCCAAAAACCATTAGAAATGTTTTTACCTTTCAACATGTTGCGAGCACATTCCATTAATGTCATGTTCTTCTTTCAGCTACACCATTTTGTTGTGGTGTAGAATGCATTGTGAATTGTTGAATGATCCCATTGTTCTTGCAGTAGCTATTAAAATCTCCTGAGGTATATTCTCCACCTTGATCAGATCTAAGTATCTTCATGCATTTTCCTGTTTGATTTTCCACCATAGTTTTAAATTCTTTAAAATATTCAAATACATCACTCTTTTTCCTTATAAAATAAACCCAAGTAAATCTTGATCTGTCATCAACAAATATAAGAAAATACCGTGTACCACCAAGTGACATTGTTTGCATGGGACCACAGACATCAGTATGTATTAATTCAATTCTCTCTATGTTGCTTCTCTTTATGCACTGGAAATTATTCCCTATGTTGCTTACCTAGCGCACAAGCTTCACATTCTATATGCTCATTTTTCAAAACAGGAAGCCCTTCGACCATCAATTTCTTCTAAAGTAGCACTAAGTCATTTTGATTAAGATGTCCATACCTGCGATGCCATAACTCTTCAGTTGTCATTGTTGTAGATGTCAATGCTTGATGATTTCACTTTGTTACATCAAGCTTATACAGTCCTCCAATTCTTGTCCCTGTGGCTATGACTTTATAACGATTCTGAATATCCTTCACAAAACATAAGATGCATAAATTCTACATTCAAATTTTGATCAGTTATTGTGGAAACAAAAATCAAATTCTTTTTGATGCTTGGAACATACATCACATTGTGAATCTGTTTCATATGTCCATTAGGTAAATTCACACATATTACTCCATAACCCTGAATCTTATGAGATCTATTATCTCCTACATATATGTGTGTTTAATAAGTGCTCTCATGATATTCATCAAACCACTCTTTGGTACAAGACATATGAGTTGAGGCACCTGAATCTATGAACCATACATTTTCATCATCAGTTTCTGCAACAATGCAGCTTTAGAAATAAACAACTTTAGATTCTTGAAACCATCATTGATAGAGGTGTCACTTTTCACATAATTTCCATTATGTTTTCTGAACTTCTATTTGGATTCATTAGCTTTTCTTCTATAACAATCTTTAGCATGATGACTAGGTTTCACAGAATAAAAACAATCATCATTTTTATTATCATGTGCATCAAACTTTGATTGAGTCATGCCTCTATTCCTTGGTTGAAACTTGCCTTCTTTGTTTTTGTCCCATGGATTGCTCCTGTATGGCTGTTTTCCTTTGGCTGCTAACGCCAATTCTGAAGTATGAGAGTCCATCTCAAACACCTTCATTATTTCTTTTTCTTGTAGAAGAATCCATGTTCACTCATTAAATGTAGGTGGCTTTGCTCTACCTCCGAGACTTGAAATAAAGACATGATAATTTTTTATTAAACCTTTTAATGTAATAGTTACCATGTCTGAATTTGAAACTTTATTACCAATTTCACTTAACTGATCACATAGATCTTTAATTATGGAAACATAGGTGGCAATATTCTCATGTGCTTCCATTTTTATGGACAATAACTTAGTCTTCAAAAATAGAATCCTATTTGAGTTTGTAGTTTCATACAAACGTTTCAATATCTCTCAGGTCTCCTTAGAAGTTTTACAGTCTCTGATGTGTGGAATTATGTTGTCCTTGACAGACATCCACAACAGTACTTTGGCCTTCGTTTCTCATTTCTCCCATTCTGTACCAACAGCACCCATGGGTTTGAATTCATATCCATTTACAACAGTCCATACATTCCATGCTTAAAAAATAGTCAATATCTTAAATTTACAGCCCATGCAATTATCACCATTGAGATTGGATGCTTCATTCAGATAATTATCTGCAAATGAATTAGACATTTCTGCATTAAAATTCCTTAAACAACTCAAAAAATACCTGACAAATATGGTAGTTATCTGACCTTTTCACCAACGGATTTCAAATCCCGTGCTTCTATTTAATAAGCATCCTGCGCTTCTCTTATTCTCTGTCGGGACCAGATTTCACAGGTCTGGGAAACTTCCTATTCTATGGAGGTATTTTACTTCTGCGGAGATAGCACCAACCTCTCTATCCACAGTGGACATCTCATGGCTCTCACAACTATTACTCCCTCTCCTCGGGCTTCCTCCAAAACACAGACCAGGGGACAGCTCCAACTTGAGAGCTATGATACCAAACTAGATTGAATAGAGTATACTAGAATAGAACCCTCAATTGGCAATCACAAAGAGAGATAGAGATATCAACTTATCTTGTTAACTCAAGGAGGAAAAACATTACAAATATATAGCTTTTCACAGAAGCAACAGATTCCTACAAATATGGATCTGATAACAACAAACAAGGAAAATGTGGATTCATCTACAACTGTTTCTATTTTAAGCATTTATACATTAATATCTAACACTTCCCCTTAATGGAGAAATGGATTTTCTACCACACCTAACTGTTTCCTGCATTTTTCAATGTCCATCTTTCCAAGAGGCTTGGTAAAGATGTCAACCACATTATCAGTGGTATTACAATAGATCAAGTCCATTTCCTTTGATTTTATCTTTTCTCTTACAAAATGATGTTGAATTTCAATATGCTTGGTTCTGGCATGATAAATTGGGTTGTGTGCCAATTTAATAGAGATTTCATTGTCACATTTGAGAATAGTTGGATTCATTTTTTTATTGCCAATATCTTCAAGAATTCTCCTTAACCAAACAACTTCACAAGTAGCATTGCATAGAGCTTTGTATTCATCTTCTGTTGATGATTGTGAGGAACCTGCAACAATTAATTAATGAAAATACATGAGATAGCAATAATAACAGAACTCATAATCACTTTATTGATCACATGCCACTTCGAGGGGGGAACCTCCTTTAAGCAAGCTCAATACAAATAACTTCAAGGTACCTTCATTGGCCTCAACACACACTTATATACTAATTCAATGCCCAATACTATGGGTCAATACCATGGGACATATAATACTACAGAACGACTTACAAAGCATATGCGTCCAATACTATGGGTCAATACCATGGGCTAATACAAACTATGGATCAACAAATACTACGTAACGACTTACAAAGCATATGAGTCCAACAACAATATACTAACAAAGTAAAGAGAAGGGTTGGCATGGGTTCCTAACATCCCCTCTCCCTTAGAAAAAGCTTTGTCCTCAAAGCTTTAGATGTGGAAATTGATGCGGAATCTGAAGGAGCGGTTTTCCTGTAGCATCCTCGGGTTGCATTCCGTGCCACTGAATTAATGCCTTTGTGATAGAGTGAGAGAGAATCTGATTCCTTTTGAGTTTTAGGGAGGATTGCTTGGAAGCTGTAGACGAAGAAGAACCATATTGTGAAATTTTCAATTACTAGGAACTAGATTCATAAGACAATTTCACCATGGAATATTTTAGACAATGAGAGAAGAAGAATAGAGAGAATAAATTATGGAAAACACTTTGTATCTTATTCATTGATATTGTAACAATATATAACACATTCTCTATGGACAAAATCGAATTGCTTTGAGGCAATATGGAAAGAGCAAAAAGAAAGGCTTAGAAAAAGACAAAAAAACCCCTAGGTGGCAAAAGCAGTTTCCAAAACTATGCTAGAGGCTCACGAATTTGGCAAGTATGGTATGGAAGCTCATGAGTGAGATAAATAGGATGTATTGATGGATTTAGAAGGTTAGATATGATGTGGAGGTCGAATTGGTCAAGTGGCAAACGATTCCAAGTTAACTAGCTTTATCTTTTTCACTAGAAAGTAGAAAAAGCAGGACAAAGCTAACTAAAACTGGATAGTGTCTTTCTAATTCAGGAATAGAATAAAATCAGACATAATCCAAGGAAATCTTATCCAGAATCTATCCAAATTCGTTTTTGTGAATGAGTATAGCATGTGGTCCACTAAAAGACAAAACTGGCCTATTCTACCTAGTCAAAACTCAGGAAATTAATCATAAATGATTAATTAATTTTATCCTAAGTCTAGAATGACATAGTGGGTTTTTAAAATGTTCCAACACCCCCCCTTAAGCCTGACTTTATGTCATGGGAATCAGAAAAATATAAAAAATATAGGGCCCAAGCAACAAGGCTTATGGTCACCCTAATACAAAAATAACTAGTCCATGTAAACCGAGGAAACAGGGAAAACCTCATGGGAACAAAACCCTCCCTAAAAAATGGACATGCTTGATGTCTTCATATTGTCATGTTGCTCATTTGAATGAGCTGAATGAGCTGAATGGGCTGCTTCTGAGTAACTGACTTGATGAAGAGATTGTGGATGTCATGATCATGCATCAGTGCATCAATGTTGTGTAGGCAAGAACCATGTGTTCAAGCTCTATGAAGCTCATCTTCTGATGATGGATGAGCATCAAATGATTTTTTCTTGCTTCTATAACATACATAATCAAATCTGAAAATATAATCAATGATGGAAAGAATATCTATGCATACTCCTTCCCAAGGATAAACAATGAACTCAACAGGATCAATTTCTTCTGTAGCTGCAATATGGTGTACTAGTTCTTGTACTTTCTTCTCAAACTGATGTAGAACCTTTTTGATATTTAAAATGAGATCATGCAGCTCTGAAATATCAAAATGTAAGTCATATGGAGCAGCAACCAATAAAGATGTGGAGTCTCCATGATTGAACACAATTTCAGTAGAAAAAGTTTGAGAAACTAGATCACCCAGACAGCTGAGCGAGCCTGGAGAGTGTGAGGACTTGAATTTTGAACCATGAGTGATGGGGTCAGGTCCAAATGTGTGAAATATCAGTCCAAATAATGCTAAAACAATGGTTGTCCAACCAATGAAAGATATGCAAGACAAAAGTGCAATAGAGGCAAGTGACACAGTGTAGGAAAACATAGAATTGTGCAGTTTCTTAACTGGAGAACTTGGGGTTTGTAGGATATTTTGTGCATCCAAAGGTTGGGTAAATGGTGCGGGATATGTAATGACCTGCATATCAGACTGTGAATCATCTTCTAAATCAGAATCTAAAAGATTTGAATGTTGGTGAAAAGAGCTTTCAGAAGACAAGTTAGAAGCTAGTAAAAAATGACTAGTTTTGAGAGTAGACTTGGGTGAACTAACTGAAGAATGTATTGAGGAAGAAGTGGAGGTTTCTAATTTTGATATATCAGAATGTGAATCAATATCAAAGACATCAGAATTATATTTCACTCTAGCACTCAAAGCATAAGCATGATTACCTTTGGGAGAGGCTTGGAAACAGTGTTCTTGTTCTACAGCAAGCTTGCCTTGTTCTTTCTTTGCAAAGTCAAGAACATCTATGTTATGCTCTTCAAGCATCTTGGCCATGATGTCCAATTTATTCTTATAGAAAGATTTCTCAGGATGAGTTTCTTTGCAGCAATAAGAACACTTGGGATTCTCCTTCTTCATCTTCTTGGATTTGGAATCTCCATCAGAATCCTCTTCATCTGAAAATGTCTTTTGTTTGGATTTGTCATTCTTCTTTGCTCCATGAGCAACAAGTGCAAAGTCTTTGGAGGGTGATTGATCCCTCATTTGGACCAGATTGTCCTTTTCTTGAGTGAGCGAAGCAAGAATGCATCCAAGCTTGGCATCTTCCACTTTGGAATTGGAAGTCTTGTAGAATGAAAAGTAGACACAAACACGGAGTATTCAGAACTCAGTTTTGACAGAATGGTAAGGATTAATTGCTCATCCTTCTTCTCTATGCCACATTGCTTGAGTTGAAGCACTAGGTTCTTGAATTTTGAGATGAAATCCTCCATAGAATAGAAATTACTTGGACTAAGAGAGATCAGCTCAATCTCCAACAAATGACCTATGAGCTCGTCCTGTTTTCCAAAGAGAGACTCGTGCCTTCCAGTCAAAGAAATTGAAGGGAGTGAGAGTCACAACTTTGGCTTGATTTTTCTCCATACTGATGCACTCCTGGTGATGGAAATACCTACAAAAAACACTCTTGGAAATTTCTTTGAATCAAGCTAGCTCTGATACCATGTGAAATTTTCAATTACTAGGAACTAGATTCATAAGACAATCTCACCATGGAATATTTTAGACAATGAGAGAAGAAGAATAGAGAGAATAAATTATGAAAAACAATCTGTATCTTATTCATTGATATTGTAACAATATATAACACACCCTCCATGGAAAAAATCGAATTGCTTTGAGGCAATATGGAAAGAGCAAAAAGAAAGGCTTAAAAAAAGACAAAAAACCCCCTAGGTGGCAAAAGCAGTTTCCAAAACTGTGCTAGAGGCTCATGAATTTGGAAAGTATGGTATGGAAGCTCATGAGTGAGGTAAATAGGACGTATTGATGGCTTTAGAAGGTTAGATATGATGTGGAGGTCCAATTGGTCAAGTGGAAAAAGATTCCAAGTTAACTAGCTTTATCTTTTCCACTAGAAAGTAGAAAAAGCAGGACAAAGCTAACTAAAATTGGATAGTGTTTTTCTAATTCAGGAATTGAATAAAATCAGACATAATCTAAGGAAATCTTATCCAGAATCTATCCAAATTCGTTTTTGTGAATGAGGAGAGCATGTGGTCCACTAAAAGACAAAACTGGCCTATTCTACCAAGTCAAAACTCAGGAAATTAATCATAAATGATTAAATAATTTCATCCTAAGTCTAGAATGACATAGTGGGTTTTTTAAATGTTCCAACACATATCAACTGATAGACAAACAGGATCGCAGAGCAATAACAATAAACATAAATGCAAATATAATCACACATACACATTACAAGAGAGACACATATATATCGTGGTTCACCCCAAGATGGGCTACGTCCACACTGAAGTTGCCAGTCCTTATTATTATTTGGTCCAACAAAGTGAAGGGATACCACCTACAGCACAACCGGTGCACTTCCTCTTCATTGTCTCACAGTCTCTCTTCCGATCTCAGAGATATTTACAATGAATAAAACCTAATACATCAACCCTAGAAGTGTTACAATGTCTTTCTTTTATAAGGGAAATACAATGGGAAAACACCATGGGTCACCCAAAACCATGGGCCCGAAAACTGGTGGCGGAAACATCCTGAACCCCAAGGTGGGGGAATGAGTGTACAATCCTCTAGGTGCACGACTAATACAATATCATCTATGAGACTAGAAGATCTGGCTCCACAACCAACAATCTCCTATTGATGTATATGTAACTTCGGTATGTATTTCACCTATGTATTTCATCTATGTATATTGTACTCCTATAGAGATGTTATTATTCCTCTATACGGAAGTGTCGTCATTTGTATTGACAAGTGTCGCAAGTGTTGTAACTTGCTGATGGGTTATTATACCACCATGTGTGGCGTCGGCCCTGATAAAGTTAACCATGGGTTATTATGCTAAGCTAGACAAGTTGGCCCCACTGGTTTATTAGGCAGGACAGGACATGTATTTGATCATTCACTTACTCACTCTTCCATCACTCGGAAAGTGGCACACATGTGAGGAGGAGGATCAGCTGCTAGGAGAAGACTATCTCTTATACTTTGGTTGTATCATTGCTCTCTCTATCTCTGAGGAAGTTGTGGGGTTTTTCACCTTTATGGTTTTCCCCAGTGAAACTCTGTGTGTCTATTGTCTCATGTGATTGCTTGGTGTGATTGATATGCATTATAATACTTGATATGTTGTACATGTTATTCTCTCAGTAAAGATCCTAGAGTATATTGAATTAATGCTCAAAAATTAACATCTCCCACTTAGAGACTGATCACAACAACTCCACCGTTGTTGTACTTGCTGGACCTTGGACTTGGAAACTTTGTCCTCTTTGCCTTCATGCTAGAAGGCCAACTGAAACTGAGCAGGAACTCAGTTTCTCTCTGGTCACTACCTTTGTGAACATGTCTATAGGATTCTGGTTAGTATGTATCTTTTCTAGCTTCAACAGTTCATCTTCTAGAACAGAGCGTATGAAATGGTACTTGAGCTATATATGTTTAGTCCTGGAATGGAATGTTGAGTTCTTTGCAAGATGAATGGCACTCTGGCTGTCACTATACAACCTACTATCCTTCTACTTCTTACCCACTTCCTCCATAAACCTCTGCAACCAAATCATCTTTTTACTAGCCTCTGTAACAGCAACATACTCTGCTTCCGATGTTTAAAGTGCAACAACATTTTGCAATCTCGAAATCCAAATTACTGTTGTTCCACCTACAGTAAACACATACCCTGTGATGCTCCTCCTGCTATCTTTATCACCTGCCATATCTGCATCAACATATCCCTGTAGGACAATGTCTGAACCTCCAAAACATAATACCTGAGTGGTAGTACCTCTCAAATACCTGACAATCCACTGTATTGCCTTCCAATGTTCTTTACCTGAATTGTTCAGATATCCGCTCACAACTCCCATTGCATGTACAATATCTGGTCTTATGCACACCATAGCATACATCAAGCTGCCAACTGCTGATTGATAGGGAATCTTGGACATGTGATTTGTCTCTTCCTATGTCTTGGGACACATTTCCTTACTTAGACTGAAGTGGTTGGCCAAAGGTGTACTAACTGGTTTTGCATTCTACATTATGAACCTCTCCAACACCTTTTGTATGTACTCACTCTAAGACAATGTCAATTTGCGATTTTTTCTGTCTCTCGTTATTCTCATACCAAGGATTTGCTTTGTAGCACCCAAATCCTTCATCACAAATGAATTAGCTAACTTTCTTTTGAGCACATTTATATCCTACATGTTAGACCCTGCAACAAGCATGTCATCCACATACAATAACAAGATAATATAACTTCCATTATCTAGCCTCTTGAAATAAACACAGTTGTCAGAATGACATCTACTATAACCTTGTTTTGTCATAAACCTATCAAATTTTAAATACCACTGCCTTAGAGCTTGCTTCAAGCCATACAAGCTCCTTTTCAACTTGCATACCAAGTTCTCCTTATCTTTGACCTCATACCCTTGTGGCTGATGTATATATATCTCTTCCTCCAAATCCCCATGGAGAAAGGCTGTTTTTACATCTAACTATTCAAGATGTAAATCTTCTACTACCACTAGACTTAAGATAGTCCTAATTGAAGTCATCTTAAGAACATGAGAAAATATTTCATCAAAATCTATACCTTTCTTTTGTGCAAACCCCTTTACAACAAGTCTGGCCTTGTACCGCTTCTTGCCTCCTTCTTTCTTCAACCTGTAAATCTATTTATTCTGCAATGCTCTTTTATCACCAAGAAACTAAACCAAATCCCAAGTCTGGTTTCCTACCAATGAGTCCATCTCCTCATTCATGCCTTGCTCCCACTTCTTTCTAATTTCCATCTGCATTGCTTCTTCATAACATTCTGGTTCACCAGCATCAATCATCAACAAATAATACATTGAAGGAGGGTATCGTTCAGGGAGTCTACTTAACCTGGTAGATGCAGTTGCAGGAGTTTCAGGCACTTGCTGCCGTTCTTGATTTTCTGGCACTTTTGGAACTTTATTTTTTGTAATTTCATCAAGTACTGTGTACTCTGTGTTTTCCTTTTAATTTCATGTTTCTTTCCCTGCAACTGATCTTTATACATGACCTTTTCATTGAATATGACATCTCTACTTCTAATGATTTTTTGATTTTCATAATCCCATAAATGATAACCAAAATCATCAACCCCATATCCAATAAAGGTACATTTCTTGGATTTAGCTTCAAGCTTTGTTCTATTTTCTTTATCAATATGGACAAATGCTTCACAACCAAACGTTCTCATAAATGAGTAGTTTACCTTTTTATCTGTCCATGCCTTCTTTGGAATACCACCATCCAAAGCACTTGAAGGTCCTCTATTTATTAAATAAACAGCACTATTTACAACATCCGCCCAAAACTATAAGGGAAACCCTACATGCAGTCTCATACACTTTGCATGCTCCATGATCGTTCTGTTCATCCTTTCTGACACACCATTTTCTTGTAGTGTTCTTATGACTGTCTTCTCTCTATGAATTCCATGGTATGAACAGTAACTATCAAACTCCTTGCTACAGTACTCACCTCCATTATCAGATCTGAGACACTTCAACCTTTTTCCTTTCTCATTCTCAACCAAATCTTTCCACTTATTAAAAGTAGCAAACACATCAGATTTATGTCTAATGCAATAAACCCAAGTTTTCCTAGTTGCATCATCAATAAATGTAACATAATAATGAGAGCCACCAAGAGATTGTACCTGAGTCGGTCCCCATACATCTGTATGCACTAGATCTAACTTTTTATTCTTCTTTTGTTTCCCAACCCTGAGAAATCTGACTCTCTTTTGTTTTTCATAAACATAGTTCTCACAGAATTACAAACTTACCTGCTTCAAATCTGGAAGCAACTTCCTTGAGTGGAGAATCTGCATCCCCTTCTCACTCATGTGGCCAAGCCTATGATGCCACAATGCTGTATCTGTTCCTCTAGAAGCTAAAGATATAGAATGGTCAGTATTATGAGGACATAAATACAACATACCTACCATGTCTCCTTTTGCTATCACCATTGATCCTTTAGTGATCTTCCACCACTTTTCTCCAAATGTAGATAGACAGCCACCATCTCCCAACTGTCCTGCTGAGATTAGATTTCTTTTCATAGCAGGAATATACCTAACATGTTTTAACACCCAGTTAGTTCCATTCTTAACTTTTATCCATACCTTACCCATTCCAAAAATTTGACATGGCTCATCATCACCCAATAAAGCATGTCCAAAATCACCTGGAACATAATCATGAAAAAAATTTCTATGGGGTGTAGCATGACATGAAGCCCCTGAATCTACTACCCAATAATCACTAGTATTATCTAATACAAGAATCAAAGCATCTTGTAACACATCACCTGCTACATTTGCTTCCTGGGTATTTTCCTTCTGTGCATCTCTTTTCTTCTTTAAAGATCTGCAGTCTTTCTTCAGATGTCCTTTGTTTCCGCAGTTCCAGCACTCTATATTTCCCAGTTTGGACTTGTATCTACCCGTTTTAGACTTGCCACGATTACCTTGGATCTTTCCTCTCTCCTTTTGTCTTCCCCTGCTCTCTATGGTCAATGCATTACCTGATGTCTCACCTGTGCTTTTTCTTCGCATTTCCTCGCTAAGAATAACACCAATAACATCATCAAATTTCAAGGTGTTTGAACCAAAGACAGAGTTACTTACATCCATGACCAAGCTATTCCAGCTTTCTGGCAATGGACACAAGATTAGAAGAGCCATAACCTCATCATCAAAGTTCACACTTACAGAACTTAGTTGATTTGTAACCATATTAAACTCATTTAAATGATCAGTAACAGATCCACCTTCAGACATCTTCATATTAAATAAACGCTTCATTAGAAATACCTTGTTGGAGGCCGAGGGTTTTTCATACAGCTTACCCAATGTGCTCATCAACCCCTCCGTTGTCGTTTCTTTTGAGATATTGAAAGCCACCGACGAATCCAGGCTCAACCGTATTGTTACCAGAGCCTTTCTGTCAACAACCTCCCATTCTTCATCCTTCATAGCCGCCGATTGCTTTGCTCTTCCTCCCAACGATAGGAATAGATCCTTCTGGTACAGATAGTCCTCCATTTGCATCTTCCATAACTGAAAGTTTTGGCCGTTAAACTTATCAAGCTTAAACTTTTCTTCTTCCGCCATTGCTCCCACTCGAACCAGAAAACCTAGCTTCCTACGGGTTTATCTTCCAAATAGACCTTTGGCTCTAATACTAATTGTTAGACAAACAGGATCATAGAGCAATAACAATAAACATAAATGCAAATATAATCACACATACACATTACAAGAGAGACACAGACATATCGTGGTTCACCCCAAGATGGGCTATGTCCACATTGAAGTTGTCAGTCCTTATTATTATTATGTTCAGCAAAGTGAAGAGATACAACCTGCAGCACAACCACTGCACTTCCTCTTCACTGTCTCACAGTATATCTTCCGATCTCAAAGATCCTTACAATGCGTAAAAATAATGCATCAACCCTAGACGTGTTACAATGTATTTATTTTATAAGGGAAATACCATGGGAAAATACCACGGGTTACCCAAAGCCATGGGCCCGAAAACGGGTGGCGAAACAACCCTAAAAATTTTCCTCGGGGGCGCTACACCCAAACGTCAAGGTGGGGGAATGAGTGTACAGTCATATGGGTGCACGACTAAGACAATATAATCTATGAGACTGGAATATCTAGCTCCACAACCAACATCAACTGTGTGAAAATGGCACACAGAACAGTGTTGATCGACGTGTTGTTTCAGTCGAATTATTGCCATGTGAAGCTTGTCCTGCAGAATGAGAAGAATATGATCATAGTTTCGAAGAACCGAGTCAATTTCCTGAACTGGGGAACTGGTGAGGGTGTATGGAAGAAGAAATGGTGGTTCCTGTCCATAAACTACTTCATATGGTATCATTTTAGATGTGGTATTGTACCACTAGAGCGCTTCAAGGAAATCCATATAAATAACTATCCGAATATGTGTAGGGATGAGCAAGGGTTCGGGCAGTCCCAAAAGGAGTGTTGTTTCACCCTTGTTGACCTGAAAAGTATCACAGTCAGCTACCATCTGTTGAATTGTCATTTTTAGTCCCTACCAAAAGAAGTTACATTGTTCCCGGGCATATGTTTTGA
The DNA here is from genome assembly GCA_027924585.1 of Larix kaempferi. Taxonomy (NCBI): domain Eukaryota; kingdom Viridiplantae; phylum Streptophyta; class Pinopsida; order Pinales; family Pinaceae; genus Larix; species Larix kaempferi. The sequence continues at coordinate 4,820,411 of BSBM01000600.1, forward strand.
GGAACCCAGAGTGCCCTACCGATGGAGAAGCATGGATTTCATAGAAGGGATATCCATTTTGATCAGATTGCGATCAATGTGGAACAAGAAGAGAAATAGCTGTAAGAGAAACAGAGTCATCAAGTGTGTGAGAAGGAGAATCTACCACCAGATTGTCCTTACCATTTGTGTAAGTGATCGCATAGGCAGAACCCATGAGTTGGATAACCCATTTCAAGTGTGCTGGGGAGGAGACCCGTTTTTCCAAGAAATTTTCCAGACTCTGGAGATCAGTCTTAATGCAAGAATAATTCCCTAATAGGGATGGATGCCACTTCTGTACTGCTTGCAAAATATCCATCAGTTCCTTCTGAGATATAGATGAGGCTAAATTCTTACCAAAAAGGTCTCTTAAAAGCGTGTTGTGGCCACAACAGAACCCATGCTTAGATGAAGCATGAAAGCCCCATTTTTGAATAAACACAAAGGTATTTGGGTGAGTTTTCTTGTAAATATGAGATTTTGGTTTTTATCCCTAAGATCCCTTATCCATACTTTTGTTCTGTGTGTTTGCCTTTTGATCTGAAAATTTCTAAGTGTTTTTGGTTTGTAGGAAGCCTCAAATTTTGAGTATTTTGTCATTTGCTTTTGTCAACCCGAAACCCAACACTTTGGAAACCCACAACCCGAAAGATACGGGTTGTAGAAATTTTCTTTTCATTCTTTCCCCTGGAATCAACCTGAAACCCGAAACCCAACAGGTGCGGGTTGCAGGTTTTCATTTCATAATAATGTTCAGTGATTTCCAACCCGAAACCCACAAGTACAGCTTTCGGCCTTTAGGATTTCATTTTTTATTTTGGTCGCGTTATGTGTTCCTGAAACTCGACACTCGAAAATGTTGCGTTTCGGGATTCGGGAAATCCTTTTTCCTTTCTGCGATTGTTTCCATTTCCGAAACCCACAACCCACAAGTTTCGGGTTGCAGCTTTAGGGAACTTATTTTCACCATTGTTTTAGCAGTTTGCGATCCCGAAACCCGCAACCCGCAAGTTTCGAGTTGCGGCTTTTGGGAGTCATAATAAAATGTTGTGAATAAACCCCCGCGACTTGACTCCGCAGCCGCAAGATTTAATCTTGACCATTGATTTGTCTTGATCCTGTGGATGAGATTACACTGCGTTATTTGAATAATTATTTGGATTGTTTCCATTTTTACTTATTTGCTTTTGATTCATTTGAGTTGGTTTTTATCATTTGATTTGGTTCCATGATCTTGGTGGTTAATTTATTAAGTTGTTCCCCACATACCCCACCTAGACTTGGTCTTCACTGCACAAACTGATTATTCGAGATGATGGCTGGTAGATTACCTTCATTTTGGGTTTTTGATTAATATTATGGTTTCTTCTCTTATGATTTTGGATATTGCATTAGTATGGTATTTGAGCTTGATAGAATTTTATTTTACTTTTGCATACCTATAATCATAATGTAAATATTGTAAATAATCTTAGTCTTTGGATTTGTTTGCTTATGTTAGTTTAATATTTTTAATGTTTAAATTAAACTTATTGAAATTTTTTAAATATTCACGGTCATGCTTTGACTTTCATTAGCTTAATTTGTATATTTCATTAAATCCATATATTAAACTTATACACAATTTGATGTTATGAAAATTAAAAGAACACATTTTTTTAAAGTTTGTTTGGGTTCTAATTTTCCTAACTTCTATGAGATTTGGTTTTATGATTATTTGGAAATTAGTGAGATTAAAATTCAACGTTCACTAATGTGAAATTAGCTTGATCATGGATAAGTCTTTTATTTTCAATAATCTAATTTAATCTTGAAAATACATTTTCCATTTTGCAATTTAAAAAGTTTTTCACTTATTACTGTGCAAAAGGAAATGTTGTTATTCTTTTCTTGGTTTTCTATTCCTGGAAAATGATTATGTTAGAAACTTATTTATGGAATTCATTAACTCTCCTATATTATAGGAATGATTATTTTCCTATATACGTAACTTGTTTCCAACATTTATTTTCTTAAGAATTATTTTGTAAATAGTTTCAGTTTTTACTTCTAGGTTTAGGTTATTGATATTTTATCAATTCGTTCAATAAATACAAAAAATTGCAATTTTCCAAGCTTCCTAAGTATTTTTATGCATTTTCGGGATGCAGGAAATGTTATTTTTACTTTGAATGTTGTTTTCAAACCCCAAAGCCGAAACCCGAAATTCTGGGTTGTGGATTTCGGAAATACATTTATTTTTGCAGTTTGTAATGTGTAAACCCAAAAAGGTTGCGGATTTCAAAAACACATTAATTCTTTATTCTTGCAATGTTTAAACCCAAAAACCCGAAACCCGAAATTTCGGGTTTCGGATTTAGGTTTTTCACTTTTCCATTCATGCATTTAGGAACCCTAAGTTTATCTTAGGTTATTTTTTAATGTAATTTTGGGTCCGTAAATTTTTGTAACTTAATTTTTCACTTAGGTTTTTTTTAATTTGATTTTTAATTTTGGTTTTAATTTTTGTTTTCGATTTTGATTTATTTTTACAAATTTGAAATCTCCTCCCCACATGTGATTTCCGATTTTGTTGGAAATATTAATTTCGGATTTTTTATTTTAAGTTTTATTCATTTGAAAAATAATTAATAATGGATTTCAGTTATTAAATCAATGGCCATGATCCACCCAGCAATAAAATCAACTGTTGCTGATCCTTATCTTCCAATGACAATATCTCAAGATTTATAAGTCCAAATCAAGCCTGTGATAGTCCGTTCGAAAGTTGGAAGGATGAGGAATGATTTGGGAAGGTTATTTTTTCTAGATGAATAGTTTAACCACCCTGAAAATCTGCATGAATAGTCAATTTCGGATTTGCATAAGATTTGTTTACTTTTTATTTTGATTTGCAAATGGGTTGTTATTAATCTAGATTTCTTTGATTGGATTTGGAATGATATTTTAATTTATCATCTGGATTGTGCAGGTATTGATTTGGATTTAGAAGAATCAAACTGAAGAGTTGCATCCCAAGTTTGGAATGATAAAAAACGTGCCAAGTGGAAAGCAGTGATCTTTGGACGTGATTTCTGGAGCGACGGAGATGAATCTGAAAAATCTGAGACATGGATTTTGTGCAGAAGGTTCCCAATTAGTTTGAAAGTGGGAATAATCATCAGAAAGTTCTTCATTTGGTAGATACGTCTGGTTCCTCAAAACGTATTTTCCCAGATTTGCCTCATGGACAGATCTGGCAAATGAAACAACTCAGCTAGTTAGCTCAGCATTTGGGGAAATGGATCTGATCTTATAATTTTTCTGTATAAATACCTACCTTCAATGATGTGGGATGAGGGAAGTGATCGATAGAGCTGGAATATTTCTCTTTCAGAACTAAGGAGACGCTTCTAAGGTTGATGATGATTTGAGAGCTCAAATCAACAAGGAACAATTGGACATGCCTTGTTTTGCAGACACTGTAATTTTTTGCAGTTGTGTTAAATACAGTAAAGTTTCTCCATATGTCTTCTTGTTTACTTATCAAGTTTATTTGATTAGTTTGATGATGCTTTGAGTCAATTATCAATTACTGTTTATTAAATTGCAATCAATTGACAATTTTGGATCTGGAGTTTTGGTTTATCATGATTCACGATCCAGATTTACAAATGTGTTGAATAAGTTTATTTATGCAACATGTCTATTTATTTTTGCAAATAATTTACAGTCAACATTAATTTCATGCTAATTTTTTAATTGGAAAAAGAACAACATAATATTCTTTGATGCACTCAAATCTTTAAATTGTTATCAGCAATTTTCATTGCTTGATCATACTTTGAAGTAATAGGTTAATAATCTGGTTTTACATTTCTATTAAGCTGATGAAATAACTTATTAAAACACAAACCAAGTTATCCTGCACATAAACAAGCTTTCATCTTAGAATAGGACTAACTTAGATTAGTTTCCTCTTCTGAAATAGGTTAGGTTAGTTTAGCTTTACCATTTTCACACCTTTTGTTTTCCTTGATTGGAAAACCGACCTAACGGGTCAAGTCACCAAGTCTTAGAGTGCTAGCGGAGGCCGAATATCCATGGAGCATCACCATACCAAACAAGTTGGGGATAGAACTGCCCTTGCGTAGGGTCTTTCGAAGCCTTTCAACTTCGGTTTTCTTCCTCTGTTGGGAGCCTTGGAACCATTCCAGCACATTTGCATCTAACCTGCACAACCGAGGCATCAACAAATGGTGCTAGAAGGAGGGCCGCCATCCAATATGTAAGGCCATTTGAGCTATTTTAATCAGATTGTTTTATAATGGCTCCGACCCAAGATTTTGTATTTAGTTGGTTTTCTAGACAAACTAGTTTTCATCTTCAAATAGATTTTTTGAAGCATTTGATAGAGGTAAATTTGATGGTGAAGGAGAGATATTAGCACAAGAACATGTTCTTCAATTTATTCATAATTGTCTTCTTAACAAAATTTTGGATAAAGATGTTTTGTGCAGAATGTTAGCCTTCACATTCGAAGGATGGGTCAAATAGTAGTGTGCAACCTTAGATTTTTCCTCAGTCCATTCTTTTGAACATTTTGTGGATCTTTTCATACTTTCTTTGCAGTCCATTAAATTATGCAATGAATGGAAACTACTCACTTCAAAAGAGGGTGAATCATTAGAAGATTTTACAACTAGAAATTTTAATCTCTATTGTAGATTCCCTTTAATAGATCGTCCTATAATACTTGAATGGTTGCGGAACATTCGTTCTATTTTACATGAATCTGATCAATTAGTAGATGATAAATTTGAATTATACATTGATAATCATCCACCTCTTGGTTTAGATTTACATGAAGAATCTAAGGATTTAAAAATTATAGAAATGAATTCCTTCTCTTTTTTAGATTTGGATCATAATCAATATGATGATTTAGATGAATTAAATGTTGATATGTCCATATCTGTTTCACATGAAATTCAAAGTCTAACTCATCATGAAGGAAATCATTTTTCTATAGATGATTCTTCTCAACAACAAGAGAATAGTTCTGATCATGATATCAAACAATCTTCTTCTAGCATAAGTAAAGAGATTCAAGATTCTGATATTTATTATTCTTTTAAACCTTTGATAGATCTTGAATCAACTAATAGTTCTGAAATTTGTGATATGTTTTCTCAATTACCATTTTTTGACCTAAGTGATTCTGTAGGAGAACATATTTCATGAAATGTTGATACTAGATTAGAATAAGAAGCAAATTCTGATTTGAAATCTTTCATATACACCTCTCTTAAAGAGAAAACCTTTCTTGAGGAATCTCAATCTGAAAATATTCTACAAAGAGATGAATTTCATGCACTTATTTCCTCTTCATATTTTTCTTTGTATCCTGATGTACTTGATAACAATCAATCATACATTTCAGATTCTAACTCTTCATTGTTAAATCTGAAAGAGGTTCAAGTTGATTATGAAATGCATGAAGAAGATCAAGAAAATTCTTATCTTTGTCATCAATCTATGTTTTCTTGTCATTCTTCTTTGCTGGAAATGAATACTATTTCTAATAATAATTTTCATAATTTTTCTTCTTATGATTCATCATTCAATGAAGAAACCTTTTCTTCTTACAATCAAATACTTGATGAAGAAGAATCTTATCAGGATGTTAATGATACTAGTTCCATACTTTCAACATCTGATATCTTTAATTCTTCTCAAGTAAATACTCAAAGACAATTAGATCTCTTTGAAAATTTCCAATTTAATCAATCAATTTATGATGATTGTTATAGTGATAAATTAGAACAAATTGGATCTTATTTTGTTGATCTTACTCAAGAGAGTATTCCTAAGGAGAAAATTGTTCAAGAAGAAGTTTTGGATTCATATAATACTAATGTTGATTTTCTTTCAAATAATCCATTTCATCGCATAAATCTTCCAAACTCTTTCTGTCATTCTTTTGATTTTCATTGTACATACCATGATTGGGTTGTTGATTGGCTTGAGAAATCTTTCTTAGCAAGATTTCATCATTATGGTAAGACTCCATTCTCTTCATTTGTACATAAATCTAATTTTATTTGCTTTAATGCATTTTTTTTCATTTTTTATTTTCAAGCATTCATGTCATGCTTTCTGATTATTCACATCTTCTTTTTTCAGGTTTCCATATGCTTCCATGGTTGCGTTGGAAATTCGATTATACTTAGTCTTGTTTACTTGTTAGAGTAGTGTAGGAGTAGGTGTAGAATAGATTAATTTTGATAATTTTTTTAATAATTAGATTACTGTTTTTGGTTTTCTTCAATAAAGTATTTGCAGCGACAAGCCAAGTCCAAGTTGGAAACGACACTTCTTCAAATGTATTCAAGGAAGTGCTTTTGTCTTCTTCCACTTTATGTTAATCATAGGGATGACTAATTTCTTGCAATGATTGAGCTTCAATGGAGAAGGTAATATCTCTGCATTTTAGTAACTTTCTGAATTTAATTACTTTTGTGATTTTATAAATTTATCTAATGAGAATCAGAGATGCAGAATTTTTACCACTACTTTCGAATGAAGAATTTGGAGTTGGTATGAATTTCTACCAGCTAAATCTATTCATTCATTGAAACATTTCACAGAGTTATTTCTTAGTGCTCATGAGAATTATAGTTACATAAAAATTGGTTTTGAATTAGAAAATATTTGTAGATACAAAGATGAATCTCTTGATGATTTCTTTTTTAGATTTATGTTAATATGTTGCAGGTGTCATAAGAGACACCAACTTTCTAAAAAGGACACAATTGATTGGTTTTTCCATCTTAATGTTCTCTGATACACTTGATTTGGAAAAGAATGATAAATCTAAAATTAATGGCGGGCATATTGATAATTATCTTGGTTCATCAGTCGATGTTGATTTAGGATCTAATCTTGTTAATTCCACTCAAAATAACAAAATTGTTGTGCATGCACAAGAATTAGGATTTTGTGATACACAGTTTCTGAAACAAAAGAATAAGGATTGCAATTCAAATCTTATGTTAAGTAATGATCCTAAAACTCTTGTTATAGATAATGCAGTGGAAGAAGAATTAAAGATTCTAGATCCTGCAATTGGATGTGGTGATGATGATTCTATTATTGATATTACATTATCCTCTTCTCATGATTAATTAAGTTCCCTCATTCAAAATTTATTATTAGATCAGATTTTTACTAATTATGTTTCTCTTGAAACAATTAATGAAAGCAATTTTATCACTAGAGAAGCATTTAATTTTTTACATTCTGAAACTCATTTCTCTCTGTATCCAGATTTTTTATTTTTTATTTTTTCTAATCAAATATTACATTTGTATGTTTATAATTTTCAAATTGATATTATGTTATGTTCATATTTTGATGGGATACAAAGTAAGTCTTTTAAGAATGAGGGACATATTTTATCTCTAAATTGCGATGAAGAGGACAATAATATGCTCACTACCATTACGATGCATCTTGATCTATTTCATCTCATATCATTCAGGATTATGATTCAGTCAGTAATATGGAAAGGGATACAATATTTTCTCATGTTGTATTAGATATTGGTCTATTTCATTGCAACATGATGACCACATCTGGATCTAATGTCATTAATTATAAGCTTCAGATTGAAGGACAAAATGAGGTAATTGATTTTAAGATAACACCAAATTGTCATTTTGTTCCCTTCCAATTTATTAATGATGATATTGTTTTGAAGAATTCATTCTCCACCGAATCCCTTTCACATTTTTTTAATCATATTCCTGATAAGATTCATTTTAGTTATGATCCTCATGAGATATCAGTTCTCTCTATGAATGCATTACAAACATCATATCACTTCCAACATGATTTTTATGATTTAATTTTTGGTTAGTTGAAAGAATCATTTATCAAAAAGTTTCTATGTCATCCTTCATTCTTTGTACATAAGAAAATTGATTTGATTTGTCATTTGTTTCCATTTGGAGTATAACGATTTCCAATGCTAATATATAACTTGTTTTCCTTTGCAGGTTTCAAGTTACATAAATGGTTACATTGGAAATATGACTTCACTTAGTTTGGTGATATTCAACAAGTAGGATTTAGGGATAAGTTAGTTAATTTTGGTTTAACTTTTTGTTAATAAAGCAGCTGTGATGATAGATCAGTTTCAAAACTGAAATCGAGGCTTCATCGAAGGTATTCAGGGAAGTATTTTTATCTTCTTTTACTTTTCATTATTCATGCTCTTGTTTATCATTAGATTTATTTTAAAACATTCATGTTCAAGTTATATCTTCATTGTCTAAACTATAATGACTTTATCATGAAATGTTTTGGGACAACATTTTCATAAAAGTGCATAAATTTTCATTCTTTCCTGATATGAAATGGAATAAAAGAGCCTTCTTAATTTCATAACTGCACATTTTAATTTAGTTTAATCTTTAGGTTTCTTTATTTGTTTTCAATAAAAAAAACCTTATTGAATCTGATGTCTCATGACTTATTAAAACAAGATTTTTTAGTCACTAATTGTTCTTTTAGTAACTGATATAGTTGTGAGATTTTGATTTAATTTTGGTTTCAGTTGTATATATATGTTTGATTTTATCATTCCCACATTTTCTTTTCTTGCTGGTTTGTTTTGAGTTTTTCATGATTTTCATCTTTTAAAATAAAAGAGCTTATCACTCTTTTACAGTCTTGAAATCTTATCTATAAAGGAAATCTTTATAAATGTTTTCTGCTTGCTGGAAATCAAATGTTTTGATTAGTTAATCCTTGATTGTGAAAAATCAATAATAGACTGTGTTGATAATTCTATTTGAATCTTTCCATCATTATTCTTAGAACTTTATCTTTAACTCAACATAAAAGTTTGAGTTTAGTTACTTTTAAGGGAATCAGTTTCAGGAAAGAAGTTTTAATATATAAATATTAGTAATCTATAGATTTCTTATGCCATCCTTACTCTTAAGGAGTATAGTCACTTCCCCACCCATTAAATAATCTCTTATGAGATTAACATTAAACATATCCCAATCCTTTTCTTTAACATCTCTGAGAGTGAGCTGAGAAACAGGAGGTCTTATCATAAGCCAATCTGCTCATGATCATGCCTTCTTATGGAATGACTTTATCAAAATCTGGTCACCAAGCCAGGATACTGGCTTGTAGCCACATAAACAGTTACAAGACGGGGGGTCTCATCACGAGCCAGCCCGCTCATTATCTATAAGTTGGTGTGAATGAAACTGTCACAACCTGATCACCAAGTCAGGACAGTGCTTTCCAGTTTCTTTCCAAGGATGCAAATCTTTAACAAGGATTGATCAGCTTTGTATATTTAATTAGTGGATTGGATAAAAGCAACTTATTGGGTTAAAAGGCATCCCTATCGTGGCTATAGACGCCGGCTGGCTATAGGGTCCTGCCTGTGGTATTGGAATCATTTCTTAATACTATGTCTTATATGATTAGCTTGATTTCCCAAGGTTAATTCCCAGTAAAGTTCTTGATTCTTTCATCTTGTGTATAATTTATTTTGAAAAATGAGTATCTTTAAAAAGGTTTTTTTGGATAATGATGGAATGACTTGGATGTTTTAGAAGTTTTGAAGTTTGGTCTATACTATATCATTCAGTGATAATTCTATTCAGATTATTTTAAATTTAGCATGAGAAGGCATTTCATCTTTGTCCCTAATTTTTATGGATTTCAATACTGTAAGGCAGAGATAACTACTTCATCCCAGCGTGTCTCCATTTGTTGTGGCCACAACATATGCCATGCTTAGATGAAGCAAGGGAGCCCCATTTTTGAATAAACACAAAGGTAGCTGGGTGAGTTTTCTTGTAAATATGAGATTTTGGTTTTTATTCCTAAGATCCCTTACCCATACTTTTGTTTGTGTGTTTGCCTTTTGATCTGAAAATTTCTAAGTGTTTTTTATTTGCAGGAAGCCTCAAATTTTGAGTATTTTGTCATTTGCTTTCGTCAACCCGAAACCCAACACTTTGGAAACCCGCAACCCGAAAGATGTGGGTTATGGAAATTTGCTTTTCAATCTTTCGCCTGGGGTCAACCCGAAACCCAAAACCCGACAGGTGCAGGTTGCGGGTTTTCCTTTCATAATAATGTTCGGTGATTTCTAACCCGAAACCCGCAAGTACAGATTTCAGCCTTTGGGATTTCATTTTTGATTTTGGTTGCGTTGTGTGTTCCCGAAACCCGACACCCGAAAATGCCGCATTTTGGGATTCGGGAAATCCTTTTTCCTTTTTGCGATTGTTTCCATTTCTGAAACCCACAACCCGCAAGTTTCGGGTTGCAGCTTTCGGGAACTTATTTTCACCATCGTTTTAGCAGTTTGTGATCCCCAAACCCGCAACCCGCAAGTTTTGGGTTGTGGCTTTTGGGATTCATAATAAAACTTTGTGAATAAACCCCCGTGACTTGACCCCGCAACCGCAAGATTTAATCTTGACCATTGATTTGTCTTGATCCTGTGGATGAGATTACACTACGTCATTTGAATAATTATTTGGATTGTTTCCATTTTTACTTATTTGCTTTTGATTCATTTGAGTTGTTTTTATCATTTGATTTGTTTTTTATCATTTGATTTGGTTCCATGATCTTGGTGGTTAATTTATTATGTTGTTCCCCACATACCCCACCTAGACTTGGTCTTCACTGCACAAACTGATTATTCGAGATGATGGCTGATTGATTACCTTCATTTTTTGTTTTTGATTAATATCATGGTTTCTTCTCTTATGATTTTGGATATTGCATTAGTATGGTATTTGAGCTTGATAGAGTTTTATTTTACTTTTGCATACCTAGAATCATAATGTAAATATTGTAAATAATCTTAGTCTTTGGATTTGTTTGCTTATATTAGTTTAATATTTTTAATGTTTAAATTAAACTTATTGAAATCTTTTAAATATTTACGGTCATGCTTTGACTTTCATTAACTTAATTTGTGTATTTCATTAAATCCATATATTAAACTTATACACAATTTGATGTTATGAAAATTAAAAGAACACATTTTTTTTATGTTTGTTTGGGGTTTAATTTCCCTAACTTCTATGAGATTTGGTTTTATGATTATTTGGAAATTAGTGGGATTAAAATTCAATGTTCACGAATGTGAAATTAGCTTGATCATGGATAAGTCTTTTATTTTCAATAATCTAATTTGATCTTGAAAATACATTTTCCATTTTGTAATTTTAAAAAAAAATCATTTATTACTGTACAAAAAGAAATGTTGTTATTCTTTTCTTGGTTTTCTATTCCTGGAAAATGATTATGTTAGAAACCTATTTATGGAATTCATTAACTCTCCTATATTATATGAGTGATTCTTTTTCTATATACGTAACTTGTTTCCAACATTTATTTTCTTAAGAATTATTTTGTAAATAGTTTCGATTTTTACTTCTAGCTTTAGGGTTCTCAGATATTGCATTTTCTTCATAAATAATTATGTTGTTTTCAAACCCCAAACCCGAAACCCAAAATTCCGGGTTGCAGATTTCAACACATTAATTCTTTATTCTTGCAATGTCTAAACCCGAAAACCCGAAACCCAGAATTCCGGGTTGCGGATTTCAACACATTAATTCTTTATTCTTGCAATGTCTAAACCCGAAAACCCGAAACCCAGAAATTTCGGGTTGCGGATTTTGGCTTTTCATTTTTCCATTTATGCATTTACGAACCCTAAGTTTATCTTAGGTTATATTTTAATGTAATTTCGGGTCCGTAAATTTTTGTAGCTTATTTTTTCACGTATGTTTTTTTTAATTTGACTTTTAATTTTGGTTTTGATTTTTGTTGGGAATATTAATTTCGGATTTTTTGTTTTAAGTTTTATTCGTTTGGAAATTAATTTATAATGGATATCAATTATTAAATCAATGGCCATGATCCACCCAGCAATAAAATCAATGACTATTGAGCCTTATCTTCTAACAGCAATATCTCGAGATTTATAAGTCCAAATCAAGCCTGTGATAGCTTGTTGGAAAGCTAGAAGGATGCAAAATGATTTGGGAAGGTTATTTTTTCAAGATGAATAGCTTAACCACCTCAAAAATCTGCATGAACAGTCAATTTCGGATTTGCATAAGATTTGTTTACTTTTTATTTTGATTTGCAAATGGGTTGTTATTAATGTAGATTTCTTTGATTGGATTTGGAATGATATTTTAATTTATCTTCTTATTTGTAGGTGTTGATTTGGATTTAGAAGAATCAAATTGAAGAGTTGCATTCTAAGTTTGAAATGATAAAAAACATGCTAAGTGGAAAACAATGATCTTTGGACGCGATTTCTGGAGTGACGGAGATGAATCTGAAAAATCTTAGACATGGGTTTTGTGCAAAAGGTGCCCAATTAGTTTGTGAATGAGCAGAAGCCTGAGAAAGTTCTTCATTTGGGAGATACGACTGGTTCTTCAAAACGAATTTTCCCAGATTTGCCTCATGGATGGATCTGCAAAATGAAACAACTCAGCTAGTTAGCTCAGCGTTTGGGGAAATGGATCTGATCCTTTTTTATAATGTTTCTATATAAATACCTACCTTTAATGATGTGGGATGAGGGAAGTGATCGACAGAGCTGGAAGATTTCTCTTTTAGAACTGAGGAGACGCTGCCAAGGTTGATGATGATTTGAGAGCTCAAATCAACAAGGAACAATTGGACATGCCCTGTTTTGCGAACACTATAATTTCTTGCAGTTGTGTTAAATACAGTAAAGTTTCTCCATATGTCTTCTTATTTACTTATCAAGTTTATTTCATTAGTTTGATAATGCTCTGAGTCAATTATCAATTACTATTTATTAATTTGCAATCAATTGAGAATTTTGGATCTGGAGTTTTGATTTATCATGATTCACGATCCAGATTTACAAATGTGTTGAATACGTTTATTTATTGAACATGTCTTTATTTCTGCAAATAATTTATAGTCAACATTAAGTTCATGCTAATTTTTTAATTAGCAAAAGAACAACAGGATATTCTTGGATGCACTCAAATCTTTAAATTGTTATCAACAATTTTCATTGTTTGATCATACTTAAAAGTTATAGGTTAATAATCTGGTTTTACATTTCTGTTAAGCTGATGAAATAACTTATTAAAACAAAAACCAAGTTACCCTACACATAAACAAGCTTTCATCTTAGAATAGGACTAACTTAGATTAGTTTCCTCTTCTGAAATAGGTTAGGTTAGGTTAGCTTTACCATTTTCACACCTTTTGTTTTCCTTGATTGGAAAAAAGACCTAACGTGTCAAATCACCAACTTGTAGAGTTCCAGCGGAGGCCGAATATCCATGGAATATCACCATATCAAATAGGTTGGGGTTAGAACTTCCCTTGCGTAGGGTCTTTCGAAGCCTTTCAACTTTGGTTTTATCCCTCTGCTGGGATCCTGGAAACCATTCGAGCACATTTTCATCTAACTTGCACAACCGAGGCATCAACAAGGCGGCAAGCCCACTGGTTCAACAAATACACCTGCGTATCTATCCAAGGAAGTAGTGCAGACCATTGATGGGTGAATCTGAATGGAATGGAGCTGAGCGATGAAACCATGTGAATTCTTCTTAAGGATATTTTCCATGCGATGCGAACTGATGATGTGAAGAGACCCTAGTTGTAAGCTCGTAAATTTGTGTTGTTTCCCATTGACTGAAAACTACATCCAAAGTTCAGCAAAATCCCATAAAATGGGGCCAAGAGTGCGTAACCATTGAACTCCCAAAACCACATCACATCCGCCTAAGGATAAGGGAAACATTTTAGAGCACAGGTTATAATCTTCCAGAGAGATATGCACATTGTGACACTTCCCCTTGCAAGGTAAGGTGCCCCCATTGGCAACCACGACTTCAAAGTTGAAGCAAGGATGGACAAAACAATCATCTTGTTTGGTAATCCGAGGGTCAATGAGGTTATGAGTACTACCGGAATCAATGGGTATGGTAAGAGGGAGATTCTTGAAGTAACCCTTGGCCCGCATTGTTTATGGGGTGGTGACGTCGGTTACAACATGGAGAGATATCTCTGGTGGGTCGTCCTAAGATGGGAGGTCAACAGGTGGGTGCTGAATGTCGACCTGATCATATATTGTATCTTGAACTTCTTCACCAAGTTCAGAGGCAGGCGGAGAATCCACATCTAAGAGATAGATCTTTTGCTCAACACATCTATGTCCCCGAGTGAATTTCTCATCACAATTATAACAAAGCCATTTTTCTCAGCGTGCTCGCATCTATGGTTTAGACAAATGCTTGATAGGATTTGGTCGAGGAGTTGGCATAATGGGAGGTCGTTGGGAACCCATATTTCTGAAGGGAACAAAGGTGGGTTTGGAGCATTGTTGGGATGGGATCTTGTCCTCTGCCAACTTATCCAACCCTAGGACTTCCATCATTGTGTTGGGACAGAACATTTTGACCTCTGAACGGATTTCATCCTTGAGACCACTGATAAAAAAACTCCGATAGAATTCATCAGACAATACTTTTGTCTGATACTCTCTCACTGTGCCAATTTGGCGAAGTTTAGTGAGTGCTCCTATGGAGTCATCAAAAGCACTAGGACCAAATTGTTGCAAAAGGAGTTGGAAAAAATCTGTCCAGTTTAGCTTGTGATGAGCTTTGATGTACCAACGGTACCATTGAAGGGCTTCATGTTCCATATGAAAGGATGCAAGTGGAACTTTCTGGACAACAAAAGTATTATGTAGACTGAAATATTGTTCTACCTGGTATATCAATCTAGTCATATCAGTAACATTAAAGTGAGGAAAATCAAGCTTCGGCCCACGAAAATTGCTGGAAGAAGAGAACCCAGTGGCTACAAAAGTTTCTGGCTATCGGTTATTGTTCATGGTTGAATGCTGAAAATGGAGGCTGAGAAATTTTTCATCCAGATCCTGGAGTTTGGTTTGGATGGTTGCAAGTGCTTCCTCCATGTTTTTGCTCTTGCACGGGTGACAACCATAACCAGGGGTTTTTTTTTTTGAGTGGGTAGATAAACAAAAACAAAAACTGTTTTAGTAAAGGAAAATCTGGATTTGGGAAAAAATTTGATGGGTAATTTGGGTTTGACTAGGTTTTGGACACTTTCAAAGGGACAGAGAAGCAAAAAAGGTGTATTTCAGAAGAGGGGTTAAAGAATGAGAAAATTTGTCTGAGAGGAACAAATAAGTAGAAATATGAAATGAACACTATGGTAAAATTTGAAGGCGGTTGGGGGGAAATCGAAGAAGTTATGGCAAACTCTAAAAATAGACAAATATGGAATTTATGGTGTTGGGAAGTGGAATTTGGGATAGGGTCCTCAAGAATGAAATATGCAAAATGGGATTGCAGGGTTTTCATGGAATTTTCAAGGGAAATGGAGTTAAAACAAGGGAAAGGGAGATATGGTGGAAAAATAGATATTTATACTTCTTTTTTTTTCTTTTCAGAAATGGATCTGCAACGGCATGGAAGGGATTGAAAATAGATGGATTTGCAACGGCATAGAAGTGATTAGCAATAGATGGATCTGCAACGACATGGAAGTGATCGGCAATAGTTCTAGGCAAAGGAAATCTGCAATTTATCAGATGAAAATAATTATGGACCCCAGGTATGCTCGGCTTCCTAACGGTTCAGGGGATCCACTCGGCCACCAATGATGTCTGACGGATTGTGTATTAGGGAAGTACCCTTCACTCTAGGGCTCAGGTAAAACTGATAACCCATTTTCCACAAATGACAGCTCTTGGTTTACCTCACGGGTGGGAACTAGTCAATCAGGTAGGGGTCGTCTCCCTTTTCGCTGGCAGGTCCTCTCAATGGGCCAGCTACTTCAGGGTTCCTGTGGTACTCCTCACAATGATTTTTAGGGATTATGCCCAAGTACTTTTCATAGTTAAGAAAATAGGGATTATTCCCAAATTTGAACCTGCAACAGATGTAAAAAAAAAATTGGCAGAAATTTCACCCAGCAAGCCCAAGAAAGTGCTCTGATACCAGATGTGAGGAACCTGCAACAATTAATTAATGAAAATACATGAGATGGAAGTAATAACATAACTCAAAATTACTTTATTGATCACAGGTCACTTCGAGGGGGAAACCTCCTTTGAGCAAGCTCAATACAAATAACTTCATGGTACCTTCATTGGCCTCAACACACACTTATATACTAAGTCTATGCCCAATACTATGGGTCAATACCATGGGACATATAATACCACGGGACGACTTACAAAGCACATACGTCCAATACTATGGGTCAATACCATGGGCTAATACAAACTATGGATCGACAAATACTACGGTATGACTTATAAAGCATATGCGTCCAACAACAATATACTAACAAAGTAAAGAGAAGGGTTGACATGAGTTCCTAGCAATGATAAAGAAACAGTCGGTTGTTTCTTACTGCTCCATGACACGACCCGTGTACCTATGTTGAATGCATATCCTGAAGTTGATTTCCTATCATTAGGATTTCCAGCCCAATCTAAATCAGAGTAACCTGTCAACTCAACATCACAATCATCAGTATACATAATACCAAAATTAACAATTCCTTTCAGATATTGAAGAAATTTCTTCACAGCTACCCAGTGACTTTCAAGTGGCTTAGCCATGAACTGACTTAGAATATTGATTGAGTATGCTATATTTGGCCTGGTAGTAGTGAGATAGTTCAAACTTCCCACCAACTATCGATACAAAGTACCATTTACTTCTTTAGTTTCATCAACACTAGATAACTTAATATTTTGTTCTAAAGGTGTTGACATTGCCTTGCATTCACTCATATTAAATCTTTCCAGTATTTCTCTTGTGTATTTACTTTGAGTGATCATTGTTTTACCGACTTCTCTCCATATTTATAGACCTAAACAATAATGTATTTCACCAAGATTCTTCATTTCAAACATTTGTGATAACTAAATTTTAATATCTTCAATCAAGTGAGAAGCACTGCCTGTGATAATAAAATCATCAACATATAGGAATAGCAAAGAAACATTCCCTTTTTCATCCTTTTTGACATACAAATTAGGATCATTTTCGCTTTTCACAAAACCTTTCCAAGCAAAGAATGAATCAATCTTAGTATACCAAGATCTAGGTGCTTGTTTCAAACCATATACAACTTTCTTTAGCTTACAGACAAGATCCTCTTGTCCTTTCTTTATAAATCCTTCAGGCTGAACCAAATAAAATTCTTCTTTTAAATCACCATTCAAAAATGCAGATTTAACATCTAACTAATGTATTTTCCAATTGTATTGTGTAGTTAATTCAATCACGACTCTAATTGTATTTAACTTAGCTACGGGTGCAAAAGTGTCTTCATAATTAATTCCTTCCTTTTGTGAATACCCTTTTGCAACTAATCTGGCTTTATTTTTGTCAATACTTCCATCTACATTAAATTTGGTTTTATACAGCCATTTACATCCTGTGGGAACTTTGTTTTCAGGCAGTTCTGTAATTCCCATGTTTCATTCTTCATTATTGATTCATATTCTTCATTCATTGCAGTTTTCCATTCCTTCTGATTTTTGGCTTGTTCATAAGTAACAAGTTCTACAACATTCATTACTTGTGTCATCAATGCATAATATTTATACCTGGAGGGTAACTGAATTGTTCGTGATGACTTCCTCTATGGTTCACTACTTTGTTCACTTTCACTTCTTCTTTTCTGAGGCACATGATCCCTTCTAAGTGGAGTGTTTGTAGTATCCATGATGCTTTCACTTTGTTCTTGTACATGTTCCTACTCTTGTACATGTTCCTTCTGTTGTACATGTTCCTTTACCTGTTCATGTTCACCATATATAACAATTTTTACATGAACATCATTGTCATAAGTGTGATAATCTAAAGGGAGATCTCACAGCTACAACAGATCTCACTAATGAATTGCAGAGAAGAAAGAAGAATCAATAATCACTCATGAACACAAAAAATGGAAAATAGCAGTATAATCATACATCAGCTGTAAGCTGGCACTCTGAATAACTGAATACAATACAATAACTGTCAAGAGAATTCGAATAAGCCAAAGGTCAATCGGATTATACTCAATGTGTAGCTTGGATAACATTGGAGACATCATCCAATCAGTGGCAGTAGTCACAAATAGTCAAAAGTCAGTCAAATGAGTCTAACTAAGTCTAACTGAGCCATGTGAGCACAAATTAGGGGATGAAGACTCCAAAGAGGGTGGATGAGCCTGTCGGAAGGTCAAGTTGTACTCCAAAATAGACAACTGGGAGCTACAGGTAGTTAAACTAAGTAATCAATGCAAGAATTGGTCAATCAATGCTCTAACTGATTGTTAAAATCCTGGTAGGTGAGATAAGGCACATATGTCATCCAAGTGAGGAAAACAGGGAGCATCAGGTAGGTAGGAGGGATACTGAGGGCTGAAGACAGGCTCTAGGGAGCTGAAAATAGGCTCCCTATAGGCTCTAGGTGGTGGGGAGACCACCATACTTATGACTGGATGCATGCAGAGGCATGCATGATGACTGGATGCATGCATGCAAATATAAAAAATGATGGTGGTAATATTCCAACACCCCCTCTCAAGCTATACTATGAGGTAGTATCTGATAAATGAAAAAGTAGGGCCCTGGTGACTGAGACCAAAGGTCACCCTGTACAACAATCTAAATAATAAATGAGGAAAGAGGTAAAACCTAGTGGGAAGAAATCCCTCCCTCAAAATAGAGTGAAGAATGCTAATGTAGCATGGCATCACTCACACCAGAAGTAGGCAAGTGACCCTCTTTATCAAAGAATGATCGATCAATAGAAAATGGATCAGTAATGTGAGAAGGATAAAACCTTCCATTTTGAAAATCCGATCTAGCTATCCTTTGATCAAGTGGATCTCCCACAAGATCTCTGACAGATATAAGAGTAGTGGTTTCCCATCTCGGAAGAGGAGGATCATCAGGTTCTTCTAGATCTGGATCTCTCATTCACTCATCTTCACTGTCAGGTGCTAGATCTTCAGGTTCTTGTGGATATGGATCTAGCATTCGCTCTTCATAATTTTCACTGTCATACTCTGATTATGAACCATCATGTGATGAAGGTTCCCTCTCTTGCTCATCATCACTTCCAAACTCTGAATCTGAAATCTCATGTGATGAAGCTTTTCTCTCTTACTCATCATCACATCAAAACTCTGAATCTGAAGGTGGATCATGTTCCAAGAACATGTGCTTGACTTCTCCTTCGTTGGAAGCAAGTGAATCTGGAGACTTCCTGAACTTGCTCTTTTGACCAAACATGGTGGGAAAAAATCCAAAAATATCAATATCATTCTGAAACATGTGATCCAAACCAATTGAGGTAGGATCAAATCCATGAATGTGCATGTAGTTCATTGATATCTCCTTTGAACCAACATAGGTGAGATCATTACCAAATTAACTAGGACATGATTATGGTGGATCTTCAACAAGATCACTGGTTGATGCAATAGTGGTGGTGGCCCATTTTGCAATAGGAGTTGAACCAATCAATGCTAGATCTTCCGGTTCTTGTGGATCTATATCTAGCATTCGCTCTACCTTCTGACCCTTATTTTTCTCAACCTTCTTTGCTGGATCTTTTCCATTCAGGAAACCTTTGCAAGTGCCTTGGGAAAATATGAGATTGGATAGATCTTCAACTAAATTTTGAGTTTGCATACTCTCCAAATGTTTGTAGCTGAGATGACATAGCCCACTCTCTTCATTTGCATGAGTGTGAAGAGAAGACTACTTTGAGAGAGGTAGGAAGTGTGAGAACTCATAGAGTTTTGACTTATGATTTGCAACACCTTTTGCAATGGTAGGTCCTGATACCATGTCTTGAATTTCGATCTCATTAGGAGAGAAGACCCTCTTGGGATCTCCAGTATGGGTCATATGATATATTGAAAGTAGATTTGTAGTGAGAGTGGGGACATAGAGCACATCTGAGAAGTACCCATGATCAAGTTTGATTCTTCCTATCCCTTCAGAAGAGACCTCAGAATCATTCCCCAACATGATGGATGGTCCAACAGTAAATTTGAAACCAGTGAAGAGATCCTTGGAGGAAGGAATGTGTCTTGATGCTCCAGAATATATGATGAAGGAGGATGGTGTTGATGCACTTTCCATGAGGACGTGGAATCTCTCTTTGTCCTCAGATCCAGATGGTTCACTCTCTTTCTTTCTAGCACATGAAAGTACTTGAAGATTATTTTTTTCAAGAAGTGAGTCCATGATATCTATGGTCTTCTTCATACATGAGCTATCAAGGTGATATCCTCGGTTACAGTATGTGCACTTGGATTTTCCCTTTTGAGATGTCTTGTCCTTCTTAGGATTCAAAATTCCATCTGAATCTTTTGGAGCCTCATTCTGCTTTTGGTCATTCGACCTCTTTTCAGAAACTTTTTGTTTCCCTTGGTCATTCTCTCTTCTCATCTCAGTGGCTGCAAGAGCTGAATCCAACTTGGTTTTTATCACTCCCATGTGTACTATCTTCTCCTCCTCAAGTGTGAGGGATTGAATGAAGTCTTCAAGCGAAGGGAACTTCCATTTTGGAATTGACAACTTTGCTGACTGGAAGGTCGAAACAAACACTGAAAAATAGGGGCGGCTAGCTTCGACAGAATGGCAAGGATGAGATATTTTTATTCCTTCTCAATCTCATACCTCTTCAATTATGAAATCATGTTCTTGAACTTATTGTGAAACTCAGTGATAGTTTCGAAACTGCTTGGGCTCAAGAAGATGAGCTCATTTTCTAACTTATGACCCTTCATGTCATCCTTCTAGCCAAGAAGAGATTCGATCTTGTCCCAAACCTCCTTTGGATTCTTCAAATCAATAACATGAAAGTGTAGGTCTTCAGAAATTCTAAGTAGCAGCAATCCTACTACTCCATCAATGTTGGGCTTAGCCCAACTGGGGCAATTTTGAGCAGAAAGGAGTTTTGGACCTGCGGAGCTAAGTGCAGTTCAGCTGAAACATTTTTGTATAGGTTTTGGGATTCTGCGAGGATTGTTACACCCAAAATCTACTCATCACCATATTCAATGTATGCACCCCTAAAGGCACTTGGACTAATAATCATCCTGGGAGAGTTTGTACCCATTTGTGCTAGGTTTTGAAGGGTCATCGCAGGTTGCACACTAGCAGCACGCGACGTTGCAGGTTGCACCACTACAGGGTGCGACGAGGTCTATTAATGGGAAAAAATAGCTTATTCGAGATCCTTCTCGAAACTTGCTCATTTTGGGGCTTATCCCGGACCCCTAGGAGAGCTGGTACTCGACCCCTAACTCTTTGAGAAGATCCCCTATCTCTCTCCTAACTTTCCTCGACCTATCCTATCCACACCCTATCCATTTAGTCCTATATAAGTGAGGCTCATTCCCATACCAAGGGGAGGAAGACTAAGGTATCCATACACTGGTGAAATCTACCTTAGAGGAAGGCTATAGTATCTACATGCTGGTGAAATCTCTCCCAAGATACTCCATTCACCTCTTGAAGAACTCATGCTTCCTTGGAAGGATATGGCAATCGATATGGTCGGAGAAGGGCTGCCATGTTAAGTCTTTGGTTGTAGTCCTATATCTCTATCATGTACTCTTCTATTTGCAGTAATACAAATGCTTTCCACCAATATCGTTCTTATGTGTGATGATGTTGTGTTGTTTACCTGCTTAACTGTTTACATAGATCTCTTATTGTATAGATGCTCTTTACTCGTTTCTCTTTTCTGTGTCTAAACAAGTCTTACAACTTGGATCTGACCACCGTGGGATGTGGATCAACATTCGGGAGAAAGGATAGCGAATCAAAGAGTTAAGACATCTAGCACTTGATCCTTAAGTAGATCTAGGAAACGTGTTTGTAGTCTGTTCTATTTGTTCTAGATTCGCATTGAGCTAGGGAGATCCTACTTGCCTCTGGTCGAGTGGATTGTCCGGTAACAAATCTGGCGACCATACTGGAGAGTATTGCTTGTTTTTTTTAGTAGTCATTCATTTGAAAGTCGTTTTCAGTAGATTACTTCACTCAAGTCCGTTTATCATTTTTCGCCATTCACTTTCAGATATTCGCATTGAAGGTTCTGATCTTCTTCCTCTGAGTCTATACAACTCAGTTCCAAGTCAGTTTGTGGTTCATTATTGAGAGATCTGATTCATTTTTTAATCTAGAACTCTCCTATCACACCTGGGAAGTGAGAATAGAGCAACACTGTGTTTTTATGAGTCTCTGTCCTTTGTCTGTTGCTTACTTGTCGTAGTCTATGCATTGGTGAACTGCGACACCGTCGCACCTCCTGTGTAGGCAACCTGCAACGTCGCACTGTCTGCAAAGACAGACTGCGTCGATCTATCAAAAGTTGACATATAGGAATCCATCCTCTCATTTGATAGTCTAGGTCTTGGTCTGGTGTTTGGATTCCCTCTATGCTGCAAGATCCAGCCAAAGACCCCTTTGATAATTTGTGTGTTGAGAGTTTGGTTCCATTTGGATTGGCTTTGGGTTCCGCTTTGGACAAGTTTGAAATCGGTAGTGGTGGATACTTTTGTATTCCCCACCTTCATCCATTCATTCTTGCATTACCTTCCTTCCATCCCTGATCTGATCATTGCATTGGATCACCTTCCAGACCTCATCTACATTTGTTTTGAGCTTTGCTTGTTGCTGCTTGATTTTGAGTTAAGTGTGTCTTTTTTGCTTGGCTGAGTGCTTGTCTTTTCTAAAGTTTTCTGAGTGTATGAATGTTGCAAGTAGTGTTTTCTTTTCAGTCATTTGGATTTGAAAGCAAAGTTGTTATCAGGTTTATTGCTTTGATACATCCATTGGAAAATTAAAAAGTGTCGCTTTCCCTTTGTTTCTCAAAAAATTATTGAAGAAAGATTTTTTGCATTGGAAAAGTCTCATTGATGTTTTGGAAAAGTTGAATGAATGTATGATCTCTTGTGTTTTTCTCGAATCATGAATCATTCATTTTCTTGAAAGGCTCCAAGAACGCTTCGATTTTTTCAAAATTGTTTCCATGCTGAGGAAAGATAGATGCATTTTTTATTTTTATTGCTCTTAGATCATTGAAATCGAAATTGAAAAGCTTGCATATTTCATTTCAGAATCCTCTCTTTTCATCATTTAGTGTCATTTTACTTTGAAAAGAAGAAGAAAAGGAAAAAGTTGCTTTGATTTGGATAGTAGTGTTGTGTACATTTGTGTGTTTCGTTGAAAAAGAAAAGAGTATTTTCATTGTTGAATTTGTTTGAATTGAGATTGTGTTGCATTGAGTTTGTTTGGTAATACCATTGGAAAGAAAAAGCTTTCTCCTTTCCATAGGTAGAATTCATCGAAAGAAAAGAACATTTTGTGCATGTAGATAGGGCTTGCATTATGTTTCCGATTATGTACGCACCTCATGCATTCACCTAAACGTCCAAGATAAAATTAATGGTAGAACTAGGTAAAGGTTTTAGCAACTTGTGTGTAAGTTAGAGACATGTTCCGACATCATTAAGTGTGGCAGTTGTCGTTACTTGCTAGCACTGTAGTCCGGGGGTATTGTAGCCTTCCACGTACATCAGTATATCGAGCTCCTTCATGTACCCACCAAGTACCATAATATTTACTTGGTGTATATCGAAGGGTGTATCACGTACTTGACATGTATATCAGAAGGTCTCGTGAGAATGACTGTGCATTAGACAACACCACTATGGATTTGAGCTCCCACGTACCTTGCATATATCAGGAGACACCATTAGGATTCCTGAAACCAACCGAGTTAACCATTTGGCCGTCTTGGCAAAGCAATACACCAAGAACAGCACTCGGGGAGATTGGCACGCACATATTGTCCAGGTAATCGGGTATGCAGGCAAGGGTATGGTCCCAATCCTCCTTGTCGCATCATATTGTTGGACCCTATAGTATATTGCGGTTTGCGATGCCTTGATAATCCCGTGAGGTTCCAGACTTCTGAATCCACTCTATCAAATAAGTTTTCTTGTTGCCTTAGTTTGAGTAGGTTTCTTGGACTGCTTTTCTTTTAGTATACCTTTAGGAGAAACGCTGTTTCGGCCTTTTTTGGCTGATTTTCTTGATACTCTGGCGGATTTTCCCTAGAGAAGGTCCCATAGGATCTTGAACTTGCCACCTGAATTTCTCCTTAATCCAGAGGTTATTTCGAGGGTAAGAATTGATCAGCGTAACGTAATCATAGCTACTGAAGTAGGGAACCCCACTTTGAATGTTGGAGGGATTTTGTTTCCACAAACTCCTCTGGATTCACCTACCTCTCATCCCATGCAGGATGGAGAAGCACACACCCCCACTTCTCAAAACCTTCCTCCCATCATCCCGGGAGAACCTGGATCGTTGAAATGGATAAACCGACCCCAGGACGACCCTACAACAGTTGTTGGTCCTTCAACAACTTACTGGACATCTTCTATAGACCATCCAGTGGCTCATTTTGCCATCTCATCCTCACCTAGTGAGACTACTCCGAAAGACACTTTAGCCTACCTTCATGGCCGATTGGCTCACTTTCGTTTCATGGCTAAAGAGTGCCGGTAGTCAAGTCTCCAACGACGGGTTGAAGACCCATCGTTACTCCCTTACCAACCCATTCCAGTTCATTTGATATCTTTCAGATCACCTGAAGCACCCCCACCACATGACCACTAATGAGACTGGTCAACCCTCGCAAGAATCCAGTCCTGCACCTCAAGTGAACCAACCGGTGGAAGGACCATGGTCCAACACACCTGTCACTACCACGGTTACTTTACCAGTTCCTCCCCCACCTCAAAATTCGAGGGGAGGGTATTCCATTCCCATGGATTATCTTATTGGTAATGTTATTACCACGGTAGCTAACCAACAACCTATGTTGGTTCAACCTTTGAATAGTGGTCAAACTATTGTGGCTGGGGGGAAACCCCCGTTTCCTAACCAGAACGTAGGTGGTGGAGTCCCCAACGGACCTTCCGTTGGACCTACCCAACTCGCTAGACCGTCCACCATGGGATTATCTCACATTGGAGGCCCATCAAATGTAACTCAACCCTCATGGAGTCAAGCGTATCCAGGTTCTTTTAACCCTGTGCCGGGTCAACCTAATCCCGGAAATGCGCCATATGGGATACCTTATCCCAGGAATCCATACACTCTATGGGGGAAACAACCTGTGTTGCAACACGGACCCCAACCGACTATCCCTCAAGTACCACCACCCCCGATCGGTCCTCACCCACCTCCTATTGGGGGCGGCGGGCCCCCACCTAACATTGGTGGAGTCCCACCTCATTTTACGTACAACCCCCCTCACCCCTCAGGTGATGGCGGGAATGGTCCACCACCTCCTCCAGGTGGAGGCGACAGCGGACCACCCTATAATGGTGCAGGAGGACATTTCCCTTCGGGTGGCGGCGGTGGTCCACCACCCCCTCCAGGCGGAGGCGGTGGAGGACCTAATTACTATTGTGTTGGAAGTGGTGGTGGAAACCCTCATCCTTCCAGCAGCGGAGGTGGTGGGGGCCCCCACCCATCTGGCAGTGAAAGCGGTCCACCACCCCCTCCATGCGGAGGCAGTGGTGGGCCACCTTATTATGGTTATGGACCCCCAACTCATCCCGGTGGTGGCGGTGGACTTCCACCCCCTCTCGGAGGCGGAGGTGGACCCCCACCTTATTGGAACGAACCACCTTGTGGTGGTGTACATCCTTACGGTCCAGGCAGCACACCACCCTATGGTCAGTTTTATCCTGGTACACCTTACGGTCAGTATTATCCTGGTACACCTTACGGTCAGTTTAGTCCTTACACACCATATCCGTATTATCAATACACGCAGCCTAATCCACAGCTGCCCTTTTTGGCTACTTTGGACCTACCTGACCTCTCTCGTTTGACCAATGATCTTATTTACCACAAATCTAATTGGCCACCGATTTTGGTGAAACTTCCGTCTGATATCCCCAATTTTGACGGAAAGCCCAGTGAAGACCCCAAGAACCATGTGATGACATACCACTTATGGTGTTCATCTAATTCCTTAATGGACGATTCAATTCGTCTTAGATTGTTCCAAAGGACTCTCACCGGTTTGGCTGCCAAGTGGTACATTGAATTGCCACCACACTCTTTTCCTAATTTTGGCTCTCTTGCTATGAACTTTTTGATGCATTTCCAACTACCTATACGGTATGAGACTGGTACTAAGATTTTAACCTCGTTCCGTCAGAATAATGCCACTCACATTTCGGATCATATCCACGAGTGGCGAAGGAGATGACATCTCATTAAAGCTCCCATTCCAGATCAGCTCCTAGCAGACTGGTTTACTAAATTGCTCATTCCCACCATAGAAAAAGATGTTTCCATGTGAGGTGCTATCACCAAAGAACAAGCCATCACGAGTGCTCATCTCTTAGACCTGGTCTACACTCAGTTTGGCACTCTGTTCAATATTTTGACTGATGCACCCCAGGACGTTAACGATCCCACAAAACCGCATAAGGGACCCCAAGCTGACGGGATCATAGGTTCCCTTAACACCCAGCCTACTATTAGCATTGTTGGATCATCCAACCCAACTTCGGCTGGTCACAACACCGCCAAGTCCACTACCCCTGCTGTAACTGAAGAGGAATTCTATTCAATTAGCTTCATGTCAGAAGTTTAACGGCAAAAAAAAGAACAAGGGGAAACCCAAAAAGTATTCTGCCCAGCAGGAACCCAAGAGCACTCCTGACGATACTAAGCAGAAAAGGAAACTGAAGTATCCTTGTCTACTGTGTGGAGAAGACCATTTCTCCAAAGAGTGTCCCCATAGAGACGAAGTGCAAAAGTTTCTTAGGGGGTAAACGAACTCCTGCAGTCCTCAATGACCTGTTTCCTGCTCAAAACCAGCAAATGATTGCTCAAACCCCCCCATCCCAGGGGGAACCATCCAATACCGCGCATGTTCTCATCTTGCGTAATGAGGCGATCAATTTGACTACTCACTCGCGATCTTACGAACCGGTCCCTTCGAAGGAATCCACTGGAAGTAATGCTGAAAAAGCTTCCGACTCTTTAACTGATGTCACTATACCATCGACCTCTCTCACCATAGAGAGACCCTCTCTAGATTCGATATTTCGTCCTCCCAAGAGTATGATTCGAAAAGCTGTTTTCAATACTAATGCTTGCGTGGCACAAAATTGCAATATCATAGAGGACTTGGCACAAGCTCCCTGCGCCATGTCTACCCTGGAATTTTTGCAGAATTGTCTCAATCAACACAAAACTCTCCTTGCATCTATTGTTGCAGTTGACCAGGATTCCTCGAACACCATCATGTTTCGACTTGACAACCTTAAGTCGAGGCTCTCACACGAGCTCGCATTCCAAGTTTTCTATGAAGATTGTTGGGAAGATTGTCCATCGTACCCTTTTGGACGAGGGAGCCTCCACTTCTGTCATGTCCATCGCTTTTTGGAGAGCCATTGGCTCCCCCGAATTGAATCGTTCTCCTACCACGTTGAAAACATTCGACGGGCGTGGCTTTCAACCTCGTGGGCTCTTACAAGCTCTTGCAGTTGAGTTGGGTGAAAAGACCGTAACCATTAATGTGGAAGTGGTCTCGACCCCATTAGATTATAATCTCTTGC
This sequence comes from Larix kaempferi, assembly GCA_027924585.1. NCBI lineage: Eukaryota > Viridiplantae > Streptophyta > Pinopsida > Pinales > Pinaceae > Larix > Larix kaempferi. The sequence continues at coordinate 4,848,185 of BSBM01000600.1, forward strand.
TTGGTCTCAATTGGTTTTATACCATGCAGGTGGTAACCTCTTCATTCTTCCGCATAGTATAGTTCCCCCACCAAGTACGAATTGTTACTATCGACCAGTTAGATTTTTGTACACCGAACGCCACTACTCATCTTGGTGACCATGTTCCTTCCATTGGACAGATGTCAAAACAGTATGAGAGTGTAGGGGTCGGCCTTTTGAAAGATTCATCTCTCATGGGCGTTTTTCCAGCCGCGGACCCCCCTAATCATGTTGCTACGGTGAACATGATCTCCACTGAGATTTTATCTACTCAAACGATGCTTGGCTTGTACCAGTTGAAGCCACAACACACCTATTTGGAGATATGATGCCTCTTTCACCCGTTGAAAGCATTTATGAGGCTATCCAATCAGCTTCGAAGGACCTTTTAACCATGGCCTCCCCATCCTATTCTCTACGACAGACGTCCTCTCTACCTGATCTCTTACTTCAGAATTTTTATTCAGACGAGTCCATCATGGAAGTAATGAATGTTGACGACAGTCCATGGGATGATCTCCATCATAGGTCATCTTTTCTTCCTCCTTTGGAATACATAGAGAACAACATCCATACCCTTTTTTCACCAGATATCTACCCATCCCCTCAATGCCCCATCCTTACATGTCTTACAGACACGGAGGGAAACTTGGCCAACATTGAGCCAAACACCTCGGTAGACATCTCGGTGAAACCTGGTATAGTGGAACACATTCGCATAGGCCAGAAGTGTTCCCCTGAAGAAATCATTGTTAGCACGGCCTTGTTCAAACAATTTCGAGACATGTTTGCTTGGTCATATGAGGAGATTCCTGGGATAGACCCCGCAATTGTTTCTCATGAAATAAAAACCTATCCTGACATCAAACCTGTACATCAAAAGTTGCGACCGGTACACCCCCAGAAGACTGCGACAATAAAGGCAGAAATTGAAAAGCTCTTAAAGGCTGGCTTTATTTATCCTGTCCCATTGACAGATTGGGTCTCAAACGTCGTTCTTGTGAACAAAAAGTAGGGTACCATTTGTGTCTGTGTTGATTATCGGGCCTTCCCAAAAGACAACTACCCGACCCCCCTTCATCAACCAAATCATCGACAACTGTGCCGGAAGCGTCATCTTCTCATTCATGGATGGCTTTTCTGGTTACAATCAAATTGATATCAACCTAGCCGACCGACATAAGACAGCTTTCATCTGCCCATGGGGTACATTCGCTTATCGCAAGCTCCCATTTGGCCTTAAAAATGCTGGTGCCACGTTTCAGCGGGCTATGTCATACACCTTCCATGATATTAAGGAATTTGTGGAACCCTACTTGGATGATATCCCTGCTCATTCAAAGTAGCGCGAGTTCCACATTGATCATCTGACGGCCATTTTCCTCAGATGCAGATGGTACAATATTTGTCTGAATCCTCACAAGTGTCTCTTTTGCGTTGAGTCTGGATGCCTCTTAGGATTTATCGTTTCGAAGGATGGGATCCGCATTGATCCCTTAAAGGTGGAGGCCATCATCAACCTACCATCCCCGACTAATTGTGACAGAACTTCAAAGTCTCCAAGGGAAGGCGACTTACTTACGATGTTTTGTTTGTAATTTCGCGGAGAAGACATAGGGCTATATGAGACTACTTAAGAAGGACATCCCATTCATTTGGGACGATCAAGCTCAAAAATCCTTTGACTGTATCAAACATGCCATCACGCATGCCCCCGTGCTCCAACCGCCTAATTATTATCGAGATTACATCTTATATCTTGCCGCTTCTGCTACCACTATCGCCATGGTTTTGGTACAGGAGGATCAAAATGCTCAGGAAGATGTGATATACTATGCAAGTAAGGGTCTAGCTGACACTGAAACTAGATATTCACATGTCGAAAAACTTGCTTTCACAGTAGTCATCACCGTCCAGAAGTTCCGTCATTACATCTTTCTCCGCACCACCACCATCATTGCCGACTCGAACCCCATGTACCACGTACTGACGCGTCAGGTACTTGGGGGCAAGTATTCACGCTGGATTGTGATGCTGCAAGAATTCAATCTTCTTTTCGAGAAAGCCAAGTCTAAGAAGTCTTTGGTGTTTGTCGAGCTTATTTGCGACCTTCCCCATTCTGATGCAGAAGTTGAGCACAATGACTCCTTTCCGGATGAATCATTGTTTCTCATCAGTACGACTGATCCGTGGTATGGAGATATCCTGTTATATCTTCAAACCCAATGCTTTGATCCTCAACTTTCTCGCGACGACCGTCGTAAGATTCGTCACCATGCAAAGTATTATTTAATCTTTAATGATACTTTTATCATTGTGGTGTCGATTCAATTCTTCGACGTTGTCTCACTCATGATGAGGTTGAACGCATTCTGAATGACTGTCACGCTAGGGCATGTGGCGGTCATCTCTCTGGGATGGCTATAGCCCAGAAAATTTTGCACACAGGATATTACTGGCCTACTATCTTCAAAGATTGTATTGAGGCCATTAAAAAATGTCCTCCTTTCCAACACTTCCACACGAATAAGCGCACTCATCCCGCCCCACTACATCCAGTTATTGTCGTTGGCCCATTTGCAAAATGGGGCATCGATTTTATGCACTGTAAGCCTACCTCAGCCAGGGAGCATAGTTACATCATTGTGGCTGTGGATTACTTCACAAAGTGGGCCAAGGCTATGCCTACATACCAAAACAATGGCAAAACCGCCGCACTCTTCATGTTTAATCATGTGATAGCACGGTTTGGAGTTCCGCAGGCCATAGTCACCGATCATGGTTCTCACTTTCAGAACCATATGGTGGATGAATTGAGCGACAAGTTGTGTTTTCGCCATGAAAAATCGACACCCTACTACTCACAATCCAATGGACAGGTCAAGGTAATCAATAAGGTCTTGAAAACTATGATCCAGAGGATGGTAGGGACACAAAAGTCCAACTGGCATAATATGCTCTTTTTAGCATTATGGTCCTACCGAACTACTATTAAAACCACCATAGGATTCACTCCCTTCCAATTGGTATATGGATGGGAGTCTATTCTGTCGATAGGGTGCGAAATCTCGTCTTTACAGCTCGTGGTTGAAATTCTTCCTAACACTACTATTGAGGAAGAACGTCTCTTGCACCTAGAAAAACTTGACGAGTCCCGCCGAGATGCCGCTCTTGCTAATGAAGCACATAAGAAACGCATCAAGGCCCAGTACGATAAGTCGACTGAACCTTGTATCTTTAACAAGGGTGATCTGGTCCTCACTTATGACTAGAGGCATGATAAACTAGGAGCAGGGAAGTTCGAGTCCATGTGTCATGGACCCTACGTCATAAAACGTGTGTGAGAAAAATATGCCTACGAGCTTGAAGATTATGATGGAATCTCTTTAGGTGAACCCCGCAATGGGATTTACTTGAAGAGATACTATGCTTGATCTCTCATGCATAGATTTGCTTGTATATACTATACATGGCATGTTTTTTTGTTTTTGTGTGGTGTGATGCATTTCTCTTTCGAGTGTATTTTGATCTTGTTCCTACTTCTTATACCATGTTCTGTCTGCATGTGCAGGTGGGCAACGTGCTATGGATTTGTGGACGGTGCCAGCTGGCATACCCTTCACCTTGCTTCGGCAGCCTGGGTACTATATTCCCCAATAGGTGAGCTCATTAGCTCAGGAGGAAGTTGCCTAGGGTTCGCGACCAACAATGCCGCGGAATATCAGGCAGTAATCGGAACCCTAACTAATGCCATTACCTTGGGTATGAACCACATTGTCAGCCACATGGATTCTCAATTAGTGGTTTCCCATCTGAACTGGATACACGCCATCCGTGATCCCATCTTACTCCGTCTCTTCAGACGAGTATGTCTCCTGGAAAGGTCATTTGAATCTATTCAATACCTGCACATTCCATGAGAATTAAACACAGTTGCTGACTCGATGGCCAACTTCATTTTGGATTGGTTCATCGCACACACATAATACTCATAATATGTCAAAGCATTCACAACATGTAAACATAATGTACAGAAGCAAACATTTGAACAAGATCACATCACTAATCATTTAAGAACACATAATGTATAAATCGCCGATAATGTATATATATATAAATTGCTCAAAAGTAGTGCTGGTACAAAATCTGAAGCACCATGGCTTTCAGTGAGTCTCTACAAAAATCTGAAGCATCATAGCTTTCAGTAAGTACAAAATCTGAGGCCTCTAAGCTCTCAGTACAAGTATAAAAGTGTCTCAGGCTTGATGCCTAACCCATACACCCCTAGCTCTAACAACTCTCTGATGCTGGGTGAGAAAGCAGTCTACAGTATGAGCCACCTTGGGAAGTAAGGAGTTGAAGCGCGCGGATGCTCCAACTCCAAATCTCTACATGGGCCTCAGTAGGTCATCGATGGTTGGCTCTGGTACCTCCACAGTTAGCCTGGATAGGTTCCGATACACCTCCTCCATCTCCTCGATGGTAGGATGAGCACCTGAAGGAACCACTACCTCCCCACCTTTGTCTCTCCTCGCCAGAAGGGAGAAACCTACTGGTTGCACGAGACCCACATCTGCACACACATATTACATACTTGTCAGCACTAAATAAAAAAAAATGATATAATATACAAAACTAAAAATACAAGAGTTTTGTTCTTACCGATATCACCCCATGCTGCACCCTCTGGTAGCACCAAGTCGGGATCCTCTCGAAAGTCCATGCCACCATATGGAAATTCCTTGACCATAAGTAACTGGCCTTCCAGCCAACCTAAAGAAATTGGGACCAAAACTGATGATGGGACCCCCACCATGGCGGGTCATCACCTCTGCCCACCTGAGCATGTGAGGATCTCTCAGATCCCTGTCATCCAGTACCACTTGCGGGTGCAAGAGAGGAACCTGCTCCAAGAGGAACGATACTATGATTGATCTGTATCCAAACTGCTTGAGCTCCCCATGCAGACACTTGGTCAGCTGAGCTCGAATGTTGGTGAGGAGACCCTTGCACCAGTTGAAAGCCATGGGAGACATACAGTCTTCCGCATACAACATTTGAGTCCGAGTAGCCATATGTGGAGCTTGGCTACCCACTACCCTAGTAATAGTGAGCAGTATGGTCTATAGTGGATGACTCACCACATCTCTGATGAGTATCTTCCCGCTGGAAGGACAAGAAGAAGCTATGCAGTGCTGAGACACCATGTCCTCCACTGTACGATCACTGGCCCGTGTCCCAGTGAGTTGTACAGCATCCCCTCTTCGGGACAAACCAGTTAGAAAGTAGATATCCTCAATGTCAATTGTGAGGATATAATCACCTATCACAAAGTATTGTTGGGCCACATCCCAACTCTGGAGCATGTGTGTCAAGAATGGGATCTGGGTTCTCATCCCCTGTATCTCGAAGAATTTGAGCAAACCGCAGTTTCTCAAAGCAGCCACACATTGTGGATCATTTGTAGCTTGCTCATCTTCCACTTCATGTTCTCTCTCCTGCCACTCCAATACCAATTTTGATTACTAGTAACCTGCCAAAAGGGGCAATTAAACCCTATTAGAGCCTTCCTCAGCATTCAAAAGCTCATTTTTTGATTTATTTTTTGTGTTTGGGATTTGGGTTTCCGCCGTCGCACCATACCTTCAGGTACAACGCAACGTCGTCGTAGGTCTCATTTTCGAGGCTTGCGACGACCCAAGCTCGTCGCAGGTCCCGGAAAGGGCCACTTGTGACGAGCCAAGGGCACAATGGCCCATCGACAAACCACCCAAAAACTCAAAAAATGGACAAAAATGCAAAAAGTAAACCACTACAAAGTTACTGGCTGAGATTTAGGCCTACCTGGTTCAGACAGTTGGTGAAATGGCAGATTGTAGTTCCCAAAATCGACAAAGGAAGTTTTGGCTCCAAATTGGTACTTCTCCACCCAAACTGGCAGGTTTGAATAATGTTTCTATTTTTGGCCCATATTTCGATTTATAAATAGAATGGAATATTCCTTTTCAAATATTTTGATGCTTTTGGGCCATTTACTATAGTTTTGACCATTTGTCATTATATTTGGGGCTATTTGACACTTTTTCTAGTGTACAGGAGTCGTAAAGTGGTCTTTTGTGCCGTTTCTCGCATTACGAACGGTAACTACAGGTATGAACACCCCTTTGAATGTTTTGTCGTTATTATTTTTGGTTAGTCGTAATTATTGCATGAGGATGAGTTTACTCTTCGTTTGTTCTCGTACTCACCCAACCATGAGAACAAGTACCGAGTTATGATTTATCACTTTTTCGGGCTCGTTAAACTTCCGCGGAAAAGGATACCCCCTAGAGTCCATAGTTAAGCTCTTTTCAGACTCCCTAAAATTGAAAAGATCGCCAATCAAACTTGTCGCATTCTTGCTTGTTAAAGTATTTGAATGGTCATCTTCCTAGTGATAGTTTACCCCTTTTTCGGACTAGGGGGCACTAATTATGAAAAAGGAATACTTCAGCCAATCATGACTAGAAGAGTCCTCTCCCGCGTTGTTTTACCCTTTTTCGGGCGATGAGGCTAACTTTACGAAAAAGGACCATTGGAGTCTTCTTTAGTTCTTTTTAGACTCTCTAAACATGAAATGACAACCGAGTTTACCTTCTATGGACTCGTTAAATTTTCACATTGAAGGGCCCGTCATGAGACGAACCCCTCCTATCCCAGGTTCGGAAAATATTTGGGATTGGGACTCATCTATGAGATGAGCTATACTGAGCATCTAGTTACCCTCATCAAGCTCATAAAAAACACATGAGGCACTCATCATTCATGATGGGGAAAAAGGAAAGTGTTTGTGTTACCTACCTTAGTGGTAGTATATAGTCGTTCTTGAACATGGCACTCATCTACATTTGCATACAATACTTGGGTCATCTATTTGTCTATGAGTCCCCGCTTACTTTCTGAGTCTTGTTACTCCTCTGACTCATTCGGAGAAAGCTTCCACCATCAGTTGCATTATAATTTTGCGTCATTCTCATTATGTCAATACTGCCAAGTCATGCCATGCCCATGTTCAAGAACACATTCACCATCTATCATTTGCAGTCAATACACACATCGTCCGTTGTTACTTTGAGTCAGTCTCACGTGTTACTGTACCATCCCATCCACTCTACACATCTTTTGTCGCGTTTCGTGTCGATTGATGGGGGATTCATCATGGCCCTCCTTCGACGGATTCATCCTTGTTGACTTCAACTCACCATCCAAGGATTGAATCTAGAAACCAGTCAATTACCTTGGTCCTGCATGCCTCAATGGCAGGTTACCTCGCTTTCATCATGAGTTTACATCATTGACTCTTGATTGAAATATTTCATCTTGTGTTCGATGTCAACTCATTTATTCATGCTTGATAATATGTACTGTGATACCTTGGGAATCGTTGACATTAATGGTGATCTCCCTCATGCTTGTTAACGGTTTACATCAATGACCGGTAATCAAGTGGTTTCTACCATGTTCAACGTTAAGACATTTGTAATCACATGGATAGATTCGTATCATTGTGGGTTCAGCTTGAAGACCCTGGGGAGTCATGTTTTACCTAGTTTGTGATGGAGTTTGTATTGAGTCATATTACACGGATCCACTTTTGTATTGGTTGTGGCTGTGTTATCATCTCATCATGGATCTACGCTTATGTTTAGTATCCATGATTGTGTTCAGTCGGTCATTACTACCATGGATCTGCAATGTATTGGTCAGCAGCCATGTTGTACTTCATATGAGATTGTCAGTTCAGATTCAATTGTGCTGTAGCAGCGTCCTTCATTCGATGATCTTTTTCCATTATTTCTATCAAAGCACTTCACCTGTACATCCTGAATAGCTTCATGCTTTGGGGGGCATTCTGTTACACCCAACATCTACTCATCACCAGATTCAGTGTATACACCCCTGAAGGCCCTTGGACTAATAATCATCCTGGGAGGGTTTGTACCCATTTGTACTAGGTTCTGAAGGGTCATCACAGGTTGCACACTAGCAGCATGCGACGTCGCAGGTTGCACCACTATAGGGTGCGACGAGGTCTATTAATGGGCAAAAATAGCTTATTCGAGATCCTTCTCGAAACTTGCTCATTTTGGCGCTTATCCATGACCTCTAGGAGAGCTGGTACTCGACCCCTAACTCTTTGGAAAGATCCCCTATCTCTCTCCTACCTTTCCTCAACCTATCCTATCCACACCCTATCCATTTAGTCCTATATAAGTGAGGCTCATTCCCATACCAAGGGGAGGAAGACTAAGGTATCCATACACTCGTGAAATCTACCTTAGAGGAAGGCTATAGTATCTACATGCTGGTGAAATCTCTCCCAAGATACTCCATTCACCTATTGAAGAACTCATGCTTCCTTGGAAGGATATGGCAATCGATACAGTTGGAGAAGGGCTACCACGTTAAGTCTTTGGTTGTAGTCCTATATCTCTATCATCTACTCTTCTATTTGCAGTAATACAAATGCGTTCCACCAATATCATTCTTATGTGTGATGATGTTGTGTTGTTTACCTGCTTAACTGTTTACATAGATCTCTTATTGTATAGATGCTCTTTACTCATTTCTCTTTTCTGTGTCTAAATAGATATTGCAGCTTGGATCTGATGACCGTGGGACATGGATCAACATTCGGGAGAAAGGATAACGAATCAAAGAGGTAAGACATCTAGCACTTGATCCTTAAGTCGATCTAGGAAATGTGTTTGTAGTCTGTTCTATTTGTTCTAGACTCGGATTGAGCTAGGGAGATCCTGCTCACCTCCGGTCGAGTGGATTGTCCAGTAACAAGGATCAGTGCTGTGAGGAAGGCAGTGCTGCAAAGTGTCCAGTCTACGAAGATCTAGCAAGGCAGAATGTTGGACGGAAGATGGCATGTGTTCCGGTTAGACCATCGACGGTCTATTTTTGGTAAAGATGCTCCAGGAGTGCTAAGCGGCGGGTAGGATCAAATCGGGAAGAAAGCGACTGGTCACACACACAGAAGATGCCACTACTTAAACCAGTCGCACGAAACCATTAGAGGAAGAACCACTTGGTCAAAGCGACCTGTTGGCATGCGCACAACAGGAAGGCCACTAACAACATGAAGCAGGCGTGGAAGACCACCACGATGGAATATTCGCTACCAGGAGCCAGCAATCCGGTTTTGGGGAAACCGTGACAGTTTTGTAAACCTAAGGGTTTTTGCCTGCGAATTGTAAAGACATGACCTACGGGAATGATCTTTAAATAAGGCATGATTTTGTATGGGAAAGGGTTAACTCTTCATTTTGGTTAAGCTTTGAATATTGTTGCATATTTTAAGCTTAGTGCTACTGTAAAGGCTCTGTAGCTGAGTGCGCAGAGACCTAGTTGAAAGAGAAGAGAGTCTACAACTGAGTGCGCAGACTAAGAATTGTTGTACCCTTCCCAAATACTAATTTAACAACAGTTCTTGTGGACGTAGCCTCCATCCGGGGGCTGAACCACGTTAAATATTGTGTAGTGTGATTGTTGTGTTTTGCACTATTCATTTGCTTAATATGGATGTTTAATGCCGCATTTATATGTTATGTGATTGCTTTTATATGTATTCGCCATAAGAATGATGGGAATAATATGTTAAGTAATACATGTGTGGATGAAGGTTAAGTATTAAGCACTTCTAAGTCTTTGAATGCATGAATCTGTGGATAATCACATAGTTAAGCATTGGATTTGAGTGTAGCATTTGAGCGCGCAGTAGTGTATGATTTATTCATTTGTAGGAACCATAAAGATAATAACCTAAGTGTTGTGGAATGGATAAAGATTGTTAAGTAAGATTGAATAGAGCCGATCAAGTCCTGGAGCGGACACGCGGTCTAGTCAATGCGTTGACCCATTGGAGTTGCTGCAAGGTAAGTTGTTGATAGCTTATCGTCATGATGTAGGGAAATATCCCTTACCGCGCAGTCGCTGGATGCGTTGGTTGTGCAAGTGCCTCCGCTTGCCGAAGTATCCAACGCGAAGTAGAGAATTTGCACAGATGTCTATCCGCAGCAAGAGTGCCTATTAATTTTTGAGCAATAATTCAATATACTCTAGGATATTTACTAAGAGAATAACATGTACAGCGTATCAAGGATAACAATGCATATCAATCACACCAAGCAATCACATGAGACAATATACACACAGAGTTTCACTGGGGATAACCATAAAGGTGAAAAACCCCACAACTTCCTCAAAGATAGAAAGAGTAATGATACAACCAAAGTACAAGAGATAGTCTTCTCCTAGCAGCTGATCCTCCTCCTCACATGCGCGCCACTTTCCAAGTGATGGAAGAGTGAGTAATGAGATATCAAATAATGATCTCCTGATCTCTATTTATACTTGTCCTGTCCTGCCCAATAAACTAACAGGGACGACTTGTCTAACTTAGTCTAATAACCGATGGTTACATTAATCCGTGCCGAACCCACACTTGGTGGTCTAATAACCCATCACAGCAAGTTACGACACTTGCGACACTTGTCAATACAAATGACGACACTTCCATATAGAGAAATAATAACATCTCTATAGGAGTACAATATACATGGGTGAAATACATTCCGAAGTTACATATACATCAACACTCCCTCTTAACTAGGAAGGTATTTCTCGACACAGATCTGCTGTCTTCTTCTTTGGATCATCATCAGCGAATCATCGTCATCGTCACTGCTGTTGCTATTCAATCAATCTCCAATCTACTCATTATAGGAAGTTCTACAGAGCCAGTCCTTTTTCATACTAGATGTAGGCCCACCACCTATAGGTCTTCATCATCACTGGCCATACTGTGGAATTCTCAGGACTGATTATGTGCATCAACAAAACCTCGAAAGAGAATGCCAGGATGGATTACGAGCTTACTACTCAACCTATCGGATCTCCTAGGATCTTTTACATGTTGACCTTCACAAAACCTACTCAGAGCATCCCAGGATGTTACGATCACACCGCTCTACCTGTTTGGATCTCAATAGAGCATCCCAGGCTGTTACGAGCACACCGCTCTACCTGTCCGAATTTTAAAGGATCTTTTCTATGTGAACTTTCGCAAAACCTACTCAGAGCATCCCAGGATGTTACGAGCACACTGCTCTACCTGTCTGGATCTCGATACAACATCCCAGGATGTTATGAGCACAATGCTCTACCTGTCCGTATTTTAAAGGATATTTTCTATGTGAAAACCGTAGCAAAACCTACTCAAAGCATCCTAGGATGTTACGAGCACACCACTCTACCTGTCTGGATCTTGATAGAGCATCCCAGGATATTACGAGAACACCTCTCTACCTGTCTGGATTTTAAAGGGTCTTTTCTATGCTACCTGTAGAAAAACTTACTCAGAGCATCCCAAGATGTTACGAGCACACCGCTCTACCTATCTGGATCTCGATAGAGCATCCCAAGATATTATGAGCACACCACTCTACTTGTCCGGATTTTAAAGTAACTTTTCTATGCTACCTGCACAACCTATCCATAGCCACAGAGTATCAACTTGATACTCATCATACATCATCCTGATGTACATCATCACATGATCAACCTGTCATCATCATAGCATCAACTTGATGCAAATCATCTGGAGCAACATCCTGAAGCTCGTCATCTGTGATCATCCTGATCAAACAATATATCCATCTGATGCATACAAAGTATCTACCTGATACATATCATCATACATGATCTACCTTATCATACAATGCATCCACCTGATACATACATAAGTACATGATCTACCTGATCATACAATGTATCCACCTGGTACATAAATACATGATCCATCTGATCATATCAAGCATCCAACATGATGCATATACAAATATATCAAGCATCCAACATTATACATATACAAATATATCAAGCATCCAACATGATGCATATACAAATACATGATCAAACTGATCAAAGCATCCAACTGATGCATATACAGAGCAGTAACTGGAACATCGTCCTGATGCTCATCATCCAGCGCTTACATCCACAGCCATGGGAAGGATCCTCCTCTCACCATGCTTGGAATGGCTCCCGCAAATGTGTCCATCACTTCTTTCTCAAAGTGTCATCAATCTGAAGAACACCAAGACTCTCTTTGAAGTATTCAAACTTCACTCTGGCTAGTGGTTTCATCAACACATTTGCAATCTGCTCATCCGTCGCAACATACAGGAGCTTCACTGCTCCTCTCTGCACCATATCCCTGATATAGTGATATTTGATCTCAATGTGCTTCGACCTATCGTGGAACACCGGGTTGTCATACAGCTTCACACAACTCTAGTTGTCACAAAAGATACCAGTATCCTCGAGTGGGAGATCAAATAACTCAGACAGTAGCTTCCAGAGCCATACTGCCTCACAACTAGTTGAACATGCTACAACATACTCTGCCTCGACTGTACTTAGTACTACGCAGGATTGATTCCTGCTAAACCAAGAGATCACACCTGATCCCATACTGAAGCAGCACCCAGATGTGCTCTTCCTATCTGCAGCACTGCCTTCCCAGTCCGAATCAACATAACCCTGCAGGTTAAACTTTTGATTCGCATCATACTTGAGCCCATAATCAATTGTACCCTTCAAGTACCTCGGAATATGCTTTACAGCAACCAGGTGAACACCTATGGGATCCATCAAGAACTGGCTCACAAAGCAAATATCTGTTCTAGTGTTCATCAGGTACATCAAGGACCCAATCATCTAACGATACATAATGACATCAACCGAATAAGATGAAGCATCACACAGAAGCTTCAGGTTCGATGCCATAGGTGTGGCCATGGCCTTGCAGTCCATCATCCCGAACCTCTATAGGATCGCTACTACATACTTCCCTTGTCCAAGGAAGATTCCGTCCACACTCTGCCACACCTCCATGCCTAGAAAATAGTGCATCATCCCCAAGTCCTTCATCTCAAACTCAGCAACAAGCTTCCTCTTGGTATCAGCAATCAGCCCATCCTCACCTGTTACAAACAGGTCATCCACATACAAAAGTAGTATCATGGGATTGCCTTCCTCAACCTTGTAGTAAGGGTTGGAATCTACTTTACTCTTGGTAAAGCCCAAACTGGATAGAAAGCTGTCTATCCTACCATACCAAGTCCTAGGAGCTTGCTTCAAGCCATACAAGGCTTTCTTCAGTCTGCACACATATGAATTCCTGTCATGTGTCTCAAAACCAAGTGGTTTCTCCACATACACTTCCTCTTCGACTACACCATTCAAGAAAGCTGTCTTGACATCCATCTGGTGTATCTTCCATTTCATCACTGCAGCTAGGGCAAGTACCGATCTGATGGAAGTGTACCTGGCTACAGGAGAAAAAGTCTCTTCATAGTTTGTCCCCTCTTTCTGGGAGAAGCCATGAGCTACAAATCTTGCTTTGTACTTCTCTATGCTGCCATCTGCAGCATGCTTGATCTTGTAGATCCACTTGGAAGTCATAACCGACTTCCCTTCAAGTCTTGGGACTACATCCCAAACATCATTCTTCATGATCGACGGATCATGGCATCATTACTTCATCCCGGATCCTGGGAACTTCAGATTCTTCAATAGATAGATTTGTTGCTGAACAAATGTTGTAGTCCTTCTTTTGTAGGTGATTGTACACAATCTTTCCTACAAGTCAAATTCAATTGCATGATGAGAAACTTCTCATAGTTTCATAACAAAATATTACACATAAGAATATGTCATACAGTCATGCAATTATTTTAGCCAATGCTTCAATACAACATTTATCCATATCCCGTAACTTTCTAGATGCCTTCCAATCTCTACCAGAACATTGTTAAGAGTGTGCACAACTCCCAACATGTCAGCAAAGAGGTTTCATTCTAGATAAGTAGCAATGGAATGTTGTACAGTACCATAGGCCACTCACCCATTACTTGCATATTAGTAGTATCTTGTTCATCAATGCAATTATTCTAATATGCATAATACACAACCTAAGTATAGGAACATAAGCATATACATCAATGAATAACATTATTTAAACAAACAGAATATACAAGAAATGACAATTCAAATACTTATCTTTGTTTGTTTGTTGTGTGGAATCCCTCTCAACCTTTGCTTCCTTGCAGGAACTACTGGAGTGTGCTCCCTCGTTATCTTTGCTTCCTGGATTACCTGTCCTTGAACTTATATCCATCCTCGATCACTATGCATGCTTACGAGTATCATCATTGTGTTATCCTGGAGATCTCATATATAATCATACATTCATTAGTATAATATCAAAACAAAATAATCTTAAACATGTATAATCATGATCATTTCAAACACAGATAATAAGCATTATCATTCAAGGTTTCAGGGAAGACTTCTCTTACTCATGCATATTCATATTTGACTATAGAACTCTTCTGGTTAGTCATATCATCAATCAAGGTAAGATACATAATATGCATAAAACCTATATTACTCAATCTTGTAACTTCATAAGTAATCATTATCAATCATACAAAAATATAAGATCCTTTGATATAAGAAAAACATACCTAGTCATCATATTTGCTAGTTATGTCTAGCAATGTTTTCTTGTTCTCTTCAATGGACTGCATAACTCATAAGTTAACCTTAGCAAAACCAAATTATACATACCTTTATGTGATCCATGACTATGGATGAATCTTTGTCTTCATGTCACCTCCCTCTTGCTCTCCAATCACTACTGCATCATCTATGGTCTTACCCTTTGGCCACATGAGTACTTGGCTATCTACAAATGCAACCCTCATGACTTTGGTATCCAATGCAGATATGGAGAGTAGGTTCTTCTTGAGCCCAGGTACATATAGAACATCTTTCATCTTCAAAGACTTCCCAAAGTCTAGGTTGTAGGAGGCTTCACCACTTCCTTTGATAGGGTATTGATAGTCATCCCCAAGTTTCACCTTATGGGGCGACTCATGTTCAGACAGATTTGCAAAAGATTCTTTAAACCCGGTCATGTGTTTGGAAGCCCCACTATCAATAAGCCAATCATTACATCCATGAGAGATAGTATCTGTGAGAGCGGATATTAGAACATATTCATCTTCACTTGATGAACCATCACATTTTTCCCTAGCCTTCTTCTTTGGAAGTTCATCATACTCAGTAGCATGAGCATGGTACCATCTTTTGTTGCCCTTCTTCTTCTTGTTGAAGTTGTTGTTGTCCTTTTTTTTCTTGGGACAATTTACAGCAATATGTCCCTTCTCATTATAGGTAAAACTTATTCTCCTTTCTCGGTGTGTGATGTGAGAGCTTGATCTTCATTCCCCATCTTTTCTTCTTGGGCCACAAGCCTTGCTTCATTTTGAGAGCATTCCTCCCATAGTCTACTGAAGGAAATTAGTTTCTTTCTTGCACAGATTCCTTGGATAAAGGAATCCCATGACCTAGGTAGGCCATTCAATGTGGTCATAACAACTTCACCATTATCCACTACCTCATCCCCAGCTTCAAGTTGTTCCTTTATCTAAGAGACCTTAGAGAAATAGGATTGAATGGTCTCTCCATTCTGAAGCATTACCCCTTTCAATTGGTTCCGCATAGTCATCTTCTGATTTATGTTCTTCCCTTCAAATAGCTTGGTTAGGGAATCAAACATCTCCTTGGGTGTCTTTAGAGATGACACATGTGGTATGAGATGGTCTTTGATAGAATCAACAATGATCCTCTTTGCCTTGACCAAGTTCTTATTATGTAAGGCCTTAGCCTCTTCTCCCTCTGGGACATGGACTTCTTCACTTATGTAAGTGTCCAATTCATTTTCTTCCAGGATTAACCCAATCCTATACTTCCATGCTCGGAAGTTATTAGCCCCTTCAAGCTTATCCTCAAGCTTGGTGTGGTGAGACATCTTTAAAGAGTACTTCAAATGGAAATAGAAAAGATTTAAGTCTTACCACTTGATTTGCTGAAAACTGGATCTGGTCTCGGATTAGGGTTTGTCAGAGAAACCCTAAAAATTCAAACTTTGAATTTCAAACTTCTGAAAGGATAGAAAGATGCGCCTTGATGAGTTGATCAACCTAGTATATTCAAAATTTGAAATCTCCAAAGATTCACCCTTCAGAAATGCCTTTTAGTCTTCCCGGATTCACTAGGGAGGACCCTGAATTAGGTTTTGAGTTTCCTGGAGCTACACCCAACCAAAAATATCGATCCAAATCTCTAAACTTTGATTTTTCCAAGGCGCTTCCAGCTATGTCCTCAGATTTCATAAATTCTTATTTTTGTGGAAACCCTAATTTTTAGGGCCAAAAATGAAAGTGCCCAGAATTGAATTCTGATTGGACAGAAATATTCTCCGTGATGAGTAGAGTCAATTTACCTTGCTGCCTTTCCAAAATATGTGGAGAGAAACCCAATAAATAAGAAACCCTAGTTTCTGCCACTGCACAATGTCTTCTTCTCGAGTTAGCTCTGATAACATGTTAATTTTTGAGCAATAATTCAATATACTCTAGGATCTTTATTTAGAGAATAACATGTACAACATATCAAGTATAACAATGCATATCAATCATACCAATCAATCACATGAGACAATAGACACACAAAGTTTCACTGGAAAAAACCATAAAGGTGAAAAACCCCACAACTTCCTCAGAGATAGAAAGAGCAATGATACAACCAAAGTACAAGAGATAGTCTTCTCCTAGCAGCTGATCCTCCTCCTCACATGTGTGCCACTTTCCGAGTGATGGAAGAGTGAGTAATGAGATATCAAATAGAGATCTCCCGATCTCTATTTATACTTGTCCTGTCCTGCCCAATAAACTAACAGGGCCTGCGAAATTTCCCACATAAGATCCAAAGAGATGATGTAAACCTCACAATGAAAGAATTTAGGAATAATAGAAGAAGAGACAAGCAATAGAACTTAGATCCAAAGAAACTCTGATTGAGGCAAAATAATCACACATGTTACTATTAACAGAATAATAAATTGGTAAATATACAATGTTGAGTATGAGGATTCGAATTCACTAGGTTGAATTCGAATTGGCCTTCATGCACAGATCCATAATTAGTGGAGAGTCATAAATGCCTAACTAGGAGTCCACCTTCTCATTAGTGAAGTCATCAATGCACAAGTAATGGTCAACCAGGAGTCAAACTGAGTCTAACTGAATGTGGTTGGTGTAACTGGCACATGGAAGCACTAATATAGTGAAGGAGGCTCAGTGGAGGGCACCATAGGAGTTAACTGGAGTCAGAATGGTCAATCTAGTCTCACTGGAGATCCAATAGAGTGATAAACTCAGTAAAGAGTTAGTTAATCCTTAAATCAAGGAAATAACTGAAGATAACTCAATATAACTGAATATATCTGGACTGGTAGGTGAAGAAGGTCGCCTTGTCATGCAGTGGAGCAAAGGAGGGCGCATTAGTCATTGGGAGGGCTAGAAATGATCTGAAAGTAGCTCCGGGGGCTAGTTTGCTGAGGACTAGGTGCTGGGACCGACGACCTAGAATGCATGCAAACCCTAATTTTGCATGCATGACTGAAAATGAAAATGACTGGAAAGCTAGTAGGACTAGGATGGAGTATAGGAATATCCTAATACCCCCCCTTAATCCATCCTAGGCCTTCGTAACTAGGACCAAAGGTCACCCATACAATAAATGAAATGATAATAAAATACATAACTGTCCATAAACTGAGGAAATGGGGAAAACCTCATGGGAAAAATACCCCCCCTCAAAAGAACAGTAAATAACTCAAAGAACCATCATGTAGAAAAGAAGGAAGCTTTCATCAGTGAAAACTTTTGCAAAAGACTTGGCAAGTTGATCTCATGTAGGAAGGTCTCCCACTGTGTGGAGGATGAGGCAAGTCTTTCAGGAACTTTTTCTGTATCTGTAGTGAATGGAACATGAGTAGTCTTCCGAAAAGATGGAAGAGAAAACCCCATCATCATGCTGCATCTCTCATGGAGAGATGGATGGCATAATGCAAGGTTAGCATGATGCTAAAGTCTAGTAGTTCTGTAAGCAAATAAATCATCAACTGTGTTCTTAGTAGTAGCAAGGACTGTGTGAGAACATATTTCTCTTGAATCTGGACTGAGAATAGGTGTTGGTTCTGAATCTTCTTGAACCATGATCTCAACATCAAAATCTTGATCTTCTTCTTCACTAGAATAGGAGTCACTGGAATAGGAGTCACTGTGATCTTCATCAGAATCTGAAGGAATACTTGGAGAGAAAGGCATGAAGTGTGAGAACTCATATGCCTTTGAGGCATGATTAGCAATCCCATTCTCTATAACCTTTCCAGTGGAGATTTCTGTAATCTCTACTGTGTTTGGACCAAAAATTACTTGTTTTGGAGATCCTGTATGAGTCATTTGATATACTGACAACAAATTAGCTGTAAAAGAAGGAACACATAAGACATTTTTGAACTTACCATGCTCCATATGAACTGTACCCAAACCTTTGGTAGAAATATGAGAGTTGTCTCCCATGTGAATTGTAACGCCCATATTTTTGATTCGGCATATTTATTAGTTAGATACACCATACTTTATTGCTTATATATTCTGTTGAACTCAGCTCGACTGAGTAAACTATATTGGACCTCATTATATGATGTTACTCTGTTTTATGATTTCACCATGATTATGATGTTACTATGTTATGCGGTTATGATGTCATGATTATCATATGATTTCCTTATTTTACGATTGCAGTATATGTTTATATGTTTTCATTAATGAAATGTGAAATATATGATTCGGTACGTGGATACCATCTTCTTATATGAATTATTGAAATGTTATATGTCATACGCATCTATGATGAGCTAAAAAGGTTACATGAAATAAAATGATAACATGGATCAATTGGCGATCAATGGAAAATGCTTTCTATAAATTGTATTTTGCAAAATACTAACCTACAGGACTCAAGGGCTATGGGATGGCCAATTACTTGATCTGATATATATTGGAAAGGAAAAACATGTTCATACAGCAAACCTTAGCAGCCAAAATGAGGATACGATAACACAAACTGATAATCCCGATAGTAGCAAGTATGAGTTGATAAGGGCGTAGGCCCAGTATGTTGAGAGGGATGGATGTGTTTCCCACCCTATGTTTCCATGAGACCCGAGGTCGTGGGAGGGCCGTGCTGAGACACGCTCCCCATGTTGTTGTGATGACGATGGTCGGATGCCTGCTAGGGGAGGATAGGTCCGTTGTTCAGCTGACGCTATCGCTCTCAAGTTTAATGTGGTCAGATCGGTGAGTCCGACATCCACTGTTGTACTAGTAGAGGGAGGATAGGGAGGATGCTGGACGTAGGTTATGATGGGAGGATGTGTTAGTTAGTACTGTTGGGGGTTTATTATTCCTTGATTCTGAGTTAGTGGAAGTAGGCACCCTTCCTGTACTTGATTGATTAAACTAATGTAAACATAAAGACAATGATGTTAAATCGTAAAGGGTTAACTGTTAAATAACCGAGGATGTTAAAGTAATTATACTATATATTATGCTTGCTCTTCTGCATGGGGGTAGATACTATTATTAGTTAGCAAGTATGCATAGGCGGAATGGGGTTTGTTTATAGTACATATCTGACATGTGCATACACTGGCCATGCATGCACACCTTGTACGTGTACAATATTACTGGTGTATAACATACTTGTCATGCTTGAATAGTAGTATAAATGTCATAGATAACTCAGTTAAGGATACATCAATCAACTTAGGTAATGAATGGTTAGGTTGTCAATGTGTAAATAAGTGAATTAGTAATTATATGAAAACATTGTAATAATAAACTAAGACAAGTGTCGTCAGTTAACATTGTCATAGGAGAACTGTTGTGAATAGGGTAATGATAGTGTCTAATTAATTAGTAAAATTGTTTAAGCCCTCACAAGTGCTTTGTTTATAAGAACAAGGATGCTATGTTGATGATAGGGTACTCATGTGATAAACAAATAATTAAGAATACTATGATTAATTCACCTTTTATTATTGTTAAATGGTGATTTAATTATTATTATTAATTAATAAATGGTGATCTAATTATTATTATTACTTAATTAATAATATTCCAGCAACATTTATATCCCTATCGTGACAATTGCAATAAGTAAGATTTAAAATATTGATTTATAAATTAATATTGTGTGATTATTTCCATTTCAAAAGTTAGCCATAATAGGATAATCATTTTTGGAATGAACGTGATGTGATGGAAAATGGTTATTTAATTATTCAATGTTAATCTTGGAATTTAAACCTCAAGATAAGTGGTCTCGACAGATAAGGTAGACCCTTAAGACACGCATGTCCAAGTTGAAAGGGGTCAAATATTTATATAATATTTTATTAATTACGTCAATAACAATAAATACAAGGTTTGGTGAAAAGACTTGTAATTAATAAACCTTGTCCCGAATGGATAACCTTTGGGTGATAATTCCCACCGTAATAAATACTTACGACCGTCAATCCAAAACCAAGTAAATTTTCCATGAGGGTAATTAATTATACATTTTTATATAAAGAAACGTGTATGAATGAACTGGTAAGGGGAGTAAATGTTGAGGGGCTCGAGAGGGGGAGTTTGGGGCGGTGGAGTAAGCCCCAGGTCTTCTCGAGGATGGACATGTATATAGAGGGGGAGGTTTTTGGAGAACAGGGAGTTTTTTAACAGAAGTTTGGAGAACAGAAGTTTGGAGTTTTTTAACAGAAGTTGGAGAACAGAAGTTTGGAGTTTTTTTAACAGAAGTTTGGAGAACAGAAAGTTTGGAGAACCGAAGAGAGGACTGCTCTTGGGATTATCAGATTGTGGGCTCGGGGGCTTGGAAATCCTTTGATTTCCAAGGGCCAGCAAGATAATAGCTGGTCGGTAGGGTGGACACTTCATTTTGGCTGTCTAAGAGGTTATACAACCCACTACAACCTACGGTTAGCATCAGCATCAGGTAATTTCCTTGTTATTTACGTTATTTGATTATTATGCTAAATCTTACTGTAAACATGCATAACTTGCTAATTACTGATTTACTAAGTTGTGAAACATATTCTTATGCTGGAACATGATTGTTGAAAGGAAAATAACGATATGTTTGTTTATTTTAAATTACGAATGTAAGGTTATTGAAAACACGACAGTACACTAAATATTATTTAGGCACATAGTAATTGTTAGAAATTTACTTCCATAAACTGATAAAGTTTAAAACGTAGAAAATTAGCTCTGAAATTTTACTCAGTGCTCTGCTGTAAAAACCAGAGCACTACATATGGTATCAGAGCCTTTGTTCAGACTCTTGAACCTATAGGCCTATTCATGCTTCACCTAGAAAATCTACTTGATAGTTTACCTACTTGACCTCCAGCCATAGTAAGCTTCCGAGGTACACCTGCAAAAGGACAATGAGAATAACATTAGAAAATAAAAGAATATATATATACCTATAATTATATTTTCATTCTTTTGCTGCACACCCAAAAGACTAGTATGATTTGGCAATGGAAATTCTACGCTAGTCTACCAAACATATGCAAATTTTCAGGGTTACGGATTTTAGTTTATTATTTAAATTATGATCTTCTTACAATATCCCTATCGATATCCAAGCTATAAACTGTACTTATGCGAACTCAGTCAATTTGAATGTGCATGTATATTCGACTTAAATTTATATATCTTATCAAATACAGAATTCCCCTACTATTTTCAGTTCATTTATTTCTAAGTGATAAACTAAAATTATTCACATGTTGTTCCATGTCTAATAGAATAGAATCTCTGTGTTACCTATTCTCTTAAATGTGCACTAGGACTTGTTATATATAACCGGAGGATAAAATCCAGAAACTATCATCTATTCCTAAATTCATGGAATTCAAAAAAAAAAAACAAGGTAAGTAACTTGCAAAACAAATGATTTTAAAATTTTGCAAGGATACATAATTTTAATCTAATTTAAAATTGTGCAGGTATATATATATATATATACTTGGGAGTTACATATTTTTGGCTTACACCTGCAAGCCGTAACAAACAAAATAGTAAATATATATGTAATAAGTAAATAAAATAATTAAAAGCAAGCCTTCAAGGGAATTAAGTAATAGTAATAACCGGGGCACTAAGTAAATTTCTAAGTTATAGTAATAACTTAGTGCTCTACTGTAAATTTACTTCATGTTAGGGTTGGTGCTGAAGCCGTGGGAAAGGCAGGAAACAGAGGTGGGGACATTAAAAGACTCACATAAATTATTCTAAATGATATTTAGGCCCAGCCACGCTCAGCACCGAGAGCATTGCCAACCCATTGAAAAAAAAAAAAAAAAACAACACAGAAAAACCTCATTGCCAACCCGTTGAAGAAAAAAAAAAAAAAAACCCAGAGAGGATAGCGAAATGCTGCTTACCATCAGAACGCCTCTTGCACACATAACGCTCCATCTGAAAATCGCAGTTTTGGTGCCGAGATGAACACCGGCAGCAAGCCCTCTCGCCAACTACTTAGGGAAGCCCGCGGGTGGATAAGATCACGTTTAGGGTTGGCACTATGCATGGAGAGCCAAGTAGATAAGATCACGCAGTCTCTCTTTCGTTTCTTGGGCCAAGTAGATATGGGCTAAATCCGTGTGCTCAGCACTGAGAGCCTTTCACACGACCAGCTACCAAGCCCAAGGGCGACCACACACTCCTCCCGAGCGCCCAGCTCACACCATGTCTTCTTTTGTTCACTGGGCCCAGCCCTACCGCTCAACGCCAAGAGCGTTACCAGCAGCCAGCCACCTAGTCGAAGATGGGCCACACAAGCCTATACACCCAAGCGCCCAAGCTTAACAGCATTCCTTCTGTTTATTGCTTTGACGTGACAAGATGCCAAGTAGACGGAGACCAGCGCACGCCAATTTTGATAAAATAGAGAAAATGGCATTGATATTAAATAAAAACCATGTAATTCTGGGGATGACTGTATTTCTTCCGTTTTTTTTTATATATTTAAAGCAGAGTAATTCTTCAGCGATTGAGTTTCTTAGAATAAGTAAGCCCAGATCCATGGTTGCCACCGACCAGCTACAGAGATTTGAGGAAATGGATTCCACAACGACAATCCCCTCAAATCAATCTGAAAGGAATGATGTCGAGTATTATGCAAATCGTAATCGCATCTGTTGTAGCGCGCTTGCTTCTGAATAAATTTGCACCACGATTTTGTTCCTTTGTTCGACAATTGCTGCCACCGGTATCGGTATTTGTAACTGCTCTTTGTGTTGGGTCTCCACTGACAATAATCCGGGGAAAAAAAAAAAATCAATTAATCCTTCCTCAAATAGCAATGAAAAAAAGAAATATAAATAATCTCAACCCAGCCATTGTGGAGGCCGTTTCTCCCAGAACTTCAGAAAAATAATAAATAGTAAAATGGCAAGTGGGAAGCGACCTTCCCTTCCCCTCACTCTGAATCTCGATGGATGAGGTAGACTTAAAAAAATAATTCAAAATACGAAGGCAAGAGTGAGGGATAATACCTTACCCACAGCGACCGCTCTCCCTCGTTTCGAACCCGTCTACTGTTATCCTGCACGAGCCTTTTGTATCCAAACACCCATTGTGGTGCAATCTGACAGAGTTCACTTGCTGGAATTTGTCTGAAAAATTGTACCCAGTGATGTCAATGCGAGTGCTTCCAACATAACCTCCAAACCCAACAGTGGAGGTTTCTTCCTGTAGAAGTGAAGCAGCAAGGCTGAGTTCGGCAGCTGAGTTCGGCGAGAGTTGAAGAGCGGAACAACTCTGGGAAAAGAGGGTGAAAATAGCCGCGTCTTGGGGATTGACCATATTTAGGGTTTCCCCCACTTTCCGATGGCGGTGGGTTGCTTGGAGAGACCTCGTGTCCTTCATGCGTACTCGCTCTTTGCATGACGGTGAAAGGCCGCGTGGCGTTCGAGCCTTTAGACGTAGGAAGGTGTAGGGCTAGTTTAAATTTATTGTTATATATTATGATAGAATATATGTTGTACGAAAATTTAATTTATTCATATTTTGTTAGAATATACGTAAAATAAAAATTAATTTTACTTTCCTGTCATAAAATATGTTATATTAAAATTTAAATTATTTTATATATTCTCATAGAATATATGTTTTATAAAATTTAAATTTATTCATATTTTGATTAGAATATATGTATTATAAAGATTAATTTTACTTTTCTGTTATAATAGATGTTGTATTAAAGTTTAAATTTATTGTTATATACTCTCATAGAATATATGTTTTATAAAAATTTAATTTATTCATACTTTGTTAGAAAATATGTATTATAAGAATTAATTTTTCTTTTCTGTTATAACATATGTGGTTAAAAATATGTTTTATAGGAATTTTAATTTTTAGTATTAAACTTAACTATGATTGGTTGAGGTTTAAACAATTAATGTTAATTAAGTTGTTTAGATTAAAGGGTAACATTTAAAGTTAACTAAAATAGAGATATTAAAAATTTTGCCGAGATTTCAACTCCTAATCGAAGGGATGAAAGAGACCCGAAATCTCAAAAACAAGACACCATTAAGACCAGCACGACGAACTGAACACCATGACAGGATTGTTTAAATAAAAACGACTATAGATTTTTCTGCGCTAATCTTGACAATTTGTTATCTCATGATGCAAGTTATTGAGTACTTACATTTTAGTTCTGCGTATATTTGATTGAACAACTAAGGATATGATTTTATTTTAATAACTCAGGAACTATCATGGTGACAACAAGCAGAGGTCGAGGTCGGGGTCAAGGTCGACCACCGTCACCACCACCTCCGCCACCGCCAACACCGCCACAACCAACCTCAACACCAGAAATGCAGATCATAATGAGGTCATTGGAGGCTATTATGACCACGATGAACAGGCATTCGGAAAGGGCCGCCGAGGTGGAAACCACTCAAGTGAGTCGAGAGAACTCTGAAAGGGCACATGGCCCAAGACTGGAACCGCTTCAGGACATATCGAGGGAGTTACAAAAGATAAAAGTTCCAGAGTTTTCAGGAGGACGACCCGGTAAGCATGCGGAGGCATGGCTGGAAGGCATGAAGAGATGCTTCGCATTGAATGAGTACACATCTAGTTCCAAGGCTAGGATGGCCGTCTTTCAGCTTAAAGGTGATGCTTTGAATTGGTGGTCAGACCTCGAGAAGCAGTTGCACCTTACTCCTCTTACAACTTCTTGGGAACTGTTCGAGGAGAGGTTCCACATGAAGTATTTGCCAAATTATTACAAGGAAGAACAGGCAGGTGCACTCCATGCCTTAGTACAAGGAGACAAGACGGTGGAGGAGTATGAATCTCGGTTTATGGAACTAGTAAAATATGTTCCTTACCTAGATGCAGATGATTGTCAGGTAGAGCGTTTTGTGTATGGACTTAACTACAAGATTAGAGCTGCGGTGCGGATGTGGAAGCCAACTTCAGTTGCCATGGCAGTTGAGTATGCTCGTTATGCAGCTGATATGTCAGATGGAAAAGGGGGCAGTAAGTTGACAGGAACCAATCAGTATGTTTCAGGGAAGGCGTCACGTCCTTACTTCAGGGGAGGACAATCTAGACCTCCTCCTTATGGTAACCGGTTCACACCGAGGGGTAATACTTCAGTTAACTCAATCTCGCAGGCATCGTCCGCAACCCACCAAAGCCAGGGACGTACACAGGGAAGTTCCTATAGAGGAGCAAGGGGTTTTAGAGGAACCAGGGGAAGGAACTCATCTCAGAGGATTCCTTCGAGCAACATGCAAGCCCCTCCCAATCTCTCTTGTTGGGGATGCGGAGGTCCTCATTTCCAGCGAGACTGTCCCAAGGGTCAGTCAAGCAGCAGGCACAGGGAAGGAAAAGCACCCATGGATAGTTCGGGTAACAGTCATCGGATTCATGCAGCGGTGCATAACCACCAGGCAGAACATCAGTCTACCGTAGTAGAATCCACTGGTAATGTAAACAATGTCAAACTTAAAAAAAAAATTTGATCCAGGAGCAACTGATAGTTTTATTTCACCATTTGCATTAGATAAATGTGGGTTGGCAGCCTACGAGCACGAGGATTTCAAACTGGTTGAAATGGCTTCAGGAGCTAAGCAAACAGTAGGTCTTAAAGTGAGAAGTTGTGAGGTTGACTTAGGAGTGTGCACCACTAAGTTGGATGCTTATGTCACCAATTTGGGGACTTATGACCTCATTATTGGCATGGACTGGTTAGAAGACCATAGAGCTTTCATAGACTGCTATGCGAAGATGGTGTTGTGCCTCGATGACGAGGGAAGGACAATTCAAATCCAAGGCTTGAAGAGGAAGGTATCCCTCCATTTCATCTCTATGGTGAAAGCTAAGCGATGCCTAAGACAAGGATGCCAGTTGTTCATAGTGGAGGCCGTGAGCGATAGTAAAGGACCTTCCTTGAATTCTTACCCAGTACTTTCCGAGTTCAAGGATGTCTTTCCGAAGGAATTACCAGGACTACCTCCAGAAAGAGAGCTCGATTTCACAATCGAACTAAAACCTAGTGCAGAACCTATCTCAAAAACTCCGTATAGAATGACAACTCCAGAGCTCCGTGAGTTACAGATCCAATTAAAAGAGTTGCTAGATTTGGGACTGATTAGACCTAGTATCTCGCCGTGGGGAGCACCAGTGATCTTCGTTAAGAAGAAGGATGGATCCCTGCGACTGTGCATAGATTACAGAGATTTGAACAAAGCCACAGTGAAGAACAGGTATCCCATACCAAGAATTGATGACCTCTTTGATCAAATGAAAGGTGCGTCAGTCTTCTCAAAGATTGATTTACGATCAGGGTATCACCAGTTGAGGATCAAGGAAGGCGACATTCCTAAGACTGCCTTTCGAACTCGATTTGGGCATTACGAGTTTGTAGTGGTACCATTTGGTTTGACCAATGCTCCAGCTGTATTCATGAGCCTCATGAATGGTGTCTTCCGAAAATACTTGGACCGCTTTGTTCAGGTCTTCTTAGATGATATTCTTATCTATTCTAAGAATGAGAAGGAGCACGAGGAACACTTGCGGTTAGTCTTGACATGCTTAAGGGAACATAAACTTTATGGTAAATTGTCAAAGTGTTCCTTCTTCCAAAAAGAGATTCACTACTTGGGGCACATCATCTCAGGTGAAGGGATCTCTGTAGACCCAGAAAAGGTAAAGGCCATTGAAGATTGGCCAATTCCAAGGAATGCTCATGAGGTGCGCAGCTTCATGGGGTTAGCAGGCTATTACCGGAGGTTTGTGGAAGGATTTTCTAAAATTGCAAAACCTATTACCACCTTGCAACGTAAGGGAATCCGGTATGAATGGACCGATGAATGCGATGCCGCTTTTACAGAGTTAAAAAGATTGTTGACAAGTGCACCGATCTTGCGGGTACCAGACATGGATAAAGATTTCATGGTATGCACCGACGCCTCGAAGCAAGGATTAGGAGCGGTGTTGATGCAGGAAGGTGGGGTAATAGCTTATGCATCTCGAAAGTTGAAACCTCATGAGGAGCAGTATGCCACGCATGATCTAGAATTGGCAGCAGTAATGTTGGCACTAAAATTATGGAGGCACTACCTAGTTGGTAGAAGCTTCACCCTTAAAACAGACCATCAGAGCTTGCAGTACATCTTTACCCAAAGGGATTTGAGTGCTAGGCAAAGGAGATGGAGTGAGTTCATGAGTGAGTATGACTTTGGTATCTCTTACATCAAAGGAAAGGAGAATGTGGTGGCAGACGCTCTAAGCCGAAGGCCGAGACTTTTCTCCTTAATTCCCTTGAAGGTTGACTTGAGGGAAAGGGTACTAGGACAACTATTGGGCGATAGTTGGTATCTAAAAGTAACCTTAGCTATTCAGAATGGAAAGGAACAGGAATTGAAGTATGATGGGTACCATCTTGAGGAAGATGGATTGTTGCGATATTAGGGAAGGATGTATGTTCCTAAGGAAGGTGATATCAGGGAAACCATCCTTAGAGAGGCCCATAGATCGCATTACTGTGCGCACCCAGGGGTGAAGAAGATGTATACTGACATGAAGCAACTCTTCTTTTGGCCAGGTATGAAGATGGATGTAGTGGATTTTGTTTCGAAGTGCCTTGAGTGTCAACAAGTGAAGGCAGATCACCATCACCCGGTCGGTCTCCTACAACCGCATGATATTCCTATGACTAAATGGGAGGTCATTTCCATGGACTTCGTTGTAGGACTACCACTCACATCTCTGAGACATAATGCGATTTTGGTGGTAGTCGACAAACTGACCAAAAGTGCTCACTTCATTCCAGTCAGAGACACCTATGATGTGACAGATGTGGCAAGGGTATTCATAAATGAGATTGTACGTCTTCATGGAGTTCCTAAAAAGATAATCTCTGACAGAGACCCTAAGTTCACCTCTAGATTTTGGACAAGCATGCAGTCAGCATTAGGGACACAGTTGAACTTAAGCTCAGCTTATCACCCCGAGACAGATGGACAGACTGAGAGGGTGAATCAAGTGATGGAGAACATGCTTAGGATGTATGTTATGGATCAACAGACACAATGGGAGAAATATCTTCCTTTAGTGGAGTTTGCATACAACAATAGTCATCATAGCTCCATTGGTATGCCACCATATCAGGCATTGTATGGGAGACCGTGCAGGACACCACTCAGTTGGGACAGGTTAGAGGATCGAGTTTTAATTGGGCCTGAATTGATTCAGGAAATGGAGGAGCAAGTGTTACAGATTAGGCAGCGGCTGAAGGAAGCACAGGATGGGCAAAAGAGTTACGCTGATGCACACAGATCAGATAGAGCTTATGAAGTAGGGGATCGTGTATTCATTCGCATCAGACCAAATAAAAGTACCATTCGGTTTGGGAAGGGTACCAAGCTGTCACCTCGCTTTATAGGTCCATTTGAGATTCTTGAGAAAATCGGACCAGTTGCTTATCGTCTTGCGCTGCCACCCCACTTGCATAAAACTCATAATGTATTTCATGTTTCTGTATTACGACATTACATAGCTGATGAGACTCACAAAATTCATTGGAAGGAATTGCAGGTCTCGGACGAGGGAACCTTCAGGGTCGAACCATTACGTATACTTGATCGTAGGGTTCGACAGCTCCGTAGTCGCCATGTGGACCAGGTTAAGGTCCAATGGGACAAGTATATCCCTGGGTCTGCTACCTGGGAGGACGCAGAGACCATGCGTCGAGATTTTCCCTCACTATTTTGACCATAACTTCGGGACGAAGTTTCCCGAAGGGTGGGTGTATGTAACGCCCATATTTTTGATTCGGCATATTTATTAGTTAGATACACCATACTTTATTGCTTATATATTCTGTTGAACTCAGCTCGACTAAGTAAACTATATTGGACCTCATTATATGATGTTACTCTGTTTTATGATTTCACCATGATTATGATGTTACTATGTTATGCGGTTATGATGTCATGATTATCATATGATTTCCTTATTTTACGATTGCAGTATATGTTTATATGTTTTCATTAATTAAATGTGAAATATATGATTCGGTACGTGGATACCATCTTCTTATATGAATTATTGAAATGTTATATGTCATACGCATCTATGATGAGCTAAAAAGGTTACATGAAATAAAATGATAACATGGATCAATTGGCGATCAATGGAAAATGCTTTCTATAAATTGTATTTTGCAAAATACTAACCTACAGGACTCAAGGGATATGGGATGGCCAGTTACTTGATCTGATATATATTGGAAAGGAAAAACATGTTCATACAGCAAACCTTAGCAGCCAAAATGAGGATACGATAACACAAACTGATAATCCCGATAGCAGCAAGTATGAGTTGATAAGGGCGTAGGCCCAGTATGTTGAGAGGGATGGATGTGTTTCCCACCCTATGTTTCCATGAGACCCGAGGTCGTGGGAGGGCCGTGCTGAGACACGCTCCCCATGTTGTTGTGATGACGATGGTCGGATTCCTGCTAGGGGAGGATAGGTCCGTTGTTCAGCCGACGCTATCGCTCTCAAGTTCTATGTGGTCAGATCGGTGAGTCCGACATCCACTGTTGTACTAGCAGAGGGAGGATAGGGAGGATGCTGGACGTAGGTTATGATGGGAGGATGTGTTAGTTAGTACTGTTGGGGGTTTAGTATTCCTTGATTCCGAGTTATTGGAAGTAGGCACCCTTCCTGTACTTGATTGATTAAACTAATGTAAACATAAAGACAATGATGTTAAATCGTAAAGGGTTAACTGTTAAATAACCGAGGATGTTAAAGTAATTATACTATATATTATGCTTGCTCTTCTGCATGGGGGTAGATACTATTATTAGTTAGCAAGTATGCATAGGCGGAATGGGGTTTGTTTATAGTACATATCTGACATGTGCATACACTGGCCATGCATGCACACCTTGTACATGTACAATATTACTGGTGTATAACATACTTTTCATGCTTGAATAGTAGTATAAATGTCATAGATAACTCAGTTAAGGATACATCAATCAACTTAGGTAATGAATGGTTAGGTTGTCAATGTGTAAATAAGTGAATTAGTAATTATATGAAAACATTGTAATAATAAACTAAGACAAGTGTCGTCAGTTAACATTGTCATAGGAGAACTGTTGTGAATAGGGTAATGATAGTGTCTAATTAATTAGTAAAATTGTTTAAGCCCTCACAAGTGCTTTGTTTATAAGAACAAGGATGCTATGTTGATGATAGGGTACTCATGTGATAAACAAATAATTAAGAATACTATGATTAATTCACCTTTTATTATTGTTAAATGGTGATTTAATTATTATTATTAATTAATAAATGGTGATCTAATTATTATTATTACTTAATTAAGAATATTCCAGCAACATTTATATCCCTATCGTGACAATTGCAATAAGTAAGATTTAAAATATTGATTTATAAATTAATATTGTGTGATTATTTCCATTTCAAAAGTTAGCCATAATAGGATAATCATTTTTGGAATGAACGTGATGTGATGGAAAATGGTTATTTAATTATTCAATGTTAATCTTGGAATTTAAACCTCAAGATAAGTGGTCTCGACGGATAAGGTAGACCCTTAAGACACGCATGTCCAAGTTGAAAGGGGTCAAATATTTATATAATATTTTATTAATTACCTCAATAACAATAAATACAAGGTTTGGTGAAAAGACTTGTAATTAATAAACCTTGTCCCGAATGGATAACCTTTGGGTGATAATTCCCACCGTAATAAATACTTACGACCGTCAATCCAAAACCAAGTAAATTTTCCATGAGGGTAATTAATTATACATTTTTATATAAAGAAACGTGTATGAATGAACTGGTAAGGGGAGTAAATGTTGAGGGGCTCGAGAGGGGGAGTTTGGGGCGGTGGAGTAAGCCCCAGGTCTTCTCGAGGATGGACATGTATATAGAGGGGGAGGTTTTTGGAGAACAGGGAGTTTTTTAACAGAAGTTTGGAGAACAGAAGTTTGGAGTTTTTTAACAGAAGTTTGGAGAACAGAAGTTTGGAGTTTTTTTAACAGAAGTTTGGAGAACAGAAAGTTTGGAGAACCGAAGAGAGGACTGCTCTCGGGATTATCAGATTGTGGGCTCGGGGGCTTGGAAATCCTTTGATTTCCAAGGGCCAGCAAGATAATAGTTGGTCGGTAGGGTGGACACTTCATTTTGGCTGTCTAAGAGGTTATACAACCCACTACAACCTACGGTTAGCATCAGCATCAGGTAATTTCCTTGTTATTTACGTTATTTGATTATTATGCTAAATCTTACTGTAAACATGCATAACTTGCTAATTACTGATTTACTAAGTTGTGAAACATATTCTTATGCTGGAACATGATTGTTGAAAGGAAAATAACGATATGTTTGTTTATTTTAAATTACGAATGTAAGGTTAGTGAAAACACGACAGTACACTAAATATTATTTAGGCACATAGTAATTGTTAGAAATTTACTTCCATAAACTGATAAAGTTTAAAACGTAGAAAATTAGCTCTGAAATTTTACTCAGTGCTCTGCTGTAAAAACCAGAGCACTACATGAATGGTAGGTCCATCTTGGAGATCCAAAGAGGAGAAGGATTCTTCTTGTGCAATCATGTGGTTGGAGGCTCCGGAATCTACGAGGAGAGCTTTTGTCTTTGAAAAACCAGCCATCAATGCATGGCAATCATCAGATTCACTTCCAGAATCAGTCATCTTTGCTTCTTTTGGAACAATAATTTGGTTTTGCTCAAGAATATTGGTTAGAAGATCAATCTTCTTGTGCATGCAGCCATGCTTAGGATTGTTTCCTCTCTTGCAGTAGGTACAATTAGGTCTCTTTTGTTTGTCATTCTTGGATCTTGAAGTTTTCTTGCCTTTTCCTTTTTGTCCCCCTTTTGCATTCGCTCCACTTGATTCACAAGCTAAAAGAGCTAGATCTTTGGAGGTTTTTATGGCACCCATTTGAATCAATTTGTCCTCTTCTTGAATGAGAGCGGTAGTAAATTTTTCCAAGGTAGGAAACTTCCATCCAGGGATTGACATTCGCCCAGAATGGAAAGTGGAGAGAAAAATAAAAAATTGAGATCCAAGTTTGCTCAAAATGGAGAGCACTAATTTCTCATCACTTTTGGTGATGCCACAATGCTTGCATTGAGTAACCAAATTCTGAAATTTTGAGATGAATGTTTGAATGCTCTCGAAATTGCTAGGTTGCAGAGAAGCCAATTCATTTTCGAGAGTGTAGCCTCTCATCCCATCTTGTTTGCCAAAGAGATTCCCCAATTTTGTCCATAACTCATTGGGTGACTTAACTCCTTCAACATGAAACAGTAGATCTTCTGACATATGGAGGCATATGAATCCCAAAGCCTCATCCATTTTATTTAGATGCTTGGTTCTCTCAACAACATGATGAGGTATAGCATATTTTTCAAACACTATTCGATTTAGACTTT
The DNA here is from genome assembly GCA_027924585.1 of Larix kaempferi. Classification (NCBI taxonomy): domain Eukaryota; kingdom Viridiplantae; phylum Streptophyta; class Pinopsida; order Pinales; family Pinaceae; genus Larix; species Larix kaempferi. The sequence continues at coordinate 4,881,282 of BSBM01000600.1, forward strand.
TGTGATACAAGTGAAATATAATCCTATCCTTCCATTCGAAGTAGTTGAATAGAGTGAGGATCAAAGAAGCAGGAGAAGAAGGAGAAGCATTCAAAATGCTCATCTTGACTGCTGGAATAAGTGAAAAATAGAAACTGCTGAATCTGCTGCTGCAACTGCTGCAACTTCAAAATACCTGCAAAAAAAACTCTCAGGAATGGAGGTAGAATATACTCTCAAATGGCTCTGATACCATGTGAAATTGCCCACATAAGATCGAAAGAGATGATGTAAACCTCACAATGAAATAATTTAGGAATAATATAAGAACAGACAAGCAATAGAACTTAGATCCAAAGAAACTCTGATTGAGGCAGAATAATCACACATGTTACTATTAACAGAATAATAAACTGGTAAATATACAATGCTAAGTATGAGGATTCGAATTCACTAGGTTGATTTCAAATTGGCCTTCATGCACAGATCCATAATCAGTGGAGAGTCATCAATGCCTAACTAGGAGTCCACCTTCTCATCAGTGAAGTCATCAATGCACAAGTAATGGTCATCCGGGAGTCAAACTGAGTCTAACTGAATGTGGTTGGTGTAACTGGCACATGGAAGCACTAATATAGTGAAGGAGGATTAGTGGAGGGCACCATAGGAGTTAACTGGAGTCAGAATGGTCAATCTAGTCTCACTGGAGGTCTAATAGAGTGACAAACTCAATAAAGAGTCAGTTAATCCTTAAATCAAGGAAATAACTGAAGATAGCTCAATATAACTAAATATAACTGGACTGGTAGGTGAAGAAGGCGCCCTTTTCATGCAGTGGAGAAAAGGAGGGCGCATTAGTCACTGGGAGGGATAGAAATGATCTGAAAGTAGCTCCGGGGGCTAGTTTGTTGAGGACTAGGTGCTGGGACTGATGACCTAGAATGCATGCAAACCCTAATTGCATGCAAACCCTGATTTTCCATGCATGACTGAAAATGAAAATGACTAGAAAGCTAGTAGTACTAGGATGGAGTATAGGAATATCCTAACAGGGCCAACTTGTCTAACTCAGTCTAATAACCCATGGTTACATTAATCTGGGCTGACCCCACACTTGGTGGTCTAATAACCCATCACAGCAAGTTATGACACTTGCAACACTTGTCAATACAAATGATGACACTTCCATATAGAGGAATAATAACATCTCTATAGGAGTACAATATGCATGGGTGAAATACATTCCAAAGTTACATATACATCAACAGTGCTTTACCACGCTACCCATCAGTTCCTTTTACACTTGCATCACAAGGTTGTGGAAACTTGATTCTGCAACCTCCCCCTCAGCTTCGCCTCAGGTGAGACCTCAGGCTGTGCATATTCTGTTGCCGAAAGGGTCGGTGAATAGGGTTTTGTTGGTTCCTTGAACCGCAAAGTACCTAGGTCTACATTGGAAACCTCTAGCTCAGTTATATATGCCAACAAATGGTTCCATTGCTGTGCTAAGAGCAGTGATGCAATAGTTTATTTGGAAAGTAATGTGTGACGAAGAATATTAGTTCCCGTTGGGTTCAGACAATTGGCATCCCGGAAAGAAAGAGATTTGAGACTGGTGTGATAAGATCGAAAGAGATTTTGCAAACAAAGAGAATAGACACCCATGTGTCTCTAACTTACAGTGGTTGAACAGATATTTGTGGAAATATATTCACGAGATATTCTGGGCTTCGTTTGGAAATGAGTTGCACAAGTGGATATCGTGACTTGCAGAAAGGAAAAACTATTTTCAAGGGGGAGTACCTGCAGAGTGGACTCCAGAGCTCACAGCGCAGCTCAAAGTAATAGGCAACCCACTGTTGTGAGCAGTCGACTTCTGGTTTGATATCATACTTGAAGGATTTGTAACAGAATTTGCTGTAGACATGATGAAATCCTACAGCCAAGTTGAAGCATACTTTTTCGAAGGATTCAGAGGTAAGTACCTGAACAATATTAGTCTAAACATTAAAATGCTTTTAATTGAGAAAGGAGTTTTAAGAATGCAGTAATAATTTTGAATCTTTCATGGTAGAAAGTATATATAGTGACTTTGATGAAGAAACCCATAATTTGAGAAGTGGAAAGAGATATAAGTTTAATAAAGAGAAGAAACCCGGAGGACCTAGAATCCACGTGAATATCGAACTCCCATGTGACCTTAACAATCAAACCATGCCATCATCAGCCACCATCCACCCTATCACACCTCAGAACCCGCCGGTTGCAGATACCGTGCCACCCCTATCTCAGAACCCGTCTGCTGCAAGTGTCGCGCAGCCCATCCCCTAGAACATCAATACTGGTAGTACTGCAGGAGTGGGTGCTCAGACCATTCTGACTCAGACTATTCTTGTCCAAAATACCCAGTCTGAGAATATTCTGCATAGTATTCCTAGCACTCTTCCGAGTACCACATTTAATTTTTCCACTCAGAACCCTGCACAGAATATTAGCACTACTCAGGGAGCTACACAACCAGGAAGGAAAATGACAGATAACGATATTAAACTACTGATATTTAAAGGAATGGGTCTAGAAGACCCTGATCAGTACTAGTTTCTATGTGAAGCCGTATGGAATATAAAGCAAGTTCAGGATGATGCTGTGAAGAGAGCACAGCTCATCACTACTTTAAGAGACAGAGCCTTGCATTGGTTTATAAAATATTCTTATGCACAGCCGAGAACCCTAACAAAAATCAAGGCTTCCCTTGTAGCAGAGTTTAAGAAACCAAAATCTGAGTCGCAGTGCATAACAGAATTGAAAGAAATCAAGCAGAAACCTATCGAAACGGTTTGGGAATTTGACCAAAAATTTAAAAAATTGTTGGACCAAGTGAGGTTTGAGATAGCTCCGCAACAGCATAAGGAGTGGTTCATCCCTGCGTTGTTACCCCACATTAGACAACCATTGATGTAGTAGAAGGTTGCATCGCAGGCAGAGGCCTTAGAGATCACGATGAAGCTAGAGGCTTCACCGATCGGTGAGACTAGCTCTGGCATGTCTCAGATCCAAAACCAGTTGACCACCTTAACATTAGAATTGCAAGGTATGAAGAATGGAAAGGAACAAAGATACGAACAGAGGTATGAGGTATGGTGTAAAGTATGTAAGGGAGAAGGCCACACCAGAGAACATTGCCCCTTATTTCAAGATTACCTCAACAATGGTGCGCCGAACCCAATGAATAAGAACCAGGCACCGTGGTGTGAAGTCTGCAGAAGCAGAGGAAACAGACCTGAGGATTGTTATCTAATACAGAAATACGTAAAGAAACCTAAAAACTTATACTGCAATTTATGTAAGTCAGTTGGACATGACAAATCCAACTGCGATGCATATGAGCTCATGAATGAAAGAAAGCGAGATATGGAAGTGATGCGAGGTGCTGGAATGTACCGCATCCAAGATGAAACTTAGCCAAAACAAGAAAATGCTCACTATGATCAGGGTGGATATAGAGGCCGTGGTGGTGGATACCGCGAGAGAGGAAGAAATGTCATCCTAGCCCAAGGAAGAGGCCGCAACCAGGTAATTTTTTATAACTGTGGCCAGCCAGGTCATGTATCTAGAGATTGTACCAACCCTTGCACTACGTGCAGTTACTATAAATCATTTTATCATGTTATTGAAGATTATCCTGTGCTTGAGGTAGAAATGCAGAAACGAAGAAGGACAGAACCACCAAATCCCAACATTTAGTTGATCGCAGCAGAGAGAAGAACTGCGGATCCAAGTGTAAATGTGGTAATGTGCAGTGGCACGGATAAAGGAAGGGATGGAAGTGCAGAAGCTTCGACTTTTGGACTGCGCAATCCTAAGCAGAATTCTGGTGAACCGGTATGGATTAGAAAAGCTCCTGGGAGAACACTGGGTCTGGACTTAGAGAAAAATAAGGGAGCTTTCGAAGAGCGTGGGACATGTTCAAAACATTGCCACCCGCCTCACCGAGAACCCAGTTGCATAGTGAATTACCGCCAATAGAGGATATGCCGGCGACATATGATCAGATGAGCGTTGCAACAGATAAAGGAACCTCTATTGCGCAGTTCCTACGGAGCTGCATGAAATTATTGAAGAGCGCAGATGCTTTCATGGAATTTGAAAAACTACTCAGTCAGTATGAATCACGTGGTGAGAAGGGGGCTTCCACTGGTTCAATCCATAATATTAGGAGTCCTAAAAGAATAGGAAGGGAAATGAGGCTCACTGCACAGATTGGGGACTACGAGATGGATGAGATCATTCATGATTTGGGATCCGAAGTAAATCTCTTGACCAAGCAGACATGGAATCAGATGGGAAAACCAAAGTTGTAGTGGTCACCTCTACAGTTAAGAATGGCTAATCAAGGGATAGTTATACCTTTGGGGAGGTTAGCCAACACAATTGTTGACATTGATGGAGTGCGCAGCTATGCAGATTTTGAAGTGATTGAAATTGTGGATGACAACCATCCTTATCCAGCACTATTGGGTATAGATTGGGAAATGACTAACTCTGCCATTATTGATTTGAAGACTATGAAAATTATATTTGAAGGCAATGATATCAGGGTCATCATACCATTGGACCCCTCACAGGCTGAACGATATGTTGAACCGATTCAGGAGGAATCTAGAGCCCAAGACTTGGACCGTATTTACAAGATGAAAACCAATGTTGTTGATTATATTAATCCAACTTTGGATGGAACACTCAGTTGGGGCTGTGACAACTCTTGCATTTTAGACTCTGATGCAGGACTGGAAAACTAGCAAAGCAGATTGCATGAAGTATCTACCAGGAGATGCGCACGGATCACGAAGTAACTCCGCTGGATTGGAAAAGAGGTAACTCCAATCCCTACCTATGATGGTTTATCTAATGTTTATTGCTTTATCAAAGAATATACTGCAACGGTTGCAGATGAATACCGCGTATCAGCATTAGACATGGCACTGCGCGAGACATCCGCTAGATGGTGGGTTGCGCATAAGAAGACACTGACCACATGGGATCAGTGCAAGATTAAGATGCAAATTAGGTTTGCTGAGAAGGTTACACTACCTTTTGCAACATATAATGGACATATGGATCCAAGGGATCATATTGAAGCTTGTTCACAAGCTTGGGTGGAAAGGCCATAGACAGAATGAGTGCATCTATTTTTGCATACCCTGGAAGAACCAATTCCAAAGAAGTGGTACCTAGACCTGGAGTTACGCAGGGGCACAACGAATTCATTTGTCCTAACTGAGAGCTTCCAGTAGGATTTTAGTTTCGAAGATGAACATTCGAGTATCAATGACGCGTTGCAGGTTATTAAGGAAAGAATATTTAGACCAGACTGTACACAAGGAAACATGACACTAGAAGAATTCTTTGGAGCAAACAGCGTACCTGTGTGCCTACAACTAGAATGGGAGGATCAACTAGAGCATGCCCTTGATTGTTATCACATCGCTGAGGAAGGCAAGGATAAAGCAGAAAGTGATGAGGAGGACTCGGGAAATATAAGAATACCAGAATCAGAGGGATCGCACGAGGTAGAAGGACCTCCACTGGAAATTCTAGATATGAGTGGACCTGTGAAAACAAGAAAAGTGAACATTGGCACCAGCGAAGAGCCAAAGTTCACAGCTATTAGAGAATATTGGGATGAAGACACAGTTGAGGAGGTCGCGGGTATACTACAGGAATATTTAGAATTATTCCTGACCAAATTCACAGAGATGAAAGGTATTCTGGGAGACTTAGGAGTGATGAAAATTCCTCTTAAGCCTAGCATGAAACCTGTGAAGCAAAGTTCATATAGACTGAACCCGCGCTACAAATAACGAGTTAAGGAAGAACTCGATAAGATGCTCGATGCAAGGATCATTGAGCCTGTTGAAGAATCTAAGTGGATAAGCCCGATGGTTATCCAGGATAAGAAAACAAAGGGTGAGATCAGGATCTATGTGGATCTCAGAAAATTGAATGACGCTTCCATGCATGACCCATTTCCTACTCCTTTCACAGATGAAGTGATTGATAATGTTGGAGGGAATGAGGCGTATTCTTTTACTGATGGATTCTCTGGATACCATTGGATCAAGATTGATTGTGCAGATGGGCACAAGACTACTTTTGCTATAGAATGGGGGTCGTTCCAGTACATAGTGATGCCTTTTGGTCTGAAGAACGCACTTGCCATATTTTCTAGAGTGGTCGTCACAGCATTTAAAGACTTCATACATAAGTTTTTAGAGGTTTATTTTTATGATTGGACTATTTTCGATTTACTGAAGAACCATGCCGCAAACCTCGGTGTAGTATACCAAAAGTATATTACAACTACTAATTTTTTATCTATTAGTTTAGTTATTGTTAATATATGTAAATGTCGTCATTGTAAGGACACATGGTTTAATGGTGCCTCTTCATATCTATAAAGCCGCACTAATTCAATGTAATATTCATCATTCAATTATAAAAATATATATATATATATATTATCAAATAAGATAATAATGTAAAGATGATTCTTTACAAGTGGTATCAGAGCTTTAAACTCTTGGCGCTCACACTCACTCCTCTCATTCATCTTCTCCACCCAACCGATCATCTCCACTTCCACTGCTTCCATCTATTCCCCTCCAGACTCCGTACACTCCTTTCCACATTTTTCTCTCCCACACTTCCCAAAACTCTCTCACATGTTCACTCTCCTTCTCCATCCATCCACGCCACTCTACTTCCCTGATGGGTCCACCCCTCCATCCGCGTTCATACTCTTCCATCCCCCATGCAAACCACCACCTGCCACCCTCCTGCATCCCCCACCTCCCCACTGAATCCCTTCTCGTCCACCGCTCGCCACCCTCCTACATCCCCCACCTTCTCCTCCCCCTCGCCTTATCCCCAACTCCCAATCCCGCGCTCCTTCTCTACTCCATCCCGTGGACACCTGCACCCCTCGTCTCTCACCTCAGCCAACCTTCCGCTCCACGCTCCCGCCTACTCACCCATCACACCCCTCCATGCCACACCTGTCCCATTTCCTTCCTCGCTAAGCTCTCTCCATTCCCACGGGACTCCATTCTATCTCCACGTAAGCCCTAAATAAATCTATTTCAAAAAAAAATTGTAATATTATTATTTTTATTATAAATAATAATTATTATTATAACATTAGAAAAAAAAACTATATAATTTTAATAATAATTATTAATAATTATTAATTTTGTATGAAAACAAATTTATTCAAATTCCTTTTGGGAGATTTTTATAGTGGAACTACCATGTCTCACTCATTTAATAAGGTCATTATTATGCCATTCCACAAACCTAAAAGAGATGGAAAAATTGAAGTCGAACACGTAAAAATAAACGAACATGAAGAAATAAAAAGCGGATATGAAGACATTATCAAATTAGTTAAGGAATTGAAGTTGACTATAACACAACGTGAAGAAGACGTTGCAGTGACTCCCGAATTCCTAGGCCAAGAAAAGCTGGGAATTGCATCTGCACTTACAGTAGAAGAAGGGACTTCGGCCATAAAGGAAGAAGATATTTCAACTCCCAAGCACTCAAGTCAATTAGAGATGGGAATCACATCTACACTCACGACAGAAGAAAGGACTACGACCATAATGGAAGAAGCAATTGCGTCTCCCAAGTTTCCAAGTAATGAAGAATAAGGTACTGCGACGACTCCTAAATATTCAACTAGGGAGAAGTATGAAGTTGCTACTACAACTAGAAAGGAAGGAAAGCCTCATCGTCCACCTCCTTATATCCCTCCTCACAAAAGATCTAGGCCACCAGATTCTAGGAGGGATAACAAAAGACATCCCAACTACAAACCTCAAAATGCGATACTCAATAAAAAATATGCATGTGTTCCGGAAATTCATTGTGGTTTCTTACAAGGTAGGGAAGTAAGTCGCATTAATATGCTAGTCCAAAAGCCTATAAATACGTCTAGTGGTACTCAAGGACAAACCGGAGACCATGTTGGGATTCCCAGTCAAAGTAAAGTACATGATAACGAAGATGATGACAAAGACGATGAAACAGAAGCTATAGAGGACAAGGATATGAAAGATCAAGATGATAGTGACAATCATGATGTCAATATCAATTGTAAAAATAATGATGTCAACATTCTATCAGTAGTCGCAATTCAAGATGTTCTAGAATCTCAAAAGGTTCCCAGAGTACAAATAAAGACAAGCTTGCCAGACAAGGAAGTAAGACACTTTAATATGCCAGCTGAAAAATCTATAAAATTGTCTAGTGAAACTCCAGAAAAAGGACTTGTTAAGAAAAACGATAACAAAGACAATGAAACAGAAGAGGTAGAAGACAAGGATATGAAAGATCAATATGATATTGACAATCACAATGTTAATATTAATTGTAAAGAAAATGATGTCGTCGTAGAAGTCAATGAAGTTAATAAAGTCAATGTTAACAACAATTATGAGAGAATTGAAGTTGTAGAAGAATGCAAAGATGAAAATAAAAGAGTCAATGATGACCTTAATCATGATATCGTAGAAGAACGAAACCCAGAAGATGTTGTGACAAATGAAGAGATGAACATTCTACCAATAGTCGCAACTCAAGATGGGAAGAATCCTAGGGAACAACTAAAGACAAGTTCGTCAGACAAGGAAATAAGCACATTATTAGTAGTTGCCCCTACAGATAAGAAAACCATATCAAAGCATTCAAAAATATCAGAAATCTACATCAAATTAGAAAATCAAAAGAACACCATCATATTATAAACTCAGCAGAATACTCCATATAGTTGTTATGTGTTTATCTATAGAATCATATGCATGAAAATATTTGAATGGAAATGCGACCAAATATTTCATGAATTGCTAAACCGTGGCACCGTTATTCGTGGCAAGAAATCCAGTTGTAGCATGCTCATAAGAAGATTCATAGATGAATCTTTTCAGAGCAGGATGACTTGTAATATACCAAAAGTATATTACAACTACTAATTTATTATCTATTAGTTTAGTTATTATTAATATATGTAAATGTCGGCATTGTAAGGACACATGGTTTAATGGTGCCTCTTCATATCTATAAAACCACACTAATTCAATGTAATATTCATCATTCAATTATAAATAAATATATATATATATATATATATATGATCAAATATGATAATAATGTAAAGATGATTCTTTACACTCATGATGATGCTAGAAAAATGCAAACAACATCAAATTTCATTGAATTTGAAGAAATGTGTTTTCTGTGTTCCCTATGGAATTTTGTTGGGACACATTGTGTGCAAATAGGGCTTGATGGTTGATCCTGCGAAGATCGCAGTAATTGTAAACTTTCCCACACTAAACTCAATAAAGCAACTGCGCACTACATTGGGGCATACCGGCTATTACAGGAAATTCATAAAAGGGTATGTGCAAGTAACCACAGCTATGGAGAGGTTGTTAAAGAAAGATGCATCGTTCATCTGGAATGAAGAATGTGAACAAGGATTTGACACACTAAAAGAAAAGATGGTCAATGCACCGATCCTAGTTTTTCCAGACTAGAAGAAGCCATTTCATGTCCATGTTGACGCTTCATGTATGGCATTGGGGGTTGTGCTTGCTCAACCAGGAGATGGAGGTATTGATCATCCCATTGCATTTTCCACGAGACATTTATCATCTACTGAGAAGAACTATACCACTATTGAGCGAGAAGGACTCGCTATGGTCTATGCACTGCAGAAGTTCAGGCACTACTTGCTTGGTGCGCACTTCTCTATGTTCACTGACCATTCTACTTTGAAATACTTGGTCAATACGCCAGTGTTAGGGGGGAGAATATGCAGATGGTTACTACTCTTTCAGGAGTATGACTTTGAAATTGTGGTTAAGCCAGGCAGGTTGAATTTAGGACATGGTCATCTATCAAGGATTGAGTCAGGAGAGGAACCTACGAATCTAGAGGACAATCTACCTGATGCGCATTTGTTTTCTATATAGGTTGCTGATGATTATTATAAGGACATTATAGACTTTTTTACTGCTGGGTTCGCACCCATAGAGTTCACTATGCAGCAAAAGAAGCAGCCAGTAGTGCAAGCCGCAGAATTCACCATTGTTGCGGGCCAACTATACAATTTGGGACCCGATGAAGTACTGTGCAGATGTGTATTAGAGCTTTAGAAACCATTCATATTGGCTGATGCACATTCAGGAGTCACAGGAGGTCATTACACAGGAAGAGCTACTGCGTAGAAGATATTGCGCATAGGGCTATGGTGGCCTACGATTCATAAAGATTCGAAACAACATTGCCAGAGTTGTGATGTTTTCCAAAGGAAAGGAAAGGCATCACGCAGAGATGAAATGCCATTAAATACACAGTTGACATTGCAGGCCTTTGAGTAATGGGCCATTGATTTTGTGGGTCCTATTAACCCACCGGGGAAAAGAACTGGTGCGAGGTACATTATTACTGCAACTGACTACCTCACTAAATGGGCAGAAGAAAAGCCAATGAAATACTGTAGCGCAACTACAGCCGCAGAGTTCATTTTTGAGAATATCCTTACAAGGTTCGAATGCCCAAAGATTTTGATGAGTGATCAAGGCACTCATTTTCTGAATAGAACCATTGAAGCTTTGACCGAAGAGTTCCACGTTCATCATCAGCGCAACACGCCTTATCATCCACAGGTGAATGGAACTGTTGAAGCATTTAACAAAGTATTTGAGAATGCGCTAACCAAGATATGCAACATCAATCGTGATGATTGGGACCTACATATCTATCCAAGTAGTGGAGACCATTGATGGGTGCATTTGAAAGGAAGGGAGCTAAGCGATGACACCATGTGAATTCTTCTTAAGGATCTTTTCCATGCTATGTGAACTGATGATGCAAGGAGACCATGGTTGTAAGCCCATAAATTTGTGTTGTTTCCCATTGACTAAAAACTACATCCAAAGTTCAGCAAAATCCCATAAAATGGGGCCAAGAGTGCATAACCATTGAACGCCCAAAACCACATCACATCCACCTAAGGACAAGGCAAACATGTTAGAGCGCAGGTTCTAATATTCCAGAGAGATACACACATTGTGACACTTCCCCTTGCAAGCTAAGGTGCCCCCATTGGCAACCATGACTTCAAAGTTGAAGCAAGGATGGACAAAACAATCAGCATGTTTGGTAATCCGAGGGTCAATGAGGTTATGAGTGCTACCAGAATCAATGAGTATGGTAAGAGGGAGCTTCTTGAAGTAACCCCTGACCCGCATTGTTTGTGGGGTGGTGACGCTAGTTACAGCATGGAGAGATATCTCTGGTGGGTCGTCCTGAGATGGGGGGTCAATAGGCGGGTGGTGAATGTCAACCTGATCATATATTGTATCTAGAGCTTCTTCACCAAGTTCAAAGGCAGGCAGAGAATCCACATCCAAGGGATAGAGCTTTTTCTCAACACATCTATGTCCCCAAGTGAATTTCTCATCACAATTATAACAAATCCCTTTTTCTCGGCGTACTCACATCTTTGGTTTAGACAAATGCTTGATAGGAGTTGGTCGAGGAGATGGCATCATGGGAGGTCATTGGGAACCCATATTTCTGAAGGGAACAAAGGTGGGTTTGGAGCATTGTCTGGATGCAATATTGTCCTCTGCCAACTTAGACAACCCTAGGACTTCCATCATTGTGTTGGGATAGAACATTTTGACCCCTGAGCGGATTTCATCCTTGAGACCACTGATAAAACAATTTCGATAGAATTCATTAGACAATACTTCTGTGTGATTGGCCAGTTTCTCAAATTCTATCTGATACTCTCTCACTGTGCCAATTTGGCAAAGTTTAGTGAGTGCTCCTGTGAAGTCATCAAAAGCATTAGGACCAAATTGTTGCAAAAGGAGTTGGAAAAAATCTGTCCAGTTTGGCTCATGATGAGATTTGATGTACCAACGGTACCATTGAAGGGCTTCCTGTTCCAAATGAAAGGATGCAAGTGGAACTTTCTGGGCATCAAAAGTATTATGCAGACTGAAATATTGTTCTTCTTGGTATATCCATCCAGTTAGATCAGTAACGTTGAAGTGAGGAAAATCAAGCTTCGGCCCACGAAAATTGCAGGAAGAAGAGAACACAGTGGCTGCAAAAGATTCTGGCTGTCGGTTATTGTTCATGGCTGAATGTTGAAGATGGAGGCTGAGAAAGTTTTCATCTAGATCCTGGAGTTTGGTTTGGATGGTTGCAAGTGCTTCCTCCATGGTTTTTTCTCCTGCACAGGTGACAACTATAACCAGGGTTTTTTTTTTTTTGAGTGGGTAGATAAACAAAAACAAAAACTGTTTTAGTAATGGAAAATCTAGATTTAGGAAAACATTTGATGGGTAATTTGGGTTTGACTAGGTTTTGGACACTTTCAAAGGGACAAGGAAGCAGAAAAGGAGTATTTCAAAAGTGGGGTGAAAGAATGAGAAAATTTTCCCAAGAGGGACAAATAAGCATAAATATGAAATGAACACTGTGGTAAAATTTGAAGGCGATTGGGGGGGAATCGAAGAAGTTATGGAAAACCCTAAATATAGACAAATGTGGAATTTATGGCATTGGGAAGTGGAATTTGGAATAGGGTCCTCAGGAATGAAATATGTAGAATGGGATTGCAGGGGTTTCGGGGAAGTTTCAGGGGAAATGGAGTTAAAACAAGGGAGATATGGTGGAAAAACAAAATTTTATACTCCTTTTTTTTTTCCTTTTTTTTCAGAAATGGATCTGCAATGTCACGGAAGGGATTGGAAAAAGATGGATCTGCAACGGCGTAGAAGTGACCAACAATACATGGATCTGCAATGACATGGAAGTGACCGGCAATAGTTATGGGCAGAGGAAATCTGCAATTTATCAGATGAAAATAGATATGGACCCCAGGTATGTTTGGCTTCCTAACGGTTCAGGGGATTCACTCGGCCACCAATGATGTCTGAAGAATTTCGTATTGGGGCAATACCCCTCACTCCAGGGCTTAGTAAAACTGATAACCGCTTTTCCACAAACGACAGCTCTTGGTTTACCTCACGGGTGGGAACTAGTCAATCAGGTAGGGGTCGTTGCCCTTTTTGCTGGTAGGTCCTCTCAATGGGCCAGTTGCTTCGGGGTTCCTATGGTACTCCTCACAATGATTTTTAGGGATTATGCCCAAGTACTTCCCACAGTTAAGCAAGTAGGGATTATTCCAAAATCTGAACCTGCAACAGATGCGAAAAAAAAATTGGCAGAAATTTCACCCAGCGAGCCTAAGAAAGTGCTCTGATACCAGATGTGAGGAACCTACAACAATTAATTAATGAAAATACATGAGATAGCAGTAATAACAGAACTCATAATCACTTTATTGATCACAGGCCACTTCGAAGGGGCAACCTCCTTTGAGCAAGATCAATACAAATAACTTCACGGTACCTTCATTGGCCTCATCACACACTTATATACTAAGTCTATGCCCAATACTATGGGTCAATACCATGGGACATATAATACTATGGGACGACTTACAAAGCATATGCATCCAATACTATGGGTCAATACCATGGGCTAATACAAACTATGGATCCACAAATATTACGGTACGACTTACAAAGCATATGCGTCCAACAACAATATACTAACAAAGTAAAGAGAAGGGTTGACACAGGTTCCTAACAATGATAAAGAAACAGTTGGTTGTTTATTACTGCTCCATGACATGACCTGTGTACCTATGTTGAATGCATATCCTGATGTTGATTTCCTGTCATTAGGATTTCCATCCCAATCTGAATCAGAGTAACCTGTCAACTCAACATCACAATCATCAGTATACATAATACCAAAATTAACAATTCCTTTTAGATATTGAAGAACTTTCTTCGCAGCTACCCAGTGACTTTCAAGTGGTTTAGCCATGAACTGACTTAGAATATTGATTTAGTATGCTATATTTGGCCTGGTAGTAGCGAGATAGTTCAAACTTCCCACCAACTGTCGATACAAAGTACCATTTACTTCTTTAGTTTCATCAACACTAGATAACTTAATATTTTGTTCTAAAGGTGTTGACATTGCCTTGCATTCACTCATATTAAATCTTTCCAGTATTTCCCTTGTGTATTTACTTTGAGTGATCATTGTTTTACCGACGTCTCTCCATATTTCTAGACCTAAACAATAATGTATTTCACCAAGATCCTTCATTTCAAACATTTGTGATAACTGAATTTTAATATCTTCAATCAAGTGAGAAGCACTACCTGTGATAATCAAATCATCAACATATAAGGATAGCAAAGCAACATTCCCTTTTTCATCCTTTTTGACATACAAATTAGGATCATTTTCGCTTTTCACAAAACCTTTCCAAGCAAAGAATGAATCAATCTTAGTATACCAAGATCTAGGTGCTTTTTTCAAACCATATAAAGCTTTCTTTAGCTTACAGACAAGATCCTCTTGTCCTTTCTTTATAAATCCTTCAGGCTGAACCAAATAAAATTCTTCTTTTAAATCACCATTAAAAAATGCAGATTTAACATCTAACTGATGTATTTTCCAATTGTATTGTGTAGTTAATGCAATCATGACTCTAATTGTATTTAACTTAGCTACATGTGCAAAAGTGTCTTCATAATCAATTCCTTCCTTTTGTGAATACCCTTTTGCAACTAATCTGGCTTTATTTTTGTCAATACTTCCATATGCATTAAATTTGGTTTTATATAGCCATTTACATCCTATGGGAGCTTTGTTTTTAAGCAGTTCTGTAATTCCCATGTTTCTTTCTTGATTATTGATTCATATTCTTCATTCATTGCAATTTTCCATTCCTTGTGATTTTTGGCTTGTTCATAAGTAACAAGTTCTACAAAATTCATTACTTGTGTCATCAATGCATAATATTCATACCTGGAGGGTACCTGAATTGTTTGTGATGACTTCCTCTATGGTCCACCACTTTGTTCACTTTCACTTCTTCTTTTCTGAAGTGTAGTATCCCTTCTAAGTGGAGTGTTTGTAGTATCCATGCTGCTTTCACTTTGTTCTTATACCTATTCCTACTCTTGTACATGTTCCTTCTGTTGTACCTATTCATGTTCACCATCTATATCAATTTTTACATGAACATCATTGTCATAAGTGTGATAATCTACAGGGAGATCTCATAGCTACAACAGATCTCACTAATCTCACTAATGAATTACAGAGAAGAAAGAAGAATCAATAATCACTCATGAACATAGAAAATGGAGAATAGCAGTATAATCATACATCAGCTGTAAGCTGGCACTCTGAATAACTAAATACAATACAATAACTGTCTAGAGAATTCGAATAAGCCAAAGCTCAGTCGAATTATCCTCAATGTGTAGCTTGGATAACATTGGAGACATCATCCAATCAGTGGCAGTAGTCACAAATAGTCAAAATTCAGTCAAATGAGTCTAACTAAGTCTAACTGAGCCATGTGATCAGAAAACAGGGGATGGAGACTCCAAGGAGGGAGGATGAGGCTGTCAGAAGGTCAAGTGGTACTCCAAAATAGACAACTGGGAGCTACAGGTACTTAAACTAAGCAATAAATACAAGAACTAGTCAATCAATGCTCTAACTGACTGTTAAAATCCTAGTAGGTGAGATAAGGCACATATGTCATCCAGGTGAGGAAAACAAGGAGCATCTGGTAGGTAGGAGGGATAATGAGGGTTGAAGATAGGCTCTAGGGAGCTGAAAATAAGCTCTAGGTGTTGGGGAGACCAACACAATTATGACTGGATGCATGCAGAGGCATGCATGATGATTGGATGCATGCAAATCTAAAAAATGATGGTGATAATATTCCAACATCCCCTCTCAAGCTATACTATGAGGTAGTAACTGATAACTGAAAAATTAGGGCCCTGGTGACTAAGACCAAAGGTCACCCCATACAACAATCTAAATAATTAATGAGGAAAGAGGGAAAACCTAGTGGGAAGAAATCCCTCCCTCAAAATAGATTGAAGGATGCTAATGTAGCATGGCTTCACTCACCCCAGAAGGAGGCAAGTGACCCTCTTTATCAAATAATGATCGATCAACAGGAAATGGATCAGTAATGTGAAAAGGATGAAACCTTCCATTCTGAAAATCAGATCTGTTATCCTTTAATCAAGTGGATCTCCCACAAGATCTCTGACAGATATAAGAGTAGTGGCTGCCCATATCGGAAGAGGAGGATCATTAGGTTCTTGTGGATATGGATCTCTCATTCGCTCATCTTCACTGTCAGGTGCTAGATCTTCAGGTTCTTGTGGATATGGATCTACCATTCGCTCTTCATAATTTTCACTGTCATACTCTGATTATGAATCATCATGTGATGAAGGTTCGCTCTCTTTCTCATCATCACTTCCAATCTCTGAATCTGAAATCTCATGTGATGAAGTTTTTCTCTCTTGCTCATCATCACTTCCAAACTCTTAATCTGAAATCTGATGCGATGAAGCTTTTCTCTCTTACTCATCATCACTTCAAAACTTTGAATCTGAAGGTGGATCATGTTCCAAGAACATGTGCTTGACATCTCCTTCATTGGAAGCAAGTGAATCTAGAGACTTCCTGAACTTGCTCTTTTGACCAAATATGGTGGGAACAAATCCAAAAATATCAATATCATTCTAAAACATGTGATCCAAACCAATTGAGGTAGGATCAGCTCCATGAATGTGCATGTAGTTCTTTGATATCTCCTTTGAACCAACATAGGTGAGATCATTGCCAAATGAACTAGGACATGATGATGGTGGATCTTCAACAAGATCACTGGTTGATGCAATAGTGGTGGTGGCCCATTTTGCAATAGGAGTTGAACCAATAGGTGGTAGATCTTCAGGTTCTTGTGGATCTGTATCTAGCATTCTCTCTACCTTCTGAGTCTTATTTTTCTCAACCTTCTTTGCTAGATCTTTTCCATTCAAGCAACCTTTGCAGGTGCCTTGGGAAAATGTTTGTAGCTGAGATGACATAGCCTACTCTCTTCATTTGCATGAGTGTGAAGAGCAGACTGCTTTGAGAGAGGTAAGAAGTGTGAGAATTCATAGAGTTTCGACTTATGATTTGCAGCACCTTTTGCAATGGTAGATCCTGATAACATGTCTTGAATTTCGACCTCATTAGGAGAGATGATCACCCTCTTGGGCTCTCCAGTTCGGGTCATCTGATATACTGAAAGTAGATTTGTAGTGAGAGTGGGCACATAAAGCACATCTGAGAAGTACCCATGATCAAGTTTAATTCTTCCTATCCCTTCAGAAGAGACTTTAGAATCATTCCCCAACATGATGGATGGTCCAACAGTAGATTCAAAACCAGTGAAGAGATCCTTGGAGGAATACATATGTCTTGATGCTCCAGAATCTATGATAAAGGAGGATGGTGTTGATGCACTTTCCATGAGGGCATCGCATCTCTCTTTGTCCTCAGATCTAGATGTTTCACTCTCTTCCTTTCTAGTACATGAAAGTACTTGAAGATTATTTTTTTCAATAAGTGAAGTGTTGGGCCCAGGTTGAGACAAAAGTTTTGGAAACACCTTTTTGAGATAAGCAGGGAAAGTTGAGCTGAGCACAGCTCATAAATACAATTTCGCCTAAGTATTGAGGATGCTGTGAAGTTGCGCGCAGCATCCAACTTTTGACCAGATTGCGGAGTTGCGCACAGCATCGAAGTTTTGGCCATGATGCGAAGACTAGTACTGCGCAGAAGCAATGCTGCGGAGTTAGGAGGCCACGTGGAGCTAGAAAAGTGGAGTGCTGGACAAGTATCAAGTGCAGGTACCGGTTGGACCAGTAGCAGCCATTTTTGGAAAGATATTCCAGGATTGCTGAGCGACGGAGATAAGCAAATCAGGAAGGCGGCCACGTGTGGGTTGTTAAGGAAAGCGACGTTTGGCATGCTTGGAAGGTGAAACCGTTAGAGAGAAACGGTTCAGCAGAAGCAGCCTGTAGGCACGCGTGCGACAGGAACATCGATAGTGATAGGATGAGGACATGGAGATCCACCATGATCAAGCAGACGCTACCAGGAGACTGCAAGCCGGTTTGGAAAACCGACGCAGTTTTGGAAACCCTTAGGGTTTTGGGTTTTAGGTCTTCGACATTGTATAGACATGACCTTTGGGCATGATCTATTTAAGAAGACAATTTTGTATGGGATGGGGTTGCTCTATTTTTGGGGGTTAGATGCTAGTTGCTAGAATAATCATAATATAACCTTTTGTATTGAGAAATCTCTCCGAGCTGATAATATTGTAAAGGCTCTGCAGCTGTGTGCGCAGAGACCTAGCCGAGAGAAAGGAGAGTCTGTAGCTGAGTGCGCAGACTAAGGACGGTTGCCCCATCCCTTTTGAAAGAAATATATTACCAACCGTTCTTGTGGACGTAGCTTTCCATTCAGGGAAGTGAACCACGTTAAATCCTGTTTTATGCGATTATGTTTTATGAATGAATGATTGTCTGTATTGCATGTATAATGAATGCTTGAATGTTTCCTTGCATGCTGTAATAGGAGAAATTTGATATGCATTTACCAATAAGAGAAGTTTGGGAATGATATGCTAGGTTCCATGGGAACAGATGAATGGCGAACATTTCAATTATATGTTAAGATCGTGAATCAGTCATTTAAGTTTAATACTTTCGTAAACACAATGAAGGAATGCAGCATGGTTAGTCGCGTCTATCATTTCAGTTCACGTTGTAACAATCTAATTCCTTGAATGAATGCTAGAGAGATAACCAGTAAGTGCTTGAATGGATGGATGGGTGATATTCATCTCAGTGCCTTAATCTTTTCAAGATCCTCCAAGTAGAGGATAAGTGTGGTTGATTTGCAGTTCCAATAGAAGATTCGCAGTAGTAAGAAGCCCTTAGTGAGGCCCACAGTGTTGCCATCACTGCACCGAAGTCGCTCGCAGTGTAGATCCTCTTGCGTACCGCATCACTTTGACCCGCAGCGCACTCCTTTTGTCCTGCACTGCGCAGCTTGTTAATATAAACAACTCATC
Organism: Larix kaempferi; assembly: GCA_027924585.1. NCBI lineage: Eukaryota > Viridiplantae > Streptophyta > Pinopsida > Pinales > Pinaceae > Larix > Larix kaempferi. The sequence goes on from BSBM01000600.1 coordinate 4,900,372, forward strand.
ATTTACTGTGGAAACCTGATTCCGCAGTACCCCATAAGATACATCTCGGGTGAGACCTCAGCCTGCTCACAGGTTGTTTCCGAAAGGGCCAGTGCGAAGGGGTTTTGTTGGTCAAAAGGGGAGAACCGCAAAGAACCTTGGTCTAATTGGAAACCTCTGGGTCAGTTTAAGCCAACAAATGGTTCCGTTGCCGCGCTAGAATCCATGATGAGTTGCAATCACGATGTGTGAAGAAGAATATCAGTTCCCCGAAGGATCTAACAATTGGCATCCTGAAAAGACAGAAATCCAAGCTTGGTGGGATAAGACCATAAGAGATTTTAACAGACAAGAGAATAGATATCTGCGTCTAAGTGACACACAGTGGTCATAGAGATATCTGTTTGACGATATTCACGAGATTTTTTGGGCATCGTTTCCAAACGAGCTGCTTGCATAGATCTCGCGGCTCGCAAAGAAGAAAACTTGTTTCCAGGGAGGAGTACCCACAGAATGGAATCCTAAGCTCACATCACAGCTCAAAGCATTAGACAGCTCGTTGTCATGCGCAATTGATTATTGGGTCGATCATATGCTAGAAGGATTTGTAACAGAATTTGCTGTAGACACACTCAAATCCTACAGCCACGCAAAAGCAAACTTTTTGGAGGATTCCAAGGTAAGTTTCTGAACAATCTCAGTCTATACATTAAGATGCTGTTAGCTGAGAAAGGTGTTTTAGGAATGTAGTAATATTCTTGAATTTTTTCATGATAAACAGTACTTATATTGATTTTGATGAAGAGACACATACTCTCAGAAGTGGTAAGAGATATAAAATTAATAAGAATCTGGGAGGCCCTGGACTCCATATTAATACTGAGATCCCGTGTAACATTGACAATGAAGCTGTACCACCATTTACTCCTGAGAACGCATCGGCTGTAGAGATCGCACCACCTTTATCTCAAAACCCACCCACTATGCAGCCCGCCCCACAAAATACGCAGCCCGCCCCGCAAAATACTCAGCCCACCCCGCAGAAGACTCGGCCTAGTCTGTCTCTCCCGATAGTCCCATTTTTGTTTACTGCGTAGATCCCTTTACAGCAGTTGTGCACTAACCATAGTGCCCCACAAACTAACCCAACAATGGAAAACACAGATATGAAACTACCAAAATTCAAAGGAACTAGCCTAGAAGACCTTGATCAACATTGGTTCCTTTGTGAAGCCATATGGAGTGTAAGACAAATCCAGGATGATGCCATGAAGCAAGCACAACTCATCACCACCTTTAGAGACAGAGCTTACACTGGTTTATGAAATACTCTCAGGTACAGCCCAGAACCCTCGCAGAAATTAAAGCCGCGTTGATGGCTAAGTTCAACAAACCAAAGTCTAAATCTCAGTGTATAACTGAGTTAAAGGAAATAAAGCAGAGACCAATTGAAACGGTCTGGGAATTTGATCAGAAGTTTAAGACCTTGCTAGACCAAGTAAGTTTTGTTATACCGCCAGAACAACATAAAGAATGGTTCATTGATGCGCTGTTACCCCATATCAGATTACCATTGATGCAACAAAAGGTTCTATCCCAGGCAGAGGCCTTGGAAATCGCAATGAAGCTGGAAGCTTTGCCAATTGGTGATACTAGTTCTGGGATGTCTCAGATCTAGAACCAGCTGACCACCCTAACACTTGAACTGCAAAGTATGAAAAATGGTAAAGAACAAAGATATGAACCTAGACAGGAGGTCTAGTGTACAAGTTGTAAAGGAGAAGGTCATGACCGCGAGCATTGCCATCTATTCCGCGACTATCTTAACAGTGGTGCGCCTAACCCATTAAATCAGAATCAGGCCCCATGGTGTGAAATTTGCAGAAAGCACAGGACATAGACCTGAAGACTGTTACCTTATCCAACTATCGTGCATATGAATTGATGAATGAAAGAAAATGAGATATGGACGCAATGAGAGGCGCTGGTGTATACTGCGTATAGGAATAAAATTAGCCTAAGCAGGATAACACACAATATGACCAAGGAGGATACAGAGGTCATGGTGGTGGATACTGTGGCAGAGGAAGAAATGCTAGTCCGGCGCAGGGAAGAGGCCGCGGCCAAGTCATTTGTTATAACTGTGGCCAACCCGGTCATGTATCTAGAGATTGTGTTAACCCATGCACTACGTGCAATTATTGTAAATCATTTGAGCATGTCATTGAATATTTCCCAGTATTAGAGGTGGAAATGCAGAAGAGAAGATGAACAGAGGCTCCAAATCCAAATGTTCAGTGGATCACAGTAGAAAATAGACCAGTGGATCCAAGCATCAATGTGGTCACGCGCAGTGGCGCTGAGACAGGCCGCGACAAAGGAGCGGAAGCTTCAACATTAGGGGAGGCACATACGAAGAAGGATCCCCTTGAAACAGTATGGATAAGGAAAGCTACAGGAAAAGCACCCCCTCTTAACTTACAGAAGAACAAAGAGATCTTCATTGACGCGCGGGATACCTTTAGAGAACCAGCAGATAAGTCATCAACGATCCCGCTCCGCAGTGAAACACCGCATGTTGAAGATATGCCAGCTCCTTATGATAAAACAAGCACTCCGACAGATGTTTGTACTTCTGTTGCTCAGTTCTTATGAAGCTGCATGAAGTTACTAAAAAACGAGAAAGCCATAGTAGAGCTCCAGAAGCTCATCATCCAGTATGAACCTCAGATTGCAATAGAGACTCTAGATAGCGCTATACATCATATAAGGAAACACAAAAGAACAGGCCGAGAGATGAGGCTTACTGCGCAGTTAAGAGATTTTGAAATGGATGAATTCATCCTTGATCTGGGATCAGAAGTGAATGTCTTGACTAAGCAGACATGGCAACAGATGGGTCAACCAAAGTTGCTCTAGTTACCTATCCAGTTACGAATGTCTAATCAAGAGAAGGTCATACCTTTTGGCCACTTAGCTAATGTAGTAGTTGACATTGACGGAGTACAGAGTCATGCAGACTTTGAAGTTATTGAAATTGTGGATGATAGTCAACCTTTTCTAGCAATATTGGGAATTGATTGGGCTATGGATAACTTGGAAATCATAAACTTGAAGACAAAGAAGATGATCTTTGAAGGGAAGCATCTTAGGGTCATCGCACCATTGGATCCTAAAGATGGTGACAGACACAGTGAGTCGATTCAGGAGGAATCCCAGGCTCAAGATTTAGACTGACTATACCAGCTGACTGTGAACAAGGAAGACTACATTAATCCTACTGCGAATGGTACGCTCAACTAGCTATGCGACACTTCTTGTATCTCTGACTTGGATATAGGACTGGAGAATTGGCAAAGCTGCATGCATGAAGTATCAGCAAGAAGATGTGCACAGGTTACGAAATCACTGCGCTGGATCGGAAAAGAGGTGAGTCCTATTCCCACATATGATGGTTCTGCTAATGTTTACGGTTTCATAAGGGAATATACTGCAGCTACACCAGATGAGCATAGACTACCAGCTTTAGATATAACATTACGCGATACACCTTCTAGATGGTGGAATGCACATAAGAAGACATTGACCACTTGGGATCAATGCAAAACTAAGATGCAGATCCGGTTCGCCGAAAAGGTTACTTTAACATTTGAAAAGTATAATGGACAAACAAACCCTAGTAAGCATATTGAAGTCTATTCAAAGGCACGGGTGGGAAGACCACTTACAGAATGGGTACATTTATTTGTACATATATTGGATGCGGGTATCCCAGAGAAATGGTACCTCGACCTGGAGCTGTGCAGTGAACTCACTAATTGGGAGATGGTCACTGCGAACTTCCAGAAGGACTTCAGTTTTGAAGATGAGAATCCATTAATCCATGAAGCATTACAGCTAATCAAAAAGCACATATTCCAGGATGACTGTCCTCATCAAAACATAACATTGAAGGAATTTTTTGGGATAGATTGCATTCCTGCGCACTTATAGTCAGAATGGAAGGGACATGAAGAGCACTTTATTGAGTGTTACAACTTAGCTGAAGATACCAATGATACAAATGAAGACGATGAGGAGGACCAGCGCAACATAGATGTACCAGAGTCAGAAGGCGCGCGCGAGGTAGAAGGACCTCCGTTGGAAATCCCAGATATGACTGGACCAGTAAAAACACAAAAAGTGAACATTGACATAGACAAAGAGCTGAAGTTCGCATGAATAGGAGATTATTGGGACGATAAGACTGTTGCAGAGATCGCAGATACCTTACAAGAGTATCAGGAACTGTTTCCAACCAAATTTACATAGATGAAAGGAATTTTGGGAGACCTAGGGATCATGAAAATACCTTTAAATCTAGGTGCTAAGCCTATCAAGCAGAGGACATACAGATTAAATCCATGCTACAAGGAAAAAGTCTGGGCAGAGCTAGATAAGATGCTAGAGGTAGGAATCATTGAACCAGTCGAAGAATCCGAATAAATTAGCCCCATGGTTGTTCAAGACAAGAAAGCAAAATGTGATATCAGCATTTGTGTGGATCTCATAAAATTGAATGATGCTTCCATGCACGACCCATTTCCTACTCCATTCACATACGAAGTGCTCGATAACGTTGGAGGAAATGAGGCATATTCTTTCACTGATGGTTTCTCTGGTTACCATCAGATCAGGATTGATCCTGCAGATACGCATAAGACAACATTTGCTACAGAATGGGGGTCATTCTAGTACACCGTCATGCCTTTTGGTCTGAAGAACGCACCTGCCATATTATCCAGAGTCGTCGTCACAGCATTTAAAGATTTTATGCACAAGTTTTTAGAAGTGTATTTTGATGATTGGACTGTGTTTGGTCTATAGAAAAATCATTGCGCGAATCTCCGTATGATGCTAGAAAAGTGTCGACGGCATCAAATATCCTTGAATTTGAAGAAGTGTATTTTCTGTGTGCCCTACGGAATTTTACTTGGCCACATTGTCTGTAAGCAAGGATTGATGGTAGACCCTACGAAGATTGCAGTCATCGCAAACTTACCAACACCAAATTCAGTCAAGATGTTGCGCTCTACCTTAGGCCATACTGGATACTACAGGAAATTTATAAAGGGTTATGCGCAGATAACCGCAGCAATGGAGAAGCTACTAAAGAAAGATGCACCGTTCATTTGGAACGCAGAATGGGAACATGATTTTGATACATTGAAAGAAAAGATGGTGACTACGCCGATTCTAGTCTTTCCAGACTGGACAAAGCCATTCCATGTCCATGTTGATACATCATGTATTTCCCTGGGGATCGTGTTAGCTCATCCAGGAGAGGGAGGTATTGACCACCCTATTGCATTTTTCTAGCAGAAAGCTTTCAACAGCAGAGAAGAACTATACTACTACTGAGAGGGAAGGCCTTGCGATGGTATATGCCCTACAGAAATTTAGACACTACTTGCTGGGATCGCACTTCCTTATGTTTACTGACCATTCTGCGTTGAAATATCTGGTCAACAAGCCAGTGTTAGGGGGACGCATATGCCGATGGCTATTGCTGTTCCAGGAATATGACTTTGAGATTATTGTCAAGCCAGGTAGACTGAACTTGGGACCTGATCATCTGTCAAGGATTGAGTCAGGAGAGGAGCTGATGAATATCGAAGACAGTCTGCCTGATGCGCAATTATTTAGTATACAGGTTGCCGATGATTATTACAAGGATATCATTGATTTCCTAACCACAGGGCTGGCACCACAGGAACTCTCTATCCAACAGAAAAAATAGTTGGTGCGTGCCGCGGACTTCACTATAATTGCAAGTCAATTATACAAACTTGAGCCGGATGAAGTCCTGCGCAGGTGCGTACTCAATCATGAGAATCCATTTATTCTAGCAGACGCACACTCAGGAATCACGGGAGGTCACTATGCAAGAAGGGCTACCGCGCAGAAGATATTGCGCATAGGGCTATGGTGGCCTACGCTCCATAAAGATGCCAAAGAACATTGCAGGAACTATGATGTCTGTCAGAGGACAGGAAAACCATCACGTTGAGATGAGATGCCACTGAATCCACGGTTGACACTGCAGCCATTTGAAAAATGGGCAATAGACTTTGTGGGTCCTATAAACCCACCAGGAAAAAGAACGGGTGCAAGGTATATTATTACTGCTACTGATTACCTCACCAGATGGGTGGAAGCAAAACCAGTTAAGGATTGCAACGCTAGTACTGTTGCGCAGCTTATTTTTGAAGAAATACTCACTAGATTTGGCTGTCCAAAATTTTTTATGAGTGACCAAGGTACTCACTTTTTGAACAAGACTATTGAGGCGCTTACAGAAGAATTCCACATTCATAATCAGCACAATACTCCATATCATCCACAGGAGAATGGTACTGTAGAGGCTTTCAATAAAATATTGGAGATCGCACTCACTAAGGTATGCAATGTAAATAGAGACGATTGGGACCTACGCGTCTCATCTTTGTTATGGGCATACATGACCACATGCAAGAAATTGACAGGACAGACACCCTTTCGGTTGGTTTATGGGTAGGAGGCTATAATGCTTATGGAATATATTGTCCCTAGTTTAAGAATCATTGCATTCCAGGGATGGTAGATTGCGAAGCTCTAGAAGAAATATTGCTAAACTTACTGGGCTTGGAGGAAGATCGCTTCATCGTAGGCTTCCACCAGCAAGCTCAGAAGGACCACGAGAAAGCATGGCATGATTGCCATATAAAGAACAAGTGTTTTCAGGTAGGTGATCTAGTCCTCCTGTATGATAGCAAATTCATGAAATTTCCTGGTAAATTTAAGATGCATTGGCTTGGCCCATATACTATGATACATGTTACTAAGACTGGTGCAGTCTAGTTAGCCAATTTAGCTAGTGATACCTTGCCAACTTTGATAAATGGAAGCAGGCTAAAGCTATACCATGATAGCACTGCTTCGCAAAACCTTGAATAACGAGCAAAGGAAGGAAGTTCTAAGTGTCAAGTACAATTGAAATTGGACACTAGAAATATAAAGGAGTCTGTACATGTATGATAAAAGGAAGAAGGTATGATAATAAGAATGATCTATGCATCGCGCAGCACGGTTGAAGCTGCGTGGAAAGGAAAAAAAAAGTGGAAGCCGCACAGTTGGAAATTTGTGGCACTGCAAAGTATCCGTGCAGGGTTGCAGATGGCTTGCCGTGCAGTTCAGTGCAGCACTCAGAGAAAAATAGCCGTTGCATGGCTTTTCAAAAAAATATCCATTGGATGGCTTTTCAAAAAAATAGTCGTTAGATGACCGTTGCAGCAACCACTTCAGCATTTAAAGAGAAGATAGCCGTTCTAAGCATGCTGACGACGGAAAAGACCGAAGGATCCGCTCAAATTCACCAACGGACACCACATTAAATGCCTATCTAGCCGTTGAAGGGCGCGGGAGGGGGTCTTTTGCGCCTATAAATAACATCGTTGGGAGACTCGCCGGCGTTACCGAGCACTTAGAATTTTCTTGTGATTAACCTCTCTGAGCCCATCTATATTTTGTCTACCTTGGCCGCTATCTCATTCGTGAATGTTCGAACCTTCCTATAGAAAAGAAGAACTGACCATTGAAGAAGCACTGAGGATCTTTCAGCACGGAGGGATTCAGCAGTTAATGAAAACTCCAGTTAAGAAGGTCGCCGTAGAACAAAGTGAAGGATCTCGTAGATCACCAAGAATTAATTTGACAATGTAGGAAAAAGAGAAAGATAAAGGAAAAGACGTAACTACACCATGAACTAAGATCATAAAGATGGGCTCCTCGGCACAAAAATTGCCAATCTTTCAGAAAGAACCCTTGAAGATGACACCCAAATATATCTCCCCGCGGGCACTGAATGCCTTTGTGTTTAATTTGTCCAAGAGTGTGAGATATGACATCCCATTATCACCTATCTCAAAGCATGTAAAGACTACTAAGAATCTGCTGGGAAAGATAGCAGAATGTAAATTGGAGGGTTATGACCTCTTGGGAATGAAGAAGGATGAGCCAGATGTTCCCAAGTACCCAGATTTTCAACCAGGCCAGTATATGTGCTGGAAAAAGGATGCCAAGGGAATTCTTAACCTGGTTGCCGAGAGCTGGCTAACGCCTGTCTTTCAATCAAGGCTACTGAACTTGCTCAGATTGCCACATTTTGATCGTTCCCCAGAACTTAATATCGTCGTTCACACACTCATGGTGCGAATCCACCAAGGTTATCTGTGGCTGGACAAGAACACTGATATTAACATCGATTTGATCCACCGCATCACCGGGCTAAGCAAGCACAGTAAGGATCCTAAGCAATTCTTCCAGGGGAAGAGAAAAGATAAAGAGGTTGTTGAGAAGATGAAGAAAACCCACCCGGTGGCGAAGGGAAAAAGAGGTTTCCCAAAGGAAGATATAGAGGACAGAGCAACAAAATTGGTAACGCAGCTGCTCGCAGGCAAGATACTCAAAACAGCTAGGCCTTCGGAGGTGCCTGCGGGCACAATACTCCTTGGTGCTGCAGCGGCTGAAGGAACCCAATATAATTGGTGTCAGTTTTTGGTAAATGGGTTCCTTGAAGAACTCAATGACACACAGGTGAATGGCGACCAGTTCCATTTCACCTGGCTCATTGTCCTGGTTGCTTTTTGTGGATGGAAGGAGCCGCGAGATTATGTGGGCATCATTATGGACACCAATGATCCTAGAGGATTTAAGTTCATCAACCTTTGGGAAAACACAAATGCAGAGCGCCAGCATGCGACAACAGAAGTATTTTACCAGTACTATATTCAGCTGCGCGATGCAATCATGAAGACAGCCTGCATTACAAAACAGGTCATGGTGAAGTATATCCACGTCATCAACTTTGAGGCAGATATGAAATGTATCTTCATATCGCCGAAAGCACAAACGAAGAAACTAGAGTGGTTCCCAGGCAACTACATCATGTATGAGCAAGACGTTGAAGACCTCATGAAAGATTGGCCACCAGAGTTCCGCGTAGAAGTTATGGACATGGAGACAGATTCAGCAGAAGATGAGACAATCCCACTCTCATGCCGAATCACTAAAGAAACAGGGAAGAGAAAAGAACCTGAGACTTCGCAGAAGCCAAAATTGAGGAAGAAGGTGAAGGTTACAAAGACTCAATCGGAGGTATTCCTCAATGAGGTTGACTACGAGATGATGGCTGAAACAGTCTCAGACCAGATGAAGGAGCTCATGGCAGATAAAGATAAAAAGGATAAGGTCATCCAGGATGACCTGCAGAAGATGCGGCTCGCAATGCAAGGCCTGATGAAGAAAATGGACGATGTCCAGAAAAGCCTGATCTTGCTGCGTGGCACAGGAGCGGAAGGGAGGTCGGTTGGGACCTCACAGCAAGTAACCCAACAGCTAGCAATAACGCTATCGTCGAAGACTAGAATTGTCCATATGGACCCATTGGCTATTGCATTGCCGATGACAGAACAAGTTGTGTTGAGCACAAAGGGAGTCAAGAGGGTAGTGCTCGACTTAGCCAAAATCCCCTTACCAGGATTGCAATTCATCCATACGCAGATCATTGAGGAGATGCATGACCGGACGGTGGAGTCAATGAAGTCACAAGTAGAGCTCACCACAGCAAATAGGCAAATTCAGCTGCATGCAGAAATGCAGCTACGAAACGAACTGGACCACCAACAAAATTTGGAGACTACCATATCCAATGTTGCGCAAGATATTGAAGGTATAGAACTCTCGGATGATCTTGCAGACACAGTTTTGAGGATCGGGGACAGGGTAAGATCTTTGAAGTCGGAGATGCAAGATAAGAAATTTTTTTATCAAGCTGATATTACCTCGTTGAAGGCACAAATGAACATACAAGCGCCATTAACTGAGTAGCAGTTGAGAGAGAAAGCCGTCAAGACTGCCACGCAGAACATAACAAGTGGCATGGCTCAGTGCCAAGATCTATTGAAACAAGTTTCCAAGGCATTCACCGCCCTTGAAGAGGATCAGGGGCTACTGTAGGTAAAGACCACAGTAAAAGAAGAACAGACCGCGTTAGAAACATTGGACGCAGAGCTCAAGGCTTTGCCACCCAGGGAGAGGCTGTCCAAGTACAAGGAAGTATCAGGATTAAAGAAGCAAGTCCAAGCATTAAGAGAGAAGGAGACTGAGATGGACAATCAGTCATAGCAACTTCTGGAGGATGCTACAGCAGTATCGCAGCAGATAGAAGATAAGCTAAAGGAACTATGCGAAAACCAGGAACAAGTATAGGACCAGATTGGAGAGGAGATAACTCCAGCGCTGCTTGAAATAGTTCAGCAACTTGAGCAGGATACCAGACAAGCAGTGGAGCAGATGCTCGGTGTATATAATGAGTTCGAGGCCAAACTAGTCCCACCGGTCGCGGAGCAGAGTGAGACAACTGAAGCAGCAAGTGTCTCGGGGACAAGCCACATGTAATTGTTAGGGGCATGTTGGGCCCAGGTTGAGACAAAAGTTTTGGAAACACCTTTTTGAGATAAGCAGGGAAAGCTGAGCTAAGCGCAGCTCAGAAATACAATTTTTCCTTAGTATTGAGGATGTTGCGAAGTTGCGCACAGCATCCAACTTTTGACCAGACTACGGAGTTGCGCGCAACATCAAAGTTTTGGCCGTGATGCGAAGACCAGTACTACACAAAAGTAGTGCTACGGATTTAGGAGGCCACGTGGAGCCAGCAAAGCGGAGTGCTGGACAAGTATCAGGTGCAGGTATCGGTTGGACCGGTAGCAGCCATTTTTGGAAAGATATTCCAGGATTGTCGAGCAGCGGACATAAGCAAATCAGGAAGGCGGCCATGCGTGGGTTGTTAAGGAAAGCAACGTTTGGCACGCTTGGAAGGTGAAACCGTTAGAGAGAAACGGTTTGGCAGAAGCATCCTATATGCACGCATGCGACAAGAAGTCCGATAGTGACAGGATGAGGACGTGGAGATCCACCATGATCAAGCAAACGCTACCAGGAGCCAGCAAGCTAGTTTGGAAAACCAGCGCAGTTTTGGAAACCCTTAGGGTTTTGGGTTTTAGGTCTTTGACATTGTACAAACATAACCTTTGGGCATAATCTATTTAAGAAGACAATTTTGTATGGGATGGGGTTGCTCTATTTTGGGGGGTTAGATGCTAGTTTCTAGAATAATCATAATATAACCTTTTGTATTGAGAAATCTCTCCGAGATGAGAATATTGTAAAGGCTCTGCAGCTATGTGCGCAGAGACCTAGACGAGAGAAAGGAGAATCTGCAGCTAAGTGCACAAACTAAGGATGGTTGCCCCATTCCTTTTGAAAGAAATATATTACCAACTGTTCTTGTGGACGTAGCTTTCCATCCGGGGAAGTGAACCACATTAAATCCTGTGTTATGCAATTATGTTTTATGAATGAATGACTGTCTGTATTTCCTGTAGAATGAATGCTTGAATGTTTCCTTGCATGCTGTAATAGGAGAACTTTGATATGCATTTACCAATAAGAGAAGTTTGGGAATGATATGCTAGGTTCCATGGGAATAGATGAATGGCGAACATCTCAATTATATGTTAAGATCGTGAATCAGTCATTTAAGTTTAATACTTTCGTAAACACAGTGAAGGAATGCAGCACGGTTAGTCGCGTCTATCATTTCAGTTCACGTTGTAACAATCTAAGTCCTTGAATGAATGCTAGAAAGATAACCAGTAAGTGCCTGAATGGATGGATGGGTGATATTCATCTCAGTGCCTTAACCTTTTCAAGATCCTCCAAGTAGAGGATAAGTGTGGTTGATTCGTGTAGATGTATATGTAACTTCAGAATGTATTTCATCTATGTATTTCATATATATTTATTGTACCCTTATAAGAGATGTGTTATTCCTCTATAAGGAAGTGTCATCATGTGGATTGACAAGTGTTGCAAGTGTGTGTACTTGCCAATGGGTTATTAGACCACCATGTGTGGGTTCGGCCCTTAAATATATATTATATTGTGGATGTATCTAGATAGACAAGTCAGCCCCATAGTGTAACAGGGCAAACAGGCTAGTATAACTAGAGATCGGGAGATCTCTATTTTGATCATTCGGAAAGTCACACTTCTCTCACTCAGAAAGTGTTGCACTAGTGAGGAGGAGGATCATCTACTACTAGGACACTATCTCAAGTGTATTTTGGTTGTACTTTGGTTGAGCCATTGCTCTCTCTATCTCTGAGGAAGTTGTGGGGTTTTTCACCTTAGGGTTTTCCCCATGGAAACTCTGTGTCTCTTGTCTCTCATGCTTTTGATTCTTGTGATGCTTGTCATGCTTATTGTGATTGTTATGCATTGATATGTTGTATATGTTATTCTCTCAGTAAAGATCCAAGAGTATTGTGAATTAATGCTCAAAATTTAACATGGTATCAGAGCTAACCTAAGAATAAGACATTTTTCAGTGACGGAAACTTGAGTTTCTTGTTTATTGGGTTTCTCTCCATAGATTTTGGAAAAGCAGTATAGTAGATTGACTCTACTCATCAAGGAGAATCCATTTGTCCAATCAGAATTCAATTATGAGCATTTTCAGATTTGGCCCTAAAAATTAGGGTTTCCACAAAATTAGAAATTTCTGAAATCTGAAGACATAGCTGGAAGCACCTTGCAAAAATCAAAGTTTAGAGCTTTGGATCGAGATTTTTGGCTAGGTAGATATCTGGGAAACTCAAACCCTAATTCAGGGCTCTCCCTAGTGAACCTGGGAGGACAAAAAGGAAAATCTGAAGGGTAAAGCTTTGCTGATCTCAAATTCTGAATACACTAGGTTGATCATCTCATCAAGGTGCATCTTTCTATCCTTTCAGAAAGTTGAAATTCACATTTTGAACTTTTAGAGTTTTTTCGACAAACCCTAATCCGGGACCAAGTCCAGTTTTCAGCATTTCAAGTGGTAACGACCTAAATCTTTTCTATTTCCATTTGAAGTACTCTTTAAAATGTCTCACCACACCAAGCTTGAGGATAAGCTTGAAGGGGCTGATAAATTCCGAGCTTGGAAGTATAGGATTGGGTTAATCCTGGAAGAGAATGAGTTGGACTCATATATAAAAGAAGACATCCCTATCCCAGAGGATGAAGAGGCTAAAGTATTCCATAAGAAGAACTTGGTCAAGGCAAAGAGAATCATTGTTGATTCTATCAAAGACCATCTCATACCCCATGTGTCTTCTCTAAAGACACCCAAAGAGATGTTTGACTCTTTGACCAAGCTATTTGAAGGGAAGAACATAAATCGGAAGATGAACCCGTGGAACCAATTGAAAGGAGTAAAGTTTCAGAATGGAGAAACCATTCAATCTTATTTTTCAAGGGTCTCCTAGATCAAGGAACAACTAGAAGCAGTGGATGAAATGGTGGAGAATGGTGAAGTTGTCATGACCACTCTAAATGGCTTACCTAGGTCATGGGACTCCTTCATTCAAGGAATCTGTGCAAGAAAGAAGTTGATTTCCTTCAGTAGACTACGGGAAGAATGCTCACAAGAAAAAGCAAGGCTTGTGGCACGAGAAGAAAAGATGGGGAATGAAGATCACGCTCTCACAGCTCACACCAAGAAAGGGAAGTCCAAGAGAGAGCCATCTCACTCCAAGAAATCTTCACATCACTTCAAAGAAAGAAGAATATGCTTCACCTGTAATGAGAAAGGACATATTGCCATAAATTGTCCCAAGAACAAGAAGGACAACAACAACTTCAACAAGAAGAAGAAGGGCAGCAAAAGAAGGTTTCATGCTCATGCTGCCGAGGTTGATGAACCACCCAAGAAGAAGGCTAGGGTAGAAAGTGATGATAGTAATGATGACTCATCAAGTGAAGAAGAGTATGTTCTGATCTCTGCTCTCACAGGTACTATCTCCCATGGTTGTAATGATTGCTTAATTAACAGTGGGGCTTCCAAACACATGACTGGGTTTAAGGAATCTTTTGTGAACCTATCTAAACATGAATCACCCCATAAGGTGAAACTTGGGGATGATTATCAATACCCAATCAAAGGAAGTGGTGAAGCCTCCTACAACTTAGATTCTGGAAAATCTTTGAAGATGAAAGAAGTCCTTTGTGTACCTAGGCTCAAGAAGAACTTACTCTCCATCTCTGCATTGGATGCAAAAAGTATGAGGATTGCATTTGTGGATGGCCAAGTCCTAATGTGGCCAAAGGGAAAGACCATAGATGATGCAGTAGTGATTGGAGAGCAAGAGGGAGGTTTGTATAAATTGAAGGGACAACCTGAACATGCCATGGTGCATGAATCTATGGAGCCAAGTGAACTTTGGCATAGCATACTTGCTCATATGCACTATAGGGCACTTCCAATTGCAAGCAAGGCTGTAGAGGGTATTCCTGAAATCAAGACCAAACATGAAGGTATTTGCAAAGGATGTGCAAAAGGTAAGAACATTAAGAAGGCTTTCCCAAGTAGTGAAAGCAAGGAAAAGATATCCTGGAAATCATCCACTCAGATGTATGTGGTCCTATGTCATCCAGTTCTCTAAGTGGGTATGTTTACTATGTCTCATTTATTGATGACTTCTCCAGGAAGACTTGGGTATACTTCTTGAAGAACAAAGATTAGGTGTTTGATAAGTTCAAGGAATTCAAAACCTTGACGGAGAATCAAACTGACAAGAAGATCAAAACATTCAGATCCGACAATGGTGGAGAATTCACCTCAGGTGACTTCAAGAAGCTTTGCAGTGATGCAGGGATTAAGAGGGAGTTGACTGCTCCTTACAATCCACAACAGAATGGAGTTGCAGAAAGGAAGAAAAGAACAATCATGGAAGCAGCAAGAGCAATGCTACATGACCAGGATCTACCTATGCATATATGGGCAGAAGCAGCTAGAACAGCTGTATATGTGCAGAACAGAACACCCCACAATATATTGGACAACAAGACACCAGAAGAGGTATTTTCTGGTAAGAAACCTAAAGTCAGCCATCTCAGAATATTTGGTTGTCCAGTATTCACTCATGTCCCAAAGGAAAAGAGGACCAAACTAGATCCTTCAGGAAAGAAGGGTATCTTTGTGGGTTAAAGTGAAAGCTCGAAGGCTTACAAAATATACTTTCCATGGTTCAAGAAGATTGATGTTAGCAGGGATGTGACATTTGATGAAAACTTAGCATTCATCAAATCAAGGAAGGCACCTATCGAAATTTATGAAGAACATAAAGAAACTAGATTTCAAGACACTACCATGACTGAATCAATTCCAGAAGTTGTTCGTGAGTTTGAAGATCTGCAAGAACCTGTAGATCCACCCCGTGAGGATAACTCTCACAAGAGGAAACCTGCATGGGCTAGAGAGCTCATTCAAGATGCAGAAAGATTTGGCATTCCAGAAGAAGAACACAGAGCAAAGAAGAGAACCAGATCACATACCAGCTATGTTGCTTTACTCTGTGACATTATGAACAAAGAACCTTCCAGTTATGAAGAAGCAGCGGAAAAGAAAGAATGGAAGGATGCCATGGTTGAGGAATACCAATCAATAATGAAGAATGATGTTTGGGATGTTGTCCCAAGACCTAAAGAGAAGTCTGTTGTGACTTCCAAATGGATGTACAAAATCAAGCATGCTGTAGATGGCAATGTAGAGAAATACAAGGCAAGATTCATAGCTTGTGGCTTCTCTCAGAAAGAGGGAATAGATTATGAAGAAACTTTTGCACCTGTAGCTAGGTATACTTCCATCAGAACAGTACTTGCCCTGGCTACAACAATGAAATGGAAAATACACCAAATGGATGTCAAGACTTCTTTCTTGAATGGTGTAGTTGAAGAAGTATATGTGGAGCAGCCACTCGGTTTCGAAATACATGACAGAGAGTCATATGTGTGCAGATTGAAGAAAGCCTTGTATGGCTTAAAGCAAGCTCCCAGAACTTGGTATGGTAGGATGGATAGTTTCCTATCTACTTTGGGCTTTACCAAGAGTAAAGCGGATTCCAACCTTTACTACAAGGTTGAAGAAGGGAATCCTATGATTCTACTCCTGTATGTGGATGACTTATTTGTAACAGGAGATGACAGATTGATTGCAAATACTAAGAGGAAGCTTGTTGCTGAGTTTGATATGAAAGATTTGGGAATGATGCATTATTTCCTAGGTATGGAGGTGTGGCAGAGTGCAGGTGGGATCTTCCTTGGTCAAGGGAAGTACACAGTAGATATCCTGAAGAGATTTGGGATGATGGATTGCAAGGCCCTGGCCACACCTATGGCATCGAATCTTAAGCTTCTATGTGATGCTTCATCTGAGCCGGTTGATGTCTCTATGTATAGTCATATGATTGGGTCCTTGATGTACCTGATGAACACGAGACCGGATATTTGCTTTGTTGTGAACACATTGAGCCAGTTCCTGACGGATCCGAGGAGTGTTCACCTGGTTGCAGTAAAGCATGTTCTGAGGTACCTAAAGAGTACAGTGGATTTTGGGCTCAAGTATGAAGTGAATCAAAAGTTTAACCTGCAGGGTTATGTTGATTCAGATTGGGCTGGTAGTGCTACAGATAGGAAGAGCACATCTGGATGCTGCTTCAGTATGGGATCAGGTGTGATCTCTTGGTTTAGCAGGAAGCAGTCCTGTGTGGCACTGAGTATAGCTGAGGCAGAGTATGTTGCAGCCTGTTCAACTAGTTGTGAGGCAGTATGGCTACGGAAGCTATTGTCTGAGTTATTTTATCTCCCCTTGGATGCTACTGGTATCTTCTGTGATAACTAGAGTTGTGTGAAGCTATCTAAGAACCCAGTGTTTCATGACAGGTCGAAACACATAGAGATCAAATATCACTATATCAGGGATATGGTGCAAAGAGGAGCTATGAAGCTCCTGTATGTTGCGACGGACGAGCAGATTGCAGATGTGCTGATGAAACCACTAGTCAGGGTGAAGTTCGAGTACTTCAGGGAGAGGCTTGGTGTTCTTCAGATCGAGGACACTTCGAGGAAGAAGTGATGGACACATTTGCTGAAGCTATTCCAAGCATGTTGGAAGGAGGATCCTTCACATGGCTGTGGATGTAAGCGTTGGATGATGAGCATCAGGATGATGTTCTAGTTTTTGCTTTGTATGATCAGTTGGATCATTTATATGTATATGTATGTACGCATCATGTTGGATGCTGAATATGATCAGTTGGATCATTTATATGTATGTACGCATCATGTTGGATGCTAGATATGATCAGTTGGATGATTTATATGTATGTACGCATCATGTTGGATTCTTGGACCATGTATCTGTATATGTATCAGGTGGATACATTGTATGATCAGGTAGATCATGTATGTTGATGGATACATTGTGTGGATCATGTATCTATGTATCAGGTGGATACACTATGTATGATGATATGTATCAGGTAGATACTTGGTGTGCATCTGATGGATGCATTGTATGATCAGGGTGATCGTGGATGACGAGCTTCTCCATATGACATGCAGCAGGATGTTGCAGTGATGATGATCAGGATGATCATATGTACATCAGGATGATGTATGGTGAGTATCAGATGATACTTTGTGGCCGTGGATCAATTTGTGCAAATGAGCATGTCTAGGAGATCCTATAGGTCGGAGTTGCATACCCATAACAGCCTGGGATGCTCTTTCGAGACATTGCTCTGGGAGGACATGTAATTTGTGCCCTGGGAGATCTTCAGGTCGGAGTTGTGTACCCGTAACATCCTAAGATGCTCTTGCGAGGTTTTGTCCTATGGCATGTAATTTGCTCCTGGGAGATCTGGACAGGATGAAAAAGGCCTTAGATGCTTCAGCCAAGTTTTTCCATGACCACATGTAATTTGCTCCTGGGAGATCTGGACATGATGAAAAAGGCCTCAGATGCTTTAGCCAGGTTTTGTGGTGGACCGCATGTAATGTTCTCCTGGGAGATCCGATAGGTAGAGCTGTGTGCTCGTAACAGCCTGGGATGCTTCAGCCAGGTTTTGTGGTGAGATCACATGTAATGTGCTCCTGGGAGATCCGACAGGTAGAGATGTGTGCTCGTAACAGCCTAGGATGCTTCAGCCAGATTTTGTGATGGGTCACATGTAATGTGCTCCTGGGAGATCCTACAGGTAGAGCTGTGTGCTCGTAATAGCCTGGGATGTTGCAGCCAGGTTTTGTGATGCACGTAATAAGTCCTAAGGATTCCACAGTATGGCCAGTGATGATGAGGACCTCCAAGTGGTGGGCCTACATCCAGTATGAAAAAGGACTGGCTCTATAGAACTTCCTATGACGAGTAGAGTCAGAGATTGGTTGAGATAGCAGTAGCAGTGACGATGATGATGATGATGCATCGATGACGATGATCCCGAGAAGAAGACTTGTATAGCAGAACTGTGTTGAGAAATACCTTCCTAGTTAAGAGGGAGTGTTGATGTATATGTAACTTCGGAATGTATTTCATCTATGTATTTCATATATATTTATTGTACCCTTATAAAAGATGTGCTATTCCTCTATAAGGAAGTGTCGTCATGTGGATTGACAAGTGTCACAAGTGTGTAACTGGGCAAACAGGCTAGTATAAATAGAGATCGGGAGATCTCTATTTTGATCATTCTGAAAGTCACACTTCTCTCACTCAAAAAGTGGTGCACTAGTGAGGAGGAGGATCATCTGCTACTAGGAGACAATCTCAAGTGTATTTTGGTTGTACTTTGGTTGAGCCATTGCTCTCTCTATCTCTGAGAAAGTTGTGGGGTTTTTCACCTTAGGGTTTTCCCCACGAAAACTCTGTGTCTCTTGTCTCTCATGCTTTTGATTCTTGTGATGCTTATTGTGATTGCTATGCATTGATATACTGTATATGTTATTCTCTCAGTAAAGATCCAAGAGTATTGTGAATTAATGCTCAAAATTTAACAATTCGCAGTTCCAGTAGAAGATTCACAGCAGTAAGAATCCCTTAGTGAGGCCCACAGTGTTGCCATCACCACACTGAAGTCACTCGCAACGTAGATCCTGCTGCGTACCGCATTGCTTTGACCTGCAGCGCACTCCTTCTATCCTACGCTGCGCAACTTGTTCATATAAACAACTCATCATTTATTGTGAAAACCTGATTCCGCAGTACCCCATAAGATACACCTCGGGTGAGGCCTCAACTAGCTCGCAGGTTGTTGCCGAAAGGGCCGGTGCGAAGGGGTTTTGTTGGTCAAAATGGGAGAACCGCAAAGAACCTGGGTCTAATTGGAAACCTCTAGGTCAGCTTAAGCCAACATGAAGCCATGATATCTATGGTCTTCTTCATACATGAGCTATCAGGGTGATATCCTCGATTACAGTATGTGCACTTGGATTTTCCCTTTTGAGATGTCTTGTCCTTCTTAGGATTCAAAACTCCATCTAACTCTTTTGGAGCCTCCTTCTGCTTTTGGTCACTCGACCTCTTTTCAGAAACTTTTTGTTTCCCTCTATCATTCTCTCTTCTCATCTCAGTGGCTGCAAGATCTGAATCCAACTTGGTTTTTATCACTCCCATGTGTACTATCTTCTCCTCCTCAAGTGTGAGGGATTGGATGAAGTATTCAAGCGAAAGGAACTGGAAGGTCAAAACAAACACTGAATAATCAGGGCCTAGCTTCGACATAATGGAAAGGATGAGGTGTTTTTCTTCCTTCTCAATCTCATACCTCTTCAATTGTGAAATCATGTTCTTGAACTTATTGAGAAACTCAGTGATAGTTTCAAAACTGCTTGGCCTTAAGGAGAGGAGCTCATTTTCTAACTTATGACCCTTCAAGTCATCCTTCTGGCCAAGAAGAGATTCGATCTTGTCCCAAACCTCCTTTGGATTCTTTAGATCAATAGCATGAAAGTGTAGGTCTTCAGAAATTCTAAGTAGTAGAAATCCTACTGCTCCATCAATGTTGTTCCTAGCCCAAGTGGGGAAATTTTGAGCAGAAAGGATTTTTGGAACTACGGAGCTAAGCACAATTCAGCTGAAACATTTTTGTATAGGTTTTGGGAAGCTGCAAAGCTGTGTGCAGTGCAGCGTCAGAAGAGCTGTGAGGATCAGTGCTGTGAGGAAGGCAGTGCTGCGAAGTGTCGAGTCTACGGAGATCCAGCAAGGCAGAATGTTCGACGGAAGATGGCATGTGTTCTGGTTAAACCGTTAGTGGTCTATTTTTGGTAAAGATGCTCCAGGAATGCTAAGCGATGGGCAGGAGCAAATCGGGAAGAAAGCGACCAGTCGCACACGCAGAAGACGCATGAAACCGTTAGAGGAAGAACCGCTTGGTGAAAGCGACCTGTTGGCATGCACAAAAAAGGAAGGCTGATAGCAATGTGAAGCAGGCGTGGAAGGCAGCCATGATGGAATATTCGCTACCAGGAGCTAACAGTTCAATTTTGAGGAAACTGTGACAGTTTTGTAAACCTAAGGGCTTTTTCCTACGAATTGTAAAGACATGACCTACGGGCATGATATATAAATAAGGCATCATTTTGTATGGGAAAGGGTTAACTCTTTGTTTTGGTTAAGCTTTGAACATTGTTGCATCTTTTAAGCTTAGTGCTATTGTAAAGGCTCTGCAGCTAAGTGCACAGAGACCTAGTTGAGAGAGAAGAGATCTGCAGCTGAGTGCGCAGACTAAGAACTGTTGTACCCTTCACAAAGACTAATTTAACAACAGTTCTTGTGGATGTAGCCTCCATCCAGGGGGTGAACCACGTTAAATACTGTGCTGTGTGATTGTTTGTGTTTTGCACTATTCATTTGCTTAATATGGATGTTTAATGCCACAGTTATCTGTTATGTGATTGCTTTTATATGTATTCGCCACAGGAATGATGGTAATAATATGTTAAGTAATACATGTGTGGATGAATGTTAAGTATTCAGTACTTCTAAGTCTTTGAATGCATGAATCTATAGATAATCACATAGTTAAGCACTGGATTTGAGTGTAGCGTTGGAGTGCACAGTAGTGTATGATTTATTTATTTGTAGGCACCATAAAGATAATAACCTAAGTGTTGCGGAATGGATAAAGATTGTTAAGTAAGATTGAACAGAGTCGATCAAGTCCTGGAGTGGACGCGCGGTCTAGTCGACACGCTGACCCATTGTGAGTTGTTGCGAGGTACGCTGTTGATAGCTTATCATCATGACGTAGGGAAATATCCCTTACTGCGTAGTCGCTGGATGCGTTGGTTGTGCAAGTGCCTCCGCTTACCGAAGTATCCAATGCGAAGTAGAGACTTCGTGCAGTTGTCTGTCCATAGCAATAATGCTTTACCGCACTGCCCATCAGTTCCTTTTACACTCGCATCACAAGGTTGTGGAAACTTGATTCTGCAACCACCCCCTTAGCTTCACCTCGGGTGAGACCTTAGGCTGGGTGCAGTCTGTTGCCGAAAGGGCCGGTGAATAAGGGTTTTGTTGGTTCCTTGAACCGCGAAGTACCTGGGTCTACATTGGAAACCTCTAGCTCAGTTATATACGCCAACAAATGGTTTTGTTGCCACGCTAAGACCAGTGATGCGATAGTGTATTTGGAAAGTAATGTGTGATGAAGAATATCAGTTCCCATTGGGTTCAGACAATTGGCATACCGAAAAGAAAGAGATCTGGGACTGGTGTGATAAGATCGAAAGATATTTTGCAAAGCAAGAGAACAGACACCCACGTATCTCTGACGTATAGTGGATGAATAGATATTTGTGGAAATATATTCACGAGATATTCTAGGCTTTGTTTGGAAATGAGCTGCACGAGTGGATATCGCGACTCACAGAAAGGAAAAAGTATTTTCAAGGGGGAGTACCTACAGAGTGGACTCCAGAGCTCACAGCGCAACTCAAAGTAATAGACAGCCCACTGTCGTGAGCAGTCGACTTCTGGGTTGATAGCATACTTGAAGGATTTGTAACAGAATTTGTTGTAGACACTCTGAAATCCTACAACCAATCTGAAGCATACTTTTTCGAAGCATTCAGAGGTAAGTACTTGAACAATCTTAGTCTAAACATTAAAATGCTTTTAGTTGAGAAAGGTGTTTTAAGAATGCAGTAATAATTTTGAATATGTCATGGTAGAAAGTATATATAGTGACTCTGACCAAGAAACCCATAATCTGAGAAGTGGAAAGAGATATAAGTTTAATAAAGAGAAGAATCCCGGAGGACCTGGACTCCACATGAATACCGAACTCCCATGTGACCTTAACAATCAGATCGCACCGTCATCAACCACCATCCACCCTATCACACCTCAGAACCCACCGGTTGCAAATACCGCACCACCCCTATCTCAGAACCCGTCTGCTGCGAGTGTCATGCAACCCAACCCCCAAAACATCAATACTAGTAGCACCACAGGAGCGGGTGCTTAGATGATTCCGAATCAGACTATTCCAGTCCAGAATACCCAGTCTCAAAATATTCCGCAAAGTAGTATTCCTAGCACTATTCTAAGTACCACATTTACTTTTTCTGCTCAGAACCCCACGCAGAATATTAGCACTACTCAGGGTGCTACACAACCAGGAAGGAGAATGACAGATAACGATATTAAACTGTCAATATTCAAAGGAACGAGTCTAGAAGACCCTGATCAGCACTAGTTTTTATGTGAAGCTATATGGAGTGTAAAGTAAGTTCAAGATGATGCTGTGAAGAGAGCACGGCTCATCACTACTTTTAGAGACAGAGCCTTGCATTGGTTTATGAAATATTCTCAGGCACAACAGAGAACCCTAACAGAAATCAAGGCTACCTTCTTAGCATAGTTTAAGAAACCGAAATCTAAGTCGCAATACATAACATAATTTAAAGAAATCAAGTAGAAACCTACCGAAACAGTCTGGGAATTTGACCAAAAATTTAAAACATTGTTGGACCAAGTGAGGTTTGATATAGCTCCACAACAGCATAAGGAGTGGTTCATTGCTACATTGTTGCCCCACATCAGACAACCATTGATGCAGCAGAAGGTTGCATCGCAGGCAGAGGCCTTAGAGATCGCGATGAAGCTAGAGGCTTCGCCGATCGGTGAGACTAGATATGGTATGTCTCAGATCCAGAACCAGTTGACCACCTTAACATTAGAATTGCAAGGTATGAGGAATGGAAAGAAACAAAGATACGAACAAAGGCATGAGGTCTGGTGTACAGGATGTAAGGGAGAAGGCCACCAGAGAACATTGCCCCTTATTTCAAGACTACCTAAACAGTGGTGCGCCGAACCCAATGAATAAGAACCAGGTGTCGTGGTGTGAAATCTACAGAAGCAGATGACACAGACTTGGGGACTGTTACCTAATACAAAAATACATAAAGACACCTAAAAACTTATACTGCAATTTCTGCAAGTCAGTTGAACATGACAAATCCAAATTCCGCGCATATGGGCTCATGAATGAAAGAAAGCGAGATATGGAAGCGAAGCGAGGTGCTGGAATGTACCGCATCCAAGAAGAAACTCAGCCAAAACAATAAAAATCTCACTATGATCAGGGCGGATATAGAGGCCATGGTGGTGGATATCGTGGGAGAGGAAGAAATGCTGACCCATCCCAAGGAAGAGGCCATGGCCAAGTAATTTGTTATAACTGTGGATAGCCAGGTCATGTATCTAGAGATTGTACCAACCCTTGCACTACGTGCAATTACTGTAAATCATTTGATCATTTTATTGAAGACTGTACTGTGCTTGGGGTAGAAATGCAGAAACGAAGAAGGACAGAACCACCGAATCACAACATTCAGTTGAACGCAGCAGAGAGAAGAACTGCAGATCCAACTGTAAACGTTGTAACGTGCAATGGAACTAATACAGGAAGGAATAGAGGTGCAGAAGCTTCAACTTCTGGAACGCGCAATCCTAAGCAGACTTATGTTGTGCAGTTCCTACGGAGCTGCATGAATCTATTGAAGAGTGCAGATGCTTTCATGGAATTTGAAAAACTACTCATGCAGTATGAAACACGCGAGAAGGGGGCTGCCACTAGCGCAATCCATAATATTAGGAGTCCTAAAAGAACATGAAGGGAAATGAGGCTCACTGCACAGATTGGGGACTATGAGATGGATGAGATCATTCTTGATCTGGGATCTGAAGTAAATGTCTTGACCAAGAAGACATGGCATCAGATGGGAAAACCAAAGTTGCATTGGTCACCTCTACAGTTAAGAATGGCTAATCAAGGGATATTTATACCTTTGGGAAGGTTAGCCAACACAATTGTTGACATTGAAAAAGTGTGCAGCTATGCAGATTTTGAAGTGATTGAAATTGTGGATGACAACCATCCTTATCCAGCACTGTTGGGTATAGATTGGGTAATGCCTAACTCTGCTATTATTGATTTGAATACTATGAAAATTATATTTGAAGGAAATGATATCAGGGTCATCGCACCATTGGACCCCTCGCAGAGTGAACGATATGTTGAACTGATTCAGGAGGAATCCAGAGCCCAAGACTTGGACCGTATTTACAAGATGACAACCAATGTTGTTGATTATATTGATCCAACTGTGGATGGACACTCAGCTGGCACTGTGACAGCTCTTGCATTTCAGACTTTGATGTAGGACTGGGAAATTGGCAAAGTAGATTGCATGAAGTATTTTCTAGGAGATGCGCACAGATCATGAATTCACTCTGCTGGATTGGAAAAGAGGTAACTCCAATCCCTACCTATGATGGTATATCTAATGTTTATTGCTTTATCAAAGAATATACTGCAGTAGTTGCAGATGAATACCGCATATCAACATTAGACATGGAACTGCACGAGACACCTGCCAGATGGTGGGCTACGCATAAGAAGACACTGACCACATGGGATCAGTGCAGAATTAAAATGCAAATCAGGTTTGCTGAGAAGGTTACACTACCTTTTGAAAAATATAATGGATAGGCGGATCCAAGGGATCATATTGAAGCTTGTTCACAAGCTTGGGTGGAAAGGCCATAGACAAAATGGGTGCATCTGTTTGTGCATACGCTGGAAGAACCGATTCCAAATAAGTGGTACCTAGACTTGGAGTTGCGCAGGGGGACTGTCCTATCTGCGAGCTTCCAGCAAGATTTTAGTTTCGAAGATGAACATCCGAGTATCAATGACGCGTTGTAGGTTATTAAGGAAAGAATATTTAGACCATACTGTACACAAGGAAACATGACACTAGAAGAATTCTTTGGAGAAAACATCATCCCTCCACGCCTACAACCAGAATGGGAGGAGAATCTAGAGCATGCTCTTGATTGTTATCACATCGCTGAGGAAAGAGAGGATAAAGCAAAAAGTGATGAGGAGGACCCACGCAATATACAGATACCTGAATAAGAGGGATCGCGCAAGGTAGAAGGACCTCCACTGGAAATTCCAGATATGACTGGACCTGTGAAAACAAGAAAACTGAACATTGGCACCAGCGAAGAGCCAATGTTCGCAGCTATCGGAGACTATTGGGATGAAGAAACAGTTGAGGAGGTCCCAGGTATACTACAGGAATATCGAGAATTATTCCCGACCAAATTCATAGAGATGAAAGGTATTCTGGGAGACTTAGGAGTGATGAAAATTCCTCTTAAGCCTAGCGCGAAACCTGTGAAGCAAAGACCGTATAGAATGAACCCGCGCTACAAAGAACGAGTTAAGGAAGAACTCGATAAGATGCTCGATGCAGGGATCATTGAGCCGATTGAAGAATCTAAGTGGATAAGCCTGATGGTTATCCAGGATAAGAAAACAAAGGGTGAGATCAGGATTTGTGTGGATCTCAGAAAACTGAATGACGCTTCCATGCATGACCCATTTCCTACTCCTTTCATAGATGAAGTGCTTGATAACATTGGAGGGAATGAGGCGTATTCTTTTACTGATGGATTCTCTAGATACCATCAGATCAGGATTGATTGCGCATATAGGCACAAGACTACTTTTGCTACAGAATGGGGGTCGTTCCAGTACACAGTGATGCCTTTTGCTATGAAGAACGCACCTGCCATATTTTCTAGAGTGGTCGTTGTAGCATTTAAAAACTTCATACATAAGTTTTTAGAGGTTTATTTTGATGATTGGACTATTTTCGGTTTATTGAAGAACCATGCCGTGAACCTCATGATGATGCTGGAAAAATGCAGACAACATCAAATTTCATTGAATCTGAAGAAATGTGTTTTTTGTGTTCCCTATGGAATTTTGTTGGGACATATTGTGTGCAAACAGGACTTGATGGTTGATCCTACGAAGATCGCAGTCATTGTAAACTTGCCCACACCAAACTCAGTAAAGCAGCTGTGCACTACATTGGGGCATACTAGCTATTACAGGAAATTCATAAAAGGTTATGTGTAGGTAACCGTAGCTATGGAGAAGTTGTTAAAGAAAGATGCATCGTTCATCTGGAATGAAGAATGCAAACAAGGCTTTGACACACTAAAAGAAAAGATGGTCACTGCGCTGATCCTAGTTTTTCCAGACTGGAAGAAGCCATTTCATGTCCATGTTGACGCTTCCTGTATAGCATTGGGGGTTTTTCTTGCTCATCCAGGAGAGGGAGGTATTGATCATCCCATTGCATTTTCCAGCAGAAATTTATCATCCGCTTAGAAGAACTATACCACTACTAAGCGAGAAGAACTCGCTATGGTCTATGCGCTGCAGAAGTTCAGGCACTACTTGCTTGGTGCGCACTTCTCTATGTTCACTGACCATTCTACTTTGAAATACCTGGTCAATAAGCCATTGTTAGGGGGATGAATATGCAAATGGTTACTACTCTTTCGGGAGTATGACATTGAAATTGTGGTTAATCCAAGCAGGTTGAATTTAGGACCTGATCATCTATCAAGGATTGAGTTAGGAGAGGAACCTACGAATCTAGAGGACAATCTGCTTGATGCGCAGTTGTTTTCTATATAGGTTGCTGATGATTATTATAAGGACATTATAGACTTTTTTACTACTGGGTTCACACCCACAAAGTTCACTACGCAGCAAAAGAAGCAGCTAGTAGTGCGAGCCGCAAACTTCACCATTATTGCGGGATAGCTATACAAGTTGGGACCCGATGAAGTATTACGTAGATGTGTATTAGAGCATCAGAAACCATTCATATTGGCCGATGCACATTCAGGAGTCGCAGGAGGTCATTACACAGGAAGAGCTACTGCACAGAAGATATTGCGTGCAGGGCTATGGTGGCCTACGATTCATAAAGATTCGAAGGAACATTGCCAGAGTTGTGATATTTGCCAAAGGACAGGAAAGCCATCACGCAAAGACGAAATTCCATTAAATCCACAGTTGACATTGCAGGCCTTTGAGAAATGGGCCATTGATTTTGTGGGTCCTATTACCCACTAGGGAAAAGAACTGGTGCAAGGTACATTATTACCGCAACTAACTACCTCACCAGATGGGCAGAAGCAAAGCTAGTGAAAGACTGTAGCGCAGCTACAGCCGCAGAGTTCATTTTTTAGAATATCCTTACAAGGTTCGGATGCCCAAAGATTTTGATGAGTGATCAAGGCACTCATTTTCTTAATAGAACCATTGAAGCTTTGACCGAAGAGTTCCATGTTCATCATCAGCGCAACATGCCTTATCATCCACAGGCGAATGGAACTGTTGAAGCATTTAACAAAGTATTGGAGAATGCGGTAACCAAGATATGCAATGTCAATCGCGATGATTGGGACCTACGCATTCCATATGTATTATGGGCATATAGGACCACATGAAAGAAATTGACAGGCCATACTCCTTTCAGACTAGCTTATGGACAAGAGGCAATAATGCCAATGGAGTATGTCATTCCCAGTTTGAGAATAGTTGTGCTTACGGGCATGGCAGATCGCGACGCGATGGAAGAAATACTCTTACACTTGGTTGGTCTGGAGGAGGATCGCTTCATCGCAGGATTCCACCAACAAATGCAGAAGGAAAGGGAAAAATCATGGCATGATCGCCACATCAAGAACAAGTCTTTTCAGGTAGGTGATCTAGTCCTCCTATATGATAGAAAATTCATGAAATTTCCTGGATAGTTTAAGATGCATTGGCTTGGCCCGTATACTGTAATGCATGTTACTAATGGTGGCGCAGTCCAGTTAGCTACCTTAGCTGGAGATATCTTTCCAAATTTGATAAATGGAAGTAGACTAAATCTTTACCACGATAGTCCTACTTCGCAGAACCTGTGATGATCAGAAGGAAGAAATTTCTAAGTGCCAAGTATAGTTGAAATTGGGCACTAAAAAGATGAAGAACTCTGTATGTGATGTATAGTGAGGAAGATATATATACCACATAGCACTGTTAGAATATGCTGCTAATAAAAAAATTAAAATTAAAAAAAAAAGCAAAAGAGAAGAGGAAATCCGCAGTTGTGAAGTTCAAAAGGCAATTCCGAAGCACAAGTGAACAAGGAAAGGCATTCAGTTCAGAAGCAAGAAATCAGGCACTACGAAGAGACTGCGCAGAAGAGATCACGACCTATCACGTAGTTTGACATAACACTCAAAAAAAGAGCCATTACAATGTCGGTCAGAGAATATAGCCGTTTCCAGCAACCGCTTGGGCATTTAACACACAGATAACCATTCTGAACAAGGTGATGGAGGAAAGGACCGAAGGATCCGCTGGATTTGGCCAACGGATACCACAAGTAATGCTTATATATTCATTGAGGGGTGCAGAGGAGGGTCCATTGCGCCTATAAGTAATTTTGCCCTCAGACTCACGGGCATTACCGAGCACTTAGAATTTCCTACCAAGCCATACTGTATGAGTATTTCTAGCAAGCTATCTGAAACTTTGTGGACTTTAGCCAATGAATGTCTGAGTGGACCTCAATAGAAGAAGAATTCACTATCCAAGAGACTGTGAAAGTATTCCAGTACGGGGGGATTGAAGGGTTAATGAGAACCCCATCCAAGAAGGGTGTCTTAGAACCAGGTGAGGCATCCAGACGATCACCAAGGCACAATCCAATGATGGAAGATAGAGGAAAAAATCCAGTAGCACCAAGAACGAAGATACCTAAGATGGCTTCGATAGTGTAGAAGCCACCAATTGGGGATAAGGAGATACCCCTGACATTAACTCCAGACTATATTTCACTGCATGCCCTGGACGCACCGGTTTTCAAGTTGATGAAGAATGCTAGATACAACATCCCGCTATTGCCGATCTCAAAACATGTCGAGGTTGATAAGAACTTGTTGGGTAAAATCCCAGAATGAAGGTGGGAGGATTATGATCTGTTTGCAATGCAAAAGAACAAGCCCACTGTATCAAAGTTCCCATGGTTCCAACCTGACTAGTACATGTGCTGGAAGAAGGACGCAAAGGGCGAGCTCAACTTGGTCACCCAAAGTTGGCTATCTGAAGTAGTCCAGTCTAGGCTGCTGAATCTGCTCAGACTTCCACATTTTGATAGGACACCGGAGCTGAATGTGGTGGTGCGAACGCTGATGGAACGCATTCACTAGGGTTATTTGTGGCTCGACCACAATGTCAACCTCACTATTGAAATCATCCACCGTATCATGGGACTAAGTAAAAGGGGTAAGGACCCAAAGCAGTTCTTCTAAGGGAAGAGCAAGGATAAAGAAGCTGTGGAAAAGATGAAGAAAACTCAGGCCATCGTCAAGGGAAAGAGGGGCTATCAGACAAACGATATCGATGATAAAGCAACGAAGTTTGTCACACAGTTTCTAGCAGGAAAGATCCTAAGAAAATGCAGACCCCTGGAGGTCAGTGCGGGCGCAATACTGCTTGGCGTCGCAGCTGCAAAAGGAGAACAATTTAACTGGTCTCATTATTTACTAAATGAGTTCATGGAAGAACTCAATGATACGCATATCAATGGAGGAAAATTCCATTACACTTGGCTCATAATCTTTATTTCCTTTGTCGGCTTGAAGGATCTGAAGGATTATATTGGCGTAATCACTGATAAGAACGATTGCAGAGGATTTTGGTATGCAAACCTCTGGGAAAATTTGAACTCAGGAAGACAACACGTGATAGCTGAGGTGTTCTACTAGTATTATATCCAGCTGTGCGATGCCATTATAGTCACACCATAGATCACAAAGCAGGTAACCAGTAAGTACATCCGCATTATTAATTTTTATGCTGACATGCACAGTATTTCTATTTCATCCAAAGCGCAGAAGAAGAAGGTAGAATGGTTCCCTAGAAACTACCATATGTACGAAGACGACATTGACACTATGATGAAGGAATGGCTTGCTAAGTTTTGCATGGAAATTGTAGATGTTGAAAGTGACACTGCTGAGGACGAACCCATTCCATGTCCTATCGTTGAAGACAAGGAGGCAAGAAAAAGGAAGGAGCCTGAGAGCCTAGGGCAGAAAAAGGGGACAAGGAAGAAGCAGAAAGATGATAAGGGCAAGTTGGACATAGTACTCAAGAGCGACGATTATGAAATGATCTGTGTAAATTTCACAGAGCAGATGGAAGATCTGATGTCGGATAAAGAGAAAAAGCATAAGGCAATACAGGATACTCTGGAAAATAATCTGACCATGCTGCAGGGGATCATGCTGAAAATTGAAGAATTCCACAAGAGATTACCCACACCGCGTGACTCGGAGTCCGAAGGGAAGTCGGGAGGATCCTCGCAGTAGAATACACCGCGGTTCACCATGACCGTCCCTGCGAAGTCCCATATCGTCCATTTGGATCAGATAACAGTCAGCTTGCCAATGCTAGAGAAAATGATGTTGGACACAAAAGAAATTGAGCGTGTGGAGCTTGACTTAGCAAAAGTACCACTTTCAGGCCTACACTATTTACATCTGCAGTGTGTAGAAGAAATGCATGAGCGAACCACTGATGCATTGAAGGGGCAGGCTAAGATGCAAGCAGCTAATCGACAGTTGGAGGAATTTAGCTCACGGAAAGCTATGGAACTGCAGGATGAGTTCAACCGTCGCCAGAGGCTAGAATCTACGATCATTGCAGTCATAGATGGCCTAGATGAATTTGAAGTTCAGGCAGACCCTGCGGATACAGTTCTTAAGATTGGCGAGCTGGTTACCAATCTTAACACAAAGTTGCAGGATATGGAGATTGAACATGAGGTTGACATCGCTGCTTTGAAGGAGTAGAAAAACCCTCAGACCCCACCGAATGAGCAGCAACTAAGGACAGAAGCAGTGAAGGCCACAGCAGAGACTATTGCTGCTGAAGTAGATAAGTTCCAGAATCTATTAGATGATGCTTTGAAGGCATTTACCGCCCTCGAGGAAGACCCAGGATTGTTGCAAGTGAAAAAGGCTATCAAAGATAAGGAAGCAGCACTAGAGCAGTTGGATACAGAAGTGAAGGCCTTGTTGCCAAGAGACAAGCTTGCGAAGTACAAAGAAATGAATGTGCTTAAGAAGGAAGTATAGGCCTTATGGGAAAAAGAGACGGGAGACAGATTGCAGCCCTTACTGGAAGATGCTAGCACGATCTCGTAGGAGATCGAAGAGAAGTTAAAAGAGATGCATGAGAACCATGAAGAGGTTGCAGGACAGATAGGTGATGAGATCACCCCTGAGATGCTAGAAACAGTGAAGCAAGTTGAGCAAGACACGAAGCAAGCAGTCCAGAAGTTGAATTCTACATACAATGAGTTTGCTACGAAGCTATCTCTGCAAGAGACAGAGCAGCTCGGGGAAGTCGAAGTTGCAAGTGGCTCGGGGACGAGCCACATGTAAGTGTTAGGGGCCTATTGGGCCTAGCCCAAGTGGGGCAATTTTGAGCAAAAAGGAGTTTTGGAACTGTGGAGCTGAGCACAGTTCAGCTAAAACATTTGTATAGGTTTTGGGATGCTGCGAATTTGCGCGCAGTGCAGTGTCGGAAGAGCTGCAAGGATCAGTGTTGCGAGGAAGGCAGTGCTGCGAAGTGTCCAGTATATGGAGATCCAGCAAGGCAGAATGTTGGATGGAAGATGGCATGTGTTCCGGTTAGACCGTCGGAAGTCTATTTTTGGTAAAGATGCTCCAGGAGTGCTAAGCGACGGGTAAGAGCAAATCGGGAAGAAAGCGACTAGTCCCACACATGGAAGATGCCACTAATTGAACCAATCGCACGAAACCATTAGAGGAAGAACCACTTAGTGAAAGCGACCTATTGGCATGTGCATAACAGGAAGGTTGATAGCGACGTGAAGCAGGCGTGGAAGACCACCACGATGGAATATTCAATACCAGGAGCCAGCAGTCTGATTTTGAGGAAACCGTGACAGTTTTGTAAACCTAAGGGTTTTTGCTTGCGAATTGTAAAGACATGAACTACGGGCATGATCTATAAATAAGGCATAATTTTGTATGGGAAAGGGTTAAGTCTTCATTTTGTTTAAGATTTGAATATTGTTGCATCTTTTAAGCTTAGTGCTATTGTAAAGGCTCTACAGCTGAGTGCGCAGAGACCTAGTTGAGAAAGAAGAGAGTCTGCAGCTGAGTGCGTAGACTAAGAACTATTGTACCCCTCCCAAAGTCTAATTTAATAATAGTTCTTGTGGACATAGCCTCCATCCGGGGGGTGAACCACATTAAATACTGTGTAGTGTGATTGTTTGTGTTTTGCACTATTCATTTGCTTAATATGGATGTTTAATGCCGCAGTTATCTGTTATGTGATTGCTTTTATATGTATTTGTTGCAGGAATGATGGGAATAATATGTTAAGTAATACATGTGTGGATGAATGTTAAGTGTTCAGCACTTCTAAGTCTTTGAATGCATGAATCTGTGGATAATCACATAGTTAAGCATTGGATTTGAGCATAGCGTTGGAGCACACAGTAGTGTATGATTTATTCATTTGTAGGCACCATAAATATAATAACCTAAGTGTTGCGGAATGGATAAAGATTGTTAAGTAAGATTGAACAGAGTCGATCAAGTCCTGGAGTGGACGCGCAGTCTAGTCGACGCACTGACCCATTGTGAGTTGTTGCAAGGTAAGCTGTTGATAGCTTATCGTCGTGATGCAGGGAAATATCCCTTACCATGCAGTCATTGGATGCGTTGGTTGTGCAAGCTCCTCCGCTTGCCGAAGTATCCAA
This sequence comes from Larix kaempferi, assembly GCA_027924585.1. Taxonomy (NCBI): domain Eukaryota; kingdom Viridiplantae; phylum Streptophyta; class Pinopsida; order Pinales; family Pinaceae; genus Larix; species Larix kaempferi. The sequence continues at coordinate 4,933,483 of BSBM01000600.1, forward strand.
CGCGAAGTAGAGACTTCGTGCAATTGTATGTCCGTAGCAAGAGTTCTTTACCGCGCTACCCATGAGTTCCTTTTACACTCGCATCAACAGGTTGTGGAAACTTGATTCTGTAACCACCCCCTCAGCTTCACCTCGGGTGAGACCTTAGGCTGGGTGCAGTCTGTTGCCGAAAGGGCCGGTGAATAAGGGTTTTGTTGGTTCCTTGAACCGCGAAGTACCTGGGTCTACATTGGAAACCTCTAGCTCAGTTATATACACCAAAAATAAAGCTTGTCTAAGTACTTGGATTTCTCTACTGCACCAGTGGGCTCAACTAGAGAGCCATTCACCACTCTGGAAAGGCTCTTCGAATTCAAGAATATGTCCATCTTTTCCTTCCATTAGAATTAGTTGAATGAATTCAACTTGAGATCCATGATACTACAGAATTCGAAGTTGAAGAAAGGATAGTCCTGCAAAACAAATGAGAATTATGAAATGGAGATCTGCTACAATTCGAACTGAACAATTCATTAAGACACTGAGCACATGTGACTAATTCCTTCACACCTGGCTAGACCTCACTGGATTGCTCCAATGCATTCAAGGAAATAGCACCAGGATTTGCTGTGGAAACTCAGAAGCTTCTGGTTCTCAATGAAAGACAGTTGCTCAAAGAATTGCTACAACTGTTACTGCTACAATTCGAATAACTGATGGCAACTTTGATACCATGTGATAATCTACAAGGAGATCTCACAACTACAACTAATCTCACTAATCTCACTAATGAATTGCAGAGAAGAAAGAAGAATCAATAATCACTCATGAACACGGAAAATGGAGAATAGTAGTATAATCATACATCAGTTGTAAGTTGGCACTCTGAATAACTTAATACAATGCAATAACTTTCAAGATAATTCGAATAAGCCAAAGGTCATTCGAATTATCCTCAGTGTGTAGCTTGGATAACATTGGAGACTCATCCAATTAGTGGCAGTAGTCACAAATAGTCAAAAGTTAGTCAAATGAGTCTAACTGAGTCTAAGTGAGCCATGTGAGCACAAATCAGGGTATGGAGACTCCAATAAGGGCGAATGAGGCTGTCAGAAGGTTAAGTGGCACTCCAAAATATACAACTAGGAGCTATAGGTAGTTAAACTGAGCAATAAATGCAAGAATTGGTCAATTAATGCTCTAACTGATTGTTAAACTCCTGGTAGGTGAGATAAGGTGCATATGTCATCCAGGTGAGGAAAACAAGGCACATCAGGTAGGTAGGATGGCTACTGAGGGATGAAAACAGGCTCTAGGGAGATGAAAATAGGCTCTAGTTGTTGGGGAGACCACCATACTAATGACTGGATGCATGCATATGCATGCATGATGACTAGATGCATGTAGAATGCGTTCATGCATGCAAATATAAAAAATGATGGTGATAATATTCCAACAATAAGGAGTATGGCAAACATGATATTTATTTATTTCATCATCTGTATTCTCATGAAAAATCACATCTCTGCTTGCAATCAGCTTATTCGTTCTAAGATCAAACATTTTGTATGCCTTATGATCATCACAATAGCCAAGGAATATAAACTTAACAGATTTTGCATCAAGTTTTCTTCTCTCATCTTTTGGAATATGAGCAAACACCTTGGTACCAAATATTCTTAAATGACGAACTTCAATTTTATAGTCATAAAAGACTTCAAAAAGAATTTTCAGATCTAGAATTTTAGTTGGACTTCTATTTTTTTAAATAAACAGTAGTATTAATGGCTTCTGCCCAAAAACCATTAGAAATGTTTTTACCTTTCAACATAATGCGAGCACATTCCACTAATGTCCTGTTCTTCCTTTCAGCTACACCATTTTGTTGTAGTGTAGAAGGCACTGTGAATTGTTGAATGATCCCATTGTTCTTGCAATAGCTATTAAAATCTCCTGAGGTATATTCGCCACCTTGATCATATATGAGTATCATAATGCATTTGCCTATCTGCTTTTCCACCATAGTTTTAAATTCTTTAAAATATTCAAATACATCACTCTTTTTCCTTATAAAATAAACCCAAGTAAATCTCGATCTGTCATCAACAAATATAAGAAAATACCTTGTATTACCAAGTGACATTGTTTGCATGGGACCACAGACATCGGTATGTATTAATTCAATTATCTCTCTCTGTTGCTTCTCGTTATGCACTGGAAATTCTTCCGTATGTTGCTTACCTAGCGCCCAAGCTTCACATTCTATAGGCTCATTTTTCAAAATAGGAATCCCTTCAACCATCAATTTCTTCTGAAGTAGCACTAAGCCATTTTGATTAAGATGTCCATACCTGTAATGCCATAACTCTTTAGTTGTCATTGTTGTAGATGTCAATGCTTGATTATTTCACTTTGTTACATCAAGCTTATACAGTCCTCCAATTCTTGTCCCTGTGGCTATGACTTTATAATGATTCTGAATATCCTTCACAAAACATTGAGACTGCATAAATTCTACATTTAAATTTTGATCAGTTATTGTGGAAATAAAAATCAAATTCTTTTTGATGCCTGGAACATACATCACATTATGAATCTGTTTCATTTTTCCATTAGGTAAATTCACACATATTACTCCATAACCCTGAATCTTATGAGATCTATTATCTCCTAAATATATGTGTGTTTCATATGTACTCTCATGATATTCATCAAACCACTCTTTGGTACAAGACATATGAGCTGAGGCACCTGAATCTATGAACCATGCATTTTCATCATCAGTTTCTGCAACAATGCAGCTTCAGAAATAAACAACTTTAGATTCTTGAAACCATCATTGATAGAGATGTCACTTTTCACATAATTTCCATTATGTTTTCTGAACTTCTGTTTGGATTCATTAGATTTCCTTTTATAACAATCTTTAGCATGATGACAAGGTTTCCCACAATAAAAACAATCATCATTTTTCTTATCATGTGCATCAAACTTTGATTGAGTCATACCTCTGTTCCTTGGTTGAAACTTGCCTGCTCTGTTTTTGTCCCATGGCTTGCTTTTGTATGGTTGTTTTCCTTTGGCTACTAACGCCAATTTTGAAGTATGAGAGTCCATCTCAAACACCTTAATTATTTCTTCTTCTTGTAGAAGAATCCCTATTAGCTCATTAAATGTAGGTGGCTTTGATCCACCTCCTAGACATGAAATAAAGACATGATAATCTCTGATTAAACCTTTTAATGTAATAGTTACCATGTCAGAATTTGAAACTTTATCACCAATTACACTTAACTGATCACATAGATCTTTAATTATGGAAACATAGGTGGCAATATTCTCATATGCTTCCATTTTTATGGACAATAACTTAGTCTTCAAAAATAGAATCCTATTTGAGTTTGTAGTTTCATACAAACCTTTCAATATCTCCTGGGTCTCCTTGGAAGTTTAACAATCTCTGATGTGTGGAATTATGTTGTCCTTGACAGACATCCGCAACAGTACTTTGGCCTTTGTTTCTCGTGTCTCCTATTCTGTACCAGCAGCACCTGTGAGTTTGGCTTCATCTCCATTTACAACAGTCCATGCCTTCCATGCTTCAAAAATAGACAATATCTTAATTTCCAGTCAATGTAATTATCACCATCGAGCTTGGATGCTTCATTCAGATAATTATATGCAAATGAATTAGACATTTCTGCACTAAAATTCCTTAAACAACTCAAAAAATACCTGACAAATATGGTAGCTATATGACCTTTTCACCAACGGATTTCAAATCCTACGCTTTTGTTTAATAAGCGTCCTGCGCTTCTCTTCTTCTCTGTCGGGACCAGATCTCACGACTCTAGGAAACTTCGTCTTCTACGCGGGTATTTTACTTCTACAGAGATAGCACCGGCCTCTCTATCCACAGTGGATAGCTCACAACTCTCACAACAATTACGCCCTCTCTTTGGGCTTCCTCCACAGCGCAGACCAATGGACAGCTCCAACCTGAGAGCTATGATACCAAAATAGATTGAACAGAGTATACTAGAATAGAACCCTCAATTGGCAATCACAAAGAGAGATAGAGATATCAACTTATCTTGTTAACTCAAGGAGGAAAAACATTACAAATATATAGCTTGTCACACAAGCAACAGATTCCTACAAATATCGATCTGATAACAACAAACAGAGGAAAACGTGGATTCGGCTACAACTGTTTCTATTTTAAGCATTTCTACATTTATATCTAACAAATGTTTAGTTGCACATGGTGATCTAAAGGTACAGGGCCACTATGAATAAAAGCCTGTCTGAAATAGGCAAATATAGAGAGGGTTATTTACCATGTTATTCAGGAAAGGCTTCCAATAATTGGTGTTATCAACAAGGTAGACAAGATGATAACATAACTAAAACCACAACCAACGGATGCTTATTAAAAATTGAAGCATACATCAGAAGAAATCAATAACTTGATTATGGTATTTTTAATCAGAGCCCGAATACAACTATCTAGAATGTTTTTTTTTGCAAGTGAATCTGCGGGATGGTCTTTCACCTTACAATCCTTTGCCAAGTTTTATGTGATACTCCATGGAATTCCATTTGTTGCAATTCGTTTTGCATCGTGTCTTTGGGGGGGCGACACTTAGCAATGCTTCATATTAACTTAATATGAGGTCATTATTGAGGTTATCTTGCTACTCTCTTTTTGGGTATGTAACTGGCTTCACATATATGTTGGTGCAACACATATTTTCTGTAAAGGATGTTGTGGTTAAGAAGATGGAGTATATACTCACTAGAATCCAAGACACGTTATTTGTTCAAGATCTGAAAAATTCTCCCTCTTAAGATCTTGTTATGATAAATGAAACTTGATTATACCAAAACAATCTGATTGCAGTTTTTTTTATTCATTTGGTAGAGTATATAGTGGCACAATCTGAATAGGCCAATTGTACATATACTTCGAGAGGAATGTTCTCGTGATGATGAGAAGGACATGACGTTCACAAAGTAACTAAATTGTGGATCCATCAACCTCAATATCGAATTTCTATAAGAAAAGCATCTACTGGACTGAAGCTTTTCGTTATGGAATGGTGGATATATCTATGAAATTACTGACAAAAATGATGAGAAAGTCTCCTTTGATGATGGGTTTACAACTTGTGAAAAGAGCAACGAGATTTTAAACTAATCGAACACCTTCAATTTAAATGTACAAGTTGGATAAATCTGTCACTTCTTTGGTACACCATCAAGTGTTTGGAAGCTCTCGAAGCATCGGAAAATTATTATTCATTTGGAGATGACGGCCCAGCATGAAGAGGCTCTAAAAGATTCCAAAAATATGTTGAAGGAAAGAGATACAAGGACATAAATATACCCAAAAAAAGAGAAAACATTCGAGAAACAAAGGAAAATATGAGTACCCAAAGGATCAAGAGAGTTTTGTGGACGTTTCTTAGAAGGCTGTCTAAATAATGAGGAGGTGCCAAAATGAATATAAAAGAATTAAATATTTGCAAGGATACAGAGAATAGAAAAGTGATTCAAAGTCTAGCTAGATTACAGGTTTAGATGAAAAGGCTGGGCAATACTCTAAAAACATTTTTTTAACCTTTAGTCGTTATATAGTAATTTTCTCGAGTGTTACACTAGTCATTGCAACTATTACAAATGTTGTTTGATACATATATTGGAAGGTGTTAAGTACAAACTTCACATCTTAGCATTTTTCCAGGGGTCATGCAGAGGACACACCTCGTCAGATTTGATGGCTTTAGTAGTGTGATAAGAAAATCCTCACTTTTGATGATAAAACAAATGAAGATATCTTCCCTCAGTTTAAAAAATAATGTTGAAGGAACATCAATAGCCTCAGCTGTTTTTCAAAATGAATAAATATGACAATTATTTTGATCCAAGCTAAAAACCTGAATGTTTGAAGATAATCAACGATTTTGTGACAAGAGGATTTCTCCATCAGGTATACACGTGGAAAGAGAAGTAAAGTAAGATAGTGATATGAGTCTCTCAATTGTTACCTGCCAATATGAGAGAAATGAAATTGATCACTTAAAGAATGGTAAACTCTCCCTAATGAACCTGGCTTTTTGAGTGGGCAATTTTCCTAATGAACCTGGCCTTCGTATTAGCCAGTTCGACTGAGTAAAGTCCCGGGATGGGATATGGCTGGTGAGTATGAAAACAAGAGTATGGAGGTGGGTCTCAGTATCAATCCTAAGTATATGTTTTCGGATTGATCGATGATACAAAAACCTAAGTGACCAAAATAATCAACAATGTTCCACCACTACCTTAGTCGCTTATTTAAGTAGTTCGAGGCTCTAAATTTCCTATACTTGTTTTTAATCTTGCCAAATATTCCCACTAATCAATAAGATCGAGACACTCCTTTGCAGCATGACCTCCCGTTCTACATTGAGTACACCAAAGACATTTGGGAAGAAGACAATCTCAGGTAACGTGGCCTACCTCATCACAATTATAACATAAAGTTTGTCCATTTCTTCCACAGATATACACGTGGAAAGAGAAGTAAATGAAGAGAAATCGCATCTCATAACTGACAATTATGTTAGAGTATGTTTTGGTTAACAACTCCATGATCTCCTTAACTAATGGATAACCTCGAGTCCGCCGAAAGTTTAGTTAGAAACCTAGGTATAGGGTTTTGATGTATTATTTGAACCTTCTTCATGTAACCAACTACATCACTCAGCCATTTATATAAAGAAAATGCAGTAGCGTGAACAGAGGTTCGAAGAGGGTTCTACACACTTGAAAATCATGCCCGGCAGAGGAGGGTAAGTCCAAGATGAGAGGAGTTCTTAGTTCTTTGATTCTATTTTAAATATTTATACATCCTTCATTGCAGGTCTGACATTATTTGTTGATTGTGGGGTGACTCTTTAAGGCATGCGGAGGAAGGAAAAGATCATGATTCTAGAGTTTGGTGCACCTGCAAAGATATCTTTTAGATTCTTGTTGAATTTCCACCAATCTTATCACACATGCTAGTATTGATTACTGATGGTTTTGGAGAGGAATACATGCTTAAATCCACTAGGAGTGATCTCTTCAAGCTCAACCCTGTTAGTCGACTCCTATTTGCCTGTTCGGATTCTCTTGGTGGTCTTGTAAACGTCTTGATAGTTTTGAGTCAGAGTCAAATCGAGATCTTCACAGAGATCTAAAACAATGTCATAAAACTTTGCATTTTGTGTATGAATCTTCCTTTGAGAAGCAATAAAATCTGTTTGATGGTTCCTCTCTGCTGGTTTCTTCTGCTGACCCTGTTCGTTGTTCATTCTGTTAACTCGTAAAGAAAATATTGAACAAATCAAGAAGGCAGAGAAAACAGAAAACTGATGCAAAAGGCTTGCATGCTTGTTCATTAATCAAAATGTACATATATAGTAATACATTTCTTAACTCTCCAACGGTATAACCGTTAGAGAGAACGAACTAGGATTAGGTTCTTTTAACATCCCCCCTTAATCATAAGTTCATTCTTGTCTGAAAAACCGCCACTGCTTGACTATCAACTATGTCAAGAAAATTCAGAGAGTAATAGTTGAACATCTCTCTGACATAAAAACTAGTAGAACCTCAATTTTCTGCTAAATCGGTGGTTTTAGGATTACCACAAACCAACATGGATCTGACTTTGGCTCTGGCTACTGCTCTGACTTTGGCTAGGAGGCTCTAGCTCAAGGATTTGGCTACTGGCACAAGTTCTAGCTCTGGCTTAGGTTTTGGCTCGTTTGTTCCTTCTCGATTGACAGGGATTCGACACTGAACTATCAATCAATCCAACATCATCCTGAATAATCCGCAATCCATCAAAATTCAAAACTTGAAGTCTGACAATCATCATTGTGTTCCCCCCTGTCAGCTGAAAGAGGAGAAGTTTAATAAACCATATCAACAACAAACTTTGATCACATCACAAGCTCTCTCAAATTCAAATTACCAAAAACACCTGACTTCAATCTGTAGATGTTCATTAAATCCACTTTTTTCCATCTGCAGTAGTAAGATCACTAATCGAACATGTTTGTACATGTGTATGGATCCGATTGTAAGATCGTTCCAACAACTTGGCTTCCAATAACCAACGCCAAGAACATAGCCAACCAAAATGCACCTTTTTCTTCCTAATTTTTGGTTGCTTCCAACACTTGTCTGAAACATGATTCTTCTTCCCACAAAAACTGCATGGGTGAAGATCAAAACATTGGAATTTTTTATGTCTAACTCGGTGACAGTGTTGACACTGTTCAGGTTCTTCATCCAACAAATCATCCTCATCATCAACAACACATGTATCATTATCCATATCAATATCAAACATAAATCCACCACTCACAAACTTGGCTGGTTTGGAATAATTAGGTATATGAAAAAACTTGTCATCATCATCAGCCTTTTCAAATCCTATACCATATATGTTACATTTAAACTCAATTTCTTCCCAAGGAAGAACACATTTGGCTGAAACCTTATATTCATTTTCCTTTGCAATGATTTTATCTTCAGTGTTCATAAGTTTATCATTCACATTAGGATCTTCATTCCTTATCCTAGTGTCTGAAAGGAACAATTGTCCATTGAATTCACTGAATTGATTCATACCTGAAATATGTTTGTTGGTATCTTTTTCACAGTCAACATGTTGCTGTCGTAGGAGACTCAATTCATCAAATAACAACTTGTTTTGATTTTTAAGCATATCTATTTTTATGTGCATGTTTTTCAAGCAGGTAACAACTGAGTTAAAAATTCTCTTGTTCACGGAAACTATAGATCCTGAAGCTGTGTTGAGCGATGCTTGTAGCAGATCAAAGAGCTCTTCAAGTTTGGCCATTTCGACTGATTGTTTTTTTTAATGGAAATGACTCTCTTGCATCACTATTATTTTTAAAAGGGTGACTCCTTTTGACTGCAAGTCTTATTTCACCCTTTTTACAATAATCCAACTCGACAATAGAAAATTTAAACTCAAGAGAAGGGTGTTGGGTTCAACCAATAATGCACCCAAATACAATCATACATCAATTCAACAAAACAATGATACTTACAAACACAATAGTAAGTACGTAACAAAAATCTTGCAAAAACACAGAATGCAAGGGTAAAAATCTGAACATGCACAAGTTTAGAAAAAAAAGCGTTAAATTGTTCCTTTAAATCCGGATGCTTGAAACTTTGTTTTGATATCTCTAGCATTATGGCTGCAATCTTCAATCTAGTTGCAATATCTTCAATATGTGCTCAATAACGCTATATTAATCAACAACAATGGCTTCCTCGATGGAGATGGCGAGTTGTGACTATTGACAGTCTCCACTCCAAGATCCATTGGCAGTATTAATAACAAAAGCTCCATTCGCAACATTAATAACAATTTGTTTTTGATGTTTTTGCTGGCAGATCACTTAGATTTCCAATGAAACGATGCACAGTAATATGCTCCATCCATAATCATTCATCCATAGATTTCTCAGATTTCATACATGAACTTCCCTCCTTTTAACATATTGTTTTACCTTCTTCTTTTGGAAATGGAAATGCCAACAAATTGAATAAATGGCGATCTAAAGCAACGATTACCCCAGGACAAAAAATGCAGTCTTCCTTTTTCTTTAGGTAGACGGTGAATTCCCCAAGCAAAATTTTGAACAGGTCTGAAACATTCTCTCAGGTTGCTCTTCTCTCTGTTGAGGGATTTCCTCCAACTCTGACAAATTTAATCACTCTTATATTTCTTCATAGGGACTGAGTTCGCAGGTAGCGGGGCTTCTCTCTTCTCAACTGCACAACAATGAATCTGGTACCTTCTATGGCGACTCTTCCTTATGTGTTAACCTTCTGGAACTCCATGGCTCCTCGTCTACAACCTCCATGCTGCAGAGTTCTCAACACAGTTGGTCTAATCTGCTATAGATGATGACACCACTGGTGATTGGCATTTTACAACAAAAAAAATATGATGACGCCACATATAATTATAGTCTTCTCATGCGGGCTCTCTGCAACCTTCCACATGTAATTACTTCTCTCTCACATCTCGGGCAATGCACACGGGCTTCCTCCTTCACGCGTCTACCAAAACAACCAAAAGCTCCACCTCGTTGAGATGGGCGTGAGCACACATAGGTGCAGATTCATAACCAATCAATTTTATCCTCAACGATTTCAATGCAGAACACTGCAGATAAACTCTGGTTCTTGTCCTTTGGGATCGTTATCAGCAAAACTCTAGTATGCTTTTAAATTTTAATAGAGCTACATCAATCATCCCAAATAATCATCTACCAAATCTACTGCATCTAGTATTTGATGTGGAAACTTCAAAACATCATAACAAGTTTAATGACAATCATCTTTGAAGAATTAAAGGAAGCCCCGTCTCAATCAAATAAATTCTTTTGAGCAAACCAACTATTTTGCATCCAATCTTCACAAAACTATGACATAATTCATGTAATTAATTTGGCTTACTGAATTCCCGCAGCATGCAATCACATATTCTTCAAAACCGGTTATGTTCTGAATACGGCTAAGGCAAGATCTTTATCTAGTTTTTTTTCCTCTACAATCTCCTCACAAGTCTTCATGCCACTCTATACTTCTACTCTCCTGGCCTCTCACTGTTAGCATAAAACTACGGCTCAGGGGATACACACACATTCAAGCAAAAAAAAGGGGAAACAATAAAAGACACGAGATTTTTCGTGGTTCAGCAAAAGCCTACTTCCACGGAGCGCACCTGCACTCAACTTCCACTATGAAATCGATAATTACAGTAGTGAAGCACTATCTTCTCAACTCGCCATTTTCACTCTTCTCTACTTGGCGCTATCACCACACATTTTACAATGAATATATATATAACTCAAATTCAACAAGATCATCAATGAAACCAGCCAGCTGCCACCAAACAACAATAAATTTAGAAAATGGTATGGTAGGGCGGTGCAATTAATTTGATGGACTTGGGCGGTGCAAATAATGTTGAAGGCTTCACACTTAACAATCTCCCACTTGAAGACTGAAACTCGAGTGGACTTCTTCCTCCTCCTTCGATGACTAGTGGATAGATACGGTGTGCTCATCCTTCTCTGTCTTCAGCCTTGAAGACCCACTGAAGCTGCGCACAGCTCCAGTTTCTCCGTAGTGACTGGTTTGGTTAACATGTCAGCCGGATTCTTGCTCCCTGCGATCTTCACGAGCTTCAATACCCCATCCTCGATTAATGACCGAATGAAATGATAACGCAGGTCTATGTGCTTGGTCCTAGAATGGAACGCCGAATTCTTTGCCAAGTGTATAGCACTCTGGCTATCACTGTGCAACACATTCATCTCTTGCTCGAATCCTATCTCTGCTAATAACCCCTGTAACCATATAAGCTCCTTGCTAGCTTCAGTCACAGCCACATATTCCGCTTCAGTTGTAGATATTGTCACTATCTTCTGCAACTGAGAAACCCAACTAATAGCAGTACTCCCCAGTGTGAACACATATCATGTGGTGCTCCTCCTATGATCCACCTCTCCAGCAAAATCGGAATCCACATAGCCTTCCAGCTTGAGCTCATCTTTTCTGAAGGTAAAACACTTCTCTGTCGTACCCCGTAGGTACCTTAGGATCCACTTCACTGCTTCCCAGTGTTGCTTGCCTGGATTAGACATGTATTTGCTCACAACTCCCACTGCATGGGAGATGTCTGGTCTCGTGCAAACCATGGCGTACATCAGGCTTCCAATGGCTGAGGCATATGGAACTCTAGCCATGAAGTCCTTCTCTTCGTCTGTCTCTGGACACTGTTCCTTGGACAATCTAAAGTGACTAGCTAAAGGTGTTCTGACTGGCTTTGCATCCTTCATGTTGAACCTCTGTAACACCTTACGAATATACTCTGCTTGAGACAGCTGCAAAGTACCTCCCTGTTCGTCTCTGCTAATCCTCATTCCAAGTATTTTCCGTGCTGCACTCAAATCTTTCATTTTGAATTCACTCGACAATTGCTTCTTCAAATTGTTAATCTCTTCCAAATTTGCACCAGCTACTAACATGTCATCAACATAAAGTAACAATATTATGAAACTCGATTTAACTTTCTTGAAGTAGCAGCAATGGTCAACATTGCATCTAAAGTACCCATTCCTTTGCATGAACCCATCAAACTTCTTGTACCACTGTCGGGGAGCTTGTTTTAAACCATACAAGCTCTTTGTCAATCTGCAAACCATCTCTCCATTGCCCTTTTCCACAAACCCCTCTGGTTGCTGCATGTATATTTCTTCTTCCAAATCTCCATGAAGAAATGCAGTTTTGACATCCAACTACTCAAGATATAACCCCTTTGTAGCGACAATGCTTAACACTAACCGGATCGTAGTTAGTTTAACAACAGGAGAAAAAATCTCAGTGTAATCAATACCTTCCTTTTGCTGAAAGCCTTTGACCACCAGTCTCGCCTTGTATCTCTTGGAACCATCATGTTCCTCTTTGATTTGAAACACCCATTTGTTCTGTAGGGCTTTCTTTCCTTCAGGTAACTTGGCTAACTCCCAAGTTTGATTGGATACAAGCGACTTCATCTCATCCTTCATTGCAATCTCCCACTTGCTCGCATCTTCTCCCTGACATGCCTCATCATAGCATTCAGGTTCTCCTGCATCTGTCAACAACAAGTATTGCAAGTACCCCCTATTTGGTACATGTGGGCGAGTGGATTTTCGTAATGTACTCTGGGTCGTTGGGGATCTTCTCAAAGCATTCCCAACCTGTGGATTCAGTACTCTCCGACCAATCGGACTATGTGGTGCTGGAATTTCATCTTGTGGTATAGGTTCTTCAACCTGAGGCTGCACACCTTGATCTTCATCTTTCTGACTACCATGTTCCATGATCCTACCACCCGATACATCCTCTGGCCCAAAATAGTCTGGTTCTCTCTGCTCAGACTTCTCTGTGTTTCTGTCCTTGTACATGACCCTTTCATTGAAGACAACATCTCTACTTCTGATCATCTTGCGGTTTTGGTCATCCCAGAGTTTATATCCAAACTCGTCTTCGCCATAACCCACCAAGGTGCATTTCAGTGATTTGGCGTCCAACTTGCTCCTTGCATGATCACTTATATGTACATAAGATACACACCCAAACACTTTCAAATGAGAAAGTTTTACCTCTTTCCCAGTCCAGATCTCTTCTGGTATAGCGAGGTCCAAAGGTTTTGATGGTCCTCTGTTTATCAAGTATGCTGCTGTATTGACTGCTTCTGCCCAAAACTGCTTCGGCAACCCTGACTATAGGCGCATGCTTCTAGCTCTCTCAGTCAATGTCCTGTTCATACGTTCTGCTGTACCATTCTGCTGCGGTGTACCTGGCACCGTCCTTATCAGCTTTATCCCGCTCTGGTAGCAAAACTTCTTGAATTCGTTGTCTTCGTACTCTCCACCATTGTCTGAATGCAATTTCTTGATCTTCAACCCTGTCTCATTTTCAACCATAGCTTTCCATATCTTGAAAGCCTCAAACACATCAGACTTGTGTCGTAAGAAGTAAACCCATACCTTCCTAGAATGGTCGTCAATGAAAGTGACAAAATACTGTTTACCTCCGATTGATGAGACTGAAGCTGGACCCCATACGTCGGTGTGCACTAGTTCCAGCTTCTCCTTTGCCGGTGCTCTTTCGGTCTTCTTGAAGCTTACTCGCTTCTGCTTCCCAAGAATGAAACTCTCACAAAAATCAACCTCAGCGGACTTCAACCCTGGCATTTTACCTCTCGATTGCAAACACTTCAATCCCTGACTACTCATGTGCCCAAACCTTTGGTGCCACAAATTTGGATCCTCTTTATCTTCCGCCACTACGGCCAAACCACACCCATCGGTAGTTGTGTAAAGAGTCCCGTTCTTAGTTCCTTGGGCGATTGTCATTGCTCCTTTTGAGATCTTCCACTTATCTCCCGTGAAAGTCGTCACATAGCCGTCTGATGCTAACTGCCCAATGGAGATCAAATTCTTTCTCAAGTCTGGTACATGTCTCACGTTGTTAAGTTTCCAAACTGAGCCATTCAGCTGGATCTTCACATCTCCTTTCCCGGTAATGTTGCATGCTTGATCGTCACCAAGATACACCTTACCGAAATTTTCAGAGACATAGTTCTCGAACAAATCCATGTGTGAGGTGGCATGGAATGACGCCCCTGAGTCCAACACCCAAGATTCCGTCTTGCTTTCCAATGTGCAAATAAGGCAATCGTCTACCTCCTCTGAAACACAATTTGCACTGCTCTTGCCATCGTCCTTCTTTCCAGATAGACACTCACTAGAGTAGTGACCCATCTTGCCACAATTCCAACACTCGATGTCTTTCTTGCTTCGTTGCTGATTACCTGAATTGTTTCCTTGACGATTCCTGGACTTGGATCTTCCTCTTGACTTTGATCTACCTTGTTGATTTCTGTTCCGATTCCTGTTTCTGCTTTCTCTACCTTCCATATTCAGTGCTGAAGATGATGCCCCTGATCCCTCTTCACGCATCCTGATTTCCTGGGTCATAATCATGTCTACGACCTGTTGGAAGGCTAACTTTTCTTTTCCGAATGAGTTGGCGATCGATTGACACGTCGTACTCCAACTCTCTGGCATCTGGCCTAGAATTATGCCTGCCAACACTTCATCATCAAATATTATAGAAACCGAATTTAACCCATATGTTACCACGTTGAACACATTCAGGTGCTCCTTGAAGCTCTGATTTTCTGCCATCTTCAGATTTACTAGCTTCTTTATCAGATGGACCTTCCTGGCCGCAGAAGGCTGCTCATATAAATTCGATAGGGCCTTCATGAGATCTGCCGCTGTCTCTTGACCCTTGATGTTGAAGGCCACTGATTTCGACAAACTAAGTCGAATTGCTCCGAGCGCTTTCCGGTCCAAAACCATCCACTGCGCGTCGGTCATATCTTTTGGTTTTCGTTTGACCACCCATTCTTCATCGGATATGTCCTTCGGCTTTTCTACTATCGGCAAATACAAGTCCTTCTGGTACAGATAGTCCTCCATCTGCATCCTCCAAAAGATGAAATTCGTACCGTTGAATTTCTCTATCTTGTATGTATCCTTCTCGGACCCCATTGCTCCGACGACGTGTCAGCTGCACGGCTGCTGTTCCGGACTCCTGGAACCTTGTGCTACAGAATTCTCAACTTTGGATCCTATACACCCTAAGCCTGCAAAACAAAACCTACACTCTGATACCAGTTGTTAGCATAAAACTACGGCTCAGGGGATACACACACATTCAAGCAAAAAAAAGGGGAAACAATAAAAGACATGAGATTTTTCGTGGTTCAGCAAAAGCCTACTTCCACGGAGCGCACCTGCACTCAACTTCCACTATGAAATCGATAATTACAGTAGTGAAGCACTATCTTCTCAACTCGCCATTTTCACTCTTCTCTACTTGGCGCTATCACCACACATTTTACAATGAATATATATAGAACTCAAATTCAACAAGATCATCAATGAAACCAGCCAGCTGCCACCAAACAACAATAAATTTAGACAATGGTATGGTAGGGCGGTGCAATTAATTTGATGGACTTGGGCGGTGCAATTAATTTGATGGACTTGGGCGGTGCAAATAATGCTGAAGGCTTCACACTTAACACTCACGAGTCTTCATGCCGCTCTATACTTCATACTTCTACTCTCCTAGCCTCATCGATCTTTATGCGCTCTGATACCACTGTTAACTCATAAAGAAAATTGAACAAATCAAGAAGGCAGAGAAAACAGAAAACTGACGGAAAAGGCATACATGCTTGTTCATTAATCAAAATGTACATATATAGTAATACATTGCTTAACTGTCCAACGGTATAACCGTTCGAGAGAACGAACTAGGATTAGGTTCTTTTAACACATTCGAGTAATTACGCCGTAGGCGTTTCACCATGGAGGTGCATAACCTCCACGTCGGCTAGATTCCTCGCTCATGGAGAGAATGGAATCTTGCCACGTGGATGGTGGATAGTGACATCAAACTCATATCTCTAAGTCAGCTGAAAATGCTCGCAAATTTATCGCTGGCCAATAATTCGTTCTCCGGTAAGCTCACGGCCGAGCTAAGTTCAATGTCTTCGCTTCAGTATTTCCATGTTTCGAACAATTATTTCTATGGAAGAATTCCCAGTGCTGTGATTGCTTTGCAATGCCTAATTCACCTGAACCTGTCATCAAACAATCTGACCGACATAATCCCGAAGGGTTTTGAGAAGCTTAGAGAGTTGTGCCAGCTCAAATTCCATTTGAATAGGCTTATTGGTTCCGTTGACAGTGGGCTCATGCTGTTGCAGTCTACGGAGTACATTGATTTTAGCAACAACAAGCTCTCTGGACCCTTGCCTTCTATGTTTCCAGTTGTGTCCGGCCTTAGATACTTGCTTCAGTATCTCAATCTCAACAGCAATCAACTCAATGGAAGCTTGGCTTATGACGGCGCAATTCCTTTTGAAAATGAATAAACCAACTATTTTAGCAATCTGTGCTCTCAACTATTCTAGCAATCTGTGCTCTCAACTATTTTACAAAATAACTTCTAGATATTATTATCTTAGTTTTCCACAATGCATACAAACTGCATTGGTTAACATGTTACATAGATCGTTCTGTTAAACTGGCCCACAAAATACTAACATGAGCTCTCAAACTTCGAGATACAAACCAAAAAATAGTGACATGAGCTCTCAATCTTCCACATACAACAAAACTGATACCTGGAATAAAGATTGAAATACTCGGAGTTACAACAAATACTAGCAAACATGCAACTGAAATAAAGATTGAAATACTCGCAGTAACAACAAATACTCGCCAATCCCTCCACTTTCTTAACCAATCTTCTTAGTTATGCAGAATGCCTTGAGTTTGCTTTCAAGCATTAAACATTTCGTTATTTGTCATGATCCGTTTCTGCTCGACCACTGAATAGGGGATTCATTGTGTGCATTAAAGCAATGAAATAATGGAATTTACCAATCTCTTCGAGTATGTGAACCATTAATCATAACGATAAAAGGAACCTCTGCTATAACATAATGGTCCTTTTACTTGGGTATACCTACGATCACCGCGGCACAAATGTATCATTTTTCTTTTGTTTGATTTGCACCACGCATGAAGGTATCATATTAATAAAGTCGTAAGGGAATCTGACAGCAGATATAGAATTAGTAGAATACTCAGACCATGACACGCTTAGTTTCCTTTTCGTTTTGTTTCCAGACAAATTAGATTCGTAAATTGGACATCGACAAAAAAAACCAGAAACGCAACTCGGCCCTCAGCTCGAGTGCATCAAGAGGTGGATGGGCAATGTTTAGGTCATTATTGTGATTATGAAATATATGTAGATCAATGAAAAAAATAAAAACCAAAATTGAAGATGCTGATTATGATCTCCAAATCTAAAATAATGGAATATTTGCTGCATTACAGATCTCCTAAACACTAAAATAAATGCAGAACTTGGAAAGCAGAAGAAACAAGGGGGAACCTCGGAAACAATCCTGGAGTTGGTTTTCCAACAATAGGTAGAGGCTGCAGGTCCTAATCATTATCCATAGAAGGATGAAATACTTGACAACGCAGTTAGGTCCCAATCATTATCCATAGAAGATGAAATAATTGACAACGCAGTTATGTTTCACACGTCGTAGTCCCAATCAGCAATAGACCACCAGTTCCTCTAATGATATTGTTGTAGCAGTGTGAATGTCCCAATGTGCAAAGGCTGCCATATTCGCCTTCGGTGATTCAAATTCAAAGCAGACATCAAACCAATCACAATCCCAGCGACCGCGCAAGGGGCGCTCAATCCATACCTATGCCCAATCTACTGTGCGTTTCCACAGGCTTGCAAAGGAGCTCCACACAAGGTTGGACTATTGCCCACAAAGGCATCCTGGCTAAAATTCTGAGCAAAGTTGGGTATGGCACCTGTGATATTATTGTGTGAGAAATTCAAAACAGAGAGACTCACAGGAGATGTTATCCAGTGACATATCCCATAATGTGCTTCCCTTCCAATGTTCATCTAGTTTAGACATTCACGGTAGGTTTCAATGTTCGAGAGACATTCATGGGAGGAGAGATGGTGGCTTGATTCAGAAGTCAGATGCATGGCTTAAACGTGGTGGCTTCCTTAGGAAGTCAGATGCATGGCGTAAATGGTTGACTTGTGGCTTGGTGGCATGTTTGTTTCTTTATGCATGTCTTAAACGTAGACGATCATACCAAAGTTGAACCAACATACCCTGTGGAATATAAATTCTTCAGATATGTCCCTACGCACCACCAAATTCAATCGATGTGTCATTGTTATTTTTTAAAAACTCTGAGTAACCTCCTTCGTTGTTCGCTTCACTGAGGAAAGAATGGAATTGGAGAAAGCTTGATTCTAGGAATTCTTCCCTTTTTTGTTGGAAGCTCATTTGAGAAAGATGCTTTCAAGTTGGGGACACATCGCATACGCCTGACTGACTGTTATAAGTTGTACAGCTGGACATCCAACAAACTGGGAATTTTTAGTTGTAAATAAGGTGGTTTTTTATATTTTGTGGGAAGCCATAAGCTTAATCCTTGTAGATTAAAGGGTTTGAGTAGAGTGTAGACATTAGGTTTTAATTTTTCTGCTTGTGTTTGCAGTTTGAATTGAATGTGTTTGCAGAGAAAGAGTTTGTAGCTGTGTAGAAGTAAGAAGAGTTTAAGTAAAATGATTT
Source organism: Larix kaempferi (assembly GCA_027924585.1). NCBI lineage: Eukaryota > Viridiplantae > Streptophyta > Pinopsida > Pinales > Pinaceae > Larix > Larix kaempferi. The sequence continues at coordinate 4,952,300 of BSBM01000600.1, forward strand.
ACGGCTTGAAATGTGTTGTACCTGTGATTTATTGCTGGAAAAATGTGAAATGACTACTCTGTGGATACAAGTGCCATATTTTTGTTGATTGCATTTATGCTTGGAATTTATAATTCTCCTCATAATTTGGTTGATCAAATTTTTTTGTTAGAAATACAAAACCATCCAACTTCTCAGGTTGCTCTACGATGATCCTCTCTTCCACCATCTGCAAATATGAAATCACAAAACAAGTTGATTGAATCCCAGAATTCCAATGTTTGATTGACAATACTTACTGATCGTATCTATATATAGAGCTACACACTGAGCCACCTGCCATGACTGACAAGGGGGAATGAATTCAGTGGAAATTAACATGTAAATGCCAACCTCTTGGCACACCTTTCACACTCATGAAGCATATTGTTTGACTCGGAGTATTAAAATAACAAGGATGAATGTTATTGGAAGGAGGCAAATTAATTAAAAATAAGAAGCTTTTAAAGGCTTTTTTTTCATTTCACATTTCGAGGAAGGCCATGGGCACAAGGGTTCTGTGTGTAATGTGTTTATAATATATAATGAATCAAAGAATTCCATGGGCATGAGGGTTGTGTATATATATTATAAATGATTCTATGTTTTGGAATTTGCATATGATTGGAATTTGTTTTTAGCTATTTGAATCAAAATCTTGTCAAGTCCAATTTTAAATTAAATTTGGTTTTTCATATCATGTGGTCTTTGGCTGGGTGAGTTGGGTTAGTCGCATACTCGAGCTGTGTAAACCATCCACACTGTTTTATGCATTAAGAGATTGCTCTCTTTGTGAATGTTTTATTAGTTGCAAGTTCCAATGGATGCTTTTACAATATGTTGTCAATGAAATATGTCCATTTCCTGTTGTAGATGGCAACAACAAGGAGATGCTTTACACATATATATCTTTATAAATTCATATTGCTCTCCCAAACCAGTACCCATTGAAAATTAGAACAGGAAATTGGATGTGAAGGGAACATTCACCACCCAACCAAAGACATTGAACTCAAATGTCACTCTTGAGCCAACATTATGACATGACAAGGGTTTTGTTTTCCCCTCTCTCTTTGTAGACTTTCTCACATGATTTCCCATTGTCTACAGGCAAAAGACATTGATCCAGTCAAGGAAGCGAGCAATACAATAGGGTATAAATCATCAAAGGCAAATCAAATGGCCTCAGTTGGAGGCACCAATAAGAGCATGACAACTTAATGCCTCAACAGAAACACCTTTGTCATCCAGTGGTGCTTTCTTATCCACTTTAAAGCATAAGTTTGGCCTTATCTATTAAATTCATGGAAACAAAAGACGCATAAATCATCAAAGCTAGAACATATTCCAGATTTTATTATTTGGTGTGCTAAGAAGAGTTTCCAGGACACCTTTGGTTTTTTCAAAGTGTGTTGTTGTATGGCAATCTTGCTTGCAATGAGAGGTTGGGTGGTTTATGCCATCGTCAATTCCAAAATAGGGACAACTAATTCCACTTCCTTTATCGAAATTGTCCTCGTCTGCTTTTTACAATAGAATGTTGATTCATTTTTTGGCCCATAGTTAGAATGCAGGAAATAGAAGCTTGTTCTTGTAGACAAAACTATTTAAAGCTATCCCAATTTCTTGTGTTGTATGTAAGTAATGAGACACCAAGAAAAATGCAGGAGTGAGACATTGGAGCAATAGGAAATGAAATCCTTACGGATAGTGACAAAGGAACTCACTAGAGACATTCCCTCCCTTCTTATGATTGATAATTTGGAGAATGAGAGAGATTGGTGGGACAATAGAGATCTTTTGGGGATTTTTCCAGGTTTTCGTAGAACAACACATGTAATCATTTCTACTTGACTTTCAAGTGTGAAAACCGAAGTGATAGGAACGTTATAAGATAAAAATTGGTGCAATTGACCCAGAAGGTGCAATACTCTTTAGCATGGCAATTGCTCTATGCACCTTTGCACCAAGATCGCTTGATGCAATTTGCCCTAAATAGGTGCAAATTCATGCCGATAAAATATGCTTCTCTTAAGAGTAAACATTGTGATAATGTTCATTTTATTCATGAAACTACAATTTTAGACAAATATTAAAACATGCAATCATATGGGATTCATTTGAATAGTTAAAAACTCATATAAATGATACAAAACAATTTGAAGTTATTTGATGAATGACCTTTTTCTTTGTTTTTGAATTCCACAATTTTGTTGAGAATTGCTTAGATTTTATATTTTGTATATATGGTAAATTCTTAATGTAAATATATAGGATTCAAAATTATTAATGTCACACGTAGAATGGATTGTGACTGAATAGCCTTGCAATAATATTTCGGCAGTAGGTGGTGTTGTCGAAAATAAGTATGATGCTTTGAAATGTGTTGAGATATATAAATATTTGTTGTATTCAGAAGGATTTGCCTGAGTGTCAAAGGGAAGGAGGTTGATGTTGATGCAAATTTCTGTTAGTATTTTGTAATTTAGAAGAATTTCATTATTTTCTTGAGAATGGTAGAAGCTATGTTACCCAATTTGGAATGAATAGATATAAGACGTGATAGAGAAAAAACCAAAGAAATCTTCAATAATTGAACTTGTAAAAAGTTTTAGTTACAGTTATATCATTTTGACGCCTTGCCAGGGATTTGGTAGCTGCTCCACGAGATTCGAATGATTTCAAAGACTCTATTCCTAACAACTATTGCAGATATGCAGTGTTTGATTTCGACTATGTCAAGTGTTGTGGACAACTTCCAGAAGAGAAAATATTCTTCATTGCCTGGTTAGCATTTCATTTACTTATATATCCTCTATTATTTCTTTGGGTCAACCATTTTTGGTAGGTAATATTACATTAAACAAGTAGGTTGGGCAGTGGTTTAACTATAGATATGTGTGACCATGTGTGTTTGCCACAACTAGCTCAAGTTCAATGCACAGTGCATTTCTATATGGGTTTTACCTGAGAATTCTATCTGAAGTTATGACTGTTGTGGCATTATTGGTAGGTCTCCTGACAAATCCCGCATCAGGGAAAAGATATTGTATGCTACATATAAGGACATTCTAAGAGGGAACTTGATGGCATTCACTATGTGTTGCAGGCTACCGATCCTACTAAGATGGATATTCATGTCATCATACAGCGTGCCACTTAGATTATATGTTACATTAGGTTAGATTACATCATTTCAAGACTTTTGTTTATAAACTGGGGTGATGTAATTCACTCTTGACAGTATCGTTGCCCCTGAGGAATAACTGCCATTTATCATTTATTGATCATTGTGTGGCTTTGATTCTCTTGTTTTGTTGTCAGTTTGTAACCACAAATTACAACTGAATGGCATATGTTACTGAAAACCTTGTTGGATCCAGGCTAATGCTTAAACACTCTTTGGATTACAATTTGATCACTTGATGAATGAATTGTGTTGTAAGATGCCAATGGAGTTCTTTCCATACGAACAACTATTTTTGGTGATGATTTTATAAGAACTTGGAGTATGGTTTTACCTACATTCTGTATCTTTAAAATGGTTTTGTTATATTACTAAGATGGTTACATATAAATTAATATGCTGATCAATGTGAGTCTCCTTGCTTTTATTGTTTTGAGGAAATATGATTTAGAGTGTAAATTTGAATGTAGAAATAAAGAACATAGAGGTTTATTACAAATGACCAAGTTGAGAATGAATTCTTCTAATTAAGGTAATATAAGTTTAACCAGATTTAGAGAGCAAATTTAAGTGTGGCATACCAAAAAAAAGAGCTTGGGTTTTATGCCGGTTGGTTGTTATGTTGCCCATCTTGCTCTTGGAAGTTGAGAATGTCCATGCAATGGTTTAACATTTTAGGATTTTTATTAAAGTGTAATTTATATATCATAAAGCTTAATGAGCTTAATATTGTAGGACATTGCAGCATCCCCAAATTTTTGCAATGTTTTTTTACATATGTCAGCTTAAGAGTATTTAATTAGGAATAATCCTTACCTCTCATTTTATATATCTTTTGATGTCTTTGGCACTGTTTAAATTCTAAGGTATGCTTTGAGTTATTATGTTCTTTTGTTTGTTCCCATGTCAAAGCAAGCCTTCTAAGTTCTAAGCTACTGTGAGAATGTCATGTTTATTTGTCCTCTGTCAAAGCAGTACTAATATCATCACATAACAAATTTTCCCTAGGCAAAGCAGTCTTGATGATTTTTATATTGATGACGGAATCTTGTAAATCATCAATACAGACCTTCCAAACTATGGTGAAATTTTGTAATCATCAATACAGGCTTTCCAAAAAAAAATTAGTTTTTTTTAAACATATAATATATCATCAATACAGACCTTCCAAACTATGGTGACAATTTGTAATCATCAATACAGGTTTTACCCGAGCAGCTGTTAAAACTACGGTGAACATTTGTAATAATCAATACAAGCCTTACCCAAGCTGTTTAAACTATGGTGCATTTGTAATCATCAATACAAGCCTTACCCTAGATGCTTTTTAACTAAGTAAGTTGTTTGAAATGGCCATTTGAAATTCAAGGCTAAGCTTACCCTAGCTGTTTTTAAACTGAGTAAGTTGTTTGAAATGGCCAGTTCTCTTGGATCTGTTATTTTTGCTCTCCATTGATGGCCAAGGTAGGGTTTGAATGACCCTCTCGTTATGCTTTAGAATACAATGATCAACATCAATGGAAGGTTTGGAATATGAGAAGAGCATCAATTTTGTCTACTTTGATTCAGGACATCCCATTATGGTTTCTTTGTGAGAATGACTCTCATTTTTCTATCCCATTATAGTTTAGTTTCTTGGTGACAATGGCTCTCTTGCTTTGCTTTAGAGTATAATGATAAACATTGGAAGGATTGGGTTGTGAGAAGAGGATCAATTTTGGCAGAATTTTCTATGCTACTTCGATTCAGGACATCCCATTATGGTTTCTTCATGAGAATGGCTCTCGTTTTTCTATCCCTTTATAGTTTAGTTTCTTTGTGACAACAACTCTCTTGCTTTGCTTTATAGTATAATGATAAACATTGGAAGGCTTGGGCTATGAGAAGAGGATCAATTTTGGCAGAATTTTCTATGCTGCTTCGATTCAGGACATCCCATTATGGTTTCTTCGTGAGAGTGGCTCTCGCTTTTCTATCCCATTATAGTTTAGTTTCTTTGTGACAATGGCACTCTTTCTTTGCTTTAGAGTATAATGATAAACATTGGAAGGCCTGGGCTGTGAGAAGAGGACCAATTTTGGCAGAATTTTCTATCCCTACTTCTATTCATGAAGTCCTGTTATAATTCTTCGATGATATTCAATTACAAGAGTACCTATTTCTGGTATTTTGGTAGCCCCAATAACTTGCAAATTTGGATAGGTATTTTGGTAGAGAGGGGATATCATAATATTAATATAATGTCAGAAAATTATAAGTGTCATCTATGACTGCGTGGTTGACTGTGAAGCCTACTGCGACTCCATCTCTCAGCTTTGTTACCTGATCATAATCCAAATTGCAATGCAAGGATGAGAACATAAACATAAACATAAAATCAGTGAGAGATTCTTCCCTGCAAATGTCAACGTAGCTTCACCAAATGCATTTATCATGGGTCAAACGTGGTTTTCAAAACCGTTTATGGAGGATTAAGAATGGTTTGTGGTCTCATGAAACCACGCGTATAGGAACACTACGAGTCCTAAATTACCCATAAGTGGACCACACGACTAATGTGCTAATGAATTTATTGAAGTCCAAGCGTCAAACAATGAGGAGGACCATACACCATACGCCAAAGGCAAAGACTTCATTTATGTTGTGTATGTGGGATAATTCCCATCACACAAAACAAAACAAAAAATGCTTCTAACTGTAAAAGAATATGAGCTTCATCGTTTCAATTATCAAGTGCGTCCAGGCAGAGTTAAAGAGCTCCATGCCCAGAGGTGTCAAGATAATGTTCAAGCATCAAACTTGAATTATTTAATGATCTTCCAAGCATTCAAACAATGCTTCAAGTGTCAAATGCGTACAAGTACTGAAAATGTAAGCCAAGTGCCAAAGGAAATAATACATTATTCCAGTGTTATAAGAACAATGCATTACATTGTAATACTCAAAATGGGAGAGTCATTATTATTGCAATGGAAGGAAGGGCATGGACTTCTCTATGTCCTTGCACTAGCCATGAGGCTTCTTCTTTCCAGAGAACTAGTGCTATGAGTCATTATGTATTGATTTTTCCTCATTACACCAGACCCGATAGCTAGCAAAGTAATCCCACTTAGAATCCCAAGGATCCATGACCTGCAAATAGATGGACAAATACCTAGAGAGAACCTAAGAATCACCTGAGGGATACACCAATAAATACAGCCCCCAACCTCGAATTACCTAATCCGCATGGCCTTGACATTAACATTTTGATTTTGAGCAATTGTCTAGTGACATACCACTACATTGTCACCCTATGACTCCACCATCACTGATTCTTGGCCCCCTCCTTCTTATGGCTCTTCCACTAGGATTTCTCCACCCCTGGCCACAATCTTTAGATTCTCTGCATAGACAAACATCAACCCTACTTCTCCCTTTTTCCAACCCCTTAAAATGACAACACTACCACTTCCTCAACCTCCTTCCTCCCTGCCATTATTATTACTGATCTTATTGCAATAAAACTATCGAATTAAACATATTACTATAATGATGAATTAAGCAAACTCTTAACCAATTCTATAGAGACTTTGGACAAATTATATATATATATATAACAAAAGAAAAATTTATAATTCTTTTGTTATAAAAAATAGAACACATAAATGTTACTTAATTTATGGGATTCTCCCTTTGGTGGGATTGAATTTCCTAAGCCTTTTATTCTTTTCCGCCTCTTCCTTATCCAGAAAGGTGAGAACCAAGTGTGATAGTTGCCCAAATGAAGGGGCAAGGCACCGACATGTCTTAGGGATAATGCAAAAGAAATTATGAATGCATGTATATAAGTGCATATCGGTGCAAGGCAAAAGATAAAATTAACTCATATCCCCTAAACTTCGGCATGTTCCCGGGGAAAGGAGGTATGCACGGAGCTAAGGGCGGGCAAGAGTAACTTACAAAAAGGTAGAAAGGTATGTTTGTTTGTTATAAGTTGACAAATTAATGCAAATTAATAAGTTGATGAGATGTATTAATGCAATAACATTGACATTTGCTTCATACCTTGATTTTTTTTTTTTAAGCTAAATTCTACTTGTTCTCACCTTCACTTGACTTATTTGAATAATAATTTCTCTTTGTTATTATTTAAGTTACCATGTTATTTTCATTAACCTATTTCCAATATTTATTTCATGTCACTTTCAGTTGACTCATTCAAATAATAACCTCTCTTTCTTATTCTTAAGAACAAAGAGATGATAACAACCTCAATGTCATCATTACATTTTCTGAATTCTCTCACATCAACTTATTTAACATCAAGTTACCTCCTAAAAAAGAAGCTCCTAAACCTAATATACTTAAAATTTGGCTACCCAATTTCCAATCCAAGAGCTTAGTACTCATAAATTTAACTATCATTTGTTTAGTACTCATAAACCTAACATCATTTGACCCAAGCATCATCATTCCATTTGGTATCCAAGATCTTGCAATCATCACCTTTCTTGACATAAATCCTTATGTTTTCTTTAGGACACTTCCTTCCACCAAAGCTTAAATCACTTTATCGGCATTTGCATCTAAAGAAAAGCTTTGCTTTATTGCTAGTGTACTTTAGGTCACTTTATCCTTTAACTATTAAAGATAAAGTGGGCTCAAGCTTTAATATATGTATAACAAAATTACATGGGTTCTTTATAAAAAAGGCTCGACTTTATCCTTAGGAAAGCTTTATCATACTATGTATAGTGGGGCCATTCAAACTTTTCTTATGTGGGACCTCGAAGGCCTCATTAACTTGGTAGAACTACTATTGAACAATGTCTCTCTCTATTATCTACGTACTTTGGCCATTCACTTATATATCCATTTTCCATGATTATTTTTTATATTCTACTTTAAGAGTAATGTGAATGCAAAGAACTCACTTCTATAACTTATATCTATTTTCCATGATTCTCTTAGTATTTTATTCTATTATAAGAGTAATGTGAATGTAAAGAACTCACTTATATAACTTATATCTATTTTCTACTACAAGAGTAATCAAAATTCTTTGTATTCTACTATAAGAGTAATCAAAATTCTTTGTATTATTGAAAACTACTACATTCTAAATTCAAACAAAAAGGTTGGATTCAAACATATACATCTATTTAAGAAAGTGAACTCAATATTGAAACATGCTTTCATGAATGACTCATAAAATAGAGTTAACAAACAAATATTTAAATTATTTTTTCTTTCAATTTGACTATTGAAACTCCAAGTAAAAGAAATGAGACAAGTTCATTTATGATTTAGGTATTCTTTACATTTTCCATATAGTATAACAATTTAGAGTATAGCAATTGATGTGCAATTGATCAAGAAGGTGTAAAGGAACCCATAATTTTAAAATTTTTTGTTTATTTAGAATAAATAAATTTTAATAAAATAATAGTTTTTAAAAAAAATATGTTCTTTTAAAAATATTATCAATTTTAAATTTAGAAACAAATTAAAATCTTGCCGATGCAATATTATTTCCATTGTTATGTTTAAATTGTGTTTTTGAATTCATAAATAGATTCAACACCTGGAATACTCCCATGGCACCCAAATTAGAAGCGTCCAACTAATTTTAATTGTAAATATCATTTGTATCTTCTCATATGTACAACACTCAAATGAAAACTTTTCCTACTATTCTCATTTTTGCACTTTCACCAGATAACAAACTCTTCCAAGGCTATATAGTGGTGAACCAACCCTTTTTGTTGTCCATCTATTCTTCTTTGTCAATGAAAACAAATTTCCCTTCTTGAAAAACTATTGCAGAAATGTTTATATGTAATGTATACTTTTCAATGGATATTATTGGGATTCCTTTTCTCTAAAAAACCTAAATGCTTGGTCATATTTTTGTAACAGTGCTATATTTTACTACTTTTTTAGTTCAATGCTCTTTAGTTCCCTTGTTGGCAATGGCTTTTCAAGCTAAGCTCATAATGTATTATCCCAAGCAGTAGTGATATAAATATTAATCTCAACTAATTTGTAATTAGTGTACTCTCTTTTACATTCATAAAAACAAAGCAGCCAAGCAAAGCGACCTCTCCTCATCTACCTCCACGTTGAATAAATACAACCTTTATATTGAGAGCTACGACCACTCATATTTTGTTGTAAGTCTGCATTTTATTGTGCTTTGTTGTGAACTATCTATATTGTCAGAAGACGTGTGAATCCTTGATGCGGTGAGAGTCATTGATAACCAGTTACATTCCTTGGTTTATTAGTGATTCTCAGAAGATTAATGTTAGGAACCCATGTCTTTACTTTGTTAGTATATTGTTGTTGGGCTCATATGCTTTGTAAGTCGTCGCGTAGTATTTTTGATCCATAGTTTGTGTTATTGTTGTTGGCGCATATGCTTTGTAAGTCGCCCATAGTTTTGTTGATCCATAGTTTGTATTGGCCCATGGTTTTGACTTATAATATTGACGCCTAGACTTAGCCCATGGTTTGTATTGACACATAGTATTGACCCATGGTATTGGCACCTAGACTTAGTATATAAGTGTGTGTTGAGGCCTATGAAGGCACTGTGAAGTTAATTGTATTGAACTTGCTCAAAGGAGGTTGCCCCCTCGAAGTGGTCCGTGATCAATATAAAAGTGATTATGAGTTCTATTATTTTTGATATTTCATGTATTTGCATTTTAATCATTGCAGGTTCTTCACATCTGGTATCAGAGCATTTTCTTGGGCTTGCTGGGTGAAATTTCTGCCAAATTTTTTTTCGCATCTATTGCAGGTTCGGATTTGGGAATAATCCCTATCCGATTAACTATGGGAAGTACTTGGGCATAAACCCTAAAACTCATTATGAGGAGTATCACAGGAACCCTAAAGTAGCTGGCCCATTGAGAGGACCTGCCAGCGAAAAGGGCAACGACCCCTACCTGATTGACTAGTTCCCACCCATGAGGTAAACCAAGAGCTGTTGCTTGTGGCAAAGCGATTATCAGTTTTACCTGAGCCATGGAGTGAGGGGTACTTCCCCAATACGCAAGCCATTAAATAGCATTGGTGGCCGAGTGAAACCCCTGAACTGTTAGGAAGCCGCACATACCTGGGGTCCATATCTATTTTCAGCTGAACTGTTTTCAATTACTGCTACGACGTTTCAAATCCAGCCGTTCCAGATCCAGCCGTTTCAAATCTATTTCAGATCCAGTCATTTTCAATCCATTCGGCGCCATTTCAGATCCCTCTGTTTCTGCTCACTTCCAGGCCATTGTAGATCTATTCTGGAAAAAAAAACCAGTTTTTTCTCCATATCTCCCTTGTTTTCACTCTGTTTTCCTTGAAACTTTCGGGGAACCCCTTTAATCTCATTTTGCATATTTCATTCCTGAGGACCCTATCCCCAATTCCACTTCCCAAACCCCAAAATCTCACATTTGTCTATTTTTAGGGTTTGCCATAACTTCCTCAGATTTCACCCAATCACCTTCAAATTTTGTTAGGATATTTAGACATTTAGAAGTTAGTTAAGATCAACTTGTGTAATATATCCATTAGGGATAGTGTGTTTCTTTAGTATGCATTAGTAAATACTTAATCCGACGGTTACGATATGTTCCCGACATAGAGTGATCCGATGGCTCAACTTCTCTTAGATCAAACCTAACCTTGATCCATGGCTTAACACCCGATTGGTCCATGATCTCTATTTAAAGAGCATGGAGGGTCATTGTTTAGTTGATCGATTATGAGAAGCTCATTTGTAACTTTCTTTCTTTGCATAATAAATTGTCCCATAGAAGCTATTTGGTTGGGGCCATGGAGTGTTTCCCTCAAGAGGGTTTAAACCACGTCAAAACATCGGTGTGTTGATCTGTGATCTGTTTGTGTGAAGTGGTTTCTCTTGGTGTTCGGTCCTTTGGTAGTACCCTATGTACCCGAACATGGTATTAGAGCTTTTATGAAGTGCCGCTTCCGGTTATGATCTAGATCTTGAACTGTTGTTGCTGAAACTTGAAAGGGTTTCTAGTTCTGATATTTATGTGGATTTATAGGCTGTGGAAGGTGTTCCATTGCATCCGGAGCGTCGTTTCCATTGGAAAATAGTTTTCGTTTGATCGAAAACGGTTCCCGGTTGCTCCAGAAACGCATATTTCATCAGATCTGAAGGTATAATGTTACAGTGACGCATTTTTTTATTTTCTCTTTTTAAAAGGAAAAAAATCTCATATTTCATCATTTTTTTACTGTTAGATTTTTTTTTTGGTTCGGATTGTTGTTTTTCCGTCTGCATATGCTCTTTTCCGTACACCTTGAGCGATCTCGGCAAATCAGAAACAGAAAAGGAAAGGGTCTTTCTCGGCTGTGTATGCTCTTTGCCGTGCACCTTGCGCGATCTCCGCAAATCAGAAACAGAGAGAAAACGTAGACTTTCCGAGCAAGCTAACAAGATCTAACTCCACAAGTGTGGAAAATTTTTTTTTGTTTCGATTTGTGGTTTGTTTTACAGGAAAAAGGGAAAGCACGCAAACCAAGCAAGAAGAGTAAAAAAAAAAAAAAAAAAACCTTCCTCATTCTCATATTTTACATACCTTTTAATCTAGCTCACTTAGTTCAAAGTTGCTTTATTCCTTAATAGGTCTTGAGTTCAGGTCTTAGGAAATTACTTTTAAAAGAAAAAGTGCATGCAATTTCTATTTTCAAGTTATTTTATTGTAAAAGTGCATCTCACTTAAATAATAAAAAATAAAAATACAAGTGAGTCACTTAAGTTTTTTTTATTGTTGCACTATTTAAAAGTAATATTATTGTAAAAGTAAAATCACTTATTTTACAAAAGTGGTTCACTTAAAGCAACTTTCTTGTAAAGTGATTGTCAAAAGGTTCATCTTGGGAAGAGGGGGGTTCTTTTTTTGCTAGAAATTCTCTAGCTGCCACGTCACTATTGGGGACATCTTCAACAGTTTCTTTGTTCAAGCATAACTTCATCATACAGAGTCAGTTTTCAGTGCCATTTTTTTTTAAATCGCCTATTTTTTCGAGCTTTTCACATACAGACTATTGGTTTCTGCTTTTACAGCCATTAATTTACAAATATGGCCGCCCTTTGTGATATTCTACTTAACAGTTCCAACTATTTCTCATGGAAATCTCGTATGGAGGATGTTCTACGAAGTAGGGGACTTTTCAGAATTACCTCAGGGAAAGAAAAATAACCCACTGATGATGATAAGAAAATAAAATGGGCAAATAGATTTGATGAAGCTCATGGATTGATTGGGATGTCAATCTCTACTGATTTGCGATTCCACATATCTGGAATTGATGAACCTAATGCTGCTTGGGACAAGTTGGAATCTATGTTTGGTTAACAAAATGAAATTCGAGGTCACCAACTCGAAAATGAGTTGATTTCTTTAAATCCAAGTGACTTTTCATGCATTCAAGATTATTTATCTAAGTACAAAACTCTTAAACTCTTATGTGCAGAATGTAAGATTGAGAGGGAAGACAAACAATGCATTTATCATATTCTTTCCAAACTTGGACCTGCATATTTTGTTTTTGTATCTACATTTTACTCCATGAAAGCATCCTTGATTGCAGCTAGCTATCAAGAGCCTAGTCTTGAATCCTTTTTTGATTCCTTGATTAGAGAACAAGATAAACTCATTCATCTTGGAATAATCAACAATATAGATACATCTAGGAAATCCTTATTGTCCCAATAGAAAGAAAAGTCCAAGCCTCCCAAGAAACAAAATTTTCGCAATAATAAGTCAAACAAGGGTCCAAAATCCTCTCAGTCAGCTCCTTCTTTAAAAAATGACAAAGTATCCAAGCCAAAAGGCAAGAAGACTGAGCGTCATTGCAACTATTGCGGGAAAGATAATAATGATGAATCTAAGTGTTTCAAGAAGATGGCAGCCTTAAAAGCAGCAATGAAGAAGCACCACATCAGCCTAGATTCGTCTTCAGAATCTGCCTCTCATGGACATGCACTTTGTGCTTCTGGTTATTCTTATAATGCATCTTCTTCTTCTACTTCAAATGAATGACTCATTGATTCTGGAACATCTTATCATATGGCTAAGGATCAAGCCATCTTTTCTACTATGCATGAATGTAACACCAAACAAATATTTGTTGGTGATGATAGATCTTTAAGTGTTGTAGGAGCTAGAACAGTTCCAGTAGATAATGGTCATTTTAGTGATGTACTATGTGTTCCAAGAATTTCCTGTAATTTGTTATCAGTCTATCAGATCATTCATTCTGGTGAAGGTAAAACTATGACCTTTACACCTCACCAAGTTGTAATCAAGGATTTTAAAGATCCTCAACAGGTCCTAGCTACCGGAATTGTTGATGATATTACCAGGTTGTAAAAGTTTAACAACTTTCGGTCATCACCTTTCCCTTCAGTTTTTGTTGCTCATAGTGATAACTTGAGCAAACTTTCGCATGAGCGATTTGGTCACTTAAATTATCGCTCATTGCAACAACTATGTAAAGAAAAAATGGTGATAGGTCTTCCGATGGTATCTTGCAGGGATGGTGTTTGCTCTGGTTGTGTACTCGAAAAACATCATCGGGACAGTTTTGACAAATGTACCTCTTGGAACGCCTCGGTTCCCTTGGAGCTTGTGCATAGTGACTTTTGTGGTCCTCTTCCATCTGCTTCTTTTTCTGGTTTCAAATATTTCTTAACTTTCATTGATGATTACACCAAACGCACTTGGGTTTATTTCCTAAAACTTAAGAGCGAAGTATTTAACATGTTCTTGGCGTACAAGGCCCTTGTTGAAAAACAATCTGGTCATCAAATTATTAAGTTAAGATCTGACAATGGAGGAGAATATGTTAACAATAAGTTCACTACTTTCTACACTGAACAAGGCATCCAACAACAACACACTGTTCCATATACACCACAACAAAATGGTGTAGCTGAGCGGAAGAACCGCACTTTAAAAGAAATGGCTAATTGTATGATCCAATCTAAGGGACTAAGTCTTCAATTTTGGGATGAAGCCATTAATTGTGCAAATTATATAGTTAATCACACCCCCACTAAAGCATTACAAGGTATAACACCAGAAGAAGCATGGAGTAAAACTAAACCTGATGTAAGTCACTTCCGTGTGTTTGGTAGTGAAGCATGGGCTCACATTCCGAATGAAAAACGGAAAGCATTGCAGCCTAAAAGTGAAAAGTGCATATTTGTTAGATATTCTGAAGATGTAAAAGGTTATAGACTTCTTCAATCACATTCTCATGATATAATCATTAGAAAAGATGTTAAATTTGATGAAAATCTCTTGGCCTGCGAGCCTAACTCGGCGATTATGCCATCTTTGGCCTGTGATCCTGATTCGGCGTTTGTGCCTTCTTCTTCTTCTTCCAACTTCCTTAACAGGTTTCCAACTCCAGTGTCTGATAATGATAGTGAGGATGAAAATCCACCTCCGCCTTCTCATGTTCCTCCAGTTGCACCAGCACAAGTGCTTCCTCGATGGGTCCGTTCAACATGTAAAGCAGCTGGTGATCTTGCCGGTGATCCTAGAGATCAACGTCGAACACGTTCTCAGTTTCAGCGAGCCTCTTCTCTTTTGGCTCAAGTTTCTGAGAATCATGATCCAGAAACTTTTGCAGAAGCTTCAGGAAATCTAGATTGGGATGCAGCCATGGATGAAGAATATCGTTCCTTAATGGCGAATGAGACTTGGGATCTTGTACCTCTTCCAAAATGAAGAAAACTTGTCAGATGTAAATGGGTCTACAGAACTAAGTATGCATCAAATGGAAGTGTTGAAAGACTTAAGGCAAGGTTAGTTGCCAAAGGCTTTTCCCAAGTTGAAGGGATTAACTACAATGAAACCTTTGCTCCCGTCGCAAAAATGAACTCCATCCGCCTTGTTCTTTCCCTTGCAGCCTTACACAACTGGGAATTCCATCAAATGGATGTCAAGTCTGCCTTCTTACATGGTGATTTACAGGAGAAAATTTACATGGAACAACCTCTTGGCTATATTCAGAATAACTCTAGCCTTGTCTGCCGCCTTAAGAAATCCTTATATGGCCTTAAGCAAGATCCTGGAGCTTGGTATGCCAAAATGGATAACTTTCTCCTTGACACTGATTTTTCTAGATGTCATTCTGATCCCAATGTCTATACCAAGAAAGTAAGAAACCATCTCATAATACTTGTTCTATATGTTGATGACCTTATTCTTATTGGTAGTGACCCTAAGCTTATACCCCATGTGAAATCCAGTCTTAAACAAAATTTTGAAATGTCAGACTTAGGACATTTGCATTATTTTCTTGGTCTCCAAGTCCTGCAAACCAAAGAAGGAATCTTTCTTTCTCAGTCTAAGTATGCTTGTGACCTTCTTCGTCGCTTTCACATGGAAGATTGTACACCAGCCCCTTCTCCCTTCCAGTCTGGAGTCAAACTTTCTACCACTTGTACTTCACCTGAAGTCGATGCCACCTTGTATCGTCAGCTTGTTGGTAGTCTCTTATACTTGACTCATTCCCGTCCTGACCTTTCCTTTGCCATTGGTCGTGTTGCTCGTTATATGCAGACACCTCATGAAAGTCACTGGAAAGCAGCTAAAAGAATCCTTCGATATATTCGAGGTACAGTTCAGTTTGGGATTCATTACAATACAGGGGGGAAACCTTTGTTGGTTGGTTTCACTGATTCAGATTGGGCCGGCGATCTTGATGATCGAAAGTCTACTGCAGGTTATGTTTTCAGTCTGGGTTCTGGACCTATCACTTGGGCTTGTAAGAAACAACAAGCTCTTGCTCTTTCTTTAGCAGAAGCAGAATATCAAGCCGCAGTTAATGCTAATCAGGAAGCTTTATGGCTTCGACAAATCCTTTCAAAGTTTGGATTCGAGCAGCAGCAGCCTACTCCACTTTGGTGAAACAATCAAAGTGCCATCAAGCTTGCCAAAGATCCAGTTCTACATCAACGCGGAAAACACATTGAGCTACATATGCACTTCATCAGAAATCTTGTTCATGATCGTGTTCTTGAAGTGCTCTTTTTCCCTACAGATGATCAAGTTGCAGACATCTTCACCAAGTCTCTTACAAAAGCGAAGTTTTCTAAACTTCGATCTATGTTAGGAGTTCAGGAACTTGTCATTAAGGGGGGATAGGCTCTAATGCCTCCTTCCTTCTCCTAATAGTGTCACTTTTGTAAATCCTTCAATCCTATCCCAAGTTGTTCTTCAGGGGGGATGTTAAGATATTTAGACACTTAGGAGTTAGTTAAGATCAACTTGTGTAATATATCCGTTAGGGATAGTATGTTTCTTTAGTATGCATTTGTAAATACTTAATCCGACGATCATGATATGTTCCCGACATAGAGTGATCCGACGGCTCAACATCTCTTAGATCAAACCTAACCTTGATCCATGGCTTAACACCCGATTGGTCCGTAATCTCTACTTAAAGAGTATGAAGGGTCATTGTTTAGTTGATCGATTATGAGAAGCTCATTTGTAACCTTCTTTTTTTGCATAATAAATTGTCCCGTAGAAGCTATTTGGCCGGGGCCGTGGAGTGTTTCCCTCAAGAGGATTTAAACCACGTCAAAACATTAGTGTGTTGATCTGTGACCTGTTTGTGTGAAGTGGTTGCTCTTGGTGTTTGGTCCTTTGGTAGTACCCTGTGTACCCGAACAAATTTTATCACAGAGTTCCTTTCTGAATTCTGCTTCTTTGTCTCCCTCTACCAAATTTTCCCTTTCTTTCACCCCGCTTCTGAAATTCTCATTTTTTGCTTCCCTGTCTATTCAATAGTGTCCAAAACCTAGTCAAATCCCAATTACCCTTTAGATTTTTTCCCAAATCCAGGTTTTCCTTTACTGAAACAGTTTTTGTTTTTGTTTTTCTACCCAGTCAACCCCCCCCCAAAAAAAACTCCTGGTTATGGTTGTCACCCATGCAGGAGCAAAAACTATGGAATAAGCACTTGAAGCCATCCAAACCAAACTCCATCTTCAGCATTCAGCCATGAACAATAACCGACAGCCGGAATCTTTTGCAGCCAGCGGATTCTCTTCTTCTAGCAATTTTCGTGGGCCGAAGCTTGATTTTCCTCGCTTCAATGGTACTGATCCGACTGGATGGATATACCGATCAGAACAATATTTTAGTCTACATAATACTTTTGATGTCCAAAAATTTCCACTTTCATCCTTTCATTTGGAACATGAATCCCTTCAATGGTGTACCGTTGGTACATCAAAGCTCATCCCGAGCCAAACTGGACAGATTTTTGCCAACTCCTTTTGCCACGATTTGGTCCTAGTGCTTTTGATGACTTCACAGGAGTACTCACTAAACTTCACCAAATGGGCACAGTGAGTGTAATGTTCCTTATTAGGAATTTTATTAAAATTACAATTTTCCACTTTTTTTCCCTAGTTCGACCTTTGACTAGTTTTGATCTCTAGGTCCCAAATTTGCCCCAAATGATGCCAAATCTTCTGAGAAGGTATATGAATGATATTAGAACATAAATATGTGTTTCAGGGATGCCTTTGGACCTTTAAAATACTTCTTCAAATCCTCTTTCAATTCTGATCAATGTAGGTAACTTTACTAGTGATTTTCCTTTGACTAGTATTGGTCTCTAGGTCTCAAATTGACTCCAAATGCCTTCAAATATTCAAGGAAGGTGTATGAATGATATTATAAATTGAATATGATGTTTATGGATGAAATATGTCCACCAAAAGTCCTCTGCAAACTCTCTTAATATTCTGGACCAATTATGCAATTTTACTAGTAATTTGGGATTCAAATCCCCTTGGGATAAGTA
Organism: Larix kaempferi; assembly: GCA_027924585.1. Taxonomy (NCBI): domain Eukaryota; kingdom Viridiplantae; phylum Streptophyta; class Pinopsida; order Pinales; family Pinaceae; genus Larix; species Larix kaempferi. The sequence goes on from BSBM01000600.1 coordinate 4,970,352, forward strand.
CTGAAAATGGCTTCCCAAATGCCTCCAAACCCACTCAAATTTATGAACATAAGTATGTAATGTGTTAATTATGTTATTAAACTCTCATATTCAACATTAATATATTATTAAAACTGTTCTCACCCTCTCCCATTCAACTGCAAAAATCCCCAATTTGACCCTTGGGGAAATGGCACTATTTCACCTCCCAATACAACTAAACTGAGTAAAAATGCTTCAAATGCTCAAGTACAGCACATGAAACTTGTATAAGACATCCATGGAATTATATTGATCACAAATATATCATAGAATCATACATTCATTCGAAATCATCAGCATTACATTGATTCACAACAAGGTAGTGGGGAAATGACACTATTCTTTCATTAAAATTGAGATTTATACATTTCTACTTGGAATTTCGACCTGAAAATTTCTGGAGATGAAGAACAGAGTATTTAATTCATATTACAAAAGAAATGGGGCATTAAAATCTTCCCCAAAGAGTACAATAGCTCACCAAAAACACCCTCCCTCAAGGATCAAGAATATGCCATCAAAACTGGAAATGGTTGAAAGAGTGAGCTGCAATAGAATAAACCATGAGCTGCCCTATAGCTTACACCTGCAAATAAAGACTCCATTAAAGCTCCAAATGAAAGGTCTGAATGGCCTTTCCAATTACCAACTTGGATGGGAATCTTTCACCCTCGAAATTGGCTAAGGCAAGAAACTAGTCATCCACTAGCTCTCCCTCTACACAAATGCAATTCCAAATTCTACAAATGATCAAAAGCTGGTTTCATTCTTTTTTATTGACATTTATAAACTTCTAATGTCCTTCATGGGTCAAATTCCTTCCAAGAGACTCATGCCAACTCAAGTTGGGAAGAGATTCCAAAGAACGCCACTTGTACAACAATTCCTAGTCTCCCACTTCCACCAAATCACATGTGGAAGCATCTTAGCTTCCCTAACACCCTTGAGCTCCCTCTTGGAGTCTATTTTTAGCCCTGACATGTCATATATTTCATATGTCAGCCTTCAGCTCTGATTTGTGTCATAGGTGTCATAGCATCTTCATCATTGTTGTCATAGAGCTAGGGAATCTAGCCCAAGTGTCTCACTAGCTCCAAATTGCCTCTTCCTCTCCCATGGGAGTTACTCTTCCTCTATATTTTGACCTTGGATGAGTCATGCAATGAATAATACCTTTTGGAATCCCCCAAGTATGTTACCATTCACCTTGAATTTGAATTGGTGAGAGAATGATGCCAAGTGTAGTGGGGAAATCTAGCCATATGTGGGTCCCACTTCCTCCATGTGTCTTCATAATGAAATGCCACTTTAATTTTCACTTGTATATATTTATTTACCTCCTTTATTAAATATTTATTCCATTCTAATGTTCAAACATCATTTATTATTCTCATTATTCCAAATCCCAAAGCTTCCACCCCAAACCTAGGAAACTAGTAATTTTCCTCCTTGGCAATTATTTGACCTTTAGCATCACTTTGACAAACTCTAATGAATAGGGCCAATGTGATTAGGCCATTGTGACCCAATGCCAAATTTGAGACATGAAAAATCCTCCCTTCCCAATATTGCTTGTCCTCAAGCAATTTTAAACATGGGTGTTGAAGAACCTGCTTTCTGTATAATTCTTTGAAGTTGCCATTGAATTGCCCAACCTTGAGTCTTTGAGTTTCCATGAAGATTTTAGAGAGGAACCACCATGCTTTCTGTTGCACTACTCTAATAAAAATCACTTTATTAAGTGGGTAAATCCATCTCCCATACTGCTTGTTTCCCCAAAAAATTTGAAACCAATGAGATAAAAATTATTCCAGGGTCCCATTGCTTGTATTGCACCCCAATAATTAAGAGTGCTCTCCAACCCACACCATTAGTTAAGAGGATTCCTGGATCCCATTTTCTTGTATGCATCCTTCCAAACATCATGAGTACCAAATATATATTATCAAAGTACATAACAACATAATGAAAATGTACATCAAGGATATGCTTCATCAAAGAGTCATGAAAGTGCTTATACCTCCAAGCAAGTAGACCACCATTTTCCAAGTGCATACAAGCTTCAAGTGACCAATCAAATCTGCTCCAATGACATAGGTGAGGATCCCATGTCCTATAATGCTGCTCCAAAAGGATGTGATATGCATCAAAATATTCAACCATGTATTTTTTAATCCAAGAAGTAAATGAAGAATCTCCACTAAAATCTGAACCAAATAATGAGCAGAAAAAACAAGGAGACTTCAAATGACTCAAAGAAGTCTCACCCATAAATCCATGAATGTGAGAATCATAAAAATATAACAAAGTATGTGGCTGCCAACAAAAATGTTCTCCAATCATAAATCTATTCTCCCAAGTGTTGGATGAAGTTCCTCCAACATCAAATGAATCAAGTGTTGAGCAAGAAAAACCATGAGTCTTCAAGTGACTCAAATGCATATCATAGGTGCATCCATGTAGATTTGCATCATCATAAAGTGACAAATAATGTTGCTGCAAATGTGAATAAGAATGTGCTCCAACCATGTCATCATAAAAGGTAAATCTAGGAGTTCCATACTCCTCATGTGGCACCATCAAAAAGAACCCTTTCACCCATACTTCATTAAGACTAATACTGCAAAACATGGAATTGTAGGATGTAGGAGAATGAACTAACTCACCCAAATGATCAAAAAGTGCAGAAGTTTCATCATGGGAAGGATCCATGTGGGTAGTATCATGCAGCTCCTTCAAAAGTGGGAAACATTTGTCATAGATTGGTTCCAATGTGGAGGAATCATGCTATTCTTTAAAAATTGCATAACCTTCATCAAGAGGCAATTCAAGTTCCTCTTCCACCACATCAAGTGTTTGGATCTCTTCAAGTTCATCTTTAAACACATTAAGCACATTCAAATTCCCACATTTCTCATGATCCACCATGTCATGAGAATTCTCCAAACAATCTACCATTTGACAATTTGAAACATAGGAGGAAAAACAAGTATCTTGCAACTTTTCAAGAAGTTGCTCGTTTTGAATTGTGAGCTCATGAATATCCTCATTATTCTTCAAGTATGCATCATGCAACAATTCATTAAGCTCAAACAAATGGTTTCTATCAAAAAGCAAAGACATGAAATTACCTTTGATGTGGCACATTGCTCTTTGAATCTTCTCCATGTCTTCAATGAAGGATGTTTCCTCCAATGAAGTAGCTCTCCAACAAGAATTTGACACAAATGATTGAGTGTCATGGAGAATGCTAAGGGACTCTTGGATCTTCTTTTCATTCATCTTTAAGGACCCTTCAAGAAAATGAGGCTCTTGCAAATGAACCTCCTCATCTTCTTCATTTTTTCTTGGACCAACTTCATGAAGCTCAAGTGGTGATGGGGAAGTTGATCTTGGTTCTTCTTCAACTGCTACAAGGTTTTCATTATCATGCTTAATGAAACTTGTACTTGTAGAAACAATTTCAAAAGTGATTTCTATGTCACCAACATAGAGGTGTGAGCACCCATCAGTAGGTACTCCTTCATAGTTTAAGCATCCATCAGTAGATGCTCTTTGGTTCATGTCTAAGCTAGAAGGTGTCTCGAAATGATCTTCCATATTTTCAATAGAATCTTCTTCATGCTCTTGTGATGTCTCTTCCTTTTGCTCCTTAAAGCAAGCTGATGCATTTTGCCCCTTGTTTTCCTTAGGATCAGTATATTTGAAATCTCTTCTTGAATAAATCTCAAAATGTCTCCTCAAGGAGGACATCATTTCATGCACACATATATGATACTCGCTCCAAGGGTTTTTACAAGAAGGGCTTAAACCTTTCTTAACTAACTCCACATCTTCATTTTTGGGCCTATTTTCAAAAACATGTTCAGCATAGTACTCAAAAGACATGGCATTTTGTGTATTTTTGCTCGAAGCAAGATATTCTTGATATTTTTTATATTGTTGGGGCAAGGTTTTATATTTTTCTCTCCATCTTTAGAACTCGCTCTTAGAATTATCCTTGGTTGGTGTGACACAATCATATTCATCAGATCTAAAGTCATAAGAATAATCTTTATTTCTCCTAAAATTTTAAGAAGTGTTGCATGATGGCACTTCTTCCTCGTACCATTCACATTTTGCTTCATATTGCTCATAAGCATCTGCATATTCCTCATAAGAATTGTACTCATAGGATTCATCATAATAGTAAGACATGGCTGCCAATTATTCTTGAATGTATGTACCTAATCCACAGGTGCAAGGACCATGCTCTGATACCACTGTAATGTCCCTTATTAGGAATTTTATTAAAATTGCAATTTTCCACTTTTTTTCCCTAGTTCGACCTTTGACTAGTTTTGATCTCTAGGTCCCAAATTTGCCCCAAATGATGCCAAATCTTCTGAGAAGGTATATGAATGATATTAGAACATAAATATGTGTTTCATGGATTTCTTTGGACCTTTAAAATACTTCTACAAATCCTCTTTCAATTCTGATCAATGTAGGTAACTTTACTAGTGATTTTCCTTTGACTAGTATTGGTCTCTAGGTCTCAAATTGACTCCAAATGCCTTCAAATATTCAAGGAAGGTGTATGAATAATATTAAAACTTTAATATGATTTTTATGGATGACATATGGCCACCAAAATACCTCTACAAACTCTCTTTATATTCTGGACCAATTATGCAATTTTACTAGTAATTTGGGATTCAAATCCCCCTGGGGTAAGTACTGAAAATGGCTTCCCAAATGCCTCCAAAACCACTCAAATTTATGAACAGAGGTATGTAATATGTTAATTATGTTATTAAAGTCTCATATGCACCATTAATGGATTATTAAAACTATTCTCACCCTCTCCCATTCAACTGCAAAAATCCCCAATTTGACCCTTGGGGAAATGGCACTATTTCACCTCCCAATACAACTAAACTGAGTAAAAATACTTCAAATGCTCAAGTACAGCACATGAAACTTGTAGAATACATCCATGGCATTATATTGATCACAAATATATCAGAGAATCATCCATTCATTCGAAATCATCAGCATTACATTGATTCACAACAAGGTAGTGGGGAAATGACACTATTCTTTCATTAAAATTGAGATTTATACGTTTCTACTTGGAATTTAGACCTGAAAATTTCTGGAGATGAAGAACAGAGTCTTTATTTCATATTACAAAAGAAATGGGGCATTAAAATCTTCCCCAAAGAGTACAATATCTCACCAAAAATGCCCTCCCTCAAGGATCAAGAATATGCCATCAAAACTGGAAATGGTTGAAGGAGTGAGCTGCAATAGAATAAACTATGAGCTACCCTGTAGCTTACACCTGCAAATAAAGACTCCATTAAAGCTCCAAATGAAAGGTCTGAATGACCTTTTCAATTACCAACTTGGATGGGAATCTTTCACCCTCGAAATTGGCTAAGGAAAGAAACTAGTCATCCACTAGCTCTCCCTCTACACAAATGCAATTCCAAATTCGACAAATGATCAAAAGCTGGTTTCATTCTTTGTTATTGACATTTATAAACTTCTAATGTCCTCCATGGGTCGAATTCCTTCCAAGAGACTCATGCCAACTCAAGTTGGGAAGAGATTCCAAAGAACGCCACTTGTACAACAATTCCTAGTCTCCCACTTCCACCAAATCACATGTGGAAGCATCTTAGCTGCCCTAACACCCTTGAGCGCCCTCTTGGAGTCAATTTTTAGCCCTGACATGTCATATATGTCATATTTCAGCCTTCAGCTCTGATTTGTGTCATAGGTGTCATAGCATCTTCATCATTGTTGTCATAGAGCTAGGGAATCTAGCCCAAGTGTCTCACTAGCTCCAAATTGCCTCTTCCTCTTCCATGGGAGTTACTCTTACTCTATATTTCGACCTTGGATGAGTCATGCAATGAATAATACCTTTTGGACTCCCCCAAGTATGTTACCATTCACCTTGAATTCGAATTGGTGAGAGAATGATGCCAAGTGTAGTGGGGAAATCTAGCCATATGTGGGTCCCACTTCCTCCATGTGTCTTCATGATGAAATGCCACTTTGATTTTCATTTGTATATATTTATTTAGCTCCTTTATTAAAAATTTATTCCATTCTAATGTTCAAACATCATTTATTATCCCCATTATTCCAAATCCCAAAGCTTCCACCCCAAACCTAGGAAACTAGTAATTTTCCTCCTTGGCAATTATTTGACCTTTAGCATCAATTTGACAAACTCTAATGAATAGGGCCAATGTGATTAGTCCATTGTGACCCAAGTCCAAATTTGGGACATGACAGTGAGAGAGTATTAGACATAATTTGAGAAACTGGCCAATCACACAAAAGGATTGTCTGATGAATTCTACAGGAGTTGTTTTATCAATGGTCTCAAGGATGAAATCTGCTCAGAGGTCAAAATGTTTTGTCCCAACACAATGATGGAAGTCCTAGGGTTGGATAAGTTGGCAGAGGACAAGATCGCAGCTCAAAAACGCTCCAAACCCACCTTTGTTCCCTTCAGGAATATGGGTTCCCAACGACCTCCCATCACGCTTGCTCCTCAACCAACTCCTATCAAGCAATTGTCTGAAACAGAGATGCAGGCATGCCAAGAAAAAAGGCTTTGTTATAATTGTGATCAGAAATTCACTCGGGGACATATATGTGTTCAACAAAAGTTCTGTCTCTTGGATGTGGATTCTCCCTCTGCCTCAGAACTTGGTGAAGAAGCTACAGATACAATAGATGATCAATTCGACATTCAACACCTGCCTGTTGACACCCCATCTCAAGACGACCCACCTGAGATCTCTCTCCATGCTGTAACCGGCGTCACCACCCCACAAACAATGCGGGTTAGGGGATACTTCAAGAAGCTCCCTCTTACCATACTCATTGATTCTGGTAGCACTCATAACTTCATTGACCCTTGGATTGCCAAACAGGCTGATTGTTTTGTCCATCCTTGCTCCAACTTTGAAGTCATGGTTGCCAATGGGGGCACCTTACCTTGCAAGGGGAAGTGTCACAATGTGCATATCTCTCTGGAATATTATAACCTACGCTCTGACATGTTTTCCTTGTCCTTAGGCGGATGTGATGTGGTTTTGGGCGTTCAATGGTTACGCACACTTGGCCCCATCTTATGAGATTTTGCTGAACTTTGGATGCAGTTTTCAGTCAATGGGACACAACACAAATTTATGGGCTTACAACTAGGGTCTCTCTGCATCATCAGTTCACATCGCCTGGAAAAGATCCTTAAGAAGAATTCACATGGTGTCATTGCGCATCTCCATTCCCTTCAGATGCCCCCACCAATGGTCTCCACTACTTCCTTGGATAGATATGCATGTGTCTTTGTTGCAGCAGTGGGCTTGCCGCCTTCACGAGACCTTTCCGGTAAGCATTTCGCCGCATCTACATCTCAGCAGGACATGATGGCTATTTTGCATACAGTACAGAAGTGGCAGCCATCCCTATTGGGGAATTATTTCTGCATCAAGACTGATCTCCAGCGTCTGGAAACTTTCCTAGAACAACGGGTCTCCTTCCCAGCACACCTGAAATGGGTTATCCAACTCATGGGTTATGACTATGCAACCACTTACCAGAAGGGTAAGGACAATATGGTGGAAGATGCTCCTCCTCGCACATTTGATGACCCAATTTCTCTTACAGCTATTTCTCTGCTTGTTCCAAATTGGTTGCAATTTGTTCAACGGGGCTATCTCTTCTATGAACTCCATGCTTCTTCATCAGTAGGGCACTCTGGGTTCCTCAAAACGTATGACCAGGAACAGTGCAACTTCTTTTGGCAGGGACTCAAAATGACAATTCAACGGATGGTGGTTGACTGTGATACTTTCCAGGTCAACAAGGGTGAAACGACCCTCCTTTCGGGACTGCTCGAACCCTTGCCCATCCCTCAACAGATTTGGACAACTATTTCTATGGATTTCCTAGAAGCGCTCCAGTGGTATAGTACCACATCTCAAAGGACACCATATGAAGCAGTCTCTGGACAGGCACCACTAGTTCTTCTTCCATACACCTTCAGCAGTTCCCCATTTCAGGCAATTGACTCAATTCTTCGAAACCGTGATCAGCTTCTTCTTATTCTGCAGGACAATCTTCACATGGCAAGAATTCGACTGAAACAACAAGTCGATCAGCACCATTCTGAGCGCACTTTTCAGATCGCTGATATGGTTCTTCTTCATCTACAGCCTTCCACACAATCCTCCTTGAAACTCCAAAAGCGCCAGTGGCTCGGAATGCAACCCGAGGATGCTACAGGGGACCCACTCCTTCAGATTCTGCATCCATTTCCACATCTAAAACTTTGAGGACAAAGTTTTTTCTAAGGGAGAGGGGATGTTAGGAACCCATGTCTTTACTTTGTCAGTATATTTTTGTTGTACGCATATGCTTTGTAAGTCGTCCCATAGTATTTGTTGATCCATAGTTTGTGTTATTGTTGTTGGCGCATATGCTTTGTAAGTCCCCCATAGTTTTGTTGATCCATAGTATGTATTGTACCATGGTTTTGACTCATAGTATTGGCGCCTAGACTTAGCCCATGGTTTGTATTGACACATAGTATTGACCCATGGTATTGGTGCCTAGACTTAGTATATAAGTGTGTGTTGAGGCCTATGAAGGCACCGTGAAGTTAATTGTATTGAGCTTGCTCAAAGGAGGTTTCCCCCTCGAAGTGGCCCGTGATCAATATAAAATTGATTCTAAAGTTCTATTATTTTTTATATCTCGTGTATTTGCATTAATTAATTATTGCAGGTTCTTCACAATTAATTCATATAGTGACAAGTTTGTTCGCCGTTACATGGTTGAGAAGCATGTAAAGCTTTTATTGTGGACTTGAAATCCTCAATAAGAAGAAAGAAACATATCCGGGTTTCCCACTGTATCTTCCATTCTTGAAGCAAGCATAACAAAGATTCACCACTCCTATTGTGTTGTAAGTCTGCATTTTTATTGTGCTTTGTTGTGAACTATCTATATTGTCAGAAGACGTGTGAATCCTTGATGCAGTGAGAGTCATTGATAACCAGTTACTTTCCTTGGTTTATTAGAAATTTTCATAAGATTAGTTCATGTAGGGACAGGTCTGTTCGCCTTTACATGGTTGAGAAGGATGTAAAGTTTTTATTGTGGACCTTGAAATCCTCAATGAGAAGAAAGAAACATATTTGGGTTTCCCACTGTATCCTTCATTCTTGAAGAAAGCATAACGAACATTCATTTACAACTTAGATTGTGGCAATATCAAGAGCTAGTCCATGAAAAAGTTCTATATCTATACTTGTATATGGAGATTCCTAAATTTATTGCTACAACACATGGCATGAAAGCAAACGTTTGTTCACAAGTAGTTTGTGCAGTTTAAGAGCTATTATAATCATTGTTTTCATTGATATTATTGCAGAAATATGTTTTCAAATTGCTTATATATTCCAGATATAGTAGTAATATATAGTGTTGAGATTACTACTATAGAGATTGTGAGAAAAGCAATTGTAATTGGCTCACTGTGTTGATGAACTTAACATTATTTTTTGTTATGGGTTGAATGCATATGTCTTTGTAATCTGAGATTGTTACAAACTTTGCTCTTTTCCTACCAGTATCCTTCGCTGCATGTGCCTATGTTTTTGTTCCTTCTAACTTTTCTCTTTTCCTACCGGTGTTCATTTTTGCGCCTCAAGGAGCAAATGCTATTTTATTTCCTATTTCAATCCCACTCTTTGTGTCAATTACTATATATATAAAATAGCCTTCGTTTTATGTGTTCTTTCTCATAAATTTTCTTCAATTTCAGTTGTTCGTTACATCATTTGATTTATATTATGAACATTAATACTATTATACATTAAACCAACAAAACTTAATTTCATCTAGAATAAAAGTTCTAAAAGTAGTTTGCAAAAAGAAAACAAAAATACAATATAAATAAAGCTTTATTTTTCTCATGACTAACTATATGCTTGCACCCTCATTATCATAATCCATTGTTTTTGTTTTCTCAAAATCAATATAGTACAAAGGTTAGAAAATATAAGAGACAGATTTTAAATAAAACCAAAAACTAATTCTTAAATGGCCAAGTGATTAGTTTTCTTATGATACATGCTTTAATTAAGGAAATGCTTTTGTTCTATGTCATATTTTAAAATTTATTGGTTTTGTTTGGAATTAAGAAAAGTAAATGTATATTGTTTTTTCCTTATTTATTATATTTTTTTTCTTACCAATCATTCATGTTCCCTTTGTATTTTTTTTTTAAGTTTATTTCTAATCTTATTTTATTCTTATTTTTCTTAAAACAAGGATATAAAATTATAAAAATAAATAAAAATTAAATAATACAAAAATAAATAAATAAATGAGCATTATGGGAACAAGTTAAAATAGATAAGAGGTATCATGCTTAGCTCCCATATCAACATATTATTTTCCCTTAAATTTAATATGTTATTGCTTCATTCTATTCTTCAAGTTAATTTTTTTCTTTAAATGGCTTTACACATAGGGTGTCCATTCTCGCTTCCCTCTTTGTTTATCCAACTTAGAGGTTGAAGTGTTGTTGTGCAAGTATTCAATCTTGATCATCAACACTATCTTTAGTGCAACTCCTCTAATCTTGGACTTAGTCAATCTCTAACTTCTTTAATCTTGATCATCAACACTATCTTTAGTGCAACTCCTATAATATTGGACTTAGTCAATCTCTAAGTTCTTCCAGGATCACCAGAATTGAATTGCTTTGTAGCCAACAAAAAACTATAAGCAGATTGCATTGGATTGGAGTAATCACTCTAGAAAGAGACCATTTGAAAGAGACCATGCTTGTGTATTAGATCACTGATGTAAAATTATATAATATATTCTATTTAAGGGAGCTAGCTCAATGGAAGAGCACCTGCCTTTTAGACATGAGGTGGGAGGTTCAATTCCTCTGTGCCCTATATATATTCTAAAACCACTCAAAAAGATAAATGACCAAAATTTGCATATAAACAACCACTTTTGAGTTAACGACCATTGGTCACAAATTAACAGGCACTTATCACACAACCAAAAATGTGGTCATATTTAGCTTGGTCGTTTATAGCTTATCTTGTGGTCATATATTTGGTCATTAATTGTGACACAATTAATGACCAATTATATGACCACAAGATAGACCAAGCTAAATATGACCACATTTTTTGTCATGTGATAAATGAATGTTAATTTACAACCAATGGTCGCCAACTCAAAAGTGGTCATTTATATACGGATTTTGGTCATTTTTTTCGTCATTTATCTCTCATTTTGTACTAGTGAACCCACTAGTATTCCCACTACTATGCCATAGGGTCGATCCCACCAAGATGTGACATTAGTCTTTCCATTTTCATATGTGTCGTAAATTGTGCAATAGTGCCTTCCCACATGGGTTCTATAGAGTAGCACCTTGTTTATTATTTGGGGTCCACGTTGTTGTTATGGTAGGACTGAGAACCCTCTTTAGTCCATGAATCTAAGAAAATTGAGCCTCATTTTTCTCTCTCATCATTATTATTCTGGCCTTTCCTTGGGGTTCCCAAATTTTTTATTGCTTATATGGTCTTGCACGCTTGGTCACTTATATTCTACTTTTCGTTGCTTGTTTTTCTCACTATACTTATGCTATCACAATCGCAATCAACTATTATCCTTATACCTTGTTTCATTTCCTATTGCAGTATCCTACCCAGGAGAGAAATTTTACTATGAGTGGTCCCCTTTTTCTCTTATTTCCACACTTGTGTCATTTATTACCTAGTTGGTTCCACGCACAAAGGAACCTATTGACACCTTCTACTTCCACTTGTTCTCTCCTACCAAGTATCCTTTTATAATTTTTCAGGATCGTTAAAACTGAACAAAAAGGAACACTACAAAGCAATTTTCTCTCTTTTCTTTGAGATCCTTGAAAATAAAGAAAGAGTTGATTTTACCTTTTCGGGCTCATTGAATTTCTATGGAACAGACCTATTCCAACCATTCTTTCCTCTCTCCTTCAAGCTTGTTGAAAACAAAAGGAGGTATTGAGTTGAAATTTTGGGGGCCGTTAAACTTCTATGGAAAAGGTGCATATCGAGCAATCTTCTCTCTCTTCTTCAAGCTCGTTAAAAAATGAAGATGGCCTTGAATTTACTTTTTTGGACTCATTAAAATTTAATGATAAATACACTATATCGAGCACTCTTTATCTTTTCTTCGAGCTCATTAAAAAATGAAGAAGACTTTGAGTTTACTTTTTTTGGATCGTTAAACTCCTATAAAAAAGATCATATCGAGCATACTTCTGTCTCCTTTTCAATCTCGTTAAAAAATTAAGAAGGTACTTAAAAAGAGAGAAAAAAGGGGGGGAGAAATTCATTATCTATCTCAAGAAGTGGTAGAAGTCCAATATGTCACCCTTGAACATTGCACATGTTTATGTCTTTGTCTTACAGTTGGGTTATAGCTTGCGTCATGACCTTACCATCTGCATGAGTCACAGTACTTATCTGATGGGTTACTCTTTCAATCACTATGGAGAGTGCTTTGATGCCTCTTGTGTCATTGCATTAGGTTTTATTGAGACTATGATGCCTAGTCGCACAATTGTCGTGTTATATGTTCAAGGGAATTTCATCCTGAGTCGACCATTGTTTTAGTCCCATTGACCTTATGTGTCAGCCATCCCTGTTTCAGTCCATCCTCATTAGTGATCTTATCTCTTTATCACATCTCTCAATGTTTGTTTCTAGTTGATTGATGGGGAATACATTAAGTCCCTCCTTCAACTGATTCCTTCTTATCAATTCCATCTCCTTATCTAGGAAGTGAGTCTAGAAAACATAGTAACATGTAGCTTCCAGTCATCGGTGGCAAGTTTTCCTTACGTTTAAGAAGGGGTAAGAATCATTGACTCCTAATCGAGTGACTCTACGAGTGTTCAACATCATCTCATCTATTCACACTCGCTAGAATGTACTAGGTGTCTTGGGGTCCATTATCATCATTCATGCATTCCCTCACATTTGTTAAGAGTAAACATCATTGACTGGTAATCATACAAATTATCTCATGTTCGACATTGACACATCTATTCACATGTCATAGAACCATAACTTTCGGGGTTGAGACAAAGACCTTGTGTTTAGGGTTTGCATCACTCAACCTTGTTTCCCCTCCCAAGCGGCGTTGGAGTTTATATCACCAGTTATGACTATGTATGAGTACCATATGAGCACTATTGATGTTGCTATATTTCCTAATTGTATCTTGCGACATAGATCCACAGTGTATTTTCTCGTGCCTATGATTCTTTTTATGACATGGATCCACCATGTTATTTTTCATGGCCATGATCTTGCATATTATTACATGGACCCACAGTGTACTTCACCAGCAACCATGCTTTGTAGTATATTTTTTTAGCATGGGTATCCCTACCTCAGGATGATATGTACATATTTGGTTGATGAGTGATTGCAGGTACTCTTTGGATTCACGCTTCCAATTCCTTACCTTGCAATATTATTATTGTCAAGTGTTTCAAAAATTAGTATCTCTTATGACCTCGCACTTTAGGGGGCATCCATTACATCCTTATTTGCCACCCTAAAGGATCCTTGGATATGGCACCTAGTTTCTCAGCTGAAACCATTTCCTTCCACCTTTCTCTAGCCTTGTTGGTTGCTTAACTATTCATGAGTTTTTCTAGAAAGACCCAGGTTCTGCGCGATTCGAGGAACCAACAAAACCCCTTTTCACCGGCCTTTTCGGCAACATCCTACGAACAGAGTGAGGTATCACCCGAGGCAAAGTAATGGGGGGGCTGTGGAATCAGGTTTCCACAACCAGGTGATGAGAGATTAAATAAAGCTGGTGAGCAGTGCGCTATAGGACTCGCACTGCGAACTGGGGAGTGCGCGAAGTTCACCTTCTTCACGGTTAACACTTAGACTATCGCGCATCCAAGTACTGTGCGATGTGGAATGGTTCTTCGACAATAGGACAGTGCCATAGAGGTATGTGCTTCCTTCCAACACTTATGCAACTCCACTAGATCTTACTTAGTGTAAAAAGACGCATTCAACAGCAAAATAGCCTGCAACCCTTGTGAACTTATATGCTATAAAAAACAACAATCTAACTGCGCACTTTCGGTGCTACGCCAGGGAATCGCACTATACCAACTCCGTGGGTTTAGTGTTTATCCGATTGACTTAGGAATTCAACATTCATTCACATATGTGGATACTTATGCATTTAACATTCATTCACATATGTGGATACTTGACATATTATTCCCATCGTTATCCTTATGGCGAATACATATAAAAGCAAGAACACATGAGCTCATAAACAAGATCTTAACTCTTCACATAAGCAAAATACACAGATTCAAGCACATAATCAATCACATAACACAGAATTTAACGTGGTTCACCCCCAGGATGGAGCTACGTCCACAGAAACTGTTGTTATATTATCTTTGGGAAGGGTACAACAGTTCTAGTCTGCGCATTCAACTGTAGACTCTCTTCTCTCTTTAGAAGGTCTTTGCACACACATCTTGCAGAGCCTTTTACAATAGTATTCGGTAATAACAGAACAAGTATTACTCCAAGATTTGAACAATGAAGATTACCCCATTCCCTTACAAAATGTTCCATTTATAGATCGTGCCCATAGTTCACGTCTTTACAATCAAGTGGGCCAAAAACCCTAAGGTTACCCAAAACTGTCGTGGTTACTCGCTGAGTCGACTTATCGCAGTCGACAGCTACTCCACATGCTTCTGACCGTTCTATTGGACCACTCGCAGCCCACACGCCCTTCTGACAACCGCATCCTTCCTAAAACGGTTACAATGCATTGTGGTGTGTCGCTTTCCGTCCCTCTGGCCTTCCCATCGCTGTCGACCCGGTGGCTTAGGTTCTAACTGTTTTTCGCCACTCTCATTGATAGGTCACTTTCACCTGACTTCACGCTACTCCATACCCAAAACAAGTCGCTTTCCTCTACTCGACCTTCCCTTACATTCTTTACCTAAAATAGGTGCCTTGCTGGCACTAGGTGGTGCTACCACTTCGCGGAGCTGGCACTTAGCTGCGCGGTTCTTACCTTGTCGATACTGCACTACGCTCAACTTCACAGCTCCCCAAAACTATCTTTCCAAAACTGCCTACATTTGAGTGGTGCTGTGACTTCGCAGCTCCAAAACTGTCTTGCACCAAAAAATACTTCATATAAGCTGCGTTGTAACTTCATAGCTCCAAAAATGTCTTGCACCAAAAATGACTTACTTGGGCTAGGCTCAACAAGCCCCTAACACTTACATGTGGCTCATCCCCGAGCCACTTTCCACTTTTGGTTCCATGAGCTACTCTTTCTCCTGCGGGGCTATTTTACAAACGAACTCTTGATACGTTGCACTCTGCTTAGCATCCGTGTCCTTGGAATCCTGTTCAATGACTTTTATGGTTTCTAACACATCTAGTGTTAAGTCATCCTAAGTTTGATCTTGCACTGAATCTTGTGCGTCGTGGAGTTCTCTCAGTTTTTCTTCAATTTTCTTCGTTAGTTCATGGGCTTCCTCCTGCAGGGGTTGTGACTTGTCTCCATCTTCAGCCTCCTGTTCTCTTAACACTTGAAATTATATTTTTATTTCTTTGACTTCTGGAAATATGCGGGGTCTGTCTACTGGTAGCAGGGTCTTCATCTCCGCGTTCAGAGTGTCTAATGCTGCCTGCTTTTCTTGCAAACTGGGTTGGACTTGCAGCAGCTCAGGGTCCTCTTGCAGTGTAGTAAACATTCTCATAGCTTCGTCCAACAAGTTTTGACACTTTTATACTTCGTTGGATATGGCCTCTATGGCTGCTTTCACTTCTGTTGCTCTAAGTTCTGCCTGATCTGGTGGTGTATTTGGCTGATTCTATGCTTCCAAGGCAACAATCTTTGGTTGATAATCAGTCTCCATGTCTTTCATTCTAGTCTTAAGATCGCTGACTATCGAGCCGATCTTAAGGATAGTATCCGCGAGCTCTAGCTTCTCGTCACATTCTGGTATCTTCGCACAGATTGAAGCGATAGTCTACTCTATTCTTCTTCACTGGTCCTATTCACTTTCAAGTGCCTTAGCTCTCTTTAAACTTGATTCCTGCAACTGCTTATAATTTTCTTGCAATTGATGGTGTTTGTTCAGAGCGACCACATTTCTATCATGGATCTCTTCGACAACCTGCAAGTGCCGATTATGTAGGCCCTCTAGTGGCAACATCGCGATGTCGATGTCCACATGCTCTATGCTTTGCGTGCCCGAAGCTAACTGATCACGCGGTAACATTATGCTTAGCGGGTCAATTTGGACTATGCGCAATTTTGGTGGCAAGGTCAGGGCTAGAGGTGTTTTCTTTTGGCCGCAAAGTGTCCCCTGACCTTCCTTCTGATTTTGATTCTCGCGGCACGACCAAGTCACGCTGGACTTGCTCAAACTTCGATGTTATGCCTTGCAGCGTGGTGAGATTCTTCTGCAAACTTGCTTGAATCTCCTCATCCTTACCATCTTTGAGGTTCAGCACATATTCTATATGTGCTATGACCATGGATGCGATCATCTCATAATCGTCATCATGCAGCTTCGCGTCTGAATGGCCTTTTGAAGCCTTCTACTTCTTTTTCTGGACTTTCTCTGGTACTGAGCTCCCGAGCTCCTTCCTTTTTCCTGATGGTGACTCTTCGACAATTGTTGTTGGAATTGGATTACTCTCTTCGGATTCACTGTTAATGATCATAGGTCCTTTGACCTTCCATTCATCCACCCATTCCTTCATAATAAGGTCGATATCTACTTCATCCATGTGATAGTTCCCTTGGAACCATTCTAGCTTCTTTTTGTGTGCCTTTGTTGAAATGTAGATGGAATTCATGTCAGCGTAAAAATTTAAAGTGCGAATATACTTAGTTGTTATATCTTTAGAGATGCATGCTGTGCGAACAATGATATCGCACAACTACTCGTAGTATGTATAGAAAACTTCATTAGACGAACGTTGTCTTTCTGGCATCAAATTAGCCTAGAGGTTTGCATACCTGGGTCCTCGACAGTCACTGCTGAGAGAGGTGAGGCCAACATAGTGCCTTGGGTCCTTCCATCCTACAAACACAATCAATACCATAAACTAGCTATAATGGAAAACAACGCCATGGACCTGAGCTTCGCGGACATCCTCCAGAAACTCATTTAGTAAATATTGGCACCAATTGAATCTCCTGCCCTGCGCTACCTTCACCTCGAGAAGCAATGCACCGGTTGGGACTTCTATCGACTTGTTTTACGAACCGCGTAGCATCATCGTCTATATCATCTGTGGCGAACCCTCTTTTACATTTCGGTACGCTATGAGTTTCTTTCATCTGTGCAGCAATCTCCTTGTCTCTTGTTTTGTCGACAGAGAACTTCTTAGGGTCTTCACCCCACTTGATTAGACCTATGATCCGATGGATCAAGTCTATGTTTAGGTAAACGTTCCTATCCAACCAAAGGTAGCCTTGGTTTGTGCATGATATGAGTGTGCGCACCACCACGTTAAGTTCTGGGCTCTGGTCGAAGTGCAGTATCTGCAATAGGTTCAACAACCCTGATTCGACGACTTCACACAGCCAGTTCTGCGCAACCAACAACTAGTTGTTCTTCACATCCGTCTTCCAGCACATATATCTATCTGGCTAAAATTGTGGGTACTTAGGATCATCTGGGTCCTTCTGTTGTTGCAGCAAGTCGTAGTCTTCGAACTTACAGTCTGCGAGCTTACCCAAGATATTTGCTTCTAGTTTTACATGTTTGGATATGGGCATAAGTGGTATCTCACACTTCACGTTTCTAGTGAGCTTAATGGCTGGTGCATCCTATGCATGCAGAGAGATATACTGAGGGGTCAAAGTTAATGGGATTTCTTTATTGCCGAGCAGAACTTCTAGAAGCTTGGAGCTCATTATCTTCGGCTTTGTATTCTCCATTGTTGTTTCCTTACCCTTGCCTTGCATTGGTGCAATTTGTCATGGCGAATGGCGTGAACCTTGACCTTGTTCTATAAGAACCTTCTTAACAGGGGTTCTCATCAACCCTTCAAGCCCTATTTTCTTAAACACCCTCACAAACTGCTCGACTGTGAACTCTTGCTCAGCCGTAGAATCTTCAGACATTCACTAAACTTTCTTCTGCAGAGTCATGGGGTAACTTAACACTCTTGGTAAACAGATTCAATCTATGGCTCACAGAAAAATTTCAGAGTTTCGGTAACGCCCGCGAGCCCAAATACAACAGTATTTATAAGCGTTGTTGTCCTTAGCCGTGCCCATCAACGGCTAGAAAAGAATTAAATGGTATGTCCGTTGACCAAATATGCTAAGGATTCAGGTCCTTTCCTTCATTAATTCCTTTAGAACAGTTATTTCTGCATTAAATGCTCAAGCGATCGTCGGCAAAATCACTGTATAACGACTAGTTTTGCGACCAACATTTTAATGGCTAGTTTCTTGAAGCATTGCATCGAACTGCATGGCGGGTTGTCACTACTCCGGCGCGGTTACTTCACGGTGTCCGTCTTCTTCTGAACTTTTCATCCTTCTTGTTCTATCTGATCTACGCAGCTACATTTTGAGCTTCGTAGTGCGCGGTTCTTATTTTCATTTTTTTTTTCACATAACTCCACGACTTCATTCTATTGAGGTTTTTGCGAAGTAGGACTATCCTGATAGGGTTTCATCCACTTCCATTCACCAAACCTGATAAGTTATCTTTGGCTAACGTGGCTAACTGAACTGTGCAACCGTTAGTAACATGCATAACAGTATATGGGCCAAGCCAATGCATCCTAAATTTTCCAGTAAATTTCATAAACTTACTATCATACAGGAAGACAAGGTCACCTACCCGAAAGGACTTGTTTTTGATATGGTGACCATGCCATGATTTTTCTCTATCTTTCTGCACTTGCTGGTAAAAGCCTGCAATGAAGTGGTCTTCCTCCAATCCAACCAAGTATAGAAGCCTTTCGTCTATTGTCTCTTGATCTTCCATGCCTGTGAATGCAACTATACTTAAGCTGGGTACAATATACTCCATAGGCATCTCAGCTTCCTGTCCATAGGCCAATCTAAAAGGTGTCTGGCCTGTCAACTTCTTACAAGTGGTCCTGTATGCCCATAATACGGCTGGAATGCGCAGATCCCAATCATCCCTATTTACATTGCATACTTTTGTCAGGGCATTCTCCAGTACCTTGTTGAAATCTTCAACAGTTCCATTAGCTTGAGGATGATACAGTGTACTCCGTTGATGATAAATTTGGAACTCTTCAGTAAGGGCTTCAATAGTTCTGTTCAAAAAGTGAGTCCCTTGATCACTCATTAAAATCTATGGGCATCCAAATATGGTAAGGATGTTCTCAAAGATGAACTACGTGGCAGTAGTTGTGCTACAGTCCTTCACTGGTTTAGCCTCTTCCCATCTGGTGAGATAATCAGTTGCGGTGATAATGTATCTCACACCATTCCTCTTTCCCGAAAATATGGCTGCTTAACTGTTCTTGAGGTTTTCTAGAAAGACCTAGGTTCTGTGTGGTTTGAGGAACCAACAAAATGTCTTTTCATCAGCCCTTTCGAAAACAACCTGTGAACAAACTGAGGTCTCATCCGAGGCAAAGTAATGGGGGGGCTGTGGAATCATGTTTCCACAACCAAGTGATGAGCGCTTCAATAAAGCTGGTGAGCAGCGCGCTATAGGACTCGCGCTACAAACTGGGGACTGCGCGAAGTTCACCTTCTTGCGGTTAACACTTAGACTATCGCGCATCCAAGGACTGCATGATGTGGAATGGTTCTTCAACAATAGGACAGCGCCACAGAGGTATGAGCTTCCTTCCAACACTTATGCAACTCCACTAGATATTAGTTAGTGTAAAAAGACGCATTCAACAACAAAATAGCCTGCAACCCTTGTGAACTTATATGCTATAAAAAACAACAATCTAACTGCGCACTTCCGGTGCTGCGCACTTTCGGTGCTGCGCTCAGGGAATCGCACTATACCGACTCCACGGGTTTAGTGTTTATCCGATTGACTTAGGTATTCAACTAACTTAGAAATACTTATGCATTTAGCATTCATTCACATATGTGGATACTTCACATATTATTCCCATCGTTATCCTTATGGCAAATACATATAAAAGCAAGAACACACGAGCTCATAAACAAGATCTTAACTCTTCACATAAGCAAATACACAGATTCAAGCACATAAGCAATAACATAACACAGAATTTAATGTGGTTCACCCCCAGGATGGAGCTACGTCCACAGGAATTGTTTTTATATTATCTTTGGGAAGGTTACAACAGTTCCAGTTTGCGCATTGAGCTGCAGACTCTCTTTTCTCTTTAGTAGGTCTCTGCACACGCAGCTTGCAGAGCCTTTTGCAATAGTATTCAATAATAACAAAACAAGTATTACTTGAAGATTCAACAATGAATATTACCTCATTCCCTTACAAAATCTGCCCTTTTATAGCGTGCTGGTAGGTCACGTCTTTACAATCAAGTGGGAAAAAAAACCTAAGGTTACCCAAAACTGTTGCGGTTACCTGCTGACTCGGCCTATCATAGTTGACAGTTGCTCCACACACTTTTGGTCATTCTGCTGGCCACTCGCAGCCCACACGCCCTTCTGACAGCCGCATCCTTCCTAAAATGGTTACAATGCATCATGGCATGTCTCTTTCCATCCCTCTGGCCTGCCCGTCGTTGTCGACCTAGTGACTTAGGTTCTAACTGGTTTCCGCCACTCTCATTGATAGGTCGCTTTCACCTGAATTCAAACTGCTCCATACCCAAAACAGGTCACTTTCCTCTGCTCGACCTTCCCTTACATTCTTTACCCAAAATAGGTGCCCTGTTGGCACTGCGCGGTGCTACTACTTCGTGGAGCTGGCACTTAGCCGCGCGGTTCTTACCCTGTCGATACTGCGCTGTGCTCAACTTTGCAGCTCCCCAAAACTTCCTACATCTGAGCTGTGCTGTAACTTCGCAGCTCCAAAACTGTCTTGCACCAAAAATGCCTTCATTTGAGCTGTGTTGTAACTTCGCAGCTCCAAAATTGTCTTACACCAAAAATGCCTTACTTAGGCCAGGCCCAACAAGCCTATTTTTCTCCACCATCGCCCCTTTTAGCTTGATCAAGGTGGGATGGTCTTGAACCATCCCTCCTTGCATGCTTGTCAATTGGTGACACTGTCACTCCTCTCACTTCCTTTGATGGGTGATGGTCTTCTTTGAAGCATATTTTGGATGAATTTCAGAAAGATTATTGTTGTGACTAGATTCCACCTCATTTTGGCATTGTAACTCACCACACAACTTGAGTCCATTTGTCCTTAGGAGTCTACATTCATCCTCCCTTCATCCCCCATTCATATAAATATTGAGGTAATTCTATGAGAAAGGAAAAACTCTCGCATTGTATTGTTATGTTGTTAGAATCCCAAGTGCATCCTACAGCTATTTTGATCATCTTGTTGAGGAGTCAAGGAAGGTTTGGAGCAGGAAGCTTGGAGGAGGCCTACATCAATATTCAAGGTATGATTTGACGTATTTCTTCTTGATTTTTCTTATATAGATATGTGCATCCCTGCCTATCATGTGTCTTTCTATGGATGTAATTGTTTATATCTATATGTTTATGGTGATGTTTGAAGATGGATCTGATCTCCCTTGAATAGATTAGATTAGATATTGTTGGATATAGATTAGATATTCATTTATTTATCTTAGATACAATGTTATATACCATTTACATGCAAGTTTTATATATGTTGAAAGGATTTGAGGAAGTTTTGTTGTCTATATATGTGTATATTGCTAGCCAACTGGAGTTGGAGCAAAGTCTACCGAATCAGCATCAAGTTGGAGCTATCAAGACCAAGGGTATCATGACCCCAGCCACCTCAGTGCCCTTTAGAGGTGATGGGAGACAACCTACTAATTATATTTTTCAAACTGCCATTGTACTACAAAAAAAATCATCCTCAGTCCACAATCCACAAGACGCAATGCGGGATTCGGAAAGGCAGAACCACAAATGTACAACAACGAAGAAATGCACCTCCGACTTTCGCAATCCGCAATGCGGGAATCAGAAGTCAAAACATCAAATTCCACCGCTCTGGAAAAATCCACTCCTGGCTTCTACAATCCGCAATGCGGAACTCGAAAGTCGAAACTCCAAATTCTAGTGCTCCGGAAAACTCCACTCCCGACTTCCGCAATCCACAATGCAGAACTCAAAAGTTGAAAATCCAAATTCCACCGCTTCAGAAAACCCCACTCCTGACTTCTGCAATCTGCAATGTGAAACTCGGAAGTCAGAACTCCAAAATCTCTGTTCCGAAGCAACTTCTTTTCCCTAATCTGCAATCTGCAATCTGCCTTGCGGGATTCGGAAAGTCGGAATGCCAAACCATCAACCCAAAAAAGTTGCTACTCCGAATTCCACAATCCACGTTGCGGAAGTCGAAAATCAGAATGCCAAAATCACCAATCTGGAAAATTCACCCTTCCAACTTCTGCAATCCGCAATCCGCAATGCGGATTCAGAAATTCAGAAGCCCTACTGCACAACTTCTCAAGCCCATAAACTTCATCCTAAGTCCAATTTGGGAAATTCTGGTACCGTTGAAAAGCTCTCAGTGAACTCTATGTAACTTCCTGATCTTCAGCCACATCTAAGAACTTTGATCCTATCCCTCTTCAAACCCAAAATGAGGCACCAACCTCCTCAAGGCCTCCTTTCATCCTTGCAAGGAACTCTGATTGCCTTCTGTCATGGGTTCTCCCTTCACCTGACCCACAGAGGGGTCATGAAACACAACAGGGGTTGTATAATTCCATTCCCAAGTCCAAGTGATGCCATGCAGTCCATTTAGAAGTGTATGCAATGCATAACAACATAAGCAATGCAACTAAATATGATCAATGC
Organism: Larix kaempferi; assembly: GCA_027924585.1. Taxonomy (NCBI): domain Eukaryota; kingdom Viridiplantae; phylum Streptophyta; class Pinopsida; order Pinales; family Pinaceae; genus Larix; species Larix kaempferi. The sequence continues at coordinate 4,993,446 of BSBM01000600.1, forward strand.
ATCTATACCATGCAATATTAGCAACATATTTAACACAGGGAAATGGTAAAACTGTCAACTATAAATCTACCTCATAATCAGGCTTATACACATACTTCTTGCTGGTTAATTCATGTAATCATTTCATTCACATTGGCTTGAAATAACATATAAACACAACATAGGAAATTAACATCATTTAGAACCACGAAATGGACATAATTTAGATCACAGAGAACACTTATATTTAAGATGAAGTTGTTCAAGTAGCTGGCTATGTGAGAGAAACGTTCCACCCAACCATAGGTCTTTGTCCAGCCTATATTCTTCCAGCTGAGAGACCACCCGCGAGATGGGTTGTGTATCCACTAAGGAGGAACTAAATAGGCTCACTCATAGCCATGATTTCACACAACAGTCATGCTAAGCCAGCACACAACTGGGTTTATCAAGCATGCAAAGAGACAAGGGGAAGGATGCTAGGCCAGTGAGCTCAACCATAGAGCTACAGGCATCTCAACTAACTCAAACAGCCTTGGCACCCACAATACCTACCACACCCAACACAAGGAAGGTCCCCTTCTTTGTTGCACAGTCCCTCAAGTGCCCCTTCCCTCCAGTGCTCTTTAGGGTGGGCATATAAATGTACAAGCTACTGACTCTTTGAGATTCTATCCTTCACTGGGTTTGTCAAGCAACTCCAACCTCTATTCTTTCTCTCATTCTGTCATCCACACTTGGATTTTCTCAGCTTCTATTGCTAAAAATGACTCTGTCATCCATGCTGCATTCCTCTCTATCAATCTATGTCTTCTTTCTGGTTCTCTTCTTCCTCTTTCTTCCAAAAGTCCCGGCATCTTCCTCCCTCTTCATTTTTATTGAGCATTCCCCCCTTCAATTTTCCTTTCCACCTTGAATTTCTTGGGCGTTTTGGCCACTCTGTCAATGTGGCTTCCACCCAGAATTGCAACCCTTCCTCTTCGATTTTCCTGTTGGTTGTGTAACGCTTGGAACTATTTCTTTTTTTCCCATGATCCCACAGCCCCCTCACCTCTCCCTAGTTGATACACATGCCCCCCTCTCAATGGTTGCTTCCATAGAGAATTTTTTCTGTATTTTAATTGCAATATATTTATTTATTTGCAGCATTTTTACAATTTCCAATGCTTAATGGCACATGGCTAATAAAATATCAAATACTTTCCTTTTAAATAAAATCTAAGCATCCACTAGCATGGCCTTGGCCTTGAGCTCCACGCTAGGGAAAACATACATCACATTTATACATTATTTATATTAAAATCCAAAATTCCCTAAGGGTAAAAATGGAGGTATTACAATCTCCTCCCCCTTAGAACAACACCGTCCTCGATGTTCTCAAAACTGAACAAAAAATGGAAATGCCTCTCTCATGGCATCCTCCAGCTCCCATGTAGCCTAATCAAGACTAAGGTGCTTCCACTGCACCTTTACCCGTCTGGTGGCTCGGTTCTGGAGCAATGTGACCTTCCCGTTGAGGATGCGCATAGGCTTCACTTGGAACTCTCCCTCGAGTTCCACCTATATCACATTCCAATCAATCACATGATTAGGATCATGTACATACTTCTTAAGCAAAGAAACATGGAAAACGTTATAAACTCTCATGTTAGCAGGAAATCCAATTCTATATGCAACTGGTCCTATCCTATGAAGGACTTCAAATGGCCCACAATATCTTGATGCCATCTTGGCACAACTCCCCAACTTTAGGGAACTTTTCCTTGGGTTCACTCTCAAATAAACATGATCCCCAATCTTAAATTCCTTATGCACCCTTTTTGAATCTGCATAACTCGTTTTCTTGTCCTGAGTTTCCTTTAAATTCTGTCGGATCTTCACAATTTCTTATTCCATTTCCTTGATCATCTTTGGCCCAAGCACTACCCTGTTCATCGAACTATCCCAATTTACAGGAGTCCTGCATCCTTTTCCATACAATGCCTCAAATGGACTCATTCCCAATGATGCTTGATGTCCATTATTGTATGCAAATTCTACCAAGTGTAGGTAATCCTCCCACTTGGATGGTTTATCCATCACATACATTCTCGGCATGTCTTCAAAAACTTGATTCCCCCTCTCAATTTGACCATCTGTTTGAGGATGATATGTTGTGCTAAAGTTCAGCAGAGTTCCTAATTCCTAAAATAATCGCTTCCAAAAATTGGATGTGAACTTTGCATCTCGATCTAAAATTATTTCCTTGGGCAATCCATGCAATCTGAATATCTCCTTCATGAAAATATTGGCTATGTCATTTGTCTTATGAGTGGACTTGATTGGAATAAAGTGAGCTACCTTTGATAGCTTGTCCACCACTATCATAATTGCATCATGCTTCCTCACTATCATTGGAAAACCTATTATAAAATCCATACAAATTACTTACCACTTCCATTCCGGATTGGGAAAAGGTTGCAACAATCCTGTTGGGTGTTGATGTTTTGCCTTGACTTGTTGACATTTTTTACATCTAGTTTATTCTGCTATGTCCTTCTTCATCCCATGCCAAAGGTATTTCTTTCTTGCTGATTTTATTGTCTTTTGATATCCTAGATGTCCAGAGTATGGCATTTGATGTATTTTACCCATCACTAGCCTCTTTAAATCTGTACAATTTGGAATATACAGTCTGTCTCCATAAAGGAGAATATCATCTTTACCAAGTTGATATCCTGCACAATTTTCATCAATATTTTCCTGCTGCAATTTTCCTTTGATTTGAAGATAAGTTTCATCATGGGTTTGGGATTCAAGAACTCTTGTCTTCAAATTTGATTTGTACCTACTTACTGCTGCAACATGAAATTTTCTGCTAAGGGCATTTTCAACCTTATTCTCCTTCCCTTTGAAATGATTAATTTCAAAATCAAATTCACAAAGAAATTCCATCCACATATTTTGCCTAGCATTCAGGTTTGGCTGGTCAAAAAAATACTTCAAGGTCATGTGGTTTGTCCTAAGCTCGAATTTTCTTCCCAACAAATAATGTCTCCACCTCTTGAGAGCATGTATTATGGATGCTAACTCTAAATCATGTGTGGCATAGTTCTTTTCATGCTCTTTCAAATTTCATGACTCATAGAAAATTACAAATCCCTCTTGCATGAGAACTCCACCTAGCCCTTAAATTCAAGCATATGTGCACACTACAAAATCTTTCTTTGGATCTGCAATCTTCAAAACAGGAGCGTTGGTAAGCAATTCCTTTAGCTGCTAAAAATTCTTCTCACATTTTTCAGACCATACAAACTTGACATTCTTCCTCTGCAATGATGTAATTGGGTGAGCCATCTTGGAGAATCCTTTAATGAACCTTCTATAATAGCCTGCAAGACCCATAAAATATCTAACATTTGTAACATTCTTTGGAGTAGGCCAATCCATTATGGCTTCAATCTTTTCTCAATCCACTGCAATTCCTTCCTCTGAAATGACATGACCCAAATATTGTACCTTTCTCTGATATAAATCACACTTGCTGAAATTTGCATACAATTGGTGTTCTCTAAGAACTTGCAACACCATTCTTAGATGTTCAGCATATTCTTCTTCCTTATTTGAATAAACAAGAATTTCATCCAAGAACACTATCACAAACTTATCCAAATACTTGCTGAAGACACTATTCATGAGGCACATGAATGTAGAAGGTGCATTGATAAGACCAAATGGCACCACTGTGAACTCATAATGGCCATACCTTGTCCAAAAAGCTATCTTGTGAATGTCTTGTTCTTTTATCCTCACTTGATGATAGCCATACCTCAAGTCAATCTTTGAAAACATTTTAGCTTCCTTCATTTGGTCAAACAAATCATCAATTTTTGGAAATGGGTACTTATTCTTGACTGTCACTTTATTTAGCTTCCTGTAATCAATATATAGCCTTAAAGTCGCATCCTTTTTCTTGACAGATAACACTGGTGCTCCCCAAGGAGATACACTTTGCATGATATACTTTGTGTCCATTAATTCTTGTAACTGCATCTTTAACTCTATCAATTCTGGTGTACTCATTCTATAAGGATATTTAGAAATTGGTGATGCCCCTGGAACTAGATTGATGATAAAATCAATGTCTCTTTTTGGTGGCAGCCCTGTCACTTCATCTGGAAACACATCTTTGAACTCTTGCAACAACTGGAAGTCTTCCATCCTTGGTCCTTTGTCCTCTTATGAATCTGATATGTGAACTTCATATAATTGGAAAATTTTCTTATAAAAAATTTTCAATTGTAAGGATGAAATCTGTCTTATTGAGACTTGCTTGGGAATTCCTCTTACCAATCTTAGTCTTCCCTCTTCATCAATGCATTCAAGTAACTTCTCATAGCAATCTATCTTGGCTCTATGCCTTTCCAACCAATCCATACAAATTAGAGAATCATAAGATCCTAATGGCAAGACATTCAAATTTACTTTTGTGAGGAATCCATTCAACTCCATGGGGCATTCCAACACTACTTCACTCACTTTTATCTTGGTTCCTATTAGTAATATTATCAGCCGAAAGGAGGTTCATCGCCAGATCAAAGGGAGGTGTCAGAGAAAGGAGTTAGAGTAGCAAAAGACACGCATAAAGCTAAATACTTCACGCCTTAGCAGCCATAGTATATGTGGTCAGGGATTGGAAAGGTTCGGCATGAGCCAGCTTAGAGCCGATGCAGTCAGGACTCTCGACACGCTTTGATGTTTTTAGCCCAGATGGTCCCTGATAGAAAACCACTGTTGACACATGTCCACTTCAGAGATATTCAGGGGGCCCAGAGCGGTATCAGTAGACCACCTTTCGAGGGCCCTAAAACCACCTAGCCATCACGGCGGTTTATAAAAGTAGCTGGTAGGGAGGCCTTACACTAGATGGGACCCACCCTAGAGGACTTGCATCTTCTTGGCCCAGATCTCGAGTTTTCCTGACAGCAAATCAACGGTCAGAAGGGGGTCAAGGGGTTAAAGTCGCGAGAAGTTTACCACGCTTATTTCACCCCTGATCCAAAACCGTCACCTCCACGTGGTAGTCCAAGGATCATTCAGGGGTCCTGGAGTGGATTCCCAAAACCACTTTTCAAGGGACCTAAAAAATGCTAAGGGGTTCTATCTTGTCATCTTCGCCTGTCACTTTGAAGTGACTCTCCCAAGCAATCATTTATGCCATCGGCACCGTACAAATTACAGTTCACTCCCAGCATGTGAAACTCAAAAGGTTGACCAGGCATTTATTGCAGCAGTACAGGCTCGCTCTCCAAGTGCAGTTCAGACGACTCTATAAATACCCTGAAGATGGCCCATTTTGTATATTGAGACTCCTGCACTTCACCGGTCCGGAACATGAATCCGAAGATGTGCAGACTGTTTCAGGTTCATTAAATTCAGATAGCCGGGTGACAAGCTCTTTCAATGGTTCATTTCATCTTGAGAGGAGGCTCACCAGGAGCACCAAGGATTCGAACGACCAACGTCCATGATCAGCCTGCAGATGCACACCTGCAAGCATTCAGGAAGGACAAACCCGAGATCTCACCCGAGATGTCTAAGTAAGGTTCAACTATTTCATCAGTTCAAATGAAGATGGGCCTTCCGTATGCAAGAGCACGGAGGAAGGGAACATGCCGGTCCCAACGAAGGATCATCAGATGGTGGAGTAGTAGCACCTGAGTATTTCTAATGAATCAGTATCTACATCAGGTCCTATTCCACAACTCGGCATCAAATTTAAGCTTATGTCCCATCGAAATCATGATCCAAGAGCAGAGGGCTTAGACGAGATGGAAGAATGAAGCAACAGAGGTCTGCAAAGTAGTATTTTTCAGTAATATGGTTGCAGCTACGTCTTCATCAAGCCATAGGTGGTCCAACTGGTGTGTAAAAGGTTCTTTGTAGCTCTGAAAGACGTTGTGTCGTTGACACCTTATATTTTAAGGTGATGCAAACTTCATCTAGCCAGAGGTACTACTTTGTTAACAAGGTGGTCCCAGGTCCCGGTCATGAGGATAACTAGTAATTCCCCTATGACTGATGATTGTAACAAACTCTGTTAAGGAGTATAAACTGAAATTTTTAAGTTGTTGAGCTGTAACTGATTGTAACAAATTCTGTTTAGATAGTAGGAAGGTTATATATAGCCAGGTAGGCAGTAGCCAAAGGGTCGGCTCTCTTATGTAAGAAGTATTACTTCTATGTTAGATGGTTGATCAAATATAAAAAGAAACATATTTTTTCCCTATCTTGGAGCTTGATGGATTCAAAGTTTTGATGTGCACAGTTAGTACCTTCTATTGTTTTTCATCTCTTCTATTTATGTATGATCTGCAGAGCTATTCTGATTTTATATGAGTGCTTATGCTTAAATGTATTTCTTCTATGGTGATTAGTACTTGAAGTATTCATGCTGGTTTATCTTGAAGTTATATCCTCGTATTATTCAGTAGTGTTCTGTGTTTCATTTTGTTAGGACTGTTGAATTCCTCTCTCAGGCTCAACACGTCATTCTATAAATGTAAAATAAAGATTTACTTTTACAGTACCTTTATCTTGCACCATTCCATTACCATTTGTTGCTCAAATGTCTAATTTCTTGGCAGATTGAAATGCTGCCCATTAACATTTCAAGATCGGAATTCTACATTGTTTCTGTCTGCTATGTTGTGATTCAGTAAAGTTTTCAGAAGTGATTATTGATGCCCAGGAACAGTTCTAAAAAATAGCTTTAGAACGTCTCTGGGACTAACAGTTCTTGTGGCTAACTGAACTAGCCAAGAATTACTGTGCTTCATTTTTCTAAGAGAACAACCTTCGGCTACTTTTGGAGAAACATAACTATGAGTAGATCCTGGATCAATCAAAATAGAAATAGATTGCTTGGAAATATTTCCTTCAACTTCCACTACTGCAGATTGATGGTCTTCCTAATGATCATCCAACGCTGCATTGATTCGAGGTGTTTCCCTTGCCATATCCTCCACTACGGCTGATCCTTTTAAGTTGTGCAAAATTCAGGAATTCTCCCTCCGATGTGGAAAATCTCTAAGCATGTGGTTTTCCCCACATCCCCAACACTGAAGTGGCACTTTTGATGCTTTTTTTGCTACCACTGTTGGCTTGTTCTCACTTCTTGCTTGCTGGCCCTGTGGAAAATTTCTTGGTTGATTTTTGAATGGTGGCTTAAATCCACTTTCCTTTGATCAAACTTCTCATTTGGATTTCCTTTCCCTGTTGGGTGAACCTATGATTTTCATTTGCTCTACTCATATCAATGCATTTCCATCCTAATGGCTTCATCAAGACTTAGTGGATTAACAAACTCAATCCTTTCTATGAAATTTTGAGGTAGACTTCCAAGGAAGCATTGGATTTTTATCCTTTCATCCTTTATGTAATCTACATACCTTAACAACTCCAAACAATTGTGGACATGTTCTTCCATGGATGTATGCCCAACCCAAAATGTGGCCCCAACCTCCTCAAGGCCTCCTTTCCTCCTTGCAAGGAACTTTGATTTCCTTCTGTCATGGGTTCTCCCTTCACCTAACCCACAGAGGGGTCATGAAACACAACAGGGGTTGTCTAATTCCATTCCCAATTCCAAGTGATGCCATGTATTCCATTTAGAAGTGTGTGCAATGCATAACAACATAAACAGTGAAACTAAATTTGATCAATGCGTCTATGCCATGCAAGATTAGCAGCACATTTAACACAAGGAAATGGTAAAACTGTCAAACATAAATATGCCTCATACTTAGGCTTATACACGGACTTCTTGTTGGTTAATTAATGTAATCCTTTCATTCACATTTGCTTGAAATAACATATAAACATAACATAGGAAATTAGCATCATTTAGAACCACAAAATGGACATAATTTAGATCACAGAGAACACTTATATTTCATATGGATTTGTTCAAGCAACTGGCTATGTGAGAGCAAAGTTCCACCCAACCATAGGTCTCTGTCCAACCTATATTCTTTCAGTTGAGAGACCACCCCCGAGCTAGGTTATGTATCCACTAAGGAGGAACTAAATAGGCTCACTCACAACCATGATTTCACACAACTGTCATGCTAAGCCAACACACAACTGGGTTTATCAAGCATGCAAAGAGATAAGGGGAAGGATGATAATCCAGTGAGCTCAACCACAGAGCCACAGGAATCTCAACTAACTAAAATAGCATTGGAATCCTCAATACCTACCACACCCAACACAAGAAAGGTCCCCTTCTCTATTGCACAGTCCCTCTGGAGCCTCTTCCCTCCAGTGCTCTTCAGGGTGGGAATAGAAAGGTCCAAGCTGCCGAATCTTTGAGATTCTAGCCTTCATTAGGTTTGTCAAGCAACTCCAACCTTTGTTCTTTCTCTCATTCTGTTATCCACACTTGGATTTTCTCAGGTTCTATTGCTAAAAATGACTCTATCATCCACGATGCATTCCTCGCTATCAATCTATGTCTTCTTTATGGTTCGCTTCTTCCTCTTTATTCCAAAATTCCTGGCATATTTCTCCCTCTTCGTTTTTATTGAGGGTTCCCCCCTTCGATTTTCCTTTCCACCTCCAGTTTCTTGGGCATTTTGGCCACTCTGTTAATGTGGCTTCCACCCAGAATTGTGACCCTTCCTCTTTGATTTTCCCGCTGGCTGTGTAACGCTTGGAACTGATTCTTGTTTTCCCTCTATCCCACAACCCCCTCACCTCTCCCTAGTTGATACACATGGCTCCCTCTCAATGGTTGCTTCCATAGCCAGGTTTTTATGTATTTTTATTGCAATATATTTATTTATTTGCATCATTTTTACAATTTCCATGGATTATTGGCACATGGCTAATAAAATATCAAATACTTTCCTTTTAAACAAAATCCTAGCATCCACTAGCGGGGCCTTGGCCTTGAGATCCATGCTAGGGAAAACATACATCGCATGTATACATTATTTAGATTAAAATCCAAAATACCCTAAGGGTAAAAATGGAGGTATCACAATCCCCTCCCCCTTAGAACAACATCGTCCTCGATGTTCCCAAAACTGAACAAAAATGGAAATGCTTCTCTCATGGCATCCTCCAGCTCCCATTTAGCCTCATCAGGACTATGGTGATTCCACTGCACCTTTACTTGTCTGATGGGTCGGTTCCGGAGCAATGTGACTTCCTGTTGAGGATGCACATTGGCTTCACTTGGAACTCTCCCTCGGGTTCCACCTATATCACATTCCAATCAATCACATGATTAGGATCATGTACATACTTCTTAAGCAAAGAAACATGGAAAACATTATGAACTCTTATGTTAGCAGGAAATCCAATTTTATATGCAACTAGTCCTATCCTATCAAGGGCTTCAAATGACCCACAATATCTTGGTGCCATCTTGGCACAAATCCCCAACTTTAGGGAACTTTTCATTGGTTTCACTCTCAAATAAACATGATCCCCAATCTTAAATTCCTTATGCACCCTTTTCGAATCTGCATAACTCTTTTTCCTATCCTGAGCTGCCTTTAAATTTTTCCAAATCTTCACAATTTCTTGTTCCATTTCCTTTATCATCTTTGGCCCAAGCACTACCCTGCTCATTGGACTATCCCAATTTACTAAAGTCCTGCATCCTTTGCCATCTAATGCCTCAAATGGACTCATTCCCAATGATGCTTGATGTCCATTATTTTATGCAAATTCTACCAAGTGTAGGTAATCCTCCCACTTGGATGGTTTATCCATCACATACATTCTCAGCATGTCTTCAAGAACTTGATTGACCCTCTCAGTTTGACCATCTGTTTGAGGATGATATGTTGTGCTAAAGTTTAGCTGAGTTCCTAATTCCTAAAATAATCCCTTCCAAAAATTGGATGTGAACTTTGCATCTCGATCTAAAATTATTGCCTTGGGGAATCCATGCAATTTGAATATCTTTTCATGAAAATATTGGCTATGTCATTTGTCTTATGAGTGGACTTGACTGGAATAAGCTGAGCTACCTTTGATATCTTGTCTACCACTACTATAATTGAATCCTGCTTCCTCACTCTCATTGGAAAACCTGTTATAAAATCCATAGAGATTACTTCCCACTTCCATTCTGGAATGGGTAAAGGCTGCAACAATCCTTCTAGATGTCGATGTTCTGCCTTGACTTGTTGACATTTTTGACATCTAGTGTATTCTGCTATGTTCTTCTTCATCCCATGCCAAAAGTATTGCTTTATTGCTGATGTTATTGTCTTTTGATATCCTAGATGTACAGAGTATGACATTTCACGTATTTCACCCATCAGTAGCTTCTTTAAATCTGTACAATTTGGAATATACAGTCTGTCTCCATAAAGGAGAATATCATCTTTACCAAGCTGATATCCTGCACACTTTTCATCAATATTTCCCTGCCACAATTTTCCATTGATTTGAAGATAAGTTTCATCATGGGTTTGGGCTTCAAGAACTATTGTCTCCAAATCTGATTTGTACATAATTACTACTGCAGCATGAAATTTTCTGCCAAGGGCATTTGAAACCTTATTCTCCTTCCCTTTGACATGCTTAATTTCAAAATCAAATTCACAAAGAAATTCCATCCATGTAGTTTTCCTATAATTCAAGTTTGGCTAGTCAAACAAATACTTCAAGCTCATGTGGTCTGTCCTGAGCTCGAATCTTCTTCCCAACAAATAATGTATCCACCTCTTGAGAGCATGTATTATGGATGCTAACTCTAAATCATGTGTGGCATAGTTATTTTTATGCTCTTTCAGCTTTCTTGACTTATAGAAAATTACAAATCCCTCTTTCATGAGCACTCCACCTAGCCTTAAATGCAAGCATCTATGCACACTACAAAATATTTCTTTGGATCTGCAATCTTCAAAACAGGAGCGTTGGTAAGCAATTCCTTTAGCTGCTAAAAATTCTTCTCACATTTTTCAGACCATACAAACTTAACATTCTTCCTCTGCAATGATGTAATTGGGTGAGCCATCTTGGAGAATCCTTTAATGAACCTTCTATAATAGCCTGCAAGACCCATAAAAGATATAACATCTGTAACATTCTTTGGAGTAGGCCAATCCATTATGGCTTCAATCATTTCTCTATCCACTGCAATTCCTTCCTCTGAAATGACATGACCCAAATACTATACCTTTCTTTGATAGAAATCACACTTGCTCAGCTTTGCATGCAATTGGTGTTCTCTAAGAACTTGCAATACGATTCTTAGATGTTCAGCATGCTCTTCTTCATTCTACAAATAAATAAGAATGTCATCCAAGAACACTACCACAAACTTATCCAAATACTTGTTGAAGACACTATTCATGAGGCACATGAATGTAGCAGGTGCATGGGTAAGACCAAATGGTGCCACTGTGAACTCATAATGGCCATACCTTTTCCATAAAGTTGTCTTGTGAATGGATTCTTCTTTTATCCTCACTTGATGATAGCCATACCTCAAGTCAATGTTTGAAAACATTTTAGCTTCCTTCATTTGATCAAACAAATCATCAATTCTTGCCAATGGGTATTTATTCTTGACTGTCACTTTATTTAGCTTCCTGTAATCAATACATAGCCTTAAGGTTTCATCCTTTTTCTTGACAAATAACACTGGTGCTCCCCAAGGAGATACACTTGGCATGATCTACTCTGTGTCCATTAATTCCTATAACTGCATATTTAACTCTATCAATTCTGGTGTACTAATTCTATAAGGAGATTTAAAAATTGTTGCTGCCCCTGGAACTAGATTGATGGTAAAATCAATGTCTGATTTTGGTGGAAGTTGTTGATGTATATGTAACTTCAAAATGTATTTCACATATATGTATATTGTATTCCTATAGAGACGTTATTATTCCTCTATACGAAAGTGTCGTCATTTATATTGTAAGTGTCGTAACTTATACTTGATGGGTTATTAGACCACCTTGTTGGGGACGGCCCTGTATAAGTCATGTGGGTCAAAGGGTTATTAGACCACCCTATTGAGGTTCGGCCATGTGGGTCAAAGGGTTATTAGACCACCCTAGTGGGGGTTGGCCCAGTCAGCATTATGTTAACTGGTTAAGTTGAGGCTGACCTAGTTGAGTAAAGGTCAAGTCAAGTTAGTGTATAAATAGTGAGTGTGTCTCTCTCATTTTACACATTCTATTCTCTCACTCACACTTTGGAGAGTGGCGCACTTGTGGAGGAGGAGGCTCTGTTGCTAAGAGAAGACTATCTCTTGTATTTTGGTTGTATCATTTCTCTATCTATCTCTGAGGAAGTTATTGGGGTTTTTTACCTTTATGGTTTTCCCCAAGTAAACTCTGTGTCTCTTGTGTGCTTGCATTATTGTGTCCATGATTGATATGCTGTAGATTTGCTGTACAAGTTGTTCTCTCAGTTAAGATCCTAGATCATATTGAAGTAAATTCTGAAAATTTAACATGGTATCAGAGCTAGCCTGAAAGAAGGCATGATATGGCATGTATGACACTTGTTGCACTTACGATGCTAGGGCTTGATATAGAAAAAACCAGTCATCATAGCACTTTCGCTATAAATCCGTTTTGGAGAAGTTTGCGGGTCTGAAACTTTTATAGGTTGAATATAATATCCCCATGTACCTTTTTTCCAAAGGAAAACCTCTAATTCGCTGTACTTTGTGATTTATGATCTGTACAATATAGGGTTTCTGCCTCTTCCAAATCTGAGTCAAAAACAGGTGACCTTGAAAAAAAGGTCATAACTTGGGCTAGGAAGCTCCAAATGAAATTTCGTAAAAAGTGACAGGTAGTACACAGACTGTAGTATCTCAAAAAAAAAATTAGAGGCCGAAGTTGAACCAGTGACACGTGGCATACCATAAAAGTTCGCTCTCCTGTTTTATCCCATAAACAGGTCACATTACGACACTTGGCATTAATCTCTCTCAGAGAATCCAATTGAGGTCAGACCTATCGGGATGGAAAGATGATAGGTTGGGCTATCTAAGGAAAACATTTCAGACCCTGTGGATCAAAACGTTCGGAGTTACACCAGAAACAATCAGGTACATATTTTTGTCAAAACAGAATTATTTTTTAGCACCTTCATTCATGGCTTCCAGAATTTAGGGTTTCGGATAAAGTTGGAATTTTTGTAATCGGAGACCACGGATGAATGATACTCATCAAAATCAAAATTTAGAGACCAAGATCATAATTTTTGGTTGGGCAAAAGGCCGAGCTTTATCAGACCCTAGTTCGGGACTTTGATCAGAAAAGTGGAAAATTAGGGCTTCTGCAAAAATGGAAATTTTTGAAATCTATGACCACGGCTGGAAGCTCCTCATAAAAATAGAAGCTTAGAGATTTGGATCAAACCTTTTGATTGGGCATAAGAGTGGGATTCATCAAACCCCAGTTCGGGGTCACGTCCAGTGAATCTGGAAGTTTCAAAGGCAAAATTGAGGAGTGAAACTTTGCAGTTTTCAAATTCTGAATATACCAGCTTGATTAGCTCATCAAGGTGCATATTTCTATCCTTTCGGAAGTTTGAAATTCAAAGTTTGAATTTTTGGGGTTTTTTTGACAAACCCTATTACATCTCCAGATCCAGTTCCTGCAAATCAAGTGGATTGGGTTAATCCTAGAAGAGGATGGATTGGTCACCTGCATAAGTGAAGAAGTTCTTGTTTCAGAGGGAGATGAGGCTAAGGCCTTCCATAAGAAGATTACAAGCAATCTTGACAGGTATGGCTTACAGGTATGTTTCAAATTATGTTCATAGTTAAGTTTATGATATGTTTGTCTTCATATCATTACAGTACAATCTTGATTAATTACTAGACTTGTCGTATTACCTTAATAGAAGATATTCATTGATTAAGGTTTTGACACTTATGATTGTACTAATGCATTGTGATGTTGTATGAGGTTTATGTTGTTCACTAACATGAAAGGTACACCAAGAAAGAAAAATCATGTTCTAGTTCAAGAACATATGATCATGATGACATGAAGAAAAATATTCATCCATTGTCATGGATCACTTATAAAATCTACTTATGAGGTATGTATAACTTGGTTCTACAATGGATAACTTATGAGACATGCAGGTTACTAGCACAAGTCATTGAAGAGAACCAGAAGACATTATGCGGGTATGTTCGACATAACTAGCTAGCATGCTAATCCAGGTATGTTTTTCCTATATCAAGCTAGAATCCTACCTTGTGTTAGGATCTTATACTGTTGTGTTGTTGATAATGATTATGCATGAAGTCATAGGTTTGAATAGTCATGGTTGTATGCATATTATGTTTCTTACCATAATTGATGATATGACTAACCAGAAGAATCATGAAGGTATAGGTTTGAGTAATCACAGTTTTTATGCATATTATATCTCTTATCTTGATTAATGATTTAACTAACCAGAAGAGTCCTATGATCAAATAAGAATATGCATGAGTAAAAGAAGACTTCCCTGAAACCTTGAATACTAATGTTTATTATCTGTGTTTGAAATGATCCTGACTATACATGCTTTAGATTATTGTGTTTTGATAATATTAAGATTATACTAATGAATTTTTTATTATGTATGAGACCTAGAGGATAACACAATGATGATACTAACAAGCATGCATAGGGATCGAGAATGAATATAAGTTCAAGGATAGGTAATCCAAGAAGCAAAGATCAAGAGGGAGCACACTCTAGTAGTTTCTGCAAGGATGCAGATATTCAGAGGGAGTTGACCACTTCTCACAATCCACATCAGAATGGAGTTGCCGAAAAGAAGCAAAGACTGAGAGAGAGTCAACCCAACAATCAAACAAAGATAAGTATTTGAATTGTCATTTCTTACATAGTTGTTTGTTTAAATAATGTTATTCCATGATGTATATGCTTATGTTCCTAGAATTAGGTTGTGTATCATGCATATTAGAATAGTTGCATTGATGAATAGTATACTACTAATATACATGGGTAAGTGGCCTATGGCACTGTACAACATTCCATTGCTACTTATCTATAATGAAACCTCTTTGCTGACATGTTAGGAGTTGTGCACACTCTTAACAATGTTCTAGTAGAGATTGGAAGGCATCTAGAAAGTTACGGAATATGGATAAATGTTGTGTTGAAGCATTGGCTAAGATAATTGCATGACTGTATGACATATTTCTTTATGTGTAAGAATTTGTTCTGAAAACTATGATATTTTTTTTAATCATGCAATTTAACTTGTTGTGTAGGAAAGATCATATACCATCACCTACAAAAAGAAGGACTACAACATTTGTTCAGCAACAAAGTTATCTATTGAAGATATTGAAGATATTGAAGTTCCCAGGATCTGAGAAGAATGCCATGATCGAGGAGTACCAGTCGATCATGAAGATGTTTGGGATGCAATCCCAAAGGGTAGTCTATAGTGACTTCCAAGAGGATCTACAAGATCAAGCATGTTGCAGGTGTTAGCATAGAGACTTTTGCTCCTGTAGCCAGATACACTTCCATTAGATCCGTACTTGCTCTGGCTGCAGTGATGAAGTGAAAGATACACCAGATGGATTTCAAGACAGCCTTCTTGAATGGTGTAGTTGAAGAAGAAGTGTATGTGGATGACTTGTTTATAACAGGTGAGGATAGATTGATTGCCAAAATGCAGTGGAAGCTTGCTGTCGAGTTCGAGATGAAGAACTTGGGGATGATGCACTATTTGTTTTTGGCATGGAGGTGTGGCAGAGTGTAGATGGAATCTTCCTTGGACAAGGGAAGTATGCAGTAGAGATCCTGAAGAGGTTCGGGATGATGGAATGCAAGGCTATGGCCACACTTATGGCATCGAACATGAAGCTTCTGTGTGATGCTTCATCTGAGCCGATTGATATCACTATGTATCGTCAGATGATTGGGTCCTTGATGCACCTGACGAACACGAGACCAGATATTTGCTTTGCGGTGAACACATTGAGCCAGTTCCTGACAGATCCGAGGATTGTTCACCTGGTAGCTGTAAAGCATATTCTGAGGTACCTGAAGGGTACAATTGATTATGGGCTCAAGTATGATGCGAATCAAAAGTTTAACCTGCAAGGTTATGTTGATTTAGATTGGGCAGGCAGTGCTGCAGATAGGGATCAGGTGTGATCTCTTGGTGTAGCAGGAATCAGTCCTGCATAACACTAAGTACAGCCGAATCAGAGTATGTTGCGACGGATGAGCAGGTTGTAGATGTATTGACCAAGCCGTTGGCCAGAGTGTAGTTTGAGTACTTCAGAGAGAGGCTTGGTGCACTTCAGATCGAGGTTCCTTGCAAAGGGAAGTGATGAGTCTGGAAGATGCAGATGCACATGAGCTTTTCTAACATGGTTGATGTGTTCTCCCTTGGTCATGATGTAATTGCTGAGCCATTTTTCACATGGTGGTAGATGTGTTCTCCCATGGTGAAAAATTAAGGGCTAGAGCCTTCCTCGAATGGTGGTAGATGTGTTCTCCCATGTCGGTGGTGTAAGTGTTGGATGATGTGCATCTGGGCTGTGCTTCGTGGACGATGAGATGATCTAAAGAGGAAAATGCTATGATGATCAAGAGGATCATGGATGATGAGCATCAGGATGATGTTCTAGTTTCTGCTCTATATGATCCGTTGGATCATTTATGTATGTATGCATCATGTTGGATGCTG
Source organism: Larix kaempferi (assembly GCA_027924585.1). Lineage (NCBI taxonomy): Eukaryota > Viridiplantae > Streptophyta > Pinopsida > Pinales > Pinaceae > Larix > Larix kaempferi. Next base: position 5,010,126 of record BSBM01000600.1, read on the forward strand.
GATATGATCAGTTGGATCATTTATGTATGTACGCATCATGTTGGATGCTGATGGATACATTGTGTGGATCATGTATCTTTGTATGATCAGGTAGATCATGTATGTTGATGGATACATTGTGTGGATCATGTATCTTTGTATGATCATGTAGATCATGTATGCTGATGGATACATTGTGTGGATCATGTATCTATGTATGTATCAGGTAGATACATTGTATATGTTGATATGTATCAGGTAGATACTTGGTATGCATCAGGTGGATGCATTGTACGATCAGGATGATCGTGGATGACGAGCTTCTCCAAATGACATGCATCAAGACGATGCAGTGATGATGATCAGGATGATCATATGTACATCAAGATGATGTATGGTGAGTATCAGGATGATACTTTGTGGCAGTGGATCAGGTTGTGCAGATGAGCATGTCTGGGAGATCCTATAGGTCGGAGTTGTGTACCCGTAATAGCCTGGGATGCTCTTTCGAGACATTGCTCTGGGAGGACATGTAATTTGTGCCCTGGGATATTTCAGGTCAGAGTTGTGTACCCGTAACATCCTGAGATTCTCTTGCGAGGTTTTGTCCTATGGCATGTAATTTGCTCCTGGGAGATCTAGACAGGATGAAAAAGGCCTCAGATGCTTCAGCTAGGTTTTTCCATGACCACATGTAATTTGATCCTGGGAGATATGGACAGGATGAAAAAGGCCTTAGATGCTTCAGCCAGGTTTTGTGGTGGACCACATGTAATGTGCTCCTGGGAGATCCAACAGCTAGAGTTGTGTGCTCGTAAAAGCCTAGGATGCTTCAGCCAGGTTTTGTGGTGAGATCACATGTAATGTGCTCCTGGGAGATCCAACAAGTAGAGTTGTGTGCTTGTAACAGCCTGGGATGCTTCAACCTAGTTTTGTGATGGGTCACATGTAATGTGCTCCTGGGAGATCTGACAAGTAGAGCTGTGTGCTCGTAATAGCCTGGGATGCTGCAGCCAGGTTTTGTGACACACGTAATAAGTCCTGAGGATTCCACTGTATGGCCAGTGATGACGAAGACCTACAGGTGGTGGGCCTACATCCAGTATAAAAAAGGACTGGCTCTGTATAACTTCCTATGACGAGTAGATTCAGAGATTAATTGAGATAGCAGCAGCAGTGACGATGATGATGACTCGATGACGATTATCCAGTGACGATGATCTAGAGAAGATGACTTGTGCTAGAAGACCTGTGTCGAGAAATACCTTCCTAGTTAAGAGGGAGTGTTGATGTATATGTAACTTTGGAATGTATTTCACATATATGTATATTGTATTCCTATAGATATGTTATTATTCCTCTATACGGAAGTGTCGTCATTTATATTGTAAGTGTCATAACTTATACTTGATGGGTTATTAGACCACCGTGTTGGGGTTGGCCCTATATAAGTCATGTGGTTTAAAGGGTTATTAGACCACCCTATTGGGGGTCGGCCATGTGGGTCAAAGGGTTATTAGACCACCCTAGTGGGGGTCGGCCCAGTCAGCATTATGTTAAGTGGTTAAGTTGAGGCTGACCTAGTTGAGTAAAGGTCAAGTCAAGTTAGTGTATAAATAGAGAGTGTGTCTCTCTCATTTTACACATTCTATTCTCTCGCTCACACTTTGGAGAGTGGCGCACTTGTGGAGGAGGAGGCTCTGCTGCTAGGAGAAGACTATCTCTTGTATTCTGGTTGTATCATTGCTCTATCTATCTCTGAGGAAGTTATTGGGGTTTTTCACCTTTATGGTTTTCCCCAAGTAAACTCTGTGTCTCTTGTGTGCTTGCATTATTGTGTCCATGATTGATATGTTGTAGATTTGTTGTACATGTTGTTCTCTCAGTTAAGATCCTAGATCAGATTGAAGTAAATTCTGAAAATTTAACAGAAGCCCCGACACTTCATCTGGAAACACATATTTGAACTCTTGCAACAACTGGAAGTCATCCATCCTTGGTCCTTTGTCCTCTTATGAATTTGATATGTGAACTGCATATAATTGGAAACTTTTCTTATAAAAAAATTTCAACTGTAAGGATGAAATTTGTCTTACTGAGACTTGCTTGGGAATTTCTCTTACCAATATTGGTCTTCCCTCTTCATCAATGCATTCAAGTACCTTTTCATAGCAATCTATCTTGGCTATATGCCTTTCCAACCAATCCATACCAATTAGAGCATCATAAGATCCTAATGGTAGAAAAATCAAATTTACTTTTGTGAGGAATTCATTCAATTCCATGGGGCATCCCATCACTACTTCACTCACTTTTCTATTGGTTCTTGTGGCTAACTGAACTAGCCAAGAGTTCTTGTGCTTCATTTTTCTAAGAGAACAACCTTTAGCTACTTTTGGAGAAACATAACTATGAGTAGATCGCAGATCAATCAAAACAGAAATAGATTACTTAGCAATATTACCTTCAACTTTCACTACCACAGATTGATGGTCTTCCTGATGATCATCAAACGCCGCATAGATTCGAGGTGTTTCCCTTGCCATATCCTCCACTGTGGCTGCTCCTTTTAAGTTGTGCAAAATTCAGGAATTCTCCCTCCAATGTGGAAAATCTCTAAGCATGTGGTTTTCCCCACATCCCCAACACTGAAGTGGCCCTTCTGATTCTTTTTTTGCTGCCACTGCTGGCTTTTTCTCACTTCTTGCTTGCTGGCCCTGTGGAAAATTTCTTGGTTGATTTTTTAATGGTGGCTTAAATCCACTTTTCCTTTGATCAAACTTCCCATTTGGAATTCCTTTCCCTCTTGGGTGAACCTATGATTTTCCTTTTTTCTTCTCATTTCAATGCATTGCCATATTAATGGCTTCATCACGACTCGATGGATTAACAAACTCAATCATTTCTCTGAAATTTTGAGGTAGACTTCCAAGGAAGCATTGGATTTTTATCCTTTCATCATTTATGTAATCTACATACCTGAACAACTCCAAAAAATTGTGGACATGTTCTTCCATGGATGTCTGTCCAACCCAAAATGTGGCCCCAACCTCCTTAAGGCCTCCTTTCCTCCTTGCAAGGAACTTTGATTGCCTTTTGTCATGGGTTCTCCCTTCACCTGACCCACAGAGGGGTCATGAAACCCAACAGGGGTTGTCTAATTCCATTCCCAAGTCCAAGTGATGCCATGTATTCCATTTAGAAGTGTTTGCAATGCATAACAACATAAACAGTGAAACTAAATTTGCTCAATGCATCTATACCATGCAAGATTAGCAACACATTTAACACAAGGAAATGGTAAAACTTTCAAACATAAATGTGCCTCATACTCAGGCTTATACACAAACTTCTTGCTGGTTAATTCATGTAATCCTTTCATCCACATTGGCTTGAAATAACATATAAACACAACATAGCAAATTAACATCATTTAGAACCACAGAATGGACATAATTTAGATCACAGAGAACACTTATCTTTAAGATGGATTTGTTCAAGCAACTGGCTATGTGAGAGAAACATTCCACCCAAACATAGGTCTCTGTCCAGCCTATATTCTTTCATTTGAGAGACCACCCCCGAGTTGGGTTGTGTATCCACTAAGGAGGAACTAAAGAGGCTCACTCACAGCCATGATTTCACACAAAATTCATGCTAAGCCAACACACAACTTGGTTTATCAAGTATGCAAAGAGACAAGGGGAAGGATTCTAATCTAGTGAGATCAACCGTAGAGATACAGGAATTTCAACTAACTCAAACAGCATTGGCACCCACAATACCTACCACACCCAACACAAGAAAGGTCCCCTTCTCTGCTACACAGTCCCTCTAGAGCCCCTTCCCTCTAGTGCTCTTCAGGGTGGGCATAGAAAGGTCTAAGATGCTGACTCTTTGAGATTCTATCCTTCATTGGGTTTGTCAAGCAACTCCAACCTCTGTCATTTCTCTCATTTTGTCATCCACACTTGGATTTTCTCAACGTCTATTGCTAAAAATGACTCTGTCATCCACGATGCATTCCTCGCTATCAATATTTGTCTTCTTTCTGGTTCGCTTCTTCTTCTTTCTTCCAAAAATACCGACATCTTCCTCCCTCTTCGTTTTTATTGAGGGTTCCCCCCTTCAATTTTCCTTTCCACCTACAGTTTCTTAGGCATTTTGGCCACTCTGTCAATGTGGCTTCCACCCAGAATTGTGACCCTTCCTCTTGGATTTTCCTGCTGGCTATGTAACGCTTGGAACTGATTCTTGTTGTTCCACGATCCCACATCCCCCTCACCTCTCCCTAGTGGATACACTTGGCCCCCTCTCAATGGTTGCTTCCATAGCCATTTTTTTTGTATTTTTATTGCAATATATTTATTTATTTGCAGCATTTTTACAATTTCCATGGATTAATTTCACATGGCTAATAAAATATCAAATACTTTCCTTTTAAATAAAATACGAGCATCCACTAGAGGGTCCTTCACCTTGAGCTCCACGCTATGGAAAACATACATCACATGTATACATTATTTATATTAAAATCCAAAATACCCTGAGGGTCAAAATGGGGGTATTACAAAGGGAATTCACATATAAGTACTAAGGTATGTTCTTCTTTCTTCTATCATATTCATCTCTTGTATGTAAATGTGTGTGAGATCTAGTGGGTGAAATCATAGAGGTCCACCCCCGAAATAATAGAGGTCTACCCCCTTAGCTTGTCTTGGATCAAGGAAGGGATCCAAGGGAGTTCTCACCTGTCCACAGTAGGGAAATATCCATAACAATGATTGCGGGTTTACCCACTAAATGACATACCATTGTGTTATTTATAGACGTTGGAACATGTCTCTAAACTTTAAAAAAATCTAAAATTTTCAACTCAAGAAAGTGTTATGATACCAAATGTTATGTACCTTAATAACATAATTGGAAATTAATTGCATAAATAACAAAATAAAGCAAGATTTTAGTATGCAAAGACAAAATTGATAGAATAATAGACAATTGTAGATAAAAAAATATCACAATAATAATATCTTTATTGATGAAAGAAATGTTCACTGTCCTCTTCGATGGGGCAACCTCCAAATGAAGTGAAGCTCCAATTATAAAATACTTGAAAATACATCATGTTTCATTGCATCTATTCCTATATATAGTTTCTAGTGAAGGAACTTTGTAGTAGGCATAACCTTCTAGTAAACCTTCTTAGTGAAAGAAATTTCTAGTAGGTGGGTTACAAATATTGCTTTCACACCATACAAACTTTCTAATAGATGAAATATTCTAGTAATCCTTTTTACAAATATTTCTTTCACACTATATTTATTGTATTGGCCTTATTTAATATAAATAGTCTCAATACATAAAAACCCGTCTATTAGAAACCCTCATGGTGTAACCCATTGGCAATAGGGTGCAATGTCAAGGCACTCATTGTGATGTCATAGGTTCAAACCTCAATTAGCCATGAGTGTCACATGATACACCTAATTGTATAGTAATGAAATCAACCCCATATTGTTGATTACCCTAGTTTAAAAAAGGAAAAGCCTAATTAATATTCTTTGACCATGGATAATTTTAGGGGCTATATATAGCCCATGGGATATATTAAGGGGGTTACAAAAATTTAGTGGGCTATTTTCTTATATGGAAATGGTTTTTTCAGCTAAAATATATTTGCCCAATGTTTATTAGAAAAAAAAAATCCAAAATGAATAGCCTCCCGTATATTAATGAGGAAAATGAAAAAAACTATTTTCGCCCTAGCAAGATCTCCCTCCAATCTATCTTTTGCCCCTAATTTCTAGAGAAATTCTAGTGAAATCATTCCTTCACCCCCGATTTTCAGTAATGGAGGCTCCCAAGGGTTATTTCGCCCTCCATTTTCCTTGTAATTCAGGCATATATTGGTTGCATTCGCTTGTATTTTTAGTCAATTTCATGTGATACCTTCTTTGAACCCTCGATTTCCAATATTGGAGGGAAAATCAGGGGTTATTTTTTTCTATATAAAGGCTATAGTGATTCATGGTTCATCCACATTGGATTGCTCTTGCAAGGTGAAGTTTCTGGTTGATTCCATTCCACTTTTCATTCTTAGTTTTCTCAAGAATGAAAAGTGGAACGGGTCTTAAAGGGGGCATGTCACACATGCAATTTATCAGAGAATATAAAATTGCATCACGCTTTTTATCCAATAATTAACGTGGTATGCTTTTTATCATGCTTTTTATGCTTTTTATCCATATTTATGTATCAGTAAATCCGTCCTACAGATACTTAGATCTAATCAAAGACTAAACCAAGTTCATACAAGTATAATCTAAGACATAATCAAAACAAATGGTGATCTACTCTCCTAGATTTAACACATTACAAAAAGCTTATGAATGTTGAGAAGGGAGAGAATGGTAAGACTCACCTTGAATCTGTTGGTTGTCCTTGCTTTAGCTCCAACTTGATCTCCAAGGATTGGACCTACTTAAGCAAGACAAGAAACAGTACTTCCAAACACAAGATGAAAGGTTAAGATCTAATCTATATAGAATATTACATGCATCCAAATATATGAAAAATGCACATAGGAGAATAAGCCAAGTTATATTAATGAGAGCTCAAGAATATCAAGATACAGTTACCCTTGATGTCCAAGCAATAAATCCTCCTTCCAAGCTCCTTCTCTAGCTATCTCTACAAATATTCTAAGACCATAAGCTTGATGCCTCAAATGTTCATCTATTGGCTCATGGATGGACTCCTTCTTATAGGATTTGGGAGATCAACCACTTAGAGAGGAAGGTGGATCTAGGTGAGTGAATAGTGGATCAAGAGGTTGAACCAGGCCAAAGAGGAAGGATGAGTTAGGATTCGAGAGGAACCCAAATCCCAAGAAAATCTCTTCGAGGATAAGATTCACTTTCCAAGCCAATAGGTAGTTAAGGGATTTTCGCGTCCCATGAACTGAGCAAGGTGCGAAAATATTGAGATTTCCGCGCCTCGACAAGTATGCAAAGCACGAAAATAAGGGATTTCCGCGTCTTGCCCTACTAGAAGGGCGCAGAAATAATGGCAAAGTATGGTCAAATGAAGTGACACTTGGCTCAATGAGTTGGCATTCGGCTGAGTAAGTTGGATTTGTCTCCAAGGACTCCAAATAAGGCCAAGGAGGGGACCAATAAGGTTCCACACTTGTTAGGAGGTTGTTCCATTAGGTTTTGCATGGTGGTATGGCATGAAGACATGAAATGGTGCTCAAAGTGAGACTTTGAGGTATAACAAGTTACAATAGATTATTATATTGTAAATTTACCTTTTATCATGCTTTTTATCATGGATGCTTTTGAGACCTATTGAATTCTAGGGCACTCTTGATTCTTAGGGCTCATTCGGTCTTATTATGGTTTTATTCTATCATAGGAGTATACATTCTGTGAAAGTTTTATAGAGCTCAAAAGATATGATTTATTTTATGCATTGTCATGTTTAAACTATCAACTGACATTTATATGTTGTCAGTTGATGCTACTCTTGATAGAGAGACACAACATGTTTTTTATATATTCAAATTGAATTTGACCCAGTTGTTTAAAATGTTCCTTTATTAGGATCTTTCTCTACAATTATTATTGGATCTAAGGCATTAATGAGAGTGTATATGTTCATATTTTATGTCTGTTATTGTGATGTTTTGGATGTTTGTAATTAAAATGAATGCACACTGATTATAATGGTGGGGTTATAGTGGAATGGTCATTATTTTGGTTGTCTTCTTGTAAATTTTCCAAAGCATTCTGACAGATTCTTTTATTTGTATTGAAAAGTTCGTGATTGGTATATTTTTTTATTTGTATTTCCAAGTTTGTCAATTTTATTTGTGATCTAAATTTGTTGGGTTCGGTACTTGTTTTACGATATTTGTTTTTGCAAGGGTCAATCAAAAGTATTAAAAAAATTGGTGATTTGTTTTGTTGTGTAATTTCTATCATCATCCATAAATGGATCTAGTTATGTCTGATAAATATATGATTTAGTTGGAACATGATACTTCATTTCCATCATGATTGTATATAATATGTACAGGTCATGTTTGACCTTAGATGTAGACATTATGCTATTTGATATCTATTCTTTTGCATTCAATGTGGGTGCTAAAATAATTTTACCACATTTTGCATGCTTTCAAAAATTTCAAGGACATGGATACAAACACCTCCTCAGTTTATCTGAGAAAAAATAGTCTTTAACATAGTAGTTATAATGATAATATGGGTGATGATGCATTAATGTGCTTTCTATTCTTGTTAGTGTATGTTCTTATTTCTAATAACCATTGCAAGTTTCTAACGAACTCTAAAATTATAAATCAAATGACATCATTCATATTTTGATTGTCAACAAAAGAAAGGAAAAAGTGGAATTCGTATCTATAAACAAATAAGCAATTAATGTTTTTCTTAGAGGGTAGATTAAAAATGAGAGATTTGGAAAATAAGCTAATTGGGAATCATACACTATATTAAGGTTGTGGATCTCGATAATACTTCACGTTGTAATAATGGCTCATGGGTGCCATAATCACTCCACATTGTAAAGTGTTCAATTCTATCAGTTTTGTCGGTATGTCAAGATTTGGGTCCCCACATGTCTGTTGGGCCATTAAGGGATGAGATAAAAAGTGGAGTCCCCGCTTGCCCCGAATCTAGTTAGTGTAGTTGTGTTTCATCAACACCTCTAGTTGTGAGTGACCCAATACTAATTGTTAAATGTATAAATAAATCGCTTCTCTCCTCATTCATGCATTTGTCCATTTGAGGGTCTAGGAATCGAGAGAGTCGAGCTATGGTATATACTCTTCTATTACACTACCTTAGTAATCTGTAGAATCAAAAGCCGAGTCTTCCTAGCAAAAGGTTCACCAAGACATTACAAGGTTTTATAATTTGATGAAAGATTCGCCAAGATTTTACAATATTTTATAATTCAATGAAATATTCGCCAATATTTTACAATATCTTATAACTTAGTGAAAGATTTGCCAAGATTTTACAAAATTGTATAATAAAATGAAATATTAGCCAAAAAATTATATATACATATTATATTATTGATAAAATAGCCTTCAAATTTTCCTATATATTAGGGAGATTCACCATTTATTATACATATAAATTTTGGGGGTGTTATTAAAAGTATCCCTGTCTTTGACTATGTTTTTTTCTTGATTTTCTTCCTTGTGATTACACTGATGAATAGAGGTCTCTTATTCAGGTGAATATCAACTAACTTTCTTTGTTTTATATTTTTTTCTTACATAAATTTAAATTTAAAATTTGATTATAATTAATTAATATTAAAGTAGTTTTGGAGCCCATTATCCCGTTGTTTTTATAAACTTACTAATATGCATCGATTTGTTAGATGTCATTCAAGGAAACACCGGGGACTTGGGAAATTTTGGATGAAGTTATCTAAAAAGCATATCATATGTGTGGAGAGAATAGACTGGCAGATCGTTTTTGGCCATTTTGATAGCTAAAAGTACAACGAATATTTATAATTAGATTGATCCAGTGCATTTCATTTGTTTGTTTTTTTTAGGTGGAAGTCAATTCAATGCCCCACAGTACAATAAAATCATCCTCAAAAGTATCATAAAAAACTCTCCAAATAAATAATCATGAAAGCATGAAACAAAGTAGAACCTGTGCATCTTAAATTGTTGTTTTCTATGGTTTTATTTTGTGACCAATTTGTTTGAAATTAAATAAACAAAATAACTAGTTTGTTGGTATTTGAAGTTTCTTAGTATAGTGAAATTTTGATAATTTAGTTTGATGGGTGAGTAATTTATTTTTTTAATTACAAGCAAGACGTCATGAAATCAAATCCCACCCACTACCCAAGTTTATCATAATGTCTCAGTTAGTCGGCGAATTCCATTATTCTCACTGGTTTTGGCTCCATCACTTAAATTCTAAACAAGACACTAAATTCTCTCTTTATCCATATACCTTATAGTACACATATGCCCCACTAGTGCAGTATTCCAGCTACTTTATACTATGTGCATTCACTTTTATGGGATTCTTATAACCAAAATTTGGTTGAAATTTTTTGGAGCTGCAATTTTAGGTGGTTAGAATTGTTTAATCAAAGTATTCAAGGACAATAGGAAGCATTGAATCTATTTTTGCAATCAAAATGCCCCACTAGTGCAAAAATACCAAGGACAACCTTCAATCACAAGGTATGAGATGAGATCTCTTTGATAGTTAATACTTTGATTGTATGATCTAGGGAAAGTTTGATATTCTGTCATGTTTTGTTCTAGATTTGAACCATTCAAACTAGGGATTTTAGTCTTTGTCCGCATTTACCAAATTATCCATCAAAATGGTTTGGTCCATATCCAAACCTATTTATAGATGGTCAATTAGATTGATTTATCAACCACATCATTGGATCATTAGATCATCGATATCATTGTGCTCTTTGGATCCTGCTCATTGTTATTAAGTGCGAAGGCATATTTGTGAAAATCCTCATAGCAGATCTAAGAGATGATGTATACCTCACAAGAAAGAATTTAGGAATAAGATTAAGATTGGTCAATGCAGTAAGATGAGCAATAGAATAATGATAAAGTAGAACTCAGATCGAAGCAAAAATACTTCACACACACTAATTAATTAATCACAATATGGACAAATAAGTAGTACAATGCATGAGGATTCGAATGCCAAGGTGGCAATTCGAATTAGCCTTCATGGAGTGATCAAAAGATCACTGGAGTGTCATCGGAGCACAACTAGTAGTCTATCTCATCATCAGTGGAGTCATCAATGCTCAAGTAACTGTCAACCATCAATCAAACTGAGTCTAACTGAGTGTGGTAGGTGTAACTGAGTGTAACTGGAACTAACTGAATGAAGGAAGCTCAATGGAGGGTGCATGAGGAGCTAACTGAAGTTAGAATGGGTAGTCAAGTCTCACTGGAGGTCCATCGGAGTGATACAGTCAGTTGAGAGTCATTCTAGCCTTAAATCAAGGAAAGAACTGAAGATAACTGAATGGTAGGTAAGGAAGGGCGCCTTTCTCAATTGGTAGATGAAAGGAGGGTGCACTAAGCTCTAGGAGGGATGAAACTGAGTGGAAAGAAGATCCGGGGGCTAGCTAATTGAGGGCTAGGTGCTGGGACTGATGGCTGGGATGCATGCAAACCCTAAAAGTGCATGCATGACTGAAAATGCAAATAATGAAAATGCTGCTAGGACTAGGATGGAGTATAGGAATATCCTAACACCCCCCCTTAATCCATCCTAGGCCCTGGTAACTAAGACCAAAGGTCACCCAATACAATGAATAATAACAGTCAATAAATTGAGGAAATGGGGAAAACCTCATGGAAAAAATACCCCCCCTCAAAATAGACTATAAGGCACACACAAAAATAAATGCTCCAAACTCAAGCAGGTGTGATGCTTGGTCATATGTCTGGAGGTATATTCTTCTTGGTAAAGAGTGGATCATGCTCAGAAAGCATGTGCTTGTACTTGCTCTTCAGATCGAATGTGATGAGAACAAATCCAAAAGTATGAGGATGATCCTTGAACCTGTGATTCGAATCAGTTCAGGTAGGATCAAATCTATGAATGTACAGATAGTCTTTTGTCTTCTCCTTCGAACCATCATGGGTGAGATCATGCCAAAAAGAACCATCATATGATTGCTTGAAATCCAAATCAGATTTAAGACTTGAAGAATAGTTTCTTGAGATCTCCTTTGAACAAGCAGGGGTGAGATCAAAACCATCATATGCATGATAAATTATCCCAAGTAGTGATTGCTTGGATTTTAAATCAGCTCCAAGACTTGAAACATGGTTTCTTGAGATCTCCTTTGAACCATAAGAGGTGAGATCAAAACCAGTAAATGCATGAGAATTTATCCCAAGTGAATGGAAATGGTTTCTTGAGATCTCCTTCGAACCATAAGAGGTGAGATCAAAACCATGATGTGCATGAGAAATTATCCCAAGCAAATGGAAATGGTTTCTTGAGATCTCCTTTGAACCATAAGAGGTGAGATCAAAACCATGATGTGCATGAGAAACTATCCCAAGCGAATGGAAATGGCCATATTCTTCAATAACCTTATGAAAGCATGGAATAATGATCATATAATAGTAAATAAGAGGTGATAGATCAAGGAGAGCGAATGCATTACCTCCAATGACTGATTTGACCTCCGAAACATTCAATAGATCATGATGCAAACTAACGGACTCTGGTGCAAGAGAGGATTTAGGACCTTCTGCAATATCTAGAGTGTGAGCTGGCACAGAATTCAAAATAGAAGAAATTTGGAGCATGAGTGTAGAATCTGCAAGTTCTTCTTCTTTGTGGCTAACTTCAATATGAGATGTGTTTGATATTGGTTCATGATCAACGAGATCATCAAGGAGGGAAAATGCATCACTTTGCTTGATCTCAAAAGGGTTTGGACAAATTCCTTCATTCTGTCTACCAAATATTTCATCCAGGTGGGCCCATAGCTCTTTTGGAGTTTCAACATCATCAAGGTATTGGTATATCATGTATTCAGGCAAAGAAAGCATCATTCTTACAAGGGCTTTGTCACCTTTATTCAACTAGTCAATCTTCTCTTCAGAGGATTCAAAATAACAATCAAAGATATCATGGCTCTTCAAATATGCTATCATTTTTCGGTTCCATTCATCATAGTTGAAGGGAGAAAGAGGAGGTATTTCTTCTGAATTCATGGAAGCTGTAGAAGACCTACAAAAATAATAGATAATATCTGCAACTGCTACTGCTGCAAAAATGCAGAAACTGCTGCACTCGAAATCTTGATAATAACCTGCAAAAAACTCTCAGGAATGGAGATAAACAATACTCTCAACATGCTCTGATACCATGTGAAAATCCTCACAGTAGATCTAAGAGATGATGTATACCTCACAAGAAAGAATTTAGGAATAATATTAAGAGTGTTCAATGCAGTAAGATGAGCAACAGAATAATAATACAGTAGAACTCAGATAGAAGCAAAAATACTTCACACACACTAATTAATTAATCACAATGTGGACAAATAAGTAGTACAATGCATGAGGATTCGAATGCCAAGGTGGCAATTCGAATTAGCCTTCATGGAGTGATCAAAAGATCACTGGAGTGTCAACGGAGCACAACTAGTAGTCTATCTCATCATCAGTGGAGTCATCAATGCTCAAGTAACTGTCAACCATTAGTCAAACTGAGTCTAACTGAGTGTGGTAGGTGTAACTGAGTGTAATTGGAACTAACTGAATGAAGGAGGCTCAGTGGAGGGCGTATGAGGAGCTAACTGAAGTCAGAATGGGCAGTCAAGTCTCACTGGAGGTCCATCAGAGTAATACAGTCATTTGAGACTCAGTCTAGCCTTAAATCAAGGAAAGAACTGAAGATAACTGAATGGTAGGTAAGGAAGGGCGCCTTTCTCAACTGGTAGATGAAAGGAGGGCGCACTAAGCTCTAGGAGGGATGAAACTGAGTGGAAAGAAGCTCTGGGGGCTAGCTAAAGGTGCTGGGACTGATGACTGGGATGCATGCAAACCCTAAAAGTGCATGCATGATTGAAAATGCAAATAATGAAAATGTTGCTAGGACTAGGATGGAGTATAGGAATATCCTAACAATATTTAGACACAACCACTGCTCTTTTGGAGAGTCTCTGCTGTCACTTCTATTGTTTATCTTTATGTTCCAATATTTACATTAAATTTGAACATTAATGTAAATTGTAATATTCAAAATAAATATGATATGTTAAAAAAGGTATCACCAAAATGACATGAAGGAGTTTTTATTTATTAGGATTTTTTGGCAATAACAATCGAGAAGGATGAAGCTCAAAACCTTATCCCAATAAATACAAATATATTCCAATTATAAAATGTGAGGATTTGGAGGAAATTAAATTCTCAATTTAAAACAAAAAAAAAAGATATTTATATTAATTTAATTTTTTTAAAATCCATTATGAAGAGTTATGACCATGTCACCCTTTAAACATGATATTGTTATTTTATACATTACTTAAATCTTATCCTTACAAAAAAAAAGTTATTCGGAGAATGCTATGAACATAAAATAAGATAATAATTAAATAATTAATAATTAGGTTAACTAAAGTTAGGTTATGAAATGAGGCGTCTCCTCAACATCAAATGCCCGAGCCATATTTAAGGCAGGGCCATCATTGTAACATATCATCTTTTATCCTATCATCTAATATATTATTCTTACTTATTATCCAATATGAGAGTCGGATTCGACTATTAACTTAGTGAACGGATACGTTCACTGCATTTGGTATCAGAGCTCGGTTTCGGCTCCTTCAACCTGAGCTCGGATTCGTCTCCTCCTACCATTGAGCTTAGTTTCGGCTAACCTATCCTCACGGATCGGCTCCTCAGCTCCTGCACTCCACCGTTCCATTTCTCGCGTCCACTCAATCCACCACGACCTGCTGTATCTGCACCACAACCTCCCCATCGTCCCCCGTTGGCCCTCTATTTCTCCAGTCTCAGCCTCACCCAACCTTGTGCCCTCACTCCTCTCTCTCTCGCCATCTCCATCCAGCTCACGTTCCAGCTCCTCCTCCCATTCACGTTCTGCGCACGCCCTTCCTGCACGTGCTACCCTCGCACATTGCCTCTTCCTCCACCATCCATGCCACCATCTCACAACTCTCCACGCCCAGCTTCCATCGGCTCGCTCTCTCCCCCTGTGTCCTTCCCCCCCCCACCGCTGCGACGTCCACCTCCTGTGTACACTTCCGCCATCTCCTACCTCCATCCACATGAAACCCTACAAACAAAACGAATTTTTATAAAACAAAAAAAATATTATTATAATAATATTACTACTATTATTATATAATATTGTTTTATTAAAATTTTGTATCCAAATTTATAATAATAATAACCCATAATTATTATTATATCTTAAAAGTCTAAATTGACTCCATTTCAAAATAAATTTGATAATAATATTTTATTATTATCCTATTTCAAATTCCTAAAATCTTATCCATAATAATAATAATATTTATTATTACTTTGATAATAAGAATTATTACTCAATAATTGTAAATTATTACAATTATAAGAAAGCGTCCAAAAATATATATATATATATATATATATATAATAGTTATTATTATTTTATTAAAATAATAATTATTTGTGAAAAAAAAAAGATAAGAAGTATTAAAGAAGACAAATCGAAGAAAAAAAACAAGAAGTAAAGATCTAGCAAAGACTATCCATCGTTGGATAAGTCAAGTCAAAGAAAGACGACCAAGTTTTAGAAAGACTCATCAAATAAATAAATAAAGATCATTCCACCGTCGAAGAAATCAAAGACCATGGAACACGATTTGCGAGAAAAATTAGAAGCCACGTTAAAATGTTATCGAAAAGACAATGAAGAACTGTGCGACATAAATAACAGTTCAGAAATAAGAATTGAATTACAAGAAAGGTACAATGAAATAAAAATCTCTGACCAGGAAAGGCATATAGAAAAATTGTATGCGCAAATTGATGAATTAAAAGCCGAAAATAAATTCAATTAGAGGTTAGGAAATCAAGATATAAGGAAGGAAATAAATAATTACAAAGCAGAAATAATACGCTTGAACAAAATCGTTAGCGACAAAGATGAAGAACTAATGCAGTTATGACATAAATTAGAAAGTCAAGAATCAGAGGTCAGCCAGTGTCGACAACAGATAACAGTTCTTCAACAACAAAATGACGACTCTAAAAAGACACATAAGTCAGAGATTGCGAAGATGAATAAAGCATTATCTAACAATGCTGAAGAAATTTTTAGACTAAGAAATCATAACAAGATACTAGTCACAAAAATTAAGAAGTTGAAAAATAGCCGAAAGATAGAACAATCTATGGACGACATTGAAGGGAAACTTCTAGACAAGCAGGAAGAAAATAGTTGTATCAGAAATCATAATGAAGATCTTAAGGAACAACTTAAGACATCTAAAGATGACAGAAAATCGCAAGTCGAATTGATTAAGAAGTTTCAAAATGATAATAGGCAGTTAGAAAACAAGTTGGAAAAGATACAGAACAAAAACTTAAATCCTCAAGAGACGAAAATACAACTTCCAACTCAGATCAATGCTCTAAAGGCGACATTCATAAACGAAAATGACATTGTGAAAGTTCCCTATCGACACCCCAACCATAAAAACCGATATTTAAAAAAGTGGGAAATGTCGAAAGATAATGGTACTAATGTGATCAAATCTCCTGACGACACATCAGTAGGGAATCCCATCAATCCACAACAAATCAATTTGGGATGGATTGATCTGTCCACATATCAAAAGTTATGTTCGACTCTTAGCAATTCGTATCGACATGTTTCATCATCTACGACACCCCATAAAATGACGCAGAAACATTATAAGGCTTTGAGGACAAAGCCTTTCTAAGAGAGTGGCAATGCTACGAACATAAAATAAGATAATAATTAAATAATTAATAATTAGGTTAACTAAAGTTAGGTTATGAAATGAGGCATCTCCTCAACATCAAATGCCCGAGCCATATTCAAGGCAGGGCCATCATTGTAACATATCATCTTTTATCCTATCATCTAATATATTATTCTTACTTATTATCCAATATGAGAGTCGGATTCGACTATTAACTTAGTGAACGGATACATTCACTGCAGAGAAGAAGAAGAAGAAGAAGAAGAAGAGGTATCATATAGGGCCCATAAAACATGGGGGAAAGATTCTAGTGTCAGTTTGCATTAAGATATGTCTTCATATAGGGTTGTACGCAAAGAAATACCTAATTCTCTTTTGTGGAATTTGAAATGATGTTGATCATGTTGTTACTTCTTCCTATTTTGAGCCATCACCAGATTATCTTTGAGAGTGTAGAGAATGTTAGTCTAAGGTGTGAGTTTGTTTTCAACCTCTTGTAGCTTAGAGATGCATGGTAAGTAGGTTAGTATCAAAAGGAGATTCTGGCCATATACATCTTCAAATGGATTCATTCGAGTGGCAGTATGATAAGTTGTAATATACCACCATTCTGCTAAATGCCATGACCACTGAGCCCCTTGGGATTTCTATTATGAAGTAAAGCACCACAAATGTGCATCCAAGAACTTATTGACAACTTCAGTTTGACCATTTTTGGGGGGGTGATAGGCAATTTTGATCTCAAATTGAGTTTTCTAGCTCCAAAACAATTCTTACTAGAAATTGCTAGTGAAGGTGGGGTCATGGTCTGTGACAATAATCTATGATATACCATTGAGTTTGAAGATATTATCCATGAAGAATTGATATACCATAGAGTCTTTGAAAGGTTGTTGTAGGGAACAAAAATGAGCATACTTGGAATGGAAATCAATCACAACCATGATTACCGACTTATTTCCAGCTTTAAGTAACCCCTCAACAAAATCCGTAGAAATGTCAGTCCATATTGTAGTTGGAATTGGAATTGGTTGAATTTCACCTAGATGTTTCATGGTCTCCCCTTTATGTCTTTGGAAAGTGTTATATTTAGCCACAACTGTGCAGATGTCCATGCATTACCAGAAAAATGATTGTTTGATCCTTTCATATGTTTTATGAAATCCCAAATGACCAACTATGGGGGATGAATGTAACTTAGATCAAACTTGTGATTTCAATGATGATTTATTGTGAAAATATAGACATGATTTATAACAAATATCATCATTGTGCCAAGTGTATCCTGGATATGCATAGGGTTCATGTTGAAGTTGTTGAATAATGGGATAAATCATGGGATCTGTCAACCATTCATTATGAACAACATTCAACCAGTATGCAACGATGAAGTATAGGGAAAAGAGAGAACCTTCTTCTTTTAAGAATTTAGAGAGAACCACATTCTCACTTCCCCTCCAATAAATTATATCATAGTCATATACCAACATTTTGGTGACCCATTTTTGTTGCTCAAGGGAGGTATTTCTTTGTTTGAGAAAGTATTTTAGGATGAGATGATCGATTTTGATCTGAAAACATTGTCTGAGTAGACATATATGCTATATGTCCACAACATGAAATATTACCATCATCTCTTTTTCATCATTTTATTTTCCCAAGTGTCACTTATAGAGTTGTTCACTAGTAAAAGCCAATGGTTTACCATCTTGCAAGAGGATTGCTCGGAGGCCTTTACCTGAGGTATCACATTTGTGGTCAAAAGTACTAGTGAAGTTAGGTAAAGTGAGGACCAGCCTAGTACACATAACCTCCTTTAAGAGAAATACTTTTATGCCGCATCATTCTAATTGAAAGCATTTTTTTTAGAAAATTTGTGAGTGGGGTTGCAATCTTACCATAGTTTTGAACAAACTTTCTATAATATCCCATGAGACCCAAAAAGAGTTTGATTCTTTTAAGAATTTTAGGGTGAGTCAAATCCTTCATTTTTGCAATTTTATTTGGATCCAAAAGAACACCCTCCTGACTGACAATATGGACCAAATATTCCACTTCAGAGACACAAAAAGCACATATGGAGCCTTTAAGAAAGAGTTGATGATCTTGAAGTAGTTGTAGGACCTAATCCAAATGGTCTAGATGGCTTGGCCAACTTTTATTGTAAATCAAGATGTCATCAAAAAGGTCGAGGATAAATTTATGCAAAAGGGTTTAAATATTGTGTTCATAATACTTTGAAAGGTGGAGCATACATTGCAAATGCCAAAAGGGCATCACCAAGAACTCATAATGGCATTCATGAGTGTGAAAAACGGTTTTGGGAATATCTACCTCCTTCACGTAAGTTTGATGATATTTGAGTGGAGATCAAGTTTGGTGAAGAAGTGAGCACCCTTGAGCTCATCCAAAAAGTCATCATGAAAGGAATGGGAAACTTTTCCTTGACTTCCAACTTGTTCAAAGCACAAAATTTAGGACACATGCACCAATTTACTTCTTCCTTGAGGACCATAACAACTAGAAAAGAATAAGGACTAGTGCTAGGGTGAATGACACCAACAACTTAGAAACTCCTAAAAGATATTTTCAATTTCATTTTTTGGAGAAAACGGATGGTGGTACAGGCGTACATTGGGTGGGAGGATACTAAGTATGAGTGCAATGGACTTATCATGCTCACCATGGGAAGGGGGTTTTCCTTTAGGATTTTGTTATCATAATATTTAACACCCTTGATGACAAGGGTCGGAAGCACATACTAATTACACCCCAACATGAATATTGAGTAAAATCACTAAAATAAAGTACTTTTTCCATAGCCTTTGACCACCAAAAACTTTGATGAATGAATATTCTTTCCTTTTTTTCCAATTATTTGGCTCTTTCAAATCATCCTGCTAAGCCTCTACCCCAAAGGTCTATTTTATAGCTTTGAATTAGGTCACATAGGTGGAGATCCCAATGTGGGTGATAATCCCAATGTGGGTGAAGATCCAAATGCTACATGCACCTATTGGTGATTGTCTAAGACTAACTTCATGTCAGAAGGAATGGGTTGAGAAGGGGTATCAAAAGCTTGAATGGCATGGAATTGTGCCACGAATCCCAAATGGCCCTTTTTAAGAAGCTTTTCCATATGGTGTGAACTGATAATATCTGGAGATCCCATTGTGATTCCTTTAAGAATGTAGCTATGCCTTGCCATTTGTAAACTCATGTATAAGGCATTGAAAGCCATGGTGATAGGGCAAAATGTTCATAACCATTCGACACCAAAGACAATATCACAACCATCCATGGAAATAGAAAACATGTGGGTTTTGAGGGAATAATCACCCATTTGAAGCCACACATTTTCACAACGACCCCTAGATTTCATAACTCCTCCATTTGCAATCATGATTTAGAAATTGTTCACAACATGGATATAGCGGTGCATTTCTTGGGTGACCTGATGATGAATAAACTTATGTGTGCTACCACTATGAATCAATTAAGACTATGACCTTGCAATGTGTGTGGTAGCCAAATAATTTTAGGGTTTTGGGTGTAGAAAGACAAATCAAGGAATGCAAAGAGATTTGGGGTTCCTCCTCTGGAAGATTGAGCTAGGGAGTGTCTTCCACAAGTATATGAGATGCTTCATGGGTGCTAGGGTCAATGCCCTCATTAGAAATGTCATCTAAAATGGATATAAAGTCTTTTTCTCCTTGCATTTATGTCCAAGGGAATACATTTCTCATCACAATTATAGCAAGGACCTTTGAGTTGGTGCCGTTCCATTTCATCTTGGGTTAAATTTTGGATCTTGAGAGTTGGAGAGGATGAGAAAGGAATAGTGTAAGGAAAGTTAGGTATATGGGGAAGGGAATAAATGGAGCCTTTTTATTTGAGCATTCATCACTTTTTGAAATTCTCTAGCTCTTTGAGTGGCATCCAACCAAGTAGTAGAATGATCCATTAAGACATGTGCACTGATCTCTTATTTCAAATCACTAATGACACATTCCTTGTAAAAGGTATCAATCATTCCATCATTGTGGATGGCTAGCTACTCAAAAGATGAGATCAAAGTTTCGATTATGTCAGTTTGTGTGAGCTTGGTAAATTTCCCTAAATAATGAGTGTCTGTTTCAAAATGTTCATAGAGATTAGAAACAAATTGCATCCAAGCAATATAACCATTGTAGGATTTCTTGTGCCATTGCTATCATTCATGATCTAAATATAACCCATTCTAATTTTCATCATATCATTTGTGATTCCATGCAAAAAAAATAATGTTCCATTTGAGTGACCCATTCTATGGGGTTTGACCCATATAATTTAGTGAGATATACTTTAGGAATCAGGTGTTACATGTGAGTCATTGGATCACAGACAAGTGGAGTGGAGTGAGGCCCATGGGGGTTGGATGAATCAGCCCTGTTGGGGCCTAATTGTTCATTATTCTAGTATGGGTCATTTGCATTGGTCATTATTTTTTATTGGGTCATTTTTTATGGGTTGTTAGGGATTGTTATTATTTGTTCCACGAATTAAGGGAAGTAAATTAATATTTTATTGTAAAAAGGGACCATAATCCTAGTATAAAAGAAAGGATTCGAGAGGTCATTCATCATTGTATTTTTTTATCAAATCTTCATTTATGTAATTTTTTTGGGTGTGTTGGTAGGAAAATCTGGCATGCTCGTCAATGCAAGGAAAAAAGTCCAATCCAGGAGTGTTAGAAACCCTACACAAGAGTATTCCTAGTTCCCATTCGTTTGGTATGACTGCTTCTGATGGGTATCAAGGTTCTGTTAGCCACAAAATGAATTGCTTTTCAAAGAGGAGAATTTTAATCATAACTGTAACTAATTCCTAAATGCAATCTTAATATAGTCTAGCTTCTAATCTAAGATGAAAATTAAATCCTATTAGAATCCAAATCTATTGTAACCAGTTCATATTGTTCTACCAATCTATGATAAATGACAAAGATGCACATTTAGATAAATTAATAAAATGAAAGCAAAAATGCTCTTTTATAAACTGATCATTCTAAAGAGAAATTGTAACAATTAGTATTATGGAAAATATCCCAAAATATGTAATTGATTATAAAACTATGAAATCATATCTATATTAATTAACAGGTTAGAAAAACTAAAAGCTATGCAATAAACAATGATTAGGAAGACATCATAATCATGCTTATCATAAATTGGACAAGGCAATCAATTATAGCTTATGTAGTCTAGACATAGCCAACAAACTATGAACATAAGATAACAATGCATATGTTCTAGAAATGAATTGCAGAAATGAATTGGAAAAAATAAGAATTAAAAACACAAAAACAAAATCTATTTACTAATGAAGATGATGTTGAAATTGCAAAAGTTCTTTGAATCTGATCAACTAGCTCTGAGAGACATTACAAAGTGTCATCTATATATCTGAACAGTAAACTATAAACATAAAAAGGCTTAACAAGTTCATATGAAAAGAAGAACATCCTTTTCTCTGGAGACCTCTCTATTCATTTTGCATATCAAATGCCTATTTATACAACAAGAAATGATTGGGAATATACGATCAACTCCCCAATTCCTAAACTAACTAGTTGAGCATTATATTCAACTGATAATATTTTGCAAATCCGTCTACAATCATGAAATCTTGGAAATTCCTCATTGAAAAAATGGTTGTATCTTTCAAATCGCATATTTTTGGGGAATTTTGTTTGTAAAACAGCTAATTGGGTTCATTCTACACAAAACCCATGTTTCGGATTTTCCAGAGTCGTCCCCATTGCTCCATAAATCGCGTCTGAAAATCACTGCTCTTTCAACTTGGCATATGTTTGACTCCTCATGATCAAAGATGTTAATTGTTCATATTTGATTTCTTCAAATACAAATCCACACCTGTACAATTTAAAAGAGGAAATTAAAAGAAATAAACAACATTTAAAATATAATGAAACAAATCCAAATCAATGAAAATCTATTTGAAAATCAAATCATAACCAAATAAATAAATCCAAGTCAAATTCAAAATTTATTTTACAAGCATATTTTTAGGGAATTTAAACCATCCATTTAGCAAAAAGGATCTTCCTAAGCCATTCTTCGCGTCTCTAGCTTTCCAACAATTTATTTCAGGCTTAATTTGACTTTTTGGAACTCAAGATATAGCTCCCAAAAGTTAACTCTCAACAACTATTGATTTCATTGTTGGATTAATTGTGAGTGTTGATCTGATTATTAAATTCATTATCCCACGTGTGTTGGGAAAAAGAAGTTTTATGTGTTTATATTGCATTTGCCACACATAGTAATTTGTAGAAAAAGATAGATAAGAAATTGACAACCAAAAGAAATATTGGAAATGAAATAAGCATATAGGAAATGAATCATTCCAATAATATCATAAAGTTAATAAAGATATTATATATTTTTTATATCAAATTAAGCTTTTTGAAAGGAAAATTTATTCAAGATGAAAGCTTTCTATGTTTGCTAATATTAAATCTCAATCTCAATAATTTCTCAAGAATCATGGAATTTCTTAATCACATTGAAATTAGAGAAATTAAAATTTGAATGAGCTATTAAAAAATTTGGTCTCATAAAATTGGATTTTGCAAATTCATTATAAATACTTGATAATTCAAACAAGCAAATTAATTTTAATGGAACCAAAGTATGATCATGAATGTTAAAAATGTTTTCAATAAGCTTAAATTGAACATTAAAAATATTAAGCTAAACAAAACAAATAATCCTAAAAGGAATAAGATTATTTACAAAATATTATGGCTCTAGACATGCAAAATAAAAAATAAGACTCAATCAAGCTCAAATACCATACTAATGCAGAATCCAAAATCATAAAAGGAAAAACCAATTGAAAAATCAAAATCCACAGGTGAATGAAGGTAATCATCAGTCATCATCCCATGAGAAACCAACGAAATCATCAATCATATGAAACATGTGAAGTTCAAAATAAGAGATTCAAAGTAATGATTTGAATGGGAAACCTCGAAAGTAAACCAAATTGATATCCAAAAGATCCCAAAAAGTCAACTCAAAAGAAATGGACCTGAGTTAATTAACAAAACTAAAATTAAACTTCGAGCCCGTGAATGTCAGACCAACCGAATGAGTAATGAGAATTCCAACCTGACATATGATACCCTAGAAACCTTATCCTTTCAAGACATCAGGATTGGATTGTTGGAGAGTCAAAAATAAGTGAATTGAAACTCCCAATAAAATCACTTGGTAATAACAGATTCATGGATAAATTATAATAGAATTATGGGTGAGTGTCAAATCCGTAACATCGGCCTGAACAATCTCGGAAAAAAATGTCGGGAAATTAAATTAAAGCAATAAGTTCTCCAAGGTGAGGAACTCAATACCAGAAACTTGTAGGAATATTAGGATCGACGATATACAAAATAATGCTATCTAAGACATAATCCCGACAGAATCCGCCCGACCAGGAAAATCTGAGAACAAACTCAATGAAAGTGAAAAATTAGATAAGAAATGAAATGAGAGAATGTCATGAAATAATCAATGTGGATAGAACCAAAAGGATTTGAACCAAATCTATCAAACTAAATAAGGGTGACAAGTGATTTTAGGAATTTTTAAGTGGGGGACCCTTCATTTTTGGTCAAAAATGTAGGTGAGTTGTTGTGGCTACAACAAGGTGATAAGAGAATACAAGCTTGGAGTTTTCCACAGCTCCCTTTCCCGCAAGGGTAAGGAAGGTATCTTTGTGTCAGGTTTCTTCGGGATTAATGAAGCAGATTTGGGTTTACTTCGTGCCATTTATGTGTTATTTTGTTGTCATTTTGTGCGAAATAAATGTTACTATGAAGATGTTTCTTCTATTCAATTTATGAATGTTTATGGTTTAATAATGATTGTTGGCTTAAGGAAAAGTGCCAACAAGCTCCTTATTTATGGAAATGTTGTTTTGTGTCTAGGTATCTTGAAGAAGATGAAGTTAAGAGTGTCATTAAATGGGTTAGCTAGTCAGAAAGAAACTCCAATTCAGTAAGCTTTCCATGGATGTCATCAATATTTTATTGAGTAGAGGAGTGGTTGTGCTTTAACTTATGTTGCAACTTGTCATATAGTGTTTTCAGGTGGGAAACATTATGGGAGAACTCACCTCCTCGAAAATGGATCCACAAAAACGAACTTAAGGAAGATTGGTACCAGGGTGATCAACACAGTGCAAAGATTGTGGTGAAATAAGGGTATAGTCAGAATCGAGACTCTCTCTCTCTCTCTCTCTCTCTCTCTCTCTCTCTCTCTCTCTCTCATTAATGGGATTCTAGGGTCCTAAGGTTAATGGAGTGTCAAGTGATATAGCTCTTTAAAATACTTGCATGGTCTAACAATAGTACTCAACCCTATCTATCAGGGAACTAAGGAGGCTCGATTGTGCTCTTCGACGTACTACCTAACTACCTAGGTACTAGAGAGTAATATTCCCGAATGTTGTGCTCAGTGTCACTATAGCAACATGATAATAAGTTGGGTTATCTAAAGTTGGTTTTAGGTTTCCTAGGGTACTTTTGATATACTCGAGGGTACATGGAAATGAAATTCTATAAATAGTTGTTGTTTGATGTGGTAGTACTCGAAAGGGTATCAACAAAGATTGTAATGGTGTCCAATAAATGTGACTAACCAATGTGAATAAGTACTAATTGTATTATCTACATGTATGCTTCCCCAACTGCAATTTTACCCACTGAATGACATATCACTATGTTATTTATAGATGTCGAAACACGTCTTTGGCCTTCAAAAAGCATATAAAATTTTCAACTTAGGAAAGTGCTCTAATAAAATATGTTATGTACCTTGATAGAATAATTGGAAATCCATTGCATAAATAACAAAATAATGCAAGATATTAGTATGAAAAGACAAAATTACCAAAATAATAGACAATTGTAGATAACAAAATATCACAATAGTAATATCTTTATTGATGAAAGCAATGTTCACTTTCCTCTTTGAGGGGGCAATCTCCAAATTAAGTGAAGATCCAATCATAAAATACAAAAATACATCATGTTTCATTACATCTACTCCTATATATAGTTTCTAGTGAAGGAACTTTGTAGTATGCACAACCTTCTAGTAATCCTTCTTAGAAAGGAACTTTCTAGTAGGTAGAACATTCTAGTAAATGTTCAAATATTGCTTTCACACCATAAATACTTTCTAATAGATGGAATATTCTAGTAATTCCTTTTACAAATATTTCTTTCACACTATATCTGCTTTATTGGACTTATTTAATATAGATTGCGTCAATAGATAACAACTTATCTATTAAAAACTTTCAAGGTGTGACCAATTGGCGATAAGGTGCAATGTTAAGGCACTCCTTGTGATGTCATAGGTTCAAACCTCAATTAGCCATTAGTGTCACTCATGAGAAATGTTGATAGACCTAAGTGTGATAATGGAATGCAATCGACCCCCTATCATATCACACAAGTACGACCCCCACCCTAATTGTCAATTCCCTTAGTTTTAAAAAAAATAACTTATTAAAAAAGTTAGGATAAATCCCTAACATTGTGTAATTTATTCAAAATTAGAATTTCCACATAAAAGGTACCAACTCCTTAGTAAAATCTAACACACGAATTCATGAAATATATCCATTTGTGAGGGAAAGAGATTAATTAATCTTCTTTGACTATTTTGTTCCTTGATTTTATTCATCGCCATTATGTTGATGAATAGAGAAAGACTTCAAGGACCGAAATTAGCTTTAAAACTCTCAGCCACACATACAGACTCTGAATTTAACACAAATAGCCTCGACAATTGATCCAGGTAGATATTGGTAGCCACCCACCTTTCCAACTGGCTCAAAACAGTTTTATGGCAATTTTGGTATTATACTATTTTTAGTAGTTTTTCGGGTCCTAAACTTCCAGGGCCATTTTGAGGCCCTAAACGACCTCTTTTGGCGATTTGGGGGGGCAAATGGTTGCCCCCAACATATATTTCCTAGTCGAAAGTTGTAAATCTCGGATAGACCTTTCCAATGGGCTACCAAGTGCCCCAAACAAAGATCGTATGCAAAAGTTACGACCCCGAGAAGTTGATGTACTAACTTACCCAAACGGGGCCCACATGACTTTTGGCGCTTCATCTCCTAGGGTTAGGTTTTTGGATGTCTAGGGTTTTTGACATTCCTGTTTATTGTAAAAGGCCTTGAGAGCCTCATTGTAACCATCTTCTTGCGAAATGAGCGCAGTCGTCACATCTCTTCTCAGAGATAAGCCGCCACCATTCCAGCAAGCTTGTTTTCCGCTGCATTTTACAGTTCTAGCTTATTTCCTTGTTGAATAGAAAACCAGTTTTACTATATCTCTGTTATTTTGTGTTAAGCATCTGATAATAATCTGTATTCATTTCGTTCTACTCATAAAATCCAAATCAACAATAGCAAATTTCGAAGTGTGTCACACCTTAGTAGGATCAATTAGACCCAAGGAACTGGACCAAGGAATTATGTGGAAACTTCTTGGCTTATGGTGCTTACTGGATGGCTCACACAAAGTTCATATGTCTTATCGTCTTCGTATTGCGAAGATCATCACAAACTAATAGACTGAAATTTCAGTAAGGTTTTGATCCCTACATATCACACTAAGTGAAGAGGGATAACATACACTACTGACTTGTTATTACACTTGAGATATCTGCTTTTCATATGCCAGATCGCAAGAAGCATGGGCATAGAGGATACACAAACCTTGACTCAAAAACTATTAGAACTCTCAACTCCCAAACTTAGAATGAATACAATGAGGAGGGATAACGAAAGGTCATAAAGAAGATTCAGAGCACTAGTGGGGACAACCACTAATTTTATATCGTCCCTTAAATGGTCCTAAGGACATATGGGGACACGAATAATCTAAGTATGACCGACAAGAATTACATAAGTACAAATATTCAGATAGCAAGAATATTTACACAGTGGAGCTTATAGCAGCCCATGACGCTTCCGAATAATCATTACAACCCACTTGATAGATACATGGGTCCTCACCAAAGGTACATCTAGCAAATATTTCATTATCATTGTCAGATGAGTCTGGCATCTCGAATTCAATATCAGGGAAAAGACAGAAAGAAAAGAAGTGTTCTACATCATATCTCATCATGGTCGGATTTGGTCCACAACAATATTTGCCTACAAAGGTGGATTCTACTTTGTAATTAAGTGGGATCTTCTTTTTGTGATAATCTGCATGTTGACACAGCAACTGTCAATAAGGGTTCACTTCGCATTGTCGTCAACAAACCATCAACCAAACTCCCTTATGCACCGGCCCAGAAAGGTTTTACCCTTTCCAACAACACTCGCAGAGTGAGTGAAGTCTCACCTGAGATGCATAAGGGGGCTGCAGGAAACACATTTCCACAGTGGAGTTGAGGACATACATCAAACATACATTGTAACTGCACAAACCAGAGATTATATCTTTCGCACTATGCTAGCATTTCATCATCCGCATGTTCATCAATCACATAATCAATTCATGATAAACATTCGCATCAACATCATCTAACCATTCATGAACAACAATTACCGAACCCACAGAGCATTATACAATAAACAGACATTCGCATTCACCATTCAACATAAACAAAGACACAAATAGCACCATAATCAAACATCTTCATCCATTCATTAAAACATGCGGAATGACCTTCGCAGAAACAATCAATACATCATATCGCGGATACAAAGCATTTCAACAACTGGATCAAAACTCGACAGATCAATTACTCTATTTCAGGGATGATTTTAAGAACCCCTCCAAAATTTATATGTATAAAAAATGGGCGAATCTCCCCGATATATAGGAAAACGTGAAGGCGATTTTATCAATAATATAATATGTATATATATTTTTGGGGGCCAATATTTCACTTCATTATATAAAGCTATAAAATCTTGGCGAATCTTTCACTAAATTATAACATATTGTAAAATCTTGGCGAATAGTTCACTGATTTATAAAATATAGTAAAAATTTGGCGAATCTTTCACTGATTTATAAAATATAGTAAAAATTTGGTGAATCTTTTGCCAGTAAGACTCAAACTTTTGATTTTGTAGATTACTAAGGTAGTGCAATAGAAGAAATACACCAAAGCTCAACTATGGACTCTCTCAACTCCTAGACTCTTGAATTAACAAGTGTATGAATGAGGAGAGGATGGATTTATTTATACATTTCACAAGCAGTATTTGATCACTCACAACTAGAAGGTGTCGACAAAACACGACTGCACTAACTAGATTCAGGGCAAGTAGGGACTCTACTTGTTATCTCGTCCCTTAATGGTCCAATGGACATGTGGGGTCATGAATCTTGACAGGCCAACAAACTGATAGAATTAAGTGAATATCCTAGTAGCAGGCCACTTCCTTTATATAGAGAGATAGTTCTTGGACCAATTCCAAGCTTCCAACCAATATTCTCTCCAATCTTTCTTCTCTTTGGTGTTGAATGGTAGGAGAGTTGCATATTTGTCAGTGAATATTTAAAATGGCTCAATCCACACAAATTTTCCTCAGCAAGTGATAACTTTGCCCATCACTGTTTTAAAATTTCCCAACACTATAAAAGCATCCATAAATTGATAAATAACAACCCCATGCACTTCTAAATTCACCCAATGGTGAGAATAATGCCACATGCACTTCTAAATTCACCCAATGGTGAGAATAATGCCACATGCACTTATAAATTCACCCAGTGATGAGAAAAATGCCCTAGACACTTCAATACTTGCCCCGGGCACTTCAAAATTCTCTCAAAGATGATAAAAATACCCTAAGCACTTCAATATTTTCCCAGGCACTTCTAAATTCTCCCAAGGATGATAAAAACTCCCCATGCACTTCAATATTTTCCCCAAGCACTTCAAAATTCCCTTGAGGAACTTTAATACTTACCCCATGCACTTCTAAATTGACCCAATTATGATAGAAACGCACCATGCATTTCAATACTTGCCTCTGTCACTTCAAAATTATCCCAACAATGATAAAAACACCTGGACACTGTTAAATTTTGAGCATTAATTCACAATACTCTAGGATCTTTACTGAGAGAATAACATATACAGTATATCAATGCATGACAATCACAATAAGCATGACAAGCATCACAAGAATCAAAAGCATGAGATACAAGAGACACAGAGTTTCCGTGGGGAAAACCCTAAGGTGAAAAACCCCACAACTTCCTCAGAGATAGAGAGAGCAATGGCTCAACCAAAGTACAACCAAAATACACTGAGATACTCCTCCTCCTCACTAGTGCGCCACTTTCTGAGTGAGAGTGAGATATTTTTCCGAGTGATCTAAATAGAGATCACCTGATCTCTATTTATACTAATCTGTTTGCGCAGTGACCTTATGGGGCCAAC
Source organism: Larix kaempferi (assembly GCA_027924585.1). Taxonomy (NCBI): domain Eukaryota; kingdom Viridiplantae; phylum Streptophyta; class Pinopsida; order Pinales; family Pinaceae; genus Larix; species Larix kaempferi. The sequence continues at coordinate 5,040,134 of BSBM01000600.1, forward strand.
TTGTCTAGCTAAGTACATCCATATTATAATATATATATTTCAGGGATGACCCCACACATGGTGGTCTAATAACCCATCGGCAAGTACACACACTTGTGACACTTGTCAATCCACATGACGACACTTCCTTATAGAGGAATGACACATCTCTAATAAGGGTACGATAAATATATATATAATACATAGATGAAATACATTCCGAAGTTACATATACATCAACACTCCCTCTTAACTAGGAAGGTATTTCTCGACACAAATCTGCTAGACAAGTCTTCTTCTTGGGATCATCTTCATCGATGCATCGTCATCATCATCGTCACTACTGCTGCTATCTCAACCAATCTATGACTCTACTCATCATAGGAAGTTCTACAGAGCCAGTCCTTTTTCATACTGGATGTAGGCCCGCCACCTACAGGTCTTCATCATGTGGAAATCTCAGGACTTATTACGTGCGTCACAAAACCTTAAAAGAGTCTCTTGAATAGCAAGAACCCTAAAGAGCATCTGAGGACTTTTTCATCCTGTCCAGATCTCTAGGACTTATTACATGTGACCCCACCACAAAACCTTGAAAGAGAATCCTAGGACTGATTACGAGCACAAGGCTCAACCTATCGGATCTCACAGGGCACAAATTACATGTGGTTACCACAAAACCTCGAAAGAGAATCCCAGGACTGATTACGAGCACAAGGATCAACCTATCGGATCTCCCAGGGCACAAATTACATGTGGTCATGGAAAAACCTCGAAAGAGCATCCCAGGACTAATTACAAGCACACAGCTCAACCTATCAAATCTCCCAGGGCACAAATTACATGCCATAGGACAAAACCTCGAAAGAGCATCTGCCAGATATCCTATGGCACAAATTACATGCCATAGGAAAAACCTCGAAAGACTATCTGCAGATCTCCCAGGGCACAAATTATATGTCCTCCCAAGCAAAACCTCGAAAGAGCATTTGCCAAATGTCCCAGGGTACGAATTACATGCCATAGGCAAAACCTCGAAAGACCATCTGCAAATCTCCCATGGCACAAATTACATGCTTATCTACACAACCTGTTCCACGACCACAGAGTATCCACCTGATAGTCACCATACATCATCCTGATGTACACATGATCATCCTGATCATCATCACTGCAACATCCTGCTGCATGTCATCTGGAGCAACATCCTGAAGCTCGTCATCCATGATCATCCTGAACATACACTGCATCCACCTGATGCACACCAAGTATCTACCTGATACATATCATCATACATGATCCACCTGATCATACAATGTATCCACCTGATACAAATACAAATACATGATACATATCATCAAACATGATCCACCATATCATACAATGTATCCACCTGATACATATACAGATACATGGTCCAAGCATCCAACATGATGCATATACAAAATACATACAAATGATCCTACTGATCATATCCAGCATCCAACATGATGCATACATACATATAAATGATCCAACTGATCATATCCAGCATCCAACATGATGCATACATACATACATAAAAATGATCCAACTGATCATATCCAGCACCCAACATGATGCATACATACATACATAAAAATGATCCAACTGATCATACAATGCATCTACCAGAACATCATCCTAATGCTCATCATCCAATGCTTACATCCATAGCCATGTGAAGGATCCTCCTTCCAACATGCTTGGAATGGCTTCAGCAAATGTGTCCATCACTTCTTCCTCAAAGTGTCATCAATCTGAAGAACGCCAAGCCTCTCTCTGAAGTACTTGAACTTCACCCTGGCTAGTGACTTCGTCAGCACATCTGCAATCTGCTCGTTCGTCGCAACATACAGGAGCTTCACAGCTCCTATCTGCACCATATCCCTGATATTGTGATATTTGATCTCTCTGTGTTTCGACCTGTCATGAAACACTGGGTTCTCGGACAGCTTCACACAACTCTGGTTATCACAGAAGATACCAGTAGCATCCAACGAGAGATCAAATAATTCAAACAGTAGCTTCCGTAGCCATACTGCCTCAAAACTAACTGAACAGGCTGCAACATACTCTGCCTCAGCTATACTCAGTGCTACACAGGACTGCTTCTTGCTAAACCAAGAGATCACACCTGATCCCATACTGAAGCAGCACCCAGATGTGCTCTTCCTATCTACAGCACTGCTAGCCCAATTTGAATCAACATAACCCTGCAGGTTAAACTTTTGATTCGCCTCATACTTGAGCCCATAATCCACTGTACCCTTCAGGTACATTAGAACATGCTTTACAGCAACCAGATGAACGCTCCTCAGATCTGTCACAAACTGACTCAATGTGTTCACCGCAAAGCAAATATTTGGTCTCGTGTTCGTCAGGTACATCAAGGACCCAATCATCTGACGATACATAGAGACATCAACCGGCTCAGATGAAGCATCACATAGAAGCTTCAGATTCGATGCCATAGGTGTGGCCATGGCCTTGCAATCCATCATCCTGAATCTCTTCAGGATATCTATTGTGTACTTCCCTTGACCAAGGAAGATCCCTCCTGCACTCTGCAACACCTCCATACCTAGGAAATAATGCATCATTCCCAAATCTTTCATATCGAACTCAGCAGCAAGCTTCCTCTTCGTATCTGGAATTAGTCTGTCATCTCCTGTTACAAATAAGTCATCCACATATAGGATTAGAATCATAGGATTCCCTTCCTCAACCTTGTAGTAGAGGTTGCAATCCGCTTTACTCTTGGTAAAGCCCAAACTAGATAGGAAACTATCCATCCTACCATACCAGGTTCTGGGAGCTTGTTTCAAGCCATACAAGGCTTTCTTCAATCTGCACACATCTGACTCCCTGTCATGTATTTCAAAACCGAGTGACTTCTCTACATATATTTCCTCTTCAACTACACCATTCAAGAAGGCAGTCTTGACATCCATCTGGTGTATTTTCCATTTCATCGCTGCAACCAGGGCAAGTACTGTTCTGATGGAATTATACCTGGCTACAGGTGCAAAAGTTTCTTCATAATCTATTCCCTCTTTCCGAGAGAAGCCATGAGCTACGAATCTTGCTTTGTATTTCTCTACACTGCCATCTGCAGCATGCTTGATTTTGTAGATCCATTTAGAAGTCACAACAGACTTCTCTTTAGGTCTTGGTACAACATCCCAAACATCATTCTTCATTATTGATTGGTATTCCTCAACCATGGCATCCTTCCATTCTTTCTTTTTCGCTGCTTCTTCATAAATGGAAGGCTCTTTGTTCATAATGTCACAGAGTAAAGCAACATAGCTGGTATGTGATCTGGTTCTCTTCTTTGCTCTGTGTTCTTCTTCTGGAATGCCAAATCTTTCTGCATCTTGAATGAGCTCTCTAGCCCATGCAGGTTTCCTCTTGTGAGATTTATCCTGACAGGGTGGATCTACAGGTTCTTGCGGATCTTCAAACTCACGAACAACTTCTGGAACTGCTTCAGTCATGGTAGTGTCTTGAAATCTAGTTTCCTTAGGTTCTTCATAAACTTCGATAGGTTCCTTCCTTGATTTGATGAATGCTGAGTTTTCATCAAATGTTACATCCCTGCTAACATCAATCTTCTTGAACCCTGGAAAGTATATTCTATAAGCCTTCGAGCTTTCACTGTAACCCACAAAGATACCCTTCTTTGTTGAAGGGTCTAGTTTAGTCCTCTTTTCCTTTGGAACATGAGTGTATACTGGACAACCAAATATTCTGAGATGACTGACTTCAGGTTTCTTACCATAAAAGACCTCTTCTGGTGTCTTGTTATCCAATATCTTGTGGGGTGTTCTGTTCTGCACATATACAGCTGTTCTAGCTGCTTCTGCCCATAGATGCATAGGTAGATCCTAGTCATGCAGCATTGCCCTTGCTGCTTCCATGATAGTTCTGTTCTTCCTTTCTGCAACTCCATTCTGTTGAGGATTATAAGGAGCAGTCAACTCCCTCTTAATCCCTGAATCACTACAAAGCTTCTTGAAGTCACCTGAGGTGAATTCTCCACCATTGTCGGATCTGAATGTTTTGATCTTCTTGTCAGTTTGGTTCTCCATCAAGGTTTTGAATTCCTTTAATTTATCAAACACTTCATCTTTGTTCTTCAAGAAGTATACCCAAGTCTTCCTAGAGAAGTCATCAATAAATGAGACATAGTAAACATACCCACTCAGAGAACTAGATGACATAGGACCACATACATATGAGTGGATGATTTCCAGGATGTCTTTTTCCTTGCTTTCACTACTTGGGAAAGCTTTCTTAATGTTCTTACCTTTTGCACATCCTTTGAAAACACCTTCATGTTTGGTCTTGATTTCAGGAAGACCCTATACATCCTTGCTTGAAATTGGAAGTGCTCTATAGTGCATATGAGCAAGTCTTCTATGCCAAAGTTCACTTGGCTCCATGGATTCATGTACCATGGCATGTTTAGGTTGTCCCTTCAATTTATACAAACCTCCCTCTTGCTCTCCAATCACTACTGCATCATCTATGTTATTTCCCTTTTGCCACATTAGGACTTGGCCATCCACAAATGCAACCCTCATACCTTTTGCATCCAATGCAGAGATGGAGAGTAAGTTCTTCTTGAGCCCAGGTACATAAAGGACTTCTTTCATCTTCAAAGATTTTCCAGAATCTAGGTTGTAGGAGGCTTCACCACTTCCTTTAATTGGGTATTGATAATCATCCCCAAGTTTCACCTTATGGGGTGATTCATGTTTAGATAGGTTCACAAAAGATTCCTTAAACCCAGTCATGTGTTTGGAAGCTCCACTATCAATCAACCAATCATTACAACCATGGGAGATACTACCTGTGAGAGCAGAAATTAGAACATGTTCTTCTTCACTTGATGAGTCATCATCACTATCACTTTCTGCCCTATCCTTCTTCTTTGGGGGTTCATCATCTTCGGCAGCATGAGCATGATATCTTCTTTTGTTATTCTTCTTCTTCTTGTTGAAGTTGTTGTTGTCTTTCTTCTTCTTGGGACAATCTGAAGCAAAGTGTCCCTTCTAATTGCAATTGAAGCATCTGAGATCTTTCTTATCTTTATGATAATGGTGGTGTGAGGATCTTCTGTTATGAGATGATTCCTTCTTGGACTTCCCTTTCCTGGCATGTGCTGTGAGAGATTGATCTTCATTTCCCGTCTTTTCTTCTCGGGCCACAAGCCTAGCTTCTTCTTGAGAGCATTCTTCCTGCAATCTATTGAAGGAGATCAACTTCTTCCTTGCACAAATTCCTTGAATAAAGGAATCCCATGACCTGGGTAGGCCATTTAGAGTGGTCATCACCACTTCACCATTCTCCACCATTTCATCCACTGCTTCTAGTTGTTCCTTGATTTGGAAGACCCTTGAAAAATAATATTGAATGCTTTCTCCATTCTGAAACTTTACTCTTTTCAATTGGTTCCACAGGGTCATCTTCCGATTTATGTTTTTCCCTTCAAATAGCTTGGTCAAAGATTCAAACATCTCCTTGGGTGTCTTTAGAGAAGACACATGGGGTATGAGATGGTCTTTAATGGAATCAGCAATGATTCTCTTTGCCTTGACCAAATTCTTCTTATGCAATACCTTGGCCTCTTCATCCTCTAGGATAGGGATTTCTTCTTTTACATATGAGTCCAACTCATTCTCTTCTAGGATTAACCCAATCCTATACTTCCAAGCTCGGAAGTTATGAGCTCCTTCAAGCTTATCCTCAAGCTTGGTGTGGTGAGACATCTTAAAGAGTACTTCAAATGGAAATAGAAAAGATTTAGGTCTTACCACTTGAAATGTTGAAAACTGGATCTGGTCCCGGATTAGGGTTTGTCGAAAAAACCCTAAAAATTCAAAATGTGAATTTCAATTTTTCTGAAAGGATAGAAAGATGCACCTTGACGAGCTGATCAGCCTGGTGTATTTAGAATTTGAGATCAGCAAAGATTTGCCCTTCAGAATTGCCTTTTTGTCCTCTCGGGTTCACTGGGGAGAGCCCTGAATTAGGGTTTGAGTTTCCCGGAGATCTACTCAACCCAAAATCTCGATCCAAAGCTCTAAACTTCGATTTTTGCAAGGAGCTTCTAGCTATGTCTTCATATTTCAGAAATTCCTATTTTTGGGGAAACCCTAATTTTTAGGGCCAAAACTGAAAATGCTCAGAATTGAATTCTGATTGGACAGATAGATGCGCCTTGATGAGTAGAGTCAATATACTATACTGCTTTTCCAAAATCTGTGGAGAGAAACCCAATAAACAAGGAACTCAAGTTTCCGTCACTGCAAAATGTCTTCTTCTTAGGTTAGCTCTGATACCATGTTAAATTTTGAGCATTAATTCACAATACTCTAGGATCTTTACTGAGAGAATAACATATACAGTATATCAATGCATGACAATCACAATAAGCATGACAAGCATCACAAGAATCAAAATCATGAGAGACAAGAGACACAGAGTTTCCATGGGGAAAACCCTAAGGTGAAAAACCCCAGAACTTCCTCAGCGATAGAGAGAGCAATGGCTCAACCAAAGTACAACCAAAATACACTGAGATAGTCTCCTAGTAGAAGATGATCCTCCTCCTCACTAGTGTGCCACTTTTTGAGTGAGAGTGAGATACTTTTCCAAGTGATCTAAATAGAGATCACCTGATCTCTATTTATACTAATCTGTTTGCCCAGCGACCTTATGGAGTCAACTTGTCTAGCTAGGTACATCCATATTATAATATATATATTTCAGGGCCGACCCCACACATGGTGGTCTAATAACCCATCGGCAAGTACACACACTTGCGACACTTGTCAATCCACATGACGACACTTCCTTATAGAGGAATGACACATCTCTAATAAGGGTACAATAAATATATATATAATACATTCTGAAGTTACATATACATCAACAGACACTTCAATATTTTCCCCAGTCACTTCAAAATTCTCCCAGCAAAGATAAAAATGCCCCCATCCACTTCCATGATTTCCCGGGAACTTCATTGCTTGACCCAAGCACTACATTAATTTCCCTAGACACTTCAAAATTCATCCAATAATGATAAAGATTCCCTATGCACTTCAATAGTTTCCCCAGGCAAGGGAGAAAAACACTCGGCAATGATATAATCACCCAAGCAATCACAAAAATGCCTCAATCCACACAAATTTGCCCCGACAAGTGATAACTTCTCCCATCACTATTTTAAAACGTCCCAACACTATAAAAGCATTCATACATTGATCAATAACAACCCCAAGCACTTCTAAATTCACGCAATGAGGAGAAAAACGACCCATGCACTTCTAAATTCACCCGGTAATGAGAAAAATGCCCCATGTACTTATAAATTCACCTAGTGATGAGAAAAACGCCTCGAACACGTCAAAATTTTCCGAAAGATGATAAAATTTCCCTAATAACTTCAATATTTTTCCAGGCACTTCTAAATTCTCCCAACGATGATAAAAAAATCCCCATGCACTTCAATATTTTCCCAAAGCATTTCAAAATTCCCCCAAGTCACTTCAATACTTGCCACATGCACTTCTAAATTGACCCAATGATGATATGAAATGCCCCATGCACTTCAATACTTTCCTCGACCACTTCAAAATTTTCCCAACGATGATAAAAACACCCATACACTTCAATATTTTCCCCAAGCACTTCAAAATTCTTGCAGCAAAGATAAAAATGCCCCCATCCACTTCTAAATTCACCCAGTGAGAAGGAAAATGCACCATGCACTTTTAAATCCACCCAGTGATGAGAAAAATGCCCCTGCACTTCTAAATCCACCTAGTGATGAGAAAAACACCCCATGCACTTCTAAATTCACCTAGTGAGGAAAAACACGCCCCAGGAACTTCAATACTTGCTCTGGGCACTTACACTTCAAAATTCTCTCAGAGATGATAAAAATGCCCTAAGCACTTTAGTATTTTCCAAAGCACTTCAAAATTATCCCAAGGATGATAAAAACTCCCCATGCATTTCAATATTTTGCCCAAGCACTTCAAAATTCCCTTAGGCAGTTCAATACTTGCCCCATGCACTTCTAAATTCACCAAGTGATGAGAAAAATGCCCTGCGCACTTCAATACTTTCCTCGGCCACTTCAAAATTCTCCCAACGATGATAAAAACACCCATACACTTCAATATTTTCCCTAGGCACTTCAAAATTCTCACGGCAAAGATAAAAACGTCCCCATCCACTCCATGTTTTCCCAAGCACTTCATTACTTTCCCTAGACACTTCAAAATTCATCCAATGATGATAAAGATGCCTTCGGCAAGGGAGAAAAACACCCGACAATGATATAATCACCCAGGAAATCACAAAAATGCCTCAATCCACACAAATTTACCTCAGCATGTGATAACTTTGCCCATCAGTGTTTTAAAACATCCCAACACAATAAACGCATCCATAAATTGATAAACAACAACCGCAGGCACTTCTAAATTCACCTAGTGATGAGAAAAATGCCCCATGCACTTCTAAATTCACCAAGTGACAAGAAAAATGCTCCATGCACTTCAATACTTTCCCTGGGCACTTCAAAATTCTTCAAAAGATGATAAAAATGCCCTAAGTGCTTCAATATTTTCCCATGCACTTCTAAAGTCTCCCAAGGATGATAAAAACTCCCCATGCACATCAATATTTTCCCTAAGCACTTCAAAATCCCCCCCAAGCACTTCAATACATGCCCCATGCACTTCTAAATTGACCCAATGATGATATAAACGCCCCATGCACTTCAATACTTGCCTCACAAAGTGAGTTTTGGTGGGATTTGATGAGAGTCGAAGCTCACCTTTTAGAAGTTATTTGCAATAATGTCAATCAGCATGATAAGATTCTAGGATGCTTACTTTAGGGCTTGTTACATTGATATGAGTTCTAAGAGAATTTGTGGATGAGAGAGCCATTCAAATTCCTAGTAGAGCATCACCAGTTTCTTCTCTTGCAGTAGGAATTCTTTGGCCTTGTATGTTAGGAGAGATCTTCTTTATGCCTTCTTCTTAGGATGGATTTGGTTGATACCACCCAGGATTACTTACATGTTTATAGGTTTACTTCTATCCAGGAAAGGATGTTTCTTTGTTGGCTCTCTCCTCAATTTCTAGTGTTTTTCCCCTAGGATAACCTTTGTAGGCCCGGGTTTTGATACTCTGTTTTATTTATGGTTCTTAGTTTACTAGTTTTTCATTTCATTTCAATTATTTTATTTTTCATATCAGGGGGGCATCTTGGACCCCGTGCTTTTGTATGGGCTTGTCATAACTAATGTAATGTCTTACTCCCATTGACTTATTTGGTCTTTAGTGGACATTAATATAAATTCATTTTGTTATGTTTCAACACAATCCATTTGAGGACCTTCTATGGTATTTGAAGGCCTCTCAAAATATTTCTTAGAGGGAGGAGTTTGCTAGACTGAGCATGTGATCATTGCTTCTCTAATTCAAGATAGGGACGAGCTTATTAAAAATCCAAGTTTCCTTCAACATTATCTTTTTTTGTCAACAATGGACATACAAGCTTTTACCTAGGTCACCTTCGTTGTGCATTCCAGAAGGTAGAAGGCTGGTTCCATCGGGATAATTTTGTCCCAATAGTTTGGTCTCCTCATGCTGCCTATTTTGGTTTCAAAATTGTTATTTGTATCCAAGAATGAGTTTCGCTTCAATTTGGATGTTTATACTTTATTCTATTTTGGGAGTTGGTTGTTTTGGGAAGGTGCCAATTTCCAGGGGATTTGCGATGATGCTAATCAAACCATAAAGTCTATGTTACAACAAACTTGATAAGTGGGGATGTGTACCCAAACAATCCAAAATTTCAAGGGATGACAAGGTATGTTGGGGGTAGGATATAGGGGAACCTGCCCCAAATATATAAATATTAAAAATATATTGATTTCAAGAGTTTTAAACTTTAAAAATAATCATTTGATAATACATACTTGATTCATACATGTTTGAAAACATGCTACAAATCCTCTACTATGATGGGGTAGCACTAGCAAATGGTAATTGTGGGTACTCTTTGCAGTTTGCATGCTCCTTGAGGGCGCAGGGTACCTCTATGTGTACCCACTGTGTTGCAAGTCCTTGAAAATACTATGGGTCATGCCTAGTTCGAAGGCGAACAAAAAATATTTTATGCGCTCTTGCCCTAGCATCTTTTGCCATTTAATTGGGTTCAGCTATACCATATTTCTCTTATCCTCCTTCATAGCAACTATGCAAGTGGGGTTGCTTAGTTTGCAAAATATAAAAATTGTTGTTGAATTCTCCTTGCTTCATTTGTATTGTATATCTTCTTTATAATATCGTCAGACATTCTTACAGCAAAAGTTGATTGATTGGTGCAACACTACCTGGCCTCACCAGATTCCACTTGGGATTAATTGTGCAACTAACCATATGAAGAGGGATCTTCATGTAAACTTTATATATTAACTTTTAGAGTTTGTTAGAAGATTCTAAAGATTTTATTTTTCCAATCATGGTATAAATTTCCCCATGTATCTCCCCAAACTAGTAGATTTTGAATCTGCATATCTTATCTTCTCCATTGTTAGAGATCTGAGTGAAGCAATATATCTTCAATCAATCTGCCAATATTCATCAAAATCAACAGTTTTACTTTATTGTCTTATTTTGTTTTAGACTCCCTCCCCTTCTGGATTTTTAGACCAATAATTCTTAATGATAGTGGATTGCAAGGATGCTTGTATCTCAATCATGTGCCTGAGAAGAATGAATCATATGGTGTGTCAATTGGCTTCAAAAATTCCTTAGCATGCATTTGACAAATTGCTTGAGGCGTGGGGGTTACAGATGAACATTTGGACTTCTCTTGCAAATAAAACGATACTTGTCATCCAAGAATCTTGTTAATGTATTTGAGTGCAATATTTAGTGCATGTTTACTTTTTGGAGTTTGAAATATACACTTGTAACTAATTTGAATTGATAGCTTGACTACTTGATAAATTAGTGTTGCATCTGTGATAGCTTGTACTACATTATAAGGATCATCCTCCTCAATTCCATCCAGCAACACCTCATATTGGAAACATTAGTCCTCCAGTTTTCACTATAATCAATCACTTTCAAAATGTGATGCCCTTCTAGGATCTCACAGTGATATTTATCAAGGGATCCCTTCCTGTTATATCCCTATCCATCCTTAAGAATAGAACACCTTGTCCTTACCTAGGTTTGTTTAAGGTCTTCTATCAACTCTTGCATCTATATCCCCTTGTCCAACATTGCCATTCTTTATTTTTTGTAACTTAGGGGTATAACTCCAGGCCTTATGATTTGTGACATACTCGTAGGCCTCCAGGCTCCCTTGGCCATTGGGGCACTCCATAACTAAATTCTTCCTCTAATAAGTAATAACCCACTGTTAGGCCTTGAATCCCAACAACAGTATAATTTTAAATTCATGTGTACAAAAAATGTCAACTGAAACATGCATATTTTGAATTCATACATTGACTCCATAGTCCCTCAGGGATCTTCTTCCCTTCTAGTGTAGGGTGAAAGGGTCCAAGATTGATTTCCTACTTTAGTTGATATGGAGGAGATCGTTTGGCTCAAACTATCCATGGAAACACTACCAGGGTTGGAGGTTTTTATGGTTTTTGCTTTAGATATTGTGGACATTCCAGCCATGGTTTTTCCGTCGAACAATTCCATTTCCTTCTTGAATTCTTAGCAACAATTTCCACAGCCTCCACATGCTTGAACCAACAATGAGTGCTTGGGTCTCTCTTGCCATTGTAGGCATAATAATATAATATCCTTGGTTTCGTTGAGGTTCCTTGCACTACCCAAGAGAGGGGGGATGTTCAAATGGAAAAGTGAATAATGGTGAATAATACTTTCCCCTAAGTCATAGATTCCTTGTATGGTGAATTTCCCCTTTCCAACCTCATCATTTGAATAATACATGATTTAACATATTATATTCCAGCAGCCAAAACCAGGGTATTACCTTCCCCTCTTCCTTGGAATAATACTGTTGTCAGTTAACCTTTCTTTCGAACAACAAGATCATGCCTTCATTCTTTAGCTGCAAAATGCTATCCTTGCCATTGCAACTTGCTTTTGCTGGCTATATTGGATTGGCATGTTCATCAATTCCATTCATTGTCTTGACATGCTTCTGGGTTTAAGATGGATCTATGCTGGTTATAACTCAGTCCACATGGCTTTACTCCTCTCACATAACCTCATCATTTCAATAATACATGATTTAACATATTGTATTCCAGCAGCCAAAACCAGGGTATTGCATTCCCCTTTTCCTTGGAATAACACTGTTGTCAATGAACCTCTTTTTAACAACAAGATCATGCCTTCATTCTTTAGCTGCTGAATGCCATCCTTGCCATTTCCACTTGCTTTTGGTAGGTATATTGGATTGTCATGTTCAACAATTCCATTCATGTCTTGACACGCTTCTAAGGCCTTAGAATTTCAGCAAATACCCATAGTAATTATCGAAGGGAAGCTTGCATCTCATAGCCATTTTAATTCAAAATTATTTCATGCACTGAATTCCAAACTCATAAATTGTACCACATATATTCACAATATGAGATACAATATGCAATTTTGTCCCAATATTTATGTGTAAATACGTGTTCACTTCACATGGTTTCCACAGGTAAGATTCAACTTACTGTATTTTCTGACACCCAAAATATGTTGTCTCTTCTCTAACAGACCCATAATTGGAGTAAGGGTTTTTTAGGGTTAACGTTTCTACGGATTTCTTGTCCTGGTGTTATTTCAGAATGGCTAGAATGATAATCCTCTATTTAAAAATGATATAACCTAGTAAGATGAATGTATTGAAAAATCTATAATTAAGAAAAAAAGATGCATATACATAAACATGAAAATAGTAAAAGAAATTTCAAAGTGCTAAGAAAAAAGTCAAGGATAACCTCGTCGTGGTTGAATATTTGAAACTTCTTATACCTGAAGATGCCATATGCCTTGGTATTTAGCTTCCAAAATATTTTACACTATCTCATCTAAATTCTTTTCAAGCTCCCTCTCCAATTTTTGAATCTCTAGTAGATAAATCACATACATGATCAAATACCAACTTTAAATATTGAACATACAAGTAATACCGGATGACTACACATTAGGATTTCAAAATGTGCCCAACATTATATTGTCAAGCTTACTTGATTGCATTTTACAATTAATTTTTATGAAGGACATTTTATGGGAATCACTAAATTTTCTTCTTGGAATGGCTTAGAGCTGTAGCAACAGCTCTGGGTACAGACAGTAATCAAATAGGGGAAACATACCTCGAATAAATTTGTTCCTAAAATGCACCTAGGACTATGTAGAATGAATACGTTTTTTGCGAACCTCATAATTTTGTGAAGTATGATGTCTTTCGGTATCAGAACCCATTGTTATAAAGTCTAATGCAAAATCTAGAAAATGAATACCACTAACTGTAAACAAGAATATAAATCCAATTTTGAAAAGAGCAATCAGTTGGTTGAGCATTAAATCGTATCATAGCCATAAAAATCTATGCTATTGGCATATATAGAATCCTCTATACAAAGAAGAAAGGTGACCAAAGTATTATATCAAGATACACTTATTGTAACTGTCTATGAAAAAGGATTATTTCGAAAGGAAACATCAATATATTTTTTTTTTTAATAACGAGCAAATACTCACAAACATGCAACTAGCGTAAATGCCAAACAAAATACATTCGTAAATTGGAAATCAACTACCATACAATATATTTTTAAACAAAACCAGAAATGCAACTCGGCACTCAGCTCAAGTGCATCAAGATATGGATGGGCAATGTGTAGGTCGTCATTGATGGTGAAATAGGTTAAAAAACCCTCTAGCAACCTTCTGACGAGGATAACCAATTTCAAATACTATTTATGCGTCAAATCTACTTCTCATTTACTCTTATTAAATCTTGCAAATGTTGTTGTTACAGGTCTGAAATATCGATCAAATAGGGCTAGAGTAACCATGTTTCAACATCAGAAAGGGTCCAGCAGGAAACCAATCCAAAAATTATTTTCAAGCTAAACGCACTTTTCAAATGGGGATCTAATGGTATGGTTTCCTGAATAATGCAATAAAATCTTAATGAACTAAGTGACCTCTCAATAACGGTTGTTTGACTTTGTTAGTAGGTGCCAAGTGATATGATAAACCATAGCTAGACACTTCTCCTTAGTTTGCTGCTGAAAATTCTCCACTTTCAGCTGATCAATATGCTTGAATAAGATCCATTCACCTACAGGACTTAAAATAACAGGTTTCAGTAAGAATCTTATTTCAATCAATGAGATAACTAGATAGAGCCTGCATTTGGATGTGTTATTTTAAGTTGATAGAAGTTTTCTGAAAGAAAAGAGAAATGGTGAAGTGATGAGAATGTAAATTTTGCTTTAATGTTTGTTGTTCTAAATTCATGTGAAACCCAGAATTATGATGAAGCAAAAGGAAAGGATGAGTGCGAGAAGGCCATGAAGGTCAAATCACGAGGAACAACGCTTGGGAATCGATCAAGTTGCCTCCATGTAAGAAAATATGTTGTTATGCACAATTTTCCTTTTAAAATATCTTGCACTCTAAAATTGGGTTTTTTGCAGATATTTATCAATGAGCTTAGACTCCATCCTATATAGGAGAGGAGAGGAGGGTGCCATAAGTTGATCACTATACTACCATCCTAACAACAATCAGCGAATTGACTGTCATTTAGTCTTTGGTTGAGGGGCAGAATGAATTTCCCAAGCAAGTGGGTACTCGATTTCCCATATCCAGGCACCATAGGAAGGGATCGAAAGAATGGGCCATAACAAATGTGAAAGCACCAATGAGAGATTGGCTAATAAAATAAAAGAACTAATAAGATAATTAAAAGCAGAGAACATATAATTTTATACAGATGATATGAGTAAATTTCTCTCTCCCAAGTCAAAACCTGTAATAAATGAATATACCAATATTTCATTTTCTATAAGTACATTTTCTATACTTCATTTATTTCCCACTTGGAAAAGTTTCACAAAATATCAAAGCAAAAGAAAAATTATAGTTTATAATGATGATTTCAGGATGAATTCTTGTGGTATACTACCCGCTTGCATAAAGCATCAACCAATGAATCCTACTATGTCTAGTACACTCACAAATGTGAGAAGAGTCAAGACACCCAAATCCGACAATGGAATTGATGAATTTAGATGGGACAATAAGCACACTAGCATAATTGTCCTCTCCAAGGTAATCACTTTAGTGTACACAAATGCTTTTATCCAAGATCATTCAACTGTAATTGAATTAGTAAACTACCTATAATTAGTTCTATGTTAGTTTTTGCAGGACAATTGGAGAAGGTATTTTTCATAGAATCATACAAGGGATATGTTGACAATTTCATTTGATCCCTCTGAAATGAGACATCCTATCCACCAGATATTCAATATACATGAGCTTCCCCACATAGACCAACTTTTCTATTTCTTTTGGGTTCTAGTTTGTTGGTTGGAATCTCAAAGAAAAGGGGAATATGAAATCTAAGAATTACTATACACATTTTGCTGCTAGGTGAATAAGCTAATTGAAAAAATATTAATTCACCCACAAACATGACACCTACATAGCACTTTCATAGCTCGTCCCCTCCTCCGACCGCAACCTCTTCTTCACTCTGCTTGGAAATCATGGTTCCCACTCTTGAATACTTCCCCACGTCTTTGAGAAAATCCAACAACTTTGAATTCTTTCCACTAATCATAATTATTTATCACTATAACAAAGAATGAACAAAACCTATTTTTTTGTCATGGGTATCACTCTCTTTCCCTAATATCTGCTCTATAATCATCCTAATACCACTAGAATTCCAACTAATTGTCTCTTCATCCAGTACAAGTCGTTCAAATCTTTTACCAGATGGGTTCCAAACCCTAGTAGTGGTTCCCCCAACGAAATCTACTAGCACATGGACACTTCTTTTTTGAAACCATGACAATACAATAATACCAAGCAAATTTCCCAAATGTAGCAAAACCACAATAAAATTTAATGGGTTTAGTACTAGGATTCGATCAAGCTGACCTAATATCTTGGTGGGTAGTGGATTCGATCAGCCCACATTCTTCCAAGATGTCAATTACATTACTATGTACGCTAATAATATCCTTACCCTTTGAATTTGTTTACTGTGGCTTGTACAGATTTGGTGCATAAACTCATTCTAGGGTTGGGGTTTGTATTGAACGACTAATATTTGACCAAGTATTGATGTTTTTTAGCATTGAAAAGGCTACACACACACACACACACACACATATATATATAAGCAATAGGCCCAAAAATGCAACTAACCTAAATGTTTAGGTCATTATTGTGCTTCTGAAATATGTAGATCAATAAAATTTAAAAAAAATCTAATTTTAAAAACAGATCCGTTACTCATCAATAAAATATCTGACTATCATGTAACAGAAACGTACATTATCCTTTTACATTCTTCCTCCACTCAATACATAACTATGTAGTGGATCTCTGTGGCTTGTATAAAGTTAATTTTTGGCACAATGGGTGTTTTTGCAAGTATCCAAATCCATTGTAATATGATCTATTGTGGAATGTTGACAAAAATATGCCATTCAAGTTAAAAATAGTCTAGCTATATAAAAAATTGACCCTCAAGTTCAATTCTCAAGATGATAGTTTAGATCGGCAATGGGGAATTTAAGGTTTTTAATGAGCAAGCATGGCTTGTGACAAGCGTTCTTGAATCATCACTTATTAACACCTTTATCATGGAGGTTAAATGGTTGGCACAAACATCCCAAGCCACAGATAGAGTGTAACATCCCGAAATTTACAAAAATTTAAAATTTTTCGATATAGCTTTTAATGCGTAATCTAACTGTGCGGAAATATAATAAATGTTTAAATGTCATCTTGTTGTACTAAACGTCGTGTTTTTCGAAAGTGAAATGTTGCGACAAGATAATTAATATCTTCATTTCGATGTTAAACTTACTCAACTGTACTTTCACAATTCTTTGTTGCTGATCTAAAGATATATGTTTATATGTGTTAACTATTGTTTCTTCTGTTTGAAGATGAAGGGGTCCTACGGATGCCCCGAGGCTTACTTAGCATTCGTGCTAAAGCATTTGAATCGTCCTTTTCACAGATTACATGTATAGTGTTTACGACATGTGACCGAAGAGTTCTAAATAGTTTCCGTGTCTCCCAAGTCTTAATGATTTAAGAGACATAATGTTGTAAGTGCTATTGGTGAGATCTTCAGTTAGCCTGATTTGTAAAAACAGACGTATGTCAGTTGTAATAATCAAAATCTCTATACTAACCTTTATTAATTTGTTCAACAAAAAAATAGGATCCATATATCATAGTTTAATTCTATGTATTGTTATTGTGAGTTTCTCTTGATGTATATTGTGAGATTACCCAATGTCTAAGTGATGGCTAAGTGCAATTAAAATGAAATGTCGATATGCAATTCTTTATATATAACTTAGAACCTAGGAATTACATGCAAGATTTGATTATGTTCTAATATAGAAATTATTGCAATCATATCATAGTCATTTGCTAACTTATGAACTATTGCAATTCATAGTCAAATGTTAACCTATGAACTATATGCAAATTCTTATTTAATTTTTATACTATATTGCGATATATATATATATATATATATATCAAGCCTTAAACAAAATCCTATGCACAACATTTATATGGTATTGTGTGTGTGTATCTATGTGACCCTATATGACCTTATGATTTCCTAGCAAAGACTCCAACACCACCTTGACTTAACACAAGGTGTTATTACATAACCGAATGGTGCGTGTTATCAACAATTCGATACATTGTAAGAAATGTGTGATATTAACACTATCAAGGTATCGTGCTGGAAGGCATTTGGGCTTCCATGGCATTTAATACTCTCAACTGCCGAGACAGTGGAATGTCTCCGTGGACATTGTTGTCAAGCAGGCAGGTGATGGTGTGGTGTTGTTTCAGGCGTTCTGACGAGCTGTAAGTGATTTGGTTCGATGTTTAATTGAGCTATCATCCTTAGTGGCTATATTAATGATGGTGTCATTTAACACGGTTGTTGCTTGGGTTTACATGAAAACCCTTCGGTGATCTCCACCATTGATCTAGCAAGGGTTTTGGTTGTTGGGATCTAACCCTACCTCCACTATGTTCACGGAGTTATTGTTTCCTTGGAATTTGGTGTAGTGGCTCTGAGGAGAGGTCGACAGGCCGAGAGCCTTCAAGGTTTTGATAGCAGGTTTTTGTGGAGTGCCCACGGTTCGAAACCGTGACCTGTTGAATGCTTAAGAGCCGAGACATTTGTGGTGTTTTATAGTAGCAGCTTGTAATAACAGTTCTAGGGTGTGTGATAATTTCTTAGTGGTAGTTTGATTCAATACTCAGCTTTCCATGCCTGTCCAGTGGTGGTTTTCCAGAGTTGTTTTTCAT
Organism: Larix kaempferi; assembly: GCA_027924585.1. Classification (NCBI taxonomy): domain Eukaryota; kingdom Viridiplantae; phylum Streptophyta; class Pinopsida; order Pinales; family Pinaceae; genus Larix; species Larix kaempferi. The sequence goes on from BSBM01000600.1 coordinate 5,058,745, forward strand.
CCTTATTTGCATTCGATGGTGGAGAATGGTTCCAGTATGCACAGTATTGGCATTTTGCTTCGGTGATAATCTTAAAGGTAATGGTTCTTGGTTTGAAACCCTGTATCTTCCATTCTATTTTTGAGAGTTCAATTATTGTTATTCCGCATGCAATGATCTTTGTAAAACTTGTTTTTACCACTACTGTGTTTTGAAATGGAAGGTACCTTCGTCGATGACTTCTCAACTTAGGTTTTGGTAGCTGGCAACTGCAAATGACCGGTAAGCTTCGATGGTTACTCGTTACTCCGGTTAGATGACTAGTGGACCTTCACTGTGTTCTTTGCAGAGACTTAGTGTTTTTCTTAGGCTCTGAGGGTGACCTTCGTCGAAATATTTGTGAGCTTGTTTTGACAGTTTGGGGAGGATGAAACCCTCGACCCATTCATTGTTGTTTTCAGTAGTAGTTATTTCCATTGTATAATCCTTAGAAGATAATACTCGGAGAGGGTTTCACCCTTCCACTGTTCTCGATAATGAAAGGATTAATGATTTCGTTCAACCTATGTTCGTGTGGATGATACTGTGAGCGTTTCTCTAATTTGTGTAAGGAAAGCAAAGCTTACGGTTTGAAACTACTGTGTCTTTGATAATAAGGAACTGCATTTTTCTATGTTATGATATTTGTGTTTGTGTTTAAGAGAAGGGCTCCAGTTGTATGCAATGAAAACTCGTCGTTTTTTAATTACTGTGTTTTAAGAATAGTTCGAAATTTGAGAGTTTAACCCTGTGATTAAAATGGTCAAACCCTAAAGTGTTATTCTCAGAAATGTCCTGCTGTCTTGATAACAAATGTTTAACTTCTGAAATATAGATATCTAAATCGAGCATATGGTTTACTGTTTAATAGTTTTAAAGTGAAATATAGTCTCGTATTGATGCCGAGATGCTCTTATTTTCAGTCTTAAGGAATGTAAATGATAATCGTTTTTGTGCCTCAGTTTATGAAGTGGAAAGCTTCTCTTCGTTATTCTTTTCTGTCGATTTTTGTGAAGGCCGTGAGCCAAAATCCAATGTTCTATTTTCAGTTATGAAATGAATCTTGATCAGTTCCTTGTTCTATTTGAAACTTAACTAAGCTCTTAAACTAAAAGATAAAAGTTGATATTTCTAGAGTTTGATAAGTGAAGGGTACGAACATGTCATAAATATTAGGTTTGTAAACGATACTCTGTTTGTATAACATAATGATTTTTTGTTTTAAATAAATAAATAATATAACAGAAATGAAAACTGTGCATAAATATTAGTACTTAAACAATTATACATTGTTTGAAAAAGAAATGTAATATAATGCTTATTGATGCTATTAAATTTGCAACTGTTATGATTTCCTAAATACTGTATAACAGAAAGATAATTTATGTACTTAGATATGAAAACTGTTTATTTTCATGATAAATATACTTTCTAGCAGTAAGGGATAACAGTACTGTGTACTTAGGAAATAAATGTTTTTGCAGCTGTTAATTTCAATACATCCTGGTGAAAGGAATACAGTGAACCTGAAACATTTAACTGATCGAAAGAATGATAAGGGAAAGACATAGAATTATATTATTTAATACATAATATTAATGGTAGGAAAAACTAGTAAAATACAACAGTATTGATCTTCTCATTCATCTGGCAATCTGCCTATCAATTTATCTACCTTAATCTCTTCTCTGTACTAGAGTACGATGCAGATCCATTAGCATGGGGAAAAATGCAGAGAAATATTTTATTCAATTCATATTACATAATCATTAATATACAGAATACTAATTAGATCAGAAACTAAAATAAATACATTTGCTTAATAATATCCTTGAAAACAGTAAATCAATAATTGCAGATAGAAACTTTAACTACTTAGAATTAGAAAAGACAAGTAGAACCTATAAATGAAGATAGGGCCAACAAACACCCAAGGAGGCTTGTTCCTCCCAACCTTTTCCAGAAGAAGCAACCAAAACTACTTGCTTCCTTTGGACCCCCGAGCTTGCTTACTGAACCACTAGGTAGATGCAATCTTTTTAGAAGCAAGGCACTTAGTAATATAACTTCTGCACTCAGCAGTGTAACTTCTGCACTCAAATATGCCTTCTGCACTCAACAATATAAATTATGCACTCAGTAGTATAATAGGCAGACTTACACCATAATAAAAAACTCAACATATCCCCTCATAGAATCTCTTGGGTGCAAGCACAACAAAACCCCAAGGTAAATTTCCTCTTCAAGAAAAGTGATGAACCTCAGTTCATAATTCGATGGCTCTTATATAGACTGCCTAGGTCTTTAGTGGTCAGTTTTGAATAAATGAGCCTCAAGCTCCAGTCCCACCTTCCAGGGCACTATGACCACATTTCAAGGGAGTTGTCCCATACCAACAGCTAGTTAGTTGCATCATGATTTTGCCACTCATCCATTGCCTTCTACCCCAGATTCCATTCCACCTAGTGGGTCAGTAAACTCTCTTTCAACAGTCCCCTTAGGTGTTTGTCTCCTATTTAATTTATTAAATAATAAAATATTGTGCAATTACAGTCATCCTTAGACACTTGTCCAATATAAAACTTTACAATAAAATTTAACATAATGTTTCCAACATAAAATGTTTTTTCAACAAAAAGGGTATGTTACAAACACCCCCACTTAAGCTCAACATCGTCCTCAATGTTTCTTATTCATCATCCGATCATTCCTGGAACAGAACTGGATATGTTTCCCTCATTTTACTTTCCAGTTCCCAGGTAGCTTCATCAAGGCTAAGGTGCTTCCATTGCACCTTTACCTGCCCTATGGTACAATTTCGAAGCATAATTTCCCTCCTGTCGGGAATACAGTCCAGTTCCACCTGAAAATCTCCTTCAGGCTCCACCTGTATGTCATTCCAATTCAGCACATGAGTAGAATCGTGCACATACTTCTTTAAAATAGATATGTGAAAAACATTGTGGATTTTTAAATTAGATGGCAAAGCCAATTGATATGCAACAACTCCAATCCTTGATAGGATTTTGAATGGTCCACAGTACCTTGGTGCTAGTTTAGCACAACTCCCAAGCTTCAAATAACATTTCTTGGATTTTACCTTTATAAAAACATGGTTGCTAGGAACCCATGTCAACCCTTCTCTTTACTTTGTTAGTATATTGTTGTTGGATGCATATGCTTTGTAAGTCATCCTGTAGTATTTGTTGATCCAGAGTTTGTCTTATTGTTGTTGGACGCATATGCTTTGTAAGTCGTCCCATAGTAATTGTTGATCCATATTTTGTATTGGCCCATGGTTTGTATTGACACATGGTATTAACCCATGGTATTGGCACCTAGACTTAGTATATAAGTTTGTGTTGAGACCAATGAAGGCACCGTGAAGTTATTTGTATTGAGCTTGCTCAAAGGAGGTTGCCCCCTCGAAATGGCCTGCGATCAATATAAAAGTGATTCTGAGTTCTGTTATTTCTACTATGTTGTGTTTTAATTATTGCAGGTACATCACATCTGGTATCAGAGCACTTTCTTGGGCTCGCTGGGTGAAATTTCTGCCAAAAAAAAATTTCTCGCATATGTTGCAGCTTCGGATCTGGGAATAATCCCTATCCGCTTAACTGTGGGAAGTACTTGGGCATAAGCCCTAAAACTCATTGTGAGGAGTACCACAGGAACCCCAAAGTAGCTGGCCCATTGAGAGGACCTGCCAGCGAAAAGGGCAACGACCCCTACCTGATTGACTAGTTCCCACCCGTGAGGTAAACCAAGAGTTTGTCGTTTGTGGCAAAGTGGTTATCAGTTTTACCTGAGCTGTGGAGTCAGGGGTACTTCCAAAATACGCAAGCCGTCAGACAGCATTGGTGGCCAAGTGAATCCCCTGAACCGATAAGAAGCTGAACATACCTGGGGTCCATATCTATTTTCAGCTGAACTGTTTCCAATCATTGTCGCATCGTTCCAGATCCATCCATTTCAGATCCAGCCATTTTTTATCCATTCAACATCATTTCAGATCCCTCTGTTTCCGATCATTTCTACGTCATTGCAAATCTATCTATTTCAAATCCCTTCCATGCTGTAGCAACTCCAAAGAGTATAAAATTTAGTTTTTTCTTCACATCTCCCTTGTTTTCAGTCCATTTTCCTTGAAAATTCCTAGGAACCCCTGTAATCCCATTCTACATATTTCATTCCCGAGGACCCTATCCCAAATTTCACTTCCCAAAGCCAGAAATCTCACATTTGTCTATTTTTAGGGTTTGCCATAACTTCTTCAATTTTCACCCACCCGCCTCCAAATTTTGCCACCATGTTCATTCCCTATTTCTGCTTCTTTGTCCCTCTTTGACAAATTTTCTCATTCTTTCACCCCGCTTCTGAAATCCCCATTTTTTGCTTCCATGTCCCTCAGAAAGTGTCAAAAACCTAGTCAAACCCCAATTACCCCTCCGATTTTTTTTCCCAAATTCAAATTTCTCTTTACTAAATAAGCTTTTGTTTGTGTTTTTATATCCATTCCCCAAAAAATATATATATATCTCCTGGTTATGGTTGTCACCCGCACAGGAGCAAAAACCATGGAGGAAGCACTTATAGCCATCCAAACCAAACCCCAAGATCTGGATGAAAAATTTCTCAGCCTCCATCTTCAGCATTCAACCATGAACAATAAGCGACAGGAAGAATCTTCTGCAGCCAATGGGTTCTCTTCTTCCAGTAATTTTCCTGGTCCGAAACTTGAATTTCCTTGCTTCAATGGTGCTGATCCAACTAGATGGATCTATCGTGCAGAATAGTATTTCAATCTGCATAATACTTTTGATGTCCAAAAGGTTCCACTTGCATCCTTTCATTTGGAACAGAAAGCCCTTCAATGGTACCATTGGTACATCAAGGCTCATGACGAGCCAAAATGGACAGATTTTTTTCAACTCCTTTTACAACGATTTGGTCCTAGTGCTTTTGATGACTTCACCGAAGCACTCACTAAAATTCGTCAAAGTGGCACTGTGAGAGAGTATCAGACAGAATTTGAGAAACTAGCCAATCACACAGAAGGATTGTCTGATGAATTCTACAGGAGTTGTTTTATCAGTGGTGTTAAGGATGAAATCCGGTCAGAGGTTAAAATGTTCTGTCCCAACACAATGATGGAAGTCCTAGGGTTGGCTAAGTTAGCAGAAGACAAGATTGCAGCCCAACAACGCTCCAAACCCACTTTTGTTCCCTTCCAAAATATGGGTTCTCAACGACCTCCCATCCCGCCAGCTCCTCAACCAACTCCTATCAAGCGTTTGTCTGAAACCAAGATGCAGGCACGCAGAGAAAAAGAGATTTGTTATAATTGTGATGAGAAATTCACTTGGGGACATAGATGTGTTCAACAAAAGATCTATCTCTTGGATATGGATTCTCTGCCTACCTCTAAAATTGGTGAAGAAGCTCCAGATACAATGGATGATCAGGTCGACATTCCGGAGCCGCCTATTGACCCCCCATCTCAGGATGACCAACAAAAGATATCTCTCCATGCTTTGTCCGGCGTCCCCACCCCCCAAACAATGCGGGTCAGGGGTTACTTCAAGAAGCTTCCTCTTACAATATTCATTGACTCTGGTAGCACTCATAACTTCATTGACCCTCGGATCGCTAAACATGCTGATTGTTTTGTCCATCCTTGCTCCAACTTTGAATTCATGGTTGCCAATGGGGGCACCTTACCTTGCAAGGGGAAGTGTCACAATGTGCATATATCTCTGGAATATTATAACCTACACTCTGACATGTTTGCCTTGTCCCTATGCGGATGTGATGTGGTTTTGGGCTTTCAATGGTTATGCACACTTGGCCCCATCTTATGGGATTTTGCTGAACTTTGGAATCAATTTTTAGTCAATGGGAAACAACACAAATTTAAGGGCTTACAAAAAGGGTCTCTCCACATCATCAGTTCACATCGCCTGGAAAAGATCCTTAAAAAGAATTAACATGGTGTCATCGCTCAACTCCATTCCATTCATATGCACCCATCAATGGTCTCCCCTACGACCTTCGATAGATCTGCAAGTGTCCTTGTTGAACCAGTGGACTTGTCTCCTTCAAGAGACCTTTCCGGTAAGAATTTAGCCGCATCTACATCTCAGCAGGAAATGATGGCTATTTTGCATGCAATACAGAAGTGGCAGCCATACCTATTAGGGAATTATTTCTGCATCAAGACTGATCTCCAGAGTCTGAAAAATTTCGGAGAACAATGGGTCCCCTCCCCAATACACCTGAAATGGGTTATCCAACTCATAGGTTATTCATATGTGATCACTTACAAGAAGGGTAAGGACAATATGGTGGCAGATGCTCCTTCTCGCACATTTGATGACCCAGTTTCTCTTGCAGCTATTTCTCTGCTTGTTCCAAATTGGTTGCAATCTGTTCAATAGGACAATCTCTTCTATGAACTCCATGCTTCTTCATCAGTAGAGCACTCTGGGTTCCTCAAAATGTATGACCGGGAACAATGTAACTTCTTTTGGCAGGGAGTGAAAATGACAATTCCATAGATGGTGGCTGACTGTGATACTTGCCAGGTCAATAAGGGTGAAACGACACTCCTTTCGGGACTACTCGAACCCTTTCCCATCCCTACATAGATTTGGACAACTATTTTTATGGATTTCCGAGACGCGCTCTAGTGGTACAATACCACATCTAAAAGGACACCATATGAAGTAGTCTATGGGCAGGCACCGCCAGCTCTTCTTCCATACACCCTCAGCCGCTCCCCAGTTCAGGCAATTGACTCGGTTCTTTGAAACCGTAATCAGATTTTTCTCATTCTACAGGACAATCTTCACATGGCAAGAATTCGACTGAAACAACAAGCCGATCAGCACCGTTCTGAGCACACTTTTCACGCAGCTAATATGGTTCTTCTTCGTCTATAGCCTTCCAAGCAACCCTCCCTGAAACTCAAAAGGCGTCAATGGCCCGGAATGCCACCCAAGGATGCTGCAGGGGAACCACTCCTTCAGATTTTGTATCAATTTCCACATCTAAAGCTTTGAGGACAAAGCTTTTTCTAAGGAGAGAGGATGTTAGGAACCCATGTCAACCCTTCTATTTACTTTGTTAGTATATTGTTGTTGGACGCATATGCTTTGTAAGTCATCCCGTAGTATTTTTTGATCCATAGTTTGTCTTATTGTTGTTGGACGCATATGCTTTGTAAGTCGTCCCGTAGTAATTGTTGATCCATATTTTGTATTGGCCCATGGTTTGCATTGACACATGGTATTGACCCATGGTATTGGCGCCTAGACTTAGTATATAAGTTTGTGTTGAGACCAATGAAGGCACCACGAAGTTATTTGTATTAAGCTTTCTCAAAGGAGGTTGCCCCCTCGAAGTGGCCTGCGATCAATATAAAAGTGATTCTGAATTCGGTTATTTCTGCTATCTCGTGTTTTAATTATTGAAGGTACATCACAATGGTCTCCGACCTGAAATTCTCTTTTAGTGCGTTTCAAATCTGCATAAATTTTTTTCCGATCTTGGGGAACCTTAAGTTACCTTGAACCTGTTTCACGGTTAGCTCCATTTCTTTCAATAAATCTGGTCCTAGCATTAATCTGTCTACAAGGTTATCCCAAGAAATAGGAGTACAACATTTTCTTCCATACAAAATATCAAATGGACTTAACTTAGTAGATGCTTGATAATGATTATTGTATGCAAATTCTGCTAAATGTAGATAATCTTCCCACTTAGATGGCTGATCTTTGACATACATTCTTAGCATGTCTTCTAAAATCTGGTTTACCCTTTATGTTTGACCATCAGTTTGTGGGTGGAAAGAAGTGTTGAAATTTAGTTTAGTATTTAAACCTTTAAACAATGTTGTCCAAAAATTTCCAGTGAACTTAGAGTCCCGGTCAGAAATAATTACCTTTGGAATTCCATGCAAGTGAAATATTTGCTTCATAAATACATCTGCAATGTTAGAATCTTTAAAAGTGGTTTTAATGGGAATAAAATGAGCAGCCTTACTTAACTTGTCCACAACCACCATTATGGAGTCATTTTGTTTCTGGTTTTTAGGAAAACCTGTAATAAAATCAATACTTATAATCTCCCATTTCCATTTCGGAATTGGCAATGGCTGCAATAGTCTAGCTGGATGTTGATGTTCAGCCTTAATGGTCTGACATTCAAAACATCTAGCTATGTATTCAACCACTTCATTCTTCATGTTGGGCCAAAAATAATCCTTTCTTAACATAATTATCATTTTCTGATAACCAGGATGTCCTGAATAAGGACTCTTATGAACTTCATCCAAAATTAACATCTTAACCTTTGACACATTTGGTACATAAATTCTGTTTTTATAAGTCATTAAGCCCTTTTTATTAATTCTGAAATCTGTTATTAAATTTTCAGATACATTTTCAGCAAGTTTACCAAGCAATTTTTGATAATTTTCATCTTGTTTAATTCCTTCTTCAATTTTATTTTCCAAATCTGTCTCCCATAAAGCTTAATCTGGGATTTCTTCTTAAAGCATCAGCAACTTTGTTTTATTTTCCCTTAATGTGTTGAATCTCGAAATCATACTCGTTGAGGAAAGCTAGCCATCTAGATTGCTTTGCATTAAGATTCGTTTGATCCAACAAATACTTTAAACCCTTATTATCTGTCATTAATGTGAATTTTCTTCCAATCAAGTGATGGTGCCACATTTTTAATGCATGTATCACGGCTGCCAACTCAAGATCGTAAGTTGCATAATTTTTTTCATGGATTTTTAACTTTCTAGACTCAAAAGCGATAACATGACCTTCTTGAGTTAAGACCCCACCAAGTCCATCATTGCATGCATCAGTGCATACAACGAAGTCTTTGTTAGGATCAGCAATTTTTAAAATCGGTGCAGTGGTTAATAATTCTTTTAACTTATTAAAGCTTTCTTGACACTTTTGATCCCATACGAATTTCTTCCCTTTCTTCTGCAAAGAAGTAATGGGATTTGCAATTCATGAGAACCCTTCAATAAGCTTTTGATAGTAACCTCTTATCCCCATGAATGAACGAACTTTAGTTAAATCTTTAGGGACAAGCCACTTGTTAATTGTTTTTATCTTATCAGGGTCGACATAAATTCCATCTTTAGAAATTATGTGACCTAAGTACTGTATTTTATCTTTATAAAAATCACATTTACTGAACTTAGCATAAAGTTAATGTTCTCTTAAAACTTGCAGAATTATTCTTAAATGTTCGCCATGCTCTTCTTTAGTTTTTGATTAAATCAGAATATCATCAATGAACACAACTACAAACTTATCCAAATATTTATGCAGAACGTTGTTCATTAAACATATGAACACTGCTGGTGCGTTGGTTATCCCAAAAGGCATAACTACGAACTCGTAGTGTCCATATCACGTTTTGAATGCAGTTTTGAATATGTCTTCATCTTTTATCCTAACCTGATGATATCCAGACCTTAAATCAATTTTAGTAAATATCTCTGCTCCGCATACTTGATCAAATAGATCATCTATGTGGGGAAAGGGATATCGATTCTTAATTGTCATTTTATTAAGCTGACGGTAATCGATGCAGAGTCGCATTTTTAACGAAAATTACTGGTGCTCCCCAAGGAGACACACTTGGCCTTATGTAGTTTTTATCAATTAATTCCTTCAGTTGAGATTTTAACTCATTTAACTCGAGAATATTCATCCTGTAGGGAGCCTTTGAGTTTGGTACCGCACCTGGTACTAACTCAATGGTGAAATCAAGTTCCATTTTCGGAGGTAATCCTGGAATTTCTTCTGGGAATACATCAGAAAAGTCCCTAAGGATGGGAATATCCTCTATTTTTAACTTGTCTTCTTTAGATGAACACTCGTCATTAATAACATTAACAGCAAACATTTTACAGCCCTTTCTAGTAGCTCTCTTAACGTGTAACGCAGAAATTTGTCTTACTGAAATATTCCTATGAATTCCTTTTACTGTTTCAGTTTTACCTTCATTATTCAGACAAGTAAAGGATTTCTCATAACAATTAATCACTACTATATGTTGTTCAAGCCAATCCATGCCAATCAACATGTCATATGACCCTAAGGGTAAAACATTCAGATTAACTTGGGTTTTCAGCTGATTCAAAAATACATCACAATCTTTAACAAAGTCTGTAACCTTTCTTTTAGTACTTGTTGCTAGCTGAACTAACCAATAATTTTCAAACTTTTATATTCTTAACTTGCAATTTTTCACTAATTCAGGTGAAATATAACTCAGACTTGCACCTGGATCTATCAAAATAGAAATAGATCGGTTTTGTAGCATACCTTCAATTTCAACCATGGACGTTTGATGGTCTTCTTGCCAATTTTCCAGCGCTGCATTTATCCTTGGCATTTCTCTTGCCACATCACCAACTGTTGGCTCCGCTTGTATGCTATGAATGTTGTTGACTATCATTTTGTTGCATGGGAAATCTGCTTTCTTATGTGGTCCACCACAATCAAAACACTTCAAAGGTCCTTTCTGTTCAGCATACCTGGTGTTGTTATTGTTATTAGGTACATTTCTTGCAGCAGTAAAATTTTGTGGTGTATTACTCCTGTAATTATTATTACTTGGAAAATTTTTGTTATTAAATTTTTTCTTAAAACTTCCAGAATTATGATTAAAGCTCTTCTTTTTATGCTTGAAATGATTAGACTTATTACTTTTCCAGCCAGTTGTTCCTTCTCTTTTTTGTTTTGGTCAAAACAAAAAATTTCTTTTCTCGTAGCCTCTTCCAGTGTGGAAGGGTTATCATATTCAATCTTGTCTTTTATGTTGAAAGGTAGACAACTTAGAAACCTTTGCACCTTAGGTTTCTCTTCGACCATGTAAGGTACATACCTCAGCAAGCTAAGGAACTTGCTGCACAACTCCTTCATGTTCATAGTACCCAATTTTAGATCATAAAACTCTTTTGATTTATCTTCATAATATTGTTCTGACCAGAACTTTTTCTTAAATAAATTTTTAAACATATTCCAGGTTACGTCCCTTTCCTTTATGCCCTTAATTCTTTTAAGATCCTACCACCAGAGATCTGCCTTTCCTATCAAATTGTAAATAGCCATCTTGGCTTTTAACTGAGAAGAGTAATCATAAATATTAAAGTACATCTTCATTCTAGATAGCCATGCTTCAGCTGTCTCAACCTTTTCAGTTTCGCCATTAAAAGTTGGTAGCTTAATCTTTTTAAACTCTCCAGTAATTTGTTCATGATGCTTGTGTTTCCTCTTCTTGGAACAACAATCATTGTTACTGCTGTCAAGATCAGATTTATCATTACTTCGTTCAAATTCAGATGAAGAGTAACTAATACTTTTACTATTTTTAACTTTCTTACTCTTATGTTTGTGAGACATTGTACTAGAATGAGAATTTACTTCTGATTTCCTTCCTCTTTCTTTGTGATGGTATTTCTCCATTAGTATTTGATTTAACTCTTCCTGTGCTTTCATAATGCGTTCATTTTCTTCTTTAACAGTTCTTATCTCAGATTTTAAATCTTTTACCGTACGAAGAAGTTCTGAAGATTGGTTATTTAATTAAACATATATTCCTTCATTATTATTATTGTTATTGTGCTCATTACGAGGAGATCAGTCCTCTGTTGATTCCTCCGATATGTCCATACCTACAAATTAATAACAAATCATTCTGTACAAAACAAAAATTAGTACATAAATTTTCTGGTTTTTATTTTCTGTTTGAGCGTGTAAGCCTATTTTAGGCCTAGAGTTTGAACTCGCGCTCTGATACCACATATAACATCCCAAAATTTACAAAAAATTAAAATTTTTCGATATAGCTTTTAATGCGTAATCTGACTGTGCGGAAATATAATAAATGTTTAAATGTCGTCTTGCTGTACTAAACGCCGCGTTTGTCGAAAGTGAAATGTTGCGACAAGATAATTAATATCTTCATTTCGATGTTAAACTTACTCAACTGTACTTTCACAATTCTTTGTTGTTGATCTAAAGATATATGTTTATATGTGTTAACTATTGTTTCTTCTGTTTGATGATGAAGGGGTCCTACGGATGCCCCGGGGCTTACTTAGCATTCGTGCTAAATCATTTGAATCGTCCTTTTCGCAGATTATAGGTATAGTGTTTATGATATGTGACCAAAGAGTTCTAAACAGTTTCTGTGTCTCCCAAGTCTTAATGATTTAAGATACATAATGTCGTAAGTGCTATTGGTGAGATCTTCAGTTAGCCTAGTTTGTAAAAATAGACGTATGTCATTTGTAATAATCAAAATCTCTGTACTAACCTTTATTAATTTGTTCAACAAAAGAATAGGATCCATAAATCATAGTTTAATTCTATGTATTGTTATCATGAGTTTCTCTTGATCTATATTGTGAGATTACCCAATGTCTAAGTGATGGCTAAATGCAATTAAAATGAAATGTCGATATGCAATTCTTTATATATAACTTAGAACCTGGGAATTACATGCAAGATTTGATTATGTTCTAATCTAGGAATTATTGCAATCATATCATAGTCATTTGCTAACTTATGAACTATTGCAATTCATAGTCAAATGTTAACCTATGAACTATATGCAAATTCTTATTTAATTTTTATACTATATTGCGATATATATATATATATATATATCAAGCCATAAACAAAATCCTATGCACAACATTTATATGGTATTGTGTGTGTGTATCTATGTGACCCTATATGACCTTATGATTTCCTAGCAAACACTCTGACACCACCTTGACTTAACACAAGGAGTTATTACATAACCGAATGGTGCGTGTTATCAACAATTCGATACATTGTAAGAAATGTGTGATATTAACACTATCACTGTATCATGCTGGTAGGCACTTGGGCTTCCATGGAATTTAATACTCTCAACTACCGAAACAGTGGAATGTCTCCGTGGACATCGTCGTGGAGCAGGCACGTGATGGTGTGGTGCTATTTCAGGCGTTGTGACGAGCTGTAAGTGATTTGGTTCGATATTTAATTGAGTTGTCATCCCTGGTGGCTATAGTAATGATGGTGTCATTTAACATGGGTGTTGCTTAGGTTTACGTGAAAACCCTTCGGTGATCTCCACCCTTGATCTAGCAAGGGTTTTGGTTGTTGGGATCTAACCCTACCTCCACTATGTTCACGGATTTATTGTTTCCCTGGCATTCGGCGTAGTGGCTTTGAGGAGAGGCCGACAAGCAGAGAGCCTTCAGGGTTTTGTTAGCAAATTTTTGTGGAGTGCTCACGGTTCAAAACCGTGACCTGTTGAAAGCTTAAGAGCGGAGACATTTTTGGTGTTTTACAGTAGCAGCTTGTAATAACAGTTCCAAGGTGTGTGATAATTTCTTAGTGGTAGTTTGATTCAATACTCGGCTTTCCATGCTTGTCCAGTGGTGGTTTTCCAGAGTTGTTTTTCATCCTTCTTTGCATTCGATGGTGGAGAATGATTCCAGTATGCACAGTCTTGGCGTTCTGCTTCGATGATAATCTTAAAGGTAATGGTTCTTGGTTCGAAACCCTGTATCTTCAATTCTATTTTTGAGAGTTCAGTTATTGTTATTTCGCATGCAATGATCTTTGTAAAACTCATTTTGACCACTACTGTGTTTTGAAATGGTAGGTACCTTCGTCGATGACTTCTCAACTTAGGTTTTGGTAGCTGGCAACTGCAAATGACCGGTAAGCTTCGGTGGTTACTCGTTACTCCGGTTAGATGACTAGTAGACCTTCACTATGTTCTTTGCAGAGAATTCGTGTTTTTCTTGGGCTCTGAGGGTGACCTTCGTCGAAATATTTGTCAGCTTGTTTTGACAATTTGGGGAGGATGAAACCCTCGACCCATTCGTTGTTGTTTTCAATAGTAGTTATTTCCATTGTATAATCCTTAAAAGATAATACTTAGAGAGGGTTTCACCGTTCCACTATTCTCGGTAATGAAAGGATTTATGATTTCGTTCAACCTGTGTTCGTGTGGATGATACTGTGAGCGTTGCTCTAATTTGTGTAAGGAAAGCGAAGCTTACTGTTTGAAACTACTATGTCTTTGATAATGAGGAACTGCATTTTTCTATGTTATGATATATGTGTTTGTGTTTAAGAGTAGAGCTTCAATTGTATGCAATGAAAACTCATCATTTTGCAATTACTGTGTTTTAAGAAGTGTTCGAAATTTGAGAGTTTAACCCTGTGATTAAAATGGTCAAACCCTAAAGTGTTATTCTCATAAATGTCCTACTATCCTAATAACAAATGTTTAACTTCTGAAATATAGATATCTAAATCGAGCAAATGGTTTACTGTTTAATAGTTTTAAAGTGAAATATAGTCTCGTATTGATGTCGAGATGCTCTTATTTTCAATCTTAAGGAATGTAAACGATAATCATTTTTGTGCCTGAGTTTATGGAGTGAAAAGCTTCTCTTCATTATTCTTTTATGTCGATTTTTGTGAAGGTCGTGAGCCAAAATCCAATGTTCTGTTTTCAGTTATGAAATGAATCGTGATCAGTTCCTTGTTCTATTTGAAACTTAACTAAGCTCTTAAACTAAAAGATAAAAGTTGATATTTCTAGGGTTTGATAAGTGAAGGGTACGAACCTGTCATAAATCTTAGGTTTGTAAACGATACTATGTTTGTATAACATAATGATTCTTTGTTTTAAATAAATAAATAGTATAACATAAATGAAAACTGTGCATAAAGATTAGTACTTAAACAATTATACATTGTTTCAAAAAGAAATGTAATATAATGCTTATTGATGCTATTAAATTTGCAGCTGTTATGATTTCCTAAATATTGTATAACAGAAAGATAATTTCTATACTTAGATATGAAAAATTTTTATTTTCATGATAAATATACTTACTAGCAGTAAGGGATAACAATACTGTGTACTTAGGAAATAAATGTTTTTGCAACTGTTAATTTCAATACATCCTGGTGAAAGGAATACAGTGAACCTGAAACATTTAACTGATGGAAAGAATGATAAGGGGAAGACATAGAATTATATTATTTAATACAGAATATTAATGGTAGGAAAAACTAGTAAAATACAACAGTATTGATCTTCTCATTCATCTGGCAATTTGCCTATCAATTTATCTACCTTAATCTCTTCTATGTACTAGAGTACGATGCAGATCCATTAGCATGGGGAAAAATGCAGAGAAATATTTTATTCAATTCATATTACATAATCATTACTATATAGAATACTAATTAGATCATAAACTAAAATAAATACATTTGTTTAATAATATCCTTGAAAACAGTAAATCAATAATTGCAGATAGAAACTTTAACTACTTAGAATTAGAAAAGATAAGTAGAACCTGTAAATGAAGATAGGGCTGACAAACACCCAAGGAGGCCTGTTCCTCCCAACCTTTTCAAGAAGAAGCAGCCAAAACTACTTGCTTCCTTTGGACCCCCGAGCTTGCTTACTGAACCACTAGGTAGATGGAATCTATGTAGAAGCAAGGCACTCAGTAATATAACTTCTACACTCAACAGTGTAACTTCTGCACTCAAATATGCCTTCTGCACTCAGCAATATAACTTCTACACTCAGTAGTATAATAGGCAGACTTACACCATGATCAAAAACTCAGCATACCCCTCATCGAATCTCTTGGGTGTAAGCACAGTAAAACCCCAAGGTAAATTTCCTCGTCAGGAAAAGTGATGAACCTCAGTTCATAATTCGATGGCTCTTATATAGACTTCCTAGGTCTTTAGTGGTCAGTTTTGAATAAATGAGCCTCAAACTCCAATCCCACCTTCCAGGTCACTATGACCACATTTCAAGGGAGTTGTCCCATACCAACAACTAGTTAGTTACATCATGATGCTTCCACTTGTCCATTTCCTTCTACCCCATATTCCATTCGACCTAGTGGGTCAGTAAACTCTCTTTCAACAGTCCCCTGAGGTGTTTGTCTCCTATTTAATTTATTAAATAATAAAATATTGTGCAATTATAGTCATCCTTGGACACTTGTCCAATATAAAACTTTACAATAAAAGTTAACATAATGTTTCCAACATAAAATGTTTTTTCAGCAAAAAGGTTATGTTACATAGAGCGTGGCTTGTGGCAACTTATCCTGAATTTTCATTTAAACACCTTCGTGGAAGTTACATGGCCAGTGCAAACCTCCCAAGCCACACAAAGTACCTGCGTGCCTTAATAAGTTACATTTGAGCCCTTAACCTCACCAACTCAACTTCAAATCATGGAAGATGTAGGCAATATATCATTATTATACACTTAAGTGTTGTACTACTACTATCTTGTGCATTAGTATTCTTTCTTTCTGCTACCACCTCTCGTACACATTCTCTTTAATTTGTATACTCATTATTTCATATTTAATTAATTTATTTCCACATTGTTTCTTCTTTGCTTCAAAATAAGACCTCATGCATCATTGTGTTGCAACTAAATGCTTAACACTGACCTCCACCTTCTGTTAAAACCTCCTCCCCCTTCTTCATTGACAATTTTTATTGTGTATTGCGGATTTATCAAAATAGTTTTTCCTTATAGCTTTGATTGATTGTATAGGTTCTACAACACTGCATATCTTGAGGCATTTAATTGGGTCTTCTATGATTCTGTAAAGAACTCGGTTGACTCATTGTTAACAGCCTTTTCCATTTACTAAAGACACTTTCCCTTTCATCTATACACTGAAGGACAAAGGAAGAAAATCTTGATAATCATCAACAACATGGGAAGAGCAATAGAGGAATAAAATCTAGATATCTAGCAGGTCAATGAAACAAGTTTCAGCATGGACATAACATTTTCAGATAAAGTAAAGTAAAATACGCTGGAGATTTAGCAAATCATGTGAAAGATATTGTCAAGAGGCTGAAGGTCTAGAAGGATAACAATAAAACTTTAAAAAAAACTATAATTAAAAGTTAGAGACCAATTACACACTGGAATGTTGTAGTGGCCGAAAAATTCGAATGAACATGGAAAAAATGTTGGGCAGGAGATAGGGTTTCTTTTTCAAAATTGATTCCAGTATTATTTAACTCTCATTTCATTGTCAAGGGGTAAATAATATCACATGAATGGCAGGACTGCCAACCCAAATCTTGATTCCAAATTGGAAAAGCGAAACGTTACACAAGCTGAGAGAAAAGAAACGTTACACAAGCTGAGAGGACGTTGTACATGCAGCAGTGGTATTGACATAAGTGATAATGCGAATGAGGATTCCAAGACCAAGCCACTACAGCATTCCTTGGAAACTCTAGAATGACATTCAAGCCTGATTCTGCCAAATGAAAACACTGGCAAAAAGCAATGAAAAAGTCCCAGATTAGGAGCTAAGGAACCCAATTCAACCCCTGACTCAAAAAAAAACTCATCTCCAAGTTTTTTCATTATGAAAAGCAACTATAAATCATCTATAGGCTTTGTAAATTCATGACAATATGGCAGATACTGATGCCACAAGAGACTAGATTTGGACCACTCAAGCAATGGATCGCCAACCCCAGAATTTTCCACAATTTTTTATCCTGATAAGCATCAAAATACCTTCTGAACTACAAAGAATGAATAAACCAGACCATTACTACAACTCTAAAACAAGTTAACCAATCCCCCACCTTGACAACCCAAATTCCCAAGCGAATCCAATAGCAATCCTAATACAGTAAGTAAAAACTTAAAACACTAAGAATCCCAAAACAAGCCGCACCTTTTCCGGAGCCAAAAAAATGGAAACACGCAGCCTTATGTAGAAGTGTGTCCACACGTAAATACCGAGGAGGCCCAAGCCCAATATATGATGCTGCTGCAATGGCAGAGAGTTGTGCCTACATCTTTAAGTGCGATAGACTATGGGAATCTGAGATTAAATTCTTGTAGCAAGTATAGTCCACTATGGCTCTTACCAGTAGGTATCCTCCACTTTGTCCCTTCATGTCGGTCTCTAAGTCAAGCAAGGAACGGGTTACTACTAGGGCAGAGGAGTGCAGAAGGGCATATTTTTTATGGCCTGTTGTTGCTGGAACTTCTTGAGTCAACTTCCCAAACTAAACATTAACCCTAAGCTTCAAGCTATGTTTTGTGAGCCTACAACCCAGAAGCCCTTACACTCGTCAAAATATCAATGTAAAGGAAATTTCTAATACTCCATTTAAGTACCAAATTTACCATATCAAATTGAAACCCTGAAACTTGATTATGTCGATATAGGGACAAAATCGGTCCATTAGGCCTCGATGCCAGGATTTATGGACGAATTTCTTAAAAGAATTCACAAGAAAGAAAATCCCCGGGCGATTGAGACTAGTATTTCGATTTACAACCAAAAAATTGGGTGAAATTTGGATTTAAAACCTCCATGCCCAGAAATCGGGGGCGAATGGAGAATTTCAGGGGAATTTGTGGAGGTGAAAATCATTTTTCCCCCTAAATATGACTGGGCTAAGTTAGTTTGAACCCATTTTTGGGGAAATAAATAATGGGCTAAATTTTAATAATAAAAAAAAGAGGTTTAATATAAAATATTCGCCCACTAAATTTTCAAAACCCCTCAAAATTCGCCCATGGGCTATAATTCGCCCCTAAAATTATCCCTGCTCTATTCATCACCGATCGATGCCCTTAGGCTTACAATCGTACTCCTATTTATACAAAACTAATTGGTTACAAAATGGTCCACATGACCCTTATCTAACAAACTAACTACTTCTGCGCTTCCGCATTCTCCGCGAATGACCCTTTCTTCTGCGGATTATCCCTTTCACAGTTGTCGTCTTCCTGACTTTCTGCAGACTAATCCCATGCCAACAGGCCCCCAACACAAACTTGTGGATCACCCTCGAGCCACCTCAACAGGACACGGCTGGTACTGGTCTCGTCTGTCATTGTGGTAAACTTCTGAATCTATTCTTGACATCTGGAGCTCTATGTCATGTACTTATCGAACTCATCCTCCATTCTCCTGAAACCTTGATCATCTATCTCGAACTCATCCTCCAGTCTCCTGAAACCTTGATCATTGATATCGAACTCATCCTCTAGTCTCCTGAAACCTTGATCATCTACCCCTACTGCGCTTGCTCAGGTGCTTCAGGCCTGCTGCGACCTGGTGACAAGTTCGTTGTCATTGCCAAATTGTGAAATAGGCCAGCTGCTCTGGCACATCTATTTCTCACATTTGACCGTCCACTGCTGGATCCAGCGGGCCTCCACCCCTAGTGTTTGGGTGGTCGGGGAAACCCCGACCCTTCTAGCTACTACCGTACTCTTAAGCATCTCGAATGATACCTCATATCTACTCCGCCCAAGTGTCCACACTGCTTCCTTTGCTGGTTGCTCATGCATGGTCGTCATTCTGGCTCTTAGCGCACCAGGAGTGCTCCTACTCGAAATAAAGTGCACCATTGCAACTATCTCACTTCCGTTTTCCATAGCTTCCTTGGGCTTGCTCACCCAACTGCCTAACTCTCTGCATCTAACTTACTAACTTGCATCATACAACCCACTAATCTGCCTCTTCGGATTCTCCCTAATTCGACTTGCGTTATGCAATCCTTACACCGGTATTTATGCTTGCTTCTTGAAACTTTCTCATCCTTTGCAAAGTCTTATCAAAAACCAACCGAATATGTCATCATACTTCTCCATCATCTTCTAGTGATTCTGATCCGCAGTGATCCTACTCAAATTCGAATCCCCCATGCTAAAACGTGTGAAGCATCGACAAGTGGCCTCGCTGGCCATGCCTCCCGCATGCTTTCCACTCTTTCTCATCTTTTTTTTTTTTAGATTGTGTTTCTCAGCCGCTATGCGCCTGATCATGGCGATAGGGTTTCAACCAATTCCCATTTACTAATTTTGGCCACAATACCCCATCTAAACTTTTCAATTGCACCACACCTCCGCCAGTAACAAAATATATTATGTAGGGACCCAACCAATGCATTTGTAACTTACCTGGGTGCTTAGCAAACTTACTTTCATATAGCAGAACTGTATCCCCGCACTGAAAGTACTTTTGTTTAACATGGCGATCATGCCAAGCCTTATGTCAGTCCTTTTCCACCTTCTGATGAAAGCCTACGATGAACCAGTCCTCATCGAGTTGTACCAATTGGGCCAATCGTTCCTCCAGTGCTCCATCGTTGCTCATACCGGTGACAACTACAATTCACAGACTCGGGATGATATACTCCATCAGCATTACGGCTTCCTACACGTAGACGAGTTTGAACGGTGTCTGGGAAGTCAAACGTTTGCAATTTGTGCGATACTCCCAAAGTATCGTAGGGATCTTCAAATCCCAATCATCTCGATTTTTGTTGCACACCTTCGTGAGTGCATGCTCCAGGATTTTGTTAAATGCCTCCACTGTTCCGTTTGCTTGCAGATGGTAAGGGGTGCTCTTTCTGTGTTGTATTTGAAATTCCCCTGTCATTGCTGCAATTGTCTGATTAACAAAATGAGTCCCTTGGTCACTCATTAGTATTTTTGGGCACCCGAACTGGCTAACCACATTGTCAAACAGGAATTTTTCTGCCGTTGCAACTGAGCAATCCTTCACCGACGTTGCTTATGCCCATCACTTCAAGTAGTCTATCGCTGTAATGATGTAGTGTGACCCTGTTCTTTTCCCTGGTGGGTTGATGGATCCCACAAAGTCAACTGCCCACTTGTCAAAATCATGTAGTGTTACTTGAAGTACTAGTGGCATTTCATCCCTTCATGATGGATTCCCTATCCATTGACATACATTGCAGCTTTTAGCATAGTCCGCAGCACCTCCATGCATCGTCAGCCACCATAGTCCTGCTTGTAGGATATTCCTCGTGGTGGCGCGTCCTCCATAGTGTCCTCCAGCGATCTCGTCATGAGAGTCCCCAAGAATCCTCTCCTATTCATGTGGAAGGACGTATCGCCAAAGTATCTCGTCTGGACCCATTTTATACAATTGTCCTGCAAGCAATTGAAAGTCTGCAGCTCGGACGACTAGCTGCTTCTTCTGATTGGTAGTGAAACCTTTTGACACTTCCTTTGTTTCCAAAAACTAAATGACTTGTTTGTAATTGTCGTCAATCATACCAAACCTGAACAACTGAGCATCCGACAATCCTTCATCAATGCTCCTTGGCTCTTCCCCTCACTCGATTCGTGACAAGTGGTCCGGTCCTACATTTAGTCGTCCTGGTTTTACATTGATTTTGAAATCAAATTCCTTGAATAGTAACAACCATTGACAGATCTCCCCCCCAACACAGGCTTGTTCACCAGGTATTTTAATGCTAAGTGGTCGGTGAACATTTTAAAGTGACCCCCTAATAGGTAGTATCAAAATTTTTGTAAGGCATAGACCATGGCCAACCCTTCTCGCTCCGTGGTTGCATAATTCTTCTCCGCAGTAGACAACTTCCTACTTGCGAAGGCTATCGGGTGGTCGATGTCGCCTTCTTCTGGTTGGGACGAGATGAATCCTAATGCGACTTATGATGCATCGACGTGAACGTGGAACTCCTTCTTCCAATATAGGAATTCCAATATGGGTGTGGAAACCATCTTTGCTTTTAATATGTCCAGACTCTTCTAGCATTCTTCATTCCACTCAAACTTGGCGTCTTTCTTCAGCAACTTCTCCATTGGTGTTGTGATGGATGCATACCCTCAGATAAACTTTATGTAGTATCCTATGTGGCCCGGCATCGCTCTCAATTGCTTGATTGTCGTCGATGGTGGGAGGTCAACAATAATTGCGATCTTCGCTGGGTCTACCAGTATTCCTTCTCGGCAGACAATGTGCCCCAACAAAATTCCGAACGGAGCACAGAATATGCATTTTTTCAAGTTCAATGAGATCTGGTACTGTCGACATCATTCCAGCATTAGCCTCAGGTTTGCGACACGATATTTGACCAACCCATACACTGTCCAATCATCCATATAGACAGCAAGAAATTTATGAATGTAGTGTTTGAACTCCGAGACTACTAATCTTGAAAAAATTGTTGGAGCATTCTTTAGTCCAAATGGCATCATTGCATACTGAAAGCATCCCCATTCTATGATGAATGTAGTCTTATGTCGGTCTTCCTTCGCAATTTTAATCTGGTGGTAGCCTGAAAACCCATCCGTAAATGAGTATATTTCCTGACCTCCTACTCCTTCAAGCACCTCATCCGTGAATGGTGTCAGGAACAGGTCGTGCAAGCATGCATCATTCAATTTCCGCAAGTCGACGCAAATTCAGACTTCGCCAGTTTTATTTTCCTGGACCACCATCGAGTTGATCCACTCAGATTCCTCTACTGGTTCTATGATACCTGCTTCCAGCATCCTTTCAATCTCGACCTGCACTCTCTCCTTGTGCCTTGGATTCAACCGGTAGGGCCGCTGTTTGAATGGCTTTGCATCGGGTTTCAAGGGGATCTTCATTTCACCTACATCTCCGAAAATTCCTTTCATCTCTGAGAATTTGTTTGGGAATGGATCCTGAAACTCGTGCAACAGATCAGTCATCTTCGCAATGGTGGACTCATCCCAATAATCCCCAATGCTTGCAAACTTCGGGTTCTCCTCCGACCCAATGTTTACTTTCTTGATATTCATTGGTTGATGGAATTTGGCAGAAGGTATTTCTAGTGCTTCAACACTGCGACTTCCCTCTGACTCTGGTAAATGCATAGCCCTTGGATCTTCCTCATCATTTAGCTCTCTTGTGATGTTATAGCACTCCATCATCATTTCTAGTGTCACAATCCACCGGAGTTCTAATGGTTGCTCTGTCGGTATTGTTTCAAATATTTTCTCTTGAATCACCTACAATGCACTATGGATGAAGGGGTTCTCATCTAAGAAACAAAAGGTTTGGATGAAGCCAAATGTTAGCTTCTCCCAAGAAGTCGTTTCGCGTCACAATTCTGCTACGACATACCAACTCCGCAGTACTTCATCCAGTGTGTGAACAAATGCATGTACCCATTCCTCTTTTGCTCGTAATCCCCATTTTCTTTCGCACTCATCCAAATGTGCCTTCGGGTCACCTCTACCATCAAACTTCCTTCCATATGATCCTTTTGCATCGCTGAGCCTAACCTCCATGAGGTGTCGACATAGTGTCCAGTTTGTGATATTAGACTTATGTTCCGCCCACCAGCGAGTAGCCTTCAAGGCTTCCTCCAAGGCCAATAGACATTGTGGTTCTACCACTTTCTCCTCAAACTACGCGAGAAACATAGCCAAATTGGGAAATCCTTCATATGTTGGTAGCGTGAACTCCTCTGTGGCTACCCATCATAGTGACTATGTGATCCAAGCACACCTTCGAAATGACACTTCATGCATCCGGTTCTGCCAATTCTCGAGCGCCTCATCCAAATATGACGACGTTGAACTGACGTTGCGCCAAACCAATTCTCCATCTGCAGTAGGATTAATGTAATCCTTGGATATGTTATATACGCTATCCCATCCCTCCGTGAATTCATCTCTCACTGGTTCAACGTATCATTTCCCTTCCGCAAGATCCAGAGGTGCCACAACCCTCATCTCGCGATTCTCAAATGACATAGTCCGTTTCTTGAAATTGATAACCGCTAGATTATCAATTGCCTAGTCAATCCCTAGTAGTGTTGGGTAGGGGCTGGTATTATCCATAATTTCAATTACATCAAAATCTACATAAGTCTTGAGACCCTCAATCTCGACTCGAACCTGGTACACCCGACCAAGTGGGGTAACCTTCCTCTAATTTTCCAATCGCAGTTGTACCGGGGAGTAGGCCAAATGCGGTTTCCCCATTGTTTCCCATGTCTACTTGGTCAAAATGTTGACATCCAATCCTAGGTCCAAGATAATTGAGTCTACATCAAATGCTCCAATTTGTGCCGACATTCGCATCTCTCTCCCTGTCTTCCTCTTGTGTATGCAATTGACCTTTTTCTCCTGGCCTGCACCCTCCCGTCGATTCAATAGATTGGATATTTCTTCCAGTGCATCCTAATCCTTTAGCAACTCCAGGCAACTCTTCAAGAAGGATTTTAAGGTGTTATCCTTTCCTCGCGACTTCGTTGCGTCGAACATTGGTGGCATATCATAGATAACTTCTTCCTAAAGAGGTAAGTGCCCCCTCTGTCTCATCGCCTCCTGTGATTCCAAGAAAATATCCCTTTCGACCTCTGCGTCAAAGGTGACGTGTTTCGGTGATGTTTGTCGAATAGTAGCCTGTGACCCATCGGCTCCTGTAACAGCTCCTCCTCTTGTCACTACGCCAACAATCGCATGGTGTCTTTGAGCCTCCGTGGATATCATCTGTACCACCAGTGGTGGATTCTGATTCTAGTTCTGTAGAGGTGGTGGCAGATTCTTGGTTTTCAATTTTGCGATGAGCTACGGACAGTCTTCAACGCCATGATCCACAACAATGCAATAAGTGCACTGTGGCATTGGATTCGAAAAATCCCTATGATAGTGCCCCTGCTGTCCACAATTGTAGCATATAATCGGTCCTCTTCCTCATCCAACAACTCCTCCCCATCATATGCCAGCACCTCGACCTCCACGGAATCCTCCTCTATCCCCTCCACGCAGTGGGCCATATGGTGGGTACTACGGTTTCCCATACTGCAGCTGTTGCGGTGGTCCATATGGTGGGTACTATGGTGGCGGATATTGTGGTGCCAGATATTGTGGCTGACCATAATGCAGTTTCCCATACTGTCCCTGATCATACTGCTATGGTTGGAAATTATACCGGGTCGACGATTGATTATATTGCTATTGTTGCTGACCCGGTGCCTATTCTTCTCCTGCCATGAAGTATGTAGTTGCAGTCTTCTCCTGGAGTAGGCCATAAGCTCTGCAGTTGTTTTCATCATGGCCAACTGATTTACAGAACTTGCAATACAAGTTCTCTAGTTTCGCCACCATCTTCTGCAGATACACACACTCTTCTGGTCGATGGCCTCTCGTTTGGTAGATACGACACCAAGGAAACCCTCCCTAACTGAGGGGATTTGGTGCACCGGATTGTAAATATTCTCGGAAGTCTAGGAACTCATCCTTATAGCGTCCCTCTATCCTACACATAGTGCACCAGATCTCTTAACGAGCCTCTTTCCCTTTCTTCATCTCTTTACAGTTGGATTGTCAATTTTTCCAGTTGCGCTTGTATTCGATCCATGCCCAACCCCTTTTAACCACTTGGTGAAGCCTTGTTGAGGCCTCGGGGGTGCAGGGTGATTGCAAGGTGTTGGAATGGGTCCAAGGTTCCCGACAGAGGGTGAAAACCCAGACTGAAAGGCTTCGAAAGAACCTACGCAAGGGCAGTTCTATCCCTAGCATGTTTGGTGTGGTATTCTCCCACGGATATTCAGCCTCCGCTGGCACTCTATGAGTCGATGAGTTTGATCAATGGATCAAAAATTTAATACGGAAAACAGAAGCTTAAAACTAAGTCTGCTCTAACTTAACCTATTGAAGACAAAAGGATCTATTCTGAGTTAGATCTATGCTAAAGAAAGACTTGTTTTTTGTGCAGATCAACCTTGGTGTGGAAAGAATAAGTGAGTTTATTGACTTCAACAAAAATGTTAAGAGGCATATACACTTACTCACTTAAACCATAATCCGTTAATGAAAATTAAAAGAGGATAATTCAAGTAATTTAAATCTGTCCAAGATCAACCTGTAATCGCCATGTTAATTGAAAAATTAACATTGATTGAGTAGCTGTGAATCGTTTGCAAAAATCGATAAAGAAAGTATCTTAATTAAAGAAATTTAACAAGATATCCTTATACAAAGATCAGTCATAAGATAAATCGATACAACGGATCTGTGCATTAATTTATACATGCAAAGGAAACACACCCTGTAGATGAAAATATTGAAATTAGAAATCAGACACCGTCAAAGAAATTTGACAATATACAAGAGATGATTCAAAAGATTACTTTACAACATTAAGAAGTATGTAAACAAAATTACAAGGCTCTGATAAAACAGAGTATCTCCACGTCCTCTCCTGCCAATTTCTGACCCAAAAATTATCAACCCCTTTTCCCTAAGAAGTAACCTTCCTTAAATAAGGTTTACAATGGAGTACAAAAGAGAATTCCGAAAGATAGGGATTACAAGTTTAAATCCGGCAATTAATCCAGGCAATTTAGCCATAATAATCTAAACAATCATAACTTAGCAGATTCCCTCCACTTCGAGATGAAGTTTGAACAGGAGTCATCTAGGAATTTCGGGAAAATCCTATACAAAAATTATAGAATCCGACAACAACTCAAAAGCTATCGACAACGGGGAAGAGCTGGTCCTCCAAACCTTCATGTTGAGTCACCGAGGAATCTCTCGGCAGATCCATAACTCTTTCAAAAACAGAAAAATTGGACATTGGGTCTTGTTTCACGGGAGCTGGTGGCGTATCGGGTTCTTCATTAATTGTGAAATCTTGGATAATAGAGTCATCTTGATCATACAACTGCTCACTGCTTTCCTCGTCATTCTTCTGAAGAGATGGTAAACAAACTGGCAGAACTTCAGAAACTTCTTCTCCGCCACCATAGTTGATATCAGGAACATCTGTATCAAAAGGTGGTGACATAGGTTCAGGAAATAACAAAGAGTGAAGCTCTTCGTGCATGGAAGATTCATCGAAAATTTCACAACCAGTCTGCATGTTATTCACCAAATTGTGAGAAGGAAAATTTGCCATAACAAGAAAACTTTCTAACAAATTCAAATGATGAGCTAAGTGCTTCATACATGTGGCCATATTCAAGATAAGTTAAAGAGGATCAAAATGATTGAATGTGACGAGCTGCAATGATTAAGATCATGTGAATTTGGGATTACAATCATTTGAATTGGAATGAAACAACATCACAGCATGTCAATCTCAAATGGATCATAACAAGTACAATATCAACAGAATGAAACATAGTCCAATGTTGCATCTGAAAACTATCATCACAGGTCAATCTTATCAAGCAATCATATCTTCAAGGATGATCATGCAATGCGAAGTGAAGTGATAATCCTGGCCATGATAACAATGAAAACAAGACATTGCAACGTAAATTGGAATAATTGAATTTCATCCATTGGATCAACTAAACGGACAGTGAGGATTTAGCAATGCAGGATGCGGGATAAAACCTTGAGGGACTAGCCTTAAATTTATTCATGATTCCCGAAAGTCGCAACCCGAAAATTGCGGGTTTCGGGATCACACACATAAAGCAAAACACAAAACGCGTTACTGAAATCTGCAACCCAAAAATTGCGGGTTGCAGGATTCAGAATCAAGTCAAGCAACTACGAGGAAAAGCGGGAATCCGAAATCTGAAAGCTGCAACTACGGGTTTCAGCTTTCGGGATGACGATTCCCCAATTTATTAACAATCGGTTCCCGCAACCCACACCTTTCAGGTTCAAGATTTCGAGATGACCAAACTCAAACAACTAAAAATTGATTTCCCGCAACCCGCAACCCGCAACTGTCGGGTTTGGGATTTCGGGGTGTTGGAAAGTCGGGTTTCGGAAAGGCAAAAAGCAAGCAATGAAACACTTGAAATTTGAACCTTTCTGCGACCAACACACTTGGAAAAATTCTAAGGAAAGCAGTGCGATCAAGCCAAACAAAGGCATATGTAAAAGATTGCAGAAACCATGCTCAAATTCACGTTCACAAAAACACAAGGAAAATCCTTGTGCTAATTTTTAAAAACGGGGCGCTCATGCTTAACCAAAGAATGGGATCTGTTGTGGTCACAACAAATGGCGACTGGATGGGAAGAACCAGTTATCTCTGCAAACAAACTTTAGTCAGAACGGTGCACCGGTCAAATGCCTATTTCCAACCTGAAATTTTAGAAAATAGTTGTAAAGAGACAACCAACGAGCAGAAAACATAAGATTGATACGTTCCCATCAATGATAATGTTAAAGGTAATGCAAATCTAATAAGGAGGATTAAGAGATGGTAAGACTTCTTTATCGTTATGCAATCATTGAATCAACAGCTTGTGATAAACCTGGGGCAAGCTTAAAACTATTCATGGAAATCCAATTTACACATCACCTTGGTTTATTAATTGGTTTTATTATACAACAGTCCTTGTTACTATATACATTTTTTTTTTATTCGTTATAAGACCTTGTTGATACAAGACCACTTCCCTGACTTGGTAATCAGATATTGACAATGCCATTCACAGATATAATCCACTAAAGGAAACTATCATGGCTTGATGACCACATGCTGATAGCTTCAGTCCAGATTAAACTCATGATCATGGCAGGGATGGCTTGTGATAAGACCCTCATGTCCTTGCATACAACAAGAATCTTATAAAAGGAAAATATAGATATTATTTAAAAGATAGACTACAAGGCACTGCTGAGGCTTGGTAACCTCATGATGACAGCATTACTCACCATCATTCTGCAGATCATGAATGGACCAACCTTTGATACGATCTTCTACCTCTGAGGAAAACTGAGAGTCATCTTCCAAGTGTGGTGGCTTGATGTGAAGATGTCATTCCACTAAATACCTATGAACCTAAAGGGATGGATTGTGATAAGACCCCCCCCCCCCTTGCAGCCCATCATTATTTAACAAGATTATTAACATGGTGACTGTAACAGGATCCAGAGCAGATGAAGCTGACCGGGTTATTGTGATATACTGTGTCAATGAGGCATAAGATAAAAATGTTTTCCTACCATTTCCCGCATCTCAATTAAACATATAAAACATTTAAAAGGTGATGACCACAACGAAAAGATATCAATATTGAGGTCCTGCATCATTTGGCTGTACATTCTTTACAAAACAAATTCTGATATCAGTCGAAAGAGGTTGAGACCGTCATACCATCCTGCAATTTCAGTTAAATATCATATTAAAACTGGTTTCAAATCACTGTCAAATGTGTGGATCTCATTACTCAAAAGAAAACAATCAAATCAATACAAAAGAAAACACACACCAAACCTATGTACAAAAGTGCCAAATTTTCAGACGAAGTACTTTTTGAGCAGTGTAACATTCACTGGATAAGTGTCTATGACTCCCTCCAGTGTTTGTAATCAAACAGTGCTGGGACCCATCTTTTCTGTAATAATGAAAGGTCCTAGCCAAAGGCATTGGAATTTGGTATACTGGTTTTTATCCTTACGTTGTTTATCCCACCTTAATACCAAATCCCCAACTGAGAATTCTCTACCGGATGAAGATTTCTCATCAAACCATCTCTTCACCATCTGTTGATGATGATACAACTTCTTCTTAGCCACTTCTTTGTCTTCCTCCAGCTGGAGCAGTGTCTCAATTCTATGCTGAAGGGAAGAAGAGTCATATTCTTGGATAGATTGGGCTAATTGCAATGAAGGGATGGTGAGATAACAAGGAAGGACAGCTTCCTTTCCATACACCAGATAGTAGGGCGAATTCCTGATTGTTGCCTTTGGAGTGATTCGGTCTGCCCAAAGAGCATTATAGAGCTGTGTGTGCCAATCTTTATGATGAGAAGCTACAGTCTTTTTAAGAATATTTATCAGATTTTTATTTGAAGACTCATCCAACCCATTTCCCTGGGGATAATAATTGGCAGCAAACTTAAGCTTAATCTCTTTCTCAAGGG
This sequence comes from Larix kaempferi, assembly GCA_027924585.1. Lineage (NCBI taxonomy): Eukaryota > Viridiplantae > Streptophyta > Pinopsida > Pinales > Pinaceae > Larix > Larix kaempferi. Next base: position 5,088,507 of record BSBM01000600.1, read on the forward strand.
CATAATGTGTCAAATCGATAGAGGAAAAATAAGATGCATTATCAAAAATAAGATATTTTGGGACACCAAACCTGGTAACTATTTGACTGTCGAGAAAAGCAATTACCTGGTTTGTATTACATTGTCTAAGTGGGATAGCTTCTGTCCACCTAGTGAAGTAATCGGTAGCTGTAATAATATACCTATGTTGAAGGGAAGAAGTGGGTTTTATTGTTCCAATGAAATCCAGTCCCCACTACTAAAATGGGAACTGAATTGTGACTGGCTGCAAAGGGAAAGCAGATTTCTTAAACTTCCTTGTACATTTCTGGCATGGTCCACACTTTCTTACATAAGTATATGCATCTTTAAACAATGTAGGCCAGTAATACCCTGCTCTAAGAATGTTATGAGCCGTAGTTTCTCCTAAGAAATGGCCTCCAACTAGTCCTGTATGAAATTGAAAGACAATATCATTAGTCTTATGCTTTTCTAAACACCTGAGAAAAACCCCATCATAGTTCTTTCTAAATAAGACTTCACCAATGAATTGATAAGGAGCATCTTTCAACCTTAATGCTATATGTTTCTTAAAGTCAAGGGTTTCAGGAGCAAACCCATGGTTTAGAAAGAATTTGATATGGTCATACCATTCGGATGTAGAAGTATCAATAGCATTGAAAAAACCTGTTGGGACATCTTCCTCATGCTCCCATTGACTCTGTTGTTGTGTAGGATCATTCCACTGAGTAGTAAGAAGACAGAGACCTTGTCCTTTCACAATTTTGGTCAGTCTGATTTCTAGATCATACTCCTACAGGGCTATCATCCAATGGGCCCTTTTTTCACCCAATTCCTTCTGGACTAACACATTTATAATGGCAGAGTATGGGACAATAACCTTTGTTCGCGATTTTGACAACTAAGGCCTGTAGTGCTTAACAGATTTGTAAACTGCATAGGCTTGTTTGTCAATTTGGGAATAATTAAGCTCTGCACCTTTGAATGTTGAGCTCATGAAGGATATTGGGATCTCAGCATCATTGTCGTGCCTCTGTACCAAGACAGCTGCATAAGAGAAATCAGTGGCAAAAGTATAAAGAATAAAATCTTTATCAAATTCAGGGGACATAAGAGCAGGAGTTTCAGCAATGGCTCTTCTAATTTCAACGAACGCATCTTTCTGTTCCTGCGACCAAGTGAACTCTACATCTTTCTTGACTAATTGTTGTAAAGGTTTAACTATCTGTGCAAAATTAGGTACAAATCTACGAACAAAATTGACCTTACCTAAGAAATACTGCATGGCTTTGCGGGAACCGGGCAAGCCAATTTTTGAAATAGCATCAGTACATTCCGGGTCAATATTCATACCTTCTTTGGACACGATAAAACCGAGAAGTTTTCCTTCTATGACTACAAAGATAGATTTCTTTGGATTGAGTGAAATCCCGTACTTCGTACAATGTTCAAAAACCTATTTCAAGGCAAAAAGATGTTCATGTCGCTTCTTAGAATATATAGTGATATCATCAAGATAAACTACGACAGAGTTATGCATTAAACCTCTGAAAGATATATCCCTAGCTCTCTGAAACGTGGCTCCGACATTTATCAATCCGAAGGGCATTCATCTGTAGGCAAAAGTGCCCCAGGGAGTTCTAAACATGGTTTTCAACTGGTCATCGGGAGCAACCATAACTTGGTTGTATCCCGAAAAACCATCGAGAAGTGAGAACATTTCAAAACCGGCAACCTTTTGCAAAATCTGCTCCATGGGTGGAACAGGATAATTGTCTTTTTCAGAAGCCCGATTTAAATTTCAGAAATCGACACAAAACCTGATTTCACCGCTTTTCTTACGTACATGCACCAAATTGGAAATCCATTGGGTGTGTCTGAAAGGAAAAAATGATTCGGGCTGCCGGCAATTTTTCTAATTCTTTTTGCACAGAAGGTTCCAAGCTAGGGTGCATTTTGCGCAATTTCTATTGATAGAATTTCACCTCCGGCTTCATAGGTATGTTGTGATGCATGATGCTTGTGTCAAAGGTTTTCAATTCATCGTAAGTCCAGGAAAAAACGTCCTTGTACTCTTTACATAGCTTAATGATAGCTCTTCTTTCCTCGGGAGAACAATTAACTCCAACATTGATAAAGTGAGGTTCTTGCTCAGTACCCAAGTCAACTGGCTCATAACTTAGGGAGGAACTCTGAGTTTTGCAATTGGTCTTGTGTCTGAATTTATCCTGTAAATCATAGAATTTTTCTAAACTGATGACAAATTTCGGGATAACGTTTGAACGATCAGAGAGTGATTTTGCATGCTCTTCCTCATATATGGCCATGTCTTGGAACGAATCCTGTGCAGTGAGGAAGTCAAGTATATGTTGATCGTCGTCAAACACTTTCCAATTGGTCCAATTGTCAAGTATGGAAGGCCTATACATAAGTTCTATAGAAAAAGTCTGGGGCGACAAACCCTCGGGTGGTATCAACCTATATGTTGTGTTTGCTAGGAGATCGGCATCGAATTTCTATGACCTAGGGACATAATTAATGTTAAATGCAGAAAAGGAGTTGGTGAGATTCGTTACCAGTTTTTGATAATTCATCAAGCGAGGAGACAAGCAATGTATCTTGTTCCTTACCTGCTTGACAATGATCTCGGAATCACCAAAGAAATGAATAACCTGTACACCCATATCAATAGCCTTTTTAAGTCCTTGAACAAGGGCTTCGTATTCATCCACGTTGTTGGTACAGTCAAATTCCAATCTGCATGATATCATAGTTTTAATCCCTTTTGGGTTGATGAGGACACAACCTGCACTAGCTCCTTCCTTATACCTGGAGCCATCAAAAAATAAAGTCCAAGCAGTCGGATCTATTCTAAAATTTGTATTTACATTAAAAACATTATGTACAACATCTCCAGTGAAAGGTACAGTGGTAAGCTAAGTGATCTGAGATTGTTTCTGTAAATTTTCATCTGGAGAACAGTTAGCAGGAAAATCTCCAAAGAAAGTGTCAAATGTGAAATGTTCAATGTGCGAATTGAGATAACCAACAGGCTCACTAGAGTCATTCAGATCTGTGACTGTTTTTTTCATGAATGGTTCCCTACTAATTTTGATTTTGTTGGGTTGTCCATTATAGGGTAACCATAGATGAGACCAGTCAGTGGAAAAGTAGCCTTTAATTTTCTCTGACCAGTCCCTACTTAACCACATCCCATAGGCTTCAGGAATGTCAGCCACAATTATAGTTTGGTGAATGTGTGGATCCGTAGATAATGTAAGCAAAACATTTCTCAACCTTCCTACTACTTTGACTTTTGATCTGTCGAGTTGGACGAGCTAAGTAGGGAAAGGTTCCCATGTGGTGTTAATTTTTCTACAGATAGACAATGGCATTACATTTGATGAAGCGCCAGATTCTATCATGTAGTTATGCACGTTCCTGTTGAATATCTCGAAAGTCAGGAGAAAAGGGGGTGTCCTTTTGCTCCCTGGTTTTTTATCATCTGATCTGGTAAGAGAGTCAAAGTTATTATTCTGAGAATATCTGGGTTGTTTGACTACCATGCTTTTGGGTAAGGTATCTCTCATAGAAGGAATCTTCAATAGTTCAAACAGGGAGATATTAGCCTTAATCCTTTTCAAATCATCAACTAGGTTATACTCGATCTCCGGAATAACTATATCCCTTTGAGAAACAGTTTTTCCTTTATTGGGAACTATTGTTGAGGATGAAGGTTCCTAAGGGGGTTGCAGTTTTGACCTTGTGTTGTAAGGGTGTTGAACATTAAACACAGTCTCAAGTTCTTCTTCCTCTTCATTCATGGGGAGTTCGGAGAAATAGCTAACAGTGTTTACCTGCGGGTCCTCTTGTTCTTCGTTCTCTTCAGGTGACTGTGAATCGTGGTTGGTGTGATCGTTGGAGGTTTCAGGAATAGTTTGGGATTCTGTTGCCAAGGCTCTAAAAATGGAATAGATTTCTTCATTTGAATGTCCTTCAGTAGGATCAGGAGGTGGTGGATTCTAAGGAGGCTGATAAGGTCTCCTAAAAGGGGGCCTTACAAAACCTTTGTTTTGGTTTTGATTCTCGTTGTTATTTCTTTTCAGATCAACCATCTCATTTGACATTTTCTGAAGAAATTTCTTTACATCAGTCATGTCAAATGGATCCTTGTTTTGGGAAGATGCCCTGGGCACAATGTCAGTTCTCTTCCTAGATGTGGAAGTAGAGGGTTGTTCTTCTACTGTATCAAGGCCATCCTTAAGACAATAAATATCCTTTTCAACTTGGATAGCTTCAGCGTAGGATTCATATAAATTGTTTTTGTGTGCTCTTTTTACCCACATTGCAATGGGGGCAGAAAGACCCTTTTCATAAAAGGAAACCAGAAGATCTTTGACTGGGAGAACAGGAGCAGGGATTCTATTCTTTAGGTAAGAAAACCTTTGATTATAATCTTTAATTCTTTCTTTACCTTTCATCTTTATGGAAGATAACTCCAAAACTAAGTGTTGTGGTGTTTTGTCATCTCCAAAATTTTGGATAAACAACTTTTCAAAATCATCCCAAGATGTAATAGATCTGGCTTCCAAGGCAAAAGACCACATAGATGCCTTTCCCTCAAATGTGTAAGGGAAGAGTCTACAAACTACATCCTCGTGAATAACATTCCTAAGCCTGATGGCTTGCATGAAAGTTTTAATATGATCAAGGGCAGGTGACTTGTCATCTGGGTTATATTTAGGAAGCCATTTTTCTGGGTTCTTAGGTAACCTGTGTTGATCACCAAGTATCCACACAGCATATTGGTCAAGCCAAGGTCTGTTTTGGCCTTCCCCAGCCATGGGTGGTTCTTCTTCTTCGTCGGATGAAGAATCAGGAGAATGTTCACTTCCAGATGAGGAGGATGAAGATGAAGGAGGAGATTGTGGTGGTCCACCTGAAGGAATTACTTGTGAAGCTAGTGCGGTTTCAATGAATCACAAATCAAGATTGAATTCAGAGGGTTGTTGCTGATTTGATGAACTATTTTTCTCTATATTTTTCTCACTGTTTTGTTCAGTGTTTTGTTCAATTTTTTGTTCACCTGAATCTTGACTAACTTGATCTGCTGGCTGTGGATTAGTCTTTTCTTGGTGAATTTCCGCTAATCCTTGATTTCTCTGTAAAGAGAGTCTTTGCTACAATCTAGCAGCGCTATCACTGGACCTCTTGAGTATCTCTTCAAGCAGTATAGGTCCTCTAGTGGGTGATGTGATAATGATATCTCCTATTGTTGGATCTCAGTGAGCTATTGGGGTAACAGGGATAGTAGTAGGTTGTTGTACCGATTTCTTGTAATGTCCCCAGCTTGACCCCATTGCATTAATATTGTAAAAGATGTAAATATTGTTATTTAGTCATGGTGAGGAGCTCAAGGCCAAGGCCCCGCCATTGATTTATCGTATCGACAATTAGAATAGATGCATATGGTTCTTGTGCTAGCGGAGCACAAGGTAATTAAGACATCATGTAATTACGAAATTTGATGGAAAACCAACAGCTGGCTACGCTATGCAACAAAAGAGATGGGGCATGGTTCTACAAGGAAAAGGGGGGGGGGATTATTCAAACCCTTGAGCCATTTGTATAAATCCATGTGTCAATGGGGAAACCAAAAAAAACCACCAACTACCCATTTTGTCTCATGCACCCAATCATTTAATTCTTCCAAAGATTGGTTGGGGCAGTTATTGTCTTGGGATGGGAGAAGTATGGCAGCCAATTTCGTGCATGGGCAAGCCATCAACCTGGAAATTCGTGTTTTTGCTTGTTGGGCAAGAAAACACCCACGAAATGGTGCCCAATGCCATTCTGAATGGGGAGTCTTTCATCATTCACGCAGTTGGAGCTAGCTGGGTTTTCCCCTACACGTTTTTCATCCAAATCCTGCATTTTTCCATGCCTGGGAGTTCGTTTTTGCATATGCAGTAGCCTGGGAGAGAAGGGCCACGTTTTGGGGACTGTAAGGAGGTCGTTTTTGCCCCTGAATGTCCAAGGACGTTTTGCCAAAAACGGATTTGGCTTCCCAGGGTTATTCCCCATCTTCCCATTTCATTTTTTTGTTTCTCCACGTTTTTCTGAGTGAGTTGAATCCCCATCTCATGCATTCCACTGTGGAAAACGTTTTCCTCATGCCCAGCACTTACACTTTTGCTGTTATATGTACCCATCTCTTAACAGCCTAAGAAACCCAATTTCTGATTGGCTTGGCTGATTTTGACATACCCTTGGCTATGTGAGAGCCTGTTTTCCCCTTTTTCCTTGTGGAGATCATGCTCAGCTCGGGGGTGGCAGTGGTGCTGAGAGATTGAGGAGCACACTAGCCTACGGTTGGGTGGAACGTTGCAGAAGCGTAGCCAGTTGCTGGGGACTACCTGATTGAGATAAGTATTCCCTTGTGTTAAATTTGCAATTATCAATCGATGGATATCTTGAATGTGTGTGTGATGAATGTGTATTTAAAATTACTTCCACTGTGTTCTTAAAAAAAAAAAAATTATGCATCTTCATATGCCTGTTATATTCACTGAATGCTTATGAATAGTATTGTGGGGCTAGGTGCCCAGTTGTAGCACAATGATTCTCTCTATCATGCTGGTATGATAGGAGGGGACATTACATTTGTCAATAGGAGTAGATGCTTGAGTGTGACTACGGGTGACAATCGGTATTCTTGTTGGTGGAGGTTTCTGAGTATTCTGCTTAGGCATATTTAACTACTGGCCCTCCTTCTAGCGCCATTTGTTGAGGCCTCGGGGGTGCAGGGTGATTGCAAGGTGCTGGAATGGGTCCAAGGCTCCCAACAGAGGGTGAAAACCCAGACTGAAAGGATTCGAAAGACCCTACGCAAGAGAAGTTCTATCCCCATCCTGTTTGGTGTGGAATTCTCCCGCGGATATTCGGCCTCTGCTAGCACTCTATGACAATGAGTTTGATCGATTGATCAAAAATTTAATACAGAAAACAAAAGCTTAAAACTAAGTCTGCTCTAACTTAACCTATTAAAGACAAAAGGATCTATTCTGAGTTAGATCTATGCTAAAGAAAGACTTGTTTTTTGTGCAAATCAACCTTGGTGTGGAAAGAATAAGTGGGTTTATCAACTTCAACAAAAATGTTAAGAGGCGTATACACTTACTCACTTAAACCATAATCCGTTAATGAAAATTAAAAGAGGATAATTCAAGTAATTTAAATCTGTCCAAGCTCAACCTGTAATCGCTGTGTTAATTGAAAAAATAACATTGATTGAGTAGCTGCGAATCGTTTGCAGAAATCGATAAAGAAAGTATCTTCATTAAAGAAATTTAACAAGATATCCTTATACAAAGATCAGTCATAAGACAAATCGATACAACGGATCTGTGCATTAATTTATACATGCAAAGGAAACACACCCTACCAATGAAAATTTTGAAATTAGAAATCAGACACTGTCAAAGAAATTTGACAATAAACAAGAGATGATTCGAAAGATTACTTTACAACATTAAGAAGTCTGTAAGCAAAATTACAAGGCTCTGATAAAACAGAGTTTCTCCACGTCCTCTCCTGCCGATTTCTGACCCAAAAATGATCAACCCCTTTTCCCTGAGAAGTAACCTTCCTTAAATAAGCTTTACAATGGAGTACAAAAGAGAATCCCAAAAGATAGGGATTACAGAGTTTAAATCCGACTATTAATCCAGGGAATTCAGCCATAATAATCTAAACAATTATTACTCAGCAGATTCCCTCCACTTCGAGATGAAGTTCGAACAGGAGTCATCTAGGAATTTCAGGAAAATCCCGTAACAAAATTATAGAATCCAACAACAACTCAAAAGTTGTCGACAATAGGGAAGAGACGGTCCTCCAAACCTTCTTGTTGAGTCGCCGTGGAATATCCCGGCTAATCCATAACGCTTTCAAAAAAAGAAAAATCGGACAGCGGGTCTTGTTTCACGGGATTTGGTGGCGTATCAGGTTCTTCATTAATTATGAAATATTGGATAATAGAGTCATCTTGATCATACAACTGCTCATTATTTTCCTCGTCGTTCTTTTGAAGAGATGGTAAACAAACTGGCAGAACTTCAGAAACTTCTTCTCCGCCACCATAGTTGATATCAAGAACACCTGTATCAAAAGGTGGTGACATAGGTGCAAGAAATAACAAAGAGTGAAGCTCTTTGTGCATGGAAGATTCATCGAAAATTTCACAACGAGTCTGCATGTTATTCACCAAATTGTCAGAAGGAAAATTTGCCATAACAGGAAAACTTTCTAACAAATTCAAATGATGAGCTAAGTGCTTCATACCTGCGGCCATATTTAAGATAAGTTAAAGAGGATCAAAATGATTGAATGTGACAAGCTGCAATGATTAAGATCATGCGAATTTGGGATTACAATCATTTGAACTGGAATGAAACGGCATCGCAGCATGTCAATCTCAAATGGATCATAACAAGTACAATTTCAACAGAATGAAACATAATCCAATGTCGCATCTGAAAACTATCATCACAAGTCAATCTTATCAAGCAATCATATCTTCAAGGATTCTCATGCAGTGCAAAGTGAAGTGAGAATCCCGGCCATGATAACAGCGAAAACAAGACATTGCAACATAAATTCGAATAATTGAATTTCATCCATTGGATCAACTAAACGGACGGTGAGGATTTAGAAATGCAGGATGCGGAATAAAACCTTGAGGGATTAGTCTTAAATTTATTCATGATTCCCGAAAGCTGCAACCTGAAAATTGTGGGTTTCGGGATCGCACACATAAAGAAAAACACAAAATGCGTTACCGAAATCCGCAACCCAAAAATTGCGGGTTGCGGGAGTCGGAATCATGTTACGCAACTACGAGGAAAAGAGGAAATCCGAAATCCGAAAGCCGCAACTACAGGTTTCGGGTTTCGAGATGACGATTCCCCAATTTATTAACAATCGGTTCTCACAACCCACACCTTTCGGGTTCGGGATTTCGGTTTGACCAAACTCAAACAACTGAAAATTGATTTCCCGCAACCCGCAACTATCAGGTTCGGGATTTCGAGGTGTCGTAAAGTTGGGTTTCGGAAAGGCAGAAAGCAAGCAATGAAAAACTTGAAATTTGAACCTTTCTGCAACCAACAAACTTGGAAAAATTCTAAGGAAAGCAGTACGATCAATCCAAACAAAGGCATATGTAAAAGATTGCAGAAACCATGCTCAAATTCACGTTCACAAAAACACCTGGAGGAAAATCCTTGTGGTAATTTTTAAAAACGGGGCTCTCATGCTTAACCGAAGCATGGGATCTATTGTGGTCACAACAAGCCTCTGGCTTCATCACAATCTCCAGTGGTTCATCCTAGGTTGCAACCTTCTGTTGCATTAGTGGTCCACGGATGTGTGGTACCAATCCTGCGATGAACCACTCCTTGTGTTGCATATCATTTATCCCAAAACTTACCTTCGCTATCAACGTTTTGTACCGCTGATCGAACTCCCATACTAGCTCATTTGGGTATTGCTTGATTTCTTTGAGCTCGGTGACATACTGCGATTCCGATTTTGGAATCCTAAATTCATCAATCATTCCTGCTTTGATTTGTGCCAACGACTTGGCCAGTGTTCCCACTGGAACCCTTGTAAAATTCACGAACCAATCTAGTGCACGGCCCTTAAGGGTCATCGCCAGTTGTCCCTTCTTAATATCTTCATCCTGGACCTGCTTCACAATCCATACTACTTTGCATAGAAACCAAAACTGCTCGGGATCCTCGGTCCCGTTCCGCTGGAAAGTGGGAATTTTTGTATCGTCTGCCATTCTAACGTTCCTACTGTTATTGTTTACTGATGCACTAATTTTACCGATGCACGTAGGGAAACTTTTCAAATAGCTTGTGTTTCTTCCTATGAAATGTTGGGTAGTGCGTAGGGTTGCAGGTATGTTGTAACTTACAATCCATCCCTCTTCTGCTTCTGGGATAGCTTGGTCACCGTCTTCGTCGCAATAGGGTCGCTTTCTCCCTTGTGGTCATGTTTCGCAGTATTTTTTTCCAGTCCTCTTAGGAGACTCTCTCTCAGTCCTCCTCTTCTTCTCAAGACATCGGAATATCACCCCACTCCTCAAGGTACCACACTCTTCGTCAGCTTCCCTTAGAAACTCATCGTTGCTCATGTCCATCCACCCCACATCTTTCTATCGGATCCGCATTCACGTGATACCCACAACCTCCACACACTGATATTTCTACTCGTCGGAAGTCATCCTCAATATGCCCCTTTCGCAGACTAGCATCTTAATCCATAGTTTTAGCAATAGTAAGAACCTTCCCCTTGGTCCCTTGAATAAATTTCTTTCTGTTTCATCGTATAATTTGATCGTGTCTACTGCGAACTCAGTAATATACCCATCTAGGATACTATCCACCCAGAAATCGACATCCCTTGTCACTGTGTTTTCGACATGTTTCAGCTGTCGAATCAGTTATGGAGTCCAATGTCCAGGCTCTGTCCTTTGGAAATGGTCCTTCTAGAATGTTAGCTGCGCTAACCACTCATGCAGCAGTACTGGGAATTCACAGAAAAATATCTTATGGATATCTTAATAAACGACTTCTGTAACCAACTTCTTACCGTCTGTATAGGGTTTTGCTTTTCTCCTTCTGCGAATTCTTCTGTCTTTCTGTCAAACCACTCTTGAATCTCCGGTTTCGTCGGGTGCCACAGCATATCCTCTTCTTTTCCTCTTTAGGGTCTCGACAACAAAACCATTTTTTGACACAACGACTGTCGACAGGGGTTCACTCCGCACTATCGTCAACAAACAATCAACCGAACTCCCTTACGCACCGGCCCAAAAAGGTTTTACCCTTTTCAGCAACACTCACAGAGCGAGTGAAGTCTCACCAATATGCACAAGGGGGCTGCAAGAACCACGTTTCCACAGTGGAGTTGAGGACATGCATCAAACATACATTGCAACTACACAAACCATAGATTATATCTTTCGCACTATGCTAGCATTTCATCATTTGCATGTTCATCAATCGCAGAATCAATTCATGATAAACATTCGCATCAACATGATCTAACCATTCATGAACAGCAATTACCAAACCCACGGAGCATTAAACATTACACAGACATTCGCATTCACCTTTCAATGGAAACAAAGATACAGATAGCACCATAATCGAACATCTTCATGCATTCATTAAAACCTGTGGAATGACCTTCGCAGAAACAGTCAATACATCATATCGCGAATAAAAAATAGATCAATAACTGGATCAAAACTCGACATATCGATTACTCTACTCATCACCGATCGATGCCCTTAGGCTTACAATCATGCTCCTATTTATACAAAATTAATTGGTTACAAAACGGTCCAAATGACCCTTATCTAGCAAACTAACTACTTTCGCTCTTCCGCATTCTCCGCAAATGACCCTTTCTTCCGTGGATTATCCCTTTTGCAGCTGTCGACTTCTGCACTTCCTGCAGACTAATCTTGTGCCAACACCGCAGGACGATCTCATAGCTATAACAAACCTCACACAAAACTCACTCAAGAAGTGCAAAGAAGAAGAGAAGAATGTAGTCAATAATCACTCATGAACATAGAAAATGGAGAATAGCAGTATAATCATACATCAGTTGTGAGCTGGTACTATGAATAATGATTACAATACAATAAATGTCAATTGAATTCGAATTAATTAAGGAGGTCATTCGAATCATGCTCAAAGTGTGGCTTGGATAACATTTGAGACATCATCCAATCAGTAGTATCAGTCATAAATGGTCAATGGTTAGCCAAATGAGTCTAACTGAGGCTAACGGAACCATCTAAGCATGAATCGGGGGATGGAGACTCCAAGGAGGGCGCATGAGGCTATCAGAAGGTCAAGTGGCACTCCAGAACTAGCGAACTAGGAGCAATAGGCAGTTAGGATGAGCAATCAGTGGAAGAACTGCTCAATCAATTCTCTAACTAGCTGTTAGACTCCTGGTAGATGAGATAAAGTGCTCTAACTGAATGATAACTCCTAGTAGGTGAGAAAAGGCGCACATGTCATTCAAGTGAGTCAAACAAGGTGCATCAGGTAGGTAGGAGGGCTACTGGGGGCTGAAGATAGGCTCTAGGCAGCTGAAATTAGGCTCTAGGTGTTGGGGAGACCACCAAAATGATGGCTGGATGCATGCATGATGATTGGATGCATGCAAATATGAAAAATGATGGTGAGAATATTCCAACCAGGTTAATTTTTAGGGGCGAAATTTTGCCAATTGGCTATTTTTGGGGCTTTTTTTCAAAAAATAAATTCGCTATTTGGTCATTTTTAGTCTCTAATATCGCCTATATTTACATAAAATATGTTTTTTTAACATAATATTCACCAAAATTTACACATTTCAGTAGTAAATTGTATGTTTCATATTTAATATTCGCCTACCTATCTATATACATGTTTTTTTCAATCCAAAATAATCACCTATGATACTATACTTAAGTATAATCCCCTTAAAAAATACCCTGAAAACTATGAGGTAGTAATTGAAAACTGAAAAATAGGGCCCTGGTGATTGAGACCAAAGGTCACCCCGTACAACAATCTAAATAATAAATGAGGAAAGAGGGAAAACCCACTGCGAAGAAATCTCTCCCTCAAAATAGACTGAAGGATGCTAATATAGCATGTCATCACTCACCCCAAGAAGATATCTAAGGTAAGTGAACCTCTTCACCGTGAAGGTCTTGGTGAAGATATCTACAATCTGCTCTTCCATCGGAAGGTAGAGCAGTGAGATGATCCGATCATGCACTAATCCTCTAATGTAATGCATGTGTATCTCAATGTGTTTGGTTCTTTGTCTCAGAACCAGATCTGTGGAAATCCTGATAGCACTCTGATTGTCACAATAGATGACTGGTGGAGTACTGAATCGAATCCCAAACTTTGATAAGATGCCCTGCAGCCAAATTCACTGTGTGGCTGCATTTACTGCATTTCTGTTGAATAAAGAGCTAAAGCAATATGTTTTTTTATCGACCAACATATAGGTCCAAATCCAGTCATGAAGATAAAACAAGATGTAGAATTCTGATCTGATCTATCTCCAGCCCAATCAGAGTCAGTATATCCAACTAGGTTCAAAGGACACCCAGCTGAATACTGAAGACCATGAGTCTTGGTACCTTGCGCATAGTGCAAGATCCTCTTTGTTTCCTTCCAGTGAAGCTCATGAGGCTCCTGCATGTATCTGGAGATAGCACTAACTGCATAGGATAGATCAGGCTGAGTGTGTTTAAGAAACAATAGGCTACCAATCAACTGTCGATACAAAGTACTGTCTACCAAGGGTGTAGAAGATCCATCCTCAAAGATGATCCCTGGAAGAAAGGGGAATGCAACTGGTTTGCATTCGCTCATATGGAACCTATCAAGCAAATCTGAAGCATACTTGGATTGATCAACTTTGATTCTGTAATGTCCCTTTTTTAAAATTTTATTAAAATGCCCAATTTTTCACTTTTTCCCCAATTTCGACCTTTGACTAGTTTTGATGTCTAGGTCTCCAAATGATCCCAAATCTTCTGAGGAGGAATATGACTGATATTAAGACTTGAATATGATTTTCAGGGATGAATTATGGCCATCCAAATACTTCTGCAAACTTGTTTAAGATTCTGGACCAAGTATGGAATTTTACTAGCAATTTGAGGTTCAAATCCCCCCAGGGTAAGTTTTGAAAATGGCTCTCCAAATGCCTCCAAACCCACTCAAAATTATGAAAAGAGGTAGGGGATGTATAAAGTACATTATTTAGGTCTCATGTGCACCATTAATCAATTATTAAGTCTGTTCTAACCTTCTCCCAAACAACAGCAAAAATCGCTAGTTCGAACTTGGGGGAAATGACATCAAATCTTCTCCAAATGTAATGAAACTTCACAAAATGAATTCAAATGATTATATACTGAAAATGAAACTTTTATAATACATAAATAAAATTCCATCAATCAATAAACCATTAGTATTTTACTTATACACTCGAATCCATCAACATTACATTGGTTCACAACAAGGTAGTGGGGAAATGGCACTGTTTGTCCATTAATGAGAAATTTAACGTAGTTTTTCTTGGAATATATACTTGTGGATCTTATGATATGGTTATTAAATAGATATATATCAGCTGACATGTACATGAATTCGAAATGTAATTCCTTCACTACTATAGGCAACCATAAGAGAACTATGCAAGAGCTATGGGGAAAATGGCACCATTTCTTCATTAAAAATCACATTTATACATTTCCACTTGGAATTTAGACCTAAAACTTTTTGGATATGAAGAAAAGAGTATTTAATTCATATTATAAAATAAATTGGGCATCATAATTTCCCCAAAAGAGTACAATAGCTCACCAAAAGCGCCCTCCCTCAAGGAGCAAGAATATGCCATCAAAATTGGAAATGGTTGAGAGAAAGTGTTGCACTAGAAGAAACCATGATCTGCCCCATATCTTACACCTGCAACAAATGAATCCATTAAATCTCCAAATTAAAGGTCTGAATGGCCTTTCCAATTACCAACTTGGATGGGAATCTTTCACCCTCGAAATTGGCTAAGGCAAGAAACTAGTCATCCACTAGCTCTCCCTCTTCACAAATGCAATTGCAAATTCTAAAAATGATCAAAAGCTGCCATTCTTCTTTGCTAATGACTTTTATAAACTTATAATTTCCTCCATGGGTCGAAATCCTTCCAATATATTCATGCCAACTCAATTTGGGAAGAGATTCCCAAGTATGTCACTTTTCCTTCCAATTCTAGCCCTCTCCTTCTCCCAATTCGAATTGGTGTCTCTTTGGATGCCCTAACTCACTTGAGCACACTCTTGGAGGATATTTTTAGCCCTGACATGTCCTAAATGTAATATTTCAGCCCTCAGGTCTGATTTGTGTCATAGGTTTCATAGCATCTTCATCATTGTTGTCATAGAGCTAGGGAATCTAGCCCAAGTGTCTCACTAGCTCCAAATTGCCTCTTCCTCTTCCATGGGAGTTATTCTTCCACTCCAATTTGACCTTACATGACTCATTCCAAGTATATTGACCTTCTAACTCACCCCAAGAACATTTTTCTTCTTATGGATTCGAAATGGAAAGAGTAGGATTCCATGTGGCATGGCAAATCGAGCTTGTGTGGGTCCCACATCCTCCATGTGTCTCCATGATCAATTGCCACTTTGATTTTTCCTTGTATTTATTTATTTAGATTCTTTATTAAATATTTATGCCATTATAATGTGCAAACATAATTTATTATCCTCCTTATTTCAAACCCCAAAGCTTCCGCCTTCAACCTAGGAAACTAGTAATTTTCCTCCTAGGCAATATTTTGACCCTTAACATCAATTTGACAAACTCTCATGAATATGGTCATTGGTATTAGGCCATTGTGACCCAATGCAAAATTTGGGACATGACATATTCTTGAATCACTCTGAGTGGCTTCAAGACAAATAAATTGCTTGAGCAATCCCAGATCTGACATGGACAAGGAGTTGTGCAAAGCAGTTTTTATAGATCTAAGACATGAAGAATTTCTCCCAGTAATCAACAAGTCATCAACATAAATTAAAATGAGAAGTAAGGAGTTACCATCATGTCTCATGTAGACATTCGAACTTTATTTGCACCTATGAAAGTCTTGTGAGAGCAAGAAGGAATCCATCTTGGCATACCAAGCTCGGGGAGCTTGCTTAAGCCCATACAAGGACTTCCTCAATCTGCAAACAAGTGAAGGATCATCAATATACCCCTCAAGTTGCTTCATGTAGATCTCCTCCTCTAGATATCCATTAAGGAAATCACTCTTGACATCCGTATGATGCACTTCCTAGTGCTTGGATGCAGTAAGAGAAAGAACAAGACAGATTGAACCCATCTTAGCAACATGAGCGAATGTCTTAGAATAGTCAATCCCATGAACTTGGGAAAAACCTCTTGCAACCAATCTAGCCTTGTACTTGTTGGAGACTTCATTTGAATCCATATTAGTTTTATAGATCCACTTGCATTGAACAAGTGTCATTCTAGGTGGGAGAGAAACAATCTCCCAAGTCTCATTTCTTTGAAGAGATTGATACTCTTATTCCATAGTAGCCACCCATATTGGATCTTGGGAGGCTTCAAAGTATGTCTTTGGATCAGATCCAATCATAAGAAATCATCTCTCAGCTAGAAATGGATCTGAGGGAGAGAGTGAAGTTCTTGTATCATGAAGATCATATCTATCTTTGACAAGATCAATGGTAGAGACAAGAGTAGTGGTGGCCCATGTAGCAATAGGAGTTGAAAATTTTGGTGCTAGATCTTCAGGTTATTGTGGATCTATATCTAACATTCGCACTTCTTCAAGAGTCCTCTTTTTCTCAATCCTCTTTGGTGAATCTTTGCTTTTCAAGCAACCTTTGTAGGTATAAGGGTTTGATTATAAAATCTGTTATAAGGGTTTGATTATAAAGAGAAAGGGTTATTGCAATATTTGGATTCCATTTGAAGTCTAACATTTTGTGCAAATGATGACATATATTAGCCTACTCGACCTCCCATTTATAGTAGGGTAGCATCTTCATTGAGCTTGTTGGTATTTGACATTTAGTGATATATTTGACATTTAGTGGCATTTGACACTTTCTAACCTAGCCATGGATGATCCTCTAGAGACTAGTGATGCAGAGATGTGGTTTCTTCGATTGAATGGCACAAGTTTTAATCCTATTTTTACATAATAATAGGTACCTCTTAGATTTTCCACCTAAGCCAAAAAAAATACATTCTTTGCAGAGCACCTTGGTCTAGACATGTTTTTCTAAGTGTTTCCTTTAATCTGAGTGGCATTATAATTGGCACTGAGAGATTGAGCAGGCAAAACAACCCTTGAAAAAGAAACCACTAAACATGAGCATTTTCATTCAGCTAAGCTACCACAACATGAGAACTTTCATTTTGATATACAAGCACCTAATCATTGAATTCTTTTCTCATTCTACAACACCTCTCAAACATGGCATATGCCTCCAAGCATTCATCATCTTCATATAAAGGGATTCCCTTCTAAAATAATAACATCTTAGCTATTCATGAGGACATTCCCTTCCTTTTCGGTTGTCCCTAAGCACCGAAACATGAATCCGAATGTGTTATTTCGGTAGCTGGAATGTCCTTCTGATGTACATAATTGATCTCATGATCTTTATTTGTTCCGAGGACATATATGTAACCAACATCCTTATATTGATTGCCAATCTGGATTCTTTTGTAAACCCATGATTTGCCTCCATTGGGTTATCATCCACGAAAGAAATAATAGGAGAGCACTATGCCTTCAAATATTCTCTCAATTAGTTATTCTCAACAACAATCAACCACAAGACCTGAGGATCAGGGGAATCTGAAAAGTTATCAATATGGATTCCTTTCCCTTGTTCTGGAATGCTACCAAAGGAAATGGATTTAAATTTATCATCTTGGAAACCAAGATGATATTATAATTTCCACATCATTCATAATTTTTGTAGAGGAGAAATGAAACAATGACAGGTCATTTTGGTAATTAACAATTTTGATAACTATTTTTCTATTTGGTGGACATTCGATGTTAAAGATGGTTGGGAAGTTCTGACAATTGGTATGATCTGATAATATAATAATAGTAATCCCACATCTGGACATTCAAATGCTTTGGATGTGACATCCAAGGGATTAATTAGATAATCAAGAGAAGGAACAATGTCCAGGGGCATGCTGAAGTAAGGTATGGAACTAAGGTTATCTTCAGCCACATTCTTAGAATGGATAGAAATAGAGTTATCAAGTTCAAGGAGAGGTAAGGTCTCTTCCACATACTACTCGAACAAGGATATTTCAGAGGTGTGTAGAGGTATATTATTCAACAAAATGGTTTCATGGTTATTCCTCGTTGCTAGACAGTTGGGATAGATCCATGGGTAGACAGTGGAGCTGAGTACAAGCTGCCAGAACTAATGATAAACTCCCTTCATGGAGAAGGTATCTCTGATATGGCCCAGGAAAATGCACCAGGAAACTCCTGCATTGGAAGAGGGATAAACAGATAGGGCTAGAAGACCGGGACGAGATTCAGTAGGAGGCATTTATAAACAGATTAGAAGTGTATTATGTCCATATTAAAAACTCTGATGATGAAATCATCTGGTCTAAAAATACAGCCTTGGGGTTTCCACCAAAGTTAGGATACAAAGCAATTTATATCCCAGATAGACAAGAAGACATGTTCTGGTGGAAGAAGAGCATCTAGAAAATCGGAGCATTTCTAAAGTCCATAATTTTTATGTCCTTGGCAATTAGAAATAGAACACTCACATGGGAAGTTCTTCAGAGAAGGAATTAAACAGGGCCAAATAGATGTGTCTTGTGTAAATGAGATGAAGAAAACATAGGACCACTTACTGATATTCTGCCCCTACTCGAGGGAAGGTTACTCAAGGGAAGGTTAGACTGAAAGGATGTTTGATAGGGATTGGAAAGGAGGTTCAGTTGAAAAGCGCTTTAAAATGTTGCAGTAAAACTCATATCTAAGACTTCAAAGCAATCCCTCTAATAGTATCATGGGAGACTATGGCAATTCCTCTTTTAATAGGATTTTGGGCCCCTTATGGCTGGGTGCTCACAGATTCTATGGATACCCGTCTGTCGAGGAGCTTCTAGACACTTCTTGACGTGCAAGGAGCTTCTGAGTACTCCTAACCATGAGGCTGGGGGTTTTCATATGGGCTTTAAGGCCCTTGGCCCGTGGGCCCCGGCCTTCTGTTTTTTAGTTCTTGGTTAGTGGTTACGGAAGTTGGAACCCATATCCCACACCGCTTTTATGTCCCTTAGATTTATTGTACTATGTTTATGGTTCCAAATTTGTCCACAATATGAGTAAGTTAACGGTAAAATTTGAAAATTTTAACGTGAAATATTTTTAAATTTGGTAAAAAATTATAGAAGTTATCTTATAATTGACCAATAATAATTTTGATTAGAGATTTTACTACCTGAAAACACTGAAGATACATGACCAGGTTTTTGGAAGTTTCGATCACCAAAAACCTAGGGGATAATTTCTCTTTTATAAAATAAAAAATCCCTTCTGTCTAAAAATTATTTTTGCAAATGTTTGATCGGTTTCTTTTAAACAAAGATAAAATATGTCTCTAAGTAACAATTTTTGAAAATGTTAAATCCGTTTATCCTGTGCGTAATGACAGGAAGCTTAGATCATAAACCTGTATTTTTATAGAACCCTTTAGAGTGGATTTAAAGTGGCGGAACGGGATCAATACGTCAGGGTTGGTGGCCGGTCCTTCAACAGCTTTTGTAGTTTTTCAAGCAAGTCATGCCACAAATGTGTGATCAATCTGCAGAGACAAATCCAACAACGCAAAGGGTAAAAAGTCATCCATTTACTGCAGTGAAATGAAAACAAAGAGGGCTCAAAATCTTAGCCATGGAGTTGGATTAAATGTAGTCTTGATCGATGATAAAAATTTCATAAGAGATTTTAGTTGGGGAGTGGGATAAACTTGTAGCAATCGAAGAGGGTGATTCAATAAGTCAAATTTCTTGTCAGTTCAGAACTTTTGTTGGGTTTCTAAGCATTTGGGTCTGTTTAAAATGGAGCAAAATCCATAGACAGGTAATTTCTTCCCCTCAAATAATGTACAACTCAAATTACTCCTGATCCTGATCGGATTTAACCCTATTTTTTATCTAAAAAGGAGAGAATATTACTGGTAGAGATTTTTCAAAGGGCTCTATTCTCACAAGTACCACCGCCATTATTCTTTTTTTACTAGCAGAGTCATTAGTCGCCACCTACAGGTACCACCACCATTTTTTGTTTGGATCAGCAGAATCGTAGTCATGAGTTGGATGACTGAATCACTGTATCTATAATCGAGGTAGACAGCCATTCTGTCCGCACCAAGGCTTCCAACACTTGTCCAATTTTCTTTAGGTTTTTTAGATTGGAATTTGGGTGGATTCTGATTTCTAGTTCAGCAAAGCAACTCGATTACAAAGAAAGAAAAACTTGCGTATCACGCAAACGAAAATTTCTATGTACTATTATATTTTCATACGAAAAGAATGATTTTTTTTACATGTCAACATTGAAGGGTTTAATATTTCAGAACCCTTCAAGATGAAATAGGACCATGCCCTTCAAATCCCTGATTATATTTAAACTATTACAAGGAAAATTTAACCATGTTTGAACTCGATATCCTATGATTAGAACCGTCTGGGCTCTACGGTCGCCATTACCTGGGAAACTTGTTACCTTGCATTTTAAACAACTAAAACATAGCCGCGTAGGGCAAACTTAATGCATGAACTATTTTACTGTTGATTTTAAAAATAAAACAGAATTAAATTCATATAGAGAAGGTTTGAAACCATAAAAGAATATGATACTGTCGTGAATCATGCTGCTTATCAGAGCAGGCTTCTTTTAAAAAAAAAACTAGAGCGTTTCGTTTGAAGTTCTAATCACCACAGTTCGATGTTCCAAAAGTTCTAAATTATTGCAATTTAAATATTAAACGTTTACAACCATAAACCCTGTCTTAAAACCCTAAACATCTTTTAAGCATGAGGTCTAGACAGGCCTGTAAATAGTTTTAAAAAAAAATATTAACAAAACTATTTTGAGAAAACCAAGAGCCTGGCCGTAAGACAGCTTAGGGTTAGGGTTTAACCTTGCCACATAATAAAGAAGAAAACCATAGGTTCTTACCACGCTGCATGTGGCCAAGATCAAATTCCCGGTATCAAGCCTAGACCAAGGAAAGCACATGCCTTGTTTAACCTCACTCTACCGCCACCTAGACGAAGTGGGGAAACGAGATTAACCCATCTATAACTGGATACCTGTTTGAAGGGACTGCGTGGCTCTCGACTGGCAGTAGCAAGCTCCAATGCCTATGCTGAAGAGGATCCCTACGCTCATCTTTCCTCTGTGACCATATCCAAACCTTGCTCCTGTTCCAAAAACACGACCTGTCTTAGTAACCTTGGCTTGGGACTTTTTCTTCTTTCTTTTGACTTGTTCCTATCTGCTAGTAAGCACCAAAGTAAAGAGGAGTTGTGGCAGAGTCTTACCATGACAAACCCGGTGATCTTGAGCCTCGCCCAAGAACCTTCGTCGGCCTTGTGGTTTTTCTTTCAACGCTGCAATCCTCCACTTCATCAACTCGATTTCCAGCAGGTGCACATTTTCCCTCTTCACCTGGTTCCACCACACAGAGCCTCGGCCCTGCTCTTGTCCCAGCAGAGCGTTAGCTCGAACTCGAACCCAACAGTAACAACCAGGGTTTTGTTACTAACACATTTTTAGGTGTTTCCTGTACCGAGAGTACCGGTGGAAAGACTTATGAGCCCGGTTTTGAACAGCATTAACCAGGTATTAGTTGCCCACCGCAGATCGTGGGTCTCATCTCTTGAGGGTGGCAGCTTTAGATTAGTCAGTTCTTAACTCACGTACTGTTGCATCCACATAGAACCAAGAGCATGTTAAATCCTGAGTTATGCTTGGTCTATCAAATGGTTTTCAGCATAGTATTATAGCACTACTAGGGATCAAATTTGAAGGGCGGGTCCCATTTCACTTTAAAGGGTTATGAGATATTTAACCCTTTGTTTACATGTAAAAATAAATCATTCTTTTTATTTGAAAATGTAATAGTACATCAAAAATTCATCATTTATTAAAAACAATGTATAGAAAAAAAAGCTGATAATATGAAGAAATTACTTATTTTATAACCAAGCATGTATTGGCAAGTAATGAAACTTGTTCATAGAAAAATCAAAAGTATCTATGCTTGTTTTATATTGAAATTATAGTGAAAGACATTGTTTTACATGTTATGTTGCACATGTTGACTTGGGTGTTGCCTGAGCTAGAATCATCGATATAGGAGGTCTTGGGGATAAGCTACTAGATAAACTCCTTATGTTTGTACCTAGTGAAACATTTTCTAG
This sequence comes from Larix kaempferi, assembly GCA_027924585.1. Taxonomy (NCBI): domain Eukaryota; kingdom Viridiplantae; phylum Streptophyta; class Pinopsida; order Pinales; family Pinaceae; genus Larix; species Larix kaempferi. The sequence goes on from BSBM01000600.1 coordinate 5,110,619, forward strand.
GTAGTAACTAGCAATTTATGAGAAGAAGAGAGATAAGTCTACCACCATAAACATGTAATGCCTCAAGGTAATTCCCAGCAAGCCCTAACTGTTGTTGTTCATGCATAATAGGGTATGTTTGAAAATAAACTTGAAACATAGTGATCCGAGTTGAACATTAAAATAAACTTGAAACATAGGATCTGAGTTGAGCATTTGACCATTCATTTTCCATTACACCAAGTAAGGGATTCTTATTTCAGACTAGAAAGGGAGAGAATGTGTGATGTTGTGGATTGTTTGTAGAAGATGTAGTGCAGCATAGAAAAAATATGATGAAGAAGTGTGAGAGATTCCCATAAGAGATAAGAGAAGTCTAAACAACAAGATCAATATTCCAATATGGCATTGAGATGAAACATAATTGGGAAAAGAAGGAGAGATATCATCTAGGGTTGGTGCCAAGGAAGCCCTAGGAAAACATCTTGGTAGAAGAAAACATTTTGTTGCTAAGAACACTAGGGTTGAGAGATGAAGGGGATTTGTAGAATCACCGAGAGTAATTTGACAACTAAGAAGTGTTGTAAGTGTATGATATGGGGAGAAGGATATGTATCCAAGATTGATGTTGGGGTGGGAGGATAGCCTCCACAAAACACAAAACACAAAAAAAAAATAGTGCATATTTGGGTGGGAGTTGACCCTAAGGAACCAAATAGCTAAAGAGGTGTGATGAATTTGAGTTTGTTGGGTGGAGCCAAGGGCCAATAGAATTATCTAAATATACTATTGTTGGGGTGGAGAGAAATCCTCAAGGAACCCAAATCCTTAGAATTTATTGGGTGGGAACTCAGCTAAGAGAGCTTGGAGGAGTAAGTCTAGAGCTCATTGCTTTGATACCAGATGATAAGAAACAATTTCACTACCAATAGAAAGAAAATAACCAAAGACGGAAATTGTTGAAGTTGCTTGAAGATATTAGAAAATGTGATAGATAAGAGGAAACAAGTGTAGTTGATCCATGAAGCCCAAACATTAAGATAGATTAGAATGGAAAGCATAATTCCATAGATTTGGTCAAGGACCACTCTTATAGTCTTACAATGAGTCCAAAATCTAACTAGCTAGCCCTCATAAACTAATAAACTAATGTACTATTTATAAAATAATAACATTATACTAGTGCATGCAACACAAGGATGGAATGAGACGTATACCTTAACTAACTCGCTAAATAAGCTAATGTTGTATATCTCGAACTATGGCCCGAGGATCAATCATCTTCACTAGGGTGCTTTGGCTTGGCTAGTAGTGCACTGCGCTAAGGAACCATGTTCTCTATCATGACTATTCATAATGTATTTAATGTATCGTTACTTGAGAGGTATGTACCTCATGAAGGACACTAGGAAGTTCCACACCAAACTCCTAATAATCATAGGAAGTAGGTAGGAAGCTATAACATCTGGAAAGTAAAATTATTGACTAGGTCAAAGATCACTGGAAACAATAATTAGAGGAGGATTACACATAGGAATTAGAGTCTACAGTTAAAGGAATTTATCCTTATTTATTTGTATACAATTCAACTCGAGGTACATAACCTTTTTGAAGGGAAAGAGTTGTAATACCCTATTTTGCAACTTTCCTACTTTATTCACCTAGCTATAGATGGTTGACTTCTTTGATATACCACACATCATGAAACATTGTTATTATTATTGTGGATTCCAAGATAATATTTTGAGGATGATGTTAACTTCATTGGATTATGCACTTCCAGTTATCACAATACATCTAATTGCTTGGAATGCATTATATATTCATTTGACTTGGAACATGTAAATGATGAGTTAACTAAGCAAGGTAGTTGGAAGTGATTCAACATTTACATGGAATTAATGAGGTAAACCATGGATATGATGATTTGTCACTTCCAACTACCTTTTTTGGGGGTTCACTCAAGAGTTATTGTAGAGGAGGAGAGACTAAAATAAATGTGGGGAATGAAGAACCTTTACCAGTGATGGAAGATGCGATTGGGAAAATGCACATTTAGAAAAGGATTGGTGCTCTTGTTTTGCTAATGCGAATATAGTGGAATTTGTGGCCAAATGCTCTACAATGTATCTAATCCTAAGTATTTGGGTTGGGTAGAACGCATGTCGATCCTATGTATCTGGATTCTATACTAGGATTCAATCTCCATTCCATAGGTTTTATTAAGTAGATCAAGAGTAAATTCTTGGCTTCTTGGCTTTTAAGGAGAGCATGCCCTGCCCTATTCTCTAGTCCAACCCTATAGGCCATAAGAGATATCTAATCAAGTCACTCACTCACAATCTGAACATTTAATTTCACATCGTATACTCAGGTGAGATCCTGTGACTCGTGAACAAGAATATGCTAGATGGAAAACCGAGTTGGTAGGTTGGAAGCTTCTCAAACCAAGTTTGAATGAAGTTTGGAGAATCGATGATGCCATTAAATGCTTTGAACATGGAGTTGGAGGCTCAATGGCCCACCGTTCCCACTGAGATTGAGGTCTGAATCTCGAGTCCTGACCGTCCGAGGGCATTGGGTAGTCTCAGGACTCCAAGTCTCCCACAACCCACTGAATCACTGACAACCCTTGGATGGGAAAATTTTGTAGGTGCCCTTCTGTTGCAAATTTACACAGGCATAATTAATTTCATGATTGACGGGCTTGACATAAAACTAAATTCTTTTTTCATGGTAAAATTCATATTGGCCTTCTATGACAGGTAAAATGGCCTTTGAAGGGCACTGAAGGCTTCAAATTTGAATCAGGTTTGTAATACACTTTCTCCATATTAATAGCTTAATTTTATGCTTTAGATCTTTAGTTGCTTGAAGAAACAAATTGTGTCCTAAACCTGGGTCGTATTGTGTTCTTGGTAAGCACTTGGGCCCAGGTAAGGTTGAGTTATTGTAAGCATTCTTTTATAGAAGCAAATCTTTTGATATTCAATGGGTTACTTGGTCTTCATTTAATTAGGCTGCCTTTTTATTCTTTTCCTAGGTTTACTACTTAGGGTATTTTGCTCATATTCTTATAATTCTTGTAGATGCATACCCATGATTATGTTAAATTAGAGTTCTCTTTTGCAGATGAACTAGTGATGACTTGGTTATCAAAACCTTGTTCATGTTTCCTCACTTTCTGGTTAACTAGTCTTTGATTTTCCTGTAATACTAGATTATGGTGGATGAGTGACAAAAAAATAAAAAATAAAAAAATATTAATAAGTACATGAGACTAAATAGGAGTGTTACAGCAAGCATTACATTCTTTCAAACACTTAGTCAACATTCTACTTTGATTTTTCATATTTTAAATTCCAATCTCATTTATAAATTATTTCAAACAATTGAAATACATTCTATAAAAAATCTCATTTTTGGATTTCAACATCACAAAATGAAGACTATTTTTTTTAAACTTATGCCAAAAACTTAGTTAATGATATTACGTGTAAAGAAAACAAAAAAAGGATGTGTGGTCATTAACACAATGGAATCCCATTAAGCCTGGTGGGTTAGCTCAAGTGGTTGAGAGCTGTGAGTTGTAAGCAGAAGGGTCGGGGTCAAATCCCCGGGTGGCTATGCATTGATATATGAGGGCCTCAATTAATGTCCCCATCAGGTTAGGACTTGTAATCAGGGCCGGTGGTTTACCTTTGGTACCATCCTCAAAATGAAGGGAAGTACCTAAGGGTTTCCCAAAGAATTGATGGCCTTCCCAAATTTTATGGCTCAAAGGTGTCCTTCCTTCCATCTCACTTTATGTATTGAAATATGCAAGATGATATTTTATTCAAATTATGTTCTTATATGCACTAGAAAATGACACAAGTCCTTTTATCTAACTCTATCCCCAGCCTTTAGGTTTGAGTACCGCCAAGGTAATCCAAAGTTGGGGATTTCATATCTTCCCCCCTTCCCTCTACATCATGCTCCTTAACATCCTTTGCATCTCATCTCACAGGTCTAGGTCTCAAGGGTGTGAAACCTTCCTTAAATTACTTTCCTCCACATCACACCTATGTGGATCATATGTTCCATATTGTTTTAGCCAAGATCTAATGCATGGTACATACCTCCCCTTTTCCTTTACATCCCTTTTAAGGCCTTACATAAACTCTATGTGTAGAATACAAAATGAGGAGGTCTAACCTTTCATTCTTCGACATCTCTCACTCTACATTACATACTTTTCCTTTGTTATTTGCTCCACATTTCATGCTCTGCAACCAATCTCTACTTTGTTTCCAAATATTTGCATTCATATAACTCTACATTCAATTTGCACTTTTCTTGGCTACACTACTTGCTTCCACTACTTCTCCTTTCTATCCTTACACAAATTTTCAAAGATTTTCCAAAATATTCTCAAGCCTTAAGCCTTTATTCAATGGATTCTATATAGACATTTGAGGGTTTTGAGAATGGTTACTAACATATCTTTTGCCTCTTACAATGAAAATAAAAACTACAAATAACTTAGAACCGGGACACTAATGGTTTTTCGGGACTCTTCTCTAATCATTGGACAAACTAGAAAGGCCAAGGTCACCAATGGAACATCACTATCTAGAATGATATAAAGAATGTGTGCCCTTCTCATATTCTTTGACACAATAGACCTCTTTCATATATGAAGGGCCAATAATTCTCACACCAATCATATGGCTTATCAAGAAACATACTTAGACAAAGGAGTTTTGGTAAAAAATGGGGGTACCCTCGAATTTTAGTAATACCTTAGCACCATGAATCAAGAAGAATCACATTTCATGCATGGTATGGGAAGGGCAACTTGTGAAAAGTGTAAAAGTGGAAGAGGCACCATAATGGAGTTATAAATCCTTCACATGTTCTCATAAGGCTCTTGAACTCTACAAGGCTCAAGGGGAGAATTAACATGAATTAATGGGACTAGACAATGGATGTGGGATTTTTCTTGGACAACATGTTGGCTTTGGCATGTAGATTGGAGTATATTTGTGAAAATTTTCAACTTAGTACATCTTGTTTTCCTAATGTTGGGTTTTTTGGAGGTTATAGTATTAACGGATTTCATCGTGGAAGTCATGAAAATGTAACAATTAATGCACACAGTAATAAAAACTTGTACTGCGATCATCCCGAACACCTCACCAAACCTTCAACACAGGAATCTACGAGTTGTTAACATCTAATTTGTTGTGTGCATAGTTCATTAACTTGCTTCATTTCATTAATGTGTCAACTCATAACATAATCATTCCTATATTGCTCACATTGTCCTGTAATTGCAACTTGGAGTTGGATCATATTTTTAAAGTTTAAAGTTATTTTGATGCATATTTTGATCGTGATTTTGAAGGATCTTGTGGCATAGCTTGTTGTGGATATTTGTGCCATAGCTTGGAAATATTTAAAAAACCCTAGACAAGTCGATTTGTGAAGGCGGTGAAAAGAGTCATTAGACATATTACTCATTGATTTTGGAGGCATTGTCTCCTTAGCTTTTGCACGAACCCTAACTTCTGCACGAACTCGATATTGCTTCCCTGGGCCAACATGAACAACAAAAGAAAAACCACAACACCAACGCATATAGGGATATCCATAGGCTAGGTTGCTCTGCTCATGGGCTGGCTTGCTCCGCTTGGCCTCCCTCTCCCCTATACGACCTCAATAATAACCCTTGGCGTCATCCCAAGTCATTAAAAAAAACTAACAATTAGATAATGAAGTAGACAAAGTTGTCCATGAGCTTACCTTGGTTCCTTAGCTCTGCACTAACCCTAGATTCTGCACGAACTCGATATTGCTTCCCTATGCCAACATGAACTCAAGATTTATCTATTCACACATGGAAAGAAAGATTATAAATGAGAGCTTTAATCCGGTATCATAAATGAAGCAGCGTTTCGAATATAATTCGTCACATTAGCAATGATGGAAACAGAGGGATGGGGAGTCTTGAGATACTTGCTTCTCCAATTGATTCAGAAAGTATCTCTTCGGCTTATAATTGACGGATCAATTCTATCTGTTGGATTGCTCCGCTCGACCAAGTCCATAGAACCTCTTAGGATGGATGGGAGCCTTCAAAACCTACTGATGTTGAAACCCTAATTTGCTTTAGATGGGATCGACCTCCATTGAATGACTATGACCAAATGTATTTGCTAGTAACACTACTTTCATGCACTCTTCTAAACAACCCACAAAGCGCTCTCTAGCATAGCAATTTTATGAATTTGAAAGTCCTTCCGCGTTATCGGACCGGGTCGGGCCATGCGAAAGGGATGGAAACATAAACAATAGAATGGGATTGGGGACATACAATCCACTCCGGCTAACTAGCCTGAATGGAAACCCGAACATCTCACTAGGAATCGAGACAAAATGGGTATGGATGGTGGGAATGTATGGATCATGGATGCTATGGGCCCAGGTATCGATCGACTGGCACCTATTGATCGATATTCATCAGTGATTGGCAATAGTCACTAGTTAGTGCTTTTGGTTGGGACCTTGCCTCTGTTTTTGTTGGGCTCTTGACTATTTTTAAGTTTTGAACTATGCTAGTGAAGGTTATATTTATAGCTCATATTTTTTATATTGAAAATTTGTATCTCTATTCTTTATAACACTTTGTTACAATCCTTAAATATTATATCCCCTAAGTTATATAACCCTAAAACCTTAAAACCACTAATAACTTAAAACCTTAAAATATTTTACCACTATGAACATTATCACCATGTTTAATGTTTAACTTTATAATGCATACCATGAAAACCCTATAAACCATATTATTGTTCTCTTCATTTCCATATAACGCTAAACAACTAACCCTTGAAACCCCTAATTAACAACATATATCCCCCTGCTCTTACAATTATTAACATCTAACCTTTATCAACACCATTACATATAACCATTAATTTGTGTCTCTTGTAACTCTTAAGTCTTAATCATATAGCATATAAACCAAATGAGAGACACTTATAAACCATCACCGTCATCGTTGTCGTCATCATCAACATCATCATTTTAAGATGCATGCATGGCATGGGATTAATCATTACATGGCCGATTATTCAAACCTCATTTTCATCATCATCTTCTTCATTGTCATCATCGTTAACATCACCATTGGCATTGTCAGTGTCATCATTCCCTACAGATCCTCAAACATGTAACCCTCAAAATATGTAACCCCCAACAACTCAAGAAAAAACTTAAACAAATCGACATCATCATCATAATCCATGTCATGATCATCTTCATCATCAATTCCATCATCATCCCCATCATCAACATCATCGCTGTCTTTGAAATCATCATCAACACCATAATCATCATCATCGTCATCATCATCATCATCGTCGTCATCGTCATCATCATCATCATCATCACCATCACCATTGTCATCATCTTTGTCATCCCCATCCTCATCCTCATCATCATCATTGTCATCGTGATCATCATCATAATTGTCATCATAATCATCATCGTCATCATCACCATCATCATCGTCGTCGTCCACATCATCATCTGCATCATCAATGTCATTGTCATTTTCATCATCACCATCATATAATCTTAGACATCGTCATCATCACCATAAGGCATAATCATCGTCGTCATCCTCTTCATTGTCATCATCATCATAGTCATCATCTTCACCATCCCCGTCGTCATCATCACCATCATCATCCTCCTCGTCCTCATCATAATTATCATCTTCATCGTCATCATCGTAATCGTCATCATCTTCATCATGGTTTTCATCATTTTCTTCATCATCATCCCCTATAACACCTAAACGTGTAACCCACAACACTTATAAAACCCCACATCATCGTCAGTGTCACTATCATTATAAAGGGTTTTTTTGGTGTTTTAGAAGTGCATGGAGACTTTCTCCTTTTAGTTGTGTATATGTGGAAGAATGGAGTATTTGTTAGATGTAGAATGGGGAGCGGAGACTTGAGTCACCCTTCACAAAAGGGGAAACAATGAGAAGAAAGGGTGATGGAATGAAAATTACTAGCATGTTGAAATTGGCAGGAAAATTTTCATTTATGGTGTTACGGATCTAAAAATTACCAACATATCCCACTTGTAGTTGAAATTAGATTCACTCTTTAGAGTTTTTGTGATGTCGCAAGGCCTTAATCATCACTCAAGAGCAACAGAGGGAATTGTTACATATAGGCTAGATATTCCATATGTAGGTTATATGTAGTAGTCTAGGTTAACATGCATGGACCATCAACCCTATAGCAAATTAATATGGCATTAGGCCCTAAAATTAGTTTATAGGCCATGGTATAGGCCACAAGAACCATCGTCAATGTTACAAATATTGAACTGGCCACAATATATCGCTCGTAAGGTAAAGTAATTATGTGTAGGGCCCTACACATGGACCATGAATCATATAGTAAATTTATTAACCATGGACCATTATTTAGGTTATGAGAACCACTATTGGTTTACATAACCTATAAATATTAAACCATGGTTGGTTTATTGGTTTACATAACCATGGACAAACCAACAACAACAATGGAATCGACGATGGTGACAATGATGATCATGACGATCTCACATGTAGGCTAGAGATTCTTATGTGGTAATCTAGGTTAACATGCATGGACCATCAACCCCATGGAAAATTAATATGGCATTAGACCCTAAATTTAGTTCACATGCCATAGTCTAGGGCACAAGAACCGTCCTTTGTGTTACAAATATTGAAATGGCCACCATAAATAATGCCACTAATTAGACACTAACCTAACAAAACCAACCCATGTAAATGACTCATGCACTTGGCACACTTGATCCATACAATGAATTCATGCACCTAGGAAGCTTCAACCTCTAACCCCCTCACCTCATACCTAACCTTAACATCTAGCCCCAAACCGAATAACATGATAACTTATAAACCACTTAACCACCAGTACCCACAAAACCAGAACCCCTTGCCCACTAACCCACTGATCCCTTAGGTGCCTTGCTTCTAATCCAAAAACTCCCCAAATCCTACCACATTATGAAATTGTAGAAAATATCCCCTTAAGCCAGTGTCCCTCTAACCCTAACCCACTACCCCCTAACCCAATCACTAACATGCCTACTGCATCAAATCAGCACACTAACACAATAAACTTTGACCCTAGGTTGTTTATAACCAAGGTTTCAGATCAAAGACTTTGACATCAAGGTTTGAATGATCACTGTATGGGATTTTATCAAACCAAAATTAGCTGTGCAAAAATAAACATAAGAACTTATACTATAAATAAAATATTCTCTATCTAGGGTATGTATGATGACTCAAGTCCCTATGCATGGCCCCTGAGTCTCAAAATAAAGTTTTATTTCCCAAGAACCTACATTTTGGCCCTATACCATAACATAGGCTCCTAGAACCATCCATGACATGAAAATACTAAAAAAAATGACAATGTGTTACTCAAAATCTAAATATTCCTTGCTTATGGCCTATGTGGTGGTACAGAGAAACGCCCATAGGTCATAAGACCTTGAGGTAACTACCAGTCATTATAAACTAGATTTTGATCTAACACCATGGACACCATGGATTAGGCTTCAAGAACCATCCATGATGTTGTAAATATTGAAATGGCCACCATACCCACTTGCAAGCTAAATATTCCTTGTGTACGAATCATGTGGTGATTAGGGCCCTACACATGGCCCATTGGAAATAAAGGGTAATGTTATGGCACACGATTTTTTGTTTTGACCATGGATCATGGAAAGTTGGAGTGTGAGAACCATCTTTGATGTGAAAAACCTAGCGTGATTGCCTCAATTGTAGAGCTCTAATGGGATATGGTGTTGAATGATGATGCACACCATTCCTAAGACTACAATAGCTTGTGTGCGCTTAGCTCCAATGTTTTGATAAGATGCATTGTTGAACCCATGCGACACACCTAACCCACGTACATAAATGAATTTTAGGGGCTTTTCAAAAAACTTCCTCGAAAATTGCAATTCGCATGACTTTTAGGGGGGGTTTCAATAAACCGCTTCCAAAATTTCAATTCTCATTTCTTTTAAGGGGGGTTTCACAAAACCGCCTCCAAACGTTCAATTATCACGACTTTTAAGGGGGGGTTTTAAACAACTGCCTCAAAATTTTTAATTTGCATGACTTTTAGGGGGGGAGTTCAACAAACTACCTCCAAAAGTTCAATTCTCATGACTTTTAAGGGGGGTTTCAAAAACCCGCCTGCAAAATTTCAATTCTCATGACTTTTAAGGGGGGCTTCCAAATATCCGCCTCCAAAAGTTCAATTCTCATGACTTTTAGGGAGGGGGCTCCAACAAACTACCTCCAAAATCTTAATTCTCATGACTTTAAAGGGGGGTGCCAAAAAACCGCCTCCAAAAGTTCAATTCTCATGACTTTTAAGGGGGGTTCCAAAAAACCGCCTCCAAGTTCAATTCTCATGACTTTTAGTGGGGATTTTGACAAACCACCCCCACAAGTTATGAGAATTGGGATTTTAGGGGGGGTTTTCAAACAACCGCCTCCAAAAGTTCAATTCTCATGACTTTTAAGGGGGGTTCTAAACAAACCGCCTCCCAAAGTTCAATTCTCATGACTTTTAGGGGGGGTTTTGACAAGTCGCCCCCAAAAGTTATGACAATTGGGCTTTTAGGGGGGGTTTTCAAACAACCGCCTCCAAAAGTTCAATCCTCGTGACTTTTAAGGGAGGTTCCAAAAAAATCGCCTCCAAAATTTCAATTCTCATGACTTTTAGGGGGGGTTTTGACAAACCACCCCCAAAAGATATGAGAATTTGACTTTTAGGGGGGGGTTTCCAAAAACCGCCCCCAAAAGTCAAATTTCATGACTTTTAAGGGGGGTTCCAAAAAAACCGCCTCCAAATGTTCAATTCTCATGACTTTTAGGGGGGGTTTTGATAAACCACCCCCAAAAGTTATGAGAATTGGGATTTTAGGGGGGGTTTTCCAAAAACCGCCCCCAAAAATCAAATTTCAGGACTTTTGGGGGCGGATTTTAAAAAACCGCCCCCAAAAGTCCAAATTCCATGACTTTTAGGGGCGGTTTTAAAAGACCACCTCCAAAGGTCTGAAAAAAAATTTAGGGGGGGTTTTACCAAGACCCCCGCAAGCCAAAACCACCCCTAAAGGGCTATTTTGTTGTAGTGCTTGAGCAAACTTGTCATTTGGAATGCCTTCAACCAAATTTTGAGCTTGCATGTCTTGCAAATGCTTGTAGTTGAGATGCCCAAATCTCTCATGCCATAATATGCTTTCTTAATTGGCATGAGTATGGAGAGAAGATTTATTGGAGAGAGGAAGAAAGTGAGAAAACTCATAGAGTTTTGAAGTGTGATTTGCAACTCCTTTTGCAATGATTTTCCCTGAAATCATGTGTTTATTTCGACTTCATTTCGAGAGAAGATCACTCTCTTGGGATCTCCAATATGAGTCATTTGGTACACTGAAAGTAGATTTGCTGTGAGAGAAGGAACATAAAGCACATCGGATAAGTAGCCATGATCAAGATTGATCCTTCCAATCCCCTCGGAGGAGACTTCAAAATCATTGCCCAACATGATGGAAGGGCCAACTAAGCATTTGAAGTTGGAGAAGAGATCTTTGGAGGAATACATATGTCTTGATGCTCCTGAATCTATGATGAATGAGGATTATTTTGATGCACTTTCCATGAGCGCATGGCATCTCTCTTTGTCCTCAGATCTAGAAGGTTCAGTATCAGTATCTTTCTTCCTTGCACATGCAGGTACAGGGAGATTGTTCTTCTCAAGTAACTGAACCATCAAATCTATAGTCTTCTTCATACAAGAACTCTCAGGATGGAATCCTTGATGACCATAGGTGCACTTGGATCTCTCCTTCTGAGATTGCTTGTTCTTCTTTGAATTCGAAGCCCCATCAATATGATATGGAACATCTTTTGGCTTTGTATCATTCACTCTCTTTTCAAATACTTTTTGCTTTCCTTTTGCATTCGCTCTTTTGGCCTCAACAGTTGTAAGGGCCGAATCCAACTTTGGTTTTATCATTCCCATGGAGATTAAATTCTCCTCCTCTTGTGTGAGAGATTGGCTGAAGTCATCAACTGTAGGAAACTTCCATTTTGGAATGGACATCTTAGCTGACTGAAATGTGGAGACAAAAACTGAGAAATTTGGCCCCAATTTTGAGAGAATGGCAAGTATGAGTTGTTTGTCTTCTTTCACTATCTCATATCTCTTCTACTGTTGAATCAAGATTTTGAACTTGGTTATGAAAGCATTGATGGATTCAAAGCTTTCAAAACTCAATGAGATGAGTTCATTCTCCAATTTATGACCTTTCAAATCATCTTTCTGTCCAAAGAGGGATTTGAGCTTGTCCCAAACCTCTTTTGGAGATGTAAGATCAATGACATGGAAGTGAAGATCTTCAGAAATTGAGTGATCCAGATGGATATCGGTGGCCACCCACCTATTCCACTGGCTCAAAACAGTTTCCCATTTTCCCAATTTTCTAGTAATTTTTCTACGGTTTTTCGGGTCCTAAACTTCCGGGCCATTTTGAGGCCCTAAACAACCTTTTTTGGAAATTTGGGGGGCCAAATAATTGACAATGACATAAATTTTATTCTAGTCAAAATTTTTAAATCTCGGATAGACCTTTCCAATGGGCTACCGAGTGCCCCAAACGGAGATCGTATGCAAAAGTTATGACCCCGGGAAGTTGACTGTTCAACTAACCATCTTGGGACCGTAAACTTTATGACGATTCATCTTCTAGGGTTAGGTTTTTGGATGTTTGGGATTCTTTCCCTCATGATTATGATAAATAGGCCCTTTTGGCCTCTCTTTGTAATGATCTTGGCACGAATGAGCATAGCGGCCACGTCTCTTCTCAGAGATAGCTACCACCAATCCAGCTATTGTATTTTACAGTCTGTTCTATTTCCGCTATTTAATAGAATATGTGTTTAATGTATCACTGTGTTCTTTGCAATATATCTCTGTATATGCTCTCTTATTTCGTTCCTGCATAAATCTGGATTAGTGGTATCAGAGCGGTCTGCTCTTTGATTGTTTCTTAGTGCATGTCCCCGACGAGGTCAGGATACAGAGAGTTGGGTCTCGAACTAGTTTCACTTGGCAAAGACCACTCTCACCGCCCCAAATGGCCTCCCATGGCGGAAGAAATGAGAGACGACGGAGTAGGAGATCCTATCAAGTTGTTGCTCGAGGAAGCCCTCGCGCGACAGAGGAACGAGATGATGGATAATTTTGCCCAAATCCTTCGATGTATGCTGACGATGACAGATACACCTTCAACAAGCAGCCATTTCGGATATGAGACTCCATTCAAGGTAAAAGTTAATTTTGATATCCCTTTATTTGAAGGCCAGATCGATGCCAATGCCATAGATAAATGGTTGAATCTACTAGAAGGGTATTTCTTTGTCCACAATTTTTTCGACAGAGAAAAGATCGTCTTTGCGCTCCTCAAGGCTGTCCCCCATGTCAAAAATTGGTGGGAAACTTATTGTGAGCAAAACTCATCAGACGAGTCTGGATTGTTTGAATATGCCAATCCCACTTGGGCTTCCTTTATAGATGTCGTCAAGGAACAATATTACCATGTTGGAAACTATGATGACCAATACACAAAATGGACCATTCTGCATCAAGAGAGGGACTAAATGGTGTCGGAGTACACCAACAAATTTCATACCTTGCGCACAAAGCTAGGTATCAAGGACTCCGAGCGGCACCTAGTACTGAAATATCGTAGTGGCCTACACCGGTACATATGAACAGAGATGGATTTCCTGGAAATCTCTTCACTCGGATCCGCCTATTGATATGCTGTCAAAATTGAGCAGAAATTTCAGCAAAAGAACAAGCGTGACTTCGAGCCTACGCAGAAGCAGGGCAAGGGAAACTCTGGCTCGCAGAACACGGGGCAGGGAAAGGACAACCAATCCCAACCACAAGTGAAGAAGGGTAACGAAAAGACAAAGAAGGACACCGGGAAGTGGTGCGAGTTCCACAAAATCCCCTAGCACAACACTGATGAATGTCGCTCAAAACAGTCATTGGTGGCTGAGATCAAAGCTTCAGAATCAGATCCCAATTCTGATTCTAACTCGGAACCTAATTTCACAGCCGCACAAAAGGGAAGCAGATCATTGATGCAGAACCCAGTGTCGTTGTTGCCACCACGCAGATTCAACCAAAGGAACCTGAAGAGTTGGAGGCAGAGGAGTGCCTCTTCCACTCACAGATGTGGGTGAATGGAATTCCCCTACATTTTGTTGTGGATAGCGGAAGCCAAAAGAACCTAATCTCGATAGAAGTCATCAAGAGATCGGAGCTACCAATAACACTACACCCGCAACCATACACCATTGGTTGGATAAGCCAAGGACGAGGGATCCGCATCAATCATCAATGTTTCCTACCATACGGCATCAAGCCCTTCAAAGATGAGGTATTGTGTGATGTGGCCCCACTTGAAGTATGTGATGTTCTTTTAGGACGGCCATATATGTGGAAGCGTCATGTTGTATATGAATCACGACCTCGTAGTGTCATTGTCACTCTGGGAGGACAACTCTATCGGATACCAGAGATAGTTGCACCTACCCCAACCAAGCAGGGCAGGAAGATAATCTCCCACACTGGAAAATTTTCCCTATTGAAAATTGCCGCTGAAGGAGAACATCAGATCGCGGAGACATCCACAACCTCTGCACATTATCCTTCTACTCAACAGAAACAAGAAGAACCCAAAGTTAGTGCAGCATCGCCTATTCGGGTACATCTACAGTGCAAGGCCACGCATTCAAGGTGCTCCTCTAAAAAGAAACCATCCACACCGGTGCAGACCAAGGATACCACAACAACCAAAACTGTTGAACAGCTCCAGCGCATCCATCAACAACAATTACAACCCTCTAAAGATGTCAAAGTAAGGCAACCTTTCCACTTCAGCAAATGCTGCACCAGGAGCTCAACTCAACACAAAGCTCGACATATGATAAGGGATTTGACGCAATGGAGACCATTGCTTCCTAAGGGGGGAGGATTGATCCAGATGGATATCGGTGGCCACCCACCTATTCCACTTGCTCAAAACAGTTTCCCATTTTACCAATTTTCTAGTAATTTTTCTACGATTTTTTGGGTCCTAAACTTCCGGGGCCATTTTGAGGCCCTAAATGACCTTTTTTGGCAATTTGGGGGGCCAAATGGTTGACAACAACATGTGTCTTGTTTCCATTCAAAAGTTTTAAATCTCGTATAGACCTTTCCAATGGGCTACTGAGTGCCCCAAACGGAGATCATATGAAAAAGTTATGACCCCGGGAAGTTGACTGTTCAACTAACCACCTTGGGGCCGCAAACTTTATGACGGTTCATCTTCTAGGGTTAGGTTTTTGGATGTTTGGGATTCTTTCCCTCATGCTTATGATAAATAGGCCCTTTCAGCCTCTCTTTGTAATGATCTTGGCACGAATGAGCATAGTGACCACATATCTTCTCAGAGATAGCTACCGCCATTCCAGCTATTGTATTTTACAGTCTATTCTATTTCCGCTATTTAATAGAATATGTGTTTACTGTGTCACTGTGTTCTTTGCAATATATCTCTGTATATGATTCTATATATGCTCTCTTATTTCGTTCCTGCATAAATCCGGATCATTGAAAGAAGAAGTAATCCTATTGCTTCATCAAGCCTATCCAAGTACTTGGATTTCTCTACTACACTAAGGGGTTCGACCATAGTTCCATTTAGTATCCTGGTGAAGCTCTTGGACCTCATGAATATGGTCATATTGGCCTTCTATTCGACATAGTTGGAAGAATTGAGTTTTAGATCCATCTTAGCAGTGGAGGTCGAATTGAAGAGGAATTCGAATGGATGAATAAACCTGCAAAACAAGAAGAATTTTGTTGATGGAGATTTGCTACAATTCGAATGAACACTGCCTTAGGACACTGAGCACATATGACTAAGTCCTTCACACTTGTCTAGACCTCACTGGATTTCTCCAGTGAATTCAAGGTAATTGCACCAGGATTTGTTGTGGAAACTCATAGGCTTCTAGTGCTCAATGAAAGACAGTTGCTCAATGAACTGCTGCAACTGCTGCTGCTGCAATGGCTGTAATTCGAATAGCTGCTGCAAGCTTTGATACCATGTGATAATCTACAGGAAGATCTCACAGCTGTAACAAGCCTCACACAAAACTCACTCAAGAAGTGCAGAGAAGAAGAGAAGTATGTAGTCAATAATCACTCATGAACACAGAAAATGGAGAATAGCAATATAATCATACATCAGCTGTGAGCTGGCACTGTGAATAATGAATACAATACAATAACTGTCAAGTGAATTCGAATTAATTAAGGAGGTCATTCAAATCATGCTCAAAGTGTGGCTTCAACAACATTGGAGACATCATCCAATCCGTAGTATCAGTCATAAATGGTCAAAGGTCAGACAAATGAGTCTAATTGAGTCTAACAGAACCATCTAGGCATGAATCATAGGATGGAAACTCCAAGGAGGGCGCATGAGGATGTCAGAAGGTCAAGTGGCACTCCAAAACTAGCTAACTAGGAGCTACAGGAAATTAGGATGAGCAGTCAGTGGAAGAACTGCTCAATCAATGCTCTAACTGACTGTCAGACTCCTGGTAGGTGATATAAAGTGCTCTAATTGAATGATAACTCCTGGTAGGTGAGAAAAGGAGCATATGTCATTCAGGTGAGTCAAACAGGGCCAATCAGGTAGGTAGGAGGGCTATTGGGGGCTGAAGACAGGCTCTAGGGAGCTGAAATTAGGCTCTAGGTGCTAGGGAGACCACCAAAATGATGACTGGATGCATGCAAAATGCATGCAGGCATGCAAATATGAAAAATGATGGTAAGAATATTCCAACACTTTTGGATTTGGCTGACAATGCATCTTTCGCGGTCTCATTGAATGAACTTCTGATTGATGTAGATAGGTGGTTCTAAAGGAGAATATCTCCCACCAAGATGTCGCAGCTTAAACTTAAAACACATATGTTTTTGATGTGCTATGATCATATCCACTTGTAGGTGGAGAATGAATTTTTCGTGCCTTTGCACCTAGTCTTTTCTAGGACAAAATTTATCTAGGAAGACTTATGTCCAACCTAAAAATTGTTGTTCTACCAGGGCATCAGGATCTCCATATATTATTATTTCACCTTGCTCTCTGCAAAATTGGAGTATGAGCTGATAACTACTCCAAGTAAGATAGCCGAGGCCAATATCTACATAAAACAATTCTTTGCCACTTGTATCTACAACATATATCCATAGTTCTTTGAGTTGTTTGAGCTAGTTGCAGGCATTCTACATTCCTAAAAATGCAGTCTTCTCCCATATATCCAAGATTTCAATCTTCATAGGTGAAGAATTAAGTTTTTTAATAAGAGAGATGGCCAACTGTCTATCGGCTTCTTTTTTGTTGGCAAACTCTAATAACTCTTAATGGTCTTGGATGCTCATATGATCTTTAAAGATATTTTTCTTTTATAGTTCTTCTCTAAGGGTTCCTTTTCCTTTATCTAGCCTGGGTGAGCTAACTCTAGCTGAAAACATATTGAGGATGAATTCTTCCTTGGTCAACATATCAGCAACACAATTTAAATAGCCAATTTTATAAACAATTTCAAAATCAAAATTCTATAAACAAATAAACCATTTCAAGATTCTAGAATTGTTTTTAGCCATCGGGTTTTCATTTTTGAAGATGCCTGGCATAATATTCAAATCAATCCAAATCACAAACTTAATGGGTTTTAAGTATAGGCGGAAATGACTGACTATTTTCTTTATGGCTAGGATCTCTTTATGGATGGAGGGGTATTTTAGTTCTTCACCCTTGAAAGATCCTAAATCATATCCTCAAATTTCTTCATGATCTCCATGCTTCTCCATTAGGATACCTGGAGACATTTGTCTGAACAACAAGGCTACCAGTACCTTGAGGAAGGGAAAGAGGAGGAAGTTTCTTTACTTTTGATTTAATTCTTTTAACAACTTTTGTCATTTCATTGCTCCATTTTGGTGTATTTTTCTTTAATATTCCCTACAACACATGGATATCTTGGGCATGGCCTTTATAAAAGGGTCTGATGTAAATTAGGCTTCCTAAGAATATATGGAGCTGAACTTTTTTCCATAATCGGATCTGGAAAATGACTAAATACATTTAGAACATGTTCCTGAATGGAAACTTGTCCTTTACTAATCTTATAACCAAGGAATTTAATTTATGTTTTCCCTATCTCCATTTTGCTCTTTGAGAGCACCAGGCTATGTTGAAAAAAAAGCTTATAGAATTCCTGCAAATTCTTGGAACAAATTAGTATGTCATCAGTGTAAACTAATGCTCATTTCTTTTCTCTAAATATATATTCCATTCTTTTCTAGAACTCAAAGGGGGCATTATGTATTCCAAAGGGTAGAAATTTCCACTGGTATTGACCATGTGAGACAACAAATGCAGTTTTAAACATGTCTTTAGGATCTATTCCAATTTGGTAAAAACGAGACTTCAAATCAAACTTGTTAAAGATGGTGCATCTTACAATTCTTTGCAGCAAACTGGATTTATCAAGGAGAGGATACTTTA
Source organism: Larix kaempferi (assembly GCA_027924585.1). Taxonomy (NCBI): domain Eukaryota; kingdom Viridiplantae; phylum Streptophyta; class Pinopsida; order Pinales; family Pinaceae; genus Larix; species Larix kaempferi. The sequence continues at coordinate 5,129,342 of BSBM01000600.1, forward strand.
CAGGATGCAAAACATGGTTCAGAGGATTACAATTTACAACTAATCTTGGCTTGCCTCTTTTTATTTCAGAATTTTTATTGACAACAAAAGCACGACATTCCCAAGGACTCTTAGAGGGTTCAATGATACCTTTACAAAGAAGGTCTTTAATCTCATTGGCATAAAATTCTCTTTCAGAGGGAGTCATTAAGGTTGTAGAATATTTCTGGGGAACTGGTTTTATTGAGGTGTCAAAGGGTAGAGATACAAAATATTTTTCTCTAGTCCATAAGGTATTTGGACTCTTAGAAGTGCAATCGTTTTCAACTTTGGCAGAAATATCAAATAGGGATTTGTCTTTATGAATTTCTGCATACATTATACACCTTTCCATTTTGAAAAGTTCTGCAATACTAGGGGTAGGACTGGGTTTCTTTACAGGGGTATGACACTTGGATTTAGCTTCAAAAGACATGGGACAAGACACTAATCTACCATTTACTGTACATTTAAACAACTTTTTATTGTTATCAAAAGTCACAAGACTGACTTTGGTTAAAAGATATGATCCTAAAATACAATCCTCTTTTATATTATCTAACCTATTTAAAGATAGAACTTATGGCAAACCTTAAATATTTATTGGGAAGTTTGGAACTCTTCCAAGCAGCTATACAAGAGTTCCTTCAATTGCTACACTGTGATCATAATTATTTTCCCAATAGAATGATGGTATGGCACCTCCTTTTTCCAAATTCATATAGCACCCTGAATCTATCATGCAGTCTAGTTGATATGGCTTAAAATATAGAGGGAAGAACATGACTTTTATATACAAGTTAGGACCGGTAAATAGTCCCAAAGAAGGCTCTAGATTTGAAGCAGGAAACATAGTATGTCCTTCTATTTCCTCTTTTGATGAGATTTCTTCTTCACTGATATGAGGTGTGATTCTGGCTTTAGGGCTCTTAAGAGCCTCTTCATAGACTTTACACATATCTTCTTTTGAGGACTGATCTTGCTCTCTTATAGTTATATCTAGCATGCTTTTTAGCTCTTCTATTTCTCTGACTATATTTTTTAAAGAGCTTTGTTTTTATTTGATCTTTATTCTGAGCAGATTCTTTTTATCTTTCCTAAATTTATGTATGTCTTAATGGAGATCAGGATAATATTTGTACAACTCTGGTGGGTTATAGAATGTTGGATTCATGCTGATACTAGGAGAGGAAGATTCATATTTAGATGGATGCTTCTCTTTAGCTTTTAGTTGGGATAAAAACTCATTCTTTTCATCTTTCAGTTCTTTCCTTAGAACATACTGATATGCTAGGGTTCTAGACATGATTTCAACAATTTCAGCAATCCTGATTTGAGAAGAAGCCTTTGGTGAGGAAAACGTATAGAAACAAAATTCCGAAGGACCCTCACATCCCCTTAAATTTGCATCCTAGTCAAAATCTGAAGAGGATTCGGAGGATTTTGCATGATCAAATTTATTCAAGTTAGGATCCAAGTCATATGAATCAGAGGATCCTTCATCTAGGAGAAAAACTATTTCTCCTCCAGGACATTGGTCAACATCACAGTAGTCAAGATCCCACTAACAAGGATCTAATGTATTGGTAAACAGTGCTGCAAGCCAAGGCTTATATTTTCTCTTGGGACTCTTATTTGCCTAATGGCATTTTTTACCACAAATAAAACATTTTTCTTTATTAGAGGGAGCAGATCGTTTCTTGTCAAAGGAATTTCTTTTCTGGAAACTTCTCTTCTTCTTATATCTATTGGCTTTGTCTGAGTGATACCTGGGGGCACTAGTATAGATAGGTTTTCGCTTCTTTTTCTTGCAACTACAAGATTCTTTGTTGAAGTGTCCTCGGTTGTGATCTCCACAACCCCAATCTGTCATTTTTGCCACATCTTTGCAAAAACCAGGAGAGTACATAGATGAATGCATTTTAAAGTCTTTGGAAACTCTTCTTTCTAGACAATGCTATTGCCATGTTTCCATTATATATCCATGTAGCTAGGAAAGAGGGAGGCCTTGCATAGGAATATTTTTATCTTTAAAGAATTATTCCACTGCATCTGGAACATGACCAAGAAAAATCCTGAAATTTTTTAGGTATGCTGGTTTGTCTGCATTTCCATAAGAGATAAGCAAATTCTGCATATAATATAAATATTGCTCACTTTTACTAAGATCACATATTTGAGCAAACATAAACAAAGATGCAAGGTGTTCAAAATATTTCGTTCTTCTAGACCATAGAATTATCTACCTAATGCTTTGAGAATTTCGTCATTTGCATCCCGAGCAGCCAACATTTCATCTCTGGATTCTTGGGGAAGCCACAACCACCATTCATATGCTAATCCCAATAGGCCTGCTACTAGCTGGACAACTAGTTGTTGGGAATTTATATTTTGATCTTGAGTTCTTTTGTAAAAAACCCATTTTCTCACCAACTAAATGGTTGTCTTAATTTTATCCCTTGATTGGCATTGGATATTCAAGACATGTTATCTTGGAATTTGGGAAATAAGATTATTGATTCCATTGATTACTGAAATGGAATTTATGAGAAGGAGCATAAGAGGAAGAGGCATCATTCATTACCTCGTTAAAAGTAGGAGGATGAGGTCCTGTGAGAGGATTAGAACCAAACTGAGAAGGAGATCCACCTTGAATTGGAGAGTTTTCTCCTTTGGGAAATGCCATTGCAACAAGATATTTTTCTGGAAAGGCTTTTGGCATTATCTTGAATAGAGAGACCAGATACTTGATTTCATTGAATTCTTCTTCATCTTGTCCAAAGGTAGTCTCTGGTCTAGTATCCTCTTCTTCGATACTCTTCATGCCAAATGAATATCTTCTTGCATGTGTCCCCTTCTTTTATTTATGCTCTTTGTGACCTCTAGAGGCAATTTCAAGATCAGACTGACTAACAAATTTAGTATTTTTCTCTAAGTTTTGAGTTTTAATGAAGATTTTTCTGAAAACATCTAAGCGTTGTTCTAGCTTATTTGCAGTTGCAGCAATAGCTTTCTTTATTTTGTCAGAATCATGTAACAGATGGTCAATAAGATCCATTTTAGTTTTGAGCAGAGTGATCTTCTCTTGTTCTTCATTGGCTTTCTGCTTCAAAAGGAGAATATCCCGAGCCATACCATCTAGATTATGAGTTGTTAGCTGATGTTGCATATTGCCATAATTTGTCAGTTTTATTTCATCTAAGACAGTTTCAGATAGAGCAGAGGACCTATGAGGAAGGTACTCTCTTTTAGATTGGCCATCATGTGAGAACTGTTTGAAAGGAGCATCGGGAATGTTTATGCTAGGAATGAAAGAAGTATCACCTTTAGGTGTTTTGACTTCAAAACCTGGTCCACTTCTAGGAATAAAGAACATGAATAGGCTGGGATTTTTTTTTTTGCTCTCATCCTTTGCAAAAAAAATCTACATGCAAGACGTTCAGAGTGTTGTCATTTATGCTATGTATAAAAAACGCCGGATGAAGAAAAGTTCGAAGGACATGAAGAGCATGGTTCATTCCACACAGTTTGGGTGGAAGAGGAGGATGGATTCATAGAAGTAGATCTGATGACAGGAGTAAACATCGAAGTGGGAAATCCATCAAGTAATTTGAAAGAGTGAGAAGATTTGTCAAACACTACGGGAGTATTTACAATTGTTTGGTTTTTCAACATTTTTTCTTTTTGACACAGTTCTTTATATTTGACCTCCCATTGCTTTGGGTAATTTCTGCCAGTCCAATTGAATGTTATAGGAGTGGACTGCTTGGACTTGTCTGACTCCACCACACTAAGCAAATGCAAACTAGCATGGACTTTACGGGTGAGAGGTGGAAGACAATCGTTACCAAAGCAAACGACAACCAAAGATTTTAACTAAATGATTTTAGATCCAGTGTCCATTTTAAATCATTGGGGTAAGATACAAGCTTTACGCAAATCATAGATGTGGCGGTCATCTAGGCTGACAGAATATTTAGGAAAATGGTTCCAAAACACGAGCCATTATGGAGAGGGCCAACAAAACCCCCGATGACAGCATCAACAAACTCTCTATGTTAAGTGTCAATAACTACACAAAGAGACGATACAGGAAGAAAAGGTTGAATGAGAGGTCCTAAGCCAAGCTTAACTACACCAAGATTTGCATATTTATAACCTTTACATTTTGCCCAATATATTTGCTCTTTATTGATCATATTTATGTGAATGGGTTCTTCCTTATCGATAAAAGAAACATCTAGAGAGCTTATTTTTATCTGTGTATGTGACTAGTACTGCCAGCATTTCATTTTATAAACTTCCTTAAGTAAGATACCAAGAAGTTCTCAGTTAGCAAAGGGATTGAGATCATCATTGGTGATTATAGAAGAAGAAGATTCAGTATTTGCAAATGATGAGCGTCTTTCAGCCAGAGAAACATTATTCTGATCTTTTACACAATCCAGGGATGTGAGCTCTACTAAATCCATTGAAGGATCCATGGAACACTTACCTTTATCCGGCAGTAAAGGATTAGTCTAGATCGTGAGTATCCTACAGGTCATTAAATGACTTCTTAGATAGGACTTCTGGCACATAAATGGTTATTGCTTCACAAATTCCAAAAAATTGGACTTGGAATACCCAAACTATTCCACACATATCCTTCCTTTTAACTTAAAGTATGAATTCAATACATTCATGAATTGCAAAACAGAACATAACAGTAAAGTTGCAGAGGCTGAAAAAGACAGATATTGTAATATGTTGAAACTTGTATGAACTTACAGATCTTGTCCACTAGCTCTGATATCAAAAGACTCCAAGGACCAAAATCGGCTTTAAAACTCTCAGCCACACATATAGACTTGAATTTAACACAAATAGTCTCGACAGTTGCACATTTCGAAGTGCGTCACACCTTGGTAGTATCAAATAAACCCAAGACACTGGTCAAACGAATTATGTGGAAACTTCTCAGCTTCTAGTGCTTATTAGATGGCACACACAAAACTCATAATGTCTAATCATCTTCGGATTGCAAAGGTCATCACCATGATTATGTTGATGAATATAAATCTCTTATTTAGGGGACTATCAACTTTTATCAACTAACTTTCCTTGGTTTGAAACTTTTTTTTCATAAATTTAAATTTAATTTAGATTATTAAATTTATTAAAATATTAAAGTAGTTTTGGAGCCCGTTATCCTACTGTTTTTAATAAACTTACTAATATGCATCGATTTGTTCAATGCCATTGGAGGAAACATTGGATGAAGTTATCTGAAAAGCATATATGTGTGGAGAGAACAGACTGGCAGATCATTTTTGGCCATTTTGATAGCTACAGGTACAGCATATATTTATAATTTGATTGATCCAGATTCCAGTGCATTTCATATGTTCGTTTTTCAGGTGGCAGTCAATTCATTGCCCCACAATAGGATAAAATCATCCTCAAAGCATCATACACAACAGTACGAAGAAATCATCACAAAAGCATTTTACAAAATAGAACCTGTGCGTTTTAACTTGTTGTTTTTTATGGTTTTGTTTTTCGACTGATTTGTTTGGAATTAGATAAACAAACTAACTTTGAAATTTGTTGGTATATTGAAATTTTGATCAGTGAGTGATTGATTTTTTTAACTGCAAGTAGAAGGTTATGAAATCAAATCTCACTCTACTATATGTCATTATTAGTAGGTAAACAAAAATATAACTTTGAATTTTGTTGATATATTAAAATTTTGATACTTTGAAGTTTGGGAAGTTTGGTTTGATGGGTGAGTAATTGATTTTTTTAAATTACAAGCAATGAGGTCATAAAATCAAATCTCACTCGCTACCAAAGTTTATCATAATGTCTCAATCAGTCAAAGAATTCCATTATAATACAAACCCACTACGGAAGTTTATCATAACGTCTCAGTCAGAGGATGCCATTCTTCTCACGGGCGGTTCCAACTCTTAAATTCTAAAAAAGGCACGAAATCATCTCTTTATCAGTATACCGATTCGATTTATAGTACGCATATTGCCCACTAGTGCAATGTTTCAGTAACTTTATATCATTTCATTTATTTTTAGATATTCTAAAATTTGGTTGAAATTATTGTAATTTGGGCCTGAGCTTATCTCAATTGTTGATTTTCTCCATTCAATTGTGCAAAGTTATTGACTTTGCTCCATACCTGTTGGATAGGAGGGAATCAGCAATCAACATAAAGATCGCCTTTTAAAAAAAATAGAGAAAAATAAAATCCATTTCTACAATCAAAATCTCAATTTCAAAAAAAACCATCTCCAAATTCGGATAATCAAACATCACCGGTCACGCTCAGTTGGCATCTCTACCTATACTGTACAGTGCATGAAGTTGCGTGGTATTCACGTTGCAACCTCGAAAGTAATCATTATCTATATAAACGGGTTACCTTACCCTGCTCTGGTGTTCATTGATATCCAGTCAAAAAACTTGTATATTGTTTTGTGGATCTCTTCATTCGATCCACAGCTCTCAGATTATAGCGTTCTTGTTCAGGTTGGCATTTATCTGAGGTTTTGTTTTATTTATGATAGTAAGGTATTTGTGTATATGATCGAACATGGTTCTTTTTCTTTCTGCGTGCAGAAATGGAAGATTATATTGGGCTCCTGAAAGTGCACGTTATGAAAGGAACCAATCTTGTTGCTGCAGATCTTCTGAGTAGCACCACTGATCCTTACGTGGTGGTCAGCCTGGGTAACCAAGTGAGTGTCACTTTTCACATCGTTTTTTCTTTCAATTTTGGGTTTTATAATGAAAATTTCGATTATGTATTGATATATTTTCTGAACTGAGAGGGAGGGATCAAATATTTTGAATTGCAAATTTTTTTTCAAATTTTATATTTAAAAAAACCTATCAACCTACATAAAAATATCAATTATCCTTCTTTAAATTTAATACAGAATTACACTTCTCCATCTTACTGAATTATAAAAAATATTTCTCAAAACCATTATTAATCATAAAAAAACACTACCATTTTTTCACCATGAACATTCCAATCCAACCAAATTAATAATATGATTTTTCTTGCCTTTATGGTAGAAGTTGGAAACGCTGGTTAATTTATTTAATTAATTTTCATTTTTTGAGTTTGATATATTGTTTCATGAGTTGTCATAGAAAGTCAAGACAAATACGGTAAAGAGGAATCTCAATCCAGTCTGGGATGACGAACTGACCGTTGGGGTTCCTTCTCCTACTGCACTACTCAAAGTGGTATGCTCTCGAAAGTTCCATTTCGGTGTTGCTTTTGCAAATATATCAATTATTTTTACACTGTTTTATGATTCTGTGCTTCATTTTGCTAGATCCATTCCTATCATGTTTAGTGTTCGCTAAATCATGTGTTGCTAGTTTTGTTTTGAAATAAAATAAGATGTATATTGGTTTATATTGAAATGTATTTTTGTGAATGTAATAGTAATCGTAATCTAAAATATGGTGAAAATTATATTGCTAGATTAAGTTACATTAGTGGAGGTGTTGGATTGAATCATTTTATCAAATCTAAAATTACAATTTTGATAAAGATTCTCTAGTCTAATTTTGGAAAAGGTTAAAATCATAGAGTATTTAGCTATGAAACAAGTCAAATACACCTATCTTTTAATTTCTATATCAAATATAAGTGTAGATCCAAAAAAAACATGTAAATTGCAAACATGTAAAGAGACAAATTCCGTAATATCTATATCAAGGAATCAATTAGACATGGACGAAGTGAAAGTGATATCAATTAGTAAATTAGATCCAACATTTTATTTTAGTTTTAATTAATTGAAACTTATATTTATTTTAAACTTTAGATTAGAATTGACATTAGTAGAAAAAATTTATAAATACAATAAGTGTAATGTATATGTATATTTGCTTAATCTTGGTATAAACATAAATATTCAAAATGTGCACTTTCTCTCATATAAATACAAGTGTGCTATTATTAGAGAAAAACATGGACGCTATGACATCTTTCTATCCTCATAAAATTACAAGTGGAGACCCCAGCCCCACTAAAATAGTATGTAAAAATAAGAGTAAGTTAACCTACTTAGAAATGGGTGGAAATTGGTGACTAGAGGATCAAAGGTTGTAGATCTCAAGTCTAAAAAGAGACATACCATGGGTCTTATTCAATGAGAACTTGATTTGGTACAAGTTATCCAATGGCTTCTTTAATTAGAAATTGATTTGGGACAAATTCTCCAAATTCTTATGAATCAATGATGCATGGAGTAGAAAATCTTGAAAGTACATACATGCAACTAGCTTTCTTCAGTGTGACAACTTTCTTGTTGCGCTCTTTCTCTTCCTCTTCTTCAAAAAACTTTTTGTACTCGCAATATTCTTCTTTATGTGTTCCTTCGTTGTAGTAAGGACACCATGGATTCTCCTATTCAGTATTTCCATCATTAGAATCAAAGTCTTCATCAGAAATGTTGTAGAGTTTTCTCATGCGAACAGATGAGCACCCTCTTGAACCCTTTCCCTTAGTTCAATACAAACCGTAGGGACTATCTAGACACTAGATATACACACCCACTTTCATGCAATTATGTAAGAAGAGAATGAAAGGAAAGCGTCATACCTTAGACAAGAGAGATCCTTTGGTGCAAATAATCCTCAGCTGTTGCATACCTAATAATCCTTGTTCTAAATCCAGCTCCACTTGGCCAATAAGCCTACACACAAAGAGACATCCAAACCTTTCTCAAAAACCTCTTGACATATAAAGGATGCATAAAAAAGAAAATATAGGCATAGATCTAAGCTAGCATAAACGAGATCTAATCTGTATTACACAAGAAATACTATATCTGATATATATGTGTTATAAATTATGAATATATATAGCTGAAAGAACCATAACCATCCATGAAAAACATGATAGAAGGGGGAAAGAATCACATGTCTATATTGAATGATAACAAGAGACATACATCATAGATTACCTTATGTTGAAGATGCAAATCTCTTCCAATATTCTTGATCGAAGACCTTCCTAGATTGCAGACAATGGACTAATCATAATGGCTAAGGGAATCAAGGTGATTTCACCAAGATAACAATACATAGCAAGAGTCTCCCCTTTCTCATAGAATGGATTCAATATATGGGTGAGAGGAGGATGAATGGAGGATGAACATAGACTCCAAGTGATGGATGGGATCGACCTGATGTGTGAGTTCCATTGCTAGGTGAATTGGATCCAAGTCATGCACATGATACATTCAAAATAATTCCCAAAAATCAAGGATAGATGGACCATCTCACCCCCAAGAAGTTTAGGGAGTGATGGTGTCACTCCCTTGCAAGTATGCAAGGAGGGATGGTAGACTAACCATTCCCCACTAGAGGCATACAGAGGGCGATGGTGTACAAAAAATGGGCCAAACGGTGTCAGAGAAAGGTAAAAGGGTAAGTGTCTCAGCTAGGCAATGAAGTAGGGTTTCCAATGAGCCATAAGGTGGCAAATAAGGGTATTGCAAGAAATCCTTGGGTTTTGCTCCTTTTTTCCCTTGTATGGGGGATTTTTCTTCCTTGCGCCCTTCTTCCCCTCATTAGCTACAAGTGCATGCACCTTTGAGGTCTTTTGGAGGCCCATTTGTGAGGGATTACCTTGATATTGGAGGGAGGTGGGAAAAACATTTAAAGTAGGCATTTGTAGGAGGCTCCAAGAGCCAATTTAGTAGAATGGATAGCAGAAACAAAGATAATATAATAAAGACCCAATTTGGAGAGGATAAAGAGTACCATTTGTGATCCATCCTTCTCGATCTTACACATATTGAGATGCAAGAGAACTGATTTGAACTTGGTGAAAAGCTCTTGAATAGAGTCAAAATCACTTGGTCTCAAGTTCATGAGTTCCACCTCCAATTGATGGCCCCTCATTTCATCTTGTGTTTCGAAGAGAGTTTACAGTGTAGTCCAAACTTCAGTTGGAGTCTTCTTGGATTCAATGTGGTAGAGTATATCTAGAGAAGTAGAATAGAAAATCATCCTGAATTCTTCATCCATTCTATTCAAGTATTTAGACTTTTCAATTATTGAATTTGGTTCCACCTATATACCCATTGTGATCCGTTGGAGCCCCTTCATCCTCAAGCGCATCTCTACTCATGATTTCCATTCATAATATTTGAAGAGGGTTAGAATCTGTTGGGGAGATAAGAGATCCATGGCTGGAACGAGCTCTTTGATGGCTACAAAATCCTTTCTTCAACCTACAATAGCTTGATCCCTAAAAACAAATACTAGAATACTAACTATTTTAGCACCCCTGCAACTCTAATACCAAGTAAAACTTGAGCATGTAGATCTAGTAACTCATACAAGAGAGATATACTATGAAACAAATATCAATAATGAACTATTCATGTAACAAATGAGATATCATAGATCATTACACAAGAAACTAGACTCTAGAAAAATAAGAAGGAATGATGTATTTCATTGAGCATTAATGAATGGAGTTGAACAATATTTAGGGTTAGATAGGATTAGTTATGACCTATATTATTGGAGCGCATATAGTCCTTATCCAGTTACAAACTCAGTTACTCCTAAAATTAGGGAATTGTTCCTCAAATCAGGGAATGCAATCCCAAATCAAGGAATGTAGCCCCAAGACTAGGATTGTATCTCAACGGTGACTCATGTGGTCAATTTGGATGGGATTTCAACCACTAGAGTCATCAAGCCATTGTCTAGGTAACTAGGTAGAGAGATTTTTATCTAACACCCCCCATAATCCCATGCATAAGCCTAACTAGGCGAGAATAAAAAATAAAAAAATAAAAAATGGGTCCCGAAAAATTGTAGCCATATTAGGTACCCATGAACACATAAAAATTCTCTAAAAACTGGGTAAGAAGGAAAAAAACACATGGGAAACCCCCCGCCCCCAATAAAATAGAATGTAAAAAAAGAGTAAGTTAACCAACTCAGGAAGTTTTGTGTGGAAATTGGAGATTATTAGCAGCAAAGTTTGTAGCTTCGGAGTCTAAAGAGACATACCAGAGGTATTCTGAAATGGGAATTGATTTGGGACAATTTATTTAAAGTCTTTTGAATCAAGGATGCATGGAGTAGAAAATGTTGAAAGTGCATACATGCAACCGGCTTTCTTCAATGTGATAGCTTTCTTGTTGCACACTTTATCTTCCCTTTCTTCAAAAAAAAATTGTACATACAATCTTCTTATTTATGTGGTCCTTTATTGTAGTAAGGACACCCTTGTTTCTCCTCTTTGGTATGTCCATCATCAGATTCGAAGTCTTCATGAGAAATCCTTGGTTTTTGCTCCTTTTTTTCCCTTGTATGGGGGCTTTTGCTTGCTTGTGTCCTTCTTCCCCTCACTGGATGCAAGTGCATGATGTACCTTTGAGGCCTTTTGAAGGCCCATTTGTGAGAGCTTATCTTGATCTTGAAGGAGAGGCAACAAAAACATCCAAAGTAGGCATTTTGTAGGAGGCTTCAAGAGCCAATTTAGTAGAATGGAAAGGAGAAACAAAGATACTATAATAAAGACCCAATTTGGAGAGGATAGAGAGTACCATTTGTGAGCCATCCTTATTGATCTTACACATATTGAGATGCAAGAGAACTAATTTGAACTTGGTGAAAAACTCTTGAATGGAGTCAAAATCACTTGGTCTCAAGTTCATTACATCCACCTCCAATTGATGGCCCCTCGTTTCATCTTGTGTTTCGAAGGGAGTGGACAGCGTATTCCAAACTTCATTTGGAGTCTTCTTGGATTCAATGTGATAGAGTACATATGGAGAAATACAATAAAAAAGCATCCCAAATATTTCATCCATTCTATTCAAGTATTTAGACTTTTCAATTGTTGAATTTGGTTCCACCTCTATATCCATTGTGATATGGTAGAGCCCCTTCTCCTCAAGAGCATCCCTACTCTTGATTTTCATTCATAATATCTGATGGGGGTTAGAATATGTTGGGGATATAGGATATACTTGAATGCAAAGAGCTCTTTTATGGATGTAAAATCCTTTCTTCAACCTACAATAGCTTGATCCTTTAAAACAAACACTAGAATACTGACTAGTTTAGCACTCCTGCAGCTTTGATACCATGTAAAAATTGAGCATGTAGATATAGTAACTAATACAAGAGAGATATACTATGAAATAGAGATCAATAATGAACTATTCATGTAACAAATGAGATATCATAGATCATTACACAAAAAAATAGAATAGATAATAACAAGGAATGATGTATTTCATTGAGCATTAATGAATGAAGGTGAAGAATATTTATAGCAAGGAAAATTGAATTAGTTCAGGAGGATATTGGAGTTTCTTAGGAATTGCATGAGATTCTAGTGAGCCTTAAATAGAGCCAAATACCCTCAGTTAGCCATGCACACTCACTATTCTAAGTTACACTGACCCAAGGCTCCCCAATCACTAGTTATGATTGAGTGATGTACATGTAATTGATTGTATGTGCATGTAAATCCCTAAAATTAGAGTTAGTTAGGGTCATTTAGGACCTATATTACTAGAGCGCATCTAGTCCTCAACCAATTACAAACTCAGTCACTCCTAAAATTAGGGAATAGTTCCTCAATTCATGGAATGCACCCCCAAATCAAGGAATACATCCCAAAAATAGGAATGCATCTCAAGGGTGACTTAAGTGGTCAATTTGGATGGGGTTTGGACCACTAGATCCATCAAGTCATGATCTAGGTAACTAGGTAGAGGGTTTTTTCTTTAACAAATACCTTTCTAGACATCTCTTGGGACGTGTAAATCTTATGAGTGTGACTATTGAACTCACTTTGCTTCATGCTGATGTGAAGCTTCATTTTCATCTTCACTCATTTCTAATTCAACTGGTACAATCTCACGTGACTTTTGTACCTCCTTCCTTTCATGTATTTTTCATTAAAAATAACATCCTCACTAATGATTACATTTTGATCAGTAACCAATAAAAATACATTTACTAGACTCTTGGTCAATCTTGGACCGCTTTTCTTTAGGTACATGGGAAAATGTATCACAACCAAAAATACACAAATGAGAATAATCAACTAGATTACGACGCCAAACCTCCTCTTGAATCTTTCCATCTAATGCAATTGTAGTTGATCTATTACTCAAATAAACAATTGTATTAACAACCTTTACCTAGAATCCATTATCCAACCTAGATGCATTGTTCTTTCTTCTTGCACAATCCATGATTGTGTGATTCATCCACCCAGCCACACCTTTTTGTTGTGGTGTATATGAAGCAGTATTCTAGTGCTTAATTCCTTCCTACGTACAAAATTTATAAAATTCTTTGGAGCAATATTCTCCTCCATTATCAAATTTGAGACATAAAATAGACTTGCCCAAATTTTTCTCTACTTGTGCCTTGAACCTCTTTAAATTTCTCAAAGGCTCCTGATTGATTTTATAGAAAATACACCCACGCTCTTCTATAATAATGATCTATAATAATAAGAAAATATCTAGCACCATTTGTAGACAGAATAGGGGCTGGTCTAAATATATCGTAATGAATAAGTTGCAAAAGATAAGAACTTTTACCAAAGCTTGCAGTAAACCAAATTGTTATCTATTTACCAAAAATATAGTGCTCACACAATTCTAAATCACAAGAATTAATCCCAGAAAGCATGCCTCAGTCATACAAAGGTTTCAAACCTTTTTCACTCAAATGTCCAAGTCATTGATGCCACAACATCATTGCATACAGAACATTTCCCAAGTATGTTGTTGTTGCATGATTGTTATTGTATCACTACACAAAAGATGTTGGGTCCTGAAGCATTCTCCTTTTTCTATCACAAGCAACCCTTTGGTAATTTTGCATTGATTGTCACCAAATGTAGTAGAATACCAACTTATCCATCATCTTGATTGAGAGAAAATTCTCTCGTAGATATGGTATGTGTCATACATCACACAAATTACTTTCTCTACAATCATCCAACTTGATCTTAATGTCCCCTCTTCCCATAATTTTGAAAGGATGATCATCACCCAAGTATACCATTCCACCACTATAGAGTTGTTGTTTAGAAAACCATTCTCTATGTGCAGCCATGGAAATTGCAATTTAGTCCAAAACCCAAGCATATAATAGAGATCTAGTGTTATAGAGATAGAAATCCTTGCATGTTTTCATCTCTTCTGAATCTTGCTATACTAGCATCAACTAATGGTTTATCTACCTTTTCATCCTTCTTTTTCTTCTTCAAATACCAACAGTCCTTCATCAAGTGCCCTGGTTTCCCACAATCCCAACACTTCCCTTTCGTGTGTCCTATAGACTTGGATTTGGACTATGATCTCCCTTGTTGACCCCTTTCACTAGATCAACCTCTCACATATAGGGCTTCACTGGTAGAGGGATCCAGAGAGGATTTTCAGCTCAACTCTTCTCCCAACAAAGAAGCTACCACATCATCAAATTTCATAGTTCCTGATGATCAATTGGTGATGGCCACCACCATATGGTCCCAATTATTTGGGAAGGAACAAAGTAAAATGATTGGTGTGTCCTCATCCTCCACCTTTACACCAACCGAGAGTAGTTTGTTGATTAGGGTATTAAACTCGTTCGAATGACCTTCCACAATCGAACCCTCCATCATCCTTATATGATAAAGTATTTTTTTTAGGAAAACCTTATTTGTTTCCAAGTTAGTCTCATACAGTGATCCAGGAGGATCTCCACTTTCGATGAAGAGTTCTCAACAATCTTTCCGAGGCATTTTTTTGAACAATGTGTTTTACACTTTGCACCACAAAGTTGAATCTCATTGAAGTTTTGGTAAAAGGTGACAAAAATTAAATGTAAATGATTAATATTTTTTGGAGCATAATGTGCTCATGTATTTTTTGTTTTATTTGTAAAAAGGAAATTAATTTAAGTGTGAGAATCCATGTCACGTTTAGTTTCCTAGTCTTAAGCGAAAGATGAGAGTCTCATGGAAGGTTGAGATATCCATGGGAATGGTTGAGATATTTTCTCAAAACATATCCCTTAAATGTTGTAGATCCTAATATAGTGGATATGGTGAGTTATATTATCCTTGGATTGTGGAGTTAGGAGAACTATTCAAATTCCTTATGTGAGAGCTGTTAGGATATTCCTATACTCCATCCTAGTCCTACCAGCATTATTCCTTTTTGCATTTTCAGTTATGCATGCATTCTGCATGCATCATGCATTCAATTGCATGCATCCCAGTCATCAGTCCCAACACCTAGCCTCAGTTATCCAACCCCCAGGAGCTTCTCTCAGATCATTTTTAGCCCTCCTAGAGCTTAGTGTGCCCTTCCTCCTTGATTTAAGGAAGCCACTCGCCCTCTCTCACCTACCATTCAGTTGTACTTCAGTTAGTTGAGTTATCATCATTTCTTTCCTTGATTTAAGGCTAGACTAACTCTCAACTAACTGTATCACTCCAATAGACCTCTAGTGAGACTGAACTGCCCATTCTGACTCCAGTTAGCTCCTCATGTGCCCTCCACTGAGCCTCCTTCATTCAGTTAGTGCCAGTTACACCTACCACACTCAGTTAGACTCAATTTGAGTGATGGTTGATAGTTACTTGAGCATTGATGACTCCACTGATGATGATGAAGACTTCTAGTTGTGCTCCGATGACACTCCAGTGATCTTTTGATCACTCCATGAAGGCTAATTCGAATTGCCACCTTGGCATTCGAATCATCATGCATTGTACTACTTATTTGTCCATATTGTGATTAATGAATTAGTATGTGTGAATTTATTTTGCTTCTATCCGAGTTCTACTGTATTATTATTCTGTTGCTCGTTTTACTGCATTAACCACTCTTAATCTTATTCCTAAATTCTTTCATTGTGAGGTATACATCAACTCTTAGATCTGCTATGAGGATTTTCACATGGTATCAGAGCATGTTGAGAGTATTGATTATCTCCATTCCTGAGAGTTTTTTGCAGGTTATTATCAAGATTTCGAGTGCAGCAGTTTCTGCATTTTTGCAGCAGCAGCAGTTGCAGAATTTTCTATTGTTTTTGCAGGTCTTCTACAGCTTCCATGAATTCAGAAGAAATCCCTCCTCTTTCTCCATTCAACTATGATGAATGGAAACCAAAAATGATAGCACATTTGAAGAGCCATGATCTCTTTGATTATTGTTTTGAAAGAGAGTTCGAATCCTCTAAAGAAGAGATTGACTGGTTAAATAAAGGTGATAGTGTCTATGCAACAATGATGTTTGCTATGTCTCGATGCATGAGACCCCACTTAATTGATTCTGCTGAATCTCCAAAAGAGCTATGCTGAATCTCCAAAAGAGCTATGGGCCCAACTGGATGAAAGATTTGGCAAGCAGAATGAAGGGATTGGTCCAAACCCTTTCGAGAGCAAGCCCAGTGATGCATTCGCCCTCCTTGATGATCTCATTGATCATGAATATCTCATATCTCATATTGAAGTTGTCCAAAAAGAAGAAGAACTTGCAGATTCTACACTCATGCTCCAAATTTCTTCTATTTCGAATTATGTGCCAGCTCACACTCTAGAAATTGCAGAGGTTCCTAAATCCTCTCTTACACCAGAGTCTGTTGGTTTGCATCATGATCTCATGAATGTTTCGGAGGTTAAATCAGCCATTGGAGGTAATGCATTCGCTCTCCTTGATCAATCACCTCTTATTTACTATTGTAAGATCATTATTTCATGCTCTCAGAAGGTTATTGAAGATGATGGTCATTGCCATTCGCTTGGGATAATTTCTCATGCATTTACTGGTTTAGATCTCACCTCAAATGGTTCAAAGGAGATATTAAGCAACCATGATTCAAGTCTTGGATCTGATTTGGATTCCAAGCAATCACTGATATTTGATGGTTCTTTTGAGCATAATCTCACCCATGATGGTTCGAAGGAGAAGACAAAAGACTATATGCACATTCATAGATTTGATCCTACCTCAGCTGATTCGAATCACAGGTTCAAGGATCATCCTCATACTTTTGGATTTGTTCTCATCACATTTGATCTGAAGAGAAAGTACAAGCACATGCTTTCTGAGCATGATCCACTTCTTCCCAAGAAGAAGATACCTCCAGAAATATGACCAAGCATCACACCTGCTTGAGTTTGGAGCATTTAGTTTTGTGTGTGCCTTGCAGTCTATTTTGAGGGGGGGTATTTTTCCCATGAGGTTTTCCCCATTTCCTCGGTTTATTGACTGTTATTATTATTCATTGTATTGGGTGACCTTTGGTCTCAGTTACCAGGGCCCAGGATGGATTAAGGGGGGGTGTTAGGATATTTCTATACTCCATCCTAGTCCTACCAGCATTATTCCTTTTTGCATTTTCAGTTATGCATGCATCCCAGTCATCAGTCCCAACACCTAGCCTCAGTTAGCCAGCCCCGGGGAGCTTTTCTCAGATCAGTTTTAGCCCTCCTAGATCTTAGTGCGCCCTTCTTCCTTGATTTAAGGAAGCCACTCACCCTCTCTCACCTACCATTCAGTTGTACTTCAGTTAGTTGAGTTATCATCAGTTCTTTCCTTGATTTAAGGCTAGACTAACTCTCAACTGACTATATCACTCCGATAGACCTCCAGTGAGACTAAAATGCCCATTCTAACTCCAGTTAGCTCCTCATGTGCCCTCCACTGAGCCTCCTTCATTTAGTTAGTGCCAGTTACACTCAGTTACATCTACCACACTCAATTAGACTCAGTTTGACTGATGGTTGACAGTTACTTGAGCATTGATGACTCCACTGATGATGATGAAGACTTCTAGTTGTGCTCCGATGACACTCAAGTGATCTTTTGATCACTCCATGAAGGCTAATTCGAATTTCCACCTTGGCATTCAAATCCTCATGCATTGTACTACTTATTTGTCCATATTGTAATTAATGAATTAGTGTGTGTGAAGTTATTTTGCTTCTCTCCGAGTTCTACTGTATTATTATTCTATTGCTCATTTTACTGCATTTACGACTCTTAATCTTATTCCTAAATTCTTTCATTGTGAGGTATACATCAGCTCTTAGATCTGCAGTGAGGATTTTCACAAGAGCTTTAAAGAGGAGCTTTTGAGTGGAAGGAATTTTATAAGCTTGTTCAAGAGTATGTTATAAACTCTTTGAATAAAGGTAAGTGATATTCTTACTTACATATCCCTTATGGAGCTAGAGAATGGTCACTTATGTGAGAGACTTAAGTCATTTTTTATAGGATAAGGTATCCCCTTATGGAGCATGAGCCACATTTTGTGAGAAGGTTTCAGCCTGTTTTGTAAGAAGGAGAATGTCTCTTTGAAGGAGAGATAATAAAGTGATTTGTATTCCAAGCGGAACCGGATACATAACCCATATTGGGTGAACTATGTTACCAAATTCCTCCTCTTTGTATTGTCACAAATTTTATCATATTTTAAAGTTCATTTTCTTTATAATTCTTTATTGAAGCATATATTTAAATGAACCTTTTTGCTCTTTATTCACAAGCAATTTCGTCAATAAAATATCTTTGTTGTAAATTTTTAATTGAGTAGTACTCACGAAAATTTATGAATCATACAGCTTCCCAAGTTTTTCCCTAAGGGATTCTACGGTCTTTTCTTCAGCAACATTGAATAAGAGTAATTGTAGAAACCACCTTTTTGTCCATCTTTATCTAGTCCTCATCTATCATGCCACTCGGTTTTTTCGAAACCCCTTTCAAGGTTAGGGCTTGGTCATTTTGAACCAACAAATCCTCCACCTTGATCTTCCATAGGGAGAAATTATTTCCATCATACTTGTCAATCTTGAACTTGGTTACATATCATGTCATTGTTGTAGCTCTGACTCATAGAAAACCCTATTCCTGCGAGTTTTTCAGGATATGATACTAGATGTTAGAAAAATATATAAAAAACAAAATCAAACAGCAATAACAATAGAACACAATATTTACATGGAAACCCTATTGTACCCAGGTAAAACCATGGGGAAATGGAAACTTCATTTTTTTATTATTACTTAGCAAAAGTCTTACAATTCTTTCTTCTATCTCTCTTATGTTACAATGTCAGGGGGTCACTCACCTTTTATACAATACATATGAGGGTTCCAGAAGGAACTAAAATACACTACAAGGGTCTACAATTTTTTTCCTCGAGGAATCCATCGCCCCCCACTAACCCCCCCATGCGCCTGGCGCATATGAGCAACGCATGATCCTAGTCGAGAGTTCTACAAGAACAATATTGGAGATTTGGATATTGGATTCATCTCCTAACAATAGTAGAAACCATTGGTATAATTAGAGAAGAAAAAAAAAGAGGCAAAGACTTAGAAGGAAATGGGGAGAAATTCTAAAATCCATAGAATTCACACTTAAAATCCATATGTTGAAACCTCCTATAATCACCCTAGTGGAGCTAAATATTATTTCCAAACATGCCTCTATGAGTAATGGACAGAGATTCCATACTTACCATGTTATCACTCAATCGATTCCATGAAATAATCGTGTTTGGGAATGCCTCCTCAAATGGAACATCATGGGCAAGGCTAACTATCACCACCAAGCTCCTATCACTTCAAGATTGTTGTTTTACAATCCAGGGGGAGTATCCCTTTATATTTTTATGATCTTTAGTGCAAATCTTTGTTACAAAAGTTATGGATCTAAATCTCAAGGAAACTAATGAGTAAAGACATTCAATGATAAATGAAATATGTGTTTGAATCACATATGGTTGGTGTTGTGTTCACTAGGTTATCAAATCTAAGATGTTAAAGAATATTAGAGACTGGGAGGGAAGGCAAACATACCTCTCAATAATTGAGTGCATTAGAAATTTAGTAGGGAAAACTAACTAATGAAAGAATCCTCTAAATGCACTTTAGCTTCTATATCACAAATATAATGAAAGGAAATCAAAGAAAGGAACCTTCATAAACAACTTATAAAAGAAAAGGCACAAGTATCTAGATCAATCGATGACTCCATTAAACATAGATGATTAAATAACATAATTTGAGGAATAAGATCACGATTTGCTTCAGATCAGAGAACTTCATAAGGTTACAAAACCATAGTTGTAAATATAGTCTCAAACAATGGCTTGAACTTGGGGACAATATCCCCTTGTGAGATCATAAGTGATTTAGGTGAATATCTCATTATTGTCTCTACATAATGTATGAAAAATAGTAGGACACAACCAAATTCAAATTAATCATAAATAAAGGTGAGGTGGATAGGGATAACTTAGATTACATAGATGTTCACACAACTGCCTCAAAACTTGTCTATCTACATCAAGGAAGAAGGAGAAGGAAGGTTCACAAACCCTTCATAAGTAAGTTAGGGATCCAACTCAAGATTATTGTATATATCTATGTACATTACTTGGACCTGCAAGGACTCCTTTTCTCCTAGAGAGTTTTATTAAAATCATAAAAAAGGACTAAACTATCCTATATTTAATTACATGATTAATTGAACTAACTATAAAACCTACTTACCTTCCCTAACTTGTAAAAGGAATACTAATTAATTAAACTCATACAACTAGTGAAATGAGGTAAGTAACATGTCAAGTGTATGGTATTTCTTGTGATTCGTTGTTGAGAATGAAAATAGTAGTGGGGGATGCCATTCATTATAAGTTGGCATCCAATACATTTTTACTATAAATGAGATGCAAGAAATCCATGACTATAAAAGTTTGACCTTATTAAAACAATGTAAAGGATCAATGTAAACCTCCAAGCTAATAATAGCATGAAAATTGGTTGTAAAAGTGAAATCTTCAAACAAATTTTGGCATCAACAGAGATGAGTTTCAATCTAATATGAGGTCTCTAAAAATTCTGCAACAAGTTCAATGTCTTGTAGGTTCTCATCTCGAGTCTTAAGAAGACCACTCACTTCTCCCATGGGAACCTCTAGATTAGATCATAGTCTTCACGATCCTTTCTAGAAACATATACATCGTTTTAACCCCGTTCCTTTTTAAAGGCTTGTATGTTGTAAAAAATAAACCAAGTTCCATTTCTCCCTATTGTTAGGTAATCATATCAATCTCTTGCTTCATCTCCTAATGTCTGGACAAATAACTTCATCAAGATATCATCATGCTCAATGTTGAGATCATTGGAAAATTTAGTGTAAACATCTAAATGATACCTTGTTGTAACAACATGAGTACCTTTGAACCTTGGGAGGAACTTATGATACTTCCCTATAAGTGCATGTGGATATTCAAGGCTCGCAAAAAAATGCAAAGAATCATGGTACCTCTTTGATAACAATGTTTGAAAAACTGTGTATCTCATTAGGTTGATTGATGAACATAATTTATTTTTTGTAAGGAAAATCTCCATGGGAGGATCATATTGTGTAGTCATCAATTAGAGGAGTTTTTAAATGATATCTTATTTTCCTTCCACACTAATTAAGTGCTAACATCATGAATACAAGGAATGTGGTATTCATTTTCAAAGGAATTGGGGTTTGTTTCTTAATGGAGTCGCTAGATGGGCTATGTAGTCTTCAAAGAATTATTTATCACCACTATATCTTTGATCTTGAGTGATCCAAGGAATTGGATTTCATCTCTAGCAACAATGCCAAATACTTATCACTCAAATTTACACCTTAAAATAATGGCATTTGGGAATGCCTAATCGAGTGGAACATAAAGGCTCGAGTGGAACATAAAGGGCAAGGCTAATTGTCATCAACATCCCCTCTCACTTTAGGATTGTCTTTTTACAACCCAAGGGGGTTATCCCTTAATGACTTAATAGCATCATATATTCCAAGAAATCCCATAAAACCAAAAATAGGTTGATTCCAAATTTCCTTTTGACTTTTAGTTTTAGTTCTGAATAGTGGTTATATACTTTAAATATTGGTAAGTTCCTTTGTAGGCTAGGTCGTGATATTTTTTATGTTGTTCATTGAGATTTATTTAAGATTTTGGAAAAATATAGTCTTTCGTTTGAATATCTTAAACTCTTGTTTGGATTCAAAGCTATGATAAATTTGTTTGAATAATCACATTGGGTCTTGTTTGAATAATGACATTGGGTCCTTTCCAAAGGGAAAATATCAAATCTCGTGAAACTAAGTTGCATGGAATATTTTAGTTTCCCAAACTAGATTGGATTTCATAATAATCTAGACATGAAACACCCAAATAAATCAACTTCAAGACTTCTAGATAGTCGATAAGTTATATTCAATACTAGGGTTGATAAGTTATATTTAATACTATCTCGATTTGGGTAGCATCGTTGCAGGTCAAATGTTAAACCTATGGATAAGTTATATTTAATACTAGGGTAGATTTGGGTAGAAAGATACGATTAGGATAATTTTACAAGGTGCATGTACATGTTTGAACTTTAAATGGCCAGGTTAATCAAATTGTACATAGTATTTCAGGTTTGAAGAGAATGATGGATTTTAAAACTTGTGTGACATGATGAATTTCATTTGCATGGATTAATTTGATCCCAATGGTTTTTCAACCATGTTAGAGTGGGGAGAGTCTAAGATCTTTGTAGAGAGGATGCATGATGGACCCCAATTATTTTAAGAACTATATTTAATAAAAGGAGTTTGATCCATGAGTCTATATAATTGGATGACTTGTGTAAAGGGATATGCACATTGGATCTCAAACATTAATTTTAGTGTCATATTTTGAATCTCAGGGGGGTTTAGAACTTGTGTATGAATCCTACACAAGTTTTCCAAATTCTAGGAATCCTTAGATTGGAAGGGAGATCATTGATCTCAATCATGAATTGGGATATTTCAAGGGTTATTTGGATATTTTTATTAGAAAATCTAAGCACTACCCAAATGGAAATATTAATATTTCATAGGATAACTCGATATGCTTTATCCTAAGTGGTTAGTTCAATTAGTTGTTTCCTATGTTTATGAGAATTTGACTAGCTCTATGCAAGTAGGTGTTTTGTTTGAATCTCCCAGGTGAGGTGCACTAGTATATATTGACAAATTTACAAGGAATACCATCCACAAATGCGGAGAAGCATCCATTGAGTTTCCTCATGATGTTTTCATTTGAAAAAAAAACTCAAGATGCATCCATTGATATTCCTCACGATGTTTTCATTTGAAAAATAAACTTGAGATACTTAGACATAAACATTCAATCTTTGGCCACATCACTAAATTACAACAGGAATTGATCATAAAATTCTAGATAGCCACTACGTGGACTCCATGTCATTTTTGACACTTATGGGTGAATTGGTTTCCAATTCAATTTTCAGGAACCAAGATGGTTGGAGATTCAATTACAAATTTTTTTATTATGGTCTCTAATAACTTTGTCTATAATAAATGGATCTTAATATAGAATGGGGATTTTGATCTCTGATTAATTTTGATGCTTATAATTATCAATATTGTAATTAATTTCCACAAATAAGGATAATCGGGAATTGAATTGTTCTTATAATGAATGTAGTCCTTGGTTGTATGAGTAATCGAAACTTAATCTTCTAGCTCATTGTTGTGTGGCGTTTTTTGAGTTTCTAAATTCTTGAAATACTTCCATTGTGTTGTTGTGCACTCCAATAACTTGTGGCTAGTGCCTACATATCTTTACCTTATTTTGAACTTCAATGCAACTATCTGTTTCTAGAACTCAAGAAAATTAATCACTAAATATATTCAATGATAAATTAAGGATGTGGTTTAGATGATAGGTTGGCAATGTTGTGTGCTTTTATATATGAATTTGAATTTATTTAGAGTATCAAGCAATAGGAGGGGAGGAAAAATTACTTATATTAGTAACCAAGTGCATAATAAAGTTGGTAGGGAAGATCAACTAATGAATCTGTCTACTTTGAATTCTATATTATAAATCTAATGAAAGCATGCGAAGAAATAATGTGAAAGCAAAGATACAAGTATCTAGATCAACTAGCCCTAAGGGATACTTGATTGGTTTGACACTTTTCACTCAGGAATAATTCCCAATAAGTGTATGAGAACTATTCCCATGAGTGCTACCATGTTCCTTTCTCTAAGAAGGTCTAAACAATGGGTTGTTGATTTCCTCTAAATACAAACAACATCACGGATCTATGAAAACAAATATAGAAAAAACACTAGAATAGATAAGTCAGTGTAACAAAACCAATAAACTTGTAACCAACGCCAAAGGATATGAACCCTCTCTCCACCTATAAATAATCTAATCATATACACCATATAACCATTGTTGAATGAGGTGGAGACATTAATGATCTACCATAACCCCATTATTGATAGGATGCATTGATTACCTTTTGTTCCTTGTGTGTATTTTTCTAAGACAATTAGAAGGTGGCTTCATGATCTATCCTTAAACACAAAACAATCTAGCTCATGATCCAAGGAGCATCCATCATAGTTCTGTGTTTTCTTAATTATGCTTGATGAATTTCCAATAACCAAATCTCCTTTTGCTTAGATCATTGTTCAGTAGTTATGGAAATCCATGCTTCCTTCATTGTCCATATGTCCAAGAAAATCCAATTAAATTATTGGTCATTGAGAGAAATAATTTTTTTCCTTTGTTTTCAATGGTGGTTGTAGTTATTTTGCATGTTAATCAAGCCTCAAAGAGTACATGAGATCTCGAGAGATCTAATAGTGTACAAATCCTTTTTGAAATATGTTGATGGTGCTTCTTTTAAGCAATTTTTCATGGTGGGACCACTACCACATGGCACATGATGGTTGGTCCACATCTGCATCCAACTAGCATTGATCTGGGTACCACATTGATGTAGTGATTGTAATTCTATTTTAGGGGGTCTTCGAATCCTCAAACTTATTTTCCTCTAAGAATTTCCCTTGTTCACAAGATTATTCCATATGGATTCATCTCATGATCTTGAGTGATCTTCATCCCTTGTGAATTGTCATACTTAATCCCTTATTTTTTTTACACTCAACAACCTCATGGACCAAAAAACCCTATTAATACTAGTTTTGGATGGACATCACAAACTTGGGGGCACTTGTGCAAATATAAAAACAAGAGTTAGGATTTGCTTGACTCACGGACTTGAGATACTCATAAAACTCAGTGTGATCTTCTTCAAGTCTAGATATGAGTACTTGGCCAATTTTATAAGGGAAAGTCATCTTTAACTCTTCAAATACTAGGATCCCATTGCCATGCAGTGTCATCTAATTGGTCCATGTGTCTATCCAACTTGGACTTTATTGAAATCATCATGACACGTGGCACTCTTAGGCCACTTCACATATATATTGAGTTAGGCTTGTTGACGTCATGATAGAGAGACAACATTGTTGAGGTCACAATGTACCTTTGAATCATTCTTCTTCTTATATATATATATATATATATATATATATATGCACTTCAGCATCCTCATTTTTATACCTTGAACATGTGAACTGCTTTGATTGGTCACACATTACCTGACATGGAAGGGTCTTGTATATCTACTACTTTATTTCATCAAATTTGTGGCAGTTTATACATAGATTGCACCTGAATACAATATAATGCAATTCAACTTAATTTCAATTTGACACTTAAAAAAATAACTATTGCAAGTTCCAAGAATACAATTAAACTTACAAAAATAAATATTTGCAGGTTATAATTTAATTTTTTTATTGTGAAGTTGAATTGATCTTCAAAAGGGAATGCTTTACCTTTGTGGAAATGTAAGTCTCTTTGATGGTGACACAATTTCTTTCCTCCAAGAATTTATCCATGTAAACCTCACAAATTCAATAATGAATGAAAAAATGGAGAGAACTCATTAAAGATCTCGATGAGGGTATCTTAAAGACATGTTCACATCACCCAAAATATATTTCTACAATCTACATATCTTCCATGAAATCATTTCATTGTAGCTTTGGAAAACCATTAAAATTTCACTGATAATATCTCACCAATCAAGAAGTGGATTGAAAAATGAAACACACACATTTGAATATTTCCCTAGGCTTCCTCTTTGCAAGTTCTATCACAAAAGAAGATAATATATATGGTGAGAAAAACATGTTTTTAACTGATGTCATTCATTTCTCATGTTGCGGGTGGATTGTTTTAGTAAAATTTTCTCTTTTGAAGCTGACTTTTTTTTGTCAATATCCAAAGGAATTTATCCATCTCTAAAAGAGATTTCCAACGCCATATTATTGGCTCAAATCCATTGTGTATGTTGCATGTAATCTACATTTTAATGATTGCATATCCTATTACTACATCAATATAATTATTATGGGATGGATATCTAAAACTTGGGTATGATTGTTGAAAATATAAAAATACCCTTTGGTGCTCCTCTGAATCTACTTTCCAACGCAACTGAAAACAAATAAATAATGAAAAAGGAATCTCTATTTTTCCAACAGTGGCTCCAATAATAGGGAATTTCCTCCATAGTTATGTTTTCACCTCAAATTTTGTACATTTCCAGTTGTGGTTATCCAAGGATTCTTCTTCAATCTTCAAAATTAAGTGTTCATTAAGGCTCTGATACCACTGTTGGAATTAGTCTCAATGAGAATAACAAACCAAATAGGGATATTTTCATTAAGATGGTAGATGTATAAATACATCAAGATATGACTTTTGGTTTTGTATTCCCAAGACATCTCTTGGACTCTCTTATGACTTCATATTCACCTAGGGTGATTGTGAATAGTGATAATAATATTACACTACAATTTACCATAACCACAAGTATTAGGTTTCCAACACAACTCTTGTGATTAGGATTTTGAGATGCCCTTGTAACCTAATATGTCTTCTTCATACTTGTAATGTTTTCTTGATTCTCCATTTGTAGTATGTCCTCTTGTTACTCTTGTGTTTCTTTGTAGATCATCAATTTTGTATTGGTAGAGATATTTTGATTTCCAATCACTTGTACCTCAACATCTGAATATATACATACTTCCACTAGTGACGCGGGAGCATCCTGCTCTCCTTCCAAGTTCAAGACCAATGTTTGGTCAGCCCTAGAAGGGGTCTTCATTTTCTGAGTTAATAGTTCTTTGATGCAATATTGTAAATAAACCTATGTTTTAGTGTGCTTCTAGATGGATGGTGAGTCATTGATTGAGTCATTAGGTGAGTCATGTAACAAAGCCCACAATTGATGGCAGCATTTGATGGAGTTCAAAGGCTCTCATGGGAAAGTCATAGAGATAGGGTTAAATATCTTGCTAAGTTTAGATAACAGTTGATAAACTGTAGGAGATTGTTGAGGTATAGTTAGCAGGAAGTTAGTAGATTGTTGAGAGTTGTGGGATCTGAACCAGAATTGGTTTCATGAGTCCTTTTGTATAAATGTGTAAGCCTATGAGGCATAGAATAGGTGTGGATAAACAATGTGAAATCAAGCCAAGGACAATGGTCAGATTTGTATCAGGTCTATGAATATCAAAACGTAGATTCTAGATCAATATGAATGTACAGGTTCCTTGTGTTGAGTGAAGGAAAGCCTATTTTGGCATCTCTCTCTGTAAATGTAGTTCTTTCTGTGTGTATGATTATATGAGTTGAATGATTGATGATCTATGTTAATGGTTGATATATCTGTGTATGTGTAGCTTGGAATTAGGGATTTTGAAGATTGAATGTTTCAAAAGACGTCTAACCGATCCCTGCATATGGGTGCTTGCATAAATGATGTGTTTGCTATGTAAACCCTTGGATCGATGCCTTGGATGAACGAATTTGCAGAGCTGTGTGAGGAGTGAAGCTTGAGGTTAGACCAAGGCGAGCCCGAGAAGTTGAATTTTGTGAAGCTGAATTGAAGCTATGGAGATGACCCAGTGAAGGAGATCAAGCTTGCTGAAGTTGGGTTGAGATTGATTGATCGATTCTCTGTTAAATCGGCGTAGAGTTGCAGAGATTGCATTTAACAGAAGTCGGATGGTCAAGATCAAAGGAGAGGAAGCAGATCGACGATGGGGAAGGAATTCACAAAGTGAACATGCACGAGAGATAATATATCCGCAATCAAAGTGGATATTCCGCATTGATCACATATCAATGGATGAGATCGAAGCCTCAAAGAAAACAGTTCATATAGAATTCTGCAAGAGGAAGAATTCGGAGGTTAACAGCCGAGTGGATGTGGAGTTAGCTCAAGCTTTAAGTCCACCATTGACCGTACATCCAACAGCCCACAGAAACTGCGGAAAGAACGTTTGTGGATCCGACGGTCGTAAGAAGCTGTGGAAGGAATCTTGCGGGAGACAATTTGCGGAAGCAAATTGCAGAAGCACTTTCGAGAAAGTTACAGAAGGTCGCCTGCAACCTGCAACCAGTAATTGCGGAAGGTTGCAATTGCGGAAAGGATCGGTTGCGGATGCCAATTGCGGGAGCTGTTCGTAGGAGGAAATTGGAAATCTCACCCGCAATTGTGGAAGGAAGGGGTTTCGCAAGGAAATTGTGGAAAGGTCGCTCCGAAAAGGAAATTGCAGAAAGGCAGTTATGAGAAGAAGATAATTGCGGAAGGCAATTTTTGCAAGTGAGGCCCGCATTCTGGAAATACTTAGCTGGTTTTTGGCTAATTTTGGTGATTCTATTAACTTAAGAATCATCCTAATCCTGGGGTAAGCGGGTTGGATAGGATTTTTCCATTCCCACCTGCATCAACTAGATTTGTATCTTCTGAGTTGTGATGTTGACGAGATCTGTATTGGTTCCTTTCTCCGCAACTTGGATTTTTATGTCTGAATACTTCTCTAGTTCAATAGCATTGGTCATTCTATATTTATCGATCAATGCTTCCTTGTTGGTAAGTTGTTCTAACTTTCCTTGTAGTGACTTCTTATCATTCTTTAGCTCCTTAATTTATTTTTTATGAGATACCATTTTAATTTTGTTAATTTATGACTACTTATAATTTTAAGGGGATCCCAAGGAATTTAAAATATCTTTAGGTTGCTTCCAATGAGAACAGGTAACATGCTCAGACTTGTCTCCCCTACCATTAGAGTACTCAATTGAAATCCTCTAGCCATTAACAAGGGGGAATTTCCAATTGTGAGCCAATTTGGCCTTTAACAACAACACAACCCATAATTCATATGAAATTAAAAAACAAATGCAAAGTTACCATTTTATAACCATAATTCATATTAGAAATCCATAACGAATTCACAATAAAGCTTCTTAACAGGATTCATTCCATTGGTAGGACTACATTAACATTGTTCACATATCTAATTGACATAAGTATGAACATAGAAATAAACTATACACAAATAAGACAAAAAAATATCTTTTATTGTGAATTTATTTACCAAAGTAGTTATAAAGGATCGATTCACTACCCAACCATAAGAATTTAATGTGGATTTCACCCCAAACCAAATTTTGGGACCACAAGGGTGAATAATGTTTATTGTGCTTTGTTTCCCACTCAATCCCATCCATAATACTCAAGATTTAACTAGAGTTAGAGACTTACCATGATTCCTTTCAAGGAAGCTTATGTAGACATCTTAGTTGGTGTTTAACTAGTCACAAACCTCTTCCTCTCGGTTAGAGACAAACACAAGGTTTGAAATTTCATTTATATGTTATATAGCCCCTCAAGAATCCATCCCCTTTACCATATGCATGAAGATTATGAACTCTTGATTTCTCTTTGGGAATGCCTAGAAATGGGTATACCTTAGCTAATATGCAATCCACAAAGTTCTCATTCAGTTGGATTTTGGGTTTCTAAGCTGTCCAATTATTCTGCTTACTCTAAGTTAAGGATCCTATCTTCAAAATCAACCCATGCCTTCTCCATGCAACCACTACTTCTCTAGCTAATTGCGGCATAATCTTCATATGTCAACCTCATGGGTTTCATTTTCTAGGTACAATGAATGGAAACCATGTGAGACATATGGGTTTCCTGTAGCATGAGTGAAAGTGTTATAATAATGGAGATTTCCAATGAAATTTACACTTTATATATGAGAAATGTGTATTTTCTTGATATGCATAAGTCAAACATCGACCATATTTTTAATGAAGTATTTTTAAATGGTAGTACTTCTCCAAGGATAGGTGAAAAACATTATTTTAATGATTTTATGTTCTCAATGTCCCCCTTTCCTCCCCAACTCTAGTGGACTCATTCACCCTATATTTCTCCTCTAGTAACTTTTTGGCAATTCTTATATCATTCATTATACTTTAGTTTTATAACATTTAAACATAATACTACAACTAAGCTTATAACTTAGACTCATGATCATTCACTAATTGGACAATTTCCCTATACTCCAATCTAAAATTACTTACTAAGCATATTTACATTTTACATTATTAATTTATTATAAATAAACCCTCTTAACTTGACACATCTAAATAACCATGCTATTACAATATTATATTATTTAATATAATATCATCTCAAACCAAAGACCAAAATATTACATACTATTTTATATTCATTTTTATTTTTATTTTTAATAATGTTATTTACACCACAAAAGAATTTCACCCGCTTAATATATTCCCCTTTATTACATTATCAAATAAACTTCACATATACTTTTAAGTGATCCACATTTTGTAAATAAAATTTCTATAAAATAAAATAAAATAATAAACCATTCACTTAAATGTACAAGTTAACTTTTCCATGCAAACATAATCTCCTCACACAATGTTTCACTCTAATATTATTGCATGCTAGGTATGCTTCCGAGCTACAACATTCTCCACTACTATTGTGGCACGGAGAGTTGTTAGACTTTTTCAATGAGTTATAGCATTATTTTCAAATATTTTTGAAATCTTCGTCTTTAAATTCCTCACAATATAAGGTGTTAACAATGCAAGCTCCATGCTTTCAACACATATCAAATTTTATTTTTAGTCCTTAAATTTTATATATATGTTTTTGAAAAGGTTTAATGCGGTTAAGTGGACTATTTTCTAAGTTGGTGCTGGTAATAAATTTGTTAATCATTATTTAAGTTATAAATATTTAATATATGATTTTTAGAAAAATGACAAATATAATAGAAGAATTTGTTTCAAAATGTTATAATAACCAATTTCTTAGTTTTTATGATGATATGGGCATTTACTTCTTTTGTAGGAAGTGATGGATAAAGATACATTTTCAAAAGATGAATTTTTAGGTGGAGCAGAAGTGGATCTAGAGCATTTTATTACCATTGCTAGGAAGTATCATGTAGAAACCACAAACAATTTGAGGGATCGCAAGAAAGTAAAAGAGATTGGGAAGGTACTTGCATCTCAACATAGAGAACTGGTCAAAGATAGTCCCATCGTCTGTGCAGGGGGCAAGGTAAAACAAAATTTGCATATCAAGTTGAATGATACAAAGAGTGGAGAAATTGAGATTGAACTCACATGGGTTCACATAAAGTGATCTTATCAATGTTGTAAATCCATTGAGATTTACATCTCTTTATTGTTTGTCTTTCAAATTGTATGTAGTTAATGCACTAGTAAAAAATATTAATACGTCATACTATGCAATGTTTAAAAAATGATTTGCTTGGATGAGACAATGGTCATGTTGCAAATACATATTAGAGTTGTGATCACTAATAAATGTGTTGAATATATGCAAATAATATTATGGTAAATCGGATGGAATATTTCACAAAATGAATATTTTATTTTGACACTTTGTAATGATAGCTATTCTTGGATGGCAAGAAATTTTGTCTAATCATATGCCAAAGGTTTTTGATATAAACTTTGTATATGAAGATTGTAGTTGTAGGTTTGTGTTCTGCTTTTACATGTTAAATTAAACACATAATTATACAGTTGTAGTATTTTTATTATTTTTTCTTGAATTTGCTTTTCTAAATTGTAATTTAAGATCATATTTATGTGAGATATATAAGAAAATCTTTGATAAATTGAAAATCTAACCATACTCTAAATCATCCTTACAATTTTTTAGGGGCATTTTCTTGACTAAAGCATTATCACAATGGAATATATGTTAAAAAATAATCCAGTATCATTCTTCAATGATTTCATTTGGTAATCCGTATGATTATGCCATGATATAATAACCTATGTTGTCATGTAGTTAACAAAATTTGCATTCTCATAGAAAAAGGATATGCAATGTTGATTTCATGCAACATGTATTTAGTTAACATAATATGGAATACAATAAGGGAACAAAAAGATAGTTAAAACCCCTTATGTTATTTAAGTGTCCTATTTAATTTGGCTTATAGAGAAGCCAAAATTATTCAGATTCCTACCATTCATGTTTTTAGACAAGTATTTACAGAAACACTAGCTGTGTTGTGATTAAGGTTTGTTACAGTCACTTAGTCTATGACTTTCAAAAAACATCATTTTATTCTTTATGGCATGGTATGTTTTGAAATATTTGTATGTCTTCTATAGGCATTTCCATTGTGGACCCACATATCCCTACATGCAAGGCTTCAACTTGTTCACAACCCTATTGCAAGCTTCACATACATTCCCTTTGGATCCAACCCTCTACAGGTTCATGACACCTATTCATGGGTATTTTTTAATTCCACATTTCTCTTTTTGCACCCATAAGATTCTCCAAGTTGTCTTCCATGTTCTTAAATTTGTTACATCCAATCCTACAAATTGCACAACATTTCCTTATCAATGTTTACTCTTTAGATCTCGATTATGCTTCATGTATTACTAGTTTTCCACTTACACTCTTCTAACAAACACTCATAGTTTTCAACTTCATGTCAGTTATTTACTTTATATAATTAGGTATTTGACCTAATGAGACTTCAGTGACTTGTTCAATGCTATAATCCAAATTAAAAATTACTTAAGAAATTAGTAACCATATTATCATGTAACTAAGATAAAGTCGACATTTTCTCATTACTTTAAGGATGAGAAAGGCATAATGTCATTATTAGTGTTAAAATTGGTTTTATGGACAACAAGAAGTGCATGGGTTATAAGTAGCAGTGTTAGGAATTTATGGATAGTTTTGTATTGTACCATCATCATTATATCTAATTGATTTATTTTCCTTTAATAAATTCTAGAAATGTTATAAATAGAGGGTAAAAATATAATCTTAAAGGTCTTACTTAAATGAAGGCCTAATTATAACTACTCATTAATACTTTTATTTCAAGAGTTTATTTATTTTTTAAAAGACCAGCCCTTGATTGTGCTAAAATTGGGTAAAATATAACTAATCTTTATAACTTTATGGAAACACTTTACTCGGATTTTAAGAAATTTGTATCATTCACTTAAGTCATTTAGAGTACCACTTTACCTAAATCACTAATGTAAGTTAAATCCAGAGCCTTGTGAAGATAAGATAACTATCTTCCAACAAATGTAAGTGATAACCTAGGCAAATTCTTCGCTTATATAATTTGATCTACATAAGTTCTTTCTTTGTATACCGTGTGTTTAACAAGATAGAGTTTATTTCTCTATCATTGTCACTTTACATAAGGGGTATATCATATCCATTTATTTGAATGATTAAAAAACCATTTCCTAATAAATAATGGATAGTCGAGTCATGTTCTCTAACAACTATGAAAACATAAATATATAATATAGTATCCTAATAACTAACTTCATTTAGTCATTTTCCATATTGCACCTCCTGAATTTCTCCCCCTAATTGTTATAAGGATATATTTGATGTACACGGTTATACTTTACTAGTAAATTACATTTGTAATGCCTAATATTCACTCCTATTTAGGTGAGTAATAAATAAACCATTAAACCGGGGAGGCAAAGCAAGATGTTAGGTGCCCTGTAGGGTAGATAATCAGATGCAACACATCATAGACACAGGAAAGTACATGTGAAAGCACACTTTTCTCATTAATACATGTACATATAAATACAATGAGAATGATTCTTGGGTTTGTATTCCCAAGATGTCCCTTGGACACTTGAGATGACTCTTCATCTCCACCTAACATGATGGATTAGGTTCCAACAATCACCCCCTATATCCGAAGGGGAGTATGTGAGTCCAAGCAGAGAACTTAAATTTGGAGAAGGGCAGCTGCAAATGGTTGAATATGCTCTCTGAATCAAAGGATAGTAGAATATGATGTCTTCTACTAAGTTTGTGGTTTTAGGATGACCACAAAATCTGGAACTTGGCGATAATCTGATTTTGGCTCAGTGGTTCTCTAGAACTTGGCTCTGACTCGGGTTCTAACTCAGCAGTTCTTGGAACGTTCTGAAGGTTAGCAAAAATTGTAATTCTTCTACTAAATGGTGGTTCAATGATGACCACGAATGACAGCAAACTCTGGAACTTGGCTGTAAATCTCATAGGTTACTAGAACATTCCAAAAGCTAGTAGTGATCTGATTCATTTTACTAAATGGGTGGTTTTAGGCTTACCACAAACTATGGATCTAAATATAACATAACTCTGAATCTGGTTTTGTGTTGTAGCTATGACTCTGGCTAGGTGGCTCTAGCTCGAGACTCTAGCAACTGGCACAAAGTTCTGGTTATCAGGAACTAGTTTAGGCTTACTTATTCTGGATCGCTTGTTCTCGCTCGCTTGGTTTTTACCATCGATTATTCCCCCCTATCAGTAACAAGGTGATGAGAAGAAGATCTCTCAACTACAATATGTTTCATTACTTGAGAATGAATTATACAGTGTGACTTATAAATCTTCTTAGTTGTTGACAACCATTGCCAAGAAGTGATCCACCCATAGTGAATCTCATCTCTTACAGGTTTCTTCAAAATGAAGCATATGTCTGGAGAGTGGGTATGCCTTCCACAATCCTTACAAGTATGAAGATCAAAACACTGTTATTTCATGTGGTCAACTCGATCACAATGTTGGCATTTTGAACTCTAAACTAGAGTAGATGAAGATGACTTTTGTTTTAAGAACCCAGCATTCTGAAACTGGATTGACTTGGAGTAATCAAGAATGTGTACGACCACTTCATTGTCATATCCAAGACCATTTCTATGCTTGTTGTGTAAAATTTATTCCCAAGGTCTGGTGATGGGATTGAGAAGTGCAAGCAAAACCTTTGTATGAATAAATTTATCTTCATTTTCTTTTGCTTCTAAAGTGGCATCATTCCGTCCACGTTGCTGAAATGAATCACAGAAAAGATGATTGTTCTAAATAGGAACAAGTTCAAAATATGTTTCTTCTTGTTTGAGTTGCGACTTAAGTTGTAGAAACTCAAGTGTGTCTTGTGAATCTTTTGCATAGTTTCAAATATGAGCAAGTGTTGTTTTGTCGACCATGACAGTGTTATCGACAAAAGAGAGAAGTAGAGTGTTCAATAACACTACCAAGCCATTGATTCTCACAATTAATGAAACTATGACTCACTAAAATAGTGAAGGGATTCTTGCAATTCCACCCTTTTACAAACAAACTCCAACTTAGAAAATGAAGGGTGTTGGCTTCTACCAAGAATGCACCCGATTAGAAAACAATTTCAAGTACAAATGAACTTACAAAATGCAAGTTACAAATTTGATGATGATCCTCAAGTTGAATTAAAATTTAGAAATTGAATACTTTACCTCCTTTTGTGGTGTCAATTCCACGCAACAAAATGTCCATCAATGTTTTCTGTAACATTGTCTTTGGGTTGCTCCTCGCAATACAATTTCCTTGCAGTAGAAGTAGGACCCATTCATGTGAATATGGCTATGAATAGTCTTGGTTGTATCTTATCAAGAAAACACCTAGTCTTCAATAAAATCAACCATAAACCATAGAAGCAAATTTATCATAGCAAATTTATCGCATGAGAAATGGATTCCTCCAATCACAATCTTATACAATAAACGAGTTCTGCAATATTGAACTCTTCACTTCACCATCATATATTAATCTCTTTGTTGTGCCAACGGCCAAGTCTCAAATATATTGAACAATATATAACGATTTAACACACAACAATTAAATCACCGTCATAATAAATATCTCATAGTTGCAAATCGGGTCTCAATACCATTCTGCTCGAATACCTAGAAAAATGTTCCTATACAATACAATGATAGAACTGCCTCCTTTTTGTTTGGAAAAAAAATTACCACACGTTTCAACACAATTCTTCAACCAATATTTTCACAAGGCATTCATTTGTTGCATAAACTATATGCATACTAACTAGAAAAACCACTTTATGAAACCATATGAAATATAATATCAGCTTTATGATAATGGATTTACTTGGCTTTTATAGATATGCCAATGGAAATTCATAAAAGTGATTTGAGAACTCACGGAAAATTATTGGAGCTTCCAATCAACTAACCATGGGTTGAATTTTCGGCTGGTTCTACACACTCTCGGATTAGGGTTCACCACATAAATGGTTCTCCAAGACAATAGTCGGCTCCAATATTGCAATACTCCAAGCACGGGTCCAACGCAATACAATTTATAAAAAGACTCAATACAGCAGCTCAACACAATATAGTCTTACAACCTTCAATATGTGTTGTATGCATCAACGCAACAAGAGGATAGAGATAAAACACACAAACAAATATTCCAACGTACCAACAATATTCACCAATAGTTAGGGTTTTGATTTTTCATGAGCCTATTCTTCAGTGTGGACCTCAAGCTTCAACGCAGAGAGGTGCAGATGGTATCAACTGTCTTCAACACAGCCTTCAATGCAGCCTTGTTCCGAAATCATTTGCAAAGATGTTAAAGTTCATCGAACGAGACAAAGAGGAAAACACTATGGGAAATAACTTGCCTTCTCAATATTAACACAAGTATATATAGGTTTGCATGATTAACCAAAACCACTAAACCACTAGCAATACTATAGGCCATTATTATGGGCCACCAAATACTATGGCGGTTGGAATTAACTTCCAACACTCCCCCTTAATGACAACTGACAATTAAATGGGAGAACTTATTTTCATCTCTCCATCTTAATTTATACCACACCGCCTCTATGGGCTTACATCAAAAATGCAAAAGGAGGCCTGTTGGTTTATGTCTCAGCTAGGCTTACATTTCATTCAAAAACTTGATCTTTACTTTCTTCCTTGATGTGTACTTGGACTGCTTCTTCTTTGTCTTCTTGATCTTGATGCTAAGTAGGTGTTCTCCAACGTCTTCTTTAGCTTCTGCAAAATAAATAGTTTCATTGCTTTTCATTGGTATTGGAACATAGTGCAAGTCTTCTTCTTCTTCTTTTGTTTCAACATGTGTTATCTTGTTGTCCACTTTACCTGCACACTGAAATTTTTTGTCAGAAAAAATATGAATATATTTCATCTCTTCTTGGAGAGCATTCACATCTCTGTGTTCCTCATCAATGGAAGCTACTTCATCATTCTCATTAACTGTTGTAGCTTCTATGCTGCTATCAACTGTCTCTTTCTCTAAGAGACTATCACTCACATCACTGGGTACTGCTACACTGACAGGTTTGTTTTCACTGTCATCAACAAACATAACTAGATCAACAATCTTTGTTGGGCTTATTTGATCACTAGTTGCCTCATAAATACAGTCTTCTTGGTTGTCTTCCACTTCACTGTGGGATTCCTCTTCACTAAACTCTGCTTTCAATACATCCCATGCTTCTTTTGGAGTATAAACTTCTGCAATGTTACGAAAGATGGAATAATCTATACTATTTTGTATGAGACTTAAGGAAACAACTTGTCTTCTTTCTTTCTAGAATTCTGTCAAAGTCTCAAATGATTCTAGATCAATAGGATCCTCTTCAACTACAAAATGCCACAAATCTTGTGACCTTAACAAATTTCTTATTTTTAATATCCGTAGATCATAATTTTCTCCATCAAATGACTGCCATGATCCTATTGATGTTAACAAATTTCTCACTTCTTCAATCTCTTATGGTAGCTCTTCTAGTAGCTCCATTTTCAAGATTCGATCTTCTCCAACAATCACCAATGAGATCTATGTGCTTTCCACTATGTGAAAAGGATTACCAAAACAAACACAAAGATTGGATCAAAACTTGTGCTCTGATACCATGTTAAAGTTCATGGAGCGAAACAAAGAGGAAAATACTATGGGAAATAACTTGCCTTCTCAATATTAACACAAGTAGATATAGGTTTACATGATTAACCAAAACCACTAAACCACTAGCAATACTATGGGCCACCAAATACTATGGTGGTTGGAATTAACTTCCAACAAAAGAGACAATGGACAAATTTTAAATGATTCACATTCATACAACATAACAGAAAGGAAAGAGAATTAGGAAATAAATTTACAGTTGGACGTTACAAGCAATAACGTCTCTTGTGAACATTTTGCTTACAACAGTTGAGAGTGCATTTCAATGCCATGGAATATCCAAGAACTAAAGAAAGGATTAATACAAAAACACTCTTTTCAATGACAAAATAGGAATTTTGATTTGCAAATTAACATAATGATAATAATTATAGTGTACATGCCCAAATTTAAAAAGTGGGGGGGGGGAGGGGGGGAGAGTCTCATTTCTTCGCCTTCTTTGCATCCCCACTAGCTTTCTTGGTTGTAGGCTTCTTAATGGCTTTAGGAGCTACAAGCTTGGCAATCGTTCTACTAGAAATCAACTTCCATGAACACTTCACTCACAATTATTCTATGGATGCTTCATTCGCAATTCTTTTTCCCATGAAATATCTCCACGTTCCAGTCGCATGCAGCTCCTCATTTTAGTGTTGCTCCGACACGGTCATGAAAATGCTGCATTCATTTCAACACAACATTGTGGAGACATCATAAACTCTAATGCTTCATCGAGGATTCCAAATGAACAATAGATTCAAGAATAACAGGCTGACAAACTAACAGGACGAGTCTTCACATACCCTCTTCTGCAGGTCATCCTCTTCGACACAACGTCTGCAGCACTTCATTCAATGACTCTAATATGTAGCTCTTAAAAGAGAGTTCCCTTCACCAAAAATGCTCCCCATCCTTCACACAACCTTCATGTAGCAAAATTGATAGTGCGGCCTCCAACACCATACATATACTTCACAGAGATGGAAAATAGACTCTCGCTCTCTTCCACACAGAGAATGAGTGAATTAGGGCTTGTTTGAGAGGAATCACGCAAAAAGGTTTGCACACTGAGTAGGACAAAGATTAGAGAAGACAATATACAAGGTAGAAGGTTGGATATCTAGCAGGGCACATAATTTTTAGCATAGACCAAGGTCTCATAAATGCTCTGATACGACTGTTAGGTGCCTCGTAGGGAAGATAATCAGATGCAACACATAGACACGGGAAAGTAGACATGAAAGCACACTTTTCTCATTAACATATGTACATATAAATGCAATGAGAATGACTCTTAGGTTCATATTCCCAATACGTCCCTTGGACTTTTGAGATGACTCTTCATCTCCACCTAGCCTGACAGATTAGGTTCCAACATGGGAGGTGTTATCCCTAAGTTCTACACCTTGACTGATAGAGGGAAAAGATAGGGAACTTCTAATACAAGTGTAAAATAGGTTGTGGTTTAAGGTTTGAATGATAGTATATCATCTGAGTCATACAAGGTTTGAAAGGAAGATTCAAATAGCACATTGAAATAAGACATTAATACATCATCTATCCAAAGGCTTTACAACTAGGAATTGAATGTGATCCTAAGCATTAAAATAGAGCCAAGTTTCCATTTCAGAACAGTGTTTAGATATGTAATGGTAAATGGTAAAAGAATAGATGCCTCAAGCAACAATCATTTAAAGCTTAAATCTCATTAGATCTGAAACAATTTGACTAATGCAGTGCATAAGTAACTTATGTATCCAAATAACATAGCAAACATTGAAATATATATGAGGTACAATTCAATATATAATTTAAATGATCTCTGAGCATGCATATATTACTGTACTCATTAAAAAGGCTTACAAAACTCTAGCAACCCCTGTTGACCTTCCATACTCAAACCCTCTACTTCCTCCTGAAAGGAAGATCATTTCTCCCCTCTCTTCTTATGTCTTCATAGTTTATATAACAAAATACATAATTATCAAGATCCAAAACTAATGGATCTAAAAACATCCTCATCCATCTTTAGATTGCATATTCAAATAATCAAGGAGGATAAAGGATTAGATCCCAAATCGAATTGATAAGATGTCTTTTCAACCGGTGACTGGTCATTTTTGCTGGAAATTAAATCTGGCGAATCTAGAAAAATAGGCTTCAAAGCACCACCTATATATCCCATATAGTGAAATATTTTGAAAAATTGAAAGAGGTTTTGTAAATTACCCCATTCCTGAAAAAACCCATGTTTTATTTTTGTACAATTCTTCTCCAAGTTCTCGAAAAGCATGCCCGAACTTACTATCTCGTACAGGAAATATGGGGAATTCTGGTAAATTTGGAATAAGCTATAACACTACTAGAATTGTGGATCAAAATATATCATCTGCATTTGATTATGTCATCATGAGCCTATCCATTCATAGATTAGATGTCAACAATCTAGAAGATGCCAAAAGGATGATTTGAAAATCCCTGAAAAATAGGGATGCAAGCTGGAATGAAAAATGCTATAGAAAGTTTTGGTAGCGCCCTTTTTAGTCCCTTTGTCACCAATCGCTGCATAATGATTTGGTAGCACTCCCTGAAATATCTTTTAACATAGGCACTACCAAATAATTTGGTAGCGCCTCCTTACAATAATAAACCTTAAGCGCTACAATCATCTTAACCATCAAAAATGCCATTCGGGATGTTTATTTTATGTCTCTTCAGTTGGATCGAATGGTGTTTAAACAAGGTCAAGTGGAATTGTTGGGATTGTTTATTTTATGTCTCTTCAGTTGGATCAAATTGTTTCCATGTTCCGATGTAATAGGTTGGATCTTCCCTCACGTAGATGCTAAGTTTAGGATCATTTCAGGAGTAAATGGAAATGGGTTGGCCTCATTTCAACCAGCACACATAAGCAAAGCTTACAAATTACCTACTCCCAAAGTACTTCTATCATATGACTGGATTAAGAGTATCAAAATAGACCTCTCAGAATACGCGAAGAAAATTCTTCTGCCGGGAAAGCAATTGAGGCAAAGAGCTAGTGGAGAACATGATACATAGAATCTGAAAACCCCATTAAGAATTGTGGCCATGATGTGTGCAGGATATTTGGGGGGGGAAATGAAAACATATATAAGCTCAACTGGGTTCTGATAATATACCACGTTACCACTCATGGAACCGTATTTAATTGGGCAGATATTATTTCAAAGAGCATGTCTAAAGCAATATTAGCAGCTCAAGAAGGTTTGAAGCAAAATAAAGTAGAATTTTCATGGCATCTTACCTAATTGATTGCATCCTGATTAGGAACATATTTTATAAATTAGGATGTTACTGGGTCCCAGATTAAATTCCCATCTAAGTGGCCTACCAAACCATGTGGGCCCATAAGTACACCAGCTTTTACAAACTCATCTGTGAAGAGTTTATAGTACCTCTGTATGAATTAATTTTCAATCAAGAACCAAATTGTATGTTAGATGCAGCACTGTTGGTGACTAGTGAGTATGCATACTATTATTTAACACCAGAAGGCACTTATATTTGGATGTATGGAGGCACCAAAAGTCCTTCTTTGATGCCTAGATATGTCATAGATTATGTCGTTCACAAGGAAGCGGTGAGGAAGGTATTCATAAATGGAGTCGGACATTTTCTAAATGAGAATAAGAAAGCATCTTACCCTCCACTCCCTTTCACTATTGGAGCATATAAGTTCACTAAATTCAAAGGTGCCGAGAATTTTGTAAAAGATTTGGATGCATATCACTTTGGAGAGAAAATATTTGTTAGGAATGATAGTTTACAGAAAGTAGCCAAGCCATGTGCATCTTGCACAATCAATTTTGAATATTCTGATCATTTCCTGAAAGATGAAGAAGTATACCAGAGAGAAAAGAACATGGAAGATTTGAACAAGAGCTTTGGCTGGAAAACAGAGGCAGGGTCAAGCCAAACAAAAGAAGCCATAAAAGAAGCAGAGCAAAAAAAATCTAATGAGAAGGTACTAGCAGCTGAGAAAGCAAAAAAGTTTCAAGAGGAAGCATTAGCGAAAGAAGATGCAAAGAAACTACAAGAAGGACAAATGGCTAGACAAGATGCAGAAAGAAGACAAAGAGAAGAGGAAAAAAGAATAAAAGAAGAACAAGAAAAAGCAAATAAGGAAAATGCCGAGCAGGAATAAAAGAAATTGCAAGATGAAGCTGACAAGGAGAAAGAATAAGAAGAGAAGATCAAGAAAGTTGTGCAAGAAAAGCAAAATCGGGAATAAAATCATAATCAACAAAATATGGATGTGGACAATCTTGCTGATCTAAATCCGGAAATACCTCTTACTGGAGGTCATCTTCCGTTGGCTGAGCTTTGAATCACGTCGTTTACTCCCTCAAAGCAACATTCTATGGCCAAGCTTGATACCATTTTTTTCGATCCAAAAAGGAAGAGCATCATGAAAATGACAGAAAAAAGATTGAAAATTGGCACCCAACCTGATATTGTAACCGTCCAGGAAAGTATTCTAGTAGAGGGTACTAACAAAGATCCAAAATTTACTGCTTCTATAAATGTTGCTGCAGCACAAGCAAATGCAGACAACGTAGACAAATTACTTGGTGATTTAGAACACAACAAAGCAAAGATGCTCAAGTTAAAAGATAACTTAGTGCAAGCTCGAAGTGAAGGAATTGAGATGAAAATAAAGCGGGATGTCATGGAAGCAGAGAAATAATAACTTTTGCTGAAT
Organism: Larix kaempferi; assembly: GCA_027924585.1. Taxonomy (NCBI): domain Eukaryota; kingdom Viridiplantae; phylum Streptophyta; class Pinopsida; order Pinales; family Pinaceae; genus Larix; species Larix kaempferi. The sequence continues at coordinate 5,172,235 of BSBM01000600.1, forward strand.
TATCAAGGCCTTGAAGATGAAAAGGATTCTCTAAATGTACAACTAGTAATTATGGAATCAGAAAGAGGTGATTTTCAAGCTCGAATCAAGGAATTAGAAGGAAAGGAAACCCAGTTAAATCAACAGGTAGAATCCCTGACGATTGAAAAAGGATCTATGCAAGATCAGATGGATGAATGGGTTAAAGAAAAGGAGTCCTTGATGGAGCAGCTTAGAATTGCTCAAGCACAAAAGCATGGCATGGCACCATTTTGTGAACAGGCTTGTGAATTACAAAAGCAACTTTTTCACTCCCGAGATTTATTGACAGAGGAAATTTATGAAGTAAGAGAAATGATGGATAGACTGAAACAGATCTCTGCGGAAGCTATTACTATAAAACATGAGCTAGTAGACACATTTAATAAAGTGAAGAAGCTAATTGGGTGGAAAGGAAAAATCAAGGAAATTCCTACTCACTTACCTAAAAGAACACCTGCTGAATTAAAGTAAGATATAGCTCTCTTGGAAAGTTGTCGAAAGTCAACAAAGAGAGTACAAAACGAAGTTCAGAGATCAATTACAAAAGTGTGAATAAATATATCAAGTTATATGCCAAGCATATGAGAAATGCCATCTTCCAATCCCTAAGGCTATTGATGAATTGACATCCAAAGAACAACGCCTAGAAGAGTTATGAAATAGTTTGGGGGAGGATATGGATTACATTAAAAGGCTAGGTGTGCTCACAACAGAGGATCTTCAACAGCATATTGGGAAAGATACTCTAAATGTGTACTTTCTAGGAGAAGGTCACAAGGCAGTGACGAAGAGATTAATAGATATGGTCAAATAACTATCCACTCATGAAGTTTGTTTAAAGTTATTAGAACCTCAACAATTAAATGTGATATCTTATGAAAGTGACCTTTCGGACAATTACATTTTAATTCAAGAGAATCCTCCATCAAATTAATGTAAATTGTAATTTATTATTTATTTTTGGGTGTAACCACAAAAGACAAAATTGTGGAAATCAAGAGTTAATATGGAATGTGAAGTGATTGGTCACATGAAGACAAATTTTTGTAAAGATAAATAGGGGGAAATAGAATAGGGAAGGGATTTTAGCTGGTGTAATAGCAAGCAAGTATCATTGTGTATGAAAATTATTTTTCTGCTAATGAGAAAGAACCATTTTGTTGGACGCAAGCTTAGATGGATTTTGCATGGAATGTTATGAATAAATGTGCAAAATTACTTCTTCCTTCCATCATCATTATGCTCTAAGACCTTTCCTACTTTATTGTACTATTCTAATGGTATGTGAATGATTTTGTTGACTTTAATCATTAAATGCAATTTTCCGTTTAGAATTGAGTAATGAATGAAATCAATGTATATCAAAGTTATGTTTGTATAAATCATTTTACTGTGATTATGTATGCTTTATTTCAATTTGCTAACTATTGAATTGGTGTTAACAATTTCAGCCATTACTCATATCTTAAAACTCGCTCCTTGGAAGGATAGGTTGGGTTAATTAATTAGAATATGCATTTTGTTAAAAAAGCTTTAGTCGTTTGATAAGGTATAAGTGGTAAGACGAGCGATAAGAACCTTCGCATCACTTGTGAGGCTTCTACCTATCAGTCAAATCTAGTTTAGTTAGAATCATGCATTGTTAGAGTTAGAGCCTTTTACATTTGCATCCCAAAATATAAAAGATAAATAGTGGACCGGGTCGCAACCGGTAAAATTCAAACTCCATTCTATGGTAGTCAGACCGTTAACCAAACGGATTCCCCATTTTGAACAATGAATACTCTAGTTGGAACTTTTCATTGGGAAGAATCCTTACTGTCGACGCAAGGATTTTTCCTTGTGTCAACAGATTTGGTGATGGAAGGAGGGACGTGAGTGTATGGCTGGTAGAGGAAGTCTATTTTGATGAGGAAATTTCTCTGGGTCTCCATTTGAAACATCTCAACCAGAAGAATTGATTCTCGAGGTTGATTATCAAGAAAACCTTAATTCTAAAACTGAGCACAATGATCATTCATATGATGTTCCTCACCAAGAAGTAGATAATTTCATAAGGCACACTAGGTATTGCGTGAGGAAACTTGGAGGATTGTCGGTAGTACTATTATTACCTAGAAGTCAAGCTCCTAGAAGAAGAGTTGTACAAAATAAGGACTCTGTGCTTGTTAAATCCTTGGAAGAATTGGTTGATCTATTGCTGCAAGATATCCCATATCCTATAAATCAATTAAGACCTACTTCTCTGGAGTCAATAAATTCTCCACATATACAAACACCTCCACGTTGACCACTACAATCTCCTCCATGTATCGCTAACATGGATCATAATGTTAATCAACCACCTACTTGGAGAACTGGAGGACCATTAAATTTACCTGCTCCTTTGCATGGTTTTCCCAAACAACCAGAGTGGGTATTTCCTAAATTTGATCCTGGGAAATGAATTTCTGTTAATGACCACCTGAAATTTTTTTACTTGGCTTTAAATTTGTTGAATGTAGAACATGAATATGTTGTATGTAGGTTGTTTCCATACACATTTGAACCTAAAGCATCATCTTGTTTTTTTAGTTTACAAACTGGTTCTATAACTGATTGGGACAGTTTTGAGAAAGTTTTCTTAAGTAAATTTGGTGAGTAGAGAACTTTAGCTTCACTTATGAAAGAACTATTGTATTTAAGGATGGATAAAAGGGGAAAAGTGCAAGATTTTAATCAAAGGTTTACCACTGTTTTGAATAAGTTCAACATGGCTACAAAACCTGTTGAAGAATCATTGATTGAATATTATACCACATCACTACATATGTCCTTAGCTATGTTTGTTAAACAATCATGTAAGACTACTTTAACGGAAAATTTTGAAGAAGCTAAGAAAGTAGAGACATACATTAATAGTATTGTGAAGCATGTTGTAGACACTGAAGCAAGACCTCTAGCTAATAAGAAACAATTGTTATTGGCTAGACCTAATGAAGAAACTTCGAATGAGCTAGAAAGTGTGGTTAAATTGGCTCAAAAGTTGTCCAATAAGATATTGGACTTGGAAAAGGAAAAAGGTGCCAGCTCTTCAACAAGAAAATATTTTAAACCTTTCTATTAGAAAAAATAACAAAGTATAAATCCCCCAACTAATGAGTCTATTATTCTTAACTTAAATGAAGTTGGCATGGATCACTTTTTCACTTTCCATCAAGAGCATCATTCCGAGAAAACGTGCCCACAATGGATTAATTTGATGACTTTAGTAATGAATCAATTGTTGGACAAGCAACTATTAGATCAAGAATATCAAGATAAAGACCAATCAAATGAAATAGAAGATCATAATGAAGAAACTACACTAGTTTTATGGAATTGGGCACCAAATCTTGATTTGGATGATGAAGAAGAAATATAATAAATCCAAGTTTCTTCCATTGATTATGCTACTAGGAGTAAAGGACCAATTGATGAACAAATCATAGCACTCCCAAAAGGGAAATCAAGTAATGCTATCGTAAAAAAATCAAAATAAAACTAATAATACAAATCAGTCACAGCCAAAAGTGGCAGAGAAAAGATCTACTAATTCTTCTGAGGGTAGAAAAGCAACAACTCCATTAGTCCATAAAGAAGCAACTCATTCATTGAACAGACTTAATATAGGTGGAAATACTGGTGGAAACCATAATATGGGGTATGATATTGTCAAAGATATTAAGAAAACAAAAGAGAACATATCCGTGTTTGAAATGTGTAATTTACCACAACAAAGGAACAAGGTACGAGAAGCTTTTGATTTGAATGCAACAACAAGCAATGCTGCCAATAAAGATAAACAGTTGGAGATGATAGAATCAGATACTGAGTTAAACGACGCTAGTATTGGTGGAAAATAAAAATCTCAGACCCCACCTTTCCTGATTACTTTAGAAATTTTTAATTATAATGTGCATAACTGCTTGGTAGATTCAGGAGCTTCATCTAACATTATGTCGCTTTATATTTGTAAAAATATTAATGGACAACCAATCACATCCCCTTCTCGGATTATTCAACTTGACAGGTCAGATGTCAAAGTCATAGGGGAAATGAAGAATATTATGATTAGATTGGTTTCAAATTCAAGAGTATGTCAATTAATTGATATTGTAGTAGTTGATATTCCAGAAGCTTATGGATTGATATTAAGTAGGGATTGGTCCAGAAAATAGAATGGTTATTTTGCAACAGATTGGTCTCATTTTTTGTTGTTGTATCAAAACAAACAAAATCGGATTAAAGCATTGAGAGATCCACATATGAAGTTCAATGTGACAGAGCTAGAAGGAAAGAACGAACCAGTCAACTTCTCATCTTTGGTGCTGGGAAATTACTTTCTGGGAATAGAAACTAGAAATTACCAAGTTGAAACTACTGATCATGAATCGGACACCCAGTTTGATCTCCTTCAATTTTCACGGCTGATGATATTGATTGTAATATAGTAGAGTTAGTCACTAATTTAGTGGATAATACTGACGTAGATAAAGTAGAAATTAGATTTTGGAATTTATTTTTTGATGGCTCTAAGACACATGAGGGAGCAGGAGATGGTTGTGTTCTTGTAGATCCCCAAGGAAAAATACTATTTCTCTCTTGTAGATTAGAATTCGAATGCACCAATAACACTGTTGAGTATGAAGCCCTTATTCAAGGGCTAAAAAAAGTAATCGACTTAAATGTTAAAAATTTAAAAATTTTTGGTGATTCTGAGATAATTGTGAGACATGTAAGAAATACTATTCATTTCCTATCTCCAGACTTGAAAGGTTATCAATCTGAGGTATGGAATTTGATCTCTAATTTTGATGCTTTTTATATAAATTATATTCCTAGATTACAAAATGTTGTTTCTGATTTATTAGCTACTTATGTTTCACGTCTAGTACCAACTAATAATAAATGTTCCATTGAATTACTTTGCAGGCCATCCGTTCCAAATAATGTTACTAATTGGAGAGTGTGTGATGACGATGAGAAAATTATCGATTTATTGACTGATGAAAGTATGTTCAAAGAATCAATTATTAATGAAGATCAACATCAATTAGATCTAGAAGATGGCGAGAGAAGAAATGGAAATTTTATGCCAAAAGGAGTGATAACTCTAGAGAATTTATTTGATCTGCAACATAAATTTAGGAAGCCAGCTAATGTTAAAACAAGTAGCTCCTCAATGCAGTATGAATTGGTGAACTTAGGAACAAAGCAAGAGCCAAAGTACGTTAACTTGGGAAAGTGTTGCTCACCCGGTGAAATACATAAGTTCATTACACTATTTCAACAATATAAATATGTCTTCGCACGGACATATGATGATTTAAAGACTTATGATATGAGTATTATACATGTTATCCCAATTAAGCAAGGTGCTAAACCTTTTCAACAGAAACTTCGAAAAGTGCACCTGACTTTGGAACCGTTGATTCAGAAAGAGCTAAAAAAATTGTGGGATGCTAAGATTATTTTCAAAGTTAGACATAATGGGTGGAAAACTTGGAACCCATGAGAAAGAAATCCGGAGAAATTAGACTATGTGTGGATTTTCAGAATTTGAATAGAGCATCAAATAAGGATAATTATCTAATTCTTCCCATGGAACAAATTTTACAACTTGTATTGGGATCAGAAATGTTCTCCTTATTAGATAGATTTTCAGGATATAATCAAGTGCTAGTGGCCGAAAAGGATCGACTTAAGACTACCTTTCATACAAAATGGGGAACATTTGCCTATAGAAGAATGCCATTTGGTCTTATGAATGCTGGAGCCACATTCCAAATAGCCACGAACATTGCATTCAGAGGATTAATTGACCACAGTGTTGTTTTATATTTGGATGATGTAACAGTCTTCTCCAAGAAGAGAGAGGATCATGCTTTTCACTTGAAACAAATCTTTGAACGTTGTAGAAAATATGGTATATCTCTTAACCCAAAGAAAAGCATATTTGCCATTTTGGAAGGGAAGCTGTTAGGACACATCATCTCTAAAAAGGGAATCTCAATTGATCCAGAAAGAATACAAGCGATACTCCATATTCCCATGCCCCACAATAAGAATACGATGTAGTCATTCATGGGAAAAAATAATTTTGTTCGAAGGTTTGTACCATATTTTGCACAAATTGTAAAACCTTTGCAACAAATGGTGAAGAAAACTGTACAGTTTAAATGGACTGACATAGAAAAGATGCATTTAAGAATATTAAAAACACTATTGCACATGCACCTTCATTAAGAAGTCCTGATTTTGGGAAAGATTTCATTATCTATACGTTTGATTTTGATCATTCTCTTGCGGCAGTGCTCACACAAAAGGGAGAGCAAGGGGATGAGTACCCGAAATATTTTTTGAGCACTGGGTTACAAGGGGATAAACTCAATAAACCAGATGTAGATAAACAAGCTTATGCGGTATTTAAAGCCATGAAGCAGTTCAAACCCTATATTCTTAAGAATAGAACTAAGGTTGCAGTACCTCATCCGGCTGTTAGATCTTTATTTGTGCAAAATGAATTGGGGGAAAGACGAGGGAATTGAGTAACTGCATTGCAAGAATATGATTTAGAATTTAAGACTACAAACATTGTCAAAGGTCAAGGAATATGCAAGTTTTTTACAGAAAATTCAAATGAAGAGGTTAACAGATGGGACAACGAATCTAAAATGAACTTCTTAGAAGTGTGTTCTATTCATACCACTCCTGATTCATGGACCCATGGTATAGAGATCTAATACATTATCTTCAGCACATGTATACTCCAGAACATTGGAATTCTAAGCAAAGGAGGGCTCTTCGATTGAAACCGGCTTCATATCAAATAATCAATGGAGTACTCTTCAGGAAAAATTATGACGGAATATTTCTCAGATGCCTAAAAAAGGATGAAGCAGAAAAATTAGTTAAAGAATTGATGAAGGTCATTATTCTGGAGAGATAAAACTGCCCATAAAATACTAAGAGCAAGATACTACTGGCCTGCTATTCTTAAGGATACACATGCACATGTACAAAAATGCGAAGTATGTCAAAAGAGCGCTGGTAGACTATCAAAACCTGTAGCACCATTACAACCAATCATCATTTTTGAACCATTTGAACAATGGGGCTGAGACATCATCGGAGAAATCAACCCCAACTCTTCTATGCAGCATCGTTATATTCTTACCGTGACGGATTATTTTACTCGATGGACTGAGGTTGTTCCCTTATGCAAAGTCAATGAAGATGTTGTTATCAAACTTTTGCAGGAGAACATCATAACCAGGTTTGGGGTTCCAATTTCTTTAGTTTTTTACAATGCTTCCTATTTCTCTTCTTTAAAAATGAGTTTGCCATGGAAAAGGGAATTAAATTGCATTGCTCTTCTAATTATTATCCACAAGGGAATGGGTTAGCAGAGTCTACCAATAAAAACTTGATTAGAATATTAAAGAAAATTATCATTGAAAATCAAAGGAATTGGCATGTAGCTCTTCCCAATGCTCTATGGGCTGATAGCATCACTCTGAAAAATGATTTTGGGGTTTCTTCTTACACGTTATTTTATGGGAAGGAGGCTATACTTCCTCCAAATGTCCTATTACCCCCTTTGCAATTAGCTCTTGAGCATCTCGAGGATCAAATAGTAGAATCATGCAATCACGAATTAATACGTTGTTAAAACTCGAAGAAGAAAGAAAAAAGGCTAAAGACAAGTTTAACCTCCATCAATGTAATATTAAAAGATGGTTTGATATTCAAAAGTATGAAAAGAAAACTTTTGAGGCAGGATACCTAGTTCTAAAATGGGATCATCCCCATGAAGAAAAGGGCAAGCACACCAAGTTTCAACATTTATGGTTGGGCCCTTACCAAATTGTTGAGAAGCTTGACCCAAGAACATATAGATTACAAGATCTACAAGGCGAGGTGGAAACTCTTCCCGTAAACAACCAACCCTTCAAACAATATTTTTATTAGGTTTAGTAAATCTTACAATATCTACAAGGGGAGGTGGAAACTCTTCCCATAAACAACCAATCCCTCAAACAATATTTTTCTTAGTTTAGTAAACAATTTTATTTTCTGTTGTTTATTTATTTTCAGAATAGTTAAGTTTAGCCTTACCATTAGTTTTCATCTTTGTTTTTGAATATATTCAAATCAATGATTAGAGTGATAAACATGAAACTGAGATCTAATACTATTCATATAATTACTCTTGTGGAAAGATTTAGGAATTTAGAAGGAGTGAGAATTGCTTCGAAACCTAGAGATATCTCTTTTTGTAAATAGTCATTGAAACCTATCTGTTTTAATTGTCATTCTATTTCATGGAAAATCTGTCACTTGAATTCATTCTATGTTAAAATGTACTAAAACCTATGTAGATAGCCAAGATGAAGATTTCTAGATTACTATATTGGGGCTCTGCTCACTGTACACTTAAATAACTCTGTCTCGGGTAGTATACTATAGTTGACCCATGGAAAGAGAGCAAGTCTTGCAGATATACGACAATCAAAATGATCCTATGCTACAATATCAAAGCCAAAAAAAGGCACAAATAGAGTCAAAAGGTTCTCTGAAAAATTTAATATCCATTAAAGTCAAAATTGGATATTTGAAGAATAAGCAAATATGAAATCCAATCAAGAGGATACTCCTAATGACACTAAAGAAGGTTCTTATCCATCCGTGGGTATGATAAATCAAATAAAATGTTCATTACTCACACAAAAGGGAATCTTGGATGGAACAAACCTACAATGAATCTCTGAAGAGAAAGAAAAATGTATAATAAAATGACTCAAGCATCCAAGTATGCTAAAGTATCAAAGAAATGCAAGTGGTATAGGAATGAGGAACAAACGAGTACATATGCTTGATATTGTTACGATCCTGTGGTGTCTTACTTGGTGACTGCTAAAATATAGGGTAAGTAAATTAACCTCATACTCTGGCCTCAGGAGAGGGATTGTGAATTCTAAACAAAGCTGCCATATCCCTGAAACTAATAATCGTTTATGATCCAAGTGGCACTTATTCCAAACTGAAATAAAAAATTTTAATCACAAGGAAAAATAATGAAGCATGACTCTTACAATTAGATTTCATTAATAAGTAGAAGTGATTCTTACCCTAATTAAGTTATGTTGTCCAAAAGAGTTTTTGTGCCCTTTTCTGGAGATCTAAGTTCCCCACCTAGTCGCCAATTGTTGCAGTTGTAACCTCTTCCCCAAAATTTGCTTAATTTTTTAGGGCCCCTCCTTAAGTTTTGAATACATCCTTAAAACTTATCTTTATTTTACCCCTTAGAATTCAAAAGTTGTAGAGTTAGATGCCTTGGAAATTTTTAACACTTAGAATTTTTTGAGTTTTTATTGTTGAGAACAAAATTCAAATTTTCCCCGAAATAGTCAACGTAAAATTGGATTTAGCACCGAAACAACCAGTAAAAAAATTGGATTTGCCTCGACATAGTCAGCGTAAAAGTCCATTTCACATCGAAATGTTCGGAAGAGAAATTGTTTCTACGCTAATGAGATCAAAGACAAATAGGAACTAACACTGGATTATCCGGGCTAAGATTTGTTTGGGGCCCGAAATGGTCGGGAGACAAATCCATTTCGCACCAATCAAGGACTCTTCTATTCTTTGCCAAAACAACCAATGCCGGTGTAAAATTAAGTTTTGATCGGAATATAGTTGGAGCAAAATAAAGTTGTCAACCGAGATAGTCAGCGTAAAACTCCTTTTGTCCCCAAAATGAATCAGACTAAAATCATTTTTTCACCGATTTGAAATGAATTCCAACGCGGTAGTAGGTGAATACGTAGTGTGGAAAATTCATTCCTCCATCACTTAGCATTTAATGAAATCTAGGGTTAAGAATGATTTTAAAAGGGCGAAATCCATCCCTAATTGCCCCAATACTCTTACAACATCGTTCGTTTTGCTAAGAGACACTTGGAGCATTTTTATGCCAGATCACGAGCCACCTCAGGGACACGCTCCGCCTCGTCAAGTAGGTATCTTTATCCGACATGGGAATTGTGTCTTTTATGGATTGGAAGGTAGAGGTTTAGGTTAAAATTGTTTTTTTTTGCAGTTACCCTAGTCTTGCGCCCTCCTTTGTTTGAAAAGGGTTTTCTTCCTTGCTATATGCCGTGATAGGAGAAGATGTTGAACCATGACTAGGGAGGTTAGCGTTAGATAGATTTTAGATTGGACGTGGTTTTAAGCTCTTTCCTTGACATTATTGTTAAATATTCATCTCTTCTACATGCTTCCAGGATGAACACTCGAAAAGGGTTTTCTTCCTTGCTATATGCTGTGATAGGAGAAGATGTTGAACCATGACCAGGGAGGTTAGCGTTAGATAGATTTTAGATTGGATGTGGTTTTAAGCTCTTTCCTTGACATTATTGTTAAATATTCATCTCTTCTACATGCTTCCAGGATGAACACTCGAGTCTCGAACTTAAGTCTACTCTCTAAAACTATCAACCTCACATCCTTTGGATTTGACTTGTTTAGATAGGGAGAAGTAAAACCCTAGGTTTTTGGAGGAACAATCGAATATTGAATAGCATTGATTGCCTTTGTTTGTATTTAGCATGGTCAATAAATTATCTTATCCTGAGTATTGGTTTTCATTCTTGCATATAGAGTGTTTTACCGTACATCTGGTTCTAGAAATAAGGTTTACTTGATTTGCTTCTATGGTAATTTGAATGCCTAAACCTGGAAATGTTGTTTTTATTCAATATTTGGTATGAATTCTTTGTATTATCATTGTTCACCCAGTATGAAGCCTTAATATTTGATGTCACATGCTTAAAAAAAAACTTATGGGGCCAGGAATTATCATCAAATAAAATGGTTACATTAATGATTTTACTTTTTAATGGTTAGCTTGGCTTGGCAGAACAAACATATGATACGTTTTCAAATGTGTCACAGAGGTTGTTTCAGGCTCGCATTCTCTACATAGAATAACTTGCATTGAAAAGTAAATTTATAAATGAATTAATAACTTGAATAAGTTAGAATGTATATAACCTCTTGATGATATTAAGTGTGAGCACAATGAGTTACTTCATGTTTCTTATATACCCCATTGTTGTCACTTTGATTATACTGTAGATATAGACAATGCAGAGGCTTGATATTGTGTTTTTTTACAGGATCTAGATATGTATAGACGATCCGGTAAGTGCAATTTCAAAGTGATAGAATCCAACTCGGACATTGATATAGTTGTAGAGATCATTATGGAAACTTTGTTTGAAGATACAAGGGCTATTTCCAAAGTAGTCCCCGAATATAAGTGGGGAGAAATATATCAACTCATCTGAAATCAGAACATGCAAGATTCCTCAATCGAGGAAACGGTGATTTATCAAAATGTGGAGAAATCCAGACTCCTCAAGGATGCAACCCGACCGGAATTATTTCCATGTTCCGAGGTAATAGGTTGGATGTTGCCTCACGTAGATGCTAAGTTTAGGATCATTTCAGGAGTCAATGGAAATGGGCTAGCTTCATTTCAAACAACACACATAAGCAAAGCTTACAAATTACCTGCTCCTAAAGTACTTCTAACATATGACTGGATTAAGAGTATCAAAATAGATCGCTCAGAATACGTGAAGAAAATGCTTTTGTCGAGAAAGTAGTTGAGGCAAAGAGCTAGTGGAGAACATGATACACAGGATCTAAAAACCCCGTTCAAAATTGTGGCCATGATGTTGTGCAGGATATTTGGGAGGGAAAATGCAAACATATATAAGCTCGATTGGGTTCCAATAATATACCACATTACCACTCATGGTACTGTATTTAATTGGGCATATATTATTTCGGAGACCATGTCTGAAGAAATATCATCATCTCAAGAAAGTTTGAAGCAGAATTTTACATGCCATCTTACCTAATTGATTGCATCCTGATTAGGAAACCTTTTTATAAATTAGGATGTTATTGTGTCCCAGATGAAACTCCCATCTATGTGTCCTACCAGATCATGTGGGCCCATAAGTATGCCATCTTTTAAAAACTCATCTATGAAGAGTTTATAGTACCTCTGTATGAATTAATTTTCAATCAAGAACCAAATTGTATGTCAGATGCAGCACTGGAGGTGATCAATGAGTATGGAGACTATTATTTCACACCAGAAGGAAGTTATATTCAGATGTATGGAGGCACCAAAAGCCCTTCTTTGATGTCGATATATGTCACATATTATGTCGTTCACAAGGAAGTAGTGAGGCATGTATTCATAAATGGAGTCGGACATTTTCTAAATGAGAATAAGAAAGCATCTTACCCTCCAATCCCTCTCACTATTGGAGGATATAATTTCACTAAAGTCAAAGGAGCCGATAATTTTGTAAAAGAATTGGAAGCATATCACTTTGGAGAGAAAATATTTGTCAGGAATGATAGTTTACAGAAATTAGCCAAGCATTGTGCATCTTGCACAATCAATTTCAAATATTCTAATCATTTCCTGAAATGTGAAGTAGTATACTGGAGAGCAAAGAGCATGGCAAAGAGGTTTGGCAGGAAAATAGAGGTAGGCTCAAGCCAAACAAAAAAATCCATAAAAGAAGCAGAGAAAAAGAAAGCTAATGAGAAGGCACCAGCAGCTGAGAAAGCAAAAAAGTTGCAAGAAGAAGCATTAGTGAAAGAAGATGCAAAGAAACTACAAGAAGAAAAAATGGCTAGACAAGAAGCAGAAAGAAGACAAAGAGAAGAGGAAACAAGAAGAACAAGAAAAAACAAATAAGGAAAATGCCGAACAGGAACAAAAGAAATTGCAAGATGAAGCCGACAAGAAGAAAGAAGAAGAAGAGAAGATCAAGAAAGCTGTGGAAGAAAAGCAAAATCAAGAAGAAAATCAGAATCAACAAAATATGGATGTGGACAATCTTGTTGATCTAAATCCGGAAATACCTCTTACTGGAGGTCATATTCCGCTGGTTGATCTTGGACTCATGTCGTTTACTCCCTCAAAGCAACATTCTATGACCAAGCTCGATACCATTGTTTTCGATCCAAAATGGAAGACCATCACGAAAAGGATAGAAAAAAAGATTGAAAATTGGCACCCAACCTGATATTGTAACCGTCTAGGAAAGTAATCTAGTAGAGGGTACTAACAAAGATCCAAAATTTACTACTTCTGTAAATGTTGTTGCAGCACAAGCAAATGCAGACATCGTAGACAAATTACTTGATGATTTAGAACACAATAAAGCAAAGATGCTCAAGTTAAAAGATAACTTAGTGCCATTTCGAAGTGAAGGAATTGGGATGAAAATAAAGTGGGACGCCATGGAAGTAGAGAAAGAAAAACTTTTGCTGGATTATCAAGGATTTGAAGATGAAAAGGATTCTCTAAATGTACAGCTAGTAATTATGGAAGGAGAAAGAGTTGATTTTCAAGCTTGAATAAAGGAATTAGAAGGAAAGGAAACCTATTTAAATCACTAGGTAGAATCCCTAACAATTGAAAAAGGATCTCTGCAAGCACAGATGGATGAATGGGTTAAAGAAAATGAGTCCTTGATGGAGCAACTCATTATTGCTCAAGCACAAAAGCATGACATGGCACCATTTTATCAACAAGCTTGTGATTTACAAAAGCAATTTTTTCACTCCCAAGAGTTATTGACAGAGGAAATTTATGAATTAAGAGAAATGATGGATAGACTGAAACAGATCTCTGCTGAAGCTGCCACTATAAAACAAAAGCTAGTAGACACATTTAATAAAGCGAAGAAGCTAATTGGGTGGAAAGGAAAAATCAAGGAAATTCCTGCTCACTTACCTAAAAGAACACATGCTGAATTAAAGTTAGATATAGCTCTCTTGGAAAGTTGTATGAAGTTAGCAAAGACAGTAAACGAAGTTCAGAGATCAATTAGAAAGTGTGAAGAAATTTATCAAGTTATATGCCATGCATATGAGAAATGCCATCTTCCAAACCCTAAGGCTATTGGTGAATTGAAATCCAAAGAACAACGCCTAGCAGAGTTAATAATAGTTTGGGGGAGGATATGGATTACATTAAAAGGCTAGGAATGGTCACTGCAGAGGATCTTCAACAACATAAATGCGTACTTTCTAGGAGAAGGTCACAAGGCAGCGTCGAAGAGATTAATAGATATGTTCAAAGAACTATCCACTCATGAATTTTCTTTAAAGTTATTAGAACCTCAATAATTAAATGTGAGATCTTATGAAAGTGACATTTGGGACAATTACATTTTAAGTCAAGAGAATCCTCCATCAAATTAATGTAAATTGTAATTTATTATTTTTTTTGGTTATTTTTTGGTGTAACCACAAAAGACAAAATTGTGGAAATCAAGAGTTAAGATGGAATGTGAAGTGATTGGTCACATGAAGACAAAGTTTTTTAAAGATAAATAGGGGGAAATAGAATAGGGAAGGGCTTTTAGTTGGTGTAATAGCAAGCAAGTATCATTGTGTATGAAAACTATTTTTTTGCTTATGAGAAATAACCATTTTGCTTGATGAAATCTTACATGGAGTTTGCATGGAATGTTATGAATGAATGTGCAGAATTACTTCTTCCTTCCTTCATCTTTATGCTGTAAGATATTTCCTACTTTACTGGACTATTCTAATGGTATGTGAATGATTTTGCTAATTTTAATCATTAAATGCAATTTTCTGTGTAGAATTGAGTAATGAATGAAATCAATGTATATCAAAGTTATCTTTGTATAAATCATTTTACTGTGATTGTGTGTGTTTTATTTCAATTAGCTAACTATTGAATTGGTGTTAACAATTTCATCCATTACTCATATCTTAAAACTCGCTCCTTGCAAGGATATGTTAGGTTAATTAATTAGAATATGCATTTTGTTAAAAATAGCTTTAGTCAATTGATAAGGTAGAAGTGGTAATACGAGAGGTAAGAACCTGTGCATCACTTGTGAGGCTTCTACCTATCACTCAAATCTAATTTAGTTAGAATCATGCATTGTTAGAGTTATAGCATTTTACATTTATATCCCCAAATATAAAATATAAACGGTGGACCGGGCCGCAACCGGTAAATTCAAACTACATTCTACGGTATCCGGACCATTAACCGGACGGATTCCCCATTCCAAACAATGAATAGTCTAGTTGGGACTTTTCATTGGGGAGAATCCCTACTGTCGGTGCAAGGATTTTTCCAGGCATCAAAAATTTGTTGAAATAATTCAGTTAGAGGAAGGCCAGTCCTATATTTCGAATGACTATGATAATATATCAAATCTTATACAACCAGGTAGATATTTATGCAATCATATCTGGGTCCCCTGATTTTTTTTATTTAACCATGTTATCAAACCCCTACATGTTTGAATTTGACCATAAGATGGATTTTTGCAGGACACATCTACGCAGTTGTCACCCTAAAAAACAATGAATGGGGCATGAATTATTGGTTGGCACGATGCATCCAAAGGAAGCAAACCCTCCTCACATCATCCATTGATAGTGAAGGCATTGACTTTTCGATTGGCTCGATGTTTGTTCATGGTGAATATATCATAGTAGATAGAAAGTCACCAAAGACCGATGGGTATGTAAACATCGATTAAAAACCAAGTTCATGGGTGTATCACTTTACGCACTTGATCGTTGGTACAAAGAATGTTAACAAAGAGCTCGATTAGGATACATTATCACTTACCTCATCCAGAGCATGAGAGATTGTTGGAGACAATCGGAAACAAAGAGGATCCAGATGGCTTAATTGACTGAGGTAACTATTTCATGCTATGTACATAGATTAGTCATGTAATTATTTATCCATGCATGTCTAACTTTATTCATGTTTGAGTGTTTATTTCGTGTTATGTTAGATATTGCATTTCATGTTATATAGATCTTGTTATCTTAGATTGTTTATTTTATTTTTACGTTCATATTATCATACATTGATGTATTCTTGACACCGTTATATGATTTACACCGTTATATGATTTACACCATTACATTTTTTAAACCATGTTCATTGTCCAATCACCATCGTTCTTCATCAACAAACTTCCCATTTCCACAATCAACGTCAACACCATCCTCCCCATGCCCATGTTATCACCGTCTCCATCCTCATCATCCCCATTGTCATGATTGTGGCCATCGAATGCCATCCCCATTCTCATTGCCACCATAAATGTCACCACCATCCTCCTCATGCTCACTTTGTCACCATTTCCATCCTCATCATCCCCATCGCCACCATCAAACACCCTTGAAGGCTCATGCTTGAAGGGATTGAGTCACTTTCATGTTCCTATTATTGTTTGAATTAAGCCCTAAGTATGCATTCCAATACTAACTTTAGAAAAACTATTTTTATCATGTGTTGGTCACCCACATGGCCCACTTTCTTTTGTAAACTTTCCCTATCAGTGTGTATTTTCCATATATTCAGTCAAAGGAAGCATTTTTTCAAAAATTGAAATTTCATGCAAAGTAAAAATTTATTAACTAAATTAAAATTGAAGAGTAGTGATCTTTATTGTTCCAATGATAGAAGGTCATTACTATAACTTTCCAATACGAACAGACTTGACTAAAAGACATAGTTAAAAAAAATCAAGTGTTATACTCCAAGTGCTTCAAATATAAATAAAAAAGCTACTTTCAACTCCAACATTCATGAATCGAACAGACTTGACTAAAAGACATAGTTAAAAAAAATCAAGTGTTATACTCCAAGTGCTTCAAAGAGGAATAAAAAATCTACTTTCAACTCCAACATCCATGTATGTTATGTGGCTCTACTCTCATGTAATACAAATACCTACGTGGCTCTAGTCTCGTGCAATCCAACCCAAGTCTCAAAACTTGAAATAGAACAATATACCCACCATAATTAATTTCAACAGGTATCTCACCCATCCAACAATTAATAATCCTCTTCTTTCTCTCAACCATATGCAACACAAGATTCAAACTTTCCCTTCTCTCCTAAAGAGTCCCTCATGAAATCTATCCCTTATAGTGCTCTAGTGTGGGAATGAATAATATGATCCCATGACCGAACTCTATAAACCTAGAGTGGTAGACCATTATCTCAATAATATCACCACTAGTTTCCTTCTACCCACCCTTGGTACATTCGACAAACTTGTCAAGAAAAAAGACCCTAATTCGAAATGTTGCTAAACTTGCTCAAGCATTAAAAGTATGTGAGATAATTGAGAACCCCAAGTAAAAGGCCTCACAAATGGAAATTCCAAGTTATTTTGAGAAAGTGACAAATTAGGTCAAAAGTATGGCATCTTGTTCTAACACTAAGGTCACTGGTCTAGTAGAAGACATGGAGAGTGGAGCTTGTTACAATGTAATCTTCCACCTTGTGAGCATCAGCATTCTTTGGCTTGTAGGATCCATTTCACTGACTCAGATCCACTTTATATCCTTCAGACATACTATTTCCTCATTTTTCCTCTGACCCGCTTGTTGCATCACTATAGCAAGCGTACCCGTGAGTTGCATCACTATAGCCCACCGATATCAAGTAAAATGGTAAAAATCACTAGTTTATTACTTTTTACTCCCAAAAAGCGGTCATTGGTGACCTTTGGCTCTCCATCTGCCCAAGAAATGCCTTGATGTGTCCTTTCACTTACCTTTGAGAGGACTATATATTGAGCACATATGGCTTATGGATGGGAGGAGAAATAAGAGCAAGAGAACTCTAGTGGATTTTTGCCCTATCTTGAGTCTACACTCATTGATCCTTGTAGTTGTGAACCCTTTATGTTCGCCTTCCAAACTCCTATCTAGTTTGAGTTTTCCATTCATGGAGGATTGAAGTGGTGGAGGCACAAGTGGATTGATCCAGATCTTGGTTCAGATTGGTTTCCGGCAAGAGGTTGTATCACTTTGTACTTCTTCTTGTTTATTAATAGAAATACTCATATTCTCGTCCATTAATGTTGTAAATGTTGTTTATCTTACATTGGGTTGTATTTACTTGTTATATCATGGGCCATTGCTATTGATGATGTTAATGCCATTTATATATTATATGTATTTGTTGTATATTGGTTGTCAAGACTAATTTGCAGATTCAAGTGCATGGGTTGAAAACCTCCAACGGGGATCTACATCAAACGTTTGGATCGAGGTTGGTTATCTTCTTCATTATCTTAGCATTGTCATTTATATAGCATAGTTCTGAGAATTGAGTTGATTTCTGGTAGTCATCTGTCTATTGTGGTCTACCCCAAGCCATAGTGAGTTTTCTCCAACACAGATATGGCGACTCCGCTAGGGAAAACATCCATTTTGGGGATTTTTTGAGCATTAGTCCATAATTAGAGTTGTTGTTTGTCGAAGCTCTGTGTCACTTATCTGCTGTTGAGATACACTATAGAAAACTTACTTTTTCTAAGCCATTGGAATCTCTGTTTTCCAATTTTCCTTTCCTCACCCACGGGCTAGCTTAGCTCTACCCGCGTATACCCACCTCTGTTTACTCTACTGCTCGCGGGTACCCGCAGGTATTCCTTCGACAGTAGCGTACAACTCTGGCTTTGGTTGATTTATGAACTTTGGTTGTTGCTGGGTTGGTTTTGGTTGATCCTAAGTCTTTGTTAGCCTGTTTCTTGACTGCTTCATGCCTTGGTTGTGACCAGAACTCTTCTTTTCTCTTGGTTGAGCCTTGTTGGTTTTTTACCCATCTTTGGATTTAGCCTTGTTGGTTTTTTCCTTTTGAGTTCATTCCTTTCGCTGAGTCTTATTGTTTGGTATCTGCCTGGTTGTCTTAGTGATCTCCTTGGCATATCAGTGACTAGATAGTAGGATTTTGCTTGCATTTTTCATTTCCAAATATTGAAAAATACAAAAAAATACACATAGTTTCGCATTTTCCTTTTGTTTATAAGAGAAAATACAAAAAAAAAATTGCTTTTATGTATTGCATCTTACATTGAGTGCTTTCTGCCTTCATTTAGATTCTGATTGTGCATTGAAAAATATAAAAGGATTTCATATTTATTTCGAAATCGTTGGTTTGATTGTGCATATTAGTGGCATTGTTTTCATTGGATAGATGAGTCTAGGATTTGACGATTTTGCATACTATTGAGTCTTACACATCACTAGTTTCATGATCATATCCCTTGAGTAATCACAGCCATTAAAATTAACGCTTAATCTTAAAATTGATTAGACCGATTTTATTTATAGGGTACACCAACTAGCATAGGTTTAGAGTCTTGGAATAGATCATTGTGAGTTAACAATCCAAGACTACTAGACGAAACATTAGGTGTTTGACCAGGGAGTGGAGGAATCCATGGTATAGATCGGTGTTCTCAAGAAGCTCTACTCAAGACAGAGTTAAGCACGAGGTCACGGGAGGTTGGTTGAAGGGATATCCCTCTGATACCGGCTGAACGTGGGAGATATTTCCAAGATTTGTTCGTATCTGGGGACTCTTGGGGGATTTGACCCTCATTGAGTTTCGGGCTCAGCTACCCTGCCCATACGATGGATCCCACCTGCGACTGTCCCCCTGAGCATTGGTTATATTGCAGTGACCATAGTTTCCTTACCTAGGTATCGCACAGGATACTTGCAGTGGTTATGCTGTTTGTGTCCCGAGTCAGATAGGGATTGGACAACACAGTTGTTTGTTGCCGAGGGTTATGTCCCTTTGCACACAGTCAAGCATGGGTGTCTCTATAACTGATTCTGTTACCTCCGGCTATAGTTTGGGAGTCTCAAGCCTCTCCTAGGAGAGACATACCGGCTCTAGTGTCAGGAGCTCATTTAGCCACTCTGTTTGTCTGCTCTTGGTTGTAGTTTCTCTAGGTGTGTGCTTTTGATTTACTGTTTTTGATCGATAGTTGGCCTTTAGGGGACGTTTTGATTATATATGCTCTCCAGAGATATCGTGGTGCGGAGCCCTACTCTCCGCCGATCCCGTCGGTTGGCTGGTTTAGAGCCTACCGAACTTTCACGCCATGTTGCTAGGGGACGCCGACGGGCTCCCTCTGAGTCTTCGGATTCTTACGAGACACACGTCCAAGACGTCATGACTGCTACACATTCTGATACTGAGGAAATACCTTCGAATCCATCAGGTAGAGTTGAATACACTTTCGATTCCCCTACTCCTCGTGAGGCATGGGGAGGTGATCCACCTAAGACTCAACCTGGTTCAATTTGTCCGAATCCACTTGAACAAGATCCATTTGATCCTTCGAATCCAGATAATTATCTTCACGAGATGCCAACCTTACCCGAGGATGAAGAACAAGACGACACGGTCGTTCCTTCATTTCCACATAGTTATAGAAACAAGATGCCAGAGTTACATGACAACACTGGTCCTACAATAAACCCGACCGCACTCTCTTTTGGTATGCCTAATTATAGTACAGTTGAACCATCCACTACGTTTGGTAGTCACGCTGGCACTAGTCATGGTGTTAGCCATACTATACCCACTGGGGGAACTACCCTCACTGGGGACACTACGTTGTCCACTCACACACATAGTATGGGGACTGGTCATGTTCCTCCTAACAATGCTAATGTTGGAAGAAGACCACCTCCTAGGATTTCCCAACCTAATAGGAACGTTGTTCGAAACACGACTCGCCATCCACCACCTAATACACATGCCGCTACTAGTCAACCCAGGACTACTTTTGCGAATGTTAATGCTCCTCCCAACCATGGGGGTGGACATATACCGCATACTTTTGCGTCCACTGCTGCCACTATTAATGCCAATGTAGGGGGTGGGAATATATCCTATCCACATGGACATAACGCCACCATCCCTGCTACTAGTAACATCAATGTTGGGGCTGGGAATACATCTCATGCTTCTGGTCACCACACGACTGCTCAAGCTAATCCTAATGCTGGGGGTGGGAACATACCATACCATTATGGTCATTAGAACACGGTTCCCGCTATGAATAGTACATATATGCCCCATACTCATGGTGGAAACCCTTACTACAACACAGTCGGTGCGGGCCACCAGTACAACCCACCACCCCAATATGGTGCCCAAAACATGCACATACCTGCTTACTCTCAAATGGGTCAGGCAGGAGGAGGTTATCAATACTATGGCCATGGGCAAGCTTATGGTCCGTCATGTCCTTATTTTCAAATGTTTAATCCTCATGGTCAAGCTTTTGGTCCATCTTATGGGGGCTTATAATCAAGCTTTCCAGCCTCAGCTCCCGTTCCTTGCACGCTTGAATCTTTCGGATCTTTCAAAGCTCACGAATGATCCGGTGTGTCATGACCCTACTTGGCCCCCGGTCTCTACCAAGCTCCCTTCGGACATTCCTAATTTTGAGGGGAAAGGTGGTGAGGACCCGGGAGATCATGTCACGACATTTCACCTTTGGTGCTCCTCCAACTCATTGAATCACGATTCCATTAGATTGTGACTATTTCAACGCACCCTCACAGGGGCAGCCGCGAAGTGGTATGTCGAGTTTCCTGGAAACATTTATATGGGTTTTAACGAGATCGCTTTGGTTTTCTTAGATCATTTCCAGTTGTCAGTTCGCTATGATACTAGTACTGAAATTTTATCTACCTTCTGTCAGAACAAGGCCACACATATTTTTTACCACGTTCAAGAGTGGCATTGGTGGAAGAGGTTAGTGAAAGCCAACATTCCTCTAGAGTTCCTGTTGGAATGGTTCCTCAAGTCTCTACTCCCATACATTGCTAAGGATGTTTCGATGTCCGGGATTGTGACTAAGGAACAAGCTATCTTGAAAGTCCAGCAGTTAGACTTATTATACTCTCATTCTGGCATTTTTTATGACATCATTCCTGACGCACCGCGCACATGAGCCCACGTCAGTTCTAGGACCGCATGCCGATGGCATCGTAGGATCTGCAAGCACTCACCCCATAGATTTGGTAGCTAATCAAATGCAAAATTTGTCGCTAAACTAGTCTACTCCCGAACAGGTTCACACCTTGTCCACTTCCACCCCATCGTCCGATGTACACAGTGTGCAAACGATGAACCAATCAGGTAACCAGCAACCTAGTGGTAAGAAAAAGGGGAGAAATAATCGTAAGGGTGGAAACAATGGGAATAACAATAGCAATCGCAATACCCCCCGTAAGGATAATGCCAACCCTCCTCGGGAAGGCGAAAATGCAGATGAGGACCATAAACCTAGGCGTAAGGTGAAGTTTCCTTGCAAGCTCTGTGGGGAAGACCATCTTACTCACTTATGTCCTCGTAATGAAGAAGCATCGAAGCACTTGGCACAGAGCCCAACTGTGTTGAAGGATCCCCTACCTCATCACCAAAACATGGCTTCGCATGCTCCCACCACTGGTTATGGACCTACTGAGACGACAACGTCTTCTTCCAATACTAGTGGTTATGGATGTGTGAACATGGCTCAGTCAGAGGTTAGTGTTGCCACTCATCAGCACGATTATGATGCACCACAACCCAATTTGGGGAGTGAGCCTCCCCCTCCTCTTGAAAATTCCTTGCATATCGAGAAGCCCTCTATTATGCCGCAGATACCAAAAGGTGTTCTTAAGCACTCTACGCATAATCCTAATGCTCAAGCCGCCCACAACTACTCCATTGTAGAATATTTGGGCCAAACTCCATGTGCCATGTCTTGAATTTTTGCAAGCCTGTCCTTCTCAGAAGCATGCTCTTTTGAGTGCGTTAGGAGTTCAGGATGGGGGAAGTCCCACTGTTATCAAGTTCGATACTACTGATGTCCAACCTCGCTTACCCTACCATGTGGCTTTTCAAATCCAGGTGGTGTTCCTTTAGAGTTTTTTCAAACGTACTATGGTTGACGAAGGTGCCTCTGCGTCAGTAATGTCGTTAACTTGTTGGAAAGCTCGTGGCTCTCCTACCCTACTCGCGTCTAGAACCACGCTCACTGCATTCAATGGTCATTCATTTAAGCCGCATGGAATTATCCCTTCCCTTGTTGTCTCCTTGGGAGGTAATTCTGTGCCTATTGAAGTCAAGGTGGTTGATGCGCCCATCGACTACAACCTTTTACTGGGTCAGAATTGGATGTATGCCATGAAAGTTGTCGCGTCCACTGTATTCAAAGTTATCTGCTTTCCTCACGAAGGCAAGATTGTGACCATCGATCAGCTGGATTACATTAACTCCTCTTCGACAGCATCCACGGGATCCATAGTCCTACAAGTTACTCATTCTCAGCTGGAAACTGGGAACATGGGTGTTGGCATGTACCCTTCATTGATGGGAACTTATGATTTTGCTACACCTATGAATTTTATTGGAACCATTACCGGCAATGCGTCTCCTCCTTCGCATAATATGTCATTCCGGACTTCCTACTTTGATGATCCGTGGACTTTACCGTCCACGAGTTCCATGTCTAGAAATATTTCGCATGTCGGGATGTCTATGCCACTGTCTATAGCTGAGCTTGCTTACCAGCATATTCAACAAGCCATTGCAGAGCCGGATCTCTCTTCTTCCCAGACAGTCGAGGCAGATCCCATTACACTGCCGGTTTGGGCAGCCAACTCATCTTGTTCCCATGGTTGCCTCGATGATACTTTGCCTTCTGATAAAGCTATTATGGAGGCCATGTGTGGTAGTGAGAGACCTTGGGAAGATATGCACCATCACTCTTATTTCCTTCCCAAACTCGAGCTCGCCGAACGAGAAGAGTTTAGGACGACTCTAGTAGAGATGGTTGGTCACCCTGTGGCTCTTTTGGAGTTGCATGATGTTTTTCCGGAAGGGAATATGGCTAACATTTCCCCAACTATGTCGATCAATATCTCTCGTACTCCCGAAAAAGTCGGGAATGTCTACATTGGTGACGATTGCACTCCTGAGGAGATTGCTATTTACACTGAATTGTTTACAGAACGCCAGGAAGCTTTCACCTGGTCATATGAGGAGATGCCAGGAATAGACCCCCGCATTGTTGAACATGATATTAGAACGTATCCCAACGCTAAACCGGTTCGACAATGCTTACGTGGTGTGAACCCTAGAAAAGTAGCTGCTATCAAGGCAGAGGTAGAGAAACTGCTCAAGGATGGTTTCATCTACCCCGTTCCCCTTACCGAATGGGTGTCAAACCCCGTTCCTATGGATAAGAAGTAGGGAACGATCCGTGTATGCACCGATTTTAGAGATTTGATGTCACATCCCCTCCCATTATACTAGTGCAATGGAGAGGATCGTGATCCCAAACCGGGCATCTAGCCCCATGTACTTATGAAGTAAGCATGCATGACATATGAGGATGCATAAGTATTTGTTTATACACAGCAGAAGTAATTTCAATTACTCATTCATT
Organism: Larix kaempferi; assembly: GCA_027924585.1. Taxonomy (NCBI): domain Eukaryota; kingdom Viridiplantae; phylum Streptophyta; class Pinopsida; order Pinales; family Pinaceae; genus Larix; species Larix kaempferi. The sequence continues at coordinate 5,196,639 of BSBM01000600.1, forward strand.
TTACATTCAAGATATTCATCCATTAAACAATTGAAAGATAGCACAAGAGGATACTTATCTTAATGAAGTAGTCCCAAGCAACCAGCTACGCTTCTGCAACGTTCCACCCAACCGTAGGCCAGTGTGCTCCTTAATCTCTCAGCACCACTGCCACCCCCGAGCTGAGCATGATCTCCACAAGGAACTAGGGAACAACAGGGTCTCACATAACCATAGATACACCAGAATCATCCATACCAACCAGCAGTTGGGTTTCTGAGGCTGCTAGGAGAGGGATGCATATAACAGCAAAAGTGTAAGTGCTAGGCATGAGAAAAATGTTTCAATAGTGGAATGCACAAGATGGGGTTTCTTGAGCTTCAGAAAAACGTGGGTAGACTCAAAATGAATTGGAAAACTGGGTAAATTCGACTGGGAGAGCAACCCATTCCAGAAAAACGCCCCAAGGGCAAAAACGACCTCTCCCTCAGCCCAAAATCGCGTCCCTCCTTTCCCAGCTACTGCACAATACCAAAAACGAGTTCCTGGACATGGAAAAACACAGGGTTATGGTGAAAAACGTGAGGATCAACTCCAGTAAGCTCAGTCTGCGTGAGAGGAAGAATGCTATGGGTGAAGAATGGCTTTGGGCCAATTTCGTGGAGGTTTTCTTGCCCAGCCAACCCAAAATCGATTTCCCAGGTTGCTGTCTTGCAAATACATGAAAATTGACAGCCATACCTCTCCCGTCCCAAGGCATTAATTGTCTCAACCAATTATTGGAAGAATTAAATGATTGGGTGCATGAGGCCAAATGGGTAGTTGAGAGTTCATGGGTTTCCTCAATGAAATGGCTTAACACCATGGCTCAAGGGTTTGGCTATTTTCCCTCCCTATTCCTTGTAAAGATCATGCCCCCATCTCTTTTTTGCATTGCATAGCTGGTAGTGGGTTTTTTCATTAAAATTGCATGTTTACATGATGTCTGATTTTACATTGTGCTCCGCTAGCACAAGAACCATATGCATCTATTCTAATTGCCGATACATAAAACGATAAATCAGTGGGGGGGCCTTAGCCTTGAGCTCCTCACCATGACTAAATGACAATATTTACATAATTTACAATTTAATGAAAAAGGGGGTCAAAAATGGGGACGTGATATTTGAACCGTGCGTGTCCGAAAGACAACTTCCCCACACCATTCATAAATCAAATCTTGGATGCTTGTGCCGGAAGTGAGATTTTTTCCTTCATGGACGGATTTTCCGGATATAACCAGATTCTAATCAAACCCGAGGACCAACATAAGAAAACTCTCATTTGTCCTTGGGGAACGTTTGCATATTGAAAAATTCTCTTCAGCCTTAAAAACGCCGGAGCTACATTTCAATGTGCCATGACCTACGCCTTTCACGATCTTAAAACGATTATGGAGGTTTTCTTGGATGATCTTGCCATCCATTCTCGCAAGAGGATGGACCACCCCAAGCACCTCCGCATGATTCTCAAACGATGTATACGATACAAGATTCGATTGAATCCTAACAAATGCATCTTTGCTGTAAGGACGGGTCGCCTTCTGGGCTTCATAGTTTCGAAAGAGGGTATTAGAGTCGATCCTCTCAAAGTTGAGGCAATATTTCAGTTGCCTCCTCCGCGCAATTTGTTACAACTTCAGAGCCTCCAAGGGAGAGCCACTTTCCTACGCCGTTTCATAGTCAATTATGCTAATCTTACCAAAGGTTTCGCGCGCTTATTGAAGAAGGACACACCCTTTATCTCGGATGAACGAGCCCAACAGTCTTTCGACGCCCTTAAGAAATCTTTGGTATCGGCCCCTATGCTTAGTCCACCAAACTTCACACAAGATTTTATCCTTTATGTGGCCGCATCTCAAGAGACGATTGGCATGGTCTTGGTTCAGGTTGATGATGCGCTTGTCAAGCATGTCATCTATTACCTTAGTCGAAATCTAGTAGACGCTGAGCTAAGATATAGTCATGTGGAAAAGCTGGCACTTGTGACTGTTCATTCAGTCCAATGGTTACGACATTACATTTTTCTTAGAACAACCATAGTTTTCACGCATATCAATCCGTTTCAGTTCGTGCTATCATGATGCCTTATCGGGGGGAAGTACAATAAATGGATTATTATCCTTCAGGAGTTCGATCTCGATTTTGCTTCGGCGAAGTTGGTGAAATCGTTGTTGTTTGCTGAGCTTATGTCGGACCTTCCGAGACTTGATGAGGATGTCATTCATGAAGATTACTTTGTGGATGAGCACTTATTTCTTATCTCGTCAGAGGACCCTTGGTATGGGGATGTCATTGTATATCTCCAAACTTTGAAGTTTCCTCCGCACTATTCACGAGATGAGCGACGACGTGTAAAACATCACACTAAAGATTATACTATCGTCGATGACACTTTGTATTGTCGAGGAAAGGATTCTATCCTCCGTCGTTGCTTAACTCACGAAGAAGCGGAGCGGGTGCTTAATGATTGCCCTGCTGGGGCATGTGGCGGTCACGTATCCGGGCTTGCTACAGCCCAATGTATTATGCGATCTTGTTATTTTTGGCCTTCCATCTTTAAGGATTGTGTAAACGTTGTGAAGAGATGTCACCCTTGCCAGGTGTTTTCTTGGAACATACGCTTGCATCCAGCGCCCCTTCATCCGGTCATCACCGTTGGTCCCTTCACCAAGTGGGGGGTGGATTTCATGGATTGCAAACCAGCTTCAGCTGGGGGGCATCACCATATCATAGTGGTCGTGGACTATTTTTCCAAATGGGCTGAGGCCATGCCTACCGTTAAAGCTGACGGTGCTACAACAGCCCACTTCATATTCAATCAAATTATAACTCGGTTCGGTATTCTGAAAGAGATTGTCACTGACCATGGCAGTCACTTTCAGAACAAGATGATGGAGGATTTGTCTCTCAAGCTTGGGTTTCATCAAGAACACTCATCTTCTTATTATCCCCAAGTGAATGGTCAAGTAGAAGCAATCAATAAGTCTTTGAAAACCATTATCCAACGTACCATCCAACAAAGCAAGACCAACTGGCACATCATGTTATATCCTACTTTGTGGGCGTATCGAACCGCAGTCAAGACTGCCACCGGGTTCTCACCGTTTCAACTAGTTCACGACGTGGAGTCACTTTTACCGATTGGATGTGAGATCCCTTCGCTTAAACTGGCCATAGAGATCCTCCCTGATACGACGGGTCTTGAGCAACGTTTAATCCACCTTGAGCAATTTGACGAGCAATGTCGAGATGCCGCTGTGGCTATAGATGCCAACAAACATCGTGTTAAGGTTCAGTATGATAGGCCTGTCCATCCCCGGTAGTATGTTGAAGGTGACTTGGTCCTCTTATATGACCAAGCTAAAGAACCCCTGGGGGTAGGCAAGTTTAACCCCATGTGGCACGGTCCTTACATCATGAGGCGTGTCCTGGAAAAAGGAGCCTATGAATTAGAAGACTATGAAGGGACTGTCTTGAAGGAGCCTAGAAATGGGCTCTACCTCAAGCGGTATTACGCTTGAACCTCTGGTTCAGGCTGATACTTTTGTATACTATTGTATAGGTTCTTCTGTACATAGTTTAGATTTCTTTTGGTTTTTGGGTCTGCTGATTAGCTTCCATTTGATTGACAGATGTCAGCAGAGTTTCCTACGTTCTTAGGATTCGAGGATGGTGCTAGCCGTCATACACAGTAGCTTGCTTCTATTGCCTGGGTTATTTTCTCACCTAACCACCTAGTTGTGTCCTCAGGAGGTGCTTGTCTTGGTCCTACATCTAACAATGTGGCTGAGTATAGCACTGTCATTGAGCTACTTCGGGATGCCATTTCCCATGGTATCCAGTCTTTAGAAGTCCGCCGAGATTCACAACTAGTTGTGTCTCAGCTAAATGGGCAGTACCGTGTGCGAGATCCTACGCTACTACAGAAATTCCTAAGGGTAAGACTCTTGGAACGACATTTTGTTTCAATTACATACATACATGTTCCGAGAAGTGTTAATCATATATCTGACGCATACGCTAACTATGTATTAGATTGGAATTTGTCACATTCACCATGAAGCACACAAATAAAAGAAGACAGTCATACATTTGTACATACACACATATAGTAGAACCAGAGAACCAAAGTTTTTTATAAATATGTCAAAAAATGGTAGTGTCATACAAAAATGGAGCTCGTAGCCCTCAAAAATATACATATCGATACAAAAAAATGAGATCCTGAGATATCTACTCCCTACGAGGAGGCCTAGCTGCCACCCTGATAGGATGTGTCTCGTAGAAATGTTGAACTGCATTGGCTACCCGCTGCAGTAGCCGCACCCAGTCACCTGGAACCCCCACTACTTGGCGCTGCATGGCCTCAGGTAGTCACGCCACCTCCATCTATGGAACCCTAGCAACCATCCGTGATAGGTTGCGCCGCAAGGTCTATAGAGTGCGTCTTGCTACAACATCAACTACCTTATCACCCCTACCCCGACGACCATGGCTCGAGAAGCCCTCGGGTCTCACTGGGCCTTTGTCTATGAGAAAACAGTCAACCATTAGCATATGATACTACCACCAAAAAGATTTTTGCATTTACATCTATAATCAAAAATCCATAAAAATTTAATACACAAAAACCTAAAAAGAGTAATCACCAATGTCTCTGAATGCTGCATCTGGTGGGAGTGGCATGTCCCTATCCTGGCGGAAGTCTATCCCTGCATAGGGGTATTCCTCTATGGCAATGACCTGTCGGTCCCACCAGCGGAAGAACTCCTTGGTATATGGTGATGCCAAACAACCACCACCCTGTCGTGTCAATATCTCATCCCATTGGGTCAGGGCTGGATCCCGGAGACTATGAGGAGGGACATCCATCCTCGGACTAAGCCCCGAAACTCTCTCAAAGAAGAAGCTGCACAAGATACTCCCATACCCGAAGTTTTTGGCCTTCCCTTCTTTTCATTCTGTCAATTGGGTCTTCATAGACCCCAGCAATGTAGTACACCAATCAAATACTATAGGCTGCATGCATTGTGATGCATAGAACATCACTGGCCTGGATGCCTGGTGCAAAGCTTTGGAACCCGTTATCCGCACTAAGGTAGCCACAATGATCTTCATGCTCAGATCTACTATGGAATTGATGGGCACCTAACTTCCCACTGTGCGTATGTTTGCAGGGAAATACCGCGCTATATAGTCAAGGACGATGATCCCACTACCCACAGTACGAGACCGAAGACTAGCCTCCTCACCTCGACGGGACAAACCGGTAATGAAGTAGATGTCATCCACTTCCAGTGTGAGGATTTTCCCATTGAGATTGAAGTTCTGTGCATCAACATCCCAATAATCGATCAAGCAGCAGAGTAGTAGGTTTTGGGCCCTCAAACCCCCTATACTCCAGAATTTGTATAACCCACATGCTTGCAATGCCTACTATGCTTGCACATCATTGCACACGGCCTCATCTACTTGGTCATGCTCCCTCTCCCTCCACTCTAGAACCATCCTGGAATGAGAAAAAACAAAGATTTTAGTCAATTTCTTTTGCATTTTCAACTTCACGGCCATACCCGCGGACCAGTTTGTATACAGGTGTGGGTACCCACGGTCAGTCTATGCATTGAATACGAGTATCGTGCCCTACCTATGACTTGCATAGCTATAGCCCGTGGGTAGTGCCGAATCCAATTAGGGCTTGGCCAAACTAAAAATCCCACCGCTGAAAATTAAAATGAATGCATTGAAATTAAACGTATGGATGAGACTACCAACCTGCTCCAAACGATTCGATGAACGGACGCTTGTAGTTACCAGAATCGGCAACTGAACATTCAGGTGAAAACTAACCACAAAACTCCAAATGGGTGAATAGTAAAAATGAATTGTAAATTGTAATTTTTTATTACTATTTATAATTTTCAGGACCCACTTGTCTATAGTTTTTACCGTTTGATGCCATTCTGGACTAATATAATGTCATGGAGTAGATTTTTTAATCAGATTTCCTTGGCGAAAGCTGTTCCATACCATTTCACACCTACGGCAGGTACGTTTCACACCTGGCATATAGGTTAGATGCCATTTCCACATGCATCATGCATTTGACCTTTTGACCACTTTCATAAACCCTAGGTGCGACCCCGCTTCTTAACTGACACAGAACCTTCACACTGCTATAGAAGTGTCGTTATGTGGTGATAGGGCTTTTCCGAACATGGGTACCCTAGTTAGAACCCCTTTGTGTATTTTGGTGCCGATGCCATTGTTTGTCCTTAGGATTGGGAGTCCTTTGTAGTTATGCCATGATGTTGCAATAAAGACTCATACTCTACTTTGTCTTATGCTGGCCATCTCCCTTAAGGACTCCCCTTAGTTATATCATGTTGTGATTGCATTGCATCATCCTGCTTGCCGCTTGAGCCTTGTGCCAGCTCCCGCTTACTCATTTGTTAGCCTGGTGCCTGAGCACTTTTCCCTGTCAAGCCCTGCAAAGCTTATATTTTCCCTTCACAATTTGATGACCTTTTAACCCTGAGGGAAACCACCCCCCCCCCAAGTGTCCACATCCTGCATGCACTTCCTTGCATTGATCATAGGTATGTTCCACTGCTTGGAACTAGTCTGCTCTCTATTTGACACTCGTTCCCTCACTTGTTGTACTATAAGCAATTTTATTCTTTTTCAAGCTTTTCCCAAATATGAAAAAGACCAAAAAAATCAAATATTCCAAAAAGCCGGATGGGATTATGGTTGCTACTTCTTGTTGGCAGCTGTTGTGTCGCCTTTGAACAGAGCATTCATTCCACTCTATACATTATGAGTCGGGACTATAGTTGGACCTTAGGTGTTGTACTTGTTTATCAGTTTTCTCCACTGATTGGTTAAGCTTCCAGTCATTATGGAGCCCTTTGTAATGCCTCCATCATTGCACAGTTTATGTCAAGTCTATGCTGCCTGAGTCTATCCATATGCTCATGCTCTTGTTCAAAGGAATTCCTAAGCCCAGAGTCAGCCACTCCTCAGATCTCTTGACTATTGCATGTCGTCCATCCTTATTGAGTCAGTTCGTTCCACTTGAGTTCTTCCAAATCTTTCAGTGTAGCTGGTACCTCGTGCTGGTTGATGGGGGATGCCTTAATTCCCTCCTTCCAACGAGTCTCGTTCCATCGACTTCAACCCATTTATTCTGGAACTTGAGGCTTAGATTTCGGTTGAGTACCTTGAGGCTTGCAGTCATTAGTGGCAGGTTCTCTCGCCATCGACAGTTTTGGGAATACATCAATGTCCCCTGATTGAGGGATTCATCCTAGTGTTCAACTTCAACTCATTTATTCACACTCTGATGATTGTGCTTTGTGCCTTGATGCCCATTTTCATTATTGGTGGGTTATCTCGCGTCTATTAACGGTATGCATTATTGACCGGTAATCAGACGATGTCACATCAGGTTCAACCCCAACTCCTTTATTCACTCGATGGGACTTGCACCGTCGAAGACTTGTGTAGAAGACCCCAGGCAATAGTGGCATTCAGTATGCTACTTATGACTATGAATTTACATCTGAGATATCACCTCTCAGATATCAACAGTTTGTACCTCCAGTTTGCACCAGTTGTTTCCTTTTCGGCAGGAGACCATATCTTACTATAGAGGGATCATGGCTATGATCACTTATGACATGTATTCACTATGTACTGTTTATTCATGGCCATTATATCATAATGTTGTACTACCGAAATGTATTCAGGGATACTATTGTATTATGACGAGTGAGCTGCTCTTTCCACTTGTGTCTCCATCACTCCAATTCTGAGTTTTACAATGTATTTCGGCCATCGTAGCATCAGTCTCTGACCTCACACATTAGGGGGCATCTCTTACAACGTAATCTTCCACCTTGTGCGCATCAGCATTCTTTGGCCTATAGCATCCATTTCACTGACTCAGATCCACTTTATATCCTTCAGACATACTACTTCCTCATTTTTCCTCTGACCCACTTGTTGCATCACTATAGCAAGCATACCTGCGAGTTGCATCACTATAGCCCACGGGTATCAAGTAAAATGGTAAAAATCACTAGTTTGTTACTTTTTACTCCCAAAAAGTGGTCATTGGGTGACCTTTGGCTCTCCATCTACCCAAGAAACGCCTCGATGTGTCCTTTCACTTACCTTTGAGAGGACTATATATTGAGCACGTATGGCTTATGAACAGGAGGAGAAAGAAGAGCAAGAGAACTCTAGTGGATTTTTGCCCTATCTTGAGTCTACACTCATTGATCTAGTTGTGAACCCTTTATGTTCACCTTCCAACTCCTATTTAGTTTGAGTTTGACATTCATGGAGGATTGAAGTGGTGGAGGCACAAGTGGATTGATCCAGATCTTGGTTCAGATTGGTTGCCGGCAAGAGGTTGTATCACTTTGCACTTCTTCTTGTTTATTAATAGAAATACTCATATTCTCGTCCATTAATGTTGTAAATGTTGTTTATCTTACATTGGGTTGCATTTACTTGTTATATCATGGGCCATTGCTATTGATGATGTTAATGCCATTTATATATTATATGTACTTGTTGTAGATTGGATTTCAAGACTAATTTGCAGATTCAAGTGCACGGGTTGAAAATCTCCAACGGGGATCTACATCAAACGTTTGGATCGAGGTTGGTTATCTTCTTCATTATCTTAGCATTGTCATTTATATAGCATAGTTCTGAGAATTGAGTTGATTTCTGGTAGTCATTTGTCTGTTGTGGTCTACCCCAAGCCATAGTGAGTTTTCTCCAACACAGAGATAACAGATAACATGATTTTGGAGGCTAGCAATAGAGTTGTCTTTCCATGTACTTGTGTGATGTAACATGGCTAGGGTTTTCAAACCCTAAGAAAGACAATCATGCTAGTGGTGAGAGCTTGAATGACATAAGCTTCTTGTTGAACCCAATTAGGACTTCCTACCTATCCTTGAGATTATAGGGTGCCTTAGGAAACCCTAGGACTTAGATGTTAAGGATCACAAATATATAACCAGTGGAGAAGATAAGGGTCAGAGAGACATCTTAGATGATCTTGGAGATATTGCTCTTGTGTGATGCTAGAGTATAAAACCTAGGGTTTGATGATTGAAATACCAGGATGTACATGTGTAATTGGATTCTAGAATTTGATTTCTTTGGTGGTGTACTTGTGTGATGTTACATGGGTATGGTTTTCAACCCTTAAGAAAGACAATGATGTTATTGGGGAGACCTTAATTGACATAAGCTTGTTGTTGAAACCAACGAGGACTTCCTATCTATACTAGAGATGATATGGTTGTTGAGGAAACCCTAGGATTTAGATGTTAGGGAGGATGAAGATATAACCACTTGTGAATATAAAGGGAAGAGACATTTCTAGGGTTTGCATGAGAAAAGATCATGTCCTTTATTTAATAGCATGTGTACTTCTCATCATAAATGTTTCATAATGTCTAAGAGTAATGTGACATAAATGTGAAAAAATATAACATAACCTTACACAAAAAAATAGAAGGTAGGATTTTATCTCTAACATAACCTTACACTCAATGGGTAGGAATTTATCTCTCATCCATTACATAGCTATGATTCCATGTTTGTTGCCACCATTTTTGTTTTATTTGATACGAACAAATTAACAAAAACATTCCCTACTTGATATAACAAAATCTTATATTTAATAAAGTTCCCTCATTGTTTCTTTTAATGTCTCTTATTGGGAGAAACCTTGGATTCCAAAATTGCTGAAATGGAGGGGCTCTAGTGAGATGAACCTGCAATAATTAATTAATTCAAATACACGAGATATCAGAAATAACAGAACATAATCACTTTTATATTGATCACGGGCCACTTCGAGGGGGCAACCTCCTTTGAGCAAGCTCAATACAATTAACTTCACGGTGCCTTCAATGACCTCAACACACACTTAGATACTAAGTCTATGCCCAATACTATGAGTCAAAACCATGGACATATAATACTACGAGACGACGTACAAAGCATATGCGTCCAATACTATGGGTCAATACTATGGGCTAATATAAACTACAGATCAACAAATACTACGGGACGACTTACAAAGCATATGCATCCAACAACAATATACTAACATAGTAAAGAGAAGGGTTGACATAGGTTCCTAACATCCCCTCTCCCTTAGAAAAAGATTTGTCCCCAAAGCTTTGGTTGGAGAAATTGCTGCAGAATCTAAAGGAGTGGTTCCCCGGTAGCATCCTCGAGTTGCATTTCAGGCCACTGACACCTTTGGAGTGTCAAGGAGGATTGCTTGGAAGGCTGTAGATGAAGAAGAACCCTGTCAGCTGCGTGGAAAATGCACTCAGAACAGTGCTGATCGGCTTGTTGTTTCAGGCTTATTCTGGCCATGTGAAGATTGTCCTGCAGAATTCGAAGAATCTGATTGCGGGTGCGAAGAACCGAGTCAATTTCCTGAACTGGGGAGCTGCTAAGGGTGTATGGAAGAAGAACTGGCGGTGTTTTTCCATAGACTGTTTCATATGGTTTCCTTTGAGATGTGGTATTGTACCACCAGAGCGCTGCTGGGAAATCCATAGAAATAGTTGGCCAAAGCTGTGTAGGGATGGGAAAGGGTTTGAGCAATCCCGAAAGGAGTGTCGTTTCACCCTTGTTGACTTGGAAAGTATCATCGTCAGCCACCATCTGTTGAATTGTCATTTTTAGTCCCTGCCAAAAGAAGTTACGTTGTTCCCGGTCAGACATTTTGTAGAACCTAGAGTGCCCTGTTGATGAAGAAGCATGGAGTTCATAGAAGAGAGAGCCCTGTTGAACATATTGCAACCAATTTGGAACAAGCAGAGAAAGAGCTGTAAGAGAAACTGGGTCATCAATTGTGCGAGAAGGAGCATCTTCCACCATATTGTCCTTACCCTTCTTGTAAGTGATCACATAGGGATAAGCCATGAGTTGGATAACCCATTTCAGGTCTGTTGGGGTGGAGACCCATTGTTCCAGAAAATTTTTCAGACTTTGGAGATTAGTCTTGATGCAGAAATAATTCCCTAATAGGTATGGCTGCCACTTCTGTACTGCATGCAAAATAGCCATCATTTCCTGCTGAGAGGTAGATGTGGCTAAATTCTTACCGGAAAGGTCTCTTGAAGGCAGCAAGTGCATTGGTTCAGCAAAGATACCTGCATATCTATCCAAGGAAGTAGTGGAGACTGTTGATGGGTGCATCTGAATGGAATTGAGCTGAGCGATGACACCATGTGAATTCTTCTTAAGGATTTTTTCTAGGCGATGTGAACTGATGATGCAGAGAGACTCTGGTTGTAAGCCCATAAATTTGTGTTGTGCCCCATTGACTTTAAACTGCTTCCAAAGTTCAGCAAAATCCCATAAGATGGGGCCAAGTGTGCGTAACCATTGAACGCCCAAAACCACATCACATCCGCCTAAGGACAAGGAAAACATGTCAGAGTGTAGGTTATAATATTCCATAGAGATACGCACATTGTGACACTTTCCCTTGCAAGGTAAGGTGCCCCCATTGGCAACCATGACTTCAAAGTTAGAGCAAGGATGGACAAAACAATCAGCCTGTTTGGAAATCTGAGGGTCAATGAAGTTATGAGTGCTACCAGAATCAATGAGTATGGTAAGAGGGAGCTTCTTGAAGTATCCCCTGACCCGCATTGTTTGTGGGGTGGTGATGCCGGTTACAGCATGGAGAGAGATCTCGGGTGGGTCGTCTTGAGATGGGGTGTCAACAGGCGGGTGTTGAATGTCGACCTGATCATCTACTGTATCTGTAGCTTCTTCACCAAGTTCTAAGGCAAGCGGAGAATCCACATCTAAGAGATAGAGCTTTTGTTGAACACATCTATGTCCCCGAGTGAATTTCTCATCACAATTATAGCAAAGCCCTTTTTCTCGGCGTGCCTGCATTTCTATTTCAGACAAATGCTTGATAGGAGTTGGTTGAGGAGAAGGCGTGATGGGAGGTCGTTGGGAACCCATATTTATGAAGGGAATAAAGGTGGGTTTGGAGCATTGTTGAGCTGCAATCTTGTCCTCAGCCAGCTTAGCCAACCCTAGGACTTCCATCATTGTGTTGGGACAAAACATTTTGACCTCTGATCGGATTTCATCCTTGCGACCACTGATAAAACAACTCCTGTAGAATTCATCGGACAATCCTTCTGTGTGATTGGCTAGTTTCTCAAATTCCGTCTGATACTGTCTCACTGTGCCAGTTTGGTGAAGTTTAATGAGTGCTCCTGTGAAGTCGTCAAAAGAACTAGGACCAAATCGTGACAAAAGGAGTTGGCAAAAATCTGTCCAGTTTGGCTCGGGATGAGCTTTGATGTACCAACGGTACCATTGAAGGGCTTCCTGTTCCAAATGAAAGGATGCAAGTGGAACTTTCCGAACATCAAAAGTATTATGCAGACTGAAATATTGTTCTGCTCGGTATATCCATCCAGTCGGATCAGTACCATTGAAGCGAGGAAAATCAAGCTTCAGCCCACGAAAATTGCTGGAAGAAGAGAACCCGGTGCTTGCAAAAGATTCTGGCTGTCTGGTATTGTTCATGGCTGAATGCTGAAGATGGAGGCTGAGAAATTTTTCATCCAGATCTTGGAGTTTGGTTTGGATGGCTGCAAGTGCTTCCTCCATGGTGTGTGCTCCTGCACGGGTTACAACCATAACCAGGTTTTTTTTTTTTTTTTTGGTGGAATGGGTAGAAAAACACAAACAGAAGCTGATTTAGTAAAGGGAAATTTGGATTGGGGAAACAATCTAATGGGTAATTGGGGTTTGACTAGATTTTGGACACTGTTGAAAGGACAAGAAAGCAAAAAGGGGGATTTCAGAAGCGGGGTGATAGAATGAGAAAATTTGGCAGAGAGGGACAAAGAAGCAGAATTCAGAAAGGAACTTTGTGGTAAAATTTGAAGGTGATTGGGTGAAATCTGAGGAAGTTATGGCAAACCCTAAAAATAGACAAATGTGAAATTTCGGGCTTTGGGAAGGGGAATTGGGGATAGGGTCCTCAGGAATGAAAGATGCAGAATGGAATGACACGGATTCCCTGAAAATTTCAAGGGAAACAAAGTGAAAACAAGGGAGATATGGAGAAAAAACTGATTTTTTTTTTTTTTCCAGAAATGGATCGGCAACAACGGCGCGGAAGGGATCCTCAACAGATGGATCTGCAATGGCGTGGAAGGGATCGAAAATGGCTGGATCTGGAACGACTTTCAGAATAGATCTGAAACGGCTGGATCTGAAGCGGAAGTGATCGGCAACAGTTCAACTGAAAATAGATATGGACCCCAGGTATGTACGGCTTCCTAACAGTTCAGGTGTTTCACTTGGCCACCAATGCTGTCTGACGGCTTGCATATTGGGGTAGTACCCCTCACTCCACGGCTCAGGTAAAACTGATAACCGCTTTGCCATAAACGACGGCTCTTGGTTTACCTCATGGGTGGGAACTAGTCAATCAGGTAGGGGTCGTTGCCCTTTTCTCTGGCAGGTCCTCTCAATGGGCTAGCTACTTTGGGGTTCCTGTGGTACTCCTCACAATGAGTTTTAGGGCTTATGCCCAAGTACTTCCCACAGTTAAGTGGATAGGGATTATTCCCAAATCCGAAGCTGCAACAGATACGAAAAAAAAAATTGGCAGAAATTCCACCCAACAAACCCAAGAAAGTGCTCTGATACCAGATGAGATGAACCTGCAATAATTAATTAATGCAAATACACGAGATATCAGAAATAACAGAACAGAATCACTTTTATATTGATCACGGGCCACTTCAAGGGGGCAACCTCCTTTGAGCAAGCTCAATACAATTAACTTCACGGTGCCTTCAATGACCTCAACACACACTTATATACTAAGTCTATGCCCAATACTATGAGTCAAAACCATGGGACATATAATACTATGGGATGACATACAAAGCATATGCGTCCAATACTATGGGTCAATACTGTGGGCTAATATAAACTACGGATCAACAAATACTACGGGACGACTTACAAAGCATATGCGTCCAACAACAATATACTAACATAGTAAAGAGAAGGGTTGACATAGGTTCCTAACATCTAGACCATGGACCCATGTGAGAGAGGCACCCCCAGTATTATTGTGACCTCCTGATTCCAATGGTGTTGACGGTTCATCGATCCGAGCCACGGTCTTCGTTTTATGGATGATCCAAATTTTAGGGGGCATATGGTCTAAATTCGGATGTACAAGTCATAAAAACATTAAATGGAGAGGCCACCCTCTCCCATTCATCATAAAAGCATTAAATGGAGAGGCCACCCTCTCCCATCCATGGTTTTGGAATATTCTATGCAGCACATAGTTTAGAATACACCCATCCATGGTACTTGGTAACCCATGGTTTTGTCCATGGTATGGCTTCAAGGCACATTGTAATAATATTATATAAAGGAATTTATGCCTTCTCAATAAAACACGCTATTATTTTTGGCATCCTACCTTTCTCTTATTTTATTGAGTTATTATTGGGTTATTGGCTTTGAGTGTATTTCTTAGTATAGTTTGAGAGATGAGGCTCAAATAACCCTCTTTGAGCCTCACCCCTCCATGTTGCATATTTACTCTATGTTTCTCTATCTAGGATTTTCACAGCCCAGATCTCGTTGTTGTATCTTTCTTACAATTGATCCATAGTCCACTTCAGATTTGAGGCTATCTCTTCTCCTCTTCTCTCGGCATTCAATTTTTCCATGTCTCAGCCCCCAAGTTCCATATCAATGGCCAGTTGCAACTCGCCTCTTAGAATTTTTTAGGGACACATGTTGCGTTGGTCCCAGGGGCAAAAGATTTGATCCGGGTAAAAAAATTGAGTTCCGTGAGATGTTGCAAGTGCATTTGGGCAGGTTCGACATATTAATGTTGGCCAAGGGTTCATGGTCATGTCCCAAATTTGGTATTGGGTCACAATGGCCTAATCACATTGGACCTATTCATTAGAGTTTGTCAAATTGATGCTAAAGGTCAAATAATTGCCAAGGAGGAAAATTACTAGTTTCATAGGTTTGGGGTGGAAGCTTTGGGATTTGGAATAATGGGGATAATAAATGATGTTTGAACATTAGAATGGCATAAATATTCAATAAAGGAGCTAAATAAATATATACAAGTGAAAATCAAAGTGGCATTTCATCATGAAGACACATGGAGGAAGTGGGACCCACATATGGCTAGATTTCCCCACTACACTTGGCATCATTCTCTCACCAATTCGAATTCAAGGTGAATGGTAACATACTTGGGGGAGTCCAAAAGGTATTATTCATTGCATGACTCATCCAAGGTCGAAATATAGAGGAAGAGTAACTCCCATGGAAGAGGAAGAGGCAATTTGGAGCTAGTGAGACACTTGGGCTAGATTCCCTAGCTCTATGACAACAATGATGAAGACGCTATGACACCTATGACACAAATCAGACCTGAAGGCTGACATATGACATATATGACATGTCAGGGCTAAAAATAGACTCCAAGAGGGCGCTCAAGGGTGTTAGGGCAGCTAAGATGCTTCCACATGTGATTTGGTGGAAGTGGGAGACTAGGAATTGTTGTACAAGTGGCGTTCTTTGGAATCTCTTCCCAACTTGAGTTGGCATGAGTCTCTTGGAAGGAATTCGACCCATAGAGGACATTAGAACTTTATAAATGTCAATAACAAAGAAGGAAACCAGCTTTTGATCATTTGTAGAATTTGCAATTGCATTTGTGAAGAGGGAGAGCTAGTGGATGACTAGTTTCTTGCCTTAGCCAATTTCGAGGGTGAAAGATTCCCATCCAAGTTGGTAATTGGAAAGGCCATTCAGACCTTTCATTTGGAGCTTTAATGGAGTCTTTATTTGCAGGTGTAAGCTACAGGGCAGCTCATGGTTTCTTCTATTGCAGCTCACTCCTTCAACCATTTCCAGTTTTGATGGCATATTCTTGATCCTTGAGGGAGGGCGTTTTTGGTGAGCTATTGTACTCTTTGGGGAAGCTTTTAATGCCCCATTTCTTTTTTAATATGAATTAAATACTCTGTTCTTCATCTCCAAAAAGTTTCAGGTCGAAATTCCAAGTAGAAATGTATAAATCTCATTTTTAATGGAAGAACAATGCCATTTCCCCACTACCTTGTTGTGAACCAATGTATTGATGATGATTTCGAATGAATGGATGATTATCTGATATATTTGTGATCAATATACTGCCATGGATGTATTCTACAAGTTTCATGTACTGTACTTGAGCATTTGAAGCATTTTTACTCAGTTTAGTTGTATTGGGAGGTGAAATAGTGTCATTTCCCCAAGGGTCGAATTGGTGATTTTTGCAGTTGAATGGGAGAGGGTGAGAACAGTTGTAATAAACCATTAATGGTGCATATGAGACCTTAATAACATACTTAAAACATTACATACCTCTGTTCATAAATTTGAGTGGGTTTGGAGGCATTTGGGAAGCCATTTTCAGTACTTACCTTAGGGGGATTTGAACCCCAAATTACTTGTAAAATTGCATACTTGGTCCAGAATCTTAAGAGAGTTTGCAGAGGTCTTTTGGTGGCCATATGTTATCCCTGAACATCATATTAAATTCCTAATATCATTCATAAACCTTCCTTGAAGATTTGAAGGCATTTGGAGTCAATTTGAGACCTAGAGACCAATACTAGTCAAAGGGAAATCACTAGTAAAGTTACCTACATTGACCAGAATTGAAAAAGTATTTGCAGAAGTGTTTTAAAGGTACAAAGGCATCCCTGAAACACATATTTATGTTATAATATCATTCATATACCTTCTCAGAATATTTGGGATCATTTGGGGCAAATTTGGGACCTAGAGATCGAAACTAGTCAAAGGTTGAACTAGGGAAAAAAAGTGGAAAATTGCAATTTTAATAAAATTCCTAATAAGGGACATTACAGTCGAGTCATTCCAAAGTTTACCCCCTTGTGCAAGAATTTCACTGTCTCTCACTTCCAAATTTCACTCTTAAATTTTGTCTCTGGAGTTCAAAAATATCTCTTGCCAATGACTTCTGAATATGTCAATTAATTGATTTTTTTATTTACAATTACATAATTTTAAATATATTTCACCATTATTAAACTAATTTTCTCATGAAATAATATTGAGTGTTGGATATGTTTGCTCTTCTTGTGAAATACATGGTTCTTTGAAAGAGCAATACTGAATTATTATCACAAAATATCAATGTAGGATTTTCTTTCCCGTGCAATAAGTTGGACAAAACTCCTTTCATCCAAACTACTTGACAAGTTGTTAATGTTGCAGCCACATATTATGCTTCAGGTGACCAAATTTTAATTATGGGATGCTTCTTTGATGCCCATGAAAAAGTACATGTAGCAAAATTAAAATCATATTACCTCGTGCGTTTTTCCTATTGTCAACACTACATGTAAAATCACTATCTGTGAAACCATTAAATTATGGAAAACAAAATTCAATAATATGATGTACTTGCAATGTATCTTAAAATTATTTTACCAACTTGAAAATGAGTACTTCTCGGAGGCTCCATAAACTCCATAAGCCTTGAGATTAAACTCACAACAAACATATCTAGCCTAATTGTTATTAGGTACATCAAATTTCCAACTAATTTCTTGATTTGTGTTGGATCTACAAAAGATACATTATCCTCTTTCCTTAAACTCCATAAACCTGGAGATTAAACTCACAACAAACATAATATATGGCCTAATTGTTATTAGGTACATCAAACTTCCAACTAATTTCTTGAATTATGTTGGATCTACAAAAGATACATTATCCTCTTTGCTTAGTTTAGTACCTATTGCTACAAGTGTTGACATTGGCTTGCAATTCAACATTCTAAATCTCCTTAACACATCTTTAGCATACTTTGATTCTCATATAAAAAATTCATTTTTAGATTGATCAACTTCAATATCAAGGAAGTACTTCATCACACTCTGTCATTTCAAATTCATTTTTCATGGCTATTCTAAATTTTTCCAACATCAAATTACTTGTAAAAAATATATCATTGACATAAGAATTTTACCTTGCTTTATGTTTTAGTGTACATAGCGGGGTCACTTTTGCTTCTATTAAACCCATTGTTATGCAAATAGTTGTCTATCTTGATATATCAAGGTCTAGGACATTGTTTCAACCCATATAAGACCTCTTTAGATTATAGACCTTCTTTTCATGTCCTTTATCTCATAACCATTTTCTTTCTTAGGCTTGAACCTCCAAAGTGCAAGTTTCCAAACCTCAAATGCCAAAGCCATGTTTGATCAACAACCTTATCTTTATATGCATTCATTGAGTTTTGAATTTCACCCATCATCCTGAGTGAGAACATTATGTTCTTGGTGCATTTCAGACCTAGAACTAAGTACACATCATCAATATCTTTCTTGTTTCCATTTTTGGCAAACATAATCACCCATTAAGGTCCAATAAATACCTTTTTCCAATAATACATATAACATTGCATTCACCATTCACCATGAACCATGAACCATGTAAAAGTCATGATATATAACATGAAATCCACATAAATAATCTAAGATCCATAAACACTCTGTCATATACACCAGATGAACATTGTGAATTTGTATTGGAAATATGTTCAAAATTGCTTTTTTATACAAAATGGAGCATCGTTCCTAATAATGGATGCTCATGCCCAAAAATGGAATAAGGGTGGCTCATGACTTATACACAAATAACCATATCCTACCAAAAATTCCACATCGTAGCTAATGTACATAGTGGGTGTCTCAATCACCCTGGCCACCATCAGCACCCCGACACTCGTCTCCAAAATCAATCTTCCTCCTCTTCGAGCTAGTGGAAGATTGGGCCCCCCTACGTATGGGTGTGGTCTGAAAGGGAAACAACAACATGTCTATTTTCCTACATTTCTATAAATTAGTACACTTAAAAAAATACAATTAGAATTCAAATATTGAGTACTCACTTGAGACGAGACAACATGTCATGATGGGGGTGTCCGTCTCCTCGATCCCAGTCTGTCGACAATGCCTCCCTGCAACAATTATAAAAAAAAATTCAATACATAATACCAAAATGCATTTTTTTATGAAATCCATTCATGCTTTATAAGATTTTAAAGAACTTATAAATCCCACCGTGAATATTGGAGGCGATGCAGGGGATTTCCCTTCCTGGCTAGGAAGTGGACTACTTGGATAGACAACTTCCTATGAGGAAATGGTGGTGGAGGGGGATGATGTAGGTAGGGGGCGGAGGATGATGTAGGTAGGGCGTGGGGGATGATGTAGGTAGGGGGCGGGGACTAATGTAGGTAGGGGGGTGAGGGATGATGTAGGTAGGGGGATGGGGGATGATGTAGGTAAATGTGTGGGAGTAGATGTATGGGAAATGGATGGAGTTCATGTGAATGGAGCTGATGTGGATAGAGCTGATTTGGATGGGACAGATGGATACAAATGTTGGAAAGGAGGGGGAAACACATGAATGGATGGGTGTGCGTTGTGATATAGCCCCAGTGGTTGTACAATGGGTGGGAGCGTCCTACGGGGGGATACAGAAATGCTGATCACAAGAGCAGAGTTCCCAGTCACTTGAATCGACATGAATTGTGGAAAAATAGAACTATGTGGAATATATGCAAGAATGTGTGCGTATGGTGATCATATGGTCGGAGATGGAACCTACATAAACATATGAAATACATTTCATTAGAAGAAAAAACATGTAAATTAACCATACAAACACAATGAATTTCACATCAAATATATAATTAATTTCACACAAGTTACCTGCAAAACAGGTAATATGCTCAGCACAAGTGGAGACCTGTGCTCAATCTCCTTCGCATGCACATGTGGAAACAAAAAAACATTAATATTGATTTCTCATATAAAATTTCACAATTGCAACTAACTCAATTTTTAAATCCTACAACCATGCACTCTTTTAGATACCTGTATGTGAGGTGTTGCAATACTTTCCGCTGCCACCATGGTAGAATCAAGGTTGGGAGAAGTAATGTCCTCCCACCTTGATTCAGTTGCTTCATCTCAAAACAACTGCACATGCCAAAAACATCAATTACACATTAAATGTTAAATTTTTAGTATTAAATCACAATACTATAGGATCTTTGCTAAGAGAATAACATCTACAGTATATCAATGCATGACAATCATAATATGACAAGCATCACAAGCATCACAAGAATCAAAAGCATAGAGACAAGAGACACAGAGTTTCCGTGGGGAAAACCCTAAGGTGAAAAACCCCACAACTTCCTCAGAGATAGAGAGAGCAATGGCTCAACCAAAATACAACCAAATAATACTGAGATAGTCTCCTAGCAGATGATCCTCCTCCTCCTCACTAGTGCGCCACTTTTCAGAGAGAACGATAGTTGCTTTTCCGAGTGTGAGTAAAATAGAGATCTCCTATCTCTATTTATACTCACCTTTTTGCCCAGTGACCTACTGGGGTCGACTTATCTACTTGGATACATCCACATTATATTATATATTAATTAGGGCCGACCCCATAAGGTGGTCTAATAACCCATCGGCAAGTACACACACTTGCGACACTTGTCAATCCACATGACGACACTTCCTTATAGAGGAATAACACATCTCTTATAAGGGTACAATAAATATATATATAATACACAGATGAAATACATTCTGAAGTTACATATACATCAACACTCCCTCTTAACTAGGAAGGTATTTCTCGACACAGATCTGCTAGACAAGTCTTCTTCTCTGGATCATCATCATCGATGCATCGTCATCATCATCGTCACTGCTGCTACTATCTCAACCAATCTCTGTCTCTACTCGTCATAGGAAGTTCTACAGAGCTAGTCCTTTTTCATACTGGATGTAGGCCCACCACCTGCAGGTCTTCGTCATCACTGGCCATACTATGGAATCCTCAGGACTTTTACGTGCGTCACAAAACCTCGAAAGAGCATCCCAGGCTGTTACGAGCACACAGCTCTACCTATAGGATCTCCCAGGGCGCTATTACATGTGACCCCACCACAAAACCTCGCAAGAGAATCTCAGGATGTTACGGGTACACAACTCCGACCTGAAATCTCCCAGGGCGCTATTACATGTGGTCCACCACAAAACCTCGCAAGAGCATCTCAGGATGTTACGGGTACACAACTCCGACCTGAAATCTCCCAGGGCGCTATTACATGTGGTCATGGCAAAACCTCGCAAGAGCATCCCAGGACTGATTACGGGCACACAGCCCAACCTATCGGATCTCCCAGGGCGCTATTACATGCCATAGGACAAAACCTCGCAAGAGCATCTGCCAGATATCCCAGGGCGCTATTACATGCCATAGGCAAAACCTCGAAAGACTATCTGCAGATCTCCCAGGGCGCTATTACATGTCCTCCCAGAGAAAAACCTCGAAAGAGCATTTGCCAGATGTCCCAGGGCACCGATATTACATGCCATAGGCAAAACCTCGAAAGACCATCTGCAAATCTCCCAGGGCGCTATTACATGCTCATCTGCACAACCTGATCCACGGCCATAGAGTATCAACCTGATACTCACCATACATCATCCTGATGTATCCATGATCATCCTGATCATCATCACTGCAACGTCCTGCTGCATGTCATCTGGAGCAACATCCTGAAGCTCGTCATCCATGATCATCCTGATCATCACTGCAACATCCTGCTGCATGTCATCTGGAGCAACATCCTGAAGCTCGTCATCCATGATCATCCTGATCATCACTGCAACATCCTGCTGCATGTCATCTGGAGCAACATCCTGAAGCTCATCATCCATGATCATCCTGATCATCAATGCATCTACCTGATGCATACCAAGTATCTACCTGATACATATCATCATACATGATCCTCCTGATCATACAATGTATCCACCTGATACAAATACATGATACATGTCACCATACATGATCCACCTGATCATACAATGTATCCACCTGATACAAATACATGATACATGTCACCATACATGATCCACCTGATCATATCCAGCATCCACATGATGCGTACATACATACATAAAAATGATCCAACTGATCATATCCAGCATCCACATGATGCGTACATACATGCATAAAAATGATCCAACTGATCATATCCATCATCCACATGATGCGTACATACATACATAAAAATGATCCAACTGATCATGTCCAGCAGAAACTAGAACATCATCCTGATGCTCATCATCCAGCGCTTACATCCACAGCCATGTGAAGGATCCTCCTTCCAACATGCTTGGAGTGGCTTCAGCAAATGTGTCCATCACTTCTTCCTCGAAGTGTCCTCGATCTGAAGAACACCAAGCTTCTCTCTGAAGTACTCGAACTTCACTCTGGCTAGTGGCTTCGTCAGCACATCTGCAATCTGCTCGTCCGTCGCAACATACAGAAGCTTCACAGCTCCTCTCTGCACCATATCCCTGATATAGTGATATTTGATCTCTATGTGTTTCGACCTGTCATGAAACACTGGGTTCTCGGACAGCTTCACACAACTCTGGTTGTCATAGAAGATACCAGTAGCTTCCAACGGGAGATCAAATAACTCAGACAGTAGCTTCCGTAGCCATACTGCCTCACAACTAGCTGAATAGGCTGCAACATACTCTGCCTCAGCTGTACTCAGTGCTACACAGGACTGCTTCCTGCTAAACCAAGAGATCACACCTGATCCCATATTGAAACAGCACCCAGATGTGCTCTTCCTATCTGTAGCACTGCCAGCCCAATCTGAATCAACATAACCCTGTAGGTTAAACTTTTGATTTACTTCATACTTGAGCCCATAATCCACTGTACCCTTCAGGTACCTCAGAACATGCTTTGCAGCAACCAGGTGAACACTCCTCGGATCCGTCAGGAACTGGCTCAATGTGTTCACAGCAAAGCAAATGTCTGGTCTCGTGTTCGTCAGGTACATCAAGGACCCAATCATCTGACGATACATAGTGATATCAACCGGCTCAGATGAAGCATCACATAGAAGCTTCATATTTGATGCCATAGGTGTGGCCATGGCCTTGCAATCCATCATCCCAAATCTCTTCAGGATATCTACTGTGTACTTCCCTTGACCAAGGAAGATCCCACCTGCACTCTGCCACACCTCCATACCTAGGAAATAGTGCATCATTCCCAAATCTTTCATGTCGAATTCAGCTGCAAGCTTCCTTTTAGTATCTGCAATCAGTCTGTCATCTCCTGTCACAAATAGGTCATCCACATATAGTAGTAGAATCACAGGATTCCCTTCCGCAACCTTGTAGTAAAGGTTGGAATCCGCTTTACTCTTGGTAAAGCCCAAACTAGATAGGAAACTGTCCATCCTACCATACCAGGTTCTGGGAGCTTGCTTTAAACCATATAAGGCTTTCTTCAATCTGCATACATATGATTCTTTGTCATGTATTTCAAAACCGAGTGGCTGTTCCACATATACTTCCTCTTCTACTACACCATTCAGGAAAGCAGTCTTGACATCCATCTGGTGTATTTTCCATTTCATTGCTGCAGCCAGGGCAAGCACTGTTCTGATGGAAGTATACCTGGCTACAGGTGCAAAGGTTTCTTCATAATCTATTCCTTCCTTTTGAGAGAAACCACGAGCTACGAATCTTGCTTTGTATTTTTCCACACTGCCATCTGCAGCATGCTTGATTTTGTAGATCCACTTGGAAGTCACAACAGACTTCTCCTTAGGTCTTGGGACAACATCCCAAACATCATTCTTCATTATTGATTGGTATTCCTCAACCATAGCATCCTTCCATTCTTTCCTTTCTGCTGCCTCTTCATAACTGGAAGGCTCTTTGTTCATAATGTCACAGAGTAAGGCAACATAACTGGTGTGTGATCTGGTTCTCTTCTTTGCTCTGTGTTCTTCTTCTGGAATGCCAAATCTTTCTGCATCATGAATGAGCTCTCTAGCCCATACAGGTTTCCTCTTGTGAGAGTTATCCTCACGGGGTGGATCTACAGGTTCTTGTGGATCTTCAAACTCACGAACAGCTTCTAGAACTGCTTCAGTCATGGTAGTGTCCTGAAATCTTGTTTCCTTAGGTTCTTCATAAACTTCGGTAGGTGTCTTCCTTGATTTGATGAATGCTGAGTTTTCATCAAATGTTACATCCCTGCTGACATCAATCTTCTTGAATCCTGGAAAGTATATTTTGTAAGCCTTCGAGCTTTCACTATAACCCACAAAGATGCCCTTCTTTCCTGAAGGATCTAGTTTAGTCCTCTTCTCTTTTGGGATATGAGTATATACTGGACAACCAAATATTCTGAGATGGCTGACTTCAGGTTTCTTACCAGAAAAGACCTCTTCTGGTGTCTTGTTGTCCAATATCTTGTGGGGTGTTCTGTTCTGCACGTATACAGCTGTTCTGGCTGCTTCTGCCCATAGATGCATAGGAAGATCTTGATCGTGCAACATTGCCCTTGCTGCTTCCATGATAGTTCTGTTCTTCCTTTCTGCAACTCCATTCTGTTGAGGATTATAAGGAGTAGTCAACTCCCTCTTAATCTCTGAATCACTGCAAAGTTTCTTGAAGTCATTTGAGGTGAATTCTCCACCATTGTCGGATCTGAATGTTTTGATCTTCTTGTCAGTTTGATTCTCCATCAAGTTTTTGAATTCCTTGAATTTGTCAAGCACCTCATCTTTGCCTTTCAAGAAGTATACCCAAGTCTTCCTGGAGAAGTCATCAATAAATGATACATAGTAAACATACCCACTTAGGGAACTGGATGACATGGGGCCACATACATCTGAGTGGATGATTTCCAGAATGTCTTTTGCCTTGCTTTCACTGCTTGGGAAAGCCTTCTTAGTGTTCTTTCCTTTTGCACATCCTTTGCAAACACCTTCATGTTTGGTCTTGATTTCAGGAAGACCTTCTACTGCCTTGCTTGCAATTGGAAGTGCCCTATAGTGCATGTGAGCAAGTCTTCTGTGCCAAAGTTCACTTGGCTCCATGGATTCATGTACCATGGCATGTTCAGGTTGTCCCTTCAATTTATAAAAGCCTCCCTCTTGCTCTCCAATCACTACTGCATCATCTATGTTCTTTCCCTTTGGCCACATTAGGACTTGGCCATCCACAAATGCAACCCTCATACCTTTTGCATCTAATGCAGAGATGGAGAGTAAGTTCTTCTTGAGTCCAGGAACATACAGTACTTCTTTCATCTTCAATGATTTTCCAGAATCTAGATTGTAGGAGGCTTCACCACTTCCTTTGATTGGGTATTGATAATCATCCCCAAGTTTCACCTTATGGGGTGATTCATGTTCAGAAAGGTTCACAAAAGATTCCTTGAACCCAGTCATGTGTTTGGAGGCCCCACTATCAATTAACCAATCATTACATCCATGGGAGATGGTACCTGTAAAAGCAGAGATCAGAACATACTCTTCTTCACTTGATGAGTCATCATCACTATCACTTTCTGCCCTAGCCTTCTTCTTTGGGGGTTCATCATCTTCGGCAGCATGAGCATGAAATCTTCTTTTGCTGCCCTTCTTCTTCTTACTGAAGTTGTTGTTATTATCCCTTTTGTTCTTGGGACAATCTGAAGCATAGTGACCCTTCTCATTGCATGTAAAGCATCTTAGGTCCTTCTTGTTCCTTTGATGAGTTCTTTTGTGGTGAGAGTGATCCTTCTTGGTTTTGCTTCTTTTGGTGTGAGCTGCAAGAGCTTGATCTTCTCCTCCCATCTTTTCCTCACGAGCTATAAGTCTAGCTTCTTCTTGAGAACATTCTTCCCGAAGTCTACTGAAGGAGATCAACTTCTTCCTTGCACAAATTCGTTGAATAAAGGAATCCCATGACCTGGGTAGGCCATTTAGAGTAGTCATCACCACCTCACCATTCTCCACCATTTCATCTACTGCTTCTAATTGTTCCTTGATCTGAGAGACCCTTGAAAAGTAAGATTGAATGGTTTCTCCATTCTGGAACTTCACTGCTTTCAATTGGTTCCGCAGGGTCATCTTCCGATTTATGTTCTTTCCTTCAAATAGCTTGGTTAAAGATTCAAACATCTCTTTGGGTGTCTTAAGAGAAGACACATGGGGTATGAGATGGTCTTTGATGGAATCAGCAATGATTCTCTTTGCCTTGACCAAGTTCTTCTTGTGCAATGCCTTGGCTTCTTCATCCTCTGGGATAGGGATGTCTTCTTTCACATATGAGTCCAACTCATTCTCTTCCAGGATTAACCCAATCCTATACTTCCAGACTCGGAAGTTATCAGCCCCTTCAAGCTTATCCTCAAGCTTGGTGTGAAGAGACATCTTTAAGAGTACTTCAAATGGAAATAGAAAAGATTTAGAACTTACCACTTGAAGTGCTGAAAACTGGATTTGGTCCCGGATTAGGCTTTGTCAGAGAAACCCTAAAAATTCAAAATGTGAATTTCAAAATTTTGAAAGGATAGAAAGATGCGCCCTGGAGAGCTGATCAGCCTAGTACATTCAGAATTTGAGATCAGCAAGGTATTGCCCTTCAAAATTGCCTTTTTGTCCTCCCGGGTTCACTAGGGAGAGCCCTGAATTAGGGTTTGAGTTTCCCGGAGATCTACCCAGCCAAAAATCTCGATCCAAAGCTCAAACCTTCGATTTTTGCAAGGAGCTTCCAGCTGTACCTTCAGTTTCCAGAAATTCCTATTTTTGTGGAAACCCTAATTTTTAGGGCCAAATCTGAAAATGCTCGAAACTGAATTCTGATTGGACAGATAGATGCGCCTTGATGAGTAGATCCAATCTACTATACTGAATTTCAAAAATATGTGGAGAGAAACCCAATAAACAAGGAATACAAGCTTCCGTCACTGCAAAATGTCTTCTTCTCAGTTAAGCTCTGATACCATGTTAAATTTTTAGTATTAAATCACAATACTATAGGATCTTTGCTGAGAGAATAACATCTACAGTATATCAATGCATGACAATCATAATATGACAAGCATCACAAGCATCACAAGAATCAAAAGCATAGAGACAAGAGACACAGAGTTTCCGTGGGGAAAACCCTAAGGTGAAAAACCCCACAACTTCCTCAGAGATAGAGAGAGCAATGGCTCAACCAAAATACAACCAAATAATACTGAGATAGTCTCCTAGCAGATGATCCTCCTCCTCCTCACTAGTGCGCCACTTTTCAGAGAGAAAGATAGTTGCTTTTCCGAGTGTGAGTAAAATAGAGATCTCCTATCTCTATTTATACTCACCTTTTTGCCCAGTGACCTACTGGGGCCGACTTGTCTACTTGGATACATCCACATTATATTATATATTAATTAGGGCCGACCCCATAAGGTGGTCTAATAACCCATCGGCAAGTACACACACTTGCGACACTTGTCAATCCACATGACGACACTTCCTTATAGAGGAATAACACATCTCTTATAAGGGTACAATAAATATATATATAATACACAGATGAAATACATTCTGAAGTTACATATACATCAACATTAAATACACTAAACAATGTTGATCCGACGATTGTAAAATGTACATTTAAAAATGTAATCAACCATTTACAAATCATGCACTAACCTCAGACATAAAGGTATCTCGCGCAGGATCCTTTGTAGGGCCATGGCAAGTATGGTCGTAGTGAGTGCAACGATGGGGTAATCCTCGGGGGTCAAAAGGATCCTTTGGCCCACTAGCTGTCATGGATGGTCCATGACCAATGGGTCCTGAAGGACCGACACCTAATGGTTCTCCATGCTGCTATGATGTGTCATGCCTAGATGATGCCACAGATGTACTTTGCTGCAATATAGTATGAGTAAGATGTGATACGGCAGTGGCAGTATCGGCTAGGTGATCCAGTAAATGAGATGTCTATGGAGGGGGGTTAGGTGTACGCCTAGCTGCAGGTGTCCCTCTCATTGGGTTACACCCGGCGGTGTGTCGATCCTGGGTAGATCCAAGACAAATCCATTGAAACTCACTAATTTCAAAGTAGTTGACATGTAGACCCAACACGAACTCTGCATATAGTTTTCGAAGAAAATAAAGTGGAACCTCCCTATTGTTGCAAGGAGGTTTTCTGAAAACCATAAATCATCGACTCATCCAGTTTTGTCTCCATGGATCATATTTGCACCAATCCATGCAAAGGCGCCTTTTGCGTGGATCAGGTGGTAGGTTGGTCCTAGGGTCAATGAAATAACTAACTAGAGTTCGTTTTGAGATGTTCAAGTATTTGATCTGGTCTCTACTAAGACCAATAGAATAATATGCTCTCTTCCTATCCCTATACTCGGTTATGCTTGCAAATTGACCATCAGCATTGTCAACTGAGGCAGTGATGATATTGAGGGATGTGGCTAAGGAGAGTCTCGATGGTTCCCTAGTGGTTCTAATCTCTTGAACCAAGGTTCTTAACTAGTGTAAATTTTAGTTTATTTGGGCTCTGGTGGTTGGGTTCTCCTCGGGATGAATGTTTACTTTGGGGTTTTTTGTGGATGGGTTGTTTGTTTAGAGGTTTCGTTCTTGGTTTTCTGTCATTGTGATGGAGAAGAGATGAACTACAATTAAAATAAATAAATTTGTTTCAATATTGGTTGATTTTTTTTATAATGTAAATTATTTTAAAATCATTGAAAATACAAACAAAAATTGTAAATAATGGATCAAAATCTTACCTAGATGATTATTGGGGGGTATTGGTGGTGGAATTGATGCGTGCACGGTCGTGGATCGTTTTTGGATAGTCGAGCATCGACGGAATCGGGTAAGATGGGTTACAAATGGGCCTCAACCCAATTTTTAATATACAGATCATCATATGCGCACTTTTAAGGTTCACACACTAAACATGTGTGCACGTACGCGCTACTATTAGGCACGTGCTTTTAAGACCTACATGGTTTCCGAACCGGTGGTTTGGGACTTTACCAAACCATGGCTCGAATGCGGTCTTAAGGGCACGAGCCCGCTATGTATTTTTTGCGCTTGCACACTCCCATTGCAACGGATTTGGGTATGATCTTTGTGCGAGTGCCCCCATCTTTTTTGGTAGAGATAAATCTATTAAGAACCAATCAAACAAGATTAAAAAAAAAGGAAATTGTTAATGAAAAGTGTCATGTCCCCAATTAAATGATTTTCAAATAAATAGTTAAGTCGTCCTACCCAATTCCTAAGGGTTATGTGGA
This sequence comes from Larix kaempferi, assembly GCA_027924585.1. Classification (NCBI taxonomy): domain Eukaryota; kingdom Viridiplantae; phylum Streptophyta; class Pinopsida; order Pinales; family Pinaceae; genus Larix; species Larix kaempferi. Next base: position 5,225,972 of record BSBM01000600.1, read on the forward strand.
AGAATTAAAATATTGACATTTAACCCCAAGGTCTATAGTTTCTCATGAAAATTCAATATTCTAAATTGATGGTGGAAAAATAGGCCAATAAATTATGGAATAAATGTTAAATGCTCCAAAATGAAGTGGCATTAGGTCCTAGTTGGACTTGGGGGCGCATAAGTGGACATCTGGGGTCGACATGAGAGAATATTCCTCCTTTAAACATGGATCCATCCCCAAATTCGAGTTGGAAGGGAAGAGGTAACATTCATGAAGGAAGAGGAAGAGTCATAGGGCTAAAAATAGGCAATGACGGATTCTATGACAACTATGACAACCATTAAGACACTTATAACAGATTCTATGACACTTATGATAGATTATATGAAATCTATGACAATGTAAGAGATAAAAATAGACCAAGAGGGAGCATGAGAGGAATTACACATCTCCAAAGCATCCAAAACATTCCCCAAATCGAATTCATGGCAGAGTTGGAGACAAAAAATGAGCCAAGTATCATGTGGGGCCAATGAAGGGTCATAACCCCCACTAATTCAAATTTCATGAGTAATTAGGAGATAATTTGAGTTCCAAGGAGGTAAATGAGTCAATGAAAGTTATTAAAAGGATTCCAAGTCGAAATAGATCATATTTTGGTCATTTTTTATTTTCATCTTTGCAATTTTGGAGAGCTTCAAGCTTGTCCTTGTATGGTGGATGTTCATCCTCCCTGCCTTAGAACCAATTTCGAAGATGCAAGATTCCCATCCAAGTTGGTTGATGGAGAGGCCATTCATACCTCTCAATAGAGCTTCATGGAGATTTTTTGAGTCAGGTTCAACCCCCATCTGATTTTGATTTCTCATTCTTCTCTATTCTCATTCTACTATCTTTCTCTCAATGTTCAGGTAAAGTGAGATAGCGCACTCTTTGTTGCATATAGATAATGGAAGGGTGTTGTTTAGACCTTATGAACTTGTTAATGGATGCATAAATATGTAATGGATATATCATGAGAGCCACATATCTAAATACTAAGCACTTCATGTACTCTTTCTCCAAGTAACATTGATATTCGAGCTAGTTTCCTCTTTCTCTCAATGTCATGTAAAAGTGTGATGGCACACTGCTTGTTGCATATGGCTAATGGAGGATTTATATTTCAACCTTATAGACATATAATTTTCTGCATAACTCTGTAATAGACATATCGTGGGAGCCACAACTCGAAATACCAAGTACGTCATGTGACATTTCCAATTAAAACTGATATTCGAGCCATTTCCCTCGTAGTATTTTCATGGTGATTTTGGAATGATATTGCACCTGTTTTATATCAGATCTTTATGAGATTTTTTTCTATGTTATGAGATGCATATGGAGTTAAATTGATGGCCCAAATAATGTATGCAGACCTCTAAAGTGTTATTATAGTTTGTGACATATATTCAAGGCCCCTTGTGTACCATTTTCACCCAAATTATATACTCTAGAAGCTGATGTCCTTTGGGAGACCCATTTGACCGTAAAACTTGATATAATGCTGCACACATGTTTTCCTTGATGTCCTATAATAGAGACAAGTTTCATACATAATATTAGTGAAGTCCATACAATGTTTGGAAGGGAAAACAGTGGTTGTGTCATGTCCCCTCCTGTCAATCCGTTGCAAGGGAGGGAACATGACCAAACATACCGGGCTTATTGGCAATCTCAGCCCCATTCATTAGTAATAAATGCATGGATAAATAAAACTTGTGTATACATATTCATACTCATCAAGCACATCGGAATTAAACACTATATATGCACACAGTTTCATCATGCATTCAACATATAAACAACAGTCATTAATTAAAACATTGCATAACATACAATTAACATAACTCAACCATAAGAATACTTATCTTGAAATGTAAATGTCCAAACAACTGGATACGTGAAAACAACGTTCCACCCAAACATAGATCTCTATCCAGCCTATATTGTTTCAGCTGAGAGATCACCCCAGCCTATATTGTTTCAGCTGAGAGTGTCATGTCCCAAATTTGGTATTGGGTCACAATGGCCTAATCACATTGGCTTTATTCATTAGAGTTTGTCAAATTGATGCTAAAGGTCAAATAATTGCCAAGGAGGAAAATTACTAGTTTCCTAGGTTTGGGGTGGAAGCTTTGGGATTTGGAATAATGGGGATAATAAATGATGTTTGAACATTAGAATGGAATAAATATTTAATAAAGGAGATAAATAAATATATACAAGTGAAAATCAAAGTGGCATTTCATGATGAAGACACATGGAGGAAGTGGGACCCACATATGGCTAGATTTCCCCACTACATTTGGCATCATTCTCTCACCAATTCGAATTCAAGGTGAATGGTAACATACTTGGGGGAGTCCAAAAGGTATTATTCATTGCATGACTCATCCAAGGTCGAAATATAGAGGAAGAGTAACTCCCATGGAAGAGGAAGAGGCAATTTGGAGCTAGTGAGACACTTGGGCTAGATTCCCTAGCTCTATGACAACAATGATGAAGATGCTATGACACCTATGACACAAATCAGACCTGAAGGCTGACATATGACATATATGACATGTCAGGGCTAAAAATAGACTCCAAGAGGGCGCTCAAGGGTGTTAGGGCATCTAAGATGCTTCCACATGTGATTTGGTGGAAGTGGGAGACTAGGAATTGTTGTACAAGTGGCGTTCTTTGGAATCTCTTCCCAACTTGAGTTGGCATGAGTCTCTTGGAAGGAATTCGACCCATGGAGGACATTAGAAGTTTATAAATGTCAATAACAAAGAATGAAACCAGCTTTTGATCATTTGTAGAATTTGCAATTGCATTTGTGAAGAGGGAGAGCTAGTGGATGACTAGTTTCTTGCCTTAGCCAATTTCGAGGGTGAAAGATTCCCATCCAAGTTGGTAATTGGAAAGGCCATTCAGACCTTTCATTTGGAGCTTTAATGGAGTCTTTATTTGCAGGTGTAAGCTACAGGGCAGCTCATGGTTTCTTCTATTGCAGCTCACTCCTTCAACCATTTCCATTTTTGATGGCATATTCTTGATCCTTGAGGGAGGGCGTTTTTGGTGAGCTATTGTACTCTTTGGGGAAGCTTTTAATGCCCCATTTCTTTTGTAATATGAATTAAATACTCTGTTCTTCATCTCCAAAAAGTTTCAGGTCGAAATTCCAAGTAGAAATGTATAAATCTCATTTTTAATGGAAGAACAATGCCATTTCCCCACTACCTTGTTGTGAGCCAATGTGTTGATGATGATTTCGAATGAATGGATGATTATCTGATATATTTGTGATCAATATACTGCCATGGATGTCTTCTACAAGTTTCATGTACTGTACTTGAGCATTTGAAGCATTTTTACTCAATTTAGTTGCATTGGGAGGTGAAATAGTGCCATTTCCCCAAGGGTCGAATTGGGGATTTTTGCAGTTGAATGGGAGAGGGTGAGAACAGTTGTAATAATCCATTAATGGTGCATATGAGACTTTAATAACATACTTAACACATTACATACCTCTGTTCATAAATTTGAGTGGGTTTGGAGGCATTTGGGAAGCCATTTTCATTGTTTACCCCAGGGGGATTTGAACCCCAAATTACTAGTAAAATTGCATAATTGGTCCAGAATATTAAGAGAGTTTGCAGAGGTCTTTTGGTGGCCATATGTCATCCATAAACATCATATTCAAGTTCTAATATCATTCATACACCTTCCTTGAATATTTGAAGGCATTTGGAGTCAATTTGAGACCTAGAGACCAATACTAGTCAAAGGAAAATCACTAGTAAAGTTACCTACATTGATCAGAATTGAAAGAGGATTTGCAGAAGTATTTTAAAGGTCCAAAGGCATCCCTGAAACACATATTTATGTTCTAATATCATTCATACACATTCTCAGAATATTTGGGATCATTTGGGGCAAATTTGGGACCTAGAGATCAACACTAGTCAAAGGTCGAACAAGGGAAAAAAAGTGGAAAATTGCCATTTTAATAAAATTCCAAATAAGGGACATTACAGTGGTATCAGAGCATGGTCTTGGCACCTGATGTGGTAGAACATTAATGAATACCAGGAGTCAAAGAAATAAGCCACCACCCTTAGAAACTGAAACTGGATGTACTTTGGTGAAAGGGAAGAAGTAGGAGAAGAAGTGCATTCATTGGTCACCATGAGTAAGGATGAGAAAGGAACCTTAAAGGAGAATGAGGAGTTTAGGAAATTACTTGAACCATCCTTTGAAGACAAGTGGAGACAATACTTTCAAGAGTTCAGATTGTTGCTTAGTGGAATTGGAAGCAACTCGGAAAAAGTAATGAGCAATGGTTCTCTTTTCAAGGAAAAGGATGAAACAATTTATGCCACAAAAGAGGAACCTAATGTAATTGTGGAACATGAGGTACATGTTGATATGCAGGTTCTTGAAGATACTACACTGAAACAAGAAGAAGGACAAGCACTTGTCCTTGTTCAAAGGGATTATGAGTTGCCTCATGGAGAGAGTTACAAAGCCTTGGAAGAGGTACATGATCTCACAATAGTTGGACCAACCAATTATGGAGAAGATGAATTAAATATTTCAATGGGTAAGAGTTGTAAAGAATTAAAGTTGGTTCATAATTCCTCACCCCACACTTCTTTTCCAACCACATCACTTTGGGATGAAAATTGGGTGAAAGGTTTTTTCCTAGTGGTGCCACATGAGGGGTATGAAACTCCTACCTCTCCTTTTGATGATGACATGAATGGAGAACCTCATTATTTAGAATTGCAGCAGAATATTGCTTTACCTTATGATGATACATATCCTCATGGATGTATGGATGAGACTTCTTTGAGTCCTTTGAATTCTCCTTGTTTTTCCTGCTCATTATTTGGTTCAGATTTTAGTGGAGATTCTTCATTCACTTCTTGGATGAAAGAATGCATGGCGGAATATTTTGATGCATATCACATTCTCTTGGAGCAGCACTATTGGACATGGGATCCTCACCTATGTCATTGGAGCAGATTTGATGGGTCACTTGAAGATTGTATGCACTTGGAAAATGGTGGTCTACATGCTTGGAGGTATAAGCACTTTCATGACTCTTTGATGAAGCATCTCCTTTATGTACATTTTCATTATGTTGTTATGTACTTTGATGATATATATTTTGTACTCATGATGTTTGGAAGAATGCATACAAGAAAATGGGATCCAGGAATCCTCTTATCTGATGGTATGGGTTGGAGAGCACTTTTAATTGTTGGGGTGCAATACAAGCAATGGGACCCTGGAATAATTTTTATCTCAGTGGTTTCATATTTTTTGGGGAAGCAAGCAGTATGGGAGATGGATTCCCCACTTAATAAAGTGATTTTAATCAGAGTAGTGCAGCAGCAAGCATGGTGGTTCCTCTCTAAAATCTTCATGGAAACTCAAAGACTCAAGGTTGGGCAATTCAATGGCAACTTCAAAGAATTATACAGAAAGCAGGTTCTTCAACACCCACATTTAAAATTGCTTGAGGACAAGCAATATTGGGAAGGGAGGATTTGTCATGTCCCAAATTTGGTATTGGGTCACAATGGCCTAATCACATTGGCTTTATTCATTAGAGTTTGTCAAATTGATGCTAAAGGTCAAATAATTGCCAAGGAGGAAAATTACTAGTTTCCTAGGTTTGGGGTGGAAGCTTTGGGATTTGGAATAATGGGGATAATAAATGATGTTTGAACATTAGAATGGAATAAATATTTAATAAAGGAGATAAATAAATATATACAAGTGAAAATCAAAGTGGCATTTCATGATGAAGACACATGGAGGAAGTGGGACCCACATATGGCTAGATTTCCCCACTACATTTGGCATCATTCTCTCACCAATTCGAATTCAAGGTGAATGGTAACATACTTGGGGGAGTCCAAAAGGTATTATTCATTGCATGACTCATCCAAGGTCGAAATATAGAGGAAGAGTAACTCCCATGGAAGAGGAAGAGGCAATTTGGAGCTAGTGAGACACTTGGGCTAGATTCCCTAGCTCTATGACAACAATGATGAAGATGCTATGACACCTATGACACAAATCAGACCTGAAGGCTGACATATGACATATATGACATGTCAGGGCTAAAAATAGACTCCAAGAGGGCGCTCAAGGGTGTTAGGGCATCTAAGATGCTTCCACATGTGATTTGGTGGAAGTGGGAGACTAGGAATTGTTGTACAAGTGGCGTTCTTTGGAATCTCTTCCCAACTTGAGTTGGCATGAGTCTCTTGGAAGGAATTCGACCCATGGAGGACATTAGAAGTTTATAAATGTCAATAACAAAGAATGAAACCAGCTTTTGATCATTTGTAGAATTTGCAATTGCATTTGTGAAGAGGGAGAGCTAGTGGATGACTAGTTTCTTGCCTTAGCCAATTTCGAGGGTGAAAGATTCCCATCCAAGTTGGTAATTGGAAAGGCCATTCAGACCTTTCATTTGGAGCTTTAATGGAGTCTTTATTTGCAGGTGTAAGCTACAGGGCAGCTCATGGTTTCTTCTATTGCAGCTCACTCCTTCAACCATTTCCATTTTTGATGGCATATTCTTGATCCTTGAGGGAGGGCGTTTTTGGTGAGCTATTGTACTCTTTGGGGAAGCTTTTAATGCCCCATTTCTTTTGTAATATGAATTAAATACTCTGTTCTTCATCTCCAAAAAGTTTCAGGTCGAAATTCCAAGTAGAAATGTATAAATCTCATTTTTAATGGAAGAACAATGCCATTTCCCCACTACCTTGTTGTGAGCCAATGTGTTGATGATGATTTCGAATGAATGGATGATTATCTGATATATTTGTGATCAATATACTGCCATGGATGTCTTCTACAAGTTTCATGTACTGTACTTGAGCATTTGAAGCATTTTTACTCAATTTAGTTGCATTGGGAGGTGAAATAGTGCCATTTCCCCAAGGGTCGAATTGGGGATTTTTGCAGTTGAATGGGAGAGGGTGAGAACAGTTGTAATAATCCATTAATGGTGCATATGAGACTTTAATAACATACTTAACACATTACATACCTCTGTTCATAAATTTGAGTGGGTTTGGAGGCATTTGGGAAGCCATTTTCATTGTTTACCCCAGGGGGATTTGAACCCCAAATTACTAGTAAAATTGCATAATTGGTCCAGAATATTAAGAGAGTTTGCAGAGGTCTTTTGGTGGCCATATGTCATCCATAAACATCATATTCAAGTTCTAATATCATTCATACACCTTCCTTGAATATTTGAAGGCATTTGGAGTCAATTTGAGACCTAGAGACCAATACTAGTCAAAGGAAAATCACTAGTAAAGTTACCTACATTGATCAGAATTGAAAGAGGATTTGCAGAAGTATTTTAAAGGTCCAAAGGCATCCCTGAAACACATATTTATGTTCTAATATCATTCATACACATTCTCAGAATATTTGGGATCATTTGGGGCAAATTTGGGACCTAGAGATCAACACTAGTCAAAGGTCGAACAAGGGAAAAAAAGTGGAAAATTGCCATTTTAATAAAATTCCAAATAAGGGACATTACAGAGAGATCACCCCTGAGCTGGGTTGTGTATCCACTAAGGAGGAACTAAACAGGCTCACTCACAGCCATGGTTACACTCAAACAGTCATGCTAAGCCAACACACAGTTGGGTTTATCAAGCATGCAATAAACAAAGGAGGAGGATGCTAAGCCAGGGAGCTCAACCGCAGAGCTACAGACATCTCCAGCTAAATTCAAGCAATCCAATCCTCTAATCAAACATTCACCATTGGGTTTCTCACAATTCTATCATCAAATAACTCAATCTCGTCACTGAAATTCTGGGCTATAAAAATTGAGTTTTCCAATGGATTTCGGGGTATCTAATACTCTCAATTTTGCCCCAAGGTTCATATCTATGGATCCCCCATTGGATTTCACTGTCAAATACCAATTCTGGGCATTTATGGCTCTTCAAAACGTGGTTCTTGCAAAGTTGCGATTTATGTTTTTTCACAATGTTGGGTCTGCATAATCGGTGGAAACTGATGTCGGGATGTTCAACAATGGAATGGGAATGAGAAAGGAAGGATTCCCATGAGGTAGAGTGACTTGTGGTACAATAAAAACAGATCCCATACCTGCCATACGAATTTCTGGGCTGCCCATGCTCCATTGAAGCCATGGACTGATTTCTTCAACAACTTTCTTACACAGAATTAAATGTCAGCAAGGAAAGTCAAATGGGTTCTCAAGATGACATTTGGAAACCTATGGTTCAATCCCACAACCCCCTCACCACTTCCTAGTGGATACACATGGCCCCTTCTCATTAGTTGCTTCCATAGCCAGTTTTTGTATTTTATTGCATGATGTTTATTTACATCATTTTTACAATGTTCCATGGCTAGATAGCACATGGGTAACATAATATCCAATACTTGCCTTTTAAATAAAATTCGAGCATCCACTAGCGGGGAATTTTTTATGAATGCATCAATAAAAAAAGAAAGAGAGAGCAGTAACAGTTTTCTCCTCTTCGTCTTGTTCCATTCTGGAACCCACACCACCACTGTGGTTTTCATGCTCTTAGCCTCTTTCACTTTAACGTGAATGCTTGACCTACCCTTCTTGGCTATGACACTTAGTGTCTATGGTCTATTCCAGACCTCTAAACCATGGAGTCCCTCCACATTATTTGTCTACAACTCTTGGCTGCTAGGACCCACACAGTCCCACTAGCACCATCTTTCATTACTGCTCATGCTGAGCTCTTTAGGACGGTCACATGTCCACATGCATCCCTAGGATGCCTTCATAGTTCTTGCTTCCAGCAATATCTACATGCAAACATCGAAACAATTCACATGTTTAGTTTATTTTCATAGGTTTTATCTCTAAACAAGAGTTTAGGAAATCATAACCAAATCATGTACACATGTATATTCATATTAAATAAGCAAGAAGTTGCAAGATAACCAAATACTTATCTGCATTGAATGTCTTCACTTTATTCCACAGGGTCCTTGTTTGCTTTACAAGCCTTGGATTTTCTATGGATACAATAACGAATGTTGGGCTAGCACGTAGGCTACTCCTCAACCATTCGTATAGGAAATGCTAAGTCAGTATGCTGATTGGTTTTATCGGACATCCCATTTAGCAATATGCTAAGCCAGTACTCGGACTGGGTATTATCAAGTATTTGAGGAATATTTGGCCAGCACGCCGGATGCTCCATAACATTCAAGTAGTTAATGCCCAACCAGTACACATTCACGTCGACTGGGTTTACCAAGCATTTATAGTGCACAACCAGTTACTCTCTAGTTCTACCAAGAATTTATAGTGCACAACCAGTTACTCTCTGGTTTTACCAATAATTGTAGTTCTTTCAGGATCCCTGCTTCCTACACTGACCAAGGTTTCCAACAAAGAAGCAATAGTGCATCAGCTTAACTGTTAGAGGACTTATACTTGAAACCTTCGTTATTCCAAATAAGAAATGAATGAAATTGAATACTTATTTGTATTAGACATTTCATCTCTGGTCCACAGGGTCTTGCTCCAAAACATCAAATAATTAATGTCCAACCAGTACACCTTCACGCCGACTTGTAAGGAAACTTCACCACGACCATTTCTAGGTCAAGGCTCTACTATGGAGCCATAGGCATATAATAGCCTTTTCATCAACATCGTCACAACCCTTCATCAAAATCCCCACAACCTCCACAACATCCTTTCATACACATTAACCCTTCCACGACAACCCCTCACAACAACCTTTTACTTTGCTTCTTTAGTGTGCAACACCAATTGCATTTGTTTAGGCTAACAACACAAGTAGTATAAGCAAACTCATCAACGTTATTTCTCTAAAATTGTAACCATATTTCATAACATTCACTATCAAGTATTGAAACACCAGGAATGCGTCCATTCCCTTAGGGCGTAATCATTATTGGTATCTCTAACATAATTCAGCACCAAAAAGGTGTGCACTCCTCACTGATGTGAGCTATGCAGCTCCTAATCATACTTCAAGCAGTCTGCCATAATATACATAAATAGAACATGCCATGCAAAGTAATTCTAACAATTAGACTTGCGCGTGCGCACACACACACACACACATATATCAGTCAGGGTTTACAGAACACTTATCCATTTGCAGATATAGTCCTTCTTCATTAATGAAGAATGGGGGCTCCCTTCTCTGAGTTGACAGTCCCTTGGTTTTCCATCCCAACTCCTTTTTACATTCCATATCCCACATATGTCTTACTGACATAATCTTTACCATCTCACTCATATTTTTTACCAATCATGCAGTGCAGATGGGACATTATCAAAATATCTAATGGCGTTTCACCCGAAACCCATTTCCAAGATATGGGATCCTTCCCATGAAGTTTGGCTTCTGTAGGCCCTCTCTCATGGTCTTATTGTAATGTGTCTTCCTGGCACACTTATCAAATAGCCAAACAGTCAACATTATTTAACAATACAATTCAAATCTGATTGTTCCATAACCAATCAATGGCACTAATAATTAAATTCAATATGAATTTGCAACTCTGTCTACTACAGAAATTGATTTGCTTAGTCATGAGGCTATCCTCATATTGTTTGGCTCTTGTAAGTGGCACCATTCTATCCATTATGGATTTATGATTGCTACCATACATGGACATCCACCTACAACCTGTCATCTTGACACAATTTTACATAAGCCAAACAGTCATTAGCAATTTATTAGCAAAATTCCAAATCTAAGATCTACAAATCTGAGATTTACAATTCTTCTTTCTAACAGAACTTAGAGTTCTCAACCATGAGATTCTTCTCATGAGGTTTGGCTCTTTCACATGGTAGATTCCAGCCTTCATCATGGACTTACCCACATTGCCATACGCAAGACTTTTCTACTTGAAATCTGATCTTCAATTAGCCAAACTCGTTATGAGTATCTATGCATATAATCTTTTCATTGCTACAACAGTCACTGAAGTGATCTCAGAATTATAACACTCAATAATTCAAACACCCTCAGTTGTTAACATTTGAAATGCAATGAAATATATATATATATCTATATTATATATATATATATATATATATATATATATAGATATAGATATAGATATAGATATGTAATCATAATAAAATTGAAAGACACGGGTACACTGCCCATGCAATTTAAATAAACTGTAAAAACTCATTACTTCACAGCCATATTTTTTTTATGTAACTTTTTCCTTCGAGTAGAGCACTCTGGTAGCCCATCAATATGTCTACCTTCTTTATGCAATCATTTTCCTGCATTCACAATAGCTCATGAAATGGTCTCAGTATTAACAATGGTTCACCATTTCATCAATTATCTAATTGCATTGAAACATATATATCACAACCATGCATTCTCACAATGCATCTCAACATGTGCACGCGCACATATGCATGCACATTTACAACATTTACATAATATTTTGATGTGCATTCACTTAATGCATAACCCCTCAGTACAACCTTGCATTAATCCATGAATACTATGCATTCCAGCATATTATGGCCTAACCATGGTTGTCTCATATGGCATGTACTACCACAACATGACTATAAGTCTTTACTTTCTTTGATTGTTAAACTCACAACCAATATACACAAATAGCATGATGTAATTTTTTTTTCATATGAATGCATTGAGGTTTCTAAAAAACTTATAGGGCGCAAGGCTCCTTGCCTTTAGTTATCCGCACCTCACCATACTCGATAGGTTGACATTCACATTCAAGCACTCAATACCACATGCAAACCAAATCAACATAGTTTAAACATAGTTGAAGGGATCTCACCAAATCCTATTTCAACATTTATGCAATTTAAGCACAAATAACCATTACCTGCATGGCTGTCATTAACATTGCTTGATGTTACCTGGTCAATTGGCCTCTTACCAAGGCTACACAGTCCTTTTTCCAACCTCATGATCATAGATTTGTTGCACCATCCTTTCCTCATAAGGTGGTTGGTCATATGCAACAACATTATCCACATCCTTAGCCATGCTTCGGTTTTCTTTGGTCCTACAACCAATGCAAACACAACTAATTATTAGAAACCACCATAGGGATCTTAAGTGGCTCGTTGCATATGTAAAACCGCACTGTTTTACCAATATGCAGTATCATATGTGTGCACAAACATCTGCTCTTGCACTGTGCAATGTTTATTAATATGTCAACTAGTGCATATTCATGCCATCCATCTAATCTCTTGCATTTTCAGCATTCTCATGCCATAATTTTAAGTACCTAAAGCTTATAAAATATAAATACAGTTAGCGAGACAGGGGTTAAGGAATTCTCCCTTTCCAATCCCTCATCTTTGCATGAACTTCCTCTTCCACATCATAGCTGGTTCAATTTCATGGTTTCTAGTAAGCGCACAAGGAATCATTAGCTATGATTTTCTCACCAAACAACAATTCAATACATATACTTATCCATAATATTCCTACATGCTACTTCTAGGCATGCAATTCTAAAAATTGCCCATATTGACAACAACAATTATTTTTTGTCAAAACAGCCATTGGCACTTTTCTTCCATGCTTAACTATGATGTATGATAACCTCCTTCAAATTCTGGTGATGAAACATTGTTCTCTACTGGATAAGCTTTACAATTCCTATCCACGTGCTCCATTCCGACTTCGGGTGTAGAAACTACATTACTTAAAAAATGACAACTTTTACCAAAAATTCTACACTTTTACACAGTTGCAGAGTATCCTGAACTGCCAACTTCATCCACTTGTGGAAGCAAATCTAGAAAGATTCAGCAAAACACTTCTACCAGGCAAAGTTAGTCCATATAACAAGGAATACTCAACAACTTGTGGATCTTTGTTCCGATGCACCATTCATCTTTTATGAATTTCTGGGTTTGAATACTTTTCATTTTTAACTCCCTTTGCAACCTGTGCAACTACTGCGCAACCTGTGCACCACCTGTGCAACTCTTGCGCAACCTGTGCACAACTCATACGCAACCTATGCACAACCTGTGCAACTCCTGCGCAACCTGTGCAACTCCTACGCAACTTGTGCACAACCTGTGCAACTCATGTGCAACCTGTGCACAACTTGTGCACAACCTGTGCAACTCCGCAATTCCAACTGCACAACATGTGCAACTGCTGCGCAATTTGAAACTGCGGAATTGTGGAAACACCTCTTCTGCTCCTGCAAACTTGCGAGGCTCATATCTCCCTCGTCCCTTAACCAAATAAGGCAAGTCTGGTACCGTTGGAAAGCTCTTGGTGAGATCTATGCAATGGTGTGATTCTTTGCCACACCTGAGAACTTTGATTCTGCCATTTTCCACAATAAAAATGCCACCCAAACTTCATCAATACTGTGTTAAAAACACTCTAATATCTGCCTGCAAACTCAGAGTTTGACCCAAGCAGCCCCAGTGCTGCAACATGGGCTCTGATACCACTTTGTCATGTCCCCTCTCGTCGATCCATTGTAAGGGAGGGAACATGACCAAACATACCGGGCTTATTGGCAATCTCAGCCCCATTCATTAGTAAGAAATGCATGGATAAATAAAACTTGTGTATACATATTCATACTCAGCAAGCACAGCGGAATTAAACACTATATATTCACACAGTTTCATCATGCATTTAACATATAAACAATAGTCATTAAGTAAAACATTGCATAGCATAGAATTATCATAACTCAACCACAAGAATACTTATCTTGAAATGTAAATGTCCAAACAACTGGCTACGTGAGAGCAACATTCCACCCAACCATAGATCTTTGTCCAGCCTATATTCTTTCAGCTGAGAGATCACCCCCGAGCTAGGTTGTGTATCCACTAAGGAGGAACTAAATAGGCTCACTCACAGCCATGGTTACACTCAAACAGTCATGCTAAGCCAACACACAGTTGGTTTTATCAAGCATGCAATAAACAAAGGAGGAGGATGCTAAGCCAGGGAGCTCAACCACAGAGCTACAAACATCTCCAGCTAAATTCAAGCAATCCAATCCTCTAATCAAACATTCACCCTTGGGTTTCCCACAATTCTGTCATCAAATAACTCAATCCCGTCACTGAACTTCTGGCCTATACAAACTGGGTTTGCCAATGGTATTCGGGGTATCTAATACTCTCAATTTCGCCCCAAGGTTCATATCTATGGATCCCCCATTGAATTTCACTGTCAAATACCAATTCTGGGCGTTTATGGCTCTTCAAAACGTGGGTTCTTGCAAAGTTCTGATTTCTGGTTTTTCACAATGTTGGGTCTGCATAATCGGTGGAAACTGATGCCGAGATGTTCAACAATGGAATGGGAATGAGGAAGGAAGGATTCCCATGAGGTAGAGTGACTTGTGGTATAAGAAAAACAGAGCCCATACCTTCCATACGAATTTCTGGGCTGCCCATGCTCCATTGAAGCCATGGACTGATTTCTTCAACAACTTTCTTACACAGAATTAAATGTCAGCAAGGAAAGTCAAATGGGTTCTCAAGATGACATTTGGAAACCTATGGTTCAATTCCACAACCCCCTCACCACTCCCTAGTGGATACACATGGAACCTTCTCATTAGTTGCTTCCATAGCCAATTTTGGTATTTTATAGCATGATGTTTATTTACATCATTTTTACAATGTTCCATGGCTAGATAGCACATGGGTAACATAATATCCAATACATGCCTTTTAAATAAAATTCGAGCATCCACTAGCAGGCCCTTGGCCTTGAGATCCACCCGAGGAAAACATACATTACATGTATACAATATTTACATTAAAATCTAATATATCCTAAGGGTCAAAATGGGGTATTACAGGTTGACCTTGGGGAGATTTCCACCAATCCAATTGACTAGTTTTGTCCTGAATCTTCTCTCCTTGTAAATTGCAGACCATGGATGTGTATAGTAGATGTTTGGGTGTCTAATGACTGTATTAAAGTGTCCTATGCCCTCCCAAGTCCCTCCTTCCACAATTCGAAACCATTTGGGGTCATTTGGGACAGTTTGGGGTTTCACTAGTCCAAGGTTCAAAAATTGGCCAAATTGTGTAAACTTTCAAATTAGGGACATTACAAAAAGGTACCCAAAATAAAGTGATTAAATTTTTTACGACGAGTCAAAATTCAATACACGGCGTTATGTTTGGGTGCTGTGATAATCCAAAATTTCTACATAAATTCTAATCGCTCACCTCTACTCAAAAGTCAATACATGGCTTTATGTGAGCTGCCACAGGAATTCAAATTTTTCACAAAATTTCCAACTAGCACAGTCAGTTAAATTGTGGTCAGTGAACACCGATAGGTCATATGTTAAGTTCCATGAGCAAGTTATGTGTTACTTGTTCTCCATGCTTAGTTGTAATCACCCTTTGTCTATGTCTCAACTACCTATTACCATCTCGAGTTAAATGGGTTGTCTGGCACTACCTGTTATCCATGCATGAGCTATGAGTTATCCATGCACTAACTACCATTTGTTATTTATATTTCTTTTTTTATAATTGTTTATTTTGAATTTCGAACGACGACCATAAAATATATCTCGACAGTACACTTGTCCCATCCTCCTTTAATCTAGGAAAATCTTAGATGGTAGTCCACCCCAAATTCTAAGGTATTAACACATGTCGGTGTAATGAAGAGCTTGCTAGATATTCATGCATACATGTTATAATGTGTTGGCATTGATATTAGTACAATTGATTATATTTTATTTATCATTGTTCCATTGTGATTCGTGATGATGGACCATATTCGATTGGTATGTGATAATTAAAAATCTATATATGGATATGGTATTTCATACCACTGATTTCTTATCTCGAGAGGAATTTAAACTTCAAAATGATGAAAGTCGAGTTAAAATTTAAAAAAATATATATATACTTTATTTTGTAACAAGTGTTGCAGGGCAACTTAGTCCCTTCCTAAATCAAATAATGAACTAAGTAACAAAGCTAAGTAGCAAATTAAGACGCCATAAATAACATAACTAAGTAACAAATTAAGATATCATAAATAACAGTCAAACTGTAAATCTAAGCTAAATAACAAATTAAGACATCATAAATGACATTGTCAAATTGTCAAACTACGAGAAGTAACAAAACAAACAAACATGGATCTACTTTGTAACTTCCCACCAGTAGGCATCGAGGAATCCATTGAAGAACTGCAAGTTGATGGAACAAATTCCCCAAGTTTACATGGACGTGACATTGTCATTGTTGAAGTACTTCCGAATGAAGTGCAACCCGCTGAAACAAATGACCTAATCATTGTAGAGGTTGACTAATCACAAAGAGATAGATGCGGAGAAGAGTATTTTGTGAGATCGCATAATTGATGGTACACAAATTTGTGGTAAGTTACTTAGTAGTGTAAGTTAATTCGATTCTCTGGACATAACATTTGTTTGTTGGATTGATTTGCAATCATTAGACTGGAGTGTGCAATATTTTGATTCTAATCATTAACTAGAAGCATAATGACATATGTCTCAACAAGCATATAATCATATAATGTATTTATTGTTGTATCACTAGGTGTAGTATATATATAAGAAATATCTCAACATGCAGATAATGTATTTATTGTTGTGACACACAATAATAGAGTAGATGATTTTACAATAATACAGTAGATGATTCCTTGCAATGACACACTTTGGAAAATGATTTCACAATAATAGAGTAGATAATTCCTTGCAATGACACACATTGGTAACCCTTCAATCAATGTGTACTGGGTATCGAGTATTTTAGTAGAATGGGGATGGGGATTTCTTAGGTACCATAGACTAGCATCTTGCATATGAGAAATTTGTGATGCCATGCATGTTGGAAGATGTCACACTCATTTCATGCATCCATGAAATTGATCGCCATAGTGTGGGCTCGTCGGCCGAAGTGGAGTGCATTTATGATACTTGACACAAAAAAGTATTTGACTATTTGCTCAACCATCACTTAATTAGTATTAATCGCATTTGTGTATTCACCCTTAAAAATCATGGAATGTATTTGTATTTGTATATAATGCATGTGTTTGTTTGGCGGCTACGAATTGTGTTTTGTATTGGGTGTTGAAATGCATTTTGATTAAAATTATGTAGTGGAGCAGATTTGGAGAATTTGTTGTTTAACATGTCTTGCGAGGGTTCAAGGGGTTTGATTAATCTCAAATGGTGAAGGGTAGCTATTCGGATCAAGTCACTACTAGAGTTGCAGTACTTTTGATTAGATTTATTATATGCTGACAAGTATTTTAAACATCAATACTATAAGTCCACTAGAGCATGATGTGTCCCACCATAGCATGCATGCCACAACCACCTATTGCTAATGTGGAAGAATTCCTCGTCCTGTGTTCACTTACTTAAAGACGGCTCAAAGACTCGTTCAAATTATAGTTTAATTATAGCTATGAAAAAAGCAGAGTATCTTTTAGTAATTGAAAAAACTCATGCAAATACAGTTTAAACATATGATTAAAACAATAAGTAGCAAAAGATGTTTAACTTTTAGCAAAATATGTTTTAATTCCAATAGTTGAAAAGACTCCTTCAAAATAGAGCTTAAATACATGAATGTTTTAATTAGAGGAATTTAATTTACCTTAGACTCAACTAGAGGAAGTAACGTTGAAGGTGTTGTCCATTTGTAGGTATGGAGAAGAAAACATGCTCCAAGTCTTGCTAGAAGTTACATAACACACCATTGCAAAGCAACCTCCAAGTCTTGCCAAAAATTGCGGCTCTTCTTTGCGACTCTACGGAGGCCGGAACCCATTCCATGTGGCTTGAAAGAAGAAGGGGGGGGGGAGCCTTAACATGGGCTCTACGTCTTCCCATGATATGGAACACAATGCATCGTACAACGCATGGAAACCCTAAGTTCCTTGCTTGACGTTGATCCATGTTGGAAATGCATCGTGCATCATATGTATTTATATTTTGATTTTACCAGATTAAAAAGGGCCAGAGGGTTGAGTTGTCTCAATACTAAAATTCTTGTTTCCTGCTCGGTGAGGGAAGGGAACCACATATTTCTAAGGAGGCAACATTTACACCACTTTCCTTGGTAGATTCGGCAAGAACGCACCTGGAATTTCCCTACAACTACTTTTACTCCAAACGCCAAGTATTAATTATTACTATATGCATGACATCACAACTCCCCTCTCCTAAATGCATCCTCACTTTCCCTACTTATATCTCAATCCTATTTTCATTCATTTGTTCCCAATTTATCTTGCTTGGTCTCTTTATTTAACTAGTTTTTGAACCTCGTTTTTGACGTTACTACAGCTTGTTTCCTCATTGTTATACAAGATTTCGCATATGTTGGATCTCTAATAGATACTGAGTCTTGCCTTAAAATGGATGGTTCTATTTCTTTCCTTCGAATTATTGCTATGCTCACTCACATGGTATTGTGCATGGCGATATCATGTGCACCTGTTGTCGTTTTCATTGGGCAGTTGAGGAAACTTGTTGCTTTGGTGGAAGAGCCATCTATTGTTTTGACTCACCACAATGGTCCTCTGCTCTCTCTCAATCCTTGGCCTTGAGCTCCACGCTAGAAATCATACATAATATGCATACAATATTTACATTATAGCCCAAAATATTACAAGGGTCAAAATGGGGACATGACACCAATGGGTCTTGAAGGACCTACACCTAATGGTTCTCCATGCTGCTCTGATGTGTCATGCCTAGATGATGCCATGAATGTACTTTGCTGCAATATAGTATGGGTAAGATGTGATACAACAGTGGCAGTCTCGGCTAGGTGATCCAGTAAATGAGGTGTTTGTGGAGGGGGGTTAGGTGTACACCTAGTTGCAGGTGGCCCTCTCATTGGGTTACACCTGGCGGTGGGTCGATCCTGGGCAGATCCAAGACAAACCCATTGAAACTCACTAATTTCAAAGTAGTTGACATGTAGACCCAACACGAACTCCGCATATAGTTTTCGAAGAAAATAAAGTGGAACCTCCCTATTGTTGCAAGGAGGTTTTCCGAAAACCATAAATCATTGACTCATCCAGTTTTGTCTCCATGGCTCATATTTGCACCAATCCATGCAAAGGTGCCTTTTGCATGGATCGGGTGGTAGGTTGGTCCTAGGGTCAATGAAATAACTAACTAGAGTTCGTTTTGAGATGTTCAAGTCTTTGATTTGGTATCTACTGAGACCAGTGGAATAATATGCTCTCATCATATTCCTATACTCAGTTATGCTCGCCAATTGACCTTCGGAATTGTCAACTGAGGCAATGATGATATTGAGGGATGTGGCTAAGGAGAGTCTTGATGGTTCCCTAGTGGTTCTAATCTCTTGAACCAAGGTTCTTAACTAGTGTAAATTTTAGTTTATTTGGGCTTTCGTGGTTGGGTTCTCCTCGGGATGAATGTTTACTTTGGGGTTTTGTGTGGATGGGTTGTTTGTTTGGAGGTTTGGTTCTTGGTTTTCTGTCATTGTGATGGAGAAGAGATGAACTACAATTAAAATAAATAAATTTGTTTCAATATTGGTTGATTTTTTTTATAATGTAAATTATTTTAAAATCATTGAAAATACAAACAAAAATTGTAAATAGTGGATCAAAATCTTACCTGGATGATTATTGGGGGGTATTGGTGGTGGAATTGATGCGCACGTGGTCGTGGATCATTTTTGGACAGCCGGGCATCGACGGAATCAGGTAAGATAGGTTACAAATGGGCCTCAACCCAATTTTCAATATACAGAGCAGCATGTGCACACTCTTAAGATTCACACACTAAACGTGCGTGCACGTGCGCGCTACTATTAGGCACGCGCTTTTAAGGCCTACATGGTTTCCTAACTCGTGGTTCGGGACTTTACTAAACCATGGCGCGAATGCAATCTTAAGGGCACAAGCGCACTATGTTTTTTTTGCGCTTGCATGCTCCCATTGCAACGGATTTGGGTATGATCTTCTTGCGAGCGCCCCCATCCTTTTTGGTAGAGATAAATCTATTAAGAACCAATCAAACAAGATTAAAAAAAAGAAACTGTTAATGAAAAGTGTCATGTCCCCAATTAAATGATTTTCAAATAAATAGTTAAGTTGTCCTACCCAATTCCTAAGGGTTATGTGGAAGAATTAAAATATTGACATTTAACCCCAAGCTCTATAGTTCCTCATGAAAATTCAATATTCTAAATTGATAGTGGAAAAATAGGCCAATAAATTATGGAATAAATGTTAAATGCTCCAAAATGAAGTGGCATTAGGTCCTAGTTGGACTTGGGGGCGCATAAGTGGACATCTGGGGTCGACATGAGAGAATATTCCTCCTTTAAACATGGATCCATCCCCAAATTCGAGTTGGAAGGGAAGAGGTAACATTCATGAAGGAAGAGGAAGAGTCATAGGGCTAAAAATAGGCAATGATAGATTCTATGACAACTATGACAACCATTAAGACACTTATGACAGATTCTATGACACCTATGACACTTATGATAGATTCTATGACATCTATGACAATGTAAGAGATAAAAATAGACCAAGAGGGAGCATCATAGGAGTTACAAATCTCCAAAGCATCCAAAATATTCCCCAATTCGAATTCATGGAGGAGATGGAGACAAAAAATGAGCCAAGTGTCATGTGGGGCCAATGAAGGCTCATAACCCCCACTAATTCGAATTTCATGAGTAATTAGGAGATAATTTGAGTTCTAAGGAGGTAAATGAGTCAACTAAAGTTATTAAAAGGATGCCAAGTCGAAATAGATCATATTTTGGTCATTTTTTATTTTCATCTTAGCAATTTTGGAGAGCTTCAAGCTTGTCCTTGTATGGTGGATGTTCATCCTCCCTTCCTTAGAACCAATTTCGAGGATGCAAGATTCCCATCCAAGTTGGTTGATGGAGAGGCCATTCAGACCTCTCAACAGAGCTTCATGGAGATTTTTTTATTCAGGTTCCACCCCCATCTGATTTCGAGTTCTCATTCTCTCTATTCTCATTCTACTATCTTTCTCTCAATGTTCATGTAAAGTGAGATAGCACACTCTTTGTTGCATATAGATAATGGAAGGGTGTTGTTTTGACCTTATAAACTTGTTAATGGATGCATAAATCTGTAATGGATATATCATGAGAGCCACAGATCTAAATACTAAGCACTTCATGTACTATTTCTCCAAGTAACATTGATATTCGAGCTAGTTTCCTCTTTCTCTCAATGTCATGTAAAAGTATGATGGCACACTTCTTGTTGCATATGGCTAATGGAGGATTTCTATTTCGACCTTATAGACATGTTAGTTGCTACATAACTCTGTAATAGACATATCGTGGGAGCCACAACTTGAAACACCAAGTACTTCATGTGACATTTCCAATTAAATTAATATTCAAGCCATTTCCCTTGTAGTATTTTCATGGTGATTTTGGAATGATATTGCACCTGTTTTATATCAGATCTTTATGAGATTTTTTTCTATGTTATGAGATTTTTTATATGGAGTTAAATTGATGGCCCAAATAATGTATGCATACCCCTAAAGTGTTACTATAGTCTGTGACATAAATTCAAGGCCCCTTATGTACCATTTTCACCCAAATTATATACTCTAGAAGCTGATATCCTTTGGGAGACCCATTTGATCGTAAAACCTAATATAATGTTGCACACATGTTTTCCTTAATGTCCTATAACAGAGACAAGTTTCATACATAATATTAGTGAAGTCCGTACAATGTTTGGAAGGGAAAACAATGGCTGACCTTGGGGGGATTTCCACCAATCCAATTGACTAGTTTTGTCCTGAATCTTCTCTCCTTGTAGATTGCAGACCATGGATGTGTATAGTAGATGTTTGGGTGTCTAATGACTGTATTAAAGTGTCCTATGCCCTCCCAAGTCCCTCCTTCCACAATTCAAAACCATTTGGGGTCATTTGGGACAATTTGGGGTTTCACTAGTCCAAGGTTCGAAAATTGGCCAAATTGTGTAAACTTTCAAATTAGGAACATTACAAAAAGGTACCCAAAATAAAGTGATTAAATTTTGAACGACGAGTCAAAATTCAATACACGTCGTTATGTTTGGGTGTCGTGATAATCCAAAATTTCTACATAAATTCTAATCGCTCACCTCTACTCAAAAGTCAATACACGACTTTATGGGAGCTTCCACATGAATCCAAATTTTCCACACAATTTCCAACTAGCACAATCACTTAAATTGTGGTCAGTGAACACCGATAGGTCATAAGTTAAGTTCCATGAGCAAGTTATGTGTTACTTGTTCTCCATGCTTAGTTGTAATCACCCTTTGTCTATGCCTCAACTAACTATTACCATCTCGAGTTAAATGGGTTGTCTATCAATACCTGTTATCCATGCATGAGCTATGAGTTATCCATGCATTAACTACCATTTATTATTTATATTTCTTTTTTTTTATAATTGTTTATTTTGAATTTTGAACGACGACCATAAAATATATATTTACAGTACACTTGTCCCATCCTCCTTTAATCTAGGAAAAGCATAGATGGTAGTCCACCCCAAATTCTAAGGTATTAACACATGTCGGTGTAATGAAGAGCTTTCTAGATATTCATGTATACATGTTATAATGTGTTGTCATTGATATTAGTACAATTGATTATATTTTCTTTATCATTGTTCCATTGTGATTCATGATGATGGACCATATTCGATTAGTATGTGAGAATTAAAAATCTATATATGGATATGGTATTTCATATCACTGATTTCTTATCTTGAGAGGAATTTAAACTTCAAAATGATGAAAGTCGAGTTAAAATTTAAAAAAAAATTAATATACTTTATTTTGTAACAAGTGTTGCAAGGAAACTTAGTCTCTGCCTATGTTAAATAATGAACTAAGTAACAAAGCTAAGTAGCAAATTAAGACGTCATAAATAACATAACTAAGTAACAAATTAAGAGATCATAAATAATAGTCAAATTGTAAATCTAAGCTAAGTAACAAATTAAGACATCATAAATGACATTGTCAAATTGTCAAACTACATGGAGTAACAAAGCTAAAGCTAAGTAACAAAACAAACAAACATGGAGCTACTTTGTAACTTCCCACCAGTAGGCACTGAGGGATCCATTGAAGAACTGCAAGTTGATGGAACAAATTCCCCAAGTATTACATGGACGTGACGTTGTCATTGTTGAAGTACTTCCGAATGAAGTGCAACTCGCCGAAACAAATGACCTAATCATTGTAGAGGTTGACTAATCACAAAGAGATAGATGCGGAGAAGAGTATTTTGTGAGATCACATAATTGATGGTACACAAATTTGTGGTAAGTTACTTCGTAGTGTAAGTTAATTCGATTCTCTGGACATAACGTTTGTTTGTTGGATTGATTTGCAATAATTAGACTGAAGTGTGCAATATTTTGATTCTAATCATTAACAAGAAGCATAATGACATATGTCTCAACAAACATATAATCATATAATGTATGTATTGTTGTATCACTAGGTGTAATATATATATTAGAAATATCTCAATATGCAGATAATGTATTTATTGTCGTGACACACAATAATAGAGTAGATGATTCCTTGCAATGGCACACTTTGGAAAATGCTTTTACAATGATAGAGTAGATGATTCCCTGCAATGACACACTTTGGAAAATGCTTTTACAATAATAGAGTAGATTATTCCTTGCAATGATACACATTGGAAACCCTTCTATCAATGTGTACTGGGTATCGAATATTTAGTAGAATGGGGATGGGGATTTCTTAGGTACCATAGACTAGCATATTGATATGAGAAATTTGTGATGACATGCATGTTGGTAGATTTCACACTCATTTCATGCATCAATGAAATTGATCGCCATAGTGTGGGCTCGTCGGACGAAGTGGAGTGCATTTATGATACTTGATACATAAAAGTATTTGACTATTTGCTCAAGCATCACTTAATTAGTATTAATCACATTTGTGTATTCACCCTTAAAAATCATGGAATGCATTTGTATTTGTATATAATGCATGTGTTTGTTTGGCGGCTACGATATGTGTTTTGTATTGGGTGCTGAAATGCATTTCGATTAAAATTATGTGGTGGAGTAGATTTGGAGAATTTGTTATGTAACATGTCTTGCGAGGGTTCAAGGGGTTTGATTAATCTCAAATGGTGAAGGATAGTTCGGTTCGAGTCACTAGAGTTGCATGACTTTTGATTAGATTTATTATATGCTGACAAGTATTTGAAACATCAATACTGTAAGTCCACTAGCACGTGATGGGTCCCACCATAGCAAGGCTCAAAGACTCGTTCAAATTATAGTTTAATTATAGCAATGAAAAAAGCACAATATCTTTTAGTTCTAGTAATTGAAAAAACTCATGGAAATACAGTTTAAACATAGGATTAAAACAATCAATAGCAAAATATGTTTTAATTCCAATAATTGAAAAGACTCCTTCATAATAGAGTTTAAATACATGAATATTTTAATTGGAGGAATTTAATTTACCTTAGACTCAACTATCGGAAGTAACATTTAAGGGGTTGTCCATTTGTAGGTATGGAGAAGAAAACATGCTCCAAGTCTTGCCAGAAGTTGCATAACACACCGTTGCAAAGCAACCTCCAAGTCTTGCCAAAAATTGCAGCTCTTCTTTGCGAATCTGCAGAGGCCGGAACCCATTGCATGTGGCTTGAAAGAAGAAGGGGGAGGAAGCCTTAAGTCTTTAAGTCATGGGCTCTAAGTCTTCCCATGAAGAGGCGGTGGCAATGGAAGTGACAAAAGCATGGTGGCAGTGTCATTAATGTGGTAGTGTACACATAAGCATTAGCATTTAATTAAACATTAACTAACAGCCTTTTTTTGTAAGAGTTGTGTTGTCAGTCCGACAATAATGGTTCAAAGTTTCATCCAAAACATTGCAATTAAATAATATGTAATGAAATAATTAATAGATAAATTCAAGAGCTATGCCAAAAAGTTTATGATATATGCACTAATACATGAAGTCAAAGACAAACTAATAGGAAGTCAAAACGAATTGAAAACAATAGTTATCTTGGCCTTCGGGCGGGACTAAAACATCATAATGAATTGCATAATATAATTTTGCTAAACTTTATTAAAAAATTAATTAAAATTTAAGTAATATAGAAATTTTTTTATCTATATTTTTATTAGATTTTTCAAATTTCTCCACATGTAAACTTTTTCTGAAGTTTCTGCACTCTAAAAAAAATTTGCACATCTAGGAGTTTGATCTTTATGGACCATGATAGATTTAGAGTTAAGATAGATCTAAACTAGTAATAAAGAAATAAGTACATTGTGTGAATGTTAAATATGAGAATAAAGATAACATATTCGGGATGAAGTTTTTTCCTTCATTACAGATAGATACTACTAATAGGCACATTCAATAAGCATCCACCAGTGCAACATTTAATGCTGTTGTTGGGGGGATGTGAATCGTTGGATCTAATCCAACAATCAATCCGATGAGAACATCCCTGCAACAACAACATTAAATGTTGCACTATGGGGTGCATATTGAACACCCTACTAATATATGTTGTTTGTTGATTGTCTCTAGAGTGAAAACCCTATATAGAGTGTATTTCTGGACATCTAAGCTCTTGAAAGTGGTTGCAGTAAACTTCAAACTAGAACCACATAATCCTTATAAATTACGAATTCTCATAGTTAAAACTTTGAACTTCTAACCATAACCACATTATTCCATTCTTGGAGCACCATGGGGTAGGTTTTAGTGTTGGATGTCCACTGGAGGCCTAAATTTGCATGGTAACATGGCAATGGAATGGCTCAATTATATTTTTCTTAGTAAACTTCTGGAGATTGCGTTATTGTTTAGTGGAGCTCGATGTTTCGATCCCTACTATGGGATCATCTTCAAGAGACATTTAAGCCAGAAGTTTTAAGTTGCCATCCAACGTTTTTAAATAATAATGCACAAGTGACCAATTTTCACGTTGACTCTACTTGGTCTGTTTTATATCTTTCTTTTAAATCCTAGTGCAATTTTTTTACAAGATCATGAGGATAGATTGAAATGGACCTAGAACAAATCCACACACATTCCTTATACTAAATTAGGATATAATGATTTGATAGCCCAAGACATAGTTGGGGACAAGCATTGGTGGTGAAGTTTGATTTGGAAGCTAGTATGACCACTCAAAGTTAGAATCTTAACTTGTCTTGCACCATCCAATAAGATTCTTACTGGGTATAATGGACAAAAAATAAGCTAGAATGGCCCAAATCAATGTATTCTTTGCAAGGCAGAAAACAAAACTGTCGATCATATCTTTATTTCTCATTCTTTCTCTAAATTAGTCTAGAATGATATATTACAAATAATCGATGAGCTTAATAAGTGGAGCAAGAATTCACTTTTGGAATGTTTTGAGGCCTGGATGATAGACCCATCTATCAAGGCTCATAAATCCCTACCATGTTATGTTTTGTGGGGTTTATGGTTGTGTAGAAACAAGACAATTTTTCAAGGGAGTGTCATAACTACTCGTTTGATATCACACAAAATATGGTTCTCCTCTAGAGAAGGTTGGAAAGCTCTTAAAATGAAGATATCTGGGATCCTTAAAGAGCCCATTATTGACTTCTCAAAATCCTAGGGATTCTTTGATGGTACATGCCAAGGAACTCTAATTATGTGTGGAGCTGGAGCAGTTATTTTCATTGAGAAACATCTTTTTCTCCATCAAATATGGTGTTGGGTAGG
Source organism: Larix kaempferi (assembly GCA_027924585.1). Lineage (NCBI taxonomy): Eukaryota > Viridiplantae > Streptophyta > Pinopsida > Pinales > Pinaceae > Larix > Larix kaempferi. The sequence goes on from BSBM01000600.1 coordinate 5,252,863, forward strand.
GAATGAATAACATAGCAGAACCTTTTGCATTTTGGGGTTTGATGAAATTTGTTGCATATCAAGGTTTAAGAGACATGAAGGTGTTGGGTGACTCCAAGCTACTAATGTAGTGATGTAATGAATGGCGTTATATCAACAATTTGTCTTTAAGCCCTGTTATGAACATAGTTTTGGAGGTTAAATCCCATTTTGATAGAATCTACCTCATACATATCTTCAGGAAATTTAATAAAAAAGTAGACACTCTCTTGAAGGATACTCTTATTTTACAATAATGTACTTTCGTAAATCAAGAATTCAGGGGTATGTGTAGTCGTCTCTTTCTAAAATGCTTCATGATAGTTTGTGAACATTTTTGCCATGATATAGATAGGTTTATGAAAGACTTCATTTTCATATCTTACAAAGGAGGTATAAAACTTAATAATGTATAATTTGATTTCATTAGTATATTTAAATTTTTTTTTAAATAATTTGATTTATTCTCAAGAGAAAGAATAATTGAGTTTGAGTATCTTTAGTGGCTAAAAAAATCCACAAGCTAAATAAGTCATCATTTTTTTTTTCACACAGAAAAAAGTCAACTTTATATTAAGAAAAAGTTGCATATAAAAATGTTTCCGACCACAAGTTGTGATCTACAATTATTACAGTATTATCAAAATTGTATAAAATAACCAAAGTTTAATGACCAAAACTCCCCTATATCTCCAGTCTTACCATACCAGTGTGTGTATCCCATTAGAACTCCATAATTAAGCACGCTTGTAATACTAATATAGGTAACCAAAAAAGTCATAATATTAAAAAAAAAGTCTATCATTTCACATTTAAAGACAAAGAACAACTAACCATTAATAAACATTTTGTCTCTCTTTTATCATAATTTTTTCTCCACTAACTTCATTAAAAAACAGTCCATCCTTTTCGGTAGAGATAAATTTATTAAGAACCAATCAAACAAGATTTATTTCACATTTAAAGACAAAGAACAACTAACCATTAATAAACATTTTGTCTCTCTTTTATCATAATATTTTATCTCCACTAACCTCATTAAAAAACAGTCCATCCTTTTCGGTAGAGATAAATTTATTAAGAACCAATCAAACAAGATTTATAAAATAACTCGTAAAGAAAAGGTACCCAAAATAAAGTGATTAAATTTTGAACGACGAGTCGAAAAGTCAATACACGGCGTTATGTTCGGGTGCCATGATAATCCAAAATTTCCATACAAATTCCAATGAAGAGCTCGCCACACAATAATTTACACATTTACACATGTTAAATGTGTTGTAATTCATATTAATATGAATTATTATATTAATTAATTATAAATGTTAAATGTGTGGTCAGTGATATTGATATAAAATTATTATTTTTTGGTGTAGTCTTAATATTCTATGTCTAAGTGTTATGAGATATTTGAATTTACTAAATTTATTTATGAATTTAAAAATTTAAATTTAAATAATTTTAAATTTAATTTTTATCAAAAATATATCAAATTCAAATCTACCTAAAAATCCAAAAAGGGTTTAATACATAAGCGGGAGCCGGCACAAGTACCTTGGCATCTCACATCCAAAATTTATTTATTATTGTTTTTAGTTAATATAATTTTATCATTTATTTATATTTATCTTAGCTCCGTATTTATCATGGGTTAATAATAGATTTGATATTAAGATAGATCTAAATTAATAATAAAGAAATAAATACATTATGAAATTTTAAATATAAAAATATAAATAACATATTGAGAATTAAGGGTGTAATAAATCTTTTATCTTGATTTCAATCCATTCTTATAAAAAAATGATGATTTTACTCTTGTTTTTGGTCGGAAAAAGTAAATTTGTTTTGGTAAAATCTAAATTTGGAAGTGTCTAAATTATGTTTTTGAATCTATAAATAGATTCACGACCCTTTAATACTTCCATGACACTCACATTATGCAATTTCCATAGTTAATATATGTGACTTTAAAAGTTTTTAAAGATTTCCAACTAAACTCTAAACAAAATAAAACAAAAAATATGCTCAACTTAAAATATTTAAACTACACCTAACAAAATGTTCCACATAACCCATATATAAATCATAAAGTGTTTTCATTCCTCTTGTTAGAAGGTCTCATTCTTTCGAGGGGAAGTTATTTCCTGTCTCCAATGCAAACCTTGCTCTTGAAAGTTGTTGGGTATATGGCTTACAAGATCTTTCACATGTTTTTGAATTATTATATACTTTTGGATTATAATTCTTATAAATTACCAATTCTCATACTTTTGGGTTATAATCCTTATAAATTACCAATTTCTATAGTTAAATAAAATAAAAAAATTATTTATACCATTTGTCCAACAACATATAAATCATGTCCATTGAACGTGGTTTGGATGGTTGGGAGGATTGATTATTACTTTCATAGTCAAGTTCAATTCTTGTAAATGACATAATACTCTTATTGAGCCCTATATATTGACTATGTAATTCTAAATATATTTTTTTTTTCACCAAACAATTAAGTTAAATATTCACCTATAAGCCATAATCATAGTAGTCAAACATAAGTGTCACGCTCAGTTGGCCCCTCTCTCTATTTACTGTATAGTACACGAGGTTGCGTGGTATTCACGTTGCAACATGCACCCTCCACGAACTTTCTCTATAACATTTCATTTATATTTCCTTTTTTTATCCATATCAACGGGGTTTACCTTACCTCCGTTTGGTTCTCGTGGATTTATAAAACCACTTGTATTTGTATATTGTATGGGTCTCTGCATTCGATCCATAGATCTCAAGTTACAGCGTTCTTGCTCAGGTTGGCATTCTCTGAGATTTTGTTTTCTTTATAATACTGCTTAAGGAGGAAGGTATTTCTGTATATGACTGAACATGGTTGTTTTATTTCTGTGTACAGAAATGGAAAACTATATTGGGCTCCTGAAAGTGGCCGTAATAAGGGGAACCAATCTAGTTGCTCAAGATTTTATGAATACCTCTGATCCCTATGTGGTGGTCAGCCTGGATAACCAAGTGAGTGTCACTTCTCACTTCGTTTTTGCTTCAATTTTGAACAGTTTGCATATTTTCATGGTGTGAAAGCTGGGCTGGGTTAGGGTTTGCAATTTTTACATTCGATTCTGTTATTTTAAAATTTATTAAGCATGGAAAGGGATAAATAAAAACACCGAGAATCTGATAGCTGGGCTGGGTTGGGATTTGTAATTTTAAATTCGATTCTGCACTGTTTTATTTTTAAATTTATCCACCAGGGAAAGGGGTAAAAACACTGAGACTGCCATTTTTTAGTTGCAGCATGTCTTTCTTTTTTTCATCCTGAGCACTGCAATCCAACCAAATTAGAGGGGAAAGGGGTAAAAACACTGAGAATGCCATTTTTTTAGTTGCAGTATGTCATTTTTTTTTTCATCCTAAGCACTACAATCCAACCAAATTAGAGGGAATTTTCTTGCCTTTCTAGTGGAGAAGTAGGAAACACTTGTTAATTTCCCATTTTTTGAGTTTGATATGTTTTATGGCTTGTGACTTGTCACAGAAAGTCAAAACAAAAACAGTAAAGAGGAATCTTAATCCAGTCTGGGATGATGAACTGACCCTTGCTGTTACATCTCCTAATTCACAACTCAAACTGGTATGCTCTCAAAAGTTCCATTTCGGCGTTTCTATTGCACAAATATCAATCAGTTTTAATGTGATTTGTAGTTTTGTGCTTCATTTTGAGTACTTTCATTCTTATCATGTGTTACATTACAAAGTTATGTGGCTACTTTTGTTTTGATAGATTGGTTGTCAGAGTATGCTTGTTATGTCAGTATTTTCTCTCTTCTGTCATATGTTTGTTGTGTGGGGTTTAAATCTGTTAGAAATTGGTTCTGTTTAAGACAATAAGACAGGAAATTGGCATTTTGTTTTGAGAGCATAAGATGAGGCCAGGATCATTTTGAGTTGAGTTGAATTGACAGAATAGCAAATATTAAATGCTAATATTGTATAATTCAATTGCATTAAGGGGATTGAAGGATGTTGAATTTATTTTTTCTTTAAAATAATAATTTTATCAACATATAATTACAATCCAAATTTTTTAAAAATTGAAAATTTAGAATATATATTTATTATTATTATAAAATAACAAAGTCAAATACAGTTATCTTAAAATTTCTTAGAAATCTTTATAGTACTATAGAATCTCTGATCCTCTTTATTCATATAAAAATAATTACAATTTTACAAATTATTCTTATATAAGAATAATGTCAAATTTAAACTATCTAAACACATTATTTGATATTTCAATACAACTCTAATATAAATGCGACCTTGCTTAACCTTGGTATAAACACAAGTATTCAAAATGGATGCTATTGGTTTCTGCTCTCATATAAATACAGTTGGGCTATTATGGAGGAAAAAACATGGATTTTGTGTGTTTCTACCACATAGAAATACCAATGGGTTATTATGGAGAGAAAACCATGGATGTTCTATGTGTATGCTTTTATGAATCTTGGGAAAACCTACTATGGGGAAAACGCAACCACAAATGAGGACTAAGCCTTGCACTTTATGTCAAATTGCAAATGTAACAAAGGAAATGGTACTCTGTATGGAGTTACCTATGATTCTATGATCAAAATGGCTACTACAGGATCTTCTATCTCCTCCGTTCTGCTCTAATGTCCACTTTCGTGTTGGTGCTCAACTATGGAACAATACAATACATCAAAAGAATGTGACCCCCTTCTTCACTCGACAACTCGATATTTAACATTGCTTGATAGTCATCTAGGGTTAATTTTATGGTTTTTGCATGTGCCAACTCCTGATTAGGGTTAGGGTTTTGGTCCTAGAATGTTCTTGAAGTTCCACACGTGACTAGCTCCACATGTGTGAGAAATGAGAGCTGATGTGGAATCCACTTGGTACCATGATGGTCAACATAATAGGTCCCCTTATAGGGGGCATAACTTTTGCATACAGACTCCATTCAAGGCGATTTTTTGGACCATTGGGAAGGTGTCAGAGTGTAGAATCATGTGAAGGGGCATGGCATTAGCGATGTTTTTTTACCTCAAAAAACATTGTTTAGACCCTTGAACAGGCCTATGAAGGTTTTAAACTCCAAATATGCAAAATTAGACCTGCCCATAAAATGAAGCCTACAAGCCAATTCACCAATCTTCTGACCCGAAAGCTCCAAGTATGTGACAAGTTATATATATTGATCCATTTTAGATCAATAATATGAGAAAACATTCATACATCTAATTCACATGTTACCTCAACAATGATTATATCACCTCTATACATGCCTATTCACCCATTTCACATGTGGGCCCTTCATTAGGCTAACCTTATTACATATACATTTAGCCTCGTATATGCTCCATTTGGATAATATCATATACATTTAACCTTATCTATGCTTCCTTTGGGTCATAACATAGTACCCTACTTCAAAATGCTTTATCCTTAGAGCTTTGTAGTTAAGGGCTTTACATGTGATGAAACCAAGTAATATGATTTCATTAGAGTTCTACTTTCTTGTTGCCATTGATAATGATCCATCCATCCATCCAAATTTGATTATTTTTTGTCTTAATTCTTGATAGCTAGTTGTTTCGTAATTTTCTTTTCTTTGATTATGTTTGTTGTTGTTGTGATTTTTCTCCAATTTGTTGTAGTTTTTGTTGTCTGATAATATCTTGTCGAGTATTGTTTTTTTTATGTCCTATTCCATGAATATTGTTGATTATTCCATTTTTTTTTTGGTAGCATCGATGTAGATCTTCTTGTCTTTCTTGTAATCTTTTTTGGTAACGAGGATGTTGATATGGTTTCACCTTTGATGGTTTATCTTCATTCCACACACCCATATCATCAATCTTCTTTTAAGAGATAATGACATCCTCTATCCTCTGTGCTTGTCTTTGATTACTCTTTCCCTTGAGATAATACCCTCATATTTGACATGTACATCTTCAAGATGGAGCTCAACTTCTTCAAGTATTTTCTTGTGACCTTCCAGAATCTTGTCTTCCTTTTCCCTTTGACGTTGTAATGTGATGTCATTCATCAAATTTGTATGTCCTTCAATTCTAGATTCTATTTTTAATTTTACCTCGTCCACATTTAGTTTTTTCAACCTACTTGTGAATTTATTCGTCAAGTCTTTTGGTAGTCTTTTCATTCAAAACCCTTAATTCTTTTTCTCGATTTGACCCTACTTTTTTTTCGTTCAATCTCTTTACCTCATTTAGTAGCTTTTTTATTATGCTTTCTTAATCTGCATATTTCTTCACCCTTCTTTTTCAATTCTTCCCTTAACTCATCATTTTCCCACTTTCTTTTGCTATTTTGTCTTTCTTCAATTTATCAATCTCGAATGAGTGATCATTCATTAAGTTCTTGTATCTTGGACAACTCTTCACCTTTTTTTAAAAAAATCATCTTGAGTTTTATTCATTTCTTCTATTTTTTAGTCCTTGATCCATTTATTTAGAAGAGTTCTTCAAATTCTTCTCGTGTGGTATTTTCATCTAGTTCTTTTTTTATCAATACTTATCCACCACTTAGAAGTTGCACGCTTAAGACAACAACTTGCCCTAAAAGAACTCAAATAAGTCAAATCAGTTTCCCTTATCATCCTTAACCATTCAATGGACTTTATTTTAGCATTATCTTGATCTCCACTAAACATAAGTATTGCCATTTTTCTTAATTGATGTTTAACCCAAAACCTTCAACTTCCAACTTCAATATATAATAATATCAAAATGGTATATATGAATTTTCTAGTATGTTATCTTGTGTTTTCTCTTTCCAACGACTTTTGAATCACCTAAATTGAACCGTCCAATCAAAAGTTATGCTAATTTCAAAATAACGTGCATTTTAAAACCCTAATTTGTAGACTTTCTTATTGGCCAACCTTCCACCTGAAGTAACTTTGAAATTCTGTCCCCTTTGAGTCTAAAATTTTGTCTTGTATTAGCTTGGTATATATTCTCTACAATTCCATAGGTTTGAACAAATTTGGATGACCCCATAGAAAGTTATTACAACTTTCTCAAAACATTTTGTTTTTGTCCTTATTCAGGAGAAGCAAACTTGTATGGAGTGCCATGTGTATGATTTTTATTTTATTTTTCTTCGAAATGTTTATTAGAAATAAGATGGATCATATTTATTCAAATCAAATTGGTGGTGCTGCATTTGGATCTATAAATACTTATATATGATAGTTTTAGTTTAAAAACCTATTTGAGACTAGTTGTTTTATTACTAAAAAACCCTAACTTCCATATACTGTAGCTATGAACTTATAAAGACAACGTGATCCAAATGCAGCACCACCAATTTGTCTTTACAATGAATTGAAAGACAACGTGATCTATCTGGGGTGTTAGTTCAATAGTATTTCACTTATATCATCAATCACTTGTCCAATTTAACAGATATCACTAATTCTTATGCAATTTCACATATATCAAGGTACTTCACTTATCCCAAGGCAACCCCTTAGAAAGGTGCGCCCTAAGGAAAAGATGGACAAGGAGGCTAGTGGGAAGAATTTTCTATTTTTTAGGGTTATTTATGCATAAAATTGCAGCAAAATAAAATACAACTAAACTAATAAAAGAGTAATTTAATGACAACAAAATGGGATATGATTTTCGTCCCAATCCCTAGGGCATCGAGAGATCAATGGTCAATGTCCCTCTCTTGAAATGTCCTTTAACACTTGCAAGCTAGGGCACCACCTAGCAACCTCTACGGTTCGATAGGAGAGCCTTACTAGGGAAAATGAAGAAGTCAAAGGCCCCAAATAGCAATAGAGAATTCATATGGAGGACGTTCCCTTCATACAAAAATTGACAAAATGTTGACAAAAAGCCCTAACAAATCAACAAAATGCACTATTCAACTAAGCTAGGAGCATAACTTCCCAACATTTAACAAGAATGAGTGAGGAAAGAGACCTTAGATCAATCTTGTGCATGAGTTCTTCGAACTAGTCTAGCATAAACCATTTGCATGTGTAAAAAGAAGCCCTAAAACATCATTCATCCACCTTCAAGCCAAAAACTTCATCCCAAGAGAAGTGTGCATCACATTAATGACTCATAGAATTGGAGAAAGAGAGTAACAAACATAATTGAACCCTCATCTTATGATTCTACAATGAGGTGAGGTGATCTATTTATATGATTTCATCCTCAACCTTTTTAATTTTTGAACCTACGAGTTTAAAATAAAGTTAAAATAAAATTAGACTACTTTCAGGGTAAATCCCCACAAGTTGGGATTTAAGCGCCCCTAAAATAGACATAAAATAGGAAAATAGACTAAGACAAGGCTTCAATTGATGAAATAGTGAGCCAAAGAGAGAGGTCATGCCCCAACTAACCCCAAAATGTTGTTTATCCATCAACGTCCCCCTTTGCAAGCTTGTAGACTCAACTAAGGAAGGATGACAACATAGGCCAAAGAGCTAGATGAGGGGTTTCTTTGTGCTGGAATGAGGTCTGAGTGGGTGAAGGAGGTGTGTTAAATAAGGGACAACAACCCTTTACAAGACACAATCACCTCTCCATAACAAAATCAAGGTGGTCATGTGCCCCAGTGGGTCACCCCTAGAAGCTCCGGAAACCAACCCATGGAACTAAAGTCTGCATGTTGGGGACATCCACACACCGAAGTGGCAGTCAGTTGTGCCACAAAGTCAAGTACTTCTAGGAGTGAAACCAGGGGAGCATTACATGACCAATCCAGATGGACAACAACCCCTAATCCAAATATCCATACAATATAACCCACTTTGGCCTTTACAATAATTTTTTTAGATCCCATGCTAGGCTTGGCCCTGTTGGAACGCTGCAATAACTTTGAGGCATAATAGAATCAAAAGCCAACCTCTCTACTACTAGGATTTTTGCTTGATTTCTCCTTTGGAAAATAGAAGATGAGGCATGGTTTGGGTAACTTGGACCCTTTTGATCTCATTGGATGATGCAAAGTAGTTAGTGGTTTCACCTTTTTGACCTCATTGGATGATGCAAAGTAGTTAGTGGTATTAGAATATCCATTAGTCTCTAATTAGTGTGTTGGTTAAATTAAAATATAAAAAAAGGCTTGTCTACTAGTTTCTAGAATCTTCATCCAGGGCTTATAAGAGTTATGTCATGTCACCATACAAAGGGTAGAATTAAAATTGGGTATTAAAAATGTCACGGAAAACTTAATACCTAGTATACATAGTGAAAATAGTTTTTTTTTTCAATTGTCAAGGTGTATTGGAAGGGGGTTAAAAAAAGAATTTTGGGATGTATTTTTTAATATCTAGTGAATCCAGGAGTATTTTTTGAAGTCCCATGAACACACATGCTATGTCATATGTTCACAAGTGAAGTCTTCCCAAAGTGCATATAGAAAATGTTGTGAGTTTGTGAACATAGGTGATATAGAGAGATCTCAAGACCATTTTTGTGTACTATCATATATTTACTCCTAAGCAGGGATGCTAGTAAGAGTTGGCAATTGCAACTTGCTTTCATAGGTTGGACAAGCAAACCCATAACTATGTGTGAAGAGTTAGATCCCAAAACTATGTATGAGGGATAAAAGTTAGCAGTCTATAATGTGGGGCATATCTATGTTGTCAAAATCACCCAAAATTTGCATGTGGCCTCATTCTTACCCACTCGAGGGTTTGAACCCTAGTCTCTACTTCAATACAAGGTTAACCCTTTGTCTACTTATCGCTAGATCACATTCCCATGTGACATCGTTAGATTATTATTACATGAAACATATTATATAAAATGTAACAAAGAGTGAGATGCACATGAGTCATTATTAATATAAAGAATGCAACAAGAGGAAATAAAAAGAGAGGCAAGGGCCTTTATGGGACAAGTGGCTAGGCTAACTGGTGAGTAATTATCTCCCTATAAAGTAATCCATCAGCAAGGGGAAAATGTTTCTTCAATTTTCATCCAATTTTCCATTATTCTTCTGTCTTTAATGTTCCTTTGAACATTCATAAACATTTTTATTGTTGCTCCACTTAAGTGAAATGGTATCCCGCGAGAGGAGGATTTGTTTCCACAATGGGGGTGTTGGTCCTGATTACTATGGAGCATGATGTTGATAAGTAGGACCCCAGATGTACAAAACTTGATTTATGGATTTAGAGAACGAAGGCTAGCCTTGTACACAAGATTCTAGTAGGGAGCATTGGATTGTGGGTAGGGATGCCTTCTTGTTGATTGAATGAATTTTTAGTACTATGCGTGTTTGGTCTTAGAATGGCCCAATTTTGGATTAACCTATTACCTATATCTAACAATCCTAATATAGGTTGGGATTGGTAGCCAAATGACAACTTGGGATTGGGATCTGTAAGAGATGACTATCATACTGCAACCCTTAACCCTAAAGTGCCATTGTAAGATTCGAGTGCTTGGTGAACAATCCCTGGAGATAATTCATTGTGCATAGGTATGTTCAACATAAGCGTTGGCCTCCAATGTGTAGTTTAGGTGATTCATTTTATTTGTTGTAATAAATTAATATTCAATTATAATTCATTTAAAGATATCGTTTATGAACTTGTAGTGATTTATTCATGTTAGATCTTGATGGTTAATGCATTTAATTATGACATGTTTGATTTGTAGTTGCATGCATAGATAGTCGGCTCGGTTAATTTTGTGTGCACCAAGAAGGACTAAGGAAGTCTAATGATTTTAATGTGATTAAGATAAGAGGTGACAATGTCAAAATAGATGGTCGAGTACCCCAATCCTTGGAAGTAGGATCTATGTATGTGAAAAGAGCGAGGAACACTAAACGTTCTAAGAATTTGAATTTTTTTGGATTGTCATTAGTGGAAGCAATCCATGCAATATTTGCCAATATTGCAATCTTGTGCTAGTTTTAATGCAAAAATGGATTCAACACCCTCAAATACCTCTATTATATCGGGATTGGGCAATATTAACACTTGATATTTGCAAATCCATCAATCCAACATGATTGTTGCCAAATTTCAAGATTAAATAACCAATACCTCTTCATGTTATTTTGAGTAGCCGAAAAATGGCAAATTCATATAATGTTTAGACTACAACAAAAAATAATTATGTTAGAGTTGATACTATTGAACCATGCCTTGAAATTTTTGTTTGAAGGATTAATATGGTATCTAACATTAATTTTTATACATTGTTTTTTGTGAATTGTATTCACTCTCTTTTGCTAACAAAATGATAAAGGGATTGAGGGGGTGGAATGTGTGTGGGTCAGGGAAATTCTCTTAGACCCCAATGCAAATATAAAAATGCACTATTCATGGGGTATAGAAGTAGCAATGAATAACCAAGCAAAAATATATGCTTTGTTCTTAGGAATAAAACTCCTAAAGACACACCAAATTAAGAATGTCATGATATTTGGGGAATCCCTCTATGTGATTTTTTTTTTCCTCGGAAAAAATCGTAATTTTATTTCAAATAGATGAACAAAATTACACTCTGCACATGTAGTAGAATCACTGAGATCCCTACATTGTCACATATTTACTATCCCTCTATGTGATAAAGCAGGCGAGGAAAAAGATCCATAGGGAAGGAACGATGTAGTGCAGAACCTTCCAAATAATTTCCTGGAACCTTGATAGTTTGGACGACGTGAAGCTATACCACATTTGACGACTAAACAATGGATGAGTTGATCGTCGAGCAAATGAAGTAGTTTATTTGGACAAGAGGGTCTTGGTAAAAAATGGGGACCCCCTGAGAGGTATTGGCTCCCCTAGTGATTATGATGTTAAGTAATGCTAATACCTCATCAAACTTAATCAATTTACCTCAAGGCATCAGCAAGGATCATCACACTTGTCCCCTCATGAGTTATGCAAGGCATGCAAGTCTTATCACTTCAATAAACCCATGCAAGGGAGCCTTTAAAATCCCCCATGGCTCAAGTTCCCATGCACTCTTGCTTTAGCTCCCAATATGCATCAATTTATTGGCCATTTATGCAGGCATAGTCACAGAGGTGGGATATTTCTTATTCGAATTGATATATTTGTGAATGGAAATTTTAGAGTCGATTAGTCTCGAGTGTAGGTGGGTTGTCTTTGATCTTCAGAGGAGACATTCTTGGGTTCTTTTGAGTTTGATAGAGGTAAGAGCTTGCACCCTATGTGGTTTGATTTCCTAGAATTATAGTGTCTTAGGGTTTGTGTTTCTCTCCTCTTCTAAGAAGAGTGACACTTGTGTGTTTTGTTTACATATAGTGGTTGACAACTCCTTCTAAGATTTAATATTTTCTTTCTAAGATCTCTCTTATGCTTAATTTGGTTCTAGTTTGAGGTACCTTAGACCCTGGAAATCATAAAGGGTTGGCTTCTATAGATTTGTCTCCTAGAATGACCAACTCCTCAAATCGGAACTTGAATGGAGGATAAGGAAATGTAGAAATTAAGAGGATATTGAGGGGAATGACTGAATAGTTGGAAGGTATGTTGTAGGGTATCAAGTACCTTAGTATACACATATGGAGAAGAAGGAGGTCAAGCAAGAGGAAATGGAAGCTAATTTGAAAAATAGAGGCAAGAAATATGACAATTTGGCTTGTGATTTTGAAATGCACTATGGCATTATTCTGGGATTTGTTTGTGGTTATCAATCTAATGCTGGTCATCCAATTGTTTCCACTAGTTTAGTTGGGGACATTCTTGTTGAGGAGGAGACTGTTGAACATATTACTGTAGCTTTGACTAAGTAGCCCTATTTGCAAGGAGATTGAGGTTTGGACCATGTTGATTTGTTCATGGATAAATCCCACATTGAGCATGGATTTTGTTAAAATGACCTTTTTCATATGGTTTTTTGTTTATGTGCATTGTTGAAGAACTATGTTTGTTTGCTCGGCTCAAAAGAGCATATTTGATCAAGTATTGAACCTCTTGTATCTTATGATTGTTTGGGTTTCCAAAGCCCTTTTAATACAAATATATTTGTTTATGTACAAAAGAGAGAGGCTAAAGTGATTGTGTATTGAATGAGTTACTATTGTGAATAAAAAATACAAAGAATAGAATGAGATACAAGAGAGGTAGGGGTAATGGGAAGGCCAAGGGACTGACCTTTCAATTCACATTCCTCCCTCTCTTTTCCTTTCTTATTCTATTTTTCCTATTTTAATTAGTCCATTGTCTTCTTCTCCTTTGTCTTATTCCACTTTACATTGCATTGTATTTCTCCTTTGTCTTATTCCACTTTACATTGCATTGTATTTTATGTAATGTCTAATATTCATACATTGTCGAATCACGTTATAGATATCGAGTCTTACATCCATTTATTAGTTCACATCCATTTCAGATCACTCCTCTAGCAACTTTTTGGTAATTCTTATATTATTTATTGTGTTTCAATTTTATAACATTTAAACATAATACCTCAACCAAACCTAAAACTTGAACTCATGATCATTTACTAGTTAAACTTTTTTCCTAGATTTCAATTTAAAAATACTTACTAAATATATTTACATTTTACATCATTAAATCATAATAACTAAACCTTCTTAACTTGACACATATTTAAATAAACTCAAATATTATAATATTACATTATTTAATATAATATCATTAAAAAAAATACTATTGTGATTTATTTTTTCTTATTTTTATGATTTTCTATAATTTTCTTACATGTATCAAGAATCTACCAACAACTTTTACCCTTAATGTTAATGGACTTTTAATATACTCCCTTTTACCACATTATCAAACAAACTTCACATATATTTTGAAGTGATCAACATATAAATATAAATATGAAATTTATTTAAAATAAAATAATGGTAAATCATTCAGTTAAATGAAAATATCAAAATTCTGTGTACATACTAACATTTCCATGCAAGCAAAATATCCTCATATAATGTTCCACATTAATATTATTACATGCTCTTATATTTATGAGTTACACCATTCTCTAATACCATTGTGGTACGAAAATGAGTTAATTTTTTAAAAGAGTTGTAGCATTATTTTCAAATATTTTTGAAATTTCCATACTCTTTAGTTATTTACGTAACAAAATAATTCTTCACAAGTTAAAAGGTGTTATCCAAACAAGCTCCATGTTTGTAAGACCTATCTTTTTTTTTTTTAATGTTTAATTTTACATATGTTTTAAAAAAGATTAATGTGATTAATTGAATGTTCTTTTAGGTTGATATTTGTATTAAATTTGTTGATCAACATCTAAGTTATGAATCTCAAAATATAGTCTATAGAACAATGAAAAATATGATAGAAAAGTTTGTGTCAAAATGTTGTAATTATTAATTTCATTATTTATCTCGATAATAAGGACAATCATTTCTTTTATAGGAAGTGATGGACAAAGACAGGTTTTCAAAAGATGAATTCTTAGGTGGAGTAAATGTGGATCTAGAGCCTTTTGTTACCATTGCTAAGAACTATCATGTAGAAACAACAAGCAACAATACAAGGGATCACAAGAAAGTAAAAGAAATCGGAATGGTGCATGCATCTCAACATAGTGAACTGGTCAAAGATTGCCCCATCTTATGTACAATAGGTGGCAAGATACAACAAAATTTGCATTTGAAGTTGAAAGATACAAAGAGTGGAGAAATTGAGATTGAACTCACATGGGTTCACATAAACTAATTTTCTAAGCATTGTAAAGTTCTTGAGACTTATATTTCTTTATTGCTCGTCGTACAAATTTTATGTAGTTACTGCACTCGTAAAAAATACTATTGCCTTGTACTATGCAATGGTTTAAAAGTGATTTGCTTGGACCAAAGAATAGTTGTATTGCAAATACATATTAGAGTGATCACTAATAAATGTATTGAATATATGTAAATATTACTATGGTAAATTCGATGGAGCATTTCACAAAATAAATATTTTATTTTGGGGCTTTGTAATGATACTTATTCTTGGATGGTACGTAATTTTCGCTAAACATTTTCCTAAAGTTTTTGATATAGACATTTATATTAAGATTTTAGTTGGAGTTCATTGATTTGCTTTTACTTTATTAGTTCATATTTTTGAGATAAATGTTTATAAAATCTTTAATAAATTGAAAATATAATATTCCTTGATCATCCTCACAAAGTTCTAGGGACATTTTCTTGACTAAAACATTGCAATATTGGAATATGTGTCAAAGAATAATCCAATTATTATTCTTCAATAATCTCATTTGGGAATCGTATGAGTTATGCCATAAGATAATGACCTACACTTTCCTCATGTTAACAAAATTTGCATTCACATAGACAAAAGATATGTAGTGTTGATTTCATGTAGAATGTATTTAGTTAACATAATATGCAATACAATAGGGAAACAAAAAGACTGCTAACATCCTTTATGTTATTCAAGCATTCTATTTAATTTGGCTTATTGAGATTCCAAAGTGATTCAAATTCTTACTATACATGTTTTTAGAGAAGTGTTTATAAAAACAACTAGCTATGCATATGTGGCTAAAGATTGTTACATTCACATAGTTTATGATTTTTGAAAAACATCCTTATATCATATATGGCATGGTATGTTTTGTAATATTTGTGTCTTTTATGTGGAAGTTTTCATTGTGGATCTACATATCTCTACATGCAAAGTTTTGTTGTGTTCACAACCTTATTGAAAATTCTACATACGGAAGGATCCTACTCTTTATAGTTCCATGACACATATTCATGGGAAATTTCGAATTCCACATCTATTTTTTAGTACCCATGAGATTCTTCAAGTTGCCTTCCATGTTCTTAAGTTATTGCATCCAATCCTACAACTTGCACAACATTCCCTTATTAGTTCTTACTCTTTAGATCCTCAATGTGCTTTAGACATCCTTGGTTTTCCACTTACACTTCTAACAAAAACTCATTGAGTTTTTAACTTCATGTTAGTGATTTATTTTGTATGATTAGGTAGTTAACCTTATGATTCAAATTTCATGACTTGGTCAATGCTATAAACCAAACTAAAAATCACTCAAGAAATTAGAAACCTTATATCATGTAGCTATGGTAAAGTTAACCTTTTATCATTACTATAAGGATGTGAAAGGCACAATGCCATTATTAGTGTTAAAATTGATTTTTAGTTGTGACAACAAATACACAGGTTATGATTAACGTTTTTTTACAACACCATCATCATTATATGTAATTGATTTCCTTTCAGATGATTATATGTAATTAATTTCCTTTCCTTTGATATGGTAATGTTCTAAAGTCCTTATCAAATGTAAGCTATAAAAAGATATTATGATAGAGAGTAAGAGTATGGCCTTAAAAACTTACTTCCTAGTAGCCTTCAATACCTTTATTTCAAGACCTTATTTCTTTCCTTAAAAAAACTAACCCTTCATTATGCTAAAATTGAATAAACTATAATTAACTAAACTATAATTAACTTACTTTAAATTCTAAGGATTTTTTATCATTCACCTAACTCATTGAGGTTCTCATGATAACTCACCCATTTAAGTTACACCCATAGCCTTGTGAAGGTAAGATAGAATATATCTTCTAACAAATGTAATCATAACTTATACAAGTTTTTTTTTTAATACAAGCTTTTATTTTTTAATATAAAATTTGATCTAAGTTCCTTTTTGGTATAAAATATAGTAAAGTTGACTCTATTTGTCTATCACTGTAACTTTACATAACGGGTATATTATGTCTATTGATTTGAATGATAAAACAAATTATAATGGATAGTCAAATCATGTTGTTTTACAGCTATGAAAATAAAAATATATAATATAATATTCAAATCACTAATTTAACTAATCCTATCTTAATCATTTTCCCTATTAATTAAGTATAATGTTTAGTAATCAATACTGTAAACTTCTTCTCCTAAATTATCATAAAAATATATTTATTACACATAATTATTCTTTACTTACCAAAATGTGTAATTCTTAATATTCACTATTTTTTAATTAAATAATAAATAAACCATTAAAACATTATTGAAACCCACTTTTATGTCCTCAAATTTTGGAACTAAGATCCCAATTCCTTAGAAGATTATTGCTCCCAATTCCTTAATAAGATTATTGCTTTGTGATTGTGTATAACATATATTATGTGTAACTAGAAGATATTTTATAAAGGTTTTTATTTTTATGTTTTTTAATATATTTTGTTGATAAATGCATTTACATAGTAACTAGAAGATATTTTATAAAGGTTATTATTATTTGGTTTTAATATATTTTGTTGATAAATGTATTTATATAGTTATTTAATAGTTTGTTGTATTTTTATGGATTTTTTTTGAAAATATTTTATGTGCATATTATGTTTACTTAGAATTTAAAGAGGATCCTAACGAATTTAAAATTTATTTGGGTTGTTTCTAATAGAGTAGTCTAAACACGATTTCAACTTTTTTTATAAATTTTTTTATAAAATTTTCAATTATTTTTGCCCGAAATCTAATTAGAATTACTAGAATCACAGATATATATTATTGGAATTGCATAATATGGGTGCCCTAGTGGTATTTAAGTGTTGAATCCATTTTTGTAATAAAAAATGAAATTTGAGCAATGCAAGCCTAGCTAATTTGACTAAAGGTTTCATCGCCAAATTTCAGCAAAATAATCGAGGAAAATAAAATATGTAGAATGTTTAAACATTTTGTTTCTAATAAGCATCAATTTATCTTTTTATATTAATATTATTTTTTATTACTCTTTTGAAATTTGCTTCACATGAGAAATTAAAATCATTATATTGACATGAATTGAAAATCAATTAAAATTAGAGGCGGATTGGACGAGGAGATCGAGGTTTCAGCAGCCCAATCATTGGGAGCCTCTGTGCAGAGAGATTGGGAGGGATTGCACCGAGGATCGGGTGCTTGTCGCTTCATAGATCTCTAATCAGCCAACGTTTAATTTGATGCTCTACGCATCGTAGGAAGCATAGATCCGCTGACTACCAGAGCTTTGGGCCCACCATGGATCTCGAAGGAGGATCCGATCCTCCTTCATCCCAGACTCCTCCTGAGATTGCAACATTCAAAAGACTAATAGCAACACAAGGAAAACAATCTGTTCCATCAATCCATCAGAAATTTGTTAAAAAGCTTGCAGAGATCCCCACTATGGTTCTCCCAATTGAGCAACCCTACAGAACAACAATGAATTTGTCAGAGAGAGGACTTATTGGCCAGTTCACCAGTTTATGGCCGTCCCCAAGAGCCATAGAAGCATGGGTACAACGAAATTAGAAACCTCTCACAGTTGAAGACATAAAAAGCTATCTAGTAGGAAAGGGTTGCTTCGTGTTCGTCTTCGAGATCATAGCGGATCGAGATCTTATTTTATGAAATGGGCCATACTTCATGGGGCCCCAAGGACTATACTTGAATAAATGGACTCCGTATTTTGACCGTACCCAAGATATACCTTCGGTAGTCCCTGTCTGGGTAAGGCTACCACACCTCTCGCTTCATTGCTGGAATCCAGAATCACTCGAGGCCATAGGGAATGTCCTCGACCGATATATAGACAAGGTGGAAAAAAAAGATCAGTACTCTTGTGCACATATATGTGTGGAAGTGGATCTATAAGTAGGACTACCAGAAGCTATAAATCTAACCGTAATAGATTGGTCCCCGGGTTCGGGAGCTTGACTACGGACAGATCCCTTTTAAATCCAGACACTGCCGCGAATATGGCCACTTCGCCCATCATTGCAAAATAAAGATAGAAGAAGAAACAAAAAAGCTTAAAGGAGAACAATGGAGACAAGTGCAAAAACAAACAACAACAAGATCCAACTCCAAATCAAAAGGGAAAGGAAACCCTACTGGGACAATGAACCTCCCATCAGAAAAGGGACAAAAAGAAAATGCCCACCCCAGGGAAGAAGCTTCACAAAATCAATTCGTAGGCCCTGCAGAGAAAGAAGGATAGATGCAAGAGGAAGGTGAGGAAAAACAACCGTCCCCACAAAAAGAGGTAACCTCTTCACCCCCATACACAGAAAGGACAAAAAGGAAACCTATGTAAGGGGTCTCATCCTTAGAGGAAGACATCACAGAGAGATCCATGAAGAAAGCAGGGAGGAAAACTAACAAAGAAATTAGAGAGAAGAGGCCAAAAGACATAAGATGCAAGGAAGTCAGGGAACCATGGACATGACCTATTGTAGAAATACCAGGCACAGGACTCCTAAAGGCGATCCACCCCTCTCATCCAACAAATAATGAATTTGGTCTCTTGGAACTACAGAGGACTGGGGAATCCATTGATATCCGATGCAGTCAAAGATGTCCTCAAAATTAACACAACATATATCCTCATGCTCCAAGAGACCAAAATATAAGAGGACATTATCCTCTCTATTAGCAGATCCAAATGGAAGATGAATGTGGGAAAGGCAGTAAGTGCAAGAGGGTCATCAGGAGGGCTCGACACTCTGTGGCTCGAAGAGAAATTCAGATTGGAAAGCTCCTTTACAATGCAACACTGGATCTATACTGAACTATACCATATTCAAAGTAAGTTAACCTTCGCACTCTTTAATTTATACGTCCCAGTATATTATATAGAGAAAAGAGAATGCTGGAACACCTTGACAGACTTCCTGGAGATCTACACCCCATCGAATATAATTCTGGAAGGGGATTTCAATATAATTATGAATCCTAAAAAAAAAGGAGGAAATAAAGGTAGAGATCCCTTGTTGCATCTGATCGAAGAGCTGACTCATCATTGGGATCTAGTCGACATAAATCCCAAGAGGGGCAAATTCACATGGACAAATAATCAAACTGTCCCTCATCACATCATCGCGCGGCTATATCGGTTTTGTCCAAACTTTCCTTCTTCTGCAAAAGAAAATAATCCTATCAAAAATTCTGCCCAACCTAGTGTCCAACCATAAGCCAATTCTTTTGTATTTGAACGACGACAAGGAATTAGGACCAATTCCCTATAGGTTTAATCCGCTTTGGATTAAACAAGACGGATTTAAGGAAGAGGTGTAGAAATCCTGGGATATCCCAATCATGGGATCCCCAAGCTACGTGTGGGAGCAGAATCTCAAGAACACAAAATCGCCTTAAAAAATTGGATTAAAAAAATGATCAAGAGCTCAACGACGGACATAAATGAAGCAGTAATTGAGTTGTCTAATCTACAAATAGAGATGGAAGAACTGGATATATCCACCTTGGATTTGAAAAAGGAACAACATGCACAAGCTAATGTTTTCAGAAAGCTCCGAAATGAGGAAGAACACTGGTGATTGCAATCACGCAGCCTGTGGCTACAGGCCGGGGACAGAAACACATCTTTTTTTCATAGACAATCCAAATTCAGACAATCAAGAAACCACATCTCAGAGATTGTGAAAGCCGACAGAGAAATCATTAAAGGTTTCGAAAAGATTAAAAAAGAAGCTGAAACACACTTCCACGAATTATACACAGAGGATAATCTACATGATGAGGAAGCCACGATTGATTTCCTTGCTCACATCCCCAGCATAGTAAACGTTGATGAAAATATAAACTTAATGAAAGCATTCTCAGAAAAAGAGATCTGCGATGTGATATGGAATATGGAGCCGGACAAAGCTCCAGGTCCTGACGGTTTTTCAATACACTTCTACCGAGCTTGTTGGCCCATCATCAAATATGATCTCATCCGAATGATTAGAGGATTTCATAAAAAAGCAAATATTGGAGGTAACACAAACTCCACCTTCCTAGCATTGATCCCTAAAGAAGTGAATCTTGGCTCCTTCGATATATACAGACCTATCTCGCTCTGTAACGCATGATACAAAATAATCTCTAAAATCCTAGCCGATAGGATCAAACCTCTGCTTAGCAACCTGATATCTCCCAATCAGGGAGAGTTCACCAAAGGAAGGCAAATCTTAGACAATGTAATCCTAGTGCAGGAAGCAATACACTCCAACAATCTCAGAAAAGAAAAAGGTATGATTATTAAACTCGATATGGCGAACGCCTTTGATAGAGTTAACCTTCAGTATCTATATAAAGTTTTGTCCTCCTTTGGTTTCAACAAAAGTTTTATAGAGCTGGTGAAAGCTTGCATAGACAAGCCTTGGATCGCCCTTCTCATAAATGGAAGACCTGCAAACTTCTTCCAGGATACCCAGGGAATTCGTCAAGGGTTCCCACTTTCCCCTTTCCTCTATATATTGATGGCAGACTCTCTGAGTTGGAAGCTGGAGATAGAAAGAGAGATAGGAAAAATCCCAGGAATTAGAATGGCTAATGGCCTCCCCTCTTTAAACCATGCTCTATTTGCTGACGATTCACTCTTCCTGGGAGGAGCATCACTTGAAATGGCTAGAGCCTTCAAAGATATAATTCAGAATTATTGCCAGGTAACGGGAGTGATGGTAAACAATAGAAAAACCGTAGTTTATGGTTGGAACGTTGAGCAACAAACCATCCTCATAATTGCACATTTCTTAGGGTTCTCGGGGTTTGCTGCTTGGGAAAATATTAAATATTTAGGACTGCCCCTAACTATGGGATCAATAAAAAACTCTCAATGGAATGAAATCCTTAGTAAGATAAAGGAAAAAATACACGCCTAGGAGGGACAATGGCTCAATCAAGCAGGAAGCTGATCCTAATAAAATCATTTCTTTCCTCTCTCCCTATCTATCAATCCTCCATCCTCATGGTGCCCAAGTCAATAATGGACCAAATACCAAGACTCATCAAAGAGTTTCTCTAGAAAGGTGGAAAAGGAAACAAAAATAAGTATCAGCTAGTCAACTGGGGCACTGTAAAAAGACCTTTGCTGGAAGGTGGATTGCAGATAAGAGATCCCCGTCTTGTTAATCTAGATCTGGGCGGAAAAATCCTCTGGAAATTATTATCAAATAGAGATCATCCGGTCAACAATCCACTGTGGAAAAAATACCTTAAAGGAGGATCAATATGCAATCTCCAATATGAAAAAATCCCCAAAGGCACCTCTATATGGAATTTATGTAGAAATGGAATTAATTACTTTCAAAGACAATTATACTACATCCCTAGAAATGGGTTCAAAACTTATCTTTGGACTGACAAAATTATTGGCAAGCCTATGCTTGGTGGTATAGAATCTCTCAATGACATTCGGGAATGGTTCTCACTAAGAGGAATAGTCACTCTGGCAGATATCTCCCATTGGGACAACAAAGGGAACTAGATAGATTGGTCTTTTCCTGAAGTTCCAGAAGGCTTAACAATGCAAAAGATTGAGCTCCTACAAAATTTAACTGGGATGGCTCCGATTCATAAGCACACGAAAGACAAATGGGGATGGGGGGAAACAAGAGCATATACAACTGCAATTGGATTCAAGGAATTACAAGCAGCTCAGAAGCCTCTTCACTCTTCTAATCTATGGAAGACCATATGGAACAAATATGGCATTCCCAAAATCAATTTCTTCATTTGGCTGCTAATGCACAGAAAAATTCTGACTGGAGAAAATCTAGCTAAAAGAGGATTCATTGGACCACATAGATGCCCACTCTG
This sequence comes from Larix kaempferi, assembly GCA_027924585.1. NCBI lineage: Eukaryota > Viridiplantae > Streptophyta > Pinopsida > Pinales > Pinaceae > Larix > Larix kaempferi. Next base: position 5,275,508 of record BSBM01000600.1, read on the forward strand.
CTGCAACAGCCTAGAAAACATCGAACACCTTTTTGTGGAATGTCCTTTTGCAAAATTAGTGTGGAAACTTTCTCTACAGGAACTGGAAGTCCCTCCACCGAATCAGATTTCAATTACTGACCTCTTCTCCTCTTGGAAAAATCGATACCCATACTCTCTCTCAAACAAACCAGTATGGAAGAATATTTGGCTCACCCTACCCAAATTCATTCGTTGGGAAATATGGATTGCCTAGAACAATAGGATATTCAATGATACAATGCAAACTCCGGAACATGTGGCAGTAAAAGCCAAGGTATATCTCATGGAAGCAATAAGAATCCAAGTGAATAAGATAGATTCCTCACTTACTAATTTGGAAAAAAACTGGATTGGTCACACATACAACAACAAAAAGGATAGTATATCCATAAGACCGAAAATAAATCCTGCTTGGATACTCAAACTACCGGAAAAGGATTTCCAAAAATGGTGGAAAGCATAGGGAAAAGCCACTATGTTCTTTAACGGAGCAACCAAAGGTAATCCTGGAACTGCAGGAGCTAGTGGGGTGTTATACTCTTTAGGAGGAAAACATGAAGTTAGCCTTCAGTTGGGGTATAGGTAAATGCTCCAACAATCAAGCAGAAGCGCTAGCACTATTAAAAGGATGTCAATTGGCAATAAGAGAAGACTACATTGAAATCCAGATATTTGGATATTTGCAGATCTTAATCAATAATCTGATTAATAGGAAACAATCTAGAAATATCAATTTAAATGCAACCATGGAAAGAATCCGCAAAACTTTGCAGGGATTCTCCAAATATCAAATATATCACATCCTTCGAGACTCTAACAAAGTAGCTAATAGATTGGCAAATGTAGGTTCGAGTTTGGAGTAGACATAAATAAAAATCAATAGCGAGCTCATATCGCATCATACAATTCCATAGAATAGAGGTAAAGGACAGCAAGGGGCAATCCAGATGACAGAACCAGATAGCAACATAGCAAGAAGTTAAAATTAGTTGATCGAGCTGTGGAGAGGTTCACATGACCGAGGTTGGGAGATGACAACATACGTTTGAGGAACAGAACTAGAATGACAACGCAGAAACGCCCAAAGAAGAAGAAGATACAAGCTAATAGTGCCGAGAAAAGAGAAGTTGCTTATCATTGTTTACTACAGAAGACAGATCGTGGAAGGTAGAATAAGAATTTTACTGAGAAATAGAGGAAGTGAAGAAATCAATTGGGTGGAACAAATAGACAAAGGAAAACATAGTACTAAAAGAAGAAAATAACTATGGGCAAAATTGTAAAGATCAGATGTCATTAAAAAGAGTAGAACTCATTCAGAATAGTTTGGAAAATTGTAATTAGGTTGCTCAAGGCTACGGTCGCGACCTTATAATTAATTAATATCAATTAAAAAAAACAACCTTAATTTTGTTAATGCATATAAGTAGGAAATCTGTTAGTAATAAAATAATGATAAGTCATTCGAGTTAGTCAAAATTTAGATTCTAAAAGATCAATGTACATGATAACTTATCTACGCAAATATGTTATTTTGGCATGATGATTTACATTATTAGGAAATATAATATTATCTACTATCATTGTAAGTAATAAAATAACAAAATTTATTCATGTTAATCAAAATCTAAATTTTTTAAAAAAAGGTTGGCAATAAAATAATAGTAAGCCAACCTAGTTAATCAAAATCTAGATTCTAAAATATCAATGTACATTGTAACTTATCCATGCAAACATGTTCTTCTCGCACGATGATTCACATTATTAAGAAATCAAATATTATCTACTATGGTTGTGGCATGGACTTGTATTGTCTCAACAATTATAATTTTATTTCAATCATTTTTAACATCCCCATCTGAGTTATCATTGTAATAAGATGGTCTTTTTCAAGTTAAAGATTTATCCAGGTAAGTTTTGTGTTTACGTAACAGCTTTTTAAACTTTGCTTAATTTTATATATGTGTTTAACACAATTAATTCGACTCTCTCATGGTATTTGTGATCAATTTGTTGACCAATATTTAAAGTTTCTAATAATAACATAACACTATATAGTTTTTAGAAATTTGAAAATAATAGTAGAATATCTTTTATATATATATAAACTTCTTGTTTATATATAAACTTCTTGTTTATTGATGGCCTATTCATTTTGTTTAGGATATAATAAATAAAGATAAACTTTCAAAATAGACATCCTCGGTAGAATAAAAGTGGATCTCCAACCTAAAATAGGAAGCATCACTTAGAAATAATGAACAACATGAACCAATAAAAGAGATTATAATTTTTTTTTGTGTGTCTTAGTATAGTGAAATGTTCAAAGATAACTACATCTTCTTTAGAAATAGCCAAATACAACATAATTTGCATCTTAAATTGAATAATGTAAAATATATAGAAATTGAGATTGAATTCAAATTAATTCATATAAATGACTTTATCATTGTTATTAAAATTTAAAATCTCAATATTACTTTGTTTTTAAAATTTTATATAGTTAATTCACCAATAAAAATAAACATTAAATACTTATATAATCTACCATAATGTTTTGAAAGCATTTTTTTAGTCATGTGGTAAGTCACATGGATCTTTTCATAAATAAATATTTTATTATGAGAATTTGTAATGGCCAATCCTTTTAAATGATATAGTGAATGGTAGACATTTTTATGAAGCGTGTTGGAGAAAGCATTTTTTTAGTCATGTGGTAAGTCACATGGATCTTTTCATAAATAAATATTTTATTATGAGAATTTGTAATGGCCAATCCTTTTAAATGATATAGTGAATGGTAGACATTTTTATGAAGCGTGTTGGAGAAGATCATGGTTTTTCATTTTTACTTCTTAAACTTAATGCATTATATACATAAAGTATTTTTTGTTATGTTACAGTGTTCTAAATTTCCATAAATAATTAGAAATATAACTATATCTTATAATATCTTTACAACATTTTAAAAACATGTTCTTATTAAAATATTACATTACATGGATAATATATGTTTTAATTTTCATTATTTGATTATTTATTTTTGGGAATCTATGATTTAGGGTTTATAACATTTTAAAAACATGTTCTTATTAAAACATTACATTATATGGATAATACATGTTTTAATTTTTATTATTTGATCATTTATTTTTGGGAATCCATGATTTAGGAAACATGATGATAACTTAGGTTCCCATCCATATAAACAACTTTGCATTTACAAAGGCAAAGTATAAGCACTACATTTTGGCTTTTGACTAATTATAATTGTCATACATTTTTTAAGGTAAGTTCTTACAAATTACTAGCTATGTATATGCGAGCAATCATTTGGACATATTTCTAATCTCTAACTTTTCATAAGCTGCATGGTCTCCTTTATGACATGGTAGGTTTTGGAATATTTGAGGGTCTTATGTATGTGGGATTTTCCCTTATGGTTCTATAGATCCCTACTTGTAAGCATTCAACTTGTTTGCGACACTATTGTGGGTTCCACATACAAATCCTATGGATCATATCCCTTATAAGTTCATGATATCTATTCATGGGATTTTGAAACTCCATGTCTATCTTCAACACTTTCAAGATTCTCCAAGTTGTTTATAAAGTTATTAAATTTGGTGCATCCAACCTTTTGGCTTGAAAGACTTTTATCTTATCAACTATTTAAAGAGAATCATTATCTTGCCCCTTGCATTATTAGTTTTTTTTCTTCCACGCATTTTAACTAAATCCATGAACTTTACAGCTTCATGCTAGTGCTTTAATTTGTTTGATTAGGTCCTCAATCTTCCAAAATAGAATTTCAACTTTCTTGACCTTGCACAGGGTAATCCAAACTACAAACCACTAAGGCAAGAAAGGAATTTATTACCATGTAACTTAGGCAAGGTAAAACTGGGTTTAGTGATGATAAGAAGTGTGAGTTATAATTGTTAGGGAAATGAATTTATGAATAGTTTATTATGACACCTTCACCATCAAATTGTGAGAATTCTATATAGGTTGAATACCATGAAAGAATTATAATAGCCAAGAATCTTGAAGCAAAGAAGTCATCACAAGAATTTATTCAAAGATTTGCAAGAATAAGAAGAAATGCTGAAACAAAACATAAGAGAAGGAACTCAATTGATGGAAATATTATCTCATGTATTATTTCTCAATATGAATACATATATAATACATCTCAAGAGAGAAAATAGAATGCCTTAAAGGCAAGTTTTAAAGCACAAAAAGCAAGGCTTACTAAACACATAAAAACCCCCTAATGGCAAAAGCAGTTTCCAAAACTGTGCTAGAGGCTCACGAATTTGGAAAGTATGGTATGGCAGCTCATGAGTGAGGTAAATGGAATGTAATTATGGATTTAGGAGAGAAGAAATGATGTGGAGGTTGAATTGGTGAAGTGGTAAGAGTTTCCCGGTCAACTAGCTTTTCATTATCCATTAGAAAGTAGAAAAATACAGGATAAATCTGTCTAAATAAGGAAAGTGTCTTTCTAATTCAGGAATATAATAAAATCAGACAGAATCCAAGGAAATCTTATCCAAAATTTGTCCAAATTCGTTTTTGTGACTTAGGATGACAAGTGGTCCACTAAAAGAAAAATTTGGCCCTATTTAGCTAGTAAAAACTTAGGAAACTAATCTAGGTAACTAGTAAAATATATCCTAAGTATTTAATGGGGTTTTAAATGTTCCAACACCCCCCCTTAAGCCTGACTTTATGAGGTGAAATATAAAATATATAGGGCCCAAGCAACAAGGCTTATGGTCACCCCAATACAAAAAATTATTAGTCCATGTAGGTGATCCTAAAGAAGGAAAACCACTTGGGAAGAAAACCTCCCCTCAAGATCATGGAATACACCATAATAAGGCTCTCCAAACTCCAAGCAGGTGAGAACTTGGTCAAATGTCTGGAGGAATCTTCTTCTTGGGAAGAAGTGGAATATGCTCATTAGACTTGAGATTCTTGAGATTAGATCCAAATGAGACTTGATGATGTCCTCCATCTTCTGTGCAATAGGTGCCAAAAATCATGCAGTGAATTAGAAGCAAGACAGAGAGAGCAAAACCAGTCACTCCAAACTGTAATTTTTCCTCCATAGTATTCAATAACACACCAAAAATCAACCCAAAGATAGGTTTTGAGTGTGTATGATCTGCAACAACTGGAATATGATTTGAATTAGAAGACATATGAGAGAATCAAGAGATGTCTCCAACTTCTTGAAAAACGTGTTGGCAATCATGTAGGAACTGGCAGGAGAATGGACTGAGGAAGTGAAGGCGCAACCAACAACCTCAACTGTGTACTGTCTTCCAAATAACTATAGATCACCTTATTGGATACCATTGACCAGCAAAGGATCCTCAATATATGAAGTGTAAGAGGAGAACAATGATTAGAGATGGAAAGATCTGAGTTCTTCTTCAACAATAAATTTCTGCTATTTGATCTTCAGTACCTGCAAAACAAACTCTTTGAAATATATAATGGAAGACTAATTTAATTAAGAACTCCAAAGGCTCTGATACCATGTGAGAATTATATATAGGTTGAATACCATGAAAGAATTCTAATAGCCAAGAATCTTGAAGCAAAGAAGTCCTCACAAGAATTTATTCAAAGATGCAAGAATACAAAGAAATGCTAAAACATAACATAAGAAAAGGAACTCGATGGAAATATTATCTCATGTATTATTCCTCAATATGAATACAATATATAATACATCTCAAGAGAGAAAATATAATGCCTTAAAGGCAAGTTTTAAAGTACAAAAAGTAAGGCTTACTAAAAACATAAAAAAACCCCTAGGTGGCAAAAGCAGTTTCCAAAACTGTGCTAGAGGCTCACGAATTTGGCAAGTATGGTATGGAAGCTCATGAGTGAGGTAAATGGAAAGTAATGATGGATTTAGGAGAGAAGAAATGATGTGGAGGTCGAATTGGTCAAGTGGTAAGAGTTTCCAAGTCAACTAGCCTTTCATTATCCACTAGAAAGTAGAAAAAACATGATAAAGTTGTCTAAATCAACAAAGTGTCTTTCTAATTCAGGAATAGAATAAAATTAGACAAAATCCAAGGAAATCTTATCCAAAATTTGTCCAAATTCGTTTTTGTGACTTAGGATGGCAAGTGGTCCACTAAAAGACAAAACCGGCCCTATTTAGCTAGTCAAAACTTAGGAAATTAATCTAGGTGACTAGTAAAATATATCCTAAGTATTTAATGGGTTTTTAAATGTTCCAACACATATATAATTTGCTTCTTTCCATTATATAAGGTAATTTCCTAAAGGTCTTATAAAATTAAGGTAAGGCCTAACAAGGTTTCTAATTAGAGGGACCGTTATCAAATCCTTCAAGGGCTTAATTTAATGAATATATATCACAACCTACCTTCTCTCATAGGTATGGATGGTGTGAACTCTTGTCAAAAAGTGGTCAATTCCCCCAAGCTCGCACTCATGTAATGGAATAAGATCTTTTTTCAAGAACTTGCCTCTTATTTAAAAGAAATAACACTTCAAAATGTTATAATTGGATAAGTTTGACTAATCCTTCTGAAGCAAGAGGGTCAACACAAAAACCTCTCTCAAAAAATCACAACACAAACAACATGGATTTGAATGCAAAAATCTGCAACTATAAGGCAGTATCTTGTATTCCGAACTTGCATGAAATGCTTACAAACTTTAATAAATTTGATTAAATTAGATTATACAGTCTCTAGGATTGTGTAATATCCTTGGATATGATTTCAAAGGATATTATCTCACATTTAAAATTCAAACACAAATTAACACAAATTGAAACTTGTTATCAAAACTAGTAGAGGAAAAAATAGACTTCAATAATGATAAACCCCCCTAGGGCTTGGGATTTGAACTCTTTTGGATATGCAAAATATTTTATGGAGTCTGAAACAACATAGATAATAGAATCAAAGTCCAACTTCAGATTCCTATGCATAAGGTAATGGGGACATTTATGTTTCAACAAGAGCTACTTTTGAAGTCTACTACAAGGCTTCCTGGGCACACCAACATATGCATAATAGACTCATTCACTTACACTTGAAAGAAAAAAAGGGTGTATATCATGAATTAAACCCAGAATATATTGTTGGAGAATATTTACAGAGGATTTGGGAGGATTAAGCATTTTTTGGAGGCAAAAGGAGGAAGAGAACTATGTAGGACTGCTCAACTAGTTAGCTTTCAGGATCTCCCAAACAGGCTGAGAAGGATACAAATATTCAGGAAGAGACTTGGATGGTATTTATAAATGTATTAAGAATCTCATATGACTGACATAACTCCAGATGAGAATTCAGAGAAATCTTAATCACACATACTACAAAACTAGTCAATTAACAAGGTCTAAAGAGCTAGTCTTGGTAAAAATGAACACAAACAACCTCTAAAGCTTTCAAATTATGATTTTGATCATTAGTATGGATCCGAAATGAATAAAAGAACAACAAAAAACAATAATAAATAATTCTAAGCATCAAATAGTGGCATTTTGATACCAGACTTCATAGTGAGTCTCTAATCATGAAATTCTTACAATGCTAGGAGTAGAATGCTCCTAAGAAGAGAAGAAGAAGAGGTGTCTTCATTGGATATGCAACATAGATGAAAAACGAGAAGATGGATTCTCATGGAATGTGCACCATGTTTCAGTGACTGCTCACAGGGTGCATTCACCAAACTGATTCTACTCCTCTGGATGGATCTCCTCAAGAACTCTCTCTAACTAAACCGAAACTCAGGATCTCTTCTTGGTGGCATGAATTATTCAACAGTAGGCCGATACAAACATGTAGATCAAACCTCAGCAGTTATGGATCAAATCATAGAATACCAGAACACATACAACATTGGGGCACATCTCCCAAGCTTGGTTGAGGTGCATCACTCAACCTTGAGAAGCAAAGCTCTCAATCACAAAGACAAATGGCCAAATGATGTGAGAGGAGCGCACTATCATTCTTTTATAGACTGGATAGCTTCATGAGCAAGCAATTGAAACTTGTGAGTGGATTAATGTGCCTTCCTTATAGAGAATTAACAACATCTCTGCTTTGTGCAACCTTCTTTGCTTCTTGATTTTCTCTTGCTTTTAGAAACTGCACCCTCCTTAGCTTTCTAGATGTTTCTTGCTTTTCAAGACTAGATGATTTTCTGCATTTTCATGCTTTGTTCACTTTCCTGCTTTATGCTCTTTCCTTCTTTTCATTGCTTTTTCCAGTTTCCTTCTTTTTTTGTTGTCACCTTGCCTTTAGTTGCTTTCTTCTTGTTTCTATCTTTTCTCAAGTGAGTTGGTGAGGTCCACCTTATCCTCATGCACTTCCTTTCCACATGAACATCACCATTTGTGCCAAAATTAATTAATTATGACAATAATAAAAATAATTACAAAGTTCTTCAACATTAAAATTATTAATTATTTAACTACTATAGGCCTTGTACCAAAATCATCCCAAACAATTAATAACTTCTAACTTTATTTTCTCCTAGACCCTTAGGGACTGAAGGGGTCCAAGAATTGACCAAGTAGCTGCTAAGGAAAGTACATGACAGTCCTCCCCTCCCAAGATTGCTTGTCCTCAAGCAAGTGCAATCTTGGATGCTGCAAAATATGTTCACCTTCCCAGGTTGCATCTTCACTAGGAAACCCTTTCCACTGCACTAAATATTCTTTGATAGTTCTTCTACTCAACTTCCTCTCTCTGACCTGCAAATTTTTTTCTGGATCTAGGACCAAATGTCCTTCAACATCAAGGGGAGGAAACTCTCTTGACACCGTCACTTGCTGGCCTACTACTCTCTTAAGGCAAGACACATGGAAAACATTGTGTATCCTGCTTTATGGAGGCAATTCTAGTTCATAGGCAACTTCACCAATTTTCCTTATGATTTTGTATGGGCCATAGAACATTGGATGCAATTTTTTAGTCCCTTTTGACTTTAGAGAATATTTCCTATATGGTTGAAACCTAAGATATAATAAATCACCTTCTTGAAAGGTTCGTTCTGTTTTATGTTTATCTGGATTCACCTTCTGCTAGTTTTGTGCAACTTGCAAGTTTTCCTTGAGTGCCCTGAGTGTGTCTTGGATTTCCTGGAGCCAATCCTTTTCTTTTTGATCTATGCAATCCCCAAATATTAGATCTACAAATGTGGGGGCTTCATACCCATACAAGGCTTTTAATGGTGTCATCCCAATGGAGAGGTGGAAGGTAGTGTTATAGCATAATTCTCCCAAGTGTAGCCATGTGACCCATGCTTTCTGCTGCCCTGTGACATAATTTATGAGGTAACCTTTGAGCCATTGGTTAAAACTCTTAGTTTGGTCATCAATTTGATGGTGGTATCTTGTGTTGAGGTTCAAACTAGTTCCAACCAACTCGAACAAAGTTTGCCAGAAAACACTAGTGAATTTGCTATCTCAGTCACTTATTATAGTCTTGGGAAGACCATGCAATCTGAACACTTCTTTAAAGAAAAGTGCAGCAACTTGGTTGGCTGTAATGGTTGATGTAATGGAAAAAAAGTGAGCAAATTTGGTCAATCTATCAACCACTACAAAAATACTATCCTTACCTTGGACTTTAGGCAACCTGGTGATGAAATTCATGGAGACACTTTCCCACTTTTGTTTTGGAATTGGAAGGGGTTGAAGGAGGCCAGTAGGATGAGTGTGATCTACTTTGTTATGTTGGCATACAATGCACTCCCTTAAATTCCTTAACACATCATTTTTTAGGCCCTTCCAAGTGAACTTCTCCCTCACTTTTCTGTAAGTTTTCAAGAATGCAAGGTGGCCCACCATTGGTAAATTATGAGCACCTCCAAAATATTTTCTTTTAAGTTTGATCCATTCACCAAAAAAATTATGTCCTTCTAATATATGATATCATTAAGTAATTTGTAAGCTTCATCACAGATCAACCCATCCAACACTTCACAAGATAACTTGTTCTTAGAATATTCCATAGCTAAGTGTACCTTCCAATCAGTTGGAACTTGTAGTAGAGAGAAAGTAGGATTCCTAGAGAGGGAATCAACTACTACAATCATCTTACCCTTTTTGTACTCAATGTCAAAGTCATAGGACTGAATCTTACTCACCCATTTATATTGTCTATCATTCGGCTCCTTTTGGGTTAGAAAGTGCCTCAAATTGTTGTGATCGGTCCTCACTATTAACTTAAATCCCATCAATACCTGTCGGAATTTGGCCAAAGCATGCATGATAGCCAACATATCCTTGTTATATATGGAATAATTCCTCTCATGTGGCTGCAAATTTATGCTCTCATAGGAAATAGGATGCTTATTCTGCATCAGAACTGCTCCAATGCCTTCCCCCAAGGCATCACATTCAAGTATGAAGGGCTAAGTGAAATTAGGAAGTGCAAGTACTGGGAAGCTACTCATCAGTTCCTTCATTCTTTTGAAGGCTTGTTCAGCCTCTTCTATCCAACAAAAAGCTCCCTTCTTGGTGAGATCTGTCAAAGGGGATGATAGGTTAGAAAATCCTTTAACAAATTTTTGGTAGTAGGTGCATAAACCAATGAAACCCCTTAATTCAATGATGTTTTTTGGGATTGGCCATTCAAGGATGGCCCTGATATTCTCCATGTGCGCCTTAACTCCTTATTTCCCAATTATATGACCAAGATAGAGGATACCAGTCAATCCAAACTCACACTTAGACAATTTGGCATAAAAATAATGTTCTGCCAAAATTGTTAAGACATTGTCCAAGTGGCGCACATGCTCTTCCCATGTCCTACTATAAATCGGAATATTATCAAAGAATACAAGGAAATACTTACACAACTGCTTACTGAAAATTCTATTCATAGAGGATTGGAAGGTGGCCGGTGCATTGGTCAAGCCAAAAGGCATGGCAAGAAACTCAAAATGACCATAATGGAATCAGAAAGTTGTCTTCTATATGTCTTCCTACCTCATCCTGATTTGGTGGTATCATGAGCGAAGGTCTATCTTGGAAAAATACCTTGATCCATGTAGCTCTTCCATCAATTCATCAATCCTTGGGATAGGATATCTATTTTTGATGGTCTTCTTATTCAAGGCCCTATAATCAATGCACATGTGCATTGTTCCATCCTTCTTTTTAACTAGGACCACTGATGATGCAAAGGGACTTGAGCTTGGTCTTATGAATCCCAACTCAAGCAGTTCTTTGATGGTCTTCTCAATCTCATCCTTGAACATTTTCGGGTGCTTGTAAGGATGAATCTTGATAGGAAGTGCACCAACTTCTAGCTCAATTCTATGTTCAATTCCTCTGTCAGGTGGCCTTCCACGTGGAATATCTTCAAATACCTTCTTGTGCTTATGTAGCAACCTTTTGATGTCCTCTGGCTGATGTGAGACATATATGGTAGTTCCTTTAGTGGTGATTAGGCATTCAATATCCCAATCAACATCACCATGCCTCAATATGGATCTCATACTGTGAGCATAAACTACTTGGATTGGGTAGGTGTTGACAACCTTCATAACCACTTCCTTCCCATCTGAATATTTGAAGCTCGTTTGGGGTATTTGTTAGTTCATTGAATGGTCCCCATGGAGTACAACCACTGCAATCTCAACACCATATTGGTATCAACCACATTGATAAAATAGAAGCTGTCAGTCACAGTATAGTCTTCAATGGTCACTTGCAACTTTGGAATCCATTGATTACACTCCATGGAGTTGTTTCCAGGGATGATGACAGTGAAACCATCAAAGGATTCTATTGGAAGTTTTATCCTCTCAATCAGGGTTGCATCAATGAAATTATGAGTGGCACCCCCATCGACCAAAACTTACACTCTTTTCCCTTGCACTACCCCCTTGAATCTCAAGGTGTGGAAGCATGGAACTCCACTGAATACTGCAATTTTTCTATCTGTTTGTTGTGGATACTCTTCCCTTCCTGTTTCATATCCACCTTATGTTGGTTCTACTTCATCAAACTATTCCTCCTCACTTTCTGAAAAGACCTCAATATAGTGTGCTTTCTCCTTAGCAAACTTGTGGCCAAGGTTCCTGACAAGAGAAGCATAGCTTCTTCCTCCTTAATTCATCTTGGTCCTTGTAGGAGTATTCTTTCTTGGTTGGGGAAGCCACATTCCTAAAAGGAGGTCTTTGATTCTGAAATTTTGTAGGCACATTATTCTTGGGAGGATATCTTGTTCTTGAGATGGCATCTTGTAGATCTCTAGTTCTTCTCACTGCCTCTTGCAAATTGGATGGTCTGTATGCCTTCACCAATCCTTTCAAAGGCTTTGCTAATCCTTCTATAAACAAGAGGATCAAGCAAGCTTCATATATGTTTGTGACCATCATAGCTAGTTTTTGGAACTTAGAGATGTATGCTTCAAGAGTTCCAGTCTGTTTCACATGCGCTAGCTCCCCGAAGGAGATCTCAAGGTCTCTTTGATCAAACCTTTCTACCAACCTTCTGGTGAACTCTTCATAGGAGGTCACTTGGACATGGACCAAGGTCCTCATGCCATGGAACCACCATTAATTGGCCTTGTTAATTTTTCAGAATTTACTTCAATATGATCTAGGATCTTAACTGAGAGAACAACATGTACAGCATATCTACAGCATATCAATCATGGACACAATAATGCAAGCACACAAGAGACACAAAGTTTACTTGGGGAAAACCATAAAGGTGAAAAACCCCAATAATTTCCTCAGAGATAGATAGAGCAATGATACAGCCCAAGCATAAGAGATAGACATCTCCTAGCAGCAACTTCTCCTCCTCCACAATTGCGCCACTCTCCAAAGAGTGTGTGTGAGAATAGAATGATGAAATAGAGTGCCTCCCGCACTCTATTTATACTTGACTTGACTTTCCTAATAACCTTTACTAGGTTGGCCTTAACTTAACCACATAACATAATGCTGATTGGGCCGACACCCAATAGGGTGGTCTAATAACCCTTTGACCCACATGGCCGACCCCCAATAGGGTGGTCTAATAACCCTTCGACCCACATGATTTATACAGGCCCAACCCCAACAGGGTGGTCTAATAACCCATCAAGTATAAGTTACGACACTTACGATATAAATGACGACACTTCCGTATAGAGGAATAATAACATCTATATAGGAATACAAACACTTCCGTATAGAGGAATAATACCATCTCTATAGGAGTACAATATACATATATGAAATACATTCCGAAGTTACATATACATCAACACTCCCTCTTAACTATGAAGGTATTTCTCGACACAGGTCTTCTATCACAAGTCTTCTTCTCTGGATCATCGTCACTGGATAATCGTCATCGAGTCATTGCCATCGTCACTGCTGCTGCTATCTCAATCAATCTCTGAATCTACTCATCATAGGAAGTTCTATAGAGCTAGTCCTTTTTCATACTGGATGTATGACCACCACCTGCAGGTCTTCATCATCACTGGCCTTACTATGGAATCCTCAAGACTTATTACGTGTGTCACAAAACCTTAAAAGAGTCTATTGACTAGCAAGAACCCTAAAGAGCATCTGAGGCCTTTTTCATCCTGTCCATATCTCCAAGACTTATTACATGTGACCCCCACCACAAAACCTCGAAAGAGAATCCCAGGACTGATTACGAGCACACGGCTCAACCTATCGGATCTCCCAAGGCACAAATTACATGTGGTCAACACAAAACCTCGAAAGAGCATCCCAGGACTTATTACAAGCACACGGCTTAACCTATAGGATCTCCCAGGGCACAAATTACATGTGGTCATGGAAAAACCTCGAAAGAGCATCCCAGGACTAATTACGAGCACACGGCTCAACCTATCGGATCTCCCAGGGCACAAATTACATGCCATAGGACAAAACATCGAAAGAGCATTTGCCAGATATCCCAGGGCACAAATTACATGCAATAGGAAAAACCTCGAAAGACTATCTGCAAATCTCCCAGGGCACAAATTATATGTCCTCCCAAGCAAAACCTCGAAAGAGCATTTGCCAAATATCCTAGGGTACAAATTACATGCCATAGGAAAAACCTCAAAAGACTATCTGCAATCTCCTAGGGCACAAATTATATGCTTATCTGCAAAACCTGTTCCACAGCCACAGAGTATCAACCTGATACTCACCGTACATCATCCTGATGTACACATGATCATCCTGATCATCATCGCTGCATCGTCCTGATGCATGTAATATGGAGCAACATCCTGAAGCTCATCATCCATGATCATCCTGATCATACAATGCATCTACCTGATGCATACACAGTATCTTCCTGATACATATCATCATACATGATCTACCTGATCATACAATGTATCCACCTGATACATATACAAATACATGATCCACCTGATCATACCTGATACATATCAACATACACGATCTACTTGATCATACAACGTATCCACCTGATACATATACAGATACATGGTCCAAGCATCCAACATGATGCATATACAAAATACATACAAATGATCCAACTGATCATATCCAGCATCCAACATGATGCGTACATACATAAATGATCCAACTGATCATATCCAACATCCAACATGATGCATATATACATAAATGATCCAACTGATCATATCCAACATCCAACATGATGCATACATAAATGATCCAACTAATCATATCCAACATCCAACATGATGCATACATACATAAATGATCCAACTGATCATACAGAGCAAAAACTAGAACATCATCCTGATGCTCATCATCCAGCGCTGACATCCATAGCCATGTGAAGGATCTCCTTCCACCATGCTTGGAATGGCTTTAGCAAATGTCTACATCACTTCTTCCTCAAAGTGTCATCAATCTGAAGGACACCAAGCCTCTCTCTAAAGTACTTGAAATTCACTCTTGCTAGTGGCTTTGTTAGCACATCTGCAATCTGCTCATCTGTCGCAACATATAGGAGCTTCACTGCTCCTCTCTGCACCATATCCCTGATATAGTGATATTTGATCTCTATGTGTTTCGACCTGTCGTGGAACACTGGGTTCTCAGACAGCTTCACACAACTCTGGTTGTCACAAAAGATACCAGTAGCCTCCAACGGTAGATCAAATAACTCAGACAGTAGCTTCCGAATCCATACTGCCTCATAACTAGCCAAACAGGCTGCAACATACTCTGCTTCGGCTGTACTCAGGGCTACGCAGGATTGCTTCCTGCTAAACCAAGAGATCACACCTGATCCCATACTAAAGCAACACCCAGAAGTGCTCTTCCTATCTGTAGCACTGCCTGCCCAATCTGAATCAACATAACCTTGCAGGCTAAACTTTTGATTCGCATCATACTTGAGCCCATAGTCAAATGTACCCTTCAGGTACCTCAGAATATGCTTTACAGCAACCAGGTGAACACTCCTTGGATCCGTCAGGAACTGGCTCAATGTGTTCACCACAAAGCAAATATCTGGTCTTGTGTTCGTCAAGTACATCAAGGACCCAATCATCTGATGATACATAGTGACATCAACCGGCTGAGATGAAGCATCACACAGAAGCTTCAGGTTCGATGCCATAGGTGTGGCCCTGTCCTTGCAGTCCATCATCCCGAACCTCTTCAGGATCTTTACTGCATACTTCCCTTGTCCAAGGAAGATTCCATCTGCACTCTGCCACACCTCCATGCCAAAAACAAATAGTGCATCATCCCCAAGTTTCTTCATCTCGAACTTGGTAGCAAGCTTCCGCTGTGTGTCGGCAATCAATCTATCTTCACCTGTAATAAACAGGTCATCCACATACAAAATTAGTATCACTGGATTTCCTTCCTCAACCTTGTAGTAAAGGTTGAAATCTGCTTTACTCTTGGTAAAGCCCAAACTGGATAGAAAGTTGTCTATCCTACCATACCAAGTTCTGCATATATATGACTCCCTGTCATGTGTTTCAGAACCAAGTGGCTGCTCCACATACACTTCTTCTTCAACTACATCCTTCAAGAAAGATGTCTTGAAATCCATCTGGTGTATCTTCCACTTCATCACTGCAGCCAGAGCAAGTACTGATCTAATGGAAGTGTATCTAGCTACAGGAGAAAAAGTCTCTATGCTACCACCTGTAGCATGCTTGTTCTTGTAGATCCTCTTGGAAGTCACTACAGACTCCCCTTCAGGTCTTGGGACTGCATCCCAAACATCTTCATGATCAACTGGTACTCCTTGATCATGGCATTCTTCCTAGATCCTGGGAACTTCAATATCTTCAATATTTTCAACAGATAACTTTGTTGCTGAACAAATGTTGTAGTCCTTCTTTTGTAGGTGATGGTATACGATCTTTCCTACACAATAAGTTAAATTGCATGATTAGAAAATATCTCATAGTTTTTAGAACAAATTCTTACACATAAAGAAATATGTCATACAGTCATGCAATTATCTTAGCCAATGCTTCAATACAACATTTATCCATATCCCATAACTTTCTAGATGCCTTCCAATCTCTACCAGAACATTGTTAAGAGTGTGCACAACTCCCAACATGTCAACAAAGAGGTTTCATTCTAGATAAGTAGCAATGGAATGTTGTACAGTGCCATAGGCCACTTACCCATGTATATTAGTAGTATATTGTTCATCAATGCAACTATTCTAATATGCATAATACACAATCTAATTCTAGGAACATGAGTATATACATTATTGAACAGTATTATTTAAACAATAAAATATGCAAGGAATGATAATTCAAATACTTATCTTTGTTTGTTTGTTGGGTTGACTCTCTCTCAGTCTTTGCTTCTTTTCTACAACTCCATTCTGATGTGGATTGTGAGAAGTGGTCAACTCCCTCTGAATATCTGCATCCTTGCAGAAACTACTGAAGTGTGCTCCTTCTTGATCTTTGCTTCATTGCAGAAACAACTGGAGTGTGCTCCCTCTTGATATTTGCTTCCTGGATTACCTGTCCTTGAACTTATATCCATCATTATGCATGCTTATTAGTATCATCATTGTGTTATCCTCGAGGTCTCATACATAATCACACATTCATTAGTATAATAAACACAATAATCTTAAACATGTATAGTCGTGATCATTTCAAACACAGATAATAAACATTAGTATTCAAGGTTTTAGAGAAGTCTTCTTTTACTCATGCATATTCTTATTGATCATAGGACTCTTCTGGTTAGTTAAATCATCAATCAAGATAAGAGACATAAAAAGCATAAACCCTTGATTACTTACATTTCTAGCTTTATGAATAAACATAACCAATTATACCAAGTATACTTATATAAGGGATCCTAACACAAGGTAGGATTCTAACTTGATATAGGAAAAACATACCTAGATTGGTATGTTAGCTAGTTATGTCTAACATACTCACATGATGTCTTCTTGTTATCTTCAATGACTTGTGCTAGTAACCTACATATATCATAGGTTAACCATTATAGAACCAAGTTATACATACCTTGCAAATAGATCTTCTAAGTGATTCATGGCAATGGATGAATCTTTGTCCTCATGTCATCATGATCATATGTTCTTGAACTAGAACACGATTTGTCTTTCTTAGTGTACCTTTCATGTTAGCGGACAACATAAACCTCATACAACACCATAATGCATTAGTACAATCATAAGTGTCAACACCCTAATTAATGAATATCTTTTATCATGCATTCATAATTTTATTAAGGTGATACGACAAGTCTAAATTTAATCAAGATTGTACTAACCGTAATGACATGAAGACAAACATACCATAAAATTAATCATGAACAAATCTCGAAACATACCTGGATGAGTCATACCTGTAGAGATTGCTTGTAATCTTCTTATGTAAGACCTTAGCCTCATCTCCCTCTGAAACAGGAACTTCTTCACTTATGCAGGTGACCAATACATTCTCTTCTAGGATTAACCCAATCCACTTGATTTGCAGGAACTGGATCTGGAGCTAGATTAGGGTTTGTCAGAGAAACCCTAAAAATTCAAACTTCCAAAAGGATAGAAATATGCGCCTTGATGAGCTGATCAAGCTGGTATACACATAATTTGAAAACTGCAAAGTTTCACCACTCAAATTTGCCTTTGAAACTTTCGGATTCACTGTACATGACCCCGAACTAGGGTTTGATAAAACCCACCCTTCTTCCCAATCAAAAGGTTCGATCCAAATCTCTAAGCTTCTATTTTTTTGAGGAGCTTCCATCCGTGGTCACAGATTTAAAAAAATTCCATTTTTGTAGAAGCCCTAATTTTCCACTTTTCCGATCAAAGTCCCGAACTAGGCTCTGATCAAGCCCTCCCTTCTGCCCAACCAAAAATTATGATATTGGTCTCTAAATTTCGATTTTGATGAGTGGCATTCAGCCGTAGTCTCCGATTACAGGAATTCCAACTTTCTCCGAAACCCTAAATTCCAGAAGCCATGAATGAAGGTGTTCAAAAATAATTCTGTTTTGATAGAAATATGTACCTGATTGTTTCTGGTGTAAATCTGAACTTTTCGATCCACAAGGTCTAAAAATTTTCCTTTGATATCCCGACCTATCATCTTTCCAACCCCATAGGTCTGACCTCAAATGGATTCTCTGAGAGAGATTTATGCCAAGTGTCGCAACATGACTTGTTTATGGGATAAAACAGGAGAGTGAACTTGTACAGCGTGCCACGTGTCACTAGTTCAGTTTCGGCCTCTGAAAAAGTTACCTGAGAAAGTACATTCCGTGCACTATCTATTACTTTTTACTAAATTTCATTTGGAGCTTCCTATCCCAAGTTATGACTTTTTTTCCAAGGTCACCTGTTTATGATAGAGATTCGGAAGAGGCAGAAACCCTATATTGTACAGATCATAAATCACAAAGTACAACGAATTAGAGGTTTTCCTTTGGATACAAGGTACATGGGGATCTTAGCTTCTCCCTATACGATTTTTAGACCTTGAAACCTCGCCAAAATTTATTTATAGTGAAAGTTCTACGATGACTGGGTTTTTCTATATCAAGCCCTAGCATCGTAAGTGCAACAAGTGTCATACATGCCATACCGTGCCTTCTTTCAAGCTAGCTCTGATACCATGTTAATTTTTCAAAATTTACTTCAATCTTATCTAGGATCTTAACTGAGAAAACAACATGTACAACATATCTACAACATATCAATCATGGACACAATAATGCAAGCACACAAGAGACACAGAGTTTACTTGGGGAAAACCATAAAGGTGAAAAACTCCAATAATTTCCTCAGAGATAGATAGAGCAATGATACAACCCAAGCATAAGAGATAGAAATCTCCTAGCAGCAGCTTCTCCTCCTCCACAAGTGCGCCACTCTCCAAAGAGTGTGTGTGAGAATAGAATGATGAAATAGAGTGCCTCCCACACTCTATTTATACTTGACTTGACTTGCCTAATAACCTTTACTAGGCCGGCCTTAACTTAACCACATAACATAATGCTGAATGGGTTGACACCCAATAGGGTGGTCTAATAACCCTTTGAAACACATGGTCGACGCCCAATAGGGTGGTCTAATAACCCTTCGACCCACATGACTTATACAGGGCCGACCCCAACAGGGTGGTCTAATAACCCATCAAGTATAAGTTACGACACTTCTGTATAGAGGAATAATAACATCTCTTCAGGAATACAAACACTTCCGTATAGAGGAATAATACCATCTCTATAGGAGTACAATATACATATATGAAATACATTCCAAAGTTACATATACATCAACAGGCCTCTCCTTCCAAATTCAAGGTATCCATTATGATGGAATCCCTTTCAGCCATGGGATTCAATTGAAAAGAAGTATCTAATTTCTGCACCCAAGAGATGGAAGTACAATTTGAACATCAATAAAAAAAGGGCAGTTAGATATTACCAATGGTTCTCTGCAACTCAAAGTTTTGATTTCGCACTCTATTATGGGTTATGGATCTGAACTTATCTTGATAATCACAGTAATCTTTGAAGGTCAAATTCCTTTTGAAATCCTCACTGAAGGCCATATACTCAGCAAGTCGAACCTCTAGTGGTGCAACTGTATCAAATTGCGGTTATGGTTCTTCAATCCTCTGCTCAAGGAACTTGGGCATAGTAGTCCTTGGCACATATTTGAATTCTTGTGGCCTAATTTCTCCTTGAATATCTTCTTCTCCTCAAAATGAGAACCACTACTACTTCCTTCACCATCTTTATTTCCACCAATCTAGACAAGATGTCTTTGGTTTCTGTTTTCACTTGGGTGAATCTCTCCATCACCTTCATCATGTTCTGTGCAAACCTATACTCCTTCTCTTCTTGGTTCATTTCACCTTCTCCCATAATTGATTTACCTCCTTGAATCTTAGCTTGGGAAGAGTCCACTTCTTCTTCTACTAAGCTTTCTTCTTCTGTGCCTTTGTTCTTGGAGGATGGTTTTCTTCTTGGACTCATCAAAGAAAAATTAAGCGCAGGTTCAGAGGACCATGCTCTGACACCATTGTAATATCCTTGGATCTAATTTCAAAGGATATTATCTCACAATTAAAATTCATAACACAAATTAACACAAAGTAAAACTAGTTATCAAAACTAGTAGAGTAAAAACTAGATTTGGACACTGATATGTTAGGATATTCCTATACTCCATCCTAGTCCTACCATCATTTTCATCCTTTGCATTTTCAGTCTTGCATGCATTGCATGCATCCTCATGCTGCCCAATCATCAGGTTGATACCTCCAGCACTTAGTCCCTAGTCTTCCAACACTCGGGAGTTTATTTCCACTCAGATTGAGCCCTCCTATCCAGTGATGCGCCCACATCTCACCATCCACTTGACAAAGGCACCCTTCTTCACCTACCAGTTCAGTTGTCTTCAGTTAACTGAGTTCTCCCTTGATTTTAGGCTTGAATCACTCTTAATTGACCTTACCACTCCGATGGACCTCCAGTGTGACTAGACTGCTCATTCTGACTTCAGTTAGATCCTCATGCGCCCTCCACTAAGCCTCCTTCATTCAGTTAGTGCTAGTTACACTCAGTTACACCTACCACACTCAGTTAAACTCAGTTTGACTGATGGTTGACAGTTACTTGAGCATTGATGACTCCACTGATGATGATGAAGACTTCTAGTTGTGCTCCGATGACACTCCAATGATCTTTTGATCACTCCATGAAGGCTAATTCGAATTGCCACCTTGGCATTCGAATCCTCATGCATTGTATTATTTATTTGTCCATTTGTGATTAATGAATTAGTGTGTGTGAAGTATTTTTGCTTCTATCCGAATTATATTGTATTATGTTGTTGCTCATCTTACTGCATTGACCACTCTTAATCTTATTCCTAAATTCTTTCATTGTGAGGTATACATCATCTCTTAGATCTGCTGTGAGGATTTTCACATGGTATTAGAGCATGTTGAGAGTATTGTTTATCTCCATTCCTGAGAGTTTTTTGCAGGTTATTATCAAGATTTCGAGCGCAGCAGTTGTAGCAGTTTCTGCATCTTTTGCAACAGTAGCAGTTGCAGACTTTTCTATTGTTTTTGTAGGTCTTTTACAGCTTCCATGAATTCAGAAGAAATCCCTCCTCTTTCTCCATTCAACTATGATGAATGGAAACAAAAAATGATAGCATATTTGAAGAGCCGTGGTCTCTTTGATTATTATTTTGAAAGAGAGTTCGAATCCTTTGAAGAAGAAATTGATTGGTTAAATAAAGGTGATAATGTTCATGCAACCATGATGTTTGCTATGTCTCGATTCATGGTACACCAATACATTGATGTTGAATCTCCAAAAGAGCTATGGGCGCACCTGGATGAAAGATTCGGCAATCAGAATGAAGGGATTGGTCCAATCCATTTCGAGAGCAAGCCCACTATTGCATTCGCTTTCCTTGATGATCTCACAGGTCATGAACCAGTATCAAACATATCTCATATTGAAGTTGTCCAAAAAGAAGAAGAACTTGCAGATTCTACACTCATGCTCCAAATTTCTTCTATTTCGAATTTTGTGCCAGCTCACACTCTATAAATTGCAGAAGGTCCTAAATCCTCTCTTGCACTAGAGTTTATTGGTTTGCATCATGATCTATTGAATGTTTCAGAGGTAAAATCAGCCATTGGAGGTAATGCATTCGCTCTCCTTGATCACTCACCTCTTATGTACTACTATATGATCATTATTTCATGCTTTCGGAAGGTTATTGAAGATAATGGCCATTGCCATTTGCTTGGGATAACTTCTCATGTATTTACTGGTTTTGATCTCACCTCTAATGGTTCAAAGGAGATCTCAAGAAACCATGATTCAAGTCTTGGATCTAATTTGGAATCCAAGCAAACAATTATATTTGATGGCCATTATCATTCGCTTGGGATAATTTCTCATGCATTCAATGGTTTAGATCTCACCTCAAATGGTTCAAAGGAGATCTTAAGAAACCATTCTTTAAGTCTTGGATCTGATTTGGATTCAAAACATTTACTATTATTTGATGGTTCTTTTGAGCATAATCTCACCCATGATGGTTCGAAGGAGAAGACAAAAGACTATCTACACATTCATGTTTTTGATCCTACCTCAGCTAATTCGAATCATAGGTTCAAGGATCATACCCATACTTTTGGATTTGTTCTCATCACATTCGATCTGAAGAGCAAGTACAAACACATGCTTTTTGAGCATGATCCACTTCTTCCCAAGGAGAAGATACCTCCAGACATATGACCAAGCATCACACCTGCTTGAGTTTGGAGCATTTATTTTTTTGTGTGCCTTACAGTCTATTTTGAGGGGGGTATTTTTCCCATGAGGTTTTCCCCATTTCCTCGGTTTATTGACTGTTATTATTCATTGTATTGGGTGACCTTTGGTATTAGTTACTAGGTCCCAGGATGGATTAAGGGGGGGTGTTAGGATATTCCTATACTCCATCCTAGTCCTACTAGCATTTTCATCCTTTGCATTTTCAGTCTTGCATGCATTCCTTCATGCAGCATGCATTCTGCATGCAATGCATGCATCCACATGCTTCCCAGTCATCAGGTTGATACCTCTAGCACCTAGTCCCTAGTCTTCCAACACTCGGGAGCTTATTTCCACTCAGATTGAGCCCTCCTATCCAGTGATGCGCCCACATCTCACCATCCACTTAACAAAGGTGCCCTTCTTCACCTACTAGTCCAGTTGTCTTTAGTTAACTGAGTTCTCCCCTTGATTTTAGGCTTGACTCACTCTTAACTGACCTTACCACTCCGATGGACCTCCAGTGTGACTAGACTGCTCATTCTGACTTCAATTAGCTCTCATGCGCCCTCCAATAAGCCTCCTTCATTCAGTTAGTTCCAGTTACACTCAGTTACACCTACCACACTCAGTCAGACTCAGTTTTACTGATGGTTGACAGTTACTTGAGCATTGATGACTCCACTGATAATGATGAAGACTTCTAGTTGTGCTCCGATGACACTCTAGTGATATTTTGATCACTCCATGAAGGCTAATTCGAATTGCCACCTTGGCATTCGAATCCTCATGCATTGTATTATTTATTTGTCCATTTGTGATTAATGAATTAGTGTGTGTGAAGTATTTTTGCTTATATCCAAGTTCTATTGTATTATTCTATTGCTCATCTTACTGCATTGACCACTCTTAATCTTATTCCTAAATTCTTTCAATGTGAGGTATACACCATCTCTTAGATCTGCTGTGAGGATTTTCACATGATAAACCCCCTAGGGCTTGGGATTTGAACTCTTTTGGATCTGAAAAATATCTTAGGGAGTGTGAAGCAACATAGATAATAGAATCAATGTGAGATTCAAATTCCTATGCACAAGGTACTTGGGCCATTTATGTTTCAAGAACAACTGCCACTAAAGTCTACTCCAAGGCTTCCTGGGCACACCGACATATGCATACTAGACTCATTCACCTACACTTGAAAGAAACCAATGGTGGATATCAAGAATTAAACCCCTAAAATACTAGTGGAAAATATTTACAGAGGATTTGGGAGTATTAAGTAGTGCTTGGAGACAAAAGGAGGAAGAGCGCTATGTAGGGCTGCTCAACTAGTTGGCTTCCAGGCTCTCCAAAACAGGTTGATAAGGCTTCGAATATTCAGGAAGAGACTTGGATGGTATTAAAAAATGTATTAAGAATATTCTATGACTTCCATAAATTAAAATGAGCATTCAAAGAAATCCTAATCACACATATTGCAAAACTAGTCAATTAATAAGGTCTAAAGAGCTAGTCTTGGTAAAAATGAACACAAGCAACCTCTAAGGCTTTCAAATTATGCTTCTTACATCAACAAACAATAATAAATAATTATAAGCAGAAAATAGTGGTATGTTGATCTCATACTTCGCAGTGAGTCTCTAATCATAACATTCTTACAATGTTAGGAGTAGAATGCTCCTAAGAAGAGAAGAAGAAGATGTGTCTTCACTGGATCTGCAACATAGATGAACAAAGAACATATATATTCTCATGGAAGGCACACCATGTTTCAGTGACTTCTCATAGGGCGCATTCACCAAATTGATTCTACTCCTCTAGATGGATCTCCTCAAGAAATCTCTCTAACTGAACCGAAACTCAGGATCTCTTCTTGGTGGCTTGACATCTTCAACGGTAGGCTGATACATACATGTATATCAGGCCTCAAAAGTTATGGATCATATCATAGAATAATAGAACACATACACCATTGGGGAACATCTCCCAAGCTTGGTTGAGTCACATCACTCACCTTGAGAAGCGGATCTCTCAATCACAAAGAAAAATGGCCAAAAGATGTGAGAGGAGTGGACTAGCATTATTTTATAGACTGGATAGATTCATGAGAAATAAATTGGCACATGTGAGTGGATGAGTGCTCCTTCCTTAGAGAGAATTAGAAACATCTCTGCTTTGTGCAACCTTCTTGCATTTCCAACCTTCCTTGCTTTGTGATTTTATCTTGCTTTTAGAAACTGCGCCCTCCTTAGCTTTTGGGATGTTTCCTACTTTTCAAGACTGGATGCTTTTCTGCACTTTCCTGCTTTATTCTCTTGCTTGCTTTTCATTGCTTTTGTCAGTTTCCTTCATTTTTTGCCATCACCTTGCTTTTAGCTGCTTTCTTCTTGTTTCTATCTTTTCTCAAGTGAGTGGGTGAGGTCCACCTTATCCTCATGCGCCCTCCTTGCCACATGAACATCACCACTTGTTCCAAAAATAATTAATCATGAAAATAATAAAAATATTACAAAGTGCTTCAACATTAAAATTATTAATTATTTAACTACTATAGGCCTTGTACCAAAATTATCCCAAACAATTAACAACTTCTAAGTTTTATTTTCTCCTATACCCTTAGGGAATGAAGGGGTCCAAGACTCAACCAAATATCTACTAAGGAAGGGAAATGACATATTTATGAACATCCATACAAATAGGTTATAGTGATAATAGAAACAACTCCTTCTCCTTCAAGTGCAAACTTCAATATGCAATCTGCAACCTGTAACCTTCAATCCGTAAACTATTCCAATCTTCAACAATGAATTTGTGTCTTCATTTGCTGTCAAAATACCTTCAAAACTACCAAAAAAATGGCTTCCATATTTTCCATGAAGAGATGCCACACCCTTTGCATCACAAACTCCCCCAAACAAATTCTCTATTTTTTCAACACCTAAAATTGTCAATACCAATTTTTTTGCACTCATTCCAAAAATCTGATTTTTTTTCCTTCTTTAAAAAGCTACACCCATAAAACTGAAAAGGATGATCCAACAATTAGAAAAATAATTAAATCATTACAAAAATCTGATTTTTCCTCCTTTGAAAAGGCTACATCATGTAATTGAAAAGGCTGCTCCAACAATTAGAAAAAACAATAAATCCTTCCAAAAATATGCTTTTTGCATCCTTTGAAAAGGTTATTCCATATAACTGGAAAGGAGGCTCCACAATTAGAAAAAAACATTAAGTAATCCATGATGCATTTCAATAACTCCAAAAATAATCCACACCATGTTGACCTTTTGTTTTTCAGACTTTGAAAACGCACTCCTACACTATTTGCAACAAAATTAGACCAATTATTTAAAATTTGATTTTTTTGGCCTAAAATTTTCCCTTATTTCTCAAAACATTATTCAAACCAAACCAACATCAAAATTTAATATTTTTTTGGTTGATGCAAGATTTCCAACCGTGGATGCTCTTGCATTAAACACCCATGGTAGAAAGAAAAGTGATCCCGTCACTTCTCAAGAGGAAAACCAAGATGATTAACCTAAGCTTATGACAACCAATATGAGTATTCAATATGTCTTCCAAACCATTTCACCAAGTATTCAAAGTATTTCTTATTCCTTGTGCTCCTACTCACACTGCTATCCGAGATTACTTCTATCTCCTTCTTCTATGAAGTAGGTGCTGGTATATGTAACTGTTCACCTATTGTACCTTCATCATTTTTAGCTTCATGAAACTTTGTTAGATATGAAACATTAAATATAGGTGAAATATTGAGTTCACTTGGGAAATCTACTTCCTATGCATTACTTGAATCATGCTTGCTCGCAATTTTGCAAGACCCAAATTTCTTCATTTTCAGCTTGTTGTAGGTACATACTGGAAATCTTTCTTTTCTCAGGTGTACCATTATTTCATCACCAAATTGAAAATCCTTTTTTCTCCTCTTCAAATCATCTTTAGACTTGTACTGAAAATTCATCTTAATGATATGCTTTCTTACCTCTTCATGTATGCTCTTCATGTGTTCGACAAAGTCCTATGCTTCTGCACTTTTATTCTCACTTCTGTATATCTTTTTAAGATCTGAAACATCCTTAGGATGCTTCTGTAGACAATCTAAAATGGTGTTCTTCCCATGCTCCTATTGTCTATGTTGTATGCAAATTCTGCTTGAGGTAGAACCAAATCCCACCCCTTTGGCTTGTTTCCAACTAGACTCCTCAACAGATTGCCTAGGATTATGTTTACAACTTATGTTTTTCCATATGTCTATGGATGATAGGCCAAGAAAAAATTCAAATCAGTTTTTAGCTTCTTCCATAATTTCCTCCAAAAGTATCCAACAAACTTTGTGTCTCTCTCTGAAACTATGCTCTTTGTTAAGCCATGTAGGCGCACTACTTCCTTGAAAAACAATTATGCAACATGCACAACATTATTAGTCTTTTACATGGAATGAAACATGTGCCAATTTAGAAAATCTATCTACCACCACAAATATTGAGTCATATCCCTTTTGTTTCCTTGGTAAACCAAGAACAAAGTCCATACTAACATCTTCCCATGGATTCTTGGGTACTGGTAAAGGTTGATATAAACTGTTGTTCTGACTAGTTCCTTTTTCCACTTGACAAATTTTGCAACTTTGCACATATTTTCTGATATCTTGCTACAACTAAGGATAAAAATATTTTTCTCTTACTGAATATCAAAATGTCATTAAGATAAACAATAACAAATTTGCCCAAAAATTCTTTTAATACCTCATTCATCAATCTCATAAATGTGCTAGGTGCATTGGTTAGCCCAAAAGGCATGACCAACCACTCATACAAACCTTATTTAGTCTTGAAAGCAGTATTCCATTCATCCCCTTCTCTGATTCGAATTTGTTGATAGCCACTTTTCAAATCAATTTTGGTGAATTACTTAGCTCCATTTAAGAAATCCATAAGATCATACATTCTAGGCAATGGAAATTTGTATTTTATGGTGATCTTGTTAATGGCCCTTGAATCCTTTCACATTCTCCATTATCCACCTGTCTTTGGTTCCAAAACTGTAAGAACTGCACATAGACTTAAGCTTTCTCTGATCAAACCTTTCTGCAACAATTCTTGTACTTTGTTATTCAATTCTTCACTCTCTGTAGGATACATTATGTGGGATTCCTTGTTAGGAAAACTTACTCCTGGTATCAAATCAATATGATGGCTTATCCTTCTCATAGGTGGTAATCCTTTTGGTGCATTATCAATTTTTTTTCTTGAAATGCAAACAACAAATCTGCAACTTCCACATTTTCTTTTTTAGTTTTTGGAATCAAAGAAAAACAAACATTTTCATGCTTTAGGCCATCTAAAAAATTCCTGACATCAACTAAACAAATTCTTGCATTGTTATAAAACTTACCCATTTCCTCTCTTAATGGCTTCAACTTGTGTCTTACGCCATCCTTTGTTAATGAGTATGTGTTGGCATACCCAACGTGCATTGTTTTCTTTTCAAATTTCCAAGGCCTTCCCAACAAAACATGATAGGCATCCATATGTATAATATCACACATTATTTCATCACTATAACCTCCTATTTTAAATTTTACCAAAATTTGTTCACTCACCAAATTTTTTTGAGCATCCTGAATCCAAGCAATCCTATACGAATGCGGGTGTATTCTTCTTTATAGCTTCAACTTGTTCACCATTTCTTCAGATATCAGGTTATCAGTGCTTCCACTATCTATGATAACATTACAAACCTTTCCTTCACATTTTCATCTTGTTTTAAACAAATTCTTTCTTTGAACATATTCATTATCTCCATTGCACATGGCTCTTCTAGTCATTAAGACTTCTCCTTTCTATGCTTCTTCTGAATGTGATGACTCCGCATCTTCCTCATTCACATTTGCTTCCCTTACATTGTTTACAATCCTTCTATTGGTTCTTTATTGCTTATGAGGGCATTCATAAGCTCGATGTTCCTCTTTTCCACACCGAAAACAGGTTCCATGAAAACCTCCTCTTCCAAATCCTTTGCCCAATCTTCCTTCCCCCTCTAAAATTTTGCTCTCAGGAATCATAAGAATTATCCACTTTATGATTTTTTTTGCTGCCATGGTCTTCATTTTTTATTATTATTGTCTTTCCCTCCATAAGACCTTCCTCCAGTTCTTCCACCACGATCACTTCCTCTTTGCTTATTTTGAAATTTTCTATTTAATCTTTCTTCCACCTTCAATGCAAATTGATATGCATCTTCTGTGGTGTAGATACTCACTAATGCTAATTCTTCTTTTATTCTACGCTTCATTCCATTGATGTAACGAGCTACTTTATCCTTATTTTCTTCATCATTCCCAATTCTAATTAGGACTTTGTGGAATTATTCAGTATATTCTTTTACTGTTCGGGTTCCTTGTCTTAGAATTTGCATCTTCTTGAGCAACTATAGTTCATAATCCATAGGAATGAATTGCCTCTTCATATTTTATACCATTCTATCACATTTAACAATTTTATCTTTTCCTCTCCTTCCTCTTTCAAGTTGGATTTCTTTCCACCAAATACTAACATATCCCTTTAGTTTTGTCTTTACAAATTTCACTCTATCAAGGTCTTCAATCTCTTCGAATTCAAAGAATTCTTCCATGTCATTTATCCAATCTATGAGCTCTTCTAGATTTAAGCTTCCATTAAATGTTTAGACCTCCATCTTTAGTATTTTTCCAATCTTGGAAATGGCTCTAAGCAATCTAATTTCTCCAGGATCTATTTCATCTTGGGATTCTTGTTAGAATGGTTCCTCGCTTTCAGCTTTATATTCACTTTCATCTCTTCTTCTAACATCAGATCCTCGACACAACTCTTCTTGCAATGCCTGAATTTTCCTCTGAAGGGCTCTAAAATATTCCATACTATGAGGATTTCTACCTCTACCTTTACCCCTACTTGGTGGGGCTACTCTAGGAGGCATTTTTTTCATACAACCCACAACTCATAGGTCTTGCTGCAAACTGCCTCATTTCAGTGCTCCACTTGTAGAATCAGGAACAACCGGCTCTGATACCACTCAAGCAAGAGGGATCAACACAAAACCCTCTCTCAAAAACTCACAACACAAACAACATGGATTTGAATGCAAAAATCTACAACTATGAGGCAATATCTTGTATTCTGAACTTGCACAAAATTCTTACAACCTTTAATAAATCTAATTAAATCAGATTATACAGTCTCTAGGATTGATTAACAACCATAGAAATATGTTACAGTGATAAGCAAAAAAAGAACAACTCCTTCTCCTTCAAGTGCAAACTTCAATATGCAATCTACGACATGTAACGTCCTTCAATCTGTAAACTATTCCAGTATTCAACAATGAATTTGTGTCTTGATCTGCTGTCAAAATACCTTCAGACCTACAACAACAATGGCTTCCATATTTTCCATGAAGAGATGCCACATCCTCTACACCACAAACTCCCAAAAATAAATTCTCTATTTTTTTCACGACCTAAAATTGTCAATACCAATTTTTCTGCACTCATTCCAAAAGTCTGATTTTTTTACCTTCTTTGAAAAGCTACACCCATAAAACTAACAAGGTTGATCCAACAATTAGAAAAAAGAATTAAATCCTTCCAAAAATCTGATTTTTGCCTCCTTTGAAAATGCTACATCATGTCGCTGAAAAGGATGCTCCAACAATTAGAAAAAGCATTAAATCCATCCAAAAATATGCCTTTTTCCTCCTTTAAAAAGGCTATGCCATATAACTGGAAAGGCAACTCCACAATTAGAAAAAAACATTAAATTCTCCATGATGCATTTCAATAACTCCAAAAATAATCCACACCAGGTTGGACTTTTGCTTTTTAGACTTTGAAAATGCACTCTTGGGCCCTCGCACGAAGTTGAGAGACCTTTTAGATGCAATTGGGTAAATGCGAAATGCACGAGAATTGTGTAAATCCACAACGCTCGCGCGTTATGTAAAACTAGGAATGGCGGGCTCCGAACCTTCCATGTCATTTAACATGTAGGATAGGATTACACAACGCTTGCGCATTATGGTGATCACCATATTGCTCAAGCGTTATGGTTAATATAACAAAAAAAAAATAGTGCCACGGACTGCGACACTGTTTTACCCAAGCACAAACGCTCAAGCGATTTCGCCTTCCCAAACACATTGGAGAAGCTCAACCGAGGAGATTTGGAGGCTCAACAATCCCAAATTCATCTTGCAAGGACGATTGGAAAGGTAAGCATCTAAATCATTGCCTCATCTCGTCATTAAGTTTATAAATTGTTATGTTGCCCTAATCTAAAAATATTTGTAAATGAAATGCGAAAACTTAAAATTTTAAAATTTTAATGAATTTTACATCCACCTTGTTAGACACAATGGCTCACTAATCATATCAATCATCATTGTCACCTAAAAATATTTGTAAATGAAATGCCAAAACTAAAAATTTAAAATTTTAAAATTTTAATGAATTTTACATCCACCCTCTTAGACACAATGGCTCACTGATCACATCAATCATCATTGTCACCCAACATATCTGTCTATAACATCATTATGATTATCATTAATTGTCATAACCCAAGCAAGCATTATGTCCCTGTTTCATGCTGCCCTAGATCAACATTTTGTTCAACGTATGTAGCCCCAATAATCATGAATTCATTCTGTCGATACATGTCATCAGCATCTTAGTTTGTAAACCAACAGCACATCAGCATACTGTAGCCCCAATTAATCCAAAGATAAAGGTTAAACTCTAATTTCTACTGTTGCTCCATAAACAACTCATAAATTATAAACATATACATGTATATATTTATTTAGACTTTCTTTTTCCCACCTAAACATGGTCTTCATACCCACATCATCAACATTTTCTTTTGCTTCCAACATGCTTGCAAGGGCCATATTTATGCCTTGAACATGCCTGCAGCTAGACCTTCTTCAATTTCCCATATGGGGGTCTTTGCCATGCCTCCAGGATGCCCGCAGCTTCCACAAACATCCCCGCATATGCATCTTCAAGATGCCCGCATGTCACCTTGTCCACATGCCCGCATGTCCATCAACTCCATTTTTGGATGCCCGCAGATGCCATAAGGGATGCCCGCAATCTCCTTGCCAAGTGTCAACTTCAAGCTTCTTTGTTCATGTAACTTGTTATCTCCAAGTCATCCTTGTCTAGGGTATTAGGACCAACTCCAAATGACCACAGTATGGGTCATTTGGCTCATTAGGGGTTCCAATTCCCATCACCTTGTCTTTTGTCTTGTCTTTTCCAAGTCCTTATCAAGTCACCTTGTTTGCTTGTCGTCATGCCATTTACACCTTTGTCATTAATGTTGTTGTTGAATATTGTAACTTCAAAGAATATTATAATTATACTTTATTATTCCGGAGATGTTTCATCCCTCCAAGGTAACCCTATTATGTATCCGGAGATGTTTATTCCTCCGAGGGTTTGTATTAACTAGGGTTATTAGACCCACCATGTGGGGGTCGGCCCTGTGGTTATATTTTTGGGGTTATTAGTCTTCTCCAGGAGAGGTCGGCCCCATAAGGTCTTTTAGCCAGTTGGGAGTCAGTATAAATAAGTGAGGTGAACTCCTCATTAGATCATTCACTCACTTGTGGAAGAGTGCGCACTTGTCTGGGAGATCTGCTAAGGAGACAAAAAAGGAGGGAGCACATCTTGTATTTTGGTTGATCATCTTATTGAGGAAAGCTTTGCTGGGTTTTCTACCCCATGAGGGTTTCCCAGGGTATATTCTATGTCTATCTTGTGATTGTGTTTCTTTCAATGATCTTGCTAGTCTATTTGGTTAAAACTTAACATGGTATCAGAGCTAGACTGAATAAGACATCTTTCACAAGGTAAGAATACCTCTTTCTCTCTCTCCGGTGAAGTTAGGGTTTCAGCCCAAAGTTGGTATTATTGAATTTTGGTTGCATGGCTGGATAGCCCTTTTCAATACCTTTCTTTTGAGCCCTAGATCGAACTTTTTGGTTGGATAGAACTCCGGGAAATCCAAACCCTAATTCTACCAAAAGTGCGATAAGTCAGATTTTGGTTTCAGAAAAAAGTTTGCATTTTTTATTTCTGATTACATGGCTGGATAGCCCTTCTCAATACCATTCTTTTGAGCCCTAGATCGAACTTTTTGGTTGAGTAGAACTCCGGGAAAGTCAAACCTTAATTCTACCAAAAGTGCGACAAAATTCTGTTCCAGATTCCGGAAAAGTGAAAAATAACTTTTCAGGTAAGTTTGCTCTGTCTCTTGGACTCCCCCAAGAGAAGATGGCTCCAAACACTAAGCTTGAAGACAAGATAGAAGGTATAGAAAACTTCCGGGCTTGGAAATACAGAATTGGTCTCATCCTTGAAGAGAATGATCTTGCTCATTATATCAAGGAAGAAGTTGCAGAACCAGAAGGAGATGAAGCCAAAGAAAAACACAGGAAGGATCTAATTAGAGCAAAGAGAATCATAGTTGATTCTATTAAAGACCACTTGATTCCCCAAGTGGCCTCCAAGAAGACTCCAAAGGAAATATATGATGCCCTAGGAAGAATGTATGAAGGAAAGAACATCAATAGGAAGATGAACCTAAGGTCTCAGTTGAAGAGTAACAAGATGCACAAAGGAGAATCTATTCAAGACTATTTCTCAAGGGTCTCTCTAATCAAGGAGCAATTAGATGCTATTGGTGACACTCTTGATGAAGATGAACTTGTGATGACTGCCCTAAATGGTCTCACTAGATCTTGGGAATCCTTCATAAAAACCATGTGTGCCAGAAAAGAAAGCATGAAGTTTGATGTAGTATGGGAAGATTGTGTTCAAGAAGAGGCTAGGGTTTCCAACAGAGAAGCTCTTCTCAAAGAGGATGACCAAGCTTTGGCCACCCACACCAAAAGAGGAAAGAGAGGCTACTTCAAGAAAGTAAACCACAAAAGGTCTCAACCCTCTCATAGAATCAAAAGGAAAGGAGGAGACATCTCCACAGTCCAATGTTTCAATTGTCTTAAGCTAGGAAACTATGCTAGAGACTGTACCCTACCAGAGAAGAAGAAGAAGAAAAGGTTTGTTCACAAAATACATCATGCTCATATGGCAGAAGATGACAGTGAAGAAGAAGAAGAAGAAGAAGAAGAAGAAGAAGAAGTGGAGGAAAGGCCTCAAAAGAAAAGATCTAAAGTAAAGAAAGAAGATCCAGAAGAATATGTACTATTTTCTGCTCTCTCTGGATCTGTGTCTCCTGGTGAAGGCACTTGGCTTATTGACAGTGGTGCTTCAAAGCACATGACAGGTCATAAGGAAACTCTCTCCAAGATTAGAGAAAAGTATTCACCCCAAAAAGTATCTTTAGGAGATGATTATCAATATCCCATCAAGGGAATTGGTGAAGCAAGCTACAAGCTTGATTCGGGAACACCTTTAAAGATGAAAGAAATTTTATATGTCCCAGGTTTAAAGAAGAATCTACTCTCTATCTCAGCACTAGACAAGAAAGGTTTTAGAGTAGCCTTCATAGATGGACAAGTACTCATCTGGTCCAAAGGAAAATCAATCAAAGATGCAATTGTCATTGGTGAAGAAGAAGGAGGACTTTATAAACTCAAGGGTCATCCAGAATCTGCCCTTGCTCATGAAGTTTCTAGTCCCAGTGAGCTATGGCATAGAAGACTAGCTCACATCAACTATAAAGCTTTACCCTATGTAAGTAAGATGGTTATAGGTTTGCCAGACTTGAAGGCTGATCATGATGGCTCATGTAAAGGATGTAAGAAAGGGAAGAATATCAAGAATCCCTTTCTGAAAAGTGAAACAAAGACTAAGAACTCTCTAGAACTAATACACTAAGATGTATGTGGACCTATGCCTACCACATATCTAAGTGGGTTTGAGTACTATCTCTCATTCATTGATGACTATTCAAGAAAAACTTGGATATACTTCCTAAAGGGTAAGAATGAAGTCTTTGGAAAATTCAAAGAGTTCAAGGCTCTAATAGAAAACCTATCAGACAAGAAAATCAAGATTCTCAGAACAGATAATGGTGGAGAATATACTTCAAAGGAATTTGAATATTTTTGTAAAGAAGTTGGAATTAAGAGGGAACTAACCACTCCCTACAATCCCCAACAAAATGGGGTAGCTGAGAGGAAAAATAGAACTATCATGGAAGATGTAAAGACTATGATACATGATCAAGACCTTCCCATGTATCTATGGGCTGAAGCAGCCAAGACAGCAGTATATGTACAAAATAGACTATCTCATAGTGCTCTTGATTTCAAAACTCTAGAAGAAGTCTTTACAGGAAAGAAGCCTGAGGTAAGTCATCTTAAAATATTTGGGTGTCCTGTGTACATCCACATTCCAAAAGAAAAGAGATCCAAGTTGGATCCCTCAGGTAAGAAGGGAATGTTTGTTGGTTATTGTGAAACTTCCAAAGCCTTCAGAATTTACATACCAGGTTTCCATCATATAGAAATAAGTAGAGATGTAACCTTTGATGAGGAAGCAGCTCTCAAGAAATCCAGAAAGTGTCAACTTGAAGAAGTTTATGAAGAAGATTCATCTCCCAGAATCTCAGAGACTGTTCACATCCCTGAAGAGGACACACCAGAGGATCATGACATGCTGGAACCACAAGAACCCCCTGTTACAGAATTATCTAGGAAAAGAAGACCAGCATGGGCTAGAGATATTATTCAAGGAGCTGGAAGATATGGTGCTCCTGAAGGCTCCACTAGAGAAAGGAAGAAACCAAAGCTAGTGTCCAACTATATGGCCTTGATGTGTGATCTTGTGGATCAACTAACTACTAGCTATGAAGAAGCAGCTCAGAAGAAAGAATGGGTAGAAGCAATGACAGAAGAATATCAGTCAATAATGAAAAATGATGTTTGGGATATAGTTCCCAAAC
The DNA here is from genome assembly GCA_027924585.1 of Larix kaempferi. Classification (NCBI taxonomy): domain Eukaryota; kingdom Viridiplantae; phylum Streptophyta; class Pinopsida; order Pinales; family Pinaceae; genus Larix; species Larix kaempferi. The sequence continues at coordinate 5,311,300 of BSBM01000600.1, forward strand.
CAAAAGATAAAAGTGTGGTTTCTTCCAAATGGATCTTCAAAATAAAACATGCTGCGGATGGAAGCATTGAAAAATACAAAGCAAGATTCGTAGCCAGAGGATTCTCTCAGAAGGAGGGAATTGACTATGAAGAAACATTTGCACCAGTTGCTAGGTACACTTCAATTAGAACTATCATGGCTCTTGCATCCATGATGAAGTGGAAATTACACCAAATGGATGTTAAGACAGCTTTTCTGAATGGTGTAATTGAAGAAGAAGTTTACATAGAGCAACCACAAGGGTTTGAGGTTAATGACGGAAGGACTCATGTATGCAAACTGAAAAAGGCATTATATGGGTTAAAACAAGCTCCCAGGGCTTGGTACGGAAGGATTGACAATTTCCTAACTAGCACGGGCTTTACCAAAAGTAAGGCTGACCCAAACCTTTATCTCAAGGTGATGGATGATGAACCAATTATACTATTGTTATATGTAGATGATCTATTTCTAACTGGAAATGAGAAACAAATTATTGAAAGCAAGAAGAAGCTTTCTTCAGAATTCGAGATGAAAGATCTCGGTTTAATGCACTACTTCTTAGGCTTAGAGGTTTGGCAAGAACCAAGAGGAATCTTTCTAAATCATGGTAAATATGCTGTGGAGATCCTGAAAAGATTTGACATGTTGGAGTGCAAACCCATGGCCACTCCCATGGACTCCAACTTAAATATTTTAGTCAATGACTCTTCAGATTTAGTGGACCTAACTCTATATAGACAAATTATTGGGTCACTAATGTATTTGACAAATACTAGGCCAGATATATGCTTTGCTGTAAATACCCTAAGTCAGTATCTAGTAGAACCTAGAAAGGTTCATCTAATAGCTGCAAAGCATGTAATGAGGTACTTAAAAGGTACATTAGATTTTGGTCTACTCTATCACGGTAGTCATGAACTCAAGTTGCATGGTTACTCAGACTCTGATTGGGAAGGCAGTGTCTCAGATAGAAAAAGTACTTCAGGTGGATGTTATAGCCTTGGATCTGCCATGATCTCTTGGTTCAGCAAGAAACAATCTAGTGTGGCCCTCAGCTCTGCTGAGGCAGAATATATAGTTGCTTGCTCTGCCAGCTGTGAAGCAGTATGGCTTCGGAAACTGTTATCTGGAGTGTTTGACATAGAAATGGATCCCACTATGATTATGTGTGATAATCAAAGCTGCATCAAGATGACAGAAAATCCTGTGTTCCATGATAAGTCAAAACACATAGAGATCCGATACTTCTATATTCGAGATATGGTGCAGAGAGGAGCTATCAAGCTTGAGTATGTGAGCACTGAAGATCAAATTGCTGATATCCTGACCAAACCACTGTCTCGTGTGAAATTTGAATACTTTCGAGACAAGCTTGGTGTAGTTCAAAAGGACCGTCCTAGAAAGGGGGAGTAGCATGATCCCTGATGACAAGCAAGTCTCATCAATAATGAGACTTCACCTAGCCACTTAGAAATAGTTAGATTTAGGACTACTATATTTAAAATACTTATTTTTACTTATACATGCTTTTGATGATAGATGTATTAGTGAGAATACATGCTTTTGATGATAGATGTATACATGCTTTTGATGATAGATGTATTAGTGAGAATACATGTTGATAGATGTATACATGTTTTTTGATGATAGATGTATTAGTGAGAATACATGCTTTTGATGATAGATGTATACATGCTTTTGATGATAGATGTATTAGTGAGAATACATGCTGATAGATGTATACATGCTTTTTGATGATAGATGTATTAGTGAGAATACATGCTGATAGATGTATACATGTTTTTTGATGATAGATGTATTAGTGAGAATACATGCTTTTGATGATAGATGTATACATGCTTTTGATGATAGATGTATTAGTGAGAATACATGCTGATAGATGTATACATGCTTTTTGATGATAGATGTATTAGTGAGAATACTTGCTTTTGATGATAGATGTATACATGCCTTTGATGTTAGATGTATTAGTGAGAATACATGCTGATAGATGTATACATGCCTTTGATGTTAGATGTATTAGTGAGAATACATGCTTTTGATGATGAATGTATACATGCTTTTGATGTTGGATACATGCTTTTGATGTATGATGTATACATGCTGTTGATGCTAGATGATGATACATGTATTGATTAATGTACTTGTATGGATGAGGATACTTGTACTTGTATTGATGAGAATACATGTGGGGATTGTATCATCCTTGAACACTTGTTCTAAAATGAGCCGTAGACGTGAGGTCTCCGAGAATGAAGTCCTTAATGGACAGTTGAGGGGATTGGATCATCCCTGGACTTTCAGTCCTAAAGAGATCCGTAGACGTGAGGTCTCCGAGAATGAAGTCCTTAGTGGACAGTTGAGGGGATTGGATCATCCCTGGACTTTCAGTCCTAAAGAGAGCCGTAGACGTGAGGTCTCCGAGAATGAAGTCCTTAGTGGACAGTTGAGGGGATTGGATCATCCCTGTACTTTTAGTCCTAAAGAGAGACGTAGACTGGGTCTCCAATAATGAAGTCCTGAATGAACAGGCAGGGGATTGCATCATCCCCGGACTGAGGTCCCAGAATAGAGCCGTAGACTGGGTCTCCGATAATGAAGTCCTGAATGAACAGGCAGGGGATTGCATCGTCCCTGGACTGAGGTCCCAGAATAGAGCCGTAGACTGGGTCTCTGATAATGAAGTCCTGAATGAATAGGCAGGGGATTGCATTGTCCCCGGACTGAGGTCCCAGAATAGAGCCGTAGACTGGGTCTCCGATAATGAAGTCCTGAATGAACAGGAAGGGGATTGCATCGTCCCTGGACTGAGGTCCCAGAATAGAGCCGTAGACTGGGTCTCCGATAATGAAGTCCTGAATGAACAGGCAGGGGACTGCATCGTCCCAGGACTAAGGTCCCAGGACTAAGGTCCCAGAATAGAGCCGTAGACTGGGTCTCCGATAATGAAGTCCTGAATGAACGGGCAGGGGATTGCATCGTCCCCGGACTAAGGTCCCAGAATAGAACCGTAGACTGGGTCTCCGAAAATGAAGTCCTGAATGAACAGGCAGGGGATTGCATCGTCCCCGGACTGAGGTCCCAGAATTGATCCGTAGACTGATGTCTCCGAGAACTGAATATTGGATTGTATTATCCATGGACCTATGTCCTAAAGGGAGCAGGATTGATCATCCTAGGAACATGATCGTATGATGACGATGCTGATGATCGTGTGATGACAATGCTGATGATCGTGTGATGACGATGCTGATGATCGTATGATGACGATGCTGATGATCGTGTGATGACGATGCTGATGATTGTATGATGACAATGCTAATGATCGTATGATGACGATGCTGATGATCGTATGATGACGATGCGATGACGATGCTGATGATCGTGTGATGACGATGCTGATGATCGTATGATGACAATGCTGATGATCGTATGATGACGATGCTGATGATCGTATGATGACGATGCGATGACGATGCTGATGATCGTGTGATGACGATGCTGATGATCGTATGATGACAATGCTGATGATCATATGATGACGATGCTGATGATCGTGTGATGATGATGCTAATGATCATGTGACGACGATGCTGATGATCGTGTGATGACGATGCTGATGACAATGCTGATGATTGTGTGATAACGATGTCGCTGATAATGTGATGACGATGTTGCTGATCGTGTGATGACGATGCCGATGACCGTGATGTCGATGTTGATGTTGATATTGATATACCAGTAATTGTTTGAGTTACTGATGAAGACAAATTGAAGAAAGCTTCCGATGATTTATAGATGTATCATGTATAGTGACTCCTTGCTCCTGCAGATGCTGTTATAATATCCTTCTCGTTAAGGGGGAGTGTTGAATATTGTAACTTCAAAGAATATTATAATTATACTTTATTATTCCGGAGATGTTTCATCCCTCCGAGGTAACCCTATTATGTATCCGAAGATGTTTATTCCTCCGAGGGTTTGTATTAACTAGGGTTATTAGACCCACCATGTGGGGGTCGGCCATGTGGTTATATTTTTGGGGTTATTAGTCTTCTCCAGGAGAGGTCGGCCCCATAAGGTCTTTTAGTCAGTTGGGAGTCAGTATAAATAAGTGAGGTGAACTCCTCATTAGATCATTCACTCACTTGTGGAAGAGTGCGCACTTTTCTGGGAGATCTGCTAAGGAGACAAAGAAGGAGGGAGCACATCTTGTATTTTGGTTGATCATCTTATTGAGGAAAGCTTTGCTGGGTTTTCTACCCCATGAGGGTTTCCCAGGGTATATTCTGTGTCTATCTTGTGATTGTGTTTCTTTCAGTGATCTTGCTAGTCTATTTGGTTAAAACTTAACAGTTGTCATCAATGAAAATCCTATTCACAAGATAATTCTGTCAGCTGCAACTCACCGGGATACACCAACACCCCAACAACCATAGATTTACAAATGATATTTCAGACTCTTCTTAAGTCTGCAGATTACATACATCATCAACCAGAATCCCTTGTTTGTTTCCAAAGCACTTCATAATTCTCATCAAGCACTCATTATTCAATATAAATCCATTCTGTCCATCAGCAAATATCACCAATTAGATCACATATTCATTATGTCATCATTATTCATGTCATATCAATCTGCTACCATATCTCCATTCATACACTTTACATTGTCCATATGCACATCACAAGATTATGCCCATATCATTAGTCATCTCTTCATCATTCTACCTGCATGTCTTCATTATGTCCATCAATAGGCTGCCTCAGTTTAACCAATAAAAATACATATCTTTGCCACATCATCATGGTCTTTATGCCCGCATGGTCTCCACCCTTATTCCCTCAATGAACCATAATGTATGCCTACAATGGTCATATGAAATGATATTTATGTTTGTAATGTATGCCTAAGATGATATATATGTTTATAATGTATTCGTTCTTGCACAAAGTTTGTACATTTTTCATTTTTGAGAGATGTCATTATAGCACATATATATGTTTCTAATGATTTTTATTTTTATTTTTTGTTTGCAGTGACGACCATGGATGCCCACTTTGACATCCAAAGAGAAATTCAGAGGCTCAGAGAAATTCGAGCCTCAATTACTATTGTTGATGACAGGCACGTTATGCTTTCATCCAATTTGGATGCAATGATAGAGACCTTTAGTAGGTCTAATGGTGCTTTGCAAGATATTGCGACATTCAGAGAAAGAAACAGGCAATAATATGTGGATGGACTTAGCTACAGTGGAGTCAAGAAGTTGAAAATATCAAAAGAACAAATCTTTTCCCTGTTTAGAAATCCACAGGATGGTGAAGTCCCTAATGCAAACAAAAGGCACATTTCTATCGAGTGGTTACATATCAACCATTCATAGATAACTGGATGGACGGATAGTACATGGTGTTTGATGCACCACCACACAACAACAGGGAAATGCCTTTATATTTTCTGAGAAAGATGTATGCAGAGTTTGTGCTGGGGAAGCATGTTAACTATTTTGATATCTTGGAGTACCAGGGTGTTGGGATGGGGATGCCTCAGCAACGTCCCAATGTGAGGCACATAGATCCCAATCGCCCCGTAGCTCCACCTCGTAGGAGGCTACCCAAGCCAGATGTGCCGCCTGCACATCAGTTGGTGCCAGAGACACAAGATTCCTTCCTACTGTTGGCACAGGCGGTTGTTCGCCACACCATGTATCTTCATGGTATGCACCAGGTAGGCCCATCAGAACCACCATTTATGGGTGGAGTAGAGCCAACACCTGTCGGTGGGGTAGATCCACCACCTCCCGGTGGGGTAGAGCCACCACCTTCAAGTGGCCGAGGAGCATCTAGTAGTGGCACTGTACCTACACAGCATGAGAACAGCCATCAACCCCACCCATGCACAGTATGCAGCCATCCTTGCTTTGGTCCCGTCCGAACAGATGATACCTTTATTGGGTATTTCACATAGGTAAGTAAGTGGTTAACAATTTAGTGTCATTTTTAAATTATATTTCCTTACTATACACATATATATAGATTGCTAATATTTTTAATGGTTTTAAAACTTGTAGTTACTACAAGAAGGGCACGGGGTTGAAGACCTTTGCACTGATGATGCATAGCATAGTCCAGAGGCTCATGCACCAGCACCGCAGCATGATGATGATGTTGCCATACTTTCAGTGACAACAACTCACAATGAGGTAACTATTTCAACATGACATTATTTTAATACATGAGTAGATCTAGTTAACAATTTAGTGTCATTTGTAAATTATTTTTCCTTACTATACACATATATAGATTGCTAATATTTTTAATGATTTTAAAACTTGTATTTGCCACAAGAAGGGCATGAGGGCCAAGAGGCTCATGCAGTAGAACCTTCTAAGTTACAAGAAGTTGCCATACCTTCAGCGACAACATCTCATGCTGAGGTAACTATTTCAACATGACATTATTTCAACACATGTTATTTTTTTATCACATGTTACTTAATCAATGCTACACGATCTAATATTTACAATTTTCTAAATTGTAGGTTGTAGATCCCCATCAGATGTAAATGATTTCATCTAGTGATCTCCCCCTCGGTGGGAATACAATCGATAGTGTGCCTGCGGAGCAACAATGGATAGCAGACCGTTTCTTAGAATTGATTGACATATACAGTACATCGATATGTATTTCATCATTTTCAGTTTGTTAATACATGTTATTCCATTGACCAATGCATTTCTAACTACGTCAGTATTGGTGGTTGTAGCCACCAGCAGATATACATTTGAGACTGTTGGCAGTTCAATCTCTCTGCAGTCCCAACGTGCAAAAGGGACAAGTGTACAAGAGAGGCTCCACTCCTGGAAAGAATGTGGATGTCCTCTATAGCAGACACACGAGAGATCCATCTACCCTTGACCTAACAAAGATCATTGATGTTGCAGTCAGTGCCGCATCTACAATAGCCACGAGTCATACAAAGGTAACTATTTGGACAATCACAATGCATAGTATTTAACCATGTTACTATATTGTTTATTCATGCATGTCTAACTATTTCTCCATTTGGTGATTGTAGCCATTAGCGGCAGAAGTGCTCGGCCCCTCTGCTCAATCCATGGTTTTGACCAGGTCTCCTTTTGCGGTGAGATGTTCATTAATGACCAAGTTTTTTTATTCAATTTACCCAAACACGTTGATCAATGTTGAATTGTTGAATTAATTGAGATATGATCTTTTATTTGCAGAGAACAACTATAGAGATGCCTTCCATGAGCACACCGCTCACATCTATACCCCATGAGGACTTGGTGAGTGTTTGTCATAAATAATTTGGCCATAAGTTAATTTTTTAAGTTTGTTGATGGTAGGGTATTAGTGCAGTTATTTGATAAAAATAATGATTTTTTTTGTAGACTTCTGAGATGCCGAGCAATCCCAGGGAGATGGTTGATTGAGGAAAGTCGGGGAAAAACAAGAGAAAGATTGATTTTTGATGTTGCATAGTCTTGGATAGATGTATTTTGACATACATGTACACATTGTTGTACTTAGGGATACATGTACATTGACAGGCCATTTGAGGGCCGGCTACTTTCCCATATTTTGCATTACAAACATTCGACTATCAATATATTCCATATTTTCTCTTGAGTTTCAACTTGTGCTTGTGATGATTCATCTCTTCCACAAATTGATAAATTATGCTATTGAAATTTATAAAATTACATTTCAAGCAATATTTATTCTCTTACATTTATTGCATTGATCAAGTAACATCTCACCATTGTGTTATGAAAACATTATCTTAATGGAAAAAACTAATAATATCTTTCAACAGTTCAATGAACTTAGCACATGCATGCTAATTTGATATCTAATTTAAAATTGTGTTTTTTGTCAACTCCAGGGGTTCATACCCATTGATCATGATTATGGTTGGAAGGAAAATATGTTTCAAGGAAAAAACTTCTGTCATAATAGTAACATGCTACGCATACCATCAATGTAATCCTATGACATTTTCAGACAGTAAGAGGAAGTCCAATAGATGCTACACATTTCATCAATGCCATGTATTTCATCAAACTATATTTACATGAGCATCTATGCAGTTCGATTGAATGGCAAGGAATGCATAACTAAAGTGTAATAAAATTCATTGGGCCTTCATGTACATATGGTCAAATATATGTAACAAATATACCCTAGTTTGTTAAAATATGCTAACCAATAGCTGGTCATGAATTCACTCTCATAATATCGTTGAAGATATAAACCCTATCCTTACTAAACCCTAGTATGTAAGACACTAGTTTGTACTTTACCTCTTTCATATGTCCATTTTCCACCTGTCATAATGCAAAAGTAATCATCCAGAATCCATGGAAAATGAAATACCTAACTACTTTAATGATATTCCTTGATAATGTTGTATTGATGAACGAAAATAATATGTTCATGGTCCTATGTTTGTTTTTATAAATTGCACAAGTTTCGCAATCATCATCATCACCCTCATCATCATCATCCTCATCTTCATCATCATCATCATCATCGTCGTCAACATATTCATCATCACGATCATCATGCTCATCACCCTCATCATCAACATCTTCATCATCACCACCACCACCATCATGATCATCATCCTCATCATCCTCACTCTCATCCACATCCTAACCGTCATCATGATCATCATCCTCATCACCCTCATCCTCATCCCCATCCTCATCCTCCTCACCCTCATCATCATCATTACCATCGCCATCATCATCATCTTCATCATGATCATCATTTTCATCACCACCACCACCACCACCATCATCATCATCATCATCATCATCAACATCAACATATTCATGGTCCTATGTTTTTTTTGATAAATTGCACAAGTTTCGTAATCATCATCATCATCCTCATCCTCATCATCCTCACCCTCGTCATCATCATCCTCACTGTAATCATCATCATCTTAATCATGATCATCATCTTCATCACCACCACTACCATCATCATCATCATCATAATAATCATCATCATCATCTTCACCACCACCACCACCACCACCACCACCATCATCATCATCCTCACCCTCATCCTCATCCTCATCATCATCACGGTAAACCATTATCTTCATCATCATCACAATCATGATTCTCATCACCCTCATCATCAACATATTCATCATCATCACCACCACCATCATGATCATCATCCTCATCACCCTCATCCTCATCCCCATCCTCATCCTCCTCACCCTCATCATCATCATCACCATTGCCATCATCATCATCTTCATCACCACCACCACCATCATCATCATATTCATCACCATCATCATCATCAACATCAACATCTTCATGGTCCTATGTTTGTTTTGATAAATTGCACAAGTTTCATAATCATCATCATCACCCTCATCCTCATCCTCATCCTCATCATCCTCACCCTCATCAGCATCATCCTCACCCTAATCATCATCATCATCATCCTCATCATCCTCACCGTGCTCTTCCTACCCATGTTGTCACCATCACCATCCCATTTTTCACCCTAAGAAGGGAAATGCTAGCCACAAGTGCCCGGGGAACGATTTTGCAAAGTTGACCCTCATGTGCAAAACTTGCACACTCCCTCACTGAGCAAAACCCTAGTTCCAAGATGGACCTACAAGATGACAGGTGGGCCAAGGGACCACTAGAGAGGGGCACCCCTAGCACTGCCCCCACGTCCTGAATCCAACGGAGTCGACGGTTCGTCGATCGGAGCAACGATCTTCATTCTATGGCTCGTTCCGTCCGACATCCAAAAGGCCTTCAGGGATACCTGCCAGATGCCTACCGGGGCCATAGAATCCCAACCATGCAACAAAATCGGGTTTCGGGGAGACATGCAGGTGTGTTTAGGACGGTTCCAACTGGGAACGCTAGCCACAAGTGCCCGGTGGATGATTTTGCAAAGTTGACCCCCATGGAAAAAAATTGCACACTCCCTCACTGAACAAAACCCTAGTTTCCTAGATGCACCTACAAGATGACACGTGGGCCATGGGACAAACATAGAGGGACACCCCTACCATTGTCTCGATGTCCTGAATCCAATGGAGTCGATGGTTCGTCGATCGGAGCCACGACCATCATTCTATGGCTCGTTCCGTCTCACATCCAAAAGGCCTCCAAGGACACCCGACGGATGCCTGTCGGGGGCATAGAACTCCAACTGTGCAGCAAAACCGGGTTCCGAGGAGTTCTGCAGGTGTGTCTAGGTAGGTTCCGGTTGGGAATGCTAGCCACAAGTGCCCGACGGATGATTTTGCAAAGTTGACCCTCGTGTGCAAAAATTGCACACTCCCTCACTGAGCAAAACCCTAGTTTCCTATATGGACCTACAAGATGACATGTGGGCCATGGAACCGGTGGAGAGGGGCACCCCTAGCACTGTATCGGCGTCCTGAATCCAACGGAGTCAACGGTTCATCGATCGGAACCACGACCGTCATTCTATGGCTCGTTCCGTCTCGCATCCAAAAGGCCTTCAGGGACACCCGACAGATGCCTGCCGAGGGCATAGAACTCCAACCGTGCAACAAAACCGGGTTTCGGGGAGTCCTATAGGTGTGTCTAGGTAGGTTCCGGCTGGGAACGCTAGCCAAAAGTTCCCGGTGGACGATTTTGCAAAGTTGACCCCCTGGGAAAAAATTGCACACTCCCTCACTAAGCAAAACCCTAGTTTCCTAGATGGACCTACAAGTTGACACGTGGGCCATGGAACCAGGGGAGAGGGGGACCCTTAGCACTATCCTGACGTATTGAATCTGTTAGGAACCCATGTCTTTACTTTGTTAGTATATTGTTGTTGGACGCATATGCTTTGTAATTCATCCCATAGTATTTGTTGATCAATAGTTTGTGTTATTGTTGTTGGCGCATATGATTTATAAGTCACCCGTAGCATTGTTGATCCATAGTTTGTAGTGGCCCATGGTTTTGACCCATAGTATTGGCGCCTAGACTTACTATATAAGTGTGTGTTGAGACCTATGAAGGTACCGTGAAGTTATTTGTGTTGAGATTGCTCATAGGAGGTTGCCCCTTCGAAGTGGCCTGTGATAAATATAAAAGTGATTCCGAGTTCTATCATTTCTGCTATTTCACATATTCTTATTAATTAATTGTTGCAGGTGCTTCACATCTGGTATCAAAGCACTTTCTTGGGCTCGCTGGGTGAAATTTCTGCCAAATTTTTTTTGCATCTATTGCAGGTTCGGATTTGGGAATAATCCCTATCTGCTTAACTGTGGGAAGTACTTGGGCATAAGCCCTAAAATTCATTGTGAGGAGTACCACAGGAAACCCGAAGTAGCTGGCCCATTGAGAGGACCTGCCAGCGAAAAGGGAAACGACCCCTACCTGATTGACTAATTCCCACCTGTGAGGTAAACCAAGAGCTATCGTTTATGGCAAAGCGGTTATCAGTTTTACTTGAGCCGTGGAGTGAGGGGTACTGCCCCAATACGCAAGCCGTCAGACAACATTGGTGGCCGAGTGAAACCCCTGCTGTCCATATCTATTTTCAGCTAAACTGTTGTCGATCACTGCTGTGCCGTTTCAGGTCCAGCCCTTCATATCCATTCTGAAAGCCGTTCCAGATCCATCCGTTTTCAATCCATTCGGCGCCGTTTCAGATCCCTCTATTTCCACTCACTTCTGGGCCGTTGCAGATTTATCTATTCCAGATCCCTTCCGAGCCGTAGCTGCTCCAGTCTGGAAAAAAAAAGAGTATAAAATTCAGTTTTTTCTCCATATCTCCCTTGTTTTCACTCTGTTTCCCTTGAAATTTTTGGGGAACCCTTGTCATCCCATTCTGCATATTTCATTCCTGAGGACCCTATCCCCAATTCCCCTTCCCAAAGCCCGAAATCCCACATTTGTCTATTTTTAGGGTTTGCCATAACTTCCTCAGATTTCACCCAATCACCTTCAAATTTTACCACAGAGTTCCTTTCTGAATTCTGCTTCTTTGTCCCACTCCGCCAAATTTTCCCATTCTTTCACCCCTCTTCTGAAATCCTCATTTTTGCTTCCCTGTCTATTCAACAGTGTCCAAAACCTAGTCAAACCCCAATTACCCTTCAGATTTTTTCCCAAGTCCAGATTTTCCTTTACTGGAGTAGTTTTTGTTTTTGTTTTCCTACCCAGTCAACCCCCCCAAAAAAAACTCCTAGTTATGGTTGTCACCTGTGCAGGAGCAAAAACCATGGAAGACGCACTTGCAGCCATCCAAGCCAAACTCCAGGATCTGGATGAAAAATTTCTCGGCCTCCATCTTGAACATTCAGCTATGAATAACAAACGACAGTCCGAGTCTTCATCAGACAATGGGTTCTCTTCTTCCAACAATTTTCGTGGTCCGAAGCTTGATTTTCCTCGCTTCAATGGTACTGATCCAACTGGATAGATCTTTTGTGCAGAACAATATTTCAATCTGCATAATACTTTTGATGTCAACAAAGTTCCGCTTGCATCCTTTCATTTGGAACAGGAAGCTCTTCAATGGTACCGTTGGTACATCAAGGCTCATGAAGAGCTAAATGGCCAGACTTTTGCCAGCTCCTTTTGCAATGATTTGGTCCTAGTGCTTTTGATGACTTCACAGGAGCCCTCACTAAACTTTTCCAAATTGGCACCGTGAGAGAGTATCAAACCGAATTTGAGAAACTAGCCAACCACACTGAAGGATTGTTTGATGACTTTTACCGGAGCTGTTTTATTAGTGGTCTAAATGATGCCATCCGCTCTGAGGTCAAAATGTTCTGTCCCAACACAATGATGGAAGCCCTGGGGTTGGATAAGTTGGCAGAAGACAAGATTGCAGCCCAACAATGCTCCAAGCCCACTTTTGTTCCCTTCCGAAATATGGGTTCTCAACGACCACCTGTACCGCAGGCTCCTCGACCAACTCCTATCAAGCGTTTGTCTGAAACAGAGATGCAAGCACGCAAAGAAAAGGGGCTTTGCTATAATTGTGATAAGAAATTCACTCGGGGACATAGATGTGTAAACAAAAGCTCTATCTCTTGGATGTGGATTCTCCGCCTGCCTCTGAAATTGGTGACGAAGATCCAGAAACAATGGATGCTCCGGTCGACATTCAGGAACCGCCTATTGACCCTCCATCTCAGGATGACCAGCCAGAGATATCTCTCCATGCTTTAGCTAGAATCACCACCCCCCAAACAATGCGGGTCAGGGGTTACTTCAAGAAGCTTCCTCTTACAATACTCATTGATTCTGGTAGCACTCATAATTTCATTGACCCGCGGATCGCCAAACAAGCTGATTGTTTTATCCATCCTTGCTCCAAATTTGAAGTCATGGTTGCCAATGGGGGCACCTTACCTTGCAAAGGGAAGTGTCGAAATGTGCATATCTCTATGGGAGATTATACCTTACGCTCTGACATGTTTGCCTTGACCTTAGGCGGATGTGATGTGGTTTTGGGCACTCAATGCCTACGCACACTTGGCCCTATTTTATGGGATTTTGCTGATCTTTGGATGCAGTTTTCTCTCAATGGACAAAAACACACATTGACAGGATTACAACCAGGTTCTCTCAGCATCATCAGTTCACATCGCATGGAAAAACTCCTCAAGAAGAATTCACATGGTGTCATCGCTCAGATCCATTCCATTCAGATGAAACCATCAGCAGTCTCCACTACTCCTTTGGATTTACAACAAATTTTGGATCGATATACAGGTGTCTTTGCTGAACCAGTGGGATTGCCACCTTCCAGGCCAGAAGACCATTGTATTCAGCTCCTTCCTGGCAGCGTTCCTCCCAACATCAAGCCCTATTGCTACCCATTTCACCAAAAAACAGAGATTGAAATGCTCGTTCGGGACTTATTGAAGCAAGGTATTATCCGCCCAAGCACTAGTTCCTTTTCTTCTCCAGTTCTTCTTGTCCACAAAAAAGATGGGTCATGGCGCCTCTGTATTGACTTCCCAGCACTTATTCACCTCACCATCAAGGATAAGTTTCCAATTCTTGTTGTTGATGAGCTTCTTGATGAGCTTCATGGGGCTCACTTTTTCTGCAAGTTGGATCTTCGTTCTGGGTATCATTAAATTCGGGTTCATGAGGATGATATCCCTAAAACAGCTTTTTGCACACATGATGGCCATTATGAGTTTTTGGTCATTCCCTTTGGCCTCACTAATTCTCCTTCCACATTCCAGGCCTTAATGAATAAAATATTTCAACCCTACTTGCGGAAATTCATTCTGGTATTCTTTGATGATATCCTCATCTACAGTAAAACATGGGATGAACATCTCCAGCATCTGGATCTTGTCATGCAACTTTTCTCTGACCATCATCTCCACACCAAGCAGTCTAAATGTGTTTTTGGACAAAAGGAAGTTGAGTATCTCGGGCACATTATCTCAGCACAAGGGGTTTGCGTGGATCCCGCCAAAATCGATGCCATGAACAATTGGCCGCATCCTCAGACACTCAAGAGCCTTCATGGTTTTTTGGGGTTGACTGGATACTACCACAAGTTTGTCAAGGATTATGGGAATATTGCAGCTCCATTAACTGCTCTATTGAAAAAGGATGCTTTTACATGGACACATGCTGCTCAGTGTGCATTTGACAAACTAAAACAAGCTATGTGTACTACACCTGTTCTAGCTATGCCCGATTTTTCCAAGCCCTTCACTATTGAGAGTGATGCTTGCGGCAATGGACTTGGTGCTATTCTCCTTCAAGATGAACACCCCATTGCATTCACCAGCAAAGCCCTTTCAGGTAAGAATTTAGCTGCCTCTACCTATGAGAAGGAAATGATGGCTATTTTGCATGCAGTATAGAAGTGGCGACCATACCTATTAGGGAATCATTTCTGCATCAAGACTGATCACCAGAGTCTGAAATATTTCTTGGAACAGCGTGTCTCCTCCCTAGCACAACAGAAATGGGTTAGCAAACTCATGGGTTATGACTATGAGATCACTTACAAGAAGGGTAAAGACAATATTGTGGCAGATGCTCTTTCTCGCACATTTGATGCCCAAGGTTCTCTTTCAGCTATTTCTATGCCTGTTCTAAATTGGTTGCAATCTGTTCAACAGGGTTATGTCAATGACTCTTCCTTATCTCAAATCATCCAACGCTTGACCAACAACCCTTCTACTATACCACATTACTCTTGGGATGGTGCTTCTCTGAGATACAAGGGTCGTCTGGTGCTTCCCCAGAGCACAGATCTTCAACAGGCTATCTTCTATGAACTCCATGCTTCTCCATCAGCAGGGCACTCTAGGTTCCTCAAAACATATGAACGGGCATGGTGTAACTTCTTTTGGCAGGGCATGAAAAGGACAATTCAACAGATGGTGGCCGAATGTGATACCTGCCAGCGCAATAAGGGTGAAACAACACTCCTTCCGGGATTTCATTGAAGGGCTCCCTAAATCTAGCGGGAGGATAGTGATTCTCGTTGTGGTTGATCGCCTCTCCAAATATAGTCATTTTTGTGCTCTCAGCCATCCCTATACAGCCTCCTAAGTCACTCAGATTTTCCTGGACCAGATCTTTCGTCTTCATGGCATCCCTTCTTCCATTGTCTCGGATCGTGATGCGACATTCACCAGTCATTTTTGGACAGAACTATTTCGCCACACTGGCACCAAACTGAATATGAGTTCAGGGTATCACCCACAAACAGATGGTCAGACTAAAATTATCAATAAATGCTTGGAAACTTATCTTCGTTGCTTCACCTCTGAACAACAACATCAGTGGGCAAAGTGGCTTCCTCTCGCTGAATGGTGGTACAATACCTCTTACCACACTGCCTCTAAAATGACCCCATATGAAGCAGTCTATGGTCAGGCACCTCCAGTTCTTCTTCGATACACCCCCAACAGTTCCCCAGTTTAGGAAGTTGACATGGTCCTTCGAAACCGCGATCAGATTCTTTGCATTTTGCGGGACAATCTTCACATGGCAAGAAATCGCATGAAGCAACAAGCTGATCAGCACCGTTCTGAGCGCACTTTTCAAGTAGGTGATATGGTTTTTCTTCGTCTCCAGCCGTACAATCAATCCTCCCTGAAACTCAAAGGGCGTCATAAGCTGGCTCCAAATTTCTATGGGCCATATCGGATTCTTTAGAAGATTGGGTCCGTTGCTTATAAATTGAAACTTCCTCCTTCTTCCTGCATTCATCCAGTCTTTCATGTCTCTTTTTTGAAGAAATTTCTTGACACCAACATCAGTGGACAAACGATTTTACCAGAATTGGATAATGAAGGATCCATCCTTTTGGATCCGGAGGTAATCCTCAATCGACGCACTCGTCAGCTTTTCTCTCGCTCTATCACAGAGGTCTTAATTCAGTGGCACGGCATGCAACCAGAGGATGCTACATGGGAACCACTCCTTCAGATTCAACAACAATTTCCACATATAAAGCTTTGAGGACAAAGCTTTTTTTAAGGGGGAGGGGATGTTAGGAACCCATGTCTTTACTTTGTTAGTATATTGTTGTTGGATGCATATGTTTTGTAAGTCGTCCCGTAGTATTTGTTGATCAATAGTTTGTGTTATTATTGTTGGCACGTATGATTTGTAAGTCGCCCCTAGTATTGTTGATCCATAGTTTGTAGTGGCCCATGGTTTTGATCCATAGTATTGGCGCCTAGACTTAGTATATAAGTGTGTGTTGAGACCTATGAAGGTACCGTGAAGTTATTTGTGTTGAGCTTGCTCATAGGAGGTTGCCTCCTCGAAGTGGCCTGTGATCAATATAAAAGTGATTATGAGTTCTGTCATTTCTGCTATTTCGCATATTCTTATTAATTAATTGTTGTAGGTGCTTCAAGATGGACCTACAAGATGACATGTGGGCCATGGAACTAGGGGAGAGGGGGACCCTTAGCACTGTCCTAACGTCTTGAATCCAACAGAGTTGACGGTTCGTTGATCGGAGCGACGACCATCATTCTATGGCTCGTTCTGTCTCGCATCCAAAAGGCCTTCAGGGACACTTGCTGGATACCTGCCGGGGGCATAGAATTCCAACCGTGCAGCAAAAATCGGTTCCAGGGAGTCCTGCAGATGTGTCTAGGTAGGTTCTAGCTAGGAACACTAGCCACAAGTGCCCGACAGATGATTTTGCAAAGTTGACCCCCGTGTGCAAAAATTTCACACTCTCTCATTTAGCAAAACCCTAGTTTCCTAGATGGACCTACAAGATGACACGTGGGCCATGGGACCGGGGGAGAGGGGCACCCCTAGCACGGTCTCAATGTCCTGAATCCAACGGAGTTGACGGTTCGTCGATCGGAGCCACGACCGTCATTTTATGGCTCATTTTGTCTTACATCCAAAAGGGACGTCCTGCAGGTGTGTCTTCTGGGTAGATTCATGCCTTCTCGAGGATCTAAATTTCTAACTTCCTTCTGGGTAGATTCAGGCATGGAATAATACTTGGTGGCACTTCCAAGCTCCCCAGACCATTTGGTCAGCCACAATATGTGCGACTCCTTTGACGAAAGATAAATTCTAGTGTGGACGACAACATTTGATACACTAGCCAAATCTATGTTGTTGGAAGAACTTACATATTTCAACAAAGGAGCGTTTTACAGGTGACTTGAAAATCCATTCCAATTTTCAGCAATAAAACAAAGAAGTTCAACGTACAAATTTTCAGGCAAGCTTGTCAACCAATCAGACAACCGAATATAGGGAGATAACCACGCCCAAAAAACTCAAGCTATTATAAAACTCTTGTTTATCAAGATAAGGATGGACTATGTGTGCATTACGAGAATATAGATGAATGAAGTCACTTTGATGAACTTTTCCTCTTGCTTTCTCCAGAATGCGTTTAAAAGCAGGGAGTATTGTCCGAGCTTCTGTTGGTTTACATAAACGTTTATTCCCAAAGATGACGTCACATAAAACCACTTCCTCAGCTCTCAATTGGGTCTGAATGGCATCTGTAACTTGTGTTAGCTGTGGATAACGAGGAATATGAAAGGGAAGGTACCTATAGACCCAAGTTTTCAATGATAGAGGTGAATTACCACTTATCAGAGCACGAAATGCTCAACAAAAGGCTAATGGAACAACCGCCATATTTCCTTTTGTAGGCCGCTCACCCATCGAAAAAGCTAATGTAATAGCCCATTTCCCAACATCTTTCCTCTGCTCAACCCTACACTCATTTTCCACATGAAATCACTGCCTCCACATGTAATAACTACATTATTTTGTCGAAAATTGATCTTCTTCTGCTAACAAATGAAAAATGAAGGATTTATTGTCATTGCTACGAGAAGTTCTAAGGTCAGTTTCTTGTAAAACAGAGATTGTATAATTCCTGTTAATATCGATATGTTCCAGCTCACGAACTGAGAGCTTCTTTATCTTAGACATAAACAAAAGAGCTTCAGGATGAATACTAGAGAGTTGTTGCTTTACAGCTTCAACCTTCTCAAGATGTGGGGGTATAAAATGAGCCACAGAATGACGAACATGGCTTGGATCGACGAACCATCGACTCCGTTGGATTCAGGACGTCAAGACAGTGCTAGGGGTGCCCCTCTCCACCGGTCCCATGGCCCACGTGTCATCTTGTAGGTGCATTCTGCAAACTAGGGTTTTGCTTAGTGAGGGACTGTGCAATTTTTTCCCACGGGGGTCAACTTTGAAAAACATCCACCGGGCACTTCTGGCTAGCATTCCCATCTAGAACCATCCTAGACACACCTTCATGTCTCGCCGGAACCCGGTTTTGTTGCACGGTTGGGATTCTATGGCCCCGACAGGCATCCATTGGGTGTCCCTGAAGGCCTTTTGGATGCAGGACGGAACGAGCCATAGAATGATGGCCGTGGCTCCGATCGACGAACCATCGACTCCGTTGGATTCAGGACGTCGAGACAGTGCTAGGGGTGCCCCTCTCTGCCGATCCCATGTCCCACGTGTCATCTTGTAGGTGCATTTTTCAAACTAGGGTTTCGATCAGTGAGGGACTGTGCAATTTTTTCCCACGGGGGTCAACTTTGAAAAATCATCCACCGACCACTTTTGGCTAGCGTTCCCAGGTGGAACCATCCTAGACACACCTTCATGTCTCGCCGAAACCTGATTTTGTTACATGGTTGGGATTCTATGGCCCCGTCAGGCATCCGTTGGGTGTCCCTGAAGGCCTTTTGGATGTAGGACAGAACGAGCCATAGAATGACGGTCGTGGCTCCGATCGACAAACCATCGACTCCATTGGATTCAGGACGCCGATATAATGCTAGGGGTGCCCCTCTCCACTGGTCCCATGGCCCATATGTTAACTTGTAGGTCCATCTAGGAAACAAGGGTTTTGTTCAGTGAGGGAGTGTACACTTTTTGCACATGGGGGTCAACTTTGCAAAATCATCCATCGGGCACTTGTGGATAGCGTTCCCAGCTGGAACCTACCTAGACACACCTGCAGGACTCCCCGAAACCCAGTTTTGCTACATGGTTGGAGTTCTATGCCCCTGGCAGGCATTTGTTGGGTGTCCCTGAAGGCATTTTGGATGCGAGATGGAATGAGCCATAGAATGATGGATGTGGCTCCGATCGACGAACTGTCGTCTCCGTTGGATTTAGGACGTCGAGACAGTGCTATGGGTGTGCCTTTCCGCCGGTCCCATGGCCCACATGTCATCTTGTAGGTGCATCTAGGAAACTAGGGTTTTGCTCAGTGAGGGAGTGTGCAATTTTTTCCCACGGGGGTCAACTTTGCAAAATCATCCACCGGGAAGGTATAGCTAGCGTGATGATGATGAAGGAAATTAGAGTTATAGAAGGAAATTGAATTAGGGTTAGAGATAGAGTTAATGATGATGATGAATATGGTGATGATGATGAAGATGTTGATGATGATGTTGATGATGATGGTGATGGCGATGAAGATGATGATGATGATGATGACGAAGAAGATGTGATGATGGAGATGTTGATGAGGAACCTAGACATGGCAATGATGATGGTGATGGTGATGAAGATGATGATGGTGATGATGTCGAAGACGTTGATGATGATGGTAATGGTGGGGTTGATGGTGATGGTGATGATCATGATGGTGGTGGTGAGGATGATGAAGATGTTGATGATGATGATGTTGGTGGTGGTGGTGGTGGTGGTGATGTAGATGATGAAGAATACGAAACTTGTGCAATTTATCAAGTTGTACCAAGTCTATGCAATTTATGAATCTATCAAGCTATCAATGTATGGCTGCAATATTCAAAATATTAATGTCAATACTCAATGAGACCACAAAACAAAATCATAGCATACATGTACACCACATACCTATAACATAGTACACAATAAAACAAGCAAACCACGTACCAGATTACCTACCTATGGTCATTCTACTAGACCATCAGGATCAACTCGAATACCAATGGTTTCCTTCAATCTCTCGTGCTCGGAATAAGGCAATAAGTATCATGCCTTTGATGAGTTCTTCCTTGGAATTGTTTGCAACTGGAGGTTTGTGCCAATAACTAAGTTTGTATAATGGTATACAATCTCACCTGGTCTATAATTTTCATATGTATACCCTTTTCTCTTTGCTGAGTGGGAAACCTGGTTCAAATATTCTCCCTTTATAACCATCGACCCAATCGGAAAATCAACTCCCTCAGAGTCCCACAATGGGACATTTAGGGTTTGCTTCCCCTCTAAGCAACATGCCAGCCAATAGTCAATGTGCCATGCATTGCGTCTCGGGGAAACCACTGCGTATATGTGCCTTGGAGAAAATATAGTTCCAACGTTTTAGTCAACTAATTAGACACAACTAGTTGCCAAAAATAAAAAAAAATATACACAGCTAATTAGACACAACTAGTTGTCAAAAATATTATAATATTAAACGAACATGGTTGTACGAGATCTAATATGTGGTCATAGTCTGGTGAAATACTTGATTGGTCCTCCTCCAATTGGGATAATTCTGTAGCTATCCGTCGACCAATGGGGAGTGATATACAGTCCCAGCCGTCAACCGAATCCATTGATTCACATTCGTCCCATTCACCACTACTGCATGGAGAACAAAAACATGGCAGTTTCCTTGTCCACATTTCAAGTATAGCATTGTCCGACATTCTAACTGAATGAAATGCACGAGTTCCTTGGATGGTCTTGCACTCATATAATTGTGAATGATCTACATCCACCACCTCTCAAAAATATCTAACCACATGTGCTTTCCTGGTTGAGTGATCTTCTTTCCTTCTTGCTCCCTCCACCATGACTGAAGCACACCATTCAATGATGATTTTTGCATTTCGGATGATAGGTCCATCTGTAAACTTCATTTCTTGCCTGTGTAATGCAGTCTTTATGCACACACCTGCTCCATGATGTTCACCTTTTCCATGTACGGTCTCAAAATAGTTCCAAATATGTGGCACCTTGTGCCTTTTGTGGAGCATACACAACCATTGGAAGACACGGGAAATTTTGAATTGCCCTACACAACCGTCAGACCAAATCCAATGTTGTTCCATCTGTATACTGTTATCCTTCAAGTGATTGTAGAACATTTGAAAGCTGTGTTGTACAAAAGCCAAGTCGTGACACCTCTCATCACTTATGTAGAAGTGATACTCCTTCAATATAACCCTGTTGTCTTTAGTACTATCTGCCCCATGTCGATAGGTGATATGGACCATTATGCTGACCTGATCTAAGTGATAGTATTGACTCTGAATCTCATTTTGTGTTTGAAGAGTGTAGTTTTCCGTAAAATCGACCGCTGACAGGATAGTCCCAATAGGAAATGTATCCCTGCACGTTCTAAACTGCTTATCTTGCCAACGAGTCACATGCACATGCTTTCCATAATGTTGTGTCTTTTCAAAGAATTCCTCCATGAAGTCGAAAACCCGTACTTGGTAGATCAACAATAAATACATATATCAATAGATTGTTACATATGAAATTGCAATCTGAAGAAAAAATAATATTCAATAACTCGTTACCAACCTGAGAAGTGACCAATTGTATTTTTTTTCTTTCGTTCCCTCCATCAATATCATACGTGACATATTTGAATGACTGCAAGTTCACCTCCTGCCTCTCAAGTTCATGCTCATCGGTCACATGTATGCATTTGTCCAATAATGCGAATCCACCACACCCTGGGCATGTCCCATCTATGCAATTTTTTTGATAAAATGTGCAATCGTTTGGCCTGCTACACAAGATGCTATGAATAAAGTCTCTAGATGGAATTAGTGGTAATGCAGCTGAGCATTCCTGCATAAAAGTGTTATGCAATACACGAAAAATATATGTATATGTGTCATAATAGTAACCATACTCAATTTGGTATCGACAACAACATGTGTTATGAATTGTGTTTATTTTAACATACCATGGTTTGCATTTTTCAAAGGATCTTTGGCCCAAGTCAAGTTCGTTATGTTTATTCCTAAATCTCTCATATAATTATGTTTGTGTCATATCAAGAAAATGTTTAATGTGTGGTTCACGATCCTTTGAACCCCTTCTCAATTTTAATACATCTTTTTGGTTGGAAGAAGGTCTAGTGTTTTCATGCCAAAAAGCTTGCACTAATCCCTTTACCACATCAATGAACTTCATATCAGAGCGTGGCAACCTGCCAATGAAGGCCCAAACATCTGTTTGACCGGTTTCAAGTTATTCTCTTCTAACACAATACCTACGAAGTGTCTTCACATTCAAATTAACAATTTTGGATGTAGGTTTAAGAAAAGAAAGTGCCCTAGTGCTTTTGTTAATGATTGATTGTGACAATGCACGACGAGCCGCATTGCGATCCTTTGAGCGAGATTTCTTTCCAATTGTACTAAATGCATCTACTAAACTTTTAACTATATGAGAACTTGGTTCTAACTTTTTGGCCATCTTTATCCCTAATGTTCTTCTAACAACAGTCATATGCCTAGATTTCAACAATGATAAAAATAATTTGCACTTGTCCCCATCACATTTAGAATAAAAAAAGTTATCAAGTATTTGTTGAGTTTGATAAGCAATAGAACGTTTAGACAATGTACCTTCAAGTGAACTAATGAGAGTTTCATCAACCTGTATACGTCTCGGAGTTATTTGGCATGCAGTTTCTAATGGAGGTAAGGGTGTTGGAACTGGAGCATGTACACCATCACTAGGACGCTCCGGCATTTCCATAGGAGCCCCTTGTCTTTCATTCTCTTGGGCGGTCTCCATAACATTTGCTTCTTCCATTGTCAATCCTCCACTCAATGCCTCTCTAACTTCGTTGCTTGTATAACCACTACCCAACAAGTCATTCACTACCATATTCTGAGGTTGACTTGATGTGGGAATTGAAACATCCCCCGATGAGCACCTACGTCTTACTTCTTCACTAGTGCCATGGGGTGCTTGTTCATCAAATGTTGTTGAAATTGAGGGCCCCTCTAGTGAATTTCTTCGTATTTCTTGAGGTGGATGGGTAAGAACGACCGTGGCATCATCTACGGTTGGAATTGGATGAGTTTCCATGGAATGCCTTCGATACCACATGTCCAATCTTTTCTTTTCTCTAACTTCTTCCATGGTTTC